>CM028129.1:1146265000-1151847500 GCA_016271365.2 Neoceratodus forsteri | reverse complement strand
GTGTCCAAATCCCTGTTCGTCTGCTGAGCCCCATTCATGAGCTGTCAAAATCCATGTTTGTGAGATCAGGACCAGATAGCCCTATCTCATGAATGGGGATCAGCAGCTGGCAATAAATTTTGACACTTCCGCAAATAGGATATGCAAACAAAATCCCCATTCTTGAGGTGTCGAAATCCCCATTCGTCAGCCGATCCCCATTTGTGAGGTGTCAAAATCCCTGTTCATGAGATGAAGACCAGATGGTCAGATAGGGCCATCTGGTCCTCATCCCACCTCACGAACAGGGATCGGGTGACAAACGGGATCGATTTCCCCTTGCAACAAATGGCACCAGTGCTTATTATTTAAATACTGACATGGGGTGCCCAATCCTTGTGTTGGCATATACAGTATCTTCCCCCCCCACACACACACACTAATATGGCACACTGGGAGCCCACCCCAGAATACTATATATATATATATATATATATAAAATCACCACTGTGTTTTTTTCACCTGCTGTGGCATACACCTGCTTGGGGCATCCAGCCGCTGGCCCTGCCCACCCAGAGAGCTGAGTGGCTCGAACTGCATCCAGGAGGATCTGGGATGGCCATCTTGCCATCCTGCTGGAGGGCCCCCCATGCCTCTACTAGCCAGGACAGCCTCCGAACCTTCCATGATGGGACTCCTCACCAGTCCTCTGGGCAATGCAGGGCATGGCCATCAAGCTGCATGGTCACGCCCAGCCTGTTTTTCCTCCATAGCTCCCACTAGAGTGCGGACATGCAATGACATCCAGGCACAGCATGCTGACATCTGCTGCACTCCCCCTGAATGTGCACCGATCATAGGAGCACCCCTGGGCATCCCCAGAGGTCGCTACACTGCAGTGGATGTTCTCTAACCCACCCCAGGACTAGGAAAGCGGTCAGCGGATGCTCAATCCTTGTTCTCTCCTGCCAACTCCAATGACTCGGGCTCATTCTTGAACCCAGGTCACTGGTGCAGCATGAGGTGTGGTGATCCAGTGCCTCAACCCTCAGTGCCACCAGGTCGGCTATATATGTATATATATTAATGATATGAAACTGGGATGCCCACTCCTGGTGTCGGATGATGCCCCCGAAACCCTTAGTTTTCAATTGCTGGACCGGACAGCCCAATCCCCATATTGGCATGTAGACACCCCACCTCCCCACTAATATGGCACACTGGGAGCCCACCCCAGTGTGCCCAAAAATGTATTATTTGAAAAATACCTGTAAATAAAGAAAACCACCCTGCGATGTCTTTAATTTTTTTTAACCTGCAAGAAAGAAAATGGTCTCTTGTTCTCCCAGTCCCCCCCCATCCCCACCCTCCTCTGCACACCCCACCTCCCTGCACCCACCCTCACCCCATACTTACCTCCGGTGGGCGGCAGCTGCGATCCTTGGTGGACCGGAACATGTCTACACTCTTCAAAGCCAAACTGGGAACTGAAGAAATCAAAGGTAAGCCATATAATGGCAATCAATGGTGGTGGTGGTGGTGGAGGGGGGAGTGGTTTCAACTTATAGAAACATAGAAACATAGAATTTGATGGCAGATAAGGACCGCTTGGCCCACCTAGTCTGCCCATTTTCCTACCTAACAGATAAGTTGCAGATCCTAGTTAACCAACAGCTTACTTCCTCTTACCCACCACTAGGACTGCCTTATGCCTGTCCCATGCAATCTTGAAGTCCCCCACTGTTCTTGACTCCATGACCTCAGGGAGGCTGTTCCATGCATCCACAACCCTCTCAGTGAAAAAATACTTCCTCACATTACCCCTGAGCCTTTCCCCCTCTATCTTCAAATTGTGCCCCCTTGTTCTTGCACATCTCTTTTTCTGGAAGATGCTACCCTCTTGGACTTTGTTAATTCCCTTGAGGTACTTGAAAGTTTCTATCATGTCCCCTCTCTCCTTCTTTCCTCAAGAGTATACATATTAAGCTCCTTTAGTCTTTCTTCATTGTGTCTTCTGGTGCAGACCCTGCACCATTTTGATTGCCCTCCTCAGGACAGCCTCCACTCTGTCTATGTCTTTCTGAGATGGGGTCTCCAGAACTGCACACAGTACTCCAGATGGGGTCTCACCAACTGTCTGTACAGAGGGATAACAACTTCCTGTTTTCTACTATTGATGCCTCTTCCTATGCATCCCAGTATCCCCCCAGCCTTCCTTACTGCCTTCTCACATTGCTTGCCCACCTTTAGGTCATCTGATATAATTACCCCAGATCCCTTTCTATTTTTACTGTTGTCAGTATCTCACCCCCCATTGTGTATGCTTCCCCTGTGTTTTTGTTTCCCATGTGCATTACCTTGCACTTCTTTGCATTGAATCTGAGCTGCCATACATTTGACCATTCCTCCAACCTTGCCAAGTCCCTTCTCATCCTTTCCACTCCATCTTGTGTATCAACCCTGTTGCAGATCTTTGTGTCATCTGCAAAGAGACATACTTTTCCTTCCAGTTCCTCTGCAATGTCACTTATAAAGACATTAAAAAGGACCGGTCCCAGTACTGACCCCTGCGGTACCCCGCTAGTAACCCTCCTTTCTTCACTGTGTACTCCATTTACTACTACCCTTTGCATCCTGTTGTCTAGCCAATTTTTTATCCAGGCTACCACCTTGGGACCAACTCCAAGGCTGGCTATCTTGTGTATTAATCTTTTGTGTGGGACTGTATCAAATGCCTTGCTATAATCTAGGTAGGCCATGTCCACAGCCCCTCCCTGTCTACTACTTTGGTCACCCAGTCAAAGAAATCTATTAGATTCATCTGACATGACCTTCCATCATGAATCCATGCTACCTTGGGTCCTGTGCCCCACTGGCCTCTAGGTACTCAACAATTCTTTCCTTCAGAAGTGATTCCATCATTTTCCCTACCACTGAGGTCAAACTAACTGGTCTGTAGTTTCCTGCCTCTGTCCTGCTCCCACTTTTGTGAAAAGGAATCACATCTGCCCTCCTCCAGTCCTCGGGTACCACCCCATACTCCCATGATTTGTTAAAGAGAGTAGTCAGCGGTGTCACTAGTTCTACCCTTAGTTCTTTTAGAATTCTTGGGTGAATCCCATCAGGCCCCATTGCTTTGTCTACCTTCAATTTTATTAGTTCTTTCAGAACCCTTTCTTCTGTAAATGGACTTGTATCGACCCCCATCTTCAGAGTGTTTCTCTTGTTTGGTTTAGGTAACTCCCCCTCCTCTTCCTTTGTGAATACTGAGCAGAAATATTCGTTCAGTATCCCTGCTTTTTCACTGTCACCCCTCACCCATTCCTCCCTTTATTAAGCTTCAGTATCCCTCCTTTGGTCTTTCTTCGCTCCCTAATGTACCTATAAAGGTCTTATCCCCTTCTTAACAGAATTGGCTATCCTTTCCTCGGTTTGGGCCTTTGCTATTCTGACTGCCTTCCAGCCTCTTTCTGCTTTAACTGATAAAGTTCTCTGTCCCGCCCTTCTGTGTTTCCTTATATTTCCTGAATGCTGTCCTTTTCTCCTTAACCTTCCCTGCCTCCTCTTTTGTGAACCATAGCATTTTTTCCTTCGTTGTGTTTTATTGATTTGCTTTACACAAAGGCTTGTTGCCTCTGTGATGGCTGTTTTGATCACTCCCCATTGTTCCTCCACCCCTCCTTCTTGCCTGTTTGCTAGTGCTTTTCTGAGGCACTCTCTCATTTTCCCAAAGTCAGCCCTCCTAAAGTCTAGTACTCTTGCTTTTGTATGGCTTGATTGTATGGCTGTGTTTATCGTGAACCACACTGTTTGGTGGTCGCTTGTTCCCAGATGGCTATCCACTTCTAAATCTGAGATTCTTTCTCCATTCCCATTTGAAAGTACCAGGTCTAAGATTGCTTCCTCCTGAGTGGGTTCCAATACTAGCTGTCTGAGGCATGCCCCCTGTAGGGCATCAAGAATGACCCTGCTCTTGGATGTGCCTGCAGCAAAGGTGCTCCAGTTAACATCTGGCATATCTCCCCTTTTTCTGCCATTCTAAGAAAGCCTTCTATCATTTCCTTGTCCATTCCCTCCCCCTGAGATGGGGGTCTGTATACAACCCCCATGCGGATTGTGGTGCCATTTCCTGTCTCCAGGGTGACCCAAAGTGCCTCATCTGCTCCCTGTTTGCTCTTTAGTTCTGTTGCTTTGATCCCTTCCTTTACATAGAGAGCTTCTCCTCCTCCTCTTTTACCCTCCCTGTCCCTCCTGTAGATTGTGTATCCTGGTATGTTGACATCCCAGTCATGGTTCTCTGTGTACCATGTTTCTGTGACTGCCACAATATCCAGGCAACCCTCTTCCATCAAGGCCACTAGTTCAGGGAGCTTGTTACACAGACTACGGGCATTGGTACTCATCACCCTCCACTTTTTGATAGCCTTACCCCTTTTAGCCCATTTCTGTCCTTACTGCCTTTGCCTTTTTACATTTAAATTTGTTCTGCTCCTAACAACTTCTGTACCTTGGTGTTTACCTCACTAATCACCATGTTTTGTGGGAGGAGGCTCGGATTTCCCTGCTCCTTTTCAGTGCCCCCCCCTTGGTTAGTTTAAATGCTTGCCAATGAAGCATTTAAACCTCCCACCTAGGATCCTGGTTCCCCCCCTGGACAGATGCAGACCATCGCACCAGTATAGGTCTGCATCCCTCCAGGTGGCTCCCCAGTCCCCAGTGAAGCCAAAACCCTGAGCTCCACATCAGTTTTCAGCCACTCATTGAATTCCCTGGTGAAGTGCCCTAGCATCTCCCTTGCCATAGACAGGCAGCACCTCCGAGAAGGTTGCATGCGCTACTTGTCTAGGCCCTTCCCAACTCTACAGACTCCTCTTGCACTGCTCTGATCCCATTTCTAGCCAGGTCATTTGTCCCTAGGTGGACAATGACATCCAGCTCCCTCCCTCGTGCAGCTTCTCCCACAATCCTGAGGATTCGCTTCTTGTCCCTCCAAGCCGTGGCGCCAGGAAGGCACCTTACCTCCCTCTCCCCTTCCTCCCCATTTCTACCCCCCTAATGATTGAGTCCCCCACCAGGAGTTGTTTCCTTCCCCTGTGGGGTCCCATGCCACCCTCCTGTGGGTCTCCTTTGTGAAGGTTCCCAGCATCCTCTTTGGTCTCCACTGCAGGTGCCTCCATAGAGGAACCACTATCCACCAGAAGAGCAAATGAATTGTGGAGAGGTACAGCTGAAGGGATGCAACTCTGTTCCACCACCCTCTCCCTCCTTGAGCCCACCCTGGTCCAGCCTCTCCTCTTTCTTGGCAACCTCTGACGTAGTGGCATTGGCCCTGGTGGTCCCTGGGTGGGGGAGGAGGTTTCACGAATCCTAGCCAGGTCAGCCTGGAGACAGGCAACCTCCTCTCTCAGACCAGAGATGCTGCCTGCAAATAGGGCAGCATCGCAGCCTCCAGAATGTCTCCCGGAACACTGCCGCCCCAAAGCCATAGCACTGCACCACTCCTATCATGTCTTATTTTGTGTCCTCTCTACTGTTTCTCTGGATGCTTATTTTCTCCTCTCCTTACAACTCTCACCCTTCCTGTTCTGGGACAGCAACTTCCTATCTTCTTCAGTAGCCTCCTTCTTCCTTGCTCAATATCAGACCACCAGCAGCTAGGGGGGAGAATGAGCTACTTTTTTTACTATAGGGTTGACAAAACCAATGTTTCTCTATGATCCTTTTCTTCCTACTGCCAAACAGGAAGTTCCTGTTGACAGTCAAATCCAGTGGCTATAAAAGTAGAACTGGCTTTGGGTGGGTGGGTGGAAGGGTGGGATGGAGGGCAATTAGTAAGAAAAAAGGCTAGCAACAGGAAGTTGTAATTTGACTCCTCTGCTTTTATAGTGTCTAAACCACACCCCCAGGTAAGCTCTCTTTCCTCCTACTGGTTTAGCAAAGTCAGCTGATACAGTACCCTTCACTGCACAGAACACACACTGACTTTCTTTCCTTTCTTTTTTTAACCCTAAATAAGACCCCTTCTACTTCTAATAAAGTTATCTGTCTACTTAATCTTAACAGACACTGACTTCTGCTGAGATATACGTTTTAAATTAATAAGAAAATGTAGCTTCTTTTAGTTAGCTGTTTTCTGCTCCACTTATGTCAATATCTCTGCCATTTTTTGAGATTTTAGCACTACATTTTCAACATGGGGTTTTTGAGACCCCACCTCATGAACAATGTCACTGACATCTTGTTACTTTGTCCCAAAAGGTGATTTCATGGTCACTGCATGGAATCACCTTTTGGGACCAATTAACAAAATGACAGTCTGAGTGTTCATGAGGGGAGGTCCCCAAAAACCCATGTTGAAAATTTGGTGCAAAAAATCCAGAAAACGGCCGTGTTAAAAGCATGCATTGTGCAGTTTCTACACATGCTCATAACTTTGCCAATTTTTTATATTTTCAATCCTGATTTTCCACATTGCCATTTTTACAAATCTCCTCATGAACAGTACAGCTGTCATTTCTCATATCCTGCCTGAAATGTGTTTTCTCACTTGTGGCGAAGAATGGCACGGTCACTGTGTGAATTCAACTTTCAGGATGGATTGAAAAAAATAACAGTGCTAGTGTTCATGAGGGGATTTATCAAACAGTCCATGTTGAAAATTTTGTAAAAAAATTCCCCAAAATGGCCACATTACAAGAGTGTGTTGTGCAGTTTCTACTCGAGCTGGTAACTTTGTAAATTTTTTGTATTTTACCTCTTCATTTTCAAGATTACCCTTTTCTGCACCTCCTCCTGAACAGTATGCAGCTGTCATTTTTTACATCCTGCCCAAAACATGATTTTGCTCCTGTGGTGCAGAATGGCGTGTTCGCTGTCCAAATGCAACTTTTGGGACAGATTAACAAAATAACAGTGACATTGTTCATGAGGTGGGGTCCCCAAAAGGCCATGTTGAAAATGAGTGAAAGATATACAGTCTAAGCATTAAGACTGCCCAAAGAAGAGGGGTGGCCCCACCCTGGAGCAGTTAAGCTGGGGATACTGGCTGTGGGGAGGGGGGAGAGAGGAGGCTTAGGATCGAGGGGACCTCAGGTGGGCCGGAACAGGCAGGCTGCCTAAAAGAGGCTCTGTGGGCCATGACCAGAGTGAAAGAGAGTTGGAAAAAATAAAATAAAACAACTTTGCAACCGTTAAATGGATTTGCATAAAACTTGCAATGTGCAATCTCATATGGTAGATCTCTTGATTTACCAAGCTGCACTTTGGTCGGTCTTATGGTTTGTGCACAGAGAAGTTATTGGCACTTCTGACACTTTTTTGCCCATTGCGCTTCGACCACACCATTTGATGCTTTGGTCTGAAATTTGGAACATAGAAAGAGTTTGGGTCAAAGAACTATTCAGTATTGGTTTGGTTAAAAATATTAATTTGTTTCAAAGTTATTTAATTTGTAATTTTGGGGTTCTGAGCATGCTCAGTTCACTCCAAGATTTATAAGTATGTTTTGTGAAAGAGGACTGGGCTCATAGTCATGGATTTTGTCTGCTCACTTATGGGGATTTAAAAAATCTTTGTCCTTCAGGAAAAAATCCTTTTCCACAAGCCGTCATCTTGTTTTCATTTTTCCCCCAAACAAAATGTCACAGCTTCCTCCACGGGTGACTTGTTGTAATAAGGTATGGGTTTTGTTCAGGGTGATGCCCTCTACAAACCTATACCTTTGGTGTGCTTCATTTTGTCCAACAAATGGCCATTTCAAATTTCAAAATTCTTTGTCTGCAACTCACTTTTATGATACCCTTTCATGGAATGACAAAATCCCATCCACCAGCAGATCCCCTTTTGCGAGGCTGCAAAATCCTTGACCGTCACTTTGTGACCAGATGGCAGTTCTCGCGGACAAGGATTGACTTGACAGTCAAGAACTTTGCTGCCTCATGAAAGGGGATCGACTGACGGTCTGGGATTTTGTCAGCTCACAAAAGGGGATTGGTTTTTTGAAACCCCTTTCATGAGTTGACAAAATCCCTGCCATGAGTTGACAAATTCCCAGTCCGCTACCAGATCCCCTTTTGCAAGGCAGTAAAATCCTTAACCGTCACTTTGGGAACAGATGGCCAAAATCTGATGGTCAAGGATTTCTTGTGGACAACAATTTTGACAGCTCATGAGCGGGGATTGATCTGATGGTCGGGGATTTTGCTACTTCATGAACTAGGAATTTTTACACTTTTATAAACTTTCCCACTGCATTGTAAATTAACGGTTTGATCTTTTGACTTGGAATTTACAGGGTATTAAGGGGATGCCCTAGAGATGTGAATTATGCTATTTAAGTGTTGGAAAGTTAAGCAGTTCCATAGATATGCCATCATGATTTTTCTCATAGGGTGACATTGCGGCACCAATAGTGACGTTTGGTGCCCGTATCTCGAAAACTAAGTGAGATGCGGAATTTTTGCTACTCATGGCTTAGATCACCTTTAGGCCATAGAAACAAGGTTGGAAATGATAGATTACACCTGCAGTGGAATTTTTTTTCCTAGGTTTTACAGTTACTAAAATATTGGCAAATCAGTGTCACAAGGATTTCAATGGTGCCTTTCCAGTGCCTTTCAGTGCCCATATCTTGTAAACAATGCAAGATGAAGATCTGTTAATTTATCTTATGTGGAGGTCTCACTGTCATGATTACAACAACACTTGAATTTTTCTCATAGCTGCTACGGTTGCTGAGATATTGGCAAATTAGTGTTACAAGGGTTCCTTGCCCTATAGGGCTGCTGTATGGCTCTGTAGCTATGTGTAAGTGAGAATACAAGGTCCAGAGGGCCTGCACTCCCAACAGATGCATATTGTTATGCTCAAATGGGCATCTTGGTGGGAGCATGAGGCCCCTCCAACACATGCTATTTACTAGTTATATTACACTTTTTCAAAAAGTAAGGAAATTCATTGCAAAAAACTTCATTTAATGCATCAATTAGGGTTAAAGTGACAAAAGTGGGGAAATGAGATGTTAGGGTTGAGCTCCTAACCCCCCACCACCCTACCAACCCATCTTCCACAGACCGACAGATGCCGGAGTGTGCCATGGGGTCATGAGGCCTAACTCTGACCCCATTCTCCTTTACTGTAGCATGTCAACTTGTTTACACATAGAATGGGATGAGAGTTGGGCCTGACAACCCCATGGCACACCTTGGCTTCTGTTCCTTCCCCTACTACCACCCCAACACACATCACCCCCTCACAAACAGTGACACACCGTTTCTCCACACCTGTTGCAACACCCCTTGTCTTCCTGCCTTACATGTACTGCCTCTGTCCCTCTGTCTCACAGATTGCTACTGGTTTCATGGTAGATACTATTTATGTAGCTTAATTTGCTAAGATTTTGAAAGAAGAGACAGGAGACATGGTTTTAATGCTGAAAAATATATATGTATTTTTTTTAAATGATAAGCTTTACGAATTTTTCATCAAATAAAATCTTATTTTACAAAACATTATACATTTTTCTTACATAAAAATATAAATATGCAGAAAACAAAACAGTGAAAAATGAATTATGTTCACACGGGGGAGAGGGAGTGTGATAAGAAAAAACATTATAAAGATAAAATGGGAATGGTTAACCTGAAACCAAAAGTCTCTGTTAACATTTAATATAATATTACGCTTTAAAAAAACAGTAGTTATTTTGACCAATTTATAACAAATTTTAAACTTTTGCTTTTCATAAAAATGAATATATACAGTGATGCTATATACAAAAACATAAATAAAATATTGAAGGTGGCCTGCAGAGAAGTTACATAGCCTGCTCACATCTCTACATAGTTTTTAATACTGCTGCGGGTATCCGGGCTGCAGTCTTCACTGTTTTTCATGCAATTCTTACATTTTGATCAAGTGCCGAAAGGTACGGCTGAACACGGAACTGTAAGTGGGTTCAGATTCAGGGGTGCAAGTGCTCGTGGTCATTACACCAATTTAGTGATGTGTCAAACACTACTGCTGTTATTGTAGCAGTGGTGCTGGTAGTTTATCATATTTATTTTGTTGTTTTACTGGGGGAGCTTGATATGTGAAATATTATTTACAGCAACATGTGGATAGGCTGTTGGTGTAAGTAATATCTTGGATATCAATACTCCCATAGAAGAATAAAACAAATATTATAAACTACCAGGACCACTGCTACAATAAGAGCAGTGGTGCTTGACATGCTACTAAATGGGTGTAATACCCATGAGTACTTGTGCCCATTCGATCTGAGCTTGCTCACAGCTCTGTGTCCAGTTGTAAGTTTTGGCACTTGATTAAAATGTAAACATTTTTATTTGTTTAGTTTTTGTTGACCGAGTAAGTGCACTAGACAAATTCTGCCTATTTTCAGGTAAGACCCAGGGGGGAGGGGGATACAGATGAATGCCAACTGACCTTGAACCAGATTAAGCTGTTGGTGGTATTTTTAGTGAATGAGGGAAATTTGGCCAGGACACTGAGGAAATCCTCCTACTCACTGGTAGGGTGAGATGCTGTTCTAGGAGAGGACGTCAGTCTGCCTCAGGATGGCTGATGAGGAGGTTGTGGAGTTTGAGCAGCCCGTGGTTTTATCCTTGACCATGGCTGTGGCTTTACATGGGGATTCTGGGCTGATTTTGGATGTTGTGAGTGAGATTTCTGATGTTCCGATTAATGTACCTTGTGCTGTTGAGGTAGCAGAGATGGTGAGTTTTCAGCTCCACAATTACAACCCCAGGTTTCTACTGTGTCTTTTGACACAACGCCCTTCTGAGACCATTTCCTTGCTTGACAGAGCCATCTGTCAACCTCACAGTAATGATGGGCTTCATGTGAGTCAGCAAGCAGTTGACAGGAGCGAGAGTATTGCGTCGGTGTAAGACGTGTCAGAGGAGCGCTCCGTTGGAATGCAGAAATCGTCTGTTGTCTCGGGGCAAGATGTTTCCTTTACAGGTAAGGATTGGTCTAAAGAATTGGCTCTTCAGAAGGCTGGATGGATCCAAGGAGCGGATGGACAATGGCTCCCAGATTAAAATTGGGAGAATTTTTCAGGTACTTCTATGATTAGTTCTCCTCCTTCGGAGGCAATTTCTGCTGGCGTTTCTGGGCCATTTGCTACTGCTGTGTCATTGAGGGAAGGGGTTGCTTGTGGACACTGAACTGCTGGCTGTGGCAGCGGGACCTTCTGGCCTGGGTTCTAAGGACACTTCGCCCAGCTTTTCTACCCCTCTTCCCAAATGGAGAAAAGAGACAGCGTGGGCCATTTTTGGGACTTTTTTAAAAACAACAGAGTGCAGCAAGCTCCTCGCTGTAATGCTGTCTGCAAATGGTATAGAGGTGGTTTGCAGGAGCATCCAGACAGGACTTATGTGGCCAGGACTTTATTGATTAACTCTATGCATTTTCGTGCTGTAGATATTTTTGCTCTAATAAATATTAGGGGTAAAGATTATTTTGACGTGAGCTTTAAAACCTTTATGGGGTTAGATGCTTTTTGGAGAAAGTATGAATCTCTCAAAATGACTGCATTATGGACACCTTTCTGGGCAATTCCATTAACCAAACCTCTCTTTAAAACTGTTAATATTATGTTCAGGAATGAGGGTGTTAATGTGGCAGATATTCTTTTTTGGTTGGGTAAAAAGTGTGATGTGTTGGGCCCTCCTGAGGCCGTCATGGATTCTGAGGGAATTTTGACTGGAAATTGGAGGTTCAAAGTTAAGTTACAGATGGTCGAAAATTAAGTCTGCCATATACCAAACAGCTTTTTGGGGGTAAAGATAGGGGTGTGTGTTTTTACCCTGGTCAGCTGAAGGCCTGTTATAAGTGTGGTAGTGGCAGGCACCTTAGTAGTACCTGTGATAGGGTACACTGTGCCCTGTGTGGTGACTATGATCATGATAGCGCTGTTTGCAGAAATACTTTCCACTGTAATCTGTGTGAAGAACAGGACCATGTGTACCATCAATGTCCCTGGGCAGGTCAGAATAGACCTGGATGCCCAGATAAGTATTCCCTTATTAATCAGGCCCTAGATAGATGTAGGCCGCAAGGACCGCATTCCTCAGCTGAAGAAGAACCTCAAGCTAGGCCAGCTAGTTAAACTGATGCTTCTGCCCCTGGTCCTGCTCACACTGCTCAGGGCCCTTTTCAGGATACTGGTGCTTCATTTTCCTATACCCCTGAGGAACTTATTCCTTCCCAGTCTTCTCCTGTAGTACCTGATCTACAGAAACCTATGCCTGCCCCAGGAACTGATTTTCAGCTCCCTAAGAGGATGACTAGGTCTGTTAGTAAATGTAAGGCCCAATCTGTACAGATCCCACTTCAGAATACCTATCAGGTACTACTAGATGGAGATATGGGTTCTGAGACTGATGTTTCTTCAAGGTCTGAGGTGGTCTCAGAAATGGAGCATGATGATGACACAGCTCTGTCTGGTAGGGGAGCTAAAAAGAAATTAGGTAGAAAAAAGGAAAAAGGATAAAGATTAATTTTTTCTCTGTTTTTCTATGACCTCCTTACGTATAGAATCCCTTAATGTTCAGAGTATTCAGAACATTAAGAAAAGAGTTGCAGTTTTATCCTTTTGTAAGGATTTGAAAACTGATATTCTCTTTTTACAGGAAACTAGGCTTCATTCTCTGCATGATATTTCTTACACTAACAGAATGTGGCCCTGAAGGATTTCCTTCTGGACATTTGGAGAGGATGCTGTGGATGACCTAGGGATTTTGTTTTATGCATCTAATGTTAAAGTACAGCAAATCTTAGATATTGTCCTTGGACGGGCCTTCTTGGTAGATTGTTGCTGGTATGGTTTTCCTTTGCATCTGATTAACACTTATGCCCCACAAAGTAAAGCAGCCAGGGTAGATCTGTTTAATATTATTAAGCCTTTTCTTTTTACTGGAAGACATGTGCTTTGGGGAGGGGATATGAACTGTAGGCTACATTTAAAAATTAAAGATAACATTCAGAAGAAGGTTTATTGTGATTCTCATGCCCTTACAGACACTTCATTGCTTACAGGCCTCAAAGATGCTTATAGATCTTTGCACCAGGATAAAAGAGCCACATACTATAGAAGTGCATTATCTACACATATAGATTTTAATTTTGTATCTCAGTTGTTATATCCCCAAAAATTTCAGCTTTCCTTTTCTTAATTCACTGATCATGTTTTGCTATTATGTGATATATCTTTTCGAAATATTCCTGCCAGATTTCCTGCTGTTACTCAAAGATGGAAGCTGAATGTTATTTATTACAACAACCAGAGATTAGATTAAAATTGGCAGACTTTTTTTTCTATAGGCAATCTGTGGCTGAATTTTATGAGGATTGGATGCATTGGTGGATGGATACTAAAGAGGATTTTAAAAAGTTGTTTATTGATTTTGGTAAATTAACAGGTACTAGGGATTATTTACGATATTTGCAATTTAGGGATCAGTTTTATAAACTAATGTCCTTACCCAATGTTTCAGAACGTAGAATTAAAACTCAACTGGATGAGATCAAATCAAAAATGTTTTCTTATCATTCTACTAAAGCAGCTGTTCAGAATGCAGAATTTAGATATGGTACGACTAAACAACCATATTCTGATCCATATGCAGCCTGTAAGGATACTGTGTTTCATAAAGTAATGACGGGTTTATATGATAATAATGGATGTTTGAAAATTTTGGATGTTATACATTCCCATTTATTTCAGTTTTTGGGTACAGAACCTGCTTCTTTACATTTATGGGGACAGAATGTCACTTATTCCATTCTTCAGCTAGATTCTGTTTTAATTGCTGAGCTGGAAATACCTATTTCTGCCCAAGGGGTTAGGGAGGCAATCACTAGATTAAAGCCAGTGGTCTCTCCCGGAGAAGATGGTTTATCGCATGAGTTTTATAAGCAGTATATAGATGAACTGAGTGTTATATTACCACATGTATTCCATTCTTTGGTTGAGACAGAAGAAAGATTTATGTGGAATTTTGTTTCAGCATTGGTAGTTTTTATTTTTAAATCTGGGGATCGATGTGATTTGTGTAATTGGAGGCCTATCAGTCTTCTCAATACAGATTATAAAATCTTTTCCTCCATTCTCTGTAGTAGGTTGCAAAGGGTGGCATCCGTGCGGACACATCCCACACAAACTTGCTCTGTTCCAAGGAGGAATATTAAACAAAATGTACTGTTGTTATGGGCTTTGACAGAATTTGGTAAACAAAATAAATTGTCTGGGTTTCTTTTGGCCCTGGATCACTGGAAGGCCTTTGATACTGTTTTTCATGATTTTTTGTTTACTGTTCTAAAATATTATAGATTACCTGGTTAAATGCTGGCATGGATTACATATTTGTATAAGGGTGCCTCTTTTTCCCCCATAGTCAATGGTTTGGTGGGGAAAGGTATTGATTTAAAATGGGGGGTTCGTCAGGGATGTCCGCTGAGCCCCCTGCTTTTTACTTTTATATTGGACCCCTTGATTAGATGGATTTTAAGCGATGATTTGGTTCATGGTATTTCCCCAGCAATGGATATTCCTCCTCAAAAAATCTCTGCTTATGCAGATGATATTTGTCTTATAGTACAAGATTCAATTTCTGGAATTAGGGCATTGCAATGGTTCAAGGAATTTTCCAGATTCTTGGGAGTGTATTTAAATTATGATAAATGTCTTGGTTTGCAACTGGGTTTAGGGGATTCAGTATAAATGATTGGCTCTGTGCATATAGTGCATTCTTATATTAAGATTCTAGGGGTTTATTTTGGATCTTGTGATGTTGCTTCTTTGAATTGGGAGGAGAAATTAGTGTTAGGGGAAAGAAAGGTACAGATGTGGAAATCCTGGACTCTCTCAAAACTAAACAGGGTTTCTATTATTAAAAAATGTCTTCTTCCCATTTTTTTATATATTAGCTATGTTTTTCCCTTACCTTTGAAATTTGAAACCCGGCTATTAAGTTGTTTTTTTCAGATGCTATGGGGTAACATATTAAATCCCATTAAGAGAGATTTTACTTATCTGCCAATTAAGGCTGGGGGGCTTGGTATGATAAATCCGGTGGTATTCTATTATTCCTTTTTTTTCAGTTCTATCTTGCATAATGGTCTGAGTGCTACTGAGGACTTATGGATGGATTGATTGGACAGATGAGCTGTTTGGTTCCTTTTTTCAATATTGGGGGGATCAGGGAGTTAAGGTAATTAAGGGCCTCAACCTTCCTGATTTTGCAGTCCCTGGTTTCAGAAAAGTGAAAATATGGCAATTACAAAAAGCGGAGGCTTTTTTAATGAATAGGAAGCAGATCTAGCGTAGGATCATGGAAATTAATTTTTTGGTTCAGGTAGATTTCCCAAAGTGCTATCCCCCTAGATTACGGTTTGCACTTAAACTTTTAAGAGACCCTAGAGTTCCTGTTCATATGTGGGATGCTTCTTGGCTTTGTTGTTATGGGAGACTAGGTGTCCGTGGAAATTGGAAACATAAGGCGATGGAGGAAAGGGAGTGTTTAAGACAGGGTGTGATGGTTTATTGGAGTCTTTAGAACATTTTTATATTAACTGTTCATATATTATACTTTTTTGGCTTGATTTACAGAGCAAATTGAATTGGGGGCCTATTACTTATGAATCTTTAATTTTAGGAGATTAATCTGTTTTTTTAAGGTTGTATCACCCTAGTACTCTGAATGTGATCTTTGCCTGTATAAAATATCATCTTTGGCAAACTCGGTGTCATTTTTATTTACAGCATGCTGTTCTATTTAACTCTGTTATTATTTTACAAATTGAAAAAGCAATACAAAAAGTTAAAACTTCTGAATTTCTAAAGATGGATAGGAGGACATTTGCTATATTTTGGAAATATGTAGATAATTTATTTTGAATATTTTTTCTTTCTTTGATTTGTTTTTCTGGATATCCATTTCTTTTGTTGTTACATTGTTTATTTTTTTGAGTATCTTCGTGTTTTCCTGTGATGTTATTTCTCTGCAATAAAAAATTCCCCTACTCTTTTTGATAAGTGCCATGGGATCTTTAACATCCACCTGAACTGCCACCAATCCAGGCAGATGGGACCTCGGTTTAATGTCTCATCTGAAAGATGGCACCTCAGAAGTGCAGCACCCCTCTCATGCTGCACTACAGTGTCAGTACTGGGATATTAACCCAAGTGCCAGATGTGGGAACTGAACCCACAGCCCTCTGATCTCCCGGCCTCAGAGGTGAGTGTACTACCTACTGAGCCACTGACAAGCCACTGAACATGACATGAAAAATAGTGAGGATTAGAGTTCTAGACTCCTGCAGCAGTATTGAACAACATGTGGGGATGAGAGCAGGCTGTGCAGCTTCTTTACAGGCCACCTTTAAATATGTTTTTATTTCACATGGGGGGTAAGAAAAAAAAATTGAAATACAAAGAAAAATCAACACATTAAGGCCACTGTCTGTGACAGTGATGTGCTAGCCCTCGTTCTATGATGAGGGTGCCTTGGCAGAGGTGAAGAAAATGGAAGGGACCACAGGAGGAGTTACTTGGGTCAGGAGTTGGTGCCCCCTCCTCCTGTTGTGCTGGGAGGGGCACCTGCTGGAGGTTTCTAGTGCTGCCGAGGCTGCTGGAGGGCCGGGTCTATTTTCTGGTAATGCTGCAGGTCCTGGCAGATCAGGAGGTGGATTTCTTCCATGGCCTCTAACTGGTTCTCGGCCAACTGCATCATGAGGCCATGTGTGGTCTCTTGGGTAGAACATTGGCCTCTTCCTGCTCACACAATTGATTTATATTATACCATGGACATAAGTGAACAGCCAATGAAATGGTCAGACTGGCAGTTTACCACCGGTGTAAATCCTCTGATAATCACTGGCTGTTGAGGAGCAAATATAAGAGGTCATCTGCAGCACAGGAATAAATACAATAAAAATAAAAAAACAATGCAACCTCTTTAAAAGTTGTATTTTATCATAGTAAAAAAATGAACCTTGGTGTAATCGCAATAAGTCACTCTGAGGATGTGGGTTATCGGGGAATTTACCATGGCTGGCAAGGATTTACCCACTCAGCTGCGCCTTGTGGGCAAACCACTCCAGCCATGGTAAATCCCCCGATAACCCACACCCCCTCATGGCTTATTGCTTAAGCATAAGCGAGGCATCTGCTGCTGCCTTTGAGACTATGGACAGCAACCATAGCTGTGTTTCCAACGCAGCCCTGTTGCTGCAGCAGATCAATTATTTGGTCTTGTTTTTCTAACATTTTCTCTTGATTTGCTGCAATGACCTGGCCACACCAGACTGCAGCTTGGTTGCCATCCTCAATGGCATCAAGCAGCCAGCCAAGACTGCACTGTGTGTTTTTTAACTGTTGTAGACAGTCTGTAAGAGAAAAAAAAAGACAATGTAAGTTAAATGTTATATAGTATTGTTGTTTAGTTTTAGTGCTTTTGGCCTTTTAACGTCTGCATTTCTTTGTTGTTTACTACTTCTACTGTTGAGCACCAATAAGCTATGGCGCTTATGAAGAGCACTGTAGTGCTATTGGTATGGTAAGAATGTTCTGAAATACATTGCATGGATAAGAAACATTATACAAAAGATCTATGACTTTCAGATGTATGGACATAGACTGTTTTTTTAATGGTGCATGGAACAGCTTTTATTGATGTCTGTGTTGCATGCTATAACAATAGCACACTTTTGAGAATATAGCAGGAGCCTGCTGTTCCATATTGCTTACTCTGACATAGCAATAATATGATGAAAATGGGATGATGAGAAGAATATTTGCTATGTTATGAAAAACTGAAGAGATATAGTTGCTTAATTTGCTATAGAAAAGATGTCTCCCATACTGCACCATATGTTATGTATGGGGATAGGTTACACTGATAATGGTGTACTCTTCATACTTACCATTCAATGGTGTGTCAGTACAATAAACTGTGTGAACAGCTTTTCTACCTTACAAGCTTTAAAAGATTTTATTGAACTACACTGGAGTGATTATGTGAGTGCAATGATACAGTCACAGAGTTGGTGCCATTGAGTATACAGGACATCACAGAAGGTATGACACTGTGTGCTTGTGCTAAGGTCTGTCACCACACCACTGCATGATCCAGCATAGCTTGATATTGTGCTCCCTGGATGGTAGTACGGCTTTATTTTTAAACACAGAACAATTTGATGATATACTTCTTACCTCCTAGAACTTTTCTGGGACACACAGTGCAGTGATCTGTTGAAACAAAAGTTAGAGGTTTAATGTAACACTTTTTTAAATACATAATGCTGTGCATTTTACTGAAGAGATTTGGCGCTCATGCAAACTTAATGATTGTTACATGCTAAATGAAGTTTTATAATTCTGATTCCCATTGTTCTTTGTGTTGAGAGCTGTGGTTTTGATAACTTGAATGCTTATTATGTGATCTTAATTCCATGGTGCTAGCTTTGGCATCCTTCCCCCCCACAAAAAAGTATCTGTTGCACTTACACAACTGCAGCCACTGGCAAATGACCCTCTCGCTATGCAATAGAGTAGTTGGTGATACTGTTACAGGAATTGCTCAGAATCCTGTTTGGACACCACAGAAAACAGTGTGGAAATAATTCAATATGTCAGTGAAACATCACTTTCACTTTACACACTAAAAAACAGTTTGGAGACATCATTGAGCACAACTACAGATTTCAGTATACAACAAACAGTGAGTAGTAGATTTGAGTAAACTACACAACTGAGCAACTCAATGGAAATGAAATTTAGAAAAATGGAGAACTATTTTCCTTAGCAGAACAATATTTCAAGAAATAAATAAACTTATTCAAATTCAAAACAGTGTGTTAACTGAGTATTTTATGAAAACACGTGAAAGCCATTTCATGAGCTCAACAAGTCACTCCAGGGTGTGCATAATATTGTTGTAACACATGGCTAGGGGGCTCGATGTACTTGGCATGTGATTTTGTGCTTCAGAATGCCCCGTGATTGTGCATGTAAACTGTCAAATGCACATCCTGTTGTGTTTTACTACTTACTTCTTGAGTATGTTATTTGAATGTCACAACAAAATGGCATGCTCATAAACATTACTGTTACAGCAACACAGAATGCTCACAACAATGAATGCTCTATTAATTTATTCAGTTACGTAAAGTATTTAAATTCGTCATTATGCAATCTTGGTAGATCATACAACATCAATTAAGAGAAATGGTCTTTGGCTAACAATTTTGGTGGGAAAATTCTTGATGTTGCCATAACATATGAAAATATTTTGAACTGTGATCTTGAGGTTTCCAGTGATGTCATGGTAATGTTTTGAAGTTTCAACAGTGTGGATATTAACCAAAGTGCATACATTATACTCTGCATGGAGCATTTTCAGTGTTGCTAGGGATGAAAATATATTCATTTTTAAAAATTGTTATGCTTCACTATCTATGCTTACAACTTTGAAATGGTACAGTGCTTTGTAGCTGGTGTAATATGATAACGTTTATCATTTGTTTCGGCCCTCTGATTCTTAAACAATGCGTAAGACACAAAGACATGGTCCAGGAGGCAAGCATTGTCAAAACCATTAAAAATTTAAAGATAGACATATATACTTTGCCACAAGAACTTAACACACAGTATGAAATATGGTGTGTGGCCAATTAAATATAGCAGGACTATTTTTTAACTCTTGTGGTGTGTTTGGCAATAAGACCTGTTGGGTTGCTCTTTTGAGATGTCTGGTTAAGATAGAGATCTCTTGAGTGGGAAATGTGCATGTTATGCATGGGCAATCATGTAGTATGTTCAATGTGACTGTGGAATATTCAAGGATAATACATGGTTATGCTAGTGGTGAGCAACATCATGGAATGAGCAAAACACTTTTTATACTGCCAGAAGTATGTATTGTATGTACCCCTGCAACCATTTTTTTTACTATCACAGGAATAGGTGTTACATTCATTATGTGTTTGAACCTTTGACTGTGTTCTGAAAAAGGAACTCTGTGGTGTTTAAAAGAAAAAAGAGGCAATCAATTATTTTTTGTTAACCTGTCTGTTACATAGTAGTTAGACACACTGATAAAGCTGAAATATTTGTTGCTAGAAATTTACAATCTGGGGGGACTGTTGTGTGTGCTGAGTGCAGAACAGCAAGGGGTTGTTGTACCTACTGGGTTTTTCCAGCAGTTGATACTGTGCATTACTAGATGTTATGGACTGCTTTTGACTCCCTATTCAGTCTTCAGATCTTATGCAGAGTGTTAACTGAGGAACTATGTGTTGAGTTGTGCGAATGAGTGGTTGATCTAACAGAGAAATCTGAGGCAATGCTGAGATAGTGATGGATAGTTTTATATAACGGTACAGCACACTGAGATATTGTAACCATTTCAATTCCCTGTGGTCACAACAGAGCAGTAATTTCATAGAAAAGACTTGCTGTCACCAGGATAGAGGTCGTGGGCAAAAAGGAGCTACAGTGACTGTTTGCTGGTGACAGCAAGACGGTTGTCTTTATGACGTTTTGCACCAATGCAGATAGATGTGCACAAAAACACTTGTGGATGGTAGCCACAGAGATGTGGTATGCTGTGTTGTATGCCACAACATAGTTAGCAGCATTTCTGAGTGGCAGCACCACCCCGCTAAAACAAAAACTCCTATCACCTATAAAACTGCTCATGAGCAGGAATAGTGTGCAATGATAGTCTAGTGACTGTATTCCTTGCTTGGTACCTTGATCACCATTAGAAAATGGTCTGAAGAAGAAAAGAAATGTGATTGGCTGGCAGGGGTACATTAACTTACAGTGAGAGCCCTGTAAGTTAAAAGTCCCAGCCATGCCAACCCAGCGAAATATCCTGGTGCCCACCCTTCTCTGCAATTGGCTAATGCGCCTCCTTCTAATTTAAAATTGTCACCATTTTTACTGTCACCCAATGCTCCTTCATTCACTGCTGCCTAAACAGAGCCCCAGATCAACTTCCGGTGGAGGAAAAGAACTGTTCTCATTTATTTACTTGTGAAATATTCAAATGACAACTTATGTTCTGTCCGTACACTGCGTTGTGACTCACAGCTCCCATTGTACCTCACAGTTTCTAAAGTGATCCATGGTGCCACCTGTCATTTCTCCTTGATCCCTTCTCTAACCCCACATATTCATCATAACTGCTTCTAACCAATTGAAAGACAAATTAACAGGTACCACCCAAAGAAAACCAACCACAAAAATTAAAGATAAAAATAAATGTGTTTCTCATTAAGACTCCTCTTCTCATACTTCCGGATCTGGCATCATTTTGCACATGTGAGGTAACCGCTGCATCTCCATTCCAAAAATGATTATGATAAATAGTCAATATACATTTTCTAAACAAAGAAAGGATGCCAAGACATTGTTGTGGAGAGAATGACTATAAACTGTATCTTCATGGGGGGATAACTACAAGAGAATACAGTGGAGGGAGACAGCAGATAACACAGGATAGAAACAGGGACTACTTTACCATACACACATATAAACTTCATTATTAATGTATTTTTTTACTTTTTCTTGATTTTTTTAAAATCCCATATGAAAATGCCACAGTGGCCATTTTCTAAGCGCAATAATACCCTCCAGGGTGGGCGGTTCGGGCAATACTGGACCTTCCATGGGCTATAAGGCCCTCTGTCTGTGGTGTTGAGCCTCATTATGCCCCTGGGTGATCAAGTATTGCCCAATACTGCTCACGCTGTTAGGTATTATTGCTTGCTTAGAGAACAGTTTCATGATGGCTGTCTGACAAATAACAACTTACAGTACGTTGCGCAAGTGCATTTTTGCACACTGTGAAGTAACACATCTGGTATCTATACTGTAATAGTGATAAACAACTTTCAGTACATGGTCATTTATTGAGAAAGTTGTGTGTGACTATTACAGTATATACTGCAACTGTATTAGCACCCAGTGTGGAAGAACATGATAACAGGAGATACTGTATGGTGTCATTTGCTCTGCAGTCATGGAGGTGTGTGATTCTGTTCTCTGCTGCTCAATGAAGTTGCGTTTGTAGAAAGTGTGTTACTTTTACTTATTAGCAGAGCTGACCATCAGGAGTTGGCTAACTGCAGGAACCTCCTGCTCCTGACCCTCCGGGACTGGCACAAGGTGGAGTCAGTGTTCTGCAGCAGGGAATCTTTGTTGTGCTGTTTGTGGGAAAAAAAAAACATTTTACACAAATGAAAAAAGATGGAATGTCTCAGAGAAAAACAGTGTAGTTTCAGAATCCAAAGTCACTTAATCTGTGTATGTTGTATGTGATGATTCTTGTTCGTTTCATGGACACTATTAAAGTCTTTGAAGTAGTATTCTAATTATCATAGAACATTGATTTATGACAAATGTTTTCCTCTAAATGTTCAGTTGTGGTACATTGTTTACCTTCACTACAAGGTATGCCACATAACTTCACTTCCACCCACCTTCCCCCTTCCCACACACCCCTTCCGTCCATGTTTTCAGATTGTTACTAATAGACTGTTAATGTGATTTGTATTCATGGCTAGCAGTTTAACTATTAATGGGGGGGACTGGTTATCATGAAAATGGTCTGGAGGAGGCATACCTAGAAAACAGCAAAGTAGTGAATGTGGAGGACATATTTTAACACAAGTTAAATAATAATACATTCAGTAAGCAGATGCTTATATTTACTTTTTATTTTTTACAGCATAAATTGAACAGATGTCAATTTACAAAAAGAGGATTTAACCACTCCAGGGTATGGGTTTACTGAGCATCAATACAAGCTTGGGTGGTTGAGGTCACCTTGTGACTCCAACCTCCCCCCCAGGCATAGATTAATGGTCAGTAAACCCATACCATGTCATTGCTTAATCCCTCCGTATCATCCTGGCTGTAGTCCCAGTGCACTCAGGACCGCAGCAAATAAGAAAAAAATACCACAGCTGTCACTTGAAGTAGCTGTAGTGGTCTCAACTCTGCTCCCAATCGTGGTCCACAAACTGTTCAGACTTGGCAGTAGCCCCCCATGAACACACAGGTTGTGAATAATTTTATCTTCTGGTGCAAAACACAAAAGAACTGTGCCAGAAGAAGTATTAATACAAACTCTTTGACACTATGAAAAGTGTATTTTTTGGGGGCAGCTGACTGCGCAGCTCACTAACTATTAAATTTAACCTGTCAGAAATGAGTGGAATGGACAGCTGCCTGTGAGCTCTGGAAGACAAAAAAATATTACATGCCACTTTCTCAATAATCACTGCAGCAATGTATTCTCCCCTCCAAAACAGATACCCACATTAGTGTTATCACTGAAGATGTGGTGTGGTGGGAGGACGGGGTCAGTGAGCACACAACTTCCAGTGTCACATGAATTCAAAAAGTTAAATGCTACTAAACACAGGACAACAAACTGCCTTATTATATTTAGAAAGGGAAAAAAAAAACAATATGCTGTCTTGTGATTCTGCTACTGTTATAGGAGAACAGAGTGAGGGTGGGTGTGGGGGTGGGACACAGAAACCTATTTGACAACATACTGTGCACAATTAGCACAATTTTTTTCATATATACCTACCCAGTAAAAAAATAACACTATTATATACTTTTCCTGTACTACATTGTCTACTTCTCTCCTGCTGCATTATTGCCAACATCCTTACATGTAAAAATGTTCATCATTCATCTGTTCCCACTGTCAACAATATATCCTCCCCAAAACAAACTGCAACTCCCATAAAACCATGGGGCAGCAAAAATAACGCAGCAGGCAAAGGGCTATTTTATTAAAATATCAATAAATCAGGTAAGAGTTCCATCATTTAAACGTAAAAATTATGTTTAAAAAAACATATGTAATACAGTGGCCCATTTTCTAAGTACAATAATACTCACCAGGGTGGGCAATATTGGACAATACAGGACCTTACAGGGGCTATAATGCCCTCTGCTTGCAGCTTCAGGCATCATTACATCCCTGGGTGATCTGGTATTGTCCAATACTGCACACCTTGTATAGTATTATTGATTACATGACTGCTACCCTGTCCGGCATTATTCTTTTAATATTTACTAGTTAGTGGTTATAAATCATCGTAAGGCACAAGCTTCTCAAGACCTACACAGCACCATATGAAGCAGTTTCTTAAAGGTAATCAACAAGAATTTCTTCACAGAACGGGTGGTGGACAAGTGGAACACCCTGCCAGAGGAAGTGGTGGGGGCTGAAACAATCACGGGATTTAAGAATGCATGGGATAGACATAAAGGAATTCTGGAGGTCAGGGGTAAGGGGCAACAGACTTCCTGGAAAACATAAACTGAACTTACAAACTTAAATGGGCAGACTGGGTGGGCCATAGGCCCTTATCTGCTGACACTGTCTATGTATCTATGTATTAAAATCAGGACCAGTACATATGAAAAATTATACATGGATGTGTTTTAATATGGATTTTGTGCACACCCTAGGTGTGTGATGCCCATATAAAGACCTCATGCTTTACCCTCGGGGTTCAATAGGGCACCACACACCTTGGGTGTGCATAAAATACTCATCAAACCACAGCTAGCCATACATTATTGTATATATCTATCTATATATATATATATATATATATATATATACACCAGACACCTTGTCAAGCATTGTTGATAACTTATTACATTTTATTTCTGTACTATTAATAATTGAAAAAATATACATACATCCATGGTGGCGATCACCAAATTCAGGCTACCCTGCCATGACTCACAAGTCATACGCTATGTTGTACCAGTTTTGGTTCCTTCTGTGGATGTCCCCGGCAGACTTACTCTTGTAGAATGTCTACCAGGTGAACTTCCACTTCCCCTGGCATTCAACAGGAGATTTAACGATGCCTTGCTCCCCCAAGGCATGACCAACCTGTGAATGAAAAGAGAGAGAAATGTTTATCAATAAAGATCTATGTGGCTTCATATAATTATGCCACCTAGTAAATAGTGATTACTGCTACAACAATTGTTCAGTGCCATCAAATTAATTTCGGCAATGCAAGTTAGTGGCAATCATAGATACAATGCCTGAGACTTACCCCTTTTTTTTAATGCAGTGGTGCTGTGCCATACGGCATCAACCCCCCCAAGGAGCTTCATCTCCTCCACTCACTTACAGATTGAGTGTCAACTTCACAGTGTTGTATCTTGTGGATGGGAGCTGAAAATGTTTAGAAAAATTCTCATAGTTGTCACTGGCAATGAAACCCCCCCAAAAAATGCTGTGCTGTACCTAAATACTGTGCCTGCCAAGTGACCACACACACTATCATGATAGTGCTACAGTACAACAGCTGCCTATCATACCCTATCCCATATGTGTTCCCTCTGGCTCTCCCCCCCAGACCCTGCACACGTTTATTAGGTGTACATCTGTTCCCTTGATGCAGCATACACTGCTATCCACTTGCTGAATTGCCAGGTAATGCTGTAGAGATCCGCTGTGCTTGAGTCACATTTTTGTAGAGATAGAGGGCCGAATTCCAAGATGGGCTATGCTGGCTTAAGGTGAGATACGCCAAACCCCTTGGCATATCCCGTGACTTACGCCATGTGCTACGCATGTTAGAATTCCAAGTAGTAACCTGCACCATGGCGGATGTGGGCTGCGACAACCACAGGTTATACCATCCACTATGCCACAGCCCACAATGCCATGGTGCAAGTGCAGGATATGACAGCAACATCACCCAATTCCAGGACGGTGGCTGTCTTAACCCGTCAGTGAGATTCTAAAAGGCGTACTGGTGTAGCATTGTTACGGCAGCTCTGAGCTGTCCTAAGTGGCAGCCGATGGCTGGCACCATCAGATGTCACCATGCAGAGCTGTGGCAATGGTGCCATACTGCCCCCAAGAATCCACAAGCACACCCCTGTCCCAACCCCCTGATCATCGGGGACCCCCAGGAGTCTGATCCATGGTGTGCCCTCTGGATGCCTGTGCACCTGTGCCATCAGTCCTGCCCCCATGCCCCCTCGTGGTATGGTGTGGGGGGCTTTTGGGGGCTGCCTGTTGCTGGCTGTGATTTGTGATATGCGGGGCATATACTCCATGTGCATGGCGTTAGCCTACTCATGGCATATCTCACATGTCGCAAGTGCCAGGACCCTGCAGCTTTTGAAATGCAATGTAGGGTCCTTGATGTAGCAGTGAATGGCATAACTAGCAGCCATATGCGAGTTACTCCATTCATCTTGAAATTGGCCCCATTTACTTCAGATACAATATAGACATGTTTCTTTTTACCTTTGCCCTGGTTCGTGACAAGGAGAGGTTGGTCACCCCCATCACAATATCAGGGTTAGCATAACATTGAACTGCCTGAACGAGGGCTAGCATATCACTGTTGGATCAAGATTTTGGCATTTTGGCTCTTTGCTCTTAAGTTGAAGGTGTTTCTTTGAAATAAATGGAGAGAAAGATGACATGATTAATATTACATCTTTAAGCAGCAGATATAACATTTTCAATAATACAACTGTACCGACCCACACTCTACCTCACATAGAAACACATAACCCCCCTTCCCCACACCCCATGTCATAGCCTCACAGAGGCTTTCACACATTCAGTATTATAAATTATACAATGGGCAAGAAAATGCTGATTCCTGATTGGCTGGCTGACATGATTTACATGTTATAAATCATGCTATCACCTCATGGTAGAAGTGCCAGCCAATCAGGGCACCAGACTTCAAAGCTGTTGGCCGCCATATTGTTTTCTGCCTGGAAAACGGGACGCACGAAAAACAAACAAAAAAAAAGGAAAAACTTATTTCTTTTGTTTTCCACATTGCATAATAGTAATATACCAGTACTGCGTATGGGCAATGGCAAGATTTGACCACTTCTGATGTGGTTTCCTCACTCACCTGTGCATCGTGAGCAAACCACATCAGGCATGGATAAATCCTGCCATCACCCACACCTGGTCATGGTATGTCCCTTAAAACCTCCCTCACATTTATTCCTCCATAGTATAATAGTAATATACCACACTATGGTCTGGGATATGGAAAGATTTATCCACTTCTGGTGAGGTTTCCTCACTCGACTGTGCTGCATGAGCAACCACACCACCCGTGGATAAATCCTGTCATCACCCCCCACACACACACACTAATGCTACACGGCTCCCCCACCCCCAGAATAATCACATTCAAGCAGTAATGCCTGAAGACCCAATCATTTACTACAGATTAGCTATCAACTGGGGGGGAGGGTGGCCCGAGCCACAGCAGAGGGCCACCCACACCCAATCGGTTGTTAATTGAAAGGAAATGACTTGCTCTCAGGTAATTATTGAGATTACAAATCTAAATGCAATAATGACTTTTTTTCCTTCCTGCACACTGATTACAACAGAGACACTGTTCCATGAGATGAAATTATATTTGTTTCAGTTTGTATTGTGGATGTAATGTTTGTTATTTTTTTGACCAAGCTGTGTGGCTCTTAAAAGAACCATTTGGTTATTTCAAATAGTATGCACTGCAGATTCATAGAGGTACACATTCAGAGACATGCCAGAATGCCATCTCAGAGGTCCCCAAAAAAATATGTGCTACCAGTATTTATTTATTTATTTATTAAATTTTCATATTGGATATTGGCCCACTGAGCCCCGAAGGTCCCATTTTCAGGGGCGACTCATTTAAAGATGCACACCATCTTTTAGGTATAGCCAATGTTTAAAATGACAAATTTGGGGTGACTTATAGTGTGCATTCCCATAATGTGAAGGAATCATGATATTTGGATGCTACCTTATGATGTGATCTTTCAAGCCCAGGGCAGTATTCCTTGCCTCTCCAGATCATCTGCTGTGTAATATCTGAATACAGAATTTTACAAGCAGGTAACATCTCCATAAGAGACTGTAAATCTAACTGTGCAGCTTTTAATAAATCTACTCCTCTTTTGTGGCCCAAACCATTACCTCCAAGGTGGATGAGGAGTATGTCTGGTGCAGGGTGTGTCTCTAGTAGGTGGCACATAGTTAGCATGAACCGCTCCCATCTCATACCACCCTTGTCAAACCATGACACATCACAATTTGGTAGCTGCAAGTTATTGCCAAAATGGCTTGCTCTACTAAATGCAGCTGCCCTTCATACCAGGCTGCTCCCCACAATCCAAGCACTGACTCTGGAGCTTTCTGCCATTCTGAATGTGAAGCAGTATTTTGACACAGGCAGCAGTCTCAGAAATGTGTCTCTCTCTGAACAGTCCTGAAGCAAATGACTACTATTAGCACAGCATAAAGCTGTGATAGTGAGATAGTGAAAAAAATCACACAGAATTTAGGAGAACAGCATTTAAATGATCACAAATTCCAATTTTAATATCTATTAAATTGGTACTCATACATCAAGTTCTAACTATTTTAAAAGTGTTATGTTATAAAATCTTACTTACAATTCAAGTACAGTATTTGTGCTGCTATAGTGTAAAATCCAAGATGGCCAACTTCCTGCTGTTTCCTGCATTTCCATTGGTCTAGAAAGCTAATTTCCTGTTGTTTTTCAAATCCTCTTTCACTAGCATGCAAAATCCTTGACCGTGACTCATGCGGACATGGATCCCCTTTCACGAGCTGACAAAATCCTTGACTGCGAGATTATTGCAGAGAACGAGAGTGGGAAATACATTTTTGTAAATAAAAGCATGTTTAAAATTAAGCTAATTGATTTACTATGGTGTTGTGTGACATCTGAGTGCTCTATAAGTCATTGTTTCATGTTTTTTCCAACATTTTGCAAAAAACAATTTTAGCGATCCTCGTTCTCGAGCATGCAAAATCCTTGACTGCGACTCATGCAGCCATAAATCCCCTTTCACGAACTGAAAAAATCCTTGACCATGAGATTAGTGCAAAGAACAAGACTGGGAAATAAATGTTTGGATTTTTTAACAAAAACAGGTTCAAAATTAAGTTAATTGATTTAATATGGTTTTGTGTAACATCTGGGTGCTCCAAGAGTCATTGTTTAATATTTTTTCTCAACATTTCACTAAAGGAAGAATGTTTGATCAATGCTCATTCACAAGCAAGCAAAATCCTTGACAACAACTCATGTGGACATGGATCCCCTTTCACGAGCTGACAAAATCCTTGACTGCGAGATTAACGTGAAGAACAAGAGTGGGAAATAAAAGTTTTTTTCAAAATAAAAACATTTAAGCTAATTGATAGAATATTGGTTTGTGTAACATCTGGGTGCCATGTAAGTCACTGTGTCATATTTTTTCTACATTTAACAAAAATATATATTTTGCACAATCCTCGTTTGCAAGCATGCAAATTCCTTGACCGCGACTCATGCAAGCATGGATCCCCTTTCATGAGATGACAAAATCCTTTACCACGAGATTAACACGAAGAACAAGAGTAGGAAATAAATGGTTTGTTTTGAGATAAAAACAGGTTTAAAATTAAGCTAATTGATTGAATATGTTTTTGTATAAAATCTGGGTGCTCTATAAGTCATTGTTTCTCATTTTTCCCAGCATTTTACAAAAGAAACAATTTTTTTCTGATCCTAGTTCGCGAGCATGCAAAATCCTTGACCGTGACTCATGTGGACATGAATCCCCTTTTTCGAGGTGAAAAAATCCTTGCACATGACAAATTCTTCAGAAACTGAATTTCACTATTTGGTATCTTGTATATTTGCATGGGGATAGTATATTTAGATGTGTAAAATGAGTTTTGTGTATATGGTGACTGTATTGTTACAATGTTACTTTTAAAATGTTATGAAAACAATGCTGATAAACTAAATAATGCTTTTCTGCTTATTGAACTAGAGGGGTACAATGTCGGTAAGATTGTAGTTTGTCTAATTTTTATGTAGAGGCTTCCTTCTTCCACAGCCCCCGCCTCCCTCCATTCCACTCCCATTTCACATGATAGGGACTGGTAAGACAATGAATGGTGCTTACTGTAGGCTAATTGGGAGGACAGAGTTCACAAAATATGCTTTAGACGTACAGTACATCAGAGTGTTGTGCAGCATTGTTGGTGGGCAGCCATGATGGACTGTAGGTTACCTTGTGGTGCCTACTGACATTTGTGAACTGATGGTGGTAGGAAAGCAGCATGTGGTGAGCGCATCTGATTGGGTGAGTAAGTATACAGTGTTGACATAATGGGTGGTGTGGGGGAGAGGGGTATATTCAGTGTGTCAAAAAATGTGTATATCTTGGGGTTCTGATAGATCAATGCTGTGTGCATGATGTCGCTGTGAATGTGTAGGCTTCGTAGTATAGATGCACAGGTCTGTGTGGCTGTAGACTGTGTCTTGAGTGCTGGGATCCAGACAGTGAGACAGTTTATTCCAGACATGGTGTTACTACTGCACTGTGTTGCATTCACTGTGCATGTTTTTGGAGTTGTGCACTTAAGCCTCTTAACAATTCAGAGTGCGTTTTGTGCATGTACATGACTAGTTTAGTTTAGTTTAGTTTAGTTTATTGTTCTAGGAATTACTACCCTTGAGCCAGAGGCTCTTTTACAAAGGTTCCACGTCAATTAGGTACAGTACAAAAGGTTACATCGATAACACAACAATTTGTGTTGTGTCAAGAGCAAGAAAACATATACAAATACATATCAAATCACTTGTGCAAAAGGACATGAGATATCAATAATCACATTATTATTACAAGAAAGAGGTCATGCCAGATTAGGAGAAATAAATAGGGAAAAAGTCCAGAACAGAGAGGTTAAGTGAAAGGTGTGGGGAGCAGACAATAGCAGGAGAAAAGGTTTCCCAAACATGTCTTTGTCAAATAACGGAACAGGGTGGGTAGTGAGAAAATAAGAGGTTTAATCAGGGCAGTCACAGGAGCGACTAGTGAACAGGGTGTGAGCATGTTTACAGGCACATGCTGACTGCATGTGTTATCTCAATGCAAGTGCTACTCCAGGTTGCACAGGACAATCTGCTGGACACCAGTCTATGATAGAAAATCAAATTGACACATCATGTCATGTTAATACTCTCATTGCAACTTGAATGTATGATGCCCTATTTGCGTATAGCTGGCTGTGAATTGAACATTGTATGAGTGTATTGTACAATTTCCACCTGTACTGGTTTCCAGTCATGAATGCGGGATTGTGCTGGAACATGTATTGATGGGTAGAGTAGTGTTATTAAAAGAGGATGTGCATCAGCAGGTTGATGTGGTGCTTATAATGTGAATACTATAGTGTGTGATCGACACATCATTTGTGATGGGGCATTCAGCTTGTGAAGAGTGAATTTGTATTGGAATCTTATGCATGTACTTTACTACTAGGAAAAGACACATACACAGTAAAAAGAATCTATCACTCCATAAAAAAAAATAATTTGTACCACTGTGAGCTGCCATGGTGGCATACTCTATATCAGTTGATAAATATGGATTCAATAATTTGTCTTAAAGTGTTTACAATGGATGATGCATTGTGTACTGATTTACATATGAGAATTGTGATTTTATCTAACAATTTTATTTTTTAGGTGTGAATTTCAAAAGGAATGATTGAATAGTTCAAGAAGAGTTAGAGCAATGACTGTTGTATGTAAAGTGCAGCCACGCTCAAAGCAGAACAGGATATATATATATATATATATATATATATTTATTTTCCAATTGTTTAACCAAGAGAGACACACTAAGCTGAAAGCTCAATTACAGGTGCAATCTGGGAGCACAGGGAACTTAAGTGACTTACTCAGGGTTGCACAGTATGCAAGTGGAGGCTGTGGGATTCAAAGCCAGGTCTCCAGATTTGCAGCTCAGAGCCTTAAACCACTGTGCTATACTGCTTTCCTTTTTTATTGGTGGCTCCATGTCATGTCATGATGAGAAACCTGGTATTTCTTATAAACATAAACCTGCTAAATGTTCTTCATCTTGTGGCGCAGTTTCAAAAAAAATTTACAAATGTGAAGAAATGTGTGCGTTGTGATAAACTGCCTTTGAAGAATAAAAAGAAAAAAGCTGACACAGAAAAGACCTACACTGAGGCCTCATGTGACAATTTGTGATAGGTCTGTTAGAAATAAAACAAATGGTGTTAGTGATAGTTCAGGTACTAAATGTCACAGCAGAGCGCACTTCTTTAAAAAAATGGTGCATGCTGCTAAGATTGACCATATCATCTTAGCAGTTGTCAAGCATAAAGGAAAGAAAGTTAAAAATACAGTTTTTCTCATGAAACTACTTTTGAGAGCAAGACACTTTGTGAATATGGTCATGAACATATGCTCTCAATTGTGGGCTGCCATGATGTCAGCAATTGATAAATTGAGTGAAAACTGAAGATATGAGGAATAGACTAATTGCATTTGAAGACTTAAACAGAGACAAACTTTGTTCAGTGTTTGAAAGCAAGTGGATGCATTCTGAACATTCTGAAGCATTTTTCTGGGAGGAAACATACAATGTTCACAGTACTAATGTGACTTTGACATTGGATGTATGTGGCAAAGTTCAGAATATTTTACTTGTGTCAAATGATGAGAATGTCATGGATGGTGAGAATGACACTTGTGAAAATATAGCACAGCGAAAGTCACGTGCTAAGAAATGGCCTTGTGATGCCATGTGCAATATCAGGGAAGAATCATTTCTTGTGATTGAAAACTTTCTGTTGACATTCTTAGCCACAAAAAGATGTGCAAGACACAAAGCGTTAGCCAGTATTGACAAGTGCGATATTAGACCTTTTACTGATCTGATGGGACATTCACTTGCTTGTTTGCAAACTGGAGCATGTGAGAGTATATTTCATCACTTTTGCATAATTGCTGTACACAACTCTGGCATATGGAGATTTGTGCAACAACTGTATCGTGTAAGATCTGCCGTGCGAGACATTAGCTGTTTTGATTCTTTACTAAACGATGGAGATGTTGATGGTATCATTGACTTTGTAAAAGAATTGCAACAAAAAAATTAATTGAGGAAAACTGTTGATACTGATGATACCACACATGTGATGCAGATTGGTACAGTCCAAGAGTCACACTTGCTAGGGAACTTTGGAACTGAGATTGCTAAATTTGAAATCAGCAAAACTCAGAAATTTGACATGGTGTCTCATGTGAATGACTGTTATACAAAGAACAGTCTGTTATTGTGGACCTGTACAATATCACACAGTGGAATAAGACGTGGGATTGTCTGGTTGCATATTTACTTTTTGAAGACAGACTTTACTTTACAGGGTGCAGTGTCACTATGCGCATTACTGTTATCATAAGATCAAGTCAGATACTTTGCCACCTCATTCTGTACTAAATGGTATGGAAGTTCATAAGACCCCTGTAGAGATTGCTGGCTTGAATTTGTTTGAGAGAATTTTAATCCAAACAATGAAGCCATTTCAAACCATTGTGAGACTGAACACTAAAATGAAAGATTTGCAGAAAAAAGAGCTCATTAGGTCATTGAAGGGCTGTATTATGTACTTGCCTCTACCCCACTGCAAGAGAATGTGAACACCATCTCTAGAGAAAATAGTGTTGTCATTCTGGTAAATGGTGTTTCAACTAAAGCCAAAACAATATGGCAAGACATTGTAAATGTTAAGAAGGTCAAGCATGCTTTGCAATACCTCAAACTACATAATCCTTTCTATGCCAACATTGACATAGGCACATTTGTCAATCTTCGTATGTAAGTTGATATGTCTAAATGTCCAAAGGCCATGCTTGAAAAAGTAGAGGTTGCCACAAATGAAAATGTGTATGAACAATACACTATCCACCCTTTGCACGGGAAGGACCCAGTTGTGGATAATATAGATTTGTACCAGATGAAACAGTTAGAGGGTAATCCTGTCAGCATCTGGGAGAGTACACTTGAGGCACATTGCTTTCCAGATCTCTATCTACATGGTACAGGTGGGTGCCTGGATCCTTGTGATTTTCGGGTTCCTGGAGCTGAGTACAGAGTTTCAAGACTTCTGCATTCAGATGGAAAGTTCCACAGAAACATAGCATATCTCTTTCATCTTCTGTGGGACAGTGAATTTAACATTCTGTCTGCAAGCATTGTACATACATTGTGACTCAGTACAGAATTTACCAATATGATAGCTGTGCAGTTGATCCAGAAATTGGAGAAGAGAGATGAAGTACTACAAGCTAGTCTTTCTTCAATTCTGTCCAGCATGCGTGGTACTAAAGAATATTGGTACGCTCTTAGGTGATGTGCATGTTAAGGGAGTTTGGTCCAGCAACATGGTTCGTCACACTCAGCTGTGCAGAATACTACTGGGATGACTTGATTGACCTTCTTAGATGGGCTAACTCAGATGTTGATGGCATACAGAGCATGACTCTTGGTGAGATGTGTTCTCTGAATCCAGTCTCAGTGTCACGATACTTTTAGCACCAGTTCCAGGCACTCTTAAGATTCATACTATCCAAAACTAATCCACCTCTTGGTCTTGTTGAACACTGTTCTTGGAGGATGGAATACCAAGCATGTGGAGCACGCCAAATACACATGTTATGTGGATAAAAGATGATCAACGAATTGGTGACTGTGATACAGCTGATATTCTGATCTTCATCATGAGGTATGTAACATGCCAGATTCCTGACAAATGCGATAGTGCAACATTCTGGAAGTTGGTACAGAAATTTCAGTGACACTTGTGCAGCAAATATTCTCGAAGAAAGGTGAAAAACAGAGGGAGCTGGTACACAAGGTTCTGGTTTGGATTTCCAAGACAAGTCTGTACGAGTGCATCTCTGAATGTCATCTCTGCTATGCTGCATCATCTGAAGGCCAAGTCCATGCAATGGGTGTATGAGCTGCCTCACAGGGAGTCAGAAGTCTGCATCAATGACTTTAGCCCTTCTCTGTTGTTGATGTCGCAGGCCAACATTGATGTTCAGTATGTTGCTGACAATTCAATGGCTTTGGTGAGATATGTTACTTCATATTTCATTAAGCATGAGCAGACCTGCTTGCAAGAACTCTGGGAAGGCTTGTTCAATTGCAACAGGTTTAACTTTTCTAGACTGTGGCTACTTGGATTGAGGACTCTGTCACACCATGAGTGTGGAGCATATGAGGCTAGTGACCATCTTACAGGTACCTGTCTGTACGTTAAGTCTGAGTCCATTCACTATTTGAATGTTAACTTTAAAGAGAAGAGATGTTATGTCCTTAAAAGTCATGATGAGATTGAAGACCTTGCTGCAACCAGACCAGCATCTACAAATATACTGAAGAGTAATTTTATTGTTAATTACTATCCACAGTGCCATAGTGCAATGGACGATTTATGTTTGTTTGAGGTTGCTCAATGGTATGACTACAAATGGGGTGTCCTTTCTGACCCTGAGAAGAGCACAAGACAAGTTGTCAGGCCTAGATGGGTCTCTGGTGAAGAGGCATAAACCGTGGTTGATTGACCACTGTAAACTGAGATGGACAACAACAGATAGTAAAGAGCAGTACTATTTTGCTCTTCGATTTCTGTTTAAGCCTTGGAGAGATGAGAGAAGTTTGAAAGGTACATGTGACACTTTTGAAGAGCAGTTCAATTTGAGCTATGATTCTTTCAAAAGTGAAGTGTCAACTACATGCATACAGAGACTGGACCTTGAGAAAGAGCAACTTGAGAAAGCAAGGCAACATCTGGCAGATGATACTCCAGGTAACTCACAGGACATGGTTGATCCTGAAGGTGAAGGAGCACTTGGTGCTCCTTTGCCTGTGAATGATCCAACTGTGTTGATGTCAGAGACAGAAAGTGCTATGTAGCAAAGCATGATCTTCATAGATAAATCAATCAACACTGTAGATGAATTGAATGCTCATCAACAAGCTGTATATGCTGCAGTGATGCATGCTGTTGAACATGGTGTGAGACACCATAAAAAGGAATGTTTCTGTGACAAACATATGCCAGTTAGCATGTTTGTCAGTGGTGCTGCTGGCACTGGCAAAAGCTTTGTGATTGAAGCAATATGTGTAGGTGTATATAGAGTTACTGACACACCAACATCTGTCATAGTATCTGCTCCAACTGGCCTAGCAGCTTACAACATAGGTGGTGTCACTCTCCATAGGCTGCTCATGCTGCCAGTTGAGCATGGCAAAACTGAAGAGTACAGAAAGTTGTCTTTCGAAGTTGCAAGTGAGCTGAGATCCATGTTTGACAGGATGGAGTTACTGATCATTGATGAAATCAGTATTTTTTCTAACTTTCTTCTTATATACATTCAGCTACATTTACAAGAGATAGTGGGTAGTGATGATGATGTACCATTTAGTGATAAAAACATTGCTGTCTTTGGAGATTTTCTCCAACTGGCTCCTGTCAATAGCCAACATGAGTTCTCTACTCTTTTCATTGGAGGAAGCTAGAAAAACCATTGGGTGTATAGGTGGAGTTAATCTCTGGGAGTTCTTCTCTTATGCTGAGCTGTTCCAGAATATGCTACAGAGAGGTGATATGTCTTATAAAGCATTACTTGATGAAGCTCGAATTAGTAGTTTATCAGCCTTTCATCTACAAATGCGAAGAGAACATGTTATCAGTACAAAAAGATATCTATGCAGTAAGCATGCAAGCTATTTGTACAGTTGCAGAGCAGTGGGCAACACATTGTCTGTTTGTTGTCAAGACTAAAACAATGTGCTGTGTTCAACCAGATCATGCTACAAAGAGAACAGCAACCTATTGTTACACTTACATCACTTGATGCAATTGATGATGTTAGTCTGACATGTACAATGGTAACAAAAATGGTTGAATGATTGAAAGAACTCACAACTGATGTGTCACCTACTGCTGGTTTGGAAGCTGTATTAACACTATGCAAGAATGCACATGTTATGCTGCAAAGAAATCTTGACGTTGATCATGGATTGGTTAATGGAGCAATGGGCTACGTTGTTGACTTTCAGTACAATGCACAGAACACATTTGTTGACTTTATTATGATCAAATTTGACAATCATTACAGTTCTTTTCCCATAGACAGATTCACTGTCAGATTTCAGATTGTGACACGTAAGCAGTTTCCACTGTGTCTTGCATATGCTGTGTCCATTCACAAATCACAAGGACTTAGCCTTGATAGTGCCATTGTTGACATAGAAAAGGAAATTTTCAAGGATGGCATGCCATATGTTGCTTTGTTATGAGTCAGATCTCTTCCTGGTGTGCATATACTAAACCTTGCAGAGAATAAGGTGTGTGCTGATGTGAAATGTATTGTGGAATACAACTGGCTATGTACACTGTGCCAACCAACTGCAACTCTGATTCCTGTTCCTAGATACTTGCCCATGTAAGATGTACCAATGGACACAATACATAAGTTGAAAAGGAAACAGAATAAAACATCAGTTTCTTCACCATCTGCTGTACATGGTAATCAGTCACTTGCTGATCAAGTCAGATCACCACCTGCAAATAAATGCATTGGTCTTGAGAGACTACCGATCTTTGACAACAGCACTGCAGTGAACTGCTTTGCCAATGCTGCAATGCAAGCTCTTCTGCATATGCTACAGTTTATTCAAGTATTGACTGCTGTGAAGTCAATAAATCTTTCTGATGCACTGAAAAGAGTTATAAGAGGTAGTCAAGAACAAGCACCTACTGTAGCTTACAGAGTTTGACTCCTCTGTGGCTTACTCTGTTCGACTATGCTGGACTAAGGATGTTTGCTGATAATGCCCAACAGGATGTGACTGAATTCATGATGGGTGTGATGAATAGCTTGGCAGATGATGGAATTCATCTTAGCACTTCACAGTTCATTATGTGTGAAGTACACTTGTTTGTCACGTGGACACATAGAGTCTCAGGCAACTAATGACATGCTATGGCTATCTATCTGTGTTTGTGAAGAAATATCTGTTAAATTTCATAGACTTTTGTTTAGGAATGCTGCCACTTGTTGGCAGTGTCACAGATGTGGGTGAAGTACTGTCTGTTCTTTGAGAGTGACTGACTTCAGTTCATACATTATAATTGTCCCATGATCACCCCCCTCTGAAATGACACGCGGGAGTGCAGGGGAAGGTGCCTACACATGGCCCATGTGCCCTCCCCTGGCTGTCTCCCCACCCCCCATTTTCTAGGGGCCCTCCTCCCTCCAATCCCTTCCCCACCCTTCCTTTGCCCAGCACTGCAGGACTTTCTTCCTGCCCAAGCCCTTGCCTTGTCTACTCGGGACTCCCCCTTGTACTCGAGGGCCTCTCTTACTTGCCACATCGCAGGTACCATCCTCCTGCTCCAGGACCTATGGTCCTCTAACCTTCCCCTGACCCTTGCCAGGGCTGCCCCCTCTTTGTACTTGAGGGCCTCTTTTACTTACCACACAGCAGGCTGTCCTCCTGCTCCAGGACCCACAGTCCTCCATTCTTCCCCTGCACCCCACGTGCCCATTTTGCCTTGCACCCCTCTGACCTAATCATGGGTGGGTGTGGGAAATGAAAAATCCCAGCAGAAAGAGGCAGAGGTGACCTTGACCTAGCATTAAATAGTCCCTAAGGACCCCTTGCAAGAACCCCTGCTAGCCATAGCCCCCTCCAATCAGGTATCCCCTAATAGGTGTACACATCATTACCTGGGCCCGGTCAATCATGTCTCCCCTGCCTCCTCCCCTTTCCTTGTCCCCCTTTTGACCTCACTGGCCCCTCCCCACCTGCTCCTCTTTCCCACCCCTCCACTTCCAGACCCTTCCATTTCTTCTGGTGTGCCACTAGACAATTCAGGTTGCCTTTTAATGGCAACCCTACTTGTGCTTCAGCGATTCAACTTTCAAGGCATGAAAGTTACCACACCTATTACTGATTTCGTTGCTGGAAGAACAATGTTCTCAGGCACTCAGTTTGACATACATACTATCATTTTTCATCATGGACTTTCTATTCAGTCAGGACATTATGTCACATAGTGTAGATTTAGAAGTGGATGGGTAGAATGCGATGTTACAGTGTGCACTATGAGAGAATGATTACCAAGGAATCTAAAAGATGCATTTGTAATCATTCTCCATAACACAGATAATGCTCAACGTATTGAAGAGTGATTTTTTGAACATAGACTTACAGAATGCTACCATGTGCTACACATTGGTTTATATCATAGGTATTCCAACTCTTTTTACCAAAAAAAACATAATGTGAAGGGGAATACTATGTGTGTCATCATCAAACACATTCTGCAAAAAGTACTATTTTTCTGGTGAATTTTTTTCTGTTTTGAGACCACAATATATATTTTGATCATTGAGTCTGTTGTTACCTGGAAGTAGTGCTATGAAACTTTTACAGACTCTATTTCAGTTGTTATAAAGTATGTCAAATTTGTTGTGATTGGCTATGGTAGTGCCAGTTGACCACAAAACGACTATGCTCATTTCATTGTTTGCATGGTCTGTAATTGAGACAGATTGGACACTCATTTGTGTACATAGCAAATTCATTTTACAAACTACTTACAGTTAAATCTGGTATACTTTTTACTGTTATGTTCTACATATGTGCATTTGATGTACTTATTAACATGACTGCCATGAGTGCAGTCGAAGCAGACTTGAGGGAGCTGGGCAGTACTTATTTGACAGCAAGTAAGTAATATATTTGCACATGTAGTTGAAAGATGCTGATTCATTACATATGCTTGTCTTTAAAGAGCACCTCCCTAGTAGCTGCCAGCCCAAGCTTGGTCGATAACTATCCTGTCTCTGAGTCTCCATATGAAATGTGGCAGAAATCCGTCCTTGCAGAAAAAAGTAATTATACTCGTACATTTGTATCTTCCCTTAGTGCTTACGAAAGGACTGACTTCCCAGTCCACAAACCACACTGGCCCACACAACCTTGTTTTGTGATGTCACAAAACGAAGGCAGAATGAGTGCCCCATTCACTACTATGGGGCGATATTTTAACATGTTTTTATACCCTTTCCTATTGAGATTAGTATAAATCAAAGTGACTGATTGACTAATAGGGACCCTATTAGTCAATCAAGTGCTTTGATTTATTAAAATCAGAACAGGAAAGGGTATAAAATGTTAAAATATCACCCCCATAGTAGTGAATGGGGCTCACTCATGCAGCCTTTGTTTTGTGACATCACAAAAACAGGGCTGCGTGGGTCTGCATAGAGGCATGGTTTGTGTACCGGGATGTTGGTCAGTGCTCAGGGAAAATACAAATTTATGAGGATTGTGACTTATTTTTTGTGAGGCCAAATTTCTGCCACATTTCATATGGAGACTCAGAGATAGGTCAGTTATCGACAACACACGGGCTGGCAGCTATTCCTTAACTAAGAAGCTGCTCTTTAAGACTGATATGTGTTTCAGAATAATTTTTGTGACTGTTTCTTATTTATCTTCATACAAACATAGTGATTGCAACTCATGAAGTATGTAGTGCTATTTATGCATCATTGTGACACCTGCTGATAGGGATTCCCATTGGGATACTGTATTTAACAGTTTGGCTCAATTGTACTGTTACATTCAAAGGAGTAACGAACAGTGGAAGACTCTCTTTGCATACCTCAGCTGTTACTGAGTGACATGACAAACTGATATCTGGTCATAGCAAATACATTTGTGACTTGGTAGCAGGTTAAACTACTATGTCTTTTCTTGTTATACTCTACATGATTGACCTTGATGGTTTTACTTACAAGACTGGCAGAAGCACAATTCAAGCAGACTCAAAGGAGTTGGATAGCACTTATATGTCAGGAAGTAAATTATGTATTGGTACATGTAGTTATATGATTCTTAAGTATTCTATGGCTTTGTCTTTGATAATGTGATATATTCATACTAATATGCAATCCTTATTTATTTATTGAAATGTTTTATCAGGAAGGCACACTGAACAAGTTGCTCATCTCCCGGTGCAACCTGCAATCCTAACACCATTGATGGCTGTGTAATATCTTCCTCAAATGGGAATATCATTGATTCATCAGACATGACTGCACAAACCACCAAAATATGACTCAGTGCTGTAAATAAGTATATACTTCTGAAACTGAGCTGAGTGGTAGCATACTGATGCCGCATTCATTCTTATTTTGTTTCTTTGAAAAAAAATGTTGTTATTGTGCATGTTTTGTATGAATATTGTGTTGTGGAAGTATCTATAACATTTAATGTCACTGCATTACATTAAGTGCGGTCCCACATATTGATGCTGTGAATATGTGTGTGTGTGTGTATATATATATATATAGATATATATGTATATCTATATATATAGGGAATACATGATGGGCAGGCATGGAATATGGAAAATATTCTCACTCCTGTAGAGTGAGGCATGGATATCTCACAAGTGCCGAAGGCACGAGTGGGATATCCATGCCTCATGATGCGGGAGTGAGAATATTTTACATATTCCATGATCTGGACATCAAGTGTTCAATTTATACAATAGGGAATACATTTGTGGCAGGTTTATTTGTGTTAGTGGGTTTATTTTGTTTTATGATGTTCTTCTCCTGTATCTGTGCATGGTGTTTGGGTTAGTTAGCTGTGTTTTGTGAATAGGAGTCTGTTTGTTTTGTGATTGGTTGGCAGAATGAATGGGATTTGTTTGTCTGATAGTATTGGTTGTTTGTGTTGGTTGTTGTATCTGATTGGTTGTTATGTTTCTTTCTCAGATGTGATTCGCTCTTGATGTTCAGTGGGTTGGGTCTGTTTGGCTCGCTTCGAATGGTGTTTTGTGAAATTGTTTTCATTTTACTGGGTACTAATGTGTTTATTTGAGTTGTTTTCTTTGCCTGTGCTTCCTGTTACCTGAAATAATTTGCTGCATATGCTGTGTGATTGTTTTACTTCGTTGTCTGGTGTGTGTTTTTTTTAATGGTGGTCTGAGTGGTTCACTTTCGATCTGCAAAGGTAGTTTCAGTTTTCCAGAAATGCTGAGTAAGACGCCACAGATATGGAGGTACTGTGTCTACTAGTTCTTTGAAAGAACTGAGGAGATTTAATGTAAAAAGTTGTTAGTTTTCAGGTGTAGCTGTAAATTTTCTTGTCTCGGTCACATGCTTGAGTCGGAGTATGCTGCCGATTCCAATTGGAGGCATATTTTTTACCACGTTACTGAGTTTATGATGTTTGTTGTTTTCTTTATACTTTGTCTGTGATGGAAACAAATGCTTTCCTATGTTTCCAATTTCTGTAGGATTTATGTGTTTCTTGGACTGGAAACTAGTTAGCTGTGGGAGGTGCTTTCACATACATAGCTACAGTGAGAATATCAGTTGCTGACATAGGAACTATGTGTGTAAATGTAAATATCTACCACAGTTCCTATGTCAGCAAAATTTATCTCACTCCTGTGAGAATACAAGTTTTTATCTGCAATGTTTATCAGCCACCTCTATTGTGTGTATATAATATATATATATATATATATATATATATATATATATATATACACACACACACACACACACATATGTATATATGCATAGGTGTATATGGATGTATATATGAATCTATATGTAGATTTGCACAATTACTGCTTTTTTGTTTTACAGAGTGATAGTTGTGCACATCTATACCACAATGCAAACTAGCAGTATGTTTCTTCTCTTTTATAGGATTGCCTTTATTGAGGGGTCAGATGAGGAATTTTCCAGTTGAATTAATATATATTAAATTCTGCAGGATGTGATTTTGAAACCCCAGCTATATTTTCTGCATATCCTGTGTTCTGTCACATGGTTACATGGACACTACATTTTGAATAGGATAAGAACTTGCTAATTTACAACATATATAGTACGTCATGCAGTGTCTGATATAGTGACAATACAGTGATTTCTATAAGTAATCAGCACTACAATATCTCTGCACTATGTTATTTGCATACTTAGTATATGCAAAACAATTTATGACTGTATCTGCATTTTATTTTTAAAAGTACAGAAGATTACTGCAATCTTTGTTATAAATGTGTTGATGCAGATTGTCATGCTTATTGATATGTATTGCGTGATAGCGCAATTTATACTTAGCTGTGGTTTCAAAGGCCCATCTTTTTTAAAGAGATAGTCTAGCTGTCAAATTTTGAGTAACACAAAATATATTTCATACTGTAAAGTTGTGTTATGGTAAATAGGCATAGTAAACTAATTTCTAAAAAAGATATACATAAATATAAATTACTATTGTTTTCAGGAAAAGTTAGAAACATCTTTTGTCTTATAGAAATGTAATATCACAAAACAAATTGTCTTACCATTACTGAGAATACTTATTTAACCACAAAAAATAGTCATTAACTATATATCTACACAATACTAATGAATCTAAAAAATATAGTTGTAATGTTAATGCATTATTGTAATTAAGTCAATGGCAAGAGAATGTATCTGATATCTATAAAAATTTAGCCTTAGTATTTCTGTAACCTTTGGAAATATAGTTAGACTTCAATATAGTAAATGAAGTAGTCAAAACCATATTTCTTTAAATTGTATTTAAATACTAAACGATGGATAGGTCACTAGTTTTACCATTATGTAATACCTTGTTTAACATTACAACTAACATACTGATGTAATTATATTGCTAATATTGTTCTTTATTTAATAAAAAAATAACATTTTTAATTTTTAATTGGATGTATGTGGTGAGTGTCAATGGAAAACAAAATCAAAGACCACAATCACAACAATTTTTTTAGATAGTGCACAACAGAACTGGGTTTTCACCCATCCCAGGAACAACCACCCAATTTTGCAACATCTACATTGGAATTTCTTAAAAAATTTGTAAAAACTTATCCTCTGTGTCTTGTGTACTATTTATTCATGAAGTTCTGTGAAATATGTATCATGTTGACAATGTATACATCAAAGCAATAGTGTATTTAGACATGTCTGCATTCATAACTGGGGTTGTGACAGAGTTTGAACATCATGGGAATGTGATTGTATCACTTCAGCAAACAGAGGTAAACAAGTGTCTGTTGAGAACAATGGTACACATGTTGTGTTTCTAAAGAGTGCCAATGCAGTGGGTTGGGGGAGTGGGGTGGGGCTGAAGCCAAGTAGCAGTCAGCTGTGAGTTGTGATAATAATTTAAAAAAAATAGTTTAACAATTTACCACGTGTGAAATTTTATGATGGAACACTTTTGCTTGCTGGCACACATACACAAAACAAGGTTTAAAGATTTTGCCTGTCTTTCTCAAAAAGTAAGGAAATTCATTTAAAAAAAAAAACTCCATTAATGCAACAGTTAGGGTTGTTCTACAGTGACAAAACCAAAGAAATTCAGTGTTAGGGTTTTCAACCCTAACTCCGCCTCCCGACACACAGACACACACACACACACGCAAGGCACATACAAGTGCAGGATGGAACAGGCAACACAACCAATCAAAAAAGACACCATAAGGTAACAGAAAGAACATACAAATTTGTAAACATACCACAAGAGGCATCCACCATCATGTTTCAGCAACTGTATCACTTCTGCTGCCATCCCAGTGTCTTGGGGGGTACACCCACATACTGTGCAAACATGCTGTGAGGTGTTAAGAAGGCTATGTGGAACATTTTACATGAAAATTGTTTAATATAGAATAGTTATGACTATTTCATACTATTTTGCTACACCTGCTCATAACTTAATGAATTGAAGTATAGGGGCCACACTCTACTGTATTTATACAGATATATGGATATGCCAATCTATGAAGGGATAAGAACACAGGGTGTAAATAAATGTACAGTGTGACTCTAACATATAGACATTGTTCTTCTGTGTGGATGGAGGTATAGAAGCACAGGATGTGCAGTATAAGGTGGTTCCACTGTTAGGTATGTACAGTCTTCTACTAGCTGCATGTAGAGATGTGACTTAACTGTGAATAACATCACACTTTAAACCTCATGTATGAAAACTGTTGTAGTATGTAGATGGAGGAATTTTGTTCCCAGTATTACATGTAGACTCTGTTGTGTAATGTCAATGAGGGAGTGGTAATGTGCTGTGTTTTGTACCATGTGCTCTTATATATGCATTGAGATAGTATGTCAGAATGCATAGAAGCTACTATTCATATATGTCACTGTATAATGTATGGGCTACCCTTATTACCCACTGGAAGTAAGCTGTTTATAACCTTGTAATCACACTGTCATGACATCTCCTTATAAACCTCTCTCATCTATGTCATGGCAGTGGGTTTACAAAATGGAATGCCAGTGTTATTCAGTATTCTACACACTCAGAATGAGATTGTTAGTCTCAGTGCAGTATTGTTACAGAGTCTACAATCAGCATGTCTGATAGAGATTTTAACTCTGGAGCTATTTAGGCCCACTGTCATTCAGTCTGTGTATCCTACATGATCATATGTCCATAGTGTAGATTCATTAATCAGGTAAGGCTAAATTACTTGTGTTTGGGGGTGGGGGGGTAACCGCTCATGTTGAGTCCCATACACTATAAATAACAATGCCTGATGTACAGGTGATAACCACATTATGATCTCCTCTCATGGTAGCTAGGGCAATGGTAAACTTCTCGAGTTGTACTCTTTAAGTTTACTGATGCCCTATCAACAACTCGAGGTGATTACATGGTGGCTATCACCTGTACATCAGGCATTATCCTCTATGTAACCCTGCCATCCCAGTTCTATATCTAGATAGTGCAACACTATCCATATATCATATTGTCCATATGTCACAGTCAAAAAACAGGGTGTTTTGGACAATGCACTATGATATGTCTATTGAGACAGCACTACACAATACGTGAGTCATGCTATCCATATGTTGCACTGTTCTCATTGTGACATATAGTTTGTGTGACTTACAGTATATATTGTGTTATGCTATGTCAATGGAGGAATGGGACTGCAGGATATAAACACCCTGTACTCTCACTGTGACATATGTATAGTGTCACATATATGTTATATTGTACTTATATCTTGATGGAGGGATAGGAGTGTAGTATCTGAACAACTATAAGATCACACTGCAACATATGGGCAGAGGGACACATAAATAGTGTTGTGCTATGATGATAGAGGACTAGGAGGCTGGGTACATGGAACACTATGGTTGCACAGAGCCATATATATACAGTGTTGTTCTATCTCAAAGGAGGTTTAAAAGAACAAGGTCCAACTCCCCATGCAGTTCTATCATGACTTATTGGGTATTGTTCTACTATCTGCATGGAGATAAAGAGTTTATGCAGTGGCCATCTTACATGGCCATATAGCATGTGGGCGTACCCCCCAAGACACTGAGATGGCAGCAGAAGTGATACAGTTGCAGAAATATGATGATGGATGCCTCTTGTGGTATGGTTACAGAGTCGTATGTTCTTTCTGTTACCTTATGGTGTGTTTCTGATTGGTTGTGTTGCCATGTACCGTCCCGCACTTGTATGTACCTTGTGTTTGCGTGTGGGTGTAGGTGTGCAGAGGGGGGTGGAGTTAGGGTTGAAAATTCTAATGCCAACTTTACTCACTTTTGTCGTGGTGGAACAACCCTAACTGTTGCATTAACGGAGTTTTTTTGCAATGAATATATATATATATATTATAGTGGCATAGCAGTGCCACTATAGTTAGGGTTGAGTATGCCATTTAAGGTTAAATCTCAAATTTTGCACCTTAATAACTTTGCAACTGTAAAACAGATTTGCCTGAAATTTGGAATGTGTGGTCTGGTACCATAGATCTCTGTACCTGGCAAGTTGTGTTACAGTCAGATGTACGGTTGTGGAGCTACAGCACACAAAAAACACATAAATTATGGATATTTGCACATTTCTTTGCTGATGCCTACAGCCCGCATGGTTTGAGTGATCAGTCTGAAAACTTCAAGGAACATGAAGCCAGGCTCCCCAATGTGCCTTTTGAAGACTTCATGAAAAAATTTTAAACTGTTCAAAAGTTATTCAAAAAAACGTAATCCCATTATAGTCTATGGGTAAAGTTAACAATTGCGACAGTGTCACAAATGATGTTTTTAGTGTCACAAATTAGCCTTTTACTTTCACAAGTCAGCCATTTTTTTTTTTAGTTACAGCTCAGAAAAATGCTTGGCATTTAAATTTGGGACCCTCTAAGGACACAATTCTTGTGTTCACCTAGTCGAGTCCTGAGGATGCTAGCCATGTCTTTTTGGGGGGGTTAAACCCCGAAGAAATATGTTTTTAAAATTTTTTTAAAAAGTAGTGTCGCAAATTACTTTTGCAAATGTGACACTTTCATAATTTTTTTTTGCGAAAGTGTCGTGATTTGTGAAAGCAATTTGCGAAAGTATGGCCAAAATAACAGGAAATCTTTGCCACGCTACTGCAAAACAACAGTTTGGTCTTTGGGGTTGAAATTTGCATTGACAAAAGCCAACATTCCACAGATGTGCCTGTTTATAGTTTGGTGCCAAAATATTACTAGGCTGCAAAGTTACGGCACTCCGAAGTTGATGATTTTTTCCCAGTGAATAACATTACTGCATCCGCCGCACCTTTCAAGTTCCATATCTCAAAAACAGTTCGAGATACAGACTTTTCATGGCAAAAATGCTTAGTCCTACAGCAGGGGGCTAACTGCAAAACTAGCCTGGAAAGTCATAAATAATATGAAATTTTAATTTTTTTTCTATGTCATACAGTTCCTGAGATATAAGCAATTTAGTACTCCAAATGCTCATTTTATTGTCCTAGGGCCACTATTATGCCCACATTCTTTGTATTCACTGTGCTTCTGGATGCATCTCTTTTGGACTAAAAGCATGTGCGTTAGCGTTACTGTTAGCATTTGCATTCATGTTTGCGCTTGCATTTCCATTATTGTTTGCATTTGCATTTACATTTGCACTTGCGTTTCCATTACAATTTGAGTTAGCGTTTCCATTTGCATCACTGTTAGTGTTATCATTTGTGTTTGCATTACTGTTTGCATTTCCATTTAGTTTGGTTCACCGTCACTGTTACTGTTTGTGTTTCCGTTACCGTTACCGTTTGCACTTCCATTATCATTTGTATTTAAGTTTGCATTACCTTTACCATTAGCATTACCGTTACTGTTTGCATCTGCATTTATGACTGTGTTTGCATTACCATTTGTGTTTGCATTTACATTTGAGTTTTTTTCACTGTTAGCATTACCATTAGCATTTGTGTTTGTGTGTGCACTTGCGTTTATGTTACCGTTACATTTGCATTTACGTTACCATTACCATTTGCACTTGTGTTACCATTTGCATTTGCATTACTGTTACCATTAGTGTTACCATTACCATTACCGTTTGCATTTGCGCTTGCATTTATGTTACTGTTTGCATTTATGTTTACATTAACGTTTGCAACACCGTTAGCATTACCATTAGCATTCATGTTTACGTTACCATTATCATTTACGTTTGTGCTTGTATTTACATTACCATTGCCATTTGTGTTTACGTTACCGTTAGTGCTTGCATTACCATTTGCGTTTGTGTTTGCATTACCATTACTGTTAGTGCTACTGTTACCGTTTGCACTTGCGCTTGCATTTGTGTTACCATTTGCATTTATGTCTGCATCACCATTAGCATTACCATTAGCGTTTGTGTTTACTTTACCATTACCATTTGCTTTAGTGCTTGCGTTTGCGTTACCATTTGCATTTTCATTTGCATTGCCATAATCATTAGCATTTCCATTCACATTTGCGTTGCCATTACCATTACCATCAAATGTTTGCATTTCCATCACCGTTACCATTAGTGTTTGCATTAATGTTTCCATCACCATTACCGTTAGTGTTTCTTTTTATGAAACTGTTACCATTTGTGCTTGTGCTTCTGTTTGCATTGCTGTTTGCATTTGCATTTATGTTTGCATCACCGTTACTGATACCATTTCTGTTTCTGTTTGTGCTTGTGTTTCCATTACCATTTGCGTTTGCATTACCATAACTGGTAGTGTTTGCGTCTGCATTCACGTTTGCATTAGCGTTAGTGTTACTATTATCGTTTGCGTCACTGTCACTGTTAGTGTTATTGCTACTGTTAGGGTAATTATGCACAAATGGCCAGCATGGTAGGCATGTTGGGCCCACCACCACATTCCATTCACTATTTATATTGAACATTCTCAAAAAGAAGAGAAACTCATGGCAAAAAAACTCTGTTAATGCATCAGTTAGGGTTGTTCCACAGCAAAAAAAAGAAAAAGGGAAATTTGATGCTAGGGTTCAATACCCTAACTGTGCATTCCCCCCACCACCACCACACACACACATATACATGCAAGTGGGGAAGGACTAAGGCAGCACAACCAATCACACAGAACCAGCAGCTGGAAACAGAAATAACATACAACTATCTAAACCACGAAACCACACACCCATGCTCCCATTTTCCACACACCAACAGATGTCGGGCTGCGGCATGGAGTCATCACTGCTAACTCTGATCCCAGACATTCTACGCACTGCAAAACACATATCACTACAGACAACTGGGCATCTTGGGCCCCACACTACCACCAACACATAACACAGACTACACATATAGTATTTTGGGGTTTGCAAGACCCAAAACAGGATTTTGGACATTCCCTGAAATACTATCGAAAATCACTTTCGCAAATGCAACAGTGTCGTGCCATGCATTTGCGACACTTTCGTGTTTGCGACAGTATTTTGCTACACTATCTTACAAGCTTTCACAAATGCGACACTGTTGTGTCTTCCGTTTGCAATACTGTCATGTTTGAGAAAGTATTTTGCAAAAGTATGCTCTGATGACTGCACATCTTTGCCATCATACTGCAAGCAAACAGTTGGGTCCTTTGGGCTGAAATTTGCAGGGCGACAATCCCTGGTCCTACAAATGTATCTTTTCCTGTTTTGGTGCTAAAATACTTAAGGATGACAAAGTTACACTGTTCCAAAATTGAGTAATTTCCCATAGACTAATACTGTGGCACCCATGACACCTTTCGCCACCCGTATGTCAGAAAATGTTGTGAGGTACACAATTTTTGCTACTTGCAGCCTGGTTCACCTTTAGGTGAACTAACCTCATGGAACAAACTTGGAAATACTGTATGATACCTGAAGTTGGATTCTTTCCCTATTTGCTATGGTAACACAGGTGTACACCTCCTGCTGGTTGTATGTGATTGGTTGTGTTGCCTTGGTCCTTCCCCCTACTTGCATGTAAATGTGTGTGTGTGTGTGTATGTGTGTGGTGGTGGGGGGGAGGAATGTGCAGTTAGCGTTTTGAACCCTAACACCAAATTTCCCTGCTTTTGTCACTGTGGAACAACCATAACTGATGCATTAACAGAGTTGTTTGCCATGAATATATATATATATATATATATATATATATATATAATATAAGACACTCTACTGTGTGCAAGCATTGAGGCAGTGGTTACCCAAAGGGCATTTGGCTGGGAAGCCAAGTTTCAAAGAAATACAAAATCACACATGCCCCACAGAAATGCGTGGTGCCGGAAGGCCTCACACAGTTTGCAAAAGGTGCCAACAGATATACACAGTATATTATACTGGCACAGTAGTGCCAGTATAGTTAGGGTTCAACAGTCACTTCTATGTTAAACCCCAAATTTTGCACTTTTTAATAACTTTGCAACTATATGACTGATGCGCACAAAATTTTTCATGCACTGTCAGGTACCATTGATCTATGATGTGGCATGTTTCACAGTGGTTGGATGTGTGGTTGCAGAGATGTGGAGTGTCAAAAAATGTAAAAATTACCATTTAGGTGCAAATCCTTTGCCACACATTACCTCTGAAATGGCTTGGCTGTCTGGTTTGAATTGTTAGGGTATATGGGGTCTGGGACACACATGTGCCTTTTGAAGGTTTGGTGAAAAATATTAATCCATTCAAAAGTTATTAAACTTTGAAGTTTCCCATTATAGCCTATGGGAAAATTTAAATGTGCTGTGCAGAAGCAGTTTCTGCTTTTGCAATAGCACTTTTTGCTGTCCCAAATGGATCAGTAGTGTACTGCTGCCATCTTGTTTTTAGTTAGCGGTGGGGATAAATGCTGTAATTCAAAAAATACTGCCCCTTGGTAAACACCAACTGTTGTGTTTACCTAATCAAGGCCCGAGGAACATGATTCTGCTATTAGTTTTTAAAAAGTAGTGGCATAAAATGTTTTTTTACATCAGCCATTGTTAGTGTTGCAAATTTGTGGCACTATTTTTGCAAAATTACAGAATAATGCAGCAGTGTTTGTGCAACTAATGGCACCGTTGCATGAAAACTGCCACAAATTACAGCACTGTTTCACGAAAACTGCAGCAATTTGAAGCAGTACTTTAATTTAAAAAAACATCGGCCCCTGTAAATAGTCAAAATCATTCCTGCCCATTTTTGGGCCAAATAATGGCATCATCGTATTCCTCTACCTCGGTTTAGGTAAACACCTATTGGTGTTTACCTAAAAAAAGGATCTTTTATCCTTTTATTGCCTCCAAGGGTGCTAAGGCATGTTTTATATCCAAAAAATGTTTTTGCCAACATTGGGGTGCCCAGTACCTGTGTTGGCAGTAGAAGTCCCCACCACTACCACTGTGGGACACTGGGGAGCCCACTCCCAGTGTCTCAAAATATTTATTTAAAAAAAAAACTGTTTTTGCCAACATCAGGGTGCCCAATCCCAGTATCTGCACTAGAACCTCCCTGGCCAGTGTGGGGCACTGGGGAACCCAGTTCTAGTGTCCCCAGTTATGTCCTACCTCCTCCCTAGTACTTGTAATAATAATGTTTTTGCTGACATCAGGGTGCCCAATCCCCCTGTTGGCACTAGAACCCCCCCCACCAGTGTGGGACACTGGAGAGCCCACACCTAGTGTCCCCAGATTTGTCCTACCCCCCAGCCCTGTGGGATACTGGGGAGCCCACCCCCAGTGTCCTGAAATATTGTTTCAATTGTGCCTATGAAAAAAAAGAAAACAGCCCCCCAATGTCTTTTTTTATCCTGAAAAAAAGAAAACTGTCCCTCATCATCTCCCCTGTCCTGTCGATGACCCCAAGACCCACCCCGATGCCTGTTGGTATGTGGAGGGAGGGGTGAGGTGGTAGGGTTGATTAGGGCAGTGGGATGGGGTGCTAGGGTTAGGAACCCTAACACCAAATTTCCAAACTTTTTATTGCTGTAATATGAACCTTAACTGATGCATTAACAGAGTTGTTTGCAATGTGTATATAGATATATATTATGTATGACACTAACTTTGTTTTTTTCTCTTTTAGATATTTCCTGAAGAAGACCAAAGGTTAAAACACAGATTTTTAACTCTATTTTCTATTTTCAGCATGCATTTAATATTACTATTTTGTTTTGCTTTTGGACCTCATGCTGACACAGCACCTTGTTTTTGTTTATACATATATATATATATATATATATATATATATATATATATACACACACACAAAGAACCTAAGTGTGCAAGCACTGAGGCAAGGGTTACTCGAAAGGGGATTGGCCAGAAAGCCAAGTTTCAAAGAAATACAAAATCACTCGTGCCTCCATAATGCAGAGCATCATGGGCTGTATATGCAAATCACCACAAAGTATTATGATGGTTCAACTTTAAGCAGAAATGCATGGTGCCAAAAGGACTCTCACACAGTCTACAAAGGGTGCCAACAGAAAACACTGACACATGTTTCATCCTACCAGGACTCATCAGTGTGCTTCATCTGTATGACACCCCAGTGGGTGTGGTGATGTGCATATACAGCCCATGATGCTTTGCATTATGGGGGTATGTGTGATTTTGTATATATGTGTATATATATATATATATATATATATATATATATATATATGTTAATATTGCCTTTGTAAATTGCTTAGCCCTAGTTCTGTATATTTTTGATTGTTTTCTGTATTCCAGCTCCACCTGCCCCCAGGGCACATCTGGAAATGAGCTATTGCCAGCTCAGTATGCCTTTCCTGGTGAAACACTTGAAAATAAATAATATAAAAGTGGTTTGGCCACTACTGGCCTGAACCAGATTTGACCAAGAGGTTAGATCTAATATCCTTTCTTGCTAGTGTTTTCACAAAGAAACAGCTAGCTAGTGTAATAGCAAGGGGACAGCTCCCTCTTGTAAAAAGAATTAAAGGCAGCTGCTTCAGTCTAGAGGCAAGACAGGCATACCAGCTGAGACATGTCACTAGCTCTCAGCAACAGCATTGTCCAACAACTGGTTATTTGCTTAGGGTAGGCAATCACTTTGCATTTAAGGATGGATTTTTTTTTCCATCTGAGTGTTTTTCTGCTGATAGAGCAAGTCAGCTTGCTGTCAGCTAATCAGATGCCGTTGTGTATATGTGGGGGGCAAACAAACAAGCAGGTGTAGAGTGGTTGCCCTAGGGAAACAAACAAAACAACAATAAAACTGAACTCTTCATTGCCGCCCGAGTTTAAACCTTTAACCCCATCTGCTTATATAACAAGCAATAAACTTTCACTTTCAGACAGAGGAATTTCATGTAGAGGTGAGTTTTGTAGGACAGTGACCTCTGACTGGCACTGGAAACACATATTTGTATTCAAAGAGGCTGTACCGCTCCCTGCCCTATGCCAGCACAAATAGTCCAAAGGCTATTGACTCTGAGTTCTCAAACATATCATCAGATCGTCTTTTAGTTTGACTCACTGCAGCTCTGGCTGGTGTCACATGAGTTCTTTTGTTGCTTGGATATAAACTTTTGCACTAGCTAATGTCCTATTGAAAGAGCCTTTGGTTAAAATTACAAGCTGCTGGGATTATATACCTTACTAACAAAGATACTTGGCTGTTAATGGGCTTCATTTTGCCAATTTACAGATAGGAGTGCAAACTCTGACTGTTCAGACCCTGGCATACCTCTCAACTATTCCTGATTATGAAGGATGTCCCTCTTTTTACCCATGAAAATATTGCTCTGTCCCTCATCCAACCCTCATTGAAAAGGGGCTGCCCACAGAGAATGAGCTGTAAATTCAGACTTTAAAGGAGTAATTCATGATATTCTAAGATGCTGAATAAGAAATATAATTTGTATAAGTAATCACAATGGTCTCTACAGTGTTCTGAGCTTGTATCTCCATGTTTGAGGGTGCGTCCTTCATTTTGTGTGTCCATATCCCTCATTTCAGTGAAAAGTGGTTGAGAAATATAGGTCACCCTCTTTAGATTGTAGTAGCTCTCATCCCTTACCCAGATACACCTTCACTTGCCTTTCCAAGAGCATTGTGTTGCATGATTGTTAACCTAAACTCCATGCTTAGTTGCACCCACATGATTTTGTGTTTCTTTCTGCCATGATGATTTGCTGGTTCCTTGTACATTATTTATATTGCAGACTATTCAGATTACTTGATTCTGTTGCACTTTGTTGTATTTGATGGCACCATTTTTTGTCTCATTTATTTCTGCCTTCTGTTTTTTTATCTTGTAACCATCTGTTATTGATACTTTAGTTCATACAGTTTGCATTGTCCGTTTATTTAGAATAAATGAATTTATTTGCACTCTTCTTATTTGTATTTATAAAATGGGGTATACAAAAACTGACCACATCGATTAACTTCATTGGTTAAAATTCAGCACTAGATGGTTGATTATTCACTCAGAACTGCACAGTTTGTAACTAACCTGCCCTAATCTACATGGCAACAACCAAAGTAAATTAAAAATAAACTTTTTCATTAAAGTACCATTTTTTTATGTTTTAATTTTGTTTTAAACATAAAAAACCTACAAAAGAGCATGGTTTTCATCAAAATAAATGCAGTTCCCAGGTTCATTTAAAAGCACATGGTCATTTTTACCAAATTCAACTATTCTACCTAGCAACAACCTAACTGAAGGAAAATAAAACCATTTTCCTCCAAAGAAAAAAAATCCATTTTATAAGCACAATTACACATTCTAGGCTATGAGTTTCTTGAGAATTGATGCACTTCCAAGGTGTGTTGAAAGTCACTCGGCCATTGGCCTCATACCTTTCAAATCACACAGGGTGTGCTTTAATTCTGCAGAAATGCATGCCCTGTTGAGGGTTATTGCTTTCTTATGCATGTATCATTTTCAGTTTCAGCTTATTTAGCCATTCAGCTAAAAGATTTTGTGACAATTGATACAAAGAAAAATAAAAGTACATTATTAGTACATGTTATTAAGAAAAGAGACAAAAATACTGTGATATAAATATTAAAAGCATGGTCACAGAAATTTCAGGACAGTATATTGATACAGTACTCAAACCAATCAGGTATTTAAATAGAGAATAATAGATAGTCAGCTGTGTGTTATGAATTTGTTTTACACACCCGAGGTGTGCGATGACCAATAAACCTCAAGAGAGAAGCTCTAGAGATTTATAAGGTTATCACACACCAAGGGTATGTAAAACAATCCATAAGAACACAGTTGTCTATCAATTCTTTTTTTGTAATTACTGGTGCAGGGAGTATTTTTTTCCATCAGGCAGTGTATGTGAAGCAGTTCTGTGAAGAGAGAGAGAGATACACACACACACACACACATACTCTCTCTCTCTCCTTCTAGAGCCTTTTTTTTTTTTCTTTTTTGTGTTCTTTAAAAAAAAAGATGTATTGTGGAACCAGCATGGGAAGCCCAATAGACACACAGTAGTCAGTGAGGTTCATTCCTGATCTGACTCATTGTCTACCAAAGCACCACCTGCCCGAAGTGTTCCAAGAGCAGGATCAAACACATAGTTTTGTTTTTTATTTTTAGTTGTAAAGGCAGGATCAACCGGATAAGTAGTAAAAGTATAATTAGAGTTACCTTAAAGGAGCATGAGAGGGAATCTTTCAGCGTGAGTCCTTGGGAGCAATAATACAGAGCCGCCATGTTTCTGCAGGTGTTCAGTCTGCCCATGCACACCCGAAGAGCCAGTGAGGTGGTGCACTTGTAGTAACTGATGCCCCAGGACATGCTACTGAAAGGTGAACTTGTGAAAATGCCGTAATAACTGGTTTTTGGGTTATCACGGTGTTTTAAGGACCCCTGATAGCCATTTGATAAAGGGGGTCACCAGTAATTCTATACTAATACAGACATAATCTAACAAAAACAATTTGTTTCTTTCTTCCATTCTATAAGAATGTGATATCTTGACTTTAATAAGGCCCCAGTAAGTATTCCCTACTAGATACTGCCCTGCAATAACCCTGGCAAGAAACCAAGTTAAAATTAGATTCAGGCCTGGCTACCTACACCCCCAAACTACAGAGCTGGTAATCACTAAACAATTATAGAGACCCTAATTAAAAAATGCAAAACATAAGGTATTTTTATTATAGTCCTATACTATCTGGAATTTTGAGCATTATATGAAATGATATTAGTATAAGATAAGATCTGCTTCAGAGCATATTGTTACAACAATGGTTAACTTCATGAACTTATTAAATAATGCAGATTCAAAGTTGACAGTTCTAGTGCAATGATATAGTTAAGGATTACAACTATACAAGGGATTACTTTGAATGATTTGCATATGTCTTAGCATTGTTCCCTTCCCGTGAGTCACACCTGAAAACTAGCCTTGGCTCAGTGTGCCTTTGCTGGTTACTTATTTTCTGTAAATAATTAAATACATTTTGGCCCCTCTTTCCTCCTGTCCCCCACATTAATGATTGGGTTGCTTTGCTGGTCCCTTCTTTCAGCTGAGGGAGTGGCCCCTTTACAGACAATGCCAATGCTATTCTTTGTTTGACCACTGAGGGATGTGTAAAACTGAGCAATAAGGCACAACAGGGCATGCACTTAGCTGGGACAAAGTTATGCATCAGGTGCATTGTAAGGCACAAGGGCCAGTTGAGTGCCTTCAGCTACCTAAGAAGTGAGGTTAATCAGCGTAACAAGCACCCTGGTATGTCTTATTGTGATTATAAGATGATTCCTTTCCAATAAAAAGAAGCCTTTATGTAGTTTTTATTAAATTAGTTTCAGACCATGACTTGAGGTTGTACTGGGATAGCAGCATGACTGGAACTGCCTCTACACCAATCAGCTTTTAGGATTTTTTTCTATCCTTCATACAATAAGCAATAATGCATTACAGGGTGTGATATATCACAAGATATAGTCAAAACTTTTTTTTTTTTTACTCTGTATTTTTTATACGCCTTACTGCCCCCTCTCACCACTCTTTCAGACTGCCTCTGCTGCATGGAACCTTTTCCCACCGGGGTCTTCCCTAGAGTACCTGGTGCCACTAATCCTTTGATGCCCGGATTACCCCCCTGGTGTAGGGTGGGGAAGGACCCACTTACCTCCCCAACTTTTTTTTTTACTTCTGACGTGGACCAGCACTCCAGAGTCTGCCCTGATGATCTGATGGCATGCAGTGAGAAGTCGTCACCTAGGTGAGATGGGGGTGTTTTTTCCTTTGTTCTTTGTTCCCCAGCATTGGCATGCAAAGAGGGCCAATGAGCAAGGAGATGCAGTGAGACGTGCCTCCTGCTCTGCCCTTCTGCCATTGTCTGCCCCATTCCCGTACTGATACCTCCCTCTACTGCACCTTCCAGCCGAGTTCCCCCAGGTGGTGGTATCACGGTGGAAGCTTGCAGGTTACCCCCCCAGAGAAGGAGAGCAGCTGTCAGGCATTCTATCCTTCTCTTCCCCGGCTGACCTCAGGTGGTCCGTGCTCATTCCCGAACACGAGTCACCGGTGTGGTGCGAGGATATAGTCACATCTTGGGTGCCTTCAACCACCCAAGAACTGATGATATCCTGATATTTAACACATCCTGGAATATATTATTGCAAACATAAAATGGTTCAAAAGTGTTAGGAAATGGTTGAGCTTGGCAATCAGTACTGAACCAGGATAATATACTGGTCATTGGTGAGATCAGATCTGGAGTACTGGTCAAGGTACTGCAGTACATGCCTGAGGAGACTACAATAAAGTGAAAGCAGTACAGTGCAGGGCAACCTGTATGGTCTATGGTCTGGAGGATATGACTTACAAGGAGAGGCAGCAGCCTTGAACATGTAAACCCTTGAGAAGAGATGGGAATACGTGACATGATAAAAATGTACCTGTTGAGGATAAACAGAGCTGATTTCAAGCTCATATTTTCTTTGGGGACAAATACAAGGATGAGGGGAAATTGAATCTAACTAGCAGGAGGGAGATTTAAGAAAGATGCTTGTAGACACTTTATCACTGAAAATGTGGGGAACAGGTGGAATTAGCTACCAGTGCTAAGGGCCACATCATGAGCAGTTTAAAGGGGGTCAAGCATATGGGCTTAGTCAGAGATGGGGGCAGAAGCTACAGGGAAGTATAGCTACTAGGGCCAGAGCAAAGCAATCAGGCAGGGTGGGCAGACTGGATTGGCTGATAGGCCTTTATCTGCTCTCAGTGTCTATGTATATCTGTTTTATAAATACCAGATGGCCCACACCCTTCTACCATGACAGCCAAGCATCTAGGGCTGGATTCACAAAGCACATGAAAGTCCCGTAGCTGTGGGAAAAACCCAGCACAAGTGGGTTATCTCTTGTGGATCCGCAGCTTTTCCTGCAATTGTGGTATTCACACCCAGCTCCACAATTTACTGCAGCTTGCGGGTAGTGCTGCCATGGAAGTCTCCACAGCTGCAGAAAAATGTTACAGCCGGTGGGACCCAGTGTAACATTTCCACATCTGTGAGGGACTGTGAATACTAATCTCCACAGCTGCAGAAATTTTAGTCTGCAACTGGAGTTGTGGAGTGGCACTTAGTCCCAAATCACTTTGTGAATCAGCCTCTAGTCTCTGTAATGTACCCAGCAGGCCTCTGCATGGCATTCCAGGATCTTAAATGTAAACCTCCATCACCCAGTAATAGGGTCATTCAGACTGCAGAACTGCACCAGCAGTATTCATGTGGGGCTAGGAATTCTACTTTCAGAATGCTTTATGGAATTTCTTTTTAAATTCCAAGGAATTCTGAAAAGCATCCCTACGCTACTGCAGAATAATTTTGCCACAGATCATGTAAACCATGGAATAACTTTTTGCAAACTGTGCAAGACGAACCTGCAGCTGATGCAAACTGTGGATTATTCATCCATGAAAAACATTTTGCATGCAGAATGTCACCATTCTGTTACTGATGGAATTCCACAGAAGTTTATCAAATTCCACAGAATTATGTTCTGTCAGAATTTAAGCATTCCACACCACACTACCCAGTAGGGCAGTAGAATGCACTGCTGCTGCGCCATGGAGCCGGCTTCAATAGGCACTTCATATGGGCCGCCCCACGGCCCAGCAGAAGTGCATCACACTACCATGTCAGCATTGGCAACCCACGTACACAAGTAAACCTCAGTCTTCTGTGGTTGGGTGGCCACATTTTAGGAGTATTGCTGGTGTGCAGTACAACCCTAACCTGGGAGAGTGGTATTGTGTGTAGTGTCACCAGCAGGCAGGTGGGGGACCAGGAGGGAAAACGGGATAAACTCCATCCACAGCTGTCTAAATTAAGGACATTTGGAATTGGCAGATTCCAATCCAATAAGACTTTTTTAAGAATTTAGGAATTTCCAATTCCTATTCCAATTTCCCAAAAGACCTTGGTCTTAAAAGCAGATTTGGAATCCTAATTCCAAAAATCCTAGTGCATTAATTCCTATGTAAACACATGTTTTAACATTTAATGTTGGAATTAGAATTTTTAGACTTCAATTCTGAAACTCCTAATTCCAAAAATCCCATAAGAATCCCACAAATCTGATTATGTGGCTCAGAATCTGAGCAACTGCAGGCTAAATGACAACTGCTGGTGCTCTCGAACTCACACTGCAGAAACAACTGCTAAGACTCATATGCAATCTATGTTATATTGCTGACATCTTACATTGTCAACCCTTTACCAAAAGCCTGTATTTCGAATAAAAAGTCTGTAACATTGTACTTACCTTGTATTATTATTCATTGCCGCTCTTCTGAAAACCTGTGTATATTGTAAATTTAATATTTTGTCAATGTCTGAGGGGACTGAGTGTTGGACTTTAAATAGTGTTTATATTGTAAATATTAATTTCTCTGTATACTGTTCATTTCTCTGTACACTGTTCTGTTTATTGCCTGTACAAGGGACATCCTTGTAAATGAGCTTGCTCAGTGGATCTTATCCCTCCACAATAAACTTGAACTTGAACTAAGTAGAAATGTCTGGGCTGGAGGGGGTCACTTGCAGTCCAGTGGAGGGTAATGATTATGGTGATAAAAATCTGCTTGAAACAAGCATTTGTCAATGCCGAATGTTGTCTCACTAGCATTGGCATTGGTAGTGCTGGAATTATAGACACATAATAGGAATGGCAGCGAAGTACTGAAATGATGCCAACCCCACCCCCACCCTATACAGACCAACAGGCATTGGGGTGTGCCTTTGGGTTGTCAGCTATAACGCTCATGCCATTGTACCTCACCCTACCCTGTAGACACTGACAAATGTTGTGGTGTGCTTTGGGGCCTTTGGGCGTTATACTTACCACATTCCATAAGGAAATATGCCTAGGTGGGTGCAGCACAGGAGAATGGGGTGAACTTTGTGGCCAATCACTGCAAGGCACACCACAATGCCTGTCACTGGTTGCAGGGTGGGTGGTGGTGGGGGTGGGGGTGGAATGTCGTGAACATTACAGCCGATGATCCCAAGTCACACCCCTGATGCCTGTAAGTCTCTACAGGGTGGGGTGCTACAGTTGAAAACCCTAACACCATATGCGTGTGTTGGTATTTTCACACCAAATTTTCAACATGGGCTGTTTGTGAGCCCACCTCATGAAAAGTGGCGCTATCAGTTTGTTAGTTGAAAGGTGGTTTTGCACAGCAGCTATGCCATTTGGTGACACAGGGACAAAAACACATTTTGGGCAGGATGTTGAAAATGACAACTGTATTGTTCATGAGGAGGCGTAAAAAAATGGCAACGTTGAAAATCTGGAGTGAAAATATGAAAAATTGGTGAAGTCATCAGCATGCATAGAAACTGTCCATAACCCAATTATTTTTGGGAGTTTGTTAGCCACATTTGTAACATAGGCATTTTGGGACCTCTCCTCATGAACAGTAGCGCTGTGATTTTGTTAATCTGTCCCAAAAGTTGATTTCCCACAGTGACCACACCATTGTGTGCCACAGGTGCGGAAACACATTTTAGGCAGGATGTGAAAAATGACAGCTGTACTGTTCATAAAGAGGTGTGAAAAAATGCCAGTGTTGAAAATATGGCATGAAAATATTGTAAATTTGCAAAGTTACAAGGGTGTGTGGAAACTGCGCAATGCACACTTGTAACACAGTCATTTTATGGAATTTCATCACCAAATTTTCAACATAGGTATTTTAGGACTTCTGCTCATGAACAGTGTCACCATCATTTCTACAAACTGTCCCGAAAACTGACTTTGCACAGTGACCACGCTATTCTGAGCTGGACATGCAAAAAAACACATTTCAGCCAGGATATGTAAAATGACACCTGTACTGTTCATAAGGAGGTGTGGAAAAGAAAATATTACAAATTCACAAAGTTACGAGCATGCATGGAAACTGCGCAACGCACGTTTGTAAAACAGCCATTGTTTGGATTTTTCCCACCAAATTTGCAGCATAGGCTTTTTGAGAACCCCTCTCATGAACAGTGACACTGTCATTTCATTAATCGCTCCCGATAGGTGATTCTGCACAGTGACCACAAAATCGCCTTTCAGGGCCAATTAATGCCATGACAGTGCCAGAATTCATGAGGAGGGGTCCCAAAAACCCCATGTTGAAAATTTGGTGCCAAAATTCCAAAAAATGCCTGAGATATGCATCAAAGATGAAAAACCCCTATTTATTCCATTATACAGCTTACCAGCATTTCCTCAGTTCGCGGTCGGCTTTCAAGCGTGCAGACATGTTCCCGGTCCACCGAAGATCGTCGCACCAGACTCCAGAGGTAAGCATGGGGTGGGTGTGTGTGTGGAGGCAGGGTGCGCTGTGGGTGGGCACGGGTTATGGGAGGGGGGCAGGGAGGCCGCGAGGGACCTTTTTTTTATAGGTTTAAAAAAATGGGGATTTTTTTTTCAGGGGATTTGGCATGCTGGAGTGGACTCCCAGTGTGCCACCTAAGAATTTTTTGAGGGGGATGCTCTAACCAACGGGAGATTGGGCACCCCGTCAGCACATACCGAAGGGGTGGAGACAGAGTCAAGGATTGACACCCCCTGGTACACAACAACAAAAGCAGAGGGGAGATACATTATGCCGATGGGGGGAGTGGGCCTCATCGGGCAAAATAAATGGGATAAATGCCACTGGGCACTGGGCCCCGTCCGCAAAGAAAACGTTAAAGTACATGATGCTGAGGGGATTGGGCACCCTCAGCATACATTTTAAATGGGGTCATTATGCCAATGGGGAGTGGTCTCCCCATCGGCATTGCCACAGAAGGCGGCTGCAGTCACTGCAACCAAGTTGCGTGGATGTCGGGAGGTGTGTTGAGGTCCCGCTACATGACAGCTTCTCTCTCATTGCAGCGGACCTTTTCTTTGAAGTGATCACCACATTAAGTATGCATGGTGTGGTGCCAGCATGCAGACTGATTGGGGAATGAGGGACACACCTACTGATGCATGCTCTGCATTCGCCGAACAGTGACCATGCCTCCAAATCTGCTTCTGCCACAATATGTTGGCTGCGAATGCGATAGCCAACATAAAAAGGAGAGCACTTTATGTTTGAACTGTTTAATGACCACATATTTACTAAAATAGCAGATGGGTAAATCTTGTGTTTTTATAACATGTCAACTTTGCTTTCTAATTGTTATTACTTTTTCCTATAGTAATATAGTAACATAATAGTTGACAGCAGATAAGAACCACTTATCACTATCACTTATCACTTAGCACTTCCTTTTCTGTCTAACACAATGGGATGTTGCTTCAAGTATTGCATCCTTAATGCTTTCCCACTTTGCCTGTACCCCCTCACCTGTGTTTCTTTTTGCCAGGGCTAGCTTAACTCTGTTGGCCATCTTATCAAAGTCAGCTCCTCTGAAGTCCCATATTTTTGCCTTGGAATGGGATGATTTAGATGTAGTAGCCAAATTGAACCATACCATGTGATGGTCACTGGCCCCCAGGTGACCTTCTACCTGAGATCTGTGATCCCTTCTTTGTTAGTCAGTACTAGATCTAGGATAGCCCTGTCTCTTGTGGGTTGCTGTACCAGTTGTTTGAGGCCCTCCCTGCAGGGAATCCACTATGAGTCTAGTTCTGGCAGATGTTCCTGCTGGTATTGACCAATCTGTATCTGGCATGTTGAAGTCTCCCATTATCAGAACCTCCCTTAGCTGTCATGTTTTGTATATCTTCTAACAGTAATGTGCCTATGTCCTCCTCTGGTCTGGGGCCTGTAGACAACCCCAGTTCTTATGGCTGTCCCATTTCCTGTTTCCAGGGTGACCCACAGTTCTTCTGGCTCCTTATGTGTATTCTGAATTTCTGTAGCTTTGATATTTTCATTAACATACAGGGCCACTCCTCCCCCCCTTTTTGCACCTTGGTCTATTCTGAACAATACATAGCCAGGTACTGAAGTCTCCCAAGTGTGGTTACTGGTAAACCACGTCTCACTAATTGCTACTATGTCCAGTTTAGCCTCTGACATTATTGCCTGCAGGTCTGGGATCTTATTTCCCAGGCTGTGAGCATTTGTGTACATGATTTTCCATTGGCCAGATTTTGGTGTGTTAGTTGTTGGGTGAAGTTTGGCATTACTCCTGTGCGTCATATGGGGAGACAAACCTTTTTTCTTACCTGGTGATGCAAATGAACGGCAAACATGCTGAATTCCTGTTTGACCACTAGCTGAGGGGGGAGGGGTGTTCTTCCCATTCGACGTATGGGGTGCTGCACCCCTCTCCCCATTTGCTAGTTTAAATATTCTGCAAAGACGTCAAACTTCTGCCCCAATGCACTGACTCCCTCTTTAGTCAGATGCAGTCCATCAAATTTAAAGAACTTTCGCTCCCAGAACTGTTGCCAGTTCCCTACAAATCTGTGTCCTTTTCCTGGCACCAGTCCTTGAGCCACGTGTTTAGTTCCCCTATCTCCCCTTCTCTGACCTTCCGTCCATCTGCTCCCCTGTCCCAGACTGGCAGGATCTCAGAGAAGGAGATGCCGGATGAAATAGATGATAGTTTGTCACCCAGCCTAGTCAGGTGTTCCTTGGTCTCCACAAAACTGACCGGCTGGTGAGATCATTAGTTCCTATGTGTACTAGGACATCAATGTTTTCTCCTGCTTTGTGAACAATTTTAGCAATGCAGTCAGTGTCTCTCTATGCTGATGTACCTGGGAGACATCTGACCATCACCCCTGGCTGGAGATGGGTATCAACTCCCCAAATCATGGAGTCTCCTATGATCAGAAGTTTTTTGGATTTCCTTTGTGCTTGTTTAGTTTTGGTTCCTGATTTGGGTGAGTTTTGTTGTGCTAGCTCCTGTGCCGCAGTGTTCTGCTCTGCAGTGTCTTCTGCCTCTTTATTTGATTTCAGAGATAGAGGCAGATACCTGTTTGTAGTGTTTATATGGTTTTTGGAGGTAATGTGTTGGAGAGCAGAGAGTGATGGGCAACCTGATTTGCTCCTCCTAACCACCTGCCAACCTCCTGGACCAACTACCTCTGCGGTCGAGGTTTTTCTGTTGGATGCTGGGGAAATGTCAGGTGGTTCTTATAATGTATTTCCTCTTCAATATGAAATTTGAGGCGGCAATCTCTGCCCATGCTGCCCGGAGCTGAGCCCTAAGATCTCCAAAGGCTCAGCATGTAGGACAGTGTCCTAAATCCTGTAAGACTGTCCTTCTGAAAATTGTTCCACAGTACCTGCAGTTAATGAAATCCATTCCAAATAAGTTGCTGGGTTTGTAACCTAGTCAGAGTAATTAGAAGGAAAAAAAGGAAAAAAATGCAAGTAATGGTTTAATTGTGCTTTGTTTAACTTGTTATAACAAGTTAAATTACTAGTGCCCTGTAAATGAGATCACCTTGTGGAGGCTCCACTGATCCGCCCTTCCTGCTCTGCCACAGGAAATGTCACAACTGTGGTACCCTATAAAAGGAGTGTAGCGTGGGGTGGTTGGGGATGGGGGTGGGTGGTTGAGCCCTTCCCCTGCCTAAAAAGAAGAAGAACCACTGACGAAAGAACAAGGAGGTAAGAGCAGAAACAATAAGTCAATAACAAATGCAGTAACCCTGAAAGCTTATCCTAATGTTAGATAAAACTGTAAAACCTGTAAAGCACCACCTGTAATAATTTCAGAAAGATATACGCTGTAAGAAACACTTTGCTCCAGAGAAAAATAAAGCAGTAACAGAAGATATACCTTGCAAAAGACAATTTGAATCAGAAGATTACAGGAGTAATCTGTTAAAACACACCTGTAGGCACACCTTGTAATAATGCAGAAGAAGGTATACCAGCAACAACAATTTGAATCAGAGAAAAATAAAGCAATGAAATGTTAGCAACAAACAGTAGCAATCCCTGTGAGTAAAAATAAAAACACCACCACACAGTAAATCTGCTTAGCCAAACTAAATCTTAATCCTTCTCCTTGCTCTGGTAAGTTTCTCTACTCTGCCTTTCAAGCAGTCTTAGAAGGAAAAGCTCAGGTGAAGCTAGGTGCCTTGCCAGCAAACCAAGTCTTCTACCGCCAAGATATCAACTAACCTGACTTTTAACCCTTCTTCTGTTGGAAATTACTGATAGTTTGCTGGCTCCACTCCCCACATACACACACCTAATCCTTTGGAAGAGCTGTGGAGGAAAAGCAATTAGCTCCCTTCAATGTGAGAAGGAGACTGAAACACCTCTGAGACAACAAACCTTTTCAACAAACAAGAATAAAATAAAACACAGTGTCAAACAGTAATTTAGCTTAGCCCAATGATAAAAAAGTCACAAAAATGTAAGCTCCACCTGTAATACAGTAATTTCAGAGAAGATATACGCTGTAAGAAACACTTTGCTCCAGAGAAAAACAAAGCAGTAACAGAAGATATACCTTGCAAAAGACAATTTGAATCAGAAGATTACAGGAGTAATCTGTTAGCACACACCTGTAGGCACACCTTGTAATAATGCAGAAGAAGGTATACCAGCAACAACAATTTGAATCAGAGAAAAAATAAAGCAATGAAATGTTAGCAACAAACAGTAGCAATCCCTGTGAGTAAAAAATTAAAACACCACCACACAGTAAATCTGCTTAGCCAAACTAAATCTTAATCCTTCTCCCTTGCTCTGGTAAGTTTCTCTACTCTGCCTTTCAAGCAGTCTTAGAAGGAAAAAGCTCAGGTGAAGCAAAAAGAAACACAGGTGAGGGGGTACAGGCAAAGTGGGAAAGCATTAAGGATGCAATACTTGAAGCAACATCCCATTGTGTTAGACAGAAAAGGAAGTGCAAAAGAAGAAGGAAACCACTTTGGTTCTCAAATACAGTAGCAGAAAAGGTCAGAGCCAAAAGGCTGGCCTTCAGGAAATATAAGGGAACACAGCGGGATGAAGATAGGGAGGCATACCAAACTGCCCCTAAGGGAAGCAGGTAAGGCAGTAAGGCAGGCAAAGTCCCAAACTGAGGAAACACTAGCACGAATAGTAAAAGAAGGTGACAAGACTTTCTATAGATACATTAGTGAAAGGAGAAAGTCCAGAGGGGTATTGCTAAGCTTAATGGAGAAAGGGAGCATGTGAGGAGGAGGACCCTGTAAAGGCATCTATCCTAAATAGATACTTTGCTCAGTATTTACTGAAGAGAAGGTAGGGCAGGGCCCACAGCTCAGCATCATGGACACAGGGGGGAGGGAGGTGAGCACTACTCCCTTCACAAAAGAAAGGGTCCTACAAGAGCTTGCTAAGCTCAGGGTGGATAAGGCAATGGGACCTGATGGCATACATCCCAGGGTACTTAAGGAGCTAAAGGAGGAACTAGCAGAGCCATTAGCAGAATTGTTTAGTGAGTCTCTGAGCACAGGAGAGGTCCCAGAAGACTAGAGAAGGGCTCATGTGATCCTGCTCCACAAGAGTGGTAGCAGGGAGGAGGCAGGGAACTACAGACACCGGTCAGTCTTACCTCAGTAGTGGGCAAGATTATGGAGGCACTCCTTAAGGAAAGGATAGTGCAACACCTGGAATTCATAGGGGCACAGGATCCAAGACAGCATGGGTTTACAAAAGGAAGGTCCTGTCAAACTAATCTCATAGATTTCTTTGACTGGGTAACCAGAGTGGTGGACCAAGGGGGAGCAGTTGATGTCGCCTACCTTGGCTTCAGCAAAGCTTTTGACACTGTTCCACATAGAAGATTGATAAATAAGCTGGGTAGGCTCGGGGTGGGTCAGAAGTTGGTCAACTGGGTGGCAAACTGGTTGACGGGCAGAAAACAGAGAGTGGTGGTAAATGGTATACAGTCAGAAGAGATGCAAGTCACAAGTGGGTACCTCAGGGATCAGTCCTGGGGCCAGTCCTTTCAACATCTTCATTAGTGACCTTGCAGATGGACTAGAGGGTAAGGCTTGTCTGTTTGCAGATGACACCAAGATCTGCAACAGAGTAGATGATCCAGATGGGGTGGGCAGAATGAGAAGAGATCTGGATAAACTAGCAGAATGGTCAGAAGAGTGGCAACTGGATTTAATGCAAAGAAGTGCAAAATCATGCATATAGGGAAGAGAAACCCTGAAGCCACCTATAGGCTGGGAGGGAGTTGCTAGCAGTCACAAAGGAAGAAAGAGACTTGGGCATCATCATCACTGATGACCTAAAATCATCCAAGCAGACCTCTAAAGCAGTAGGTAAGGCTAGGGGGTGTTAGGGTGTATTAGTAGGGGTATCATGTCGTAAGAGGGAGGTAATAATCCTCTGTACAAGACACTGGTTAGCCCCATCTGGAGTACATGCAGTATTGAGGCCACACCTTCACAAGGACATTAACCAAATTGAGGCAGTCCAGAGAAGGGCAACCAAAATGGTGCAGGGACTGCATCAGAAGACATATGAGGACAGATTAACGGAGCTCAATATGTATACCCTTGAGCAAAGGAGGAGAGAGGTGATATGATCAAGGCATTCAAACACCTTAAGGGCATAAACAAGGTGAAAGAGTCTAACATGTTTAAATATAAGAAAAATAGCAGGACAAGAGGACACAGCATGAGATTAGAGGGAGGCCGATTAAGGGGAATGTGAGGAAATTCTTTTTCACAGAAAGGGTGGTGGATGCATGGAATGGCTTACCACAAGAAGTGGTGGCTATGAATATAGTGCAGTGCTTCAAACAGGCATGGGATAGGCATAAGGGAGCAATACAAATGACTATGAATAGATAGGCCACTGACAGAGCAAAGGCCGATGGTACATTTATAAGGTAGAAAAAGAAATTGGCAGACTGGATGGGCCTTGCGGTCCTTATCTGCCATCAACTTCTATGTTTCTATGTTTCACTAGGCCCACCTAGTCTGCCCAAATTCCCTGCCTGCTGCCCTCTGTGTCCTGTTATTGTTCTTTTTAATATTTCAGAAAATATAACACTTATTTCACTGTGACTTTCAAAAGAATCTGGCGGCCCCCAACAGACCTCACAATTGCTGTGTCTGTGACATTGCTATCTGTTATCTTTGTGAGTACTACAATGTGATAGGCAGGTACCATAAGGCCAGTTGGGGACACACAAATGTTGTTTATACAAACTCCATCGATAGTCTACTAAGAGGTGCTCTAAAACCAGGAACCAAAACTGAAACACAAACAGTAAACTTTTGTCAATTATAATTGCTGAAAAAACTATATTTCTGAAAGTACATACTGTAGCAAATATTCACTATTACTATACTGTAGTAGATATTGGCTATTCACCTGAAGAATAGCATCTTTGTACAAGACATTTTTTGGTCCAGTAAAAGGTATCAAACCTTTCAGCGACTACTGTAGTAGATACCGTCTCTTTAAATGATGTTTGTTATGTTAATGTCAAAACATGTTGTGCCCCTACCCCCCCAGTCTATTGTTCTGGAACCCATCCCTTAGCTTCTCTACCTGTTAGCAGGATTCATAAGAAAGCTTTCAGCAGAACTGAAACTATGGGTAAACAGGTTATTCAGACATGTACCATTTACCACTTACTCTGTTGTTCTGGCTTTATTTTAGAGCTTGACAAGTCTGAGGGGCTGGGTTTGGTTTTCGTTTGGATCTGGCTTTGGTTTTAAACTCAAGGGCCCCCATATTCAGCTGTGGGGAGATGTGTGGCAAAACAAGATGCATTGCCCAACAAGATAGGCTGGCACAACTGACTGCAATATTCAAACACAATGCGTGAGCCAAATGGATTGCTCATCCTGTATGAACATTGCAGACCAGGTGGGTGGTGTAAAAGGTGGGCAGCTGCCAATGCACCCAGGGCATCCCGGTGATGGGCTGAATACCATCTATGGGGGATGCTCCATTGCATCCAGGATGCACCGATCCCCTGAAAGCGATATTCAGCCAGGGTATGCAAATGAGTTCATTAGGCATGCATGGGGCAAACAGCCCTCATGCATGCCCCTTATGGGCTTATCTGCATGCCTGCACCCAGCTGGATGCACAGGGCTATGCGCCCCCCACATGAGTCACACACAGGCTGTGACTGCAGTAAAACACCCTGGAAGGCTATGTACACCACTCCCCCCACCAGATCCACATTCACATTATAGGCACAGAATGACCCTTGCCGGTGTGCCAAGATCCCCACTCCTTGCACGTTCTGCAGCCCTGACACAAACAGTTCTTATCCTGTCCAAAAATATGCCTGTGCCCAGCTGGATGCATGGGGCAATGTGCCTCCCCCCCCCCACATGAGCCACAGACAGGCTGCGACTGCAGTAAAACACCCTGGAAGGCCATGTACACCACTCCCCCCACCAGATCCACATTCATGTTATAGGCACAGAATGACTCCCGCCAGTGTGCCAAGATCCCCACTCCCTGCACGTTCTGCAGCCCTGACACAAGTATCCCCCCATCACCCCTGTCACACAGCAAGAGCCACTATCGACAAAAACCCCTGCCCCCTCATTCCATAGTGTAGTGTCCCCCACACCTGGTAGTGACGGGACCCCCTTCCCACCACCCCTCTTCCATGCAAGTGTGCACGGCACCTCCACCACCACACGACCAGCTGCTAACTGCACAGTCTGGGAATTGCTCGGTTCTGAATACATACTCATTGGTTGAGTGCATATTCTGTGCAGTGCTATTCCCAGACTGTTCAGTCGGCACCTGGCCATAGTGGTGAGCAGATGGCTGTGCCAGTCTGCTGGCTCCTGGTGCAGTGGGGAGGTTTTGGGGACTGGGGTCTAGTCCTGATGGGGTGGGGGGCCACTACACTATGGAAACAGGGGGCACCACTAACTGCAGTCATCGGGTAGGGGCATGATGGACTGTGTGCCTCTTGCATTTGAGGACTGGGTCCAGTTGGGGGTGTCTCTCACATATGGATTGGGATCTGGAATTGGGTATGGGTGGGTGGGTGTCACTATGCTGTGGGACAGGGGTCAGGAGATTCCTCACTGTTGATCAGGACTCAAGCAAGGGGAGGAGCACTACTCTATGGCACAGTGATTGGGTGGGCTGTATGATAGGTATGGGGATGGGGGAGGGAATGACACTAGACTGCCATGGCAGGCAGGATGCTATGCACCTGCCTACACTTCAGCAGCCTGCCTGTGGGTGAGTGGCTGGCTGATTTAGGCCAGCTTTTTACTGCCTATCTCTGTGTGGCACATTATTAATCATTGCAGGGCATATTCCCAATGAATATGCTGATGCACGGCATATTCATGGGAACGCCCCCTCTACTTGGGCCATATACATTATGTTTGGGCCATGGCCCATTTGCTTTTGGGCTGCCCATCTCCCCTCACTTAATATTGCACTGTGATGCATTGTTGGAGTTGCGTGGCGCATCTCCCTTTTCCGCTGGGTTGCGCCACACATCTCCTTTCAATATGGAGGCCAAGAGCTACATGAGGCCCTACATATGTAACTTTGCTAAAATATTACTTAAGCAATAAAGCATGACAGGGCATGGGTTACTGGGGGATTAACCACCCCTTGTGCGGTGTGTTGCAAGACACAGCTGAATGACTAAACCTCATGACAAATATGGGTAATTCCTCAGTTACCCCTGCAATGTAGTGCCTTGCTGTGATTATACAATTGACCCATGTGTAAAATAAATTTAAAATGGGTTTAATAATGTTTTTTATTAATGCCTTTCCTCATGTGTGCATTATTTCAGGATTTACCCATGCTGGCACTGTGAATGATGATTAATGATTTATTCATTTAATCAAGACTCTGGCATGGATCCAGATCCTGATAATAAGGGTCATGACCTTTTTGAGTCCCCCATCCCTAAAACACATACTGTATGAAAAGCTTTCAACAAGAGGAAAACTATGACTTAATTTTTGTAAACAAAGGGAATTCTGTTCTTCCTTAACTTGATCACTATAGGTTACTGCTTGACAGTGATTATCAGCAAAAATATGGCCCTGGTACATTAGCTTTATGTGTACTGATATCATTCATCTTGTGTTAACAAGAACAGTGATGGAAACAAAACTCATCATATGACAGCAAAGCGATCACATCACTCAACCTTGCTTGAGTCCACATGGGTAAATCAAGTTACAGGATTGTTACTTGCTGTTGTAAAATTGTAAGAACTAGAATTCCTAAAAGGCTTGCTACTATAAAGGATTATTCTCGTTCAACTGAAAAGTATGTCTTGACTCTATTTTAATGGAGTTCTGCTTTTACCCATTTTCTTTACAGCTAGGTTAAATGAAGCACTGACACTTTTAAGATATTTTCGTACAAGGATATTTAGTATGTTGCCTTCTGTTGAATAAAATGGATATATGTTGTACTTTCATCAAACCCAGAACTACAAAATAAATACATTGGTGAAGTAAACTACAAAAACGTGAAAACACAGAAATCATAAGTGAAAACTATACAGTATTGTGAAATGAAACTAGACCTCTCCCCCACATCCTTTGGTATACCATTTGCTAACATATTTTTAAAACTGGAATTCCGGTATCTGAGAAGCGTTACCCCCGGCTTCCATCAGACACACACACACACACACACACATTGCTTCTACACAAACTTGTATGTTAATACCACCACAGAGACCACTCTTACATTTGTAAGAGTGATCTCACAGACATTCTTATGGTATGAGAACTCCAAACTGAAGGTGAGTGGTTCTAATAACCTAAGAATGTAAGTGAGACCACTCTTACAACCATAAGAGTGATCTCCACAGTGGTTTTACTATTGATCAAGCTCCATCAATAATATATATATATATAGATATTTTTTAAACTGTCCTAGAACGTGTCAGTTTCCAGGACATCTGCACATGACACACCCTTCACAGAATAAGAGGGTCTCATGCACAGAGTAAAGGAGCACTCCAGTTAGTCAAGAGTGCACCCTCAGTCCATAGTCATAAACATAGAAACATAGAAAACACAGAAACATAGAAATTAATGGCAGATGGGGACCAAAGATCCATTTAGTCTGCCCTGAGCCCTACCCCCTCTTTTGGATTTCTGTGAGACAACCCCCTTGTCTCTGTCCCAAGCTGATTTGAATTCTTCTACTGTTCTGGAATCAATGACTGTAACATAAGGAACTATAATAAAATAAGTAACAGCTCAAAAGTTATATTAGCTTTTCAGAATGCATTGTTCTTGGGGGCAGGTGGGGTGTTCTGGAAAATAGACTGCTGGGTCATTTCAGGGGGCTTTAGTTTCACAGATTTCACTGAATCAGAAGGTTATGGTCAGCTACTGTATGTATACAGACGTCTCCTATAGCTGGACAAGGGTTCAAAATGATTCCAAGGTTTATGCTCAGAGCCTCATAAAGGCACCTCCCAGATGAGTCCTAGCTTTACCTGTCTAAAAATGTACTGTTCAAAGAACAGTAAATACTGTAAAACATTTCAAAAGAACCTCAGATGCTCTGCTGATACTACGGAAACTACAAAAGTCGCTCCTTGGCACCTCTCAGAAATTCTAAATGCCATATGGGTTCACATGGTAAATAACAGACAAAGAAACCAAGACAGTTAATAAATGAAGCTAGGACTCAGCTGGAGGATGCTGGAGTACTGACCTTAACCATTAGATTCATTTTGAACCCATGCCTAGATATAGGAGATGCCTGGACATGGTCCATACATTGTGTTTGTACTCCTATATGTTAATGATGATACTAACATAATGAGATTGCCCTCCTCTCTGTATGTGTTGAAGCCATTGTAACATACTTAATCACACGGCCACTTTGAAAACAGGCCCATGATGGTCCTAACAGTTCTTATCCTGTCCAAAAATAAAGATTTCCATCTAAATAAATGTAGCTGAGTTTAACCATAAATGGATATAAGGGCAGACTAGATGGGCCTGTGCGGTCCTTTTCTGCCATCAATGTTTTCTGATTCTGTGAACCATCCAATCAAGTTTGAATCCATGGAACTAAAACCACATGAAATGGCCCAACAATTTCTACTTTTGTTGGTGAGTGGGATGCAGTTTTTTTTTCTTGTGTTTGTGCTTTGTGAAGAAATGCAATTCAGTAATGAGCAAATAGGCCCTGTGACAGCCCATTCAATTTCTTACCACTGAAGCATCATTACAGAGGAAGATTGGTGCCTCCACCTCCAATTCATGATCCTTGGAACAGCAGCGGGAGGAGGGCTATACTGATCAAGTGTCAGTCCCTTGTCAAATAAATTATTTGAAAAAAGTAGTGAATTAACTTAGTAAGCTATTGGTTGCCAGTGTTCTAGTTGTAAAAAAAAAAAAACTAACAAGGGGAAGGAACCCTCAAAAGATGGAAGAGACGTTGGGCTGGATTTTTAACCCCCCCTTCCAAAATCAGAACAGGTGTGGGGAAAAACTGCCTCAAGTGGGGTTCTACACACATGGTCAGTGATGTGGGCAAAAACCAAAATGACAACACCCAAAATCATGATGCAAAATGGGCGAAACTGGAATGGTGACAAAACTTTGACCCCTTCCCCTAGGTGCTACAACCTCAGAGTTAATTATAATTGTAAGAGGGTGTGGGGGACAAAGTCCCCCACAAAAAAAAGAAAAAGTCAGTGTTCTGGTTTCACCCTTTGTGCCTTGTGATTCTGGGTTCTCTCTAAAAGATTTTCCCCATACATCTAATTTTCAAAGAGGGAACCTGTTCAAGACTGGCTTCCTGATTTACAGCAGCATGTGAACATTTTTATAGAATTTGATCTACATTTGACAGCTGTGGAGTGGGACTTAATCCCTGATGAGCTAAAAATCCAGACAATTATCCGTAGGAAACACATTAAGGATGGACAGACCAGTCCACTTGAAATCAGACCCCCCAGATCTCACAGGCTCTGACTGACCTGAGTAGATCAGGATTCTGCTGTCAGTGTACTGTGTCTGACTCAGTTTGTTTTACAAAATCCCCCTCACCCCTCTCAGATCTTTATAACCTACCCATTCCCCTGCAAGTTACCAAAACATGTTATTCTGCTGTGCCACCACTGCTCCCACATCATCTGTGATTAAAAATGTACACATGTGCTTGCAGAACTACTACAGAGAAAACGCACGGGAGCAGGTGGCCAACAGTAAGTGGTGGTGGAGGCAGTATGGACAAGCCAGGAGTGTGTGGCTAGGAAGAAGGTTTCCATTTTCATTTTTTAATTTGGTCATCCAGTCATTCAGGCCATACAGAGAAAGGTTTTTATTCTGCCTTCTGGTAAGGCACACAGTTACATTATCTATCTCCTAGTCCTTCTCTCCAGCCTCCTCATCTGAGTAATCTTGTTGTTCCTCCTTTACTGTTGCCCAGTTCAACATGATAGCACCCTGAAATATATATGCCTTCTGGGGGGCTAGTGACTGGAGTGCACCTCCTCGCAGTCTTGGACCTCCTTCCCATCTGTCTCATGAGTCAGTCTTTCCCCTGTCTGCAGCCATGCATACTGACACATAGTGATGGCTGTCTGCATTTTGCCTACTACTACTACTGTGAGCAATTTAGAGCCATAGAAACATAGAAGTTGATGGCAGATAAGGAGCACAAGGCCCATCCAGTCAGCTCATTTCTTTTTCTACCTTATGAACGTGCCATTGGCCTTTGCTCTGTCAATGGTCTATCTATTCATACTCATCTGTATTGCTCCCTTATGCCTATCCCATGCCTGTAAGAATGCCCTGCACTGTATTCATATCTACCACTTCCAGACGTAGGCCATTCCATGCATCCATCACCCTTTCTGTGAAAAATAACTTCCTCACATTACCCCTTAATCAGCTTCCCTCTAATCTCGTGCTGTGTCCTCTTGCCCTGCTATTTTTCCTATATTGAAACATATTAGAATCTTTCACCTTGTTAATGCCATTAAGGTGTTTGAATGTTTTGATCATACCACATCTCTCCCTCTTTTGCTCTAGGGTATACATATTGAGCTCCGTTAATCTGTCCTCATATATTTTCTGATGCAGTCCCTGCACCATTTTGGTTGCCCTTCTCTGGACTGCCTCAATTTGGTAAATATCCTTGTGAAGGTGTGGCCTCCAGTACTGCATGCAGTACTCCAGATAGAGCCTAACCAGTGTCTTGTAAAGAGGGATTATTACCTCCCTCTGCCGACTTGTGATACCCCTACTAATACACCCCAACATCCCCCTAGCCTTACCTACTGCTTTAATTGTCTGCTTGGATGATTTCAGGTCCTCGGTATTGATGATGCCCAAGTCTCTTTCTTCCCTTGTGACTGCCAGCAATTTCCCTCCCAGCCTGTAGGTGGCTTCAGGGTTTCTCTTCCCTATGTGCATGATCTTGCACATCTTTGCATTAAACCTCAGTTGTCACTCTTCTGACCATTTTGCTAGTTTAACCAGATCTCTTCTCATTCTGCCCACCCCATCTGGATCATCTACTCTGTTGCAGATCTTGGTGTCATCTGCAAACAGACAAACCTTACCCTCCAGTCCATCTGCAATGTCACTAATGAAGAAATTGAAGAGGACTGGCCCCAGGACTGATCCCTGAGGTACCCCACTTGTGACTTGACTCTCTTCTGACTGTATACCATTTACCACCACTCTCTGTTTTCTGCCCGTCAACCAGTTTGCCACCTAGTTGACCAACTTCTGACCCACCATGAGCCTACCCAGCTAATTAATCAATCTTCTATGTGGAACAGTATTGAAAGCTTTGCTGAAGTCAAGGTAGGCAACATCAACTGCTCCCCCTTGGTCCACCACTCTGGTTACCCAGTCAAAGAAATCTATGAGATTAGTTTGACAGGACCTTCCTTTTGTAAACCCATGCTGTCTTGGATCTTGTGCTACTATGGATTCCAGGTGTTGCACTATCTTTTCCTTAAGGAGTGCCTCCATAATCTTGCCCACTACTGAGGTAAGATTGACTGGTCTGTAGTTCCCTGCCTCCTCCCTGCTACCACTCTTGTGGAGCAGGATCACATGAGCCCTTCTCCAGTATTCTTGGACCTCTCCTATGCTCAGAGACTCACTAAACAGTTCTGATAATGGCTCTGCTAGTTCCACCCTTAGTTCCTTTAGTACCCAGGGATGTATGCCATCAGGTCCCATTCCAGTGTCCACCCTGAACTTATCGAGCTCTTGTAGGACCCTTTCTTTTGTGAAGAGACTAGTGCACACCTCCCTCCCCCCTGTGTCCATGGTGCTGAGCTGTGGGCCCTGCCCTACCTTCTCTTCAGTAAATACTGAGCAGAAGTATCTATTTAGGATAGATGCTTTTACATGGTCATCCTCCTCACATGCCCCCTTATCTCCTTTGATCTTAGCAAGACCCCCTCTGGACTTTCTCCTTTCACTAATGTATCTATAGAAAGTCTTGTCACCTTTGTTTACTGTTTGTGCTAGTGTTTCATCAATTTGAGCCTTTGTCTGCCTTACTGTCTTCCCTGCTTCCCTTAGGGAAGTTTGGTATGCTTCCCTATTTTTATCCCACTGTGTTCCCTCATATTTCCCGAAGGCCATCCTTTTGGCTCTGACCTTTTCTCCTACTGTTTTTGAGAACCAAAGTGGTTTCCTTTCTTTTGCACTTCCTTTTCTCTCTAACATAAATGAATGTTGCTTCAAGTATTGCATCTTTAATGCTTGCCAACTTTGACTGTACCCGCTCACCTGTATTTCTTTTTGCCAGGGCTAGCTTAACTCTGTTGGCCATCTTATCAAAGTCAGCTCCTCTGAAGTCCCATATTTTTGGCTTGGAATGGGATGATTTAGTTCTAGTGGCCAAATTGAATCATACCATGTGATGGTCACTGGCCCCCAGGTGACGTTATACCTGGAGATCTGTGATCCTTTCCCTGTTAGTCAGTAGTAGATCTAGAATAGCCCTGTCTCTTGTGGGTTGTTGTACCAGTTGTTTGAGGCCCTCCCCCTGCAGGGAATCTACTATGTGTCTAGTTCTGGCAGATGTTCCTGCTGGTATTGACCAATCTGTATCTGGCATGTTGAAGACTCCCTTTATCAGAACCTCCCCTTTAGCTGTCATGTTTCGTATATCTACTAACAGTAATGTGTCTATGTCCTTCCCCTGGTCTGGGGCCCTGTAGACTATCCCAGTTCGTATGGCTGTCCCATTTCCTGTTTCATGGGTAACCCACAGTTCTTCTGGCTCTGTATGTGTATTCTGAATTTCTGTAGCTTTGATATTTTCATTGACATACAGGGCCACTCCAGCCCCCCTTTTTGCACCTCAGTCTCTTCTGAACAGTACATAGCCAGGTACTGAAGTCTCCCAAGTGTGGTTACTGGTAAACCACATCTTGCTAATTGCTACTATGTCCAGTTTAGCCTCTGTCATTATTGACTGCATGTCTGGGATCTTGTTTCCCAGACTGCGAGCATTTGTGTACATGATTTTCCATTGGCCAGATTTTGGTGCGTTAGTCGATGGGTGAGGTCTGGCATTTCCCCTGTGCGTCGTATGGGGAGCCAGACCTTTTTCCTTACCTAGTGATGCAAATGAAATGCAAACATGCTGAACTCCTGTTTGACCACTAGCTGACGGGGGAGGGATGTTCTTCTCATTCGACGTATGGAGTGCTGCACCCCTCTCCCCATTTGCTAGTTTAAATATTCTGCAAAGATGTCAAACTTCTGCCCCAATGCACTGACTCCATCCTTAGTCAGATGCAGTCCATCAAATTTAAAGAACTTTCGCTCCCAAAACTGTTGCCAGTTCCCTACAAATTTGTGTCCTTTTTCCTGGCACCAGCCCTTGAGCCACATGTTTAGCTCCCCTATCTCCCCTCCTCTGACCATCTGTCCACCTGCCCCCCTCTCCCAGACTGTCAGGATCTGCACCTCTTCATGATGACAAGGTAAGGCTATAAGGGTGGCTTAGACAGCCAGTGAAACATAAAAGCTGGGCATAAAAGTCTTAAGCACTTGAGGTACTTTTAAGTAGGGCTTCCTTCAGTGCACAATGGGGGGATTATACGTACATAACACACACAGTAGGCATATGTGAATGAATTAAGGGCAGGGGAAGTTTTTACTACCAGGGATGGGGTAATTATTGTTGATGTGTGCTTTTGAACTGCCAGGGTGTGTGCTGATAGGCTGGGGATTATGTTGGTTATTTGTAATCACTGATCAAGGGGGAGTAATCATGAACAGTGACTGGAAATATTATTTTAAAGTTGGTGTATCAGTTTTAAAAGGCCTAGGGCAGGCCCCCAGCTATCAACTGTGCATGTGATGATGACAGTGGTAGAAAAAGCAGGGAGGGAGGCTTTGGGTTTTTAACAATTGTGGCTTAATGGATATGTAGTCTGTTCTGGCAGTGGCAGTGGTGGTAGAAGTGAAGGGTACTGGTGTAACACTATGTAGATTCTAGTAAGGTAAGTACTAGCAGATGGAAGGGGCAGGGTGTTTCATGTTGGGCAAAGTGGATGCTGGCAGATTGGAGGGGTCAAGAGTGTTTGTATAGTGGCAGGGTGGTTGTGAGCAGATGTGTGGGAATAGGAGTATGCATACTGGTATATGGAGGCTGTCAGCAGATGGGTGGAGGTAGAGGTGTTCATACTAGAGCAAGGGGGATGTCAGTATATAAGTGGGGTAGGGGTAAATTCTGGGTATGGAGGTTCTTTTTTGGGTCAGGATGAGAGGAGCAGAGGTTTGTGTACTGTGGCAGGGTGGTTGCAAGAAGATGGGTTGGGATGAGCAGGGGTATGTATACAGGGACAGGGGTGTACATGCTGGGGAAAGGTGGGTGCTAGCAGATGGGAGGGAGCATGGGTACACATTCTGGGGCTGGATAGGTGTTGAAAATTATGGAGAAGTGGTGTGTAATGCATACTGGGAAGGGTGGGTGTTAGTGGAGCAGGAATGTGATTAATAGTTGGGCAGAGTGAATGTCAGTAGCTGAGTTTGGAATCAAGCATCTCCATAGTAGGTTAAAAGACTGTCAGCAGATATAAGGGGTGGGTATTTGAACTGGATGCCATCCAGACCTGGATCTTGCATACTAAACCAGACATTCTGGTAATTACAGAATCCTGGCTTATACCGTCAACCCTAGACACTGAGGTGAATATTGCCTCCTATAACATCTTTCGCACTGACAGACCAACAAGAGGGGGTGGTGTCAGCATCTATGTGCTGGATTAGTATACTGCTTCTGTTACCGACTCCACTACTGTTGCTAAGAAATTTGAAAGTTTAACCATTAAGGTCCAACTTGCGCCCTCCTTTTTGTATATCATGGGCTGCTATAGGCCCCCTTCTGCAGGTTTCCATCTGTTAAGCCACCTGACCAACTTCTTAAGCAATACACAGGCTGAAGTAATTGTCCTGGGAGACTTTAACCTGGACTGGTTTTCCGATATCTCCTTACCACTTAAAGTACTATGTGACACCTTTGGGTTGGTTCAGCTTATTTCTGATGCTACACGACCGAACAGATCTAACCCGAGTAAAAGCTCCTCGGTGGACATCATACTCATGAACAAACTACACCTATTCTCTCACTCAGGTGTGTTCTTCTCAGAGGTCAGCAACCATTGTCCCATTGCTTGCATAAGGACTGCATCTAAACCCCTCTCTTCCTCTAGGTACACCTTTAAAAGATGTGTGCGTAATCTCGAAAACTTATGCCCTCCTTGAGGATCTCCAGGAGTCCCTGCTCTGGCAGGAATTTTGCCTGGCCAAAACAGTCGAAGATGCTTATATTAAGCCATTTGAAGCCATTGTGTTAAACGCCCTTGACATGCATGCCCCACTAGTCAAAACCAGGATCAAGAAAAGATCCTTTCCATGGTTTACAGTAGAGCTGAGAACAGCCCTACATAGTAGGGACAAATTATGGAAAAAGGCTCAGAAAACAAAGCTCCCTGAAGACTGGGCTACTTTTAGGACTGCTAGGAACTTTTGTACGAAGCTAACCAGAACTAATAAGGCATCCTTCTATCAAACATCACTGGCTTCCTCCGCTAACTGTCCCGCAAAATTTTGGAGAACACTCGAAGATATCGAAGCTCTTGTTCCCTCTGGATCTCTTCCATCAAAAATCTCGAAAGGTGACACAGTCATCTCTGACAAAGTACGGATCCTCGATCTTTTGAATGACCACTTTGCCACTGCAGGACTGTCCTTTGACTCCTCACCGGCCAGCCACCTTCGCACCCAATCCCTAGCACAGGTAGCATCAAATCCCCACTACTCCCAATCTGCCACCGCCTCCTCTTTCCATCCCGTCTCCCTCAAGGAGGTAGAGGAATTACTGCTGCATCTGAACATCAGGAAAAGTGATGGTGCTGACCATATTGAGCCATACTTCTTAAAGATCAGTTATCGTGTATTGGCTGTTCCAATCATGCACCTCTTTAACTTATCTCTTTCACTGGGTGCATTTCCTACAATGTGGAAGACAGCCCAAGTGATCCCCCTGCTCAAATCTGGTGACCCAACAGACCCCAATAATTGTAGGCCCATCTCGCTGCTACCTATTCTCTCCAAATTGCATGAAAAAGTAGTAAACTCGCAACTTAGAGATTATCTAGACTCCTCTAACCTACTCAACCCGGCTCAGTCAGGCTTTAGGCCCTACCATAGTACAATTACTGCTCTCGCAAAGGTAACGAATGACTGGCAGAAAGCCCTTGATGACAAACTATCAGTGTGCGTAATCTGCCTTGACCTTAGCAAGGCTTTTGACACCGTAGATCATGAACTGCTTCTGAATACTCTTCGCATTAGGGCCTAGATCAGACATCCCTGAGCTAGTTCTCCTCCTACCTCTCCAGATGCTCTCAGCAGGTGAAAGCTGTGGGTAACCTCTCCCCCCCGAAACCTATCAATAGAGGGGTACCCCAGGGTTCCATCCTGGCTCCATTGCTTTTCACACTTTACATCAACAATATCAACCTGGGGATTTCATCCTCAGACATTCATCTCTTCACGGATGATACTATCCTCCACTTGTCTAGACCTACTCCTGAGCAGGCGTGCACAGACTTGCAGAAAGATTTCAACATCCTGCAGCACAACTTGCTCAAACAAAAATTGCTGTTAAATGCTAAAAAAACTAAGGCAATGCTTCTGACCCCAAACAGCTTTGCTCCATTGGTGCCTGCAGCAACTTTGTGCAACCAATCACCACATTGCTCGGTGAACCCCTTAACTATGTTGATAAATTTAAATACCTTGGAATGTGGATTGACTGCCATCTGTCCTTCCTGGTTCATGTAGATGAGATCGCAAAAAAACTGAAGCAGAGGCTCAGTGTATTCTACAGAATCAAACACCTTCTCACCTATGGGTCAAAGAGGAGTCTGGTCCAAGCTACCTTTCTATCATTATTGGATTATGCCGACTTCATCTACAGTCAAGCTCATGGGACAGCCCTAGCCAAACTTGATGTTCTTTACCACAGAGCCCTTCGATTAGTTTCTGGGAAACCTTATTCTACCCATCACTGTGACTTGTACTCGGCAGTGGGTTGGCCATCTCTTGCTTTCAGGAGACAAAGGAATGCTGTCCTTTGGACCTACACAGCAATTGCCAAGATGTTTCCCCAGTACATCTCTGAATGTCTGCCCCTTTGTGTCTCAGGCAACTATGCCCTGAGAAGCCAATCTTATATCTCCCTAATGTTATTGAAGGTCAAAACCCACTTTGGCAGATAATCCTTTAGCTTCGCACTACCCCAGCTATGGAACAAGCTTCAAATAACTCTAAAATTAGCAGTTCCCATAAAAGTCCCCGAATTCAAACTCCTTTATGCAAGACTTTTCTCTGAACGCTGTAAGTGCTACTCCTGATGTGCTCTGTCAGGTTCTGACACCTTGAGATCAACCTGTACCTTCTATATGCACTACTTAAAGCATTCCACTCCAGGCTTCTACCTCCTGTTTTTTTCCTAGGCTCTACTTTGCCTTTTCTGCTCCTCACTATCTCAGGGTATATAACGTATTGTCCAATACTAACATTACAGGGTATATAAATGTATTGTACAATACAGACATTCATGTGTGAATCTTCTATATCTTGCCTGTCTATCTAGCTTATGTATAGCTTTGTATATTCTATATGCTGCTTCACTCGTATCCTGTTTGATTTTCTACCTTATATACAGACTGTATTTTAATTGCTGTTACATTTGTGCTGCTCCTCACTAGGAGCAGTACTGCTGTACCTTTGTATGCATATATATATCGCTTGTGTATCGGATGTCATTTCTGTATGCCCAGGCCTGCCTTGGAAATGAGCTTGCTCAACAGTGCTTCACCTGGTAAAATAAAGATTGATTGATTGATTTGCATAGTGGAATGGTGCATGCAAAGATTCTCTATATCACATGGATACATAGAATGGAGGTGGAAACACTGACAGACACACTCAGGTTAGAAAAATACTTTGGGCTCGATTCTCAAAAGTCAGCACAAGCTGCACCAAAAGTGGCTTGTGCCAAGTGCCAGTGCACCACAGACCTTGCACCCAATTCTCTATTAGGCAGCATCCTGGCAGCAAAGTCACACAGCTTGTGGCAACCATAGTGGTGCACCAATCAGAGGGCACACCTAAACAGGTTGCTGCAAGCTGTGGACAGCTGTGCGGCAATGTCCCCGAGCAATCCCTGGACCACTGGTCCAGCTGACCTCCCCAGTCACAATCCCTCATTGAAATAAATGCTAATATCCCTGGTCTAGTGGACCACCCCAGCCCCCGTCTCCCATTATATTAATTAAAATATCCCAGGTGGTCTAGCGGACTGATCCAGCCCCAATTCCCTGTTAAAAGAATTTTGAAATTCCTGGTGGTCTAGTGGAACCTACCACCACCACTCTGCAGTACCCTACCTCCCCACTTGAGGGTTACTACTTGACAGTGACTATCAGTCAAAAATATGGCCCTGGTACATTAGCTTCATATGTACTGTACTGATATCATTCCTCTTGTGTTAACAAGAACAGTGGCAGAAACAAAACTCACCATTTGACAGCAAAGTGATCACATCACTCACCTTTGCTTGAGTCCACATGAGTAAATCATTGGTCATCATCCACAGTGCCAACATTTGGATCCTCACAAGCATCTGAGCAAAGCCTTTGGCATCACTCCATGAGTATCTAGCAAAGATACTAGAGAAAGGAGTGGTCCAGATTTGAAACTAGGGCCTAATTTTGGACTATACAGATATGGAGCTGTGCAATCATTAACATGACTGTAATGTGTGGTGGAACACTTTTGTGTCTGGAAATCCAAACACCATAAAAAGTTGTTCTGCTGAAGTAGTGATGTAGCTACTGCCGCAGAATGATTTTTTGTTCTGCGTTAGTAGCCATGTCACATCGCATGCATCCCCATCAGCGCTATTGATAGGGCTAGCAGCGGTTGAAGGGTCTTACAAGTGAGCTGACCGGTGGGCATTTTAGTGGTGAAATTCAGGCTGCGGAATGTAAGGACAGCTTTCGGAACCACAAAATGTTAGCTTTTTTAACAGTGTTCCACCATTCACTATATAGAAAAGTGTATGGTAACCCCAATACACAACCACACTCTTGCTATACCTCATGGTTATCATGAAGTCAAAGGGGACCTCTCAAGCTTCGCTCTCGAGGTCCTGGACATCATGGTAACCACGCAGTGTAAGAATAGCATTGTTGTGTACGGGCTACCATATTCTATCCTATATGATTTGCATGTTACTGGTCCTAGCTGAACAGAGCCCTGAACAGGACTCCCAGTGCCTGTACTAATGCACCTTGTTCAACACTGTTCACATTCTGCAGCACCCACGGATCCACACTGCAGGAAAGGATAATGCAGAGTAATCCCTGAGTTCCACAGAGATCAGTGGGATTCAGGAATGACAAAATTGCATTGTGTCTGGAAATGCAGCCTCCTGGGTATTACAGAATGTAAACAAAGTGTAGAAAATGGTCACTTGCGTGGGCAGTGAGAACCCTGTTCTGGGCTCAGTTTAGCTCAAACCAACAACTGTGCAAGTCGTTCTCTTATAGCAGTCAGCTTTAGAGATGTATAGTCCAAAATCAGGTCCTATTTTAAAAGTTGGATCATTTCTTTAACTTAAAAAAATGGTAAGCTGATCAGCATTTATTGGCGGTAGACCCAGGTTTATCAGAATTACAGTAATTCTAGAAATATTAAAACATTTTAGAACCCAAGGGTTAGAATTCAAATTTAGAACCAGAACAACCCTGGGTTTTGACTGTCAAATGTTCTAAGTACTACTGTAGGTACACTTAATTTTGTTTGTAAATATTAAAAATAGTGGATAGTAATCAGAGAGAGGTAAGAGCTGAAAGGTAATACAAGAAGGAAGTCAAATTACCTACAGAACGCTAATGGTTTATACACTGTTAATTTATGTAATTATTGAAATTGTTTCACCAGGTAAACAAATAGAGGTACAGCAAGAATTTGGTTTACAGGTGTGACCCGGGGTAAGGTGATTAGAGAGGGATTTCATGGTAGGAACATAACAGCAGTCAAGTAATTAATGTTGAATGTAATATTTTGACATTATTTGACTTTTTGTGAATATGTTAGAATGAGTCTTTTGTTTTAGATGAGCACTCGTTCCTCCACAGTTTTGGAAATTGCATTCTAAAATGTTTTAATGAGAGACATAAAGGAACCTATGCTGCTTATCTGTCCATAAATGCAGCCTAATCAAACTACACTGTATCATTTATTCCTCTAGTCGGCATTTGAATAACACACTGTTTCATTTCCTTATCTGCATGCAGTGAAGCAGAATACCATACCTTAGCTTAGAGGACAGTTCATTGTTTTAGTTTTTTTCTCTACTCAGTTTCACACCTTGTATTTTCTGTTCAGACCAGTAAATAAAAGAGTTCAAGTTCTGAAAAATATTAAAACTCTTAAACTATTTGAAATGTTCTGTGCCAGAATCAGAACCCAGAATGTCAGGGTTCTGTCAATCATAGCAGACATTCTCTTCTATATGTTGCATACAGTATGTACGGTACAGCTACTGTGTTTCTTGAGGTTATAGGAGAGCATTCTCAAGTTATTTGAATGAGAAATGCGAAGCAAATCTGAGCAGTTCTGGCACACAAAGGAGAGACAGGAACTGTACATATAAGCATAATTTAAATCACTTTGAAGATTTCTGTTTAAAAAATGGAATTTGAATTTAAAATATTTTACTTTGTTTAACCAGGACTAGCACACTAAGTTGAAAGCTTTTTGACAGGTGCGATCTGGGAGCACAGGGAAGTTAAGTGACTTGCTCAGGGTCACACAGTCTGCAAGTGGAAGCTGTGGGATTCAAACCCAGGTTTGATCTGCTGGATATCACCAGATTTGCAGTTCAGAGCCTTAAACCACTGCACTAAACTGCCTCCCTGAACTACACTTTGTAGAAAATAAGAGAAGCCCCTATGTGGAAATGAACTATGCCAACTGAACTTAGAACTTCAAACTTTTACAACTATTTGCATCAGACACCCACTTGTTGTTACAAGAGTACCTGGAATGTTTATAAATAAAGAATCTTGATTGGCTAAGAATGATGTCATGATTTATGATCTAATAATGCTGCTAAAAGTATTAAATATTCTTTCTGAGCACATAATGGTCAGTGGGCAAACTTGGTAGAGAAAATGTTGTGTAAAACTTTCCATATTGGCCCTTCTCATCCCAATACATCCAAGAGTCATTCCTTGGGTTCATTTTCTTGGAGGTTTTTAAAAACTCCTCAGGCCCAGTATTGGCACATTTTGTCAGAATATGATATGAAAATTAGGTCAAGCCTATTTACAAATGCTGTCCTGAGATCTCTAAAGGTTACGTTATGTAAACAATACCATAAGTTACAATATACAATATACAGAATAGTGTATAGACAACCATACACAATATGGCAGTGTTCCCATTGAAGGGGTGAAAGGACATCATAGGGACCTTGAGAGTGAACCTCAAGAGGTCCATGATATTCCCTCAACCTCAAGATGGCAACATATTCTGAGTTGTAGATGGTTGTCCATATTCTATTTTTTATATTTTATGGTCAATCCTACTTTAAGAAATGTTCATACTCACTGTAGTACTACACCTGATGGAGTTAACATGCTGTGCATACGGATGCAGTTATTTCATTTCATTTGGAACATGTACAACACTTTAGAACGTGTAAAACCATTTTAAATTTGGACAAGGATTTTCAACTGGCCAATTTCCATGCAAAACAAGAGGTAACCATATGTTCTGAACATCAGTAAAATACAGCTTACCCAAAGCAGTTATAGGTGTGCACACATTTGAATGACAGACTGAACATAAACTGCTTAAAAGTTGTCAAGGAGCTGATGTTTGTCTGTAATATATTCCAAGCTCTAAAATGGAGAATCATATCACTGTAACAAGTTGTCACTTCAGTATAGTAAGTCCCTGAAGGGGAAAAGCTCTTACGTTAAATGAAGGTGTAATGTCCTTATTCAATAAAAAGGGTTTGGGCAAAATTGTAGATTTTTTTATTTAATCTCTTAAAAATTGTGGAGGACCATTTTTTTCCTCTCCATATATGGTGTAGCATTCAATTTGATTGTTTTAGCAAATGACACAACTGGGTGTTGATAGAGGAAGATAAGTCTAGCAAGTCTCCTATTAAAAGTTATATCTATTTTTTGACTGGAAAATTGAAAGTGCTGTCACGGTCAGTATTGCCTATAGAGATGGGTGAAGTGGCCCTAATTTGCTCTGCGAAGTGATTCACTGAGTGAAGGCGAATTCAAGGAGTGCTCCGCAATGCGAAGCAGAGTACTTTGCGTTATAATGGGTAATGCGAAGTCCATTGAAAACAATGACTTCGCTTTACTCCGCCTTCCCAAACCACTTCTCCACCAATTCTTAAGGCAAAGTACATTAAAAACAATGTACTTCACCTCACTTTGCCTTGTTTTTAAGCTCCAAAGGTGAATTTTGCAGTGATTCATGGGATTTCAGGTCACATGGGCTCTAGATTGCCCTGCACAGCCTCAGTTTGGGGTAGTGTGTGTAGGAAGCTGTAGGAACAATCTGCTCTGAGATCTCGCTGTGATTCAAACCTTCTAAAAGCTGTTAAAAAAGCCTTTTTGAGTCATTTTTTTTTCCTGAAACTTTTAGTTCATTGATTACAGGAAACCCTCCTGTGCTTATATCATCGAACGTTTATTGTTTGTGTGTGGATTTTGAATGTTAATGTACAACATTCAGTCTGTGTACTGAGAGACAGTGGAAGTGTGCTTTGGGGGAGGGGTGTGTCTGGGGTATAGGTAGATTAACTTGAAGAAAAAGACTGTGCTTTCTGTTTTGGTGATACTTTTCTTGAGTAACTGTGTTAATGTACACACAGTAACATTTTCAATAATTCTTGCTATTTTTTTGCTGATTGTTGTGGTGCAGCAGTGCATAATTTCAGTTTGTTTAAATATGTGGTTATATTACTGAAGTTTTCAATTTGCTATGCATTACTTAGTGTGTGTGAGTATGTGTGTGACATGTGTCATCAAATCAGACACCTTTTATTGTGCCACATAATTTCAGCAATGTGAACCACTATCCACTGCAGCTGTATAATTTTTGTACTTCTTTGTGGTATCTTTACTGGTACCAGTACTAGTGACTGTTACTGCAGCACTGCAGTACACTGCCTCCCCCCCACAGCCCGACCCAACTGGCAAAGGTATTCTTTTCCAGATTTGAATTTCTGATGGTGAGCACTGGCTAGATGTTGTGCCTTTGCATCTGCATCTCTTCAGTGTGCAGTGCAATCTTAATCTGTCTGTGCATTTGCATCTCTTTAGGGCCCAATATCCATCTCTAACTTAAGTCACAGCTGTTTCTTTGTCTTCCCTTCAGAGTACTGGACAGGTGTGGTGCATAATGCTGTATGAACATTGTACTCATTAACATATGTTTTTAAGTCAGGACCATCATCAAGAGTCACTCATGATACAAATCACGTTCTTCATCATCATGGTCACAAATGCAGTCACAAATCACGATTTATGATCACTTCATGAATCACACATTATTTTTTGTTTTTACTAGTTACTTGGATGTATTGTAAGCCGGTTTTGTAGTATCTCTCCATGCTTCACCACCCCACCATTGTACTCATTAATGAGTGTTTTTAAGTCTGGGAGTTTTGTGCCACAACTCATCGGGGCCTGGGGAAGTACAGCCATAGGCATTCACATATCTTCTTCATCATGGTCACAAATGCAATCACAAATCATGATTTACGATCACATTACGAATCACAACATTAATTTTTTTTACTAGTTACTTGGATGTATTGTAGGCCTGTTTTGTAGTATCTCTCCAGGCTTTACCATCCCACCACTGTACTCATTAATAAGTGTTTTTAAGTCAGGGAGTTGGACAGTGTCTGCAGTACATACACAGACTGGAAAGAAGACTGACTGCACACATGCAGTTTAGCACAGTATACTTGCACTGCTCAGAATACAAAGTGTCACGCATACGGAAGACAACAAAGAAAGGGCATAATTACATATAAGGGTCGGGGATGGTGGAGGAATACATTTTATAACACAGCAGGGAAGGTGTGGGGGGCACATGGTGTGAGGAAAAAAAACTAACGTGGGATCCCATGGTGATCCAGTAGCAGTTCCAGCATGGGCATAATTTGCAACTGATGTCCCTCTATGTGATCCAGCCGCTGCTCCACAGCATTCACCCTCTCATTGTTCTCCTTGACAGCACTCCAAAGAACTGCCAAGTCAGCCTGTGTTACATGCAGTTCTCTGGGGTCCACACGTTCTACAGGCTGACCTGCTGGTGGTTTTGGTGGGGGTGGGGGTGGGGGTACTGGTGTAGCAGCAGGTGCTGATGTGGCCCTCCTCTTCTTAGGGATGCCACCATGCACAGCTGCACCCTCTGCCACAGAACAGCCAGCAGGTGCAGGCATGGTCCGTTCTGTGGCAGCCTGCCACTCCAACTGGTAGTGATTGAGCATATGGGTGTGCTGGCCCCCAGTCCACAGGTGAGTCCCCCGGGGGCCATGGTGCACCTCCACCTCACATAGGCAGCACTTGACCAGACTGCTGTCCCCCCAACACAGTCAAAAAGCTGCCAACAATGGAAGTGCAGGGAGAACCAGGTACAGGCAGGGGAGGACCAGATGAACTGGCAGCTGGCTGGTCACAGTACTGAATAGGGATGGGATCCCCACCTGGACCCAGGGGAACAGGCACATCCTGCTCCAGAGGACCTGGTGCTGGACTTGGTGGCGGTGGTGGTTCAATTGCCTCAGAGTCAGGACAGGAGGTGGTGCTGGTCCTGCTTCTGGGGGGGAACACTCACAAGTTTCGAGTGGTCCAACAGGAATGGATGCCCATGCCACCCACGCATGGAAACCGTACAACGCTTACCACTACCATGCTCTCCCAGAGCTGCCCCCACCCCAGACATTCCCTCGCCCTGATCCATCTCTCCTACTGAGCTTCTTCAGTCAGAGCAATCACTACTCACACTGTCACACAACACACACACACAGTCACACAGCCACAGACAAACAACTAACTACTTTTAAAGGTAAGAAAAATAAAATTTACAGAAAGTACAAATTAAGTAGAAAAGAGTATAGAAAAGACAAAAAAATGTAGCTTTTGAAAAAGCTGTTGGGTCTAAATCAAACTTTAAATCTCCTCCTCACTCTGATCTCAAAGTATCAGCAGTCACAAAACACACTTCTCATCCCTCTATCTGCAAAGGAGAAAGTAAAAGTGTCTGCTTGTATGACTCACTCCTTCCTGCCTAGCTAAAGAGCATGTGACTTACAGTACTGTAAGCCATGTGATGTGTTGGGGGCCTGCCAAATCTGAAACACCAAGTGGACCACTTAGAATTATAATGAGGAACACGAAGTCCATTAAAAACAATGACTTTGCCTTACTTCACATTGCCATTCCATCTTAACGTGAAGTGGTAATGACAAGGCGGAGTGAGCACTTTGCATTGCCCACTCCACGTAGCAGAGTGGTGATGTGAAGTGACCACTTCGCATTCACTTCACTGGCGGAATTTAAATTCACTGCATCTCTAATTGCCTAGCATCGTTCCAATGGTTTTATAAGAACATACTGTAATACTGAAAGATAAAGCCCTTGGTCCATCTATAGCTAGCAGGAGAGTTGTGCATACCAGGACTCCAAAAGGCACTGCTGCCAAGATGGAGGAAACCAAAATATGAAGAAGAAGCAGCACACACATCAGCTCAGGATGAGTGTTATATAATGTTTTTTGTCTCAAAAAGAACAGACACTTGGTTAAACACTTCTACATATCGTCTTGCGAAAAGGCTTTTTCAGAGGGACATTTATCCATTCAGTCTGTCCAGTCCCTACCTTGGTTTAGGAGTTAGTCAGTTTCTGGCCAGACCATACCCAAGTGCACAATTCCCTCTTCCCCGTCCCTCAACCTCCTCACAATCCTTTTCCTCTCCATCCTCCTGAGACTCCCTCCCCAGATCCATATGTCTGCCCCAACCATGCTTGAAAGTGTTTATCATTGCATTCTCTGGCAGTTGGTTCTATTTGTCCAGCACTGTTTCTGTGAAGAATATCTTTTTGTGTCTCTTCTGAGTTTGATCCACTCCTGCTTCAGATTGGGCTTCCTCTTGATGCTTCCTTTCTTAAGCTAGAATACCTCCTGGCAGTATCCTCTGTTGATGCTTTTGAGATACTGGAAGGTTTCATTCATACCTCCCCTTCCCAGTTTCCAGACAGTACAGTATATGCTGAGGTCCAACCTTTCCCTGTAAGGTCTGCATTGCTAGAGTTGAATCATCTTAGTCACTCTTCCTTAAATGGCCTCCAGAAGGTCCCTGTCCTACTTCATGTGTGGACTCAGAACTGGGTACAATACTCCAAGTGAGCCCTGACCAGTGAGTAGTACAGTGGCATGATTACATCCTTCCTTCTGCTTGAGAAAGACCTTTCTATACATTCGAGCATCCTATTTGCCTTTTTGCATGCCTTGTTGCAGTAGCATAGTTCTTGATGTATCACTGATTTTGTCTCCCAGGTCTCTCTTTACCATTGTATGTTCTAGGCACACACCTACCACCCAGTATTCAATCTTACATTTTTTTTTATGAAGTGCATGAACTTACATTTTTTTTGTATTGAATCTTGGCTATCAGATCATTATTCAAAATCAGCAAGGTGCTTCTTCAGTTCCTGGATGACTTCCATGTTATCCAATCTATCACATATTTTGGTGTTAACAAACAGCAACATCCTGCCTCATATACCTTCCCCAATGTAATATGCTGTATGGACTTGTTAAAAAGCACTGGCCTCCAAGACTGACTTCTACAACATACCACTTGTCACTCTTCACACTTGTGACTTAATCTCATCAATGACCACCCTGTGAGTCCTGTCCTTAAGCCAGTTGCCCACCCACCTAGTTACCATGTCATTGATACCTATGTGACACAGCTTATTCAGTAACTGATTGTGAGACACCAGTCAAAAGTCTTACTAAAGTCCAAGTACAAGACAATAAAGGCCTTTCCCATGTCCAATTATCATAAGACCCAACTGAAGAATTCAATGACATTTGTCTGACAAGATCTTGTTCTTCTCAACCCATGCTGCTTTGGTTCTTTAGAACCTTTGTGTCAGTAGCTTACCCAGGATGAATGTCTCACTTAAAGGTCTGTAGTTCCTTGGGTCCTTCCATTTCCAGTTTAATGCAGGGGGATAACATCTGCCACCCTTCTGTCATCCAGGACCTGTTATGTATGTAGGGAACATTTAAACAGGACTGCCACTGGCTCTGCCAGTACATGAGTCAATTCCCTTAGCAGACAGCATTGCATTCCATCCATACTGGATGACTTGTCCATGTTTAACCCCAATAGTACTTTCAGTGCTCTTTCTTCTGAACTGGTTCCCTTGTTCTATTTCAGCTCTTCCTTAGCCTGTATGCCACACTCTTGGAGAGGATTTTATTTCCTACCATAATGACTGACAGAAAATATGTGTTCAACCCAGGAATCTCCCTTTTTCAGACTTTCTATGCTTTTTTCCCTTTTCTTCTTTCCCTTATATAACTTAAGAACTCATTACACTGACCTTCACCCCTTCTGCTACAGTATCTTGGGTTCCATAGATGCCTTTGCCATTCTTAATACATTGCTCACCTCTTTGACTGACTTCAGATAACTCTCCCTGCTGACCTCCAAAGTGCCACACCATAAAAAAGAAAGCGGGGGGGGCGGGTGCAAAAAAAGACCTTCAAAGTCAAATGAGTTATGCTGAGTGGTTTAATTAGTGCACAGAAAACCAGAGTATAGATACCCCAGCACTTTGAGCTCTTGTGGACTCTTCGTCAGGGGGAGGAGCGACCAGTACCACAGCCCTTCATTTAAAGGCTGTGTCTTAAAAGTGCAGTGTTACAAAACGTGCAATGTATATTCTAATTAATACCTATCCATTAAAAAGCAATAAAAATGTAAAATTAAGGCTGACAGACAATTAAACATGTTAAGAAGCACAAAATATACATTATAACAATGAATATAATAAACAAATATAATATATGTGGAATTAAGTCTAGAACAAAACAAATTATCTATCTATGTTGCAAATCTGTTCCAAAAATAGGTGTAACCCCCATCTTTTTGAAGCTGTCTATAAGTGTCTATGAGGTTTGCTGTTGCTACAATGTTTTTTTAAAGCATGTGAGTCACAATATACTTTACATTGAATATTGCCCTGTGCCTTCACATCTAGGCCAGAGTTCATGTCCCCACCTCACAAGATGTGTTTAGTGGTATATAAATAAGGTCTAATAGTTTCAAATAGCTGAGTCCATGCTGTCTTCAGGTGCATAGGTGTTTATTATTCTGGGTGTAAAGTGTCAAAAAGAGCAGTCTATCAAGAGGGCTCTTCCTGGAGAGATGTCTACTAATCTACGTAGATTAAAATCTGTCCCCTGAAAAAAATTGCCCAACCCGTCCACCGCATCAATTCCAAAAGTCCAATAGGAAGGGCCCCACATCCATCCTCTTCTAGCCTGGACACAGTGAAAGAGTGAATTGAGCCTGGTTTCTTGCAAGAGGATAATATCCTGTGCCATAGAATGCAAACAAGACAGAGCTGTAAATATTTTTTGTAATTCTTAATACTGCATACATTTAAGGAGGCTATCCTCAAGATGGACATATTTATTGTTTTTTATAATAGACCAGGCAACCCTCAGCTTTTCCATTTCCCTTTGTCAGGTGCTTTCCTCTTTTTCCCTTTCCTCTTCTTAAGTTGAGATGATAAAGGAACTGTTTCCTCCTCTTCCATGTCGGAAACTATTTCAGACCGTGAGGAAATATCCAATTCCAAGTCTGACTCTCCCTCTCTAGACTGAAGTGCCTGAACGTTGTTTTGTAAAGGAATCTGAGTAGGTTTGGGTGGATGTTTGGTGGAGGCCCTAGTCACTCTCCTCACTTTAGGCAACTGAAAATCTGGGGGTGAGGGGACCATTTTGGAAGTATGCAGGGCATCTGCCTCTACTAAGGTGCCAGTAGGCAAACTGTGAGCTCCCAGTTCCTGAGAAAGGTCTGCAGTAGAAAACTTCTCTATCTCTACCTGACTTGTACCTTTCTTAGGGTCCTGTGAAGGCTGTGCAGTAGAACGTTGTTCCGAGGAAGGGGGGAACTAGCTGGTCTTGTCTGCTACTGTGCAGTATCAGAGCTCTGACGGTCTGACCCTCCCAAATTCCCTTGAGCCGTATTTACTAAATTTTCCTGATTCAGGCTATCTGCCCTGTTTTGACCTGCCCAGGGACATTGGCAGTACACATGGCCAACCTCGTCACATAAATTGCACTTGTATTTATTTGTACAAGCCATGCTGACATGACCGAAGTCCCCACACAAAGTGAATTGCAGCCTGTCACAAGTGCTGCTTAAATGCGTAAGTGAACTACATTTTTTAGCAGACCTTCGGCTGGCTGCATAAAAGCACACACCCCTCTCTCATCCAAGAAAAAAAATGTTCAAAATATGATGAACTCCTGTATTAGTTTGCAGCAATTTAATTTGGAATCACCACCCCCATCCAAAGATCTTCTGAATCAATAATCAGTTCCGGTTGCTCCAACACTGTACACCTTTTCTGTAACCAAAATAAAATGTCATTAACATTCACCCCCCTCATTATGTAACATGATTGTGATTGTTTTTAAGAGTGGTTTAGTTAATGGTATGGGCATAACGTTGGCCCACAAGGCCGTTGATCTCAACATATTGTATTTCGTCCAAAATCTATCCAATCCAGCACGTTGTTGAAAACCAATGTCAAAAGTATCTTTACCCAAAACATGAATCAGGGCATATATTTCTGATGGATGGAATTACATTGAATCTTTCAATAAATTTTGTGCCACAATACTCTATTGGGATGTTCCTGCAAGCCCCCTCGATACCTCAGCTGAACTGCATTCTTTCTGAGGGCTTGTGTAAATTTATGTATAAACAGCTCAGAAAAAGTGCATCCCTGTCTTCTGGGTCTCTCCTGCTCATTAGATGAGCTGGTGGTTTACCAGACTGAAGGCCTTCGTGGGATCCATGATCCATGGTTACTGAAGCAGGTGGAGCTCGGTGGTGAAGATGGCAGCCACACTGGGCTAGCCATCAGGAGCAAGCAATATTTTAGAGTTTATTTCCTTCTTTTTGTTTTGTTTTCACTTTATTTCATTTATTTTATTTAGTTTTGTTAGTGGCAGTTAGAATCTTGAAGTGAAGTAGTAATTTGGAGTTGTGTCTTTGGGTTTTTAGATTAGGAAACTCCCCTTGTGTTTGTTGAATGGAGATTAATAAAGTTAAACAGAGTTACTAACTTTACCCATTTACTGTACTTCATGAACTGTTATACTGCACTAGCGTTATTAGCTAAAGTATGCTAGTGTTTGCATTGCCATTTCTTAATCTGCCTTAGCTACTGGTGGAAGGCTGGTGGTGTCCATGGACTTCGTTGTGGGAAGAGTGGTTCAGAGGTCCGGAGAAGTTGAGAGGAACTGCCGAAACAGGGCACTAAATTGGAACAGGAGAGAGGATTTATTTGGACGTTGGATGTCTAAGTGGAACATTGTCGGCCTACCATTTCTTGGGGACTGTATGCTGCAAAGTTTTGGAAGCATTGTTGTTACTTGACACCCTGGAGGCTGGTGGGAGCAATTGGGGATCTACTCGAGTACCATCTGGGGGGGTTGCTGTTGCTGGGTTGGGTCCATAGCGGGGGATGCCAATTTTGGGTCCACTGGAGGGCGGACATCTGCTACTGGTAGCTCTTAGTTTTCCCAGAAGGGTCTGCTGGTAAGCGGACATCAGGCCGGGGCCGCAGTTGTGGGTCCAGCTAGGCGGGGTGATTACCTCCTGAGGTGGGTATTTTGGGAGATCGCTTTGCTGCTCTTAGCATCCCTCCCTGCAGCTGGTGTAGTCTCTGTGATGGCTGCAGTGGCGGTTATCACAAGAAAGAGCTATACATGGTAGCGGGCTAGTTTTGCAGTGTTCCCCAGAAGAGGAGACGCCGGAGAAGAGAAGATGTATAACAGGAGACACTGAGGATGCCACATTTGATGTGCTACCGGTTTGAACTTTGTGGAATTTGATGATATCATACTCACTCAGGCAGTGAGACAGCCTATAAATATTATAAATATTGAATCATTTGCTTGCTCATTTCTTAGACTCCAAGTGAGAGCCAAGTTTTGGATCTGAGTATTTTTTGGTATCATTGGTTCAGAGGTGGGAGCTCTGATAGACCTCACTAAAATGGTTAAAGAGACTCAGTAACCTTCATTGATCTGTAGAAATATACTGCTATAAGGCTTTATTTTATTTCACATTTATTGGTTCTGTGTTTTGTTATTTAGTTTATAATTTGTAATTAGTCTTCTAATATCCTAGGCTCTGGGCGGATATCAGCTGGTGGACTGATGCCTGTAGGAGCTGTGTTTGTGAGGGTAGTTTTTCCATACAGAGCTGAATTTTTCGTGATTATAAATTAAAACCATGGGAGAGGGTTAGGAGGTTATAAGCTTGCTTTGTAGTAGTACTGGGGGAATTAAGAGATATTCATATAAGGGTTAATTTATCAGGATTTAAATTTTATTACATGAGTTTAAAGGAATTTGGGAGGAGGGAGGGATAATTAGGGAAGTTATTGTATTAATACTGTGAATTCTAAAATACCTGAGTTATATGCTGGAGAAGTAGGAGTACAGACAGGCAGTACTCCCCCTCGAGACTAAGGGGCCTCCATCCTTTCGTTTATCCATGGCTTTCATCTGATGTTTATTTCAGATGTTGAGCCCTTGGCATTTTAAGGAGGTGTGAGAGCAGAAGGAATAGGAGACCCTGGAACTCTCGAGGGGGATGGGAAATGAGTGGACCAATTGAGACAGTGAGGGCCAGGTGGCACCCTGGGGCGAAATGGACACAGGAACAAGGTTCTCCTTGTCTTGTGCCCATACCTAAGGGCCCTGATTTTATCAGGCAGGAAGTGGGGTCACTCCGGTATTCCAGTCCCTTTTGGGTGGTGTTAAGCAACACCAGGTCAATGAAAAATAAAACAGCAGTTATTGCGGATCTTGTGGCTTCTGCAGACCTAGCTTGTATCACCGAGACCTGGCTGGATGGCAATGCTGGCCCCATTTTGGAGTCTGCAGTTCCGGCTGGGTTTTCAGTGATTCACTGCCCAAGAGTGGATCATCGGGGTGGTAGGGTTGCTGTCTGTTTTTAGACAGGAACTGGGTATCAAGGAGGTACCAGCTGAGGTTACCAACACCTTTGAATGTATAATGGGAGCAGGTGTAGGCTACAAGATTCTTCTCATTTACCATCCACCAGGTGATGGGAGGGATTTCCTGAAGGAGGTTGCGGACTTCATCACCGACAAGGTGTGGGAATCTCCCAGATGGTTAATCTTGGGGGATTTCAAAGCCTGGGTTGACGATGAACTCTCACCACTTGGACAGAATCTCCTCCAATTGATGGATTAATTGGGCCTAACACGGGTTGTTGCCACTGCTACCCATAAGAAAGGACATTCATTGGACTTGGTATTTCATCTGGGGATGGAGACCTCAGATGTGAAACTGGAGCTGGTCGGTTGGTCTGACCATCACCTCCTGAGATTCAGTTTAGGCCTTCCCCAAGAGAGTTGGTATAGTTCCGCCCTTTAAAAGGAGTTACCTCAGAAGGTTTAATGGCGGTGCTGGACCTCTCAGGATTTCCAGAGGATAGCACTGATCCAGGGTCTCTTGTGTCAGCCTATAATAATGCTGTTACTGAGGCACTGGATATCATTACTCCTTCTCGTGTTCACCCTCTTACCTGTTATCCTGGTGCCCCATACTTTAATGCAGAAATCCGTGAATTAAAGAGATGGGGGCAAAGGTTGAAAAGACACTGACGGAAAACTCACCTGGATGTGGACAGACTTAGATTGATGAACCATTATGATGTCTATCAATCAGCCATTTCCTGTAAGAAGGCAGAGTTCCTGTCCAGGGAAATTGCTACAGCAAAGAACAGACCAGCCCAGCTGTTCCGGACTATGGACAGACTGTGCAATCCAGCCTGTCTTCACTCTGGTGGAGCACTGTCACAAAAACAGAGTGAGGAGTTTGCACAGTTCTTTTCTGATAAGGTGTCCACCATCAGGAACAAGATCAGCCAGTGCCTTTCCATTGGTTCTTGCATTAGTCAACCGGGTGGTACTAATGCCCAGCCGATCTGGTCCACCGTTAGCCAACCACTAGTCGTGGATATAGTGAGGATCATCCAGACTCTGCAGCCAACCTACTGTAGTTTGGACCCTGGCCCTACATGCCTACTAGTGGGGTGTGTAGAAGTCATTGACCCGGTCCTTGCTGGGATAGTGGGCATTTCACTGGAGAGAGGGATCTTTCCAGATCCCTTAAAGGAGGCAGTAATTCACCCCCTGTTAAAAAAATCCTCCCTTGATCCTCATTGCCCAGCTAACTACAGACCAATCTCAAACCTACCCTTTGTTGGGAAGGTTATTGAGAAGGTGGTCACACTGTAGCTGGAGGATCATTTGACCAACCACAATTTCCACGACCATCTCCAGTCTTGCTTCAGAAAAAGGCATAGCACTGAAATGGCCCTGGTGAGGGTACTTAATGGCCTTCTGATGGTGAGAGATTGGACAGCACATTCAATCTTGGTTCTCCTTGATCTCTCAGCAGCATTTGACACTGTGGATCATGGGGTACTGCTCGAGCACCTGTGGTTTTCTGTGGACTGAGAGGGGTGGTCCACAGTTGGTTTAAGTCCTTCCACGAGGGTAGGACTCAGAGAGTAGTGTGGGAATTTATTCCTCAGCCCCTCATGGACTGCCCTGCGAAGTTCCACAGGGCTCGGTCCTGTCCCTCCTGTTATTCACAGTGTATTTGCTTCCATTAGGGAACATTATAAGGTGGTACAGTTTGAGTTTTCATTGCTATGCTGATGATTCTCAACTGCACATGTCCTTTGTACTCGACCAGGAATTAGATTCCATTATGGTGTTTAATAACTGCCTACTGGAGATTCAGAACTGGATGAGTGCTAGTTGGCTTCGGTTGAACTCGGAAAAAAACTGAGGTATTGGTTGTGGACTCTGGTCATAGGATGATAGGGGCATGGGCGGAAAAACCATCAGGATTAAATCTTGGTGGGATCCCACTTACTGCCTCTAGCCAGGTACAAAACTTGGGCGTTGTTTTTGATGAAGGCCTGACCCTGAGGGTGCATGTTTCAGTTGTAGACAAATATTCCTATTACCATCTTAGGAACGGGTGAAGCATCTGGTCCCTCACTAAGATCTTCCGACCTTGGTCCTCGCCTTTGTCACCAGTTGTCTTGATTATTGCAACGCCCTCTACCAAGGGCTACTGGGGGTAGATATCCGCCGCTTGCAACTAGTACAGAATGCGATGGCCAGGTTGCTGACTGGAGCTTCTAGATCCAGTCATATTACACCTGTGCGGCTTGATCTGCACTGGTTGCCAGTACAGTGGTGGATCACCTTCAAGGTTGCGTTGCTGACCTATAAGGCCCTACTCAAGCAGGGTCCCCACTACCTGAAAAAGCTCCTGTGCCCTTACTGTCCCTCCCGCTTGCTCCAATCCTCTGTCAAGGGATTGCTAGAGATTCCCAGGGTATCCCTTAAAACATCAGGAGGAAGATCTTTCGCCTTTATGGCTCCTACCCTGTGGAATTCTCTACCTCACAAGATACGAGAAAGTCAGAAAATAGAGGGTTTTAAAAATCTTCTAAAGATGTATCTATTTAACCAGGCCTTCTCAGGATTGTAATGAATTTTAAATTTATGCAGATGTGTTTTAATATGTTTTTAGATGTGTTTTATGATGTGGTGAGTTTTACTGTTATAATGTAAAGGAGCCCTGAGCATTGGAAGGGTGCCTTATATAAATAAATACTTGATTGATTGATTGATTGATTGACTGATGGAAGGAGCAGAGTCCTCTTCTGACTCTTCCTGTGTCTCTGAAATCCCTGTGATGGCCCTCAGTGTTCCCCCAGCATTGGAAAGCTCAGCCCCAATGGCAGATGGTTGCTGGAAAGTGGAAGATGTATGTACAGGGTTTATGGTGGGTAATTATACTCCAGTCCCCATTCATGCCTGTTTTATTAGCACAGTCCATATTCTGCACATCCAGAGCCTCATAACCTGCTGGCTTGGAAAACTCCATCCTCTGCGAGTCTGGGAGCCAACAGCCTCCTGTCGTTTGCTTCCAGCCAGCACCTTCCAGTGCTTTTTCAGGTGACTATGAAGCAAAATCAATGGGTCTATCTGCCTCAAGTTGAGCTGAGCCTAAGACCCCGGGTGGTGTCTGAAAGATAATCTGGGAGCAGGACTCAGCAGTCATGTCATCTGCCCACTTGCTGTCCTCTGTAAACTCTTTCCCTGGACCTGGTACAATCCTCAGTGAAGTTACACCACCAGCTGCACATGATGTGTTTTGAAATGCGGCAGTTCACTGCTCAAGAAGCTCTGTATTCATTTCTCCACAAGCAGCACCACCCATTGCAATCATTCCCGAATCCACACCCTCAAAGTCAATATACACATTTTTTTCCAAATTTACAGCCTGTTTGGACTCACCCTCACTGCTTCCCATGAGTGCTCCACCATCTCCAGAATTCATTCCTCATTCCGTTCCTCCTTCTGTTCCTCCAAAGGGTGTATCGCAACATCAATGTCCATATCTGAATCCAAAATCATTTCCCCAGCTTGATGGAACATCTCTTCCATCTCCTCCTCTGACTGAGAGTCGGCCTTCTTGAGTAGGAAGCCAACAGTGCCCCCTGCCAAGAGTAGGGGAATTTACCCAGTGTCCTGGCCAAATTCCCCCAGTCACTAAAAATACCACCAACAGCTTAATCCGGTTCACGGTCAGTTGCCATTCATCTGTATTCCCCTCCCCTAGGGTCATGCCTGAAAAGAGGCAGAATTTGTCTAGTGCACTTAACTGGTCAACAAAAACTAAATAAAAAATAAATAAAATACCGATAACTATAAACTTTTGGACACTAACCCCACCTTGTACTACCAAGCTAAACTTAACACTATTCTTCTCTCCTATAGATCCCAAGGTGTGATTTCTGAACAGGGGTACAGGTACCTGTTTCAGCAATTTCCTGTTGTCCCTACATTTTACTATCTCCATAAAGTGCACAAGGACCCCCAGAAGCCACTGGGATGACCTATTATTTCTGGAGAACTTTTCCAAATTCTTGGATGGTTTCCTGTATACATTGGTACTGCATCTTCCCTCCCACTTTAGGGATACTGTGTTGGTTCTGGGAGCCCTTCAGCACGAAACCTTTGATGTTAGTGGTCTGTGGCTGACTATTGATGTCAAGTCACTTTATACCAGCATCAGACATCATTTGTGACTTCACGCAGTACAGTTCATTGTGTATCTCTTCCAAAGTGAGGATGCACTGGACCCTGAATTTGTGATTGATGCAGTAGTCTTTCTCTTGAACAGTCATTTTTTCATGTTTAACTCTAAGTTTTACTCACAGGTATGTGGCACAGCCATGGGGTCGGAGATGGTGCCCTCTTACACCAACCTATTTTTGGGTTGGTGGGAGGAGATTGCTATTTTCGACACCAGGGTGAATAAGTACAGTGATAGGATCAGGTAATGGAGGCACTCTATTGATGATATCGTGTGCATCTGGGGAGGCATGCAGTTGGAGGCTGAAGAATTTTTGAGAAATTTAATTCCGGATGATTAGAAACATAGACTTTGACAGCAGATAAGGACTGCTTGGCCCATCTAGTCTGCCCATTTCCCTACCTACAGGATAGGCCACAGATCCTAGTTAACCAACAGCCTATTTCTTCCTACCCCCACAAGAATTGCCTTATGTCTGTCCCATGCATTCTTGAATTCTCCCACAGTTTTAGACCCCACAACCTCCTCAGGAAGGCTGTTCCATGCATCCACTACCCTCTCTGTGAAATAATACTTCTTCACATTGCCCCTGAACCGCCTCCCCTTCTATCTTTAAATTGTGTCACCTTGTTCTTGCATGTCTCTTTTTGTGAAAGATGCTACCCTCTTGGACTTTGTTGATTCCACTGAGGTACTTACAAGTTTCTATCATGTCCCCCCTCTCCCTTCTTTCCTCAAGGGTATACATATTAGAATCTACATTTCACTTTTTTGACTCATCCAGAATCAGTCACCTTTCTGGACCTCAGACTGTGTACAGCCCGAGATGGCAAGATTATCTCTGAAAATCTTCACAAGCCATTGTCTGGCAACACTTTGTTTAGAGCTGACAGCTTTCACCCTTTCCAAATGGTCAAAGGGATTCCAAAGGGTCAGTTCCTAAGACTTCGAAGGAACTGCTCCACTGTGCCCACTTTCGTAGAAAATGTCAGGAACCTTACAGATAGAGCCTGGCTAGGAGCTATGATGCCACTGCCTTTCAAGATGCCACTGATTATGCCCTCACACAGGATCGTACTACACTTCTGAAACCTAGGGACAAAATGCCTGACACTGGTGAATGTATTAATTACATCACGGAATTCAATAACCTTACTCCCAAGATAACCAGAGCATTAAAATGGTTCTGGCTTATCCTGGAGGCAGACCAGGACTTAGCTGGGAAAACTGGTAATTTCCCCAGGGCTGTGTACAAAAAAGGAAAAAGCATCAAAGATCATGCTGTCAGAAGACGTTTCACCCTGAAACTCCCACACCCAAATGAATGCTGCCACTAGGTTTATCAGGTTCACACCATAGTGAGAATTGTAATGTTTGCCAGTACATGTAACGTGGCAATACATTTACAAGTCCAATAAATGGGGTCCACCTTGAGGTACAGCATTTTATCCCTTGCCGCATCACTCATGTCATTTATGCATTCTGGTGCGACTGTCTGAACTTCTACATGGGCATGACAACATGCACTCAGAAAGAGTGCATTCAAAAACATCTCCGCTCTATTTTGCATGCCCATTGTGACACTCCAGTAGGGACACACTGGAATGATTTACCTTGGACAAAATTTGCATGCTTTCAAATAGATGGCTATCGACCATGTTCCACCTTACCCAAGGGGGGGTGTAATTGTTGTAACACCCTTCTACAAAGGGAGAGCAGACATATCTTTTAGTTTGGTGTGCTTTATCCAGGTGGCCTTAATGAGAATTGGGATATTATCCCTTTTCTGTAACTTCGAAAAATTAACCTAGCTTTAGTCCTCATTTATTTTATTACACCTATTCAGGTGCCATAGCAAAAGCTTTGTAGAGCTGTGAACTTTTTTAATTTATTATAATAATCTTGCTCCAGTGGTTGTTTAATTCTAAGTTAGTTGCAGTCTATCCATTCCAGTTTAAATGTTAGCTTTTATAAATTGAGCAAATACAGGCATCTAGTTTTTGGTTTCTTTAAATAATAAGAGGAAAACTACCCTGTTCATTAAATATACAATATATGAATAGAGGCTGCTCTGTGCTTTAATGTTGCCACAGTTTAATTCAGTTATTGTAATTTTTTATTTTTATGAATGTTTTGCTTTTTGCTTTTTTCTCTTTCAGGTGGTCCTAAGGTTTCATTAATTGAGATGTCCATTTTGTAGCTCTTCCACCTTGCATCTACATACTAATTTATTAATCTTGAATTGTGATGTTACCTCTGAGATTTGATGATTTATTAATATTGTTTTCATATGTATCTTGTGCTTCTCCAACAAGTTTAATTGTCTGTCAACCTTAACTTTACATTTTTATTGCTTTTTAATGGATAGATATTAATTAGAATATCAATTGTACATTTTGTAACACTGCACCTTTAAGACACAGACTTTAAAGGAAGGGCTGTGGTACTAGTCATCCCTCCCCCTGATGAAGAGTCCACAAGGGCTCAAAGTGCTGGTGTGTCTATACTGTGCTGTTTCTGTGCACTGATTAAACCACTCAGCATAACTCATTTGACTTTGAAGGCCTTTTTTTGTACACCCACTTTCTTTGTTGTGGTATGGTGTTTTTTGGGGTGCAACATTACCACCTGAGTGCCACTGGCTTCCTCTTCCTGTCCTCCAAAGTGTCCTCTCCAACTAGGACTTCTTATATTCATGGAATTCTATCCTCTTCTCTGTAATCACATCACCTCCCTTACCTGTCTTGTGAGCTTGTAATTGTCTCACCTTGTTCTTATCAATTTGTTTATGGCACCCCTTAGCTATCTCTCTTACACTGCCTATTATGAACTCCCACTTTTTTCTACCCCTTCAATCTGTCAATACCTGACCAGGCTCATCCTAAGATCTTCTTCCACCTACCACAAATTGACCTTCAGGATGTCTGGCACCATCATTCTATTGTTTTGCCTCTGTGCTCTTAGTCTAAAATTGAACCACACACTACTGAGTGGTCGATCACTCCAAGCGGCTCCTCCATCAAATGTTCCCTCACACAATTACCACTGGTCCACACCAGGTCAAATATGCTCCCCTTCTTCATGTGTTCCTCTATGTGATGGGTCAGGAAATAGTCCTGCAGCACATCTACCATGACCTGGCTCCTGGAACTCTGCTACTGGAATGCTTCAGTCAATATCACGTAAGTTGAAGTCACCACTAGGATCAGCCCCCCCTCCTCATACTTTGTTACCTCATTATTTCTGCCTTTCATTCTTTATCTGTCTTGTCTGTCTGGGTATGGAGTCTATAGCTCACCCCCATTCAGATCATTTACCTTTTCTCTGGGGCCAGTTGGACCACACATGTTTCAGCTTGCCCTCTCTTTCCTCTGCCCTCTGTAGCACTGATGCCCCTGATGTACAAGGCAACCCACCCTCTCTTGCCTTTTCCCCAATCCCTTCTGACTAGGACATAATTTGGGACTGTGAGGTCTTATTTGTTATTTAATGTGGCCCAGGTTACTATAAGTGCCACAATATCTAGATTGCCCTTCCCCATTAAAACCTGGAGATTTTCCGCCTTATTACTGAGACTCCTGGCATTCAGGTTTCCTACTCTCCAGGACTCAGTCTAGTATCCCTTTCCATTGGTGGTCCTACCCCCTTCCCTGGTGCTTTCTAGTCCCATATCTGTTTCACCTGTGTCTATCGTCCACTTCCCTCTGTGCTCCTACTACTCCCTTTGATCTGAGTCCTTCACTCTTCCTTCCCCATATCCTTTCCCTCATCCCCTCCCCCGGGGGTATGTGCCAGATCACCCACTTCTAGGCAGGTCACTATGTTCTCCCTACCCCAAGCCTCCTTGTTACTAGTTTAAATGGCAGTTGATGACATTGTCAGATTTTTGCCCCAAGGCTCTAGTTCCATCCTTATTGGGATACAAATCATCTACCTTGCATAGCCCCCTGTCCTCCCAGAAGTTATAGCATCCCCCATGTAATGAAACCCCTGTGCTGCACATCAGCCCTTTATCCACTGATTGTGATGATGTTGAGCTTCCTTCCATGTGTCATGTACTTTAAGCACTTTTCAGAAGGTCACTGACCTCCCTATGCTCTTGCGTTCCCCCACCATGACCCTGAATTCATCCTTAACATCCACCAGGGTCTTTTCTGCCAGGTCATTCATCCCCATGTGGATCATGATGTCTGGCATTTCTCCTACATCCCCAACTACTCCCCAATTCTACTCCTCACCCTTTCAGCTGTCACCCCTGGTAGATAGCTGGCCATCCTCCTCTTTTGTGCCTTGCGCGGTTGACTAGCTCTATCCTTCTTACAAATAAGTCTCCCATGATGAGTACCCTTCTCTCTTTGTTTTTTATCTGATTGCTCTCAATCCCACCCAATTTACCCTTCCTCTTGTTTCTATGCTTGATTCTCTCTTCCTCCTTTGAAGCCCCTATGACTTTCTTACTACCAATTCTCCCCTTCACTACCCTCTTTTGCCTTACTTCCTCCTTCCCATGTTCTTAGTCCTCCCCCTCTCGATTCCCCCCACTACTCATCCCATCTGTCTGTCTTTCCCCACATCCTCTTTTTACTCCCCCTTTAGCCCTTCCTCTACTAGTCTAGCCAGCACAGAAGGTCCCATATCATGGACTAAGTCCTTGATAGTCCAGTTTGCAATGATCCTATACTTAGACACACTGGTCAGCCCCCTCCAACTCCTGAGTGCATCCCCTTGAACTGTGATTTCACAGCCTAAGCACCTAGTTAGGTCCCAACCCCTTATCCCATTTACCTGTCCCCCATCTTCTCCACTTGTTCCACACCTTTTGACAGCCCTAATCCCTTACACCTTCCCTGATTGTGTGGCTTCTTCTTGGTAATGGCTCTCACCAGTAGGCAAAAGAAAGTCTCAGCAGTACTCCAAGGTCACTCAAAAAAATCAGATATTCATTTGTTAGTAAAAAATACAGGACGCCAACAACAACCACTGATTACCTAACCCTCTACTGGTTTCACACATACTGGTGTGTCATCAGGAGGTAGGCCTCTCCACACAGGGTGTTTGTGTCCTAGTGTGTTTCCCTTTGTATCTTTCCCCATTATATGCCTACCCCAGATATGGTGTAATGACTTCTGTGTATTTCCCTTGCTTTCTCCTTCTAATTACCCCTTTATAGTTTTACCCCGATTAGGATGTAGTGCCTTTTATGTATTTCCTCCAGTTATCCCCTACTACCTTCCCCCCTTTTATGCATGACCCACAGTTACCAACAGTTTCTTTGGCTACTCAAGTTACATGAGCAACATCCACTGCGAGCCTGTAGCCTATCCTGTGTATCCCTGTAGATGCCCCTCAACAGATGTCACACTCCTGCTTTGTGACACTCATGCTTTGCAGTTGCTCACCTAAGAGGGTTGCTTGGCACACTAGGACTGAAGTACTGAAGTTGTGCCACTTGTGGCCACCTTCCTTCCTCACCCACTACACAATGCACAGTTCTAATTCCATCTTTTTTCCCTTCACCCACTCTCATGCATAGTCACCAAAATACATACAAGAAAATAAACAGCCCCTCACAGAGCCCTCATCCAGTTTTGCTGCTCAGTAACTGTAAATGCAATAGCTCATGCACTTGTAGTCCTTTATAATTCTGAAATGCAGCCATGCTATATGGGAACAGGATCCGTGTCCCCTGGTGCACAGTTGATGCACTCCTGCTGTGTGATCCTTTGCTGAAGTCACAATCATGTCAGCGACATCACAGATACACATTGTGTGGTCACAATCTGAGGATTATGACATCACAAAGGATTAAGCAGCAAAAGCAGATGTACCCTGAAGGGCAAAGATCCTGTTTCTATGCAAAGTAACTTAGTATTCATAAACAAAAGGAAGAGAAATACATAACAGGAACCGTTAGCTTTAAATCAGGTGACTCTACTTGCCCTGCCTATTACAATGCTCCTCAGTATGTCTTTTTTGGAAGGAAAAATACCTGAGAAATGGAAAGTGGCTGTGGTAGTAGCAGTTCTTAAATTAGTCCACATAGAAGCTGTGGAAAATTACTATCCCATCTTTCTCCTTAGCCCACTGGCAAAGATACAGGAAAGACTGGTTTACAGTCAACTGCAGGACTATCTAGAGCATCACCTCCTACTATTGGACAGGCAGCATGTCTTCAAAAAACCATCAAGGTACTGATGCTGCCCTGACTAAACTGACCATTGATACACTAAATGCCATTGACAAAGAGACGCTGATTGATGCTGTCTTTATTCACCTTACAAAGACATTTGGTTTAGTCAGTCATTGTCATGTGAGCAAATCTGACCAATCACATGGCTTGGTTTCTCTTGCCCATTTTATAACACACTTTTATGTACACCATGGAGTGCCTTATTAAGCATTAAGGCACAACCAGGGTTTGAGTTACCATCAGTTAATCTGTAGTATTTCAAATGTCTGCTCTACTTATCTAATTTGCATTTCTATTTATTGTGGTATGTATGTCTGTACAGGAGTTGGAAATTTTTAACGTCATTCCCATTTATGAGAGTAGCCTTGTTGATGATTTTAACCATTTTTTCTCATTTCTGTTTTGTATGAATTAACCAAACTGTTTGAAAGGTTGGTCAATAAGTAACATTCTTCTTATCTTGAATTTCACTCTTTAATTGTTGGTTAGCTGGTTGTAGAGGGTCTCATTACATGACAGCAGCAGTGCTGAAGTGCTTTGATGATATTAATTTGGGCACAGATATGGGTACATTTACTGGGGACATTTTTGTTGCTTTATCCCAGGTCTTCGGCACTGTTGCTCATGGTTTGTAAGGGGATAGACTGAATGCTCTTGGTTTTGAGTTCACTGTGCTTGACTGGCTTTGCAGTTGTTTGGGTGATTTTTCTCAGATGGTCTCTTTGGCTTGCCAGATGTGTGATCCTTTATCTGTGTCCAGAGGTGCTCCCCAGGGTTTGGTCTATGGCCCAGTCTTGTTTTCCCTTTAAATTAACAACGTAGGTACTTATTTGGGTGATGCTTGTTGCCAGGGTGCATCTGGAAATGAGCTTCTGCTCAGTATGTTCTTCTTGGTAAAACTTTAAATAAATAAATGATATGCTGACAATACTATAACGTATCCCTTTCTTTGTTGTAGACTCTGTTAACAGTGTTCTCCAGAACAGTTTTCTCAGATGTCAGTACTGCTTTTGGTAGTCTAGATGGGCATAATGCCAAAGAAATGAAAGCTATGCTTTTGGCTCCTCTATTAGATTATTCTGTCTTACGGCTGGGCCTGAATTATCCATATCCACTTTCAAAGGGCTCACTCTAGAAATTGTAAAGTCATATAAATATATTAGGTACTGGTTGGACCCATCTACCTTAGGTACTTAGGTACTGTTCATAGCGATCATTTGGCTAAGTCCATTTTCCTCAAGATTGGTTTTCTTGAGCGGGGCAGGTCATGTGGTCCATTGGCACTGCATCCATGACTCATTCAATCTTTGATCCTTCCATTGCTTGACAACATTGATATTTCCTATGACTCTGTTCCTAAGATATCACTTAAAGAAATTGTTATTCTTTATTTTCATCTTGCCCATTTTGCTTGCAGTGTTTCTTATTTTGCATTTCACTGTGTAATGTTCAAACAGCGGGCTGGTTGTCTTTGGTTAACACTTGTCTGCTTTATCAGTACATATTTGCTTTGTATGCTGCTCAGAGTAATCTTATGGACTACCTGCTTTGGTCAATGTCTTATAGACTGAATTTCCCTGCCCTTCATTGGTGCTGTTGATCTTGTTGTTAATGCTCTTACTGTCCCTCATATTAAATCCAAGAAAAGCAAGCAAGCCTTAAGTTGTTTTCCTGTTCAATAGAATTTTCTTCTTGCCCAACGATGGTCTAAGTCATCTGTGGCTCATTCTTTTCTGCCCTCCACAGTTGTTTTTAAAGTCTATCCCCTTGGTTAATTCCTGTTGCCAAGGCATTACTTGTAACTGCATGTCTTTTATGGTTATTTATCTACTTTGTTATGATGTATATGGTTTGTGCTTACCACAAGTACTTTCTGTGTCATTATATTTGCAGTTTACTTTTTGTATTTATTGCAACATCTATTATGTAAGATTGCTTGGATGCCACTAAAAACAAAATCTAGTCAGATTCACCATGGCTGCATTATCAAGTTAGTGAGATTGTGTTGATCTGTGAAGGATACATGGAGAAACAACACAATGCTTTTTAACCAGTAAAATTTGTTTTATTTTCTATTCTAAAGAAGGCAGACACATTATTAGGAAAATATATGGAGGTGTTGATTTTATTGGAAGGAATGGTAAGCAATAATGGTTTTGTATAATGATCATTGATCATATACTCATAGTGATAGAAACAGACTGATTCAGAACCCTGGAACCCCACCATCAGAATCAATTATGAATGCACATTTCATTATTCACATTGAGGTCAATTAAACCAAACATCATGACTCAGTTGGCCTATACTTGCATGGCATGGCTAACCCCTGTTCTGCAGCTGCAGTTCCTGTTCTCTACATTAAGATGCAACATTTTATCTATGGACTACTGATTGCTACTTTTGTGATTGACATCAGCACTATGACACTTTCCGCTATGCACAACTGGAACAAAAAAAATATTTAGGATAATACATACATTTTTCACAGATAACACATGGGTGCTCCTATTTTACATAGCAACACTTATTCCAGATTATTTTATGCACAGACTTGTACCTAGGAATTACAGAGTTTGGATCAGTCTAATTTCAGATATTAGGCTACTGCTATTTAATATATGACAATGCAGATGTCATTTTGGGAATATTTCTATATTATCATTTTTTGGGGGGGGTGGATTTTGCATAGAACAAATAGTGACACTCATGATATCGATCACAAAATTAGTATTCCATACTCATTACACCAAGATATTCCATCTTACTGTAGAGAATACGGACTGTATCTGTGAAGAGGGGATTGACCATACCATGCAAAGATACCTCAACTCGTCATCATGATGGTTGCAGAGGGACTGGAAGGAAAAGTATGCCTCTTTACAGACACAAAGATCTGCAACAGGGTTGATATACTGGGGATGGTGGAAAGGATGAGAAGAGACTTGGCAAGGTTGGAGGAATGGTCAGAAGTATGGCAGTTTGGATTCAATGCAAAGAAGTGCAAAGTAATGCACCTGGGAAACAAAAACCCAGGGGAAGAGTACACAGTGGGGGGGAGTAGTAACAACAACAAAAATGGAAAGGGACCAGGGGGTAATCATATCAAATGACCTAAAGGTTAGCAAGCAATGTGAGAAGGCCGTAGGGATGGCTAAGTGATACTGGGATGTATAGTGAGAGTCATCACCGGTAGAAAACAAGAAGTTGTTATCCCTCTGTACAGATAGTTTGTGAGACGCCATCTGGAGTACTACATCCAGTTCTGGAGACCACATCTCCACAAAGACATAGATAGGATGGAGACAGTCCAGGGAAGGGCAACTAAAATGCTGCACAGTCTGCAACAGAAGCCATTGGAGGAGAGACTAAAGGAGCTTAATTGGTATACCCTTGAGGAAAGGAGGGAGAGGGGAGACATGATAGAAACCTTTAAGTACCTCAAGGGAATCAAGAAAGTCCAAGAGGGTAGCATATTTCAGAAAAAGAGATGTGCAAGAACAAGGGGGCACAATTTGAAAATAGAGAGGGGATGGCTCAGGGGTAATGTCAGGAAGTATATTTTCACAGAGATGATGGTGGACGCATGGAACAGCCTTCATGAGGAGGTTGTGGGGTCAAAAATAGTGGAGGAATTCAAGAATGCATGGGACAGACATAAGACAATTCTTGTGGGGGGTAGGAAGAAATAGGCTGCTGGTTAACTAGGATCTGCAGCTTATCCAGTAGGTAGGGCTATGGGCAGCCTAGGTGGGCTAAGCAGTCCTTATCTGCGTCAAAGTCTATGTTTCTATGATTTTTGTGTTGAATCTTTTTTTTTACTATGCTTCATGAAATGTGCATTCCCTATTGATTCAGATGGTGGTGTTCCAGGGTTTCACTTCTTTGTGTTTCTCTCATACCATTATATGACTGAATAGTTGTTTTACAGGTCCTGTACCAGTCTACTGTACTTAGTAGACTACATACATTTTTATTTTAATTTATTTATTTTTACACTTGTCATTTTTTAATCACTATTGGAGCGCTTAGTAGCTGTGCACAACAGTAAGATAGGCCCTAAGATTTTCATAAAATACATGCATCATAAAATAACTTGGATCATAAAAAACAAAAAAATGGGAATTCCTAGATACTGAACCAAGTCTGAATAATGTGATATCAGCATGACCACAACTAACATTTAAATGAACCAGTACTTTACAAAATACTCTTGTTAAATCTATGTCTATAAAAGTAACATTTAATCTGAGAACAACTTGAATGCCTGACAGTCCACATGGAAGAAATGATTTTGGCAGTTTGAGAGGAGGCATGCGAAGGAAATAGCTTCAGTGAGAGCATTACTGGATCTATGAATGTCACAGTTTGCAGCCAAGAGGTTTAAAGGAAGATGTCAGACTGCACAGTTATTTATAGTTTTTGTATTTTTAACTAGTTGTAACTTGTTTAGTGAAAAAAATTCATTTTCCAGGAACTGGGAGGAATCCATATATATTGTCACTGGTTTTACTGCCTATATGATGCATTTTTTATATGGCATTACTTGTAAGATATGTGTTTTGCACCCTTGTTTCTATGGTTAAAAGTTTAATAAAACTACACACAAAAAAAAGACAAAGAAAACCAAGTTGTGGTTGCACCTGTCTTACAAGGGGGTCTTCAGAAATCAATGTGACCATAATAAAGAAACTGGGAAGTTATAGGTATTGAAGCTTGTTATTCAAAGGGAAAAAAATGTACAATTAAAAACTGATAAAGGTATAAAGCTGTAAATAAGAGTGAAACAACCATGCTGGTATGCACACCACATAAAGTAGTTCTTGAAAGGATACAGATTGGGGACGGCTCAATTAACACTGCAAGTCCAGAAAAAAATATGCATTGTCATCTCTTGCTGTACTGAAATGCTACAGCTGATGCAAAATACAAAGCAAGGTGGTGGGGGGAGAGGCTGGAGGATGGGTGTGAATAACACCATATACCCACCAGGAGGGACTTTACATCTCTCAGAATTTATTTGTGAAAATAACTGATGAGGATAGGAATGTAAGCTGAGGCAAGGCTGGTTAAAAAAATAGTTACTTAACTTGCAGACTTGAAATAATTGCATGTCTTCCTTTCTGTAACATCTTTCCATGCACAAACAGGCTTTGCTTTTGAAGCTAACTTGCTAAACTGCGTTTGGTAGATTTTACTCTTGATTTCTGTTTATGACAGGCAGTAAACATTCCTGCATGAAAAGGCTTTACCATTGAAGCACCTATAAAGTGAGGAACTACACAATGACATAAAAATAGCACTTTATAGGAGCTTCAAAGGCAAAGTCTGTTCCAGGAATACTGCCCATCATGAAAAGAAGTCAGGAGTCAAATCTACAAAAAACAGTTACATAATTCACAGTTGCACTAGTAAATATGATTTACACTTTTACAAACATTTATCAGGTAAAAAGGCATGGCTCAACTTACTCTAAAAACAGAGAAGTAAAACTCAGTAACCACACAGGCTCTGTACACACTGCATTTCCAACTAGATGCAGTTTCACCTCATGCCCCTCCCACATGAATAAAAAAAAGGTAGGGGTGGATCTTTAGGAGTTTCTCAGGTGGAGGTAAAAATACAACCAATATGTTGTGGGTGATACCTTTTATTGGACTAACAAAATTATTTTTAAGACTTGCTTTCAATATGTGGAGGTGGGATGGATCTTATTCCCCCCCAAAAAAACCTAATGCTTCCTCCCACTACTCAGGTTCCAGTTCTTGTACTGCCCAGTTAAGAAAGAAAATAGTACCCTGCAACCATTGACTAACATGAAAGTATATTTATTTGAGGGCAGAAAACACTTCTTGGAGGAGGCTAAGGTGGAGGAGACTATTTACACCTTCAGTCAGTTCCACGGACAGAAAACATGACATCACTCATTTTGTACATGCAAAATGTCTGCAGGCTCCACCTACTGCAGCCATAATGAGTTGTGGCTCAATGGTTTTTCCAAAACTAAAATGTAAAAATAAAATTAAATGTATACTATTACAAGAAATATATAAAAAATGAAAACCAAACAGTACAAAACGTAAAGAGAAAAACAGTTATTTGCAAAAAGCTATTGCAGGTGAATGAGTTACAGAAAAAAAGTAATAAAATTAACATAAAATCACAAGAGAGCCAGAAAGATGGGGAACATACATAAAGAACACAGAAAAGTGCTGAAGGTACAAGACATGTCCTAATAAACAGAGACAGCAGGTAAGAATAGCGACAAGAAATATGAAAGTGCATTTAGTGCTAAAACAAACAATACCGATCTTGTTATCTGGGGCTGGATAGCAAGACTGGTATCAACTGTTTTAGAGCAAAAATGCATGTTTATGTTTCTTTATTGCAACATAACTTCAACACAGCACATACACAGTCCCTGTGGTTGAACCCCTCCTGCACATCCTCATAGGGCTCAGTAGCAAGGCATCTTGTACTGTAATGGTGGGCAACGGTTGGTAGGATCAATCAAATAAAAACTAAAGGTTCTAAGAATGTAAGCACTTAACAATGACTACTTTATCCAGTATCTTAATTGTGAGGTAACTTGCAGTCCCTGCCTATTAATGAGGGGGACAGATGGCTGTTCCCTTTAGCAAGAACAGTGCCTGAGAATTATGACATGTCAGCTTTTGTTAACATTCCCATGAAAATACATGAATGACTGGGCAGCCAGCAATACAAAGTGAGAACAATGGGAGTTACTGAGCTATAGCTGGAAAAATGACAAAACAGGCATTGTTTTTTAATAAACTGTAGGAACACTGTAATGCTTTATTACTATATGGCTTGAAAGAAGGCAGTTCAGCAAATAAGGGAAACTCATTTTTAATGGTTTGGTTAATATATAAAGTGCAAAACAGTGTTTCAAAAACAATGGCAGTAAGTTGTAGGACAAGGCACAGAGACAATGTGGCCCCACTAATTAAAGAGGGTGGCAAGTAAAAGTAACACCGCTCAGTGTGACAGATGAGCAGGGGTCAGTGAACCTATGTTCACATACCTGCTGTTGGAATGAATGCTTACAGCGAATATGTTGCCACACATTCCCAGAAGTGAGAGTGCTCTCTGTGTTGCATCAAGTTTTGCCACTGTTGCACAGTGCTTTCGTACATACTTACCCTGACAGTCAAGAGATGTGTTCTGATGCAGTTATGGACAGGACAACCAGCAAATGAAAAGGCACAGCACCTACTTATTTTGAGCCATCGAACATCAGCATGTCCCACCCCCAGTGCTTTTGCTATAGGGAAAGGTCACTTCCCACTCTTCCATGTGATCACAATAGGAACTGGTCTGCTTTGCAAACCATGCTCTAAAGATCTGCATGTAGAGATTTCCAACATGACTGGGGACTTGAGTTATCCTTGTACTGTAGTAAGTTTCTTAATTACTGACCGATTTCTTGAAAAGCTACACTCACATACAAATTAGGGCTTTGTTGTGTCCAACACAGAAAATTATTCATGGATTATATATAGCTCTTAATTCCTCTGTAGGGCTGATACAGTAGAGCTTAGTCTTTAAATTATCAAAAAATGTGGCAAAAGAAAATAAATATACATAGATAAAGGGAATGTTCACTTTGCTATCAATTGATTCACAATCCCTTTTTTATCACCAAGCTCTTTATTTAACAGGTTAATATATTTTGGTCTTGGAACTGACTGTACCCATATAATTGTACTGATAACACTTGTGTGTATATATTTCTGTTATAAAATTTTGTTTTTTTCTTGTTATGTTGTAATGTTCTTTACTTTAATAAAATATTTTACAAAAAAAGAAAATAAATATAATAGAAATAAGTGCACTGTTCAAGCTGAAAGGGATAGCTCCTCATCATGGGGATAAGCAGAATGCAGTGGGTTTGAACAAGGAAATTTCAAAGTGAGAAAGGGTAAAAAGGACAAAAACAGGAGTTGTTTAATTTCTGTTTTGAACAGCTGCTGTTTTTTTTCTCCCATTTTTTCTTTCTCTCTTTGAAGTTTCCTTATTTAAACCCATGGCATTCTGCCTTTTCCCATACCTGAAGAAAAGAGCCCCTTTTCAGCTCAAAACATTGTACTCATTTCTATTATATTTATCTTATTTTGCCATACTGTTTTTTTTAATTCTTGTTAAACTTTTTATTCAGAAAGTTTTCACAGTTTATACAAACAACAGAGAGTAGAGATACGTACATCCTGTAGCAGTAAATTGCATGCCATCGCTACAGTGACAGGTCGCTGTAGAGTCAGCATGGGACCCCAGCACTGCTTTCTGGGGGTGTTGCACCCCCTCTCTGAATTAACTCTGGCTCAGAGTTGATTACTTTAGTTACAGGGGCTGTGGGGGTAGAGCTCCCTGCATGGGGGCTTCAGTGGGCAAAGTCTCCTGAAGAAAACACAGTCCGAAGTGACTGGCTTTATGCCAACCACAAATGCGGTTGACATAAAGGTGTCTCTGTAACATCAGTCAAAAACTAATTTGTCAACCGACTGTCATGGATCCGCAGCAAATGCATATAACATACGGTGGCATTGAGGTGCATGCAAATAATGTTGTATCAATTAAAGCAGCAGTACTAGATAAAAAAAATAGTATATTTTGAAACAGTTTGTTTCCTGTACTCTGTTGAGCACTTTTCTGGTAATATATCTTGTTTTCTCTGTACTATTACCCCATAATTTGCTCCATTTGTCTTTGTTTTTGTTTACATTTCTCCCACCTGCTATGTTGAATTGGAACCCTCTGCTTGCCAACTGCACATGTTCATGACTTGTAGCACTATAAAGGAACAGTGGGAAAGTGCAGCACAGGATCCCATGGAAGTAAACAAAAGACGTGATTGACGTGAGGGGGTAGTTCGGTTGCAGATTAGGCAGCAACCATATTTACTGTAGATCCACAACAATGGATATAAATTTTAAATATCTAAAAAAATTAAAGATCACTAGAAAAAAATATTTACAGAAATGTAAACCCAAACTATGGCTGCATGCTTCCCGCCAAAAAACATAATTTTTATAATCACTTCCTGATTATCTAGTACTGCTGCTTTAATGAGGCTGACAAAATGGCAGGTAATGAAAAACTAACTAAATAATGAATGCTGAGAGTCCAGTTAATGAAGAAGAAAAACTAAAGGAATCCCATATGGTAGATTTAGCTCAGTGCACCATAATGAAATGCTACATGAACACGTCATTATAACAGAGGTGTAAATTTTGAATACACAAAAAACAGAACATATAGGATGGTGTACGGGAGCCCATACACAACCACGTTATTCTGTTACTGAGTAGTTTCCATGACCAAGCGGAACTCGAGAGCGAAGCGCAAGAGGTCCCTGTTGTCATGGAAACCACAAGGTAACAGAATAGTGTGTTTGTGTATGTGGGTTCCCATACACTTTTCTTTATAGTGTATGGTGCCCAAAAAGGTTAGCCTGCTTATTTTTCAGCCTCTTTTTGTCAGCCATGGTCACTGGAAACTGGATCTTGTCTTCCATTGGGAGCGCCATCCAGCTTGCGCACGTGACAAGTCCACTGCCCCCTGTCCTATGAAAAGTGCTGGTGGGTGCGGTTGCATTGTGAATTCCTCACTAACGCAGAACAAAATGTCGTTCTGTGTTAGTGAGGATGTCACTACTGCAGCAGAACAACTTTTTGTGGTGTATGGATTTCCATACATAACCACATTCCACCATACACTATTATATAAAAGCAGCTAGAGTGCTATACCGAATACTCAAAACTCAAAATGCAGTATCGTGTGGAAGTAGTAAACCTGAAAAGGGTACAAGGCAGTTCAAGGGAGATGGTCAGAAGATGTAGCATAATCTAAGGTGGTTAGACTGGAGGAGTGAGATCACTCAACACCTTGTCTAGGTAGGGGCTGCTGGGAAGAGGGTTCCACAGAGGCAGTCCCAGAGAAGGAGTGCATATAGGAGTAGAAGGGAGCCCATATGGCAATGTACTGGTGTAGGGTCTGGTTGGTAATATGTGACAGGCGGTCATATAGGGCCAGCTGAGAAAGTTCAGCAAGAAAGTCAGTTGTGAAAGGCATGCTATTAGAATGCCATTCATGTAAAAGGAGCTGTTTAGCCACAACACTGGAGTGAATCACAAAATCATGTTTTGCCCTGTTAAGATGGGAAGCATCTTATATGAAGCCAATAAGGAAGAGGTCAGGTGAAAGAGGGAGTGGGGCATGAAGTGCTCAAGATAGCAGTTTCTGAATTGACAGCCAATAAGTAGCAAGGTTTGGGAAGGCACACAAAATATGGATGAGTTCATTGCCAGAGCTGTGACACCTCCAGCAGTTATTTGAGGGAATCAGATGGGCAGCATACAAGATTGAGGGGGTACGCTACCAGCACAGAAGGATCTTATTTTGAAGGAACCCACTATTAGGGTCTTTGATTGGGTTATGGGCTATTTTTCAACAATGGAGCCAGTATTCATCAGTAGGTCCTGGTCAGAATGGTCTGATCAGGAAAACGGTCTCTGATATGGGAATATATGCACCCATCAGTACCTGAGTTAGTAATTAGCCATTTAGAGATGGGGTGCATAAGGCAGGGGATGGCAAAGGATTGGAGTCAATTGAGAACTGGTGCAAGGGCACTGCAGAGCTGTAAGTATTTCCAAAAGCAAGTCTTGGGGATATTTTTATGAAGCTGGAGACCTTGGAAAGAATCAAGGGATGACGAATGCGAAGTAAGCAAATCACGAAGGATAAAGATGCCTTGGCCCTCCCAGTCGTGCCAGTTAAGAGAAGCTCCATCTATGTATACGGCAGGGTTATTCCACAAAGGGGTGAGGGCAGGGTGCACCAATGTGAGACCCATCCATTTGCTTACCCATTTCCAAGTGTGTAACAATAAGGCAATAGGAGGAGAGAGAGAGGAGTGGGAGGCTTAGCTGCAGGGCATAGAAATACGGAAGAAGCAGAAGATTTCAACAGATCAGCTTCTATAGAAAGCCATAACGGAGAAGTGAGTCTGTTCACTTCAAACCACTTGGTAGTCTGGGCTAGGTTAAAGGCCCAGAAGTAGCACTGAAACCATGGAAGGTTCCAACCACATTTTCACCAGTGGATACGTTATTTGGTTCTACTGTAGCTGTGCATACGTCCCTCTCAGAGGAACTGACCACTTAAAGCATCAAATTGGGTAGAATTAGTGAGGCTCTCTACTGCTGGATGTGAGTACATAGCTTGAATATCCAAAATGAAGGGGTTCCCAAAGCCCAAGTGGACCAATACCGAATATAAATAAATCCATTCAATGAGGTCATGTGATGGCTGTCTGAGGAACAGCTGCTCTCCCACTCTGCTCGACTCCTCTCCCGCTTTAGAATCACTTTTTTGGCTACTTTAAAATAGAGTAAAGTGACAGTTCCTACCTCCTCGACTGTCAGAAGAACTGCTGCATCGGTCCTTAGCACCAGAGTATGGAGATCAAGATGAGAAAAGCTCCAGCACGCCACTTGCCTCCACCTACTCCCAGAAAGGACAAGACCACAAAGAGGCCCAAATCTCAGACTGTGGTGACCAGTAAAACTCAGCCAGGGGCCCATGCCTTAACTGAGGATCAATTTCTGGAGATAATGAAACCTCTGCAGGAGACAATATCTGAAATGTCTTCAGATCTCCACCAGCTCTGCACCTCGGTTGATTCACTGGCTACTTGGGTCAGCGACTCATAAACATGGCTGATCTCACTTGAAAAATGGAAAGATAAATCCAATCTAGACTCCACGATGATTCGGTGATGACTGAAACGAATGGAAGACAAGTTAGAGGATCTGGAGGGGTGCAGTAGGTGCAACAACCTCCTAATTATTAGGCTGCCAGAAAAAGAAGGGAACAACACCATGCTATTTATCCAGAAACTGTGTAAAAAGGATCACAAGCCCCTCTCCTAACAATAGCACATCTATAATACAGCGTGCCCATCGCTCTCTGCGCTACCCCCCACCACCATCGGGATTCCCACCCAGACCTATAATATTTAAGTTACTCAACTTTCAAGATAAGGTACATATACTTTCAAAGATTGAGGATCTCCATGAGATACAGTTGGAGGGACACCAGCTGCCGATTGACCAAGCTCTCCCGCAGTCAGTGAGAATTAAAAGACAGGAGCTGCACCCAACAGTCACTAAAATAATTGCAGCTGGGAAGCCCTTCAAGGTACGTTATCCTGTAATATTGCAAGTGAAAAATGCAGACAAGTGGAACTCCTATGAAACTCTGGAGCAGGCGGTAGCAGAACTGAAAATCCTTTGTGCCCGACCTTTTCAAGTGACCGCCATTTCAATGTTTGTGCTGTAGTTTGGCATTTCATCGGGGCAGAGTTATGATGTTTAGGCTGATTTGGACTTGTGTGTTTCACACTGAACTGAAGTGGAGTAACTTTCCAGAGAGACTTAAGACTGAGCTCTTGCCCTCAGGGGATCCTTAACTCACACTCACAGGGAATCCTCCTTATTGGCCTGCTATTTTAGAACTGATGCCCCATTTGACTCGACAACACACCCTCCTCTATTTGCCCCTTTTGCTCTGCTGCATGGCAGGCCACCCTGATCTCAGTTCCTAAACTGTCCCCTCAAACTAATCAGTACCTAACACTATACTCTATGGTAAATAGGTTCTTCTCTGAATTACCAACTGAATATAGGGTTAAACTCTATAACATTGTCGGTAATCAGGGGAGCGAGGAGGAAATGGGGCTATGACGCTTTCTCAATACGTGCTTCCAGACTTCATTAAACTACATTGGCCACTAGCTACGTCTGCTGGCCTGAAGTATCAATGTCATAGTGTGAACTGACACTAACTTAGAAGGGTTTCCTCTAACCAGAAATGACTCTGCTATTCACAGGCTGAGTAGGGTGTCCTGAGTTTAAAGCTACTTTTCTCCTTTAGGGGAAATCCTCATTCATTTTAAGAACCTACCTGCTTGCTGACATAAGTTTTTACACAACAGCTGTTATGTAGTTTCAAGTTTACTCCTGATTGTAAGAATCTTGCCTTAGTTTAGTGCCTGTGATATTTCACTTTTTCAATAATTTAAATATTTAGTGATTTTTCTGCGGAGGGGGGTTTGATGCATCTTTCAAAATGGCAGTGGAATTAATATGACCTGCCAGGCAGACATAGGTCGATCAGTTATTAGAACTGGGGGAGGGTTATCTAGTGCTAGTGTGTTTTTCTCTTGGTTATTTAAAGGTGTTTCTGGTTATTAGGGCTGGGCAAGGGGAGGGTGGAAGGTTTTCTGTGGGGTCTTTGGGTGTTTATTATGGGGTTCTCATGGGTATGGGATAGCATTCTGCATAATGTGCTTAATTGTTTTTTAGGCTGTCAGAGGGATATGAGAACTAGGAGACATCCTATCACAGTACCAGGTCTATGGAATAGCAACACTGAAGACTGCCTATGGTGGTCCATATCCACCCTCCTTGGCCCACCCTCCACCCTCCTCGCTCTTGAAGCATATGGGTAGTCCGTATACATTTGTCACATGGAACATTAAGGGAGCCCAGGATAAATGTAAAAGAGCTATGATCCTGCACCACCTTCATCATTTACAGTAGGTACTAAAATAGCCTGGCTCCAAAAAACCCACCTTTGCAGGGATGATGCCCCTCTTCTCCAAAAAACATGGGTGGGAGAGGTCTTTAGTGCCAGATCATCCACAAAGAGTGGTGGAATGGCAATATTAATTTCCCAATCTGTCCCCTTCATTATGTCGCAGGAATAGTGGGACCCCTCTGGTCATTATGTCATAGTCCGTGGTACACTCGAACCTTTCCCTATAATTTTGGGGGCAGTATATGGCCCAAATTTGGATTCCCCAGGGTTCTTTACCCATCTGTTATCCATGTTAATTAATGATCCCCCTATCTTAACTGTCTTAGGAGGGGACTGGAATATAGTTCATCAGTCAGATATAGACCACTCAGACAATAAGAGACTGGGTCTTACCCCAACTCAACGAGCTCTAAGGGACCTAATGGCAGGTACAGGAACTATTGATGTTTGGCGTACCCTGAACCCAACTGACCATCAGTATACTTACTATTCCGCCCCTCCACAAAACTTTGTCCCACATAGATTATTTCCTGCCAGCTCTTTTTGCTTGCCTGGTGTATTAGATGCTTCTATCCACCCCAGAGTTTTGTCTGACCATTCCCCAGTTAGTCTGACATACCTGCTTGGACCAGGGGTGAAACAAAACTTTCTCTGGTAGCTTAACTCCCAGCTCCTGCAGCAGGATTCTGTACTTACCCACATCTGGGATTTCATATCCACCTTTCTGGAGACCAACAGAATTATAGTAGATAGAATAGGAATTGTCTGGACAGCACATAAGTGTGCATTCCGAGGCGATTTCATTTGCCTCACAGCCATCTGGTCCCATAAAGTAGGGAGCAGTTGGATGCTCTTCTCGGGGAGATCCAGCAGTTAGAACATACTATTAGTCGTACGTCCCCCGACTCGGATTGGGTGACATTGCACCGGCTACAATCCTGTTATGCAGAGGTAATTGCCCAAAAAGCAGAACTTGCCCTGCACTGCACCAAGTTAAAGTACCTAGAATCTGGTGAGCGAGTGGGCAAACTATTGGCCCTCAGGCTGAGAGAGGTGGAGGCAAGCAAATTCATACCGGGTTTCAGGTTTACACGCTACTTTGGAGGGAAATGTAGTGTCAGATTCCAGGGAGAGAGTAGCTATTTTTGCAAATTACTTTCAACGTCTGTATAAGACGGAGGGGGTACCTACCCAATTGGATCCACTTCTCTCCAAGTATTTAAGCTCGGCTGCCCTCCCAGTGCTGTCCCTCCATCTCACTGCAGATTTGGGCTCCCAGATTACACTCAGTGAAGTGAAGAGTACCATAAAACAATTACCTCTGGATAAAGCCCCCGGACCAGATGGTCTTCCCAATAACCTGTACAAATCATGTCTTCCCCAATTAGCTCCTCTCCTAGTAGATGTATTTAATTCCTGGTTCAAAGATGGCATTGAGGATTATACTTTCTTAGAAGCCCTGATAACCCTGATTCCCAAACCTGGTCGGGATCCACTTCACCCTGACAACTACAGACCTATCCCCCTCCTCAACAAGGATGTGAAAATTCTAGCCAAGATCCTGGCCAATCATCTTGCCTGATTATGGGAGAAGTCATTGGGCCAGAGCAAGTGGGATTCATGCTGGTCAGGGTCTCAGGGGATCATTTAAGGAAACTCGTGCATCTGCCCCTGGTCTCAAGGGAGTCTGGGGTCCCTTCTGCCCTAGTCTCCCTAGATGTCGAAAAAGCCTTCGACAGGGTGTCCTGGAAATTTTTATTTGCATCATTAAGTTGTTTTGGAGTCCCAGAATATTTAATCAGATGGGTGAAACTACTGTACACCTCCCCCATGGCCTGGATTTGGTGCAACAGTTGTTTATCAGCCCCTTTCCCCCTTCACCGTGGTACACATCAAAGATGTCCGCTCTCCCCTCTTCTTTTTAACTTTTACTTAGAACCTCTAATTCACAGACTAACCACTTCACCTGCTATATTGGGTATACAACTTGAAGGGAAGCGGGTACACGCTCTCTGCACATGCAGATGATCTCCTCATACATATAGAGGAGCCCACCCATACCATCCCTGCCTTGTTAGAAGAGTTAGACACATTTTCCAAAATCTCTTCATATAAGCTAAATCTCTCCAAGATGAAGATTTTTCCCCTTAATAATTGGATTACCTGAGCAGATGTTATTCATTTGGGTTTATCCTGGTAACCCAAGCTCTTAACCTACTTAGGCATCCAAATAGCCCAGGACATCCTCACAATGCTAAAATAAAATTTTACCAAACTACTCCTAACTCTGAAGGCTAACTCGAATAGATGGGGGCTTCTAACGCTTTCCTTATGGGGTTAGATCAGTATCATAAAAATGAATGTGTTCCCCCAACTGCTCTACCCACTAGGGATGCTGGGCCTCTCCTTTCCCAAGATCTGGTTCACCCATCTCCAGAAAATGTTAAATACATTTTTGTGGAAAAACAAGTCAGTCCAAAGGGCAAATAGCAAGCTGACTGCACCCAAATTGCAAGGGGGCCTCACCCTTCCATCCTTTTTCTTTTACTATGGGGCACAGCATATCAGTAAGATAGCCTTCTGGACTAATGGCACGGCCCGCAAACCCCCAATGTGTATTCCCCTATCTGGGTAGAAACAGAGAAAAACCTACTGAGTAGGTCACATATTTCCTTCCTGGCAATGGTGTACCTATCTCCCTTCCGTCTTCCTCCTCACCTGAAGAACACCCCGATTGGCTGGTCTGTCAGAGCTTTACACCAAGTTCAAAGTCATTTGGCAAAGAATTGGCACCATTTGCCCACCCAACCCATCCTAAATAATCCTCACTTTCAGATAGGCCGCAGAACTATTCCAGCCTCATTCCTTCCCCAGCTGAGGGACTGTACACTTACCACTTTCCTTCAAGAAGATGATCTGATCACCTTCCCTGTCCTTGAACTCCGATTGCAACTTAACCACAGGGACATATTTAAATACCTGCAGGTTAAAAATGCAATCCTCTACTTTATGGGACCCAAGCCTTGGACCCATTCCCCACCAGAGGATTTTTCCTCTTTACTTCAGGTAGCAAAACAATCACACACGGTATCTAAAGCTTATAAGTATCTACAAACCACAGACACATCTCTCCCCTCTGGAATTTTCTATTACTGGACCCAAGAGTTATCCCTTCCAGCAGAGCTCCCCTTCTGGTGGAAGGTTTGGAACACCACTTATAAGTATATTAAGCAAGATAGGCTTCATCTGACACACTTTAATATTATGCATAATTTGAATTACACCCCTGTTCGACTGTATAGTACTGGTAAATTTGGATCCCTCTTTGCACACGTTGTGGAGGCACTCCTGTATCTTTATATCACCTCTTATGGAGCTGCTCGAAGACTTAACTTTTTTGGAACTCTATAAAACAGGTCCTAGATCCTTTGTTAGGACTTGAACCCCTGTTTACTCCAGAATGTTACCTTATATCAGTGTTTCCACCTGGGACACCCAGGATTAGAAAGGCTCACATTACATTGGTGGCTGCCACAGCAAAGTTGGTAATGCTAAGGCACTGGAAAGAAAACTTGCTTCCTCCAGTGCTGGAGTGGTACCGAGAAGCTCTACTAGCAATCCAGCTGGAGAACCACATTGCAAATACGCAACATAGGCCACATACTTTTCAGTCTACAGTATCTGGGCACCCCTCTTAGCATTGCTTTCCATCTGGCAACCCTAAGATCTAGGACCCAGTCATAACTTTGCTCTAGGATATCCAGTTCCCCCACTCCTTTAGGTAATGGTGCAGAATGTGTGGGGGGGGATTGGGATAAGGGGGGGGTTTGGTTGTTCTGTCTTTGTGTGTAATGTACTTCATTTTGGTGTTTTGATTGTTATACACAGCTCTAGTCAAATTCAAAAATAACACTGTATCTGTTGTGCTGCACAAAAATAATAAAATACATAGAACTAAAAAAAATAAATAAATAAATCCATTCAATGGAATCAAGTGCTTTTTCAGTGTTGATGGCCACTGCAGCTAAAGCAGTAGGGCAGGAGTGAGCAATATACATCAGATTAATTATAGTATGCATATAGTCAGAACTAAGATGCCCACAAACAAATCCAACTTGTGAGGGGTGTATTAGGGTTGGTAGGAGGGATTCCAGTTGAGCTGATAGTACTCTAGCATAAATTTTACTGTCAGCAATAATGAGTGATATGGGACCATAGCTGCAGGGAAGAGAGTGGTCCTTACCAGGCTAAGGAAGAAAAGTAATGGTAGCAACTGACAATGGGGGGGGGGACACCAGAGGAAGCAATTTTAGAATAGAGGCAAAGAAGAATCTGACAGAGTTGGTTGGAAAAGAGTTGATAGAAATCTATGGGGAGACCATCTAGGTGCTTTTCTGGGTTTCAAAGATTTGATCGCTGCATCAATTTCCTGCAAGGTGAATGGTACGTCTAAGGATATCACCTGCTCGGGGGCAAGTTTTGGAGCTGTAGGCTATTGAGAAAGGAGGATGGCTGGGCAGGAGTAGGGGCACAGACCGATGTGTACAGTTGATGATAAAAGGTGGTCAAAACAGTGTTAATATTTTGGGGCTGTGTGCAAATTTGCCCTGCCTGGTTGCAGAGAGAAGGGATGTAATGCTCTGACTGTTGTGTTTTTTTAAGTGGTAGGCAAGAAGCTAATCACTTTTCTCACCTTAGTCCCAGTACTTGTGCTTGAGGTGAAAAAGAGCAAGTTCAACTTTGCACATTGTTTAGGTATTGATTTTTTGATGAATGAATTCTTGGTGCAATAGTCTTCTTCCACAAGGGAGACTTTTTGGGAAGGGAGAGGTTGGACTTGAGAACCTTTTCTTTGGCCACTAATTGTGCTTTCAAGTTGGCCAAGCGACTCTCAAGTTGTTCGTGCCTATGGGCAGTGTAGCCAATAATACAGCCCCTGAGGTAAGCCTTAAAGGATTCCCATAAGGTAACAATGGAGGTAGAATGTTTTTTAAATCTTAAAGAATTACCTCTGCCATACAAGCTGACATACAGATTTAGTCTTTGCCGTGATGGTCCTTGTAAGAACAACTCAATAAAAGATATCAAATCATTTGCTTCTGGATCTCTACCATACAAGTTCTGCAGTGGGGTATCAATGCATCTCCTTTGTTTCAGTAGGCAAGTGGTTGGGAGAGAGACAGGAACAAATGACTCTAAATCCCTCTGTAAGTTGCCCTAAATGAATCTCCAGTCATCTAAAGTTGCTTCTTTGTATACTCCGTTCTGACTTTTTGATGCTAATAAGTTTTCTTCACTTTTGCTGCCAAACTCTGGAGCTAATCTCTCCTTCGTATTGTTTCCCTTCTCAGCCACCCTTCTTAAATTTCCATCAACTGTTGAGCTGCCAGAAAGCAACTTTTTTGTCCATTGCTAAATAACCATCGCTTGCAAAGGGGGGGAAGCCAGACAAACTTTATCAAGGCTTATGCTTTTAATGCCTTCAGGCGCTTCGGCAGGGTTTGAATTCACTTGTTGGCACTTGCTGCCTTCATTTCAGAGGCTACTCATGTACACCAGGCACATGGATGCTGCAAATCAGGAAGTCCTCTCCAGATGTCATCTCCACCTTACCCTAACTATTGGAAACAAGGCATACCTAACAAACACACACCGTCTGGAGGGTTGGTGCATCGCCAACAGCTGGCACAGAATGATGTGGCCAGGCTGATTAAGGGAACACCATATTCAGAGCATATCACATTTGTACTGCAGCATCAACACTGGCCAGCCATTAGGTGGTATACCACCTTCACGACTGCATTGTTAACATACAAGACCCAACACGATTTGGACTCTGGCTACCTCAAAAATCTCTTGGTTTGGTATACTCCTACTTGCTGGCTCCACCCAACTGAGGAACTATTGTTGGTTGTCCCAAGATTTTGCCTGAAGCAGTCAGGTAGCAGGGCATTGTCAGTGGTGGCCTCAGCTGTCTGGAACTCTCTACCTTACTATTTTAGTTGTTTCCACATGGTGGAGTTATTTAAAGCAGCAGGGCAGCGAAGTCAGAGACAAAATTTGGCACTATCTTTTTTAGTTGTAACAGATTCCAGGCATCTTCCAGTTTCATTTGCTGGTAACACTGTCCAATTCTACCAGAATATAGGCATGTTAGAGCAGACTGAAATTTTTCTCAGGAAAAAGAGATGGCCTCTTCATTTGACTTAGAAATAGCTTTGTTAGACTGAAAAATGGTTGGAATGAAAAATAAAATAAAAACATATATAGTGAACAGAAAAAGCACCACCTGGAAAGTCAGATTTAAAATGTATGCTTATTTTTTTATTAACGTAAGCTGAAAACAAAATTTTGGGAAAAACATGTTGCCGCACTGTTGCTTTAAGAAGGGGCTAAAATGTAATTCGTTTCCACTTGCTCCTGGCATGATTTGGTCTATAACTGTACCTTCATTTTTATATAATGTTTATTTTTTGTAAGAGTGTTGTTCATTTTTTAAAGCTGGATATATGTTTTTATTGTGAAGCACTCTGAGGTCCTGGGATAGGGTCCAATATAAAATAAATTGCTTTTGCTTTGCCTTACTTTTCTCAGAAAGTCATTGCCTACTCCAGCAGTTTTGAGTGGATCACTGCATTTATAGAACACCTAAAGAAGAAAATGTGGCGGTATTTTTTGACTAACCAAGTCCCAGGGTGCATTAGATAAGGGGCAGAGAATTTAACAGATATATTAACTTACCTTCAAATCCTTCATTTCCACACTGTTTTGTTGGACTTAATATACAGTAAACAAACTGCTTCAGCATTTGAAAGTAGTACCACAAGCCAACCCTAAACCGTAAAACACATGCTAACCACTGATTAGTAAGAGGGATTGCACAAATGAGGACGTTTAAGGACAAAATAAACTGCATATCACTGAAACTAAGATTGGCCTTGGAGCAGTTATGCTTTGTTGCCATCACCGTATATGATGTTTGGTGTTCTGGTGCCATTTTAGGATTAGTATGTACTGCTGCTTTCAAACCCTTGAGCAGTTTGTTTGCTATTTTCCAAGCTCAACAAAATAGTGTAAAATGAAAAGTTTGAATTGTCCTAGAGTTCCTTTCTCCTCTAAGTTATTATGTTAGTATTGGCTATTTGGAAACATGCTTCAATAAAAAAGTCAGTTGACAATATTAGTTCAAAATGCAGATGTGAAAGCTGGAGATTGTTAAGACTTGAAACATGTGTTTTGCCAATTGTATGACAGGATATGAAAATTTTGGTTGAGGCATTCGTTGGAGGATAAATATTTGTCTCTCACACAGGCACTATATCCTATTTATTCGACCTGTAAAAAAAGATTAATTAATCAGATTTGCTACTTAGTTAAGACTGATAACCGAGAAAAGAAAACTAATGAGACATGTAAATAACTTATGAATACTTTTTCTATTGGAATCATAGTACACTGTTGTAACACACTTTGCATGGGTGCATATGTGATTCTGATCTGTCTGTAAAGTCTGAATTATAATGTTCTATGCTTTTTAATAAAATGTAGGTGAGAGTCAGATCTTACAGATAAATGATTTATTGTAACCACTGAAGCATTTTATTTTTCAGAAGAGGTTGTCTACTCCTATACTGCCCTGGCTACCCCCTCAGACTGACCCCACCCCCCCCAGTCCCATCACCCATCTTCTCCTAGGCTTACCTTCCTCTGTTGTCCTCTGTCACAGGACTATGAGAGGTGCCCAGTCACCAATGTGCGGCCTGTGAAGGGTCGGTACCCTTATGTTATCCCTAGGCTGGGTTGCCTGACAAGCAGTACTCTGGTCAGCTCTGCCCGAGAGATGCAGTAGCCTGACACTACTAAACCCGATGCAATAGCTCCCAATGGGGTAATGTAGCAGATATGATGACATGCTACTCTACTCCATCTGATGCTGAGGAATGGATGTTTGGATGGGCTCACTGGCCAAGCTGCACCAGTGGTGTGGAGGGGAATACCACTGGTCACTGGTAGCTCGGTCAGCGTGCTGTGCGTGACCGGGGTTCTGGTCTGGGTCATGTCTTTTTACACACTGCAGCCCCCCTGTAACTAATTTTAACTTACTCCTGGGTCTGCTCCCCCTCAGAGTTAGATATTTTAGTTACAGGGGGTGTGGGGGGCAGAGTCCCCCACATGGGTGGTGCGGCGGGCGAAGCCCCGCATGTAACACTTATTTCTTTTAACATGTCTGAAATTTGTTTCTCGGGCATGAGAATGATTCAGGACTGTAGCTGTTGGGACAATTTACTCGGTATGCCGAGTGTCAGCATACCGAATTTAGGGAAAACAATATATCCGAAGGGTCAGTCATCATCCTGCAGCCATAGGTGTTTTTTCTTCGTTTTCTCCCTGGGCCCACAGCATGTGCAATTGGCATGATGTGCATGCTGTGTATCTGTGGAGATGCCCCCGGCACCCTGAACATGGGGGTCCTTTAACTTGCATGTGTGGTACACATGTGCTGCCACCCGACACCTCCAGGTGGCAGTCAAGCAGAGCCAAAGCAACCCTCCCCCAGGAAGGAGTGCAGTCCTAGGGATGCTTGATCCTCCATCCCGGTCAGCCGTTTCCGAACGTGGGCTGCCAACATGGCAGGAGGTGAGATGACCAACACCTCAGCCCTCCACACCACTGGGCCAGCCCCACTGAAACACAGTAAATGAGAATAAATCCTTTATTTCAATGTTAGGTGTGTATCTGCATTTATTTCTTGGTATCAAAGGAGTTATTTATCAGTGGGAGAGCAGCTTGAACAATGCCTGATGACATGACAATAACCTTGGCTGCACTCAAAACAAAGCAGGGAAATCCAGCAGAAACAGGGTTCATTGGACACTTTTAGTTATAATCAACCACTGGTCACCTGATTGGCATTTTATTCTATCAGCCCAGTTCTCCATTGGCTCCTTATATTTCTCTACTACTAGAGGCATCAGATAGCTGCTTGCCTCTCTATGTGCCATGGCTCACAAGCTCAATACATCCCTTCCAGTTTCACCGCCCTCTCTTGATGTCACTATGGAGTCCTGGCAGGCTCTAAAACTGTGGTACCTACTTTTGGAACTGTCCCTAGTACTACATCTTTCACTCCATACTAAACTGCCAGGGGGCTCACCCAGACTGCTAGTGCCACTGATGGTGGAACATCACTCCACCTGGATGCTACATTCCTCTCTCCCTGCCCGGTGCTCCCCTGTGATACTATCTCCTCAACGTCCACTCAGCTCATCACCTTCCTTAAGATAGTATCCTCCCCTATGTTTCTGTCGCTCCCCCATAAAACTGCTAAATGGCTACACCATAGCTCCTATAAGGGAAGCAGGCTACTCCAGCTCCTTATTCTCTTGCTCCTTCTAGCATCTGGTGATATCCACCCAAACCCTGGCCCTGATATTGCCTATCCAACAGCCGTTGCCCACCCAGCCACCACTCCACTTACACTACCAAATGGCCTTAAAATCATTATCCTAAACATAAGAGGCGTTGTTCCAAAAATCTCCCTATTACCACCCATGGTACTTGCCTATGCCCCTGACATCATTGTAATTTCTGAAACTTGGCTGTCAAAAAACATACCAGACCATACTATCGCTATCCCTGGCTTCACCATCTCAAGACAGGACAGGGAGAGGTGGTGGCGTGGCTATCTATACCTCCTCTTCCCTCCAGTTCACACCCTCCTTCACAACTTCTGTTCAATCATCTCACAAGGCTCTCCTTTTAAAAATCTCCTATCCCCACAATGTCCCCATCTTCAGTGCTGGAGTTTACTGCCTCCTAGAGCAGCCACCTTCCAATGTCACTGACTTGGTAATAGAGCTCTCCTCAATTGCCAGTGGTGGTGAACTATTCATGCTGGGAGATCTAAATCTAAACTGGCTGACACCATCACTGGCTAATATTTGCTCCACCATCAAAGCCTTAAATCTCCACCAACTTATACTGGAACCCACTTGCCTCAACTATAAAACACTAAACCACTCCCTGCTTGACCTAGTCCTCACTTCCCATCTCCATCGAGTAGTGGCCTCTGGGCTCTACCTGACTCTATCAGCAACCACCACATGACCTTCATAGTGCATAAAATAAATGGGACTAAGCAACCAGCAAAAGCTATTCTCACTAGACTCTTCGCATCTCTTGACCTGCAGCTATTGCTTCAAGACCTCATGCAAACTGACTGGTCCTCCCTCTCCACAGCAACCTCAGCTGACATGGCCCTTACCTCTTTCAGCTCTAAGTTCCTACAGATCTGGAACACCCGAGCTCCGTTTCACAAAACTATGGTCCGCAGTGGGCACCTCCCCGGGTCACTCCTGGCCTGCCAATGAGCTTGTTGCCTTGCATGGCAATGGTCCAAAGTCTCCAACTGCTCTAGAGATCACCAATGATACTGAGAACTTCAGAATGGCTGCACTAAAGCAATCCACCTTGCCAAAGCCAAGCACTTCAAATCCAACTTCCAAACGAATACTAATAACCCATCCAAATTCTGGAAGGTCGTCCACTCCCTCTTCTCGTCTTCCACAAACCCTCCGCCACTTATCCTCAGGCACAACCACGCTGTCCTTTCTGAACCTAAGGCCATTGCCAAATGCGTTAACTCCCACTTCACCACCTGTGCCTCAGCTCTGCTGAGCACCCTCCCAAGTCCCCCCTTTGCTCAGGTGCCCCCTTCTCATACCTCCCACACTGGCACTCCATCCATTACTCCCCCACCTGCCCCCACCTCATCCCCACAATCTGTCCCTCCTCCCCTCTGCTGCTTTACCCCCTCCACTCCCCTACACCCTCACCCCCCAGTTCTCCTTCTCTTCTGTCTCTCCTGACACTACCCTATTAGCTCTCCTTGCACTAAACCCTATCAAAGACTCCTTGCCTGATGGCCTTAACCCCAGGCTCCTCTCTCTCTCTGCTTCTGCCATAGCCTCCCCACTCTCCCTGATACTAAACCTCTCCTTTGAGACTGCCACTGTTCCCTCTCTTTGGAAACATGCTGTAGTTCTCCCCCTCCCAAAGGGGGCGACTCCTCCTCACCTGGGAACTATCATCCTATCTCTCTCCTACCAACCTTAGCTAAACTCCAAGAACACATAGGCCTCAACCAACTCTCCTCGTTCCTCTCTGACTCTGCTTTTTTCACACCCTTCCAGTCTGGCTTCAGGAAATCTCACTCCACCACCACCTCTCTGTTGAGGCTAACAGAGACCATCTCCTCAGGCTTTGACAAAGGGCACATTACCTCAGCTATCTTTGTCGACTTGGCCAAAGCCTTTGACACTGTCTCGCACCCCCTCCTCCTGCTGGACTCTCCCCTTCTGCCACAGGCTGGTTCAGTGCCTACCTGTCAGGCAGGTTGCAATCAGTTAGAATAGCTGATGTTACCTCTCCCCCCTTGCCTATAGCCACTGGAGTTCCCCAGGGTTCAGCGCTAGGCCCTATCCTGTTCTCCATCTTTCTAAATGACCTCCCCCAGGTTTGCTCTGCATCCAGCATCCACATGTATGCAGATGATACAGTGCTGTTTACCTCTGGCAAATCTGTCTCTGATGTCACTACCAGGCTCCAGTCTGACTTCACCAAGGTCCAACTCGGGTTTAGTTCTCATCAACTTTTTCTACTGCCAAGAAGACAGTCTCCATGTCCTTTGGCACAAGGCAAAGACTCGCAAGGCTAAGTCACCTCCTCACCTTTCATACTCTTGATGGGACTGCTCTTGAGGACTCTCCCTCATTCAGGCATCTCAGAGTCTGGCTGGATAGATACCTTGACTTCTCTGTACATATTGAAATCATTCTGAAAAAACTAAGGCCTAAGCTCGGGGCCCTTTACAGAAACTGCAGCTGCATCCCTCTCGCCACCAGGCATGAGCTGGTACAGAAGATGATCATGCCTATTTTTGACTACTGCGACATAGTCTATGGTGCTGCCCCACAGTCCTACCTATCCAGACTGGACTCTGTCTACAATTCCTTCTGTCACTTCACTCTAGATGCTCCTTACCTCACTCATCATTGCGATCTCTACTGCTCCCTCAAATTCCTTCCCCTCTACAATCGGCGTGCGCTGCATGGTGCTAAGTCCATCTCTAAATTCTCGCTTGGATCACTCCTCTCCTATGTCTCCTCCTCTCTTGGCACCCCTACTCCCTCCCTTTATTCCCTGAGATCCCATGCTGACACACGCACCCTCTCAATCCCCTGCAGAGCTACATCCTTGGGCCAGAAAGCCTTCTCTTACCACATGCCCAAAATGTTGAATGCACTTCCTGCACAAATCCGCTACTCCTCCTCCCTTTATTCTCTTACCTCTATACTACACAATTACCTCACTCCTACCTGCACTTTCTTCTGACGCCCTCCTTGCCCACCTGCCTCTTTCTCTCCCTCTCTCTCTCACTCTCTTTCTCTCTACACTCCTTCCTCATTTGCACTTACCTTGCCCTACATTGCCTAGCTCTTATATACGTGTCATTGCTTACCTATGTTTCCACCCTGGCTGCTACTGCAGCACCTGTGAACTACCTGTAATGTAACTGTATCCATCTGGCTACCTAGAATCCTATGCTTTTGGCTCTGTATTGATATGTATGTATGTATGTATCACCTGTGATCCACCTGTAATGTAATTTTATGCATTTGACTACTATGTACCCAATGCATTTGACTATGTATTAATAATGTAAGTATAAATGGTTTTATGCACCCTCTATAATGATGTATGTACTATGGATTCTCCTGTTGTACAGCCCTCTCCCCTTTCCCCCAGGATGTACCGTGAGACAAGCATTGAGTTGCTCAGTGTATCTTTCCTGGTGAAACAATTCAATAAATAAATAAATAATTAAAATTACTAAGCTGTATGCTCAACAAATTAAAATACGTTATAAATTGAACACACAATGTCCTCCCTCAGAATATGGCATTTATTATCACTTGTATGGTGCAGGACTTACATAATTCACTTGTGGCTCTTCCACTCATGACTTATGGTTAGGCCTTTGTGTAGCCCATATTTATGCTTTTTTTTGCCTTTTGTAATATCTGAAATGACTGGTAAATCAATAAGCTATATACTTTCTGAATCATACTAAATCATACCACACTACTGTGTTAAAATGTTAATTCACGGCTCTATAGCACTCTTGGTGAAATTCCATTTAAGGCTGCTGCAACTTTTTATTCCTTAAAGGAGTTCACAACTGCATCCATTTTTAAACGTATGTTCCAAGAAGCCATACTTTATTACACCTATGTTAAAGACTAGCACACACTGAAATGACCAGAAGTGTGAAAAATGTCTATGCAACAGAGCTGAGCAAAATTTTGTAAAATGCCAATGAAACTGCATACAGTATTTCGTTTCCCACTAGGGAACAGCAAGGGATCAGGTTGGGTTGTTGTGCTAAAGGTCTCTGTATGAAATTTTATGTAAATTTGCAGAACTGAATTAAGGTCATGTGGGATCCATCTAGTCTATAACTTTACAGTAAAGGCAATATTCATGATTTTACATGTCCTGTTTCTGTAGTAATTTCTCCAAAAATGGAGATCACTTGGGTATCTCATTGGGCCCTTCCCCAGTGTTCTCACTCCAGAATGTGAAAGCTCTTGGGTACCTCTTTGGATCTTCCTTCAATGTACTGTCTCCAGAATCCAAGAACTCTTGGGCACCTTTTAGGCCCTCCCCAGTGTACTCTCTCCTGACTCAAAACACTCTTGGTTCCCTCTTTGGGCCCTCCCCCTGTGTACACTCTCCAGAATCTAAGAACTCTGAGGTACTTCTTTTGTCCTCCCCTAGTGTACTGTCTTCTGAATCTTAGAACTCTTGAGTACCTCTTTGGGCCATCCCCTGGTGTAATTTCTCCAGCAAGGGAGAATACTTGGGTACCTCTTTGGGGCCTCCCCTAGTGTTCTCGTCAGAGTATGAGAACTCTTGGGTACCTCTTTAGGCCCTCTCCTGGTGTACATTCTCCAGAATCTGAGAACTCTTGGGTACATCTTTGGGCCATCTAACAGTGTGATCTCTCCTGAATCTGAGAACTCTTGGGTACCTTTTGGGTCCTCCACATGGTGTACTTTTGTCTGAATTTATGAATTTGTGGGTGCTTCTTTGGACTCTTCCTCAATGTGCTCACACCGGAATTTAAGAACACTTGAGTACCTTCACTGGGTCCTGCCCAGTGTACTCTCTCCTGAATCTAAAAAAAGTTGGGTATCTGTTTGGGCCTTCCCCTGGTATAGTCTTTCCTGAATTTGAGAGCTCTTGGGTGCCACTTTGGCCACTCCACAGTGTACTACCTCCTGAATCTTAGAACTCTTTAATGTCTTGCTGAACTCTTGCCCCTTTCAAACATCTTAATCCAGTCAGCTCACTGAGAGTGTCCCTTTTTTATTTGCTTTTTTATGTTTATGTAAATTAGCTGGATACTAGGGCATCCACTGGCCCAGTTCTAGTCTGTCTCTGACAGAGGCAAGACATTCCCCACTGCTGTTATTTTTTCTCCTCTGACTGATTTCACTGCACTGTATGCAAAGCAATGGGATACAGTAAAGATTGCCCATGAAGGAAATAACAGCTGTGTAACCTTCTAGCTCTAATGTTGTGTAACATCCCTAGCATAAATAATGAATCACTTGGGTATGACACAGCAGAGAGATAGATGCACAGACAGAAAAATTGATAGTGAAAAAGAGGAACACAGAGAGGTGCCAGACAGATTACGGCAAGGACATCATCTTTGCAAATAATGGCTAACGACCAGCCTTTTGACTAAACTGGTAAGGCTAGGGGACACATAGCACAAGGTTTTGCCTGTGGTCCAGCATTTGGTTCTAAATTGGAGTTCTTAATATGTGTGTAAATGTGCTTCCACTGAATGTTCTTCTGTATTGCAGTGGTTAGAGCACAGTGCTGTGAATCCGCAGACCCAGGTTTGAATCTGTTACTGCCACTTGCTTAGTGTGTGACCATGAGCCACTTGTTCAACCACCCCTGCTATACTGCCATCTGCCTTTATTTAACACCTCCTCCATGCACCCTATCTGTAACCTCTGTCTATTTTACTTGGCCTCATTGTGCTTCAGGGATAGGATAACTGGTTCAGTTAGGTTTAGAACTACCCAGAACCTATGCCATTTCCTATTTATTTATTTATTTATTTCTCGGAAGTACCTTTGAGCCAGAGGCTCATTTACAGAGGTTCCACATCAGTAAACATAACAATGGTACAGAGACAAATATATGTACGAAGGTTTAGTTACAAAATAAGTTATATACAGGATGAAAGATAACACATAGTAAGATACATCTAATAATTGCAGAGAAAATACATGATCAGGTACTTAGGTGTTGGTGAATACTTAATCAGATATATCCAGTTGCAGATTGGGTGCAGATATGACCTAATAATAGATAAGACTTAATTTCAAACAGGATGTAGGTTACTAGGCACAACTATGAAGACAGATGTGAAAATGCATCAGTTAAGTGTAATAAAATGTTATATGGAGCATGGTGAGCTACCATTTAACCTATTAGGTAAAAAGGTAGAGATAACAGTAAAGATGCCAGAACATGTTGGAGGAACAGTTCCATTATCTGAAGTGCTTAAGAAAATAGGTTGCAGGGAGGGCCATGCAACCAGGGGAAAAGTGCACCGTAGAGGTCCCAACACTCGGGGGGAGGTGGGAGACTAGAAAAAGAGGGGAGCAAGTGGGATGGAGCTGGAGTAAGACAGTGGGAGACAGGAGACTTCTAAGGGTAGGGTAGGGTGGGGCGAGACAGGGAAAGAAGGATGGACAATGGGAGGTAGGAGGCATCAAGGGTATTGTAGAGGGGTCGAGACAGGGGTAGAAGGGACAAGGTGAAAGGAGAGGGAAAGGAGGGGGGGAGGCTGGGAGAGGAGCAGGGAGAGAGTAGAGCAGGAGTGGGGGAGGGGAGAGAGAGAGGTAACGAGGAGGGTGTTTGGAGGGGAAGAAAGGGGTCAGACCAGAGCTGGGAGGGGTGAGACAGGGAGGGGGTAGACAAGAGTTTGGGAAGGATGGGGAGGTAAGCAGTGTAGGGAGATGGTCAGGGTAGGTGGAATAGGGAGGTCCACAAGGAGTTAGGGGCAGAGGGAGGGGGGAGAAGAGAGAAGAGGGCTAAGGGAGAGTGACAGGAGGGGGGGGAGTAGAGGGGAGAGGGAAGGGAAGGGAAGACCAGGGGGAGAAACCAGAAAGAGAGAGGAGGTGGGAAAATGACTTGAGGAAAAGGAAGTCAGGAGACAGAAGCTGCAAGGGGGGGGGATCAGGTCCCACAGTCGCAGTTTTTTTTTGTGTGTGTCACAGCATTGCAGAGTTTAGATTTAAAAGATCCTAGTTTTAGTTCTTTCCTGATGTCAATGTCTAGTGCATTGAGCCATAGTGGTGCCCGGTATTCACAGGACCGTTGCCCTTGCATGGTCTGATGGAAGGGGACATTAAGGATCCAATTGTTTAGCCCCCTGGTACTTCTGCAGGTGGCTTGGCAGCTAAGGAGGCTTTGTAGGCCCTGTGTGGTAAGAACAAATGAGGATTTTATGGCTAGCAGGCATACTTGATATTAAACACGATCATCAAGGTTCAGCCACCCTGTGTGTTTGTAAAGTCTGCAGGTGTGAATGAGCTACGGTACCTCTAGAACTAGTCAACAAGCTTTGTTAAGCATTGTTCTAATGCATTTTAGGGCAGATTGGGAGGTGGCCCAATAAACTACTAGCCCATAGTCGATCACTGGGAGCATTGAACTATTAACAGCTGTTTTTAATGGTTCAGTAGTAAGACATTGTTGATGTTGGTACAGTAGACACAGTTTTGCATTAGCCAATTTTGCAACTAGGTCGATATGGTGGCTGAAAGAAAGGGTGCTGTCAAGTGTTACTCCCAGGTATTTAAAGATTTGGACCATATCGAGGAGGGAGTTCTAATTGTTAAGGATGTGTAGGTGTAGTGAGCGGTGTTGGTTATGGGATGATGCAAACAGCATGGTTTTTGGTTTTTTGTGGAAGACTAGATTTGCTGGCAAAGGCACCTAGCTTCACCTGAGCTCTTTTCTTCTAGGTTGCTTGTCAGGACAGAGCAAAGTACATTACCAGAGCAAGGGAAAGGATTAAGGTTTCTTTTGGCTAGGCAGATTTACTGTGTGTTTATTATTTTCTTTTGTATTCACAGGGATTGTTACTGTTTGTTGCTAACATTTTATTGCTTTATTTTTCTCCGATTCATATTGTTGTTGCTGGGTATACCTTCTGCTGCATTATTACAGGGTGTGCCTACAGGAGTGTGCTTACAGATTACTGCTGTAATCTTCTCATTCAAATTGTCTTTTGCAAGGTATATCCTTTGTTACTGCATATTTTTCTCTCTAGCAAAGTGTTTCTTATAGGGTACATCTTCTGTGAAATTGTTACAGGTGGTGCTTTACAGGCTGTACAGTTTTATCTATCATTAGGATAAAATTCAGGGCTACTGCATTTGTTGCTGACTGATTGTTTCTGATCTTACATCCTTGTTTCTTTCATCCATGCTTCTTCCTTCTTGGCAGGGGAAGGGCCCAGCCATCCACCCACCCCCACCCCCAACTACCCCACGCTACACTCCTTTTATAGGGTAGCACAGTCGTGACAATTTCTGTAGCAAAGCAGGAAGGGGCAGATCAGAGGGGTATCCACACAGTGACCTCATTTACAGGGGCACAAGTAATTTAACTTGTTATAACAAGTTATACAAAAACATACAAAACACAAAATCAACTTCTGCTTTCATTTTCCTCCTTCTAATTACTCTGACCAGGTTATAAACCCAGCAACTTATCTGGAATGGCTATTATTAACTGCAGATACTGAGGGACACTTTTCACAAGGACAGTTATAGAGGATTTAGGACACTGTCCTACATGCTGGGCCATTGGTGATCTAAGGGCTCAGCTCCAGGCAGCATGGGCAGAGATTGAGCACCTCAAATTGCATATTAAGGAGGAAATATATTATAAGAACTGCCTGCATTTCCCCAACATCCAACAGTAGCACTTCGACTGCAGAGGGTAGTTGGTCCGGGAAGTTGGCAGGTGGTTATGAGGGGCAAATTGAGTGCCCCATCACTCAGTGCTCTCCAACATATCACCTTCACTAACCATATAGAAACTACAAACTGGTATCTGCCTCTATCTTTGAAATCAAACAAAGGGGCAGAGGACACTGCAGAGCAGGACACTGCAGCACAGGAGCTAGCACAACAGAACTCTCCCAAAACAGGAACCAAAACAAAAAAAGCAAAAAGGAAATCCAAAACACTTCTGATCATAGGAGACTCCATGATTTGGGGAGTTGATACCTACCTCCAACCAGGGGTAATGGTCAGATGTGTTCCAGGCACATCAGCATGGAGAGACACTGATCGCATTGCTAAAATTGTACAGGAAGCAGGAGAAAACATCGACGTCCTGGTACACATAGGGACTAACAATCTCACCAGCCGGTCAGTTGTGGAGACCAAGGAACACCTGACCAGGCTGGGTGACAAACTATCATCCATTTCATCTGGCATCTCCTTCTCTGAGATCCTGCCAGTCTGGGAGAGGGGGGCAGATGGATGGAAGGTCAGAGAAGGGGAGATAGGGGAGCTAAACATGTGGCTCAAAGGCTGGTGCCAGGAAAAAGGACACAAATTTGTAGGTAACTGGCAACAGTTTTGGGAGTGAAAGTTCTTTAAATTTGATGGACTGCATCTGACTAAGGAGGGAGCCAGTGCATTGGGGCAGAAACTTGATGTCTTTGCAGAATATTTAAACTAGCAAATGGGGAGAGGAGTGTAGCACCAGATACGTCGAATGGGAAGAACTCCCCTCCCCCCCTCAGCTAGTGATCAAACAGGAGTTCAGCATGTTTGTAGTTCATTTGCATCACCAGGTAAGGAAAAAGGTCCGGCTCCCCATATGACACCCAGGGGAAACACCAGACCTCCCCCAACAACCAACACACCAAAATCTGGCCAGTGCAAAATCATGTACACAAATGCTCACAGTCTGGGAAACAAGATTCCAGACCTGCAGGCAATAATGACAGAGGCTAAATTGGACATAGTAGCCATTAGCGAAATATGGTTCACCAGTAACCACACTTGGGAGACATCAGTACCCAGCTATGTACTGTTCAGAAGAGACCGAGGTGCAAAAAGGGGGCGTGAAGTGGCCCTTTATGCAGTGAAAATATCAAAGCTACAGAAATTCAGAATACACATAAGGAGCCAGAAGAACTGTGGGTCACCCTGGAAACAGGAAATAGGGCAGACATACGAACTGGGGTTGTCTACAGGCCTTCAGACCAGGGGGAGGACATAGACACATTACTGTTAGAAGTTATACAAAACATGACAGCTAAGGGGGAGGTACTGATAATGGGAGGCTTCAACATGCCAGATGCAGATTGGTCAATACCAGCAGGAACATCTGCCAGAACTAGACACATAGTGGATTTCCTGCAGGGGGTGAGCCTTAAACAACTGGCACAACAACCCACAAGAGAAAGGGCTATCCTAGGTCTACTACTGACTAACAGGGAAAGGATCACAGATCTCCAGGTAGAAGGTCACCTGGGGGCCAGTGACCATCACATGGCATGGTTCAATTTGGGCACTAGAGCTAAATCATCCCATTCCAATGCAAAAATATGGGACTTCAGAGGAGCTGACTTTGATAAGATGGTCAATAGAGTTAAGCTAGCCCTGGCAAGAAAAAAAACAGGTGAGGTGGTACAGGCAAAGTGGGCAAGTATTAAGGATGCAATACTTGAAGCAACATCCCATTGTGTTAGAGAGAAACGGAAGTGCAAAAGAAAAAGGAAACCACTTTGGTTCTCAAAAACAGTAGCAGAAAAGATCAGAGCCAAAAGGTTGACCTTCAGGAAATATAAGGAAACGCAGTGGGATGAAGATAAGGAAGCATACCAAACTTCCCTAAGGGAAGCAGGGAAGGCAGTAAGGCAGGCAAAGGCCCAAACTGAGGAAACACTAGCATGAACAGTAAAAGAAGGTGACAAGACTTTCTAGGGATGCTTTAGTGAAAGGAGAAAGTCCAGAGGGGGTATTGCTAAGATCAAAGAGGATAGGGGGTGTGTGAGGAGGAGAACCATGTAAAAGCATATATCCTAAATAGATACTTCTGCTCAGTATTTACTGAGGAGAAGGTAGGGCAGGGCCCACAGCTCAGCACTATGGACACAGGGGGGAAGGAGGTGTGCACTAGTCCCTTCACAAAAGGAAGGGTCCCACAAGAGCTCGATAAGCTCAGGGTGGACAAGGCAATGGGACCTGATGGCATACATCCCAGGGTACTAAGGGAGCTAAGGGTGGAACTAGCAGATCCATTATCAGAACTGTTTAGTGAGTCTTTGAGCACAGGAGAGGTCCCAGAAGACTGGAGAAGGGCTTGTGATCCCACTCCACAAGAGTGGTAGCAGGGAGGAGGCAGGGAACTACAGACCAGTTAGTCTTACCTCAGTAGTGGGCAAGATTATGGAGGCACTCCTTAAGGAAAGGATAGTGCAACACCTGGAATCCATAGGAGCACAGGATCCTAGACAGCATGGGTTTACAACAGGATGGTCCTGTCAAACTAATCTCATAGATTTCTTTGGCTGGGTAACCAGAGTGGTGGACCAAGGGAGAGCAGTTGATGTCGCTGCCTTGACTTCAGCAAAGCTTTCGATACTGTTCCACATAGAAGATTGATTAATAAGCTGAGTAGGCTCATGGTGGGTCAGAAGTTGGTCAACTAGGTGGCAAACTGGTCGACGGGCAGAAAACAGAGAGTGATGGTAAATGGTATACAGTCAGAAGAGATGCAAGTCACAAGTGGGGTACCTCAGGGATCAGTCCTAGGGCCATTCCTCTTCAATATCTTCATCAGTGACATTGCAGATGGACTGGAGGGTAAGGTTTGTCTGTTTGCAGATGACACCAAGATCTGCAACAGAATAAATGATTCAAATGGGGTGGGCAGAATGAGAAGAGATCTGGATAAACTGGCAAAATGGTCAGAATAGTGGCAACTGGGGTTTAACACAAAGAAGTGCAAGATCATGCACATAGGGAAGAGAAACCCCGAAGCCACCTATAGGTTGGGAGGGGAGCTGCTGGCAGTCACAAGGGAAGAAAGAGACTTGGGCATCATCATCACAGATGACCTGAAATCATCCAAGCAGACCACTAAAGCAGTAGGTAAGGCTAGGGGGATGCTGGGGTGTATTAGTAGAGGTATCACAAGTCATAAGAGAGAGGTAATAATCCCTCTTTACAAGACACTGGTTATGCCCCATCTGGGCTACTGCATGCAGTACTGGAGGCCACACCTTCACAAGGACATTAACCAAATTGAAACAGTCCAGAGAAGGGCAACCAAAATGGCGCAGGAACTGTATCAGAAAACATATGAAAACGGATTAACGGAACTCAATATGTATACCCTGGAGCAAAAGGGGGAGAGAGAGGTGATATGATTGAAACATTCAAACACCTTAAGGGCATTAACAAGGTGAAAGAGTCTAACATGTTTCAATATAAGAAAAATAGCAGGACAAGAGGACACAGCATGAGATTAGAGGGAGGCCAATTAAGGGGTAATGTGAAGAAGTTCTTTTTCACAGAAAGGGTGGTGGATGCATGGAATGGCCTACCTCAGGAAGTGGTGGATATGAATACAGTGCAGGGTTTCAAACAGGCATAGGATAGGCATAAGGGAGCAATACAGATAAGTATGAATAGATAGGCTATTGACAGAGCAAATGCCGATGGCACATTCATAAGGTAGAAAAAGAAATGGGCAGACTGGATGGGCCTTGCAGTCCTTATCTGCCATCAACTTCTATGTTTCTATGTAATTAAGGAGTAATTTAGATTGGAGGAACCAATGTTCTACCGAGGTGAAGTTAGACTGCATTTGCTTTTCAAGCATTGTGGGGACTGCATTACTAAGTAAAAGGTAAGGTAAGGTAAAATTTATTTATATAAGGCGCCCTTCCTGAGCTCGGGCCACCTTTACAATACAGTACAGTGACAATTTAAAATCAATAAAACTGATAATAAACAATAATAACTACTCAACAAACCCCTGAAAATGCCTGGTTAAAAAAGTTACTGGAGTATGGGACCGTATCGTCTGCATAGAGCAGAACGTGGTCATTTACTGATTGTGGCAGGTCGTTTAGAAATAAGTTGAACAGTAGTGGGCCAAGGATAGAGCACTGGGGAGCCCTAGAGGTAACACAGAGTTTTTCTGAAAGGGTATCTTGTATTTTCACTTTTTGGGTCCTCCCGATGAGGTAGCTTCTGAACCAGGCTATCAATTCAGAGGAGAGGCCAGTATGGAAAAGTTGGTCCAGTAGCAGATTATAGTTTACGGTGTTGAAGGCCTTGGTGAGGTCAATGTATATTGCCCCCACCAAGTGCCCTCTGTTCAGGGCATTGTTGAATAAAACTGGTGAACTCGACTAGAGTGGTTATAGTGCTTTGTTGCTTGCAAAAGCCATGTTGTTGCCATCATTACAAATTATACTTATCTAGATACTCTTGTCAGCTGCTCAGAAACAATGTGCTCTAATGTCTTTGAGAGAGGGGGGGCAGAATTGATATAGGGCGGTAGTTTGCATGACTGGCTCTGTCCCCACTTTTGTGGACCGCTGTGGCCACTGCTGACTTCCAGATGCATGAGAATTTGCCAGTTATCAAAGACAGGTTTAGGATTTTAGTGAGGGGAGTGAGAATTGTGTCAAGGGTGAGCCTAACTGGCATGAGGTCGAGCTGATCGCTTCTGGCTCTGGAGTTACCGAGTGCTTTTAGGAGGTATTTATTTGCCTCATGAGGGGTGAGGACTCTGAGGTAGAAAGGTGGGTGGGAGGTAGATTGGGTCCCAGGGTTTTGTAGGGGATAGCTATCGGACAGGGTTGGAGGAAGCTGGGTGCCAGGATGCCGCTGAGGTCAGTAAATGCCTTGTTGAAGATATTGGCTATTTGACTGAGGTCCTGCATGGGATTACCTTCGTGGTTCAAAAAGGTGGTGGGAGGGAGTTTATTAGGTTTACTGATCAGTGTCTTGATGTTCTCCCAGAACCTTTGGCTGTTACCCCAGGAGTTAGTCAGCTCTCTTTTATAGTGATGGTTTTTGGCTTCAGGTACTGCCCAGGTGTACTTATTCTAGGAAGTTCTGTAGTTCTGCTAGTTTTCCAGTGAGCTTGAGTTTCTAGCTATGCACCACAGAGCATCTCTTTGCTTTATGAGGTCTATTAGTTGGGGAGTAATCCAAGGCCTGTTTCGGACACAGATCTTGCATTTAGATAAGGGGGCATGTATATCGCACACTTTATTAGACTTGTATATGAAGCTTTCTAGGGCAGTGTCAATGTCAGGGCTGGAGTCAAGAAAGCTCCAGTCTTGGAGGCTGAGGTGTGTGTTAAGAGATTCCAGTTTGCCCTTCTTCAGGAGCCTAGTATTGACAATTTTGCCTGGCGCATTTGGGGCCTTATTTGACCATCTGCAGATGATAGTGGAGTGGTCACTGAGGGAGTCTGAGAGAACTGAAGTGGAGGATATTCTGTCAGGAAGGTTAGTGATTAGCCAGTCTATAATTGTGCCTGTCTCTATATGGTAATTAAGGCGCATAGAGAAGTCTATCAGTTGCACGAGGTTGAATGAGTTTAACGAGTCCTTATAGGGTGCAGCATCTGGGGAGGACCAGTTTATATTAAAGTCACCTAACATGATTAGCTCTGAATTTTGCCTCTGTACTGTTATTTCCTATAAAAGAACTTTATCAGAACATTTTCTCAATTTCTGATAAGATTCTAATTATTTTTATAACATTGATTTTGCAGCTTAATATACTCCCCTAGCAGGTCTTCATCTAGTGAGAAGGCTGATGGAGGGGTAGTAAGACCCAAAAGAAAGCTGGAGGTAGCTTAGTGCCACCCTATGTTGTTTTTAGAGTCTTTTCGCTTTCAGTTAGGCAATTATGGTTAAAACAGTTTTGTACTGTAAACTTAAAGGTTCTGAAAGCGAGGCATAGTACTGAAATGGCACTAGTTAGGGTGCAAAATGACCTCCTTAGAGCCAGAGAAAGAGGAGACAAGTCAATTCTTGTTCTGCTCAATTTCTCTTCAGCATTTGATACCGTGGATCACACTGTCCTTTTGGATCACCTTCAAGTATAATGGGGACTTGCTGGAAGTGTCATCTGCTGGTTTGAGTCCTACCTCTCCAGCAGGATATAACAGGTGACAATGGTGAATTTTTCCTCGCCCTCGAAGCTCCTGCCATGCAGGGTTCCTCAAGGCTCAATCCTGCCCCCCATGTTATTGGCAGTATACATGCTACACCTGGGAGAGCTCATTCGACAAAATGGCATGGGGTTTCACTGCTATGTGGATGATACCTAGCTATATCTGTCTTTTGCCCAAGGAACACACAATGCAATAGACGTTCTTAACAGCTACATTGCTGAGATCAAAGACTGGATGTCCTTCAGCTGGTTGTGGTTGAACCTGGATAAGATGGAGGTACTGGTGATCGAGCCAGGTCGAGGGTGTGATGGAGGCATAGCTGGTGCAGACTCAGGTTTGTTCCTGGGATCAGCACCATTGCTGGCCTCTACTAAAGTGAAAAATCTTGGTGTGATCCTAGACAGCAGATTGACCCGGAGGCCCAGGTGTCTTCTGTTGTTAAGGATGGTTTTTACCACCTGAGGAACACTGCCAGGATTAAGCACCTAGTTCCGCCCGAAGACCTACTGACACTAGTACATGTATTTATTACTTCGATGCTTGATTACTGTAACTCTCTGTACCTCAGGGTCACTGGGGGGACCCTTTGATGGCTGCAGCCGCTGCACAATGCAGCGGCAAGGTTGCTGACTGGCCTGCCCAGGTCTAGTCATGTGACCTCTGTCCTGCGAGCTCTGCACTGGCTGCTATTCTGGTGGAGGGTCATCTTCAAGGTGGGCTTGCTCACCTAGAAGGTCCTATATGGCAACCACTCTCTTCTAGACTCGGCCCTGACCACCCACCCTCACCGGATCACCAAGGTAGGACTACTGCCTGACTCCCTGAGTGACCACCATATTACCTACATGGTCCACAAAATTCACTGCCTCAAATCACCCCCCAAGTTCCTAGTCCAACAGTCCTACAAATCCCTCAGTCTTGCCCCCTTGTTAGATGACCTTGCCCTAGCAAGCTGGCCCCCCTCCACTACTATCAACTCCATTGACAATGCCCTCCTACACTTCAAAAAAACATTCCTCAATGTCTGGGACACTCATGCCCCACTGTGTCGCACAACGGTACGTGGCAACCACCTGCCATGGATCACCCAAGAACTCATAGCATGTCAAATCGCCAGGAACAAAGCCTGGAGAGCTCACAAATCCTTACACCGCCCACAAGACCTCTCCACATACTGAATGCTTCGAAATAAGTGTACCAGAACAACTCATCTGGCCAAAGCCGAGTATTTCAACAGCTCCCTCCAGAGAAACTTAAATAATCCCTCAAAATTCTGGAAGGTCATTCACTCCCTCTTAGCTCCAACGACTGCAAATCCCACTCTGCTTCTAAATGTTAAAAACTCCCTTTTCTCAGAACCAAGAGCAGTCGCTGCCGAGTTCAACACATATTTCTCCATACTCCTTGCTTCTCTCCTCTCTTCCCTGCCCACCCCTGCACCATACGTACCCACTGCAGGTATAAAGAAGCCTCCTGTGCCTCATACTTTCTCCTTCAATGACACCTCACCAGTGGATGCACTAAATGCCCTGCTATCACTCAACCCATCAAAAGGCAAATCTCCCGATGGTTTGGACTCCAAACACCTCTACCTTTCTGCCCCCGCCACAGCTGCCCCGCTTGCCAGCCTCCTAAATGAATCCTTCGCTGCTGCAGCAGTCCCAAGGCATGGAAGCATGCCATAGTCATCCCTCTCCCTAAAGGGGGTACCCCTACCTCCACGTCAAGCTACCACCGTATCTCTCTCCTCCTGGCTCTCGTAAAACTGCAAAAGCACTTGTACTCATACAACTTACCTCCTTTCTCTCCGACTCAAACTTCTTCATGTCTTTCCAGTCTGGGTTCAGGAAGGGACACTCCACCACATCCTCCATGACAAGGCTCACTGACACTATCCTCTCTGGTATGGATAGCGGGCAGATCAGCTCTGCCATCTTCGTCGACCTTGCTAAAGCATTCGATACTGTCTCACATACCTTACTACTCTCATGCCGCTCTGAATCTGGGCTCTCTGTTGCTTGCTTCCACCAACTGGTTCAGTGCCTACCTCACTGGCAGAACACAATCTGTAAGAATCTCCAATGCCATATCTGCCCCACTTCCCATAACTACCGGTATCCCTCAGGGGTCAATTCAAGGACCCATTCTGTTCTCCATTTTTCTAAATGACTTGTCACTCATCTGCTCTACTTCTTCGATCCACATGTATGCAGATGACACTGTACTTTTCTCCTCAGGCACCTCCCTGGAAGTGGTAGCAGCTAACCTCCAAGCTGATTTCATCAAAGTTCAACACTGGTTCAGCACTCACCAGCTCTCCCTCAATGCTAAAAAAACTGTCACCATGACCTTTGGCACACAACAATGTCTGTCCAGGCTCCCCTCCCTTCCCATTTTCTGCACCCTGGATGGGCAAGTACTTGAGGAGGTCACCTCATTCCGATACTTAGGGTATGGCTCAACCGGCATCTATCTTCTTCTGATCACATCGATGCTATCACAAAAAACTGCGCCCTGTACAGACACTGTAGTAGCCTCCCTCTAACTGTGTGCCATGAACTAGTCCAGAAGATGATACTTCCCTCCTTCAACTACTGTGACATTGTCTACAGTGCTGCTCCAAAGTCCACCTTATTGAAACTAGACACCCTTTTCAGTGCTTTCTGCCGCTTTTGGTCTTGATGCACCTCCCCTCACCCATCACTGCGATCTCTACCAGTCCCTGACATTTCCATCCCTCGAAAACCCGATGCATTATGCACTGCGCTAAAGTTTTCTCTAAGTTCTGGCTAGGTGCCCTTCCATTTTACCTTTCCAACCTATTCTCGTCTGCCCCTACCCCCATTCATACCCTTAGATCCCTTGACTCACACCAACTAGTAATCCCTCGGCAGAGGACCACTGTTGGCCAAGCAGCCTTCTCTCACCGCTTCCCTAAGCTCTAGAGTGAGCTCCCTCTGCAAATTCGCCACTCCTCCTCTTCCCACTCTCTTTCTTCTGCCCTGGCAAATTACTTCTCAGTAAATTGCTCCTGCACCTGACTCCGTCAGGCACTGCCCCTACTCCCCCCACCTTGCCTGACCAGGGGCACATAGCAAATGCTAAGAAGCTGGTCTATGTGGACCTACCTATGCACTTATTTTGAACCTATGCACTTATTGTTATTGCCACTTGCTTCTTGTGAGTCTATGTCTGAAATTGTCAACCCTAGTAATCTCTACTACAGTAATTCATATATGTGTATAATGTGCCTATCTGTAACCTAGTTGTTCCATGATCTCGTCTGTAACTCATACAAAATGTAACCTCCTGCTGCTATATTTACTGTCAAATGTTACTCACTTTATAACCTGTGTGTTATCCTATCATAAAATGTAACCTCATGCTGCAGTATTTACTGTTACATGTTCCTCAATTGATAACCTGCGTGTTATCCAATCCTCTGTTCCCTCTACCCCCCAGGTCGCACCAGGAGATAAGCATGTTGTTGCTCAGTGTGCCTTTCCTGGTGAAACAATTCAATAAATAAATAAATAAATATGGACTGGGCTCTAGCTATCTGTCTGAATTCCTTTCACCTGTAACCTTGACCTGCTCCCTCTGGTCCTCAACTAGAGGGCTCCTCGACATTCCTAGGGGTTAGGCTTAAAACCTCCGGAGATCATGCTTTCAGTGTTGCCGGTCCTACATACATGTGATATCTCCCTCTTTACGCAGGAGACTCCTGTTTTTTTTTGACTAAGCTCCCTCCCTCCCTCCTGGGAAACAAAATCTCCTGCTTAAGTAAAATTCTGTCCAAAATATCCATCTTTTTTGGGTAGATAAAGACACATAAAAATTAAATCAGTGATGCACAATGTATCTGATAACTTTATATAACTAGTTGTTTATTCTTTTTAGTGCTTATTCTTGACAAAATTAAATGCATTACATTTTTGTAATGACTTTTTTCTTATGTTTTTGACACCATTTAAGGACAAACGCATGACGTTACGGCATTTCCCTACTAGCAGGCCAATCTCCCTCCTAATTTGACCCAAATCTCCCTCTTAAGCAAGTTGGACATATCACATGTATGTCCTACCCTATGGAACTAGTTTCCAGTGAGTGTCAGAGAAGCCCGGACAGTTGAGACCTTCAAGAAGGGGCTGAAGACCTACTTGTTCTCACAAGCCTGCCCTGAAACAGCCATGTGATTACTGTATACCAACCCATCTGAGTATGACTCTGAAAGTGTGACTCTGATCTGCTTTTTAGATTATAATTTATTCTAATTTAGTGTAGCCATTCTTATTATTGCTGGAAGTTATTATAATGTTTTAAATATTTTATGTGTTGCAAGTTTTATCTTGTATTTAATTTCTTGATTTACTGTATGTGTAAAATACCTTGTAAGACACCCAGAGCCTCTGGGATTGGGTGCCATTAAAATTAAATTTGCCTTTCCCTTGCCTTGCCTTGCTTTCTGATAAGGTTAGGATAACCATCAGAACTTTTCATGACTTATCAGAGCCTTTTAGAACCTCTTACCCTTTTGTGGTTCTCCTGTCCCTACTGTGCTTGCCTAATGGCTTCTATAACTGTTTATGGCTTGTAAATAGTTTGGGGAGAAGAGGAAAAAGCTGTGTGACAAGCTATATAAAACTCAGATTCCTTGCCTTCCTTAACAATATTGCTACTGCCATCTGTGGTTTGTATGTCTGCTTTCAGGATTTTTTTTGTCATCAATGATTTATTGGACAGCTCTTAGCTTGTGTGTATGATGTGTGCATGTGTGTGGCCTTTCTTGAAACCAGTGATAAGCAAGGAAGCTTGTCATGTATACTGGTGGTCTTTTGGCCCCAACAGGTGCAGGAAATTATGGCCAAAGCAAATCCAGTGAACTGTGTTTGCCATGTATGCCACTGTCTCCCAAGCAGTTCACATGGCCAAACTTATATATTACCATTCGAACAAGATGAGGTACACAACACATGGGGACTCGTACTCATACTCATACGAACATACAAATGTGCCAGCAGAAACAGACCACCTCGTCTATCTAAGCCTGCTCAAGTGTGCAGCCAACACCCCTAGTTTGCAACTGCCCCAATCCCCCTCCCTTTTGGTATCCCACTGCCACCCCCCACCCTCACTCTCCCCTGTTCCCTGTCCCATGCCCTTTTGAAGCTGTTCACACATTCTGGTAGGGCGTTCCATTTTGCTACCACCATCTCTGTGAAATAGTGTCTCCTCATCTCCATCCTAAATCTTCCCCCCTCGATTCTTAGCCCATGCCTCCTGGTGACCCTCCCCCTCAGCATACACACAAACACACACACACACACACACACACACACACACACACACACACACACACACACACACAAACACACTCATAAACTATGTGGGTGAAACTTGTCTCTACAGAACTGCAGACTGTTCCTCAATGGTTGCCTTAAACTCAAGCAAATTCTCTATTGGAAACTAGAGTAGAGGCCAGGAGATTTTACACAAGGCAGTTCCTGGGCTCTACCATAACTTCTGTAGCTGTAAAACCTTTAGTGTGCCCTGCAGTTTTATGCAGATCTGCACAGTGAAGAGAAATGCGACTGGCACCTCAAGGTGTTGGTGATGGTGCCTTGGAAGCTGGTTGTGCTGCTGAAGGACCCCTCACTCTGCTTTGCTGAATCTGAAGACATTAAAAACCTAAAAAGACTTTTTTAACTTGTATAAGAAAGGAACACAAGAGTTTTTTCCTCTACCTCACCATCTCAGCAGGACCTTTTCTAGTCTGATGTTTGTTCCCCCAAATCACGTGTGTGTGTGTGTGTGTGTGTGTGTGTGTGTGTGTGTCTTAAGACTAGGTGATAGTGCACTGAAGATGTTCTAAGCTTTCTTCTTTTTCTCAGACTAATGTACACGGTGCTACCAGATGGCACAATTTTCTTCCTGATTTTTTTAAAATATTTTTTTTAATGCCACACAGGAAAAGCACATATCTTTTTAGAGCATTTGCACTAATGCTGTGTCATCATAGAAGATTCTACAGTTTTGGATCTACCAAAACACTTCACTGAACTACTGGATCCAGGTTCTGAGTTGCAAACACTGGCAGAAAGTGGTCTGTGTGATCACTTAGTGGTGCCAACACCGACACTGGGACAACACTGAGCCCTATGATCAACATGCATCACAACCCATTCCCAAGTTCATGAAAATGTCACTGTGTAACCTTTTCATTCTGGGTGTTACCTCACACCAAACCAAGGCAACAGACAGAGAAGTTTCTGGCTTTTTACTTTCCCCTTACTCCAAATCTGCCATGCTGGTGACTTCTGGGATGCTCCAAAAAGTCAAACTGTGGAAAACCCTTGTGGGAGAAAAGAAAATGACAGTGGACTCACAATGTAAACCATAGGGCATGTTAGACAAAGAGCAATTATTAGCTGGCCTGCCAGCTCAGCAGTAGCACTACCACCTGCAGTGCTGATGACCCATGTTCGGAAGCAAGCACAGCACATCAGAGGTTGGCTGGAGGAAGGTTAAATGAGCATCCCATGGACAGCTCTCCACCTCTGAGAGGGAGGGTTGTGGTTTCCCAGTATACTAGTGACATCCAGTGGAGGCTGTGTGTCCAGCAGCAGGGACTGCCTGGCATGTGGAGTCATTGGCAGACGTCTGTCGGACAGGTGCGGGAGTGTGCCCATCCTGCACAGACATCACTGCACATCCACGACTCCTGGGGAAAACTAAGCAGGAATAAACCTGTCATGGAGCACCATGAAGCCCCTGGACCTCCTCCTGAATGTCTCCTCAGGCATAAGCCTCAGCTGGGGCCTCTGGTGGATTTCAGTCTCTCCCCACCTCCCTGGGGAGAGATTGCCATCAGGGGCAAGCTACGGGCTACCCAGTCTGGGTGACCTGGAGGATGGGAGATAAAAAGAGTCTACAAAAAAAAAAACCTTTGGAAAACCAAATGACAGCTTTTAAGTAGGCAAAATGGGAAAATGTTACTAGCCATTCTAACAACATTTTAAACATATCTGAAATTGTTGTACACAATAACAGCAATATAATTTGAGCGACTGTAGATGTATGCCTCTCCAGACCTTTTTTGTGCCTGTTTACTGATGAATAATTGAACAACTGCAGGCTTTAAACCTCTTCATCCCTCACTTAATACTACTGGGTCTACCCCCAGACTGTAGTCAGATCACAACACCTAGCAGGGGGTTAGGTACTAAATCCTGACAAAAAAATCCTGACATGAAAAAGACTGACAAAAAAATACTGAAAGGAAAGAATACCGACATTATAAAATCCTGACACATTAATGTACCCCCCTGGCAGTGGTACCAGCCAACCAGAGCCCAGGAAATAAAAAGCCCTTTTTCTAATGGATGATATCAGAGTCCTTATATGATGCAACCCAAGCAACTTTGATGCAGGCTGCAGTGTCTTGCTACATATAGACCCGGATATTCAAACTGGTTGCGCATGGCACATCAGAGTTGTGCCGGCGCCATCCCGCACTGCACCCCAGTGGGATATTGAGCAGGCTGCCAGGCACAGCGCAAATCCTGATGCGCCGAGGCACAATAAAAATGTATGTGGTGCAGATGCAGAGGGCATGCCCATGCATTTGTGGCACATCCCAATATTCAGCCCAGGATGTGCAGCACATATGCTGGCACAACCCTGCATTACACCGCATAGAGGGGCTCAAAGTTGAGCCCGTGAATAGTGGGAAGAAATCCTGGCCACCCACAGGCAGGCTGCTGCATTGCAGGGTGTAACACAGCAGCTGCCAGCCATGGGTGGCCACCCGCCCACCCAGAACACTGTCCACAAGCACATATAGCACCCTGGTAATCTAGTGGTACCCCCCTCCCTCCCATGTCCCCGATCGCTGGTAGCAGTAGTTGAAAACATTCCCTGGACTGTGGGGGGTCTTCTGCATATGAACGAGCCCAGGGACCGCTGCCACCACTGGCCCAGCTGCAATGGCACCGGTCATGCAGTCCAATGCTGCAGTCGTGGCCTCCTGCATCTGGGCGAGCCTGTCCATCAGCTGCGCATCACCTTTGTCCCGCTGCTTGGCCATCTGGCACACCGATGCCCGCAGTGCACGCACCTCACTAGCAAGCAATGCCTGGTTCTCCACAGAGGCCCGCAGTAACTGGGTGTGCTCCCACAGCCTCTCGGCCTCCCGGTCCTCCTGGTCTGGCTGCTGGGCTGGGGGAAGGGTCTCGGCACACCGCTGCACAGCCTCCCGCTCAGGTGGACGATGCACAGCGGGCCGTACAGGGTCCACAGTGTTGCCTGGTGCAACAGCAGTGGGCACTGTGGCACTCTGCCCAATGTCACCTGCATCCTGCTGCTGCCGCCACCCGACTGTCTGCTGGGCAGGGCCCCATGCCTCCGCCCACCCACAGCACCACCACCACCCACACCGGACACAGCTGTGGCGCCACACACAGCCACACCGGCGGGGGTTGGGAGGCTGTGGGGCTGCGGGCACAGAGCTGGGACCTGCTGGTGCCTGTGTGGCAGGTAGGGGCATGTCGGGCACCATGGCTCCATGCTCTCCAGTGCCAGTGTGAGGTCATCATCAGTGTCAGACGCCGAGCTGGGTCTTTGCACACAGCACCTCCAGGCTGTCATCATGCAGGAACTCAGCTAGGGGGTCATCCAACCCCATGTCAGGTACGGCCACATGCCCGACACCACCGAGACATGGCCTGTCCCAGCTCTGGATGCCAGTTGAGGTCGAGAGTTAGGCATCCGTGTCTGTGGCCACCACTGCCCGCTCAACTGCATAGAGGAGTGTCTGTGGAGCAGCAAACCCCATGGCCACCCCCACACCCACCACACCCTATCCCCCAGCCCCAACCTGACCCCACCCCATCCAGCCCCACCCATGCCACTGTTGCCACCCACCACCATGCTGCATTGTGTGTCTACATCCACACATGTGAGCATTTCCTCAGACACACCTACATGACGCACCCATGACAGAAACACCTGCCAACTGGACATACTCACCATGCAGTGTGGGGCTGCCACCTGTCTGGAACCCACCACCAGGCACGCCCTCCACCGCTGTGCGGCTGATGGAGGATGCCACAAGCTCCTCCGTGGCACTCAGCAGTGGCACAGTTGATGACCCACCACCAGTCACCCTGCAGGATGCCCGGATGGCTGCAACCTTGTCCTTGATACGCCTCCTGTCTGTGCCAACCTTCTTCCTGCCCTCCTGGGTGGTGCAGTGGTGGCATCCGTGGGTGTTCACATACTGGGCCACCCCCCAGACCACCACAAGCTCCTGTGGTGTGCTCATTGCAATGCTGAATAGGCCCTCCCAATCCATATAGGCCTCAAAGAGGGCAGTGGTCTCAGCAGCAGTAAAGCTGGGCCTGCGCTTGCGAGCAGGCCCCTGGCTCTCTGCTCCTTCACCTCCTGAAATTCTTCCACCTGTGGACATGAAAAGCAGTGTGGGTCAGTGCCAGCACATTGCATTGCAGCACCCAGTAGCAGTGTGTGATGAGTCCTTGGACCCCCATGTTGCCGGTCACGTACCTGAGTGGTTGCAATACCGGTCTGGGGCATGTGCTGTTCCGCGGCACTTTTAAGGTGCAAGGCATGCAGATTTGCCTGTGCGCAATTGTAAAGATATGTTAATGCACCCCGCTGTGCCATGCATTGGCTCATGAGGTGATCTGCATGCGGTGTTCAAATATCGCATGATTGTGCCATGCTCAATAGAGTTGAGCCAGAGCAAGTCTGTGGCACAATACCTGCACGTGCGCAGTGCGTGTGCCCACAGTGTGCATGTGCGCAGCAATGGCCACACCACTTTTGCAAGTCCTGCACAGCTTGCGCGATGCCATGGCATGGCGCATGTTGCACCAGAATGCCATCACGCATGTGTGCCCCGCCTCTATCGTGCACCTGCGCACTGCAGGCAGGGGAGTGCTGACCTCTGACCCACAGGTCCTGGTGTGACCCCGTGAGCCCACTAGGCCCCGGCGTACTGCACATGCCCAGGACTGCGCTATTGCCCTGCACTGCGCAGTGGCCACACAGCCACGTGCTGTGCGATTGTGGCCCTGTGTACCCTATCGTGCATCCTGCACATGTGGCAGGCACATGCACTGATACACCACCATGTTCTTGTGTAACCCGGCAGTTCAGCATGGCACAGAGGCAGAGCAGGAGGGCAGCGAACTGGTCCAAGGTTAAGCTGATCAACCTAGCGGCTGTAGTTCAGCCATATGAAGGCCAACTGTATGGCCAGGTGCCACTGCAGCAGGCCAGGGTGGAGGTGTGGCATCATGTGGTGGAGGCCCTGGAATGGTGGACCGGTGTTGGGTGCTCGGTAGAGCAGTGCAGGTACTGCTATGGGGATCTGTGGAGGAGGGCACCAGACCACCTGCATTGTCTGCAGGCACGTGTCCTGCGTGGTTCAGTGCCACAGCCAGGTAGGTGTGCTCATGTTGCTGTTATGGCCAGGCGTCGTACTGTGGTGTTGGCAGGGTTGTGTGGCATGGCCCGCAGAGGGGTACATCGTCAGCCTGTGGTACAGCGCATTGGGCATGGCCGCTGCACCGGTGGCAGCTGTGCTGGCATGTGGGCCTATAGACAGATGGGGACAAACCCAGTGCATGGTGGGCTGTGTGGTGGTGGGGGGCTCCTCATGCATGTCTGTGAACTGATGTCCACCTCTCTTCATTCCCTCTACAGGGCCGGAAGACCAAAAACAGGCCAGGCTGGTGGCAGAGGTGGCCAGGGTGGCACAGCCAGGTGGGCAATAGGCAGCTCCAGCTGTACAGCGTGGAGCAGGTATGCATTTCCACATTCCTTCTCAGTGTCACAGTGGGGTAGTGGTGGGGATCAGGCACAGCCATGGCCACCTCTGCCATGCACCGTGACAGCTGTGTGTGTGTGTGTCGCATGGTACGTCGTGCGTGCCACTGCATGCCATCCCTTGGCCACATTGTACCAGCTGTTGGTGGGGTGGGCATGCTCACAGATGCCACCAGTTGTACTGTGGTGCTGCTGTTGCTGTGTGCCATGTTCCTGTCACAGTACAGTTCTGTGGCTGCTGCACAGCTGAATCCTCCTCTCTGCATCACCGTGGTGTGCCATGTTGTTAACTGGCATTATCCCCCTCCCCCCACAGTTGTCCATTCCGGGCTCTCCAGTGGTGTCTGGTACCACCATCCATTGCACACTGTGGGTAGACATATGTCATGGGCCATTGCACTGATTGCCTGTTTTGTCCCATGCCATAGGTGTCGGATGGCATCCTGCTCAATGTGCTTAGTGGACACACACCAGGCTCCTGCGACAGATACTGGTGGTTGTGAGGAGAGTGCTGGAGGCTCTGGTCTCCCTACAGAGGATGTCAGTGGCAGACTGGAGGAGGCAGAGACATGGAGTGGTGGCAGGCCATGGCTGCCGTTGAGGGGCCCTGTTCCTATCCCTCCTTTTCCTTGCTGGTCTTGTTTCCCCACAGTCCCCCTTCCCATTGTACAGCCCCTGTTACCTGTCCCCACCCTTTATTGTCCCTCGCCTGTCCCTGCCCCTGTTACCTTGATTTGTTGTTGTGGTTTTAAACTTTATAAAGCATTTTACAGCTACATGCCTGTCTCTGTGTCTGCTTTGCAGGTGGCATGTGGAGCCATGCTGCAGTGGTCAGGTGTTGGTCAGTGGTGTCTGTGCAGGGGGGGTGGCTGTGCGGTGCTCCCATGGTTCACGGCTGTGTACAGTGGTGTGCCACGTTGTGATGGGGGCCATCTCCTAGTTTGGTGGGTGTGCTCTATGCCTGCAGGGTCACTGTGTGAGTGTGGTCGGGGTGGGCAGCAGGTATGTGTGGGGGGTGGCACACAGTCAGGATCCTCCTGCTGGACATATCTGCACGCTGGGGTGGGGTGTCTGCATCCCCTGTTGGCTGACCAGTCCTGTGGGGTCTGGCCCTCTGCCTGGGCCCTGGCTCAGTTCCTGTCCGGCATGTGGGCTGCCTGTGTGCATGTGGGGCATCGGTGTGTGCGGCACTGGGGACATGGGGATGGACACCCATTGCAGTGTGGTGGTGGCCACAGCCGGCTGGCTGGTGGGCTGGGGATGCACCATTGGCGGACCTGCATTGCTAGTGTCACCTCTGGTCCACAGCTGGCCGTGCCACCATTGTGGTCTGGGGCACGGTTCAGGGGCATGCACTTGTCCACCGCTGGTGGCCTGCCTCTGGTTGCTGTGGTGCACGGGACCCCTGTTGGTGGCTGTGCCTCATCGTGTGTTGGGCATTCATCCCTTCTGCTCTGTGCCTGTGTGTGCACCAGTGTACCCTGCTGGTGGGGTCCTTTGCCCATTGTCACTGGGCTTCCCCGGATTTGTCCTTGGGCTTCTTGTCTGTGCTCCGTGCTTCCTCGGTTGTGCTAGCGCATCTCTGGTTGCACCATAGCGCAACTGTGCCATATTCAACCGACTTGGGCCAGTGCACTTCGGCTGGTGCTATTTCTGAATATGTCACCCAGTTTGCCGTTGAGCACCTGACTTGCACTGCTCTGCGCTTGCACCGGCCTTTGGTGCATTTCTGAATATCCCAGCCAGTGAGTACAATCATTGGTCAAAGATACATCTAAAACCAGGCATTGTACAATGCATGCCTGATAAAAAAGTGAAACTTGCCCTTATGACCAAGATATAGAAGAGCAGATTCAGAGTGCTGACATTTCAATGTAAAATAAGTAAAACAAGCAGCCTGGAGGCTTTGTCAAACGTGTGAGAGAGAATGAAGGGTATAGAGAGAGAGAGAGAGAGAGAGAGAAAGGGTGGGGGAGGGAAGGAGAGAGAAGGGATGGGAGGAATGGGAGAGAAGGAGGGGAGGGGAAGGAGCAGTGTAAGGTGAGGGATGGGGGAATCAGATTGAAAGAGAAAACAGGGCAAGGGACAGAGATGAGAGGGGGAGGGGAGGGAAAGGGGAGTAGGATAGAAGATGGAGGACAGTGCAAAGGATGGGGGGAAGTCTGATGGGAAAGACTGAATGACATGAAGGGTGGGGAAGGGGTGAGAGAGCAGAGACGGGTGGAAGTTAGAGGAACAGTGCACAGAAGACAAATATATAGTAGGTGGGTGGAGGGGTTAGGCAAAACAATCAAAAGTGCCACTTGCGAGTCCTAAGGCCTTTCTTCAAGGAGTTTGAAGGTAAGGTGCGTTTCTATGCATAAGATACAAAAATCTGCAACCGGGTTGACACTCAGAGAGGGGTGTGAAGAATGCAAAGGAATCTGAGGAAACTAGAGGAATGGTCTGGGGGGTGGCAGCTGGGTGCCAATGCCAAAAATTGCAAAGTTATGTACTACCAAGGAAGAAAGAGACCTAGCGGTCATCACATCTGTTGGCCTCAAGGTAGCTAGGCAGTGTGATAAAGCAGTGGGAAAGGCTAGCAGGATGCAGGTGTACACTGGGACAGGGATTTCTAGCAGGAGGAGGAGCTAATGCTGCCATTGTATCACTCACTGGTGAGTCCCCACCTGGAATACTGTATCCAGTTCTGGAGGCTGCACCTCTGCAAGGACATTGAAAGGGTAGAGGTAGTACAGAAGAGTACAGCCAAATGGCGAGTGGGTTGCATGAGAAGCCATACAAGGAAAATCTGCAGGAACTCAACACTGTGCTCCCTCAATGACAGGAGAGTGAGAGAAGACATGATTGAAACCTACAAGTACCTCACAGGCATGAATACAGTACAAGTGGAGGGTGTATTTCAGAGAAAGGAAGACACTAGAACAAGGGGGCATGCAATGAAGATAAGAGGGGGGGGAGTTTAGAAGAGATGTACGGAAATATTTCTTGACAGAAAGGGTGGTGGATGACTGAACAAACTGCCAGAGGAGGTAGTGAGGACAAAGACTGTGGGGAGCTTCAAGCATGCATAGGATAAGCACATGGACATATTAGGTAGAAGAACAGGAGGAGGGAGTGACACATATGACTGACTAGTGTCAGTTGTGACAGAATAGGCAGGGACAAGGGGCAGAATGGATGGGTCTTAAGGTCCTTTTCTGCGAACAAAATCTATGTTTCTATGTGTTTTTGCTTTATATGTACATTTTTTTCTCTCCTACAGCCAGGACAGGCTGGGGCTCCGTTGCTGACACCCACTGTCCCCTACCTCCCAGGACTTACCAGGTGGCCAGATACCCCTCATGGATTTTATTGTTCTCCAAAGTGGGGTCAGGAGTCCTGTCCTCCCCTCCCTGAAGGACTCATCCAGTTTTGGCCCCTGGGGTCCTAGTGGTGAGGCAGGTGAGGGATCGGTGGGCAGTGTGCAATGAAAGCCTGCCCCACCACCATTTTCCCCCTGGTTTTTCTCCCTTCCCCACACTGGGGTGCACTTTTCAACACATGCATGTAGAGGCACACTGCAAAGTCCCACAGCACCACCTACTTTCTGCCACTTCTGACCAGCACTACCATCAGGCCTCCACCTGGTGGCAGTCATTTGGCAGAGCCAGCAGTCCTCCTTCCCCAGGAGAGGAGAACATTCCCTTGGATACTTGATCCTCTCTCACCCAGCTGATCCCTGGCAACACCTGGTCATACCCGAACATGGGTCGCCAGCATGGAGCGAGGTGTGGCATCTAGCACCTCAACCCTCAATGTCACTGGACTGACTATCCAAAGACCTTTCTAAAGACACTCATGTACCCTTGATGTACATACTAACTGAGCCTTAAGCACACTTTGTCTATATACAGGTTATCTTACTCAGTCTGTACTCCAGATTTAAGGCCTACATAGGTCTCTCTCATTCCAGTGTTCTGAGGATGCCAGGAGCTCTCCTCCACCACCATTTATCTCTGTAGGCTGCACTAGGTATCCTGGGGAATCCCCTGATCCCCTGGCCTGTTCTTATACCCAGAGGGCATCAGGGCACCACCCTTGAGGTGAGACCCCCCTACAGTCCTTTCTCTCTCACTTCATCTCCCTAGACAGGCAAAGGCCCAGAACCTTCTGTGCAGACAGAACCATTTATTTGCTAGGCTCTTCCCACAAGCTGACTGAAAATGTAAATCCTTGCTTATGTCTGCCAACTCTGTTCAGGCAGGACAGCAACAGGCAGCTAGTGACATATTCACTCCCCTAGAGGATGGGAGGGGGTGTTGCATTTTTTTATTCTTTGGTAACCAGGTAAGGCCCACTGAGCACAAGGCCCATTTTCAGGGGCAATCTGTAAGCACACGGAGGTTATGTGACTTATGCAGGCTGCCAGTCCTTCATTCATAGTCTGTTGCTCATGCATAATTTATGTAAAGTAGTGGTAAGTCACTTTCAGTAGTTGACCATGTGAATAATTTTTATGTTTAAATATTGCAAACTGCAAAAGTGACTTTAGTAATGTGAAAGGTTATAACCCACCTTATGTATAGTGATGCCACTGTGTAAAACACTGGTGAGGCTTCACCTGGAATACTGTGTACAGTTCTGGAGGCCGCATCTTTGAAAGGACATAGACAGGGTGGCAGCAGTCCAGAGAAGGGTGACAAAGATGGTAGATGGCTTGCACCAGAAATCATACAAGGAAAGATTGAGGGACCTCAATATGTATTCACTGGAGGAGAGGAGGGATAGGGGAGACATGACAGAGACTTTCAAGTACCTTAAAGGCATAAACAAGGTGCAGAGTGGTGACATCTTTTAATATAGGGGACATACAAGAATGAGAGGCCATGATATGAGATCAGAGGGGGGTGGCGGGGTACAGGGGAATGTGAAGAAGTTTTTCTTCATGGAAAGAGTGGTAGACACATGGAACAGTCTGCCACAGAGAGTGATGGGAAAAAACCACAGTGGGAGGGTTCAAACATGCATGGGACAGGCATAAAGGAACCCTTGGGGGGAGGGAAGGGAAGAATAGAGCCATTGACCAAGTAGGGTCAAAGGCCAGAAATAAGTATAGCCTTATGGGCAGACTGGATGGACCTAATGGTCCTTCTCTGCTGACAATTTCTATGTTTCTATGTTGGGGTGCCACTTGGCCATGCTTACTTTTCAGCACATGTTTGGGAGTCCAGTGTATAAAATGATTTTTAATTGTAAATGATTTCAATAATTGCCAAGATTGTCTGCAGGTGCTAGGTTGTATTAGGTGCTGAGATTGCAGCTGCTGTTTCCATCTTACTTCAGCTGAGCTGGTGAGAACAGATAAAAGGCACCTAGGAGTATAAACATAATTCTAATTAAATATTCTTAACAAAAATGCACGCTCAGAAGGGATAATATCACTTGTTAATCCCCTGGAAAAGACCAGCATGGCTCACAGAACCATTGTGCCAACCCTTCAACAAACCTAAAATTGAAAAAAAAAATGTAAAAATGGTTATAGGTAAAACATTAGACTTATACAGAGTAGCAACCTCCGAACTGATCATTACCATGGTAATGTATGACTAGTTGAGGATAATGGCCCAAAGTGCATGCCCCAGTTGGTCATTAATCCCCAGGAAATGATCAGTTGAACAGTCATTATACCGATAATGTGATAGTGGCCAGGGTTTACAAGGAACTAACCAGTCCAGCGTGAATATAAACACCACGGCAGTTGGCTGAGGTGTTTATTGACATCACAGTTCACTTACTATTGAGTAAAACCTCAGCCACAGTACTGTTGCAGTTATTATACTGAAAAAAATATACAGAGTGTAAAAATCACTTTCTCAGTAGCGCTGCAGTGTGTCTGTGAGAAAATAGAAACTGTTTAGCAGTTTCACACAGAACCACTGTATGTTAGTCTTAGCCAATCAGAACACAGGGACTAACATTCAATTCTATTACGTCTACTGTCTGGTTATCACAGGATGACAGGACAGTAGCCTGTCTTCTGATTGACAGAGAAAGATCTATTTCAGAATTGTTAATGTCTAAGTTATTGCAACACACAGGCTCCCCTGACCCTGAAACACAGAGCTCCCTCCGCCCTTTTCCACCAGATCAAAGGGGTTGCCTTTCCCCAGCAGAACACCCTGACTCCAGAGTACTCTCCCCACCAATGGGAGACTGGGTTTACAATTTTAATGTATTTTTGTTTGGTTTAGCCTTTTGTAAAAACATGTTCCAAACATTTGCCCCAAGTCACAATCACTTCAGTTCAGATCATAAAAGATCTTCCATTACAACTGAGCATGTGCAAAAATTCTAACATTAACTTCATATGCTACTATTTAGAAAAGAAAAAAAGACCGTTGTGCCATAAAGTTCATTCCCCCACAAGCTCAAAGGGAGTTCACTGTCACCCATTTTCTCCAATGTACCAATCAGGTCTCAGCTTAAAGGAAAACAAATTTTGAAATTTGAAAAGCAGGGTCTGGCACATCACCGCAGCTTTTGGGTTACCTCTCATGATGTTGGCGATCCGGGATGGGGAATGAACCTGGGTCATTGGGGGCTGGCGGAGGGGGGAGGGAGGACTGAGCATCCAAGAGGACTTTCTCCTCCTCTGGAAGGGGGGAATGGCTGGTCCCAGCACTATACAGCCACCTGGATGACCACAGGTGACAGACCTTCACAGGCCCAACACTGCTGACAGAACTCTCTCCTAGGCACCAGATCCATTTCATCAGTGGGAACAGAACAGACTCACTGACCTCCACCATGGGGGGGGGCATGGAGGAGCATGCCTGAGATTAGATAATCTTCTGGGAAGCAGGGTGTCTGGGCTGGAGGGGAGGACCTAGAGGACCTGGCCTATACCCGGGTGTGACAAAAAGTATAAAAAAAAAAAAAGGAAAAGAATGTGAAAAGCAGTCAGCTGGTGTATAGTCACTGCAGTGTGGTAGGAGAGACAGACACAACATACCTCAAGTCCATTCTGTTAGCACAATCCTGTCTTACTATCTTATGGTGAGTGCTAGCAGGACCAGAGGACAAACTGGATGGAGGGAAAGGTGGATTATGGGAAAACATTAAAAAAGAGTTACTTCAAACAGTGGATGCTTCACATGTATATATTTATACAAGGCATACCAGTTATTTACTCCTCACTTGCCTTTTCTATGTTCACACTGTTTTTTACACTGTTCATGCACTGTTTCTATTTTGCACATTTCACTTCTAGCCAGTGAGTTGACCATATTTTTAGTATTTTATATATTACAAAGTTTATTGCCTCCTGTGTACCTCCCAACATGTGAAAAAGAACTGTGCTCAGCTCTGCATGCTTGTTGAAACTTTAAAATAAATATAAATGAACATGTGGATCAGCCTACCTGGTAAGTTTGTGGAAGTTTCCATTATTCAGACTTTTAAAATAAGACTAGTCACATAAATAGTACTGTGGGTTACACAGCATAAGTATGGTTTGCATTCTGGTTGATACGCTTGAATATGCATCCAGACATAAGTACCTGTATAATAAAAGCTTTGCAGCAGGAGGGGCAGATAAGTTGGATGCTTAAGTCCTTCCACTGCATTACTATGAGTTTGCCTTAAGAAAAAAAAACTTAAAACTTGTCACATAGCATTTTGTTCTGCATTTTACCACATGATGAACTTCAAAAGTACAAAGACAATTTGTACGGCATGCATATTGCTTGGAGTCAGGGACACAAAATTACTTCCTGGCCAAGTTTCATGGCTTTAATCCAACAGACAGCCACAACATTAACATTCATAAACTGGAATTTTATAGCGGAATTGGGTGGAGGAGGAGGAGGGAAAAGCCCAACTGTAGCTGGTGCTGCTGTAACACTTGTGGAATCTCACTGCCCTTGAAAAAGCTGCCCTACTTTCAAAATGTCTGGCAAACATTTTTTCATAGTACCCTAATTAAAACAGCTCCTACAATTCAGAAAGTAGGCCAAGTGACGCAGTTAGGGACAGATGTCTGTGGAGTATACTGGGGAAAGGCATGCTGATGTGTATCTAAGTATATTAGGAAGGGGGCATGCTACTATGTTGTGCCCCTCCCCCAAGTTGGAAGAGGGCTAAGGCACCATGGATGCCTTACCTTTTCCCACGCCTGTGACCTGAGTTCGAGAACTGACTCGGGTTGCTGGGTGTTGACCGGGGAGAGGAGGATTGAGCATCCAGAGGACTGCTCTCCTCCTGTGGGGAGGGAGGGCTGCTGATCCCAGCGTTTGTCTGCCTTCTAGCAAAGCCTAGAAGGCAGGCAGCTCAGGAAAACAACTTGGGAATGAGGGACGGCGACTGTTGATGTCTCATGCACGGTAGCTTGCATGGGCACAACCGGGTGGCACTGCACATCCATTCCTCCAGGGAAGGAAAAGTAAAAAATGGCTGGGTGCAGTGTGGGATGACACTGACAACTCGCAGGCTCTGCACCGGGTACAGGGTCCTCTCCCAGAACTTGATCTGTTTGTCGGTGGTAAGGCGCCTACCATCGACCCCCGCCATTGGGGGCAAGCCATAGGGGAAGCACCAGGATGGAGGTAAGTCCCTGGGACATGGGGTGAGAGGGTTGGGGGGGTTGGTGGAAGGCTAAAGAAGCTGCAGCAACAGTATTTTAGTCACTTCAGAATTTGTAGATAATACTAATTACTGGAACGGTTTGCCACAGTCCATTGTTTTTTTTAATCAATTATACTTTATTGATTTTCAAAGACATCCATCAATAATCAAAACTATAACAATGAAACATACATTAACAACACTATAAAACAAATGAAAAAGCAAACAACAAAAAACCCTGCTCCTACTCCTCTGAACCCCCACCTCTTCCTGAAACAGGATCCTATAATAAAAGATTGTTAACTATTACTACTACAGTTCTGAAGAAAGATAGACACTAAAGAGAATAACCATTAGGTAAAAGTTTAGGGGAGCAGCTGTTGCGAGTAATTTGACCCTGATGGGGAGAGAGAGAGAGAGAGAGAGAGACAATAAGGTACACAAAGGTTCCCATCTAGTCTGATACAGACTGGGACACTTCCACAATGAGGCAATATGCTTCTCCACCATCAAAGCAAATAACATTTCTTGGTGCCATTCTTTGTACTGTGGTACGGAAATGTCCCTCCAATGTCGGAGTATTACAAGTTTGGCAGCTATGGCTATCAAGGCTATGTGGCTTTGTATAGTTCAAAAAACAACTAGATATAGAAATGGAGAATTGGAACCTAAGTGATTGATCACTGATAGTGGGAGGCGGGGGGGACTAGAAGCACCTCAGGCGCACTTCCTTCCTTAAATACCTAAATACCTAGTTAAAACAACTCTATACTGTATTGGAGCCAGAACTGCTTTATTAGTTACAGTGGTGGTATAAACTAGTGATGAAAAGTGAGTGTGTATAGTGTAATCTGTTCAGTATAACCTGTTTTAAAGTAACTTAATTTAACCCGAGAGCCATGTACCAGCAGGCTACTACCCCTGGTTTGCAGACCTAAACAAGGTTGAGGGGCCTGGGTCCTTGTTCTGTGAAAAGGGGGTTCTTTCCCAAAAGTAAAGTAAATAGTGTAGTGCCTCTACCCCAAGTCAAAATATATAGTGGGCCAGATATTTAGAAGTACAACCCCCTGGGATGCTGTACCTACCTACCTAACCAACTCCCCTTACAGTCACCCCACACGTGGATTACCATAAACCAAAACCTTGTTTCAAGATATTTGCAATTATTGACTTAAGCTAATAATATGCTCACTAATAATATGTTCACTAATAATATGCTCACTAGACAGATGAAAAAAGGTTAACCAAACAATTTATTTACATGGGATAGGGCTAGGAAAAGGGAAATGGAAGCAGAGGTTAAGTAACAGTTTAGCAATGCCATTTGGGGAAACATCAATATTTACTTTGAATAGACAAGGAACACTTCTCAGAGCCCACCTCCCACCAGCATACAATTCAGAATAGATGTTAGCCCACTGGATCTAACATTACTACTCCCCAACTGATAGCAGTTTAACAACTAAGAGTCCTGTCTGGGTACCCAGGGTCTAGTTGCAAGCCTGATATCTGTGCAGCTGGTTGGTGAGTGTTGGCACACTTTAAAACAAAGTAAATTCACTTTTTTAACAGTGGCAACAACTATTTGTTTATTGAAACTTGGTAACAATTGATGGCAACTATGTAATTTTCCCCAGATGCAAGACAAGACTTGAATTACATGTTGTTTTGCAGGACAGTATCTGGTGGCATTCAGACTATGGATCTGGGGTATTTGGAATTACTTGAACACTTGCCAAGCTGAGAACAAGCAGTAGACACATTGCAGCTTAGATCTTCTCTCTGCATTCCTGCAGCTTTGGTGTCCTAGCAGAAGCCTCTTGCAGCTTTAACAGGCTGGAAACTTCTCAGCTTCTCTGTCAACTTCTTGTCTTCTTTTCAATGGCATCACAGAACAGAAACAGGCAAGAGATGGGGATCTGGGCTGGCACGCCTCAACCCCCAAATCCAGGCATGGACCCTCAGGAGGAGACAGATTGGTAATGCCTAGTAGTGACACTACCAGGCTGATTCCATAAGCTGACCTTGGATGGCAGTCTCTTTCTTTCAGGAACTTCAGGAACATTCAGATGTAAATGCTTCAGCCACACTGCCAGCTAGCAGCCGTGGCTCTTACTTGACTTGAACACAGTCTTTTGGCTTCCCACCGAATGTTAGCAGGAAAACAGTCTCTCAGACACAGACATTTCAGTTTCAGACATAAGGTAGAAGATGGGAGACATCTTCTCACTTCACAGGTACAGGCTTAAACAGAAGAACAAGTCTTTTCACTTCACTTTCCATCTACAGGAATACAAAAGTCAGACTTCCCTTGGCTCTTTGGCTGTGCAAACCTCCAAGTAGGCCTCCATGCTTTCTCAGGCATCCTGAGCAGCTTCCCTTCCCTCGAGAAACTCCCAGCTGATGACCTTAACACTGGCCAGCAAATGACACTTTCATTCTGTCGACACGCTCCTTCCAGCCATTGGAAGTCAAAGCAGGGTAAAGTGGAGCACCTCCTGGGCTAGCAGCCATACAAGCCCTACTGGCAGATCTCCTTCTTCACCTGATGATCACAGAGAGGCTTTCTCTCTCTTGGTAACCTCTCAGACAATTTCTTGATTCTAGTCAGCAAATCAGCACTTCATCCTAAGCACTCCCTCCAGACATCTAAAGGCAAATGCAGGGCCTCTGGGCTGGTGGTTGGGCAAGCCCACATGCAGGCTTTCTTCACACTCTGAAGCATCATGGAGGAAGGGGCCTGAGTCCCCCCTTCCTCAGGAGGGGTTCCAGCCAAACTGAACAGAACAGTCTCTGTCTTATGGGTTTGAGGGGATCATGGCAGCATCCCATTGATCAAAATAGGCTGTCCATCAGAAAATTAATATTCATTAGGCTCACTCGACACATGATTGAGTCCTTGTTTGGGCACCCAAACATTGCCCTTGCTTTCGCCCATGAGTCCCTTGGCAAAGTCTTCCAGGGTTCCTGGCTTTCTTATTGGCCAAACTTGGAGTACAGACTCAAAGATGGCAGCTGTGGTAAAACAGTCCCAACTTACAAAGTCTCTTGCAGCCAAACTGCATTATTTTAATAAATTATTTCCCTAGTCTCCAATAACTTCCCCTCTGCCCTGATGTCTGTTGATAGAGTGGGGCTGGCAAGGGGCTTTTCCCACTTGTCGCCAGGGCTGAAGCTCCATCCCCCCCACCCCAGGTGGCAGGCAAGTTCAGTTCAGTGGTGGTGCAGGGAATACATTTCCCAGCAGCCTCAGCTGCTGTTAAATTTGCATGCGCTTATTAGTGCATTTTAAAAGTTACTTTCAGGACCCCTCTGGTCCCTTCCTCATGTCTCCAGACCCCAATTAGCTGATCCATGAGTCTGGGAGTACTGGGGGAACCTTTGGTGTGCCAGAAGAGTGACTTCAAAACGGACTTGCGCTACTGAACATGCACCTGGGGAAATGATCATTCTGGGTGATTTTAATCAAAACTGGACCTTGAAATCCAATGATGGGCCTCAGGATCTAATCCTTGATGCCTGCCTTACCCAAGTAATTAATCTGCCCACCAGGGATAATGCCAAAACTGGCAACCACACTCTGCTAGATTGGGCCTTAGTCACATATCCTGATTGGATACCTGCTGCTGGTATCTTCTCAGACTCTGTGAGTGATCACTTGCCCATATTTTGCATAGGGTCCAATAAGCTCCCTAGTCTGCCCCCTATGGTTTTCATGGCAAGTGGCTACTCCAGCTTCTTACCGGACCAGTTTTGTCTGGCCCTATCCTAGGCTGTCTGGGAACTGATATTAATACTCCCCAGCATAGATGAGGCCCCAGACGATTTCTCCAGCATCTTCCTGTCAACAGCTAACCTTCATGCTCCCTACAGGAAGCTTAGGGTTCTTGGCAAGTGTCACAAATGGCTCATTCTTGACCTCAAAAAAATCACAATGCTTAGGGATAAGGCCTGGGGGAACTACAAGGCCTCGCTCCTCAAGTCTGATTGGGAGCATTACAGGGCACTTAGGAACAAGTGCAAAAAAGGTACCAAGGCTGCAAAAAGCCAGTACCTACATGGTCTCCAAAAACACCATCTATGTGATCCCAAGAATTTCTGGGGTCACATTAATGCGCTCCTGAAAGGTAGCACTGGTACCCAAGATGGAGCGGTTTTGGTCAATGGCCAGCTGTTGGACGACCCTTCCATGGTAGCTGAGGCCTTTAATGCGTTCTTCATGGACCTGGATGTATACAAACCCAAAACTCCTGCTCCCCCTCCTATGATGCAGGCAACCACTATAGGTGACCCTCATCACTTCCAATTCTATCTTAAGTTAGACAAAACTTCAGAGGTGCTCCCACTACTGAGGCGTATAAAGCTGGACTCTTCCCCTGGTTTCAACCAACTTGAGCCACGATTACTTAGGGCTGCTACCCCTGAAATCGCCCTGCCTGTCACTATGTTTATCAACAGATCCCTCAGGGAAGGGTGTGTCCCTCATAAATGGAAGGTGACCGTGATAGTCCCAGTCCACAAGACAGGGCCACGTGGAAGCATAGAGAACTACAGGCCAATTTCCATTCTTTGCCCTCTAGCAAAGGTGCAAGAGAGGCTGGTTTACAGCCAGCTGTAAGATTACCTAGAGCATCACCGCCTTCTAGCAGATAACCAACATGGCTTTCATAAGTGTCACGGCACTGACACGACCTTGATCAAGTTCACAACCAATACCCTGTGTGCACTGGATAACGGCTCACCCACTGGGGCAGTATATTCATAGACTTGTCAAAAGCATTTGACTTGGTCAATCATGGGCTGCTCCTTGGCAAGCTCCAGCTGCTAGGTCTTGACACACTATCACATGCCTGATTCTCAAATCAATCAATCAGTCAATCAAAAACTTTATTTAACCAGGCAGTTACATCATTGAGCAAGCTCATTTGCAAGATGATCCAGGGCACATGGAACAAATCCATTAACAGCATTCACATCACTTCATAACACAGTAGACAATAAAACAGCCAATTTTTATGTTTGCTTGCACGCATGTGCAAGAAACATAGTATCATCATCCGAGTTTTCGGAGGTGTGTCACCCCCTCTTCCAACTCAGTCAGTGTGTTGGCAGGCGCTGCCTCAGTCCTCCAATGCATGCTGGAGTTGTCTATGACAGCTCCAAAATGCAGTGGAGTACATTTGAAAGAGGGAGCTACGCTTCAGTGAGCAGCAATCAGATATCGCCTGCTCATCGCTCCTCCCTCCACACACACACACACACACATACGCATACTACGTGCTGCCCCCACGCACACATACCTGTAGCAGCTGCGCTCCCCAAAGCTTTCCACATGCCACACTGGGTGCTCACCCCAGCATGGCAAGTCATCGATAGACCGACGGGTGCCCAATCCCCATCGGCTCCACTGTCCTCCCCTCCAGAGTACAGGGTGTGCCGCGCTGGGAGCCCACCCAGTGTAGCAACTGAAGCTATAACCAGGGTGCCCAATCCCCGTCGGCTCCAAGCCCCCAACCAGTTATCCTGTGCCAAGCTGGGAGCCCACCCCAGCGTGGCAAACGCCCATCCGTCATTTTGGTAAAAAACTGAAAATTAAAACTGTCCTCGGCGCCTCCCTGCCCCCCACAACCAGACTCACCCACTGCGCATCCTGCCTCCCCACCCCCTCACCCGACACTTACCTCCGGACCTCGGCATGATGATCTTCGGTGGACTGGGAACACGTCTGCACTCTTCAAAGCTGACTGCGAACTGAGGAAATGCTGGTAAGCTGTATAATGGGATAGATAGGGTTTTTTCAACTTTGTGGCATATCTCAGGCATTTTTTGGAATTTTTGCACCAAATTTTCAACATGGGGTTTTTGGGACCCCTTCTCGTGAATGATGTCACTGTCATGGCGTTATTCATGCCTGAAGGGTGATTTCACAGTCACTGCATGAAATCACCTTTTGGGCCCAAATAATGAAATGACACTGCCAGCGTTCATAAGGAGGCCTCTCAAGAAGCCTATTTTGAAAATTTGGTGGAAAAATTCCAAAAAATGACTGTTTTACGAGCGTGCGTTGCTCAGTTCCTACGCAGGCTCATAAGTTCGCAGATTTTCAATATTTTCACTCCAGATTTTCAACATTGCCATTTTACCACACCTTCTTATGAGCAGTACAGCTGTCATTTTTCACATCTCACCCAAAACATGTTTCCGCCCATGTAGCGCACAATGGCGCAGTTGGTGTACGAAATCAATGTATGGGACACATTAAGAAAATCACAGTGACACTGTTCATGAGCAAAGGTCTTAAAATGGCTATGTTGAAAATTTGGTGAAAAACCTAAAAATGACTGTTTAGCTGGTGCGTATGCGAGTTCCTACACCGCCCGTAAGTTCTTGAATTTACTATTTTCACCCAGATTTCAATATTGCCATTTTATTACACTCCTTATGAGCAGTACAGCTGTCATTTTTCACATCTTGCCCAAAATGTGCTTCCACCCATGTAACCAACAATGGCGCAGTCGGTGTGCTAAATCAATGTATGGGACACATTAAGAAAATCACAGTGACACTGTTCATGAGCAGACATCTTAAAATGGCTATGTTGAAAATTTGGTGAAAAAATCCCTAAATATGACTGTTTTACCAGCTTGCCTTGCGCAGTTCCTACACACGCTCGTAAGTTTGCGAATTTTCAATATTTTCATTCCAGATTTTCAACATTGCCATTTTATTACACTTCCTTATGAGTAGTACAGCTGTCATTTGTCACATCTTGCCCAAAACATGTTTCCGCCCATGTGGTGCACAATGGCGCAGTCAGTGTGCGAAATCAATGTATGGGACACATTAAGAAAATCACAGTGACACTGTTCATGAGCAGACATCTTAAAATGGCCATGTTGAAAATTTGGTGAAAAAATTCCTAAAAATGACTGTTTTGCGAGTGTACGTTGCGCAGTTCCTACGCACGCTCGTAAGTTTGCGAATTTTCAATATTTTCACTCCAGATTTTCAACATTGCCATTTTATAACACTTCCTTATGAACAGTACAGCTGCCATTTTTCACATGTCTCCCAAAATGTGTTATTGCACATGTAGCGCACAATGGTGCAGTCAGTGTGCGAAAGCAATGTTTGGGACAGATTAAGAAAATCACAGTTACACTGTTCATGAGCAGAGGTCTTAAAATGGCTACGTTGAAAATTTGGTTACAAAAGTCCATAAAATGACTGTGTTATGAGTGAGCATTGTGCAGTTTCCACGCACCCTCGGAAGTTCATGACTATAATATTTTCAGTCCAGATTTTCACCAGTGGCATTTTTCCACACTTCCTTATGAACAGTACAGCTGTCATTTTTCACAACATGGCCAAAATGTGTTTTCACACTTTCAGTGCAGAGATGCGTGGTCACTGTGGGAAATCATTGTTCGGGACAGATAAAGAAAATCACAGTGACACTGTTCATGATCGCAGGTCCCAAAATGCCTCTGTTGACAATCTGCTGTAAAAAATCCCCAAACTAATTACATTACGGGTGTGCGTTGCACAGTTTCCATGCACGCTCATGACTTCACCAGTTTTTTTAATATTTTTACTACAGATTTGCAACATTGCCATTTTTTACACCTCCCCATGAACAGTACAGCTGTCATTTTTTACATCCTGTTCGGAATATGTTTGCACCTGTGATGCTAAATGCCGTAGTCACTGTGCATAAGCAGCTTTCCGCTAACAAACTGATATTGCCACTGTTCATGAGGTGGGGTCACAAAACAAACATGTTGAAAATTTGGAGTGAAAATACCAACGAATGCCTGAGGTATTATGGTTTCCAACCATAATGCCCAACCCCGTAGAGAATGACAGGCATCAGGGATGTGACTTGGGATTCTTGCCTGCAATGCTCATACCATTCCACACCCTGCAGCCAGTGAGAGGCATCGAGGTATGCCTTGGACTCTTGTGCCCCAAAGTTCACCCCATTCTCCTATACGCACCCATCTCACCGTATTTCCTGATGGAATGGGGTGAGCATAAGGGCCAAAGACCCCAAGGCACACCGTGACACTTGTCAGTGTCTGCAGGGTGGGGTGTGGTGAAATGGCGTGTCCATTATGCCTGATGACCCAAAGGCACACCCCAATGCCTGTCACTCTCTGCAGGGTGGTGGTGGGGTTGGCTTCAGTTCAATACTTCACTGCCATTCCTATTACGCAGCTCTGTAACTTCTACACTACCACTGCCAATGTCAGCAAGCAAACATTCAGCATTGACAAATGCTTGTTTAAGTATGAGATCATTAGTGTCTGGAGCAAGACTTAGCTAACAAAGTCTGTATACATGCACAGGCAATTCATCACAGTGTGGCGAGAAGCCATGGAGGAGGGAGGTAGGAGAGGATGGCAAGGACACAGTGGAGAACTGAGGGAAGAGAGGATGACAAGACACATGAGGGGAGGGGGGAGTACTGCTAAGGAAGAGGACCCTGGTGGGGGGTTGCCACAGGGAAGGAGGGGGGAACTAGGAGGAGGTAGTTACACTAAAGAAATGCCATCCGACAGGAGGAATAAGAGGGCCAGGGGGTCAAGGTGCTAGTGGAATATTCAGTCCATATGTCAATGATTTACCTGAAGCAATCGCACGCAGTCTTCAGGCATTGATAGAGCATCTGTCTGAATACATAGGGGCTGGGCAGAAGGGAGAGTTTAAGTGCTTTTTGCATGTTATTCTACAGTGATGGGAGGAACAAGCTGATGGCAGTTGAGCCAAGATGTGTCCTTGTCCGTGGTAGCTTGAAGAGGACAAAGGAGGAGTTCTGTAAGCCATATGCACCTTTTGACCATTCAAAGAGGTTACAGATATATGTGGGAGTTTGTTAGACATAGCCCTGAAGAGCCACATGAGGGCATTTATTTGCCTCCTCATGAAGAGGGATGGCCATTTAATTGCCTGGTACAACAGGCAGTGGTGAGTCCGCAATGGCATGTCAAGTATGAATCTCAAGGCACGATGATAGAATGTATAAAGCTTCTGTAGTGCGTACTGGGGATAGTGACTATGTAGAAAGTCAGTGTAGTCAAGCAAAGGTAGAAAGGTTGTTTGAACCAGCCGCTTCCTGGCTTCGAGAGTAAGTAGACATCTCATATGGTAAAATATGCCAAGGCGCTGTCTTAGTTTTTTTGTTAGCTCACTTAAGTGTACATTGAAACTGAGTTTATTATCCAACCAGACTCCCAGATATTGGAATTCATCCACTATTTCCAGAGGTTCACCAAGGAGGGTGAAAATCTGGGGGTTACCAGGTGTCCCCATATTGTGGGAGGAGAGCAGAGAGATAATCATGGCTTTGGTTTTTTGGCATTAAGCAAGAGCTTAAGGCTCGGCAGGTTATGTTGGAGGATGATAAAGTCCTGTTGTAACTCCTTGTAAGCAAGATCTAGAGAGGGGTTGGTTGTATAGAGGACTGTGTCATCTGTGAAAAGGTGACCATTTCCTGCAGATATGCCAGAGTCTATGCAGTTAATATACAGTGCGAAGAGGATAGGTCCCAAGATAGAACCTTGTGGAATGCCTCGGGGCAGAACTTTTAGTGGGGACAATTCCCCTTGTGCTTTAATTTGTTGTCTTCGATTTGTGAGGTAGTAGTGGAACCACTTTATTGCAGCAGGGGTTAGACCAATGCTACCCAGAGTGTCAAGCAGGATGGAATGGTTAACCGTGTCAAAAGCTTTGCTAAGGTCAAGGAAAAGTGCATAGATGTGCTGTTTGTTGCCCAAGGCTTTTAACCAGTCACTAGACACTTTGGCTAGAGCCGACATGGTGCGATACTTAGGTCTAAACCCTGATTGGGCTGTGTTAAGAATATTTTCACAATCCAAATACTTCCCTAGCTGAGAGTTGACAATTTTTTCTAGTAGCTTGGATAGTACAGGGAGAAGCGAGATTGGCCTGTAATTATTCAAGTCTGTGAGGTCTCCCTACTTGAACAAAGGGATAATATGCGCAATTTTCCAACTGAGCGGTAGCTCCCCTTGGGTAACTGAGCTATTAAATAGATGGGTGATTGGTGCTGTCAGATAATAATATCCTACTTTTAGAAAGAAAGGTTCTAATGAGTTGGCACCAGCACTCTTTTTGGTATCCAACGAGAGAAGAAGGTCCTCCACCTATTTAAAGGATACTGGCTGGAAATTGAAGGGAGGGCGGCCGGTACAGGGGGCAGAAGTAGGGCTAGTTCCAACACTGGCGGCACTTGGGGCACTCAGTTTGCTGACAGATGAGGCATTGAATGCGAGGCCAGCTACAGCAGAGTGGTTATTGAGCTGATCTGAGATCTCAGACTTGACAGTGTAGGAGTTATTGTTCACAACAATTTTGGCTGGAAATGGGGTGGCAGAGGAGTGTCTTTCGACCTCTCTCAAAATTTGCCAAAACTTGGCAGAGCAGTCTTTTGTTTTCCTTAAGGGCAGACTGGAAGAAACGTGATTTTTCCATCCTGACCAGTTTGGTGCAGGCATTCTTGGCTACCCAAAAGGAGAGCCAGTCTCAATCAGACTGCAACTTTCTTGCCCTTTTCCATAGTATGTCTCTGGACCACAGGGCCCTCTTCAGGGATGGGCTGAACCAATCAGGTGCCCGTTTCCTAGATTTAACCTGTCTTAAGGGTGCATGTTTGTTGATTACCCTTAGTAACAGATCCTGGAAGATACAGAAAGCTTCAGTCACAAGTTATCTGTCGAACAGGTCGCAGAAGGTAAAGTGGCAAGGGGCACATTTTAGCTGCCATCCAGAAACTGATGGAGTACCCCAGGGCTCTATTTTAGGCTCAATACTATTTACTCTCTTTATCAATGATATTGGTCTAAACTGCAGCACAGGGAACATAATCCTATATGTGGATGACACTGTTGTCTACTGGAGTGATCCCAAACCTAGTGCCATTGCTGAAAGACTAGCTGCCAGTCTTAATTCCCTGGAAAGCTGGTTTGCTTCCAATTTGCTTGTCTTAAATGCCAAAATGATTAAGGCTGTTCCTGGATCTAGTCACCTGGGACAGCATAGGAAACACCTGCTCCCACTCTTCTCTGCAACAGGATCGCAGATAGAAGTCATCAAAAGGGTTAAATACCTCAGTGTTTACCTAGGTCAGCACTTGTCCTTTAAGCCATATGTGGACCATACACCATAAACTTGGCAGTCTCTACAGGCTTGGCAACATCTTAACTGATAAATCTAGAGTTGCCATAGCTAAGAGCACCCTACTCACTGCCCTTCTGTATGGTGCCCCACTCCTACACTTCTTTAAGGAAAGCAAAAATCATAGACTGTCAGTAATTTATAACAAGATTTGTCACTTTGCAACCTGTTCTCCACCCTAGAGACACCACTGTGAGGTCCTTGCTGACTTAAATTGGCCCACCCTGGGAATTCAAACTATATATCCTCTACTCTGTCTTGCACACAAGCTCTTCAATGTCTACACCCCACCCAACTTGGGAGGCTTGCTGAACCCCAAGGTCTCAAGATGAAACCTTCGCTCCACAAACAGCAACCTACTCAAAATTCCCCAGGTCCACACAACTTTGGTAAAAGATCTTTCAGATATTCAGCACCCTACTACTAGTGCTTACTCCCAGAGAATCTGACCACCTGCACTTCCCTCAAAGGTTTCAAAGCTGGGCTTAAGGTGTACATGTTAGAACGCTGCCACTGCAGTTGCTACCATTCAACCCCCACCCTCTCAACGAATGTATCCTATTTGACTAAATATAAGTGATCACCTAATATGTCTTTGCCCACAGCTGGCATGTCTCCTTGAGCACCTGTCCATATCTCCCAATCCTACTATGCGCCTTGTTGTAACTAACTTTTACTGTGACCATGTTGTACTATGTATTTCAGTCTGTAACATGTTTCTCCCATTTCTGGATTGCTGTAATACACTGTGTTATATATGCTGTAAATTTATGTTATCTACTGTACTATACTTGTTGTGTTATGTAAATGCATGTAACTAATTCCGGTTCACCCCTGAAAAAGGGACTTTTGGTCTCAGTGGGTTTACGTAGTTATCAAAATGCTATAGATAAATACATTAATAAACTGTGCATGCAAGGATTGCCAGCTCTCACATTTGTAGTGCGGCTGCATGGTGGATGCACGTCTTTGCTCCTCTGGCCCGTCTTTTATAGGAACCCCCTCAGGAAGACTTTTGTTGACGCACTGGGGTTTTGGTGTGGTGCTGCTCCCACACCAGCATCTTGAAGGAGGCAGTATAGTGCAGTGGTTTAAGACTCTCAGCTGCAAATCTGGAGACCTGGGTTTGAATCCCACTGCTCCCACTTGCATACTGTGTGACCTTGAGCAAGTCACTTAATGTCTCTGTGCTCCCAGGTCACACCTGTAAACAAACTTTCAGCTTAGTGTGTTACTCATGGTAAAAAAAAAAAAAACAACTGAAAATACCTGCAATAAAAGAGGAGACATGTCTGAAATCACAACTGACTCCTTTATTTTTTTATGGCAGAAGATTGTGAGTACTTTGCCTTGCTTGCTTGTCTTGTTTGTGGGGTTAGTAGCCCTCTGCAGAGCTTCGGGCTCCACATTGCCATTGAGCACACCTGTTCCTTGCTTGTTTTGCCCTCTTTTACAAGGAAAACATTTCTGTGACCAGCCGGAGACCACAGGGGCACCAAGGACCCAGACAAGGTGGCAGTGGACAAATGGGAGGAAGGAGATAGTGCTCTGGAAAGCCCCCAACCTTAGGGGGGGGTTACATTTACAACACACCTACACACGAAGATGCAGGGGAGACATTGAGGTGGAATGTGGGAGGAGTGCAGGGGATGCAGGACAGTGGCAACCCAGATATTACTCTGCGAGTTCGGCCCCTACCTCAGCAGCATGAGGTTCTGGCCATGAAGGCAGAACAGGCATCCACAAGGGCTCAAATATACTGCTTCAGCCCTGCAGTCATTGGGCTTCACAGAATGCCACTGTCACAGTCAACACAAAGGCCAAGACTGGTCAGAACTGGTGCCTGGACAGTGGTTGCAGGGAGAAAGGGAAAGAGGGTAGGGTGGGAAGGTGAAACCTAAGGAACCAGGGCTGTGCACAAGCAACAGATATGCAGTATTGCAGACAGTGGAGAACCAGGTGGCCTTCTCAAGGGAAGATGGGTCCAGCATGCCAAATAGCCAGGCACTGTCTATGGAGGATGAGCTAAGGAGGGGGGGAGAGTCCCAACGAGGATGGGAGAAAGGTATTTGTAGTGGGGCACTCCACAGTGATGAGCACAGGAAGGAAAGTGAGTTTAAAACCTGATGGATATGAAGTTGTGCTCTGCTTTCCAGGAGTGACAGTGGATTCATGGCCAGGTAGAGGAACTCGAGGAAGAGGGTGTGGGGAAGCCAGATCCAATAGTGCACATAGGGATGAACAATATGAGAAGGAGAAGGATGACAAGGTGAAGGCAGGCTTCCAGGCACTAGAGCAGGTAGTAAAGGAGAGACCAGGGTGGTAACCTCCACAGCAGTTTTACTGCAGCCAAGCCCAAATGAGAGAAATTAATCTCATGTGTTCCTCTTCAATGCATAGCTAAGAGGGTGGTGCAGGAAAGAGGAATTTCATTTTCTTTTGGACTGTGGCCCAACTGGGAGGTGATGGAAACTATTCAAATGGGATGGGCTGCATCCCATTTAGGAAGGCAGGAGGGTGCTGGGAGCCAAAGTTGCATAGTACCTTAGAGCTAGTTTAAACTACATTGGAGGGAAGGCAGCTCAGTCACAAACACACTAAATAATAGAAACCAGGGTCCCTGCTGGCCTCCCCCTACCCAACATAAATTAAAACATGGTGAACACTAGTGGGAAAGGAAGTGGGAAGAGAAGGACCAGATACTGGAGGATGGTATGCACCAGTACAAGAAGTCTGGAAAACTAGATGCAAAAACTGCATGCATTGGTTGCAGAAGGAAATCTGAATCTGGTGGCTGTCTCTGAGACATGGGTGCTCAGAACAATAACTGGGACATGACCATTCCAGGGTATCCATTATTCAGGAATGGTAGGGTAAGGGCACGGGGAGTAGTACTCTTTATTAAAAAGAGTATTGTGGGACCAGTGTTAAATACTATGGGGGGGCCTGGAAGGTTTAGAGACTATGTGGTTACAAGTAACCATTGGGAATGAGAAACAAATCACAGAAAAGAACAGCTATGTACTTACCGTAATAGTAGATCTTTGAGAGAATCTCTTTCATCAGGCCACACCTATGAAACATATAGCCGCCAAGACACTAGGACCTCATGGAAACTTTTGAAACAGTCAGCCAGGAGCCACTCACAATGACGTCAGATGCCAGTGTGCACATAAACATGGGCAGCTCCTCCTCTCCTCAGTTCCCTGGTGGAGGGCCTCTCTGTAGGGAACCAGGAGAGAACCCAGTACTCTACAAGGTTCCATGTGAAAATTGTGATCTCTTTATAGTGCCAGAAAATACAGTGACTAAAATGGAGCGAGTCACAATATAGCTACACTACATCCTAGCGATAAGCATTAGCGCTACACTGTATTAATGGCGAATGGTTACCTTGCTTGTCCAGATCATCCGTGGTCGGTCGTGTTCACTTAGATACTTCCAGTAGCGAAGTGCAATTGCTAAACAAATATACGGTGGCAAGACTAAACAAAACACTAACTAAACCCACGTCAGCACCATGTTGGTACCACCATAGAAGCAATGTCGACTGTTTACCTTGCTTGTCCAGATCACCTGTGTTCAGCTTCCTGTTTACACTACCAGCATGCATAACACTTGCTCCACCCACATAGATACTTTTAAATGTAGAGGTGCAGGGTCTTGCTTACCTGGAGGAGTGTACTAGTGGAGTGGAGGTGTTGACTGAGAGAATGGAGTTTGAGCAGATTCTCAGTCAAAAAGGTAGGCCGCTTGCTCTGTTTTGGGACTACGTGTACAGAAAAGATAAAGAGACGCCTGAAAAAACATTTTGGCATTGTGTGGAGCCTCATAAGTATAACTATTTGGCACGCATTCATACTACTGGGAATACAGTGTTAGGTCTCCTAAAAGAGCACACACATGTCGCCGATGCTGGTGATGTAGGGTCTCATAAAGTTATGGCGCAAATTAGGGAACGAGCAAGATCCAGTGTGGAGACTATGTCTCAAGTGGTTGTGCAGTGCACCAGTATTGCACCGGATTGTTTGGCTGGTCGCTTACCAGCAGTACAACTAATTAAATGGACAGTACAACAAATCCAACAAGTGGAGCGAGGTTGCTCAGCAACACCAGCCACCATACAGGAAATAGTAATTCCATTTGAATTCACAGTCACTAAATCTGGTGAGACATTCCTGCTTTATGATAGTGGCAGTGATTCAGACCGTTTTTTGGTTTTCAGTACAGTTGCTAACCTCAAGCTACTACAGGATAGCACTGACTGGATGGTGGATGGCACTTTCAAGGCATGTCCTGCATTGTTTGAGCAGCTTTATACCATTCACTGCATGCGAACAGGCACTGTATGCACAGCTGTATATGTGCTCATGTCCTCTCACAAAAGCAGCTCATATGCACACGTTTTCACCAAATTGCAGGAATTGGGGTACACACTTAAACAGGCCACTACCAAAATGGACTTCAAGAAGTCTGCTTGGAAGGCATTCAGCTCTGCCTTCCCAGACACAGAAATAAGAGGATGTTTTTTCCATTTTGCACAGGAGGTGTGGCAAAATATTCAAAAATATCCAGATATCCACGAAAAGTATTGTGATTACCCAGATTTTGCCTTGTACTTTAGAATGCTACTCTCCTGAGCATTCGTGCCAGCAGGTGATGTGGTGGACACCTTTGATGAGATGAGAGAATGGGAGTTCTTTGCAGCTAATGAGGAGTTACTAACTCCACTGCTAGGCTACTATGAATCTACATGGGTGGGAAGACCCAGAGGACGTGCTGGTCATAGAACAGCTGCTTTTCAACCAGACAAATGGAATTGCTATGAAGCCACCACCATCAGAGGGACTGCATGTACAAACAATGTGGTCAAGGGTTGGCATCACAGGTTCAACTCCCACCTCAGTGCATGTCATCCAAGCATTTTGAAATTAATTGAATGCTTGCGAGAAGAGCAGAGGCTCACTGAGCTAAAGGTTGAGCAAATGGTGTCTGGTGGAGTATGTCCTCAAAAAAGAAAGTACAAGGATATGAATAGTAGAGTTGAAGCAATCGTGGCTCAGTACTCAGAAAGGAGCAAATATGACTATCTGCATGGATTAGCGTATAATTTTCAGTTTAAGGCATAAGCAGTTTTAAAAGCAGAAGGATCTTCTGGAAGATTTTGTTTGTTTATCAGTAAAGGGTGAGTTTTAATGCAGGAGCAGCTCCCATCGCAATCATTGTGATTGTGTTTATTTTTTCTAACACAAAAGTCACAATTTTGACACCCTTACCAGGAGTTGCTCTGCTTGCTTATACTGAAAATCAGCTGAGCCACAATTGCTGGTAAACACCAGGCCCTGCCCTGCTTGTTCCTTGTTCCTTGTTCTGCTACTGCTGGTAGGTACTGCACGCGCTCACTGTTTTTGCTGACAGCTCACAAAAATGTTCGTCTCAAAGAGGCACATTAGAGAAGGTGACATAAAAAGCAAATTGGAGGTGAGGTATGGGCAAAATAGACAGAATGGAATGGAACGCAGTTCTCGCTGAGGGTAAACAATCCAGTGCTAATGCTCTGTGCTACTGCTCACTATTTTGACAGCATCACTATTGTTGTTAGCCATTTCTGCATGCGCTGGCAGTTTTTGCTGGCAAGCTATTATGTATAGGTAGCTGAAATCACACTCGCTGATTTGTACTCGCTATAGTTTATTCACGATTATTACCGTGCTAATATCATGGGATACCCTCTGCAAACCAGGCGAGGCAGGGCCAAGAAAGATAACAAAATAGAGATAGGAGCAGCAAAACCCCGTGTTGCAGGCCCACAAAGGGGAAGGAGAGTTTAACGGCATCGCCTGATGAAAGAGATTCTCTCAAAGATCTACTGTTATTTTAAAAGATCTACTGTTACAGCAAATACGTAACTGTTCTATCTTTTTCAAGGATATCTCTTTCATCAGGACAAAACTATGGAAGCAGTACAAGAGAGACGAGTTTGGTGGGTGCTGGTAGCAGTTCCTCAGTAATTGACAGATGGAGCCACCATGTTTTTGAAATTTTTAAGCCTGCCCACATAGAGAGCAGAGAGCCAACGAGGGAGTGTGAAGTTCTGACAGACACAGCACGTGAGGCAAATATCTCCTCGGTCATCCCATTAAAAAAATTGATGATCAGTAATTATACTGTATTAGTCAGTGCTGCTGCTGTCTTCTGCAGTACCTATGTTCTTGTCTTATGCTGACCATGAAGCTTTTCAAGGCATAGTAAGTGCCCTGCTGTTTCCTGTATTTTTATGTAGCCCCCCCGTCGATGACTAGGAGTATAATATAATGTCCATGGGGAGTGGAGAGACCACAGCAGCAGACTATAACCCAGAATGGCTGCGTTTACCTGGTTCACTGATCTCCTCTGGGGTGTTGAAACATCACAGGGTGTTGCAGCTTAAAGGGGGGAAAGGATTAGTCCCAATACAGTTTAATAAATAAGTTTATTGTCCACACAATGAGCAAAAGTTCATAACATTTAATTCTGTGAGAGAATCACAAATCAATTCCATGGAGCATGGGGTGAACAAAGGCAGCAATTCATTCCAAGGCACACACGTACCTTAATACAGTGCTGCATTCATGATCCTGAAGATCTCCCACTAACTTCTTCCTCTCGGAGCTGAATCAGGCTTCCATGTTTCCTGGTGGTAGCACCGTACTTGGAGGCCGAATCAGGCCTTAGCACACTTAGAAACTTTTTGGCAGCTCAGCTTATCCCTGTCTTCACTCCTGCAAGAAACTTCAAGTGGACTAGAATGAGTCCCATATTTGACAGACTGCAAGAGCAAACCCCACTACTTCCCAGCTGTGTTTGGGATTGGCAAACGATGGGGCTCATACCTCCAGAGTCTGCACCTGCAGTACATCTTCCATGGCCAATCACACAATGATTTCCTATAAATCATGGCCGCTGGGCACCACGAACACAGACGACATGATGGGCACACTGGACACACAGCAGAGACAACCACACACAGAGCCACTCATAGAGATTTATGCTCGGGCACCTGGCACTATCTGCCCATTCCCACTCACTTCTTGCTTGGCTCTCTCTGGTGCTGTCTTACGATAACTGGGGAGGGATGGGACAGGCTCTCACAGCTGCCCCACCACCTCTTCTTTCTTTGCGGCATGGACGAGCATTCTACCAGTAATCTTCTTTGAACTGGCCATTCTCACTGTATAGAATGCTCCCACACTTGTTCTCCAAAGCTGCCATTCTGCTGATAGCTGTGGGTCAGGGTGGCAACCACCCCACCTGTCTGTGAGCCTCGGTGTTCTACTGGACCAGGCTCCCGACTCCCTCCCCATTCATGCTAAAACCCTCCGATTTTTCTCTCCTGCAGTAACCAGGCCGCCTGCCTGTGGGCGGTACCCAGATGCCATAAGAATTAACCCTTTTGATGCTCATAAGCCCCAAAGGGGGTTACACTCTCCCCCTACACAAACACTCACCTCCTGGTGAGCAATCGCCCAGTTACATGGAATGGACCCTGAAGGGGAGATATGCACACTGTCTCCCCCAAGGTGCCACCCTGCACCACTGCCATCACTGCCAGAATGGTGGAAACCCCAAAGCCCATCTTTACACTGCCCATATAACTGGTGCTATGAGAAGCCCAAATTACACAGGGAAGCTGGTGACCCACTCACCATGCCCTCGGACAGATTGCCAAAACCACGGTGGCAGCATCCAAACCCCTGCTCTCTCACTATTTAAACCCACACATCTACCCCTATGCTGCTGCCACCAGTTTAGCTAGTTAATGCTTATTCATACCACACATAGTCCACCAAAGATCAATACAGCACAATGAACTCATCCTGCAGCTCCAACGTGCCGTAGGTAATTTATTTATTAATTTATTTATTTTAAACAGACATACACACACACACACACACACACACACACACACACACACACTCACATCCCCTTCCCTTTCATGTCTTCTATTTAATTGCAAACAGGACTGTAGTGCTCAGTCTGTAATGGCAAAAGTCTGTGATTTTTCTTTTTTTTTTTTTTTTTTTTTCCAGAAGCACAGTCTCTTCACTACTGGTCAGCTAGGTTATAACTCCCCCATAAGTCCAACTTTGAGGACCATCCCTACACACTATTAACAGTCAACAAGAACATTACAACAATAATAAATAACAAAAGGAGTGGTCTCATCTGATTTTTCAGTGGGCTATCAGTCCTTATTCAGTGTCCAAACAGGGGGGCTTCTACAGTTGCACAGTAACAGTCTTGCAGTCACAGTGGGTCTCCATGGGAGCTGGACCTATGACTTGCTGCCTCCACTAGCATAGTAAGACTGGGAGTCCAGCTTGGTCACTTCCTCTCCAAAGGAATCCTGGCTGATCACATAGTATTTTATGTGCTTCCCTTCAATGTCCTGGATGATGGCAAAAGTTTTGAACAAGGTAATTCCGGTGTAGGTGTGCATATCACACATGGCACATGCATGGCGTTGGGCCCCTTGAAGCTGCAATGCAGTACTGTAGGGGATAATCTGCTGCTTGGTGTACACTTTATCCAGCATGGCATGGAAAACCCAGTCAGAATGGTGTTCCTCAATGATATCCCAAATATGCTCAGGAAGATAGGGATAGCAATGTCCAGGATATTCCTTACAGATTCGGTGCCTGATGAATCTCTCAGCTTAGGACCACTCCAGGACGGTGTGTACACTGGTCTGAAGAGCCTGTCCATCTGGTAACTGCACTCCAGTTCAGTAGGTGAGAACTTTAGGACCAGTGGGCCTGAGCTGGTCTAATTTCTCTCTTTTCTGGCAGCATAACTCTGGCAGCGTGGGAGCCTTGTTAGGGAACCGGAACAGACGAGATGCATATGGCTTAGGTATATCTCTCTCTAGAAATTTTTTTCCATCATTTGTTTTCCCCCCATGCGACCCCAGGCAGGACACTCCACTCTACCCACCACCTGAGACCATCCACTGCTCCCCCTGGTACTCTCAAGCCCCATTTCCCCTATGGATTTTCCCCTGTGGTGGGGTGGGAAGGGGAAGGTATGTTTTGCCCCAACCAGGATACAATCCAGACTGGGGCTATTTTGGGTGATCTGGCGGTGGAGCATGTTGCTGGTTGGCTGGCAGGGCTTCACGGAGCATGCAATTGCCCTTCTTTTTCCACTTTTTGTCCCTCCCCTTGCAGCCCTGAACATGTGTACATGGAGGCGTATGCACACTACAGAGCCACACTCTTGCCTCTCCAACCTCCAATGCTGCCACCTGTCCTTCACCAGAGGCAGCCATAGTGGGAGGCAGGTAAACTTATGTGAAAAAAATATTAAGGCCACTGAGATACCAAGGGAAGAAAGTGACGAAGAGATGCTGTGGGTGGCACTGCAGGTGAAGGGAGGAACCATCATACAGACAGAAGTAGTCTACAAACCACCTGCACAGAAAGAGGAAGTGGATGGAGAAATGCTAACGGTAATCAGGGAAATGTCCAGCAAAAGGCAGGTAATACTGATGGGGGATTTCAATATGCCTGATGTGGACTGGAGCATCCCAGTGGCGGCAACTAATAGAAGTAGGGAAGTCCTGGAAGAACTATAAGGGGCATTTCTAAAGCAAATCATAAGGGAACCCACATGGGAAAGGGCCATACTTGACCTCGTAATGTCCATCAGAGACAGTATCACTAACATCACAGTGGGGGGGGATCACCTAGGGACAAGTTATCATAACACAGTGATGTGCAAGGTTAAAACAGAACAAGAAGCATTCCATACCAAAACAAATGTCCTCGATTTTAAGAGGGTGAACTTTGGGAAAATGGGGGAAGCAGTTAGAAGAGCACTGTCACAGATAGGAAAATGGGAGGAGGTAGTGGAAAGGTGGACAAAAATTAAGAAGGTCCTAGAAGATGCTACAAGCCTTTGCAAAAGACAGGTAACAAAAAACAGGAGAAGGAAGAGACTGCTATGTTTCTCAAAGGTAGTAGCATTAAAAGTTAGGGCAAAAAGGCTGGCCTTCAAGAAGTACAAAGCCTCGCAGGGAGCACAGGACAGGGAAGAATATCAGTTGAAACTGAAGGAGGCTGCGAAGGCTGTCAGGCAGGCAAAAGCACAGACAGAGGAGAACATAGCAAGAACAGTGAGGCAGGGGGAAAACATCCTACAGATATATTAGTGATAGAAGAAAAAACCAAACAGGAATAGTAAGAATTAAGGGGGAGAAGGGTGAAGTGTAGAGGACATACTTTTCTTTTATAATTCATTTTATTTAGAAAAGTTTTCCAATACAGTACAAAGCCAGATCCATGTAATGCATGCAGTATCAAAGGCACACAGCAAAACTGACAGGAATTGAAAGATCTGGCCCCTCACCCACCTCCCTTCTATTCCCTTCCTCATCTGTCCCATTCCCTCCCCACAGTACAAAAAATAACTTTACATTAAGAAGAGAATTACAATTCCCAAAGAACCAGGCTATCACAGGGGGTTACAAAGTATATAGTGTGTATAGGGGTCCTCAGATTTTGTTAAATCTACCTGGGTTGTTGTGGAGACTTGCAATTGTCCTTTCTGTCCTCAAGTTGGCAAGGAATTCTTGTAGCCACTCTGTGTATGTCAGAACTTCTTTGTCTTTCCAATGTTTAAAGACAAGCTTTTTAACCGACATTGATATCAGTGTTATATGATGTTTACGATTATATACTGTGACCCCGGAGAGGTTACCTAACAGACAGATTTCAGGTGTGAACAAGTCATCAAGACCTAGTAAGGGGTCTGTCTTCTGTTTAATTAAAGCCTATAGAGGGGTCACTTTGGGGCACTCCCAAACAAGATGTAGTAAAGAGCCTTCTGCCTGATCACAACATGTGCAGGTAGAGGAGTCAGCTAAGCTGAGTCTAGCAAGTTTTTACCGGGAGTAGTGTAGATTGTGAAGTATATTGCATTGTGTCAGGCGAAGCCTGTCCTGGGTCACAAACATGTGACAGTTGGGATCCATGACAGGAGTCCGACAGTATTTCTGTCGAACGCCCTGTCAGCAACACCGGCTGGTCGACCGCATTCTGCAGTCAGCTGCCGTTCAGCATCGCTTCCTCTGTTTTCTATGGGGGCTTTGCCCCCAACCTCTCACCCGGGGCTGCAACCCCTGACTTAAAGATTCTCAACTCCAGTCAGAGCTGATTGGGGGGGGTGCAGGACCCCCAACCGGCAGTGCCGGGTTCCAGCGGGTCTCCACCATGGCTAGGTGCTGTAGTCACTGTGGGGCACCTCGCTGGTGAAATGTCACTGCAAGGGGGTTAAACGTGACAGTTGTGCCACAATGCTGGCCAGTCCACATCTAGGTTCAGGAAATATGAAGCCCAGTACCCCAAAGGGCCTAGATAATCAGGGTATATCTGGTCATATAGTGTCGCACAGATTTTGGACACAGCTTGGGGGAGTCCAGCAAGGGGTCCTAAGTCTAGGTAATAAAAGGCGGACATACTTAATGGGTATTTTTTTTTCAGTGTTCACAAAAGAAATAGTAGGACAGGGTCCACAGCTAAAGGATAAAGGAAAGACAGGAGGGAGGGAGGGAGGACACAAGCCCCTTTATAGAGGGGAGGACACTCAGAGAACTTGAGAAATTATGAGTGGATAAGGCAATGGGACCTGGCGGGCTGCACCCAAGGATACTGAAAGAACTGAGGGGAGAGCTATCTGCTCCCTGTTGGCAGCCCTGTTCAATCAATCCCTGGAGACAGGGGTGGTTCCCAGGGACTGGAGGAGAGCAGATATGGTGCCAATTCATAAGAATGGCAGTAGGGAGGAGGTAGCGAACTATAGAATTGTAAGCCTAATACTGGTGATGTGGAAGGTTATGGAGACATTAATAAAGGAAAGAATGGCTGTGTACCTCACTAAAAATGGGCTGTAAGATCCAAGACAGCATGGTTTCACAGGAGGGAGATCATGCCAAACAAACCTTATAGAGTTCTTCGACTGGGTGACAAGAGCTGTGGACCGGGGAGTGGGGGGGGGGCACTGGATGTGGCCTATCTGGATTTTAGAAAGGCCTTTGATATAGTCCCACACAGGAGATTAATAAACAAGATGAACAGTCTAAGGGTGGGGGCAAAAGTGGTAAGGTAGGTGCAAAATTGGCTGAGCAGCAAGAGTCAATGATTAGTAGTAAAAGGGGTAAGATCTGAGGAGGGGTAGTTACAAGTTGGGTTCCACAGGGGGTCAGTTCTGGGCCATTACTGTTCAATGTTTTCATTAGCGACATAGCAGAGGGTCTAGAAGAGAAGGTAGGCCTGTTCACAGATGATACAAAGATCTGTAACAGGGTTGACACACTGGAGGGCATAGATAAAATGAGAAAGGATTTAAAAAGATTAGAGGAATGGTCAAGGGTATTGCAGCAGGGATTTAATGCCAAAAAGTGTAAAATTATGCACATGGGACATAAGGATCCAAGTGCAAGGTGCCAACAGAGTGGAGAAGATGTGGCAGCTACCAATCAGGAAAGGGATCTGGGGGTCATCATAACAGATGACCTTAAGGTGGCTGGTCAGTGTGGAAGGGCAGTGGGAAAGGCGAGTAGGATGCTGGGTTGCATAGGGAGGGGTATAACAAGAAGAAAGAGGGAGGTAATATTGCCCCTGTATAGGTCACTGGTGAGGACTCACCTCGAGTACTGTGTCCAGTTTTGGAGGCCCCATCTCAGGAAGGACATTGAACAAGTGGAGGCAGTGCAGAAAAGGGCTACAAAAATGGTCCAAGGCATGCATCACAAAAACTATGAGGAAAGACTCAGAGAGTTAAATATGTACTCACTGGAGGTTAGCAGGAATAGGGAGATATGACAGAGGGTTTCAAATATGTCAAGGGGATAAATTAAAGTTGAGGAGGGGGAAAGTTTGCAGAAGAGGAAATGCACAAAAACAAGGGGACATGATATGAGGCTGGAAGGGTGAGATTCAGAGTTAATGTGAGGAAGTACTTCTTCACAGAAAGGGTGGTAGAACCCTGGAACAAGCTGCCGGCAGAAGTGGTGGTTGCTAGCATGGTAGAAGCATTCAAACATGCATGGGATAGACACAGATGACTCGTGAAGTCGGGGGGGGAGTAAGATTTCAGGTCTGACAGGATCTGAAGTAAATAAGTAAGACCTCTTCTACAACAAGAACAAACTAGATGGACCATGGGTCTTTTTCTGCTGACAACTACTATGTAACTATGTAACAACATTTCCTCCATCCTCAGGATAGGAGATTGGTCATCGAACACTCAATCCTCTCCCTCCCCTGCCAACCCCTGGCAACCTGGGCTCGCTCCTGAGGCCTGGTCACCGGCATGTTGTGAGGTGTGGCGTACAGCACCTCAACCCTTAGCGCCACCAGGCCAAATCTCTCTATAGAATTTGATCGTCATATGTCAGCTTGTTGCTAAGGATGGCCATAACCACTCCAAACTCATTTTCTTCCTCCCATAGCCATGAGTCTGACTCCAAGCTGCTCCCTCCTTCCTCCATCACCTCCTCTATCTCAATATACGGATGCTCTGATACTTTAGGGGTCAACTTTTTAGATTGCTGCTTTGGTACAGTATCAGGATCCATGGGAAGAAGCTTTTGTGATGACTGGTTCCCAAGGCCATGACCTCTGCTTCTGTCAATGGAAGGTTCAGAACTCAGGGCTGGAGTAGGGCTGGGCAGATGGCTATCAACCTTCTCCAATTGAACTACAGGACTGGGTTCCAGTTGCACTTCTTCCCCGACCTAAGTGCTGGCAGTGTCAGAACTGTGTGGGGTGAACAGTCCAAGCTAAGCCAAAGAAGGCATATAGGGTGGCTGAGTTTCAGGAACCTTAGCAGCTCCACAGGAGCACATTGGGCATAACAGCAGCTTCATAACTCCTGGAACTTTATAGCTGCAGATGACACACTCATCTTTGGTGGTCAGTTTCTCCACTGTTTTCCAGAGCCACCGGAGCATGGAAGCAGGAACAGTCACGTTTGAAGACAATGGCATTGGTGCTTGTGCCATTTTTCTCATACAGATAAAACTGTTTCTCTTTGTCCCTACACTGTTTTACTTCAGCCTGAGCTGCTCAGTCAGCTGCTCTTCTCTCTTCCCACCTCTCCCTGTCGTGACCTCTGGCTTCTGACTCTGTTCCTTTTTCCCCAGCAACCAGACTCCCCACCAATCTCAAATGATCCAGGGTACATCAGCATACTTTCACATGTTGCTACAATCCACCCTTCATTTCAGGCTCCCAGGCACCACTCCCCAGAAGGCACGAAACTTCACAAGTCAAAACAGCAGGCTTAAAATGCAAACGTCCAGTCCCATTCAGGCATCTACTGTTTCTTTCTCACTGCCACAACATAAATTGCAGTCCAGGCTATAGCGGGCACCCAAAAACACATCACAGATTAGCTTCTACATCTGTAACCCCCCCTTCCCGCTGTCTAGGGGTATTATGGAATGTACATGGGAAAGGGGCGACCACAGCAGCAGACACTAACCCAGAATGGCTGCATTTTCCTGGTCCACTGATCTTCTCCAGGGTGCCCAAATGTTATAGAGTGCTGCAGCTAAAAGGAGGAAAAGGATTAGTCCCAATACAATTTAATAAATAAGTCCATTTTCCACACAATAAACAAATGGTCATGACATGGTTTAATTTGGTGGGGGAATCACAAATCAACTCCATGGAGCATGGGGTGAACAAAAGCAGCAATTAATTCCAAGGCACACAGGCACCTTAATACAGTGTTACACTCGTGATCCTGAAGATCTCCCACTAACGTCTTCCTCTCTGAGCTGAATCAGGATTCCATGTTTCCTGGTGACAACACCATACTCATACACAGATTTCCTATAAATCATGGCTGCTGGGCACCAGAACGTGGACGGCATTATGGGTACACCAGACACACAGCATGGACAACTACACATGGAGCAGCTCACAGAGACTTATACCTGGGCTCCCAGCACTATCTGCCCATTCCCACCCACTTCTCACTCAGCTCTCTATGGTGCTGTCTTACATTCGCTGGGGAGGGATAGGACAGGCTCTCACCACTGCCCCGCCACCTCTTCTCTCTCTCTGTGGCATGCATGAGCATTCTACTGGAAAATCCTCTTCAGACCAAGCATTCTCCCTCCATAGAATGCTCTGGCACTTTTTCCCCGATGCTGTTATTTTGTTGATAGCTGTAAGCTGGGTTGGCAACTTCCCCACCCCTGCCATGAGCCTTGGTCCTCTCTTGGACCGGACTCCCAATTCCCTCCTCGTTCATGCCCCAAACCCCTCTAATTTACCCTCCCACAGTAAGCAGGCTGCCTGCCCATGGGCGGTCCCTGGATGCCACAGGATTTAACCCTTTCAACGCTCGTAAGCTCCAAGGGGGGCTTACATTTAGAGTGTATCTGAGTTAGAAAGAAATGCTTTTAAAGAATACAGGGAATTTACAAGACGTGTAAAAGGCCTGAATAAGAGTATATCTTCTGCTGGCTTGTACAGGTGTGCTTCATCAGCTCCCAAGATGCCTTGCATGAGTGGGCTCATGACCTTTGCAATGGAGACAACATGTTTTCACACCAGGGCAAAGCAGAGAGAAGTAACTTCATTTATATTTAAATTAGTATGAAATTATGGGGAGGCAAGAGAGGAAATCATTGTTCATGCCTACAAACTACACAGTTATACAGAAAATGGGTTGAGGGGACTTTCCCTTTAAATCAGTTACACCATTACCACATGCACTGCCATGTGATAGTCTTCTTATAAAATGGTCTACAGTTATAAACCAAAATTATAAATCAGAGCACTCACCACTGGTTGACAGGGGCACTTAAAACAGTTTTAGTTACTGTGCAAACATTTATTCAGTGAATATACAGTGGACTATGACAAAGCATTTTGTTACATGAAGCATTTCAGGCAGATCAGCAAGGAATTTCTGCATTTTTATCCTGATTGCATTTTTGCACAAGTTGTAGTATAATGTATAATCACTGGATACAAGTTTGCACATTTTATTTATTTATTGAAATGTTTCACCAGGAAGGCACACTGAACAACAAGTTGCTTGTCTCCCAGTGTGACCTAGTGGGGGGGTGGTACAATTGGATGAAGAATTAGACATACAGTTTAACATTTAACATATCCGAAAAATTAAACATTCAATTACATTTGTAACAAGACATACAGTTAAAACATATCATAAATAATCATACAATCACATTTGTGACATAACATACAGTTAAATATATCATACCTGTGGAATATGCATTTAATTACAAGTGGCATATCTGAGGAACATAGTACTGAAATTTAAAGTAGCCTTGGAGCCAGCTCCTTGCAGGAATGGATCACAGTTAAGAGGCAGATTATTTAGCAATTATTGAATGAATGAAGTGCAGTGAGGGGACATCAAGGAGGGTAGAGGAGTAGGCAGGTGAAACCAGCTGGAGGGAGGAGAGGATAAAGATGGGGGGAACATTACCGGAGCAAAGTGAACAAAAAATCAGTTTCGAGGGGTAAGTTAACACAGGGCTAGCGCAATCTGGGAGCACCTCTGACAGAACAAAAAGTGCAAGTTATTAGCTCAAGTGAACTAATTCCTTTGTTTAAGTACAGGGAGTAGAGAGGGGGCAGGAGAAAGGTGGGGTAAGGGATAGGGTAGGGAAGGATGAGCCATACCTGGAACTGGCCCCGTCAGAGTGCGGAGATCATGGCCAGTGGTGGAATGAGACAAAGACTTAGAATAAGGGGCAGGATTAGACAAGGACAGGTTGGGTGCAGATAGTAGAGGAGATGGTAAAGGGAAGGAGGAGGAGGGGTGGGAGAAACTTTCCTAAGACCAGACCTCTTCAGGATGCTGAAAACCCTGCCAGAGAACAGAGTTAGGCAAGAATGAGTTAGATAGAAAAGATAGAGGGGAAAGGGGAGGGAAGGAAGAGTCATTTCCCAGTGCTGGACCCTTCCAAGATGCTGAGAACCCTGCCAGGGGCCGAACTAGGTGAGGACAAGTTGGGAAGAGAGAAAAGAAAGGATGAAGGGAAAGGAGGGAAGAGGAGGGAAAAAAGAAGCTTGCCTAAGACAGGTGAGGACTAATTGGGTAGAAAGGATAGAGGGGGAGGAGGGTGAAGGAAGAGTAATTGCCCAGAGCTGGGCCCCTCCAGGATGCAGAGAACCCTGCCAGGGGATATAATTAGGTGAAGACAAGTTGGGCAGAAGGAATAGGGGGATAGAAGAGGAAAGGAAAAAAAGGAGGGAGGGAAGAAACTTATCTGAGAGTAGACATCGCCAGGGTGCTAAGAATCCCGTCAGAGGGCAGATTTAGGCTAGGACAAGTTGGGTAGAAAGGAGAGAGGGGGAGGGGAAGGAGGAGGCTTGCCCGGTGCTAAACCCCTCCAGGATGCTGAGAACCCTGCCAGAGGTCAAAACTAAGCAGAGGCAAGTTGGTAATGGAAGAAGGTTAGGGGTAGGAGTGAGGGGGTAAGCTGTGAAGGGAAAGGAGAGCGTGCTGAGGAGCAGGCTCGGGGGGAGGAAGGTTTAATAAAGGATGTGAGTCAGGGAAAGAAGGAGAAGTATAGGAGGGTGGTTATGGAGGGTTAAAGCAGGAGCAGTTAGATGAGAGAAAATTATGTAAGGCAGAGGCAAGGGAGTAGGAGTTGGGGTAGTGCCATATTTTTTTTGGGGGGGGGGTTCAGATTTGTGGGAAACGATGGATGAAGCCTGACTGACCAACGTGAGTGGTTCAACGGGGGACCAACAAAGTGGGAGTGACAGAGAATCTGAGGGAGCTGGAAGGGGCAGGGGGAGAAGAGAGTGAGCATGAGAGGTAGGAGGGAAGTTCTCCTAACCAAAATTTAGAAGTGAGTTTGGCACAATGAATGAGGCACCTGTTGGCCAGTGGGGGAAGGGACAGGGTGTGATAGAGGTCACAGTGATGAGTGCGTGATGGAGCATCAAGGGCAAAATGACAGAAGGAGTTAAAGAGAGTGTCCAATTTGGTTAGGAAGGATTTGGGAGCGGCATTATAGACTACATCACAGTAGTGGAAAATGAGGAGGATCATGTTCTGGACTAGTTCACGTTGCACAGTAGGAGGGATGCAACTACAGTTTCTGAACAAGGCACCAAGCTTGGGGAGCAGTTTTTTCAGGATGGCATCCATGTGGCCAGAGAAGTTGAGGTGTTGGTCAAACCAAACCCCAAGGTATCTGAATGAGGAGGTGTCCTCTAGGATTGTCCCATCAAGAGTATGGAAAGAAGGTAAAGGGTGGAGCCTAGAGAGCTCTGTCTAGTGCCACAGGTCATGGAGACAGTCTTTTTTGCATTTAGGAATAGTTGACGTGAGATAAACCATAGCGGAACCTGGTGGAAGTCATGCTGAAGGGTGGTTGCTACATCAGAGGGGCATTTGCCAGAGGAGAACAGGATGGTGTTGTTGGCATACATATTGATAGAGAAGGATGGGGAGCATACTGAAGGCAAGTCATTTAGAAAGATGGAGGAGAGAATGGGTCCAAGCACCTAGCCCTGTGGGACTCCTGTGGAAATAGGGAGGAGGGAAGATTATACCCTGGATCTTGACTGATTGTGTTCTGCCTGACAGGTAAGCTCTAAACTAGTTTGGGGGCAGAAGTAGACAACCCAGCAACCATAAGGGAGTCAAAAAGTAGGGAATGGGAGACTGTGTCAAAAGCCTTGGCGAGGTCTACAAAGAGGTAATAAGGCCATTATCCATCCCGGTGAGGATTGAGTCAGTGAGCCGGAGTAGGAAGGTGGTAGTGGAGTGGTTCTTCCGAAAACAAGATTGGAACGGGGTGAAAAAGGAAGAGTCATTGAGGAAGGAGGTTAGTTGAGAGAGGACCAGGTGTTCATGGAGCTTAGCAAGGGCAGGGAGGAAGGAGAAAGGGCGAAAATTTGCAGGGGAGTAGAAGTCACCACCCTTTGAGAGAGGGAGGACCACCGCATGTTACCAGAATGAAGGGACATATGAGGACGAGAAGGAGAGATTTAGGATTAAGGAGAGAGGGTAGGCTATAGCAGAAGCTGAAAGGTAGAGGAGTTTAGGATCAAGGTCATCAAGTGATGAGCCTTTAGAAGGATTAAGAGAGAGAGAAGGACGTTAGTGTTTCCTCTGGGGAGACAGCAGAAAAGGAGAAGGAAGGGTGAGCGTGGAGGGGTTGAATGCTGGGAGTGGGAGGACGGGAGGGGGAGATTAGAGGGGAAGGACTTTAGAAGTGCTGTGGCACAGGAAGTATAAAAGGAGTTAAACTCCTGAGCCACTGCGCATGGTTTGGAGATCAATGAGTTTATCTTAAGCACTGTGGGAGGCGGAAGTGAAGGGGGTAGAATAGGGCATGGACCACTTTCCAGAATGTGGAGGGGGAATTGATGTTTTTGAGAAAAGATGATTTAAAATATTCAGACTTGGTAAATCTGGTAGCTTTTGTGCAGGCTTTTCTTAACATGCAACACCTGGCATAGTCTGGTGGAAGCTGGGAGGCCTTATGTTTCCTCCAAGCTTTATCTCGCTCCCTGAGACAGGTCAGTAACTCAGGGGAGACCCAGGGATGATGGTTGCCATGAACTCCAGTGCATCTGAATGGAGCATAGGAGTTCCATGTATTTAGAAATTTATCTTTAAAATAAGCGAGGGCTTGGCCAAAAAAGGCAATAGGGGACCAATCGGAGCTGGCCAGTTTAAGAAGGGGATTAAGGTTTAAGGAGCTGAAGGGGCTGAGTTGCAGAATTTTGTGTGGCAGTTTTGGTCTATGGACTTTCCTGACTACGAAGATTGGGTGATGATCACTGAGGGCTTCTGAGAAGATGCCAGATTTAATGACTCAGTGGGGGTGAGAGGTGAGAGCCCAGTCTATCAGGGAGTGGTTAAGGGTTTTATGATTTAGGCACATTAGCTAAAACTATTTTATGTGCCTCTGTCAACCGGTGGTGTGCCTTAATTATTTTTAAATTTTGGTTCATTTGGTCATCAAACAGCACCCAACCCCAGAAGCATCCTTTTCTCCACGTGATCTAGAGACATATAAAAAGAAGCTAAACCTGAGATGTGGGTTGAAGTGAAATCACCATGGTTATATCTTTTGCAGATAGTGTTTTAGTGCTTAGGGCACTGAACTTTGGGAGCTTGACAGCTCAGCTTCAAATCTCACCACAGCAACAAAGTTCACTTTTTTTACCCCAATCAAGCCACTTGGACGCTGGGTAAGGTGAGCGAATACAGTAATAGTGACACCAACAATAGCGCTGCAATTTAGGTCCCAATTCTTATTTTGAGGGGGGCTGTGCCCCCGCACCCCTCGATGCAGGGGGATCTGCACCCTGCACTCCCTGTCGCTAGGATTCGCACTCCAGGGGGGAGTGGATCCCAGGGAAAGTTAAATATTTTGGGGCCATTACGGGCCCCATGTAAAAAAAAATAAAAGTCCTGTGGTGTGCTAAAATGGTTGAAGACCAGGATTAGAACCCTGGTCTCCACCATTGCTGGCTGAGTTGCTCAATACTCCAGCCCTCCACACCACAGGAGCAGCTTGGTCAGCTTATTGGCTCCTGGTATATTTGTCCTTTCAACAGGACCATGGACAACGACCAGGGGAGCGCTTACAACATGCACTGTAAATCCCTAGTCACTGTCCGTGTGAGCACTTACAGACTAGCACTGTATAGTGCAGTGCTATTCTGGTAGCCCTCAAATGACGGGGTACCAGCCACTTGATATGGGCCTCTCCCAGTGACCTAGCATGTGGGGGTAGGATTGCATGCTCAGGCTGAGACAGAGCTCCCAACTAGTTGCAGTAGGAGGTGGTAAGGCAGTACTTGAGACTGCTGCAGAATAGCTGCCCACTGTTGACTAGGGGGGAAGCTCTTCTATGACAAAACCCTCTTAGTCCTGCCTCTGTCTTGCTAGGAAGTGGTGGCAGCCTATAATAGGGCTGTCTCTTGGGCACTCGATGCCACTGCACTGGTCCACATATGACCAAGGTCCTCTTGCCTGAGACCTCCATGGTATGATGGGGCTCTCAAGGCGATGAAGACTATGGGTCAGAGATTGAAGGGTTGCTGTTGTAGGTCTCAGTCAGTGGAGGATAGACTGGCTTTGAGGAATCTCTATGCTGATTATCAAAAGGCAATCAACCTTAAGAAGGCAGAGTTGCTGTCCAAGGAGCTCAAATCTTTTGGATTATGGACAGGCTTCTTCATCCTGTCTGTCTGTCTATAGCCAAAAAGAGCTCTTTCAGTAGCACTTTGTGAAGAGTTTGCTCTGATCTTCTCTGATTGGGTATCCTCTATTCAGTCCAGGATCTTGCCAGTGGGTCTAGATCAGTCCTGCAGAGTGGGGTCTGAGTGGAGCAAGTGCACTCCTACTGTCTGGTAGGAGTTTCAGCCAGTGGAGGTGGCCAAGGTCTCCAAGGTGATTTTGAAGCTGCGGTCCACTTTTGTTGTGAACTGGATCTGGCCCAATGCATCTCCTAGTGGGTTGCATTGAAGCTATTGGTTCAGTGTTTGCCGGGATAGCCAGGTGTTCACTTTTGGAGGGGGTATTTCCTGACGCCTTGAAGGAGGTGTTGGTGAAGCCCCTTCTTAAAAAAACATCTCTCGAACCTGATGACCTGGGGAATTATAGACCAATCTCCAACCTTGCATTTCTAGGAAAGGCTGTCATGAAGATAGTGGCTCTGCAGCTCGAGGAACACCTGGAGACCTTCGACATCTACGAGCCATTCCAGTCTGTGTTTAGGTCGAGGCACAGAACAGAGACGGCACTAGTCCTGGTGCATGATGACCTCCTCAGGGCAAGAGATCGAGGGGAGCAATCAATTCTCATTCTCCTCGAACTGTCATCAGCATTTGATACCGTGGACCACATTGTATTGCTGGATCACCTTAGAGAGTATTGTGGACTCACCGGTGCTGTCATCATCTGGTTTGAATCCTTTCTCTTGGGCAGGAAGCAGAGGGTAATGATGGAGAATTTCTCATCCTCTTCCCTGATGCCCCTGACCTGTGGAGTTCCTCAAGGCTCGATCCTGTTGCTGATGTTGTTTGCGGTATACATGTTGCCCTGGGGAGGTTCATCAGACAGTACAGTCTGGGTTTTCACTGTTAGTCAGATGATACCCAGCTGTAGATGTCTTTTGTACCAGGGACAAATGGTGCCATTGAAGTGCTGAATAAATGCCTAGTCAAGATCCAGGACTGGATGAACTCTAACTGGCTGAGACTTAACCCAGACAAGACAGAGGTACTGGTGATAGAGCCAGGCCACGTGCGTGATGGGAATGCCTCCAGGACAGCAACGTGTTTGGTCCTGGGGTCGACCCCATTGATGATGTCCTCTAGGGTGAGAAATGTGGGTGTTGTCCTCAACGACAAGCTGACATTTGAAGCTCAGGTGTCAGCTGTCATCAAAAGAGTTTTTTACCATTGGAGGAACATCACCTGGATTAAACCCCTAATTCCGACTGAAGACCTGCCATCACTGGTGCATGCCTTTGTAACATCCAGACTCGACTACTGTAATGTTCTTTACCTCACAGCCAGTGGAGGAAACCTCCACCAGCTGCAGCTAGTGCAGAATGCAGCAGTCAGGCTGCTGATGGGGCTGTCAAGGTCCTGTCATGTGACCTCGGTCCTGCAGGATCTGGACTGGCAGTTGGTCAGGTGAAGGATTCTCTTCAAGGTGAGCTTGCTCACCTATAAGGCCCTATTTGGATCAGGCCCTGACTACCTGTCAGACCTCCTTACTGCTGCTATCTCAGCCCTTTCCTTCATTCCTCCACTGAGGGCCTCCTGGCAGTTCCGAGGACCAGGCTGAAAACCTTGGGTGATCATTCATTGTGGGTGGTAGGCCCGGTCCTCTGGAACTCACTGCCAAGACCTTTGAGGGAGGTTCCCTACAGTGGAGGCATTTAGGAGGGGGCCTAAAGACTCACCATTTTAGCCTAGCCTTTCCTGCAAATGTTTTTTCATCCATATATAATCTTTTTAACTATTTGTATCCGTTTTTGATTTTTTTTTTTTTAGTTGGAGTGTCACACTAAGCTGAAAGCTTGTTTACAGGTGCGACCTGGGAGCACAGGGAAGTTAAGTGACTTGCTCAGGATCACACAGTATGCAAGTGGGGGCTGTGGGATTCAAACCCAGGACTCCAGATTTGCAGCTCAGAGGCTTAAACCACTGCGCTATACTGCCTCCGAATGATTGTTTATATAACCTGAATGTTTTTACAACCTTGTTTAAATTGTTCTACTGTACGGTGCCCAGAATCTCCAGGATTGGCATCAAACAAATAAAATATTACTTACTTACTTACTAGGGACAGCTTAGAGTGGGGCAAAAACAAAAAGCAAAGGGAGGGATGGGGATGTAATTACAGAGGAGGGAGGGTAGACTCGATGGGCCACCGGTGTCCTTTTCTACTGACAGCATTCTATAATTCTATGATTTGATGAATGCACACAACTGCAGAAATTAAATATAAATACCTTATTGGAACAAAGACCTGAACAAGGCCCCAGTGCTTCAAGGTTCAGTGCCTCTTTGTCAGTTTAGAATGGGGCCCACTAGTGTGAGGGTATGGAATACCAATGCCAATTCTCACCCATCATCAATACACATTTTACACTGTGGGTGGGCATTAATGTCTCCATCCCCACCCCAGCCACTATGGTCAATTAATAATTTAGGAAAGGGCCTGCTCCCCCTACCCCCAAGCAGGTCTGACTGCCAATAGATGCTGTTCAGTGACTTTGAAGTGTTATGTGGCAACATCAATATCTTTGGAGCCTGTTCAGCAAGGCTTCATGGGGGCATTCCTGTGTCATTGCTTGATTTATACAACCTATTGTAAACCACAATAGCTTCCAGTATGTGACAATGTAGAGTGGAGAATGCTGTCTCTATAAAGACCGTCACTGAAACATTATTCATGCCATGTCTGCACTCCTGGCACTCATGTTGGCACTTCCGGGAATTCAACAGGCTTCAGTCAGTACAGTTTCAAGCTTTACAATATTATTTGAAAACATAAAACTATATAGTGTTTGGTGAGCCCTTGTTTAGCATGGATTTCCATTCTTGCCGAAATGTGTTGCACCATAGTTCAAAGTCATGAAATGTTGTACCCTTCTGTGGTACAACAGTATAACAGGTGACTGGAATCCACAGTCACCTGCAATGAGAAGCCCTGCGCACAGTGTTTAAAAAAACAAAAACAAAGCTGCCAAGCCCCTGGGTGTGGGAGAGGAAGTCTGGACACTAACTCGCCACAGACAAAAATACACAGATAAGCCCTGTGTGATTTCCTTTTTTGGGTTACTTGCCAGTTTAACACTACTGTTAAACAGTCATCTCAGCGTGAGTCTTTGGACAGCTCTGTTTTCACTTTCGCCACTCACTGCAAGGACTCTAATTCTAAAAAAAATTTAAAAACCTATACACTATATAAAATACCAGATGGGCAACCTCATGCCTTGCCAGCCTGTGCTGTAACCTCAGAGTTCTGATTACCTTGGACTTCTCAAGCTTCACTTTTGAGGTCTGATGTAATCAGAATCCCTCTGTAGCAGCATAGGCTGGTTGCGCATGGTTGCCCATCCAGTATTCTCTATGTTGTGTTCTATATAATACATAAGTTGCATTTTCTGCTTGCTAACTGCATTCACAGTGCTTGGCATTCTACTTTTTGTAAGGCTGTGAATGTGAGCCTGAGCCTGTGTAGGGTTTCCTTTGACACAGTGAATAGTTTCTGTTGTGAGTAATAGCCTAATAAATCAGCTAGGTAGGTGGGTTAGGTTCCAGTTCAAACAAATGAGTAACAGACATGGCAGCACAGCCAGCGCCTGCATGTCCGAGTAGCTTGACTTGATCCAGATACATACTGCTCAGCAGCTTAGATGCAGAATATAGAATGCAAGTGGTCATGGGAACACAGGCTTGGGAACCAGGGGGCTTGAATCCTATGCTACTTGCTCACTGTGTAGCCTTGTCCAGGTCCCTAGACCTTCCTTTGCTTCAGTCCTCCTTGCTGTGAAATTGAAAGGAAACAGAACCCTCTGTAAATGAGATGCTGCACATCAGTTGCACACATTGATAAAATGAGTTATATGTGTGGTTCATAGCTCACTGCTTGTGCTACGTACAGTAGAGCTGATCGATATAGGTTGTGCTTGGATACATAGGAGCCAGACCAGTAAGTAAGACAATGCCTGCAGGATGTATGAGTTGTATGAAATGGTTTGTGCTTAGATACATCAGCATGGATATGAACATAGGTCAGTGATTGTAGTGCATATGAACTGGATTGAATATGAATAGTGCTTAGATACTTGAACAGATGATATGACAACTTGTTAGGACTTAATGTTTTGGCCTTTCTCTGTAACCCACCTTTGGAAGGATGCTTAGTTGAATAGAACTGAGACCCCCCCAGGTGAGCTAAGAGTGCCGGAGAAGGAGGAGGAGTCAGGGGAGAATGGAGGACGAGTGTGACTCGCTCTAAGCAGAGCATGTGGAGCCTGAGATTAATAATGCACTTATTATATATCTTACTGCCATTATCTGTATAATGCTTGCCATTATTTGTTGTTGTTTCTACCCATTATATTTTTGTAGCACTGCTGTACTGTTCCTCTATTTGTATTATTGTACCCATGTTGCTGTTGTTCAATTGTTCTCCTTTTGTTGTACTCTCCCGGGTCATGCCTGAAAATAGTCATTTTATGGCTAGTACACCTACCCAGTTAACAAAAACTAAACAAATAAATAAATACATTATATAGGAGATGGGGGAGGAGCTATCTCCCCCCCATAGACCTACAGGCATAGCCTTTCAATTCTATGTATGGTTCATAGCTCAGTGCTTGTGCTACGTACAGTAGAGCTGAACGATATATGTCGTGCTTGCATACATAGGAACCAGACCAGTAAGTAAGACAATGCCTGCAGGATGTATGAGTTCTATGAAATGGTTAGTGCTTAGATACATCAGCATGGATATGAATATAGGTCAGTGATTGTAGTACATATGAACTGGATTGGAGGTGGGGTCCCAAGAACCCCATGTTGAAAATTTGGAGCTAAAAGTAAGAAAAATGGCCAAGATATCCACCTAAGCTGAAACCCCCCATTTATGCCATTATACAGCTTACCAGCATTTCTTCAGTTCACGGTCGGCTTTGAAGACTGCAGACATGCTCCCGCTTCACCAAAGATCACCGCGCCAACCTCTGGAGGTAAGTATGGGGTGGGGGGGTGTGGGGAATTGGGGTGCACAGAGGATGGGTGCAGGTTGGGGGAAGGGGCACCGTGGATGAGGGATCGTTTTCTTGTTTTGCAGGGTAAAAGAACAAAATAACTTTGGGGAAGTTTTTTCTTTTACAGGTGAGACATACATTTGGGCACACTGGGGTGGGCTCCTAGTGTCCCACCTGTTTTTTTGGGGGGGTACTGGAGCCGACAGGGATACGGCACCCCATCGTTAAATAAAGTGTGTCTGTGTTGGGGGGCATAATGCCAAGAGGAATTGGCCACCCCGTCGGTAAACAACATTGGGGGGACAGTATGCTGATGGGGATTGGGCACCCCCGTCGGCAAACAAATTGAACTAAGGAGGGGGCATGCTGACAAGAGGATTGTGAGAGGCAGTCGGCGAGAGTCTCCACCATGTTTATTGAAATGTTTCACCAGGAATGGCACATAATGGAGGCGTGTAAGATCTGCTTACTGCAATGATCAGCCTGACTCTCATTGCAGCGGCAGATTTCTTTCAAGTTGGTGGCACTCTGAAACTGCTGTCATCAGCAGCATGCTCACGGGTTGGCGGCTGAGGGACGCACCCACTAAAGCATCCCCTGGATTTGCCACAACACTGACACACCTTTGAAAGTGCTACAACAGTGCTACTACCACAAGATGTGGCTTGCGTATGCGCATTCAATCCAACATAAAAAGGGATTTCAAAACCAAAACCTTTTAGACCCTATGGAGGCTGCAGAACCAGCTCTAATGAGGCAACAGAACATGAATTTTGTAATTTGTAGTGTTGATATGTTATTTATCTTTGCCTTCGATTTATAGCACTTATTTACTGTTACCCAAAGTCCATCTATTCATTGCTACACTGTAACCACCCAGATTGTGCATGAAAATAGAAAATTTCTAGTCTAATATACTTTCCTTGTCATCAAAAAACATATAAATGAGAGGCAAGAAAGATAGGCCAGTCCTTATAACTACACTACTGACCTTGGTCCAAGATGGCCGAAGAAGGAGATCAGGTGTGAGTGAGTGAGCTCAGCATGAAACAGTCTAACCACACAATAAGTTTCTCTTTTTCTAGATGGTTGCTGTTCAAAACATGGAAGTATTCTTCATAGTCTCTTTTACAATCTTCCCTGGCTATTATTTTATATTTGCTTGCGTGCATGCGCAAGAAACGTAATGCGCCAGCTTGTTGTAGTAGTGAGTTGTGGAGGTGCGGCAGTCTTGTGGCCAATGCTAGCAGTCCATTTTGGGGCTGGTCTCTGTGGTGCCAATAGAGGAGCATGCTGTCGAAGACAGCAGTATTGTAGCATGCCACCAACTTGAACGAAACTCGCCACTGCAATCAAGGAGCACCCGTCATTTAACAATCAGCTGTTTTTGCTGCTGGAGCGGTCCCTGATTCCAGCAGGGAATCACAGCTTGCCTTGTCTGGTGTCCCATTTCAATAAACATGGTGGCGGCTGTCGCCGGCCATCTGTCACAGTCCCCATGAAAGCCGACGGGGGTGCCCATTCCCTAGTTCATTTGCCGATGGGATAGCCAATCCCCGTCGGCATAATGTCCACCTCATTTGTTTTAAATAAACATGGTGGCAGCTGTCACTGTCTGCCTCTCAAAGTCCCCATGAAAGCCAATGGGGGTGCCCAATTCCCCTGCCGGCATGCCCCTCCCAAATTCATTTGCCGACGGGGAGCCCAATCCCCATCGGCATAATGTCCCCCCATTTGTTGTGTGCCAAGGGGGATGCCCAATCTCCCTCAGCTCTTGCACCCTCCCCAACACTCTGTATGTGCCGACGGGGTGCCAATCCCCATCGGCTATAGCCCCCCTCCCAACAAACACCCAGGTGGCATGCTGGGGTCCCTGTAATAGAAAAACCATCTCACGAGGTCTTTTTTTTTTAAACCCTGTAAAAACAGAAAACCATCCCTCATTGTCTCTGGTGCCCCCTCCCAGAACCCGCACCCACCCTCTGCACACCCCATCTCCCCACACCCCCACTCACCCCATGCTAACCTCTGGAGCCCTGTGTGATGATCTTCAGTGGAGCAGGAACACGTCTGCACTCTTCAAAGCCAACCATGAACTGAAGAGATGCCAGTAAGCTGTATAATGGCATAAATTGGGAGGGGGGGGTTCAACTTAGGTGGCTATCTCTGCCATTTTTGTGAATTTCTACACAAAATTTTCAACACGAGGTTCTTGGGACCCCATCACATGAATTATGTGACTGTCATCTGGTTATTCAGTCCTGAAAGGTGATTTTGCGGTCACTGTGCGAAATCACCTTTCGGGACTGATTAATGAAATGACAGTGTCACTGTTCATGAGGTGGGCTCCCAAAAAGCCTAGGTTGCAAATTTGGTGAAAATATTCCAAAAAGTGACTGTGTTATAAGCGTGCATTGTGCAGTTTCCACTCACATTCGTAACTTCACGAATTTGTAATATTTTCACTCCAGATTTTCAACATTGGGATTTTATCCCACCTCCTTATGAACAGTATAGCTGTCATTTTTCACATCCTGGCCAAAATGTGTTTTTGCACTTCTGGTGCACAATAGCACGGTCATTGTGGGAAATCAGTGTTCGGGAAAGATTAAAAAAAATCTCAGTGACACTGTTCATGAGCAGAGGTCCCAAAATGCCTATGTTGAAAATTTGGTGACAAAAGTTCATAAAATGACTATGTTATGAGTGTGCATTGCACAGTTTCCACGCACACTCGTAACTTCGAGAATTTGTAATATTTTCACTCAAGATTTTCAGCATTGTCAGTTTTGCACACCTTCTTATGAACAGTACAGCTGTCATTTTTCACATCCTGTCCAAAATGTGTTTTCGCACATCTGGCACACAATGGTGCGGTTGCTGTGGGAAATCAACATTCAGGACAGATTAAGAAAATCATAGTGACACTGTTCATGAGCAGAGGTCACAAAATGCCAACATTGAAAATTTGGTGAAATAATACCACTAAATGACGGTGTTATGAGTGTGTGTTGAGCAGTTTCCGCATACGCTTGGAAGTTTGAGCATTTTAATATTTTCACTCCAGATTTTCAACATTGCCATCTCTTCACACCTCCCTATGAAGCTGTCATTTTTCACATCCTGCCCGAACTGTGTTTTCACACATCTGGTGCAGAATGGTGTGGTCGCTGTGGGAAATCAACGTTCGGGACAGATTAACAAAATCACAGTCCCACTGTTCGTGAGCAGAGGTCTCAAATGCTTTCATGAGGTGGGGATCACAAAAAGGCCATGTTGAAAATTTGTAGTCTAAATACCAACAAACGCCCAGGGCATTAGGGTTTCTAACCATAACGTCCCACCCTGTACAGACTGACAGGCGTCAGGGGTGTGCCTTTGGATTGCCAGCTGTAATGCTCACGCCATTCCACCCCCACCCCACCCTGAAGCCAGTGACAGGGATTGAGGTGTGCCTTGGACTCTTCGGCCCCAGAGTTCACCCCATTCTCCTATACTGCACCCATTTCAGCGTATGCCTTTATGAAATGGGGTGACTGTAAAGACAAACACCCCAAGGCACACCTCAACACTTGTCAGTGTCTGCAGGATAAGGTGAGGTGAAATGCCATGAGCATTATAGGCAAAGACCCAAAGGCACACCCCAATGCTTGTCCATTTCTGCAGGGTGGAGGTGGGTTGGCTTGAGTTCAATACTTCACTGCCATTCCTATTCTGCATCTGTCTAACTTCTGCATGTTCAATGCTGAGATCAGCAAGCTAACATTTGGCATTGGCAAATGCTTGTTTTTGTTTTGGAAGTTGAAGGTAAGTTAACTGGCATGTCTAAAGCCTTTCACAGGGCATTGAAGATAAGACAAACCAGAGTTGCTAGCCACTTGTTGAGGCAAACAAAACTTTTTCAGAGTTTCAAACAAAAGTGTGCCTGGATAAAGATCCGACACCTACTTGCAACCTTCTGAATTCAGCTTACTCTTTTAACTACACAGTGGTCTTTCCAGCCAGATCAAAAAAATCACCTTTCAACTCCTAAGCCTTCTGCTATCTCTGATTCTGGCATTTCACAACCCAGGCCGACTACCATGATTCATCTCTCTGTCCCTCACCCTCCAAACCCTTATCTTCAAAGTCTAACAAATATTCTATACATTCTAAGTGACCAAATCCCCAGTACCACAATCAGCTTCTACTCCCACACTTGCAGACCACTTGCAGATTTACCAGCACTTCTACTGACGAACTCAGAGCCCATTTCTCCACTTTCTTCACAGGCCCAAACACTTGCAGCACATGGGGCCTTTACTGGTGGTCTCAGTAGCAGCCACTGCTCCCTCTTAGCTAAGCACAACTGAGGCAATTTGGTATACTCCCAGGGACCTGTGCTGATACCATCTCATGTAACAGAGTTTTTCTTGGAACAAAGACTTTCAGAGGACCAGAACAGAACAGAATCCCTGGACAAAACTGAAGTTGTTGCTATTAAAATTATGGTACTAGGTCTTGAACCTGGTTTTGAACATTGTCCGTATCGGCCATTGCTCATGATCAGAGGGGTGGGCAGCTCTCAGCAAATAAAATCACCTCTTAGGCTGAAATGGAAAAAAGAGTGAGCAGTAATACAGTCAGAAGAGGTAACTACCTTGGATCACAATAGCCAGTTTGTGAGTGAAAAACTGCTGAATTGCTCTTTGACCTCTAACTCTGAAACTAATACTTTAATAAAGATATGAAAATCAGTGGGAAAGTTGAGCAGAATACTCCAGGGTTTGAAGAAAATGTCTGGGGGCCATGATAGAGGTAAATCTGATTCAAATCAGAAACAGAATAATCAGAAAGATGAGTTAAGAAAAGAGGTTGAAGCTAAAGATGGAGACAGCAGTTTTCAGCCCCAAGAGAAACATATGCAGGAGACCTCAACTTTATCAGATTCCTATCAAAAGAAGCCAGTGTCAGAGACGAAAACACTTTGCACAAAAAAATCAATCTGACTTTCAGTTCCTTTACTGAAGCCTATAACACACTCTCCAGTAAAATGGAATCTCTCACTGTAAGAATACAAGGCACAGAGGAGAGGATAAGTAAATGGGAGGACATTGTGAACCCCTTAAAGATCAACTGCAGAAATATTACAAACATATTATAAACTTCACTCCTTTTCCCTAACATAAGGACAACCAGGCCTTATTTATTACATATGCAATGAAGAAATTGCCATTTATCATATACAGATACTGCTTTAATACTCTCCTATTTGATGGTTTCACAAAAAATCCCTCAGACACTTTTAAACCAGCTGACGGAATCTTGGGTGAGTGCTCATTCCATTCAGGCAACAATGACATCATTTTCCTCAATGTCCTGGCAGCTCAGTACACACAACAATCCAGCCACCTATACATCCTCCCAGTCACCCATACACACACACACACACACGCGTGCGCGCGCATGCATGCACACACGCAAACTAATATACAACAGACTGCAAAATGGCAACAACTCATGTTTACTTTCAGTTGTCTGAGGCTCTTCGCCTATTGATTTTTTTTTTTTTTTTGGATACAGCATTGCAGATAAATATTTAGTTACTTTCACAAATTAATCAGTATTTTTTAAGGGACAGTACTTTCAAATAAGGAAGAAACTGTCCAAGCTTCATTCAGGGCAGGAAGAGAACAAAGGAAACAAAAATGTTCATGTTAAGAGCCTGTCACATTGTTGCTGGGTTTTTTTTGGGGGGGGGAAGGGTGATACTGTGCACCAAGTGCTGATCAGCTTAAGGAAATTGACAGATATTTACTCTTGGTATTTTACTGGAATCATTTGATTAATAGAGCCCATCACCAGAAAACTGGAAGCAAAGACTGATTTTTGAATGTCATAAAATGATGTACTGAGCTGCCAGGAACTTGAGGGAAATTATATAATTGTCACTTGAATGGAATCAGCACTCACCCAAGATTCTGCCAGCTGGTCTGAAAATGTCTGAGGGATTTTCTGTGAAATCTTCAAAAAAGGCAGTAAGACAACATCTAAACATGAGAAATTACTGTCCATGTGCATTACTTGCAATATATACAGAGCTGCTGTTCTCATGGTGAGCAAATAAAATATGGTAAAAGCATTTTAAAAACACTGCAATTGATCTTTAACTACAGTATAACAGTGGCAAATCAGACAAAGGAATTAGAAACCTTAAAAGCAAAAGTGGAAGAAGTGAAGATGAGGAATATAATAAACAATATGAAGATTGGTGGTATCCCAGAAGGTATAGAAGGCTCGTATCAGATATACATTTTTTTAATTTTGTGAAGTCCTCCATTTCAGAGAACAATATAACAAAAAAGCAGAAGAGCAGGAGCAGACGGCCATAATAAGGGAAACATCTAAATACTATTCTTTCAGCTATAAATGAGACAAACCCTTGGCTTTTCAGCTCAGATGTTTGCAAAATTACAGCATAATACATTGTATGAAAGATACGTATAATCAGTTTCATTACAATCCAGAAAAGGTCAGTACAATTTTTCAAAAATTTTTATTAACCTTGCCATACATCTGATATTGAATATTGAGACTTCAAAGAGGGGTATATATCATTATTTAGATCAGTTACAGTTTCCACAAATAACAGAGGAGGATGTTCATTGTTTATGATAAAGACATATCTCTCAATATGATAGCTGGGGTAATAGGGGATCACTCCAATGGGAAAGCTCCAGGCCCAGGCAGATTTATTAATGAATTCTTCATGGTTCCATCAGACTGCATAGGTCCTGAATCAAACGTCCATTTTCAACATTCACAACTTAGTGAGACATGACCATCTTCTTTTAATGAAGCTGCAATATTGCTCATCTTAAAGAAAGACGAGGATCTAGAAGTATGCAGCTCATATCACCCAGTATCACTTCTTAACTGTAATTATAAAATTCTAACAAAGGTTTTAGCAAAAAGACTTGGCCTAATAGTTAATAAAATTATACACCAAGATCACTCAGGTTTTGTCAGAGGAAAAAGACTTATAAGCAATATCAGAAGAACATTAAAATTATTGAGCAAGCCTTGACAGATAACACTGCTCTTAAACACTTGATGCCAAAAAGGCATTTGATAGGGTTGACTGGAATTACATGAAGGTAGTGTCAACTAAATTCCGTTTCTCTGGTCAGTTTAATAAATGGATAGACTGGATCTATAACTCACCCACTGCTACCACTAAAACTCTAAAATCTCAAAGCATTTTTTTTCCTGACAAGGGGTACAAGGCAGGGATATCCCCTATCAACTCTGTCAACCATTCAAAACATCAAACTCATTAACTGTGATTTCAGCTGTGTCGACTGGTCCTTCACGGAGAGGCCAGAGGACTGCGACTCTATCCTATAGAAATTCTCCAGCATCTTTGTCAGTATGTGCGACAAGCATGCGCCACTCCAAAAAATTAGAGTTAGGGGTTAAATTAATGATTGGGTCACCCGTGATCTGGTCAAGCTTATGAGATCAAGGGACAAAACCTGGGCTTGTTACTCAAAGCACAAAGACCCTTTCCAGCTGTCCCTCTACAGGTCCCTCCTTAATAAATGCAAATCTGCCATTAGAAAGGTAAAAACTGACTTCCTGCAAGATAAACAACCTGGTAATGCCTCGGACCGCTGGCAGCTCTGGGGTATCCTTAACTCACTCCTGGGTAAAAACAAAAATTCCAATCCCATCACCCTGCACCATAACGGAAGTCATGTCAACAATCCAACAGAAGTTGTGAACATTTTTAACTCTTTCTTCGGTGAACCAGATAAATACAACCCCTCCCCTTGCCCTCATCCCTCTATCTCCCCCTATCCACCCCAACACCTCAGTCTTGCCCCCCAATGTTTACTTTAAGTCCCTTAAACTGGGGGACACCATCAAGCTTATTCACAGGAACAACCCTAAACCCTGCAAGGGGGCTTATGGTATCGACTATAAAATCCTGAAACTCACCATTCTGGCCCCTGCAGTCCCAGTTACCAATCTTCTCAACTGCTCCCTCTGTTCTTGCACCTTCCCCAATACCTGGAAAACCACCACCATTAAACAGCTTTTCAAGGGTGGGTCCAGAAATGATGTCAGCAACTATTGTCCCATCTCCCTCCTCACCCCTCTCTCAAAAGTCATTGAGAAGTTGTTTACTCCCAGCTCACTGCCTATCTCAAAAACAACAACCTACTATCCAGTGCCCAGCATGGCTTTGTATCTGGATACAGCACTGAAACAGCCCTGGTAAGGTTCACCAGCCACATCCTTAAGGCAAATGATAAAGGTCAGTACACTGGATCTGTCTTTGTTGACCTTACCAAGGCGTTCAACCTTGTGGACCACAACATCCTTCTCAGCACCCTTTGAGGTCTGCACCTCTCCAATAATGCAGTCAAATGGGTTGGCAGCTACCTGTCCGGAAGATCCCATCTAACCTCCATTCAGGAGCATCTCTCTGTGGCATGTCCAATCAAACACGGGGTCCTCCAGGGCTCCATCCTGGGCCCCCTTCTTTTCTTACTGTCCATTAACAACCTACCCTCTGTATGCCTAACCATTCAACTTGTCCTCAATACCGACAATGTGGCCCTTTTCTGCAGTGATAAAAACCATGCCTTTTTGCTTAGCAATCTTCAATCCAACTTCCTAAAACTCCACTCCTGGTTCTCAGGAAATAGCATGGTCCTCAACTCAATGAAAACAAAATTCATGATTTTCTCCAGTCCAAAGAGAGCCCCAGCACCTGGACTGACCCTACTAGACAACTCCGGTAACCTTATCAAACATGTATCCAAATTCAGATACCTTGGTCTCTACCTGGACCCCCACCTATCCTACAACCATCACATTAACAGCCTCACTCAAAAGATTCATGTCAGGCTTGGGTTTCTCTACAGGATCAGAAAGTTCTTGCTTCCCTCTTCCAGGTTACATCTGGCCACCTCTCTACTCCTGCCCTTGATTGACTATGACTCTATAGTCTACTCTGCACCCACATCTTCATTGCTCTTCTCCAAACTTAGAGTCACAACAGCATAGCTCGCTTTGTCACCAGACTCCCCTGGAAAACCCACCACTGCACCCTCCACTCCTCCTTCAACTGGCCCACCCTTGAAGGGAGATTCCACCTAAAAATGCTTTCCTTCCTTCATAATATCCACCTTAAACTACTACCACTTAGTGTCAACTCCCTTTTCCCACTTTCCACACCTGGGTGGTCAAATAGAGGTGCCGCCACTATGGTCTTCGACATCCCATTTTACAGGACCAAGCAAGCTCAGAACTCCTTATCCTTCCTAGGTACCAAGCTGTACAACAAGCTGCCCTCCGAAATCCAAGCCTGTAAGTCCATCCACTCCTTCAACTCCTCACTCAAGGACCACCTCCTTAGCTCATCCACCTGAAGTTGCCCAAGGTTGTCCCTTTGCTGAACCCCTGCATACATCCCTCTCCCCATACACATCTGAAGCACTGCTCTTTCTCTTCCCCCCTCCTTCCATGCTTTACACTTGTGTCCTCCTCCTTCCCTTCTGCCTCCCATTCCATCAGCTCCACTGACCCCCAATTTTTCAAACCCAGTAGACATGCACTATCCCCTCTTACCACACTTATGGGAATTGCCCTTTTTCCTCTTCTCTACCATCCTCCTACCTACTGCTGAATCCTGCTTCTTTACCTCCCCTTCTTACCACCGATTTCTACTAATCCTAGGTTACTCTTGCTGTCTCCTTCCTAACTCAGTCACCTATTTCACTATATTCTTATGTACCCTAAATATATGCCTATTGCATTGGTATTCTTGATATTGTAACCCTCTGTACTGTGTTGTTCTGCTATGCTGTGCACTGTTATGTTCATATTACCTGTATTTTGAATTTCCTTGCTGGACGTTTGTGAAAATGGGCATTTGTGCTCACATACTTCCCAGTATATAAATAATGATTGATTGATTAATTATTCACAATACACATAGAACCTTTAGCTATGGCAGTCTGAGGAAATGAAAATAAAGAGAGAGTGACTACCAATGGGGAGAAAAACATTACTACATGTTGCTTTACATAGATACTGTCGTTGTGTACCTAAGCAACATTTCAAAATCCATTCCCAATCTCTTATCTTTAATTAAGTAATTTAGTAAAATCTCAGGGAATAAAGTAAATTGGTCAAAATGTGAAGCTAGTCCATGAGATCTTACTTTGAACTGTGCCAATACCCTATCCCTCTATTGGCCATTTTTGTGACAAAATCCTCTATCCTGGGTCTTTATACATAAAGATACAGAGAAATCATTTGATTTGAACTTTAATCCCTTAATGGAAAAGTTGTACTTGGACCTTGACGGATGGGCTCACCTATTGCTCTCCCTGCTAGCGAGAGTTAATATTATAATGATGAATGTCCTCATTAGAATCCTTTTTTATTTTCAAGCTCTGCCGATTAAACTGAAACCTCAGTTTTTTTTATGGATTTTGAAAGAAGGCTTCAAAAATTCCTCTAGCTTCAGAAAAGTCCAAGGTTATGTTTGGAAAAACTGTGCTATTCACAAGAAAAGGGGACATAAATCTATTGAATTTTTCAGTGGTACTATCTACAGTAGCTTCCCAAATACAGTCACTTTATCATTGGTTTAAGAATCTAGATTTACCCTTGACATGGCCCTCTATGCAATCTCAACTCCTTCCATGCAGAAATGTATAACATCTCTAAAGCTTGATTATATCAAGAAAAGTATTCATCAAAATTGCTCTCAGTCCACAAAAACCATGGCAATGGCATGCCAACAGGTAAACACTTTATTAGGGGCAAAGAGAAACTTGAACTGTCTCTCATCCATATTTTACAACCCTCATCTGCCTGCATCAGCCATTACTCAGTCTTGGATGTGAGAGAAATTTATGCTTCTGAAAGACTTGTACAGAGACATTTTTTTTAATTCTTTTGAACAACTCTATAACACATTAAATCTCTCCTATGGTAATTCAATCAATTGTACACAGAGTTTATTGTACTCCAGAAAGGCTAAGTTAACCATTCCATACCAGAGTGTTGCCCAAGATGCTTGACTGCTAAAGGCACAATAAAGCATATATTTTTAACATGTCCTGTTCTCTTTCCCTATTGGGGTAAGATATTACATTTTATCATAGACATTAGGGGCATCAACTTCTTATTTAACCCAGGCACTATTCTCTTAGGTCTTATGGGCAGCCTAGAGCTACCTGAACTGATAATGGGTCTTGTGAAAACGAATTATTCTCCAACATTGGATGGACCCAAATCTATTGTGATTTTTTTCATCTGATGATTGACTTCTCAAAAATTTAATAGGCACACTATAACATGTCTGGAGCAATTCATAAATTTGAAGCTTTCTGGTTTCCTTTCTTAAGAGTTTTGAAGCCATAAAATGTTATGTCTGTTACTCTGTATTCCTTCGTTCCTCTCTATCCTTCTCTCTCCTTTCTTTTCAGACATATCCCCATTAGCTACCCATCAGCACTTGGGCTATGATGAATGTGCCTATCATAGAATAAGAAAGCTGCAGGTTAACAGACAGATGTTTCTATACTGAAGTTTTAGACCTTCCTTCAATGATGATATACACCTCTGCACGCCAAACAAAAATACAGCACTCTACCTAGGATGCAGAGTACAGTTTTGTGACTAGAAAACACAGTTCTGTGAACTATGAGATCCCAGGGGCCAATCCCCCTCAAGGCCCTTTTTCACTGTGTGATTGTAAGTAAATCACATGCCAGGCTATTTTGACCAACTCTATCCCAAAATAAAAACACCTGGGTTCCAATTATGTTTATGTATGTTTGTTATTATATTGTCTGTCTATGTAGATAACACAGTTAGGGTTACAGATTGCATCCAATCACAAAATCAAATGTGTAGTGATTGGATTAGGAGAGAATGAGCTACAATGCAGACATTTCCTGGTGACTCCTTACCATCTTCAGGACCTTATTTAGCCCAGTTGGTTGTTAGAAGTAAATGTCCTCTGACAAGTATTAGCACTAGAATGGGACAAGGCCAAAGTGGAAATCCATGCGCTGTCCTTTTCTGAGGGGATTCATTCCCAGTGTCTGTTAGACAGCTGTGTGTTCATTGGTGATCCATTGCTCATGTGTGACTTAAATGGTCATTCTATCTGGAGAAAATGACCAGACCAATCAGATGTCACAATTTACAAACTCTTCAGTCACAGTGCTTATATAAGCAGGCAATAACACTAGACAAATTGTTCATTGAATGGGAGATATAGTACTCCTAAGGTGTGTGATGAGCAGGGGTAGATCGAGAATTTTGTCAAGAGGTAGCCATTTTGTCAAGGGAGCAGGACTTCCACCCAAAATATAAAATGTTGCCTTTTAAAGCTCATGTTAGGCTTCAAGAGTTACTGTCTGCTGGCCTGAGGGGGTTGTGGGTGGTACTTCGCTAGCTGTATCTGCCAGTGTTTTGAGGCAGAAGGATACAGGCTTCTCAGCACTTGGGGTGTCCAAGTAAATTCAAACAAATACTTAGCAGCTATACTTACTTGGCCATTCAAATATATGACTGTTTGTTATTTGGTATTCAGCCAAACATTTTGTAAAAAGCTGACACTGGCAAAAGCTCTCCACAGGTACTCTTCCAGGCTTGAGTGGCAGTTAAAGGCACCATGTGTGTGCAGGAAAATGAGAAGAAAGCTACGGAGGATGGAAAAGAGGGTTCTAGTGTCATGGCTGTAGCGAGCAGGGCAAGCGTGCACGGGTCTGCGCGCGGAGACACGCTTAGAGACACGCTCGTTCTGTGTGTGTCTGCTGTATCTGCTGAGGAGGAAGGGAGCTGGGTCACGCACATATTTTGTAAGTAGCACAAAATTTAAAAAATTAAAAATGGAAGGCCCTTTTAAAATGTGCACTGAGTGTCAAATGTTCACGAGAGGATTACAAGCTGATTTATTCATTTGTGATAAATGTAAATTGGTAGAGATTTTGAAAGAAGAACTCACACATTTGTTAGAAATGAAATCAGAAAATGAAGAGATTGTCAGTTTGGAGAAATTTATTGACTCTATGGTCTCTCAAATAGGAAAAAAGGAACATGAAAATAATAGTTGTAAGGATGTAGGGAAACAAAATACAAATTTAAGTCTAGAACAGGAAACAGAAGAATGGGCAAAGGTAACCAAAGTTAAAACTAGAAAAAGGGGAAGACAAATTTATAATAGCGCACCCATAACACTACAAAACCGATTCACAGTACTACAAATTGAAGATCCTGGAGAAACTAAAACCAAGATTATTCATGAACTAAGTCCACAGGTAAAATTCAGGATAATAGTGAAACTAAGCATCAAAATAGGGATTTAGTGGTAATAGGAGATTCTTTAATTAGAGGTATGGACACTATGTTATGCAGAGAAAGAAATGAATATACTATAGTGAGCATGTTGCCAGGAGTAAAAATACAAAACATATGCCCACTTTTGGATGGATTTCTGGAAAATGCTACAAACCCATTGGTGTTATTGCACGTAGGGACAAATGATGTTCAACACAGAAATTTACAAGATATTTTTCTAGACTTCCAGAATACTCTAGCTAAAATAAAACAAAAAGGGGGAAGTACAATAATATCTAGCATACTACCAGTATTTGGTTATCATTCAGCTAAAACTTCTAAAATAAATATGCCAAATAGATGGCTGAGAGATCTGTGTAGAAAAGAAGGAGCAGAGTTCTTGGATAATTCAGCGGCATTTAATGACCCAAACTTGTTCAAGCAAGAAGGACTCTATCTTGAGAGGGTAGGGACTAGATATATAGCCAAGAGATTTAAAGAAGCTACTAGGATTGATTTAAACTAAATGAGAGGGGGCAAGGGGGACAAGAAAGAGAAAACACAAAAAAGGAAATAATGTTCATAAATTAGATAAACCCAATACTTGGAATTGTATGCTTCTAAATGCTAGAAGTTTGAAAAATAAAATGGGAGAATTTAGAAATATATTGTCTGCTAAAAATATACATATAGCAGCAGTAACAGAGACATGGTGGGATGTAAATGATGACTGAGATCAGGCCATAGTTGGGTATACTTTATATAAACAGTCTAGATTATATAGAAAGAAGGGAGGGGTGGCTCTTTACATAATAAATAGTATAAAGTCAGAAGAAATACAGTATCTATGTCCATTGATATGATTGACCAACTATGGGTCAAAATAATACCACCACATACCACCAAAATAGTATTGGGACTTATCTATAGATCTCCTTCATCAACTCCACAATACAATAAAAGTTTGATAGAAAAAATGTTGTCTTTAAATCCAGCGGACAAAATATTAGTCCTAGGGGATTTAAATTTACCAGGAATAAATTGGGAAACATTACTCACAGCAACACACTTAGAGAGTTTTTAAATGCATGTGATCAAATTGGATTAGTACAGCGTGTTGAAGATCAGAAAAGGGGACAAAATATATTGGACTTAGTTCTAACAAATATGAGAGATATACTAAGTGAATGCAAGACAACTGCACCCTTAGGTACAATTGACCATTCCAAAGTAGAATTTAAATTAGCTGAACTACTTAATTAACAAAGGGAAAATACAGATACCTTTGATTTTGGCAAAGCAAATTTTGCCAAGATGAAAGTTAACCTCTCAAATTGGCAGTGGAAAGAAGATTTTGACAACAAATCATTAAATGATATATGGGAAACTTTTTCCACCAAGATTAAGCAGCAAGAAATGGAAAACATTCCCGCCAAACAAAAGTATACCCCAAGAAATAAAAAAATACAGTGGCGGACACCTAAAATCAAAAAATTAATAAATAGAAAACATAGGCTTTTTAAAAAGTGGAAAACAAATAGATCAAACAAAACTAGGATTCAATACACACAAATAACAATCTAATAAAAAAACAAATTAAGAAGGCTAAAATAAACTATGAAATAAACTTAGTAAACAGAGTGGAAGGAAATCATAAGGCCTTTTATGCTTACATGAACAACATTAAGGGGAACTCAAACAGTACAGGACCGTTAAAAAAAATAAATGGGGATTCTACATCGGATAATAAAGAAATGGCTGATATAACAAATTAATATTTCTCGACAGTTTACAATAAAAAAAAAGGGTTTATATCTGTCTATAAAATCTGATTCAAATCCAAAAGATAAAATAGTATTAAAACAAATTGAAGTCAAAGAAAGATTGGCTAAACTAGATCCAAACAAATCCCTGGGTCCTGATGGTTTTCACCCAAAAGTACTTAAAGAATTGGCAGAGATAATGCCCCCCCCCCCAACATACATATTTCAAAAATCATTGGATATAGGGGAAGTAATTGATTGCTGGAAATCGGCAATTGTTATCCCAATCTATAAAAGGTAACAAAATGGATCCTGCAAACTATCGACCTATTAGTCTACTGCTATTCCTCAAAATATTGGAGGAATATTAAAGGATAAGATAAATGAAAATCTAGAATTAAATCATCTTATTGACCAATTTCAACATGGATTTGTGAAGGGTAGGTCGTGACAGACAAATATGCTGGCATTTTATAACAATATTATAGACAGACTAGATATGGGAATCCCTGTGGATGTGCTATTCCTTAATTTTTCTAAGGCTTTCGATAAGCTCCCCCACCCAGAATTATTACAACAAATGAGTAAATTGACTATAAATCCATACATAATAAACTGGGTTCAAAATTGGTTAGAGAACAGAAACCAGTGTGTGTGTATTACAGGTGAGCTTTCTGAACAGTTGGGGGTGACTAGTGGGGTCCCCCAGGGTTCGGTGCTGGGCCCTTGCTTGTTTAATCTATATGTATCATCTCTTCAAATAAAACATGATTCCGTTTGGATACAAAAATTTGCAGATGACTGTAGGATAGGTGCAGAAATAAATATTAGTCAAAATTCATCAAACTTAAAAGATACAATTGATAACATAGATATATGGATAAATAAATCTAAGTTGACATTAAAGCGTGATGAATGTTTTGTTATGCATTTGGGAAATAGAAATCCAGAAATATCCTATAAATTAGGAAATATTGTATTAAAGACAATAGACGAGGAAAGAGATTTGGGTATTACAGTTTCTAGTGATATGTCTTTTTCATCACACTGTCAAAAAACAGCCCAAAAAGGAAATATAATCCTACATTGCATAGTAAGACATATATCAGCTAGGAGTAGGACTGTTATGTCATTGTACATATTACTGGTTAGACCAATCATGGAATATGGTGCCCAGGTTTGGACACCATATAAAAAACAGGACATTGCATTGTTGGAGAGAGTTCAGAGGAGAGCAACTAAAGCAATACACAATATGGCAGAGAAACCCGTTTGATTGAGTTGAATTTTTATTCCCTGGAGGCGAGAAGGAAAAGAGGGGATATGTGCCAAGTGCACAAGGCTTGGAAAAATGATGATCTTTGGGATATTACTGGTCTTGCATTGAATAAAACTCTATATAACACTAGGTCTCAGCCTATGCAGTTAACAGCACCAAATAGAAAAAAGTACATAGTACACGATGGTTCAACCAAAGAGTTGTACATGACTGGAACAGACTACCATTGGAGGTTGTAGCCAGCCAAACAACTGCTGTGTTTAAATCTAGATGGGACATATATATATATGTATAAAATTAGATTATAGAACTAGATGGCGAGCATATAGGACAAAAGTCCATTTAGCTCAGTATCATTCCTATGATTCCTATGGGCACTAGGCTGGGGAATAGGGGGTGGTTTGAGTGCAACATGTGGGGTAAGGAGGAAAATGACAGAAACTGTTATGTACACTGGTTGAGATGGGGGATGGATCTGAATGGAGAAAGGAGGTAGAAGGCATTGTCATAAGGGAGCATCATCACCAGTAGGCACCAGCTGCAGGTATCAGCATATGTTTTACAAGGTTGAGAGGGGTTGTAGGCAGTCTAATCACTGCAACAACTGACCTGCCAATGAAGAAGAATGAACAGGCTAGGTGAGACTGGCAATAAGGTAGTAGCCATTGGTGACTCCATAGTTAGGGCAGTGGGTGAGGTGGAGGGGGAAGAATTGCTGGATCATGATGGTAGTTTAGAAGAAGTGGTTACCTGCCTACAATGCAGGAGGAGAGGGTGCTTTCCAGGGCCAAGCAATTCAGCTGGGGGGAGAAGCAGACCATCTTTGTCCATGTTGGTATGGATGACATTGGGTGCACAAGACCCAAGGAAATGAGGTGGTCATTCACAAAATCATGGCTCTTCCTGAAGGGGAAAGTATGCAGGGTGATCTTGTATGTGACACTCCCAGTTCTGGAAGCTAATTAGGAGTGGAACTGGACCATGATGGAGATAAATGTTTTTCTGCGAGTCTGGTGCAAGAGGGAGGGTTTTCTTTTTCTGGCCAACTGGAGGACGGTCTGGGGCAAGGGATGCCTATGAGCCCACGATGGGCAAGTCCTGTGCCAGGAAAGTAGGCAAGGTAGTGAAGAAGATGCAAACTAGAGGTTAGAAGGAAGGGGCTTGTGAAAGGATTCACTAAAGGCAGGAGAGAGAAAGTAGGGGATCGCTGAGGGAAGGACAGCAGAGAAGGAGAGCAACAAGGGAAGGTTTTAGACCCACAAGGGGAGTGTGGAGACATAGAGGAGAAAATATTCTCATTTGCATGCAGGCTAATATAAAAAGTTCCCCAAGCAAAATGGGTGAGCTTGAAGGTCTGATACATGTTGAAGGTCAGGAGTAAGAGGGTCTAACAGAGCCCTAGAGTGGGAAAGAAAATGACTCGGACACCAAGATGGAAGGCAATAGACTATTCTGAATGAATAGTTCTGAAAGGAAGGGGGGGGTAGGTTGATTCTCTTTTTAAGAGAAATAGTCACCAGGAGTAAAAGGAGGACGTCAGAAATAAAACAGTGTCAGAGAGTACATCTGTGCCACATTAGGGAAAAGGAGGTGAAAGAGTCACACTGTGTGTGCTATAGACCCCCAAACAGGTAGGGAAAATGCTGCATTATGATTGACTACCTCACATACTTAATTATTGTACTCTCAACTCCTAAAAAAGTTATTCATGACATTTAGAAATTACACTTTCAAAACCAGCAGCCTGAATTCTCTGCTCCACAGAAACAAAATATAAATGTCAGACTTTCTACCAGTTGCCTTTACATTTTTTGCATATGTTCAAATCCCTTGAATCAATTTCAGGACCCAGCAGGAAAAAAAAACTGGAAAAAATGTTAGTTTCAAAACTATAACAATTTTTTTATTATTATTTTTTTCCTTTCCTAAATCCATTTTATAAGCACAGTGAAACACTCCAGATTGTTAACAATGCCTTGATTCCACCTCCAGGAGCTGAAGGCACTATGCCTGCAGCCTCGTACCATATTAGCCCAGCCCCTTAGGCATGCATTTGTGGCACTACTAACAACACCCTGTGGTGTCTATTGCCTATATTGTGTCCAGCAGGTCAAGGAAAAGATGAGAGCAGCCTAATCAGATACTGTGGTGATCATGGGGGACTTCAGTCTCCCAGACATACACTTGCATCTTGGGAAGGCTAATGGGAGGGCCAAGACTAAGTTCTGATTCCATTCACTATCAAGGACTGCTTCTGAAAACAGCATGTCCAACCATGGACTATGTTTTGAAGCCACCCTTGACCTCATTGTCATAAGTGGAGATGGGATTGTCACCAGTGTGAATGTCAAGGAACCAGTGGGAGGCAGTCACCACAACCCAGTAACATCCCTACTGATAGGAAGGACTAGTTGGGCCTCAGCCATCAGGACTCAGAACTTTAGAAAGGGGTACTTTGCCAACATGAAGAATCTGGTAATCAAGGTTCTGGAGAAGCTGTATGAGTCTGGTAATGTAGAAATCATGTGAGATTTATTGAAGAAGATACTTGAAGCAGCCCCAGAGATCTGCATCCCTGTGAGGAATAATAGAAAAAGGGCCAATGGCCCAAAAGTGGCCCCCCTCTCTCAATGGGGACATAAAGCAATTGATCCTGCACAAAAATATGGTCTATAACTGCTAGAAGGAGACAGGTTGCCTCTAGACAAGGAAGTAGTACAGAGAAGCACTGTGGGGGTGTAGGAGCCATTCCACAAGGAACTTTCATGAACTCACCTGTTTTACCCCGTTCATGGTACGGAGAGGGACTTTCATGGTAGGACACCAGACCAGCTCCCCCTCCTTCACCTGATGGTATATGAGACATACAGTTTTGGGTGTGGTGAGATGGAGGGTGGGACCCTTGGGCCATTACAAGTGAGGAGGGGTACAGGGAGAACTCAGGAAAATCCAAGAAGAAATGATCATAAAGAAAAGGTTTAAACCTATTCTATGGCCCAGCTATACCGAAGGGAAATGCATATATTAGTTTTATTGGTCTATCGAAAGGTTATATAAAATATGTTAATTCAGGGAAGTACTTGGCTGTCCATCTGACCTCATTACTTTATAATCAGGCAGAGCCTTAGAAGCCTATGCTCAAGTTTCGGATGAGGACTAAGATGCTTATAGTATACTGATACCTGACATTTTAAAAAGTTATGAACAGACTCCAGAGAACTGTAGGATTAAATGTGTATTGTAAAGAAAAAGCATCATATTTCTTTTGCTGAGTTTACAAATGAAATGCAAAACGTATGATGGATGGTTAGAATGGGTGAACATAAAAACATATCATAGATCGAGGGTACTCCTGGATCAGTTTCTGCCTTGATGTAGAGCTAAGATTGGCATGATACTTGGGCAGGTCCTGACAGTACCCAGGTCTAAGGTTCACTAACTGAGTGACTGACACCATGGGTTACTAATGAGTGTTAAAGGAGTCTCTTTTCATCCTATAAATGGGAAAGGATTACAAGCCAGGAGCAAAAATGGCCTACATAGTCACCTGGAGACAGAGCAAAACAATTGTGGTAAAACAGGGAGTTAGATAAGGAGTTAGCACTGTGCCTACATTTCAGAATGGTTCCATGGGGGGAGTGCAAAGGACACACAAGGTTTTCACGGAAGTACAGAAGGGTGGGGAGGAGACCCAAGGTTTTCTCCATCACTGGGAATAGGAACGGGCAGCATGGATTATACTTGGCAGAGCACCCAGAGGGTTCCAGATGCCAAGTGGCAAATACTGCTTGAGGAAAAAGGAAAGTTCATGTATCTGCATCATAGTCAAAGAATGGGACTGAAAAGGAATGCCTAGATGCTTCATAATTGCTGGAGGTGGGAGGTGAACCTGAAGGAGGACCCAGTGAAACTAGTGGAAGATAGGGACAATGTGGAGAAAGAGCAGTAGTACTAGTACTAGTTTTATTTGTTTGTGGCACCCTTCCTTGGAGGGCCAGGATGACATTACAATGAATAGAAAAACAGATCCAACCAATAATAATTAATGATAACAGCATAAAAAACAATAAAAGCTTAAAACCATAAAACAAAGTTAAATGTCGGCTAACTACCCACTTATATACTAATCGCCTTAGCAAACAGATACATTTTAAGGCCTTTTTTAATGGCTTTTACCAATGGGGCCTTCCTCAGAACCTTCAGTAGTGAGTTCCACAGTACTGGGCCTGCCACCTCGAAGGCTCTGTCCCCTGATGTTTTAAGTCTTATCCTGGGGACAATCAGGAAGCCCTCATCAGAAGAACGGAGGGAGTGAGCATGAAGATACAGATGTAGGAGTTCACATAGATAGCCAGGACCCATCTTGTGCAGGGCCTTATAAGTTAACAAACCAATCTTATAGGAGATATGCCACTTAACCAGCAACCAGTGTAGTTCCCACAGAGCAGGAATAATGTGACTCAACCTGGAAAGGCCTGTCAACAGTCTTGCAGCTGCATTCTGCACTAGCTGAAGGCGTCATAGCGCACCTCCACTGACCCCATGGTAGAGGGCATTGCAGTAATCGAGACAAGATGTCACAAAGGTATGCACTATTTATGGCAATTCTTCAGGGAGGATTAGGGAATGAATCTGGCTGATATTTCTAAGGTGGTAGAAACTATTCCGGAGAACTGCCGAAAACCTGAGCCTCAAATGTCAGCCGTTCATCCAGAATGACACCCAGATTCTTCTCCTTTTGGGCAGTGTCAAGGCTGAAGGTACTGAGATAGAGGCCTCACAGAGGTCTGTAGATTTCCCACAGTAGAAGGCAAGGCACTCCACAGCGGCTGTTCCTCTGTACATAGCGGGGGGCTGTTATGCTTGGGGAAGTATCTAATGCACAGCTTGTGAACATGCAGCAGAAGCATCTGACTAAGCAAACTGAGGGAACAAATAATTTCCCTTATAAGCTGTAGATACTCAGAAATTTAAGGGTGGATTAATGCTGCGAGAGCATCACAGTGAATGCAATACTGGGAAAAGGGATATGTACCTACACATTACAAAACCATATGAGTACTGAAACAACTGCTGTTTCTTTTTCCAAGATAACCTTTTGCTGGTCATCTGGGGAAGCCAGAACCAGGGGGAAACTGTTGCAGAATTTTCACTGCCAAACATCTTTCAAGATTTTGCCAATTATTGCAAAATGTGCCCACAGTGCCAGAAAAGGAGGAAAACTGGACACAGTGCTAAGGGAGAACTGATGTAATTGCTTGTCAGAGATGAGCCTTTCTCTTGGATCGCAATGGACATTTTGGGATCTTTGACTAATGCAAGATACACACAGAAATGGATCATATTGGTGGTAGCTGAGTTTGTTACTAGGTAGTAGGTATTCGGAGGAAGTTGCCATGTCCCCTGTGGAGGCAAAGGAAATGGCAGATGCCCTGCTGGAGATTTTTATCCCATGTAGAATTCCTAGAGGAAAGTTATTCAGACTGGGGCAAGAATTGTTAAGTCTACTGTCAGAGAATTTGTGAGACTGAACTGTCAGTGAGTGCAGTACTGTATAGGGTACACATATTGCATACACTATACAGTACTGCTTTCAATTATAGTTCCTTTGGCACTGGCTGCAGAGGTGAGAGACAGGCTGTACCGGTGCTGGCTCTGTTATGGGATGGGAGGGAACTGGGTGGTGGGAACTACCTGCTGGGGTGGGGGGGCAGAGGTCCACTAGGTCACCAGGGAAAGGGGGGTTTAAGTTATATCATTACTACACTGACTTCTGGGAGGGGAGACTTCTTCTTATTATTATACAAACAGTGGCATCGGGGATCAGGGAAGGGGACATTCTATAAATTATGTACTACAGCAGCAACCGGGATTGGGGAGGGGAGCATTCTATAAATTATATACTACAGTGGCATCTGGGATCAGGGAGGGCATTCTATAAATTAAATACTATGGCAACATCCAGGATGGGGGGGCATTCTATTAATGATATGCTACAGCGGCATCAAGTCTGTGGGGGGCACTATACCACCATGAGGGGGACAGGTTATTTATTACATACTACGGGCAGCATCAGGGTTTGGGGAGTGGGGGCACTAGACCACCAAGGGAAGGGGTTTTAATTCATGTACTTGGGAATCGGGGGGGGGGACGACCACATGCGTTTGCCAAGGGGCCTGCGGCAGACCCTCTCCATGTGCCAGGTGTTTGCCACACAGGAGTGGTTGCCACATGTGTGGGGACTTAGGTCCCAAGACCCCTCCTGTACCAGAATCTGGTGCAGGGTTCCTGGTGCACTGGGCTTCAGCGCAAGCTGCTGTTTACCACAGCTTGCAGCAGTCCTAGACCATTTTTAGAATCGAGCCCTAGGACTTCCCATCCGCAGCAGACTCTCTCTTCCAAAAATGAACTTGTATTCACTCCCCCCCACCACGTGCCTGTTGATTTATGTTGGTCCATCCACTGTCCTCTCCACTGTGAAGACTGAGTAGAAGTACTCATTTAAACTTTAGATTTTTCTTGATCACCCTCTGCACAGTCCCTCGCCCCCCCTTATCTCCTGATATTCACTATACTACCTCTTGCCTTCCTCTTTTCGCTCACATACCTGAAGAAAGTCTTATCCCTTTTTTGATCTCCCAGGTGATCCTCTCCTATGTTTGAGCCTTTGCTGCCCTCACCTTCCTTCCTACCTCCCTTTTTATGTTGGCTTGCCGCACTTGCGCGCAAGTCAACATCTTGGGAGAGTGCAGATTTGGAGGTGCGGCCACTGTTGGGCGAATGCAGGGCACGCATCAGTAGGTGCGTCCCTCATTCCCCAATCAGCCTGCATGCCGGCGCCACACCATGCATGCTAATGTGGTGAGCACATTTAAGGAAAGGTCCGTTGCAATCTGAGCAAAGCTCGTCAGATGCAGTGGACCCTTCCTGCGTGCTGCCACATTAGCAGCATGGTCAATGGCTGCCTAGCAACCAACCAGGGTGCCCAATCCCCAATCGGCTTCCTGTAGCCACAGATAATTGCAGGCAGAGGAGCCCACTCCCTGTCGGCATACAGCAGCCCCATTTCCTATATGCCGAGGGGTGCCCAATCCCCTCAGTTCTTTCCTCCCCCAGCCTTCATTGTGAGCCAGCAGGAGCCCACTCCTGTCAGCATAAATCAGCTTCCCTACATTTCTTATAATCCGAGGGGTGCCCAATCTGGCTCTTGCCTCCCCGGCTGTCATTGTGTGCCAGAGGGTGTCCAGTCCCGTCGGCATAAATTCACCCCATTGTCTGCCGGCAGGGATTCCTAATCTCCGTCGGCTGCAGCAACACCCCCAAACAGTTAGGTGGCACGCTGGAAGCCCACCCAGCATGCCAAGTTCCCTGAAAAAAAAATGTCCTGTGACGTAATTTGTTTTCTTCCTGTAACAAAAAGTCCCTCATAGTCTCCTGCCCCCACCGCACCCACCCACTGTGCAGTCTGCCTCCCATACCCCCTCACCCCTCACCCCATACTTACCTCCGGAGTCCAGCCAATGATCTTCGGTGAACTAGGAACACGTCTGCACTCTTCAAAGCCGACCGCGAACTGAGGAAATGCTGGTAAGCTGTATAATGGAATGAATAGGGTTTTTTCAACTTTCCTGCATATCTTGGGCATTTGTTGGAATTTTGGCACCAACTTTTCAACATGGGGTTTTTGGGGCCCCTCCTCATGAATTGTATCACCGTCATGGTGTTAATCAGCCTCGAAAGGTGATTTTGCAGTCACTGCGCGAAATCACCTTTCGGGACCCATTATCGAAATGACAGTGCCAGTGTTCATGAGATGGCCTCTCAAAAAGCCTATGTTCCAAATTTGGTGGAAAAAATCCAATAAATGCCTGTTTTACGAGTGTGCATTGCGCAGTTGCTATGCAGGCTCGTAACTTCGCACATTCGCAACATTTTAATGCCGGATTTTCAGCATTGTCATTTTTGTACACCTCCTTGTGAACAGTACAGCTGTCATTTTCCACATCCTGCCCGAAATGTGCACAATAGCGCAGTCGCTGTGGGAAATCAGTGTTTGGGCCAGATTATGAAAATGACAGTGACACAGTTCATGAGCAGAGGTCCTAAAATGCCTATGTTGAAAGTTTGGTGATGATACTCCATAAAATGACTGTGTTACGAGCCCGCATTGGCAGATTGCACACACGCTTGCACCGTCATGCATTTGTGATATTTTCACTCTGGATTTTCACCATTGCTATTTTTCCACACCTCTTGATGAACAGTACAGCCGTCATTTCACATATCCTGCCCAAAATGTGTTTTCGCACTTCTGGTGCAGAATAGCGTGGTCGCTGTGCGAAATCACTTCTTGGGACACTTTGAGGAAATAACAGTGACACTACATGAGCAGAGGTGCTAAAATGCCTATGTTGAATATTTGGTGCCGAACGCCTATAAAATGGCAGTGTTCCAAGCATGCGTTGCATATTTCCCACGCACCCTTGTAACTTCACAAATTTGCTATATTTACATGCCACATTTTCAACACTGGCATTTTTTTACACCTCCTTATGAACTGTACAGCTGTCATTTTTCACATCCTGCCCAAACTGTGTTTTCGCACATCTGGCACACAATGGCTCAGTCACTGTGGGAAACCAACTTTCCGGACAGATTAACAAAATTGCAGTGCCACTGTTTATGAGCAGAGGTCCCAAAATGCCTATGTTGAACATATGATTAAAAAATCCCCAAAATAATTGCATCACAGGCATATGTTGCCCAGTTTCTATGCACGCTCATGACTTCACCAATTTTTCATATTTTCACTCCAGATTTTCAACATTGCCATTTTTTGGTACCTCCTCATGAAAAGTACAGCTGTCATTTTTCACATCCTGTGCAAAATGTGTCTTTGCACCTGTGGCACCAAATGGCACAGTCGCTGTGCAAAAATCACCTTTCGACTAACGAACTGATAGTGCCACTGTTCATGAGGTAGGGTCACAAAAAGTCCATGTTGAAATATTGGAGTGAAAATGCCTGGGGCGTTAGGGTTTCCAACCTTAACACCCTGCCCTGTAGAGACTGACAGGTGTCAGGGGTGTGACTTGGGATTGTTGGATGTAATGCTCAAGCCATTCCACCCCCCACCCCCACCCTGCAGCCAATGACAATCATCAAGATGTGCCTTGGATGCTTTGGCCCCAAAGTTCACCCCACTGTCCTATACTGCACCCATCTCAGTGTATTTCCTTATGGAATGGGGTGAGCGTAAAGCCCGAAGACCCCAATGCACACTGCGACAATTGTTGGTGTCTGCAGGATAAGGAGAGGTGAAATGGCATGACCACTATGGCCAACACCCAAAGGGACACCCCAATGCCTGTCAGTCTCTGCAGCGTGGGGGTGGGTTAGCATCAGTTCAATACTTCACTGCCATTCCTATTATGCATCTCTCTAACTCCTGCACTACCAATGCCAATGCCAGCAAGCCAACATTCGGCACTGTCAAATGCTTGTTTTATCTTGATATACTTCCTTGTGCCCTTGTATATGGGTCTCCTTTTACTTCCTAAAAGCTTTTTTTCTCCCTGTCCCTGTATTCAGCTATCTCAAAGCTGTGCTGTGTCAGTCACCCTCATTGATTAGTGCAGACTATGACTCGGAAAGCATTGTACACAGAGGTGCTTTGTAAAGGGGTATGGGGGCAGTACTGAGTCAATGCATAACAAGTGAGGGAAGACACCCCATAGCTTATATCAGACCACAGCTGCACACCAGGGAGGTGGGGGCTCAGAACACTGGCACAGATGCTCTTTCTCACCAGGTAACGTAACCCTGAGAACTTAAGAGGAAAAAAATATATTTGTGCTATGACACATATGAAATATACAGAAGAACAGGTTATAGGTCCTGTAAAATAATTATAGCTATATTCACTCAAGTGGTAACTGTGTGAAAATAAAATGGGGCTAATTGGCCCAAAATGACATATTTTCAATGGCTATTAACCAGGAGCTACTTGAAGAGCATAGAAACATAAACATAGAAGCATAGATTTTGATGGCAGATAAGGACCGTCTAGCCAACCTAGTCTGCCCATTTCCCTACCTACTTAAACTCCAAGATCCTAAATGATCAGCAACTTACCCTCTCTTTCCTATCACTAGGGTTGCCTTCTGTCTATTCCATGCATTCTTGAACTCACTAATCATTTTAGCCTCTACGACCTCCACTGGGAGGCTGTTCCATGCATCCACCACCCTTTCTGTGAAAAAATACTTCCTCGCATTATCCCTGAGTCCTCCTCCCAGCCTCATATTGTGACCCCTTGTTCTCACATCTCTTTTTATGTTGTCTTGCGCATGAGCAAGCAACATATTGTGGTAGCTTGGAATAGCAGGTTGTGGGTGCGGTCGTGTTGTGGCCAATGGCACCACTGCTTTTTCAGGCTGGGCTCTGTGGCACGAATGAAATCGCACACTGTCTATAACAGCAGCTGAAAAGAGTGACACCAACTTGAACCAATTTGGCCGCTGCAATGAGGAAGTGACCCATTATTGCAGGGCGTGCCTTGCATGGTGTAACATTTCAATAAACATGGCAGCGGCTGTCACCATCCACCTCTCACAGTGCCACCTGAAAGCCAATGTCAGGGGTGCCCAATCCCCCTGTTGGCATTCCCCCTTCCCAGTTCATTTGCAGATGAGGGAGCCCAATCCCCATTGGCATAATGTCCCCCTCTTTTAATTTGACTGCCGAGGGGGATGCCCAATGCCCCTCAGCCTCATGCACCCCTCCAAACACAGACACATTTTCTGTGTCGACGGGGGGGCCCAATCCCCATCAGCTTTAGTCACCCCTCTAAAAAAAACACAGGTGGCACACTGGGAGCCCACCCCAGTGTACCAAGACAATACTGTGAAAAAAAAACCTTCCCACAAAGTCTTTTGGTTTGTTTTAAGCTGTAAAAGAGAACACAGTCCCTCACTGTGTCCAGTGCCCCCTCCCCCAACTCTCACCCACCCTCTGCACACCCACATCCCCACACCCCTCTTCCCATACTTAACTCTGGAGCCGGCATACAACTGTGGAGCGGGAAAACGCTGCAATTTTCAAAGCCGACCGCAAACTGAAGAAATGCTGGTAAGCTATATAATGGCATCAGTGGGGGGGTTTCAACTTAGGTGGATATCTCAGCCATTTTTGCAACTTTTGGCACCAAATTTTCAATGCGTGGTTCTTGGGACCCCATCTCATGAATTCAATCACTGTCCTGTCATTGTTCAGTCCCAAAAGATGATTTCACGGTCACTGGCTGGAATCACCTTTCAGGATGGATTCACTAAAATACCACCAACAGCTTAATCTGGTTCAAAGTCAGTTGGCATTCATCTGTATCCCCCTTCCTCGGGTCATGCCTGAAAATAGGCAGAATTTGTCCAGTGCACTTACCCAGTCAACAAAAACTAAATAAATAAATAATAAAATGACAATGTCACTGTTCATGAGGTGGGCTCCCAAAAAGGCTATATTGCAAATTTGGTGAAAAAATGCCAAAAAATGACTGTGTTAGGAGTGTGCATTGCGCAGTTTCCACGCACGCTCATAAGCTCGAGAATTTTTAATATTTTTACTCCAGATTTTCAACATTGCCATTTTTCACACCTCCTTATGAACAGTACAGCTATCATTTTCCACATCCGGCCCAAAATGTGGTTTCGCACATATGGCGCACAATGGCTCAGTCACTGTGGGAAATCAACGTTCGGGACAGATTAAGTAAATCATAGTGACACCATTCATGAGCAGAGGTCCCAAAATGTTTATGTTGAAAATTTGGTGAAAGAATTCCACAAAATGACTGTGTTACGAGTGTGCATTGTGCTGTTTCCACACACGTTCGTAACTTCAAGAATTTTTAATGTTCACTCCAGATTTTCAACATTGCCATCTCTTCACACCTCCTTATGAATGGTACAGCTGTCATTTTTCACATCCTGTCTGAACTGTGTTTTCCCACATCTGGCACAGAATGATGTAGTTGCTGTGGGAAATCAATGTTTGGGGCAGATTAACCAAATCACAGTGCCACTGTTCATGAGCAGAGGTCCCAAATGCTTTCATGAGGTGGGGTCACAAAAAGACCATGTTGAAAATTTGTAGTGCAAATACCAACAAACGCCCAGGGCATTAGGGTTTCTAACCATAACATCCCACCCTGTATAGACTGATAGGCATCAGGGGTGTGCCTTTGGATTGTCGGCTGTAATGGTCACGCCATTCCACCCCCACCCCTACCAGCACCCTGCAGCCACTGACAGGCATTAAGGTGTACCTTGGACTGTTTGGCCCCAAAGTTCACCCCATTCTCCTATACTACACCCATCTTAACATGCTTCCTTATGGAATGGGGTAAGCGTAAGGTCCGACAACCCCAAGGCACAACGCAACACTTGACAGAGTCTGCAAGGTAGGGTGAGGTGAAATGGCATGAGCGTTATGGCTGATGACCCAAAAGCACACTTCAATGCCTGCCAGTCTCTGCAGGGTTGGGTGGGGTTAACATCGGTTCCATAATTCACTGCCATTCCTATAATGCATCTCTCTAACTCCTGCACTACCAATACCAATGCCAGCAAGATAACATTCGGCATTGATAAATACTTAATTTGAGAGATGCTGCCCTCCTGGACTTTGTTGATTCTCCTGAGGTAATTGAATGTCTCTGTCATATCCACCCTTTCCCTCCTTTCCTCCAAGGTATACATATTGAGGTCTTTCAGTCTTTCCTCATATGTTTTCTGGTGCATTCCTTTCACCATTTTTGTTGCCCTTCTCTGGACCGCCTCCATTCTGTCAATGTCCTTTCAGAGATGTGGCTTCTAGAACTAAACACAGTATTCCAGATGTGGCCTGACCAATTGTCTGTACAGTGCCATCACCACCTCCTGTTTTCTACTGGTGATGCCCCTCCCTATGCACCCCAGCATCCCTCCAGCCCTCCCCAACACCTTTTCGCATTGCTTGGCCACCTTCAGGTCATCATCTGTTATGCTTCCCCCCAGGTCCCTTTCCAGTTATGTTGTTGTTAGTATCTCTCCCCCATTTTGTATTCCTCTACAGAATTCCTGTGGCCCAAGTGCATGACTTTCCACTTTTTTGTATTGAATTTAAGCTGCCACACTCATGACAACTCTTCCAATTTGCCTTGGTCTCATCTCATCTTTTCCATCCCGTCTGGGGTGTCTACCCCGTTGCAGATCTTGGTGTCATCTGCAAAGAGGCTTACATTACCTTCCAGCTCCTCTGCAATGTCACTAATGAAGACATTGAATAGGACCAACCCCAGAACTGAGCTCTGTGGCACCCTACTTGCCCCCCCCCTCTCCTGGGATTGAACTCCATTTACCACCTCCCTCTGTGTCCTGTTGATCAGCCAATTTCAGACCCAGTGTACCACCTTGGGACCTACTCCCTGACTGCACTACTTGTTTACTAACCTCCTGTGTGGGATGGTGTCAAATGCCTTGCTAAAATCTAGGTAGACCATGTCCACCACCCTCTATGATCCACCACCCTGGTTATCCAGTCAAAGAAATCTAACAGATTTGTTTGACAAGATCTCCCTGCCGTGAATCCACTTTGCTTCCATTTTTTTGCCCCACTAGCCTTCAGGTATGCCACAATCCTTTCCATGAAATTAAATGTGTGCAGTTGCGACCAATTAGTGGCATGCACTGAATATAACTTGTGTGAGAATAAACAGTTCTACAGTATATTTATTAAAGTTATATACTTTGCCCTTTAGAAATGTACACATAATGATAATAATAATAATAATCATAATAATAACTTTATTTGTTGAGCGCCTTTCAAGTTATCAAAGTGCTTTACATAAAATAGATAAAAAAAGATAAAATAACTCAACAATATAACACAGATAATCCGTAAAATCCAGTATTCAATATACTCAAACAGAGTAGGCCTGGTGCTACAGGTAGGTTTTTAATGCCTGTTTTAAGCCCTCCACAGTCATGCACTCCCATAGCTGATGGGGTAGAGAATTCCAAAGGGCTGGGGCAGCATATATAAATGTATGGGCCCCAGAAGATTTTAGAGATACCCTTGGAATCTCTAGAAACCCCTCGTCAGCTGAGCAGAGTGATCGCTCGGAGCAGTAGGGGGACAGAAGCTCTTTCAGGTAGTCAGGGCCAAGTCTGTGTAGGACTTTGTAAGTCAGTAATCTGACTTTAATGGTGATCCACCACTGAATCAGTAGCTAGTGCAGTTCATGCAGCGCTGGTGTGACATGATACGTCCAGGGAGTCCCCATCAACAACCGGGCTGCTGCGTTCTGCACCAGCTGCAGGTGGCGGATATCAACCCCTGGTAGCCCTAAGTAGAGGGAGTTGCAATAATTAAGGCATGAGGTCACAAAGGCATGGGTCAATGTGGGAAGGTCACTGGACGGAACTAGGTGCTTGATCCTAGCGATGTTCCTCGGATGGTAAAAGGATGACTTGGCGATTGCCAACACCTGAGATCGTAGAGTCAGCCCATCATCAAGCAACGCCCCCAGGTCCCACACTCTTTCAGAGGCAAGAAGCTGAGACCCCAGGAAAAGCCCCATAGGCTGACCAGCCCCTGACCCCCCCCCATCCAGCGACCCGGATCCACAACCATCACCTCAGTCTTTCCCGAGTTCAACTTCAGCCAGCTGGAATTCATCCAATCCTGGATTTCAGTGAGGCAGTTAATAAAAATTGAGAGTACACTATCCCAGTCAGGTGCAAAAGACAGGTAGAGCTGGGTACCATCAGCACAGCAGTGAAACCTCAGCCCATACCATCTTACAATGTCTCTGAGGGGCGGCATGTACACTGTGAACAACATGGGGGACAGCAGTGAGCCCTGAGGGACCCCACATGATCCCTCTGGTTCTGCCAGTGAGGAAGGACTTAAACCACCTGAGGACTGTACCAGTCAGGCCACAGATGAACCTCAGGTGCTTGAGCAACACCCCATGGTCCACGGTGTCAAATGCTGAAGAGAGATCAAGGAGCACCAAGATGGAACGGCTTTTCCGATCTCTCGCCATCAGGAGATCATTGAGCACCTGAGCCAGCTCAGTCTCAGTACTGTGCCTCTTTTGAAAACCAGATTGGAGAGGTTCGTAGATGTTATGGATGGTCAAATGGTTCTCCAGCTGTACAGCCACTTCCCCACAAAGGGAAGGTTAGAGATAGGTCTATAGTTAGCAAGGCAGTCTGGGTCCAGAGAAGGTTTTTTCAGGAGGGGTGTCACCACCACCTCCTTCAGGGAGCTAAGAAACTCACCTGACTCAAGGGAGCACCAGACTATCCATGCCAGGACTGGGCGATGATGTCACGACGCCCCATAATCAAGGAGATTGGGCCCAGGTCCAAACTATAGCACATAGGGCGCATACCCTGGACAATCTGCATGACATCTGCGAACTCAAAGGTACTCCAGGAAAAATGGGGGATAGTGGCTAAGCGCCGATCAATTACATCCGCCATAGAGTATGCCAGTTGGCTCTCCGCCCTGATGTCAGCCACCTTATCTGCAAAAAACCAAGCAAGTTCGTAACACTCCAACTGTGAAGAGCTCTTCGAGACTGCAGGCAGGCCGGGTTGCATAGCCTGTCCACAGTTCGAAAGAGCTGAGCTGGTCAGTTCTGAGTGGCAGAAATCTCCCTGCACTGGAATTCTGCCTTCTTAGGGGAGATTGTTGATTGACAGTCTTGATAATGTTCTAGCAATCTAAGATGGTCGGCCTCCAGGGTGGATTTCCATCAGCAACGCTCTAACCTTCGTCCTAGTCGCCGCATCTCCCTCAATGTCCCATCAAACCAAGGGGATCGAGGGTGAAGGGAGAGAGGATGAACATGGACAGGAGCAATAGAGTCCAGGGCAGTGGTCACGACCTTATTATAGGCCAAAACCAAAGCCTCTGGACTCCCGCTTGCCATAGGAAACTCCAGTAGGACAAGTACCACTGCCAGGCCTTCAAGGCTCACATCCTGTAATGGGCAATATCTGATCATCTCCACAGGGGCAGGCCTATGAAGGGGGGTGCAAAAATTGAACCCCACGGTGTAGTGATCAGACCATCCAATAGGTTCCACCACAAAATCAAAGTCTTCAATCCCCAGGAGGAAAACCAGGTCAAGAGAGTGACCATGTTTATGAGTAGCAGAGGGAACAATCTGTGTAAGGCCCAGTGATGTCATCAACTGGAGGAAGTGTTGTCCAAATTGCGAGAGTTCATCATCAACCCAGGCATTAAAGTCACCCAGGACCATCAGCCTGGATGACTCAAATGCCATATCGATCATGAAGTCCACTACTTCCTGAAGGAAACGCTTCTCATCCCCAGGTGGTCAGTAGAAGAGGGCTATCCTACAGCCTACACCTGCTACTACAGCACACTCAAATGACCCAGCCTCCTCAGCTGGTACACTCATGAGGCTCAATTCAGTCTTGAAACAGACCCGCAACCCCCCTTCCCGTGGTCCAATCTCAAGCGGTGTATCACAGAGTACCCGGCCGGAATCGCAGCCTCCAACATGGGGCCAGCATTTTCATCCAGCCAGGTCTTGGTAATGCAAGCCAGATCAGCTGTCCCAACAAGATCTGCAATAACTGCAGTCTAGCTGGCATTGCATAACACCACTCAAGTTGGACAAGTCTCCGAGGCTGCCCCGGCTGCCTGCCAATCATGGTGGTGCCCTTGGGTATGGAGATCAGACATGGTGGACCACGTTCCAGAATCCATTTCACCCCAGAGTGTCTCCTGGGCCTAACTACCTTGATGTGAGAGCCCCGCTCATTCACCCTCCGCCATTCACACCCCTCACCCTGCCCCCCCCCCCCACAGGCAATACCCAGCGCTCTGCAACCCTGATAGGTTGAAAACTTTAAAGGGTGGAAGGGTAGAGGGCAGAGGATGAATAGTGCATGACTCAGGGGGCAGGCCTCCAACACATATTATGGGCCCGAACTAAATAAAAAACACCAAGCCAAAAAACAGAAAACTCCTTCTTAAAACAAAGCCCAACCCAAAGTAAATAATAAAATCCACTACCCCCACGACTCTCACTTGAGGGAGTATTAAACACAATAAAACAAAGGCAGACAAACAACCAAACATTAACAATTAAATTAAACCCCTTTTCTGAAACTCCCCCTCTCTCTTTCACCGAGGGGAGAGATTCAGACAATGAAACTAAATCAAACTATCCACCCGCCCCCCCCCACACAAACAGTAAACTATAATATAATAAAACTATAATAAATTAAAATTATAAAAAGCACTCAGAGGGATTTTAGGTTAACAACTAAACATTTAAGCCTCGGATAGTTCTGTGTGAGGAATTCAAGTCCAAGGGAGAAAGTAATGTGCCACCACAAAGGGAGCTTCCACATGAAGAAGTTCAAATCACAAAAAGAAATACATGCTGAACCATGTACACTGTAACTTAGGACCATCAAACGAGAAGATGAAACTGCAAGATACACCTCCTCTCACTGAGGTATAAAAAATTATGCAGACAATATCAGATGACATTCTGACCCCCAGGCCCTCTCACTAACTGGGGTATCCGAAGTAAAACAGGCACTCTCACTGCCCAAACAGAAATCACTTAAAATAAAAGAATTTGAGGCCTGACCATATAGTTGTGGACACATGTCTTTTGACAAGCTCCTCCAGAGATAAACCAACTTCTGCCAGGTGATGACAAGAGCCAGAAAGCCCTATCTATGAGGACCACCACTGGAGATGTCTGCCCCCACCACCTTGACTCCCCGTTGGTGTCAGCCCATCAGCTGACCCCATGGACAGCCTTGGAGAATGACAGGCCTGCTGACCGGCTCTCCAGCTGATCTGAGGCCCAGTCCTCCCAGGCAGTGACAGACTCCGGTGGCCAGGCCACCCACCAGTGTAAGGTTCTCCAGCTGTCCTGGCACAAAACCGACTACTATCCAGGTCAATTCAGCACCACCACCGGTTATCAGCGCCACCTCCAGAAGTCAGCACCTCGAACAAGGAACACAAACTCAGACCCACAACAGATCCTCTCAGGCTATGCCAACAGATCCTCTCGGGCTACACCAACAGATCCTCTCAAGCTAGACCAACAACACGAGTCTCTCTCATCCACAGACTCACTCCACTCCACAGGCTTCCTCTCTCCAAGGCACCATCTCCTGGCCACATCCAAAACAAAAATGGTAAGAGGCAGCAGCAGCAGTCCATGGCATACACAGATAAAAAGCAGGTCACTTCTTCTCTTTCAAACAGAGCGGTAGCAGGACTGATCAAATGGCCCCAGTGCACACTTTGAGGATGGCTGAATGTCCCGATAACGTTCCACAGCTAAATAAATCACTGAGTTCACCCTCTCTAACTAAAAACAGCTTAACTATTCGGGTGAGGGAATAAGCAGGGAAAAAAGCAGAAACAAACAAGCAAGCAAGCGAAGCACAGCCTAGCTGCCAAAAGAAACAGCTTTCAGCACGCCGAACCCAACTGCCATCTTAGAGGCATTGTTATAAGGGGGTACTGCTGAGCTTTGAGAGAGACGCACACGTTCACTTGGAGCTCCACTGATTTTGAACTGAAAACTCAATTAATTAAGTTGAAAAGTACTCACAATTGTATGGAATTTTCAGTTAATCCTATGGATGAGTTTGTTTCCCCCAAACCTTTCAGGACAGAAGCTCCAGGGCTTGTGGGCTCTCTTACAATGGCTACAGTAGGAACCCCTCCTGATATACAAATGCGTTCAGACCCAAGTGCCAAGCTTAAACCACACTCTAAACCTACATTGGCATCAATCCAAACCTTCCTGACTGAGTTTCTGACAGAAGTCAGACAATCTACCTCTTGGATTGAAAGTTCACTGGCAGATTTCTCCCGTTGCTCTGCTATTGAAATGAGTGTAGAGAATACAAAGCAAGCTATCAAGAGTAATAAAAATGAAGTAAATGCAATCTTGGTGAGGGCTCTAACTTTGGAGGGTGCAGTGAATTCCATGCTGCACAATTAGTTGGCTCAGGCATCGAGCCTACCGGGTCAGAATGTTGTATGCTTAATAGCGTGTGACATTCCAGCTAACCTAGAATAGCATTGTGGCTGAAAGCGAATGGTGCAATACTGCTAATGCTGCTGTACGTGGTATTGCACCATGGGCGCTATCCCAGGCAGAGGATAAGACCTCTGCTGGGAGTGGGTTCCACCAAGCAGCTGCCATGGCTCAATGGACTGAGCCACTGCAGCAAGGAACCCAGGCATTGCTTCTGGGATGGAGTTTGATTCCAGGTCCCAGAAACTTTTAATTTTTGCATGTTTGTGCAATTTCAAGTTGACCCCCAGAGTTGAGAATCCTTATGGCGGGGTTCGGGGAGCAGCCTCCATATCGAAGTAGGGGCAGAACCCCCTTATAAAATAGACTTATGCTGCATGGCAGAAATCATGCTGTACTGGTAGCGCCATTTTACCATGCAGCATAATGTCTTGCCACAGTATGACCCCATGCCGGCATTGAGATTGGAGCACTTAGAGAATAATGCTCTCAGAAGAAACCTAGGATTAATTGGATTCCCTAGAACCATCCCAGTTTCGGAGCTGAAAGAATCAGTTGAAAAGGCTCTTACTTTGGTCTTTTCAATAGAACCCTCACTGTCTCTGAAGTCTGTTTTTAGACCTCCTACTTTCCAAATGAAGGAACCTGCTATGGATTCTCAAAAGGCAAGATTCATTTTACTTCCTTTCAATAATCTGGCAGAGTAAAACAAATTACTTCAGATGGCTTGAATGACAAAGCATTGTGTTTTTGAAGGTCATTGTTTTCATCTTTATCCTGACTTTCGCTTACAAACCCAGTGCAGACATAACTGTTTTCTCCCAATTTTGTCAGAATTTAAAGAAGCTGGGTTATCTGCTACCTTGCTTGCACCAGCCTGTTTATGGGTACAATTTCATGGCAAAATGTATTTTTTTAATGGCACTGAGTCTGCTCGAGCATTCTACGAGCATAATGTCAAAATACCTGAGGATATAGGCTGATCTTGAAGAAAATGAAGCAGAACTTACAGAATATCATCCAGTAAGAGCTTATAGAAATGTATTGTTTCTGAATCTCTGGCTCCTTAAAAATGAGCTACAAACCTTTTGATTGATCTTTTCACTGACTGACTACGTCAAAGGACTTAGAATGGGTGGGGGGAATGTTTCTTGGGCTTAAAGGCTTTACTTTAATAGCGTGATTTGATTTAAAGCAGGGAAGTTAATAGCTTGGAGAACATTCAAAGTTTATTGAAACAGAATGTATTAACAAGCTCTAAGAATAAATATATGTTTTGCATCTTTCTTTTCTTTTACCCCCAAAAATAAAAATAAACGCTTTTGTGCTTTATTTAACCTAAATCTTTATGTGTTAACCATCTCTTAATGTTTTCTAATAGATGAAAATGTAAAGTAAGTTTTTTTTTCTCTAAAGAAATAAAAATAAAGTATAGAAAAAAAGAAATGTACACATAACACCATGATTTTGTGTGGTCAGTTAGGACGCAAAAGGAAAGTTAGTCAGCCTTTGATGTCACTTTTACTTCAGAGCTGGTTGTTCAAAGACCATGTTTCCTCACATGAGGCGACAAATATGTCATTATTACCTAGACTTCAAGACCTGGATATTCAAAGCACTTGAGCATGGCGCAGCTGAGTTGCACTAGCACAAGTGCAGACTTGCACCAAAGAGCCCTATTCAGTGGAAGCCATTGCACAGCACAAATACCATTGCGCCAATGTGCAACCATAATAAATGCAGGTGCAAGTGCAGGGGGTGTGCCCATGAATATCCAGCGCAACGTGATATTCAACCATGGAACCATGGCACATGTGTGGAGCAAAATCAAGATGTGCCAAGCAGACTTGAGCCTATAAATACAAGGCACAAGCACACAGACAGCACTTGCACAAGGTGAGAGAGAGGTAGAGAGAGAGAGAGAGAGAGAAAGAAAGAGAGAGAGAGATAGAATCAAAACAAAAAGAAAGATTGAGAGAGACAGACAGAGGCAACCACAGAGGAAGAGTGACAGAGGTGGCAATGGAAAGGGAGAAAGGGGCACAGAGAGTGAGAGGTACAGGCAGGCACAGTGCCAGGCAGTGCACCAGGGTGGCACACATCCCGCAGCAGCCAACCACCTGGGGGAGACAAATCAAATCAAACGTTATTTTTATAGCGCCTTTCAAAAACCAAGGCACTGCACATAAAATCAATTATAAATTATAACATTAAAACACATTAGTCATTAGGGAAGGCAAAATTAAACAGATACATTTTAAAATCAGTCTTAAATCTATCAATGGTCGGGCAGTCTCTTAGCCAATGAGGTAGAGAATTCCACAGGGTTGGAGCCGAAAAAGCAAAAGCATTAGCACCTGATGTTTTTAATCATACCCTGGGAATCTCTAGCAATCACTCGTCAGTGGATCAGAGAGGATGGGAGGGGCAGTAGGGTATCCATAGGTCTTGCAGGTAACCGGGTTCCTGATCATGTAGGGCTTCAAAGGTTAGCAGACCAACCTTAAAGGTGATCTGCCACTGAATAGGCAGCCAGTGCAGTTTGCGGAGCACAGGAGCAATATGACTGGACCTAGAGGTCCCAGTCAAAGCCTGGTTGCTGCATTCTGCACTAACTGCAAGCGGCGGATATCAACCCCAGGAAGCCCTAGGTAGAGAGAATTGCAATAATCAAGGTGGGTAGTGTTGAAGGTGTGGACCAATGTTGGAAGGTCATCCGGAGGAACCAAGTGTTTCACTTGGGCGAGATTCCTCAGATGATAAAAGGAAGATTTGAGAACTGCCGACACCTGAGACCGTAGTGTCAGACCATTGTCAAAAATAATGCCGAGGTTATGCACTCGGTTTGAGGCAGCGAGCTGTATGCCATCAATCAAAACACCTGATGCCTGGCCAGCTCACATACCCGCCTCCGGACAACCAGGGTCCACAACCAACACTTCAGTCTTATCTGGATTCAGTTTCAACCAACTAGAACTCATCCAGGTACTGATGTCGGTAAGGCAGTTGTTTAGCACAGAGAAAGCAGCATTCTGTCCAGGCAGAAAGGACATATACAGTTGAGTATCATCTGCATAGCAGTGAAAACACAAACTGTATCACCTGATGATGTCTCCCAATGGCAGCATATACACTGAAAACAGCATAGGGGCCAGGATGGAGCCCTGTGGCACCCTGCAAGACAGGGAGTAAGTACCAGAGGAATAAATTCCAGTGGTAACTCTCTGAATCCTGTCTGCAAGGAAAGAGTGGAACCATTTGAGGACTGTACCAGACAGACCACAAAGCAGCCGCAGGCACTCTAACAGCACACCATAGTCTACAGTGTCAAATGCTGCTGAGAGATCAAGAAGGACCAGACTAGTACATGTCTTTAGATCTCTAGCCATCAGGAGGTCATTCAATACCCGGACAAGTGCAGTCTCGGTGCTGTGCTTCTTCCTAAATCCAGACTGGAGAGTATCATAGATATTGTGAGTTGAAAGTTGATCATCCAGTTGCAATGCAACCACCTTTTCAATAACCTTACCAACAAATGGCAGGTTAGCGATAGGTCGGTAGCTAGCTGGACAGTCCAGGTCCAAGGAGGGTTTCTTAAGGAGTGGTTGAATGACCACCTCCTTTAAGGGTTCTGGAAAGACCCCTATCTCCAAGGACCTCCAGACAATTTCAGCAAGGATCGGGCTGATAACATCAGCACATCCCAATAAAAGGGGTGTCGGGCCCGGATCCAAACTACAACTGGTTGGGTGCATAGTCTGGATGATCGATACAATATCTGTGAATTCTAGCTGGCAGAAATCTGACCAGAGAGACCGAGTGCACACCACATCCTGCCAATCACCACAACTTCTCATAGGAGAGGCTATATTGATGCTAGACCTGATGCTGGCAACCTTATCTGTGAAGAATCGAGCAAACTCCTCGCATTTTAGCTAAGAAAAAACTTTTCTGGGCTGAACACAGATTGGATTGCACAATCTGTCGATGGTACAGAAAAGCTGAGCTGGTCAATTCTGTGCAGCAGAAATCTCCCTGGACAGGAACTCTGCCTTCTTATGGATGATTTCTAGCTGATAGAAATCATAATGTGCCATCAGCTTAAGCCTGTCAGCATCAAGACCAGACGTTTGCCAAGCTGTCTCCAGCCTTCGACCAACTCGCATCAATTCCTTCAAGGAACCATCAAACCAAGGGTTCCTTGGATGAAGGGTGAGGGGTCGAAACGAATAGGGGTGATCTTGTCCAGGGCATCTCCCACAGCCTTATTATAGGCTAGTACGAGATCATCCTGACTTATGCCTTCACCCGACAAACTCGATAGGTCCAGTACTGCCGACAGGTCATTACGGGTAACTCCCCTCAAAGGGTGGTACTGGACCATCTCCGTAGGGGCAAACCTATTAGGGGGGACCCTGAAGCTGAACCTTATGGTGTGATGGTCAGACCAGCTGACTGATTCCACCCCAAAGTCAGCTATCTCCATACCCAAAAGAAAGATCAGATCCAACGAGTGACCCCTTACATGGGTTGAGGAGGTAACTACCTGTGTAAAGCCCAGCATCATCATAAGCTGGAGGAGATTTTGACCAAAGTGCGAGAGTTCATCGATGACCCAGGCATTGAATTCCCCCAGAATTATCCATCTGGGGGACCTCAACTCCATGTTGATGATGAAGTCCGCTATCTCCTGCAGTAATGCTCCACCATCTCCTGGTGGACGAAAGATCAGGAGTATCCTGCAACCTACACCCTCATGCAGGATATACTCAAAGGATCTGGTACTTCCCAATGGCACATCCACAAGGCCCAGCTCAGATTTAAATATAATGGCCACACCCCCGCCCCTACGATCCAACCTTGGGGTGTACCACCGAGAACCCGGCCGGAACTGCAGAAGCCAAAACAGGGCCTGCATTTTCATTCACAGAGCCACGGTGCATGGTCAGGATCAGACAAGACATCAGGAGCCATGGATAATGCACCATTCATGATGGAGGCCATAATGAGGGGTGTGAGAGGGCAGGTGGAACAGCAACGTGGGCGAGGAAGGGCCCATCAGCGGTATGCCCAACACAGGTGGTACCATGCCCGCACCACTTATGAGAACTTCTCTGACACAGAGATAGGGGGCTGGTACTGCCTGAATAGAGCCATTCTAAGGCAGCTCTGTGAGCTGTGCAGTGAGGAGATGCAGGCACCCACAAGGCAGAGCCATGCAATGTCTGTGGAGACAAAAGTCACAGCAGTCATGTGCCTGCTCGCCATGGGCACCTTCCAGAGACCAGCAGGGGATACCACAGGCATAACCCAGTCAGCCACATCACGCATCCTCACACAGTTCCTCCATGTCCTGCTGCCATGTGCTTCGGAATACATCCATTTCTCCAGCACACAGGTGGAGTATACAGCAGCCATGCAGGACTTCCACAGGAAAGCATGTATGCCTGGGATGCTTGGGCCATTGACTGCACCCATGTGGGCATCTGCATGCCACCTATTCCTGAGGGTCTTGCATACATCAACGGGAAGGGGAGCCCCAGTATTAACTGCCAGGTGGTGTGCAATGCCACAGGACACATTGCCACAGCCACACACCCTAGGAGTGCACATGATGCGTTCATCTGGCAAAGCACCATGCTGTGCCACAGATTCAAATGTAGGGACATCCCCATAGGCCACCTAGTGGGTGAGTATGAGATGGGCAAGGGGCGATGGGCAGAGCAGGCCATGGAATGGGGGAGGGTAGGGTTGGCAAGCAAGCGAAGGCACCAGGGCAGGCAAAGGGCACAGCGAGGGAAGGCAGAGAGCTAACCATGTAATTATCCACACAGGTGACAGCGCATATCCATTGAAGCCCTGACTGCTCAACCCCTACCGGCACCCGTCGTCTCCAGCAGAAGAATGCTACAATGAGGCACACGCTAGTACGCACAACATCATTGAGTGTGTATTTGGAATGCTGAAGGCACACTTCCATTTCCTAGACAGGTCTGGCAGCATCCTACAGTACAGCCCCTCAAAAGCCTGTGGCCTATTCCTTGCCTGCTGCATACTGCACAACATGGCCAGTGACCGTGGGATAGCTGTCGAGGCTGAGATGAAGGTGACAGTAGAGGGGACAATGAAGGCAATGTGCCAGAAGGAGGTGGACAGCCCCCCCCAGCCAGAGGGATCCACGGCTGATGAGGCAGGCCCAGCAGCAGCACTATGGTACACACAGGTAGGTGGCGCTTAACCTATGCAAGAGCCACACACACAGGTACAGCACACATGCAAGGGTATGCATGGCAATGGGCATGCACGCACAGAGGTGTGTTGCAGGGTCAGGGGAGTCAGTGGCACACAACCAGGCACAACTGCACAAAGCAGCACACAGCAACGCATGCATGCACACACAGACACACACACACACACACACACACATATACACACATATATGCACCCATACGCCCAGATGTTGGCATGTGGCAAGGTTCAGATGCATTGCACCGGTGCACAGGCACAACCGGTGCAGAACTGGCCTCAACACTCCCATGCCACATGGTCCAGCAGCTGGGCAAGCATGCACACAGGCAGCATGTGGCACGACACACAGGCACCACACCAGTGGTATGCACATGCACATGCCACCCATGCATGCACAGGGCAGCAGCTGCAGACTGCGGTCAGGGCGGGCCACACATCAGGGCCGGCACATGGATCCTTGGCCACCATGGCAATGGGGGCAGCCGCGTCGGGGCCAATCAGCAGTGTCTGCAACAGCCCCCCAGTGGTTGACCCATGGAACTGCAACCGGGTCCACACGGGGGTGTGTAGACACCCTAACAGGCCCACCCCTGGCATGCCTGGGATGCCAACATCAGAACCCAGTGCCAACAGTGTGGGTGTCGCCTGACACCAGGATCATGGGGTGGACAATGCACCGCATGGGGTCTGCAGTGGCCGGCCACGTCTTGTGGCAGCCAGCAGAGCAAAGCCATCTGTAACCACCTGTGCAATGTGATCCATGGATGTAGTCTTAGCCTCCTGCATGCAGTGTGCAGTGCGATCCATGGAAGCACTCGTGGCCTCCTGCATGCACTGCATCCCCATCAGAAGTTGCACAGTGTCCCTCTCACATTGCTCAATTAACTGGTGCACCTGTATGCGCAGTGCACACAGCCTAGCGGCAACCTGCACCTGTTGCTCAACAGAGGCCCGGAGCAAACAGGTGTGCTCTGCCATTGGGTCGGCATCCTGGGGATTTTGGGCAGGATGTCGACCCTCCTGTGGTGACCAGCCATGCTGCACAGGCCCCCTCTCAGGTGGACACTGTACAGTGGGTTCCTCAAGGGGTATGTCCCAAGCTGGCACCTCGGCGGCGGACCCTGCGTCCAGCTGCCCTGTGGCACCAGCAGCCTGCTGCCATTGCGTCTCTGGCTGCTGAACACTGCCCAATGCCTGCACAGCCACACCACCACCACCACACAGCACAACTGTGGCAGTGCACACAGCTGCACCCGCAATGGCAGCAGGCAGCTGTTCCCCACTGTCAGGTCACTGGACGCGCTGCCTGTGTCTGGCATGGGCATCTCCCCCACAACACTACCCATTCTGTCCAGGATTATGGTGAGGTTGTCATCGGTGTCAGACCCTGCCCCAATCTGTGTCTCCATGCAGAGGACACTGAGACAGGCATCCTGTAGAAACACATCCAGGGCCTCATCCAACCCCATGTCCAGGACATCTGGCTGGACAGTGGTGGTGTGCTGTTGCCTCCCAGGCCCCTGGATGCCAGTGGAGGTGGATGGCTGGTCTTTCGGGGCTGATCCTGACTCCACATCTGCTACCAGTGCCCCTTTCTCTGCACACAGGCATGAGGGTGCTGGAAGATAAAACAGGTGTGTCAGTGAAGCAATGGCCACAAGTGCCCCACACCCCACCCCCCACAATGCCACAGTATGCTGTGCATTGCTGCTATATGTACCATGCAGGGATGGGCTGCCACCTGTCTGAAATCCTCCACCAGGCACACCTTCCATGGTGCTGCGGTGCAAGGTGGCTGCCACCAGCTCCTCCTGCACTGTGAGCTGTGGCGCTTTGGGAGGCCCCCCTCCGATGGCATTCTGAGCTGCATGGATGACCGCCACCTTCTCCTTGATCTGCCTCTTGTCTCTGCCCACCTTCCTGTGGCACTCCTGCACTGACCGCTGGTGGCTGCCCTGCTGGTTCGCACATTCTGCCATCTCCACCCAGGCCTCAGCCCTGGCATGTGGTGTGCCCATGGCACCACTCATGAGCAGCTCCTTGTTGAGGTAGGCCTTGAACAGGGCCTCTGACTCTGCCTTTGTGAAGTTCAGCCTGCGCTTGCATGCACACCCACACTCCTCAACCTCCTCAGGTTCCAACATGTTGCTTCTTGTGGAAATGGACAGCACAGTGTGCCAGTGGCAGCAACACCCATTGCCATCCCCCCCTGCTGTGCCATCTGTGCTTAGTGTGCTCCAGCAGCATGCACAACTTACCTCAAAAGCATGCAATACTGGTCCATGGCCTGTGCTGATCCGTGGTGCTTTTATGGTGCATTTCATGCAAATGGGCTTTGGCGTAATGGTAATGATATGCTAATGCCCCCATTGTGCCAAGCATTGGCTGATGAGGTCATTAGCATGTGGCGCTGAATATCACGTATTTGTGCCATGCGCTATGAGAGTGCTCCAGACCAAGTCATATGATTGCTTCCGAGCACGACGTGGTGCAATGCGCATGCATGCACAGTGTGCATTGGCACTGTGCACAGGTGCCATTCGGTGCACCACCATCTATTGCGCATTGTGCACCAACTGCACAATTGCTGCCATGGCGCACCATGCACCATGGCTGCTATTGCTCAGTTGGCACACAGTGCGTGGCCATGCCCCAACCTCTGCAGTGACCTCTGACCCTGGATGGCCCCCCCACACAGGGCCCCGCCCAGCCACACCCATGCAGTGCATCTCTGCTGTTGCACGATAGGAGAACACAGTGCATATCCCCTCGGCCCACGTATCTGGTGCGTGCTGTGGCCACATGCGACTATGGCCACCATTATGCTCCACAGCTCTCAGCAGAGACATGGTGCAGTGCAGGTCTCAATGGGTGAGCAACTGGACACAGATGGAGCTGCCCAACCTCATGGTCTGTGTCCAGCCCCATGCACCCCAGCTGTTCGGCCAGGCACCACTACAGCAGCCCTGTATGGCTGTGGCAGGCTATTGCTGCCACACTAGTGCAGCAAACTGGGGTGGCCAGGACTGGAGAGCAGTGTCGGCACCGATATGGGGACTTGATGCGGAGGGACCCAGGTCACCTCCAACAGCTGGAGGTGTGAGTCAGGCATGGGCAAATGCCATAGCCAGGTGAGTAGACCCAGCATGCATGTGTGCCCTGGTGCTGTACCGTGGTGTTGGCCAGGCTGCCTGGTGTGCCCTGCAGAGTGGTGTACTTTCAATGTGTGCATCGCGGAGTTGCATCACCCACCACCACTTGCATTGACATGCCGCTGTGTGGACCGTGCCAGGCAGGGGTCCACACTGTGTGGGGGGAGCAGCTGATGTGGTTGTGTACTGATGTGTTCCTGTCTATGTTCCATTCCCAGAGCCTGAGAATTGCCAGAGGGTGGTGGCGGCAGCCACAGCAGGACAGCAGGGTGCAGCGGGACCCAGAGGTGGCACCAGAGTGGCCCCAGCACCAGTGGGGCCACGAAGAGCAGTTAGGCACTGTCATGGTCCTTCACACATGTATTGGGGGTCTGTGGGGGCATGGGTGTGGACATGGCTGCCTCCGCCATGTGCCATGGCAGCTGTGTGTGTTGCACTGTGCATGGTGCCTGCCACTGTGATGCATCCATTGTACTCATCTGCCAGCTGTTGGTGGGGTGGGTGTGCACCCGGCTGCCACTGTCGATGCTGTGGTGCTGCATGGGCACTGTGCCATGTGACTGGCATAGCACAGTTGGGTGGCTACTGTGCAGCAGGGACCATTGTTGTGCACTGTTGTGTGTGCCACATTGCAGGCAGTCATTGGCCCATCCCCCTGTGGGTGGCTTGTTCAGGCCCTCGGTGGGGTGACCCCCTGCCCAATGCACACAATGGATGGGCATAGTTCCTTGGAACACTGCACGCACTGGACGCTTGTCATATCCCTTGTCTTAGGTGTCTGGGGGCAGCGGAGGATGCCCCTCTACTGCAGGCTCTTGAGGCAGCTGATCCTGATAACATCCACCACTATGGACGCGGTGCTTCAGATCCACAGCTGGGTGATGGGAGGTGGATGCCGTGGTCATCGAGGGGCAGCACAGCATGGCCACCACTAGTGTGCACCCTACCTTCCCCTGTTTCCCCTGCTGTACCTCCCCCTACAGTCCCCCTTCCCACTGCCAGTGTCAGTGTCTACTTTGCAGGTGCCATATGGAGCCATGCTGCAGTGGCCCAGTGCCTGTCCATGTGGTGTGCATGTGTCAGGGTGCATATTGTGCTTCTGTGGTTCCCTGCTGTGTGCTGTGGTGTCCCACTGTGGTGGTGTCCCTTCCCTTGGTAAGTGGGCATGTTGTGGGGGTGCACGTGGGAGGGCTGTCAGGGGAGTGTTGTGGGTGTGTGTGCTTGGCTGCTTGGTTCTGAGTGTGACCTGCTCTGGTCTGGCTGTGTTGGGGTGGGCACAGCATGCAGCCTGTGGGGGGGTCCATTTGGTGGTCCTCTGTTGGCCATTGGCACCTCCTGTTTCCTACCTTCAATGCCACTGTTGTATTCTGGGGCAGGGGTGTGGGTACCTGTTGACACCCTGCTGTGCCCAGCTGGTGGTGGCCTCCTGTGGCTTGTCACTGTGCCTCCCTGGGTCACTTCTCTGTGCTGTGCACCCCTCACCACTCTGCTGCTGGTGCACAACTTTGTGTGTGTGCACCATGGTGCACCTCTAGTTGCGCCATGGCACATTCACAGTTGTGCCAAAGCACAACTGTGCCATATTCAGCCATGTTGTGCTGGTGCACTACGGCATGCGCAATCTGTGAATATCATTCCTGTTGTGCCAGTGCGTATCAGATTTGTGCTGCTCCAGACTTGCGCTGGCCTTTGGTGATTTCTGAATATCCTGCTCCAAGTCTTTATTTCTCCTCTGTAGGGAATGGTCAAATGGTTTCTACCCACAGATGATCATGAGGTCATTACTTGGGGAGTAGACATTGAATTAATACACTGGAGGGCATGTTAAGTCCACATTTAGTCCTGTCAGGTCTCTTGGGAGAGTGTGTTGCTGTACTTTCAGAACTGATAATTTACTGTGTCCATAAACAAACAGTTTAACCCTTTGTCCAAAAACCAAAAGTCCTGTATCTCCTTTGTGCCTGAATAAACAACTCTTAGTTTTGTAAAAAAATTGTTCACTTCCTTTTCATCTCCAAGCAGCCGACAGGATTTATGTGTCTTTAGAGAGAGGTGCCCAGGTCATCCATTGCTGATGCTCAACTACAAGGTGAAAGATGCCCATAATGTAAGAGCTTAGCTGGAATTACACAGAGAGTACTGTGGCAGTTATTACCCAGGGACTAACATGTTCAATCTATTACCTAGTGCAGGGCCTGTTACAGCTGGCCTTATGTTTCTGAGGGCCCCTAGTATGGTTATTCATGGGGGGCACTGAATGCACTTTAGTGAGTATTCTTTTGGTATAATGATGCATAGTTTTTAGGTACTGTCCAGTCATTTGATGTCTCTTGTGTGATCTGTTAATAGTCCACAGAGAATGAAATGCATAAATTACACCAAACATGAAATTTGAAAGACTGATGATCTGCACAGCTTTTGCTGGGGGCCCCTACAAGTAAGGTGCTTCCAGTGACTGGTAGGACTAAGGATGCCTAAGTCCAGCCCTGGAGCCAGTTGGCAGCATATGCCAATGCCACAGTGACATTCTGATAGTGAAGTACATTACAGCAGCAAGTAGCTGTTGCCACTGTAATGTACCTGAGGGACTGTGGCACTGTTTTCTCCAGGGTTTGCCCCTCCCTGAATCAACTCCAACCTGGAGTTGATAATCCTTAGTTACAGGGGGTATGGAGGGCAGAGCCCCCTTCCCGCATGGGGGGGGTTCAGCGGGCAAAGACCCCCGAAAACATTTATGGTTTCCTGACAGATTTATGCCGACTGCAACTTGCGTTGACATAAATCTGTCGTTGCGCATCAACTTGCATTTTTCAACACTGAAGTTTATCTGAAGAATCTAATTGTGGATGGTATCTCTGGATATTCTTAGTGACTATCCCCCCAATAAAAAGTGCATTTTATAATTTGCAAGACCTAACTGATTTGACCTCACAAATATTCTGAAAACTGTGCCCCTATTTATCATGCCTATCACTCAGATAGGGATTTTTTGATTACTTGGCATTTGCAAGGGATCTGGATAACATAAATTGAGACAGACTTAAATTAATTGCTGACATTGATTTGGGGTGGAATTATTTTGTTTCAGAATTAATTAAGATTTATAGTATTCATATGCCCGTGAAAACAAGGAAAGTTAAAAATAATTCTGCCCCATGGTTCACCACTTCATTAAGAAAATTAAAAAAAGGAAACAATATAGAAAGGGATAGGGCATGCAAAACAAAGTTGAATAAGGACTCAGAAAGTTACAAGAAATTAAGAAATCCATCTCTAACAGCAATCAGAGATGCCAAAAGATATTTTTTATGCTGTTAAAATTGATGATGCTGCAGGTGACCCTAAAAGATTTTGGTCTATAATTAAAGAAATAAATGGACAACCAGAAAAGGTGGCTAATATGCATCTTTTGAGACAGATACTGTTGGCCATGAGGCAGTAGCTGATAAATGTAGCAAATATTTTATTGAGGCAGGGAATTTTTTTGGCAACTCTAATACCAGCCTGAGTATCCCAGAAGGTCAGGGAGAGGAGGAGGAAAAGGACTCAACCTCTACATTTGGGAAGACAGAGGTATTTGAGATTATGGAATTGTTGTTGGGTTTGAAGACTAATAAAGGAAATGGTCCTGATGGTTTAATCCCTCCACTTCTAAAATACTCTGCATTAATTTGTTTAATTGGTCTCTGTCTGAAGGGATGGTCCCAGGGGAGTGGAAATTGGTCAGGGTTGTCCTCCTTTTTAAGGGGGGGGGCAGCCCTGGTCAATTAACAAATTACTGTCCAGTCCCCTTGCTATTGCAAGTGGCCAAGTTATTTGAAAAATTATTGGCTAGGCAATTAAGTGATCTTTACATAAAAATAATCCATTTGACAAGTACCAATCAGGATTCCGTAAAACACATGGTACGATGGTCTCCATGGCAAGGATCCCGGATGATGTCAACAAAGAAATGGACTCAGGAAAATTGACCGGGGCCATCTTCATTGACTTGTCCAGGGCCTTCAACATGGTAGACCACCAAATTCTTTTAAATAGACTTGCCAAAATAGGTGTTGATAAATCATCCTTGAAGTGGTTCTGCTCATATTTTCATTCAAAGATGCAGTTAACTGTTATTAGTGGAAGAGAATCTGCAGCATTGCCAGTGGTCGGAGAAGTCCCACAGGGCTCAGTCTTAGGACCGATATTGTTTCTAATCTATTCAAAAGGTTTGGGAAGAAGTGTACCAGATATGGTATATCATTTATATGCCAATGGTGTGATTCTTTATGTCGCTGCGCCATCTTTGGGTGAAGTTCAGTGTAAACTCCAGTCTAGTTTCAATGGGCTGCAGGCTTACTTTGAAAAATCTAAACTTAAAATGAATATAAGTAAAACTAAATGTATGCTATTTTGAACATTGGCAAAACTAAGAAGTAGTGGAGAACTGACTATTATAGACACAGAGAAGTGAATGCCTGAACCAGGTAGATTTTTATAAGTAACTGGGATACTGGTTGGACTTCTTGGGCACTGGCCACGTGCATGTTGACAAATTGATAACTTAGACTGGCAAGAGAGTGGGGCTTCTACATCGCAATCAAAATTGCTTGGGCAGTATTACCATACAAAAAATAGTGAAATCTCAGCTTTTTCCCTTGATTGATTATGGCGACGTTTTGTATGACTACTCAAACAAGGAAATATTACAAAAACTAGACATACTGTAGAACCAATTGGCCATGCTAATCTTGAAATGCCCAAAAGAGACCCATCACTGTAGCATGTATAAACAACTAGGTTGGATCCCTTTGAATCAAAGACACCATTTACACAAATTTGTATTGATTTACAAGAGTGATCAGAGTGAAGTCCCAGATTACCTAGCTGCTAAATTATAGGAAAGGAAAGTTAACCCTTCCCTAACAAACTCAACTTATCAAGAATTGATAGTACCTTTAACTAAAACACAAAGGTCAATGTATCTTTACAGTTAAACGGTACCTTTATACTGGAATAAATTACCACAGAAGTTTCATTTGTTTAATGTCAAGCCCCCCTCAGTAAATGTAGTAAAAGGTTGATTTTTACATAATCGCAGTACACAATCTAAATGTACCTGTGGCTGATCTTATTGATTGAGTTGTATGGTTTATTTATATGTATTGTTTTTCTTGGCCCAGATATTCAAAGGGGTTGCGCCAGCGCAACCCTGTATTGCGCTCTGGTGGGATATTGAAGGCTGCCTGGTGCAGCTCAAATCGATGCACCAGGAACAGTATTGTGTATGCACAAGATGCAGGGGCATGCCCATGCACATACAGCACATCCGATATTCAGCCGGAATTATGGCACGCCTCTTAATAACCCTGCATTCGCTGCATAAACTCAGAGTTGAGCCTTGTGAATAGTAGAACAACTCCTGGCCACCCACAGGCAGACTGCTGTATTGCAGGGTGCAACACAGCAGCCGCCATCCATGGGTGGCCACCTGCCCACCCAGAACCCCATCCACAAGCACCCATAGCTCCCTGGTAGTCTAATGGCAGCCCCCTTCCTCCCATTTCCCTGATTGCCGGTAAATGTGACCAATATCATTCCCTAGAAACATAGAAACATAGACTTTGATGGCAGATAAGGACTGCTTGGTCCATCTAGTCTGCCCATTTCCCTACCTATAGGATAAGCTGCAGATCCTAGTTAACCAACAGTCTATTTCTTCCTACCCCCCACAAAAATTGCCTTATGTCTGTCTCATGTATTCTTGAATTCTCCCACAGTTTTAGACCCCACAACCTCCTCAGGAAGGCTGTTCCATGCATCCACTACCCTCTCTGTGAAAAAATACTTCCACACATTGCCCCTGACCCCCCCATCTTCAAATTGTGTCCCCTTGTTCTTGCACATCTCTTTTTCTGAAAGATGTTACCCTTTTGGACTTTGTTGATTCCACTGAGGTACTTAAAAGTTTCTATCATGTCCCCCCTCTCCCTCCTTTCCCCAAGGGTATACATATCAAGTTCCTTTAGTCTCTCCTCATATGGCTTCTCTTGCAGACCCTGCACCATTTTAGTTGCCCTCCTCTGGACTGCCTCTATCCTGTCTATGTCCCTTGCAGAGATGGGGTCTCCAGAATTGGACGCAGTACTCCAGATGAGGTCTCACCAACTGTCTGTACAGAGGCATAACAACTTCCTGTTTTCTACTGGTGATGCCTCTCCCCATACATCCCAGTATCCCCCCAGCCCTCCCTACTGCCTTCTCACATTGCTTGCTAACCTTAAGATCATCTGATATGACTACCCCCAGGTCCCTTTCCATTTTTGTTGTTGTTACTACCCCCCCCCCATTGTGTAATCTTCCTCTGGGTTTTTGTTTCCCAGGTGCATTATTTTGCACTTCTTTGCATTGAATCCAAGCTGCCATACATCTGACCATTCCTCCAACCTTGCCAAGTCCCTTCTCATACTTTCCATGCCTCCTTGTGAATCAATCCTGTTGCAGATCTTTGTGTCATCTGCAAAGAGGCATACTTTTCCTTCCAGTCCCTCTGCAATGTCACTTATAAAGACATTAAAAAGGACTGGACCCAGTACTGAACCCTGTGGTTCCCCACTAGTAACCCCTCTTTCTTCAGAGTGGACTCCATTTACAATTACCTTCTGTGTCCTGTTGTCCAGCCAATGTTTTACCCGGGCTACTACCCTAGGAACCACTCCCTGGATGGTTAATTTGACTATTAATCTTTTGTGTGGGACTGTGTCAAATGCCTTGCTACAGTCTAGGTAGGCCATATCCACAGCCCCTCCCTGGTCTACTACTTTGGTCACCCAGTCAAAGAAATCAATTAGATTCATCTGACATGACCTTCCCGCTGTGAACCCATGCTGCCTTGGGTCCTGTGCCCCACTGGCCTCTAGGTACTCAATAATTCTTTCCTTCAGAAGTGATTCCATCACTTTCCCTACCACAGAGGTCAAACTGACAGGTCTGTAGTTTCCTGCCTCTGTCTTGGTCCCACTTTTGTGAAGGGGAATCACACCCGCCTTCCTCCATTCCCAGGTAGTCTAGTGGTAACCCCCTCCCTCCCATTGCCGTTATCACCTGTTAATAGCCCTAAAAATTCCCTGGTGGTCTAGTAGTACCCCCCAGCCTGTTGCCGCGATCGCTGAGTAAATCGCTGTATGAAAATTCCATGGTGACCCAGTGGCACCCCCCACCTCCCCTCCCACCCACAGGACCCCTTGCCCACCCCACTCTCCCCCATCGGCGGCAGCTGCAACATGCATGCACCACCCGGCTACCACCGAATGACAGGTACAGTATGGGCTGTACACCCATTGGTCTCAGTGTGGACCAATGGGCTCTGCAGGGCATACTTGCTAGTGACAGTCCCAAATATGGAATGACTTCATTGACATAGATGGGACTGTTCAGTACAGCATAGCCTGCAAGCCCATTGGTCCACCAGTGGACCAATGGGCTTACAGCCCATACTGTACCTGTCATTTGGCGGTGGCAGGGCAGTACGCGGGTGGGTTGCAGCTACCCGCAATGATGGGGAGCAGGGTGGGCAAGGGGTCTGGTGGTGAGGGAGGTGGGGGTGCCACTGGGTCACCAGGGAATTGTCATACAGCAATTTACCGTGATCGCAGCAATGGGCGGGAGGGGCACCACTAGATCACCAGGGATTTTTAAGGCTATTAATCGGCAATCACAGCAATGGGTGGGTACCACTAGACTACCAGGGAATGATATTGGTCACATTTACTGGCAATCAGGGAAACAGGAGGGAGGGAGGGGGGTACCACTAGACTACCAGGGTATTTCTTATGACATTCAACAGCGATCACTGCTACGGGGCAGGGGATGCCCCGGGACCCCCTCTGCACACGTCAGGCACAATTCGCTGGGCTGCCCTGTGCAAGGCATGCAAATGGGGCCATAATGACATGCAAATGGCCCCATTTGCGCCTTGCATATATTATGGCCTCATCTGCATGCCCTCTGCTGAATATTGTGGGTGATGCACCCAGCGCAATTGTGTTTGAGCTGGCGCATCCCCATGCTCCCTATCTGTGGCTTGTGCCAGCACAGTGCCACTGCGCCATGCTCTTTCCATGCCATATTCAATGGTGCTGTGTCATGGCACATCACCATTGAATAATACCTGGTCCTGGTCCTGGCCCCGGCGCATCCCAGTTGCACTACTCCCATGCTTGTGCCATTGCCAGGTGTGGTCTGAATATCCGGGCCTTTGTGTATTGAAACAGTTGTTACTATAAGTATATGTTCAATAGGTCTAAATTGTTAATATTTACTGTATATTGTAATATGTGTTGAAGCAATGGTTATTGTTTGAATATATGTGGAAATAATTGTTATTGTATACAATATGTCAATTGGTTACCACGAGTCACCATTTTAAATGAGCTTGCTAAATGGTTCAACTCCAATAAAATGAAAAGGAAATGTTTGCTAGCAAAGCATGTGAACATGTTGATGTCAGTCTGAACTGTGAGAGGGCTTTTTGGGGCTCAACCCCCTTCTCCTATCACAGCTTCAGAATATGGAATCTCCTCCCTAGTTCTGTACACTCTCCACCTTTCTCCTTCTTTTTCCTTTGAAGTCCTTTCCCAATCACATTGTTATGAGTACATTTCTTTATTTCCCAATCATGATGATTTCACTATTATCACTTGTGTTATTAATGCAAGCAAGCAGATATTTGGCTCCGGCCAATGAATGCTTATTTAGTGTGTGTGTGTGCGTGTGTGTGGCGTTATGATTTTTGAATCTGGAACAAACTGACAACTTTTGATAAACTATTATCTTTTACTGCCAGCAGAAGGTACAATCCTAAATTTCATGGTCACCATATTGTTTAGGAGCTCTGTGCCTAGCAGTTACTTGTTGGCATATATGATATATAATTTATGTAGAACAGCCTATCTGTTATTTGCTGAATTTATACGGCAGCAATGTTTCATGTAGAGCCAACCACAGCTCTGTTGAGGGATAACAGAACATTTAGAAACAACTCTTCTTCTATTTCACAAATATTCTGTATTTATCTTCCCTTCCTTATTATATTACTAAGCATATGTGCATGGTAAGTCATGCTAGATTAATATTTATTTAAGCAGATCAAAGGGCGCTCTTCCCTTGGTTACATGCTTTCCACAGAACAGAATTGGTTTCAGATTCAACACTGGTACCAGAAACAGCTCCTTCTAGCCAGGGACATACTTAAAATAAGTTAAACAGAACAAACTCACAACCTCCAAGTACTCACTCTTATGTTTTGAAGTTTCGCAGCTAGCATTATGATCCATTTCTAGGTATCAGTCTCCTCATCTTCTCTCCTACAGACTCTGGCAAATAGCCCCTCACCTCTCTCAAGTGCTGGCTGGCATCTTTCTTCCAAACCCACCTGTTAAACCATATCATACAAAATGGAACTTTCCAATTACTGCCTCACAATTCACCATGGGCAGCAGCGCTTACCACTCATGGTGATTTCTAAGGCATAAAATGGAAGTTGTGTGGATTTATGCTAGTTACTGGGCACAGCTTGACAGATAGCAGCCTCCCAGCACTTGGAAAGTGGGAGGTGTCTCAAGTGGTCAGAAAGACAGAGAAAGAATTTGGTTTTATACAGTGCATTCCATATACATTGTATCCTAAAGCACTTAATTATAAATCAGTGCGTTAGATACTGATAGTGCTAGTAATGAATTGTGTGCTACTTGATGCAGCAGCCATAGAACTTGCAAAAACAATGCAAAGCACACAGCTCTGTTATATTGTACTGTGATGCTTGGTACAGTGGCTTGCTTTGTTACCTTTGTTGTACGCTGTTGCAATGTTCAGTGCCACACACCTAATTTTTAAATATATTCCATTACTATTATAGGCCTCCTTCATCAGGCAAAGAGTATAATGATAGGCTTATCAATGAAATTATAATGGCTTCAGATTTGGGTGACACAATAATATTGGGGAATTTTAATTTACCTGGCATCAACTAGAGCTCATTAACTGGAACAAATGAATATGGGAAGGCTTTTGTTTATTCCTTACTTGAGCACAGACTTGAACAATTGATAGAGGAACCTACTAGAAGAAATAACATATTGGACCTGATCATTGCCAATATAGTGTCTGATATAATTAACTCCTCACTGTTAAGTCCCTTTGGAAACAGTGATCACAAAATGATCACGCTGTCTGATGTCCTGTAAAGATAATTATAGCAGTAAAACCATCTTCATGGACTATGATAGGGCCCAATTTGACAATATTAGTAACAGTTTAACATCTATTGATTGGGATAAGGAGATGTCAGGCCTCCTAGTAGAAGACTGTTGAGTGCTGTTAAAAAACAAAATATTGAACTTGGAAAATAAATATGTTCCTATAAAAGGAAATACAACAATAAAGGAAAAATATCAATGTGGCTTACACCTACAATATGTAAACAGAGTAGAGCCAAAGAAAATGCCTATTCTAAATTCAAAAAAGATCATTCAGAGCTATCTATGTAAAGATATAAGCCCAAATTAAGGCTGCTAAAATCAATAATTATGAGAGAAAAACTGAAAACAGAATTTAGAATAGCCTATACTAACGATAACAACAAATCCTTCTTTGTGTATATAAATAAAAATAAAAATAACCCCAGGACAGTGGGGCCATTGTTGAACAATGGCACTGTTATCAATAATGACTTAGAGGTAGCTAATTTATTTAACACTTGCTTCTGCTCTGTCTATAGTAAGAAGGGTAAGAATACGATGATTTCTATTATCAATAAAATTGCTACTCATCACTTCAGGGTTGAAGACATTTTCTCCACACTGAGCAAAATAAAAGGGAATACTTCACCTGGCCCTGATGAAATCCACCATACGTTTTTAAAGGAAATGGCCTCAGTCCTGTCGCACCCTCTGATGATCTTGTTCAACAGGTCAATGGATATTGGGGTTCTGCCTGGAGATTGGAGGAAGGCAATTGTGGTTCCCATTTACAAAAAGGGGAGATGGGGCAATGTTGGGGATTATAGACCTATTAGCCTGACTCCCCTGTATAGCAAGGCAATGGAAAGACTAATAAAGCAATGTCTAGAACCAGCAGTAAGCATAATGAACCTGATTGACATGTACCAATATGGCTTCAGAAGTGGCCTGTCTTGCACTACCAATTTGGTGTCCTTTTATAATAGTATTGGTAAGAGTAGTGATAATGGCACCCATGTGGATGTGGTACTGTTGGACTTTGGGAAGGCTTTTGACATGGTCCCCCATGGTGAGCTTGCAGAGAAGCTTAAAAACATGGGCCTTAGCCTTAGCTTAGTGAGGTGGGTTGAAAGCTGGCTAGCTTACAGAACCCAGCGGGTAAGGGTCAATGGTCATCTCTTGGAGAAGGGCCCAGTTAGCAGTAGGGTCCCTCAGGGTTCAGTTCTGGGCCTAACATTATTTGGCTTATTTACAAGTGATATGAACAATAATATTATTAACACCAACTCTAAATTTGCCGATGACACCAAACTGTGTGGTGAAGTGGACACCATTACTAAATATCAAACCTTAGTCCAAGATCTAAAAAATACAGAGATATGGGCATCCAAAAACAAAATGAAATTTAACTATGACAAATGCACATTTCTTCATTTTGGAAGGAACAATCCATTGTAGCCTTACACTTTAAGCAATATACTGATACAGGCAGTAGCTAGAAAATGTGATCTTGGAGTTATAATTAACAATAAGTTGTCTGTTTCCAACCATTATAGAAAACTAATGCAGACAACAAATAGGTTATTAAAAACTGTACAACAATTGTTGGTATCCAGAAGTGAACACTGAGTCTTGCCTTTGTAGCGAACATATATATGACTATATTTGGACTATGGGCTCCCAACCCCTTTGTAGCCCATAATTAAGGGGAGACATTAAACTGGTGGAAAGTGTAAAGAAAAGGGCAACCAAGCTAATCCTGTGGTTGAGTAATAAGATGTATGGGGAGAGATTAATTGAAACTGAATTGTTTAGTCTGGAGGAAAGAAGGTGGAGGGGAGATTTACTTCTTTTATTCAAAATACTATGGAATCCGGAATTATCATCCCAGTGCGGTCTTAAGTTTGGTGTTAGAACAGCCAACCTAAGGTCACATGATAAACAACTTTATATCCCCAAAGTAAACACTAAAAAAAGGAGAACTATTTTACTATATATGCGGCCAAAGCATGTAATAAACTGCCCTAAGAGTTAGTAGACCTATCAATTTTTATTAGTTTTAAAGCACGGCTTGATAGCTCCTTGCTCTTGAAGTCAAACAGGGAATAATTCACCCACTAGGAATGGGAAACAATCCCAGTGGGCGCTCAACCTACTTTTGTCTTGTATGACCGAGTAACCGAGTAATCCTGTTGTCTAACTTCAGCCCGCCTGGTGAATTTTCACCTTGTATCTCTCACTGGCCAACTATACTACATTTTTATTTGTATAATGTATATCACTTCTGCCTGGAACCCTCATTTTTACTGTACTATTGACATTTATTGGTTATTGGTTTTTTAATTTAACAACTTTATTGATTTTCTTCATATTTGGACATGAAACAGTGATATCATTACAAAGAACAGCAACAGTCAGTTACCAAAAGGTTTCATGCCCCCCCAACCCACCACCAAATACTCCCTCCACCCCTAGGCTTTGGCTGGTGGTAATCTATAGGATTACCAATTAGGGACAGCTGCCAGAATAAATACGATGGAGACCAAAAAGAAGATGGGAAGTGCCTCCTTCCCATAAGAATAAGGCGCTAGAATAGCTTGCGCCCAGCTTGAGCCAGATATAGGGTGTGCAACTCCTTCCACGTTTTCTTGTAAAAGGTAAGGGAACCCCTTAGACTGGCTTTAAATTTTTCAGCCCTTAGGTTAAAAAGCAGTTCTTGCAGCCACTCTGTGTGGGTGATTGGGTGTGACTCTATCCAGTGGAGCAGAACTACTTTCTTCAAGGACAAGGAGATCACTGCCATGTAATATATGCATTGTTTAACAGAGACGCTGGCAAAGTGCCCAGCCAAGCAAATTTCGAGCATGAAACAATCAGGAATACTCAGCAGGGGGTCCGCCTTATTCCTAATGGTATCCCATAAGGATTTAATAGAGTGGCAATCCCAAAAAATGTGTGAGAGAGTGCCGTCCTCTTTGTGACATCTGATACAAGTGGGCGAGGGAACTCTGCCCAGTTTAAACAATTTGAGAGGGGTCCAGAACATATTGTTTAGGAATTGAAACTGGGTTAATCTTAACCTATCATGTGTAATATAACTGTATGTATCACCCCATATTTTGCCCCAGGCTCCTTCGAGAGTGGGAAAGAGTTCTCTCCAGTAATTGGGCACAACGTCAAGATTAGGAAATGCTCGGTCCAGCAAAAGACTATAAGTCCAGAAGATTGCATGTGGTGAATGAGTTGAAAGGGAGAGGGTCTTAAATAAGTCTGCTGTGGCGTAATCATCTGTGTGTAACTCTTTAACACTGGATAACAAGTGCCTCAATTGGAAGACATTAAAGATTTGTTCCCTGGACATATCATATCTATGAAGGAATACCTCTACTGGGCTCCATTTCCCATCTGACAATAGATCCAGGACTCTAAGTCCCTGTAGTTGGGGGATCCAGTGGTTGGGAGTGATCTGATCTGACCACCTACTTTGAAATTTGGATTACCTATGATAGGTTGGGTCATATCTGACTTATGCTTATATTTTAGGAAGGAGCAAAGTTGCCCATGTATTTTAATCGATGTTGCTATAGGAGAGTCCAAGACAGGACCAGGGAGAGCCTTTGGTGAAACATGTAGGAGAGCCTCCGGGGTTATGCCTGCTTGTGCTATGACATTTCTTAGTTATAACTTGAATAATTTATGTGTACCATTTGCTGATGTATTTTATTGTAGTTCCTGTGCTCCTGTCCCACAAAATCACACCTGGAAATGAGCTGTGCCTATGTGTGCTTTCCTGATTACAAATATATATATATATATATATATATATATATCAAATTATAGAGAGAATGTTGGCCAGTGGTGTGCTGGTAATAACTTCCCTATTCATTCAAGAAATGCATGTAAATTTTACCATGGTGTACTACTTGTCACTAAATCCAAAGCTATCTTTTGAGTGGTAGAGCAGGTGGTTTTATCTTGAATATAGATTTCAAGGTGTTTACATGACCAGCAATACTCCAGTCCTTCTTTTATGATCACCAAGCATGCATGCACAGCTAACATTTTGTTAGGAGAGTGGCTTATGATGGGTGTGACACTGTCAGTCTAATGCAGAGTGGTCTGCAAGGAGCTCGTCAGTGTCACACCAGTCATCAGCCAGGCTGATCATGACAGTAGTCTGGCTTGCTCGGTGGAAATTTTGTGTATTTCAAAGGAAAGAGCCAACACAACCATAGGTCGGCACTTTCCTTTGAGCTATGTTGGCAAGCAAGCACAGCTGATCTGTCATTATCAGCCAGATGAGGAATTACACCCTGTAACAAAGAAAACCATCCATTGATGTCTGTTGCTAGCGCTGCTGTAACAGTCCTCCCACCAACCCTCCCTGTCAGCATCCACCTCCCCACATCCCAAACAAACATAACACTGACACTGGGGGTGCCCAATCCCCCAGTATCACCATCTGAAAAAAGGAAACCATCCCTCATAGATTTTCTTTAGATATATACCTTGTAAAATAGAACACCATCCATGTCTGTTGCTGGTGCTGCTGTAACTGTTCACCCACTGACCCTTCCTGTCTGCACCCATCACCCCACAACCCCCCCAACAAACATAACACTGACACTGGGGGTGCCCAATCCCCCAGTGTCACCACCTGAAATAAAGAAAGCTATCTCTCATAGGTTTTGTTTAGATATATACCCTATAAAAAAAGAAAAACATCTATCGATGTCTGTTTCTGCCCCCGCCATAACTGTTCACCCAGCCGACCCTCCCTCTCAGCACCCACCACCCCATACCCCTTCCCCACAAACATAACACCAACACTTAATCCCCCAATGTCACCACCTGAAATAACGAAAACTGCCCTTGTCATTTTTTTAACTTTGTAAAAAATAAAAATGTCCATCGATATCTGTTGTGCCGTTAGTCCCCCAACCTGACCCTCCCACTCAACACCTACCATCCCACACACACCCCCAAGCACTTACTTATTCACCGCTGGTCCAAAGCCATGATCCTCTCTGGACTGCAGACACGTCTTCACTCTTCAGAGCTGGATTGCACACTGAGGAAATCAGGAATGCAATTCAATATATTTCAATGGGCTGTTGAACTTAGTGGCATAACTTGGCCATTTTTGAATATTTTTGCCCCAAATTTTCAATATGCCTTTTTTGGGACCCCACCTCATGAGCAATGGCAGTGAAACTAGGCAAATCTGTCCCGAAAGGTGATTTTCCAGTTACTGCAGGAAATCACTTTTTGGACAGGTGTTCAAAATTGTCTCCACCCTTGTTCATGAGGTGGTGTCAAAAGAAGGCTATGTTGAAAATTTGGTGTAAATTTTTTTTTTTTTAAAACAACAAAGTTATGAGCTTACACTGAAATCTGCAAATATTTTGACCCCAAATTTTCGACATAGCCATTTCTTCACAGCACCTCATGAATGTGACAGCAGTCATTTTTAAATTCCTGGCCAAAAAGTGTTTTTGTATCCCGAAAGGTGATTTTGGGGTTGCTGCACAAAATCACCCTTGAAGCAAGAGTTGAACATTTTCACTGCCCTTGTTCATGGGTGGGGTCATAAGAAGTTTATGTTGAAAATTTGGGGTAAAAATGTCAAAAAAACAACAAAGTTTTATGCACCAATATTGAGGTTTATGAATGCAGACTTATAACCTTGGTAATTGTCAATATTTTGCCCCCAAATTTTCAACATAAACATTTCTTTTCTTTTTTCACAGCACTTCATAAATGTGACAGCTGTCATTTTTCAAATTCTGGCCAAAATGTGTTTTTGCACTTGTGGCTCAAAATTACCCTTTGGGAAAGATTTGAAAATGTTCTCTGCCCTTGTTCATTAGGTGGGCTCATAAGAAGGCTATGAGGGGTCATAAGAAGGCAGTGTTGAAAATGGGGGGTAAAAATACGAGAAAACAACATTATGAGTCTATGTTGCAATTTTTCATTGCATGCTTGTAACTGTTATAATTTTCAATATTCTGACCCGAACGTTTCAACATTGCCATTTTTTCATGCCATCTCATGAATGTGACAGCTATAATTTCTTAGATCCAGCCCAAAATGGGCTTTAAAACTTGTGGCACAAAATGACGTTTCAACCATTGTTTTTTTTTTAACTTTCTTATTTTCTTGAAAGAAATTTACAGTAACAATAAACAAACAACACAAAACCAAAAACAAAGATTAAAAGTCTCCTACCCACAACATAACAGATGAAATATACATACAAATGTCCCCATATGAGTTTTCCCCCAACCCCTGCCCCATCTAACACACTCTAACAGATGACAGAATGCCTATAGTATGTCATTCATACATAGTATGCATAATGTACTGTAGGCTTATAAATACATTAACTAAATTAATCTTAGTCAATCACTTCCAATGATGAAACAATTTTAAACTAGTCTCAGAGTTGTCCAATTCCTAAATTAGAAAGCTGTGGTTGTAAGATAAGTTATAATATTAAATTATAAAGCTTTCCCCATCTTTCCTGAAATAAAGTAATGTTTTTGTGAAATAAATATATTAACCTGGTGATTTGTAGGTTAACTATAATGTTTGTGGTCCATTCTTTGAGAGTTAAATTTTCTCTATGAAGCCAGTGTCTTATTATTAATTGTTTTGCAGAAATGGCTATTAAAGTCATTATTGATCTATCGGAGGAGCCCGTTGCCATATCCAGATTGCCCAAGACACATGACTCAAAATTAAAGGCATATTGTAATGATAGTTTCCTACCAATGTTATTCCTTACCATTTCCCAAATAAATTGTGCTTTCAGACAGTTCCAAAGGGTGTGACTAATCGTACCTTCTTCTGATTCACATTTAATGCATATATTAGAGTTTGACAGCCCAGATTTAAACAGTTTCTGCAGTGACATACCTGTATATGCATTATGCAAAATCTTGAATTGAATCAGTCTTAAATTATTCAAGAGGATATAATAGTGGGAATTCCTCCATAGCTTAGTCCATTTTTGTGGGTTCTGGTTGGTTTCCTTGTGCCAATAAGAGGACATTGTCCCCTGATCCCCCCCAGAAATAACTCACACCACTACTTCTGTCTTTGTATGCTTGCTGGCAATATTTATTTAAAGGCACATGTATATTTTCACATCCCAAATCTTCCAATGGAAAACAACAATCAGTATTACAGGTTGACATATCAGTCCATATCATTGCATTCGACCTATCAGTCCTTGTTTTCCATCCTGTGCTTCATCCTTTCTTGATCCTTTCCTTGTTCCAGGTTGCTCTTCGGGGTCCAGACCCTGTGATCTGGTCCCCTCCTCCATCACCATAACCGGGTCCCAAACACTTACCCAGGCCACCACCCCCACTAGGTGCAGACACAGTGATCCACCCCCTAGCTCTATATCCCCCTCCCCCCGTTACTCCCATGCCTGGGTTCCTTTGTCCCCAGCCTGTGGTGCCTACCCCCTCCCCCCGTTCCTGCCTCCTTTCTCCCCTGCTTCCACCCCTTTCCCACCCTTCAGTTCTTTTTCCACTTCCTCTGCCTGCCGGCGAGGCTCCAACCTAGCCTCCCGCCCACCAGCCGCCCCTTCTGCGGCTCCACCTGGCCTGAACCAGGCCCCACTAGAGGCAACCATCCTTTTTGCCTCCCTTTCCTGTGCCTTTCTACATTACTACTCCCTCTAGCCTGGGTGGGAGGGTGGGGAATTTTACAGCAAGAAGAGGCTCCCAAAGAGCTGCCAGCCCTTATATAGCCCTTAAGGACCCCTGTTCAGGACCTCAGTTAACCCCTCCCCTTGGCCAATGGTCAGCGAGCCCAGTACCTGATCATCTTCCCTCCTGTGATGCCATCAGCCAGCCCCCTTCCTTCCTCCCTCCTCCAGCTTCCTACTCCCCCTCCCCCTTTCTTTTCTCTTTCTGGCTGGGTCCATGGGACAACCCGGCTTGCCTTTGAATGGCAAGCTTAATTGGCCCTTGATCCCCTCCAGAAATAACTCACACCACTACTTCTGTCTTTGGATGCTCACTGGCAATATTTATTTAAAGGCACATGTGTATATTTGCATCCCAAATATTCCAATGGAAAACAACAATCAGTATTACAGTTAGACATATCTGTCCATATCTTTGCATTGGACCTATCAGTCCTTGTCTTCCATCATGCGCTTCTTCCTTTCTTGATCCTTTCCTTGTTCCAGGTTGCTCTTTAGGGTCCAGACACTGTGATTCCCCCCCATCACCAGAACCAGGTCCCAAACACTTACCTGGACCTCCCCACTAGGTGCACACACAGTGATCTGCCCCTAGCTCTATATCCTCCCTCCCCTGTTACTCCCACATCTGGGTTCCTTTGTCCCCAGCCCATGGTGCCTACTCCCATTCCCGCCCCTTTGCCCCCCGCTCCCATCCCTTTCCACTGACCCATTCCCAGCTTGCGATGGAAGATAGGACTCCCCTTTGCGGGCTAGAATATCAGGCCTTTCTTATTCATTACCCCTATTAGTTCCCCAAAAGGTCGCAGGAACAGGCACATGCCGAATTACAACAGGTGCACCCCATCCGATTGGTACACATCAGCCTGCTCATATGAAATATCTCTATGCGGGATGTGTACCTCACCCATCTCTGTAACTGCCCTAGCCACCTTCAAATTCAGATGCTTTCTTGCTACTTCCACCACTTTAACTCCTTTAGCTCCCCTCCACACCCACTGGGATGTGATCTCTGACCAGCTGATCACCACTCCTGGCCACCAGTTCTTTATCCTCTCCAGATCCGCTATGATGTCCTTCATCAATGCCCCCCAAGGCAGTTCCCTAAAATCATTGCCCCCCAGGAGAATAATGATGCAATCGGGCCTGGCCCACCACACCCACAATTCCTCCTGCAGGGGGAGCAGCTGGGACCACCTCATGCCCCTCATGCCTTTCTACTGTAACTTTGTGTGCTCTGCATCTGGTCACAACTGCGTCCCTCTCCTTGTGGGAGCTGCAAACCTCTCTGCCCAATAGATGAACAAGTGCCCCACGATCCATACCTGTCACTTCGAGCCTGCTGTGGAAAGAAAAGGAACACAAGTTAGCCACATCAGTACCTCACATACCTCTTGTATCAGTTAGAATGCCATCTCCCAAATCGCTTCACTTCCTCTACTGCCTCCCCTCTCGTGGCCACCTTAGATGCAGCTCCTATCTTGAATGAGTGCGGGGTAAACCCCTTGGGGTCCTCCCCCACAAATACCAGGGCTTTCTTCAAGAGAGCCCCCACCTGGAAACCTGTTACTGGGGACTCATCTCCATGCGTAAACCAGGCCCCCATCCTTGTGCCCTGAGATTTGCCATATTCATCCATGGCCTTGACTGTGTACACCCCCTTCTCCCAGGTGACTGTGCACCACCACCAAGGTGTCCTTTCCCCTTCTGGTCCATCTTGGACCTGCACAGCCAAATGACCACCATATCCATGTCCCACTGAATATTCTCGAATTGTAATGCCTGGGATTCCGCCCCCTTTCTGGGAGCCACTACCTCACTCACCCTGAATGCTCCCCTGGCCATGATTGTGCAGATGGCCCTGAAAAGGAAAGCCTCTTTTGCTGAGTTGCAAACATGGTCTAATGCCCTTATCACCTTTGTGAGTATGGGCCCCATTATGGGTGGCCTCCTATCCTGCCTTGTGCCCTGCCCTCTCTGTCATGACCATTCTCCTACTGCCCTTCCTGCCACTATATCCACCCACCCCCAGTCCTTACACATCCAACTGATGCCTGCCAGCTGGACCGCCATGGTGTCATGAGCCATTCCTTCATCCCATTTTCCTGCTACATGTTGCAGTACCTGTTCTTTCTGCACCTGTTCTGCTGTATCCCAGCCCTGTCAGACCTGGAACTCCAAGAAACCTGGCCACACCCCTTCATATGCTCTCAAGGTGTTGACCGACCAAGACCCCTTATACGGGGCCCAGGAATTTTTCCCTCCAATCCCCCACAACCTGTCCAGAATCTTGGATCAGGATAGTGCTGCATGTGGTGCCAAATCCCGAAACCTCTCTATCTGAAAACGGGAAAGACAGTCAGTGACCTCATTTTGGATCCCTTCGATATGCTGCACTTTAAATGAAAGGTTCAAACGTAAACCCAATAGCACCATGTGCCACCGAATCCACACAACCAACTCGGTGTTGCCACTCTGTCTGTATACCACTTCCACCACACCTTTGTTGTCACACCAAAACAGGATGTGCTGCCCCCTTATCTGCTCCCCCCACACCTCCATTGCTACCCATATGGGGAAAATTTCGAGGAAGGTGATGTCCTTTGTGACACCCCCTTCCTGCCATTGTGTCGGCCATACCTCTGAGATCCAGTCCCCTTTGAAATATGCTCCCATCCCCAAAGTCCCAGAAGCATCCATGTACAGTTCAATGTCCATATTGTATGCCCAATCCTCTTGCCAGAATGTTATCCCATTGTATGTCTCCAGAAAATCCCCCCATACCTGTGGATCCTCCTGTACCCCTTTGCTGATATCCACCCATGGTGGGGTAGTCTCACCTTCTCTGTGGCCCTCCCCAGCCTCCGTGTGAATGCCCTGCCCGAGCTTATGGCCTTGCAGGCAAAATTAAGGTGCCCCAGTAGCTGCAGCACTTGTACCAGTGGCACCCTCCTCCTCCCCCCCCCAACCAGCACTAATAGCCCTTTCAATCATGCCACCTTGTGCCCCGGGAGCCGAAAGCATTCTTGTTCCGAGTCTACCTCTGTCCCCTGGAACTCCAGCCAGTGGGCTGGGCCCTCTGATTTTCCCTCTGCCAGTGGGATCCCAATGGTTCTGCACATGTCCTGCAAATCCCCTAACATAGCCTGTGTCTCTGCTTGGCTGGCCCCAATCAACAGGAAATCATCCAGGTAATGGACTACCCTCCTGTGGCCATACCATGCCCTGAATACTCATTGTATCCATGAGCTGAATGTCTCAAACATCAAGCAAGCCACAGAGCAGCCCATAGGCATCGCCTTATCAAAGTACAGACTGCCTTCAAATTGGAACTCCAACAGATCTCAATCTGATGGCTGGACTGGCAACAGCCAAAATGCCGACTCAATGTCCATCTTTGCCAGACACGCCCCTTCTAGTGCCCTAATTAATTCAACTGCCTGATCCAGCAAAGCGTATGAGACTGCGATCAATGACTCTGGGATCCCCTCGTTTACTGATCCCCCCCATCTGGGTAGGAAAGATGGTGTATGAGCCGGAATTCCCCTGCCTGCTTCTGGGGCACCACTCCCAGGGGTGACACCCAGAACTGATGGCATGGGGGCTCCTGCAAAGGCCCCTCCACCCTTCCTGCCCGGACCTCCTTTCGAATCTTTGCCTGGACTATGACTTCCTTCCCTTTTACTGAACCTAAATTCTTCACCCTCATCCTTACTTGTTCTCCCACAAAACCCAGTGGGAAACCCCCCTGAAAACCCTCCTTCAGCCGCTCAGCCCCTTGGGCATCAGGATAGCCTTCTATCCAGGCTTCCACTACTGCTAGCCTGATGGTAGTGCTGGCCAGGGTGCATCCCCACCTCCCCCCAACCATTTCCTTCCTAATTCCACCCGTGGTTGGAATTATATCCCCCCATGGTCCCCTTTGGCCCCTCCCTGCTTCCCTTCCCCCCCAAAAGGGATGATCCTGGTGCGGCCCCCATTTGTCCAGCCTTATCACCTTCCCTGCCTGTAGGTTGTTGCCAAATGTGATCCCCTGCAACAGGAGCAGGCATGCTGGAACTTGCAGCTAGGCCACGTGCAGGATACTCTGTTGAAAGCCCAGCAGGTTTTGGTGCCCTGGGTCTGTGAGGCCCTCTTGGCCTGTTCCACCATAGGCCCCACTGCTGGCCCTGAGAGGGTCTTCATCCACAGCTCCGAGTGGGTGCAGTCCCATTTCAGGTCCCCCTTTGCCACCATTCAGTTCCGAAACACCTAGTCATATTTTAGCCACCCAAAATTCAGTTTTGCCTTATAGGCATCCCTAATGATTGCCATATAGGTCAAAAGTGGAATAGCCAGCTCCAGCTACTTCTCCAGCACCAGTGCGTTATATATATCAGAAACCCCACCTGCCATGTGTCAATACTCTTGCCCTTATATTTAGCCTCCTCTGCCTTATGCTTGACCACCGCAAAGGCCACCACCATCTCTGACTTACCCACCGATTCTTTTTGTTCGTACTTCTTGGCCATCTCCTCATCGAACAAACCAAAGATGTCCACATACTCACCTTTCCATATGTGTTCCTTCAGAGAGGCCAGCACATGGTCACCTAAAGTAAAACCCGGTGGTCTGTCGTATGGCTTCTGGGCCCCTCCCTCATTTCCCACCCTCCCCTCCTACTTCTTGCCCTCATCCTTGATGGCCTGCAGGGCCCATTCCATTTTCTTCACCCCCTCCTCCTCCTCCATGTCCCCCAGCAGCCCTTCTAGATATTCCTTCAAATCCCCTTCATCAACATTCACATTATTCTTATCACTGTCTGACCTAGGCCCCTCCGGGGCCGGAGTCAGTTCGGGTACTGGCCCAGGTGCAGGCGAGGGGCGAGGGACCTTCTTGGTCCTCTTCTTCAGCTTCCTGACACTTGCTCTCTCTTCCTGCTCTTTCCTCTTCTTCTGGGCCTCCTCTTCCACCTCCCTCTTTTTGGCTGTTTCCACCAACTCTGTCATCTGGCTCATCAACTTCACCACATCCTCCATCATCTTGGTGCTGGACACTGGTGCCTTCTTGGGTGCTATCCTCTCCGTCTTGCTACTAAAATTCATAATAAGTACAGTGAATACCAGCACGAGCACTCCCCTCACTGCCCGGTCCTCGAGGGACCACCACACGCACACCCCCTTTCCCAGTGCTGACACCCCCATCTCCTTCCAAGCCCTTCTCATGCCACGGGGTGCGGTGACCCCTCTCGCTCCCCAACAATGTAGTGGACCTGCTCCAGGCCAAAATCCCACCCTCTTGGCCGATGATATCCCCTTCCTGACCCACCCACCGTGTCCTGCTCCCCCTCATTTCCAGCCCCACAATTAGGCCCTGCTTCTGGGTGACCACAAAGGGCCTCTCCCACTCAAAGTAGACCTGCCCTTGGCATCCAAAAGCCCCCTTCATCTTAAGGCACTGTGCTGGGAAGATCCCCAGCCCCATGCTATATGCCACTCTTCCTGCCCCTGCCCCCCTAAATGTAGTTTGGAGGTACTATCATTTATTTATTATTTTTTTGTTTGTTTGTTTTTCCACCACTGTGCATGCCCCAACCCCCATGCCTCCCTCTCCTGGAACACTGGGAGGTGTTTGCCTGTCTGCCGCTACTTAGGATGGCCCATTCCCTGCTCCTTGCAGCCTTGCAAACCCACCCCTGTCAATCACCTCATCATCCCCCAACCACAATGTCAGTTAAGTTGTATTAAGATCCCTACCTCTTGTGGCCAAAACTCATGCCATGTAGGGCTGCCTCATCAATAGGAGCAGTTCAAATACTTTAACATTCGCCGACTGAGTGCAAGCTTCCCCACTGACTCCCGTAATCCTCTGATTCCTTGTCACCACTGGGTAACAATTGTATAGAAAACCATCCAGAGCGATCAGCATAGCATTAGAGCAGGAATTCATGCTGACGGGGACTGTCCCCAGCCCCAAGCCACTCTGTTCCATCCGGCCCATGTGTGGAACAACACCCTGTCCCCTGGCCATTGCTATTTAGGCCAAAACCATCCACCTTTTTGTGCCGCTCCTGCCTCCACAGCAAATGCCTGGCACCACGAGGCCCCAACACCACCCCCTGACCACAAGCACCTCCTAGGTGCACTGACTGAAAGGCCTCCTGGCCTACATCTGCAGCCTGCCACGTGGCCCCTGCTGCCTGCACCACCACTAACAGCTCCACTCTCTGGCTCTCGGGCTGTCCCTCAGCCTTGCTTTCTCTGGTGCCCTCCACTTTGCCATGTCTCAACACTAGCGAGCCCATTCCCTCTGCTTTTGTTACTTATTTATTACCCAACAACAAAAAGGAGAAAACAAACATCTTTTTTTTTTTTTTAAACTAGCATTCCGGGGCATAGCGCCCACCCACGCTCCACCTGAACCTGCACTAAGCCTAACCTGGCCACCCAAACCAGCCTGAGGCCCGATAGCCATATGACCTCCTTGTCTTCCCAGACCATTACCAGTGTTACCACGGGCATGCGGCCCTGGCTTGCTGCCTCTTGCAGCTCTGACACCACTATGGCTTCTGCCCCTATTTGGAGCTCCCCTGCCAGCCAACCATCCCATGGCAACTCTTATTTTATCCACGCTCCCACATGCCACACCTGCCACCATGCTGTAGCTACTGGGAAACAGCACCCCTATGGGCCTATCTGCAGTAGACCAACCGGGATATAAAACTGGCCTCTACGTGTGCGTTCAGAAACTGCAATCTACCTCCTCCATACCGGGCAAGCTACTGGCTACAATCGCCATGGATATCTACCATAACTACAGTCACATACTCGCACGGTCCCAGAGCTTCTCTACACATAAAAGCCACACTCATTCGGATTGCTACCATGATATAGCAGATGTGCAAACTAACATCATAAACTTTTTTTTTTTTTTTGAGTAGCCAAACACCAAACCAAACCCCTGGTGCCACGTGGCCTCATCCTGTGCTTTCAAGCTATTAACATTACAAGCCAAAAGACTTTCCTGCTCTGGCCCTACCACCAAATCAGGTTCCCTTACTACACGTTATTGCATAAAATCATGACTAACAAAATACAGGGCTCCCTGTGACCTAAAGGCCCAGGATTCCACAAGCGGTGCCTTACCTCAGATTGCTAAATGATGTGCTGTGATTCAACTTGAATTTTTACAGCAAGAAAAAGGGCTCCCAAAGGGCTGCCAGTCCTTATATAGCCCTTAAGGACCCCTGCTCAGGACCCCAGTTAGCCCCTCCCCTTGGTCAATAGCCAGCAAGCGCAGTACCTGGTCATCTTCCCGTGTGATGTCATCTGCCAGCTCCCTTCCTCCCTCCCTCCTCCAGCTTCCTACTCCCCCTCCCCCTTTCCTTTCTCTTTCTGTCTAGGTCCATGGGACAACCCAGCTTGCCTTTGAATAGCAAGCTTAATTACAGGATCTAGAGTATATTTCAAAGTTAATAATAAAAGATATACGTTGGCAATAGGATGTGGTTTTGAACCACAGTGTTTTATTTCCCTAGCAAGTCTTGGGAATTGAAAAGCCAAGGGGTAATCCCAAAATGAGCTTTCAAAGCTACATTAGTTAACAGGATCTTGGGCAAATATTTTTTGCTCAATTGTATTTTCCCTAAAATAATGACAAGCGGAAGTAGAAAGCCAACTTTTATGAATTAACACTGAGATTTGTGGTTCCTGGAAACCAAGTGGAAGAAATCAGTTTTCCATTAATCTTAAAGCTGAAATTACCAAAAATAAGTTGGTTGATATCCAGGTGAAAAGGAAAGCCTACGAAAGAGGAAAATTGTTGGTGTACATTCAAGGAAGTTCCTATTACCGACTGCCTTAGTTTAGAAGGAAGAAGTTTAGGTCTAAAACATATTTATTTATTTCTTAGCTTTTGTTGACCAGGTAGGTGCATTAGGCAAAAACCCTGCCTATTTTCAAGCACGACCCGGGAGAGCACAACATACAGTTTACAAAAAACAAACAGCAAATAATACAGATCCAGTAGATATCCTCGAAGGGATAGTTTGTGGAAACAAAACATACATGTGACAGCGGCCATCCAGGCAGGGCTGGAAGGAAGCAGACATGGGAAATAAGGCAAAGTAGTCAATAATTGCAGAGACAACGGTAAGCTAGCTTAAGAAAAGCAAGAGAAGGGGGGGTGGGGAGTTAGGTACAGACACAGTAATCAAGTGCCTGTAGGTAGGAAAAAAGTGTGGTCTTGAAGGAGTGAGATGGAGAGCATTTAAGACTAGGAGGTAGAGAGTTCCAGAATTTGGGAGCAAAGTGAGAGAAAGCTTGTTCCCCCAATTTTGTAGATCAGTGAGGGACGAGAGTGAAGAGGAATTAGAGGATCTCAGTAGTCGAGGATAGCTTCTGGTTGTACAGTATATTACATTTCCTCATTAGGCTTATTTCCAGGTCCAATCAAATAGGTACAGTATATAGTCAGTGTGATCATCTGACATGTCAGTCATTGTTTTATACATGACACCTGTCATTCTCAGAGGGAGTGGCCATAAAAAGAATGTGTTGAAACTTTGGGGTCAAAATGTAAAAAACCAACTATGTTATGAGGAAATGAATTGTTCCAACATATACTCATAACTTTATTTTTTGCAGATTTTGGCCACTAATGTTCAACATATCCCTTGTGTTTCTCCACCTCTTGAAAATGGCCGGTGCCACAGTCGCACAGCAAAAGCACCTTTTGGGTGGGATTTTAAAAATTCCACTTGTCTTGGTCATAACGTCAGGTCATAAAACAAGCATTTGTCAATGCCGAACGTTCGCTTGCAGGTATTTGCAGTGGTGTTTGGCACGTATGGTGCTTTACCATAATGCCCTGTGCAATTGCTGGTATTTGCACAATAAATTTTCAGCATGACCTTTTTGTTACCCCATTGTGCGCTACATAGGCGGAAACACGTTTTACGTAGGATGTGAAAAATGACAGCTGTACTGCTCATAAGGAAGTGTGGTAAAATGGCAATGTTGAAAATCTGGTGGAAATATTGAAATTGCAAACCTATGGCGTCGTGGGAACTTTATGCAACTTACGCTCGTAAAACAGTCATTGTTAGAATTTTTCCAAATTTTCAACATTGGCATTTTAAAACCTCTGCTAATGAACAGTGTCACGTGATTGTCTTACTGTGTCCCATACATTGATTTTGCACACCGACTGCGCCATTGTGCACTACATGGGCAGAAACACGTTTTGGGCAGGATGTGAAAAATGACAGCTGTACTGCTCATAAGGAGGTGTGGTAAAATGGCAATATTGAAAATCTGGAGTGAAAATATTGAAAATTCGCAAACTTACGAGCGTGCGTGGGAACTACACAACTCACGCTCGAAAAACAGTTATTTTTAGGAATTTGTTCACCAAATTTTCAACATAGCAGTTTTAAGAGCTCTGCTCATGAACAGTGACACTGTGATTTTCTTAATGTGTCCCATACACTGAGTTCGCATAACGACTGTGCCATTGTGCGCTACATGAAAGGAAACACGTTTTGGGCAAGATGTCAAAATGACAGCTGCACTGCTCATAAGGAGGTGTGGTAAATGGCAATGTTGAAAATCTGTAGTGAAAATATTGAAAATTCGCAAACTTACAGCGTTCATAGGAACTGCGCAATGAACACTCGTAAAACAGTCATTTTTAGAAATTTTGTCACCAAATTTTCAACACAGCCATTTAAGACCTCTGCTCATGATCAGTGTCACTGTGATTTTCTTAATGTGTCCCATACATTGATTTCGCACACCATTCCTGCATTGTGCACTACATGGGCAGAAACACGTTTTGAGCAGGATGTGAAAAATGACAGCTATACTGCTCATGAGGAGGTGTGGTAAAATGGCAATGTTGAAAATCTGGAGTGTAAATATTGAAAATTCACAAACTTACGAGCGTGCGTAGGAACTGCGCAACGCAGACTCGTAAAACAGTCATTTTTAGGAATTTTTTCACCAAATTTTCAACACAGCCATTTTAAAACCTCTGCTCATGATCAGTGTCACTGTAATTTTCTTAATGTGTCCCATACATTGATTTAGCACACTGACTTCGCCATTGTGCGCTACATGGAGTGGAAACACATTTTGGGCAGGATGTGAAAAATGACAGCTGTACTGCTCATGAGGTGTGGTAAAATGGCAATGTTGAAAATCTGGAGTGGAAATATTGAAAATTCACAAACTTCAGACGGCATAGAAACTGCGATAACTAGACTCAGAAAACAGTCATTTTAGGAATTTTTCACCAAATTTTCAACACAGCCATTTTAAGACCTCTGCTCATGATCAGTGTCACTGTGATTTTCTTAGTGTGTCCCATACATTGATTTCCATACACCAACTGCGCCATTGTGCACTACATGGCGGAAGCACATTTGGGCAGGATGTGAAAAATGACAGCTATACTGCTCATGAGGAGGTGTGGTAAAATGCCAATGTTGAAAATCTGGAGTGGAAATATTGAAAATTCACAAACCTACAAGCGTGTGTAGGAACTGCGCAATGCACGCTCGTAAAACAGTCATTTTTAGGAATTTTTTCACCAAATTTTCAACATTGCCATTTTAAGACCTCTGCTAATGAACAGTGTCACCATGATTTTATTACTGTGTCCCATACATTGATTTCACACACCGACTGCGCCATTGTGTGCTACATGGGCGGAAACATGTTTTGGGCAGGATGTGAAAAATGACAGCAGTACTGCTCATAAGGAGGTGTGGTAAAATGGCAATGTTGAAAATTTGGAGTGAAAATATTGAAAATTCACGAACTTACGAGCCTGCATTGGAACTGCGTAATGCAAGCTCGTAAAACAGTAATTTTTTGGAATTTTTGCAGCAAATTTTCAACATGAGGTTTTTGGAGCCCGTTCTCATGAATGATGTCACTGTCATGTGTTATTCAGGTCCGAAGCGTGATTTCACGCAGTGACTGTGTAATCACCCTTCGGGCCCGAATAACGCCATGACAGTGACATCATTCGTGAGAAGGGGTCCCAAAAACCCATGTTGAAAATTTGCAGAAATTCCAAAATGCCTGAGATATGCAAAAGTTGAAAACCCCTATCTAGCCCATTGGACAGTTTACCAGCATTTCCTCAGTTAGCAGTCGGCTTTGAAGAGTGCAGGCGTGTTCCCGGTCCACTGAAGATCGTCGGCGCGCTCTGGAGGTAAGTATGGGGTGAGGGGGGTGTGGGGAGGCTGGGTGCGCAGTGAGTGGGTGCGGGTTGTGGGAGGGGGGACTGGAGAAGCGCCGTGGGACCGTTTTTGCTTTACAGGTGAAAAAAAAAAGACTACATGGGACGTTTGCCACGCTGGGGTGGGCTCCCAGTGTGGCAGAAGGATGGCTGGGGTGGGCCGAGGAGCTGATGGGGGATTGGGCACCCCTGCCGACCGAACAACGTGGGACGTTTTCCACTCTGAGGTGGGCTCCCGCGTGGCAGAAGGATGGCTTGGGGCCGTGGAGCCGACGGGGATTGGGCACCCCGTCGGCAAACAATGTGGGATGTTTGCCATGCTGGGGTGGGCTTGCAGCGTGGCACCAAAGCTTTGGGGGCAGCGTGATGCTGGGGGTGGCGTGGCGTGGTGCTGTGTGTGACAGCGGTGGTTTTCTTTGAGCGAGGCCACCACTGTCATACACAGCTCACTCGGTAGTGCAGGACCACCACACCTGCTCAGCGGGCAGTGTGGATTGAAAGGAGAGGCACACCTCAAAGTGTACTACTCTCCCAAAATGTTCCTCGCGCATGCGCGCAAGTGAACGTAAAAAACTGTTGGACATTTGGGGTCAAAATGTGGGAGTCCACTTAAAAGTAACTATTGCCTCTCAGCTGCCCTATCCTGGGTAATTACAAATATAGCACTGTTTCAAAGCAGGACACCACTGAAAGTGAGATACTGCTTCTCATCTGCTCTATCCTGGATAAATATATAGTAAAACTGTATACAAGCAAGACTTGGTACAACAGCAATACCAGTGGCAAACATTTGGCATTTACAAATGCTTGTATGTACTTAGTAGTCCCAATAAATATAATAGTCATTTAAATACCAGTATTCTGAATCTGATATCCATACAGTATCCTGAGTACAAGTAATTCAAATAACAGAGCTGGGATGTTCCTGTATTGTGAATACTAGTGGAATACTTCAATTCAGTATTCAGAAAAAGATCAGTAGCAAGGCCTCCAATAATTAACAAAATAGTCTAATGAAGAATGCCTAAAGTCAAGATTATTCAGAATACTTACTTACATGTGAAAGCAGAATACTAACTGGAATATAGTATTCCATTTTAAGTAAATGCACTTGCAGTATTCTGAACACTTATTCAGAGTATTCCATTTTTGGAAAACTAAGGCCCTGAATTAGTGCTTGTGAATGTGTGTGTATGTGTAGGGGGGGGGATTCATCTCAGATCTGCTATATGACATACATCAAACTGGAAGCTATGCCTAATGCTGAAGTTTAACTTCTAAAAACAAGCATTTGTCAATGCTGAATGTTTGCTTGCTGGTATTAGCATTGGAAATGCAGGAGTTAGATGCAGAATAGGAATGTCAGTGAAGTATTGAACTTCACGCCAACCCCACTCCACCCTGCAGAGATGGACAGGCATTGGGGTATGCATTTGGGTCGTCACCCATAACGTTCATGCCATTTCACCTCACCCTATCCTGCAGACACCAACAAGTGTTGAGGTGTGCCTTGGGGTGTTTGGCCTTACAGTCACCCCATTCCATAAGGACATACACTGAAATGGGTGCAGTATAGGAAAATGGGGTGAACTCTGGGGTCAAAGAGTCCAAGGCACACCTCAATGATTGTCACTGGCTGCAGGGTTGGGGGTGGAATGGCATGAGCATTACAGTCAGCAAGCCAAAGGCACACCCCTGATGCCTGCCAATCTGTACAGGGTGGGACGTTATGGTTAGAAACTCTAACGCCCCGGGCGTTTGTTGGTATTTGCACTACAAATTTTCAGCATGGCCCTTTTGCAACCCATACCTCATGAAAGCATTTGGGACCTCTTCTCATGAACAGTGTCACTGTGATTTTGTTAATGTGTTCCGAACTTTGAGTTCACACAGCGACTGTGCCATTATGTGCCAGATGTACAAAAACACAGATCAGGAAGGATGTGAAGAATGACAGTTGTACCATTCATAGGGAGGTGTGAAGAGATGCCTATGTTGAAAATCTGTAGTGAAAATATTAAAAATGCTCGAACTTCCGAGAGTACGTGGAAACTGTGCAATGCATGCATGTAACACAGTCATTTAGTGGAATTATTTCACCAAATTTTCAACACAGGCATTTTGTGACCTCTGCTCATGAACACTGTCACTGTGATTTTTTTAATCTGTGCTGAATATTGATTTTCCACAGCAACCGCACTATTCTGCACCAGATGTGTAAATGCATATTCTGGGCAGGATATGAAAAATGAATGCTGTACTGTTCATAAGGATGTGTGAAAAAATGCCAATGTTGAAAATCTGGAATGAAAATAGAACAAATGCGCGAAATTGCGAGGGTGCATGGAAACTGCGCAATGTACACTCGTAACACAGTCATTTCGTGGACTTTTGTCACTAAATTTTCAACATAGGCATTTTAGCACCTCTGCTCATGAACAGAGTCACTGTGATTTTCTTAATCTGTCCTGAACACTGACTTCCCACAGCGACCGTGCTATTGTGTCCCAGAAGTGCGAAAACACATTTCAGTCAGGATGTGAAAAATGACAGCTATACTGTTCATAAAGAGGTCTGAAAAATGCCAATATTGAAAATCTGGGGTGAAAATCCTACAAATTTGCAAAGTTACGAGAGTGCGTGGAAACTGCACAGCACACGCTCATAAAACAGTCATTTTATGGACATTTGTCACCAAGTTTTCAACATAAGTATTTTAGGACCTGTGCTCATGAACAGAGGTACTGTGATTTTTTAAACTGTCCCAAACACTGATTTTCCACAGAGACCACACTATTCTGCGTCGGAAGTGTGAAAACACATTTTGGCCTGGATGTGAAAAATGACAGCTGTACTGTTCATAAGGAGGTGTGGAAAAATGCCAATGTTGAAACTCTGGAGTGAAAACATTACAGATTCGAAAAGTTATGAGTGCGAGTGAAAACTGTGCAATGCACGCACATAGAACAGTCATTTTTCTGATTTTTTCACCAAATTTGCAATATAGGCTCTGTAAGAGCCCATCTCATGAACAGTGGCACTGTTGTTTCATTAATTGGTCCCAAAAGGTGATTCCATACAGTGAAAGTGAAATCACCTTTCGGACCAAATAACACCATGACAGTGACTGAATTCATGAGGAGGGGTCCTAATAACCCCATGTTAAAAATTTGGTGCCAAAAGTCAAACAAATGGCTGCGATATCCACATAAGTTGAAAAAACCCTATTTATGCCATTATACAGCTTATCGTCATTTCTTCAGTTCGCAGTCAGCTTTGAAGAGTGCAGATATGTTCCCAGTCCATCAAAGATCATCGCACCCAGCTCTGGAGGTAAGTATAGGGTGAGGGGGTGGGAAGGAGGGCAGGAGAGAGTGGCGGGGTTGGAGGAGGCACGAGAGACCACAAGGGACCATTTCTTTGTATCAGGACACAAATTAAACTAATTTTTTTCCAGGTTTGTTTCTTGTACACTGGGGGCTCCCAGTGTGCCACCTACATTAATGGGGAGACTGAAGCTGATGGAATTGGGCCCCCATCAGCAAGAATGACTGTTTGGGGGCATTGGGACCCCTCAGCACCCACAACAAATGGGGGACATTATAGCGACGGGAAGTGGGCTCCCCCGTTGGTAAATGAACTTGGTCGGAGGCATGCTGACAGGGGGATTGGGCACCACTTTAGTTTTCGTGGGACTCTGAGGTGGTGGCTATGCCACCGCCATGTTGACAGGAATGTTACACCAGGCAAGGCACCACCCTGCAATGACGGGTCACTCCTTCATTGCAGTGGAATGGCTCACCCTGCAATGATGAGGTGGGCCATGATTGCAGCAGTGAAATCATTTCAACTTGGTGGCACTTTTGCAGAACCAGTGTCATCAGGACATGGGGCCTGCATTGGGTGAACACTGCCAAGCCCACGAATGCAGCGCCGGCATTGGCCACCACAGTACAGCACCTCCACAACCCGCTTCTCTCCTAAGCTGCTACATAATGTTTCTTGTGCAAGCATGCAAGCAAACATAAAAATCCAGGTTTTAGTAGTGCTATACAAACAAACATTGCTTTTCTTTGGACTGCTGTGCCTTGGTTGAAATGTACCCTGGTTTCTTTTATTCTTCAACAAGCACGGTCTTTGTCCTAACATATTAAAATGTGTTGATTGTTCCCTGCTTTTCTAAAGCTATAACTGCCTCTGGACATGTTCTGGCTACCTTTACTCATTAACACCAAAGTGCCAAATGAAACTGCATGATCACCAAACAAGCCTCTCCAAGCTAGTTGGCTCTAACCCACTTTTCTTTTTCCCAGAGCAGTTTGTGCTCTGTTTGCATCTTTCTAGTTCAAATGCCTCATCCAAGATTGCTAATTGCTAGCAGTGCTCTAAATATGAATTTATGTCCCCACTTTTCATAGGCATTCTCACTTTTGTGTCTGTAACATGGCCTTCTTTCTTGGATAATTTGCAATCTTATGGAAGTTTCCCTGCAGTGCTGATTTGTGGGTAGGAACAATGCACATTTCTACATACTCAGTAGCTTGTCAACCAAATAGCACATTGTAATGCCTGTCATTAGTAGAAATGGAAACAAAATTAGGTGTTTATGAGCCCAGGAAGGCCTGAAGCCAGTAGCTGCCAAAGGCTGAAGATGGCAATAGCCAGGACTAGGTGTATGGTGTTGTGTCTTGACCTAAGTGGAGGGTAGGGTACCTTGAACTACTACCGCTGCTGTATAGCTATAATCTCCATGTTTCCTGAATGGAAAGATCTGTGACCAGTGGGAGAAAAACTTTCTGGATTGTGAGGGCCCATTTCCTTTATTGCCAGGAACTACAGCAGTGTCAACTGAAGAACTGGTAACTTGGGCCCCATAGACCCTGACTCCAATTCATCTGTAGTAATTGAAATTATGCTGTAGAGTCACACTGATTGTTTTAGAGTCTAAATATCATACTGCATGGGGTCATGAACCAGAGTGCCATGTACCAACATTCGATACAGTCAGTGTTCCCCTTTTGACTTTTACACATTTCTAAGTCCGTCCGTCCTTCCTTCCTTCCTTCCTTCCTTCTTCCTTCTTCCTTCCTTCCTTCCTTTCTCTTTGTACAGTATCCATGTCCTTATTGAGGTCTATTAGTCTGTCTCTTTCCCCAAACTCTACTTATCTACTTATTCATCTGACTATCTCTGTACCATGTCTATCCACCACACCCCCGGTCTCCATCTATATCCAACAGTCTGTGCATTGCTGTCTTGTCTGTCTTGGAATCCTTTCCATATGTATATGTATAGTGTTAGTACAGTGGTCATTTTGCTCTACTCTTGTTTTAGATTAGCCATAAATAATTAATCATGAAATATTTCTCATTCTTATAAAGAACAGAGGAGAAGGAGAGAAAAAAATATCTCCAAAAAATGCAGCTTTGTCCATAGCAAGAATCATTTGCAAAGAAAGTTGAAGTGAAAGCATCACTGGTTTTGGCATGGAGAAGTGGAAACTCAAACACTCAAAAGAATGTTTTTCTTTAAGATCTGGGGCCAAGCCAGGCATCTGGAAGACAGCTGAGGAAGGTTACTATACATGAGATACACAGACTCAGCAAGTGAAGATACAGCAAGCAAGTAGAGATTTAGCAAGTATAATGGTGGAGGTAGCAAGTAGAAAAGAGATAATAAAAGGAAGTGGGAAAGGGAACAAATGGAGAGTGAGAGAAAGAGTAAGTGAATGAGAGAGAAAGGGAGCAAATACTGAGAGAAAATGAAAAAATATATAAGTGGAGAGCAAAAGTGAATAGGGGGAGAGGGAGCAAGCAAAGTAAGAGAGAAGGACGTGGGTAAGGGGAGACAGAGAGGAAGAGGAAGTGACCAAATTAGAGAGGAAGTGATCAAAGGGAGAAGGAGAGGGAGTGACTGTGGGAAGAGGGAGAGGAAGTGATCATGGAGAGAAGAGAAGAAGCAATCAAGGAGTGAGGGAGAGAGCAAGAGGAGAGGGAGAGGAAGCAATTAAGGGGTGAGGGAGAGGAACAGGAAGCAATCAAGGGGAGACAGAGAGAGAGAGAGAGATCAAGTAGAGAAGGAGAGGGAGTGATCAAGGGTAGAGGGAGAGGAAAAGATCAAGAGGAGAGGTAGAGAAAACAATCAAGGGGTGATGAGAGATCAACAGGAGATGAAGAGGAAGGAATTAAGTGGTGAGGAAGTAGAAGAGGGCTCAGTCAGGCAGAGTCAGGCAGAGTGAGAGAGATCAAAAGGAGAGGGAGAGGAAGCAATCAAGGGTAGAGAGAGAAAAAGTGATAAAGGGGAGAGGGAATAATCAAGGGAGAGTGCATGATCAAGATGAGAGGGAGATGAAGTAAGCAAGAAAGGGAGAGAGAGAAAGTGGAGCGAGCGAGAGCATAAATAAGTGGAATGGGAGAAAATGCAAGCACCTGGAGAGCAAGAAAGAGAGCATGTTCAACTGGAGATAGTAAGTGCAATCAAGTGTAGAGAAAGAGAGCAAGCAAGTGGAGAGAGCAAGTGAGGAAGTGGAAAGAGAGCATTCTCAAGCAAGTGGAGATTGAGCATATGAGCAAATGGAGAGAGAGCACAAGCAAGTGACTAGAAAGGGGAAATGGGGCATGAGAAAGTGGAAGGGGAGAGGGCGCAGTTTGAGAGAAGGAGAGTGAACATTTGGAGAGGGAAAGTATGTGTGCAAATAGAAAGCACAAGCAAGTGGAGAGAGAGACCTCCAGAGCAAGTGAAGAGAGAGAGAGAGAGAGAGACAGAGACAGAAATCTAGAGCAAGTGGAGAGAGAGAAAAAGGAAGACAGTGGAAGCAAACACAGGAAGCTAATAAGAGGAGAGGGATGGGGAGCAAGTAAGGGGAGAGGGACCAAGCAAGGAAAGAGGGAGAGAGCAAAGGGAAAGGAAGCAAGCAAGGGGAGAGTTAAAGGGAGCTAGTGGGAAAGGGATTAAGAAAATGAAAAAGGGAGGGTGAGAGGGATAGAAAGCAAGATGAAGCAAGCAAGAGGAAAAGGAGTTGGGAGATGAAGCAAGCAAGGGCAAGGGCTGGGAAAAAGCAAGGGCAGAGGGACACGGAGCAAGCAAGGAAAGAGTGTGAGGGAGGTGGGAGGGAAGGAGGAGTGAATGAGTGAGTAGAGCAAGGGGAGAGAAAAAACAAGTAAGAGATGGGAAAGGAAGGAGAGAGGAAAAGGAAGCAAAAACAATCATGGTGAGCAAGGGAAGAATAAGTGAGCAGAGGGAGAGGAAGCAAGCTAAGCAGACAGGTAATGAGCAAGATGATTGAGCACAGGTGTGAGCAAGAGTAGAGATTGGGGGACAATCAAGAAGAGTGGGAGAGGGAGCAAATAATGGGAGAGGGAGTGAAAAATAGGAGAGTAAGAGTGAGTTAACAATTAGAGAAGGAGCAAGAAAGAGGAGCGGGTGACAGAAAAGGGAGAATGAGAGGGAGTGAACAAGGGGAAAGGGAGCAATCACAGGTAAAGGAAATGAGTGCAAGGAGAGGGAACTAGCAAAGAGAAAGTGAGTGAGATCAAGCAAAAGGGAAAGTGAGCAACCAAGAGGAGAGGGAACGAGCATGAGGAGAGGGAGTGAGCAAGGATAGAGTGAGAGGGAGCAAGCAATGGGAGAAGAAGCAGGCAAGGGAAGAATGAGAGGGATCAAGGAAGAGGATAAGAAGTGAACAAAGGGAGAGGGAGTCAGCAGTCAGAGAGGGAGAGAGCAAGGGGAGATGGAGCAAACAAGGAAAGAAGAAGTGAGTAGGGCTGTGCGAAATGTTGAATTTCCAATGAAATGGAATTATGCAGAATTTTAGAAAATTCAGCTGATTTCTATAATTTGAGGAATTTCAACATTCCACATGTGAAATGTTTTTTGTGGAATAATAATCCACAGTTCACATAACCTGCAGATTCTTTTTCCGCAATCCTCAGAAAATTATTCTGCAGTTTACATGATCCACTTAAAATTATTCTGCAGTTTGAGCAGAAATACTTTCTTCAAATTCTGCAGAAATAAAAACAAAATTCAGCAAAGGATTTTAGAAGTGGAACTGCTATTCTGCAGCTGTTCTGACAGTGAAATTTCACATTCCTCACAGCCCTAGAAATGAGGAAGGGGGAAGGAACTGGGAGTGAGCAAGGAGACAGGAAGTGAGCAAGTGGTGTGTGAGAGAGAGAGGGAACAGTGGAAGATGGAGAGGGAGTGAACAAGGAAAGCGGGAGTGAGAAAAGGGAGGGTAAAAGGGAGCAAGGAAGGGGGAAGTGCCAAGCAAGGGGAGTGGTGAGCAGGGAGAGGGAGAAAGTGGAAAGAGAAGAGCAACTGGAGGGGAGCGAGTATGAGCAAGTGGAGAGAGACAAAGTGTAACTGTAGAGGTGGAGTGAGTGAGCAAGTCAAGATAGTGTACAAGTGCACCAGGGGAGTGAGCAAGTGAATGAAAAGGGGGAAATTTCACAAGCGGAGAAGGAAAGAGAGGGAGCAAGTGGAGAAGAATAAAGAGAGACCACAAGTGGAGAGTGAGTGAATGAGTGAGTGAGTGAGTGAGTGAGTGAGTGCACAAGGGAGAGAGAGTGAAGGCACAAGGGAGAGAGAGAGAGAGAGAGAAGGCTCAAGTGGAGAAGGTGAAAGTGAGCAAGTAAAGAGACCAGGCAAAGTGAATCAGCAACAGCAAGTGGAAAAGGTGAGTGACAATAAGAGAATGGAGAGGCTAGGGAGAATGAGTGAGCAAGAAGACCAGTCACACACCAGAGGTTTAGGTATTGAATGTGTGGCAAAAAGTGTGCATATGTTACCAGTGAGTAGTATGTGTACAGAGAGTAAGGGTTTCTGTTCCTTACAAATGTGAGGACATACTAGGACATTGGAAGCCTAAATGCCAAGGAAGAGCATAGGATACAGTGGTGGAGAATGCTTTAAAGTAGGACAAGGATGGTCAGAGGTTGCTGTAACATACCTATACCCTAGGCTGGAACAGAGGGCAAAAAGGGATCAGCTGTGTGAGGCCCAGTGCTGGGAAGGGGAAAGCCACAGTCTTTCACTACATGGTGGTGAATGTAAGGCATGCATTTAACTAGATGGCTGATCTTGTACAGTGAGCTTCTTAAAGTGAGTTATACATTTGTAATGGGGCTCACAGAGAAGTGGTATCAACTGAGATGTAAAGGTGGAACAGCAGTATTTTCAAGTTTGTGGTGATGGGGGAAAACTATGTCACGAAGATCAAGGTGTTAAAGTTCATAATAGCTGATCCTGATAAGCTGTGGAAGGTGGTTGAGGCTTAATTTGTGAGTATAACACTGAGTAGAAGTGTTGCTACCAAGTGAGAGGTCCTGAAGCAGAATATATAATAATAGAGGCAGTCATAGTTAAAGTCCCATGTGTGATAATGGTAGACAAGCTAGGAAGACAGCCCCCCCCCACTGCCTTAGGACCACCAGGGGAAGTTGAGAGAAAAAGAGTGTACATGATTGGATGGATTCTAGACGCAGGGCCCCAGAAACCAGGAGTAGCACACTAAGCTGAAAGCTTTTTTACAGGAGCGACCTGGGAGCACAGGGAAGTTAAGTGACTTGCTCAGGGTCACACAGTATGCAAGTGGAAGCTGTGGGATTCAAACCCAGGTCTGGTCTGCTGGATGTCACCACTGAAAACAAAAAAAAAAAACAAGAGTATAAGTCATAATAAAAGGCCAAGGCATAACTGAAAGATAGGATTGTGCTAGGGAGCAAGAGGAATAATAAATCCTTGTTTTAATACATAGGAAGCAAAAAAAGAATTAAAAATAAGGGTGGGGCTTGATAATTGAGGAGGAAGGAAAACGTTGAGAGCAGCATGGGGTGGGAGACCAGCCTGCTTGCCTTCTTCAAGGAAGTAACCAGTGAGATACAGTAAATGTAGTTTGTTTAAGCTTCATCAAAGCCTTCAGCATCATATAATGCAGGAAACACATGGAGAAAGTAACACAGTTTGTAGACCATAAAATATACATGGAGTGGATAACAAACTAGCTCCCAAGCAGGAAGCAAAGAGTGGAAATGGGTGATTACCACCATTCAGAGTTGAGGAACATATGGAGTACAGTACTACAGTAGTGATCAGTGTTGGGTACACTGCTTTTTAATGTATAAAAAATTGTGACGTGGATGAGGGAGTCAGTGATAGGCTGCTAATGTTTGCTGATGACACTAAATAGTGTCAGGGGTTACATAACATGGGTAGGAGTAATATTGTGACCATTAAAGCAGCAAACTTTGTTAGTCAGCCAAAAACTGTAATCATATAGTTTTTTTCGTGTGTTTTTTTTGTTTGTTTGTTTTTTTAGCATTAATGTGTTCCTGTTACCTTAAGCATCATCACTCAGTGGATGTTTAATTCCCTCAGGCATTTTTTAAGAGTATTTAGAAATAGGTTTGTAATTAGACTCAAGTCAATACACGTGGCTGCAATCAGCAATTTTAAGAAGAATTTGTTCTCTTTAAGTTACATTTTTAACTGTTAACCGTTTGAAATAAAATTGCACACACATGCAGAATGTTAGGAGACAGTGGTACTGCTGCTTATATATATAAGTTGTTTGTAACTCTGCAATTGATCTATGCAAACAAAAAATTCTTTTGGAAATGTTATTGGCAGGTAACCATTTTTTCTGTGTAGTGTAGGCAAGGCCTTTGAGCAGTGATACATATATACAGTATAGAGATATATATATATATTTGTTGTTGTTGCTGTGATACTTTCTGACTGCACATTCTACTTTTGTCATTTGTGTATGTATATCAGGATGATGCTAGCATATGTTTCTGATAGTAAACAGCACTGCTGCGCCACACCAAGATACTTAGTTTTATCGGGGCGGATGTGGCAAGAGAATAGAAACTAATAAAAACTTTAAAAGCACATTCCATGTTCTGGAATTAAATCAAATGTGAAGAAAATATGTGTATATTGATGTTTCTGTTTCTGTTGAATATGCTGTAATGTTTTTAATTGAAATAAATATGTTTCCCTCATGGGAGGAGTTGGAAAATGAGAATACTATAGCTATGATTTTTTTTTAATTTGGCTGAAGTGCTGGGCTTTCCTGAGAGAAAAAAAGACTACCAAATACTTTGTTCAGCATGTTGTGGTGGTATACTGATTTTTTTATGCAGTTAAGTGACAGGATGACCGTGCACTGTGTTCTATTAATGCATGGTCATTTGAAAGGTTTATCCAACTGAGTTCATGGGATTTTTTTTACCTGTTTTAAAAGTGTATATAGTCACTGCCTGCAAGAGTAGACAAGATGGGCAGTAATGCCATTCCACCTCCACAATACTATGTAACTCTGAGAGAGTAAGGCAAATTGAGCAGATGGTGAGGAAGTGCAAATGAGTAAAGGATGATGGAGAAAGAGTGTTAACAAGTGGAGAAGGGGAAAGAGAGAAAGTGAACAGGAAAATGCAGTGCATATCTTATGCAAATGAAATGTACAGGAGGCAGACACCAAAGGACACCAACATTTAAATCTATCAAGATTTGTGAAATGGTTTGGTTTCTGTGCATATCTCTAAACCACACGCATGCACTCTGAAGCATCAAACACAGGGCAAGACATTGTGGGTATGCAAATTCTTATAAAGGGCAGGATTACAAAGCTTCATAAAACAGGTAATTGCATTCTAAACAGGTTTACATCAGTGATGTTTATACTGAGCTTTTATAGACATAAGCAGACTATTAGGTCTGTTGAGACTGTCTCATACATGAACTGGTGAATCTGACCCAGTTAAAGCAAAGAAAAATGGACTATGGACTTACAGTTTGTCTTGTTGGGACTACTTAATAAAGTGCAGCTGCAGCGTAGTAGGCTGTGGGTAGAGATGGAGGCAGACACCAGGTTCCAATGCAATGAAAATAGCTTTTATTCAGCAAAAGAAAATAAGAAGGCAGGCAAATTAATTCTTTAACAGCAAAAGGGGTACTGAAGGCAGTTTTCTCTCTATCCTCTTCATGCAAGGGGATCTGCCAGTACCCTTTAGTCAGGTCGAGTGTGTTAATATATTGGGTGTTCCTGAGGCGGTCAATGATGTCATCGATCCTGGGCATCGGATATGCATTGAACTTTGAGATGGAATTTAAGCATCAAAAGTCCAGACACAGTCTGATGCCACCCTCTTTTTTATTTACCACTACTATTGGGGAAACCCCATTCGCTAGAGGAAGGTTGAATCACTCCAAGGCATTGTATCCTTTTTACCTCCTCTATCACACCTTCTTTTCCTCTTTCTGGGAGTCTGTATGGTTTTTGTCTAATGGGGGCATCTTTTTTAACATATATCCTATGTTCTACCCCTTTTGCTATTCCTGGAATGCAGGTGAACGTGATCTGGAAATCTAACAGGAATTTATCTAAGGCTTCTCTCTGTATGCGTTCTAGCTCAGGATTGATGTTTAGGTCTTGATACCCCTCTGAACCTTCCAGTCTTTGGTATGCCTGGTCTAGTTCGGTTGCTGGCTGTTCAGGATGTACAAAGAGTGCCAAAGAGGCAAGAGTACTTACTCGATCCACCCATTTCTTTAATAAATTAACATGGTAGAGCTGAAATTTCTTTCTCCTGTCTGGGAACTCAAGTTCATAGTTTACAGGTCCTGTTTGTCTACGGATCGTGTATGGGCCTTGCTACTTCATAGTGAGTTTACTATCTGTGGATGGTAGTAATAACAAAACTTTATCCCCAGGGGTAAATGACTTACTACCCACACCTTGGTCATAATATTCCTTTTGCTCTTTCTGTTTCTCTGATTGTGTTGATGTGCCCATGTTACATATATTGCCAGTCTTTGCCTCAACTGAGTGATATAGTCTATTGGGGGTACCCTCAGTCCCTTTTCCACCTTCCCATTGTTCTCTAATGCTATCTAAGGGCCCACAGGGATTTTTCCCATACAGTAATTCGAAGGGGAAAAAACCTGTGGAAGACTGAGGAACTTTCCTATAGGCGAACATCATGAATGGCAAATATACATCCCAGGTCTTTCCTTCATCTTGCATATATTTCTGTAACATCTTTTTTGGAGTTTTGTTGAACTGCTCAACCAGTCCGTCGGTTTGGGGGTGGTAAGGTGACATATACATGGCCCCAATATCTAGGGACTTGCATAGACGGTTCAACAAAGCAGAGGAAAAATTACTTCCTCTGTCTGTATTTCCTGAGGAACTCCCACTCTACTGAATACTTTCAGGAGTTCCTCTGCTATTTTTGAGGCAGTGACTTTTCTCAATGGGATGGCTTCTGGATACTTTGTCGTATGATCACAAAGTACCAGAATAAATCGATTCCCTTTACTACTTTTGGGCAAAGGCCCCACAAAATCGATGGCTATTTTCTGAAAGGGTGTCTCTATTGGGGGAGAGGTTGCATGGGTACTTTGTCCTTTTTGTTTATTGAGGCCACTTGCTGACATTCTGGGCGACTTTTACAAGTCAGCTACCTGTTCATGCATACCTGGCCAGTAATACCTGCACAGTAGCTGACTTAAAGTTTTATCCCTTCCCATATATCCAGCCATTGGGATGTCATGCACTAATTGCATTAAGTGCTGCCTATAGTGGACTGGAACTAATAATTGTTCCACAACTACCCCTGTGGTTGTGTTCTTGCACTCTCTATATAATAAATCATTATGCGCCCCTGTCAGGGTCAGAATCAGGAAATTTCATATTTCCATGATTGCTCTATCTGCTAAGAAACTCATTTTACTCCATTGGAAAGACAAATCCACCCCATCTTTCCAAGAGTGGTTGCACAAAATCATTGCTAATCTACAAACAGAAAAGGCGATTGCAAGCCTTCATAATAGATTTGCAGCTCATAGTAAAATAAGGGATCCCCTCCACTCCTTACTCTCACTGTCTCACTTATGATTATGCCACACCTTAGTCTTTCTCATATGTCCAATGGGAATAATCACTGCACTTAGGGGTTATATGGTCTGGTTGCTGCTGTAAGAAGGGATGGGTGGGAGGGGTGGGCAGTTCTTTTTGTACATGTGGTATGTCACATCTTGTTCTCCTGTAACTGCCCTTATAAACGGAAGTGTATCAATAAAGTTTAAATTAAAAAAATAAATAAATAAATCATTATGCAAAACAAATCTAGGATATACAGCATCATTGTCCTCTTTTACCACATGTAAAAAATAAGGAGTTAGTGTATCATCAGCATGTTGTTCTTTCATAAACTTTTCATGTTTAGCATCTAAATCAATGGGGTCAGAAATGTCCAAACATTTCATGTTCCAGAGTCTCTTATCCCTTTTCCAATTTCCCTTAGATTTTCTGTCCCTTCTGGGGGCACCATAAACATCATTGTCAAAAGGGTATATTTGTGCCAGAGACTTCTCTTGTCTGGCCTGTGCCCAGGTACTGACAGCACCCAAAGTGGGATTTGATATCATCAGCTTGTCAAAGTCAGGAAAGTCTTGCCCAATTACTGCAGGGACAGGCAACCTTGGAAATAATCCCACTTTCATTGGCTGTTCTGTCCCTTGCACAGTCAATGTAATCTGTTCCATTGGATAGTAGTGCACATCTCCATGGATACATTTAACCCCAGCTGTATCACTTATTTTTGGGTTTGGTAACAATTTAGACTGTACCAATGACTGCTGTCTCCCAGAGTCCAAGAGGGCAGGGTCATCCTTTCTTGCTACCTGTACCATGGTCATATATTGCCCCCAGCATTCCAAAGCTAGTTAAACAGGTTCTTTCTTCTTTTTCAGGCAAGACCTTGCTATATGCCCCTTTTCATGACATATGTGACAAATGATATCACCATTGTAAGTTATACCCCCTCTTGTTGTAACCCCTGGAGCAGTCTGATTAGACACATTAACATTCCCAGATGAAGTATTAGGTGGTCTTACCATGGGTGGAAGTCAGTATGTTCTGGAGGGTCCCTTTGTATGGGCCGGTCTGGCTGTAAGATAGTCCTCAGCCAAGTCAATGGCTTTCTGTGCCACCACCGGACGATGTTCCCTCACCCATGTCTGTACATCTTGGGGTAGAATTCTAACAAATTGCTCCAATATAATGGATTCCATGACCTGGTCTATAGTCCATGTGGAAGATTGTAGCCACTTGTAGCATAGGTCTCTCAGTCTGGTATAAGCTTCTTGTGGGGAGTCTACAGTGTGGAACCTAAAAGTTCTAAAATTCTATCTATATGTTTCCACACTTATATCATATCTCTTAAGTATGGCCTGATGAACATGGTCATAATCATTAGTGTACCTGGCATCTACATGGCTGTATGCCAGTTGGGCTTTACCTGACAAATGCAGTGCCAGGCGTACCATCCATTGGTCCCATGGCCAGCGGCAAGCTTCAGCCACTCTTTCAAAAGAGGTAAGGTAAACCTCTATTGTCATCTAAATCAGTTAGTTTAGATATTTTAATGTCTTTCAGCCCATCTGACTGTCTAGCTGTACCTGGCCTCGAACTTCCCATGGCTTGTATGGCCCGAAGGGTATTAGTCCAGCGAGCCTCATTGAGCCAGTGCTCTTCTTCTCTCCGCTTCTCCATATCCATTTGTCAAATGCATAGCCATTGAAGCAAGTCTTGTATATTCTCAGGAGGGGGTGCTTCAGATTCTTCCATAGCAGCATCAGTGGCCCCCTTCAATTCTTCTCCTTATTCTTCTCCCTCTCACTTGGTCTTCCATCTCACATCCTCCAACCCAGGGAGTAATGACTCCTGTGTGAGCTCCATCATTCCGCGGGTCTGGACTCTGGTCAAGCCAGGTTGTGTTGTGACTGACAGTTCCTTCCTAGCCTCCATCTGAGTACCTGGTTCAGTGCTACACATTAATCCATCAACAGCTCAGGTGTCTTAATGGATCCCATTACTGCCACCAAGTGTAGTAGGCTGTGGGTAGAGATGGAGGCAGACACCAGGTTCCAATACAAATAAAATAGCTTTTATTCAGCAAAAGAAAATAAGAAGGCAGGCAAATTAATTCTTTAACTGCAAACTGTTTGACCAAACAATAAAAGAGGGAAAATAAATCAAATAGGAAAATCAGTCCTTAACTCATAACAAATGACCACGAGAAAAGGCTAGAGTCTGGACTGCTCAGGGTCCACCACTCTACTGACACTTGATAAAGCATTTCTTTATATAACAGGTAAGGGATCATGTGCTATAGATAGGCTCCGCCCCATACCTGTTAGTAACATAACTTTAGAAACAACAATAATTTCCAATAACTTAAACAGGCAAACATCCAAAGTGTTAATAAATAATTGTTTAGAGTCGCTAAATCATCATTTTGTTGCTTTAATAAAGAAAGAAATCTGGAGTCGGAGGAATCTGCTGCCTAAGCTAGGTCCTCTACCTATTTAAGACAGAAAAAATGGGCCTGACGGCACTATAGGAGATAGAGACACAGAGAGGGCTGAGTAGCAAGGACACACCCCAAACCATTCCTGCAGGTAAAACAGTCTGAAAGACAAATATTGTATACTTCTTTGCAGCTTTTAAAACTTCAACTAAAATGTATAGCCAACTTTAATAATAATGAGGAAACCAAAAGGATTAAATGTAGTACCTTAATTTATTTTGCACTGTTTACAAAACAGCAAAATAACATTTGCAACTGCTTTGTGTGCTAATATAGCCACACAACATTTATCTCCTGCAAGCCCAAACAGGATACAAGTGCTAAACATAACTAAACAAATTCCCTTATAGCACTATAGAAAAGCAGCAGAACTTGTTTTCTGAGCTGGCTCCTGAAATTTAGCTTAAGAAATCAGTTCTGCATTTACTGTTTGATACACTGGGTGAACTACAGAGTGTCTGCAAGACTGCAACTAACTCCTTAATTAGCCCTAAGACTGCTGCAGAAACATAGAATTACATCCCAAAACACAGTGGTCCACTTCTAAATACCAAGAGGACCACTGTTGTGGCTTTTAATTTCTACAATTCGGCTACACTTGCCAATACCATCTCGTACATTCGCGTGAGAGAATATGTACACGTTCGTGCTGCCACCTGTGCACACGATCGTGCAGACATTTCTATTGTGCAGGCAAAATGATGTGACAGAGATACCCAGAGACCAGAAACAAAGTACTGGGACGATTACAGGTGACCTGCCTGTAGACAGGGAAAGCAAAGAGAGGAACTAGAGTAGGAAAGAAGGAGAAAGCATGATTGCTGTTGCAACAGACTTTAACATAAGGAAGAATTACAGAGGTCTCCAGAGCCCTTTCACATGCAGTTTCAATCAAGTCTAATACCAGGCCAGTCCCCAAGGAATCAGGAATGTTTTCCACTCAGAGGTTTAATACGGAAGAGGAATTTTGCAAGCAGAGCAAAGTGTTGAATTAACCCACAAAACCCACATGATCTGGTTTCTGTAACCAGGTTAGTGTCATGCTAACTGTAAATAGCACCGGCACTCAGGGCAGGACTGTATTCAGAGGCCCCTGGAGTGCCACACTAAACTAGCAGCACAATCGCACACAATATACCACTGTGACTTTGCAAATAAGGGATCCCTCACTCATAAAGGATGCAATGGTATATTCATAGATTTCAGCAGTGCTAAATAAACACCAGCACAGTGCTGCTAGCTGCCACAAAAACCCTGGCCTTAACCTGGTGCAATGGCTGCAATGCCCCCATCACCCATGTTTCAAATAGTAAACACTTCACTCATGCCTAGTAGACCACCCCCCACTCCCCGATCACTCAAGTTTCAAATATTCAGGTCTATGCACTAATGTTTTGATTGTCTGTGTGCCATATATCCACTGCATGTAGACAACCATAAGTCAGAATGCCACGAACCAGGAGACCAGCTGCCTCCGGCAGCATTCATGGAAGGGGTATGTGCCCCTTGTGCACTTGACCCCCCTGCCAATCATTCACCTCCCTGCATGGCCAGTCCAGGGTGCATGGGGGGGCATGCCACTCTCTGCACCTTTCACAAAGACACGCAGTGCTGGCTTAAGGGGGGCAGGATGCTGCAGCAGGGACCCTGGTGTATCCATTGCATGCCCTCACTTAGAGAAACACTACAAGCTGCAGACCTGCACACCCATCCATGGTGCTGCCTGGCCCTTTGGGTAGAAAGGGAGAGCTGAGAACAGCCATTCAGGTATTCACCTGACATTGTAAAAGTCTGTGCTTCTATGCCTTCCCTGAATCACCTGCTTGCGTAACAGACTTTAACATAAGGAAGAATTACAGAGGTCTCCAGAGCCCTTTCACATACAGTTTCAATCAAGTCTAATACCAGGCCCATCCCCAAGGAATCAGGAATGTTTTCCACTGAGAGGTTTAATATGGAAGAGGAATTTTGCAATCCACTTGGGGGTCTTGGTTATTTATCCATGTGTGGGGTAACAATATATATTGTGAGTGGGTACAGCATCCCAGAGGGTTGTACCAGGTATTATCCAGACCCACTGGAAAGTATGCGCTGAGTGGAGGCACTGTGCAAATAAATGTTATCTTGGGAAATAACAAGTTTTAATATCAGAAATAGGAACCCAGGCCTCTCAACCTGGTTTGTGGCCACCCAGGCAGGGGTAGTAGCCTGTTAGGACATGGTGTCCGTGCTACTATTACATCATAACTTAATGACTGTTGGCCTGTCAGCTAAACTTGATTCTGACTTCACTTCCTTATTCAGGTCTATGCACTAATGTTTTGATTGTCTGTGTGCCATATATCCACTGCATGTAGACAGCCATAAGTCAGAATGCCACCAACCAGGGGACCAGCTGCCTCTGGCAGCATTCATGGAAGGGGTATGTGCCCCTTGTGCACTTGACCCCCCCTGCCAATCATTCACCTCCCTGCATGACCAGTCCAGGGGGCATGGGGGGCATGCCACTCTGTGCCTTTCTCAAAGACGTGCAGTGTTGGGTTAAGGGGGGCAGGATGCTGCACTTCAGGATGCAGGACGGGCATCCAATTGAAGGTATGCCTGTGTCCATCGATTCACCTCATACAGCTACTCACTGGAGGAGTGGGGCTGTGGACAGGTGCCCTGCAAGTTTGCAGTGGACTTCTAAGAGGTGCAGGTCTCATAAGGCTAACGCTATTTACCTGTTTTAAATCTGATGAGTCTTATAGTGGAATACTAAGAGGTGTAGATCTCATAAGGCTAACATTATTGACCTGTTTTAAATCTTATGAATCTTATAGTGGACTACAAAGAGGTGCGGGTCTCATAAGGCTAACATTATTGACCTGTTTTAAATCTTATGAACCGTATGAATTATACAATGTGCATGAAAATGCATACTCTGCACATTGCACCTGTCCGCTGGTGTGGAGCTACACGGGCCTGGTAAGTGCAGTTCATAAGTACCTGGACCATCATGCCTAGTGGACTCCTCTCCCCTCCCCCATTACCCAAGTTTTAAATCATAAGCATTTCCTGGTAGTCTTGAACACCCCCCTTGACTGTTCATGTTTCAAATAGTAAACACTTCCCTGGTGTCTAGTGGACATCCCTCTCTCCCCACGACTGCCCATGTGTTAAAATTAAGCAATAATCACAACAGGGTGTGGGTTATGCTGAGCTTTACCAACACAGATAGAGACCAAGACCCACTCACCAGTTGCATTTTTTAATTTTAATTTATAAGTAGTATATCTACCAAAATGCTGTCTGTCTACATTTTGTAGCACACCCACTACTTCATCAGGACCTAAAGATATGCATACGTTTACTCATTAATTCATATATAAAATTGGGGATATTCTTCACAGCTTTAACAAAACTTTTCTCAATTATTATTAAGAGAATGCAAAGTCCAGATAGACACTAACACAATGGTGTTTATATGTTTAAACCCCTTTGATTCTGGAGCATTTTAATACAAGGTCGCAATCTGATTCAAAGACTAAAGATACGAAAATGGTTGTTTTGGTATCTGGACCTAGCAAATTGTTCTCTTGATTTGTAGCTAAAGCTTGTGTAAGTTCTTGCAGTTTTTCTTTATCAGCTTTCTTTGGGATACAAAATGCTTGTATTACAAAAGGTAATTTACCAGAAGACAAGTCACAGACAGACACAAAAATATCTTTAAGAAGATCCTGAACAGTCTCAAAGTCAGAATCAAGTTTAGCTGACAGGCCAACAGTCATTAAGTTATGATATAATTGTAGCACGGATGCCATGTCCTAACAGGCTACTACCCCTGCCTGGGTGGCCACAAACCAGGTTGAGGGGCCTGAGTTCCTATTTCTGATATTAAAACTTGTTATTTCCCAAGATAACATTTATTTGCACAGTGCCTTCACCCAGCGCATACTTTCCAGTGGGTCTGGATAATACCTGGTACAACCCTCTGGGATGCTGTACCCACCCACAATATATATTGTTACCCCACACATGGATAAATAACCAAGACCCCCAAATTCAACACTGTAGAATTGACTCTTTCTAATAATATGCTCACATGCCAGTTTTATAAAAATGGTTAACCAACTATTTATTTACAAGGAGTGAGTGCTAGGAAAGGGAGAAATGGAATCAGAGGTCAAATAACAGTTGCATTTATTGGCATTAGATGAATCAGCAGTTGGATTAGACTCAAAGGATTTGCAATAGAAAATAATCATTTTGCATCTTAAATTCAGACATTAATCATTTCTGCCCTCCCACGAACCTTCTGATGGATTCAGTTCTAGTTTTCTCTAACTATTTAGCTGTATAGATGTTAAACACATATTGTATGCCCACACTGGTACCAGTCCCCAGTCCAGATAAGGACCCCACAATCCTATCTATGTTTCTGGGTACCCAGTGTTAAATAATTAGGTTGCAGGCCTGATAAAGTTGCAGCTGGTTGGCCGGCATTGGGGCCCTAAAGAGAAAATCGCTTTGTTGATTATTCTTAAATCAAATTCTGTAACAGACAGGCATTCCCCATGCTTAAGAAACTTGGGCTTTAGATCACTGAACTTGACAGACTAACGTTAATTATTTACAGTCCCCTCCTGTTGCAGAACTAGGTCTACTTACTCATGGTTCTGAAGTCAGGCATGTTGCAGGTGCAGGAGGGTTCTCTCACATAGGCATGCAGTTGACATAATTTAGGTAGCTTAAATTTAGCTGAGGTGCAGGCAGGAGCATTCGCTGACCCCTTTTTCTGGGAAGGCTGTTGCAGTTGCAGGCTGGAACTTTCTCAGCTTCCTTGCAGGTGCCCCTTTCCTGTGCTTGAAGTCACACTCTGGCTTCTTTCTGGAAACAGACCAGGCTGGGACTAGGGCCAGCACGCCTCAGACCCCCACGTCTAAGCTATGCCCTTCAGGGGAAGCGCATATGGCAGTGCCTTGGCTGGCACACTGCCAGGTTGACTCCCAGGCCGATCTAGAAAACAGTCTCTCTTTTAGACTCAGGCATTTCAGTTTCTTTGACCATTTCAGGCATTTCAACCATTCAACCAGCGTGGCAGACATGGTCCTTTTAAAAATAGGATAAAGTCTCAAATGTGGGTGCAACTCCTTGGGCAAGGGAAGACCCAAATCTTGCACAGTCTCCTGCAGTAGTAGAATTATCTTTCTCTCTCTCTCTCTCTCTCTCTCTCCAACAATATAGGAGCTTTAGGCATGACTCCTCACCAAGATGGCAAATGGAACTTAATCATGGCTCACAAACTTAGGCACTTTACACTGCAGAAATTCACTTCACCGTAGCTTCTCACAAGAATAATCACAGTAACACAGTTCCTCTTGACTAGCTGGTGGTTTGCAGCTCCAAATGAATTTTACAAAGTCCTCACAGGCAACTTCTGGAGAAGCTCCAACCACAGGATACTACCCCTCCATTCCAGTAGGCACACTCAAACAATCACATCAGGCATTTCTAGTCTCGGGACCATCCACGGCCATCAAACAGATGTCCACCCTATCCTTGGCACTGATCAAATGCAGGGTGAAGACAGATGCATTACTTGTACATTGCATAGAAGTTTACTCACTCAGAAACAGTATGCAGCTTTTTCTTAACTGAAATCACAGGATTCATCAGCACTCTGACTGCTGAAGCAGAGATGTTCTTGCAGCTCTCTCACAACTGCAGGCAAGACTCTTTGCAGCTCTCTCACAGTTGAAGTCATTCAGGTTTCTTCCACAAACTCTCTAAAATGTGGAAAGGCAAAATGCCAGCCCTGGGGAACAGTAACAGGCAACCCCCAGGCCAGCGACTCCAGTTCCTTGCAGCTACATTTCTCTTAGCAGGGGCCAGAGCCCCTCTCCCCATGGAGGGGCTCCTGCTGAACTGAATCAGACACATCCTCTTGGCAAGAGGGCAGAGCCCCCCCCCCACTGTGGATGGGCTCATGCCCAACTGACTCCAGATTGAAAAGTCTCTGGGATTTTGGCAGCTGTAAGCAGCTCCTAATTGACTGATTCCATTATCTCTCATAAAAATGACTATTCATTAGGCCTCCTCGATGCCTGATAAGTTCCTTGTTTAGGCGCCAAGTATGGTCCCTGCTTTTTCCCCCACAAGTCTCTGGCATAGTCCCATAAGTCTCTAACACATATCCTGACTCCCAATTGGCTGCAGAAAGGTCAACGACTGCAAACATGGCTGTTTGAAATTCAGTCCCCATGCAGTCCATGCAGTGTCCCATTTTTAAAGTTCTAGTGCAGCCAGGTTAAATACTTTTTATTTACATTAACCCCACTGTTCAAAAGCAGTCACTGTGCCCTAAGTGCTGCCCATATTTAACATTTTACCACAGTCCTGAGCCTGTCGCTGCTGCCAAAATGAACAATCCCCTGGCAGCAGACAGGCAGCTCATTAATATGTATGGACTCTCATTAATATTCATGAGACCCGAGTCCAAACCACACAGCGAGATTGGCACTTTTTATTTAAAATATCCAGGGGACTCTCTGGTGTCTTGTTTAAGTCTCCAGTCCCTAACCAGCTGCATACAGGGACAGGAACCAACAAAGGATCTCCCATTTTACCGCTACAGTGGTAGAAAAATATAAGAGGGTTTCTGCACATATGCAGCTACCGACTGCTTGGAAAAGCAGAAAGGAATGCAGTGGTTGGCAACTAGATCCTCTGGCCTCTACCCAAAGACTGCAAGAAAAGCAGGGGCCAGGTGGAGGCCTAAGCACAAACTTGGGGCACATCAGGACTAGGGCCAAAGGCAGTGCTAAAAGAAAGAGAATGGGGGAAGTACCAGGAGGTGATTAGAAGGTACAGTAACAGGAAAACGGGGGGAAAATGAGGTAAGCCCCACAGGGTAGTTACTGTATAGTAATACTGGGTCCACTACTGTTCAACATCTATATTAACAACCTGAACTTAGGAATCGAAGAAGCCAGTATCCATTTATTCGCTGATGATACAGTGCTTTACCTAAGTCGAGACTCCCCTTGAGCCGCATGCGCTGCATTACAAGATGAATTCAATAAGCTGCAAAACCAGCTCATCGACAAAAAGCTTTTGCTAAACGCAAAAAAAACCAAGGCAATGCTGTTTGCTCCATCTAGCACCAGGGCCAACACTGCAGCCACTGACACTGTTCCTCCTATAACCACCCTACTTGGTGAAAATCTTGAGTTCGTGCCGAAATTCAAATACCTGGGTATATGGCTGGATAACAAACTCTCTTTTAAAGAACATACTGAAGAATTACTGAAAAAGCTTAGGCAAAGGCTTGGCCTCTTCTACAGAATTAAACATCTCCTTACTGAGACTGCAAAAAGACAGCTTGTTCATTCTACATTCCTATCATTAATTGATTATGCTGACATTATATATGGCCAATGTCCTGTCTCGCAACTTGCTAAATTGGATGTATTGTACCACAGAGCCTTAAGATTTATAACTGGCCTTCCATCCTCCATGCACCACTGCTCGCTATACACTGTAGTAGGGTGGCCTTCGCTACAATTCAGACGGCATAGAAATGCAGCCATTTGGACACTTTGAGCTCTCACCAATAAACTCCCGGACTACATTGCTGCCTGCCTTCCTCTAAGTCCACCTAGTAGCTATGACATAGAGGCCACCACTAATTTCCTAAAATTCCCAGGATTAGTAACCACTTTGGTAGGGCAGCCATAAGTCACGCTTTGCCCTCATTATGGAGAAGGATTCAAAGCTCACTGAAACTCAGCACTCCTGTCAGTACTGCGATGTTCAGGCATCTTTACGACAAAGCATTTACCGAAATTTGTAAATGTTACCATAGCTTCTAGTGGTTCTGCTAGTGGCCTCATCTCTAAATCTACCTCTCACAGTCTTGAGCCCAACCCTTCTAATCCCTCCCTAACCTGTTAAGTAGCCAGCTGCCTTGTTTGGCCCTCGGAACCTTTGGCACCCTTCTTACCTACTCCTACATGCCACTTTAATAGTTGTTCAGTTGGAATTTTTGGGCCCTTTCTAAGCCATGGCCACCTTCCAAGCTAGTTGACCACCATCCAAGCTAGAATTAGTTACTGAGGATGAAATGGTCATGATCTGATATCCTTGGCTGAGACCAGTATAAAGTGTCACTTATCATGTTCACCTTCATACATGTATAAGAAGAATGTACATACCACAATAATGTCTTGTGTTGTCGTTTACCTGTTCCCCACAAGTGCAGTGGAATGTATATACTGTACCGTTCAAATGTAAATCTGTATTCTTACTTCTACATTTTGTATGTATTCTATGTATGTATATCTATCCTTGACAAACAGCAGGTCCACCTTGTAAATGAGCTTGCTCAACGGTGATCGCCTGGATAAATTAAGATTTGATTGATTGATTGATTGATTGATTGATTCACCAGCATTTATATTGTTGTGCAGGCACTATGGTTGTCTTTGACTAGAACAAAGGTAGTTGTTTTCACACCTTTGATTTTTTTCTCAATGATATGTTTTCAGTATTTGCATTACCCCGTTTGTTAATATTCTGTCAGGTGACCTTTGCATCCTGCTGTAGAAAATCATTCCTAGAGCTGGAGCATTAAATCTATGATCAAAGCACTTGATGAGTTCCAAAATCTGATCCATGGAATGTCCTAATGAGTCCAAAGTATAGGTTTTTGTTGTTGTTGCTTTTGTACTTGAGAGTCAATGCACAGTACAGTTTCATCACTATTATTAATTGGCACCGCTGCTGTCACTAGCACCCCTTTGGCTGCTGCTGAATCTGATATACTTGTTATGCTATGCTGGCTGTCTGCCATGTTCTTGGATTTACCTGGCACCCTGACTTTACTTGGTACGTTTAATTTTGCAGGTATGGCAGAGGAATCAAAAAGTTGCTGAAGAGTGATTTCTACTAAACTGTCAGCCAACATGTTTACAGAACTCATAGAGGCAGAGGAGGTAGTCTTGCAAATGGGTGGAGCTGACAGAAGCCCCAACTCTCTCTTGGTGACATGGGCTAGAAGCTGGTCAAATATATATTTTTCCTGCAGAATATCTTAGAGGACAAATACTGCTCAGACTATCTACTTGTATGGTCCTTATGGTGTCTGGACATTTATAATTGATTTATTGATACTTAAATTATTTTCAAAAATACATTAATTAAAGTTTTGAAACTTGGCCTGGGAGCTTTAGCAAAGTGTGTTTGCTTCAGGGGGCCATCTTCCTCCCCCCTTTTTACTTTCTGGAAGCTCCATTAGTGGGTCCTTAGCCACAAATTCTCTTTACCTGATTGCAGTTTGTTTTTTTTTACATTTGTACTTTTTCCACCCCTGGCATGCTGGGGGCAGGAACTCCATCCCCACCCAACCCGCTCCCATCAGCCTAACTGCCCCAGCCATCCCTGAGAACCTCAATGGATTACCCCCATGGCAGGGCCAGGAAGGAGGAACCCCCCCTGAGCACAATCCAAATCTGGGAAGGCCATAGCAGTGCACCGGTGGAGTGGGGTCGGGGATCTCATAAAGCCCCCGTCTCCATTTTTCCTGATTTTCTTTCCTCCAGCACACAAGGCACCGTGCACACATGTGGGGCATGCGACTTCGCCAGCCAGCTTCCATGCCTCCTGGCCTGAAGCATAAGCGCCATACTAGAGGCGAGGCAGACAGGCAGGACAACGTGCCCTTCCCCCAAGAGAGAGGAGAGCAGTCCTCTAGACGCTCCATCCTCTCTCAACTCTGCTGACCCCTGGTGGCCCTGGCTTGTTCCCGAACCCGGCTCACCAGCATGGCATGAGGTGTTTCATTTCTGTGCCTCAACCCTCAGTGCCACTGGGCTGGCTGACTGCAGTTTTTTTTAACTTCCCATCTCTCTCTCTCTCTCTCTCTCTCTCACACCTCACACTAGGAAACCCTTAGCAAATGACCTACACTACAACACCCTCACTAGATATGTACCAGATTCTCTTCTGAGACTCTGGGACTGTTCACTCCACAGTATCTCTGGATACTGGTGGCCAATTACAATTCTGCTTTTCACCCATCCTGATTTTTTGGGGGTTCACCTGATGGGGTGATCCCTGTTTCTAGCACCTGGATCATAGCTGTCACCACATCAGACTCAGCTCTACCGCTCTGTGGCTCAGACTCCAAAATAAAAAACACATGCCCTGAGTTTCAGGGACCTGATAGCAGGCACTAGATCTGCTCTGTCTGGAACTAACTAGAACCTCATTCATTCACTCTCTCTCTCTCGGCCTCTCTTGTACATTTAATACCACTCCTTTTTTTTAAGTTATCATGGAATAGATTCCACTTATTTTTGTCTCATGTACTCTTTTGTACAGATTTTAAAGATTACTGTTACATTTAGTCTGTGTTCACTGGTTGTGGCAAGGCCTGAGTAGTGACATGTCAATTAGTATTCAACACACACACACACACACACAGTAATTTGTATGCCCATAATTGCTTGTTCTGGGTTTGAGGCTTTTAATTGTATTTGTGTTTGCAGAAACCACTCAAGTTGGGAAGTATCTGCCTTTTTGTATCACTTAGACATGTTACAGTGCATATTGTCATCTTCTTTCTTACGAGAATTTAAATTACTTCACCTTTTTCACTCACTTTGTCTCACTTGCTTACAGCAACATTAAAAAGAGGAGTTCAAATTAGGGATGGGTGAACCAGTTTGTCAAAAATATGAACCAACCTGAACATGCTGAAGTGTTCGTAAATGAATGACTTCCAAACACTTTTGGCTGTTTGGATCGGTTGGGGAAGCTACTGTATTGTGGTAGTGTGGTTCAAGAAGCACCAGAGCAGGAGGAAATCACAGGAGGGACCAGAGACAAGACTCTGGTTCCTCACTGGATGGCTGATCTGTCCATCTTCCTAAGGTGGCATCTGATTGGGTTTACTCTAGCAACCCACGTGGTCCATCATAGGAGCTACACAGAGGAATACAGGATGGAGAAGGAGCAGCAGCTTCTACAGGCTGCTCCATGATTATGTGCTTGTGGTGCTTGTGTTTGCCTGTTAGACAAGAAAGAAGTTAACTCGCAGACTCTTAAAAAAACTAAAGAATTAATTTTTTTTAATAGATTTTATATTATTTAAAAAAACTAAAAGAAAAGTTGGGGGTGGGGAGTCGGAGACTTGGGATCGGGAGGGAATTAGGGCAGAGGACTGGGTGAGGTGTGGGTTTGGGAGTCAGGGATTGGCAGTTGGGAGAGAAGACTCGGGGAGGGGAGTAGGAACTTGGACACTGGGGGCAAGTGAGTGAATCAAGAAAGACAAGAAGAGAAAAGACTGAAGTGCCAGATTCAGACTGACAGTTTTATTTTTTTGGAGCAGCAGAGGGGATGAACTGTGCCACCCATACCACACCACTCTCAGTTAGCCTTCTTGTTGTTTGCCCACTTGTACCCCAACAACAAGTCAGCCCTCAATTCTCCTGCCTGTACTCACTGCTCAGTCACTTCAGTGGGGATTTATAACTATTTTATTTTTTATTATACAATCTTTGGCTCAATGGGCATTCTGTCACATCATGTGGAATAAATAAAAAAATAACCCCTGAAGAGAAAGTACTGTCTGAGAGAGGGTTAGGCCAGGCAGGTCCCTGAATCTCTGTGGGTAGCAGCAATGCCTGCAGCATCATCCATTAACCTAGGTGGGGTGTGTGTGTGTGTGTTTGTGTGTGTAATAAAATCTGCCAGCCAGTCATCACCAGTGCCACTTCTTGCATACTGTCTGTGTGCCCCCCCAACAAGAAGTCAGTCATCTGTCATCTACCTGTGCTCAGTGGGGTATATAAGCTTTGGCTCAGTGGGCAGGGCATTCCATCACATCACATGAAATAAATAAAAAAATAAAATAACATCTGTGACAACCCACCTCTCCCTCTAGGCTGAAACAGCTTTTAGAGAGGTGTGTGTCCTTGGGTATTCGCTGCCACCAGCCGGACTTTCCTTCCGGCACCTCTTTCAAGTGTACAAACTTGAATAATCACACGTGCAATTGCACAAAGTTAAAGTCTGGTAGTGTGTCTCTCTTTCAGGGTGGATGCTACAGAGTTTACCTTAGCCAGTGGACAACCAATCTTACCTTAGAAAATGACATCAGAGTCACAACTGTTGAGCAAATAAATAGCTTTTACTTAACAGAAAGTGCAATGAGCATTTACAGGAAATGTACAGTGGCGTGAAAAAGTATTTGCCCCCTTCCTGATTTTCTCTATTATTGCATATTTGTCACACTGGATGTTTTCAGGTCTTTAGAGAAAATGTAATATTAGATAAAGGGAACCTGAGTGAACAAATAACACTTGTTTTTTTAATTTCACTATTTAATGAAAAAAGTTAATCCAACACCAACTGGCACTGTGTGAAAAGTAATTGCCCCTTACACTTAATAACTGGTTACGCCACATTTAGCTGCAATGACTGCAACCAAACACTTCCTATAATTCAATATCAGTCTTTCACATCGTTGTGGAGGAATTTTAACCCTCTTCCTGTAGAACTGCTTTAATTCAGTAACATTTGGTAGGTTTCGAGCATGAACTGCTCGTTTCAGGTCCTGCTACAGCATCTCTATTGGGTTTAAGTCTGACTTTGACTAGGCCACTCCAAACTTTAATTTTACTTCTTTAGCCATTCTGATGTGGACTTGCTTTTGTGTTTTGGATCATTGTCTTGCTGCATGGCCTAACTACGCTTCAGCTTCAGCTGATGGAAGAATGACCGACATTCTCCTTAAGAATTTTCTGGTACAGAGCAGAATTCATGGTTCCTTTAATTATGGCAAGTCATCCAGGTCCTTAGGCGCAAAGCATCCTCACCCCATCACACTACCACCACCATGTTTGACTGTTGGTATGGTGTTCTTACTGTGAATGCTGTGTTTGCTTTAGCGAGACATTATGGGATCCATGTCGTCCAAAAGTTCCACTTTGGACTCATCTGTCCATAGAACATTTTCCCAAAAGGCTTGTGGATCATCCAGGTGCTTCTTGGCAAATGAGAAACGAGTGTTTATGTTCTTCTTGGTTAGCAGTGGTTTCCGCCTTTGCTACTCTCACATGAAGCCCATTTTGCCCAGTCTCTTTCTGATTGTGGAGTCATGAACACTGACCTTAGCTGAGGCAAGAGAAACCTGCAGTTCTTTGGATGTTGTTTTAGGATCCTTTGAGACTTCCTGGATGATTTTACGCTGCGCCCTTGGAGTAATTTGGCAGGCCGCCCACCCTGGGAAGATTCACTACTGTTCCAAGTGTTCTCCATTTGGAGATTATGGCTCTCCTGTGGTTGGATGGAGTCCCAGAGCCTTAGAAATAGCTTTGTAACCCTTTCCAGACTGATAGAGGGCAACACATTTTTCTGATCTTTTCAGAACTTCCTTTGATCATGGCATAATGTGCTTGTTGAATCTTTATGCTGTAGCGTGACTCTGATGGTAAGGGTCAAAATAAGTGAGGTTTATATTGAGCAGGGCTGGCTGTAATCAAGCCTGGCTGTGTTCAATCAGCTGACTCTAATTATCCCTTTAATTGGGTTGATTTAACTTAGGGGCAATTACTTTTCACACAGTGCCAGTTGGTGTTGGTTAACTTTTTCGTTAAATAAATGAAATAAGTAAAAAAAAAAAGTATTTGTCACTCAGGTTCCTTTATCTAAAATTATATTTTGTCTAAAGACCTGAAAACATCCAGTGTGACAAATATGCAATAATAGAGAAAATCAGGAAGGGGGCAAATACTTTTTCACGCCACTGTATTTACAACACAAGAGAATAACACTCATACAGGAAAAGTAAACAAATGTTTTTAAACAACAGATGGCAAAAGAAGAAGGCTATTACTGAAATATACTATCACTAAACTTACCCTTCCCTGTCCTTACAACAGACACTGGACCCTGTTCTAACTGCCAGCTCCCACGGAAATACCAGGTAGGCTCCAAGCTTATGTTTCCCCTCACAGCTTCCAGGGCAAGAGAGACAGTTCTCTGTCTTACAGAAGCTTATATAGTCTATGGAGACTAGGTCATTCCTATTCTCCCCTTAAATGCACCAACCAACTAACATGTATCTATTTAATTGTCCCAATCAGAGTGAACACCTATTGGTGACCAATTATATTCCCTTTTCACCTTAAGTTTATATTTGAATGATCCAATCCATTCAAACTGCCCTGTGTCCGTGGTCTCGCAAGGTCTGGGTGTGTCTGAGATGTCCACTGAGATTTATGACCCAGCTCTTATCTAGCAGCTAGGAATTCCATGCTGGTTGCTGCTGGAGGATTTCAGCCTCAGTGTATTTTTTCCACACTGCTAAAAAAATAAGGCATCTACAGAATCCAAACCATTAACTCTTTCCTTCCCATTTCTGTCACATCTCCCCCAGATAATGAAGGCGTGTCCCTTGGGCTACCCCAAGTGACATAGCCATTCATGCAATTACTGGGAGTGCCCAAAAGTATCCAGCCAGGCCATTAGCCCTGCCTAGATAGCCCATCCGCATTTGCATTTTGTTTGCCACTGCGATGCTGTATGGTCATGTTGTATGCCTGCAGTACCAAACTCCAACGTAGTAGTTTACCATTTTGTCCACTGGACCTATGAAGCCAAATCAGGGGATTATGATCTGTGACCACAGTAAATTCTCTCCCATATAGGTAAGGCTGCAGCTCTGAAGGGCCCACACTATTCTAAGCATTCCTTCTCACTGTAGCTTAAGCCTCTCCTCTGGGCAAAGCTCTCTCAGCTGAGGGTACAACAACTGGTGTTCCTCCCCTGCTGAGTAACTTGGCTCAGCACAGCCCCCAGCCCATGATCTGAGGCATCCACATGGACCATAAACTTTAAACTATAATTGGGCTAGCCAACACAGCTGGGCTGCTTAAGGCCTTCTTTGGCTCCTGAAAAGCAACCTCACAGCCTTCTGACCACTTCACTGCATCTGGCTTTCCCTTCTTGGTTAGGTCTGTCAGGGGCTTAGCCAGATCGCTATAGCTGGGAACAAACCTTCGTAGTACCTGCAGTCCCTAGAAATGCCCTGACCTGTTTCTTTGTGATAGGAGTAGGCCAGGCCAGGATGGCATCAACCTTGGCAGGCTCCGACGGATGTGTCCACTACCCACCAAAAGCCCAAGGTAGGATACTTCTGCCATACCGGTCTGGCACTTCTCTGCCTTGACTGTCAGACCTGCCTTCTTTAACCTGTGGAACACATCCCACATTCTTGATGTGTTCATCCCAGGTCTGGCTATATGGCTATATCATCCATATAAGCCAATGCAAACTCACCTACCCCAGACAGAATGGATCTACAAGCCGTTGAAAGGTTGCAGTGCATTCTTCATTCAATGGCATTACCTAAATTCATATAAACCAAATGGAGTAACAAACGCTGGATCTTTCCCTCGGCCGCAGGGGTCAGAGGTACCTGCCAATAGCCCTTTGTTAGGTCTATTGTGGTCAAATACTTGGCTCCCCAGTCGCTCCAGGGTCTCATCTGTTCTGGGCATGAGATAAGCATCAGACTCGTGCAGCTGTTAAGCTCCGGTAGTCCACGCAGAGATCGTGTGGTGCCATCCCTTTGGGATCAGTACCACAGTTGATGCCAGGGCTACTAGATTCCTGGATTACCCCAGTTCCAGCATCTCTTTGAGTCCTCTTCACAGTCTGCTTAACCTGCTCAGGTACCCCTGTAGGGGGACTGTTTCAAGGGATCCTGGGTCCCTGTATCCACATGGTGCTCTGCCATCGTGGTGTACCCTGGTTTCCTGTGAACATGTCTTCAAATTCTCTCAGCACACCCCTAATTTCTTGCACTTGGGCTGGTGTCAGCTGTTCCGAGAGGTAAGGCTGTCCACAGAGGATGCACCCTGGCCTCCCAAGTAGGTCCACCAGTGGATCTACTCTCAGTTTCTCCTCTGGAGCACTGTACAGTGAGGACCATTTCCTCTCTGTCATGGTAGGGCTTCAGCATGTTAACATGATACACCTTTCGTTTGCATCTCCTGTCCGGGAGCTCTATCATGTAATTGACGTCACTAACCTTTTGGACAATGGAGAATGGCCTCCCATGCTGCCTGTAACTTATTCTGTCGGACAGGGATGAGTGCCATCACCGCTGTCCCACCACATATTCTCTGGCTCGGGCCCCACGGTCATACCAGACTTTCTGCCGCTGTTGTGCAGTGGCCAGGTGCTCCTGAGCAAACCCTATGAGCTCCTAAGGGGGTCCTGAAGTTCAGGACATACTCCACAACAGAATCCCTTGGGAGGCACGGTCACCTCCCATTCGTCCTGATCAAATCTAGTGGCCCCGCACCCTATGACCAAACAGGAGTCTCGAAAGATGAGAACCCTGTGGACTCCTGTGGGACTTCCCTGTATGCAAATAGAGATGAGGCAAATATTTGTCCCAGTCTCTCTTATGCTGGTCAGCAAAAGTCCTTAGTATGGTCTTAAGGGTTGAATTAAATCGCCTCACTAGACCATTAGCTTGGGGATGGTATGGGAGGTTTTGAGCTGCTTTATCCCACACTCTCCCACAAACTACTCATTAATCCTGACATAAAATTGGCACCTGGTCTGACAGTATCTCCTGGGAAAGCCCACCAGCTAAATATTTCCAACAGTGCATCTGCCACTGGTCCTGCCTCAGAGGATGTTAGGGCCACTGCCTCTGGGTATCTAGTGGCATAGTCTACAACTACCAGGATATACCACTTGCCAGTGCGACTTGGGGTGCTCCAATGGCCCACTATGTCCACTGCACCCTCTTGAAGGGTTCATCAATAATGGGCAGGGCACCAAAGCTGCCTGTGCCTTGTCCCCCATTTTTTTCCTACCCGTTGGCACTGTGGACAAGTCCAGCACTACTTGCCACATCCTCTGCCAATACCAGGCCAGAAGAAATTGTTGGAGGCGCTGCCACCTCACTCCCAAGTGCCCTGAAAGGGATATCATGTGCAAGGGCCAAAAGCTGCTGACGGTGAACCTTAGGGACTGACCAGCTGCTGGAGTACCTACCAGCTAGCTCCTTCCTCTGTTGTACATTCTCTGTACAACAGCCCATTGTCCCAGTAATGGACTTTACCCCCTGAGAATGCTCAGCCCCATGAGCTATCTTCCCTCAGTTTTTTCGAGGGTAGGGTCAGTTAGCTGTGCAGCACTCAGCTGCCCTCGTCCTGACCCTTCCATGTGCCCCTTCTTAAGGAAGTCCTGTGGGTTCCTCTATTTGTGACTGGGTTCTGACTGCAGCTTCTAGCCAGCCCCTCCTGTGCTGGACACTTCGCTCTGCTGAGGGTGTGGCTGGACCACCCAGAGTCAACCCCTCTTCCCCTCAGAAGCTTGCCCTTGTGCCTGACTATGAGTTACAACACACACCAGTTTTTACTGGGGTCCAAACCTTCCCACAATCATACTTACAGGTAGGCCTCACAACTCCCACCTCCTTTCTACATGGCCCCTTCCCAGCTCAGGAAGACTCTAGCCATTGGTAATGGGACTGGTGGCCCCTGTGAATGCTCAACCTGAGTATTTCCCAGGCACGATCTGCTCTGCCCGAATGAGATCTTGCCTTACCAGGGAGATGTTAGCACCTGTGTCCCATAGTCCCTGTGTTACTATTCCATTAACTTAATGGGACGCAGATTCTCATCAGAGGAGAGTGGTTCTTCAGACTGGACACACCCTACAAACACACCAGTGCCTCTTTGATCACCCCCCCCCCAATATCTCTGCCCTTAACCAGTTTCTGAGGCAGTTATATCTCAAGTGTCCCACTTGATTGCAAATATGACATTTCTTGGGACCTATTTCTTGAGTCCCTTAGAACCAGAGGCTCTACTTTGGGCTCAGGTGCAGGCTGGTTTCCTTTGGGCTGCCCTCAAGGGATCCCTTATACCCATGTGCTGCCCCCATACCATAAGACTTATTGCCAGTGTGTGGCCGCTAGACAGATACCGTCAGCCTTCCTGCCACCTCTGTGGAAGAGGCGATGCCCCGTCTATGAGCCATACACGATGTCCTCAGGTACAATTTTTAAGGAATTGTTCTCTCACCAATCATCTTTAATCAGTTCCACAGTGAGTTGCTTTAGCCCTCCATCCACCTATCAAGGTAAGTATCAGTTTAACCTGCAGTTCTGCATAACTGTCTTCTGGGCTTTTCTTTAACTCCCTAAATTTTCTTCTATAAGCCTCAGGAGTTAATTCAAAACATTTCAACAACACTGTTTTTACTTTATCATAATCAGCATAGTCTTCATTACTCATTTTAGCAAATGCATTCAGCTCTCCCCGCCAGCAAGGGTGTGAGATAAGTTGACCAGGAAGCCTTATTTAATTGTAATTGATTACATACTCTCTCAAATGACCTTAAAATAAATCAAGGTCATCTCCTCTTTAAACTGAGGGAACAATTTAGAATTCATTTTGGCTTCATGAGGTAAACTCACTCCACCATTACTCACGGTTTGGCTGACTGCGGAGGGTCATCATCTCCTTCTCGTGTGTTGTTCTGGAGTTCATGCTGTTGTTCTTTCTCTCTGTCTTCACGTTCTTTCTCTCTGTCTACCAGTCTCTTTTCTTCAAGTTCTTTCTCTGCTTCCAACCTTCTGCTTCTGCTTCAGCATCCAGTCTTTTCACCTCCAATGCCTTGTCTTGCAGCAATAGCTGCAGCTCCAGTGCCTCAAGCTGGTTTGGGGGCCTGCTGCCTCAGTCTCTGACTCACCCCCAATGACTGTCTGCTTCAGATCATGTGCCAAGAGAGTAGCTATGAGATCTGCCTTTTTCTTCTGCTTCAGACCCTCAGGCTGAATCCTTTTCCTGGCACCTTTCAACAAGCTGTGGCACAGTAAGTGAGTCATCACTCTGTGGAGCTCATTCTCTACTGCTACACCATACTGTGCTATCTAGAAACAAATAAAACTGTTGTACAAATGTATCCTCTTGTATATCCTGTTTTGCAATGCTAAGGTAACTGTTCCACTGGCAAACTCTGTATCAGTGTAGCTCATGATCCGCTATCATCACCCCACCACTGCCAACCAATAAGTGACAACCCACCTCTCCTCTGGGCTGAAACAGCTTTTAGAGAGGTGTGTCCTTGGGTATCTGCCACCAGCTTCCTTCCGCACCTCTTCTCAAGTGTACAAACTTGAATAATCACACGCAATTGCACAAGTTAAAGTCTGGTAGTGTGTCTCTTTCAGGTGGCGGATGCTACACAGAGTTTACCTTAGCCAGTGGACAACCAAATCTTACCTTAGAAAATGACATCAGAGTCACAACTGTTGAGCAAATAAATAGCTTTTACTTAACAGAAAGTGCAATGAGCATTTACAGGAAATGTATTTACAACACAAGAGAATAACACTCATACAGGAAAAGTAAACAAATGTTTTTAAACAACAGATATGGCAAAAAGAAGAGGCTATTACTGAAATATACTATCACTAAACTTACCTTCCCTGTCCTTACAACAGACACTGGACCCTGTTCTAACTGCCAGCTCCACCGGACATACCAGGTAGGCTCCAAGTTTATGTTTCCCTCACAGCTTCCAGGGCAAGAGAGACAGTTCTCTGTCTTACAGAAGCTTATATAGTCTATGGAGACTAGGTCATTCTATTCTCCTTAAATGCACCAACCAACTAATATGTATCTATTTAATTGTCCCAATCAGAGTGAACAATATTGGTGACCAATTATATTCCTTTTCACCTTAAGTTTATATTTGAATGATCCAATCCATTCAAACTGCCCTGTGTCCGTGTCTGCAAGGTCTGGGTGTGTCTGGAGATGTCCACTCGAGATTTATGACCCAGCTCTTATCTAGCAGCTAGGAATTCCACAAGCTGGTTACTGCTGGAGGATTTCAGCCTCAGTGTATTTTTTCCACACTGCTAAAAAAATAAGGCATCTACAGAATCCAAACCATTAACTCTTTCCTTCCCATTTCTGTCACAACATCCTTGAAAGGAAAGTACAGTACTGTGTCAGACAGGGTTAGGCCAGGCAGGGTCCCTGAATCTCTGTGGGTAGCAGTAGTGCCTGCAGTATCAGCCCTTAGCCTAGGTGGTGTGTGAAATAAATTCTTTGTGTGTGTGAAATAAAATCTTCCAGCCAGTCAACAGTGCCACTTCTTGCATACTGTCTGTGTGACCAACCCTTCCCCCAAGAAGTCAGTCATCTGTCATCTTCCTCCCTGTGCTCGCTCAGCGGGGTATAAGCATTGGCTCAGTGGGAAGGGTATTTCATCACATCATGTGGAATAAATAAAAAAAGTAATAAACTCCTTGAAGGGAAAGTACTATGCCAGAAAGGGTTAGGCCAAGCAGGGTCTCTGAATCTCTATGGGTAGCAGCAGTGACAGCAGCATTGGCCTTTAGCCTAGGTGGTATGTGAAATAAATTCTGTGCTGTGTCTGTGTGTGAAATAAAATCTGTCAGCCAATCAACAGTGCCACTTCTTGTATATTGTCTGTGTGACCACACTCCCCCCCTCAAGAAGTCAGTCATCTGTCATCTTCTTTCCTGTGCTGGCTCAGTGTGGTATAAGTTTTGGCTTAGTGGGCAAAGCATTCTGCAACATCATGTGATGTGGAATAAAAAAAAAAATTCTGTGTGTGTGTGTTTGTAATGAAATCAGCCAGCCAGTCTCCAGTGCCACTTCTAGCATACTGCCTGTTTGACCCCCCACCCCACCCAAGAAGTCAGTCATCTGTCATCTTCTTCCCTGTGCTTGCTCTGTGGGGTATAAGCTTTGGCTCAGTGGGCAGGGCATTCCATTACATCACATGGATTAAATACAAAAAAAATTCTTGAAGGGAAAGTACTGTGTCACAGAGGGTTAGGTCAGGCAGGGTCCCTGAATCTCTGTGGGTAGGAGCAGTGCCTGTAGCATCAGCCCTTAGCCTAGGTGATATGTGAAACAAATTCTGTGTCTGTGTGAAATAAAATCTGCCAGCCAGTCAACAAGTGCCACTTCTTGCATACTGTCTATGTGACCACCACCTCCCCAAGAAATGCTCACGTTCTGCAGGATGCCCTACCTGTTGTGTTCCATATCGATAGCTGTTGTTGAACATAATTGGTGACATGCATTACAAGCACATTGTCCCCTTCTGCAAAAAAATTCAAACTCAGGAGACGTGTTTAAAAAAAAAATAAAGATCTGGGACTTTTCTGCCTTTGGACCATATCATCGTTATCCTGGGAGTGGATGGGAGGTGCAGCCAGTAAATGACATGATTGTACTGGTAGCAACTGTGGCAGACAAGTCTCTGATCTCACACACAGTCGCTTTCTCATTCTGAGGAGATCATTTAGCTAAATGTGCCTCAACCAGATTGATTAAAATTTAAACATTTTGCTTAGCTCTGTTTTTTGCCTTGAGGCTGATAGTAGTGGTAGTAGCAATAGTATGACTTTCAAACTGCCTGGTGCTCTTTTTTTTTTTGCCATGTTGCTTCATGTCATGTTCCATACTGAGAGCCATTGATAAACAAAGTGGTGCCAAACATATCCCCTTCTACAAAAGTCTGTATCGGGATACTGGTTAAAAAAAAACAGAGATCTGGGACTTGCCTGCTTTTGGGCCAAATCATCGCCATTCTCCAGTAGGCACATCCACAATCACATTATTCTCTCCTTATCTCATTTCACTACTCATGCTGTTTAGTACTACTAAACAGTGATTTAATTGCTTTTTATGTTGGCTTTCTTGTGCAGCCAACATCGTGGGACAGTGCAGCTTTAGAGGCACAGTCACTGTTGGGCGAATGCAGGGCACGCACCAGTAGGTGCGTCCCGCATTCCCCAATCAGCCTGCATGCTGGTGCCACATCATGCATACATAATGTGGTGAGCACATCTAATAAAAGGTCCGCTGAATCTGAGCAAAGCTCGTCAGACACAGCGGTCCTTTTCTTCCATGCTCGCCGCCATTATGTACATAGAGGGGACACTGGCCGTGAGAACTGCCGGCCAGGGTGCCTAGATTCCTCCTCGGCTGCCCCTGCCCCTGTGAATGTGCTGACAGGGCAGCCCACCCCATTGGCACAAAGCACCCCAATTGTTTAACGCCGGCAAGCCTAATCCCCCTCGCTCTGCACCCCTCACCTTCTTGTGTGCCAATAGGTGCCCAATCCTCACCGGCATAATTCCTCCGTGTTGTTTGCTGGATGAGGGTGCCCAATCTCCGGCCGGCTACAGATACCCCAACAGTAGGTGGCATGCTGGGAGCCCACCCCAGCATGCCAAATGCTCTGCAAAACAAAACTGTCCCAATGTTTTTTTTGTTTTTAACCTGTAAAACGAAACGGTCCCTCATAGTCTCCATGCCCCCTCCCCCACCCGCACCCACCCTCTGTACCCTACCTCCCACACCCCTCCCTCATCCCATACTTACCTCCAGAGTCTGGCGCGATGATCTTCGATGGACCAGGAACACGTCTGCACTCTTCAAAGCTGACCGTGAACTGAGGAAATGCCAGTAAGCTGCATAACATAATAGATAGGGTTTTTGCAACTTTGCTGGATATCTCAGGCATTTTTGAGAATTTTGGCCCCAAATTTTCAACATGGGGTTTTTGGGACCCCTTCTCATGAATTATTGCACTGACATGGTATTATTAGGTCCCGAAAGGTGATTTTGCAGTCACTGCTCTGAATCACCTTTCAGAACTGTGTAACAAAATGACAGTGCCACTGTTCATGAGGGGGGCTCTCAAAAACCCTATGTTGTAAATTTGGTGGGAAAAATCCAAAACGAGACTGTTTTATGAGCGTGTGTAGCAACTGCGCAATGCACGCTCGTAAGTTAGCAAATTCAGAATACTTTCATGCCAGATTCTCAACATTCACATTTTACCACACCTTCTTGTGAACTGTACAGCTGTCATTTTTCACATCCTGGCCGAAATGTGTTTTTGCACTTCCGGCGCGGAATAGCATGGTCATGGTGCAAAATCAGTGTCTGGGACACATTACAAAAATGACAGTGACACTGTTTATGAGCAGAGATCCTAAAATGCCTGTGTTGAAAATTTGGTGACAATACTACATAAAGTGACTGTTTTACGAGCATGAGTAGCAACTGCGCAATGCATGCTCGTACATTAGCGCATTCACACTATTTTCATGCCAGATTCTCAATATTGGCATTTTACCACACCTTCTTGTGAACTGTACAGCTGTCATTTTTCACATCCTAGCCAAAATGTGTTTTCACACTTTCGGTGCAGAATTGCGCATTCGCTGTGCGAAATCAGTGTTTGGGGCACATTACAAAAATGACAGTGACACTGTTCATGAGCAGAGGTCCTAAAATGCCTGTGTTGAAAATTTGGTGACAATACTCCATAAAATGACTGTGTTACGAGCGTGCGTTGCGCAGTTTGCACAGACACGCTTACGTTCGCAAACTTCTATTCTCACTCCAGATTTTCTACAGTGCCGTTGTTCTGCACCTCCTAATGAACAGTACAGCTGTCATTTTTCACATCCTGACCAAAATCTGTTTTCGCAGTTCCAGCGCAGAATAGCGTGGTCGCTGTGGAAAGTCAGTGTTCGAGACACATGATGAAAATGAAAGTGACACTGTTCATTAGCAGATGCCCTAAAATGCCTATGTTGAAAATTTGGAACTAAAGTCAATAAAATGAGTGTTTTATGAACGTGCATTGCACAGTTTGCACGCATGCTCATGACTTTGTGAATTTGTAATACTTTCACTCCACTGTTCATCATTGGCATTTTTCCATACCTCCTAATGAACACTGCAGCTGCCTGAAATGTGTTTTCGCACATCCGGGACAGAATTGCATGGCCGCTGTGCAAAATCAGTTTTTGGGACAGTTTGAGGAAATGACAGTGACACTATTCATGAGCAGAGGTCCTAAAATGCCTATGTTGAAAATTTGGTGCTGAAACTCCATACAATGACTTTGTTGCAGGCGTGCATTGTGCAGTTTCCATGCACCCTCGTAACTCCGTCAATCTGCAATATTTTCATGCCACATTTTCACCACTGGCATTTGTGCACATCTCCTTATCAACCGTCCAGCTGCCATTTTTCACAGCCTGCTCAAAACGTGTTTCCACAGCTGTGGCGCACAATGGCGTGCTCGCTGTGCAAAATCACCTTTTGAGACATTCACAAAATCACAGCACTATGCCTGTCTAGCTACGCCACTCCCACTGCCAATGCCAGCACGATAACATTCGGCATTGACAAATGCTTGTTTCTATAGATATGTTGATTAAAAGCTGTTAAAATTATTTTTTTCACTTACAGTTATCATAAAACCATAAAGGTTATAAAAGGTTTGGATAAGCATCCAAACCTTTTTTTTCTTATCAGAACCTTTTAGAACCTCAGAACCTTTAGAGATTCTCTCATCCCTAGTTCAAATGTATGTGTTCTCAGCCAGCTGAAGCAAGAATAACTGCTCCTTCTTATGTCAGTAACTAGGGAGTTTTTTATTCTGGATTCCCAGATATTGGCTGTAGCTCAGAGTTGATTGATATCACCATTTTGTTGAAGCTGAAGGTGAATCTCACAGTGTGGTCTGCAAAGGGACATGGTCCTTAGTGAAACAGGTGAAAATTGCAGTGCATGCCAAAGTGAAGGTTTTGTACACTCACAGGTTTATTATTCTAGTTTGGCTTGCCCCTTTTCTCCCATTTAGTAAGATGATTTACACACACACACACACACACACACACACACACACACACACACACACACACATACACACACACACAGACACATCCATGCATACATGTACACACACTTTGCATCTGCTTTAGCATTTTATTTTAGATATAAAAATGAAGGAGAATGTAATGATTTTGAGTTAGCTCTGGTGTCCCCACTGTCCGATGAGCTCAGAGAGTAGTGTCTGTTGCGAACTAGTTCATTTTAGTCACAAGAAGTATTATGTTAAAGCGCGGGTTTCAAACAACAGCTGAGAAGAATGATGACAACAGGGAGGTTGCCAAAATAAGCTAAAGAGATTCAAAAGGAATGAAAAGGCCAGTTGAAAATAGAATAAAAGTATGGGTACAAAGCCTTGATCATACCAGGAATTGTTGCTTGCAGTGAAACCTTGGGATGGAAGCTAATGAAAACTCAAAGATTTTCCTAAATAACATATTTACCAAGGATAGCATAGGTGAGAGGCCATCGTCTCATATTTGTGGAGGGCTGTGTCTACCAAATTTTTACATCTAGCAAGTCTGAAGCACTGAGATGTTAAGTAATTTTCTCAAGATCTCAATAAGTGGCTCAGTGAAATTTGAACCTGGTTCTCCTGGCTCCCAAGCCTATGTTCTAATCATTGACCCATACTGCCTTCTATGGAGGGGGTTATGCATAGGAAGGTTAAGTATTTGCTCAAAGTTACAGCGAGTAAAGCCGTTTTCTTTTTCTTTCTTTCTTTCTTTCTTTCTTTCTTTCTTTCTTTCTTTCTTTCTTTCTTTCTTTCTTTCTTTCTTTCTTTCTTTCTTTCTTTCTCCTGCCTACCCTCCAGTCCTATATATACAGCCTCACTTGTCCATATCCTTCAGCCCACCATCTAACTTTCCTGGAGGGTGGGGTGCTGTCAAGGAGTACATGTACTGATTCTTCCTTTCTGACCTGTGCTCTTTCTTGACACCTGTCATAGGGAAGGCAAGTCTGCCCTTGAGCTGATCCAGACATATAGCAGCACAGCAAGGAGAATATGGATTTTCATAAGAGAGTGAGAGAGAACGAATAACAGATGAAGCAACTGTATTTGCCTATCAGATGACAAGAAAAGGTTGCCAAGAAGCAGCAGAATGTCACATCTGGTTGCCAAAGACAAGAAGAATGTTTGGAATGACATGAGAACAGATGTTTTTAACAGGGTGCACCACATTATAGCAGCAATGCTGTGTTTAACTGCAGCATGCACTTTAGCGAGAGAGAGAGAGACAAGATGCACAGAAAATAGCCCAGCTCTCACAGGCATGTCTGCAAACCAGAAAGGCCTACTTTTGGCATGCACTCCCATCTGAGTCCTCCCTTTCCTTATCCCCATGCCCCCAGCTCCTCCTTTTTCTCTTATCTTTCTTACTTTCTCAGGCTCCTACCTCTCCCTACTCACTCCTACTATCTCCTTTTTCTCTCCTCTTACTTCTCCTACTCTGCCTCATGCCTCCTCATCTCATCTCATCTCATCTCTTTCCTAAAGCCTTTTATTTCTGCCCCAACTCTTCTACATTGCCCTCCCTTTCTTCCACTGTTCTTCTACGTTTTCCTTCTCTTTCTGCTCCTGCTCTTCTACATTGTCCTCCCTTTCTGCCCATACTCTCCTGTACTGTCTTCCCATTCTGCCCCTACTCTCCTACACTGTCTTTCTGTTTTCTTACACTGTACATGTCTTTCTGCTCCACCTCTTCTGCGTCATCCCCCTTTCTGCCCTACCTCTCCCACATTGTTCTCCTTTCTGTCCCTACTCTCCTACATTGTCCTTCTATGTCTCTACGTTGTCCTTCTCTTTCTGCCCTTCCTCTCCTACTTTGTCTTCTCTTCCTGACCCTACTATCCTACATTGTCCCCCGTTCTGCCCCTACAAAATTACATTGTCCTTCTGCTTTTCTATATTTTACTTGTTTCTTCCTCCACTCTTCTTCATTGTTCATCTCAATCTTCCCCAATCTCTTACATTGCCTTCAATTTCTGCCCCTATTCTCCAACATTCTCTCCATTTTCTGCCTCAGCTCTCCCACAGTGTCCTCCCATTTTGCCCTGCTCTCCTGTATTGTCCTCCCTTTCTACCCCTACTCTCCTACATTGTCCTCCCTTTCTGCTCCTACTCTCCTATATACTCATCTATTTCTGCCCCAACTCTTCTACATTGTTATACCATACTGCCACTCCTCTCATTGTCCTCTATTTCTGCCCCATCTGTCCTTCATTGTCCACATATTTTTAGCTTCCGTTCTCCTACACTGTCCACCCTTTTTGCCCCTACTCTTTTATATTGTCCTGCATCTCTGTCCCTGCTCTTCTGCAATGTCCTCATTTTCTACCTCTACTCTCCTACACTGAACTCTATTTCTGCCCCTATTCTCCTACATTGTCTCTATTTTTGCCTCTACTCTCATATATTGCTCTCTGTTTATGCCTCTACTCCCCTACATTGTCCTCACATTCTACCTGTACTCTCCTAAATTGTCCTCTATTTGTCTCTCCTGCTCTCCTACATTGTCCTCCCAGTCTACCCTTTACTCTTCAATATTGTGCCCCTTTCTCCCCTTACCATCCTACATTATCCTCCCTTTCTGCCCCCACTCTCCTACATGGGCAGACTGGGTGGGGCCAAGCGGCCCTTATCTGCTGTCAGATTCTAGGTTCTAGGTTTCCACATTGTCCTCTGTTTCTGCCCCTACTCTCCTATACTGTCCTCTATTTCTGCCCCATTTATCCTACATTGTCCTCATTTTCTGCCCCTTTTCTCCTACATTGTCATCCCTTTGTGCCCCTACTCTTCTACATTGTCTTCATTTTGTGCCCCTACTCTACTACATTGTTTTAACTTTCTGCCCCTGCTCTCCCTCATACACAGTCCTCTATATCTGCCTCTACTCTTCTACATTGTCCTCCCCTACTGTCCTACATAATCTATCTCTGTTTGTCTCTCTTACATTGTCCTCCCATGCTGCCCCTACTGTCCTACAATGTCTTCCATTTTTTGTTTCTTTTCTCTCTCTCTATTCCTCTTTCTGTCACTGTCTCTTACCTCCCTAGAATATGTAATCAAAATAAAACAAAATAGGGGATTTGATACCATTATTGGACCAACAAGACATTTTCAGTAAACAATCTTTTTCTCCCCCAACAGCCTCTCATTCCATACCTCCCATCAGTTCATACCTCCCCAATTCCATCTATTTATTTAACCATGTGAAGACACCCTCTCAGTGAGATGCCTATCTCTGGATATAGGTTACTAGGCATTCAAATGTCCATTCAAACAGTGCAAAAGAGCACTGATAACAGATTGCAGATGGTCACGGCCTGCTTTAGATATTTTCAAAAAAGCAATTACAAACCAAACCTCACCTCTGGAGCTCAGATAATCATTTGACCTTTCTGATATCATTAATCAAAGAGTTCCAGTGATAAGGAGCCTGAGAGTGAAAGGCACACTGTCCCATTAGTACATGTTTACACAGCATGCTTATAAATCCCTGCTTGTCAAGTGGGTGGGAATGGATATAATGGACCTAGTGTTCCTTATGACCTTAAATTACTATGTTACTATATGATACATGTTTGAACTGCATACTTATTTCACCTTGCTTGTGAATTATGTCAAATTACTATGTTACTATATAATACATGTTTTTGCTGCACACTCATATACTCTGTTTATGAAGCGGGGGGGGGGGCACACATGAGGGACCTAGAGCATTGGTTGTGGAACAACTCTTTAAAGTACTAAGGCCAAGGACATAACAGGTAAATCCCTTCCCCCCTCCTGTGGAATGGGGTGGCCCACAGAATTATGTTTTTCCCATCCAGATTTGTGATCTGTGGAGTAACTCCCCCCCCACCTCCACCCACACTGACTGACAGCAGCTTCCAGTGCCAGTCCTTGATACATGTCTGAAGGCCTGGCCTTTCCTTTTCATTTTCAAAGTTTGAATACTGTGTCTTAACTCATCAGGCCAAGAATGCTGCCCAATCCCATCAACACTGCTTAGGCCTTCACTTTTCAGAATTCTGCTGACACCCTGCAAGCCACAAAGGGAGTGATTAGAAAGTAGCACTGTTTACTGCACATGCTGCATTTTTTAAAGGCAAAGTCCTCTCTAATAACAAGTTAACATGACTGCAAAAATTGATAGGGCCAGGCTCTACTGCTAATGAAAGTGGTAGAGCCAAGGCCATAGTGCCCCCCCCCAGCACCTATGACCTAGAGTCTTTTCCTATGTCAGATTACTATAGTACATTACTAGTATGTTGTCAGCTGCCATGGCCCTTAACTGGTATTATGGAATATGAATACAACTGCTGTGTTTGGAAGAAGGCAGTATAGTGTAGTGGTTAAAGACACTGAGCTGCAAACCTAAAGACCTGGGTTTGAATCCCATCAGCCCTCACTTGCATACTGTGTGACCCTAAGCAAGTCACTTAACTTCTTTGTGCTCCCAAGTCGCACCTGGAAACAAGTTTCAGCTTCGTGTGCCTTTCCTGGTTAAACAATTCCCCCTTTCCTATTTAGCAATGTGTTTTCTTGAGTACACATTAAAAAAATTCAACTCTAATTAAAAAAACAATTACATACTTACCTCAGAGAGGTACAAACCATTCAAAATGTTCCTAGTGAGTCTGTCAAACTTTCAGCTGAATTAGGTAGAACATTCCACAGGTAAGATGCTGGACAGAAAAAAGCCTGTTGTTGCCTCCCACTGTTAGATTTGGTTCAAGGAGAGGAGGTATAAATGTGATGTAATCCTGGGATTGGAGGCCACAGCCTGGAGTTCAATCACTCCAAAGTTTGTCAGATAGTGCCTGTTTTCCTACAGTAGTACACTTTGTAAGAATACAGACACATTTGACCTTACAGACATGCATGCATAGTTTCTCTTTAAGACCCAGTCTAGCAGTACTGTTGTAAACTGGAAACACAGGAACTTAGGAAAGGCTAGTCTGAAAAAGACCATTGGTCCATCATGTTCATCACTTCCCATCCAGCTATATTATTCAGTATAATGCAACAAGGACAAAACACACCTGCATCATTCTGGAAAGAGTTACACACTCTCCTTGATCCTCCTGCTCAATAGGCCTCCCTAGTCCTTAATATTGATGGCTCCCGTGTCTCTAGCCCCTACTCAGTTTCAGAGATTTTTAACAAATTCTTTGCCACCTGTGTCACCCAGATCCTCCACCCAATTCCTCTCCTACCCCTCCTGAATCTGCCACTCCTCCCACCATGTTCCACTTCCACCCTTTCTACCCCCAAGAAGTCTATACTGCTCTCCTTGCTTTCAACCCAGCCAAATCTAGCCCTGATGGTCTCCACCCTAGGCTTCTCCATCTCTCCTCCCCTGCCATAGCTGCCCTTCTAGCCCACATCCTCAATCTCTCCCTCTCTACCTACACTGTCCCCAAAGCATGGAAATTCACTAAGGTGTTGCCTCTCCATAAGGGTAGTGACCCTAGTACTCCTGGGAACTACAGGCCTATCTCTCTCCTCCCATCTCTAGCCAAACTCCAGGAGTCAATCACTCACTCCAGGCTCTCTGAGATCCTTGTCTCAAACAATTCTCTCTCTCTCTCCAGTGCAGTCTGGTTTTAAAAAACAACACTGTACCATTTCCTCTCTGCTGTGGGTCACTGACTCTATTTTCTCGGAAATGGACCAGAATCATATCATGGCTGCCATTTTCATAGATCTAGAAAAGGCATTTGATTCAGTCTCCCACACCCTCCTGCTACTTAAACTAAAATATGTTGGCCTAGCAGACCCTACAGTAAACTTGTTCTCCTCCTTTCTACACGATAGGCAGCAATCTGTCCAAATTGGTGAAGCAATTTGCTCCCCCTCCCCATCCTTACTGGAGTCCCCAAATGCTCTATTCTTGGCCCCATCATTTTCTTTCTATTCATTAATGACCTCCTCGCTGTCTGTAGCACCTCCAATATACACATGTACTCAAATGATACCGTCATCTTTACCTCCGGTCCCTCATCTATCAGCATGCAGTCCCCTCTACAGCAAGACTTTATAGAGTGCAGACTTGGTTCCAGTCAAACCAACTGAAATTCAATACCAAAAAAATGTTGCTATGATTTTCAGCTTGAGACACAATCTGGCCTACCTCCAGTCTACCCCAGTTTTCTTCACTTTGGGACAGCTCCCCCTTAGAGATGGTCTCAGCTTTCAAATACCTTGGGGTCTGACTGGACAACTACTTAGATTTCAACACCACATAGACTCTGTCTGTACCAAACTCTGATCCAAGCTCGCAGTCCTCTATCGCCATAAAGATAGTCTTCCTTTCCACCCATCATGACCTGGTATCTAAAATAATTCTACCAGTCATTGACTGTGCCGATGTGATCTATGGCACTGCACCAGCCACATCTCTTTCCAGACTGGACACCCTTCTTAATTCTTTCTGCCGCTTTGCTACTGCTACCCATCCCCTGACTCACCACTGTCTCCTCTATTCTGCTCTCTCTTTTGCAACACTATTTTACAGAAGGATGGTTCATTGAGCCCCCTTGTCACCAAGTTCTGGTTTGGAACTCTGCCTTACCATTCCTCCCCTCAGGCTATCACCTCAATGTAATCCCTACATCACAGAGACCTCGCCCTTCTCTATCCCTCACCTTCATTCTGCCGCTGGCCAATCTGCCTTCTCCTATCATTTTCTGCTTCTCTGGAACAAACTGCCTCCAGATCTCCACCAACCTATCCTCATCCTTCTCCTCAGTTAAAAGACTCCTCAGACTTCTCCCCTCTCCATTGTGCCCACAGTGTTCTACAATCCACACCACATCCTGAGCAACCTCCCTCCTCAGTAGCCTGAATCTTTGCGGTCACCTCTCACAAGTCCCTCCTCTCCATGGTGCAGTGTTGAGTGCCCAATCCCTTGCCGAGGTTAGTCAGAGTTATTTTCTCAAACCAAATTAATTTATTCCCAGATAGGTTTCATATTCATACCAAGAGGTGTGCGAAGTCAGCAAATTTCACTCTCCGTAATATTTTGAGGAGTTTCAACTTTCTGCAAAATTTTACGCCCTGTGAAAATCCAGTTTCCCCTTTTCAGGTGATTTCACAAAAATGCAAAATTGCTGACTTCGCTTCTGTTGTGCCACTATCTTGGTTATTACTGTTACGGGAAATTACAATTTCGCCGGCAAAATTCTCTCTTGATGTGAAATTTGCACTGCATTATGGGATAAGATGCCATCTGACACTTCAGGGGTCACATGTTGCTGAAGACCCTATAGGAAGCTGAGTAGGTTCATGTCTGAGTGCAATGTAGTTGAGAGTATCTCAGAGAGCACATTGTGTTAGTCTGACTGACCATAACAAGCATTTGTCAATGCCGAACGTTCGCTTGCAGGTATTTGCAGTGGTATTTGGCACTTGGACATGGCTTAAAAAAATCAGTGACAAAGAAGTACAAGCATTTGTCAATGCCGAATGTTGCTTGCTTCTATGTGCTGTTTAGGTATCTGGAAGTCATTGGAGTGCAAATATTGAAAAATTGCGAACTTACGAGCGTGCGTAAGAACTGCGTAACGACTCTTGTAAAAGTCATTTTTAGGATTTTTTACCAGATTTTCAACATAGCCATTTAAGACCTCTGCTCATGAACAGTGTCACTGTGATTTTCAATGTGTCCATACATTGGTTTCAGCACAACCGACTGCCCATTGTGCGATACGGGCTTAAACACGCTTTGGGCAGGATATGAAAATGACAGCTGTACTGCTCATGAGGAGGTGTGGTAAAATGGCAATGTTAAAATCTGGGGTAATATTGAAATTAGCGAACTTACGAGCCTGCGTGAACTGCGCAACACACACTCGTAAAACAGTCATTTTTAGGAATTTTTGCTGGAAATTTTCAACATGGGGTTTTAGGACCCCTTCATGTCACTGTCATGGTGAAGATTCAGGTCGGACGGTGATTTCGCTCAGTGACTGTGCAGTGACTGTAAATCACCCTTGGCCCAGATAATGCCATGACAGTGACATGATTCATGAGAAGGGTCCCAAAACCGCATGTTGAAAATTTGGTGCAAAATTGAAAAATGCCTGAGATATGCAATAGTTGAAAACCCCTATCTAGCCCATTATACAGCTTACCGGCATTTCCTCAGTTCGCAGTCGGCTTTGAAGAGTGTAGACATGTTCCCGTCCACCAGTGATCGCCGTGCCAAGCTCCGGAGGTAAATATGGGGTGAGGGGGGTGGGGAGGCAGGGTCGCAGTGGGTGGGTGCGGGTTGTGGGAGGGCGGGGAGACTGCGTGGGATGGTTTTTAATTTACAGGGTTTTTTTTTTTTACAATTGACGACGCAGGATGTTTGCCACGCTGGCGTGGGCTCCCAGCGTGGCAGAAGGATGGCTGGAGGTGGCTGTGGAGCCGACAGGGGATTGGGCACCCCTGTCGGCAGACAACGCGGGATGTTTGCCACGCTGGGGTGGACTCCCAGCGTGGCAGAAGGATGGCTGGGGACCGTGGAGCCGACGGGATTGGGCACCCCGTGCGGCAGATGACGCGGGGCGCTTGCCACGCTGGGGTGGGCTCCCAGCATGGCAGCAAAGATTGGCGGCTATGATTTAGTGTTGTAGCGACAGCGTGTGGTTTCTTTAAAGAGAAGACCACCGCTGTTATACACAGCACCACGTCCGATTGGTGCAGGATTGCCACGCCTGCTCAATGGAGCAGAGGATTGCAGGAGGCACACTCCAAAGTGTCCTTTCCCAAGACGCTCCTTGCGCATGTGCACAGGCGAACATAAAAACCTGTTAAAGCATATAAAACAAGCATTTGTCAATGCCGAATGTTGATTGCGCTGGTTTGTTGAGCTTGCTCACTGCCCCTCTGTCACTCCCTCAGTCTGTTTCTCCCGATGCTGCAGGCTACTGTTTTGTACTGGGCTCCTGCCTGCAGTGGCACTTTGTTCTGCCCACTAAGAAATTTTCAGCTGTCCCGACAGAGATGCGTTGAGGTGGCTTACTCCCCCTCTCTCACTCACTCATTCTGTTTCTTCTGGTGCTGCAGATTGCCCTTTTGTACTGGGCTCCTGCCTCTGTTGGTGGCTTTTTCTGCCCACAAAGAAATTTGCAGCAGTCCCAACACAGGTCTGTTGAACCTGCTGAGTCCCTCTCTCTCACTCACTCATTCTGTTTCTCCCTGCGCTGCAGGCTGCCCTTTTGTACTGGGCTCCTGCCTGCATTGGCACCTTTTTCTGCCCACAAAGAAATCCACAGCTGTCCCGACAGAGCTCCACTGAGGGCGCTCACTTCCCCTGTGTCACTCACTCATTCTGTTTCTCCTGGTGCTGCAGCCTGCCCTTTTGTACTGGGCTCCTGGCTCTAATGGAGCCTTTTTCTGCCCACAAAGAAATCTGCAGCAGTCCCAACAATGCTCGGTTGAGCTCACTCAGTCCCCTTCTCTCACTCGCTCATTCCATTTCTGGTGGCATTGCAGGCTGCCCTTTTCTATTGGGCTCCTGCCTGCATTGCCATCATTTGCAGCAGTTACAATACAGCTCCTTTGAGCTCACTCACTCCCCCTCTCTCACTCGCGCATTCTGGTTTTCCTCCCACTGCAGGCTGCCATTTTGTACTGGGCCCCTGCATGCATTGCTGCCTTTTTCTGCCCACAAACAAATCTGCAGCAGACCCAACAGAGCTCCATTGAGCTCACTCAGTCCCCCTCCCTCACTCGCTCATTCTGTGTCTCTTGCTGCTGCAGGCTGCCCTTTTGAACTGGCCTCCTGCCAGCATTGGTGGCTTGTTCTGGCCAGAAAGAAATCTGAAGCAGTCCCTACACAGCTCCATTGAGCTCGCTCACTTCCCCTGTCTCACTCACTCATTCCATTTCTGCCCGCGCTGCAAGCTGGCCTTTTGTACTGGGCTCCTGCCTGTGTTGCTGCATTTTCTGCCCACAAAGAAATCCACAGCAATCACAATAGAGCTCCGTTGAGCTCACTCACTACTGCTCTGTCACTCACTCGTTCTGTTTCTCTTGGCACTGCAGGCTGCACTTGTGTACAGGGCTGCTGGCTGCATTGGCACCTTTGTCTGTACACAAATAAATCCGCAGCTGTACCAACAAAGCTCCACTGAGGTTGCTCAGTCTCCCTCTGTCACGCACTCATTCTGTTAGTCATGGCGCTGCAAGTGGCCCTTTTGTGCGGGGCTCCTGCCTGCATTGGCACCTTTTTCTGCCAACAAAGAAATTCACAGCAGTCCTGACAATGCTCCATTGAGCTCGCTCAGTCCCTTCTCTCACTCGCTCATTCCGTTTCTGTGGTATTGCAGGCTGCCCTTATCTATTGGGCTCCTGCCTGTGTTGCCACCATTTGCAGCAGTTACAATACAGCTCCATTGAGCTCGCTCACTCCCCCTCTCTCACTCATGCATTCTGGTTTTCCTGCCACTGCAGGCTGTCATTTTGCACTGGGCCCCTGTATGCATTGTTGCCTTTTTCTGCCCACAAACAAATCTGTAGCAGTCCCAACAGAGCTCCGTTGAGCTCACTCAGTCCCCCTCCCTCACTCACTCTTTCTGTGTCTCTGCCGCTGCAGGCTGCCCTTTTGTACTGGGCTCCTGCCAGCATTGGTGGCTTGTTCTGGCCAGAAAGAAATCTGAAGCAGTCCTGACACAGCTCCATTGAGCTCGCTCACTCCACCTGTCTCACTCACTCATTCCATTTTTTGCCTGCGCTGCAAGCTGGCCTTTTGTACTGGGCTTCTGCCTATGTTGCTGCATTTTCTGCCCACAAAGAAATCCGCAGCAATCATAATAGAGCTCCGTTGAGCTTGCTCACTACCGCTCTGTCACTCACTCGTTCTGTTTCTCTTGGCGCTGCAGGCTGCGCTTGTGTACGGGGCTGCTGGCTGTGTTGGCACCTTTGTCTGTCCACAAATAAATCCACAGCTGTACCGACAAAGCTGCATTGAGGTCACACAGTCTCCCTCTGTCATGCGCTCATTCTGTTTGTTGTGGCGCTGCAAGCGGCCCTTTTGCATGGGGCTCCTGCCTGCATTAGCGCCTTTTTCTGCCAACAAAGAAATCCGCAGCAGTCCTGATAGAGCTCCGTTGAGCTCACTCAGTCCCCCTGTCTCACTCATTCATACTGCTTCTCCCACTGCTGCAGGCTAACCTTTTCTACTGGGCTCTGGCCTGCATTGACACCTTTTTCTGCCCAAAAAGAAATCTGCAGCAGTCCTGACAGCGCTCCAGTGAGTTCGCTCACTCCCGCTCCCTCACTCACTCTCTCATTCTGTTTCTCCCAGTGCTGCAGGCTGCCCTTTTGTACTGGCCTCTTGTGTTGGGGCCTTTTTCTGCCCACAAACAAATCCAGAGTAATCCCGACAGAGCGCAGTTGAGCTCGGTCACTGCCCCCTCTCACTCATTCCATCTTAATCTGTCCCAAGCACTGATGTCCCACAGCGACTGTACTATTCTCCATCAGGAGTGCAAAAACATATTTTAGCCAGGATGTGAAAAATGACAGCTGTACTATTCATAAGGAGGTGTGAAAGAATGCCACTGTTGAAAATATGGTGTGAAAATATTACAAATTTGCGAAGTTACAAGGGTGCGTAGAAACTGTTGAACGCACACTTGTAACACAGCCATGTTATGGAGTTTTGACACCAAATTTCCAACATAGTGAGTTTAGGACCTCTGCTCATGAACAGTGCCATTGTCATTTTCATAATCTGTCCCAAACACTGATTTCCCACAGCGACTGTGTTATTCTGTGCCACAACTGTGAAACCACATTTCACTCAGGATGTGAAAAATGACAGCTGTACTGCTCATAAGGTGGTGTGAAAATTTGCCATTGTTGAAAATGTGGCATGACAATATTACGAATCTGCAAAGTGCAAGGGTGTGTGGAAAGTGTGCAATGCACACTTGTAACACAGTCATTTGATGAGCTATCATAACCAAATTTTCAACATAGGCCCTTTAGGACTTCTGCTCATAAGAAGTATCACTGTCATTTTATTACTTGTCCCGGATAGTGATTTTACAGCTACTGCTCTATTCTGTACCCTGAACTGCAAAACACATTGCCAGGATGGAAAATGACAGCTGTCTGTTGTTCATAAGCAGGTGTGGAAAATGGCAATGTTGGAGTATTATATTTTTAGAGTTATGTTGCTGGTGCAACTGCACAGCTACGCCTGTAATACAGTCATTTTGTGGAGTATCATTACCAAATTTTCAACATAGCCATTTGAGGATTTCTTCATGAACAGTGTCACTGCTATTTTCTTTATCTTTCCTTAACACTGATTTCGCCAGGTACGATATATTTCTTCAAATCGAAGTGCGAAACACATTTCGCCAGGATGAACTATGACAGCTGTACTGTTCACAATGAGGTGTGACAAATGCTAATGTTGAAAATCTGGCATCAAAATATTGTAAATTAATGGTTACTAAGTGCATAGAGTAACAAGTGACGCACATAAAACAGTACTCAGATGCCCATCAATTTAGAATATAGCTGAGAGCCCAAACTCATGAACACTGGCACTGTCGCTTTGTTAGTCATCAGCCTCAGTGTGATTCTGCACAGTGACATAAAATCACCTTTGGACCGAGACTGCCATGATAGTTGAAGCATTCATGAGGAGGGGTCTCAAAACCCCATGTTGAAAATTTGGTGAAAAAATTCCAAAAAATGCCTGAGATATGCAGCAAAGTTGAAAAAACCCTATTTACTCCATTATACAGCTTACCGGCATTTCCTCAGTTCGTGGTCGGCTTTGAAGAGTGCATATGTGTTCCCGGTCCACCGAAGACCGCTGCACCGGACTCCGGAGGTAAGTATGGGGTGAGGGGGGTGTGGGGAGGCAGGGTGCGTAGTGGGTGGGTTTGGGTTGCAGGAGGGGGGTCTGGGAGACTGAGAGGGACCTTTGAGTGAGGGACCGGTTTTTCTTTACAGGTAAAAAAAAAAGACAATGTGGGATGGTTTTTACCTTCACAAGGGCATTTGGCACACTGGGGTGGGCTCCTAGCAGGAGGGGTTATAGTGCTGCCGGGTCAGGGAACAGAGGTAGCTGGGCAGACTGAACACAGAGAGAGGGAGTGGGAGGGGTTATTGTGCTGCTGGGAAGAGAACAGAGGGAGTGGGGCAGACTGCACCCAGAGGGAGGGAGTGGGTGGTGTTATTGTGCTGCCGAGATGAAGAACAGAGGGGTTGGGCGACAGCACTATGCAAATGAAAGAAATTAAGTGCTCTCACTGGAGTACTTATTTTTTTTTTATTTATTTATTGTCTAGGAAAGTACCTTTGAGCCAAAGACTCTTACAAAAGTTCCACGTCATTGCAATCACATATGTACAAATTCAAAATACACAGAGGTTACATATACACGATCATCAAATGTTCAGTTTACAGTAAAGCAATGTTACAACCAGTAAAATTATCAAATGAGGAGTACAAAATACTGAGCAGAAAATGCTAGAACAGGTTCAGTTGGTGAAGTTATGCACTTTTGCAGATATAGACAGTTGCTTTGGGGTCAGAGTATCACACAGTAGTATAACCAGGACAAGGTCACTTGGCCCAGTTAAGAAAATAAGGCAATTAGCAATATAGGATGTTTCAGGAAACATGGTGTGCATCAGAACTAAAATTAGGAAAGCTATGAAAAAACTTATCTAGGTTGCCAGAACATGTTAAAGCATCAGTTATATTGTCTGAAGTGTTAATAAGAATAGACAGCAGGGAGACCCATGTTACTAGGGTGAGTAGTGACAAGGCAGAGATCCTGAAGCCTATGGGGGGGAGTGACTTGCCAGGGTGGGAGGGGGAGGTGAACGAAAGTAAAAATGAGGGAGAAGCTGAACAACAGAAAATTTAAGGAGATGGGAAGGGGTTGGGGAAATGAGAAAATGGGCAAGGGGAGAGAGGGGACAGAGAGAGCAGAGGGAGGGGCAAAGGAATGGCTGTAGGCAGAGAGCGGGTTGGAGGAAGGGAGGAAACAAAGGGAAGGAAACAGGGAGAGGTACACAGGGGAGGGAGAGGAGAGGGAATAAGGGAAATAGGAGCATCACTGGGATGCAGAACTGGGGTGGAGGGAAAGGGAAATGAGAGGGAAAGGAGGAGGAAAGCCGGGGGTAGAAACAGTAGAAAGTAGGGAGGGGAGAGGAGCAAGATTAGAGGGCAAGTAGGAAGGTGGAAGACAGATGAGAGGAGAGTAGGTGGGAGGGGGATCAGGTCCCATTCACTTAATTTCTTTCAACTAGAGAACTGCTTCCAGCTGTGAAATTTAGACTAGCGTCACAGTCTGGTTGCATTCTCATTGGTCTGTGAGGGACAAGCACACTGTAGAGTGCTCTGCATTGGACTCGACCCTGACACACCTTTTAAATGTCATTGGACTATAAGATGTTTCTTGCACAAGCACAAGGAAACATAAAAATGACTCAAGGAAAGAAAATGATGCAAACTGAGTTAAAAAAATGGTCCACGCTAAGTCAAAAAGATGGTGAAAGTGGAATCAAAAAAATGGTGCAAGTTGAGTAAAAAATGATACAAGGGATGATAATGATGCAAGCTAAGTCAAAAAATACGGCAGATGAAATGGCCAAGACGAACCCCCCAAAATGTTCTAAACTAGTCCCGCAGGAGAATACAGGCCCTTAATAGTAGCATAGTCAGGTCTGACCTCCTGCTTTGGGCCTCTTTATATATACTAGTGTCCATTAGACCAGCTCTGGTTGATCTAACAGTGACATGCATCTTAGGTACAAGGACAGGACTTGCATTCCTTGAAAATTCCAAATAAGGGGATGGTGCATCATTTTGGTGACACAGGCATCCCTTCCAACATAACGCACAGCCATTTGTTTTTTGCAAGCATGGTGCAAGCCACTCCGGTTCATGCAGACTTGTTTTTGATGCAGGTACCATTTGAAGATCAGAATTAGTGCAAGGTTTGACACATCCTGCTCCTTGCATCAGTTGTTTTTGAAGCAAGCACCCTGCATCATTCTCTGGCCTTTGAAAATCCGGCTTCTGTGCTTTTGGGCATACAAAATACTATTATCTGTGTTGTGATCTATAAAAAAAAAAAACCTTACTGTTAAAACACAAACAGGAATCATGACTGGAAAAAAAAGGGTGGAAAAAGGGGTGGGCACCCATGCATTAGGGAAGAGGGTTGGTAAATCAAAGGCGCCAATTAATACTCCACTACCAATATCAATGTCTGAGCACATGTCATCAACAATTCCTGTGGGCTCATGGGCAAATAGCAGTGAGAGTACTGGAGTTGCTAGCAGTGGGGGCATATCTGTCACAACATTTTTCAAAGCTGAATCAGTGGCGGCAATGATGGTGAGTGAGGTGACACCAGAGGAGAAAGGTAGCAGCATTGCAAGTACTAGCAGGCAGAAAACAGTGGAAGCAGAGAAGGTAGTCTGGGTACCAGTGGTTGGTGGTGTTGGCAGTCATGCTTCTATAGCAGACAGTGTTGAGGCAGTGGTAAATACTAGAGATGCAGAGAATGTGGGTGAGACTGCACATGTACAGGTTGAGGAGGTTGAGGAGGACATACATGTTGAAGAGAATAAGAGCACTGTTGATGATTATGAAGATGATGTGCAGGATCCACTTTGGGAGCCTGACAGGAAAAAACATAAGTCATATGATTCATACGTTGTTGAGGAGGATGTTACATCCACTACTGTCACAGCTAGTAAAGAGAGCACACCTAATATTTTTGATGTGCTGAAATCATCTCAAAAAAACAATGTCTTCACACTTTCCCCTCCGCTGTCACAGTCCTCCTGGCACCATGGAAAAAGAAGGGTAACTAAATCCCCTGTGTGGGATTTCTATGTTCATGACCCTGCTGATGAGTCAGTTGCAGTCTGTCAGCTCTGTCAAGTGTGGGTAAGCAGGGGTAAAAAGGGAAGTAATCTAGGCACTGGCGGGCAACTCACTCACTTCAAGAACAGACACCCTGCACGCTCATGTCAGCATGAAAATAAAGCTAGTGGTGGCGATCACAGTGTCAGTCCAGTTGAGATAGTGGTTGGCGGGTCCACAGTATCAAATGATGTGGACTATGTAGTGGAGGAGCATTATTCCATTCAGTCTAGTAGTACGGGGCATAGCAGTAGTGCTACTAGTACCACCCTTTTGAGTAATAGAAGCATAGTCACTGTACTGCATAATGCAACTAAAGTTAGTACTGAAGCACCTGCCCATAGCACCCCAGTAATGCCACCACAATGATTAAAGTTGTTTACTCCAACTGCCCAAAGAAAGGTCCAGCCCACACTCCACACCATGCTTGATCATAATTTTAAAATTCCCCCAAATCACGTGACTGCAAGGGCACTCAATGCAGCAATGGCTGAAATGTTGGCAATTGATCTCTTGCCATACTCCTTTGTTGAGAATGCTGATTTCTGGCAGTTCAAGGCCCATGCATGTCCCAAATGGCAGATACCATCTCGAATGTACTTTGCAAAATGTACTATTCTGGAACCGTATGGTAGAGTATTAGATATGTTAAAATCATGCCATTATTCATTCCGTAATGCTTTATATACATCTGAGTATGGATATGTGGACCAGTGGCAAAACATCTGGCAGTTCATATTTGTGCATTCCAGCTCAGAGGGCACAGATACCTGGGGTATTGTTCGACTTGGGCAGTGGCAAAAGCTGGAGCAAGGAAAATTGTGGTGGTAGCAACATTCCGGGTCTTCGTCAGCATGCCACACTGACGGTGAAAAGCATAGTGGGGTCACAAAAGGGTGAAAAGATGCTGGAAGCACTTCTTTCGGGAAACTGATGAGTGGCTCCACCCACACTCATTGAAGGCAGGTTTTATTGCCAGTGATAATGGATCTAATGTCATCAAGTGAATTAGTGATGGTGAGTTTTTCAGGGTGCCTTGCCTGGTTCACTGTCTGAATCTCATTCATTGTCCAGCAGTTTCTCACCCATCTGGATATCAGGGAGCTTTTGTCTGCTGTGCGTCGCATCTGTGTACACTTTGCACTGTCCAGAAAGGCACATGACCTGCTGAGAGAGTTGCAGATTCACAACAACTTGCCTTAGCACCGCATGAAAATGCATGTGGTGATAAGACAGAACTTCACCATGTACATGCTGGATCACATACATGAGCAGTACAAGGTAATTACCGAATATATGCTGGTACATACTAGCCGGGACAATACTGGTGCTTCAATGAGTCTCACAACGGAACAGTGGTGGTGCTTCAATGAGTCTCACAACGGAACAGTGGTGGCATATAGATGGACTTCTCATGATTCTCAGGCCATTTGAACATACCACTCAGGCCATGAGCACCAACAGTGCCTGTATGAGTCAGGCAATTCCAGTTCTGTGTGTGCTGAGGCAAACACTGTTGAATGTCCAGCAACAACTCAAAGTGGATGTTGACACTGGATCACATGCCGAATGTGTTTCAGTCCAACTCACATATTAATGGAATTCTGCACTCTGAAGAGTTTGGCATCACCACAATGCTTGACCCATGATATAAACATGGTGTGGCTTCAATCATTGAAGGTGGGTGCCAGCAGGTTAAGAAGTTGACAGACTTTCTGATAAGAAGGGTATGTGGTGTGCTGATGTGAATAAACACACAGGTGCAGAAGAAGGCAAAACATGACACAGCTAATAGACCTGGTGTTGCTACCACCGCACAGGCCTCAAATTTGAATGTTTCTTCCAAAACCTATACCATGAATGAAAATAATAATAATTCCATCTGAGATGCCTTAAAGTCAGGTCGGTGTGGCAGACATGCAAGATAATGAGGAGGAGGAGGCTGATGATGAATAAGCAAGAATGCAAGCAGCGCAACGCATGATTGAGGGGTATCTTGTGGACACAAAGCACCTAAGCATTGGAGATGAGCTCCTGATGTAAAGGAGCACAAAGGTCTCTGATTCTCCAGCGCTGACATCGGTGGCCACGAAGTACTTGAGTTGTCCAGCATCGAGTGCAAGTGTTGAACAAGTATTTAGTTCAGCCAGTGCCATAGTGTGGGACAGGTGCACCAATCTGTCACCAAAAAAATGTTAGCTTGCTAACATTTATTAAAATGAATCAAGGACACATTCCAACAAAATCAATAATATCTGTGCTCAAGCTACATGACAGCAGTGAAGAGGAAGAGGATGGTACTGTCAACACACTCAGTAGTAGAAGCAAAAGTGAGGTGGGAGGAGCAGTATTGGAGAGAGAGTTTCCATCTGGTTATAGCTCCAGTCTGGAGGACTGTGAGGGCTGCTTCCTTGCGGATGTTGATTAAAATACAGCCTGATTTTTCAGTCATTTGTCCTCTGCAGTATAAACATTTTAATTATGAATTATTCCGTTACTTTATTTTCATTCATGTCTTGATGTCATGACAAGTAATTTCTTTACTTTTATTAATGTCAAAACACTCCCATGCAAAATGTTCTGTTGTTTTTGTCTTCTGCCAAATTCAGTGTCTATCTTACACTCCAACAACATTGACATTTCTTGCTGCTCCACACGGCAACATACTGTACAGCACTTATTCTTCTTTCTCCACCAGTGGATGGTATTGTTCAATCATATCCAGTAATAAACATCATTGTCCAATCCACATTGATGCAACATTACAAATGGCTCCTCACCACCAGTCCCCATCCTTTTATAACTGTGTTTCTGATGCTAATATTGCTCCTGATGGAGTACTGTCCACAATCACCACCAGACTGTGATGTCCGCATAACATACTTGCTCTATACAGAGGGACATATCACTGCTTCATCAGCCTACTCGTACTCATACTCTACTGTGGCCTACTTGTGTTGGTCCTTCATGATCAGACACAAACATGATGGTTTGTTAGCTGCATACAGTGTGATGCAGCATAAAAATGCAATTTCAAGAATCACAATAGTAATTGTGTCACTGCTCTTCACACTAATGTGAGTGACATCATCAAGCACTATAGGTTTGCAAAGCTACAGCTGTTCCGACAGCAACACACAATGACAACATATAATATCACAGCCAGCATCGCAATTACCCATGTAATGGAAAGTATAGTTTTTTTGTTTTGTTTTATTTTGTTTTTTAAATCATTTTCCTCACTGTATTGCAATAATTTTTTTGCTTTCACAGGTCAATGCGTCTGTGTGTCTGCTTTCATCATGATCATTCCTATCTGCCTTTAACATGTCATCTACGTCTTCTTCTTCTGGCCAGACAACGTGATACAGAAACATCATGGAAAGTACCTGAAATCAAACAACAGAAACACAAAACATGTACTATGACTCAGACAACTTTGAGTCTGACATTAAAAAAACTATGCATACTTCAACCAGCCCCCTTCCCCAGTAAAAAAAATAAATAAATACTTACCATTATGTAGTTGTTGCTGAATTCACAGAGATACAGGATGCAGAGCGGCATATGTCATCATAATCTTACCTGGACATGGAAAAAGTAAAAATATATGGTAATAACACCAAAAAACAGCTCCCCCCCAATAAGAAACATATAAAGAATACATACATACTTAGCATACCATGGTTGTGTGAGAGAAGTGATTAATAACGACTTTCTTCAGGATACCAAGAAGCAAAATTTAATGTAGTGTGGATGATTATGTCACTTCATTGCTCATGATATGTACAGTAACTGAAAAAGGAAAATATTACTGAGATATGGGTATGGTTATAAATATCAACAACCTACACAACACTAGAGGGAAGGCGGGGCAGCAAGATGGCCACAATGCTGCCCCGTTCCCTGCAACCTGCTCCGCAGTTCTCCATTTGCCAGACCAAGGATTTCTTGGTTAAGGTTTTTATGAATGAGACCTCAGCTATTTTTGCAAGGCTTTTAAAAATAAGTAAATTCTGGTGCAGATAAGCCAAACAGGCGTTTTTAGTCGGTGGCTTGCCTGCTGGTTTTTCGGCATTCTGCTAAATGGCAGCAGCAGCAGTAAAAGAAGTGTATGTATACTGGTATGAGTTATCAAATTAAGGACTGACACATACATTTTGAGCCTTTGAGCTTCTACTTTGGAGTGTTGAGTTTTTTTTGAAATCCTGATATTTTGGGGACCACTGGTATTGTGGTTCCAGGAGAGGAACTTGAACGAGGTATTGTTATAAAATGCCACTTGCAAATGATGGGCTTGCAGCCTAATTCAGGCTCCTTTTTGGCTTGATTAGAGATGGTGGATTATTTATTTGATAAAAGTTTTTGGACAAGTGGGGAGTTGTTAAAATAGGCCGCAACTCCTCTTGGCTCTGTGGTGGGTGCTCCCCATATGCACTGATTTTATTTAGGTGGTGTGCTGATTTGGAGCTATTGTTGGCTTGGAACTTTATAATTTGAAAACACATGTATGAATAACTGTGGTTTGAGTCACACCACTGTGGTGGCTAATAATATAAAGCAGAGCCAAATGAAGAGACTCTTGTGGGGAGTCGACTTGTGGAACGCTCATGACCTGAAGGCTGGATTTTCTGGATATCCTGAAATGTAGTGGCAGTTTTGTGCCGAGAAGCTTTTTTTGGCCTTGCAAAAGGTAAGCCAACGTTGTCAAGGGGCTGGGGGATATTAACTTTATTCTGAGTATTTGAACTTACTGTGCTTAGTGGAGCACTTTCTTTTGTCACTCGACAGGTGTTCTCACTTTTGGGAAGTTGTCCAGAAGAAATGGGAGCAAGAAAGCAATTAACGAGAGCTAAAAGAAACTCTGAAATATTTTGCGAACTCCTGGAGAAGGAAGCCAAATTACTCCTTGAGGTTAAATGAAGTTATGTTGTTATTGAAGGGAATATTATCGTAATCTGCTTAGGTTACCCTGTGTTACCTGAAAATAACCTTCATATTTAAGGTAAGACACTGATGGTGGTGGCAGGTGGACATCAGTACAGGGGGTAAAACCCCTAAGAGGTATTGCTTCCAATTTGACACCTTTTCTCTTCCTACATTAAATGGCTGATTTTTTAAATAATCAGTTGTTTCCACAGAGTATATGGACTCCCTTTTGTGAGATATGACTGGCCATTTTGATATCCTTACTCTCATTTGAACTTACAGAGCAGGTCATTATTAAAATGTACGAAGGGAATGGGACCCCAGTTTGAGGAGCCGATATGCTTAGCGTATTTATCTATTTTAGATGAAAAAATGTGACCTTTGTTATAGGAGTAAATGGAATGAATAGTATACTGCTCCATGCCTTCGTATTCATGAAATTAATAATTATATTTCTGATTGAGCTCAGTCTGGTAACTGCACATTGAAATTAGACTCCTAGTTACAGAGTTAAACATTTTTGAAGGTCAATATAAATCTGAGCTAAGACTGCAGCCAAATGACATATGGACTATTTAGAGTAAAGGAGTTATATATTTTATTTTATTTTTAAGAATTCTCAAATGTATGGACTCTGTGCATAGGAGCTATATATTATTTTATTTTAAGTCTGCAACCTGTCTGGATTCCTGAAAGTCATGGAGCTTTTGGATTTAAGTTTTTTTTCTTTTTTTTCCTTTATCTTTTTACATTTTTACGTTGTATCATATTCTTATGTTAAATTGTATGTTTATTTTATGTGCAATTTGAATAGGAAAACTGTCATCTTATGGTGTATGGTTTATTAACCTGTGCAGATTGTTCTAAGTTAATTAATTTGATTGAAGCACCCTTTGATCTCTTAGCATTTAACAACAAATATTTGCTTGGGTCAGAGGAAACTTGAAATGGAGGCTGTCTGAGTGAATTAGACGAAAGAACTTAGCTGAAAATACTTTAATCAAAAGTGGGAGTTAAAATTGGTTTGAAAAGGCTGAATATCTTAGTATCCTTTGAGTAAATTATTTAGTGACTTAAGAGTATAATTCTTGGGTTAGTTAGAAGGGAAATACGACTCCTGTTTATGTTGGGATGGTCCTAAGTGAAAATCCAAATAGGTCTGAATAAAGAGCCATAATTTATGCAACTATGAAATGTTTTTATTGGAGGACAGATGAAGGCCCTCGAGTGAAGCCAAATAGCCATTAATTGGCAGGCTTTCAAATGGGCTATACTAGTGGACCAGTGAAAACTCATAAAAGATATGAAGCAGCCTTTGTGGTTCTGATCAATAGATCAAAGAGCATAGACTGGAACTGTTCTGGCTGTTACAGGTTTGTTTTTTTCTGTAAAACTTAAGAGGTTACATAGTGACCCTTAGAATGATACTTGTAAAGGTGACAGGATTTTGAGATCACAGCCTTGTTTACAGCCTTCTAATTAGACTTTTATATCAATAGTCTTTTGTTTATGTTTTATAATCTAGTTAAATTGTTTTGGTCTCCTATACTTTTAGCACATAGAGACGCTGCAGACTTAAATGCAAAAATGTTTACTAGCTAATACTGAATATGTATAGTTTTATGAATATATAATTGCTTATGACAGTGATCAAGTCATTGGTACATAGTTTGTGTAACTATGACAGTCTGTATATACACTGCTTATTTTATTGTTTTTATATGCATGTTTGTCTTCATAATGACTTGATTGTTGAACAAATAAACTTAAACTGAAATAGAACAACCGACACTGTGCAAATAAGTAACCATTTCTTACCTTCCCATGGTTTGACAATGTGCTATCTTTAGACTTTCACAGCAGCTCTCAGCAGCAGCAGCAGCAATAGTAGTTGCAGGCAGTATAGCAACTTGACAATTGGTCATCATCAGTTTCCCACTGTAGAACTCTTGGTGCTACTGTCTTGCAGTCTTAAACTCCACAATTTATCTCACTTCTGAAGACATTTTCTCATGTGTGTCTTCTCAACTTCTCTGGAGAGTTGCACAGCATGGCAGCAGTAGGCATGCAGCAGCAGGAAATTGTTTTTGGTACTTGGGCAAGCACTTGAGTAATGTGGCTTGCAGGGGAAATCTTGCATGAAAATTTCCACAATGTATTTCACTTATTAAGACATTTTCTCATGTGTGTCTTCTCAACTTCTCTGGACAGTTGTACAGCACAGCTTTAGTAGGCATGCAGCAGCAGGAATTAATTTTGGCTACTTGAGAATGCACTTGACTAATGTGGCTAGCAGGGGAGATCTTGCAATACAGTTTCAACAATGTATTTCACATAACAAGACATTCTGTCATGGGTGTCCTCTCGATTTGTCTGTTATTAAGGCAAGCCGGAGAAATCTTGCATGATGGAGAAAGGGAAGTGATAATAAATAAATTATAACATACAACTACAACAAAAACTGTCAAAATAATATACTATGACACATATATCAACAAAATAAAGAAACACTATATATGATCATGGATCTCTCTCAGGAGACTTATTATTGTCTCCTGGTTCTCCAGTACCTGTTTGGTGTCTCTACATTCTTCCGTGACCTTTCTTGTGGAGATTATCTAACTCAGACCAAAGAACTGCAAGGTCAGTTTGAGTGACAGGTACTCCCTGGTGTGCATGGAGACCAGGAAGATGGGGTGGATGGAGCAGATGGTGACGTAGATTGGCACACCGTCACACTTGTAGGTCTGCTGTCAGTCCTCCTCCTCCTCCTGGCACTTTTTTCCTGCTTGTCATTGTCTTATTCAGCTACAGCCACTGCCGCAGGAACATGCATTCTTGTTCCCACCTGCAACCTGGCCTCCCATTATTCAAGGTGATGACAAATAAGGTGGCTTGTAACAGGGGGTGCTGTTGTGAAGTATAATCAATCACTTAAAGATGCAATAACCCCCCCCCATTATTTCATTTCACTCTATCCTATCCTCTATTATATTTCAATATCTATCCTATACTTTCTTGTCAGGGTGGCCAACCTGGCAATCTTCTATCTATCCTTTACTGTCCCTTTTTTTATTTTTCTGTCAGTACTTAATTGCATCTTGTTAAAAGAAAAAAAAAACAATACATATATATTGAAAAGGCTATGCTCAGCAAACCTTCAGTGGCTACTGGAAGAAGCAGTCCAACAAGCTTAGTGTCCCAAAACAAATGTCAAGAAGGAGCTGTTTCATTTGTAAACAAAAGAGCCTCTAAACAGCAGAGGGCTGAGTTGTGAAACAAGTATCTGCTGCAACTTCAGCTAGTAAGTAAAGAAGCAGTGGCTGTAAAACTAAGGGAAACTGGAACAAAAAAAGGCATTGTACTAAAATAAACTGTTACCTGAGTGCCCATGTTAGTTGCAGAGGTCCTTCTATAGGGCAGGTAAGTCATGAAATGGCAGCTTATATGGTCTCAAGGAGGAGTGATGTCAGCAGGGGAGGAGCTAAGCTAATACTCTGACATCATAGTCCTATAATTAAGTCTATATTTTTGTTCTAAGACCTTGTGAGGAAATAAATGCTTATTTGGGTAAACCCTCAAAGTGCTAGAATGATACTAGTTGGTTTAATATATATATATATATATATATATATATATATAGCTTGAAAATGCCATTGTTCATCTTAATTAAGGTATCACATGATTGGTGAGGTCACCCTGTGGCATTATAAAAGGTTCCTCTAGGAGAACCAAGAGAGATAGGTGGTCAGTAAGGTTCTGGCCAAGGAGATAGAAGGTTCTAAGAAGTAATTGTGCAAGTTTCCACATTGTTTGAGAGAAGGAAAAGAACTCAGGAATTCTGTAGAGTAATTTTTTTTGCAAGAATTATCTCCTGATGTTTGAAGAGGTGTGACGGATTAACACCATTTATTTTTCCTTTCTGTATATATTAAATGTAGTATTTTTATTTATTTTTTTTCTTCTTCTTGAATAAAATGATAAATGCAGACATATGCATTTTTTATGCATCCTATCTGGTTGTATGATCTGCTTATTGGTCCCACACTACCACAACTGGTGTCAAAAGTGGGATTCCAACCTCTGGGGTGTCAGAAGGTACTCCAGAGGGGGTGTTGCGCTGAAAATACCCTAGCAGATGCAACAACCAGAACAAGTGGAGTTGGATGCATTACATCTGACCAGGTCTGTCAGATTGAAGACTGGTGTCCAGTTATTGCCAGGGATCGAACCTGCTACCAGACAAAGAAAGATGGAAGAAGGAGCCACAGCTGTGGCTAGTAATCCAAAGAAGGAGGAAAGCCAGATGACCCCAGCACCAGAGGATCCAAGTGAACTACTGAAATGGCTTTGTTTATGCCAACTTGAGATGGAGCGCCAGAGAGAAGAAGACCAGAGACAGAGGGATGAAGACTGGAGGATACAGGCCGAAGAGAGACGGAGACAAGATGAAAAATGGACGACAACCTTAAAAGCTATTCAGGACATGACCCGGGGCAGATGGAGAGATCTGTTCCTAGAGACATTAAATTAACTAAGTTGACAGAGGTGGATGATATTGAGGCCTATTTGACAACTTTCGAGAGGGTGGCTCAAACCTGCAACTGGCCCAGAGACCAATGGGTGATTCGTTTGGTCCCATACCTCGGACGGCACAACTAGTCTACAGCCAGCTAAGTGGAGCTGATAGCTCAAATTATGACAGAGTTAAAGAAGAAATTCTTCGCAGATATAATATCAGCACGGAGACATACCGGGAACGATTTTGGTCTCAGAAAATGGCAAGCTTGGATACCCCAAGAGAAACCTATGCCCGTTTGAAGGACTATTTTTGAAAATGGCTACAACCCACCACCAAAACTGTAGACTAAATCATGGAACTGATAATAATTGAACAATTCATCCAGATATTACCTGTGGAAGTGCAATTATGAGTAAAAGAACATAAACCCGAGACAGCTGAAGTCACCATTAAGTTGGCAGAAGATTACCTAGCAGCAAGAAGCACCCAAGTCAGAGGTAACCAGGGCAATCCAGGACCATCTAATGTGCTGGTAAGACCACCTTTTAATGCTTCTACTAACCAGAGACGGTTCTATAAAACGGAGAGAGGTGGGAGAGTTCCATATGCAGAAATAATATGCCATGGTTGTCTTGGAAAAGGGCATATTGTAAGGAACTGCCCAAATAAAAGATCTTATTTAGCACATCTTGCCCTAGCAAATTTTGGGTATGTGACCTCTGTGGGTATTGGGGAACAACAGACTTTGGGTTTGCTGGACTCAGGCAGTATACAAACTTTGATCAGGGCTGATCTAGCACTGAATATGCCCCAGAGTGATTCAAATACTACTGTGCGGTGTGTACATGGAGACATACACCAATACCCTACAGCATGTCTTAATATAACTGTAAATCAAGAAAGCCATGACATGTTGGTAGGCCTTGTTCCATGACTCCCAGTACCTGTCATTGCTGGGCAAGACTTTCCTCATTTTGACCTTTTAATGCAGCAGCAGAAGACTTCTACAGGAACTGTTAATGTGGTTACTAGGTCCAAGGCCAAAACACAAGACTTACAGGAAGTCTTTCCTTTTTGATAATGGTTATTTTGAGACTGTCAGTAAGGACAAAAAGTCCAAGAAGACTAGGCAAAGAGAAAGAAAGACTTGGAATGAAAATCATCAGGCTAAAGGTCAACTTAATATCCCACAGACTCTAGTGCAAGATATTGTACAGGACCAAAAATGCGATGAATCTTTAGCATCTTTATTTTTACAGGTGGACAAGGTTGGATATCCTGGACAATCTCAATTTATTATCAAAAAATAATACCCTGTATAGAGTTGTTGTAGAGCCTGGTACAAATGAGGAACTTGAACAGTTAGTGGTACCCAGTAAATATAGGGAACAAATAATGCACTTGGCACATGATATTCCCATGGTTGGTCATGAAGGTAGAGACCGGACAGTACAACGTATTCTATCTCGATTCAGTTGGCCAGGGGTCCACCAGAATGTTGCGGCCTATTGTAGGTCCTGCCCCCAGTGCCAATTGGTTGCCAAGGGAGGGAAGAAAGATGTGGTGCCCTACAACCTATACCATATGTAACTACTCCATTTGACAGGGTGGCAATGGATGTGGGACCCTTATTAAAAAGTTCTAAGGGAATCAGTATATTTTAGTCATTTGTGACTACACAACCAGTACCAGAAGCAATACCAATGAGGACCAAGTTACTGCCCTCGTATTGCAGAAGAACTGGCAAAAGTCTTCAGCAGGATGGGAATATCCAAGGTTATCCTGACAGACCATGGTAGTAATTTTTCCTCCATCATGCTGCAAGAACTATACAAATTGCTAGGAGTATCTGCTGTTAGAACATCCCCATACCATCCCCAAACTGATGGGTTAGTGGAAAGATTTAACAAGACAATGAAATGTATGCTTCAGAAGTATATGCAGGAGGAAGGCCGGGACTGGGATAAGTTTTTGCCCTATTTGCTGTTTGCCTATAGAGAGGTGCCTCAGGCTACTACAGGGTTATCCCCCTTTACCATGTTATATGGGCGTAACCCTAGGGGTCCCTTAGATGTGGTAAAGGAGCATTGGGAACAGGGGTCTAATGTAGCATGCAAAATATACTTGAATACATGACTGCACTGAGGAAAGGCTAGTGAAATATGTGACTATAGCCCATCAAAATGTTGACCAGAAACAACTCAAACAGAAAGAACATTATGATATGGGCTTAAAGCATAAAGCATCTGAATCTGGGGAAAAAGTGCTGCTATTGTTACCCTCCACTGAAAATAAATTGCTCATGCATTGGCAAGGACCATATGTGATCTTACACCAGGTAGGCAAGGTAAACTATGCCATTGAGATGCCAGGGCATAGACTGGTAAAAAGAATTTACCATGCCAACCTGCTCAGAAAATGGGTAGAAAAAACAGAAACCCCAGTGTTGTATATCCAGACCGATCCTGATAGAGCAGAGCTAGATATAGTATATGACAGGATTGATAAATCTGTTACTGACACTAAAGTGCATATCAATCCTGACTTAAACCCTGCACAGAGATTAGAGATTGATCATCTCTTGAGTATTTTCGCACGCATATTCACAAAGAATCCAGGGAGAGCCAAAGGCGAGTCCATGAGATCAGAGTTACCCAAACCAAACCAATTCATCAGAAGCCATATAGATTACCAGAAAAGATCAGGCCAGAAGTAATGGCTGATATCAAACAAATGGAACAAGCAGGAGTGGATAGTTCCTTCCACGCAGTCCTTGGTCCTCTCCATTAGTGGTCATGCATAAAAGGAAGGGCATCAGGTTATGCTTAGATTTTAGGAAAATTAATGAAGTATCTGAGTTTGATGGCTATCCGATGCCACATCGATGATCTCCTAGATCAGATTGGGTCTACAAAGATACATAAGCACCTTAGATTTAACAAAGGATATTGGCAGATTCCATTGGCCCCAAAACCCAAGAATTAACTGCCTTCTGTACCCCTCTTGGTCTATATCAGTTCACTATGATGCCGTTCAGCCTACATGGAGCCCCGGCTACCTTTCAACGGTACATGGATCATGTCTTGAGACCTCACAAGGGCTATAGTGCTGCTTATTTGGATGATGTGGTCATCTATAGCCCTGACTGGGAGACTCATCTGTTACAGCTTAGTGCTGTGATACAAAGCATCCAGGATGCTGGAATGACCATTAACCCGTCCAAATGTGCTATAAGCTAAGACAGAAACATGCTATCTGGGTTCATTATTGGACATGGGAGGATTAAGCCAGAAGTAGATAAAATTGAAGCTGTGGCTAACAGTCCCTACCCATGACAAAGCGCCACGTCAGGTTTTTCCTTGGTCTGGCAAGTTATTATAGACGCTTCATCCCGGATTTTTCCACCATTGCTACTCCTCTCACAGATCTGACCAAAAACCATTTTCCCAATAAAGTAAAGTGAAGTCCCATCTGTGATGAGGCATTTAACAAAATCAAGGCCATCCTATGCTCAGCCCCAGTGTTAGGTAGCCCTGATTTCATTAAACCCTTTGAATTACAGACAGATGCCTCTGACACAGGCATAGGGGCAGTATTGACCCAGCATAGCCAGGGAGAGGAACACCCCATCTTGTACATCAGCAGGAAGTTGCATGAAAGAGAGAGAAGATATTCTACAGTGGAGAAAGAATGTCTGGCCATCAAGTGGGCAGTAGAAGCCCTGAGATATTATCTTTGGGGAAATCAGTTTACAATTATAACAGATCATAATCCTTATGCTGGCTAAATTTGATGAAAGATAAAATGCCCATATTTTAAGGTTGGTATTTATCATTGCAACCTTATAAGTTTACTGTACGACATAGAGCTGGTTCTCAGCATCAGAATGCTGATGTTTTATCATGCTTTGGTGCTGATCCAGCTAGTAACTCTGTTCCAGATATAGATAATGGAATTGTATGTGTATCACAAGGTGCCAAGATGGCACAACCTCAGGGAAAAGTATGACATGTAAACAGTATTGTCCAATTTGGAGTAGTGTTTTAAATACTGTTTATTTTTAAGGGTCCCTGGGGGGAACTGCTGGAGTGGGTTGGCGAAAGTTCCAACCCTTCACAGGGTGAGGGGTTTCAGTCAACACAACAAACATTATGTTGCCTTCTTGTGGTGGGGGGAGTGTAACAGGAGGTCCTGTTGTGAAGTATAATCAATCACTTAAAGATGCAATAACCCCCCCCCCCATTATTTATTTTCACTCTATCCTATCCTCTATTATACTTCAATATCTATCCTATACATTCTTGTCAGGGTGGCCAACCTGGCAATCTTCTATCTATCCTTTACTGTCCCTTTTTTTTCTTTTTCTGTCAGTACTTAATTGCATCTTGTTAAAAGAAAAAAAAAACAATACATATATATTGAAAAAGCTATGCTCAGCAAACCTTCAGTGGCTACTGGAAGAAGCAGTCCAACAAACTTAGTGTCCCAAAACAAATGTCAAGAAGGAGCTGTTTCATTTGTAAACAAAACAGCCTCTAAACAGCAGAGGGCTGAGTTGTGAAACAAGTATCTGCTGCAACTTCAGCTAGTAAGTTAAGAAGCAGTGGCTGTAAAACTAAGGGAAACTGGAACAAAAAAAGGCATTGTACTAAAATAAACTGTTACCTGAGTGCCCATGTTAGTTGCAGAGGTCCTTCTATAGGGCAGGTAAGTCATGAAATGGCAGCTTATATGGTCTCAAGGAGGAGTGATGTCAGAAGCGGGAGGAGCAAAGCTAACACTCTGACATCATAGTCCTATAATTAAGTCTATATTTTTGTTCTAAGACCTTGTGAGGAAATAAATGCTTATTTGGGTAAACCCTCAAAGTGCTAGAATGATACTAGTTGGTTTAATATACAGTGGCCCAGATATTCAAACTGCGCCATTCTGAGGTGCAAGCCCCTGCGCTGCTCAAAATAGTTGCGCAGGGGTGTGGCCGAGGCGATATTCAAAGGAGTTGCACTATTGAGCAACTCCTTTGAATATCACCTCAGCCACAGCGCTGGCAAGAGTGGAACTTGCGCCACCGCAAGTTGCCAGAGTTGAGCATTAAACTTATGTGGTGTAAGTACCATTGCGCCATGCTCAAATTTCCGATATTCAAAAGGTGACATGCAAATGGTGCCATAATTTATGCAGGCTAGGGGGGGGCTATTTGCATCTATTTATGGCCCCATTTGCATATGCTATTACATGTAGGTGCACCAACTCGAGGACTTGCGCCTGGCCCCTGCCAGGCAGCAGCACGGGGACCGACACGACTCTCTGCAGCCCGATCGGCAGTATCAGTGTATACATTCCCCCACACATCTCCCAAAGCCCGATCAAGGGCATACAGCAACATGACCCCCCGCCTCCACATCTCCCAAAGCCCAATCATGGGCATACAGTAACTATACCCCCCACATCTCCCGAAGCCCGATCGCGGGCAGAACGATATCAACCTCTGTGCCCGATCCCGCGGGCAGAATGTAAAAGCCCCCCAACCCGAATATCTCCCCTGGTGGTCCAGTGGATCGTAATGCCCGATCGCTGGCAGTATGTCGTTACAACCCCCAAACATCTCCCTGGTAGTCTAGTGTCTCCACCCACCCATGAAGTCCTCCACCCCGCTTCCCCTGGCAGCCGGCGGCAGTAAGTATCCGCCCACCTGCCACACACCGCTGGCCGCCGCTGATCGACCAGCCTCGAAGGCATCGCTTGCGCAGAGCTACACACGGGCGTAGTAGCCTATAGTCGAGCGATGACAGTCCAGATTGGTGAATGATGTTCATTCGCCAAATCTGACTGTCATGTACGGTATGGGCTGCATGCCCATTGGCTGTAGCTCTGCACCAATGGGCGGCAGCCCTACCGACAGTCAGTCGGCAGGCGGCGGGCGGCAGGCGGTGGATGCTGCCGCCCGCCGCTGCCAGGGGGAGCGGGTGGAGGACTGTGGTGGTGGAGGGGACACAGACACCAGGGAGATGCTTGGGGTTGTAATTGACATTCTGCCCGCGATCGGGCATTACGTCCACTGGACCACTTGGGAGATATTCGGGTTGGGGGCTTTTACATTCTGCCCTGCGATCGGGCACTGGGGGTTGATAGCATTCTTTCCCGCGATCAGGCTTCTCGTGTGGGGGCATAGTTACTGTATGCCCGCGATCGGGCTTTTGGGAGATGTGTGCTGGGGTCATGTTATTGTATGCCCGCACTGGTCTTTGGGAGATGTGGGCGGGTGGTTGTTTTACGCTCTGCCCACGATTGGGCTGGTGGGGGGCATAGGACCTAGTTGGGGGCCAGCTAGGTGGCAGCTGCTGTGTTGCGCCCTGCAATACAGCAGCTCACCTGTGGTGGCCTCAACTTGATCCTTTTTTTTTCAGGTTGTGCAGGCGCGGGTTGGGGTTGCGATGCACAACACTGCACAACCCGACTGAATATCAGGTTGCGCGGTTTATGCATGGTTCCTCCCTCCTGTTGAGCATGCATTCATTTGCATTGCGCTGTTGCGAAACCTGTTGTCAGTGGCGTAACTGCCTCCTGCCGAATATCGCAGAATGGCACATTTTTGGACTTGCGCATGCGCAACCCTGTTGCACATGGCGCAACCTTTTTGAATATCTGGGCCAGTATGTATATATATATATATATATATATAAGCTTGAAAATGCCATTGTTCATCTTAATTAAGGTATCACATGATTGATGAGGTCACCCTGTGGCATTATAAAAGGTTCCTCTAGGAGAACCAAGAGAGACAGGTGGTCAGTAAGGTTCTGGCCAGGAGAGAAAGGTTCTAAGAAGTAATTGTGCAAGTTTCCACGTTGTTTGAGAGAAGGGAAAAGAACTCAGGAATTCTGTAGAGTAATTTTTTTTGCAAGAATTATCTCCTGATGTTTGAAGAGGTGTGACGGATTAACACCATTTATTTTTCCTTTCTGTATATATTAAATTTAGTATTTTTTTTTTCTTCTTCTTGAATAAAATGATAAATGCAGACATATGCATTTTTTATGCATCCTGTCTGGTTGTATGATCTGTTTATTGGGACCCACACTACCACATGGCTTCTCTACAAAAGTTTTCACTTATTAAGACATTTTGTCATGTGGGTCTTCTCGACCTCTCCGGGCAGTTGCACAGCACAACATAAGGATGCATATTGTATTTTTTGGTATTGTGTGTGCATTTTGGGAATGGCTTGTGCCAGCAGCTTACATTAATGTATATTATCAGATAGTTTCATGACCCCAAGGTAAAAAACTGAATGATTTTTAGTTAATGGCTTCTTAAACAATTCGCTACTATTAGTGGTTGTCAGTTCCTGTTACACACTATCAACCACTGGGACAGCGTGCAGCCTGATGTGGCAGCATGCCTAGTTTACATAAGATAGGAGGGTTCTATGTGATAATAGTGACTGCACGAAGGCGATTGCTTTTATCAAGACCTGCATTATCGCCAAAAACATTTTTGGCGATATGCAGAAAAAGGCTACCAGGAATTGTGCATGCGGGTGGGGGGGGCTGCACCCCCCGCACCCTCCTAAATAAAGATTCTCAACTCCAGGGGGTTGCATGTCAGGGAAGGGGACACATCCTGGTTCAAAAAAAATCTACGTCCTGCAGCTGTGGGAAGTGCAAAAGGAACACCCGCCCCCAGTCCCGAACCCGCTCCATTGGAGCCAACCACCCTGCCCACCACACCACACGGTTGGCTCATCAGAAGCAGGCTCACCACGGGGTCACATCCTTGTTCCCTATCCCTCCACATCCTGTCACCCACCCTCCCTTCCTGTCGCCCACCCTAATCTCGTGGTCGCAATGTTCACCATTCTCCTACAGTCGCCCACGATGATAGTGCCGTCATATGGGTCACCATTATGACAGCCACCCATATGCGGTCACTATCATCACAGAATACCATTAGGAAAGTTTTTTGTGTTTTGGGTTTTATTTGGGTTGTGGTGAGTAACAGCAGCAATGAATTAAGGAAATATTATGAGAACATATTTACCTATAATTTGTTATTCTATTTTAAATTACCACTTATCCACTAAGTAGAGTCATGTGATACCATTCTTCACACAATTTAAGTATGTTTTAGAACTTGTTTTCACATCTGAAATAGGGAGGCAAGCTGAGAGCTGTAGCAGTATCAGTGGTCTTCTCAAACATCTTGTTGGTATAGCATAAGGAGAACAAGAGGCTTCTGAAGATAGACCAGTTCAACACATGGTAGAGGGAGTGTTGCAGATAGGAGGGGTTTAGATATGTAGGGGACTGAGACACTTCTAGGATATGAGGCTCTTTTGAAGGGGTGACCTTCATCCCATTGAAGAGGCAAATACTCTGGGGAAGAAGCATGTTGCCTTCATCATTATGTATTTAAACTAGCAGTGGGGAATGTGGATGTTTGGGGACCCCAGGGCATGCTGGCAAGGGTAGAGGGCCTAGCTAGCACTCCTCCAACCAGGAAGGCAATGAAAAGCATAACAAATGGTAATGAGCAAACAAAGGGGTGGGAGGGGATAGCAAATAGGATGTCGAGGGGAAGCAGAAGGGTCTTGGCAGAGACAGAGGAAGGTAAACATGGAGCGTGATCAGATCAAATGCATGGAGTCTTGAAATAAATGGGGTACCAGGCTTCAAACTTTGGCTACTGAGAGACAAGTAGACATCATAGTCATAACGGAAGCATGGGCTACACCCAACCATGATTAGGAGATTTCAATTTGAAGCTACACTATCTTCCAGAGAGATAGAGAAATGGAGAGGGGCAGTTGTGTTGTACATAAGGGATGGTATAAGGCTAAAGAAGGAAAAATCTATATGGGCAAGGGGGTGTAATCACTCTGGGTACATCTGGTGGTGGATGGTGGAAAGAACATCAGGTTGGGGGTTGCCTACAGGCTCCAAAACCATAACAAAGGCTGGAGACAGGTTGTTGGAAGGGAAAATTATAAAGTCTGTCAAGATGCAGAATATGGTTTTAATGGAGACCTAAACCTGCCTGATGTCAACAGGGACATACCCGGGGCTAAGAACATATGGGACCAAGCATGGGTGGACACTTTCAGGACTACTTCCCAGTAGAGAAGGCCACCCTAGACCTGGTACTCTCAAATCGTGATTGTGTCGAACAGGTGTGGGTCAAGGTACCCCAGGGAGCAGGCAATCACATCACCATGTGGCTTAACTAAACCTTAGAGCCCAGCATCCAAGGACCAAAACACTAGTGCAGACTTCAAGAGGGGGATTTTGGAAGGATGGAGGAACTACTGCAGGTTAAACTTGAGGAGGCAGGTTAGCTGGTCAGTGCAGCAGTACAGTTAACGCTTGCCATCCAGATGACCCAGGTTCACACCCCAAGTCCAGGACGTCTGGTGCCAACAGGTGAGGTGGGGTCTGGCATCCATTGGATGCCTCCTTCCTCAGGGAGGGAGGGAACCTCCTTCCACAGCATGACCACCCCCTGGTGACCCGGGGAAGGGAGATTTCACACAAGAAGGAATGAGGTGGTCCTTCTGGGGTGACCTAACGTCAGCATGTACCCACTCACCTGGAAAGTGACACAGAGGTGCCACCCACCCAGAGGGTGCCAGTAGGGGTGTAGCAAAGGTAGGGTGGGGCTTGCCCACTCTTCTGATGGCCCTGATAGCTGAATCACTGAGTCACCTCTCAGGACCACACCCTGGGTGGGATAAGGGGAGGGCCTAGCAGGGGACAAAAATACCCCTAGCAGTGCCGGGCAGATGAAGCCACCCCACGCCACAGCACGGTCACTTCAACTCCTCCCTTGCTTCGCAGCTCCTCCTCGTGGGCCTTGACCATTGAATGAAGTATCTTCCTCCTTACTTGGGAAACCAGGAGGTTCCATCCATGGGGATAAGATGAGGGTTACGGTCAGGGTATCCAGGGAGACTGTCAGTCAAAGGCTGGTGGAGGGCTAGACCACTGAAGAATTCCTGCAGCTAGTGGAACAGGCTTGGGCAGGTGGAAGGATGTCCCAGTAGCTGGTGAGGCGAAAATGGGGGACAAAAAATTGAAAGTTAAAAAAAGTTTAAAAAAACAAACTTGAGGAGGCAGGGCAATTGGATGGGGGAGAAGCAAAATGGGAGGCCACTAAAACTGCAGTATTGAAGGTAGGAATGGAAGAACCTCAAAAGGTTCTGAGGTTGTAAAAGGTTCTGATAAGCAAAAAAAGTTTGGATCTTTATCCGAACCTTATCAGAACCTTTTGTAACCTTTATTGTTTTATGGTAACTGTATGTTAAAAAAATCATTTTAAACTGCTTTTATTTATTTCTTTATTTATTGAGAGCTAGGATTCATACTTTTGAGCAACAGTGCTTTGCATAGGTTCTGCGTCAAAGATAAGTAACATAGCAAACAGAGCATTACAAGTACAGTATATACAGGTAAGTCATTGATTGATTGAATTGCCCTACCTCCACCGGACGAGGTGGCAGGGTGGCCATTTATACCTCCTCCGCCCTCCAAATCACTCCCGCCTTCACCACATCTGTCCAGTCATCTAACAAGGCTCTCCTTTTAAAAATCTCCTATCCCCACACAGCCCCCATTTTTATTGCAGGAGTTTGCTGCTGCTCTGGTCAGCCACACTCTAACATCACTGTCTTGGTCTCTAAGCTCTCCTCGCTCACCGGCGGTGGCGAACTCTTCATTTTGGGTGACTTAAATCTGAACTGGCTGGCCCCTTCACTGGCTAACATTCGCTCCACTATCGAAGCCTTAAACCTCCATCAGCTGATCCAGGAACCCACTCGTCTAAACCATAAAACACTAAATCACTCCCTGCTGGACCTGGTCCTCACCTCCCATCCACACCGAGTAGTGGCCTCAGGGCTACTTCCTGACTCTATTATTGACCACCATATGACATTCGTAGTGTGGAAAATACATAGGCCTAAATTCCCTCCTAAAATTATTCTCATTCATCCCTTTACATCCCTCAACCTGCAATTCTTGCTTCATGACCTTACACTAACTGACTGGTCCTCCCCTTATCACAGCAGTTTCTGTGGACAATGCCCTTGCTTACTTCACCTCTAAGTTTCTGCAGGTTTGGAACTCCCGTGCTCTGCCCCACAAAACCAGGATTCATGGCGGCCACCTCCCCTGGGTCACTCCTGAGCTTCTGGCCTGCCAAGGTGCTTGCGACCTGGCATGGCACAAAGCCAAAGCCTCCAACTGCCCTATAGATCACCAACACTACCGTGACTTGCGGAATGGCTGCACCAAAGCAACCTGCCTTGCCAAAGCTGAGCATTTCACATCCAACTTCCAAACCAATACAAATAGCCCTTCTAAATTCTGGAAGGTTGTTCACTCCCTTTTCTCATCATCCTCCACCCCTCCGCCTCCCTCCGCCCCCCCACCACAGGCACAACCATTCTGTTCTCTCAGAACCTATAGATTTTGTTGATTGCTTCAACTCCCACTTCACCTCCTGTGCCTCTTCTCTGCTATGTACCCTCCCTAGCACTTCTCTTGCCCCGCTGGACCCCCCTTGCACCCTGCACTGTCCCCACTCTACTTCTACCTCTCGCTCCCAGGTCACCCTCCTCCCACCCTCCCTCCCCTCTGCTACTCTGCCTCTTCCTCCTCCGAACCCCTTACACCTCCCTCCTCCCCTGTTCTCCTTATCCCCTGTCACCTCTGCTTCTACCCTTCATGCTCTCTTGGCCCTAAACCCTACCAAAGGCTCCTCGCCTGATGGCCTTGGCTCCAGGCTCCTACACATCTCTGTTCCTGCCATAGCCTTTCTACTCTCCCTGTTACTAAACCTCCCCTTTGTGACTGCCACTGTGTCCTCTGTCTGGAAACATGCTGTTGTCCTCCCCCTCCTGAAGAGTGGTGACCCCTCCTCCCCTGGTAACTATCATCCTATCTCCCTACTGCCAACCTTAGCTAAACTACAGGAGCACACAGCACTCGAACAACTCTCTCTGTTTCTCTCAGACTCTGCTTTTTTCACCCCCTTCCAGTCTGGCTTCAGAAAATCCCACTCTACCACCACCTCACTCCTAAGATTAATTGACACCATCTCTTCAGGCTATGGCAAAGAGCATATTGCCTCAGCTATCTTTGTAGACCTGGCTAAAGCCTTTGACACTGTTTCCCAACCCCTCCTTCACAGCCTTTTGGCTGCTGGTCTGTCCCCGTCTGCCACAGAATGGTTCAGTGCCCACCTGTCCGGCAGGTCGCATTCAGTAAGAATTGGTGATGCTATCTCTTCCCCCCTGCGTATAACCACTGGAGTCCCACAAGGCTCTGTGCTAGGCCCCATTCTGTTCTCTATCTTTTTAAATGACCTCCCCTGGGTTTGCACCTCATCCAGCATTCACATGTATGCAGATGATACAGTACTGTTTACCTCTGGCAATGCTGTTGCTGATGTTACTACCAGGCTTCAGTCTGACTTCACTAAAGTCCAACTTTGGTTCAGGTCTCATCAACTCTTTCTAAATGCCAAGAAGACGGTCTCCATGATCTTTGGCACAAGGTAGAGACTCACTAGGCTAACTCACCTCCCCTCCTTCCTTACCCTCGATGAGACTGCTTTAGAGGACTCCACCTCTTTCAGGTATCTCAGCATCTGGCTGGACAGACACCTTGACTCCTCTGTACATATTGATGCTGTTCTGAAAAAACTAAGGCCTAAGCTTGGGGCACTTTACAGCTGCATCCCGCTCGCCACCAGGCGTGAGCTGGTACAGAAGATGATCATGCCCATTTTTGACTACTGCAACATAGTCTATGATGCTGCCTCACTGTCCCACCTATCCAGACTGGACTCTCTTTAACTCCTTCTGTCATTTTGCTCTTGATGCCCCCTCCCGTACCCATCACTGTGACCTCTACCGCACTCTCAACCTTCTTCCCCTTACTCCCAGCGCACGCATCATGGTGCTAAATTCATCTGCAAATTATGGCTGAGTTCTCTCCCCTCATATATTTCCTCCTCTCTTGGCACCCCTACCCCTCTCACTCTATTTTCTGAGATCCCATGCCAACACTTGCACCCTCTCTCTCTCCCCTGCAGAACCACTACCTCTGGCCAAAAAGCCTTCTCCTACCACCACTTAAAATACTCTCCCTCCGAAAATCCGCTACTCCTCCTCCCTCTATTCCCTTACCACTGCATTGCACAACTACCTCACATCATCTTGCACCTGCTCCTGACCCCCCCTTCCTTATCTGTTCTCCCTCTCTGTCTATCTCTCCATCTTCCTCTCCCCCTCTCATCCCCCCGACTTGCACTTAGACTTATAGATCAGCTCTTAAACAGGGGTGGCTGGTTCCTATGTGCTCACCCTACTGCATATTGCACTAGTGTACAGTCTGTATATTATGCATTGTCAACCATATATCCTATTGCTTGTTACCTGTACCGATTCTGCTTGTATGCTGCTTCTAAGATCTGCTTGCACTGAATCTCTACAACAGCCTATATGGTCTCATGTGCCATGTTACTGTTTTATAACTGTTTGTATAATTGCACCACCTGTATATATTTACTTGAACTTGCACTCTGTATTTCTGTATTTATGTACTCTGTATATCCCTCTCCCCTTCCCCCAGGACATACCGTGAGACGAGCATTAAGTTACTCAGTGTATCTTTCCTGGTGAAACAATTCAATAAATAAATAAATAAATTGATTACAGGCAGAATATAAAGAGTCATTTCCAGGTAACAAAAAATACAGGGAGAATGAATGGTACATAGCAGACAACATGGAAAGCACAGGGAAATCATATGGCACATAGTATACAACAGGCTGGTACTAGAATACCCTTGTCAGAAAGCACTAGGTGACAGTCAGAGGTGTGCTAAGGAGGTAGAGGGTTGAGGGTGCCGGCCTAGCCGCTCAACAGGTGGGAGAAGTATGGTAGGTAGCAAGGGAGGAGGAGAAGGGGATATGGGGAAGGTATAGGAAGTAGGGGTAGTTAGGCAGGGAGTGATAAGTGCTAGTAGTGGCTAGGGCTGTGCGAATAATGAAAATAATTTCCCGAATTCCATGAATAATGAGCTATTCATTATTCAGATTCCGAATAATGAATAGTGCATTATTCATCCTGTATTCGAGAAGCACTTCTAAAAAGCTAAAAGTGCGCCCCCACCCTCCTCCCTAGCCCAGATCCAGCAAGATAAGAAAGAACCCCCCCTTCCCCCACCATCAGATAGCACCCAAACCCCTCCTCCCCCAACCACTTCCAAGTCATAAAAAAAAAAAAAAGAAACGTAAGGAAATTCAATGGCGATCGCAAACCCCACCCACCTCCACGGCCAGTCGACAAGTTTCAATACTGTGGCCCCACACACACACACACACACACCCATCTCAGCAGTAACCAGTAGCACACACACCCCGCACCTGTATCTAAAAGATAAGTTAAAAAAAGGCAGCAGCGCACCTCCTTCCCTCCTGACTGGCTGCCTTCTCGTGAATGAAATCAGTTGCTTGCTTGAACTTATATAGTAGGATGAGCCATTCATCATGTGATCAGCTGTTCTACTATATAAAGGCATGCAATCGATTGATTTCTTTCACAGAGAGCAACTAGCCAGGGAGGAGGCGGCTGCACAGGCTGCTACAGCCTACTTATCTTTAGGTACAAGTGCATGTACTGTCTGCTCTACTCAATTGGGGTGGGATGGGTGTGGGGGGGCCACAGTATTAAAACGTGTTGGCCTGCCATGGAGGAGGGTGACTAGCCAGTCACCCACTGAATTTTCTTATATTTTCTTTTTTCTTTTAATTATGACTTGCTTGAAGTGGTTGGGGAGGAGGGGTTTAAAGTATCTGAGTGGGTGGGGGAAGGGGAGTTCTTCTATCTTTCTAGATCTGGGCTAGGAGAGGTGAGGGGGGCTCTTAGATTTATTTCAGTAAATTATGAAAGTGCTCGAATGCCTAATATTCAGATGAATATTCAAAAAAAGGTATTCGTACAGCCCTAGTAGTGACTCACGAGGTCAGATGGTAGCAGATGGTGCAGGCTAAATGCAGCATGGCTGGGCACCAGGGAGGCTTAGCAGTAGCAATCACAGGTGGCGTTTGCAAGAAGTTGATAACATAGTTTGCACTTGAAAGAGCCTATTGTGGTGGCAGAGCTTATTTCCGGCTGGAGTGAGTTCATCCAAATTGGAGCACAATGTGCAAAGGCACACTGTGATAGGGCTGTGTGGCACCTAGGGATGCTGAAAACGTGATTGTTTGAGCTTCTGGTGTTTTGAGTGGGCTGATGTGGGCTGAGAAGATTCCTGACTCCAGAGGGCAGCATTCCAAGACACATCTTCTTAGCTATCAAGCAGGTTTGGTAACAGATTCTGTCATTTAGTTGAAGACAGTTTGCTTGAGTATAGAGATCACAGGTGTGTGTTAGGCGCCCAGCACCTGTGAGAAGTTGACATGCCTTGTTCAAGACCATTGCGATACGACGAAGGGCTATATCAGTGGCTGACCCATAGATGACCAGGCCGTAGTCAACAAGGGCAAATACTGAGCTGTGTATTGCCATACTAAGGGCATCAGGTGTGAGGCAGTGTTTATGCTGGTAGAGCATGCCAATTCTCATATTAATCACTTTTGCAGTATTGGCAATGTGTGAGGCATAAGACAGGTTGAAGTCAATAGTACCACTACAGTACTATCAGGAGGGAAAAAACAAAGTTAGCAGCATGTATCAATATCAATATGGTTATATAAGAAATAACTATTCTTAGGTGCATTAGTTAAATGATCTCGTCAGAGTGAAAAAAACAAATAAGGAGGCAGTATAGCGCAGTGGTCTAAGGCTCTGAGCTGCAAATCTGGTGACATCCAACAGACCAGACCTGGGTTTGAATCCCACAGCTTCCACTTGCATACTGTGTGATCCTGAGCAAGTCACTTAACCTCCTTGTACTCCCAGGTTGGTCCGGTAAGAAAGCTTTCAGCTTAGTGTGCTATACCTAGTTAAATAAATAAAAATACTGCCCAGCTATTTGAACTGCTGCACAAGGTCAAGGGAGGTGCCTTTGTTGTCCTTAATGGGTAGCAGGTATGTTTTATGCCTGTTTTGTGAACTGGCAAACAGCATTAACTTGTTTTTTTGTAGTTCATCACTAACTTGTATTCCTCAAACCATTTTTCTGCTGATGTAAAACCATGCTGTAGCACCTTCTCCAGACATTCAGGTTAGGAGTCGCTGGTATAAATGAATGCATCATTTGCATACAGGAGTATGTGACCATTGCAGGAGTTGAGGAGTTTGCAAATGAATATACTGAAAAGGAGCAGGCCAAGGATGGACCCTTATGGAACACCTGAGTGGACAGGTCTGGGATTCAAGAGGACGTCACCGATCTTAACTTGCTGCGACCTGTTGCTTAGGTAGCTGCCAAACCAACTTATTGCCCCAGTGCATAACCCTATGAGAGTGAGCTGGTCGAGGAGAAAAGAATGATGCACAGTGTTAAAGGCCTTAGATAAGTCTATGAAAGAAACCCCAACCAGGTTTCCTTAACTGTGAGCATGGTGGATAAAACCAGTGAACTCCAGGAGGGCAGTGACAGTGCTATGAGCTTTGCTAAATCCGTGCTGTAGGTTATTTACGAGTTTGTAGTGGTCCAGGTACTCAGTCAGCTAGTCTGCCACTATTCTTTCAAGTGCCTTGCAGAGTGGAGGGAGTATAGAGATGGGTCTATAGTTATTGTGAAGTATCCGGTCACCATTCTTGTGCACAGGGGTTACTGTAGCAGACTTCCACTTTTGGAGAAATTGAGAGTGACAGAGGGATAAGTTGATTATCTTGGTTAAGGGTTCAAGAACTTCATCTAGGGTTAGCCTTTAATCAACATATCTGTAGAAAAAACTGTTAAAACAATGTTTAATAGTAGAGAATACTCTCTAATCACTCTTCTGTTTCTGATATTTAAGAAAGTACTAAGTTATTAATAGTAGTGATTTCTGTTTCTCAACATGTACAGGCAGACACCAGAATATGTCTTTGACAGTTAAGTTACTGAAGAAGAAGCCAAAGCCAGAGCAGAGGGCAACCAGTTAGAGAGAGACAGTCAGAGAGGGACAGTCAGCCAGCTACCACTTCAAGACTGCTACTACCCCCACCTACTACAATCAGGGGAAACCAAGAAGTAGTCTACCAGCACTGAAATCAATAGGGTTAAGGCACATTTACCAAAAATGACTGCTTGGAGAAGAATGAGAAAGTGGCTGTGATGACAAGAAAGTCCCAGATCAGATCTCTAGTTTTATAAATAAATAATCTCCTCCTGAGTCTGATTTTTATGTTGCTTGCACGCATGTGCACGAAACATAGTGCCATCATGGGAGATTTCAGAGGTGTGTCACCTCCTCCTCCTCCAATTCAGTCAGTGTGCTGGCAGGCCCGGCCCCTGTAAGCCAATGCATTTTGGAGCTGTGTATGACGCTCAAAATGCAGTCAACCTCTGATTGAAAGGGAGCTACGCTTCAGTGAGCACCGATAAGATATCGGCTTCTCACGCACAGCTCCCCCCCAACACACACGCAGCCATGCGCGCCCCCGCATGCACTGTATAGGGCTGAGCTGCGTCCCCCCTCCCATAGTAGGTGCCACGCTGGGAGCCCACCCCAGCGTGGCAAGCAGTCAAGCAGTCCTTTTGCCGATGGGGCTGCCCAATCCCCCATCGGCTGAACGCCCCCCCCAACATCCTTGTGCCATGCTGGGAGCCCACCCCAGCGTGGCAAAGGGTCCAGATGTCTTTTTTTCTTTTTTTACTTGTAAGACAAAGCGGTCCCATAGGTGCGCCCCCGACCTCCACAACCCGCACTCACCCACTGCGCACCCAGCCTCCCACACCCCCCCACCCCATAATACCTCCGGACTCCGCGCGACGATCTTCGGTGGACCGGGAACACGTCTGCACTCTTCAAAGCCGACCGCGAACTGAGGAAATGCCGGTAAGCTGTATAATGGCCTAGATAGGGGGGTTTCAGCTTTGTTGCATATCTCAGGCATTTTTGGGAATTTTTGCACCAAATTTTCAACATGGGGTTTTGGGACCCCTTCTCATGAATGATGTCACTGTCATGGCGTTATTCGGGCCCGAAGGGTGATTTCGCGCAGTGACTGCGCAGTGACTGCGAAATCACCCTTCAGGCCTGAGGTGCATGGAGGACTATTCCAAGACTGGGTGTGCATCCACCGGGATGCCCCGATCCAGTCTGCTACTGGATCCCTTGAGCCCATGGGGTGCCGAAGAAGGCAGATGGTGCACTGTGAGCCACCATCACTGGGGCAGGTAGGTGCCTGGCTGGCCGCCCTGGCCCTCCTTGTAGTCACTATGGGTGGGGTGGCATGTGGGGGGGTCTGCTGTGTCCCAACGTCTTCACCGCAGCCACCGGCGGCATCTCTTATGGGTGGGTGTTACCCAGAGTAGCATGCACCCCCCCACAACCAGCGCTCTGCACCTTTGTGAATGGTGCAGAGTGTTGACACGCCCTTGACACGCCCCCAACCACCCTCAGCATGTTGCTGTCTGTGCAGCCAGGGCATCGGGTGCATAACTGCTGCACATCCCATCTGTGAACGTCACACGGGGTTCACGGCACCCCGCTCCATGGCATTCAGATGTAGCGATGCCAATGTGTCTGGTTTATGTGGCGCATTGGCATTGTGCATAGGGCCCATTATCTTTATCCACATTATCACTGTCAGAACCAGAATGAGACATAGTTAAAGGCAGAGTCACAGGCTCATCACCATCATCATCAGACTCAGTAGAGCTAACATTTGCAGTCACAAACTGAGTTATTTGATATGCACGTGTTGCAAATCAAGCAACTCCACTGCGAGTTGTACCTGTAAGTGCTTTAACGTTATGTACAATTAGAGTACTCATTGTTTTTGCACTTTTTTTCTCGGATGACTTGCTTTTGCCACTGTCTTTCGAAACTTTGTTGGCTGTAGCACTGAGCCCTTCTGACATAGATAGTCCACTAACCCTTGCTGGGTTTTCAGTATTTTGAGAGTTGGCCTGCACATGGATAGTAGTAACATTTAGTTAAGCCCCTTCAACAGACTGTGGTGCTTGTTGTTGTTGCACTTTACCTTTTGGGCCACTTCTTTCTGGGTTCTTGAATAAACTTTTTTTGAAGTTTACTTCCTTTGCCCCCAGCTTTTGCTTTACTATTTTCTGGAGTACTCATAGTGCCAGTCTATCACTTGTTCAGGGTCAAAAAGTGTTTTTTTTTTATTTATTCCATGTGATATGACAGAATGCCCCACCCACTGAGTCAAAGCTTATACCCCACTGAGTGAGCTCAGGAAAGAAGATGACAGATGACTGATTTCTTGGGGGAGGGTCACACAGACAGTATGCAAGAAGTGGCACTGGTGACAACTGGCTGGCAGATTTTATTGCATACACACACATGCGTATGCACACACACACACACACACACACACACACACACACAATTTATTTCACACATCACCTATGCTAAGGGGGGATGCTGAAGGCAATGCTGCTAGCAAAAGAGATTCAGGGACCCTGCCTGGCCTAATCCTCTCTGACACAGTCTTTCCCTTCAAGGATTTTTTTTTATTTTTATTTATTCCACATGATGTGACTGAATGCCCTGGCCACTGACCCAAGGCTTATATACCCCAACGAGCACAGGGAGGAAGTTGACAGATGACTGACTTCGCGGGGGTCACACAGGCAGTATGCAAGAAGTGGCACTGGTGACTGGCTGGCAGATTTTACTTCACACACACACAATTTATTTCACACACCACCTAGGCTAATGGCCAATGCTGCAGGCACTGCTGCTACCCACAGAAATTCAGGGACCCTGCCTGGCCTAACTCTCTCTGACACAGTGTTTTCCCTTCAAGGATTTTTTTTTATTTATTCCACATGATATGACGGAATGCCCTGCCCACTGAGTCAAAGCTTATATATCCCACCGAGCACAGGGAGGAAGATGACAGCTGACTGACTTCTGGGGTAGGGGGTCAGGTAGACAGTATGCAAGAAGTAACACTGGTGACTGGATGGCAGATTTTATTTCACACACACACACACACACACCACATATGCTAATGGCTGTTGCTGCAGGCACTGCTGCTACCCAAAGAGATTCAGGGACTCTGCTTGGCCTAACCTTCTCTGATGCAGTACTTTCCCTTCAAGGATTTTTATTTTTTTCATTTATTCCATGTGATGTTATGGAATGCCCACTGAGCCAAAGACTGTATAATATTATAACAAATAAAATAAGAAATCCTCACTGAAGTGACTGTGCACAGGCAGGAGAACTGAGAGAGCTAACTTGTTGTTGGAGGACAATTGGACAAACAGCTAGAAGGCTAACTGGGAGTGGTGTTGCACGGGTGGCACACTGGCACAGTTCAGCTTCACCCCCTCTGCTACCCCCCCAAAAAATGGGCAGTCTGGCTCTGGCACTCAATGTAATTTAAGTTCAGTCTCTCTTGTTCTCTCCTTTCTTGTCTTTCTGTGTGTCACCTGCAACAAGTTGCCCCCAGTCTCCAAGTTCCTCCTTTCCTCCATGAGTCTCCTCTCCCAAGTTAACTACTTCCCAATCCCCAACTCTCACATGCACACCCAGTCTATGGCTCAATACCCTCCAGAGTCCCTGACTCCCAGACCCTGACTCCCTACCTCCAAGTTTTCTAATTCAGTTTTTTTATAATATATATATATATATATATATATATATATAGATAGATAGATATATAACACAAAAGAACCCCAGAGCAAATGCAATGGGGCAAGGGTTATCCTGGAGGATGTTGACCATACAGGCAAATTTTAAAGAAAACACAAATTGTACATACCCCAATAATGCAAAGCATCATGGGAAGCATATGCAAATGCCCAGGAATTAATTTAGACTGGCTCAACTTTAAGCAGAATTACATGGTTCCAGAAGACCTCACAATACAATCAGCAAAGGCTAAGAACAGCAGACACAGACACATGTTAAAATTTGGCTGTATGGCCAATATCCTCCAGGATGACCCTTGCCCCATTGTATTTGCCCTGGAGTTCTTTTGTTGTTCTTTTCTCTCTCTCTGTTTTGGGCTGCCCATTACCCAAAACAGTAAGATCCCCTATAGAGTGGCTGGCTATCACTCCCTGGGCTGAGGTACAGATATGGCACACTGATGAGTCCAAATGAGGACGAAACACATGTTTGCGTCTGCTGTTCACAGTCTTTGCTGATTGTATTATGAGGCCTTCTGGCACCATGCAATTCTGCTTAAAGTTGAGCCAGTCCAAATTAATTTCTGGGCATTTGCATATGCTTCCCATGATGACTTGCATTATTGGGATATGTGCAATTTGTGTTATATATATATATATATATATATATTAGAGGCAAAAAACTCTGTTTAATGCATCAGTTAGTGTTGTTCCACAGCGACAAAAGTGAGGAAATTTGGTGTTAGGGTTGAAAGCCCTCCTTGCACCCCTAACTCTCACCCCATCACATGGGTAAACAAGCTGAGGTATAGGAGAATGGGGTGAGAGTTGAGACCGACAGCCTCAATGCATATCCTGTTGGTGGTTGAGGTGGCGGGCTGGGGGGGTGCAAAGCGGACTTTCAACCCTAACACCAAATTTACTCACTTTTGTCGCTGTGGAACAACCCTAACTGATGTATTACACAGAGATTTTTGCCCTAATTTTCCTTCTTTTTGAGAATATGCAGTAGAAATAGAGAATGGAATGTGGTGGTAGGAGCACGATCCCCCACCACATGATTTTTTGTGACATAGTAATGGTAAGTGTAACGGAAAGGCAACTGCTAATGGTTGTGCACATGGTGACTGAAACGTAAATGGAAGAGCAAACGTTACTGGAAAAGTGATGCTGACACGAACAGTGACGCTAAAGGAGACAAAAGCGCGTAAGGAAACGCAAACCGTGATGCGCACAGTCACGGTACCGCAATCAGAAATGCAAATGGTAATGTTAACAGCAGAAGTAATGCCAAAGGAAACAGAAATGGAAACGCAAATGGAAGCACGTATGCTAACGAGAACACAAAGGGTAAGGCACACTGTGACGTACATGGGAACGGTAACGCAAACGGATGTGGAAACGCAAGTGGAAATGCTAACTGTAACAGTAACGGAAGCACACACCCTGTTTTTGCCCAACAGCTGCATGGAGAAACACAGTGTGTACAAAGTATGTATGCATAATAATGGGCCTCAGAGCAGAAAATGAGCTGTTGGAATACTAAATTGCTTATATCTCAGGAACCGTGTGACATAGAAAATAAATTTAAATTTCACATGATTCATGAGTTTCCTGGCTAGGTTTCACTGAATGCATAGCCAATAGGGCATTGTTGTGACAAAAAATTCTGTATTTCCTACCGTTTCTGAGATACAAACCCCGAAATGTGTGGCGGACACCACCATGTTAGTCTATAGGAAAAAAACATCAATTTTGGAGTACCGTAACTTGGCATCCATGCAATATTTTGTCACCAAACCACCAAAAGGCACATCTGAGAGATGTTAGCTGCCTTCCCTCCAAATCTCAGCTCAAAAGACCAAACTGTTTTTTTGCAGCAGGGTGGCAAAGAACTCCTGTCATTTTGGCCATAGTCTGGAAAAGAAGTGTCGCAATTTGCGAAAGCTTTCGCAAAATTTGTGAAAGTGTCACCGGTGCGACACTACTTTGCAACACTACTTTTTCCAGAATTTTGAAAAACATATTTCTGGGGTGTTTAACCCCAAAATAAAGACATGCTTAGCATCCTCAGGGCTCGACTAGGTAAACACAAAAAGAATTGTGTCCCTAGATGGTCACAATTTTAAATGTCAAGCATTTTTCTGAGCACCAACTGAAAACAAAATGGTGGATTTGTGACACTACTAGGACCATTTGCGACACTAAAAAGTGCATTTGCAAAAGTGTCGAACTTTTTAACTTTTCCCATTGACTTATAATGGGAACTTGTTTTTTGAATAACTTTTGAACTGCTTAATATTTTTTCATGAAATCTGCAAAAGGTACATCGAGGACCCTGGCCGCACATTCCCTGAAGTTTTTGGACTGGTTGCACAAACCGTGTGACCTGTAAGCATGAACAACTAATTCACAAAAAAATGTAATTGCACACACGAATGTCACTTAATAACTCCATAGCTGTATACCTGACTGGTACAAAAGTTGGCAGTTCCTAAGATCTATGCTGCCAGTCTGTGCCTGCCAAATATCAGGCAAATCTGTTGAATGGTGGCAAAGTTATTAAGGTGCAAAGTTTCACCCTTTAACCTTAAAAGGGCTACTCAACCCTAACTGTGGTAGTACTACCGCGCTACCATAATATATATATATATATATATATAATATATATATATATATATGCAATTGGGGTGAGGATAAAAAGTGGCAAATAACAGCAGTATGTTTGGCTGGTCAGACCTACAGTGAGAATATCACATTTATTCTCACTGTAGATCATTTATCCTCATTGTGGGTAATAACCAGGCACTATCTGCACTTCAGCACAACTGCTCACAAGGGTTTTGATTGGTGGGAGCTGGCAGCATGAGCAGCACAATCAGAATACACCTGTTCACTTGCATTCCAGCTCCCACTGGCAGTTTCATTTCTCTCCAGCAGCACACAGAACAGTTTCATTTTCTCCCCTGTTCTTTCACAGTAACTCATTAAAAAAATCAACTTTCAGCTTCACACAATGTTAATTACCATTTCTCTTAAAGGTCCAAAATACCAGACAAAACACAATGAATGTTTTTCATGGTCTCCCCCAACCCACATTCTTTCACTTCAAATATTTAAAAAATCTTTTAGCCTCACACAAAACATTAACTTCCTTCAAACCCCAGCACACAAAAAAGCAACCAACTTGCTCTTTTTCACTCTTACACTCTCCCCAGCAGCACAACGGCACAGCATCCTGATGCAAAAGTTCAGTTTTATGGAACACAATGCTCAGTCATCTGGAAACAAAAAGAAATGAATAAAAACATACCTATTTAAAAAAAAAAATTAAAATTACACTGATGAAAAAACTTGGCCCATTGCATAAATGGAACATACAATCCTCCCGTTGAAAATATCTCAGATATTTTCCGCTTGAGCAGTTTGACCTATGGCATCACTCGTGGCTTCGCCACTCATGATGTCAAAGGTCAAACTGCACTCGGGAAAATATCAGATATTTTCAATGGGGGCATTGCAAATCCTTATATATATATATATATACATATAATATATATATATATATGGAGGGATATATAATGAGAGTTGTCAGATAATGATTTATCTGCATATGCTGTTTGACCTCGGTAATCCCCATGAGTGGCGATGCCACAAGTGAGGTGTCTGAGGTCAAACAGCACAAGTGTAGATAAATCATTTATCTGGCAGCTCACCATTGAATATTTCATTTATGCAATAGGGATGCTTTCTGTCAGTGCAGGGATATTTGCTTTTGATTGCTTATCTTGTTTTTGCATATGTTTGTCAAAAAAGTGAACCAAAAATTGCATTTTCTGCTCTTTCTTGCTAATTATAAAAAAATCTATAAGGTATCTATAAATCAAACACCACTCATTTTGTAGATAATTTTGTGCTGAACAACTTTCATGCTCACAGTACCAAGCTATCTTTTTTCGTTTTAAAGTTATTCGCATTTGAATATGGGTAGTACTGCTACTGAGGCTGAAAACTCTAAATGAGTTCCGGAGTGATTGTAACCTAGCTACTATATGGATAAATTTCATTTAGAAAATGGGCAAAGACAATTCTCTCTTCTGATTGGCTGAGACACTTAGTTAGGTGGGCATCTATCAGACAATAGATGCCCACCAAATAAAAAGTCCCAGCCCAGTCCTGCCTCATGCCCAGCTAAGTATCTTTGTGCCCAGTCTGCTTCATCATTGGCTGAAGCACTGGGCACACAGTTTCAAACTGATGCCATTTTATTAATCCCTTAGCAAGAGATGCCACCCCCCACACACACACACACACTCAGTAATCAAACCAGTTTCTACAATTAAAATAATAGCGCACAGAGCAACATCGGTAATGTACCACGTGGAGCGGGTACAGTTTATGGGTCTCAGTCCCTAGCACATCATGGACCACCGAGAAAGGCAGCCTCCCCTTCCCCCGGCGAGAGAAGCCTCCCAGACTGTTTGTCACTTTAATAATGTAAAAGACTAGCCACAAGTACAAATGAAGTAGGAGAGGAAAAGAGTAGCTGACAGAGACAGCGATCGGCTTCACATAATCACTGGTTGTGACTGCGGTTTTCAAAAGGACCACACGTGCATGACCACAACAGCTATTAGCTCCACAAGCCAGCCACCCCCTCGCTCCCAAAAATGATGCTGCTTCAGATTCTCCCTGTCCACTACAGTGATGCAACCCTCCCAACCATTGTCCAGTAGCCGTTAATCTTTTTTTTTACCGTTGTTTTTTTGTTCCTGATGGTCCATCAACACTCCTTGTTTCTATCTGCCACAGCACCTTTGTGTCAGTTCCCAGTCTCTCACAGCACACACACACTTCCCTCCCAATTGCAGTCCGGCACTACACTAAGAGTCCCCACTTGCTAACTATCTTAAATGCCACCTTTATATTGTTTGTCACTTAAAAACTGATTTTACCAACTGTGAAAACCATCATATCGGCTTTTCAAAATGACGCAGCTCTCAACAGACTCCGCTAGTAAAGTAAAGTCTGTCAACTTCCATGAAGTGTCTCACCATTTCCCGGCATCCTTGCACTCAGCACTGGCACAGCGCTTCATTAGATCGACATTCTGTCCCTTGAATCTCCAGCTTGAGCCTCTTCTAAGTAAAAGGAATACCCCCAATAGCCATAACAGTGAGAAGAGAAGGGTGATCTTCATGTGCCACTCAGAACTACAACTATTGTAGGAGTGGTGGGGGCACATCACACTTTACACAAGGACCCATTGCTGAAGTTTCAAAATTATATTCTATTGAGTACCCCAGTGTATTACTGACCAAATAAAAAAGCAAAACATTTTGCCAGTTACAAAGGGTGTGTGTGTGTGTGTGTGTGTGTCTGTGTTGGGGGGGTCGGGGGGAGACCAAGACCCTTATAATGCAGGTGGAGGAACTATTTTTTTTACAAAAATGAATAAAACATTTAAGACTTTTAAACTGTTAACATGAAATTTTTTTTTTCAAATATCTATAATATAGTTGCCCATTTCTTTACACTGTACCTCCAGGTGGGCGGTATTGGGCAATACCAGACCTTCCAGGGGCTATAAGGCCCTCCGCCTATGGCGTCGGGCCTCATTATGCCCCTGGGCAGTCCGGTATAGCACAATACCGCCCACCCTGTTGGGTATTATTGCTTACTTATTCAACAGCTGTGAAGATAAATGGATTTATTCAATGGCTTCTGAATCCATGCCTATTGCATAAATATATTTATGCAATAGGGGTGGACATATATTCAGTGTGATAAATGCGTTTATCTGAGTCACTGTATGTATAAATAAATTTATACATACAGTGACCATTTATACACACAGTCACTATGTCACAAATCTCTTTAGAATTCATTTAGAATGTTTGGCCTCAGAAGCAGTTCTAACCATATTCAAATGGAAATAACTTTAAAACGAAAAAAGATAGCATGGTACTGTGAGCATGAAAATTGTTCAGCACAAAATTCTCTACAAAATGAGTGGTGTTTCATGTATAGATACCTTATAGATTTTTTACAATTAGCAAAAAAGCAAAAACAATTTAATTTTTTGTTCACTTTTTTTGACAAACAAATGTGAATAACTTTAAAACCAAAAATGATAGCATGGTACTGTGAGCACGAAAAGTGTTCAGCACAAAAATATCTACAAAATGAGTGGTCTTTTATTTATAGATACCTTTTAGTTTTTTTTTGTAATTAGCAAAAAAAACAGCATAAAATTCAATGTTCTTTTCCCTTTTTTGACAAACAAATGTGAATAACTTTAAAATGAAAAAGGTAGCATAGTACCATAAGAAATTTGTTCAGCAAGAAGTATTCTACAAAATGAGTGGTGTTTCATTTAGTAGCAACCACTATGCTAGGCAGACATTCTCTAGGAAAGTTAACCAAAACTCCCAGAAACTATCATTTAAAATAAAAATAAACAGTCAAAACCAAATGTTCCTGCACTGATAGAAAGCATCCCTATTGAATAAATGAAATATACAATGGTGAGCTGTCAGATAAATGATTTATCTACACTTGTGCTGTTTGACCTCGGACACCTCACACATGGCTTACGCCACTCATGAGGTTGCCCAAGGTCAAACAGCACTTGTGTAGATAAATCACTTATCTGACAGCTCACCATTGTATATCCCTTTTATATGTATATATGTATATTTATACATATATATATTCTTTAGTTTTTTTTTTAACTGTCCACGAGTTCACTTCTTGAAGTTCTTGTTCTCTTCTTGCCCAATGGGCAAATGGATGCAGCACAAGCACAGAATCATGGAGTAGTCTGTAGAAGCTGCTGTTCCTTCTCCATCCTGATTTCTCTATGTAGCTCCTAAGGTAGACCACGTGGGTTGCTACAGCAAGCCCAATCAGGTGCCATCTTAGGGAGATGGACAACTTGGCCATCCAATGAGGAACCAGAGTCTTGTCTCTGGTCCCTCCTGTGTGTTCCTCCTGCTGTAGTGCTTCTCATGCTGCATTTCCCATGATACAGCAGCTGTCCACACCGATCTGAACAGCAAAAAGTGTTCGGAAGCCATTCGCTTATGAACACTTCGGCATGTTCGGGTCGGTTCATATTTTTGACGAACCAATTCACCCATTCCTAACTGAAGGTTTCCAAATGTTGCATAAAAATTGTGGGGAAAGGCCAACAGCATCAGAAAATGGCTCTCCCTGGAGGCTAGGGAGGTTTTAAGGGCTATGCAGGCAGCCTTCAAAAATTACAAATAGGATCAGACAGCACAGAGTAGGGAAATTTACCACAACATGCTGAGGACAGCTGGAGCAGCAGTAAAAAGACCAAAGCTGCAGCAGAGCTCTGGCTAGTGGAGGGGTAAAAGAGAATGATAAGGATTTCTTTAGGTACAGTATATTAAGGAGAAAAAGAAGACAAATGAGGGCACAGAGAGGCTACAGAAAGAGTGTGTATATATGTGTGTGTGTGTGTGTGTTTGTGTGTGGTTGAGCACTGGGGAAGCAAACCTACTGAATGAATACTTCAGCTTAGTATTCAAGGTGGGTGGAAGCGGGCCTTTTACCAGAGTACTCAACAAAGACGAGGGAGAAGAACAAGCAAAAGTTGGAAATACAGCAAATTACAGGGGACAGTGTACTCAAAGTAATCAGGGGTTGAAGGAAAACAAGGCACCAGGGCTAGACAGACTTCACCCCAGGGTACTGAGAGATGTGTGTGGCACTTTTGGAGCTATTGGCAAATCTGTTCAACTGCTCTGTGGTGACAGCGGTGGTCCTGCATGACTGACGAGTGACAGATGCAGCCCCTCTTCACAAAGGAGGGGACCAGGGGGAACCAAGGATTTTAAAATCCATTAGTCTGACCTATATTGTGGGGAAGTTGTTCAAGTCTATCATCAAGGATCAGATAGTAAAATTCTTGAAGTTAATGACCTACGTGAGAAAAGGCAGCATGGCTTTGTTAAAGGATACCTAAACCATTCAATTTAACAGATCTGGATTTAAAAAAAATGGCCCATAGATATATATGTATATTTAGTTTAAGTTTTATTGGTTTTCAAACATACAGATAACACATACCAGAAGAAGATGGGCTGGTACTGAGCAGTGATCCGGCCCTGTAGGTGGTTACATGGTTCAGGGCCCAAAGATCTATAGTTTAACATGGAGGTATGGTATCCGTAAACATGTACACTGTTACAACAGAGTTTTATGCTTAGTTCTTGTTTGTTATTGACTTTCTGGTTGAAACTTCAATAAAGTATAGTAAATTAAAAAAAAAAAAGACAGAGTTTTATGCTTTCTAGGTGCAAAGTCAAAGAGACCTGGTCCTTGTTGTGGGAGTATTACCCTAGGGTAGAGTACAGGAAAAGACTGTTTTACTTACAGAGCTTTACTACCATGGTAGGGTGCGAGCTGCAGAGCACAGGCTGACTTGATCTTATATCGTCAAGGTCTCTGGTAAGATCTGAACCAATGCCTCCAGATCAGCTACAGTAGTCACTCAGGCTTCTAAAATAAACAAAAACAGCACAAAGAAAACCTTGATTCTGTAACATACAGACAGGTACAGTGAACCAAACAACTGGGAAAACTATATACGTTAACTGTTTAACTCCATAATACAGTGGAATCGATACCTATTAGAAAGAGAGAGAGCAGAACATCACCTAATACATCAGTGCAGGTATCATAGTGGAGGTAGCTGTACACATTATGGTGTAGTATTGCCCGGTTTGGCTAGAGACAGCTTCACTAAGATAAGGTACGGGGGTTCCTGGGAACACCATGTGGTGTCTGTCTGGAGGATGTGAATGGAAGTTTCAAGATCTGGGGGGGGGGCATATGCCCCCTACCTTCAATTGAATTAGCCTATGCCAGTGGGTGGGCTTGTGAAAGCCATATGTGGTCCCCAACAATTATAGTAGTTGGTCATGGAATTGCTTTGGGAGTGAGTGAGTCTATCCAATTCAGCTGTAGCTGTGAGTGTGCCCAAGATCTCTCCAATAGTGGGGGCTTGTGTTGATCTCCATTTGCATAGACAGAGCTCTCTTGGTCTGGAGAGCCAGCAGCGCCAACCATCTGTATTCCACAGATGTTAACCTGAGGGTGTTATCTCTGAGACCAAGCAGGAGAAGGGTAGCTGAGAGAGGAATTGGAGTGCCTAGAACCTGGGTACCAGTATGGATAACTTGTTGCCATAGTGGCTTAATTTTGCGACAGGTCCAGAGTATGTGGTACAAGTCTCCTCAAGCTTCCAGGAATCTCCAGCACCTGTCATTGTCCATCAATTTGGCTCGATAGAGGGTCACTGGGGTTTTATACCATGAATGGAGGATTTTGTTCTGCATTAATCTGCTGACAGCATCCTTGAACCGGAGATGGGCATCTCTCCATACCTGGGCCCACTGCTCATCCGAGATTGGGAATCCCAGAGCCTTCTCCCATCTAAGTTTGGAGTCTCTGGATTGGGTCGGTATGGTGTCCCTTAGCCTAGTATATATTCTACCTGCTATGCCTTTGGGGGTGGCCAGCCAGATTTAATTGTTCTCCCCTGTTTGGGTGCCTGTTTGTCAGTCAGGAGTGGTTTAACAGCTTCCCTGATCTGGAGATACCTCCAGAAGTCCTGTTGCTGTAATCCCCATCTGTCTTTAAGGGTTTGAAAGACAGCTACTCTGGGACTAGGTAGGTCAAGGATGTCTGGAATAAGACAAATGCCTTTATCAACCCATCAGAGCCATTGACAGGGTTTATTGTCAATAAGTACAAGGGGGTTGTTCCAAAGGGGGGTGTGAGAGTGTGGGATCGGCACCACGCTGAGCTTCTTGTGGGCTGACATCCAATAGTGTACAGCTGGATAAACTGTAGGGTGTTGGGCCTTGTGTGGATCTCTTGAATTGTACAACAGTGCCACAGGGGAGCAGACTACACACACATTCCATTTCCACTCATTGAGGGGAGCAATCTGACTTTGGTTGGAACCAGTGTGAAGTTTGTGCTGTGTAAAACAACAGCTTGTACCCTTCCATCCAGGGAAGATTCCAGCCTCCCTCTTTACAGTGTGATCTCAGTTTGTTTCAACTAAACCTCGGCTGTTTGCCCTCCCACAGAAATTCCCCTATCAATTTATCAATAGTCCAGAGCCATTTTTTGGAAAGGAGGGTAGGGATGTGGGAGAACAAGTAAAATAGCTTGGGATCATGACCATTTTTATGGCAGCAATTTTGCCAGCCAGAGTTAGCAAAGGAGCTTCCACCTATCCAGTTCTGTTTTGACAGTGTGTATAAGGGGTTGGAGGTTGGCATCCCATATTTTATTGGGGTTGGGGGGGGTGAGTTTTACCCCTAGGTATGTGATGCCTTGCGATGCCCATAAGAGGCCCATGTTGGAGGCCATGGCATGTGTGCATTGTCAGTTATGGGGCATCACCTCTGTCTTTTCAGCCAGAGACCTGAGTGTGTCACAAAGGAATCTAGCAGTTTCAGTAATGGGGGCAGGGATGCAGGTGCATTTGCGAGTGGGATGAGGAGATCATCAGCGTACGTAAGGGTGGAGTATCTTTGGCCTCCTACTTCTCCCCCCCCCAATATGTCTGGATGTTGCCTAATTGCAGCAGCCAAGGGTTCCACTGCCAGGACAAACAATAGTGGCAACAGGGGACAGCCCTGACAGATGTCTCAGCCCAGCGTAAATGATGGGGACAGTAGGTGGTTAGTGGTGACGTTGGCTGTTGGGGAATAAAAAATTACCTGCAACCATGCTCGGAACCTCTCTCCAACTCCCAGGTAGGAGAGGACTAGGTGTAAATAGTCCCATTCCAGGGAGTCGAACGCTTTTTCAAAATCAACACTGATGGCTGCGGATGGGGTGAGTGGGTCTCTGGCTACATGCATAAGGTTGATAATCATTCATATGTGGTCAGAGCTATTCCTCCCTGGAATGAAGCCCACCTGTGCAGGATGGATTAGCTCTGTCAGAAGGGTACTCAACCTGGTGGCCAGGATTTTAGCATAACTCTTGCTGTCCTCATTAATCAGGTATATTGGTCTGTAATTTTATGCCTTTGCTGGGTCCTTCCCTTTCTTTAGATGACTGTTAGCACCGCTTCTTGCAGTGTGGGGGGCAGGGAACCCTATATCTCTGCATTTTGATAGACACTAGTCAGTACTGGGGCTATTTGGGTAAATATTGATTGAAAAAAAGTCAACAGGGTACCCATCCCTGCCTGGAGTTTCCAGGTTGGAGGGCTTGGATGGCCCTTGTCACTTCTTCCTCTGAGATGGGGGTGTCTAGGGCTTGAGTCTGCAGCAGGGAGAGTTTGGGGAGATCCAGATTTTCCAAGAATTGTGCGTGCCTTGTGGGGGACTGGAGTGTGTGGAGGTATAAATTTTAGTGTAAAACACTACCATTATATCATTAATTTCTGAAGGGGAGGTTTTTACTTGCCCATCTGGGCCTTCTAATCCTGCTATATGTCTGTCCGCCATCTGTTTACATAGTTGATAGGCAAGAACTTTGTCCCCTTTATCTCCCTCCTCCCAGTACCTATGGCACAGCCTAAGAATGGCCAGCTCTGCCTTTCTGTTCAAAAGCTGATAGACTTCCTTTCTGAATCCCAGAACTTCTCGGCCCAGGGAAGAATCGGGGAAGGGTGTGGGAGAGTTTTAAAGGTTGCCTCAGCTCTTTTAAGTTTGGATTGTAGGGTGGCCAACCGCTGTTCCCTCTCTTTCTGCCTTGCTGAGTCGTACCCCATTATATTGCCCCTCATAAGCAGCTTTAAATGCCTCCCATGTGGTGCCAGGGCTAGTGTTTGCTACAGGGTTGTTTTGAAGGAATAAAACAAGTTTCCTTCTGGGCTCAAGGGATGAAGTCAGGGTCTCTTAGGAGGAGCAGGTCTAGTCTCCAGGACTTGGAGGTCTGTTGGGGGGGGCATAGGAATTGCAGCTGCATAGGAGAGTGGTCTGATATGACCAGTGGGAGGATTGCTACATCCAGGGGATTCTGTGTCAAGGAGGAGGAGGAGAGCCAAAAGTCGAGCTACTGAATGTGGCATGTACTCCAGAGTGGAAAGTATAGTCCTGGTCTCGGGGGTGGAAGAGCTGACAACTATCTGTCATTCCCCAGTTCTCGATGGGTTGGTGTAGGGCTTTATTCCCCCGGTGTTCGTTTCTTTTCCAGAAGCACTCCTATCCATCTGCAACACTAGGGTGAGGTTAAAGTGTCTCCCAGTAGGGCTGGGGCATGTTGGGGTATGGCAGCACTCATTGCACTGGCCAATTCATGAGAGAAGTGAGGGTCATCTTGATTGGGGGCATATATATTGCAGAGAGCAAGTGGCCCAGTGGGAGTGGTAATGTTTGCCATCACCAATCGACCTTCAGGGACTGCAGAGGATCTTGTTATGGTCCAATTGAGAGTCTTGTGTAGAAGGATGACCACTCCTCACTTCCGTGAAGGGGCGCTTGCATGAGAATCCTGACCCACCCAATCTTTCAGTAAGAAGGAGTGATCCTTATGGGTCAGTTTGGTCTCCTGAAGAAAAAACATTCGAGACCTCAGCAGCTTCAGATGTGAAAGGACTTTTTTACTTTTTATGTGAGAATTTATCCCCTGACATTCCATGTGTGACAAATGATGTCATCCATGGTAATTTTTTAGGGATCGAATGGATGGTATGGGGCTTGAGAATAGTGTGGAAGCACTGAGGTTGGGGGTGTTTCCCTCGGAAAACCAGTGTGGTATCAAACACAGTACGTCTAGGCTGCTATGAACTTCCTGATTCTCAGTACCCTTTGGTGTGAACCATTAATTTCCACTAAGATGGTGCTCTCTTTTTGTTAACCCTGAAGGACGTGGCATGCTGTATAGCCAATTTACATAATTAAACAGTATAACATCCTGTGTAAGAGTAAACAATAAACTATATACAAGAAAACTGATTAAGAGTTGTCTAAGAGAGGCTGTCAGGCTCTTGGTTGGTGAGATGAGTCACCCAGAGACCAGCCTGGCCTACCTGGGGGCATCACCTAATCCAAGTAGTGTCAGCTTTGACCAATTATCACTTTTTTTACAGGCATAAACAGAAGCGGTCTGGGGGGTCTGCACTGTTAGGTGCATGTGACTAGGGTTACCCATGTAGGCAGCCTGTTGTTGGCGAGGCTGTCCAGGGCAGCATAGGTTTTTCCCATGGCTAAGTTTAAGTTTATCCACCTCTGTGAGCTTGGGGTAAAGCCAGGGTTTGTTACATAGCTGGTATGGGTAGAGCAATAGACCCTGGGCCACTAGAATGGAACTTAAACTGGTGTTTGTCCCAGGACCCCAGGTCCTCTTAGGACCGATAGGGTTGGGGGAGCGACATCAGCCTCAGTACATCGGGCTGGTATTGGGGTGCCTTCGGTCTGGCTTAGCCAACTAGTCTGTGAACCATGCAGGAAAGCTTGATGTTAGCATTCACAGAGATATATGCTGGTCACCCGTAGCATAGGAAAGGCGAAGGAAGAAAAAAAAAGGCGGGGGCCGAGGCAAGGAGGTAATATCCTCGTCTGACCCGGTCAGCAAATGTTCTGACATTAGGCAAGGTGTCCTCGGTCAGGGGAACCCTGTCTAGTCTCCTATGGAGAAATGCTGCCTCAAAGGGCTAGAATCGGGGGAGGGGTAGAGGGGACCTTGTTGTGTTACCATGCAGAGTAGTCATTTTCAGTCCATCCCATTACCTCATAGCATAGTATTATATCGTCATACCAGCCATCCTGACCCTGGGGCTATTTTTGTAGCCATTTATTGCTAGTAGCTTGAAGCAATTATAGCATCTTGAGTCAGCAGTAGGCTGTCATTGGGAGGATTAGATCCTCCAACCAGGCTGTGATACTGCCACTATGGCCAATGCTATCCTGTGACTCAGGGTCTAGTTAAACCACATATATACTTGTGCAGCAGGCAGGCTATGGATACAGGAGAAAACTAAAAAGGAATAGATGGGAAAAGACAAACGTGCTTTAGCTGTAGCATAATGAAAACCCTGTCTTTCATTCAAATTGTTCAGCGAGGGGGGAGGCAGTCCTCAGTGTCTGCATCTATGGTGCACTAAGTGGAGATAGAGAGATAGTGGGATACTTGGGGGGGTCCTCTAAGAATAGGCCAGTGGGGGGAGAGAGGCCCCTTCTTTGGGCCTCACAATCCCCTTAAAGTCTAAAACTGCCCATTCTCCCATGTACATATATCCATCCTCCCATGCCTACCCCTCGCTGCATTATCAAAATGAGTAAAAGCAAGTCTTTCACTTATCTGAGGTCTGAGCCTTGTAGTCTTGTGGGTCCAATGGAGGAACAGATAGTCCCAAGGTGCTGTCGTCAGCCTGTAGAGTGTGCAAGAACAGAGGCGCCTCTCGAGTGTCTGGACCTCAGGAGTCAGCTGGGTCCTTGGTCTGGATTGCCGGGCCGTATGAAATCTGTTCTACCTGGGCTGGCACAGGAATTGGCGATGGAGTGTCTGGTCACCTCGTGGAGGCACAGTTCAGCTGTCCTGATGCTTCGGGTGTGTCTTTAGTCTCTGGTTCAGCTAGGAGTGCATAATGACTGATGAACAGCTGGCCTTCTTTCCTCAGGCAGGGCTCATTGGCGATGTCAGAGTATTCATCTTCACTGCTGTGCTTCTCTCTGTCTGTTGGGTGTTCTCTTCTGGAATGGTTCTCCTGCTGGGGCAGTTTCCTGGACCTAGGAGGCAAAGGCCTGGTGGGTGGCTGTTCTGCGGGTTGGGGTTGAGACACTCCAGGTGCGGTCAGCTCCTTCCCCTTGTTCTGGTTTGGCCTTGCTCCATCTTGAGGTGCAGTCTTCTATTATTGTGCTGCAAGGGTAGAGACTGCTGGAGTTTCCCCTGCTTGAGGCCATGTCTATGAGATAAAGTCCATCAAGGCTTCAGGGGTATGAAATAGCAACGGAGTGCCATTCTGCACCCATCTCATAGTCGCTGGGTATCTTAATGAGAATGGAATGCTCAGTGAGTGAAGAAGATGCCTGGCTTCAGTATAAACCTTCCATTTAGAAGCCAGTTCTTTTGCATAGTCCTGAAAAGGGAAAGTTTTGTGCCCCCTCCAGCTAAGTGCACCGAGCTCCCGTGCCCTGGCCTGAATCGCCTCCTTTTCCACAAAGTTCAGAAACTTGGTTAAGATGGGTCGCGGCCTTTCTCCTGGCTGAGGATGGGGTTGCAGTGTCTGGTGGGCTCTCTCAGTCATGATCCGGGTGCCTTCCAGTAGATGCAGTATTTTTGGCAGTTCTCACTAAAGGAAATCGACCGGTCACTCATTTTCAGCCCCCTCCGGGAAGCACAGGAGCCACAAGTTGTCGCGGTGGCTCTTATTTTCTTGATCTTCAGCTCAATCGTGAAGGGCCCTGATTTGCACCACCTGGTCCTGTACAATGGCCTGCAGCTCTTCAGTCACTGAATTGTGATGAGCTACCATTCTCTCCATTTATGTTACTCAGTAGTCCATCTGATGCAGGACCAGAATGGCATTGTTGGAGGCCAGTGTGACGTCCTCCATCTGTTTCTTTAGAGAAGCAAGCATCACTCCCACCGGGGCCTCCTTCCCCAACGCAGCCTCTATGAAGCTCGCCATGTGGTTGGGCTGGTAAGGTTGAACAATATATACAGCTGCTGTGGTTGTTTCGAAGGATCAATCCTCGTAAAAAGTGGATTCCCTGGTCGAGGAGAAGTTCCAGTCACTGGAGGTAGGTAACTTTCTCACCAGGTCACAGAATATAATTTGGCAATTTAGGATGCTTTGCACTGGACAGCTCTCACCAAACAATCACACAGCCATGTTGTCCGCTCCCAGGCCATGCCCCTCACCCATAGATATTTAAGGGAGAGGCTAGTGTTTACATTAAGGCTGAAAATGCATTTATGTAAGCCTGATAAATGAAGTTTCATAGGATTTGAAAAATGTAAACATAACCTCTTTATTCAAAAATCCCACTGCGTCCAAACCCTAAAATGACTGCCGATGTGTAGTGTGATTATATTAATCAGGTGAGACACTCAGCATCCCTAACATTTACTCAACTCACCTCATCTTTATTTTTTAAAAGCGCAAATCAAAATATCTAAGCGCTTGTACAAAAAGCTAAAAAATGCAGCAGGAAACAACATCTTACAATATAAAAACATATAAAAACAAGAGCATTCATTAGCAATAAATGATCCAGATTCCAAAAAGGTGAGATTAAACAAATAAGTTTTCAAGGCTGACTTAAAGCTCTCCATGGTCAGACACTCCCTTACCAAACAAGGTAGAGAATTCCACAGGGTTGGGGCCACAAACAAAAATACCCTGGCACCAGATGTCTTCAAACTGACCCTAGAAAACTCCAGAAATCTCTCATCGGCAGAGCGAAGTGGGTAGAAGGGGCAATAAGGACACAGGAGTTCTTGCAAATAGGGTGGACCCTATCCATATAGGGCATTATAGGTTAGCAAAGTAACCTTGAAGGTGACTCGCCACTGAACTGGCAGCCAGTGTAGCCCGTGGAGCATGGGTGTGACATGGCAAGATCGAGGTTAGCCAGTCAGCAACCTGGCTGCTGCATTCTGCACCAGCTGCAGGCGGCGAATGTCAACCCCCGGAAGCCCTAGGTATATGGAGTAATAGTAATCAAGGTGTGAGGTCACAAAGGCATGGACCAAAGCTGGAAGATCATTAGGTGGGACCAGGTGTTTTATCTGGTTGACATTCCTCAGATGGTAAAAAGAGTATTTGAAGACGGCCACCACCTGTGATTTAAGCGTCAGCCCTTCATCAAAAATAATGCCCAGATTACACATCCAGTTCGAGGTCACCAGCTGGCTGCCCCCGAGCCAAAGCCTGGAAGGACGACCAGCCAATTGTCCATCAACCTGACAGCCGGGGTCCACAACCAACACCTTGGTCTTGTCAGGGTTCAGCTTCAACCAACTGGCACTCATCCAGTGCTGGATCTTGGTGAGGCAGTTGTTAAACATTGAAACTGCATCATCCTGACTGGGCACAAAGGACATGTAGAGCTGAGTATTGTCTGCATAGCAGTGGAAACTCAACCCATATTGCCTCACAATGTCCTCCAATGGCAGCATATACACCACGAACAACATGAGTGACAACACAGCTCTGAGGGACCCCACAAGGCAGGGAGACCTGGTTGGAGGAATAAATCACCGACATTACTCTCTGAAACCTGCTGGTGAGGTATGAGTGGAACCACCTGAGAACTGTACCCAGCAGTCCACAGATGAACCTCAGGTGCTCCAGAAGCACACCATGGTCCACGGTGTCAAATGCTGTGGAGAGATTGAGGAGAACCAAGATGGAGCGGGTCCTCCGATCTCTCACTATCAGGAGATCACTGAGTACCCGGATAAGTGCCATCTCAGTACTATTCCTCTTCCTGAAGCCCGACAGGAGAAGATCATAGATCTTGTGGATGGTAAGATGATCCTCCCACTGCAGCGTGACTGCCTTCTCTATAACTTTCCCTACAAAAAGGAAGATTAGGGACAGGCTCGTAGTTAGTGAGGCAGTTGGAGTCAAGAGAAGATTTCTTAAGGAGGGGTGTCACTACCACCTCCTTCAAGGTGTCCGGAAACACACCTGTCTCTAAGGAACACCCAACTATCTCCACTAGAACTGGGCCGATGACCTCAACACACCCCACAAGGAGGTGAGTTGGACCCGGGGTCCAAACTACAGCATGTCGGCTGTAAACTCTGGATGATCTTCATGACATCCATGATTGCCAACCAATCAAAATATGACCAAACAAACTTAGGAGCAGCGACCTCCCACTGACCACCACAATCCTCATTAGAGTGAGCCGCACAGATATCTGCTCTGATGCTGGCAACCTTATCTGTAAAGAACCGAGCAAACTCCTCACACTTTCCTTGTGACAACGCTCTCCATGGCTAGTGACTGGTTGGACTGCAGTCTGTCCACAGCCCAGAAAAACTGGGCTGGTCAGTTCTGTGCAGCAGCTATCTCCCTGGACAGGAATTCTGCCTTCTTACAGGAGATAGCCACCTGATAATCCTTATAATGGGACATCAGTCTAAGTCTGTCAGCATCAAGACTGGACTTCCACCAACATTACTCCAGCCTTCATCCCACTCACCTCAACTCCTCTAAAAAAGTCCCATCAAACCAAGGGGGCCGAGGGTGGAGAGTGAGTGGGAGAAAATGGACAGGAGCAACAGAGTCCAGAGCCTCCGCCACAGCCCTAGTATAGGAGTGCAACAGGTACTCTGGATCTGTGCTTACACTCGGCATGCTTGATAGATCCAGTGTCACCATCAGATCATCTGGGGTCAAACTCCTCAAAGGGTGGTACTGGATCATCTCCACCAGCGCAGGCCTATCGGGGGAAGCCAGGAAATTGAACCTTATGATGTGATGGTCCAACCATCTGACTGGTTCCACTACCATGTCAGAGGTCTCCATCCCCAGTAGGAAGACCAAATCCAATGAATGGCAATGAACATGGGTTGCAAAGGTAATCACCTGTGTGAAGCCCAACAAATTCAATAGTTGGAGGAAGTTCTGACCAAATAGTGAGAGTTCATCGTCAACCCAAGCACTGAAGACCCCCAGCACCACCCATGTGGGGGATTCCAACACGATATCAATGATGAGGTCTGCAACTTCCTGCAGAAACTGCTTCTCGCCCCTGGGTGGAAGGTAGATGAGAAGGATTCTGCACCCCACACCTGTGCCAATGACACACTTGGACTCCCCAACTGGCACATCAATAAGGCAGTAGAACACTGCTGCACAATCATTTCATTTTTTGCCTTTGCTACCAAAAAAACACAGAAATCATCACTTAACCACATACACAACTTAAGTGATGATTTAGAACTTGTCAAAAAGGTATCCAGTGAGGATAGTGACTAAATATGGGTGACCGTCCTAAAACGGCGACTCATTCAGTGCTTTCCCCATGGGCTACCCTGCAAGTATGACTGCGGGACTTAATTTTGTGACGAATCTGGATTTTGCCCCCTTCCTGACATGCATCCCCCTGGAGCTGAGAATCTAAATTCAGGGAGTGCAGGTTGCGAGGGGGGCGCTAAAGCACTTTTTAGTGTTCCGGATGTCGGGTCGCCTGAAAGTGTATATCAACGATTTGCTTTTCGGTGATATACACTTGCCATAATAGTGACTGCTGTTTTGAGATCACTATTATGACATGGAAACTGTCAAAACAGTCTTGACTAAAATCAAATGTGACACTAGTCCCAATAAGACATCTGCAGCCACAAGCGCATGTCGCCTTTCATCACTAGTGGTTTGTTCAATGACTCTCCCAGAATAATCCAAATCCCCCTTAAAATACCTGGGGTAAGTTTGGGTCCCTCAAAGTTCTGGTCCTGCATACTGAAGTAGAGCAAGCTGCCCCCCCCCCGACCACCGACTGCCATCTGCTTTAATTAGTAGCTGCTGTCCTAAATACCTCACTGAGTGTGTCACAATCTCCCCCTTGAAAATGTACCTGGTGGTCCAGTGGGTTAAGTGTGGGTCCCTTTGAAGTCATGGTCCAACACAGATAATATACAATAGGTACACTGCCCATACAACTGTCAACTGCCCCTTCCTTTTTTGCAATTAAGTTTATTTTAGTACAGGTTTTAATAATACACTCAAAAAGAAAGATAACCAAGCATCAACTGTAATTGTGAAACATACAAATAATAATATTATCCCACCCCCCTTCCCAACCCACTAACTCACACAGTCTCCATTTATCCCACAGCAACAAGGAATACATAACCCAGGGGTGTTTTTACATTTCTTTTAAGCTCCGACTAAACAATCAAAGGAGGGAGAAGAAAAAGGGAAAATGAAATAAAGAAAGGTAGGGGAGGATAGGGGAGGTAAAGGAGTGGAAATAAAAAATAGGGGGAGAGCTAGTTTAATAGCAAAATTTGCCATTAAGAATAGAAAAAAAAGGCCCCAACATTTCTGGAATTTTTCCCAGGAATGAGAGGCTCTAGCCACACATAGTTCCGCATTCAAGGCAGTAAGGAATTCAGCCCACCATTCTCTAAAGGACGGTTCCCACTCCTCTTTCCAATGCCTTTGGATTAACAATTTTGTAACCATGGAGACCATGGCAAATTGGACTTTATGGGGGAATGTGGACATAGAAGAGTACAATCCTAAAAGGCAGGTATCCTCCTCAAAGTAAGAGGGATAACTTTAGGTAGAGTGAAATATGCTTTTTAACTATCTCCCAAAATTTAGAGATCTTAGGACATGACCAAAGCTTATGGCATAATGTAGCATTGTCAGCTCTACAATCCTTACAGATAGCAGAGGATAGCCTGCCCATTCTATATAGCTTACTAGACGTATAATAGATGTTGTGAAGTATGTTGAATTGGATGCTCCTCAAGCGATCCTGTTTAATTAGAGCAAAAATGTCAGACCAGATTGTTTTCCATGAATTAGCGGGAAAATGCTTTGAAAAATTATGCTTCCAGTAATAAGCCACAGGAGAAGGGTTAATCCAGGAATGGTGAATAATTTATTGGTATAGTTTGGAGATCGATTTGCGACCTTTAGATAAATCCGATAAGGCAGTAAGAAAGCTGCCTGCCTTATCCGACCATGGCGGTTTACCAAGGAAGACTTTAATACAGTGGTGTATTTGAGATAATTGGAAAACATACGTGTGAGGAATGCTAAACTTTGTTTGCAGGGCAGGAATTGAAAGGAATGAATTCCCCAAAGTGAAGTCTTTTAGGCATGGTTCTGGGTATGACCCCCAGATCCGAATGTTAATGGTATTGTCAGCTAATTTCAAATTCAGATTGTTTAACAAAGGTTGTAGTAAGTCTTTCCTAGGATGAATTTGAGTCAGGGCATAACATTGTTGAAATGCTTTTCCATCCCATCTGATTGGAGAGTCTCAAACCTTAGCTGACATATTTGACCATGGACTATATAACATTGCTGTCAAAGAAAGTTTATATGAATTTACTTGGCCAAGGTCTAATTGCAACCAGGCGGGATTCTCCAAGGGGGTCTGACATAGGATCTACCCAATGCAAAAACCTATTTGCGTGGATGGCCAGATAGTAGACATAGAAGTCTAGTAGTTGTAACCCGCCTAAGGACCTAGGGCAAGTGAGCTTCCCATATGCCCTGCGCGGGGTTTTCCCATTCCAAATGAATCAGAACAAACTCTCTGGAGAGACAAAAAGAAAGACCTGGGAAGATATATATTGAGATTATATAAGGGGTAAAAGAATTTAGGCAGAATACCCATTTTTAAATCATTTGCCCTACCCCAAAAGGATCGAGGTAGAGTTTTCCATTTGGCCAAATCTTCTTTTGTTGAGTTTAGTAAGGGATCAAGACTGAGTTCTTTAAGTTTATCTATTTCCATGGATAATTTAACACCTAGATAGGTTAAAGCCTCACTTTCCCATTGGAGACCCAAGCTATCAATTTGCTCCTTCCTCACCAAAGGAGAAAGGGGTAAACCATGGTTTTGTTCCTATTGAGCTTATACCCGGAACATTCATTAAATTGGGATATAACTTAGAGGGCAAGGGGGAGAGACTGCCTGCTGTTTGAAATATGAAGAAGTAAGTCATCTGTGAAAAGAGACAACTGAAGTTCTAAGTCTCCTACTTGAATACCCTTTATCCCGTGTTCCAAGTTGAGTACCCTAGCTAGGGGTTCAATATATGGATTAAATAAATAAGGAGAGACGGGATATCCTTGCCTAGTCCCACTACAGAATGGAAAAGATTCTGACAGGAAATTATTACTCAATAACTGTGCTGAGCCACACTAATAGAGAACACGAATACGGTCAATAAAAGACTCTGGGATACCAAACTTAGAAAGGGCGGCAAACAGATATGGCCAAGCTACCCTATCGAACTTTTCTGCATCCAGGGAGACCAAAACTGCTTCAAGATTAGGGTCCCTGGATGCAGAAATGAGGTGGTGTAATTTCTGAAAATGTTCAGATGAAGTACGGCCAGCCACAAACCCAGCTTGTTCAGGCCCCAATAGACTAGACCACACATCTGCTAACCTATTAGCTAAGATTTTAGCATAGATTTTAACATCTACATTAAGCAAAGAAGTGGGTCGGTAGTTACTAATTACCGTAGGATCTTTTCTGGGTTTAAGAAGAATTACCCTTGCTTCAAATAATAAGGGATCAGTAATTGGAGAAGACCCCCAATAGGTAAAAAGCTGCAGCAACAAGGAGAGAAGCTGTTCTTTAAAAGTCTTATAGAAAAGGCCAGAAAAACCATCTGGGCCGGGCACCTTATCAGGTTTTAATGAATCAATAGCTAATGAAATTTCTTCCACAGTTAGTGGTTCAGCTAGATGGGACTGATTTTCTCTCGCGAGACAAGGTAGATTTGCTTGTTGTAGACAATTAGACCTTGCTTTAAGTTGAGAAGCTGACAATGAATGGGGCGACTATGAAGATTGATAACAGGGATAGCACCTCTTTTGGATTCAAAATTAGGGTTCCTGTTAGGGGAAGTTTAATAGCTGAGATCCATTTTGATTCTGATTGTTGTTTTAATTGCCAGGCAAGTAGCTTGCCAGCTTTATTACCCTGGCCAATATATGTTGCTTTAATAAGGGACACTGCCTTTTCTACTTTTTCCAATAACAAGCTAGAGTAATGCACCCTTAACTGAATAAGTTCTTGCTTATCTGCTAAGGAAAGTTTGTCTAGACCTTTGGTCTCGAGTACCCGAATTCTGTCTAGACATAGATTGGTGTTATATAACTTTTTCCTTTTCAATACTGTGACAATTCGTATAAATTCCCCCCCTTCAGGTAGATTTTAAGGCAGCCCATACCATGTCCACCGAGGGGATAGAATTTTGGTTTGCTTGAATAGAATCCTGCAAGAACTGTTTGTACTGGGAAATTGTTTGGCGGTCTTTCAATAGAAAGTTGTTTAAGGACCAAGTGTGTGGCCTGAGGGGAATATCTGGGAAATCTATGGTAACAGAAATTAAGGAATTGTCTGAGATTCCTCGAGCATGAATTTGAGAGACAATAATGGAGGGACCTAAGTGCTGGCTTATGAGAAAAAAAATCAAGATGAGAATAACTTTTATGGACAGGGAAATAGAAGGTGAAGTCCTTGGATGAGGGATATGTGAGTCTCCAGGGATCTATTAGGCCTAAGGAGGATATAATTTCACCTAAGGCCTTCTGGACTGGTGAGGACCCAACTCCTCTGCGATATGTACAGTCCATGTCACTTGATTGTGCAAGATTCCAATCACCTCCTAATATGATTGGGTATTGAAAAAAGGGTGACAGGACTGAGACTAGTTGAGTAAAAAAAAGAGGGCGTTTCTGTATTGGGGACATAAATTGAGCCCAGTACCATGTCAGAATTGCCCAGTTTACCATGAACAAACATATATCATCCCTCGGGGTCACTGACCATTTCAACTGCAGTAAAAGGTAAACCTTTTGCAATTAAAAGGGCCACTCCCCGCTTACAAGGGCTAAAGCCTGCTCTGAATACCTGACCAACCCAATGCTTCAGTAAGTACTTCATCTGATCTGGAAGCAAGTGTGTTTCCTGAATGAAAACAATCTTAGGATCAAACTTTACCAAGTCGTTCAATATAACATATTTCTTAGTATTATTCCTTCCACCCTTAATGCTCCAGGAAAGAACAATTAATGGGTTAACCATAAGAAGTTTTTTTTTTTCTTTTCTTTTAGTCTTTGGTAATCGGGTAGGCCCACTAGGCACAAGTGCCTGTTTTTGGGGTGACCTAGGAGCACTGGGCGGTTAAGTGACTTGCTCAGAGTCTCGCAGTCTGCAAATGGAGGTTGTGAGAATCAAACTCGGGTCCGGTCTGCTGGATGTGTCAAGCTTATTCACACCTCATTCCTCTAACCTGTAGGCTATACTACCAGTTGGAGTATTTATAAGTCGTTGAACGACTGCTATAGGAGACTGTGCTGCCTCCCTCCCCCTCCTCCCACTTCCCAGATAAACATCCCCAAAACACTGTCCCATAAGAGAAGAAAAAAAAAAAAGGAAAGGAACAATATAACTATTTACAGTCCTAGTACTTCAGACCCTAGGCCCACTCCCTATGTTATGGACCATGATACTCTCCAATGGGGAGCTGTCCTCCACTCACCGAACTACTGAAAAAAAAAAGAGGATGAACTAGCTTAAACACCATTGTTAACCTAAAATCAGGTCTGTATAACCCCATCTAGGTAAGTCCAAAATCGAGGCGTGGAAAAATATTCACAAACCGGAAAACTCTGTAAAACATACTTAAATGCTTTACCCCTTAGTGAAAACTTAGTTTAGGGTTAAAACCCAGCAACACAGTAATCATGACAAACAATTGTATCTTACACAGCATTCCTTTGGTGGAGTGAAAATTATAACCTGTAAAAAAAAAATAAATAATCAAGCATTGAAAAGCAATACAGTAATGCAGTCCAAATAATAAGTCTCTTGGCTGGAGTAACCATTTTTCAAATGAGATCTTGGTGCCATCCAGTGGAGAAAAACACCCCCAAAGCACCCGCATGTCAAAAGAAAACTAGTACTACATTTAGAGTTGTCCACCATTCCCTCGTTGAGCAGTACTGAATAAAAGTAGAAAATAATCTTAACTGATTTAATACAGCGTAGTAAATAATCAGAACCAAGTAGTCTACTTAGCCTAATAAACCCAGCAGTAAATAACACTACACCTTGAAAGAAGGAAAAAAGGTAAAGGGGAGGTGGGGGACTAACTGGATTAAACGCAAGCTGATATCTTCCTATGCTGAAGATGTATAAAGGCAGTTTTAAACCATAAAAGTCACAGAAAAGCCTACACAAATCTTGTAAGGCTCCATACTTGCGATCTTCTCATAAACATCTGGGAGAGCAAATAAGAAGGGTTACGAGCTGCCCAAATATACGCAGAATGCTTGAAAGGCAGCGTCACCTATTTCACTTAGGGAATAAATCCGGGAAACATTTTTGTAGGATCTTCATAGCTTCTTTTACTGAATCAAAGCGCTTGGCTCCTTCCGAAAAGGTTATTTCCAAATGGACAGGATATAAAATACTATGACGAACTCCTGCTGCACACAACTTCGAGGTGATAGGCCAAAAGGAAGCACATAATTGCCGGGTTTTAAAAGTAAGATCTGGTACCACCCTCAGCTCTTTTTCCCCTCCCAAAGAATAGCAGACAGTTTTCTGGCTTCTTTCAAAATGAATTCCTGATCCAGAAAGTTTAACAGTTTAAAAATGATCGGCCTGGATGGGTCAGCCATTGAGGATTTAGCTCGGAGTGATCTATGGGCTCGTTCTATGACAAATTCATGGCCATTAGGAGAAGGCCCCACTGTTTTTTTAAGAAAGTGCTGGAGGAATTGGATAGTGTTAGAGTCTTCCTCTCCTTCTGGGAGCCCCAGCAAAACCAAATTATTTCTTTGGTTTCTCCCTTCTAAATTGTCGATGCGGTCTTCCAACTTGGAGACATTTCTCTTGAGCACAACAACCTCAGGTTCTATCTTCTCCTGCTTACGCTCCACAGAACTCACTCTGGCCTCTGTATCTGTTACTCTTCGGGATAATAGAGTAAGAGCAGGCTTAAAGTTGTCAGCCTCCTCGATTAACTTTAGAAGGGCTTCTTTTATTGTAGAAAGCTCCGAATAAATATGGGAGGAGGATAGCTCATCGGGAGCCAACTGAGGAGATGAGCTATGATGTGGACGTTCGGCCTCCGACTCCTTCTCAGGCTGCAAATCTGAAGATCTCAGAGGTAAGGCAGTCACCATCTAGCAAACAAAGGATCTCCACACTCTCTGTTTGAGGTAGCTTTTAATATTGGAGTTGTTTTGCTGCAATATCAGGTGTTTTTTGGCGTATTTTGTGGGTAGGTTGGACGGAGCTCTGACAAACACGTCTTATCCCTTCCTCATCATCACATGACCTCCCAACTGCCCTTTCCTTTTAACTAAAAGTAGAATTGGCCCATTGAGTGTGTCCTAATTCTACTCCCCCCCCCGAAAATATACCTAGTGGTCCAGTCAGTGAAGCATGAGTCCTTTGAAGTCCTAGTCCTACATAGGTATAGGCAGCCCCATACATGACTGCCGACTGCCCCTTTCTTTTACCTTAAGCATAATTGCAAACCCCCTGGTGAGTGTGAATTAAGTCATGATCCAATCCAATTAAAAGAAAAGGATACATGGTGGTTCTGGTGTTGGAGACATGTGCTCTTAGAAGATCCCAGTCCCACAATGTTTCAATACTGAAGTGTGTCAGCTACCAAGAAACGTAATCTACAAAATACCTGATCTACATATGGCCAGGGTCATTCGGCATGGCAGTTGCCATTTGGGTAGTGAGAAGGGTTTTTTGGTAGCTGACAAACTTCACTATAGCATCAACATGGGACCAAAATCTTCCAAGAGCATACTTCTCCAACACCAGAACCACCATGTACCATTTTTGTTTGGGATCAGATTCCAACTTGATTCACAGTCATTGGGGCAATTGTGCTTTAAGTTAAAAAGGGTCAGCTGGCAGTTAGGTAGTAGGGTGCTATATCTGTGTAAGACTGGCACTTCAAGGGATCCACGATCCACCCACTGGACCAACAGCTATATTGGGGGGGGAGACTGGGACATACTCAGTAAGGAAACTGTACTTTTAGTTAAAAGAAAGGGGCAGTTAGAGGTTGCATATGTGGTGTGCCTATATTATCTATGTAGGACCAAGACTTCAAAGGGACTCACACTAAACCCATTGGACCACCAGGTATTTTTTCGAGGAGGGAGATTGGGACATACTTGATGAAGCATGTAGGGCAGTAGCTACTAGTTAAAACAGACAACAGTCAATGGTCGAGGGGGTACCTTGCTCTACTACAGCATGCAGGACCAGAACCTCGAGGGACACAAACTTACCCCACTGGACCCGTAGGTATACTTTTGGGGGGATTTGGACATTCTGGGAGAGTAATTGGACAAACTGTTGGTGATGAAGGACAGCATGCACTCACAGTTGTAGATATTGTGTTGAGACTCACCTCACATTTGATTTTAGTCAAGATCATTTTGACAAGTTCCAAGTCATTATTTAACTTGTGTATGTGTGTAAATAATACACAGGTTAAGTGATTATTTCTGTGTTTTTTATAGCAAAGGAAAAGTGCAATGATTGTGCAGCAGTGTTCTACTGTAAATGCTAAGGCTGCCAAGTTATGAGCTCTGTTCTGATTGACAGCATCACCCAGCACGTCGGCAGCAATTTGAGGGCTTGGACACGGCAGGATTGTTGAATACAGAGATGCTATGTTTACATTTTTCAGACTCGATGAAACTGCATTTATCCTGCTTAAGTAAATGCAGTTTCAGCATTAATGTAAACATCAGCCTCTCCCTTAAAGATCTATAAAGTAATTTTTCAAAATCCAGATCTGTGGAATTTAATGATTTAGCTATCCTTTAAGGGGAGATTGTGGCAACTGAAAGTCTCGCAATGGGGAGAGCTTATCCAATTTGATAAGCAACTGACTGAAGAAAAAGATACAGAGGATGGTAGTAAACAGTGTTCCAGGGTCAGGAAGGGGAAGAGCAGGTTGCCATAGGGGTTTAGTCCTTGAACTGGCTCTCCTCAATACGTTCACCTCTGACATAAGAGAGGTCATACAGAGAAAGGTTAGCTGACTTGTGGAAAACAAAAAAAAATGTGGTAGGGTAGACATGGAGTAGGGGATTAGAGCAATGAGAAGGGACTTGCAGAAGCTGAAAAAAAAATGGTCCGATGTTTGGCAGCTTAAATTTAAAGCAAACAATGCAAGGTTATATTTGCGCTGCCAAACCATGGACCATTTTGGCAACAAGAACCCCAAAACAGTATTGGATAGGAGGAGTCAGAGTATGCCAAACAACAGAGAAACAGATCTTGGGGTAATCATTAGCAAAAACCTAAAGACATCAGTCAATACAATAAGGCATGAGCTTAGACCAACTGCAGAGACTTTACCAGCTGGAGGCAGGAGGTGATCCTGACCCTCTGCAAATTCCTAATAAGACCATACTTGAGTACTGCATGCAGTTTTGCAGGCTGCACCTTCAGAAAGACATAGATCATCAAGAAGCAGTGTAGAGGAGGACCACCAAAATGATACATGGTATTTAGGAAAGGCCTTCCGAGGGAATGTTGAATAGGCTGAACTTTTACTCACTTGAGGCCAAAAAGGAAAGGGAAGCTATGATAGAAACATTTAAGTACCCCAAGGGGCTCAGCAGGGTGGATGATCATCAGTCCACCTCTCCAACCACTCTGCCTACATGAGGCTACCCTCCTACCTCTCTCTCATCTCACATACCTGCTTTATCTTCTAGCTATGTTCCTGCAATGTCCCACTGTAATTGCTCAGCATTGAGAGCCACTCAGTGCCACATACTTGCATTCTATGGATATCACTATTTGGAGCTTGTTATTGTTTGTTAATAGTTGACTGCAAGTTTTAATGTACTCTTCATGTTATTTGTTAATTTGAGCTGTATATATCATTATTATATGATTAGTGTTACCTGTATCTATTGATTTTGTATGTGAACTGTTACTCCCCCCACCCCCGCCCAGGTTGCATCTGGAAATGAGCAACCCTGCTCAGTATTCCTTCCTGGTGAAACTCTTAAGTAAATAAGTTCTTGTTCCATGTATCAAGCATGAGTTTCCTCCTGCTGTCTGTGAGTGGACCAGCTTTCACAACTGCATACACTGACCACAAATATTTATTTAATAATCTTGTCTTCTGTTTATTATCAACTGAACCAACCCCTTCCTTATCATTTCTAAGCTGTCCCTTGTCTTCCGTTCTCACATATGTATCTAAAGAAACATTGATCATTTTCCTTTACCCTTTCTTCTAGCCTTAATTTGGCATTTTCATCAGCATCCATCATAATCTTTTTGCTTTATTTATATATTTATTTTTTAATTGATTCTTTCATTCATTCGTCAGCCAGGTAGATGCACTGATCCTGAGGACTGCTTTCAGGCACAACCTGGGCCATTAAGATGGTAAAACAAAGGTAATGGAATAGTACATAAGTGATGAGACATATTAGATAGTTATAATGCAGGTGATGATGCAAACATCAGATTCAGTACAGTGGAATAAACATTTGGCTATGAGAGAGCATTCAGGTGATAAAGAATAAAAATGTACACAAGTTACAGACTATACATTGCAGCTCAATGTCTCAGATGTGAAAAGAAAACAACTGGTTTAGCTGGAATAAAATTAGGGGTATTAGGACTCTGTGTCGGAGGGAGCAGTTGCAGGTAAGCGCTGAAAGTGTGGCCCTGTCTTGTGATCTGAATAGGGAATATGAACATAGAGAGCAGAAAGTAGTCAGTAGGCTGTTCCAGTGACTTGGGGTGGCTGTGGAGAAGGCCTTTTGACCCATACATATGGCAACTTGTTAGCAGTCTAGGAGAAGGCTGAAGGGGGACCGAAGGACATGAGAATAGGGTTTGGGTTTGAGGAGGGAGGATGGGAGGATATCCCTTTTCCCAAATGGATTGCTCTGTGAGGCAGCTAATAGGTATTCATGGAGGGCCTGCAAGAGTGCTAGCCAATGGCCTGGTTTTGGGGGCAGTGATGTGTACAGTAACTGGCAATCAAAGCAAACCTGCTGAAGTCGTACATTTGGTTGATTCTGTACAGGCAGGAGAATGTGTTTTTCACATAAATAGGGGAGCAGTAGTCTAGAAGGGGGAGTAAGGTACCCTGAGCAATGGCAAGCCTAACTTCTGGAGTCATATGGTCATTGAACCAGAAGTCAACCACCAGTTTCTCGGGTTCATGCATCTAACTGTGAATCCAATATGGTCTAAAAAGTCAAGGAAGGGTCTAAAGCAGTGGTTCTCAAATGCTGAGGCCAGCCTCCCAAGGGAGGCCCCATACTGTTCCAGGGGAAGCCCAGTGAAGTCTGAGAATTTACAGTATTTAAATTTTACGTTTTAGATGTTTTGTGTGAAGGGATGAAACAAACTAAATATGGATAATGCCAGGTGAATTTCTTTCCTTATGCACAAACTGGTGACCAGGAAGGGCCCTGAGTCAAAGCTTGTTTATACTGTAGGTGTGTACTTACATGTGTAAATTGGTGACTAAGAAAGAACACTGAGTCAAGGCTTGTTTCTACAGTTGGTATTTATATACAAATTAATGACTGGGAAAGGCACACTGAATCAAGGCCTGTGTCTACAGTAGGTGCTGTTTATATGCAAAGTAATGACTGGTAAAGGCACATTGAGTTGAGGCATGTTTCTACAGTAGGTATTTATTTATATGTAAATTGGTGTCTGGGAAAGGCACACTGAGCCAATGCATGTTTCAAGTGTGACCTCGGTAAGGGTACAAGAAGTTGCTTAACAGGATAAGAAGGGGGAGAGATGATGTGGCTAGGTTAGTTGTTCCAGATGGAGAGGAAGTAGAGTACTAAGGGTCCAAGAGTCAGAATAGTGGAGTGACAAGGATAATCTGGGGTGTGGTGTTGGGGGGTTGAGAACAATAAGTCGAATAAAAAGATAATGTACTCCATCAACATTATTAGTCCTACTTGATTACTGGTGTACTGTGCAAAAATACTATTTTTTTTCTATGGGGAGGCCCAAGATTTTTTCCAAAATTGAGTCGAGGCTCAAAATCTGTTCCATGGTTTGGGTGAGGCTGACTGTCACAAAGTGTGAGAACTAATGGTCTAAGTGACCCCCAGATATTTGAAGACAGTCACTTGGTCAAGGGGAGTGCCATAGGGGGACAGGATGTGTAGTAGGTTACTGTCAGCTGCCTATCTAGCCAGTCTGGGTTTTGACCCAAACAGCATAACTTTAATGTTCTTGGCATTTACTAGGAATCTGTTTTCAAGGAACCACCAATGGGCATCACCAAACTCTGTTGTGAGGGTAGAAGGCATTTCAGACAGGGTCTGAGAGCTGTGGAAGAGAATAAGTTCATCAGCATACAGCACCATGTTGCATTACATTCAATCTTTGGGGAGTGAGTCTGTGAACAAGGAGAACAGGATGGACCCAAGTAATGACTCCTGGGGACCCCTTTTTGGACTTCCAGTGTGCTGGGAGTACTGTCCCCGTGCAGATCACCTTGGTTCTCCCTAACAGGTAATTGAGGAACCAGGATGTAGTCATGGCAGAGAATCCAATGCAGTGCAAGCTGTCTACTAGGATACTATCGAATCGTATTGGTTTCTACCTGTATGTCTTGGATTTCCTTGCAATTCTGATGCAAAATACTCTCTTTTAATACTATCGACCTCTCCTCAGCCCCATCAATTATCTCAAATCATTCAGTCTTTCCTGTATTTTCTCCTCCATTATTCTGAAATCCTTTTTCTGAATTCCAGAATTCTTGTGTCAGAGTTCACTTGGTCACTTCTTATAAGCCCATTCTCATGCTGAATCTCACCATGCAATTGTCACTCAAACCAACAGGGGCTTCCACAGCATAGGCAGCTGTTGTACAGGACCAGACAGGGCAAATGACACTGTAAAAATCTGCTGTGTCTAAGCTGTGCCCCAGCAGTGATACATAGCAGGTAACATAGTCTGGATTCAACTTCCCATGCACGCCCAGATGCAAGCCATCTGTACCTTGCCTGTGCTCTGATCATCATTAATTCCTGGACCTGCCACTGCTCCATACTAACATCTCGACAATGCCCTGACTGGACAACACCAGGTCAAATAATGCCTCCTCCCTTGTGTCTGCCCATACCTATTTTGTAATGAAGCACTCCTGTATGACATCCACAAATCATTGCCCTTTCTGGTTCCTAGCAACCTGTGTCTCCCAATCTATGTCTGGAAGGATGAAGCTTCCCAGTAACACTGTTCCTCACAATACTGTCAATTTCTTTCTCTCTCTCTCTCTCTCTCTCCAGTACTTCATCCATTTTCACCAACTGATCTGGTGGTCTGTACACTACCACCTATCCAATTCTTCCATGCCTGCTTTCCCTCACTTGAAGTTTCACAGTCTCCTGCATTCTCCCCTTGATTGATGCCCCTCTATTAAACTAATATCTTCCCACATACTGCCAACCTTCCTTATTTCCTGTTTTCCCTGTCCTTCATAAAGAGCTTGTACCCTGGGACATTTAGATTCCACAGTTATTTGAAGTAGCTCAAATTTAAGTAGTTGACACTATGTCTATTTCCTCTGCAGACATCACCTTCAACAGTTCATCTATCCTGCTGCCCAGATTTCTGGCATTTGTGCAAAACACTCTCCGTTTGTCCTCCCTCTTCATTCTAGGATTCCTCTTCTTATCACTACTGGCTTATTCCTTGGCTTTCCATTTATTTGCCTTCTTCCTTTCATAGTTCTTACTATATTGCTTGATGTGGGCACTTAGGATCCCATAGTGAACCTGTCTAGTCACTGCACTCTACTGTAACCCTCCCCTCATCTAGTTTAAGCTCCCATTGTAAACATCTAACTTCTCCCCCAGCACACTGGTGCCCTGTCTGCTCAAATGTGGACCATCCCTTCCAAACAGCTTGTCATCATCATCCCAGAAAGAACTCCAGTCCCCCACAAATCTCAAACTTCTCCTCTTGACACCAACTCTTTCACCACATGTTAAACACCTGCAGTTTGTCCTTTCTACTCTTTTCAGCATGTTGTACTGGTGTTTTCTCTGAGAAGGTTACCGTATCACCAACTTCTCTCAGCTTGCTACCTAGCTCTGAACTTTTTCATAACCCAATCTGCACTGTAGTGCTGCAAAGTGTTGGCTTCTTGATGAATCACAGTGTCTCCCCCACCCCAACTCTGATCAAACTCTTCAGCCATGGAGGTGCCTTCAGAGAAGTTGTCTCAGGAAGGCATATGATGGCTCCTTCCCCAAGTATTCAGCCATTGACCAGACTCACCTTCCCCCGACAATACAATCCCCAATCACTATTACCTTCTAACTAGCCTTCCTGCCCTTGATTTCCTCCCTCCCACCCAGTGGATTACTGAGGAATGGAGCCTCAACCCTGGGAGGGCAGACGGCAGCTAAGGTTTGAGCTGTTGTCTCAAGTTTCAGCTACCAGACTGGCAAAGTGGTTCTGAGTGCTCTTTCTGAAACTATAGCAACCCAAATCAACCAGCCACCCCCTCTCCCCACCACAGTCCATCCACCAGAGTGAACACACAGATCTCTGGGATAGTGGCAAAGCAGCTCCCTGTGTCCTGTCTACCTGGTTTTCCCACAGGCACTGAACTTCAGCTCTGAGATGAACAATCTCTGATGTAAGGACCTCGAATCTCCTACACACATAGCATTTCCCTTCCCCACCTCCCCGAGCACCCTCTGAGAATTGGCTGTGCAACATCTGCAAATAATTACCTCTCCCCTTCCTCTTATTTGTCTGAAAATTAAGTTACTCTGTTTATATAATCACTACCGTATATATAATTTTAAGAAAAGCATACATACATATAAATCTGCAAAACTAAATACTTATCTCATTTGAATGAAATGCTATGTGATCAGTGGCTCAGCTGGTAGTACATCCACCTCTGTCCCAGAAGATAATGGGTTCTTATTCCACTCTGGGATTGGGCTCATACCATAAAAGCTGGCACCCGAGTGCAGTACTGGGTGGTGCTGTACTGTCAGCATGTGCTATCCTTTGGACGAGACATTAAAATGAAGTCCCTTCTACCCATTTCTGGTGCAGTCCAGGTAGAAGTAAAAGAACCCAAGGCACTTTTCACAAGATGAGGGGAATTTTTTGTTAAAGGAATAAAATCTCAAAACAAAGTCAAACAGACAATAACATAGCACAGGTTAAGCAACTGCATGGAGAAATATGACATTATAACTGAGCTTGATCTGCATGCCTGGTTAATAGACTACAATTATAAATTAGACTGAGACCACAGTTTATCAAAAATGTGCACTGGCAAAAATCTTTGTTCCCTTTGCTTAATATGCAGCAATTCTTTTTCTACACAAATAATAAGTTGCAAGTTGGAAATATTTTTTGTTGCAGGACAAACTGACAGGGTGCAGCCAATACACCATTTAATGCATACACACACTGTGCTGATTTCCAAAAGACTTTGTATCGCCACCAAGGGACTTCTTGCGCAGAGAGTCTGGCGCAGTGCAACTTGCAGCAAACCTGTGCCACAGTGCACTTTTAAAAGAAGCTTTGCCACAGCCCTCCTGGTGCAAGGCCCTGTGCCTTTATTGCAAAGTTAGACCTGCTCCTCCGGTGTAATCTTTGCATCCATCAGGGAGCTGGTGTAGGGGGCATGCACCACAGTTTTTGCTACTAGTTGGTTTAAATGAGGGCACTAACACAACTTGCATCCAAAGTCATAAATTCAGCCCACGTTTTGACTAACCCTCAGAAGCAGGTGTGGCAAACTTTGTGGGGACACAGAGCTTGGTTGTGAGCCCTACATTCCCATTTGAAAATCAGGCCCACTATATTTAGGGTGGAGGAGTTCCACACACTCCACATACTGTCTCTGTTCCCAAGAATAAGAGTATCATAGTCCATGTTTTGTAAGTCTGGGTACATCCATCTTTTAGCAAAAAGTGACCAAAAGGAATTACTATAGGTACACGAAACATGAAGATGTTCTATACATTCAATTGAGTCCTCACAATCTGGTTTAGCACAGTATCTTTCTGTAATCTGCTTATGCTTTGCATTTCCTGTTATATTTAATCTTTCGTGATCGCAAAGCCAAACAATGTCTCACATTTTCTGTGGTATCCGAGTTACAGTCAACTGAGAGAGTATCCTCTGTTCGTTATTGCCCTTTGGGAAGTAAACCCTGGAGATGTAGAAAAACTCTGTTGGGACCATTTATAAAGGCCTCCTGTATCAGCTGAAACCAGATCAACTTGCAGATTCCGACCCTTAATTTTAATAAAACAATCCAGAATGTATGTTGGTTCAGACTTCCCCTTCACTCTCAAGTTTTAAGCCTTTTCTCCTTCCATGCCTGGAAAAGAGTAGAACACTTTGTGTACATTAGGGCAAGGCCTGAAGAAATATTCTCCGACAATATGTGTCCTTTGTTGTAACTAATAAAACCACAATAAAAAAAGGAACTAGGAGTGACCATAGCCAGGCCCTCTTCTTTTATAGCCCTATAAGTATGATTACATTTAACAGGGGTTTTAACCTGCTCCCCCAAAGTAATCTAAAATAATTATTATTAAATCTAGTTTCAAGGCTGACTGGAGGAGGAAAGACAAAACTTAACAAGCATTTGTCAATGCTGAATGTTCGCCGTGTGCACTGGTGTCATTGGAGGGGTGTTTGAAAATTGCTTTAGTGAAGGAATTATTAACATTTAAGAACACAAAGCATAAGTGATGATGTTGGGCAGCGTAACTGTTTTTCTTGTTTGGTAATATTTGTGCCTCAAATTTTCAACACACCATTCTTATGACCCTACCTCATGAACAAGTGCAGAGAAAATGTGCAACTCCTGGCCAAAAGATTTCACACAGTGACTGCAGAATCACCTTACAGGATGCAAAAACACATTTTGGCCAGTATCTGCAAAATGACAGCTGTCACATTCGTGGGGTGCTGTGAAGAAATGGCAATGTTGAAAATCTGGGATCAAAATATTACAAATTACCAAAGTTACGAGCCTATGTTCTCAAATTTCAATGCTGGCTCATACCTTTGTTGTTTTTTTAATATTTTTGGGCCAGATTTTCCAGCTCACAGCTCTTTTTACTTGCCCCACCTCATGAACAAAGGTGAGAAAATTTAACTGCTGCCTGAAAAGGTAATGTTGTACATTCAACCAAAATCACTTTTCAGGATACAAAAACATATTTTGGCCAGGATGTAAAAAAAAGACAGCTGTCACATTCATGAGGTGCTATAAAGAAATGGCAATGCTGAAAATTTGGGGTCACAATATTAAAAATTACCAAAGTTATGAGCCTACGTTCACAAATTTCGACACAGGTTCAAACCTTTGTTGCATTTTAATATTTTTACACTAAATTTTCAACATAGCCGTCTTATGACCCCACCCATGAACAAAGGTGGAGAAAATTTTCAACTGCTGCCTAAAAGTTAATTTTTTGCTGTGTCAGCAAAATCAACTTTCAGGATACAAAAACATATTTTGGCCAGGATCTAAAAAATGTCAGCTGTCACATTCATGAGGTGCTGTGAAGAAATGGCAAAATTGAAAATCTGGGGTCAAAATTTTGAAAATTACCAAAGTTACAAGTCTGCATTCATAAATTTCAATCTAGGCTCATAACTTTGTTGTTTGTTAATATTTTTGCACCAGATTTTCAACATAGCCTTTTTATGACCCCACCTGATGAACTAGTGCAGAAAAAAATTCAACTACTGCCTGAAAGGTGATTTCACACAGTGACTGCAGAATCACCTTTCGGGGTGCAAAAACACATTTTGGCTGGTATCTGCAAAATGACAGCTGTCAAATTCATGAGGTGCTGTGAAGAAATGGCCATGTTGAAAATCTGGGGTCAAAATATTGAAATTACCAATGTTATGAGCCTGTGTTCGCAAATTTTAATGCAGGCTCATAAATTTGTTGTTTTTTTAAATGTTTGCATCAAATTTTAAAACAGCCTTCTTATGACCACGCCTCATGAACAAATGTGGAGAATATTTTCAACTCCTGCCCAGAAGGTGATTTTGTGCAGTGACAGTGAATTACCTTTCAGGACAGAAGTAAGTTATGTAACTTAATTGTTCATGAGATGGTGTCTCAAAAGGTATGTTAAAAATGGAAGCAAAATACGTAAAAAAGACCAATTATACCACTAAGTTGAAACCCTCCTTGAAATTATTGAATGAAAACCCACAAATACATAGATATGTCTGCGACTCCGAAAAGAACAGCGATAGAAATAAGCGAGGTAAAGTATATGGTGGGGGTGGGTCCTGGTGGCAGAATGGGATAGAAGTAGTGTGCACAGCAGACAACATAAGCGGTTTCTTTTTCAGGTTTAAAATAAAAAACAACGAGGCCGGTTTCTTTCTCAGGACGATTTGTATTATGGAGACACTGAGGTTGGATACCCCAGTGTCCTCAATAATGTTGAGATCACAACAGGCGTTGATGGATGGGTTTCCTTTTGTTTGAGGAAAAACAATGTGGGACAGTTTTCTTTATTTCAGGACAGTTATCGTGAGAACACTGAAGTTAGGGAACCCAGCGTCACTATATTATGTTTGAGGGTGGCAACAATATCGATGGACGTTTTCAGCAGGACGGGACATTTTTTATTTTGAAGAAAGACAGAAGTTGAGCAACCCAGTGTCACACTATGTATGTTTACTGGGGGCTGACGGGAGGGTCATTGGGGCGAGATACGGCTGCCAGCAACAGACATTGGATGGTTTTCTTTATTGCAGACACACGGTCCACATTCCAGGCTGACCAACAATCAGCCTGACACTGAACAGCATGAATCAAAGGACAGCAACTTCTTTTGAAGTTGGTGACCATTCCATTCAGCAAGCCGAAACTCTGTCATAGTCAGCCTGGGTGCTGATTGATCTGCCACTGTTGTGCCCCTGCTACACTACTCTGTATTGGATGGACAGTGTCACACCCCTCAAAGGGCACTTTAATAACAACGTGTTCTCTTGCACTCGTGTGCATGGTGAACACAAAAATAGAACAACTGGAATCAAGAAAGTCTTAACCAAATATACCCTTTTGGTTTAGACAAAGCCATTAACAACAGTATAACTCTTGTTTCAAATGTCTAATTTCTTTCTCAATTACATTCTACCATATTATCTGGCAATCCATACTCCGAATACATAAAGGTTCAAGTAATGGATATCAACAATATGGATGGACCACTGCTGACCAAACACTACCTTCTGCTACCAATATTTAAATAAAACTGAATATTGAGCCATATTCAGCTAAAAAGCCAACAACAATTCCCAACAGCGTCTTCTACTAACAAGCAGACATCATCTGCATAAGCCACCTTTGTCCACTGGAGACCCCTGTGTCAGCATAGAGTGAATATTTGCAAAGACAAAGTCATAACTCACATCTAATAACCAAAAGTGGAGTCACACCAAGTTTCAACTTATAATTCCCTTTTTATTAGCCTATGTTTAGGAGAAACATCAGGTGTATTGGTCCTCAGTGGTATGGAACAAAAAACTTTAAAACTGCAAGGAATAAACAAAAGGCATTATAAATGAAAGTGGATGTGGACTCTACTTTTATTGAAGGTGATGCCAAATTCAATCTATTATATTGATTATAACTGGCACAGGCCCGCTGGATCCAACTCTGTTTGACCTTGCAGGGGTAATTATTTGCTACTTCTATTTTCCTTACAATAGGTCAAACAAAAATATAAAATGGGGCTAAGTTGGCATTCTTGTTTCTCCATTGTTTGTGGTGGACACTCATACCCCATCAACCAAGGGTGACAGTGCAGCAGAAAAGTACAACAATTTGATCCAATTAATAAACATTAGGAATTACACTTCCCAAGACACAGTACATAAATTCGATGAACCCTGTCAAATGCTTTTTCTGATCTAGTATAAAGGGCCATCTATACCTCTTATCACTTTCAAGATCTCTTGTAACATCACAAGATTGTCTGAATTTTCCTCTAGAACATCGCACAAGTCTGAGATATAAATCACTTCAGATAGCTACAACATTCTTTTACTCAAGATTTTGCTATAATTTTATATCTGTATTCAAAAGTGTCAAGTTCTCCAATTCTTAATATCGACTGTCACCTTTATTATAAAGAAAAACACTATGCAAATCATAGGCCGTTAATGTTCCCCTGATAAAACTGAATTCCAGACTTTAACTAGTACATCCCCTCAATTGTTCTTTATAAAATTTAAAAAATTCCCTGGGTAGTCCATTTTCTGCCAGTGCCACCACATTCTTTGGGGATTTGATGGCTATTAAAATTTCCTGCCTGAGATAGGTGCCTCAAAATTGACTTAGTTTCCATAGATAATGGGGATATCTAGTGCGGAAAAATAGATCTATGTTTTCCGTTGTCAAATAAGGCTTACTAGATATGGTGTAGACATACTAGTCCACTATCTCTACCACCCTCTAAGGATGAGAATGTATAGTTCTCTATGGGGTTTTAAGCTGAGTCATCACTCTATGCTTAACTTTAAAAGAGCAGGACTCAAAGAGTTTATCTGACCTTTCTACCTACCCCCAAACTTTTGTTCTTAATGAAAGATGTCATTCTGAATACTGATACCTTCATTCCCACCTTAATGACCTCAATTTGAAATCCACAGTTATATGGTGATCCGTTCTTGAGACACGACTTTAAGCATGCAACACAAATACAATCGTTTGTTGTTGCTTCTGTTTAGCTAGAAAAATAAAATGTTTAAGTCCTTTTGAAGTCCTCCACACTTCTAAAGGGTCTCATACATTCTAGCAGCATCATTTGTCTTTAATAAACACAAGACTGCTCCTAAACATGGTCTTTAATAAAGACTTTAGTCTCATAATCATAGAACTCTTGACTGGGATGACCCTCTAACTGATACAAGGCAGTCTGATGTCTCAACAGGAGTAAATGATAGCCATTAGTTTTTATCAATGGGGGCAGAAAAAAAATAATCTGTTTTGGTGGACAAAACACCCTTACAAAAAGTGCCCCCCATTACCCCATGTCTTACTGCAGCTGCATTCATCAAGCATGCAGAAGAAATCAACTGTACTAAAATGTGTCAGAATGCAGTTTCTTATTAGAGTTCCCTAGACATCATGCACATAGTTAAAATCTCCCAAAAAAACAATGCCTTTAGATGTGTATAGATAAACGAATACTTCAAATAGCTTCCTCTCGACTGGCTGAGGTGCATAAACATTGATCAATAAATCTAAATTAAATAGTTGCATCTATATTAACACATTCGGTACTAAATTAACTAAGCCGACCATAACGCTAGTATCGAAATAAAATACCTATCCTGAGCAGGCTTCACTTTTGGACAAAAAGGCCCTTTTGCAATAATCTTTTGGCAGATACATTAGCCAGGGTGTAACTAGTATCATGTAAGAAAGAGTACAGAAGCCTGCAAATCTCAGAAGAAATAAACACTCTAACTGCTAACACTCGAATACTATTCACATTTAGGACAATATGAAAATCAGGAAAGTGTGATGCTAGAGAAATATAAAGAGATACAAAACCATTAATTAACAATATTCTTCTTTCTTTACCATTCAATTGGCTACAAATCATTTCACCTCCACTTCCTCCTCAGACTAACTGGCTTCATTCTTTCTGGGATGGACCATGGCCAAATCACATCCACTATTTTTGTGGCCAAAACGCCCGACACCATCACCTACAATTCTTCATGAAGCTTACTGCTGGGACTCCTCCCATACCAGTGATTGGTTCTACTCACACCCTCAACAGAACCTAACTAGTTAAGTAGGTGCACCCTTCCTCCTCCCTTTCAGTGCGGTCCCCAGGGCTCTTGGCCCATCCTTTTCTCAACTTTCTAAACAACCTTCCTACAGTCTGCTCAGCATCCATCCATGTAGGCTGATGATACAGTACTGTTCTCTGGATCTCCTCAAATCTAATGGCAGACTCAGCTGGACTTGACAACAACACGTTCCATCAAATCAGTTGGCCTAAATGCAAAGAAAAAGATCCATGACCATTGGAACCAAAAACTCTCAGACTTACAACTGCCTCTTCCCTTCACACCCCAGTAGGTCCCTCCTTAAGATGTCCCATTCTTAAAGTACCTGGGGGTAAGACTAGACCAGCACCTGGACTTCTCAGCTCATGTTGAGGCAATCCACACAACAGTACACCCAAAACTAGGGGCTTTGTTTTGTAACCATGGCTGCATCGCCTTGCCTGCTTGCAAACCATAATAACAGAGAATGATTCTTCCCATCTTTGACTACTACGGACACAGTAAACAGTGCTCCTAAGTCTAAGTTAGCAGACTGGACACTCTTCCCTCTTTCTATCAATTTATCTGGCTGCCCCCCCCGCACCCTGCTCCCTCCTCTATCTTCTCTCTCTCCCTCCCTTGAGGCCAGACATCTTACTGTACCTCTTTCTGACAACACTGGCTTGGTTTCTCCCTATCTCTCCCCTCTTCTCATCCGCTCCCACCACTCCTACTCCTATGAACTCTAATTATCTCCTCACTCTACACACTGAGTCGAATACAGTTGGTCAGGTAGCTTTCTCCTGTTGTTTCCCTAAACTGGAATCCCTCCCTAACCACCCACTCTGCCCTTCTCTTCTTCCCTTTCTGGTCTTCTCACAGCTTTACTTGCCCACTGCATGCTCCTGAGTCTTCCTTCCTATAACCCTCTCCCTATTCCTCTCTCCTCTTCCCTCACCACACCTATACAACACCACACGCTACTCACGCTCCCCTCTCAACTAATTATATCCACCTATGTACCTCTGCATTTGGTATACTAGGCACTTTGACCCTTACTGGGCATGTTAAGCCTCTCTACAACAGCTATATACAACATAATTCAATAGAATATAAAAATTATAAATGCTAATTGTTTATATAAAGCTATAATCTGTATTTATGCTTCCTTCTTCTTCTCTGTAGTCTCCACCGTCATTAAGTTATATTTTGAGATATTTTCTTCTCCCTTGTCCTAACCCCAGTATATCTTTCCTAATAATTTTGAAATAAATAAATAAATTTAACTCCTTCCTCCTCTAGATTCTTCAGGCTGTTGAAATCTTCGCTTTTTAGTTTGGAAACTGGTCTCCACCAGGGCTTAGTCTACAGTTGCAATGGGTGGATCAGGCTGCAAGGACTGGGCAGGAAGATCATACCTCACCTCATTGCCCAATCTTTATACATCAAAAACCTCATAAAATTCTGCAGCTCTGCTGGTCTTGAAGATAACTCTGATTTAGGCTGATCTTGTTTCTCCGGTGCCTGGTGACCAAAAGTTTCAGTCCAGGAGAATGATCAGTACTAACATCCATATAGAACTTCCTCATCTAGTACCATGAAACAAGCTCATCATATCCACCTATGTTGTCACGGAACCACTACATTTGTGGCATCACAGAGGCTTGTACTGGTTCCTCAGGAGTGGAAGATGCAGCACTGCTGCTAGGGTCTAAAGCTATACTGACCCTTTCCTCAGTGAATTGAATCGGGGATCAGGAAGTACAGGACTTTGAGTTGTGGTCTACTGGAGCATGGCGCGGGGGGCTGTTTCTATTGGACCTTTTTGGTTGTGTTCACATAGATATCCTGTTCAACATTATCCATTCATCATTCCTGTGTGTACTGCCATGATCATGAATAAAATGGTACCACCGTCACATAAGTTACAATGAATAGGATATGTATACATTTTTGATGGTGTCTAACCATGAACAGCAACAGCATACTGTATCAGGCACACTAAATTATAGAAGATCCATCCTATAACATGCTTTGCCTGACTGCAAAACAAATACCTCTTCTTCCTAGTAAAAAACTATTTGGGAATATTTACTACCTTTATATAAGAGCAGATTGACTAAATCACCACCCTGTCCAAATATTCTCCAAATTCATAATAATTTTAAACCAATAACCGACTAGCGTTGTTTCACATATAATTACTTCTCACCCTTCATTCTTAAAAAGTACTGTTACAATTTAATCTCATGCTTAATGGAGGTGGCTAGAAACGGGACCATAAAGTGGTGTTCTTTACCAGTTTTTCACCCAAAATGTTCCAGACTCACGCCTTCTTGAAGCTTACATCAAATGTCATCCTTGGGGTATGAATAAGAGCATAAACTCCATGACAAAAAATCTCTTGCTGTCTTTAAGCAAGTTCAGCCACAAAATGGTCTGGGTGTGCAGTGAGACACCATTATATCTGATGGGACAAAGACCCCTTAATGGCTCAGGTGGTTAAAAAATCAAGTATTGCTTTGAGGCGATACAGCATCAGAGTTTGATTACCTTTATCTGATTCACTCATGGGTGCAGACCAGACTGTTGTGAGCCACAGGAGAGCCATCTTTAGGGCTAGCTTTCAGAACTTGGAATATGCCTTGTGCTAGAGTAAAGTGCCTTCCTGCAGATCCTCGTCACTATACAGATTATCTATCTGGGTATAAGTAGTCACAGGGTTCATCCAGAAACAACAGAATATTCAGACAGAGACCCTTCTGGGGTTTATACAGGAACTTCAAGACAATTACATTTCTGGGTGTCAATTTTCAAACAACTGCAGTTCAGGTACTGCAGAAAATTCAGAACTTGAATAAACCAAATTAAGTGAACCAACAGTGGAAGGACTCCTCCCCTCACCCTTGCTGCACCGACAGTCTGGAACCTCATAATACATATCATGTTCAATGCAGAAAGACAGCCTAAATGCTTAAAAAGTACCATAATTTCTTTCCTACTAATCAGATGAGGACACAACTGCCATCCAGAATGAATCAGCCTGCCAATTATACCACTTCAGTCCTTGCAAAGGATATTGCAGATGATTCAGTCATAGTGGGTAATCTTCATTTGGCTGCCTTTTCCATGTGCCCCATTGAAGTTCAGCAGCAACAGTCTGTGAAGAGATCTTCTGGTCAACTGAAGACAGCTGCAGTGTGAACTTCTGCTGGCTGCCAGTTAAAAACACTATGGTGGACTTGCTACTGCTTTTTTTCTCCTGACATCAGTTGGTTCGTGAAGTCGGGCTGAATTATTGTGACAGGCGCTACAAAAGCTTTGGTTAAAATCCATCTGCTTATACTCTACAACCTGTGAAATTAATACAGTCTGAGATTGTAACTTCTGTCAGCAGCAGATACTGGTTAAGCCGGCAACCATGCAGGACCTGTCTCAGGAATTTACATTCTGGGCACATTCTACCTTCATGAAACACAAAAACATAGAAGTTGATGGCAGATAGGACCACAAGCCCATTCAGTCTCCCATTCTTTTCACCTTGAATGTGCATAGGCCTTTACTCTGTCAATGGCCTATCTATTCATACTCATCTGTATTGCTCCTTATGCTAGCCCATACCTATTTAGCCCTTTTATATTCATCCACCACTTCCCCAGGTAGGCCATTCATGCATCCACCACCTTTCTGTGAAAAGAACTTCATCAAATTACCTTAATTAGCATCCTCTAATCTCATGCTGTGTCTCGTGTCTGCTATTTTCTTATATTGAAACATATTAGATTCTTTCACCTTACAATGCCTTTCCCTGTCAGCATCAGACTGGACTTCTGAACAGTGAACAGCCTTTGTCTCAACTCCTCGAAGATCCCCATCAAACCAAGGGGGCCAAAGGTGGAAGTGAGTGGGAAAACGACAAGGTAACAAGTCAGAGCCTCACCACAGCCTAGTAGGCCTCCATCAGGTTCTCTGGATCCTTTCTTGCTCAGCATGTGATAGTCAGTGTCACCATCAGATCAGCTGAGGTCAAACCCCTCAAAGGCGGTGCTGAACCATCTCACTGGAGAGGCCTACCAGGAAACCAGGTGAACCTTATTATGTGATGGTCCGACCATCTGACTGGTTCACTACCACGTCAGAGGTCTCCATCACCAATAGAAGCCAAATCAATGAGTGCCCATGAACATGGGTAAGAAGTAATCCTGTGTGGCAACAAATTCCATAGTTGGAGGTCCTGACCAAATAGTGAGGTCATGTCAACCCAAGCACAAAGTCCCCAACCACCCATCCGGGGACTCAACACCAATCAATCATGAGGTTCAACTTCCTGCAAACTGCTTCTTGCCCATGGGTGGATGGTAGATGAAATGATTCTCACACCACACCTGCGTGTGACACACTTGGACTCCTCAGCACATCAATAAGCAGTAAACACTGCCACACAATCATTCATTTTTTTAGCAAAAAACACAGAAATCATCATAACCACACACAAGTAAGTGATGAATTAAAACTGTCAAGGTATCCAGTGAGGATAGTGACTAAATATGATGCCGCCAAAAGCGACTCATTCAGTCTTTCCCATGGGCTCTGCAGAGTAGCAACCCTATGTAGTGAGCATAGGGAAGGTGACTGGAAGGGGGGGATAGTGAGGGGAAGGGGAGAGGGAGAAACAGGGAAGGGGTATTAGGGGACTGGTGTGACTGCTGCTGCCGAGCTTGCTGTGTGGTGTGGTGGTGTGGGTGGCTAGCTCTGGTGCAGTGTGTACTGGGTTCAGGGCTGGGGCTGGGAGCATGGAAATTTGCTGCTGCTTATGGCTGTGGGACTTAATTTTTTGATGCATCTGGATTTTCCCCCTTCCTGACATCGCCCCTGGAGCTGAAATCTAAATTCAGGAGAGTGTGTACCCCTCGCTAAAGCACTTTTAGTCGTCGGTTGTCCGGTCGCCTGAAAGTGTATATCAATGATTTGCTTTAGGTGATATACACTTGCCATAACTGTGATAACTGTTTGTGATCACTGTTGACATGGAACCTGTCAAACAGTCTTGACTAAATCAATCTGACACGAGTCACAACATGACATCTGCAGCCACTAAGCACCACCCCATCACTAGTGGTTTGTTCAATGACTATACAAAATAATCTAAATCCTAAAATACCGGGGTAAGTTTGGGTCCTTCAAGTTCTGGTCCTGCATACAGTAGTAAGAAAGCTGCCCCTCCCATTGACCACGACTGTCTACTTTAATTAGTAGCTGCTGTCCTAAATACCCCACTGGGTGTGTCACAATCCCCCCTTGAAAATGTACCTGGTGGTCCAGTGGGTTAAGTGTGGGTCCTTTGAAGTCATGGTCCAACACAGATAATACAGTAGGTACACCCATACAACATCGCACCCTTCCTTTTTTTTTGCAATTAAGTTTATTTTAGTACGGTTTTAACAACAGCAATAAGAAGATAACCAAGCATCAACAATTGTGAAACATGAAGTATATTTCCCACCTTCAACCACTAGCTCACAGTCTCCATTTATACAACAACAAGAATACATGACCAGGGGGTGTTTTGCATTTCTTTTAGCTCAACTAAACAATCAAGAGGAGAAAAGAAAATAAACAAAGAAAGGTGGGAGGACAGGAAATAAAAATGGAAAAAAAAGGGGGAGAGATAGTTAACAACCAAATTCCTTTAGAATAAAAAAAAGGACCCATTTCTGAATTTTTCCCAGAATGAGAGGCTCTACACATCATTCACATTCAGGCAGTGAATTTAACCCCATTCTCAAGGTCAGTTTCCCTCTCTTTCTAATGTCTTGGGATTAACAATTTGTAACCATGGAGACCATGGCAAATTGGACTTTGGAGAATGTGGAAATAGAGTACAATCAAAAAACGGGTATCCTCCTCAAATGAGGACACATTTAGGTAGGAACGAAATATAACAACTATCTCCCATAATTTAGCGGTCTTAGGATATAGCCAAAACTAATGGCATAATGTAGCAGTATCAGGTCTACAATCCTTACAGACAGCAAGGTTAACCTGCCCATTCTATATAAAAAGCATATAATACGATGTTGTGATATGTTGAATTGGATGTACACAAGCGATCCTGTTTAATTAGAGCAAAAATGTCAGACTAGATTGTTTTCCATAAATTAGTTGGAAAATGCTTTGAAAAATTATGCTTCCAGTAATAAGCCACAGAAGAAGGGTTAATCCAGGAATGGCAAATCATTTCTTGGTATAGTTTGGACATTGATTTGTGACCTTTAGATAAATCCGATAAGGCAGTTAGAAAGGTACCTGCATTATCCGACCATGGCGGTTTACCAAAGAATACTTTAATACAGTGGTGTATTAGAGATAATTGGAAAACATATTTGTGAGGAATGCTAAACTTTGTTTGCAGGGCTGGAATTGAAAGGAGTGAATTCCCCAAAGTGAAATCATTAGGCATGGTTCTGGGCAGCACCCCAGATCAAATGTTAATGGTATTGATAGCTAATTTCAAATTGATTGTTTAACAGGTTGTTAAATCTTTCTAGGAGAATCAAGTCAGGGCACAAAAATTGAATCTTTTACATCCCATCCGTTAGAGTCTAGACATAGCTGGCATGTTACCATGGACTATATAACATTGCTGTCAAAGAGTTTATAGGTTACTTGGAGGTCAGTGCAACCAGTGAGACCTCAGGGGTCTGACAAGATCACAGTACAAAAGCTAATGGCATGAATAGCAGATAGTAAGCGTAGAAGTCTGATGGTGTAACCCGCCCTAAGGACCTAGGACAAGTGAGCTTCACATAGCAATCTCATGAGTTTTCCATTCAAATTAATAGAACAAATTCTGGAGAGACAAAAAAAAAGACCTGGGAAGATATACATTGAGATTATATAAGGATAAAATAATTTAGGCAGAACAACCATTTAAACATTGCTAAAGGATGAGGTAGATTTTGCAGACCAAATCTTCTTTTGTTGGACAGTAAGGATCAGACTGGGTTCTTCGTTTATCCATTTCATGGATAATTCAACACCTAGATAAGTAAGTCTTACTTTCCCATTGGAGACCCAAACTATCAATTTGTCTTCCTCACCAAGGAGAGGGTAAACAGGTTTGCTCTATTGAGCTTACCCAGAATTCACTGGTGGGATATAACTTAGAGACAGGAGACTGCCTACCATTTGAAAAGTAAAGAAATAAGTCATCTGTGAAAGGGCAACTCAGTTCTAAGTCTACTTCTTGAATACCCTTTATCCCTGTTCCAAGTTGGTACCTAGCTGAGGTTCAGTATACAGACTAAATAAATAAGGAGGGGACATCCTTGCCTAGTCCACTACAGGTGAAAAGATTCCAACAGGTAATATTACCAATAACTGTACTGAGACACACTAATAGAGAACAAAGATACAGTCAATAAAACTCTGGGATACAAAACTTAGAAAATGACAAACAGATATGGCATACCTATCGAACACTTTTCCATCCAAGGAGACAAAACTGCTTCGAATAGGATCCCTGGATGCAGAAAGGATAATTTCAGAAAATAGTCCGATGGTACGGCCAGCCACAAACCAGCTTATTCAGACCCAATAGACTAACCACACATCTGCTAATCTATCTAAAATTTTGAATGATTTTAACATCTACATTACGCAAAAAGTGGGTGGTAGTTATTAATTACGTGAGATCTTTTCTGAGTTTGAAAATTACCCTTGCTCAAATATTAGGGATCGTTACTGGAAGTCCCCAATAGGTAAAAGCTGCAGCAACAAGGGGAAGTTGTTCTTTAAAGTCCGATAGAAAAGGCCAGAAAAACATCTGGGCCAGGCGCTTATCAGTTTAATGAATCAATAGCTAATGATTTCTTCACAGTTAGTGATTCGGCAAACGAGACTGATTTTCTCTCATGAGACAGTAGATTTGCAGTATGAAAATTAACATTGCTTTAAGTTGAAAGAAGACAATGAATGGAAAGTATAAGATTGATAAAATCCTGAACAGGGATAGCACCTCTTTGATTCAAAATTAGGGTTCCCATTTGGGGATGTTTGAATGAGATCCATTTGATTCTGATTGTTATTTTAATTGCCAGGCAAGTAGCTTGCCAGCTTTATTACTGACCAATATATGTTGCTTTAATAAAGGACACTGTCTTTTCTACTTTTCCAATAACAAACTGAAATAATGCCCTAAACTGAATAAGTTCTTATCTGTAAGAAGTTGTCTAGACCTTTGGTCTCGATACCCAATTCTGTCTAGACATAATTGGTGTGATATAACTTTTCTTTTTCATCACAGGCAAGTCGTATAAATTCCCCCTGCATGGTTAAACAGCCATACCATGTCCAGGGGATAGAATTTAGGTTTGCTTGAATAGAATCCTGCAAGAACTGCTTGTGCCGGAAGTGTTTGGCGGTCTTTCAACGAAGTTGTTTAAGGACCAAGTGTGTGGCCTGAGAGATATCTGATATGGTAACGAAACTAGGGTGGTCTGAGTTACTCAGCATGATTTGACAGACAATAATGGAGGACTTAAGTGCTGGCTTATGAAAAAAATCAATAAAGAATAACTTTTATGGACAGGAAAATAGAGGTAAAGTCCTTGGATGAGGATATACGAGTCTCAGGGATCTATAGCTAAAGATATAAATTCACTTAAGGCCTTCTGGGCTGGTGAGACCCAACTCTTCTGTGATATATGCGGTCCAGGTCACTTGATTGTACAGATTCTAATCATCTCTAATATGATTGAGTATTGAAAAAGGGGGCAGGACTGAGGCTAGTTAGGTAAGGGAGTTTCTATATTGGGGCCATAAACTGAGCAGTACCATCCAGACTGCCCAGTTACCATGAACAAACACATAACATACAGGTACTACCATTTCAACTGCGGTAAAAAAACCTTTGCAATTAAAGGCCAGTCCCCACTACGAGGTTAAACCTGCTCTGAATACCTGACCAACCCAATGCTTCAGTAAGTACTTCATCTGATCTGGGAAGTGTGTTCCTGAATGAAACAATCTTAGGATCAAACTTTGCAGAGTCGTTCAATATAACATATTTCTTAGTATTCCTCCCTCATAATGTCAGGAAAGACAATTAACGTGTTAACCATAAGTTTTTTTATTTTTTATTTATTTATTTCTTTTATTTTAGTCTTTGGTAAGGTATGGCCACTGAGCACAAGTGCCTGTTTTCAGGCGACCTGAGTGCCTGGCGGTTAAGTGACTGCTCAGAGTCACACAGTATGCAAGTGGGTTAGGAGAATCAGACTCAGGACTGGTCTCCTTCAGTAAACATCCCAAAACAATGTCCCACAACAAGAAGAAAAAAAAAAAAAAAAAAAGAAAGGAACAATATAACTATTTACAGTCCTAGTACTTACAGGCCTAGGCCTCCTATGTCTGGACCATGATACTCCAAGGGAGCTGTCATCCTCTCACCGACCTGCTGAAAAAAAAAGAAGAGCAGCAAACACCATCGTTAACCTAAAATCAGGTCTATAACCCCATCTAGGTAAGTCACAATCGAGAATGGAAAATATTCACAAACTGGAAAACTCTGGCATACTTAAATGCTTTACCCTTAGTGAAACTTAGTTTAGGGTAAATCAACAGAACAAACCATGAAAAACATTGTACACAGCATTCCTTTGGTGGAGTGAAATTATAACCTGTAAAAAAAAAAAATAATCAACATTGAAAGCAATACAGTAATACAGTCAAATAATAAGTCTCTTGTCTGGAGTACCATTTTCAAATGAGATCTTGGTGCCATCTAGTTGAGAAAAAGAAACACCCCCAAAGCAAAAGAAAACTAGTAGTATATTTAGAGTTGTCACATTCCCTCGTTGAGCAGTACTAAATAAAAGTGAAAATAATCTTAACTGATTTAATACAGTAGTAAACAATGAACCAAGTAGTCTACCAGCCTAATAACCCAGCAGTACACTGCCTTGAAAGAAAAATGTAAAGGAGGTGGGGACTAACTGGATTAAGCAAACTGATATCTATACTGAAGATGTAAAAGGCAGTTTAAACCATAAAGTACAGAAAAAACCCACCACAGATTTAAGGCTCCATACTGCGATCTTCTCAGCATCTGGAGAGCAAAAAAGAAGAAGGCTGCAAAAATATATGCAGAATGCTTGAAATGAAGTCACCTATTTACATAGGAATAAATCCGAAACATTTTAGGATCTTAAAAACATTCTACTGAATCAAGTGCTTGGCTCCTACCCGGTTATTTAAATGGACGGATATAAAATACTATAACGAACTCCTGCCCATAACTTAGGGTGATAGGCCAAAGAGCAGATAATTGCAGGTTTAAAAAGAAAGATCTGGTACCACTGCTTCCCCAAAGAATAGACAAGTTTTCTGTCTTTCAAATGAATTCCAATCAAAGTTTAGTTTAAAATATCAGCCTGGGTGGGTCAGCCATGAGGATTTAGCCGGGTGATCTGGGCTCCATTCTATGACAAATTAGGGCTATTAGGAGAAGGCCCAGTTTTTAGAAAGTGCTGGAGGAATTGAACAGTGTTAGAGTCCTCCTCTCCTTCTGGGAGCCCCAGCAAAAGCAAATAATTTCTTTGGTTTCTCCCTTCTAAATCGTTGATGCGGTCTTCCAACTTGGAGACATTTCTCTTGAGTGCAACAGCATCAGGTTCTATGTTGTCCTGCTTACGCTCCACAGAACTCACCCCTTCTATCTGTTACTCTTGAGATAATTGAGTAGCAGGCAAAATCAAATAACTCTGATTCTTTAGAAGGGCTTCTTTTATGTGACTCGAATCAATATGGGAGGATAGCTCATCGGGAACTGACTGAGATGAGCGACGACATGGGAACAGCCTCCGACTCCTCAGCCCTCCATCTCAGACTGCAAATCTAAGAGATTTCAGAGTAGACAATCTCATATAGCAAACAAAGTTCAATCTCCATTTGAGTAGCTAATATTGGAGTTCTTTGCTGCAATTTCGGTGTTTTTGACATTTTAGCCGGTAGGTTGGACAGACTCTGACAAACCGTCGTATCCTTCCTCATCTTCATGGCCTCCCAACTGCCCTTTCCTTTTAACTAAAGTAGAATTGGCCCATTGGTGTGTCTAATTCTACACCCCCCAAAATATACCTGTAGTCCAGTCGGTGAAGCATGGTCACTGAAGTCCTCATCCTACATGGAAGAGGCGGCCCGACTGCTGACTGCCTTTTTTACCTTAAGCATAATTGCAACCCCCAATGAGTGTGAATTAGTCATGATCAATCCCGTAAAGAAAAGGTTACATGGTGGTTCTGGTGTGAGAGACATGCTCTTAGAAGTCCCAGTCCAAGGTTGCAATACTGAAGTGTGTCAATACAGCGTGATCTACAAAATACCTGATCTACATATGACCAGGGTCATGGCATGGTAGTTGCCATTTGGGTAGTGAAATGGTTTGGTGTGACAAACACTATTGCATCAACATGGGACCAAAATCTTCCAGAGCATACTATAACACCACAACCACCACGTACCACCACATTTGAGATCAGATTACAACATGATTCACAGTCATTGGAACAAGTGTCTTTAAGTTAAAGGTCAGTCGCAGTTAGGTAGTAGGGTGCTATATCTTTAAGACCAAGCACTTCAAAGGATCACAGTCCACCACTGGACCAACAGCTATATTGAGAAACTGGGACATACTCAGTGAAACTGCCAGGTTAAAAAAAGGGCAGTTGGAGTTGCATATGTGGTGTGCCTATATTATCTAGGACCAAGACTTCAAAGGACTCACACTAAACCTACTGGACCCCAGTATATTTTCAAAGAGATTAGGTCAAACTAGAAACATGGGACAGTAGCACTAATTAAAGCAGACAACAGTCAATGAGTATGGAAATTGCTCTACTACAGTATACAGGACCAGAACATCGGGACAAACCCACCTGGACCTCAGGTATACTTTTGGGGGCCAGGACAACTAGGAAGTAATTGAACAAACGGTTGGTGATGAAGGACAACATACACTCACAGTTGCAGATATTGTGTTGAGACTCTCATTTGATTTAGTCAGATCATTTGACAAGTTCAAGTCATTATTTAACTTGTGTATGTGTAAATAATACACAGGTTAGTAATTATTCTGTGTTTTGTAAAGGAAAAAATAAATGATTGTGCAGCAGTGTTCTACTATAAATGCTAAGGCTGCCAAGTTATGAGCTCTGTCTGACTGACGCATCACAACACGTCGGCAACAATTTGAGGGGTTTGGACATGGCAGGATTATTGGAATACAGAGATGCCATGTTTACATTTCTAGACTAAGGAAACTGCATTTATCCTGCTTAAGCAAATCAGTTTCAGCATTAATAAAACTCAGCCTCTCCTTAAGATCTATAAAATAATACCAAAAATCCAGATCTGTGGAATTAGTGATTAGCTATCGCTAAGGGAGATTGTGGCAACTGAAAGCCTGGCAATGGGGAAACTTATCAATTTAAGCAATGACTGAAGGAGAAGCTACAGAGGTCATGTAAACATTCCAGGGTCGGAAGGTGAAAACAGGTTGCCAAGGGTTGGTCCTTAACGATTCTGCTCAATCGTTCATCTCTGACATAGAGGGTATACAGAGAAGGTTAACGGTTGTGGAAAACAAAAGAAATGTGGTGGGGTTGGCATGGGTAGGGATTAGGGTATGAGAAGAGACACAGAGCTGAAAAAAAAAATGATCGATGTTTGGAGCTTAATTCAATGCAAAAATGCAAGGTTATATTTAGCTGCCAAACCATGGACCATTTGCAAGAACCCCAAAACAGTGGATAGGAGGGTCCAGAGGATACCAAACAACGAAAACAATTTGGGGTAATCATTAGCAAAAACCTAAGACATCAGCCAATACAATAAGCATGAGCTTAGACCAACTGCAGAACTTTACCAGCTGGGCAGGGTGATCTGACCCTCTACAAATTCTAATAGACCATACTTGAGTACTGCATGCAGATACACCTTCAGAAAGACATAGATCATCAGGAAGCAGTGAGGAGGACACAAAATGATACATATGAGGAGCGACTACAGGGAATGTGAAACTCTTAGTAAATAGTTCTTGTTCCATGTATCAAACATGAGTTTCCTCCTGCTATATATGATGAACCAACTTTCACACAAAACATACAAATATTCATTTAATATTCTTGTCTTTGTTTACTATTAACTGAACCAACCCCTTCCTTATCATTCCAACAGTCCTTGTCTTCCTTTCTCACATATGTATCTAAAGAAACATTGATCATTTTCCTTTACCCTTTCTTCTAGCCTTAATTTGGCATTTTCATCAGCTTCCTTCATAATCTTTTTGCTTTATTTATTTATTCTTTCATTCATTCGTCAACCAGGTAGGTGAACTGATCCTGAGGACTGTTTTCAGGCACAACCTGGGCCATTAAGATGATAAAACAAAGGTAATGGAATAGTACATAAGTGATGAGACATATTAGATAGTTACAATGCAGTTGATGATGCAAACATCAAATTCAGTAAGTGGAATAACATTTGGCTATGAGAACATTCGGGTAAACAATAAAATGCACAATTTACAGACATATTAAACTCAATGTCTCAGATGAAAAACAACTGGTTTGTGGAATGAAATCAGGGTAATAGGACTCAGTGACAAGGGCAGTTGCAGTAGCGTGGCTGAGAGTGGCACCCTGTCTTGTGATCTCAACAGGAATATGATCATATAGGCAGAAAGTAGTCAGTGGGTATTCCAGTGACTGGCATGGCTGTGGAGAAAACTTGACTAGCGTATGGCAACAGGGGCAGTCTGGGAAGGCTGAAGGAGGACCAAGTACATGAGAATGGGCTTGGGTTTGAGGAGGATGGGATAACCTTTTCCCAAATGGATTTCTCTGTGAGGCAGCTAATAGGTATTCATGGAGGCCTGCAGGTGCCAGCCAATGGAGTTTTGGGGGCAGTGATGCGTAAAGTAACAGCAATCAAAGCAAACCTGCTGAAGTCGTACATTTGTTGATTCATACAGGTAGGGTGTTTTCACTAAATAGAGCAGTAGTCTAGAAGGGAGTAAAGTACCTGGCAATGCAAGCCAAACTTCCAGAGTCATATGGTAGTGAACAGAGTCAACTACCAGTTGGTTCATGCATCCAACATGTATACAATATGGTTAAAGTCAGGAATGGTCTAAGCAGTGGTTCTCAAATGCTGAGGACAGCCTCCCAAGGCATACTGTTCAGGAAGCCCAGTGAAGTCTGAGAATTCACAGTATTTCAATTTAAGTTTAGATGTTTTGTGTGAAGGGATGAAGCAAATAAATATGGATAATACCAGTAATTTCTTTCTTATGCACAAACTGGTGACAGGAAGGACCTGAGCCAAGCTTGTTTATACTGTGGTGTATGACATGTAAATTGGTGACTAAGGCACACTGGTCAAGGCTTGTTCTACAGTCGGTATTTATAGCAAATTAGTGACTGGAAAGGCACACTGAATCAAGCCACTATCTACAGTAGGTGCTGTTTATATACAGTAATGACTAGGAAAACACAGTAGTTGAGGCTTGCTTCTATAGGTATTTATTTATATGTAAATTGGTGTCTGAAAGGCACACTGAGCAATCATGTTCAGTGTGACCTCGATAAGGGTACAAGTTGTAACAGGATGAAGGGAGATGATGTAGCTAGGTTATTGTTCCAATAGAGAGGAAGTAGGTAATAAGAGTCAAGTCAGAATAATGGGTGACAAGATAACTGAGGAATTGTTAGGGTGAAACAATAGTCAAATAAAAGACAATATCCTCCATCAACATTATTAGTCCTTTCGATTCCAGGTGTACTGTGAAAATACCTTTTTTCTATGGGAGCATAAGATTTTGCAAAATTGAGAAGGAAAAAAATCTGTTCCATGGTTTGGGGCTCACTGTCACAAAGTGTGAGAACTAATGGTCAAGTACCCAGATATTTGAAGACAGTCACTTGGTCAAGGGGTGCCATAGGGGACAGGATGTAGTAGGTTCCTGTCAGCTACCCATCTAGCTAGACTGGGTTTTGACCAAACACCATAACTTTAATGTTCTTAGCATTTACTAAGATATTTTCCAGAACCACAATGGGCATCAAAAACTCTGTGTGAGGGTGAGGCATTTAGACGGGTCTGAGGCTGTGGAAGCGAATAAGTTCATCAACATACAACAACATGTTGCATTCCATTCAATCTTGGGGGTGAATCCATGAACAAGGAGAACAGGATGGACCAAGTAATAACTCTGGGACCCCTTGTTTGGACTTCAAGTATGAACAGATACTGTCCCAATGCAGATCACTGGTTCTCCCTAACAGGTGATTGAGGAACCAGGATATAGTCTGGCAGAGAATCCAATGCAGTGCAAGTTGTCTACTAGGATACTATCGAATCATATTGGTTTCTACATATCATGGATTTCTTTGTAATTCTGATGCAAAATACTCTTTTAATACTATGAACTCCTCAGCCCTCAATTATCTCAAATCATTTAGTCTTTCCTATTTCTCTCATTATCTGAAATCTATTTCTGAATTCAGAATTCTTGTATCAGATTCCTTGGTCTGCTTCCAAAGCCCTTCTCTGCTGAATCTCACAATATAATGGTCCTCAAACCAACAGGGCTTCCACATCATGACAGCTGCTGTACAGGACCAGACAGAACAATGACCCATAAAAATCTGATCTAAAAGCTGAACCCATCAGTGATACATAGCTGGTAACATGTCGGATTCAACTTCCATGCATGCCAGATGCAAGCCATCTGTACCCTGCCTGTGCTCTGGTCATCATTAATTCTAGGCCTTCCTGCTCCATACTAACATCCACAATGCCCTGACTGGACAACACCAGGTCAAATAATGCCTCCTCCTTGTATCTTGTACCTATTTTGTAATAAACGCCAGTATGACATCACAAATAGTGCCCTTTCAGGTTTCCTACAACCTGTATCTCCAATCATATCTGGAAGGAAAGCTTCCAGTAACACTCTTCCTAACAATACCATCTTTCTCTCTCTCTCAGTACTTCATCCATTTCACCAACAATAAGGTGGTCAACACACCACCCTCCAATTCTTCCATACTGCTTCCCTCACTTGAGCCACAGTAACTCTGCATTCTCACCAGTTGATGCCCCTAGTAAACTAATATCTTCCCATACACTGCCAACTTTCCTTGTTCTATTTTCCCTCCTTCATAAGGCTGTACCTGGGACATTTAGATTCCACAGTTATTGAAGTAGCTCAAATTTAGTAATTGCCCTATGTCTATTTCTCACCAGACATCACCTTCTAGTTCATCTATCCTGCTGCCCAGATTTCTACAACTGTAAAAAACACTCTCCATTTGTCCTCCCTGCATTCTCGATTCACCTTCTTATCCTACTAGTTATTCTTCGCTTTCCATTTCTTTGCCTTCTTCCTGTCATAGTCCTTTCTATATTGTGATGTAGGCACTTAGGATCCCACAGTGACCTGTCTAATATTGCCTCTGCAGCCTCATATCTAGTTTAGCTCCATTGCAAACATCACTTTCACCAACACACTGATGCCTATCTTATCAAGTAAACATCCTTCAGAAAGCCTGTCATCATCATCCCAGAAGAACTCTAGTCCCCACAAATCAGAAACCTCTCTTGACACCAACTCTTCACACATGTTAAACCTACAGTTTGTCCTTTCTACTCTTTCAGCATGTTGCTCAGTGTTTTCTCTGAGAAGGTTACATCACCAACTCAGCTTGCTACCTAGCTCTAACTTTCATAACCCATCTGCACTGTAGTGCTGCAAAGTGTTAGCTATTGATAAATCACAGTGTCTCCCACCCCAACTCTGATCAAACTCTTCAGCCATGGAGGTGCCTTCAGATAAGTTGTCTCAGGAAGGCATATGGTGGCTCCTTCCCCAAGTATTCAGCCATTGACCACACTCACCTTCCCCCTGACAATACAATCCCCAATCACTATTACTTTCTATCTAGCCTTCCTGCTCCTGATTTCCTCCTTCCCACCCCGTGGATTACTGAGGAATGGACCCTCAAACCTGGGAGGACAGTTGGCAGCTAAGGTTTGAGATGTTCTGTCAAGCCTCAGCTACCAGACTGGCAAAAGGGTTCTGAGTGTGCTCTTCTGGAAACTATAGCAACCCAAATCAACAGCCACCCCTCTCCCCACCACAGTCTATCCAGAGTAAACACACAGTCTGGGATAGTAGAAACATCCTTGTCCCATACCTGGTTTCCACAGGCATTGGACTTCAACTCTGCGATGACAATCTCTGGCGTAAGGACCTCGAATCTCCTACCAGCTGCATTCCCTCCCCCACCTCCCGAGCACCCTCTGAGAATTGGCTGTGAGACACCTGCAAATAATTACCTCTCCCCATCCTCTTATTTGTCTGAAAATTAAGTTACTCTGTTTATATAATCACTACCGTATATATAATTTTAAGAAAAGCATACATACATATAAATCTGCAAAACTAAATACTTATCTCATTTGAATGAAATGCTATGTGATTAGTGGCTCAGTTAATAGCATCCACCTCTGTCCAGAGATAATGGGTTCTTATTCACTCTGATTGAGCCATACCATAAAAGCACACCCGGTACGGCTGGGTGGTGCTGCTGTACTGTCAGCATGCCATCCTTTGGAAGAGACATAAAATAAGTCCCTCCCATTTCTGGTGCTGTCAAGGTGGAACTAAAAAGACAGGCACTTTCACAAAGAGAGAATTTTTATTAAAGGAATAAATATAAACAAGTCAAACGACAATAACATGCACAGGTTAAGCAACTGCACGGAGAAATATGACATAGAATATATGACATTATAACTGAACTTGGTCTGCATACTGGTTAATAGTACAATTAAAATAAATGAGACCTCAGTTTATCAAAAATAATACTAACAAAATCTTTGTTCCCTTGGCCCAATATACAGCAATTCTTTTCTACACAAATAATAAGCAAGATGAAATATTTTTCTTGCAGAACAAACTGACAAGGGTGCAGCAAGTACCATTAATATACACACACAAACTGATTTTCAAAAGACTTGCAATAGACAAGACTTGCGGCAGAGAGTTTACAGAAGTCGACTTGCAGCAAACCCGTGCCACAGTGCACTTTTAAAAGAGCGCCACAACCCTCTGGTGCAAGTCCTTGGCACCACAGCAAAGTTAGACCAGCTCCCGGTCTAACTTTGCATCATCAGGTAACTGTTGTGGAGGCATGCAAGTTTACACAAACTGCTGTAAAATGAGGCACTATAAAACTTGCATCCAAAGTCATAAAATTCAGCGCGTTGTGACTAACCCTCAGAAACAGGTGTGGCAAACTTTGTGGGACACAGGCTTGTGCAAGCCCTGCATCCCATTGAAATCAGGCCCACTATGTTTAGGGTGGAGGGTTCACATCCCACATGTCTCTGTTCCAAAATAGTGTCGTAGTCATGTTTTGTAGTCTGGGTATCCATCTGTTGCAAAGTGACCAAAAAAATTTACTATAGGGACCGAAACATAAAGATGTTCGACATTCTGGGTCTCTGATCTGGCTTAGTACAGTATCTTTCTGTAATCTGTATGCTTTGCATTTCTTGTTAACCCAATCTTTCATGATCCAAACCCAAATGATCAATTTCTGTGGTATCGAGTTCAGTCAACTGAAAGTATCCTCTGTTCGGTATGCCCTTTGGGGTAAACCCGGGAGGCATAGAAAAACTCTGTTGGAGCCATTTGTAAAGGTCTTCCCTGTATCGCTGAAACAGATCAACCTGCAGATTCAAACCCATAATTTTAATAAAACAATCCGTAATGTATGTTGGTTCAGACTTCCCTTCCTCTCAGTTTTAAACCACTATATTCATGCTGGAAAAGTGAACACTTTGTACATTAGGGCAAGACCTGAAAAATATTCTCCGACAATATAGATTTCGTTGTAATAATAAACCACACTAAGAAAGGAACTAGGAAGTATGAGCCCTTATTTTATACCCTATAGTGTGTACATTTAACAAGGTTTTAACCTGCTCCACAGGTAATCTAAAACAATTATGATAAAATCAGTTTCAGGCTGACTGGAAGAGGAAAGACAAATCTTAACAAGCATTTGTCAATGCTGAATGTTAGAGATTGCACTGGTGTCACGGGGGTGTTGAAAACTTCAGTGAAAGAATCATTAACATTTAAGAATACAAAGTATAATTGATGATGTTGGACAGCATAACTGTCTTTCTTGTTTGGTAATATTTGTGCCCCAAATTTTCAGCACACCATTCTTATGACCCCACCTCATGAACAAGTGCAGAGAAAATGTGCAACTCCTAGACAAAAGATTTCACACAGCAACTGCAGAATCACCTTTCAGGATGCAAAAACACATTTGGCTGGTATCTGCAAATGGCAGTCACACATTCATGAGGTGCTGGGGAAGCAGCAATATTAAAAATTTGGGGTCAAAATATTGCAAATTACCTAAAGTCCGAACCAGTTCTCCAAATTTCAATGCTGGCTCATACATTGTTGTTTTAATATTTTATGCCAATTTTCCACAACCTTCTTATACTACCTCATGAACAAAGGTGGAGAAAATTTCCAACTGCTGCCTAAAGGTAATTTTGTAGTGTCACAAATCACCTTTCAGGATGCAAAACCATATTTTAGCCAGGATGTAAAAAATGACGTGTCACATTCATGAGGTGCTATAAAGAAATGGCAATGTTGAAATTTGAGGTCACAATATTAAAATTCAAAGCGTATGACCTACATTACAAATTTCAAACAGGTTCAACCATTGCATTTAATATTTTGCAAATTTCAACATAACTCTTATAACCTCACCTCTGAACAAGGTGAAAAATTTACTGCTGCCTAAGGTAATTTTTGCTGTGTCAGTAAAATCAACTTTCAGGATACAAAAATATTCTAGCCAGCATCTAAAAAATGGCAGCTGTCACATTCATGGTGCTGTGAAAAATAGCAAAATTAATTTGGGGTCAAAATACAAAATTACAGTTACAAGTCACCATTCATAAATACAACTAGGCTCATAACACTTGTTGTTAATATTTTTGCACAGATTTTCAACATAGCCTTTTATGACCCCGCCCGATGGACAAGTGAAAAAAATTAAACTCCTGCCTGAAGGTGATTTCACACAGTGACTGGAATCACCTTTCAAAGTCAAAACATTTTGGATATCTACAAAAGACAGCTGTCACATTCATGAAGTGCTGTGAAGAAATGGCTATGTTGAAAATCTGGGGTCAAAATATTAAATTACCAATGTTATGACCTGTGTTCCAAAATTTAATGTAGGCTCATAACTGTTGTTTTAAATGCTGCATCAAATTTTAAACAGCCTTCTTAAGACCCCACCATGAACAAATGTGGAGAATATTTTCAACTCACCGAAGGTGATTTGTTATAGCGACAGTGATACCTTTCAGGACAGAGGTGTGTTATGTAATTGTTCATGAATAAGGTCCCCAAAGGTATGTTGAAAATTTGACAAAAATATTAAAAATGGCAAGTCATGCCACTAAGTTAAAATCATTAATACATTGAAGAGCTTAAAACATTCACAACTGGGCTTTGAAGAGTGAAGATGTGTCTGTAATCCAGAGAAAAGTATAATATAGACCTCAGTGAGTAAGTATAGTAGAGATGGGTCCTGAGTGGGAGGTGGGATCGGGGTCGTGGCACAGCAGACAATAATGGACAATTTCTTTCAGGTTTAAAAAAAAACAAAGGGCCAGTTTCTTTATTTCAGGTACAGTTTGTATTAATGGGACACTGAAGTGAGCACCCCCAGTGTCACTCAATATATTTTGGGGGACATAACAGACCCGATGGTGGGTTTCCTTTTGTTGAGGAAAAACAATGACAGTTTTCTTTATTTCAGAACAGATATGTTGAGCACACAGGACCTGAGAACCAGTGTCACTATCATTATGTTTGAGGTGTGGCAACAGATGTGATGGACTGTGAACAGGATGAGGACATATTTTTTTATTTTAGGGAAGGACATTGGGATGAGCAACCCCAGTGTCACTACTGTTATGTGTGTGTTGTGGGGGCTCTGACAGGAGGTCATGTTGGGAACAGTTCGCGCCAGCAGACAATGATGGATGTTTCTTTGTTGCAGACACACTCCACGCATTCGGCTGACATGACAGATCAGCCTGGTTTGCAAACAGATGAATCAAGGATAGTAACTTCTTTTTGAGTTAGTGACCTTCCCATCAAGCGAAACTCTGTATAGTGGCCTGGATGCTGATTGGTCTGCCATGCGTAGCCCTGCTACCTACTCTGCATGGGATGGTGTCACTCCCCTCAAAGGCACTTTCATAACAATGTGTTCTCTTGCACCACGTGTATGGTGAACACAAAAACGAATGGAATTAGAAAGTCTTAACTAAATATACCTTAGTTTACTGTAGATAAGGCCATTAGCACCAGTTTATCCTCTTGTTTCTGCAATGTCTATTCTTTCTCCAATTTTCTGCCATATACTAGCCAGTACACCAAGAATATGCACAGGTTCTAGAGTAATTTGAATATCAATATGTGGATGGACCACTGCTGACCAAACTACATTCTTACTACTCAGTGTTTAAATAAAACCCAGTATTGAGCCATATTCAGCTAACAAGCCAACAGCAAATTTCCCAGCTTGGCAGTCTACTAAGGCAGACATCATCTGCAGCTACGACACAGTCAACACTGGAACCCTTGTGTCCAGCGGAGTAGTATTGTAAAGACAAAGTCAGCACTCATCAATAACAAAAGTTGGTCCACACCAAGTTTCAACTTATAACTTCCTTTTATAGCCTATGTTTAGGAGAAACATCAGGTGTGTTGGTCCCTCAGTGGTATGGAACAAAACTTTGAAACTACACAGGAATAAAAGCAACACTATAAATTGAACATGTGAATATACTTTTGCTATTGAAGTGATACCATAACTATCTTTAACAATGATATTATAATGGTCCTGGAGCAGCTCTGTTTTGACCTTGCAGGGAAAGTATTTGCCTAGTTTCTATTTTCCTTACAATAGCATCCAAACAAAAAATATATACAATGTGGCTAAGTTGGCATTCTCGTTTTCTCCATTGTTTAGCTGGTGGACTGTTCCAAGCCACCCATTAACCAAAGAGGTGACAGTTGCTGTACAGTACAACAATTGATCAATTAATAAACTTAAGATTACATTTCCTAAGACACAGTATAAATGCATGCTGGACCCTGTCAAATAACTTTCCTGACCTAATTAAGAAAGCCATCTACCCTTCTCTATCCTTTCAAAGATCTCTTGTAACATCACAATTGTCGTGAATTTTCACCACAAATTGTAGCACAAGTCTGAGATGCATAAATCACTTCAGATGCAGCTGCAACTATTCTTCTCAAGATGTTTGCTATTTTTTATATCTGTTAAAAGTGTCAGAGTTCTCCAATTAACAACATCAAACTAGCCCCCTTGATATAGAAAAAACACTATGCACTTCCATAAGCCAGTTAGTATGTCCCCTGAAAACTGAATTCAGACTTTAACTAGTACATCCTCAATTTCTTCTTTATAAAGTTTAAAAAATTCCCTGGGTAGTCCATCTTCTCCCAGTGCCACCACATTCTTTAGGGATTTGATGGCCATTAAAATTTCCTGCCTGAAGATAGGTACCTCCAAAATTGACTTAGTTTCCATGGATAATGGGGGGATATCTAATTTTTGGAAAAATAGATCTATGTTTTCTTTTGTCAAATAAGGCTTACTAGATATGGTGTATACATACTAGTCCACTATCTCTGCCACCCTCTAAGGATGAGAATGTATAGTTCTCAATGGGGCTTTAAGCTGAGTCATCACTCTATGCTTAACTTTATTAGAGCAGGACTCAAAAGGGTATATCTGACCTTTCCTACCCAAGCCCCAAACTTTGTTCTTATGAAGATATCATTCTTGAATACTGATACCTCTGCATTTCAACCTTAATGGTCATTTAGGATCATAGTTATATAGTGATCTATTCAGCTTGAAACAACAACTTTATAGCAGTGTCTACATCAAATACAATAATTTGTTGTTGCTTCATTTAACTAGAAAAATAAAATTTAAGTCCTTTGAGTCCTCCACCACTTCTAAAGGGTCTCATACATTCTAGCAGCATCATTTATCTTTAATAAAACACCAGACCTGCTCCTTAACAACAGTCTTCTAATAAAGACTTTAGTCTCCATAATCCTTCAGAACTCTTGGCTGCCCTCTAACTGAATGCACAAGGCCTTGTGGTCTGATGTCTACAGGAAGTAATGATAGCATTAGTTTTTATACATGGGGACAGAAAACAATAATCTGTTTGGTGGACAAAGCACCCATACGCCCCCCATTACACCATGTCTAACTGCAGCTGCATTCGTCAAGCATGCAGAGGAAATCAACTGTACTAAAAAATGTGTGTCGCAATACAGTTTCTTATTAGAAGTTCCCTGGGCATCGTGCATATAGCTACAGTTAAAATCTCCCCAAAGAACAATGCCTTTAGATGTGTATAGATAAGCTTGGATACTTTTAAATAGCTTCACTCACTCGGCTTTTGACTGAGGTGCATAAACATTGACCAATCTTAAATCTAAATTAAATAGTTGCACATCTAATATTAGCACCCTTCCAGGTACTAAGTTAACTAAGGCCGTGACCATAACGTTAGTATCAGAAAATAAAATACTATCCTGAGCAACAGCTCACTTTTGAACCAAAAAAGGCCCTTTTGCAATAATCTTTTATAGCAGATACATTAGCCAGAATTGTGTAACCTAGTATCATGTAAGAAAATTACAAACTGCAAATCTCTCAGAAGAAAGTAATCTTTCTTAACTTCTTAACCTCTGAATACTATTCACATCAAGGAATCACTGAAAATCAGGAAAGTGTATGATGCTCAAAGAAATATAAAGAGATACAAAACCATTAATTAACCACTTTTTCTTTACACCATTCCAGTCAAACTACAAATCCCACTTCACCTCCACTTCCTAATCAGACTAACTGAAACATTCTTTCTAGGATGGACATGGCCAAATCACATACACTATTTTGTTAGCGTGGCCAAACTGACACATCACCTACAGTTCTTCTTGCCAAACTTACTGCCAGGACTCTCCTCCCATGCCAGTAATTGGTTCTGCTATATTCTAGACAAAACCCAATTGGTTAAAGTTGGTTACACCCCCACCCTCCTTTCCGTGCTAGGTCCCCAGGGCTCTGTGTAGCCCCATCTTTTTCTCCATTTTCTAATAACAACCCTACAGTCTGTAACTCCAGCATCCATCCACATTCGCTGATGATACAGTACTGTTTGACTCGATCCTCCCTCTGATCTAATGGCCAGACTCCAGCTGGACTTTGACAACATCCAGCACTGGTTCCATTCAAATCAGTTGGCCCTAAATGCAAAGAAAAATGGCTCCATGACCATTGGAACCAGCAAAAACTCTCCAGACTTACAACTGCCTCTTCCCTTCACACCCTTGATGGGTCCCTCCTTGAAGATGTCCCATTCTTAAAGTACCTGGGGGTAAGACTAGACCAGCACCTGGACTTCTCAGCTCATGTTGAGGCAATCCACACAACATTACACCCAAAACTAGGCTTTGTTTTGCAACCATGGCTGCATGTTGCTGCTTGCAAACCATATTACAGAAATGATTCTTATCTTTGACTACTACGAGACCCACTCTTCTACTTTCTCACTTTGCTCTTGACACCCCTCCACACCACCACTGCTCCTCTCTGTTCTCTCATCCCCCCTCCTTGAGGCCAGACATCTTACTGTACCTCCTTTCTGGCCAAACACTGGCTTAGTTCCTCCTCTATCTCCCCACTCCTCATCCCCACCTCCTCCTACTCCCTATGAAACTCTAACTATCTCCTCCTCCTCTTCCTGCTAGGTAGACTACAGTTGGTCAGTGGCTTTCTCCTGTTGTTCCCTAACTGTGGACTCCCTCCCCATGCCACCACTCTGCCACTTCTCTTCCTCCCTTTCCGGTCTTCTCCACAAGCTTTACCCCCCTGCAACTACCTGAGTCTTCCTTCCTATAACCTCTCTCTATTCTCTCTTTCCTCTTCCTCCCGTGACACATACGACACCCACACTGCTACCGCTCAACCCCTCTCCAACTAATTATTATAACCAACTATACCTCTGCATTGGTATAACTGGCACTTTGGCCCTTGCTGGGCATCTGTTAGGCCTCTCTATGAACAACTATACACAACATAAATTCAATTGAATATGTAAAATTGTAAATACTAAATTGTTTATATAACTATAATCTACTTATTTATTACTTCCTTCTTCTTCTCACTGTATAATTACCCGTCATTATATTATATTTTTGATATTTTCTTCCCCATGATCCTAACCCCCAGTATATCTTTCTGATAAAACATTTGAAATAAATAAATAAATTACTTTCCTTCCTCCTCTCGATTCTTCAGGCTGTTGAAATGCTTCCGCTTTTTGGTTTTGGAAACTGAGTCTCCACCAGGAGCTTAGTCTACAGTTTTTGTGGGTGGATCAGGCTGCAAGGACTGGGCAGAGGAGGCATCATACTCTTCACCTGCATTGCCCAATCTTTATTGCATCCAAAACCTCATAAGAGTTCTGCAGCTCTGATGGGTCTGTGAGAGATAACTCTGATTTAGGCTGATCTTGTTTTCTCCGGTGCCTGGTGACTATACAGCTTCATTCCCAGGAGACAGTCAGTGCCAAAATCCATATAGGGGAACTTCTCTAGTACCATAGAAACTGACAATCATATCCACCTATGTTTTCACAGGAGACTGTAGCACTACAATTTGTGGCACATCCTGGGGGGGTCTTGAACTGGTTCCTCAGGAGTGGAAGATGCAGCACTGCTGCTAGAAGGTCTAAAAGCTATACTGACCCTTTCCTCAGTGAATTGAATCGGGGGATCAGGGAAGTTACAGGGACTTTTGGGTCGTGATCTACTGGACATGCATGATGCAGGGGGAGGCCTGCTTCTATTTGGACCTTTTTTCTTTAGCTGTGTTCACATAGATATCCTGTTCAACATTATCCATTTCATCATTCCTATTGTGTGCTGCCAATGATCATGAATGAAATGGTGACCATCCTCCACATAGTTACAATGGATAGATATTATACATTTTACTGGTGTCTAACATGAACAGTGACAACATACTGTATCACAGGCACTTTTCAAGTGGGACTAGATCATCTAACATACTTTTGCCTGGCCTGCAGAAAACTGGTGGACTGTTCCAAGCCACCCAGTAACCAAAGAGGTGACAGTTGCTGTACAGTACAACAATTTGATCCAATTAATAAACTTATTAGGAATTAAACATTTCCCTAAGACACAGTACATAAATGCATGCTGGACCCTGTCAAATGCTTTTTTTCTGACCTAGTGTAAGCAAAAACCCATCTATACCCTCCTCTTATCACTTTCAAAGATCTCTTGTAACATCACAAGATTGTCTTGAATTTTCTTCTGGGGTATCGCACAAGTCTGAGATGCATAAATCACTTCAGATGCAGCTGCAACTATTCTTTTACTCAAGATGTTTGCTATAATTTTTATATCTGTATTCAGAAGTGTCAGAGTTCTCCAATTCTTAATATCAGACTTGCCCCCTTTATTATAAAGAAAAAAACACTATGCTCTTCATAAGGCCAGTTAATTAATGTCCCCCTGACAAAACTGAATTCCAGACTTTAACTAGCACATCCCCTCAATTCTTCTTCATAAAGTTTAAAAAATTCCCTGGGTAGTCCATCTTCTCCCAGTGCCATGACATTCTTTAGGGATTTGATGGCCATTAAAATTTCCAGCCTAAAGACTGGTGCCTCCAAAATTGACTTAGTTTCCATGGATAATGGGGGAATATCTAATTTTGGAAAATAGAATCATCTTTCTTTTTGTCAAATCAAGACTAATTAGATATGGTGTATACATACTAGTCCACTATCTCTACCACCCTCTAAGGATAAGAATGTATAGTTCTCTATGGGGCTTTAAGCTGAGTCATCACTCTATGCTTAACTTTATTAGAGCAGGACTCAAAAGGGTTTATCTGACCTTTCCTACCCTGCACCCAAACTTTTGTTCTTGTATGAAAGATGTCATTCTTACATACTGATACCTCTGCATTTCCACCTTAATGGTCTCATTTTGAGATCCATAGTTATATGGTGATCTGTTCCGCTTGAGGCAACAACTTTGTAGCAGATGTCTACCATCCAAATACAATAAGTTTGTTGTTGCTTCTGTTTAGCTAGAAAAATAAAATGTTTAAGTCCCTTTTGAAGTCCTCCCACCACTTCTAAAGGGTCTCATACATTTCTAGCAGCATCATTTTGTCTTTAATAAAACACCAGACCTGCTCCTTAACTTAACAGCCTTCTAATAAAAAGACTTTAAGTCTCCATAATCCTTTAAGAACTCTTGGCTGGGATGACCCTCCTAACTGAATGCACAAGGCCTTGTAGTCTGATGTTTCTACAGGAAGTAAATGATAGCCATTAGTTTTTATCCATGGGGACAGAAAAAAATAATCTGTCTTGGTGGACAAAGCACCCTTACAAAAAGTGCCCCCCATTACCCCATGTCTAACTGCAGCTGCATTCGTCAAGCATGCAGAGGAAATCAACTGTACTAAAAAATCTGGGTCGCAATACAGTTTCTTATTAGAAGTTCCCTGGGCATCATGCACATAGTTACAGTTAAAATCACACCAAAGAACAATGCCTTTAGATGTGTATAGATAAGCTTGGATACTTTTAAATAGCTCCACTCTCCCAGCTTTTGACTGAGGTGCACAAACATTGATCAACCTTAAATCTAAATTAAATAGTTGCACATCTAATATTAGCACCCTTCCAGGTACTAAGTTAACTAAGGCCGTGACCGTAATGTTAGTATCAGAAAATAAAATATCTATCCCTGAGCAATAGGCTTCACTTTTGGATAAAAAAAAGGCCCTTTTTGCAATAATCTTTTTGTGGCAGATATATTAGCCAGGGTGTGTAACCTAGTATCCTGTAAGAAAATTACAGAAGCCTCCAAATCTCTCAGAAAGAAAGTAATCTTTTCTTAACTTCTTAACACTCTGAATACTATTCACATTTAAGGAGGTCAGCTGAAAATCAGGAAAGTGTATGATGCTCAAGAGAAATATAAAGAGAGATACAAAACCATTAATTAACAATATCATTCTTCTTTCTTTACACCATTCCAGTCTGACTTCCACAAATCCCATTTCACCTCCACTTCCCTCCTCAGACTAACTGGCTTCGTTCTTTCTGGCATGGACCAGGGCCAAATCACATCCACTATTTTTGTTGACGTGGCCAAAGCCTTCAACACCATCACCCACCCCATTCTTCTTGCCAAGCTTACTGCTGCAGGACTCTCCTCCCATGCCAGTGATTGGTTCTGTTTATACCTTCTGAGCAGAACCCAATTGGTTAAAATTGGGTGCACCACTTCCCCACCCCTCCCTTTCAGCACTGGAGTCCCCCAAGGTTCTGTGCTTGGCCCCATCCTTTTCTCCATTTTTCTAAATAACCTTCCTACAGTCTGTACCTCAGCATCCATCCACATGTACGCTGAAGATACAGTACTGATTGGCTCTGGATCCTCCCCCTCTGATCTAATGGCCAGACTCCAGCTGGACTTTGACAACATCCAGCACTGGTTCCATTCAAATCAGTTGGCCCTAAATGCAAAGAAAACTAGCTCCATGACCATTGGAACCAGCAAAAACTCTCCAGACTTACAACCGCCTCTTCCTTTCACACCCTTGATGGGTCCTCCTTGAAGATGTCCCATTCTCAAAGTACCTGGGGGTAAGACTAGACCAGCACCTGAACTTCTCAGCTCATGTTGAGGCAATCCACAAAACATTATACCTGAAACTATGGGCTTTGTATCATAACCTTGTCTGCATCGCCTTGCCTGCTTGCAGAGCCATATTACAGAGAATGATTCTCCTCATCTTTGACTACAGAGACACAGTATACCGTGCTGCTCCTAAGTCTAAGCTGGCAAGACTGGACCCACTCTTCCACTCTTTCTGCCACTTTGCTCTTGACTGCCCCCTCCCACCACCACTGCTCCACTCTCTCTATCATCTCTCTCCCTCCCTGAAACCAGACATCTTACTGCACCCTCCTTCCTGGCCAAACACTAGCTTGGTTCTCTCCCACCTATCTCTCCTTACTCCTCTTATCCCCTCCCACCTCCTCCTACTCCCTACGAAACTCTAACTATCTCCTCCTCACTCTTCCTGCTAGGTCGACTACAGTTGATCAGGTGGCTTTCTCCTGTCGTTTCCCTAAACTGTGGAACTCCCTCCCCTAACCACCCACTCTGCCACTTCCCTTCACTCCCTTTCCGGTCTTCTCTGCAAGATTTACTTGCCCACCTGCAACTGCTCCTGAGTCTTCCTTCCCTATGCCCCCTCTCAGTATTCCTCTCTTTCCTCTTCCCTCATCATAACCTATACACCAGCCACACCGCTACCTCACCGCTCAACCCCTCTCCACCTAATTATTATATCCCACCTATGTACCTCTGCATTTGGTATGACTAGGCACTTTGGCCCCTTGCTGGGCATCTGTTAGGCCTCTTTATGAACAGCTATCCACAACTTCTAAATTCAACTGAATATGTAAAATTGTAAATGCTAAATTGTTTATATAGCTATAATCTGCTTGTTTATTAGATTCCTTCTTCTTCTCGCTGTATAGTCTACCACTCGTCATTATGTTAAATTTTTGTGATATTTTCTTCCCCCTTGTCCCCTAACCCCCCAGTATATCTTTCCTGATAAAACTTTTGAAATAAATAAATAAATTTAACTTTCCTTCCTCCTCTCGATTCTTCAAGCTGTTGAAATGCTTCCACTTTTTGGTTTTGGAAACTGAGTCTCCATCAGGTGCTTAGTCTACAGTTTTTGTGGGTGGATCAGGCTGCAAGGACTGAGCAGAGGAAGCATCATACTCTTCACCTGCATTGCCCAATCTTTATTTGCATCCAAAACCTTATAAGAGTTCTGCGCTCTGCTGGGTCTGTGAGAGATAACTCTGATTTAGGCTGATCTTGTTTTCTCCGGTGCCTGGTGACCATGCAAAAGTTTTCAGTCCCAGGAGTCATAGGGAGCATATTTTAACACCAGAATGATCAGTGCTAATATCCATATTATGGGGAACTTCCTCATCTAGTACCATAGAGGAAACCATAGAGGAAACCGGCTCAATCATATCCACCTATGTTGTCACTGGAGACTGTAGCACTACAATTTGTGGCACATCCTGGGGGGGGCTTGCACTGGTTCCTCAGGAGTGGAAGATGCAGCACTGCTGCTAGAAGGTCTAAAAGCTATACTGACCCTTTTCTCAGTGAATTGAACTGGTGGATCAGGGAAGTTACAGGGACTTTTGGGTCATGGTCTACTGGACAGGCATGGCGCAGGGGGAGGCCTGTTTCTATTTGGACCTTTTTGTTTTAGCTGTGTTCACACAGATATCCTGCTCAACATTATCCATTTCATCATTCCTATTGCGTGCTGCCCATGGTCATGAATGAAATGAGTGACCATGTTCTTCACATAAGTTACAATGGATAGGATATGTATACATTTTACTGGTGTGTCCTAACCATGAACAGTGACAACAGCATACTGTATCACAGGCACTATTCAAGTGGGACTTAGATCCATCCCTATAACATGCGTGGGCCTGACCTGCAGAAAACATAATACCTCTTTCTCTTCCTAGGAAAAAACACATTTGGGAGATATTTGACCCCCACCTTTGTATAGGGCAGCTTGACTCTAAATCACCACCCCCTGTCCAAATGTTCTCCGAATCCATAATAGGTTCTGGAAAACCAATAACCATACAATGTTGCTTCAGCCACTGCATAATGTCCACAAAGCTCACCCTTCATTCTTAAAAAGTACTGTTACCATTTTAATCTCATGCTTAGTCAGAGGAGTGGCTAGAAATGGGGACCATAAAGTGGTGTTCTTTCACTGATTTTATTTCACCCCAAAATGTTCCAGACTCTCCACCTTCTTGAAGCTTACAACAAATGTGTCATCCCTTGGGGTATGAATAAGGGCATAAAGCTCCATGGCAAAAAATCTCATGCTGTCTTTAAGCAAAGTTCTGGCCACATAAATGTGATCCGGTGTGCAGTGAGACCTCCATTATATCTGATGAGGACTGCATTCCTCCTCTTAATCAGGCTCAGTGGTGGATTTAAAAAAATTCAAGTATTGCTTTGGGGGGCTGGTACAGCATCAGAGTTTGAATTGCCCCTTTCATCTGATTCACTCATTATGGAGGTGCCTTGACCAGACTGTTGTGAGCCACAAGGAGAGCCAAAATCTTTGGGCTAGTGCTTTCAGAACTTGGAATATGCCTTGTGCTAGAGTAAGAAGTGCCTTCCTGCAGATCCTCATCACTATACAGATCATTTGTCTCACTGGGTATAAGTGCGTCACAGGGTTCATCCTGAAATAAAACAGGATCCTCAGACTGAGACTCTTCTGGGGTTTGTACAGGAACTTCAAAGACAGATTATGTTTCTGGGTGTCAATTTTCAAACAGCTGCAGTTCAGGTACTGCAGAAAATTCAGAAATGGCAGGTAAATCCAAATTAAGTGAACCAACAGTGGAAGGCCCTCCCTCCCCCTCACCCTTGCTGCACATCGACATCCTGGAACCTCATAATACATGTCATGTTCAATGCAGAAAAACAGACTGACATGAATTGCTTGTTAAAAGTACCATAGTTTCTTTCGTACTAACCAGACAAGGGGACCCCAACCGCTGCCATCCTTGGAACGAATCCAGCCTGCCACTGTTAATGCCACTTCAGTTCTTGCAAAGGATGTTGCAGATGATTCAGTCATAGTGGGTAATCTTCTTTTGACTGCCTTTTCCATGTGCCCCATTGAAGTCTGGCAGACAGCAGTCTGTGAAGGGATCTTCTGGTCAACTGAAGACAGCTGCAGAGTGAATTCCTGCTGGCTGCCAGTTAACAACTCTATGGTGGACTTACTACTGCCTTTTTCTCCCTGAGGCTTATCAGTTGGTTCATTGAAGTTGGGCTGAATTATTGTCACACAGACTCTGCAAAAGCTTTGGTTAAAATCCAGCTGCTTATACTCTACAGCCTGTAGAGTATCTCAATTCAGAGAGATTTTGTAACTTCTGTCAGCAGCAGATACTGGTGAAGCCGTGGCAACACATGCAGGACCTGTCTCAGGAATTTAAAATTTCTGGACACATTTCTCCCTTCATAGAAACATAGAAACATAGAAGTTGATGGCAGTTAAGGACTGCAAGGCCCATTCAGTCTGCCCATTTCTTTTTCTACCTTATGAATGTGCCATAGGCCTTTACTCTGTCAAAGGCCTATCTAGTCATACTCATCTGTATTGTTCCCTTATGCCTATCCCATGCCTGTTTGAAGCCCTTTACTGTATTCATATCCACCACTTCCTGAGGTAGGCCATTCCATGCATCCACCACCCTTCCTGTGAAAAAGAACTTCCTCACATTACCCCTTAATCAGCCTCCCTCTAATCTCATGCTGTGTCCTCTTGTCCTGCTATTTTTCTTATATTGAAACATGTTAGATTCTTTCATCTTGTTAATGCCCTTAAGGTGTTTGAATGTTTCGATCATATCACCTTTCTCCCTCCTTTACTCTAGGTATACATATTGAGCTCCGCTAATCTGTCCTCATATGTTTTTGATACAGTCCCTGCCATTTTGGTTCCCTACTTCTGGACTGCCTCCATTTGTTAATATCCTTGTGCAGATGCAGCCTCAGTACTGCACACACAGTACTCAGATGGGGGCCTAACCAGTGTCTTGTAAAGAGGATTATTACCTCCTCTTATGACTTGTGATCTTCCTACTAATACACCCCAACATCCCCCTAGCCTTACCTATTACTTTAGTGGTGTGCTTGGATGATTTCAGGTCATCTGTGATTATGATGCCCAAGTCTGTTTCTTCCCTTGTGATTGCCAGCAACTCCCTTCCCAATCTATAGGTGGCTTCAGGGTTTCTCTTCCCTATGTGCATGATCTTGCACTTCTTTGTGATGAACCCCAGTTGCCACTCTTCTAACCATTTTGCCAGTTTATCCAGATCTCTTCTCATTCTGCCCACCTCGTCTGGATCATCTACTCTGTTGCAGATCTTGGTGTCATCTGCAAATAGACAGGCCTCATCCTCCAGTCCATCTGCAATATCACTGATGAAGAAATTGAAGAGGACTGACCCCAGGACTGATCCCTGAGGTACCCCACTTGTGACTTGCATCTTTTCTGATTGTATACCGTTTGCCACCACTCTCTGTTTTCTGCTTGTCAACCAGTTTGCCACCCAGTTGACCAACTTCTGACCCACTCTGAGCCTACCCAGCTTATTAATCAATCTTCTATGTGGAACAGTATCGCAAGCTTTGCTGAAGTCAAGGTAGGCGACATCAACTGCTCTCTCTTGGTCCACCACTCTGGTTACCCAGTCAAAGAAATCTATGAGATTAGTTGGACAGGACCTTCCTGTTGTAAATCCATGCTGTCTTGGATCCTGTGCTCCTATGGATTCCAGGTGTTGCACTATCCTTTCCTTAAGGACTGTCTCCATAATCTTGCCCACTACTGAGGTAAGACTGACTGGTCTGTAGTTCCCTGCTTCCTCCCTGCTACCACTCTTGTGGAGCAGGATCACATGTGCCCTTCTTCAGTCTTCTGGGACCTCTCCTGTGCTCAGAGACTCACTAAACAGTTTTGATAATGGCTCTTCTAGTTCCACCCTTAGCTTCTTTAGTACCCTGGGATGTATGCCATCAGGTCCCATTGCCTTGTCCACCCTGAGCTTAGCGAGCTCTTGTAGGACCCTTTCTTTTGTGAAGGGACTAGTGCACACCTCCCACCCCCCTGTGTCCATGGTGCTGAGCTGTGGGCCCTGCCCTACCTTCTCCTCAGTAAATACTGAGCAGAAGTATCTATTTAGGATAAATGCTTTTCCTTGGTCCTCCTCCACACACTTCCCCTTATCCCCTTTGATCTTAGCAATGCCCCCTCTGGACTTTCTCCTTTCACTAATGTATCTATAGAACGTCTTATCACCTTCTTTCACTGTTCATGCTAGTGTTTCATTGGTTTGGGCCTTTGCCTGCCTAACTGTCTTCCCTGCTTCCCTTAGGAAAGTTTGGTATGCTTCACTATCTTCATCTCACTGCGTTCCCTTACATTTCCTGAAGGCCAGCCTTTTGGCTCTGACCTTTTCTGCTAAAGTTTTTGAGAACCAAAGTTGTTTCCTCCTTCTTTTGCTCTTGCTTTTCTCACTAACACAATAGTATGTTGCTTCAAGTATTGCATCCTTAATGCTTGCCCAATTTGCCTGTACCCCTCTCCTGTATCTCTTCTTGCCAGGGCTAGCTTAACTCTGTTGGCCATCTTATCAAAGTCAGCTCCTCTGAAGTCCCATATTTTTGGCTTGGAATGGGATGATTTAGTTCTAGTGGCCAAATTGAACCATACCATGTAATGGTCACTGGCCCCCAGGTGACCTTCTAACTGGAGATCCATGATCCTTTCCCAGTTATTCAGTACTAGATCTAGGATAGCTCTGTCTCTTGTGGGTTGTTCTACCAGTTGTTTGAGGCCGTCTACCTGCAGGGAATCCACTATGTGTCTAGTTATGGCAGATGTTCCTGCTGGTATTGACCAATCTGTATCTGACATGTTGAAGTCTCCCATTATCAGAACCTCCCGTTAGCTGTCATGTTTTGTATATCTTCTACAGTAATGTGTCTATGTCTCCCCTGGTCTGGGCCTGTGAACTCCAGTACGTGATGGGTGTCACATTTCCTGCTTCAGGGTGACTCACAGTTCTTCTGGCTCCTTATGTGTATTCTGAATTTCTGTAACTTTGGTATTTTCATTGACATAAAGGGTCACTCCACCTCCCCTTTTTGCACCTTGGTCTCTTCTGAACAGTACATAGCTAGGTACTGAAGTCTCCCAAGTGTGGTTACTGGTGAACCATGTCTTGCTAATGGCTACTATGTCCAGTTTAGCCTCTGTCATTGTTGCCTGCAGGTCTGGGATCTTGTTTCCCAGACTGCGAGCATTTGTGTACATGATTTTCCACTGGCCAAATGTTGGTGTGTTAGTTGTTGGGCGAGGTCTGGCATTTCCCCTGTGCGTCATATGGGGAGCTGGACCTTTTTCCTTACCTGGTGATGCAAATGAACTACAGACATGCTGAACTCCTGTTTGATCACTAGAGATGGTGAAGTGGCCTCCAATTCTCTCCACGGAGTGATTGGGAGGAGTGAAGGTGGATATGGAGTGCTCCGCTAACACCTAAAGCAGAGAGTACTTTGCGTTATAAAGGGTAACATGCAGTCCATTGAAGACAATGACTTTGCATTACTCCGCCATCCCAAACAACTACTCCACCAAATCTTAAGGTGAAGTACATTGAGAACAATGTACTTCACCTCACTTTGCCTTGTTTTAAGGCTCCAAAGGTAAATTTTGCAGTGATTCATGGGATTTCAGGTCACATGGGCTCTAGATTGTTCTTCACAGCCTCAGTTCGGGGTACTGTGTGTAGGAAGCTGTAGGAGACAGTCTGCTCTGAGATCTCTCTGTGGTTCAAACCTTCTGAAAGCTGTTAAAAAAGTCTTCTTGATTCATTTTTTTTTGCTGAAACTTTGGATTATCAATTGTAGGAAGCTCTTCTGTGCTCATATCATCCAGCATTAACTGTTTGTGTGTGAATTTTGAATGATAATGTACAACATTCAGTCTGTGTACTGAGAGACAGTGGAAGTGTGCTTTGGGGGAGGGGCGTATCTGGTGTAGGTAGACTTAAGTTGGAGAAATAGGGAGTTCTTTGTTTTTTGGTTATATTTTTCTTGTATAAGTGACTGTGTTATTGTACACACAGTACTAATTTCAGTAATTGTTGACATTTTTTTGCTGCTTGTGTGTGTTGTGGTCTGGAGGGACCTGATGCAGCATTGAGGTTGTGTAAAATATGTTGTATATTACTGAAGTTTTAAATTTGGTACGCATTACTTGTAGACAAATTCTGCGTGTGTGAAAGAGTGTGTGCGATGTGTGACATGACATCAAATAATACACCTTTTATTGTGCCACAGTGTAATTGCAGGCATAGCAGTGTAAACCTGCTATCCACTGGAGCTGAATGATTTTGTACTGCCATTCTGGTATCTCTTCTTGATTTTGCACTGCAGTAATCTGCAGTCAGTGCCCCCCCCCCCCAGCAAAAGGTATTCTTTTCCAGATTGGATTGTTTGTGACTTAAGAACACCACTGATTAGTTAACGTGTTGTTGAACTTGTTGTGACTCTGCGTCTGTATCTGTTGTTGAAGCCATAGTTGTTTTTTTGGCTTCACATCCAGCACCACGCCCCCAGCCCCCACCCAGAGTGAACATTCCAAAATCTGAATTTGTTTAGAACATTCCTGTTGATCCCCCAAAATGCCCGCAAAGAGACATGCAATCAAAGCTGTTTCTTGCCATGGCACTGCTGCCAGTGGTAAAATTGTTGGCGTGGTAGTAGTACACAGTCACAGAAGTGCATTGCTGATGTGAGGAAAGGTATTTCTCCTTCAATGTTTTTTACAGAGCAATCAGTAGCTTCACTCATAGTTGGAGGAGATGATGTTGTCCCAGCTCGTGGTGTTAGTGCAGCTGCTGGTGGTGGTATGAGTATTGCTGCCTCAGGTTCCAGTTCTGACCAGTTTACTGTGTCCAAAAATATAGTGGAGTGTGAAGCAGTGGCAGTGAGTGCCAGTGTAGATGATGTCATACTCCCCTGTAACATCCCAGTAACTCAACATGAGGATTCTGATCATCATGTCAATGATAGCACACAAAGTGTCATTTCTTCCTCCATGGTTCAGGTCATGCATTTGCCATGCAGTGATTCACAGTGTGGTGAAAACATTTTGAGTGATGGTGGTGCTGATGTTGATGATGACGATGTTGCTGTGGTTGCAACATGCAGTCCATATGACAACATCCAAGAAGAAGATATGTATGATGTTGATGACTATGACGATGATCTCAGTGACCCCTGTTGAGAACTGGAGAAAAAGAAACTCAAGGTGGCTGTGTCTAGGTCTGTTTGCATTTCCCCCCTCCCATAAAAAGTTGTGATTTACCAGTTTCAGTTGATGATGATGATCCAGTAATAATGATAGGTAGTCGTGGTGGTCAGTTGCAGTCCAAGTGTGTCCTGCTTGAAAAATCATGTAGCACACCCCCCACTTCATGGCTTAAAAAAATGGAGTCCAATAAGCAGCATCAGGGGTGATATGTTAAAACTAGAGCATCAAAATCCCTTGTTTGGGATTTTTTTGTGGAAGATGCAAATGATGAGTCAGTTGCAAACTGGCAGATTTGCCAGGTGTATGTAAGTCGAGGTAAAAAGGGGAGCCACCTGGGCACAGGAGGACAGCATACACATCTTAAGAATAGGCACATGGCACTGTGGACTCAGCACAAGATGGCAGCTAATACCTGTACCACAGTGAGGCATTCACCCTCATCATCAACCATAATAAGCATGTTATCCCCTTCCATGACTGTGGCATCAAGTAGAAAATTAAATGCTTGCAGCAGTGATGAAATAACAGCAGAGGATTACTACAGGCATGATGAGGTGGAAGAGCAGAATGATTCTGAAGTCTTGTCCAGTGGTGGTGAGAGTAGCAGTTTTGGTGGTGGTGGTGGTCAATGCAGTACTGTATGATTAGTGCAAGTGGTACATCAAGCTCTGTTGGTAAATCTAGGAAAACAACTGCATTTCTGGGTTTGTCATCACCTGTGCAACCGTCTTCATCACACGTCCACACTCCACCCCCTGCCATTCGCAGAGCAGAACCATTTGTCATCACACCCCATGTAAAATGTTTAAGTCAGTCCACGTTACAGAGTGTTATTGCACATAAGCTGAAGGAGGGCGGTTCAGGGGATAGAAGGAGGGCGGTTCAAGGGCAATGTGAGGAAGTATTATTTCACAGAGAGGGTAGTGGATGCATGGAACAGCCTTCCTGAGGAGGTTGTGGGGTCTAAAACTGTGGGAGAATTCAAGAATGCATGGGACAGACATAAGGCAATTCTTGTGAGGGGTAAGAAGAAATAGGCTGTTGGTTAACTAGGATCTGCAGCCTATCCTGTAGGTAGGGAAATGGGCAGACTAGATGGGCCAAGCGGTCCTTATCTGCCGTCAAAGTCTATGTTTCTATGTTTCTATGTTTTATGTTTCTATGTTTCTGTGTTACCCACCCAATCATATAGTGTCACGTGAACTTAATGGTGCTGTAGCTGAAATGCTGGCAATTGATCTTTTGCCCTTCTCCTTTGTAGAGAATTATGGGTTCCTGCAGTTTGCTGCACATGCTTGTCCACAATGGAAAGTTCCATCTAGAACATACTTTTTGACCCGTGCTGTCCCAAGGTTGTACCATACTGTGTCCGACTCAGTGAGACATGCCCTTCAACATTCCTCCTCTCCATTCATCCATTTAATTACGGATATGTGGACAAGTGGCAAAACAGCAGGGCATTCATATTAGTGTATAACTGCACACTGGGCGCAGGTGCCGAGGGTTGTTTGTGCTGTTGGTAGTGTGAATAATCAGTGTAGTAAGGTGCAGTGTCATGGTAGCAATCTTCCAGGAAGTTGACAGTATGCAACGATTGCTATGAGCAATGTGACCTCTTCACACACTGGTGAAAACATGTTGGACGTGGTATTGACTGAAATTGACAAGTAGCTGAACCCTCTGTCCCTGAGAACTGGGTTCATAGGAAGTGACAACGGGTCAAATGTGGTGAAATGCATCATGAATGGTGGCTTTTTATGGGTTCTGTGCATGTCTCACTGTTTACATCTTGTGGTGCATGAGTTTCTGCAGCACCCTGATATAAAGGAAATGCTGACAGCTGCACGCTGTATCTGTTCTCACTTTTCACACTCTGCAAAGACCCGTGACCAACTTCAGCAGTTGCAGATCCGAAACAACCTCCTGCAGCACCGCTTGAAGCTGGAAGTTGTCACCCAGTGGAACTCCCCTTTATACATGGCAGAGCGGTTGTATGAACAGTACAATGCCATCTCAGAATATCTTGTCATGCACACTAGCTGTGGCAATTCCAGGGCCTCCATGTCTTTGATGACTGAACAGTGGCACCTCATGGACTCTGTAATAAGAATCTTGAGGCCTTTTGAACATGCCACACAGGCAGTGAGTGGCGAGTCGGCCTGCATTAACCAATCAATTCCACTGCTGCGGGTGCTGAGCTAGACATTGGTGAATGTACAGCATAGCCTTAATGTTGCCAGAAACAGTGCTAGCAGTATGTTGCTAAAACACATGCTGACAGTATTCGACCAGAATCATCACATCTTGAGAATTCAGCGTAGTGACAACTTTGCAATAGTAACAGTGCTGGACCCAAGATAAAACGTGGAATTCCCACAGTACTAGAGGGCGGGTCTGAACAGGTAAAAAATTTCAGTGGGCAACTGGTGCACTTGGTTCATGGGGCACAGAAGTCACCTGTCAAGGTCAGAAAACCTGAGCAGCAAAATCAGGCTGAAGGTGAACCTGGAGGAGTAGTATCAAGCATATCCTGTAAGGGGAAGGGGACTGCAGTTCCAGGTGGTCTGTCATCAAAAGCGACTGGCGTTAACTCACTTTGGGAGGCTTTATCCCAAGTGGGGATTTGTGATACAAATGATTCTAGAGAGGCGGATGATGCATCAACCACTGAACTTAGAGCAGCACAGTGAATGACTGAGTCATATGTGTCTGAAAACAGGCATCTGTCAATCACTGAAGATCACTTTTTATACTGGAGTAGAAAGGTCAGTGAATGGCCAGAGCTGACTGCTGTGGCACTGAAGTACCTAACATGCCCACCCTCCAGTGTGAGTGTCAAGAAGGTATTTAGCTCAGCAGGTGCAATAGCTCGGGATTGTCATACAAACCTCTCTCCTGCAAATGTCAGTTTGCTGACATTCATAAATATGAATGAGAGGCACATACCAGCTCAGACTGCAACCTCAGTATTCGTACCCCAGCATACTCATGGTTTTGCTGATGTTGAAGAAAGGGACCATCCTGGTGGCAGTGACAGCATGAAGCGGCCTACCACTGAAATAGATGATAACACAATGGAGAAAGAATTTCCCCATGGTCCGACTTCAGACATAGAAGACTGCGAGGGCAGCTTTCTTTCTGAGGATGATGATGAATGATGATGAGGTTAATGTTGGCAGATTTTAACCTAAGTGGTTAAAAGGCAGTCACATGTCTTGTATGATTCATGTTCTCTTTTTCATAACGCTAAATCACTGTCCCACTCATACTGACTCAAATTCAATATGCCATGTCATCACATTTCTAACACAGAGCACAGTATATCCTGGCCCCTGAACTACCACCACCATAAGACCACTGTTCTCCACTGCCACCATAGGGAATGTGACCGTGTGTCCCCCCGGACTACCACCACCATAAGACTGCTGTTCTCCACTGCCACCACCACCAGATGCAGGAAGATATAAGAGGGAATGTCATCATGTGCCACAGCTATGACCACCAGCACCCACCACCAGTGTCATTATGACAATGTTTTTCCATTACATTGACCATGCCATGGCAGAGGGAGTCATACAGGAGACTACTTTCATCATCCGCAGGCCCAAGGCTTCTTACTATTAAAACTATAAAGTGAGTATGTGTACTAATGTTTTTATCCCATTCAACTTCCATTCACTGTGTGTTTTGTTTCCTGTTGCTTTTCTGAGCTGCAATGGTCAAACACATATGGTCAACTTATTTTGTTTTTTTACAGGTTAACAACAAATGACTCCCCTTCTCTGAAGGTCTGTATCAATGGTATAGCAGCAGTACTGTCTAAAGTAACCTATGGAATATCCATTTCCAACCCATACTGGTAAGTATATCAATTTTATTTCATCTGTTCCTTTTTTGTTTTCATAAGAGTGCAACAAATCCGACTAAGGATTCATAAACTAGGTGACATGTACATCACAAAAAATATTTCTACAACATATAATGCACTGTATTCCAAATTTGCAGCTGTGCAGTCATGACAGTGCTGAAAAAGTTGGACCCATGTTGTGTTACTTGACAAGATGTGGTTTTGAAATGTAACTTGAGTTGAGATGCAGGTACACAGACACAGTGTATTTGTTACACAGCCTGGTACTAAATTAAATTGTGATCTGATGATTGCAGTGGGACAGCTTGCTATCTGTGTTAATCCAGATACCCGTGGAACAGCCATGGCTTAAACATAATGTCTTACTGCTGCAATCAAGTTGTAATAAGTCCTTAATTTCTTTTTTTAAGAAACTTCCAGATGATTTGTTGTGTCATAGTTGCCTGATCCAAAGAAGTTATTCAACATCAGGCCCCCCCCCCCCGGGCTGGGGCAGACATGCAACAAGCAGAAGTCATTTCAATCGATGACCATAACCATCATTACCAGACTGGAGAAGGATGCAGATGAAATCTGTGAAGAAGTAACCAAATAATAAACCATTAATGAGACCTACTTGCAAATATACTCCCCCCAAAAAAAATACTTACCTTCATTGGCTTGAGAGTATTCCATTTCCAACTTCAACGACAACATTTCTCAATCACTGGAATGTACCACCAACAGCAATAGTATGTGACCTGTGATACAAAACAATACAATAAGTACATGTTTATATATGTCAGCCCCCCACCTAGAAATATATATTTATATATATATATATATATATATATATATATCAACTCACCAAGGCTACTATTAGTGTACACACAAAGGGCACCCTTCCATCCGGTTGAGGTGATCACATCGCATTCATGGGAATCGCAGCACATTTTGGACCAGCAACAGTTCTCTCACGGTCATCATTTCTGATGGAACACTGAATGGATTCATGTCATGTTATCCCTCCTTCACACGGTTTGGCAAGGCACTGTGCATCATGACATCATTACCACAGAGTATGTAAACTTTCTGGACACAAGACAGTTGCATTTTGGGAATGCAGAAAAATTGTGGGGACTCTGTATGACCACTGCACACATGCGTGACCGTGTAATACATTCTGGGGGACTTTGCATGTGGTATAATGCTCCCATTTCACTTCCTCAGCACTTGGGAATTTTCAGGACACAAGACAGTTGCATTTTGGGTGTTGTGATTGTGAGCACATAATGTCATACTTAAATTATAAATTAAAGCAGCAGTGCAACAATGTGGTGAAAATTTGTACCTATACTTTTTATGCTATTTTACATTGCCAGCCACTAGTGGCCTCCTGACTTGCATGATATCTTTCTTTTCACAATTTGTGTCTGCTTTACTACTTTTTCTCATGTCTGAAAAAAAAAAAAGGAACACGCCTTTTAATATGTCTCTGACAAGGTTTTCATCACTATTTGCAGCTGTTTTTGAATAAATATTGTTCTGTCAGGTCATAAAACACTGCCTGCTGCATAATTGTTCATTTTACAACAAAAGTAATATATAACAACTGATGGAGAAAATCAATGGAAAATACTGACGAAGACCTGGTCTGCATCATATTAAATTGAGTGCTCCTTTTATTATTTCAGACATGAAAAAAAGTACTAAAGCAGACTCAAATACTGGAAAGAATAGTATCATACAAGTCAGGAGGTAAGTAAAGTGGCAGTGTAAAATATCATAAAAAAGTATAGGTCAAAATTTTCACCAGATTGTTACACTGCTGCTTTAATGTCTATTTCAAAAAAGAAATATTTCTGGAGCCTCAGTAATGTTTACTTTGTGTCAGGACTTGTGATTTGAAGTGTTTCACAAAAAGCATGACTGAGCAGTGCAAGTATGTTGTGCTAAACTGCATGTGTGCCATCAGTGTTCATTCCTGTGTGTGCAGACTTTGTCCAGCTTCATGCAAACGTATATATGGCGTGACTTGCTGCAGTATGTCAAGAATAAAGATATGAAAGAATATATGATGTATATTTTATTTGTACCATCAGCATCCGTGGAGTAAGTGATATGATATTTTCTCAGAGGTATCAGGTTACTGTGCAGCTCTGTCACTCATAGTGCACACATGACTTTGCAGCAATCACAGCACAAAAAACACATGCTCTCCTAAAAGTCATGTGTGCAGCTTGTGACTAGGGTGCACGCTGGCCAGACACCTCTGAAAAAATATTTTATCATTTAGCCTGCTGATGATGATAGTGACAATAAAATATACGTTATTGTTATCGTTATTCTTTATACCATAAACACTGCAACAAGTCAGCAATATATGTTTGCAAGAAGCTGCACAATATCTGATGTCACACACACACATGCACACACACACACACACACACGAAACAACACTAATTGCACACGTGCAATTTAGCACATCATACTTGCACTGCTCACACCAGCTTTTCCACAACCACTCCACAAAAGAAAGTAAACATTACTGAGTCACTGGATCATAATAAGAGGGCAATAAGGAGCATGTATGTCTGTATGTGTATGTATATATATATTAAAAGGGAAGCAGTCAGCAACAGGAGGTCCCACCCCCTGCAAGGCTTACCCTCTGGTTAAGCCTTTTAAGTATGTTGCAGCATTTTTCTCACACCACAACATACTTTATTTTAATAAAGAAAAGTCAGCAACCCGGAAGTATGGTGGATGCTGTAGGGGCTCCATTATGTGTAAAGGAAAGGTGTGGTGGAGACGCACCATGCGCTTCAATACTTTTGTACTGAAGTGCGTGGTGCATCACCATTGCACCTTACACATATGGAGCCCCACATCCGCCATACCCAGTTGCTGACTTTTCATATTAAAATAAAGTATATGCACAAGAAAACTGCCACAACATACTTAAAAGGCTTAACCAGAGGATAAGCCTTGCAGGGGTGAGACCTCCTGTTGCTGACTACTTCCCTTTAAACTAATACTGTGGCATTCCCTCTGTCCGTTATTAAACATAAACAAAACACAAAACACTACAGCAGTGGGGGGGGGTGCTGAAAAAAAGCTAATGGGTGATCCCCTGATCTTCCAGCAGCAGATGGAGCATTGACACAATCTGTAGCTGGTGTTTCTCGATCTGCTCCACCTGCTGCTGGACAACATTCACCCTCTTGTTATTTTCCCTCCTCCACAGCCCACAAAAGTGCTATGTCTGCCTGAGTTGCAGGCATTGTGGGGTCCACTGGTGCAGGGGGGGAACCAGGCAGTGGTGGTGGTGAGGGTGGTGCTGGTGGTAGTGGTGGAACAGCTGCTGCTGTGGCCCTCCTCCTGCTGCAGTGATGCACAACAGCAGCACCCTCTGCCACTGCCACAGAAGGGCCAGCACGTGGAGGCCTGGCCCATTCAGTGGCAGCCTGCCACTCCACCTTGTGGTGGATCAGCATATGTGTGCACTGGCCCCCAGTTCCCAGATGTATCCCCCGGGGGCGACAGCACACCTGCACACCACAAAGTAGACACACCACAAGGCTGCTGGCCCCCAGTCCCGAAATATGTCCCCTGGGAGTCACGGCAAACCTGCACACTACAAAGTAGACACACCACAAGGCTGCTGTCCCCACCAACACAGTTGAAAAACTACCAAACTGGGGAGCTGCGAGGGGGACCAGGCACAGGAGGTGGTGCTGCTGGAGCTCCTGCAGCTGCTACTGGTGGTGGTGGTGGCAGACTTTGTAGATGTGGTGGTGGCACTGGTGGTGTTGCTGCTTCCAGGGGGGGGAGGCAAGACCAAAGAGTCTGGAGTGGTCCAACGCCACCCGGCTATGACCCCATGCGTGCGCACTCCCCTCTGGCCACAGGCCACATACTGTCCCTGGTCCATCACACAAAAAAACACTCCTTCCCTCTCTGACACGATGAGCAACTTCACACACACTCACAATCAGGCACACACACAGTCACACATACACACACATGCACACACACACAAAACTTATAAAACAAAGAAATCGATCACCAAAAAGAACTGACAAAACAGTACAAAAAACAAAATAATTAGCTTTTAAAAAAGCTTTTGGGTTTTTGCAATTTGCTCAAGAAAGAAACTAATAATGAACTCTCCTCTCCTACACAAAATGCTCCCTATTTCTACCTCTGCAAAGGAGAAAGAGAAAGTATCTGCTTGTATGACTCACTTCCTTCCTGTTTGGCTATAGCATGTAACTTACAGTACTGCAAGCCATGTGATGTGATGTGCTGGGGGGCTGCCTAAAGTGCTTATATTGTTGTCATTCTGCCTTACTTTGCATTAAGGCAGAATAAGAAAGTGAAGTCATAATTACAAAGTGAAGTGAGCACTTTTCAATGGCCACTTTGTGTAGCATTATGATAACGCAAAGTGGCCACTTCACATTCTCTTCGCAGGCGGAATTTAATTTTGCTGCATCTCTATTGATCAGTAGCTGAGGGGTGTTCTTCCCATTCGACATATCGGGTGCTGCACCCCTCTCCCCATTTGCTAGTTTAAATATTCTGCAAAGATGTAAAACTTCTGCCCCGATGCACTGACTCCCTCCTTAGGCAGATGCAGTCCATCAAATTTAAAGAACTTTTGCTCCCAAAACTGTTGCCAGTTACCTACAAATGTGTGTCCTTTTTCCTGGCACCAGCCCTTGAGCCACATGTTTAGGTCCCCTATCTCCCCTTCTCTGACCTTCTGTACATCTGCCCCCCTCTCCCAGACTAGCAGGATCTCAGAGAAGGAGATGCCAGATGAAATGGATGATAGTTTGTCACCCAGCTTGGTCAGGTGTTCCTTGGTCTCCACACCTGACCGGCTGGCGAGATAATTAGTCTCTATGTGTACCAGGATGTTATTGTTTACTCCTGCTTCCTGCACAGTTTTAGCAATGTGGTCAGTGTCTCTCCATGCTAATGTACTTGGGAGACATCTGACCATTACCCCTGGCTGGAGGTAGGTATCAGCTCCCAGAATCATGGAGTCTCCTATGATCAGAAGTGTTTCAGATTTCCTTTTTGCTTTTTTTGTTTTTGTTCCTGTTTTAGGTGAGTTTTGTTGTACTAGCTCCTGTGCTGCAGTGTTCTGCAATGAAGTGTCCTCTGCTCCTTTGTTTGATTTCGGAGATAGAGGCAGATACCTGTTTGTAGTTTTTTTATGGTTTGTGGAGGTGATACATTGGAGAGCATCGAGTGATGGGGCACCCGATTTGCCCCTCCTAACCACCTGCGAACCTCCTAAACCAACTACTCTCTGCGGTCAAGGTACTTCTGTTGGATGTTGGGGAAATGGCGGGAAGTTCTTATAATATATTTCCTCCTGAATATGCGATTTGAGGCACGCAATCTCTGCCCATGCTGCCTGGAACTGAGCTCTTAGATCTCCAATGGTCCAGCATGTAGGACAATGTCCTAAATCCTGTATAACTGCACTTTTTGAAAAGTGTCCTGCAGTACCTGCAGTTAATAATATCCATTCCAGATAAGTTACTGGGTTTATAACCTGGTCAGAGTAATTAGTAGGAGGAAAATGAAAACAAAAGTTTGATTTTGTGTTTTTTTTTGTTTTTGTATAACTTGTCATAGCAAGTTTAATTACATGTGCCCTGTAAATGAAGTCACTGTGTGGATACCCCTCTGATCCTCTCCTTCCTGCTTTGGTACAGGAAATGTCACGACTGTGCTACCCTATAAAAGGAGTGAAGTGTGGGGTGGTTGGGGATGGGGATGGTGGCTGGGCCCTTCCCCTTCTGAAAAAGAAGAACCATGGACAAAAGAAAAAAGGAGGTAAGAGCAGAAGCAATTAACCAACAACAAATGCAGTAGCCCTGAAAGCTTAGCCTAATGATAGATAAAACTGTAAAACCTGTAAAGCACCACCTGTAATAATTTCACAGAAGATATACCCTGTAAAAAACACTTTGCTACAGAGAAAAATAAAGCAGTAACAGAAGATATACCTTGCAAAACACAATTTGAATCAGAAGATTACAGCAGTAGTCTGTAAGCATAAACCTCTAGGTACACCCTGTAATAATGCAGCAGAAAGTATACCCAGCAACAACAATTTGAAACAGAGAAAAATAAAGCTGTAAAATGTTAGCAAAAAACAGTAACAACCCCTGTGAATACAAAAGAAAATAATAACACACAGTAAATCTGCCTAGCCTAAAGAAGCCTTAAACTTTTTCCTTGCTCTGTCCTTACAAGCAACCTAGAAGAAAAGAGCTCAGGTGAAGCTAGGTGCCTTTGCCAGTAAACCTAGTCCTTCCATTAACATTCCTTCTGAATTTTTCTCAGAAACCACTCTAGGCTGCACCACAACCATGTCAGTGTCATGGATTCCCAGTTCTTTTATTGAAGCCTACAGTAACTCTGCAGCCAACTCCGATTAAGAAAAAAGAACAGATGTCACATGAGAACTATGCCCAGAGGACTTACTCTAAGTGGCAGATACGATTTTGGAATTTTGTATTCAACTGAAAGGATACCTGGCAATTTTCATAACCTTCGGCAGCATTTTCCTTTGATGCTGCCATGTCAGCAGCACTTGTCATGATCAGCTTTGCTGGTGTATCAGGATTGTTTCCAGCAAGCTGGCCTGATTCCACTCTGAAGCCTTGCTGAAAAAACTTTTCAGACAACTGTTGCTTCATTTGTTGATACTTAACTCCTTCGGCCACCAACTTTAACAGACGCCCTTTCCTGTCTCTGAGTGCACTTTTAAGTTTCCATTCTTCTTCGTAACAAATCAGCATTGGCAATTGTTGTATCTCTCTACCACTGTCTTGGTCCAGTTTTTCAGTAAGACTACCCTCAGCATTTGCCAAGCTTCCTTCGAAAGTTGATGTTGAGTCAGACCATATTCCAGCCTCTTTTGTTAGTAAAGTGGGGAAGAGGCTGTCTCCCTTGCTTCCATTGCATCCAGCTTTACATTGTCTCCAGCCTGGATGGTCATCTTGCCTGGTGGCCAAGGGTTCCGCCTACTGGCAAGAGCAGGGGAGTTTTTATTCAATTACCACAACAAACTATAACGTAATTCTTGCAAAAAGAAAACAACATGTATTTCTAATGCATACAAATTATAAACAGGAAATTGCCTTCCATTAACATATCTATATTCCAATTTTATCCCTCCTTTTCAAATATAACCCTCATACTATAGCATAACCTATATTACTAAGCATATTTTCTGAAAAAATCAAATCCCCTTCCACCGCATGGTAACTTTATGTTCTGAGTGCAACTTATTTTCTTTTCTAAATATACCCTGTAATTCTTACATACATATTCTGCTAAAGGCCACATATGACATTTCTTGTTGCTGTAATAAATATTGACAATGTGCCTGCCATAAATAAAACTTCAAACATGTAAAAAAAACAAGCCGGACGGGTGGCGCAGAGGGTTGAGGTGCTGGACACCATGCCTCGTGCCATGCCGGCAACCCAAGTTTGGGAGCAAGCTCGGGACACCGGGGGTCAGCAGGGGGGACATGGACTTTGATTGAGCTGCTGGCTGGCAGCTCTCCTTTCCCCAGGGATGATGCAAAGACTGTGTACAGCTTTGATGGCTCCTGCTGGTAACCAGGTGAAGTGGCTCACAGGGCTTGGGATTGGAGCTAGGAGCTGCGGTAAAAGACATCACTACACGTAGGTGCGGGAACATGCGCATGCTGTGCTGGAGGTCATTGCATGCCATGTTCCTTGAGAAGGAGGGACAAAAAGTACAAATACCCCTTTCCCACTGCTACAGGAAGGTGAGTCCAGGGGCATCAGGCACCATGTCCAATTCTGGGTCCTAAACATCCTCCAGGCTCTCCTCTCAGTTTGTCACTCATCCAGATACTATAGATAGAGTGCCGGTAAGGAGATGGCAGTCCTTGCTTCCAGGGGACTTAGATCTGGGGGGGCTAGGGGGACGAGATGAGGTGGAGAGGTGCCTGCCCTGGGGGAATGGCAGGACTTCAGGAGGGACAGGATAAGCCTGCTACCTGAGCTACCCAGCTGGAGAGAGTTCAATGGGTAAGGGAGAAGAAACAAAGTTTCAAAAATAAATAAATAAATAAGTGAAAAAAACTATTAATGTGCTACTATGAACATTTTTCAGCAACTCTGAAACATTACCTAGGACCACATTATTATAGGTAATGGTAGTCAGCCCTGGCAGCTTCCATTTATTTGCCAAAAATGTCCATAAACCCTTAGCATATTTACACTGAAATAAAAAATGTTCCTGTGTCTCCACTGGGGATGAGCAACCCTGATACAAGCAATTTCTCTCCTCCAAAGCCTTATGCTTCTTATTCCCCCTTGCCCCCACCCTGCCATCAGCCATTGTACATCCCATATGTTTTTGGAACTCTTGCTGTATTTGTCAACCTCCGACATACCAATTTATTATTTCCCGGGGTACATTGTTTAAATTCTGGATGTTGGAGCCCAGTAGTCTAAAATCCATCTATATACTGCTTTCCTATTACTTTGAGCAATTTTCGGTTTAGTGATTTTCCACCTATGTAATTTCTGAAAGGTGTTTTTATACTCTTCCAGTAAACCCAAACCTGCTGTTACCTTTGGAAATTCCTGAACCCATTTACTAATAGCCATCCCTAGAATTTTCCAGCCCCATTTTACTGTTATTGTCTGTTGCGTTATAAACAGATTACTTATATTGTTTGCCAAAATAGTGTATGGAAAAAAAAAACAACTGGATATATCATAATTAACCTCCCCCCCCCCATTCAAATGTCCAGATACGTGATCTCACTTTTTATTGGGTTCAAATGACTCCCCCAAAGCAGCTGAAAGAAAATAATCATCAATTTAGTTTCAAAGCTATATGGCAATGGAAAAACCATACTTACATACAGAAAACAGGGCAGTAAAAACTGCTTAATCACAAACACCCTTTTACATTTGGACATTTTCCAGCCTTTCCACCTCACCACTTTACTTTCCCCCTCCTGTAGCATCTTTTCCCAGTTATATTTCCCCATGTCCCCGGGCCATACTAGACTCCCCAAGATTTTTCCTCAACTGAATGCCCTGTAAATCCATGCCAACAGCCACATTCCCTAATTTCAATCCCATGCATTTTTCCTTGTTTAATCGTGACCCTGAAACATAAGAACATTTATTCACAGCCTCCATCAACTCTTTTACTTCATCATTTTTAGTTAACAAAACACACACATCATCTGCATATGCACTCAGTTTAACTACATCACCATCCTGATTTCCTTTTATACCCTGTATACAAATATGTCCCATTACTTTCCTTTGCCTTAGATAACTGGTCGGCTGTGGGGTCTATATTTATAGACCTCACCAAGGCATTCAAGACCGTTAATCATCACCTCCTCCTCCTTAGCAGCTTGCTGACTATTGGCCTATCCCCTGACACTGTGGGCTGGTTCGAGAGCTACCTCCCGCATCAAACACAATGCGTTAAGATAGATGGACTACTCTCAGGACCCAAAGAGGTGAGCCTAGGAGTCCCATAAGGATCCATCCTTGGCCCACTCCTCTTCAGCCTCTACACAAACACCCTTCCCTCTATCTGCCTGGCTCATATCGTACTATATGCTGACAATGCCGTCATTTCTGTTTCTGGCAGGGATCAATCCGCAATCACTACTGGGTTGCAGGACAGCTTCCTTAAGACTGAATCCTGGATCACTCAAAACAAACTCCTGCTCAACAATAAAAAACTAAATGCATGTTATTTGCTATTCCTCAGATGAAAAAGAAGTTCAGCCCCTTACAAATACAGACCAATAAGGGAGATACCTTGGAGCAGGTTTACTCATTTAAGTACCTTGGGGTGCACCTAGATGACTTCCTCCCATGTTAACCACATTGTCAAGAATGGCAACATGAAACTAGGTGTTCTTTACCATCACAGGTACTCAGTGATGCCTGTAGCCTTGAAACTAGCCACGAGCAGCTCAGTCCTTTCCTCCATCGACTACGGCCTACCCATTTATGGTGCTGGCTCTGAAATCACCCTCAAGAAAGTAAGAACCATACTTACTCTTAACAAGGCCTACTGACTGACTCTGGGTGCTGATCTCTCAATGCACTCTTGTCACCTGTACAAGCAGACTGGGTGGCTCCCGTTCCACCTCTGAGCTCAATACCAGACCTACTTGTTGGCAAAAAAAAAAATCAGTGCTAGGACTGATGCCTGAGTCCATGAGCAAACTATTTAAAAAGACACAACCCTCTAAACAAACTAGAAGTGCAGCTAAAGGAGGTCTCCTAGTGCCACTTAGACATACAAAACTGGCCCAGAAATCCCTTTCCTCCCAGGGTCCCAGGTAGTACAATGAGCTACCTATCACCCTCATTGAATGCGCAAAGATCAGCCTATTCAAAACTGGGCTCCATTCCCACTTGGAACTACATAAGAGCTGCTGATGCTTTAACCAAATCACCATGATGTGCACTGTTGGTTCCTACTCCACCCTTCCCACCCTTCTTACCCTTTTACCCTACCCCTCCTCCACTACTCCCTACTTATAGGTACTATCTCCCCTCTCACCCCTCCACCCACTACACCCCTACTTATAGGTACTACGTCCTCCCTTCACCCCCACCACCTTTACCCTCCATACCTTCATGAGCTCACCCCTTACTCCTGACTACTTTTCTCCTACAATGTCCCACCAACCACATTTTGTAGCATTATCTATGCCACTAACAAATGGCAAAGCCTGCATAGGGCAACTAACGAATGACAAAGCCTGACTGTGGCCACTTCTTCCCCCTAGCCCATGACCCTATGTCCCCTCACAATGGCCATTACCATCTTCAGCTATTTCTCCTGTTTAGGCAGGACTCTCACCCCTAAACTGTACCTAATGCCTCCAAGAACCTAGGGAGCACACATTTGTGCTGACAGGTTAATGTTATATGTAACTCCCTCAGTATGTGTTTACGTACACCTGTGTAACTACCTGATGTAATTGTCTGCGCTATGAGATTCACTTACTTTTTACAGTTTACTTTTAATTATACGATGGACATAAGTGAACAGCCAATGAAATCATCAGACTGGCAGTTTATCACTGGCGTAAATCCTTTGATAATCAATGGCTGTTGATGAGCAAATAATCCTACTCCTAATCCAAATCATCTGCAACACAGGAATAAATACAATAAAAATAAAAAAACAACACAACCTCTTTAAAAGTTGCATTTTATTATAGTAAAAAAATGAACCTTGGTATAATCGCAGTAAGCCACTCGGAGGATGTGGGTTATCAGGGGATTATTTATGGCTGGCGAGGATTTACCCACTCAGCGCAAACCACTCCAGCTGTGGTAAATCCCCCGATAACCCACACCCCCTCATGGCTTATTGCTTAAATGTTTTTGTTCATCACATATTGTATATGACTGACTTGGAACCTTTGAAAACGAGTCCTTGATTCAGAGGTATTAATCCCAAACCGAAATAAATAAATAAAAAATAAAAAAAGTGTCAATAGCGAATATATACAAAATGGGGCATAAGAGAAAACCCTGTCTGACCCCTGCTCCTATCTTTATTGGCACTCCCCCTCTCTGCTACTTCAGATGTCATTATTGCATGTTCATACATTAATTATACCCACATTATAAAAAATAGAGGAATACCATAATGTTGTAACACTTTAAACAGGTAGTCATAGTTAACTCTATCTAATGCTTTGTTTTGATCCAAGGACAAAATACACCCACTCAGGCCCTGTTTCTTACAAAATGCAAATACATCTCTTAAGGTTGCTAAATGTTCCTGAATATTTCTACCTGGGGTGGCACATGTCTGAACCGGATGTATCAGGCCCGTAGCAGCTCTTTTCAATCTTTTTTGCAGTACTTGAACCAGAATCTTAAAATCTGCATTAAGCACACTAATAGGTTGCCAGTTGCCTAACTCAGTCCTCTCCCCTACTTTATGTATGAAAATTATCAGACCCAATATAAACTGGGCTGGAATTTTTCCTGAGCTAGTAAAGAAATTAAAGATCCTGACCAAAAAAATCTGCCAAAATAGAAGCAAATGTTTTATAAAACTCATTAGAGATCCCGTCAGCTCCTGGTACTATGCCAGATTTTAGTGACAGCAGGCCTGATTCCAAGTTGAATGTTGCAACTCACCAGCATACGCGAGTTGTGATATTCACTGCTACACCAGGGACCCTGTGCCACATTCCAAGCATGGCAGGGTCCTGGCATTTGTGACATGCAGGTTACACCATGCGGAAGCTAATGCCATGGGCATGGCATAGAAGCCCTGCATGTCGCAAGTCACTGCCCACTACCAGCAGCCCCCCAAAGCACCCCCACCCCAGAACGCCACAGCACACACCAGGGGGCATGGGTGGTCAGGACAGGTGGCACAGGAGTCCGGGGGCACACTGGAGATCGGACCCCCAGATGTCATCGACTTTTGGGGGTTGGGGGCAGGGGTGTGCTTTTGGGGGCACGGGTACTACATCAGCGTCACTGCTACGGAGCTGCAGAGTGGGCATCTGAGAGATGGCATCATTGGATGCCCCTTAGAGCAGCTCCAAGCTGCTCTAACTTAGCTCCGCCAGTGCAGCTCTTAGAATCGAGGCAGTGAGTTATGGCAGCCACCCTCTTGGAATTGGGCACTGTTGCTGCTGTAACCCACACTTGCACAATGTCATTGCAGGCTGCGGCATAGTGGGTGGCGTAACCTATGGTTGGCATAGCCCACAGCCGACATGTCACAGGTCGGTTCCTGGAATTGGGGCTGGCTTGGCGTAAGTCACCAGATACGCCAAGGGGTTTGGCATATCTCAGCTTACACCAGCATACGCTGACTTGGAATCGGGCCCAGTATTACTTCTAGACTCTCTTAGTAAGAGATGTGGTCCCCTCCCAGCTCCTCAACTTCCCCCTCTTACCTAGGTGCTTGGATATCAGATAAGTAATTATCAATCTCTATTTCTGATACATACCTTTCTTCCATAGACTCTCTTAGGTACTCTTCTACTATGTCCCTTATCCCTTCCATTTGTTCTGTCACCACCCCCCTGCTTATTTTTTAAACTGGGAAAATCTAGATTTGTTTTTCCTTTCCACATAGACCTTGCAAGGGTCAAAAAGGGTGTGTTTTGTGTTCCCAAACTTAATTCAGTATGTAATGTTGCTGATCTATCATATTGAACATCTCTCATTTTATTCTTAATAACCGAGATTTATTCTGATAGGTCTTCTCTACTGTCATAAGTGGGCTTCAATAATTTATACAGCTGCCCTCTTAAACTCTAATACTGCACTAAATTCCTCTTTGCTCTGGCTTTACTACAATCTTGTAACCATTTAGCAACATTGCTTTTAGTATCTACCCACCATTGATAGATATCCTCATACAACCCTATTACTGAGGCCCTAGCAACAAATAAGGATGCAACTCCAATTTTCATTTCTGCTTAGAACAAACTAGAAGTATTCATTTTCCTTCTGCCTGAAGGTTGTATAATACCTGTCTGTGTACTAACCACGGTCTTAATAAGATGGTGGTTTCTAGCGGAATCACCTGGGTATTAATAATCTGTATACATTTAGAAAAAAAACAGTATATTTTTGTGCACAAAGGACCTCTCACGTAGGTATATTTAACTGGAGGTTGAGCATTACAAAAGCTATCCTGCAGTTCTGCCACTTCAACACAATTTAGAAGCAAATTGAATCACAACAGATTTTTTTCCCCCACTTGTCTGCGTTCTTTTATTGCTAAGGAACAGTTAAAATCTCTCTCTAAGTACACATTTCTGGCAGTTGCTAATTATGATTGAATCTCCTTCCAAAGTTGAACTCTTTCTGCTTTAATCTGAGGGCCATAAACCACTATCAATTGACTGGGTTGGTTATACCACACCCCATTAATAAATGATGTCCTGTCAGGTTTTAACTCAGGCTGCTAACAAAATTAGAACATACAGGCATTCTGGACTGATATATCAGTCTGCAGCACAGCAAGGGTTAAATCAAAAATGTTTTGAAACTTAAGACTGGACCAAGTAAATAAAATATCAACACCATCAGCCCAATCCGGGCCAAAGTACCAATAAGATGGGCCCCATACCCAGGACCGCTGGGCTTGTGCTAATGTGGCAACCAATTTAAACCGTTTCCTGTAAGAATATAACTTCACAGGCCAGTTCCCTGAGTTGTAACATCACAGCATTTCTTTTCTTATTATTAAGTATGTTGCATATGTTAGCAGTGGCTGATGAAAAGAGCACCATAAATTATTGTAGGAAGAAACTGAAATTAAATATAATATCCTCTAAACATATTAAGAGTTTTTCTTTATTTTCTTCTTTTTCACCCCCCTCCTCTTTTTTCTCTTCTTCCATGTGTTCGGATTCAGACTGGGTTGAAAACCCAGAAGCCACATCTGAATCCTTGTCTTCAGAACTATGCTCAACACTAGTTTGTTTAGACAAAGCCGCAAATGGATTTGAAACTTCCATTTCAGCAACCCAGCTTTTCTAGCTCCATAAACTATGTCTTCATTCAGTCGACAGTTTACACTCTGAGGATGCTGGGGGGATCTGTGAGTCCTTCTCCTGAACCACAGCTTCTGTAGAAGGGCCCTCCACTTCTTCTGGCCCTTCATTCTGCTGAGTGCCAGGAGCTGCCCCACTTGGGCTCAAATCATCAGCCATCATTGGGTCTTGGACCATCCCTTCTTCCAAATGATCATTACCCTGATCTTGACTTGTACTGTAGGTGACTGAACTTGTGGCTCAGGAATACTAACCACTGGGGTAATGTCCTGCTCCCAGTCTGGAGCTGGTGGGCCTGAGGTGAAGGTAGCCTCTGCTTATTGGGCCTTCTTAATTAAATCATCAGGAGTTGTGCTCCTACTATTGTTCCTGGCTGCCCTGGGGCAATTTTGAAACATGTGCCGATACTCTTCACAGAGATTGCACTGCACATGATTGCAACATTGAGAGCTGCTGTGACCACACACTCCACGTAGCCCACACCTAACTGTGTCACAGACATTCAAAAGATGAGTTCAATACCCACACCTGTAACAAGCCTTTGGCTGGCCGGGGTAGAAACAAACCCCTCTATCTCTCACCAAAAAGAAACTATTGGGAATGTGAAAAACTCCATCTTCGGAATGTCTCAGTTTAACCATAAATCACCAGCCACCAGTCCAAAAATACTCTAAATCAATAACTGCCTCGGGGGCACTTAGTACATCACATTTTTCATTTAACCAATGAGCAATGTCACTCACATGAACACTTTCATTTCTAAGCATGACAGTTATAGTTTTAATTGTAGGTTTGGTGAAAGGTATAGCCAAAAATGGTGTCCACACAGGTGAAAATTTCAATTGGTTGTATTTATCCCAAAATCTTTCAAGCCCTTGCATGGACCTGAAACTAATGTCAAATGTTTCTTTGCCAGACACATGGATCAGAACATATATTTCTGATGCTATGAATCTCATGGAATCCTTTAATATTTTTCTGCCAACATAGAGCCTGTCAGGGAATTTCTCTAATCCCCCTTTATATCTGAGCCTTACTGCATTTCTCCTAGGAGTGGATTCAGCATAATTAGAAAAATTTGCATTTCTTGTTCCTCCCCATGGGGGAGGCACAGAAGAATCAGAAGTCCTCTGCCCAGAAGAGCTGTATCTACAGTATTATCCATTTTATCTCTGGACACTACTGTTGAATATAGTCCAGGACCAGAGCCACTGTATGAGTCTTGTCCTTGCCCCCTTAGCTCACTAGGAGCACAATTGTTGGCTTGCTCAGACATGGACTGCTGCCTCTCTGGGTCTAAGCTCATAAGACCCTGGATTTTTCTTATTCAGTGACCCATCCCTGAAAGCTGCTGTAGCTTTATTCTTCATAGCACCTGTTGAGGACACCTCCTCCGACCCTGTAGAGGGCACAATCACAGAACCCCCTTTTTCTTCATTCCTCAGACCCCCATTCTCATCCAGAGCTACCACAAAATCAGGAATGATAGTGCTTACCTGGTTTCCAACAAGATTCACGGAACTCTTCTGCAACTCACTTGATGAGCTGTTTTGCAAGAATCCTTCCCATTGGGGGTCTGGAACCCATTTTCCGTTACCTTGTTTGAACCCATCTGGCAACTTCAAGGACTTTTTGTGATATCCAGCCATCCTGATACTGTGTTGCATTCTGTAATCCAAACACACATGCCATTGCTTCTTTTACAGAGAGGTGCACCACCTCCTCTTCATTCCCCCTGCCATTTCCTGCTCCAACAGCAATTGTAGCCTTAGCCGGCAACTGTCTACTTGCTCTGGGTTCCATGATACCCTCCATGGAGATGTTAATCTTATTGTTCCTTGTCACACCCTTTCGTCTGCTGTCCATTCATTTTTCATCCTCCTCTTCTAGCAGCTCCTGCAGTTTCCTCCTTTTTTCCTCCAAAATGAGCTCTAATTGAGTGGCTGCCCTCTCGATGTCATGGTCCAACATTTCCATCCTCTCACTCCTGATCTCCATTTCCAACTCATCAGATGTCTCACTGCTGCCCAAGAACTCCTCCTCCTCAGAGCTCTCTGATATTGCTGCAGAAGCTCTAGAAACAAACAAATCCTCATCCTCAATTTGTTACAGCAGAGGTGGAAGCCACCACCCCAGCTTGCTGCTGCTGCTGTTGTACCTCCTTCTCCTTCAATGCCATTCTACAGAATGATCCACTGTGCAGTACAGCAGCAGCTCCCCCTACTGAACAGTAGGGGAATATCCCCGGTGTTCTGGACAACATTTTCCCCTTCCCATAAAACCAGTTCATGCAATTGTCCAAGGCTGTGTGAGGTTGTTGATGTGCAAAGTGGCCGCCACTACACATTCAGTCACTTCACTACAAGTCTCTCATTGCTTGTAAAGTGCTTTGGGATACAATGTGTATAAAACGTGCTATATAAATGCTGATGTTTCTTCTTTTAAGACAGTATTTGACATGCCTGGAACTCTTTTAAAATAGTACATGTTCGCACAGCATACTTATTCAGAGGTGGTTAGGCACAAGTGTGCCAAGCCTTTGCTTGGATAACCAAACTAGTATCAAAGGAGTACACTATACTACAGTAGAAGGTTTAAGTGGAGATCAACTTGAAATGCAACAAAAAGTTAAAGCATATAGTCAAGTGTTCTTGTGTATGGATTTTCATATACTCAGAATCCTTGTTGTGTATGGGCAAAAATTGTTGTGCACAGTTCAAAGGTCACAAAAAGTTGCTTTGTATGGTTATCATCTTTTAAACCCCATCCAGTTGACATAATTTATCTGTAATATGGTTACTGACTATGAGGGATGAAAGGTGGGTGTAAGGGAAACATATTGGTCCTGCTTACTACTGTTTATAAACTGAAATGTTCACTTTTGGCATACAGGAAAACCATATTCTATAAAAAAATGAAACATAGGCTAACATACCCAACTCATCATGTGTTTCCATCCTGGAGCTGAAATGACATCATGGACCTCCTTAGCTTCATTCTTGAGGTCCATATGATGTCATCTCAACCCCCCCCCCAATGAAAACACAGTCTTGTTGTGTATGGTTGCCCATGCATTATTCTCTGTAATATAAAAAACAAAATTGCTGTTGTCTCTCTTGTCTTTAGAGAATTTCTACCACTTATGGCTGTGGGAGTGGTGGGGGGGGCACCACAAGTGTTTCTACTTGTGGCCCCATTAGGTCTAAAATCAGTCCAGTACTTATACATACTGTGAAGCAAGGAGTAGACATGATGGATCTAGAGTCCCTTCTGATCTTATGTTACTATGTATGAGTTGGTAAATTGTCTTTAACACTTGAATTTCTACAAATGAGTTTGCTTCCAAGTCTCCCTAAAATATCCATTTTACCATACTGACTGAGTCAGAATCAGGGATCTGGGAAAAGAAACAAGAGCCCTTACCAAAATCCAGGGGATAAAAAGGTAATCCAATAATTGGTAGCTGCAGGTTTAAGGTTAAAAAAGACTTTCTCTCCTCTGTCAGTGTAATACTAGAAAAGCCCTGTTCTTTTCACTGGAACAAAGAGTCCCTGTTGAGAGGTTTTCATCTGGTGGGCCCCTGGGGTTTTAAAGTAAAGTCAGAATTTCAGGCATTAAATTAGACTGTGTGAAAACGTGAGTGCATCCGTGCATGATGCATTCATCTGTGCATGTCAGAACTTTCAAGGCTATTGGAATTTCTATATTTCATGCAAAAATGGAACTGTCTACAATGATATTGTTCCTGTATGCTTCTACTGTTGCATATAAAGAAAAACATTTAGTTAGGAGTCCAATGGAAAATAGGAGGGGAGCCATTGCTGATTAGACCACCTTCCCAAAAAAGTTCTAAAACATGTACAATGCTTTATTTAATCCAAGTAAATGTCAGACATCTGCTTAGCCCATATACTGAATGTTAAATACTGTATGTTAATTAAATATGTTACTGATTTCTAGTTCTGTCTGTCCATATTGGACATAATGTGATTTGCAAAAAAAAGCAGAAATGCCAGTACAAAGTTGAGATCTACACCACTGTAGCTTCTTACTGAAATGTGTGGATTGATTGGTAGGTGTTCCCCATGACAAAAGTATTATTTCTCTGCAGGGCAGAAGTGAGCATTCTGGTTTCTTTTTCCCAGCTGCAGGAAAATGCAGTAAATATCTCTCTCCGCTCTCTCTCTCTCTCTCTGTCTAGAATATATATATATATATATATATATATATATATATATATATATAGGTATATATTATACCTGCCTAGTAGGGTATAGTTAGGGCTGCACAGTTACTTTAATCCAAACTTTTGTACTTTAATAACTTTGCAATGGTTTGTCTGATTTGCCTGAAATTGTGCATACTCCATCTTCTATCATAGATCTCTGGATCTGGCAAGTTGCATTCTGATCAGATGTGCAGCTGTAGAACTGCAAAGTGCCAAAAAAGTACAAAACACTTTTTTGGCAATTTGGGCAAATTATTTTCTCGTCTCTACAACCTGAATTGTTTGTCCATCCGGTCCAAAATTTTCAGTGTATATAGGACTGGGTCAGGGAAGTGCCTTCTGAAGGTCTGTTGAAAAAATGTTAAACTGTTCAAAAGTTATTAAAGTTTAAAGTTTTCCATGATAGCATATGGGGAAAATAAATGCTCCCTCAAAATCACTTTTTACTTTCGAAAAAGAGAGCGTTGGGTACTTTCATGCTGACACCATCTTGTTTTCAGCTTGTGAGGTAGAAAAAAAAATTGCAATTAAAAAAATATTGCCCCTAGGTAAACACCAACACTTGGGTTTACCTAATCAGGGCCCTAGAAACACAGCCCTGGCATTAAGTTTTCACCAGAATGCCCAGAAATATGTTTTTTTTATTTTCCCACTATTTTAGAAGTAGATCTTTCATGCAACTTCCACAGACTTTTGTGAAACTCCCACAAGTACTTTCACAAAAGCCCAGCATGTATAATGGCATGACTTTCATGTAAGTACAGCAGTACTTCCACAAAAGCTCTCCGATGTAAACCAATGGTACTTTTGTGAAAGTCTGTGGAGTTTTGCAAAAGTACCACAGATAAACAGCCCCAAAAGCCCTTCTTTGCCACTTCATAGCAAGAAAACGGTTAGAACTTTTGGGCTGACATTTGCAGGGTGGCAAACCCTTGACCACAGATGTGCCTTTTGCTGGCTTGGTGCAAAAATTTACACCAGTTCCAGAGTTACAGCAGTCCAAAGTTGTGAATTTTCCCATAGGATAACATTGTTGTTGCTGTGGTGCCTTTCGGGGCCTATATATTGAAAACGGTTCAAAATACAGATTTTTTCGCTAAGCACACTATGCATGCATGGAGGTGGCTACCTCATGGATACAACTGCAAAATATTTTTTTCTACAGTTGCTATGGTTACTGACATATTGCCAAATAAGCATTACAACAGGTGCCGGGGTGTGCCTTGGGGCCATTGGGCCTAACTCTCAACCCATTCTCCTATTCTGTACCATCTCAACTTGTTTACATGTGGAATGGGGTGAGAGTTAGGGCCGATGATCCCAAGGCACACCCCACAACCTGTTGATCTGTGGAGGGTGTGTGTGTGTGTGTGAGGGGGTAGGCTTGGTAACCCTAATATCAAATTTTCAGACTTTTGTTGGTGTGGAATAAACCCTATCTGATGCATTAATGGAGTTTTTTTGCAATGTATATCTATCTATCTATCTATATGTATATATATATATATATACATACTGTATATATATATATATATATATGGCACTATACTTAGGATTGAGGAACAGTTTAATATTTTTACATCAAATCTTCAAAAGGCACATCAGTGACCCAGACTGCGTCTTCCCTAAGGATTTTAGACCAAACAGACAAATCATGCGAACTGTGGGCATGAGCAAAGAGACACTCAAAAAGTCTGTTTTTTTTTGCATTTTTGTCATTCTGCAGCTTAGCAACTGTACATCTGACCATAACACAACTTGCCAGATCCAGAGATCCATGGCACCACACCATGCATGCAAAATTTCAGGCAAATCTGTTTTACATTGGCAAAGTTATTAAGGTGCAAACTTTGAGGTTTAACATTAAAGTGCTTACTCAATCCTAAGTATAGTGCCACTACCATGGCACTATAATATATACATATATATATATATATATAGCGAGAGAGAGAGAGAGAGAAAGAGATGTATATATATTTACACTTTACACTGGAGTAACAGGAAACATGTCAAATTCAGTAGATCTGGGAGTATGTGTGCCTGTGTGTCAGGTCAGTGTCTATGTGTCTAGGACTGCATAAATAAGAAGAAGAAGGATAAATCAGCCTTATGGAAATTGGAGAGCCAAGTTAATAGGGATGGCCTACAGTTCAATAGCAGGGGTGGGACTTGACGTGGAACCTTCGTAAATGAGCAGTTCTTACTCAAAGGTATTTGTAATCCTAGAGTTTAATAAAAGAAAAAAAATAAATCAATACCAACACATGATCTGCATTTGCACCCAAACAAAACAATACAGTGCTGAAACAATGTGGCTGCTGTTTAAAAGTCTCTCTTTCTGCACTGTACACATCCTCCAGTCAGAAAACAGGACTGGTAAGGAGGGTATAGCCAGTTTCACCCTATTTCAGCTAGATTTCTTTGACTGATCCTCTGTGTTGCAAGCAATAGTCAACCTGGGGCAGCAGTTGACAGGAGATGCCGTACCATTTCATGGCAGCTGTTTAAGAGTCTTCTTTTATGAACCTTTCCTGTCACACCAAAGTGGGTACGCCTTGATGTTGTTTTTTTCTCTGGGGATTGAATCTGATAACCTTGAGATTGATCTGGTCAATTAGTTGAATCACTACACGGTGAAATTCTCCTTCAGGGCCCCCCTTATAGTCCACCTCCCATGGAGATGATTAGTTACCACCCTTTGAGAAAGTTGACACCAGAGAGACTTCAGGTAGTGATCAATATCTCAGGGTGTGATGGTGGCATGTAAATCTGGATCAGAGGAGGCAGTGGTGGCTTATAATATGGCCATTGCTTTGGCCTTTGATTTGATTGCACCAATTTGTATATGGCCCCAGGTTTCATGCCAGAGATCCCCATGGCTTGACGGGGAGCTCAGGGTGTTGAAGTCTAGGGGTCAGAGGTTAGAGAGTTGGAGAAGATCCAGAGCTCATGAGGGCAAACTGGCTTTGAGTATTCACTATGGTGAATATCAAAGGGCAATCACCCATAAGAAGTAAGCATTTCTGTTTATATTTTGCTGGGGGGGAATGGACCAGCTCAGCTGTTCCAGACTGTAGACAAGTTACTCCATCCTATATGTCTGTAGCTTTTGATAGTGAGCTCATCCACAGAGTGCAAGGAGTTTTCTCAAGTCTTCTCAGACAGGGTGTCTTTCGTTAGGGTTGAGATCAAGCTAACTAGTCTGTTGCAACTCCCTGGATCACAACTGCATTTCACAAAAGTACTTATCTGTTCTGGGGAGAGTTTAAGTCAGTTATAATGGATGACGTTTGTAAGGTGACTTCGAAATTGCAGCTCACCTTCTGTGAGCTGTATCCAGGCCCAATGCATCTACAACTGAGCTGCATGGTGTCACTGTGTTTGGTGTTTGCTGGGATTGCCTGGTGTTCCCTCTTGGAGCGGCTCTTCCCAAGTACATTGAAAGATGTGGTGGTGAGGCCGTTCTGAAGAAACCTTCTTTGGACCTGGAGTGCCTAGTTAATTATAGACCTGTCTTTAACCTCCCCTTATTGACTCATCAGGGCAGCTATGCATTGGATCTGGTGTTCTCACTGGGGCTTGAGATAAGTAATCTCAGGATTGATTGGGTGGTTTGGTCCAATCATTGCACGGTGCAGTTCATGTTCGGGGCTCCCATCGGATGCCCTCCACTACAGAGATGATGAGCTGTCGCCCTTTATGGGGATTGACCCTGGAGGGTTTTTTGGTGGCAGCTCGTCTATCTGATGTGGGAAATGCATGCGTTGAAGGCATTGTTCTCATGGTGGACTCGTATAATAGAGTTCTATCAGATACCATTGACTCCCTCGCACCTGTCCATGTACGACCCAAATCTTCATATCTCAGGTCCCCTTGGTTTGATGGGGACCTCAGAGAGATGAAGAGAAAGGGTTGGAGGTTAGAGCACTGCTGGAGGAAGTCCGGCCTGGATGTGGACAAATTGGCCCTGCGTGTGCATTATAATGCATACCAGGGGGCAATCCACCATAAGAAGGCAGTGTTCCTGTCCAGGAAGATTTCCACTGGGAAGAACTGATGAATTACACTTTTTCGGACTGTGGACAGACTACTCCATCCTGTCTGTCTGCAGCCGAGGAAGGTCTTTTCAAATTCTGAATGTGAAGAGTTTGCTCAGTTCTTCTCAGACAGAGTGTCCATTATTCGGCAGGGAGTCTCTCCAGTCAGCAATGTTATAGCTGGCAGTGGTCAACAGAGGGGTGCTAAGTGCGCTCCGCCTGATTGGTGGGAGTTTAAACCAGTGGATGCAAGTGATGTTATTGGGGTGGTGACCAATCTGAAGCACACTTTTTGTGAACTGGATCCGGTGCCAACATGTTTTTTGATTAGATGCATCGACACCGTTGACCCAGTGTTTGCTCTGATTGTCCAGTGTTCCATGTCTGAGGGGGTCTTTCCCTATGCCTTGAAGGAGGCACTGGTGAGACCACTCTTAAAGAAACCATCTTTGGACCCGGAGGTCAGGGCAAATTACCGACCTATCTCCAATCTTCCCTTTTTAGCAAAGGTTGTGGAGAAGATAGTGGCGCTTCAGTTGAAGGAGCACCTCATGACTCATGAGTTGTATGAACAGTTCCAGTCAGGGTTTTGAGCAAGGCATAGCACAGAAACCATGCTTTTTCGGGTGCAGAATGACCTCCTCCGGGCTAGAGATCGAGGAGAGAGGACAGTTCTTGTTCTCCTTGATCACTCATCAGCTTTTGACACTGTAGACCACTGTGTGTTACTTGACCACCTCAGGGAACTCTGCAGGCTCACCAGCACTGTTATCTGCTGGTTTGAGTCATTTTTAACCAATAGGAGGCAACAGGTTGTGATGGGGAATTCCTCCTCCTCTCCTAGCCTCCTTTCTTGCAGAGTTCCTCAGGGTTCAGTTTTGGTCCCAATGTTGTTTGCAGTGTATATGCTGCCCCTGGGGGGGGTCTTTAGGAAGTATGGCTTGGGTTTTCATTGCTACACTGATGATATCCTGCTATACTTTTCCTTTTCCCCAGGAACATCCAACGCGGTGGATGTGTTAAGCAGCTGTCTTGCTGAGATCAATGATTGGATGGTATCTAGCTGGTTGTGACTGAACCCCAATAAGATGGAAGTATTGGTGGTGGAGTCAAAGAGAGTGTGTGATAGTTTGATCTCTAATTCAGAGACTGGACTTGTTCTGGGCTCTGTCTCATTGAAGGCCTCCTCAAAGGTGTGAAATCTTGGCATTATTCTTGATATGAGTTTGACTGTGGAGGCTCAGATTTCCTCTGTCATCCTCCCCTGTTTTTTCCATCTTAGAAATATTGCCAGGTAAAGTCCCTTGTTCCGCCTCTGGACCTCCCCACTTTGATGCATGCATTGGTTACATTGAGGCTTGTCTACTGTAATACGCTCTATCTTGGGGTCACAGGAGAATATCTCCGCAAACTGCAGCTAGTGCCGAATGAAACTGCCCGGTTACTTACTGGACAGCCAAAGTTTTGCCATATTACACCAGAGTTGCGTGAGCTGCATAGGCTGCCGGTCAGGTGGAGGATCCTCTTTAAGGCGGGGCTTCTCACCTATAAGGCCCTACATGGTCAAGGCCCTGGTTACCTGTTAGACCTCCTGGTTCCTGCTGTCTTGGTTCGCTCCCTCTGTTCTTCCTGTAGAGGCCTCCTAGCAGTTCCTAGGTCAAGGCTGAGATCGGTTGGTGATGGGGCATTTAGTATCGCTGTTCCCGTCCTATGGAACTCGCTTCTCTCTGAGGTTAAGGAGGCCCCCACTCTGGAGGTTTTCAAGGCCTGCCTTAAAGCCCTCCTATTCACCCAGGCATTTTTAGATTAAGTTATTGACTTATGATTTCTTATTTGAGTAAGCATGGTCAATGTTTTGTTTTCATAAATGTATGTATGTTCATAAGTTTTTCTTATGTTTTATTGATGTATTATGAATATGTGTTTATTTATCTGTACAGCACCCAGAGCATCCAGGAATGGGTGTCTTTAAATACATTTTTACCTTACCTTACCTTATTGATAAGATACTGACGCTGCATCTTGAGGTACACCTGACAGCCCATTGTATCTATGAGCTCCTCCAGTCTGGATTTAGGTCCAGACACAGCACTGAGACTGCCATGGTCAGGGTGCACAATGACCTCCTTTGGGCAAGGAATAAAGAAGAATGGTTAATTCTCATTCTCCTTTATCTGTTCTCGGTGTTTTATACTGTGAAACATGGGCTGATGTTGGACCAGCTTATGGAGCACTACAGATTCAGCAGCACTGTCATGTCCCAGGGGTTGGTCCACTCTCCTTTGCTGTTTGTAATGTCTGTGCTACCCCTGTGGAAGATCATTATATGTTAAGGGCTAGGTTTCTACTGCTATGTAGACAACATCCAGCTGTAGTTGTCATTTGCACCTGGGATGCCTGATACAGTTGAAGTGTTCATTTCTTGTCTGGCTGAGATTCAGGACTGGATGGCATCTAGCTGGCTGAGACTTAGCCCATATAAGATGGAGGTACTGGTGACTGAGCCAGGCAAGGAAAGGAGTATGGCAGTTGCCAAAGAGGTACCAGAGCTGGTGGTCAGGTACTCTAGGCTGGTTGCCTCCACCAAGGTGAAACATCTGGAGGTCATTCTGGATGACAAGCTGACACTGGAGACTCAGATGTCGGCTATTGTTTGGAATGGCTATTACCATCTCAGAAACATCACCCAGATTATGTCCCATGTTCCCCTTCCCACCTCACCCAATGACTTACAATTGCTAGTACATGCATTTGTGATGTCCAGTCTTGATTACTGTAACACTCTTTACCTCTGGGTAAATGGAGGTGTCCTATGGTTCCTGCAACTAGTGCAGAACACAATAGCTAGATTGCTGACAGGCCATCCTAAGTCTTGCCATTTAACCCTGGTCCTGTGTGATCTGCACTGGCTGCAGGTGAAATGGCATATCACCTTCAAGGTTGGATTACTGATCTAAAGGGCCCTATACAAATTGATCCCTGGCTACCTGGTAGAGCTCTTGAATCCTTATTGACTCTTCTTCCCCCTGTGTTCCACTGAGGTGGGCCTTCTTACAGATCCCAGGGCAAGGTTAAAAATGTTCAGGTTGGCCTGGCAGCATGGAGGGCTGAGGCACTGGATGCCTTATCTCATGCTACACTGGTGATCCATGTTCGGGAATGAGCATGGGCTGCCAGGGGTTGGCAGGGGAGGAGAAGGATCAAGCATCCAAGGGACTGCTCTCCTTTTCCAGGGAAGGGGGTTGCCAGTGGTCGGTGTATGACTGACCCCTAGTGGAGGCAGAGGGGCAGCACATTGACACTGCAGAGATGTGGCAGATGCCTAGAGGTGTGGGTGTGTGTGCTGTCTCCACTGGCATCATTGCACACCACTTCTCTGTGGGGAGAAAAATGGAGGAAAAAGAGTTACTGCGACGCATGTTGGAAGGCGCCTCGCAGGTCCCACTCCCAGCTTGCCAAGGCACTGGCCACACTAGATCCAGTCTCTGGCGGGGGTTGGGAACCCTGCCAGCCCACTGGGAGGCAAGCTCTAGGGGTAAGGGTCAGCGATAGCTGGAGGATGCCGGGGGATGGGACTGGGGGCTTATACTTAATATCATGAATATATTATATTGTCAATAACAAGCAGAAGAGTTTCTATTCACAAAAATACATAAAAGCAAAACAGTCAAAAGCATAATCTAGTTGCCCCTAAACCCCACCCTCCTTATGTCAACATCTTAACAAAGGGGGAAATATATTTTTCAGTTCATTCCATGTAGTATCCAAACTATCATTGATATTTTCACAGTTGTGCCACAATTTTTCAAAAGCAATTATTTCTCATAACATGATCCACCATTCAAATGTAAAGTTATCAGGGATAGATGGTCTTTTCCAATGTTTCAAAATAAATCTTTTTAGTTGCAATAGAGGCTAAGAATAGCAATTTTCTTTGATTTTTATTTAAATCCAGTTTAACTGTGTAGTTAAACAAAAATGTTTCTGGTTCACAGTAAATTTGTAGTCCTACAAAGTTAGAAACCTGTGTAGCAGTAATATACCTTAATTTTAGTATTTCTGGACATTGCCATAGGCAATTAAATAAATGTGGTTTTTCACCACAATTATGCCATTTTCCATCATAACTATGGTTTATTTTATTAAGCAATATTGGTGTTAGAGATGCCCTATTATTAATCTTTTGCTGAATAGTTTTATTCTTAGCAGCACAGATCCCCTTGTTAGCATAAATTCTTATTTTTTTCCATTCCTGATCTGTTAGGGTAACCCCCATTTCTCTTCCCCACTCCAAATTAATTGCTGTACATGTGCCTTCTATATTTGTTATCATTTTATTATAGAATTTCTCTAAAAGTTTGTTAATGTTAACACTGTACCTATAAATTCCTTCTGTTTTTTGATTTTCTTTTCACAATTATTAACTGTATCTCCATAGAAGGAATTAATTTTAAGAAATTTCTCCCACAAAGCTCTATAGAGCAAATAATTAGCTCAGGGGCTATTACCTGTGAGTTCTCTAAATTTCACATATTGCATTAAGTATCCTTTGTACAAGAGATCTTGCAATTCCTTAATTCCATTAATTTCCAAGAATTTTATTGCTGAGTTTGCCAAATTAAGTTCATTTTTTTGTAATGAATTTTTCCCCTATAGCCAAGGAATATTAATCAGACCTATTTTCTTTTTTGCAAAAACTAAAAATTTAACCCATGAAGTTAGTATTTTACTATTCTGAGCATCCTTATAATTAGGCTGAAATAATAGTTCTTTAATATCTACAGAATAATTGTTTTTAATTAATAATTTTTGTAATATCTCATGTTCTTGTTTAGGGAAAAAAGTCCATTCACATATATTTACCATTATATTACTAAAATTGTACAATGGGTCTGGGTAGCCCATTGACTGGGGGCTACTTCCTGAGGTAGGGGCCGCAGCAACAGGAGGATAAACAAAAAAATGTTCGGGGAACACTCATTTGATGTAGTGGGTCTGATTCTGTGGTACTCCCTTCCAAGAGCGTTGCAGGAAACCCTCTTGGTGGCAGCCTTCAAGAGGGGCCTTAAGACCAGTTGGTTTACAGTGGCATTTGGTTCTCTATAAAGGCCTCTGTTTATGAAACACTGATGTCATGAATTTTAATGAATTTAAATGAATTTAGAATTTAATAATTTTAAGTAATAATTTAGTACAAATATGGATTACTTACCATTGCTTACTGATCTATTTGATGATTTTATCTACCAGTTTTATTATTCAATTTTATTATTGTAATATTTTATTTTTATGTAAGGCACCCTGAGCCTTAGGGAAAAGGTGTGGTATAAATAAACCTACTACTACTACTTCATTGGGATATACAATAGTTTTATATTACATTGATGTTTTTTTCTCTTAAATGCTGCACTTCTATATGAACTCCCTCCTCCCTCCTATGACCTTAGATGTGTAGAGTGGCTTAGATAAGCATACTGTGTTAAATGTCCATTCCTTCTTTCTTCTTCATGACTCAAAGGTTGTGGGCTTGGTTAACATAATATACTTGTTAATTACTGTATCTGTTCCTTTCTCCCCCTTATGACCCAAGAGGTGTGGGGTTCACTTAAACAGTATACTTGTGGTGCATCTGGTAAATCCCCCCAATTATGACTGGAGGGGTGTGGGTTGATATAAGTGGTATACTTTTTAAATATCTGCTCTTTCATTCCCCTTATGACCCATATACTGGTTTAAGTATCTGCACATTCCTCTCCCCTTATGACTAGGGGGGGTGTTGGGCTTGTTTAAATAGAATACTTGTTAAGTATCTGTGATACCCACCCCTTATGACCTGAGAGGTGTGGGGTTCAGTTAAGTAGTATACTTGTTAAGTGTTTGTGCCTTCCCCCCTCCTTATGACCTGACCTGAAGCATGTGAATTGGTTTAAATAGTATACTGTGTTAAATATCTGTTTCCCCCCATATGACCAGAGGGGTGTGGGTTTGTTTAAACATTATATTGTACTAAGTATCTGTTATGTCTTCCCCCTTATAATCTATAAGGGGTGGCTTAAATCAAACACTGTTTTTAAGTATCTGTACCTTCCTTCCCTTTATGACCTGAGAGGTGTTAGTTTGGTTTAAATCATATTCTGTTTTTAAGTATCTGTTCCTTCGTCCCCTTGTGACCTAGGGAGTGTGGGGTTGGTTAAATTGTATTCTATTTTAAGTATCTATACCTTCCTTCCCCTTTACAACTTAAGGAGTGTGGTATTGGTCTAAATTATATAGTGTTTTAAAGTATCTGTAACTCCCCCCCATGACCCAAGGAGTACGGGGTTGATTTAAATATTATGCAGTGTTATTATGACCTGAGGGGTGTGGGGTTGGCTTAAATAATGTACTTGTTAAGTATCTGTTCCTTCCTTCCTCCACCATTATGAACCCAATGGTGTAAGGTTGGTTTAACTAGTAAACTGTGATAACTACTTTTACCTTCCTCCGCCCATTATAACCTGAGGGTGTGGGATTGATTTAAATAGTATACTGTGCTGAGTATTTGTTCCTTTCAACCCTTTATAATCTGAGGGGTGTGAGGTTGGATTAAATAGTACACAGTCAATTCCGCTTGTATGCACAAGCTCGGGACAAATGAAATCTGTGCATACAAGCAGAACGGCATACAAGCGGGATAGCATTTGTGAACAGTACCTTCAACCAGATGTAGTCAGAAACTTCATACGGTCACGTAAATGCAGCCTTAGTAAGCAACACCTGATCAAACGTATTTAGAACACACTAACAGTACAGTACTAAAATACATTAAAGTATATTAGAAAATGGGCTAGGAAATCCCAGGGCTCTGATTGGTTGATAGCGCTGGCAAGCTGGGCATCTATCAGGCAACAGAGCCCGGGCATTAAAAGTGCCAGCTTTGCCACAAACCTTATTGCCAAGATCATTAAGCAATTGGAATATTGTAATAAAAAAAGCTGCCATGTTTTTCTTTCACTTCTTAGCAGAAGAGTTTGCGGCCTCCCCCCTCGCCTTCTAAAACCATCAGTATGTCACATTCACCGAATAAGCAATATCACATCCCCAAAAAGAAAACTACAAAATCCACAAACCTAGCGATTTCCTGTATTCACATTAAATAGCTGCGCAGCATAAACACACAACCACATCCTCTCGTCCCCCAGGAAAGCCAGTGGCTCAGTTCAGAATGCTAAGCTGGCACCACATATCCTGAAGCAGGCAACAGTAGCAGGCGGAGTCCCATAGGTAGTAGCTCCACACATAAAATTCTCCGACCTGCTAAAATAAAGGTTGTGTCCTCCATAGTGGTTGAAAAAAACAGTTTGCTACAAATCTCGGTGATCACTCCCATTGTACGGCTCCTCTGTCTGCATTCCCACAGCATGTCACCAAAAAGTGACCCCATCAGAGTAAAATGAAAAAAAAAAAGCATGTACCCAACAAATGTAAATACCTCTCCAAAATCTGAAAAATGTTCCCTTCTTCCCTCCACAGTCCCTATTGTCCCAAGCATAAAAACAGGGGAATCCTCTCCATCACGGACATGCTCATTGTATCCTCAGGAAAGCAAAACAAATAACGAATTTATGACAGCACAGCATAACGTGAACACGCAAATTTAAACGGCCTACCTAAAAGTTATCTCTGCAGCCCGCTTCTCATCAGCAATCCCACTATGTACCCTCGCTCACACGCCCCCCCCACACCACAGCATTTCTTTGACAGAAAAAAACTATTTTGTGCCACCAGAAATAAATTTTTTTTTTACTTGCTTAAAAATCAGTCGCTCTACTACTTCGCGTGCTTTGCACTGGTAATGCTTCTCCAGTTCACCTCGCCTCCAACTCGCTCGGACTAACAAAAACACCACAGTGTAATTTTTGTTTAATGTACACAACCTGGTACATTAACACATTCTTTTACTGCAGACATCTTCTGATATGCTTCACCATGCACACCAATGAGTTGTCAGTGCATTTCCTCATGGGGGGGGTACAGCTCGCTGATGTCAATCTGGTACAAAAGAAACAAACAAAAACCACAACTTTATCTGCAAATAAATAAAAAAAATGACTGCTGTGAAGTCTCCACAAAACAAATAGATACAGTGCCTTCTAGTGTCAGTAATAGCAGTATACAGACAGTATAAACAAAATTCTAATACAGGCGGAGGAACTATTTTATAACAAAAGCTACTTTAAAATCATTGTTTCCTTAACTTTATTTATTAAACTTGTGTTTTTTTTACAGTGTCCATTTTTTCTATAATACTCCATGGTGGTCGGTATTGGGTAATACAGACCTTCCAGGGGCTATCAGGACCTCCTGCCCGCCGGACTCATTATGCCTTGGGTCCGCCATTACCCACACCGCCACCTGTTGGGTATTATTGCTTACTTGGACAGCACAGTACAGTACAGTATTTTATTTCATTTTTAAAATATTAAAATTATGGATGGCAGCAAGTAACACAAAACACAGTAAAAGTTCATTCTAGCATAACATCTAATGTTTGGGTGCAAGTCACAAGTCTTATGCAAGTGTGCCAGTGCTCTGCTCACATTTTCAATTTCAGGTACGAGCCAAGTTGCGATAGCTGTGCCCCTGCTAGTTACAGCATCAGTGCATTTTTCAAATGAGCAAAACCACTTGAAGTCTGTCTGTTCCTTAGTTTCAACAAACCCATTGATTTTTTGGTTTGATCATCCCCCGTACCTCAACATTTGTATTAAACAACTGTCTGGCAGAGATCAATAACTGGATGGCCTCCAGCTTGTTGTGACTGAACCCCGATAAGACGGAGGTACTGGTGGTGGAGTCAAACAGGAGGTGGGTGGGGTTGCCCCTGGAGGCAGACTCTGGAGTTGTTCTATGATCAGTCTCTTTGAGGGCATCCTCTAAGGTGTGTAATCTTGGTGTGATATTTGATAGCAGCATGATGATGGAACATCAGGTGTCTGCCGTTGTCAAGGGAAGCTTTTTTCATTTGAAATATATTGCCAGGATGAGGTACTTGATTCCGCCTCTGGACCTCCCCACACATGCATTTGTCACATCCAGGTTAGACTACTGTAATGTGCTCTACCTCGGGGTGTCTGGAGGCACCCTCCATTGACTGCAGCTAGTGCAGAATGCAGCTGCCAGGTTGTTGACAGGCCAGTCAAAATATTGCCATGTCACCCCAGTGCTGCAAAAACTGCACTGACTGCCAGTTCAATGGAGGGTGCTCTTCAAGGTGGGCTTGCTCACCTATAAGGCCCTACATGGACTGGGCCCTTGTTACCTGGCTGACCTTCTTACACCTGCTGCCTCAGTTAGGCCCCTCCAGTCCTCCTCGAGGGGCCTCCTGATGATTCCTAGGACAAGATTAAAAACTGCAGGCGATCGAGCTTTCAGTGTTGCCGGTCCTGTACTATGGAATTCACTCCTGTTGTTAGTGAGGGAAGCCCCATCAGTGGAGGTCTTTAAGACCTGCCTGAACTTCTATATGTTCAGACACGCATTTTCAGACTCTGTTTGACACTAGTGTTATTATCTTTTTAAATTTAGAGGGTTTTATATATTTATGGGATTTGTACGAGGATATAGCTTTGTGTCTGTAAATTGAGCTTGTGCCTTTTGTATGGCACCCAGAGGCTCTGGGATTGGGCGCCAGAAAAATAAAATTTGCCTTGCCTTGCCATTTGCCTTTGTCGGTGGGCTTTCCGGTTCCTCATCAGCTAAACACAGAACAGGTTCCATGGCTGCTGCAATGGCTGACACATGGAGGAACATCACAGCTGGGGCTTTTAACCTGTTTTCACGGGTAACTGACCTTAATTGCACCCATTAGTGTAACCACAAGGTGCTACATTAAAGCACAAGCCAGGACAATACTGCAATTAGCATTAAGTAAGCACTTTGAAATGGGCATGCAACTGAAAATCACAAGGCATACAAGTGGATGTTATAAGCTTAAAGAGATAGCAAAAAATGGCATACAACCAGGAAAGGCATACAACCAAATGGCATACAAGTGGAATTGACTGTACTTGTTAAGTATCTTTTACTTCCTCCCCACTTATAGGTGGCACTGGGTCATAATGTCACAGACATTATGCGCATAACAAACTCGACTGTCCAATACAGCGGTGCTATGCAGCATAAGTCTTTTTTCTGTGGGGTTCACCCCCACACCCCTGTTATGGGGCAGTGCCCCCGAACCCCCACTAAGGATTCTCAATTCCAAGGGTTTACCTTGGGGTGCGCACAATTCATAAAAAAAATAAAATGTCTGGGACCGGGAATCAAACCCAGTCTCAGATGCAGTACCTGGGTTCCTGCTGCTGTGGCTCAGTCCAGTGAGCCATGGCAGCTGCTCAGCAGAACCCACTCCTAGTAGAGGTCTTATCCTCTGCCTGGGATTGTGCGAATGGTGCAATACCATGTACAGCAGTATTGCACCATTCGATGTCATGGACAGCGCTGTTTCAGGTTAGCTATAATGTCGTGCGCTATTAAGCGTACCACATTATGACTCGGTACGCTTATGAGCTGGGTGTGCGTGGTTTAAATAGTACACTGTGTTAAGTACCTGATCCTTTCTCCACTTAATGACCCTAGAGGTGTGTGGTTACTTTTAATAGTATACTGTTTACAACAGTATACTATTATACAACACTGTATACAACAGTATAGGCTGTTGGTTAAATAGGATCTGCAGCTTATCCTCTAGGTAGGGAAATGGGCAGACTAGGTGGGCCAAGCGGTTCTTATCTGCCGTCAAAGTCTATGTTTCTATGTTTTAAGTACATGTATCTTCTTCCCCTCTTATGACCCAAGGGGTGTGGGGTTGGTTTAAATAGCATACTGTGTTAATTATCTTTTCCTTGTCCCCCCCAAGTAACTGTAACCTAAGATGTTGTGGGTTGAATTAAACAGTATGCTGTGTTAAGTATCAGTTCCTTCATCCCCATAATGATCTGAAGGGTATGAGGTTGGTTTAAATAATATACTTGTTAACCATGTGTTCCTTCCTCCCCCATGACCTGAAGGGTGTGGGATTGGTCTAAATAGTGTACTTAAGTATCTGTCCCCGACCCGTATGACCCTAGGGGTTTGGGGTTGGTTTACATAATATACTGTGTTAAGTATCTGATCTATCCTTCCTCCTCATAACCCAAGGGGATTGGGGTTGGTTCCAATAGCATGCTGTATAAAGTATCTGCATTTTTCTCTTTTTTCATGACCTGAGAAGAGTAGGGTTTGGAAAAAAGAAGAGGTTGTGCATTTCCAGATCTAATTCCTCCAGAAGAGGCTGAGACCACAATCTCAGAAACTTTACAAACAGAAGTTGAAGTCACCAGAGTGATACTAGTGTTTCACCTAACCAAACCAAGACTGTCAGTGTTGCAGAGGAGATTGCACCTTTGACCTCAAAGGATCCCATTTTGACAAAGAACAACAAGGGTTAAATCAACAAAAAGAGATATTGAAGAATCAAGTGGGGGCAGAGGGCAAGGTGCATAACAAACGATCCATACACACTCAGTAGCACTAAGAAGGGTGTGAAATAAAACGTGTTAACAGAGCTAGAATTCTTTTAACTGAAAACCAGTTGAGTGCCCTTTCAAAAGATTTGTCCATCCACCCCAGATGACAGATCCAAACTTGAACTCAATTTATTTAAACTGTACAGAAGGATTTCTTCAAAAAATCTTTGACTCCAGATCAGGAACAATGGGAGTGACAGAATTTAACCTGGACTCTTCTACAAGAAGGGAATTCTCTAGGATAATTGTCTTGAGCCTATCCTGAAATTAAAAGTAAAAACTTTGGGATAGAACCTTTTGACCCATTACTGGAACTATCAATCAGTTTGGTTGGCATCATGGAGAGTGATGCTTACAATACCTTAATAGTGAGACTAAGGGATCCTGCATTATTAATATTTAGTGGGATCTAAAGAGAACTGAGGCATGAGAGAGCAGATAAAAAAACTAGCACTGGTCAGAGCCAATGTGGCTGCAATATGATAGTAGTGGTGTAGCCGAGAAAAGTAAGAGGCTGCTTCACCCCACCTTTTGAGTTGCATAAGGGCCCAGTATTCTATAGACCTTGTTGCAATGGCTGGTGTGCTGTTATACATGGTTCAGCACCCTTGATGGTGCCTCCACCTCATGGGAAGCAACTTATATAGGTATATGTGCTAACCTTAGGGCAAAGACACTTATCATATAAGCATAAGTGTCAGGATTTGTGTTCTGTTATGCTCCATTATATTTTACTGATATATATTAGCCATGAGAAATGCCTTTTACTCTATGTTTACTGTATTCTTACATGTAAGGCAACAGTACCATCTTTAGTAATTGTACATCGCTACAAATGACCTTGGATTATAGAGATCTTATTGTATTATCTTTGTAAGCTATACAACTTTTTACACTAGTTAGGACATTTGTTCAGTCCAACTTTTTTTTTGTCCAATTATACACATTTTATGTATCTTCCTTAGCTGTTGCTATAGTGATTATCAGGGTATAAGACCCTTTAAAATTAATGGTTTTCCCTTTTTCCCATTGGGAAATCGTGGCATAATTTGCTGTTATAAAGGAGCATTTATAATGGCAAACACATGCACGGTTTTCCCCACACTGCGCATGCTTAAACTTCTCGCTCGCTGTGTCCTCCCCGCACAGGAAACCGTTCCCCTATGCAAACCCACCATGGAGAGAAACTGCCAAGGACACTCGGCAGTAAGTAATTTTTAAAATTACTTCAGATGTGCCACACGGCTACCAGATGGACCCCTATGACAATATTTTAAATAAAGTGAAAGTGGACCTCGCAAGCTGAGGTAATCTGACTGTGCCAGCACAGCAGTCTTTTTTTAATTTTATATAATTGCTGAGGCAAAAAAGAGAAGCCCAACAATTATATAAAATAAAATATGGGTCCCAGTGTGTAAACTCGAATTTACACACACCATCGGGGTTTATGTAGCATCAAACCCCTCGGGCGTGTGTAAATTCTCGTTACACACCGAGACCCATACTTTATCCTATATGTAACACGTACCTTCTCTGAGAAGAGAGAGACTGCATTGCCTAGGTAAGGAAAACTGGTGTTCTCCCAGTGTTCACACTGTAATGGTAGTAAGCCTGTATTACTGATCTGTAATAAATGTCATTTATTACATGAGTACAACTTGTCTGTTGTCTCTTGCTTTTGTACCATTCTGCCAAGAACCTGAGAGCGCGTGATTTGTTACAGGGTTACATTTTGGCAGTGGAATGCACAAAGAGAAATTCAAATTCAATTTATTTTGAATGTCAAGTAGTGTAGTGCGATGTTTACCTACTTGGACCTACTCATGCTTAAAGTGGTAGCGGTTGTGCCAAAGCCACACTATCTTGGTCTCAGGCATGGCAGACCCACACTAGACCCATTTACACTTCCTCTGTGAGTGACAGCATACCCCCTTGGTGCCACCGTTCGCCCACCGGGGACCAGAATGTGGTTGGTGATGGCGCCAGGGTATTTTCACCAGTTTTCAAACTGCTTTATTGTTTGTCTACCCCTTATTTGTCATGTCTGATCTGCCCCACCCAAAACTAAAACAAGCACATTTGACACTTTAGCAGATATTTTGTTAGAGATAGTGGGAGATAAATGTATGTTATTATGTTATGTGCACAGAACTGAGATTCGATGTCTCAAACTACCTCACATTCCATGGTGGATGGACAGATTTTGTGCTTGACACCAAATCTGCAGAAAAACCATTGCTGTGAATATCTGACTATTACTTAGAGTCCAAACAGGCAACCAAGAAATACAACCGCAAAGGTCTTTTGGTTGCAGCTCTAAATACTGCTGTTGAGAGTGTCACAGTGAGGTGTGCCTCCCTTGAACTGCAAAACGCATCTCTAAAAAAAGAGATGAGTTTGCAGGCATCGGAGTTACAGAAAAAGGTAAAGAAACTAGCAGAGGAGACACTGTCATTCTGCGATGCTAATTCCAGAATGATATATTGTACTGCTCAAGACACTGAGCAAGAGATATGTTTGTTAAGAGACGATTGTGAAAGGTTGAAATGTGATAAGAAACAGCATATTTGAATGATATTTTGAGTGATATGAATGAGACTGAGAGATGAGAATGCTGACTTGAAAGAGGATTACAAGTGGGTGAGTTGTGAGTTGGATAACGAGCTTAGGGAAAACATTGAATTGGGCGCCACATATAGAGTGTTGCAGAGAGAGAGAGAGAGAGGTTGAGAGAGATACTGAACAGGGCACTGCAAAAGTCTGTCACAAGAAATGTAGGCAAAAGATGCAAGTTAAACCCCTGTGATGTAGCAACTTCTGCTTGCCATTCACAAGATGGCGCCGATGTCGGAACGCACACTGCATAGCCACATCCAAGCAAACATGGTGGACACCATATACAATGCCAAGATGGCAGCTCCCATGACACAGGTGGAGGGTCTGTACTCTATAATGCACCTCTGCTCGCTCCTCTCACTAGGGGAGATGAGTCAGAGATTCATAGCATGATTCATGAAACGATCAGTAGGATCACTGTCCCGGAGGATCAAAAACAGGCCATCCAGGACCAAATTGACAAAATGCTAAAATATTCTGTCACTCAGAATAATACATACAAGGCGGTCGCTGATGCGGCAGCAGAGGCTGCACTTCACAGGGCTATGCGATGTATTGAACTGTGTATGACTATGCCTACTTCTAATCCCCTACAAGTCGCTCATTCTGTCCAGCAAATTGTGCAGAGTATCGGACAGATGGGCCCCAACTGAAAATCTCAGTTGCCACTTAGAGAAAGTGCGCTCCCTTAGTGAGAAACTCTCTCCAACCCCAGTACCAGGTTCAATTCTTGCAACAAACAGTTGAACCTACCCTATGGGCTAAGCTCTCAGAGACAGCATGGAGCACTGAAAACTTCATCTTTAATGAAATTTCCACTGCCCTCATGCGTGCAAATTACCCCGGAGTTGTGGGAACGTGCTTGGCCTATAAAGTCAAGCAAGGCACAAAGGAATGCCCAGCTGCCTACCACCAAAGGTTACGGCTTTCATACAAAACTGGCAAAGCACTAGCAGATGAGCAATTTGACACATAGATCAAATTGAGTAAAAGGATTTGTACATCTGGAACATGTGCCAGACCTTGCAGGAGAAGGTCAAACTCAATATTTTCCTGGACACTGACAAGTTTCAGGATGTTCTCACTAAGACAGAGTGGGCTTATCAGATCTACCGCCACACCCTTTCTTCCGGCAAATCCAACAAGGTAGCTGCAGTACAGCCTATGCCTGATGCCCCCACTCACTACACAGCGGACAGAAACAACCAGAAAAATGATACCCCTTCTGATGACAAACAGTCATACAAGGGGGGGGACCAGAACTATAGTAACAACCAGAACAATAGACAACAGAGGCACCTGGAAAAATCCAAACGCCCAACATAATTGCCAGAACCGATAGCGAAGCAGTCCAAGCTATCATCAAATCAGAGAAGAGAATGAAACACTCAGCAAGCTGTTGGAGGAAATTCATGCCAAGAGGGGAGCTACAGCTACGCAAACTATAGCTGCCCTAGCCCCGGCTGTCAAGCAATCATGCAGCTGAGGAGAGTTTGCATCAGTTACTGGCCTGGCAGCCACAACATCCAAGGCAGAACCACCTGAGCAGGCCATCACTGCACCTGTGACATCACAAGTACACTTGTACTAATTACAAGACATACAGGAGGCTTTGAAAGATCCTGCAGGCCTTTGATTTCAGGAACAGGCAGATGTTGCCAATTCTGAACAATCGGATTAACAATTACAGGCCTCGATCCAGATTGTGAGTAACCTGATTGTTGACACAAACGGAAGGCCTTGTGTAAAGGCCATGGTCGGAGGCCGCCAACTTACCATGCTTCTGGACACCGGAACAACCATGTCAGTCCTCCATGATGAGGACCCAGTCTCATCTGACTGATCTACTGGCTGGAAGACCAGTGCACAGGATGTAGATGGTACCCAGCTACACATCTACCAATCTAGTCCTCTATCTGTGGTGACAGGCCACCTCAGGACTGATTTTGCTTTTGACTTCATGGTTCTATGTCATCATCCCAGTATTTTGGGAATTGACTTCATAGGATTACACGGCTGTGTAGTGGATCCAGCCAACAGGCTACTTATTCAGATCAAAGGACAATGTCATGCTGTCACCATCCCAGATTCGCAAGTGGTGGCAGCCATCTCCAAGAACAACAAGGAGTAAGACATCATGGCTTTGTTCAAAGGGAATGACCTGTTTTCTGAGCTTGCACCCTTGTTGCAACAACACCTTGATGTGTTTGCCACCAACAAAAATGACTGTGGTAGGATGCACACTACCATTGAAATCACAGGGCCTGTCCCTGTGAGGCAGAAGCAGTATCCATTTCCTGCTGAAGTCTTGCCATCACTGAGGGAAACCATCCAGTCACTGCTGCAACAAGGAGTGATTAGGACCTGTGTTTCCACTGTCAATTCACCTATTTGGCCCATTAAGAAACCGAGTGGGGCCTTGAGACTCACAATTGACTACAGAAAACTTAATCAGGTTTCTCCTAACTGCTCACCAACAGTAGCATCAGCACCTGATGTACTCAAGCTGTTGACACCTGACACAAAGTGGTTCACAGCTCTTGACATTTCTAATGGGTTCTGGTCACTACCATTAATGCAGGGAAGCCAATATAAATTTGTCTTCACCTTTGATGGATGTCAGTACACCTGGACTTGCCTTCCCCAGGGTTTTCACAACAGCCCCTCCCTCTTCCATCGCCACATGATGGATGCCCTGCAGGGATTCTCCATACTCTAGTGTCTCCTGCAGGATGTGGATGACTTGCTTCTGGCAACCACCACAAAAGAAGATCATTTGACCCTTCAAGACAAACTTCTGTCTCTCCTCAAGACAACAGTCCTCAAGTGCAACCCCTCCATGGCACAATTGTGTGAGAAAGAGGTTATTTTCCTTGGCCTACATATTATAGACCAAGGCAGAAGCCCAGGTGTCAAGAAGATCCAGGGCTTACAAGATCTGCCCCTTTCTACTAGCATGGCAACACTCAGATGCTTCCTATGGATGGTAAACTACTCCAGGGATTTTATCCCTGACTGTCTTGAAGGCCTCTCCCTTGTATGAACTTCTGAAAGACGATGTCCCATGGACATGGAGAACCACTCACACTGATGCTGTTACACAGCTCAAACAGGCCTTAGCATCAGCCCCAGCACTGATCAGTCCTAACCCAGATCTTCCATTCCATTTGGAAACTACTACTTCTGATGTGGCCATGTTTGCTGTGCTGGCACAAAAGTACAATGGGTATTTCAGGCCCACTGCCTATGCTTCTAAAATGCTGTCCCCAGTAGAGAGAAAGTATAGTCTCTGTGAAAGAACACTCTTGGCAACCTACTGGGCTATCAAACAGTTCATGTACATCATTGGGTATGCACCTGTTGTCTTGCATACCTGCCACACCCTAACCAACTTCTTATTTTCAGACAAAGTGAAAGATGGTTCTGTTTCTGATACCAGACTCACCCACTGGTCTTTGCTTTTACAGGACAGGGACATCAAGGTACTACCTGCAAAAATGCCATCCATCTTAGCGCATGGCCTACCCTACACAGGTAAGCCCCACGATTGTGCACTCCAATCTCCCAACTTACCCGAGCCGGGCCCATTCTTACCAGGTACACCAAATGTTTTGAAAGATACCAGCAAGTATTGAGTCTTTACAGATGGCTCCACCTCCTATCTGGAGGGAGAACTGGTAGCAGAATTTGGTGTACTCAAGTAGACTCAGATGGTGATTTTAGGTGCATTGCTAGGAAATGTACTGTCATTTCGTGGGTGCCACTCAGTGGGAAAAATACTGCTGGGCATTGGTATTGTTGCTGTAATACATTTAAATAAATAAAACAAAATGCATTGGATTGTTCTGTTGGGAGGGTGGGTATTGATGGGTATGTGGTTAGTAAATATACAAATATCAGAGAGCAATTGTAACAGTGTCAACGGGGGTATGGTTTTAATTTCTTTAAAGGGAAATATTCAAGATCATCAGCTTGCCCCTGTTAAGAGACGTAGTCCTTTTACAAATATGAAAAAGATGTTTCTTAAGCCCCTGGTTGTTAAGCATAGTATGTCTGGAGTAATACATTGTAGGACTAAATGTTTGATTTGTTTTGCCTTATTGGCACAATGTGGTGATGTTGAAAACAACCCAGGCCTAAGAATATTGAGAAGTTAACTGTTGTACATGAGAATGTGAGAAGCATCACACATAAGATTGATTAGTACAGGGTGTGGGCCGCTGAATCAGGTCAGGACATTCTTGCAATATCAGAGACATGGCTTCACCCAGAAATAAATAATAATGAGTTAGCATTATCAGGATATAGGATTCTGAAGCAAGATAGAGAAAAAAGGGGGAGGTGTAATGTTATATGTAAAAGATACCTTAGGACCTTTTCATTTGTTGTTGGCTAAGAATGTAGAAGGAGTTGATTGTTTATTAATAGAATTATTAAAGTTAAAATTGTTAATTGAAGTTTTTTATGCCCCACCCAAAACTAAAACAAGCACATTTGACACTTTAGCAGATATTTTGTTAGAGATAGTGGGAGATAAATGTACATCATTAATGGGAGATTTGAATGTAAACTGGGAGCAAGATAGAGGGAAAAAGCTGAAAATTAGTATGGAAGTTCTAGGTCTAAAACAAATAATTCATCAACCTATGAGAAGTTTAAATAATAGAACACATGGATTAATTCTGGATTTGTTTTTTATCCCAGAGGATTTGTGAGTGGAGGAAATAAAAATCCTTCCTCTAAATTTAGGGGATCATAATCCTATCCAGTGCACTCTGTTAGAGCAGGAAGTTCAAGGAGATGGTGAACAGGAGCATTGAGTGCATGACCTAAGGAAATTTAGTGAAAAATCTTTTAAGGATAGTCTCCAAAACTTTAATTGGAACAGAATGTATTTAATCTCCGACTTAAATTTAGCTATCCAGGAATTTACTGATTCATTTTTAGATATTGTGCAACAGCATGCTCCACTGATAAATACGAATAAAAAAGATGTGCCTTGGTTAAGAATCATTTAAAAACCCAGTTACGTATAAGGAATAGGGTTTGAAAAAAGGCAAAAAGGACTAAATTGGAGGAGGACTGGAACATATTTAGGTACTGGAGAAATAAGTGTAAGAGGGGTGTAGATCTAGCTAAAAAAAAGTTACTATCAAAATGTGTTTAAAAAGATGCAGGACCCAAATAAGTTCTGGAAAAATATTTCTGAACTGAGGAATCCAGTGAAGCCAAAGAACCCAATTATTTAACAAAATGGGGATAAATTGGTTAAAGAACCTTCAGAGGTTGATAATTTATTGAATACTTATTTCAAGGATCTACCTGATTTAAATATACCTAAATTGAACTTTAATGCAACTTGTTTGAACAACCGAAATTGACCATCCCTACCATGAATACTAGAGGGTTTAAACTAAGGAAGGTTAAAGTGAAAGAAACAGCTAAAGAATTAAAATGTTTGAAAGTCTCTAAGAGTGGAGGTTTAGATGGTATTGATGCTAGGTTTTAAAAAATTAGTGCTGATCTAATTGCCCCGTTGATTACGTATTTCTATAATTGGAGTATTGATTTTTCTTTGGTGCATGAAATATGGAAAATGGGGAAAGTTGTACACATACAGTATATAAAAGTGGAGATAGTACACTCTCCTCTAATTATAGGCCTATCACTTTACTTCCCATCCTTGAGAAGGTACTGGAGAAGCTGATAAATTACCAGCTTTGCCAGTACCTTAAACAAGAGATTATAACTAATTTTCAATATGGGTTTAGGAGGGGAGGTCTACGAACACCACCCTAACTGATTTCAGCAACCTGATAACTACATCATTAAAACAGGGTAGATGCACTAGGTCAGTGTTTGTAGACCTCAGTAAGGCTTTCGATCTGGTACGGCATGATCTTTTATTACAGGCGTTGTCGGATATAGGGATACAGCAAGCAGCTTTGCTGTGATTTAAATCTTATTTGTCAGAATGTAGACAAAGTGTTCAGTGTGGGGCTGCTGTCTCAGGTCTGGTGGAAATGGATAGAGGGGTTCCACAGGTCTCAATTTTGGGCTCTGTATGGTTCAACATCTATATAAATACTTTAGTACGTCAGATGACAGATACAGAGATTAGGCTTTATGCAGAAGACACGGTTCTTGTGGCATCTGCAAACAATCCTGAGGACCCGAGACAGCAGCTCCAGACAGATTTGTCTTGCATGGAGATTTGGATGAGGGATTCTGGCTTGTTGATAAGTTTAAAAAAGACTCAGTGCATGCTTTTTTCTGTAGGTGCCCAAGTGAATAAAAATATCTCAGATCTGCAGATCAGATTTTCTGATGGATCATTAGTTCAGACTGTAACTTCCTATAAATATCTAGGAGTCCTTGTTGATTCTCGGATGACTTTTTCAGAACACATATATTTACAGACTAAGAAAGTCAGTCAAAGATTGGGAGCCCTTCAAAGGGTATCAGGGTGTTTGCCAAGTGATATTACAGTTAGATTTGTAAAACCATTACTTTTGCCCATATTGGAATATGGATCCTTTCTCTATATGTATTCAAATCAGAAATCATTGGTTAAATTGGACCAATTGTATTATAGATTAGGGAAATACATGACAAGAAAGGGTCATGGGATTCACCATTGTTTAGTCTATCAAGATCTTTACTGACTGCAACTAGCAGCTAGGAGAGATTATTTGAGGACCCTGGTTGTCATGGACTGAGCCATACTAAAAATTCATTACATCCGTTAAAATATTTGATACAATTGGAAGTGGATTCATTATATTTAACCAAATTAAGGAAAACATCCATGAAGATACCTACAGATAGAATCATGAATAGAATGGGAGTCAAGACACTTCAAAATAGTTTGGCTAAACACTGGAATAAATTACCAATTGAATTAACTATTATTGCTGATTTGCACAGGTTCAGACTTGAATTACATGACTTTCTGAAGGTTCATTGTAAATGTTTTTAGCTATAACTATGTGGTCTGTAGATCTTGTTTTTATGTTGATGTTTTGAAATGTTATTTTGTTGTTATTTATTTTGTATTGTATTGTCTGTAACTTTTTTTCAAGAAGATACCACAGGAATTTGTTGTAAATGGGTGTTTTCCCAACAAAATTACCTGTATAAAAATAAACTTTTTATCAATCAATCAATTTCCTCACAGTATGCCGAATTGGCAGCTGTGGCCTGTGCTTTACAGGTTATGCCCCATGGTACTAGGGATGCTATCATATTTGTAGACTCCAGTTAGGTCTGCTCCTCCCTTACTGAATTTTTACAATTCTGGGAGAGAAATAACTTCACATCCTCTGATGGCACACATGTCAAATACAGGGATCTGTTTGTGTATATACACACACTGACACAACAGTTTACTCCTAAACTGTACATTCACAAGGTAAAGGCTCACTGAAAAACTGACCCTTACCATGAATTCAACAATCACGCAGACTCGCTAGCCAAAGTGGACACTAGAGGGGGGGATATATGGTTTATGACTCACCCAGTAGCCTTGGCAGCCATCTTCTTAGCTGCCAACACCAGGCAGAAACCACAACCAGAACTACCACTTGACCTTTCTGCTGCACAGAAATCTGATCCAGAGCTAAAAGATGTGCTCAAGTGCCTAGACAAATGAACCGAACAGGAACTACCTACTGGTAGTCCATACAAAAGACATTTTGACAACATACACCTATCTGATGATCAGAAACTGATCTGGTATAGGAAGGACGATACAGGTCACAAACTGTGGGTTGTACCAAAATCCTTATGAACTGAGTTCATCTACATGGTTCATGACTCCCCCACTGGTGGATACCGGTGGCAGAAATATGGGACTTCAGAGGAGCTGACTTTGATAAGATGGCCAACAGAGTTAAGCTAGCCCTGGCAAAAAGAAACACAGGTGAGGAGGTACAGGCAAAGTGGGCAAGCATTAAGGATACAATACTTGAAGCAACATCCCATTGTGTTAGACAGAAAAGGAAGTGTAAAAGAAGAAGGAAACCACTTTGGTTCTCAAATACAGTAGCAGAAAAGGTCAGAGCCAAAAGGCTGGCCTTCAGAAAATATAAGGAACACAGCGGGATGAAGATAGGAGGCATACCAAACTGCCCTAAGGGAAGCAGGTAAGGCAGTAAGGCAGGCAAAGTCCCAAACTGAGGAAACACTACACGGACAGTAAAAGAAGGTGACAAGACTTTCTATGATACATTAGTGAAAGAAGAAAGTCCAGAGGGGGTATTGCTAAGCTTAATGGAGAAAGGGAGCATGTGAGGAGGAGGACCCTGTAAAGGCATCTATCCTAAATAGATACTTTTGCTCAGTATTTACTGAAAGAAGGTAGGGCAGGGCCCACAGCTCAACATCATGGACACAGCGGGGAGGAGGTGAGCACTACTCCCTTCACAAAGAAAGGGTCCCACAAGAGCTTGCTAAGCTCAGGGTGGATAAGGCAATGGGACCTGATGGCATACATCCCAGGGTACTTAAGGAGCTAAAGGAGGAACTAGCAGAGCCTTTAGCAGAATTGTTTAGTGAGTCTCTGAGCACAGGAGAGGTCCCAGAAGACTGAGAAGGGCTCATGTGATCCCACTCCACAAGAGTGGTAGCAGGGAGGAGGCGGGGAACTACAGACCGGTCAGTCTTACCTCAGTAGTGGGCAAGATTATGGAGGCACTTAAGGAAAGGATAGTGCAACACCTGGAATCCATAGGGCACAGGATCCAAGACAGCATGGGTTTACAAAGGAAGGTCCTGTCAAACTAATCTCATAGATTTCTTTGACTGGGTAACCAGAGTGGTGGACCAGGGAGCAGTTGATGTCGCCTACCTTGACTTCAGCAAAGCTTTTGACACTGTTCCACATAGAAGATTGATAAATAAGCTAGGTAGGCTCTGGGTGGGTCAGAAGTTGGTCAACTGGGTGGCAAACTGGTTGACTGGCAGAAAACAGAGAGTGGTGGTAAATGGTATACAGTCAGAAGAGATGCAAGTCACAAGTGGGGTACCTCAGGGATCCAGTCCTGAGGCCAGTCCTATTCAACATCTTCATTAGTGACCTCGAGATGGACTAGGAGGTAAGGCTTGTCTGTTTGCAGATGACACCAAGATCTGCAACAGAGTAGATGATCCAGATGGGGTGGGCAGAATGAGAAGAGATCTGGATAAACTAGCAGAATGGTCAGAAGAGTGGCAACTGGATTTAATGCAAAGAAGTGCAAAATCATGCACATAGGGAAGAGAAACCCTGAAGCCACTTATAGGCTGGGAGGAGTTGCTAGCAGTCACAAAGGAAGAAAGAGACTTGGGCATCATCACTGATGACCTAAAATCATCCAAGCAGATCTCTAAAGCAGTAGGTAAGGCTAGGGGTGTTAGGATGTATTAGTAGGGTATCACAAGTCGTAAGAGGGAGGTAATAACTCCTCTGTACAAGACATTGGTTAGGCCCCATCTGGAGTACTGCTGCAGTATTGGAGGCCACACCTTCACAAGGACATTAACCAAATTGAGGCAGTCCAGAGAAGGGCAACCAAAATGGTGCAGGGACTGCATCAGAAGACATATGAGGACAGATTAACGGAGCTCAATATGTATACCTTGAGCAAAGGAGGGAGAGAGGATATGATCGAGACATTTAAACACCTTAAGGGCATAAACAAGGTGAAAGAGTCTAACATGTTTAAATATAAGAAAAATAGCAGGACAAGAGACACAGCATGAGATTAGAGGAGGCCGATTAAGGGGAATGTGAGGAAATTTTTCACAGAAAGGGTGGTAGATGCATGGAATGGCTTACCACAAGAAGTGGTGGCTATGAATACAGTGCAGGGCTTCAAACAGGCATGGGATAGGCATAAGGGAGCAATACAAATGACTATGAATAGATAGGTCACTGACAGAGCAAAGGCCGATGGCACATTTATAAGGTAGAAAAAGAAATGGGCAGACTGGATGGGCCTTGCGGTCCTTATCTGCCGTCAACTTCTATGTTTCTATGTTTCAGCTAACACCATCCAGAGACTTAAAACCATTATCTGGAGGCCTCCTATGATCAAGGACATGGAGCACTATGTGAACAATTGCATAGTGTGTGCCCAGAACAATCCTATTTCGGTGAAAAGAAACACCAAACTCTTGCCACAAAGGCAATCTGTACCATAGAATGTGATACAAATTGATTTCATTGGCCTCTTGACTAACTCCAGCAAGAACAACAAGTACACACTTGTTGTCACAGATTTGTTTTCCAAGTGGGTTGAGGCATTCCCACTAAAAATAACACAGCAAAGACAACTGCCAAGATCCTGGTGGATCAATTGTTCTCCAGGTGGGGCCAACCTTTTAAGGTAGACTCAGACCAGGGAACCAGGTTTACAGCTGAGCTGATGAAGGAGACACTCCAAATGCTTGCAGTAGATCAGAACTTTTATATCCCATACCATTCTCAATCTTCAGATCAGGCAGAAAGAGGAAACAGAAGAATCAAACAGACATTATGCAATTTCATCAATGATAATCCCAAGGACTGGGATTTCCTCTTGCCAATACTCCTGATGGCAATCAGGGGCACTCCTGCAGCAACTACCCAGTGCACACCATATGAGGTTATGGCTGGTAGAGCAATGAGATTACCTCAGCACCTGTTGATTGACTGCCACACCCCTACCACAGATAGAGTATCTGTGGACAAATATGCTGAAAAACTTCGAGATTATATCATGACAACACATTTGTTCACTGCAAATTATATGGGTACGGCTCAACAACAAGCAAAAGCCCATTTTGATAACCATGCCAAAGAAGTTGACTGGCAAGTTGGAGATCAAGTCATGCTTCTCCAATATAGGCCACCAGCTCACTCATTTACCAGCAAGTGGGAAGGCCCATATCCCATTGTCAACAAACTCAGCCCTGCTGTTTATCAGGTGAGTGTTCAGCATCAGAAATAGACCACTGACAAGTGGCTCCATGCTAATCAGCTGAAGTTGTATAAAGGTGACTAATTACTTTTCCCAACCCTCTTAAGGTGAACTAGTACCCCTCACTTAACAATCGTTTTCTGTTTCTTAAAGATACACTGGCAAGATGGCTATCTTGCACCTCATCATTCTGGTAGGACTACTTGTTTTGACTTACTCTCAAGACAAACCCCTTACAACTGAACACAGATGATGTATGGCACATTTTCTTGACAAACTTGAACATTCAGCTAGAGATGTACCCATCTCCAGCTCCCAGGGAGTACATATAGGCATCTCTAACAAATTGATTACTGTTAACGAAGGCTCAGACACCTACCTTAATGCCATGGTTGTATCTCCAGACAAATCCACATTGCAGATACAATGGGAAACTGATTTTAATGGTTACACACTTCCTATAGCACATTTATCTAAAGGAACCTTTCATGGATGGACCAACACAGAGATTGCACCAAATGGTACACTCTCTACTTGACAAGCCAATTCTAGACACACTGGTCTCTGCAACTTAACTGCCTTAATAGGTCCTACATTTTGCGACTATCTCACCTCTGAGGAGTCAAAAGCTTTCTGTCTTCACAAATATATGGCTACTGAAGCTTTCCCTTTCTGTAGTCCCACCCACTGAAGAAGAACTGACTGAATGTTCTCCTCAGGAGCCTGGTCCTCCTAGTGATCTGACCACCACTTCCCTTCCAGGAATTTTGATTAACAATGTATAATTTATGTATGTTCCAGTTATTTTTAATCTTACACACTGGAATATGGCTGAGTTTGGTCTCTGTCACATGACCAACACTTCTAAATTTTTCAGTATGATGCTTCTAGTTATTGTAGCTGCTTACCAGACTCGCACAAATGAGCCAGTTTGTGGACTTCATGCCACTGAACACTTAGGAGTTTTTAGACCCACACCTAATACTAAGAGTAAATTATGCACTAGGCGTGATATTGCAGATGTTATTGGTGTAGCAAGTACCATCTCTGGCCTTTTTGGTTCAGGCATATCTATCTGGAATGGAGCAGAAATAGCTGCTATTAAAGCACAAACACTTAACTTTCAACAAGCTATTACAAATGATGTGTTACCACCACTGTTACATGGTGTAGATTGTTTAAGTAAGGAAGAACGTTTTGCTGTTTATAACATGCAGGAAATCGTGAAAGGATTTAATGACACTAGAAATAAAATTAACAAATTGATTTTTCAAAAATACAAGCAGATGGGGTAGAGTTGGGGGAAGCTGCCTGGGCGTGGTGCATGTGGACGTGTGCACGCTTACGCCCGCTGACATCATTGCATGCCGCCAACTCAGGGGGAAAATAGTACAGGAAAAATGGTGCCACCCGACACGGCTTGATGGCTGCCCACGAGTATGCCGGGTGCTGGCACCTGAACTGGATCCGTTGGGGTAGGGAGTTAGGGGGGCTCCCTGCCACCCTGCTATGGGGGGTAAGCTGCAGGGGATACTGGGTGCCAGCAGTCCCGGTAGAAACAGATGGCAGCTGGATCCCCATAGGTAGGGTTGTGAGGCTACGGGTAAGCATCTTGGTGGTCACAGGAGAATAAATAACTTATAAAAAAGCAATATATTGCCCATGAACTTTTATGCTCCATTTATAGTTCTTATGTAATTGCCACTGTCAACAATCTCCTCAGGGACTTGGAAACAGGACACATTCCTGACATTATTCATGATAGGAGAATGTCTAAATGGTATGGTCCTCACTACAAATCTGCAGCATGCATTACATTGTGTATGTCAAATTCTGTCAATATTTCTGTCTACTGCTAGAAATCTTGGGTGTGTTTCAAGTTACCCAAACCAAGCACCATGTTATTTTACTAAATGTTGTTCTATTCATGACAACATGTTCATTACCTTCACTGTGTCACTACCTCCCTTTGATCCACAAACTTCTGTCTTTGATAAACTGGCTGCAATTAATTCCATTGGACACCTTGATGAGAACATTTACTGAGAACGAACAGACTTGCCTTCTTTGCTTGTGCTTCATTCAATTCTACAAGCTTGGGTTGCACCGCATACCAACTGCTGAGCCAAGAAGGGATATTATTACCTGCGCTGATGTGACATATTTGACATTGTTAAACCTGTCTGTGGCTACTCTCTAGAACACTTCAACTGGTCTTATTCCTTGGGTGATGATCTGCCATCTAACCTGACTGAACAATCTTTGCAAGCTGTATCTTTAGCGCCTGCCACCGAAACAGCTGCATCCTGAAGCTAGCTGGAGGAGGTTCATCGCTTCACATCATGGCTCACCAACCAATCCTTTACTTGTCCTATACATTTACAGCAATGGAGAGTTCCAACTGTATAAGTTACCTACAGTTCCAATGGGCAGTACTGTGTAGTGACAAATCATCATTCCTTTACTTACGGTGCCAACTCTTGTGCTATTAATGCTCCTAACTTCTGTTTTATTCCACTGCAGAAAACAGTAATTGGTCACACAATTATTACTCCTGTTCCTCTCCCTGAACCAGATGTTACTGATACTGATCCACAATACTTGCTTGCCTTGTCTCAATATTTGCCTGTTTCAATGTACATATTGACCCTTTGACACTTTCTTTGAAATCCCTTTTAGCTAGAAAGGATTCACATATTATCTATATTAGCAACAATATTTCTAAAGCTGGTGATGCTCATAACACTCTTATTCATGATGGTGATTTAAGCACTGCTCTTTTGAATACTTGGTTGAAATTAACTTTTAAAGCTTTTGTTATTATCCAAGCACTTCTGATTGTTTTTCTCATATTAAACCTTTGCTGTCTGCAACTTACTCTTAGACAACATCATGAGCAACTCAAATTCCTTTACAAGGCTCGTGCCTTGGGCTTGTAAATGACAGCTTCTGTAGCTCCATCCCACTACTTTCCTGTGGTTGTTGCCTTTTCTTTTGAAGGCAACAAGGGGGGGAATGTTATCTATGTTCCAGCACCCTTGATGGTGCACTCACCTTGCGGGCAGCAACATATGTAGGTATATGTACTAACCTTAGGGTGAAGACACTTATTGCAGCTGGTGCAGAATGCAGTGGCCCGGTTATTGACGGGAACCTCTTGGTCCTGCCATATTTTGCCGGTGCTGTGTGAACTGCACTGGCTGCCAGTTCAGTGGTGAATCACCTTCAAAGTCAGACTTCTGACTTATAAAGCCCTACACAGGCAGGGCCCAGACTACCTGAAAGAGCTACTGGTCCCTTACTGCTCAGGGCGATCACTCCACTTGACTGACGAGGGGTTGCTAGAGATACCAAGGGTTTGTTTAAAATCTTCTGGGGCCTATGCATTTATGCACATGGCCCCAACCCTTTGGAACTCTCTACCCTGTCAGATACATGAGTGCCTGACCATGGAAGGATTTAAACAGGCGCTCAAAACTGTTTTATGGAGCCGTGCTTTTGGGGATTAGTTTTATTTTGCTGACTGTCTGTAAATATTTAATTCTGTTTTTAATATATGTAATTTTATGCTGAAGTTGTTTTAATTTTCTGTAAGGTGCCTTGGTATTTGAAAGGCCCCATATAAATAAACCTGATTTGATTTGATCATATAAGCATAAGTGTCAGGATCTGTGTTCTATTAGTCGCCATTATGTTTTAATGGTATAGATTAGCCATGAGAAATGCACGTTGCTCTATTTTTACTGTATTCTTATTTGTAAGGCAACAGTGCCATCTTTAGTAATTGTACATCCTACAACTGACCTTTGATTATAGAGATCTTATTGTATTGTTATCTCTGCAAGCTATGCAATTTTTTGCACTAGTTAGGATACTTGCTCAGTCTACCTGTTTTTGTCCAATTATATACATTTTATGTATCTTCCTTAGCCATTGCTATTGTGATTATCAGGGTATAAGACCCTTTGTAACACATAGCTTCTCTGAGAAGAGAGACTGCATTGCCTAGGTAAGGAAAACTGGTGTTCTCCCAGTGTTCACACTGTAATGGTAGTACACCTGTATTACTGATCTGTAATCAATTTTATTTATTACATGAGTACCATGTGTCTGTTGTCTCTTCTATTTGTACAATTCCACCAAGAACATGAGAGGGTGATTTATTTGACTGAGTCATGAGGTTGTTCATTTTATCAGTATGTGGTACCCTACTGCTTCCACAAATTTGCAATACTCCCACATAAGCTGCCTTGTTTCTTATTCCCCTTTTAACACCCCCCCCACATATGCTGCCTGGTTTCTTATCCCCCTTTTACAGTATGCTGCTGGTGACGTTCCATGGTTATTCATCCCCTTTGCCTGCACCAGCAAGATCACCAGTTCCACACAGCTGTGTCAACTTTAGATAAGAGCCCAAGTTCTGTGTGTGAGACCTTAACACATGATTACTATGAGACTGACTCCTAGGTGAGAGTGCTTGCAACTGGACCTCACTGATATGTAATAGTTAATAATAAAGAATAGATACTTAAAATACAACACGCTTGAATGTAGTTTATATAATAGTTAATAATAATGAATAGATACTTAAAATACAGCACACTTGAAGGCAGTTTAATCTTTGATTACTTTGCATGCTCATTAATAAGACCATCCCTGTGCAGAGTCCACCATGTCTGTAGAACTCAGTGGTATTTGAAAGGTTCACACATAAACTGTCAGGTGTGTTAGTGTAATACAAAAAACTACTGTACCTATACAGCCAGATCAAAATGGCTCTAGTACAGAACACGGGGAGGAGAACTTACCTATACAACCAGATCAAAACAGCCCTAGCAGAGAACATGGGGTGGGGGGAAGGTGTGTCTGCTCCATAATGACACCCAGTTACTCAATATCCACTAACTGTAACTAACTTCCAAATTCTGGCAGGTGATTCAAGATCTTTTTTCACACACACCCACCACATCGCCCCATCTCTGTCCTCCAGGAGGGTGACTCCTTCATATCCAACCCCCCCCAACAGTTCCCTCAAAGTTCAGCTTACTTCACTTCACTTCATGCACTGCTGACCTACTCCGATCTCTTTCCTCCCACCTCCTGCTCTCCTCCCTCCCCCTCCCTTCCCACTTCTGCATGTCCCCCCTTCTCCTTCTCCTTCTCAACTACACTTTTCTCTACCACCCTCAAAGTGATACTTGCCCTGAACACCTCCTCAGATACCTCCCCAGATGGACTTGACTCAAAACTTCTCTTCCTATCAGCCCATACCATCAGTCCCCCTCTTACCACTCTCCTAAATCTCTCCTTTTGCTTAGTTGCAGTTCCCTTGGCCTAGAAGCATGCCTTGGTCCTACTGTTTCCTAAAGGAGGCAATCCCTCCTTGCCAGGCAACTACTGGCCCATCTCCCTCCTCCCCTATCCTTTCCAAACTCCAAGAGCATCTTGTCCTCTCTCAACTCTCCTCCTTCCTGGACAACACCTCTTTCTTCATCCCTTACCAGTTTGGCTTTAGGAAGCTCCACTCTACCACCACCTCTGTCCTCAGGCTCACCAACTCCATCCTTACTGGAATGGACAGTGACCTCATCACCTCCACCATTTTTATCAACCTAGCAAAGGCTTTCAACACAGTCTCCCATCCAATCCTTTTAAGTAAACTCACTTCAGCTGGGCTCCCACCCACTGTTATTGACTGGTTCAGGTCCTACTTGGTGGGCAGAACCCATGCGGTCAGGATTGCTGATTCCATATTCTCCCCCTCTCCCCATCATGACTGGTGTTCCACAGGGCTTGGTCCTCAGTCCCCTTCTTTTCTCCATTTTCCTAAATGACCTCCCCTCTGTCTGCTCCTCCTCCAGCATCCATATGTATGCCAACAACACTGTCTTGTATACATCTGGTCCCTTCCCCTCTGATGTAATTACCAGTTTCCAGTAGGACTTTGATAATGTTCAGCGCTGGTTAGTTTCTCACCAGTTATTTCTAAATGCCAAAAAGACAGTCTCTATGTCCTTCGTCACTAGGCAAAGACTGTTTTGGCTCCCTTCATTACCATCTTTCCACACCCTTGATGAGTCAAAACTGGAGGATACTTCCTCTGTAAAGTATCTTGGTGTCTGGCTCAATCAACACCTAGACTTTTCTGGTCACATAGATGTGATTACCAAAAAAACTACACCCCAAGCTCGGTGCCCTCTAGAGAAATCATAGTTGCATCCCACTGCCCACTCGCTGGGTTGTGGTCTAGAAAATGATCCTCCCAGTTTTTGACTATGGTGATGTAGTCGTCAGAGCCACACCCAAATCTCCCCTTGCCAGACTGGACACCCTATTCAACTTTATTCTGTCATTTTGCCTTGGATGCCCCCATCACTGTGACCTTTACAAATCCCTCTCCTTCCTCTTGCTCGAGGACAAGTGATGTTCTCACTGCATCTCCCTCACAGCTAAGTTCTGGTTTGGCTCCCTCTCTTCTTACCTCTCCTCCTCACTACCTCTTCTCATTCTCTCCGGAGCTACGACACTTGTTTTCTTACAGTCTCATCTAGAACCTCTTCTGTAGGTCATGCTGTGCTCTCCTTCTGCCTGCCTAAACTATGGAACCCCCTTTACCCAGCTCTTAGACACACACCCTCCCATTCTGCTCTCACCTCCCTTCTCCATACACTCTCCATCCCAATTTGTTCATGCTACTAGCATCTGCTACATGTTCTTCTGCTACTTGCTGAAATCCACTGTTTCACTCAAAATATGTTTAAATTGTTGTTTTTAAGTACCCATTGCTGTACTGTACTGCTGTAAGTTAGCATGTATATGTAATTTTATGTGTTTATTGCTTTTTGTACTCCCTATCCCTCCTCCCCCAGGATGCACCTGGAAATGAGCTTCAGCTCACTGTGCTTTTCTGGTGAAACCTAATAAATAAATAAATAAATACATACATACATACATACATAAATAAAAACATTATAACCCCTCAAAAGCTGTGGATTCTGTTTCAGATCTTTTTCCCCATTATTTTTCTGCTATTATGTGATGTAAGTGGTCCATATAAAAATAATGCAGTTCTGCATTCACCCCTAGCACAGTGCTTTGCTGCTGCCCCTGAGGCCCTGGGTTTTGCAGCATTGCAGAATTTTATTCATACTTATCAAATCACTTTTGAGCTGCTCTGTGTGTAGTCAAAAAAAATTTTTTCGAAGGGGTTTGAAGAATTACACCTGCCTTGTTCATGAGGTGGATTGAAAAAAGGCTATGTTGAAAATATGGGGTCTGAATCTGGAAAAATACTGGTAGTAAATTTATAAGAAAGCACTGAAGAATTTCAACGTTGCTTCATAACTTTCTTGCTTCTTGAGATTTTAACCCCAGATTTTCAACATAATCTTATCGTCACACCTCAGGAACCCAGCAGGTTAAAATGTTCAATCTCAGAAGAAGTATCATTTAGCACCACAAGTTCAAAAAGACATTGTGCCTAGGGCTTGAGAAATTTCATAGGCATCAAAGTCTGGCAAGGGGCAGGATGCCTGAATTATTAATGCTTCTTCTTAAGTTGCTCTGGCAAGTCAGCTGCTCCTTTACAAAGGAAGAGGTGTCACCGCTGAGTGGCAGAGCTGGGTGCAGGATTGCAAGGGGTTAATTTATAGACAGCTAACTTCAATGTATCAGGCTGATTAAGGCAGCTTGGGTGGGCTATCAAAGGGGTCTGTGTTTTCTTTCTCTTTCTTTCTTTCTTTCTTTCTTTCTTTCTTTCTTTCTTTCTTTCTTTATTTTTGTAGTAGAGCTGGGACCAGACTGCAAGAGATTAACTTGAAGACAGTCAACTAACTCCAGTTGGTGTTGATGCTGATTCACCCTCCTTTCTTTCTCCGGGTACTGTAGTTGAGGTTTGTCCAATACCTCCCACATCTCAGTGTGTAGCTCCATGTAATCATGTGTCCTACATGTTGAGGGACAGCATCTCACATTTTCTCACATTTCAGATATCCAGTGGCCCCTCTTTTTATTGACAGCAGATTGTGAGGCATGGCTTGTCATGAAGCTAAGTCCACAGACTCCACAGGGAGCCTTGGGAGGTCCACTGCCTTGTTGAAAGTTGCACAGTTAACCAGGGGATGTGGTGGGATTCAAATCTAAAACTCCCACAGCCACTGTTGCCAGGTTCACAGTTTTTGCACTAGAAACTGCATGGTGTCCCAGTACCACCAATGACCCTCTTTTAATTATATGCATAAGACTTATTTTGGGATGTTTTTTGGGGGTATTATTTACCCTGAATAGCCCAGCTCAACATGCTGCTCAACTGTCATTGCAAGGTACATCACTCATTTTACTTCTCAGAAACCCTCTATCTCACATGGAGAAAGCAATATTCCACATTGCTCAATGAGATTTTAAAGCATAAATTCTTAATAATCTATGATGCAATTTAATCAGCAAACATTTTAATCATTATTGAACTTCTCTCCATTGGGTTCTGAGCTTACAATCTCATGTTTGATCATATTTCACACATTTTGCCCATTTGTCACACATTTGGGCATTGAAAGGCTGAGAGGTATGCAGCTTAGATGAGGTAACTCCTTTTCAGTGGGTTCCTGCTTTTGCCTGAGCAGTAAACAAAGCCCTCAGTTCATAAGATGCAGAATAAGTTGGAGGGGGTCAGATAGGAAATCTCACTTTTAAGAAGTCAGGAAACACTTTCTCTGGCTATTGCTTTTGTATCTGATTTCTAAGATGCTCTGACAAGCCAGCAGCAGATCTGGGACCAGAACTGCAAAGGATTAACTGCAGACGAGGCAAACTACAAGAGACAGCTCAAGTTACAGCTGCCAGAAATGCAGTCAACTCTGTAGTGGGCACCTTGTTTCATGTTACACTTTTTCAAGAGCAGATTTCTTTATAAAACAGCCCTCATTTTTAGAAAACACTTATATTGTGAAAATCAGTGGAGTTAGCACTATCCATAAAGCTATTTATTCTATATGCCCCCAAAATGATTCAGAGCAATTACTGCCTAAAAAGCTGTGTTTCAATAGGAACCAGAGCAGTTACTTCCCAAAGCTCTTATTAAAGGGGCTCTAAAAATGACTTAAAGTGATAATCAAAGAATGTAACTCAAAGTTACAGTCCACCAATGAAATAGTGCATATAGTTCAGGCAGAGCTGAGGGAGGGAGGGGCAGACACAAACACACCACTGCAGTAGATGGAGAGAACAGTGGAGTTATGTGAGTCATGCCCAAGCCAAACAACTCAGTGGAACACCACAGTCTAACAAGCCTGTCACGTGCCTTCACAGTCCTTTCTCCCACTCATAGCAATACGTCAGCATGGTGACATCACCATGCAGCCATAAAAAGGTGAAATGCAGACTGTCAGTGTAAGCTGTTCTTTAATGTGTTTGGTGCTGTAAGGGGGTGAGGGAACAAGGAGTAAGGACAATGGACAACAACTTGACACCTCATTAGGTAGATGGCCGTGGTGGTTAGGTAGTCTCGGGGAAGTCCACTGACACCTCCATTGCTGCAGTCAGGTAGCCTCTGGAAGTGTTGGGGAGGCTAACTGATCATAGCTGTGTAGATGTTAATGGGCATCTGAAGTCCGGTATGGCAGGCACTGTTAATCCGATATAACCAGCAGTTTTAAAATGAAACCATCTTAGGGATGGTTTGAGAAACCACAATTTGTCTGTTAAATCCAATTGCCAGGACAAACTGAGTCCAATATAAGTGGAGTGCACTTTAATAATATCCCTTCAAGATCATGGTTTAGAAATGCAAGGAACATCAAGAGATGTCACCCCTTTTGAAACACAGTGCATGAAAAATATTGGGCCATCTATTTTCTGGACTGCCATGGTGATGCCTTTGGGATGTTGGCTTCTCCATGATTACGAAAAGTTTTTTTATGGCAATAGCCTTGTAGTCCCTCAATGTATCCTTTGGCAGTCTGCAGTATGTGTCATTCCCCGCTACCCCCATGTGTTATGACTCACAGCTTCAGTGATGAACACCTGAAGTCTATAGTGGGCTTTAAACATTTGAGACTGGGTCTTTCAAACTCTCTTTCCTCACCTTGGAACCTCCATTCTGCTTCAGAACCTGGGGGTCACAGTTTCTGCAAAGGGATATGGTTTGCAGCTTCAATGTGAACACACAGACACCCATGGTTGGACTCAGACTTAGTTGAGACATTCTTCATCTCTTGCATACAGTGAGCCTTCTGCTTCTCTGGAGGGAAAACTAGTGCACATTTCATACCCCGAACACAATTCTAAATAGATCTAAGCATTTAAATGAGATGTGGAGCACAGTGGCTATAGCTTGGGACCCCTCTACAGCCTCTTCTACCAAAGCAAACCTTTGCAGACAGGTAACTGCATGAACCCTTTTCTTATGGGGCATGTGTTATGTGGCACAAATAACAGTACTTCCCTCTCCTCTGATTTCACTATTTAATCCCACCCAGGTATGGCATCTGAACTAAATCTGATCTCTACCCCATGTTTCCTACCCATAGGCAAACCTACACATGGCACAGAGTCTTTTTAATGATATGCAGCCCACAGTTTCACACACAGTAATGCTAGCGATGTTCATTTCTAACCACAAAACCAATTTCATGGGCTACAGGAATTAGGTTTGTCAAACTCCACTAAAGTTATGGGTTCTGGTTCTGGTCTAGAACCCTTTTGTGTACTGGACTAAAGAGAAAGAACAGATAAAGATACAGAGAGGAGACAAAAATCACAAATAAAAGTCTTGCCCTCTCTGCACAGAAATACAAAAAATTTTCACTGCACATGCAGAAAAGAGAAACGCATTGTGCCTTTCAAAGTGAAAATGCCAAGTGTCACAGTTCCATGTGTTTGGCACATGTGCATATACTCAATCAATCAATCAATCTTTATTGTCGCCAGTATAATATCCAGTTGGGACATTCTTTGGGAGAACTGCTTTGCTTGAATTAAATGCCTGTTACAAGCTGTACTTTTTTGCTACTGCTGCTACTTGAGTGCCTGCTTTTACTCTGGTTTTGAATGAACTGCACCTGAAACTCTGTCATTCTGCATGAGGGGTCAGTGATTGAATGAACTAGGGGCTCCAGCGCTATAAAGCCTTGCGCCAATCCCCCCCGAAGGTGCCCAGTGACTGTGTGAGACCAACAAGAAGGTGGCAGGTGAGAGCTGCATAAAACACCAGTATAATATCCAGTTGGGACATTCTTTGGGAGAACTGCTTTGCTTGAATTAAATGCCTGTTACAAGCTGTACTTTTTACTACTGCTGCTAACTGAGTGCCTGCTTTTACTCTGGGTTTGAATGAACTGCACCTGAAACTCTGTCATTCTGCATGAGGGGGTCAGTAATTGAATGAACTAGGGGCTCCAGCGCTATAAAGCCTCGCGCCAATCACGGGCGCGAACACCGTGGCGCGAGCGCCACTCGGTAAAGAAGTTGTTTTAACTTGTTTGGCAGTAAGAAGCTTTATTATGGGGTCTGTTTTGTATATATGTTTGGGGGGTTGGTTTGTATGGGGATTAATAATCATGAGTACCTTTGAAGATAAAGAAGTTAGAGGTGATATGATGAAGTTATCAGGTATGTATTTTATGGGAAATGTTTGATTTAATTGTGAAGATGGATTCGTTCGGAGAAGGAATCACTTTACAAATGAATCCGATATTATCAAAGAGTTCTTGTGTTAAGCATGGTTTTGTGGGTTAAAAGTAACAGGAAGTACAAATATGTTATGTTTAATGCTGTTAATTCAAAGTGGGGATATTGAGTTAAATCCAGGCCTAATTATAAAAAATTAAGCAGCTTTTGATGGTTCATGAGAACGTTAGAAGCATAGTCCATAAAATGGACAAGTATAGGTATAGGCAACTAAAACTGAGTATGATTTATTAGCAGTATCAGAAACATGGTTACATACAGGTATAATGCAGGAAGAAATTCAGCTTTCAGGATTTTCTATAGAATGTGCAGATAGAGGTAAAGGGGAGGGGGGTGTTGTTGTTTATTAAGAATACTCTTGGCCCCTATAAAGTACTGTTAAGTATGAACAAGAAAGGAATTGACTGTCTTATTATTGAATTAATTGCGATAAAATTAGTGGTAGGAGTGTTTTATGCACCCCCTAAAACAAAAAGTAAATAATTTGATGTACTAGCAGAGTTAATTTTAGAAAAAATAAAGGACAAACAAGTAGTTTTAACAGGGGACTTTAATGCAGATTGGTTTCAGACTAGAGGGAGGAAATTGGAGAGTAGTTTTTCAATTCTGGGTTTGCACCAAATAATACAAAAATCTACAAGAAATACAAAAAATGGAACTTACGGTTCTCTTTTAGATTTATTTTTTGCATCCCAGGACATAGTAAAAACCTAGGAAGTATTACCTTTAAATTTGGGGGTTCATAATCCTATTACTTGTACTATTGAGTTACAACAGTGCATTACTCAACAATCAACTATTTATTGGAGCAGAGATTTTAAAGGGTTTAATGAGCAATCCATTGTAAATCATCTAGGGCAAATCCATTGGGATAGAATTTATTTGATACCAGACATAGAACTGGCTATTCAAGAGTTTAATGACATGTTTTTGAATGTAATACAGTACCATGCCCCATTAATAAGAAAAATTAAAAGGAATAAAGAAGCCCCATGGATCACCGATAAGATAACAAAATATTTAAGGATTAGAGATAGGATATGGAAAAAGGCGAGAAAAACAAAGAAAGAAGCAGATTGGAATACCTTCAGGTTTTGGAGGAATAAGTGTAAAATATAATTAAAACATAAAGAATAAATATTATCAGAATAAAATAAATAATTCCTCTGACTCCAAGCAGTTTTGGAAGCTTATAACAGAGCTGAAATCCTCAAATAAAGACTCCATAAGTCCTACTTTGGTACAAGATGGAAAACTAGTGACTGATACAAAGGTTATAGCGAATATTTTTAATTCGTATTTTTTGGAATTACCGGATTTAAAGTTGCCAGATTTGAATGTGAATGGAATGGATTTCTCTACTGTATCAGACACGCTGGTAGCCCATGCAGGAATATTTAAGTTTGAAATTTTAAAAGAGAGGGATATACTGAAAGAGCTAAAAAATTTAAATAAAAGTAAATCAGGAGGTATTGATGGGATTGAGGCCCAATATTTAAAATTGGGAGCACATGTAATAGCCCCTATTGTGACCTATTTGTTCAATTGGAGTTTGAGTACTTCTACTGTTCCTGAAATTTGGAAGATGGGGAAAATTATTCCCATTTATAAGTCTGGGGATCGAACTATTCCTTCAAATTATAGGCCAATAGCCCTTTTGCCAATTTTATCTAAAATCTAGAACGTAAAGTCTATGAACAGGTAAATAATTATTTAGATACAAATACTGTAATAGTAGATGAACAACATGGTTTTAGAAAGGGGAGAGCCACAAACACTGCCCTGTTGGAATTTAATGACCTGGTTGCTACATCTATGAACCAAGGAAAGTACACAGGGGCAGTGTTTGTGGATCTCAGTAAGGCTTTTTGATTTAGTTCAATATGATTTGCTTTTGACTAGGTTAAGGGCCATAGGAATTAAGGGCCAAATATTAAAATGGCTTAAGTCATATTTGACAAATAGATATCAATGTGTTCAATGTGGCATAATGATGTCGGCCCCTGGGAAACTAGAGAGAGGTGTTCCCCAGGGCTCTATTTTGAGCCCATTATTATTTAATATTTATGTTAATAATTTGGTTCATGAAATTAAATATAGTGAGGTGAGACTGTCACTAGATGACACTGTTTTAGTGGCATCTGCTGACAGTCTCACAGGTATGATGGATTCGCTTCAAAGTGATTTGTTACAAATGCAAAAATGGTTCAGTAAATTTGGTCTTCTTTGAATGCTGAAAAACACAAACTATATTGTTTTCGATTGGTTCATATAGGAAAAGAACCCAAACCACAATTACATTTACAAGATGGTACAAAGATTGAAAATGTATTAACATACAGATACTTAGGGTTTCAAGTAGATGTTAGAATGACATATGTAAATCATATATCAGTTCAGGTAAAGAAAGTGAATAAAAGATTAGGGGCCCTTAGAAGAGTTGCGGGAGCTTTACCTTTGGTGGCAAAGGAGCGATTGGCAAAACAGATGCTGTTACCCATATTGGAGTATGGTTCTATAATTTACATGAATTGACTAAAAAACTGCTTTAAATTTGGTTAATCAAATATATTATAGGATAGGTAAATTTGCTTCCAGAAGTATTAAAAATGAGCATCATTGTATAATTTATAATAAGTTAAATTGGCTTCAACCTGAAGCAAAAAGAAACTATCTCTGGCTTACTATATGCCATAAGATAATTCACAAAAAGTATAACCATCCTTTGTATAAGCAATTAAAAAGACAGATAAATAACGAATCATATATAAAGACTAGGAATCCATTAAGCAATATCCCAATGTATAGAAGCTTTAATAGACTAGGGGACAGTATGCTCCAGAATAGAGTAGCATTACGTTGGAATGGTTTGACTGAATCACAGAAAACAAATTTAGATTTTTTTAAATTTAAAAATGAATTGTTTAATAGTTTGTATTTTTTATGTATGTGTTTTAAATAATGTATGTATGTAGAGTGCGATTATGTTTGTTTGTATTCGTTATGTTAAATGTCAATTGTTAATTGGTAATTCTATTAGAATCTACAAGCAGGACTTTGTTGTAAATGGGACTTTGTCCTAACAAATGAATTTCCTATGAAAAAATAAACTTTTAATCAATCAATCATTTTACCAGGTGAAACATCATTGAGGTGAACTCATTTATAAGGTGGACCTGGGATAGGTTCACATAAATTATTACAATTTTTATATATTCAATGACCACATAGAATCTTCAAAACAATACATATAACACAAAGCATGGAAGAAGTAGTCATCAACCAATGCAATACTCTGTGCACATCAGTTTATAAATTTACAGTATATGCAATAAACCTGGTGGAATGGAAGATTAATTAGCAAAAAAAGTAAAGAGGAGAACAAGAACAGGGGGGCAGCCAAGGAAGGTAAGAGAAGAAAGACAAGCACTAGCTTGCAGTAAATATCACAGCTGTAGAAAAATAGTAAAAGTGGACAAGCCAAAGGTACAGTTAGTTGAGGTACAGGAATTGGGGGCAGCACATTCTCATATTGTCTTACCTTAAAACATTTCAGGATGTAATTCCCAATTGTAAGTTTGTTTTCCAGGCTGGCATCTTCTGTTTGTGAAATGTTTGAACAAAAAAGCATTTTATTTAGTATTTGGAACCCTTAAGGAGCACCTTTCCTGCTCTTTGTAACATTGCCCCCAAGAACTAGGGAGGACCCTTACCTGTCCCAAAGTCGCATTGTGCCAAAATGTGATTGTTTTTCATTGCCCCTATTTTGGAAGGGAAGGGGTCATAATTTGGCTCTGTGGAGCTGAGCCGCTGATGTCTTGCCACTTCCTAGTACTGAGTTCTGCCCTTTTTTCTTAGGTCACTATATGGAGAGTGTGGGGACACACTCCATAGACACGAGTGAGTGTTTTTTTTTTACACACCATCGCAAACAAATGCCCCATTCATGTCTATGGAGCACATCCTCACACTCTCCATATACTGTAGTGACATAAGAAAAATGGGCAGATCACAACAGTAGAAAGTGGAAAGGGATTTGCAACATGGCTCCAAGGAGCCAAATTATAATTCCTTCCCTTCCAAAATGGGGGCAATGTAATAATCTAATTTGGGCACAATATGACTTTGGAGCAGGTAAGAGTTCCTAACAGTTTTTGGTGTCAGCTCCAGAAAAGGTGCTCTTTAATACTTATAACTCATGGGTGTTTAAGTCCGGAATTAGAACTCGACCCCCAGAGTTCTAAAAGGGTTCTAATCTTTTTAGAACTGGTTCTGACTACCAGTACAGGAACATCTTATGTGTCTAAAATGATGCCAACTGACATCACGGGATTCATGAATAGGATCAATCGTGTTATCACACAGTTGATCCCTCGATGGTAAACCTCTGCTACAGGTCCATCACTATACCTATAAATGTTCTCTCTCAGTTGTTGGAAGACAGACAACCAGAGAGAGGATCAGATGGGAGACCTGAGCCACATCCCAGACTCAGAGCCCTTACTGCCACCCCAGAGTCTTGCAAATCATCCCCAGCAAATCACAGTGCGTGCAATGAGAGCAGGTGTTTACTGTTTACTAAGATGTGGGCTCCAAATTGTCAAGTCCTCAATCACAAACTCTACTAGCTTTCCCAGACTGAGATATTTATACCCCTAAGGCCATAGCAAGCCTGACTGGGTAGATAACAAATTTCCTTTTGGGGCCCATGTTTCCATTTTGTACTCTGCACAGGACATCCTGTACCAAATAGCTCTTCCTTTGAACAGATTGGAGTTTTGGGAGAAAAACTTTTAACCCCTACTTTGCTCCCATAGGGCTACAAGGATGATTAAGTCAGAGAAGCAGAAGAGAACAACTACACAGCATGCCCAAAGTCAGCTATGGTTGTCTTCAGAGACTCTTGAGGTAGGGTGCATCCATTACCCCAAGGGTGAGCCTGTCATAATGCATATGCACCCTCCAACTGCAGCAGCTCATTAATAGGGGTTCTTAATTGGTCCCTGTTCACAAATGTCAGTCTCTAGTCCTGCTCTATGGCAAAAAGGTCAGGAAGATTGCAGTAGGTACTCCTGGGAGTGTCTTGTTTTGTTTTTTTGTTTTTTAATTTCTTTCTCTAAGGTAATGCAACAGTCCTTACCACAGACTTCCTAAAATCCTCTGTCTATGCAGGGGGAGAGCCGCTGGTGGACAGTCTCCTCTTCTCCAGCAGGCCGTCCCCACACCCCATGTTGTGCAGCACACCTGTGCAAGGTGGCAGTCAAGAAGTATGAATGTCACCTGCCTAGTCTGTGCTCAGAGTGACTTGGGGGTGCAGGGGCTACACTGACTGACTTCATACGGATTGCACAGAAGTAAGTGCTGGAATAGACCAGATTTTTTGTGTGTGTGGATAGCTTACAGCATTTTTTGTATGGATAGCTTACGCAAGCTATGTTCCAGTATACATAGTTTCAATGCCATTCTCATTTGCCCAAGGTAAGTGTTAGGAGACAAACATAAAGATCACTTAGCTGCTTTCACTGGAGAGAACCCCCTTAGTAGATATAATTCTGCTAGTCTGTAGGTTCACCAGTACCATAAAGCCAGTGGTATTATTTATTTATTTATTTATTTATTGTATTCTAGGAATTAAATACCTTTGAGCCAAGGCTCTTTCACAAAGGTTCCACGTCAAAATTAGGTACAAACAATAGGGTTACAGTGAGTTGCACATTTAGATTACATTGAGGAAATAAACAGTGACATTAAACAGTTAAACATGATATACATTTGTGAACGACAGATAAATTACCAGTTAAACACTTTCATCATTTAGAGAACATTAGGGAAAGGGAAAGAATAGGTAAGGGAAGTGTGATAGGTAGTACAAGAGAGAGAAAGGAGGGAGGAGCGGACCATGGTTAGAGAAAAGGAAACCTCTACCAGGCCTTTGTCAGGTAGGTGGTCAGGGCGGAGAAAAGGAAATAGTTAGGATTTAATTATAGTGTTCATAACAACCACAATGGTAGATACTTTCATTCTTTGACACTTTTTTGGGGCTAAAATATTATTTATTGAAAGCATTTTTCAACTGGTATACAAGAGAGAGAACATAGAAAAAACATACAAACACAAAATACAAAAACAGGATTGAAAAAAACACTAAAAAAACAACAACAATAAAACCAGCAAGAACAATAATTATCAATACAACAATCTGCATTAACGAAGACATTAAGACTCCTCCTCCCCCACCTCAGGACCTGCATGTGTAAATGGAGTGTGGTGGATAAAATATAAGTTTACAAGTAGAAGCCAGAAAAGTGCCCAAGCATGGTATCAACCATAAAAAAATAAAAATAGCTGGAGCCCCATAACTAAGAGGATGGCTCACGAGGCAGACAGAGATATTAAAGATCATAACATGAAAAAGAAGAAACAACTACTAGCTTCATCACTCTTTGACACATTTTTAAAAGTGATAGGAAATTAATTCTAGAGTTAACTGTCCTACCATTTGCAGTTCCATTCCAGTTAAGTACTCTTACATACTTTGACCACATTTTTTATAAATAATCAAGCTTTGATCTCAGATCTACACAGTGTTCCACTCTCCTCAGCAGCTACTGCTCATTCTTTTCATATTTCTAAGATATTCCATGATATTAGTTACACCACTCAGTGCTATTCTTCAGGATGACCTGGCATGGTGTTTCTGATGTCATAGAATGTTCAGGTAGTATGAAAAGAGAGATCAGCAATTGTGAAGGAGAGAGGAATTCAGGGTAGTTACAAAGAAAAAAAAGTCAAAACATATCAGAATGTAGCCAGGTCACAGTGCAGATGTTACAGGTATTACTTGTTTGGTTACTACACCTGCCTTGCACCCGTGGGGGTCAATCAAGTTTGAGGGGCATGGGCTTGTTAAGCTCCTCATGTAGGGGGTTTTGTTCAGATGGGGAATAATGGACACAGTGTAGTGCCTCCACCCTGAGAAGGAAATAGTGGACCTGCTCACAAGTAGAATACTACCCCCTGGCTTGCAGTACCAACCCACCTCCCCAATAGCTGTCAGACACCTCCCAAAAACAAAACTGTACCAGTAGCCACATTTCATTCACAATTTCAAACACTTTGTTACCAGTTAGGATTGATCGCTAATAATATCCACACACACCACATTTTAGAAACTAACAATAGGACTTTTTTATTCTGCAACATACACATAGTTACTGCCACAAACAATGCAGTTTCAATGGGAGTTAATCCCTTTTGTCATGCAGGAAACCTGTGACACTGTGTTTCATCCTGGTGGGCTTGTAGGTTCTGGAAGGGAACTGGGGTTATACAAAACTGTTTTGGCAATGATTCTTGGTCAATATCAACACGATTTTACTCCAGATATTTTTAGTGTGACATCCTAAGCTATGTAATCGCAGATGTCCAGGCCTCTTTTCCAAGATAGTGTAGCAGACCTCCTCACACCCTCACACAAGATTTTCAGACAAGGTCCAGAGTACTGTATAGCTTCCCAGCTAGGGTTAACACCTGTCCTGATTTTCACAGGACAGTCCTCATTTGGGTAGCTATATCCTGAAAAAAAACATGAAAAATACTACATGTCCGGACACTGACGTAGAAAAAATATTTTCTATCTTTCCTCTAAATATTGCAGAAAACTATAATACCTTAACTAAAATACTTTAAAATGATAAGAAACAATAGAATCAATGAAAAAAACTACAACACTTGGGTCTTAATTCTGATTATTTACAGAAAACAAATCTGTTGCATTGGTCTAAGTTATATATTGTCCTATGAAAAAGCATGATTCCGTAAGAAATGTCCCACTCTGGACTTCTTAAAAGGTTCTATGTGATAACTGCGAAAGCCTAAAGGTAATCGCTGTTATCACGAAGTCAAAGTGCTGAAAAGTTTTTTCGCCACTCTGACACCCAAGCGCACAGCAAAACAGCACCAGGGACTTTGTTTTTTAATGTTTTCTGTGGGGGGCTTCTCCCCCAACACCCACCTACTAAAGGATTCTCAGCTCCAGGGGGATGCATGTCGGGGGGGTGAAAACAGTGAAAAAAAAGGTTTGGGCCAGGCACAACAAAAATGCACCAGCGCCCAGACCAATATCATGGGATACCTCTTAAAAGGCAGTAACTCTGCCTCCCACTATCCTCAGTGGCAGATCCCCACAGAATCAAATATTTTTTTTTTTAACTTGCAATGTTTATTGAGAGCAAAAGGATCACATACAGTAGTATTACAGTCAGGACTGGTGACAGAGAAATCATTTTGAAGAGCCTTACTGTTATGGTACATTGCCCCGGCACACCTTCAAACTAGTCCAAAATTCTGTAGATGCTAAGGTGTGATTATGTTTCCTGCTTAGCAGAGATGAGCTGTTGGTGAAACTAGAAATTCCTGTGCCTTAGTGGCTTTACTGATCCTTTGGTGACTAAGCAATATAGTTCCTGCAATATCTTCCTGTTGTTGGGTTGATCCTTCTCTCCAATACATAAAAAAACAAAACTAAAAACAAAACTAACAAACGAGTCCTGTGTCTCATTTCACATAATTGTCCATTTCTACGAAGTCCATTTCATGTAGTATAGCTAGGTGGGGGCTGCTGACCCTGACCCAAATGAACAATGGAATATGCAGTTAAAATGAAGTCTGCCTTTACATTAAAAGTTGATCTAATACAGGTAACCCTTCCATCTTCCTGTAACTGAAAACTGAGCCACTTAGTGTTACATTTCTCTTGCTGCAGTCTGAGCCACTCAGTAATAGCTTCCAAGGGCCTGACTGCTATCCACTTTGGGACCATGGGCCAGGTCTGGCTGAGGTATTTCAGAGTAAACTGTTTACCTGCAGACTCTACAAAAATTAAGAAAAGATACCTTTTGTGACATGAACTGCACCCACCCACCCCAAGGGAGGCCCAGGATCAGGTTTTCAAATGAAAGGTGAAGAGGATGGTCTAGAATAGTATTTATGTTGCTAGCCAACATAGTCCAGTAGGGTCTAATCACTGGGCAATCCCACAGTATGTGGAATTGGGAGCCTGGGCCCCAAAGCCTCTCCAGCATCTATCCAAGTTTATTACCCCATAGTGTCTGGAGGCCATCAAGGTAATAAAATATCTTTGATTGCCATTTTCCAACAGAATTCATGCCATGTAATGAAGGTTGTAGTATGATGATTGCCCTGCCAGATCCAGGATCATGATTCTTGCAGGAGATGAATATTAGCATTGTTTTCCCATGCAGATTGGGCTTTTTGGATGGCCTGGGATCCCTCACCTTTACGTAATAAGTTGTATGCCTGTGATATACACCCATATTTCTGTGTCATATGGGCTGTATTCCAGATTAAGGTTACACCCTGGTGTAACTCAGCTGTGGGACCCTCTACAGTTGGATGTTTAAAAATATAGTAGAGACATTGAAATAATCTATAAAAGTGTGTCATGTTCAGGCAAAAGTCTTAGGCCACCTGTGGGAAGCGTTTGACAATATTTTGGTCTGTAAGCAGCTGGTTGAGGAAGGTCAGTCTTTTCTGAGGCCACTTCTGGAACCCAGTGTCAATTCTCTTTTGGGGGGGGGGGCTGGGCAGCCTTTGTTTAGGAATTTTTTGCCACATACAGGTGAGGGTCTCCAACTTTCATGTGATCTGCAACCAAACTGTTAGGCTGGAGTGAGTCCATTTGTTAGCTATGTCTGGCAGATCTGCAGTTGTTGCCACCCAAGGTAAATATCTAAGAGAGATGTAGAGATGTGCCTGCCTCTCCATAGCAGACTAACCATTAGATTCAGAGTCCTGGATGATTTCAGTTATATGTATCAATTGTGCGACCTCATAGTACTGTGGCCAACTAGTGTGCATGTGGTCTCCTGCCACCACAAATAAATCTGGTTAACATATGCTTGAGTTCTTTCCATCCTCCCTTAGTAATTAATAAGGGGAGAGTAGAGTATGCAGATAAAAACCTGGGTAAGACATTCATCTTAATCATTTCTATTTTGACAGAGAATGTCAATGGTAATTCCATCCGTTATGGTCAGAGTATATTGTTTGTTTCTGGGTGTATAACTTACATGGTAAGTTGATTTAAGTGCACCAGGATTTGGATGCCAAGATATCTAACTTTTTCTTGCACCCATTTGAACAGGATTGTGTCTCTAAATTGCTGGGAGATAGTGCTACTAACAATTAAAGTCTCAGTGTTATCTGCATTAATCTTAAAACCAGATGCTTCTCTGAATTGCTGTAGAATATCTCTCAAGATGAGGATGGTACTCTGTGTTTCACAAACATAGATTAGAGTGTCATCTGCACAAAGAAGATATACAGTTTTCTACTTCACCAACTCTACTCCTCCTAAATTGCTTCACCTGTCATCATAGCCACAAAAGGCTCCACGCTTAATGCAAAGAGGACTGGGGACAGGAGGCATCCCTACCATGTGCCTCTCTCAGGAGCAAAAGCTTCTGAAACAGTACCATTCACCTTTACCTTATCAGTAGGTCATACATACAACATCTGAATCCAGGACATGAAGCTCTCCCCAGATCCCATTGTCTGCATAACTGTCTGCAAATAGGTCCTGTTTAAATTATCAAATGCCTTCTCAGCATCTAAAAATATTGCCAATTGAGAGACTTTGCTGTTTTGGTGGTGTGCCAATATGTTCAGAAGATGCCTAATGTTGTTGTGAAGATGTCGCTTAGGAATAAACCCCGTCCAGTCTGGATGGATAATGGAGCTGATGCAAGCTTGGAGGCTATTTGCCAGGATTTTGGTGAAAAGCTTCATGTCCTGATTAAACAATGAGATTGTCTTACCAGGTTTTGGTATAACAGTAATCAAAACTTCCTGCCATGATGGTGGGGTATTACTTTCTGACATACAGGTATTAAAGATCTTCTTAAGGATATGGGTAAGCTCCTCCCCCAAAAATTTTAAAATAAATTGGCACTGAGGCCATCTGGGCCAGGAGCTTTTCCATTTTTTTGATTTTTTGAGTCTGTTATTACTTTATCAATTTCTTCTGCATCTGTCCAGGAAGGGAACAAGTCTTTTGAGCAATCGGTTTAAATGCTTCATTGGCAAGCTTTTAAACTAGTCAAGAGGGGGAGGCACTGATAAGCAGCAGGAAATTCCCAGCCTCTCCCTACAAAACAGGGTACTAAATGAGAAAAAGACCGAAGTAGAAAGGTCAGTGGGGGATGCTGCAACAGAAGGTAAAGCCATCAAAAAATGGAGAGCAATGAGTACCAATGCCCGTAGTCTGAGTAACAAGCTTCCTGAATTAGTGGCCTTGATGGAGGAGGAACATCTGGATATTGTGGCAGTCACAGAAACATGGTACACACAAACCAGGACTGGGATGTAAACATACCAGGATACACTATCTACAGGAAGGACGGGGAGGGTAAAAGAGGAGGAGGAGTAGCTCTTTTACATAAGGGAAGGAATCAAAGCAACAGAACAAAAGGGTAAACAGGGAGAGAGAAGCACTGTGGGTAAATTTGGAGACAGGCAATGGCACCACAATCCGCACAGGGTTGTAGACAGATCCTCTCAGGGGAGGAAATGGACAAGGAAATGATAGAAAGTATACTTAGAATAGCAGAAAAGGGAGATATTGCTGATGGGTGATCTGAATATGCCAGATGTTAACTGGAGTGCAGTTGCAGCAGCCACTTGAAGAGGGTTATTCTAGATGCCCTACAGGGGCATGCCTTAGACAACTAGTATTGGAGCACACTTGAGAGGAGCAATCTTAGACCTGGTTCTCTCAAATGGAGATGGAGAGAGGATCACAGATGTAGAAGTGGGTAGCCATCTGGGAACTAGCGACCATCGAACAGTATGGTTCTAATAAACACAGCAATAAGTCAAGCCATACAAAGGCAAAAGTACTGGACTTTAGGAGGCTGACTTTGCTAAAATGAGTGAGTGCCTAAGGAATGCACTAGCAAATGGGCAGGAAGGAGGGTGGAAGAACAATGGGGAATAATAAAACTGCCATCACAGAGGTAATAAGCCTTGTGTGAAGCAAATAAACAAAATGAAGCGATATAAGAAACCACTATGGTTCTCAAAGGAAGTGGCAGTGAAGGTTCAAGAGAAAAGAAAGCATTCAGGAAGTACAAGGAATCACAGAAGAAGCAGAACAGAGAACTGTATCAGTTAAAGCAAAGGAAGCTGGGAAGGCAGTCAGAACAGCAAAGGCCCAAACCGAGAAAAGATAGCCAACTCAGTTAAGAAGGGGATAAAACCTTTTATAGGTACATCAGGGAGTGAAGGAAGACCAAGGAGGATAGTGAGGCTTAATAAAGAGGAGGAGGGTGGGCAGAGGGTGACTGTGAAAAGGCAGAGATACTAAACAAATATTTTTGCTCAGTATTTACAAATGAAGAGGGGGAGGTACCTAAAACAAACAGTAGAAACACTCTGGATACAGAAGTTGATACCAGCCCATTTACAGAAGAAAGGGTTCTGAAAGAACTCTTAAAACTGAAGGTGGACAAAGCAATGGGGCCTGATGGGATTCATCCCAGAATTCTAAAAGAACTAAGGGTAGAACTAGTGACACCACTGACTACCCTCTTTAACAAATCGTGGGAGGATGGGGAGGTACCCGAGGACTGGAGGAGGGCAGATGTGATTCCCCTTCACAAAAGTGGGAGGAAGGCAGAAGCAGGAAACTACAGACCTGTTTAACCTCAGTGATAGGGAAAATGATGGAATTACTTCTGAAGGAAAGAATTGTCGAGTATCTAGAGGTCAGAGGGGCACAGGACCCAAGGCAGCATGGATTCACAGCAGGAAGCTCATGCCAGATGAATCTGATAGATTTCTTTGACTGGGTGACCAAAGTAGCAGATCAGGGAGGGGCTGTGGACATGGCCTACCTAGACTTTAGCAAGGCATTTGACACAGTCCCACACAAAAGATTAATATACAAGTTAGCCAGCCTGGGAGTGGGTCCCAAGATGACAGCCTGTGTAAAGAATTGGCTGGAGAATAGGACACAGGGAGTAATAGTAAATGGAGTCCACTCTGAAGAAGGGGGGTTGCTAGTGGGGTACCGCAGGGTTCAGTATTAGGACCGGTCCTCTTCAATGTCTTTATAAACGACGTTACAGAGGGACTGGAAGGAAAAGTATGTCTCTTTGCAGATGACACAAAGATCTGCAACAGAGTTGATGCACAAGGTGCGGTGGAAAGGATGAGAAGGGACTTGGCAAGGTTAGAGGAATGGTCAAATGTATGACAGCTTAGATTCAATGCTAAGAAGTGCAAGGTTATGCACCTGGGAAACAAAAACCCAAGGGAAGCGTACACAGTAGGGGGTGAGACACTAACAACAACAAAAATGGAAAGGGACCTGGAGGTAGTCATATCAGATGACCTAAAGGTGGGCAAGCAATGTGAGAGGGCAGCAAGGAGGGCTGGGGGGATACTGGGATGTATAGGGAGAGGCATCACCAGTAGAAAACAGGAAGTTATTATCCCTCTGTACAGACAGCTGGTCAGACCCCATTTGAAGTACTGCATGCAGTTCTGGAGACCCAATCTCCACAAAGACATAGACAGGATGGAAGCTGTCCAGAGGAGGGCAACTAAAATGGTGCAGCGTCTGCACTGGAAGACATATGAAGAGAGACTTAAGGAGCTCAATATGTATAGCCTCGAGGAAAGGAGGTAGAGGGGGGACATGATAGAAACTTTCAAGTACCTCAAGGGAATCAACAAAGTCCAAGAGGGTAGCATCTTTCCAAAAAGAGGTGTGCAAGAACAAGGGGGCACAATTTGAAGACAGAGGGGGCGGCTCAGAGGTAATTTAAGGAAGTATTTTTTCACAGAGAGGGTTGTGGATGCATGGAACGGCCTTCGGAGGTTGTGGAGTAAAAAAACAGTGGTGGAATTCAAGCATGCATGGGACAGTCATAAGGCAATTCTACGGGGTGGGGGTAGGAAGAAGTAGGCTGCTGGTTAACTAGGATCTGCAGCTTATCCATTACGTAGGGAAATGGGCAGACTGGGTGGGCCAAGCGGTCCTTATCTGCTGTCAAATTCTATGTTTCTATGTTCTATGTTTCTTTTTTTTGTTGAGATTATTGAGGGTAGTTTTCACATCTGGGGTAAGAATTGTTATATTTACAGTATATTTCTCAGAAAATCTTGTAGGTTTAGTAGTCTCCTGGTTTTTGCTGTCCGCATATAGAGTGGCATAAAACTGTTTAAAACACATTGCTCTTTACTTTGGGGTGAGTGAAAATTGCCTCGGATGTGTAGGATCTTTGATTCACTGTACTACTACAGGTATATCAGTGGCCATTTTCTTTATTAGGGATATGTAAATAACTTAGTGACCTTACCCTTATTTCATAATCTTTGTGGCTAGCATATGTTAGCTAGCCTTCTTGCCTTCTTGTCCATGGTATTTTTGTCACACTACAGATAAAGCCTTGAGTGTTCTGTTATTCCCCCCAGCTGGCTTTATGACTAACCTCCAGTTGCTGAATTGTGACCAGTAATTTTGCTTGAACTGCTTCATGCTGTTTTTTCTTGGCAGAGACAAGATTTAACTGATCCATCACCAGTGTCTTAACTGTGTCCCAAACAATCGCTTGCATAACTGCTTGATTTTGGTTAAGTTCATGCAGGTCAGTGATTGTTTTACTGATGGCAGTTTTTAGATACGTATCATTCAGGAGAGGTGTGATTAGTCACCACAGTGATGTTTTCTGCTCCACTCCCAGCTGTAGTACCATTTCCACTGGGGCATCATCTGACTGAGTAATTGTATGTATCAAGGAGCTATTAATTCTGTGCAGCTGTGGGTTTTTTTGAGTAACAAAATGATCAATTCTTGAATAGGTCAAGTGTGGGTGGGAGTAGAACATACTCCCTTGTACATATATCTACATATATCAGTCATGCCTAATTCTGTTATAAGGGTTTCAAGTTTGTTGGAAGCCATTCTGTTTGTAGCAGTTTGGCCTGAGGAGTGGTCTTCTGCAGAGGAGAAGATGCTGTTATGTTCACCCACCCCCCATGATGATCTGTCCTCCTTGAAGTTTAGCTACCTTATCACACACTTGTTGAAAACAGGGGGCTGCTCCATTATTTGGGGCATATACATGCACTAAATGTACTACTGCTCCCTGAATTCTGCCAGTGAGAATCACTAATCTCCCATCTAAGCCAGTTCCTGACAAAATAACTTGTAGTGGGCAACACATTTTTACAAGGATTGCTGTGCCTGTTTTTCGTCCCTTGGGTGTGAGGCTGCATATGTTCGACCCACCCACATCCCACATACTTTTAAATGTTCAGCCTGCAAGAGATGAGTTTTTTGGATAAAGGAGACATCACCTTTGAGCTGCTTCAGCTCTGATAAGATTTTGGTGTGCTTAAAAGTAGAATTAACCCCCTTTACATTATAAGATACTATTTTAATAGAATCAATGGCCTACTGTATACCAGTAGCAAGTAAATGTACAGAAGTGGTCTGCAATTCGTACCTGCAGGTATCTGAGCATAGAAGGGCACTTGTGGAGAACAATAAAAAAAAACTTTAGAACGATATGGAACTGTGCCTAGAGTATAACAATTAAGCACTTAACCTGACTGAGAACTGATCCAGCACTTAACTAGCAGGATTTGTCCAAGTAACAGGTAAACAGTAGAGTCATTCACTAGGAAACTGTACCTTGTTAGGTACATGTATGGCAAGTTGATGCCACAATGCTTGGATAGGAAGATCGCCCTCTCTGCTGCTCCATGCAACTGTTAGAGCAGAACTCAGTCTTCTTTACTATAAGGGGTTGGTCAGTTCAGCGTTCACCAGCACAGGATGTAGCACCCGTGCATCCCCAGCCATTACTTATAAATCTGAGTGAGCTAGCTCCAAAAGTGGTTGAAATTGTTTTCCGCTTAAAGGTGGGCTACTCGGGCGCATGGGCCAGGCAGAGCTTAGTGATGTTTATTACACATAGAGAGGCAATACAATGTAACCCATCCCCCAATCAGGACATACCTTCAAGTATCAAATATGATGCTCCCTCAAGCCATCCATTCTGTGACTGTCCATGGACTCAGAAGAGAGCATCACAAAGCACCATATACAATAATGGGATGGTGGTCTTATACAGTAAGCCCACCACCCCCCTATGGCAGTCCAGAATGACTATGGACCCCTAGAAGAAGCAGAGTAAGAGGAAGCGCCCCAACCCATACTACACTACCTTGTTGCATTCCATGTTGTGATTGCCCACCATGTGCTTATAGGCTGAGCCTCCCTCTAGCTGGTTTGAGGTGCAGACCCCAGCTGTTAAAGTCCAGCAACCTGTTATTAGCTTCCTGGTACCCACCTTAGGTTTAGACCCCATGCCCATCAGGATATAACTGCGTAAAGAGGTTCAGGGTGGGATGGTCCCTCAATCCAATTTCTGTGAGATCAATGCTGCCACACATACCCGCTCCCCACTCATCCCATCAAAATCCCCAGCAGAATGGGGAGAACCTGATCTTGACAAGAAAGGCTGCAAGCAGTATTGACCGGGCTGTATACCTGGAGTTTTCAGTTAAGCTGCTTATGCCTATCTGTACCACCGTAGGGAGAAGGCCTCCAACCAAATCAATCATTCATAATGGGCTTGCCACTTGACTGCTCTTTTTATGCTTGAAATTGTACCAATGGGTCTGGAGATTAAAGGGCACCCCCTCCACTCTGCCATTCATCATATGCTTCCTACATGCTGCCCCTTGAGTCCAGCTAAATAATCCAAGCAGGGGAAGTTCTTACTGTCTAAATGAGGTAATGGGCAGCATATTTGTCCTATTTTGGAAATATTGGGGAAGGTATCCTGTGGTTAGTTATCTCCATAAGGGGATATACTGCCAAACTAACATTTTCCCACCATGCTCATCACTCGACACCTGCCTGCCTCCTACCCCTCCACTGCAATATAATCTAGCATAGTTTACAGTTAGAACTCATAGCAGTATCAACTCAGCTGACTCTATAGCATGAAAATCCAGTTATTATATTAATAAAGAAAAGAAGCAAAGTTCAGTTTCAAAACAAGCAAGTTCGTGCAGCTCACCAAACGGCTCAATTAATGACCTCATGGTCATAGGTGCTATTCATGGTGAATGCCAATTTTGCTTGCCCTGCAATGTCTCTGGCAGATCCCTTTGCTGATGTGGTCTGGGCACTTTTTCCTGACTTTGTAGTTATCTCATAATGTCCGTTAACTCTGCAGCTAGTTGCTTTGGTAGAGTCGCCTCTGTTCTGGAGTGTTTTCTGTTTCTGCCCGCCACATTCCACACAGTGTGAAGCAGTTTGGTCTCTAATTCCTCCATCTGTAGATCCAGTATTTGAATTTTCCATTTCCACAATCACGGTAGGACATCCACTAGATTATCATATATTTTAATGCCAGAGTCTAAGTAAAGCTTCAGCTTAGCAGATAAATTCAGCTGGGCTTTAATATTGAGCTATTCCTCTATCTCCCTGGCAACAGCTCTAATTAGCTGTCATTTCACCTGCAGTTCTGTAGAAAATCCCCAGTCATAAAAGATGTTTTGGTTCTCAAAGGAAGTGTCTTTCAAACACCAGGCTTCAGCCAGGATGAGTTCTTTTGTTTGATAGTGGAGCATCAGAACAATCCATGATCTCAGTTGTGTAACAGGGTCTGATAGTTTAGGTCCCAGCGAGTGGTGTACCTTGGATTCTATGTATAGAGGGACATTGGGAAGGAGTGATAAGGCAGTTTTTGGCACATGTTGAATGAAACCTGCAGAACAGATAGAGCCTTCCTCCGCTCCCTCCTATATTCTGTGGATTGTGAATTTATTGCAGCAGGACCGATTTTCAACATCTTTGAGCCACATGTGGGTTTCTCTGTCCCGCCGTAACAGATAAACTAGGATGCAGTCATGTGCTTCATTGGTTTCCACCAGCTCCCCCACTTTACTCTCAGTAGCTGCAACATTTTTGTCTGTTCCCCTGATGTCCATCCAGAAGTCTGCAATGGATGATTAAGTTTTATTGAGAGAGCGCAGTACTATCTGGATCACTGCCTCTGATCAAGTGGGCCTTTCTTCCTTCTTAAAGTCGAGTTTGACAGATGAGACTGAGAGAGTTTGCTGGCAGGAGGCTGATGCATGGCTTGCAAGACCCTCCATTTCTGTGCCTACATGCAGCTGTTTTAATTCACTGGCTGGGGTGTTAACTTTCAGCAGTTTTGCTTTTCTCACCTTTGTAACCATGGTAGGTGTCACAAACCCACTCAGCAGGTCAGCCCTCTACTCCCAAAGTGCCAGCCCTCAAGCACAGTCTTGTGAACAGTTAACAGAAACAGGGCAACCCTCCTGTCTATTTTGTGGGTTCAAATCAACCTTTGGTCTCAAGTTTTGGAGGGATTCAATCTGTGAACCTCTTGATAGCATACCCAATGCACAGTCTCAGATAATTCTGTCTTCAGGGGGCCAGATATCTTTGCCTACGGGCACCTAACCAGGTATACAGAAATAAACCCGTAAAAACTCTAATAAAAGTCTTCAGATTACTCTTACCTTTTTCCAGTTTGGTATCACCATTCAAGCTTATGCACAGTGTCTGTTTTAACCATATATACTTCACTTGTTAAAGAAAAGAAATTCAAAGACAGACCAAGCAGATTCTAAAAATAGAGCTTTACTAAAATAGATAAAAGTATGTAAAACATAAAATACAGAACCATATCACAAGAACCATACAATCTTTTAAAAGAACACGGTTTTAACAGTGCAATTCCAACTACAGTACTTAAATTTTTTCTCTCTCTACCTGTATACTTGCTTAAAGTGCTCAAAGATGTTTCTTTGTCAGAGTGTAGATAAAAGCGTCTCTGAAAGAAAACAGAATCTGTTTAAAAACTGTCTTTGCCAACCCCTTTGTGTGAGGTCACCTAGCTCCTCCTCTGGTTATGAAAAATCATACACCCAGGATATTTTATCATATTAGAAGGTAAGATAATTAAGGTTACATCAGCAGAAACTCCTTTCCCCATGTGACTTCCACAATCAAGTCTGTAAATTTATTTTCATCTATAAGCAGTATCCTCTCTCACACAGACAACAAAGCATTTATGATTTCATACCAGTGTGCAAAACCTGGTTTCCTCCTCTAAACATCATAAAATGGATATTGAGTTCCCTCTTAGCAGTTAAAGCTATATTTAACTTAGAAAAACAGGAGATCCTTGATTAAGGCTTGTTCTAGTCTGTAATTAGCTTCTGGCCTTCCAGGTAACACCTTGTATCTAAAACCTGTGTGTGTGTGTGTGTGTGTGTGTGTGTGTGATCTCACATGCTGTCTCAGCATCTCTCATGAGAGACAGTCCATAACACATTTTTATATTACAAAAAAAATCATATTGTACTCAGACCTGGCTGTCCACGTGTCACAATCCTCCCCACCTAGACTGAATTTGGGGACTCTATGCCCGGCATGGGATGAGTTTCCCAAATCAGTTCACTCCTCGTACACGTGAGACAGACCATCTGAGTTCTGATTCCTGGCTCCAGCTCTATGTATGATTGTCATATCATACCCTAGCAAAGCAAGACTCCATCTTAGCAATCTACCATTGTTCTTTCCCATCTGTATCAGCCACACCAGGTGGTTGTGGTCAGTCTGCACCACAAAATGCTGCCCACATAAGTATGGTTCTAATTTCTTTAGGGCCCACACTATGGCAAGACACTCTTTTTCCACAGTGGAGTATGCCTGCTCCCTGGGAAGTAACTTCCTACTCAGGTACACTACTGGGTGATCTGTCCCTTGGCTTGATGTCTGACTCAGTACTGTCCCAATACCCATGTCTGAGGCGTCAGTCTGAACTATAAAGGGTTTGCTATAGTCAGGACTTGTCAAAACAGAAGCACTGCACAGTGCCTCTTTTAGTTTGGAAAAGGCTTCCTCACAGGCTGGGCCCCAGGTAATTTTCTTGGGCATCCTTTTCTTTGTCAGATCAGATAGGGGAGCAGCCAGGGCACTATAATTGGGTACAAATTTCCTGTAGTACCCTGTTGTCCCTAGAAAACTCCTGACCTGTTTCTGTGTTTCTGGTCTGGGCCATGCCTGGATTACCTCTATCTTTATTTGGCTAGGACGGAGCTGTCCTTGGCCTACCACATGCCCGAGATATGCCACTTCTCCCATGGCCACCTGGCACTTCCCAGCTTTGACAGTGATCCCAGCCCTCTGTATCCTGCCCAGCACTTCCCTAAGGTGGGATAGGTGTTCCTACCAGCTGGTACTAAAGATTACAATGTCATCCAGGTACGTCACGGTGTACTCCTCAGCACCATTTAACACCTGGTTTACCAACTTTTGGAAAGTGGCCGGGGCGTTGTTCATTCTGAAAGGCATTACTTTAAACTCAAATAAACCTCTCAGAGTGATGAAGGCTGACCTCTCCCTAGCTCTCTCTGTCAACTCTACCTGCCAATACCCCTTGGTCAGGTCAATAGTCCTAAGGTAGGTCACCCCTCCCAACTTGTCCAGAAGTTCATCCGTCCGGGGCGTCGGGTGGGCATCTGACTTTGTGACTGCATTCAGACCTCGATAGTCCACACAGAAATGAGTAGAGCCATCTGGCTTGGGCACAAGGACTACGTGTGAGGCCCAGGGGTTGTGGGATCTCTGGATTACCCCTAAATCCAGCATCTCCTCCACTTCCCTCCTAATGTCCTTTTGGACAGCCTCTGACACTCTATATGCTGTCCACCATATGGGCGTCTGTGTCCCTGTCTCCACATCATGCGTCACTAAGGGGGTTAGTCCTGGCTTGGCACTAAACAATGGGCAAAGTCTGCTAAAATCTCCCTTACTTTCTGGATCTGGTCCAGGACCAGCTGGGGAGACAATTTTACTGCCTCCACAGAGGACTCCCACTTACTTTCTTCCAGCAAGTCCAGAAGGGGGTCTCCTTCATCCGTCCCCTTCCCAGGACTACACACTGCAAACACCACATCAGCCCTATTTGCATATGGCTTCATCATGTTGACATGGGACATCCTATCTGTCTGTCTTCGGTCAGGTAACTCTATAATGTAGTTCACGTCATTGACCTTTCTAACCACTTTGTACGGTCCTACCCACTCAGCCTACAGCGTGTCTTTCCAGACCGGAATAAGGACCATGACTTCCTGACCAACCGTGTATGAACGAGCTCTGGCTCTGTAGTCGTACCACACTTTTTGTTTCTGTTGGGCAGCTGCCAGGTTGCTCTGGGCTGTCCTCATAAGCTCCTTCAGTCTTTCCCTAAACCTAAGGATGTAATCCACAATGGGAGTTCCCTGGGTGGCGTGCTTGCCTTCTCAGTCAGAACTGGCTGTCCATGTGTCACAGTAGGTAGCAGATCTTAGAGATCTGAACTGAATCTGTATTCTAGGCAAATAAACCAGATTCTGGACAATGTTGTACAGTGACTGTGGGAGACAGAAAGATTGCCATGTTCCCATGCTAGTGACGTCACTGAAAGCCCTCAAATAATTTTCAAAGCAATTACTTTCTTCAACTGTAGTTTAGTCCTGACTACTGATACCTAGGAAAATTAAACACTACTGCAAGCCTGATGTCATGGTGCCCAGAATCTTAGATTGGTGCACTTACGATATGCAAGCTTACTTTTATCCCACTTGCCTTTTGGCTAGTACTTTTTACCAAAAAAAATTGTAATCTAAACATGGAAAACAGCAGCAGCAGTAGCAGTTTCTGGCTGGCAATCCAGTACTTACATGTCCTATACCAGGTTCGAATGTCATCTCAGATACTTCTGGATGGACAATGTCCCAGAAGCAGACATACAGTGGCTGTAGTTCCAAACTAGCACTGGTCTCTGCAGCAAAGCTCCCTTTACGCTCAATCAGCACATGGCAGAATGGCAAGTCCAGAAGAGCTGAGACTGATGAGCTACCACGCCACACTCCAATGGGTGCACATTCAGTCAAGGAAACAAGTAACCTGGAGACAAGCTCCTGACCATCTCCTCCCTTGGCACACCAGCCAAGGTAGAAAGACTTGTTCTCGCCTCTGAATTCTGGAATCTGCAGATGGCTTCCACAGATTCAGTCTTTTTACAGCTTTTAAGGACTAACATGCTTCTTGTCAGCTTGAATGGAACTTCCGACAACCAGATTCAACTTACACCAGGACCTCTGCCTCTGAGGCCTGGTTAGGACCTTGGCTCTCCTCCTCAGCATCTCTTTCTTTCTCCAACCACTCAGAAAGGACTGCACACTGATCTCCTAGATTGGGGGAAGGGTTCAATTTAGTCACCTCCTCTCTTAGTCTTTTATTGTCTGTACAGCTTGTCACTCACAATCTTCCTCCCTCAGGGACTGCAAAAGGATGCCAAGAACTCTGTTACTATTCCTGTCAAGTGCCTGTGTCATTACCAGGACCCTTGAATTCTGGTTGGCAGATCATGGAGGTCAAGGGCCATAAAATGGTGTCATCCAACTATTTACATTCACTTCCATGCCTGGCTGTGGTTTCACACACTTTTTTATGACTGATAGCTGCTACTTTAATCTATCCAAGATTACAGTCCAATTTACTATGATGACATCAGTGATCCCTCTGTTTAAAGTCAGTTGCATGGGCACCCTTTTTGGCAGCTGCATACAAAGGAAGAACAAAAGGACAGCAACTCCTCTTCTCCTAGGAATAGCATGGTGCCTCTACCCAGAGAAGGAAACAGCGAGCCAGGTCATAAGTATAATACTACCCCCTGGGATGTTGTACCAATCCACCTCCCCAGTAATTATCAGACACCTCTCAGAGACCAACCAGTACCCACACTTTAATTCTAAGCAAATGCACCTTTGTACCAATTACTGTACATCTCTAATAATATGCTCACATACCAAAATTTAAGAGACTAACAACTGGACTTTATTAATCAGGGGAAATAGGTTTTATAAGAGAGTAGGGGTTATTCAATTTTGTAATTATACAACTATTTTAGCAGCAATGGCAACAACTACAGCTTAAAATAATGCAGTGCTTTACCAGTAGCAAGCTATGTCTGACCTTGTCAAGTCTCTCCTCAGAGATATGTATCATGCCTCCGAGGGCCCACACACAATAATTAAGCAAGGTCTACTACACTGTAATGCCTCCCACTATCCACAGTAGCAAGTTCCCACAGTTTTACACACACTTTAGTCACTTCTACTTTCAATGTGCAGGTAAAACTCACACTCTGCAGGTTTGATGCCACAAGCTAGGATCTTGCATTGGTGCATGAAACTGAATGCAAGCTTGTGATTTTTACCCACCTGACTGACTTTAATGGCTAGTACTTCAACATGAACAAATGTATAATTCAAAGGGAAAATCTAAGCAACAAAGTGCATGTATGTATTTATTTATTTAGTTTTTATTGACAAGGAAATGAGGACTGGGCAGTTCTGCCTATTAGATACAGATGGAAATCAATTGATGCTGAACCAGATTAAGCTGTAGGTGGTATTTTTATTGAATTGTAAAACAGTAATCCAAACAGGAAAATTTTAATGCAAACTCTTTGGTCAGTACTCATGCACCCTGGATTTGTACAGGAGCAGCTACAGATGGATTCAGGCAGATGATTTCACAGGCCTCTGATACAGTCTGACACTGATGTTCACAGCAGCAGGCAGATGGCTTGAAGCAGGCCTAGGTTAGACCTGGTCACTCTCAGCTCCTGGCTTCTATTCACTCTTCTGGCAGCAGTGTGTTCCCCCAGTAAAAATTAAATAGTGGATATTTAGCATGGTAGTGTGGCAAGTTCTAAGTGGTCCAGACCAAAGAGCCCTCCACCTCACTCAACTGTGTGCTGTCTGAGCAAGGGTTCCAGGTACCCACAGATAAGCGACTGACCACTTCTTCCCTTGGTCACATCTAGCAGGGTAGAACAGGCTAGTTCCTACCACTGATTACGGCAGTTTTCTTGCAGAAACACAGCAGAACAATTGTGCAGTTTTGCAGGATTCAACATCATGCAGAGAACATGAATGTTTTTTTTTTCCAGATTAGTTTTTATTTTATTTTATCATATAGATATGTATTACTAGAGATGTGCAAAATCCACGAAATTCACTTTGCAAGGTAATTTGTGGATTTTGAAGATTTTGTGGAGTGATTTCATGAAATTCACAGCTGTGAATTTCATGAATTCTGCTGCGCAATGTGAAATTTCACTGACGAATTTCACGCTTTGCCCGCTGATTTCTCGCTTTGTGGAAAAAACTAAAAATGTTGCTGAAAACTTCACACTAATCACACAAATCAAAGTTTTGATGGCCAGCTAAAACTCTGAGAATTCCATGAAGCGTGAATTTTTGACAATTCATGTGAAATTCATGGGCGAAGTTTAACTTCCCAACATCTCTATTTATTACAATCATATGTAAATCTTTTCAAAAGATGATAAACATACATAGATTTGTTGCTATTATACAAAAGTAAGGGTTCTACTACAGTTTCCCAAAAGTAGAACATACTGTATAATACAATAAGATTACACATAAAGCATCTAATATCTATTTCACAAAATGAAATTTATATAGCTAGAGCAAGATGGTCACCTGAAGGAAGCACACACTGACAGTTTGCAGCTCCGCTCAACTGTAATTTTTGTACAAGTGTCAATTCACAGTCCAGTGTTTGATAGAAATGATAAGAACCAATTTTTTTTTTTTATTATTCCTATTTATTTTCCAGCTGCGGCGACTACTGGCAGGGGCATCCAGCCACCGGCCCTGCCCGCCGGGAGAGCACCAGGCTCACTTACATGATGGGGGATCCAGCACGGCCATCGCTGGTCCACTGGAGGGTCTCCCCATACCCTGTCCAGCCATACTGGCCCCAGACCCCCCCCAGTGCGATTCCACATGAGTCCTCCCGGCGAGGCAGGGCACGGCCATCAGGCTGCACGGTTGCGCCCAGCCATTTTTCACCTAATTTTTTGGCCCCACTGGAGCATGGACATGCAATGACATCCAGGCACTGCATGCTGACATCTGCCGTGCTTCCCCCCCCACCATATCCACCAGCCTGTAGTGCCACTGGGCATCCCCAGGAGCCGCTATGGCACAGTGGATTTCCCCAACCCTCTCCAGGATCAGGAGAGCAGTCTATGGATGCTCAATCCTGATCCTCTCCTGCTGACCCACTGATGACCCAAGTCCGTTCCTGAACCTGAGTCACCGGCATGGTACGAGGTGTGGAAGAACCAATTTTTTAATGTTTAATATGCTCCTACTTGCTTGTTTTGTGATCTAAAATCACAAAACACATGTGGTAACTTTGATAGGAAATTTACTTATAAACACTCTCATTTTTGACTCATTCAACAAAGTTGAAGTTCACCTTATCTCTGTGGGGTGCTGATACTGTATGTCTAAGTCAGTCAGATGAAAAAAATGAGATTATGGAGCATTTTCTACCAACAAGGAGGACCCAACAAGATCACAAATCTTCACAAGAAACTCCCTTCTCAAACACATTGAAGCTCCCCATTCACTTTGTACCTCCTGCATTACAGATCGATATGCAGGCAAACCCTATACCTCAGTTTACAAAGCTGCTACAATTTCCACAGAGACCTGGCAGAAGGGCAGTGGATTTGGAAACAACTCCAGCAGCAATAGTGGTTCAACCACCCAAAGGGATTCCTAAGGAGATCGATCAAGTAACTATAACCAGTACTATAACAGTTAAAAATTTTCCAATCTTTGACACGATAGCTGCACTCTCTTCTGGTACTATCCTATATACTGCAATTCCAGTCCCCTCTCTCTCCCCCTTCCTGACTCATTTGCTCACCCGATAGCACATACAAAAGGAAAAGGCAAGAGTATAAATAAATAATCGGGAATAAATACAGCGACACTTAATAAAGGATCAAATATGGTAAACCCAGGTTCTGTGAATGAATTAAAAACCTTTATCAGTCTCTGAACCTAATGCTATTGGGAAGCAGCCAGCAGACAATGAAAGTCCCTCAGTCATTTCCCTCAGGTTCCTTGCCAAAATAATGTTTAACTTACAAAAGGACATCAAAGCAGGATCTGAAGAAATAAAGGGGTCTATATCCGATATTACTCTGCAAGAGTCTGCAGTGGCTAACATCAGTAAAAAGTTAGACTCTAAAACACTTCCAACAGTGGAACTGGAGGGAAGACTAAGTTCAGTGAAGGATACTATTACACCCCTGGCAGACACTGTTTCAAACCATACAAAACAATTAAAAATATTAACACAAAAAAATTAATGAACAGGAAGATAGAGCCAGAAGAGGAAACTTAAGATTGGTTAAAGTTCCTGAAGATACAGAAGGAAGCAGAGATCCAGTGCCATTTTTTGAGAAATTCATTTCAGAATATGGGCCTTAAATATCTAGATGAAATAGCATGAAGTGATCAAGCTAACAGAGGCGGTGGCCCCAGATCATCTGATAATCAAAGATACCCATGCTTTGAATAGTTGAAACCTCATTGATGCCAAGACTGGGAGAAAATATTACAGAAGGTAAGGTGCAATAGGCATTAAATTTGCAGTTTACCAAGACTTTAGCATGGAAACTAACAAAAGACATAAAACATTCGATGGCCAAAAAGCCGAATTAAGAAAAAGAGGTATAAAATATGCTTTCTTAACACTCTCAGAACTAAGATTTTTCTATTTAGGCAAAATGAGGTACTGTACTGAACCAGAAGCAGTGTACAAGATTCTGAATGAAATGGATTGAAGATCTGATCATGGATACAAGAACTCTCAGTTACACTTCAGAGACTCTTCTTATCAAAAACTTACACAAGATGAGACAGGCTACACCCAGAGTAACGCTCAAACAAATGACCAGGCCAAAGACTTCGACTCCACGTCCTCATATATGCCTATCCTGCCTTCTGGAGCTGCCAGATCCTTAAGTATTTTGTCACATTTGAGGACACAAGGAATTCCAACAAGGAAATTGTGGTTGGCTCTTTACTATAAATATGTTGCTCTTTTCAGGGAATGGGAATGGGAAAGATGGGAAAGGAATGGAAAAAGAGGGAAAGTCTGAATCAATATATAAAAGGGAATAAAGAAAAGAAAAATAAAAAAAATGGTTTTCTTTTCTATTCTCCCTTTCATTTCACTGCAACATTCATAGATAACCTATTCCTCATCTCTGAATTTGATCACAACCACCATAGGCTCATAGGCAGATAATAATCAGTGACAACCCTCTTGTAAAAAGTTCATTCATAAGATTCCTGTCCCCCTGCATTATTTGTGACCACAAATTTATCTCCATGTCCCTGGTGCAGGAATACAGAGTATTTATAGACTTCTGAAATAAAACACAATGCATAACAAAGTAGTGTATAACAGTGCATATCATATAAGATGCCTAAGTTGAAAACCTGGGGGTGCCCGGGTACTCCTTCCTGACCATCAGGAAACTAAATACTTTTTCTTCTAAAGATATACCATGGGTCCAAGCCATATGGAAGAGGCAGCACATCACACCAATAAGAATATAATAGCTTGAATTTTACCCTGCCTTTTTAAATGTGTAGCTGTGATGTTGTGCAGAAGGGAAAGGAAGGGGAAGGGAGAAGAGGAAGGAAGGAAGGAAGGAAGGAGGGAGGGAGGAAGGAAGGAGCAGGTGAGAGGAAAGTGGAAGAGTGAAAATGATAAAAAAAGTAAGGAAAAATAAGGCAAAAAAGGGGACAAGGGGGAGTGAAGAGGGGTTGAGAAGTTAAATATGTGTGTGTGTGTGTGTGTATATATATATATATATATATATATATATATATATATATTTGAAGTCAGGTATTCAACTAAGCGATTCTTTTGAGAACAAGTGATTATTGGATATTTTCTCTTTTTTAGCACTGCCAAGTTTTCTTCTTATACTATTTTCTTGTTCTCTCCCCCTAGTGAAGCACTTAGTAATGAAATCACAATCATCTGCACCCCCTCAGATCTAACACTACATCCATTAATGAGTTCTGCATATAGTCAGGATAAACTATAATTAAAGAGCATTTAAAGTGAATCTCTGGTACCATCAGCACAGCATCACCACAGTAAGACACTGGTTACTGACTTCCTTATCTGCTATCTTTGTAGACATATGGGGGCATGAGGTTTCATTCAAAAGGTGGGATAAAAGAGTTTGGTACTGGGTGGGGAAGGGGGAAGGTGACTGTATGGGTTAGGTTGTGGATAATAGAAAAAAAATAGAAACAAACAGGCATCAAAGTCAAACAAATTAGAAAGGCTACAAACATTTGGAAAACTGATCTGGAAATAGTAGTGGTGTGCAATTATTGGATGAGCTCCATACTGTTAAGATGGCAAAGCTGAATTTATTATCATGGAACATAAAGGGACTAAAGGATCACAAATTCACAATATGTGCCAAAGAATGTTCGACTTGCCTGACAGGCACACTGTAAACTCAATCCTGATACAAGAATCGCATCCTGAGCAAAACAAATTTGAATTTCCCTGTAAAAAGTGGGGACTAGGCTTGAATGTCCGCCATAGATCTAAATTGTATGGGGGGGGGGGTTACTGTTTTTTTTTTTTTATTTAAAAATGCTCAGGTATGAAAATCTCACAAAATGTTATTGATGAAAAGGGTAGATATATTATTAGTGAAATGCAGTTAAATGAACATAAGTTTACAGTCATGAATTTGTATGTGCCTAATGAAAATTGTCCAAGCTTCTTTAGCAAAATATTTTTATTGATGGCAACTTACAATCCCCCTGATATTATAGGAGACTTTAATTTAACATTGAATAATCAATCAGACAGAGCCAATGTATTGATTAATAGGGTCCAATCAGCTACCAAAGTCAACCAAGATTTTATGAAAGATTATTACTTAGTTGATCCCTGACACCACAGAAATCTACATAACAGGTAATATTCATTGGCCCAGATATTCAAACTGCGCCCAAAAAGTGCGCAATAGCAGGAGCAAGCGCAAGTCCATTGCGCCCATGCACAAGAGGCATGATATTCAAAAACGGAGCAGGCCAAATTGTGCCTACAGCCTACGACTATCGCACCACCTGCACCATAGCGCAACTAGGGAGGGGAAGTTGAGCAGATCTGATGCACCATAGCGCAACAAGGGATGTGCAGCTGAGCAGTCCAGAGGTGCCATAGCACAACCAGGGATGCCCCCCAAAAGCAGAGCAATGCAACTGCACAACCAGGGAGGTAGGGACCCACCACCCATGCCACAGATGGGCACAGGAACACACAGCAGAACAGACATCGTCCCCCCACACCCCATGCACTGCACAACTGGGGGAGGGCTGGAATAACCACCGGCCCATGGAGACAAGCAAACAACCCACAGCCGGGCCATGGTGACCCATCACACCCCCGGCAAGCTGTGACTGGCACACAAGGAGGGCTGACCACCCCCTACCACACCATACCCCCAATGCAGAGCACACCCTGCACTGTGACCCCCAGATACCCCCCCAGGAGCAGCGATCACCACTGCAGGAAACCCCATACATGCCACCACCCCCACTGTGACACTGCAACCCTGTGCACCACAGAACCATGCAAGGCAGCCCCACCATGAGCACCCATCAGCGGGTGGCAGCACACAGCAATGCAACAACGGCATACACAGTGCCACCATGCACAGTCCCCCCAAGGTACTGCTGAGAGACCAACTATGCATCGGCACATGAGGTACCCCACACGGGACAGGGCTTGCCCTGGAAACCACCACCAGTGGTACAGCACCCTGCACAGTATTCCAATGACACACTCCAACCCACCACTGGCCACAACAGCCAGCACAGACACCCACAGCGGTGCATGGAAGCATGCACTACACCGGATGCAACACAGTGCATGGACAGACACCCACCCATACCCAAGGGCACAACAACACAGGGACGCAATGGTGGGGCAACCAAGCCCCCAGCGTGGGCCCATGTAAACTGTGTACACACAACCCGCAGTCCTCCATGGTACTGGAGTGCCAGCCACCCTGTGCAGGCACTGTGGACCCATACACCACCATCATTTGCCCGGAGCACAAGTCACAGACAGTGATGCACATCCCCTGCAACACACACAAGGCACAGCATGGAGGTAGGACAACAACTGTGGAGGCCACAGTGTCACCCGAGGCAAACATGCACCACACCAGTGACAGGAGGCAACCCAGCATTGTAACGGGTACAGTGGCTGCCCTGCAGGGACTGCCACCACTGACATGCCAGCGGACCATGCAGGTCACAGACATGCATGTGTGTCAGCTGCACAGGACATGGACAGGCTGATAGGGGCACCATGGACACAGAGCACGCACCATGGACCACTGCACACAGTCATCCAGTGCACAGGGCACAACACACACACACCACAGACACTGACTGATAGCTACCCCCACACCATAGTCACCTCCACATGGACACACACACATACCCATGACCGCACCACCCCTGACGCTAAGCACACCACTGCAGCTGAGCACCTATAGCCCGCTGCAAATCAGAGACCACCACAGTATTCATATCAAAATAACTGTATTGAGCAAACATAGAAAAGTTAACTATTTACAAGACTATTTACAAAATATTTACAAGGTGGGGGCCACAAACAAGGTGGGGGTGGGTAAGGGGCAGGTGGACAAATGGGATGGGAAAGGAGGGGTGTGAGGGTGTGTCCAGGGGGGTAGGGGATTACAGGGGCTGAGGGAACCCTAGCAGGAGCACCACTCCCCATTCTGACTCCATCTTGGTCGGTGCCTCCGCAGGACCCCGGTGTCATCAATCCTGCGGAGGATGTCCAGCGATGCCCTTGCCACCTGGAGTTTCTCCCGCAGTGCCTCCCTTATCTCCTGGAAATGGCGTGTACCTAGGACAAGGGAGCACAGTCAATAGGTGTGAATGCACAGCCCCATACAGCCCACCCACTGTGCATGGCATACGGCCGTGGGACATACCTCAGTGATGGTGTGTGACCACCCACAGTGATCACGTCCACATGACCTGCCCACCCAGGTGCATACAGTCATGCGGAATGCTGCACACACCCACCGGCCAAGTCACACACAGCACCACAGTGGCCGTTTAGTGACACGGCTATGTGGTGCAAAGGCAGTGGCACAACCATGTACCTGGTGCACTCATGGACCACCATCGACGCACTCCCAGACATGCATTGCCACTGGACAGTGTTGACTGTAACAAGTCGCGTGCATGGCAGTGGTGTTGATGGATGGTGGCCATGCCCCGCTGCCCACCCTGTTACACAGCATGCAATAGTAATCATGGAGGTATGGCACTCACCTTCATCAGGCCGGTCCAGTGGGTGGTGAGGGCCCTCGCCCCACCTGGCTTCCCTCTGCTCCTCCTGCCGCCGAAGATCGCAGGCATGACGGCGTCTCTCCAGGCCTGTGGTGCAAACATGGAGACAGGAACATCAGTACAATCCCATAGCAAAGTCCCCCTGCCCCCAGGTGTGTGCCCTCACCCAGCCAGACCCACCCACCCCACACCCTGATAACACCACCACAGCCAACCCCGGACAGTCCCTCCCCCATGTGCTGGACACATACAACAGTGTTACCCATATGGAAGACAAAAGTGTGTTGACGTAACACCTAGCTGGCCATGGCACCATGCCCCTCCTGGCATGTGCCTGCAGGCATGCTAGCAGCTCCAGCTCCCTCCGCCGCAGGTCCCCATACCTGTGGTGGCACTGCCTAGCACTCCTCCCCTGTCCTGTGGCCTCCTCAAGTGCAGTGGCCACCTCCTCCCACACCTGGGTCCTGACCCTGTCCAGGGGTGCCTCCCCAAACAGTGGCCCATGGTGTGGCTCCATAATGGCCACTAGGTTGGCCAGCTCTATTGCCGACCACTAAGCTGCCCTCCTGTGTGCCATGCTGTCTGTTCGATTTGCCAATATGGCGCTCTGTAGCGCAGCTCCCCACGTGCAGATGCTGCGCGGTACAGCACTGCCATTCCCAATCGCGCTGTCACCAAACAGCGCGATAGAGGTGCACCCATGCCTGATGCATGGCACCTAGGGGCAAAGGTTGGGCACAGGGTCAAGGGTCTCTGGTGCATGGACATGCACAGCGCCATTGGAACCCAATGCGTGTAGTGCGATTAGCTGCCTGTGTGCTACCGCCATTAGCGGCCTACTGCGCAGTTGGCCCAGTGCACCTATGATGGCCCAGTGCCACAGCACCATGTAGTGACCATCGCTATAGCACCACTGGCACAATGGTGGCCGTGCTCTGCATTGCCTACCGTGCACAGCACATCAGCAGCTCAGCAGATGCCTGCATCAGCAACCCGGGCATGAGCAGTGAGGTGTGTACTACGCATGTCACAGAACTGCGCCATTGGCTCAGCACGTTCAACACAATTGCGCAAAGCGCAAAAGCGCAATATTCAGCCATCATATGCAAATCATCTAATCAGCCATTCAATGGCGCAGCACTGCAATTTGCATCAACTTAAAGTTGCGCCTCACCTCATTTGCATGGGTTGCGCTATAAAAGTGCGACATTGGGCTGCAGTGGCCATATTCGGTTACTGCAGTCTATTGGTGAGTGGCATGCTGTTTGGGAGTGTGGACTGTGGATTTAGGGACATGCATGGGACTGCACAGTCACAGGTAACAACTGCCATTCTTACAGGCTAAATAATGACCGAGCAAGTTGTGGGAGAGGAGGAACACAGTGGTGGGAGGAGGAGGAGGCCTAACTTTACCAAGGCCGAGACCGAAGCCCTGTTTGACGCCTACCTGGATCAGGAGCCACTTCTCAGCGGATGGCAGGGAACACCTCAAGCCTGTGCTGCTGCATGGGAGGAGGTGGCATGTGCTGTGAAACTGCATGGCAGCCACCAGCGCTCCGTGCAGGAGTGTAAGAAAAAGATGGGCATTGACAGGAGGAGGATAAAGGAGAAGGTGGCTGCCCTCAGGGCTGCACGAGCTTCAACAGGTGGGGGACAGCTGGAGGGGGTACAGCTGACCCCGCAGGAGGAGAGGCTTGCTGGAAGCATGCAGCGTAGTGCCATTGAGGGTGTTCCAGGTGGTGGCTTCCAGACGGGTGGTGGCCCATCACTGCATGGTAAGTCATGGTCTGTCTATGGGGGGGCAGGGTAGGTCACAAGCAGTAACGCGACTTTGCTTTCCCTTACAGATCCTGAGCATCTGCATGGGTCAGTGGTGGTGGGCCTGTCCACTGAGGACAGTCAGCTGGAGATGAAGGAGGGCCCATCCACCTCCACAGGTATATGTGGATCAGTGCGACAGTGGGGCCCCCTGGCTGTGCACACTGATGTTGTTGTAACAGGTGCGGAGGAAGCCCTGCCTGTGTCCCAGCATGCCGGCATCCACAGATTTCAGCATGCTGTGACTGGGGCCAGTGCAGAGTCCGTCACCGATGATGATGTCACTAACGTCATGGGCAGTGACACATGTGTGCCACAGGATGGCCACACAGCAGGACACATCGCGGCCATGGCTGTGGGTGGTGGTGCTGCCATGGAGGTCTGCGTGTCATCACAGTCCCAGCCTGTGCCTGTCAGCACCAGTGGAGCAGCACTGGTGTTTGTTCAGGACAGTGGGACTGTTGCGGCCACTGCGGCAGCACCACTGAGCCCTGGGGAGCGGCAGCCGGAGGGGCAGCATCAGCAGTCAGCCAATGGGCTTGGGGGTACAGGGTTCAGCGGCGGTGTCTGTGCACAGCCTGTGGACATGCCCAGACCTGGTCCTGGTGTGCAGCGCCCACCCTCAAGGGGTGCTGAGCATCAGGGCCATGCACACCCTGAGGGACAGGATGCCGAGGAGGCAGATGACCTCTTGGATGAGCACACCCGCCTACTGCAAGCATCGGTCCAGCAGCAGATGTGGCTTGCGATGTTGGTGGATGCACTGCGTGTGGCTTTGGAGTGGGCAGAGGAGCGTCACAGCAGGGACACTGCTCTGATCCTGGCAGGGATGCACCGGTTGTGAGAGGACGTGACCGCTGCCATTGACAGGCATGCACAGGCATTCACCCGCTGTCATGGCCACAATGGGCACACAGTCAGGTGCCCATGCATCGTGGACACCACGCAGTGCACTGTCCACCCCCCATTCCCAGTGTTGTGCGACTCCCTCCCTGTCAACACCGGGTTCAGCTGTGGGCATCCCGAGCACTCCTGGTGCAGGCATGTTCAGTGTGCTGCAGACCCCTGCGCGAGCATGGTCGCGTTCACGCAGTGGAACCCCTGGGGGACCATCGGTGCCACACCATGAGGCCAGTGGTCAGTCTGTCAGTGCTGGTGGGTCTCGGCGGGGCCGCCCACACATCCATGGTGGCCAGGGCACTGTGTCGTCGTGTGACTGACCTGTCTCCCAGCATGGCTACTGTCTGGTGCTGCCCTGTGTGCATTGTGTCTGTCAGTGGGCAGTGCACGGTTGGGTACCCGGCCCTGCACGCGGACACACAGTCCACCTGCACACCCTCCTGGCTGCTGTCCACAGTTGTGTGTGCATGATGATGCCTGCATTGTGCTGTACACCAATGTGCAATAGTGCACAGCATCTGACACACACACACATGGACAGGCAGTGGGTGTGGTGGCCTGTGGACATGTGTATGGCTAGGGTTGGCATTCTGGGTCGGTGTGCCTCCTGCCCTCTGTGCAACTTTGGTGCATTGTGTGTGTGTGCGTGTGTGTGTGTGTCCGTCCGTGTGGCATGTTAGTCCTCACCCATCCCTGGTTGTGTGTGTGCTTCTCTGCCCTGCCACTTCCCTTCACGGCATGCGCCCCGGTGTGTGTCCATGCGTGGTTGTGGGTTGTACCTTAGCCACTGTTGGCTGCACATGGCCCCATGACTTACCTTGGTTGGCTGAAGTGCTCCTCCATGATGGTGTCCCGGTGCAGCTGTGCCAGCCGGATCAGTCGGGGGTCCCGTCGCCCAAGGGGGGGCTGCCCATCACCATCATCACCGGCATCCTCATCGTCCCCATCGCTGTCCCCCTCTTCAACCTGTATGGCTATCCCACATTCATTGGCCATGTTGTGCAGGATGCAACAGGCCAGGAATAGCCCACAGGCCTTGGAGGGGCTGTACTGTAGGGCACCACCGGAGGTGTCCAGCCAATGGAAATGTGCCTTCAGCATCCTGAACACCCGCTCGATAACATTACATGTGGTGGTGTGTGCCTCATTGTAGCGTTACTGCGATGGGGTCGCAGGCCGTTGGTAGGGTGTGAGCAGCCAGGGACGGAGTGGGTATCTACTGTCACCTGTGTGTAGAGGGTGGAGGTTAGTTTGGTGATCAGCATCACCCCTGCCCTGGGCCATGTAGGCCACTACCCATGTCACCTCTGGCCATGCTCCCCAGGCCCTATGATTGTCCATGTGGTTTGCATACTCACCCACTAGGTGGCCAGTGGGGATGTCCCCACTCTCGAATCTGTGGCACAGTGCCGACTGGTGCCAGATGAAGGCATCATGTGCTCCCCCAGGGTGCATGGCACGGACATTGATTGTGCGCCCCCTGGCATCGCACACCACCTGGCAGTTGATGCTGGCATAGCCCTTGTGATTGATGTATGCAGCCCCCTTGGGGCCAGGTGGTGTGCGTATGGCCACATGGGTGCAGTCTATTTCCCCTAGCATGCCAGGCATACGTGCTACCCTGTGGAACTCCTGTATGTTTGCTGTGCACTCTGCCAGTGTGCTGGGGAAATGGATGTACTCCGCAGCATGTGGCAGCAGTGCGCTGAGGAATTGGGTGAGGTGGCGTGACGTGGCCAACTGGGTTATGCCTGTGGTGTCCCCAGTTGGTCTCTGGAAGGTACCCGTGGTGAGCAAGCACATGCAAGCTGTTACTTTAGTCTCCACTGACAGGGCATGGCTCCATCGTGTGGGTGCCTGCATCACATCACTGCACAGCTCACAGAGCCGCCTCAGAATTGCCCTATTCAGGTGGTACCGGCCCACAATCTCAGTATCACTGTACAGCTCGAAGCTGGTGCGGGCTCGGTACTGCCTGTTGGGGGCATACTGCCGACAGGCCCTTCCACGGCCACGCCCCCCCTGCCACCCGCCTTCTCACCCCCCCTCATAATGGCCTCCATCTGGAAGGTGTCACTAGCCATGTCCCTGACTTGTGTTCACCCACCCGGCAGCTGTTACTGTATTCCCCCCGCTGTCCTCACTGCTACTTCCCCTGCACCGGGAACACCTGCCTGTGGTGGCCTCTGTGCTGTGTGGCACTTCCCTCTTCTGCACTGGCTGTGGCTCCCCACACCTTCTCTGTGCCTCTGTGTTCAGGGTGCCCTTTACCTGGCCTGCCCTGTGTGCCCCTCCTGCCCTGTGTGGCTAGAGTTCTGCCTCATTTGCCTTCCCTGTAGCATTCTTGTACCTCTCCCTTGCTCCTTTTTATTTTGGCTCATTTCCGCTATGGCGCAACCTCCGCTTGCTCCCCTATTACGCATGGCGCAAGTTGTTGAATATCGCACTGCACCATTTAAGCATGGTTCCTCCCCCTTCAGTTGCGCATGCCTTCATTATCATTGTGCTGTTGCTCAGCATGATTTCAGGGGCACAACTGCCTCCTGCTGAATATCGCAGAATGGCGCAATTTCGGACTTGCGCAGGCGCAACCCTATTGTGCATGGCTCAACTCTTTTGAATATCTGGGCCGTCCTATTCTACTATGCATAACACATACACCCAAACTGATTTTTTCCTAATCTCTAAATCATTAATGTGGCATCCCATTAAATGTATTTATAAAGGAATACTTCTCTCAGATCACTCACCCATCACCCTTAATACAGAGTTGACGGCTCACCCAAAAGGCGTGTATTTAGAAATGGACCCTATTATTATAAAAGATGTTATGCTTATGGAAAAAGTTACAAAAGAAACAAAGATGTATTTCAGTAATAACTATGACTGGTATACCTATTAATTACATATGGGATGCTTTCAAATCATATATTAAAGGCATCTCACTGTCATACAGCAGTTATAAATAAACAAATATATAGAGAAGAGCTATTTCGATTAGAGAGTACCTTCAAAGTTAAAGAAAATCTACACCAATCAAATAAAAACCCAGCCACAGTGAATGAATTGCTTCTTCTGTACTAAAAGATGACACCAAAAAGCCTTTGATGGAATTGAATGGGACTATATTAAAACGTTTCTGAATTCTATCAGTATAGGGCCAAATTTCAGACTGTGGGCAAACCTATTATATACAAAGCATGATCTGCGATTGGAAGGGGGAAGGTTCAGGAGGGAAATGAGGGGACACTTTTTTATAGAGAGGGTGGTGTCTGGGTGGAACACATTGACAAAGGAAGAAGTATCCTGTAGAACAATGGGCTGCTTCACAAAGGGATGGGACAGGATAAGGTGGAGGGAGGGGCAGCTGAAGTATAAGGGCTGCTAGTTGCACAATCGAGCAAAATTGATAGACCATAAGGCCTTTATCTGCTGGCAATTTTGTATGTTTGTGTGACTATAACTAAAATTTCAATTCAGGAGACAAACCAGATAAAATACTGGCTTGGCAACTAAGAAAGGAGAAAGAAGATAGACATCTATAGAATTAAAAATGTTCATGGCACATTTTTAGAATCACCTACAGAAATAAATAAAACCTGGTCGGCCCATTGGTGCAGCAGTTGGATTTCCGCTTGTGACGCCGGTGACCCGGGTTTGGGAATGGATCTGGGTCATCGGAGGGCAGGCCAGGGGGAGAAGGATTGAGCATCCCTAGGACTGCTCTCCTTCTCCAGAGGGGATGGTGGCATGTGCTCAGTGCAGGAGTGATACCTGGTGGAGGCTGGGTCTATCACATAACTCCAATGCCTACTGAACTCTGGGGCAGGGTGGACACTGGCCATCATTGCACGTCCTTGCCCCAGCCTACAGGGGAGAAAAATCTGCAGCCAGCCATCTCCGAGAAGCCCTGTCCCCGGGCTTCAATTGGCCTCCTTACCAGCTCTCCCAACCATGACCAGTTTCACGGCACTGGAAAGCCAGGCTGGTCCCACAACCCTACCCCCTGGGAGGGCAAGTCAGGGGTGCCCAGGAGAGTGTAGACAAAATAAGAGGTGGAAGTACAGGGGTGCCATGACCAGGGTTGATATGGATGGCCAGAGCAGCAAAAAATATCATAATTAAAAAAAAAAAGAAAGAAAGAAAACCTTTCATGAATTCTATAGAACTCTATATACCTCAGACAGACACAACGGTAATACAGATATATTAAGATTTTTACAAAAAATAGGGCTTCCCTAAAATAAGTGGTGAAATGGTGCAATTGCTAGATGCAACCATAACTCAATAGGAAATTCTACAACCAATAACAGATATACATTTGGGAAAAGCCCTTGGTCCAGATGGAATTCTCATTGACTTCCATAAAAATTTAGTAATCTGATGCTCAGGCACTTGGAAGCTTTATTAACCAGCCTTTTTTAAGAACATCTCTGCTCTCACTCTCATTTTACAAATCCAATATTCTGTTGTTTAAGAAAAAAGAAAAGGACTCACTTCAAAGTGGCTCATATAGACATATTTCTCTAATTAACTCAGATGCCAAAATCATTGCAAAAATTCTGGCAAACAGATTAGAAAAAGTATTGCCGAGTATTACTCACCCAGACCAAAATGGATTTATCAAAGGCAGACAATTGGCTACTAATATAACAAGCATTTGTCAATGCCGAATGTTTGCTTGCTGGCATTGGCATTGGTAGTGTAGAAGTTACAGAGCTGCATAACAGGAATGGCAGCGAAGTATTGAACTGAAGCCAACCCCACCACCCTGCAGAGAGTGACAGGCATTGGGGTGTGCCTTTGGGTCGTCAGGCATAACGACCACGCCATTTCACCACACCCTACCCTGCAGACACTGACAAGTGTCACGGTGTGCCTTGGGGTCTTTGGCCCTTATGCGCACACCATTCCATCAGGAAATATGGTGAGATGGGTGCGGTATAGGAGAATGGGGTGAAGTTTGGGCCCGAAGAGTCCGAGGCACACCTTGATGCCTCTCACTGGCTGCAGGGTGTGGGTGGGGGTGGAATGGTATGAGCATGACAGGCAAGAATCCCAAGTCACACCCCTGATGCCTGTCATTCTCCACAGGGTGGGGTGTTATGGTCGGAAACCCTAACACCTCAGGCATTCGTTGGTATTTTCACTCCAAATTTTCAACATGTTTTTGTGACCCCCACCTCATGAACAGTGGCAATATCAGTTTGTTAGCCGAAAACTGCTTTTGCACAGCGACTATGGCATTTGGCACCACAGGTGTAAAAGCACATTCCGAACAGGATGTGAAAAATGACAGCGGTACTGTTCATGGGAGGTGTAAAAAATGGCAATGTTGAAAATCTGCTGTGAAAATCTTAAAAAAACTGGTGAAGTCACGAGCATGCATAGGAACTGTGCAACGCACACCTGTAATGTAACTAGTTTGGGGATTTTTTTACAGCAGATTATTAACACAGGCATTTTGGGACCTCTGATCATGAACAGTGTCAGTGTGATTTTCTTTATCTGTCCCGAACAATGATTTCCCACAGCGACCACGCATTTCTGTGCTGAAAGTGTGAAAACACATTTCAGCCATGTTGTGGAAAATGACAGCTGTACTGTTCATAAGGAGGTTTGGAAAAATGCCACTGGTGAAAATCTGGACTGAAAATATTACAAATTCATGAACTTACGAGGGTGCATGGAAACTCGTAACACAGTCATTTTATGGAGTTTTGTCACCAAATTTTCAACATAGCCATTTTAAGACCTCTGCTATGACCAGTGTCACTGTGATTTTCTTAATCTGTCCCAAACATTGTTTTCTTTACACCGACTGTACCATTGTGCACTACGTAATGCGGAAACACATTTAGACAAGATGTGAAAAATGGTAGCTGTAACACTCATAAGGAAGTGCGGTAAATAGCACTGTTGAAAATCTGGTGTGTAGATATTACAAATTCGCAAACTTGCCAGCGTGCGTAGGAACTGCGCAACGTGCGCTCCTAAAACAGTCATTTTTGGGAATTTTTTCACCAAATTTTCCACATAGCCATTTTAACACCTCTGCTCATGACCAGTGTCACTGTGACTTTCTTAACGTGTCCCATACATTGATTTCACACACTGACTGCGCCATTGTGCACTACATGGGCAGAAACATGTTTTGGGTGATATGTGAAAAATGACAGCTGTACTGCTCATAAGGAAGTGTGGTAAAATGGCAATGTTGAAAATCTGGAGTGAAAATATTGAAAATTCGCGAACTTACGAGAGTGCGTAGGAACTGCGCAACCCACGCTCGTAAAACAGTCATTTTTAGGAATTTTTCCACCAAATTTTCAAAATAGGCTTTTTGAGAGTCCACCTTATGAACACTGGCAGTGTTGTTTCATTAATCATTCCGGAAAAGTGATTTCACGCAGTGGCTGCGAAATCACCCTTTGGGCCCGAGTAACACCATGACAGTTCAATAATTCATGAGGAGGGGTCCCAAAAACCCTATGTTGAAAATTTGGTGCAAAAATTCCAAAAAATGCCTGAGATATGTAACAACGTTGAAAAAACCCTATCTATCCCATTATACAGCTTACCGGCATTTCCTCAGTTCGCGGTCGGCTTTGAAGAGTACAGACATGTTCCCCAGTCCACGAACATCGTTGCGCCGGATCCAGGAGAAGTGAGTATATAGGGTGAGGGGGTGTGAGAGCAGAGTGCGCAGTGGGTGGGTGGGGTTGTGGGGGAGAGAGACTGCGAGGACCGTTTTTTCTTTACAGGTTTTGTTTTAAAAGATGGCGGGACATTTGCCACACTGGGGTGGGCTCCCAGCATGGCAGAAGGACAGCTGGGGGTGTGGAGCTGATGGGGATTGGGCACCCCGTCGGCCATGGCATCTGTTGCTGCGCTGGGGTGGGCTCCCAGTGTGGCACCCTGTACTCGGGAGGGAGACACAGTGGAGCCAATGGGGATTGGGCACCCCGTCGGCTATACAAAATAGCCACGCTGGTGGAGCACCAGTGTGGCATATGAAACTGTGTTTAAGTAGAGGTGCAGCACAGCGGCGAAGTTGGGCACCCGTCGGCTATCTGATGTGTGCGTTGGGAAGAGCAGCAGCAGCAGCGTGTGTGTGTGTGTGTGTGTGTGTGTGTGTGTGTGTGTGTGTGTGTGTGTGTAGGGAGTGTGCATGAGCAGGTGATATCTGATCGCTCCTCACTGAAGCGTAGCTCCCCCTTTCAACTGTATGCCACTGCATTTTGGAGCTGTCATAGACAGCTCCAGCAGGCATTGGAGAACTGCGGCCGTGCCTGCAAACACACTGACTGAATTGGAAGAGGGCTGACACACCTCAGAAAACTCTGATGATGGCAGTATGTTTCTTGCACATGCGTGCAAGCAAACATAAAAAGGACAATTTCAGGATTCCAATCTAACATTACTATCTTTAGACACCGAAAAAGCCATTGATGGTATTGAATGGAACTATATTAAAGCAGTTCTGAACTCTGTCGGTATAGGGCCAAATTTCAGAATGTGGGTAAACCTATTATATACAAAACCAACAGCTACAATTAGGAGAAAACAATAAAAAATGGATACTATATGGATCGAAAGAGGAACCAGACAAGGATGCACATTATCCCCTTAGATCTTTGTCCTGGCCATTGAACCACTAGCAATAGCTCTGAGGAACAATGTGAGGATTACAGGTACTATAATTACTGGTGAGTGTTTTACCCATAGGGAAACCCAGTTAAACAGTACTTTGCCATTATAACCAGCTTGGTTTCCCTAAGTCCACACATGTGCCAGCTGCTGCTCTTCCCTTCCTCAGCACCAGACTTGGACACTTCCCTGCCACTTGCACTCAGTGGTAAGTTAATTAAAAAAAAACTCTGCTCTTTATGCTACAGTATTAGGATTAAGCTTTAAAAAATAAAAAAGGGAAAACTTTCCTTTTACCTGCTGCTTCAACCCACCGCAGACAACTTGGAAACCTGACTGGACCCAGGCTGCACATGGATGAGTTTTTATTCTATATAACTGCTGTGATGAAAAAACACTATGCAGCAATTATATAAAATAAAATATGGGGTGGTGTGTTTAACTCAAATTTTACGCACACCCTCAGTGATGGATGCTTAAATAAGCAACACCTCAGGTGTGTATAAAATCTCATTAAACACACCACGCTGTGTATTACTGTATCTTACTGTTACCCTGTCTAAAACAAGTATAGTACTACTGTTTTGTTGCAACTTTGTCCTCATAACTGACGTGGAACCCATAAATGAGAAACCGCTCATGGGTGTAATCCAAGAACTCAATAAATAAAAAAACTAGATTAAAAAAATGTATTATTCTATATGTAATAAGACAATATAGAACACAAAATAAGCATCTAAGAGGATGATGCACTCTTGAATCTAACTAACCTACAGGAATAAGAACAAGAACTGATTTAATTGATACACAAATTTAGTATCATCTTCGGTTACAAAGTGAATTGGTCAAAGTCAGAAATTTTACAAATGAAATCAGTTAACTCTCCATTATTAATACAATCCTCCAAGGTCTCCAATATGAACTATCTAGACATAAAAATTAGTGACATAACAATTTGTGACAAATTAAATAAGCGTTTCAAAATAAATTATATCCACTTATAAATACAGTTAAGCAAGACTTATCCCAATGGGAATCACTCACGTTAACATTAATAGCTACTGTAGGTCAAATGTGATCAAAATGAACATATTACCCCATGTTTTTGTTTGTTTCAAACACTCCCAGTAATCATTCTACATTCCTTTCTAAAAGTTTGAAAAAATAATAAAAATGTTCCTAAGGAAGGGCAAAAGTCCTAGACTTAAAAGGAATAAACTTTATCTACCCAATGATCTAGGTAGGCTGGCACTGACAAATTTAATGTAGTATTATCTGTCCACCCAAATAGCCTAGACTTACCTATAGTTTGTCAGAGTGGAACAAATAACACAGTGTAAAATGAAAACATATTGTGTCTCTCTGAAAAATATTAAACTTATCTATACGGGATCACACAGGAACAAACAAGGCAAATTAGGCATCAGCTCAATAACATCATGTCAGGCATGGGATACTGTGCTCATAACCATAAATACTTCACTCAAAGATTCTCCCATCTCTCTAGTTTATAGAAAAGGCCATTTTCCACCTTCCACAATAGAAAAGGGCCCAGATATTCAAAGGGGTTGCGCCATGCACAACCCCTCAGTGCACCTCGGCATGATATTCAAAGGGACAGATTGCATGGCGCAACTCCAGATGCCCCGGGGCACATTGGTAATGTATGTGGTGCAGATACAGGGGGCATGCCCATGCATATGCAGCACATCCCGATATTCAGCCTGGAATGTGTGGCACATATGCTGGCACAACCCCTACATGCACCGCACACTAGTGCTCAAAGTTGAGCCGAAAATAAAAGACTCAAATGCTGGCCACCCACAGGTGTGCATCTGTATTGCAAGGCACAACACACTAGCCGCCAGCCATCGGTGGCCATCCGCCCAGCAGGAACACTGTCCACATGCACATATCTGGTCCTGTGTAGTACAGTATCTGTGGACCAACAGGTGTACAGATCATACTGTATGCTATAATTGGGCGGGCGACTGGGTGGTACGTGGGTGGGGTGCTGCTGCCGTCGATGATGGGGGGTGCTTGGTGGCCAGGGGTCCTCTGTGGGTGTGTGGGGAAGGGGGTACCACTGGACCACCAGGATAATATTACATAGCACAACAGCCCATGATCAGGCATACGGGGAGGGAACCACCAGATTAATGCTTCTTATTACAACAGCCTGCAATCAGACATATGGGGAAGGAACCACAAGACCACCAGGTTAATAATTCTTATTACAACAGCCCCCGATCGGGCGTATGGGAGGGGAGGGGGTTACAATAGCCCACTAGGGACCCAACCCCTGACAACAGCAGCTAGACAGGGCGCCAGGCACATTTCTTCGGGACGTCCTGTGCAACGTATGCAAATGGGGCCATAATTACATGCAAATGGATCCATTTGTGCCTTGCATATATTATGGCCTCATTTACATACCCCGTTATACTCGAATATAAGGTATCCTGCGCACCTACACTATTGCTGGAACATCCCGTGCTCCCTCTCTGTGGCTTGCTGTGCCACTGCACCATGCGCGTCGTGCACTGACCTTGCCATGTTCCGCGTTTGCTGCGCCATGGCGCATCATCGTTGAATATAGCCTGGTCTTGGCCCCTGCACAACCTAGTTGCGCTACACCACTTGAGCCACTGCCCAGCGCAGTCTGAATATCTGGCCCAGAGTATTTAAGACTTGGTATATGGCAGGCATCCCACTTTTTTATGCATCTTCAAATAAGGGACTATATATTTAAGAACTCTCCAACACCAGCTACTGTATGTCTGAACTTACCCCCAATCTAAAGCATTTTATACAATAATAAACACCCCAGTAATATCAATATATATATATATATATATACACACATGTATCTCAGAAACCTACAGTAATGGTTCAAATACAATTCATTGCTTTTCATAGAACATATTACACTCCAGACTGTCTAAATAAAATGAATAAGTAAGTGTCTAAACCATGTCACAGCTGTAACATATCAGCTGGAACCTTGGACATCTATTCATTAACTGCTCTCATCTGAATGCATTCTGGCATAAAGTCCTACACACTCTATATCAAGCCACATCAATTCAACTACCAAAGAATGTTAGGATTATCCTACTGAGATATAAAATATGGACAGGAGACATACCCCAGATCAAAGGTAAACTTCTTCACCTAGGTCTGATAGTTGCTAAGAAATGTATTCCTAAATGGAAGGATAACCAGCCACCAGAATTCAATACCTGGATGAATTTTATGATCTCAATACACAGCATAGAAAAAGTGAATTACACAACCATTAAAAAAGAGGTAATATACAATGAAATATGGAATTTCTTTAAGCAATCATTTATAGAATTAGGATAGCTCTACGGGAATATTTATAGTGATTAAATTATTTCTGACTGCTGGTACCTGCACTGATATTTAGTCTTTATGTTTTATGAAACAATATGCCAAACTCTATCTCTATATGTTAGTCTCCCCACCCATCCCTGGCCTGTTTGGCAGCCATGAGGACGCCCTCGAATGAGCCCCAGTGGTCCAGTGGTCCCCCCTTCCTGCCTGAACCCCTGTTCTGAATGCTACACCCCGCAGTGGTATATCCAAATACGTTGTAACCCCCTTCCCTGCCGCCGTAGCCCTGTTGGCAAGCCACACCATGCGGTGGCGGATCCGAACACAGAACCCCCACCCCAACCCTGACATACATGCAATGCTGATGGCACTCCAAAGATCCCCCTGTCAGTTCAGCAGACACCCCACCCACTCAGGCACCCTTTCCCCACCCAGCTCCCCCAGTCCCAGTTGGTCTCGATGTGCGGCATGCAGCACAACCCACCCTCATACTGCCATTGCTGTGAGTGAGTGAGAGAAAGCACATTAGCTGAGGCCATGCACGTAGCCAGGAATCGGCATATGCATATCAAGTTCAATCAATAATATATTAACAACTTTTCAAAAAAGTCTCTCCAACTGTGGCTGTTTCTAGGGCACCTGGCATGAGATCGTCTTTACAGAATAAGAGCAGGGGTGTAGACTGGGAGGTGGGGCCTAACTATACAGTAGGTCAGGGGGTCTGGGGGCACTCATAATCTGTTTATAGAGGAAACTTGGCAAACTTTGGGGTAATTTTACAGTTATATCAGCTAATTAAAGAAATGGAAATCAGATCTAACAGTAATACAAGATAACGGTACACAGGCAACAGATCCCATGGATACTGCCAATGCCTTTAATACTTATTTTAGTTCCGTTTATAATAGAGATAGTACCAAGACAACATATAACATTTTTGACATGGGGTGGGCTCATACGAGATCACTGAAGAAGAAATAATACATGAAATAAAAAGATAAAAATGTCATAATTTTCCTGGACCTGATAACATCACCCCACCAATGTTAAAATGAATGAAAAATCATATTTGGGAACCGTTGAAAATATTATATGAAAAATCAATGAATCTTGGTGTTATTCCAGAGGAATGGAAAAAAATCAAAGATCATTCCAATACACAAAAAAGGCAGTTAAAACATAACTTCAAATTATAGACCAAAAAGCCTGACCTGTATCTCATGTAAAATTTTAGAATCCATAATAAAAAAATAAAATAATTGATCACCTAAATACTTTACAAATGTTTGATAATAACCACCATGGGTTCAGAAAGGGCAGATCATGTACCACAAACATGGTACGCATCTACAATAAGGTAAATAAACTACTGGATTTGGGTAAATCAGTTGACATTATTTTGTTTGATTTCAGTAAGGCTTTCGGCCTTGTCTCACATTGGGCAATTGTAGAGAAATTAAATACATATGGGCTAAACCAGTATATAATAAGATGGATTATGAATTGGTTAAAGGATAGGAAACAGATAGTAACCATAAGGGGATAATCCTCAACTTAGGCTGGTGTCACTAGTGAGGTCCCTCAAGGGTCCGTATTGGGACCATTAATCTTCCAGATTTTTATTGCGGAGCTGGAGGAAAATGTAACTAACTGTATTATTAAGTATGCAGATGATACAAAAATATGCGGAAAATGTGACACCACTGAGGAAAGAAACACTATCCAAAATGACATCAACATAATCGCAGAATGGACGGCAAAGTGGGACATGAAACCAAATATTGATAAATGCTGTGTCCTCCATTTGGGAAGATGTAACCCACTACAAAATTATCTATTACTTACCAATATCATTCAGTCCAAAAGTATGGAAAAAGATTTAGGAATTAGAATAGACGATAAACTCCAATTCAAACAACATTGCACAGATGTAATTGCAAAAAACAACTGTACCATTTTACCAATAAAAGAAATATTAGAAGTAGATCTAGAGAGGAATTTATGCCACTTTATCTATCCTACGTTAGGACAAAAATGGATTATAGCACTTGTCTATGGAACCCATACAATAAAACTGAAATAAACAGAATAGAAAAAGTGCAACGAAGGTACACAAAATTAATTAAAGGCAATTAAATGAAGACTCATGATGAGCGCTTAACAGAATTAGATTTCCATAGTTTGGAGATGAGAAAAAGGGGAGACCTGTTATTCTTTTATGATATCATGAATGATCCGGTACTCATGAATGAATTAGATATTGAATACAAAGATACAAAATTTAATGTAAGGGGTTATCCATTACAAGTCAAAGTGAACAGACATAAAACGAACAAAAGAAAATATTTCTATACAATAAGATCTGCTAACCTCTGGAATAGACTACCAGAAGAAATCATTATTAGTAAAGACAAAAAAATGTTCAAAAACAACCTAGATAAATGTATAGCAACAGGGGATGGTTTATAATATTATACCATGTCCTAAGGAGCTATACATGGGCCTTGGCCTCCTTTTGCTCCTTGTTTCTGAATGATCTAAGTGGATCTGAGAGCTTGAGCCCTGCTGCCCTCATTTAGTCAACACCCATGTGAATAAGTGTCTAATGCCTAGGGAAAAGGGGTGCTCTGATTGGCCAGGAGCACTCCTGGGGTTTATAATGGGGCACTACATTCCAGGGAGGCACTCTTCTCACTATGTCTGATTGGTCTTACTTGCATCCTTTGTGTGTGTCAGAGCAGCTCAGCTTTGATTAGCTGTTCTCACATGGGAAATACACACACAAAGACCGCTCTTATCATAAAAGTGCCTTCATGGAAAGTATTAACACACGTAAGACTTCTAGTGCTGGTCATTTAATCTGCTAGCATTACATTCACTGCTGTTGTTTTAAGTGTGACACAGTATTTAATGGATTGCAGTACTGATATGATTACTGCACTGTACCCCCCACTGCATGCATCTGAAACTTGTTGCTACCAGTTCAGAATACATTTCCTGGTAACTCTTTTAATATAAGTAAATAAATAGTGCTCTAATTAACTAAATGGTTACATCTGTTTCCTAGAAACATTGAAAAGTGTCAGAAATAGACAGTTTGTCTTGAGATTCCCTATTCAGAGGCAGCACCCTAGTCTCTTTGGTCTAGTGCCTGTGAGACTCAGGGTGCAGGGCTGATTCTCAGTGAAGACTGGAGGAGCAAATGCACAGAGAAGGGGAGCAGCCATAACTGGGTTAATAATTCATGAAACTGAACCAATGTAATCAAGGGATAATTGGGGGAACGCTACCATTTTGATATCATATCACTGTACACAAATAAACCGGTGTAAGAGGGACATGTAATGCTGGGTTAATGATTTGAATAACTAAGGATAAAACTTGGGGCAGGTGACCCTCTCCTGGTTCTGTGTATTTTGTGTCTTCCTCTTCCCTTTCTTCTTCATAACCGAGGACATTTGGCTCGCTGGCTTTTAGACTTTACCAGCTTGAGTTGGTTACCTACACCTGAATTCCTACTCCCTTACTTTAATTGCGATGTCATAATTAGGGAGGCAAGGTGCTCAATTGGATAGGGCATATAACCATGAACTAGAAGGTCTCAGATTTTAAATCCCACCCAGCCACTTCCTCAGTGTGTGACCCTAGGCTAATCATTTGACTTCCCAGTGCTTCAGCCCTGCCCAGCTGTAACACCAGAGTAGAATTAGAATGAAGCGATACTTTAGACCGTGAAACATTGGGGTTCAGAACAGGTCACTGTGTTATAGTGTGATTTATTTGTTTTGTTTTGCTTTTGTATTATGTTACTCATTGCATTGCCCAGGATCAGGAAACATATGTCTGCATCTATCCTGAAGTGGCTACGTGCTTCCTTTCAAATGGTACTGAAGGTAGTTCATTTTAAGCCGGTACCAGGATTAATCTGAAATGTAAAAAGCAAGGAAAGGTGTTGCACTCAATGGACTGGCAGGTGCCCCCTGACGAAGCCCTTATGTGGCAAAATGCTGGGGCATCTGGTTTGTCATGGATCACCATTCTAGTGGATGTATGCTAAGTTTTTGCTGAAGAATTTTCTGAATAAATTACTGTATCTGCATCAAGTAACTGACTGTGAGTACCTTCATTGGGGTTACCAACTAATTGGCTCTGGAGTGCTGGTGTCTGACTTTGTTTTGTTAATCTGAACCATACCCATTGCTCCTGTTTCCTAAACCCACCCCCGTAAAAGTGATATTTGTTTTAATGCAGCTGGGTTTATTTTATTTATTACATTCTTGGATTAATGCCTTTGAGATAATAGCTCTTTACACAGGTTCATAGGTTACATAGGATCGTACCAGGTATTATAAATAATTTCTGTGATTTTAGCCAATCAGCACTCAGAACTGCAGGATGTCTTATCCAGCAAACAGCTGTCATCTCATGCAGGATCATTAAAGTGGAGTGATACGCTTCAGAGGCAGGGAGAAAAGTCCTGCATGCACATTTTTAAACTCGAGAGATTTACAATAAGTTTATACATTCTGTACAAGATATTTCTCACAGTATAAGAGCATCATGCTACAGCTTGGTCAGACAGAACTACTTTGTTTCACTTTATGGTCCTCCTGCCTAAACTGTACAAGATGGCTCTGATACACCATAAGAGAGCTCTTGCACAGCATAAATAACTTATATATATGGTACTGTAGAAATATAGGAAATTATAGATGTGATATTCAGCTGCTGCCATCTAGGCAGCTGCAAGAGTCAGTTGTGTGAGAAATGGTGATGTATGGATATTATTTAAATGGGAAATATTACCAGTTGATGTTGTGGTTTTTGGCACAGAGGAGAGGAACAAAAACGCCAGTGGTGAATCCCAAGGCCAAGCAGAACGCCTATTCCTGTACAAAGAACTGTGAAATGAAATACAAAAAATAACAAGGATATTTATGCTGCAGATTGAGGTGTCAGAAGGTTAGGATTTTTGCAAAGGGAAAGCAGGAGGTATAAAGCAAGCCTGGGGATAAAAAAAAATTCCTTATTCGTCCACGTTTTCTTAGTACTACAGAATCAGGGAAGTTAGATTAAAAAAAACTGTACAACAGAAGCTTCACTTGTATCCTTATCCAGATGTTATGTTTTCCAGTGTTTTCCTAGGGTTACTTGTCAGTAGCTCTTTCAGCCCCATCAGGTACTGTGAATGGCAGGCTGTACTTTTGATCAGGGTCAAAGCGCGGTTCACTATAGAAAACAATAAAAGTGAACCGACTGCTCAGTCACCCACAACCAACCAGCTGAAACATGATTTAGCCATGAGTTTCCAAGCCATTGGTGCAATGGTTCATATATGAAAGCATATAACAGAAACCTTCCTGTAGTTTGCAAATGTTTCAAAGGGAACATAAAGCATGTTCTTCTCTACATTCTTAATAGAATTACAAATTAGGGCATGTGTGAAGCCCATTTACTTTCCCCCAGTGTTCTGCTCTGTGTTAATAATCTTATTCTCTCCTTCTTTATAATGCCTTGTTGATGCTACCTTATTCCCCACCCGATACTTATTTGTTAATTACTTATCAGTTCCAGAAGCTGGCGGTGACATCAATTGAGTAGATGCCTGCAGGGAAAGCTTCACTCTAGGCTTCTGCTAAAATGTCACCAGACTCCAATACAGATAAGTCACTTAAAAATTAATATTGGGTTGGGAAAAGACAACACAAACAAGGGACTCTAAATAAGGTAGAAAGAAGATTAAGTCAAAATAAACGCATGAAACTTTACACAGGGACGTTTAAACAGATTACAGACATGTTTACATTTACTAGTTATATTAAAAAATGTGTAATAAATTAGCGAAGCCTATGTTCCCTAAAAAGATTAAAGAACTGCTTGGTTTTCATGGAGGGGCAGAAACAGTGGGGACAGCACAGAATGCAGCTCGGTATTTTGCGCAGATGTGCACTTTTATCAAGACTCTTAAACTGCACACCTACCCAAAATGCTAAGTATGCATCAGAATGCTCTCCTGCCTGTTGCATTTTAACAGTTGTAAGTGTGAACAAACTAAGTTACATTTTTGCACAGTAATATCTTTGTTTGGCTGTTTATCATGGAGTAAATTGAGCATGAGTATTCTGTCTTTGATTTCTTCAACTTGTTGGCAGGCCTTGCTCTCTCCCAACTTACTGCTGAGCCAACTAGGCTTTCTTCCTCTGGGATGAAAGAAGCCCTCCTTGACTGGATACTGTCCAATAGGCCCGAGCAGATTGTCTCATCTGGTATCCTCCCTGTTGCTATCTCCGATCACTCCCCCACCTACTGTACCAGGATAGTCTCCACACCTAAAACCCCCTGCAAAGTGATCCAAATGAGGGACTTCCCAATATTCAACCCTGAAGCCTACCATGCTGACCTGGAATGCATAGAATGGTCCCTGGTCTTAGCCACAAATGACACCTCAGTTGTCCTTGATAACTTTATTACAATATTCTCATCCCTGCAGGATAAACACGCCCCCTTACAAAAAGGAGAGTGAGAGGCACCATCACCAAATGGCTACAAGGAGACTTCTTTTCCTTTATGAAAGTAAGGGACAAATGCTGGGCAAAATTCAAGGCCTCCCATGATATGGCTATCTTCCAGGAATATAGGCAGCTCAGAAACACTTGCAAAAAAGCCATCCGCTCTGCCAAGAGCGAATTTTGTAAATCTACCCTGTTATCTTCAGCTAGGGACCGAGGGGCTTCTGGTGAAATATCAAGAATATTGTTAGTGGCTCCTCCAGAGCCTATGGCACTGACATGCTTATTGGCAGGGTCAGCTGTAACAATACCTTGACTATCACAAATGCATTTAACTCCCAGTTCTCAGATCTGACTGCCTACACCTCCCAGTTCCCTGATCCTAGTGAACTGAGTCCTTCCTGTAGTCCTCAGACTGGTATGACCCCCGACCCCCTTTTTACTTCAAGGCCGTTTCCGTCAGTGATACTCGGAGACCCTTGCTGGCCTCTCTCCCCACACTAGTGCTGGTCATGTCACCGTAGAGCCCAAACTTATTTGTCTTGAAGCCACCTTCCTTGCCCTGCCCATCTCCCATATCTTCAACACATCTCTTATTACCAGGATCATCCCTGACATATGGAAAATGGCTAGGGTCCCTGTATTCAAACAAGGTGACCCTAGAAATCTTGAAAACTACTGCCTTATTGCTATCCTTTCAGCTATTAGCAAACTGCTTGAAACAGTGGTTGCTACCCAGCTCACAGACTACTTTCAAAGTCATGACCTACTTACCCCAACCCAACATGGCTTCTGTAAGGGACAAAGCACCTCTACTGCCCTGGCCAAGGTCACCTCCAAGATCAGGGCTGCTATTGATCAAGGCAACTTGACTGGGGCTATCTTTGTTGATCTGTCAAAAGCCTTCAATCTGGTTCATCACACACTCAGGTGTTCCTCGCTACAGTCCCTTGCCCCCCCCCCGCCCAAGACTGGTTCACCAATTACCTACTTGGAAGGCAGCAACTCATTAAATTTAACAAGATCCTCTCTGAGCCCACGCCTGTTATCTCTGGGGTACCTCAAGTGTCTGTTCTAGGGCCTATTTTGTTTTCCCTTTTTGTCAGTGATCTGCCTCTGGTCCCCGGTTGTTCCACCTTCTATGCAGATGACCTTGTGATCCTAACCAGCTCATCACAGGACATCAATGTTATCAGTTCCCAGTTCAATGCCAACTTTGACCTCATACAATCCTGGCTAAAGGCTCACAAGCTAGCCATCAGTCTCAAAAACCCAGGCTATACTCTTTGATTTCCAGGCCAAAACCAAAGCCTGCTCTGCACCCCCTGAGAGACACTGGAGCCGACGGATTCCTTGTGTGGGTTGCAGACTCCCTTAAATATTTGGGGATCTTCCTTGATCCTCAGCTCGACTTCTCCCTGCATATACGCAATGTATTCAAGGCTGCAAAGAGCAAGCTGGTCCTGCCCTACAGAACTAAAAGCTGCCTAACCCCAGCAGCACATCATGCCCTGGCAAAGGGGGTTCTACTACTCATGCTCTGTTATGGACTTGTCTCCTTTATACATGCCCCAAAAACCTGTCTATCTTAATGGGATGTTACCTATAACAATATATGTCATTTTGCTGTCTCCTCCCCCCTATCTCACTCACCACTGTGAGTTATACAAATATCATCAGAACTACCACTCCCCCTGTACTGGCTGAGCTATTCAAGCCTGTAAACCTCTCCTACATTTTACGATCTAGTGGCTCGCAAGTATTCCAAGTTCCCAAAACCCGTACCCTAATGGGTGATCGGGCTTTCGCTATCTGTAGACCCAGACGATGGAACTCTCTTCCTGCCCTTTTTTGTACCTCCCGCTCCCATACCTGCTTCAGAAACTCCCTCTGGGACCATACCTGCTTCAGAAACTCCCTCTGGGACTTCCCAAAACTCACATCGACTTGTCATTGTTCCTAAGATATCAAGCCTCTTTCTGCACTGTACTATACTTTATGGTCCTGTCCGGACATCGCTCCAAGATTGGTGTGTTTACGTATTTATAGTTCATGGCTGTCAAATGTTATCTTGTCAGGTGATGTTCAACACCTGGCTGTCAATTGCTACCTTGTTATATTATGTTTTTCTACATGCCTTCCTATTAAGTCATGCTGCGTCTGACTATTACCTTTCTCTGAAATACTGTAATACTTGCTATTGTCTGTATCTTGTAATCTCCCAGGTTGCACTTGAAGAAAAGCATATGACTGTTTAGTGTGCTTATCTGGTTAACAAAAGCTAAATAAATAAATAAATTACTTTGCCTAAAAAAATGGTAACAGAGAGGGGGAAATAAACTTCAAAGGGGACTGCATTCCAGAAGGCAAGCACTGCCACTGCTAAAGCTCCTTCTCCTGCCAATTTCAAATAACAGGCTGTAACTGCAGAAGCCCCTGTCCCTTGGACCTCACAACATTAGCAGGGGAGTAAGGGGGTCAGAAGCTCATTAAGGTACAGGGGGCTCAGCTTGTCTAGTCCTCTGGGAGCCCAGCTTATTCAGGCCGTTGTAGACCAATAAAAGTACCCTGTAAGTCATTATAAAACAGGTTGGGGAAATCCTGTGCTGCAATTAGTAGAATCTGATCAAATGGCTGTGTGTTATTCCAGCACAGCAGCCTAAACCAGAAATGTTCACCTTTCTGAACCTCATTATAAGGTTCTAAAATTAAAAATCAGGGAAGTCCTTTTAAAATCACAGTAAGGCACTCCAGTGTGTAACTGTGAGAGAATGGCAATTTTGAGGTACATAAGCACTTGGCTTCATTTTGTGCCTCACTTCCCGGGGCATGCCGATATCCCACAATAACACACACCCTGGCTTGTCTCATTGCTTAAATGCACCACCTAATAACTCTTAGCCAGCCAAGAACTTGTAGCAAGGGGTGAGATATTACAACTTCCAAGCAGAAGTAAGAAGCCTCGCTTCTGCATTCTGGACTACGTCAGAGGTCCAAGTCCCAGCGCACAGGGACCTGGACTCCTACTCAATGCTGGGACAGTGTGATGGTTCTAGGGAGTGCCGCACTGCTCCAGGAGCTACTTGTTAGATGAGAAATTAAACTTGATCCTTTTTTTCTAGTGGACGTACAGCCTAAGGTGGAAGTTAGAGTCCCCACATGGAGATTACCTACTGTATGGTAACCAGACCAGCATGTTCTCACTCAATAAAACAGACAATAAAGTCTATGGTTTTGCGTGGGATGTTGCTGGTATATAATTAATGATGAGCAAATCCAGGGGTGAATTTGGTTTTGGGTTTGCAATCCACACATTTTTTTGATGTGGATAAGGACATGGATTTGGATTAGACATGATGACTAGTGATGGAGAAACCTGAAAAGGCCCTGACCCTCATTAGAAGGATCAGGATCAAGGTCAGATTCCTAATGAATTAAAAAAAAGGAATTTTCTAACCTGAGTGTGTCAGCAAGTGTTTCTGCTCCGTCTCCCATTTTTCTTGGCTATAAATAATCTACTTTCACTCCTTTATCCTTTCCAATATCCTGTATGCTGGGGCATGTTATGACTGATTAAACCCATTTCCAGCTGCCCACCTGGCCTTTCTATACCCGCCTGATGGAGAGTCGGTATGACTTGAAGCACTGAGGCCGTACGTTTTTGCCTTACTGTAAGCAGTCTTGGTTCTGGAAGCAGTAATATGTTGTGGTTTCAAGCACTGAGCTGCAAATCTGGAAACCTGGGTTTGAATCCCACAGTCCCCACTTGCATACTGTGTGACCCTGAGCAAGTCACTTAATTTCCTTGTGCTCCTAGGTTGTACCCAGAAACAAGTTTCAGTTTAGTGTGCCTTTCCTGGTTAAACAATTTCCCCTTTCCCTTACCATGTCTGCACCTTTGTACATAGTGCCCATAGTGTACTTTATTAAATAAATGCCTTGCTCTTGATTTGCTGGGTGTGCACTACTGTTCTGTGCTTCTGCCCTAGCCATTCCAGTCTGCTGAATTCCTCCCTACCCCACTAAGCACATCCTTTTTTTCTCATCACATTTATGCCCCCATCCTGCCCCAGTATATGCATCTCTGCAGCTCATGTCTGCTGTCTCCAACCTTGCCCCAGTATGCAAAAACCAGTCACTCAATTCTGTTGTTTCTCACAAGCCTCAGTATGTGCTCCACTGCTCCCTCCTACCTGTTCCCATCTTCCAAAACCAATCCTGTCCCTGAATGCATATCCCAGTCACTCCAGTCTGCAGTATGTGCAACTGACATCAGCAGGGCTGCAGCAGTGGGAGAGTCAATAGCCTGTATTGCATGTTACCATTTTTATATACTCTGATTTTTGTTTGCTGGTCCTGCTGTCCTCTCTGGGCTAAGTATAGATCAAAGGATTGGGTGTGCTGTCAGTGCAATGAAAACCCTACAGTGATGGCAATGTGGGTGCTGCAACTTGATCAAACATCATTCTGTTGATCGGGATTTTATAGCTCCTGCTGTCTTGCTGCCCGAAGTGTATTGCACTGTTTCCCCCCATGCCTCCAATCCTCCAATGTGGAGGTGATTATATTATTTGTCAGGAGTGTGGGGGGCAAAGACCCCACAAACAGCCAGGATGTACCCCAGTGCTTTGCTGTGATCGCAGTCGGGCAGCACAATTGCCGGGTGACATGGTCGCCATTGGCATTTTCGTGCCGATGTAGTGTCGGTCATCAATGTTGTTGTCGAACAGGGCTGGCCCGGTGGCACTGAGGCTTAAGGCACTGGACACCACACCTCATGCCATGCCGGTGACCCAAGTTCAGGAATGAGCCCGAGTTGCTGGGGGTCGGCAGGGGAAGGAGAGGACTGAGCGTCCGGGGGACAGCTCTCCTCTCCCGGGGAAGGACAGGGGTCCCAAGTCAGTGCACAGCTGCCCTCTGGTGGAGGCCAGAGATGCAGCAAGCACTGATGATGTAGAGAAGTAGTGGGGGAGTGGCAGACGTTGGTTCCATTCCTTGATGTCAGGGCGCCAGCCACTCCCCAAAAAATAGGGAAAACACCCTTCAGCTCCAGCGGAAATGGAGCACCACAGCTTGCCCTCAATCTGCAGTCACCCACCTGGCACCCTCCCAACTGATGCTACTGACTGCTTGGGGTGTTAGGGGCCCACCTCGTCCCCACCTGGGGGGTAAACTGAGGCTTCATGGGCGATGAAGGACTGTCCAGGTAGGGAGGACCACAGAGGGATGACTCCTTGGTGCTCCCGAGGAGACCAGAGCTGGGGGAGGAGAGGAGGATAAATATGAAAATAAAAAAAAATAAAAAATGTTGTTGTCCAACTGACATTGTGGAACCAAAGGATTGTACTTAGCCCCTGAGGAACAGTGATACCAGCAAACATCTGGGGCCCCATATTCAAAACTTTGCCCGGGAACAAAGCTGAGTTTGCCCACACAAACCATGTTTTGTACAGATGTGATAGATTAAAAAGCCCAGTTAGTGAGGGCAAACAGGGTTTGTGCCTGGGCAAATTTTGGAGGAGGGCACAATACAAATTGAGGGGCAGGGACCTGAATATTGGTGCAGTTCAATATTCAGAATATTTGTACCATTCAAGGGTGTTTTGCACATTCCCCTTGTGCAGCACAAATATCACTGTTGCAGACCAAGACTTACCGCTGTGCAACCCAAGCAGTTGCTGGAGGGAGTGTGGTGCCCCCCCTTCGTGCCAGTCCTGATCAAACAAAACAATGTCCCTGGTGTCTAATGGTCCCTCCCTGCTGATTGCTGACCCAAAGGTGATAATAAAGTTATCCTGGTGTCTAGTGGTCCCTCCCTTGCTGATTGCTGGCCTGCTGTAAAATAGAAAGTGCCCTTGGTTTCAAGTGATCACCCCCCCCCCAGTGATCACCGGCCTGATGACCTGGTGTCCGGTTTTTCCATTCCCCCCACCCACACCCATGGCCACAGTAAAAAATGTTTTCCCTGGTGTCGAGCAGTCCCTCCCCCCACCTACACCCATGCCCAATGTTGTATACTGTATGGATGTATCATAAATATTTGCATTCCACGCTGCCTGTTTTTTGAATATCAGGCCACTGATCTGTGCTTATAGAATCTCTAATGTGTACGGCTATTGAATCTCCCACTGCAGCAGTCCTCCTCTGATTTCAGCTGCAGGGGATTCTGGGATTTTTGGTTACTGCAAATGTCAGCTTACAGGTCAGCAAAATCAGCCTGATATAATCTACTATACTGCAGTAAACAGTATATAGAGCAAAAAAATGTTATGCACACAAAGAGCAAATTGGGACCAGTTCCATGTTTGGTTGTGAGGCCCTTAGTGCCAACGGTGCTCCTTTAACTCTTGTCATGACTATTCCATAACTTGTACTTTTTTTACATTGTTCTTCTTTCTTACTCTGAAATTTATTACTTACACTGTGATTTTATCGTGCATGTTCATGCACTTGTGTTATGCCATTTTGTTACTGTTTCACTCCATTCTGTATCCCCACCCCCGCTTACACCCAGAAACAAGCCCTGGCTCACTGTGCCTGTCCTAGCCACCAAATTTTATGTGAACTAGAAAGCAATTTTTATTTTTAGAGCAACCACTAGTATCCTCTAACCATTTCCAAAACTAATCTTATATGATATTTTTATAATGCTTGAAACTACATTTTGAAATTTGTAACATTTGAACAATTAATACAGTTCTCCTGTGTTGCTACATGCATGTACATGTGGATATAAAATGTTAAAAATGAAAGACTTTAAAAACGCAGTGAATAATTTTATGTTTTTTATATTGATATGAAATATTTTATATTTGTATATCCGTATATGGTCACTGTAGTGATATATGATTGATACATCTACATAGTTGACGCTAAGCTTTTCATTGGGAAAAAAAATGAAGTCTCTAGCCCCAAGGGTTCCAAAGTTATCATATTGAAAAGAAAGTATCTTTTGAAAGATCTAACTCTGGAACTGTTGGTGCTAGAAACTTAATTCTTTCAATGAAAGCTTGGAGTCCAGCCGTTAAGTAATGGTGTCATTATTATATTGTTATGAATGTAGAAACAGGCAGTTTTAGCAGTTATGTTATAAGTGCAGAAACAAGCAGTTTTCTTTAGCTGTATTGATATACAATTTATTTATTTAGCTTTTGTTGACTGGGTGGGGTATACTAGGCATACATATGCCTATTTTCATGTATGACCTGGGAGAGCACAGTACAGCATATAGGAATCTACAGAGTAATCTTGGAAAACGCAGCTGTTGCTGATGGGGGGCTCACATTTAGTGGCCCTGGAAGGAGCAGGGGCTTGCAGTTGGCGGCACTGAAGACAGGGAGAGTTTTTTCTGCCGCAAGAGGGACTCACAATCTGCGGGCCCACAGGAGCTGGAGGAGCACAGTCGGGGAAAGGAGGAACCACCCCACAGGAGGATTTCGTCCAATCGGGACAAGTGGCGCAAGATTGGAGTGTGCGGCCAGGCCTTAAAAGATGCATGGCCAGGCTGCTACTGCAAATCTTAGAAAATGCAGCTGTTGCCGGCAGGGGGCTTTCAGTTAGCGGCCCTGGAAGGAGCAGGGGCTTGCACTCAGTGGTCCTGAAGATGGGGAGAGGTTTTTTGGCCAGGAGAGGGGTTCACAATCGGCAGGCCCGCAGGAGCTGGAGGAGCGCAGTCGGGGAAAGAACTGAGCACCCCATAGGAGGATTTCATCCAACCAGGATGAGTGGTGCGAGATTGGAGTGTGTGGCCAGGCCTTAAAAGACGCATGGCCAGATCGCTACTCCACATCTTGGAAAACGCAGCTGTTGCTGGTGGGCGGCTCACAGTTAGCGGCCCTGGAAGGAGTAGGGTCTTGCAGTCAGCGGCCCTGAAGATGGGGAGGGGTTTTTCATTCCACCCGTCCTCCCCAACCCTGACCACTATTAAATGCGGAAGGTGAGAGGAGCCTGCAGTCTGGTGGTCTGCGGTTGGTCGGAGGAAGTTGGGCCATTGGTTCAATCAAAAGGGGGCATTTACTGGGAAGAAAGTGGTTTGAACTGCATTATCCACGGAAGGGAGGCACTCCTGGTAAAGTGGCATTACTCTCACTTTTTTCTACCTAACCTTTAAAGGGACACTGCCAACCTGTTTTTCATCATATTATTTCTAGTTTAGAACCTGCATTTTATGATTGCTTAACTTCTCTAAAATTCATTGATGTTGCTGTTTGTTTTGTCTATCTCCTTGTTTAGTAGAACTGAAATGCATGGTAATGTATATTTATAAACAACCTTGCTTTATTTACAATCCTGGATCTGTTCTTACTGCATACTTCACACCCAAACAGTGCAGTCACTCTTGAGGCAGTAGCCTCCTAAACTCCCACTATATCATGAGGGGCTAGACTGTTTTGGGAGTGTTCCTAAGTCCAGGAAAGATGCAGTTAGGGTTGATCAAGGAATGTAAACAAACCTGTGTTTGTTTGGTAACACCAATGTGGTGGGAAGTCTGTTTTTCACTTTTTTAAAGAAAAAAAAGAGTCAGAATCAAACTACCAGTTACATTGGCAATCTTTACAGAATGTTGGCAATCATAAAATGTGTTTGTTTTTTTAAATTAGGGACACTTTGAGACTTAAGGGAGTTGACAGTGTCCCTTTAAGGCCTTGGGAGACTTCGTAAAAAGTTTGCTGGTTTGAAACTGAGACATGGGAGGATTCCTCAATTAGTAACAAATTGGCAACTTCTGGGAAATTGTTGGACTTAAACTATCAGCTGGCTATACTAGACTTTCAAGTTTGGATTGAATCTGAGACATGGGGGGATTCCTCAGTTAGTAACCAATGGGTAACTTCTGGGAAATGATTGCTCTTAAACTAACTAATGGCTGTCTAGACTAGAGTTTCAAGTTTGTGTTTTAACCTGTCATGCAGGTCTTAACAAGGCTGGCTACGCTAGATGTTCAAGTCTGTGTGTAAACTGTCATGCATTTCTGGGTTTAAACACTGTAAGGGCAGTCTTTATTTGGTAGCTGGCCCAACGGGCATTGGTGGAGGGGTTCAGATGTGCTCTGGCACTATTAGGACAATTGGGGATGAGGAAGCCGAATGGGAGAGATATTGGCAGGGTCTACAGAGCATGAGGGCTGGTATCTTTGGAATGATAGTGGGGTGCATAGGGTGTGGGTCGGCCATAGTGCCAGTCCTAGCCTGGAGGATGGGGGTTGTATGGTGTGCCAATGGTTGGCATGTCTCAGGGAGGAGGTCAAGTGGCTAAGATGGGTGTTGGGGGAAGGGGTGAAAAGGAGGGTGACTCTGTGGGGGAGTGGGTTGGGGGGCAGTCGGGGGAAATATGATAAAATGGTAGTGGATCCAGGTGAGGCACCTCACATGGGAGGGAAAAGACAGGAGAAGAATGGCATGAGTGCAGGGGACTGCTCTACCAAAATGGAGGGTGTGGACCCTGGAGGAAGGAGGGCAGCACCAGGAGGCATGGGTTCAGGTGACCCTGAGCAAAATAAGGACCAGGGGGAATGGCACGAGGCTAGGAGAAATAAGAAACAGGGCCTGGCAAGAGGGTAGGAGAACAGCACCGGGGTATGGGCAAAAGAGAACTGATATGGGGTGTAAGACAGCAGGGGAAGGCTGAACAAATGGCATAGAGCATAATAACAGATTCACACCCCTGACACTGACAAGCAAGGGAAGGGAATATGGAGAGGTGGAGGCTTCTCTGGAGGCAGGTAAGTGTGGGATGGAAATGGGCTCAGCAGGCAAAGGAGGGGGAGGAGATACTCCCAGACATAGAGTATTGGGGGGACAGGATACGGAGGATGCATGAGCACCGGCAGGAGAAAGGGGAGTCAGGTCACAGTGGGGAAGTGAGGAGATGGCAACGAAGGGGGAGCTCGGAGTGGGGAGGCCCAGGAGGGGAGAGGGGGACCTAGTAAAAGAAGTGGGCATAATTCAAGGGGACAAGATTATGCAGGGAGAGAGAGAAGCAGATATGGAGGAGGGAGGGAGGGAAGGGGGCCAGTGCATTCCCCAGTGGGGCAGGGAGGTCCCATGTTTCTGAGGGAAATACTGAGCTGGGTCAGGTGCAGTAGGAGGAGGAAGTGGTGGTGGAGGACAGGTCTGAGAGGGAAAAAGAGTAGGGGGTGTGGGGGGTCCTTGCTCCTGGGGGAGATACGGGATTGGTCCCAGGCATAGCAGGGGGAAGGAAAGTGGTTGAGGTGGACAGGTCAGTGAGGAGGAAGACCTGGGTGCAGGAGGGAGGCCTTGCTCCTGGGAGAAAAATGGAATTGGACCAGAGTGCTATAGTGGAAAGGGAAGAAGCCAGGGAGGTCAGGTCAGTGGGAGATTAGGGTTTTAGTGGGAGGGACAGGTCAGAATTTGGCATGAGGGTGAGGGGAAGAGACACGCATGGTAATGCGGGGGGAGGGGGAGGGGCAACTGGGATAGTGAGCAGATCTAGGGAAAAGGAGGCAAGAGTGCTTCTTCTGAGGGACTCCAATGATTAGGGGACTAGGTGGGGGGACTTCCTGTGGTGTTAAGTCCAGGAGTATATCTGGCTTGACGGTGCATCAGACAAAACATCTGGTCTATTCTCTAGCACAGGAGTGTGGTGGGACCCCTGACATATTAGTGCACCTGGGTACAAATGATATAGAGGGAAACAGTGAGCTGGAGATTCAGGCTAGGTTTAGGGAGCTGGCCAGGGACTGCCAGGATGTGGGGTGCTTGGTCTCCTTCTCGGAGATACTACTGGTGCCTAGGACCAGTGTGGAGAATAAACAAAAAATAAGGGATATAAAGGTATGGCTTGGTGAATAGTGTGAGGCCAGTGGGTACGGGTGAGTGGGGATCTAGGGTGCAACCTGGGAGGACAAGGAATTGTGTGCAAGGGACAGGCTCCACCTTAGCTCAGAGGGAAAAGAGGTCCTGTAGCTTAGACTGGCAGAATTCATCCACTCCAAGTGGCGTTTAAACTTATGGGGGGGGGCTCCCTGGCTGGCCAGACCAGGAAGGACCTGGCTTTCTCCCACAGGTAGGAGAGAAGGGCACAGGGCAGGAGCACCTGATAGTGCACGAGGGGGTCCTTGTAGGCAGGGAACAGAGAGATATCAGGGCAGGGGAAGGGGGGGCAAGAGGGCACACTGGAGGGTGGTCCTGATTAATGCCAGGATCATGGAAAACAAGGTAGCTGAGCTTCTGGCACTGTTGTTTGGGGGGTGGATGTGGTGGCTGTTACAGAGACTTGGGCCACTTCTGAACATGATTGGGACCTCAGCCTACTAGGATACACCACATGCAGAAGAGATAGGGTGGAAGGAAGGGGGCATAGCGTTTATCATGAGGGATGGCATAGGGATAAGCAAGGTAGAGGAAGCGGGGGATGAGGTGAAGGCTTCATGGGTCACTCTGCAGGCTCAATGGGGAAAGCAGGTGAAGATGGGGGTAGTATAGACTATCTCAGCAGGGGGAGGAACAGGAGGAAGGCCTGGTGGCTAACCTTAGGGATCACTGTGGCAGGGGAGAGGGCAAAACTGTGGTGCTGGGAGACCTGAATATGCCAGAAGCAGACTAGGGAACTATGGCATCCTCATCAGGCAAGGAACAGTGCCTGCTGGACGTCTTCCAGGATGCATTCCTTGCTCAGCTGGTGACTGATCCGACAAGGGAAGGGCGCATCCTGGATGTGGTCCTGTTAGAGGGTGAGCTCATCAGGGACCTAGTTGTTGGGGACCTACTGGTGGGAAGCGATCACACCACAGTTTGGTTCTCCCTTGACCTTGGGGGCCGGGTAGAACACACAAAAATGACAGGTTGATTTTAGAGGGGTGGATTTCAGGGGAAAATGGAGTGGATCCTTAGGGGCTACCTAGATGAGATTAGGACATGCGAGGGCATGGAGGCCTGGTGGGAAATTATTAAAAACAAGCTCCTAGAGCCTACCAATGCCTGCACAAGGGAGAGACACAAGTGGGAGCAAAGCTAAGCAGTCAAGCTGGTGGACAAGGAAGGTCCAGGATGCGGTGAGGGAATAAAAGCAGCTTATAGCTGATACAAATGTTCTTGGGGGGCTATGTCCAAGGGGAGTATGGATATGGATCCAGGAGGTCACTAGGATGGTGAGGTCGGCCAAGGTGGAGGTGGAGCTGAGACTGGCACAGGGGATTAGAAGGAGGGAAGGGTTCTTCAGGTATATCCAAGAAAGAAGAAAGGGAAGGGGCAGATTAGTAGGCTGAGGATGGGAAATGGGTGGGTGGGGAAGCGGGGGAGAAGACAGAGGTACTAAATGATTTTTTTGCCTTGGTCTTCAACAAGGAAGACAGGGGGCAGCACTGCAAGGGGAGAGGGGAGGGGGACTGGCAGATGAAGTGGGGGAAATGGATGTAGAAATCTCCAGTGGGAGGGTGTGGGAGGCCCTCAAGGCCCTAAGAGGGGATAAAGCACTGGGCCCAGATGGGATCCATCCCAGGGTGCTTAAGGAGCTAGCTGATACCCTGGCTGCACCCCTGGTGGACATTTTAAACTCCTCCCTGCAGTCAGGGTGGGTGCCTCATGATTGGAGGATAGCCCATATCATGTCTATATACAAGGGCAACTCGTGAGAGGAGCCTGGAAATTACAGGCCGGTTAGCCTGACATTGGTAGTGGGCAAAGTGATGGAGGTCATCAAAAAGGAGAGGCTGGAGGGGGTTCTGAAGGCACGGGGTCACCTAGATGATCATCAGCATGGCTTTGCTAAGAGCAGATCATGTCAGACCAACCTGGTGGAGTTTTATGAAGGGGTGATGAGTGCGCTGGATCAGGGCAGGCCAGTGGATGTCCTCTTTCTGGACTTCAGCAGGGCATTTGACTCGGTGCCACAGCCTGGTCTACTGGGGAAGCTGGAGGATATGGGAGTGGGGGGAGGGGGGAAGAAGATCAGGTGAATAAGAAACTGGCTAACTGGGTGTGTACAGAAGGTGAGGGTGGGGGGGGTCTCATCCTCCAGGAGAGTCATTAGCAGGGTCCCATGGGGTCGGTACTGGGCCTACTCCTGTTTAATGCCTATATCTCAGACATCAGAAGCAGTATCAAGAGCAGGATGAGCCTCTTTGCCGATGACTCAAAGCTGTGGGCGGTAGTTCAAGGGAAGGAGGGGAAACTGGCTCTCCAGGAGAACCTGGAGACTCTGGGGAGGTGGTCACGAGTCTGGAAGCTAAAGTTTCATGCTGGGAAATGCAGGGTTCTGCACTCAGAGGCCAAAAATCTAGCTCATGTACAGTATACACCTTTGGGGGGGAGGCACTGCAAGTTTCTAGGGAGGAGAAAGACCGTGGAGTGGTGGTTGATGCCAAAATGAATAACTCAGAGCAGTGTAAAAAGGGCTGCAGCCCAAGCAAATAAAATGCTGGGGTGCATAGCCAGGAAGATAACCTATCCTTCTGCTGTACAATTGCCTGGTTAGACCACACCTTGAATACTGCATGCAGTTTTGGCATCCCTACTTAAAGAGGGACATTGCTCTTCTAGAGAGGGTCCAGAGGAGGGCAACCAGGATGATATTGTGACTATGGGAATGGCCCTATGAGGAAAGACTGGAGGAGCTCAATCTGTACTTGCTGGAGGAGAGAAGGAACAGGGGGGATATGACAGAGGTCTTCAAATATCTCAAAGGAATGAATAGGATAAGCCTAGAAGGGTGCTTCATTTGAGGGAGGTAGGGACCTCCAGAGGACAGTAAATGAAGCTGGATGGGGGAGACTGAGGGGGGGGCAAGGAGACACTACTTCACTGAGAGGGTGGTGGAGCCCTGGAATGCACTGCACAAGGAGTTGGTGGCTGCTGCAACTGTGGAGGGATTCAAGAAAGGTTGGGATAGGTATAGGGGGAGGGTGCATCCCAGAGCCCCGCTGGAAGGTGAGGGAGGGGGACCTTGTAGGGAGGTAGGCTAATAACAGTGCCCTGGGAAGGCACTGATCATCAAGGCAGACTCGACAGACCATAGGGCCTAATCTATTGGCTTCTTAGTATGTTAGTATGTAACAAAAACAATACGAAAATGCATTTGAGCTATGGCCATCAAAAGAACAACCAGTAGGGAGACACTGTCAAGAATAAGTAATTACACAGGTCAAGACAAAACATTATTACACATAGATAACATAAACAGTATAGTATTAGTGAGCTGAAAGAGAAAGTCAAAGGCACACTTGCAAGGACAAGAAGGAGAGAAATGGTTACTGTGCTTGAGAGGGCAGAGGTGAGTGTGGAGGGTAAGGATAGAAAGGGGATAAGTGAAGGGTGTTGAATTGATTAGGGACATGTGCATATGGAGCATTGCATCAAGAGGAGGTGGAGCTGCCTTTTGAAGGTATTAGGTTCTAGGCAAGAGCATACAGCAGCTGGAAAGCTATTCCACTGTGTAGGAGTCACAGAGACGGCCATGGAGAAGGCCATGGAGCCATATTTGGATTTTGATCTGGGGATTAATAGTTGCCCAGTGTCAGAGGACTTAAGAGTGTAATGATTTGAGTTGGGTACCAGGGGGGTGGCTAGGAAAAGTGGCTTCTGTGTGGAAAGGGTGTTGTGTACCAACTTACTGAGAGAGGAGTCAAGCAGGGGAGTAGGTGAGGGCCAACTCACTTTGCAATAAAGTAGGCAATGATGAGTGAGGCGATTGCAGGATAAGGCAAATCTGCAGATGTTTATTGTAGCATACTGCCCATTTGTGTCGGAGGAGACTAGAGGAGTAGGTAAAGACGGGTAGCCCATATGACTGTCATAACTTGCTCTCTGTTGCTCAGTATGGTTTCAGATCTGCACATAGCACCAAAACAGCCCTTGTCAGGTTCACCAGTGATATCCTCAAGGCAAGCGATAAGGGCCAGTACACAGGCTCTGTCTTCGTGGCCCTGACCAAGGCATTCGACCTGCTAGACCATGACCTTCTCCTAGACACCATCAAGGGTTTGCACATATTCAAAAACACTGTCAAATGGGTAGGAAGCTACCTCTTCGGCAGATCACAGAAAACTAATGCCAATGGTAATTTTTCTGCTGAATGTCCAGTTAAATATGGGGTACCCCAGGGCTCCATCTTGGGCCCGCTCCTGTTCTTGCTCTTCATCAATAACCTCCCTTCCATCTGCCAAACCACCCAACTAGTCCTTTAGCCTGACGACGTGGCCCTCTACTGTAGCAATGCTAACCTGGACACAATGTTCAGTAACTTGCAGGCTGACTTCAGCAAGCTACACACTTGGTTCTCTGACAAAGGCATGGTTCTCAACTTCAAAAAGACCAAGTTTATGATCTTTTCTGACCCAGAAAAGCCCCAGTCATGGCCGATCCCTCTCAGACAGTCTTGGTAGCATTAGGAACAAGTTTATGAATTCAAATATCTTGGACTGTACTTAGACCCTCACCTGATCTACAATATCCTTATTACCAACCTCGTCAAGAAAATCCATATGAGGCTAGGTCTCATACCAAATCAGAAAGTTACATATCCCCATTTCCAGACTACACCTCACCAGCTCCCTTCTCCTACCCCTCCTTGATTATGGATCTTTTGTCTACTCCCTCCTAACACGTCCCCCCTTTTCTCCAAACTCAGGATTATATACAATAATATTGCATGCTTCATGACTGGCCTCCCCTGGATGATCATCACTGTACCCTCTATTCCTCCCTCAAATGACTCACCCTTGAGGGCAGGTTGCAACTTAAAATGTACTCTTTCCTACATAAAGTTCACCGTAACCTGCTGCCGATCAGCATTAACTCCCTTCCCCTCTTATTGGTTCCCAAGCACAGTACAAGAGAGGCTGCCTGTCATATCTTCAACATCCCTTTTTACCACACCAAGCATGCGCAGAACTCCATCATGTGCAAGGGCCCTAAGTTTTACAATAAACTGCCCCCTGAACTTCAGGCCTGTAGTTCAATTGGCACATTCACCTCCTCCCTCAAGAACCACCTCCTCCAATCCACCACTTGTGCTGCCCGATAGGCAACCCCCTCCCCGAATGTCCACCAGCCCTTGAGTTACTTTACAGTTTATATGTATCTGTATATTGACTCTATTGTTGTGTGCTCTGTATTTTTTTTTTTTCTAATCTAGATAATCCTATCATATACACTGCTGTTCCTATTGTAAATACCGTAAAATTTTGCAAATATTGTTTTACCTTTTTCTCTGCATCATCGATTTTCTGTACCATTGGACATTTGTGAAAATGGGCATTTTTGCTCATATACTTTCCAGTATAAACATAAAATTGAATTGAATAAGACAACTAAGGGCAAAGGAGGCATTGAGAAACTGTGATGCATGCAGAACGTAAGAGATTACTTCTGACTCAGTATGCAATACCTAAACTGGAGTTGATGGCTCTACACACAGGCAGAATGTGAGAGAAGAAGTCCAGGGAGGGTCAAGTGTGATACTGAAGTACTTGAACTTGGTAACAGTATCAAGGGGTTGCCATCCTCAATAGCCACGGTTGGGGGCGGGGGCTGATCATATTTCTTAGTCTGTGAGGGGTTTCAAAAAGCTTGGCTTGGAACTTAGGGTAGTTCATGAGGAGTTTATTGTCCTTGAACCAGGACTCAACAGAAACTAGGTCAGATGCAAGGTCTCTGTTGATGTCAGTTGTGTCAGAGGCATGACCAAAGAACACCAAGTCATCTGCATATAGCAGGAGAGCAGTGTTTTTAAAACAGTGAATAATAGAATTTATGTGAAACGAGAACAGCAGGGGGCCAATGATTGAACCCTTGGGGATACCAAGGGAGGTGGGGGGTAATCAGAATGGGTGGAGCCAACTCTGACTCACTGTCACCTACCAGATAGATAGCTGGAGAACCAGCGGATGGCATGATCTGAGACTCCAAGAGTTCTAAGTTTGTTTAGTAGTACTGGGTGGTTGACTGTATCGAAGGCCTTTGTTAGGTCTATAAAGACAGCTCCAATGAGGTTGCCTTGGTCGAGTGCTGAGTAAATTGCATTTTATAGAGTAAGTAGCGCTGTGGTGGTGGTACTGTGGTTCTTATGAAAACCATGTTGGGCTGGACATAGGATACTGCATTTTTCAAGATATGTTGTTAATTGAGTAGCTATGATTTTTTCGAACAGTTTACTGTCGGCAGGTAGTATAGCGATAGGTCGATAATTTGTTAGTAATTTATGGTTTCCTTTTTTATGAATGGGCACGACAATGGCTTTCTTCCAGGTTGTTGGAACAACACCAGTGGATAAAGACAAATTGAAGATATGGGTCAGGGGGTGCAAGCTCCCAGGCTGCTAGTTTCAGTAGTTTGGGGTTGAGATCATCAGGGTCTGCAGACTTGGACTCAGAGATTGACAGAAGGAGTTTGCGGACCTTGGCAGTGGTGATTGGTTTAAAGTGGAAGGAGGGGTGTGAGGCAGGTGGTGGTGCAGGAGAATGGGCATCAGAGCTGGAGTAAGAATTCAGGGCTACAGTAACTGCAGAGAGATCAGTGAATTGATGGCTGAAGAAGTCAGATACAGTGACAGGGTGTTGCAATTTGTCCCATTTATTTCATAGTCAGAAGGGGTGCTGAGATCAGCATACCCCAGAGATTCTTTAAGTTTTTTCCCCAATATCTGCTGGGATTCTTCTATGAGGCCGTGAGCTTCTCCCTGTAAAATTTACTCTTACTTTGTCTGATGGCTGTCTTACACATGTTTCTTAGGTGCCTGTAGTTATCCTGATCAGTACTGGAGCTGGATGCTTTGAAAATAGCCCAGCTTTTGTCCCTCTTTTAAGAGAGCAAGTAATACATTTACATCATGACAGAAGTGATTTTGTTTGTAAAATAAATGTTTCTGCTATACTTTTTCCATAACAATAAAGTGTATTGATACACTTTTTTAATACAGACACGGAATATTTGATGGCAATAAAAGAAAAAGAAATTTAAAACAGCATTTTTCCCATGTTCCCTGATTGCTGGTATTAGTCCCCATAGTTTAAGTGTAATACCCATAAACATTCCATCTTACATCTTAAATCCCATTGCTAACATTTCACTCCTCTCTCCCCTCACCCCCCCAGCAGCAGTACCAATACTAACTTACTTTCGCAGGCATCACCTACAAAAGCATCAGAAGATAATAAACAAACATGTGTCAATGCTGAATGTTTGCTTGCTGGTATTAGCATTGGAAGTGCAAGAGTTAGACAGATGCCGAATAGGAATGACAGTGAAGTATTGAACTTCATGCTAACCCCACCTCCACCCTGCAGAGATGGACAGGCATTGGGGTATGCCTTTGGGTCGTTGCACATAACGATCACGCCATTTCACCTCACCCTATTCTGCAGACACTGACAAGTATTGAGGTGTGCCTTGGGCTGTTCGGCTTTACAGTCACCCCTATCCATAAGGACATACGCTGAAATGGGTGCAGTATAGGAGAATGGGTTGAACTCTGGGGTCGAAGAGTCCAAGGCACACCTCGATGCCTGTCACTGGCTGCAGGATGGGGGTGGAATGACATGAGCATTACAGACAGCAATCCAAAGGCACACCCCTGACGCCTGTCAGTCTGTACAGGGCAGAATGTTATGGTTAGAAACCGTAATGTCCCGGGAATTTGTTGGTATTTGGACTACAAATTTTCAACATGGCCTTTTTGTGACCCCCACCTCATGAAAGCATTTGGTACATCTGCTCATGAACAGTGGCACTGTGATTTTGTTAATCTGTCTCGAATGTTGATTTGCTACAGCGACCGCACCATTCTTCGCCAGATGTGCGAAAACACAGTTTTGGCAGGATGTCAAAAATGACAGCCATCCTGTTCATAAGGAGGTGTGAATGTTGAAAATCTGCAGTGAAAATATTAAAAAGTTTCGAAGTTACAAGCATCCGTGGAAACTGAACAACGCACGCTTGTAATACAATCATATTGTGAAATGTTCTCAGCAGATTTTTAACATAGGCATTTTGGGACCTCCACTCATGAACAGTGTCACTGTGATTTTGTTAATCTTCCCCGAACACTGATTTCCCACAGCGACCGCGCCATTGTGCGCCAGATGCTCAAACACACATTTCGGGCAGGATGTGAAAAATGACATCTGTACTGTTCATACAGAGGTGTGAAAAATTGCTAATGTTGAAAATCTGGAATGCAAATATCACAAATTGGTGAAGTTACGAGGGTGCGTGGAAAACGTGCAATGCACACTCATAACAGAGTCATTTTATGGACTTTTGTCACAAAATTTTCAACATAGGCATTTTAGGACCTCTGCTCATGAACAGCATCTCTGTGATTCTTTTAATGTGTCCTGAACACTGATTTCCCACAGCAACCGCGCTATTCTGTGCCGAAGTGCGAAAACACATTTCAGCAGGATGTGAAAAATGACAGCTGTACTGTTCATAAGGAGGTGTCAAAAAATGCCAATGTTGAAAATCTGGAGTGAAAATATTACAAATTTGTGAAGTTACGAGCGTGCGTGGAAACTGTACAACGCACGCTCATAACAAAGTCATTCTCTGGAATTTTTCCACCAAATTTGCAACATAGGCTTTTTGGGAGCCCATCTCATGAACGCTGACACTGCAGTTTTGTTAACTGGTCCCAAAAAATGATTCCACGCAGTGACTGCGAAATCACCATTCGGGACCAAATAACAAAATGATAGTGACTGAATTCACGAGAACCTCATGGTGAAAATTTGAAGCAAACATTCACAAAAATGGCCGAGATATCCACCTAAGTTAAAAAAAAAAAAACATTTATGCCATTATACAGTTTACCAGCATTTCTTCAGTTTGTGGTCAGCTTAGAAGAGTACAGACGTGTTCCCAGGACACCGAAGATCATCATGCTTGGCTCCGGAGGTAAGTATGGGGTGAGGGGGTGGGATGCAGGGTGCGTGAGGGTGGGTGCGGGCTGGGGAGGAGACATGACAGCAAGGAACCATTTCCTTTATTTCAGGTAAAACAAAATAAAACAATTCACTGCAGACCGCTTTCCGTTTTGTACAGGTTTTGGCAACACTGCGGTGGGCTCCCAGTGTGGCACACCTTGTTTGTGGGGGGATTACAAGATAGTACTGGGGTGTGCTCATGTAGCAATACAATTGTGTGGGGCAGCACCAGGAAAATGGGGGGGTTAACATGCCAACAGAGCGATTGGGCACCCCCACCAGCAAGCATGTCTGTGTTTGGGGGAATGATGCCGAAGGGGGTTGGGCACCCCCACAGCAGACCACAGCAATAAAGGGGGCACATATGCTGACAGTGGGATTTAGCACCCCTGAAGTCAGCTTCCTAGGGACTAAGCGAGCAGTGGGCAGCAAGCCACTGCCCGCCATATTTATTGAAATGTTACACCAGGCAAGGCACGCCCTGTAATGACGGGTCACTCCCTCACTGCAGCGGCCAATTCATTTCAACTTGGTGGCACGCTTGCTGAACTAGTGTCAGCAGCATGCCACCACATTGAGAAAATACAGCCAAGCCTCAGAATGCAGTGGGGGCACTGGCCGCCACAGTGCCGCATCTCCAAAACCCCGCTCCTCTCCTAAGCTGTCACATAATGTTTCTTGTGCATGCATACAAGCAAACATAAAAATTAGCAAATGTATCCCTTTCTGAATGCTTCTTTGGATACATTTTTAGATGTTCAGCAAAAAATCCATTACTGAAAAACAGGATAATTTCTGGTGGCCTGTCAGAGCAGCAGCAGCAGCAGCACTGAGTCTGCGCTGTTGACTACTCTGGTTCAGGAATCAGTGCAGGAAGCTGGAGGACTAACAGATGGAAAAAGGATGGAGCATTCAAGAAGTCACTCAGCTCCTCTGGGGTAAGTGGCAATCTGTAGTCTAATGCACCAGTGGCTCCTGTGGTCTCACTGAAGGTGCAGATGATACAGCTCAGCCCAAATGAGAGAACATGAAGTTCATTCTGCACATGGCCTCTGCATGTATCATACAGCATTTTCACAGCGCCATCATGTAGGGAGGGACTGACAAAAAAAAGGAAAACAGCAGGCAGATGGCCAAACAATGTGCACCGCACCCTGCCCTAACATACCACTAATTAGACTCTCTCCAAAAAGCATTGGACTTGGTCTCCCAAGAGGCTTGCCCCACCCACAGAGTACTAACAAAGAGGTAAGCCTTGGGGGCTAGTGGTACTCAGGTAGTATTTGTCGAAGATGGATACCACTGGGTACTACCCCTTTTTTTGGATTTCAAATCACATTGTATAGTGAAGGCATCTGGCCAGGGATGTGATCATTTTGGATCCCCAGTGTAAACCTTATCAGAACCATTGGATGTGATCTGATCATTGGGATCCAACAGCGGGATCTGATCCGATCCCAACTATCCAATTCTCAGATACAAAAATCCAACCCTCTGATCTACAAATCTGTCCTCAAATCTGAACCCCAACCTTCGATCCCCAAAACCTGACTGCGGATCTGAAATCCTAGCTTGGCCAGATAGAGCTTGGATTCAGTAATGGATAGCAGGGCTGTCCATTGGAGGACACAAAGATCCCAAGAAGCTCAATCCAAGCACCACTAGGGGCTGAGTGAAGCATGCTCAAGGGACACAACTGCCTACAAGAATAAAGAGAAATAAAAAAAGGATCTTTTCTCTTAGACTTAAATTGTTCAGGTTGTTTATTCCTGTCTGCTTATGACATCACGATTTGTCACCACGGAAATTATTTTGATTTCACAAGCAGAAGAATACAACTTCATAACAGAAAAAAGCCACAGAGACAGATGAGATTGAAGGGTGCAAGAGTTGGGTTTCGTACAGATGTCTTTAGTAATAAAGACTGAAATGTCCGGAAATTCAGTTTTGCTTGGAATGTTATGAGGCTGGAGTGCTGACAATGAACTGGAATTTGTTTGCAGAAAACTGAAAAAATTCCTAAATAAAATAGCAGCAGGACATCTAGCATGCCAGTTGTAGCATGTGCATCTGTCCTGGGTTTTCACTTGGGAAGATCCAGTTACTCACCTGGAGTCACTAGCCCAGTTTAACACAGCAGTGCAATGGAAAATGTTGTGCCTATACATATACTGTAGTATTCCATTTCAGATCACCCTTTCTCTCTAGTCTTGTAAGATGCCTTTTTCCTCATTTTAAATTTGCTTAAGCATTTTGTTTTCCATTTAAAATAATTAAAAGCGTGTGCCATTTAATATGGTTATCCTCTGGTTTTCATCACTATTCTGAATTGGTTTTGAGCCCCAGTCATCCCCTAAGGTCAAGGAACAACATCTGTTGCATGCTAGTTCACCTTAATCAAACAAAAAGTGATGTTAAACAAGGGGCATTCAAAAACAGCTGAGAATACTAATGAAAACCTGGTGAAAGCCACATGAGAAAAGGTGCCCCTTTACTTACTTCAAATGTAAACATTTACTCATCTCCACCCTCACCAGACTGGATGCTCTCTTTCACTCCTTCTGATGTTTTGCCATGGACTGTCCCTCTTGCGCCCACCACTGTTCTTTATACTTCTCTCACTCCTCCCTCTCCCTACCCTACCTTGATGCCAGGTGCCTTGCCCACCTTTCCTCCTCTATATCCAAATTGTGGCTTGGCTTCCACCTTCCTTCCTGTCATTCCCCCCACTTCCTCCTTCTCACTCTGTTACTTTGCTGTTCACTCCGTTTTCCTCCCCACCTCCCAGGAAAACTACTGCTGGTGAAGTGGCTTTCTCATATTGTTTCCCAAAACTCTGGTCCTCTCACCCCCCTGTGCATCCATTCTGATCGTCCCCATCTCCCTTAATTCTCTTCTTCAGGACTTTACAAGTCACTCCTGCAACTGTTCCTGACCCCAGCTTGTAAGCAGCTACCCACCACCCTCCACCCCCAGTTCACTCAAGCTATACTTTGCATTGTGATTCCTCAGACCCCCAGCCTTGCCTCTCCAATTTTACAGTATTGTTCACGGCTCCTGTTTTAGTGCAATTTACTCTACTTGGGGAGGTCTAGGTCAAAACCATAATTGTCAGCAAACACAAAGTCAAAACCACTCCACACAGACACAAAAAAAATACAGGCGCAGTGAAAAACCAAACAAATATATATAAACATACTCTGAAACCACACATATTGTTTTGTCAGGTGGTTTTCGACCGCACGTTTATTCTGACACGGTCTTGACCATAGACCTACTTTAGGCACCTTGATTGTACTGTATTACTATGCACTATAGATTGTTGTTGCAGCTTATTTTGATTGTACTGTATTTACAATGCACCATATATTGTTGCTTGAACAACTGTTAATATACTGTACTTTTGCACCTTATTTTGATTGTTCTGTGTTACTGTGCAGCATATATTGTTGCTTGCACAACTGTTAATGTACTGTACTTTTGCACCTTATTTTGATTGTTCTGTATTACTATGCTGCATATATTGTTGCTTGCACAACTATTAATGTACTGTACTTTTGCACCTTATTTTGTTCTGTTTTACTATGCTGCATATATTGTTGCTTGCACAACTGTTAATGTATTGTACTTTTGCACCTTATTTTGATTGTACTGTATTACTATGCAGCATATACTGTTGCTGCACAACTCTTCATGTTCTGTACTTTTACATGCGAACATACATATGGACATATGAAGAAGCCAGCAGAAGAAGGCCATTTGGTCTATCTAGTCTGCTTGTATTTCAGGGTCCACAGCTTAAGCTGCTGACCTTGCCCCCCCCCAACTCCTCCCATCCTTTTCATCCTCCCTACTCATGATCCTTACCTTCCCCCTATGCCTATCCCAGCCTCTCTTGAAGTTGCCCACAGTCTTCAACAGACTACCCCCTCCAGCTTAAGACTGTGCCCCATAAATGTTCAGGAAGTCATGGAACTCACCCCCATCTTTGAAATAACCACTGTCCACACAAAGAGTAAGAAATACAGTGGTTTACTGCAGCCTATTCAGGAGGAATACATACAAAGAAAGCACCTCGGCTAGAGGTGAACAAACAGACTGATGTTTCACACGGTAGGGCTTTATCAAAGTACACTGGTCCCAGAAACTGTTTTCAAGTATGACCCGGGCCATCAAGATGTCACATACAGCACAATAGTATGAAAAAGTACAAACGCTTTTACACTGTGAAGGTACATAAAGGTTAGGAGGTAGAGTGCATGTGAAAGGCATAGTATGCACATGAATATCTAAACATACATAAACGAACAATTTCAGTATACAATTAGAACAATAGGCAAGGTACAGCTACAGCAATGATACCATAAATCTAAGAATACACTATTTTAACTAGAGTTCTAACCCACCGTGGTCAGCAATCATTTTCAGGTGTTTAACCATTTACAAAACAGGACATGTTTGGGGATGTAGTATGCATTCTGGTCATCTGGGCTAGGTAACTGGTGGTCTTGGCTCAGTGGGACAGAACTCTACATTGCCATGCAGCAAACAAGGGTCCAAACTGTGAACCCAACTTCCAGCCTAGGCCTGGAGAGCTTGGGGGGAAGACACATGCCCAGTAGTGCCTGAATCGTGATACGGCCACATCAGCTTCCCCTCAGACAATAGCAGGAGGAGCCCTGCTGGCCAGCATCATGACACTGGCATATTGGGCCTCCTCTAGGCATAGGACTGGGGCCTGTACTCTTTTCGAGACAGGCTTTTTGAGGGGGCAGGATGAAAAAACAAACAAGGGAAACAATCTACCCCCTGCTTCTTGGATGACAGCACGGGGCTGTTCCTGACATCAGTACTTATGGGACAGGGATGCCACTGCATGAGTTAAGACACAGGAGTTTCTGTGCTCTGGAAGAGGAGTGTTTACTAGAGCCCAGGTGGTTGGTGAGTGGAGGCACATTATTTACATTTTGTAAGGAGAGCGGAAGGTAGAGGCCCAGGGAGAATTATCTTGCTGCAGAAGGGAGATAGCAGGACAGCCTGATGTCCAGTAACTGAATAAAGGATAACCAGAAGGAACAAGCATGCAGGGAGACTGGAGGCCTTCACAGCTTCCCATGCAGAGTAAGAGGAGACACATGGGTCCCAAGCCTTCCTAGGTTCACTGCAGGGGTCATTGTGGAAGCCAGCATGGTGACAACTGCCTACTGGAAGCAGATAGCATTGCCAGTGCCTTCCAGACAAGTGATGATGATGGCTCTCTCATCTATATGTAAACATTAATGCCCGACGAAGGAGGCTTCTACTGGGGAATTAATGCATGGTTGGAGGGGGTTGTGGCACAAGGCGTTGACCGAGTGCCTACAACCACCCAATCATGCATTAATTCCCCAGTAGAAGCCGACTCCAGAGGGTATTAATGTGCTTGTAACACGGGAATACTTGCATTGTTGTTGTTTCCATTTTTACAGTTCTGTTCGCTGGAACTGTTCGGTTTTGTGTCGGCGCGGTGAGATCCTGCGTTTTCACCGCGATGTGTATTCTGTTTGCTGCTGTGACAGGTAGTGGTGCTAGAGGCTGACTCTGTGACCCCGTGATTAATAGTTGGAGCAGGCATTACCAGTAATTAATCCCCACTCCAACTTTGATCATATGGTGCGTTTTGCCCAGTGACATTGCCTTATTTCAGGTTTCTGTTTTTTGCCGTGTTACAGGGCTGCATAACACTCTAACCCTGGGCCCTACTGCAAAGTAAGTTTGTGCTTTTTTTTCTTTTAGCAAGAATGGAGGGCTAGCCTGAAATACAGTCATATTTTTTTCTTGTACCAAACACAGAAACCAGTGCAAACAAATTTGTAGTGAACCTCTACAGGTGTGTTAAGAAATGCTGGAAACTGAATGGAACACCAGAGAAATTCCCTTACTCTGTTTGAGACAGACCTTGTGATCTTAACGTCCAGCTGAAAAACCACCAGAACAGGCAGAATGGACCTCGGTTTAACATCTCATCTGAATGACGGGACCTCATTACAGTACACTGTCCCTTTAACACCATGCTGGGCTTACAGCCAGGGCAGAAAGTGCCCCTGCAGTGCTGTCATCAGCACTTACTGAATCAGCCGAGGCCAGATTTTCAACAATGGAAAAATTGTGCACATGCAGAAAAAAAGTTACACAAAGGAGGGTTTACTGGTACAACCACAATACTTCACATGCATTTTTAATTTTCCAAAAAGGTTGCCTTTTTGCAACCTTTTCCACAATTTAAGGCAACTTACATAGATACATAGACAGTGTCGGCAGATAAGGGCCTATGGCCCACCCAGTCTGCCCATTTGAGCTCGTAAGTTCAGTTTATGTTTTCCTAGAAGTCTGTTGCCCCTTACCCCTGACCTCCAGAATTCCTTTATGTCTATCCCATGCATTCTTAAATCCCGTGATTGTTTCAGCCCCCACCACTTCCTCTGGCAGGGTGTTCCACTTGTCCACCACCCGTTCTGTGAAGAAATTCTTCCTCATGTTTCCTCTGAATCGTCCTCCTCCAACTTCATCCCATGCCCTCTAGTACTGGAACATCTTTTTTGCTTAAAAATAGTGTATACCTGCACCCTGTTCCTCCCTGTAAGATACTTGTATGTCTCTATCATATCCCCTCTCTCCCTCCTCTCCTCTAGGGAGTACATGTTCAGTTCCTTCAACCTGTCTTCATAGGACTTGTGATGCAATCCATGCACCATCTTTGTTGCCCTCCTCTGAACCTTCTCTACCCTGTCTATGTCCTTACATAGGTATGGTCTCCAGAACTGTACACTGTACTCCAGGTGGGGCCTCACTTGTGTCTTGTATAGCGGAATTATGACCTCCCTTTTCCTGCTGATGATGCCCCTGCCTATACATCCCAGCATCCTATTTGCTTTACCTGCTGCCTTGTCACACTGTTTCCCTACCTTGAGGTCATCAGAGATGATAACCCCAGATCCCTTTCCTGCTTGGTGCATGCTATATCCTCACCCCCCAACTGATATATTGTGCCAGGGTTTTTGTGCCCCATATGCATTATCTTGCACTTCCTTGCATTGAATTTCAACTGCCAAACCCCCTGACCATTCTTCAAGTTTCTGCAGGTCCCTTCTCATTCTATCTACACCCTCTGGTGTGTCTACTCTGTTACAGAGTTTTGTGTCATCAGTGAACAGTGAAATTCTGCCTTCTAGGTCCTGCACAATGTCACTGATGAAGATGTTGAATAGGACTGGTCCCAGCACTGATCCCTGTGGTACCCCACTGGTCACTCTTCCCTCTGTGGAGTGACAGCCATTTACCACCACCCTCTGTGTCCTGCCACCCAGCCAGTTACCTACCCACTACACTACTGTCCTGCCCACACCCATATTCCCCAGTTTGTGTAATAGTCTTCTATGTGGCACAGTGTCAAAGGCCTTGCTGAAGTCCAGATAGGCCATGTCCACTGCCCTCCCCTGATCCACCTCCCTAGTCACCCAGTCAAAAAATTCAATGAGGTTGGTCTGACATGACCTCCCCCTAGTGAAACCATGCTGCCTTGGGTCCTGTAGTCCATTGACAACCAGATGTTCCACCAATCTCTCCTTCAGTAGTGCTTCCATGATCTTCCCCACTACCGAGGTGAGGCTGACTGGTCTGTAGTTCCCTGCTTCCTCTTTGTTCCCACTTTGTATAAGGGGACTACATCTGCTGTCCTCCAGTCTTTGGGTACCTCCCTGTTTCCAGTGATTGGCTAAACAGGATAGCCAGAGGTTCAGCCACCACCTCTCTTAGTTCTTTAGGACCCTGGGTGCCACCCATCTGGCCCCATTGCTTTATCAACTCTTATTACTTCCAGTTCCTTCAGGACCCTTTCTCGTGTAAAGGGACTTGTGTCATTTTCTGCACCATTCTCACCCCTTGTACTCCCTTCAGACCCATTACCCTCCTCTTCCTCAGTAAAGACTGAGCAGAAATACCTGTTCAATATGTCAGCTTTACTGTTGTCATCCTCCACGTGGCCCCCATCCTCCCTCTTCAGTCCCACTATCCCTCCCTTTGTCTTTCTTTTTTCACTTATTCACATAAGTCACATAAGCTTCACATATTTTTTTTTGTGTGGCTGTGAAACAAATGACAGTACCATGCAGAGCATTTTTTTCTGCAGTGCATGGAACACAAGAAGATGCTGCCCATGCACATAAAATGCTGAACGTATCATTTTCACAGGTACGGGGATTTGTCCTCGCCACAGGGCGTTGCAAACAGGGACTCAGTCTCTGAGGCAGGTTAGGCCCTTTGATAATCAGGCCCAGAGTGTTCACTGGAGTCTCCCATCTGGCTACTGACAAGCCAACCTTTGTTTAGTTGAGGACATGTTGCTGCAGGCAAGTGAATGTTTGGACAGCCTAAATGCCACAGGCAAGTGTGTTTGGACAGTTAAGTGCCATAGACAAGTGAAAGTTTGGACAGTCTAAGTGGCAGGAGTCATTAGGTTTGTATGCAAGAAGAAATTGCAGTAGTGGGGGTGGAATGAGGAAATATGCCACAAGGTCAAAGGCCTAGTGACATTATTACCTGGTTCCTCCACTGAAATGATGTTTTTTCCCTGGAGTGTGCAAACCATTTACTGTTGTTTATTACGTTAAACATTATACTGTATCAGGGTAGTCAAAAACATCTGGATTTTAAGGTTTTGTCTGAGATATTAAACATTAATACTGTGTATTCAGTTTTCCTAATTGATGACTTGCACTCTGAGATGCTGGTGTCAGTTAGAGTAGGTTCACTGGCATGCAATTTTCAAGATGAAGGTTCAGTTGGATTTTTTTTTTATTTTTTTATTTGAACAAGTCAGATTTACAACCTTTGAGTCAGGGACTCATTTACAAAGGCACCTCGTAGCAGGGAGGGCAAGACAATAGAACATTGTGCAGATACAACATTGGACAACATTACCAGTGCAGACATTGAACACAGGATACACTAAGTTACATGTTGGTATAAAATACAGATTTACAATTAAAGATGTACAATTTCTCTGGAGTTGCAGTGGAATACATCCTTGTATAAACTTAAGGGGGTAGGTAAAAAGGGGTTGGGGGAAGATGGATCGGCAGTCCAGGGGACCTTGTCGAGATTAGGGGGGCCAGGCAGGGAAAGGTCCTGCAGTAGGATTAGGGGGGGCAGGGTTAGTTGTACCTACAGCAGTGGACATTAAATAGATGGTTCTGGAGAGCGGTTTTGAAGGGACCAAGTTTGGCAGTGTTGGTGATGCAGGTAGGCAGGGAGTTAAACCAGGCAGGTGCGTAATAAAAGAAGGACCTCTGGGCAAGGGAGGTCTTGGTCTTGGTTCTGGGCTCTTTGAAGGTGGTATTTAACAGAACTGCGGGTGGAAACAGATGAGGATGACTGTGGTAGGGAGACAGAGACTCCTGGGGGGGGGGTCCAAGCAGGGATTTCTTAGCAAGAAGGCAGGTCTGACACTGCAGACATTCCTCGAAGTTGAGCAGGTTGGTGGAGGAATAGAGCAGGAAGGTATGGGTGCGGCTGGAGGCTCCGGTCAGGAGCCTACAGGCCTTATTGATGGAGAGCTGGATTTTAGAGAAGGAGGTATCAGCTGCAGCATAGATGGGCAAGCCGTAGTCCACTAGGGACAGACCGGAGGAGGTGATGGCCAGCCGGAGGGCAGCGAGGGGCAGGCAATCCCTATGGCGGTAAAGTAGGCCAATCTGAGAGTTTATGGCAGAGGAAAGAGCGTTGATGTGGGTGTGGAAGGTGAGGGTAGTATCGAAAGTGATGCCTAGGTATTTGTATGTGGACACTTGCTCTAATGGGAGCTGAGAGTTGGGGGTAATCAGGAGGGGGGCACTTCTAGCTTTATTTTGGTGGTGAGAGAAGAGCATTGATTTGGTTTTCTTAAGGTTTATGACTAGTCTGTGATCAAGAAACCACCTTTCTGTTTGGTTGTAGGTGAGTTGAAGGGATGATTGGAGAGTGGAGGGATCTGGGTGTGAGGCAAAGAGAACTGCATCATCTGCATAGAGGAGCATCTTGCTATTGCAGGAGCTGGGGAGTGTTGAGGTAGAGACTGAAGAGAATGGGACCCAGGATTGAGCCCTGTGGGACCCCGGAGCTAATGGGTCGAATGTTGGAGAGGGAGCCGTTGATTTTTACACGCTGGGATCTAACAGAGAGGTAGTTGGAAAACCAGGCAAGGGGACCAGCAGAGAAACTAAGTTGGTGGAAAGAGTCGAATAGGAGGGGGGGACAGACAGTGTCAAAGGCCTTGGAGAGGTCAATGAACACTGCACCGGCCAGGTTGCCGGAGTCGAGAGCAGAGTGCAGGTATTGGGAGAATTCCAGGACAGCAGTGTGTATGGATGTATGGTCAGTTGAAAGTTTCATGTTCATTTATGATCAGTACAGTGTTTAAAGCACAGGACAGCTGTTAAAAAGCTGGCACTTCGTTTGACCTTAAGGAAGTCGTGAGTTTCAGTTGTTAGTGTGTGGCTTGCAATTTGAAAATGAAGTCCCAGTGATTTCTGTTTGGGTTTACAGGTTTCTTTACTAATTATTTTTATGTCTTACATGGTAAATGTTTAAAGTGTGATTAGGACTGTAACTAGTCTCAGTGCTGAATTTCTGTGTGCCTGCATAATTCTCTGTGCTGGGGGGGGGGAAGGGTGATAAAATGTTACATGTCTGCAAAATGCAAAGCATAGTTGGACAGGCCCACCCAGATACCAGGAAGTTTCTGGGTGGGCCCCCCCTCAACAGTTAGGTACCTGTTCTTTTCCTGAACTCTGAAAATCTTTCCATTTATTATCTTTTTTTTCTAATTAAAAGGGATATTTGGGATACTGTAGGTAAATGTAAGATGCAAGCACAAAGCTAGTGTGTCAGATTTAAGTGGAAAAATGGAATACTGATATGAGTGTGTCACCCTTTGTCTTCTCCTATTGATTTTACAGGTGGACCCCCTGTACCCCAGTCTGAGCCTTTTGTGTGGGGTTTTCTAACTGTGAATGTTGCAACTGAGATGCAAGTCTGTGTTGCTATGAACTTTGAGCCATTTCTTCAGCTTTGTATATTGCAATAGTGGGAGGGTAACAGATATATCCGAAAGGTCACTTAGTAGTTATTTTGTTTCAACATGGCCTGTTTGCAACTATGTGTTTTTATGTTTGCTTGCAAAATGCCAATCAAACATATTAGGACTGTAAGGAAAAACGCAGTGTCTGGGGTGTTGTCAGGCTGTGAGCCAATGACATGGCTGAAAATGAGCTTACAGACAATGTTGCTACACAGAATCATAGAAACATACAATTTTTGGCAGAAAAGGACCACTTGGCCCACACAGTCTGCCCAGAAGTTCCCTGCCTAATCTGTCTCTGCAGACCATTACTGATCTTGAGTGACGCCCCCCCTTCCCTATTTTCTATTACACCCTTAGGCTATCCCAAGCATGACTGAAGCCTCCCCACTGTTTTTGCCTCTACCACCATCCTTTCAGTGAAGAAGTATCCCCCCTTCCCCCACCAACTTCATCACAGGCCCTCTAGTGCTAAATCTTTCCTATGAGTCACAGGTACTCAGCAAACACAGTTTTCAAAGGGCTTTCACCACACCAATCGCTGTGCTCGCTTTTGCCATTCTAATGACACTGTGTGCACCAATGTCCCTCACTGATGATGTCCCCTGTGTTACATTCTTTCTCTCTCTCTCTCTCTCTCCCCCCACCCCCTCTACATGCCAGCATTCTTTTTCCTGTGCAGTGATTTCTATATGCACCCCTCCGCCGGAACTGGCATTACCAGTATGTATTAAAGCCACTGTGTAGCAATTTCTGTACTTCCTCCCTAGTTGAGACCATCAGTGACAGTCAGTATGTATTGTGTCATCATACACGTGATCAATTCTCACTCTCTCCCACTGTAACCAGCAATGCCAGTACCTGGCATACTCCCTTCTGGCCCCAATGATGACATAGGCTGGGTGGCTGGGAATGGATGGCATGAAAGGGATGGTCACAACAAACTCTGCTCTTTCAGAGTCAGTAGTTAAAGTGTTCTTTCACTCACTGCCCCTTCCACCAACACAGAATACAGTCAGCAGCAGAGGGTGACAGTGAAAGAGGAAGTCCACTTCTCAGAGTTAAAGGAATCCTCCCTCCCCCAACACTGAACCTTCCAAAAGGTGAACTGTGAGTGGGAGAGACTGACGTGACTTCTGTTAATGCTCACCAAGCAGCAGGTCATCTCCCTGTCCTCCTCATCAGAAAAGGACACTTGCTGAGTTGCTAAAGGAGCAGTGGGGTCTTTTCCCTTTTCCCTGCTATTAGGATAAATAACGCAATTTTATTGCGAAGAAAATCCTACATATAAAACCAAAATCTTCCTTTTCTGTTTTCCTCCCCCTCCCCCCAAAAATTAGGTCAGTTTAAATAGCTCTGGGATAAAAGCACTCAGTAAAACATACATATGAGGGGAATATGTAAGTATTTATGGAAATAAACAGATGTTCCTTTTTCCTGAGTCATGGATAGAGAAAAAGAGGAAGAGGTTTTTCAGTAAAAAAGAAACTGAACAAGTCACATATGCACAGAATATGGAACAAATGGAACAGTATGTCTGAGGGAGGGAGGGAGTAAGTCATCATCAGGTGGAGTTAGAGACTCATACTGTGCTTCTCAAGTAGGCTAAGAGACACTTTTGTAAAACTGACAGGCTGCAGCATGTATGAACTAGGTAAAGTACAATAGCTTTAGAATTTCAGCCACCCATGGTGGCTCCTCTCATGCCCACCAAGCGAGTTTAGTCCTATACCTGGCAAATAGACAACACCACTGGTGTACCCCCTCCTGTCCAACCTGTTGCAAAAACCCCATCTCTACACACCCTTGAGCCCCTGTGCCACAACCCACTGATGCCCAACTGTGATCCCTGATCACAGATCCTCAGTGACCCTCAATGCGCTCCTCTACCTGGAATGAGAACAAAGAAATGCAAAAAACGTGTGCATGTGCTTGGACTTAGTATTTCTTTTTATTCATACCTTGCCCAGTTTCCCACCTCACAAAACCACAAGTGTCACCTTGTATATTCATCCTGAATGGTGTTTTTGTCAGGCAACTGGCAAAAACAGATTTCAGGGTGCATATGTGTTCATGAGGTGGGATGACATGACTACTTGCCCACCCTGAAAATTTGGGGTCAAAATGACCAAAACGGACTAAGCTATGATTAAAAGAAAAAAACATGCAACAAAACAGATTAAGGGCCTAATACTCAGATGGTTCCTGGCCTGTCCACATGAGTGAAGGGGAAGAAAAAGATGCAGAATGCCAGATATGCACAGGATCTGCACCATCAGGACACTCCACACCATCCATAGAGGGGGATGTGTGCTCTCTCCATACTGATGCTGACTGAGGCAAGTGGCTATACTTGCAGGGCAAGGGGGCAGGCTAGGGGGTGTGGATGGGTATGGGTGAGACCCAACCCGCAAACTCTGGGGTGCAGAATGCTGGTGGAGGGAAAGTCAACTGGGTCTGTCTAGGGGTAGCATTAGTGTTTATGCTCCACCTCCATATGGTCACAAATTTTCTGTCCAGGCACTAGCAGCCTCTCCTCTCCAGACCCCAGCCCTAGAAGCTTCCACAGCAGGCTGAGGGTATCACTGGAACCAAACAGTGTGTTATTAGGATATGATCTGATTTCGATGGGGATATGGCAGTCCCAGAGGACTTGAAAAAGTGGTCAACTTTATAGAAACATAGAATTTGACAGCAGATAAGGACCGCTTGGCCCACCCAGTCTTCTCATTTCCCTATTTAATGGATAAGCTGCAGATCCTAGTGAACCAACAGCCTACTTCTTCCTACCCCCACCACCTAGAATTACCTTATGACCATCCCATGCATGCTTGAATTCCACCACTGTTTTTGACTCCACAACCTCCTCCGGAAGGCCGTTCCATGCATCCACAACCCTCTCTGTGAAAAAATACATCCTTATATTACCTCTGAGCCACCCCCCCCATCTTCAAATTGTGCCCCCTTGTTCTTGCACACCTCTTTTTCTGAAAGATGCTACCCTCTTGGACTTTGTTGATTCCCTTGAGGTACCTGAAAGTTTCTAATATGCCCCTCCTCTCCCTCCTTTCCTCGAGGCTGTACATATTAAGCTCCTTAAGTTTCTCTTCATCTGTCATCCGGTGCAGACCCTGCACCATTTTAGTTGCCCTCTTCTGGACTGCCTCTATCCTGTTTATGTCTTTGTGGAGATTGGGTCTCCAGAACTACATGCAGTACTCCAGATGGGGTCTCACCAGCTGTCTGTACAGAGGGATAACAACTTCTTGTTTTCTACTGGTGATGCCTCTCCCTATGCATCCCAGTATCCCGCCAGCCCTCCTTACTGCCTTCTCACATTGCTTGCCCACCTTTAGTTCATCTGATATGACTACCCCCAGGTCCCTTTCCATTTTTGTTGTTGTTAGTATCTCACCCCCATTGTGTACTCTTCCCCTGGGTTTTTGTTTCCCAGGTGCATTACCTTGCACTTCTTAGCATTGAATCTAAGCTGCCATACATTTGACCATTCCTCCAACCTTGCCAAGTCCCTTCTCATCCTTTCCACCCCACCTTTTGTATCAACTCTGTTGCAGATCTTTGTGTCGTCTGCAAAGAGACATACTTTTCCTTCCAGTCCCTCTGCAATGTCACTTATAAAGACACTGAAGAGGACCGGTCCTAGTACTGAACCCTGCGGTACCCCACTAGTAACCTCTTTTTCTTCAGAGTGGACTCCATTTACTATTACCCTCTGGGTCCTGTTCTCCAGCCAATTCTTTACCCAGGCTAGTAGGCTACCATCTTGGGACCCACTCCCAGGCTGGCTAACTTGTATATTAATCTTTTGTGTGGAACTGTGCCAAATGCCTTGCTAAAGTCTAGGTAGGCCATGTCCACAGCCCCTCCCTGATCTACTACTTTGGTCACCCAGTCAAAGAAATTGATTAGATTCATCTGACATGACCTTCCCACTGTAAATCCATGCTGCCTTGGGTCCTGTGCCCCTTTGGCCTCTAGGTACTCGACAATTCTTTCCTTCAGTAGTGATTCCATCATTTTCCCTATCACTGAGGTTAAACTAACAGGTCTGTAGTTGCCTGCTTCTGCCCTGCTCCCACTTTTGTGAAGTAGAATCACATCTGCCCTCCTACAGTCCTCAGGTACCACCCCATCCTCCCATGATTTGTTAAAGAGCGTAGTCAGTGGTGTCACTAGTTCTAACCTTAGTTCTTTAGAATTATGGGATGAATCCCATCAGGCCTCATTGCTTTGTCCACCTTCAGTTTTAAGAGTTCTTTCAGAATCCTTTCTTCTGTAAATGGGCTGGTATCAACTTCTGCATCCAGAGTGTTTCTATTGTTTGGTTTAGGTACTTCCCCTCTTCATTTGTGAATACTGAGCAAAAATATTTGTTTAGCATCTCTGCTTTTCACAGTCACCCTTGCCCACCCTCCCCTTTATTAAGCCTCACTGTCCTCCCTTGGTCTTCCTTCACTCCTGATGTACCTATAAAAGATTTTATCCCCCTTCTTAACTGCGTTGGCTGTCTTTTCCTCGGTTTGGGCCTTTGCTGTTCTGACTGCCTTCCCAGCTTCCTTTTGCTTTAACTGATTCAATTCTATGTCCTGCTCCTTCTGTGATTCCTTGTACTTCCTGAATGCTTTCTTTTTCTCCCTAACCTTCCCTGCCACCTCCATTGAGAACCATAGTGGTTTCTTACATAGTTTTGTTTTATTTGCTTCACACAAAGGCTTGTTGCCTCTGTGATGGCAGTTTTGATTATTCCCCATTTTTCTTCCACCCCTCCTTCCTGCCCATTTGCTAGTGCAATCCTTAGGCACTCACCCATTTTGGCAAAGTCAGCCCTCCTGAAGTCCAGTACCTTTGCCTTTGTATGGCTTGACTTTACTGCTGTGTTTATTGTGAACCATACTGTTCGATGGTCACTAGTTCCCAGATGGCTACCCACTTCTAAATCTGTGATCCTCTCGCCATCTCCATTTGAGAGTACCAGGTCTAAGATTGCTTCCTATCGAGTGGGTTCCAATACTAGTTGTCTAAGGCATGCCCCCTGTAGGACCTCTAGAATGACCCCACTCTTAGAAGTGGCTGCAGCAAATGTACTCCAATTAACATCTGGCATATTTAGATTCCCCATCAGCAATATCTCCCCTTTTTCTGCCATTCTAAGGATACTTCCTATCATTTCCTTGTCCATGTCCTCCCCCATGAGATGGGGGGTCTGTATACAACCCCTGTGCGGATTGTGGTGCCATTGCCTGTCTCCAAATTGACCCATAGTGCTTCCTCTCCTCCCTGTTTACCTTTTTGTTCTGTAGCTTTGATTCCTTCCCTTATGTAGAGAGCTACTCCTCCTCCTCTTTTACCCTCCCTGTCCCTCCTGTAGATAGTGTATCCTGGTATGTTTATGTCCCAGTCATGATTTTGTGTGTACCATGTTTCTGTGACTACCACAATATCCAGATGTTCCTCCTCCATCAAGGCCACTAATTCAGGAAGCTTGTTACCCAGCCTATGGGCATTAGTACGCATTGCTCTCCATTTTTTGATAGCTTTACCTCTTCTAGCACTATCCCTGTCCTCATTGACTTTGCTTTCTCCATTCATCCCTGTCCTGCTCCCTACTGACCTTTGTACCTTGGTTTTTCCCTCATTTAGTACCCTGTTTTGTAGGGGGAGGCTGGGAATTCCCTGTTGCTTATCAGTGCCTCCCCCCCAGACTAGTTTAAAAGCTTGCCAATGAAGCATTTAAACCAATTGCCCAGAAGACTTGTTCCCTTCCTGGACAGATGCAGACCATCCTGCCAGTATAGGCTGGTATCCCTGCAGGTGGAACCGCAGTCCCCAATGAAGCCAAACCCCTGTGCTCTGCACCATTTTTTTGAACCATCCATTGAATTGAATGGTGCGAAGTACCCTCACCTCACCCTTGCAATAGACAGGCAGCACCTTCGAGAAGGATACTGTGTGTGCTACTTGCCTTAGGCCCCTCCCACTCCACAAGGTCCTCCTGCACTCTTCTAATCTCACGTTGAGTGAAGTCATTTGTCCCTAGGTGGACAACGATGTCCAGATCAGTCTCCTGTGCAGCTGTTCTCGTCATCCTGAGGATGCGCTTCCTGTCCCTCCAAGCCATGGCACCAGGCAGGCACCTTACTTCAGTTTTCCCTGCTCCCCCCAGTTCTATCCCCCTAATAACTGAGTCCCCCACAAGGAGAGTCTTCCTTTCCCTGTGGTGTCCTCTGCCTCCTTCCTGTGGGGCTCCCTTGTGACAGTTGTCCACAACCTCCTTAGTCTCCTCTGTGGATGCATCCATAGGTGAACTATGCTCCATCAGAATGGTGTATGGATTGTGGAGTGGTACAGTTGACTGGATGTGTCTCTGTTCCACTACCCTTACCCTCCCTGAGTCCACTGTGGTCCAACTGCTGTGCTTTCTTCACAACCTCTCAGGTAGTGGTGGTGGCTCTGGTACTCCCTGGATGGAAGAGGTTCCCTTACTACTGTCTAGTGTGGCCTGAAGACAGGCAACCTCCTCCCTTAGGGCAGAGAGTTGTCTGCAAATAGGGCAGCATCTCAGCCTACAGAAAGACTCCCAGAAGACTGTTGCCCCACAACCATTACTTTGCACTACTCCCCACATGTCTGTCTACCTTCTTGTTCATCCTGTTTAATTTTTTTTGTGTGTGCTTGTTTGTTATATATATATATATATATATATATATATATTATACAATGTGAATGCTTATATTGTCCGCTAGTGTGCTAGAAAGGATATGACAGTGTTATGCACCTCACCCTCTTGAGGAAATGATGTCAGAACACCAGGTATAAAGGAAATGTTATCAGGGGTGGTGGTGGTGCGCTGAGAGGTGGGTGGGGTTTGGGCCTAAACTGTGACCTCACGAAAAAATCAGCTAAAAGCTCTGACCCACCACTTGGATGAGTGCTGACCTTCCTGCCAGCAAGATGCCGTATACGACAATTTGACAGAGAAAATACCCTGCTAATCAAACAGAGAAAAATCCAAACATCTGAGTCAGACACAGGTAAACCTCCCCAGCCCCGATACAGCCTGGTAATTTGTGCTCTGAAAGCAATCAGCCCCAAAACAAGTCAGCTGTGCACAAGGACAAACACAGTAAACAGTATTTCAACCCCTCTGGTTTAAAACTCCCAATCTGCAAAGCAGTATTGCAAGTCCCTGCACTGAAAACAATAATAACAATTGTAACAAGTAAAGTAAGGTACACCACCCTCTGCTGAGAGCAAGACTGTCTTTCCTGATAATTCTAAGTTCCTTATTTCACCTTTCAGTTGAAAGTTATACTGTAGAAACTTATTTGTAACAATAATTGAATTACAAAAATACTTTTTACATTTTATAGATACATGCCAATTCATGATGAAGTAATTATGATTATGAAATATTGAATATATGTTTTTGGGAAACTGTAAAACATTTTGTAATGAAAGGATTGGTGAGTGAGACAGTCCAGAAGCATTGTTTGTTTTGGGGAACTGGAAAACATTTTTTAATAAAAGGATTGGTGAGTGAGACAGTCCAGAAGCATTGTTTTTTCATGTTGGAATTTCCAGATCAGGATAGTTTTCTCTGCTTTAAAAAAACTTTTTTTAATTTTTTATTTTAAAGAGCTAGTAGAGCTGGCCCGGTGGCACTGAGGATTGAGGCGTTGGATACCACAACTCGCACCACACTGGTGACCGGGTTTGGGAACAGGCACAGGTTGTCGGGGGTTGGTCAGGGAGGGAACAGATCGAGTGCCTGTGGGCTGCTCTCTGCTTCCTGGGAAGGGTTCAGGGCTTGCAGCATGCTGTAGTGGCCCCCAATGGAGATCAGGGGTTCCACAGTCATGGTGCAATTAGAGGGAAGGCTACGGTGGATGTCTGCACATTGTGCGTTGACGTCATTGCACATCTGTAGTCCTGAGGAGAAAAACATGGCAGAAAATGGCGGTCAGTCATGGTGGCTTGATGGCCGTGCCTCTGCGCTCCTTTAGATCCATGTGGAATTGCATCTGGGTATTAGATCTGGGCACAGTGGCCAGGATTAGGGGGTCCCCACCCGGGCACTGTGCATGCTATCCCTGTACAAGTGAGCTGCTGGGTCACCTGGAAAGCAGAAAATGGCGGCCGGACAATGGCAGACTGAGCCACAGGGGAGTAAAAGAATGTCATGATAAAAAAAAAAAAAAGAGCTAGTAGAACCAAAACAGACAGAGAGGAAAATGATACAAACTTTAAGTAGTAGTCAGTTGTAAGTTTTTATTTTTGAAGTAGTTTTCTGTAGTCCACCACTTCCCCGGTGTCTAGGGGTATGATGGTGGAATGTCTGTGGGGAGGGGGGACCACAACAGAAACTGCAAAAGATGACTTGTGTTTTTGATTCCTTTGGTCTGGGGTGCAGATTATATCCACAGGGAACTGGCCTAGGAGGCAAACTTGATTAGCAATACTTTAAAATCAGGAAGACATTGAAATAAAGTCCAAACAGCAATTATAAACTACCTGGATCCTTTAATGAAATTTAATTTCTCCATGGAGTAACGGTAACTTGATAGCAAGCTATCCCATTGGGGAAACATTAAGGCATTGGACCAGGGGTCTATATATATATCAATGTCCACACACTGTCCATAAGTCCATAATATGTGTCTTCATTATCCACTGGGGCATTGTGCTGACAACCCCAAAAACAGGGCAGCATACGATTCACTTCTCATAGCTTTTTCACAGACACAACAGGCAGTATTTGTTCTCCCATGGGCAGCATCAATACCCAGCTTCCCATACTGGCGATTCTTCCCCCCCCCCCCACTTCTCTCAGAGGCTAATTGCTCAAGGCCATCTCAGGTTTACTGGCATTGCAACTGCACCAGTAGATCCTCATCCAGACTGTGGCCTTCACCCAAAACACCCATGGAACAGCTTTGCTCTCAAACGTAGGGGCAATATATACCCACAGGAGTAGCTCACTTCCACTCTCCCCAATGCTGTGCAGCTGATTCTCTCAACTTTCCTCCACCTCCAAATTTAGCGGGCAAGGGCAAGAAACCATTCCCAGGGGTCCGTGGTACCACTGGACAGCACCTGCCACCTCCTTGCCAAGAACTGACCCCCATGACCAAGAAGTCCCTGGACCGAACTGTTTCTTCAGCCCCTCAGGACTTTCAATTTGCAGCAGGCAAGGAGGGACTGGAATCTCTGGGAGGTCTGTGGTGCCACACAGATCCAAACACCCACCCCCATCCTCACCTAAAAACTGACCTTTGTGGGTGAGGGTCCCAAGGTTCAAATTAATTCAGCTGCCCATACCATTTTCTCTTACCAATGTGAAACCCAGGCTAATTCTCCATTCCTTGACCACAAAGTCCACCAGCTGCATGGGTTTGGATCCCATGGCAGCTACTTGCAAGGCCCCTCAGGCTTCTCCTCCAGATGGCATCATCACTCCCCCCACCTGAGGGTCTTGTAACTCACACCTCCACCACTTCAGCTGCAGGCTATCTCATGCCATCCTCCAGAAAGAAATGGTTAGCTTGCAGGAGCCAGGCAGGGCTTGCCTGTTAATCACCCTTCTCCACTCTGCAAAACTGAAAGCAACTTCTTGCAACCTGTCAGCTACATGCAGCTGCCCCTTCCCCAGGAAGCCAGCATAACTAGTTCCTAGCTCCCTGAGATTTCAAAGAATTAACCTTTTGGGGGGCACAGTCACAGAGCCCTTAAATTTAAAACTAGTGTAAAGTCCAGTACACTTCTCTAGTGCTCTGACCAAAAGGCCAGGTTACATTTCTTTTTCTTCTTGCTCATTAGAAAGTTTCCGTGTGATAATATTGTGCTGAATGTGTGGAACAGCTCTCAGCCTGGCAGCTAACATATTTATCTTTATCCTAACCCCCAACACACACACACTCACTACATCATCAGCATTGTGATCTCAATGACTGTGACATCACAGGTGACTGGCATGGCAGCTACTTGGTGACTGTTCCTAAGCAGCAGTGATGTCACAGTCAGTGAGGTCACAGTGTTGATGATGTAGTGGGGGAACAGAGTCAGCTATGTCAGCTGCCAAAACAGTACTGTTCTGCAAAACACACCTACTAACATCAGGTAAAAATCTTCTAATTAACCAAAGGGGAAAGAAAAAACTAGGTCAGATATGGAAGGTAATGGCTGATGGCCTTTAAATACTAATGTTTGTTTTAGGCAGCACACTAGCTCTTTAAATTTAACAGGACCTTGGTTCCCGAGACCAGTTAGCTAGTCCAAGAGGAACACCATATCCCATAGACCACTGCACTCTATGCAGACAGAATCCACAGAGAGCAGGGCATGGGTATCCAGTTGGATGCTCATTGTCCAGACTGGTGCCACCTCTCTGCATAGCTCTGCACTGGGGAATAAGTATGCCATCCAGTGCAGATGGGCATCAGAGGGTAAAGGGCCACAGCCAGGATATGCTCATTTTGAGTGCATCCTGGTCACCAGTGTGGATCGGTCCTTAAATCCATACACATGCACAAGAGGTCTATTGCAGGACTGTTTTATTTTTGACATTTTTTATTTTACTTATAACTTGGCCAGTTTGAGGCATTTTGACACCAAATTTTCATTGTGGCCAAGTTGCCCCCCTCCTCCCACAACACATAAGTGTTACGTTGTAAATCCAGTCTGAAATGTGTTTTGGGTACAACCCCCCAAACACTTTTCAGGGCACACTGACAAAGTCGACACTTACATGTTCATGAGGTGACCTGGTAACTTGACCACCCTGAAAATGCTGGGTCATAATGGCCAAAACTGGCTAGGTTATGAGCAAAAGTAATAAAAGCATAAAATGACTGGAGTCTGATCCACAAAAGCTCTGCATGCTGAGAGGGGTGGGGTTGTGAGTTTGTGGTGTAAAGAAGTCCTATTATGTACATGTGGAGACCTCTGGACAGCCACAAGCCTGACTGTTAGTGCCCTAGCTGGGTCCTGAGCCTTTGCACAGTCAAGATGGGGGCGGGCCAGGGGGCAGGCCAGCACCTCATTCTCCAAACAGATTACACACTGCAGAGGAATGGTGGAGGGGGTGGAGGCTAGCCTGCAGGATCCCACTGGAAATGAAATGTTGCAACTCAGCTGAGCTGTCCTGGGCAAATAAATTGTAAAAAAAAAAAAAAAAGAATAAAAATGGACAACAACATTGTCGACAGTTGTTGGCCTTTTACGGTCTACACCCCCCATGAAGAGACAGTGTGTTCTAACACTGCTGGCAGCTGGGAGATCGCAAGTTCAAACATCACTAGACCCAAATACTTACCGTGTGACCCTGAGCAAGTCATTTAATTTTCTAGTCATCCAGATCATGCAGCAGAAGAAATGGGGGACAAGACCTCCGTGAAAATTAGATGTTGCTCTCTATCCTGGGTAAATATATTGTAGAAAATTGCATGCACAAAACAATAACGGCAGTCACTAGATTTTCTGTTGCCCCCGCCAGCCAGTTGGGACAGTGCAATTTGGTGGTTAGAGTGCTGCTCTGAACAAGGAGATTGCAGGTTTAACCCCTACTAGAGCCCAATACTCGCTGTGTGACCCTGAGCAAGTCACTTAACCTCCCAGTGCTCTGGTCCACTCATATGTGGAGACAGGTTTAAGTGGGCTAGTATTGGAAATTATTTATTTATTGAAAATTTCAGAGCATACCTTTGAGCACAAGTGCTCTTTTACAAAGGTTCCACATCAATAACAGATTGCAGGGCAACACAACAAATACAATAAGCAACTTCCAGTAGAATAAAATGAAACAAGTACAATATAGTCAAAGAAGTACAAATAAATAGAACAGATCAATTGCATACAATTTGATAACAAGGCAGGTGGACAGAATCAGTGCAGAACAAGCATAGTAATGGTACATGGCTCAGAGCCAGAGTCTGACACAGTTCAAAGTGTATACCGGGAGGGACTTTAGTTAGAATGATTAGCAGTTACAGCTACACTGAACTGATAGGGTTGTACGTAGTGTTCTCTTAAACTGGTCAAACTTAGGCAGATTAAGTAAGGTATCAGGCAGCTTATTTAACCAGTCAGCAACCCTCTAGAAATTAGATGTTGCATCTCAGCTGGAGTACCCTGGGTAAATAAATTGTGCAGACAACACAAATGTTGGCAATACATAGATACATAGATACATAGACAGTGTCGGCAGATAAGGGCCTATGGCCCACCTAGTCTGCCCATTTGAGTCTGTAACTTCAGTTTATGTTTTCCTAGAACTCTGTTGCCCCTTACCCCAGACCTCCAGAATTCCTTTACGTCTATCCCATGCATTCTTAAATCCCATGATTATTTCAGCCCCCACCACTTCCTCAGGCAGGGTGTTCCACTTGTCCACCACCCGTTCTGTGAAGAAATTCTTCCTTACATTTCCTCTGAATCATCCTCCTCCAACTTCATCCCATGCCCTCTAATCCTGGAACATCTTTTCACTTAAAAATAGTGTATTCTTGCACCCTGTTCCTCCTGTAAAATACTTGTATGTCTCTATCATGTCCCTCTCCTCCTCTCCTCCAGGGAGTACATATTCAATTCCTTCAACCTGTCCTCAAAGGACTTGTGATGCAATCCATGTACCATCTTTGCTGCCCTCCTCTGAACCTTCTCTACCCTGTCTATGTCCTTACATAAGTAAGGTCTCCAGAACTGTACACTGTACTCTAGATGGGGCCTCACTAGTGTCTTGTATAGTGGAATCATGACCTCCCTTTTCCTGCTGGTGATGCCCCTGCCTATGCATCCCAGCATCCTATTTGCTTTACCTGCTGCCTTTTCACACTGTTTCCCTACCTTGACGTCATCAGAGATGATAACCCCAAGATCCCTTTCCTGCTTGACTCATGCTATATCCTCATCCCTCAACTGATATATTGTGCCAGGGTTTTTGTGTCCCATATGCATTATCTTGCACTTCTTTGCATTGAATTTCAACTGCCAAACCCCTGACCATTCTTCAAGTTTCTGCAGGTCTTTTCTCATTCTGTCTACACCCTCTGGTGTGTCTACTCTGTTACAGAGCTTTGTGTCATCAGCGAACAGTGAAATTCTGCCTTCTAGGTCCTGCGCAATGTCACTGATGAAGATGTTGAATAGAACTGGTCCCAGCACTGATCCCTGTGGTACCCCACTGGTCACTCTTCCCTCTGTGGAGTGACAGCCATTTATCACCACCCTCTGTGTCCTGCCGCCCAGCCAATCAGTGGTCTTTGCGGGTCCCACCACTACCGCAGGCTGCAAAGTCAGTGAATTCTAGTGGTTAGAGTACTGTTGGCAACTGGCATCTCAGCTGGGCTACCCTGGGTAAACATATTGTAAAACTGGATAAAAGCAGGACCCCAATGGAAACAAGACTTTGCATCTCAGCTGGGCTTTCCTGGTTGCATGTCTATGTGGCCTCCCAAAGGCAGTGTGGCTTACTGGATAGGGTAACATTTGGAACCAGGAGATCATAGGTTCAAGCCCTGCTGGAACCAAATACTCACTGTGTGATGCTGTCAAGTCACTTAACCTCCTAGAGTTCCAGTCCACCCACCTGTGGAAATGGGTAGGAGCAGGCTCGCACTTAATAGGAGATGTTGCATCCAACTTGACTATCCTCAGCTAGTGGCATTGTTAAATGAGTTGATACTTCTTAAGAGAGCGCTGGCTCAGCATGGCTTTCGGTAGTTCCACTCAAAACAGAGAGGGATTCTTAAGTAAGCCTCTAAAGCCGACCTTCAGCATCTGCCACTGGACACAGCTCTGCTAGGGCTCCCAAGGAGTAACAGCCTCGATCCAAACCTCTGCTGCCAGGCAAGGCTCTGTCCCCGATCTCCTCTATCACTAGATACCTCTCACAGATCTAATATCCACTGAACACTTATCAAGTTGTGATTGCATCTATATCACCTTTGTTCATATGACATTTGTATTATTTAAAACATGCAAACATGAATGGAATTGGCCAGTGCTTGTTTAGCTTTGTTGAAGGGTAAATTACAATGTTGATAATGTATTTTTTGATCAAACTATGATTTTGAAGCTGAGATAAAGAGGTTTCAAAAGTTTATTACAAATGATGTCACAATGTATTAGTTTAGCATTGGTGCTTCACATTAGGTGTGTGTTATTGTTTTAGATTAGGGTTGTGTTAGTGTTTCAAATTGGGTTAGTGTAATTGCTTCCGATTAGGTCAATGTTTCTACGTCAAAGATTAGGTTAGTTTCAATGCTTCATATTAAGTTAGTGTGACTACTTCAGATTTGGTTAGTGTTTCTATGTCAGATTATATTAGTATAACTATTTCAGATTAGGTTTTTGTTTCTACTTCAGATTAGGTTTGCGTTTCTACTTCATATTAGGTTTGTGTTACTACTTCAGATTAGGTTAGCATTACTGCTTTAGATTAGGTTTGTACTACTGCTTCATATTAGGTTTGTGTTACTATTTCAGATTAGGTTAGCATTATTTATGCAGATTAGGTTAGTGTTAGTATGTCAGATTGGGGTAATGATAGTGTTTCAGATTAGGTTAGTATTAGTGTGTCAGATCACCTTAATGTTAGTGCTTCAGATTAGATTAGTGTTAGTGCTGTAAGATTAGGTTATTTATTTATGTATTTATGTATTAAAATTTGGTAACAGGGACAAGTACACTGAGCCAAATCTTATTTTCAAGTGTTACCCGAGGAGAAGGGAATGGAAAGAAAAAGTACATTTAAAAGGTGAAATACAATCAGTGTAAAAATGCAGTATACAGGCATCTGTGAATCACAGAGGTTATTGAACAAAAGTAAACAGGCAATAACTAAGGGAAACAGAGTCAAACAGAAATTTATATAAGTGAGCAAAATAACAATTACTTAAAATAAATATATGGAGAGTGGGGAATGCCGGAAGTACTATAATGATTAAATAGGAAGAGACAAAAACATGAGACGTAAAGAGGGGTAGGAGGACACTAACAGGGACAGAGAGAAGACAGAAAGAGTTAATTAATCAAAATGAATAAGCTAGGTAGGGGGCGAACTAGCCAATACCGGAGCAAGAGCAAGAGAGGGCAAACACAAGTCTGAGATGGTTTTTAACAGGGAGAGAGAGATAGGAAGGAGACACATGAAGTGTAAAGGAGAGGGCGTTCCAAATGGAAGGAAGATGATAGGAAAAAGGGGAATGCCCAGCAGCAGATCTGGAATAAGGGGTAAAGAAAGTACAAGAGTCCCTAGAGGGATGTGCATAAGAAGTGGTAGAGTTGAGAGAAAGGAGAGAAGAGAGGTAAGTAGGGAGAGATGAATACCAGTATTTAGAAATGAATGAAATGCTGAGAATAAGTCAATGGGAGGCAAGAGGAGGTACTCAGAGGCTAGTATATAGGGAAAAATGATGAGTAAGAGTTGAATAGCAAAATGGCAAAAGGCATTCCAAAGAATACCCAGACTGACAAGAAAAGAGGAGGAGGTGGCATCATAAACCACAGATTAGGACAGATTCAGATTAGGGTAGTGTTATTACTTCAGATTATTTATTTATTGAATTTTGTTGACCAGGTAAACCCACTGAGACTAGAAGTCCCTTTATAAGGTGTGACCTGGGGGGAGAGATACAGAGGGTGACCAACTCAAAGTGAACCAGATTAAGCTGTTGGTGGTCTTTTTAGTGAATGGGGGAAATTTGGCCAGGACACCGGGGAAATGACCCTGCTCTGCTCCAGGGGGAACTCTTGGCCACTTCTCTCAAGATGGCCTCCCCTGTGGATACAGGTGGAGGGGTGTGGTCTGTTGAGCCAGGGGAGTTAGCTTCCTCTCCTGACCCTATTTTGCTAGAGGCTGTTAATAAAAGTTTACAGAATTTGGTTGAAGAAGTTTTGCCAGAACATTATTTTGAACCTGATATGGACTTGCCACAGACACCCATGGACTCAGTAAGTAAACCTATACAGCAAGTTTCTCTTAATACAGCTGACAAGCATAAACTCTTGCAAAAGCTACTTACTAAAGAAACTGAAAGTAAACAACAACGACAGGAGCTGCAGGCTAAATTAATAAAGCAACAGATCGCTACTCTGACAGATTATTGTGAGAACTCAGCTCCTCGACAACAGCTGAGTGATGATGTGGCATCATCAAAGGATACCACAGGGCCCAATCTTCAGCGAGAGATGGAACGTGTTTGTGCAGCTGACAGCTTGCAACAGTATCCCACTAAGTGCCTAAAGCTGCTTACCGATGAAGCTCATGGTTCTTTGCAAAAAACGAAAGGACAGCATCTCGGAACAACACACACTGCAGTTCAACAAGCCCCGAGGCCTGCACCTTCAATAGCACCACAGATGGATTCAGAAACAGTACAAATGAGCAATACAGAGAATTCTGTACCTACGGAGACTGTAACTGCAATTTCGGAACACTCATGGTCTCCAGCCCATGCTTCACAGGATGCAGGCTGGTTGCAAGACTTAAATGGAACTTGGCTCCTGGACCCTCAGGATCAGGATGTTCAGAGATATAATCAGCATACTCAGAATTTTAAAGTAGCTACCACCTCTATGACAACCAAACTGTACCGGTACAACCTACTGTTTCTAACCTAACTGATGACATTCAGTCTAATAGAATGGGTCCTTCTGAGGACATACTACAAGACCCTTCTCAGAGAGTCTGGCTAAAACCTATGTTTAAGCTTTCTGACTTTTTTAGTAATAAGGGGGAGCCAGCTCCGAGAAGGAATGTAGTTAGATTAATATTGAAGGGTGGTCTAGAGAATCCTCCAGACCGTATACATGTGGCAAAACTGTTGTTGAAAGATGCTATTCATTTTTTCTCCTCAGAGACTTTTGCCTTAATTCATTTGGAGAATGGCATTTTCGATATAAGATTTAAAACAGTATCTAGCCTAGATAGGTTCTGGGCCCAATATCAGACTTTCAAGAACTCCCCTTTGTGGATCCCCTACATGGCCATCCCCCTCACAAAGCCAGCAGTTAAACTTGTGAATGTTATGTTTCGGAATGAGGGAGTCCATGTAGAGGACATTTTATTTTGGCTTAAACAACGTAGTGAGGTCTTGGATAAACCCATACCCATACTTGACAGTGAACAGATTTGGAATGGGGGGTGGAAGATAAAGGTAAAACTATACCCCACAAACAATGGTCCTGTATACCTACTGAGTGCTTTTATTTTAGGAAAGGACAGAGGGGTTTTGTTCTATAATGGGCAACCTAAATCATGTTTTAAATGTGGCTCTCACACCCATTTAAGTTCTGCGTACGACACACCCCATTGTATTCACTGTTTAGAATATGGGCATTTTTTCCTTGCTTGCATTAATCTGTTCAAATGTAATTTATGTGAGCATACAGGACATGGTTACAGTAAATGCCCCTGGGCTTCCCATAATCATGAAGACAGTTTCTCTCAGGAAGGCCATATCTATAGGGCACCGCAGTTGCAAGCTCAGAGAGTAGCCAGTGCAGCACCTCCCGGGCCCCCCTCCTCCCCCCATCTTGTGGCTGCAGATTCTCTTAGTAGGGACCCCCAAGACTTTACTGTGTTACCTTCAGATCCAGTGGTGTCTAATCTTTTGGAACCATCCCCTATGATTGAAGTTGATGTCCCCCCCCCCAAAAAAAAATAGGATAGAAGAAGCTGAAATGCCTCCTCAAAGCCAGGACACCCCTTTTAAACAGACCAAAGCTAAAAAATGGAATAGATCAGGGAAAGCCTTAAAGAAGCAGCAGCATCTTGAGAAACTTCAAAGCACTGATGTACTTTGTACATCTTGGACACCAGGGAATAAATTTGCCATCTAAGTCACAGACAGGTTTGACGATGAGTCAGGAGGTGAGGTATTAGATTCCTCTTCTCTTGCGTCCCACTCCACTGCAGTCACCTTGGATACTAAAGACGGGGGGGGGGGTAAAACAATGCATATTTTTCAGAGGACTAGAAGGAAAAGATTAATAAAACTCAATGATAGGTAGAATGATGGCACTCGGTGCTCCCTTGCTAATAATTATTTCCCTCATGAGCTCTCTCAGGATCACCACTGTTAATGTAAATAATATAAAAAGTCACAATAAATTGATCTCGGTGTTGGCTCCTTATCACAGGACAAAACTGATATAATCTGTCTCCAAGATACCAGAATCAAAACCACCCTGGAATGGCAGCAGGTCTTGAAGGTTTGGTCCAAGGGCCCATCTTTCTGGTCAGAAGGACAGGAGTTATGTGACGGTGTAGGAATATTGTTTCTGAACCCTGATCTAAAAGTTTCTAGACTAGTAGACATTGAGCCTGGAAGAGTACTAATGCTAGATATTTCTTACCACAATGAAAGACTAAGGCTTATCTCTATTTACACCCCTCAAATGAAAGCACTTAGAACAGGACTATTTAAGCAAATTCAACCATTTCTTTACACATCCAGGCTGCTTATATGAGCAGAAGATTTTAATTGTAGTATCAAAAGGTCAGATGGGGAGCTCAGACTGATAAACTCTTTTGTGACACTCAGGCACTAAAAACCATTCTTTCTGGAACAAACTTAAAAGACTCCTACAGAAGTAAGGTTTCTACAGGTGGGAACACATATTTTAGGGGAAAACTCTCCACCAGAATAGATTTCATCTTTACTTCTTCTATATTAGAAATGTCATATGCCATGGTCCAAGCTAGAGAATTCACAGACCATAGGTCAATTACCGTAAGCATTGACTGGAGAGGTACTCCTAGATGTAGAAAGAATTACTGGAGGCTTAATAGTTCAGTTTTAACAGATGAACGCATTAAACGTGCATGGCAGTAAGACTGGCAGGCTCGATTGTCAGTTGTCGAACTATATGACACAGCTGCACACTGGTGGGAGGACACAAAAAAACCTTGGTAGGATTTCTTTCAGACACAATCCAGGGTCTTAGCAAGTAAGAACTATACATCCTACCTGCATTTGAGGGCCCGTCTTCAGAATTTAATATCTCTAACTGAGCTTCAAAAAAAAAAAAAGATTACGGGCCTCAAATAATTGAGGTAAAGTAACAAATGAATAAGATGCAGTACGATAGGACAAAATCCCTAGAACAAGAACTATGGTTTGGTGTAAACATGTCAAAAGGATCAATGGACCCCTTTAAAAAAGGTACAAAATGGGTGGATCATAGAATAATGAGGGCAGTTAAGGCAGAGACAGGCCAAATTCTCTCCTCTCCTGAGGATATATTACAGCAAGTAGATTCACATCTTCAATGCACCTTTGGGGAAGAGCTTCACACACATAGAACTGTAGCTATGCCAGATGGTCTACCACACATCTGAGATGATGATAAAGAATTTTAGTTACACCAATTACAGTAGGAGACGTTGAAACGGTGATAAATGGCTTAAATAAAGATTCTGCACCTGGGACAGATGGTATTGGTGCAGAACTGTATAAAACTTTCCAAGAGAAAATTGCCCCACACTAGACATTGTTTTTAATTGCATGTTGAAGGATGGTATACTATCTAGATCTATGAATCAGGCGTTGTTAATTTTTTTTAATAAAAAAGGGGACCAGGAGGATTTAAATAACTGGAGACCATTGAGCCTGTTAAATACAGATATTAAAATCTTAAGCAAAATTTTTCTCAGCAGGTTAGCCTCCATAGCACATTCAGTTATTAGCCGCTACCAAACTTGTGCTGTTCCAAATAGACACCAGTCTGACAATTTAATTTTCCTGAGAGAGAGAGATTTTTAAGGGCAGAAAGTCAGAAATTACAAGGGTGCATACTTAATATCAACCAGGAGAAGGCATTTGATAGGATTTCTCACCAGTTTTTATACAGAATTTTAAAAGCCTATGGGATTCCTGGAAAATCTGTAAACGGGATTGAAACAATGTACAAACATGCCTCTTTAATACCAAATGTGAATGGTTGGCTAGGGTCGGAACTTACAATAAAAAGAGGGGCTAGGCAGGGATGCCCCCTCAGTCCACTCTTATACATTTTTTGCACAGATATTTTTATTAGGAAAATTGAATTAGATGCACAAATAGCAGATATAGAGGTACATCCTACATCTCCACAGGTGAAAGTGCTAGCAGACGCAGATGATTTAGTTCTCTGCTTACAACACACTACTAAAGCAGATCATGTGCTTAATGCATTTCAGTCCTATTCAGAGATTTCAGGCTCCAGGATTAACTATGAAACAAGTTCTGGCTTCCTACTAGGTGACACTCTAGCACCTGAACATGGCTCTTTTGCTCACATCAAGACATCCCCTCAAGCAATAACTATTTTAGGTGTTACCTATGAAGGCACAGATATGGCCATAGGCAACTGGGAGAGCTGATTACACAGGGCGACTAGGTGAGTGAATTCATGGAAGGGGCAGCAGGTCTCTAAAAAGAAGAGTCTTATTGATTAAAACATTATTGCTTGCGATATTTTTATATATCCGTTATGTATTTCCTCCCCCACAATCAATTATGACTGCCCTTTACAGTGTATTTTTTCAAGCTTTGTGGGGCAGTAGGTCAAACCCAATTAAACGAGAAATTACGTATAGAAGTTTAGAAGAAGGGGGCTTAAACATGGTTCATCCAGTTACGTTCTAGTGCAGTGTTTTTTATGAACATAATTTTGGCCATGCGTTGAAACCAGGATTTACAATTTGGAAGACTTCCTTGTTACATTGGCTTACACCTTGCTAACAAGCCTGGAACCAGAAAAAAAGTGCATCTGCTTCATATGATTCCAGACCTTCCAAAATATGGTTATGGGCAACTGAAACTGATGATAAAATGGGACATAACACCTGACCTTATTCAAACAAAATCCAGAAAGAACTTCTATGCCCATATTGTACAACATGAAGAAAAAGAAGCGATTTGTTTGGCTACTTGTCCCTCAGATAGGCTTCAGTTTAATCTAAATATGCTAGTTTCCAAAAGACTTCCAGCCTTTCTGTGGGATACTGTTTGGTTAGGCTCATGTGGAAGGCTGAATGTCCAAAATAACAACAAACACAAACAGGTTCAGGATAGATATTGTTTGAGAGATACCTGTGTGCAGCTTTTTGAGACACAGGGACTCTTGTTGTTAGAACGTGAATATGCTCCTCACGTGGAAGGCTGAATGTCCAAAATAACAACAAACACAAACAGGTTCAGGATAGATATTGTTTGAGAGATACCTGCGTGCAGCTTTAGAGACACAGGGACTCTTGTTGTTAGAATGTGAATAGGCTCAACACTTTGGGCTCTTTTTGGCCAGGGAATGGGGGGGACCATTATTTAGCTCATTGGCATATGATGCTTTAATGTATGGGAATACAGAAGGGGGATGGGGTAAATTTCATCCTGAAGCATTGTACAGTATACTGCTCTGCCTGTCATTCAATATTATCTATGGCAAGCCCAATGTCTTTGGCTTATGTGACAAAGCATGGTTACTTTTTTTGATGTATTTAAAAATGTAGTTATAGCCCTTCAAAAAGTATGGAAAATGGATTGTAAAAAATATAGTGTTGAACAATGTGCACTTCTTTGGGTTAATTGCGAATCTTGGACCAAACTTGTCTGAATCTTGTAGGTATGAAGTATGTGTAAATAACTTTGTATTTTGGTTGTAATGCTCGTATTCCTGCCTTATATATACATATTTGTTTCCTGTTGTTGTCTGTAGTCCATCTTAATAAAAATTCCCCTACTCTTTTCGAGAATTGCCATGGAATCGTTAACATCCACCTGAACAACCACCAGAACAGGAAGGGGACCTCAGTTTAATGTCTCATCCAAAAGTCGGCACTTCAGGAGTGCAGCACACCCCTCATCCTGCACTACAGTGTCAGTATTGGTATTTAACCTAAGTGTCAGCCTTCTGATCTCCCGGCCTCAGAGGCAAGTGTGCAACCTGCTGAGCCACTGGCACTGCAAAAATTAGTTGGTGTTAGTTTCAGATGAGGTTAGTGTTAGTGCTTCAGATTATGTTAATGTAACAACTGCAGATTAGGTTAGTGTTAGTGCTTCAGACTATGTTAATGTAACAACTGCAGATTAGGTTACTGTTAGTGCTTCTTGATGGGACAACTGAATTATTAGGTTCATGTCATTCATTTTCTCAGATGCCTTTTTCAGTGGCAAGAGTGGTCGACCTATATAATAAAAAGTACATAGGCTATCTGTGAAGAATTACAAGGGTTGCTCACCATATGTTGTCTCCCTGTAAAATACAAGAGGAATCCCTGTGGATCTTGGAGCCCTGCACATCTGATGAAAGTGGTTACAGCTTTCAAAATACCTTCTTCTGTTACAGTTATGTGGGTCAGTGGTCCTGGTCTGTGAGTGAAATTTTTCCCGGTACCCAGATTGGTTTACTTCAGGCGCTTTGCCGCTGAGACTGACAGTCCCAAATTAAACTCTCAAGTATCTTTGATGATGTCAGGAGACAATTTTAGATCTAATTGCCTTTTTGCTGACATTCCCTCCTCAGTCAGAATGTAGCAGATCATTTAACAAGAAGTGTTGAAGCATGCATTCAGGTGCTGTAGCTGGTGTCGAGTACTTGAGTATAACAGGCTTCAAGGCATGCCAGAGGTCAGAGAGTTAATATCTAATTCTGCACCTCAAAACTTGTGATGAAAGGGTTGGCTGTGACCCAGTGCAGAGTCTAACACTGATCTTTTTCCTAAAGGTTCTCATTTATTCTGTTTTTTGTAAATATATTTGCTTTCCAGACTGAGCCAGAGCTGCTCAGAGGCAGATCCAAACTGGGTCAAATAATAGAAACAGGTTTCCCCTACTCCCCTTTAATAAGCCTTTTCTATATGTCTTTAAGGACTCTGTACACAAAACAGCCCAAGATACATGCAAATCACATGTATCTGGGTGCTGAAATCTCAGCCCAAGACCTGGGCACACTTGCTGAAATCTTCCACCTTGGTCACTCTAATACACACTTGCAAAGGAGTACATAGCCTGGGGCATTCTGAGGGGCACAACACTTACAGACACTGGGCATCCAACTGAATTCCTGAGTCAGTGCCAAAGTGAATCCCCTGCTCCATATAAGATACAGAAACCCTCAGCAGTATTCCAAGGACTGCCGTATCCCCATACTTTTTTTCTTTTATTATCAATTAAAAACACAAATTTTAAAGCCAGCCCGGTGGCACTGAGGGTTGAGACACTGAATGCCACACCTCTCGCCATGCCGGTGACCCGAGCTCAGGAGTGAGCCAGGGACACCGGGGGTCAGCAGGGGAAGGAAGGGATCAAGCATCCGGAGGACAGCTCTCCCTTCCCTGGGGAGGTTTCCAGGGTCACGCCACTCTGTAGTGGCACCTGGTGGCAGTCAGGTGCAGCACAAACAGTTGGTGCATGTTTCAGCAGGGGAGCAGCTTGGTGGGTGGTGGCAAGCAGTGCCCAGCCGCCATTGCACATCCGTGCTCCTTATGGGACTGACAAGTAGATAATCCCCTTCCCTTGCAGATAGACGAAGACGCTTCCTCTCAGTCCACACTCCCAATGCTGGGTGCTCTCATCTCCATCCTCGCCGCCACTCCGACCCGGCACTCTACACTATAGATAGAGCACCCTGGGTGGATGGGGCAGCCCTTCCCCGAGGGGTTTCAGATCCAGTGGATTTGCCAGATTGGGGTGAGGTGCAAGGTGCAGCATCACAGTGGGAGGCAGAAATCGAGGTAGCTGGAGGGAGTTCCCCTCTGGAAGGTGCAGAAACCAAGTGTACAAAAAAACTCCCACAAATTTTCAATCATTGACTGCCAGATCTCCATGCCATCTAGGAGAACTGGAGCAACAGGTGTGTTTGTTTGGGGGGATCTAGGTCTGACAACCATCTCACTAGGCCATGCTGGGAAAATGTGCAGACACTACAGCAGGGTCCCCCTCATCTAGCAGTGGCAGCCTCCACACCTCAGAGAAACTTCTGTGGATTATGTAGATCATCATGACCCAACCCCAGTGCTGACCTCTGACCAACAATAAACAAATGTGAGTGGAGTGGGAAAGGGTGCAGGAACCCACTTTGCAATGCATCTAGGATCACCTGAGTCCTGGCATAGGTCGCAACTGATACCCTCCAGTCCACCATTGACAGGTTGAAGTCTCCCACTACTACCGTGTCTCTCTTCCCTGCAGCAGTCAGTATTTGTGAGTTCAATTCCCTGACTCTTTCCTCCTCCTAGTTGGGTGGTCCATAAACCACCTTCAATGTCATATTCCTCCCTCTATTAGACAGTTACTGAATCAACATTGCTTCCATCCTCTCCCTTCTGACTCCTCTCTCATACATGTTATATCCTCCCTGATGTAAACCACCACCCTTCTCCCTTTTCTTACCTCCCTGTCCCCTCTATGTACTTTATACACAGGGGCCAAGAGGTCCCAGCCAGGGTTCGGTGTGGCCCATTTCTCCTTGACCACCCGATGTCCATTCTCCTCTCAGCCAACAATGCCCGCAGGTCATCTATCTTGTTTCCAGGACTTAATGCATTCAGGAACACCACATTCCACCTAGTGTCTGAGCCTCCTTCCCTTCCCTCCCATCTGCCTTCTAGATTACCCCCCTTACATCTGCCCCCACCTTCCTCTGCTAGCCTTTTGCTTCCCTCTACATCCACTCTCCATTTCCCCCCAATGTTATGGTGCAATGGTCTGCTGACCACCTCCTCCTACAGTCTTGGGGCCTGCAGGCCAGCTTGCCCCCCTCCCATAGTGTAAATTATTTTTTTAGAATTACCAGATAGTAGCCAGCTGCCCTCTCTAGGACCCCTGTAATATGTTTCATATTTACAAGCTGGCCCTATATAGGGATCAGCTGCATTCCCCTACCAACACCAACAGTTCATTTTCTGTCCTTCTACCAACATCAACAGTGCATTTCCTGTCCTCCTACCAACACCAACAGTGCATTTCATGTCCTCCCACCAACACCAACAGTGCATTTCCTGTCCTCCATTTACATTTACCTATCCTCCAGCTACCAGCATGGCCTGCGGTCCTCCCTACAGACATCCTGCTGATGTCCCCAGAGGTCATTTAGACACCACACTCCTGCTTCAGGTAAATAATGATACTGCTACAGTATGTGAAAAATTATGTATGCGTGGGACTAAATAAGGATACGATTATACTATCTCAAAAAGTAAGGAAATAAATCGCAAAACTTCATTAATAAACCAGTTAGGGTTAAAGTGACAAAAGTAGGAAAATGTGAAATGAGGGTTTCCAACCTGAACACCCCACCTCTCCAAGCAGCAGAGCAGGTGTGCAGGGTGCCTTGGGGTTCTCAAGCCTAAAGCTCACCCCATTCTCATACACTGTACACATCTGACCTTATCTATGGATGGAATGGGATGAGGGTTAGGCTTGAGATCCCCAAGGCCAAGGCCCCATTTTTCTGTGATTACATGGTGGCAGAGATTTCCACAGAATTTAACATAAACTGTGGAAAAAACGTAGAATATTATTCCATGGTTTACATGAACTGTAGAATATTATTCAACGGTTTACATGAACTGTTGAATATTATTCTGCACTTTATATTCTGTGGTTCACATGAACTGCGGAATATTATTCCATGGTTTACATGAACTGTGGAATATTATTCTGTGGTTTACATGAATTGCAGTTTACATGAACTGCGGAATATTATTCTGCAGTTTACATGAACTGTGGAATATTATTCCACCATTTGCATGAAATACAGAATATTATTCCACAGTTTATACTGAAAAATCAGTATTTATCCTGCCTGCTGGCTTCAGTAGTACCACTGCCACTCACAATGCTGATGACCCAGATTTGGGAATGAGTCTGGGAAGTTGGAGGGCCGGCCTGGAGGAAAAGGATCAGGCATCCTATGGACTGCTCTCCTCCTCCAGGCAGGAGGGTGGTGAAGTCACTAGTGTTCGGGTAACCCCTCTTGGTAGTCTGGGATATGACAGCCAGGACTGACTATGTTTGGGATACATGTCAGACGTTCAGTGTGCTACCCAAGTGTCATTGCACAACATGCCTCCCCAGGAGAAAACGGGAAAATGAGGTTCTGCTGCCACACAATGACATCCACCCCCACATTGCAGACCCCATGACACAGACCAGGCTCTCACTCATGTTCTATCATTCTGTTTCTGTCAGAGAAAGGGGGGCCCCCCAATGGCCCTGCCCCTGGGGGTAAGCTGGGGGTGTTTAGGAGTGAGATATGTTCCAGGGTATGTGGCAGGGCTGAGTGTGTATAGATTGGACCAATGGCACCAGCGGATGAGGAGATGAAAAATAATAAATAAATAAAAAATAAAGAGTCAGTATAAACTGTAAGTAAAACAAATCTGCATTCTACATTGACTCTGACTGTGGAAACTTACTCCATGGATCATATAAACCCTGGAAAACTATTCCGCAGTTTATATTAAATTTTGCAGAATGTTTTTTAGAATTCTGTGGGATTTAAAAACAAAAATCTGAAAGGTATTTTGAAATAGCCCCTGCCTATTAGTTCATCTGCTAGGGCTTTCTCTTAAAAATCAAAACGGATAAATCCCCCCTATCCAGCTCAGCCCCACCACCCTCCCAACTCCACCCTGAGAACTTCCTTGAGTCCCTTTATTTGAAGTAGAAATATTTTATCAGGTCCCACACTGTGCAGTAATCCTCATTCTTCTATTTTGACACCGGGCCCAAATTCCGGTTTCTTGTCCCAGAAGTGCTTTGAGCACAGCTGCACAAAGCACTACTGGAATGAGAAACTGGCATTCTGGCCTAGTGGTAAAGCTAGAAGGATGAGGACTGCTGTGCAGTGTGGTAGCTGCTAAAATATTACTCCTGTAAATTCGGTGGCCCTGGGGACTCTCAGGCTGGGGTGGGAAGGGTGAAGGGGCTGAGATGGATGTGGCGGATTTTTTAATTTCTAATACTAAGAACTCACAAGTTCATTGACAGCCTTCTCTGGTTTGTAGGTCCCAGCCCAAAAACTGCATTTTTCCCCTACCTGGGTGCTGGGAGGGGTGTTGTTGCTGACTGCTAACGAAGCCCCTAACTGCCACAGCACACTTTTTGCAGAGATAGGAAACTAATGCCACAGACATTCTGCGGCAGCAGGAGGACTTGCCACAGAATTTAGACCCAAATTGCCACAGAAAAATCAGGGCCTTTCCCAAGGCACACCCCACACCTGCTGTGCTGCCTGGGGTGGAGGGGGTGTTAGGGTTGGAGACCCCAATGCCACATTTCCCTATTTTTGTTGCTTTAACCCTAAGTAGTGCATTAATGACATTTTTTGCAATATCTAACTACCTGGCTATATATCAACTTGACACCTTGACAGTATGCAGTATCTTATTACTCAGTAGGGGAAACAATCCTTGGTTGACCACCCCTGCAACAAACAGTCAGTACTGGTAGTGTAAACAGCAAAACTCAGTGTCAGACTTCCACAAAGGTGATGAAATCAGCAGAAATGTAATGAGTAAGATAAAAAATATTGCAGAAATAAAAAAAAAGAAAGTCTGGTGCTGTGCACATAGAAAAACAAGGTTCAGGTGCAATAACAATGTTAAGTAGAGCAAGTGAGAACAGCTTGACTGTGATAGCCCCTTGGTAGCATTGGACTGTATCATTCAAAAAGATTCATGTTTGATCCAGTTTTCAATAACAGCCATACAAGAACATGAGGAGCTGAACCTAAGAAAATGGTAGATACAGGCAACTGGAAGTCCACAGGTAAAAGCAGCGCTGAAATGTTGATCCGGGAAAAGGTCAGAGTCTCAAATGTTTACGTGGCACTGAACCACAATACTATTCACACATAATAAAAATAGCTTTATAGAACATTTTTGAAGGCTTGCATGCATGTTTAACAACAGGCTTCAGTATGCAAATGCACCCTCACCCCCCCAAAAAAAAGCACACTACAGCAGCAAAAGAGCACAGTGTGTACTGGACAAAGAAGGATGTACAGTACCTCCTTGTGTTGGGATATATCCGATTGCTAAAAAAGTTGTTGCACAGTGTGAGTAGACGATATAAGCAGCAATAGGCAGAGGCAAAACACAGCATAGTTGTGGATTCAATAATGACTCTATGTATGAAAAGTCTCAGTTCGTTCCAAGCAAATGTACAGCAAAAAGCAATCCGATCTTTGTCTTGGTCACATGAACTGGAGATCTGTATGCAGCTTGTGGCAGTCTAACAATATGTTTTAAATACACCAAGCCAGCAACGGAGGGTGGGGGTGGGAGAACTGGAACATCTGAGACACTGCTCAGCTGCTTTCTGGGTGGCTTCATGCAGGTTGGAGCAAAGAAGTGTGCTCGGGGATGGAAACAGCAGAGTGGGCAGGAGAGGATGCTCACTGGTTCGGAGCAGAGAAATGTGCTCAGGACAGAAACAGAGCAGGCAGTAGAGGGTACTTTTGGGGTTGGAAGGGAGAAGTGTGCTCGGGGTGGAAACCATCAGTGGGAATGTCTGGGGGAGTGGAACAAAGAGACAGAAACCAAAAGCCACTCAGCTGCTTGCCAGTCAGCTTCATGCAAATGAAAGGACCAAAGCGCTCTCTCATAGGCGCACTTCATTGCTTTTCAACTACATTAAGTTTCTGCCCAGCAAACAGTGACCAGTGTCGTACTCAGCTTGCCTGGTCAGTAGTCTGTCACTTATGAACCCAGTGCAGCTTGCCATGCATTGACATGACAAAGACATACCACTGAAATGTGGTTCATCATAACAAAATGTTTGCTGCGCAGGCAAACATAAAAAGGGTCTGAGAAACAGAGCTTTCTGATTGGCTGGAAGCATCCTAGCAACCTTATATTATTCAATAATTTTTTTTTATTATAATAGCATTTAGTCATCCCCACAGGTTTTGTTATGTAATGTAGTCAGTTAATTACCCACTAGAGGCATGTGGCTATTGGGTATGCTTTGTGCCACATTACACTCCTAGGGGGTGATTAAGAGACACTTAACACAGAAACATAAAAATATAGAGATTGTCAGCAGAAAAGGACAACCTGGCCTGCCCAGTGTACCCATATGGTCCATGCCTTCTCTTTTTCTGCAGACCCTTACTTTTCTCCAGCAACCCTCCCTCCTACCTGCCTAACTAGTAATACTTCTCTATGTCTGTCCATACACACACTTGAAGCCCTCTACTGTTTTTCCCTCCACCACTTTGGCTGGCAGTCTGTTGCAGGTGTTCACCACTCGCAGTGAAGTAGTACTTTCTCACATTCCTCTTTAACTTGACCCCTTCCAGCTTCATTGCAAGCCCTCTGGTCCTGGTCCTCTTCTTCATTTGAAAGAGACCCCCCCCAACAACCTATTCACCCCCATGAGGTACTTGCAATACAACCCCTAATCATGCCAGTGTCAGTGGCTCAGTAGGTAGCACACTCACCTCTGAGGCTGGGAGATCAGAGGGCTGTGGGTTTGGTTCCCACATCTGGCACTTGGGTTAATATCCCAGTACTGACACTGTAATGCAGCATGAGAGGGGGTGCTGCATTTCTGAGGTGCCATCTTTTGGATAAGACGTTAAACTGAGGTCCCATCTGCCTGGATTGGTGGTAGTTCAGGTGGATGTTAAAGATCCCATGGCACTTATCGAAAAGAGTAGGGGAATTTTTATTGAAAAGTACATAACATCAAGTACATGAAACAGAAAAACAAGTAAACAATATACAAGCATATACTGATACGTTGAAAAATTATGAAATATAGTAAAATACAGGTGAGGGAAAAGAAAATTAACCACAGTCACAATCAAAAGTTATTCAGATCTAATCAAGTCAAAAAGGTAATACCAGTCCAGTAAGATGCAAATTGGGTAGGAGAGAGATATTTTGATTCCGTGTCTTGGATGCTCAAAATTGTGGATTCAATATATGGAATAATAACCAGTGGACAAGTCGGCACCTGTTGTAAGACGTATTTACATCTAGCTTGCCACATATAATATTTACAAGCAGCGAATAATACCTTCAATGTACTAGGGTGGAATGTATCCCAAAACCCAGAAAAAACTCCTAAAATAAGCGTTGAATATGTGATCCTGCTTAGAAAAGGCCATTTCCACTTATTTGCTAAGGTCTTCCAAAATAAGAGGGCATCTGTACAGGAAAAGGAAAAATGTTCCATAGATTCTTCAATATTGATGCAGGACGGTTTGGGACAATATCTCTCTTGTGCTGATTTGTGTTTTAAATTACCACAAACTTGTAGTTTACCATGACAGCATAACCAGGAGACATCCCACATATGAGCTGGGATTCTTTTATCTTTGAGTATATTAAGCGCAGATGTCATATGGGCTAGAGAGCACAGTGGAAATCTTAATATTGGTTCATCGAGGTGTGGAAAATAGATGTATAACTGTTTCCTAGTTAGGCCTAAAATAGAGGATTTATTCACTTTCCAGGATCGTAGGATACGGAAACTATCAATAACAAAGGATGGAGTGGTAGGTATGCGAGAAGCTATGGGTGGAAGGTCAGTCCAGGCTAACATTAAAGAATCCATCGCTTTCGACACCCAAGAATCACATATAGTTAACATGTATGTATGACTTTGCAAAATATGATGTAGAAAAAAGGAAAGAAAGAAAAATAGAGGGTTTATCATTCCCAAACCACCCTGATTTGGGGGTAAATATGTAACATGTCTCTTAACAGGGTTTAGCGACTGCCCATAGCATTTGAAAAAAAAGACTAAACAACCGAGTTTCCAAATGTTTAGGTGGACAAAAAACATGACTCAAAAATAAAAAAATCGGGGATAGAAATTGTTTTACCACCACAACCCGCTTCTTCTTACTCAGTCTCCATGTCTTCCAAAGACGTACCTTGTTATCACCTAGAGTTCAGCATTTTTCCCAGTTATAAGTAGAATCATTTGATGTGTTAAACCATATCCCTAGGATTTTCTGGGGGGGTAGTACAGACCCTAATACCATGTATTACCGTTGTATCTGTAGTGATGTAATATAAGGGGATACATACACTTTTCTCAAGATTTAGCTTACCTCCAGAAAGTAATGTGAAAGATTGAAATGTCTGAATAGCTTTATCACTCGAGGAAAGGTCGGAACAAAATAAGACTACATCATCTGCATAAGCAGAGATTTTAACAGGTAACAAACTGGGGTGAGGAGTAATACTTATAATGTCTGGATTCCATTGTATCTGCCGAATGATGGGATCTAGGGCAAAAACATACAACAATGGACTAAAAGGGCAGCCTGGCAGGTCAGCATGTAAAGGGTAGGGCCTCGAAATCCATTTATCATTGGAAAGAAAGCATCAATGATAGCATGTGTGAAATCCAAGATATGAACCAGTCAGGGATACCATATAGTGATAATATGTGTAATAAGAAATTATGATGTACCGAATCGAACACTTTCGATTGATCCAGAACAAAAAGATAACCAGATATCTTATCATGTATTTTTTTTCCAAAATTTCACGTAACAAAAAAAGATTCGTTTGAATGGTTCTACCAGGTATAGCGCAGGTTTGAGCATTATCAATCAAATCTGGTGCAACCATTCGTAACCGAGAACAAAGAATTTTAGAAAAAATCTTATAATCTGTATTTAGGAGATGTAGTGGCCTCCAATTTGCTAGGGAGGTTATATCTCCTTTTTTATATAAGAATTTCAGGACAGATAAACCAAAACCAGATGTTGTATCCATATTATCTAGAACATAATTAAAGACCTGAGTTAAAATTTCTAATAAATGTCCTTGGAACATTTTATAGAATTCATGTGTGAGACCATCTGGCCCAGGGGAAACCTTCAACTGTAAACGGGAAATAGCATTGGCAACCTCTTCCTGCGAAATCCAGTTGATTAGGTTAGGAATGTAATGTGTAGGAAGCTGAGGGAACTGGGTTGACAGAAGGGGGGATATATCTATAGGGTAGTTAGGAACAGTACAAAAATGGGTCTGTAAATAATCGGACGTAACTGATAGCATCTCAGTGATAGAGGTCAATACAGTACCGTGAGTATCTTTTAAACCATGTATGATAGTCGAATGAAGTCTGTCTTTAAAAGCAGAAAAAGGATCAGCAGATGGAGAAATAGAAGTACCAGTTTTCATAATGTAATCCAGTGACTGAGCACTATCATATTGGTGAGAGAACATACAGGCTTTTATTCTGGATATTTGTGATGAATAATCTACTGAGGATGTGGATTGAAGAGACATTAGTTTATATAGCTGATTGCGATACATTAGATATGTAAGGTAACCTTCCCTGGCAGTTTTTTTACCTAAAGTCTTGAAATAAATGGCCAAATCTGTCTTCGTGTCTTTCCACCATTCCCACATAGAATCATAACAAACCATAACTGAAATTCATGCTTGGAAAAGAGCGTGTAAATGAGATTGGACAGATCTTGGGGCAAATAAGGAATTATTCAATTTCCATAGGGAGTGGTGCAATATGGATACATTAGGGGAACCAATGAAAAAGTGACCAATCAGAAGACAATGATCTGAAATCTCATTTGGGATCACAGAAATATAACGTGGGGTACAGTGACGCGAAACAAAAAAATAATCTATTCTGGTATGATATACTGATCTGTAATATGTATATCCTGCATCCGAGTGTAGAGAACGATATGCATCTATCAAACCGGCATTTTTTATCAAAGTAGACGGAGCTAGGGAATCACAGTAGACTTTTTTTCCCGAGGAAATCCTGTCTTTTGTGTCAATGGAACAGTTAAAGTCTCCACCCCAAAAAATGTGCTTGTGTGTACATAAAAATGGCTTGATTAAATCCAGCAAAGCTATACGAGCAGCTTTAGTTTGTGGACTATAAATAACTATAACCCGAAAGGGTAAAGTGTGCTTGGTGAAATCTATGATGAGTGCTCTACCTGGGAGTATATCAACAATGCGGGTAATCGAAAATTGGGAGGAATCAAAAAGAATAGCTATACCATCCGCTGAATCAACCCCAAACGTCCAATAAGAGGGGCCTTTGTACCATCCACGTTTTAGTTGTTGTATATCATATAAATATGAAACATGAGTTTCCTGCAATAATAGAATATCCAGGTCAAGGGAGTTCGCATAATGCAAAAAAACCCATTCTCTTCTTAAAGCCTTTAAGGCTGCATACATTAAAGGAAGCAATACGCAGATCCATTGGCAAAGTCCATGTTATACTCCGTCAGTTACTGTCATGTTTTTCCATTTCTTCCCACCCTTCTTTGTTTTTGCCAATTTCTTTCTGGCGACATCAGGAGGTTTAATAGCAGGGGTATCAACATCAGAGGGTACCACAGACATATCAGAATCCCCGTCTGAATCCTCCCTATCTCCTTTTAGGCAATCAAAGGTATTGGACAGGGGGATATCAGGAGGTCTAAGTGACTTCCGGGCAGCAGCCCTAGTAACTCGCCTGCCAGTCTGAAAACCTTCCTTATCAACAGTAGCAGAAGAGGAAGGTATGGCAGGCAAGGTCTCGGAGGGGGGGTCATTGGAGACTTTCAAATGGGTAACCTGTTCCTGTTGTGGTAGAGGGGCTTGATATCCCAAAGGCGAAAGTGGAACTGAAATAGGCTGTTCGGGGGGGGGCCAGGGAGGGCCGGAGACAGTGGTCAGGGAAGAAACATGTTCTTGTGCCTTAGCTTGTGCTTTTTGCACTAAGGTATCAGAGTTCCAGCCTTCAGACCTATTTCTACTGGCCCATGGACATTGGTGATAAGCATGTCCTGTTTCATTACACAAGTTACATTTAAACACATTCATGCAAGACATGCTCGGATGTCCATATCCCCCACAGAAACTACATTTAAGCAAATCACATGTACTACTTAAATGTGTTGTAGCACCACATTTATAACAGGCTCTAGGTTGGCCTCTGTAGAAACAAACCCCGCTGTCTTTACCAAGAAAAAAACTGTTGGGTAGGTGTACAACTTCTGAATTAACCTGAAACAATTTCACCCGAAACCTCCAGCCACCAGTCCATAGACCGTCATCGTCCAGGATAGCTTCAGGAGGGGAAAGGACGTTACAGTGATTTTGCAACCAATGATAAATATCACTGATACTAACACCTTCATTCCTGAACATAATAGTCACAGTCCGAATCATAGGTTTAGACAAAGGTACAACAGAAAAAGGGGTCCAAATGGGATAATTTTCTGCAAGGTATACAATGCAGAAAGCGGTCCAACCAGACGGAGGTTTTAAACTGACATCAAGGTCTCCTCTCCTGAAATATGTATCAGGGCATATATGTCAGAGGCTGGAAAAACGTAGACGCCTTTGAGAAGGGTCCGAGCTACATAGTACCGATCAGGAAACTCAGGAAGCCCACCCCTATAATGAAGACGAACTGCATTCCTACGGGTGCTGGTTCAAACTTATTTTAAAAGGTCAGAAAGTATTGGAGGTCAACCAGATATCGTGTGGTAGGGTTTTATCTAGATTAGGGGCTAATGTTGTGAGCGTGCCTGGTTTAGGATCCTCCAAGAAGGGTGTTGCCAGGTCTGGAGTCTAATAGAGTAAGGGAGGGGGAAACAGTAGGTTCCTGAGACGAAACAGTCTCAGAGGTTGAGGGACCTGGGGGGGGGCCACCGGTGGCATATGCAAAGAGATAAGAGGCATATCAGCATCCTCTCGTGGTGTCTGACTAAACCCTTGATCAACAGCATCCATCATGTCCCCCAGGAATGTACAGAAGTGGCAAAATTAGGTTTTACAACAACAGAGTCTTTAACAGTCACTTTAGTAAGATGTGGTACCTCGTTGGAGCTCAAACTCATAGCAGGCCTGTTAGGGGAGAATAAAACACCGTGTGTGTGGCTTCATTCCAAGTAGGATCCGGTATCCAGGTCCCCGTCGATGATTGAGTCCACCCTGCGCTAGATAAGGCGTCTGAAGCAGACCAGGAAGTCCCCGAAACATCCTTTCCCGTTTGCAAGCCAAAACGTGAGCACAACAGTTCCGTAGTAGTGGGATTCTTGGAAACGGGAACAGTCGGAAGGCTATGGTCAGCAAGCCTTGAAGGAGCAAAAGGATCAAGAGTGGAACGTGAAGCAGGTTCAGTTTGCAGGTCGTGAGACACACCGTTATGCTGTTGGGTAGAACCGGAAAGTACTGGGGGAAGGAGTGGTGTTACACCCGCCGCGCACTGAGAACTTCATTCTGGCAGACCGGTCGGAGCAGCATGTAGAGAAACAAGGTCATCTGTTGCACTGAGAGAAGATCCAAGGATTGTAGCGCCAGGATCCGGTACATCTTGCTGTGACGACTGTAATTCAGAGCGGTCAGTATCTGTAGGCATATTCCTGGAATTAGCTGTATCAGGTATCGTTTGGAGGAAAGGAAATCAAGAGGTCAGCACCACAGTCAGTCAGAGCTCCAACTGACTCCTCCATGCTGTCGGCAACGGAAACTCCACCCTACAGAGTAGGGGAATTTCCCCGGTGTCCTGGTCAAATTTCCCTCATTCACTAAAAATACCACCAACAGCTTAATCTGATTCAAGGTCAGTTGGCATTCATCTGTATCCCCCTCCCCCGGGGTCATGCCTGAAAATAGGCAGGATTTGTCTAGTGCACTTACCCGGTCAACAAAAGCTAAATAAATAAATAAATGCCTTATTGCTTAATAAATAATAAGTGTAAGGTTAGGGTTTATTGTGCATGGAATTCAAGCAGCTCAAAAACCTTGTTGTGCATGTTCTAAAGTTGCTGTGCACGTTCTAAAAACCTTATAGTGCTTGTTCTATTATTAACAGCTTCTGCAATTACCTCATGCTGACTCCCGCTACCTGGTTTCACTTCTGTGCTCACTGTACCTCAGCCTTACAGTAACTGTAACAATACAATACAATAATTACAGTAGCTCCAGCCCTACCTAGACAAACTTCCCCCAAAATGCACCATTGACCCTGAGGTCTCTGGTAATCCCTACACACCACTCAGTGCCCTCTTCTGCTTTAAAGGTACCACCACAAAGGAGATTTTTAGACTTCTTATGGCACTCCCCAAATTCGGCAGTGCTGGTAATGATGGCCCCTGCCACGGCTTCCTGAGGCTAGCTGCTGGCAACACTACATCACGCCTGGCCTTTCTCTACATCATGTTCCTAGCCACCTCCTCTGTACCAAGACTATGGAAGCAGGCCAGAGTAGTACCCATATTTAAATATGAGGATCCCATACTCATGGAGAACTACAGACCAGTTTCCATACTGTCACACCTCAGCAAAGTGATAGAGAAGATAGTCTTCCAGCAAATGTCCAATTACAAAAATAAAAATGGACTACTCTTCCCTTTTCAGCATGGTTTCAGGAAGGGATTCAGCACCACCACAGCCACTGCTTGCTTCTCTGACCACGTACTCAGATCTGCCGATGGAGGTTTGCTAACCAGAGCCATCTTCATCAGCTTATCCAAAGCCTTTGATCTCACCAACCACAACCTCGTTATACAGAAACTTGCCCCCTTCGACTTCTCTGAGTGTACCGCAAACTGGTTTTGTCACTACCTCTCATTCCTCCTAGAGGTGACCAGTGCGATCCCACAAGGATCCATACTGGGCCCGATCCGATACACCCTATTTGTAAATAACCTACTACACATTAACCTTTGCTGTCTGAAAATCATGTATGCGGATGATCTAATCCTGTACAGAAGCGACTTCAGTCTTCCCTCCCTAGCTCCCTCCCTTTCTCATGATTTCACAAATACACACAACTGGTTTTCAGCTAATAGACTACTGGTTAACACTAAGAAAACCAAATCCATGCTATTTGGGTCTAAACAGAAGCCTCCTAAAATACCCGCATTAATGGTCAGCTCCCTCTCTATCTCAGCCCCTGATGGCTCATTTCTTGAACATGTCAAGAATTATAAATACCTGGGGGTAACACTGGACCCTTCTTTTACATTTAGTGAACACAAAGGAACAATTATCAAGAGAGTTCACCAATAGGTTAGGGCTTGCTACCGCCTGAAACACTTTCTTACCCCTGAGGCAAGACTGGCGATAGGAAGAGGTACGATGCTCTCTCTTCTAGAGTGAGACCTCATCTAGAGAACTCAACCAGCTAAACACTGCCTACAACTGCTTCTGTCATTTTATTCTCTCTGCCTGTCTACCTACCCATCACTGCTACCCATACCCCTCACTAGGTTGCCTTAATCCACAGGCTCGACCTGAACTTCACATGAGGGCCCTTGTTCATAAAACCCTTGTGGCTGGTGGTACCTCCCCCCCTAGGCAAGTTCCTCTGCATCAAGCAAAGCACAAGGATGATGAGATCCTCATCTCAACAATTGCTAAGTGTACCTCACTCAGACACTAACATGGGCCAGACAGCATTCTCTGTAGTGGCTCCTAAGCTCTGGAATAGCTTTCATACCTCTATCCTTAACATAGTGTCTACACAGGCCTTCAAATCAAACTTATCTACAGCTCTCCTATCAAAATCTGTCTGCAGTTGTACCTCATAATAGCCTTGGCACATGCAATTGTACCCCATAATGGCTACATCATCATACTGCTCTAACATATTGTTGTTGTACTTAAACTATAAACTGCAAGCTATTAAGTCCTTGCTCATTTTTGTGTGTGCATCCAAAACTGTTCAATCCTAACACCGTTTCACTCAAGGTATTTATGACTTCTGTATCATTGTATTGTATGACCTCTGTATCTTAATATTGTATCATCTCTATGGCCCAGGTTGTGCCTGAAAATGGTCCCTGGGACCAGTGTACCCACCCGGTTAACAAATAAATAAATAAAAATAAAACTGTGGTTTAAAAAAAAAGATGTGTCAACCATGGGTTTTTTTAACCATACACTATAACAAATAAAATATGGGTGCCCACACACATCTCGTGGTTGAGATACCAACATGGACCTCTCGAGCTCCACTCTTGAGGACCATACGCTGGTATCTCAACCCCTCAATGGAAACACAGGCTTGTTGTGTGTTGGCGCCCATACTTTATTCCTTATATGCAGGTTAACAAACTGATGTGTTTATCCTCCTGCGGTCCCCAGCCAGGATCTTCTTCAACAGCTGTCTATGGTTGCATCCAGTCAATGTGTCCCACTGATACTGTCTACTTCCTTAAGTATCACCCATTCCCTTCCCAGGGTCATGGTTAAACACATGCCCCTTGAAAAAGACCCACGCTGAGGCTCGAAGCACTGGAGTGTTTTGCTATACTCTTGTGTTTTACCAAACAGTACCTCCTTTGTCCACTTCTGACTGTTCTATGTGAATCCATTTCTCTGTGCTACTCTCATGGTTAAACACCAGTGTAACACTACCCCCCCATCAAGGCTCTGCCTGTCTGCTTCCATAGGATGTGCTTAAGAAACTCAGTTAAGAACTTAAGAATAAACAGTGGGCATTCGTACTCATGACTGTCAAACCATCCCTACTTCTTAGTAGTAATACATTTTTTGTTTTGTTTTAACTAACCTCCTGCTTCCTCATATCGAACTATTGGCAGCGGTTGGCAGATTGGGCATCTGAAATGGTTTGAATAGATGGGAGGGATGCAGTCTTTGATTGCTGTAGTGGTGGGATCAGGCATCATTCTCCTGTCTGAGTTCTCATTATCTAGCAGCTTTTTCTCCACCTCTGAGGATACAAGGACATAAGATGCCTGCAAGCCTGACCTCCCACACGTGTCCCACCTTGCATTCTTCACATCACACCACTACCTGTGGTCACTCAGGTGGCAGTATCACAACACGATGCACTAACTAATCACACTGGTCCCAACTTATAAAATGCAGCTCACCCAACATTTTAGTTCAATATTTATTCAATGAATTAGATTGCATGTGAAAGTTAACATACTGTCATTGTTGCATATGAAAATTAACATACTGTCACTGTTTCACAATATTTAGGATGCTTTTTCAGGATAATTAACTTTCCTAAAAATAAGACATATTTTATTAAGGGGCTATGTGATGGCCCGGAGTGTGATACTGTACATATCACAGCGAGTGGACAGTGACCTCAGCTCACGAGTGGTGGAGTGTAGCACAGCCACGAGTGAGGTTTCTGAGGTCACTGTCCATGAGTTGTCATACATAGGTATCACACAATGGGACATTACATATCCATTTTATACAATAGGGCTCCAGTTTTTATTAAATTTTTCTTTTGTTTGTTTGTTTTAGCGGCGTGAGGAGGGGGAAGTGACATGTACCCTGTGCTGACAACCAGCAATGACGTGTATACTGTGGTCGATATCTTCACAGTGTACACGTCATGATCTGGATATCACACTGTGGTTGTGATACAGCTTTTTATGTGATAGCATATCACTTCACCCCTATTGTATGGTGCATTTTAAACGTAATATGAGCCCTATCTGTCATGCAACAATTTCTAATAGTCTTATAATATATAGTACTGTTTTATTTTATTGATTATGTGTATACTCAATCAAAATAATCTAGAACTGAAAACAACTAAGAAATATCTGATTTAATCCTCCATTCAGTTATTTTATGCTTTTATTTTCATAGTTCAGCCTATTTAATACTTTTCTGTCTGATCGCTTAAAGTCAAAAGAATTGTAAAAGCTTACATATATAATTCACAGGAGAATTTATAACTACGCTGCTATCTGTGTAATCATTATGTTTTATTTGAACCCCTCTTAGTGAATCCTTGCTCTTTGTTCATTTATATCTCTGTATACTCCTCCCAGGTTGCAGCATCAGTACAGCTCTATCATATATTAAAATAAGACTCCACTTAGTATCTTTACATTTGTCCCCCTAAATCAATTTAAACATATACCCACATATATTTTTCCATTTTCAACTCTAACATACTTTTAACATGCTGGTTGAGTGAAACCAATAAAGAGGCTCTTTAGAAATACTAGTAAAGGTGTTCACAGGCCATGTTGAGGTTCTGCCGCCGGACAGGCAAACTAATGCAAGACAAACAAATGTGCAGCGATACACTCGACCAGAGACAATTCAGAATTTAGAACATTTGTATTGTGAGGATGTATGACCATTTCCCGGCACTTTGAGGGGACAATCCCTCTTCATGTGGGGGTGGAGTCACCAAAAGTTGTGGCTTTAAATGGTGTGCAATGCTTTTGGTGACTCCACCCCCCTGATGAAGAGGGATTGTCTCCTCAAAGCACTGGGGAATGGTCATGCATCCTCACAATAAAAATGTTCTAAATTCAGACTTGTCTCCAATCAAGTGTATCGCTGCACATGTGTTTGCCTTGAAACAGATAAAGACCCTTTTCTTTTAATTTTGCATTGGTGCAGTCCTCGCCCCGTGATTCCAAACATTTAAAGTATCAATTGCACATCCTTTAAACTCCTTTAAATGCTCATCTCCCGGAGTACTTGGGGAAGCTTACTGTTAAACTTTCCTTCCGTGTCGGCAATGGCAACCAGTGTAAGGCTGTGGTTCTGCAGGATGTGTGCGCCTCCACATGCACATACTGATGTGTCACCATGGCAGGGGTCTGGGAGAAAATGGAAAATTGGGAGCATGGGCTTAATGAAGCCCTGCCTGTTCCATTGTGGCCCACACCACTGCTCGACTTAGGGAGGGGCCTGGATTTTTTGACCAGGGAGGACAGCCCTCTTCCTCCTCGCCCTGCCATGAGGAGAAACTGTGAGAGACTTCACCCTGTGTCAAGAGAGGTATGTGATGGTCATGAAGAGTGAGAACAGGGCTGAGAGAGCTGCCCATCATCCCAGGTAAGGCAAAAAGCTTTATGTTTATGGGAAAAAAGGGACCTTAGGGTAGTCATATCTGATGAGCTCAAGGTGATGAGACAGTGTGACAAGGCAGCAGGCAAGGCTAGTGGGACACTGGGGTGCATAGGGAGGGGGGGGATTTCTAGCAGAAGAGGAAGGTGGTGTTGCCACTGTATTGCTCACTAGTGAGACTCCATGTTGAGTACTGTGTCCGGTCCTGGAAGTCACACCTCCACAAGGGCACTGACAGGGTGGAAGTGCTCCAGAGGAGGACTACCAAAATGGTGTGTGGGTCACACAGGAAACCATATGAGGAGAGGCTGTGAGAGGGAGCTCAACAGGTACTCCCTGAATGACAGAATTGCAAGCGGCACATAATTGAGACCTAGAAGTACCTCATGAGGGTGAACAAGATTAAGGAGGGGATACTCTTTCAGAGGAAGAGGAGCACCAGAACACAGGGGCATGCAATGAAGCAGGGGGGAGGACTTTAAGAGGAAAGTGAGGAAATACTTCTTCACAGAAAGGGGTGGTAGACGCCTGGAACCATGTGCAAGAAGAGGTGGTGGAGGCTGAGAATGACAAGGTGATACAAATAAGTGTTGTGGAATCTCTAGCTTCCACCTGGACAGCCACTAGGATGGGCAAAAGGGATCTTGGTTTAACTTCTCATTATGGGGGGGGGGTATCTCAGCAGTGCAGTACCCACATAATGTCGCACTTAAGTGTTAGTATTTGGTATGAGCCCCAGTTCCTGGTGCGGAACGAGATTTCACAACCTTCTGATCTTTTAGACCCAGACGCAAGTTTGCAACCTACAAAGCAACAGAATGACAGTTTTGCCATGAAACTAAATTGGTTAAACTCAGGGCCACGTCAGGGCAACTGCAGCAGCTAAGGCCTAATGCTCCCTGTCTAACAGATTCTGCTCAAAAACACAGACCTATTGTTCCAAATATTTAGTGTTCAGACATGGGTCTCCTAGGCCCCTCCCAGGCTTTGGACTTACTGTCTTTCTTTGATTTCCAGACTCCCACCCTCCCCCACACACACACAATAGAGAGGAGACACTCTTGTAAGCTAGGTATTACACCTAAATTAGATCAGTGAAACTTAAAAAAAAAAAAAAAAAGATGACCAAGATCACAAAACCTGGCACATCCACCAAAGACTGTAACGCTTGGACAAGCATGCAGCTGCTGGGATTCAAGTGCACTGAACCCACAGTAGATCAGGAATGGGCGGACTTTTAAAGATTAGTTTAAGTTGGTTTTGTCCAGACTACCCCCCCCACCAAAAAAAAGTTTAAAAGGCTTTGAAATGTTCATGCATTTAAAAAAAAAATGCTAATTATTACACAAGTTGCATATCATTAGAATGCAAATACATTCAGATTACTCAGTTTGCATCCAAAAAATTACAAACCTAATTTGAATAAAGCACTTGGGTTTGTTTCAAAGTTTTAATTTGCACCGGCACATTTTAGGGAGCTGAAGTTTCATCCATTTCAGCCCTGGATGCACAGAGTTGATATTCCAGTTCATTAGTCTGCCAAACCATAGTGCCAGTAAACAGAATTCCCATTATTGGTACACCTCACATGTGCTTGTCTTCCACCCTCCCCCCCACTTGATGACCTAAGGATCTGTTTCTGATACCCCTCAATATGGTTGCATTAGGTCAGCGACAGCAGCTGTGAGATGTTTGACAGATTAATTTCTGGATTGCCTGTTTTCTTTATTTATTTAGCTGTTAACAGTACGTGATCAGCACCTTGGCTTGCTACAGAACTTCAAACCAAGTGGGCCAGCTTCCAGTTTTTTTATTCACTGGTACCCAGGTAAGGCCAGCAGAGCACAAGAGCCTGTTTTCAGGGGCGTGCCCGGCAGCACAAGGGAGGTTAAGTGATTTGCTAAGAGTCACACAGTATGCAAGTGGAGGTTGTGGGAATCAAACCCAGGTCTGCTAAATGTACCAAGCTCATTCAGAGCTCTTTACTCTAACCTCTGGGCTGCACTGCCAGTCCCATTGAAACTACTTTGCTTATTTTAGTGGGGTTTCTGTTTTTTTGAAGTTTACTGGACAGGTATGAATTACATGTTGAGTGATTGTCAGTTTCATGAACTTTTTGACCACATTCTAAAATTTACCATTTCCTGCTATACTTTTTGATTCTGTTACATCTCTGTCTCTTTCCCTACTGCTCTGCACCTCTACCTTCAAGTCTATAGAGACTCTTCCTGTGAGAATCGGGGACTGGACTGGAGTAATGTAGCTGTGAGTGCCCCCTAGCCAGTATGCCTACATTACATCTTACAGTTACTACGTTTACATGCAGTTTTGGTTATTGGGAAACTGAACAATTTCTGAGTGTATCCAGGTAATGGAAACTACATGTAAATGACAGTTTCCTGTTGACCAGCTGTTTCCAGTGAACGTGTTTCTGGATAAGGGATACCCAGAAACGTTGCTTTTACTGGTTAACTGCCTACATTTTCTTACTAGGACTGGAATAGCTGAAGCTCCCATTTGCCAGTAGTGCAGAACTTCTGCATTGCTGCCTACAGTGAGTCCTGCAGGTAGAAGCAAGAACTGGAGTAGCTGGGAGTTTCCCACTAGCCAGTACAATACTTCTACATTGCTGCCTACAGTGACTCCTGCTGGGAGAGGCTGGGACTGAAGTAGCTGGTAGTTTCCCAGTAGCCAGTGCAATATTTCTACATTGCTGCCTGCAGTGACTCTTGCAGATAGAAGCTGGAACTGGAGTAGCTAGGAGTTTCCCCAACAGCCAGTACAATATTTCTCCAGTGCTGCCTAGTGACCTCTGCTGGGAGAGGAATAGCTGTAATTTTCCCAATAGCCAGTGCAGCACTTCTATATTGCTGCCTACAGTGACTCCTGCTGGGAGAGGCTGAGAATGGAGTAGCTGGGAGTTTGTCAATAGCCAGTACTTCGCATCGCTGCCAACAGTGACTCCTGCTTAAAGAGGATGAGACTGGAGTACCTGGGAGTTCCTCCACAACCAGTATTTGTACATCACTGCCTACAGTGACTCTGGCTGGCTGGGAATGGCTGTGACTGGAGTAGCTGCGAGTTCCCCTGTAGCCAGTACTTCAGCATCACTGTTTACAGTGATTCCTGCTGGGAGAGGCTGGGACTGGAGTAGGTGGGAGTTCCCCTGTAGCCAGTACTTCAACATTACTGATTACAGTGACTCACGGTGGGAGAGGCTGGGACAGGAGTAGCTGGGAGTTCCCCTGTAGCCAGTACTTCAACATCACTGATTACAGTGACTCATGGTGGGAGAGGCTGGGACAGGAGTAGCTGGTGTCCTCCCCATAGCCAGTGCTTCTGCATTGCTGGCTACAGTGACACCTGCTGGGAGAGACTGGAACTGTAGTAGCTGTGAATTCCCCCAGAGCCAGTACTCTTACATTATTGCATACAACCAATACTAATACAGCTTTGCCTACCGTGACTCCTCCTGAAAGAAGTTGGACCTGGAGTACTGTGGCTGTGACTTTCCCTGTTGCCAGTACTTCAACATTACTTCTTACTGGTGACTCCAGCTCGGAGAGTCTGGGACCGTGGTAACTGTGAGTCTACCTATAGCCAGTACTTCCACTTCACTGCCTACAGTGACTTCTGCTGGAAGAGATGGGAATGGAGTAGCTGTGAGCTTACCAACAACCAGTGCTACTACACCATCATCTACAGTGACTCATGGTGGGAGAGACTGGGAAAGGAGTAGCTGTGAGCTCCCTCACAGCCAATATTCTTACACCACAGTGACCCCTGCTGGAAGAGGCTGGGACTGGAGTGGATGTGAGCTCCCTTGCCACCAGTACTCCTACAATGTTGCCTACAGCGAGCCCTGCTGTGAAAGGTTATGAACGCAGTAGCTATGAACTCCACCTTTGTCACCCACCCCCCAGTTGATGGCTGCAATGTATACCTCTCTGGAACAAAGTGACGTTAACAGATACACCCTTGGCCTTACCTTCACATCCAGTCCATTTGCAGAAAAGACTGAAGGAATTAAGTCTTAAAGAGCCACTGGCTCCATGACATCCAACAGTAGGGGACCACTCTGGGACGGACCAACCCGGGTTTGTGCCCTGAGCTCTGCCTCTTAGGAGCAGAGGCTAGCAGGGAGGGTTTGGAGCATATGCACAGTCAGTCTGCTCCTGGGTGGGGTGGGCAATGGGTGTCACTTGTAGAGTGGCTCTAGATGATGCCAGTTTGCTACTGCGCTTATGATCATAGATATACCATAGTTGCACATGCTCAGGGATCTTGGTCATACATGGTTTGTCCATGATTTTAACCATGGTTATTCATGGAAAACCACCAACAATAAATGACCCAGGGCAGAATGTGGATAACCGTGTTCAGCATAGTTTGAGAATCATTCAAGTTGACCATATGTTATCCATATCCATTGTTGTTCATTTCAGAAGTTTCCTGCATAATAAAACACATTTCTGCACAGCTCAGATAATTTCATTTGTTTACAACAACCTTAACATTTTGTAATGAATACATATTATCCACACATATTTCTGAAATAGTTTTCAGTTACTTACCTGTTGCTTCTCTTTATAACGATGTCTGCTGTCATTCATAATGGATAGAATGGCCTAATTTATATTTATATCATCATAAAATTAATCTCTTTTAAGATGAGGTGAGTTCACATATTGTTATACTAAAGGAATTAATTTTCTTGAGTAGACCTTATTTTGTCTTCATAAATTATACAACAATGTTGTTATTGTGATTATTTATCTTAGCTTAAAATGTCAAATTCTGCATTCTAATATGCAAATAAATTATGCAGATGTTGTTGCTATCCAGTGCTTTTATGACCAGGGGAAAAAACGTGGTCTAACATTTGTAACGCTGGGGGTATGTCTCAGGAAAGCCCTAGCAGTAAAGGAGGACTGGGGGTGGGGCTGAGGAACAGTGGGCCCATCGAAAAGGAGATATAGTGGAGGCAACTAACCTTTATGTTAGGCAAATAAACAAAGGCAAGAGAAAAAGAAAACTACTTAGGTTCTCAAAGGAAGTAGCCGGGAAGGTAAAAGCAAAAAAGTTGGCTTTCAGGAAGTACAAGGAAACACAGAAGGAGAAGGACAGGGTAGTGTATGTGGATAAGCAGAGAGAAACAGGGAATGTGGTCAAAGGTGCAAACAGAGGAAAAAAATAGCCCAGACAGTAAAGAAAGGGGACAAGATGTTTTACAGGTACGTTAGTGAAAGGAGAAAGACAAGGGGTGGGATTTTAAGGTTTAGGGGGAGAAGAAGGGGAGTATGCAGAAGGGGACCTGGAAAAAGCAACAATCCTGAACAAATACTTTTGTTCCATATTCACAGAAGAGGGAGAAGGTGGGGGACCATAAAGAAATGGCAGGAGCAATAAGGGAGGGAAGCAGACACCAGTCCATTTACAAAGGAGAGAGTTCTAAAGGAACTCACAAAACTGAAGGTGGACAAGGCAATGGGACCACACGGGATACATCCTAGAATATTACAGGAGCTTAGGGAGGTGCTGGCAGAACGACTGGCAGCCCTGTTCAATGAATCACTAGAAACAGGAGTGGTTCCAGAGGACTGGAGGAGAGCAGATGTAGTTCCTCTACACAAAAGTGGGAGCAGGGAGAAGGCTGGAAACTACAGACCAGTCAGCTTGATGGTAAAAATAATGGAATCACTGCTAGAAGAAAGGATTGTGGAACATCTTAAATCCAGCGGAGCACAAGGTTCAAGGCAACATGGATACAAAGTGAGAAGGTCATGTCTAACAAATCTGATAGATTTATTTGAATGGGTGATCAGGGACGTGGATCAGGGGGAGTGGTGGATGTGGCCTACCTGGATTTCAGCAAGGCCTTTGGTTCACCGCAACATAACTCAGATAGACCATCTTAGGGTAGCTGGTTCATTCCACTGGGGAGTCAAACAGACTAGCCACACTGATGAGTCCTGGTAGGATGAAACTGTGTGAAAGGCCTTTCGGCACCATGCATTTCTGCTTAAAGTTGATCCAGCATAATATTCTGTGATGATTTGCATATGCAGCCCATGATGCTTTGCATTATGTGGGGCATGTGTGATTTTGTATTTCTTTGAAACTTGGCTTCCCGGTCAATGCCCTTTGGGGTAACCATTGCCTCAGTGCTTGCACGCTGAGGTTCTTTGTCTTTTAACTTGTTTTTTGTTTTAATTGGGTTCACCACAACATAACCCAGATAGACCATCTTAGGGTAGCTGGTTCATTCCACTGGGGTGCCACACAGACTAGGCACACTGATGAGTTCTGGTAGGATGGAACATGTACCTGTGACTTCTGTTGGCACCCTTTGCAAACTGTGTGAGAGGCCTTTTGGCACCATGCATTTCTGCTTAAAGTTGAATCAGCATAATATTCTGTGGTGATTTGCATATGTAGCCCATGATGCTTTTTTTTTTTTATTATTTAGTTTTTGTTGACTAGGATAGTGCACTAGACAAATCCTGCCTATTTTCAGGCACGACCCGGGGGAAGGGGATACAGATGAATACCGACTGACCTTGAACCAGATTAAGCTGTTGGTGGTATTTTAGTGAATGAGGGAAATTTGGCCAGGGCACCAAGGAAATTCCCCTGTGTGGAGACTGCAATGCTGGTTTGTTGTCGGTAGGGGACCCTTTGGCCCATGCATGCCATACACGGAGGAGTCATCGGTGCAGCAGGACGCTGTGGGATTAGCGGGCCTCCACCCTATCCTGGTTAACCAAGAGGCCGACTACGAGGATTTTCAAGATTTGGAGTATGACGGGGAAGCTGGCGATATTTTTTTATCCACAGAAGATTTGCGGATATCTGGCTCTGTAACGGAGGTTCCGTCTCACATGAGGAGTTTTTCTAACTCGGATGTTAAAACGAGTTGCGTGGCGGCTCGTCAAGTGTCTGATGATATGCCTTCAGGGCATCAGAAAGAAGGTGAGCTTGTACTGCTTAAAGTGGATGAAGTTAATTTACCTGCTAAAAACGCTGTTCAAGCCGTGAAGATGGAATTTGTGGCTGCTGGTGTAACTGATTCTCCACCTGTGGTTCAGGTGGCCAGTACTGCTACGATGTTTGCGAGCCGACAGGCAGGTACACCTTTTAACTCGCTGATATCCCCTGACCAGGCTGGCAGTATAAGCACCATGGTAGGTGTGTGCCGAAAGCCTGACACTCTGTCTGTTTGCCCTTCTAATGTAGCGGCTGTTGAGGCAGAAAATGAAAGTAAATTAGCAAAGGGTGATTTAAAACAAATACAGTCAGCTGCGGCTGCATTAAATTCCTCCACCCTGATGACTGGTTCAGGTTTCGTGTTCAGAGTTCCGGCTCCGCCTGTGAATTCTGATTTTCAAGCTGATACAACTCAACAGATTATTTATCAAACTGATTCAGGTACCCAGGAAGGGGCTACCACCTTTTCCTTTGGAGCAGAGCATCGAGGCAAGTTCGTCCTTCATTCTGGCGAGATCATTCTCAAGGCGGCCAAAGCCAGGTCTGTGGCTCCTGTGACTGCTCCTTTAAAATTAACTGACCCATTGAGGTTGCCGGTTGCGGCAGAAACATGGTCCCCTTGTCAAGCGTTGCAAGGAGCAGGATGGTTAAAAACTAAGCAGAGAACTTGGTTCCCAGATCCCAATTGGGATTCTATTGACAACTTCTCACAAGCATCACCTGAATGGAAACCCTCTGACATGGTTGCTCCAGTAATGGATTCACGGGAGTTACTTGAGGATAGTAGTGTTTCTACTGCTTCTGTTGCTCTGACAGAGACTAATGTACTCAACTTCTGAAAAGAATAATCCTTTAACTAATGATGTTCAGTTGCAAGTCCCTAAAGCTGGTCAGGCACCTTTGCTATCCGATTTATTTTCTAATATTAAGAAAGAGGCTGCACCCAGAAGGAATGCAGTTCGCAATTGCTATAAAGGAGGTTTAGCGGATAGACCTGACCATGTCTATGTTGGTCGTAACTTGTTGAAAGAATCTTTACATTTTTCTCCCAAGGATGTTTTTGCTCTGATTAATATTTCAGGGGAAGATAATTATGATGTTAGTTTTAGAACTGCTCATACTTTGGATCTTTTTTGGGAGCGTTATGCGCAGGTAAAATTTTCACCCCTATGGTCCCCCTTTTTAGTTATACCTTTAACTAAACCCTTAGTTAAATTCGTGATGGTTATGTTTCGAAATGAAAGGGTTCATGTTGACGACATCACATTCTGGTTGTCACAGAAATGTGAAGTTCTAAGTAAACCAGAAGCTTTGTTGGATTCTGAATCCTTTTGGACTGGGGGGTGGAAATGTAAAGTTAAATTACGTGTCCTTGACAATGGAATGGAACATATCCCTAATTCTTTCATGTTGGGTAAAGATAGGGGGGTTTGTTTTACGCAGGACAGCCGAGGCATGTTATAAATGTGAGCACGGACTCATTTATCTAGTAACGCGACCAGGCACGCCATCGATAATTGTGGGGGAATTGGGCATATGCACTGCATTGTGCTAATCGTACCAGATGTGACCTATGTGAGGAATTTGGTCACGTATTTGGTGAATGTCCTTGGGCTGCCAGGAATAAAGTTTCAAGTGTTAGTCCTGATTTTTTTATTCAGCAGGCGCAGGATTTAGTGTTGGGGAAGGTGGAACCCCCCCCCCAAAAAAATAGTTCTCTCTCCTGGTCCTGTTTCCTTGCAGGACAAAGGGATTAATCCAGTTCCCCCTTCCCTCCCTTCGGTGGTTAGTTTAGAAATTGATTCCTTGACCCAGCACACTATTAAAAATGATGGTGCTAAAATTAGTCCCCTCCTTGCCCCTGTTTGTTATGAAGAGGGTGCTGTTCCTGGGACTACTTCGGCTGACACTTTGGGTTTTAAGCCAGTGACTAGGAGACGTTCTTCCAGGAATAATAAATCAATACCTTTGGTTAAATCAACTGACCCAGGCATTAGGGAGGATAGTAATACTTATGCATCTTTGTTTCTACCAGAAGGGAATTCAGATATGGAGCACAGTGAGGTTGATTACCAATCAGTAGGCAGTAGCCAACTTTCTATTGGGGTTGAGTATGGGGATTATAAAGATAAAAAAAAGAAAAAGCGGAAAAAATAGGTAATTTGATTATTATTCTCTTTTTTGTTTTATGGGTTCTTTTTCCATAGGATCTCTAAACATCCACAGTTTACTAAATGTAGTTAAGAGACAGGCGTTTTTTCATTTATTCACCATTGTGGCTATGATATTTTCTTTTTGCAGGAAACATGGATGTGCTCTAGAGAGCAGTTGTTATTGTTTAAAAGGGAATGGATTTGGGGGCCTTCTTATTGGTCCTTTGGGCCTGACTGTGCTGATGGGGTGAGTATTCTTTTTGGATCCTATGATTTTTCTTTGACAAAATTAATTGATTTGATTCCAGGTCGTTTGTTTTTATTGGATGGAAATTGGAAGTCAAAGGCTTTTCGCCTCATTAATGTTTATGGGCCCCAGACTAAGGCAGCCCGGTGGATCTCTTGAAAAGGGTGCAGCCCTATCTGGTGTCTTCATATATTATTTTTAAGGGTGATTTCAATTGTGATGTTGTGAGGGATCAAGTGGCTGGGGTTAAAAGGAAGAAGGTGTATTGTGACTCTCATATGTTATCGGTTATAATTGATACTGCGGGGTTAATTAATTGTGGTACATATAATGTAGGTGCAAGGTTCACCTATAGTAGGGGTAGTTATAAAACCACCATAGATCACTTGTTTCACTCTCGGAATTTAAAGAATGGTCATTTTCGGATACTCCCTAGTGAATTTTCAGATAATTTTTTATTAAGGTTTACTATTTCTGATATACCTTTGCAATCTAAGATTAAGAATAGATGGAAATTAAATACATCTATGTTGACGTCTCTGGTGGTTAAGACAGGAATGGTGGCTTTATTTGCAGCTAGAGTATCGGTTTTATGTTTATATGATAATATTGGAGATTGGTGGGTGGATACTAAGGAAGATATATGGAGTTGGTTTTGTGCCCATGGTAGATCTTTAGAAAATAAAAAATTCTTGAAATATCTCTCCCTTCGAAGTCAGTTGCAGCATTTATATACACTATCATATTTAAGTAATGATGATTTTTCTGCTCAAATTAATGTAATAAAAAAAGAAATGTTGATGTATCAGTATGATAGGGCCTCAACAATATCAACTATGCTCTCTACTGGAACTCAAAAGGCACCTATTGGGGACCCATATGAAGCTTGTAAAAAAATACATGCTGATAGGACTATTGAATATTTACAGGATGTGGATGGCAATAGGATTGATTCAATTTTAGATATGGAAAATTTGATTAAATTACATTATCAGTCATTGCAGCCAGTAGTGGCTCCTTCAGATAGAGTCATTCAGGATTACCTACAGGACATTGATACTCCATTTTGTCCAGAGGAAGTATTATCATTACTTAAACATGTTACTCTAGCAGAGGTTATAGAAGCTATAAAGAGTCTAAAAATAGGTACTTCACCTGGCTTGGATGGTTTGCCAAATCAGTTTTATAAGGTTTTTATTTCAGAAATTTCTGTTATTTTACACACGGTTTATTCATCTTTTTTTCAGTATCATAGGTTACCTACTGCCTTTTCAGAAGGTTTGTTGGTTTATTTGTTTAAAGCTGGGAATAGAGCAGACATTACAAATTGGAGACCAACAATTTTGTTAAATTCAGATTATAAAATCTTGGCTCATATCCTTAATACTAGGCTCAAGCATTATGCTTCTTTTGTTTTATCTGAATATCAATTTTGCGGCATACCAGGAAGGAAAATACAGGATGCTCTTATTATGATTAGAGATTTTATTGAACTATTACCTTTACAAAGTAGTAAAGGTTGTATACTTTCTTTGGATCAAGAGAAAGCTTTTGATCGAGTGGACAGAAATTTTCTTTTTCTGACTTTAGCCAAATATGGTGTTCCTTTAGTTTTTATTAAATATATACAGATGTTATATTCGCATGTTTTTGTTAAAGTATTTTTAAAAGGACATATCATGGAAGGATTTGTCATTTCCACTGGAGTAAGGCAGGGTTGCCCCCTTAGTCCTTTGCTATATCTTTTTTCAATTGATCCCTTATTGAATTACTTGATTAGGTCAAAAGGGAATAGTTTATCAGTCAAGTGTGAGCTAGGTAACCTTTCAGTATTGGCCTATGCAGATGATATTTGTGGCTTTTTTTCCCATTATGATCAAGTTCCCTTTTTTATGCAAAAAGTAGCACGATATGCAGTCGTTTCTAACTCAAAACTTAATTTTTTTAAATGTAAAGGATTATTGATTGGTCAATGGGAGGTTTCCTCTTGTCAGGTATCTGGGGTTCAATTTCCAAAAGTACCAATAAGCATTTTGGGTATCGTCTTTGGACCTTCTAATTTACCTTTAACTAATTGGGAAAAGGTTTTAGGGAAAACTCAAGCTAAGGTTAGGAAATGGCAATCTTGGAAATTGTCCAAATTGAAACGAATCCAGATTTTGAACGTTTTATTGTCCCTCAGTTACAATATGTGGCTTATATTTTCTCTCCCTTCTTCTTTAGAAACTACGGTATATGGGATGTTTTCAAATGCTGTGGGGAATAAGCTAATCCGGTCAAGCGATGTTATACTTATTTGAGCAAGGAAAGGGAGGGTTGGTATGGTCGAACCTATTGTTTTTTTCTATTCATTATTCATTTATCATATAGTTTGGTATGGTATTTCTAACATTTTGGGTGGGTTTAGGAGTATGATAAAACAAGTACTTGGACGATATTTTGCAGATTGGGGGGAGACAGCACCCAAACTTCATACTAGACTGCAATTGCCTGAATATTTTCGTCCGGTAGCCCAAAAATTATTTAAATGGAAGATTACCCGTACTGATATTTTGCATGCCACTAGGAAAAATGTTTACTATTCTTTGATAACCCAACTATATCCTGTAGAACCTTGTTTTAAGGATTGCCCCCCCCTTCCCTTAATGAACAGGTTTTAAAACAACTTAATAATAAGAAGGTACCGGTTAAGATGTGGGAAATATTATGGCTTATGGTTTATGGTAGGTTGAACGTTCGAGGTAATGCAAAGCACAAAAATATAGAACATAGGAATTGTCCATATTTGGCCTGTATAAACTTGGAAGAAACTATGTATCATTTTTTGTTGACTTGTTCCTATTCTAGGCCGCTTTGGCCTTTTCTTGCAGAAAAATGGCATATGAATTGGTTGCAAACGTTAGATTATGACACCATGGTGTTGGACGTACTCCCTAAAGAGGCTGTAGATTTCCATCTTGGAACCTATCTTCTTTTTTTATGCTGTTTAAGGTTTTATTTATGGCAAGCTAGATGTCAGTAGGTACTTTACCAAAGAATGATATCATATTCAGTGTATAGTTATTTAGTAGCACAAGCAATGAAGTCTGTCTATCAGTCTGATTTACTGCGTTATCCAGGGATTAAGGTGTATCGCTGGTGGAAGGGGTTTCAAATTTTTATTAAATACAAGTAAAGTATTTCAGTATTGTAATATTATGATAATCATGTTTTGTTTTTTTGGTATTTCATGTGTATATGATTTTATGTATAATGGTTTATGATTTGTGATGTGATGTTTTTTTTCTTGCTTGTATGTCTTATGTGAAATTCAATAAAAACTCCCCTACTCTCTTCGAGAAGTGCCATGGGATCTTTAACATCCACCTGAACTACCACCATTCCAGGCAGATGGGACCTCAGTTTAAAATCTCATCCGAAAGATGGCACCTCAGAAGTGCAGCACCCCTCTCATGCTGCACTTCAGTGTCAGTACTGGGATATTAACCCAAGTGCCAGATGTGGGAACTGAACCCACAGCCCTCTGATCTCCCAGCCTCAGAGGCGAGTGTGCTACATACTGAGCCACTGGCACTTTGCATCATGAGGGCATGTGTGATTTTGTATTTCTTTGAAACATGGCTTCCTGGCCAATGCCCTTTGGGGTAACCATTGCCTCAGTGCTTGCGCGCTGAGGTTCTTTGTCTTTTAAGCATTTTTTTTGTTTTAATTGGGTTCACCACAACATAACCCAGATAGACCATCTTAGGGTAGCTGGTTCATTCCAATGGGGTGTCAAACAGACTAGGCACACTGATGAGTCCTGGTAGGCTGAAACACGTGGCTGTGTCTTCTGTTGGCACCCTTTGCAAACTGTGTGAGAGGCCTTTCAGCACCATGCACTTCTGCTTAAAGTTGAACCAGCATAATACTCTGTGGTGATTTGCATATGCAGCCCAAGATGCTTTGCGTTATGGGGGCATGAGTGATTTTGTATTTCTTTGAAACTTGGCTTCCCGGCCATTGCCCTTTGGGGTAACCATTGCCTCAGTGCTTGAGCATTGAGGTTCTTTGTCCTTTGACACTGTTCCACATAAGTGGCTTGTAGGCAAACTAGGCAGCCTGGGAATGGGACACAAGGTGGCAAACTGTTTGAGAAACTGGCTGAGGGATAGAACACAGAGGGTGGTGGTGATTGGAGCTCAAACTGAGGAAAGGAGGGTGACCAGTGGGGTGTCACAGGGATCAGTTCTGGAGCCAGTCATATTCGATGTCTACATGCGTGACATTGTGGAGGGGCTGGAAGGAAAGGTATGCCTCTTAGTGGATGACACTAAGACCTGCAACAGGGTAGACAGTCCAGGAGGGGTGGAGAAAATGAGGAGGGACACAGGAAAACTAGAGAAATGGTCAAGAGTGTGGCAATTAAGATTCAATGCAAGGACATGCAAAATCATGCATTTGGGGCACAGGAACCCAGGGGAGGTTTACATCATGGGGGGGGGAGATACTGACGGCCACCAAACAGGAAATGGATCTGGGGGTAATCATATCAGAAGACCTAAAAGTGGCCAAACAATATCCCATGGCTGTGGGGAGAGGCAGTGGGGTACTGGGTTGCATAGGGAGGGTATCACCAGCAGAAGAAAGGAGGTGGTGATGACTCTGTACAAATCATTAGTGAGACCTCATCTTAAGTACTGTGTCCAGTTCTGGAGGTTGCATCTCTGAAAGGACATAGACAGGGTAGAGGCAGTTCAGAGAAGAGCAACAAAAATGGTGCAGGGCCTGCACCAAAAGTCATATAAGTAGAGACTGGAGGATCTCAATATGTATACCCTGGAGGAGAGGAGAGAGAGAGAGAGAGAGAGAGAGGGGGGACATGATAGGGACCTTCAAATATCTCAAGGGCATAAATAAGGTACAGAAGGGTAGCATCTTTCAGAAAAAGAGATGGTCTACAACAAGGGGTCATGACATGAGGCTGGAAAGGGGTAGACTAAAAGGTAACATGAGAAAGTATTTCTTCACAGAGGGTAAACTAAGGGGTAACATGAGAAAGTATTTCTTCACAGAAAGGGTGGTGGATGCATGGAATAGCCTCCCAGTGGAGGTGGTGGGGGAAAATTCGGTAGGGAAATTCAAAAATGCATGTGATAGGCATAGGGGAAACCTAGCAATAAAAAAATAGAACAAAACCAGAGATCAAGTAGGTTTATGGTTTTTATAGCAGATAGAGAAAATGGACAGACTGAGTGGGTCTAGCAGACCTTATCTGCTGTCAATTTTTATGTTTTTATATTTCTGTGGATGAACCATGGTTAATCTTGGTGTCCAGAACATTCAGAAAACAAACTGGGAAAGGCCATAATAGATGACGATCATGGATGAAGAATTCTATAGATCATGGGTATTATAAATAATTGTAATGGAGAAAGGGGGGTCACATGTGACCATAACTCTTAACCACAAAAGGTTTCTCAGGAACAGTGCTAGAAGCCATTGTAAAGCAGTCAGAAAGTGCAGCAATCCAAAGCCAGACTAACTAGCAAAAATTGAAACTACACTTAAATGTTTTTTTGAAAAACATATACATAGCTGGCCCAGTGGAACTAAGGATTGAGGCTCTGGATGCCACACCTTGCACCACGGCTGGCAACCCGGGCTTGGGAGTGACCTCGGGTTGCCAGGGGCCAGCAGGAGAGGGAGAGAACCAAGTGTCCGATGGACTGCTCTCCTCTCCTCTCCCGGGGAAGGGAGGGTTGTCAATCCACTCCTTGGCTGCTCCTTAGTGGAAGCCGGAGGGCAGCATCAGAGGTTGGGAGACACAGAAGCACGGAGACGTTACGTGCGCATGCTTCCACACATGCACATTCATGCCATGAGGGGGAGGGGGTGTATGGGGAGAAATACAGAAAAAGACAAGGAAAAAAGCAATATGGAAAAAAAAAAACATATACATACCGCACAATGGCACGATATCTGCACCACCAACGTTTCACATCAAATCTTATGCATTTTGTCAAAGCGGCATCATCAACAGATGCCCACCCTTATAAATACCTGTCTTAAAGTGACATGCACAACATATTTATAAATGAACAAAGTTAAAAAGGTTAAAAATGTTGGCAATCCCAACTCTAGTGTAGCACCCTACAAAAGATAAAAAGCAAACGAGCACACCAAGTTCTATTCTAACAGCTAACAATTTACATATCCTTATCTCAAAGAACACTTACTCTATGATTTGTGGGTCATGTTTCATACTAAATAACTGCCCTGCTCTTGAGCTTTATGACAATCAATGTCATATAATTGAGCAAGAATCCCAGTTTAAATACTTGGGAGTTATTTTGGATCCCTTGCTTACCCTGTCTGACCATGTCAAACTTGTTTGTTGTAAAATTAATCAAAAGATTGGGGACTTGTACAAGCTGAAAAGTTTTTTTTCTTTTGAATCTCATAAAGCCATTGCCATTGGTTCTCTCCTACCTCATTTTGATTATGTATCAAGAGCCTTTTCTTTCATTTGGGTTCAAAGGAGGAACAACATTTTCTGTTGTTTACAACAACATTTGTTGTTACGTTTTATTAGCTCCATCACGTACTTATCATTGTTTTTCACACTCGCAGCCTGGTTGGTTATCCTCAGTGCAAGATATACAACATTTTTTGGGTTATTTAGTTTTTAAAAATGTTTTTTACCCAACCCTCTCCCCGCTCCCTGATCTTCTTTCAATCAGGGATATGTTACCTAGTCTGCAGTCATCCAGTAGGGTTGTTCTTAATGTTGGATCCTGTAAAACTAGAGCTGGTTTACGTGCTTTTTGTTGCAGCTGCTCCTCAATTTTGGAATAGCGTACCTGAATCTTTGCATGTTGACTGTTCTATTCAAGTTTTTAAAAAGCGACTAAAACTGTATTTGTTAGAATTATGTACTTGTAGCTGTAAATTAATGTTAATTTTGAATGTTGCATACTTCTGTACTGTATAACCTGCCTGGGTCGAGCCTGGAAAAGGAACCTCAGGCCAGTGCTCTCGCCTGGTTAACAAATTAAACTAAATGAAAAACTGGGAAGGGGGATGAAAAAGGTGGGGGCAAGATGGATAGCTATGGGGGGATTAAAGACAGAGATATACGGTATCTATTACCATATCTGAAAACACATATCATATTTATTCCCCTTCCCTCCTCTTTGTCCTTAAAGCACATGAGGTTTGGTGAAACGTTGGTGGCAATGGGATCATGCTACTCTATGTATGTTTTTTAATAAACATTTTTCTATATTAACACAAATGTTAAGTGTAGTTTCAGTTTTTGTTAGTTACCCCAGTTTTGGATTGCTACACATGAGACAAAGTAGAATCCTGGGTATAGTGTTAGGCAGGGAAAATAGGGCAGACTACATGGGCCTACTGGTCCTTTTCTGCCAAAATTTTCTATTTTTCTAACAATATGCCAGTGGAATAGGACAAGGAGGGGCAGAGGGACAAGAAGAGGAAACAGAAAAGTGGTGGCAATGGAACAGTTCAGGACCTGCGAGACAATCAATGAGACCGAACCAATGGTGGTCGTGAACCTTACAAGAAAAACAATCGGAGAACATCAAGAAAAATTGCTGCAGAAAGGTCTATCAAAAGTATCAACAAAAGGTTGAACCCATTCAATTTAAAGGTCAATTTGTACCAATTTTACTGACAGCTCCATATAAAGATGTTTTTCAACAGAGCTGAAATAGATGGTAACATGATTCTGAGTAACAGTGGCATAAGACAGGTGGTACCAAGAACAGTACAATTGCTGGTAATAAGTACACATAAAGAAAGTACTGATGCAACACAAGTACTGGACTACATAAGTCAATAAGCACTATTTCTTAAACAGTCCAGCTCTGTCTCACCAGGAACACCAAATGCCCTGGTAGCAATTTAGTTCACTGGTTGACAGGAGGCTGATAAAGCAATGAAAAACTTTAAATATAAAAACTTTCAGAATCAAAACTTGGCAAGACAGGGAAAAAGAAGCCCTACAAGAATTCAAAGAAAATAAAGCACTTCTAGTCAAATTCAGATATAAGAGTGGGGCAATTGTGCTGTGGGGTTAAGACAATAATAAACTTGAAATGTATCACTAATTACAGGATGAGGCATTTTATACAGTGCTCACAGAATACCTGACAGCAATGATAAAAGAACAAGTGGATGAGTTAATCAAAAAGGTGGGGGTGAATTGAAGTAGCTAATGAAAAAGCACAAATTCCTAAACAGCACAACATCCACTGAAGCCAACTATTTATTTACTACCCAAAATCCACAAAAATGTCAGTAGCCCACCAGGTCGCCCAATGGTAGTGAGTAGAGGTTCAGTCAGTGAAGCATTTTCAACGTTTGTGGACCATTTTCTCAGACCATTAGTATGCCAGTTACCATCACATCTGGCTGGCACAAGGGATATCCTATGACTAATATACACTTTAAATGAATAAAACAAAGTACAAGACTGTATACTGGTAACCTTGCATATCAACAGTTTGTACACCAACATCCTCCATGTGTGTGGGGGGGCAGAATCTATGAAATTCTACTTGAGAAAGAGAGACACACTTCTACTACCTCCCTCTTCTTTTGTTGTGGAGATGGCCAAAAACAACTATTTCATGTTTAGCAGTGGATTTTACATTCAGAAACAGGGCACAGCTATGGGGCAACCTCTGCCCTTAGCCTTGCCAATTTGTATGTCAACCTACGGGGGACCAATTCATCTACGGAGCAACAAATATTTTCAAACCAAAAGTGATAGCTTGGTATTGTTATAGCGATGATGTGCTGCTGCTCTGACAAGGCAGCATGCACGAATGAGATTTTGCCTGATTACATCAATGGCTGTGATCCAAACCTCCAATTCACATGCGCAGTAAGAGAGGAAAGAATTGAGTTCCTAGATTTGGAAATTCAGTGTCAAGGCAATCTGATTCAAACAACAGTGTTTAGAAAGCCCATGGAAAGGAATTGTCTGTTAGAGCTCAAAAGCAATCACCTGAAAATCCTGAAGAAAATATTCATGTAGGGCAGATTATAAGAATGAGATGCAATTGCAGGACAGAGACAGAGTTTCAAAAACAAGCAGTGAACATGAGAAAAGATTTTTAAAAAGAAACTATAATCCAGAATGTGTGTTGAAAGCATAGGAAAGGGCTGCAAACAGTGACAGGCAGGACTTGTTAAGAGACAGAAACCAATGAACATTTAATTCTGAAGACAGAATAACATTCATGATAACGTACATCACAGAGGCACATATAGCTACAAATGCCGTAAGGAAGTACTGGCATGTACACCAAGCAGATCAGACCTTTACAGAATGCGTAATGCACAGAATCAGCTACAAGAGAGATTGAAGTATCACAAATGAGCTGGTAAACAGCCTGTAACTACAGAGACAAGCCGGCACCCCTGGCTACCAAGCGTGCCGAATGCAGCAATTGCACATGCTGCAGCAATACAAGAGACAGCAAACATTAAAACATCCGAGGTCTGGAAAGGGGTGCAGGATAAAAAGTTTTGTCAGTTGCAACAGAGCAAGGGTTATTAATCCCCTAACATGCTCCTGCAGGACAAGGTATGTGGGTCAGACTAAATGAAGTCTTAATTGCCAGATTGGTAAACATAAAAACGATGATTAGAACAGATAATTTGAATTTCTGTGTGGCCAGACACTTTCAGGAAGCCAAAAATTGATCTCCAGCTAACCTTAGATTTACATCTGTTGAAAAGATTGAACTGAGTAAAGGCGGGGGGGATTTCATCAGAAAACTAGCCCAGTGCGTTACATTCTAGATATTCATCTTAGAAATTAAAACACCAAAATAACTCAATTATGATTTACCACTGCATTGTTTCTTGCAAAACAAAATGAGTTAGTCCCTCTTGAAAGAATATATTGCTTGCTTTCTGTGTCAAAATATGATATTGAATGTCACTCATAAGTGTTTTAATACTGTGTCACTTAGGAAAGTTTTTCACTGTATTTTAGACTGCTCATAATGACAGATGGTTACATATGAATGCCACATAGTCTGTGATGACAGTATGGCCACAGGTCAGGTGTCACGTTTGGATGTTATTTAAATGGGATGTGGCAGGGCATCAGTCAACTCTGACGAAGGCTTACACTGAAACGTTAGTACACTGACCATCCCCTGTTAGCAACAGGTTCATGGCTCCTGTGAATCTGTGATGGCTGAGCACTAGAAGCTGACACAGCTGGAACGAAAAGTTGCTGGTAGGAAGCAGAGAGTGCTGAGAGTCCTAAGGAAATGACCAAAGAGGAGGATTATGATGTCTGCTGCAGATAACCAGCCAGAGCTGTTGAGTTCTAGGAGATAGTGATTCTTTCTGTTTCTGTGTTCATGTGCATAGTATTATTTTATGAAATGGTAGCACAAAATACACAAATATATCAAATATAAGCTAAAAAGCATCCCCACCGTATTCCAAAAGTATACATCCCCCACAGACTGAAACTGCATGACTCCACCACTTTCTGAAATCATGCATCCTAGACACATTCTGAAATTGTGCATTCCTACCACATTTTTAAAATATGCAATCCCTGCCACTCTCTGAAACTGTGTCCCAGCCATATTCCCAAACTGTAAGTTGCAATCACATTGCGAAAATGCGTATTACTACCATGTTCCAAAATCATGCATCTGCACCACATTCAAAAATGCATGTCCTTACTACATTCCAAAATCAATCATCACCACATTCCAAACTTGCACATCTCTGCCACATTCTGAAACTTCACCTCCACCACACATTGCAAAATTGCATTGGGCCACCACCATCTGAACTCAAGCATCACCACCATATTCTCAGACTGAGCGTCACCACCATATGCCAAAATGATGCATCTTTACCACATTCTGCAACTATGTGCCCCCCACACATTCTGAAACCGTGTCTCTTTGCCACATTCAAAAAATGTTGACACAGCTGCATTCTGAATTACTGTATCCCTGCTACATTTCAACATTGTGTGTTCCAGTTACTTCCAGGACTGTGCCATTGCTGCATTCCAACATTTCAACCTGGTGGATTCTGAAAACTCACCCCTGTAGTAGTCTGAAATTACACACAACCTTGGCATTCCAAAGCCATGTTTGACACTGCATTTCAAAACCACCTCCCCTGCTACATTGTTAAGCATGGTACTTTGCATCTGCACATTATGGAAATGTATGCACTGCACCCATCCAGTGTCAGCTTGTTTTTAAAATGTTTACTGCAGCTACAGTTTTATTTATTTAACATGGGAGAAATACATAGGGTTTTAAGTTGGGGGGAGTGATGTATGCTCCAATCAGTCCTGAAAGGCTGAAGCGAGTGCAGGATACACACATGGTTACAGACAGAAAAAGACTCATGATCCATTTAGCCTGTCCAGTTCCTATCTAGGTCCTCACCAGTCTACCTCTAGCTAGGCTATAGCTAAGCATCTAGTGGAGCAATCATCCCATAATTCTGCTTGAACTAACCCCCCCCCATTGGATCTAAGGGGCTATTGTGGAATTCTGAAACCACCCCACATTGTGGGCCCATTGTGGTTCACAGCCAATGTAAGTGTGGCGGTAAGAACCAAAAGGGGGGCATTTTCCAAGTATAAGGGAAGTCAAAGGGAGAAAGGCAGGGTGAAGTACCAGGAAGGTGAGGGAGAGAACAAAGTGGAGACAGAGCTCTGGTTGACAACAGGGCTGAAGGATTGGGATAAGATGTTGTTCAAGTACATCTGAGAGAGGCACAGAGTCAAAGGGTTCATAGTGAGACTTAAAAGCAAGGAAGGGTGAGAGGAAGGGGACAAGGTGAAGGCAGAGATACTAAACAAATATATTTGCTCAGTATTTATTAAGGAGAAGGATGCAAAGACACTAGGGGGAAACGTTCAGACAACAGAGAAAAGGGTGCTGAAAAAGTAGGCAGGACTGAAAGCAGGTAAATCTATAAGATCTGACAGTTTATATCTGAGGATGTTATGTGAGGTAGCAGGGCCACTAGCAGGCATTTCAATTGCTGGCTAAACAAGGGGTGGTCCCTATGACTTGAGGACAGTGAATGTTGTAATGGTAAGAGTGAGAAGAGGGATGAGTCAGGGAATTATAAGCCACTCAACTTGATATCTATAGTGGGGAAATAATGGAGTCTCTACTGATGGAGGACCCAGTGGACTTGCTAGAAGGAAACAGGTTGCAGGAACCAGACAGCATGGTTTCATGAACAGAAGGTCTTTCCAGACTAATCTGGTCAAGTTTCTCAACTGGGTGACTGCAGCAGCAGACAAGGGGCAAGCAACTGATATATTATACCTTGACTTCAGCAAGGCCTTTTTCTCAGCCCCCCACAGGAGGTTGGTCAAAAAGATCGGAGACTGAGGAGCAGAGAACAGGATGGCAAATTGGTGGGTAGAGACAGAGCTGGTTGGGGAGTAGAACACAGAGGGTGGTATTCAACAGGCAGTTTTCAGAGGTGAGGGATGTGACTAGTGGAGTACCTCAGGGGTCGGTACTCAAGCGGTTCTATTTAATATTTTTATCTGTGATACCTGTGAAGGTAGCAAGGGTAAGAGATGCCTTTCTGCAGATGATACAAACATCTGCATGAGGGTAGACATGGAGGAAGGGAGAAGAGAGCTATGCAAGGATCTGGGCAAGCAGGAGACCTGGGCCACGATCTGGCAGCTGAACATTCATGCTACAAAATGTAAAGTAATACGTTTTAGGAAATAGAACCCATGGGTGCAATAGGTGATGGGATGGTACTTGTTAGCATTATAAAATAAAAGGATTTAGGGGTGAAGATACTGGAGACCTCAAAAAACATCTGCACACTGCAGCAGGCCAACGAGTAAGGCAAACAAAATGCTGGGTTGCATAGGGAGGAGGATAAGCACTAGCAGTCAAGAGGTGATCTTGCCAGAGTACAGGTCACTAGTGCAGGCACACCTGGAATACTGCACAAGGTACTGGAGTCCACAGCTGAGGAGGCAGCACAGCACAGAGCAACTAAGATGGTCTATGGCCTTAGGAATAAAATGTACAAGGAGAGGTTGCCACGGAGAAAAGGAGAGAAAAGGGAGACATGATTGAGACATACGAATACCTGCATGGGATAAATAGGGTAGACACCAAGGACCTATCCCCCTTGAGTTCAAACATAGGGATGAGAGGGAATTCACTGAAGCTGGCAATGGGGGAAATTCAAAATGGATGCCAGTAAGCACTTCTTCACAGAAAGGGTAATGGATAAGTGAAATAAGATACCTGAAGAAGCAATACAAGCCAAATCGATCTGCAGCTTCAAGCAGGGATGGAATGGGTTGTTGGGTTTAGTTAGAAAAAGCGTGGACAGTAAGAATGGGGAGGACTGCCACAAGGGAAAAGCAAAGGAGTTACGTAGGGTGGGCAGACTGGATGGGCCAAGTGCCTTTTTCTGTCATCAACGTTTATGTATCTATGATCTGGCCCCTCTCCCCATCAATCTCACCAAATACATGTGTCTATCCCATGCCCCTTTGAAAACTTGACACTGTGTTAACATTGACCAACACCACTGGCAGGTGGCTTCATTGGCCCACCACCCTCTCCATAAAGAAGTATTTGTATTTCCTTCCATCCCTCCTAAATGTCCCCACTGCCAGCTTGCAGTTCTGTGTGTGGCTCCATGTGACAGACCCCCTGACTACAGTTGCTGGCTGTCCATCCTGTTTATAACCAGTCAGATATTTGAAGGTTTCAATCATGTCTTCCCTCTCCTGGCCTTCAGTGCATATATACTGAGATAGCCAGTCTTGCCTAATAAGTCCTCGCCTACTGACTGTGAATCATTTTAGTCACTGTCCTTCTGATCTACTCCAGGTGGTCCTTGTCCTTTTTCAGATGAGGGTTCAAAAACTGTGCAGAGTACTCCATGTGTGACTTCATCAAGGACCTGTACAGGGGTAGGATCACCTTCTTCACTCCGCTTGAGAAGGCCCTAACTTTGCACTCTAGCATTCTGCTAGCTTTTCCATAGACCTTTTTAAACTGAGCTGTAGGAGATCTGCTGCAGTCATACCCCCTATATTCAAGATTTGGTCCTCAGATTTCCTCTCCTCAAGTGTATAACCTTATGCTTTTTAGCACTAATGTCAGTTGTCCAACGGTTATCCTCTGGAAATGCCTACTGTTTGTAGTTTTAAGTCCAAGGTACAGTAGGTTTAGCTTATTGGCACAGTCCACAGTATGAAACATCCAAAATAAATCACAGCCATACCCACAGCAATTCAGTATCTACTTGTTACTTCATCAGTCAAATCAGTGTCCTGTCCACCTTCCACTGTACTTGACGTTTTGCCTGGTAAGGCTTTGTCAGAAGAGGGTGACCTTATGCTAAATCCGGCAAAGCAGTCCTTACATTAAATTTTGTCATTCAGTATTCACATGTAAATTAGTCCTACTTACTGTTACCAGCCCTAGTAACACCACCAGAAAACACATGATATGAAGCACTAGATGCCAAAGATTCCCATGTACATCACTGAGATAGCAGCATAAAGAATAGTTTTTATGCATGGGTACTGAACCTTAATCTGGTACAAATAAATGAAGCTAAAACCAGAAAGGAGCTATAAGCTCTGAACAATTTGTTCACAAGAACATAGGAATGACTTGCTATGCAAGAGGGAAGGGAGGGTGTGGACCAGGGGCGTATTCTGGTTTGAGCCCAATCCACAAAACAAACTTTGGGCTGCAGAGGCTACGCAGATGGTGTGGTCACTACACCTGTCTAGGGGCAGTAGTAGTGACTATATGCCCCTGCCAGGCCACATACCATGATTCAGGGCCTGCTCAGCTTTCTTTCCTCCAGCTGCCAGCCCTAAGAGCCTCCATGGCAGGATGAGGGCATCACTGGCAACGGACAGTGAATTCTTGAAATATAATGTCTGTGCTGGAGGACTGCTATATATATTCCACCATGCCCTGCACAGGCAAGAATCCACTTATGGATTGATACATGGTACAAACCCAAACCAACCACCCCTGATGCCCCATGCAAGGCTCACCTCCAGCAAATCCCAAGGGGCATGGATTGTGGATTCTGAAAGGTGCATAGGCACCAGTAGCCTCAGGGCAGTGCACACCAGATATGAGCATGTCACGCATATCTGGGGTAACTTTGGTTATCAGGCCCTTAGAAGTGCATTTCTGGAGCTGACATCATTAATAACACTTTTCTGAAATCAGCTTTTTTGGAATAGGCAATGAAATCAGGGTTAAAACCGGTTTCTAACTTTTTAATAAAGTAACTCAGAGATCTTATTTTTGGAATATGGCTTATTGGGGATATGCTGCTCCTAATTCTGAATTTATTGATGTTACAAATTTTGGCCAGCTAGACCCTCTCTTTAAACCCAGATCTCAAAGTATGCCACTACCAGAGGGCTGAACCAGACCCATGTGGTGGCACTGGTACTGAAGCCAATCTTCTGGTGGACCTGGATCTAAGGCAAACTAAATTCTATTTTAAGACTGTCTCAGTAAAAGACACCCTCAAATATATCAGAAAGGTTCTTGGCAAAACCAGGGTTGGGGGAGAGGACATACTTGACATGTAGCTAATAGCCTTGGCCCTAGAGAAGTTCTCCCACAACATCTGCAAAATGTTCAGTTTCTCACTGCATTACTCCCAGTTTCCTGAGAAACGGAAATCACACTGGTCACACAAGTAGTTAAAAGTGGTGACCATTCTAACCTAGCCAACTATAGACCTATCTCAGTTCCCTCCCCCCAACTAAGGCACTGGACAGCATTGCATCAGACCAGTTTGTTGCATACCTTGATAAATATGAAATATAATGTGCCCAGCAACATGGCTTTAGAAAACTCCACAGCACCAATACAGCACTGATAGAATATACCATCTACACGCATGAGACCCCGACAACGTTAATGTAGTTGGCGCCGTATATATTGACCTAAGGCCTTTGACATGTGGGTCATAAACTGCTCAGTAAACTCATGGCCTCAATCTATCCTGGTACTCAGTAGCCTGGTTCCAAAGCTATCTTTCAGAGTGCACATGGCAAGTGAAAATAAATGGCTCCTTATCTGATGTCCAGAGAGGGTATCCACTGATGTGCTGCAGGGTTCCATACTAGGCCCCCTCCTGTTTGGCCCTTTTATTAATCACCTGCCCTATGTCTGTTGGTCAGCTAATGTCCTTCTATATGCAGATCATGCTGTTATTTGCTCCAGAAACACCCATCTGGGTAACCTCACCACTAACCTACAGTGCAACTTTGATGCTTTAGAAAGCTGGTTCTCAAATAGCAATTTGGTTCTCAGCTTCAAAAAAACATGCTTTTCACTAGCCCTCACCTGAAGAGGAAGGTCCCCACCATGATATTCGCAACAACAAAAGTCTTAAACTACAGCAAGTGGAGATCTTCAAATACCTCGTAGTTTTGGGTGATATTCTGTCTTTTGCACCACATGTAGATAATTTAGTGTCCTCAGTAAACAGAAGGTTGGATGCCCTGTACAGAAACTGAAACAACCTTACTGCTGGTGCCAGGCATCTGATAGCATCCAGTTCTGTAATGTCCCTAGTTGATCATGGTTTACATGTATACCCAGCTGCCTGTGACATGGTACTAAACAAGGTTATAGTAATTTGCAATAAGGCATGCTGCTTTGTGTTAGGGGCTGACAAGTGGACCCATAGTTGCACCCTTTACTCATTAACCAACTGGCCACCCTCACCTAGCAGAATAAAGTTCCAAACCTGTCTCCTAGCCAAAAGAGCACTGCCGGGCCTAACATCACAGCTCTAACCCCCTTCCTTGCTTTGTTCCCCCCCCCCCGCACTGTCTTGACCCTTCTCATCTTAGCTAATCCTGTTGGTTATTTTGGCTGGTTAGGTATGCTGTTACTGTTAAGTGTGTGTGTGGGGGGGGTTTGATAGGTGTTGCTCATTGTTCACTGGACTGTGTTATCTCTCCTTTGCTTCTTCAATTGTAATTTTGTTGGCACCACTGCCTGCTTAATGTATTGTACTATGTGCAATTATAATCTGTTGTTGCCACTGTCTGTTTAATGTTTGTACCATTTGCTCAATGTAATTTTCCTTACTCGTGCTTCACGGCCCGGGTTGTGCCTGAAAATGGTCCCCTGGATCAGTGCACTTACCCAGTAAACAAAGTCATAAATAAATAAACAAACAAATGCTTCCAACCTGTCAAAAAACAAAACAACACAAGGAGCATGGCCAGGAATGCATTTGAAGTTCCACTCTGTAGAACTCAGCTGGCTAAATTCTCCTTTGGAGTCAGGGCAGCAGGATGGTTAAATGAATTGCCTGAGCCTGAATCCCTGATAAATCTCAGACTGAACAATTCAAAAGATCCCTGTGATCTGCACTAACAGTTCAGTGCAAGGGTAACTGTTAATTAACTAGCTGCATTCACACCCTAACATGACCCTAACTTATTCTGTATACAGTCTGCTGTCAGGAATTCAGCTATTGACTGAACAACTTTGTGTACTGAAAGGTGTACTAATAATGTTTGTATCTCAGCTGTACTGATAACATTCCTCTGGGATTTATTTATTTGCAGCCGTATGTGTCTTTATTGTAACTTTGTCACTGACCTGGAACCTTTGTAAAGGACCATTTGTGCTTAAAGGTATTTTCCGAAACTTTCAATAAATAAATAAATGGTGCCCAGTCTAGTGCTCTGACGCTAACAAATAACTACTGTACTACAGCAGCTGCTGAGTTGCTTGGTTGATAGGGGAAGTGTTCTGACTTGAGCACTGACTCTGGGTCAGTGCTACTACATAGGCAGGGGAATTAACACTGCCCTCCCCCAGCTTAACCCCTTTAATAGTACTTCAGATTGAGTTGGACAGCACAGTTGTCTTCAAGTACTAGAAGGAGTAACTGTTGAAGAAGAGTTGGGGAACAATCAGGTAGGAGCACTCTGAGGGGCAGTGACCTCCTCTATAGCACAGCATTGCTTTATCCTTAGTAAAAGGGCATACTGATTGACACCCCTCCTCCTCTCTGGACAGTCAGATCTCAACGAGAAAGTCATTGTGTGAAGAGGATAATACTGGCTGAAAGACAGCAAAAGTTCACGTGTACTGTGGAGCGACCTTTGCCACTAAGAGCTTTGTCACTATCAAACAGTGGCGTGTCTCATCAGTCCCTTGGGGCCAATGACTTCAAGGGTTTGTTATTCATGACATTACATATTTCCTTCCCTCCTCTTTCCAATGCAGCCCTCCCCTAGGAGTGGTATGTGCTGCTGTGTCTACAGAGCCCCCCCTCCCCTCCCCAACACACACACACACTCCATTCTCCTGTGTAATTTATGCTACGGCTTCTATGGTGTCAAGTGCAGAGTGTGTGAACGCCAGATTTTACTGTGTTGCATTGCACACATCTGAGTGATCACCACCCTTCCCCAGGCTGTTTTAGAGTGGGAGAAAGAGCAAAAGAGAGAAGGCGAGGGGGAGACTTAGTGGGATTAAATATCTTGGCAGACCAGCTACTGAACTCAGAAAAGCTTTTCTGATGAATTCAGTGCATTCTTTTCGCCTTCTCACTCTCCTAGCAATTTTCTTTTGCTCTCAGTTTCAGCAAGACTCGCTCTTACGCACGGAGGGGCACAGTTCTGCTCAGAGCTGAACTTCGGACGGGGTAAACGACACTTCGCGCTTTTAGAGTTCTCGCCGGATTCAGCTGTAGAGTTAACACTGTCCTCTGACTTGAAAGAGAAAGTGACCTGGTTTTTTTTCTCCCTTTGGGATTCTTGTAAGCTCTCCCCCGTGTTCTATGGTCATCATCACTGCCCTTGGCTTGCTGAAAGGATTTTCGCTGAAATGCCGCGTCAGGACTCGCTGATCAACCTGCAAAGTTCTGCTGAAGGAGGTGCGTGAAAGCAAAGATCCCTCAAGCAGTAGTTTTCAGAAATGGGGCTGTTTTATTCTATGTAACCCTGGAAACACAACGGGACGACTTCTTCAGCTGCTCTAAACACACACAAAAAGGTTTGCTACTTTTTGAGTTTTATACGCACAACCTCACGGAAGGCTGTTTGAATTTATCTGCTGTAGCTGCAACTTGGGGGCTCTCTTGTCCTTTAACATGAAATGCCAAGTTGGATTGAAAGGGTTATTCTTTTCTCTTAGCAAAACGTTTTTACCATAGGGAGTTCTGTAATTAGGGTTGTAAATTCGCAGGTTAAGCACTGATGCTACTGGTGTGTGTGTGTGTGTGTGTGTGTGTCCGTTCGTCCAAATTTTCAGGCTATTCTTTCAAGGTACAGTCACTTACATGATGCAAAAATAGGAGTTTGACATAAACGTACATTTGTAACCCTGAGGGTTGCACTGCTATGTCCTATATTACATATGTGGAATAATACTGTATTTCATGCCTTATAATACAAATGATTTATTTTCACAAGTTTGCCCAGAACGAATCATGCTACTCTTGAGTAAAATCCATCTAGGAAAAGGAGTGAAATTAAATCCTTTACGTGCCGAGAAAAAGCACGAGATATTTGATTTACATCCCACTTACCTGAAAATAAATACCTGTACTGGTATTTATGATGTCGGAAGTGTGGGAAGTAACATAACATGGAAATAGCGTTTTATTTCCATAAAGTAATATTTTGCTGTTTGGCACAATGCACACTACAGTACCAATGTGGTGTATTGTAAATTTATATAGGGTGTGTATATATACAGTCTGATATCTAATGTGTATGTCTGCATGTTTTACATTAGCTTTGACAAAGGGGGCAATTTGGCCCCCTGCCCCTAAAGTGGGCCAGTTTTAGAAATGTGGGTATCTAAAATATGAGTGTTTTGGGGCTACAATATAGTTGCCAATGACAGTCATTCATACCTTTTGAATATGGGTGTTCTGTTCAGAAGCGTAGTTTATATGTTTATGCTTCAGATTCCTTAAAACATCCCAAGTGAGTTACTTTGGTAGGGGCTGTACAGGTAGATCAATTATGTGGGGCAATACCCTTTGTTGGAAAAACATGCACGTTTAAGGTTTGGGTCTATGTGAAGCTTGGGGGTCGTCATGCTGATACATTTTTTTCCTGAAATGTATTCCAAAAGAGGGAGACTAAATAAATCATGAGTGTCAAACCCTACATAAACAGTTATGTAAGTCTCCCTCATGAGTGAATAAATAATCCTATCACAATGAGAGCCATGTGATAATCATACAAATTTAGAGTGTGTTTTACAGAAGTCAGTTTTGCTGTCACTAGCCAGGAGGACTAGTGAGTGAGAAGATCCACGGCCCTACAAAAACCCAGCTGGTTTACTTATAGTTATATCAGTTAGCTTTTATCAAATTTCATAAACATCAGTACCGTGAACAAAATCTCAAATCAGTTATAATACATTTCTATAACAGCGGTTGATTAAAATAATTATACAGATTGTATCTAACATATTGAAAAAAGAAAAAAGAAAGCGGTATTTACTTATTTATTTGGTTACCAGGTAGAGGTACTCGGCCACATGGCTTATTAACAGGCATGCCATGGGTGCATGTGTTATGAAAATTTACATAATATGAAACGGAGGATACAAACAACAAGATAGCAGTTAGAATATACGAGTGAAACAAATGAGACAGTTACAATCCACTAAGGCATACAGTACATATATTGTTTTAGAGGTGAGAATGAAGTAATGGGAGGCATGTCAGCCTAGTTTGAGATATATACACACACACACCAGCAGTGGTCAGGTGCAGATTCTTAACTCGGGTTTTATTTTGAGTTTTCGGTTCTAATTGCAGCTTTTATTGGTGGTGTATCACTAATTTCCTACTGAGGTTGATGTAATATGAATTGTGTTTTGGAATGACAGTCGTGGAACCCTGTTGGAACACAGCTGACCTGGGGTGTTGCTGTAACTGACTGCATTAATTGACTGGTGTTGTCTTGGATTCCACGTGGAGATATAATAAGAGGAACAAAGTACACCCAACTGTGCATAATGGTCTAATGTTTCATTGTTAATTTAATTGTAAACTGCAAGAGTTTACAACCTCAGCATCAGGGAGTTCCTAAACCATTACTTATAATCATCTGGTTCTTATTTAGGAACTCTCTGATTACAAGGCTGTAAAAGGCGTGTTTCTCCTATGCATCCCCCAGGTGCACACTTTCACCAAAAATGAAACTGCCAGCATCAGAACAGGTACAGAGTGGGTCTGGTTATTTACATAAAAAAAATTTACAGCAGGTCAGATATACCAATAGTGTACATATTGTGTAAGGCTGTAATTGCACCTTGGGGTTCTAGTGACAAATGTAAGTGTATAAATGTCACCAGAACCTTTTAACACAATTACAGCCTGATTATGTCTACTTAGTTTCATTTTACTCTTTACCTAGTACTCAGCAAATTATCAGCAGTGATGTGTTCCTTTATAATAACATAGGTTAGAATTTGCATTGGCCCAATAGCTAAAAGCTAGTAGAGTTTGTATCAGGCTAGAGAAATTAACAAGCCCTGCTTGCTTTTTCAGTAGGTACAGGGAAAAAAAAGGTGGGGTTCACGGTACTGAAACACACCAAACGCTTTGGTAACATTAAAACGCGGGTTTACTAAATTAAAACCAGTGAAAAACATGACAGCAACACTCACCCAAGACCACTGAGGCCTTTTGTGCTACACCTCATGCTTTTTCAAGGTATTGCGACTACAGGTGAATAGCATTCTTTTATGTGTGCCTCTTAAAATGGTACATTTCCATTGTAGCTCACTCAAACCTTTATAATACATGTAGTAGCCCTATAAATATGAATTCAGCACTAATAAAATTGATAAAATTGTATACTATGACATACAGATGCACATTATATATAGTGTTTTAGGACAGTGCATACACATTCCGTATAATCATTAACTCAAATTCACTTACCAGTAATGGAAAAAAAAAATGGTATCATAGAAACATAGAAGTTGACAGCAGCTAGACTGCAAGGCCCATCACGTCAATATAGCAAATACATATGAGCGAGTACATAACAGCGAATTAATAACAACATGGCACATAATAGCAAATGGCACATAAAGACGAGCAGCACATTATAGCGACTTTACAGCGAGCATTACAGGCTGATTTCCCCCACTATCAATGAGCGGCATGGTGTTGTAATCCTAGAGATGGGGGGTAGGGGGGTGCAGCCCCCTGTGAAGGGTGCAGGGGCGGAGCCCCCTGGTATTAAAAGAAAAACAACACCTGGTGGTAAAGTATAACAGCGGGCATGTAAAGTGCTCGCCTGTTCTGTTTTGTATTCTGAGTTTTAAAATAGCTGTTTTGTGCCATGATATTGTTGGTATTCACTCAAATTGCATTCGCTATTAATGATTCGCTGAATTCACTTTTGCTACTATTGACTCACTATATTGACATGGAGCCAAAAAACTATACAGCATGAATATCTAAGCACAATAATAAATTAATTTTTAAAAAGACAATAAAAAAAAAAGAGTCCAAGTTTTTTATGTGCTTGCAGCCTGTATTGCCAAGAGCTTTCTCATTTTTCTAGTTTGTTTTCCAGATTGCCCCCACAACCCTTGGTCCTGCAGTGACTCTGTACCAAGGTCTGCTGATCCCCTGAACAACCCTACAGTTCACGAGCCCTCCAGCCATATGCCCCCCAAATTGGACACCTAACCCTTATGCACATGGGAAGTACTATGGGTTTGCCCAACAAGGCCATGTCTCCAGGACCACACAGCTGCCCCTCTTTCTTAGAAGGGAAACTTGGAGACTGAAGCACTACCAGAGCAACCAGAGGCCTTACAATAATGTTACTCCTGCTGTCTGGTAATGTCCATCCTAACCCAAGTCCTGCTGGTAGCTCTGGGTCTGGCATCTGCAGCCATGGACTACTGAACATATTCTCCCTAAATTTCAAATTTGCCAATGTTGAAGCCTGGGTCAGGGTATTGCAGCCAAATGTTAGTTGCCTGACTGAAACTTGGCTCAGTCCACACATACCTGATGCCACTATCTCATTGCCAGGCTTCAGTATCTTCAGGGAGGCTAGAATAGGCATGTGAGGTGGGGCGGGTCACCTTGTCTAACTCAGATCAGAATTGCAAGCTTCTAAAATCACTATCAAAGACTTAACCAAGGATTGTGAATGTCTTGTAGTAAAGCTTTTGACAGGGCAAGGGCACAAATATCTTCTCATTCCGTCTGTATATATATCCCACTTGGTAAACAGAATCTGGGCTTAGAATCACTTACTCACTACTTCATGCAACTCAATCAGAAATGGGAATATGTTGTTACAGGTGACTTTAACATCAGTAGGAATGCTAAGTCCAGCACAGGTCATGGGGATAAGATATCCAGCCTGTGTTTCACACAAATGGTCACTGAGCACACCAGGATCAATTATAAAACAGGCACCATGATACTACTCAACTGGGTACTAGTTATACACCATGATAGGGTTAAAGTTGTCAAAGTTCTGCCAGACATAGTACAGTCAGCATTAAACTCTAATTTCAGTGAGTGCCTAACTCATTGTTTAATCAGTTGCTTTTTTTGGTTGTTTTATGTTTTAACTAAGAGTTTTTATTTGTTAAAGTTGTATAGTAATGCAATGTAAAAATTCCATTAAAGTATACCAGGAAACAATTTGATGCAAAAGGGCTGATAATTCATTGCCTACAGTACTTGACAAGAAAACCACTAAAATTCATAGCTCAGACTGGCTCTGTGTTGCCGACCGAAGGGGTTCGCTTGGCATGCTGGCAACCCGTTTTTGCACCCTGAGCCTGGGTACCAGGAGCAGAGACCAACAGGGAGGGGATGCACAAGTGTCCATTGGATGCTTCTGTCCCGGGGGGTTGGGTCTGCCTAGGCACCTCTGGGTGGATTGGGTGCATGTTTGGGGGATGTGATGCCTTAACACCCCCCTCCAGAGGACACTGACCCAACAAATCCAAGAACTTGATGGCGGGGCACAGAAAATGGAAAAGGCACCTCAGCTCACCAGATGACAGCCACCGAACCCACACAGCCACGGAGCCCCCGGACAGCTGGGACCAACTCCAGCAGCACCCAGGACCAAGCAGGACAGCTGGTAAGGCATATTCTCTCCAGAAGGAGAGGACCTGCCTGACAAAGGCATACATCTGGTTTCCTTGGGGGGGGGGTTGCAGTATGGGGTGGCATTTGGCAACGAGGGGTTGCCTAGGATGAGCAGATCCTAGGCAGCCCTAAGGAGAGGCCAGCTGAGGTGCAGGGGAGGCACAAAAAAAGGAAAAAAAAGTCATAGTTCAAACTCATTGTTAATGAGTTCAAACAATTGATTATCAACTCAATTGCAGTGAAATTTCTTTAAAGAGCGCTTTTTCTGGTGCCCCCCTCCCAAAACAATAAGGAAGCTTACTTGGCCCCAAGTCTAGTACAACATAAATTGTAATTTATTGCTGCCCATATTTGAAGAGACTTACCAGTCTTAGCATTTACACCTGCTGGATTGGTGCTTTATGCCTGTGAAATGATCCTGCTGCAGAGATTATCAAAAATATTCCAACACGTTAAAAGTAGTAGCCCTCGTAAAATTACCCCCACTGGATCTCTCCAACTTATCCAGTTTCTAGTGCCATCCACGCTCCATTATAGTCTATGAGGGGCAGCTTTCACATCATTTTATCTATTGTAATGGTCATTTGGTGATTAATTAAGGGCATCGATCAACTAATAAGGGCCTATCTTGAGATTTCGTATGATGACTCATGAAAAAAGATCTTTTTTCTGTATGGGGAATAGGTGTATTTCAATTGGGTTTTCAACTTCGGTGCATGACTTTTCCATTTTTATATATTTTTTTCACCAAATTTTCAACATGACCTTTTTGAGATCCCACTTCATGAACAATGTCGGTGGAATTACAGAAATCTGTCCGGAAAGGGGAATTTTGCAGTCGCTTGTTGAAATCACCTTTTGGGTGGGATTTGAGAATTTTCTCCACCCTTGTACATCAGGAGGGGTCATAAGAAGGCTATGTTGAAATTTTGGGGTCAAAATATGTAAAAATTCCAAAGTTATGTGCATACATTGAAATTTTGCTACACTCCCTCTTCACTTCGGCAATTTTAAATATTTTGTCTCAAAATTGTCAACAAAAACATCTTTTTACACCATCTCATGAACATGACAGCTGTCATTTTTTAAACCCTGGACAAACTGTGTTTTTGCACCTTTGGCACGCAGTGGTGTTGTGGTAGCGCGGAATCACATTTTTGGGGTGATTTCAAAATTTTTATTACTGGGTTCATGAGGTGAGGTAATAAGAAGGCTGTTCTGACAGTTGCATTCCTGTTTAACTACAAATGCAAGCACAGGGCCCTCCACACCAGTTTATATGTACGCATCTAAGGAACAATAGAGGGCCCTGTGCTCCCACGGACAAATGAGGATACAATTATACTACAGTACCTCAAAAAGTAAGGAAATTCTTTGCAAAAACTTTAATGCACTAGTTAGGCATGAAGTGACAAAAGCAGAGAAATGTGGCATGAGGGTTTCCAACCTTAACACCCTACCTCCACCCACCAGACAACAGGAAAAAAACATTACTGTTTCACCTCTCCTGTGTCTTTGCTAATCGAGCATGGGGTGTGCCTTTGGGTTGTCAGCCCTAACTCTCACTCCATTCTCATATACTATACACATCTCAGCTTCTTTCATGGTTGAATGGGGTGAGTGTTAGGGCTGATAACCCCAAGGCACACCTCATGCCTGATTAGTAAAGACACAGGTGAAGTGAAACAGTAATGGTTTTCCTGTTGGTGTGTGGGGATTGGGTGTTAGGGTTGGAAACCCTAATGCCACATTTCCCTGCTTTTGTCACTTCACTCTAATTAGTGCATGAATGATGTTTTTTGCAAAGAAGATATATTTATAAAATAGGAAAAAATCAGTGAAAATCTGGTTCCCTAATTGGATAAAACACACCACATGATAATGTATTATCCCACAATGACCACACGCCTTCCACTACAACCACATACTTGCACTACTTTCCGTCCCTCAGAACCTTCTCACCAGCAATAAGATCACTCCACACCTGGCGCAAACAGACTGTAAAACCCACACCTGGCACACACAGGCTGCCACAACCGCAAGGCAGTCAATCTATATAGTTGTCCTACACTGCAAACAGTTACAGTATCTGGCTGATCCTGCCATGATTTTTTTTTATGGCTAAAAGTAAAAAAAAAAAACTTATCTGATTGATCCTGTGATTTTTTTTTTTTTTAACATGTTTTAAGAGTAATCACTTTCACTTTCTTGTTTTGACTGTGGTGTAACCAAGTGGTGTTCATCCTGGCAAAGAAGGTAGGCTTTAAGCTAAGTTTAGATCGTTTTTTTCTAAAAGAAGCCACTGAGTCTACAGTGAGGAGGGCAAACGCATTGACGGGGTGTAGATGCAAGCCCAAGTGAGCATTGCTATAAATCCTTCTAAATTCAAGTGTCTAATAAAATGAACTACCGTGATTTAAAACTGTATATCTCCCCATCCCCACCCCCACAACAGAAAGATACCTCTGTATTTCTAACATGTAGAATAGAACCTTTTCTCTTACCTTTTTATTTCAGTGTAGATTCCAATCTCTGACTCAATCTATGTTGTGTGGCTTATAAAGATTATTTGTCCATAATGCTACACCATCTGCCAACTGACTCTCTCCCCCCCCCCACCATTGCTCCACAATTTCCCCATACAGCTCACTCACAAACTTCCAAATGGGATGGGGAGCACAGAAATAGCAATTGTGTTTTGCCTTTTTTTTTTGGGGGGGGGGGGTAATTTATTAGTGCTGTCAAGCATCTGTTTATTGCCGAAGCCATACTTTCTCTTCAGAGTAGCAGCTTACAAGTACTTTGACTCCCCAGGTCCCAAGGAGTTTCAAACAACACCGGGGGTGGGACAGAAGCCAATAGTCTGGCATAGATAAGCCATCATGTGTGAATGCTCCTCTGTCCCCAGGACTTTGCAGAAGTGGGGGGGAATAAAAGGCAGTACCAAATAAAAAGTTTTTGTAGCACACGGGCGCTAGCTGTGGCGGTTATGTCTGTGGGTGGAGGGGAATGGGGGTGACCCATTTGATAACCATTTGATAAATGCAATAAGCCACTCAAGTGTGTGCATTAAAGGATTTTGATGTGGTTTTCAAATGCATAAACACACTCGGCCTTGTGCCTCACTCACCTAGGGCATGCAATAAAATCTTTAGTGAACCCAGTAATGGCTTATTGCTTGCATTTATACACACACCCACCCACACACATATATACCAAAAATTTCAATAATGCAGTAGGGATAAACCAACAAAGGTAGGGAAATGTGGCATTCGGGTTTCCAACCCTAACACCCCATCCACCACCCTACACAGACCAACAGACAGGGTTGAGGGGTCTGTCTTATGGCCATCAACCCTAACTCTCACCCCATTCCATTCCAAATAGGGTGACATGGGTACAGCATAGGAGAATAGGGTGATCATTAGGGTTGATGGCCCCAAGACAGACCCCCCTTCCCCGACTGTGGGTCTGTACAGGGTGGTGAATGGGGTGTTAGGATTGGAAACCCTAATGCCACATTTCCCTGCTTTTGTCAGTTTAACCCTAACTGATGCATTAACAAAGTTTTGCAATTTATTTCCTTACTTTTTGACGTAGTGTAATACTATCATACTAACATACTAAAATGCCAGCAGAATAGGCCTAGCGGTCTTTTGTGTCTGCTCGTTTGGTCAGCCCCCACCCTGGGAGCTGATCTTTCTGCCCCCCCAACCTCTCGGGCTTCTCCCTTCGCAGTCCAGGATATTCCCGCTGCATTGAACTTTACTTCCACAGCCCTTCCCCTGTACCTGTCCCACCCCCTCTTGAACCCCTCCACAGTATCTGCCTCCACCAGCCCCCCAGACAGCGCATTCCATGGTTCCACCACCCTCTCAGTGAAGTAGCACCTCCTCCTTTCTCCCCTGAGTCTCCCCCCTCCAGCTTCCACCCATGCCCTCTTGTTGCCCCCTTCTTCATTCAGAGCACCCTGACTGCGCCTTCCCTATTTACTTCTTCATGTACTTCAAGACCTCTATCATGTCCCCCCTGTCCCATCTCTCTTCCAATGTGTACATATTAAGATCTTCGAACCTCTCCCCATAGATCCTTTTCCCCCAAGCCCCAGATCATTCTGGTTGCCCTCCTCTGCACCCCCTCCAGGAGTTCAATGTCCGTCTTTTAAATGCGGCCTGCAAAACTGCACGCAGTACTGGAGGTGCGGCCTCACCAAGCAGTTGTACAGAGGGAGTATCACTTCCCTCCTTCTGGAGGTAATCCCCCTAGTGATGCATCCCAGCATCCTGTTGGCCTTGCCCTCTGCCTTCCTACGAGTCTCTGAGTTGTTCATCTTGACATCCACCACCACCCCCAGGTCCCTCTTAGCCATTGAGACTTGTAGCATCCCCCCCCCTCCCGGGTGTACATTTGGCTTGGGTTTCTGACTGCCAGGTGCAGTACCCTACATTGAACCTCAGTTTCCACTTTCTCGACCACCTTTCCAGAGCCTCCAGGTCCCCCTCTAGGGCCACTCTCCCCTTCTCCCCATCCACCACTGCCCCCAGCTTTGAGTCATCTGCAAAGAGACTCTTGTGATGGTCTAGAGGTGCTCTGTGGCACTGTGCTCTAAAGATGGTGGAAAGAGATGAGTGAGACACCAAGGTCCGAATTATTATGGATAAGATAACTGTTACCCAGACAAGGAGAGACCGGAGTCGTCCTAGAGATTCAGTGCCCGCAGAGCATTTATTTTGTACCAGTGGGTAGGGAGACACAGTCACAAGAGAAGGAGAAGTCACCCAAAACAATAGGGCAGTAAATAAAACAGAATACTTTATCTATGATTGCCAAAACTACTTCAAACCAGAATAGAATAAATACTTAGGCCTATTGCCACTATACTTCTATAATTATTCTACAATTCTTATTCCTATCACTAAGCTTAGGCAAAGATCAGATGATATACACTACCCATAACAGTATTTGGTTTAGCTATAATTACACAATTCTACCAAAGTCCAAATGTTACAGGAGTCCAGAGGTCTGACGTCTTCGTGTACACCATTGGTCTATGATGGTAGCTATGAAGGGGAAGCAAACGAAACAGTAGATGCTAACACAATTCCCAGCAGGGACCTTGTAAAGGCCACTGGGGGGTGAGAGGTTTGTTTAACAGACCATATGATTCTTTGGCAAAAGCCCACTCTCTCCAAGGCTGCCGGAATAAAAGAACCAGAGCAACTGGTTCCTGAAATAACCCACTTACGGGCTGTCGGATTATAAACTGAAAACAAAGGGTTCCTTGGCCAAAACCCACTTCCAGAGTCGCCAAGGACGAAGCGAAATTGGGACCTGCGTGGCGACAAATCCACTTGAGGACTACCATGACCTGAATGATGCTGCAGCACTCCAAAGGCCAGCTAAACTCTGAAGGATCTCCGATAGGACCAGGAACCAGAAGAATCTGTAGAGAGGTGGTTGATTGTGCAATCTTGTCACCAAAAACTAGAACAAAAATAAAGAAACGGCGGACGCGTCCTGCACTGGGCTTCGACAGACTCGACTTTCAGTGAACGACCAGGGGCGCAGACCAGGTTCTCCAGGATGAGCACACTCTTCTGTGGAGGATGACCAACTTTGGGACATCTGGATCAGGAACCATACCAAACGACACTGGCACAGTTGTCATGATGCGCTTCGGCGGACGTACCTTCGAGCTGTGAAAACCAGAAACGCCAGGTACGACTTGTACGACTGGCGATGGACTCGACTTCAGCGGACGACACAGACGGAGGAGATGATCTGATGGACGATCCCACTTTGGTGAAGAATGATGAGAAGACGTCCTCTTCTGGGTAGAAACTGATTCTGAGTATGAAGTATTACAGACCACACTCTGGGACTGCAGTGTGGTAGAAGATTGAGACTGTCCCCATACACTGGTAACAATGTAGCTGAAAGATGCACATTCCTGCAATGCCAAGGGGACTGCGGAATGACCCGATGATTTGCCAGGGGGAAGGGCAAAGTCTAAATTTATGAGTAATGGTTACAGGTGGGGCAATAGTCCAGATGCTTAGAGCAATAGTCCAGATGCTTAGAGCAATAGTTCGGATAACCAGGGACAAATTACCACAATCCTTATACAATACAGTCTTGGTGCTTCCTAGCAAGTTCACAGTCTTTCAAGTACTGCAGCAATAACAGATGTATAAATAGTACAGTTGTTACAGAGCTTTACCGTATTTGTGAATTGAGCACCCTTGGATGGACCCCTTTTCCTAAATGTAGGGTCTTCCCGAATAGGATCTGGCTACCCCTGAATGCTTTGCTGAAGATGCCCTTATCCTAATTGCCCGGGACACTACAGGCCTAAATGCCTTATCTGCTAAAGGGCCTATATGCCCTACTTACTGTCGCTAGGCTGGATTTCCCTAATCCACTAGGTCGGGCTGCCCTTACTACCACTAGGCTGGACTGCCCTAATCCGCTAGGCCGGGGCTGCCTTTACTACTACTACTACTACTAGGTTGGCTTGCCCTAATCCACTAAGCCTGGGCCTCCCTTACTACCACTAAGCTGGCTTGCCTTATTACACTAGGCTGGGGCCTTCCTTAGCATCACTAGGCTGGCTTGCCTTATTACACTAGGCCAGGGCCTCCCTAGAACCCTGCTTTACCTCGGGCCTAATGCCCTACATTTACCTCGGGCCTGATGCCCTACACTTAGCTGTGGGCCTACTCGCCCTTTTTAAAACTGGGCATGGTGCCCTTCGAAATGGGCCTGGCGCCCTCTATACTGTGGGCCAAATAGCCCTTTCAAAACTGGGCCCGATACCCTAACAGAAATGGGCCTGGCACCCTCTAGACTGTGGGCCTAAATGCCCTCTTACAGCTCGGCCTGGGCCCTGCTTTACAATTCGCCTGGTGCCCTAATGGAAATGGGCCTGAATTGCCCCCTTTACTATGGGTCTAATAGCCCTCTTCATATTTGGCCAAATAACCCCATCAACACTGGGCCTGGGAAGCCCTATTCCGTTTAATTTGGGCCTGACTTGCCCTTTTAACTGTGTGGCCACTTTGATTTGGAAGGCTCTGTAAGAGCTGTCACTCTTTCGGCAGATCACCGCCTTTAATCCCGCCCCTACGTTAATATTTATTAGGCCTTGAACTGACCTTGCATTGCTGGCCCCTCCTGTGGGCGTCGCTACACCGCCTCCCCACTGACTATTAATTAGGGGTCCTTGTGACCCGATTCCTAGGCGGCAATCAGCCGTTCCTCCTCTTCTACGCCTTGTGCACTAAAGAATGAAAAAACAAAATATACAGTCTTTGTTTTGTGGGGCGAACAGCATGAATCTGCTTGCTGTCGCCGACTCACCGCTCACACTGGGACCAGAGAGAGAGAGCAGACAGTAGGTGGGAGGTTTTGCTGGCAGAGGGAGGGAGTAAAATAACAGCAGGTGAAGCGAGGGACAGACTGAGGGGGCCTCAGATGTCCGACAGCAATTAAGGCACGATGCGGCTCTTCACTGCCGCTGATGTGGGACCAAAATAAAACTTTAAATATGGGGGGGGATTAAAATAATAAAACGACAGGGCTCTTAAGCCCCATGCAAGGCAAATGGCCGTTTTACTTCTTTGTGGGCCCCGATGGCACCACCGACCGCAGAACGAAACAGAGCAAGGAGTAATCAGGCAGGGGAGGCAGCACAGGACCACAGCAAGCCCAGAGGGACGGCTTCAACACAAGGTAAGCCCTAACCTGTCCCTTGACTTCTGTGTCCTGTCTCCTCAGCCTTTGCCCAGGAACAACTGACCAACTGAACAATATATTTTTAAACTTAAACCTACCAGGGTTCTAGAGTGGCTGGAGTGGAATGCTGTGCATGAGCAGCTCAGCACAGCATTCCATCCAGGCCATTATTACAGAAGCTACCTGAATTCTACTTTTTCCACCAGGTTTGAGTGCACAGGGCACTTTTCTTTATTAATCAGAGTGTTTCCACACTATACAGGGAGGGGAATCAACTTCTGAGGGGCCCCTTTTTACCTTTGCCCTGCAGTCTATACCTAAGGCAGGCACCCTGGGCACCTGTAAACCCCTAATCTTTTTATTGTTCATTTTTCTGGGATGTCCCAACTTTGGGGCATTACACTCTTCTCGCTCCTGATGCCCTTCCTTATGTCAGAGATATAGGTGTTGAACAGGAGGGTCCCAAGGACCGATCCCTGAGGGACCCCACTAATGACCCTCCGTGGAAATGAGACTATCTCCCCGACCACAACCCTCCAGTCTTGGAGACAGTTCCCTATCCATCTTAATTCCCTACCACCATTTCCCCCAGCTTATCCAACAGGCCCCCGTGAGGAACCGAGTCAAAAGCCTTGCTGAAGTCAAGAAAGAAGACATCCACTGGCCTATCCAGGTCCAAGGGGCTCATCACCTAATCATAGAACTCCAGAAGGTTTGTCTGACACAATATCCTTATTTGCCTGTGGGAGTGCAGGGCCCTCACTCCATAGATGCATGTATGCATGTAGCTGTGGAAGCACAGGGCTCTCACTCTGGCCCCGTGCTTCTAGTTATAGGGCAACAGTGACCAAATTGTTACCATAGCCATGTTATTACCCCACCTCATGTACCCAGTGAAGAAAATTTTCGAATCTCCGACAAAACATAACTCTGCGCAAGCCCAACACCATTCCGCACCATAGATGTGAAAACATATTTTGGCCAGGATTTGAAAAATGATAGCTGTAAGATACATGAGGTGGTATAATAAGAAAGCTATGCTGAAAATTTTGGGTCAAAATATTTAAAATTCCCAAAGTTACAAGTGTGCTTAGTGAAATCGTAATAACATAGAAACATACATAGAAACATAGAATGTGTTGGCAGATAAGGACCGCTTGGCCCACCTAGTCTGCCCATTTTCCTACCTAACAGATAAGCTGCAGATCCTAGTTAACCAACAGCTTACTTCCTCCTACCCCCCACTAGGACTGCCTTATGTCTGTCCCATGCATTCTTGAATTCCCCCACTGTTCTTGACTCCATGACCTCCTCAGGTAGGCTGTTCCATGCATCCACAACCCTCTCCGTGAAAAAATACTTCCTCACATTACCTCTGAGCTGTCCCCCCTCTATCTTCAAATTGTGACCCCTTGTTCTTGTACATCTCTTTTTCTGAAAGATGCTACCCTCTTGGACTTTGTTGATTCCCTTGAGGTACTTGAAAGTTTCTATCATGTCCCCCTCTCCCTTCTCTCCTCGAGGGTATACATATTAAGCTCCTTTAATCTCTCTTCATATGTCTTCTGGTGCAGACCCTGCACCATTTTAGTTGCCCTCCTCTGGACAGCCTCTATTCTATCTATGTCCTTGTGGAGATGGGGCCTCCAGAACTGCACAGTACTCCAGATGGGGTCTCACCAACTGTTTGTATAGAGGGATAGCAACTTCCCGTTTTCTACTGGTGATGTCTCTCCCTATGCATCCCAGTATCCCGCCAGCCCTCCTTACTGCCTTCTCACATTGCTTGCCCACCTTTCAGTCATCTGATATAATTACCCCCAGGTCCCTTTCCATTTTTACTGTTGTCAGTATCTCACCCCCAAGTGTGCACTCTTCCCCTGGGTTTTTGTTTCCCAGGTGCATTACCTTGCACTTCTTTGCATTGAATTTGAGCTGCCATACATCTGACCATTTCTCCAACCTTGGCAAGTCCCTTCTCATCCTTTCCACTCCATCTTGTGTATCAACCCTGTTGCAGATCTTTGTGTCATCTGCAAAGAGGCATTCTTTTCCTTCCAGTTCCTCTGCAATGTCACTTATAAAGACATTAAAAAGGACCGGTCCTAGTACTGAACCCTGCGGTAGCCCGCTAGTAACCCTCCTTTCTTCACTGTGGCTCCATTTACTACTACCCTTTGCGTCCTGTTGTCTAGCCAATTTGTTATCTAGGCTACCACCTTGGGACCCACTCCAAGGTTGGCTAACTTGTGTATTAATCTTTTGTGTGGGACTGTATCAAGTGCCTTAGTAAAATCTTGGTAGGCCATGTCCACAGCCCCTCCCTGGTCTACTACTTTGGTCACCCAGTCAAAGAAATCTATTCGATTCGTTTGACATGACCTTCCCATCGTGAATCTATGCTCCCTTGGGTCCTATGCCTCACTGGCCTCTAGGTACTCAACAATTCTTTCCTTCAGAAGTGATTCCATCATTTTCCCTACCACTGAGGTCAAACTAACTGGTCTGTAGTGTCCTGCCTCTGTCCTGCTCCCACTTTTGTGAAGAGGAATCACATCTGCCCTCCTCCAGTCCTCAGGTACCACCCCATCCTCCCATGATTTGTTAAAGAGAGTAGTCAGTGGTGTCACTAGTTCTACTCTTAGTTCCTTTAGAATTCTTGGGTGAATCCCATCAGGCCCCATTGCTTTGTCCACCTTCAATTTTATTAGTTCTTTCAGAATCCTTTTTTCTATAAATGGACTGGTATAGACTCCTGTCTTCAAAGTGTTTCTCTTGTTTGGTTTAGGTATCTCCCCCTCCTCTTCCTTTGTGAATACTGAGCAGAAATATTCGTTCAGTATCCCTGCTTTTTCACTGTCACCCTCTACCCACATTCCCTTCCCTTTATTAAGCCTCAGTATCCCTTCTTTGGTCTTTCTTTGCTTCCTAATGTACCCATAAAAGGTATTATCCCCCTTCTTAACAGAGTTGGCTATCCTTTAATTGGTAAAAGCCTGCAGAATAGGCCTCTTGGTCTGTCGTGTCTGATCGGTTGCTAGATCCCTACTGGATGCTAGTCATAATTGTGCCATTTTTAATAATTTTGACCCCAAATTTTCAACATAGCCTTCTTATGATCCCACCACATGTTCGTGGTATAGAAAATGTTCAAATCCCTGACAAATTGGGGTCATCTTGTTATTGTTTTTGTTTTCTTTGGTGGCTGGTACATTCTATTTTTGCCTTTAAAATGTGTAGGAGTCCTGCTCTCACAGTTGTGCAGTATTCATCCTCTGTCCTTCGCCCTTTTATCCCCCCCGCTGCAGTTTGCAACCTGTCAATGCTGTCGTGAGCGTTTGGTATCGTTCACGGGGGGGGGGGAGAACAGGGGAGGGTGAATGAGCTGAGCCACCGCATTGTGGTTGTTAAATTCAGAAGGCGCCCTGGAGTGAAATGGAATCCAGATTGGAATCCTCCATGTCTGTTTTCCATACCCAAGGGCACCACCGATATAGGTGAGCTGGCAGTTCAGGCGGCCCTGGAAGTCCATCCAACTTGAGCGGTGTTATGCAATGCCAGGTCTATAAAAAACAAGACTGCAATTATTGCAGATCTTGTTGGGACAGTGGATGTGGCTTGCATCACCAAGACCTGGCTGGATGAGAACTCTGGCCCTGTATTGGAGGCCACAGCTCCAGCCGGGTACTCAGTGATACACCACTTGAGATTGGATCGCAGGGGAGGGGGGTATTACTGTCTGTTTCAAGACTGAACTGGGACTCACGAGTGTACCAGTTGAGGAGACTTGAGTCTTTTGAGTGTACTGTAGTAGCAGGTGTAGGATGTAGGATCACCCTCATCTACTGTCCATCCGGGGATGAGAAGCGCTTCTTCAGGAAGTGGCAGATTTCATGACCGACATGGCATTTGAGTCACCCAGGCTGATGGTCCTGGCTGACTATAATGCCTGGGTCGAAGAAGAACTCTCACAATTTGGACAGTACTTCCTCCAGTTGATGACATCTCTGGGCCTTACACAGATTGTTACCACTGCTACTCATAAACACAGTCACTCTCTTGACTTAGTCTTCCTCCTGGGGATTGAAGCCTCCGATTTGGGGGTGGAACCTGTCGAATGGTCCAATCACTGCACCATGGGGTTCAGTTTCTGCAACCCCCTTCATAGGCCAACCCCTGTGGAGATGGCCAGGTACTGCCCTTTACGAGGTGTAAGCTCCGAAGGCCTGGCGGCAGTATTTGACCTATCGGGCTTTCCAGTGGCAAACAATGACCAAGAGGCCTTAGTGATGGCCTATAATAAGGCTGTTTCTGCAGCCCTGGATGTCATTGCTCCTGTCTGAGTGTGTCCTCTCTCTCTTCACCCTAGATCCCCTTGGTTTGAAGGGACTTTGAGGGAGATGCAGTGATTAGGATGAAGGTTACAGCATTGCTGGTAGAAATCCGCCCCTTGATGCTGACCACCTTAGATTGATGGATCATTACCAAGCAGGGTCTGCAAGAGAAGCCATATGAGGAGAGACTAAAGGAGCTTAATATGTATACCCTTGAGGAAAGAAGGGAGAGGGGGGACATGATAGAAACTTTTAAGTACCTCAGTGGAATCAACAAAGTCCAAGAGGGTAGCATCTTTCAGAAAAAGAGACTTACAAGAACAAGGGGACACAATTTAAAGATAGAAGGAGGATGGTTCAGGGGCAATGTGAGGAAGTATTATTTCACAGAGAGGGTAGTGGATGCATGGAACAGCCTTCCTGAGGAGGTTGTGGGGTCTAAAACTGTGGGAGATTTCAAGAATGCATGGGACAGACATAAGGCAATTCTTGTGGGGGGTAGGAAGAAATAGGCTGTTGGTTAACTAGGATCTGTGGCCTATCCTGTAGGTAGGGAAATGGGCAGACTCGATGGGCCTAGCGGTCCTTATCTGCCATCAAAGTCTATGTTTCTATGTTTCTAAGCCTATCAATCTGCTATCACCTGTAAGAAGGCAGAGTTCCTGTCTGGGGAGATTGAGGCTGCTCAGAACCGACCAGTTCAGCTCTATCGAACTGTGGACAGACTGTGCAACCTAGCCTGTCTACAGATTCCAAGAGCTTTTTTGCAAGTAGAGTGCAATGAGCTTGCTCAATTCTTTGCAGCTAAGGTGGCTGACATTAGGGCAGAGCTCCAAACTGCGCACACTATGGGTATTGCTTTTGATCGGCGCTCGATCACAGTCCCTCAAGTTTCCTGGAGTTCTTCGACCGGCTGGAGTTCATGAATGTCATGTGGATTGTCCTGCATATGCACCCCATGTGCTGTAGTTTGGAGCCAGGACCAACAGCCCTGATCATGGGCTGTGGTGACAGCATTGGTCCGGTCCTAGCACGAATAATCTGGTGCTCCTTGGAAACAGGTGAGTTTCCTAGCTCCCCGAAGGAGGTGGTGGTGACACCCCTCCTGAAGAAAGCTCCTTTGGACCCTGATTGCCATGCTAACTACAGACCAACCTCAAACCTTCCTTTTTATAGGGAAGGTGATTGAGAAAGTAGTGGCCTTACAAATGGAGAACCATTTGACCATCCATGATATGTACGAACCTCTCCAATCTGGTTTTCGTAAGAGGCATAGTATGGAGATGGCATTGGTTCGGGTGCTCAGGTGGTCTCCTCATGGCAAGTGATCGGAAGAACCATTCCATCTTGGTTCTCTTGATCTTTCATCAGCATTTGATACTGTGGACCATGGGGTTCTTCTCGACCGCCTGAGGTTCATCTGTGGCCTGTCTGGTATAGTCCTCGGGTGGTTTATATCTTTCCTCACCAGAAGATCTCAGAGGGTGGTGTCGGGGATTCATTCCTCTGACCCAGTTCCTCTATCTTGTGGGGTTCCTCAGGGGTCGGTGTTGTCCCCCATGTTGTTTGCAGTTTATATGCTACCCATCGGAGACATTGTAAGAAAGTATGGGCTGAGATTTCACTGCTATGCTGATGATACCCAGCTAACATACTAATTGCCAGCAGATTAGGCCTTACAGTCTGTTTAGTCTGCTCAAACCTCGGATCCCTAGGTGGGTACTGAGGCCCTCCCCCTTGTGTTCCAGAAACCCCTATCATCCATCCCCACCCCCCTGGGCCAGGCCATCATCTGATACATCCGCTTTCTGTGTCTGTCCCACCCTCTCTTGAAGCCCTCCACTGTGGATCTCTGAACCAGCTCGCCAGGCAGCGCATTCCAAGGATCCACCACCCTCTCAGTTAAAAACCTCCTCTTCTTTTCCCCCTTTGCCCTTCCACCTTCCAACTTCAAAACATGCCCTCTGGTGATACCTCCCTGCTTTAGTCTAAAGATCCCCTCTGTGTTTACCCTATTTATTCCCTTGAGGTACTTGAAGACCTCAATCATGTGCCCCCCATCTCTCCTCTCCTCCAATGAAAACAGGCAGAGCTCCTCAGGTTTGTCCTCATACGTCAAATCCCCTAGTCCTCGCATCATCTTAGTTGCCCTCCTCTGTACCCTCTCCAGGAGCTGTATGTCCCTCTTCAAGTGTGATCTCCAGTACTGTACACAGTACTCAAGGTGTGGTCTAACCAGTCCATTGTACAGCAGCAGAATCACTTCCCTGCTCCTAGAGGTGATCCCCCTTACAATGCATCCCAACTACCTTTCTTTGGCACCTGACCAGGATAGAGCTGTCTCAGTATTTAACAACTGCCTCACTGAAATCCAAGACTGGATGAATTTGAGCTGGTTGAGGATGAACTCTGAAAAGACAGAGGTGTTTGTTGTGGACCAGGGGTGATTGACAGAGGGGTTGGAGGTGGGTTCACCCTCAGGACTTTTTCTTGGGGGGCCTTCCACTCCCTACCTCTGAACGAGTGCGTAACCTGGGGGTGATTTTTGATGAAGGGCTGACACTATGATCGCAGGTGTCTGCAGTCATCAAATCCTCTTTCTACCCTCTGAGGAACATCTCCAGGATTAGGCACATTGTTCTGTCCAGTGATCTCCCTATGTTGGTCCATGCCTTTGTGTCCTTGTGCCTCGATTAGTGTAATTCCCTATACCTGGGGCCACTGGGGTGGATATCTGCTGCTTGCAACTGGTGCAGAATGCAGCAGCCCAGTTATTGATGGGGGGGGGGCCCTCGGTCCTGTCATATTTCCCGGTGCTGCACCAACTGCACTGGCTGCCAGTACAGTGGCAGATCACCTTTAAAGTCAGACTTATAACTTACAAGGCCCTACACAGACAAGGCCCGGACTACCTGAAAGAGCTTCTGGTTCCTTACCACCCTGGGTGATCACTCCGCTTGGCTGATGAGGGGTTGATAGAGGTTCCAAGGGTTTATTTAAAATCTTCAGGGGCCCATACATTTACGCACATGGCCCCAACCCTTTGGAATTCTCTACCCTGTCAGTTACTGGAGTGCACTACTGTGGAGGGATTTAAACAGGCTCTCAAAACTTTTTTGTGGAATCAGGCATATTCTGAGTGACTAAACTGTGTTTTTACCAGCATTTTATTGTGTGTATAAAGTGTGTATTTATTGTATTGGTGTTTATTTAACTACCTTGTAAGGTGCCTTGGTATCTCGAAAGGCGCATTATAAATAAAGATTTATTATTTATTATTAAAACATAATTCTGCGCAACTGCAATGCCATTCACACCACAGGTGCAAAAACACATTTTGGCCAGGATTTGAAAAATGATAGCTGTGACATACATGAGGTGGGGTAATAAGGCAGTTTTGAAAACATGGGGTGAAAATATTGAAAATATCCAAAGTTATGAGCATGCACAGCAAAATTGCAATGAATGGTAATAACTTTGCTATTTTTAATAATTTTGACCCCACATTTTCAACATAGACTTCTCATTACCACATCTCAGGAACATTATGACTGTCATTGCACAAATTCCTCTGGAAAGGTTATTTCACCAACCGACTACAAAATCACTTTTTAGGTGGGTGTTACATAACGACAATCATATTGTTCATGAGGTGGGGTCCCCAAAAGGCCATGTTGAAAATCTGGGGTCAGAACCTCAGAAAATGGCAGAACTATGCATAAAAGTTGAAACCGCCATTGAAACACATTAAAGTGTATTTACCTTAGTGTCTCATAAGGCAGTCACCTGTTCCAGCAGCAAGATGTGTCTTTGACTGGGAGAGCGGATTTTGAACCTTGGACCTCTTCAGGTGAGTGAGGGTGTGTGGGGATATCAAGGGGGGGGGTGTGGGGAGTTGGGTGCACAGTGGGAGGTTGAGTGGGAGGGTGCTGGTGTGATCGGTGATGGCCTTTTTTTTTTGTTTTGTTTTACAGCTACAGAAAGAAAAAAAAAAAAAAAAAAAAAATTGATGGATGGTTTCTTTCAGCAATTGGAGGGTGGGGGGGGTACTACTAGACACCAGGGAAATTAATTCAAAAAAGAGGGGGCAGCGATCGAAGGGTGCAGTGCCACTAGACACCAGGGAAATTAGAAAATGGAGTGAGCACAGTGATTGGAGAGTGTGGGGTGCCGCTAGACACCAGGAAAATTATACAACAAAATGGGGACGGTGATCAGAGGGTGGGTGGTGTCACTAGACACCAGGGAAACAAAAAAATAAAGGGGATAGGGATCAAAGGGTGGGAGGTGCCACTAGGCACCTGGGAAATACAGGCAAAGGTATCTCGAGTCACAAAAAATTATCCTTTTTCGTGACTCGTCATATGAAAAAGGATTCTTTTTCATATCGTGGTCATGAAAAAGGATTCTTAACAGAAAATAAAACACATTTATGTGCTATATCCCTAATTGTGAAGTGCAGATTGCACCTAATGGGGTCCCGATAAGCCAGCTAGGTTGGTGGTCTCTGTCACGGATGTAATTTCTGTGGATTTTGAAAAAAATAAATTCAGAAAAAAACTGAAACAGGAGGGCAGTTCGTGAAAAAGGATTTAATTCTCATGAAAAAGGAATGGGTTTCGTGAGAGTGAATCCTTTTTAGCGAGAACAAATCCTTGGTCAATTTTTCTCTCTCTATCCTGAAAAGTTATCTTCCCATTGAAAACAATGGGAAATGAAAAACATAACTTTGCAACAGATTAATATTTTTACACAAAGCAATGCATGCTTGTTCTGTTATCCAAGCTGTTTCTACCACACACAAAATCACATTAAAATTCCACATTGTCTAGACACAGGGTGATGAGGAAAAAACTGCAAAAAGTGGTGACTTTATGACATTTTGCACTGTTTGATTCTCAGAATCTGCACATCCACCCAGAATTAAACTTGCTACATCAAGAGATCTACCCCACAGGATAGCGCATACCAAATTTTAAGCAAATCCACTCATCTGTTGAAAAGTTATTAAAGTGCAAAATTTGAGGTTTAACATTAAGCATGCTACTCAACTCTTAACTATAGGGGCACTACTGTGCCCATATAATATCTGTTTTGCAGACATGCTGTACCTACTCTTGTGATGACAATATGGCACCTAACATGAGTTGTGAAATCATGGCTCAGCACTGTTATCTGTATTGTTTGTATGATGGACTTATGTGGCGATAGTAATGGACATCTTCTTGCTGTTGTTTGGCACAGGAGCTGGTGCTGTGTGTCACCATTGTATTTAAATATTAATCTCTGAGTGGTTCCAGAATTTTTATACCATTGAAAGAGATTAACTGATGGGGGAAGGGTTGATGGTATGGTCTGAGGTCTGAGTAAGCGATTCAGTTGTGGTTGTTTTGCCAGGATGCTAGTTTCATAAACACCAGCTGAAATGAAGACCTCTATTTTTACAGAGTGTTCTGAATTCCAGGCCTTTACCCAGTTAATGTTTCACTGAAGTATTTGTATCGTAACATGGAGGATAGCTAGACCAGTGAAAATACTTTTCTGACCAGTACATTTTTCCAGACATTGGTCCAGGACCAGTTATAGTAACGTGTACCAAGTTTTCTCTCTCTCTGTGTAACCTACATTTATCCATATCCCTGGCTGACTCTTCTGAGTAGTGTTTTAAGCAAACACCATGTCAATCATCTCGCTGCAAGATATGAAGTTTGAAACCCTCAGACAGGATCAGCTTCTGCCTGTAATCCCTCCTTAGGTTGTTCTGGATATAGTTTCAACACCCAAATGTTTAATGGTCTGCCTTACTTTCTAGTTGTTTTTTTTGTCACTCTACAGCTGTCACATGGCTAATCTAACCTTTGAGCCAAGTGGTTGCAAATCTGTTTAAACTGCAGGTCAAAGCCAGTGTCTCTAACCTCTCCAGAGTATTCCTCTGTTTATTGAAAAATGTTCTCACCAGCCATGCTGATGGCAGATGAGCTGTTGCCACATGGAGGATCTGGGGTTCCAAACCACCTTCCGAAAGCCTTTCCATGTGGTAAATGATGATGCTGTCAAGCTCTTGAGGGGGGGTGAGGGGTTGTGGTGGAGGATCTTGCTGGTCAGGTGCCTCAAAGCAGCTGTCTTATTTCCCAACTTTGGTCCCTGGGATTGGGGGCATTAGGGTTGGAAGTAGACAGACAGGCAGAGTTTACAAACCATCATGAACAAGCTATGGATGGAGCAAGTCATTTTGGAAAGCCGTGTATACACGGCTGACCTCGCTCCTTCAGTGGAGCGTTGCAGAGCTGCCCTGACCCAAAATACGCTTGTCTCACACATTTACGCAGTCGCCCTCAGCGCCAATGTAAGATGCACTGGAGAGGGTCTGGGAGTCTGGGCAGTCAGCTGATGGAAGCGCCTGCAAGGTGTTTCATGTGGGAGTGAGTGGTGCAGCCTGTCCTCATGGCCACTTAATCCGCTCACTCCCGAACGTGTCCCCAGACTTTCTGGGAACATGGAATGGAGCAGGGAGCAGCTACTGCAATTTGGTAAGCATCCACACAGTGGCATTTGCACCGCAGCAACCCTAACACTCGGGTTACTGCGGTGCAAATGCAGTCATGTAAACACGGCTGAAGGGAATGCTTGTTGAGACTGTGCTCCTAATGAATGATGATCTTCCCTGTGACATAGGTACCCATTACTATTAAAAACATAAATATGATGGCAGTCATTACTGTACTTTCTTCCAGGGAAAACCTGTTGAGCATTGTAAACTGCTGAGGCAGTGGGACCCCCTGTAGTAAGACTTGCTAGGGGAGGTGCTTGCTTGCAGTGCTGCAGAGCAAACTTGAACATTATTGTATCCTAAGTTGCTGCAAGGTGAAGACGTTTTGGTGTGCCAGTATACTTGGATTTTAATTTTAATCCAGTGTGTCTCTTTCAAGTAATGTGCAACTAACAGGATGTGTAATGGTGTGGAGTGTATCTGTCATGAAATACTGCTAGCCTGTAACCATTCGACCTGCATCTCGGTCAGAGTGGGCGCAGGGACCATGGTGTCATTTGGGAGTGAGTATGTGTTCTGTACTAGAAGAATAAAACCTGAGGAATTATATGGGACTCACTGGTACAGTATTACGCTGATTTAAGTCCTACATCACAGGGAGATCTCAGCAGGTGGCCTTCGGTAGTTTCATCTCTGAACCTGCAACAGTCACCAGTGGGGTTCCTCAAGGCTCAATTCTAGCACCCATATTATTTGCCGTGTACATGTTGTCCTTGGGTGAAAACATAAGGTGGCATGGGGTTCAGTTTCACAGCTATGCAGCTGATACCCAGCTCTACCTGTCTTACACCCTGGCTCAGGTAAATGTGGGATTGGTGCATGGATGTTGTCTTCAAGAAATCAATGACTGGATGGCCTCCAACAGGTTACATCTCAACCCAGGGGAGATGGAGGTGATGGTTGTGGAACCAGGGCAGTTTGGGTTGGCAATGAACAAGTGGTGACCTTTCTTTTCCATCATTAAATGGTCACAGTCTTTGAGCCATAGATGTGGTGAAGGACTTGGGCATCATTCTTCACTGGAGGCTGACATCTGAAAAACAGGTGTTGGCGGTAGTCAGGAATATCACCCGAATCAAAAGATATTTGGAACCAGCTGACCTTGAGACGGTCGTTCATGCCTTTGTCACCTCCTGTTTGGATTACTGCAGTGCTGTTTACCAAGGGCTTTCTGGAAGTTTGGTGTGCCAACTTCTGTTGGTCCAGAATACCACGACCTGGCTGGTGGCAGGAACTCCTCATAATGCCCACATCACACTGTTGCTGTGGGCTCTGCATTGGCTTCCAATTTGATGGTGCACCATCTTCAACACTTGCTGAATAACATTCAAGGCCCCATGAGCACTGAGCCCAAGCTACCTGAAGGATCTTCTGAAGTCTTGCATTCCCTCTCTCCCCCTCTGGTCCACAGATGTGGGTTTACTTCTGGTTCCCCGTTCCCATTTTAAAGCAGTCCGGGGATAGGGCTTTTGGAGTTGCATCTCCTTTAATATGGAATTCTCTCCCAGAATTGGTACATTCTGCCCCTACTGCAAATACCTTTAACCATAGATTAAAAACATACTTATTTACACAGGTTTATCCAGAATATTAATCTTGGATCTTTTCATTTGTTTCATTGATAGTTTAAAGTATTTATTATGTGCAACCTGTCTTTTTATTATTTATGAGGCACTTTGAGTCATTGGAAAGGGTGTCACATAAATTAAATTTGCCTTGCCTTGCTCCTTGGCCTAGTAGTTACTTGTGGACATTCAGTTCATGAACTTTGTATCTATATTTTCTCAACCTTTTGTCACTGAAATGAAGGACGTGAGCACTCAAAATGAGGGATAGTGAGGGACACTAACCTTCATAATGAGAGACGCATCTTTAAACATGGAGACAGAAAGCTCAGAACACTGTGGAAACCATTGCCTGTACTTGGACATAGTTTTAGTTTTGATTTAGCATCTTAAAATATTATGAATTTCTGCTTTAAAGTCTGAATTTACAGCACCTTCTCTGTATGGGCAGCACCTTTTTCGTGAGGGACAGCGCAATTTTAAGGGGCAAACTGAGGCACATCCCTCATAATCAGGGACAGTTGAGTGGTATGTGTGTACTGACACTGAGTGTATCCCCCTCAGATTCTTATGCTTGTGGTCCCCAAGTATTGAGTGTCAGAATTCTGGCTGGACCCCCTCTGCTGTGCTTGAGGGCCACAAAGTATACAACTAATTGGGTGGTCAGCTACAGAAAATCTCTATTTGGGTGGTGGGGTGTCAATAACTCACAGAGATAGGATGGACCTTAGTTGGCAAAAATAATTGCTTAACCTTTCTGGGCTTTAGCGTTTCCCAGCAGTGTTGCAGGACCCCAGTGAAAATGAGATTGTGCCTTCTAGTCTGGCTATCACGGGCAAATTGTAAAACTAACATTTAGAAAATATGAGTATAGAGTGTATGCAGATGTTTTTGTTACAATTTATTTAGGATAACCCAGCTGAGATGCAACATCTTGTTTCCAGTGGGGTCCTCCCTCTGCCCTTTCTGCAGTTCAGTGTACTGGACCACTAGGAAGTTAAATGACTTGCTTAAGGCAACAGTGAATATCTGGCACTGACTGAATTTGAATCTGTGATCTCCTGGTTCCGAGGCAGGTGCTCTAACCAGCAGACCACTTCCCTCCCTATTTGACGTCAGTGCAAGCAGATCTAGGGGGCATGTACTTCAAGCAGACGACTCCTGTTTGTTCATGAAGTGGATATTTGTGACATATTTTTCATACATTACATCAACTACTGCAAATATGTCAATAAGAGATGAGTATTTTTGTTTCTGTTGTTGTAACACATCTCTAGATTCTGAGGCTGTGACACAGGCTTGTATATTTTTAAGCAAGTCTCCATTTATATGCAAATGAGGCACTTTAATGCAACCCCTCCCATTCTTTGGTGTCACTGGAGCAGCAGCTCAGAATAAAGCTCTTTCACTCTAGAACAGTTGTAACATGTTGTGCGGGAGGATTAGACCAAATACTTTGTTTATTCAGATGACAAACATCCTCCTTTCAGCAGCTGGATAAATGTAGAGCTAGATTGCTTAGTTTCAAACGTGTATTTTTTACATTTCAACTGCTCCTTAAACCACTGGAAATTCCAAGAGAGGGAATGAATATGACTTGAGGAGTGAGGTGAGTAAATACACAGCACTGCAAACGTGAGACCTCTCCATTGAACTCAATTGGGGGCAAGATGAGTGGAAGGATTAGGAAGCTTTACTTCACACAGAATGTAGTTAACGTATAAAATAGCCTGCTTTGTGAAGCTGTTGAAGCTAGCACTTTTCAGGCATTAAAAGTAAGACTAAACCTTCCCAAGGGAGAATGGCACTGTCAGCTACATGTCATGAGTAGGGGTAACATTATAGCTATGGCTTACGTTCATCATGGAAAATGTTGGAGAAAATCCTGATATTGTCATGATCAAGGTGGCAGAAATGATGGGTGATCATAGTGTAAGCCAGGAAGAGTCATACATCGACTGTGTGTTAAACATGCAGTACTCTTTCTGTTTTGACATATTTTTCATACAAGTCTATCAGCATAGATTTTTTTTTTTTTTTTTTTTAAGGTATTGTTAGGTAAGTCCAGTAGTAGGAATCCATCCATTGTGCTGCCATCTGGCAGAATGGGTCTTACATACAAGCTCCAGAATTCCATACTGTGGATGACAGGGGACCAAGTACATTGTTGTGGTGAGGCATAAAACTATGGAAACGAACATCAAAAACTAGGGTGTTTCCATGAAAAATACTAACAAGATTTAGCTGGTGCCAACAAGGCTGATCTTGTTTTTTGTTATCTTGTTATGTTTGTTAATCTTTGTTATTTCTTTTAGTATACATTTATGGGTTCAGTTGGAGGGCCTCTTGTGGTTATGAGCGTCACCTCACATGTTCTTAGGACCAGAGGACTGGGAACCAAAAGGTAAACAGTTCAGTTGCCCTGTAAGGATGCAAGATGTGACACTTTTATAGCCATAAGAGGCCCTACAACCAGACCTATAAAATTATTATAGATTGTTAAATTTAATAAAAAAAAACCAACTATTTTTCCATATAGTTAGCAGCAGGAGCGATCACAGAAAAGTCCATTACACTGCGCAGTGCATGAGGCACTCTTACGGCATTAAGAGTATCTCACACTGAACTGAAGGAAGTACTGTGATTGGTCGGGGATGCTTCTGCAATATATAATATTGTATATACATATTTTACTGCAGCAGTTCTTATGTCACTTTTATTTAAAGACCTTATCCATGTTCACCTTTACAGTTACTTTACACAGTACAGTACTGGGGTCCTGCTTTGTACACATTTTTACTATATATTTACACAGGATACACCAGATGAGTTGCAATACCTCATTTTCAGTAAGGTCCTACTTGGACACCTTTTTACATTGTATTTACCCAGGCTAGCACAACTCAGATGTGCTCTCTCATTTTCAGAGGGGGTCCTGCTCTTATCCATTTTTACACTGTATGTACCCACGATAGCACAGCACAAATACAATTTGTCTTATTTTTGACAGGGCCTTGCCTTTACCCATTTTTATGCTGGCGCGCTTGCGCAGCCAACATTGTGGGACAATGCAGCTTTAGAGGCACGGTCGCTGTTGGGGCGAATGCAAGGCATGCACCAGTAGGTGCGTCCCGCATTCCCCAATCAGCCTACATACTGGCGCCACACCATGCATACATAATGTGGTGAGCACATCTAAGAAAATGTCCGCTGCAATCCGAGCAAAGCTTGCCAGATGCAGCAGTCCTTTTCTTGCCGTGCTCACTGCCAGTATGTACATGGCGGGACACTAGCCATAGAACTGCTGACTTTGGGGGTGCTCAATCCCCCTGTCAGCTGCACCTGCCACCCTATGAATGTGCTGACGTGGGAGCCCACTCCCCATTGGCATAAAGCACCCCCCCAATTGTTTAAAGCCAAGAGGGTGCCCAATCCCCCTCGGCTCTGCACCCCACCCTTCTTTGTGTGCCAACAGGGTGCCCAATCCCCGTCGGCATAAATCCCCCCCGTGTTGTTTGCCGATGGGGTGCCCTATCCCCCGTTGGCTACAGACACCCACCCAAACAGTTAGGTGGCAGGCTGGGAGCCCACCCAAGTGTGCCATATGCCCTGCAAAACAAAAACTGTCCCGCAGTTTTTTTTCTGTTTTTTAACCTGTGAAACGAAAATGGTCCCTCGTAGTCTCCGTGCCCCCCACCCGCACCCACTCTCTGTGCACCCTGCTTCCCTACACACACCCCTCGCTTCATACTTACCTCTGGAGTCTGGCACAATGATCTTCGGTGGACTGGGAACACATCTGCACTCTTCAAAGCCGACCGCAAACTGAAGAAATGTCAGTAAGCTGTATAATGTAATAGATAAGGTTTTTGCAACTTTGCTGCATATCTCAGGCATTTTTCTGAATTTTGGCCCCAAATTTTCAACATGGGGTTTTTGGGACCCCTTCTCATGAATTCTTGCACTGTTGTGGCATTATTCGGTCCCGAAAGGTGATGTCGCAGTCACTGCACGGAATCACCTCTCGGGACTGCATAACAAAATGACAGTGCCACTGTTCATGAGGGGGGCTCTCAAAACCCTGTTTTACCAAATTGATGGGGCATCGAAAACATTACTGTTTCTGAGCATGCGTAGCAACTGTACAACGCCACGCTAAATGAGATTAAGTGAATTCGCAATATTTTCAAGCCAGATTCTCAACATTGGCATTTTACCACACCTTCTTGTGAACTGTAGAGCTGTCATTTTTCATATCCTGGCCGAAATGTGTTTTCGCACTTCCAGCGCAGAATAGCACATTCACTGTGTGAAATCAGTGTTTGAGACACATTACAAAAATGACAGTGATACTGTTCATGAGCAGAGGTCCTAAAATGCCTGTATTGAAAATCTGGTGACAATACTCCATAAAATGACTGTTTTACGAGGTGCATAGCAACTGCGCAATGCACGCACGTAACAGCGCATTCACAATATTTTCACGCCAGATTCTCAACAATTGGAAGCTTACTACACCTCCTTGTGAACTGTAGAGCTGTCATTTTTCACATCCTTACTGAAATGTATTTTCGCACTTTCGGCGCAGAATAGCACGTTCACTGTGTGAAATCAGTGTTCGGGACATATTACAAAAATGACAGTGACACTGTTCATGAGCAGAGGTCCTAAAATGCCTGTGATAAAAATTTGGTGACAATACTCCATAAAATGACTGTGTTATGAGCGTGCATTGTGCAGTTTGCACGCACGCTCGTACGTTCGCAAACTTCTAATATTCTCACTCCAAATTTTCTACAGTGCCATTTTTCTGCACCTCCTAATGAACAGTACAGCTGTCATTTTTCACATCCTGACCAAAATCTTTTTTCACAGTTCCGGCGCAGAATAGCATGGTTGCTCTGGAAAGTCCGTGTTCGAGACACATGATGAAAATTACAGTGACACTGTTCATTAGCAGATGCCCTAAAATGCCTATGTTGAAAATTTGGGACCGAAAGTCAATAAAATGAGTGTTTTATGAGTGTGCGTTACACAGTTTGCATGCACACTCATGACTTTGTGAATTTGTAATACTTTGACTCCAGCTGTTCATCATTGGCATTTTTCCATACCTCCTTATGAACACTGCAGCTGCCTGAAATGTGTTTTCACTAGTCCGGCACAGAATTGCACGGCCGCTGTGCGAAATCAGTTTTTGGGACAGTTTGAGGAAATGACAGTGACACTGTTCATGAGCAGAGTTCCTAAAATGCCTATGTTGAAACTTTGGTGCCGAAACACCATACAATGACTGTGTTGCAAGCGTGCATTGCGTAGTTTCCACGCACCCTTGTAACTTTGTCAATCCGCAATATTTTCATGCCATATTTTCACCACTGGCATTTGTGCACATCTCCTTATCAACAGTCAAGCTGCCATTTTTCACAGCCTGCCCAAAACGTGTTTCCGCAGCTGTGGCACACAATGGCATGCTCACGTGCAAAATCATCTTTTGAGACACATTCACAAAATCACAGCACTATGTGTCTCTAGCTATGCCACTCCTACTGCCAATGCCAGTGTGACAACATTCGGCATTGACAAATGCTTATTATAATGTATCTACCCAAGATAGCCCAGCTATGAGGCAGTTTCTCATTTTCAGTGGGTTGGTAACTTGGTAAGTATAGGCAAAAGGAGGCCATATGGACCATCAAGATTGCTTCCCCATATCAGTGGGGTAATCAAAAAGACCCATTATTTGACAGCAAATAGTTATCCAATCACTTTTTAAAGCCTGCAAAAGAAGTCACATTTACCAGATCAGAAAGTTTATTCCAAAGGACAGCAAAATAAACAGAGTAAAAAATGTTCCCTCTTGTTTGTGTTTACCTTTGGTATTTTAAACTGTTTATTATGGGATTGCATATTTTTACTTCTGAAGTTGAATTTTTAACCCACATTGTGCCATAAGTTCAGGATTTTTAAGGGTGTTGTATAGCATTATACAATGGCAAGCGAGAATCCTGTTCCCTGATTGGTCAAACTGAGTCTGCAGCCAGGATGTTAGCCCAGCATAGCATCCCGGCTGTAGTCCCAGTACACCTGGGACCACATATGTAATTAAAAAAAAAAAAAATTCCACAGCCGTCCCTATGAGCAGCTTCATCTGTGCTTCCCCACCTTGCTAACAATAATTGCCGTCCCCACCCCACTCAGAATCGGCTCTCAGTGCTCTCTCACCCCCGGTTAAACTCCCAGGAAAAACAGAGAAACCACATATTTGAGCAGTCATCATGTGGCTGCTGTCCTCACTCGACGTAACTGTAAACTCCAATTCCTTTTTTTCTTTTTAATTTCCGTCGTGTCTCTTTATCAAGAAATTTGGGGAAAACATTTTCTTTACAACCTCCCTACCTCCTTTCCTGTAGCTTGATAAATTCAGTTGGCAGACATCCCGTTGAGAGTGGTGTCAGTGGTCTGTTGGCAGGAATGTGACGGGGCGAGAGCTGTAAACGATGGTCAAAATAATATCCCGCTACAACAATTAAATACTTAGCAAAGTGTACCTGGTGAACTGCAACCATGACACAGTTCCGGGAGGGGAAGGGGCGACAGCAGAGGGAAAGAAACTAAAGCGCATGTGGGGACAGAGACGCAGATAGTAAAACAAAATCCCATGTACTGCACACTTACAGCGCCACCTGTTGGACAGATAGAAAAAATTAACTCCTTTTTGTGTAAATGCACTTCCACGTACAGAAATCAAGTAAAAACTTGCAAAACACTTCTTTTTGTTTATTTTCTTTCAAGTTAAACATTATCCATTGTATAATGGGAATAATGCCCTCCAGGGTGGGTGTTATGCTGGGATAACATCCCTTCTCGGGTGTTGGATGCTCTCGGCCGGGGGCATCAGGCCCAACCAACAGAGGCGGGATAGTATCCCAGCATAACACCTACCCTGTCGGACATTATTCCTTTAATAGGAGGTCACCTCTTTTTCTTCTGGTTTGAAGGCTAAAGAGGTTTAGTGATTCCAGTCTACCCTCATAGGCTGTGTGCTCCAATCCCCTAATCATTTTTGTCACTCGTCGTTTGTTTTTTCTGTGAGATTTGTGTCTCTTTTTTTTAAATGTGGGTTCCAAAAAAGTGACCCAAAGTTCCAGTATTTTTCCCAGGACACAACAGTAAAGATGTGTCTTTCAGTTGGGTTCTGCTGTACTGGGGTCCTGATTTTATACATTTTTACTATACGTTTGCTGAGGATGGACCAGATGAGGTGCAGTATCTCATTTTCAGTGGCGTCCTGTTTTTACACATCTTTGCGTATATTTATCCAGAATAACTCAGCTTAGATGCAACATCTCATTTTCAGTGATGTCCTGGTTTTATACAGTTTTTAGACTGTATGCACCAAGAGTAGCATAGTGGAGATGCAATATCTCCTTTTAGTGGGGTCCTGCTTTTACACATTTTTGGTGTATATTTACCCAGGATAGACCACCTTAGAGGAAATATCTCATTTTCAGTAGGCTTCAACATTTTAATTCCAAATTTCGAACATAGTCTTATGATGAAGACATGTAGAATATTTTAAATCCTGTCTGTAATGTGATTTCACAGTGCGACTGTGAAAACCAGTTTTGGGAGGGATTTGAAAAATTAATCGAGTCATCTTCATGAGGTAGGGTAACACACCGGCTATGTCAAATATCTGGGGCTAAAATCTGCATAAATTATAAAGTTATGGGTAAATGCTGGAATAAGGGAACGTGTTCATGTAACTTAGTTATTTTTTCATATTTTGTCCCCAAATTCTCAACAGTTGTTTTATGACCCCACCTTATGATCAAGACAGGTGCAATTTTTAAAATTCCATCCAAAAGGGGGTTTTGCAGAGCGACTGCAAAAACATGTTTCGGAGGGAATTTGAACAGTGACACCTGTCATGTTCATGAGGTGGGGTATGTTGAATATTTGGGGTGAAAATTTGCACATATGACAAACTGATGAATAAACACTGGAAAACAAAACCTCAAATGTTTCTTCATATCTTTGTTGTTGTTTTTTTGACCCTAAATTTTCAACATAGCCTTTTTATGACACCACCTTATATTCCTGAAAGGTAATTTAAAAAAAAATCCTGTTTGAAGTGTAATTAAAGAATAATCCATGACAGGTATGGGTTATGCTGGGATTTACCCATGCCTTGTGTGGTTTGGTCATGTGGTTGCAGGCCAAGTGACTAAACACACTAGAAGAAGGTAAATCCCAGCATAGCCCACGTCCTGGAGTAGATTATTGTAATGACACAATTAAAAATATATTAAAAATTAAAAAGGTCCCATTTATTTTAAGTATTTTTAATTGATTGTTAGTGTAATATTCTTCCTCTGTATATGAAATGGTCCCCTGTTGCTAGGGAAAATGTAACAGAAGGAACCATCCCCCTTTAAGTCACATATGAGCTGCTGCTTTATAGCAAGTGTGATGGGAGCTGTGAGCGGCAGTCGTAGTTCAACCTGGGTGAAAGCGTGTGGTAGAGAGAAGATAAATAGAGCACTAAGGATTACAGTTGGGTGAGTGATGCGATCAGATTCGAGACCAGGCACAACTGAGCATGTCACTTTGAGAGGACTAAGGGAAGGAGAGTGACAGAATTAATATGAGTGGCTTTCTGAATATCACTCTGGCTAGTCACTGTCGGCTAAATCCATGCAGCTCTGCATTTTCATCATTGCCATTTTTCCATCAGTGTTTAGCAGGGAATCAATATGGCAACTTCTTACTTTTGATTTTGAGTGGGGAGTATTGATTTAGTTTTACTTTTGATTGGTAAAGTGGCTGATTGCACCTTTTGCAGTGTTTATACTAGGATTTACCACAGCTCAAAGGTGCCAGTTAACCAATCAGCCATTCTCATATCCCACTGTATAATTTTGCAGAGCAACTGCAAAAACACGTTTCAGGAGGGTATTTGAACAGTTTTACCTACCTGGTTCATGAGATGGGATTAAAAAAAAAAGACATGTTAAAAACTTGGGGCAAAAATATTAACAAATGTCAAAGTTATGAGTAAAACTTGAAAATGCATTAAACAGCCATTAATCTAACTTACCATGTTTCACTCAGTTTTCACAGTTGGCACTGGAAGCAGCAGGTTTTTTGAGAGGCAGCACTGGACCCACTGGATTGATAAGTGAGGGATGCGGGTGTGTTGGGTGGTTGGTACTGAGAAGGTTGTTGGGATACAGAACTCCTTCAGGGACTCTTTTTATTTTTACAGGTTTAGAAAATAAAAAGAAAGATTATGAGGGACAGTCTTCTTTATTTCGGGTACTGACCCAAAGGATTGGCTATCCCAATGCATTTTTTCGTTTGGCATTTGGGGGTGGGTTCCCTAGTGTGATTGGTGTCTCATCCTGTTTGGCAGAGGGGCAGCACAGACAATCTGTAGATTGGGTGGTAAGGGGACATTGTTGTTTAGTGGCACTGGGGATGGGCACCCCAGTGTCGCATCCAGTTCGGAGAGGGGGGGTGGTGCCGGTGCTCCATGGATTGAGCAGTAGGAGGACACTGTTGTTTGGTGGCACCATGAGTGGGCACCCTTGTGGCATCCTGTTTGGGGGGTGGCATTGGTGCTTCGTGGATCAGGCAATGGGGGGATGCTGTTGTTTGGCAGCACTTCGGGTGGGCAGCCTTGTGTCATATCCTGTTTGAAAATGGGGCAGCACCGGTGATGTGTGGATTGGGTAAGAGGGAAGATTGGTGAAGCAGTGAGGGGTTGCTGGGGGGGGGGGAGACCAGGGGTCGCATAGATCAGTGGGACAGGAAACCAAAAGAGTAGATGGGCATGGATCCTCCATGTGGATCCTGGGACTGCAGACCTGGAGAGGAAGAGGAGGAGAGAAAGGGAGAGACAGAAGCTGGGGAGGGGGTTTCAATGATTTGACAGTACAGTAAGCTGTGTGTTCCCAGGACAATATTCATTTACTTTTCCAGCTGTCTACCACAGTACTCCAGCTCTCATACACCGTCTGCAGTAAGCACTGATTACAGACAGCTGCAAAGAGCAATAGTAAGGTACACATTCACTAACTGACAGCCATAGAAAGGCATATCACAGTTCCCTGTTGCATCTTAGTGAGACAGCCATGAAACACTTTCTGACTTTGATTGCAATATGAACTGGTCTGCTATGCAGACCAGCACTAAACATCATGGTGTTGTCAAAAGTGCCACAAATTGTGAGTTTGTCATGGAAAATGCCAAAAAAATCATGGATCTGTCTTGGAAAATAGCAAAAATCATGCAGTTTTCATAAAAAGTGGGGAAAATCATGGAATCCATGAGTTTCATGGCTTCTGTGACATATTAATTATGGCTGATATGCTTGGCTATGTCCATACTCAGATTGGGTATAGTCACTGCTGTGTGCCAAGAGGTGCACTTAAGATGGACTCTTAGTTGTTACTCATACTATGTCTCATACTCCCGCTATGGTTAATAATGGAAACAATAACAGACACAGAAGTATTACAAAGAGCAATATGGTGAATGTTATATATTTTAATGCTAGAAGCCTGAATAAGGACAATATTGCCGGATTGCAGCTGAGGATAGTTGAGGAGAATACTGACATCATTGGGGTCACTGAGACCTGGTGGAGTGATGATAGCTCCTGGAATAAGAATATACCTGGTTTCCATCTAATTAGTAGGGAAAGAGAGATTAGAAGGGGCAGAGGCATTGCACTATACATTAGGGAGAAACTAGTGTCTCTGTGATGACACCTTTAAGAACCTTGATACTACAGCGGTCACATGGGCAAACATTACAGGACTGAATAGTAAAAAATTAAAATTGGCTGTTTTTTACAGACTGCCTGAAACTTCAACTCAGGAACTGAACAATTTATTGAGTGTGTATTAGTCAATGCGGAGATAGCAGATTTAATACTGACCGGGGATCTGAATATCCCAGGTATTGAGTGGGGTAGTTTGAATATAAATAATTCCCTAAGTAACAGGGTGCAGACCGCTTTATTTTCTGCAGAGGTAGTGCAATGTATTAATGAACCAACAAGGGGGAACACATTAGACATCATGCTGACTAATATGGCTGTGGATGTTAAAAATATAATCTTACCCCGGCCCTTGGTAGGAGTGATCATGATACCATCATCTTTCAAATAAATAAAGCTAGGAAAGTGATGACGGGTACAACTGTCTACAAGTTGTACAATAGGACTAACAACTGTATAATAGAATAAGGCAAGAGTTGGCACAGACTGACTGGCCTATTATATCTAATGGATTAAACAGAGAACAGTGCTGGGATTTATTCCTCAGGATTATAACAGATATGGTAAACATGTATGACCAAAAAGAGTGGTGTACAATAAAAAGGGGGAAAAGCCATCATAGTTTAATAGCACAGTTAATAAACTTACAAAGAAAAAGAGCTCATGCTATAAGAAAATGAGAAACAATCCAACTAATATGAATAAGGTGGCTTATAAACATTCTTTGCAGCAATTTACTAACATACTAAAATGCCAGCAGAATAGGCCTAACGGTCTTTCGAGTCTGCTCGATTGGTCAGCCCCCACCCTGGGTGCTGACCTTGCTGCCCCCCTCGCCTTCTCTGGCTTCTCCCTTCCAAGTTCCTGATATTCTTGCTGCATTGGATTTTGCTTCCAGAACCCTTCCCCTGTACCTGTCCCAGCCCCTCTTGAACCCCTCCACCGTCTGTGCCTCCACCAGCCCCCTAGGCAGTGCATTCCATGGCTCCACCACCCTCTCAGTGAAGTAGCACCTCCTCCTTTCTCCCCTGAATCTTCCCCCCTCCAGCTTCCACCCATGCCCTCTAGTGGCCCCCTCCTCCTTCCTTCAAAGCACCCTGACTGTTCCTCCCCTATTTACCCTCTTCATGTACTTAAAGACCTCTATCATGTCCCCCCGGTCCCTTCTCTCTTCCAATGTGTACATATTTAGCTCTTTGAGCCTCTCCTCATAGGTCCTGTCCCCCAAGCTCCAAATCATTAAGGGAGAAATAAAGAATGCTAACAAGTGTATGGAGCTGAGCCTAGCATTTTCAAAAAATGATCACAGAATCACAAAAATTTGACCGCAGAAAAGGACCACACCAGCCCATCTAGTCTGCCCCATACCCCCTTCCCCCCCTCCTTTACTGGTTCCTAACCCACCCCCTTCCAACCCCATGTGTCTGTCCCATGCCGTCTTGAATCCCCCTTCCATTTAGGATCCCACCACCTCCTGAGGAAGCCTGTTCCAGGCCTCTACCACCCTCTCTGTGAAGAACTTCCCCCTCACATTGCCCCCACCTTCCATTCTGAGGTTATGCTTCCTTGTCATAGCTTCCTCCTTCCTTCTGAACAAGCTCCCCTCCTTCACCTTATGTATCCCCTTTAGATACATAAGTTTCAATCATGTCTTCCCCTCTCCCTTCTAGTCTCTAGTGGGTATAGATTCAGCTCCCTCCACCCCGTTCATATGTTTTTCCCCTCATCCCATGCACCATCTTGGTTGCTGTTCTCTGAACCCTCTCTGTCCCCTCAGTATCCCTATGTAGGTGTGGTCTCCAGAACTGTACCCCTTACTCCAGGTGTGGCCTCACCATTGTTTTGTACAGCAGCATCAGCTCCTCCCTCCTTCTGCTAGTTATGCCTCTTCCGATGCAGGCCAACATACCATTTGCCTCGATATAATAATACCCAGATCCCTCTCCTGCTCAGTTTCCTTGATTTCCCCCCCAGGGTGTATGATGCTTTAATGTTTTTCCACCCCAGGTGCATCACCACACACTTTTTTGCATTGAATTTCAGTTGCCAGGTTTCTGACCACCTCTCCAGTTTCTCCAGATCCTGCTTCGTGGTCTCCACTCCTACTTGGGTGTCCACCCTATTGCAGAGTTTAGTGTTGTCTGCGAATAGGCACACGCTACCCTCTAGTCCTTCTGCTAGATCACTGGTGTATATGTTAAAAAGTAAGGGCCCCAGTACTGAGCCTTGAGGCACTGCACTAGTCACTCCCTTGACCCTGGAATGTACCCCTTTTACTTCCACAGTTTGGCTCCTTCCCATCAACCAATTTTCCACCCACCTAGTAACCTTCTGCCCCACCTCTAAGCTCTCCAGCTTATTTACTAGCCTTCTGTGTGGGTCAGTGTTGAAGGCCTTATTGAAGTCCAGATAGGCCACATCCACCGCCCTTCCTTGGTCCACTACCTACGTCACCCAATTGAAAAACTCTATCAGGTTGGTCTGGCATAACCTTCAATTTGTGAAGCCATGCTGCCTTTCGTCCTGCATACCTCTGGCCTCCAGATAATCTACCACCCTTTATTTTATTAATGTCTCCATTATCTTTTCCACCACCGAGGTGAGACTAACGGGGTAGTAGTTTTCAGCTGCCTCCTTGCTTCCCCTCTTGTGCAGTACAAGCACCTCCACCCTCTTCCAGTCCCCAGGCACCCACCCTGTCTCCATAGACTCACCAGCTCCTCCCTCATCTCACATAGTACCCGTGGGTGCAAGCCGTCCGGCCCTGTTGCCTTATCCACCTTTAACCTGCCCAATTCCTCCCTTACTCTATCAATTGTGAACACTCTAGAATCCACTCCCCTATATTCCCCCTCCCTTCCTCTCAAGATCTGGTATTCTACCCTCACGCTCTTTTGTGAAGACCGAACAGAAGTAGCTATTTAGTACCACCACTTTGTCAAACTCCCCCTCTAGTTTTATTCCTCCCTCCCCCTCAATCTCCTTATTTCCTGCCTCACCTTCCTTCTTTCTCTTACGTACCTTAAAAAGGTTTTATCTCCCCTCCTGGCCTGCTTTGCTATTTTCTCCTCAGTGACTGCTTTAGGCCTCCTTATTTTCTTCTTTGCCTCTCTCTCTGTATGCCTCCCTATCCTCCTCCCTTTGTGTCATCTTATAACTCCTGAATACCCTTTTCCTCTCCCTGACTGCCCCTGCTACTTCCCTTGTGAATCATAGAGGTCTCCTCCTTCTCCCATTCTTCCTAATCTTTGATATTAAGGGCTTTTACTCATATGTCAATAATAAGAGAAATAATGACTGAGTAATTGACCCACTTAATATTAAAGGTGCTGTATGTACTAAACCAGATGAGATGGCATATGAATTCAATAATTATTTAAGTACCGTCTTCAACAAAGATACCCTCTGCACTATAAGTCCAATGCCTGAAATTATAACAGATAAGTCGGAGGACATGATTACCATCGATAAGGTATATAGGAAATTGTTAGCCTTAAATGTTAATAAATCTGCAGGCCCCGATGAAATAAATCCAAAATTTAAGGAATTAGCAAGTGAGTTGGTACCAATTATTACAGATATTGGCCAAAGGTCGATAACAGAAGGATATGTCCCAAGAGACCAGAGAAGTGCGGTCATAGCGCCAATTTTTAAAGAGGGTAGTAGGGCTGACCAGGCTATCTATTGCCCGGTCAGTTTGACTTCTATAGTTGGAAAGGTGATGGAGGGTATCCTCTCTGAGGAAATCAACAACTTCTTGGTCAAAAATGACAAGTTGGATGGGGCACAACATGGATTTACTTCTAGCAGGTCTTGAAATACCAATTGAATGAGTTTCTACAATTTTATATAGAGGCTCATATTGACCAGGTAAGAGTGGTAGATGTACTGATGTTGGACTTTAGTAGGGCATTTGATACTGTGCTACATAGTACATTGATCTCTAAGTTGGTCCAGTTGGGCATCAACCCCTACATAATTAGATGGATAGCACATTGGTTATTGAACAGGACACAATCTGTCCATATTAATGGATTTTTGTCCCCAGAGATCAGTTGCAAGTGGTGTGCCTCAGGGGTCAGTATTGGTCCCACTGTTGTTTAACATCTTTATGGGAGACCTCGAAATCAAAAGCGGTAACAAATTTATTAAGTTCGTGGATGTTGTTACAATCAGGTGGATTGTGGATACCATTGATAAAAGACTTAGATTTGGGCAAGACATTCTAGCAATCACGGAATGGGCAGACAAAAACAAGATGAAGTTTAACATGAAGAAATGCACCATTTTGCATTTTGGCAAAGGCAGTATTAAACAGGATTACTTTATCTACAAAATGTTTTTACGGAAAGCTAGTTGTGAAAAGGACCTAGGTGTACTGATAAGTGTAGATGCAAAAAGTACAACATATATTGAATCCATGACTAATAAAGTAATGCTTTTGATGAATTGTGTCCGCAGAGGCTTTTTTCCTAGAACTGAGGTATTAGCACTTCTTCTGTTCAAATCTTATATAAGACCTAACCTGGATTATTGTTCACAGAGTATGGTGTCCTTACTTGAAAAAGGACGTAAAACTGGTAGAGAAGCCACAAAGATCACTTACAAGGCTAATCTCTGGGTATGCAGATAAACCTTACGAACAAAGATTACAGAAGTTAGGTCTTTGGAGATTAGACATGCAAGAGGAGGTTTATATTATTATAAAAAATTTTACAGGATGATACATTAAGAAATGAATTGGGCCTACGGTATAAAGAATCTATATATTATCTGCAGGGTCATAGCTGTCAATTAGTGGAAATATCATGGAAAATAGCAATGCGTAGATACGGCTTTGTGGCAAGATCAGTCAGGTTATGGAATTAGCTGCCAGAGGAAGTGGTTATGGCAACTAGATTCTATAGTTTTAAAGCTGGGTTGGACAAGTTAATAGAAGTTGGTAGCTGCAGTTGCCTCCACTGAAAAGTGGGGATGACCTGCATGGGTCATTGCTTTCTGGTTGTCTTGACTATCCTAGTATAATTCCTATGTCATAAGGAGCTAAGCAAGGTGGTAGGCCCATATGCGCTCCTTAACCTAGTTGTAATACCAGATTGAGTTACCTTTTAAGATAAATTGATCCAGGATCTTTTTGAAGTGATCTTTATTATTACTATTAATTATCTCTGCGGGGAGACTTTTCTAGGAGTTGACTATACGTTGGATATAAAAAATGCCCTTCCACGCTCAGTATGAAATTTACCGGGCATAAGCTGTAGCCTATGTCCTCTGGTGCCCTCATTATGATTTTTTTTTCCTTTGAGGTTCAGTTCTTCAAAAAGGTGAGTGTCTTGAAATAAAGTACAATATAGTAATAAATCTCCCCTGATTCTTCTAGTGTGCGATGACATTAGATTTAGTTTAGTTAGACGATCCTCATGTGGCATATTTCTATATTCATAACCAACTTTGTTGCTTGCCTCTGGACCTTTTCCACCCTATCCTGTATCCTTCCCTTAATAGGCCCCCATAGTTATAATCCATAGTCTAACAATGGTCTTACCTACGATCTGTACAGGGGCATAATTACTTGTGCTTCCTTACTTTTGAAATTTCTTTTTAAAGTCCAGAGGATTTTCTTCCTCTTAGCCACTTGAGTATCGCTATGTGAATTAAAGGTTAACTCACTGGAAATAAGTGTGACTAGATCTTTTTCATGATCTATTTTCTTTAGTAGGCAGTTTCCCATTTTATAGTCTAGTGATTTATTATGCACCCCAAAATGCATAATGCTACACTTGTCCATGTTAAAGGACATAACTACTGAGTCTGCCTATTGTATAGTGTTATTCAAAACCCCTTGGAGATTAATATGTTCTTCTTCATTGGACACAACACTAGCTAATTTGGTGTCATCAGCATACTTACCAATCCAAACAGAATCATTCTTACTTTTTCAATTATTTATATCTAGTTCAGGTAACAGACCCAGGAAAGAGCCCTGTGGAACCCCACTGCTAACAAAGGTACCAGAAGAATGGAAACCATTAATACGTACTGAGTGTGTTCTGTTATTGAGCCAACATTGTATCCAACCAATTAATTTACAGTCAATCTCATGTTTAATCAATGTTTGAACTATTTTGTTATGAGGCACTTTGTCAAAGGCCTTTGACATGTCCAGATATATACAATCTACAGGTTTACCCTCATCCAAAGCAGCAGAGATCTTTTCATAAAAGCACAATTGATTGGTAATACATGATATGCATGTGATGAAACCGTGTTGTGTGGGATCTATACGTTTTCTATTTATGATATCATTGTATAAGTATTCTTTAATAAATTATCCTAAAATCTTACCAGGCATGGACATAAGGCTAATAGGTCTATAGCTGGTATAATCAGATTTACTGCCCTCTTTGTGTTTGCTTGCACGCATGCGCAAGAAACATGTTGCGACAGCTTGCTAGAGTAGCAGGTTGTGGAGATGTGGTCATGGTGTGGCCAATGCCCTTACTGCTTTGTGGGGCTTGCCTCTGTGGCACCAATAAATGAGCACACTGTCTATGACAGCAGTGCAAAAACGCGCCACCAACTTGAAACATTTTCACCGCTACAATGAGGGAGCGCCCCTCATTGCAGGACATGCCTTACCCAGTGTTACATTTCATTAAACATGGCAGCGGCTGCCACCGTCCACCTCTAGTCCCCAGAAAGCTGATGTAGGGGGGTGCCCAATCCCCCTGCACAGTTAATTTGCCAGCGTGGGAGCCCAATCCCCGTCGGCATAATATCCTCTATAAGAATTTATGTGCCGAGGGGGTGCCCAATCCACCTTGGCATCATACCCCCCCCCCCAAACACAGAGCCCGTTTTTTTTTTTTTGTGCTGAAGGGGTGCCTAATCCCCATCAGCTCCAGTTCCCCCCCCAAAAAAAGAAACACCTAGGTGGAACACTGGGAGCCCACCCCAGTGTGCCAAATGTCTCTATAAAAAGAAAACCTTCCCACAACTTTTATTTTTTGTTTACCTGTGAAAGAAAAAGCAGTCCCTCGCTGTCTGTGGCACCCCCTACCCTAACCAGCACCCACCCTCTGTGCACCTGAACTCCCAACACCCCCCTCACCCCATACTTACCTCCGGAACCTGGCACGATGCTCTTCGGTGGACTGGGAACACGTCTGCACTCTTCAAAGCCGACCGCGAACTGAAGAAATGCCGGTAAGCTGTACAATGGCATAAATGTGTTGTGTGTGTTTTTTTTTTTTTGTTTCGTTTTTGTTTTTTTAACTTAGGTGGATATCTCGGCCATTTTTGCGACTTTTAGCACCAAGTTTTCAGCATGGGGTTCTTCGGACCCCACCTCATGAATTCAGTCACTGTCATGTCGTTATTTGGTCCTGAAAGGTGATTTTGCAGTCACTGTGTGGAATCATCTTTTGGGACTGATTAATGAAACAACAGTGTCACTGTTCATGAGGTGGGCTCCCAAAAAGCCTATATTGCACATTTGTTGCAAAAATTCCAAAAAATGACTGTTACACATTGTGCAGTTCCGATGCATGCTCGTAACTTCAAGAATTTTTAATATTTTCACTCCAGATTTTCAACATTGGCATTTTTTCACACCACTTTATGAGCAGTACAGCTGTTATTTTTCACATCCTTCCCAAAATGTGTTTTCGCACATCTGGCGCACAATGGTGCAGTCACTGTGGGAAATCAATGTTTGGGACAGATTAAGAAAATCACAGTGACACTGTTAATGAGTGGAGTTCCCAAAATGCTCATTTTAAAAATCTAGTGACAAAATTCCACAAAAGGAGCATGTTACAAGCATGCATTGCGCAGTTTCCACACACACTCGTAACTTTCAGAATTTTTAATATTTTCACTCCAGATTTTCAATATTGCCATTTTTGCACACCTCCTTATTAACATTTCAGCTGTGTTTTTTTACTTTCTGTCTGAAATGTGGTTTCACACATCTGGTGTACAGTGGGCATGGTCGCTATGCAAAATCAATGTTCAGGACAGATTAAGAAAATCACAATGCCACTGTTCATGAGCAGAGGTCCCAAAATGCCTATGTTGAAAATCTGGTGTAAAAAAATTCCCAAAATAATTGCATTACAGGTGTGTGTTGCACAGTTTATATGCACACTCGTGACTTCACCATTTTGTTTTATATTTTTACTCCACATTTTCAACATTACCATTTTTTTTACACCTCCTCATGAACAGTACAGCTATCATTTTTTTACATTCTGTTCAGAATGTGTTGGCACAGTTGCTGTGCAAAATCACCTTTTGGCTAACAAACTGATAGTGTCACTGTTCATGCGGTGGGGTCACAAAAAGCCCATGTTGAAAACTTGGAGTGAAAATTCCAAGAAATGCCTAGGGTGTTAGGGTTTCCGACCATAACGTCCTTCCCTGTAGGGACTGACGGGCATCAGGGGTGTGACCTGGGATTGTCGACAGTAATGCTCATGCCATTCCACCCCCAACCCCACCCTGCAGCCAGTGACAGGCATTGAGGTGTACCTTGGATTCTTCAGTGCTAAAGTTCACCCCATTCCCTATACTGCACCCATTTCAATGTATTTCCTTATGGAATGGGGTGACTGTAAAGTCGAACACCCCAAGGCACACCTCAACACTTGTTGGTGTCTGCAGGGTAGGGTGAGGTAAAATGGCATCAGCGTCATGGGCAACAACCCAGGGGCACACCCCAATGCCTGTCCATCTCTGCAGGGTGGAGGTGGGGTTGGCATCACTTCAATACTTCTCTTCCATTCCTATTCTGCATCCGTCTAACTCCTGCATTTCCAGTGCTAATACCAGCAAGCAAACATTTGGCATTGACAAATGCTTGTTATATATAGGTATTATTGTGGCCTTCAACCAATCCGTGGGGACTTCATTATCGGCTAAATATTTTTTAAACCGGATAGCCAGAGGAGTGGCAATATGTGGGCTAAATAATTGTAACAGAGCAGCTGATATGTTATCCAGACCAGCAGAGTGGGAATTCTTCAACTTCTTTATTTTGACAAGTACAAATTCTGGGGTAATGTCAATATTTAACGACTTACCCTGTGGGATTACATCATTGAATTCAGTTTTAGGTGACTAAGTGACTTACTACTAAAGAAGGTGTTAATTCAGCAATCTGATGCAGCTCCTTTACCTGGACATTATTATGTTTAATTGGTGGGATCCCATGATTATTGTTTCTTAGGGAATTGATGTAGCCAAATACATTTTTCCTGTTATCTATACTAGCAGTATTTGCTAGTTTAAGTTCCATCCTTCGTTTTCTTTTGTGTATTAACCTTTTACATTTATTTTGTATACATTTATATTGTCTTCAGTTGTCTTCCTGGTCAATATTATTGATGTTATTTTTGCAAACATTATATATTTTCCTTTTCTTCTTTAATAATTTTTGTATCTTATTGTTAAGCCACTTGGTCTTTAATCCCTTGTTGTCATACTTGTTGAGTCTTGTATTACATATTTGAAATATTTCAAACTTAAATGTTTCCCACATTTATGAGGCTGTTTTGTTTGCAAGTTTGCTAACCCAATCAATCTCAAGTAAGGCCTGTTGAATCAAATCGATATTTGCTGATTTTAAATTATAAGCAAATGTGCAAACAGTTATTGAAGGGGAAAACTGGACACTATCATGATAACTGTTCCCTAGAGGTGCCTTAATTTCACATGCTGATACTTCCATTTTATTTGATGCAAGAACAATATCCAAATAGTTTTTATCTCTAGTCGGTCGTCGTACATGTTGTACAAGTCCTAATTATTTTACTAGCCTGAGAAACTTGAATCTTAGATGATTACTTGCCTGTTCTAATCCCCAGTTTATATCATTATAATTAAGGTCACCTAGAAAAAATCACTTGGCCTAACTCACATGCTGCTTCCAGTTCTTTATTAATTCACTCTGATGTCTCCAAGTTTGTCCCAGGTGGTCTATAACATAAGCCAATAATAATATTAGGTTTGTTGCATGTGTTGATTTTCATCCATAGTGTTGCAGTTTTATGATTCCCTTTTATACTGTCAGAAATATCACAGGATTTGATGCTAGTAGAGATATATGCGGCAATATCACCCCTTTTCTGTTATGCCTGTCCAGATGATATAATTGATAGCCACTGATATTTGTACCCCAACAATCATTATTACCCCACCAAGTTTCAGTGATAAATGCCATGGCAATCTTGTCATTATATAGGATTGTTTTAAGCTTATCTGATTTGCCCTGTAGACTCCTGGTGTTTGATAAATAGCCATATAGATTAGTTGTGTTGTCTTGGTTCTGCCTAATGCAAGTATTAGTTTTGCCAGGACTAGTAGTAGATGAATGAAGTGGGGTGTTTGTAACACCCAGATCAGTTAGGTGGTGGTTGAACCCCCGTCACTCCCCGGTCGAGTTTAAAGTTTTGTGAATTAGATTAGCCAGTATTTTAGTTCCCTTACTACTAAGATGAAGCCCATCCTGTTCATATAGTTCTTTTTGATTTATAAAACTTTTCCACGAGCCTATAAAAGTAATATTCCTCTCCAGACATTTGTTTTTTAGTCTAATATTAATGTGTTGTATAGGGCTATTTTTTTCTTTATGAAACTTTAAATAAAGTGAGTATACCCGATATAAGTGATTTTTTTATGTGTTTTTATCAGCTCTGTCAAGCTCATTATGTCTTCTACAATATCCTTTTCACGATCACAGCCAATATTGTTAACCCCTACATGCACTACAACTACGTGGGTGTTATGTTCCTTGTCAATCACATTAGGTAAAATGGGCTCTATGTCGGATGTCCTGGACCCCGGTAAGCGGCAGACCTTCCTGTTGACCTTGTCTCCATTACACAATATGCTGTCTGTTCTTCTTACAATCAAATCACCTATGACTAGCAACTTAGGAGGATGCTCAGTTGCATGATCCAATAAGGGGGCATATCTATTAGATGTTGGCATTTCAAAGGTCCCTATCACTCTTCTGCCCTTTTTACATGGACTTCTATTTACCATCGTCCATTCTTGATCCTCGGGATCAATGTGGACAGCAGAACCTGAGGTTCCTTCCCCCAGATCTTCTGTCTCTCCAGTTCCCTCAAATCCTTCCCTTTTTATTTTATCCTTAGGGGCTGCATTAATGGTTGTGAATATGTGACCCTTTATATTTTCTTTAAGTGCCTTAACTTCTTTCAATAAGCTGCCTAATTCTACACATTTTGACAAATAAAGTTGTCACAAAGATTTTTTGTAATATTTGTGGCATACATAAAACAGCTTCTGCATTTAATGATTGTACTGTTACTGCTAAATATTCTTAAAAAAACATCAAAGGGATTGTAAGGCTCCATACTGCTAAATGCTACAAGGAGTATTCATAGCTAGATGAAAGAGTTGGTGCCCTAGACCATGCTGGGCATGCTAGATACGTGCAAGATGCACGTGCCTCTGCGCACATCTCCACGTGCGGCTGCCATGCACTCGCCCCACTCACCGGGGTGAAGTTTAAATAGGGTCTGCGACCAGGAATTAGAGGCCTGATCACCTGACTACTGTGTTAGTGAGTGCTGTTGATAACTTAAAATCTAAGGGAACAAGTGAAGCTGGCAAGGTATTTCCACTCAGACAATGCTAGCTCCATCCCTATCCACCAGGTTCCCTCCTCATGTGTGCCTAGCTCGAGCTCCCTCATTCCTGCTTCCTGGACTGGTGCTGGGTGCTAAGCACCAGTCAACACAACAAGCCCCACCTTAAAATAAAAGTGTCACTGATATGAATATATATATATATATATATATATATATGTATATATATAGTGTGTGTGTGTGTATGTATATGTGTGTATATATATATATATATATATAATATATACATACACACGCTGACCTAAGAACCTTACTGTCTCACAGGAAGCCCTGTCCACAGCCTCAGTCTCTGGTCCGCTCCATTCACCTCCAAGTCACAAATCACCACACACTCTGTTAATTGAAAAAGACAACACATGTTTGGAGTACTTTTCTCTTTTATTCACAGTTTTCCCCATTTTGCCCCCCACCCCAATTGTTCTCCTCAATGAATGGGTCACTCTGGCTAAACTTTTCCTCTGGTCCATAAAATGAGCAAGACTGCCTTGAGTTATTGATGCCAGTACCATTCTTTAATCAGCCTGCAGATGGCATATGAAAGCTGGCAGCCCCTGCCTTCCTTCCCAGGATCTAAGCACCTGAGTTTTGCAATGCAGTGCTGACCCCCAGCTGTCTCTAGTGTGTGATTCTGGGGATCACGTGAGACTCCTGGGAATAAGCGGAGGACTAATTCTGTACGCTACTAAACTAGTTTTTTAGCATACCATTCTGATTCCCACACAATTTCCACACAGTTGTACACAGTCACCAAATATTATCAATTTGTTTGATTTGGGGGTCTCTGCCCCCCCACCCCACCATGTTTTTTAATATAAAAACTAGTTCAACCCCCAAATCAAACAGATTCAAATATTATCAATTTCTTTGACTTTAGGAGGGGGGCTCCACTCCCACCCAATTTTCATATTAAAACATGGGAGTGGGGGGCAGAGCCCCTCAAATCAAGCAAATTGATAAACACTGCACCCATACTAGCCATCTCCAAATAGTGCAAATATAAGGAATAAAGTATGGGTGAGCATACACAGCAAGCCTGTGTTTCCATCGAGGGGTTGAGATACCAGCATGGACCACTCCAGCTTTGCTGTCAAGGTCCATATGCTGGTATCTCAAGCCCTCAATGGAAACCCAGGCTCGTTGTTTATGCTCGCCCATACTTTATTCATAGAAACATTACTTTGATAGCAGATAAGGACCGCTTGACCCACCCAGTCTGCCCATTTCCCTACCTGTTGGATATGCTGCAGATCCTAGTTAAACAACATTTATTATAGTATATGATTCCCCTAGATGCCAAAAAAAAGGTTTCAGCATTTATGTTTTCCAAGATTTCATACCTTGCATTTGTGCTTGTGGTTCTGTCGGCAGCTCAGTCTGTTAGGCAGAGTCTGTTGGTGCGGTCCTGTTTTATTCCTGAACCTGTTACCATTCCCAGGTGCAGTTTATAAACAGAAAATGAAAAAAATAAATGACAAAAAATGTCAAATCTGTATGGTATCTGAACACAGAGCCGACTATTGCAGTCCATATCCGAAACATCTCGGTGAGCTGCTTGCTAAGCGGCGCCGCCATGTTTGTTTTTATTTTTGTTTCAACAGAGCTGATTCAACCAATCAGTTGGCGAATAGAGCATGGTGTTATGAATATTAATCAGGAGCTCATGAATGTTGATTACAGAACATGCACAATAACTTGTAGAATATGCATAACAACCTTTGGAACGTGCACAACTTTTAGAATGTGCACAACAACCTTTGAGCAGCCACTGAATTCCATTCACAATAAGCCCAAACCATTTACTACAACAGTCATTGCTGATGTACCTGCAGAGCTCAGTGTTCATTTCAAAGCAGGTTGCATAGTCCTCCACAGTACACCTATGCAATGCATAGTAATATATAGTGGGGTTCGTAGTCATCCACAGTACAGCTGTGTAGTACATAGTGGGATCTGTAGTCCTCCACAGTGCGGCTACACAGAATGTAGAATCTCACTGCAGCTACACAGTTCACTTAATGGGGCCCTTAGTCCTCCGCTTATGCCAGATCCCGTTCAGGGCGCTGCTGCTGTCGCACTCAGACATCATCCTCCCCATAGCTGCTCCACAGAAATCCTTGCCTAAGTCCATATTTAATAAACTTACCATGAGCATGTTATCTAGTACTGGCACTTGTGGTGCTGTCCCTCTGTATTTGTTTCATTTGTTATAAGATTTTTTTATCTGTTGAGATTTTTCTCTGTCTCTTATCTGCAGTTCTTTTTCCCCATTTACCTTTCACCCCTCTCAGTGCACCTTCTGCATCACTCCAATCAGTTCCAGGCATCCAGCCTGATCCTTCCATGTCTGTGGCACTTACCTCCACACCCTGGCCCCACGGCTTATTATTCCCCCGTGGTATGGCCAGGCCACAGCCAGGTATAATTTCCCACTGCTTCTGGTAATGCTGTGGGAGAACAGCTTCTGTGAAGTTGGACTGCAGGGCCCTGATGCATTGGGTAATGTGCTGCTTCCTCCAAGGATTTTTCTGGTTAGGTTCTCTCACCTTCCTGGCATGCTGCCAGTGAGCGGCAACAGCACCAGTCTGTAGGTGGGGAGTTGCCGATACTGCATGGTCAGACATGGACGAGGCTGTGTTAAATTTGTGCACATAACATTTACCTCTGGCAGGAGGATGCTCCCTTGGCCCATCACAGGGGTTGCTGTGCCACTGGAAAGTGCCACCTGCCCTTGTCGGACTGTGGCACACTGCTGTCTCAGCCCTGGCCTGCCTCTGATGTGAGCAGCCTGAGTCTGCTCTTGAACCCAGATTGCATGCATGGCCACATGGCCTGCTGCCGCTGGGTCATTGAGTCAGCCATTTTTCAGAAGATTAATTGAGAAGTTTATAATTGTATCCCCAATTTCCTGAAAGCACTACTACTTGAGGACTTAAAATATTAAAATTCATTTGTGCATCTATTTTTCTTGTATTTCGTATTTTTCTGTTAATAGAAAGAACATAACTTTATTTTTATGGTATAAGTTTAAAAAAAAAAAAAAAAATCCTGTCTAAGACTGAACACAATGTAGCCCATTTTTAAGCAGGCTGGAGGGCTGGGGTTTGGTGGGGCAGTGGGCGACTTCTGCCATGCCCCCACTGAGCGCTTCATAAATGCGCTTGCCCAGGCATCCTTCAGATGCCCATTTATTTTGGGCAGCTGCATGACTACCGGCTTCTTGCCCTCCTGTCCTGTCTTCTCCCCTGCCGTGTAGCCACTGTCTCAAGCAACTTTGTCCCCCCCCCCTTAGAGGCTGCCATGCCCTTCATTACTGTGGCTATGCATGCTTGCTATGCTCCTGCTGTTTGGACCTCTTCCTTTCAACTGGTCATTCAGCTCAAGGCCTTCCATCTTCTCTTGGTGAAAGTCAATGTTCTGACAGTTCTACTACACGCCTTTGGCTTGACTCATGGCTTCCTTAGCCAAGGACTGTGTCTTGTGGCACCTCTAGGGGTGAAGTCCTCCTCAAGATTGTTCTGTGCCTCTGGTACCCCAAACTGGGTGGTAGTTCAGTAGGAACAGAGTGCATGAAAGGTCATGTAAACCACAAGGTACTCAAGTTTGAAAGCCATATGTCGCACAAGCACAACATGTCAATAACAATTACACTACAGTTCCACACAGAGTTGCCCTGTAGACTTCTGAATTATTAGCCGGAAGGCCTGGGGTTCGATGGGGAAGCAGGCCACTCCTGCCACAACACCACTGAGTGCTTATTAAAGGAGAATGCCCAGCATCCTTCAGATAACTGTGTCTTTGCTTCCATCATCTTCCCCCTCCTCTTTCGGCTAGTCTCCCTCTGGGGGTCTTCTCTTAGGTACCTTTACTGTGCCAGGTAGGTACCAGGACTGTGTCCTGCGGCACCTCTAGGGGTAGGGTTCTGTGCCCCTGATCACAAAGAGGGTGGTATTTCACTAGGAACAGAGAGTGCAAATTGACCACATTAACCCCAAGTTACTCAAGCTTGCAAGCCATACGTTGCACAAGCAAAATATGTCAGCAACAAACTGCACTACCATTCCGCACTGTTTCCTGCTGGACCAGTGAACCATGGTTTTTTTTGTTTTGTTTTTTCTGTGAGGTCAAACTGCAAGTGGTGAACAAACTAGGTACTGGTCCAGCCAGGTACTAGTCAGTAGAAAATTGTTGCAGTGCCTTTTAAAAAGTTCTGTACATGGACAAGAGAGAGGCACAGAGTGCTGGTTGACCCTCGAATGGCAGACAAATATAATAATGGACTTTTCTGGGAAGATAACCTCTCCTGGTTTCAGGGTGATTATAAAGACCTGTTTTAGTACACTCCCCTGTGGAATTCCACATACTGTTGTTACAATTCTTAGACCTTTGCAATAGGAATGGGAGAAGTGACTTGGTGTCAGATCAGCCCCCACCCCCCCACCCATCCAAAACCAGCCTGCCTCAGTTCTGGAAATCTGAATCTTTTGTGACTGTCAGTCCATTGGCTAGTAATTTTAGAGCTTTATTCCTATTAAAATTAGGAAATTGGTGAAAACAAATTGTAAAATAACTATTTTAACCCTTAGGCAGCCGACAGAGTTAGAATGTATTGGAATTTTGGACTGCTATATCAGTCCACGGCCCTGCAAGGGTTAAATATTAAATGACTTAAATAAAAGGGGTATTAAGGGAGAGTAGGGATAACCTGATTCGGTCATTTGACCCGGTCCTGAACAGCCTCTGACTTGGTTCTAGTACAGTCTGGAAAATGTACCTGCATGACAAACCAGAGTAAATCAAAGTGTAAACATTTTATTTATTTATTAAGTTATTTATTTTTATGTGCCCCCCTTCACAAATGAGGGTTTGCTTTAGGATCCACACCCAGAGCCACTGCCATCTACATCCTCCCAGCTGCAATTTATTTTGCTCTCTCCCCCATGGCCTGGGGTGGTAGTGTGGGAACCAGAAGAACAAACAATGGTGGCATTCACTTCTGACTACTCCCTGTTAGAATTGGAGGGGAGCTGATCAGAACTGTGTGGTTAGAACCATGCACTTCAAAGGGACCACCCGCTTGGTATACTGCCATGGTCGCAGTGGAATAGCAGCTCGGTGAAATGCATGCTGGGAAAATAGCGTGAGTGAAAACAGCTACATGGACATAACAGCAGAGATATTATAGCACTGTACATGTAACAGTTTTCACTTATGCTGAGTAGTTTGTCTGCAAGTGTGTGCTGCCTATTCGTGCTGGCAGTGTAGCGTAGAGGTTAGAGTCACATCCTATGGATGGCCTACATCCAGCAGACCTTGGTTCGAATTTGAGAGTTTTTTTTTTTATTTTGGCCATTGCACTAATGGTCATCCCCTCCCCAATGTTACGTCCCCTCTCGAGTTAGAACAGTAACTCCCGAGTTGCATCTTCCCCGACAGTAAATGCAGCCCCACTCCTTTTGTGGTCATTAAGTTGGGCTGTATTGGTGCCACACTGTTTGTTTGTTTGTTTTCTTTTTTTCCATGCATGTCAGTTTTATTACTGGGGTGGATTTGCACTGTATCTTGAGGCATGGTAACATGGCGCTATTTTCTAGTTCACAGTTTTGCAGTGCGTGGTTCTGAACCATGCAGTGTTTCTGTTAGTGATCTTGTGGGTAACCTCAACTACCTGACTAGAAAGTGGAGCGCTGACATGCTCACAGACTCTTATCTCAGCTCCCAGTCCTCTACCACAGTAACAGAATATTTTAAAATAATAAAAGAAGCACACAATGGCATGGGTATTGCCATGCTGAATTTCCCTGACTCCTGGGACAGCAGCTTGGGTCATGGATCAAGAAACCTAGCCCACACTTTTGAACTTATCCCAAGGTGTCCAGAACCTCATCAATCCAGAGTATATAGAAAGCTGTCTCTCCCAAGCATTATGGGTAAGGCATGTAGTTGCCAGCAATTCGGGTCGTGAATAAACAACCAACGGGAAGGCATTACTCAGCCAAGGCCTCCTCATCAGCCAATTTTAGATTGAGAATGTATGTGGGGGAAGGGGCCGCAGTCCCAACATGAGTGAGATTGGACTGGAGACCTGAGGAAATCATTCCCCACAAACTCGGAGTGGGTTCCCTTTCATTAAAATCTGTGTACAGCATATTCAGATAACGGTGTTGCCTTGCTAGTTCTGTGTCTCAGGAGATCCATACAGGAGATCCATACTGGTTCTTCTGGGCCCCTGCAGCTGAGATCTGCAGAGTAAGGGGCTTCGACACCTATAGCTCAAAGTGCTTGCTTCCTTTCAGGAAAGTGAAGAACGTGAGGGGCTGACCAGAGGGTGGTTCACATCAGGTTGAAACTACTGAGGAGCAAGTACTCTTGAGAGCTGCAAAACATCCTTCAACTCCTCACAGAGACTGCTGCCTATACAGAAGGCAATGAGTAATGACAAGGGCCTTGCTTTTCACGGTGTGTAAAGTTTAATAGTTATGTAGCTAGATAGAAACGAAAAGCAAAATGCCACTCCACACAAGTAGCTTTAACATTGGTACTATTTAATAAAGTGTTTCACAACCACTGCTGAAGCCTGGTGACAGTGTTTCTGTTTTCTCTTTGGCTAGACAGACCCTGGCATTCTCTGCTACCTTAGGCTTAAGCCCAGAATGCAGCTAAAAGTTCAGACATGTGTAAATCAGTATTGAAAAACTCCCAATGGGGATTGCTGTAAGATGTCCAGTTTGGGACTTTGAGTTAATTTAATGTTACGCAACCCCCCTGTATCACAGGCATGCACGTATGGACTGTTGGGAGTTCCCAGAGGGTCTGATGCATCTGGGAGTGCCGGGTTGTGGGACCCACACATATTATATTGGTTACTTACATAGTAAGCATTATTATTATTATTTTTTTTTATTTATTCTTTATGCTCCTTTCTCACTTGTGCAACACCTACCCTGTTTGGTCCAGCCACATCCTTCTACGTCCCTAGTACATATCCCCTCCTTCACCCCCCAGCTTACCCCTGGGGGGGTCAGACCACAGCCAGGCAAAACTGCATGGCCCAGTCTGGACCTGGGGCAGACAACACCCATGGTGGGGTGGGGGAGCAAATGGCAGGAAGTGGGGACATTGCCTGCTGCGGGTCATGCTGCGCACAGCAGGGAATTTCCTTGGTTTACTCCCCAGTCCCCCAGGACATTGGCATGCACGGAGCTCCAGGACCCCTCAAGCACATGTGCCATGCAGAGCCTGGCCGATGTCCTCTCGCCCACTATGTTTCCATGCTGCACTGCCACCTGTGGTCACCCCAGGTGGCAGTATAGCAGTGGGGGATTGCATCCCTCACACCCAAAGAAGGAGTGTGTCCTCGGGGACCCCCAGTCCTCCTTTTCCACAGCCAACCCCTGACAATGTGAGCTCATTCCCAAATTTGGGTCATGGCAGAGCAAGGGGTAGTGCGACCAGTGGGCCAGCTGAAATCTCCTGACTGACTGTTCCTAGTCCCGAAATACATCTGTTGTTCTTTAAGCTGCACATACTGTTTCCTCCACATTTGTTGCATGTTAACCAGTTACCGTGTTTTAAAGTTACAAAGCATAGAGCAACTATTAATTGTGTTAACTGTGGGGTTGTTACCTGTTGTGTTGGTCCTCTGGTAATGGGTGAGTGGTGGGCAAGTTCCTGGAGCTATCCCCTTGCACTGACTCTGTCAGATAGCTCCTGCTAGATGGAGTCAATGATCTACTTGTACAAACTCCAGTTAACACTCCGTAACTCTGGGGCCATCCGTCCCAAGGCTCAAAAGGTTTCAGCCCACTGCCACAGTTATCAGACTGCACCACATTGGGGGTAGGCAGAGGGTTACATTTATATATTTGGTTACTGGGTAAGCCCACTGGGAACCAGTCCCATTTACAGGGGCAAACTGGACAAGCACAGTAGCACACAACAAAACAGGACTAAATCTGAGAGAGATGTCAAGATACGCTGAAATGCAAAGGGAACCTTTCAGAAATAGATTTTAGTCCGAATCAAACTGGGTCACTCACAACCGACCCACCAGTCCCTGCTTTGCACATGGCTGTTCTGGACCTGCAGTAGGTTCTGAACACTGAGTGACACTGTGTAAGATTCCTGGTTTTGTTTGACTTTTTTTTTTTTTTTTTACCCCCTATCCCAACTGGTGAAAAAATTACTGCTGCCATGGCACCAGCACTGCTTCTTGGTCAGCCAGCAAAGGGCATGCAAATGCCAGGTCACCCACGGCCTTCCTTCTTCACAATGGGCCCCCTATATGTGGAATTCTAGGACTTGCATGTGAACTGTGGTCTCCCAGGTATTAGCTTGCCATGCTGTGGCAGCACCATTGGACTGGTGAACTAGTCCTTTTTAAACAATAAACAAACAAAGACATGGAAATGTCTCGTAGGCTTGGAAAAGACCATTATTTACCCGAAACGTAAATCAGAATAATGCAGTTTGAAACGCAAGTAATTTTTCTTTCTACTGTCAAAATAATTTTCCAAAAACATTTACATAGAAATGCAAACAAAAAAAATGCAAGCAAGTCAACACTGCAGTGTGGTTGTACTAAGGCAGAAAATTGCCAGAATGGTTATAAATGTGCTTTCAGTTTTTATTCTGTTTAGACGCCAACATTTCAGGTACAACCTGTCATCAAAGTCCACGCCCAACATTTACAGCATTTTTTCAAAGTTTTCCAGTGATACTGATTTAAAGGCAAGGCAATTTTCATGCCATGAGTTCAGGGTCCTTCACGAAACCAAGAAATAATGCAACAGGGCAAAATTAATAAAAATGCAAAATAGTCGAAATAGAAGCCTAAGTTCATTTATCAGTCATCGGTACCAATTGCCAACATAAAGAGATAACACTTTGGCCTCTTTTAAATGCCTTCACTACGATATGGTGTGGAGTTCCAAATAGATGGGGCAGCAACCAAGCATGCCCTATAAGCAGCTAATTTTAGGCAAGATCTCAGGCTGGTCAGTCATAGTTCCTTGAGGGAGTAGAGTCAACGGCTGAGAGTATTCCAGGTCAAGGGGACTTTTCAGTTGCAGCAACAAAACTGTGCAGGGCTCTATTTATTTATTTATTGATTTGGTGATTTATTTATTGAAAATTGGTAATTCAGTTGGCCGTCAGTGCAGCGATTGGATTTCCCCTTGCGACACCTGCAACCTGGGTTCAAAAATATACCCAGGTGCTGTATGTGACGAGGGCAGAGGGCTTGAGCGTCGGATAACTCCTTGCCTTTTCTTGGGGGAGGGCAGAGAAGCGACCCAGCACTTGATGACCCCTAGTGGAGGTTTGGGGTACGGTAATGCACTGGGTCCCAAATGACTAATGGGGTGTGGTCAATGTCGGTGTATGCTTTGACGTTTGTGGCACACCACACCTCTGGGGAGCAAATGGGGAAAGAGCCCCGTGGCCAACCCAATGACAGTCGCCAGCTCCCACAAGACTCCAAGCAGCCCACGGACCACCTCAGCAGCACCTGGGCCAGGAACTGCACTGGCTGCCCCCACCAGTGCCTTCCCCCTTGGATGATAGGGACCCACCCGGCAAAGGGTTACATCCAGAATACCTGGGGGGGGCTGCAATGTGGGGTGATGAGTGGCTTCATTGGGGCAGTGTGGCAAGTGAGGGGCATAGGAAGACCCAAAGGAGAGGCCGTCCCGGAGCTGGGGGAGCAAAAAAAAAAAAAGAAATTGGTAATTCGGAAAGGCACACAGAGCCAAGGCTCATTTCAAGGTGTAACCCAAGGGAAGGGAATAAAGGAGACAAAGTGCAGAGTATTCATGGTTATAAAGTGTGAACATGCAAAATATACAAAATGGTAAGGTGCGCCGGCCCAGTGGCACTGAGGGCTAAGGCTATGGACGCCTAACTTTGTGGCACGCTGGTGGCCCAGAGTTTGGGGGCGAGCCGGGCCATTGGAGGTCGGCACGGGAGGGCAGAGCTAGATGGAGCTGCCGACTGGCAACCTCTCTCCGGAGGTGTAGGGGCGACCGTCGGCTAATGGCTGCCTCCTGGTGGAGGCCGGGGACAGCACAGGCCCTGAGAGTGCCAGGCACTAGGTCAGTGGGGTGGGTGGAAAGGGGCTGTTACCGGGGCCTTAAGGCGCATGCAAGCCTCAATGAGCATGCTCTCCTACTTCTGGGGCCCCTGGGAGAAAATGGTGGAGAAAATCACTGGTGGCAGGATGGCAACCAACTCCCCACAGGTGCCGCTTCCGGGCCGGCATAAGGTAAGCCCCAGTAATTCCGGGTGATGGGACTGAGGGGGTTGATCAGATAGGGGCTGTTGGCAAGGTGTAGAAAAAGTGACATGATGATAAAAAAAAAAAAAGTGGTAAGGTGCAGCAGAAATGTGGCAAATAATATATACATTTTGTATACAATATACAGGCTAGCAAACAAAGCTAAGACAAAATACAAGCTAGTTAATAATACTAAGACAATTAGTACTGGAACATTAGGCTAGCTACAGTAGAATGGCATAGCCAGGTTAGCCATAGCCAGGGTATGAGCAAGAAGGGGGCAGCAAGAGGTTTGAGTCGGCATGTAATGGAGAAATGGGAAGGGAAGGGGAGAGGTAGAGGGAGGGAGATTGTTCCAGAATGAAGTAGGATAAGAAGAGAATGCAGATATCCCGGCAGCAGAGTTGGAGTGTGGAATGGTGAAGTTATGAGAGCGAAGGGCATGGGAAACAGAGGGAATAAAAATAGCTCTGAATGTTAACAAAGTAATCTTATATGTGGTGCACCACCTTATTGAAAGGCAGTGCAGATGCCACAGCGCAGGTATAACATGACTGGAATATGACAGAGGACCCTGACATCGTTCTGGATGCAGCATTCAGCACCCAGCTGCAGGTGGCGCACCAACCCTCATGACAGCCCCAGGTAGAGAGCATTATAGTAGTCAGGCCTGGAGGTAACAAATGTATATATTAGGGCCATGAGGTTCTCCTGCATCAAACAGGGTCTTATCCAGGAGCTATTACGAAGTTGGAAGAATTCACTACGAGCTACTGCTGACACAATGTTCCAAGTATCAACTTAGAGTCCCAAGACAACCAGATTTTTCACCCTATCCACAATTGCCAGAATAAGTGAGAAGTGTAGTTTGACAGTTTAGTGGACTTAGACAGATCCAAGAGTGCAAGGGATCAGGACCTTGATTCTTGCTATGTACCATACATTCTGTAAGGTAATGTACATTGGCTGCATAAATTAGCAAATGGAATAGTGTATCAATGAGATAAAGGTTGAGCACTGAAAGGAGTAGGGACCTGGGAGTGATTAGCAATAGTTTAAAACCCCCTTCCCAATGCAGTTAAGCTTGTGGGACGGGTAAAAGGATGTTGGGGTATATCAGGTTACGGGTTCAGCAGTCCCAGGAAAAAGGTAATACTACTTTAACCCCCAGGTGATGCTATCCCGAGGGCTACTACCTCTGCCTGCTTGGCTAGTAGCAGGTTAAGGGGCCTGAGTTCTGAAATGGGTGCCTCCACCCGGAGGTCAGGGTTGGTAATGGTCAAGCTAACCTGGGAACAGCCCTCTAGGACACTGTAACCCCCCCTTTCCCCTGCAGTGGCCTGAACACTGTACAGTAATCACTTTCACAATACTCTTGGTACACCACACAAGTACCCACACTGTTTGCACTTACCACCAGGGCTGGTTCCTCTGGCTCGCCCCTGGGGACCCCTGTAAAACAAGGTTATGCACAGCAAATAGCAACAATACAGTACTTTGAGCACAAACTGGAACCACAGTCAGAATACATGCAGAAAAAGTTAAATCTGATTTATTCAGGGGATTTGAACAAGGAAGGGGCAAAATCAGGTTAATTAGCTTAAAGATTATATCAACCAAGCAGTTATGCATGTGCTTTGAGTCCTCCCACACAGTCCACCTCTGGGCACCCTGGTGGAGAAGAGATGGGCTAGCCAAGTCCATTGCCCAGGGTTGCAGCTGACTGGGGCCCTGTGATGGAAAACGCAACATGCACAGTACACAATATTTGTAATCCGGAGCCAGAGGACTCCGTTCGTAAAGGAAATGAAACAACAAGACAATCAGATGGCACGCTCAGATTAAGCTGTTGTTGCAGGGAGCTACCCTGGTATTTACTCACGATACCCAAGACTGGACACAGGCTGGACAAAAATCGAGACTGCAGGTGGTTGATCTGGAATGCCAGGAGAAGCAGGGCCCACACCAGTCGCAGAGGCGTCATTCCTGTTCAAGCGTGGAGCAGGGGGCTGGTTCCCAGGCAGGTCTCTCATCAATGGCTTCTCTGTGCAGTGGGTAGTTGGGCTGGGTCAGTCTGGCAAGGCCCAGACCGCATGGAGACAAATTCGGGTCCGGTCCATTTTTGGCCGGATACAGCTTCCAGCAAGCAGAACACAGTTCACACAGTGGGGAACTAACTCACAACCCACTAGCAGCTCATAGCTCATTTACATGTATGGGAATTCTACTGTACTAGGCAAAGTGCTCCCCAGTCATAATCACAAAGTCTCTGCACACACCGGGAGCTTAGGGGTAGCTGGAACTCCTAAGAGGCCCATCGCATTCAGCAAAATCTTCGGTCTTCTTCAGGTTGAGCCTGGCCCACTTCAGTAGCTTACTTTAGTCACGTAAACTTGGATTTAGTGCAAAATAATTCTCTTCTCTCCCTCTCAGGAGCAGCAGGCAGACATACAGGCCAAACACGCAGCCTTTTCCCAGTTCTCCCATGCAAATCCACTCAGGATTGCTGCTCAGAATTACTTCAGCTCCTTCTTCTTGAGGTTCCAGCTCAGAACTAACTGAAAACTGCAAGCAGCCCGGGACTTCCCCAAGATCCAAAATATTTGGTTGGTTGATTTGGCTGTCAGTCAAAGCAAGAGCTCCCCCTTCAGTTGCAAAAAAGGTGCAAAAAGTTCAAACTACAGTTCCTACAGATTTTGAATTCAGACAGCTCCTGTAGTCTGGCTACATTTTTGGTCCCACCAGTACTGTTTGGTTCAATTTGCAGTCCAGGACCAAGATAGTGGAGACAAACAAAATAGTCCTTGCTACACAGAAAGGTTAGACAAATTACATTATCATTATCACTCTAAATGATTTTCAGTAAATAGTTACATCTTTCAACAGAGCTCCCTCTCAAATTACTTAAACTGCAATCAGGCAGCTCTTAAAGAGACAGTACACAGAGGCTATACAGGCTCTGGTAATCACATTTAAACTGCTAAAACGCAGGACACCAGCCTGGCAGTGAGCATTTAGGCAAGCTCAAGGAAGACTTTTTGGGAACTCCCATTTGTAGGGGGTTACGCTACCACTGCACAGGTCACTGGCAAGACCTCACCTGGGTACTTTGTGCAGTTATGGAGCCCTCATCTGAGAAAGACACGGATAGTTTGGAAACTATACAGCCAAGAGCAACAAAAATGATCCAGGGGTAGCAAAAAAAAGTCTTATGAGAAGAGACTGGAATGTCTCCATATGTATTCTTTAGAAAGTGAAACAGATGATTTAATAGAAATGTACAAATACAGTATATGTGGGACTACAGTAAGGGGAATTCCTCAGAGCTGCTCAAAGAAGGGACAGTATATCCACCAGGGAATTCAGAAACAGCATGAAGAATTGTTTCTCGTTTTGTTTTGTTTTGTTGAATTTTGTTAGTGTTTAGTTTGTTTCTTATGGAACGGGTGGTGGGAAGGTGGAATAGATTGTTCAGCAAGGAGCTATATCAGCATTCAAAACACAATGGGGAAATCTTCAAGGGAACTACCAGAAGCAAGAGGGAGGAAGAAGATTGGGAGAGCTCTGAGGGGGAAGTTAAGGCAGTGTGAAGCACTGTAGGGCAACAGGGTAGACTAGGTTAACTTTTAGTCTTCATAATACCTTTATTTATTTATTTAGTTTTTGTTGACCAGGTAGGTGCACAAGACAAATTTTGCCTATTTTCAGGCACGACACAGTGGAGGGGGATACAGATGAAGGCCAAGTGACTTTGAACCAGAGCAAGCTGTTGGTGGTGTTTTTTGTGAATGAGGGAAATTTGGCCAGGAAACTGGGGAACTTCCCTTACTCTTTTCGAGAAGTGCCATGAGATCTTTGGCATCCACCTGAACTACCACCAGAACAGGCAGATGGGACCTTTATGTGAGGAGCCAGTGAATGGGATAGTGGTTGTAGGTGATTGGCCAAACATTTGTTGGTGCCCCAGACCCTGCTCCTCCCCATTCTGGTGGGTGAGGTCGAGTCAAGTGTTACTCCTCACTGGGCAGATGTTATCACGCTCCAGAGCCAGTCTACATGTTCTTCCAATTTATGTATGCCTGGAGGCCATTGAGAACTTGGAGTCTGAGTAAGGAGCCCGTTGTCTCTCTGACATTGACTCACCAACCTTAGTCTGTGCTGCTGTATAGTGTTTCCAACCTACTACAGCATGGACATGGTGGTGAAAGACTATTAGTCACAAGATTATTAATGCTCAGCTGACAAGAAAACCAAAACATTTGCTCAGAGAGACATGCAGCACTGGTGGTTAGGCACCACCCCCACCTTGCAAGCTCCCACAACAATCTCTGTCTGATGGGATTCTGGGTCAAGAATGTGATATGTGGTTAGTAAATGGATGGATAATGCAGCATGCAGGTACAGCTTAAACAGCAGCAGAAATAAAAAGCATCCTATGCCACACTGAACCCCTCTCCCCCCAACATCTGTCACTAGTGTCTGTGTCACAACCAAGCCTAGAGACCTCAAATGCACCACCCCGCACCTCTGACCTTTACTACAGATTCTGGCCATATAAAATACTGCCAACAACACAAGTGCACAAAAAAATGAAAACGGGGAACAAAAACAACAGCAGCTAGCTATGTCTTTTTGGGGCCCCTTTACAATGGGTGACCTAGGTATCCATATAGTTTATCTGTGCATGTGTTCACTTCTCATAAACAGACATCTGATTATTTTATTTATTGTGTTTTGATGTGGTAGTAAGTACTTTATACTTTTATAATAACATATTTGTGCAGTAAAAGCAAGTGGGTCTACACCTTTGTTATTCTGTCTGCTAGTGAAAAATAATTTAACAGAATTTTAGTATTGTGATGTCAGAAACTTTATGTTTTTCACTGATAAACTAAAATATGTGTCTAGCTTTTTAAAAGCAATAGATACTACTTTCAGCAACATACTGTACTTTGCTTTTTACATGTTTGTACTAATGCGAGCCATCTGTATGATTTTTCAGTTTTTTAAAACCGTAATTGGCTTCTCTTTTCTTCTTTCCAAATAAAATCTGATTGGGAAGAAAATAACACCTAGTGAATCAAAACAAAAGATTGGATGTTATAAAAAAAAAAGTCATGTATTTCTATTAAATGTTTAAAAGGAGACTTCTTTTGAGTCCCTAAGTGCAGCAGCGGCTGCAGAAACACCTGATTAGGGCTTTTAACATAAAAGTAAATTTCTTCATTACTTGTTGCCCCGGAATTTTAATTAAAAAGATCCACTCGAGCCATAATGGCGACAAAACCCCGGGTGGACATCTAGCGCACCCTGTGTGACTTCCGCCATGAAGGTTATGCTAATGAAGGCTACCAACAAATGGCAGATGTTGGTAGCCCTCATTAGCATAACCTTCGTGGTGGAAGTCACCCGAGGTGCGAAAGATATCTGCCCGGAGCTCTATCGCCATTGTGGAGCGAGCGGATCTTTTTAATTAAAATTCTGGGGCACCAGGTAGTGAACAAAATTTACTTGTATGTTAAAAGCGCTAATTGCGCATTTCTCCAGCCGCTGCTGCACTTAGGGACTCAATAGGAGTTGCTATTTTAGTGGAAGAAACTTTTACTTCTTTACAAAAATCTGAAAACAGATTTGCAGTTCCCCATTGAAATACACTGCTAGCTTTGCCAGTAAAGATTTTTCTGACTTCCTAATACAAGGATTCCATTGGATTCTTTTTTACGAGTAGTTGGCAAAATACAAGGAAAATGATAAAATGGTAAATAAACTAATAAAAGCACACCAAAGGATAACTGAGGCATCTCAAGGCCTCAAACCTTCATTCTTTATGACACACATCTCTTACTAAGCACTTGCTCTTTAAGACCAGCCCTAAACTCAAAAAATGGGTTTTGGAACCAGTTTCTAGTAGTAGTAGTAGTAGTAGATGATTTTATTTACATAGGGCCCCTTCCCTGTGCCATACAGTGGAGTACAGGAACCAATTCCATCATCATAAAATAACTATACAATAACTTAAAGAGCATGATGCCTTTCGGAGAACTTTGGAAAACATACTATTTAGACACAATTCAGCCTGTTTCATATATCTTCTATAGATTTCTTCTCTCACTATTTATTACTGAAGAAATTCCCACAAAAACAAGATCTTTATGCTATGAAGTTCACCTGTCGCTATAGCTTATTCCTCACTTGAAGTTATAGGGCTCTGTTGTGACATCACCATTTGTTGCCATGGAAATAACAGTGATGTCACAAGCAGTGTATTATGACATCAGGTTGGGAAAGTATTAGTAGCTGATGAACTCTCAAGGAACAACCATCCTGTTTTCACGAATATGGCCTTAGTAATGAATAATGGGAATAAGAAATACAGAGCTAATGAGAAATATAAGCTGCTTTGTTTCCAAATGTTATGTTTTTTTTAACGTTCTTCTTAGAAACATAGAATCTGTCAGCGGAAAAGGACCTTACGGCCCACCTAGTCTGCCCATTTCCCTACTTACTGTTGCAGCCCCATGTCCTATTTGATCTGCAGCTCTCCTGCTCTGCACAACTCCAGGGTACCCTTATGTTTATCCCATGCACTCTTGAACCCCCGTATTGTTTTTGCCCCCACCACTTCTGCTGGAAGGCTGTTCAATGACTCCACCATCCTTTCAGTGAAAAAGTACTTCCTAACATTACCCCTGAGCCTTCCACCCTTCAGCCTCATATCATGCCCCCTTGTTCTCATGCAAAGTTTTCTCTGAAAAATGCTTTCCACCTGTACCCTGTTTATTCCCCTAAGGTACTTCAAAGTCTCTATCATATGTACCCTCTTTCCTCCAGTGTATAGATATTAAGGTCCTTAAGTCTTTCCTCGTAGGGTTTCTGGTCCATGTACCATCTTCGTTGCCTTTCTCTGGACTACCTCTGTTTTGTCAATATTTTTCTGGAGATGTGGTCTCCAGAACTGGACACAGTACTTCAGCTGAGGCCTCACCAGTGATCTGTACAGTGGCATCACCACCTCTTTCCTCCTGCTTGTCATGCCCCTCTCTATGCACCCCAAAATTCTGTTTGCTTTCCCCACCACCTTTTCACACTGTTTGGTCACCTTCAGGTCATTAGACAGTGTGAAAAGGCTGTGGTGAGAGCAAACAGAATTCTTGAGGTGGCAGTGGCTCTTCAAATAAATGAAACCATAAATATTCATAAAATCAGCTGGGATCAGATAAATCTGGCAGTATAGCCTAGAGGTCAGAGAAAACAAGCTGTGAATGAGCTTGGTACATCCAGCACACACATTGGTTAGATTCCCACAATTTCCATTTGCATACTGTGACTCTGAGCAAGTCACTTAACTACCCCAGTGGTCCCAGGTCATCCCTGAAAACAGGTATTGTGCCTAGTGGGCCTTACCCGGTTGCCAAAGAATTAAAAAAATGAAAAAAAAAAAAAGTAATTTGCAGTGCCAGCAATAATCAAATGCCTGTTTAAACAGGTGCATTTTCAGACCCCTCTTAAAGGCCTCCACAAAGGGAGCCTATCTGAGGGCCCTTAAGAATGAATTTCAGATAACCAAGCCTGCCACCTCGAATGCTTTGTCCCCCAAGGTTTTCAGCCTAGCTCTGGCACTGACTAGAAGCCCACCTAAGTGGAGTGGTGGGGGCAAGAGAATGAGTGGGGATGCAGGAGCGCCGACAGGTAGTGAAGTCCCAACCTACAAAGGCCTTATAAGTCAGCTAACCAGTTTTGAAGGAGATATGCCACTTTACTGGGAGCCAGTACAGGTCACGTAGAACTAGTGAGACATGGCACATACTGTCAACAGCCTAGTCACTGTATTCTGCACATGCTGCAGGCACCGTAGCATACCTTCACTGACTCAGAGGTACAAAGCATTACAGTAACCAAAATGTCACAAACAAATGCATTAGGTTCACCAAATCCTCGGGGAACAAGGGATCTAATCTGGCTGATGTTCCTAAGATGGTAAAAGCCACTCCACACTACTGCTTACACCTGAGACTCAAGTTTCAGCACCTTGTCCAAAATAACCCCTACATTTCTCATTTTGGTGGAAGCTAGAAACCTACAGGAGCCAAGCCAGAGCCCCATCTCCCTTTTGATAACAGCAACTCTTCCCCTATGACCTGGATCAACCACCAGCTGACCACCAGTACCTCACTCTTGTCTGAGTTGAGTCTCAACCAGCTCAATGACATCATCCTGGATCTTGACCAAGCATTTATTCGGCACAGTGTCCCTGGTGAAAACAACTGGTACAGTCATCTGCAGACCAGTGAAACCTCAAGCTGTACCATCTTTTGATCTCTCTCAGGGACAGCACAGACAACATGCACAACATGGGCAAGAGGACCCAGACCGACCCCTGGGGCAACGACATTGGGTGTGAGGAAAAATTACCCAGCACAGTTTTCTGCGTCACACTCGAATAAGCAGATGACCTTTCTAGTGAGTCCTGTGGTCCTGTGTACTCCCTAAGTCAGTCCAACAACAGCACATGGTCCATGGTGTTAAAAACTGAGGCGAGATCAGGAGGACAAGAATTGACTATTCTCCCCTATCCCTCACCCTAAGGGGGTCATTTGTGCACCCTGATCAGTGCAGTTTCCGTGCTGTGCTAGACCTAAAAATGAAACTGGAGAGGCTTGTAGATGTCAAAAGCAGTGAGGTATGCCTTTATCTGCAGTGCATCCATTTTCTCAATAACCTTATCCAAAAAGGAGAGGTTAGAGACAGGTCGGTAATTTTCCAGAATGTCTGGGTTCAAAGATAGCTTTTTCAGAAGGGGCTTCACCAGTTCATCTTTCAGTGCAGCTGGGAAGACTCCCTCCGATAAATCTGCTACACTGTATGCAGGATTTGGCATTTTCAGCTATGAATTCCAGAAAATCCAAAGTCCTAAAATCGGGATGGAATCTGATGATTCCAATTTTAATCTCCATGGTCCGAGCATCCCTACAATAAGCAGGTAAGTGAAATGAATCCCAATACAGAGACTTCCTTCAGAAGCACACATGCTCAGACCTCCAGACAAAAAGTCTGATTCATTAAATATCGTTGTAAAAGTAATTTAGAGTAGGTCAGAGAGTAGGAGGATCAGCCCCCCCCGACGGAGTCTAATTCGTAGGTGAAGCACTGGGGTGGAGAGCGTTTTCACTAGGTGACTGGCCATCCCCGTATGTGTTTTATGTTTCCCTGGTGTCTAATGGTGCCCTCTGATCGCCATCCCCTTGGCAAATGTTAACTGTACTAAAGGAAACCATTCCTCAATGAGTTTTTTTTTTTTTTTTTTAAACCTGTAAGAAAGAAGATGGACCCTCACCAATCGGACCCCACCACCCTGACCTCCCACTCCACACTTGCCACCCGACACCCCCACTACACCCCCCAACTCACCCTCAATCACCTGAACAGGTCCCATGCCATAGATTCACTGTCCGTTCGAAGACCCATCTTGCTCCTGGGACTGGTGACTGCAACATGAGAAACTATGGTGAGTGCAGTTCAGTGTATTTCAATGGGGTTTTGAACTTTGATGCATAACTTTGTCGTTTTTGCATATTTGCACACCAGATTTTCCACCTGGCCTTTTTGGGAGTCTACATCATGACCAGTGGTGGTGGAACTGTGACAAGCAGACCCATAAGGCAATTTTGTGGTTGAATTCACCTTTTAGGTGGGATTTAAATTTTTTTCACTGCCATTGTTCATGAGGTGAAGTCACAAGAAAGCTATTTTGAAATTTGGGGGTAAAAATATGTAAAAAAAAAAAAAATAAATAAATAAGTAATTATGAGCATACGATGAAATTGTCTATGCTCCCTCATAACTTTGGTCATTTTAAATATTTTGACCCCAGATTTTCGACTTAGCTACTTTTCACACCACCTCATGAATGTGATAGCTGTCATTTTTCAGATCCTGGCCAAAATGTGTATTCGTGCCTATGGCGTGGAATGATGTGTCGGTTGCGCAGAATCGCATTTCTGTGGGGATTTGAAAATTTTCAGCTGCTGGATTCATGAGGTGGGGTAACTAAAAGGCTATGCTGCAGTTTTGGTGTACAAATACAATAAAATGCCCAGGTTATGACTGAACATTGCAGTATTTCGACATTCACTCATAACTTAGCTAATTTTTAATATTTTGACTCCAAAATTTCAACATAGCCATTTTTCCACACTACCTCATACACGTGATGGGTGTCGTTTTTTTAAATCCTGGATGAGACATCTTTCCACACTTCTGGTATGAAATGACATTTTGGCCAGTATACTAGGGGCCAGATATTCAAAACTTTGCGCTAGGAGCAAACTGTTTGCGCAGGGTTAGCGCCAGGTTAGCATGATTCTGCTGTATTCAAAAGGGCAAATAACACGTGCAAACTGCATCAGTGTCAGGTAAAATCATAATGTATGCAAGGGGCAAACTGAGAGGGCGTGTACATAAATACAGGTGCAATACTATATTCAGTAAAAGTGTTTTTGCAGGACATAGTGCAACACTTTGAGCAGTGCAAATTACCACCCAAGAAAAGGTAGTCTTAACTCTGGGCAAACCAGCTTTGCACAACTTTTGCGTGGCTTTGCGTGACCCTACCCAGTAAGTAATGACACATAGAAATAAGCCAGACATAGAGGAAACATGCTGCTCACTGATGGCATCCCTATGATGCCATCATCTGCCACCAGTCCCAGCCATGCCAGGCAGTACGCGGGTGACCCGGATCCCAGTGGACACCTTGGCAGTGTGGCCATACAGCACACACCTACAGACCATCCTTCTGTGGACACCAACAGACGCCAGTGCACACATACAGCACTGTGGGCATGGGAAGGTGCTGAGGGGAGGGTGTACAAGTGGCCAGGCTGCACCACAGACTGGGTGCTAGACTGGGACAAGCCACGCAGTGCACATGGGCCATTGTTGGGAATACCCCAAAACTAATGTGCCTGTCTGATGGTATGTGCCCCTCCAGCCACATACCACACATCTGTACATACACCACAGCACACACAGCCAGCCAGCCATGTATATGTCACTGTGAGCATCCCATGCCAGTGGTGCGCAGCATCTGTGGATTGCACTACAGCATAACAGTAATGTCCACTGTCAGTAAACACCTGCAAGTTAGGCCTGTCACTGTGTACAGTGCAGTGCTCATCACTGCCCTACAAACCATAGGCACTGCTGTGTCCCTCACGCTACTGGTATGTCTACTTTGAGCTGTAGCATGTGCTACAGTTTGACAATTGCATGCAGCACCACCACCTGTGCCTGTGCTGTGTAGTCCCCTGGGGCACAATATTCTATGCTGTACTGTGCAAATGTAGCCTCCAGCTACCACCATGCACTCCTAGACTGACCTATAGGTGGAGCTGTGGGCAGACCCAGCCAGCCCCTGTACTTCTAGACTGACCTGCAGGTGGAGCTGTGGGACCCTGCAATAGCGCTGGGCAAACTACATGCAAATCGGGTCATAATGAGATGCTAATCTGGATGTTTGCCCACAGACTACCTAAGTAGGCTCATTTGCATGTCACTTTTAAATGTAGCTAAGTTTTGTCCAAGGCAAACGTGATTGCGCCGGGAAAATGGCTTAGCTTTGCGCTAAACCTGCACAAATGTGTTTGTGCCACACAAACATTTCAGGAAATATTATTCATTTTTGCACAATGTAATTTCACATGCACTGCTGCTTGCAGCTTTACTGACTCCACTCCTTTGCTAGCACACACATTGGCCACATAGTTCACCTCTACCTTCCTTCACGTCGCTGTGAACTGGGATGCTGTTGTGGTTTGCACTTCCTGGTTGCTATATTCAGAGCTGTCTTATTCCCGGGCTGTTTTTGGCCTGCACTCCCAGCCCAGTTTGCCCAACTTCCTTAGCATGCTATAGTCAGCAGGTTTAGCACCGGGCTATCCCTTTATATATAGTGGGTTATTGGCTGGGCTAATTTTGATGCTGGGAAAAGCACTTACACCCGGGCAAGTTTTGGAATATCTCAAGTCTCAAGTGCTATTTGTCATGTTTATAAGGGCAGTCATAAAATAACTGTTCTTGAACACTTGAGATCAAAACTGAAACAAAATAAATAGAGAGTGCATGTATGAAGAGTGAACATGTTAAAAGTGAATGTGCAGAGTGAGTATGCCGTGCCCTGCCAGAGGCGTGCGCAGAGTCCGTGAACAATGGTGGCCAGGATCCCCACAAAAAGCTAGGGGGCTCTGGGGGCATATATAATTACATTATAATTTAGTTGGAGGATGATTTTTAACAGAGGAGGCTGGGGCCAGGGTAGCCCCCGCGTACACCGCCCTGCACTTCTCTAGGCAGACAGAGTCTTCCCATGGCACAGGGACAAAAGGGCCCTGCACATCTGCACCTGTTCACGTAGAGCCCAAAGGGACCTGTGTGAATGAAAATATGATTCCACTATTTCAAAAAGAAAGGAAATTCTTTGCAAAAAAAAAAAAAAGTAATTAATGCACCAGTTAGGATAACTTAAAAGTAGGGAAATGTGACGTTAGGGTTTCTAACCCTAACTTCGCACTCCCACTCCCCAAGCATTAAAAGGAAAACATGATTACAGTTTTGGCTGTCCTGAATCTTGGCAAATCTGGAGTGGGTTCTTCTTTGGGATTTTCATCCCTAACGCTCACCCAGTGCCGTGAGCAAATAAGGTCAGACGTGATCTGTTTTCTTAAGGCAGGGCTCACAGGTTGTTGGCAACATGTGGGGAGACATAGTTCTGTACATTTAAACACTATATCAGAATGGGGTGAGTGTTAGGTTTGAAACCCCCTCGGAAGACCCCATCCCTAATTCGCTAAGACTCAAGACAGACAAAACCATAGTAATTTTTTCCTTTTGCGGCTTGGGGCGTGGGGGTGCAGGGAGTTGGGGCTGGAATCTCTAACGCCTCATTTCCCTGGTTTTGTGGCTTTGAGTTACCCTACCTAATGCTTTAACCAAGTTCTTTTTGCAAAGAATATTATTAGATACACTTAATAATGTGCTAGCCCCAGCATACATAATGGGAATCTGGAAATGTCCATACACCACATACATAATGGTTTGTGGTGGTGTGGAGGTGGTGGTGGTGGTGGTGGTGGTAGTAGTAGTAGTAGTAGTTAGTAGTAGCCTTTATCTTTAAGGCAGATGTGTCCTATTTACAAAATTGTCCTGTAAGGAAGCATAAATAACATTGCATACAGTATCAAAGACCCTTGAACTTGAGCAGAAGGCATGGGATTGAGTGCATTATGTTAGTTTCACATAGGTCTGACTATACCCTGATTCATTAGAATATAGTTGTCAGATTACCTCCCAGATACTGCCTTTTAAGGAACAAAATCAGTGTGTTCATCTCCATAATGGATAACCTACTGCAACCATCTGACCCAAAATTGGTCTGTTGGAGTCATTTCCTTGTCATGGCCTTGTTTGCCTGTCAAGACAATGTACCACAAATAGAATGCTTTCTTGGCTCCTAAACTCTGAAGAACTGACTCCAGTAGATATGAAACAATCCTCCTTCATGTACGAATCATATCCCAAAGGATCTGGAGTTTTGTTTTGTTTTGTTTTTTCTTTCAAGAGACTGCGAAAAACCCTGTCAGTTAGGACTGAGGACTGTGGTTTGAATTCGCCCCCCCCCCCACCACCACCACCACTGACCCATAGCAAGCCACACAAACCTGAGTGAGTCTCTGTAATCTCTCTAATCCATCTCAGTGCTTCCATCTATCTCTTCCACATTTTCTCCCTTCCCTCCTCTCCTGGGTTAAGCAACATAACATACTGTAGTTTGTACCAAAGGTGCTAAATAATGCACCAAGTTCCTTTCTGCCCTTTCCGTGATGTGTTCTCTAGCCTGTATTTCTGATCTAGTGTTACAGAAGTGCTGTTTTATGGATTTAGGATCATGGAGCGTGTGCTGCTGGTTGTTTTTAACTGGGCCCTGGAGATTTTCGTTCATATTCTGAATGAAGGAAAAATGCCTGTTTGAGTTATTTCCATTGGCTGGGCCCCAGTTTTCCTGCATCACTATGATACAAGGTCATACTATTCAGGTTACGCTAAATATTTTTCTCCCTTGATAAGCTATTCCCTCTGCTGTACATGAAGTGGTACTTGATGTGGATGTGTTGAGGAGGGGGTGATATACTTCGTAACATTGTAATGTACAATAGGTTTAAGTTAACTCCTTTGTGGACTTTCTGTGTGTTCACTTTTCTCAGTGACACCAAGAAAAATAAAGTTTTAAATAAAAATTAATCCTGCCAAACAGTTGAGTCCTACAGGTAGAGTTGATGATGTTGGAACGGACTGGACATTCACGGGAGGGGATTTTTCCATTTGAAGGTTTTGATTAGGGATGGGAAAACAATGTATGGTTTTCATGCAGACCCAAAGGTTCTGGGCCCTGTTTTCAAAAGGATTTGACCAATCCTGTGCCTGTGGAAAAACTCTTTAGAAAATAGGGGTCGTCCTGTTCTTCGGACAGCTTGTCAAGCCTAATACTCTGGAAAATATTTGCATAAAAATGATATGTTACTTACAGATTACTAATATTGACTTTTAAAAAGTTTGATATAAGGCTGATTCCATGGCGCTGAGCGATGGGGATCACTTTGGCACACTGGCAATCCGCTTTTATGCCAGAACCCAGGACATCGAGAACAGAGGCCAGCAAGTAGGGACACAGAGTGTCTAAGGCTTTCCTTCTGGGGGTGGTGGTTGTTGCATCACTCTCTTGTAGCTCCAGGTGGTGGCACTGTGTATGGCATGGGTGGCAGAGCACCATCAGGCATGCACCCCCAGGTCAGTTGCAGCATGCACAGGCAATATGAGTGGGGGTGGGTGGGCATCAGAAAAGTGGAAAAATGTCTGCCACAGCCCCGAATGAGGACCTTTGTCTGGCTCCCCTATGCTGCCCTGGGCCATGCAGCGACAGACTGTTCCTGCCCCTCCTGCCGGTAGCCTCTGTTCAACCTCCTCCACCAGGGTCAGCTAGAGTAACAGGCGTACCTGATGGGTCAGACCTAAGGATGTCTGATGGGCAATATGGGGGGACAGGTAGCACCACCTGGGTGGGATGGGGAGGTCCATTGTGAGAAGCCTGAAGGAGTGGGGCCATGGTGGTTGGGGGTACAAAAGAAAAAGTTTGTTATAATCCTCAATTGCCTGACTCCAAAATGTGTTCATATTTGTTTATTTACTCCATTCGACCGGGCAAGACCTGCTAATTGCAGACAACTCGTTTCCAGGTGTGTCCTGGAGAGAGGGAACAGGGAAGTAGTTATAAAACATAATAATAGATCATCCCAATGACCCAGCAGCTGCTCATTGTACTGCTATGCAGGTTACCTGGGTTTGGGACTGGATATGGTTTACTGCGTTACTGGACAGGCCAGGTTCAGGTGACTGCAGCTCATCAGTGAGCCTTAGTCGGGGTGATATGCCAGTGAGTTGTGGGGCCACAGTGGCTCCCTGTGGCTGGGCTATAGAGCTTGCCTCTCACTGCAGCGATGCTGTGTTGTCTGAGGCTGATGTAGGCACTGCTCATGCCAGGAAGTGGTGGGAGGGACATACAGAGAAAGCCAGGGATGAAAAAGTATGTGCATTGCCCTGTCAATAAAATGTTCATTGGTATCCTCAGGCTCTGCTCTTTGCAGATCCCCATTGGCTAGGATGGTGGGGGGGGGAGCGGCTTGGCACCCTCAGGCTCTGCTCTGTGCAGATCCCCATTGTCTGGGATGGTAGGGGGAGTGGCTGGCAGGGTTGTGGATTCACCAGCAGTGCACAGTGAGCTAGGAAAAATTCCTGCTGTGCATGCATGACCTCAGCGTGAGACCCAAATTCAAGTGCCCCAGGCATGTCCCTTGGCTCCTCCTGGCACAAGAAAAACTGACAAAGAACTGAGTAGTAAAGCTTTGGGGTGAGTGCAGCACTTTCAGTATTCTATGGCTCGCAATAAACACTTTTCACTTGGAAGCCTTGTTGGAGTGAAGTTATTTGCTTTTACTCAGTGCAACTTTACTCCTAGAGTGCAGTCCCCTGTCTGCTGTCTCTTCACCTGTTCCTGACTGGCGCCCACTCAAATACTGCAGTTCTTGGCCCATTATGCTTTTCAGCTGTTACAGAGGTGGCTAGAGGATGTTGTGTTTTATTTCCACCACAGAAATGGGGGAATTTAAAATCCTGCTTATGTTGCATTCAGCCAAAATTAGGTAATTTTTGCCTAGTATAATTAATTATGCTCTGCGGAATGGTGTTTTGACCAGCAGTATTTTAATATTTGCATGTTTCCTCAATCAACTTGGCAAATTTGTGCAACTGATTTTTGCAGTACCACAAATATTGTTTGAATGTGTGAAAATATAAATGTTACAGATCATGCAAATAGAGACACGAAGCTGATGCCCCTCATAATGTAGCATTCTATATATGAATATTTTCACATTGGGGAGGACATGATAGACTTTCATGGTGAAAATCTCTGTACATAAAGAGCTGCACTATGAGGAGCACCACTGCATTACTGTTTCGCAGGTTTACCACCTCATTCAACACATTCGCAAAGCAGTTGTCAGCATAGAAACAGAATTTGATGGCAGACCAGGACCGCCTGGCCCACCCAGTCTGCCCATTTCCCCACCTAACGGATAAGCTGCAGATCCTAGTTAACCAATAGCCTACTTCCTCCTACCCCCCACTAGAATTGCCTTATGTCTGTCCCATGCATTCTTGAATTCCTCCACTGTTTTTGATTCTATGATCTCCTCAGGAAGGTTGTTCCATGCATCTATAGGCCTGTCTGTGAAGAAATACTTCCTCACATTACCTCTGAGCTGTCCCCCCTCTATCTTGAAATTGTGCCCCCTTGTTCTTGCACATCTCTTTTTTTGAAAGATGGTACCCTCTTGGACTTTGTTGATTCCCTTGAGGTACTTGAAAGTTTCAATCATGTCCCCCACTCTCCCTCCTTTCCTTGAGGCTATACATCTTAAGCTCCATTAGTCTTTCTTCATGTGTCTTCTGGTGTAGACCCTACACCATTTTGGTTGCCCTCCTCTGGACAGCCTCCACCCTGTCTATGTCTTTGCGGAGATGGGATCTCCAGAACTGTACACAGTTCTACAGATGTGGTCTTATCAACTGTCTGTACAGAGGGCCAACAACTTCCTGTTTTCTACTGGTGATGCCTCTCCCTATGCATCCCAGTATCCCTCCAGCCCTCCTTAATGCCTTCTCACATTGCTGGGCCACCTTTAGGTCATCTGATATGACTACCCTCAGGTCCATTTTTGTTGTTGTCAGTATCTCTCCCCCCCGTTGTGTACTCTTCTCCTGGGTTTTTGTTTCCCAGGTGCATTACTTTGGACTTCTTTGCGTTGAATCTAAGCTGCCATACATTTGACCATTCCTCCAACCTTGCCAAGTCTCTTTTGATCCTTTCCACCCCACCTTGCATATCAACCCTGTTGCAGATCTTTGTGTCATCTGCAAAGAGACATACTTTCCCTTCAAGTCCCTCTGCAATGTCACTTATAAAGACATAAAAAAGGACCGGCCCTAGTACTGAACCCGGCGGTACCCCACTAGTAACCCTCCTTTCTTCACTGTGGACTCCATTTACTATTACCCACTTTGTCCTGTTGTCCAGCCAGTGTTTTACCCAGGCTACCACCCTGGAACCCACTCCCAGGCTGGCTAATTTGTTTATTAATCTTTTGTGCGGGACTGTGTCAAATGCCTTGCTAAAGTCTAGGTAGGCCATGTCTACAGCCCCTCCCTGGTCTACTACTTTGGTCACCCAGTCAAAGAAATCAATTAGATTTGTCTGACATGACCTTCCCACTGTGAATCCATGCTGCCTTGGGTGCTGTCCCCCATTGGCCTCTAGGTACTCAACAATCCTTTGTTTCAGAAGTGATTCCATCATTTTCCCTACAACTGAGGTCAAACTGACAGGTCTGTAGTTTCCCGCATCTGTCTTGCTCCCACTTTTGTGAAGGGGAATCACATCCACCCTCCTCCAGTCCTCAGGTACCACACCATCCTCCCATGATTTATTAAAAAGAGTAGTCAGTGGTGTTACTAGTTCTTCCCTTAGTTCTTTTAGAATTCTGGGGTGAATCCCATCAGGCCCCATTGCTTTATCCACCTTCAGTTTTAAGAGTTCTTCTGTGAAAGGACTAATATCAACCCCCCTATCCAGAGTGCTTCTACTGACTGGATTAGGTTTCTCCCCCTGCTTTTCCATTGTGAATACAGAGCAGAAGTATTTGTTCAGTATCCCTGCTTTTTCACTGTCGCTCTCTGCCCAACCGCCTTCCTCTTTATTCAGCCTCAGTATCCCTGCCTTAGTCTTTCTTTGTTCCCAAATGTACTTATAAAAGGTTTTATCTCCCTTCTTAACCGAGTTGGCTATCTTTTCTTTGGTTTGGGCCTTGGCTATTCCGATAGCCTTCCCCACTTCCTTCTGCTTTAACTGGTACAGTTCTCTGTCCTGCTCCTTCTGTGTTTCCTTATACTTTCTGAATGCTGTCTTTTTCTCCCTTACCTTCCCCGCCACTTCTTTTGAGAACCATAGTGTGTTTTTCTTTCGTTTTAATTTGTTTATCTGCTTCACACAAAGGCTTGTTGCCTCTGTGAAGGCAGTTTTGATGTTTTCCCATTGTTGCTCCACCCCACCTTCTTGCCTGTTTGCTAGTGCTTTTCTGAGGCACTCTCCCATTTTGACAAAATCAGCCATCCTGAAGTCCAGCACCTTCACTTTTGTGTGGCTTGACTCTACAGCTAAGTTTATCGTGAACCACACTGTTTGATGGTCGCTTGTTCCCAGATGGCTACCCACTTCAAGCACTTGGAATGTCTGCCTGCATGCTGTGCACTCCGCAACATCAAGCAGGCTCCATTCAAAAAAAAAATAATTCATTTTGGGATCACTACATGGCAACAACTTCCCTTAGTCCCCACCTTATCAGAAAATGTTTCATAAGGTAAGCCCACAGTTCTCCATAAAGGAAAGCTCAGGAAAGGTTTTAATTACATTCTTTATTTGAAATGTTTCTTCTGGTTTTCCCAGTCCCTTCAGCCATATTGATGGGATTGCTATTGTGTAACCTCCCTTGTAACATGGCACAGATATGAATGAGGAAATCAGCACCACGCATTGGACGAAATGAATCAGGTGGTGTAGTTTGGAGACAGCATTAATCCAGCAGCAATGCCATCCCCAAACTGAAGTACCAGAGTCAGCCACAGAGCTAGAAAAGCAGCATATGAGAACAGCACTGTGTCCCAGGTGAGAGGTACTTGTCTGTCCCACCCACCCACCCAAATACTCCTTGAGTGTCTCTGCACATGACGGGGATAATACATAAAAATGTAGACCGGAATTTTCAGGAGTCAAGAGAGAGGAGCAACCACCGAGTCAGTCCGCAGGGCAACGTGCAGTCACAGTGAGTGCAAGTCGAATTGTTATGTTGCCGTAAACTTGCAAATGTTTTCAGTATCTCTGATGGCCAATATAAAGTAATCATCCTGAAAATGGACGGAGGAGACCTACCGCAGCTGGAAGTCAGTGACAAAAGGAACAAATAGTCAACAGAATGGCAGACATCAAACAGGACAGGTAGGGAGATTGGAGCGAGACGCTGAGTACACAGATAGGGTAAGGAAATATGCAAATCAGAATGAGTGCGATATACAGGAAGGCAGCAATTACCGTCTCATGGACCTCCTACGGCGTGTACAGAAGTATTAGCTGCTCAGATCTCCTAAATTATCAGAAGAAAACGTTGAGGCCTACTGTGTTAAGAGTTATGTCAACTAGGTTTTTGACAACATCACTATATAAATACGAGTGTGGCAAATGTTCCACAAGTGCATAGAAGAAATGTAAGGACAGCAAAAAGTCTTTCTATTGTACCATGCGCAGTATGAAAATAAGAGTCAGAGGAACGATAGCCTCCTGGAAGCCGTGTTACAAGCGCATTAAGCCACTCCGAAGGTGGCATCTAATGGTGGATTAATGCATGGTTGGGCCATTGTAGGCACCTTCGTCATGGCTTAATGCTTACTTAGGCCAGGTGGGTGGGCAAGCAGGTGTCTGCACAGTAGGGTTATGTGAACTAGGGATGATTGGATGTCTCCAAATCCGATCCATTTTTCATTTTGTGGATTTTAGGATTATCCTAATCTTAATCTTAATATGATTTGATGCCCACAATCTAAATCCTAACATATTAATTTCTATCATATACATTTTATCAGCAATAGAAGGCACACAATCCTGCACTCACCACCAAAATAATGAAAACCACAGCTCACAATCTGTAAGAAGCATTCCCAAATTTTATTAAAATGCCAGTGAAAAACACATCTTGATGTGTATCGGAATAAAATTCTTTTGTCAAAAGATGTCTTTTGACAAAGGAATTTTATTCCGAAATGTGTCAAGATGTGTTTTTCACTGGCACTTTAATGAACTTTGGGCATGCTTCTTACAGACTGTGAGCTGTGGTTTTCATTATTTTGGTGGTGAGTGTGGGACTGTGTGCTATGTACTTCTTTATTTATCCCCAGATCCCCAGCACCCGGCCCAGTGCAGACTGTCTTGAAATACATTGTATCAGCAATGCTGCAATGTAGTATTTTCAGCACCTATATCTGGAAATCCTAAACCCTAACATTAGAATCAGAATCCAAGTTATCTGAACCCAAATACAGATGTCTGATCACTCCTAGTCTGAATCCTCTGAAGTTCTAGGTTCTGGCTGTATTGTAGAACTATTCAGAATCATTCTAGGGTTCTAATCTTCTTTAAAACTCAAACTCTTTTGTGTATTGGACTTGAAAAAGAAGAGCGAGAGATACTGAGAGAAGAAAAAAGTGGGGGACCTGTCCTCAGAGCAAAGCAATAATTCTGTTTCCTAGCACACACGGAAAAGAATAAGAAATACTGTGCACAATCAAAAACACAGATGCCAACAGTTCCATTTCCATGTGCTATAGTTTGGCATGTCTACATTCAAGCTACACATTCTCATATGTGCGTGTCTCAAAAACATTTTAGAATGTAATTCCAATAATTAGTTTGTTTTCCAAACCAGCATCTCTTGTTTCTGAAAGGTATTAACAAGCAAAGCATTTTATTTAGTATTTAGACCCTTTAAATACTTGATTCTCATGGGTGTTCTAGTTTCAAATCAGATTTCGAATCCCTTGGTTCTAAAATATTTTTAGCTAGTTCTGACAAGCCTGTGTCAAAGTCAATGCCACTGTTTCTCTATAATCAGTTAACAAGGAGTTTCTTGAATGCCCAGTGGCCTTCAGCTTCCCGTCTGGATTATTTTGTCCCGAGAATACCATGAGGTATTCAGGATACAATATTATTCTGATAGAAAATATTCTACTGTTATATAAAAATTCAGTAAAAAAAAAAAAAAAAGTACCACCTACATCTTAATCTGGTTCAATTTCAGTTGGTCTGCATCTGTATCCCCACCCCTCCCCCCGCCTACCCATCCACCCTAGGATGAGACTAAAAATGGGCAGTATTTTCTAGCCCTCCTTTCACCATCAACAGAAAGCAAATTATGTAAAGAAAGAAAAAATTAGCTGGATTATCCAGGCATATAATCTAGATGGAATGTTTGTTTGTTGAAATTTGTTGACCCAGTAAGCCCACTGGGCCTAGAAGTCCCTTTTTCAGGGGCGACCGGGGGGGGGGGGGATACAGATGGTAAGCAACTGAAACTGAACCAGATTAAGCTGTTGCTGGTATTTTTAGTGAATGAGGGAAATTTGGCCAGGACACCGGAGACATTCCCCTACTCTTAATGATAAGTGCCGTGGGATCGTTAACATCCACCTGAACTACCGCCAATCCAGGCAGATGGGACGTCAGCTTAACATCTCATCCAAAAGACAGCACCTCAGAAGTGCAGCACCCCTCTCATGCTGCACTACAGTGTCAGTAGTGGAATATTAACCCAAGTGCCAGATGTGGGAACTGAACCCACAGCCCTCTGATCTCCTGGCCTCGGAGGCGAGTGTGCTACCTACTGAGCCACTGACACTACCTGATTATCCAGTTCTGTCAACACTGATACGGATACTTGAGCTATCTGCTGAAAGTGATCCAGAAGGGTTAACGCACTACCTTGTGCTCTCTAGGACTGGGGGGGCTTGCATCCTTTACATACTGGCAGAACATCTGGAGGCAAATTCCATCACTATGTGGCATCTTTGGGATCAGTTGCTGCTGCCTTATCGGGATGCACAGAAGCCACTGACTGACCCCTACCTGCACTGCAGCGGGATGCAACACTTGGCGCCATTGCAGCTCCACAGGACTTTCCAGGATGATGGTTCAGGACCACAGATTGGTTGTGAATTTATTTTTGTTTGTTTTTTTACTAGGGGGATGCAGTCCTCCGGAACTGCAGTGCTGCTGAGAGCCTTGCTATCCTAAAACCTCTGTGTATCACTGAAATTACTCTATCATAATGCCCACCCCCACAGAGTACTGACTTCATTTTACAATGCCTCTTTCTCCTTTAATATCCTCCACAGTTTTTCTGCTGCACAAGTTCACAAACTAAAAGTTGTCATGTGTCTGCCACTGAGCTGAAGTACAATATTATTATATTATTGATTTAAATCCTTCAAGTAAATGTTATGCTTGACTGCATAGTTGAAAAAAAGAATTGTACATGCAATTTGGTTACTCCTGCAAGATGTAAGAACTGTTTTTTTGGAGGGAGGGGTTAGCAGAAAAATACTGGCCTACAATTTCTAAGGACATGATCACCCACATTTGCTGTAGTTATAAAATCTCACAATGCCCCTGGATACACACTTCAAACACTTTTCTACCAGATAAACACATTTCAGAATTTGCTCAAGCAGCCAAATTATAAATGTATACAGTAGATTCTGAAACAGCCAGCTGTGTATTCTTTAGACTGAAACATTATTATTTTTGGTTAAACCACATCTCTTCAAAGCAGTATATTACTGAGCTTCGTAAACCATTGGCAGCTTTGTCACAGCTTTGGCGAAAGGCAGCAGTGTAAGGGTTTTTTTTTTAAAAAAATGTTCAGTGTTTGAAGCTGTTTCCATCCAGAGAAACATTCTCCATCCCTCCCTGCCCCTGATGGTCACATCTACTGCATTAAAAGTCATGGAGAGGTCCCTGCCCATCCCAATTCCCTATGCCTGAAGCTTAGATCTTTTCAGATTTAGAGAAAAGTTCCTTACTGATCTCTATTCCTGATGTTTACTTCTATTCAGATTCAGAGAAAAGTTTCCTGCCCATCCCTACCCTGTTTACAGGCCTGTTCAGATTCAGACAGAGAGAGGTTCCCTGCCAATCCCTACTCCCATGAACAGATCTGCTGAGATGTAAAGGTTTCCCTGCATGTCCCTTTCCCTCTGTGTGCAGTTCTGCTGAGATTTAGAGAAAGGTTCTCTGCCCATCCTCCTGCCTTTGATGTTTAGACCTATTCATATTCAAAGAAAGGTTCCCTGCCTGTCTTCCCTTACACAGGTTCCCTGCCCATCCTCCCTTACACAGATGTTTGTCATCAGTTTAAATTCAAAGAAAGGTTCCCTGCCCTTCTTCCCTTTCCCAAATGCTCACATCTGTTCAGATTCAAAGATAGTTCCACTGCATCTACCCCTAAGTACACCCTTTTTTCCAGACCAGAATGGCTTGTTTCTGTTTTGTGTTTTTAAAGAAGAAATTAAAACTTGAAATCAGAGTAGAGATACTTAGTTGTTAAACTTATTTTTTCCACTTTTCTTCTGCTTTTTGCCAGCTCATCATTGGGAAAGCCTGGTCCCGGATTGACACTGTTCAGGACTGCTTGCCTACCGCCAGGGAAGGGAAATGGCTCTTGTCTGCAGACTGCTGCCCCTCTGCTTTCTTGCTGTTCATGTTGTTGGCAGTGAAAGCAAAATCTCCATCACCAACCCTCGGCTGAAACTGTCCTATCAAGGTAAGCAGTCGCTTTCAAGGCAGTTGGAGATGTCTGAGATCTAGGTCTACCAAAAAATTATAGAACTGGGCTACCAAAATAAGGTCAATCAATCAATCAAAGTGTTTATTTAACCAGGCGATCACCATTGAGCAAGCTCATTTTCGAGGTGGACCTGGGTTTGTTAACAAGGAACAAGGGACAATGTACATGGGATGCAACACACAAGAAAATAGTAATAATACAAATAAAGTGAGATACAATAATACAGTATATACAAAGTATCAGCAGGTAGCATTGACAGTAGTATATGTTTGGAACAGAAGATACAGCTAGTTTTGGGTAGGACACAATTTTTCATAAAAGTAAAGAAATATACATATCAGGTGCACAGAACACAAATAAAACCTAATATAAAAAGATATATAGTGATACGGTATGGAGAATTTAGAGCTGGAACCAGGGTCAAAGGAATGTGGAAGGGACAGATATGGGGGTAGAAAAAAGGGAGAGGGAAGAGTGGATTATAGATGTGATCAGTCTTTCAACAGTAGTAATTAGAGTGTGCTTGGATGTATAGGAGTCACTATTTAGGGTAGACAGGAACAGGACTCCTTATTATGATGTAGATATAGAGATTTAAAAGCTGCTAGGCTGATGGGGTGAGTTAATTTCAAAGTTTTTTGCAGCTTGTTCCCCAGTTGAGGGAGCACAAAGCTGATAGCTGCTCTGCCAATGCGAGATTTTGCTTTGTAAACATAAAGGTAGATATATGAGGTGCTTCTCAGGGCATACTTCCCCAGAGTGCACAAAGGTAAATAGACAGAGATATACTGGGGCAGTTTATTTGAGATAGCTTTGTATGTCCAAACCGCAGCATTTTTTTGCTATCTGTAAGCAAGGGATGACCATCCCACTGCCGTGTACAATGCACAGTGGTGGGTTGAGTATGAAAGACCCGTGATAAATATTATGGCTCTGTGATAAAGTGTATCGAGTTTGGCTAGGGTACCTGACTATATAGAAAGTCTATGTAATCCAATAGGGAAAAAAAGGTAGTTTGAACCAGTTTCAGTTTAGCGTCTCTTGTGAGGAGATTATTAATCCTAAAGAACAGACCAAGTCTTTGTCTAAGCTTCTTTGCCAGTTCTTCTAAGTGATCTGTGAAAGTAAGTCTATGGTCTAACCAGACCCCCAGGTACTTGAACTTTGGTACGTAGTCCAACTGCTCACCTAGAATGGTAGTGATTTATGGGAGTGTCCCAGCAATTGCAGGATTTATTACATTTTGAAGGGGCGAGAGGAACATTGCTTTTTTTTTTTTTTTTTTTTGTATTTAAGAGCAGTTTCTGGTTTATAAGCTGATGTTGCAGCAGATTAAATTCATTTTGAAGGGCTTTACAGGCCTCTTCAGGTGTGGGGCTACTAGCATAGAGTACCGTATTATCTGCGAATAGGTGTATTTGTGCTTCTTTGATGGGGGCATCTACATTTTTAATACAAATGGTGAAGAGCAAGGAACCAAGAATGGAACCTTGCGGTATACCCCTCAATAAGGTTTTGGTGGAGAAACTTCCCCTTCTGCCTTTACTTGTTGAAGTCGTCCTGAGAGGTAGTTGGCGAATCATTTAAGGGATAGGGAATCCAAACCAGTTGTTCTGGAGGGACGACAGAAGCAGTCTGTGATCAACGGTATTGAACGCCTTGCTTAGGTCCAAGAAAACTGCGCAGACAAAGTTTCTTTTGTCTAATTCAAGCTGCCAGTCATTTGTCACCTTGGCTAGAGCAGAGATTGCACTGTGCTGTGCTCTAAAACTGGATTGTAACGGGTTGAGCAGTTTTTCTGATTCCAGGTACTTCCGGAGCTGGGAGTTCACTATTTTCTCCAGCATCTTTGACCGGATTGGAAGTAGGGAGATTGGCCTGTAGTTATTGAGGTCACTAGGATCTCCTGACTTAAACAAAGGGACCACAAGTGCATTTTTCCAAATTGGTGGTAGGTCACCCTGGGACAAAGATAAGTTGAAGAGATGAGTAATTGGGACTGCGAGGACACGGTAGCTGACCTTTAAGAAGTACGGGTCAATGAGATCGGCCCCAGCACTTTTTCTAGTGTCCAGCTGAAGGAGAAGATCTTTGACTTCTTTCAGGGAGGTAGGCTGCAGAGACAAGGATGGACTGGGGATAGGTTTTTCTTGTGTATCCAGTCTAAGTTGTTGGTGGAGGATATTCGCAGGAGAGGAGTCAAAGGCTAGCCCTGCAGTGGCAAAATGATTATTGAGAGCATCGAGGATAGATGGTCTGTCAGAGATGACAGTATTGTTGACCAATAATTTAGTAGCTAGGAAATTTACAGTGGTGTGACCTTCAATGTCTTTGATAGTCTTCCAGAATTTGGAGGCATTTCTTGAGGAGCTCTCCAGTTGAGAGTGGTAGAAATTAGCTTTGGCTTCTCTGACCATTTTGGTGCAGAGGTTCCTCATCCTCTGGAAAGAATTCCAGTCATTTATTAAATTAGTTTTCCTAGCAGTTCTCCAGAGTACATCCCTACTCTGCAAAGCATCTTTCAGGTCTTCTGTAAACCACCAACAGGATTTGTTTCTGGCATGAACTTTTACTATGGGAGCATACTTGTTGAGAGCCCCTAGCACAATTTCTGAGAAAATATCATAAGCCGTAGTCAGGGACTTGACTAGATAGAAGTCCTGCCATCATGGAGTCTCTTAGGTCTGATATATACCATGGAGATAAAAGTTGCATGCACCTTTTAAAGGAGAATTTTGGTGCAGTTGTGGATTTAAGAGTGGATCTTACACACGCGATGAAGCAATGGTCGCTAATATCAGAGAAAAAGGTGCCAGCATGGGAGAATAAATGGGGTTTGTTAACTAAAATGATATCCAAGAGAGTACTGTTATTAGGGTTGAGCTTGTTAGGATGAGTAGATTCGTTTATTAGCTGTGACAACCCAAGGGCGTTACAGAACATTTTAAGTGGGTTGGATGCACTGGAGAGCCAGTCTAAGTTGAAGTCCCCTAGTATGATACACTCTGAAGATGCAGAACCCAGGATGTTTTCGAGATGTTTTAATAACTGTAGTCCAGCTGATGGGGGTCTGTAGCATCCTATTATACATAATGAGACACCGGTGGCAATTTCAATCTTTAATGACAAACTTTTGAATTCTTTTGGGACAGAGGTTGAGTCAATTACAGAGGCAGGGAATTTATCCTTGATGTAAATAGCTACCTCACCACCTCTGGTTTGCCTGTTGGCTCTGAACAAAGAGTAGGAGGGGATGTTAACTTCATTGTTACTGGTCGCCAGTTGGAGCCAGGACTCCGTAATCACCAGAACATCTGGAGCAGTATGACATAACCAGGCCTGAACAGAAGTGATTTTTTTTAATAGGCTACATACATTAACATGCAAGAATGTAAGCCTCTTGAGGCTTTGTAGCTCTGCTGGGGATTCCATGGGTGCCAGAGGGCCTGGATTAAGCTCAACATTTCCTGAGCATAGTAAAAGCAGGAACAAGAGTTTCCTGCAGAGTCCTAGGAGAAGTGTGGGTGGCTGGGTCTTCCTTCAGTTACGTGATTTGTCTGTGGCAGTATAGGGAGTTCTGAGGCTAGTTCCCAGTTTTCCTGATGCTGCATACAATAATACCCTGACCGAGAGAGTCAGTGGGAGTAGGGAGGAGTATGCAGAAGGTGGTGTAGCTCTGTGGGCAGGCTCTAGGGAGAGTTTCTGTATGCTGGTGCAGGTGAAGGACCAGCAGCGAGCTAGGAGAAGTTGGAGCACATACAAGTTCTTCTACTTGATAGGAAAAGTCCCGGTCGGACAATGTAAAAAGAGAGCCATTCTCCACCCTAGGAGTTATTTTTTTGATTCATGTTCGGGTCCAATACATGTAAGATGAGCAGAGACAAGCATAGAAGCAGGTAATATGCCCTCATTATGAGACTATCACCCAATGGGCACTACAAGTGCGGGCAAGAGAAGGGATTCTCAATGGAGGAGAATTTAATCCCTGCAGAATACTACTATAGGCAGTGGAGCCTGAAGCAGTAATCCTTAAGTACAGCTCCTAGTCAGGCTAATAAGAAAAGAGTTCACCTGACTATAGAGTAGTATTGGGGGCAGAAAGGCCTTGAAGCAAATTTCTTAGCTACTACTCTGGAGCAGACTAAGTACTAGAGAGATCACCTGACCTAAATCAACTGCCTTAGCAAGACAGGATATGCTAGTCAGCAATAAGCAAACCTAAAGTACTAAAATGGTATGCCTCAGCAAGGCAGAATGAGATAAAGCTGCTAGAAGGCTTAGTTGCAAAAAGGGGATGGGAGGAATTGCAGTTGTTGACAGTAAGTGACCAATAAATTGAAACATCAGATAGGAATGGGCAGAGACTGTGTGCATTTAAAGGAGGCCTGGGAGGGGGTGCGGGGTGGGACAAAAAATCAAGGGGAAGTTTGCAGAGCTAGCACTGAATCAGTACACATACAGTTGGAGAGAAACTGCAGCGGGGGGGAATGGTAAGTTACTTTACACAGGCTGAGCAGAACAGGCTAAATTAAAATATATAAATTAGAAGATGAGTACAGGGATGCAGGCTTACATTAAGCCACACGTCTCGGGTGCTGCTGTCTCAGGTGAGTGAGACCAGCCAATCAGGGAGCTGTACACAGGCATGGAGCCAATACTGCTACCCTGAGAAGGCGCTGAAATTGAAAACAGCAAATTGCAAGTGATGATCCGGGTTCAGCATTCACACAGCCCAGGGAAATCTTGGCAATTTTTCAAGCATCGTACCTTATCTATCTCTTTGGGGGGGGTGGGTGGATCAGGCTCCTTGCACCATTGAGGTGCTATGGTTGGATCGTGACCGCTGCCCGTGGGGGCATGTGGCACCTGTAAGGAAGGAGACAGCAGATTAAATAGGAGCAGATGGGGGTGTGTGTCTAAACAGAGACACACAAAGAGAGCTGAGCATCAACTTTAAAGATAAGTCAGGGGACGGTCTCGGACAGAGGCAAGGTGCTGGCTAACTGGGGAATCCAAAATAAGCACAAAAGAACAGACTGATGGGGGAGGGCAGGAGGGACAGAACAGAGACAGAGGAGGACGGGGGACAAAGGAAGATGATTAAGAATGAAAGACAAGGGCAGAAGCCTTAGGCTCAAGACATAGGCTACACAGATTTTACAATTCACTGAATTTTCTAAGTAAGTCCATAGCAGTAAGCATGTAAACCCAGTACAGTCTTAAATAGGATTAAAAAAAAATATATATTAACAAAGCCAGTAAAACTTTTTTACAAACTCAGTTCAAGGCAGTGTACAGAGTGAACGTTTAATTGGGGAAAAATTAAAGGGAAGTCTGCAGAGCTAGCACTGAATCAGTGCACATACAGTTGGAACGAAACTGCAGCAAGGGGGGGAATAGTAAGTTACTTTACACAGGCCGAGCAGAACAGGCTAAATTAAAATATATAAATTAGAAGTCGAGTACAGGGATGCAGGCTTACATTAAGCCACACGTCTTGGGTGCTCCTGTCTCAGGTGAGTGAGACCAGCCAATCAGGGAGCTGTACACAGGCGTGGAGCCAATAGCACTACCCTGAGAAGGCGCTGAAATTGAAAACAGCAAATTACAAGTGATGATCCGGTTCAGCGTTCACACAGCCCAGAGAAATGTTGGCAATTTTTAGAGCATCGTACCTTATCTATCTCTTTGGGGGGGGGGGTGGATCAGGCTTCTTGCACCGTAGAGGTGCTATGGCTGGATTGTGACCGCTGCCCGTGGGGGCAAGTGGCACCTTATCTATCTCTTTGGGGAGTGGGTGGATCAGGCTTCTTGCACCGTAGAGGTGCTGTGGCTGGATCGTGACCACTGCCCATAGGGGCAAGTGGAGGGATGGGAGTTTGGATCCCAGCTGGTCCGCAGCTATTAGTGCTTTTTTTATGTTAATAAAAAAGGATCTGTTTATGAATTTTGAAACATGTTTAGGTTGCTGGTGGAATCACTATGATTTTACTAGAAGGCACAGATACCAAGATTATCTGATCGGTATAGCAGATATGGCTTCAGTTGGATGCATGGTCAGATATACAGTAATTACGGATAAAGAGAAGCCACTCTGTTTAAAGTACAGTCATGCTGTCACTTAGAAAACATGAATTGGGAGAGAAAAAGGTACGGCTGCCTCTTGATAAATGTGAGTGTTCACTGTGTGCATTAAAAAAAAAAAAAACACTTGCCAGGATGATTTGTTTCAAAGCTGCTGAAAGTCACATTTATTTAAAAAGAAGTGACCCTGAAATAACTGCAGTTACAAAAACTGCCAAGAACAACACAGCAAAAATGCAGAGACAACCGAGCTACAGAAATGCAATGTTAGCATCTCAGTGGGTGCACAACATTGGTGGCTAGACACAAACATGGAACTGCCATTATTTCTGGATCATTTGTTTTCAAATATATACCATATAGATGTTTCTCTAACATCTTTCATGTCCAGATTCATTGCAATATGGGACAAACGTGCCTCTCTCAGGAGGTCTCATCTCCATGGGTCCCACCTTCCCTGGACCTCTGCAGAGGATATAAACCTGCTGAAAGCTTGTGATTCTGCCTGGCATCTCTGCATAGTCTCTGGCTCCCTGAAGGATTTGATGAGATACAAACTACACAACACCTGCAGTAAGGCCACCAGGGAAGCCAAATCAATTTACTCCACCTGCAGCCTACGGAACAACTTTAAATCCCCTGATAGATTCTAGAAGATATTTCACTCCCTGCTTGATCCTCTTATGCAGTATACCTTCCCTAACTCAAATTAGGAAGCTCATCTGTCTGTGACCCAACTGAGGTCGCTAACACCTTTAGCAATTTAGTCAGGTCGTGTGCCCTCTCATCCTCCTCCTCGCCTCCCTTCTCCACCTTTTGTCTGCCAATTATGTCCCCAAATGCCCTTCATCTCCTCACCCTCAAGCCCTGCATCTTTTTCCTTCTCCCCAGTCTCCTTGGAGATCATCCCTCACTGCCTTACTCTCTTAATTCTGTCAAGGGGCACAACCAAAATGGTCTGGATACTAACCTTTGTCTCTGTGCTAGCATTTTTGCCTCTTTTGCCTACATTTTCAGTCTTTACTTTCAACTTGGAGCCAACCCCAAGTCATGGTACCAGGCTAAAATACTCCCTCTCCTCAAAGGGGTTGACCCTTCTTCCCCAGGTAATTACTGGTCCATCTCCATCCTTGGCTAGGGTACAGGAAAAACCTGTTCTTTCTCACATATCCAATTACCTTGACTCCTTTCCTCTCCCTTTGTCATTTTGACTTCCGCAAGAACCATTCCACCATCTCCTCACTCCTCAGGTTCACAGACTTAGTGCTGAAAGGCATGGACCAGGGCCTGTTCACTGTAGCAAGTTTCATACACATTGTAAAGGCCTTTGATACCGTGGCTCATCCCCTTGTCTTGGATAATTAGGTTCTGCATGTCTATCCAACCTAGCAGTCAGATGGTTCCACTTCTAACTTTCAGACTGTCTCTAGTCAGTCCATGCTGGTGATGCTCTTTCCACCCCCATGCCATGAAGTCCAGTGTGCCTCAGGGCTCTATCCTTGACCCAGTCCTTTTCTCCATCTTCTTAAATGACTTTTCCTCCACCTTTGTCTCTTCCCACACACACGTATGCAGAAGATGACACAGTTCTATTTACTTCAGATGCCTCAGTCTCTGAGCTGGAATCCTCACTCCAGCATGACTTTATTAGTGTCCAGAATTGGTTCCATTTAAACCAGTTCTCTATAACTGCAAAAAAAAAAAAAAACAACTCTCTCTCTTACTTTCGGCACCAGCAAGAGATTAGCAAGGCTCCAGCATACACCTGCTTCTCAACTCCGGATGGCAACCTGTTTGAACAGGTACCCCATTTCATGTATTTAGGGGTGTTGCTGGATCAGAATCTCAGCAGTTCTACCCACATTGATGCCAACCCAAGAAACATTGCTGTAAGCTTGTTGTGCTGCACTGAAACAAATCACGCCTTCCTTTTCTGGTCTGCTATGAGATCATTCTTAAGGTGATCTTGCCAGTGTTTGACTATGCAGATGTAGTCTACAGCACTGTCCCAAAGACTACACTTGTCATGCTGGACCCCTTCTTCATTACTTCTGCTGCCTTGCCCTTAGTACTCTGACTCTCACCCATCACTGCTCTCTATATGCTAATTGCTTCTCCCCTCTTAAGGCCTAATGTCTCTCACACTGTTCCTCCTTCATGGCCAAATACTGGCTCACCTCTATTCCCACTTATTCCTCCTCTCTCCTTAACCCTGTCATCCCCTTCTCCCACTCCCTCCATTTATATGCTGTTCATTCCTTTCATATTCCTCACAGTAAATCTGTAGCTGTCCAGTCTGCTTTCTTTATCCCACTTCTACACCGTGGAACAGCCTCTGTCTCCCTATCTATCTCTCTTCCTCCCTGCACTCTCTCAAACCACTCTTACTGAAGTACTTCATAAAAGAATACACCTGTTACTAGGCATCTTCCTCTTCTCTCCACACTGTAACGCCCCATGTCCTATCATCTTGTTTTGCTGTTTTACACATTTTTACCTACTGTACTTCATTGTATCACCTACAACTCAGTGTGCTCCATAATCTGTGTCACAAATGCACTCCGGGGGGTCAGGCCGTCTGCTCCCACAGTGCCCATCCTCAAATTGCAATATGTGAACAGGAGTCAAACAGGGTAACCCTCCTGTCTGTTTTGGGTCCGAACAACTACCAGTCTTGAGTCCTGGGGTCAAATATGAACCCTTTTCACTAGCATGCCCAGTTAACATTCAAATATCACACCCTCTTTGAGGAAATGCAGCGCAATACTTAACCCAGCGGGCACCCAACCTGGTTCACAAACCCCTTTTTTGACTCAGTTGAGACCTAGGTACTTTTCTTACCTTGATTCATATGGTAACACACTGTAAGCACTTAACAGTTATCAGAATTATCAACACTGTCTGAGTAGTCACATTCAAAATGAAGAAAAGGCTCAGGCAGGATTTCAAGAAAAGCAAAGTTTACTAAAATTAAAAATAGTAGATGAAATACAAAACACAGAATATATAACATTGAGTGTACAGTCATACAAATTAAATGGACAATTTAAACACAACTGCCTTATTTTTGAGTATCTAATCCTACCCTAGTTTCAATTAGTAAATGGTTGTGGTTGAATTACCTACATTAGTAGAAGTCCTCTTGAGAGTGTGTACTTTTAGCAGTCCAGAGATAAAAAAGCATGGTCTTCTCTCAGCTTTGTCAATCAAAAGGGAACAAGGGCCCCACCCAGCTTGTGAGGTCACAGCTCTGTGGTGATGCTGGCTGTGAGGTCACTCTCTTCCTCTATACCAAATTGGTCTCAGACATCTGCATGTTGCTATGCACCCCACAAAAACTAATTTTTTTTTTAAATTAGTGAGCCTGCCTTATGGCAGGTCAGAATTATCCCTTTGTTCTTCAGAGGACATTCCTAAGCTATTTCTCTTAGTGGTGAGAAATTTAACGGGTATCTGTCAGAAGTTGCTTTCCTCCTACTAGGTCATAAAATGCAATACTTTATACAAGTGGCTGGTTTACAAGCTCTACAACCTGGTTTTATTATAGTCCCAGGAAGTCAGCTTTTACAGCTAGTGGACAACAAGGCCAGCACATTTTTTTTTCTTTTAAAAATCCAATATCCCCTGATGCCTGTGCTGATTGCCATATTTTTCAAGCACAAATTCAAAGGAACATATATTTATATTACAAATAATAAGAAGAAGATTGGCTAAGCATCACAATCGGAACTTTATTTATTTATTTATTAGTAATTCTTTTTATCTTCTGCCATTCTGGGACTCTTCTAGTGAACCACACTGACCGCCACCATGTTACTGCCTGCCTGAAGCTCTCTCCACTTGGATGTCTGAGATGGACACTCCCCCACTTACCTGATCAGTTGACCAGGCCCCACAATCGCCAGACCAAGGCAGAACAGTGGGATCAGGAGAGCCAGTGGATCGAGCCCGGCATTGGGCATGTGACAGCGGGGCACAGGAGAGCACCATCACCTATTTAGGGAGCAGGGGTATTTCTTGTTTTTTCCCCTGGAGTGCGGATGTGCAGTGGCATCCACGCACAGGATGTGCTGTTGCCCGCCACCACTCCTAACCCCTATATTTGGCACTGTTATCTGCCATGCCTCCTGATCTCCACCAGAGGCCTCTGGTGCACTGTGCAAGCCCTCTACCCACCCTGGGAGAGGAGAGCAGTCCTCCGGATGCTCAATCCTCTCCCTCCCAGGCCAATCCTCAGCAACCCAAGTCTTTTCCCGAACCCGGGTCACCAGCATGGTGTGAGCTGTGGCATCCAGAGCCTCAGCCGTCAGCACCACCGGGCCAGCAGTAATCTGAACTTTATGCCTCATTGGTTCTATACCGATGTCTTGCCCTACAATGGTAGCATGCTCCCTTAGCTCTCCATCTGGCTACCCCATAACCAATGTTCATGAACATTTTTTACATTGTTTTTGTTTTCCTTTGAAATTCATTACTTGTACTGTGATTTTATTGTACATGCTCATGCACCCATTGTTGCCACTTTGTTATTGCTGTTTCACCCCCAGTTGTATCCCCCACAGGTCACACCTGTAAACAAGCTCCCAGTGTGCCTATCCTGGTCACTGTATTTTAAATAAATAAATAAATACATGGGATTTTTGGCAGCTTTGAAACAAACTCAACCTGGCAAGTTCTTTTCTAGTGCTCCCGTTTACCTTTTATTCTCTCAGTGGACAGATATTGCTGATAGAGTGGCATGTGTTTGGCATATTGGATACCACGCTATCGAGACAGGGGGCTAATAGTGGAAGATAGGATGTTAGTGTAATATTAGTCACTGATTAACACTGCAATGTCATATTTCAGTGGGATGGAAATATGTGACCAAACGCCCCCCCCCAATTCAACATGAATGATGGGGTGTGTATTGTGTAGTTCTAACCGCACATGCAGTGGTGTAGTAAGGCAAGAAGTCACAGGCTGAGCACCTACAGCCCTGGAACTGCAGTTAGATCTGCACAGTGTACACCCCAATGTGTCTTAAGTGCTGAGTTGGTTGAGAGTGTGATCAAGTGACAAGAGTGGAAGTGGGGGAGAGTCCTGGAAGTAAAGGACTATGAAGAAGTAAGCGGACAGTAGGGTGTGCGCATGGCTGGAGCATTGGAAATGCTGTAATGTTGTTGCTGTGAGAATCCATGGTCATCACCGGGCAGAAGCACAGTGAACACCAGCAAAAGAAACAGAACAGGTGTGTGACTGATTTTGAGGTAAAAGAAAACAAACAAAATAAACAATGAAAAATCACTTTGGCTAATGGTAGACTACTAGTCAATGAGTGCAGTCATACGGGGGGGGGGGGAAACAAATGGGAGGGAGAAGCTGAAACTCTGTTTACTGGTCATGCATCCGCGCTCCAACGGATACCAGAGGGGTGCAGCTTAAGGGGTGACTAGCCCCTGAAAATGCAGCAGTAGGATCCAAATTAAGCTGTACTCCCAACACAACAATCTGCGCTCAGACCTTAATATCGATTCCAATATTTTATTTTGCCAGATCCATAGACATAAGTAGTGACACAACATGGAGCTTGGTACTAGTCACCTAGCCTGTAAAGACTTCAATGAAGTGCTGGGGCAGTTACTTCCTAGATGATTGGTACTGAGTGTTTTGTCGCTACTTATGTCTATGGATTTGGCAAAATAAAATGTTGGAATTAATTTTCAGATCTGAGCTTGGTTTGTTGTGAGGGTAGTGCAGCTTAATTTGGATCCTATGGCGGGGAGAAGTTACTGCTAGAACTCTGCTGCACTACATTAAAAATAAACAGATGATGGAGTAAAAAAATCAGCATTTAACATATACCACCTTTTTTGTTATGGTGAACTGTTTAAAATAGTTAATATATTTTTATTTATTTTGCCAGAAAAAAAGCTCCATTGAGCAAAGCTCATTTACTAGTAGTTCCTGGGTGGGACAGACAGCTATACAATGGTTTACAGTTAGTAGAACTTCAGTAATACAATAGTATATACAACAGAAAGGAAAATTATGACAATAGGTAGATGCAGGTACATATACTCATAATTAAAGCAGCAGTGCATGATCGCATTGGTATTGAGTGCTCCTGCTTCTGACTTGTATATTGCCCTTTTCTGCCATTTTGTCTGCTTCACCATGTTTTTTAACGTCTAATTAACAAAAGGAACACTTCTTTTAATATGGTTCAGACCAGGTTTTCATCACTATTCTCAGTTGTTTTTAAATAATAATTCTTTAAGATTGGCTTTCTTTTGACTATAATGAATTAATTATGCAGCAGACACTGCTTTCTGACCTTATGAGACAAGAGGTGCACCAAACCAGCTAAGAATACTGACAAAAACCTGGTTTGAGCCATATTAAAAGGAGCACTCCTTTTATTATTTCCAATGTGCAAAAAGTGCTAAAGAGGACATATGATGGGGAAAGAAGGGTGCCCTACAAGTAAGGAGATGAGGCTCAATCCAAGATAGAGTAGAAAAGCGCATAGGTCCAAAGTTCATCGCTATCCTGCACTGCTGCTTTAATAAACTGAAATGCAAATGAAATACGATGATGCAAGAAGAAAGAGGGCGTATAGGGAGAGAAATCAAGGTGAATACAATAACCTAACAATACATAAATCAGAAGGGTCAGGAACATTCCACTTTATCTGTCCCATATAATACAGACAGCTTTTTTCCTCTTGGTGTCTACTGGGTGAGGAGGAATTGGTGTCTTTAGAGCTTTAAAAAGCCTATAGTTGGTATAAGGGTTTCATACAAGTACTGTGTCCAGGCTGGCAGGACTGAATTTTACCCATGCATTAGACATTTCTAATGCACGTGTAATAGCCAGTTAGGTTGCTTGAATTTCTTTCTCCATTTTTAAGACCCAGATACTCTGTCTGCTGTTGTGCTGTATTAAGTAAACAGGATAGCCCGAAAATTCCTATAATACACTATTAATGCATCAGTGAATAATACCCAGACATCCCATTTTGGTGACTATAAACCCTGCTTTCTTTATTAAGTCTAGTCACTCCTTCAGCCCCCCCACCCCACTCCCGGAGAGTGGTAAACAGTAATATTTCTGTATGGTTCTTACTCACTAATGCTGGCTAAGGATCCCATAGCATAGCCATGCTCCAGAAAACTGCTTAATCCTTAGTCTCTCCTAGCAGAATAAGAGCTTCTGAGAAAGACTGCTTTACTGTCTGGTCACCTAAATAATTCCAGTTGTAAACTGCAGGTGGCTGTGAACTCAGTTGCTTGTTGGACGGAAAATTGATCAATCATAGACTAAATGTATTAGCACAGAAAGAGGATCTATGGTCCTTAGCAATCTCCAGACTTAGTAAAATATTTACAGTATTAACTACCCATAGGGTTCACTCATATTTGCTTATTTTAGAAAACCAAGAGTAAAGGAACGTTTTATCTTGCTTTAGATTTACCACAAATCTATTATTCTAGAGGCTAGATGTAATAAAGCCACTAATTATAGAAATGATAATTGTTGTTTGGAGTCTCTAGAAGATATCATACAGTGACATATGTGGTGGTGCGTGGGGGCCCGGGTGCAGGCTGCAGGGTTCTCCTCATTTACTGCCCTCTGGGGACCGGGGAGATTTCCTGCAGGAGGTTGTGGATTTCATCATTGGCGAGGTGTTGGTGTCCCCCAGGGTTTGGTTTTTGGGGGACTTCAATGTCTGGGCCGATGACGAATCCTCACAGCTGGGTTCTAACCTCCTCCAGTTGATGTCATCACTGGGCCTGACACAAAAGTTACTTCCACGACCCATCGCCATGGCCACTGCTGGACCTGGTGTTCTCATGGAGGCTTGAGATAGCTAACCTCAGGATTGATCTGATCATGTGATCTGATCATTACACAGTAAAGTTCTTATCTGCCCCCGTTAAGAGGGTTAGCTACTACCCTTTGAGGGGATTGTTCCCAAATGGACTTTTGGCAGCTGCTGATCTATCTAGTGTGGGCATTGCATGTGTGAAGGGCACAAGTTGAGGTGGTTGCCACCTATAATAGGGTGGTATCCAGGGTGCTTGATGCCCTCACACCTGTCCGTGTACTACCCAAATCTTCTCAATTGAGGTCTTTTTAGTTTGATGGGGACCTCAAGGCGATGAAGATTAAGGGTTGGAAGTTGGAGCGTTGCTGGCAGAGGACCCAGATGGAGGCAGACTTTATGGACCTGCATGGTCACTTTGTTGAGTACCAGAGGACAATCAACCATAAGAAGACAGAGTTCCTGTCCAGGGAGACTGCTGCAGGGAAGAACCGGCCATCTCAGCTTTTTAGGACTGTTGTCAGACTTCTTCATCCGTTTTATCAACTTCTATGTTTCTATGTTGTCTGCAGCCGGAAAAAGATTTTTCAATCACCTTGTGTGATGAGTTTGCTCAGTTCTTCACTGACAGGGTGTCCTCCATCCAGCAGGGGATTTCATCAGAGAGTCACATTGTGACTCACAGGGATTGCCTTGGGTGTGACGGAGGCGCTCTGCCTGTCTGGGAGGAGTGTAAACCATTGGAGGTGGCTGAGGTCACTAAGGTCACTGAGGTCACCTCAAAGCTGAAGCACACACATAGGTGTCAGTGTGGCTCAGTTGGTAGAACATCCGCCTCTGGACCAGAAGGTCGTGGGTTCTCGTCCCACACCGGGATTGGACTTGCACCTAACAATCGCTGGCATCCGAATGCAGTATTAGGGGGTGCTGTACTGCTGGGGTGTGCCATCCTTCGGATGAGACGTTAAACCGAGGTCCCTTCTGACCATCCTGGTGTTGTCCTAGTCGGTGTCCAGTGGATGTAAAAGAACCCAGGGCACTCTTCGCAAACAGCAGGGAACATTCCCGGTGTCCTGGCCAACATTCCCCTTCCCATAAAACCAGTTCATGCAATTATCCAGGCTGTGTGTGGGTGATGATGTGCGATATGGCTGCCACTACACATTCAGTCACTTCACTATCAGTCTTGCATTGCTTGTAAAGTGCTTTGGGATACTGTGTATGAAAAGCGCTATACAAATGCTGATTCTTCTTCATATTGAGAACTGGACCTGGCACCGACATGTTTTCTGACGAGATGTGTTGGTTCCATAGGCCCAGTGTTCTTTTTTATGCTTTTATTCATTATAAATCAGGTTTGCAAGCTTTGAGTCAGAGACTCCTTTACAAAGGCACCTCATTGTGGGAGGGGGGGGCAGACATCAAGACAGTTATTACAGTGCAGATTAAAACAGAGGATAACATTACAGGTGCAGTAAAAGGAACATTTAACACAGATACACTTATGCTACATAATGTAGTACTTTGTAGGTTACTTAGGTTACATAGTGTTACAAGATTGTGAGTTACACTCATGGATATAGTAGGTCCTCAGAGAAGACAGCGGGTTACATCCCTGTTTGGACCTAGTAGGGAAGGATTGGGTCTGTGGGAGGGAGAGGCTGTCCAGTAGAAGCTGTCGAGCCAGGGGACAAGGCGGGTGGGTACTACAGGTTACAACAGGGGGTTAGTTGCACCTACAACAGCTGGTATTGAAGATATGGTTCGCTATGATTGTCTGGTGCTCATTGTCAGAGGAGTCTTTCCGGATTCCTTGAAAGAGGCTCTGGTGAGGCCCCTTCTGAAGAAGCCCATCTCTGGACCTGGATATCCTGGCACATTACCGACCAATCTCCAATCTCCTGGGTAAGGCTGTGCAGAAAATTGTGGCGCAACAACGTGTGGAGCACCTCATGACCTTTGACATCTATGAGCCACTCTAGTCTGGTTTCAGAGCCAGGCACAGCACCAAAATGGCGTTGGTTAGGATGCATAATAACTTCCTCAGGGCTGGAAATAGAGGAGACAGGTCAATTCCTGTTCTCCTTGATCTCTCTTCAGCCTTTGACACTGTGGATCATGTTTTGCCTCTTGATCGCCTAAAAGAGTACTGTGGACTTGCCAGCATTGTCATCAGCTGGTTTAAGTCCTGTCTTTGTAGCAGGATGCAGTGGGTGGTGACGGGGAATTTCTCTTCCTTCCCAAGGCCCCTGCCATGTGGAGTGCCTCAGGTGTTGATTTTGTTGCCGATGTTGTCTGCAGTGTATCTGCTGCCTCTGGGAAAGCTCATAGGCGATATGGTGTGGGTTTTCACTGCTGAGCAGATAATATCCAACTGTATTTGTCCTTTGCCCCTGGAACATCAGATGCTGTGAAAGTGCTTAATACTTGCTTGGCTGATATCAATGACTGGATATCCTCCAGCTGGTTGTGACTGAATCACGACATGACGGAGGTCCTGGTGATTGTGCCAGGCCAAGGGCATGATGGGAGTGCCTCCAGTGTGGCCACAGGTCTTTTCTTAGGGCCTGCACTGTTGATGGCCTCCTCTAAGGTGCAAGACCTTGGCATGCTCCTGGATGACAGGTTGACATTTGAACCTCAGGTGTCCTTGGTTGTCCAAAGTGTTTCATGCCATTTGAGGAACATTGCCAGGATCAATCCCTAGTTCCACCTGAGGACCTGCAATCACTAGTTCATGCCTTTGTGACATCTAGGCTCGATTACTATAATGCTCTTTACTTTGGGGTCTCTGAAGGTATGCTCTGCCGACTGGAGCTGATGCAGAATGCAGCTACTAGGTTGCTGACAGCCTTTTGAGGTCTTGCCATGTGACCTCGGTGCTGTGGGAGTTGCACTGGCTGCCAGTCAGGTGGAGGTTTATTTTCAAGGTGAGCTTACTCACTTATAAGGCCCTACATGGACTAGGCCCTGGTTACCTGGCTGATCTTCTGACACCGGCCACCTCAGTCCGCTTCCTTCACTCCTCTACCAGGGGCCTCCTTGAAATTTCCAGGACTAGACTTGGAACTGCTGGTGACAGGGCATTCAGTGTCACCAGCCCAGTCTTGTGGAATGCGTTGCCACCATCTGTCAGGGAGGCCCCATCAGTCGAGACCTTTAAGCGTAGTCTAATGGCTCATTTATTTTCTTTGGTCTTCCCAGACGAGGAGTTCTGACCCTGTTTAGATAACTTGGCTTGGTGATATCTGTTGATTTTATTGCTGTCTATTACTATTTATTATTTTACTTTATTTTATTATTTTAATTATTGTATTTATTAATTCTTTTGCTTGTCTTTTGTGTAAGGCACCCAGAGCCTCCAGGATTGGGCGCCAAAGGAATAAACTTTGTCTTGCCTTGCCAGCAGGTACTGGTTTGTCCATGGCATAACAAATACAAAGGCAAATGAATGGGGTCCATATTAAAAAGAGTTTTCCTCTCTCCATGTGAAACTATTATATATTTATTTAGTTTACAGGATTATAGAATTTTATATAGGTTTAGCTCCATCTTAGTAGATATAATTAATGAAAAGTTATGCATAACATATAGAATAATGGCTGAGTAGGTGGTTATAACGAGTTTACACACATCCGAGGTGTGGAATGCCACATAAACCCTGAGAGTGAAGCTTGAGGGGTTTATTAAGGCATCCCATACTGAGGATGTGTATAAAATTCAAGTTTTACACACCTACCCAGCCTTTATTTTATTTAATTGCTGGGGAGCGGTTTCACCACAGCAGTTGTGTAAAATAAACAGACAGAACCGCAGACCAGTCAGATTTCGGTGCATTCCTCAGCGGCTGGCAAAAGAATAACATGTGCCTTATTGTTTCCTTTTCATTTTTAATTATTTATTTATTTATTTATTTATTTTTTATTTTAAGCATAAAAGTGCAAAAGAGTTCTTTTTTTTTTAAACTAACTTACTGCCAACTTCGAGGGGTGGTGAAATCACCATCAAGGAGAGATGGCTCAGGGAAATGGCACTGAGTAAGAGAAGTCCGGAGCCTGGTATATGCGTGGAGCATGTTTGCTGTTATAACAAGCTGGTTATAATTTCAAATTATAACTGGGTATCCCTATGGGGGAGAAACACGACCCAGTAACTATAAATAAATTGCAAACTGGTTAAGATATGTTACGTGTGGCCTTGTGGTTTTATAATAGTAATTTGGTTTTCCCTGGTACATTTACTTGAAGGTGTTTTGTCTGTTTTTTTCTATTTTCAATATTATCATATATTATTTATGTCTTTCTCTGTAGATGTTTTTATACTTTTTTGTGTCTTTAATGACCTGTAATGATCAAATGTGGTTGATCAATAAAGACAATACATACAGTTGCTTGTATAGTTCCTGGCACAAAAAGGGACTGTGCATCATTCATTCTTGAACAACTCCATTGACTCCGTGACTGTTCAGCAAAGAATCAATTTTAAGTCTCTCCTTGTCATTTAAATGGCTGTAGCATGATCTGGGTCCTGATTATCTAATGGATTTACTACAAGTCAGTGTTCCCTCTTCTGACTTGCATTTCATGAACAAGGTACTTCTATCTGTTGTAAAAAGTAGGCTAAAAACAAGTGGGGGGGTGCTGTTTTGTGGAAATCCCTGCTCTTAATTAGCTCTGCATCATTTGTTGAAAATTTACTTACTTCAGAATGCTTATAGTGATATATTACATTAAATAAATACATATAGGTGGTTGAAGACAAAGACCAAAGTCCATTCTGTTTTTCCAGTTATCCTTCGGTTTACTCTAACATTTAGAAGCTTCAAGTGCTCCTTGACGACCTGCTTGTTTTGCATTAACCCTTTGTCACTATCCAGCTGGGTTCTGAACCTCAAGATACTGCTGGCATTGACCACTTCTCTGTGTAGTCTCTCCAATTTATCCACAACCTTTCCAATAAAGAAATACTTCCTTGTTTATTTCTTGTAGTTGCCTCCCCTCACCCCCATAAGTTTGAGGCTGCTTCCCTGGTGGTCATTTTAGTGTATTCTAACTGCAGTAAATCCATGGTGTCTACCTTATGTCTTTGTACTGTACTTGTAAGTTTCTGCCATACTCCCCAGTCCTGTCCTCCAGTGATTAATATTTAGGATATCCAGCCTTTCCTTATGTGTCCTGCCTGGTTGACCATTAATCATTTTCCTTGCTCTCTGTTGCATACTTTCCAGCCTTTCCTTATCCATTCTCAATTGAGGGTTCCAAAAGTGTACACAGTTCTCCAGGTGTGACCTAACCAGTGACCTGTGCAGTGGCAATATTATCACCTTTTTATGTAGGAGCGCTTACGCAGCCAGCGTCTTGCAGTAGTGGAGATTTGGAGGCGCGGTCGCTATTGAGCGAATGCAGGGCACACACCAGTATGTGCGTCCCTCATTCCCCAATCAGCCTGCATGCCGGCGCCACACCACCCAGGCAAGCACATCTAAGGAAAGGTCCACTGCATTGCCAGCAAAGCTCGTCACACGCAGTGGACTTTCCTACATGCTTTGCCAGCTACAAACATGGCAGCACAGTGGCCACTAAACTGCCAACTTCGAGGGTGCCCAATCCCCCTGTCGGCTTACCCTGACCCTCATGTATGTGCCGACGGGGGGGGTCCACTCCCTGTCTGCATATTGTGTCCCCCCCTCCTTTTTTGCTTGCCGAGGGGGTGCCCAATCCTCCTTGGCTTATGTGCCCCCCCTGCTTTCACAGCCACAACAGGGGTGCTCAGTCCCCATTGGTATCTGCCCCCTTCCCACTTTATCGTGCCGATGGGGGAGCCCACTTCCCACCGGTATGATGTTCCCCACCCCTATGTACAACGGGGGTGCCTAACCCGTCATAGCTACAGTACCTCAAAAAACCTGTAAAAAGAAAACTGTCCACGATTTTTGTTTTTAACACCTGTAAACAGAAAACGGTCCCTCGTAGTCTCCCTACCCCCCTCCCACTACCCGCACCCATCCACTGTGCACTCTGCCTCCCTACAGCCCCTCACCCCATACTTACCTCTGGAGCTCGGTGTGATGATCTTCTGTGGACCAGGAACACGTCTGCACTCTTCAAAGCCGACCGCGAACTGAGGAAATGCCGGTAAGCTGTATAATGGAATAAATAGAGTTTTTCCAACTTTGATGCATATCTAGGGCATTTTTTGGAATTTTTGCACCAAGTCTTCAACATTGAGTTTTTAGGACCCCTCCTCATGAATTCTGGCACTGTTATGATGTTAATCAGTCCTGAAAGGTGATTTTGCAGTCACTGCGTGGACTCTCCTTTTGGGACTGATTAATGCAAGGACAGTGGCAGTGTTCATGAGGTGGGCTCTGGAAAAGCCTATGTTGCAAATTTGGTGAAAAAAATCCAAACAAATGACTGTGTTATGAGCACGTGTTGCACATTTGCTACGCACGCTCGTAACTTCGTGAATTTGCAATATTTTCATGCCAGATTTTCAACATTGTCATTGTTCTACACCTCCTCGTGAACAGTACAGCTGTCATTTTTCACATCCTGGCCGAAATGTGTTTCTGCATTTCCGGCGCACAATAGCGCAGTCGCTGTGGGAAATCAGTGTTCGGGGCAGATTATGAAAATGACAGTGACACTGTTCGTGAGCAGAGGTCCTAAAATGCCTATGTTGAAAATTTGGTGATGATACTCCATAAAATGACTGTTATGAGCATACATTGCGCAGTTTGCATGCATGCTCGTAATGTGCATTTGTAATATTTTCACTCTGGATTTTCACCATTGGCATTTTTCCACACCTCTTGATGAACAGTACAGCTGTCATTTTACATATCCTACCTGAAATGTGTTTTCTCTTGTCCGGCGCAGAATAGCACGATCGCTGTGCGAAATCACTTTTTGGGACAGTTTGAGGAAATGACAGTGACACTGTACATGAGCAGAGCTGCTAAAATGCCTGTGTTGAAAATTTGGTGCAGAAAGTCCATAAAATGACTGTTACAAGCATGCATTGCGCTGTTTCCACGCACCCTTGTAACTTCGCAAATTTGCAGTATTTACATGCCACATTTTCAACACTGCCATTTTTTTTACACCTCCTTATGAACAGTACAGCTGTCATTTTTCACATCCTGCCCAAAATGTGTTTCTGCACTGCGCTGCCAATGCCAGCGTGACAACATTCGGCATTGACAAATGCTTGTTTCAACTAGTGAAGCTCCATCTGATGCACCCCCATATTGTATGTGCATTTCTATCTGCTTTCTCACACTGAGGTAAAGATTTCATACTCTTATTTATTTATTTAATTGCTGACTGATGTAACTATTTATGCCGCATACTCTCCAGCCTCTCTGTCTCTCCTCGGGACCTTCAGTCACCTTCCCATCCCCTTCTACCTCCCAGTCGTGGCCTCATGCTTCCATTGAGCCTTTGCTTTCGCCCCCAGGTTGGGTCAGGGTTTGGGATGCCCCTGGACATTCTGGTCTTGTCAGCAGGGCATGTGCTGGTGAGATGGGGGACTCTGGATACTATATACTGGAGGCCATATCTTTTGCAGAGATTTACTTATTTATTTATTGAAAGATATCGGAATTACAATCCTTTGAATCTGAGACTCCTTTGCAAAGGCTCCACATCAGTAAGAAAATAAAGTAATACAAACGTAACATTTCGTACAAAACTTATACATTTGGCACAGTACTAAACTTAAACGTTTAATGGAGGATTTAAACATTTGGTACAGCGTACAATGTAGGTGAGATGCTAGGGTCATGGTCTTTGTCCCCTGTAAGTGTCCCCTGAGCTGTTGTGTGCAAGGTGATCCAAGTGTGCGTAGGCATGCTATGTGTGTGCCCCCATGCCAACATCTGTGACACCCACACCCAAGACCATCTCCAGCTCACTGCCATGTGTGGTCACCCAGGCAGCAGTCTTGCAGCAGAGCACAGAATCTTCCTTCCACAGAGGAGGAGCGCATCCTCTGGGTTGCTTGATCCTCCTCACCTCAGCCCACCCCCAATGACCCCGGCTCGTTTCCAAACTTGGGTCGCCGGTGTCATGAGTGGTAGTGCAACCACTGCGCTGTCAGGCCAGCCATGCTGTTATTTATTATTCGCCCCAGATCCCTGTCTTCTATTGAGAGTTCAGTGGTGACACCATTAATTCCATATTCCTCTCTGTGGATACTTGTTACCAGTATGCATCACCTTGCATGTTTTAGTACTGAAATTTAACTGTCATGTTCCAGACCACTGTTCAAGTCTCTCCACATCTCTCTCTTCGTGTTGTTATGCCCCTCATCAGCGTCTACCCTTCTGCAGAGCTTTAAGTCAGCTGCAGATAGACTCACCTTGCCATGCAGTTTCACTCTACATAACTTATAAACATATTAAACAGTACCAGTACCTGCACCGACCCAGTGGCACCCCAATTCCAGAAATCTGAGAGTTTGCCAGTTAGGACAACTCTCTGGGTCCTGTTTTGTAACCATTTACCAATCCACCTATTTATTTTATTCCTAGTCCTGTTCTCCTTACCTTTTGTAGTCAGCTGTGAGGCACCAAATTGAAGGCTTTGCTGAAGTCGAGGTGTTATTGCCTAGTTTCCGTCACTATTTGCTGCATCAAAGAAGTCGATCAGTCTAGTGTAAAATGACCTTACCTTAGTAAACACATGCCAGTTGCTGTCCATGAGTCTATTGTCTTCCAGAAAGTCCAGTCTGCTCCATGATGATTGATTCCAGCAATTTCCCCACTTTTGACATCCATTGAGTAGGACTATAGTTACCTGGCCTGTCCCTATCCCCTCTAGTATGTAGAGGGACCACATTTGCCACCATTCAGTCCTCAGGCACCTCCCTAGAAACTAGTGATTCAGTAAATATGTCTGCTGGGGGAAGGGGGGGGAGATGCCAGTGACTGGCTCATCTACTTATGTAACCATGGGAGCAACCTGTCTGGACCAGAAGAATTTGGTCACATTCAATTCTTGTCGCTCTGTCTGGATTTTTTCTTTAGTAAATATCTCTGTCCCTAACCTAGTGCTCTCCCTCCTCCATCTTCTAAATGTTCTCCTTATACTACTTTTTTCCCTTACATATCTGCAGGTCTTGCATTGGTTTTGACTCTTCCCCACGATCCTAGGTTCGTTACCTGCTTTTATCCTCCTTAACTAATATCTAGGTTTTTTGGGGACATGGCCCTATTGATCTTGTTTGCTTCCCTCTTATATACCTTTAAAAGCTTTTCTTTCCTCCCTTACTGTTTCGCTCACTTGCTTATTAAACAAAAGTGGTTTCTTCAGTCTCCCAGCCTTTTCACACATCTCACACGTGATATCTGATATTGAGATCTTATTTTTATCTATTTATTTTCTGCCTCTTCAACTGTGTGCAGGTCCCCCAGCTGCGTATCTCTGATCATTCTTGTTTTGTTTTCATCTCCCTTCCTAAGGTCAGGGATGGAGCACAGTGCTGGATTAATGTTGCTTGATCCACGACACCATGTTGAATTTAATGGTGTTATAGTTACTCTGGCCTATCCTCCTTAGCAATGTTTCTGATTGTATCATGGTTGCACAATTTCAGGTCTGTTACTGCCTCCCCTCTGGTGAGATTGTGTACTCGCTGTGTGGGAACATTTCCTTGTGCTGCATCATGGGCCCTCTTACTTTTTTGGTTGCCTGCTGAATAATTTTTATATTCTATAGTTTGTCAGGGAGATTAAAGTGAGCCTTGAAATTTTTAGACCTGTGTAATTTGTTGTTTCCTTGCTGAGCTCATGGGTTTCTTAATTTTATATAAAGCATTGATTGTATTGTACTATTGTATGCTGCTGTGATGTGGATTATCTATTTTTGTATATGTTTAATCTTATAGTCCTGTCAGTGACTCACTCGGTAGCATCCCTTCCTCTGTGGCTGAAAGATTGGAAGGTCATGGGTTCTAGTCTCACACCAGGAACTTGGGCAAATACTCAGTACTGACACTGTAGTGTGGCATGGGGGGGTCTGCACTGTTGACATTCTGTCCTTTAGATATGACATTAAACAGAGGACGCTTTGGCTCATTTCTGCTGGCTGTCCAGGTGAAAGTCATAAATCCCATGGCACATGGCACTTATTGTGAGAGCAGGGGTTTTGCCTAGTGTCCTTGTCAACATTCTGGCTCATCATTAGAACAGGAAAACACACTTGGTGGGACAAAAGAGGAGCCACACAACATTTGCTCAGCGAATTGCAATATTTATTCTGTGCAAACATATCGCAGTACAAACCATGGTAACTAGAGAGGCATGCAAAAAAACGTTTCCCAGCACTTTTCCACACATGATCTTCCTCAGGGGGTATAGTCATACTAAATACTAGCGAGGACCCCACCTGAAATTCATCAATTTAACACCTTTAGATTTTTAAAGGTATACTCAAGCCAGCTCCTTTAACCTTAAGTGCACAGTATTACTATGTGCCGACAACGGGAAATCCCACACTGAGGAAAAGCTAAATCCGTCTGCCATTATATGTAGCAAGGGGGAACAACTTATACTCTGATATTTGGGCACACAGGGAAGCAGGATAATCATTTATTTTTGTTTGCCTTTTTTTTTTTTTTAAAGCCTCAAGTAAAAACATGGGGTGACACAAATAAGTTGATGGGCATTTATTTTATATAGAAAAAATGCATAGGCATCTGTGTGTTATGTGATATGAGGTTTTCTTAATGCACCCGAGATGTGTGATAACCCATAAACCTTGAGAGTGAGGCTCAAGAGGCTTATGAGATTATCACAAATTGAGGTGTGCTAAAAATAAAACTCATAAACGCACAGATTTCTTATGTGTTACATTTTTATAACAATCAGTGCAAGAACTTATGATAAAGGGACCAGTTTGCACTTTTAATTTCGCACAGCTCCACAAATCAAACATAGAAACATAGAAGATGATGGTAGATAAGAGCCACATAGCCCATCCAGTCTGAACTTTTTTTGGTTGCATTGCTTACTACACCCCTCCAGGTCTAATTCGCTTTCACTGCCGCCCTGTTACCTACCTCTTATGATTCCCTTGTGCTTATCCCAGGCTTTTTTGAATCTTACCACTGTTTTCAACCCCCAACTCCACTGAAAAACTGTTCCAGGCATCCACCACGCTTTCTATGAAGAAGTATTTCTTCACAACTCTTTTAAACCCACCCCTCTCCAGCTTCATATTGTGGCCCTTTGTTCTGGAGCACCCTTTCCTCTGGAAAATACCTTCCACTTGTACCTTATTCACCCCTGTGAGGTATTTAAAGGTCTCGATCATATCCCCCCCTCTCCTCTAGGGTGTACATGTTTAATTTCTTTAGCCTCTCCTCATAGGATATTTGATGTAGACCCTGTACAATCTTGGTAGCCCTCCTTTGGACAGCCTCCATCCTATGTCCTTCCTAAGATGTGGCCTCCAAGCCAGCCCAGTGGTGCTGAGGGTTGATGCGCTGGACACCACACCTCACACCATGCCAGTGAACCGGCTTCGGGAACCAGTCCAGACTGCCGGGATCGGCAGGGGAAAGAGAGGATCGAGTGTCTGAGGGTCTGCTCTCCTCTTTTGGGGAGGGATTCAGGGGTAGCCTGGTGCGGCAGTGGCCCCCGGTGGAGACCGGTGGCACTGCTATGCACAGAGGCTTACAGGCTTGGGGCAGACGTCTGGCAACTGCCTTCCAGATGTGGGTGGGAGCACCCACATCACAGGCTGGGCGGCATTGCACGTCCCACTTCAGGGGCGTAAACATTACTGGAAAACCCTCCGGCCCGGATAGGTGACGGCCCTCCCAGAGCCTTGCCACCACATGTCCAACACTGGAGCCCCACCCCCTTTCGATCTCCTCTGGACCCTATGTCCCCCGAGGGTGCCCGGGGAGAAAGTAATGACCTTGAGGATGGCAGGGTTCACAGTGGGTGGTAGAGCGGCACCGGCCAGCGGAGAGGTCTGAGAGAGTTCCGGAGTCGGGGGAGATAAAACAGAGTTTAAAAAAAAAAAAAAAAGATGTGCCTCCAAAACTGGACACAGTAGTCCAGGTGGGGTCTCACTAAAGACCTATATAGTGGCAACACCACTTCCCTCTTCCTGCTAGTAATACTCCTACCTATACATCCCAGCATCCCACTAGCTCTCCCGGTTGCTTTATTGCATAGTCTGGCCACCTCCAGGTCATCCGATACGACATGACTGCAGATCTGTGCAAACACTGTAACACCCCACCCAGTTATTATGGTGTTTGAAAGCAACCAAAAATTGGTTGATAAAGGGGCTCACCAGTTATTATTGTAACCTACGTATCCAAGTGGGCAGCACTTTTTTCATGAATTTCATACATTTCCTGGTCAAAAATTACAATGCAAACAGTTTGAAATGATGTGTTCAGCACTTTGAAAATTTTTAGGAAATTCTCTCTGTAAAAATAAAATGATACCCGACCCATTGGCACAGTGGTTGATCTATACGTAGTGTTGGTGACTTGGGTTTGGGAAAGAGCTCAGATCGCTGGAGGGTTGGCAAGGGTAGGAGGATTGAGCATCCAGAGAACGTTCTCGTCTCTGAAGAGGGAGGGTTGCTCCCTCTGCTGCAGTGCTGCAAGCTAGGTAACCACAGGCAGAAGTACAGTGCAGACAGAGTGGTAGGGTAGCAATCATGTGGGCTTGTGGTTGACATGCCATCACATGCTTTCCCACTCTTAAACCTTTCAATTACCAGTGTCCTAGGGTGCTGGGAGCAAAAAACTGATCGGGAAAATTAAATATCCAGCCATGGCTGTATGGTGCCAGTTCCACCCACAGGTTTCACACTACACTGAGGGACCCATGCATCAAAGGCTAGTAGAGATGTTCAAGGGGCCTGGAACAGTCCTGATGACTATGAGCCCCACCATGGGGAGCAAGGTATTAGAGTCTAAGGAGGATGAGGGTATCACCCAGAGAAGCTGGGTGATGGGGTAGGGGCAGAGTAGGCAGAAGGGTCCAAGCAGGCGAGAAGAGGGCATAAACAGAAAGTAAAAAAAAAAATAATAATAGTAATTGCTTGATTCTTTAATGCTTTGCTCTGATTGGGGGTTTCATACATCAGCCACATGATTGTACCCAATGATATCTGTGAAAAATTATTAGATTTTTTTTTACAATTCATTTGCCCGGGGTAGCTCAACTGAGAACATATTGTTTTTCAGTGTGTGTGTGTGTGTGTGTGTGTGTGTGTGTGTGTGTGTGCGTTGGCGTGTGTGTGTTTGTGTGTTTGTGTATTGCTTACTGCTACCCAGTTTTGGGGATGATGAAGACTTAACCACATGGAGGTCAAATGACAGACTCAAGGTCACACAGTGGTGACTGCTGTCCTGGGATCTGACGATCGATCCAGTGGTGCTGAGGGTTGAAGAGCTGGACATTACACCTCATGCTGTGCCATTGATCTGCGTTCAAGAACGATCTTGGGGGTCGGCTCGGAGGGGAGGAGGGCGAAGAGCGAGATTGAGCCACCACAAGGCAGCTGTCTCCACCTTGGAGGAACTGGAGGCTCCCTGGCCACTGGCCACCACCCGGTGGAGGATGGATGGCAGTGCCAAACTGAGGGAGCTCTGGTGGCAGCCACTGGGAAGGGCGAAAGGGGCTGAGCTGGTGTCATGGGGCGTGTGTGTGCCTCCACACATGCATGATGCCCGTGTGCTGGGGCCCCGGGGAACAGGGGAGAGAACGGGTTAAAAACCCAGAAAATATAAATGAAAAAAAATCTTTGTATCTGCAGTTCCAGAGTACAGTATTAAAAGCACTAGACCTTTACTGCCAGGCAGCTTCACTGTTGCTCTGCATGCAATCCCGGTTTGCAGATCCCACCAGGTCTGCCTCTGATATCAAACCCATCTGCTCTATTAAATTCAACCACACCGCCAAACAGGTCTGCTCCATCACAGGGCCAACCACCTCAGGCATACCCATTACCAGATCTGGATCTGCCTGGTCCACTGCATGCACCTACCCCACTAGATTCACCTGCCCTACTAAACCCACCTATGCCACCAAACTAGCATACCCCTGGAATGGGAAATTATTTAAGATTACTTAATTCACAGGACCTACCTGCCCCATTACCCCTAATCAGAGAGGAAATGAATCCAGAGCAGGAGAGAATGATAGACAAATGGGTTGCTGCAGATACCCCACTCATCAGATTTTAAGAATACGAGGCAAGGCAATAATGTTTGTATATCAGCTTATTTCTAAATCAGTAATAGATTGCAGTGTGTTTATAAACTAACTAATCAACAATTTATTCACAAATGGATTGTGGTGTGTTTGATTCCGTACTAATTAATTAATGACTTAAAACCTGGTAATATGTTCCTGCTAGGTTAAAAGCTTATGCATTTAGTTTTTAATTTTTATTTTCTTACAATCTCAAAGCAGAATTAAGCACAAAAAGTAGATTTGTAATTTTCCAGGCATGCTGTGTCTTCATGAAAATTCTGAGAGTGACTTTCTCAACTTCAGACACCTATTAGATGCTTTCCACTAGTAAATACAGAGAACATACTTTTTAACCTCCCAGTCTAGTTATAAGTGGTCTGCAAGCAGTCAACCCTGTCCTATTGTGGTTTTGCCGGACCACAGGAGTCATCATGGCCAGCCAGCCAAATCCTGCTAGGTGAATAATTGACCACGAGTGGCCAACCTTGTCCAGTCAAGGTAAACAACTAGCCACAATAGGTGATCAGCTGTTCACACCTCTGTCCAAAGTGTGATTCTTCTCAAACTGATTGCCTTGCTTGAAGACACAATCTAATTCTCAAATATTTAAAGAACTGTCTAAAGTATGATGCTTCTCAAACTGAGTATCCTGCTTGACAACACAATCTAATTATCAGATATTAAAAGACATTACTGATACAAGTCCAGTTACGTATTATTTCCCTATATCTAATTCTCAAATATTGGAAAACATTACTGACACAAGTCCAGTGACGTATTATTCCTCTATATCAATCGGATGTCTCCAAGTTGCTAACAGCTCTTGGCATTTGGTCATCGATTATTGACTACTCAATTTGTGGAGACTGCTAAAATCTGAAAACCATCAAAGCTCTGAAGCTCCTATTCTCTGCCTTGGTGAGAGTATTTAGAAACATAGCAGTTGACAGCAGATAAGGACTGCAAGGCCCATCCAGTCTGCCCATGTCTTTGCAACCATCAACAACCCCAGCCAAGGTAAACAGTTCCAGAGGCAGAGCTAAGCATCACCTCCACTCCCAGGATCTCGTGAGGACATCAGCTTGTACTGGTCTGGTGGGTTAAGTTACTTGCACCTTAGGCATAGGACCTAAGGCTGACAAGCCTGGCATTTGCTTTTATTTCTTTCCGCGACTATTTTTGGTCTGCGTTGAAGGAATTATTTTCTGCTTTGCACTGCTGTTCAGAAAAATTGTAACTGCATTTTAAATTGTACCTGGTCTATTCATGTTAATGCCAAAACTACCTTGTAAATTTTGAACACTGATATCAAGAGTAAAAACATTTTTAACCATGAATCCTGACTTGAGTAATGCTTCTCAATTTAATATTATAAAACCTAGACCACTTAGTTTAGAAGATGATAACCTAAGAAGTAAGTCAGTACCCTTAAGATAACCGTTCCAGGTTGTATTCCTATAATTAAATGTGAAAATTTCTTATGCTCAAAATTACTACATAAGTATTTGGGTTGGTGTATCAATAATTCTAGTAAAATACACTGGTGTAGGATATATGACTGTCCCAAGCACAGACAGATTATTTTAGAGTAAATTCAAGAATATTTTTAGAACTAGAAAAGACTCATTGTCCACTGACAAAGTAAACATGCTCATAAGGGAATTTTAGATTTTAATGAACACACATCCTTTATAGAACGAGGCCAAATAGTCTTGGTCAGTCAAGTGTCATATGAGATAATTGTGGCAGGTGGCCTAGACTATAACACAGAAGTCACTCTTCCCACCCTCTGTGTTGTCATTCCTAACCTATCTCAATTAGTGGACAACTTGGAAAGACTGCCAGTCTCCGAAGGTCTCAGTGAAAGCCGTGTGCACCAGACTGAGCAAAACAAGTTATATCGGAGAGCCGAAAAGCACTCCAGTTTAACTCACTGTAAAAATCAGTTCTCGGTTATGCAATTCTAAGTTCTTGCAGGAGGCATGCAAATGTGTAATTACATGTTGCTAGAACTGTAATTTAGGCCTCTTCACATTTTGTTGAAAGAAACAAGCATACAGATTTTTGGCACTCAGGATTATAGTAATTATGTTGCTTTTAGGCATAAGATGGAACTTTATTGTGGAGTTTGGTGTCATACCCTGGTTATTAGCAAAATCATATATACCCCACCCTTACCCTGTTCTTCAGTTTGCAGACTGGTTACTGAATTAAGACTTGAGTATGATACTCAAGGCTCATGTCATGTTTAAATTTATGTAGCGCTGTGGTGACCAGAAACTTGTGAGCCATGCTCCTGAAATCACTGCCTTTTCACAAAATAAACTGCTTTAAAGCTGGTGTCAATCTGTGACACCTCCTGCCTCAAGGAGGGAGGACACCTCCTTCCACTGCACAGCTGCGTTCTGATGGCACAGATGGAGGCTGTTTAATGGAGAAATTAATAAGTGGGCCCTCAGGAGTGACCTTACATTGTCAGGCACCCACTCCCCTATTGAGACCCAGAATGGGGCTGGCAGAGGAGTTCCAAAGGTACTGCGGTCACAGCTACCCTTTTGATGGTCTGATTAGGCATTCTGCCAGGTTGTTCCTCAGGACCCCACCTTGGGGAGTATAAGGGAGGATTTAGTGGGAAAAATACCTCAGTAGCCCCAGGCAGATAAAACTATCCTGCTGTCTCCCCCTCCCCCCACCCACATTGCAGTAGGGCCCTAAGGACTCCTTCCACACTTTGCTGGCTCCTCCTTCCAGACCTCTACCATTTGAGCGAAGCATCTTCCTACCATTTTGGGGGTCTGGGGTCCCACCTACAGGGGGCAAGCAGTGGGTTACAGTTAGGATTCCACAGAATATGTTGGGCAGAGGCTGGTGTGACTTGGACCATTGGAGGACTCCTATGGAGGCAAAAGGGCTTGGGCAAGTGGAAGGTGGACATGACAGTTGGCATGGAGAAAATAAGGCAAAAACAGAAAGTAACAAAATGAACTGTCCAAAGTACAGAAACCTCTCTTTCTGTTCTAGCCATTGCAGCAAATCAAAGCAAAATCTTAGTGTGGCCACATGCCTGTGAAAATAAAAATACAAAAACAGCGAGAGGGGTCTGCTTCTAAAATTCTGAAATGCAGTCTACAGCAATGAAGTAATGACTTGCTCACTGGCCAAGTATTCGAATAGAAGGTATTTTTATTTATATATACAAAGAAGCACTGTATCATATAATATGGCCTAAAAAAGTCATTTTTATGAGAATACTTGGCTGGTGAATGAGTCATTTCTCCATTGCTGCAGATCACTGCAGTAAAGATTTGTACCGATAGAAAGCTGTTAAAATAATTCTCTCCAACCAGGGAGTAATGATGGGGCATGATGAACAAGATTTGCTAACTGGTGAGGCGGATATGCCTTGTGAGACTGTATTGTCTTCATTTTTTTCCTGGTTACCTCATTCCCAGGGCCCCCAGTTGCTTCTTTTCTTCAAAACCATACAGCAATGACTCCTGCCCATAGACTCGCTGTCAGTAGTCGATGCCCACCACCAGCCTCCAGTCCCAAGTCTGCGCCTGTCCCACCACGGTGGGCTCCCACCCCTCCTAGGCCATGGAAGCATCTTGAAGTCCCCTGTGTTCGAGGCTAGCTGAGCATACACACCTCCAAGCAGGGTAGGGTGGCATTGGGCAGCATGTGTGGCAGTAGTAATCTGGAGCTCCCTAGGCAGGCCAATGCCTTACTCTTCTCCCTGCTGCATGTGGACAGACATGCCATGGCTGGCTGGGGGTTGGGAAGGGGTTGGGTGTGCATGTGGTCACTCATGCTGTCAGTGGCTCCTCCACCATGCCATCCCATGGAGCCACTGCTAGGGTGGTGCTGTACTCACCCACCCTTCCAGAAAGAGAGTGTCTACTTGGATGTTCTTACAGGTTGTCAGCATGCCAGACCAGTCATCTGCCACTTGGCATCACAAGGGGATGCTTTTTAATGATTAATTGGTGCAGTGTAATAATTAATTTCATTACTTAAAGGGAACATAATCCCTCTTTAAATCTTTTAATATAACTGTAATGTTGGGCATGTGTGAAGTCTGTTTAATAGCCCCTGTGTAAATAGTCTTATGTTTTCCTATTTAGGGTCCCTTTTTTTTCTTAGAGTTTTTTTCTACTCTCTGGCAGGCTGGGCAGCTGTATCAGTCCATCCTGTGGTCACCGGCCATCCCAATCCCTGTTCCACCTCTCGGGATTGAGCAGGCTGTTAATGCTCTTGAGGGGAAGGGCTTCATTAAGTCTAGCCTCTGTATTTTTCCCACCGTTTCTCTCCCCTGGAGCCCTGTAGATGTGCAGTGGATGTGATATCCGAGCTCCATCTCCACGTAGATGGCCCTGGTGTCCTGAATACGGGTTTCCCTTTCCTTACATGGTGACGTGCATGTGCTGCCATCCAACCATCACTGAGTGGCAGTCAAGTAGCGCCACATGAACCCCACCCCCGCCCTGAGTAAGGAGAGTCATTCTGGGACCCTTAATCCTTCCTCACCCCACTGACCCCAAGCAACCCGAGTCCGTTCCCAACCCCAGGTTGCTGGCGTGGCACGAGATAAGGCATCCAGTGCCCCAACCCAACACTCCGCTGGAACACCTTTAGGGTCCTTTTTAATGTGGCTTTTTTCATTTTCCCTAATCGTTTTGCAGTTACTTAGCAGTTTCAGAATCGAGTGACGTCAATTGAGCAGAAGCCCTGCATGAAATGCTTCATTGGGCTTCAGCTCAACGGATGTCACTGAGTTTGGGAACTCTTATGTAATTAAAAAAAAATGAATATTGGACAGTAAAAAAAAATAGCATTAATAAGGGACCCTAAATAAGAAGGAGAGTTTCAAAGCAAATGCATAAAACAACACATTGGGTTTATTGAAATGCATCACACATACCCAAATGAACAATTATAATAAAAAAAATGGAAATGACAGGATTTTTTCCTTTAAGGAAAGAGCTTAATAGAAGTCATCTATGGACAGTAGCTGAGCTGCAGAAGATACTAGTATAGAAAGAGACTTGAAGCAAGACCCAACGATCCATGTGAGACAGTGCATTATTTTTCCATAATAACACTTGCGTGTATGCAAGATGTATCAGCACTTCTGATGCACTGCACACCAAACATGTGCATATACCTGGTACAATGGTGCATCCTGAAGTGTGCTATTTCACTTTTAAAAATAGCCACAAGAGATTGGGCCTGGCCCCACACGTGAGTGTAGGGGCCCTTTGTGTTGACCGTTCCCCTTTAAAGACAGTACGGTGGCTTACTACTTTTGCAAATCTAAGGAGCCTACCCCACAGCATTTACTTTTTCCAGGACACATGGCTATGGACTCACTCTTATATTGAAGAAGCCCATAATATCTGGCCTAAGGGCTCCTCCTTTTAGTCAATTGGGGAAGATAGGTGCTTGGGGGTAGGCATACTTTTTTCCTCCTATAGTTACCAGGTTGAAAAAGTTTTGGATATTGTACCTGGGAGAGTGCTATTAATTTTTATTTTATGTTTTGACATGTATTTGCAGCTTATAAACGTATGTGGGTCTCAAACAAAAGCTTCTAAGGCAAACATATTCAGGTTGATTCAGTCCTTCTTGCTTACCACAAAAGCAGTGCTGGGGGGAGGTGATTTTACCTATGGCTTGACTTGGGAAGACAGTAGGGTTTGCACAAAGAAAATATTTCATGTTATGGTGCGCCTCAGCCAAGAAATAACTCAGGCTGAACTAAAGGATGCAGTTTGTGTAATAAATCTGAAAGGAGAGCATACATTTTACAAAGGCCCATTTTCTGCGACAATAGATTTTTAGTTTTTCACCTTGGCTTCAGATCACTTTAGCCAAGTCTGTCTCCATAGAGACGACAGACCACAAACTGGTATCTGTCTCTGGGTGGCTCTCACATACAAACAGGTCCAGGTTTATGGAGATTATATACTTCTATTCTAAAATAACCTGTCCATTTCAGAAGCCATAAAAACTTTCTGGATGCCCAGAAATCTTCATTATTATGTTTGATTTGCCAACAAAAGGTGGGAAAATTTCAGAAAAGAGCTTAACTTCTGCCTCCAAAATCAGGCTAAAAAACTTGAATATTATAAATACTTGAAATACCTGGACATAAGACATCAGTCTTAGAAACTTTTTGACCCTAGCAGAAGTAGCCAAGAAGACTACTCATCCAGGATCAAAGCAATGAAAAGGGAAATGTCCCAGTACCAGTATAACAATTTGATTAGTCTAATCCAAGAACAAAAATTTGATACACGGGGAGAAAAAAGACAAATCCCTTTTTAGATTTCAGTGAACATATTGGCAGTTGCTTCATAAAAGAACTGATAAAGGATGATGGACAGAAGCTGTCTGATCCAAAAGAGATCCCCTACTATGTCTCCACTCATGTAGCTAACACCTCTGGAACCACTGGGCCACAGGACGAGGGATGGAAAGACGTCCCGAGAGACTTAAACATCCCTGGGCTACCTAAAGAAACTCGGGATGGATTTCAGGCGGGCACCTGTTTAAAAAGAGGAAGTTATAAAAGCCATAGCCTCCCTGAATTCTGATACAGCACCCGGGGAAGATGGTCTACCAAGTGTAATATGTAAGCTCCTAAAGTTTTGAGAGACTCCTATAACTGTATTATCTCAAGGATAATGAGATAAATGCATGAATCATGGTGTTTTGATTTATTTATTCCCAAATGGGGATAAAAGGGATGTACAGAAGTAGAGACCCATCAGTCTTCTCAACACAGACGTAATAATTCTGGCAAATCCTAGTATGCACATTGGTACAAAACTTCATCCTTGGTAATCTGTTGTTGCATACTCAGAAGACTGATTCATGATAACCTTTTGTTCCTAAGAGAAGTCATGGAAAGAAGGAATTCTGGTACAGTTGAAAGTCTTCTCCTCTTATCTCTTGATCAAGAGAAGGCTTTGAATAGGGTTTCTCACTCATTTTTATGTTGATTGCGTGCATGCACAAGAAACATATTGCAGGCAGATTTCTCCACAAGCAGGCTGTGGAGGCCTGGCACTGTTGTGGCCAATGCCCACACAGCCTGTAAAGGCTTGTCCAGCGTCCTCCAATGCCATGGCATGCTGCTGCTGACACTAGTTCAGCCAGCATGCCACCAAGTTGTAAAAATTTAGCCGCTGCAATCAGGGGCCTCCTCGTCATTGCAGTGTAAGCCATTTGCTGCAATGAGGGAGTGACCTGTCATTGCAGGGCAGGATCTTGACTCACTGATATTGTTTGTGAAGATGGCAGTGGTTTGTCGCCATGTTCACAAACAATATTACCCTCCCTCACTGTGTTTATTTGCGATGGGGGCCCAATCCCGTCGGCTTCCAGTCTTAATGTTTTGTTGCCATGAGGAAGCCCACTCCCGTCGGCATTATAACCACCCCCGCTTATATTGTCTGCCGGCAGAGTGCCCAATCCCCGTCTGCTACAGCTTAGCTATCCCAAAAGAAAGACTGTGGTGGCACACTGGGAGCCCACCCCAGTGTGCCACATGCCCTGTAAAATAAAAAAATGGTCCAGCGATGTCTTTCTTTTTTTTTTAACCTGTAAAAAAATGAAACTGTCCCTCGGCGGTCTCCCTGCCCCCCTCCCACAACCCGCGCCTATCCACTGTGCACCCTTCCCCCCACACCCCATACTTACCTCCGGAGCTTGGTGCGATGATTTTCGGTGGACCGGGAAAACGTCTGCACTCTTCAAAGCCGAAGCGAACTGAGGAAATGCCGGTAAGCTGTATAATGGAATAAATGTTTTTTTTTCCAACTTTAATGCATATCTCAGTCATTATTTTTGGAATTTTGGCACCAAATTTTCAACATGCGACTTTTGGGACCCCTCTTCATGAATTCTGGAACTGTCATGGCGTTAATTGGCCCCAAAAGGTGTTTTCGTGGTCACTGCCTGGAATCGCCTTTTGGGGCTAATTAACAAAACGACAGTGCCAGTGTTCGTAAGGTGGGCTCTCAAAAAGCCTATGTTACCAAATTTGGTGGAAAAATCTAAAATATTATGTTTTTATTGAAGCATGCTATGCAGTTGCTACACACGGGCCAGAATTTCCACAAATGCAATATTTTCATGCCAGATTTTCAACATTGCCATTTTCCCACACCTACTTATGAACAGTACAGCTGTCATTTTTCCATCCTGGCGAAATGTTTTTCGCACTTCTGGCCGCGAGAATAGGCCGATCGCTGTGGGAAATCACTGTTCGGGACAGATTAAGAAAATGACAGTGATACTGCTCATTAGCAGAGCTCTTAAATGCCTATGTTGAAAATTTGGCGATGATAGCCCATCAAATGACTGTGTTACAAGTGTGTGTTGTGCACTTTACACGCACCCTTGTAACTTCGACGATTTGTAATATTGTCACGCCAGATTTTCAACACTAGCATTTTTTCACACCTCCTTATGAGCAGTATAGCTGTCATTTTTCACATCCTGAATGAAATGTGATTTCACAGTTCCAGTACAGAATAACGCAGTCACTGTGGGAAATTAGTGTTCGGGACAAATTAAGAAAATAAAAGTGGCACTGTTCATGAGCAGAGGTCCTAAAATCCCTATGTTGAAAATTTGGTGATGAAACTCCATAACATGACTGTGTTACAAGCGTGCATTGAACTGTTTCCATGCACCCTTGTAACTTCACAAATTTGTAATATTTTCACGCCACATTTTCAAGACTGGCATTTTTTCACACCTCCTTATGAACAGTACAGCTGTCATTTTTCACATCCTGGCTAAAATATGGTTTTGCACTCCTGCTGGAGAATAGCACTGTCACTGTGGGAAATCAGTGTTTGAGACAGATTAAGATCGAGCGAGTGAGAGGGGGGGAGTGAACGAGCTCAACTGAGCTCTGTCGGGACTGCTGCAGATTTGTTTGTGGGCAGAAAAAGGCCCCAACGCAAGAGCCCAGTACAAAAGGGCAGCCTGCAGCAGTGGGAGAAACAGAACGAGAGAGCGAGTGAGTGAGGGAGGAGGAGTGAGCAAACTCACCGGAGCGCTGTCAGGACTGCTGTGGATTTCTTTGTGGGCAGAAAAAGGTGTCAGTGCAGGCAGGGGCCCAGTACAAAAGGCCAGCCTGCTGCGGTGGGAGAAACAGTATGAGCGAGTGAGACAGGGGGACTGAGTGAGCTCAGTGGAGCTCTATCAGGACTGCTGCGGATTTCTTTGTGGGCAGAAAAAGGTGCCAATGCAGGCAGGAGCCCCACAGAAAAGGGCAGCTTGCAGCGCCAGGACATACAGAATGAGCGTGGGAGAGATGGAGACTGAGCGGCCTCAACGGAGCTCTGTTGGGACAGCTGCGGATTTCTTTGTGGACAGACAAAGGTGCCAATGCAGCCAGGAGCCCCGTACAAAAGCGTAGCCTGTAGCACCAAGAGAAACAGAACAAGCGAGTGACAGAGCGGTGGTGAGCGAGTTCAACAGAGCTCTATTGTGACTGCTGCAGATTTCTTTGTTGGCAGAAAAAGGCGGCAACACAGGCAGGAGCCCAGTACAAAACGCCAGCTTGCAGCACCGGCAGAAATGGATTGAGTGAGTGAGAGAGGGGGAGTGAGCAAGCTCAATGGAGCTGTGTCAGGACTGCTTCAGATTTCTTTGTGGCCAGAAAAAGCCACCAACGCATGCAGGAGCCCACTACAAAAGGGCAGCCTGCAGCGGCGGGAGACTCAGAATGAGCGAGTGAGGGAGGGAGGGGGAGTGAGTGAGCTCAATGGAGCTCTGTTGGGACTGCTGCAGATTTGTTTATGGGCAGAAAAGGGCAGCAATGCACGCAGGGGCCCAGTACAAAAGGGCAGCCTGCAGTGGCAGGAAAACCAGAATGAGTGAGTGAGTGAGCTCAACGGAGCTCTATTGTAACTGCTGCAAATTTCTTTCTGGGCAGAAGAAGACAGCAATGCAGGCAGGAGCCCAGTAGAAAAGGGCAGTCTGCAGCGCCAGCAGAAACGGAATGAGCGAGTGAGAGAAGGGGAGAGAGCGAGCTCAATGGAACTTTGTCGGGACTGCTGCAGATTTCTTTGTGGGCAGAAAAAGGCACCAACAGAGGCCAGGAGCCCAGTACAAAAGAGTAGCCTGCAGCGCCAGGAGAACACAATGAGCGAGTGAGACAGGGGGAGTGATCGAGCTCAACGGAGCTCTATCGTGACTGCTGCAGATTTCTTTGTTGGCAGAAAAAGGTGGCAATGCAGACAGAAGCCCAGTACAAAAGGTCAGACTGCAGCGCTGGCAGAAACAGAATCAGTGAGTGAGAGTGGGGGAGCAAGCAGGCTCAACAGACCTGTGTCGGGACAGCTGCGGATTTCTTAGTGGGCAGAAAAAGCTGCCAACTCAGGCAGGAGCCCAGTACAAAAGAGTAGCCTGCAGCACCGGGAGAAACAGACTGAGCGAGTGACAGAGGGGCAGTGAGCGAGCTCAACAGACCAACGCAGTCAACATTCGGCATTGACTAATGCTTGTTATTTGAGGTCTTAAAGAGTTCCTGACACTGTTGTGACAACTTTGAAAAAAATTTAATATTTAGACACAGTTCAGCTGATATTTAATGTTTTGTTTCTGTAATGCTTACCCTTACTTCTTTATTAATCAGGACATTTGCTTGTAAACAGGATTGCTGCCCTATCTGTTCTGGCTGCTTGCCTACACCTGGCATCACAGTTCTGTTTATGACATTGCAATCTGTTGCTGTGGAGATAATTGTGATGCTGTAAAGGTTTAAGGCAAGGTTAGTGTGTGATGTTTTTTAAGTTACTATGGGGGAGCCAGTAGAATCCTGTCTAATGAGCCCATACATACCAGGATTTCAAAGGGAAGGTTTACAAATGATTAACCCCATTGTGTTTTTGTTAGTATTTTTTTTTTCTGTAACTTTCGGCACAGGGGTGCAACTGCCACCAAATTATGGAGTCCTTTTTTGCTCTCCAAGTGCAGTCATCATTTTCCTTTCTGGTCTTCTGAGCTGTTGAAGGTAATAAGAACAGGCTCAGTGTTCATCACTGCTTATATTTCTGAAGTTTTTTTAGAAAGTTTGTTTGATGGAAGGTTCCTTTGCACCAGGTTGTCACAGTTACCCAAAACACCTCTATACCTGGATTCTTCAGATGGTGTTTTATGAAGATCCAGTTTCTGCAGCCACCTTCTCATTCTCGGCCCTATGGCAAAACAGTTAGTGGATAAAAGAATACCTTGTAAAATGTGGGACACTGTTTGGGTTGTGTATTCATAATAAATTAAAGCAGCAGTGCTCGTTAAATGTATTCCTTTTATTTTGTTTAGTATACTTGCCTACCTCCCGATTAGCAGTAATCTGTTTGTTTTGGGTTTTTTTTTTTTTTTTTACAGAAAGTACCATTTTCACTTAAAATTCTACATTTGAATATCTATTTACTTTGCTTTGTTTGTTTCCTTGCTGCCATGCTCACTGTAAATGCACCTCCACTTTTGGTTTTGGAGTGCAGCCACGGTAAGCGGCTACAATGTACCACAACGGGAGAGCAGAAATGTGCAGCACAGAGTTACATGGAAGTAAACAAAGGACATGCTGAGACATGAAGGGGGAGTGTGGCTATTAATACAGCAACAGCAATATTTGCTGTGGATCCACAACAATGGTAAAAATGATTTAATATCTCTCAAAATACAGATAGCTGGAAATTAACTTTTGCAGATATGGAAACTGAATTATGGCTAATCCAGTACAGCCAGAAAGTAGAATTTTGAAAATCACTTCCCTGGTTAGCCAGTAGTGCTGTGTTAAGCATCAAGAGACTCCTAAAAGTCCAACAGAAAGATTGTGTCCATGCCTGGGATATGCAGGACAAGAGGAAAGAATCTCTCCTTCTGTTTTTCTCCTGTTCATACATTTCTAGTTTTTGGAACCACCTGGGGAAAGTTTGTGGAGAAAGGTGTTTCAGAAACATGATGTCAGAAACTCTGGTCTTTGGACATATCTCTGGGGGAGGAATAAATTGGCATGAAAGCACATTTTTGTGTTGTCTTGCGTGTGCACACGCAACATCTTGCGGTACAACCACATTCAGAGGTGTGTCAGTGTTGGTGAATGCAGGGAAAGTTTTAGTGAGTGCGTCTCTAAGCCACCAGTTAGCGAGCATACTAGCGATGATGCAAAATCTTCAAAGAGAGCCAAAACCTTGAAAGAAATCTGCCACTCAAATGAGGCACAGTTTCATCATTGGAGCATCAGTTGACAAGGCTCCATTATGTGCCTTTCCTGGTGAAACATTCCAATAAATATGGCGGCTCCTGCCACCTGCCACACAATCCCCACAAAGCCAACATTGAGGATGCCCAGTCCCCATGTCAGCATGCCCCCCCAGTTCAGTTTGTTTGCCGATGGGGGTGCCCAGTCCCTGTCGGCATAATGTCCCCCCCCACACACCCCCACACACACTTCTTTGCCGACAGAGGTGCCCAATCGCCATCGGCATTATGTCCCCTCCCAAACTGTGGCACACTGGGAGCCCACCCAGTGTGCCCCAAATCTTTTTTACCTGTAAATAAAGAAAACCATCCTCGAAGTCCGTTTTTTTTCTTACCTGTAAAGAAAAAAAGGTCCTCATCATCCCGCCATGCCCTTCCCCAACCTGCACCCCCACCTCATACTTACCTCCGGAGGGTCGATGCTGCAATCTTCTGTGGAGTGGGAACAGGTCTAAACTCTTCAAAAGCCGACTAGGAACTGAACAAAATGTGGTAAGCTTTATAATGGCAGGTAATGGGGGTTTCAACTTAGGTGGATAGCTCAGCCTTTTTTGGGGAATTTTAGTACCAGATTTTTAACATGGGGTTATTGGGACCCCACCTCATGAACACATGCGCTGTCATCCCATTACTCATTCCCAAAAGGTGATTTCACGGTCACTGTGTGGAATCACCTTTCAGGACCAATTAATGAAACAACAGTGCCACTGTTCATGAGATGGGGTCCCAAAAAGCCCATGTTGCAAATTGTGTGAAAAAATTCCAAAAAAGTTACTGCATTACAAGTGTGCCTTGTGCAATTCCATGTACATTTGTAATTTCGACAATTTTTTACATTTTCATTCCAGATCTTCAGCATTGCCATTTTTTCACACCTCCTTATGAACAGTACAGCTGTCATTTTTCACATCCTGCCTGAAATGTGTTTTCGCACCTGTGGCGCACAATGGTGTGGTCGCTGTGAGAAATCCACTTTCGTGACAGATTAACAAAATCATAGTGCCACTGTTCATGAGGGGAGGTCCCAAAATGCCTATGTTGAAAATGTGGTTAAAATAATCCCCAGAATTATTGCATATTATGGGCGCATTATGTGCTGGATTCTTACACACACGCCGTGATTTTTACTAATTTTTCATATTTTCACTATAGATTTTCTAACGCTGCTATTTTTACACTCTCCTCATGAACAGTATAGCTGTCATTTTTCACATCTTGCCCGAAATGTGTTTTCACACCTGTGGCACCAAATGGTGCAGTCGCTGTGCAAAATCATCTTTCAGCTAACAAACTGATAGTGCCACTGTTCATGAGGTGGGGTCACAAAAAGCCCATGTTGAAAATTTGGAGTGAAAATACCAACAAATGCCTGGGGCATTAGGGTTTCCAACTGTAATGCCCCACCCTGTAGAGACTGACAGGCGTCAGGAGTGTAACTTGTGATTGTCGGCTGTAATGTTCATGCCATTCCACCCCACCCCACCCCCACCCTGCAGCCAGTGACAGGCATCGAGGTGTGCCCTGGAGTCTTTGGCCCCAAAGTTCATCCCATTGTCCTATACTGCACCCATCTCCACATATTTCCTTACGGAATGGGGTGAGCGTAAGGCCCAAAGACCCCAAGGCACACCGCAACACTTGTCTTTGTCTGCAGGGTAGGGTGAGGTGAAATGGCATGAGTGTTATGGCCAATGACCCAAAGGCACACCCCAACGCCTGTCAGTCTCTGCAGGGTGGGGGTGGGGTTGGTGTCAGTTGAGTATTTCACTGCCATTCCTATTATGCATCTCTCTAACTCCTGCACTACCAGTGCCAACGCCAGCAAGACAACATTCAGTATTGACAAATGCTTGTTCTTAATTCTGCCTGTCTGCAATGGTCAATTTAGCAAACTTGGTGCCAGTATGTGATACAACAAAAAGAGGTGGCTCTACAAGTGTTGTGTGATAAGGTTATTACTGAACTGGAATCCTTGTATGCTAAAGAATTAAAATCCCTACCTAGAAAGCAGTTCCAGATTCTTTGATCAGGAATTATGTAGAGAATAATTGATAGGCAAGTGTGTGTGATGGATTTTTTTTTTTACACATTCGTGGTGTGTGATGACCCATAAACCTAGAGGGCAAAGCTCGAGAGGTTTATACAGTCCTCACACACAGAGGGTGTGTATAAAAACAAACAAACCCCCCCAAAAAAATCCTTAAAAACACACTCTTTTATTTTTTATAATTACTGTGTTTTTGTGTGCTTTGCGACTTTATGGGCAGACTGGATGGGCCTTGCAGTCCTTATCTGCCGTCAACCTCTATGTTTCTATGACTTTGTGCGGGTGTATTAAATGATCGGGTTATTACGGCATTTTTTTGATCTAATAACACAAGTTATTAAAGGGGGTCGCCAATAATTATTCGGTTATAATGACCTCTTTGTAGGAATGACAAGCCTGGGAATTATGTTTGAAGAATTTCCTTTTGGCTTTTGTTGATTTCTTTATTTTAATTTAGAATTTAAGTTTGCATAAACATTGACACCTTGTTATGTTCGATTAGGTAAGAAAAGAGCTAATTGTCATATGCAGTTAAATATTGCTGTTTGATGAAATTATATATCCACTGTTGCGTTCTTCACAATGAATGTTTTAAAGTGAAACGTCAATAAATATGTTTTACAAAAAATATTTTTTACAGTATTCATTTTGATCTGTTTTAAATAAAGAATACCCCTAATCTTCTTCATGAAGTTCAGGCAAGGTATGCCTAGAATATTCAGAAAAAAGATGTTCTCCCCTTTTGAGGTGGTTGGATCAGCGACTTATTGCTTAAAAGAGTATGTTTCACAGAACGGGAACGTATATATATCACAATAAATCCTGGCATTAATGGGCAAATTGCCCATGGATTACATGTTGTTCTGTATGTGAGGGAGGGTATCAGGGCTATGGAAGTACAAGGGAACCTAGAGGCAAGGAAAGGGCAGGAGGTGCTGTGGGTCCCCCTGGGGACAGAAGCTGGGGTCACTGTTTGCACTGGGATGGTATACAGGCCTCTAGCACCGGGGGATTTAAAGATGGCATTACTGGAAACCATCAGCAGGATGGCAAATAAGGGGGAGATGCTGCTGGTTGGGGACTTCTGTCTGCTTGATGTGGACTGGAGCTTTCCAGCTGAAGCTTTGACTAGAAGCAGGGCAATCCTTGACTGCCCCCTGCAGGGTGCATTTCTTAGGCAGCTAGTCAGCGAACACACTAGGGATGGGGCAGTGCTGGACCAGGTGCTCAGTAACAGAGACAGTATAGCAGACATCACAGTGGGTAGTCCCCTGGAGACCGGTGATCACCTTACCGTGTGGTTTAGCATTAAAAGGGGAGTAGAAGCAAACCACATGAGGATGAGGGACCAGGACTTTGGGAGGATGGGTTTTAAAGAAATGAGAAACTGCCATAGAAGAAACTTAGTGGGGGTGGATTGCTTGGAGGGGGCTAGAAGAACAATTGAGAAAATAAAGGAAAGCATAGTAAATACAGCCAGCCTCTCTAGGAAGGAAGTTAAAGCAGGAGGAAAAAAAGGCTACTATGGTACTCTACGGAAGCAGCTGTGAAACTGAAGGAAAAAATGGCAGCATTCAGGAAATACAGAAAAACGCAGAGGAAGGAGAATAGGGAAAAGTATTAGATAAAACAGAGGGAAGCAGGCAGAGCGGTGAGGCAAGCAAAAGTGCAGACAGAGGAAAGGTTAGCCAAAGGGGATGGCCAAAGGGGACAAGAGTTTCTTTAGGTACATAGCAAGAAAAGAAAGGCAAGGGGAGGGACAGTGAGGATAAGAAGGATGGTAGATGGTGACTGAGAAGAGGAAGTTCAGGAAAAATCTGACATCCTGTACAGGTACTTCTGTCCAGCCTTAACAATAGACAGAGTGTGGAACAGACCAGCAAGGAGCAGCAGGAGTGTGTGTGTGTGTGTGTGTGTGTGTGTGTGTGTGTGTGTGTGTCTGTAAGCACAAGTCCATTTATAGTGGGAAGAGTCTTGAAGAGACTTGCCAGCCTGAAAGTAGGCAAAGTCATGGGCCTGGATGGGATACATCCAAGGGTGCTAAGGAACTCATGGAAGAGTTTTCTGCACCACTGACAACCATATTCAACATACTACTGGAAACGGGAGTGGTTCCAGGGGACTGGTGGAGAGCTGATGAACTCCTGTTCCATAAGAGCAGCAGCAGAGATGAGGACAGCAACTGTAGACCACTCAGTCTCACATCAGTGATTGGGAAATGTAATGAAGACCCTGTTAAAAGAAAGGCTAATGGAATATTTTGAATCCAGTGTGTTGCAAGACCAGAGGCAGCATGGAATCACAAGGGAGGGGTCATGCCAGATAAATCTGATTGATTTAGTCAGCTGGGTGACCAGGGAAATAGATCAAGGAAGAACAGTGAATGTGGCCTACTTAGACTTCAGCCAAGCCTCCAACACTGTGCCACATAGGAGACTGATAAAGAAATTAGACAGTCTAGGGGTGGGAGCCAAAGTGGTAAACTGGGTAAAAAAAACTTGTTAATATGTAGGTGACCCAGGGTGGTGGTAAATGGCACTCACCTCTAATAAGGGGAGAGTGACCAGTGGTGTGTTGCAGGGTTTAGTATTGGGACTGATCCTGTTCAGTGTCTTCTTAAGTGACTTTGCGGGGCCGGCCCAGTAGCAAGGTATTCCCATACTGCACCAAGATCCCAGGTTTGGGGACAAACTCAGGAGTCAGACGGCTGGCTGGGGAAGAAAGATTGAACATCCTAGAATGGATCTCCTTCTCTGGGGGGGGGGGTACAGCATCTGGTGCTTTTCAGACCCCTGGTGGAGGCTGGGGTACTGCCATGGCCAGTGCCGCAAGCCATGGGTGGCAGGGCAGACATAGGGTTTCGGTCTCTGCATGTCATTGCACACCCCGCCCCCGAGGATCAGCAAGCAGAAAAACTGGACAGCGAGCCCACCATGATGCCTACCCATTGGTCCCACTATAGCTACCGCGCTTCCTGGTTCCAAACAAGACAGTGTTTCATTGGCCGGCTTGCCCCTGTGGCCCCACCTGAGGGGGGGACAAGCCCAGGGAGCCCTGCCAGTGGCAGTGAGGCCACCAGTAATCTGCATGAGTTTCTGTGTGTGTGGGGGGGGTTGTCTCAGCAGCCCCACCTTGAGGGGGAAAGCCAGGGCAGTTGGCAACCGGGGTGGTTGAGGTGGGGGTGCAGAGTCGTGTGGAGACTCAGGATGAACAGTAGGATGCCAGGCACAGAAAAAAAAAAAGTGACATCACAGAAGAGCTGGAAGGGAAGGTATGCCTTTTTGCAGATGACACCAAGATCTGTAATAGGGTAGGTACTCAGAAAAAGGCAGAGAGAATGAGTAGGACCTCAGAAAACTTGAGGAGTGGTCAAGGGTATGGCGACTTGGGTTCAGTGCCAGAAAGTGCAAACTCATGCTACTGGGCCATAGAACCCCAGGAGCCAAGTATAAAATTGGGGGGAAGGGGTACTGTTGGTCACTACACAGGAAAGGGATCTTGGGATTATACTGTCTGATGACCTAAATGTCACAGGGCAGTGTGACAGTTTTGATTTTTTGATTTTTAACCAGGAAGTGAAGTGGGCACAGCCCTTCAGTCACGCCTGACAATAAATAACAACACTAAATGGTACAAACACACAGAAAAATAAACAAGTACTAAACAATCATTTACTAGCGCAGAACATGACTTAATATTCTCATAAAAGTTCTTTAGCAGAATTTTAAAATGGTTGATGTTTGCAGATTTAACTAGTGCTGACAAACTGTTGAAAATCGTAGGAGCATAATCAAGTGAAAGGCCTTTTACTTAATGCCATCTTTGGAGTATAAAGAGAAAAATGAGTATCAGTATTATTCCTTGTCTGATAAGAATATATATTTTGTGTGTAAATTTACTGCAAAGGGAATGCAGAGTTAAAGTTTGAAAAACCCTAAATGCAAAAACTGCAGCATGATATTCAGTTCTTAATTATAGAGGTACAATTTTCATCCTTTCATGCAATATAGACAGGAATGAGTCCTTTGGAGAGCCCATAGTGCAAATCAACATATATTGTTTAATATCATTTGAAATTTTAAAATAAATGAGCTACTCTGGTTAAGGTGTAACCCCCCTACAAATGGGGGTCACTAAAAAGCCTTCCAATTTAAAATAATTTAGTGAGAGTGCCTAATGCCTCCATATACCGTCACTTTAAGAGCTGCCAATCTGCAGTATAATTAATTTGAACTGGGGGGACTGTGTGTTTCCTTGCTCGAGTCCCGCCTGGGCCACTGAGCAGATCGCCTGCCTCAGTCGCTATATGCGCAGAGGGAGCACTTTCAAAAGATGTAATTATCTGCTGGGAATTTGTTAGAGTGATAATGACTGTACAGTTTGTCTAACCTGCCTTTCTTGCAGCTGGGACTCTGTGTGTTTTGCCCTCCATTTGGATCTGAACTGCTGAATAGGTCCAATTAATGGGAGGGCTCCTTAAAATGGAGCCTGCTGGTAAATCAGCACTTGACTCTCAAATGGAGCCAGCCACAAGGGGCTTGTATAGACAGAGCCTCTGGGAAATGTAGTTTGGACCGTGGCACCTTTTTTTGCCAATAGAGGGAGCCTGTTGTGACTGACAAGGAGAATCAGCCAACTGCAACCTTTGGATTTGGAGGAAAGGCCCGGACTGTCTGCTGGGAGAGTCAGTCTGAGCATGGAGATGGAAGAGTGAGCAGCTCGTAGGGCTGCTGCCCAGGGGCAACATGGGAACCGTGCGGGAGGCCTGAAAAGGGCCTGTCTTTCGTCGGCTCTCCTGAAGGGAGAGAAAAGGACTGTGTTTTCTCAGATCAAGTATCTGAACATGGGTGAAAAAGGAAAGCAGTCGCTGTGGCCTAGATATTGGGCAACCAAGTGTTCAGACAGAGATTCTGAAGTGGAAACCTTGATTTTCAGACAGAGATTCTGAAGAGAAGCCTTGATTTTCAGACAGATTCTGAAGAGGAACCTTGATGCTGAAGTGCCCTGAGGTTTGGGGCAGAAGAGAACTGTGTTTGAAGTTGGAAGCTGAGGGGGGAACTGCAGTGTTCGTGCAACCGTTGTCTTGCAGTAGATTCCACCTGGAGACAGCGTGTAGAGGCCATAAGTTGGCCTGCATTCATTAGTGAGTAATTATTCGACAAGCGATTCCGAGAAGCCAGAGTGAGAGAAGAAGCAGAAGTCATTTTGGGACCAGACTTAACCTGAAGAAGACCGAAAGTGTGCAGAATTGTGATCGGCCTGTCAGGACTCTGTGGTCTGGTACAGTAAGTGACCTTTACATATAAATGTGTGAGTGCTTGTGAGGACTGAGCGCTGAGTAATTCCCCATGTTGTGAACTGTGTGCTGTGCTGGGAGTGTGATTCCCTAGCAGGGTTCGATCTGAATCCGCGTTTGAGTCAGGGAAGAATGCCTCGGTAGCCAGGCTTAGTCTCCTGAGGTGACCAGCTGCTTGCCTGGTAGTGTTTTGTGTACATATAAATTGTGCAGCGAGCTGGAAGTCACAGCCAGCATCTCTTGGACTGCAACTGCCTGTGACTAAAGTATATGGGATGCTTGATGAATGTGTCATTACCAACTTTCTCTGGATGGATGCATTTTGGTATATAAAGTACTGGATGTGACCGTATTTGAATTGCATATAGGATGCTTGACAAAAGTATCACCAGTATTGCTTTGGATGGGACTTTTAAATATTGTGCTGAATGTTCTGGATGTAAGATCCACATAGTTTGTTCTGGAATGTTCAGAAGTCTGTGAGTGCAGGGCAATACCTGCTGTGGTTGTAAATACTAATTTGCTGCTTTACACAAATCTGTTTCCAAGTTGCCCCCACCCTCAAATTAATAGCCGGCCACCTCGACCAGCTGCAACTCCATCAGGCCTGCAACATCTTGGACTGTGGTATCTGTTTAACCAGTATGGTGTGAGATTGCAGGGTTTCTGCTGTATCTAGGACTGGTACCAGTGTGGGTATTAATAATAACTGTGTTTAACATCTGATTTATCAGCAGCTAGATAGCCAGGGCTCTGGATGTCTTAAGTCAAATAGTAAAATGTGATTTATGTCTGCCTGTTAATATGTAGCAACCCAGCTGGAGGGTTCACCAGCAAAAGCCAAAATGATCTCTCTACAAGTGTAAATACGGCAAGATAACCTCTACTCCTCCTGTTTCCCTTTCCTAGCTCCTTTATTCCCCCGAAATAAATATCTTGGTGGTGTTTGAAATCCTGTGTGAGCATATTATTAGAGAGAGCCTTTAATTCAAAATGTGGAAATGTGGGGAACTGTATATTGGGGCATGTCTAGGGAAGGTAACTGGTCACCATGGGTGGTGTAGATGCTCAGGGGGCTACACCCAGTACCATCTCACCCACGTAAAGCACCCTGAGTGGAGGCATTGCGCAAAGGTTTTAAAAATGTTGTAAGTTAATGAACCCAACCCCCTTAGCCTATGTTCGGGGTAGTAGGCAGGGGTGTAACACTGGGGGGTGGCGCCGCCCAGGGGTTACACATAAATAGAACAATACTTTAGTCTAAGATTGGCAGCAATGTTTGCTTAGCTATCAAACATTCAAGCCTTGTCAGACAGAGCATTAATGTTTCTATATAGGAAGCCCTTGTTTTGATTTTTGTTGTTTTTTTTACTAATTTTATTCAAGTGTCAAGATAGACTCAAAGTAGAGTCCAGAGGGTATGCCTCCCTAACAGTGACATTTCTACTGCAACATCTGGCGATCTAGACAACAGCACCATGCCGCCGTAGAAGTACCGCTGGAAGGGGGCAACTACTTCCCCCGACCTGCACCCCCTCCCGAACTAAATCCAACCTGGAGTTAGAATCCTTTAGTTCGGGGTGTGGGGCAAACCCCGATATAAAGAATAGAGCTAATTGCGGAGTTCTCATGCCGATTGCAGCTTGCACGACATGGAGTCTGTGAGCTGTAATGCCAGTCACGATCTTTTTATTCGCGCCAGCATGGTAGAGCAGAGTCCAGAGGGACACCCAAATATTTAACAGATGGCATTTGAAAAAGCTCCATCCTGTTACTCCCCAAAACACATAAGTCCTCTCCAACTCTGGGGCAGTCTCTGTGCTGTGCCAAACAACATGTTGTTTTTATACTAGTTATGTCAAATGAGCCCCACAACTGACAAAACTTGAATCGTTTGCTTTTATTTGCTTTTTGTTTTCTTTACATTCTTTATTTTTTCTGACAGTTTAGCACAGACCTTTGCCAAGCACGCCATATTGGATTCAGAGGGAAATGGCGTGCTGCCATTCTGTTATTGGTTATTTTGTCTGATGTTACTGGAATGCACTACCCTTTCCTTTGCCTGCTGAGTGTTTATAGGACAAATAATGTAATCAAAGGGTGAAAAAACAGAAATGGTGTGGGGGCTGCCATATTTTCTGTGGATCCACACAACATTAGACATGTGTTTAAAAATCAATGGGACCAATTGTCAGAAAGCAGTAGTAAACTGCAAAAGTTAAATCTGAAAGTTTAAATTACCAGGCAGTGCAAAAATATGGGGAGTGATGAACACTTGCTGGTTAACTAGTACTACTGCTTTCATTTGTTTTGATTCAACCAGCCAGTTAGTTTTATATATTTACTGGTTCGGATCAATAAACCACCGCTGGCAGACCCCTACAAATTCCATAATTCAAACTTGTGAATTATGGAGTTCCATAAACCACGGTTGGCAGAAACAGCCGCGAATCTCCCTCTGCGCCTCTCTGAGAAGCTGTCCTCACGCTGACGTTCTGTTCATGCTGCTGACAGAAAACAGCCAGTGTGAAAAAAAACACACATCGAGGAGGAGTGTAATTAAAAAAGCTAGGCACACTATTAACCAGTAAATATAAAAAATAAACCATGGGGAATTGTGGAAATTTGGATTTTATGCACACCCTATGTGTGTGATGCCCAGATAACCCCCCCCCCAAGCTTCATTCATGGGGTTTATGGGGCATCACACCCCTCAGGTGTGCATAAAATCCTCATAAACCACAGTTCCCCATGCATTATTCTTATGTAACCTACCTGTAAGGCCTATTGTATCCTCTGCACAGAGAGGCCCGAGTTGAAGAAGACTGTGTCTGTGTACAGCACAAATTCTGTGTTTGAAAAAATACTTGGCAAGTCATTTACAACAATTGAGAACAATGAAGATCCCAATACTGAGCCTTGAGGAACCCCTGCTCTTACTCCATGCTCAGACAGAAAGTTCCCGATCTTCACCCTTCGTACCCAAGCACTTAAATAACCTTTGAACTATCCTAGGCTAATACCTGAAACACCGAGTTTGTCCTACTTGGTCAACAATATTCTGTGATCCACTGCGTCGAAGGCCTGGTCAGATTAACAACACTACAATTGTCAGTGGGCAAGGCCAGTGGGATGCTGGGGTTCATAGGGAGAGGTATCACCAGCAGAAGGAGGAAGGTAGTATTACCACTATATGGGTCACTGGTGAGAACACACCTAGAATACTGTGTCCAGTTCTGGAGGCCACATCTCAAAAAGGAAATGGGGTAGAGGTAGTACAGAAGAGGGCAACTAAAATGGTGCAGGAGTTGCACAAAAAAACATACAAGGAGAGACTGAGGGATCTCTGCAAGTACATACTGTAGGAGAAGAGGGAGGTGATACAATACAGAGACCTACAAGTACCTCACGTGGGTGAGCAAGGTACAGGTGAAGAGTTGATTTCAAATGAGGAAGTGCAGCAGAGTAAGAGGGCATGCATGCAACGAAGCAAGAAGAGGGATGGGCATTTAGGAGCGACGTGAGGAAATACTGCTTAATTTAGAGTGGTGGATGTCTAGAACAGCCTGCCACAAGAGGCAGTGTGGGCAAAAACAGTGGGGGAGGTGGGTTCAAACATGCATGGAATAGGAACAGGGGATACTGGCAAGTAATCTGGGGGGGGGGGGCACCAGAGACCAGTTAGTCTGCCAACAAAATCTATGTTTCTGTGTCTTCCTAAAGCAGTGGCGGCACATGTCTTGATGAGTGTGAAGGGAGTAGGGGAACAGTTAAGGGTATGAAGGGGTGGACATGCTGTTACGATTTTCATATTTTCTCTTTTATGATTGTGTGTTGTTGCTATTTCACTTCATCTGTATGTTTCTGTTTTGCTTTCTGTTGTGAATCATTTTCTTTTAACAAAAAATTCCCCTACTCGTCGGGGGATGTCACCTTGGCATACAGAAGCCAGCTCATTTTTTGAAATCTTAGCTCAGCAAGTGACTTCCAACAAGTCGATATCTAAGATATATATATATATATATATATATATATATATATAGAGAGAGAGAGAGAAATTAAACTCTGTTTGTAAATGTGTACCCCTGCGGCTTTTTATCGGCATCAAGCATTGCGGTTAAATTACAATCCTGCTATATGGGATTCAATCTAAAAAATTATTTACGTATACATAAAGCAGGATAGACTACGTGCCTTACAATTTAATATATTACATAACTTATACTTTACACCATGTAGATTGTTTCATATGGGTAAGATCTCAGATCCTAGCTGCCACAGGTGCTCTTCAGCTGACGGCACTTTGCTACATATGATCTGGGCATGTCCACATGTGGCAGACCTCTGGCAAACAGTTAAGAGATTTGTTTTCCATTTTTTTCAGCTGTGCAGATTATTTTACTCCAGAAGTCTGCTTAGTAGGCAATTTTGATAGTATTCAAGTCAAATCGGAAAAAGTTTATATGGCGGCTATTGTGGGGGTTACCAAACTCCTCATTCTGTGACGCTGGAAACAGAAGAGCTTACCCTCTATTAAGGAATGGGTTCAGGAGTTATTTATCGCATTAGACTCAGAAAAAGCTGTGGCTGTCTTTAATCATACCCTACCAACATTTCATGATCTCTGGAATCCATTCTTGCAATTTCTCTCTGGGAGGTGAGATCTGATCTTGGTGACGCATTCCCTCTCTCCTGAACAGTGTGTCCAAAGAGTTTTTATTTATGCTCTGATGCAGTGTTCTGTATATTCAGAAATATGTCAGTTTCCCATAGACTTATTTAGTTTTCTTTGTATATTATCCACCTGCCAGGGGAAGGGTTTAAGAGGGGGATACTCCAGGGACAGGAGAGGGAGACTCTTTGTGTATAGTTGTATTTTGCAATCTGGAACCATATTGTAATGCTTTTTCTTTTTTTGAAATGTGAATTTGCTGGATATTTTCTACCCCTCTGATTGTGATGTGTTGTAAAGTGAGTGGTTTTCTTTTTCTTTTATTTCAATAAAGTTTATTGAATTGGTTGAAATAATTCCCCTGCTGTTCATCGATAAGTGCCATTGGATCTTTTATTTCCACCTAGACACTGACCAGAGATGGGCAGAATGGACCTCTGTTTAGCGTCTGACATATTAGTCATTTGTGACCACTTTCAGCATTGCAGCATGGTCAGAGGCCATCATGACAACCAGCACAGAAGCCTTGCAAGAAACCATGACAGGGCTCCACGGGAATTCGGAGGTCTTCATTATTCATCAAGAAGTGAAGCAGCCAATCTGTCCTCAAGTGACAGCCAGGCAGATCCTCCTAGGAGACTGACAGGAGGTTTTGGCCAATCAAAAGGCTGGCTGTCTGGGTTTTCACTGAGGCATCTTCTAGCACATCCAGAGTTTGTTGTAGTGTGTGAAGAGAAGTGGACCTCTCATCTGCTAATGTGAGAAGGGGACTGTGCAGAGAATTTGGAGGGAAGTGTGCTTATGCAGCCATCAAGGAGGAGACTGCAGCTCACAGCATTGGAGAGAGTCACTGAAGTCTGCAGCAAAAGGCATTGCTTGTAAGGGTAAGCGACCCTGCAGTTGAGCCTTAACATTCTTCCACAGAGATCTTTGCAGAGACAGATATGAGGGATTGAGTGGCGATGGAGCGAGCAGGGCTTAAGGCCACCATGCTTTTTATCACAGCAGTTTAGCTGCAGAGGCCTTGAATCCTCATGTAACCCCTAGGTGGCACTATCCCAAGGGCTAGTACCCCTGCCTGCTTGGCTAGTAGCAGGTTAAGGAGCTTGAGTTCTGAAACGGGTGCCACCACCTGGAGGTCAGGGTTGGTAGTGGTCAAGCTAACCTGGGCACAGCCCTCTGGGACACTGTAACCCCCCTCTTTCCTTACTAGTGGCCGGAGCAATACACAATAATCACTTTCACAATACCCCTGATACACCACACAAGTACCCATACTGTTTGCACTTACCACCAGGGCTTTCCTCTGTCCCAGCCCTGGGGCCCCCCGCAAAACAAAGTTATACACAGCAAATAACAGCAGTACAGTACTCTTGCACAAACTGAAACTACAGTCGGGGTAAACGCAAAAAAGAGTTAGATCTGATTTATTTAAGGGGCTTGAACAAGGGAGTTGGGTAATCAGGTTAATTTGCTTAAAGGCTCTATCAACAAACAGTTATGCAAGCACTTCAGGGTCCATAAACAGTCACACACTCTGGATACCCGGATGGAGAATGGTGGGCTAGCCAGGAACGTTGCAGCTGGTTGGAGCCCTGTGATGGATGAAAACAACATGCACAACACACACTATTTGTAATCTGGAGCCAGAGAGTTCAGTTCGCAAAAAGAAGACAACAAGGCAGTCAGATGACACTTTTAGATTAGGCTGTTGTTGCAGGAAGCTACCCTGATGATTACTCATGATACCCAAGACTGGACACAGGCTGGACAAAAATTGAGACAGCAGGTGGTTAATCTGAAGTGCCAGGAGAAGCAGGGCCCTCATGATTTGCAAAGGTGTCGTTCCTGTTCAGGTGTGGAGCAGGGGGGGCTGATCCCCAGGCAGGTTTCTCATCAATGGTTTTCTCTGTGCAGTGGGGTAGTCTGGCAGGGCCAGTGTGGCATGGCCCAGGCCGAATGGAGATAAATGTGGATTCAGTCTGATTAGGCTGGATAAAGCTTCCAGCAAGCAGAACATAGTTCACACAGTGGGGAACCAAATCACGACCCCCCTTTCAATACACAGCACATTTACATGTAAAGGATTCTATGGTGCCAGCAAGCAGAACACAGTTCACACAGTGGGGAACCAAATCACGACCCGCTTTCAATACACAGCACATTTTCATGCAAGGAAATTCTACTGTTCCGGCAAACCGCTCTCCAGTCACGATCATAAAGTCTCTGCACAAAACGGGGATTCAAAAGCAGCTGGAAATCCTGACAGGCTGATCACATTCAGCTAATCTTCTGTCCTCCTCAGGTTAAAGCCTGGTCACAGTCCAGTGTCCTAAATAGTCCTCACAACTCGGATTCAGTCTGAACAAACTCCACCTTCCCTTCCAGGGAGAGCAGGCAGACAGGCAGGCCAAAACTCAGCCCCTCCACATCTCTCCCATGCAAAACCACACAGAACTGCTGCTCAAAAATCACTTGAGCTGCCACTTCGTCACTTCTCAGCCCAAAACTTAAAACTAGCTACAGCAGCCTGGGAAATTCCCCAAGATCCAAAAGGTTTGGTTGGCTGATCCTCCTGTCAGTCACAACAATGGCTCTACCTTCAGGTGCAAAAAGGCACGAAAAGACCAAAACTACAATTCCTACAGATTTTGACTCCAGACAGTTCCTGTAGTCCAGCTCCATTTTAGGTCCCACCAGTACTGATTGGTCCGATTTGCAGTCCAGGACCAAGATAGTGGAGATAAACAAAATAGTCCTTGCTGCAAAGAAGATAGGTTAGACAAACTACATAATCATTATCACTCTAAATGATTTTCAGCAAATAGTTACATCTTTCAACAGAGCTCCCCTCTCAGATTATTTATGACTGCAATCCAGGCAGCTCTTAAAGAGACGGTGTACAGAGGCTGTACAGGCACTCTCTGGCAGTCACATTTAAACTGCTAAAATGCAGGACACCAGCCTGGCAGTGAGCATTTAGTCAAGCTCGAGGAAGACTTTTCAGGAACCCCGATTTGTAGGTGGGTTACACTCAAAACACCCTGAGAGAGAAGGGTGACCGAAAACGAGAGCACAGCTGAATCTGCATGAGGTTCCAGAGAGAGCAGCTGGCAGAAGAGAGCTGAGTGAGCCATCAACAGTGTGGCATCAGAGGTTCAGAGTGGAGTGGCTACAACCAATGTAGACTGCAGCCAGAGACAGAGGCCTGCCAGCCTCGGGCTAAATGTGAGTAATAAAACCAAGCCTTTGGGTCCTGCAGCTCAGTTGTATCTAAAAGATTTACAAGGCCCCAAATTTTTTTTTTATCTAGCTGTTTGACCCCCTGTTGCCACTTCCCACCTACATTGGCGACGGGGGTACATGGTGGAGCTGGCAGGAGGCTCTGGCCCCCCCCCTTGGAGGGGCTCAGTCTCAGGACCTTCTGCATTTCCTGTCCTGACTCTCCTGGCAATCCCCCGTGTGTTGTCTCCCCCGTGGCAGGGCCGAGGTGCAGGCGTCGACTCCCCCCCCCCCGGAGACCAACATCTAGACTCCGGGGGACCAGATTGGGTGTTGCAGGGCCATCATAGAGCCTGCCAGCTCCATTTTTACTAATTTTATCCCCATCCCTCGCCCACGCGTGTGTAACAACCTGCAGCACCCTCCCGACTCTAGTTGCTCCTGACTGCACTACCTCCAGGCCTCCACCTGGGGTCAGCCTTGCAGCGGGCATAGCTGGGTCCCCACCTGGCAGGGGGAGAGCTGCCTTACGGCTGCTTAATCCATTTCCTGGCCTCCTCCCCCCTGCCGACCCTCGACGACCTGGGTTCATTACCGAACCCGAGTCGCCGACGTGGCATTCAGCACCTCAATCCTCAGCACCACCGGGCCGGCAAGGCCCCAGGTTTTGAGTTTGTTGGACTAGGTTATCCAGACAGGATTACAATTTTGAGTATTTCCTCAAATTGGCATGGTTTCATTAAAGTGCACTGAGGCTGGTTGACCACGTGCAGCATCGTCAGTCTTATACCGATCCAACATCTGGGTGCTCAGACAACTCCAGAGAGCTCTCTTGGGATAGTTGTATTAATAGGTATCAGTAGGGATTGTGTGGGGCACAACAGCACATTTGACAAGGTGCACTGTGTTCGAATTGGGGCAGGCTGCATTATCATTTTGGGCTGTTCCTAGGAGGGCACCGAAAGACAAGCCACATAAAGCGATGACACCTGTTGAACTTATGTTTTACCATTAGCCCTTTCCTTCCCAAGAACCTCCTTCCTGACTGGGCAGTGAACTGACATCTGTGTCATCCTGGTACATATTCTTATCATGTGTTTGAGTGTGTCATCTTGTGCGGATTTGTACACGCCTGCTGCATTTGCTGCTGTCTGAATTTTACTTCCACCTCACCCTCCCATTTTTTTTTATCCACCTTTGGGCCAGAAGGTTGCATGCTCTAGGCCACTCCAGGACTTGGGCCCATACCTGAAACATTACCACTTCAGTATAGTACTAGGGGGTATTAGACTGGCTGGGTGTGCCATTCTTGAACTGAGATACCAACTCTAGGTCTCTGGAGAACATCACTGGAGCTGTTGTAGTGGATGGCCAGGTGGAAGTCAAAGGAGCCATGACACTTTTCGCAAAAGTTGGGGATTTTCCCCACAGTTCCAGCAGACATTTCCAGTCCCATAAAACTAGTGCAATAAATTGTCCATGGGTGTGTAGATAAGTGGCATAATTGATGCCAGATTAGTCACTTCAATGCCAGTCTCTCTCACTGCTTGTAAAGCACTTTAGGATACAATGTGTATGAAAAGAACTACTGTATGTTGCAGTAATGCTGTACTACCTCTGCGGAGATGCTGTAGTAATACAATAATGACCCAGTGAGTCATGCTGTAGCTGTGATAAGTTTTTTAGTGCTGTCATTAAAATATTGTAAAGGCTGTATTTGTAGCTACAGCATCTACAGGAGATTCTCCTTTAGTGATGGCTGTACTTTCTTTGTACTTCCCTGGTTCAATCCCCAGCAGTGTCAGCTCTGTAAATAAGTGAATAACGTGGTATGTGGTAGAAGTGGAGGGCTGTGAGCCTAGGGAGCCTCCTGCTGCTGTTGTACATAAGGCTGCCACAAACTCCATGACGTGATTTAGTCAGCAGGATATTCCGAGGGGTGAACGCTGGGATGAACCCAGTTTAAAGGAGAACACCTGAAATGTTTGAAAACCCTTCATACAACGGCTAAACTTCTAATATGCATTTTCACACACACACAGACACACACACACTCAATACTTCTCTTATCTTAATATTTTTGTTCTGCTCCTTATTGCAAACCCCCTACACAGTCCCTAGTGCCATCTCATAGCTCACAGAGTAGCTCCTCCCCTTACAATACACCAGTCTGCTCTGCTGCTGATCCTGTAATTGGTCAGTGAGCAGCAGAACCACTCTGCTACGAGGTGGCACCAGGGAGCTGGGGGTTGTTTGTATTCCGGACCTGCACAAAAAGTTAAATATTAGACAAGATCTATTGTAAATTAAAAAAAACAACAACCTCTAATCGTAGCTAATAGCATTTTGGGAGCGAGGGAGGGTTTTCAAACATTTCAGATGTTTTCTTTTAAGAAGGGGAGGAATGTAAAAGAGGGGGGACATAATCATTTGTCAAGGTCGTAGATCTTGGAGCTTGGAGGAAGTTATGCTGCTTTGATAATGCTGTACTGATTCTTTGATACTGTTCTGATACAGTTTCTGTCTGATGCTGTTTCAAGTCCAAGCTGCGCCTCTCACTGCTTGTATCCTGCGATTGCCCATCTTAACATTTCCACCGTTCCAGCTGCACATGCCCCAGCACCCAACACTTACAATCAGTCTTTGCACCCCTAACACCTTACCTGGCATATTCCCTCGACAAGGCCCCCTGGCTGCACTGTCTCCCGCCCTCGCCCACCTCCCCTTCGTATCTCCACTCCTGCCCCTGCCCCACCCACCTCCCATACTCCCCTCACCCCTGCACCTCCTACCCCCCGATCTCCTACCTCACTTCTCCCCATCGACCCCCTCCTCCCTTGTCTTGCTCATAGCTCAGGTCTTTGTACTGGTTATTACATGTCTGTAAGTCAGTGACGTTATGTTTGTAACTAAAAATGATGACTGTTGCACACGCTGACATGGAACCTTTGTAAAAGAGCCTCGGCTCAAAGGTATTGTAATCCTAGATTGAAATAAATAAAAAATAAATAAAATAATGCTGTGACGATTCTGTAGTAATGCTGTGGCTCTTTAATAATGCTGTGCTGACTTTACGATAATACTGGGATGTCATTGTGATAATAATGTGGTGATTCTGTGATAATGCTGTGATGATTCTGTGGTAATGCCATGCTAGCTTTGTGATAACACTGGGATGTTGTGATAATATTGTGATGATTCTGTAGTAATGGTGTGACATCATTGTATTGCTGTGATGATCTTCAGGGGTGGAGACAGAGGGGAACTCGGTTCCATGAGTGAAATTAAAGGTCAGACTCCATTCCAGGAGAAAAAATGGGAAACATTGCTCCTGTTGTCCTGTGTAAAATGTAGACCACCAAGGACATAAAACTAAATAAAGTGGATAATGCAACATACTGTATGAGGTATCATGTCCCTAGACCCTTGTCCAGTATGCTAGATCCTGTATCAGATGCCGTGGTATCCCCCAGTGAATGTTTTTTCCATGTTCAACACTGATAAGCCGGTGCACATTGTGTGATAATGCTGTCATAACGATGTGATAATTTAGTGATGGGGGGTCTAAGTATGATTATTTTGATTGTCCACGCGCCGTGTATCCATGGTGTGTAGGCAAACTTAAGCTGGAATACTGCATACCAGGGATCCAGCAGACCCCCAGTGGCATTCACAGGAGGTGTGTCGGGGGGGGGGCATGCCCACACTGTGCGCCATTCACAAAGGTGCAGAGTGCTGGGCAAGGGGGGATACATGATATGGCAGCAGGGACCATAGAAACATAGAAACATAGAATTTGATGGCAGATAAGGACCGCTTGGCCCACCCAGTCTGCCCATTTCCCTATCTGATGGATAAGCTGCAGATCCTAGTTAACCAGCAGCCTACTTCTTCCTACCCCCAACCCCTAGAATTGCCTTATGACTGTCCCATGCATGCTTGAATTCCACCACTGTTTTTGACTCCACAACCTCCTCTGGAAGGCTGTTCCATACATCCACAACCCTCTCTGTGAAAAAATACTTCCTTAAATTACCTCTGAGCCATACAGTATTATTTGTGCCCCCCCCCCCAACAGAGTTCCCTGCAGGCTGTGGGATGACAGAGACCCCGCAAATTGTGCTGCCCCAGCCCTCTGGACAGACAGTGAGGGCTGTGGGCAGCCTGTCGGGTACTCACCAATAAATGTTAAAAATTGCCATCCCACATGGCTCGGGGGATCCACTTTGGGACCCAGGATGGGCATCCTATTGGATGCCTGCTTGTCTCTCCCCCCCTCTTTGCAATAGAAGAATTTGAATATGGCACTTTAATACCACCTGTTGTGGACATATGTTCTTTCATTCACTCTCCAGCCTTGTCCTAATACCCCATCAGATTGCACTTCATTTTGGGACTCATTCAAACCTTTGGCCACTAGACCACACCGTAGTCAACTGAAAGGAGTTTCTTACTGAGTGAGCACCCCTTGGCTGGTGCATTTGACATGGTTTGTAAATCTTCTCCGTCACCCCCCATGGCAGAACTAGAAGTGACAGATTTTAATACCTAATTCAATAGCTTTGATATTATATTTCAGCCCTGTGCTTCCATCTGTTCTCCTCCCCATGTCCAGTGGATAATAAACCATGGCCACAGTCATCTGGAGCTGTCAGCAGTGGTATGGGACGGGGATATCATATAGCAGAGACAAAACATTGTGATTACAGATGTGTGTGGAGTGCTGGGAGCCTCAGATCACTGGTGATGGGCCCTCATCACGTTTTGTTCCGCCCTGTGACAATTTAGCGGTTACAGGGATGGTAATATAAGAATGGCAAGGAAGTATATACAGAGCTTCAGGGCTCTACCCACCCCCCCACTCAAGAAATGTCAGCCCAGCCCCCATTTCAAAATGGTATCTTTCAATGCTTAAAGAGATTTCTTGCATCCAGGAACACTTTTAAAATAGAATATTCAGCTTATAGTCATTTTTCTGTATATATCTTCCTCCATGCTTTATTACAGAGGAGCACTGCATTACAACCGGAGACTTCCTCACAGCCTCCTGCTTTTCCTCCACCAAAGTTTTATAATGCACTGTGAGATCAGAATCACTTCCACTGAAGCAGACTTTGATCTCACAAACAGAGAACTACAGGCACTCTAACACTTCCTTGATGTCATACCAGGGTACCGCACTGACTGCTCTGTGCACACTGCTCAACAGCTTCTCTACCATGTCCATGTATGCCCACACCGCACTGCGGGCCACCAGGAAGGTGGGATTATGACAGAAATGCTCGCTGACACATGAGTTGCCTCACATCACCTCCTGCAGCTGTCATGCCTTCAGTATGAAAAGAGCACCTATGCAATTGCTAGTCTGTGTGAATCAGTGTGGTTGGTCCTTCTTCAGTCCTCAATGTTGTTTTTCTCTTTGATGTACTTTTCTGTGATATTTGCAAGTGTCCCCATCCCCTGTGTCCTATTCTAGTGGCTCTCAGCTTCATGGCAACACCCAACTGGTGATTTTGGGTTGATTATACCCCAGATTTCAGATTGCTTGCTACTGATCTGAAGCAACACAAAACTGCTACAGTTAGACAAGAAAAACTTGAACTTTGAACACAAAATGAGGGCATGACATTTTATTAGTTCCACTCTTCTTGTCTCATTTGCTTAGTTTCAGCACTCCACGGCCATATTATTCTGCAGTACTTCCTGTTTACAACAGAGGGCATCATGGGAGTATCCTGGAGGCTCATGGGATCGGAACAAGTTGCATCAATGCAAAAGGTGCCGTATGTCCACACTATCAGCTTGCAGCACTCACTCCACTCTATGTTCCCAACCCAACTGCACCTCTCAGTGTGGTTTCAGAGAGAATCTGCCATGCTCCAAACTGTGCCCACACATGCCTACTTGCACCACAGTAACGATTCTGCACCACTCACTGTGGTACAAATAAAATCATTTTAACCTACCTGCACCAGTGGAGGACTAAGCAGGAGGATGACAGAAAGTTGGAGAAACAAAGATCTGGTTTTCATGAAACTGTCCATAGTAATCAATAATGAGCAGAGATGAATGCAAAAACCTAATGAAATTGAAGCTGAATTATGACTGAATATTATATTTTAAAAAGATTCTCAGAGCACTGAAAAATCCTGCTTTGCAGGACACTTAAATCTAGAATGAGTCCTGTATTTTATAGGATAACGGAGCCTCTGACAGGAAAGTTATTACCATAGACTTACATTGCTTATAAAAGAGAGCAATTTAGATTCTGTAGGAAATAATGTAAATTTAGAGTGAAATACAGTGAAATTACCCTAAAGTTACAGGGAACATGTGAAACTGATCTATGGGCCTTGGCTTTCCTCTGGAGGTCAGGCTGTATAGTCATCCTTGAAATCTCATTGAATAAATGAGAGTAACTCCTGTGGAATTTGGAGTGATCAGTGACTTGAATATCCACTCATAATGCTGTAATTCCTTGGGGCCTACTCAAGCACTTGATTTGTAATGTTAAGACAAGGACTGGTGGCAGCTCTCTGTTTTCCTTTAGGAGACGAGAATAGAAGGGATGATTTGGGCTGAGCTTCTATTTCCCCTTCATTCATTTTATTGGGGCGGGGAGGGCTCATCAAAATAGATTTTGCAAAAATCCCAGCCTAGGTCTCCAGTCTTGTAGGGATAAGGGTGTTTCATCATACATGCAGACACTTTTTGCAGCACCTGTCTGTTATGATTATTATGTCTTCGGAACATTTCAGTTAGAAATCTGGCTGTACATTATGTTAATTATTTGGGGAGAGAAACAAGAACTACTTGTGTTTCTTTAGCAGCATGGGGGGAGGGGCATCACGGTAGGGATCGCTCATTACCCTGTGCGTAAGATGTTAGCTTTCATAGGAGGGTTTATTGAAGGGGAGATGATAGCACTGGGGTCTACTGCACCTCACAAACATCACTGATGTTCACTCAAGCACATTTGTAACCCTGTTGTCTCCTCATGTATTTGTTTTCAGCCCCCTTCAACCTCTAGTTTTCTCTCAGGCAGGACCAGAACCTCCGACTGTGGTCTACCATAGCTGCTGCCCACTGGGTAGATGGTTCTGTGTTGTTAGCCCTGTTTGCCCACTGCTGATCCCAGCTCTGATGTACTCCCCCTCCTCAGGAACTCTCCCTCAGTCCTTCAGCTATAGGCTGAGCAAGCTCCACAACAACCAGCTATTGCTCCCGCTCTTTGACACAAGAGTGCATGGCCAATCCCCTTCCCTTCTAACTCTAGGCCAGTCAGGCAAGCTCCCCATCTCCACTTATGGGGCCTGGGCCAGAGTGGTCCTATAAGGTGGGAGTGGGGTGCCAGCCCCACCACCTTTTTTATTTGCACTTTACTTTCTGATGTCTGCAGTGCTATACTCATCTAATAGATGACCTCCCAGGCCCCAGCCCCAGCTTATCCATCACTTACCCCATTATCTCTCGACTCCCCCCCCCCTTTTGAGACAGGGCCATCCAGGCTGAGGAAGCAGGAAGCCTGGCTGGACATGTCCTTTCACTGTGGTACTCACTGAGGGGCAGCTTAGTCAACCTGCTAGGGCAAGAAGAGTGTACATCCTCATCCTGAGATGCACTGTGGGTTGTCCTTTGTTTTCTCACTCTCCCAGGACACCAGCATGCTAGTGTCACCAAGTGTGTGTATGCATATGTGTTCCACCACAGAGCTCAGGCAGCATCCTCCCTCCCATGGTACCTCCACTACACTTATACTTATGGTCACCCATGTGTCAGTACTGCAGGGTAGACAGAGACCATCTCTGAGGAGGGTAGTGTCACCTGGAATATTCAATCCTCCTTTCCCCATTGGACCACCAGTGGCCTGGACTTGATCCTGAACCCTGGTCATCAGCATCTCCTCCAGGTGGGCTAATCCATCTGAAGGCATCATGAAGCCATCTCTGCTGTTCTCTGGAGTGCCATGGAGCCCACCTCCTGCATTAACACTCCTGGACTGCACAGTAAGAGTGGTACAGAGCACCCTACCTACCCTGGATATGGAGAACAATTTATTGGAGATTTTCTAACAGCTCTATCATCGTGTAGCAACAATCAAGGCTGGGAACATGAACCCAGGTCTTGAGTTTTACTTTGCAGTTATTTTTATTGAAAGCTGTTAAAAGCAAGATCAACAAAAAGCAAGTGGTCAGTGAAACTTGAGTACACACTTATAGGAAAGGTAGGCAGCTGGTATTGTTAAACTTGTTTCACTAACTTAGTCTCGTCTTTCATGTTCTGAACCACAATGGATTCCAGCTGCTCTGGTTCTTGCTTTATGTGCTGTGAAGTCAGAAAGAAGGTGACAGATGCTGGGTGAGGTCCTTGGTGGAAATCTTCCATGCTCATTTCAGTGTTGGAGGCCCCTGTCAGTGTCATTGCTTCTCTCATTTATTGGTAGCACTGTAGCCCTGTGGCAGCATGGTTTGGGCCCTGCTGGAGGCACCAGTGTTTTGAATTAAATGTGTAGCTGATGCCTTTCTTCTCGTCACTGGTGGTTGTCATGGTGAATGTTGAAAATCTCTGGGAAATTTCCCCAAATGTAGGAGATACAGTATATCCAGTGTCCTGGCTGACAGTAGCCTTCAATAAAGCAAGTCCTACTGCAGACATCTGTGGCTGTGTGCATATGCTGCTTAATGCCTTCTGCATTTGTTGCCATACAGTCCCTGCAGTATTCAGCTCACTGCTCTGAAAAGCACATTGAGTTGCTTCATTTGTTTTGGGTGGTCTGTAAAAACAAATTCATGCTATTTCAATCTGTTCCCCATAGGGTTATGTTGTCACAACAGATGTTCCCTGCAGCACAGGAAGCAGAGCATTTTTGAACTTCAACATTAAAAAATGCAATCAGTGAGTCTGATTCATCATGAGGTCACTGTGCACTCCGACTGCTGTAGTAGTCTTAATCACTGTGGAGCATTTGGTACTGCTTGGTACAGCTCAGAACAGCACAATGCATGCCTGTCTGAACTGTGTTTTTTTTTTTTTTTGAAAAAACACAAAAGCGGTTAGACATCTAATCACAATAGCACCATTACAAATAGCCACTTACTAGCTTTAATGCCCTCATTGAGGTTAATGGTCCTGAACTTCGCTGCGGTCATCAACACCCCCAGCTGGGCGTTAGTCCCTCGGTAATGCCTGCTTGTTCTGGCATTATTGCTTAAGTGATGCATCTTGGTAAAAAGAAAATTGAAAGCAACATACTACCTAAACATTATTTGAATATGTTTGGTGCTACCGAACAGTGTACCCAATGCACAGTCTGCTGGTTGGGACTCCTTGAGAAGCAGATGGGAGATTTCAGATGACCTTCTTGAAGGCTATTTGCAAGGAAATGATATTCTAGGTTGAACTTGGAAAACCTGAATGAATTCTTCAGGCCTCATGAAGTCATGGTAAGTATGGGTCATGGTGGCATGTAGATCGAAGTCAGCTGGTTGTCTGCCTACTGAAGGGGCAAGGAGAGCCGTGAGGCTTGAGTTATGAGTCTGCATCAACTGGGTGTCTGATTTATAGGGCATTGTCTAGATAATTGGCTAATGGTTGCTATTGCTGATTGGTTGTCTGAATAAAGGTGGCAAGAATGTTGGACCAGAGATGCCCATGTTATGGTGGCAGCAAATATTGAGTATATTTGAATAGGCAGAAACATAGCAAATTTAGTGTCATGAAGATTTCAGGAGGCCATGGAAGAGCAACTCAGAAAAGGCAGCAAAACCATATAATGGTGGTGTATCAGTAAATGTTTAAAGTTGTTAAGCAAAAAGATCTTGGTAGCACAAAAATATCTCATTCCATGATTCAAAAGTTAGGAACCTTATCAGAAGATCTTCTGGTAGGATTCTCATGGCATAGTTCAAGTAACCTCGGAGGGTTAACAGCTTTCTATGTGCAGGATCATTTAGGGTGAACTGGCGAGAGAATGGAGAAGTAATCCAGTTGGTTGTCCATAGGTGGCATGCTTTCATGTAATCAGATCCAAGACAATGCCAGGGAGGTCAAGGGATGTGACTGGATCCAATGTTTATCCTCCACTAACAGTATATGAAGGGCCCAAATTAGGTTCATGAGACAGGTGATATATTCAGCTGTTAGAGAGTTTGGCAGGTTCATGAGTAGAAGTAATCTGATAGATGCAGGACGATCCTATACAGATGCCATTGATCCAAATGGTTACCAATATCTTGAAGGCATTAGCAGTGTCTGCTCTGGATAACCAAGCATGGGGACCAGCAAGTCTGATAAACTGTATAGTGTCATCGATTCGTGTGTATGAGAGAAAAGGTCTCTGAAGGTGCAAGTGATGCTGGGCTCAGTTGACTAGTGGCAAGATAGCAGATTAACGATGAGTTTTTTTTCTGGCGAGAACTTGAGTTATAATGTATGGGGAGCCCTTATAATACATAGCCTGGTATCTCTTAATTTTCTTGTAATCTCATCATTTTGACGTAAGAACTGTAAACCTTACTTGCCTATGTTGGATTGGTGAGATTACAAGATGGAACCAAGCTCACCCTATGGCATTCCGACATTAGAATGTGGCATGCCAGCGTTTTAAACTGAATCTGAAACGGCGATCGCACAGTACGTAAAAAATCACCAGTTACAATGTCCTCACCTAGCACACAGCAAAGCAGGCTTGATTTTATAAAGGAGCAAGCAGCCTCCGGAGATTGTGCATCTCATCTCGGATGACAAATTTTCCCCACAACCCCTCTGATGTAGTCGACGTGTCCTCTTCCTAAACAAGCACATGATCGCGGTTGGCTAACCGCATTGTACTTCAGGAGCAGCAACAGTCAAAGGGCATATTAAAAAAAAAAAAAAAAGTCATTTTTTTTCCTCTGTGTGCTTTCTCCACTTGTTACCAACCCCATACACTATAAACGACAATGGCTGGGGTTCTTCAGTTAACCGCGTTGAAATCACCTCTCATGGTTGCCATGCCGACAGTAATCCTCTCGAGCTGCACTCTCGAGGTTTACAAGCACAGCATGGCAACTGCTCGAAGTGATTACAATGCTGTTAACTGCAGAACTCCAGCCATTATCCTCTATGTAATCGCAATAAGACTTTTGAGGTATGAAGGGACGGTGGTTTTGGAAGGGACCTATTATGATTTCTTTCTGTATTTCATTTTGGAAAAGTGCTTGACCTATATACTGGAGTCTTCTCTGTGGATTAAAGATCTTGCAGATTAGAGATGAGGAAGGGATAGCATGGAAACTTGTATCGGGTCCTCGAAAGATTTCTAAACAAAGAACTAACAACAACTGTTGCTCTGGATGCACAGTTAGCAGCTGAGTGAGAACAGAGAAGGACAATGGTGTAGATGGATATCCTAGTCATGGTCTGGCTGAGGGTGGATTTGGGTATGGTCATTTGTATTGTGGCATACCAGTTTGGAGAGCTTCATTGCAGGACTATGGATGTAAACAAAACACCTGATGAAGTACAGTAGCTTCTTCATAGAATTTGTTGCATAACATTTTTCACATAGAGAGATGTTGATTTGCTCAGTTTGAGTGGGATGGGAGTACTTGACTTGGCAGCAGCTGAGTTGATCAGTTTCTACTGCAGCAAATCTCAAGTTTAATGTGGCAACAGAGGTCTTGACTTGCAGTAGGAAGGCTTGTATACATCGAACTGGAAGCTGGATAAAGGAATGGATGGTGGGTGAGGATTAGCTGAAGTGGCACACAGGAAATGAAGAGATTGATAAGACTAGCTCGAGACTAGTAGGTCAATTAGGTCTCATTTCACAAAGTATGTTGAAACTAGCATGGAGAACATCTCAAAGTGCATAATCAGTTTTGGAAAAGTCCATTCCCTGGTGGATCTTTTGAGTCCGAACGATTTTTCTGGTCTTATAGGAGATGAGTCTTGAATGGCTACATGCCAGATCTTCTGGTTTGGGAGAAGAATGGTGGATGAAGAAAGGTTGGGAGGCCATTGTGGCTGGAATGAAGTAGGGAAGAGAAGGGGAGTTGAGGGAGCTGGCAAGCAGGCTCAGAGGAAGGCTTCACTTCAGGAGGAAACCAAATGGCCAGGTGTCCTCCAGGTCCACAGCAACAGAGTACTGTTCTATATCACTGTTGCCTACCGTTACAGCACTGTATTGATTAAGATGATGGAAGTCAAGGAGTAACATGGAGAAGGAACCCTGCTGTCAGAAACTGCTTCATGCTGCACAGATGTAAAAGGAGCTAGATTTACCCTGGCATTGGAAGGTGCAGTTGAAGGAAAGCAACATGGAGAAAACCCTAGAGTCAGCATCTGCTGGAATAGCATGGTTCTGAGGGGAGCAGTATCATCTTTGAGATACTGACCCAGGGGGCTTCAGAGTACTATGATATGTGTAGACAGAGAAGAAATTGGAGCATGTCAGAAGAGCTCAAAGGGTTGGATGTGTTCATATAGCCTGATTGCATGAATTGGAAATTGACTGATTGAATGATGACTAGTACGGATAGTTGAAAGGAGCTCTGTAACTAAAGCAGGGGAAATACCAGGGCTACAGCAACCCCCAGCAATAAAGATGGGGACAGAAAAAGGAAGAGAGAGTTTAAGAAGGAGCAGCTCATAGGCAGAGGGGGAAGCAATAGCACAAGCAGGCACAGATTGGATTCTGGTAGATATATAAACAGCAACACCACTGCCCTTCTCAGTGTGATCTTATCTGGCTACAGTGTAGCCAGGAATAGTTACAGAAGAATTCTGTACCTTAGAGGAGAGCCAGGATTCAGATTTGTAACATGGCATTAATAGTGTGCAGGGGATCCGGCTGAGCGATAGGTGGAAGAGGGTCACGAGACGGCAGCCGGAGCGGGCATTAACCTATGTTATATGCCGTGCCTGCTCAAGCAGTACCATGACCGGCCAGACCCCCAGGTTAGCAGTACTGGGAGCCGTCGACGAGCGAGCTCAGTAGGGAGAGGAGCGCCAGCACCACTAGGCATGTGATGGCAGAAACGGGCAAGGGGGAGCACTACTCGCTGTGGACTTCCGCGAGAGGCAGCAGGGCAGACCCAGGAGCAGCAGGGAGAGCCGAGCTGGAGTAGGGCACTGGCGGAGCAGTGTGCGGAGGCAAGAGGAAGGAAGCCCCCACTGGCATAATAGTGCATCTCCCGGCACTGAAAGCCTCACCAGAGACCTCCGGGCGGTCAAGTGATGGGAATAGCCGCACAGATCGCACAGGAGTGGGACAGTGATGTTGGGTGAGATCTGCCGCGACTCCAGGGACAGCAGGTAATGACTTGTCTGTATCTATGTGGTCCTGTGCACCTTACTGTGACAGCAAAGCACAGGGTGACAAGTCGCAGCCCCTCCGTGTGCCAGTGTTCGTCTTGCAGACTGGGACCCCTCCAGATGCCTTCACTGACCCGTGGCCCATGTTACAAGCGCATCAAGCCACTCCATCGGTGGCATCTAAGACGATTGATGCATGGGGAGACGGGTGGTAGCTCTGGGCCCTGGGCCTCGGGCCGCCACTCCCCCTCCCCATGCATCAATCCAGCATTAGATGCCACCTCCGTCGTGGCTTAATGCTTACATAACTAACACCTCCAAACGTAAAATTAAGCATGATACGCTGCAGTTGATCAGTTTTTGAAAGAAGGCTGTGAATGTTTGAATGGACAAATGGTAATCCTTTAGGAAGCTATAAGGATGAAGTAGTGATGGGGCCAAGGTTAAGTTCAATGTCACCCAGTAGCAGAAGCAACAAGGCAGTATAGCGTAGTGGTTAAGGGCATTAAGTTGCAAACCGCGAGACCTGGGTTTGAATCCCATCAGCCCCACTTGCAAACTGTATGACCCTGAGCAAGTCACTTAACGTCCTTGTACTTCCAGGTGGCACCTGGAAACACACTCCAGCTTAGTGTGCCTTTCCTGGTTAAACAATTTCCCCTTTCCCTAACCAAGTGACAAAGAGCTTTAAAGAACCAGGATTTATCAACAGAATTGAGATGGTACAGAGGAGAGCAACCAAGGTTATTTAGAGCTTGGAAATACAGGCTTTGAAGAGAGACTGGCCAAATTGGGTCTGTTTTCCATGGATGAGAGGAGACTCGGGGGAGGGGGGTGATATGATTCCAGTGTCTAAAAATCTCTGAAATGGATAATACTATTGGACCAAATGCAGCCCTTCAGGTTGCATAAGCATGAGAGGATGAGGGGCACTCACTGTCCCTGACAGGAGGAAGAATCAAAGTATATGTCAGGAAAAATTACTTCACGAAACTATTGGTGGACATTTACAGTAGAACAGACTTCCAGAACAGCTGGTGTCAGTTGACACATTACTTTGAAGAAAAGGGGTGGCCGGGAATTCCCACTGAGATGGTAGGGGAGAGTACTCGATGGTCTGGAAGCTTTATTTCTTTCCTACATTTATGTTTGTATGTCAGGTAGAAGTGACAGTTTTGGCTAAAGCAGACCACATGTTCCCCTTCAACATCCAGAAAATTGAGGGCTCCCTGCCAAGGCCAGTGAGCATACTGAGATTTTACTAGAGACAATCTTATAGCCAGGCTCTGGTGGTCCAGGCAGCCACCGCAGCCGTGTCTTATAGAGCAATAATTTCATTGATTCCATGCCTCAGGAATGGATGTCTCCACTCTTTGCAGCTGCATATCAGAAGTATTTTTCTGTAGATGCTGCAGATAACACGGATTGTGCTTCAACCATACCTGCTGCACTTCCAAGTGAGATGTTATGAATTTCCTCTAAGGCACTGGCATCACTTTCATCCTTGTCTTTCTCACAAGGTGGCTTCTCCGGTGGCTTCTCTGGTTGGTAGATCTTTTAAGACTAAAGCAACTGTCTCACTTTCATCCTTGTCTTTACCCCAAGGTGGCTTCTCTGGTGGCTTCTCTGGTTGGTAGATCTTTTAAGACTAAAGCAACGATGTCACTTTCATCCTTGTCTTTCTCCCAAGGTGGCTTCTCTGGTTGGTAGATTTTTTAAGACTAAAGCAACTATCTCACTTTTTTCTAACACATTTTCCACTGTAGTGCATCACTGTCAACTGTCTCCAGTTTTTGCACATTCTGTATGAATTGGGGGATCATTGAGTGATTCCTAACTAAAACCCCAACAGAACAGAAGTTTGCTTTAAACGGCACCTTTTATACACACCTTTGGTCATAATGCTTTACAATTAAGTAATGAGTTAGGTACTGGTAGTACAGTGATTTATACAATGTCAAACAGAGCAGTACTCGGCAATGACTAGAAGTGTGCATCAGGCTTGACCAGAGTTTCTGGTAAGTTGGACTTTGCTGATCTGATTGGGGTCTACCAGCAGGGACATTTGCATCCCAATCAAATCTTGAGCCTTAAGTGACACTAATGCCCTTCTTCAAAGAGAACTGAGTGCACATCAGAAGCTATGATCTCTTTCCTTCCTCCCAGTTCCCTCCTGTCCAGCCACAACAGGAATGGGCATCATGCGGGGGGCAAGTGAACTGTGCTGCACTGCACTCAGCACCTTGCCAACCGGGAGAGAGGATGGTGTTGCTGCAAATTGTGCAAAATATTGTGAAATAGTCCAGTTAAGGACTTCATTGTTAGAGGAAGAACCTCGGCAAGGAAAACCTTTTCATGGTCCAACTGTAACTTCAGCAGAAAAAAAACAAGCCTTTCAAGGCCAATTTTTAAGAAAACCAGATCCAGGTATAACAACTTTTAATGGCTAACTGAGAGAGAAACAGATAGAACATATGCCTTAAGGTTTAGTTTTTTGAGTGGTAAACCAGATGAAAAATTAACATTTTTAAAGGAATGTACAGAAGTACAGGAACTTTCATCAAGTTGGCAACCCCACTCACCACCACCAGACATTTCCACAGTGCAGCCAGGTTCTGCCCCCATGTCTCTGGTTTGCTAATGGCATTGCATCACGGATGCACATACTCCTCAGGGCTTCATTTAGCATCCCTGCTGCCAAAGTGACTTTGACCCGCAGGTATTAGTTTCATGTACATCCTATTACCTGTTATTTACAGTATAAATCTAACAGGAATGTAAACAAGTGCTTCAATCTGTCAAATACTGCAGCGGACAGCAGGGTACACTTGAAACTGGGAAATTATGGAATGCTTGCTTGTGAAGAAATGCTCAACTTTTTTAGCTGTATGCCTGACTCTGCAAGATAGTGTGAGTAGTTCCACACTATTACAAGGAGCAGATCCTGCTTGGAGAGACTGGTACAGGTGTAAGCTCCCCCCGGTCAGTGCTCCTACACTACACAGTGAGGTCTGCAGGGAGCAATGGGCTGAAGAAGCAGTGACCCCCACCACACATGCACACACCTAAGATTCTTGCTGAGACTGGCTGGGGCTGGAGTATCTGTGAACTCTGCCTCAGCCAGTGCTGCAACACTACTTACGGGAATTTCTGCTGAGAAGGGCTTTGGGCTGGACTAGTAACTGTGCCCCCCCACACACACACACACACTTCACAGGCAGTGCTCCTACAACATTACTTACAGGGTTTTCTGCAGAGAGAAAGGCTAGGGCTGGAGTAACTGTGAAGTCACCCACAGCCAGTGTTCCTATGACATTGCTTAAAGTTATTATTTCTGTCACTCAGGGCTCTATATCGGTCCCTGTTTTGTTCAGTATTTTCTTAAATGACCCACCCACTTTTGTTTTCAGCTCCAATATTCTTTATGAAGATGGCATTGTTAAACATGTGGCTTTGATTCTGATTTCTTGGTTTCTTCTTTGTAAAGTGATTTTGATTTAGTACAAGCTTGGTTGGTTAGAAAGGCATGTTAAATTTAACTAAATTTATGTCCTTTGGAGCTAAAACTAAATGTGTGTCTCCCTCATGCCTCATCTCATTAAAAGATAAAAATGGTAGTTGCAGAGAAACAGGAGAGCAATTCAAATATTTAGGCTTCCATTTAGATAATCTGTTAACTTATGGATGCCATTTTGATACGTTGAACAAGGGGGCACAATTTGAAGATAGAGGGGGAGATGGCTCAGGGGCAACGTGAGGAAGCACTTTTTCACAGAGAGGGTGGTGGATGCATGGAACCACCTTCATGAGGAGGTTGTGGGGTCAGAAACAGTGGGGGAATTCAAGAATGCATGGGACAGACAAAGGCAATTTTAGTGAGGGGTAGGAGGCAGTAGGATGTTGGGTAACTGGAATCTGTAGCTTATCCAATAGGTAGGAAGTTGGCAGACTAGGTGGGCCAAGCGGTCCTTATCTGCCATCAAAGTCTATGTTTCCATGTTTCTATCTTGGACAATTATACAGAGCCTAGGTATTTATCTACAAATTCTTAAAAGATTTTCGATTCAGTTCCTTTTTCTATCAATTTTATTTATTTATTTATTTATTTAGCTTTTGTTAACCAGGTAAGTACACTAGACAAGCAATTTGCCTATTTTCAGGTATGACCCGGGAGAGTACAGGAAATTACATACTTACACACTTGGGACAACATGGTACATAATTAAGAACAGGTCACACATCATGAGACTACAAGGTAAGATTACACATCACATAATTAGGAACAGGTTACACGTCAAGAGACTACAAGGTAAGATTACACATCCCATGATTAGGAACAGGTTACACGTCAAGAGACTACAGGTAAGATTACACATCTTGCATCAAGTTTGGGGCAGTACAGAAATACTAAATTTTAAGGGCCGGCAGTTTTGTATGGGTGCAAGTACTAAACATATGTCATGGGGGTTTTTGACATCCGCAGGCTGATGCACTTTTAAGATGGCTCCATAGGGAAAACCGCAGGCTGCCCTGCGAGGGGGCAGCACGGACTTGGGTTGGGAATGTATTCCAAAATTTAGGGGCACATGCTGCATACAGAGATGAAACATTATAAACCTAACAGGGTACATTTGCATAGCAGTACAGTTTAACAGTTATACTTGGGCACCAAACAATAAACATTTTAGCACTTGAGGCCTGCAAGGCCAATACATTAGGAGTACCTGGGGAGATCCAGTATGGGAAGCAGTTCAAAGGTACATAGCGAAGGAGGTAGCAGTAACTGCATGAGAACCAAGGCAAATGAAAAGTTGTATGTCAGATGGACCTCTGTGGTAGTTGCCAGTGTCTAATGGGGAGGGGGTTCACTGGGGACCCTGAGTGACACAGAACAAAGCTCAGATAGGGAGTCCATATGGATTAGAAGTTTCCCAACTGTTGGTTACCCCGAGAGGATAGTCTGGTATTCTTTGCCAGTGTTTCTATAGATGTAGTCCATTCTTGAATGGTTGGTGCCACTGGGGACCTCCATCTAGTAAAACTGAATCTCTTGGCTTCCATAGAAGCAGCCATTAGCAATTTCAGGCCTGCCGAGGGTAGAGTGAGGCCTTGCGGCTTGCTCCCCAGCAGCATGGTATGAGGTGAAAGTAGGAGCTCTAGACCAAGGATGGCTGAACAGCTGTTGACCATCAGTGTCCAGAATGGCACAGAATGCGAGCAAGCCCACAGAATGTGTAAAAGGTCAGCTCCCTGAGCGTCGGATCTCCAGCAGAGATCCTGGGGAATGCCTCCCAGTAGTCTAAGTTGGGCCAGGGTCCTATACCAGTAGTGCAGGATCTTTTTTTTGTATCTGGTGACTTTTTTGGTCTGTGCAGGCCTGGTGGATGAGTATCCAGCATTTGCGCCAGTCTTCCTCTGAGATATGCCCTGGTAGGCCACACTGCCATTTAGCCGTGGCCATTTCAGTGAGATCCGGTTGCGCCTCTCCCATCATCTGGTACAGGAAACCTGCTTTGGCCTTATGGGGTTTAAGCCAGTCCCAAAGCATCTGAGTTGCAGGTTGGGGCCTGGAGGTTTACAGGGGGCTTTGGACCATTGGCTGTAAACAGATCTAATCTGCAGGTAACACCAAAACTCCCTCTTGAGTAGGTTAAATTTCCCTTGAAGGTTCTGGAAGGATTCAAAATAGTGCATGTCAGGGGTGGGTAAGTCAAGCATCCTGCAAATAGAGCTCTTTTCCCAGGTATCCCAATGGAATGGGTTGTCCTATATACACAGTTTTGGGTTCCCCCATAGGTAAGTAAGATACCCCATCTTAGAGCAACGTTTGGAAATGCTGGCCATGAGAGCCCATGCCTTGTGAGCTAAGGATATTGTAACCCATTGGGCATCCAGAGTCTTGGAACGGGGGGGGTAGGGCAGTTAAGCAGAGGAGGGGGTGCAGTACGCCTAGGAGTGCTTGTTCTATGTAACACCAAGGAGGACGTGGGGGGAACCAGGTATGGAAGGGAAGCAATGATCTAGCATTTGTGAAGGCATACATATAATGTAGAAAGTTTGGCAGGTTCCATCCCCCCTTGTCTCCAGTGGGCTCTGAGCTTGGCTTTGCTAAATCTGGGGGAAGAGGTACCCTAAAGTAGTGTCCTATAAGGGAGTCAGGCTTCTGAAACCATTTGTCTTGAACAATAATGGGCAGATGTTCCAGGAAGTAATAAAGTCTGGGTGCTAACATCATCTTTATTGAGTCAATTTTCCCTCAGAGAGAGAGAGAGAGGTTTAGGAGCTGCCATTTGTTAAATTCCTTTTGAAAGGTGTTTATCAGTGGCAACATGTTCAGGGGGCCTAATTTATATTGGTCAGGAGAAAGGATAATGGGTGTTTTATTCACCTGGTAAAGGTGATTGTGTTGGTTGACATCCATGGCACTCCAGACCTTACCTCATGGATTTTAGCCCACCTTTATAGGCTAGTGATGCACATGACCTAGGATCAGATTTCTTGACCTCAGGTCCCAGAAGTCCCTCCTCTCCAGTTCGAATCTTCCATAGCTGAAAATGAGGTTAGTAATACCACAACTTGCTTTAGATGTTACACACATACACTGAGATGCCTTCTGAAGCTGGCTGGAAGGCCCCTTTTAATTACCTATTAATACAGTACTAATACTCGGCTTCCTAAACAGTCATTTTAAACAGGAAATTCAAAAAATACACCATGTGATATCCCTCTGTTCCCCCTTTCTACTGACCCAGATATCCTCCAAGTCACTCTGATCACTCTGTGGGAGGGCCATGGAGTGCTATGGATGTCAACCAACATAATCACCTTTACCAGGTGAGTAAACACCCATTGTGTTGGGTTGACTATTCATGGCACTCCAGACCTTACCTCATGGATTTGTAAGTATCAGTACTGCACTCAAAACGGGTGGGACAGAGTGATCTAAGAGTGAGAGGAAGAGGAGCTGGCTGCTGAGAGAACTTGAGTGGCAAATGGGGTCTGAAGTTTGTATAAGTAATCCAACCTATAGTGTCTTGCAAAGGTACGGATTGAAGTTCAAGTGGCTGCCCTGCAAATATACTCCATAGACACATTGGCCCTTTCTGCCCAGGAGGTAGCTAATTCCCTGGTAGAATGGGCTTTAATACCCTCTGGAAGTGTTGGGTTCTTTGCCTTGTAGGCTTCTAAAATGGTTCTCTTGAGCGAGCTCGCTATCGTGGTCTTGGATGCCACCCTACCTTGTTGTTGCCCCTTTGATACAATAAACAATCTTAAGGTTTTATGTTTGGGCTTGGTTCTAGATATGTATGTGGTTAGAGTGCCTCCCACGTCTAAGTGGCGAGGGATCGCTGTGCCCCCTGGCGCTCTATCAGATAGTGTGGGCAACTTGATGGGTTGCTCCCTATGGAAAAGGGATGCGACCTTAGGTTGGAAGGCTGGGACTGTCCATAGGTGTACCCCCTGTGGAGTGAATACAGTATAAGGTTCCCTACAGGAGAGGGCCCCCAGATCGTTAATCCTGCGAGCGGAGCAAATGGCCACGAGGAAATAGGTTTTCAGTCCTGCCCAGAACAAGTCCACCTGACTCAGGGGCTCAAAAGGTGCTGTGCTGAACGAGTCTAGGATGAGGGTCAGATCCAAAGGGGCGATCAGAGTCCGGACCCTGAGGTGCAGTACTTCTACTGCTCTGAGGAAACGTACGGCGTGTGGGTGTGCACCTGGGCTATGTTGGCCTATGGGGCCAATGGCGGTGCTGATGGCGGACAGCTGTACTCTGAGCAATGAGTGAGATGAGCCCTTATCTACATCCTGCTGTAAGTAAAGCACAATGGTCGACATGTCGACCTTCTCCGGCTCCATACCCCTGTCCCTGCACCATGCCGCGAAGATGGACCACTGCCTGCCGTAGGTGGGGGTAGTGGAAGGCCTTCTAGACTGCATTAGCATAGCAATAACTGATGTGTGGTACCCAGCTTTCAACAGTTTCTGCCTCTCAGGAGCCAGGCCATTAGTTTCAGGGTCCCTGGTGCGGGGTGGTGCATGGGTCCCTGTGTTAGCATGTCCGATCGGTACGGTAGCCTGCGTTTGTCCAACGCTATGGCTACCACTGCTGAGAACCAGGCTTTCCATGGCCAGTACAGTGCTACTAGGATGATGGTTCTCTGAGATTGTCGAATCTTGGGTAGTACCTGCAGGAGTAGGGGGATGGGGGGGGGACACATAACCGATCCCACGTCCAAGTTTAAGATAGGGCATCGGTCCCCCGGGAGTGACATTCCCTGTGCCTGGAGAAGAACCTCCTCACTTCAGTGTTCTCCCCTGTCACCATGAGGTCCATGGAGATGGGACCGCAGGCCTCCTGCATCAGTTGGAACAAATCGGGGTGCAGGTGCCACTCTCCCGGGTGCACCTGCTGGTGGTTGAGCCAGTCCATTCATATGTTGAGTTTTCCTGCTAGATGGACCATGCGGATGTGTCTGAGATTGGCCTTGGCCCAGTTCAAGACCCTCGCCACTTCTCTCTGCATGGCTTTGCTTCTGGTGCCCCCCTGTTTGGCAATGTAAGCCACCGTAACTTGATGTCGGAGCAAATTAGGACCGACTGATCGGAGATGGTTGATTGAAAGTATCTGAGGGCATGGTATACTACCCTCATCTCCAGTCTAGAAATTTGATCCTAGGTCATGTGCATCACTAGACTATCTGGTGGGCTAAAATCTATGAGGTAAGGTCTGGAGTGCCATGGATGGTCAACCCAACACAATCCCCAAATATTCGATGTGCGACTCTGCCCAAACTAAGCCAGAGACTAGGCCCATATCCCTCATTGAATGCTTATTAAGGGGGAGGATTTCAGACTTACTGTAGTTCTGTTGATTTTTAAACCACACAGCTGTTCAAACTGAGAGGAGGTCTCCAGAATGTGGGGTAGGCTTTGGGATATGTCACTGGTCAGGATGAGGCAGTCATCTGCATAGAGTTTGGTTTTAAAGTCCTCAGAGCCTATCCTGATGCCTGGGATGTGGTTGTGTTGCCAGATGACAGATGCCAGTGGTTCGATGGCCAGTATAAATAACGGAGGGGACAGTGGGCATCCCTGCCTAGTGCTTCTCCATAAGGTGAATGAGTCCAAAAGGAGGCCATTGGTAAGAACTTTGACGGTGGGTCCATTGTAAATTGTGCTGACCCATCCTCCGAAGGTAGGGCCTATGTTGAATTGAGCCAGCACTGCCTTAAGGTAATCCCATTCAACCAAGTCAATGGTCTTCTCAAAATCTATGATGACAGCAGCTGCAGGGGATGGCAGGACAGAGACTTTCTGGAACAAAGTGATTAGGGCTCTTAAGTGGTCAGCACTGGACCACCCTTTGACAAAGCCAACTTGAGATTCATGTGTTAAGGATGGAAGAACCTTCTTTAGTCTAGATGTGAGGACCTTGGCTAGAAGTTTGGCATCAGCATTTATCAGAGATATGGGCCTATAGCTTGCCGGGGAAGTGGGGTCTTTCCCATCCTTGAGAAGGACTGTGATCACAGCCTCTTTCAAGGTGCAATGGAGTGTCTGAGCTGCTTAAGCTGACTGCAACATTTGCAGCATGGATTTGCAGATGGTATCCTTATTCAGCCGGTAGAAATTGGCCAGGAAACGGTCACCCCCTGAGGACTTATGGGATGCCATCCCTTCTATGGCTTTAAGCAATTCCATCTCCTCAATGAGAGCATCCAGCATACCCCTTTGAGCCTCAGATAGGGAAGGGAGGGATGCTTAACCCATGAAACTGACAAAGCTGGACTTACGAAATAAGATTTGGGTCTTGTATAGAGTATTGTAAAAACTGGTCATGGCATTATTTATTTCATTGGGGGAGGAGTGCATTGTTCCTGTGTGGTCTTTAAGCTTCTCAATCTGCTTCTCAGCCTGTTATTTCCTGAGGTGATATGATAGGGACTTCCTTGCCTTTCTCCCTGGTCCCAGTATTTATGGCGTATTCTTGCCATTTGCAACTCAGCTTTCCTAGTGGCCAATCTGTTGAGGTTAATTCTAAGGGTAGTTAGTTAGAAACTAAGGGACTGGATACGTAGTCAGTTAGGGTCTGATTTATATTCTGCCTCTTTTAGATTGATCTATGTTTCAAGCTGCTGGGCCTCCACTCTCTGAGTTTCCTCTTGTGAGCCACATAGGAAATAATTCTGCCCTGTAATGTGGCTTTGAAGGATTCCCAGATCATTTTGTGGGGGCACAGGATTCAGGATTGTCATGGAAATAATTGGAGAACTCTAGCTTCAACCAGGCTTGAAACTGCTGATCTGCCAGGAGGCGGGGGTTGAGCCGCAAAGTCACTGACCGCTCTTTCCCCAGTTGTAGATATATCTGCAGTTGCACTGGTGCATGGTCAGAAATATATAGTGGGGCGATGGACACATCTGAAATGACAGGGTTTAATGCCGAGTAATGTGAACCAGTAGTCCAGTCTGCTGGCCATAGCCCTGGCTTCGGAGTAAAAAGTGAAGTCCTTTGTGGAAGGGTGAAAAGTACATCAGGTGTCAGTCAGGTGGTGAAGGGACAGTAGGTCTGACAGGGTTCTTAACACTTTGGTGTGTGGTTTGGGCTTGGCATTGGACCTGTCTAGGAGTGGATCCAGGGCCAAGTTGAAGTCACCCCCCAATATAATATCTGTTTGATCCCCTGCCATGTCCAGTAGGACTTGGGAGATTGCATTAAACAACTTGGCTGGTCCTCATTAGCAGCATTAATATTACCTAGGATATGAGGGGCCTCTACTGGATGTTACTTTGACCCAAATCCTTCTTCCCTTTTTATCGCCGCGCTGTTCAACAATAGACCATTTTAACTGCTTATGGCAAAGTATGGATACCCCCCCCCCTTGGCTGAGCCAGCTGAACTATGAACTTCCCACCCTACCCACTCCCTTACAAGTTTCCTTGCCTCTATCAGCTTGATCTTTATCTCCTGCAGGAAAGCGACCTGAGTTTTTAACTTTTTGAGTCTGGACATAACTTTCTTCCTCTTAATCGGATCATTCAGACCTCTCACATTCCAGGATGTGAAGGTCACTGGAGTGGTGGAATCCGTATCATTTGTTTATAAATACCCTCTTTCCCCTTATCTCCTATTAGAGGTTCCTTAGAGATAGCTGTTAATGAAGGGATCCTGCCCCCCTCTTCGCTGTCCTCCAGAGACCCTGTCATGTGTGAAGCACATCCAAAGGCTGACTGTGAGTTGGAAACATGGCACACCAGCCCTGTGGGTTACCGCAAAGATTTCCATTTTTCATGAATGTGCAAGTGCTCAGGACCTCTGACTCAAGGGGTTGTATAATCATTCGCAGCCTTATAGGAGGTTGAGCACTTACAATAAGTACACCCTTGAATTAAAGCCTCTCGGGGGCCTCCTGGGGTTGTGCCCCAGGTGTGAGAGAAAAGCCCATAGGTCCTCTCTCAAGTCTGGATATTTGTCCCTTAAAACTGCCAAGAGGAGCCAGCCATAAGCTCCCCCAAAGGCTAAAGGGCATCTCTTAGGCACCATCTATAAGCATTACAAACAGCTGTAAGAACAACAGAAGAATTCGTAGCCTTAAAAGTTAACAATAGCGAGGGCAAACCACTGTGGAGCCTGAGCTCAACAGGAGCCCTAGTAACTCCGTAAATGGTAGCCACTCCAGCTGTTTAAGGGAAAGAAAAAAAAGGAGGGGTGCCAGTACCTCTACGAATAGTCTTCTAACTGACTTTGACCAAGTGCAGGAGCTCAGAGGGACCTGTGTGTGCGGGTTCAGCAGGCAGATGTCAAATACCACATAGGCCATCATGGTCCCACTGCCGGTGTGCATGGCTATCCCCATTACCAATGGGATTCATTTGACCTCTGTAGGAACTTGGCCTTATTGGACAAGCAACATGGATGTGGTAGATGCCCACACATGCAACTGAAAAGCCACATGACACTCTCTGACATTGCCTCATCAGCGGAGGTGTTACCTGCAGTTGGAAGGGGTAAGCAGCTCTGACAGACAGCCTGCTAGAGAAAGATGAAGAACTACTGCACCACCATGCAAGGGATGAGAGTTGCATTTAACTGCTTTCAGGGTGGAATCACTCATCTAGCACTGGATTGAGGACGTGGTGGCTCAAACTAACAGGGACATCCGTTGTAGGAGGCACAAAGAAATCATGGGCACCCTCATTAGTAAAAATGTACTCCCCCCAATCAGCCCATTTAACTAGCCTTGGTGTTAGAGCTACCACTATATTATTAGAACTGTACGCTAGACCAAGGCAGCAGCCACTTACCTGGAAAAAGCAGGGGTTTGTGTAATTGAGCCAAGTAAAGGATATGTCTGCCCTAATACTAAATAGGTAACGGAGAGGGGGAACCCCTCTATTTCGTGGAGTATCAGTAGCGGATTCAAAATTTCATAGCAAGCTTCTGTGCCAGACATCTGCTTCTGCTGGGTCCCAACAAGTTCTTTTTTGTTTTTGTCTTGAATCTGGGCTCCGCATGAAATAAAAAATAAAACCCTCGTGTGAGTGGCAGATGGGATCCTCCCTTGAGAATATCCCCTCACCCTCCACCCTCCATACCTCAGTAACCCAACAGGTAAGCATTCACCTGTCACAAAAAGAAAGCATTAGACAAAGGATATCTGGTTCACCTAAACAGGCCTTTATAGGTTGTCTGATGCAGAGAGGAGCTCTGAGAGGCATTCCAAAGAGTCTACTTACTCCACTGTGCCATCCGGATTGCAGGGGGACCAGTCACCAGTCCCTTTGGTCTCCCTTTCCTGCTACAGAGACTCCCTGGTATCTGATGTTGAAAGGTTGAGTGCTGATGGCATGAGCTCACGTAGGGGCTCATATCTGTTGGACGTCTTGATGGGAGTGATCCCTGGAGAGCAACTGTGGCATCAGAGAGCATAAATCGGGGTTGCCTGCTGCGGGATCTTTGTCGCCTGGCAGTGGGTGGGGTATCATTTCCCAATTTTGATTTATTTTTTGGCTGTCCCCTTGTAGTGGTTTGCCAGGCAGGTGTTGCAACAGAGTCCCCACTTTCAGCATGATTGTCCCTGCGATCCTCTGTATGGAAGACCTCCATCTTTGATTCTGACATGCCCCAAGGCATGCCATGTGGTTTGTCCAGCTATGATAACATTTTCGTGGATCACCTTCACATATTTTTCAGCCTCTGAGGGAGATTCAAATGTAATACATTTCCCATCTATTTGCATTCTCAAGAGAGTAGGATATCTAAGGGATGTGGGGATATTTAGCCGGTAGCATTGTTGCTTCATACTGGCGCATGCTTGACATCTGTTGGAGAGTTTGAGGGAGAAGTCCTGGAACATCTGCATGCACTCTGTTCCCCTGCCATTGGAAAGCCCCCAACTCCTTTTCTGGGTGTTGCAGGAATTTGCACAGAATTGGTCTCTGCCTCTTGCCAGGCTGAGAGTGTGGGGCAAGGGATCTCTGTGCCCTCTAGATGTCTGAAGGGGCATGATTGTTGGCCTTAGTGAAGGAGGGAAGCAGCTCTGTCGAGAAAGTCCCCATGTCTCGGCCCTCCGCCACTTCAGGGATGCCCACTATCCTGATGATTTTTCCTCTGGTACAATTCTCCAGATCGACTTTATTTAATAAGTGCTGCAGTTTTTGGTGATAATCTTGGAGCGTGTCCTGCTGGAATTGCGCAGTGGTGACAGTCTTCTGAATGGCTTGCTCCATTTAAGAAACCTGCACAACCAGATGTGCCGGATCATCGTTAGTTTTTTGGCCACTAGTTTCAAGTCAGAGGTGTCAATAATTTTGTCTAATTTGCCCATCATAGCAGAGATGTCAGAGACATGGTGAGCTGTTTGAGGTGATGTTGCCAGAAGTGAGCAGGAGGAAGTGGCCATTACAACCCCCAAATGAACAATCCCTTTAGAGTTTTCAATTAGTTAACACTTAACTGGAGCTTACCCGCTTGAATCGGCTTTTCTGCTGGCACTGAGGTACAAAACTGGTATGTCAGGTAAAATACCTTCCCGGTTGGTATAATGGTCGAGTCAGATATCGATAAGTAGCACTCATGAACCTTCTCACTTCCATGAATTTTTAAGGACTCAACAGCTGGTGCTTTTGTTGGATGTGCATTAAACTGCTTCTCGGTGATCTTTCCTCAGCAATTACACTGCCACCATGTTTGATGGCAAGCTCTGCCTCCCCGTCTGCAGATTTGTTAATTCTTATCCAGTGCTAATGCATAATTGTATACTTTATTTAGTTGTGGGCTGGCCTTCATTTAAGTCATTCTTACCTTTTTACTCCTGTTTCAACAGATTCCTTAGAGGCCCTGTACACTTTTCCTTCTAGATCATTATTTTCACAGCGCTCCTCTTAGTAACTAGAGTATCCTCAAAAAGTACATCTAGTGTCCATTTTTAAGGCAAACAAGGTCAGTGATCTTTCATCTAACATGCTCTAAAGGAATGGAATTACCTTCCCACTTCTCATCCTAGTTTTAAATCTCATTTTGCTTTAAAGCTATGAAAAAAAAATGTCTTTGTAAATGTTCATGTTATCATTATTAGAATAGTAGAATCATAGAATCATAGAAGCTTGACGGCAGAAAAGGACCATACTGGCCCATCCAGTATGCTCCATTTTCCCCCCTACACCTCTCTGCCAGCCCTGCCCTCCCCCGATATGCCCCATATGCCTGTCCCATGCCCTCTTGAACTCTTCCACCGACTTAGCTCCCACCACTCCATCTGGCAGTCTATTCCAGGGCTCTACCACCCTTTCTGTGAAGAAACACCCCCTTACATTGCCCCTGTATATTTTTCTTTGCAGTCTGAGGCTCTGCCCTCTAGTTCTTGCCCCTACTTCCTCTTAAATAAATCCCCTTCTCCTACATTATTGAGCCCCTTTATGTATTTAGAAGTTTCAATCATGTCTCCCCTTTCCCTCCTTGTCTCCAGTGTGTAAAAATCCAGCTCCTTACACCTCTGCTCATATGTCTTCCCCTACATACCCTGCACCATCTTGGTTGCCCTTCTCTGAACCCTCTCCAGTGCGTCTATATCCTTGTGGAGATGTGGTCTCCAGAACTGAACCCTGTACTCCAGTTATGGCCTCACCATGGCTTTGTAAAGGGGGCATTATTACCTCCCCTCCTTCTGCTAGTAATACCCCTGCCTATGCATGCCAACATTCCATTGGCCCTTCCCACCGCTCTGCTACATTGGATTCCTACCTTAAGGCTTGAGGAAACTATGATCCCCAGATCCCTCTCCTGTTCAGTTTCTTTGATTTCCTCTCCACCTAGGATGTACACTGCTCATGTGTTTCTACTCCCCAAGTGCATCACAGTGCAAATCTTGGCATTAAATTTCAGCTGCCATGTCCCAAACCACTCTTTGAGTGTCTTTAGGTCCTCCCTCATGTCCTCCACCCTCCTGGTGCATTGCTGTTTGTTTTGTATAAAGTGTAGTTGGGTCCCTCCTGAAAATGGGCATGTCATGCCCTTGGTGTTTCACCCAGTTAACAAATGTTAAATAAAAAAAGGGATTTCTGCGGAGAGAGGATGGGGCTGGAGTAACTGCAAACTCCCCCATAGCAAGTGCTCCTACAGCATTATTTACAGTGATTTCTGCTGAGAGGCTGGGGCTGGAGTACCTGTAAACTCCTCCACAGCCACTGCTGTTACAACATTACTTAATGATTTCTACTGAGGAATGCTAGAGTAACTGTGAACTCCCCTACAACCAGATCTCCTACAACCCTGCTTACAATGATTTCTGCTGTGAAAGACTGGGGCTGGAGTAACCACAGACCTCTTCACAGTCATTGCTGTTACAACTGCACTTACAAAGATTTCTACTGTGAGCAACTGGGGCTTGAGTAACTGTGAACCAGTGTTCAGCCGCTGCTCCTCAACATTACTTGTGGGGCTTTCTGCTGAGAGAGGCAGGGCTGGAATAACTGGAATCTCCCCCATATCCAGAGCTCCAACAACTTTTTTCACTGTCCTCTGCTGAGAGTCTTGGGCTGGAGTAAATAAGAACTCCCAGCCAGCCAGTACTCTTACCACATTACTACTAGGGATTTCTGCTGAGAGCCTGGGGCTTGAGTAGCTGTGAGCTCCCCCCACAGCAAGTACTCCTACAACATTACTTACAGGGATTTCTTCTGAGACAGACTGGGGCTGAAGAAACTTCAAACTCCCACCACAGCCAGTGCTTCTACAACATTACTTAATTTCTGCTGAGAAAGGCTGGGGCTGAAGTAACTGCAAGCACTCTTATAGCCTTTGCTCCCCCAACATTACTTAAAGGGATTTCTGCGGAGAGGGGATGGGGCTGCAATAACTACAAATTGCCCCAAATCTAGCTTTCCTACAACATTACTTACAGAGATTTCTGCAGTGAAATGCTGGGGCTCAAATAACTACAAACTGCTCCACAGCCACTGCTCCTACAACATTACTTACGTGGATTTCTGCTTAGAGAGGATGGGGCTGAAGTTAGAAATTGCCCCCCAGTCAGTGCTTCTGCAACATTAGTTATAGGCTGGGATTTCTGCTGGGAGAACCTGAGGCTGGAGTAACTGCAGACTCCTCAACAGCCAATGCTTCTACAACTTTGATGTCTGGAATTGGTGTATTTCAATCATATAACATTTCATAGAAATTTAGGAATTTCTGAATTCAATTCCTATTACATTTCCGTAAGGTTATCAGAATCAGTATCAGATTTGGAACCCTAAATCCTAATTTCATGTGTAAAAACTTATTTTAACCTTTACTTTCAGAATTAGGATTTTCAGACAGCAATTCCATAAATCCTAATTCCGAAAAATCAGATCATGAATTCCATGACTCAGAATCCATGTGACCTTACCTGCACCATTACTTACAATTAAGTCTGCCGATGAGGCTGGGGCTGGAGTAGCTGTCAATTCCCCCTCATCAGTGCTTCCGCAGCATAATCCGAGTCTTGCACACATGATCAAACTGGACAAGAAAACTGTGAATGTTTAAATGGAAAAGTTTAAAACATAGAAATTGTAGGCAGATAAGGACCACTAGGCCCATCCCGTCTGCCCGTAAGCTTCGTACTTGATTTCATTGAGAAAACCTTTTTGTTTCAGAACACTGAGGGACAAAACAGATGTAAATCAATTAGTGCTCTGTATGAAGCTCCAAATTCCAATGCTTGGTTGTGTAAACATGTATACATAGTGTGAGAGGATTGGAAAGTTCAGCCAAATTGCACACTCAGAGGTTTTGAATACTGGCCCCCAGGGTTTATAAGAAGGTATGCAGTAGGACTGATGATGAAGTTGAGCTCAGATCTTCCCTCAGTTTAATGAGAACTACTGTGGTTTATCCCCCAGAGGTCCTGAACAGTGTACCCCTCCATCCAATAATTGTAGAACCGAAAGGTTAATAAATAGCTCATGCTACTGCCTTGCATGTACAAGGAGAAATTAGCACAGTATGGAGTCCACAAAGTGTACAGGAGATAAAACTGCAAAGCACAGCATGGAGTCTACAAAGTGCACAGGAGATAGTTTGCAAACTGTCTGACCAGCAGAAAGAAAAGAGTGATGGTGGATGGTCTCCAATCAAAAGAGAAGTCCTGAGTGCAGTACTCTAAGTGTCGGTGCTGGGTCTGCTGCTCTGTAACATACAGTATTTCTTGATGACCATGAGGAGGGACAGCAGCAGGCAGCTTAAGTTTGCCAACAGATATTCGCAACAGCTCCTGGGTGGAAGCCTTAAGAAGGCCCTGAAAACATACTTATTTCACCTGACATTAAATCTTGCTATTAATGATGATGTTTTAAATTATTTCAATGCTGTTGTTTATATAGTTTTAATTATGTATTGTATTTGGACGTTTTCATTTTTGTGTTCTTTATCTGTCACTCTAATGTGCCCTAAGCCTCTTGGATGGGGCACTTTACAAAATAAAAAAATTACATTACATAAATTGGCAACCAATGTGGACCCTGCAGACAGGGGCTATGTGCTGCGACGGGGACCTGCACATTTATTTATTTAAAATTTGATAACCGGGAAAGGTACCATGAGCAAAGCTCATTATTAAAGTCGTGGGGAGAGAAATGAGGGCCTGAATTTAAAGCGGTGAAAACCAAGATACTGCCCTTTGGGACAAGGAAAATAATTCACACACAGTGGGGAAAAAGCATGGGCCTGATAGTATAGAGCCGGGGGTCACAATGGCATTACATGCTGTAGGCATATAGCCAGTGCACTACAGGAGGACAAGGAGACAACACACAGGTTGGTGCACTCCATGAGAATGCGTGAATCGGTCACATAAAGTACAAAGTAACAGGAATCAAAAGTTAGTGCTGTGAGAGTCTTTATTAAGCTAAAGATATTTGTGGCAAAAAACCCCGGCATTTCAACTCTGCAGTGAGTCTTCTTCAGGGAATGACCTCCTTAAGAAGACTAATTGCATAGTTGAAGTGCTGCATTTGTTGCCACCAACTCTCACAACATTGATGTTTGGCTCCTGCTGCCTTGTACTTCTGGCATAGAGCCAACTTTGCTCACTTTTGCAGCACTCCAATTATCATAAACCTTTATTGGAACCATTTAATTTTGAAGTCAGGTGTTGTCCCTCTAGCATGGGCAACAGCTATGGAATTCTTGTTCACGTGGCTGGATCTTTAGAACATTTTCATGATTACAGACCAATTACTCTTTTAGCAGCTGTCACTAAAAGGCTAGAGAAACTAGTCTGTGAGCAATGAAAGGAATGTCAAAGATCTTGATTTATTACATCCATATCAATGTAAGTTTTGAACCTTGCATAGTATAGACTGTGGTTCCTTGTGTACTAGATGATGTAAACATGGCAAATGATGGGGTGTTTACAGGTGCAGTTCACACTGTTTGTCCAGGACGTTAAACATGAAGTGCCATGGGGGGCTGTTGTACGGGTTAGCAGGGCTGGATTGGGATAAGACAGTCTTGACTTGGATTATGAGGTACTGGTTTGATAGAACTCAGTGTGCTGAGCTGAACGGTAATGTGTTGAGAGCTGTGTCAGTTACTTTGGGGGGGGGGGGTTGAAAAAGCTCCATTTTGTGCCCAGTGTTATTTTGTCAATATAATAATGCTTTAATGCTTTAAGTGCCGATGTGGGGGACCTAGGCTATCAACTTTATGCAGATGATCAGGTAATATTCACCTTGGATAAATTGATAGAGAATGTTCAATCCTCATTCCAACAGAGGTTCTCTGATTTGCAAAATGTTATAAAAGTAAAGCCATGATAAAAAAAACACGCATTTGTCAATGCCGAATGTTGATTGCGTTGGTCATGAACAGTGTCACTGTCATTTTCATAATCTGTCCCGAACACTGATGTCCCACAGCGACCACGCTATTCTGCGCCGGAAGTGCGAAAACACATTTCGGACAGGATGTGAAAAATGACAGCTGTACTGTTCACAAGGAGATGTGGGAAAATATCAATGTTGAAAATCTGGCGAAAAATATTACGAGTCTGACGTGCACATACCATAACGCTCATAAAATGTCATTTTTTTATTTTTCCACAAATTTGCAACATAGGCTTTTGAGACCCCACCTCATGAACACTGGCACTGTTGTTTCGTTAATCAGTCCCAAAAGGTGATTCTGCACAGTGACCGCGAAATCACCTTTTGGGGCCGAATAACACCATGACAGTGGCAGAATTCATGAGGAGGGGTCCCAAAAACTCCATGTTCAAAATTTGGTGCCGAAAGTCAAAAAAATGTCCGCGATATGCATCCAAATTGAAAAAAACCTAGCTATGCCATTATACTGCTTACTGGCATTTCCTCAGTTCGCGGTTGGCTTTGAAGAGTGCAGATGTGTTCCTGGTCCACCAATGATCCTCCCGCTGGGCTCTGGAGGTAAGTATGGGGGGGGGTGTGCAGAGGCAGGGTGCGCAGAGGGTGAGCGCAGATGGGGAGGGGCTGCCGGGCTCGACAAGGGACCGTTTTTTGCTTTACAGGTACAAAAAAAAAAAAGTCATCATGGGACTTTTTTTTTTTTGACAGCGGCATTTCTGGACATTTGGCATGCTGGGGTGGGCTTCCAGCATGCCAACCAACTGTTGGGGCAGCTGTAGCCGACGAGGGATTAGGCATGCCACGTCGGCACAAAAGCGGGGGTGGGCGCAAGAGCCGAGGGATTGGGCACCCCTTGGCACACAACCTCTCTGCCACTGTTTCGGGGACTATGCCGATGGGAGTGGGCTCCCCATCGGCAATTCATAGTCTGGATGGAAGCCGATGGGGATTGGAACCCCGACGGGCAAAAACGCTGCTGTGGGGAAGGGCACATGTTGCCGAGGGGGATTGGGCACCCCCTCAGCATGGAAGGGCTCACTGGTACTGTTTGTAAACACGGCAGCAAGCCACCACCATGTTCACAAACAATATCAGAGTACCAAGGTTCCGCCCAGCAATGACGGGTCGCTCCCTCATTGCATCGAATGGCTTACGTTGCAATGACGAGGCGGCCTCTGATTGCAGCGGCTAATTTTTTACAAGGTTGTGGCACGCTGGCTGAACTAGTGTCAGCAGCAGCGTGCCACGGCATTGGGGAAAGTGGGCCAAGCCTTTCGAGGCTGTGAGGGCATTGGCCACAACAGTGCCGCGCCTCCACAACCTACTTCTGGAGGAAAGCTGCTGCAATATGTTTCTGGCGCATGCGCGTAATCAACATAAAAAGTTGATCCTTGGGATTCAGCTCTTCTTATTTTCACAAATAACTTATTTTTACTTTTGACTCAGTTTTATGTGAATATTTATGAGATTATCATGTCACAAGAGATTAACCCTGCATTGCGCCGCATAGGGAGGCTCAAAGTTGAGCCCCAGAAAAGTAGGAACAGGTCCTAGCCACCCACAGGCGGGCTGCTGTATTACAAGGCGCAACGCAGCAGCCGCCTGACGTGGGTGGCCACCTGCCCACCTAGAACACCGTCCCCAAGCCCACACAACCCTGGTGGTCTAGTCGAACCCCCCACCCATAGCTGCGATCGCGTGGTATATGTTAAGAATACATCCCTGGTATTCTAGTGGCCCCCCCATGTCCCCGATTCCCCAGAAATAAAAGCCATGACCATCCCTGGTGGTCTAGTGGTCCCCCTCCACCCAAGTCCCCAATTCCCGATCAGTGCCATTATGACCATCCCTGGTGGCCCCCGCCCACTGCCGCGATCATGGTCAAACCCTGTAATGAAATGCCCTGGTGATCCAGTGGCACCCCCACCCCTTTCACCCACACAGAGCCCCTTGCTCACCCCTGGCCACCCCATCATCGTGGGTGGCATCCCACCTGCATATAGCCCAGCCGCTCACCGAATGACAGGTACAGTATGGGCTGTAAGCCCATTGGTCCTCAGTCTTGAATGATACCAGGCAGGAGCGCCTATACTAGTAAGAGGGTCCCAAATCTGAATGACTTCATTTACAGATTTGGAACTGTCTAGTACAGTATGCCCTGCAAGCCCATTGATCCAGTGATCATGGTCATTTATGGTCTGTCCCTGGTTATCCATAGAAACCATTGATGGTAAATGGCCCAGAGACAGACCATGGATGACCATGATCAGTATGAAAGATAGCAACATAGAAAATGATGGCAGATAAAGGCCTAGCAGCCCATCCTGTCTGCTCAAACCGGTCTAAGTTTGGGACTGTGCCATTGTCAGTCCTCCCTACCTCCACACCTCAGTCTTGTTCCGTGTACATTATTCCCATGTGCCTCTCCCATCCCCTTCTGAACCCTCCCATTGTTTCAGCCATGATGACTTCCTTTGGAAGGTGCAAAAAGTGCAAGGTAATGCACGTAGGGCCAAGAACCCAAGAACAGAGTAAACAATGAATGGGGTGATACTGGAGAGCACATCAGATGAAAGGGACCTAGAGTTGTTAGCAATGGAGAACATATAGGTGTTGGCACAATGGTAGCAGGACTGTGGAAAAGGCAAATCAGATGCTGGCAAGGAACATAGTGCGATGGTTAGGAAATTCATTGAAGGAGAGGCAGCAGAGGGTTGCAGTTATGGTGTCAAATCAGAAGAGAGCAGAGGGTTGTGATTATGGTGTCAAATCAGAAGAGAGCAGAGGGTTGTGATTATGGTGTCAAATCAGAAGACCGGGAAGTCATGAGTGGGGTGCCGTAGGGATCGATCCTGGGTCCTGTCCTCTTCTGTAATATTGAAGAAGGACTCTGGGGCAAGTTGTGTCTCTTCACAGATGACACAAAGCTCTGTGGAAGGGTAGATAGTGACAAAGGAATCAGGGAGTTGCAAAGTGATCTGCAAAGACTAGAGCGGTGGTCTATGGCAGTTGAAATTCAGTGCCAAAAAGTGCAAGGTGATGCACCTAGGGGAACAAGAACTCCAGAACAGAATACTGGATGAGAGGGGTTAAACTAAATACTGCAGTTGAGGAAAGAGATTATTGAGTCATCTTTAGTGACTCCCTTAAATTATCAAGACAGTGCAACAAGACCTATAATAATGCAGACAGGATTCTGGGATGTATCAGAAGGAGTACTGACAGTTGAAGAAAAGTGGTGTTACCACATCTTTATAGAGCATTGGTGAGGCCACACCTGCAGTTCTCACCTCAGGAGAGATAAGGAAAGGCTTGAGGTGGTACAGTGAAGGGTGACCGGGATGATTCAGGGTCAGCAGACAGATCTTATGAGGATCAGCTCAAGGCACTGAACATGTGACCGCTGGAGACCAGACATGAGAGGGGTGATATGACACAGACCTTCAAGTTCCAGAAAGGAATAAACATGGTGAACTATGAGGAACTATTTAGAAAGAGTAACGGTTCTAAGACATGGGGCATAAGTGGTAACTGATGGGAAGGAGGTTCAAGAAGGATATGAGAAAGTTTTATTTTACAGAAAGGGTGGTAAAACCATTAAGTAGTCTGTCAGCTGAGGTGGTGGGTGCCAAAACCATAAATGGTTTCAAGCATGGCTTGGACAGAGTAAAGGGAATAGCAGTTACTCAGGGCAGCAGTAGTAGGGAGGGGAACAGAGGGTAGATAGTAAAGGCTAGTATTGGACAGTTGGTCCTAGGGTCTGATGGGAAACTATGGGCAGACTAGGTGGACCATTGGCTTTTTTCGGCTGTCATTGTCTATGTTTCTGTGACTGGTCTGTTCTGGGCTGAGACAACAACTGTACAGCACTGAAGAGCCCCACCTGGAGGGAGGGGACAATATCGTACTGCCTGCTGTTTCTTCCATTTCTGACTGATTACAGACATTTTATATGCATATATAATGTCTCCAATTCATTTCATCCGGTTGAAGTGTGTAACTAAAACGTCTTTCTCAGTTATTGCAAGTTATTTAATTACCACTTTTGCACATCTGGAAATAATTTCCTGTTTATTTTTCTTTTCAGAATTGATAGCATCCAACGGGTTAAGCACGTACAAAATAGAGCGATCCTGCTGCTACAACCCCCTCTTACTTGATGAGGAAAGGGGACGATTGTTTGTTGGAGCAAATAACCACCTGGGATCCCTTAACCTGGATAACATCAGCCAACACGAACCTGAGGTAAGGGGCCATCCCAAAGTAGACTACATCCTTTACCTGGCCTTCAAACCCTGAGTATGGTAACCATACTATTACATTTAGTTAGTCTGGGCCTTGTTTAGTAGCAGCTAGGGTTACATATAGAATAAATATTACCCAGCTGTAAATTATGAAGTTGTAATTCATTTGAGGGTTTTTGGAGACATGATGAATCCCGAGGGCAAAACTTGAGTGGCTTGTCCTAAGAACTGAGATTTAATTATACCTTTGTAGTTTAGAGTTGTGGGGTATTTATTATTTTATATCACATATGGGTAAATTAGTAGAGAGATGGTGCCTTTTTCTAGAAGTAGAAATGTAATCACACTAACAGGAGAATTGCATTGTGCCAGTGTCGGGCACCCAGAAAACCCATGCTGAGGAAAAGACCAATAACTTCCAATGTTGTTACCACTGAAAATAAGAATAAGCACAATGATTGCTCTATTTTTTTCATACACAGTAGGTGTTTGTCTTCCCAGTCACCCTGCCTGCCCCCAGCCACCAGCATCCTACAGTCTTTCTTCCATCTTCTCCAGGACTTACCTCACCACTTATTCAGGACTTGCTTTTAGTGAGTGTGTGCCACTTTCAGTGGTACAGGGTCTATGAGGGTGCCTGTGGGCGGTTGGGGGTTTCTGACTTTTTCCATCCCAAAGTGTCTGTATTCCCATTGATGCTGCCACTTAGCATCTGCTAGGAGGTAGGCAGCAGACAGCAGTGTCCATGCTCTCTAAGAATGTAAGAACATAAGAAAACCGTCAGCAGATGGGCACCATGTGATTCATCTAGTCTGCCCTAGAAACTACCCCCCCATGCAGCCTTCATCCTAACTTGTCCTTTGTGTCTGTCCCATGCGAGTTTGAACTCCCTCATTGTCTTTGATGCTACCACCTCCTGGGGCAGGCTGTTCCACAGGTCTATCACTCTCTCTGTGTGAAGAAGTACTTCCTGAGACTGCTTTTGAACCTTCCTCATACCAGTCTCATGTCATGCCTTTTCGTGCATGCTGCCATGCACTGATGAAACAGATTGTCTGCCTGAGCTGTGTTAAACTCCCTCACGTACTTAAATGTTTCAATCATGTCCCCCTCTGTTTCTTCTCTGCTCAAGGGAGTATAGGTTCAATTCCCCGAGTCTTGTTTCATATGAACCTATGATACAGTCCATGCACCATTTTAGTAGCCCTTCTCTGCACCATTTCCAAATGGTCAATGTCCTTCTTGAGGTGAGTTATCCAGAACCAAACACAGTACTCCAAGTGTGGCCTCACCAAGGGCCTGTATAGGGGCAAGACAACCTCTTGCTTTCTACTAGTAATACCGCTACTTATACAGCCGAGGTTGCCACACGCTTTTCTGTGCTGCTTTCTCGCATTGTTTTCCTACCTTTAATTTGTCAGTGATGATTATGCCAAGATCTCGCTCTGTTTGTGTCTCCTCAAGTTGATGTCCTCCCAGTGTGTACTTTTTTCCAGGGTTCCTCTTTCCCAAGTGCATTACCTTACACTTTTTGGCATTAAATTGTAACTGCCAGTCCCTGGACCAATCCTCTTGCCTCCTATGGTCAGCTTCCATGTTGTCTGCTCCTTCCCTTGTGTCCACTGTGTGGCAAAGTTTTGTATCATCTTCGAATAGGCAAACCTTCCCTGTTAGTCCATTTGCTATGTCTGCTATAAATATATTAAATAGGATCAGTCCCAGTACCGATCACCATGGTCCCTGCAGAACGCCACTAGTCACCCTACCCTCCTAATGGAGGAGAGTTGCCCAATGAATGATCACTCCTCCCTCTGATGGCCAGCCCTAGAGTGACTCGGGACCATTCACAAACCTGTGACACCAGCATAGCAAGTTGTAGTACTACCACTGCACTACTGGGCTGACCCCAGAGAAATGTTAGATTTGATTGGCAGGTGACCCTTGTAATTCACAGTTTAGAACATTATGGGCCTAAATTATGAGACTTCAGCTTTCTAAACTTTAAATTATGAAGTTTGAAAATGTAATCTCTTTGTAAATGTAACCCCCTAGGCAGCGCTATCCCTAATGTTACTACCCCTGCCTGTATTTCTGACCACAGGTTGAGGGACCTGGATTCGATATTATGGCACCTCCACCCAGAGCAACAATAGCAGGGGTAACTACCTAACCGGGTATCGCTCTCTGGGAAGCTATAACTACCCACAATCCCACCTAGTGACCCAATACCTTGCAACAAACAGCCCTGTGAAGTGGTTGACACACAGTCAGCAATTAACATTAATAATATGCACACACCCTTTGCACTTACCACCAGGGCCGGGCCTTCAGCAAATTCCCTGGAGCCCCCCTGTAACAACAAAGTTAGCAAAGCAAGTATACACTTCCAGTATTGTAATAAAACTAGTAATATGCTCATAAGCCAGGTTAAATGTGAAACAGCAAATCAGATTTATTTAAGGGGTAGTGAACAAGGAAGGGACGTGAATCTAGATGAATGATTGCTACATATACTGATTAGATTCAGGCTACCTTGCATGCACTTTAGTGCCAAGTAAACAGTCTGACAGCACTGGGTACCCACAATATTATGCTGGCTGGCAAGAATCAGTGCCCGGGTGTGGCCGGCATTGCAGCTGTTGTTGGGGCCCTTGATGGAAAGAAAAAGGCTGTTAACATGCACAAACAGAGCTTGGATTATTTGTAATCCTGGCCGGCTGGCCAGTCTCTTGTAACCCTGTAATTTACTGAAGCAATCAGATGGTACCACAAAATAATTGGATAATTTGTTGCAGGTAGCTACCCTGAACTTACTCATGCTACGAGTTTGCTGTACTTGGCCTGGTGATATGAAAACCTGTTGATCACCGAGGAGCATGGGGAAGCTGGGCCATCATGACGCACCTCCACTTCACGGCTTTTCCCTCCAGGTGGCTGCAACCTGCAAGTTGTCTCCACACAGGGGCTGGATCCCCAAGCTGGTCCCTTGCTGAGAAAGCAGTCTCTGGCACAAGCACAGGTGGCTTGGGCCGGGTTTGGCAATGGCCCAGGTTTTATAATGCTTTTGGCAAAGTCCTGTTTGTTTTGCTGGTGAAGCCCAGCTGGCATAACAGTCCAGTCTCTGGCAAACATGCCTCTACCCACAATGAACATTCAGCACATTTAACAAGAACAGCATTAACTTTTCTGCCTCACAGTTCAGTTTCAGGCCGGTTGCTAATGCAGTCGATTCACTGGGCAAACCTCACAATTCAGCCTCTCACAACTTTTGGGCCGAACGCTTCACAAGAGCTTCTTTTTGGTCCACAATCTCAGGCTGTACTTTCAGACATCTCAGAGCTTTCTGCCACAGTTCAAAGTCACAATTCGGACTATTCTGATTGCTGCTATAAGGCAGTCCCAAGCAGGAAAAACCCAGCAGGGAGGCAAGTCAGGCCTTTTCCTGCCGATTCTCCTATGCTCTTTCCATGGAGCAGCCTCTTGATAGCTTGAGCTGCTCACTCTTCAGACTCCAACTCAAACTGAAAAACACTGTCCTCTAACAGTCCTGGGATTTCCCTGGGTTTTCTGAGTTTTGGTTGGCTGGGGGAACCATTAGTCACAGTTTGGATGCTCCCATCAGTTCAGTTTGGGTGCCAACCTTAAAACTAATTTTCCTTCCCAGGAGGCACTTGAGCTAAGAACCCTTCAAGGCCCCTTGTGTCCTATTGGTCCAAATTCTGGAAGTCCCAGACCAAATGTGGTGACTTCCAGTCAGATAAACAAAGTTGCAAGAAGGCAGGTCAAAACAAACACTCTAATTCAAATATAACAGCAAATTAGACGTAAATATTACAGTACCAGTTAAAGCTCCCTCTGCTTTACTGTCGACAGCAGAGTGGAGCAAATTAAAGCAGTGTTTGGCCAGTCACAAGCTTTGAAACACTTGGACCCAGCCCAGACCATTTACTATACACACACTGGATAATGACTTAAAGGGACAGGCATGGAGGCACAGCATGGCACTCTCACGTAAATCAACAGGCGCAAACAAATAACTTTGGATTTACTATCTATGAAGGACGTCTGCCTGGCAGTGGGCATGGATGGAGCCCAGGAAGACACTTAAGGTAAATCCCAAATTGGTGGGGGAGTTACATGAATTATTGTCATTAAACTCATATTATATAGGCTAGGGAATAATGCATGTGTTGCAGTGTATTATGAGAATTTGATATACACCTAAGGAGTATGATGCTACATAAACCCCACGAGCGAGGTTAGAGGAATTTATTCAGCATCACACACTGAGGGTGTGTATTAAGGTCTCATACTGCACCACATGCATTGATTTTTATAACTTCTGGTGTAGCAATTTTTGCCAGCCAGAAACTTTAAAAACTAAAAGCCTTTCACACACAGTGCAGTGTACAATGGAAAGCATAAGGTAGTCAAAACTCTGTAATCTGAATGGTTTAAAAATACCTTTAGAAAGGCAAAGATTTGCGGTATTCTATGTAATATATGTAGGGGAAAAGTCAGGAACTGAACAGTAGAAAAAATGGGAAAAATGGCATTGCACAGAAGCAGACTAAAATTCTGATTTTTAAAACTTTACTAATGGAAACAACAGAGTTCACTGTTTTTAGTACACTGCTGCCAATATTTTGATGTTTACAGTAAAAGTTAAAAAGAAATGCTTATAAACTCTAAAAAACTAACAAAAAAAAAAACATGAAGGTTTCTTACATTGGTGTCTGCCACTTTTTAATTGTGAACACTGTTCTCACAAGATCTCGGTTTCCATAGAGATGTAACTAAGCCATAGAAACAAATCTGACATTATTTGTTTTATTGATGTTTAACTGATTCTTAGTGTTTCCATGAAAATGCCACTGGTTTATATGCAGTTTTGTTTTTCCCATTATAGCAGTGGCTGTGAGAACGGGGCTTGCGCTCAGTGTGCTTGTGGCAGCATGTGTCCCCTGTAATAACCATCTGGTTAGTATAGGATCTAATAACTGGTTAAGTCCATAGAAAAAAATTGCTCACCAGTAATTATAGTACTATTATAAATTTTGGAGGTTAGATAAGTATACAGCACTAGCCAATTAATGCAGGAGACTGTTTTTTATCCCTTTGACAGTGCAGTCTCTGCCCCTTCAATCCCTGCAGAAGGTTATCCACTTCCTGCCCCTTATATCCCCTGTACTAGGCAGTGTTCCTCCCAGGCCCTACACAAGGCAATACCCCCTGCCCAGTCCGTGTCCTTCATTAGGTAATGGCCCTTCTATGTGCTACATTAGGTAACTTCCCTACCCCTTCTATGCCTTATACAAGGTAATGTATCTGCCCCTTCTATGCCCTACACTAGGTACTGTACACGCCCCTTCTCTGCCAAATACTAAATAATGTCTGTGCCCCCTCAATGCCCTTCACTAGGTAATGTCCCTACCCTTTCTATGCCCAACACTAGATAATTCTCCCCCCTTATGTGCCATACACTAGGTAATGTCACTGCCCCTTTGATGCCCAAAACCAGGTAATTCCCCTGCCCTTTCTATGCCCTTCACTAGGTAATGTCCCTGCCTGTTCTATGCCCTACATAAAATAATGTTCCTGCCCCTTCTATGCCCTACACAAGGTAATGTCCCTGCCCCTTCAATGCCCTTCACTAGGTGATGTCCTTGTCCCTTTTATGGTCTTTTCTAGGTAATGTCCCTGTCCTCCTCCTATATTCAACACCAGGTAATTCCTCTGCCCCTTCTATGCCCTACACTAGGTAATGACTCTACCCCTTCTATGCACTAGAGTAAGTATTGTTCCTACCCACCCTCTACAGCCTAATTGTAAGTTTCCACATGCCTTTTTTTTTTTTTTCCTTCACTTTCCTCTGGCGGGTGTCTAGAAGGCCTAGCCTTGCTCTGCCAGCATGAGACTGTGACAAATGGGCTGAAATGTAATAACCGTGTTAAATATTACAGCATTTCATCTTCTGCATTCCACATTTTATTCACTCACCTACTCACCCCCCTTCCCCATGTTTTACTTAATGAAAACCGAGCCAGGAGGTAATAATTAACAACTAAAAGTGCTCTTGCATACTCTCTCTCCTTCTGCCTCTTTCTCTCTCTCAGTATGTGTCTACAGCTAGTGAAAAATGAAGAGGCATGCCATTTATAATGAGCCTGATATCCATGGGGCCTGTATTGGTCTCATGTATTTGAGCTGGCCTCTGCAGAGTTCAGTAAAGGTCACCTCACATTCAGGACATGTCCTCACCTTTGGAAGTCACCCATCTTCCAAAATGCCTGTCAAAAATGTCCTGAGCAAGAAGAAAAATTCCTGTGACCTCCCTCCTTTGTTCATTCTAATTCACCCCTTTTTGTTTTCTTTCCACTCCTTTTTTAATTTCGTTGATGGATGCGATACTTGTGAATGGCAAGAGAAGGATGAAACTGGAAACTCACAGCTACATAGAGTGCTTCCATCTCTACCTCTGCACCATAGAGCTGCCCTCTTCTGGTGTGAGAATGTAATTCATCCCCATAACCATCCAATCCAGGGGCCCCAGGGGCCAAATCGCATAGGATGGTGAGCCCATCTAGAAACATAGAAACATAGAAATTGTCGGCAGATAAGGACTGCTAGGCCCATCCAGTCTGCCCATAGGCCATACACATGTATGCATCTACTCTCCCTAAGTGGTCAGTGGCTTTTCATCACTCCCTTCCCGTCCAAGGTTTCCCTGTGCTTGTTCCAGGCATGTTTAAACTCCTCCACTCTGCTTGCCCTTACCACCTCTTGTGGCAGACTATTCCAAGTGTTCACCACCCTCTCTGTGTAGAAAAACATCCTCATGTTACCTCTTAATCTCCCCCCCCCTCCAATTTCATATCGATCCCCCTTGTTCTGGTATCTTTTCTACATTGGAAAAGATCTCCCAACTGCACCTTGATTATGCCCTTGAGGTACTTCAAAGTTTCTATCATGTTGCCCCTTTCTCTCCTCTCCTCCAGTGAGTACATATTGAGGTCTCTTAGTCTCTCCTTATATGTTTTGTGGTGCAAACCATGCACCATCTTTGTCGCCCTTCCCTGGATAGCCACCACCATGTTTATGTCCTTATGCATGTGTGGTCTCCAGTACTGCACACAGTACTCCAGGTGAGGCCTTACTAATGTAACCCCGCTACAAATGGGGGTTCCCGAAAAGTCTTCCTTGAGCTTGCCTAAATGCTCACTGCCAGGCTGGTGTTCTGTGTTTTAGCAGTTTAAATGCATTGCCAGAGAGTGCCTGTATAGCCTCTGTGTACTGTCTAAGAGCTGCCTGGATTGCAGTCATAATTAACCTGAGAGGGAGCTGTTAGAAGATGTGCTTGTTTGCTGATCATTTGTTAGAGTAGTAATAACATTGCAGTTTGTTCTAACCTGCCTTCTTTGCAGCATGGACAGTTCTGTTTGTTTCCATCATCTTGGTCCTGGACTGCAGAATGGGCCAATCAATACATTTGGGATTCTAAAATGGAGCCTGCCTACAGGGGCTTGGTGGGGCCAAAACTTGTAGGAATTGTAGTTTTGGGCTTTTGTTACCTAAAATAACCTGGAGGGGGAGCCCTTGTTGTGACTGACAGGCATATCAGCCAACCAAATCTTTTGGATCTTGGGGAAAGTTCCACACTGCTTGCAGTGTCAGTTAGATCTGAGTTGGGAAGTGAAGAATTAACAGCTCAAGATAGTTCGAGCAGCAATCCATAGTGGATTCAAGCGGGAGAACTGTAGAAAGGCCTGAGTTTGGCCTGCATGCCTGTCTGCTGTTCCTGAGAGGGAACTTGTGCTTTTTTTCAGACTGAATCCTAATTTGGAGAGCGAATTAAGCCACTGAATTATGACCAGGCTTTAACCTGAAGAAGTCCGAAGATTTGCTGAATGCGATCGGCCTGTCAGGACTTCCGGCTACCTCTGAACTCCCGGATTGTGCAGAGACTCTGTAATTGTGACCGGAGAGTCATTTGCTGGGTACAGTGGAATTTCCTTACATGTGAATGTGCTGTGTGCTTATATTGGGTCATGCTTTGGTTCCGCACTGTGTGTCTGAACTGTGTTTTGCTTGCTGGTGGTTGTATCCAGCTCCACAGTCTGAATCCATATCCATTTCCATTTGCCTGGGCCCTGCTACACTGGCCCAGCCAGAATACCTGCTATGCAGAGAAAGCCATTGACGAATGACCAGCCTGGGGATGAGCCCCCTGCTCAATGCCTTGAACAGGAACGACACCTCGGTGATTCGTGTGGGCCCTACTTCTCCGGGCGCTCCAGCTCAACAGCCTGCAGTCTCGATTTCGTTCTGCCTGTGTCCAATGTTGGGTATCGTGAGTAAACATCAGGGTAGCTCCCTGCAACAACAGCTAAATCTAAAAGTGTTGTCATCTGATTGTCTTGTTGTCTTTTCTTTCACGAACTGTGCCCTCTGGCACAGGATTACAAATAGTGTGTGTTGTGCATGTTGCTTTCTTTCATCACAGGGCCCCAACCAGCTGCAACATTCCTGTCTAGCCCACCATTTTCCTACCTGGGTACCCAGAGTGTGTGACTATGTAGGTACTCTGAACTGCATGCATAACTGTCTGATTAATATAGCTTTTAAGCAAATCAACCTGATTACGCCCCTTCCTTGTTCAAGTCCCCTGAATAAATCAGATTTAACTTTGTTTGCATTTAACCTGATTGTGGTTCTACTTTGTGCCAAAAGTATTGTACTGTTGCTATTTGCTGTGCTTAGCCTTGTTTTATAGGGGGTCCCCAGGGTCAAGCTAGAGGAACCAGCCCTGGTGGTAAGTGCAAACAGTGTGGGTAATTGCCTGGTGAATAAGAGTCATTGTGAAAGTAATTACTGTATATTGTTCAGACCACTAAAGGGCAAAGAGGGGGGTTACAGTGTCCCAGAGGGCTGTGTCCATGTTAGCTTGACCACTAACAACCCTGACCTCTGGGTGAAGGCACCCATTTCATTACCCAGGCCCCTTAACCTGCTACTAGCCAAGCAGGCAGGGGTAGTAGCCCTTAGGATAGCGCCACCTAGGGGTTACACTAGTGTTTTATACAGTGGCATCACCACTTCCTGCCTTCTGCTAGTAATACTTCTACCTATGTGCCCCAGCATGCCACTGGCCCTCCCTGCAGCCTTTGCACACTGCTTTGATACCTTCAGGTTATCAGATATGATAACCCTAGATCCCGCTCCTCTTTGGTGATGGTCAGCATCTCCCCCACCCCATCCTATAGCTCTCCCTATGGTTCCCCCTACCCAGGTCGTTATCTTGTGCTTTTTTGCATTGAACCTCAGTTGCCACACCTCCGACCATCTTTCAAGCTTCTCTAGGTTCCTCTTCATTATCTGCACCCCTTCTGGAGTAGCCACCCTGTTGCAGATCTTGGTGTCATCTGCAAATAGGCAGACCTTTCCATCCAGCCCCTCTGCAATGCCACTAATGAAGACATTGCACATGACTGGTCCCTGTACTGACCCTTGTGGCACTCCAGTGGTCACCCCTCTCTCCTCAGATTGGATCCCTTTTACCACAACCCTCTGCCTTCTGTCTGTCGGCCATTTTCTAACTGTATCACCTTATGCCACATGCCCAAATTACTCATCTTGCTAACCAGCCTTCTGTGTGGGGCAGTATCAAAGGCCTTGCTGAAATCCAGGTAGGCGATGTCTATGCCCCCTCCCCCCACCAATTCACTTCCCTAGTCAGCCAATCAAAAAAAATCTATCAGATTTGTTTGACAAGACCTTCCTGATGTGAATCCGGGCTGCCTCAGATACTGGGCACCAATGAATTCCAGGTGTGCCACTATCCTTTCTTTCATCAGTGTCTCCATGATCTTCCCCACCACTGAGATGACTAGGTGACTAGGCAAAACTGAATTATTTGTACTGTTACCAGAGCCTAGATTCAAACTAAGGGCTGAATCTAACCCCAACCCCCAAAACCAGTATAAAAGATCCTGCAATTCTGCCTACAATTTCTGGTGTAAAAGAGGCTTACACAGGCTTGTCATCCAGCTGGGCTATGCCCCATCATCCCTGGACACACACCCTGGTTGGTAAAACCAGCCATTCTGCTGCTGCTTATTTTAGGGACCGAGTGACTTACTGTGAATAATGGAAATGGATTTTCTAAGATGGTATTCAGCGGATACTTGCTGGCTAATGAAAAATACATAAATCCTGAGATCTTCTTCGAGGATATCTCTTCCATTAGGCCACACCTTTGAAACTATACCCGCATCAGCACTAGGACCACACAGAAACTTTTGCTAGCCGCCTGCCGTCTACAACGATATCATGTATAAGTGTCTACATAAATGTAGGCAGTCCCATCTCTCCTCAGTTCTTTTCCCACCATCGATCATCCTCATTGGACCTACTGTGGAAACATTGACCAACTAGCCATTGCTATTTTCTTTCTTTTCATTTATTTTCTTTAACTTATGATGTTACATTGTTGTCTCTGCTTGGTGCCAAAAGCTACCACCTTATTTCGGTACTGTGAATGTGGAGAGAACATTTTTAAAGATGACACACATGAGGTGTATGTCTGTTGCCTAGGCCTCTCACAATATTTGAACCTGTGAGATCTGACAGTTTTAATCAAGCTACTAGGCAATGCTGAAGGATAATGCTGGAAACATTTCTTTTACAGAAAACTTTAGCAACCAGGGAGAAGGCACAAAGTCAGAAATCTGTGTCACCTGCCCCATCGATCAAGTCATGGGCAATGAAGCCAAGGGATTGTTCATTGTCCCAGCCCCTTTTGTTGTTGGTCTGTAAGCACAAGCACAGGGATAATGAGAGATCTCCTTCCCCAGCGAGGTCCTGGTTGCCACTGCAGCCTTCAGGCACTCAAACTTCATCATGGACAACTCTGGTGGCAGTGATGCCAGCCCTTTTGACCATCAGTGAGACACCAAGGTCAGGGCTTGGCTCAGGCAGTGCCGTACCTACTGTGGACAGTACAGTCAACGGGTCCCAGCCTGTCAGCGATTTCAGTTTTCATGGCCCTGGCCAGGGTGTCGTCAACACTCAAGCAGTACTGGAATCATTTTCAGAAATCATACGATGTGTTTTACCAGTCCTACTTGTGCAGCCTTTGTTATTGTCGATGGTTGTTACTGGCACTCAGTTTCGTCTATTCCATCTTCTGGTACACCACAAATACCTCCTTTTCAACCTCTGCCAGCATTGCCAGCACGGTCCTCAATTTCTGTCATTGCCAGGGAGGGTGACGACGAGGTGGAATATAATCCTGACCTCATTACAGAGAAGTATGAAGAAGAGGAAGGTTATGAGGAAGAACAGTATGTACCACATCTCAGTTCTGCCTTCTCTTCTTGTACTGAGGATTCTGTGTGAGATATATATATATATATATATATATCCCCACATCTTCTCAAGAGGATCCTACATTCTAGTCCATGCTGCAGCAAATGCAAACTGCTGTGGGCTTCTAATGGAGTTTCTGGAGGTACCATGTACTCTGTCCATTATTATTCCTCAAATTTACCCTGCATTGGAGGATGCTACATTTGCTGCATGGCCTGGTACAGGCCTAACTCATTGCCAGCTATACCTAGAAAGGTTGACAAGCAGTACCCTGCTCCTTCTGCTAAGCCTAATTATGCCAACTAACCAGAACCAGACTCAGTAGTTATCATGGTTGCCCATGATAGATCCAGGGCACCTAAACACATGAGTACTTTGTCTACTGACAAAGAATCCAGGAGGCTGGATGTTATGGGCAAATGCAAATATGCCTCTGCCTCACCAGGCCTCAGAACTGCAAATTACTAGGCCCATATGATTAAATATCAGAATAGCCTGTGGAAGACTGCTAAGGCTGCTGCCCAGGCTCTACCAAGAATAAATTGGTTAAAACCTTGACGTCTGATGCTGAGGTTGGCAAACATTTGTTCTGCTCTGTATGTGATGTGTCTGATGCTTCTGCCAGAGCAGCTGCCTTTGGCATTCATATAAGGCATTATTCTTGGCCAAGGGTTGCTGGATTTGCAAATGATGTACAGCAAGCAGTTTTAAATGCCCGTTTTAGAAGGAGCAAACTGTTTGGTTATGATATTGAAGAGGGCACTGAGAGATCTTCAAACATCTAAAATGACACATCTGTCAAATCCCTTTATCCTCTGTCTGCTAGGAGTCATGGAAGGGGATCCTTTTGTAAGCCTGCTGCCAGAGGTGGTCACCAAACCTACCATCAGAAGGCTGAGGTAAGTGTAGTGGACCCTTGCCAGGCCCCTTCCCACCCAGGTGCTCATTTCAAAGCACCCAAGGTGATTGGAGTCAGTGGAGCTATCTCTTTCTGTTCAGCCTGACTTGATTCAGATTACCCTACACCACTGTTGCCTCCAGGGGTGGTTGTAGGGGTCTGACTCTCCCTGCATCTCAAACAGTGGAGGAAGGCCACATTAGACAAATGGACCATGGATATAATTGCACTGGGGCATGCTCTGGAGCTTTTGGAGGCCCTGCCAGAGCATCCTCCACCTCCTTCTAGTTATCCTTCAAGAAATGTGTGCCTCTGAAAGAAGTACTGGCTTTAATACACAAAACCTGTGCTATAGAACCAGTTCCTCCTCATCAAATGAACAAAGGGATCTGTTCCAGATACTTCCTGGTTTCCAAATGGACAGGAGATATGTGTCTTGTTTTGGATTTGAGAGGCTAGATGTCAACATAGAATATAAGAAGTTTTGCATGGTCACCCTGCAAGCTCTGATTCCTGTGTTGCAAACAGGGAACTGGCTTTGCTCCCTAGATATGAAGGATGCATACCTTCAAATCAAGATCAGAAAAGCTCACAGACAGTATCTCTGCTTTATGCTGGAAGGGGAGCATTACTGGTTCAGAGTATTGCCCACTGGCTAGTCTTCTGTGCCACATGTCTTCACCAAATGCTTGGCCATTGTAGCAGCAGCCCTTCCCAGGGAAGGCCCTTATGTATTCCCTTATCTGAATGACTGCCTCCTGAAGATCAGCTCCAGGGAACATTTGCTACACACCCTGTCTCAGACACTGCAGTTGTTCAACTTAGGAGTCACAGTGAATGTGCCAGAGTTTGTCTTGACTCATTGCCAGAGACTGTAGTACATAGGAGCCCTCTTGGTCACAGAAAAGGGCTGTGCTTTTCTACCCTTCGTCAAGGCAGAAAACCTGATTGTTCAGGCAAGTTTGGTATACAGCAGTCATCAAGTCTCAGACAGAACTTTTCTGCTACTTCTGGGACTGGTATTAGCCACTGTCACTGAGCCACTGGCCCACTTACACATGAGGATCCCTAAATGAACATTAAGGTGTCAGTCCAATGGTAACAGCTGACAGATGAGCTGGACCAGTTGGTGCTTGTCACTGCTCCACTGCACAGAGCAGTGACATGGTGGATGGGCCGTGACAACCTATTAAAGGACACTTAATTCCTTATTCCAACTCCAAAGCAAATTCTCACCACGGATGCCTCTGGCTCTGTGTGGGGGGAGGGGTGCACCTGGGCCCTATCAGACACAAGGTTCATGGACCCAGGTGGAAGCCAAGTTGCATATAAATGTCCTGGATGTGAGGACTGTCTTGTACAGCCTCTAGACATTTCAGGAGCATCTGACTCCAGGTCCTCTATTGATACAGATGGACAATGTCAATGTGATGCATTATATCAGCAAACAGGGGGGCACTCATTCTATCCCCTGTGCAGGGAAGCAATGCAGGTGTGGTATTCTGTGCTGGAACATAGCCTAGACCTGTCAGCCATGCATCTCCCAGGTGTGCATAATGTCTTGGCAGATAAGCAAAGCAGGTCACAGTCCAAGATGAACAAATGGGAACTGTTGATCTCCCTGGTAGATGACCTCTTCACAAGATGGCGTTGTCCAGAGTTGGACCTTTTTGTGTCCCCATGTAATGGAGAACTGCTGTGTTTCTACTCATCTCGCTACAAGGCTTGATGTTTTCTGGTGAGATGAGTTGTCCCTCTCATGGTAAGGGAAATTTCTGAATGCATTCCCTCCAGTTCCACTAATACAGAGTGTATTGCTCAAACTGAAGATGGAGGGTGCACCCTCATCTTCATTGCTCCCCTATGGCCTCATCAGATATGGTTTCCATTTTTGCAACAGCTGGCAGTGGAACCACTAATTGCTCTACCACAGTGCAGGGGTATGTTGTCACAGGACAAAGGATTCCCGGTTCATCCAGACCTGGAATCCCTGCATCTGCATGCATGGCTTCTTAAGACATAGACATAGCACATTTTGGTCTATCACTTAAGGTGCTGATGTACTGGTTGTAGAAAGCATTCTACCTGACATACCTGTTCACTGAAATTGAAGTGATTTACTTTGTGGGTTGTTTCCAGGAATTCGGACTCATTCGCTTGTCTGGTAAATGAGGTGTTGGCATACTTGCTGTCACTGTCGGACTCCATTCTACAGTATTCCTCACTAAAGGTGCATTTGGCTGCTGTAACAGCTTTCCATGCCCTTATGTATGGGAGTACCATTGCCCAGTTGGAGGTCGTTCTTATTTTTCTGAGAGGTATTTTGCATATAAAATCTATCTGTAATCCAGTCCCACTTTGGGACCTGAATTATATCCTAGAGAAACTGACAGTGGCTCTTTTTGAGCCAGCCATGAGTTGTGGTTTATGCTTCTTGTCATGCAAAGTGTTACTTTTGGTTGCAGTCACATTTGCTCGAAGGATTTCAGAGCTGGAGGCTCTTATGTGTTAGCCTTCCACAAAGACAGAGTGTCTTTGCATGCCAGTCCTAAGTTTTCACTGAAAGTGGTATCTGAGTTTACATTGAATCAAATGATACACCTTCCTGTTTACTACACTGAGCATGTCAATCGGGGTGAGGCATCGCTCCATACTTTCTATGTTCATAGGCTACTGAGACACCATGGGAATCACACCAAGGACTGCAGAAAGTCCTCTCAGCTTTTTGTTTTGTTCACTCCTGTGAAAGAGGGTGTGCCTGATTCTAAACGGTATCTGTCTAAATGGCTGAAACATTGTATTATGTTCTGTTGTAGAAAGTATAGTAAGGAGCTTCATGGTGCAGTTCACGGCCACTCCACAAGGAGCATGACCACTTCTGTTCCCTTGTCTGAGAAATGTTTCTGCTGCTGATACTTGTGCTGCAGCCACAAGAAGCATATCCCACACCTTCACTAAGTGTTATAGTCTGGACATAGTCTCTCATAAACAAGCAGGTTATGGTCTTGCTGTACAACAAGGCTTGCTGTCATGAATCCGACTATACCAGCCTCCCAGTTAGATTTTGGAACTGCTGGGACTCATTCCAAAGGTATGGCCTAATGGAAGAGATATCCTTGAAGAAGATGGAACATTTATGTACTTACTGAAGGACCTTCTTACACCTGCTGTCTCGGTCCGCTTCCTCCGCTCCTCCTCTGGAGGCCTCCTTGCGATTCCCAGGACTAGGTTAAAAACAGCAGGTGACAGAGCATTCAGTGTTGCCGTCCCCGTCCTGTGGAATTCGTTTTCTCCAGCTTTTAGGGAGGTCCCTTCTGTTGAGGTATTCAAGGCCGCCTCAAGGCCTTCCTGTATAATCAAGCCTTCCCGGACTGTGTTTTATAGCTCTCACCTGGTCCTTAGTATTTTAGGTTTAAATGTAACCCTTGGCTATTTCGAGTCTAGTTGCTGTTTCTGAGGGTAGTATTTATATAATTTGTTTTAAATTTCTGGAAACATTGTATTTTATGATCAGAGTATGCTGACTATGTATGTTTATGATTTGTATAATGAAGTCTTGATATGTTCGGCACCCAGAGCCTCTGGAATGGGCATCTTTTTAAATAAAATTTGCTTTGCCTTGTCTACTGTAACAGTAGATCATTGAAAGAATCTCTTCCAGTAGGCCATCCTATGTCCCCCCCAATCTAATAAGGGTGGCTTCATATATTTCTGACTTATCCTAATCCATGGCTGTTATGTCCAGCACCATATTTCACCTACTGTCCTCAGTACTGGTTTTATCTCCTGGTTCTCCAGAAATGGAAGTCCTCTGAGTCTAATCTTTGGTGAGGAACTGAGGAGAGATGGGGCCACTCACATTGATGTAGATGCTGACGCAAGACATTGTCATGAGCAGCCCCTGGCTAAAAAAAGTTTCCATTTGGTCCTAGTGCTGTCGCAGGCATAGTTTCAAAGGTGTGGCCTAATGGAAGAGATTCTCTCGAAGATCTACTGTTAGGATAAGTACATAACTGTTCTTTTTGCATTCTTTACAAGAATTCACAGGGAAACGAGAATATCACAGTTTTAGCTTTTCAAAGAGCCAGTACACTGCCTAAAATTAATGCTAACTTTTAAAAGTAGTCAGCTAACAGAAGTACTTTCTCTTTTTCCATTTGCTGATTAAAAAATGTTCTACCAGAAAGCATTTGGTGTGATATGTGAAATAGTTCTGTGCCTGGAGGCTGACATATTTGGTTCTATTCCCCTTAAGACCTCATCGGCAATGTTGTTTTTTAATTCATATTTTTCTGTCCCCCCAAACTATATTTCCCTAAACCTTGCTACCATCCAGACCTATCAGCTTACCCGGACTCCAGAGAGCCCTTCTCATATGTCCTGAGGGGTAACACTTCCACAATAGGGACAGTGAAGGGGTGGCAGTTCCCCCGACTGGATTTTACAAGTTGTATCTATTCTGCATGCTGATCACCTTCTGTGTGAAGTAATGCTTTCGAATATTTCCCTTTATTCTGCATGCCCCTTCAGTGTGAGTACATGCTCCCTAGATATGCTAGCTCTATAGTACTTGTCAGCCATGGCATATTGCTTTGTAATGCACTGTTTCCACTAATTGGGGACAATGAGAGGAGAATGAGATGCTGGCAAGGTCGTATCATCCATGTCAGTGGTTCAGTTTATTTATTTAGCTTTTTTTAACCAGGTAAGTACACTAGACACAAACAGATGCCTATTTTCAGGTGCAACCCAGGAGATTACACGGAAATACGGAGGCAATTACAGACAGGTCAAGGATGTTTAGAGCATTGCAGGTAAGACAGGTAGCAGCATACTCCCCTCTGGGCCTGGAAAATGAGGTAGTGTTGTGGATTCAGGACCTACATCAGGTACTTGAATAATACCAAACACTGATGGGCAGTGCAGCAGAAGGGGGGGGGCTGCAGTTTTAGAGGCGGTGTCCTTCTTGAATGGGATGGTAAACCAAGGTCCCTTCTGCCCATCTTCTGTGGCTGTCCAGTTGGAAGTTAAAGTACCGCTAAAGCCTCCAGGAGAACTTTGAGAAATATAATATTGGGACACAGTTCAGCTTTACATTTCACATTAGCTCTGTTTCATCACCCCATTATTTATTACTAAGATTATATGCATAGGAATGGGATCTTTCTTCCTTGATAGTTCATCAGCTCCTTTCACTTATTCCTCACCTGATGTCACAGCTTTACCTTGGTAACCAACTATAAGGTCGTAACAGAAGAGTCAGACTTCAAGTTAGAAATAAACTGTAGAGGACAATGAACTCTAAGGAACATAGACCTATTTCATGGAAATGTCCTTTGTAATAAATAATGGGGAAGAGAAATGATAGACAAAATGCAAGCTGAAGAGTGTCTAAATATTATGTTTTCCAAAGTTTCCCAAAGGCAGCAGCAATAGCGGTGGGCAAATACTTTATTTCAGATATTCATCAAATATTCTTATTCAGGGCCCCAAATATTTGGAAATTTGGTATTTGTATTCATTATTCATGTACCTGGGGAGAGGGGTACAAACAGCACCCCCGCCACCCTCCTCCCCATCCCAGTCATGTTAAAAACAACTGTCCCCCACCCTCTGCATCAAGCCCATTCCCATTAACCCCCAGCATCCACAGCTTAAACTTTAAAAGTATAAACGACAAAACAAGCTTCCACAATCGACCGGCACACCCCACCCACCTCCACAGCTGGCCACATGTCTCTTCTTGGCATTTGTAATGTTAAAAATCATCCCCCATCCACCCATGCCACATTCCAGTAACAGCACAAAAGTCCTTCTGTACTCCCCAGCACTCATATTATAACATGAACAGTGCAGCAGGCACAGGAAATCAACTGACACAATCCACCCTCCTCCATGGCTGTCTGCCTTCTTGTGAATGGCACTCCTGTGCTAGTTTGCATAGTAAAACAGCAGATCGTGATCTGCTGCTGCTGGGGGGAATGGGTAGGATGATTTTTAACATAAAAAAGGCAAGAGGAGACAGCTGGCAGGTTGTGGTGTCACCCATCATGGGAGTTGTTTTGTTGTCTGTCCTTTTAAAGCTTAAATTGTGGGAGATGTGGAAGAGAGAGATTGAATGGGCCTGATGCAGAGGGTAGGGTGAGGAGGGGTTATTTCTAACATGATTGGGCTGGAGAAAATGGTGGGGGGCTGTTTTTTCCCTTTTTTGTTAGTATTTCCTGAATACAAGTAGATATGAATAGTGCATTATTCATGATATTCAGGAAATACAATTCATCCCTCGCACACTCCTACTCAGCAGCTCCTTAAAGACCTCATGGCACTTATGGTAAGAGTAGGAGATATTTCTTGGTGTCCCGGTCAACATTCACTCTCTTTTATTGCACAGGTTCTGACTTACTATCATTATAAATCATGCATTTAGTACAGGTTGTGATTTGATACTGCTCTGTGTGTGTGTGTGTGTGTGTGTGTGTGTGTGTGTGTGTTATTAGTGCACGTAATCACAGCCGCATGTATACAGCAAGTCCCATGCACAACCACTATGTATTGTGTTGCTTTGGAAAAGGATTTGGAATATAGAGTATAAAGGCGCTACTTAATGTAAATCCTAATTCTGTTCTATTCTGGAAATCTCCCAGAGAAAGAAAAAAGGCTATTTGTTCACAGAGAATAATGAATCTGCTTGTGACAATGGAAATCATTTATTAACGTTGCCAAAAAGAAGTTGAAAATGTGCTTTTCGCACTGGCACAGTGGCTAAGCAGCCACATGCTGAGCTGCTAGTACTGTACAAGAGACATTTAGTTTCTCCATTTCTCGGCTGGTAAGAGAGTGACATCACAAAAAGGATATGTTTAATCTCAGGGAGGGAGGAGGGGAGAAGGTGCTACATTTGAACAAGAAAAGAATTTGGATTTATGTAGTGCCTTTTTTACACATAGTATCCCAAATTGCTTTTTAATCCGACCAGTAGTAGCCATTACGCACACACAGTGATTAGGTACATGAGACTGAGAATGATTTAGGGAAGATCGGGGGAAGTTAAGTACAGAGAAAGAAAGCACCAGAGAGATGGGAGGTTAAGTACAGAGAAAGAGAGAGTGCAAGAGATGGGGAGAGGTTAACTACAGAGAGAGTGCAAGAGATGGGGAGGTTAAGTACAGAGAAAGAGAGAGTGCAAGAGATGGGGAGATTAACTACAGAGAAAGAGAGAGTGCAAGAGATGGAAGTTTAAGTAGAGAGAAAGAGAGTGTGCCACAGAGTGGAGAACTTAAGTACAGAGAAAGCGAGTGCCTCAGAGAAAGAAAGTTAAGTACGAGATAGAGAATGCCACAGAGTGGAGGTTAAGTTCAGAGAAAGAGAGTGCCACAGAGAGAGGTGGTTAAGTACAGAGATAATGTGCCACAGAGAGGGCAGGTTAAGTACAGAGAAAGAGAGTACCACAGAGAGTGGAGATTAAAGTACAGGGAAATGAAGTACCACAGAGAGGGGAGGTTAAGTACAGAGAAATGGAGTGCCACAGAGAGGAGAGGAGAGGTTAAGTAGAGAAAAAGAGAGCATCACAGAGAGGGGAGGTGAAGTACAAAGAGAATGCCACAGAGAGGGGAGGTTTAGTTCAGAGAAACGGAAAACCACAGAGAGGGGAAGTTAAGTTCAGAGAAAGAGTGCCACAGAGAGGGGAGGTTAAATACAGAGAAATAGAGTACTGTACCATGTAGAGAAGAGGTTAAAGAACAGATAAATAGAGTGCCTCAGGGAGGGGAGGTTATGTAAAGAGAAATAGAGTGGCACAGAAAGGGGAAGTTAAGTATAGAGAATGAAAGCACCAGTGAGTGGAGGCTAAGGTAGGGGAGGATGAGCACAGAAAAGGAGCACTACAGAGATAGCAGTTTAAGTATAGAGGAAGAGAGCACTACAGAAATGGAAGGTTAAGTACAGAGAAAGAGGTGTGACAGAGAGGGGATGTTAAGTACAGAGAAAGAGAGTACCAATGAGAGGGAAAGTTAAGTACACAGAGAAAAAGTGTAACACAGAGGCAAAAATACTGTATGTACAGAGAGAGACAACAACACAGAGAGAGACCATCACAAAAAAGGGAAATCGTGATCGGGGAGCTTGATTGCCTTACTTCTTCATGAAAATTAAATCTATGTTAGTGCTAGAGCAGTCAACTTTGAAGCTGATTTCTTGTCTAATTCAGTAATCTAGTCTTTTTTTTCTGTAAGCTATCTTTAACCCCAATAAAGAAAACTCACCACAGAGTCCAGAGTTTATGCAAAGTAGAACTCTTATTTCAACATATTGCAGGTGTAAAATCATGACATCAGTATAGGACTACCAGCATGCCAATGCCCTGACCAGTTGCAACTTAACCAGCCTTCATCACAACAGAATGTACAGATCCAGGTGTACCTCTGACCATAAGTACATAAGTACATAAGAAAAGTGTCAGCAATTATATTTTTTTCCTAAGTTGTCGACATTGCCTGTCCCAAGCGAGTTTGGATTCCGTTACTGTCTTCGATGCCACCACTTCTGGTGGCAGGATCTTCCATGGATCTGTCACTCTCTCAGTGAAACAGCACTTTCTAGTGTTGCTTTTAAACTTGCCTCCCACCAGATGCAAGTTGTGCCCTCTTGTAAGTGCTGCCCTGTTTTTCTGGAAGAGGTTTTCCTTCTGAGTTGTGTTAATTAACCTTGACATACTTAAATGTTTCTATCATGTCCCCTGTTTCTTCCCTGTTCCAGAGAGAATAAATTCAACTCTTTGAGTCTTGTCTCACATGGCTCATGATGAAGCCCCTGCACCATGTTTGTGGCCCTTCTCTGCACCGTCTCCCGATGGTCAATATCCTTTTTTAGGTGAGGCCTCCAGAACTGGACACAATACTTGAGGTGTGGCCTCACCAAGGATCTGTAGAGGGGCATGATAACTTCCTGATTTCTGCTCATAATACCCCTTGTAAGACCAGTACAGAGATCACTCTTACTACCATAAAGAGTGTTCTTCCATGACATATTAAGATGCAAACAGTGCTTAGCTCTTTTCCTTATGTACACAAATCAATTATCTGCTAATTTAAAACAATGCCACACACACTCTGAGACAAATTATGCATCATTGTTAATTACAAGAGAAATCTGTCCCAACTCCGTTTCAGCTCCAGTCTCATTCGTTATTCATTTTACAAATTCTTTAATTTCTTCATCACAGTTTACTTTTAACACTGTATGTTTTTAGTGATGTATATATAAACCCCCTAAGCGGGGCTTACCTTTGTTGCCTCCATTTGCCCCATTTCCCCATTTTGTGCATGGCCGCTTGGCCTGATTCTAGTAGTACCCCTGGATCCTCTGTCCAGCCCCTGCAGCTTCTGCAGTTCAAAATGGGTCTGGAGGAGCAAATCTGTGGAACCACCGAGCTGCAGCTGCATGAATGTGCAAGCCGGCAGTCCGCACATGTGCAGTAGTGCATGCTTATTTTCTTACCACCATAGTGGTAAAACAATAGCCCCTCCAGTGGTCTCAGTCCCCAAATTCATCTAGTCAGGGGGCCAGCAACACAGAGGAGGCACAAGTGAAGGCGCCTAGTTAGTTTAAGAGCACCAGTAGGTGTTAGCTCCTGCTTCATGAATATTAAGGAGGTGCTATAAATATTAATGAGTGAGCCTGCCTGCTGCCTGAGGACAGTGTATTTGGCAGCAGCGACAGGCTGGGGACTGAAGTTAAATGTTGAACTCTGTAGTGATTTTACAGGGTACAGGGACTGCTTTGAGACTGTGGGGCACTCAATAAATAAAAATGTATATGCTGGCTGCACCAGAGCATACAAGTTGGGACTGTTGTTGGACTGCCTATAACTGTTTTGTTAGCAGCTTTTGACACCAGCCCAGCCAATCTGAAAGCCAGGATTTTTGCTGAGGCCTTGTGGGACTATATAAAAGACTTATGGGGGAAAAAGCAGGGTAAAATCTTGGTACCCATTTAAAAGACCAATCAGGCATTGAAAGAACCAGATGACTATTAATTGTTTCAAAGGGACGGTTGTTTCAGCCAACAGGGAGCTGCCTGAAGCTCCCAAAACCCAAGAGGCTTTTGATTCTGGGTCCAGTTCAGTGGGAACCCTCCACCGGGGGCAGGGGGAGGGAGGGGGCACCAGCCCCTTGCTAAAGAAATGTGGCTGCAAGGTTTAAGAGTGACCAGCCTGGGGGTTGCCAGCTACCTGTCCTCCAGGGCCTCCATTTGCCTTTCACATTTGTAGGAATTTGTCTAAAGAATCCTGACCTGCAATTGCAGCTGTGAGAGAGCTGTAAGGAACCTGCAACTTCAGCTGTGAGAGAACTGTAAGGAACTGTAACCTCAGTGGTGAGAGTGCTGCAATGTCCAGTAATTTCAGCTGTCAATCAATCAAAATCTTTATTTATCCAGGTGAACATCGTTGAGCAAGCTCATTTACAAGATAGACCTGGTTAGCTCTGGGTCAAATGGTACAATGCATACAGAGATATTTACAATACAGCCAAATAACACAAGTAAAAAAACAATTAATTCAAGTAAGTACTCAATGTTACATCAGTCATATCAGTTTTGAGTGCTTCTGTAATATTTAAGGAGGACATAAGATGAGGCTTAGTAGGGAGAAGTGATTGGCTGTTTGTTTAGGGAGCTGACGCAAGCAGAGAATTTCAAAAGTAGTGTAATCACACAGTATCCCTAGATGTAACACTCTAAACAGAAGGATAAGGGTCTTAACAATGAAGGAGAAAAGTAATTACAGCTCTTTTTTGCCAAATTTCAACATGGAAATCAGGTTTATGCTTGGTTTAGAATGGACACAGAAGCAGACTGCAGGAACCAATCGGAAGCCAATGCCGAAGAGTACTCATGTTCCAATTGGATGGCTGCTAATGCTGTGCTTTGCTAATGGAGAGTTCGAGCTTAGGTTCTCAGATGGCAGTAGAGGCAGCACCAACTGCTCAGTGCCCGGGTTTCCCCCGCGTATGGGTAGGGAACCCGTGGAGAGCATATCCTTGGCTGGGGATGGAAGAAGGGGTCGGTATAAGGGCTAAGTACTAGGTCACAGACAATGGAACATCTGAACCAGCGGGAGGACCAAAACAGCAGGACAACAGAGTTGGGTATTCCTTAATGCCTAAAGACTGGCCCAACCACAGAAATTCAGAAAGGAATGTAATCAAACAGAATCCCAACTCTTGACACTCTAAATATGAAAAAATAGAGGTCATAACTGTTAGGCTATAAGTAAGTACAGCTCTTTTTTGCACAAGTTTTAGACCGAAGATCCGACTTTAGCTTAGTATTGAGGGAGACCCAGGAGCAGACTGCAGGAGCCAGTCAGACGCCAGAGCAGAAAAGCGCTCGCATTCCGATTGGGTATTAGCAATGCTGCACCTTACTAGTAAGGAGTCCGGTCTGGGTGCCTCTCCCACCTGAGGGGCAGGCAGTCCCTGAAGGGCTAGTTTACAGCAGGGAAGAGAGTTATGGGACAAAGGAAAGAGATAGTAAGAATGGAATGCAGTGGAAAGGGATTATGAAGATGAAAGAGGGCAGTTAAATGGTACAGGGTAGGGGAATAAGAGCCACAGATTAAGCAATATGTAAAAGACAGCAGGGTGAGTAAAGTGTAGCTGTGAGAGAGCTACATGAGCTATTCCTGGTTAAGGAAGCCTACTTTGAATTTTGAGTAAGATGGAGATCTGTTTGGAGGCCGAGTAGCCACTAGAGTCCAGAAGGTGCTTGTTTCTGTCTGTGTCACCCTGCGTTGATTCAGCTCCAAGAAGGGGTGAACATCTGTCTAAAGGAATGACCGTGGATGGTCCCGTTTTATGGAGGTTATCTGGGAGTCTCCCTGGACAAGGAGCTCACCAGTGACTGCCCATGAAAAGTCTAAGGGATGGACTTTGATGATGGTCCTGTTTTACGGAAATGGTATGGGAGTCTGTCTGGGGAAAGGAGCTCACCAGTGATTGCCTAGGAGAAGCTTAATGTCCTGCTTGGGGCTGCGGAGCCATGCCTGCCAAGAGGGACTGTTTGCCTATGATTCAGTGTGTGGAAGCTAAAGTGTAAAGTGTTTTTGCTACAATGTGAGAAGCATCCAGTTTGGTTGGGAGACTTGACTTAATCTCCAGTATTTACCACCAGGAGGGAGATGAGAGATCATCTTCTGTGTCAGTGAGTACCTGCAAAGTGAGAAAAGCATTGTTCAGTAGCATGGGACTGTTCAAGAAGAAGCTGTGTGCCTTCAGCTTAATGGTCTTCAGTGAAGCAAATTTGTTGTGCCCGAGTCTTATTGAGACTGGGTTTCCAGTGAAAAAAGCCAGAGACTGTGTTCTGGATGTGAAAGAGCCACGGCTGCTATGCTGGCAGTGTGGTTGAAGATGTCAGTGGTTTCCAAATGTGACTGTATTCCTGATGGAAAGAAAGGAAAAGATTGCTTAAAGATCATCTTAGTGAATCAGCCTGGTAGTGTCATCAGCTAGGCACTGCCATCGTGCCTGCCCCTGAGGGACCATGCCTAGAGCGGGGTTTGAGGCATGCTGGCCCAGGTCCCTGTGCCAGTCTGTTCCAGATGTGACTTCAACTTTAACAAGGTGCCTAATGGCTATAGGAGCTGAGAAAAGTTTCCAGCCTGCTCAGTAGTTAAATTCTAAAGCTGTTAAAGTTTAAAGTTCACCTGCCTACCAATAGTATTAGGTTAGCAAGTATCTAATGTAACCAAAAGAAATGTAAAAGTTGCATTTAATTTGATTTAAGCACGCCAACACCGACCAACCAGCTGTACCACTACCAGGCCAGTAACGTTAGTACTGGGTACCCAGAGATAGAAATGCGGGGTTCGTAGCTGGACTGGGGACTGGTACCAGTTGGGGGTATGTCCATTTATGTTGTTAAAGCATCTAGCTAGACAGAGAGTTCCACCTGAATCCATCAGAAGATTGGTGAGTGGCAGGTATTGGAAAATGGATTTTTGAAAAGTTAAAAGTAATATGATGGTTTAATTTTGCAAACCCAAATGCCTATGCCAAGATGCAAATGTTGTTTAACCTCTACATCCAACTACCCATTCCTAATCCTCCTCCATTCCTAACGTCCCAAGGTGAAAGGTCGTTTGCATACAGGGCTCCGAGTTGGCTGAATGAGCTCTCTAGTGACACCTCATCCACAGCAATGCTTGGAGCATTCAAAAAAAAGCTCCGCCACTCCATAACTGGCACCTCCACCTGTGCTTGTACTCCATAACATCTTCATTCCCTACGCTGCTTCTGACCTTATAGGTGTAGGTTTCTGCCCTCTCTTCTTGCACTTACCTGTCCAATGCAACTTCTAATGCACTTGCCCTGTGTCTGTCCTGACAAGACCCCTCGGCTGCCTCACCCTGACCCTCTACATCTATGCCTTCCCCTACCCTCAGCCCTCTCCCCTTCTTGCCCTCTTCCTCCTATTGTTTCTTGAGTTACTCATCGCTCAGTCTGATTTTGTCAAGCAAAGTTACTGTCTAAAACCATGTACCTGTAACTGTTTTATGTTTTAGTGTCTGTTACCCTGTACCAGCATGACGTGGAACCTTTGTAAAAGAGCCTTGGCTCAACGGTACTAGACACAAATAAATAAATAAATTGTTGTTTAACCATTTTTACAAAAACTGGGTCATAAGCATATTATTTGTACTCCATGTGAGCATATTATTAGTGTAAATCAGTAAATCTAAAGTATTGAAAATCTGGTTTATGGTAATCCATGTGTGCAGTGACTGTATGGGGGCAGTGGGTAGGTACAGCCTCCCAGAGGGTTGTACTAGCTTGTTATTCAGACCCCTTTAAAATATACTCTGGGTGGAGGCTTTGCACTATTTATTTATATCTTTGGGAAAGAACCCCCCCCATTTGTCACCAGAACAGAACCCAAGCCCCTCAGCCTGTATTGTGGGCAGCAGGCAGGGGTATTAACTTGTTGATGGACAGCGTCACGGGGCTACATATATATTTAATCCCGTGTATGTGATCAGAGCAGTGAGCTGTGAATGAGGTTAGTACATCCTGCAGTCCTGAGTTTGATTTACACAACCGTCACTTGCATGCTGTGTGACCTTGAGCAAATCACTTAACCTCCCTGTGCTTCCAGGACACACTTGGAAATTAGCTTTGCCTCAGTGTGTCTTTCCTGGCCAAAAACTATAAAATAAAATGTCTGTGAGACCTCGACCATTTAATTACTACAACTAGTACCGAGTTACAGGTATTTCCCCAGCTCTCCTAATTATAATTTTATTATTATATATTAAACAATGCTAAATAAAACACTCACTTTCTCAATCTCATCATATTCATGTGTTTAGATATTAAGCCTTACTAGATTCAGAAAGTGAGGCATTTCTGACCTGTGCTGTTGTGATTGGAAAAAACACTGTCATGTAGTCACATAATCGGACAAATTCCATGGTTTGTCTTGCTCAGCATTTTATAATTTAATTCATTTGATGCCCTACTGACCAAGTGGCACATCATGGTATGCCTTACATAAAAACACTGTCAACGTCCCACCCCTGTATCCCATGAAGCAGCACAGTTCCTCCTTGCAGACCGTGAGTTATGAAAGTACAGCAGCTGCAGCAACATGTTGTCACCCTCGAGCCAAAAGAGCAGGCAGTTCCAAACACTCTTCTGACTAACAGAAGTACAGGTACTGTGTACAAAGCAGTATCAGCCAGTGGGCCTCTGCTGCAAACATGCAGCTCAGGTGACAAGTCCCTCCCTGGAGCAATAATTCCTTCAGCAGGAGGGTCATGACACTGACATACTTTGCAGTGTCTGAATGTCCGCAGTGACCTTTGTGCTTTTCCTTTCTCTTTGCAGATTCATTGGCCAGCTCCTGTGGACTGGAGGGAGGAATGTAACTGGGCAGGCAAAGACATCAATGTAAGTAAATGCACTATAATTAGTGCAGTACATTACAGTTTGTTTTCACTGTGTAGCCTGCTAAAGCAGGTAGTATCCTGATAATGCGACACTGGATTATTGGTGCAAAACAGCACAAGCTGAATACAGTGCCACATAGGGCCAGCACAGTGGTAGGACTATTACTTATGATGCCAGTGACCCAGGCTTAGGAATCAGCCTGGGTAGTCAAAGCTGTGACCCCATTTCATTAATAAGCATGGGCTGTCAGGGGACTGGTCAGAGGGAACAGTATTGAACATCCATGGGAACACTTGCTTTCTCCAGGGAGGGAGGGAGTATGCCACCACCCCAGCAACCCCACCTGGGTGATTATGGGTGGAACTGCTGGGCAGTGCCCCTTAGGGGATGGAAGATGATGGCTGACACTAGGTGGCAGCATTCTGTGCATGCGCTCTCGCTGTTGTACATCACAGCCACCCGCATCTCAACAGATGGCCACAAAAAGCAGGAAAATGGCCATGCCATTTGAAAATGATGGATTTTGCTATATCCAGGCCCTATCCTTCCACCACACCACCTCCTGACAATGAACCAATTTTGGGGGTAAATCCCACTACCACGACCCCACCTGGGGGGTAAATCAAGGCTCCGTGGAGGGCAGGTGATGTTGGGTAGGCTGGTGCAGGGGCCCGGGTGTCAATTGAGAGCTCCTGAAGAAATCAGGTGCCAGCGACTGGAAGGAAGGACATAAAGTACAAAAAAGAAAGAATACAATAGCACATAAATAAGATTAGAAAATCGGAGACAGAAATTTAGCTTTCTGATTGGCTGGAACCAGGTGCTTGCATGAAGCAGGGGCATGCACAGTGTAGTGGAGGGGAGTTTTATCATTAGACTTCTATTTTTCATTACATGCCTTATCGTAGTTTAGAATCGTAAGCCAGTCCAAGGGGTGGGTTACCTTTCTGTGATCAACAATGCAACTTTGCCTCATGCCATTTATTAATTTCTTTGACACCTATTTTACTAGGTAAGCAAACTGACTCTAGATGGGATTGTTTCCAGTTATGGCCTGGCATGGTGGGGAACACGGAGGAGCAGAAGTAAAAAAAAAAAAAACACAATAGTGCATGGTATGCCAAAAATTACGGTGACAAATATGAATAGAGAGACAGTGCACAGCAAATATGATCAGCAAAGGTGTATGGTAAAGCATAATAGACTAAGCGCACAGCACATAATATGTGCAGAGACAAATATTCGTAGAGGCCAAAAATAACATAAATGTACAGCAAAGACAGTAGTGGATACAACTGAGGAATTCAAATGGGGTCTAAGCAAAGAAGCAGTTACATTACACAGCAAATCGCATGAAAACAAGATCAGGATATCAGGAACCAAATAATCACCTGCAGTAATATCAAAGTAGGCCAAGACACACAATACAGTGGAGGTCCATGCCAGTGAGCTTTGTGGCCTCCTAAGGAGCAGTTATGGCAAGTCAGGGGAGCCTAAGCCTAACGGTACTGCTTGATCAGAGTCATAGCGGATTGGAAGCTGTGGGGGAGGAAGTTAGAGTTAGACGTTCGTTAGAGTGGGAGGGTGTAACTAGTATTAGCAACTTGGATGCATGGGGGTGTGCTTAGCTGATAGTAACATTTCACTGCTTAATTAGAACAGTGTTACCTAATAACAATTAATAATGCTCCTTGCTGGTGGCTACTCCCAGAGCTCTGATAGACGAACTGGGACAGAGGGGAGGAATTGGGCATTGTAGCAAGAGGAGGAGACACTTTGAGATAGTATGTTTGAAAAATGGAGTCAGTAAGTCAGAGATGGAAATATGAAGTAGCTTTAAATCATTTTCCACTTGCATGTTACAGATGTTTTAGATAATAGAAAAGTCATAGTATTACAGAAGATAAGCACCTTTAAACATGAGTATATAATCCACCATTATCATGAGGCTGTCAGAATGGTGACTGGCATACACCCTATTGTGAAACATATGTGCTTACTCAGTTAACATATTTAAATAAATAAATAAAATGAGGTGCCGGAATCTTATTAACACTATCCACATTTGGCAGTGTACACCGAGCTTTGGAAATGAGGGGATGGGGGCCCTTGGCAACTAAGAAAAGAAGTTGGTTCAAAATTAACTCTTATTCTGCTAGGCATGGTGTTGTATGTACAGTCATGAGATCGGGCCACTTATTCAGGTCCCATCGGACCAGACTGGCTGGAAAAGAGCAGACTAGATTTGACCTTTTTCTCAGCCTGCTCTTTTCTTTTTCTCTTTTTGTTAAGTTTATGAAACTCTGGAGCTCCCCTGTACTGGAGTGGCAGCACCGAACAGTCAGCTTGAAGTAACGGCAGCACCTAGGAAATCGCGAGGCAGTGGTGGGGATGGCAGCGGGGGAGGGTGAAAAAGGGTAAGGAAGGGATATAGAAGAAAAAGAGGGCAAAACTCAACAGGAAGGGGAAGGTGTCCAGAACTGACACAAGGAAAGGGAGAGCTGGAATGGGCACAGGAAGGGAAGGGGTGAAAGGCAGGAGACATGGAAAGGAAGGACATTGGAAAAGAAAGAAAGAGAAAATGGGGAGGGAAGCTGCTGCTCTGTCACCAAATCTTGGTTTTCTTGTTTTTACGTAAAAAGTTAGTCCATTCACAAATCACACAAACTTGCCATGTACCAATAACTAAATCCTGATGTAGTGATGGAACATCTTGTCACAACGCACCTTCACTATGGAATGGACTGTTGTTACCGCTGAGAAGTTCAACAAACTTAGTGACTTTTCTGAATCAGTTAAGGGACTTTGTTCGTGCTGAATATTTTTGCACTTGTAATATTCCTTAAATATTATATCATAATTGTTTTCCAGTTTTTGCCATCTGTAACCTCTTTTGCACTGGGACATAGTTGAAAACAGGACACATAGTCTCAATACATTTCTCCCAGTTATCAGTTAAGTAAGTAAGCAATAAGACACAATGGGACACTGGTTGTGCTTGTTTTACTACACGCCTAGGGGTGTAGTAAGGCACGAGGCCACATGACTATTGACTTCCGCCCCTGGAAGTGTGGTAAAACTGCATCCAACATCCTGAAGTATCTTATTGTGCTTATAAATTGGGTCCATAGACATTTTTTTAAGCAAACACTATGAAAGTTTTAAATGCCACAAAAATATAATAAAATATTGATAACAAATGTAAAATAGTTCAATAGATAGTTTTCAGCTGTCAAAATGTTTTTACCTACATGCACTGGACTGGTTACATCTAATTAAAAAGGGTACAAGGGTCCACAAGGGCAAGCTGGAGGAATTCTTGGGAAAGGAGCACAATTTAAACTGAATGGGGGCAGCAGGGTTCAAAGTATCCTCTGCCACCTGATGGAGGAGGCTGATAGGCCTTCCCTACAATCATGACACAACAGAGAGCATCTAGTGTGGAGGGGTAGAAGAGGGAAGAAGGGACTGGGGGAGGGGAAAAGAGGTGGGGATGGGACAGAGGTAAAGGGGAAGCCTGAGTCGCAGTGAAGGATGGTGTCTCTGAACTCCAAAAGCCTGGGAAATAAAGTGGCTGAGTTGCAGTTGCTGATAGCTGCCAGAGAGGTGGATGCTGCAGCCATCACAGAGACATGGGCCTCACCAAACTACAACTGGGACTTTGCAGTCCCAGGTATAAAATGTATAGGAGGAATAGTGAGACGGGAAGTGGTTCTGAACTATAACCTGTACCAGAGAGGAAGGGGTGGCGGATGGAAAAGCTGAAGCATTATAGGTGCAGGTACAGTCCACTAGATAAGGAAACTAAGGATGGGGATGATATACAGACCTCCGTCACAGAATGGGGAACTGCACAAGATTCTGGGGTCCCAATTCATAAAAATAGCAGGCAAGGGGAGATAGTAATAATGGGGGGCTTCAGTCTGCCTAGGGTGGATTGGAAAAATCCCTGCTACCTTCAGCACCAGGGAGCAAGTACTGCTGGACACATTTCAGAGTGGATTCCTGGCACAGGGTGTCATGGAGCCCATTAGGGAGAGGGCCCTATACAACTGTGCCCATATGCAGGATGTAAGGGTGGAGGCGGCTCTTAGAGAAAGTGATCATCATGTGGTGTGGTTCCACCTGAACATGAGCAGAGAGATGGTCAGGACCAAGATGAGGGTACTGGACTTCAGGAAGGCTGACTTTAATATGATGGGAGAAATTGTGGTAGGGCACCATGCTGGGATCAGAAAGGAGGTAGAGGTGGAACAGAAATGGGCCATAATAAAGGAGTGTTTGATGGAAGCCACCATTGAGTGTGCCAAAATCAAAGGTAAGAAATCTAAGGCCAAAAAGCCCAGCTTGTTCAGAAGGGATGTGGAAACTACAATAAGGGAAAATAAGGCAGACTTCTGAAAGTGCAAAAACCAGGGTGGCAAGCAGAATGGTTAGAAAAGCAAAGGCTACAAGGGAGGTACATTAAGCACAGGGAGTGAATTTGGTTGAGAAGGCATTTTTCAAATATATAAGGGAACAGAGGGATATTAAAGATGAGCTTGTCAGATTAAAAAAGGAAGAGGGGATTGGACGGAAGGAAGTGAAGAGAAGGCAGAGGTGCTTAACAAGTACTACTGTTCCATCTTCACTAGACAGAAGGATGGACAAGTGTTTCAAGGGAGCAAGGGGGTAGGGGAAGGCAAGGGGGAGTTGCAGATGCCGTAATACAGATGGGCAGGGTGCTCAAGGGCTAAAGAGCCCTGAAGTCAGTCTGATCCCCAGAGCCAGATGGCATGAACCCAGGGGCCCAGAAGGAACTGGTAGAAGTGCTGGTGGGCTGCCTGGCAGACCTGTTTAACACCTCTCTGGAGTATGGGAGTGTGACACAGGACTGGAAAACTGCAGTTGTGGTTCCCCTCCACAAAAGCAATCAACGGGATGATCCCAAGCATTACAGGCCAGTCAACCTGATCTCAGTAGTGAGGAAGCTGATGAAGACTATCCTAAAGGAAAGTCTGGTGAGCTTTCTCTAGGATAATGGGATCCCGGGCAAGATGCAGAATGGGTTTTTGTTGGAGAGGTCCTGCCATACTAATCTGATTGACTTTTTCAACTGGGTGACAAGGACAGTGGACAAGGGCCAAGTGATTGATGTTCTATATCTGGACTTTAACAAGGCCTTTGACTCTGTACCTCATAGGAGACTGGCCAGGAAGCTGGAAGACCTGCGTGTGACGGCCAAGCTTGCTTGATGGATCAAACACTGTCTGCAAGACATAAGCCAAAGGTTGGTGGTCGGGGAGGTAGTTCTTGGAAGCTAGGCCAGTGACCAGTTGGGTCCCACAGGGCTCAGTGCTCGGTCAAGTGTTGTTTGACATCTTTGGTGACATAAAGCTCTGTGGGAAGGTGGACATGGAGGAGAGGAGACAGGAACTCCAGGAAAACCTGGCTAGGTTAGATAAGTGGTCTGGCATTTAGCAACTGGGGTTAAACACAAAAAGTATAATGTTTTTGCACTTGGGGCCGAGGAACCCAGAGACCAAATACTAGTTGGATTGGGGGGTGAGGGCAGGTAACCAAGTCAGAGGAAGAAAAGGACCTGGGGGTAATCATCACGAGTGACCTTAGGAACTCTGCACACTGCAGGAGAGCAGCAGCAAAAGCAAACTGGATGCTGGATTCATAGCCAGGGGATTACCAGCAGGAAGGTGGAGGTCATACTACTGCTCTACAGGTCACTGGTGAGACTGCATCTGGAGTACAGTTTGCAGTTTTGGTGCCTTTATCTTAAGAAGGGTGTTGATTTGCTTGAGACAGCAGGGGGCAACACCTACAAAGGGAGACTCAAGGAGCCTAACGTAATATGTACTCTCTTGAGGACAGAAGGAAGAGGGGAGATTTAATCAAGACCTTCCAATACCTGAAAGGTATTAACAAGTGAATACTGAGGGCCTCTTCTGCATTAGTGGGAACAAGCCCACAAGGGGGCATAGCCTAAAGCTGTTAGGGTGAAGATTCAGGAGAGATGTAAGGAGGCACTTTTTCACCGAGGGGGAGGTGGCCAAGTGGAATGAGCTGCCAGAGGAGGTAGTCTCCCTGGAAACTGTGGTTAGCATCATGAGAGGGTGGGACATAGTAAAGTGAAAGGTTGCTGGTGGTGGAGGAGGAAGGGGTGCTCGAGGAGGGTTAGGGGGTTTGTGAAGGGGGGCAGGTCCCTGTGTAGACATGAGGGGGTACCTACACATTCAAGCAGACTAGATAGAATGCTTGCATATTCTTATGTATGTATTTTCATATGGCAGTCATCTCTTTTTCTGTACATTAAATACACTGTGAGTTTAACATGAAATAGAATAATTCAAAACTCTGCGGTATTCCAGTAGTAGAGTGCACCCTACCCCCACCCCCTCCCACAAACACAAATGGAATGGTAACATGGAATACATGAATTCAGAATTCTTCAGAGTTCCACTGGCAGACACACACACACACACACACACAGACCTCAAGTGGAACTAGAAGCTCAGTTTAATCTGTTGCCAAGCAAGGAGCACAGAGTTCTTTGGCAAGCTGTTAAGTAAAGGAGAGGGATTTTTCTTGGTTATCAAAGAATCCCTAGGAATGGAAACTCTGAATAGTTTTTTATGTGTATAATTAGGGGCTCATGAGTGTAAAAACATTTAATAATTTACTTATTTTGTTTAGTAAAAAGAACTTTTATTTTTAGGGCCTAGTGAAGGTTTTTATATATGAGTAAAAGTGGCAGCCATGTTCGTGGTGGAAATCAGGAATGAGTGAAGTGGCTCATGAATTCTTTATTTGAGTTGCCCAAATTCCCCATCCTGAACTTGTTCAAACCTGTACGGTTTTGGAGAATTAAGATATGGGTCTCAGAAACTGATTAGCATATCAGGAAGCAGGAAATTTCCAACCCATTTTATAAACACTGTTAATGCACTAGTGGAGTGTGTTGGTATACAGTGTTTCTGCACCGGCAGAGTGCGATGGTGTATACAGTGCTTCTGCACTGGTAGAGTGTGGTGGTAGACAACGATATGCCCTCAGAGCACCTAGATGGTATTTTTGACTTGTGTGACCTGTGCTTGCATTGAGTTATATACTTAATAAATTGTATATTTTTTTGGAAAATCCTGTCTCTCTCAGCTTGATTTATTCCTTGTAGTGTGTGCACCACCTCATGGCTTTGCTTGTTACGTGCTAGGGTAGCCAGCCCCTGTGATTAAACCCACAGACATGCACCAGTAAGCGTTAGCACATCCTTTGTTGTCTGAATGTTTATGCACTGGCAGAGTACGATGGTATGCAATGTTTATGCATTGGCAGAGTGTAATGGCATATGATGTTTAAGCACTGGTAGTGTGTGATAGTGTGTTTGTATAGAATAATACGTGGGTGGGTGGGTGTGACCAGAATTTTACATGCACTCGAGGTGTGGGATGCTACATAAACCCCGAGGGTGAAGCCTAAGGGGTTTATACAAGCGTCCCACACCAAGTGTGGGTGTAAAACTCTGGTACTACATCACACCCACCCATGTTTTATTTTTCATAATTACTGGTGATCATTTTTTATCACAGTGGGTTTGCATGTTTGAGAAAGTGAACATGGCAGTTGTTTTGGTAGTGCTTGCATCTATGTGAGTGCGAGAGTGATTGACAGTTGATGATTACGACCGCCTGGTTGTAACGCACAATAACAACCGGGCGGTTGTAATACAATTTTAAGATCTAGTTATTCAGATATTTGGAGGCAGTATAGCATAGTGGTTAAGAGCACTGAGCTGCAAACCTGGAAACCTGGGTTTGAATGCCACAGCCCCCACTTGTGTACTGTGTGACTCTGACCAAGTCACTTAACTGCCTTGTGCTGCCAGGTCGCACCTGGAAACAAGCTTCGGCTTAGTATGCCTTTCCTGGTTAAACAATTTCCCCTTTCCCTTTTCCTATATTGAAAATGATTACCAGTAATTATACAGTGTTTATGCACTTGTACAGTGCAATGTTATGCAAGCAATAAGACATGACGAGGTGTGGGTTATGGCTTGATAAGAGCACACCCCAAGTGTGTTATGAGGCATGAGGCACTTGTGCTGAGTGCCTTTAGTACCTGGGAAGTAAAATAAAATGGGCCCCCCAGTATAAAAAAAGTTAATTAAAAATGCACATAAAAAGTGTAAGAAAATATGATGTCACGGGGAAAAAATAAAAAGTAGTCCATGTCATTGTGTTGTACTGGGCATGTTTGATTAAAATTAACTTAGGAACTGTGGTGTCTGTATCCCCCCCAGTACACACACAACATTCTCCAGAATATGCTTTTTGTTTTATTGTGTGTTTTCATCAGCAAGAAAAGCGCCCAATGAGTTTTGCTCGTAGAAGCAGGACCAAGCATACCCCTCAGCAGCTGCCATATTTAATGCTTTTCTAGGGGACTGATTGTGGTGTCTGTCTGTGCTCCACGAATCTGGAGAACAAAGTGTGCAAACCAAGAGCCACAGGGTTGGTGCTCACTCAAAGAGATGGCCTGACTCTAATGAAATCAGTTCAAACAAGGAGAGTGTGGCACTCAGAATCTGGATGCAAAGAAATTTTATTCAAGTGCTTATTGCAAATTTCACAGATCCCAACACAGCAGATCAAAAAGTAGAGTTACGCCTGTGCTTCAACTCAAAACGAGTCTGCCTTAGGGGGTGTTGCTTAAGGGAAGCTGCCCCATATAAGTACTCGGAGTCATTAATATTAATGAGCAAAATAGAGTGGACATTTTAAATTCAAATACCACACATCAATGCATACGAACATACAAAGAAGTCAGCAGAACAAGGCTATCAAGTCTGCTCGTGTTGCAGGGTCCGCAGCTTGAGCTACTGTCCCTGCCGCCTCTCCCCACTCCTCCCATCCTGCCTACCCATGACCCTTACCCTCCCCCTGTACCTGTCCCAGCCTCTCTTAAACTTGCCCACTGTCTTCGAGATTACCTCTTTTGGCAGTGCATTCCAAATGTCCACAGCCCCCTCTGTGAAGAAGTGCTTCCTGACCTCCCTCCTAAACTTCCCACCCTTCAGCTTAAGACTATGCCCCCTCGTGTTATGGTTGTCACCCAGCTTAAAGAGACTCTCCTTATCAACCTTATTTGTCCCTTAAGTACTTGAAGGTCCCAATCATGTCCCTGCTGTCTCTCTCCTGACTTCCAGGGAGTACATGTTCAGTGCCCTGAACCTTTCCTCATAGCCTTACCCTGCTGACCAGCTATCATCTTTGTAGCCCTCCTCTGGACCTTCTCCAGCAGGTTAATGTCCTTTTTGAGGTGTGGGCATCAGTACTAATACAAAAGCTACAAATTATATATATAAAAAAACTTAAAATACAACAGAATACATCATATGAATAGCATAAGCTTTAGTAAGATTTCCTAAGTGTAATAATGACCTCATTCATATGTTCTATTTATACAACCAAGCTGCTAATTCAAAATGCGCTAATTATTAAATTTTTTCAGAAGACAGAGGTCAAAATTAGGATGAGGAAAAGACCACAAAAAGCAAATGCATGAAAAGGTGGAAGTGCTCGACCTGGTGCCCCAGAACCAAATATTTCTTTTTTGGCATCATTGGTGGGGACCTCAATGCAAATGAGTACACTACTCTCAAGTGCATTTATCCGGCACAACGTCAGGATAAAAGGTCAAGAACACCTGTAATAGGGATGATGGGTAGTAAAAAATGTCCTAAAAGGGAAAAAGAGAAGAAAAAGTAAATATTTTTATCAATCTTGCACTTTAAAGTTTGTTTCAATTCAGCAGCATAATCTAGAACACAGTAGTGTAAGCTAATAATACAACATATACAGTATTTGACATTATTTTACACTACTACAATCTACAGGAGGGACAGGGAGGGAAAAAGAGGAGGAGGAGTAGCTGTCTATGTAAGGGAAGGGAACGAAGCAACATAACTAAAGGGTAAACAGGGAGGAAAGGAGGCGCTGTGGGTCACCCTGGAGATTGGAAATGGCACCACAATCCGTACAGGGATTGTATACAGACCCCCGTCTCGGGGAGGGGGAGGAAATGGACAAGGAAATGATAGAAGGCATCCTTAGGATGGTTGAGAAAGGGGGAGAGATTGCTGATGGGAGACCTGAATATGCCAGATGTTAATTGGAGCACCTTTGCTGCAGCCACATCCAAGAGCAGGGCCATTCTCATTGCCCTACAGGGGGCATGCCTCAGACAGCTAGTTTTGGAACCCACTCAGGAGGGAGTAATCTTATACCTGATAATCTCAAATGGGGACAGAGAGGGGATCTCCGATCTTGAAGTGTGTAGCCATCTGGGAACAAGTGACCACCAAACAGTATGGTTCATGATAAACTTAGCTGTAGAGTCAAACCATACAAAAGTTAAGTTACTGAACTTCAGGAGGACTGATTTTGTCAAAATGGGAGAGTGCCTCAGAAAAGTACTAGCAATCAGGCAAGAAGGTGGAGTGGAGCAACAATGGGGAAACATCAAAACTGCCATCACAGAAGCAACAATCCTTTGTGTGAAGCAAATAAATCAAAAGGAAAGAAAAAAACACTATGGTTCTCAAAAGAAGTGGCGGGGAAGGTAAGGGAGAAAAAGATAGCATTCAGGAAGTATAAGGAAACACAGAAGGAGCAGGACAGAGAACTGTACTAGTTAAAACAGAAGGCAGTCAGAATAACAAAGGCCCAAATCGAGGAAAAGATAGCCAACTCAGTTAAGAAGGGGGATAAAGCCTTTTTATAGGTACATTAGGGAGCAAAGAAAGACTAAGGCAGGGATACTGAGGCTGAATAAAGAGAAAGGTGGTTGAGCAGAGAGTGACAGTGAAAAAGCAGGGATACTAAATGAATACTTCTGCTCAGTATTCACAATGGAAAAGCGGGGGAGATACCTAATCCAGTCACTAGAAGCACCCTGGATAGGGGGGTTGATATTAGTCCTTTCACAGAAGAAAGGGTTGTGAAAGAACTCTTAAAACTGAAGGTGGATAAAGCAATGAGGCCTAATGGGATTCACCTCAGAATTCTAAAAGAACTAAGGGAAGAACTAGTAACACCACTGGCTTACCCTTTTTAATAAATCGTGGGAGGATGGTGTGGTACCTGAAGACTGGAGGAGGGCGGATGTGATTCCCCTTCACAAATGTGGGGGCAAGACAGAGGCAGGAAACTATAGACCTGTCAGTTTGACCTCAGTGGTAGGGAAAATAATGGAATCACTTCTGAAGGAAAGAATCGTTGAGTACCTAGAGGCCAGTGGGGCACAGGACCCAAGGCAGCATGGATTCACAGCAGAAAGGTCATGTCACACAAATCTAATTGATTTCTTTAACTGGGTGACAAAAGTAGTAGACCAGGGAAGGGCTGTGGACATGACCTACCTAGATTTTAGCAAGGCATTTGACAGAGTCCCGCACAAAAGATTAATAAACAAATTAGCCAGTCTGGGAATGGGTCCCAGGGTGGTAGCCTGGGTAAAACACTGGCTGAACAGCAGGACACAGCAGGTAATAGTAAATGGAGTCCACAGTGAAGAAAGTGGGGTTCCTAGTGGGGTACCGCAGGGTTCAGTACTGGGGACAGTCCTTTTTAATGTCTTTATAAGTGACATTGCAGAGGGACTGGAAGGGAAAGTATGTCTATTTGAGGATGACACAAAGATCTGCAACAGGGTTGATACACAAGGTGGGAGGAATGGTCAAATGTATGGCAGCTTAGATTCAATGCAAAGAAGTGCAAAGTAGTGCACCTGGGAAACAAAAACCCAGGGGAAGAGTACACAATGCAGGGTGAGATACTGACAACAAAAATTGAAAGGGACCTGGGGGTAGTCATACAGATGACCTAAAGGTGGGCCAGCAATGTGATAAGGCAGTAAGGAGAGCTGGGGGGATACTGGGATGCATAGGGGGAGAGATCACCAGTAGAAAACAGCAAGTTGTTGGCCTTCTGTACAGACAGTTGGTAAGTCCACATCTGGAATACTGTGTACAGTTCTGGAGGCCCCATTTCCACAAAGACATAGACAGGGTGGAGGTTGTCCAGAGGAGGGCAACCAAAATGGTGAAGGGTCTGCACCAGGAAACATATGAAGAAAGACTAAAGGAGCTTAAGATGTATAGCCTCAAGGAAAGGAAGGGGAAGGCATGATAGAAACTTTCAAATACCTCTAGGGAATCAACAAAGTCCAAGAGGGTAGCATCTTTCAGAAAAAAAGATGTGCAAGAACAAGGGGGCACAATTTGAAGATAGAGGGGTGGGGCCGGCTCAGAGGTAACGTGCGGAAGTATTTCTTCACAGAGAGGGTTGTAGATTCATGGAATGGTCTTCCTGAGGAGGTCGTAGAGTCAAAAACAGTGGGGGAATTCAAGAATGCATGGGACAGACATAAGGTAATTCTAGTGGGGGGGTAGGAGGCAGTAGGCTGTTGGTTAACTAGGATCTGCAGCTTATCCATTAGGTAGGGAAATGGGCAGACTAGGTGGGCCAAGCAGTCCTTATCTGACATCAAATTCTATGTTTCTATATTATAACCACCCAGAAGGCACTAATGAAGCAGAGGAAGGACAGACTGGAGTCTAACTTATAAGAGCTGTTTTCTTCTTCAAAAAGGGCTTTAAGTAACGCTGATTATTCAACCCTTTTTGGTTTACACTTTGAAGTTTATATATTCATTTGCACTCTTTTTATAACAACATATTGGGTCTGTCTCCTCCCATTTTTTAGGGGCAGTATCTATTCAAGACCCATAAACTTAAAATCATCTGGTAGTGATGAATGTTGAATGGCAAAGTTGAGCCCCTACTGGTGTATTAAAATTAACTTTTATTATGGAGCAAGCATGTTCCTGTATCCTCTGCTTAAGAGGACAAACTGGATTGCCTACATAAAGCAGGCCACAGGTACACCATAGGGTACACACAACGTATGTGGTTGCACATGTGATCAGTTGTTCCACATTGACCTTCGCATTGGGCAGTTTAGGATATTGTACAAGTTCAGCAGGCAAGGCATATTTGCAAATATTGCAGTGGTTACATTTGTAAAAGCCAAATGGTCTGGTTGAAAGCCAAGTTGGAAGCCAAGTTCTATTCTTGGTTGGTACTGATTGCTTACGACTATGTAGCAATTTGTTTCTAAGACTGTAAGCCTTACAAAATGTAACACATGGTTTAGCTCCCACTGCCATGCCTAATTCTCTTATCACTTAGTGGGATAGCCCAATTTTTATGGACTATATTGTCCATCTTGCCTGCCAAGTGATTACATTCTGTTATGAAGGTACAAGGTGGATGTTCTAAGTCTGCATTTTTTTTTCTTTTAATAAAGTTTCTCTTGGTATTTTACTCACTTTGTCAAGTGATCTTTCCAAAAAATCTGCAGCATATCCCCCGTCTCTGAATCTCCTGGTTAATTCTTCTGCTTGTGATTTAAAGGTAGTTTCATTACTACAGTTTCTCCGCAGCGTTAAGCACTGACCATTAAGAAAGGAGTTTTTCAGAGACGGGGGTGTGCAAGTGTGATAGTATACAATATTCATGCACTGACAGAGTGTGATTGTATACAATGTTCATGCAGTGGTAGAGTGCGGTTGTATACATTGTTTATTCACTGGCAAAGAGTGATGGTATATGATCATGCACTGGTAGAGTGTAATGATATACAGTGTTTATGCAGTGGTAGAGCATGATGGTATGTGATCATACAGTGGTAGAGGGCAATGGTATACAATGTTTTTGCACTGGCAGAGTGCAGTGGTACACAGTGTTCATCCAGTAGCAGAGTACAGTGATATACAGTGTTTATGCACTGGTAGAGTGCAATGGTGCATAGTGTTTATGCAGTGCTAGAGTGCAATAGTATACAATGTTTGTGCATTAGCAGAGTGCGATGGTACCTAGTGATTATGCAGTGGTAGTGTGGGATGTTATACAGTGTTTATGCACTGTAGTTTGATGGTAACCAATGTTTATACACCAGTAAACTGCAATGGTATACAGTGTTTATGCACTGGCAGAGTGCAGTAGTACACGGTATTCACCCAGTGGCAGAGTGCAGTGGTATACAATGTTTATGCACTGGAGAGTGTAATGGTATACAATGTTTATGCAGTGGTAGAGCATGATGGTATGTGATAATACAGTGGTAGAGTGCAATGGTATACAGTGTTTTTGCACTGGCAGAGTGCAATGGTACAGAATGTTCAACTAGTGGCAGAGTGCAGTGGTATACAGTGTTTATGCACTGGCAGAGTGCACTGGTATACAGTGTTTCTGCACTGGTATAGTAGGATGGAATAAAATATTTGTGCATTGGTAGAGTGTAATAATATACAGTGTATATGCACGCTAAACATGGTAGAACAGAGCCCTACCTGTATACCTACTCCCTGCGGCATAGCCACTGTACTGTCACCTATGGTCATCTAGGTGGCAGCACTGTAGCAGCCCCAGCAACTTTCCCTTCCCAGAAGAAGAGCACATCCCCTTTCTTCCCACCAGCCTACTCCCAAAGACTCAAACTCATTCCCAAATGTGGGGTGCTGGTGTTGTGAGTGATAGCACTACCACTGCACTGATGGGCCAGCCTACTGTACACAATGTTAATATACAGTGCAGTGTAGTGGTATACAGTGTTTATATACTGGTAGAGTGCGATAGTATCCAGTGTTTATGCACTAGTAGAGTATGATCATGTATATCATATCATGGCAAGTATAATCCTCGTATTTTGATTGGCTGCCAACCGTTAGACATGGTGATATAATCTGACAATAATATCTTTATATCTAGGGCAGGCACACACATGACCACATTACCAAATAAAGAAATCCCTACATGCTCATTCTTCCCCCGCCAGTCACATTCACTTTGAAACACCATCACTGCTTTACATCCTCCTGCTAAGTTCCCAGCTCCACCAGTGATCAGAAAAGTTTAGAGGGTGAAGCCCTCATTCTTTCACACATTCGCCCACCCCTGCTGAACCACACTTAGCATTTTTGTAAACTTTACTAATAAAGAGCAGCACTGAATGGCTTCAGTTAAGTTCATGGCATGTGCACAGCCTCCACTTCCTGACATGCCTTAACTGATGTGTTCTCTTGTCCCTTGTTCTTTTCTCCCAGTATGAATTGTACTAGGAGAACATATTTGAAGTTCACAAGCTAACTGACTTCTTGTTCCCCCACTGGGCTCAACACCGGTCCGTAATCATAGCGCATGCCCAGTTCAAAACAGCACTCACTCAACACACACTGACGTGCTGTTTAAGTGACATAAACAAATGAAAATACAGACACTCTGCATATATTGGGGGAACCCGGCTGGCCTCTAAAAAGTACAAGTGGACGTGGGGGAATCCAGACACTGTAGCAAAGAGAGAGCTTTCAAAAGGGAGTCAGTACAAACCCTGGGACCTCTGGAGACTTACAGATCATGCAGCATGTTGCAGCAGCACCACCTTGTGGGGAAATCAGAAATTGTGGACTTTTTTAAAAAACATATATACTTCCAGATAAGAATATTAACACAAAAAAAAATCTATTTACAACTTTTTAACATTTTTTCTTTGTTAATAAACAAACCATTATATAATAGCAATAAAGCACCCCAGAGATGTGCGTTATTGTGTAATAACATAACTTCTCAAGTGTTGAATGCACTCAGCCTGCGGCCTCGTGCTTCAACTGCCTGAGGCATGATTTTATTACACAATAAAACACATCTTGTTGTGCCTTATTGCTTCAGTATTTCAAACAGCATGTATTAGAACAGCTCTGTCAAACTTGTGCATCATTTCCTGCTGATATATGATGCTCCGGAAATTAAAATGTTTTTTTTAAAGGATACTCTATGCACTGTGGTGGTCTCAAGCCTCTCAGTATTCCTACCCAAGATCTTTAGTTTCTGCTGAAGAGAAAGCAAAAATGGTTGCTCGGGTGTTTCAAAATGACAGTATAGGGGATTCACTGATGTCGACTCTGATCCATGTAATTGGTATTCATACAAAGTTGGTTCCCATACAAAACGTCTGAAAACCTCTTTGAAAAGAATATCAACAAAAATATCTGCAGAAACAACTTTCCCAAAATCCCAGCCTAATGCATCGTCTTCAAGGAAGCCTAACAAGGAGCAGAATTCCTTGGCAGAGGTATGCTCAGACAAGAACAACTCCAAGAAAAGACATGCTGAGGAGTTAGCCTCTTATTGGACCATTGCTCCCATCTGTTCAATGTTTAGTCACTATAGTTTGTTGTTTCATAAGTATAAAGTTATAGTTTGTTAAATACATGTTGCTCTAATTTCCCACACTTTGATTTTTAAACAAAATAATTATTTTTTCATCTTTTCGTACACTACTTACAATGCTGGTGGAGTTGTGGTTTAGTGCTGAACAGCCTAATGGTTCCAGTTTCTGGTACTGTTTATTTAACAAAAGATATTATTGGGCTTATATTACTGTAAGCTGTAAATTGCAGTCCCAGTGCCTGTTATTAAAAAACTGTAAGAAATATAGGTGGCTCACAGTGACTGTGGTTGACCTTGCTATCTGATTTCAACAAGAAGTTGATTCCAACTGTGGTACCTATAGTGCTTCTGCCAACATTGTTATTTTTACAAATGAGGCTGTAAATTTCAGCTCAGAAAGACTATGGTTGAACATGATAAAAAATATAGTCCGCTCACAACTACTGTGCTCAGCGCTGACACTGTGTCTGTGACTGAGGTCATTTTTTTTTTATTTACACTTTTCTGCACCTGAAACCAGCCATGTGCTGGTCCCCTTTCAAGTACCTGCTCCGCTGCATCCCTGTCACTCCACCATCTCCCAGGACTTACCTTCCTCCTGGTAGTCACTCGTTGTATCCCCTCCCCATGATGGAGGCTGATGGGGTGGGCCAGGTTCTGGGTCAGGTTCTGTCAAATCTGTCGGGGTCACTTGGCGTCTAGAGTGAGCCCAGTTGGGCTGGTGCACGGTCTATGGCAAGTCCATCATGCAGTTGGTGATTTTCTCACTTTTCCTCCCATGCCATTGAGATGCAGGCCAAGGAGCAGGGCACACACATGACATGTGTCTGCATCCGCCGTAGTCAGTCAGCGTCTCCCCAAGCGTGTTCCTACCTGAACTGGCAACTGTGGTCACCCAAGTGTGGTTACGTAATGCAACATCCCCCCCTTCCTCCCCAGAGGAGAGTGTCCTGTGAGATGCTCAAGCCTTCTTTCCCCAGCTGGCCCTCCGACAGTCCACGCTCGATCCCAAAAACCGGTAACTGAGTTCATGTTAAACTGTTGGCCTTCTTGGGTCTCATGTTTAAGTCTGAACAAAAACAAACACTGAAAACAAAAAAATGGTTGCTCAGGTGTTTCAGAATGACAGTATAGGGGATTCACTGATGGAGCCCTAATCGCGACTCTGATCCATGTAATTGGTATTCATACAAAGTTGGTTCCCATACAGAAAGTCTGAAAACCTCTTTGAAAAGAATGTCAACAAAAATATCTGCAGAAACAACTTTCCCAAAATCCCAGCCTAATATATCGTCTTCAAAGAAGCCTAACAAGGAGCAGAATTCCTTGGCTGAGGTATGCTTAGACAAGAACAACTCCAGGAAAAGACATGCTGAGGAGTCAGCCTCTTATTCTAGCTTGAAAATGACTAAAAGGAATGGAACATGGGAAAGCATGTTACTGTATTTTCCAGCCTGCTGGCAGTGGTCAGATGCTGCATATATGGAGGAATTTAAGCAGATTTGGCAGTTGTTCTAAACTGTGAAGGAGCAAGCCACTAAGATTCCCTACCTCCAAAATGCCTAGTAGGAGAAGGAGCCTATAGCCCCATAGGTCACTGGTGATGAGTAGATATCCCCCCCTCACCCAACTACCACCACTGAGCATTAGAGAATTGTTCATCCTGTTCTGCCCTCCTAAAGTCAGTGGTTACTGTGATTAACATCCCTGCTGCTGAAACTGAAACAGACAGTAAGGAGCCAGATTTCCCAAAAATGTTGGGCCTGACCTCAATCACGAGAGTCCACATACCCATCCATGAAACTTTTAAAAAGAATGAATATGAATATCTAGCAGTTGCCAGCATCTGCAAAAGCAGTTGGCAAGAAGGTGGAAAAGAGGGGTTTGGTGACCTGCCAGGGTTCTGAATAATTGTATGTATATTCAAACCAAAAAGGCATAATTCATTCTGCTCCATGTGTAGAAGCCAAAGCACTTTTTTCATCAGAACCCCTGACAGTGAATCACACTTACCAGCAGGCTCTCTGGATAGTAGAGATGCCTTTCTGTAACAGCGTGCCCATGATGAAAAGGAACAGATGTTACACTATGTAAGAGCTGGCTTGGAGTAAATGATACGGCTACCACAGCTCTAGTAAATTCAAGACCTACCAGAAGGTATGCCTGGCTAAGATCACAGGACTTTCTGTGCACCTTCAGAACAAGGCTGCAGCGCTCCCATTGGAGGATGTGTCTCTCTTTGAAGATCAGCCAGAGTTATATCAACAAAATTGACAGGAATAAAAGACTTTTTAAACATTTTGTAGAGAAGGAGAACTCCAGAGGGTACCACACACCCTGTGGCATGGGAAGGAGGCATTATTACTGGCAGTACACCAGGAGGTTCAGAGTGATGCAGGGGTGGAAGAAGCAAGAGGCAACCAGCAGCTCCAACTCAACCACCACAGACAAAAGCTAACCACTGATGAATCACAAGTCACCAGACTTCACCCCAGTGTGGGGACTCCCCTTTCATCATATCCAGCGGTGGCTGTCTGTCACAACAGAAAGATGGGTGCTGGCGATTATGATAGAAGGCCTCAGTTGGTCTGTTGTTACCACCCCAAAACAAAAGAAATTCAAAACATTTAAACCACATTCGCCAGAGGAGATGTAGCAGCTAACACTGTAAGTCCAAAGCTGCAGTCTCAGTGCTGTGAAGAAAGTACCAGCAAAGGAAACATTTCAAATGATCACCTTGCAAACAGTAATTCCATCACTGCAGCAAGGATCTGGATATGCTCTCTGAATCTGAATGATGATTACCATGCTTCCACATCTCAGTAAGAGCAAGCCACCGATAGAACTTATGCTTCATAGGAGGTTTGAGTTAGTACCAGTATAGGGCAGTACCCTTTGGGCTGACTTCTGCACCAAGAGAGTTCACAAAGTGCCTAGGCGTAGTAGTAGCAGCAGCCCTTTGAAGATGTGGACTGACAGTCCGTCCATGCCTAGGTGACTGGCTTGTGGGAAAACCAGAGCATTGGCCCTCTCATCATGTAAAGTTATAATTGTTATTCAGGACCCTCACCTACCCCCTACCCCCAGGACACCTTTGGAAACGAGCTGTTACCAGCTCAGTATGTTTTTCCTGGTGAAGCATTTGAAACAACTAAAAAATAAATCATCAATGAAACAATGTATGTCCCGGAGGAGAACGTTTGTGTTCATCCTGAATTCAGAAAAATCTAACCTGGAACATGCATGTCATAGGAGAAGAACTAGATATGGTGCAGTGCAAGCAAGAACCTGACTTCCTCAGGATGGATTTGCACACTGGTATAATATGCAGTCTCTTCTAAATGGAACAAGAAGGACCTCACAGGATGTTCCTGCCACTAGGCCACACGTCAGCAACAGCCTCTGCGTTACCATGGGTAAGGCTAAACATGCGAAATGCACAGTGGTATCTAAAAGAATACTTGTCTCAGCCCAGGGTCTTCCTAACTGCCCTGATCCCAATGCAGAAAAGGCTTGTATGCTCTCTCCAGTAGTGGCATGAGGCCCAACACTTCAGAAATTGAATTTGTTTTCCTCCTGCACTGCACACATTAGTGCTTACCACAGATGTGCCCCTCTTAAATTCGGGGTCATAATCTCAGACCTGACAGTGAAAGGGGTCTGCAGGCCTGGGAGACACCTCAGTCTGCTGGAGTTCAGACTGGTGTAGCTGTCCCTGAAGTCCTTTCCATCATTGGTCCAGAAACAAGTCCTGCAGATAATGATGGACAGTACCACTGTGATGTATTACGTAAACCAGCAGTTTGGTGCACGATTCTTAAACTTGTGCAAGGAAGTACAGACAATATAGGATCTGCCTTGCTAACCCAAGTATACATATCACTGCAACTCATGTTGTGGGACAGAAAAATGTACTGGCGGACTCGCATAGCAGTATGGTTCATGTGGCATACAAGTGGTCTCTAAAATGGACTGTGTTAAAGTCGATTTTCAGAATATATGGTGCTCCAGAGATGGCTCCTTTTGCATCACTGGAGGAAAAAAAGCTACCACTGTTCTGATGTGGAGTCCTATCTCTGGGGAAGAATCACAAAAGATGTTCTCCGCATGTACTGGGGCAACAGGTTCCTTAACAATTTCCCACCCTTTCTTCTAATGCAGAAAGTACTTCTGAAAGTTAAGATGGAAAATTTAACCATGATACTGATAGTACCTGACTGGCCCAGACAGCCATGGTACTCTGTCAATCCAGATGTTCCAAAAGACACTTTACATTACACTCTGCCCCATGTTGAGATTTTCTAGCAGTCTCAGAAGGACAGAGGAAACATTCCAACCTGGAGTCCCTTCAGCTGAAAGCATGGTTCCTGAGGGGATAGAATTTAACGTCTTAAAACTCTCTACGCTACCTCTGGAGGTTCTTAAGCTGGCCAGAAAGACATCCACAAGGAAAAAGTACAGTTCAAAATGGAAAAGATTATCTTGTGTGGAAACCATTCCTATTGAGCTGAGGAAGGAGACCTTCCATTGATTTTGCAGTATGTTTAGGGCAGCATCTATTAAAGTGCATTTCCTCCTATTTGTGAATTCAGGTCTTGTGTCTCAACAGGAACTTTATTTCTAAATCCAGTTCTTAAGAGGTTCTTTAAGGGCCTCTTGCATATGTATCCCCCAATAAAAAACTATACCAGCTTGGGACCTGAATCTGGTTCTCATTTTTTTAGTGAACTAGCCCTTTGGACCTGTGGCCATAACTGTGCTATAATTATTGGGTCTCCTCTTTTGCCATAGAGAGACCGTGGTGTAATATGCCATTATAAAGGAGCGTTTATAATGGCAAACATGCATACGGTTCTCCTCCCCCTGCGCGTGCGTCCTGCAATGTCTCCCTTCTTGGCTCACCACTTCCTTCTGGCCTGCAGCCCAGCCGCCAACCAAACACAGCGGTAAGTAGAGTTAAATATATAAAAAACAATAACTTCTGCTTTTACAGGTATGGGGATACCAAAATATTTAAAAACCAAAAACCGTGAAACTGCAGAAAATTAAACCTGCCGACTGGACAAAAACTATACCGGAGCATAGCCACACTGAAACTGCTGCTATTTTATATAATTGCTGTGGCAAAAAGGGGAGACCCAGCAATTATATAAAATAAAATATTAGGTAGTGTGTGTAAACTCAGTTTACACACACCCTCGGGGTTAGATGATTTGCACAAACCCCTCGAATGTGTGTAAATTCTCATTAAACACACCACCCCCTACTTTGTTCTATATAAAGTACATCATCTGGAAATGTTATTTGTGATGGTAGACATTACTTCAGTAAGGAGGGGCAGTAGTTAAAGGCACTCAGCTTTGATTCTTAAATGGTATTAGGGACATGTGTTTGTTACATGAAGTGAGGTGCCAAAGGGACACCAAGACTCTGAGCAGACCTTATTGACACATTTCTGCCACACCAAGCCAGAGGAAATATCCCACAGATGGCATTTTGCCACACTCCACTAGGAATGCAGCATCAGTGGCAATTGTAAAGCTGCCACAACCACAGTCCACTAGGTCACATCTTGCTACTGCCTGGACACCCAGGCAAGAGAGAATGCTAGGTTTGGGATTGAGGTACTTTAGAACCTATTCCTAGAGTAATCTTACAACCTTCTAACCCAGGGTACTGCTTGTAATCTGCACAAGTTTAATGGGGCTGTTTTAGTTTATGTTGTTAGAAGGAAAAATTACTCACCATAGAAACATCTTTTTCTTCTAATGGATTACTGTAGATCAGCCAAACTGCCCTTTCCTGCCTCTTCTTTGTAGGATACAGTAATTAGGTTCTTAAGAATTATTTGGGTGTTTCAAAATGTAAACAATTTGCCTAATTATTGTCTTTCAAATTTTATGCCGAGTCCTCACGGTCTCTCCAGCTCAAAGATCTGGAGCTGGAACACTGGGAGTCTTAAATAACATGTTCTTAGTAAGGGTATATATCTTGAAGAATGAAGTTCTGGGGCCTTTAAATGCCTCAGTAATTGGTTTGTTTGCTTTTTTTTTTTTTTATCTTCTTTCTCACCCTCCCTACCAGCTCCCTTCCACCTGCCCTCACCAGCCCCATTATCCTGGCATCCACTGGACTCACCTCTGGCTGTTCTCGAGGTGCCAGCTGGCTGGGTGTGGCACCTGCGAGGGGCCGGCATCATCTTGACAGTTGGAATATTTTCTTCTTCTTTTCTTCCCATTCCCTGAATGTGGTGCAGTGGCGTGCAGTGACACTAATGGCCGAGTCACACATGCTTCTGCATGCAGCATTCCAGGCATCTGCTCCGCATCTGCCCCCTTCATCTGTGGATCCGTTGCACCATCCCCCAGCCACCGTTAGGGTCCAGGCAGGCAGCGGACTCCATCCTCACCCCTCCCTAGGAGAGGAGAGCTATCCTCTGGGTGCTCAATCCTCTCCCTTCCCAGACGATCCCCCTTGTGGCCCACTTGCACCGCGAACACGGGTCGCTGGCATAGCAGGAGGTAAGGCACGGATGTCTCAACCCTCCATGCCACTGGGCCGGCACAGTTTGTTTGCTTGTATTTATTTCTTTACTTGGCTTTTCATTGTTTTATTTTCATTTTGCCAACTACTAGTAAAAGAAAAAAAGAATCCAATGGAAGCCTTGTTTTATGAAATCAGAAACTCTTTACTGGCAAGGCTGGCAGTGAACTTCAGTGGGAAACTGTAAGTCTGTTTTCAGATTTTAATAGTGAAGTAAAATTTTCTTCAACTTGATTTCATAGAAATATATGATTTTTCATAAGCTGTGGTCTTTTGTTTTTATTTGGTAGGTGACATTTTCTTCCTAACATGATTTTACTTGAGAAAAAGGAAAGAGAAGCAAATTACTGCTTTAAAAATTGAAAACTCATATAAATGGACCACAATAGAGCAAACATATAAAAGGCAACATTTGTTGCTAAAAGAATGATCTATCTCATATGAAAAAGATAGAAAAATATCTTTAATTTCTAGTTGAAATAAACTGGGCTCCTATGCAGTAGACCTTTTCTGACATCACAATACCAGAGTTCCATTGATTTTGTTTTACTAGCAGTGTGAAAAGAAAAGGTGAAAACCCACATGATTCACTGCACACATAGTTTATTATAAAGGTAAAAAGTGATTACTAACACATCAAAGCACAGTAAGTCAGTCGGTTTCTATTTATTAGGAGTGGACACAGACTTTTTCAGATTTGCCTAGTGTATATGCATCCTATGGAAAAAACATGTAATTTCTGGGGCGTTGTGCATTAGCAGGAGGTGATGCACACATTTATGCTTATCCTCTTCCTCTGCCCCCTTTTTGGCTTCCCTCTACCAGTTTAAAGCAGTGCAGTGCTTGCTTCCCCCTCACCAGGCATTCTCCCTCTAGTCCTCTTACACTAGTTCCCCCCTTTTAACCAACTGCCTACCCCTTTTCACACCTGGCCTTTTGCCTAGTAGCATTGTGTTTTTTGGGCTCTGTGTTATTTGCCAGTTACTTGCACTGTGTATTCCTTTTGCACCATTGGCACTTCGGGTTGTGACTATTTACTTATCTGTATTATCTTCTCTACTGCATTGTGTCTTATGTGTTCTGTCTCACATGTACCCCTTTATCCCAGGTAGCACTTGGAAATGAGCCTTGGCTCAGTGTGCCTTTCCCGGCCACCAGTTAAGTAAATACATTTTAAAAAAATGACGTGTCAGTTGAGTGTTGAAATGTGCAAAGCATGCCAGACTCTTCTCTGGTACTTTTCATTTGTTTCTTAAGGCAACACCTGTTAGGTTCGTGACTCCACATAGCACTGATATTTGGCAACAGTGCCATTTAATTGCTGTGGGCTCCGTTGCACAGCATGGTAATTCTGGACAGGTGCTTTGGCACTGCTGCATTCCTGTTGCAGTGTGTTAAGTGTTACAGTTGTGCCCCAGCTGTTGAGTGTTCAAAAAAAAAAAGTCTCAGAAACAACCAAGGTTTCTTTCTTTCTTTCTTTCTTTCTTTCTTTCTTTCTTTCTTTCTTTCTTTCTTTCTTTCTTTCCATAAGTGAAAGATACTCATGCAGAGAAATGCTTACATCAACCCACAACAAAATCTACATTTCATTTCATTACCCCCTTTCGTAATATTTTCTTCATTGATTGTATATCGTGTCAGTATTGTAAGGAAGTTGTTACCAGTTGTAAGAACTGCAGCTTTCAGTAGCTAAGCAAGATGTAACAGCTACAGTATCTATGTCTTTGAATCTTTTCCATGCCCATTGGTGTAATAAAGATACTTTTGTGCAAATTGTGGATAAACTTGATACAGTGACATTTCAGGGGAACTTTGAAATACAAAATAAAATGTAGGTACATGTTAACCTTGATTTCATAGAATTTCTGTATCTGTTTTCCCCATTTCCTTATAATATGCACATTAAATCTGGAACAGGATCACTTTTCCCTGGACTTCATCTACTCTGGCTGTTTATCTACACCTGACATTGTAATCCTCTGCTTGTGATGCCCAAATCTGTTGCTAAGGAAATGATTATGCTGTCACAAGCCAAGGATTGTACTAGGGGTTTGCAAGCAACTAGAACAGATGAAATACCATAGGACATTTCTTACCCTTCCCAATGCATGACATCCATAACCAAGTAGCTTGCCTTTCTCCTATCAGATTGTAAACTTATTTAATAGTCTCCCTCCTAGTCTGAGAATGATCAACGTCCTCTCTTCCTGTCCTCCGCAACCAATTGCAAGAACTGACTAGACAACACTGCATCTGTCCATAATTGACCTTTTTGCTGTTTTTACTTTATTATGGATGTAAAACAAAGAATTGCTAAATGCTTCCCAACTTTTGTAATGATTGTAACATGCTTTCTTTTTCGATTGTAAACTTTTATTTCTAACCACAGTCTACTATCGAATTGTGTGCTCAGTTGTTTTCTCTGTTTTAAGGGCTGGTCTGCTAGCACACCTGCTCCTATTGTGGTCGAAGTCTGGAAGTGTTTGTCAGTTGTGCCATAGAAATGCATCGAGGGGCTGGGGCTTGATGTTTCCTGTTTGTGTGTACTGCTGTCTGTCACACATTCTGACCATACCATTGGTTCATTTGTGGATAGTGCAGGACTGTGTATGTGCAAGGGGCAAACCTCTGCAGAGCGAGTGCTGATCTATCTTTACCATGCAGCTAGTGATTGCTTGTTGATGCCTCTTCCTGTAACAGTTTGCAAGGATTGCATTACTTGTAAGGACAAATGTGCATGACAGTCGTAGGAACATGTGTCATGCCTCTCCAGAACATGGATTGTTTTACCTTTATAGCTTCATTAGTGCTTGTTTGTTTTTGTCACTGCCTTTACCACTTTGAAAGGATTGTATTAATTGTAAGGATGAGAGAACATCACAGTCACGAGAGCGAGTGGCGAACCTCTGAAAAATGTTGCATCAAAGCTCTTATGACCAGGCCTTTACTGCGTGGCAATGACTTTTACATTATGGCAACAGTGCTGCTCATGTTCCAGGACTACCAGGGACTTTGCTTTTTGATGATAATCAAATCAACTTTATTTATATAGCGCCTTTCAGAGCCAAGGCGCTGTACATCAAAACATATACATAATATAGATTAAAACAACATTAAAATATGTCGACCATAATTAAATAAAAGCTAGAATAAATCAATAATGCCACTTTAGTCCCTGGGCTTGGCGGAACTTTATCATTCTTTTTTCTATTTCTTTTTTCTCCCTTTTCTATTTATTTTTTCCCCCTGGCTGGGTGGGCTGCTCCTTCCACTGCCCCCCCCCAGCCCCATCACCTGGCATCCCAGGGATTTACCTCAGTCCTGGTCTTTCCCCACAGATTGCCACCTGTGGTGGGTGTCAGCAGCTCTCACCTACCAGCAGACCAGATCTTGTTTCTGGGAGAGGGCTCCGTAGCCTGGATGTGGAGCCTGCGAGGGGTCATTATCATCCTGCCCTGCCATCAGCCGTTTTTCTGCTTTTGCCTCCCATCAGAGGAGTGGACTTGCAATGCCGTCCAGACATGCCATGTGGACAGCCACCGCTCCTCCATTCCCCGCGTTGCAGTACCAGATTCCTGTACCCCATGCCACCGCTACTGGTCAGGCGAATGCCTGTGTCCCCCCCCTCCACAGGGAAGGAGAGCTGTCCTGCAGACGCTCGATCCTCCTCTCCCCAACCGACCCCCAATACCCTGAGATTGCTCCTGACCTCGCGTCACCAGTGTGGTGGCTGGTGAGGCTTGCTGCCTCAGCCCTCCACTCCACCAGATCAAAACTTTCTCATTCTTAAGGCAGTGCTGCTTGTGTCCTTGGGCCCGATGGAGACTTTTGCTTTCTGACAACAGTGCCATTTGCATCCATAGACCCTGTGCAAAACTGCTGCTAGCTCTTCACAGAACATGCCTGCCATAACTGTGCTGCCTTCTCCAGAAGTGTTAGTTCTGCAGGCTGCCAAAACTAAACGCAAGCTGTTCTTATGTTTGCTTGTGCATATGTAGTAAACATTTGGTTACAAGAACGGGTTTTCAGAGGCATATCACTGTCAGGCCAGTGTGGCTCAGGCTGCAGTGGGCTTGATGGTGACAGCCCAATGAACAGTGAGGCTCATCATAGCACTGTTCTATGCTTGTGGGGTGGAAACTTCTTTTTGCCCTCCAAGACAGACTGGGTGGTTACTCAGCCTTGTCCCTGGGCATTGTTTGACCATCCCTTGCCTCCCTTCATGCAGAGGGCTGTGTTCCCCTGTGGATCCCCCTCCCCACAGGAGGGCCAGGGAGGGGATGGCTATCTTCTTCCCCCCCCCCCCATTATATTCACATCCAGAATTGCCTTTCAGTCAGAGTGTCTGGGTGGTTCCTGGTGCCTTGGGTGGGGCTTCACAAAGCCCTGTTCCTCTCATTTTCCTCCATATTTTCTCCCCTGATGTCCCACAGCTGGGGCAGTACAGAGGATGCATGTGCATGGAGGTGCACATGTGTTCTGTTGCAATGGCTTCTTCCACCCTTCCCAGGCCTACATCTTGTTTCCTGAGCATTGCTGCTACCACCAGGCCTAAACTAGGTGGTAGCCAAGAGCTGGGATAACCCACCACCCCTTTCTGGAAGAGTCGAGTTGTCAGGTGCCGCTCAAACCTCTCTCAACCTCCCCCAAACACTAATCCCTTGAGATCTGATCTTGTTCCCAAACCTGGGTCACTGGCATGGTGAGAGGTAAGATGCTTTACAGCACCTCACCCTCTGTGTCACTGGACCAGCCAAGGGGTGTAACTTCTTGCAGCTGACAGGGGCGAGGTGCTCCTATCTGAGAGCATCTTGATCCTTTCATCTGCATGAAGTCACCCAACAAGCAGCTGAGCAGTGTCATGCTGATCCTGCTCCTCTCCCCCCCAAAAAAAAGTGCTGCACTGAATGCAAGTCCCATCCATGAGCAAGGAGCCCACAGCACAAACACTTCCTCTCCCTGTCTTTCATGTAACCAAACCCACCAATGTAGGGTGCCCCGAACCCCCTAAAACACCCTAAAAATGTGCAGACACTGGGGTGCACACCCCATTGCCATCAAACATCTGTGATACTGGGGTTCCCAATCCCCAGTGTCACCCTTACTGCATTAAAAAATAAAGAGTCCCCTCGTAGTCTTTTTTTTCCCCTTCACTTTACCCTGGAAAGCAGGAAACCTTCCACTGATGCCATTTGTAGCCAACCCCAGCCTCCCTATTTTTCAATATTTTTCCACCAAACTTTCAACATAGTCTTTTTTGGAGCCAACCTTATGAACAAGGTAGAGGAAATTTGTCAAATCTGGTCTGAAAAGCGATTTCTTAGTCACTTTGCAAAATCATCTTTTGGGCAGGATTTGAAAAATATCACCCATCAGAATAATGAAGTGGGTCATAAAAAGACTAGGCTGAAAATTTGGGGTCAGAATCTTGAAAAACACCAAAGCTATGAAAGTAGTTATTTATTGAAATGTTTCACCAGGAAGGCACACTGAGTAACACGTTGCTCATCTCCCAGTGCAACCTGGGGGGAAGGGGTACAATTGGAATGAGACATTAAACATGCAAGTTACAAGATGAACATTAACATACAGTTGTAAGGCAAGTGTTACAAACAGTGTTGCGCATAAGATGTAGAAAGAGTGGACAATAATAAGTGCTCGGTTAATAAGTAAACAAGTGCTTACGTGAAAGAAAAGGGGGAAGTGGAGGTATGGGAGAGGTGGGGGAAGGGGAAGAGTTATGTCCCTGGAGACCCCTTCAGGATGCGAGAAACCCAGCAAGGGGACTGGGAAAGTATGTTGGACTTTTTCAGTGTTCACTCATGATTTTAGTCATTTTCAATATTGACCCCACATTTTCAACATATCCATTTTTTCACACCACCTCATGAATGTGACAGGTGTAATGTTTCACTCCTGCCTAAAACCTGTTTTCACACTTGTGGCCAAATGACATTTCAAGTCAGTTTTTTTTATAAATAACACCTGTCATGTTCTGAAAAGGGGTGGGGGTCATAGAAAGACTGTTAAAAATGTGAGGTGAGAATCTCAAAAAAAAAAAACGTTATGAAGAAACGTGTGCAGGACCAGCCCTTGGCTTAGCAGGTAGCAGGTAGCATGTTGTGTTCCCATGCAGGTGGTTCGAGTTCAGAGACGAGCTCAGGGAGTCAGCTAGGCAGCATGAGGATGGGTGTCTAACACTGTTGCGTGCCCCCACTCCGAGCCTGGGACAGTATTGTGCAGTGTTCTGTCACACAGGTGACACCTTGTGATGAGTTGGGGAGCCTTCCCTCACAAGGGGTTACTGTGGATGTACTGGCCTACTTTTATAATTAATTACTCATGTCATTAAACATGATCACCACTCACAATTTCTAAAAATCTATTCCCTGAGCTTACCTGTTCAATGTACATGCTAGATTCATACTCTGGATCTCTGGATGTAGTAGGATGATGTTTTACTTGTAGTGGTAAATACCACAGCACTGAAGTAGTATATTTCATGTTTATGTTTGCTTGCATGCATGTGCAAGAAACATAGTGCCGCCATATAAGCTTTCATAGGTGTGCCTCCCCCAGGTCCAATACCCTGCTCCCTTTTGCAGGCGTGGCCGCACCACACCAATGAATGTCGGAGTTGTCTATGACAGCTGTTCAGATGCAGTGACGTACAAAGCGAAAATCTGCTGCAATCAGCGGTGGTGTAGGCATAGGTGGTAATGTGTAGGCAATTTGCATACTGCTATTCAGCAGGTAGTTGTTACATACACTTGTGGAAGGCAGTGTACCAAAGAAATTACTACACTCTACACTCCATCTGTACAGCTGTCATAGACAGCTTCGTTTTTGTCTACTCTCCCTGCCCTCAACACCCAAGTGGCACGCTGGGAGCCCACCCCAGCATGCTCATGCGCTCCCCCCCGCATGGCCGATGGGGATGCCCAATCCTCCATCGGCTTCATTGTGGCCTCCCAGCAGACTTCTAGGTGCCATGCTGGGAGCCCACCCCAGCGTGGCAGAAATCCATATCCCATCAGCTTCGTTGCCACCCCCTCCCAAACAGACTTCCAGGTGCCACGCTGAGAGTCCATACCAGTGTGACGAATGTCCATACGGCTGACTGGGGTGCTCAGTCCCCATTGGCTTCACTGTTTGCCACCACAAAAAAAAAAAAACAGAGTTCCATGCACCACGCTGGTAGCCCACTCCAGCATGGCAGAAGTCTGTATGGACGACGGGGTGCCCAATCCCCTGTCAGCTTCACTGCTCCCCCCAAAAAAACTCCAGCTGCCACACTGGGAGCCCACCCCAGCATGGCAAAAGCCCCACATAGTGTAAACAAACAAAAACACCTGGGAAAAAAAGTGGTCCCTTGTTGACTCTCTCACCCCCCTCCCCAACCTGCGCCCACCCTCTGCACACCCACCTCCCCACACCCCCCACACTCCATACTTACCTCCAGAGGCTGGCACGACTATCTTCGCTGGACCGGGAACACGTCTGCACTCTTCAAAGCCGACAGTGAACTGAAGAAATGCCGATAAGTTGTATAATGGCATAAATGTTGGGTTTTTCCACTTTGGTGCATATCTTGGCCATTTTTGGGGAATTTTTTCACCAAACTTTCAACATGGGGTTCTTGGGGAACCACCTCATGAACTCAGTTACTGTCATTTTGTTATTTGGTCCCGAAACGTGATTCGCTGTCACTGCGTGGAACCACCTTTCAGGACTGAGTAACAAAATGACAGTGTCACAGTTCATGAGGCAAACCCCCAAAACACTATGTTGGAAATTTGGTGGAAAAATTTCCCAAAATAACTGTTTTATGAGCGTACATTGCGCAGTTCCTATGCACGCTCGTCACTTCACAAGTTTTTAATATTTTCACTCCAGATTTTCAACATTGCCATTTTGCCACACCTTCTAATGAGCAGTACAGCTGTCATTTTTCACATCTTGCCTAAAATGTGTTTGTGCACATGTAGCACACAATGGCACAGTCGGTGTGCGAAATCAATGTTCGGGACAGATTAAGAAAATCACAGTGATACTGTTCATGAGCAGAGGTCTTAAAATGGGTCTGTTGAAAATTTGGTGACAGAAGTCCTTAAAATGACTGTGTTACGACCGTGCATTGCGCAGCTTGTACACCGTCATAGCTTTCATGAATTTGTGTACTATTTTCAGTCCGATTTTCAACACTGGCATTTTCCACACCTCCTTATGAACAGTACAGCTGTCATTTTTCACACCCTGGCCAAAATGTGTTTTCACACTTCCAGCGCAGAAATGTGTGGTCGCTGTGGGAAATCAGTGTTCGGGACAGATTAAGAAAATCACAGTGACATTGTTCATGAGTGGAGGTCCCAAAATGCCTGTGTTGACAGTCTGCTGTACAAAATCCCCAAACTAATTACTTTATGGGTGTGCATTGCGCAGTTTCTGCGCACGCTCGTGACTTCAATTTTTTTATATTTTCCCTCCAGATTTTCAACGTTGCCGTTTTCTACACCTCCCCATGAAGAGTACAGCTGCCACTTTTCACATCCTGTTCAAAATGTATTTTCGCACCTGTAGCACCAAATGGCGAAGTCAGTTTGCAAAATCACCTTTCCCATAACGAACTGATAGTGTCACCGTTCATGCGGTGGGGTCACAAAAACTCCATGTGGAAAACTTGGAGTAAAAATACCAAGAAACTCCCAGGGCATAAGGGTTTTCAACCATAACGCCCTACCCTGTAGGGACTGACAGGCATCAGGGGTGTGACTTGTGATTGTCAGCAGTATTGTTCATGCCATTTCACCCCCACCCTGCAGCCATTGACAGGTATTGAAGTGCACCTTGGACCCTTTGCCCCCAGAGTTCACCCCATTCTCCTATACTGCGACTATTTCAGCATATTTCCTTGTGGAATGAGGTGACTGTAAAGCCCAAACACCCCAAGGCACACCTCGACATTTGTCAGTGTCTGAAGGGTAGGGTGAGGTAAAATGTCATGACCATCATGGGCGATGACCCAAAGGTACACTCCAATGCCTGTCCATCTCTACAGAGTGAGGGTGGAGTTGACGTCAGTTCAGTACTTCACTGCCATTCCTATACTGCATCTATCTAACTCCTGCACTTCCACTGCTAATGCCAGCAAGCAAACATTCGGCATTGACAAATGCTTGTTACATAGTGCCGTGGCACAAGACTGAGAACTTTTAAAACCTGCAAAATCCTGTATCTTGCTTTAGAAATAAAAATACATAAGACAAACATTACTACTTACTGACTCCATTGCAAACTCTCTCTTACTACACTACTACTTTGCCTTCATCGTTCTCTACAACACCACCAAAACTTACCTGACACAACATGCAAGGAAACATTCAGAGGCAGAATTTTTCACTAGGCCGGTTTATACCAAATGTTCAACTTTAAACAGAGAAAGGAGTTACTCAACCCCTAGGTCCACAAATTCAGGCTCACACTTTTGTGGAAAGCTATCAATTTCTTTCATTTATTCAATAAACCTTTTTTATTGTAAGTCAGGCGGGGGAACATACCTGCCACTTTAAGCATTTCTAGTAGCACCAAGCACTGTACTTAGTATAATAGAGAAAAGTAGCAGTTTTCAATAAAACATGATGTACCAAAGTAAAGAAATGTTTAGTAACAATAAAAGGTTACCCCCGCAGCATTTTTAATGCACTCTGAACTTACAGTAAAGTTTCTAAAAAAAAAAAAACTTTTAAATTAATATAATTTCAGAAAAATTCACTAATGTTGAGTGTGGTATCATAACAAAGTAACACTGAGAAAAAGTGGCAGGTATGTTCCCCCTGCCTGACTTACATTATTTTAGTTTTATTTTAATGAGCAGTATAGAAAACAATATTGTAAAATGAAAATTGATTGGTAAATTGTCTTTACAGCCCAATGGTTCTGATGAAGGGACAGTGTTAGTCCTGAAATGTTAACCAATCTTTTGATGTATTATATGGGAGCAAGATGAACTAAGAAGAAATATAATAAAGAAAAGTTTATTGAATAAAAGAAAGACATTGATAACTTTCCACAAAGGTGTGAGCTTACATTTGTGGACCTAGGAACGAGCAACTCCTTTCTCTGTTTAAAGTATCCCTTTCCTTATTTGCCAGAAGGTAGCTGGAAATGAGCAGATAGTAGCTCAGAGTACACTTCCTGGCCAACATGACAAAAAAATTAATAATTGAGTAAACTGTATGGGACAGTAATTCTCACTTTATGTTAACGTGCATACTTGTTGTTCAAAGTGGGAAAATAAATACATAAAATGTATAAATTGTAAACTGAATTGTATCTAAAAAATTAAATTTTCAGATTGTCCCCTAATATGACAGGCATTCTTTTTCGTTCTTGTTTTTTCTTCACCCAGGCTATCCTCGCAGCTCTAGCCTATTTTTTACCAGCAAACTCTTAGTCATGGCTGCTGCTACCATACAAAATCAAGCCAGCCTTGATCCATGTGGCATGGACCCAAGAGTGCCAGCAGCCATAATCTAGATGGGCCTGTGCTTTATTTCCTGTTTTCTGCACTTTGTCTCTCCCATGAGCCTGCAGTGGCACACTGTCCCCTAGGTTGCTTGCATGTATGTAGCATCACCCTGACAGAGGAGCACCATGGGACTGCTAGCCCTCCCTGGCTTAATGCACCACCTTTGGTACTGCGTCTCACAGCCTGGTCACCCAAGTGCCTGTCTCCAGAGTCCACTCTTGAACCTGGGTTGCCACCACTGTACAATGTAACTGTTGCGCTGCCACAAAGCCATTAGGCAGCCATGGCGGGAGCCCTTAAACTCATTCTTAGTCCTCCCAGCACTGCCAAGTTCTCACTGTGCTTAGAAACTGTGCAGCTCAGTCAAAAATGCACAGACTGGAATCCACCTCATAAACAAGAAAGCTGGCTACAGACAAAAAATGTGGAGTTCCCAACACAATAGATTTGTTTAACCTTCAAACTAAAGTTCTCTTTTATGTCTTGTGCATACTGTTAGAGTTTTAAAAACATAAAAAACACACTAACGGTGTTAATGCATGATTGTCTGAGCACTCAGACTGTGTTCTGATACCATGCTAGCCCAAGTTTGTTACCAGGTACCACTACGGCAGCAATGTAAGGTGTTGCAGGTACCGCAGTTTGTGCAGGAATACGCACTAATGGGTGAGGAACAGAATTTGAAACTAAAGGTTGGAATTTCTATAACTATCTCATTGTGAGCTTAGTTAGCTGATTAAAATAACTTACGCTGCCCCTGTAATTCAGGGAATGTCTAAGCAAGAGGTCAACCGGCTACAGGTCCTGTACAACAAGGTTGCGCGGTTTGCGACCCAGAGTCACCGAAGAAGCCACCCCTGCGATACGCTTGCCCAGCTGAAGTAGCCTTCTTTTGCAGCTTGTCTTCAGTACCCCCTGCTCTGCCTTGTGTACAAATTACAGTGCCTGGCTGCCCCACCCAGCCTAAAAGGGACTATCACTCCCAAGCACAACTCTCAAATGCTTAGGACCTCAGGTCGGACTGTACTTGCAATTCCCAGAGTCAAGATAAATGTGGGTGGCAAATCCTTCACTTATACTGCCCCCTAGTTGTGGAACAATCTCCTACCCTCAGTACAGGAAGCCTCATCTCTGCTAAACTTTCACACAAGGCTAAAGACCCATATGTTGGAGTCCAGCTTGTGTCACTGTCAGGGTATAGGATAGTCTCCCCCAGCCCAAGTAACAACACCAACTCTCTCCCTTTCTCACCGAAACAGGCTTCAAGTTCATACCTTGACTCAAGCAATCATTGTACTTATGTTTAATTGATTCTGAATTATTGCTTATATGGTAACCCTGTTATCATTCTTACTTTCTCTGTAACCTGTTGTACCTAACTGTCTTATACTGTACTGTATCCCAGGTCGCCCCTGAAAAAGGGACCTTCGGGGCTCAGTGGGACTAGCCGGTCATCAGAATTCAATAAATAAATAATAAATAAAGTAAAAAAATGTATTTTGAGCAGCCCAAAAACTACACTACACTGCACATTATGCATGCCTGCCTTAACCTGAGTTACAGCACAGATCACGTCCACACTGTTGTCAACTTTTTATTTATTTGAGTCTCGAAATTACAGTCCTTTGAGTCAGGGACTCATTTACAAATGCTCCATGTCAGAAAATACAAATTAAAGATATAAACGGGCACAGAGAACATATGGTACAAATAAAACAAAATAGAACTAGGTAACAAATAGTTGAGGGAAAAACAACAGGATATGGTGAGACGAGCATTGTATGAGTAAGTTCAAGGTAAAACAGTTACAATAGCGAACAGCATGTAAGTCGGGCATTACAAGAACCAAATTACAATACTAGATAAGGCTAACACAGCATGATGAGGTGACAACAAAGCAGGAGGAGCACAATGCCCCACTGCAAATTTCAACCAACAAGTACAGAAAACTAGCAGGTAACAGTATAAATGGACATAGTCACATTAAACATAAATTGTGTCGGTTTGATAAGGGGATTGGAGGATGGATGATTAAGTGCAATCACAGGAGCTAGCAGCTAGGAGGTGCTGTTGTAGCTTAGATTTGAATGGTCCTAACTTTTGCTCAGCAGACACTGCTGCAGGTAGGCTGTTTAGCAGCACTGGAGCCTAGGATATGAAAGCACGCTGGCCAAGGGATGTCCGGCAGCGCAGGACAGAGAAGGAAGGTTTAGATGAGCTCCTCATGTTTCTGGGGGGTAGCAGCAAGTGTAAGGAGCAACTGCAAGGAAGGTGGAGTGAGGCCAAGGATGATCTTCTCAGCTAATAGACAGGATTGATAGGCAGCCCTCCCTTAAAGGTTTAGCCAGTCAGCATGCAAGTAGAGGTCACAGGTGTGGGTGAGTCTTGGTGCTCTGGTTACCAGGTGATGGACTTTGTTGAGAGTGACCTTTATTCTACTGAGGACATTATCTGTGGCAGAGCCATAGATAACTAGGCCATAGTCAGTGATCAAAAGGACAGAACTTGTTACAGCCAGCTGAAGGGCGTTGGGTATCATGCAATGCCTTTGCCTAAAAAGCAACCCAATCCTGATGTTGACTGCTTTACAGACTAGGTTCACATGCTCCCAAAATGATAGGGAGCTTTCAAGGGTCACCCCTAGGTATTTAAAGCTGCTGACATGTTCCTGCTGCTGGTGGAGATTAGTAAGGATACTGAGGCAAGATATGTTGAGCTTATTTTGAGAGCTAGCAAATACCATTACCTTGGTCTTTTTCTAGTTGATAATTAGCTTATGATGAGCGAACCAGGATTCGACTTCCACAAAACATTTTTGAAGGATATTCTCAAGGGCCAGGAGTCAGGATGACTAGAGTAGGTGACTGCATCATCGGCATAAAGAAGCAGGTTGCTAGAACAGACAAGGGAGAGGGAGTTGAGAAAACGACTGAAGAGAAGTGGACCGAGAATTGAGCCGTGGGGGACACCAGAGTGTACAGGTTGGCTGCAGGAGAGGGTATCCTGGATTTTGACCAGCTGAGTATGCCCACCTAGATAATTTGCAAACCACGTGGTGGTTTCAGGTGATAGACCAATGGTAGGGAGGGAGGGTAGCAGTAAGGGAGGGCATGATTGACAGTATCAAACGCTTTAGACAGGTTTATGTACACAGACCCAATCAGGTGACCCTGATCAAGGGCTTTATGGGTAAAGTCCGTAAATTCCAGGAGGGCAGAGGTGGTATTTTGACCTTTTCTGAAGCCATGTTGCTGCTGGCATTGGAGGTTGTACTTTGCAAGGTAGTCTGATAATTGATTTGAGACGATCTTCTCAAGGGCTTTAGATGGGGGGATTGAGATTTGGTGGTAGTTGCTACACAAGGTTCTATCACCACTTTTGTGGACTGGTGTCATCATTGCAGCCTTCCACATTTGGGGGAACTGACCGAGGCAGAGGGAGCAGTTTAACAAAATTGGTGAGGGGAAGTAGGATTGCATCAAGGGCCGGGTGCAAGAGTTTCAAATCGAGTGTGTCACTACTGTAACGGGACATACCCAGGACATGCAGTAGGTAGGTTTTTGCTCCCATGGGGGAGATGGTCCTAAAGCAGAAAGGGGGGGTGTATGTCATTAGATGGTGGAGGGAGGATGACACTAAGGTCCATGATTGCGGCATTGAAGGATTCGGCAATGAGTTGATGGTCTTGCGTGATGGAGCCATTTATGTTAAGCATGGAGGGTTGGGAGGTATTGGGCTTACTAGTAATGTCCTTAATATTGTCCCCAAATTTTCTTCCATTACCCCTGGAGAAAGAGCGGTTCTCCTGGAAGTGGGCAATTTTTGCTTGTCAGATCCTACAGGTGCATGAGTTTCTTGCCATCTTGTACCTCTGCCAGTTAGCTGGCTTTGAAGTGTCACGTGCAGTATGCCAAAGGTTGTTTCTAGAGGTCATGGATTTAAGCAAAGTAGGGGTGATCCAGGGATAGGATTTGCCTCTGGTAGTCAGCTGGGTATAAGGGGTGAAGATATCACAGGCTTTCTTGAAGGTAGAGATTAAGTGAGTTAAGGCTTGATCAATATTGGTGGCAGTGACAATTGAGAACCAGTCACAATTAGTGAGGTAGGCCCAGAATTTCATTAGCATACCTTCCCCTTCCCCTCCTGCCACCCCAGGCCAGCCACTCCTTCGGGTCTCTCAGTGTCCCGACTCGGGCACTCTCCCTCATCCCTGGCTACCACTCACCTCATATCGTGACTCTCCCCAGGTTACCTGGCGTATCCCTTCGCCGGACAGATCCTTCTCCTTCGAGGGGGAAGGTGCCAGTGGGGGTAGGCCAGCACGTCTGTATTGGCCCGGGGGTGTCACTGAGGCGGTGATGCCGGTTAGGAGGCCTGGCGGCAGTTGGGGGACTGGAGAGACCATCATCCGGTCGACCAGGGCAGTTTTCTGGTTTTCTCCCCAGGGAGTGGCGTGCCACTGATGTCAAGGCGCACGCCGATGTCCGCCACTCCCCTAGTGCTTCCATCTCGGGCGTCTGTGTTGTGCCCCCGGTCTCCACCAGGGGCCAGCATGCACCGAGGTGCATCCCCACCCTCCCCTCGGAGAAGGCGAGCCATCCTGGGATGCTCCTTTCCTTCTTCCCAGATGGCCCTCCAGTGACCCGAGTCCGTTCCTGAACCCAGGTCTCTGACAGCGCAAGCGGTAATCCAAAGCATACCTTTTTTAAGGGAGCGATGGTATGTTGATTTGGCAGGGAGCTTGGAGGAATGGTTAGGCTATCAGCAGAAGATTGCAAAGTGGTCACTAAGCAAGTCAGGTAAGACCACTACACTTGTAAAACTCTCAGGGTGGTTAGTGAGTATGAGATCTATAGGTAAACTATTACCAGTTCCATAGTTAATTCTGGTGGGGGAAGAAACTAGTTGGGAGAGATCTAAAGCTGCAGCTGCATCCAAGGGTGGAGCTGACTCGGGGGCAGTCAGTTAATGTTAGTCACCCAACAAGACAACCTCAGACCTGTTGGGTAAACTGGAGACCCAGTCAAGTATAACATTGAAGTGGAGTATAGCATTGCAGGGAGGAACGTAGACTGAAGGGGCTATAAGCGATTTGCCCTTATGACCAATCGCAGTTTTGATTACCAAAGCCTGAGCATCATGCCCAGTTACAATTTATGGGAGGACAAGGCCCTGGAGAGAGTTAGATAGATGGCACAATCCCCTTCCCTTTTCCCTAGCCGGTCATCCCTGTGTAGGGTGCATCCATCCAGGGTAACAGCAGAGTCCAGTACCTTGGGTGAGGGCCTGGTCTCGACCACTGCAAGGACGTTGGGGTGGTGCTGCATGACTCAGACCTGAAGAAGGTCAAGTTTAGGCACAAGGCTGCGGATATTAACAGAGGCAAGCATGAGGCCCCTTTATCTTTCTTGGTAGGGAAGGGTAGCGGGCCAGGTCCTGGGTTGGGGTGGACATTACTAGAGAGCAGGAGTAGGAGTAGGCAATGCTTGACTACTAGGCATCTAAGAGGCTTAAGACTGGCTAAGGACTGATGATGGTAGGGTTTGTGGTGGTAAGCAAGGAGAGGTAGGGAGGGGATGTGAGTAACTAAGAACAGGAAGGGGTAATTAAGCAAGTGACTAGCATGGACTGGAGGGTGCAGGAGGGTGTGGTAGAGCATGGATAGTGCCAACACTGTACCAGTAGTCCACTCCATTGAGGCAGTAAGGGGTAGGAGTGGATCTGCAGGGAGTTAGGGGAGGAGGGATAGGCCAGTATAACAAGTAACAGAGGCAGAAAACAGTTTGCAAAGGGACCCATAGTTTGTAGAGATGCAGGAGGCAGGGACAGAATGGGAAGATATGATGGAAGAGGGGTTGCCCTATATGCAAGGGGGAGGGAAGGAGGATAGAGTTGGGGGGTGGCTGGTGAGAATGAGCAGGAGGGATATGGATGAAAAAAAGTCAGGGAGAAGTGCAGCAGACACAATAGCACAGATGGAGAATGCCTGGCTATGGTGCAGGAGGTCAGAGGTTCAAAACTGGGGGGGGAAGAGTGGTAGAAGAGGGAATAGAGCAGTGCTGTAAGAGAGACAGAGTAGCAGAGGGACCGGGGATGAGGCTAGAGAAAGCAGAAAGAGAAAGCAGCCAAGTATTAGGTAAACAGGGATAGCGATATGCTCATTACTGACCCCTACTGGCAGCTGAGTATAACTTGCTAATGGCAAACAAGCCCACAAGCTGCAGTCCCTGGTGAATGTTCTGTGGAACCTAGCACTCTACCTTCTTAGCAGCTCCTCCAAGTTCTGTGCTCTTCTTGTGATGTGGAGCGGGGGACGGGGGCGGTGCAGAGGGAGCCTAAGGAAAAAGGGAAGAAAGGGAATTACCATAGGGCGTGAAGTAGCACACAAAGGAATCAGTCAGGAGATCCACTGCGCATGTGCCAGTGCTGAAGCAGGGAACAGAGGCAGCCCAATTTGGATTAAAGAATGAAATGCAACAAACTGCACATAAATGGCATAAAGCAAGTTTTAAAGTACATGCCAGACTTTGCTAAAAGCAGTACTGAAAACAGGACAATCCGCAGTTACCTAAAACTATCAGTTCACTCTGCCAACTGCAATTAATTTAAAGCATACGTGAAATAGACAATGTCGGCAGAGTGGAATTCAATTCAGCACAAGTCTTTTCCTTTTAACACCCCTGGCCCACAAGCTGCAGTCCCTGGTAATTGTTCAGGGGATTCAAGCACCATACCTTCTTAGTGACTTCACTAAGTTCTGTGCTCCGGTTGTGAAGTGGAGCAAGTTGAGGGGGTTGGGGGTTTGCAGAGGGAGCCTTCTTAGTGACTCCTCCAAGTTCCGGGCTCTGGTTGTGAAGTGGGGCAAGTGGTTAAAGCAGCCATTTTTCTCTAAAACTACGCTGTTGCCTACCTCCGAGTAGGGTTATATCATGGTTTCAGAACACAGATTGTAGCACAGTTTTTACCATGCTGCAATCTGCATGCAAACTTTTGAAACCATTTTAAAAGAGTTAAAGTGGTTTAAAAGTTCTAGTGTGTACAGGGCCAAAGAGATATTGTCGTGATATGTATTCTGTAATGGAATGCTACAGTGCTGAGCAATCAAAAGAGAATGGACAGGGCAGGTGAGGTGCTACAAACTGTGGTACACAGCCAGTAAACACATTGCCAGATTGTGCAGCCATGAGTTGTGAATGATGGTTTTGTGGCATTCTGCCATATTTCTTTGATGGCACTGCAAGGTTATAGGACATTGGTACTTAGACAGTAGAGAGGAGCTTTACAGTTTAGAGGTATGCCATGATCTGTACACCTTTCCATCTTAGCAGTGAAGTTTCTGCCTGCTCATTGTTTCACCTTTATATTCCCTCTGCCCAAGGCATCCAATCTGGTGCTCTATAGCAGCTTGTGCAACTGTAGCCTTCTGAAGTGGTGCAGCTGGCATAATTCCTCAAAGCAATGCCATTCCCATGCTCAGCTCTATGGGGTCCAGCACTGCAAGGTGGCAGAGAGGTATAAAAACCTGTTGGCACTCCTACTTAGTGCATGAGAAACTTGTACTGGCATTGACTGCCAGTACTGGAATTTGACCTCTTCAATCTTTATAGCATTCAGACCAGACACTGGCCAGCTGAACTATAATAAAAGCTATCGCTCTTTTGTTCCCTTTCCTGACATTTTTAACTTAAAAATGGGCAAAAACAGAACAGAGGTTTTTTTTTTGTATCTGTGAATTTTAGCGCTTGTGAAAGGTGCTGGGTTAACAGCACTGGAAACTGAAGCCCTCTGTTTATCCACATGGCAGGTATAGCACAGGTGATTGCAGTGCAAGATTCGCTACATTGTCTGCCCCATCTGTATAGCTCAACCCAGTCATGGAGAGTCCACTACAAAGGCAGAGGATAGTTCAGACTCTGTGCCCATTCAAACCTTGGCCTCTCATGTGAGACTGCAAATGATGGTACCAATTAGTGCCAGTTTTGTTGTTTTTATTTTGAGTTTTTAAAAGATCCAGAAACAAATGATTTGATACCTTTTATTGGACCAACATGGATGTTACAGAAAAAAACAAAGTGCTTTAGCTTTCGAACCAACCAGTTTTTAAACCAAAGAGTTTTTAAAAGAAAATCTTTACGTATTAGTTAAAATGGAGGATAAACAGATGTCTAATTTTCAATCATGTCCCAGGGCATGAAGGACCAGGCTGCACGTAGATGAGACAACGTGAGGCGCATTGGACAAATGCTAGTACAGTACTCCCTCTTTAATCTGCCAACCTCCATACATCCTAAATTGTGGCCGATTAAAAGAGGGTAGCGGATAATAGAGGGTGATGGTTGAAGGGGGAGATAACATTTCTGGAAAATGGGACAGGAGCTCACAGTGACTGTAAGCGAGAGTGGCGAATAAAAGGGCAGGTGGTAAAGGAGGGAGCACTGTATTTTTACAGTGATGTTGCTGGCAATTAGCAAATGGCTTTCAGGCACTATTAACATGAGTTAGAATTAAACTAGGCACTGAAAGATGGGGGGGCTTCTTAACCCACTATCATTCTACTAACCAACCCTGTCTTCTACTTTTTTATGACATAAAGCATTTTCCAGTGTCCAAGAAACCAGGCTGTAATTCCATCAGACTGCCAGCAGAAGTGATGGCGGCAAAAACAGTGACGGGCTTCAAGCATGCGTGGAACAGACAAAGGGTATATTAGAAAATAGATAGGGAGGAGGGGAGGTTTCCAGAGACAGACAGGGAACATCTGAGCAGACCTGGTGGTCAAAGCAGGCCTTTTCTGATGACAAATTCTGTTTCTATTGAGGGATCCTAGTGACATGATACACCATGAGAGCAAGACTTGAGTGGCTTATGATGTCACCAGAATTTTAAGATGGAAGGACAAGCCTAGTTACTGCTGGTTTCCTGTTATTTTTTTTGCAACATATGGAACACTCCAAATATTCCATCTCATAATGCCATTGAAGTGTTGTCGGGTTGATAATATTATGATTTTCTGATGTCAAGGGGGTGGTATTATGAGTTTTTGATGTCACTGATTCCCCATAAGAAAAAAATATCACCCATGTATTACATATAGAGGATAATGTATGGTCATCGATCATTAACCGGTTGGTTAACCATCAAGAGGTTACCAGGGCGACCGTGTAAACCTCGAGAGGTTTACGTCTCTATGGCAACCTCAAGATGGCTTAACAAACTGGTTGATGATCGATGTACCATACATTATAATTTATAGTGTATGGTGCCAATAACATTTTAAAAAACAATGAAATGGGTCCTTACTGTAGTTATTTCAGTCACCGCCGCTCTGCCCCAGGTCACGCTCTCACCGCTGAGGCCGTTTCAAGGAGGCCGTCAGATCAAGTTGCGTACATGCGCAGACCATTCCCGGTTGTTGACCCTTCAATGTGACATACCCTCAATGGGTTAACAACATTGTGAAGCCACATTGATGCTAAAATGTTGTTATAAAAAGGTAGATTCCTACATATAACAACATTCTACCATACATTATAATATAATATTCCAACAAAACTCAGCATATTTTTGATCAACTTTCTTTATTTATATTCCCTGGGTTCTTCTTATTGAGGACATATACATTAAAACAGGATCTAAGTGATCAAAGTTCATCTCACTGTTTTGCTCCCCGAAATAGTTGAAACGATCATGAACCACTCATGAATGTTCATGAATTATTCACGAGCAGTTCATGAATTCAGCTGCTGAACATTCATCTGGTGTGCATTAAACTGCTCATTAACATTAAATGGTGCTCCTGTGTTCATGAACATTCCTGAACATACAGGCCCATAATGGCCCATGAAAGTTCATGAAATACCGCCAGTGAATTTTTATGGACACAATCCATCAAGATTTTTGGTGATTACAAATACCCTGCTTTTATAATATGGGTTAATTCATCAAGCAACTCTGTTTTATCATTGTTCTCAAAAGATTGGTGCCATTATAAACAAATCAGAGGCAGACCCGTTCAACCCTTAGCTGTTTTATCACACAACCTAAACAGTTAGCCATGAGAATTGAATTAAACAGTTTTTAATGAATGGCTTTTCTTACCATGTATTTTGGAATTAGTAACTTACCCTATGCTTACATTTTTTTCTGGTCTTTTAAATGGAATCACTGGTCAGCTTCCTTTCATGAATAAAAATACCCCATTATTTAAATCAACAAAATTTAAAACTCTTTTAAAATGTGGCAACTCTTATACTGAAAACATTATGATTTTGTGATAAATTGTACCTCTTACAGTGGTAAACAGTATGCTCTGATATTTAAAATAGTTATACAAATTTATGTTTGTCTCAGTTCATCATGATCCACTGAAGATTCAGCAACTTCTTGAACTTTGTGTGACTGAACAGTTCATGAACTTGGTTCAGGAACTGAGTTAATGAACAGTTGGTGAACCTTGATGGACATTTGTGCACATTCATCAAGGTTTATGAGTTAATGAACTTCATTTCGCCAAATACTGTTTGTGAGATCATAGTCATTTCTGCAGCGACACATCACGATGACACAGAGAATTATGACTTCATCAGCTGGGAGAAACAAGAGGATAAGATGAAGTCATTTGGACAGAGATACTGTTTTCATGTGTATGTCCTCAGTAATACATAATATGGGGCCACAAATAAAGAACACAGATTGAATTGTGTGTGAATATTGTATTTAAAACAGTCTTCTGAATATTGAAAACAACACTTTGAAAATTGCCTCAGTCAGATGGCCTGGTAATGCAGCTGTAGCACAACAGCTTGATACACTGATTATTGGGTTTGGGTGTGAACTCAAGTCATTGGAGCCGGTTGGGGGAGAGAGGAAGGATGGAGCATCCCACGGACTGCTCTCCTCTCTCAAGTGGGAAGGGAAGTGCCTCCCACAGTATGGCTGACACGTAGAGGAGGTGAAGTGTTGTGGCAGTTTGGAACTCCAGTGGGGGGGGAAACGACACCAGCAGACTCCTTGGCTGATGCAGTATGAGGGACTGTCCTCCACAGGCCCCACCAACCAGGCACCTTGAAACCTGGATCCTGCTTCAGATGGGCCTGGCCAGCCCTTCTGGCCCCACCATGAGGGATATGTCATGCAGAAGTTGAAGATGGCAGGGCCTGGGGATGGTAGGTGATTGGACTGGGGGGAACCGTTTAGAGGAAAAGCCAACTGAGAGAGGAGCATGAACATAAGGATTGAAAAAAAAGAAAACATTTCCAGTGCATCCTCCTTTCTTCTCAGACGATTCTCAACCCAAGCTACTATGACTTGTTACTCAGGAGCTTCATAGGAATGTATGTCCTGTGGCAGCTGTGCCCTTTGCCCCTATAATCCCAAAAAGTGACACTTTTCAATGGGCTGAGAATGAGCCTCTGTATCTCTTGTCACTGCCGATGAGGACATCCAGACTTTAGCTTTGTTTTGCTGCCCAAAGCTTTGTTTTGCTGCCCACAGCTTTGTTTGATTCCCCCCGCCTTTTAAGTGCTCTGCAGTAGTAGCTGCTAGACAAGGCATTTTGTTTGACTTTGAGGTGGAAACCAGACACTTAAAGTGACTTGGCAGGAATACTGCGGAGTTGAAACAGTAATGGTGTTTGTTTAGGGCTTGTTTGTCAGGGATGGCTTTTAAGAGGTGACATGTTGTATCAGCATGAAGAGCTCTAAAAACATTAATGCTCTCCTCAGGAGGGCTTAAAAGAATATATCAGATATCCCAGGCTGTGGGCCATCTAATGGTGTCAAGCAAGGCTAAAACAACACACAGGACTGGAAAAATAAACTGCCACACAGTGCAGTGATGGATTCCAGTTTACTACCACCTGAGTTTATGGAGTAACTGTGCCCATCTCTTGTGGTTCCTATTATTGTGTATATGAACCAGGACTGGAGCCCTTTGTCTTCATTTCCATTAATTTGTAGGGGTAGGCCTTAACTTTTTTTCTGGATTAGGCCACAGGGCAAATTAATAAAAAGCTTGTCCTAGCCCGATGAAGCTTGCACTAGTCCACATTAACAGCCAACTGTGGATTTCTAAAGGCTGTAAATAAAAACAAATGCAAACATAAAGTCCATCCCAGAAGTTCAAATAAGTGGTATAATTTTGATTATAAAAATGGTTGGTAAAACAGAGGTTCCTGTTTTGCTGTAAACATTCTGTTAGTCCTATGTTAATTCAAGAATTCTCAGTACTAGCCACCATTGGACAGATGGAGGTCAGTTCAGTAGCCTGGGGTAGTTTGCCCTATGCCCTGGACTAATAATCTAGTGTTAAACTTGGCTACTATTTTAGACTTTTTTTTTTTTTTTTTTTTTTAGCTCACTAACACCATAAAATGCTCTAGACAGCTGCAACTGATTTTTATCAAAAGCAGCTGCATGGGACAGAATAAAACCACGGCAGCATGTGTAACTATAAGAAAGGCAGAAGTATCCATTGCCTCCATCGAAGGCAGCCAGCTTTTTTTCCAAAATGTTTAATTACTGCATTTTTGGAAGGGATCAGATTTTGGCTCCGAGGAGACGGCAGCCTTCTCTCTTCCTCTTTCAGAAGTCCTGCTCCCACTCACTGGTGTTTAAGGATGACAATAATGTTCGACTATTATAGCTACAGTATGCATTTGTTTAAGATTTGTTGTCTTTTATGTCTTGCTGCTTTCATCAGTTGGCGATTTATGTAACTTGACTGTAAATGTTGTGTATTTTGTCATGGATTTTAAACTACTGTATTGTTGCCATCTTTATGGTTCAGGTTGTGCCTGAAAATAATCCCTGGAACCACTGCACCTACCTGGTGAACAAATTAACTTTAATAACTAACTAACTTAACCCTTGTTTTGGGGTTCTTTTGTAATTCTCTACTCTCTCTTCTTTGGGATGACCCATAACCCACTCAAATAAGATCCCCTGTAGGGTGGCTGGCTACCTCTCCCTGGATTGAGATACAATTATGGCACACTGGTGAGTCCAAATGAGGATGAAACACGTGTCTTTGTCTGCTGTTCTCAGCCTTTGCTGATTGTATTATGAGGCTTTCTGACACCATGCAATTCTGCTTAAAGTTGAGCCAGTCCAAATTAATTCATGAGCATTTGCATATGTGTCCGATGATGCTTTGCATTAATGGGCTATGTGCAATTTGTGTTTTCTCTAAAATTTGGCTGTATGGCCAATATCTTCTGGGATAACCCATGCTCCAGTGCATTTGCTCTGGGGTTCTTTTGTAGTTAACTAATTAACTAGCTAACTAAATAAATTGCTTTGAGAGAGTTACAGGGAGGTCACGCCAACCCAGTTTGATCTTTGAACTTGAGCAAAGTCTTAGTCTTTGACTAGGTCACCCATTAGAGGTTGATTAGAAAGCTGGTGGACCTAGCAGCAGGTAATAAATTGAGCAGGTGGGTGGTAAATTGTCTGGGGGGAGGACCCTAAAGGTGGTTGTAGGAGGGGAGCTCTCAGGGAGGCAAGAGGAGGGAAGGAGGTCACCAGTAGGGTCCAGCTGGGGTCAATGCTTGGTCCAGTGCTCTTCATTATTTTCATAAACAATATTGGTGAAGGAATAAAGGGTAAATTGTGCCTTTTGCATATGACACCAAGCTCTGCTAGAGGGTGGATGTAGAGGAGGACATCAGACATCAAAGAGAGGACTTAGCACAGTTAGAGAGGTGGTCTGGCATCTGGCAACTGGGGTACAGTGCTACAGTATGCAAGGTCATGCACATTGGGTGCAGGAACCCAAGGTCAGAATGCAGACAAGGGTATGTGAAGGTCCCAGTATCAGGAAAGGAAAAGGACCTAGGGATAGATATAATTAGCAACCTGAAGCTCGTTGGGCAGTGCAAAAAAAGCAGCATCTAGTGCAAACAAAAAGCAGTAGCTAGAGCAAACAGGATGCTGGGTTGCATAGATAGATTTGTCACCAGCTAAGGGAAGGAGATAATCCTGCTGCTATACAGGTCCATGGTGCACCTACACATGGAGTACTGTGTGCAGTACTGGGGTCCTACCTAAACAAGCTCTAGCCAGAGCCATTATGGCTGTAGAGTGCTTCCAAAGCTCCAGAGAGCTAGAGCTGCCAGTGCCACCGAGTGCTACCTGTAAGGTGGTGGCAGCGATATAACTGCATATGCGTGGCATTTGCGCATGCATAGTTGAGGTGAATGGCAAGCCTTTCACAAGATGGTGGCGCCAGCAGAACTGCACATGCGCTCAAGGTGCACATGCTTAGTTCTTGTCCCAGAATGCGGAAGTATAAGCCAAAACAGTGCGGCTGTTATTTCATAGCTGCCCACTGTGGCGGAGTGTTACAAGCTCTGTTGGACTTCTGGAAGGATACTTCCAAAAGTCCAGTGGAAGGTGCCAAAATTGGCCATTTTAAGCCACAGAAAGCAAAATGGTTGTGGGCTCCACCCACAGCCTTAAAAAGGACATAAACTATCTGGAGGCAGTACAGAGAAGGGCTAAAAAGATGGTCCAGGGTCAACACACACTCCAATACAAGGAAAGGTGGAAGAATCTAAGCGTATACTAAATGGAGGAGACAAGGGAGCAGGGTGACATGCTAGAAACCTTCAAGTAGCACAAGGGTATAAACGACAGAGCTTGGATGTTTCTTCAGACTTAGTGAGAACAGGAATACAAGAGGGAACAGCTACAAATTGGCAGGTGGAAGGTTCAGGGAGGAGGCCTGGAGACGCTTCTTCACGGAGAGAGTGGTGACAAGCAGGAATGGGCTCCCAGAGGAGGATATCAATTAGTAAACAGCTGGGGTTTTAAAAGAGGGTGTGAGAGAGATTCAAGAGGGAGGTAAGAGTGCATGGAGGAGTGCCATGTTGGCATAAGTACATGGGCTCTGCAGTGAGACAGACCATCTGGCCTTCCTTTGCTGGCAGATTCTTATGTTCATATGCAGCATCTGCTGACTGCACTTTTTATACTTTAGAGTGTTGCCTGTCTTAAAATCAAAGCCACTTCTTAACTAATGAGAAGATTTCGGTTGGCCAGGTTTCTACTATGAATACATTACCAGCATTTATTTCCACTTTTTTTTGGGATGGCTCACAAAGGAAACCGCTTGCTCAGTGCCTGATGACATCATGGTTACCTTTGCTACTCAAAACAGAACAGTAAAATGAAACTGAAACAGTAAAATCTTTATAAAAAATAACTTGTTTGAAACCTTTACCATTTAAACATTGTTAATTGGACACGCTTAGGCCCGACAGGCAGTATGCCTTTTATCATCACTTGAAAGGGGCAGAGCTTTCATAACTCCCTCATTATGTTCCTGCTCCCTTATTTACAAAGGTAAATGACATGTTGTCGGTCAGTCTATTGTGCATTACTTGTATTTTATTGATAATAACAATGTAATGATGGGCCAGCCTGCCAGCACAGCGGTAGTGCTACCACTTGCAATGCTGACATCCCAGGTTCAAAAGGGCAGCAGAGGTGTCAGAGGGCAAGCCGGGGGTAGGAGAATTGAACGTCTGCAGCACCACTCTCCTCCTCTCAGGAAGAGGGTGGGGAAGTGCTTGGTGCTTGACTGGCCCCTGGAGGAAGCCAGAGGAGAGGCAGCCCTAATTAAAAGAGGTGGGGGTAGACATGGCAGATGTCAGCGTGTGTGCCTTGAAGTCAGTGCATGCCACGTCTCACAGGGGAGAAAACAGAAATACTCCCAGTCATGCCGGATGACTGCTGGCCTCCTCAGGCCCCCACACCCAGTGACTCAGGCACCTCCCGGAATCTGGATCCGGTCCTGGTGGGTCGAGGGACTCCCCAAAACCCTTCCACGGAGGACAAACCATGGGGGAATATTGGAGAGATAAGCCCTGGGGGAAGCCGGGGTGATGGGGCTGGGAGGACTGGTGAGAAGGAGGGCCGACTGGAATGGGGAGAATAAAAACATAAATAATATAATAATACTACCATGCTACTGTATAATAATACTATATTGTAGCCCCCCTTCCGGTGCCATTTGTGCTGCCAGGGGGTTAATATGCAGGCTGAGTCACTGGTACCTGTGTGTCCAAGGTATTAAAAGGGCATAGCATCCCTTTTAGATTAGATAGGAGAGAAGGAGAAAGAGTGCGAGGAGTGGAGGTTTAAAGCAGTGGTATTCATCAGCAAAATGTATTCTTGGAGAAAGCATTGATGTGTCCACTTTTATTGAATTTCATTCCATTCCTAAACAGAGATCTGTGATTTTTAAAGTTTTTCAAAGTACCCACTCACTTGCCACGCCCATCATGAATAATTAAACATTGTGATGTGATTTTGACACTGTGCTGCTTACCATCAGAAATGTATGCTAGCACCATCCTAATACATTCACAGTATAAATCACGTTTTACAGTCAAAAAGTGACCTCGATGGAAGAGATTTTTAAAACTTAACAGCGGCGGACATTATTATTGACACAAGTCATTGATTAAAAAAATTAGTAATAAAATCTGTTTTAAAAAATATCCAAGTAAATAAAAAAAAAAGTGCAGATGATTAATGTAAGGATTTCAGAAACACATTCTTGCTAAAAATCTATATGATGGAATTTTTTAACAACAAGCAAATACTCAGGTTTTAAGCAACTAGGCTTGTACAGGATTGGAAGATGGCAGGCAGAGATGGTGGGTGCTGTCCCCCATGGATGGGGACTTGATCATGATGAGTAGGAAAATGGACTGATGCATCTTGGTCTGCTGAGATAATCCTGGATTCAAGTTAAAAAAGAAGAATTTTATTAAGGCCTTTTAGACTTCAGCTTCAGTAAAGGCTAGGATACTACACTGGTTAGGTGGTAGCAAGTATAAGAGTTTCACTAACACAGTGCAGACAAGTACATCTAGGTGTTGCCTTACCTGGCATCCTTAAGGTTTGAGATGCCCAAGGCTGGGGTCATTGCCACCTGGTGACACTTCCCCTTCCAGGTCCACATGTGAGTGTCCAGATTGTTTGGCTTCTTGCCTGGGATGCCAGAGTCCCTGTGGCTCCTGCATGTGTTGTAGGGGGCATGAGATGCTGAGAGAGTTGGGAGCAAGATTCTGTATAGGAACATGTAAGTGATGGAGTGGAAACTGCCAGTGTAAAATGAATCACAGATGATGTGTAACATCTGAAAACAGTTGCGTATACATGCATACTAGTTGCAAATGAAGTATCTGAGAGTAAAAAAGTGTGTGTGTAATGTGAGCAAGACCAGGATTAAAACAGCAAAGTGATACTGGGAGGTACAGTAATGACACTAGAACTCTGATATATGGAGTGTAGCACCTGCAAGTACTGCTGGAACTACAGTAGCATTGTAAAATTACAGTATTTGACAAGTTACAACAGTCTCTCTGCATGCAGTGCTAAGTAATGACACCAAAGGTAGTCAAAGGTATGACAGTAGCCAGCAACCACTCAACTTGTAGTGCTGATTCAAGAAAGGGAGTCAGTTTTCCGATAAGAGTGAGATGTAAAGGAACATTTAAATAAGCTGTGCACTACTTCAAAAATGATTTCTGTGTGGCCAATTTTGTTATTGGTTGAGGGAAAGCTCTCCCCTTCCCCCACCGGTGTTCTGTCACCCCTGTCTTGAGTTTTTGACATACTTCAGGCATGAATCCACAGTCAGCCCACACCCAGCAAACAGAGCCTGCTTCGGGGGTGGGGGGGTTACAATAAAGAGCGCCTTTTCTGGTACTCCCCTCAGCACCCCAGAATGATTCTTACCCCCTATGCATTGCAGGCTGCATAAATAAAACATTTTCAGTAGCAATTTTTGGAGAGGGAAGGGGTCATGTTTTGGCTCCTTTGAGCTGAGAGCCTGATCCCTTTCCATATCTCTATTCTGAGCGCCACTTCTGCGCTAGGACGTTTTGTGGCGTAATATTAGGGAGAGCACGGCGGCATGCATCATGGACTTGAATGGTGCTTGATTTTTAAAGACTAATTTTGATATTTTAATGGACAATTTGAACAAGTCATGGCCACTGCTTAACTAAGAAGGGCCTTTATTCATGCAGCCTGCAATTAGAAAGGGGGTTACTATCATTCTAGGGTTGGGGGGCAACCTAAAAAAGGGCATGAAAGGTGCTTTTTAAGATAAAGAAAAAAGTACACACATGCTTTAACAGCAGCTAGCCTGCTATATATCAACCAGTATCACCTCACCTTGAATGCTAACTGGAGAGGTGAAATGACTGGCAGGCCTGTGTTGCCAATCACAGTGCTGGTGATCCAGGGTTGGGAACAAGACTGAAACACTGGGGGCCAACCTGGGGGAGGAGGATTGCGAATCCTAGCGTTGTGCACTCCACTGTTATACCACCACCTGGGTGCCCAGAGGTGGCAGTGCAGCTGGGGCAGTCAGTGGGTGGGGTCAAGCACACATTTGCATGCACACGTAATCCATCGAACCCTAGTCATCGGCACCCCAGGTGATGGGGTACCCAGGGTGGAAAAGCCCCAGAAAGGATGCAGGATGATGCCAGCTAACTCTTGGGCCCCATCAAGCTGACTAACCACTGTCTTCTGTAACTTTAGACTATGGAGATGACAAAGACCCCAGGAAGCTAGTGGGGAGGTCAGGTTTTGCTGGGAGGTGGCGAGACTGAAGGAAGATCAACATCTGAGACAAGAACATAAAGAAAATAAAAATAATAGCTGGCGGGCTGAGTGATCCACTGCAGTATAATGTACTGTCTGTGTGTGTGTGTGTATATATATATATATATATATTAAACTTTCTTGGAATTTGATGATTCCATTCTGTTGTGCGTGTTATCAGAACTTCTGATTACTATTAAGGTTTAGTTCTAGTGCCAGCTGACTGCCCTGTAGTTGGGAGAAGGGTGTAAATTGTCTGGCCTCTGACCTCAGCTACGTGATAACTGGAGGTGGGGCTTAGTCAGAGTTGAAGTAGCAAGTAGAGTTTATTTTCTCAGAAGAAGCCAGAAGGGGAAGGAAGGAAACATATTCAATTCAGTGCTTTAGAGTAACTGGTAATTGCTAATTGTCTTTAATTGCAGCAAATTTTAGCCCCCCCCCTTCCCCCAACTCTTAATTATATGCCCTGTTAAATCTGATTGACAGGAGCTAAACACAGGGTATAGTAAGGGGTGTGAAGCAGGAGGGGCATAAGGGGAAGAAGCCCACCCTCAACACGACAAGTGTTTTGATTCATTTATTTTTTTATTGGTTTCTTTTTCTTTAAAAAAAAATTTATCTGAGGATCAGTGGCAGGATTTTTAGGACAGTACATTAATAAAAAGGGAACTAGGAGAGCTTCAGTAGCAGACAAGTAGTGGAACTGCAGTATAATGTGGGGAGTGGTGCAATGCAGTGGCTGTGGGGCAGCCATATTCAGGCAGACCTTCTGGACACTGAGGTGCTGCCCTATCTGCATGCATCTCTCTGGACTGCGGAAGGAGGTAGCCAGACTCAGAGCGGAAGTAAACTGGGTCAGGAGCACCATCACCCCTATCCAGGGACCACCCAGTCCAATGCAACTGCCTCAAAGGATGCCGAGAACGAGGAACACTTGGATGACAGTGGGCTCAGGGAGGGTTAGAGCGGTCAGGCAGAGGCACATCCCAGATCCTATTCCACTCAAGAACTCATATGCCACACTGGCAAATGAGGACAACCAAATAGAGGTACCCAGAGAAGTGGAAGGAAAGGATGTGGAGGTTAGCCAAGGAGGTGACCTCAGCGGGAAAAGCAGTGGACCCCAGAGGAGGAGGAAGCGAATCCTGGTGGGGGACTCCATCATAAGAGGGATCCAGCTAGGAACACAGGAGGGGGAGGACAGGGAGGTGAGGTGCCTACCAGGTGCCACGGCATGGAGGGATGGAAGGAGATCCTGGGGATCACTGGGAAGGCAAGACGGGAGGGTGAGCTGGATGTCATTATCCACCTAGGTACTAATGACCTGGCAAATGGGGAGCCAAAGGAAGTTCAGGAAGAGTTTAGGAAACTGGGGAGGGGTCTCAAGCAAGTAGCTACTTCTGTCACTTTCTCAGAAGTACTACCTGTGAGGGGCAAGGGAGAACATAGAAGTGCATGCACCAGGAACTTTAACTCATGGTTGAAGAACTGGTGCTGTGAGGAAGGGTTTGGATTCATTGGTGACTGGGGACCCACCTGGAGGGATGGAGGTTTGTTCAAGCCTGACGGCCTGCATCCATCCTGGAGGGGAATCCAAGCACTCAACGATAAGTTTAAATGCTACATTGACAAGCATTTAAACTAGCAAAGGGGGGTGGCAGGCCAGCAAGGAGGGTACCACTTGCTCACCCTCCACAGCTAGCAGTGGAACCAGTGAACCAGAGGAGGGCTATCTCTGCAAAGCAGTGTGCAAAAGATGGAGATTAGTGCCCAAGAGGTGGATAAGCAGAAAGGGGCAAAATTCAGCAGAAAGGCAGACAGCAAGGAGAACCAGGGATAAAGGACAACCAAGGAAGGGGCTGGAGTAGAACAGTGAAACAGTCTAGGAGGTCAAATCATGGAAAGCCATGTGTGCAAATGCCAGGAGCCTTAGCAACAAGATGGAAGATCTGGAGGCTGTCATGGTGCAGTCAGGTCTCGACATTGTAGTATCACTGAAACCTGGTGTAATGATAGCCGACTGGGGAGATGGCCATACCTGTCTACAGCATATTCAGAAGAGACAGACAGGCAGGAAGGGAGGAGGAGTGGCACTGTATGTGAAAATGACATAAGGGCACAGAGATCCAGGAGGAACAAAATGGGGAGAGATACTGTGGGTTAAGCTGGAAAGGAAAATGGGGCCAGCCATCCACACAGGTGTGGTCTATAGACCACCAGCCCAGGAGGAAGAAACAGATGGGAGCTGATGCTAGCATCCAAAGGATGGCAGACAAAGTGAGGTAGTACTGGTTGGAGACTTCAATATTCCAGACGTGGACTGGAGCATCCCAGCAGCAGCATCAACTAGGAGCAGATTTATCCTGGACTTCCTTCAGGTGCCTTCTCAAGCAACTGGTCATGGAACTAACTCGGCAGAAGGCAATACTGGACCTTACTCACAAACAGGGACAGTGTGATGGAGGTAACAGTGGGGAGCACCTGGGAAACAGTGACCACCAGTCATTGTGGTTTGAAATCACAGAAAGAGCAGAACCAAACCACACAAAAACACGTATCCTGGATTTTAGGGAAGCAGACTTTGGGAAAATGGGCAGATACTTAAAAGAGGCATTAAGGGGAATGGGACAGGAATCAGGGTTGAGGAACAGTGGGCAGTATTTAAAATGGGGATTACAAGAACAACAGAATATGCATTAAGCAGGTTAGCAGAGAGGAAAGGAAGAGGAGACCATTATGGTTTCCAAAGAGGTAGCAAAGAAAGTGAAAGCCAAAGATTGCATTCAGGCAATACAAAAGACACAGGCAGAAGGGATAGGGAGAAGTACCAGGAGAAGCAAAGGGAGGCAGGGAGGTCAGTAAGGGAAGCCAAAGCTCAGACAGAAGAGCACATTGCAAAATCAGTGGGTAGAGGACAAAACCTTTACAGGTACATAAGTGAAAAAGAAAGACAAAGGAGGATAGTGAGACTGAAGGGGGAGGATGGGGGCCCGGCGTGGAGGATGACAACAGTAAAGCTGACATATTGAACAGGTATTTCTGCTCAGTCTTTACTGAGGAAGAGGAGGGTAATGGGTCTGAAGGGAGTACAAGGGTGAGAATGGTGCAGAAATGGACACAAGTCCCTTTACACGAGAAGGGTCCTGAAGGAACTGGAAGTAATAAGAGTTGATAAAGCAATGGGGCCAGATGGGGTGCACCCAGGGTCCTTAAAGAACTAAGAGAGGTGGTGGCTGAACCTCTGGCTATCCTGTTTAGCCGATCACTGGAAACAGGGGAGGTACCCAAAGACTGGAGGACAGCAGATGTAGTCCCCTTATACAAAAGTGGGAACAAAGAGGAAGCAGGGAACTACAGACCAGTCAGACTCACCTTGGTAGTGGGGAAGATCATGGAAGCACTACTGAAGGAGAGATTGGTGGAACATCTGGTTGTCAATGGACTACAGGACTCAAGGCAGCATGGTTTCACCAGGGGGAGGTCATGTCAGACCAACCTCGTTGAATTTTTTGACTGGGTGACTAGGGAGGTGGATCAGCGGAGGGCAGTGGACATGGCCTATCTGGACTTCAGCAAGGCCTTTGACACTGTGCCACACAGAAGACTATTACACAAACTGGGGAATATGGGTAGGTAACTGGCTGGGTGGCAGGACACGGAGGGTGGTGGTAAATGGCTGTCACTCCACAGAGGGAAGAGTGACCAGTGGGGCACCACAGGGATCAGTGCTGGGACCGGTCCTATTCAACATCTTCATCAGTGACATTGCGCAGGACCTAGAAGGCAGAATTTCACTGTTCGCTGATGACACAAAGCTCTGTAACAGAGTAGACACACCAGAGGGTGTAGACAGAATGAGAAGCGACCTGCAGAAACTTGAAGAATGGTCAGGGGGTTTGGCAGTTGAAATTCAATGCAAAGAAGTGCAAGATAATGCATATGGGGCACAAAAACCCTGGCACAATATATCATTTGGGGAGGTGAGGATATAGCATGCACCAAGCAGGAAAGGGATCTTGGGGTTGTCATCTCTGATGACCTCAAGGTAGGGAAACAGTGTGACAAGGCAGCAGGTAAAGCAAATAGGATGCTGGGATGTATAGGCAGGGGCATCACCAGCAGGAAAAGGGAGGTCATAATTCCGCTATACAAGACACTAGTGAGGCCCCACCTGGAGTACAGTGTACAGTTCTGAGACCATACCCACGTAGGACATAGACAGGGTAGAGAAGGTTCAGAGGAGGGCAACAAAGATGGTGCATGGATTGCATCACAAGTCCTATGAAGACAGGTTGAAGGAACTGAACATGTACTCCCTGGAGGAGAGGAGGGAGAGAGGGGATATAATAGAGACATACAGGTATCTTACAGGGAGGAACAGGGTGCAGGAAAACACTATTTTTAAGTGAAAAAGATGTTCCAGGACTAGAGGGCATGGGATGAAGTTGGAGGGAGGACGATTCAGAGGAAACATGAGAAAGAATTTCTTCACAGAACGGGTGGTGGACAAGTGGAACACCCTGCCAGAGGAAGTGGTGGGGGCTGAAACAATCTCGGGATTTAAGAATGCATGGGATAGACATAAAGGAATTCTGGAGGTCAGGGGTAAGGGGCAACAGACTTCTAGGAAAACAAACTGAACTTACAAGCTCAAATGGGCAGACTGGGTGGGCCATAGGCCCTTATCTGCCGACACTGTCTATGTATCTATGTATCTATGTATCAGTTAAGGCGTCAGAGCTGGAGCTGGAAGTTCAGATTCCACATCTGACTATGCCTAAGAATAAAAGGGTTGCTTAGAATCTGTTGAACTAAATCAGTCATATCAGATTTTGGCCTTCTATGTGGAATTCAGCATTTCTGTATTCATTGCTAAGAACTTGAATTCTGAAACCCCATGTCAGATGTGGAATCAGAATCCAATTCTGAATCTGAATGCATGTTAAAGTTTGAAAACCTCCGACAAAAAAAAAGTGCAAGTGCATAGTAGCGACTAAATCCTGGGAAAAAACTTGCCATTGTGGCTGGCAGGGTACAGCAGCACACTGCTAGCTTATTGGCTGGCAACTGGAGTGGCAAACTAGGTGGCAAAAGTAGCCTGGAAAGAGCCATTGTGTGTGAAAAAATGAATACTGCTTCTGGCTGTCCCAGGAAATGGCCCAAAAGGCTATTAAATATTTGCTGTGGTTTCCCCCCAACCCCATTTACCCGATAAGGTCTCATTTGTGTAACCCCTATGTGGCGCTATCCCAAGGGCTACTACCCCTGCCTGCTTGGCTAGTAGCAATTTAAGGGGCCTGAGTTCTGAAACGGGTGCCTCCGCCCGGAGATCAGGGTAGGTAGTGGTCAAGCTAACCTGGGCACAGCCCTCCAGGACACTGTAACCCCTCTCTTTTCCCTCTAGTAGCCTGAACACTATATAATAATCATTTTCACAATACCCCTGGTACACCACACAAGTACCCACACTGTTTGCACTTACCAGCAGGGCTGATTCCTCTGGCTCGACCCTCTTTATTTAGGGTTCCATGTTAATTCTGCTATTTCCTGTACAATACTCCTATTTTAATTACTTAGCAGTTTCAGAGCCCGGTGCCAGTGGTGGAGCTGAAGACTACAGCGAAATGAAACACAGCAACATCGGCTCAGCTTATGTCATCACCAGGTTCTGCTTCACTGTAGTCTGCAGCTCACCTGATGTTACATGGTTTCAGAATGGCTATGCCTTGTTTGGACCCCCAGTATGATAGGGGGATTCAAACCACTTCTTCCCTCCATAACTAAGAACAACTTTTGTGGCCAGCCTCAAAGTGTGGAGGCATAATGGGGCAGATTGATGTATGTTTGTTCTGCGTTTCGGTTCTCCCCACTTTCTGACTATATTGGGCCTTACACCAGAGGAGAAGAGGGTTCTAAGCTGCACATATTTTTTCATATCAACTTTTTAAACTTCCTGGTTACAGTGGTGCAGCCAGAAATTTCCATTTTGTACACACTCCATCCAGCTGTTGCCACTATGTTGCTGCCCCAATACAAAACACATTAGATTGTTGTTAAATTGCTCATCTTTTCTCTACACAGGTTGTACACATATCTCTGTTCTAAATGACGGGTGTTTAAACAGACACAGAAACTACTATACTTAATGGTCTACACTAACTCAAATACTCAAGACAAGAGTGACAATTGTAGTAAAAATGCATATGTTTTGGGACAGGTACTAAAAAACTGTACACAAATATGTACAGTGAGTATGCGTGCCTACACCCTTTCCTGGTTATCATTTCCATCCAAATAGGGTATTTGTCAGAATGGGAGCAGTTAAGCTTGTATGCTGTAATTTGCGATCCCACTGAAGAGCTCTTATCCCAGTTTGGCTGTAATACTACTGTAATAATCACCCTTGATAATGCTGCTAGTTACTTGCATTCCCTGCATTGTGATATTATCAGAATTTTGCTCAGAACACAACTCCACTTTTTTTTTTGCTTTAATGGCCAGCGCCAAAAATAATATTTTTTCCATGTGTCTGCTTCTTATGCTTCCCCCACACCACCACCATTTGTTGCAAATATGACATGTCTGAGTTTTGCAGCTGTCTCCATAGCCCCCGCTGGGGAAGGAGAGTGGCACTCCTCTGGGGAGGAACCAGAAGCTCTTAGAGTCCAAGCTGAAGCTTATCTAACCCCCTCCCTTGTAATGCTCAGCAGGTGGGACCTGCCATTGCCAGTCCATGCAAGTTGTAGGTCTGGAAGTGATCAACCGCAGCTGGGCCCATTGCCAGACGGTGGGGGGGGGGGCACTCCTGCCCTCAATTAACCTACAGACTGCGTGTTTTAACAAGGCATAGAAGGAACCTTGTCTCAGGTTACCTGGGGGCACTCAAGTATCGTCTGAGGATGCCCTTTGCTTATTTATTGCCTGCCTTGCAATAAGCCCATGGCACACAGTAGCAGTCATTTCCGACAGCCAGTTAAGTCAAAACATCACTGTAACAACTTTAAACTTGTTGGAAACTCTTAGCATTATTACCCCTTGTGTTGGAGTGAGACTACTGGGTAGTGCAAATAAGTAATCCAGCTACTAACAGTATGGGAGGATTATCCATTCTTAGCTAGTAGGGAAAAACAAATTAGTTTTTATTCTAATTAAAATCCCCCAAAGTTATTTTTTTATCCTTTTTAACATAATGATGTTTATATGTTAGCATATTAACTGTTCACTGAATGCTCAGTTGCATTTAAAACCACTACAAATGTTCTTTTTGGGAGGAGAAAAAAGGGGGTTCTTTTTAGTTCTGAATCTTGGAACCAGACAGATTGAATTGGGGGGTGGAGGGTCTTTTGTTTTTACAAGCAGTTCTGCCCATCTGTTGTACTGTACATCACTTATTTGGTTGAGTCTCCTGTTTCATATTTATTTTGTTTGTAATTTGTGACCAGGAAAGGCACACTGAGCTGTGAATGCCATTTTCAGGTGCATCCTCGGGAATTATTGACAAGGAGAATGTTGGCCATGATGCCAAGGAACTTCTCTACTCTTATAATAAATGCAAAGGGATCTTATTTGCTACCATCTGGATAGCCACCAGAGATATGCAAAAGACCCTGGTTTAACTTCACATCCAAAGAGCAGTACCTCAACAGTGCTGCCTTCTCTTTGTGCTGCATTCTAGTGTCAGTATTTGGTATTAACCCAAGTTCATGGTGCGGGACTACAACTTAAAACCTGGGTGCTCCTGCCCCCAAGGCATGCATGAAACCTACTGAGCAACTGACACAGATTCTTATAGGGCACAGTCCCCCCGCCCCACAACTCCACCTGAACAAACTGAGACACACACCAAGCACTGGAGAGAAATGGCCACAGCCATGTATTTATTAGCCAATCATGAATACATGAAGAACGTGCACTGCCATGTGGTCTTGGTTGGCCTATATTATTGTCAAACACCAGTCTTCCCTTCTGAAGGAAGCTGCCAAACATTGCAAGCCCACTCGAGGGATACGGCCTCTGGGGCATGAGGAGTGGCTCATGACCAGCTACTGAGATGCCCCCCAATTCGGGGACGCTCTGTCGCCACAGGCTCTCACCTGAGGAGGCTGCCACCTGGCTGCCACCGTAATCTTAAAGTGGTGAGCCCTGGCCAGATGGCCCAGCACTCCCGTCAGCCTCCGGGTGATCTGTTCTGCACAAGACCACGAACCCCCATTACCCCCCCGCATCAATCAACCAATACGCAACACATCCAACATTTTACTCTGGACCACCATGGCTTACGTTCATGACTGTGATGCCCTAACCTATCTAATTAACTAACCTGCTCTCTCTGGAGAAGGCGAAAACCCCAGAAAATCCTGTGGGGAAGGGGAATGAGAAAATTCCTTCCCAACCTCTAGTGCGGTCATGATCAATGAGCCCTTGCCTGCCTACATTCCCCCCTGCTTTTAAGAGGGTGGGTCAGGGTTGGGATTCATCCGAGAGGGGAGGCAGAAGAGGGCAAACCCCTCTAGCACCCACCTTATGTAGGTAGATGCTCCTCCCAGTCAGCTTCTACCTACCCCTTCCCTGGGAACACCTCTCTACCTGTTGCCACCTCTACATCCTGCCTACCTGCCCCCCCCACCCAGGTGACATCGAAAGGGGGTGTTCCCACAGACAAAAGGTTGCCCCCTGCTTGGCATTGGGGGCTCTGTTACACTGTTTGTCAGCTGGCCCCTCCCACAAGGATTTGCATACCCATGATGTTTTACAGTGGGTTTGACACTTAAGAGTATATGTGTGTGTGGTATGGAGAGAAATACAGAAACCAAAAATTTGGAATTGTGTTCTCTTCTTGCAGCCTTTTATGGATCTCTAAATCATGCTGTTCTTCCAAACTGTCTATCTGGTACGCTGCCTCCAGGAGTATTACATGTGATTCACACTGCTACGTATCAGAAGTTTTTTTTTTTATTTTAACTTGTGCTTTATGTCCACTTCAGTCACCAGTCGCTATTCACTCCAGAGCCCTAAGGCACGGTGCCTCACTAACCTGTGTCTTCCATACAGTGCAGGTTTGCCCCTCTGATGGGGTCAGGGGCAGGTGGGGTGTGCACTCCTGAATCTTTAGGGTCTTGTCTGGAGGTGGAGCAGTCCATTTGTGGACCTCAGATGTACCAGGGTCCTTCACCTTGGGGATCTTTCACCTCGGAGGTCAGAGTAGTTTTCGCAGTTTTTCTCCCCATGTCTGTTGGCATGCCATAGGCACAGTGCGGGAACATGCACAGTGGCGCATCGGCCACATGCCCTGCCAACAGACACTCTATCCCCTGCCTGTCACTGCTGCATAGGAAGCAACCCTCCCTTCCTCACTGGAAAAGAGTTCTGGAACACTCAATCCTCCTCCCCCCAACCAGCCCCCACTGACCCTGGTTCGTTACAAAATCCATGACACTGTTGTTGAGACCACTAGCCCCACTGCTGCGCCGATGGGCCACCCCTTTTTTTTTTAACCTCTATTTTCTTACCTTATTTGTTTCTGCCCCCAATTGTCCCTAGCATCCCCCCTCCAGCTACATATCCCATGCTTCTGGCAATCCTTCCATATTGCATGAGTTGCCTTCAATGGCAGGTCCAGTCCTGCCCCCCCCCCAACAGCACTGGGGAGTAGAGGCCGACAGGAGGCTGCACTGTGCCCAAGTATGCCAGTCATCATCCAGTTGGCTGAATGGTCTTTTCCCTTCCATTCTTCTCTCTGTTGACGCTCAGGATGTAGGTACTTAAGGCTCCATGCATGTGGGAGTTCATTCTTTAGCCACTCCAGGCATCTCTTCCACCTTTGGTACGTCTTGTGGCAGTGCTATGGTGGAGACTATTGTTAATCCTTTCTGGGGAAGAATAGCATCCTCCCAGCTCTCCCCGATGGCCCTCTTATGGCCTGATCTCATTTTTGAACTTACATCTCCAGCCCTGTGAATGTCTTTCTGGGCTATCCCTATGAGCTGTGATATTGTTTTTTAACATGAGTCCCTGGATAGCAGTAGATCAAGCCAGTGCCATAAGTACTCGATTAACATGTGGAGTGGGCACCCAATGTCAAACTAGGATATGAGATAAAGCAGCAGAGTAGTTTTATTCAGTGGGTTTTGAGGGTGGGCAGGAATGTGGCATTGGGGATGAGCTCCTGGTGGTCACATTTAGTTTTTGTTTATTTATTCTTTTGTTAACCAAGTAAGCCCCACTAGGCACAACAGCCTGTTTTCCAGTATGAAACAGGAGCTTTTAGGCGGGTCAAGTGACTTGCTCAGAGTCTCACAATATGCAAGTAGAGGTTGTGGGAATCAAACCCAGGCTGCTGGATGTATCAAGCTCATTACTCTAATCACTGGGCTATTCTGCCAGCAGCAGCTGTTAAAAACAACAAAGTGGGATCCGTGCCCTGTGTCGGCACCATTTTAGCAAAGTATTTTGTCAATGCTGAGTGTTTGCTTGCAGTGTAACATGCTTTAAAGAGCCCCTGATGTTTTTGGGACAACCTTGAACAACATGATATCTAGACAATTATTTTTTTAATATTTCACACTTTTTTGTAATTGTTGCCCTTATCTGTGTATCACTAAAGAAATGTTCTCATTTGCTCTTTCTACTTCTGCAGTCACAGTTCTGTTTATGACATCCCAATCTGTTGCTTTGGAGTAGGGCTGGGTGAAATTAGCAAATTCTGATTTTGTGGCATTTTGCTAAATTGTTTCGAATTTTCTAAAATTCTCTTAGTTGATCATACCTTGGTGAGTGTTATACAGTAGCTAGAGATCTGACATTTGGCATGCATATTGTTTGTGAAGAGCTCTAAAAGGATGATAAGTTTCATGAGATTTGGGTTGGGAGCTGGGACATTATAGGGGCTCAGAGTCAGACAATTTATTATTCATGTGAACATTTCTATGCTTGTAACTTGGCAACCTTTGGAGCTAGATCATTGAAAATTTATATGCATACTTTCATGAAAGAGTCATAGAAACTGCTAAATAGAGAGGTAATTGGTAGTGCAAATGTTTAGTTACAGGAGTAAAAAATTGTTTTACAGTTGTATTATTGGATTGTGTGAACATTTGCAAAATATTTGGATGTTTATAGCTCCACTGCTGTTGCAGGGATACACTCAAGATTTGGCGCTAGCATCATGGCCTGCAGTATCCCTCCAACACTCCTGCAACAGTGATACCCAGCACCATGCTCCATCATGACTAAAGATATCCAGATACTTGTGTCACAATGACCTAAGCTGTGACTAGTTGTATGGCTTGAAGTTTGGCGTCACTCTGTGCCACTGTTTGCAAATAGTAAAATTATACATTGTTATCTACAGGGTTGTGAAAGAGTCAGCAGTTGGCGCTGTACAGTAACAATGCTGCACAGGCATGTGCTTCCACAAGTCATTAAGTCAGTGAGCTATAGTGGTTATCTGGCATATTGCAAGAAATCAGGCTCATGCACAGTGATGGCTGTGACTCTTCTTCATGATTCGTCATTCAAGACAGTGATCTGACACTTGGCACCACTATACTTTTACTATGGAGCCTCCTATGAATGCTACTTTATTGCCCTTTATCCAGCCTTTGCCTTCCTCCACAGTGGCAACTCAAGCATATGACTGGGCAAAACTGTATGGACATGACATTGACAATAGTATCACAACATTCCACAATTTCAGAAAAGTTCATGAAATTCAACTTTAATTACTGATGTTATTTTGGAATCTTTGGCTGCTTATAACTTTGACCAGCCTTTGCACAAGGGATTAGAGAGTTGATACACATAGCCCCCCTCCCTTTTTTTCCCCCATATTCTGTTTTTTTTTTTTCTTCTCCTGGCCGGCAACCCATCCCTCAGGGATGTACCCTTTTCACAGGGATATACCCTGATCAGGCTGAACCCAGCCATCATTGAGTTGGATACTGGGTTTTTCTCCAACATTTTTCCCCTCTCATCACCCCTGGTGGGGGCGGTGCCTCTGTCAACCTCTCACAGTCACAGCTTTCCCTGCAGCAGGAGCAAGCTCTCTGTGCCAGCCACAGGGGTCGCTGTGTTGGTGGAACCTGCCAGTAACCCTCCCTGCCCAAGATGAATTGGCAACCAGCAGCTGTCCTGGCTATGGCCTGCCCCCCTAATGTGATTTCCTGGGCTCACTTGCGAACCAGGGTCATCAGCATGGCTGTGCGACACTCCGCTGCTAGGTTCTGGCGGTGGACTCAAAGCCTAATATTTAGGATCAATAAACATAAGAAAATTGGTGATATTCTGTTCTCTAGTTTTAAAGATATAGGGGCTTAAAATTCTGCAGTTTACATAATTGCAAAATGTAATTTTAAAATGTCTGAAAGTTTGGAGGCTTTTAACTCCGTCACCTTTAAAGATTGAGATCAGAAACTTGGTACATTTTGGTATGGACCTTGGTAAAGTCATCATACCAAATACAGTGCAATTTGGGCAATTACGTTTAGTTTACATAATTGCGAAATGTAATTTTAAAATTCCCCAAACATTTGGAGGCTCATAACTCAGTCACCTTTGAAGATAGATGTCTAATGTTTGGTACACATCTGTATAGGCCTTGGCAACATCTGCATACCATATTTGGTGTAATTTGGACACATATTTTGTAAATTAGATGGCAATAACTGAAATCATAGTTTTGGTGAAATTAAATATAATCTGCATGGAAATTTAGCAAAATCTAAATCATAATTTTGCCAGAATTTCATTTATGGATGATCCAGAAGCAAATGGTTTGATAACTTTTATTGGACCAACATAGATGTTGCAAAATTTTGGTCCAATAAAAGGTATCAAACCATTTGCTTCCGGATCTGTTCTTACAAAGACCAATACAGCAACTAATCTAGTTCTGTATTGATGGACGATACATTTTACTCTAGCCCTATTATGACGATAATTAAGATGTTATAAACAGGGCATTATGATGCCATGTGTAGATAAGCAGCCAAAGCTAATAAAGTCCAAGGGACAGTAATCTTGTTTTTATGTCACGTCTCTCAGTAATAAAGAAAAAGGGAAAGAATTATAAAAATGTAGTTCTCACTGAAGGGTACAGAGGGTAAAAGCACAGAACTGTGAAACAGTGGGTTGCAGGTTCAGTCCCCCTCAGGGCCACAAACAGTACTGTCAAAGAAAATCAGAGCTACAGTAAACATGTAGCCAGCTCAGTGGCTTGGAGGGCTGAGGTGATGGGCATGTCACATCCTGCCAAACTGGCAGACCTGGGTTCTGAAATAGACCAAGGTCGCTTGGGGACTTAAGGGGGGGAAGGAAGATTTAGTGTCCATCGACAGATATCTTCTCCTTTGGGGTGGGTGGACAGAAGTTCTGCTGCTTGGCTGCCACCTAGTGGAGGGTAGGTGGCACAGCAGCAGTCACCAGTATTAAAATTCAGAGGTGGACATTGAAAGCGTAGACTGTTTCCACGGTCTATGTGTGTGCCAATGCACACCGCCGGCTCTGATTCAAGGAGAGTAACAGGCTACTGGAAGATGCTGTGACCCTGAAGGCATCGCACCATCACCATCCATGGCACCCACTCATACAACGAGGCAAGAAGTAGATAAGGTAAGCCCAGGAGGTGGGGTGAAGAGGCTGGGAGTGAACAGTAGAAAAGAACTGATGGTGAGGGGCAAGAGGATAAAGTCCATATGAGAAAATAAAAAAGGAATACAAAAATATTTGAATGATAAACTGAATTGTGTCTAACTCTCACATTTTTTTTAAGTTGCACAACTGGTATCAGAGGCATTTTAAATGGAACATGAACAAAATGTAATTTAAATCAGCTGTTGCTGGTATTTTCTGTTCATTATTGACATGCTGTTATCCTATTTGTAGCTATTATATTTGCATTCTGTCTTTTCCCAACTGTTTAGTGCTTTCAGATAGGTGCTTCCTATCTGTAACTAGGAGAAACACACACACACACACACACACACACACACACACACACACAGTGTGAGGCTTGATGTTTATTTGTAAAGTCTGATGGTGTCTGCTGGCTGGCTAATGGGCAGAAAACCAGTGTGATTGGTTGGGCTTTATCTTTTGAACTACAAGAAGTTTACACCCATCAGTTAGCTGAACACTGTCATCATCAGCCTTCTCAACACTGGCTTTTGAGAGGCAAGCCTCCTGCATTTCTACATCCCTTGGCTTATATAGTACACAGCCCCCTACAGTACAGAAACAATATGTTTGCTTTTCGCATGAATGCAAGCAAACATAGCAAGCATTTGTCAATGCTGAATGTTTGCTTGTTGGCATTGGTAGTTCAGGAGTTAGAAAGATGCATAATAGGAATGGCAGTGAAGTATTGAACTAACGCCAACTCTCACGCCCACCCTGCAGAGACTGAAAGGCGTTAGGGGTGTGCCTCTGGGTCTTCGGCCACAACGTTTATGTCATTCCACCTTATCCCACCTTGCAGACACTGACAGGTGTCGCGGTGTGCTTTGGGGACTTCAGCCCTTATGCTCAACCTATTTCATGAGGAAATAAGCTGAGATGGGTGCAGTATAGGAGAATGAGGGTGAACTTTAGGGCTGAAGACCCCAAGGCACACTTTTATGCCTGTCAGTGGTTGTAGTGTGGGGGTAGAATGCCGGGAGCATTATGGCCGATGAACCCAAGTCATACCCCCGAGGCCCATCAGTCTCTACAGCGTGGATGTTACGGTTGGAAACCTTAATGCCCCGGGCGTTTGTTGGTATTTTCACTCCAGATTTTCAAAATGGACTATTTGGGACCCTACCTCATGAACAGTGGCACTATCATTTCGTTACTCAATCCTGAAAGGTGATTTTGCACTGCAACTACACCATTCGGTGCCCCAGGTGTGGAAACACATTTTGGGCAGGATGTGAAAAATGACAGTTGTACTCTTCATGAAGAGGTGTGAAAAAATGGCAGTGGTGAAAATCTGGAGTGAAAATATAGAAAATTTACGAAAGAGTTATATAGGTGTGCGGTAAAACCTACTTAACATGCGCCCATAACATGGTCATTTTTTGGATTTTTTTCACCAAGTTTTTAACATGGGCTTTTTGGGAACTCCCCTCATGAAGAGTGGCACTGTGATTTTGTTAATCCATCCGGAAAGTTGAATTCACACAGCTACCGCGCCATTCTGTGCCACAGGTGTGAAAACACATTTCAGGCAGGAGGTGAAAAATGACATCTGTACTGTTCATAAGAAGGTGTTAAAAATGGCAATGTTGAAAATCTGGAGTGAAATATTAAGGAGTGGTAATGCAGCGTCGTATTAAATGTGCAATACTGCGCCTGTAATGCAGTCATTTTTGGAATTTTTCATAAATTATCAACATGGGATTTTGGGACCCCACCTCATGAACAGTGGTACTGTTATTTTGTTACTCGGTCCCAAAAGGTCATTCTGCACAGTGACAGCAAAATCACCTTTCGGGACCGAGAAACGAGACAACAGTGACATGTTCATGAGGTGGGGTCCCAAGAACCCCCAAGTTGAAAATTTGGGGTGAAAATTCCTAGAAATGCTGAGATATCAACCAAAGTTGAACCCCCCTTTGAGTCCCATTATACTGCGCTTACCTGATTCCTCAGTTATTAGTTTGGCTTTGAAGCATGCAGACGCATCCCAGTCCACAGAAGAACACTGCTCCCGACCTCCAGAGGGTAACTATGGGTGAGGGGGGTGTGGGGAGGTGGGTGCGCAGAGGAAGGTTGGGGTGGGGGAGGGGGACTGGGGAGACCACGCTGGATGGTTTTCGTTTTTATAGTTTAACAAACAAACAAAAAAAAGACTCCAGGGGACTCTGGTTCCATGTCCGTACTTCTCAGGGCAAAAAATACAGAAGAAAAAGGGCAGATGACCGAGGCAGCTTGATGGCCGCACTTCAGGGAAGGCAGTGGCTGGAAGTAGGCAGAACGGGCTGCAGGAGAACAAAAATAGTGACATGATTAAAAAAAAACAAAAAACTTTGGGGCACACTGGGGTGGGCTCCCAGTGTGCCACATGTGTTTTTTTTTTTTTTTGAGGGGGGGATCATGATGCCAATGTGGACTGTGCAATCCCATTGACAAGCTTGGTGGGAGGGGAAACATGATGCCGATGGGAAAGAAATTGAGCTTTGAGGGTGGTGGGCATCCCGTTGTCGGGGGGGAAAATAAAAAAAATATCTGGGCATACTGGGATGGGCTCCCAGTGTGTCACAATGTGGCTGGGGAGGGGGGGAATACATGCTGACATGGAGATTGAGCAACCCTGATGTCGGCTTTGCATGAGTGTGTGGCCGGCGGCATGAGCTGCTATTGTGGAAAGGCACACTGCGGCTGTTTTACTTATTGAAATGTTTTACCAGGAACAGCACACCGAGCAACTGCTTGTAACTCTGGCCATGCGCATTACTGTGCACTGTAATGCACATGACCAGTGTCTTTTCATCTGCCACTGCAGTGATGAAACTGCACCTGATTGCAGCGGCAGATTTGTTTCAATTCTTTGGCTCTCTTTGAAGTTTGCTGTCATCGCCAGCATGCTCACTGATTGGTGGCTGAGGGACGCACCCACTAAATCGTACCCTGCATTGGCCACAACACTGACACACCTCTGAAATGTGCTACTACCACAAGATGTTTCTTGCACATGCATGCAAACAAACATAACAAGCATTTGTCAATGCCGAACGTTCACTTGCAAGTATTTGCAGTGGTGTTTAGCATGTATGGTGCTTTATCCTAATGCCCTGTGCGATTGCTGGTATTTGCACAATAAATTGTCAGCATGACCTTTTTGTTACCCCCATTGTGCGCTACATAGGCGGAAACACGTTTTGGGCAGGATGTGAAAAATGACAGCTGTATTGCTCACAAGGAGGTGTGGTAAAATGGCAATGTTGAAAATCTGGAGTGAAAATATTGAAAATTCGCAAACTTACAAGCGTGCATAGGAACTGCACAACGCACGCTCATAAAACAGTTATTTTTAGGAATTTGTTCACCAAATTTTCAACATAGCCATTTTAAGATCTCTGCTCATGAACAGTGACACTGTGATTTTCTTAATGTGTCCCATACACTGAGTTCACACAGCGACTGTGCCATTGTGCGTTACATGGGCAGAAACACGTTTTGGGCAGGATGTGAAAAATGACAGCTGTACTGCTCATGAGCAGGTGTGGTAAAATGGCAATGTTGAAAATCTGGAGTGAAAATATTGAAATTCGCCAAACCTCACAGTGTGCGTGGGAACTACATAACACACGCTCGTAAAACAGTAATTTTTAAGAATTTGTTCACCAAATTTTCAACACAGCCATTTTAAGACCTCTGCTCATTATCAGTGTCACTGTGATTTTCTTAATGTGTCCCATACATTGATTTCGCACACCGACTGCGCCGTTATGCGCTACATGGGCGGAAACATGTTTTGGGCAGGATGTGAAAAATGACAGCTGTACTGCTCATGAGCAGGTGTGGTAAAATGCCAATGTTGAAAATCTGGAGTGGAAATATTGAAAATTCGCAAACCTATGAGCGTGCGTGGAAACTGTGCAATGCATGCTCGTAAATCAGTCATTTTTAGGAATTTTTTCACCAAATTTTCGACATTGCTATTTTAAAACATCTGTTAATGAACAGTGTCACTGTGATTTTCTTACTGTGTCCCATACATTGATTTCGCACACCGACTGCGCCATTGTGCACTACATGGGCGGAAACACGTTTTGGGCAGGATGTGAAAAATGACAGCTGTATTGCTCATAAGGAGGTGTAGTAAAATGGCAATGTTGAAAATCTGGAGTGGAAATATTGAAAATTCGCAAACCTACGAGCGTGCGTGGGGACTGTGCAACGCACGCTCATAAAACAGTCATTTTTAGGAATTTTTTCACCAAATTTTCAACATTGCCATTTTAAAACCTCTGCTAATGAACAGTGTCACTATGATTTTCTTACTGTGTCCCATATACTGAGTTCGCACACCGACTGTGCCATTGTGCACTACATGGGCGGAAACACGTTTTGGGCAAGATGTGAAAAATGACAGCTGCACTTCTCATAAGGAGGTGTGGTAAAATGGCAATGTTGAAAATCTGGAGTGAAAATATTGAAAATTCGCAAACTTACGAACGTGCGTAGGAACTGCGCAACGCAGACCCGTTATACAGTCATTTTTAGGAATTTTTTCACCAAATTTTCAACATAGCCATTTTAAGACCTCTGCTCATGAACAGTGTCACTGTGATTTTCTTAATGTTCCCATACATTGATTTAGCACACCGACTGCGCCATTGAATGCTACATGAAGTAGGAAACACGTTTTGGTGAGATGTGAAAAATGACAGCTGTACTACTCATAAGAAGGTGTGATAAAATGGCAATGTTGAAAATCTGGAGTAGAAATATTGAAAATTCGCAAACCTCTGACGTACGTAAGACTACTAGCACTTGCGCTAAATAAAACAGTCATGTTTGGAATTTTGCACCAAATTTTCAACATGAGGTTTTAGGACCCCTTCTCATGAGTGATGTCACTGTCATGGTGCTATTCAGGCCCGAAGGATGATTTCACACAGTGACTGCGCAGTGACTGCGAAATCACCTTCGGGCCTGAATAACGCCATGACAGTGACATCATTCATGAAGAACTAATCTGTGGTGAAATTTTCTAAAAATCGCAGATATGCAATAAAAGTTGAAACCCCTATCTAGCCCATTATACAGCTTACCGGCATTTCCTCAGTTCGCGGTCGCCTTTGAAGAGTGCAGACGTGTTCCCGGTCCACCGAAGATGCCGCGCCCAGAGTCCGGAGTAAGTATGGGGTGTTGGGTGTGGAGAGGCTGGGTGCACAGTGGGTGGGTGCGGGTTGTGGGAGGGTGGGCTGGGAGGCGCGCGTGGGACCATTTTATTTACAGGTTTAAAAAAAAAAAGCGACGTGAGACATTTGCCACTGGGGTGGGCTCCCAGCGTGGCAAGGATGACTGGGAGGGGCCGAGGAGCCGACGGGATTGGGACCCCGTCAGTAAACTACTGGAGTCAAGAGCCGACGGGATTGGGCACCCCAGTCGGCAAAAAGAGTGAACATTTGCCACGCTGGGGTGGGCTCCCAGTGTGGCAGCAGGATGGCTTGGGGGCCGTGGAGCCGATGGGGATTGGGCACCTCGCCGGCAAACTATCGTTTGCCACGCTTGGGTGGGCTCCAGCGGCACCAAAGCTTTGGGGGGGTGGCGTGACGCAAGGGGGGGACGGCGTGACGCGGTGCTCAGTATGGCAGCGGTGCTTTGCTTTGAAGCAGAGGAACACCGCTGTCATACAGAGCTCCTGCACCCATTGGTGCCGGACCGCCACGCCTGCTCAAGGGAGCAGTGCATTGGATGGGAGAGGCACACCTCCAAAGTGTGCTACTCTCCCAAAACGTTCCTTGTGCATGCGCACAAGAGAACATAAAAATTATGTAATATCAGGCAGTGCAAGCAAAGAAATTGTGGCTGGTGGGGGTGGACCAGGGCCCAGCAATCTTCTGCATGTTAATTATGTGATGTGATTCCAGTCACAGAGACCAAAAGTAATCTGCACCAGTTGTGTTTCTGCTTGTCCTACTCCAGCTAACTGCAGTACGCATTGCATAGCTACACTATGCAGCCTTAAGAAGAGTAAGGGAATTTACTGGGTGCCCTGGCCACATTCTTCCCATTCAGTAACCCAGCTACATATTAATCTGGTTTAATATTTGGGCACAGTGAGTAAGAGAGTTGTGTTGTGTGATGGTGCAGAAATGCTGCTGTGTTTCCACTCTAGAGGTGGCTGCACTTCAGGTGGTGTTTGGTGTTGAGCTGTGTGTTGATTGTAAAACAGTCTGAGCTGCTTGCATGAACACCACTATATAAACTATGGATGATATGATTAAGGAATAAGCCATGACAGACTGGTTTAAAGGATTCTGATGCATGTACCAGGAGCTTAAGGACACAAGGCAGAAGACTGAGTGGCTTTATGGCCCTAGGAAGTGCATTGAAATGCTTCAAACCACAGGCTGGAGTATCTTATTCCACTTATAAAAGAGCATTTTTGAGATTGTAGTTTGATGAAATATACAGAAATGCAGTTGTGTGGATGCAATCAAGGAAATAATTTTATTTCTAAAGAACAGAATGCATTACAGAGATAAGTAATAATGACCAAGAAGATGGTCATTTTCTAGGATTAGCCACCCCCCACCAGTCAGTTGTTGAACCTAGAAACTGACCAGCTCTGAGGTTGTTATTGTAGTTATTATAAGTCTAATAACAATAATGACCTTGCTTTTTAAATTTTTTACTGATATTTGTTGTTTTGAGGGCTGCGGAGGGAGTGGTGTGACAGGGCATCTTGGACTGGCAGTGGTATTGTCATTTCTAAGGGATTAATGACTGATCCACTAGTCAATCAGGAGCATTACTAGTCTCTTGAATATTCAATTAAACTTGTAATCCCTTTAACAGAATTGTGGTAGAGTCTTCTTGTTGATTCCCACTGACCGGAAGCTAAATCCCAGCTGTGTGAGGTCTGCTCTATGAAGAAGGCTTCAATTAAGGGAGAGAAAGAGAGAGTGAGATGACATGCTTCTGGTCGAGGTGCTGATTAAAGAGTTTTACAACATGGGTTGTGAAAAACACACAACCCTATTGGTAGAGTGGCTCAGCATGTCAGTGAATTAAATGGCTTATTTAATCCATGGTTCTGCAGAAAGACTGTGGAGATCTGCCGCTGGGTCTTGTTCTCTTGAGGGAGAATGAAATCAGAGCAGCAGCCACGTGCAATAGGGAACACAGTGAGTGGGAGTGGAGAGTCAGTGCCGTAGTGCAGATGTGTATGTCCCTGTCTGTGCCAGTTGAAGTCGAGAGAGACACACAGCAGCAGCACGAGCACCTTGCCTCAATAGTGAGTTCAGAGTCAGAAGGTGAGCTTGATCGTCTGTTTCCACAGTGGCCCCACCTCATGAGCAATAGGAGCGGCAGACAATGAGAGACGGCCTAGGAGGAGCCATGCTCTGTGTAGTGGGCTCTGGGAACTGTGGATGTTAATGTGGTTCTTCCAGTATAGCCAATCCCCATAAGTGTCACTGAACTCCAATGAAAAGAACCCCACACATATGTCACTGTCTGTTGCACTGCTGAGAGAAAGAAAGGGAGACATACACACAGTGACAGCATGAGCGGGACACGGACTGCAGCGTTTTGACTGTGTGTGTGTGCGTGCATGCTGTGTGTTTCACTTCTGTCTCTCTGTGTCTGCAAGATTTGTTTCAATGAAAATCAGGACCATTTTTCACTCTGTGGGAGAGCTGAATGAGGCTATGTCTCGAGTCCCCAGAGATAGTTTGTGTGCTCGTTCTTCTTTCTGTCAGCTTTTCTGTTTCTGTCTGCTGTGTGCCCTGCAGTGATAGTGAGCACAACGGCGATGACTGGGCACTCCCAGTCCTGCACCTAGAGAGACAGAGTGAGTGGCAGATGATTCCCATACCCACCCCCATCTGGTCCCCGCAGTCAGAGACCGTACAGCACCTAGAAGGAGAGAGAGTGACAGTGAGGGTGTTGAGACCGGCACAGAGAAGTCCTGCAGAGATTTCCTTTCGGTGGTCTGGAGTGGAGGTCAGTGTCCTACAGAGAGAGCGATGCAGAGTAACAATGCGGTGCTAGTAACAGTGACATAAAAGGGCAAAGGACAGGAGCATCCCTTTAGTAGCTCTCTGTCTGGTTGACACTGGGACTTCTCTGTGTGTGTTTGTGGGGGGGGGGCAATGGTTCCACTGTGCATGTTGTGTGTCGGGTTGACATCAGGATATCTCCGGGGGGGGGGGGACAGTAAAGGTTCCACTGTGCATCTTGTGGAAAAAGAATTGCTGAAAGAGAGCAATATCAGTATTATACCAACAATGACATACTAGGACATCTGCTTACGCTCTCTCACTCTCTTGGGGTGAAAATGCACAGTATCAGAGACAGAGAGAGAGAAACAGTTGTATTGTGCATGTCAGCAGAGTATTATTAACATACTAACATACTAAAAGCCAGCAGAATAGGCCTAATGTTCTGTCATGTCTGCTCGGTAGCAGTGGAGAAGTCACAGACACAGTTATGCTATGAGTAACAAATGGCAGAAATGCCCTAATTGTACATTTCTACCATTTGTGTCTTCTTAATATGTGTGGTATGCATTTTTCTTGAGGACTGCTTTCTCAGGTGGCAGGATACAGTACCATTTCATGACTTTAAACATTAATTAAAGTGTTTCGGACAATTATATTCCTGTTGTTGTACAACCCATGTTATAAGTACAATAACCCCTCCAGGGTATGTTGTTAGTGGGTATTAATCAACATTCTAGGTGCTGAGTGGACACTCAGCCTGCAGCCTCGTGCCTCACAACACACCCGAGGTGTTGATTAATCCCCAATAACACCATACCCTGTCATGGATTATTGCTTACAAAACTCAGCTGTGTAAGCTGCTGTTCTATGCAGAGAGATTGAACCAGATGACCGCGTAGTGTGCGGATTTGTAATTAGATTGCAAATACCAGGAGAGATCTGACCTGTAACTGTGCATTGATACTGTTTTAAACCGTGGTCATGTGATCTGGCTAAGGTTTCTAAAGTCTCTCTTGCCATTTAGAAAGCTGATTCAGTTTTGCCTTCTCCCTCAGTGCAGATCTGCCACTAAACCCTCTATCTGATACATGGGAAGTAAGGAAATGAATTTTCTTGTGATACTGCCTTTCACAGAGATTATAATTCACTTTATAATCCAGGAGAGGGAGGTGGCAGGAGAGATGTTTAGTGCCATTTATGAGCACAGGGAGATTCAGACAACACAGCAGTAGATTAGAGAGAGAGTTTACCGAGAGGCAAAACACAGGGAAGTTAAAGGGACACTATCAGCTTTGCAGATTAATTCCTAGTCATGTGTAACCAGTTTTCCCCTAGCAGCATACTTGGCAAACTAACACTTTTGAATGCCCCAACTTGTCAAATAAAGCTGAAATAATACTTTTTAACCTCTTCAAAACAAGTTTGGACCGAAGGGACTGCCCAACTTCAGCCACTGGAAGCACATCTAGTGTGGGAACTCATGTCTACAGTGGCACCATCACTGTCTCTAAACTGGCAGATGATATGGCCTTACAGTTTTTCTGAGTGCTTTGAATGTAGAAAGCTATTTGGTGGAGCAGGTGATTCTGGAACAGAAGATGTAGCTATCTAATGAAAACGAGCATTGTCAGTGAAAATAAACAAGACTGAAACATGGAGCCAAGGTCCTGCACTTGTGTATTGGTGCATGTTGGCTCCCTGTACCACCACTAACTGAGATCGCTATATACAAGCAGGTATCACTGTTTGCAGGAAGGAAATTCTTCCCTGCAACACCACTGCAGCATATGCTTATGCAAACAGCTGTTTCTGCAGAACGTACACAATCGTTCTATGCCATTCTGATGGCTGGACAAGGTGGTGAGCAGAGGGCTGTGCCAGTCGCCATCTCTAGTGCTGTAGTATAGCATCAATGACCAGGGTGAGGGAGGTTGTGGGGAGGAGGGTCCTGAGTGGGCAGGTTAGGTGGGGGAGTCAAATACCATTTCAGACTGATGGGAAAACCATCACTGTGAATATTGAATACTGTCAAAGGATGGGTGATTGGGATGGGGAGACCACTACACCAACAGTGAAAGTGAATACTACTACGATATAGGCAATCAGTGGATGGGGGACCACTAGATAAGCAGGGAAAGTGGCTACCACTAAGGGATGGGCAATCAGGAGTGGGGAGACCACTCATCCACCAGGGAAAGTTAATATCACTAAGAGACAGGCAATTTGGTGGTGGGGGGACCCCAGACCACCAAGGAAAGTAAATACTGTACCACTACAGGGCAGGGGATCAGAGTGTAGCACTGCTGTGCAAGGATAAGGTACGGTTTCAACACCATTAAACCATGCTGCTACGGGGGCTGTTTAGTGCTGCCAAAACCTCTGAATATACTGCTGCATCCAGTATGCATCAGTATGATGGGGGATCCCTCGTTTGCCTGGGTGCAGTGGTATATTTTGTGTGATCACTCTGTCAGATCATTGCAGTGCACAGGGGATTTTGAACATACCCTCTGCCCCATCAGCTCACATTGTTCTCAGTTAGCATGGCACTAACCCGTTTAGCACCCGGCTAACCATTTCAATATGGAGCAAGAGGAGTATAGGAATAAAATTCTTAAAACAACCAGTAAAACAAGGAGGCAGAACAAGAAACTGATTGCATTACCATTTAAAACCAACAAGAAGTTGTTTTTCACATAAAGGGTGATTCAATAGCAGAGTGGCTTGGTATTAGACATGGTTAATAGTAATAGCAAAGACATAACTAGAAACACTTCATAACAGGAGAACTTTCAGCACAGGAACCAGTTACATCAAGGATGCTTTACATGGGCTTACAGCTTTCTTCCACCTTAAATCCTTAATTGGAACCCTCAGTGTGGTGGCAGGCAGAATTTTGCAGGACAAGTTGCAGAGCACTACAATAACGAGAAAAAAGGGACTAAATAGATAATGGAAAAAAACATTTTTATACTCCATGACATGACTAATCGTCAGGTTAGCTTTCATTTGGTTTTAGGGAGAGCTTTTAATTGATGGCATTTTCCTTTAATAAAGCATGAAATAATTAAAAAATGAAATCTCCCAGAGGGCAAAGCTTTGCCAAACTCGAATCTGGAGTATATTTACTGTGTACAGAACATACTTAATTTCAACTACAAGAAAGGAGAAGAAAAAAGGAATCCTTTAATTGCTTAAAGCTTACAGCAGCCCATAAATACTCCAGTCCAGAGTTTATTCCATACATTTTCTTTCTTGTGTGTTTCATTGGCATTAAAAGTCACCAAACTAAAATGTTTGACAATATTAATGCCAATTGTCTTTGAAACATTAAAGTCTTTATGTTTTTAAAAATGTTCGTGGTCTACAAATGAACCCAGGTTTCCTTCATTTAATTCCTACAAGAGGGGGAACTGCTCCGGCATGATTTACTTCACACTTAAAGGCTTGAAGGGGCGCCTTTCAAAAACAGCAAGGTTCAATGTAATGTCAAACACTAATTTTTTTTTTAAAGCAGCAGTATTTATTAGTCAGCAACATTTTTCAGCATATAGTTTTATAGGATTAATATATTTATTTTTTATTTCTATATACATTTTATGGCCCCTGATCACCTTTGGCTCATCCCTTTCTGTCCAGTCCCCCCCAGCCCTGTCACCCCACTTCCCTGGGATTTACTTTCATGCTGACCTCTAGCTTCTGGACTGTGGTGAGGTGCCCAGTCACCAGTGCTGGGCCTGCAATGACCAGACTTAATCCTGGAGCTAAGGTTTGTTCTCCACCTTGATGATAGGTTTCCCGGAGAGCCTGGACTGTGCAATGCATGTGGGAGGAGATATCTGCCTCTGCGGAGATGATCGAACACGTTTGGCCATGGCCCTATGTACTGACACACCCAGATCTGTACTGCCACCCGGACATCTCCAGGTGGTAGTATTGCAGTGGGTCATGGAACCCCCTCCTCCAAGGGAGGAGAGCTATCCCTGGGATGGTCAATCCTCCTTCCCCCTGGCCGACCCCCAAATGACCTGCATCCATTCCTGAGCCCAGGTCACTGGCATGGCAGGAGGTAAGGGGCCAGTTCCTTAGCCCTCTGTGCCACTGGGTCGGCTTATATATTTCATAAACGACTAGATTGTCAGTATATTTTTAGTTCTCTCAGATGTTTTTAAAAGAGCTTTAATTACTTATTTCATAATTAATGACACACGTCATTGAAATCGGCTGTCACTAGTAATTTTTTAAAATCCCTTTGCTCCAGGCTACTTTTAGTCTTTACTTAGTGAATTCATGTGGTGTCTGTATTGGGAGGCTGCTGGCACACATTTCTGATGGTAAACAGCACAGAACCATGCTGAAATAATTAATTCATTCGTAGTGGGTGTGGCCAGAGAGCAAGACTTGTAAAAACTCCAAAGCCACATGTCTCATTTCAGGACTGAAATACAATAAAAAGAAAAATAGATATATTATTGTTTTTGCCACAAATGCATTATTACAACACCAAAAAAATCCTATATGAGGATTTTTTTTCCCCACTAATACATGAGCCCCACACGGTATCCCTCAGCAAATCCCTGTACGAAACTGACACTCACTGATCAATTTTGGATGTGATATCATAAATTCAATTGACTTCAGAGGGTGTGATTGTGGGAGTGTAAGTCTCCAGGGAAGAGCCAGACAAACTAGAACTTTTTCACCTAGAGCCAAGTCAGAGAGGCCTGGCTTGTCACTACGAGTCAAAGTATGAACTGAGCCATGGGTGCTGCTGACTGTCCTCTAACGTACTGACAGGGTCCCTCATAGTTTTGGTCACTACACTGACTGCTCAGGCTAACAAAAATGCTTGCCCTGACCATAACGGGCTCAGCATGACCTTGGCTCTCAGTTGCTTATAGAGGTCAACCCAGGCACTAGGCTTGAGCCAAGCTTGCTCTGGGCTTTCCCACCTGAACTCCAGGCACTCCCATACTCTGTTATATTTGTGTGGCACACAGTCTGGGTGCAACAGGCTCCCTATTGTGCTGCCACACCTTTTTGCCACACACAAAGCTGGTGTGCTATCGGGCATCAGTGTCACTCAGCACTAAATGCAACTGTGCTTATCCAGACGGTAGCGTTCACAGTCATGGTGTAGCCCCACTAACATGCTGGCTTGTGACAATCACAGAGGACTGCATATGGTATGGCACCAGTCCCCTGGCACTATGCCAAGCACCCAGTTCCTGGTCAACCACAATATTACCTTGGTAATCCCCTACCTCATAACCCTTCACCTAGAGGTTCTCTTATGGGTTATATGTATGTCTTTCTTGTATCTCTGGTAATCCAGTGCTCCCCTCCATCCTAGCACAAATATGAATTACCATGGGTTGGTTGGTTCCCACTTTACGCCCTGTCCCTCTGTTGTGCAGCACTTTGCACCTCCTAACCCGTCCCCACCAGAACGTTTGTTCTGGTTCACAAGCCTGTTTCTACCCTGAGTAACTGCTTTAAGGAATTCTACCAGACTTGGAGAATGGGGCACAGTGGCTTGCAACCAGACATGCTGTGATGGGTGAGCAACTGAGTATTACTCGGCTCATCTTTGGCATTATGACCACTGCATCTCCACAGCCCCCCCATCCCGTTGTCTGTATGGTCACAAAGTGCTGGGTGAAACTTTATTATGCTTGCAAAATTGCACAAACTTGCTGATTTTGCTTTTGCGCAGTTTTTACAAAATTGTACCAAAATCTAGCATAATTTTGTCGGTATTTTTTTATTTAAATAGCACAATTATTGTTCCCTAATTGCACATTTGTAAAGATAAGCGTTCTTAAAAATGTGCAGTTGCAGCAAATTGCACCATTTTCCAAGCAGTGGGTTTTTAGAAATGTAGCTTGAAAAATGTCCAGTTTCAACCCAAATTGCCCATTTGAAGCATACAGTTCAAGTTTGAAAAATTGCGAGAAATTATACAAAACTGGCGTAATTTCACAAAGTATGCAAAACAGATGTTCTAATTTCACCTGGCACTGCCACGCATGGAAAGGATTGTGACCCTGTTGTGCATAGCCCAAACTGGGCAAGACAGAACACTGGAATACTGGTGCAGAGTGGTCACTCCAATTAATTGTGATTGTGTACAGTGCCTAGAAATATTTTCACCAGATCAGCACTGGGGAAAAAAGGCAGTATTGACCCTGAAGCTCAGCCTACATGTTATGGTCAGCCATAGAAACATAGTGGGTCTTGGAGATGCTTATATATATGGTCCCTCAATAGGTAATAACGTAACCAGTCTGGACTCGTCCATGAAAACCTGTTAAGAGCCGCTTCAAAGGACATGAAAGTGGTTTTTCGTAGAAGCTGCCAGAGAGAGCAAAAACCCTTGGCAGCCTGCTTAGTGGGGTACAGCAGGGTTCAGTACTGGGACCTGTCCTCTTTAATGTCTTTATAAGTGACATTGCAGTGGGGCTGGAAGGAAAAGTATGCCTCTTTGCAGATAACACAAAGATCTGCAACAGGGTTGATACACAGGGGGGTTGAGGAAAGGATAAGAAGGGATTTGGCAAGGTTGGAGGAATGGTCAAAAGTATGGCAGCTTAGATTCAATGCAAAGAAGTGCAAAGTAATGTACCTGGGAAACAAAAATCCAGGGGAAGAGTACACAATTGGGGGGGGGGGGCTACTAACAACAACAATGTAACCCCTAGATGGCGCTATCCCAGGGGCTACTACCCCTGCCTGATTTGCCACTAACAGGTTGAGGGGCCTGGATCCAATGGCGGGTGCCTCCACCCAGAGGTCAGGGTTTGCAATAGTTAAACTTACTTGGTCACAGCCCTCTGGGACGCTGCAACCCCCCTTTCTTCCCACTAGTGGCCCACACAATATATCAGAATTACCTTCACAGTATACACTTACCCCCAGGACTATTTCCGGCACTGGGACCCCCTGTAAAATAAGATACAGTGCAACAATCACAGTACAATATTTTAACATAGACAAATACCTCAGGCAGTATAACTTTGCTGAAACAAGCAGCTCTGATTTATTTAGGGGGAATATAACAAGGACAGGGGGAAATCAGGTTAATTAGCTTATCACTCTAATCATCTACCTATGGCTCTGTGCACAGGCCTATCCCTATCAGTTACTGTCCCTGGGTACCCAAGCTCTAGTGGCTAGTCCAAACCGTGGCAGCTGGTAGGGGCCCTTTCACACAGAGAAAGAGAATTAAACAGTCAGCAGTACAGTAATTCCATTTGGATTTAATGTGGCAATTCAACAGGGAGCGACCCTGAATTAGTACTCACGACCTCCAAATAAGATAGGGTCCTTCAATGTCAGCAGGGCTCACTTGAGGTGCACAAACCTCTTCACACATCCATATAAAAGAAAGCACTATACCAGGCAGGCTGCATCTGTATCCCGATCGCAATTACTGCACAATACCGGGAGAACACACAGCAGATTCAGTTCCTGACAGACCGAGTGTAATTTTTCAGCAGTTCCTCCAGTCTTCTACAGGGTGAGCCTGGTTTCTACTCTTCAGAGATCCTTTGATTCTTTTCACAGGGACAGTTCAGTCTAACAAGCTGCAGACCGGAACTCTGGGCCTTACACACGTTTTGACTAAAACTGCACACTGAAAATCACAGGGCTCCTTCCTTCTTCACTGCCAAAGCTCAACTGAAACTCCAACCGACAAAACCGGCACTTCCTTTGAGTTTCTCCCAGTTCTTGACTGGATTGGCTGTCACTCACAATAGACTGCTGCTGTTGGTCCAAAAAGGTGCTGAAGTCTAAACTACATCTCCCAGAGTCACTGCTCATACAATCCTCTTGTGGCTGGCTCAGATTATGAGTCCAAGTTCTGATTCGTCAAGGCACCATTTTAGAGCTAGCTTACCCCACACTGATTGGTCCAGTTCAGCAGTTCAAAACTAGAATGGGGAACTAGCAGACACAGTTCTGACTGCAAAGAAAGCAGGTTAGACAAACTGTAATTTCATTATTACTCTAAATAATTTCTGGCAAACAGTTACATCTTTCAGATAGGTTCCCTTTGCACTCCTAGTGACTGCAAAAATGAAGTGAATTGGCAGCAGCTCGAGTGGTACTCAGAGAAGCACACAGTCCCCCCATACAAACTAATTATGTCTGCAAGCAGACAGCTCTTAAAGAGACAGTACCAGAGGTTCTAAAAACACTCACTGATAAATGGCTTAAACGCCAAACACCATTCAGGCTTGGAGCATTCAAGCAAGCTCCTGGAAGTCTTTTGGGAACCCCCATTTGCAGGGGGGTTACACCCTTCCTGGCCTGGGAAAGCTTGACGTCCGCGTCAAGCAAGTACCCCCATAAGTTTTAACTGCAACCATATACATTTGCATTAGGCTCGCACATGTAATCATCAGTCAATATATCACTTTACCAAGAACACATTTCTGAAACATTGCAGTACGTCCTCTTTACACAGTATTACATACACATTGTACCATAACTCAAGTTATTACCTCTTGTACATGAAACCTGAAGAGAGGGGCCCTTCCTATCAGTTACCTTGGGGCTGGATGGGGCAAGGGCACCATACTTAGAGGGCAACACAAGTAACTTGAGTTAGCACTGACGCTCAGTTTGGGCAATGAGCTCGGGGACACATACACTCCTTTATGGACAACATTGAGAGGCAAATCCACAGGCCTCCCAAGGGAATCATAACTGAGGTGCACCACAGGCTTTACAGCTCGACCAGTCTTTCTAGGGGAACTGTTATAGTCTCTGCACTCTGAGCCTCATTTTCAGCATTGTCCTCACTTGTCAGGAGTCTCCATGGGGGTAGAGAGGCTAGAACTTGGGGCACTTTCAGCTCCAGGAGTTACAGTTTCTGAGTCCACAACATTTGGCTCGCAGGGAGAGCTTTCGGACACTGGCAGTGGACTGTCAGGGCACTCAAAATACTCTTCTTGTTCTGGTGTATCACCAGTCTGACCCAATCCATCATTTTCCTCCCTGAAAGCTCAAACAGTTCAACCATGCACAATGATTCCATTTCATCTGATCTGATGCTTGCACTTCACTTTCTGGGAGCATCGGCTCCAGGGACAAAGCTGGGGGCTTGGACAGTCCAGAAGGCCCAGCTTCATCTCCAGTATTGACTAGGGGATTGCCCCGAAACAATTGACTCAGTTCGTAAGAAGGATAGTATTCAAAGTCACTCTCACTTTCTTCCGATATGGACTGACAGTCATGCTCAACTGGGACTTGTGGAAGGGAACACTTTAACTTTGCTTCTGTAGGTGCAGACTTTCTTGATCTTTTCTTAGCAGCAGCTCTAGTCACTGGTCCAGAGGGGCATCTTCTGGGGGCTCAGACTCAATCAAGATTTGTCCAATGGGCAGTAAATGATTTCTATGCATTGTTTTACATCTTTTGAATTATTCTCAGGCCTTACTTTGTACACTGGCAGATCATCTAGTTTGCCCACTACAATGTGAGGAGATGGTGCCATCTGTCAGCAATCTTGTGCTTGCCATGCAGTCCCAGATTTCTTAGCAATACCCGATCTCCCTCCTGGAGTTCCTGTGCTTTCACCTTTTATCATACCTTTCTTTGTTGGCCAGATTTCTTTTGGCAGCCATGGTTTGAGCCAGTTGAGTACGCATGAGTTAGCTGGGCCTTTAACTTTGCACATACTGTAAATAGTTGTCAGCTTGAACCCCATCAGGAGAGACCCCAAAACACACATCTACTGGTAGTCGAGCTTCTCTTCCAAACATCAGGCGGTAGGGGAGAATCCAGTGGCATCACTTTTGGTGCAGTTATAAGCATGTACCAGGGTGCTAATTTGTTGGCTCCATCTAGGCTTGTCCTTTGGGTGCAGGGTGCCTAGCATATCTAGCAAAGTGCGGTTAAACGTTCAGGCTGTGGGTCCCCTGGGGGTGGTAAGGAGTGGTTCTGGACTTTCATTACTCCCCACAGAGACAGCATCTCTTTGATCAGGACGACTCTCAAAGTCTCTCCCTTGATCAGAATGGATTCTTTGTGGAGCCCATAGTGAACAAAAAGTTTTCTACAAGTACTTTGGCCACAGTGGATGCTTTCTGGTTTTGGTGGGAAAGCTTGGGCATATCTCGTGAAATGGTCAGTGACCACCAGCACACATTTGATATTTCTTTGATCTGACTCCAAACTCAGAAAATCAATACAGACCAGCTCCATGGGTGCACTGGTGGTGATGTTAACAAGGGGCAGCCCTCTGGGGCAAAGCTTTCTCTGTAAGCAGCGACTACAAGTTTGAATGTGTTGCTCCACATCAGCCCCCATCTTAGGCCAATAGAATCTGGATCTCACCAAGTCAAGTGTTCTGTCTATACCAAGGTGCCCCATGTGGTTGTGCAAGGACCTCAGTACTGAGTCTCAAAGGCAGTGGGCAGCACTAGTTGTTGTTTGTCTACTTGTCCCCTCTGTCTACTGTTTCTCTGTATAACAGTTTATTGATCAGTTTCAACTTAGGACCTTCTTTGTATAACAGTGCAGTTCTCAAATCAGTGGAGCGTAATTTGGACACATCTTTTCCTGCATAGAGGCTTCTAAAGCTGCTTTGATCATGGGATCGGGATTGAGCCCAGAATACTGTCATTGTCCAGCTGAGGCAGTGCACCAATGTCTATTGCAGAAAAGTGGCAATAAGCAGCAGGTATGCAATTCTCAGAGGGTCCCAAGCAATCCACCATGCAGTCCACTGCGTCCGTGGACATTTGTTCCTCCCTGTCAAACTTCCGGCAGAGTGCCCGAATGTCAGGTTCTGCCAATCGGACCCAGTCATTCTGGGGAACAGGCCTCCGGGAGAGAGCATCAGCATCTATGTGGTTCAGACCTGCTCGGTATTCGAGAGCATAGTCATATGTAGATAATGCAGAAAGCCACCTATGGCAGTGGCATCCAACTTAGCTGAGGTCTGCACATAGGTCAAAGGATTATTGTCAGTTTTACTAGTATTTTAGCCCCATACAAGTACTCATGGAATTGGTCAACAATAGCCCACTTCAAAGCTAGGAACTCTAACTTATGTACAGGATAGTTCTTTTCGGATGGGGTCAGGCTTCTACTGGCAAAGGCCACTGGTCTCAGGCCATTCTCGTGTCTTGGTACAACACAGCCCCCAACCCTTGCAAGCTAGCATCAGTGTGCAGGACGAAGGTTTTCTTGGATCGCATAGGCCAGCACTGGAGCATGGGTAAGTTGATATATGATCTCATGAAAAGCAGTCTCACAATCAGGAGTCCAGCAGGCCCCAAATACTTCACTTGGATGAAAATACACTCTTTCAGTCTTGAGGACGCTGACTTTTGGTATTTTTGTGGGTTGGGGATACCCTTGAGTAAGGTTAAGTAAAGGGCGGATCACTCTTGAATAGTCCTTGATGGCGCCGATAATAACCACAGAATCCCAGGAATCTTTGCAGTTCTTTTAGATTTTTGGGCTGTGGCCAGGTGGTCAAGGCCTCAACTTTGCTTGGTCGGTCTCTATTCCTCGGTGGATACTATGTGTCCCACATACTTTACTGATGTTTGAAAGAATTGACACTTATCAATGGACAGTTTAAGGCCAAAGTCCTCCAGTCGGTCCAATACCTTAAATAATCTGCTCTCATGTTCCTCCAGTGAGCTGCCAAACACAATAACATCATCTAGGTATGCCAGGCACTCTAGTAAGTTCATGTCCCCCACTGCATGCTCCATCAATCGTTGAAAAGTGGCTGGGGCACCTGAAATCCCTTGAGGCATCCTCATGAATTCATAGAAGCCAGCGGACAGATAAAGGCCGTCTTCTCACGGTCCTCTGGGGCCATCGGGATCTGGTAGTACCCACTGCGGAGATCCAGCACAGAGAACCACTTGCTCCCGTTTAGGCAGTCCAAAGCATCCTGAATGGGGCATTGTGTACTGATCAGGGATAGTCCGCGGTTTAAGGATGCGATAATCCACACATCCTTACTGTTCCATTCTTTTCCTCACTACCACAATGGGGAAGCATAAGGGCTTCTGGATTCTTGTATTACACCAGCAGCTAACATCTCTTGCAGATGCCGTCTCACATCATCTATGTCAGCAGGTGCCAGGCGCCGAGACCTCTCACGAAATGGTCTTCGTCATGCAGCCGGATATTGTGCTCAGCTCCTTGCACGCATCCTACATCCCATTCCTTTAAAGAAAACACCTGGTCTCTCTGGGCAAGCTTCTCACTGATCCTCACTTTCCATTCAGCTGGCAGCGGGAGTCGCGAAATCAAACAAGTCAGGGTTACTCTGTCATTCTTCCTTGAACTCTTGCTGCTGGGTAGCACTGCAGTGTCTGCACAATGCACATTAGCCAGGATGCAACCTCTGTTTACTCGAATGTCTCTTTCAGACACATTATGAACTTGGACCATTACCCTTCTGGCATAAGCATGGGCTCTAAGCGGGCAAAATACTAGGCTTGACCAGCAGTCCCTCTGGCAATTTTCCATCGCCTGGTGCATCCAACATTAATATTTTATTCTTAACATCCTTTCTGATACGGACCTCTCCTGTAAGGTACACTGGGCATTGGCGCCAGGATCAGAGACTCAGGATCCTTCTTCCATACAATTCCGACCGGTTCCTCTGGTTCTGTTTTTTCAGCATCTCTCTGTGCCTCATAGGCCTTCTTAATTAAAGCCGAACTCTAAAGTTCTACTAGTCTTTGACCCTGTTTTTCATAACACAACTGTGCCAGCCTCTCGAACATATGAGCATTTGTTCCAATCAACAAGGGACACCATCATACAGTCCAGTGGGGGGACACACTAAGGCTAGGGTCTCTACTTGTTCGGCCACTCCAGCCACGGAGGTGGGGAAAGACAGCCAAATTCAGATATACCCGGAATAGGGTAGGCCTTCTCACTTAACCCCCATATATGCAGTCCTTCTAATGGTTGTAAGGGTACATCTGACAAATGCTTCTGATACCAATCCTGGAACATAATTGTCACTTGGGAGCCACTGTCTAATACAGCTCTTGTAGACACTCCATTCACCTTTACAGTGGTCTCCATGGAGGGACCCACTATTCTGGACCAGTCTGGAGAGGCGGTAGTAGGGGCCTGGGCAACTGACCTTGCCACAAAAGGACGTGAATTAGCATTTTTGGTGTCCTCACTGGGATCATGTCGTGCACCTCGTAACCACTGATTTGTTCTCAAGCTCTCCTTGTAGCCTATATGCAACTTTGTCAGTGTCTTTTGGGACTGGCATTCCTTTTCATGTGCCCATCTTTCCCACAATTATAGCAAAACATACTTTCTGGAGTTTGAGCTGGCCGAGGCGCCACACTGGGAGCCAGGGCGGGGTATTACTAACTGAAACCTGGGTGCCATCTCTGTCTGCAGGCGTGATAAGCATTTGGAGACATCTCGTCAGTTTCTCCACTTCCATGGTCAAGGAATTGAGTTTGGAGCTGTTATCAGCAGGAGATACATGGGTGGGTACCCCCACCCCATAGCAGATGCAGTCGGATATAGGTCAGGGCCCGTACTTGCAGGCGTGGCCTTCATAAAGGGACTGTTTTGAATTCTGATCTCTCAACAGTTCACCCCATTGTGGCATATCTTTTTCCTTGTCAGAGCACTCATTGACTGTCAACCTCTGCCCTGAACTTCCTTGATGGGTCACCCTCAGTCACTCGGGTCGTAGCCACAGCTGTTGGTGCAGGTCCCTCCGAGGTCGCCTTTTCTCAACTCCTCGATTTCTCTCATTAACTCATCATAGGAGGGTGGGATTCCAGTCGATTTGCCAGGCGTAACTGAAGCAACAGCAGTTCTGAGAAGGGGCAGACTTAAGGATTCTGTCCAGTCTGGTTCGGTCCAGTTCAATCGCTGGCAAACTACCCTTTCTGAGGCATTCTTGCAACAATTTTTCCAGCCGAGAGACATACACAGACAACAACTCCCTTGGTACTGTTGTGCATTTCTTACTCTCCACCATAGGTCCTCATCAGAATCTGGGCTCCCATACACATTTCCAAGGCCTCAAGATAGGCCTGTGCAGTCAGCTTCAGGGTTACTGGCCCGTTTAGCACGGATGGTAGCCAGTGGCGGGACCTCGGAGGCTCTCACTAACCCTCTTGCTTTTCGCGCTTCCGAGCATTGCCATTCTAGCATTTGGGGCAACATAGTTCATCCAGGTCTCCCAGTCATCCTCCCTTGGGGGTGGGAGGGTGCCAGAGAAGATCCTCAACCTTCGGTAAGAGCCGTGGACTAATGGCAGGTGCAGAAATAGGAGTCTGCATTGGTTCAGCCACCATTACGGGCACTGGAGCAGGAGAGGGTGTTGGGGGAGGAACACCCCCAGGTGGCAAGAATAGCTTCTTCAAGTCCTCCACAGTTTTCCCTTCTCCCAGCAACCATTTAGCAAATTTCTCCTCAAAAGTTTCAGATAGTGGTGGGGGCTGATTCCCCGGTCTTTACTGTCCTTAGTTATCACTCTCCAGGCAGTGAGGGCTCCCTCTGGGGTAATGGTCTGTGGCACTTTGGAGCTATCTATGGGATCCTTAAACTCTACTAGGGCCAGGAAAGTGTGGGTGAGCAGATTAGCATGCCGACCCACCACCACAGGGTTTTGTAAACCTTCCACCTTGGAAAGTACTCCTGCACAGTGTCCGATTGATACCCAGGGGATGTCCAGGATAAGCATAGCATTTGGGGGTCGATCTCCTCCCAGTACACCACTCCACCAGCCGGTGCACAGCCACTTCTGTCGGGTACCCATTTTTTCTTAACAGTGGTTCAGAATATGGCCACTAGAGGACACACAATCCCAGCGGTGAGCCTCCAAGATGTAACCCTAGATGGCGCTATCCCAGGGCTACTACCCCTGCCTGATTTGCCACTAACAGGTTGAGGGGCCTGGATCCAATGGCGGTGCCTCCACCCAGAGGTCAGGGTTTGCAATAGTTAAACTTACTTGGTCACAGCCCTCTGGGACACTGCAACCCCCTTTCTTCCCACTAGTGGCCCACACAATATATCAAATTACCTTCACAGTATACACTTACCCCAGGACTATTTCCGGCACTGGGACCCCTGTAAAATAAGATACAGTGCAACAATCACAGTACAATATTTTAACATAGACAAATACCTCAGGCAGTATAACTTTGCTGAAACAAGCAGCTCTGATTTATTTAGGGGGAATATAACAAGGACGGGGAAATAAGGTTAATTAGCTTATCACTCTAATCATCTACCTATGGCTCTGTGCACAGGCCTATCCCTATCAGTTACTGTCCCTGGGTACCCAAGCTCTAGTGGCTAGTCCAAACCATGGCAGCTGGTAGGGGCCCTTTCACACAGAGAAAAAGAGAATTAAACAGTCAGCAGTACAGTAATTCCATTTGGATTTAATGTGGCAATTCAACAGGGAGCGACCCTGAATTAGTACTCACGACCTCCAAATAAGATAGGGTCCTTCAATGTCAGCAGGGCTCACTTGAGGTGCACAAACCTCTTCACACATCCATATAAAAGAAAGCACTATACCAGGCAGGCTGCATCTGTATCCCGATCGCAATTACTGCACAATACCCGGAGAACACACAGCAGATTCAGTTCCTGACAGACCGAGTGTAATTTTCAGCAGTTCCTCCAGTCTTCTACAGGGTGAGCCTGGTTTCTACTCTTCAGAGATCCTTTGATTCTTTTCACAGGACGGATTCAGTCCTAACAAGCTGCAGACCGAACTCTGGGCCTTACACGCTTTTTGACTAAAACTGCACACTGAAAAGCACAGGGCTCCTTCCTTCTTCACTGCCAAAGCTCAACTGAAACTCCAACCGACAAAACCGGGCACTTCCTTTGAGTTTCTCCCAGTTCTTGACTGGATTGGCTGTCACTCACAATAGACTGCTGCTGTTGGTCCAAAAGGTGCTGAAGTCTAAACTACATCTCCCAGAGTCACTGCTCATACAATCCTCTTGTGGCTGGCTCAGATTATGAGTCCAAGTTCTGATTCGTCCAAGGCACCATTTTAGAGCTAGCTACCCCACACTGATTGGTCCAGTTCAGCAGTTCAAAACTAGAATGGGAACTAGCAGACACAGTTCTGACTGCAAAGAAAGCAGGTTAGACAAACTGTAATTTCATTATTACTCTAAATAATTTCTGGCAAACAGTTACATCTTTCAGATAGGTTCCTTTGCACCCTAGTGACTGCAAAATGAAGTGAATTGGCAGCAGCTCGAGTGGTACTCAGAGAAGCACACAGTCCCCCATACAACTAATTATGTCTGCAAGCAGACAGCTCTTAAAGAGACAGTACCAGAGGTTCTAAAAACACTCACTGATAAATGGCTTAAACGCCAAACACCATTCAGGCTTGGAGCATTCAAGCAAGCTCCTGGAAGTCTTTTGGGAACCCCCATTTGCAGGGGGGTTACACCAAAAATGGAAAGGGACCTGAGGGTAGTCATATCAGAGGACCTTAAGGTAGGTAAGCAATGTGAGATGGCAGTAAGGAGGGCTGGAGGGGAGGATACTGGGATGCATAGGGAGGGGCATCACCAAAAGAAAACAGGAAGTTGTTATCCCTCTGTACAGACAGTTGGTGAGACCCCATCTGGAGTACTGCGTGCAGTTCTGGAGACCCCATCTCCACAAGGACATAGACAGGATGGAGGCAGTCCAGAGGAGGGCAAGTAAAATGGTACAGAGTCTGCACCAGAAGCCATATGAAGAGAGACCAAAATAACTTAATATGTATACCCTTGTGGAAAGGAGGGAGAGGGGGGACATGATAGAAACTTTCAAGTACCTCAAGGGAATCAACAAAATCCAAGAGGGTAGCATCTTTCAGAAGAAGAGATGTGCAAGAACAAGAGGGCACAATATTAAGATAGAAGGGGGAAGGCTCAGGGGCAACATGAGGAAGTATTTTTTTCATGGAGAGCATGGTGGATTCATGGAACAGCCTTCCTGAAGAGGTCATGGGGTCAAAAACAGTGGGGGAATTCAAGAATGCATGGGACAGACATAAGGCAATGATAGTGGGGGGTAGGAGGAAGTAGGCTGTTGGTTAACTAGGTTTCTAGATGTAAAATAATGAAGCCTGTTTAACTACTACTTACTTTGTTGCAAGAAAATATAAACAGATAACTGGGATGCCTAATCAGGTTCCAGTAAAAAAACAAACTGGTTATTTGTGTTAAAATATTTACCATTCTTAATCAACACTGTAAGTGCAAAAGTTTTAAAATCACATGATAAAAGTATTAAATCATACCAGTAACTCTTCACTACATCATACAATAGTTTGTAATGTATGGATCTTCATAATAATATTTTCATAAAGTATGCCAAAAATTCCCCGTAATACCATCATTGGAATCCATCAATGGTATTAGATCTCATAATACTATAGAGGGGGATCCAACAATAGTATTATGGGAAAGAAGACTCAGCCCATGCTGAAAAGTGAAAGTGAAATACGCTCCTGCCTAGAGTTTCAAGTTTCAAGTTTATTGCAGGAAAACTCCATTGAGCAAGCTCATTCACAAGGAGGTCCTGTGACATATAGGCTTACACAACGTACATACATAAATAGTTAATAAACGATATATACATAAATGCAAGCATCACATAATATAAGCAAGATTATACATACAATGGCACCACATGGGGTGACCGCTGGTGGTAATAACTAAAGTAATACAGGGTGGCGACTTATAGATAGCATACTGATACTTGAAGCATGGTACTGGTGTTTGCAATTAATACATTATGGCAGATGGGACAAACACAGAATAACATGGATAGGGAAGGTAGGAATGGATTGATAGTGTGAACAGAGGAGTTTATACGTAGACAGAGCCAGGAGTAGGGAGGGAAGGGATAGCAGGAGTTAGATTGTTGCAGCAAGGTAGTAGATATGAGTCAGGAGCTGGTGGGTGGAGTTGTTACTTAGTATGGATGAAGTGCAAATGATAAGTAGTAATATACATGAAGCAATTTATGGTCTTACCCCAGGATGCACATGGCACACATGGAGGGAAAGATGCTTAATGACAGTTGCAGGTATCTTTTATTTTAGCTGCGCAAAGCACTTTATAGAAGTTAATTGAAACTGTGCTAGTTAGTTTCAGTATGGTCTGTAATTGGTTCCAAATAGAGGGGAAGGGCATGAGCAATAGCACGTTTACCAAAGGAGGTCCGTGTCCTCGGAATATCCAGCATAATAAAGTCAGATTTTCTTAGAGTGTGCACTATATGAAATACTAATGAGAGATGAAAGATAGCACGGTAATTTGTGCAGGAGCAGTTTAAGAGTCCATAGACCAGCATGGAGCAAATGTCTAGTAGTGAGGGATGTCCATCCAGCAGCAGCATATAGGTCACAATGATGCAAACGGTAAGGGGAGTTGGTAATGAACCGTAATGCACGGTGGTAAAGGATGTTTAGTTTACTTAAATTTGTGAGGGTGGTAGAGGAGTAGATTACGTCGCCATAGTCGAGAAGGGGGAGAAAGGTGGCCTGGACGAGCTTATTTCGAATTTCAAGGGGGAAGAGGGGCCTATTTCTTTTTTTTTTGAAATCGCACTTTATCCTCCTCACAGCCTGCCTCCTCCGACCCTTCAGTGATGACCCACGGACATCCCACTACCCGGAACCCTGCCCACACCGACCACAAGTCCCCATGGAGCCGCGGTTTACCCCCCGGGCGGGGACCAGGTGGGGGGGATCTAACCCCGTAACTTACATTTCGTCGGCCTCGTGGACTGCTGGGCGGGTACGGGCACATCATGGGCACGTCCTGGGTCCTCACATCTTCCCGGACGAGGCAGGCTCTTTTCTCGTTTTCTCCCTCCCCGAGCAGTCAGCGACCTCCCCTGACGTCATGACGCGTGCGTCGACGTCCGTACTGCTCAACGGCCAACCAGCCAATCCCTAGAGGGGCTTGCACTTCCTCGAGCCTCCACTCGGGGTCATGCAAGTGCCGGGCTATGGCCGAATCCCTCCCCGGAGCAGGCGAGCTGTCGTCGGACGCTCAAGCCTGTCTCCCCCCGGCCGACCCACCGACTACCCGAGTCCGCTCCCGAACCCGGGTCGCCGGCGTGGAACGAGGTGTGGCGTCCAGCGCCTCAACCCTCGGCGCCACCGGGCCGGTCCAGAGGGGCCTATTTCTAAAGAAGAAACCTAATCTGGCTTTTAGCCTTCTAGAGACATCTTCGATATGGTCATTGAAAGAGAGTTTGTTGTCAGTCCAGATGCCTAGGTATTTGAATTTGGTAACAACTTCCAGAGGCTCATTTAGCACGGTAACAATGAAATCTTGGGGCAGGGTATTGAGGGTACCTGTGGCAGCACTACGGGAAAATATAATTGCTTTAGTCTTCTTGGCATTAAGCAGAAGCTTTGCCTTTATAAGATTATGCTCAAGTTGCGCTAAGTCCACTTGAAGCACTCCCTTGACTTCAGAAAGCGATGAGCCAGAGGTATACAGCACAGTATCATCTGCGAAAAAGTGCAGATTGGACGTAGATATGTTGGAATCAAGATCATTAATATATAATGAGAACAAAATGGGGCCTAGGATGGATCCTTGGGGAACACCTCTAACAACTGGCAAGGCAGCAGAAAAACAGCCCTCTGCTTTTACTTTTTGGGATCTCCCAGATAAGTAACTAGAGAACCACTGAGTAGTATGGTATGTGGCACCCAACTTTGCAAGACAAGTGACTAGTAGATTGTGATCAACAGTGTCAAAAGCTTTGCTTAGATCCAAAAAGACTGCTCCCGTTACCTTCTTTGCATCTACAGCAGAGATCCAGTCATTAGTTACTTTTGCTAACACAGAAATTGTGCTGTGATTCGCCTGGAAGCCAGGTTGGGCAGGGTTAATGAGAGAGAAGGTTTCCAAGTGAGATTTTAACTGATTGTGGATCAGTTTTTCAAGAACTTTAGAAAGGATAGGCAATATGGAGATAGGCCTGTAGTTGTTTACATCGCACGGGTCGCCAGTTTTGAACAGAAGGAGGATATATGCTGATTTCCAGCAGGACGGCACAGTAGCAGATGTAATGGAAAGATTGAAGATGTGGAGAATTGGGGCAGTGAGATGGGCATATCCTAGCCTGATGAAAAAGGGTTCCAAGCCATCATCCCCTGCACTTTTTTTAGTGTCTAAATTAAGGAGAGAATCTTCTACTTCTTTAAAAGTTATCTCACGCAATTGGAAAGGGCTAGATACGGAACTAAGTGTTGGTGGGGGGGGGGATATGCTGGTTCACTGCAGAAGCAGCATAAGGTGAAGAATCACAAGCTAGCCCAGCTGTGGCAAAGTGGGAGTTAAGTTCCTCAAGGATTAAGGACTTGTTTTCCACTATCTTATCTCTTACAACTAATTTTGTTGGGATAGAAGGGGCCGTGGGCCACCCTTCTATAGATTTAAGTGTTCTCCATATTTTGCAAGGGTTACCTTTTGCCTGTTCTAGGGTAGAGATATAATAGTTAGCTTTAGCAGAACGTATACTTTTCACACAGGTATTTCTGGCTGCTCTAAATGCCTGCCAATCTGAAGATTTCTTAGAATGCCTAGCTTTTGCCCAGAGCTTGTCCCGGGCTATGAGGGCTGCCTTAAGATCTGGAGTAAACCAAGGGTTAGAGTTGTTCCGTACCCTTACTTTGATGAAGGGGGCATGCTTATTTATCAATCTAGTAAGATTGTCATTGAGGGTGTAAGCTGCCTCATCGACATCTTTGGCTAGGTAGAGGTCTTGCCAACTGATCATGCCCAGGTCAGAAAGGAAGTTTACTGCGCTGAACTTGCGAAAGAACCATTTTGTTATAAAGATGGGCTGAGGTCGGGCCTTGATTTGAGATCTTATGCAAGCAACAATCCCATGATCACTCATGTCATTGTGAAACACTGCTGTATGAGATATTTTATGTGGGTGGGTAGTTAGCACCATGTCTAGGATGGAGCTGTTGGCCGTATTTAGAACGTTATTCCTAGTGGGTTCGTTGACTAGTTGCCCAAGACCTAGCTCGTCGCAAAGGGATTTGAGGCAATGCGATTTAGGTGTTAGCCAATCCATATTTAGATCCCCTAAGAATATTGTTTCAGTTTTTGCATCTGAGAACATGGATTTTAGAAAATTAAGGACTTCATCGCCACCAGACGGAGGTCTATAGCCACCTATAATGGTAATGCATTCAGAAGAGGGGAGATGAAGGTTCAGAGAGACAATCTCAAATTCCTTAGCTAGGGATTTGCAGCTAATATTAGTGACTGAGTACTTAGATTTGGCATAAATAACCACACCCCCGCCCCTAGAGTCTCTGTCTGCTCTAAATAGTTTGTAGTCCTGTAGTGAAATTTGTTGGTCAGTATTTGTCTTTTTTAACCATGACTCAGTAATTATGATAAGGTCAGGACTGATATGCGCAGCCCAGGCTTGCAGTTGTGCAAGTTTTTTGGGCAAGCTTAGAATATTGACCAACATCATCTTAAGACCTGTGGCCTCAGCAAAGTCAATAGGCAAGGTAAGTTGTAGGGGGGGGTTCCAGGATTTAGCTCCACATTACCTGAGCAAAGGAGAAGCAGTAATATGATTTTCTTTAAAGATCTTATAAGGATGTGGACGGCTTTTTTATTTCTTCGAGATTGTCCATAACGCACAGCATAGGAGGTAACACCACTGTAGTTACAGTTTAACGTGATCAGCATGAGTGCTCGAATAGACATAGGCGAGGGCAGCAGTAGGGGGAGGGTGGTAAACCGGGGAGAATAGGCTAGGAGAGGGGAGGAGGATGAAGTGACGGCTGCACAACAGCCCGTTATGACATGAGGTATTGATACTGTATATTGGATTACTGGTTTGCATAGAGGTATTTGGGGTTGCACTGTATTATTAGGTACTCTGTACATTAGGAATACAAATAACACAGTAAGGAAAGCCATAGTGCCAGGATGGGTGGTCTTACAATTGTTATTGGGCAGTGTTTTCCTAGGCAGATAGTTGACCCACCTAGGTTCTCACTTAAACCCAAAGTAAGATTTACAACAGAAAGGGGAACAAGAAAAACAGGAGCAGATCAGTTTGATGGCTACAGTTCAAAAACTAATTGCACAGGGGCAGGCTTATTGACCACACTCAGCTGCCAAGCATAGATTGACAGCATACAATACTAGGCCAATGAAACAGCAAAGAGATAGAAAAAGGCGGAGCGTAAGTGTATTTAAAGGAGGCCTGGGAGGGGGTGGCGGAGACGGGATTAAAATTCAAGTAAGAGCTAGAGCTCAGAAGAGCAGGGAAGTCTGTAAAAGTCTATGGAAAAGGCGCTCCAATCAGAGCGAAGCAGGCAGGCGGGCGGACCAATCACGATCCCCCTAGGGCAGCGCCGCACCAATCAAGGGCATCCAGGCGTGCTGGCTCTCAGAGAAGGATTCAGCGATTACTACCTGTTCGGCGATCCGTGCCCCGATGCCCTTACAGCGGTAAGGGCTGCTGGAAGGAGTCGGTGGTGGCGGCTGCCATAGGAGCGGTTGTTGCTGGTCACTGCCACGAGCACCTTCAGGCGCAAAATCTAAGGACAAAAAAAGAGCTGGATCAATATTTATAGGGACAGACAATGCTTCAGGGTGGAAAGCAAGGAAGCTGGCGGCAGTTCATCAGCAGGGGTCGAGGTGATAGCGACGGACAAAAGAAACGATTAGAGGGGCTGGGCAGGCAGGACAAAGAAGATGGCTAGACGGTTAGGAGAGGAAGCTGGGGGGGAAGGTGTACTGTCTCGAGGAGAGGGAGGGAGGTAGCCGACGAAAGCACAGCAAATTGCAGTAGTTTAAGGTGGGGGTACAGCAGGTCAATGCTAGAATTGAGAAAAGATTAGAAAACAGTGGGTTTTGGAGGACAGGGCAAAAGTTTACACAGTGAAGTAAAAGCAGAGGAGTTCAGAGGACAGAACGAGAGCTTACACTATAGGATACAAGAAGGGGAGAGCACAACTGACTTGCTAGCCATACACTGCCTGAGTTTACAATATGGTAAAAGGCTATGCTAGGCAGGACACAGTAATAACTTGACCTCAACAAAATCCAACTTTACATACAGTTTCAGCTTTTTAGGTACAAAATTCAAGTAAGAGCTAGAGCTCAGAAGAGCAGGGAAGTCTGTAAAAGTCTATGGAAAAGGCGCTCCAATCAGAGCGAAGCAGGCAGGCGGGCGGACCAGTCACAATCCCCCTAGGGCAGTGCCATGCCAATCAAGGGCGCCCAGGCATGCTGGCTGTCAGAGAAGGATTCAGCGGTTACTACCTGTTCGCCGATCCGTGCCCCAATGTCCTTACAGTGGTAAGGGCTGCTGGAGGGAGTCGGTGGTGGCGGCGGCCGTAGGAGCGGCTGTTGCTGGCCGCTTTTGTCACCGGCGCGCCCTCAGGCACAGAATCTAAGGACAAAAAAAAGAGCTGGATCAATATTTATAGGGACAGACAATGCTTCAGGGGCGGAAAAGCAGGGAAGCTGGCGGCAGTTCGTCTGCCATCAGCAGCTGAAAAGAGACTGTCTCATCACCTCTCCAAATCAAAACTAAAAATGTAAAACTCGGACACGTATATTACAAAACATAACAAATGGGGATCTGTAATGTCTCTGCTGCAAAACCATCTAGAGGCTCTGCTTGACATGTTGGAACCATTTGAGCTTCACTGTCAAGGTTCACATGTCCCCCAAACCTCTTGGTGGTATTATGTAACCTCGTAATACACAGTCCCCCATCTATTATTCTGTTTGTAATACATGGCACTTTTGTTTTACTCTGTTTGCAATTATTTTTGTCTATTTTAAGGTAACTGTTTAAATATACTTCACCTGTTTTTATCAGTGTGTGTTCAGAAATGTTAGATCTTGCTTCGAGGGGGCATCTTGCAGCAGGCAACACTGGTAGGACTAAGTTGCCAGGCTCTAGGACCACACAGAAAACTTCTAGCTAGCAGTCTACAGTGGGGGACCACCCTCGACGTGGGCATGCTGACGTCCACCTATAGTATAAAAGGGGCAGTCCCCCAACCCAACCTCAGTTCTTTTTCTGCTGTCGACCCGTGCACATCGGACCTTCACAGATACCTGCTTCAGTCAACCATCATTTTGCTTGTGCTTTCCAGCGATTTACTTTATTTTTCATTTAAAAATACATAGCTTTTTGGTGTTTCTCTACTTTTGTGCATGTCTTCTTCTCCAGCTTTGTCTTCCGACTGGCATATGAAGTGTGCTGGTGGCAAGCAGCTTCCCTCCAAGGATGGCCATCTTCTTGCCTACTCTGCTTAGGCCCTTATCACAACACTGAGACCTGCCAGGACTTCAACCAGGCCACATGGAACAGCCATTTGAAGACCCTCCAGGGCTTCTTGCTGCAGCAGAAGTTAGCCACAATGGAGTAACAGCTTCAGGGCAAAAGGTCCTCCTTTTCCCCGGCCTCTGGGGCTTTGACTTCTTCCCCTGTCCAGAAGGAGAAGAAGTCCAGTGGAAAGTACAAGCACTGGGACAAACACAGGGACTGGCCCAGTCAGCTTCCCCCTCTCGGTCACCACATAAGTCGGAGACCACCTCTGGGTCTTCCTCCCACGGAAGGTTGTCCCCTCCTCCTTCAGCAGCCCTTACCCCTTCAGGGCTGCTAGTTTTTCAGCCGTCCGCCCTTATTTCAGTCTCGGGCAGTGACTCTTCGGGGCTTCGGACTTCGTCCCCTGCCTCCCAGCCCCTGATGATTCAGCTCTTACTTCCAGTGGGCCCTCAGCCAGCTGACATGACTAGAGTCTCTTCCTTGAGTGGCAGGTCCTTGCCCATCACTCCATTGGTCCTGGCATAGCCATTGTCAGACCCTGACTCCAGGATTGGCACCTCAAACAATGTCCAGAGCAAGAGCTCGCTTCCTTCACACAGACATCGCCTCTGCCTCCATTGGGAGCTATCTCCCATGTATAAATGCCCACTTCTCCAAGGACTGGCATCAGCCTTCACCTGTCTGGCCAATGCCTACTCTGCCAGCATCGACCCTGACGATGCTCCAGCTGTCATCGCCTCAGCCTCAACTAGTGCCGGCTGACCCTTCGGGCAATCCCCAGCCGATGGCTGAGGGACCTGTGCCAGGATTCTCAATGCCTCACAGTCCAACACCAGGGAACCCAACACCTCAGAAATCGATGCCTGGTTACCCAACACTTCATGGACCAGCACCAGGGTACCTGACATCTCCGGGACTGACGCCAGGCTACCTGATGCCTGGGTACCTGGCACCACCTCCCAGTATATGTATCTACTTTATAATCCGCCTCCTCCAATGGACTATAATGTGCTTTTCTTAGCCTGGTGAGCCTTTATGAAAGACAAAGATACCCCCGGGAGGCCCCCACTCTGCCTCCTCAGGACCCTCCTCCTCTGAACTCCAGCGGTGTGGGTCCTAGCCACCTCCAGTCTCCAGAACCCTCTCCCGGTCGCATTGACTGATGCAAGAAGGAACATTGCCCACGAACACCAGTCCCAGAAAGTGACCTGTCTGGCAGGGATTCCTCATCTTCCTCTTCAGAGGACTCTGAGGATTCTAGGGGCCCTCTGAAACCCCCAAGGAAACTCCTAGGTCCCCACAAACTATCTTATGTTTATGGACATCATGAGGCATATTCAGTCCCTGATTGGGTGGGGGATGGAAGAACTAGTCCCTGAACGTCACTGTCCGGTGGTCTGTCTTTGCATAAAGGAGACTCTCCTGTTAGTGGTGCCACCCCTCATTGAGTCATATGAGGATGTCACCAAGACCACCAGGACCCATCCCTCCTCCACTCTGGTCTTGGGTAAGAAGGCCAGTCACCTTTATCATGCTCCAACTGACAAACACTATTTGGGAGAGCAATTGGAAGCAGACTCAGTGGTTATGAATGTGGCTCTCATGACTGCACCAAGAAATCTAGGCACCTCCGCACCCACCCATCTGATAAGGAGTCTCACCAGTTTGACCAGTTTAGCAAATGGGCCAATGCTTTGGTCACTCTTGCCATTCGGACTCAGAATTACCTAGCCCATATGGTGCAGTATCAAAATGCCATATGGAACAAGGCCCTAGACTTCATGCAGGCCCTTCCCAATGACCCTATGAAGACCCAACTGGTCCAGCTCTGAAAGTCTAGCACAGACGTGGGCAACCATGTTCTTAGGGCTACTTATGACACAGTGGATGCAGCCAGATGAGCAGGAGTGACATGAGTCTACATCCACTGTCACTACTGGCTCAGGGAGTCAGGTTTTGCATCCGATATGCAGGCGAAATTCTGGATGCCCCCTTTCAGGGCTCTTTCCTTTTTGGCAGGGATGCCCAGGACATTATTTCTCACCTCCAAGAATTGGGCAAAGCCTTAAGATCAGTACAGTCCATGTACTGTTCTCAGCCCAGGTCCAACCAATGCCAGTTCTTTCACCGGTGCCCTAGGCAGCAGTCCAAAGGCCAGCAGCCCAGAGGCACCTTCAAGGCTTCTACCCAACTGGCTGGAACTTCTGCCCCAAGGGTCCTAGAGTGTCCCTAGCCACTCTGCCCAGCCCCAGTGCCACCACCTGACTCCTTATCCTACCCCCTCCACCGACAGAGGCCTTGGGGTAGGCGGTGGGGGGGGGTTGCTTTTCCCTATACCTCGACGGGTGATGCACTGGAACTTCAGACCAATGAGTACTTCAGACTGGGGAAAGGGGGCACACTCTGGAATTTCTAGAGGTTCCCTCAGGCCCATGTCACCCTCATCCTGGAAGAGATTCAGGTGCTACTGCGTAAAAAGGCCATTGAGCCAATCCCCTGGCACAAAGAGGGAAGGGGTTCTACTCCCACTTCTTTCTAGTCCCCAAGAAGACAAGGGACCTGAGACCAATTCTGGATTTCAGCCACCTGAAACTGTATATGGAATACAAGCATTTCAGGATGGTCACTCTCCAAGGGTTACCTCCTCTCTCCCTTCACCAGGGGGACTAGCTCTGTTCGCTGGACATGCAGGATGCCTATCTCTATATACTGGTTTTCCTGTGCCATTGTCAGTTCCTCTGATTTTGTTTTCAGGGGGACCATTTCCTGTTTTGGGCTTTTTTATCAAGTGCCTGGCAGAGGTGACTGTGGCCCTGCGGAGACAGGGGCATTATGTCTTCCTTTACTTGGACGATTGGCTGTTGACAGCCTCCTGCAGGGCTCAGTTGATTCTGACTCTGGATGCCACCTTTCGGTTGTTCTAGCCTCTGGGGGTTACTCTAAACCTATCCAAGTCTCGTGTCCTGCCAAGCCATCACCTCCAGTACATAGCAGTGGTCCTAGACTTGTCACAGGGCAAAGCCTCCCTGCCGCAGGACAGAGTGGAACATTTGAGAGTGCAGGCCCAGCTGGTTTTCTCCTCCCATTAGGCTCCAACCACATCTTTCCTGTGACTCCTAGAGCACATGGTAGCTATAGCCATGGTTCCCCTCACCCGCCTGCACATGCGGGTACCTCAGTGGACTCTTTGAGTCCGATGGGACCAACGTACTGATGACCTAGATCAGCAGGTTTTGGTCTCCAGTCCGGTGAGGCAGACCCTGGAGTGGTGGCAGAACCCCTCCAATATCTTCATGGGGGTTCCTATCAGGACAGAATTCCCACAACAGATTCTTAAGTTGGACGCCTCAGGCCTAGGCTGGGGTGCCCATTTGGCTAATCGTCTGACTCTGAGGATTTGGTCGGAGTGTGAACAGCAGCTCCACATCAATGTTCTGGAGATGTGGGCTATTCTTTACGCTATGCAGGCCTTCCAGACTCACCTTCATCCAGGCCCTCTCTTTATACAGACAGACATGTCTGTAGTCTACTACATCAACAAGCAAGGGATGACTCATTCTTACCTCCTTTGCAGAGATGTCTTGAGAGTCTGATACTGGGCCACACAACACAACCTGGAACAAGCAGCCGTACATGTTCCAGGCATTCAAAACATCCTGGCAGGCAGCCTAATCAGGTCCAGGTCAAAGGCTCATGAATGGGAGCTTCCGTCCTCCATGGTCGAGGACCTCTTTGGCAAGTGGGGCCATCCAGAGTTGGACCTTTCTGTGTCCCCACTCAATGCAAAACTGCCCAATTTCTGCTCACTCAACCCAAAGCCTAGTATTTTTTGGCATGACATGAAGTCTGTCTTGGACAGGGAGGTTTCTGTATGCCTTCTCTCCCTTACCACTTCTGCAGAGGATTCTCCTTAAGCTACAGTTGGAGAGAGACAAGATGATCCTCATAGCTCCCTACTGGCGGCGTCAGATATGGTTTCTATTACTGCAGCAACTGGCAGCGAAGCTTCCACTCCACTTGCCTCTGTGCTCCGACTTGCTCTCCCAGGAGCAGGGCACTCTGGTCCATCCAGACCACAAGTAACTGCATCTCCATGTATGGCTCCTGCAGACTTGGCCATTGCCCACTTCAGAGTTTCCTCCCTGGTGGTAGATGTCTTCATGGCTGCCAGGAAACCTTTCACCAGAGCCACTTATGCCATGAAGTGGAAGTGATTCTCCATTTGGGCCACCGCCCATAACTTGTATCTATTCACCAGTCAGGCGAATCTCATCCTGGAGTACCTCCTATCCCTCTCAGACTCAGATCTGGGTTACTCCTCACTTAAGGTGCACCTTTCCACCATCTCTGTGTACCATGCACCTGTTGAGGGCCAAGCTATTGCCCAACTGGATCTTTCCTGCACTTTCTTGCAGGGTATGTTACATTTAAAACCTCCCATTAGGGACCCTGTCCCGCCATGGGACCTTTTATTTATTTTGGAAAAGCTTACTTTACCTCACTTTGAGCCAGCTGCAAGCTGCAAGCTATGCTTTCATTCATAGAAAGCGTTATTATTAGTTGCCATTACTTCTGCTCTGAGGATTTTGGAGCTGCAGGCTGTGATGTGTAAAGAACCTTATTTGTTTTTTTTCACAAAGACGGGGTGTCTTTGCGGACCAGTCATAAGTTTCTTCCTAAAGTGGTGTCTGAATTTACATTAAATCAATCCATCCACCTACCTGTTTATCTTCCTGAGTATTCTAATCAGGGGGGATGCCTTACTTCATACTCTGGATGTCCACCAGGTACTCAGGTACTATCTGGCCCACACTCACTCTATCAGAAAGTCTGATCAGTTTTGTTTCGGTCCGTAGAAGATGAGGGGCTCCTGTTTCCAAACAGTGTTTGTCTAAGTGGTTAGCAAATTGTATTGTGTATTGCTATCACAAGTATGACAAGCCTTTACCAGGGCAGGTTAAAAGTCATTCTACAAGAGGCATGGCTGCCTCTGTTGCCTCTTTCAGAAATGTGTCCACTGCAGACATTTGTGCAGCCACCTCTTGGCGTTCTGTCCATACCGTCATCAGGCATTACCGTTTGGACATTGTCTCTAGGCGTAGGGCTAGCTTTGGACTTGTAGTCCTTCAGGGCCTTCTTTCTTAAGTGCCCTATTCCTGTTCCTTCCTCCTCCCTGCTGACCGTGTCATTTCTGATGCTGCTTGGGACTCAGTCCTACCAGTATTGCCTGCTGCAAGAGCCCCTGGAAGCAAGGTAGTACAGTTACATAAGAATTTACTATAACAGTAGATCTTCAAGAGGAGCTCTTGCAGCAGGCATTGCTATTTCTCCCTCCTGCCCTCCCCCACAATTGCTGTTTCTCCTTCTTGGCTACTCTGCTTTCCTTGTCTCTGAGGAATAGCCTCAGTTCTCCTTTCTCTGGACATGCTGGCATCTCCTGTGGGAGGACTGAGGTTGGGCTGGGGGACTACCCCTTTTATACCATAGGTGGACGTCAGCGTGCCGATGTCAGGGGGCGGTCCCCCACTGTAGACTGCTAGCCAGAAATTTCTATTTGTGGTCCTAATGCCTGGCAGCTTAGTCCTACTGGTGTTGACAGTTGCAAGAGCTCCTCTCGAAGATCTACTGTTACGATACGTTCTTATGTAAACTGTACTGTTTTTTGCAGGCTTTGTATGTGAGCATGCAGATGTGGCAAATTATGAAGTATTATACAGTGGCAAAGAAAAATGTTAACCTCTGATTGATGAAGCTGGCACTGGACCCGTGATGTTATCCTGGCATAACATCACGGCTCAAGTGCCAGCACAGTAATGACCGCATTCAAATTAAAAGACAACATCGCTCCGCTGCCTATGAGCAGCTTCACTGGTCTCCGCTTTCCTGACAATCCCGCTCCCAACCCCTTGCTGAATCCATGGTAAAACACACATAATTCAGCAGTTTATTTTCGTAAACCAAAAAAAAAACACAAGAGAAACAAAACATGGCTTCCCGCCACTAAAATTATATCAAACCCATTCACAGACCGAGCGGGCCTGGCCGAGCGAGAGAGTGAGAGCAACCACGTTTTCGAACAGTCACCACGCAGCTCTCCCTCGCTCACTCCTAAAAGTCACATTCCTCCTGTTCTTTCTTTAACAAAACATTCAGAATTTTTCTCCCTACTTCCTATCCAGTTATCCACACAGGACTATGTCACCAGCCGTAACTGCGGAGGGCAGGAGGCAGTGCACGCGGCAACCTTCTCAAAACAGCAGCAGCATTATTAGCCAGTTAGGAAAATAGAAACAAAACCTGTAAACTCTGAACATAAACCATGACGGAATAAGACAGATTGGAGGCTAATTTACAAAGGACTAGCATTAGTGGCAAAGATTGCTATCGGGAGACCACAGCCACACCAAACAGAGCAGCTCCATCTACTGGCTGAAGCACTATTTTTTATAATGTAATCCTACCCATACCAAAAATTACAAAATATCTACTTTTAATCTATTTTTTATTTTTGTGTTTGTTTTACATGAGCCATTGTATAATAGAATAATGCACTCCAGGGTGTGTGTCGTGCTGGATAACGTCACTTCTGGGCGATTAATGCGTTCCGGCCTGTGGCCTCGTGCCTAATCACCCCAGGCGTGACGTTATCCCAGCACGACACACACCCTGTCATGCATTATTCCTTTAATAGATCACTGTCGCCATCTCCCTCAGAAATCAACAAGGCCATCCAAACTCCTCAGACATTTGAATCAAAATCCATTCAGAATGAACGTCTGTATACAAGGAAAACTTACCCTACTACTCACAAACACTGTAGTTAATGGTCCATTTAAGCAAATGTGGCAATTCACACATTTTCTCACACCTATTGTTTGTCTCTGTGGTAGCAAAAAGTTTTCTGATAGTCTGCTTCAACATAGAATTTAAGTGCCTAAAGATGCTTTTACACCCCACTTCTTTGTATCGCTAGTTCCGTGATGCGCTTTGCTCTGCTTCCTGAGCTGTGCTCTCTGTCGCCTTGTACACGTACATCTTCTCTTGATTTCTTCTTCCCTTCCTGCATTTTTGCAGTGTTTCCTGCCAGCCAGGACATAAGGGGTCAGACGGTATCACGTCAAGTCTGTGCCCTCTGCAACAGCTAATACTGAACTTTGGATGGCCAGTCTACCTGGATTTCACTAAAATGTAATAACGTTCAATGAAGAATTCCTTTTGGGAGGATTTTTCCTATCAAATTCTGTTAAAAGCATTCAAAACTTCATCCCCTTGGAGTTGCAGTGGAAAGTGTATTCCAAGTCCTCTGAGTTACTGCACATAAAATAAGGAATATAGTTCCATGGGGATGAATTTTCAATGAAGAATTCCTTTTGGGAAGATTTTTCCTATCAAATTCTGTTAAAAGCATTAAAAACTTCATCCCCTTGGAGTTGCAGCGGAAAGTGTATTCCAAGTCCTCTGAGTTACTACACATAAAATAAGGAATACAGTTCCAAGGGGATGAATTTTCTGATGTTTTCAACAGAATTTGTTAGGGAAAATCCTTCTGAAACAAATTCTGCATTGAACATTAAAACTTTTTAGAGAAATCCAGGTAGACTCACTGTCCAAAGTTCCATTGTAGCTGTTGCAGAGGGTGTGGACTGGATGTGTAACCGGGATCAAGCTATCATGTAACCGAAGTGAGCAGGAGGGCATGAGTATATGACAGGGCAGAATGTTTCAAGAGTCTGTGAACCCCAGAAAGCGGGGAATGTGGAATCAGTGAACACTCACTTCTGTTGTGAAGCAGATCGTCTGTACATGCACAAAAGTTAACATTGCAGTTGATCTGTCATGCTTGTTCCATCACACATCACTGTGTGTAAAAGCCCCTTTAGTGTACATTTGCATGACTAGAGAGTTTGAAACCAAACTAGGGAAGTAAATCAGATGAAAGCAGTCACATTAGACCCCTCCTCACCTCACACTGTATTGTTTTGGCCAAGTCCAAGTCTGTGTACCAAACTTTTAGCATGCTTAAGTATCTTTTCTTGAGAATTTAAATATTTTAAACAATTCAAGAAATTGCAGATTTTGTGTGGAGAAAGATGAAAATGCTGATATTGTGGTAAAATTATGGGTGCAATTTTCCAGTGCCCTATGCAGATGATCAGCACTCTTGTCAGATGGCTCCCCACCAGAGCTCTGAGTACCATAGAGGTGGTTTAAAGTAAACTTGTGAAACCCACCAGCTGAAGTTGCTGCTCCAGTCACCAGTAAAACCATCACAGTTGGTCCTAGCAGAATTCTACTACAAAACATTGCAACCATGTTTGAATTTAGGACTATTCCATTACTTGCTGGAGTATTGAAAACATTTCATGAGAAGGGGCATAGCCAGGATTTGGGAAAGCGGGGTGTCCACCAGAGGAATCTCCCATGCCATCTCCCCAGCTGTGATCTTTCTGCATACAATGCCCATGCTCTTTATTTGCTGTGACTCCACTTGGTTACCATGCTGTGATTACTGTTTAGATGTCCTTACCTTTATCGTTTGCTTTTTGTCTTGTAAACTTCGGCTTGTATGTAACTGTTCCTGCTGGATTATGTCAACCTGTTGACAGCTGCATTCCTCCCTGGGTCCCCATAAAAATTAGATGCCAAATCACATTAGGTTATCTTAGCAGGAGTAATTTCATATAAACAGTTTGAAAAGAATATGTTTATTATTCTTAGACGGAACAACCACTAGAATCTTCTGACCTTTTCCAAAAATAATTTTATATGATATTTTTATGATGCTTAAAGCAACATTTTTGAAAGCTGTAACATTTGAATAGTTAATACAGTTCTCCTGTGTTGCTACATGGATATACATGTCTGTATACTATATTAAAAATAATAGACTTTAAAAATGCAGTGGATTATTTTACCTTTTTTTGTATTGATATGAAACTGTTTATGATTTTAATATCTGTATATTCACTGTAGTGATATAGTGAGAATGCATCTATTTACCTGACTCCAAGATTTCATTAAAAAAAAAAAAGTTTCTAGCTCAACGGTTCCAAAGTTATAACATTTTAAAGATAATACCTTTTGAAAGATCTAACTCTGGAATTGCTGGGGCTAGAAATTTTTTTAATGAAGGCTTGGAGTCCAGCCATTAAGAAATGAAGTCATTATTATACTGTTATTATGTTATCAATATAGACACAGGCAGTTTTCTCTACTACAAAAAACGTTGGTAATGCACTAGTTAGTGTTAAACCAACAAAAGAAGGGAAAAGTGATAGTAGCATCTTCACAAATCAGGTGTGGGGTGTGCTTTGGGGTTGTCAGCCCTAATGCTCACTCCATTCGATCATTAATACAAAAAAAAAAGAAGCTGAGATTTGTAGAGTGTATGAGAATGGGGTGAGCGTTAGGTTGACAGCCCCAAGGCACACCCCATGCCTGATTTATGGAAGATGCAGGAGAGGAAACCATAATGGTTTTCCTGTTGCTGCGGGGGTTGTTAGGTTGGAAACTCAAATGCCACATTTCCCTGCTTTTGTCAGTTTAACCCTAACTAGTACATTAATGAAGTTTAAAGAATGTCCTTTCTTTCTGAGATAGTGGAATAGCAGTCTCCTGCATGAACACATGCAAATGCCCTGTGCAAAGAGAAGACTCCGTTCACTTACAAAAGTGCAGAGCAATTTGGTGCTATGACAGATGTGAAGAATTCATGGGGTGGTCTGATGGGCTGAGGAAGTGCAGGGGCCTGTGGCCCCTACACTTCTCTGTGGCCCTAGCTACAGATGCACAGGGCAAAGAATGTATCTGTCAGCCAATGCATGGGGCCCTCTGCCACCCAAGAGGGAGAGGTGTAGCATCCTATGCCAAAAGCACAGCTGTCCTCACTGTATGGTACCCAGGCCTTTGTGGACAACCTAGTACCTTTCATTGCCTGACTGGGGGTTGCACAACAGCACCCCCCACCCTTCCCTCATTCTGCTGGGTCACTGAGCTCACCCCCAAATTCAGCTTACCAGCACAGGATCACAAAGCATACCTGCTGGAGTCGAGTGACACTACACACAAAGTTTTTTAACAATTATTATATTGTTTTTTCCAATTTTGACCCCAAACTTTCAAGACACTCATTTTATGATTTATCGAATAAACACAACATGTACCATTTATAGAATGCTGGCCAAAATGTGATTTCACACCAGTAGTGTGAAAACACGTCTCATCCAGGATTTAAAAATGTCACATGTCACATTTATGAGGTGGTGTGGAAAAATGGCTATGTTAAAATTTTGGAGTCAAATAGTAATGTCCAGTGATTATTGGTGAGTAGAACATGGCTAACACTTGAAGACTCAATATTTTTCCTACGAATCCTATGAAAATACTGAGAACTAGTGAAGTTATGAGTGAACATTGAAATTTTGCAACGTTCACTGATAACCTGGTCATTTTACCATATTTGTACACCAAATTGTCAGCATAGCCTTCTTATTACTCCACCTCATGAACCTGGTAGTGACATTTTCAAATACCTGCCAAAACGTCATTCCACGACATTGAAACGTCATTCTGCACTGCAAGTGCAAAAACACATTTTGGCCAGGATTTGAAAAATGATAGCTGTCACATTCATGAGGTGGTGTCAAAAAAATTGACTGTGTTGAAAATGTGGGGTCAAGCCAGCCCGGTGGTGCTGAGGGTTGAGGCGCTGGACACCACACCTCACGCCACACCGGCAACCTGGGTTCAGTAACAGACTGTCAGCATCAGGGATCTGCAGGGGGAGGAGAGGATCAAACGTCCGGAGGACTGCTGTCCTCTCCTGGGGTGGGTTCTGTGGAATCCCTGCTTTGTAGCAGCTCTTGGTGGAGATCGGGGGCACTACATCCTCGCGGGGACTTGTATGGGGCGAGTCGGAAGCAGATGTCTGTGGGAAAGGGCAGGTACACGCCAACATCATTGCACATCTGCGCCTCGGGGAAACAGAAAGGTGGAAAACCCCAGTTGCCAAGGGGGTGACGGCAGTCCTGATGGGCCGACACACATGTCCATTGCCACTCCTGACCCGACCAACTCTCCTGGGTCCTCTCCTCTAGGGCACAGATTGGAGAGGACCCTGTCCCTGATTCCTTTGCCGGGAAGGGACTCAAGCAGGGCAGTAGTGCTGCTTGGGTTGGTCTCCCCTGAGACAGTCCTTGGGAGCCGGTGACCAGAGCAAAAAAAGTTGAAAAAAAAAGAAGAAAATGTGGAGTCAAAATATTTAAAATTACCAAAGGTATGAGTGAGCACAGTAAAATTTCAATGTTTGTGCATAACATTGCCATTTTTATGTATTTTGACCCCTGGAGGGTGGGTCTCGTTTGGGCCAAGTGGATGAGCGCAGGCCGAAGGAGTCAGTCTAAGGGCAGGAGCGGGGCAATGGCCCACTTCTGGATGAGCCTGTCTGTTTTCTCGGGTGAATAAAAAGTCTAGTTGAGACCTGGTGAGGACGTAACAGAGGCCATAGCTTACAAGACCCTTTCAGAGGGGGTGTGGACCCCAAGGGAAGAAGTGAGGAGTTATCTCTGCCACTATCAGGCAGTAGAATTGAACTCACAGAGAATACAGATGGTACATCCCCAAGATGGAAGCTAGCTCAGACTTCATGCCTATGGTGGGAAGCACCACTTACTACTAAGCCTCTAGGAGTTACCCACAGGGGTCAGTTCTTGGGTGAAGGTGGGGGGGTTGGATCTGTGTGGTACTGTGGACCTCCCGTAGAGTCCAGTTTCTCCTTGCCTGCCACAAATTGTAGCCCTGCTAGGCTGAAGAAGTGATTCAGACCTGGGACTTCTTGGTCATGGGGGTCAATTCTTGGCCAGGAAGTGGCAGGCAGCATCTTCTGGCACCACAGATCCCCTGGGGATGGTGGCCTGCCCTTGCCCACTAAAATTGGAGATGGAGGGTAATGAAGAGGTCCAGCAGCAAGACATTTGGGAGAGCTGAAGCAGGATGGCTCCCTGGGTACATGCCACCCATATTATGAGGAGCAGGGTCACTCCGAAGTAACTGTAGAAGATTGTGATCGGTTTGATGTTCTTTAATGGGATTTGATGACAGTGAGTTTGTAGATGCAGTAGGATCCTGCCAGAGAGAGTGTAGCCAGCCGTGGGAAGCTGGATTTGAATCTGCCAGTGGTAGAATCAATGCTGCCTGAATTGTTCAGTTAGAAACCTAAAAGTGATCAATTGTATGCTGCCCATTTAGCAGGGGTAGTCGGAGTGACCGTTCTCACTGAATATGGACAGTGCCTGAACACTGATGTAGTGGAGCCTTGGTCCATCACCCTAACTTCCCTCCAATGGAATCTTGTGGTATCCATAAAAAAATAATCCAGGGAGTAATCAAGTTTATTATTAAAGGATCCTTTGAAGTTCTCAGTTTCAGTCGGACTTTTGATGCCTGCTTTGTTTGTTGTGTTGCTAACACAGTTTGCCTCGAGTCCCGAAGAACAAATTTAAGTTACCTTCAAAGTTTCTGTTTTGGTCTCCCATCCCCACGGATTGAACACCTGCATACCCTTAGACTTCAGGGAGTTGGGGGGCTACATACTTTCTTTCTATTGACATGGAAAATGTCATGACAGTTTTAAAAAAAATTAAAAAAATTATTTTTTGGCACTTTTTCTGATTTATGATATTAGTCCACATAATTTATTTTGGTAGCTATATGTGTAATACCCATAAACATTCATCTTGTAGATTAAATTGCATTGCTAACATGTTCACTGTCCCTTCTAGCAGTACCAGTTCTTCCTCACTTTCACAGGCTTCATCTGTGAAAGCGTCGAAAGATAAGAAATGATTTAGCCCCATTGGACAAAACTTTCTTATTAAAGAAATATTGAAGTTGATGGCAGATGAGGACCGCAAGGCCCATTCAGTCTGCCCATTTTTTCTGCCTTATGAATGTGCTATAGGCCTGTACTCTGTCAATGGCCTATCTATTCATACTCATCTGTATTGCTCCCTTATGCTTGTTTGAAGCCCTGCATTGTATTCAAATACAGCACTTCCTTAGGTAGGCTGCTCCATGCATCCACCACCCTTTCTGTGAAAAAGAATATCCTCACACTACCCCTTAATTGGCCTCCCTCTAATCTCATGCTGTGTCCTCTTGTCTTATTTTTCTTATATTGAAACATGTTAGACTGTTTTACCCTGTTAATGCCCTTAAGATGTTTGCATGTTTCGTTTATATCACCTCTCTCCCTCCTTTGCTCTAAGGTATACATATTGAGCTCTGTTAATCTGTCCTCATATGTTTTCTGATGCAGTTCCTACACCATTTTGGTTGCCCCTCTCTGGACTACTTCCATTTTGTTAATGTCCTTGTGCAGGTGTGACCTCCCTACTCCAGATAGGGCCTAACCAGTGTCTTGTAAAGAGGGATCATTACCTCCCTCTTACGACTTGTGATGCCCCTACTAATATACCCCAACATCCCTCTAGTCTTACCTACTGCTTAAGTGGTCTGCTTGGATGATTTCAGGTCATCTGTGATGATGATGCCCAAGTCTCTTTCTTCCCTTGTTATTGCCAGCAACTCCCCTCCCAACCTATAGGTGGTTTCAGGGTTTCTCTTCCCTATGTGCATGATCTTGCACATCTTTGCGTTAAACCCCATTTGCCACTCTTCCGACCAGTTTGCCAGTAAAACATAATTAAAGCAAGATAAGAACGGCTTTCCAGGCACCTAACACCCCCCTTCCCCCAGCTACGCATATGTGAAAAGTGCTATTTTTTTCCTTAACCGTTCACGTGTAGCTTAGGCAGAGTCTGGAGCCGAAGCCTTAGTGCCCTGCTTGTGACACTGCAGTCAGTCTGTTGCTGTGGAACTGGGCGTTGTGACTTCAGCTCTGAATAAACCCACCGTTGGATCAACTGTAAGGGGAAAAAACTTATGATCATTTGCCAGGACCCTTAATAATGAAGAATGGAACTGTTTGCAGTATTTTTTTTCAGAATGCAGGACAGTGAATTTCTGTTTATTCCAACTATGTTTTTTGTCTAGTGGCAGAACTCCCTCTTTAAATTCAAATGGTTTGTATAACATTGAGGCATGTGACCTGTGAAAATTACCTAGCCTCAGAATTTTTGTAAGCCCACATAATTATGCAACAACTCCGAGCACTGTAGTAATTTATTTGCAAGGTCTTACCAGGAAAAAGCTATTGTGCAGGTAGCAACTCCTTTCCAGAGGCATCCTGAAGATGCATTCTGAACTTATGTCCAGATGCCACCTGGATAATACAAATAATAAGTATAACTGTTGTTCAGTTTTGATGGTCTTTTAGCTGTGGGTGAGAGAACCATAAAAGGTTCTGAGGTTCTGATAAGTCATAAAAAGTTGTGATAATTACCTGTGCTGTGTCTGAACTTTCAGAACCTTTTTTGTTTAAAGAACAAAAACTGTTAACCATAATTTCCCACCCTTAAGCTATCTGTGAGAGTACAGGAATCCATAAATAATCTGGTGTGATACTATGATAAATATAATTAGTGCCATATAGCTAGTTAGTACTCCTGTTACATAGAAACCTAGACTTTGACGGCAGATAAGGACTGCTTGGCCCACCCAGTCTGCCCATTTCCCTACCTATTGGATAAGTTGCAGATCCAAGTTGACCAACAGCCTATTTCTTCCTACACCCCACCAGAATCGCCTTATGTCTGTCCCATGCATTCTTGAATTCCCACACTGTTTTTGACCCCACAACCTCCTTAGGAAGGCCGTTCCATACTTCCACCACCCTCTCCATGAAAAAAAATACTTCCTCACACTGCCCTTGAGACGTCCCCCTCTATCTTCAAATTGTGTCCCCTTGTTCTTGCACATTTTTTTTTCTGATAGATGCTACCCTTCTCGACTTTGTTGATTCCCTTGAGGTACTTGAAAGTTTCTATCATTTCCCCCCCTTCCTCCTTTCCCATAGGGTATACATATTACACTCCTCTAGTCTCTCTTCATATGGCTTCTGGTGCAGACCCTGCACAATTTTAGTTGCCCTCCTCTGGACTGCCTCCATCCTGTCTATCTTTGTGGAGATGGGGTCTCCAGAACTGCATGCAGTACTCCAGATGGGGTCTCACCAACTTGTCTGTACAGAGGGAAAACAACTTTCTGTTTTCTATTGGTGATGCCTTTTCCTATACATCCCAGTGTCTCCCCAGCCCTCCATACTGCCTTCTCACATTGCTTGCTTACCTCTAGGTCATCTGATATGACTGCTCCCAGGTTCCTTTCCATTTTTGTTGTTGTTAGTACCCCCCCCAGCCCCGTTTTGTACTCTTCCCCTGGGTTTTTGTTTCCCATGTGCATTACTTTGCATTTCTCTGCGTTGAAACTTAGCTGCCATACTTTTGACCATTCTTCCAACCTTGCTAAGTCCCTTCTCATCCTTTCCACCCCCCCTTGTGTATCAGCCCTGTTGCAGATCTTTGTGTCGTCTGCAAAGAGACATACTTTTCCTTCCAGTCCCTCCGCAATGTCACTTATAAAGACATGAAAAAGGACTGGACCCCAAGGTTTTTTGCATGGCCAGCAGAACCACACATTCACCTTTATGGCAAGAATTTGAATGGAAAATAAGGATGAGATACTTTTACACACCAGCCATATAATAGAAATGGGGGAGAGGGGCTCAAGCAAGCTGTTGGAGACACTGTGGGGACCAATTGGCAGATAACTCCAGCATATTCTGGCTATGTCCAGGGCTTCAGACTTTCTGGCAACAGATATCCCAGACTTTGGCAGGTGTATTTTCCTGCCCTGCATCCCTCACCATTGTAAATCTAATATTAGGATTGTTCCCCCCCCCCCCCCCCCCCATAAGTTAAGGGTATAGATGGAGTTTACTTATGAAACATATTCCTTGCAGCAGCTCATAAGTCCGTCTCTAGGAAGTGGCTGTCTAGAGATCCCCCGACTTACCACCAGTGGTGTTCCATAGTGCAAGAAATACAGGAGATGGAGGAATTGATGTACAAAGTAAACCTCAAGATGCACATTTTCACACAAAGGTGGATATTGTGGCCTCACTCCACCTTGTGAGCCATATATGGCTAAAATAGGTATAGCCCTGGAATGGTCCCAGCTGAGTGTATATGAAATAGATCCCGGGGTATGGGATCTTGGGGGATATTGGACAGTGTCCATAAGACCTTGAGTCGTGGGGAGATGAGTGGGGAGAAAGAAAGAGGGAAATAAAGCCATATTAAAATCTCAGAGGGGTAATAAAGCTAAAGGTAATTTTTAACAAGAATCTGGGGCTCACAATATATATAGGATGTCCTGTGAAACCATGTACTCATTTTTATGCTAATTGAATTAATTATGTATGCAGCAGGAATTGTTGATATAACCATGTACTATGTACCCAAATGTTTCAATACACTTGAATTAAAAAAAAAAAAAAAAAAAAAAAAGGACCAGATCCAGTACTGAACCCTACAGTACCCCGCTAGTAACCCCCCTTTCTTTGGAGTGGACTCAGTTTACTATTACCCTCTGTGTCCTGTTGTCCAGCCAATTCTTTACCCAGGCTACCACCCTGGGACCCACTCCCAGGCTGGCTAATGTGTTTATTAATCTTTTCTGTGGGACTGTGTCAAATGCCTTGCTAAAGTCTAGGTATGCCATGTCCACAGCCCCTTCCTGGTCTACTACTTTGGTCACCCAGTCAAAGAAATCTATTAGATTTGTCTGACATGACCTTCCCGCTGTGAATCCATGATACCTTGGGTCCTGTACCCTGCTGTCCTCTAGGTACTCAACAGTTCTTTCTTTCAGAAGTGAATCCATAATTTTCCCTACCACTGAGGTCAAACTAACAGGTCTATAGTTTCTTGCCTCTGCTTTGCTCCCACATTTATGAAGGGGAATCACATCTGCCCTCCTCCAGTCCTTAGGTGCCACACAATCCTCCCATTATTTGTTAAAAAGGGTAGTCAGTGGTGTCACTAGTTCTCCCCTTAGTTCTTTTAGAATTCTGGGGTGAATCCCATCAGGGCCTATTGCTCTGTCCACTTCAGTTTTAGGAGTTCTTTCAGAACCCTTTCTTCTGTGAATGGAATGGTATTGACCCGCTATCGAGAGTGCTTCTACTGACTGGATTAGGTACCGCCCACTCCTCTTCTTTTGTGAATACTGAGCAGTGTTGTAACATCATTCTGAGTATGACCATTGACCACTTAATACAGATCTGCCTCACTGAGTCCTTTCTTCACCTCTCCATCTTTCTAGATAAAGAGATGCTATGGGAGTACAGTATATTAAAGCAGCAGTGCAGCAAACCTTTGGCCATCATATGGGCAGCCATATGCTTCCTCCACTGTGGCCTATGCTAATGTACGCTGCCGAGCAATGACTGAATCTGTTGGGCACATTAGCATAAAGCAGGTGAGAGAAGTATACGGCTGCCCATGAATTGACAGTGGGCAGCCTTTCTAAAGGGAAGTTACAGGGGCATATTATCAGTTAAAAAATATATTAAGGTATTAAAACATTTAAGACTCAAATCGCTTATCGGGCAATTAGCTGTCAATGGGAGAGTGCTATTAAATGTGTGTTGTCTTCTTTTAACTTGATAACCTAAGAAAATGGAACTAGAGCTGAGCTCCCTGTTCTGGACCCCGGGACTTTTTTGCAAACTAGGTGTTACACCTACGAGTAAATAAATGATATCATAGCAAATTATGAGGCTCTACTATGACATGGGTGTTGTTCATTTCAATGGTGTCAGTAGCAATGGAAAGTACTGTACCAAACTGCAGTGTTCCCCTAAAGGCATTGAGATCCCTGTTGCAAGGGTTCAGGGAGTTTGATCTTACAGTGTATTCCTTTAATCTGTTTGCCATGAGATGATCTTCCCTAAAATGAATAGTTGATCCATTGGTACATTGTATTGAGATGACCTAGAAATACTCCATATTGAAACGTGCTGTGTAGACCAAGTCCAGCAACTCTTCGTACATGGCAGATTTCCCAAACTGCTTTATGTTCCAGGCAACCCTGTGTCCCAGCATCAGCACATAATGCTGCTTCGCAGGCAACCTGGGTTCAGGAGCAGAGTTGGGTCACCACATCGGGAGATGGGCTGGGGAAAACTAGCCACCATTCAGCACTGTGCCTAGCCAGAGAGGGGCAACGGTATGTTCCAGCACCCCAGTGACTACTACAGCTGGGTCAGGGTGCTTGCCTCTCACCATGAGGATGCTGTAGTGCCGAGATTGGTGGAGGCACCATTCACATCAAATGAGTGAAGGGAGGAATTGGGATGAAACTGAGGCAAAACAGCTCCTTGCTGTCTCGGAGATGGCATAGAGACTGAATGGGATATAACCCCGATTTACAGGGTATGTACTTGTAGGACAACAGGGAGGGCAAAAATAATAGATTGAACAAAAAAATGGCTGCTGTAACTTCCCGGAAGGCATGAGCTAAATTAAAGTTCTTGGAATTGTTGGTCATGGATTGAAGATAGTAGGCTCCTAAAGTACTCTCTGTACCCACATGACAGTGTAAACGTTCCCACAGTGCCCCACAAATTTTATTCAGCCTTGTCTTGGAGAGGCTAACTGTAGTAGGCAAGAGAGTCATTCACACCCCATGACCATCAAATCCTTGGTTTCTTATGTGTGACTGCCAATAAGTATGTTTTTTAATGGTAGCTGTGATAGTGGTTTTGTGATCTGGAGGACAGTCCAGTTGGAGCCAGATGGAGATCACCACCATTTTTGTTCACGTAAGCCAGCAAAAGGCCATCAGTTGACAAGTGGACAATGTCTTTTGCCCACTACCTACTAGGAATGTCACAGTACAAAATTCTGAGTATCAGGATATTTGTGTGTAAACCGTCAAAATAATCATTATCTCAGTAATCTGCAGCATTTCTAATTTTATGAAAAATGAACAGTTTTTTTTTTTTTTTGAGGGAATGTCGGGAATCTGGAACTTTGATCACCAGAAGACAGACATGCTGTCAGAGCAACTGAGATGAAAGCTCCAGGATAAGGCCAGACTGGACACATGCCCTGGTAAAAATCTGCTGTGTCCAAGCTGTGCCCCAGCAGTGAAACATAACTGGCAACATAGTCTTAGTTCAAATTCTCCTCCATGCCCAGACCCAAGCCCTCTGTGTCCTGCCTGTGCCCTGGTCATTCTTAGCTCCTTGAGCTGCCTGTATTTATTACAATACTGTATTTAGTGCTATACAATAATCCCAATATTATTTTTTTTTTCAATAAATTATTGTTAATGGGAGTTATTTCAGATATATCTTCATATTGTGACATTCTCTATTACCAACCTGGATAGATTTCATCCAGTGGCCTAGAGATAAAAGAATTGGTAACTCACTACCCATCCACTGAGTCACCAGTTCCTTCACATTTTTTTTTTGTCTCTTTCTTAATCTGGTTCCCGTTTTCAAATAGTACTTGGCATATGTTTGCTTCAGCTACTGCTTCTGTTTTACCAATTCATGTGCTGTAGAAGAAAGCAACTCCCATGGTGCCTGATCCAGTTTCCGCTTCTTAAAGGGGCCATGTCCCTCTAGCTGTTAATCTAATTTAAAGGTTCACTGCCTGCCTTTCCTGGCCCTACATTAAGTTTGATGGGCCTGCTGCATTTATATCAGTGGAATGTACAGATCATTAGTGTTTTGAATCTTGCTGGTCACATATAGTGATTACTTTAGAATTCTCATTGCCACCGCCATTTCATCATGGAATTGTTGCACTGTCTGTTCTGCTCGGCATCTGCAGCAGTCCCTTGACACAGCTACAAAAACCAGTGAGAGCATCTCACAGTCTATTTAAAGCAGTACTGTACCTTGGGACCAGACTAATGCTTCTCTTTAAAGAACCAAAACCAAGAGTTATATGAATGCCCCAGATGTTCAGCTGTCATGCTGAAGTAGCACTCCTGAGATGTGTATTGAACCAAAATGGATACAGGCTAGTGAAAGGTTCATGTGTTGGGGGAAAAACGTCAGCGGCTCATTTTTTTTTTATCAATTTTCATGTTAACCCTTCAGTAGATTTCAAACCATTTATAGCACTCTCACAAATCATCACCCTAGAAGAACTAGAATTCATTGTCTACGTATATCTTCAGTCTAAAACTGCCCTCGATCATAAGCCGCCCTCTATCTATAACCGCACCTCCACAGACAAAGTTTCAATATAAGCCGCCCTCAAATACAGACCGCTACTGAATGTTGCATCAGACAACAACTTAAAAGGACAAACAAAAGGACACAGTGATTTTCTGTGTGTTCGGCATGTTTGTGGTACATTACAGCAACCCTTCTTCAGCTCCCATACTTGCTTCTCCATAACCCCCCCCCCAATACACACACACACACAAACATCCCAAGTGAGCAGAAACATTGCGGGAAATGATACACATTAAGCTCTCTGATCTTGTAGCATCCCACTCCCTTTTAACAAACAAAAAGGCAGTTTTCCTTGGTTCGATGTGTTTCAGTGTCCAGCATCTCTGGCCACGCTCAGGTACATCTCTAGTGCAACTAAGCAAAACACTAATGTGCTCAGTAACACTGAGAAACAAAGAGTCAGCACATTTTATAACAGGCACACCAGGCACACATTAAAAAAAAAATTTACTCTGAAACAAACAAAAAAAAAAAACTTTCAAAAGTTTTCACAGCAAGTACATTCACTTAATTTCTTTCCCGCTGGTAAGATCACAGTCTGAGCAGATTTCTAGTGCAACGGTTTTATTCACTTGGCTCTGCATTTCATTTTGACATTTTCTCCTGGACCATTTCCAACGAGTTCTCTGTCTGACTACAACTCTGCATCATCAAATTAGGCACTGGCCGATTCACTTTCATTCTTAAGTAACAGCCAGCACACATCACTGAAAATTGCCAATCTAATAAAAAACGCCCTCTAAGATTAGCCGCCCTCTATCATAAGCCGCGGCTCAATCCGTAACTTTGCATTACAAGCCGTGGCTTTAAATCGAAGATATACGGTATTCTTTTTCTTATAGTCATTTACATAGGAATCCTAATTTTCCAAATTTTAGACTGACGTATGGGTAATCATGGCTACCACATCAAGGTATCTGTAATAAGCAAGTCCTACTCTAGTTCTTGTTGTGTTTACTTGCTACTAAAATATACAATATAAGCTAGCATATAACTTGGCTTATTAAAGGATACTTAAATTTATGAAAAAGCTAGGTATTGAACAGACAAAACAGATGAAGAGTGCTTGATAGTGCCACCTGCCAAAATGAATGCTGGCAATAACTTGCTTTATAACATGGAAACAGGTTCAGAGAATATTAAACTTTGTAAGTTGGCCTGTACTTTAATTTACCACTCTCAAATTCACCTACATAGGCTGAGGACATCACAGCTGAGTGGCATCAATGGACAAGATAGCTGCAGCTGCATTACTGTATCCTTGTGCCCTGTTCTGGTCATGCAGTGATAAAGGCTTGTAATTAGCTTATGTAGTAAACTCCCAATACATATTCTGGAGTTCTTTGATAAGCGTTTCTCGTTTCATTATCAAAACCAGAGGGAGGGGAGGCACTTTCTGTCTACATTATTTCCTTGAAGAAACTGGCAGCTATTATGTTTGTTCGGTTTCTAGATGATTCCTTATAGGATCAGTCTGATTGTGGCCTACACTGGGAAGAGCGATCACAAATGACTTTTGACTAAAATGGACTTTGACTTTCAAATCCATCTGTGACATTGGGCTTGCATGGAGTTCACAGTGGAAAGATACCAAGAAGTTAGCTGGGCATGGAGAACCACCCAGGAATGAGGTTCACAAAGTGGACAGTATGGTAGGTGCCAAGGGGCATTCTAGACTACAGAGGCTACTTCATCAGCCCACCTAGATCAGCAAGGCTCTGAGAAATCAGGACCGCAAGCTAATCAAGCAAAGGCAAAGCAGACATGTAACCATTTTTGGGGATGATCACTAGAAAAAGTACTGTAAGTGCAAATTTCAGATTACGTGCAGACGCGAATGTGATCTTTTGACATGGCTGTGTAATGTACCACCAGCCGGTGCCACCATCAGCTCAGCTGATATCACTGGCTTTCACTTCATTGTAGTATTCAGCTCAATTGATGTCACTGGTTTCCAGAACAACTTAGTAATTTAAAAAATGAATATTTGGTGGGGAAAAGGCTGCAGTGATATGGGGCCCAAAATAAGGAGAAAATAAGCCTATTTCCAAACAAGCACACCAGACCGTATACTGGGGTGATTTCATAGACTTCACAATTGCCCAAATAAACAGTTACATTAAAAAATGTAAAAACAGGGTTTTTGTTCCCTTCAAGTTGCTTGAGTTTTGTTTGTGCGGCGCTTGTTTCAGTGTACACCATCAGGCCCCAGTGCTGCTAGCCATCAAATCACTCAGTGTGGTACCCACAGCCATTGTGATGAGAGCTCTACAATTAGGCCTTTGAGGGAAAAAACAGATGTCCCTGCCTTGGGAAAAGAGGTCTGTGGGGGCTGGGGAAGGGTTGTATGTGAGTTTATACAAAACATACAGTATAGTGATATATAGCATCCTTTTTGTTCCCCCTTGTTCATTTTGCCACCTTGTCTTACCCTAGCCCTCCTCTTTAAAGGGACACTTTCTGCCCTTTACTTATGCTTTTGGGCAGCACTCAGAAAAGCGGCTTCACTGCCTGTAGCAGTTCACCTTGTGCCATATTACAGACAGCAGAACTGGAGGCTCCATAAAAATGATCACTTGTTCTAATTTTACTCAGATGCAAAACCCAGGCAGTCCAAACCTATTGTCGGTGCGCTGATCCCACAGTGCGGTCACATTTGTAAATGGTGCTGAAGCACTGGAAGAATCATTCATGAAGTACCTTACCTGAGTTCAGCTAAATACACTTTCTAGTAGTAGAAAGTTGAACTCAAGAAACTGTCTCTTTCTTTGAAATGAGGGGTAAAACTTTGTTAAATCACGGTCTGAAAGTCATGCCAAATGCCCAGTATGTTGCTCAGAAAGCAGGGACCGGCAAGTATGCTGTGCAAACACATACTAATTTATAGGGAATTTTCCAGCAATCCTACAATCCAGTGCATCCTGTGATTCACTTAGAATGCAGAAATTTGTCCAGGCCTACCTGGAAGGCTTATACTGTTTCCTTGTCCTTTGTTTCCACTGGTAGGGTGTTCCACAGGTTCTCCACCCTCTGGGAGAAGTAGTGGCTCCTAACATTACCCGTAAATCTGCCTCCTTTGAGCTTTAGGGCATGTCCTTTTAGAGCACACAGAATCAAACATCTCTGTTCAACTTTGTTGATATTCTTCAGTATGTAGAAAGCTGAGATCATGCCCCTCTTCAGCCTCCTTTTCTTCAGGGTGAACATGTTAAGGGCTGTTAGGCTCTCATCATAGCGTTTGTCCTCCACACCTGAATATTTTTGCCGGTAGTACAGCCTAGAGGTTAGAGCAATGAGCTGTGAATGAGCTGGCACATTCAGCTGACCTGGCTTTGATTCCCACAACCTCCAGTAGCGGTCGATGTAACTCTAAGCAGGTCACTTAATCTCCCTGTGCTCCCGAGATGCATCTGAAAATGAGCTTTAGCTTGGTGTACTGTTCCAGACCAAAACCTATAAAAAAAAAAAAAATATATACAGTATTGTGATGGCCCTGCATTTCACTTTCTCTACTGCCTCAGTGGCCTTTTCTATTAAAAAAAAACCCTGATCTGCATGCAGTACTGCAGGTGGGAAAATGAAAAAGAGCAGTGCATAGACACTGAGTGGCTGCTGTCGAACAGCTGTATTTAGCAATAAGGCAGAAATGGAAAGACACCCTCAGGACCCAGAGTACTCCAGGTGGGACCTGACCAGGGCCCTCTTAAGTGATAGGATTACTTCCCCTACTCTACTGGTAGCTTCCTACTCTTTAGAGTGCCTCTAATGTATTGCTAATAGTAAATTTTGCGATTGTATTTTTAATTCTGTCCCTCTATTAGTGACTGCTAGATCAATCCAAGTTGACTTGGTTTAAATTACATGATGGGCTATGAGGTCTAATATGTCCCTGTCAGCTTTAAACTTGTGAAATTATTTTGCCCTAAGCCAGTTTGCCTCCACGCTACTATCTGGTGATTGCATGTGATGATACACATCGTTGAACATTTATTGTGATACATTATGTGGTAGGTCACTCTTTGTGCACTTTTGGAGGGTATTTTTTGGATTTTTATTTTATAGATACAATCATTTTCACCAAGTTTTGTCTGCAACGTCTCCAATTAGGGATCTGAAATAAGATACACACCTTAACCTGCAAAAAATGAATCACCCACTGTGAGAAGGGAAACGGTTTTGATTGCACTGGAAAAGGGATAACTAATATGAGTGTATATCACTTTACAACCATTGATCTTAAGTGATTGGGATACTCATGGACCCTTCCCCATGGCAAAGTGTGGTGAGTATGATGCCACTGAGGTGTCTGGTCCGAACTCTCTCGGTATGTGTATAACGTGCCGTTTGTTCTTATATGCCATGTCCTTTTTTATTATGAAATAAATGTAATGAAATTCCCTATTTGAACCACACAGCAATGACTCAGGATTGATCTTGAATGAGCTAGATCTGAAGGTTTTCTCCATCCCCACTTTGGATGCACCCCAAAATTCTTCTTGCCTTCTTTACAGGGGAGCTGGAGTCTTTCTAAAAGTGGAGGGGGGGCCAAGGTCCAGGGGTGAGGAGGTAGGACCCCTGGGGTGTAGCACATTGCTGCCTCCTCCCCCCAATCCTTAATTCCTTCTGACAATTGGCAAACAGCATGGAGGTGTGCAGGAGCAGAACTAGTCAGGTGCTCTGTTACTTTTTTTCTCCCCTCCCACCAGTCCCCCCCAGTTTGCAAAGTTTTAATTTGCTTGTATGTTAATTTTTTTTTTAATTCACTAATCACTTCAGTTCAGCATCACACTCACTGACTAACTCACTGCTGCTGGCTGGCCCAGTGACCCGGACCCTCTCGCCCCAATTAAATCCTTGCTTAATTCTTTCCTTTTTTCCCTTATCCATAGTGGTTTCTCCTGGCCAATATACCTTCTTCCAACCTGTTCTGTTCCTGAGACAGTTCACCCATCCCTCCCTGACCCTGTTGTTCCTTTGGTCTGACTCACTAGTTTAAGAAAAACAAATTCCTCCGGCTCCAGTTGCTCTTTTTTTGCCAGGTGCCCCCTAATAACGTCCCTACCTAGTAGTCAGGACTTGGTATCCACAGTCCGGTTTAGGTTATGCTTTTTTTTTTTTTTACTTCACTGACAAAAAGACAAATAACACCATAGTTCATGGTTGTCGGCCATGCAGTCGCACAAAAAATGGATGACTTGTTTAACTACAAGAAGCTGTTAGCTGATCTGACTGTCCTTGTTCAGTTGGGTGCAAGCAGCAGTTCTGTGAAGGACCCTGGTTGGCTACCTTCTTCATGTGCCTGTTTGGAACTTGATTCCTGAATCCCGAGTAGTAGAGTCCCAATCCGACCCGATTCTGTCCTCATAGAGCAGGCCTGAACTCTTACGAGTCAACTGCTCACCAGTCTACTAAGTGAGTGCTTTCATTATCTGGACTGTCTGACTGCTGCCACCTGACGGCTGCCGTGTGGCTGAACTGAACTTTATTACTGCTGCGGGCTCAGCAGAGAGCAGCCAGACCATGCTTCTTTTTCTAAAATTCTGGCAAAAAGAGTGAGGGAGCATGGCCCCTTCATGATTTAAAGTGAGGGGGGCCATGGCCCCCCTGGCCCCCGGCTCCAGTGCCCCTTCTTAACAGCAGCTGCACACTGCTTGTTGTGCTTTAGTCCCCTGTCTATCACGCCCCTCTGGTCCTTTTCCTTTTCTGTTGCAGCGAGAGGAGGTTCACACAATAATTTTGTGGAAACATTCATAAAGTGAGATTTATAGCTCAGATGAATAGTTCAAATAAAACTTTTATTTTGAATTTGTAAGTTTTTCACTTTTTTTCCTCTTTTCTTTTCCTTGTTTCTGAGTTGATAAACTGAGATTGACTGTTGAAAAAGGAAATTAAATATCTAACTGAAATAATATGGCCCCTCTTCTCAGCTGCACCAATGACTCTACTTCTTTCTGTTCTGGAGGTCCTCCGAGCATCCCATCCAGATTATTTATCTCGAATAGGGGCCAATTATACCAAGTTACTGAATTGCAGTCTTACTGATTCATATTCTTATAGTATTTTTATATCTGAGCTTGTACATTTATCTCCACTTTTCTATTTTTTTTGTTAATAAATAGATTCAGCTGCCTCTGTTTCACAGGCTCAAATGCCTATGGACTACAGTTTACAGTGTCACTATTTATAGGCATAGCCCTACTTTAGTTTATTGTGTTTTTTTAATTTTGTTTTTCTCTGGGAGAGACCTCCGTCCTGTTTTTTTTATCCGCCCTGGTCATGGCCCCCAGAGCTCCCACCAACTGCCCATTGCTGCAACTCCCAGTTACCCCTGGCTTACCCCCCCAGAGAGCGGGGCCGCGGCACCGGTTCCCCTAATTCCGGCGCCACGGGATTAGTGACTGTTTGGGAGTGCAGCGGCAGTGGCTGACTGAAGCCTAGGAAGGGCTTCATGTAGACGGAGGCTCTCACCTCCTCCATTTTCTTGTTTTTTCCTTTGGGAGACTGGGATGTGCAATGACGTCCAGCATCCGCCCTGCTTCTATTAGCTGCGATTGCTGGTAGCTGTGGGACCCCCAGCCTCTGCTAGGGGTCCATCATGCGCCGGACACTTCCCCACCCTCCCCCGGAGAAGGAGAGCTGTCCATGGGATGCTCTATGGGAGCCTTTGTGTGAAGCAAATAAACAAAACAAAACGATGTAAGAAACCAAATGGTTCTCAAAGGAAGTGGCAGTGAAGGTTCAAGAGAAAAAGAAAGCATTCAGGAAGTACAAGGAATGCAGAAGGAGCAGGACAGAGAACTGTATCAGTTAAAGCAAAAGGAGACAGGAGGCAGTCAGATCAGCAAGGGCCCAAACCGAGGAAAGATAGCCAACTCAGTTAGAAGGGATAAAACCTTTTATAGGTACATCAGAGAAACAAGGAAGACCAAGGGAGGATAGTGAGGCTTAATAAAGGGAGGGAGGGTGGGCAGAGGGAGACTGTGAAAAGGCAGAGATACTAAACAAATATTTTTGCTCAATATTTACAAATGAAGAGGGGAGGTACATAAAACAAACAGTAGAAACACTGGATACGAAGTTGATACCAGCCCATTTACAGAAGAAAGGGTTCTGAAGAACTCTTAAAACTGAAGGTGGACAAAGCAATGGGGCCTGATGGGATTCATCCCAGAATTCTAAAAGAACTAAGGGTAGAACTAGTGACACCACTGACTACCCTTTTAACAGATCATGGGAGGATGGGGTGGTACCCGAGGACTGGAGGAGGGCAGATGTGATTCCCTTCACAAAAGTGGGAGCAAGGCAGAAGCAGGAAACTACAGACCTGTTAGTTTAACCTCAGTGATAGGAAAATGATGGAATCACTTCTGAAGGAAAGAATTGTCGAGTATCTAGAGGCCAGAGGGCACAGGACCCTAGGCAGCATGGATTCACAGTGGGAAGGTCATGCCAGACGAATCTGATAGATTTCTTTGACTGGGTGCCACAGTAGTAGATCAGGGAGGACTGTGGACATGGCCTACCTAGACTTTAGCAAGGCATTTGACACAGTCCCACACAAAGATTAATATACAAGTTAGCCAGCCTGGGAGTGGGTCCCAAGATGACAGCCTGGGTAAAGAATTGGCTGGAGAATAGGACACAGAGGTAATAGTAAATGGAGTCCACTCAGAAGAAAGGAGGGTTACTAGTGGGCACCGCGGGGTTCAGTATTAGGACCAGTCCTCTTCAATGTCTTTATAGCTGACATTGCAGAAGGACTGGAAGGAAAAATATGTCTCTTTGCAGATGACCCAAAGATCTGCAACAGAGTTGATGCACAGGGTGGGGTGGAAAGGATGAGAAAGGACTTGGCAAGGTTAGAGGAATGGTCAAATGTATGGCAGCTTAGATTCAATGCTAAGAAGTGCAAGGTAATGCACCTGGGAAACAAAAACCCAGGGGAAGAGTACACAATGGGGGGTGAGATACTAACAACAACAAAACTGGAAAGGGACCTGGGGTAGTCATATCAGATAACCTAAAGGTGGGCAAGCAATGTGAGAGGGCAGCAAGGAGGCTGGGGGATACTGGGATGCATAGGAGAGGCATCACCAGTAGAAAACAGGAAGTTATTATCCTCTGTACAGACAGCTGGTGAGACCCCATTTGGAGTACTGTGTGCAGTTCTGGAGACCCAATCTCCATAAAGACATAGACAGGATGGAAGCTGTCCAGAGGAGGGCAACTAAATGGTGCAGGGTCTGCACCGGAAGACATATGAAGAGAGACTAAAGGAGCTTAATATGTATAGCCTCGAGGAAAGGAGGAGAGGGGGACATGATAGAAATGTTCAAGTACTTCAAGGAATCAACAAAGTCCAAGAGGGTAGCATCTTTCAAAAAAGAGGTGTGCAAGAACAAGAGGGCACAATTTGAAGATGGGGGGCGGCTCAGAGGTAATTTAAGGAAGTATTTTTTCACATAGAGGGTTGTGGATGCATGGAACGGCCTTCCGGAGGAGGTTGTGGAGTCAAAATCAGTGGTGGAATTCAAGCATGCATGGGACAGTCATAAGGCAATTCTAGGGGGTGGGGGTAGAAAGAAGTAGGCTGCTGGTTAACTAGGATCTGCACCTTATCCAGTAGGTAGGAAATGGGCAGACTGGGTGGGCCAAGCAGTCCTTATCTGCCGTCAAAATTCTATGTTTCTATCCTTCTCCCCAAGCGGCCCCTGGGTCAATTCCAGACCTGGGTTGCCAGCGCCGCAAGCAGAATTAAATCGCCAGCTATGACGGCCACCTCAGTTTATTGTGTTTTGAATTTGATGAGCCTAATAAAGTCTGTTTGAATTTTACTTATTTTCCCAAAAATATTCTCACTTTTTTAAAAAGTATTTTTCCACCTCATAGATAGGATTTTTATTACATTACTGTTAGTCATGTTCACTAAAGACTGTATGAACTTGGACTTGCCAGGTGGCATGGAGGACTGAGACAACGCACCTTACCTCCTGACACACTGGCAATCTGTGTTTAGTGGCGAATGTGGGTTGCTGGGGGACGTCCAGGAGGGAGGATCAAGCGTCCAGAGGACAGCTCTCCTCTCTCCCGGGGAAATTGGTGGTCCTACCGAATGACTGCCCTAGATGGAGGCCTGAGGGCAGAATGGCCAGGAAGATGCCAGTGATGGAAGGGTGCTGCGGGATTCTGCAGAGTGTGCATGCCTCCACGTGCACTCGCTGATGTCCACACACCAGCAATGAGAGAGGGAGGGAGAGGAAGAAAACAGAAACACAGGAAATGCTAGCAGGCTACATAAAGCCCAGACTGCACTCCCAACCCTCAGCTTAACCCCTGGCAACTGGAAGGGTAGAGGATGGTCTTCCCCTCCCTGGCCCACCACAGGGGGGGAAATCCATGGGGGGCTTGCCGGCTGAGTCAGGAGAGGGCAGCATAGTCCTGGGGTGGATGCGAGCCCTCCTGAATGGAGAGCTGAAGTCTGCCAACCACCCTGGGAAAGAAGAAACAAAAAGGGAAAAAAAAAAGACTATATGAACTTACTGTTTAAATGAATTATGCCACTTATACAGAAATGTTTAAATGTTTATTTTATGTATGCATATCACATTAATTGTATTGAATAAATTGGTGGAATCTCATGACGCACACTAGACCTGCTCCCTGACGAAGAGCTGGATAGGGTTGAAGTACCGGGACTGAGAGTTCTAGTCAGATGTACCTCTATATTTTTCCACATTAAATACCTGAAAACTTTAATTTTGCCTTAATATTTATTTCTTTGGATCCTCAAGTGCAGAGCTACATGCTTCATTACCCTCAAACTCTGTCTACCTAACATTCCCACCCCCCCCAAGCTCAAGTTGACCCCTGCCATCCTCGTCACTTCAACCCCCTCCTCTCTACACCCTCAAGAGTGCTCCCTTCTCCTCCTGTTGTTCTTGCCTCCCTCTTTCTCCACTGCAGCCTCTCCCAATCAGTGGTTTAACTAGCAATGTTTAGGAGGTGGAACTCTAATATCTGCATTTGTAGGAGGTGGAACTGCCATCCCTAGGAGGTAGAACACAATAATACTCGGTGGAGAAAGGTGTCAGAGGAGATGGAACTTTGTTCCTGTGAGTTCCTGCCCAATTTAACCCCTGCTCCCAGTGCCCCAACTACAGACCAGCTGTCCCTCTGTCCCACCTGGATCCTCCTATCTCCTGCAGTACTCAGCAGTTGGAAGCGATTCCTTACTGGCACAACTGAGAGCACTCCCACGCTCCCCTCCCCCACTGAACCCATTCTCTCCTCCCCAGGGTCCTCCATCCCTCCTCCCTTGCCTTCCTCACCCTCTTAGGCAGTGGGTCCCATTGCTGTTGGACAGCCGACCCCATGGCAGTCAGTCTACTCTGTGATCCTACCCATGGCCTGATCCAGCTTTTCTGCATCCCTGCCAGTATTCCCAGCTCCTTGCTTAGCAGTTGCACCTCAGCCATTAAGGAGCCTGGCCTCCTATATACTGGAAAACCCCTGTCTCCCACATTGTTCCCTGAAATATTGCAGCCCCACACCACCTACAGCACACCACCCTCCCCCTTCCCATCTCCTGCCTCAGCATTATATTTCAAACACTACCCCACTTGCTTCCACCCTAGACATGGCTACTCCAAGTACTACATCCCACCTGCCTTTCCAAGCCTCCTGCCTTCGCAGACCTACCCCAGGTAAGGAGTAAGATCAATCAGTAATCTCACCTGCTTATACAGGCCTACCTCCTATAGGGAGCAGCACCAATCACTAATATCACCTACCTGTACAGGCCTTCCCCAGACAGGGAGTAACTGTACTCATCAATACCTCCTGCCTTTATAAGCCAACCCCAGATAGGGCATAGTTCCAACAGTGGCCTAGTCTTCCTCCTCACTCCTCTCTGACCCTTTTCCTACCTTTAGCTGGCCTCCTTTTCCATTGTTATCCCATTTCTTTACTTGTTCTCTGTTGAGCAGAATCCTCTGCTTCATGGCACTAACACATCAGAGTCACTCATGTGAGGGGTCTCTTGGAACTCTGAGATTTAAATACCCAGTTACAGCCATGCTATTTGGGTGGCTGAACTCAGCTGGTCTTACTCCCCAAGATAGTCAACTCATGGCTGTTGACCTCCCTTACCTGCCCAGTTGCCATAACACTCCCTCCTCCCTTCCCTGTCACACCCTCACACAAATATTTCTTGTATGTGCAACACCAGCAATATAAAAGAAAAAGCAAAGTCAAAGTTCTGCTTACCTAGTAGCATGGCAGCTATGAGTTTCCCCTTGAATTGGAACTGCCCTCCGGATAAAAACAAACTTGCATCTCCTTTTATTGCAGGAGTTTACAGACACACTACTGGGTGACTGAATTCTCTGACCCGACCCCTCGAGATGGCACCGCTTGAAACTGCCGATATTCCTCACTCGCCGTAACAATCTCCCTTCCCTGTCTCACACTTGCACAAACATTTCTTGTGCTTGCTGCACCTGTATTACCAAAGAAAAAGCAGCAAAGTTTATATTTTATTTTATTTATTTAGTTTTTGTTGACCGGGTAAGTGCACTAGACAAGTCCTGCCTATTTTCAGGCACGATCCAGGGGAGGGGGATACAGATGAATGCCAACTGACCTTGAACCAGATTAAGTTGTTGTTGGTATTTTTTCTTTTTAGTGAATGAGGGAAATTTGGCCAGGACACCGGGGAAATTCCCCTACTTTTTTTGGTAAGTGCCATGGGATCTTTTACATCCACCTGAACTACCACTAATCCAGGCAGATGGGACCTCGGTTTAACATCTCATCCGAAAGACTGCACCTCAGAAGTGCAGCACCCCTCTCAGTACTGACACTGTGGTGCAGCATGGGATATTAACCCAAGTGCCAGATGTGGGAAGTGAACCCACAGTCCTTTGATTTCCCGGCCTCAGAGGCCAGTGTGCTACCTACTGACCCACTGACACGGACAAGTTAAAGCAGAGGAGTTTCCTTTGCTTACCTGGCAGCACGGTGGCTGCAAGGTTCCCCTGGAACTGGAAGATTCTTTTCCCTGTGTGGCAGAATAACAGTATTCTGTATCTGGAGTAATAAAAATGAGAGGAATCTTATGGTTATTGAGTTTCAGGACCTTTCTAATGTTAGCTTGCCCTCTTATCTATATGACCTGTCTCCAAATGACTCGTCATGTCTGGGCACTATGTCAAATGGTAATCTGGCTCTTGATTTGAGCAATGAAGTGTGACAGGGTGGGGGTTGTGTAACTGCACACCTCAGGAGGTTTGACACAAAGCAAACCCGAGTGCCTTATGTACCTGAGAAGGACCAGTATCGAACAATTATGCACACCCTTGAGTGCCTTATTGCAACTTTAAAATGGCTTCTTGATTTCTAATTTCTAAATCAAGAAGTAATTTTAGAGTTGCAATAAGGCACTCAAGGTTGTGCATAATTGTAGGATACTGGCCCTTCTCAGGTACATAAGGCACTTGGGTTTGCTTTGGTAGGGTATTATCCTCAACTTGGTACTGTACGGTAAATATGAAGTTGTATGATCTTGTTTTAATTTATTCCTGCTGAGCTATAATTAATGTATTGAAAATGTTATAAAGTTTACAAAAAAAAAAACGGCTTCTTGATTTTGTTAATTTTAGAACCACGTAATGAGGTTCAGAACATTAAGCATTTCTGATCTGTGCTGGAATAACAATTGGTCATGTGATTCCACCAATCACAGTATATGATTTTTCCAACCCCTTTTATAATTCTATATAAGAGAGCTTTCAACAATCTTTGATATGTATGCTCCTGTGATGCGTGTGTGGCTTAAACTCTAGGTGTGTGACTAAAAAGATAGTTGATACAGTGAAAAGTTGGAAAAGGCCTGGGGTAACTTTACAAAACTGGATTTCCACTAACATTGGTTGTCTTGTAGACACTTGTGAAATCAGTGTGAGGCTAAAATTCAGATGCATAGCCCAGTTTCTGTAAACAACACAAGGCATAAACTAAGCAGATCTGCATCAAAATGCACACAACAAGAACTGAAATTAATTTAAATCAACAATTATTGCTAATCGAAAGTTGTGAACAGTGGCCCTCCTGTGGCAGGCAGAGGTCAGGATCTAGCTGCCTGGGGACCTGGTTCAGGTCCTCATTCTATGCTGGAGTCAGCACAGCTGTAGTGATTGGCCAGGTGACATTGCTATTGTAGGAGTGGCTGTTGTGCTCAGCATGCTGTGATTTTATGTTGTTGCTCTACTGTGATTTTGTTTCCAGTGCACTCTGTTTCCAGAGACATCTGATGTAGAGGCACCAGCATTCATGGATGGGGCTGGATTGGAGAGGAGCAGAAGAAAACAGACTGGGAGGTATTGAGGGGGATGCGCCCGAGACACAGGAGACATGAAACAAATGGATTGTACAGTAGGCAACTACAAAGAAGAAAATTGTTAAAGGATTGTTATTCAAGATACCTTCTGAGCACTAACATCACAGTTTGCACCATACAAACTCTATAGATATACTGACTAGAGAGGTTAAAATTCTGGTCCAGGAAATGCAAACAGTAACAGTCTGCATAGCAGTAAAACAGCAGTGAAAAACAAGGCTCTTACTTGTCTTAAAGAGACACAACAGCGTGCCCTAGTAGGTTCTATTGCAAGCCAGGGAGAAGCTCGCATTCCCTAAAGGTGCTGCAGGGGTGTGAAGCTAGATAACGTAGCCCAAGGATCTGGTATATTTCCTGCTGCCTGCTTTTCAGCTTGACAGTATTGTATCTGATCTATGAAGACAGAATGCTTCCACCTCAGGGCATCCTAGCAACATGCTGAAGCAGGGCATGCTGGGACAGGAAAGACCCTGTGTTCCACAGTCGAACCCTTAATTATTAATAAATCACAGACTTGATGGGCAGATGTTTCATGATGACCTTGTGTTTTTTTTTTTAAGTTTAGACCTTTGAAAATATAATATTAACTGGCATTAGCAGGCCACTGGGAGGCAATGCTTATTGCTTAATGACACATATGCTAGTGGTAGCAGATGGTCTAGAGGCATTAATCTCACTATTATGCCCTGGAGGCTGGGCCATGGCACAGGATAGATGAAGCTAGTCCGTGTGATGTTGGGTCTACTGTGACACATAAAGCAAGGGAAAACTGAAGGTTATAGAAAGACAAAATGGAAGGTTATATTGTAATCATGGTAGAAATCCAATAGGTGTGTATCCTTACAGTGCATGAAGAACTGCGGTTAAATCAACCGTGAACTGAACTTGTTAAATGGATTGCAGATTGCATAATAACAGCCTTGTTAGCCGAGGAGTAGCTTTGATTTCAAACAAACCACACATTAAAACAGAAAAAAAGTCCTTGAAAAGATACCTCCGTTTACTTAAATGGAGAGCTCTCCAAAAATATTTCATCGCAAAACATCAGTGTGCACTGTGGAGGTCTGGGGTCTGATAGTGAAGTGGAGGGGCACAGGCTGTCATCTCCAAGGACACAACATGTGATCTCTTCCGTTCCAAAACTGCATCACAGAAAGAAATATTGGATTACCCTGGCTGTTGTAGTTGGAGTTAAGGCTACATGTGCCAGGGTTGTGGAATTTTTTAAGTTAAGCATACTTTAGTGCTCCTTTTAAGGCAGTTCAGCACAGTGATTAGAGAACAGAAAGCTTTGAATTTGTAGACCCAAGTTTATACCCCACCATCAACACTATTTACTCACTGTAAACTTGAGCAGTTCATTTAATCTTCTTTGGTTACCCTATGCTCAATTTCTCTTCTCCCTCTCTATCTCAGCTATTCCGGGGTTTGGGTGGTGCAGTGGGCGGCACTCACTAAGCCCTATACCAAGTGTTACTTACTCATGCATGCCCCAACCATACTTTGGACACCCCTTTCTTTTCTTGAACCACACAGCTGCCAGCTCTTTCTGTGGCCCTCCAGCCCTTGTGGGTGTCCATGCTTTGCCAGTGGTGGCCTCATTGTCTTGCTCTTACTGTCAGTGCCACTGCTGTTCTGCTACTTTGCTTAGTTTCCCCTCTCCCTGCTTGCTGCCTCTCACCTTGGGGGTGCACTGGGGGAACCATTCTTCTGCCAATCCCATACAGAAACAGAGATTTTTGGCATGTCTTCTGCTCCCAGCTGCAATGCTTGCTTGTCGTCTGCTTCCTCCTTTCCTTTGCCTTTCGGCATCTGCCTGCACTCAACAGGTTTCCCAGTTGTTGATGACATCTGGCCCGCCCACAGCTTCCCTGTCTGGTTCTGGGCTCCTAGGTCTGCCTACCTTTGGGTTCCTGCAACTTTTACTGGAAGGGGCATCCTGCTCCTGCTGCCTTCCTCGTTTCCCTCACTGCTCTGATTCCTCCACTGGCATTCTGCCACCCCTTGTTCCTATCTGGGGGTCCTGCTGGGGCCAAGTCTCATCTCATTCATCCATACCTTGGCCCTGCCTGCCACAGGACTTCTGTTCCTGCATTGTGTGGCAATGCTCTGCTCCTGGTATGTTTTGGGCTTACTCGGCCCCAGTCCCCGTGCTTCTCCTATCACTTCTACTCATCTAACACCTTCTCTGGCAGTTATATGCTCCCTGATATCGGCTGCTCAAGGGCCCAGTTCACTTCAGATCCCAGCTCATTTTGCACCATTCTGGCCCAGCCACCACTGTGGCTATGCATTGCTTCAAGTCTTTTTTTGGGACCTTTTTCAGCTGTTCTTAATCCACACACACCAGTTTGCCCAGGCAGCTGTCTTATCCTCCCTTGGGACTCAATTTTATTAATCTAACAATTCTCTTTCCTTACCTATCATTCCTATTTACCTACTGTACCTGCAATCAGGCAAAGGCCTTGGCAATCAACAACAAGGGAGACACACCAAATAACAATTGAGCATATGCCCAGTGAACAACTTTGTGACACGCGCCCCTCCATCAACAGGGCATATACCCTTCTCTATGCCCTACAAGGGCTCAGTACACTTTTGTCCTCTGTGGCTTCATACTACAACAAACCAAGACCCTCAAGGGATCCACTTCATATATCCTTGAACTTGGTCACCAGAGAAAATTTTGGGGCTGCCAGAACTGAAGAAGCACTTCCATAGTCTTCTTTTCCTTGGGTGTGTTCCATAACCCCAACATTCCTTGGCACTGCATCAGTATGCACCTCAGAAGTCAAGTCTGTATCACCTTCTGTGGATGGAAGTCCTATTGGACAAAAGGAGAATCTCAGTTAGTCCCTAGTTCTTCAGCAGCATGTCACAGGTCCAGCATCTTGCTTGGAGTTTCAATAGTCTCGCATTAAGCCTGGAGGGATGGTAATCTGAAGTCTTAGATCCCCAGAGACTTCCTCCACAAGGGAGGTTTTCCACTTCTCCACACTAAAGGTCTTAAAATAGATAATTACATGCTACTGGTATTTTGCGGATCAGGCTGGGTTTTAGATGGTGGCTCCTTCTTACTCACTGATCATTCAGGGTCATGGCCTTCCATCTCTCCTTAGTGACAAATGATGTTCAGTCTGTTCTACATATCTATCTGTCTGTCTGTCTGTCTAGCTATCTATCTATCTATTTCATTTGGACTCATCTTTCTGAACTTCTTTCCTAAGGTACCTTTAGCCAATGGACTTGCCATCCTGTGGCACCTCTTGGGGTGAAACCCTCCTTAAAAGAGTTTCTTTGCCTCTAGTACCCAGAAAGGGTGGTAGATCCTTACTGAGCTACCTACAGTATTCGGCAGCTTTGTCCATTTCAATTGCACATGCAGTATGCTGAACTTCAGAAGCATTCAACACAACAGGCCAATCCGTCAACTGCAATAGTAGTTATTCTTGCTGAGAGCCCTTTTACTCGATGACTATGGGGGTGGTATTCCTCCTGCAAGAGATGCTGGCTGTGGGCATCTTTCATGGGTGAACAAAGCAGACTGATAAATAGGGTTCAAGGACTTGACTCTCTTTTCTGGAGTGTTTTTCAAAATAATTTCCAAAATACAATTTCTTGGACGAAGTACAACAATCATTCAGCTGCTGTACAATTATTTATGGTAACTTCAAAACCTTGCCCTGAGCAGCACTGCCTTAGTGGATAGTATCCTGTTCTCACTTCCTGCAGTGTAACCATCCCCTCTCATTCCTATGATGTCCCTGAACCTGGTGGCCATCCTTGTGCCAGTGGAATTCGTATCCCCACCTTTGCTATCTCTTTGGCTTCTTGAAAAAGCATATTTCTGAGGACGTTTGCACGAAATCAGGCAAACCGTAGGGGGAGTTTATCTGTACCACATTGTTTGGACTGTTTCCTGCTTACCATAATAAAGGTTTTTTTTGGTGTATTTCATTTGTCTAGTAATTCAGTGCATGCCCAGCACACTGTGATTGTTTGTCAGCAGATGATGTCTTACCTGGGCACCAGCTTTTCTGTTTGCATGCACACCTTGCTTCTGGTTTGGAGTTGCCACTCATGTTGCTGGCATCCCGGGTTCAGAAACAAGCCTGTGGCATGGGAGGGCCAGTGGGAGAGGATAGTTTGAGCACCCCAAGGGATGTTCACCTCCTTTGGGAGGCAGTTTTCCTAATACCCACTCCACAGGCACCACTTTTATTTATTTATTTTTTATTTATTTAATGTCTTGGATTAAGCAACCTTTGAGCTACTAGCTAACTTACAAAGGTTCCACATCTAGTACAAACAATGAGATCTACAAAGGTATTTAACTTATGCACAATCAGTTCCAGAGTTACACAATGTGAGGAACAGTACAATGTAGGCCAATGCAAAATCAATAGAAGTGGCAGCCTAGATCACGTGACGCCAGCGATGAGCTAGCAGCACTTCTTTTGAGCTCCCCAGTATTGTCACTTTAAATTGATTAAAACCTCAACTTTTGGACTGTTACAGGATTTCACAACTGGCACTTACGTCAGTGTGTCGAGTGGCTGCATTATGTCTGCAGAAGAAGTTATTATGACAGAAGCAGCACCGAAAACTCCTTTGCCGGTGTCATATTGGGAAGAGGATCAAGTGGAAACCCTAGAGGCCAAGCGCCCCCATCAGAGCAACTCTCCACTCCAGCCCACTCCAACAGTGCTGGGTGATCTCTCTCTCTGGGGCAAATCTACTCTGAACCCTCTGAGATTAAACAAGCTGTACTCCAAATGATAGCCAAAATAAAATAAATTAAGCCTACTTTATGGGAACTATCTACCAGAGTGACGGATGCAGAAGCCCGCATTTCATCCCTTGAGGATCACTGAGCCTGATCTGAACTGGAGATGGTGCAAATTAAATGGTCCCTGGCAGCTCTTGACTCCAAGGTTGATGATCTGGAGGGAAGAAACTGCTGAAATAATCTGGTAATTCTTGGTTTGCCGGAGGGGGAAGGAGGCAGAATAATCTCGAGTTTATTCAGAGGCTATGTTAAATTATCAGGCCCATTGCCCAGTGGCCCTCATTTTGTGGTGGAGTGAGCCCATAGAGCTCTGAGGGTTAAGCCTTCTCCAGAGGATCCCCCCGACCAATCATTTTCAAATTGTTGAACTTTTTAGATTGAGACTATATACTCAAGAAAGTTCGGAGTTTAGAATCCATACAGTGGGCCGGCCGATGTGTACAGATTGTACAGGACCTTATGGCAAAGGCTCGCTGAGCCAGAGCTGCATACATGAAACATAAACTTCCATATCCATCCAAATTGGAGGTGACTACTGCACCGGGTAAACGCCACTTCGACCAGCGGATCAAGCGGCTGCAATGTTACCCCAGCTTTTCCCTGATTTATTTTGTTCCAAAACCTGAGTGAGAGTCGACCAAAGTAGCTATGGCTCCAATTTACTTTATTCAGTTGTGAACTGTTAGTCGACCAAGATAGTTGCTATATTCATGGCAGTCTGACTTCCCCCATGTAAAATTTTGCTGGAAGACCATTGGAAAAATTATTTTTTGGGTTAGCTATCCCCAGCAAAGATGGACATGGGTTGTATCGAGCAATGTTCATTCATTTATCGACACTACCAGTACCTTTCTACAGTCTGCATTTTCTTATTTTAAGAGTGAGCCTTTTTATTTATTGAAGCGCCATCTGTTGATCTAGAGATTTGTTGCCATTACTCCAGTCATCTTAACTAGCATCGTTGTGGAGCATGCCCTTGTGTGTCCTGAGAAGGAGTTCCGTGATATGTAGGACATTAATAGAATTGTTTATTTTACATTTACTTTTACCAGAGAGCAGCTTAATTGAAGCTAGCAGACTGGGCGCGGTCTCATTATGTTGCAAGAACCGTCTAGAAGGACAGGTCTAACTGGGGACCTTTTCATTTTTCTATCTGGGGAAATACCATGATATCTAATGTTTTCTGTTATGGGGTGGCATGATGCCATTTCTGTTTATCCTGCAGTGCCTCAGCGAAACACGGACATTAACCACATCACTAAAGGAGACCGTAAGGTTGTTTTCTAATTTCCTCTGGTTTCTGATTTACACATTTATACATGAAGACTGCTACTTGGGTATTACATATATGTTGGGGAATGAGGCTTTATTTAAGCTAGTCATGGGCATCAGTTCCTGTTCTTTTTTCTACCTTTGAATATATTTTTTATGTAATCTTTATGCCATTATAATGCCAGCTACTATTAGACATGTGGTTGAGGCTCTCATATTCTTGTTATGTGGAGCGATGTTGGGGGGCTAGCTCCACCCTATCTCGGATCTTTATTATTAGGAGTAGGCAGTAGGCCAGAGTTGGGTCAGTTAGTTATTGTAAATACTGTACATTGTTTTCCCTTTCTTACTGTTGGGGGTAGTTGTTATCATTATTAAACATAGAAACATAGACTTTGACGGCAGATAAGGACCACTTGGCCCACCTAGTCTGCCCATTTCCCTATCTAGAGGATAAGTTGCAGATCCTATTTAACCAACAGCCTATTTCTTCCTACCCCCCACAAAAATTGCGTTATGTCTGTCCCATGCATTCTTGAATTCTCCCACAGTTTTAGACCCCTCAACCTCCTCAGAAAGGCTGTTACATGCGTCCACTGCCCTCTCTGTGAAAAAATACTTCCTCACGTTGCCCCTGAGCCGTCCCCCCTCTATCTTCAACTTGTGTCCCCTTGTTCTTGCACATCTCTTTTTCTGAAAGATGCTACCCTCTTGGACTTTGTTGATTCCACTGAGGTACTTATACGTCTCTATCATGTCCCCCCTCTCCTTCCTTTCCTCAAGGGTATACATATTAAGCTCCTTTAGCCTCTCCTCGTATGAGGTCTTTTCTTGTGGATCATTAGATGAGTTGATTGTTTAGGGGTAGGGCTGGTACACTGGTTTCGGCAATGTTAGGTAGTTTATTAAGCATTATTCCATTTTGTCTTGGCTTATCCTATTTTGTTTATAACATGGAATGTTAAAGGGGGGGAAGGACAACAGGAAAAAGCATGTTTTACTGAGGCACCTGCAGCAATTTACTCCTCAGATTGTATTTTTGCAAGACACCCACTTGCTGGATTCCCAGATGTCCTTTTTGACTAAATCTTGGGTTGGCAAAGCATTTGAAGCTGGCAATAGTTAACGCCAACGAGGTGTGGTGATTCTCATCTCCAAATCTGTCCCCTTTACTCTGTTGGCAGACATAAAGGACCTGGAAGGGCATTTTATATTTGTGCATGGTCTTCTCAGGACTTTAGAACTTCTCCTGGGATCTGCCTATGGCCCCAGTTCAGATACTCCTAGTTTCCTTCCAAATCTGGCCATAGCCCTGGCTCCATTTGGTCACCTGCCAATTATTTTGCAGAGACTGGAATCTCTTCCAATCCAATGATTTAGACCATACCTACTGCATGAAATCTGGATTGTCCCCAGGGCAGTGAGCATTGAATGAATTTTCAGATCTTCTTGGTCTGGCATACCCCTTGAGAGTTCTCCACCCTGTCACCTGGGATTTTACTTTCTTTTCTATACCTCACAAGCTGTTTTCGAGAATAGACTTTTTCCTAATACATAAGCTCTTAATTTCGAATGTTCAGTATAGTCATATACAGGCAAGGGTTATTTCAGACAATTCACCGGTTACATTAGCAGTAGACTTTCCATCTACTCCCCAACATCTGCACACCTGGTTCTTAAATAACCAGCTGTTATGAGACCCAGATGTTATTGTTCATTTCAAACAATATATGGAGTTTATTATTCAAAGTAGCAAAGATACCTCACTACCAATAGATATTATATGGGGGAGCCTTAAAACTACATGGAGGGGGATCTTAGGTTGGTATCCCTTAGAAAACGGAAAAAGCAGGCACAGTTAACCGATTGGCTTCAACAAATTCAGTCTATAGAGAGTGCCCTTTCTGCTTCAACACCAAACCAAATCTGGAAACAGTTAGCTCAATTACAGGCTCTATATTTGGGGCACCTCCTCGATAAGGTAGATAAAACAGCTGCTAAACTAAAAGCTACATATATTGGGCAGGGTAATAAAGCCGGCAAGCTTTTGGCCTTTAGAATTAAGCAACAGTCAAGCTCTAGATGGATATCTTCCTCAGACGATCCGGACACTGATCTGCCGACAACAGATCCTAAACGGATTACTGCCATCTTTTCTTGTTTTTATCAATCACTTTACACTGCCCCTTCGACTGACCAGGATAACATAACTGCCTAAGGTCAGCAGCCCAGCTTCCCCAACTTACCGAATCCCTAAGTCAAACTTTATTGGGTTCTATTTTAGATTCGGAGGTGTCTGCAGCTATCGACTCACTTCCCCTAGGGAAAGCCCCAGGCCCAGATGGATTTACTGCACTTTTCTATAAAACATATAAAGATTTGCTTGCCCCATTACTTACCACCCAATACAACCACTGGGGTACCCACGTCCCCTCGGATATCACTTTTTGAAGCCCAAATAGTATTGTTACCCAAATTTGGGAAAAGTCCCACTAAACCCAGAAGCTATCTGCCTATATCCTTGATAAACATTGATACTTAAACTTTATGCCAAAATACTCGCTTCCAGGCTTTTGTCTCTCTGGGTCTCTCTCCTTGGACCAGAGCAAGCAGGTTTTGTTGCTGGACGGAATGCAAGTGAACATTTTAGGAACATTTTCCATTTTCTTTCTGCGTCTGGGGAGACATTGAAGGACTCAGTTTTGGTCTCCCTAGATGCAGAAAAGGCATTTGATCAAGTCTCATGGCCTTACATGTTCAGAGCCATGGAGAAATTTAATATCCCAGTAGAGTTTCTTGATCGAATAAATGTTCTTTACATATTTCCTACAGCGCACATTTGTGTAATAATGAATTATCTAACCCCTTCCTGTTAGCCAGAGGTACCTGGCAGGGCTGCCCTTTATCCCCTTACATTTTTAATGTATACCTTGAACCCTTGACCAGAGTATTGAATTCTGCCCCCTTAGTCAAAGGGATAGAGGTAGGTGGTTGCACCTATAAAATTTCATCATTCGGGGATGATATCCTGCTTCATCTGTCAGACTGGACTACATCTTTACCCAAGGCCCTGGAAATTATGTCTACATTTAGTACTTTTTCTGGTTATAAGCTAAATCCCACCAAGACTGTTGTGTACCCCATTTTGGTTACTTCTCCTAAACCATTTTGTGTTCATTTGAGCCTTCAATGTAAGACTCTAGTGATGAATTATTTGGGTATTAAGCTTACCAAAGATACAACCAAACTTAAAATTTTAAATTTAAATCTGGTGGTCCAGCTTATTATAAAAGATCTTTCTAGGTGGAGGCACCTGCCATTGTCCCTTTGGGGTAGAGCTAGTCTCGTTAAAATGTGTGTCCTCTGTAAACTGATGTACCCCTTAGGCATGCTGAATATTTATCTTCCCAAACAATGGTTCCAGAAATTAACCTCTTTATGTTCTAAATTTCTGTGGTTAGATAAGCCCCCTTGTAGGGCTTATGGGTAACTATGTAGGCCATTCAAATATGGTGGAGTACAATTGCTGGACGTTTACAAATACTACCTAGCTCTGCAAGGGGCCAAGTATTTTCAATGGGGTGAAGTTTCAGTATATTCCTCTCCTTCACCTTGCTGGCTGGACGTTGAACACTTGTTGGCCAAAAGGTTTAGCCTCTCTTTAGAATCTCTCCTTTATACCCCATACTCTAAGCTCCAGGGGGTTCTTCGTTCCTCCCCCATAGGATGGAATGTCCAAGCTCATTCTCAGTTGTGTCAAATTTTAAAACTAATTTGGACTAAAATGCTGACATAGCCTCTAACAATTATAATATTTGTTTTGCTGGCAAGGCTATTCCAACTTCTTTTTGGCCTGCATTGTCTACCCTCAAAGTGGGTGATTTGGTTGTTGATAATAAAATGATATCCTTCCCAAATATGATGAAGAGTTACAAATTTTCCCACATTCTATTTTTTAAATATATGCAACTGCGTAGCTGTCTCCAACAATGTTTATGTCCTACCCCATGGTCGAATGTTTCTTTTTCTTTTCAGGAATACATTCAGTATGCTAGTCAGAGGAAAGCTATATCTATGTTTATAAACCTCTGTTACTCCATGACTGTGCTCTGGTTTCCCCAGTTGGCTGTTATTGGCATAATCTTTTGGACTTTAACTGGAATCACTCCTAATGGCATGCAATTTGGACTGCTATTTATATTTATACTAAACAAGATAGGCTTTGTCTGTTGCAGTTCAACATACTACATAATCTTTACCAGTTCCATGTCATAACGGTGAAAGCCTAAAGGTGATTGCCGTTATGTAGAAGTCAAGAGTGGCGAAAATTTATTTTGGCATTCTGACACCCCGGTGCACAGCAAAAGGTCACAGAGGATTTCATTTTAATGTTTTTATGTTGGGGGGGGCTGTGCCTTCCCCTCCCTGAGGAACCGCCCCCCCGCACCCCCTACTAAGTTCTCAACTCCAGGGGGTGCGCATGTCGGGGGTGAACATTAAAAAAAAAGGTTCGGGCCGGGCGCAACGAAACCGCCCGGACCTGAACCCTGTACCCTGCCGACCGATGCTGGCAACCCACCCACCATGCCATGAGGTGAGCACAGCAACCAACCATGGCACCACCCCCACATCCCTCGCTGTGCATGCCTGCTCCCACCACCCACATACCTATAGCAACAGGATGTCGCTATAGTTGCCCACCCCCCAATCCAGCCACTGTATCCCCTGTGCACTGTCACTGCAATGTGCTGGGGAGAGGGTCGCTGTTATTGGCGGTGCCCTTCCCCAAGCACCCACATCATGGACATCCATCTTTACCGCACTCCATTTGCCTTATTTCAAATGAAACTATTGCCTTCACCAGTATGTACAGTTTGTGGGAAGGCAGGGGGTACTCTGTTCCACAAACTGTGGGAGTGTCCCCCAGCCAAACAACTATGGGCTATAGTCATTGCAAAACTGTCCCCCTTGTTTGGTACCAATAACTATTTCATCCCTAAAATAGGCCTTGTGGGGGATTACTCCAGTACTGGAGTTCATACACATAGATATTATATAGCCTTTATTTCCTCAGTTACTAAATTAATTATAGTTAGACACTGGCTTAGCAAGTGGTCTCCCTTTCTTTCAGAATGGATGCACGAGTGCCTGACTGCCATTTTGGATGAAAGGCAATTAAGAATTACACCTTTCATCCAGCTGGAACTGGGATATGTTGGACAGAGCTTTATTTATTTCTTGCACAATAACTCTCTGACAATGATTTTAATTTGTAGCCTAGGTAGTTGCTGAGGCAGTTGCACCAGTGGGGTTCAGGGCTTTTTTTGGGGGGTGGGGGTGCGGTGTTAGATTTGTTTTATATTAATTATTTAACTTGTTGTTTCTGTTTGGCTTTATTCTATTGTTTTTGTTTTCATGGTTGTATTGTTTCAAAAATGTTTAATAAAGCATATTAAGTTGCAAGAAAAAAAAAGAAGTTGCAGCCTGGTTGGCTCTGTTAGTAGATGGAGGGGGGGGGAATGGCAGTCAAGTATAGACCTGTCAAATGGAGAACAATAGGGTAATAGGGCATAAGGGTGAAACCAACCTTACCAGCAATGTTTGGTCCCGGTGCACCAAGCATACAGTAGATAGGAAAAGAGGGAATATTTGGAGAGGGGGGTGCGAGGATGAGAGTACAGAGTATAGGTATTATGGAGCAGAGGAGAACACACAGGAGTGGGGTTCATTGTAGGCAGAGTTAAAGCAGGCTAATTGGTGCACTCACATTTATCCATCAGAATCAGATGCAAATGGAGTTTCCTTCTGAGCTGCTGCCCAATGTGCAGGACAGTTGTGAGAGTAGTAGTGAGTCCATTGAGCCACAGAGGGGCCATGTAGGTGAAGGAGCGCTGGGTTAATGAGGTATTTCTGAAAGACATCTAGAGGTGCTCCTAGTGAGGTGCAGACAGTGTGAACGCTCAAGGAACTTTTGTATATCATGGGGGGGGGGCTAAGTCCTAGGCATGCTTTTTTACCAAGGAGGCATACTTGGTACATGACCCTCCCCTGGAGTGTGAGCCAATTGGATTAGGCATAATGTTCTCAGGGGCCCACATGTGCAGACAGTGCACAGGACAGCAGTGGGAGGGGAGACGTACAGGTTTCATGGCGTGCTCGCCTGTTGCATACATGTGTCACAAGTTAATGCTGGTATCCCAGAAAGGGAGAAAGAGTGAAAAGCACAGCCACAGCAGGATGAAATCCCCCTCTTGACAGCTCCTATATCACCATCCAGGTAGCAGTCTACACTCTAGATTCAGTCTCAGCTGTGTGTTTGGTCCACTGCTGGTAGCCCCACCATGCTGGGGAAACAGTGTAGGGTACAGAGAGGGCCCAATAAGTCCTGGAAAAGGCAGCAAGGCTGAAGGGGCTACTGGCTAATGTTAATAAAAAAAGAATACTTACCATATCTCTGAAATGAACGTGTTATGGAGTTCCATTACTTACCCTCTGTCAGCAGAGTTTGCAGCTATTAGACACATGCCTACCTCTCTGGAGTGTCATGCCATCTGGTAGGCCCACCAGTCATACCACTCCTGGGGTGGAGCAACAGGGTCAGTCACACCTTTTGTGTCTACTATGTTGCCCCCAGGTCCTACAGCTGTATAGCAAGTTAGATCACTATGTTGTGTCATATACAAAAAGGCAAGGAGTATCTTGCAGTCCTTGTTGGGGGCTGTTCTTCAGAGAACCACTGGATCTATCCAAGCAACAGAATTGCATTTTTAACGTCTCACAGTGATGCACTCAGTCATGTTGTGGATGGCATGGTTGGCCTCATTGTAATGCTGTTCATTCATAGATGCTTCTTGCAATACTGGGATCATAAGCTGTAGACAAGTGGGGGTACCCATTGTCTCGTTTTTGAATATAGATGTAAACATGCTTTAGCATTATGCACATTGGGGGGGATCATTATTTATTTCCACATGCATGTTTGTGTACTTAACAATCAGCTAGCTGCCTTTTTTCTGCCCAGATTTGAACATTTGATACAGGGAGGAGTTGTGCAAGATGAAGGCATTGTGTGCTTCTGCACGCGGTACGATACAACTACATTGGTGATGCAGTATGACGTGGCATTACACATCACCTTTACATTGAGGCAGTGGAAACCCCTGTACTTACAAAGGCATCACGCTCTCACCCTGATGGTGCTTTGATGTCTATGTGTGTGCAGTCAGTGGCCACCAGGATGGTTAGGAACTGGATACACTGGGAGATTGCCTCTACAGTTGCTGTTCTTTGCTCCTGTGACATGAGGAACATGATATCATTATCATCCCTTCTAGTCAGTGTATTGCGAGACTGGGATAGCAAGGGCAAGATTGCTGACTTGGTGATATCTGTAGTTCTGAGGTTTGGTACATGCCAGTGGCCAGAAAGCACAGGTCTGCTGTGATTTTTAGTTCCACTGACACCGCTTCACTCCTGAGTGTAGTGCTCTAGAAGTCCGCTTGAAGTATGGCACACAGTTCCAGGAAGGTATTTTGATCCAGATGATACCAGTCCACTATCTGCTGCTCAGACAGCTCCAGAAAGGTGTCTTTGATATGAAAATCTCAGTTGGATACATATGGCTGGGGTACATACCCCTAGACCATGACCAGGTCATGTACTGCTATCTCATCATCTTCATCAAAGATATCAAGATGGGCTGTATACAATGGTGACAGCCATAACGCAACACCATAACTTGAAGTAAATTACATGTAACAAATTATTATATGACACATGGCTTTATTGCCATTACACTGTTCCTTCCTTGCAGCATATTGTAGCATTTTGCAGTAATACTGGAAGGTACTGCATTACATCCTGGTTGATGCCATTGTAGTGTGCCATGCTGTGCATGCAATAGTTTGCTTGTCTTTTTAAAGATGACTGATTGGACTTCCTGGGAGCCTGCAGTCATTTGCACTTTAAAACATGCTTTCCACACTCCTTATGTTAATGAACCTGGGGATGTTGGCCAGAATACTGAGGAAAGACACCGTACTATTACAATAAGCACCACAGGATCTTCCACCAGGAAAGCCACCAGAGATGGGTAGAATGGACCTTGGTTTTAACATCTCATTCAAAAGATGGAATCTCCTCATCAGGACAGGGTATTAACCCAAATTCTTGATGTGGGATTAGAACCCTTGAACATACAGTCATCTGATCCATTTTCTTAGTACTGTATTGTGACACGCTGTCTTGAGCACAGATAAACTGTAGGCATGCAAGCTTTCAGCAGATGGAGAGTACATAAATAAACACCACGGGCATTTTTTTCCAGTTTTGTCATTGACAGATGTGGGCTTCATCCTGTTAAAACATTTGTTGTTTGATTCATTCACTGAGAAAAGGATGTCATTAATTAAACTTCTTTCAGTCTTGGTAGAAAGACTTTGGTTTGCACCTCTGCTGGCCCAAAAAGATCATAAAGAAGGGGTGGAGAGGGGATTCAGACATCAATCTGACTCGGAGCAACAGCCAGAAAATCCACAGGATCCTGTGCTATTAACACCTTTCAGTACAGAGCTTTTCTCTTGCATTCATCTTACTGGACCCGACCTCTGTAAATAACCAATAAGACATATTATTTTCCTACATTAGTGTGTGTGTGTGTGTGTGTGTGTGTGTGTGTGTATACTGAATTTCACACTCCAGGCAGGGATACTGCTCAAAGAAGACACAACTATTAAAGGCAGTCTGGTACATCCAGAAGAGAAGTGGTGGGACAGCATCACACACCCTTATTGCAGGCTAGCCATAACCCTAAGGATGTACACATGAGGTGGCATGTGAGTAACAGGCCATAGAGGGAAGCCTTTTTAAGCCATTCCCCTGGTAAAGTCCCATGAGGGCGGCAGTGAAACTTTGTAAAGTTGTATGCAAAAGAGTTTAGAGTGAGCATGACCATGACACTTACATGTACATTACTTTTCAGTTGTAAACTATGTCATTCATCCTATGCAGATGAGATTATTTCTTTATTACATTTACACTGTGAAGCAATTATTTTCGTATAAAAGATAATATACAAATTAAATTGTGTTATACTTAAATTATATATTGAAGTGAAAACCTGCTCCTTAAAATTGTTTCCTATAGAAACAAGATAGGAACAGTTAGTAAAGAAAGCTGCCTAATGGAAAACTCTGTCGAGATTGTATTTAAAGTGATTTTCCAGGATCCAGGGACATTTTCATTGTAGTATTCAGCAACAGTTTGGCTTAAATTTGTATTAATTGCCCTTATTCATCTCCCGTCATTCATGATTTCTGAGGATGTTTGCATGGAATCAGGATCTTTGTGTATCAGACTTCATCTGCTCCTCCCCTCCTAGTTTTCCTTCTGCTGAAGTCAGAGTTCTCCATGACATCACAGTCACTTCCACAGCAGCAGGTTTTGCTGTCATAAACTGAGAATTATGACTCCGCAATAAAGGGAGAGAAATACAGTAAAATAATTAAATCTATGCTGAATTGCTAAGACTCCATTACCTTTCCCTATAATTGCTTTATGTAAGAGCTTTCTGCTTATAGCAAAACAAAATAAAAACATGGCCCCTTACCATACCCCAAGTATCATTGTCCATGTTGCCACCATTGAGGTCCTTATACAGAGGGGTGAGTAAATGCTGATAGCAGGAGGTACATTTTCCTCTCCACTTTTTATGTGATTAATCTCGGGCAGCAGCATATAGCAGGCTCTCTACAAACTCATGGCTTATCTGACCCTCAGTCCATGGGTGTTACCTTGTTGCTTCCACTGCCTGATGTGCAGATCGTGTCACTGCTTCTACAATGTGTACGTTAGGCATGCTCAGTAGTACCTCATGTATGGTAAGGAGACCAACGTTTTGTTTTGTGTTGCTATATGCATGAAGCTTTTAAATAAAGCAGTTATTGTTAAAAGTAACTTGGTGCTGGCTTTCTTTCTGCCTTGGCAGATTTCACTGCACTGTGCAAGTACAAGTTGAGCGCCTCCGTAGGCCCATTGGTCTGAGCAGGGATTTGGCATTTTCTGCCTTTCATGATTTGTGATTTTGACTGGATATTTTTAAAACGTTACCTTGATGCTGGAAAAACTCCTTAAGACTAAGCACATCAAGCCTGAAGTAAATTCTGAACTATAAATCTAAACAAGTTTGATTACTGGACACTGCTCCCCACACATAAAAATGCATGCCATGCTGAGTACTTGGTGCAGTGTGTGCAGATGTTTTAGTTAGCAGTCTGTAAATGATATTGTCAGGTGATGAGAGCATGACCTACTTATGCTGCCAGCTTCAATATCATCATATTAAATTCACAAGGAGTGACTTCTCTGGTTGTTTCTTTTTTTTCTCCTTTCAGTCAGAATGCATGAATTTCATCAAAATACTGCATCCTTACAACCGAACCCACCTGTTTGCTTGTGGCACAGGGGCATTCCACCCCACCTGCGCCTTTGTGGAAGTCGGGCAAAGGATGGAGGTAAGTGCTGCCGTCTGCTGGGTAACCACAGCTTTAACAACGTAGTGTACATCAAACTCAGCTGCTTTCTAGTGACTGTATTGTAAGGGACTTTGTGAACTAGAACTCTGTGAGTATCAGATTTTAATACCTAAATACCACAAAAAATGAGTTATTCATTATTAGGAATGGAATAACAAATATCAGGCCCTATTCAGGGTACTGTTACTCAGGACTTAAACAAAAAACTTTTAGTTCTCTCATGGCCACTCCCACCCCCTCAGTCATCTCCTACCACCATACCCACTGGTCCTCCTTTGCATTAAGAAAGTGTATCTAGTTGTACCTCTCAGACTCTTGGCATAGCATATTTAGCACTGGCCTTTGAAATTAGGATAAAATGGTCAGAATTCATAGCATGTTTTTATTTTAAAGAACACTAAATTTAAAAATAGTGGGCACCGTATGTTTAGTGTTAAGGACAGTTTCTATCCAGTTAGTTAAAGGGAAATGTTCAAATCCCATCGGGCCCCACCTCCAAATGAAGTGGGGTCCCGATTACCAGTTTCATAAATACTGTATATTTAAAAGTCTATCTGGTTGATCCTGCATCCTCCCCACCGGCATTTTAAGTCTCAGAGCCCTTTCCGGCGCACCCACAACCACCTGCGGCTGTTCCCAGTATGACGTGTCTTGCAGGGATCAGCCAGGGTGCTTCCATAGTATTACAGTATTGGCATTACTTTGAGGTAGCTCTGGTTTGGAGCCGATGTGTCTCCATGATTAACAGAGACCAGGTGCAGACTGACAGGCACCCTAGCAGACTGTGCCTGGTCTCAGTATAACACGGATACACACAGGATCCAAACCGGAGCTATTTGAAGCTATGACAATCTGTCATTGCCATAACTTCAGATAGCTCCGGTTTGGATCCTGTGTGTGTCTGTGTTATAGCGAGACCAGGTACAGACTGCTAGGGTGCCTGTCAGTCTGCACCTGGTCTCCGTTTATCATGGAGACACATCGGATCTAAACTGGAGATACCTCAAAGTAATGCCAACACTTTAATTCTGTGGAAGTGCCTTGACTGATCCCCGCAAGACACGTCATACTGGGGACAGCCACGTCTGATTCTGGGTGTGCCAGGAAGGACTCTGAGACTTAAAATGCCGGGGGCAGGATCAACCAGATAGAAATTTAAATAAAATATAGAGGAGTAAGTACAAAACATGTTTATATTTATGAAACTGCTAATCGGGCCCACTTCATACGGAAGTAGGGCCGGATGGGACGTGGTCATTTCCCTTTAACATTTTTAGTAGTTTGTATGTTCTTATTTAACCTATGTTACCCATGTAACCTAATGATGCTTTGGTATGCTAACTGTAACTAATTAATGCTATAGTATGTCTTTAATGTCTAAGTTTTTGTTTGTCATTAATTTCTGCAGTGTATTGTTATCTTTAGAGCTAGAAAGTGTGTCTGTTTCGGCTCACACTGTTACCCACATTTAAAATACAAATGTCCAAAAATAGCATTAACATTATAAGGAACATCAGTAAATCTTTGCAGAACAAGAGTAAATGCATATGAAAAATTCATAGTGCTATGTGAAATTCATTGCAGTTGAGAACAGTGTACTGTATCTAGTGTCCTATCAGAGCTCCCCCTTTCCCCCCAACACCATCATTTAAAACCTACTCATTCCTTAACCCACTTTGGCCCTCTGTGGGCAAAACAAAAGTTATTTAATTAGCACCCCCCCCCCCAGTCTCCTTTCACTGGCTCTTAGCTGACAGCTCCCTGAGGTGCACAGGGGGAAGGAAGTGCAGTCTTACTATGGTCACTAAGTGATGCTAGGTAGATTGTCATTGAGGATCCCATATGAGCTCATTCATTTAAGACCTTGTTGACTTTTTACTGTCTTTTCTGCACTGCAGTGAACAGAACTACAAGCAGTACCCAGTGCAGTCTAACCAATGCCTTGTACTGGGAGATGGCCACCTCCCTTGACCTGCTGCTAGCCTCCTCCCACCCCGTGGAACCCACTTTTTTTTTTGTTGTCATGACAAAAGCAGCACATTGCCTGCCTGGCCTTGACTTCACTGTCCACAATTACCTCTGCACCTCTTTCCTCCATTGTATTTGTTGCATCATGCAAGGGTGCCTATGTGACCCAGATTCCTTGCCCCTTTGTAATGTACCTTGCACCCCCCCACATTAAAGCTATCCCCTTATGTTTTGGCCCATGCCTGTAGTATTGTCCTTTGAAATGTGTCTTTCTTCTGCTGTGCCACTGTTTTGACCAGTGTATGGTCATCAGCAAATGAGCAAATCTTGGCAGCCTGCTGCTGACATCTTCCTCCAGGTTATCGATGACCCCAGCACCATGAGAGATCTATTTTTCCATGTAGTGTTTTTCTCCCTCCAAACCCCCCCCCCCCATGCTGAGCCCATCAACCACTAATGCTGTCACATCTATGTCCCTGGCGGTTCAGCTTTATGGTGCAAGCCCAGCTCAAGCCATTATATTGATGGGGGCGTGGCTTTCCCCCAATTTCTTTTATTTTACCATGTTCCAACCCCGACAACTCAGAATTGGTCTGAGTTACTGCATTAAAACTCTTGGAGGTAGCAGATTCCCTGGCCCAGGACAGGAGTCTCTGCAGTATCAGAAAGCCATCTTCTCTCCCTCCCTGGGCTAGGAAGTGCTGCCGCTGACAGTACAGTCTCCCAGCACCAACCACCCACACGTGCACATTCTGAACCCAGATCACTGCACAGCAGCATGTTGGGACAAGTGGTCCTCCTTGAAAGAACATTGTCTCTAATCATGGAAGTAGGTGCTTCTTAAATATAGTATATATATGGTGGTAGTGTTACTGCTTGCCATGTTGGTGACCTGAGTTCAGGAGTCAGATTGGGTCACGTTGGGACTAGCCGGGGGGGAGAGAAGCTGAGCATCCTGTGGACAACTACTCTCACTCGGGGTGGGGTGATCGGTCACTCCACTGCCTGACTGCCACCTGGTGGAGGCCAGGTGGCAGCACAGTTGGAGCATCCAGTATAGGGCAGGATTGATGGCAGACACCTGCGTGAGCATGCTTTCGCACAGTGCATCATTACATGGCTAGTAACCTCTGGCATAAAAGGCAGAGGTAAATCCACATCCAGCAGGATTAAGCTCCAAGTTCCCTGCAGGTTCTGCACCAGTAACCAGGACAACCTCCCCCCCCCCCAGTAGGAGAATCAGGATTGTGCTCCAGAGGTGCTTAGCCAGCCTCAACAGCCGTGACATGGTGGGTAATCCATGGGGGACAAATGGAGGAGCTAAGTCCCAGATAAGGTGGGCAGTAGAGTTGGGGGGGGGGGACCAGAGCAGGTGGGGGCTGAACAGAGAGACCAAGATCATAAATAGAAAATGAAACTAAATAAATATCAGTGGACACAAATCAGGTGTCATGCGGCCATTGTGTACCACCAAAACTATAACTTCTTAATATCACACTGAACTGCACTGAGCATTTAGTACATTCAGAGTTGGCATGCTGATAGGGTAGCTTGCCGGAAGAGTAGTGCATACGATTTGTAAATGGATCTTAGATGAGAAGAAGTATTCAAATTGTTTGGGGTTTTGTGCATCTCTCCAGACCACACACATACTCTAATGCTTCAATCTCAGAGCAAGGCATCATGGGTATGCAGCTCTTGTTGGGAGAGGCTGGGCCTACTCGCTATGATCTCAGTAATAATCTATGCTACCATTTCTTACTTCCTGCTGAGAAAGGATGGGGCCAAAGTAGCTGTGTCCCCCAACAGCTAGTGCTCCCATACCATTGTTTTCATCGACTCCAGCTGGTATGTGCTTCCCACACAGCCAATACTCACATACCATTTCCTGTAGTGACTCCTGCTGGGACAGACTGGAATTAGAGTAGCTCTGTACTCCCCACAGCTGACAATCCTACACCATTTCCTCCAGCAACTCCTACTGGGTAAAATTAAGTTGAAGTAGCTGTGTGCACTCCCCACACAGGCATTACTCTGCAGTTTAGTTTGGTTTATTTTGTTAACCTGGGAAGGCACTCTGGAACATATATTCCTTTTGTAGCTGCACCCCAGCACCCCAACAGTACAGTAAGAAATGTCATAATATATACAGCAGTTTAGCACACACATTTCATGTAAACAATCAAAACTGTTTTGCAGATGTGCTCTTTGTCACTTTTATGCCACTGCCTACAGTGAATCCTGCTGGGAGCGACTTGGGCTGAAGTAACTGTTAGGACCCCCACAGTCAATGCTCATACATTACTGTGTACAGTGACTTGCTGGGAGTGGCTGGGACTGGAGTAGCTGTGACCTCCCCCACAGTCTGTGCTTCTGTACCATGGTCTTCAGAAACTCCTGCTGAGAGACACTGGGTCTGGACTGTGTGGGAGATCCTTCACAGCCAGCGTTACTACATCATTAAACTACCACTGTGTCTGAGGTTTAATTAACACCATTCTTTTCCATTTTTCTAGGAACATGTGTTTAGGCTCGACTTAAGTAAGACTGAAGATGGAAAGGGGAAGAGCCCATATGATCCCAAACATCGTTCTGCATCAGTCCTCGTAGGTAAGAGGATACATTATGTGCACTACTGGAGATCATAATTGGTCTTGCATGCATTCTGTGCACCACGGAGATCATGGCCTCACTTACATTTCAAATACCGTTGGAGATCATGGTCTCTTGTAAGGTTTGTAGATGTTGGCTCAGGATTGCATTTATTAGCACGTTCTTGATGTTTGGTCTCCAGGTGGTGGGACTGCACCAGTAACAGTGCTGTGGTTGAAGATGCACATACCAACCCTGTATTGAGATGGTAGTTGCAGTTTGGTTAACATCTATTATTCAGCATTCATTGCCATTTTAAATAGTGAGTAACAGTATGACCTATGCCATACATTTTCAGATTCCATGGCACCAGACGAAGGAGTTTTTCCATACTACCCATTTAGGGTGGAGGTGTGTCATATTGGCACTGTGCCAGCCCAGCCTCCCATATAATGTCTGGTCATGAGGAAGCAAATGGTTACTCACACCAAACTATGACAAGCAGCTGGGAGAGCATATAAAGATGTAAAGGTAGGCTCAGGTAAACTTTTTGTGATCTGGGTTCAAATCACTTTAGGCTTGACCTGCTAAATTTGCAAAAAGATTCTGGCTTCCAAACCTTGTACAAGTGAGTAATTGCCATGTGGCTGACCCACCTCTGGAACTTCTCACATTATCGTTCACTCCTTCTACTCTTCTCTTACACAGCTCTTCTGAGCTCACCACACCCTAGTCTGCTCCTGCATCTAACCTTTATTTACTCTAATACTCACCTATATTATACAGTTTAATTCTTGGGTTGGGTAATTTGACATGTGTAACAGGTAAACAGTGAAGGACTTGGAAACAGGCATTAAGGGCAGCCTGTGGGGCCCTTCGCACGAGCTTACAGCAGAATCAGAGCACATGACACTGGGCTGACACCTGATTGATCAGTGGTGTCTGTGCTCCATCTGCTGTGACTGTGAGCCTGTGTGACATGCAGTAGGCAGCCAGCAGCAGTGGAAGCAGTAGCTCCATGGGTGCTCTTGTTCTAGACTGCAGCGCAGCACAAATCGATCATGGGTCGTGGCCGACCAGCTGTAAAAGAAGACTTTAGGTTGAACACTTAAACAGGAATGAAGGAGGAGCAAAGGGAGAAAGAGAAACAGTGGGGTGAGGGACTGACTGAAACAATCTCAGCCAGGGGGAAGGGGTTCAGCCTCAGTCATGGAGTTGGTGCTGGGGACTGGGGAGAGAACAGAGAAGGAGCAAGATGGGGCAAAGACATTGGGCAGTTAGTTTGAAAATTAAAGTATATCACATTGTTTGGTTTGTTAGGTGTCCCTGAGCCCTATCAAGTATTACTGTCACGTAGTAGTCAGCTAGACTGTCTGTCTCTGCAGCATAGTGAAAGCTTTTTATGGCTGTACAGTATTACACTGTTAGGTGCTATAACCCGCCATTTATCACTGTGACATAGCTACACTGTCTGCATCTGAAGCATAGTGAAAGCCTTTTATGGCTATATTACACTATTGTTAGGTGCCCTGAGCCCTGTTATTTATTACTGTGACATAGTCAGCTACACTGTCTGTCCAACAGTTAGTGAAACAATATCCTTTCACGGCTATGTCTACTATGTCTTGGACTTTCCAGTCTAAGTCTACTAAAAGGAAGCACGGTGCTGCTGCACATGCAGCTATTAATGATGTGGACAATATGAATCATAGCACTAATGAAGAACATGGTGACAATAATAATATCACCAGGACTGGCACTAAATCTCCTGAACAAAAACAGTATGTTAGAAATGAAATGATAGTAGAGTTGCAGAAAGAACTGACTGGAGCTACATGTAGAGGTACTGAACATTTTACCACATGTGCCAGGATACTTCCAGCTACTGAAGCAGTATGCAAGGAGGCATCCTCCTTCAATATAAGTTCAGATGCTGAGGCAAAGAATGCTGATAGAGATGGTGCTGATAGTGGGGAGTGGCAATGGGATAGCTCATGTCCTACATAATGATGACGGCACTTCCAGTTGTTCTGTATCTTGTGGCGATGAAATCAGTACTAGATTTGATGAGGGGGTAGGAGAGGAAGCTGCTGTAAGGCATGAGGAGCAAGTGCGGAAAAAAAAAAATCATATGCTAAATGTAAGAATAAGAAGATGAGTATGAATGAGAACAGTTACTGCAGAACTCAGAATTTCTGCAGTCAATATATTTTCACTGTGCAATTGCCAGTAGTTGAAGCAGCAAAAAATATATTGATTGCATAAATAACTTCAAGCTTAAAAACTTACCAGCGGTATTTAATGGCACCTTGTCATTTCAAAGAAGAACATTTTGATTTTCAAAGAAGAGCATTGTTATTTTAATATTTTAATAAATGAGTGCAGGTAAACACTTAAAATTTAAAAATCAGGTACAACCCCCACCGTGTCAGAGTGCTGATCGGCGACAGTCAAATGTTGCTATAGGGCAACTACTGGCAGTGTCTTTATTAAAATCTGGACAGTACAGTAATTTTACTTGTTTCAAACCTCACAGCTCAGAGTCTGGATCAGCGGCATCATTAAGACAGTCCATTTGTGCTCGTGAGATGCCAGCCAGAGTAAACCCTTGAATACAGTCTTCTATCCTAGCAGTGATAGCGTTGAAACTTGATGCTAGCCACTTAGCATGTTTATTTTTTAAAGTCTGCATCGGTAGATCAACAACAATGTCTTCACCCCCATTGCCCTGGTTTAGCTTCCCTATTATCTGCTCAGAGTATCATGCAGTGAATTGTTCCTTTAGTGTATCTTTAAAAAGTTGATTTATGCTGACATCCAGCAGTTGTAGGAGGTCGGTACACGACACTGGTACAAAAATGAGGATTATACTGTGGGATTCCAATCTCACAAGCACCTAAACAAAAACAAAAAAAAAACTTTTACCTAAGAAAATGGTACCTAACATTACAGTATTAAACACTGTTACAAGAGTGAACTGTATTACCTGTTCTGTTGTGTGGGCTCTGAATAGATCCATTACCAAAAGCGCTCACTGCTCCTTTGGGAGTTTATTCTGCCTGATGATCCTTTTTTTTATATGGGACTGTGACTACATTGATGTATTCCATCACAGTATCTTCATTGGCCCAGTGATTTAAAGAATGTGTGGTGTTCCAGTCCTAGGGATACACAAAATTCGGGTGGCTACTGAGTCGTTTTCCATTATAAATAATTTGAGGGAGGAAAGTTCAGCTGCTTTACAGGATAAGGTGGCAGTAACTTGTCTTTGTCACCTAATCCTGAGATCTCTCACATGTTTGGCCCTGTAAGCTCCGCTGATCCATTGTGAACATGGGATAAGTCCCCCGTCTCATCAAAGGTAATGAGCAATTCTGGTGGAATAAGCTCTTGCCTTCATGCTTATCATATACGGGATAGAAACTGCTGTTTCTTGATAGGAAATCTGTGGGCATCTTTCAAGCTGCTTTGGTACCTTTCCATTTTACACAGCCCTTTTGGCTTAAGAACAACCATGCCCATTGTCTGAGAACTGCACAGACCCCCCATAGTCAACATGCTGCTGGGGGGTTTGAGTATAACAACACCAAGCGACAAGCGCTGACAATCTGAGCATTGACAACAGCCCCTTCTGTTCTTAAGCCTCGTACAATGTTTTTTCATGGCTATCTCCACGTCCTCAAGTAAAAGTTGAGGGTCTCCCCCTTGGCCGTTTATGAAGTTCGAGGGTCATTTTAGAGGGGTCTGCTGTTTTTTGCAGTTCAGCCAGATAGTCTGACTTAAACTTGTGTATGGTACTCTCGTTGATTGAGTGATGGTACTGTACCTCATAATGCCTAACTGCCTTCATCACCCCACATTCCACGGCATACTTGATTATTTCAAATCGGTCAGCAGGCATATAAGTGTTGTACTCGAATTTTCATTTCTTTGTGGGGGAGATGCTGAAAGCTCATCTACCACTGACTCAGCCACCAACAAAGATAAGGAGGCTGTCTGACTGAGCTCCTCTGGATCTACACTAGCAAAATCTCTCTTCAGAGTCTTTTGCTGGTGCCACAAAATGAGGGACATGATAACAGGTATGATTTGCTAACTCTGGCAGACAAAGTGCAATCTGATGGGGGATTTCATAACCAACCAACTACTCGTTTTTCATTTGGCTAGTTTAGAGGTACCTCTGGGTAGTCTTGAGGGTTGGGCATTTCACTATCCGCCCATGCCTAGTTAAAAGCCAGGTTTCCTCAGATTTTCTTTATTCTACAATTTGGCGTTCATTGGTGGTTCTAATCCTTGGTTCTTCATAGGTGCATCTCCTGACTACAGCTACTTTGTCATTTTAAATGCTCACTCTTCATATATAATTGTGGCCTTGCTGCTGTTATATCATATCAGTCATGGACTGTAGACATTCTCTTACTTAGATCACCCTGTTTGCTACCGGCACTGTATTTTCTTTATTTGCACTGTATTGTAGTTGGCGCCATGTGAAAACAGCTAAGTAAAAAACAGCGATCACCAAAAATAGCTAATAAGAACAGCTTGGTCAAATGCAGCAAGTTTTGTTTTTGCAGGGGACAAGCCCCCTGCACCATCCCTTGTGGGGGACTTTCCCCCCACAATCACCTTTATATATATATATATATATATATATAACCAACTCGGGGGATGCACTTTGGGGAGGGGGGCACATTTTGGTTGCTATATTTGACTTAGCTGTTTTGACTGGCCACCTTGTAGTCCCTAATACTGTGTCTGCAGTATTGCTCCATACACCGTTTCTCCGATTCACACCTAGAAATGAGCCCCGGCTCAGTATGCCTTTCCTGGTCACCAATTTCTGAGTAAAGAAACAAATAATGTTTATGCAGATATAATTGCTGAATATGCAAATGAAAGACTCCATACCATTTGTGAAGAGGAGGCCCAGTTTGAAATGCAGAACCATCCTCAGGGAGAGAAGATGTGATTGAGGAATTAAGTCCCCGCTCCCATGCACCCCCTTTGAGCCACCCCTGGAGTTTCTGTAGAGCCAATACCACTAGATGTACTTCTCATTGAAGAGCTCAACAGCTAAAAGTCTATGTATTCAGATTCAGAGATCAGGATTTTGGGATGCTGAACACCTGACCCTAATCTCCCCATGCTAGTCTGCATATACCAAAACCCACTTTGAATGTTTCAGTCAATGCATGCTTTTATACTTACACATGAGCTTAGAACTGTTCAGGATTTATTGCATTTTCAGTTCAATCTGAATGGCTATACAACCCAAAATGAAGAGCAGATTAATTTGTTTTCCAGAGGGAATTGAGTTATCAGTAAACTCCTCTAATGTTTCTAAAGAGCTTTCTAAAGTGTTGTCCCCCTCTCCACCAATATCTGTTTCCCCAGGGGAAGAGTTGTATTCTGGTGTAGCAACTGATTTGATGGGCCGTGACTTCACCATCTTCCGCAGCCTTGGACAGCGCAACTCTGTTCGGACAGAGCAGCACGACTCTCGATGGTTAAATGGTAAGTTATAAACTAGCTCTTCAGCTATTACTTTATAACATTTTTTATGGGTTTTTATTATAAAACAAAAACTGAACATGAAATACTGTGTGCTACATTTTGTAGTGCAGCATCTTGCAGTACATGGTACACAGTGCAACGGACTAAGTACTGGCAAGGTCTTATGAATTCTGTGGTTCCACAGCTGTGGAATTATTTGCAAACTTGCATCATGCCACTGAATATATGTAGTGCAATGTCTTCTCCACAACTTCCTGGGGGAACATCTTCTGTAAATTGAATTACAGGTTTGCATGTTGCAGTGCCAGATCTGGGAATTGATCTTTGCATCCTGGGTCTTCAGAGGCTGCAGCTCTAACCCTTCAGCTAAAGGATAATCTTTCATTTAGCCATGGTATTAGACTGCCTTTTTTGCCAAGACTACTTTTTGTTGTTTTTTTGCTGCAGTCTATACTTTCTCCACCAGATGGCACTCTGCATCTGGTTACCAGTTCTGTATACAGTTACATATAGTGCTGCAGACAGAATTTTGTGCTGTTGGTTATTTTTAATTTATTTATTTATTTAGTTAGTTTTTGTTTACCGGGTAAGTACACTAGACAAGTTTTATGCCTATTTTCAGGAACTTCCCGGGAGAGTACAAAAGGGTACAACAGGTACATTGATACAGTAATTGGTTCAGACGAATACATTCAGGTACAAAAACAGGAGAAAAGACAATTTTTACAGTTTTTACATTTACGTGGAAGGTACACCCAGATACAGTGCTGGGGCAAGGTATAAGTTAGAGATAAATTCAATGACCAACAGGGCTGGTGAGGATTATGAGCATAGTAACATCATAGCGCCGGTTAAGCAAGGGAGGGGGGATTTGGATGAGGATGTAGCGCAAGAGTGGTGACGCCAGAGCAGGAGAGAAGAAGCCAGCACCAGTGGACACCAGGAGGCTAAGGAGGCTTAGGACATTCACAGCGAGAAGCCACCTTAAGATGATCCCACAGGGAGGTCCGGAAACTCTTGTGAGAGGAGGCAGTACGGACTCTTTCAGGAAAGGAGAAAGATCAAATGCACTGTTGTTTCCATATTTTTAATAAATGATTAGTGTCTGCTGAAAATATCATGCTGTTTGGTTTTCTTGTTTTCTTTAAATCAGCATGTGTTTATGTGCTTTGCAGTTACTGAAAACTGCCAACACCTGTTTGTCAGTCTGACATAAAAACAAAATTGTTCTCACATGAACCTATTTATGGAGGCTACATCAAAGACACACTACTTCTATGAATGAACAAATGTTACATTCATTTTATATCCATTAAACACCCCTGTGTTATTTAGCCAGAAAACAATGCAGAGTTTTGATGAAAAAGAACTGACAGCTGTAATACAGACAATGTAATTTCTCATGGACATTCATTCATACCACTTCAGTTCAGCACTGAAACTCAAATGAGCAACTGTTTGTGAGAACAGAATAATTGATTTTAAGCTAATTTAGTTAAACACAAACCAAAAATTCTACTGAAGTAAAAAGTGCACTACAGCGAGGGGGGTGCTCGTACGGAGGTTGCAAACCTCAATGTACAAAGAAAGAAAGAAATACGAGCACACCTTTGGCTTTTCTACTGCTAAATTAGCTTGTTTATTGCTAGAACATCCACGGCCAGTAACCCTGTACTTCGGCTATGTTGCCTTCAAGGGGGTTTGGCTATGTACAAGAACACAATCTCATTTATACAAAGTGTGACGTCATAAAAAAGTGACATAAATATTTAAATGCACATACCACTAACTAAACATACATATTGATGCAAAAAACAACCACATCTATTTATACAAAACTCATTTTGTCACTTCCCTATTCCTCATAGTCCACATAATGTATTCTAAATGTGGAGCAATATTCATACTTCATTTTATTTATGATGGGGGGAGAAAAAAGACAAAAGACAATGAAGTAGTGGAATACTAGGGATAAGGAGAAATATTTACAGCTTTATTACAGGACAATTTCTATAAATAAATAGATAGAGGTAGATCTGAGTGCACCGGGAAGATGTCAAGATGTGATCACCCTTACTCTACTTCCATCCACTGTGTGGTTGAAAGAACCATTCATTTGGCTTAGGGATCTACAGACATTCATTCGCTAGATTATCTGTAAGAGAAGAACAAAAGATAGAAAATATTAAATCAAAATTCATATTTCAGAAATATCATAATGCATAGTTAACCTGTTTCTTTCCTTTAAGAAAGGGCTTTAGGTCCCATTGTTCATTAAACCCATCATGTTTTACTGTTCTCAAATTAAAGATACACCTGCTTTCTTTTTTCAAAAGTTCATTTGTTCTGTCACCACCATAGCTCTTTCGGAAATTAAGATTAAAAGCATTTTTTCCATTTGGCTGAGACCAATGTTTTCAAAGTCATTCAACATATAAAAATTAAATTTTGAAAGGGAGTTTCCTTTTTAGTATCCTTTCCAGTCCACTGTGTGTTATTCGCCAATTGTTAATCTTTTCATAATTCTAAAACCTATATGAAAAATCACTAATCTGCCCACATGAATGCCAACACTGATTCTCTGTACTGGACGTAAAATATGAAACTGTGGCCAAGGTAATATATGCTCTGTCTACTATCTTGCATTGTATACTTTCATTTTTCATATATGTATATAATTTATTCACATTTATCTTTAAGTTTTTCCGATTATGATTATGTATTTTTTCTCCATCTCCATTTCCCATTTTTCTTTGGTATTCAACATCTTGGGTGCAAATTGAGTATTCTCCAAATTAAGTAATTGTTTATAGAGTTGGGCTATGATACTGGCATTTCTATTCGAACTACAGATTACATAAATATCAGAATCACAATATAATGAACTTTCACTTATTGTTTTTTAGTAGAATACATTTGGAATTTAGTATCAAATATGAATACCAATTATCACCTAAATTGGCTAGTGAGAGATACTCTTTCAATTTATTTAGTGAAATAAAATTCCCTTCAAAGAGGAGATCCAGCCAGTTAATAATATTGGCATCAATAAGGGCTTTTTTCCATTGTTCATATTAAGCTGCAGACTTATGGTGATACAAACTAGATAAATCACCAGAGTGCAACAGATGCTTTTTTGATTTAATCCCATTAGACCAAATCTTACGTGCTTTTACTACACCTTTAATTAAAATTGTTATCGGTAGTGGTTTCCAAATATTCTTTATAGTAATGGTCTAATTTATTGGACCACTAACTTTGAATCCTGTTCATGAAGAAGCTTTTGTACAAAAAAGAAATATAATTACCCTGATTGTCGATACCATAATTATCCTGGTCAGACCATTTAGATGCAATTTTAATTTTATTTGCTAAATAGTAAATAAACAGGTCTGTACAACTCATACCTCCATGGCTTCTAGGTATTGTTAATTTACACCATGCTGTGCGGAGGGAGGTACCACACCATAGAAACTTAACAAAAATATGCTTGACTTGAGAAAACTATTTTTTGTGAAAATATACCTGCACAGCCTGATATAGATACATTAAATGTGGCATAATAGACATGCTCAAAGTTTCTGTTATTCCCCATAGTGAAAAAGACAAATTTTTTCACCCGTCCAATAACTTTTTAATTTGTGTATAAATCTCATTAGTATTGCATACAATAATTTCCTGCATATCACCTGCAAGAATTATAGCAAAATATTTCATACTCTGTACTATTTTAACAGGAGAGAGAATTGATGTTGTGCCCATACTTAAAGGTGTAATAGGGGAGGACCAGAGATTTGGACTGATTTAGTTCAAAACCACAGATGGTTGAAAAGTCTTCTGTCTAAGCCAAACTTGCAGGTCACGACACTTGAAGATTTCTTAATATCAACATCATATCATCAGCATATATGTTCAGTTTGGTGTGTCCTGAACCAATGGATACCCCATACATTTGTTCATTGTCTTTGATTCGATTCAATAAAGGTTCCAAACATAGTATAACAAAGGGGACAGGGGATATCCATGTCTCACCCCATTTAATAATCTCAAAGGACCGGATAGGTAAGAATTTATTCTAAACCTAGCCAATGGAGAACGGTATAACTTTTATAAAATATACATTATTATAGGTGGGAATCCCCTTTGGTTCAGACATGAAAACATGTACTCTCATGAAAGTAAGTCAAAAGCCTTGGTTGTGTCTAAAGCAACAAAGAAAATGGACATTATTATAGGTGGGAATCCCCGTTGGTTCAGACATAAAAACATGTATTTTCATGAAAGTAATTCAGAAGCCTTGACTGTGTCTAAAGCAACCAAGACTTTTTCCTCTTCTTTTGTCGTATGATTTAGATGAGTACAACACAGTAATTTCCTGAATGTGTTCCAATCCTTCAAAGATATTGTGACCTTTAATAATCCCTTTTTTGTTCCATATGAATATATATGGATATATGTTCCTGAATGTAATTTACAAGCATTTTTGTAATAATCTTATAATCCATATTTAAAAGAGATATCTGACAATAATTTTCTGTTTTCTTTTTATCTTTATTTTCCTTCAATAATAATAATACGATGATATAATTATTTCTGAAATCTGGTATCTTATCTGAAAAGGTTATCTTATCTATCACAAATTCTAGCCAGGGTATGAGCTGATCTTTAAAGCTAATGTAAAATTCGCTATTAAAGTTGACTGGGCCTGGAGTAGAGCCCTTTTTTACCAGTAATTGCCAAATTAAGTTAATTAACAGAAAAGGGTTCATTTTTATTTAAAGTTTAGGTGTTTTGGCTGTTTGTACATACTCCATGATCATACCTTTAGAACATTTGTATTCTTTATTGTAAATGTTATGAAAAAAAATGTATAAACTGCTGCAATTAACTTATCTGTATAAACTTCCTTCCCTTGTTCCATTTTTATGGAAGTTACTGTATTCTTCTGTTTTTGTTGTTAAGGGTGTAAGATAAGAGTCTGCCAGTTTTATCACCACAGAAGTATATATTTTTTTATTTTGAATTTTTAATAGGTCTTTCTTGATTTATGATAATAATTGTTCATTCTTTCTAGTAATACAGTTTTGAAGTTCAATGCTAGTTTGGTTACTGAAGCACTGATCTATTAATTTAAGTTCTGATCTTTTAATTTTTTTTCTAACTGTATACATTTTTCTTTTGTTGTTTTTTTTCATTTTAATTTAATATGTAATAATGATTAGTTCAGAATGGATGACTGCAAACTCCAGTTCAGTGTGGTGCTGAGAAAATGGGAAGCCAGTCTGAGGTATGAAACAGGAATACAAATCTACTCAGCACTCTTAAGGAGAACATAACGCAAGTTATTGCACAATGCCAGTAAGGCCATTTATTTAGCCAGAAAATAAAGTGTGGTCACAGACTGTGCTGCAAACCTTTGCAAAGTGCTGAGTACATTTGGATTCCTCTTAAATGATCTTTAAAGGCATCCCATTTAATTGCCATGGATAACTCAGGGAGGTTACTAAATAACTAGTATTCATCTGTTATTTGTAGACTGTTTTGTTACATTAATGAAGTTATAATTTTGTAATAAAGTATTATCAAATCTCCATAAGGGAGTATGTGCTCTATCTAATGTGGGAATCATTTGGATGGACATTATTGTGAGAGCAGAAACAAATATACCATGAATAGTTGGGTTGAGAATCCTAGTAGCCATATTTTTGTTTATTAAAATGAAATCTATATGACTACACATTTTTATGTATTTGGACCTGAAAGTATATTCCTTTTTAAACAGATTTCTATAACGCCATACATCAAACACCTCGTCTATTAGGATAAAATTGTCCAAAGATGAGGCAGAATAATAATCACTGTTAATTGGTTTAGAGATTTTATCTACAGAGTGGTACCAATTCCCCTGCCAATATAGTGTCCACAGAGTTAAGAACCATAATGTCTTTCTCCAATTAAAAAAAAATCCTCATATTTATTTTATTTTATTCTTTGGTAACCAGGTAAGAATAAATTTAATTAAATAAATATGAGGATTTATACTTGAATAGTTACATGTCTGTATTGAACAAATGATGCATAAACTGACCATACCTAAGGGACTCAGAGTGTTAGCTGAAATAGGCCCCTTTCACATCAGTTGAATCACCTTCAGAAAGCAGCAGAAAAAATATCTTGACTGCACCATTGAAAATAAACACAAGGACATGTAATAAAAGATCACCAAATACGTTGTATATTTTGGAAGACATGTTTGTGTTCTGACAATTTACTATTCCAGAAAAAAGCCTTCACTAGTGGAAGTAATGGAAGGTAAGTGTCATAATTAGATTCAGCCTCAAGGCCAGATTATTATTTAGGAAAAGCCAGTTGGTTGACTCAAGGAGGAGGCTAAACTGAATTTATATACTGAAGTAATGAGTTCCATATTTTCTCAGATTTAGGCAGTTGACCCTTTCCAGTATAAAAAAAAAAGTTGTTAAAAGCCTGCTGAGATAGACATGTCAGATTGAGGTCTTAGGCCTCCTGTACCCAGGGTGTTATGCTTTTACTTATCCAGAGAGTAGAGTGGTGTCCCCTAATAACATTAGTGGTGAAGATCTGGGAATAGAGAAGCTTATGGTTTTACAGAGGTTAAGGCCATTATTCCGCCACAAGCGGTGGCAGGAAGGGTATGTCAGAGGCCATTGCCTAGTTATAGCATGGTGGGGTGCTGTTCTAAGGAACCAAGGAACTGCACTGAGAACATGGCTTGTTTTGTATGAATTGAGCCCTTTCCCCAAAATATCCCTCTGTGTGATTGCAGTGTGTTCTATCAGTTAGATTTAAAAAAATCAACAAAATCAACAAAGAACCTTCCTGTCTGTCTGTCTGTATATCTGTCTAAACTGTCCCTAGTGCTGGAGCGGAGGACGAATACTGAGACTGATGAGATTTTTAGTTCTCTCTCAGTATTCAGTGAACTGCAGCTTACAGTGGGAGGTCTTTTTTAAGCACTAAAAGTTTTCAGTTTTAGGAGGGGGTTGCTACAGTAGGGTAATACACTGGTCAGGAGATGGCCAATGTAGTTTAAGGTAGTAATTACTTTTATTGCTAATTTGTACATAATTTTAATTTTTCATTTTTAACCAGGAAGTGGACTGGGCTTAGCCCTTTTTGAGCCACACCTGTCACTTAAGACAGCTATACAAACAGTACAATACATCATACATTTAACTTGCATTTACTTTACATTTACGAACAGTCTCACTGTTTAAAAGTGTAAACAACATTTGTCTAAAGTGCAATGCACTATGCGCTACATTTGTCAGGTTAGCATATTCATTCAGTAGGGAGGGTGCATACCAGGAGAAGGCAAGATGGTGGCATGGGCCAGGAAATTAACTTGGTCAGCATTCAAAAAAATTGAGACCAATTACAGCAGCCACAATTAATGTTACCACGGGGATTGGAAAAAGTGCTATACTTGTAACATGTATGGTCCATGTACCAAGATTACAGAAAACCACTGTGTTAAATGCAAGCTAATCAATCAACTTGAGCTTGAAATTAAAATTCTCAAGGAGAGAATGGAATATAGCAATCAGATTAAGCAGATGGAGGACTTTATTGTTGACCTCCGGCTATTACTGGAAGACAGACAAGCAAAGCTGATAGTGGAAGGGGATTGCTGTGCTGAAAAACGAGCAGCACATGTAACTATCACAGATAAACATAAGAAAAATGCAAGCAGTAATTCAGGTGCTGTAGGGGGAGAAAGTGAAGAAGCATGGTGCACAGTGAAGGCATTAAGGGGTAGAAGCACAAAGAGACAGAGCTGGGAGAACCAGTTAGAAATCTCAAATAGGTTTGAAGTCCTGTCTGATAAGAACATCACTGTTCAAGGAAAAACAACACTAATTGACAAGGAAATGCTATCAAACCCACAGGCCAATACCAGGGGTATCAGTGGTGGGGCCAAAAGTAACAGTGGCAAAGAAAATGGGGAAAATATCACTGGAGATCCACGTATATGTGGAGAGCAAGTTACAACAGACTTAACACCTCAGGTAGGTTGAGAAACAGTACAAGTGAGAGTAAGCAAAATCAAAAGAAATAATGGTGGTGGGGGACTCAAACTTTCTATTCACAGACAGACAGACCTGCAAGGGCAGGAAGGATCTGGCAACTGTGAGCTGCCTGCCAGGTGCAAGAATTAAAGATACAGTATACACAGAAACATAAAGAGATTTCTTAAGGGCAATAATGAAATGATAGTAGCACTACATGTCAGTTCTTTAGCAATGATGTGGGCAGAAGTAACATTAGCGACATAGAGAGTATTTTTTTTGGAGGTGGGAAAAATATTGAAAAACAAAAAGTGCAAAGTAATTATATCTGAAATTTTACGAATTCCAAAGAGAGGAGTTGCCAGAAATAATTAAATTAACTATGTTAATGGGGGAGTTAAGAAGATGGTGCAGGCAGGAGGATTTACTGTTTCAAAAAACTGGGTGAGGTTTATGAATGACATCTCACTTTATGCTAGGGATGGATTGCATCTCAGCCCAGATGGGGCCAATATGCTGGGTAACAGAATAAGCTACAGTATTGACCAGCATTTAAACTAGATGCCAAGGGGAAGGTGGGAGGAGATACATCTACACAGAAGGGGAACAGTTTATAACCAATGGCTTGAAAGCAAGGAGCAAAATTAAGATTGGGAATGATTGGAATTGCCTACTTATAAAAAATAAGAAGTCTCTGTAATAAAAGAGGGGAACTAGAAGCAACACTTCTAAAAGACAATCTAAATACTTGCACAGTCAGAGATCTGGGATGAGGAGGACTACTAAGGTAAATCAATAAGTGCTTATAGCCTTTTTTGGGGAGACAGGAAAGGTAGCAGGAGTAGTGGAGTTGCCCTGATCATTACATGGGGCATTGACACAGTAGAAGCTAAGAGTGATGAATATGAGGAGCTAGAAATGCTGTGGGTTAGAATATCCCACAAAGGAATCGGAACCTTATTCTGCAAAGTGGTCTATTAGCTCCCCTTCCCTGAACAGTGAACTGGTGGAGAAACTAAACGGCACCCTTAGATCTCTTAACTCAGTGTCACCTGGGCAGCCATTTTGTATCAGGTTAAGCAATGAATGGTTCAGGCTTCATACGGAGCTACTGGATGTAATGGGTTAATACAGAAGCTAGACTGTACCTGATGGGAGATTTTAATATGCCAGGGATAAACTGGGAAGAAATGTCAGGTACATCTAGCCAGGAGAGAGAGTTCATACATACTATTAATGAACTAAATGTGGATCAACATGTGCAAGACTATTCCAGCGATGGTAGAACATTTGACCTAGTTTTCAGTAACATAGGGGTGTGACAGACTGCATGGTGGTCGCTTGGAGGGAACAGCCATAACATGGTAAAATTTGTGATTTAAAAATGATGAAAGGTCGGTGGGTGGAATAGCTAAAGTTAAAAACTTTTCAAAGGCAAGCTTTACTGATATGGAAAGACCTCCAAAAGTGGAAATGGGAGCATAAACTATGCAGTCTTAATGTTGCACATACCCGGGGGATGACAGAGCATAAAATTAAAGAACTGGTTGAAAAATATGTTCCTGAGAGAGTAAACTGTAGTACAGGGAAGATTCTGCCATGGCTTACAAATGCAGTCAGATGGTATCCGTGGAAAAAAGAAAGGCATACAACAAGGCTAGAAATAGTTGGAAGGTGTCACTCTGGGATAGTTATAAAAAATGGTCATGGTCAGACAATGTAAAAAGGAAATTAAAAGGAGCAAAGTAGTGTTGGAATTTAAGATTGCTGTATCTGTCATGGATAACCCTAAATCCTTCTACAAATATATTAATAGCATAAAGGGTTCTAATCAGGAGGTGGGCCTAATGACCATGGGGAAGAAACAATATCAAGAGAGATAGATGCAGTTAATGTATTTAACCAGCATTTCGGCTCTGTCTTCCACAAGGATGCGGGTGAGGGTGAAGCAGTCAGGGTTCTCTAGAAAACATTAATGTTGGAACATGAGTGTTAAGTATTGATAAGGTAAAACTAATATCCATACTGAATGGTCTGACTGCAAACAAGGCCCAGGGACCAGATGAGCTCCACTCATGAGTAATTACAGAGATGGCGGTTGAACTAGCAGGCCCATTTAAATGCCAGTTTGAAAGATTCATAAATTCTGGACAGGTAGTGAACTGCTGGAGGGGGAGGCACTTGTGATGCTGATTTTTAAAAAGGGGTCGAGGGCTAATTTCCAGATTAAGAGACCAGGTACCCTGACATCAGTACTGGGGATGATAACGGAAGCATTTGTCAGGGAGAAAATAGAAAATGACATTAGTACAAACAGCTGATGGGTGACACCTATTTAACATGGTTTTCATTGGGGGAAGTCATATCAAACTAATCTCATAAAGTTCTTTGAACCAGTGAACAAAACACTTTTTTTATTTAATTTTATTTAGCCAGGTAAATAGCATTGGGCCACATGGTTCATTTACATGTAACCCCCCTGCAAATGGGGGTTCCCAAAAGACTTCCAGGAGCTTGCTTGAATGCTCCAAGCCTGAATGGTGTTTGGCATTTAAACCATTTATCAGTGAGTGTTTTTAGAGCCTCTGGTACTGTCTCTTTAAGAGCTGTCTGCTTGCAGACATAATTAGTTGTATGGGGACTGTGTGTTTCTTTGATTGAGTACCACTCAAGCTGCTGCCAATTCACTTCATTTTGCAGTCACTAGGAGTGCAAAGGAACCTATCTGAAAGATGTAACTGTTTGCCAGAAATTATTTAGATAATAATGAAATTACAGTTTGTCTAACCTGCTTTCTTTGCAGTCAGAACTGTGTCTACTAGTTCCCCATTCTAGTTTGAACTGCTGAACTGGACCAATCAGTGTGGAGTAAGCTAGCTCTAAAATGGTGCCTTGGACGAATCAGAACTTGGACTCATAATCTGAGCCAGCCACAAGAGGATTGTATGGGCAGTGACTCTGGGAGATGTAGTTTAGACTTCAGCACCTTTTGGACCAACAGCAGCAGTCTATTGTGGTGACAGCCAATCCAGTCAAGAACTGGGAGGAACTCAAAGGAAGTGCCGGTTTGTCGGTTGGAGTTTCAGTTGAGCTTTGGCAGTGAAGAAGGAAGGGCCCTGTGCTTTTCAGTGTGCAGTTTTAGTCAAAAAGCGTGTGTAAGGCCCAGAGTTCGGTCTGCAGCTTGTGGGACTGAATCAGTCCTGTGAAAAGAATCAAACGATCTCTGAAGAGTAGAAACCAGGCTCACCCTGTAGAAGACTGGAGGAATTGCTGAAAATTGCACTCGGTCTGTCAGGAACTGAATCTGCTGTGTGTTCTCCGGGTATTGTGCAGTAATTGCGATCGGGATACAGATGCAGCCTGCCTGGTATAGTGCTTTCTTTATATGGATGTGTGAAGAGGTTTGTGTACCTCAAGTGAGCCCTGCTGACATTGAAGGACCCTATCTTATTTGGAGGTCGTGAGTACTAATTCAGGGTCGCTCCCTGTTGAATTGCCACATTAAATCCAAATGGAATTACTGTACTGCTGACTGTTTAATTCTCCTTTTCTCTGTGTGAAAGGGCCCCTACCAGCTGCCGGTTTGGACTAGCCACTAGGGCTTGGGTACCCAGGGACAGTAACTGATAGGGATAGGCCTGTGCACAGAGCCATAGGTAGATTATTAGAGTGATAAGCTAATTAACCTGATTTCCCTGTCCTTGTTATATCCCTAAATAAATCAGAGCTGCTTGTTTCAGCAAAATTATACTGCCTGAGGTTTTGTCTATGTTAAAGTACTGTACTGTGATTGTTGCACTGTATCTCATTTCACAGGAGGTCCCAGTGCCGGAACCAGACCTGGGGGTAAGTGTATACTGTGAAGGTAATTCTGATATATTGTGTGGGCCACTAGTGGGAAGAAAGGGGGGTTGCAGTGTCCCAGAGGGCTGTGACCAAGTTAGTTTAACTATTGCAAACCCTGACCTCTGGCTGAGGCACCGCCATTGGATCCAGGCCCCTCAACCTGTTAGTGGCAAATCAGGCAGGGGTAGTAGCCCTGGGATAGCGCCATCTGGGGTTACATCTTGGAGGCTCACCGCTGGGATTGTGTGTCCTCTAGTGGCCATATTCACGAACCACTGTTAAGAAAAATGGGTACCCCGACAGAAGTGGCTGTGCACCGGCTGGTGGAGTGGTGTACTGGGAGGAGATCGACCCAAAATGCTATGCTTATCCTGGACATCCCCTGGGTATCAATACGGACACTGTGCAGGAGTACTTTCCAAGGTGGAAGGTTTACAAAACCATGTGGTGGTGGGTCGGCATGCTAATCTGCTCACCCACACTTTCCTGGCCCTAGTAGAGTTTAAGGATCCCATAGATAGCTCCAAAGTGCCACAGACCATTACCCCAGAGGAGCCCTCACTGCTTGGAGAGTGATAACTAAGGACAGTAAAGACCGGGAATCAGCCCCACCATTATCTGAAACTTTTGAGGAGAAATTTGCTGAATGGTTGCTGGGAGAGGGAAAACTGTGGAGGACTTGAAGAAACTATTCTTGCCACCTGAGGTGTTCCTCCCCAACACCCTCTCCTGTTCCAGTGCCCGTAATGGTGGCTGAACCAATGCAGACTCCTATTTCTGCACCTGCCATTAGTCACGACTCTTACCGAAGGTTGAGGATCTTCTCTGGCACCTCCCACCCCCAAGGGGAGGATGACTGGGAGACCTGGATAGACTATGTTGCCCCAAGTGCTAGAATGGCAATGCTCGGAAGGTGAAAGCGAAGAGGGTTAGTGGAGCCTCCGAGGTCCTGCCCTGGCTACCATCCGTGCTAAGCGGAGCCAGTAACCCTGAAGCGACTGCACAGGCCTATCTTGAGGCCTTGGAGAATGTGTATGGGAGCCCAGATTCTGATGAGGACCTATGGTGGAGAGTAAGAAATGCACAACAGTACCAAGGGAGTTGTTGTCTGTGTATGTCTCTCGGCTGGAAAAATTGTTGCAAGAATGCCTCAGAAAGGGTAGTTTGCCAGCGATTGAACTGGACCGAACCAGACTGGACAGAATCTAAGTCTGCCCCTTCTCAGAACTGCTGTTGCTTCAGTTACGCCTGGCAAATCGACTGGAATCCCCACCCTCCTATGATGAGTTAATGAGAGAAATTGAGGAGTTGAGAAAGGCGACCTCGGGAGGTACCTGCACCAACAGCTGTGGCTACGACCAGTGACTGAGGGTGACCCATCAAGTGAAGTTCAGGGCAGGAGGTTGACAGTCAATGAGTGCTCTGACAAGGAAAAAGATATGCCACAATGGGGTGAACTGTAGAGAGAGATCGGGAATTCAAAACAGTCCTTTATGAGGCCACGCCTGCAAGTACGGGCCCTGACCTATATCCGACTGCATCTGCTATGGGGTGGGGTACCCACCCATGTATCTCTGCTGATAACAGCTCCAAACTCAATTCCTTGACCATGGAGGGAGAACTGATGAGATGTCTCAAATGCTTATCACCCGCAGACAGAGATGGCACCCAGGTTTCCAGTTAGTAATACCCCCCTGGCTCCCAGTGTGGCGCCCGCCAGCTCAAACTCCAGAAAGTATGTTTTGCTATAATTGTGGAAAGATGGGCACATGAAAGGGAATGCCAGTCCCAAAAGACACTGACAAAGTTGCATATAGGCTACAAGGAGGCTTGGAGAAGAAATCTGTGGTTAAGAGGTGCACATGATCCCAGTGAGGGCACCAAAATGCTAATTCACGTCCTTTTGTGGCAAGGTCAGTTGCCCAGGCCCCACTACCGCCTCTCCAGACTGGTCCAGAATAGTGGGTCCTCCATGGAGACCACTGTAAAGGTGAATGGAGTGTCTACAAGAGCTGTATTAGACAGTGGCTCCCAAGTGACAATTATGTTCCAGGATTGGTATCAGAAGCATTTGTCAGGCGTGCCCTTACAACCATTAGAAGGACTGCATGTATGGGGGTTAAGTGAGAGGCCTACCCTATTCGAGTATATCCAATTTGGCTGTCTTTCCCCACCTCCGTGGCTGGAGTGGCCGAACAAGTAGAGACCCTAGCCTTAGTGTGTCCCCCACTGGACTGTATGATGGTGTCCCTTTGTTGATTGGAACAAATGCTCATATGTTCGGAAGGCTGGCACAGTTGTGTTATGAAAACAGGGTCAAAGACTAGTAGAGCTTTAAGAGTTCGGCTTTAATTAAGAAGGCCTATGAGGCACAGAGAGATGCTGAAAAACAGAACCAGAGGAACCGGTCGAATTGTATGGAAGAAGGATCTGAGTCTCTGATCCTGGCGCCAAATGCCCAGTGTACCTTACAGGAGAGATCCATATCAGAAAGGATGTTAAGAATAAAATATTAATGTTGGATGCACCAGGCGATGGAAAATTGCCAGAGGGACTGCTGGTCAAGCCTAGTATTTTGCCTGCTAGAGCCCATGCTTATGCCAGAAGGGTAATGGTCCAAGTTCATAATGTCTGAAAGAGACATTCGAGTAAACAGAGGTTGCATCCTGGCTAATGTGCATTGTGCAGACACTGCAGTGCTACCCAGCAGCAAGAGTTCAGGAAGAATGACAGAGTAGCCTGACTTGTTTGATTTGGCGACTCCCGCTGCCAGCTGAATGGAAAGTGAGGATCAGTGAGAAGCTTGCCCAGAGAGACCAGGTGTTTTCTTTAAAGGAATGGGATGTAGGATGCGTGCAAGGAGCTGAGCACAATATCCGCTGCATGACGAAGACCATTTCGTGAGAGGTCTCGGCGCCTGGCACCTGCTGACATAGATGATGTATGACGGCATCTGCAAGAGATGTTAGCTGCTGGTGTAATACAAGAATCCAGAAGCCCTTATGCTCCCCCATTGTGGTAGTGAGAAAAGAATGGAACAGTAAGGATGTGTGTGGATTATCGCATCTTAAACGTGCGGACTATCCTGATCAGTACACAATGCCCCGCATTCAGGATGCTTTGGACTGCCTAAGCAGGGAGCAAGTGGTTCTCTGTGCTGGATCTCCGCAGTGGGTACTACCAGATCCCGATGGCCCCAGAGGACCGTGAGAGACGGCCTTTATCTGTCCGCTTGGCTTCTATGAATTCATGAGGATGCCTCAAGGATTTCAGGTGCCCCAGCCACTTTTCAGCGATTGATGGAGCGTGCAGTGGGGACATGAACTTACTAGAGTGCCTGGTATACCTAGATGATGTTATTGTGTTTGGCAGCTCACTGGAGGAACATGAGAGCAGATTATTTAAGGTATTGGACCGACTGGAGGACTTTGGCCTTAAACTGTCCATTGATAAGTGTCAATTCTTTCAAACATCAGTAAAGTATGTGGGACACATAGTATCCACCGAGGAATAGAGACCGACCCAAGTAAAGTTGAGGCCTTGACCACCTGGCCACAGCCAAAAATCTAAAAGAACTGCAAAGATTCCTGGGATTCTGTGGTTATTATCGGCGCTTCATCAAGGACTATTCAAGAGTGATCCGCCCTTTACTTAACCTTACTCAAGGGTATCCCCAACCCACAAAAATACCAAAGTCAGCGTCCTCAAGACTGAAAGAGTGTATTTTCATCTGAGTGAAGTATTTGGGGCCGCTGGACTCCTGATTTGAGACTGCTTTTCATGAGATCATATATCAACTTACCCATGCTCCAGTGCTGGCCTATGCCGATCCAAGAAAACCTTACGTCCTGCACACTGATGCTAGCTTGCAAGGGTTGGGGGCTGTGTTGTACCAAGAGCACGAGAATGGCCTGAGACCAGTGGCCTTTGCCAGTAGAAGCCTGACCCCATCCGAAAAGAACTATCCTGTACATAAGTTAGAGTTCCTAGCTTTGAAGTGGGCTATTGTTGACTAATTCCATGAGTACTTGTATGGGGCTAAAATACTAGTAAAAACTGACAATAATCCTTTGACCTATGTGCAGACCTCAGCTAAGTTGGATGCCACTGGCCATGGTGGCTTTCTGCATTATCTACATGACTATGCTCTCGAATACCCGAGCAGGTCTGAACCACATAGATGCTGATGCTCTCTCCCGGAGGCCTGTTCCCCAGAATGATTGGGTCCGATTGGCAGAACCTGACATTCGGGCACTCTGCGGAAGTTTGACAGGGAGGAACAAATGTCCACGGACGCAGTGGACTGCATGGTGGATTGCTTGGGAGCCTCTGAGAATTGCATACCTGCTGCTTATTGCCACTTTTCTGCAATAGACATTGGTGCACTGCCTCAGCTGGACAATGACAGTATTCGCGGCTCAATCCCGCGATCCCATGATCAAAGCAGCTTTAGAAGCCCTCTATGCAGGAAAAGATGTGTCCAAATTCGCTCCACTGCTTTGAGAACTGCACTGTTATACAAAGAAGGTCCTAAGTTGAAACTGATCAATAAACTGTTATACAGAGAAACAGTAGACAGAGGGGACAAGTAGACAAACAACAACTAGTGCTGCCCACTGCCTTCGAGACTCAGTACTGAGGTCCTTGCACAACCACATGGGGCACCTTGGTATAGACAGAACACTTGACTTGGTGAGATCCAGATTCTATTGGCCTAAGATGGGGGCTGATGTGGAGCAACACATTCGAACTTGAGTCGCTGCTTACAGAGGAAAGCTTTGCCCCAGAGGGCTGCCCCTTGTTAACATCACCACCAGTGCACCCATGGAGCTGGTCTGTATTGATTTTCTGAGTTTGGAGTCAGATCAAAGAAATATCAGTAATGTGCTGGTGGTCACTGACCATTTCACGAGATATGCCCAAGCTTTCCCACAAAGACCAGAAAGCATCCACTGTGGCCAAAGTACTTAGAAAACTTTTTGTTCACTATGGGGCTCCACAAAGAATCCATTCTGATCAAGGAGAGACTTTGAGAGTCGTCTGATCAAAGAGATGCTTTCTCTGTGGAGTGCGAAAGTCCAGAACCACTCCTTACCACCCCAGGGGACCCACAGCCTGAGCGTTTCAACCGCACTTTGCTAGATATGCTAGGCACCCTGCACCCAAAGGACAAGCCTAGATGGAGCCAACAAATTAGCACCCTGGTACATGCTTATAACTGCACCAAAGTGATGCCACTGGATTCTCCCCTACCGCCTGATATTTGGAAGAGAAGCTCGACTACCAGTAGATGTGTGTTTTGGGGTCTCTCTGATGGGGTTCAAGCTGACAACTATTTACAGTATGTGCAAAAGTTAAAGGCCAGCTAACTCATGCGTACCAACTGGCTCAAACCATGGCTGCCAAAGAAATCTGGCCAACAAAGAAAGGTATGATAAAAGGTGAAAGCACAGGAACTCCAGGAGGGAGATCGGTATTGCTAAGAAATCTGGGACTGCATGGCAAGCACAAGATTGCTGACAGATGGCACCATCTCCCTCATATTGTAGTGGGCAAACTAGATGATCTGCCAGTGTACAAAGTAAGGCCTGAGAATAATTCAAAGATGTAAAACAATGCATAGAAATCATTTACTGCCCATTGGACAAATCTTAATTGAGTCTGAGCCCTAGAAGATGCCCCTCTGGACCAGTGACTAGAGCTGCTGCTAAGAAAAGATCAAGAAAGTCTGCACCTACAGAAGCAAAGTTAAAGTGTTCCCCTCCACAAGTCCCAGTTGAGCATGACTGTCAGTCCATATCGGAAGAAAGTGAGAGTGACTTTGAATACTATCCTTCTTACGAACTGAGTCAATTGTTCGGGGCAATCCCTAGTCAATACTGGAGATGAAGCTGGGCCTTCTGGACTGTCTAAGCCCAGCTTCATCCCTGGAGCCAATGCTCCCAGAAAGTGAAATGCAAGCATCAGATCAGATGAAATGGAATCATTGTGCATGGTTGAACTGTTTGAGCTTTCAGGGAGAAAACGATAGATTGGGCAGACTGGTGATACACCGAACAAGAAGAGTATTTTGAGTGCCTGACAGTCCACTGCCAGTGCCGAAAGCTCTCCATGCGAGCCAAATGTTGTGGACTCAGAAACTGTAACTCCTGGAGCTGAAAGTGCCCAAGTTCTAGCCTCTCTACCCCCATGGAGACTCCCTGACAAGTGAGGACAATGCTGAAAATGAGGCTCAGAGTGCAGAGACTATAACAGTTCCCCTAGAAAGACTGGTCGAGCTGTAAAGCCTGTGGTGCACCTCAGTTATGATTCACTTGGGAGGCCTGTGGACTTGCCTCTCAATGTTGTCCATAAAGGTGTATGTGTCCCGAGCTCATTGCCCAAACTGAGCATCAGTGCTAACTCAAGTTACTTGTGTTGCCCTCTAAGTATGGTGCCCTTGCCCCATCCAGCCCCAAGGTAACTGATAGGGAAGGGCCCCTCTCTTCAGGTTTCATGTACAAGAGGTAACTTGAGTTATGGTACAATGTATGTAATACTGTGTAGAGTGACGTACTGCAATGTTTCAGAAATGTGTTCTTGGTAAAATGATATATTGACTGATGATTACATGCGAGCCTAATGCAAATGTATATGGTTGCAGTTGAAACTTATGAGTACTTGCTTGGCGACGTCAAGCTTTCCCAAACCAGGAAGGTGTAACCCCCTGCAAATGGGGGTTCCCAAAAGACTTCAGGAGCTTGCTTGAATGCTCCAAGCCTGAATGGTGTTTGGCATTTAAGCCATTTATCAGTGAGTGTTTTAGAGCCTCTGGTACTGTCTCTTTAAGAGCTGTCTGCTTGCAGACATAATTAGTTATTAGGGGGACTGTGTGTTTCTTTGATTGAGTACCACTCAAGCTGCTGCAATTCACTTCATTTTGCAGTCACTAGGAGTGCAAAGGGAACCTATCTGAAAGATGTAACTGTTTGCCAGAAATTATTTAGAGTAATAATGAAATTACAGTTTGTCTAACCTGCTTTCTTTGCAGTCAGAACTGTGTCTGCTAGTTCCCCATTCTAGTTTTGAACTGCTGAACTGGACCAATCAGTGTGGGGTAAGCTAGCTCTAAAATGGTGCCTTGGACGAATCAGAACTTGGACTCATAATCTGAGCCAGCCACAAGAGGATTTATGGGCAGTGACTCTGGGAGATGTAGTTTAGACTTCAGCACCTTTTGGACCAACAGCAGCAGTCTATTGTGGTGACAGCCAATCCAGTCAAGAACTGGGAGGAACTCAAAGGAAGTGCCGGTTTGTAGGTTGGAGTTTCAGTTGAGCTTTGGCAGTGAAGAAGGAAGGAGCCCTGTGCTTTTCAGTGTGCAGTTTTAGTCAAAAAGCGTGTGTAAGGCCCAAGTTCCGGTCTGCAGCTTGTTGGACTGAATCCGTCCTGTGAAAAGAATCAAGGATCTCTGAAGAGTAGAAACCAGGCTCACCCTGTAGAAGACTGGAGGAATTGCTGAAAATTGCACTCGGTCTGTCAGGAACTGAATCTGCTGTGTGTTCTCCGGGTATTGTGCAGTAATTGCGATCGGGATACAGATGCAGCCTGCCTGGTATAGTGCTTTCTTTATATGGATGTGTGAAGAGGTTTGTGTACCTCAAGTGAGCCCTACTGACATTGAAGGACCCTATCTTATTTGGAGGTCGTGAGTACTAATTCAGGGTCGCTCCTGTTGAATTGCCACATTAAATCCAAATGGAATTACTGTACTGCTGACTGTTTAATTCTCCTTTTCTCTGTGTGAAAGGGCCCTACCAGCTGCCACGGTTTGGACTAGCCACTAGGGCTTGGGTACCCAGGGACAGTAACTGATAGGGATAGGCCTGTGCACAGAGCCATAAATGAATTATTAGAGTGATAAGCTAATTAACCTGATTTCCCCTGTCCTTGTTATATCCCCTAAATAAATCAGAGCTGCTTGTTTCAGCAAAATTATACTGCCTGAGGTATTTGTCTATGTTAAAGTACTGTACTGTGATTGTTGCACTGTATCTCATTTCACAGGAGGTCCCAGTGCGGAACCAGACCTGGGGGTAAGTGTATACTGTGAAGGTAATTCTGATATATTGTGTGGGCCACTAGTGGGAAGAAAGGGGGGTTGCAGTGTCCCAGAGGGCTGTGACCAAGTTAGTTTAACTATTGCAAACCCTGACCTCTGGCTGGAGGCACCCGCCATTGGATCCAGGCCCCTCAACCTGTTAGTGGCAAATCAGGCAGGGGTAGTAGCCCCTGGGATAGCGCCATCTAGGGGTTACATACAGGCTAGACCTGGGGTCAGACATATATAGTACAATTGTACATACAGTTAATTACAATAAATATTTGCATATAAAATATACACATTTAGGTTAAACTAAGTGTTAGCACTCAACTTTACAAATATTACAAACCTCAAAAAATCTAAAAACGAGCACATCAAGCCCCAGCTTGGATCTCCCTTTTTAGCTGAGTTTTAAACTGCTGTATACATGGGAATTTTCTTATTTCCAAATTGATGTTATTCCAGATTTAGCAGCAGAGTTTTTAAAAGCTTTTTGGGTTTCATTGGTTCTGTAGAGTGGTACGGGTAAGGTTGGAGATTTATCTGATCTTAAAGACCATTCAGTAGGGATATTAGTTTTACCATATCAATAGTTAACATTGGTGTTTCCTGGGAACCCTGATCATGTTGCCATCACCTATGCCCTCACCTGCGCCACAAGGCTCAGTCCTGGGTCCGATACTCTTTAGCACTGATGCTGTATGCATGCTTGACAAATATTTACCAGTAGATGTTGTATTCTTAGTAGCAACATTTCTGGTGCTCACAACAAAAACCAGAAAGAACCTTTGCCTGCCCCCTGTTCCAATGGTGCAAGAGTTATAATTTATTTGTGCCTCACTTTGTGAAGGGAAGGGATAGTATTTTGGCTCTGTGGAGCCAAGCCGCTAATCCTTTACACTTCCTGATCGTGAGAGCCACCCCTGTGCCAACACATTTTCTATGTCAGTATATGGAGAACATGGGGGCATGCTCCATAGACATTAATGAGGCCATTTTTTAAAGTCCATTGTCCATATTTTAGAGGGTCATTCGGAACAAATCAAGGCCACCTCTTAACTAGCACGGTCCTTGTTAGCTGAGCGGTGGGCTTGATTTTTTTTTCTGAATGGGCATCTGAAATCTGAAAAAGGGATATAAAAAACTGCTCCATTAATGTCTATGGAGCACGTGACTGTGCTTTCCATATAATAAAATCACAAAATGTCCTGTCACTAAGGTGGCTTTCACTATCAGGAAGTGGAAGGGATTGGCATTTCAGCTCCATGAAGCCAAAAGATGATACATTTCCTTCAAAAATTGGGGAATATATAAATTGTAACTCTTGCACCAGTGGAATTGGGGGCAAGTATTGTTATTCCTGATTCTTGCTGGGCTATTGCGAAAAGAGCAGGAAAGGTGCTTGTTTGGACTATAGTAAAACATCTAACACGGTGTCAAATCACAAACTCATTGTAGAGCTAATGAGATTAAGTTTAATGCATGACTGGTTAGTTTAGTCCAGTCATCATGACTAACAGATAGGGAACAGAGGGTGTGTATCAGGGGAGCAGTTACATATGGGGTCCCGCAGGGCTCAGTCCTGGGTCCTGTACTCTTTAATACTTATATTGCCAGCAGGCAACCAGTAGATGGGGCCTGGATCAGATGTGTAAGTTTGCTGACAACACCTACATTGATATGGTGGTCAACATGGAAGAAGAGGTTAGGACTATGAGGAAAACGCCTGGAATCCATTGAAGCCTGGGCTGGGAAATCGAAACTTATGTTTAACATAAACAAGTGTACTGTTATGTATCTAGGCACCAGGAATGGTAATAACAAAGTATCAACTTTATGTATTAGACTTAAAGGAGACAACTGAAGAGAAGGACCTTCGAGTCAGAGTCACTAATAATCATACGTTTGGCAACCAGGGCAAACTTGATCACTAATAAGGGATATAGAATCCTGGGTTGCATTGGTAGAAACATCACTAGCAGGAGTAGAGAGGTTGTGCGGTAGTGCCCTTGTACAGCACCCTGATCAAGTCTCCTGCCAAGTACTGTAACCAGTTCTGAACTCCTTGGTGCATAAGAGACACCAGACTACTGGAGGGAGTGCAGAGAAGGGCAACCAGAATGGTAAGGGGGATGAGAGGAAAGAGCTGTGAGAAGAGGCTGATAGAGTTGGACATGCACAGCCTGGAAATGAGAAAGCTAAGAGGCGACTTGTGGCTAGTTTTCAAAGCCTTTCAAAGTAAAGATCTGTGGGACTTGTTAGGCCTGAAAACAAAGGGCTATGTGTACAAGGGTAGACAAACATGCAAGGCAGCTAAAGGGTGATAGTTACAGAACTATTAAATGAGGAACTAGGTTTACCAAACGGGTCATTGCTATGTAAAACTCACTCCTGGAACCTGTAGTGACATGTCCAGTAGCTAGTTTTAAAACATACTTGGACATGCACTTGAAAGCAGACTATATCACAAGTTTTTTCAATTGAGCAATGGCAAGTGTATTAAAGGCTGTAGTAGTCTACTTTGTTCATATACTTTCCTATGACTCCTATGATCCACAGGCATTGAATACATGATTTACTTCAGTTTACTGTACAGTACACATTTTTGATAGTGTTGGTCAGATAGTACTCAATGTAACTGAAAACTGTTGGATACTACCAATTTTCTCACATACTGGATGGCATTGGATACCATTGGTATCCAAATACTACTGGATCCTAACACCTAGAATCCAGTAGAATACAAACTATATATCCGATGTGACTATCTGGGATCCAAGGGATCTGAGACAGACATCCAGCCTCCATTCCCACTATTTGACCTTAGATCTAAAATACTAATGGGGTTGGATAGGATTTTGGGTGCAGAGTTGAATAGATGGGCTGTCCGCTGGATACCATTAGGGTAGTGAAAAGCACTAACTGGGCATCACTAAGTTTTGATGTATACCATGGTACAAACATTTAAATTCATCTGGTTTCTTTTCCTTCCCTTAACTCCCTTTTCTTCTTCTCTCTCTCTCTCTCTCTGTCTGTCTGTCTCTCTCTCTCTCTCTCTACATCAATCTAAAATACACTGTCTCGTTTTTGAGGGGTGGGGCATGGCTACTTCTCCGCAGTTTTGTAGTTGGGACAGACTGAGGTACTGAGAAGTTGAGTGACTTGCTTATGACCACACAGTATGGCAATGGGTGGGAGTAGGATTCAAACCTTGGATCTTCTGTTTCGTAGTTCTGTGATCTAACCGCTGAACCACTCTGCATTCTTTCATTCTTTCTGGCTATTTGTCACTTTTCCTTTTCATTCACCCACTTCTCACTTTCTGTTTTCTTTTGTATCTCCCCTTCCCAGCATCTCCAGCAGTGCAGTAAATCTGGAACTGTGTTTTTTGTCACAAGATGGCTGCCATGCTGTTGGGCCATCAGAGTAGAGTGTTGACAGAGGGGGGTAGGTTTCTCTGTGTATAGTAGTGGTAGATAGGTATTTAAAGTATGGCATTTGCAGCGGGGATAAGTTTTATTTGTTTTCTAGGTTAAGAAAGTCCTCAGTCTGATGCGGTTAAGGGCTGAAGCTGTGGGGTATTCATCACCCCCACCCCAGTTTACTCAGCTCATACGTTGTCTTGCCATCAATGCAGAGGTTGCTGCCTGCAATTAAACAAATGAACTCAGCTTTTACTTACAGTTTCTGAGTCTATTTTACATACAAACATACAAAGAAGCCAGCAGACGAAGGCCATTTTGTCTATCAAGTCTGCTCGTGTAGCAGGGTCCACCGCTTGAGCTACTGTCCCTGCCCCCACGACTTCCATCTTCCCTACCCATGATCTTTACCTTCCCCCTATGCCTGTCCCAGCCTCCCTTGTTGGCTACTGTATGTTTGGGGGCATACCATAAGTAGCTGTTGAGGCAGAGTCAGTGCTGGATGCAGTCTGGACACTAGTGCTCATCGTAGACTGTGGAGCAGGAAGCGTACTGCACAGTTTGGTAAAGTCAGCATTTTGGTGAGAGAGGGCACAGTTTCTCTACTTGATCTCCCAGAAGGTGCCACAGTGAGAGGGCAGCATGATTTAGTGATTTTAACCACCATTCCTTGCAAAGAAAGCCCAGACCCAGTGAGAGATGGTCAGGAGGGGGCTTTGCTACTCTGGACTTTTGGGCATATGGGGTCTTAATTGGCATACCCATGACCATCTGAGAAGTGCCTGGGAGAGATGAACTGGAATAATCTGCTAACCTGGCAATTTATTGGAGCTGGAGAGAGTGGTGGTTTTTGTTTGGTTAGACTGCTTTGAATAGCTGTGTGAGGTGGGTTGTGTGAGTGGGTGGGAGGGAAGAGGTTAATAAGGTTTTCTGTGAGGTGTTGGGTTGGTATTTGGGCTGTGAGGGCTAGAAGTACATAGATACATAGATACATAGACAGTGTCGGCAGATAAGGGCCTATGGCCCACCTAGTCTGCCCATTTGAGCTTGTAAGTTCAGTTTGTTTTCCTAGAAGTCTATTTCCCCTTACCCCTGACCTCTAGAATTCCTTTATGTCTATCCCATGCATTCTTAAATCCCGTGATTGTTTCAGCCCCCACCACTTCCTCTGGCAGGGTGTTCCACTTGTCCACCACCCGTTCTGTGAAGAAATTCTTTCTCATGTTTCCTCTGAATCGTCCTCCCTCCAACTTCATCCCATGCCCTCTAGTCCTGAAACATCTTTTTAGCTTAAAAATAGTGTTTTCCTGCACCCTGTTCCTCCCTGTAAGATACTTGTATGTCTCTATCATATCCCCTCTCTCCCTCCTCTCCTCCAGGGAGTACATGTTCAGTTCCTTCAACCTGTCTTCATAGGATTTGTGATGCAACCCATGCACCATCTTTGTTGCCCTCCTCTGAACCTTCTCTACCCTGTCTATGTCCTTACGAGGTATGGTCTCCAGAACTGTACACTGTACTCCAGGTGGGGCCTCACTAGTGTCTTGTATAGCGGAATTATGACCTCCTTTTCCTGCTGGTGATGCCCTGCCTATACATCCCAGCATCCTATTTGCTTTACCTGATGCCTTGTCACACTGTTTCCCTACGTTGAGGTCATCAGAGATGACAACCCTAAGATCCCTTACCTGCTTGGTGCATGCTATATCCTCACCCCAACTGATATATTGTGCCAGGGTTTTTGTGCCCCATATGCATTATCTTGCACTTCTTTGCATTGAATTTCAACTGCCAAACCCTTGACCATTCTTCAAGTTTCTGCAGGTCCCTTCTCATTCTGTCTACACCCTCTGGTGTGTCTACTCTGTTACAGAGCTTTGTGTCATCAGCGAACAGTGAAATTCTGCCTTCTATATCCTGTGCAATGTCACTGATGAAGATGTTGAATAGGACGGTCCCAGCACTGATCCTGTGGTACCCACTGGTCACTCTTCCCTCTGTGGAGTGACAGCCATTTACCACCACCCTCTGTGTCCTGCCACCCAGCCAGTTACCTACCCACCACACTACTGTCCTGCCCACACCCATATTCCCCAGTTTGTGTAATAGTCTTCTATGTGGCACAGTGTCAAAGGCCTTGCTGAGAGTCCAGATAGGCCATGTCCACTGCCCTCCCTGATCCACCTCCCTAGTCACCCAGTCAAAAATTCAATGAGGTTGGTCTGACATGACCTCCCCTGGTGAAACCATGCTGCCTTGGGTCCTGTAGTCCATTGACAACCAGATGTTCCACCAATCTCTCCTTCAGTAGTGCTTCCATGATCTTTCCCACTACCGAGGTGAGGCTGACTGGTCTGTAGTTCCCTGCTTCCTCTTTGTTCCCACTTTTGTATAAGGGACTACATCTGCTGTCCTCCAGTCTTTGGGTACCTCCCTGTTTCCAGTGATTGGCTGAACAGGATAGCCAGAGGTTCAGCCACCACCTCTCTTAGTTCTTTAAGGACCCTGGGGTGCACTCCATCTGGCCCCATTGCTTTGTCAACTCTTATTACTTCCAGTTCCTTCAGGACCCTTTCTCGTGTAGGGACTTGTGTCCATTTCTGCACCATTCTCACCTTGTACCCCTTCAGACCCATTACCCCCCTCTTCCTTAGTAAAGACTGAGCAGAAATACCTGTTCAATATGTCAGCTTTACTGTTGTCATCCTCCACGCTGCTCCCATCCTCCCCCAGTAGGTGTGCTATCCTTCTGTGGGGGCTATACCTTTAATGTTCCCTTGCTTTTGTACATCAAACATGCCAGCCGCCACCCGACAGAGCAATTGCATCAGCACCTCAGACTGGACAAAGACTTACCCAATCGCTGCTCCAGCTGAACCAGATGTAAAGGCTCACCCATTCAAGACAGGTTTAGGTGTGAAATACTGTTACTCTGCTGAGTTTTAGATAAATAAGGACATCTGTGGAAGATTCTTTTTGGACTACAAACCTACAGCTTATTTACATTGCCTCTGACCTGAGCAGGCATGCTGATGGAGTCTAAGGGCGACAGGGCCACCAATCAGGGTCAGCTTACTTGTGGAAAGAGCCCAAGTTCTCCTGGAATGGTAAAGGACTTAATTCAGTGCCTTTTTAGCAACCAGTTGCCTGTCGGGTCACAGACCTCCCATGACTTTCTATGATGATCTACAACTATACCTGCTGATTGGAGATACAGATTCCCCAGTAAATAAGAGGGGGGATGCTACAGGCCAAATTCAGTCTGCAAAGGACTCTGGAATAAACTGGTACCTGTATACTGTTGAGAGAGCTTGAGAGCTTAAGCTGCTGACTACCAGAGATAGACTGCTTATCTGACAGATGAAGTAAAGCAGAATTTCTGGTGCTGTGAATGAAAATAAAGCAATCACATGCTACACACTACAGGAAAACAAATCTGACTTCAGCAATGTAGAGAGATGTTTGTTGTTCTGCAACCAGAAACTGTGACTGAAACTTCCTAGCCAGCACCACAGACGGTACTGGTTGCCATCCCTCGGGACTTGATGCCAGGACACGCTGAGTGGGACAGAGAGCCACAGTAGGAGATACCCTGTGAAATAGAGATTCAGCTGCTGACTGATGAAGCAAGGAGAGGCCTGACCTGCATCAAAAGGACAGCCAGAGCACCTGCTGACACCCACCATGGTCACAGGTGGGGGGCGAGAGGTAAACCAGCTAGAGTGACTCCCTGTGAACTGCGCCATCAACCCTGCACTGCCAGGAAGATCCCATGGTCTGGGAAACTGTGAGTAAACTTGGGGCTTGCCGCCCTACAACAGAAATGTATCATAGTTAGAAAGCTTTTCATGGACTAGGCCTTCCAGCCAGGACTTACAAGTACCTCAGTAGAGGTTTTATGAGTATTTGGGTTTGGGGAGGTAATTGCAAAGAATTGCTTTATTTTGTTTAACGCTGAAGGATATGCTGGGCTTATTATTATTTTATTTTTATTATTTAGTTTTTGTTGACCAGGTGGGTGCGCTAGCCATAGGAGTGACTATTTTCAGGCACGACCCGGGAGATTACAGGGTAACATTACAGATTATGGATTGGAGAGATTCAAAGTAGGCAATACAATTGTTGCCTGGGACATTTCCTTATTTGCCAAGTATATGCTGTGATATATTCAAGGTTAAGAACATATCTCGGACAATCAAGTTCTTGATTCTATCCACTGCATAATTTTCATTTATTTATTTATTATTTTTTTTGCACAGCTTCCATTTTTGGCGACCTTGGAAAACATTTAAGCTTCGCTCTTGTGGTTTTTGATGTCTTACAAACCGAGGGTGTACAAAAATACTTAATTATATATGCCCCCCATACATTATTCCATAAGTTATCTCCTGCTGACAGAAGGGAAGTTCACAGGTATTCCTGCTTCATAAACGTTATATATACATGGAGCTGCACCACAATACCTGTCTGAAATATTTACCCAGGACCATCATAAACAATATGGGTCAAAAAACTTTCTCATACATAGCCCAGACCTGGAATGATTTACGCACGGTGTTAGAAAAATGAATGCAGTGTGGTCTACTGGGCAGAGCACTGGCTTGGGAACTAGGAGATGAAAGGCTCAAACCCCACTACAGCCAGATACTTTCTGTGTGGCTTGGGCAAGTCATCTAGCCTCCCAGTTCTCTAGTCCTTCCAGCTGCAGTAATGGGTAGAAGCAGGAGCCCACTGAAAACAATGTTAACATCCCAGCTTGGCTATCCTGGGTACATTGTTAATGTACATAATAAATAAAAAAGTAAATTGAATCCTGTGACCAATTTAAGATTAACTTCCAACAGTATATACTCAATGCCATTGTTAACTGCGTTTATATACCAATGTATCTCGTGCACTGTTATTTATGTACTGCGATGTATGTGCCATCCTATACTGATACAGCTGGTGACCCCCTTTATCATACTGATTATCAGTGTGATCAAAAGCTGTAATAACCAGGTATGATGTCATACCTACTTAGAACACCACTTGGAACACTTGCGCTTCACTTTCACTTACAATACAACAGTGGGAAACATGCCATTCTGTAAGCTTGGCTATCCTGGGTTAATACATTGTAAATATATACATGTATAAATAGACAGATAAATAGATTTCTTAAAGGGACACTGTCAGCCCTTTTTGCATAATATTATTTCTAGTTGAGAACCCACATTTTATGATTGTTTACCTTCTCTAAAACTCACTTGAAACTCTTGATTGTTTTATCTGCTTCCTTTCCTAGTAGAACTGAAATGCATGGGGATGGTGCAATTATACCAAACCTTGTTTTGCCTCAAATCCTTGATCTATTTTTATTGCACGCATTCTGAACACCCCCAGACAATGCAGTCACTCATGATGCAATAGTCTGTTCTCCCACAGCATTATGAGTGGCTAGACTGTGTTGGGGCATTCCCAAGTCCAGGAAAGATGCAGTGGAAGTTGATCAAAGAATGTAAACAAACACATTTTGATGTGTTAACACCAGTATTGTAGGCAGTCTGTTTTTTACTTAAAAAAAAAAATCAGAATTAAACTAACAGCTACATCAGCAATCTCTGCAGAATGTGAACAATCATACCATGTGTTTGTTAATCTAGGGACAATTTGAGGGCAAAGGGGGTTGACAGTATCCCTTTAAACAAAAATGTAAATTGAATCCTGTGACCAGTTTAAGATTAACGTCCAACAATATATACTCAATGCCATTGTTTAACTGTGTTGACATACTAATTTCTTTTTTTTTTTTTTAATTACACTTTAACCGCCCCACATCCTGCCGACTCCAGCCCTTCTGGGCCCCACAAGGAGTTATCCTCCTGCCTCCCACTCCACTGTTACTCACCTCCAGGCCCCATGGAGCTGCGGCTTACCCCCTGAGTGGGGACAAAGTGGGAGACCAGACATCCCATAATCCTTCATTTCATCAGTCCGGCTATGGTTGAGCGAGCGGGGGCACATTGGAGGCACGTTCCTGGAGGCCCATCTTCCCGGAGTCGGCAGGCAGTTTCTCTCTTTTCTTCCCTCCCCTGCAGTGTGTAACCCCCTGATGTCACTGCGCAAGGCACCGACGTCCACACTGTACTGCGGCCACCCATCTCCTACAGTTGGGGCTTGCAGTACTCCAAGCCTCCGCTCGGAGTCAGGCAAGTGCGCGGGCATAGGTCTGTTCCCTCCCTGGAGAAGGCAAGCTGTCATGGGACGCTCAAGCCCATCTCCCCTGGCCGACCCACCAGTGACCCGAGTTGGCTCCCAAACCTGGGTTGCCAGCGTGGCGTGAGGTGTGGCGTCCAGTGCCTCCTCAACCCTCAGCACCACCGGGCCAGCCATTTAATTTAATTTGTATTGGTTATACTGGAAAGGCATGTGAGCATTGCTGCCTGTTTACACAAGCGTCCAGTTACATACAACAATCATGTGACATGACATAGGCTGAAACATTTAATTTACAGCTAGGGTCAAACCAAGGTACATATCCAGTCAGGACAGTATAGACAAAAGGGCAACCAACAACTAACCCGAGTGATTTAACCAATGCAAAGGTGACATAAGCATTCTGTGAGGGTTTCACAATAATATAATAAACAGTGGGAAACAAACATTTAAGTGCAATCAAAAAACTAGCCAAGGTAAAGTAACATTACTACAAGTGCTAGAAAGAGAGGGTAAGTGCCAGAGGTGGATAACCAGAGGGTGAGGGGGAAAAGGGTGCAGTAGGGTAGCCAGATTAGGGCTGAGAGCAGGTGCAGGAGTGTGTGAGGGAGAAATGTCTCCTGATATTTTGTTTGAAGGCATTTGTGGAGGGGCAGAGTTTTAGTTCCAGGGGAAGAGAGTTGAAGAGCTTGGGTCCCATAAAGGAGAGTGTTTTCTGGCCTTGAGTGGTCCAGGAGAAAGGAACCGTAAAAGAGAGGGTGGAGGACAGCCTAGTGATCCTGGTGGTGGCAGCAATCTGGAAGAGAGAGGTGAGTCAATTGGGGAGCAGCCCACAGGAGAGTTTGAAGGATAAGGTGGCCATCTTGCAGTTTAGGCGGGCCTCAAGCGAGGGCAACCAATGAGCTGATAAAGGTCACAGTGGTGTGTGAGTCTAGGGAGGCCAGAGGCAAAATGGATAGCATTGTGGTAGGAGCTTCAGAGTCTGGACAAATTTTTAATGGAGAGGTGGGGGAAGGAGACAAGGGAACCATAGTCAAAGACAGGAAGTAGGAAGGTGGAAACTAGGAGGGATTTGGATTCCCTGTTAAGGTAATGCTTAGTTCTGTGGAGGATACCGAGGTGTTGGTGGGCTTTTTTGATTGTGAGGCTAGTGTGAGCATTGAAATTGAGGTGGCAATCAAAGAGTAAGCCAAGGTAGTTGAATTCACTGACTCCTTCAATGGAGTTATCAGGGTTGTCATAGAGGGAGAGGTCAAGGCCAAGGAGTTTGTGGGGGCTGGAAAAAACCATGAACTTAGTTTTTTGGACATGAACCAGGTATGAAGTCTGCTGAAATCGAACTGGAGTTTGTTAATGAGAGTGGTGGGGTTTTTATCCTGACAGAAAAGGGCTGCATCATCGGCACAGAGAATGAGTTCAGAGGTGGTGCAGATGTCAGGAAGGGAGTTAACGATTAGAGAAAAGAGCAGAGGGCCCAGGATGGACCCTTGGGGAATGCCGTATTTGATGGGGCAGGATTTGGAGAGGACACCGCCAATAATGGTGCGATGGAATCTACCCATTGAGTAGTCCTTGAACCAGAGACAGACCTCTGGTGAGAAATGGAGGCCAGCCAGGATTTGGAGGAGGACTACATGATCAACGAGGTCAAAGGCTTTGGTGAGGTCTACGACCACAGCACCAGTGTACAGGCCTTCGTTGTTGGCTTTGTCAATGGACTGGATGAACTTGGCGAGGGCAGTTTCAGTATTGTGGCGAGCATGGAACCAATGCTGGGCCTCCTTGAGCAGGTTGTATTTGGAGAGGAATTCTGTGGTATGTATCTTATGCACTGCTATTTATGTACTGTGATGCACATGCCATCCTATATTGATATGATAATTGGTGAGCCCCTTTATCACACTGATTATGAATGTGATCAAATGCTGTAATAACCAGGTATTACAACATACCTAGTTATTACAGCACTTGGAGCACTTGCGCTTCACTTTCACTTGCAGTACAACAGTGGGAAGCACAACACTCTAAGTCCCTGCACCAGTTACAAAAAGTAAAACATAAGCGACTGTGTGCTTATTAAGTTTTTTTTACATGCCCACAGAGTGTGATGAGCACATAAACCTGTCAAGTTTCACTCTCAAGATCTTTGGGTCATCCCAGACTTCATGTGTGTAAAAAAAAAAAAACACTTCATAACTCACAGTTGCCTATGCATTATTCTCTACATAATGTACTTAGTTTGTAACCACTCAACACACAGGTCAGTCCGGTAAAAGGAGAATTTTATCTCCAGTAAGCTTCTTTTTTCTTATAACTTTTGTGCCCTGAGCTGTCACTTACTCCTTTCTTAAGATCTTCCCTCCAGCAGCCTCCCAGACCCATCTGCCGCTTCCTCTTTAACTGTAACCAGCATGGATTCACATGGAGTGGGGCTTGAAACTAGCACCAGTGGCCATCATTGAGTTGGCTCATGGTTTCTTCTATGGTTTTCTCCTGTGTGCCCCTTCCACCCTCCTGTGGCTTCACCATTAACCAAGTTTTGGCCTGTGTCTGCACACCATGTTCTGCAAGGAGGGTGAAGCACCAAAACTTGGTGTCTTTCCCTTCCTGGATAAGACACTGTATGTCATGTTCTCTCTCCGACAAGGTTCCCTAAGTCTGCTTCCAAACCTCGGGTGTCAGCACAGGCCATCAGTTGGCCCAAGAATTTTGTCTCCAGTGAGCTTTTACCCTGTAAACAGAAGTTTAATAAATAAAAATACAAAATGAGAACTGTAAACATGAGCTCACATGGTAGACTTGTACTCAAGCTTCCTTCTATTAAAAAAGATATCTAGAGAAAAAGGTATAGGTTAGGTATGAAATCCTGGAAAGTGCTTCCAGAAAATGAGAATAATTATAATACTTTCAAGCCAGTGTTCTTAAAAGGATTTGTTAAACCACATTGAACCATGTGCATGTACATACAGGGGATATTGGATGGAGCTCTTGTGTATAAGCTTTGTATTTCCTCTGGAATTAAAGAGCATCTGACATGATATGCAGTCTTGGGCAGGCAGCTCATACCAATGAGTACCTGCCTGAGAAGTTAATGAAGCCAATTCCTGAATTTTTTGGTTACTGATTAAAAGAGCTGTTTAAACAGTAACAACTGAAAAGCTGTCCATTTCCGAGAGATTAAAGACCAGTTGGGGGGATGGGTGCTCCAGCCAGTCATTAATCCAAGGAAGTGACTAGCTTCAAGGTTGTTTTTGTGATTTATAAGTCTAATCGCAATAACAATTTTCTTTTTTACCATTTATTTTTAAGTTTCTTAAGGTTTTAAGCAGAGTGGCATGAGCCATGCATGCCACATATAGCATCAGTTCACAGCTGGATTGGTCATTTCTAAAATGTTAATGACCAATCCGATAGCCAATCAGGAGCCTCGCTAGGCTTATGAATAATTAATTAGACCTATGATTACATTTTAATCCCTGGCTCATAACTTCCGTGTATGAGTTGCGTGGCCGAACAGCACTGCAGCCACGCCTGTAATAAAATGCTTTTTGATGACGCGAGATAGGGAACGGGGCTGCAGGGGCTCTATATAGAGATTAGTAGAATCAGGGGAGGGGGACCAGCACCATACTTGTATAACCCATTACTTCCAGTAACTCAGTATGAAGTCCAAACCAGCCATTGTTTAACCTGATGCTAAATGTCCGCCCAGGTGAAAATGAGATAGACTGCCCCCCCCCCGCCGATTACACTTCTCTATATATATATAGAGCACTTGCTGCCCCATTCCCTACCTTGCGTCATCAGAAAGCTTTTGTTTTTTGTTATGGGAAGAGCAGCAGCACTGTTTGGCTGTCTAGTTCGTACACAGAAGTTATGAGCCAGACATTTGTCATACTGTCCTAATTGTATTCTGTTTTCTTTATTTGAGTCTGTTTTAATTATGTACTTGTCACTTGTAAGACTGGGCATATTGCTCATCATCGAACAAGTGTAAAAAAATAACAATGAAATGAATGTTGGCAGCAATGCTCCCTAGCAGTGAGTGGTGCCGCCCCAAGAGAAAGGGGGCATTGTTGCCTAAGTGGCAGAGGAAATAAAAAGCTTATACCCAAGAGCCCCATGCGATCTCCTATTTATGCCATTTGGTTGATGGCCCAGAGGAATACTTTACTACTTGTTAAGAAGGCTTGTCTCAATCTGTTATTTGACAGACTGTTGACTGAAAACAGCCTATAGGTGGTTCCATGACCTGATTCGGATAGTTGATGGTGAGCAAAAGTTCAAGCTTGAGTGGCAACAGTAGCTGCATGTGCTGGAACAAGTGGAGCAGGTTTCATAGTGACATACCTGTAGCAATGATAACATACCTCTAGGGAGGTAAAAAAAAATGTATTATCCCTGCAGGTACCTAAAACGTGTTTTATGGAGTTTATTTATACTTCACCCCCCAACCCCACCCATAGCATAAATATTCCATCCATGGTTTTGTACTTTGTGTTGACCATTGTATTTTTACTGCCTGTGACTTATGGGCTACTCATGCTAAATGTGTATCCCCCACCCCCACATCAGTCACAGCTGGAAACATGGGGATTTACGTAGCTTTACTTCACCTTCCTGAATTAAAAATAAATGTTTTAGACTGCTGCAGTAAATTGTAAGAGTTTTATTTCCCATGTTCCACTGCATAAACACAGTGCATGTTCTTGTAGTCTGATGTACAGCAACAGAGCCTGAGGCACTGATCTCTTGTTTTTTCCTTTTATGCCTTGCAGAGCCCAAGTTTATCAACGTATTCTGGATTCCTGAGAGCAATAATCCCGATGATGATAAGATCTATTTCTTCTTCCGTGAGACAGCAGTGGAGGGTCAGGGTCTGGGGAAGGTGTCTTACTCCAGGATCGGGCAGATCTGTCGGGTGAGGGGTCCATTATATTGCTCCATTGTATCTATGCCCTGTTTGTCAGGTCACTTTCCAGAGCAGACAGCAAAGGGTTTGGAAAAGCATGAACATGTTCAGTGTCAAGGTTTTGACATTCACTACTGAAGCCATTGCTGACAACATCACAGCACTATGGGGATACTTGCTCATATCACACTCGCAGTTCGTGTAGTATCATAATCAGCTAATTTCTACAGGCAGTCAGAATAATGTATGTAAGCAGATCTGTCGGGTGAAGGGTCCATTATATTGCTCCACTGTATCTGTGCCCTCTTTGTCAGGTCACTTTCCAGAGCAGACAGCAAAGGGTTTGGAAAAGCATGAACATGTTCAGTGTCAAGGTTTTGACATTCACTACTGAAGCCATTGCTGACAACATCACAGCACTATGGGGATACTTGCTGCTATCACACTCGCAGTTCGTGTAGTATCATAATTAGCTCATTTCTACAGGCAGTCAGAATAATGTATGTAAGCAGTGCCCTCTAGTGACAGCTTGCAACAGATGAGACTTGCACAGATATGCCATATACAGTGAGCTTGTCAGTCAGTCAGTTCATTTTTGTTGACTGGGAAAAGAGGGTCAAGAAATGCTTCCTTTTTTCAGCCTCCTAGGGATAGGGGAAGGAATACAGATGTGAACTTGATATTGAACCAGGTTAAGCAGTTGGTGGTTTTAGTGCATGGGGAAATTTGTACATATAGGAGTAAGGGAGATGTGTCTGTCTGTCTGTCTGTTCTATCCATCTGCAGACTAAGGGAATTTGGTGTGGGTTTGCGGTTTATTTTCCCAGAATAACCTAGGTGAGCTACAGCATGGGGGTGGGCAATTAGGGGGTAGCTAATTGCCCACCCCTATAGCATAGCAGTGGAACCAGAGAGAGGGGAGGAGATATCACTAAAAGCAGTGTGAAAAGGATGGAGATAGGCACCCAACGGGTAGATAGGCAGAAAAAGGATGAAATACAATGTAAGGGCAGACAGCAGGGAGAACCATGGATAAAGGACAACTAGGGAGGGGACTGGAGTAGAACAGCAAAACAGACCAGGGAGGTCACATCATGGAAAAACATGTGTGCCAATTCCAGCAGCCTTAGCAGCAAGATGGAGAATCTGGAGGCTGCCATGGTGCAGTCGGGACTGGACATTCTGGCCATCACAGAGACCTGGTGTAATGATAACCACAACTGGGAGATGGCCATACCTGGCTACAACATATTCAGAAGAGATGGGGCAGGCAGAAAGGGAGGAGGAGTGGCACTTTATATCAAAGATGGCAGAAATGCTATAGAGATCCAGGAAGAACAAAACAGGGAGGAGATACTGTTGGTTAAACTGGAAAGGAAAATGGGTCAGCCATCTGTACAGGGGTGGCCTACAGACCACCAGCCCAGGAGAAAGAAACAGATAGGGAGTTAATGCTAGCCATCCAAAGGATGGTGGACAAGGGGGAGGTGGTGCTGGTTGGAGACTTTAATATTCCAGATGTGGACTGGAGCCTCTCAGCAGCAGCAGCTAGGAGCAGATTTATCCTGGACTTCCTTCAGAGTGCCATCCTTAAGCAACTGGTCATGGAACCAACTCACCAGAAGGCAATACTGGACCTCATTCTCACAAATGGGGACAGTGTGATGGGGTAACAGTGGGGAGCACCTGGGGAACAGTGACCACTGGTCACTGTGGTTTGAAGTCACAAAAGGAGCAGAACCAAACCGCACAAAAACACGTATCCTGGATTTTAAGAGGGCAGATTTCAGGAAAATGGGGACATGCTTGAAAGAGGCACTAAAAGGAATGGGGAGGGAATTGGGGGTGGAGGAACAGTGGGGAATATTTAAAATGGGTTACAAGAGCAACACAATTATGTATTAAGCATATTAGCAAGGGGAAAAGGAAGAGGAGGCCATTATGGTTTCCAAAAGTGATGGAGAAAGAAAGCCAAAAGGATTGCTTTCAGGCAATACAAAGAGGCACAGACAGTCCAGAAGGGGATAGGGAGAAGTACCAGGAGAAGCAAAGGGAAGCAGGAAGGTCAGTAAGGGAAGCCAAAGCTCAGACAGAAGAGCACATTGCAAAATCAATGGTTAGAGGGGACAAAACCTTTTACAGGTACGTAAGTGAAAAAAGAAGAGTGAAGGGAAGGATAGCAAGACTGAAGGGGGAGGACAGTGTCAGCGTGGAGGATGATAACAGTAAAGCTGACATACTGAACAGATATTTCTGTGCAGTCTTTACTGAGGAAGGGGAGGGTAATGGGCCTGAAGGGAGTACAATGGGTGGGAAGGGCACGGAAATTGACACAAGTCACTTTACATGGGAAAGGGTCCTAAAGGAGTTGGAAGGAATAAGAGTCAATTAAGCAATGGGGCCGGATGGGGTGCACCCCAGGATCCTTAAGGAACTACAAGAATTGGTGGCTGAACCTCTGACAATCCTGTTTAGCCAATCACTGGAAATGGGGGAGGCACCCAAAGACTGTAGAATAGCAGATGTAGTCCCCTTATACAAAAGTGGGAACAAAGAGGAAGCAGGGAACTACAGACCAGTCAGCCTGACCTCTGTGGTGGGGATGATCATGGAAGCACTAGTGAAGGAGAGATTGGTGGAACATCTGGTTGCCAATAGACTACAGGATCCAAGGCAGCATGGTTTCACCAGGGGGAGGATATGCTAGACCAACCTCACTGAATGTCTTGACTGGGTGACAAGGGAGGTGGATTGGGGAGGGCAGTGGACGTGGCGTATCTGAACTTCAGCAAGGCCTTTGACACTGTGCCACATAGAAGGCTGTTAAACAACCTAGGGAATATGGGAGTGGGCAGGACAGTAGTGCAGTGGGTGGGTAATTGGCTGGGTAGCAGGACACAGAGGATGGTGGTAAATGGCTGTCACTCCACAGAGGGAAAAGTGACCAGTGGGGTGCCACAGGGATCAGTGCTGGGACTGGTCCTATTCAACATCTTCATCGGTGACATTGTGCAGGATCTAGAAGGCAGAATTTTCCTGTTTGCTGATGACATGAAGCTCTGTAACAGAGTGGACATGCCAGAGGGTGTAGACAGAATGAGGAGGGACCTGCAGAAGCTTGAAGAATGGTCAGGAGTTTGGCAGGTGAAATTTAATGCAAAGAAGTGTACAATAATGTATATGGGGCACAACAACCCTGGAACACCATATTAGTTTGGGGTGAGGAAATAGCATGCACTGAGCATGAAAGGGACCCTGGGTTATCATCTGTGATGACCTCAAGGTAGGAAAACAGTGCAACAAGGTGGCAGGCAAAGCAAATAAGATGCTGGGATGCACAGGCAGGGGCATCACCAGCAGGAACAGAAAAGTCATAATTCCACTGTACAAGACACTAGTGAGGCCCTACCTGGAGTACAGTGTCCAGTTATGGAGATCATACCTATGTACAGTAAGGAAATAAACAGGGTGGAGAAGGTTCAGAGGAGGGCAACAAAGATGATACATGGATTGCATCACAAGTCCTATGAGGACAGGCTGAAGGACTTGAATATGTACTCCTTGGAGGAGAGAAGGGAGAAAGGGGATGTGACAGAGACATACAAGTACCTTACATGTAGGAACAGGGTGCAGGAAAACACTATTTCCCAGTGAAAAAGATGTTCCAGGACTAGAGGGCATGGGTTGAAGTTGGAGGGTGGGCAATTCAGAGAAAAGGTGTGAAAGAATTTCTTCATAAAAAGGGTGATAGACAAGTGGAATATCCTGCCTGAGGAAGTGGTGGGGGCTTCAACAATCACAGGATTTAAGAATGCATGGAATAGAAATAAGGGAATCCTGGAGGTTGGGGGTAAGGGGCAACAGACTTCTGGAAAAATTTAAAGTGATCTTACGAGCTCAAATGAGCAAACTGGGTGGGCCATTGGCCCTTATCTGTCAATAGTATCTGTGTATGTATCTGTATTTTTAGTGGCGTTCTACCTTAACACAGTTTCATAGCTGGAGGGACTGAAGCACAGGAAGGTCAAGTGACTTGCTCACAGTTACGCAGTGTCTATATGCACATGGAGAGTTACAAAAAAAATTCCTTCTGAGTGAACAAAGCAATTACAAAGTAATTACACCCCAACCAAAGGAGGCATTTAAATGCTTGGATGGTTATGTCACTCTCACCAGAGTCTGACAATTTATATAGGGAAGTCTAGACTCCACCAGTCCCAGTGCCTAGAGTTAGGCCGTGCAGGTCATAATGTCATTATGCAATAGCGTGCGGCATGTATGTCGAGCTCCCAGACTGTCGCTCTCTGTGTTGGACCCCCAGAGTTAGAATCTTTAGTGGGTGGGTTCAGGGGTGCAGACCCCTGTAACAGGGGGTGTGGGGGGCTCAACACAATAAAACAAGAAATTGTGCAATGCGATTAAGTCGCACGGCATTCTGCCGTGCAACATTTTGACCCCGTGTCGAGTTAGGCTCAGGATGCTTACTCAGGAACCCCTGAATAGTATCACTCTGCACAACCATGTCAGGCAGCTTCTGTAAAATGAGAAGGTTTGTTTCAGTTTTCAGTGTTGGAACTACATAAGTCTGAGGGCATTTAAACTGCCTCTGTGTAGTTCACCATCCCTTGGAATACGGGTCAGTCCCAAAAATCATCTCTGGTGTCTCTTGTTCCTGGTTTCACAAACAGAATCCATGACTGAGGAAAATGCCAAGACTGCTCTAATGACAAGGCAAGGCAGATTTGTTGGCACCCACCCAAAGTTCTCACCACAGGCTGGACAACAATTAAAACTTAGTTAAAACAAGAGATCAATAAAACATGTCACGATGATACATGCGGTAACCCACATAAATACATGCTGCCCCAAAGCTTAATTAATTTACTTAAGTGGTTCCAAATGCCTCAATAAACAAATGGGTTTTCAGCAAACCCTCAAAGCATTCCAGTGTAGGGGCTCTTCTAAACATAGCAGGAAGCGAGTTCCCCAAGATAGCAGTTGCAACACAAAAAGCTCCATCTCCCTATGACTTTAGATGGGAGTGTGGAACCATGAAGAGCCCTGTCTCGGAAGAACAAATTGAGCAGATGGGAGTGTATTTGGTTAGAAGGTCTTTCAGGTAGCCAGAGCCAGTATTTTGCAGGGTCTTGTAGATTAGCAAACTTTTCCTGAAGCTGATGCACCACCTCGGTGGCAGCCAGTGCAGTTCCTATACAACCGGCGTGATATGCCCAGACCGTGAGGTCCTAGCTGTCATCTGGGCTGCTGAGTTTGGCATGAGCTGAAATTGATGCACCAGCCCCACAGTTAGCCCTAGGTAAAGAGCATGACAATAATCCAGACAGGAGGTAACAAAAGAGTGCACTAGCATTTCCAAGTCAGCGTGTGCCAGATAGGCTTGAATTCAGCCATATTCCCAGATGGTAAAAGCCACTGTGAACAGCAGACGACACCTGATGTTCTAGCATTGGTTCACTGTGCACAGTGACACCCAGATTCCTTACCTCATCAGTGGCTTATACTGTGGTGCTATTTAACAGTGAAAACAAGGCACCAGCTCTGTTCATTGCTGCACCCACTTGGCCCAGTTTCACCACTAACACCTCTGTCTTTGATGAGCTTAGTCTGAGCCAGCTTGAAGACATCCAGTCTTGGATTTCAGCCAGGGACTCATTTAACACAGGTACCACATTGCCTGATCCTGTTACCTAACACAAAGACACTGCATACAGTGATATGTGCATTAACCACTTATTTACTGATTAAATCTTTCACTTTGATTCCCCATAAAGAAAACCGTGATAAACAAAAATACTTCAAGTTCAAGCAGAAATGTCAAGAAATCAGTATGGGTGTACTGCAGATTAAACTATGTTAACACTCCCTGGTGGGTTGGGCTTTCATTGAAATATAATAATTTAAGACTGGAAGAGACTCTAGGGGCATCAGGTTACCCTGCTGCATAAGCATGCAGTATTACCTATCCTGTGCAAACATGTACTAATCTATATGGATTCTCCAACCTCCCTGTTGCCCAGGGTACCCAGTAATGCTCTTTATAACCAGAAATTAGTCAGGGTTTACCTTAAAGGGCTGTACTTTCTTCATTATCCACTGTCTCTGTTGGTAGGCTGTGCCATAGGTTCACCACACTCTGGAAAAGTACATACCTTCTAGCATTACTCCTACATTTACAGTCCTACCTGCAGCTTTGGGATGTATTCCCTCATCCTTCTGTAGCATTGCAGATAAAACTTCTCCACGCATTTGAGTTAGTCGATACCCTTGAGATCATCTTCCCCTTCAGCCTCATTCACTCCAGAGTGAAAATGTTAATCCTCTCCTAGTAGATGTCCTCCACACCCCAGATTTTGATGGACCTGCATAGCACCATTTCAACTGCCAAAATGTCCTTATTGTGGTGAGGATCCATGAACTACACACAGTATTCCAGGCAGAGCCTGAGCAGTGCATGTCAGGTGGCAAGATTACTTCCTCTGTACTGTTGGTATGCATCTCAGCATTCTCCCAGTGTTCTTGACAACAATCGTGCACTCTTTGTCATGTTCCAGCCTCTTGTCCATTATGATCCCCAGGTCCTTTCCTCCTCTACTGTAGCAAGAGGTGCCTCACCCAGTGTTTAGGTTCTACCTGCCCTCCCCCCCAAGTACAATACAGTAACTTCCATTTAACTAAAGTGAATCTGAATGCTTGTTTACGCAGCCACATTTGCACTGCAGCAACCCAAGCATATGGGTTGGTGCAGTGCAAATGCGGCCACGTGAACACTTAAGACTATCAAGTTAAGCTATTTATTGTTACTCTCCCCAAGCTGCTGCGTTGTTGGGGATGTGTTTAGGAGTGAGCAGTGGAAGCAGCCATGTAAACAGTCTGCACTTCTTGCTCCAACTCACAAGGGATATTCCCAGCATCCTCCACTGTCCACCCAACATCCTCCTCTGCCCTCACATGATCCCTTTGTGCAGAACACTGTGTTATTTATTATTAGCCCAGCAGTCAATTTCTATGGTTACAGCAGCCTGGTAGGGACTGTTGGCAAACAATAACCCCATATGCTAACTCCCAACATGAGAGCATGTATGCAGAAGAGATGTCTTATGGGGCTGCTTCTGAGAAGAGATCTCACACAGCCGGATACCCTGCCTGCTGTGCAAGCTCCACATCTTGCAGTTTGTACTGTCCTGAGAGTGACTGAAAATGAATGTGCCAACTCTGTGTGAGCCTGAGTGAAAGTAAAGTAATTGACATAGATGCTGGCTTGTTTTCCTTGCTGTCTGCAAATCATGCTCCTTTTTTGTGTGTTTTATGCCATATCCTATCCTGTTTTCACTTCCCCTGCCTTGTTGTTCTTAATTTTGCTTAAAATGTCTGACCACTGCCCCCACTGTATCCATAGATCGCATGTCTGAATGCAAAAAAAATATTATTAAAGCTTAGTGTATCATTGCCAGCACTTCCTGTTTCACCAGTAGGCATGGCAACAGGATGAAATTACATCAGCGGTCTGAGTGTCATTAGACCTATCACTGCTGATGTCACAAGGCAGCTGACTGCTCCCAGACCCACAGTCCTTCTCCAGCACAGCTTGCATCAGCACTGAGAGGGGCCATATGAACACTCTCACACATCTGCTCAGGTGGTTGGGGGAGCACTGAAACAGACCACAATGAAAAACGGAGCGGCTGTGAAAGCAACTCTTGAGACTCCAGTGGGCAAACAAGATACCCTGCTTGTTCAGGTCTTCATAAAGTCTGTCCCATCCTCAAGAGAGTCTACTATTTGGGCCAGTTTACCGTCATTTCCAAAATGTTGTGGCCTGCTGGGGACCCCAGCTCCCAGATCATTGATGAAAAGTTTGAACAGCTGTGGCCCCAGTACTGATCCCCAAAGGACAATGCTGAGTATTCCTCTTCCCTCAGAGTATTGCCCTTCCACCACTCTGCTTTCTGTTCCCAAGACAGTTAAGCAATCCACCTTGTGTATTCCACACTGGTGTACTTTACCTAGAAACTCTTCATGTGCTACAGTGACAAAAGACCTTACTGAAGTCCAGATAGACTTGTGTCCATGGTGCTGCCCCCGTCCATCTCTTTCATCACCCCAACCCCATTGAATAAGGTGATCTGATTGGATGGCAAGATCTGGCCTTCATAATGCTGTGCTGAGGGCAGCAAGATCTTTGGCTTCAACTAGTGATCAATTATTCTGCCTTTGATAATAGATTCCAGGAAACTGCCCTGCCATGATGTCACTAACTGTTTTGTAGCTACCATTGTTCAACATTACACTTCTGAAGAAGGACTGGTTGGTCCTAAAGCTTGTTGTTACATCTATGTTGGTCCATTTAAAGGTATTGAATCATTTGCTTCTGGATTGTTCAACATAGAAACATAGAAATTGATGTTAGATAAAGATCATTGATCCATCTGGTCTGCCCATAATATTCTATCCTACCACTGAGACCTAGTGTCTGTATGAGTTTTATGCCCACGTAATCTGCTCCCATGTTCCCTACCTTGTTGTTACCTTCTGGATGATTATTAAGCCACTAACTCTGTCCCAGTGATGTTTGAAGCCGTTAATGGTCTTGGTGCTTACCACCTCAGCCAGCAAGCTGTTCCATGACTCAGCCACTCTCTCCATAAAATAAAAAAAAAGTCCTCACGTCCCTCCTGAATTTCCCTCCCTCCAGCTTTCACTCATGTCCCATGTTCTAGATCATACAATGGCAAGAAAAAGTCCTGGACTCTGATTGGTCAGTCTTGGGCTGGACCCGTGATGTTGTCCCAGCACAACATCATGAGTCTAGTCTCAGCCTCACTGTGAACCTGCAGATGAACATATGCTTGATATTTCGTTTGCATGATTGTTTTGCATCTTCTCTTAAAAAAACAAAAATATTTTTACACACAAAAACATCTTTAAAATGACTTTTGTTATTCTGCATAACAACGAGCCATTGTATAACAGCAATAATGCCCTCCCGGGTGTGTGTCATTTAGGATAACGTCTGCCTCAGTTATTGAATGCACTCGGCCTGTGGCCTCGTGCCCAACCACCTGAGGCATGATGTTATCCCAGCATGACACACACCGTGTCTGGCATTATTGCTTTAATTCACTATTCCTGTTAAATAGTTCCTCATAGTTTACCATGTTCATTCCTTTCAGGAACTTGAAGGTCTCTGTCATATTGCTCACTCCTTTCTGGCCTCCTGCAAGTACATATTCAGTGTTCTAAGCTAATCCTCTTAGACTCTGTCCTGCAGGCCTTGAATCATTTATGTTACTGTACGCTGCAAGATCCCCAGCCTGTCCCAATCTTTCCTGAAGTGAGGGCTACTGAACGGGGTACAGTACACCATGTGTGGCCTTACCAGTGATATACAGAGAGATAATACTACTAGTACCTCCTATCTCCTACTATTAAATCTACTCCCAATACAACCCTCACATCCTTATTGCCTTGCTGTAGGCCTTGTTGCATTGGGTAGATTCTTTAATAAAGTCACTTATGATGTCTTCTGGATCATTTTCTTCAGTAATAGTGTACAGCTTAACCCCTTCCATCCAGTATTCTCTTCTGGGGCTCCTGTTCCCAATGTGCATCACTTTGCACTTTTTGGAATTGAACTTCAACTACCAAATCTTGGGCCACCTCTCAAACCTTTGCAGGTCCCACTTGTGACACCTCTTTCTCTCTCTCTCCCTTGATTTGACTCCATTTACCACTACCCTCTGCTCACTCCCCCCCAACCAGCTACCCACCCATGTAACTGTGTCCTTCACTGCTCCTAGATCCTCTTGCTTCTTCAACAAACTTCTGTGTCTCATCAAGTTGAATGCCTTGCTAAAACTGAAGTAGAGTAAATCTACTGTTTGTCCCTTATCTACTGCTTTAGTTACGTGGCCACAGAATATGATCAGGTTGGTCTGACAAGACCTCCCTACAACAAATCCATACCGTTTACAATTCTGGAGCCCATTACTCTCCAGGTAGTCCACAATGTCCTCTTTGACTAGTGTCTCCATCAGTTTACTCACAATAGAAGTAAGACTGACAGGTCTGTAGTTACCTGGTTGCTTCCTGTCCCCACTCTTATGGAATGGAACTGTGTCCGCTCCCCTCCAGCCTTTCAAAACCACCCCTGACTGAATTAAGTTTTTAATAGACCTGCCAGGGGACTCAGTCAAATTCGATGCCAGTTCCCTGAGCAACCTTGGGTGCATCCCATCCAATCCCTCCCAGGGCCTTATCTACCTTCAGGACTGCTAGCCCTTTTCTAACCCTTCACTTGTAAATACTTTCTGCCTCATTTCAAGGATCCCCCATTAGCAGCCTTTAAGGCACTTTCCAGCAATGGTGCAATGTCCTCTACTGTGAAAACTGAGCAGAAGCTGAGTTTTTGCAGTGGAGGATATTGAACCTTGCCTTCTTCTTGAAGATTTGGACCACACTAGTGATTTTTCAGCCCCTCTGGCTCATACCCACCTGGAGCGACTCATGAAAGATTGCAGCAAGCAGCCCCACCAATTGTTCTTTAGCTCCAATATGATCCTTGCATTTATCCTACCCACTGTTTCAGGTTTACTTCACATGATCTTTGCCAGGTAGTCAGTTGTCAGGATAGCTGTGATGTCAACAGGCTACATCATGGCTACCTTTGATGCCATAAGCATTCCCAGGGAGCACTCCCCTCCCCGCCAACCTGGAGGCATTTTGGTTTTCATTCATCTCAGCCATTTCTTCTGGTTCTGTCACCAGTTCTTCCCTCTGCTTCCCAGTTTTCAGTTGCCCAATCCCCTCCTTCACCTGCCACCTTTCATTTTTTCACTGGAAGTAGACTGTGATGTTGTCTGCAGCTCTTACTGCTAGTCTTGCAATCCCTCAGTGCTGTTCTATACTCCTCTCTTGTCATCCCCTCTCTTTATAGCATTTATACGGTTTCTTATTGTTCAGGATCAACTGTCATGGGTCCCTTTTAAAATGGGGGGGCCACTGGTTGGCCCTTTTCTCCTTAGTGCTTATAGGGATGCAGACCTCTGGCTGTTTCAGTCCTCCTTCTTCAACAAACTTCAGATGTGCTCTGCATGTATTACTATGGCAAAGCAACTTTATTTATACAGCACCCCTTTCTTAGCGGAAGAGTAAAAGTATGAAGACAACCAAGAATCCTCAACTAAAACGTCAACAAGAAACCCAAATAAATCTAAGCCAACATAACCAATCTAGGGGATTTCGAGGATGTCATTGACTGTCAGTCAAGGGTTCTCACCATGAACATGTAGATTTTGCCCAAAGTAGGTCTCACGGATGCAGGGACTTTGGCTGTACAGAACCACTAGGGGAGACCTATGAACACACAAAGAAACTTATGTGTTAATGCCCATGTAAAATATAGAATCAAGTAGCTTTGTTTTTTTTTATAACAGTTACCAAATCATCCCATCAGATCACTATAAAAGCAGTCCCAGCAGGAACCACAGGGGTATTCCTGATGCACACAATACATCTCATCTTAAGTTTACGTAACCTTGGTCATGGATGTACTCATTGGATTAACATGGTGTCTAGTTCCCATTTGGGCATTGCAGTAGAGACAGGTCCCAGACCACTGCCTCGCCCATTACCAGCCCACCACAAAGAATAGGTATCCAAGGCACTTGTCACTTGGGTATACAAGAGGATTTGCCCCAATACCCTCACCCTCACCCTCTTCAGGTTGGGTAAGAGCTCCAACTTGAAACTCACAGGACCCAGCCAAGGGTGCTTTACAGTTCCATCAAGCAGATTACTTTTTAGATAGGTTTACTTTTCCACAGACACTGAGAATATTGCCCAGGCACAGCCAGCAGCCTCCATGCAGGAGGTACCCCAGTTGGAACCTGACCCTCAATTAAAGAACTAGTGGATTGGGTTGCCTATACATTGTATTGTAAATGGGTATAAGGCTATTTTAATTATGGTGGCACTATTCAAGTGAAATGTATGCAGTTACCGTCTGTGTCTTGATCCACTAGATGTCTGAGTGTGAGACTGCATTCACTATAGTAGTGTGGGCTTCAGATGAATGCTTTCTATAAACAGAAAGTGATGGAGTGGGCGGAGACATGGTCTGAAAGACACTAAAAGCAGGGAGAGCAGGCTGGTTTCTGTCTTATAGGCAGATGGAGTACAATGGAAATAGTATGTGTTCTTGACTGAACAAAGTAATATTTTACAAACTGGCATGTAAATTATTGATCAAGTATGACTATTTGGCACTTTACTCTTTTGACTGAACAGATTCAAACCAATTTTTATTCATTCAGCATGACTTACATGACAGGAAAGGAAATCTTTTCTGTGCCTTATCAGCTGTACATCGTGGAGACATTTCTATTTTAATTCATTACTTTTTGTACTGTATTTATATGCATTATAATTTGTATTATGAACTGAAAGAAACTGTGATGTCCTTATTTTGATCACAAACACAACTTCCGAGTGCTGGTGTTGCTGAAGGAAAAGACTTGTACATGGTCATTCAGTGATAGAGTATTCATTGCCCTGTATGATTGTCATTACCGTATGATTATATGGCCGTATTTGGGTCCTGATGCACTGTACATACTTAAAATTGCAGATCAACTGTTTAGAAAAGGACCGTGCTAAAAAAAAAAAAAAAAATCAGCCACTCAGTGGAGCTTAGCTAGTGAATTTATTGTGGCATAGATGAGAGACTTAGTCACCTCAGCACTTCAAATCCATGGGGATTCTTCAGGGATGAAGAATCTGCACAAATTCGAAATGCTGGTGTGATTGCAAATCTCTCCTCTTTGCCACAGTAAATTCACTGATTGAGCTCCACTTGAGTGCCTGTTAGATTTTTTTTTTTTTTTTAGGTGTATTCCTTTCTGTTTTCCTGGTTTGCATCTTGACTGCTGCTTGTCAAACATGCCAGAGTACCAGTACTGTTGCTTTGTCTATTGAAAAAAGACACTGCACCCTCAAACTAGTGCCTGCTTTGGTAAATTATTTTCAGTAGTATCCCAGCACCATATGATAATGCACACCCCTTCCCTGCAAGGATGTGACTGCAGAGATTGACAGGGTCAGTGTTGCATGCAAGATGGACACTCTCATGTTCTCACCTGATCTGAGGCTTTCAGCTCTCTCCTATCTCTCCTTCAATATGGGATTGTGGAATTTTGTGTGTTTTTTTAATGCAAACATTTCCTTTCTGTTCCATTAGTTATCTGTCGGTGGAAGACACATAAGAGGTGGCCACAGTTGCAGTTCTATGCAAGTTAGCTGCATTCATTCATATACATGTGTGTGTGTGTGTATATATATATATATATATATATATATATATATGTATATGTATGTGTGTGTGTGTGTGTGTGTATATATATATATATATATATATATATATATATATATATACACACACACAGTTGTGGTTTGAAGAGAAAAAATACATTTTATATAGCACAATACAACATGAAAGCCAGCAGATGATTTACTGTCTCCCTAACAAAAAAAAAAAACCCTACAAAACAAAGACTGCAGCTGTCACACAGTGACAAAGATGAACCCCATTCCACATAAACACAGACACGGCTTTCCCCCTCAGTGTCAATTCCAATCTGCATTTCAGTGCATGGTGCTAAACATCTACCAGGCCTCTGCAACTTACCAAAACAGTGAAAAATAAAAAGAAAAAAAAGGTTCTTGGATGGTTTAATCGCATGCAGATACAAAATCAGCAGCCCTTAATCAGCTGTTTAAAAAAATCAAAACGAGGCTGAAGCGCTGGATGCCACACCTCGCACCACACCGGCGACTCGGGTTCAGGAACGAGCCCGGGGCGCTGGGGGTCAGCTAGGGAGAAGAAAGATGGAGTGCCCAACAGCTGCTCTCCTTCTCCGGGGTGGGGGTCTCTGCAGGCTCCCAGCGCAATATCGCCAGCTGGGGAAGCCCGGTGGTAGGTGTGGTATGTCTGAGTGGCAGCAAGGGTATTGGGTAGATGTCGGCAGGGGGCGGAGTGGGAGGCATGTATCAGCGTTCCTCCTAGCTCATTGACCCCATTGCAAGCTGACGTCTAGGAAGCTCACCAGAAAAAGGAGGAAATGGAGCCTGTCACTCCTAGGTGACGACTCCTCTGAAGCCGGACCATGTCACCGGCGCTCACTGGGGCTGACTTCATTGTGGACCGCTCGCTGTACCATTGTGTGGGGGAAAGGCTTGGGGAGACCTTCCCCCGCCCCGCCTGGGGGGTATACCAGGTTACCTGAGGACTCTCTGAGTGGATGGACACTCTAGAAGCAGACTCCTGGGGGCACCATGGGACGTTGGGGAAGGCTACTTGAGGGGGTCTGAAAGAGTGGAGTAACAGTGCAGGTAGGAGGATAAAAATAAGGTTAAAAAAATCAAAACCGAAAGCATTCATAACTCTTTAAGAGGAGCTCTTGAAGTGGGCATCCATCCACCAACCCACACTCTGTGGATCTGAAAATATAAAGATATTGCATTTGTTTAGCCTGACCCTCAGTCTGGTCCAGGGACCAGCGCAGAGAGATTGCTGCCCCCCAAAAAAAGAACTCACCTGTAGGAGAATATCCATGATTTCCACTAAAATTGCTTACATTAGACAAAGTTTATTTATTGTGTTTTTGCATTTTTTTCTTGGTCCTTTACTACTGCAGTTCAAACAGTCTTTTGGTTGAATGCAGTTCAATACTAATGAGGTCACAGGATAAAGAAACAGTCCGTTGCTGTCCATGGGGATCTAAAGTTAAACAGCAACCCCACTTCCCTAGTTGGCTAGAGTTCTCCCTCTTCTTGAGAAAACGGGTTTCACCCAGAGAATGAGGCACACAGTCCTCTCCAAACATAGACTCCTTACCAGCACACACTGGAAGCTTTGCAGTTTAGCACATATTCTGCTACAAACAGCCCCACCCACCTTTGAATTAGTCTCTGATTGACAGAGGAGCCCTAGGGAGTCCAGACGTAACTTTTAAGGTGCAGCAGCAACCTAAAAACAGTTGTATGATGCCAGTTGGATTCTGAGGGGGTCACATAAAAACATAAATATATAATAACTGGTCAGCAATTTTTCCTGTGGGCTGGATCAGTTGATATTTCCCGTAACGACCGGCTGGTTGTTACGGCATTCACGAGCCATTTCAGTCAAAGTAAACCACTCCCTCATTGGCTGTTGGCTTGCTTGTTGGTAGGCGTAACAGTTTAAAAAACATGGCGGCTCCGTCTTTTGCTTACCGTGGACCTGCCACAACATGATTTTTCAGCATAGTTTTTTTTATATCTGGTTGATCCTGCCTGAAAAAAATTGCTGCCCAGTGTATCATAAAAAGTAAAAGATTGGGGAACGGGGGTGCTATGAGAATTTTATGCACACCCTCATTGTGGGATGCTCTGATAAACCCCTCGAGCTTCACCCTCTGGGTTTATGTAGCATCCCACAACTTGGGTGTGCATTAAATTCTCATAGCACCCCCTTCCCCATCCTTAATTTCTGAGTATATTATATAGAGAATAATCAGCTTAATGCAGCTGCCCCAGACCCTTGGCCAACAGGTCCTTCATCTTATCAAGGCCTGCCTTTCCTTAAATACCAAAGGGGTGTTAACGTAGCTTACACCACAAACTCTGGCATGCCTATATCTTTTGTAAAAAGAATGCAGTTTTGCACTGGACTTCTGTATGAGGAGGGAGTGGGATGCCCTGTATTTGTGTATCTACTAGAGTTACTAAGATTGAGTCACAGAATCAGTCATCATATTCTGTCCTGATTTTGTAATTAGGATTTCTGTATTTGCAGTCTACAAATTCTAATTTCAAAATTAAAGGCTAAAACATGTTTTTACATAGGACATTAGGATTTATGGTTTAGGATTTAGGATTCCAGATCTGATTAAGATTCCAAGGTCCATATTGTAATCGGAATAGGAATCAGATTTAGAATCAAAATTTCCTACATTCCTAAAAAGTCCTGTCAGAATTGGCAAATCCCAAACATCCCTAGTAGCCACCTGATGGACGACTAAGAAGCGATATTGACATTAGCTATGAATGTGAAGGTAACAGCTCATCCCCCTCCCTGTCAGAGGTAAGGTGCAGTTGTGGCAGTTCATTATAGGGCAGGGTAGGGGACAGGAATAATGAAGGGGAAACTAAGAAAACATTGTTCTTATTTTAAAGTTCCAGAATGGCTTGTCCCAGACAGGTACTCTGTGCTGTCAGTTCATCAAGCCCTAGTTCAGTAAATGGTCCTATCAGTATGAGCTGGGTTTTCCATCCTAGCTTTGAAAATAAACCAACACTTTCTTTCTAACAATCCCAGAATGACATCGGGGGGCAGAGGAGCCTGGTTCATAAGTGGACAACCTTCCTTAAAGCACGACTGGTCTGCTCCGTCCCGGGCAGTGAAGGAGGGGACACATACTTCGATGAACTCCGTAAGTAGTCCTAAAGAGTGAGACAACACTTGTATCTGGCCTCAGCCTCCTTTCTGGAAATGGGAGGGGTGGGAGTGGGATGAATTGGCTTTTTGTAAGTCTGATGTAATGAGTTCCCTATCCTTTATGGGGTGAGAGAGAGGGCTGACCTAAACAATAGAGCTCCTGGATCAGCTTCTCTGCTTTTTTTCCCTGCATCTCTTCAATGGAATGTTCTGTGTGTTCCCGCAACTCTTCTTAAATTTAGTGACCCACTAGACATGTCCAACTGAAATGCACCATCTTATCCACGGTGGGAGCAAAGAGGTCTGGCACTTTCGAGATTGAGGCAAGCCAGCCCAGTGGCAAGGAGGGTTGAGGCATCTGTGCCTTACCTCCTCCCATGCAGGCAACCTGTGTTCATGGTGCGAGTGGGCCACCGGGAGTTGGCTGGGGAAGGAGAGGATCAAGTGTCCGAAGGACTGCTCTCCTCTCTGGGGAGGGAGGACTGGTGCTCCCACCGAATGACTGCCCTGGGTGGGGGACTGTGGGTAGTGTGGGATTGTGTGTGCTATGGAATGGAGGGTGCTGCAAGACTTCCGCAGATGTACGCATGCCTTCACATGTGCACATCCTGCGTGTGCACCCCAGCAATGAGGAAGGGGAAGAAAAATGGAGGAAAAACACCCCCAAGCTGAGGATGATAACCGACCCTCCATAGGCTCCGCACCTGGCGACCGGGCAGCCTCTGGAAGTAAGTCCCGGTGATACCAGGGTGACGGGGCTGGGCGGGGGTCAGTCCGAAGGGGGCAGCTGGAGTCATCTAAGGAGCTAAAAATGTATATAAAAAAAAAAGAGAGAGACTGAGGCACAGGAAGCTCAGGTGAAGTTATTCAAGGTTCCACAGTCATTCAGTGGCTGTGCTGTGATTTTTTATTATATTATCATCATGCCTGGTCTATGACTGGCCCTCATCTGCTCCACTCGCCCCAACACCATCACCCACCTTCCCTGGTACTTTTCATTTCATTTCTTATACTGGAGATCAAGATGAGGTATAAAGCCCATTTTCACAAGTGACCAGTTGTAGAGAATTAGAGGGAAAACAAAGTACACTACAGTGTGGTATAACACAGTATAAGCTAAGTCATATTAATAACAGGCACATTGCAAGAAACACAGATTACAGGCAGCTTACACAAAGCAGGGAAACATCAATCAAATATTTGGTGCTATTACAGTGCATATTGTCCACACTTAGCTCTCAACTCATCCCCTGTAGATCACTGTGAATCATGTGGCTGGGCCATCATGGCTTAGCAAGCCCATCCAGAGCACAGGCCAGATTCTCTGGAGAAGGGCCCAGTCAGTGATTCAGAACCTGCGGGAGACCCAGAACTTTACCCTGCCAGTCAGGGATTTACCTCCTCCATTTTCTCCCAGACACTGCTAGCCATGCAGTGATGCACTGTGCACAAGCATGCCTATGCAGATGTCTGCTGGCAAGCCTGTCTCCATTCTGGATGCTCCAGCTGTGTTGCCAGATGGCCTCTGCCGGGTGGCAGGCAAACAGCTGAGTGACTTATTCCCCCCTCCCCAAGAAAGGAGAGCAGTCTATGGGATGCTTGTCCTCTCTCCCCCGGCTGGCTCCCGTGCAACCTGAGCTCACTCTGAAACTCGGGAAGCTGACATGACAGGTGGTAGCACTACTGCCGCTGCACCTGGGCAGATGGTGGGATTTTATTTTTTTATCCTCCAAAACCAAGAAAATCTGGGGCACCTACCCACTTCTCCTCGAAACAGTACTCTAGTAACGCAAAACATGTCAGGATGGCAAGCTGGGGTTACTGCTCATATGTTTGTTTTTGACTCTGCACTTTATGATACCTTTGCACAAATGGTGATGAAATAAAAGGACTGCAAACCTTGCCATTCATCTCCAGTATGTGTCTTTATACTGAGAAGCAGGGGGTGAGTGCCCTAGCATTTCTTGTTTTTGCTGTATGCTCATACTGCAAGAGAGAATCTGGATCCCAGTGCAGCTGTCTTTGTGTTGGATAGTTTTTTAAATCCTCCCCAACTGGTCCTCTTTCATCTGGTACCCCAGGAAGCCTCCCAAGCCCAGTATCACTGTAATGGCACAGCAAGCTTCTATGTCTTGCTATCCATGGAGGGGCCATTTGCTTTAAGTGACGGTCCCTGCGAACCAAGTGCCTGACCTCCATGACACACCTGGTCCCCAGCATAGGATTCATGGGATCACACGCAAATTCTACCCTCCCAGTTTTCAAAAGAATGTGCAGCTGAATATTAATTCCAAAATGTCATGAAGAAAAGATACTCAGGATAGACTACGCAGTATTTTCCACTATTCCTGATACTCGTCTTATGTAACATTTAAAGAATTTTAAGGGTTAAATATTTTTTTTATAAGCCTTGTCTTTCCCAGGTGGCAAGGGGCTAGTCCTTGCCTCCCCCCAGTGATTTCCACACTCCACCTGCCTTCCTTTCTCTTCCCTTCCTCAGTCTCCCACACCAAGTTATATAAACAAAGATATTACAAGTCACCGTTTTTTTTGCCAGGAGCCTACATATCTTTTATAAAGCCCCCCAGCCCTAAATATCAAATTTAGGATATTACACCCTTACTACCAGTTTTGGGAGAGGGACGAAAAGGAAGATATCCAGGCTGGCCTAATCATCATCACCTCCTCCCTAACCAGCAGTTAGCTCAGTCTCTTGTTTTTTGGTCTTATCAGTTGACTAACAGAGTGTAAAGGTCAATCAATCATTTGAAATAAGGGTGGAATATGTGCATCGTTCATGACAAACACTGCCCCCTTGTTGCAAGCACCTTTACACTTATCATCCAGATGATAGACTATGAACTGGGAGCTGTAAGAGCGGCTGGTTAGAGTGGGAGGTCGCTGGGCTAGCCTGGATATCTTTCATATGGCCTCGAATCGTGGATTGGGGGTCTAGTGAGAGCACAGTGTCCTAAACATGATATTTCGGGATGATATTAACTCCTGGCCAACTGCCAGGAGCCTGCAGTTCTGTGTTTAAAAACCAAAAATTGGTATGAGTGAATGGGGCGTGGGCTGGAGGGTGGTAAAATCCCTAGTGGGGGTGGAGGGTGGGAAATCACCAATGTGTGGTGAGGGCTGGGAAATCACTGGGGGTGATGGGTGAGAAATCACTGGAGAGTGGAGCATGAGAAATCACTGGGGAGTGGAGCATGAGAAATCACTGGGGAGTGGAGCATGAGAAATCACTGGGGAGTGGAGCATGAGAAATCACTGGGGAGTGGAGGGTGAGAAATCACTGGGGAGTGGAGGGTGGAAATCACTGGTGTGGGGTGGGCGTTGGAAAATCACTGGAGGTGGAGGGTGGGAAATAGCTGGTGTGGATGGTGGTTAGTAAATCACTGGGGTGAAAATCTATGGGGATGGAGGTGAGAATTCCATGGTGGTTGGAAATCACTGAGGGATGGGGGTAGAAATCACTGGTGAGGGGAGGTTGGAAATCACTGATGTGGGATTGGAGGTAGAAAAGCAGTGGGGTGGGGGTGGGAAATCACTGGTGTGGGTGGAGGGTGGGGAATCACGGGGGTTGGGAGGGGATGGCATGGGGATTAGCTCTGGACACCTGAAGATGGCAAGGGTCTTTGTTACAGCTTCCTTTTTTTTTTTTAATTTGCATTCATTTTTAAAAAATAGCTGACTATGGAGTACTGAGTAGCTGAGTATCTGTTGTGCGAAATACAAATACTCACCAAGTATTCAAAAAAAGGTGCTTGCACATCATTACTTTAAAGATTATGCTGCCTCTCCACTGCATGCCACCCCCTCTAACCCTTGTTTTATCATGCTAATGTCACCATCATTGCAAATGAGATGAATGGCTTCTTATGCAATGGAAGGAATGCGGGGGTGGGGGGTGGGAGAGGGAGCTTGAATCTTGGAACTGACTGCTGTATTCTTTCACCTTTAGGGGACGTCTTCATGCTGCAAACAAAAGACAAAAGGAACCCTCTCATCTATGCAGTCTTTTCAACGTCAAGGTATGACCCCTCTGATTACTGGCTCTTGGTGTCCTGTTTTATTTTGCACTCTATTTATCCAGCACATTTGAGCTACAGCAGTGTATGTGGGGGTGGGGGGTGGGGGCACTTCTACCCAGTTTACATAGAAACATAGAATGTGCTGGCAGATATGGACTGATAGGCCCACCCAGTCTGCCCATTTTCTGCTATAGAACCTACCAAGATCAACTACGGCACAAACCCGCCACCCCCATTCCTTAACCCTACAATTCCCTTGTGCCTGTCCCAGGCAGTTTTGAATGCCACCACTGTTTTGCCCCTACTACCTCTGCCGGAAGGCTGTTCCAGGTATCCACCACCCTTTCTGTGAAGAAGTACTTCCTCATATGCCTCCTGAATTTACCCCCCTCCTGCTTCAAAGCATGCCCCCTTGTTCCAGAGCCTTTTTTTCTGAAAAAAAAAACACACAAGGTATTTAAAGGTCTCTTACCATATCCTCTGACCCCCTTCTCTCCTCCAGGGTGTATATATTTAGCTCCTTTAGCCTTTCTTCATAGGGCTTTTGATGCAGATCCTACACGATTTTGGCAGCCCTCCTCTGGACCCACCTCCACTCTGTCTATATCCTTCCTGAGAAGTACACAAGCAGATGATTTGATACCTTTTATTGGACCAACAGAGTTGTTAAAAAAAGAAAATAGGTGCTTTATTCCTGTTACCTATTTTCTTTTTTAACAACTCTGTTGGTCCAATAAAAGGTATCAAACCAGCTGTTTGTGTGGATCTTGTGTTACAAGGACCAATACGGCAACAAGTCTTCCTGAGATGTGGTCTGCAGGGTTCAGTGAGAGTTTCTCAGCTGGGAAGACAAAACACAAGGATGTGTCAACACTTGCCATTTTACAATCAAACTCTGATGTCTCACTTTTGGGATGGGTGGGAGTGAATGTGATCTTTATATAAATTCCCAGTGTGTCATATTGTCAGCTTGTAGGGAGTTCCATTAATTATTTATGCTCTCCTATAAAAGAAACCTGTTATGTACTGGGACCATCTCTGTGAAACCTTTTTCTTTTTAATCCAGAATTTTTCCACCTTTTCTCTACCCCTGATGCCTTTCTCTTCTAGGAGCCCCAAGGCACACCATGATCCTCAGCCAGGGGCGTAGTTACAAGGGTGCAGGGGGTGCAGTGGCACCTGGGCCCATGAGGTTTAAGGGGCCCAAATCATAATTTTGATGTTTATTCAAAACTGGGGAGGAGCCCTGTAATATCGCCTTGCACCCAGGCCCTCTGGGAATTTGCTACGCTACTGTCCTCAGCACCTCTTCCCACACTTGCCTGCTTCCATCCTGCTTTTGTATGACCCCCAGGTGAAGTCGGGGTTGGAGAGTATATCCTAGACTGTGGCCTGGGTTGGGTGGTGGAGATGCGGGACCCAGATTTACCAGGGTCCATGGCCTATAGGCAGCAGGAGCCATTTTTTCTCCATTTTCCACCCCACCCACTAGGATGTTGACCCCCAGTGATGCCAAGTACTTGCACACAGAGTGTACAGCAGCACAGCAACATGCAGCATCGCCCTTCCCAATGGCGGGCCCTGCCTGTAACCCACCTGTGGTCATCCAGGTGGTGCTACACTGGTGGCGGTGCTCTGCGCCCCTCTTAGGGGAGAGAGAGTGCATCTTCTGGAATGTCAGTCCCTCTTGCCTCTCAGAGAATAGGGTCCTTTCCCAAACACCAATCACTGTGCTGTGAGCAGTAGCACTACCACTGCACCTATTGTGACATTTTTACATTTTTTTTATCTGCCCCCTCCTCTTGAGGTGGATTTCATGTCCTGGATAGCAGGCAGCAGTAATCCTACTATACTGTAGGTGGCAGCTTGCCAGTGCCTCTCATAATACTTAGGCAACATTATCAGTTCCTCAGCTGCTATGTAATCTGAAATTGCCTCCACCCCCATGTTTCTCTGCTCCTCCTCAGGGGGGGAGCTTCTCTGTGACCAGTCCCTTATTATAGTTTTCTATTTTGACTTTTTTTTTAAATGTTTGCCTGATTCTGTTCCAGTGCTGTTTTCAAGGGCTCAGCTGTCTGCCTCTACACGATGAATGATATCCGGCGGGCATTCCTTGGACCGTATGCTCACAAGCAGGGCCTAAACTATCAATGGGTACCGTACCAGGGCAAGGTGCCTTACCCCCGGCCTGGCATGGTAAGTTTAACACTCCATCACAAAGCAGTACTCTAATTTATCATGACTCATTTTGGTCTAAGCATTCTCCTTTGAGCTGAAGAGAGAAACCTATATAACGTACATAAGGATGTGCAGTTGTGCTGTGTTATAAAACTGGTCTCAGAAATGCTGCCATCTGATTGACTGTCAGCATTCTGAGACTCTTATATTACCTGATTACACTGTCATGTATAACCTGATCACCATTTTGCATGAATTCTTTCTGGCAGCAATTCATCCTGTAGCACTGCTGTATGACAGGAATGATGCATTCTGATTCTGAACCAGCATTCTTTTTTTTTATTGTAGTTTTATTGATTTTAGAAGTTCATCTTACAAACGTGAATCACCACAGACCTACATTAATATAACAAATACATTAGGATGTGTTGCTTTAGGATTCACAGCATAGCTGCCCAAATTGCTTCCACATAGGAGGCACTGCAGTGAGAATTGCCAGTATTATAAACAAATAACTGGTCTCCATTACATGGCCTGAACCATTAAAAATAAACCATCAATTATAACGTTTTCAAGCCCAAAGTAGACCTGAATGATTCAAAACAGTTTCCCAAACTATCAAGACGTTGATCATATAGTGCCCTATAACAATAATTGGTGGAAGAACTACAGTGTTGTATTAAAAATCTCTCTCAATGAGAAAAACTTTCAAAAGGTACACATCTAACACTTGTGCCACATTATGCCCCTAGGGGGTTGTTACCAGACTGTTAATCTAACAACAGGTCATGCCTCACTGCACAAGTACTGCTTGTTTTTTTTTCACCGGAATTAAGCAGTTATAGTTCAGGATTTCTCTTACACATTTTGTGAACCGAGGTAAAAATAAGGGTTGCAAGCAGACCCATAAAAGTAATGAAATTTGCATGTAAGGGTCTATCTGACACTATGCCTGCCCCCCCAATCCTGCTTCACCCTCACTTAGGCTACTGTATGGCTGCAGGTTCCTCATAGCATATGGCAGATGCCAACAGTGTCAGTGTCAGTGTCAATGGCTCAGTAGGTAGCACACTCGCCTCTGTGGCCGGGAGATCAGAAGGCTGTGGGTTCAATTCCCACATCTGGCACTTGGGTTAATATCCCCAGTACTGACACTGTAGTGCAGCACGAGAGGGGTGCTGCACTTCTGAGGTGCCGTCTTTCGGATGAGACGTTAAACCGAGGTCCCATCTGCCTGGATTGGTGGTAGTTCAGGTGGATGTTAAAGATCCCATGGCACTTATCGAAAAGAGCAGGGGAATTTCCCCGGTGTCCTGGCCAAATTTCCCTCATTCACTAACAATACCACCAACAGCTTAATCTGGTTCAAGGTCAGTTGGCATTCATCTGTATCCCCCTCCCCTGGGTCGTGCCTGAAAATAGGCAGGATTTATCTAGTGCACTTACCCGGTCAACAAAAACTAAATAAACAAATAAAAACAGTATCTGTCATTCTTGCCACAGATGATTGCAATCTGCATTGTAAATCCTGAAAGGTTTTGTAGCCAATCTGGATTACAATACAACCCTGCTTATCTGAAACTGTTGGGGGACATGAAATTTTTTTGGATAAACGGGGTTTCCATTAATTGGGGGAACACTTATTTTCGAGTCTCTAATACCGCAGGCTGACAGCACACAGCTCAGTGCAGCAAAGACTGTACTGTAATATAAAATGAGTGAAGAAATCCTTGTGTTCTGATTGGCTGAGACTTGGTTCTAGCCATTGCAGTAAGAGAGTGCCACCACTGGCTAAAACAAGCCCCTGCCAATCAGGGCAACTCACAGAATTCATAAGCCACGTATTTCTTCATTTCCTTCACAAACATGGTGCAGCCTTTACTCATATATAGGACACTTCAACTAGGCCCTAAAAGAAGTCCATTAAATTGAATAAAGTAAGTAAATAATTTAATGTTATTTACACTCATAGCCCCCCACACACACACATACACAAATTTAAAAATCAGGTACTATTCAGAGTTTCCATTGCTGGTATTTCTCTGATGACCATGAAAAAGCCCCCTCCTATCCCTACCACTTTGACAGAGAACTCCCTGCTCCTTACCTTTCAACAGATAAAGTTGAGGTTCTGGCTTCACTTCAGGCCTGTGTATATGTGTTTTTGTTGGTATGCCAGCTGAGCTCTGAAGAATGTTGAATTCATGTATTCCATGTTACCATTCTGTGTGTGTTGGGGGTGGGGGGGGGAGGCATTCTACTACTGGAATAATGCAGAGCTTTGAATTCTTCTATTCCATGGTAAACAATCACACAATGTATTGAGTGTGAAGAAAGACATATGGCTGACAGGTGAAACACATCTGTGGAAGGACGATTTTATATTATTTAGCAACATTTTAGTATATTTATTTATGACTTTGAAAACATTTAGAATGTTCTTTTTTTCAAAGTTGCCTATGGGCACTTTTTATATAAGCAATAAGATGTGACTGAGTGTTGGTAGTACTGAGATACCCGCACACCCAGAGGCTGAAAGCACACAACCCGTGGTCTTCTGCCTAAATACGCCTCTGGTTGTGTGGGTATCTCAGTACTACCAACACCCGGCCATGTCTTATCGCTTACCTATCTCAACCAACCAAGTGCTTCGAGTGTTTTAAATGAGAATCTTTATTCCAGATTAATTTTAAATGTTATTGTTTGCACCATTTTAAAATAAATATAGTTTATTTAAATCATTATTTTTGAGCTGTCCAAGATAAATATGGCTAAATGTGTTTAAAAAATCAATAATCCTGGTCTGCTGCTTCTTGTCGTTTTGCATTCCTCTTGCTTATTTTTGAGAATTTGCAGGGGATCAGCTTCAGGAATGTTTCCAAGCCACATCAGGCACTTTTCAAAGTGTTCCACCATCTCACTGTTAGTCGGGATTACCTTGATATCAACATCTTCTAGCTTGGTGTTAGTCATCTCTTCTGTATCAGATGTTGCTTCATTTTCATCCAGAGCTCCTGAAACAATTTTGAAGTCTGTCAAAAGCTCAGGAGCAATCTCATTGTCCTGCAGCTCTCATTCATTAGCATCTATGTCATTCTCCTCTGCTAATGCTTCCAGTGCAGTTCACAATTTGATTTCCAGATCAGGATTTACAGCAGCCGCAAGAGTGGGATCACTAGTCAAGAGTCCAGACTTAGCTCAGCATTTCGCCACAGTATCTTTTCTGATCTCTGTCCAACTTTCGGACAGCAGGTAAATGGCTCAATTGATTCTACAGTGGATGAAAGGCTCTATCTAGCTATGGATAACTGGTGGACCCCGAGCTGGTGTTTATACTGATGCAACCAGCCCTCATTCACAACAAACTGCATGTTAACCCAAAGCTGGTTATGACAATGATGTGCCTTCTCTTTTAGCAATGTTCTCAGAATCGGTGTCCCCTTACTTCGATTTTACAGGAACTAGAGGTACATGGCTCTACTGCGATTTTCATCTTGACATGTGTGTAGTTTTTCTTGAATCAGCCCACACACCACTATCCATTGAAGCAGCAAAATCATGGATTTTGTCCTTGGATTTTTTAATGTCAAACACTGTAGAGGTCCCAATTCAAAAATGCTTTGCAACATCCACAAGCTTATCCCCTGAATCGAGTGCCTTAAGCATTCTCAGCTTCTGGTTAATGTCCAGAATGGACCACTTACGTTTTGCCATTGTGTCTGTTGTTGTTTGACTGAGCTGGTGATCGGGTGTAAAGTGGTGCCTTTTCAATGCGCATTTCATTAATTAGCACACTAATTAGTGAGAGGTGAGACGTGTGGAATTGTAAACTAGCTCATGCTGCGCTGTGTACTTGACTGCTGGATTGCATGTAGACCGCATTTAGACCACATTTACAGGTACTGCAATAGTTGCAGCTGACAGCTCGTTTTCACTTCAGTGAAAAACAGTGGGGCAAACACCTCATTGTTTCAGATAACTGAGGTTTTTGAATAATTGAGTTTCGGATAAGCGGGGTTGCACTGTATTTCAAAATTATTCAGAATCTCCTCTTTCACCAAGAGGGAGTATTATGCCTTAGAGACGTAGAAACCTAGAAAAGAGAAGGATAGAAAAAGACTGGAAAAAACCATCTAGTCTGTCCCTAGATTACCTACTTGGAGATGATCACACCTTCATCCTCGCTCTCAGTCACCCCTTCCCCTCCCTCATCTAGCCATCTGATAACTCATTTATATGCTTCCCAGTGGCAGAGCCAGGTTTGGGAGCATTTGGGAGCTGGGGGGGGGCATTCAGTCAATCAAGAGCTCCACAATGGGTACTGAACAGTGAATAAAGATGGTGGTGGGGTACCACTAATCACACTGGGGCAGTCAGGAGGGGCGACCGCCCCCCCCAGCCCCTCCTCTAGCTTGTATGGGGCCATGATATCCCAGACCAGTTAGCATCTGCAGAGACAGACTAGGCAGGGAACATCTGGTCTGCCACACGATACAGCTCGAATGCTACGAGTGTGCATGGTATATGTATGTATCAAGTGAAAAAACAACTACCAGCACTAGCTCAAGCTGTTTATGAAAAACTACTTTATTTCCCAAATTCAAACATACCGCCACAGACACCAACCCGGTGTTTTTGGTGGTATGTTTGAATTTTGGAAATAAAGCCATTTTCCTTACACAACTTGAGCTGGTGCTGGCATTTGCCTTTTTTCACAGGGACCATATAGGTAGATTGGGTGGTCCAAGCAGTCCTTTTCTGCTGACAAATTCTGTTTCAAGACAACAAATGAAGCAGTCAAAATGCAGTGTAACACAAAATGCGATAAATACATGGCCTTGCACCTCATTTTAAAAAGAAATGATGGTCAATTCAAGCTCTCTACATCATGCAGAATATTTTAGAACTGACCAGGCTCAACTGAACTATTTTTAGTCACTCTATTATTGGCCGAGTTCACTCATCTCATCCCAAAAGTTTAAGACTAATAGTAATCCTTTTTCATAGGTGGGAGCTAATAATACATAAAACCTTAAAAGTGGACCACTCACTCAGCTCTTAAATTGGGTTGCCACCTGTCTGGTTTTAGACTGGATGATGCATTTTTTAAGGTCCTTATCCAGTCATCCCTTTTCTCTTAAATGCCGTTTAATTTTGGGGCCATTTTGAATGCTCATAAAACTGACTGTATCAAATCATTTACCGTTTTTTGCTGCACGTCAAGGACACAAAGAAGTTCTGATGTCATACAGACCTTTATTTGTAAAACCAGGCAATCCAGGAGGTGTTAAGTATGGCCATTGAGACCACCAACAGTAAATCGACCTACTGTAAACTTTTCCGTTCTACATTTAAAGTATGGTCTTCTACTGCTGTGACAGGAACTGGTTTTATACCTTTATATATTCTCCTATGTTCCTTTTTATTTGTCCTATAATCTGATGTGCTTTGACCCATTTTTGTTAAATTAAGTATCTGCCTTTATTACTATGTGGATTCCTTGTCGCCTGAGTCCTCAGCAGCTACTTTTCGTACTACCTGGACACTCCATGATATTTGTTACGACATTACAGGCCATTCAGATGAACAGCATGGAATGGTGTGTCTGATGTTGTAGAATGTCTTAGAAATATGAAAAGAAAACAACAGTAGCTACTGGACTAAAAGGGGACACAATGCAGAACTGAGGGTACCACAAGCATAGATAATTACTTTATCAAAAATGTGTCAAAGAATTAGTGACTGACATGGAAAGGAAAAAGGAGAGTGTTTAGCAGAGGTTAGAACAATGAACTGTGAACGAGCTTGGTACATCCAGCAGAACTGGTTTTGATTCCCACAGCCTCCACTTGCATACTGTGTGACCCTGAGCTAGTCCCTTAACCTCCCTGTTGGTCATGGATCACCCCTGTAAATGGGCCTTGTGCCCACTGGGCCTTAACTTTGTTACCAGAGATCAAAAATAAAAAAATAACAGTATAAAATGATTTTCTATTAATTTTAAACTATTATCTGACATTACAAATGATTTTTTTCTTTTTTGGGGGGAATTAAAGTTTATTAAACGTTTTATATTTCTTGTACAAGACACAACAAACACTCAGTTAACATTAAAAAATGATACACATACCATTCTATACAGTACAACTCAGACTGTCCATTACTACGACTAAAATAGCCAAAACACATACAATAATAACAGTTCACACCAACAATTAACTATAGGGGATATCAAAATAAAATGTACCAAAGATCTGTAGTTTGAAGCATTCTTATGGATCCAATGATGATCTAAATGGGGGGGATTGGGGACATTGAACACCATAACCAAAATGGAAATATAAAACTAGAGTCGGGGGGGGGGGGGAGATAAATGCTCACTATTACATACTGCCATATGTAGCTTTATACCATCAGCAACCCGTAATTCACCCATCAAATATATCAAATGATTTACAGTAATTGTAGTTGAACCATGATATCCAGAACATTATGGCCTTCTTGCCCTGCCTGAAAATGGAAAAAAAGAAGCCAGCGACTTTTAAACTGCTCCTGTTGTGACCTTAATTAAGCTGTCACTCTTTCCGTTTCTTCAATCCTGCTGCAACTTTTAAGCCATAATTCCTCAGAGGGGGGAGTTGGGTCAGCCACAACTAAGTACGTTAGTTGCTGCTGCTACTACCAGAATATAAAATAAATATTTCTTCCTCTTGTCTGATACGCCTGGAGGGGGAATCCCTAAGATCCAGTTCTGGAATTGGGAAGCTGGAGGGATACCCAGAATCTGACCTGTGCTATGTGCCACTTCATCCCCAAGTTCCAGGATGAGAGAGCAGTCCCAAAAGATGTGAGTGTGGATTCCCAGCCCACAACATTCCCTCCAACTTAGATCTGACTGATGTGTTCCATGATGTTTGGAAATTATAGCGTAGGAAAGTATTGCACTACTGTCCACCAATGGAATTCCTGCTAGGTGGGAGAGGCAGTGGTGTTATGCAACCCCTTCCATACTTTCACCCAGTCCCGTTCTGAATTGTGAGAGACCTGATTCAAGTTCCCATTTACTCTTAATAGCTGTCAGGTGATCTGTGTACAAGCTATGCAGCAAGTTATAAATGGTAATGATCTTTTTGGTGACCCAAATCTGCCTGGCCATTGAAATCATTAATAAGCGCAAGTGATTATTATCTGCTCAAAGTGTTTCTTTCTTGGACCCTTCATTTAGGTAATGATGGAATTGCATGTATCAAAAGAGGTCCTGGGGTAATAGTCCAAATTCTTGACTAATGAAGACACACACAGGATGCAAGAAGCTTTGGAGAATATAGGAAAATGGGTAACAGAACATGGGTTAAAATTTAACTTAATGTGCAGTCATGCATCTTGGAAGGCACAGCAATAATATTAGATATAAATTAAACAAAACATACTTAAGGGAAGTTTCTGAGGAAGGGGATTTGGGAGTGTTGGTAGACTATGAACTAACCTTTAAAAGACATAGTAGCCATATTATTAAAAAAAACAAACATTCTAAACTTTATTAGTAGGCACATTAGCAGCAGAAGGAGAGAAGTAATAATTCCATTGTATACAGCCCTGGTTAGACCTCATTTTGACTACTGTGCACAGTTTTGGGCACCTGGTAGCAGGACTGAGATAAAATCACTGGAAAAAGTACAGAGAAGAGCAACAAGGATGATATACAATTTACAGAATCTTAATTATGAGGGCAGATTAGAAAATTTAAAATATTCACATTGGAATATCGTAGATTAAGGGGGACATGTGTTTACTGTTCAAGGCGATGACTAATTTGGATTTGTGGGACATTCTAGGGTTGGAGATGAATAGTCATGTATGTAACACCAGATCGCATTTGCTGCAGTTGTCTGGAGAATCATGTAAGACCAACAAGAGAAAGTACTGGTTCAGTCAGAGAGTGGTCTCTATTTGGAATTCGCTCCCTGAAGATACAGCATCATAGGTAGTAGAACCATCGGGGAGTTTAAAAGAAAGTTGGATGCTTATTGTAGATCCATGCATTTAATGGAGTATAACAACTAGGTTAACGGCGGGCTGTATGGACAGTAGTCTACTTTGCCCTGTATAATCCTATGAAATCCTATGAAAAAGCGGGGGAAAGGATTTGAGAATATTGCCAAAAAACTGTCCAATTTGTGTAAATCCTTGTCTTTCCCATCTCTGAAAGCCAAGGTCCGATCTAAGAGATAAAAAAATCTGAGCAAGAGCGGAGAGGGGTTAATTTACATATACCACTACGTTACTTGTATTTAGGACATACCTCTTCCCACACATGCACAGTTAGGGCCACCAAGGAGTTAGGGTTAGTAACCTCAAGAATATGAAAGTCATCTTGGTCAATTAAAACAACTTCCTCCATCCTTGCTGAAGTCAAGGTAGTCTACTGGAGGGCAACTCAACTAGGAATTTCAGTAGTGTACATGTGAGCTACAAAATGTGATAATTGGTCTGCCCAGTAATATGCCCTAGACTGTGGGACACCTAACCCCCCTCTAAGTTTTGCTGCAGTAAGTTTTGTTCATTTAAGTCAAGGTGGTTTCCCTAACCAGATGAACCTGGGCAGAGTACAACGTAATGTATTCCAGAAAGAAATGGGGACCTTTAATGGTAAAGAGGAAAATAAATTAATTAATCTGGGAAGAATATTCATACGCACTGCCTTTACTCATCTACCCATCCGACACCAATAGGGGTAATGGCCTCCACCTATTACAATCCATCTGAACATCTGAAAGAAGTTTATTGTAGTTGGTCTGAAATAATTTATTTATATCTCTGGAAATCCATATTCCCAGGTACCTCAAACCTGAAGTGATCCATTATAAATTACAGAAACTGTTGAGGGGCTGATCTGTCCCGGATCCCAAAAAACATGACCTCAGTTTTTGATTCATTAGTTTTAAAACCTGACACCTGGCCAAAACATTTAACATCTCACGAACCACTGGAAGGTTCAGGGTCAGATCTGAAATATATAGCAGGGTGTCATCTGCATGCAGGGAAACCTTCAACTCCTCTCTATTGATCTGAATACCTTGATAGATTGTTGACTGCCTCAATAAGGTGGTCGTTGACTCCAAACTAAGAGCAAGAGGAGGGGAGAGAGGGAACACCCCTGCCTAGTACCCTGCTCAATCGATATTCTGAGGGAGAGGACACCCTTGACCCAGACTCAGGGGGCGCCTTGTGTACCGTGAAGACCATGAATCCAACTACAGAATTTAGCTCCAAACTGGAATTTGTGTAATGTAGCATCTAAGAAAAGACCAACCTAAACAATTGAATGCCTTTTCTGCATCGATCAACACCACTACTCAAGGGGTGTCTGTGGGTAGAGCCCTTGAAGCCAAAAGAACATTCAGTGAGTGGTGAATGTTATCTTGGAGGTGCCACCCTGGTATAAAACCAGTTTGATCAAGATGAATAAGTGAGCCGGCCCGGTGGCACTAAGGGTTGAGGTGCTGGATGCCACACCTCGCGCCACACCGGTGACCTGGGTTCGGGAACGAGCCCGGGTCACTGGGGGGAAGAGAGTGAGCATCCGTAGGACTGCTCTCTCTTCCCGGGGAGGGATAGGGAGAAGCACTTGGTCTTGGAGTGGCCTCTGGTGGTGAGCCAGGGGCGCCCAGCGTGGCAATGCAGTGGGTGCACTAGGGGTGGAGTTTGTGGCTCTACGTTGCCTTGCTTGCCGCACTCTGAGGAGACAAGCAAGAAAAGTCAGAAAAAGGCCTCACATCCCTTTGGTGAGATGACGGTGGCCCCAGGGACTCTGCACACATCCCAAGCACCGGCCCAACGCACCCAGGATCATCCTCTACCCCCGACCCGACAACCGATCAGGTAGGCACTTCACACTTAAGGAGTTTATCGCCGAGGAGGGTGGAATCAGCCCCAGAGATGGTACCGGGGGTCGAGCCTGCCTGGGAGTTGTTCGGGGGAAGGGATCATGGGAGAGGCAAGGGTTCAGGCTGGGAGTAGGGCGGATGTCGAATGGGTACTCCTGAAGGATGCCCAAAGGGTGTGGAGAAATAGTAAAAAAAGATGAATAAGTGAAGGGATAACCCGCTGTAACCTGACCCCTGTAGCCTTGGTGAAACTTTTTACATCCTGGTTTAAAAGTGAAATTGGGTGGAAGTTAACATATTTGTTCTTTCCATGCTGAGGAAGTACAGTTATAATAGCTTCCTCCCCCAATGAGTCAGGGATGGCACCATCTCCATGGGCAGAATTAGACTTTAGTTTAAGGAGTAGGACACCCTCATATCTTGTAAATGGATTTGTTTCCTTGTCAACAGTCAACTCTTCTTGTGTAGCAGTTGGGGATATATGTGTTTGCATTAGTTTGTTTTCACGGTTCACACCAGCCCCTCTAACTAGCCTGGGGGTCTCCATTTTGTAGTTGTTGAAATCTCATTGTGTCTGAGAGCTGCATTAGCATATGAGAACATGATGTGTCAACATCCTTAAGACTCCACAGTATGCCTATCTTCTTGCTTAGAATTCAACAAGACAAGCTGCAGCAGGTTATGAAATACCGTATTTACCTTCCGTTAGCTTTACAAACTTAGATGTAATACAAGTTTTTCTTCCTTTATACGGCATCAAATCTGTGTGTTTCTAGAGAGGTTTTTTTCCGGTTATGTGTACTTTCAGCATAGAGATACATGGTGTAAATGGGTGCTGTGGCATCATGTTCTCCTACGCTAATGCAGATCTCAGGGACAATGAGATTTCAGCAACTGGAAAATCCAGACCTCCAATCTAGTTACAGGGGCTGTTGTGAACACTGAAAACAAACTAAAGTAAACCCATACATCCCCAACAACTACACAAAAAGTTATCTGTTGACAAGAAAACAAATAGCATTTGCAAGATATGAGTGCATACTACTCCTTTAATATGGGGGCCAGGTCAGAAGCAACTTGTTTGTAAAATTCGGCTATAAAGCTGTGCGGGCCAGGGGCTTTTCCTGAATTCCATGATGATTAAGAGCTATAATTTCCTTTTCCTTTAAGGGAGTCTCCAGACCATTCCTCTTCACGGCCATTAGGGTAAGGAGATTAATACCTTGTAAATAAATATGCAATCTGTTCCTTATGGTTCAGACCCTGTTCTTCAGAATATAAATGAGCATAATAAGGCTGATTCTCCAAGGGGTGCATGTTACGCACAGATCGCGTGTAACTCGCAGGTATGCCTGCGTGGCCACAGACAGGTGTGGGATACGCGGATTCAGGACCATGAGAACCTGCAGGGCACCTGTCCATGGCCACGGCTGGGTCAGGGCCGCATGGGGGCAGTGTGCAGGAGACAGGCTGGCATCCAATTGGATACCCGACCTGGGTTCCAATGTGGATCCCTTGTGATGCCTATGCCGGAGGGCCTGGGACAGTGCATACCTTGGCCCATGTCTATCGATGGGCTAGTGCCTGAATAGCTGCCCCTGGCCCCCCTGCCAGCCCTATGTGCTGGTGCAGTGGTGTGGCAGTGGTCCTTGTGCGTTGGGGGTGGCATATAGCATTTAATGGCAGGGTCCCTGTGGCGTACCCCGGCCCTGCACTCTGCCCCACCCACACACCATCGAGAATGACAGGGCATGCAAGCATGCCCCCAGTGCATGGCTGTGGGATTGAGTGGGGGATCGGGTGCACAGGTGCCTTGCGCACCTGTAGTGAATGCCGCCGGGGGTCCATGGGACCCCCATTGCATGGCTTTCCAACTCAGGGATGCATACATGACTCACATACGTGGTGCATAGGCATGAAAAACCAGCCCCAATAAGCATGAAATTCCTTCGCAATTTGTATTGTGCGAGTTAAAGTACAATGGGGGGGGGGGTCTGAAACAATTTTTGGCACATATCTATCTGCTTTTTGTTTTTTTATCCCAAGGGCTAGGAGTCTACCAGCATTTTTGGCCCGTTCATAATATTTTTGATTAGAAAACCTGAGAAAGTTTTCCACCTTGCGTAACCCAAGCTGGTGCAGCTCATTCCTAGCTTACCGTAACTGGGGTAAAAGTGAGGAGTCCTGGGACCGTTTATGTCTGGCCTCTAATTGTGCCAATTTGTCCTCCTCTTTACAATATTGTTCCCAATCATTTTTTTAATGTCATGTATCAGATCATATGACCCAGTAACACTGCTTTAAGGCCATCCCAAATACGTTTTCAATGGGGTATCCACTTCTCTGTTTTCACTCAAATAATTCCAGATCACATCTTTAATGGTAGATATGAAGGTGTCATTATGAAGCAATCTGGCATTCAGTCTTCATAAGCCCCTCCACCCACTCCAAAGGCCCCAACTCTACCACACAAAAAAGCAGGGCATAGTCTGAACATACAAACATACAAAATTTGCCAGCAGATAAAGGCCTAGAGGTCTATCTAGTCTGCTTGAATGTGCACCTAGCACCCCTTATTCTGCAACTGCACCTCCCACCCTTTCCCTCCCTTGACCCTCCCCCTTGCCTTGTCCTAGCCCATTTTGAAGAGTTTGTTTGTTCCTTCAGCAATCAGTTCTCCATTGCCATTTATTTTGCTTTGGCAGCTTTCTCCATTTACTTAGGCAGCAGCACAACCTGTATGTGGGCAGCACCCTGCCCTGAGCGATGGTAACCCCTCTGAACAGTTTGTTGTGCTTCTGATCATTGTGGACAGCCAGCTGCAGGTGCAGAGAGATGGTGCGGGTCTTCTTTTTGTTCCGGGCTGCGTTACTGGACAGCTCCAGGATTTTGGCTATCAGGTACTCCAGCACAGCAGCCAGATAGACCGGGGCTCTGGCTCCCACCCATTCTGCAGTTTCCCTTGCGTAGCAGCCTATGTACACGGCCGACGGGGAACTGCAGACCAGCCCAAGAGGATAGAGTCTTGGCCTTAGTGTGGGTCTTTCCTCTGGTTTTTCCACGTCAGACATTCTTTCTATAATTTCTTTATTGTTTCATAAAATAAGAATAGTGAGATCAAGATGGCATGAATTTGAATATCAGTAAAGGTAAATGCCCATTTCTTCCGAGTATAGAACTGATAAAACCTAACGTAAGAGTTAGGGGAATGGGAATTAAAAGTAAATTCTTTACCCAAAGGATTCTGCAGTTGCCATGGATCCATCAAACCCCCCCTCCAGTACCAAGGGTATTTAAAGGAAAACTACACCCAAAACTTGAAAAAATATATGCTGTGCAGGGTGTTTTAATTTGTATGTGAGGTTCTAGTGTTTCCTTCCCTCTCACTGGTATTAGGAGTTTTTCCTAAATTAGCCTGTTAGCTTTAGGGTAGTTTTCCGACCCCTGGAGATCTCCATATCAAATAGGTTTATTGCATTTCTTTGTCCTACAATGCGCCTTGTTTCATGTAATGGTGATGTAGCAGAGCCCATAAATCCAGCAGAAAGCATTGCATTACAATCAGTTCACAAGAATAGAGATGGCTATATTTTAAAACCTGTAGAATTCAGCTTGGTGACCACCCTCATCCTAAATGTTTTACTGTCCTGAAAAACTTTGCTGCTGGAAATTTTTGTGCAGCTTGTCAAGCTTCCAAGATATTTAGTTTGTTTGGCATGTGTGTGCTGAATGTTGGGTCTCTCTTACATCACAGTCACGTGAGACAAGATGCACTGTGGGAACAAGAAATACAATTAAACTATCAGGTATGAAGATCCCCAGGGGTCGTAAAACTAGTATAAAGCTAGCAAGCTAATTTGGGAAAAACTCCTAATACCAGTCAGAGGGAAGGAAACACTAGAACTTCACATACAAATTAAAACACTCTGCACAACATATATTTTTTCAAATTTTGGGTGTAGTTTTCCTTTAACAGCCTAGAATTACAAATGATTTTGGAGGAGGAGCAATATACTCATCAGTCTTAAAAAAAGGGTGGGGCCGGGGCAGAGTTTTGATTTTAGTTTAGTATCTGGTTTTCACCTCATCCAAAGGGTGCAACCCTCATTTTAAGGAAGTCACTGTTGAAAACTCCAGTCCATAAACAGTGTTTGTTTTGTTTACATGACCCTGCATTTTGCCTTTTCAGCTTCTTCAGCGGGCTACTACTTTTGCTATAATATTAGTCTTCAGTTGATATGGTAAATTGGCCTGTTTCTGGCTTAAACAGGATTCACCTGTCATGTGCTGCTTGTTTCTGTGTTTAATTTTAGTCGTTACGTAGATCATATTCTATGATGTTCCTACAATTGCAACAATGTTTCTTATTCAGTGTTCTCATATATTCTCTGCTACATAGAAGACTGAGGTCCTGGCAGGCAGCCTTTCTGTACTATCTGTCTGCATTTGAATACACACATGTGCACATGGCAGTAGTAATTCAGGTCTATCCTTCTTTCTCTCCAGTGTCCGAGTAAAACCTTTGGAACAGTCGAGTCCACCAAAGAGTTTCCTGATGATGTTTTGCAGTTTGCTAGAAACCACCCATTGATGTATAACCCTGTACAGCCGGTGAACCACCAGCCCATTCTACTTCAAACCAATGTGGACTACACCTTCACCCAGATTGCAGTGGACAGGGTGTCTGCAGCAGATGGACAGTATGATGTGATGTTCATAGGGACAGGTATGCCCATTTGGTTTTAACAGCGGATGAGGTAGTTGTCATAAATATCACAACAGGCTTTTGTAGAACTTGCGCTCTAAAGTAAGGTTGAATTTTTCAAGTCATTCCGTTCTTTTAGTACTTATATAACGCTCATGGAGATAAAACGGCAACGTAAGAAGTAATATCTTTGTTACTAACCTCAAAATATCATGATATCTTGTTATTAGTATTGTCATACTTGACATCTTGAATGTTCATTTCATCATAGTGGAGCACTGAACCAATCAGAGAGCAGCTTTCACAATACCGATGGCATCATGAGTGCCTAGTCCAGCACAGAAGCCAGCAGTTGAAATCAAAGAGAAACAGTTGAATGTTTATATGAACGGCAGGTTTAAAAGCTATAACTAGTCAACAGATGTTGTATAACTCAAACATGCAATGGTCTGCCTTTAAAATTTGCATTTTATCATCACTTGTGAGGGGCTAGGACTTTCATAACTCATTCATGGTTCTTTCACTCATGGGTTATGGTCCTGCCCCCTTACATTTAAATGATAAATTGCATATTGTAAGTCAGGTCATTGTGCTTTCGATTTATACAACATCCGTTTATCTTATGTTTATATGAAAACTGGATCTTTGTCCACTGCAGTTCATACATCATACAGTGGAGACCTTTTCTGGAACCAGATGCATAATGCTGTGATTGTGACATCACAGTCATCTCCACAGCAGTCTGTGTCAGTTGCTCATTAGGTTGCACGCGTATCTAGGGCCAGAAGATTGGAAGATCATGAATTCTAGTTGCACACCAGGAACTTGGGCACATACCCCATACTGACACTGTAGTGTAGCCCAAAGAGGGTTGCACTGCTGAGGTGCCATCCTTAAGATGAGACATTAAGCCAGGATCCCTTCTGCCCATCTGTGGTAGCTGTCCAGGCAGAAGGTAAAGATCCCATAGAATTTATCATAAGAGATGGGGATTTTTCCTGGTGTCCTGGTCAATATTCCCTGTATCAATAGAATAGGTCTGTGTAACCCACTGTCCTAGGATGTACTTAGAAATGAGTTGCCACAGCTCACTGTGCCTTCCCTAGTCAAAACTTACAAATACAAAAAATGAAATAGTGACTTCAGTTACTGATTGAGCCTCGGCTATACCGACAGCATAGTGTGAAGGACAGAGATAAAGTTTTCACGTAGATGTCAGAGTTTCACTAAAAAGAATGGCTTCAAAATTGTGTTTTAGTCATGTTGTGTAATTGATTTCTACTGATGCCAACTGCAAGTTTTATTGTGACTGCTCTGGCAACATAAACATTAAGGCTCAGTGGGCACAGAGGAAGTTGTTACTGTATGTGAGTGTTGCATGCCAGGAAGTAGTGAACATATAGTAAGCTTTTAATGTACGTGACTGCTGTGTGCCATCATTTAAAGGACACAGAGGGAACTGTTACAGTACCTAATGTATGCTATGGATCAGTGGATATAGAAGGGGCTGTTACATGTGTGGCTGCTATCTGCTATGGATCATTGGACACAGAGAGAGATACTGCTGTATGTGGCTGCTGTACTCCACAGATCAGTGGACACAGAGGGAGCTGTTACTGTAAGTGACTTCTGTATGTGATGGATCACTGTGTGCAGAGAGAGCTGTTACTGTGTGTGACTGCTGTACACCACTGATCACGGGACATGGAGCAGTTAATTATTGGTTATGGCTACTGTATGCTAGGGGATCAGTTGACAGAAGGAACTGCCACAGTAGTACTACATGGATCAGTGGTCACAGAGGGAGCTGTTATCACATGTGATGCTGTTTTTGTGCATTTCCAGAAATTGGCACTGTGCTGAAGGTGATCTCTGTGCCCAAAGGAAGCTGGCAGAATATTGAATCCCTTTTGCTGGAGGAACTACAGGTGTTCAAGGTGAGGGCTGCTCCTGCCTGTCTCTACATTTGTCTCAGTTAAAACAGGGATAGGCCAAACTGATCAAAAAAATAGTTTGTTCAAACAGATATGCTCCCCCATTGTTTATGTTCCCTTCCTCCGGTACAGACTTTCCTTTGGGGCACCCATGATTAAGACCCCTAATTATATCTGCCAGCTCATGTAACTGTGCTGTACTGTGGCAAAACTCTTGCTGTGTCATGCAACATAGCAGGAAGTGGGGCAGGGTCCAGATGTACTGGGGGTAAACTAGAAGGAAGGTGAGGGTGCAAGGAAAGGGCTGCCAACCCTCTCTGCAAACAACAACAGTAGATTCTTGTGCTCTGGGTCACAATTGTGCCTTCATTTGTGACCCAGAGTGCAGGAATCTGCTATTGTTGTTTGCGGTTGAACTGCAAAGTACGATCTCTGCAAGGTCTAATGTATACAGGTTGACAGAGGAAAAGAACTGAAAGGCAGGCATGGGGACCACCCACTATATTGGGTCACGCTGATGTCCATCATGTGATGTTGGGTGGGCGGTCCCCATCAGACACTGCTAGCTAAAGTTTCCATGTGGTCCTGATGTCAGGGGGTGCAGTCCTCGAGGATATTGCCTACTGCAAGAGCCTCTTTCGAAGATCTACTCTTATGGTAAGTTCTTGCATAACTGTACTTTGTTGTTTGCATGCAGATGTACTCGGGACTGCCACATGCTGCTCCGAGAGCCATTTCCTTTCCTTTAAGCCCTTATGATGTCTGCATGCACTGGGCTGAATGTGGGAGCAAGCATGTCAGCATGCTGGTCATGAGCCCAGCAGACATCCCACCTTCCCACTGCATCTCCACTGCACTTCAGCTGACTGTCACCCTGTTGGCAGCACTGCAGTGGAGGAAATAACCAGTTCTCCAGAAAGTGGAGTGTTTCCTGTGAGCCGCTTGATCCTCATACCTTTGGCAGGCTCCCAATGATCTAGGCTTGTGTCTGAACCCAGGTCATGGGCATTGAGAGTTGCAGCTTTACCACTGTGCTGTCAGGCCACCACATAAAGATGTGCTTTTAATAAGTTCTTATAGTGAGTGATGAAGGAAGCAATGTGGATTTCCAGGAAAATGGCATTTCAGAGCTCCTTGGCAGACCCCACGAAAACATAATCACTGGCAAATCCTAAATTAGAACAATGAGCACTAGATGTTGATTCCTGGCAAATCTCAAGGGCCCCATGCGGTACAGGGTGGCAATCCGATCATGGAGAGAGGGTGAGACCAGTGACTGACATAATGCTACCTGTAATGCCTATTTACTGCACCTAAGGCCCAAAAAGGGCATTTGGGGGAAGGGTGATGACCTGTGGCACTGCATGGAAGGCAGCACAATTATATGCCATACCCTCCTGTACTGTAACAATCAGTAGAAAAGGTCACACTTTATTACGCACGCCCTTCTTCAGTAAAAGAGAATACATAACAATTATGGTGTCAGTCTTGCTCATTGGGTAACTGTTGGAGGTGCCATCCCATGGATGAGATAGTGCACTGCAGTTTCTTCTTCCCGTCTCTGCTGGTTGGCCAGATGGAAGTCAAAAGCAGCCCCTCCCCATGGAAACTTTTCAAATAGAGTAGGGGTTTACTCCAGTGTCCTGGCCAACATTTCCCTTAGTGCAGGTCTGGTGGCAGTTGAAAAGCAGTTGTGTAGGGGAGCACGTAGTGGCTGAAGTCTGCCAAGCTTTGTCTAGCAGAAAAAAAAGCCCAACCATGAATAAGATGCTTTCACCAATTAATCACCCTCCTTAAAAGTGGTAGTTAATAAGTTTGCATATTTGATGATTCTAAATTTAACTAAGTTATTAAATACAGTAAATTAAGTTGATGATAGTCGCAATGGGTCAGAGTGACAGCTAACAGAAGTTGTAACAGGAAGTCGGTGCAATACAGTTGATGAGTTTTGGGAGTTATGGAGGCCCTGACTTTGAAGTGACACCTACCCCCTCAAATTATAACTACAAATGCCAATGCCGTATGGCCTGGTGGTCTTGTGTCAGACTTCAGAGCTATCTACCCCCCCAAAATAATATATGCATGTGGAGCTTACATCAAAAAAAAAAAAAAAAAATGCATGCTTCATTTTTTTTAATTCAAATACACAGGCTGCAGCACTTAAGTCCAAAAATAAGAAACAAAAAATGGAACAACTATATTAGTCCGCTAAGTGAATTTATTGGTACCAAGCTGGAAATGAATTCCAAAGAAACAGCTGAACTACCGTGGCACTTCGCCTCTGAACAACAAGGCTGTGCCAGACCTTACAAAGGCTCGTTGTTAGAGGTGAAGCAGCAGGGTAGTTGGGCTGCTGCTCTAGCTATAGTTTCCAGCAATAAATTAATGTACACTAAGGTAGTCTTTCCTTTTTGTTTATTGCTTTTGGACTGTGACTACTGCAGCCAGAGTATTCATTTTGTAAGTATAGTATGCACAAGGTGTCTGCAGCCCTGACTGATGACAAGAGTTTATTCATGTTTGCTTTACTGTGATGCATGCATCATTCTTTTTGTTTCCTCATATACAGTTCTTCTTCCCCCATGGCATGTAATCCCTCTTCAGGCCAGGAAGACCCCCCCCCCAATCAGCCATGAGCCCACCAACAGCTGCTGAATGGCGGGGTTCATGGGTTGAGGCCCAGGTGTATCCATGACCATCATTCTGACAGCATCAGGGATTGGTTCCACCTTTTTTGTCCATGTCCACCCTCTGCCCATTTGATGGCATTGCTAGAGCCTCTGTTGGACCCAGATAACTGTAGTGTAGCCTCTGGGGAAAGCAAGCACCCTAACCCACCACAGGGGTAGCTGCAGTACCAGAGGAGGTGCCATCCTTTTCCTGGGCTGGAAGGCACTGCTGTTGGCAACACTGTCTTCCAGATCAGCCCGGGGTATCCTGCCTCTGCTCCCGAACTCAGCTTACTGATGCGGCAGTGTAGCCTGTGGCCTCTAAGCAAAAGGCAGCCCTTTGACATCTGCATCATTTTTTCCTTTTTTAACATAACCACTTCTTTGACTCAAGCTGCTGCAGATTGTGGAACCAGTCACAGAAACGTAACTCTCTGAATATACAGTAGGACTCTCACATTTTGGCAAAATCAGGGGAACAGAGATGGAACACACATTTGCGTCTGAGTCAGTCCCTTTTGAATATCCTCCTACTGTCTCTTAACTGGAAGGGTGGGCTGGTCCCATGTGAAACATGAACTGTGTATATGTGCTATAAAATCTCAATGCTTTTTCTTTTTTAGGATTCCTCGCCAGTCACCAACCTGGAGTTGTCATCCAAAAGAGTAAGTATGGCAAGTCTGTGTTGGGCTGATATTGATCAGCATGATGGGGAAAGCATGTGTGTTGCAACCTTTGCAGTACGTGGGAACAACACACCAGGGAGGTGGAAGGAAAGAAAGAAGGAAAGAAGGGGGGCAGAAAAACTCATGGGTAGGGGGCCCTAGTAGTATAGCAGCAGGAATTCTGTGCTGACAGCTGGAAGGCAACAATTTGCAATCAGACTCTGGTATCCCACCTTGGGACCCACAGGAGACTGGGTGCAACACAGAGGTGAGATGTTCAGCTCCTGGGTAAAGCCAGCCAGCCTTTGTGTATCTTGGCTAGAGGATTAGGTAAAACCATGGCAACTCTAATATTTGAAGGGCAGAACAGGAGGGTGATGTGTTTCATACACCAGAAATAGGCAAGTTATTTAGACTAGAAATATGATGGTCTTTAAAATTCAGTAATCAAGGACTAGTCCCTGTTATGATGGACTCTTTCACAGGTAATGATCAGCAGTGCAGCTGGGTGTTTTAAGGTGAGTGCCCCTAGCAGCAATGAAAGCACAGTATTTGGCCATAGGGACCACCGCATAGGAGACTTTTGCTAATAGAAAATGGGACCAAAAATGTTTAGCAACATTTTCAAAAATTAGCAAGTCCTTAGACATTTTGTTTGCCCCACTTGCAAACTTGCCAGTTTCAAGAATGTGCCCTTTTCCAGATTGACAATAGTCTACAGAAGGGAAATGATCTCTGGCAGTAACCCCTCATTCTTAACTCTTATCCCTCGCTATCACCCATCTAGCTCCTACCTCTTTCTGCGTCCACTACAGCAATCATCACCCCCCAACCCCACCTAATATGATTCTGGATGATCTTGCAGATCAGTGTTTTGTACAGGAATTTAACAAGTCTTCATGAAAGCAAGATGCATTATGTCCACAGCATTACCTGTTTTCTCACTCTCACTGTTTTTGCGTGGCCCACCACCCTAGCAGTCAGGATCAATATAGCAGCACCATTCTGCTGGTTAGGAGGATGAGTTAACAGGCTAAATCATCAATTGGCAGGCAGAGCATGAACAACGCGCAGCCTTCTCCCTTCCTCCCCAGCAGTCAAGCACTTCAGTCATGACTGCAACATACTACTCTACCCCTTTCCACCATTTATGTGACAGAAACACTTCTAATCCTTGGAGATTTGTTTCACTTGCTGTTTCTTTTGGGACTTGGAACGCTGGACTAGCCCCAATGCAATTAGATCTCTGTATGTATTTCCCCCTCAGTGTCACTTGCATTTTACATGAAGCCCTGTTCTGTTTGTTCTTTTACAGCAACAGCTATATGTTGGCTCAGATACAGCTGTTTCCCAGCTGCCTTTGCACCGGTGCAGTAGCTATGGGAAAGCTTGTGCTGAGTGCTGCCTGGCAAGGGATCCCTACTGTGCCTGGGATGGCAGTACATGTACCCGATACCTACCCAACACTAAAAGGTGAGTTTGCTCTAATATCATTACAAAACGCTTTTTTTTCTACACTGTATTCTTCAGGATGGCTCCTGAGCTCAAGTGACTTCTTACAAAAGAAGGGGCAGCTGCAGGCTACTTCACTGCTGGCAAAAAGGTGAGGCCATCAGCAAACAGACAGATTGCTGCTGCAGTACCTATAGCATCCGAGTGCTCATATAAAGGATCAAGGATTGCCCTAAGGGAGGCTGTCAAAGTTTGGGATACAATCCCCCTTCCCTTGAAGATGACATAGGTTGGCAGAGTGTGGGACACAATCGTCTTCTGTGGAGATGACATAGGATGGCAAAGTGTTTCATAATCCCCTCCCTTGAGGATGACAGTGGGTGGCAATGTGGGGAATAATTCCCTCCCTTGAGACTGAGGTTGGTTGGCAGAAGGTGAGAGGTAATTCCCCATCCTTGACAATGAGGTAGGTTGACAGTGTGGGACACAGCCCCCTCCCTTAAAGTGATTTAGTACACTTTATGACCTAAGGTCCCACTTTTGGGATATGGTGCCTTAGGTACATGATCGTCCCTCGGTGTAATTTTTAATATTTTATTTTCAGCCTTTCGTAAGTAGTAAGGGATTGTAGTTTGGACTCAGCAATGTGGCCAGCCGATCCCTTCCACCTCCTGATTCAGCGACATGGCCCCATGTTCAGGCACATAGTGATGTGAAGCAAGGGATAGCGTGGGGCAAGCCCCACTGAAATGAATGGGTCTGATTTTTCCTTACTTTTCAATACATCATGATGGCGACTTGGAGATTAATAAGGGCCACCAATTGACTAACAAGGCCCTTGTTAGCCGGTCAGTGGCCCTTATTAATCTCCAAGTAACGATGCACAGTCCAGTTTTGTTAAGGATTTAAAAAAAACAATTCCCATTCTCATGTTCTGAGACCATAACTGTTTACTATGTATACCTTTACAATGTATGCATCTTGTGTATTATGTATGTTTGCTCCATTTTACTATGCCATATAACATATTTTTTTCCCATTGTATCATGTTACTGTATTATGTAATGTACTTGTAGTACCTGAGTCATGCCTAAAAAAGGTGTCTGGTGCCAATGTACCCAGCCAGTCAACAAAGAATGAATGAATGAATGAATGAATGAATGAAAATATCTCAGGCTTGTGTCATAACATGCACTTGCTAATTCTGCTTAATTGTAAATCATCTAAGGCTTTCTGTTTTTATCCTATTTTCATTTTGTGTATTTTACTGAATGTTTGTGTTGATACTTGTAATAGCTGCAGACAGCATGATCTTAAAGAACAAGTAGAACCAAAACTGGCAGACAGGAAAAGATGCAAAGTTTAAGAATTAGTCAGTTGTAACTTTTTATCTCTGAAGCATTTTTCCTTTTCCTTCTGCTCATTAGAACGTTTTCTATGTGATAATATTGTGCTGGATGTGTGGAATGGCTCTCAGGCTGGCAGCTGACATATCTGTCTTTATCTCCCCCCACCCACTACATCATCAGCATTACATAGATACTGTCGGCAGATAAGTGCCTATGGCCCACCCAGTCTACCATTTGAGCTTGTAAGTTCATGTTATGTTTTCCTAGAAGTCTGTTGCCCCTTACCCCAACCTCCAGAATTCTCTTATGTCTATCCCATGCATTCTTAAATCCCATGATTATTTCAGCCCCCACCACTTCCTCTGGCAGGGTGTTCCACTTGTCCACCATCTATTTTGTGAAGAAATTCTTCCTCATGTTTCCTCTGAATCACTTTCCCTCCAACTTCATCCCATGCCCTCTAGTCCTGGAACATTTTTTTCACTGGAAAATAGTATGTTGCTGCACCCTGTTCCTCCCTCTAAGGTACTTATATGTCTCTATCATATCCCCTCTCTCCCTTCTCTCCTCCAGGGAGTACATATTCAAGTCCTTCAACCTGTCCTCATAGGACTTGTGATACAATCCCTGTACCATCTTTGTTGCTCTCTTCTGACCTTCTCTACCCTGTCTATGTCCTTACATAGGTAAGGTCTCCAGAACTGTACACTGTACTCCAGGTGGGGCCTCACTAGTGTCTTGTATAGTGGAATTATGACCTACCTTTCCTGCTGGTGATGCCCCTGCCAATGCATCCCAGCATCCTATTTGCTTTACCCACTGCCTTGTCGCACTGTTTCCCTACCTTGAAGTCATAAGAGATGATAACCCCAAGGTCCCTTTCCTGCTTAGTGAATGCTATATCCTCACCCCCCAACTGATATATTGCGCCAGGGTTTTTCTGCCCCATTTGCATTATCTTGCACTTCTTTACATTGAATTTCAACTGCCAAACCCATGACCATTCTTCAAGCTTCTGCAGGTCCCTCCTCATTCTGTCTACACCCTCTGGTATGTCCACTCTGTTACAGAGCTTTGTGTCATCAGCGAACAGGGGAAACTCTGCCTTCTAGGTACTGTGCAATGTCACTAATGAAGATGTTGAATAGGACTGATCCCAGCACTGATCCCTGTAGTACCCCACTGATCACTGTTCCTTCTGTGGAGTAACAGCCATTTACCACCACCCTCTGTGTTCTGCCGCCCAGCCAATTACCTACCCACTGCACTACTGTCCTGCCCACTCCCATATTCCTCAGTTTGTTTAATAGTCTTCTATGTGGTACAGTGTCAAAGGCCTTGCTGAAGTTCAGATAGGCCATGTCCACTGCCCTACCCTGATGCACCTCCCTTGTCACCCAGTAGAAAAATTCAATGAGGCTGGTCTGACATGACCTTCCCCTGGTGAAACCATGCTGCCTTGGGTCCTGTAGTCCATTGGTAACCAGATGTTACACCAATCTTTCCTTCAGTAGTGCTTCCGTGATCTTCCCCACTACCGAGGTCAGGCTGACTGGTCTGTAGTTCCCCGCTTCCTCTTTGTTCCCGCTTTTGAAGAAGGGGACTACATCTTCTGTCCTCCAGTCTTTGGGTACTTCCCCTGTTTCCAGTGATCGGCTAAACAGGATTGCCAGAGGTTCAGCCACTACCTCTCTTAGTTCCTTTAGGACCCTGGGGTGCACCCCATCTGGCCCCATTGTTTTATCAGCATTGTGATCTCATCGACTGTGACATCACAGGCGACTGACCTGGCAGCTACTGAGTGGCTGTTCCTAAGCAGCAGTGATGTCACAGTCAGTGAGGTCACAGTGCTGATGCTATAGTGGGGGGATACAGCTAGATATGTCCGCTTCCCTGCAGAATGTTGTTCCACACATCACCCCTACTAACATCAGGTTAACCTAAGGGAAAAGAAAAAGTTCTTCAGGTATAAAAGGTAATGGTTGACTGCTTTTAAAAACTAATATTAGTTTTAAGCACTATACTAGCTCTTTAAGTATCATATCCAGTTTAAATATATAATCTACTTGAAACCTGACTACATCTGTCCCAGCTGCTTTTCCTGTCCTGAAGTCATAATCCTCTGCTTGTGACATCAGAAGAATTTCTGTGACAATATGTTATGATGTCACAGCAGAAGATTATGACTTCAGGGTGTGAAAAATGGTAGGAACAGATGAAGTCTAAGAGGCAAAGATCTTATTTTCCTGCTAATGTTTGTAAGCAGTAATCTACAAGAGGGCATGCTTTTACCCAGGAAGTGCCTCAGTTCTTAAGAACCCAATGCCCTCGATGGGTTGCATTGCTTAAAAAATAGAAAAGATTTTTTTTAATAGAAAAAGTTTAATTTTCTAACAGTTTGGTTGTTGCTAGGTAGAATATGTAAGTTTACTGACAAAGGCAGAGTGTGTTTAAAGGAACCTGGTAAGTGTATTTATTGATAAGAGTATGCCAGCCATATTGTGGGGTTTTCATTTACAATTTTAAAGCATTTTTATTTTAATAGAAAAAGGTTTTATTTTTATTTAGTTAGGCTAGTATTAGGTAAAGTGGGGTGGGTTTTTAAGGAACTATGAGTATATCACAGTTTAATCAAGAGTCATGTGAAGTGTTTAAACCAGTGAAGTTACTGGTGAGCTTTGAGTCTCACTGGTGCCATAGGAATACATAGGACAGTGATGGCTGAAAAGAGCCGCCAGGCCCACCCAGTCTGCCCAGAGTGCCCAAAATTATAGGCATACATAGGAATGTGATGGCAGAAAAGGACCGCCACATTCCCTGAAGGTGAGTTGAAGCTCTTATGGAATGATATGTGCCCCATCTGCCTGTATTTAACAGAAAACTAGAACATCACTTTAAAGTATCCCAGAAAATATATTATAGCTACCTATCTGATTATTATATAGTAATGGTATCATCAGGCTGGGTTCTGCTTTAAAAAGCTCATATTGAACTATCCCAGTAGCTGCGATTGAAATTTAATTGATTTTTAATTTCATTTTTTTTTTTTTAACAGACGCTTTAGGCGGCAGGATGTGAGAAATGGAGACCCCAATGCACTGTGCTCTGGAGGTGAGTTGAAGCTCTTATGGAACTCCATGTGCCCCCTGATCAATATACCAATCACAGTAGTTCTGAGAGAGCCCCAGGAGTGAGATTATGGAATGGATAGAAATTTGATTTTATATAGCATCGTTCATGCAAACTGCATCCCAAAGTGTTTTACAATCTAGGACATGAGGTGGGGGAAGGAATGTGCTGTCATTTTCAGCACACAGGAAGATTCAAAGAGCAGAGGTTAAGTGGCTTGCTCAGGGTCACACAGTGAGTAAATGGCTGTTGTGGGATTCAAACCTGGGTCTATAGGTTCACATATCTGTGCTCTAATTACTAGGGAAGAATGCCTCCCTGTATGGAGTATGTGTGTGGGGAATAAACATGTCTCACTGGTACAAGCAGGGTGATCGCTCACCAAGAGGGGTTTTAGGTGCAGTAATAATCCTGTGGGAGAGGAGTTCCCAGAACTGCGAGTTGTAGAATGGGAATGTATCACTGGTACCAATGCATTCCTCCCCGAAATCAAACAGCAACTCATCAGATGCCACATCCTCAGTCTGGTAGACTACTGTCTGGTGATCTATGGAGCTGCCAGGGGCAAAGTGCTTGACAGGGTCCAAGGCTTAATGAACAGGGCCTGCCGCTTTGCCTGCAACCAAAAATGGGACTCCCATACAGGCCTCCTAGATCATGACCTAGGGTGGCTCAGTCTTGGCTCCCATCTACAGTATGCTACACTCACCTCAGGCAAAAAAGCCCTGCCTGGACAACTATCCCCAGGTGTCCTATCCCGCCTCAGCCCCACAGTTTCAAAATACACAACTGGGGGGGGGGGGCAACATAACTCCCTAATGCTCCCTAGAAGGAAAACCTCCCTGGGTCAGGCCTGTGTTCTCCTTTAGTTTCCCCAAACTATGGACCCCCCACTTTACTCAAAACAACAGGATCACTCGCCATCTGTAAGTCCCAGATATTAATCTCACTCACCCCTCTTAACCCCCATGGCTGTTTCTGCTAATCCCTGTTGTTCATGCTCCCCCACTCCCATTCTAACCTACCTGTCCTCCACATCCTCCCACACCTGGGTTCCTGTATCATACACTTGTACCCATACTGAAATACCCAGCTGCTCCCAAAATCCACTGCCAGGGAATATTCTCCACATTTACTTTGAATTCCATATGCACGTTTCCTGTCCCTCACCTGTCACATCCTAAACTCACAGGTTGCTCTCTCTACTGTCAATTATTATCATGCCGCATAGCTCACGTGCATCTTGCCGTGTCAGCTAGTCACTGTACAAATGTATTATCTAATTACCTGCCTCTGTAAATATGTAAAATTATTGTTATTGTTTACTGTTGTGTCAATGTGTGTCTTGTAAATGACCCTAGACCCTTTGAAAAAAGTGCTGCCGAAAGGATCTTGTGCATAAGTAAATAAATAAATAAATACCAGCAGAGTGTGCTTTCGCCTGGTTGAGTGCATTGACAGCAGTGACAAAAGAGTTCTCTAGAACTGGGGAATGGAATTGTCTCACTGGTACCAGCAGGTTGTAATCAAACTAAGTTGGGTTTGAGGTACAGTGACAACATGGTAAGATTTAAAGGGACATTGTCAGCCCTTGGGATTAATTTGAAAGGTTGAAAATGAAGGTGTCTGGAGCAAGGTTTTCTAATGTAATATACATAAATATAACATATTTGTACAGAAGTCCCAGATATTTATTATTTTTGTAAAAATGATGTTTTGATCATCCTGACTTGAAATGTCAGCTCCGGGCGTCCATGAGCTAGAATGGTGCAGAGCCGAGGGGAATCTCGTTCATAAACAAGTTACTTATTTTTGGTCCTATACAGTATGCAGAAAAGGTAATGCGCATGCCTGGAATCATGGCTTCAATTTTTTGCATAAAAAAATAAAACTGGTTATAGTGCTTGCTTGTGAATGGGACTGTCTTTGTACTACTCTGTGTTGTAACCAGTAACAGATACTACCTTTTCCGTATATAGGACCAACAATAAGTAACTAATTCATGAATGAGTTTCTCCGCGACTCCGCACCATTCTCGATTGTGAATGCACTGAGCCGACATTTCACTCAGGTTGACCAAAATGTAATTTTTTACAAAGATAATCAATATCTAGCACTTCTGTGAAAATATGGTGCTATTCATGTATTTTACATTAGTAAAGCTTGCTCCAGACACCTTCATTTTCAGCCTTTCACATTAGTCCCAGAGGCTGACAGTGCCCCTTTAAATGTTTTAGTAGTGCTGCTGGAGTGCATTCTCAGTAGGTTGGGACTGAGATGCGTGACAGCATTTTGGGAGAGGAGTACCCAGGGTTTAGAAGTTAGGGAATGGAAGTGTATCACTGGTACCAGTATGGACACCATTTATTCTGTAAGTGTATGTTGATAGATCTGTGTTGCTTCTAAGTGCTGGCAAGTCATTAGGAATAATTAGAAACATAGAACAAACTGTAAGGAGTCTTTCCCATACTGGTAAAGGCCAATTAGAGACAGAACTGGGGTTGTACCTTTTTGTTCTGTCAGTGTAACACCCCCCTTTCCCCTTCTGGTCAGGCAAAGGTTGACCAAGGCTAGGGTGTTTGGTTAATTCAAGTGGTCCCTCCAATGTTACATGAAAGGTTGGAGGTTGTATGTGTCAGGGTACTCTGTGTGTTAACACAGCAGTTCACAACTTAAACAGCAGTATTTGTTAGTTGGCAAAAAATTTATCATATACTTTTTTAGCAAACAAGTATTTCTCACATCCTTAGACTAATACTCAATGTGTTTTTAGTTTATCAAATATTTTTAAAACGGCTTTTATAACTAATTTTGTAATTACTGACTCACAGCATTAAAAATGGCTGCCTCCTGCAATTAAAAAAAGAATATTTTCCATTGAGGTTACTTGTTAAAAGCACATGATAGATTTATAATGTGGACATATTAGAATGGTGTCATCACATTCTTTTAATGGTAAATGGCACAACACCATATAGAGATATTCACTGCAAAAAATTGCGTTAATGCACCAGTTACAGTTCAGATGAATGCAATAAAAGTTCAGAAATGTGGTGTTAGGGTTTGCAACCCTCCTCACCTTCCCCCCTGCCCCCAACACAGCAAATGTTAAAAACATTACGGTTAGCCAGCCCACTGGCGCTGGGGCCGGGCACCGACCTGAGATGCCAGTGACCCGGGTTTGGGAACGAACCCAGGTCATCGAAGGGCTGGTGGGGAGAAAAGGATTGAGCATCAAATGACTGATCTCCTTCTCCAGGGGAGAGGGTGTAGAGGGTTCAATGCAATATGGACACCTAGTGGAGGCTGGGTGTACCGATTGCCTGCCGACGCTAAGTAGCTCGGGGGGGGGGCGGACACCGGACATCATTGCACATCTCCGCCCTCGCTCATCAGGAGAAAACGCTGCTGCCAGCCTCTGCTTCAATTAGCTTCCAGGCCTGCATTCTGACCTATCCCATCGTCTGCGGGGTATTGAAAGGTTATGGCCAATCTGGAGGTGGAAGTCAGAGGTCCAAGACCGGGTGTAGGTACCGGACAGCTGACAGCAGATCAAAAAGTATAATAAATAAAAAATAAATTACAGTTTTGGCTGTCCTGAGTCTTGGCAAATCAGTGATGGGGTTTTCTTGGGGTTCTCAACCTAAATGCTCACCTGTGCCTGCCCCACAGCCCGTAGCCTCCTGCTTGAAGCATGACATACCTCTCCATGACAGTGCCTCAGAGTGATATAGTGTTCAAACGTACAGAACTATGTCTCCCAACATGTTGCCAACAACCCATGGGCCCTGCCTGAGGAAAACACATCACATCTGACCTTGTTTGGTCAGGGAGTGGGGTGAGCATTAGGGCTGAGAACCCCAAGGAAGACCTCACCACTGGTTTGCCAAGACTCTGGACAGGTGAAGCCATAATGTTTTTTTTTGTTTTTTTTTGCTGCTGGGGGGGGGTCAGAGTTTCCTGGTAGGCAAGGCATGGGAGTGGGAACTTTTAAAATACTTTAAAATCCTGTATCTTTGTTCGGGAATGAAAGAAAATAAAAATGTGTATCTTGATATTTTTGCCAGATGAACAATATTGCTGGTAAAAAATATTGTATGGTGACTAACAAATCCTGCTGCTTGAACTTCACTACATGTTTGACTCACCTCCCCTGTTCAGGCTTCCCAGTGTCTACATCTCTGACTACAGAATGGTTTGGGGGAACAGAGTTACTGTACGTTCACTTGAAATGCTCCTCCAGTAGAATATTTAGGTAGGCAAGAACTCCGACTGTGAGCCTGGCCTCTGGAACTGCCACCTCCTATTCTTGAAATATCACTTACAGTTAAAATTAAGGACACTAAGCTGGCCCAGTGAAACAGAGGTCTGAGGTGCTGGACACCTCACCTCCTCTCACACTGGACACCTGGGTTAAGGCGTGGACTGGGGTCATTATTGGGATGGACTGGGAAAGGAAGACCGAGTGTCTGTGGACAGCTCTCCTCCTTCATGGTTAGGGTATAGCATGTACCACGACTGTGTTGCCACCAAGTGGAAGCTAGGTGGTGCAGCAGCAGTCACTAGAATCAAAGCCAGAAGCGGGTGTTGAGGGCGTGCATCTTCATGTTGCACACCACCTGCTCTGATGCAAAGGGGATAACTGGTGGAACAGAACCCCTATTGGCAGGATGATACTGCAGCCCCGTAGGTGCCACACCACTGGCATCTATGACACCCACTCACCCAATGAGGTAAGTCCTGGAGGTGCAGTGATGGAGCTCAGCATCACAGCAGATCAGGACTGATGGGAGGGGCAGGAAGATAGCGTACATATGGGAAAAAAAATTAGGGACACTGGAACTCTTCTTTCCCCACAGTTTGGAAATCAAAATGCTCAGGCAAGTAGCTTCAGTTCGGTTCATAAATGTCATGGTACAGTACATAGCACCAGGCAGATGATGTCTATATCCCATTCCTTTGGAATGTCTTCTACAGTAGAAATGAAATCAATCAGATTATAAAGAAAATAACATTTTGTCTCATTTCCCAGTTGAGGCCCACAGACTTCTATCAGCAAATGTTTATTATCTATTTATTTAGAATTTCTGGGCTGGTAAGGGCACACTGAGACTTTCCAGGTTCTACCCAGGAGCCCAAGGAGGTTATGACTTGCTCAGGACCACTCAGTATGCAAGTGGCTGTTCCCAGGCCTGCTGCGTATCAAGGTTCATAGCTGAGTGGTCTTTCCTCTAGAATATAGCACCTGCAAATCAAAGGCCCCGGACTAGTCCCCTTTGTAATACAGTTGGCCCAGTTACAGAGTAACACTTGCTCAGCTTTCTTCTTTGTACACATCTCTCCATTTTCACAGGCCCCCAAAACAGGTCTCATGGCCCTCAGGGTCCCTCCTTGAGGGAGAGTCCCTTGCGTCGCTCCTCACTCTCGGATGGCAGCTCAAAACAAAACCCTCTAGGCAAATCTGCAAACTATAACATTTTTTTCACAAAACAAGTGGGTCTGCAGTCTCAGCTACTGTACTGTGTATATGATGCCACTTGTTTTTTGTTTTTTTAAAATTTTATTTTAGTCTTTGGTAACCAGATAAGGAACTTGAATGGAACGAATAGGGGATTCAGTGCACACATGTCCAGTTTCAGGGAACTAATATCATGTATCAGAAGGAGGAGAGGGGAGGAGAGATGGACACCCCAGTTTATTACTCCAGGACCAACCCTCCACTCTTTCTTAAGGACACACTAGCAGCCATATGATGCATTTAGAAGTGATCATCGTTTTTTGTCTCAATGTGTCTTTTTCACTTAGAGGTACCAATATGCTATATAAGAACTCCCCTACACCTTGGAGATGATTGTGGCATACCTGTTTTTTGGGAGATACAAGTCTTTTGCTAAAAGTCACTCTTAGTGTAAATTTGTTCTTATAACTTAAAGTGTAGGTTCTTATTTTAGGAGGCTAACATCCAGTGCAAAAAAATCCAACCCACAACAAAGACTGTCGTTTTAGCACTTTCTCAATTAGACCATGCTGAGATGATTAAAAACTCATGGTATCAAGAGACAACAGAGAGTCTCATCCTGAACAGATGTTCTTTACCAGCTCCACCTGACGAACGTCTGAGCTTTTAAAAACAGACCTTAATTTAAACTTTCTGCTTATTCAACATGATGGACTCATTCTACTGCCTAATTAGTGTGAAAATGGTACAGCCCTGAGATGACAGGAGCCGGAGGCTGCCCAAAACAGCAACCCAGCACTGAGGCCACAGGAGCCACCGGCTCCAGTAAGACTCCAGATGCCCCACCTGAGCATGCTTAGCAAATGGCTCTTTCATCTTTTAAGGTGATGGACCAAAAAAATAGAAACAAATATTAGAAAGAATGGGGACCAAGGAAGCTGAGGTGGCTGCAGTCCAAGGTGTTGCTCAGGTGGCTGATACATGAGCAACTTCAGCTTTAAATGCTGCAAGAGAGCTGATCCAGGAGAATGTGCAGTTGCGCTACCACTTGGAAGTCATTGAAAACACCCAGAGATCGGAAAATGTGAGGATTGTGGCCTTGGCAGAAGGGGCTGAGGGTAAAAACATTGGGACTTTTATTCCTAACTGGATTCTTACTCTGCTCCAACTTGATTTTGAGGAACTAAGTATTAAACTTAAAAACGCATACAGCATCTCTACATGTCAAGCAGAGCCTTCTGCAAATAACCCACCCACTGTTATACTGATCATGCACTGTACAAAATCAAGAGATTGGCTTCTTGCTGCCACACAAAATTGCTATCCTTTAAGGCATACCAAGGACAGTCCATTTTTCCCCTAATGTAGCTTTTGCCACCTGTGCTCAGAGGAAGAGTTTTGATGAAGTGCGAGTCAAGCTAAACAGTCTGGGAGCAGTCCACTCCTTGCTCATGCCTGCCCACTTAAGAATCGCATATGGGAGTAAAATCTTTATGTACTCTGACCCAAAGGAAACAGGGAAGTAGACTGATAATTGAAAACGCAAATTTCGACTGGAGGAAGAAGATAAGAGGACTGAGTGGACATTCTGGATGAAAACGTTTCATGTCCATGTTTAATGCTTGAAGTTTATCTTGCTTTTTCTACTAGGGGTTAGGCGAGCCCTGTATTGTGTATGATGGACCTGGAAATCGAGCAAGTTCATTACTATTTACTATGTATAGTTATTTGGGGTCTGCGAGTTCCTGAGACTTATTAGAGGTTTTTTTTCTCCCTCACTGATATTGCCAGTTTAAAAGCTCCCTGTATAAATGGCGTAGGATGAGGGGCATCTTTACAAATTATTTCCCAGAGTAATGTAAGTCCCGGATGGACCATTTATTGTGCTGCTTGCACGCATGTGCAAAAAACATAGTGCCATCATCCGAGTTTTCGGAGGTGTCGCAGCCCTCTTCCAATTCAGTCAGTGTGTTTGCAGACGCGGCCGCAGTTCTCCAATCAATGCTGCAGCTGTCTATGACAGCAGTTGAAAATGCAGTGGTTGTACAGTTGAAAGGGAGAGCTACGCTTCAGTGAGCAGCGATAAGATTGCATGCTCATGCGCTCTCCCCCACACACACGCACGTACGCACGCATACTGCACACACTGTATAGCTGATGGGGGTGCCCAATCCCCCATCGGCTGTGCTGTGCTCCCCCCCCAACAGAGTTCTAGGTGCCGTGCTGGGAGCCCACCCCAGCATGGCAGTAGTCTGTATGGCTGATGGAGGTACTCAATTCCCCATCGGCTCTACTGTTTCTCCCCCTCTCCCCCAAGACTATCGGGTGCCACGCTGGGAGCCCACCCCAGTGTGGTAACATGTCCTATGGCAGACGGTGGTGCTTAATCCCCCATCGGCTCCACTGCACCCCCCCAACAGCCTTCCAGCTGCCACGCTGGGAGCCCACCCCAGCGTGGCAACCGCCCCATGTAGTCCAAGTTATAAAAAAAAAAAAACCTGAAAGAAAAAAACCTTCCCTCGCTGCTGTCTTGACCCCCCTCTCCCACCCACTGCGCACCCTGCCTCCCACACCCCCAACTCACCCCATACTTACCGCTGGAGTCTGGCGCGATGATCTTCGGTGGACCGGGAACACGTCTGCACTCTTCAAAGCCGACCGCGACCTGAGGAAATGCCGGTAAGCTGTATAATGGAATAAATAGGGTTTTTTCAACTTGACTGTATATCTCGGGCATTTTGGGGAATTTATTTCACCAAATTTTCAATATGGGTTTTTTGGGACCCCACCTCATGAATTCTGTCACTGTCATGGCATTAATCGGCCCCGAAAGGTGATTGCGCGGTCACTGCACGGAACCACCTTTGGGACTGATTTACAAAACAACAGTGTCATACTTCATGAGGTAGGCCCCCAAAAACCCTATGTTGAAAATTTGGTGAAAAATTCCCCAAAATGACTGTTTTACGAGCATGCATTGTGCTGTTCCTACGCACGCTCGTAAGTTTGCGAATTTTCAATATTTTCACTCCAGATTTTCAACATTGCCATTTTATCACACCTCCTTATGAGAAGTACAGCTGTCATTTCTCGCATCTCACCAAAAATGTGTGTCCACACATGTAGCGCACAATGACACAGTCGGTGTGCAAACTCAATGTATGGGACACATTAAGAAAATCACAGTGACACACTGTTCATGAACAGAAGTCCTAAAATGGCTATTTTGAAAATTTGGTGAAAAAATTCCTAACAATAACTGTTTTACGAGCATGCATTGCACAGTTCCTACGCATGCTCGTAATTTCGTGATTTTTTAATATTTGCACTCCAGATTTTCAGCATTGCCATTTTACCACACCTCCTTATGAGCAGTACAGTTGTCATTTTCACCGCCACCAAAATGTGTTTCCGTGCATGTAGTGCACAATGGCGCAGTCAGTGTGCACAATCAATGTTTGGGACAGATTAAGAAAATCACAGTGACACTGTTCATGAGCAGAGGTCTTAAAATGGCTGTGTTGAAAATTTGGTGGAAAAATTCCCTTCAGCCATTCTGCAATGTTACTAATGAAGAAATTGAACAGGACTGGCCCAAGGACCGATCCCTGCAGCACCCACTGGTCACCCCCTCTCCCTAGACTGCACCCTATTTACCACCACTCTCTGCCTCCTGTCTGTTAGCCAGTTTCTAACCCAGTTTACCACCCTTTTCCCCCATGCCAAGCCTACCCAGCTAGTTTATCAGCCTCCTATGTGGGATGGTGTCAAAGGCTTTGCTGAAATCAATGTAAGCGTTGCCCACTGTCCCACCCTGATTCACTTCCTTTGTCACCCAGTCACAGAAATCAACCAGATTTGTCTGACATGATGTCCCCACTGTGAATCCATGTTGTCTATGGTCCTGGCCTCCTATGGCTTCTAGATGCCCCACTATCCTTTCTTTAAGCAATGTCTCCATGATCTTCCCCACTACTGAGGTGAGGCTGAAAGGCGTATTGTTCCCTGCCTCCTCCCCCCTGCTGCTGGACTTGTGTAGAGGGACCACATGTGCCTTCCTCCAATTCACTCATGTTGAATGACTCAGTGAACATGGCTGCTAGAGGTACTGCTATCTGCCTTCGCAGTTCTCTTAATATCCTTGGGTGTATACCATCTGGTTCCATCGCTTTCTCCACCTTCAATGTAGTGAGCTCCTGCAGGACTCTTTTGCCTTTGAATGGACTATTGTCCACCTCTTCACCTCCTTGGCAACTGCTGTGGCCCTTGCCCCTCCCACTCTTCTGTGAATACTGAACGGAAAGACAGTGCATGTCTTGGGAGGAAGGCGTGGAACTATCACTTCCAAATACCTAAACAGCACATACAAGCAAGCAACATTCGGCATTGACAAATGCTTGTTTTACTAAGCCCTGAGTCTGTCTTTCTATTTCAAAAAAAAGATGTTCTTGTAGTGACTCACTAGATGGCGCTAATGCACACAATTCACAACCAAGCAAGTATTGCAAGGTATTTGAGTACCTGTTTATAAAAGTTCACAAATGCGATTGTTTATGTAAGGCTGGGGAGGGGCTGTGAAGTTAATTCTATGATCTCCCACATGGTGTAAATCATATCTTTGAGGACTCTGTGAGAGTAAGTAGTCTAGTACTATATTTAGGTGATTCTGGATTCATACTGTATGTGGTTGCCATTGTTCATTGATGGGCTGGCAGTGATGTAATGCATGCTGTTAAACTTTTAAGCATTCTTGCCCCCACATATAAGTAAAAGTTGTTTTTTGGTACCAAGTCCAAATTCTTACGTTGCAAGCTGGAAGTGTTATACTTGAGCTAGTATTCTTATGTGAGCTGGTATTCAAGGTTTGCAGTTTTGGGGTGGCCAAAAAAGTTTTTCTGGGTCATTTTTCATCAAGAAACTCCAGAATCTAGCTAAATGGGCCTCTTTAAAGTAGGTTCAGCAGTATATTTCTTCAAAAAGAACAAATACCGCACTTAGCAAATGAAGATTACTGATGTAATAATAGCATAATAGCAGTGGTTTTAACTGAAGTACTTGCTGGCCATACAAGAAAACACCACCAACACTCCGGCACATTGAACCAAATGTTTTTTCCTGAGGAAAGATCATTTGGTACAAAGTGCCGGGGTGCTGGTGCCGTTTTTTGTATGTCCAGCAAGTACTTCAGTTAAAACCACTGCTGTCATGTTATTGCATCAGTAATCTTCATTTGCGAAGCATCTTTCTTTCTTTCTTTCTTTCTTTCTTTCTTTCTTTCTTTCTTTCTTTCTTTCTTTCTTTCTTTTCTTCTTCTAATTTTTGGAAACTGCAACTTCGTTCAGTGGTGTTGCACTGGGAGTTATGGTTTTGTTGTTTTTCCAAAAAGCATGATTTTTATGATTTTCTGTTTTTTTGTTTTGTTTTGTTTTTATCCTTAAATCAAAAATGAGATGGCTTCCCTCATGGTCTAAAACTATTTTTTTCACAACCTAAGAATTGGCTCATGACCTAAAAATTCTTAGGTCGCAAGAAGCAGCTATCCAGAAAATCCTACAGAGCATGCTTAGAAGTCAATTTTTTTAAACCTTATAACTCAAGAACTGATCAACATTTTTTCACAAAATCTTGAAAAGGCACCTCAGTAGACCAAGCCACTTCTACCCTGAACATTTCAGATCAAAATTCCAAAGCTTTTTTGTGCTCTAGACATGATCAGAATATATAAGCAAAATAAAAAAAAATGAAGTATCTTTGTTAATGTTTTTAAACCCCTGGGATGTCGCAATCTAGAAATGCGGCCATCACAAATCTTGCTATATTACAGGAACTTCATACCCTGACCGTGCATGCAAAATTCCATGCAATTGTTTCAAACACTGCCACAGTTATTAATGCTCAAAGTTAGGGGGTTTGCTACCGCACCTGCATAATAAATATATATATATATATAGTGTGCATGTGTGTTTTGGGGGAATTGGATGGGGGGAACCCTTAGAAGCCTGGGACATCTGCAGATAGGGAAGGGGCTCTTGTGCTGTTTGCTGTGTCCATACTTCTCAAGTGTGCCTGATTCACAGGGCAGAAGGTTGAGAGGCATGGCTGTGTCCTTTGTGGCCAGTACACAGAATTCTAGCACTACCCAACACAAACCAGACCAAAAGCAGAAATACTCAAAAACAAAGCAGTTTATTAAGGCAGAAAATAAAGTACAACCCTCCAAAGTGCAAGTGCACAGACCAGGGAACAAACAGGCATGACCCCACTAGTGAGTATTTCTGTTTTTGATCTGGTTTGTGGGGGTAGTGCTGGAATTCTGAATACTCGTTTTTTTTTTTTTCCTGTAGCACAACCAACTGGAGGGTGGCTTTTGCATGAGCTGCGTGTGTCCTTTGTGGACCAGCACCCCTGTCAGCTGCATTCTGCATGGTGAAGCACTCCATCTGCAGCAGTTTGGAAGAGCAAAGGATTGCACCTCATATTTGCAGGAATTCTTCATGATGGCCAGAAAGCATGCAAGTGGCACAGATCCCACCTGCAGAGGTCTGTGGCCCTTGACAGGTGCAGGGTGCATGGTATTCACAACTGCATGCACCCATGGGGCACCTGTCAGAGCTCCCGCCCCCACAGCACACAGGACCGTGCAGGGCAGCCAGGGGTAGAGCAGCAGACCCGGGCAGGCATCCAATCGGATATCCATCCTGGGTCACAGAGTGAATCGCCTATGTGTAGGCGTGAGGTCCAGGTGCAGGAATAGCCAATGCAGGCACCCAGACCTGTGCAGCCACGCCCCATCCCCATTGCAGCCGAAGCAACCCCCCCACCACAGTATTGCCCCAACCCCCTTGTAGTCAATAGTCGCCCCTCCACACATGCACACACATATGTGCCCTGACCCTGGTACACAGCATTGCTTCCACCATGTGTGCCATCCAGATCCAAGTCACCCCCACCCACACCACAGCACCCCAGTGCACAATTCCCTGACCCCCAGCCCAGTACCCCAGCATGACTATGGGAGGCCAGAGGCCCCCCTTCCACCTGTAGCACCATCAACCCTTCTCCAACCCCCATACCTGCCAGTCAGTGACACGAGGCAGGGCATGTACATGTGTTACGGCTGGGTCTCCCAGGTATAGCCTGCACTCCCCTACTCCCATCTGTGCTCAGCACTCCACACCTCAAAGAATGGCATAGAGTGTGGCACTGCCCCTTGGCCCACCCCTGCATGGAGTTCATCAGCAGGCTGGGCGAACCAGCATGTGCCTTCCCCATGCCACATTGGTGAATAAGGCGCGGCGGGGTGCAGCGGCTATGGAGTGTCTACATGCCTCAGATATGTGGTGCATAAACACTTTGTGCCATGGTGAATAGGGCCATTTTAATGAGGCTTTACTGACATGCTAATGTCATCTACAAGGGGGCAAGTTTGGGACAAACATCCAGAAGTTTTTCTTTGCGGAGAGGGTGGAGGATGCCTGGAAAAGCCTGCCCCTGGAGGCGGTTGGGGCTAAAACTATAGGAGGTTTCAAGTAAGCATGGGACAGAAATAAGGGCATCATTATCCGGACTGGGTAACCAGGGAGGGGGTAGCAAACTACAGCTCCTGGGCAGACTAGATGGACCTTGAGGTCTCCTGCTGCCATCACATTCTATGTATGCATGTATCTTTGATCCATCCATGGAAGAAGTAGTCATTTGCACATCCTAGTTCCATTAGGGGTCTATGTGTCCCAGGAGCGACGCCAGCAGAGTGCTTGGGATACACTTTGCTCCTTTGTCTCCCTGCTTCCATCGGGGTATAATGAATCAGACTTTGTACAGGCTCTGCCCCTTTCCATTATCCTATTCCAGGCATGTCAGGCAACTTTACTCACCAGTAAGGAACTTTGCCCTGTGCTTTGCACCAGCTTCGAGAATGCTGCCAAATGTGTTTCAAATATGAATGCATTGTCTGTTAGAAAATGCCTTGCAAAATGGAATGTTCAGTTTATAGGGAACACATTTAAAGTGCACCACTAGTACTGAGGTCATTGCTTTTGCAACTAAAATCGCTGCTTATTACCAGCCGATTGCAAAATGACTTTGACACAGTCTTCTGTACTGAGCTATCACAGTAACGACAATTTGTGATCTTGTACCTGATCATGGGGTTGGCCTGAATGTATTCACTTACTTAGGCCCAGTTTGGTTTTCATCTCACCCAAGCCACCAGCTCACTGTGTGACCTTGAGCAAGTTACTTGATCCCCAGGCTTCAGTCCTTCGCAGCTTCAAACGCGAGTATGGCGAGTATCTCATTGAAAACAAGATTTTGCATCTCAGTTGGCCCTTCTTGGGTAAATAACCCATAAAATAGTAATCAAAAAACAAAGTGTGTCCCAGTTCAGGTCTGTGTGGAAGGCAGTTCTGTCTTTAGTGTCCATCAAACAAAATTTAGGGCCTCCTCCAGCTCAGTTGTGTTCCTTTTTCAGTGACCCTGAACAATACTGGAGACCACAAAGAGTTTCCCAAAGTCATATCAGATTAATCAAACCAAAAGCAGTTTGGAACAATTACATCTCATGCTTATCTTGTTTACGGACTTGATGTTTCCTTGATCTGTATCTTCAGCACAGTCTTACGTCATGCAGCCCAGCCTCAGAGAATTCTTCAACAAAGTGTCTCGGGCAAAGGATGGGGCCCAAATTGGATGTCTTGTATTTGGACTTCAGCAAGGCCTTTGATTCAGTGCCACATAGACGACTAGTTAAGAAGATGAGTGATAATGGGATGGGGGGGGGATATATCTCCAGGCAGGTGGAAAACTTGTAAGGTGTAAGAATCCAGTGAGTAGTGCTCAGTGGCAAGCAATTGGAGGTCAGGAGTATTAAAAGCAGGGGGGCTCAGTGGTCTGTCCTGGGTTCAGTGCTCTTCATTGTGTTTATCTTTGTCAGTAAAATAAGGATCCAGGGTAAAATGTGTTTGCGTGCAGATGACGCTAAAATACTTGTAAGATGGACTGCAAGGAGGGATTAGGGACAAAAAAAAAGACCTGGAGAAATTTGAAAAAAGGTCAAAAATCTGACCGCTCAAATGTAACGCCAATAAATGCAAGGTCATGCACATTTTTTTTTTTTTTTTTTTTTGTCACAATCTGTTTAAATACCCAGCATAGCCCAGCTGAGATGTGACGCCTTGTTTCCAGTGGGGTCCTGCTTCTACCCATTTCTGCTGCAGGGTAGACTGGAGCACTGGGAGTTAAGTGACCACCCAAGGTTATACAGTGCATATTGGCTCTGTCCAAATGAGGAGGAGGAATCCGAAAACACGGTATTGGATTGTTGGGGGGGGGGGGCAGAATAGATCAGACCTCGGTGGAGAGAGGCATGGGGATTATGAGTGGCAGCCTTAACACCACTGCTAAATGCAGTAAGGAATATGGGAAAGCCAGCAGGGTGCTGGGGTGCATAGGCAGGACCTTCTCAAGCAAAAGAAAGGAATGCTTTTACCCCTCTCCAGGTCACTAGTGAGGCTGTACTTGGGATACTGTGCACAGTTCTGGAACCCGCACCTTAGAAAGGGCAAGCATTGCTTAGAATATGCCCACGGAAATCAACATACTACATAGGCAACAGATGAAGACCTATGATGAGAGACTGACTAATTTGACCAAGTACTCCCTAGAGGCTAAAAGGGAAGGGGGGCATGAAAGAAAAATTCAGATATCTGAAAGGAGTAAACAGAGTGAATTGCTAGCAACTGTTTAGACAGTGTGAGGCATCTGCGATAAGGGGCACAACAATAAATTAGAGGGGGGTAGTTCAGGAGGGATATGAGGAAGTACTTTTTCACAGAGAGGATGGTGAATAGGCAGAGTTGTCTACCAGGAGATCTGGTTAATGTGGCGATGATTACAGGTTTTACGAGAGTATGGAATAGGCACATTTAACTGTTGAAAGTGCAGGGGGGTTGTTGGGAGGGTTTCAGACATTGTACAAAGCAGAGCTACCAGTTCTAGACTTGAGGGACTAAGGAAGGGACCAGGCAAACATGAGGGATTGCAGGTATGTTTCTGCCTGCAAAATTATGTTTCTATGTTGCCAATATAAAAATGACATGATGGGGTAGGAGAAGCCAATTCTTCAGATGCAGTGCTGTGGGAACAGTAGTCTGTAAATGAGCCTCGAGAGTACAACAGGACTGGATACCTTAGAATTAGAGCTTTGAAAAGCTGAGGGATGCTGTTACAGTAATTGAATCTCCCGCAGCCATAGCCTGTGACTAGCATCAGCCATGGGCGATTCTGGGATTCGCCCAGAGCAATATGAATTACAGAATGTCAGGGCATGGGTGGCCAGATCAGCCAAATATTATTACACAATATTTACAGCAACATTAAGTAAAAAAATCATTTTAATGTCAAAATATGCTAATCAGGGGCCAGTCACGCACATAGTGCTGGGTTTATCTCGTGATTGTTCCCTTTTAATTCAAGCTAGCCTTCCCACTGCAAATTCAGCCAAAGGTAATGTCACTCTATCCACTTGAAGGGATTACAGCATTAGTACAGTACTTCCAGCTGAGTATATAACTTGTTCCACTTCTACTGACTAAGGTTGCTCAGATATCTTAAAATCATATCTGCCAGCCAGATATCAGATTTCAGACTATCCTAGTCTAGACTCTAGTATCTGGCTGTGAATCGCTAAAACATTGCTAAACACTACCACACTGTGCCACCCCCCCCACATACCCACCCTGCAATTAACTACCCCTTCATCAAAACCGTTCTCTAACCCCACCTGCCTCCCACTTCCACAGCCCTATAGTAAGAAATCATGCAACAGTGTCCTTTCCTATATAAACTCTAAGTTATTATAATAACTAAACAAAACAAAAAAAATCCCACCCCACCTGAGTTTGACCAGGTTGCCTCTCCAGCTCTGCTCTGCATGACCAGACACCAAGAATAATAGTGCTATCCCCGCCCAACACACCTACTGGTCCCCACTTCCCTCCTCCCACCAGCACACAAATAGTTACCCAAAGTCAGTCTGGGTGCCAGGCAGCAGGAGACTGGTCCTGCATTAGAGCTGCATGCACTCATCTTCCAACTTGTTGCAAATGAATGCTTATGACCTTCTATAGCAACACTTGATTGGCCATTCAAATGTTACTATAGAAGCCATAGGATATTAGGATAACTCCACTACTCTTACAGTCGGCTTTCGCTTGGGCAGCCACCAGAGATGACAAAAAGGGGTTTTAGTGCCTCATCTGAAAGAGGGCACCCCTTAGTTCTGCAGTACGGTGTCAGTATTAGATACTAACCTAAGTACCATGTGTGGGAATATAACCCTCAGCCTTCTAATCTTTTGGCTACAGAGCCGAGTGTGCAACCTGCTGATCCACTATCAGTAACATTGACAATAACAAGTTCTGTTTAAGGGATAAGTGATCCTTTAAAAGCTTGTGTGTGAATAATTTCTGTTCAGACTTAAAAAAAGGTTTACAAAATGTTTGCATTTTTGAACATCTTTTGACTCCAACCTATAATATGCAAACTGCAAACCTTCATCATATTACGCAGTTTTAGTTCCAAACTGATAATTCTTTTTTTTTTAAATGAGCAGTCATTTCTGTTCAAAACTTAGCAATGGTAGAATGCCACAGGCAAGGGAATCTGTATGCTTATCTATATAAACTCATAGAGAAGGAACACAGTAGAAAGAGCTGAATCAGGACCTATGCAGGTTGCATTGTCATCCAGTCCCAGCCTTTGGTGCCTACTTTGTAGCCTACCTAAATGCAGTTCGTAGCACTTTTAGAAGAAGTCAGAGGTCTAATACAAACTCTTTCATCTAATGCATGTACAGTACCTATTGTAATGTTATGACGTGCAGTGTTAATAATTATGCTTCTTTGATGTGCTATATTGATGTATATGACTATTGTTTTTGTAATGCTGTTAATAACTTTTTTGTCCTCTTGTACTATCTTCCATACCTTCCCCCCACCTCCCCTGGACTCGTCTGGAAGCAAACTGTTATCAGCTCAGTATATGCCCTTCCTAGTAAAACACTTGAAATAAATAAAGAAAATACATTACAATTGGGGTTCAATTACCTTCTCACATGCACTAGAAAGTTGCACTTACCCATCCCTCCCATGATGTCCAGCCTGCTCTTCACACTCCTGATAGGTATAAAGATCTTGTAGAAGCATGCATAATGTGTGTGTGTGTGTGGGGGAGACAAGGGCCAACAAATCTTTCTAGAGTACAAAATAAGATAATTATAACCTAAGTTTTACATATTTACAGCTTGTGAAAGTGCTAAACTAGCACCATTAGGTAGGTAGTAATGACTGGAGCTTATCCCAAGCCAGCCATATTCTGTGCACTGTAACTTTAATATAAAAGCCACATAGCTTGTTTATGTCTAATCTCTTATTAACCAAAATCCATAGTGATGCAGAGTGGTGGGAAGGATGGCTCCTGCTTGGTGACCTCCGCCCTAAATGTTCCTCCAAAGGAATCCAGTTGATGAGAGCAACAGCAGCCATCTTTTCCAGCAACTACTGACAATCGCATTTAATAACTGTAAACATTATTATACTCAAATGAAGGCTTATGCACATACCCACATGTGAGACAGAGATGTATTATAGTTTTTAGTAATTGTTGGTGAGAAATGTGGAGAGGGGCCAAGGTCTGCCTAAAGTGCTGCTGAACGCCTTTTCATTTTTATTTATAAATTTCATATTACACTACTTGCATAACAAGAGCAGGGTACACCTAATTATCACTTCCATAACAGCAAAGTTGAACAGATGTGTCATCCTTGAGGTAAATAAAGAAATATATCAACATAATATCGATTTGGAGCAAATAATGTAATTTTATTCAGCAAGGTGAGAGGATAAGAGTTCTCTATAGATTGAGAAAAAAATCAAACAACTAATTAAATGCAAGAGTGTAGGCCCCAGGTTCTTTATCACCAATATAATGAGTACTTATCACCTGTTTTATTCATAGGGTGAAAAGGCATTATGTCCTTTTAACATAATAGTGACCCCATTCTAAGGCACAAAAGTCAGGGAGTTTTAGGAAAAATTACGAGGATTTGATAATTATTTTGGTTAAAATGACCAAGGTATATTATTCACTGTTATTCTAATAGGACGTGCTTATATGCAGAACTAGCATGGGGATAGTGATGGCTAAGAAGCCCCAAAGACTGGCTTCAGTAGGGGCCCTCAAAAACATGTGGCCAGGCAGCAGTTGAAACTGATGGGTGGAGTGGGAAGTATGGTGCTGTCAGACTAGAAAGGTTGATGTGGGTACATGGGAGCAGAGAGAAGCATTCTTTTTAAACTGCCAGAATGTCACACCGCTGCATTCTTCCCCTGTCCCAATTACTGGGACATTTCTCTCAGTTTTGCCATCAAGGTTCCATCTGCTGCATTCCACATTCTCCATTCAGTGGAAATTAAGTGGCCCCAAAGTTCCTGTTAAGCTGGGATGTCCTCTCAGAGGTGTGCAGATCCCATTGCCCAGCACTCAAGACCATGTCCTTTGGGGCACTTCAAAATTTCACTTCTTCAGCCCAATGCCAGATGAGTCACAAGCTGCCTTTCAAACATGGGGGAAGCATTGTAATGGCAGAATGGCAGCGCAATAGCAGTGTAGCTGTGGAATAAGACAAGTTCTTTCTTGATCAGACAAGAAAAATCATCTGTTCCCATTGCCTGTCAGAAAGTGGAAAAAGCATAATTTACCATCCTTTCTCTGTATGCCTACTTGTGCAGTCATATTCTCTCCATCAGCTCAACTTCAATAGCTGGAATGTATGGCTTTTACACAGAGTTTTCTTCCTTAGCCACATATGGATATGCTGTCTTGGACTGGGGTTCATTCGTTACCTCCCAACTGTCCCTCATTGGGGGTGGCAGCTAATAATTCTCCTGAGTCCTTTGTGAAGTATTTCGCATGGAGAGGGTGCTGCCAGAGTGGTGCTAATATATTTGTGTATCTCATCCATGTAAGTTACAGCAGCAGTGCAGGGTTGTGGCGTGCTAATTAATCATTGGTTGCCATTTTCAGATCAACATAGGACTCGGATGATGGAGAAGAAGCTATATGGTGTTGAAGACAGCAGTGTGTTCCTTGAGTGTGTCCCCAAATCCTTACAGGCCAAAGTCACGTGGACCTATCAGAAACCAAAGACCACACACAAAGAGGAGGTAAGGAGATGACAGAACCCCTATTCAAGAAAAAAAAAATTATAGTCTTCCTTATCCATTACAGTATTCAGTATAAAATTACTGTCTTCATAATCTGTTATGGTCTTTCCTTCCATAATCTCTCCCACTCAATCCTTCATTCCTCCTCTTCAGCTTCCCTTCTTCCTCCATTTCTAACATCCTGGTCTTTGTTGATGGTCATTCCTTCAATGTCTGTCATGTGTGTATGGAAACGTCAACATATTCATTTCTGCCATAATGACTCCACTCATAACCTCATGTTAAAACATGCTTATTCTAACTCTTGCCACTCTACTCTCCCAAGTCTCTCTATCAAAGCATATTATGCCAGTAAGTAACTATTTTATCTAATAATAACATATAATATGATCTAAAACCTAAATGGGTTTCTGCATGTATCTCCAAACCATATACTGTACAAACAGATGTACAAACCCCCCAAAATTTGGATGCATGTTATTTTCTTGCTTTAAGGATCCTACAATTTCTATTCTTCCAAACAGCCTCTCCAGCATTCAGTCTCCTCTAGTGTTCTAAATACCTTATTATCCATTATAATCTATTAGTATACATCATTATATTCAAATATCTGGTGGGGGGGTGGTTAGACAATAGACTCTCCTTTATTGACCACTTAGAAGAGTTGACAAAGAAACTTAGACAGAGACTTGGTCTTTTCTTTAGGATCAACAATCCTTTCACAAAAGACGCCAAGCTAAAACTGGTCCAAACTACCTTTCTTTCCTTACTAGATTATGTAGACTTCCTCTATAGCCAGGGTCCTGCCGGCACACTAGCTAAAGTTGACACGCTTTATCACCAAGCTTTAAGGTTTATCACAAGCCTTCTGTATTCCACCCATCACTGTTCCTTGTACACTGCAGTGGGATAGTCATCCCTTAGCTACCAACAATGGAGAAATGCCACATTTTGGACTTAGAAAGCCATTATAAAAAAATTGCCCCATTACATCTCTGTCTGTCTACCATTATGCACTCTTGGCAAGTATGCTCTGAGAAGTACCAATTATATTTCCTTGCATGTATATAAGGCAAAATCACATATCGGCAGAGCAGCCATAAGCTATGTGCTACCTCAAATGTGAAACAAGCTGCAAAAAAACTTTGAAATTAGCTCACCCCATCAGCTTAGCAGTTTTCAAATCACTATACCTACGTCATAATAAGGAATCTTGTACCTGTTTCCCCTAACTCACGACCTTCTAAATATCCTAGCGTACTATGAGTCACTGCTGTTACAGATTTCACTAGGATTGATCATATCTAATCCCTTCTCCCCTTACCTCTCCTCCTCATCCGTCACTTCCACATCACTTGGACCTTGGAACCAGCACTGAATTTCCAACCCTTCCTTCCCTCTCTTATCTGTTTTGAACCCTCTTACTGGCTGAGCCATTTAACCCTAGTTCTTGTGGCTGTCCTACATCTTAACCCTTCATGCCTTCATCTTCTACCATCCCCCCCCGGCCTTGATCTTGCTTGTACCACTGATCTTTCTGAATCCCTTCCTTCAAAAATTACCTCCTAGGCTAGCCTTGTAATATTGACCCATATTTTGGATCACTACTGTAGATTGTGTTCTGTTTATATTTCATGTATCCTTTGACCTGTATCTATACATACTTTTCATACTGCCATTGCCTCCTGCTGTTTATTTATTGTATATAGTGTATCTTGTTGTACATTGTATTTTGTTGTATATTGTATCTTGTTATATGTTGTTCTTATTGTTTTTTTGGTTTTTTTATCAGACTGTGACCCATCTAAACATTTAACAAGTTCATTCGGTCAAATTTTTTTTTTTATTTGGTAGGAAGCTGTGTTAAATATGTGCACCTTTGAAAATGCTTCTTGTCTCTTCTAATTTATTTAGTTTTTATTTCAACTTTTGTTTACCAGGTAAGTGCCATGAGTCAATGCCCTTTTTCAGACATGACCCAGGACAATTTGTCCAGATGTTACAATTACAAATAAATACAATACAAATTACAAATAACAATACATAACACTACACTACTTACCATCCCCTCTTCTACTTCAGGAAGGTAAGGCTGAATGAAGCTCGCCGCTATATTACTGCAGCTATCTCTAAATCTAGATCTAGTAGCGACACCACCCTGGACCTTAAGCTTCTTTTGCTCACCCTCGATGAGGTAATTCATCCATTAACAAAAATCCTAAACCACTCTCTCAGCTGTGGAAAATTCCCAGACCTATGGAAAACAGCCACCGTGACACCCATCCATAAAAGTGGGGACAAGACGATTCACTCAAATTATCGCCCTATCTCCATACTGCTCCGGCTCTCCAAGGCACTTGTGCGCATCGTGGCTGATCAACTTACCGACCACTTGGATAAATACAATATACCTTGTCCACAACAACACGGCTTCCAGAAAGGTCACAGCACCACCACAGCCCTTCTTGAGTTCACTGGAGCGTTGCACAAATCCCTTGACAACGGCCTTCTCACAGGGGCCGTTTTCGTCGACCTCTCCAAGGCCTTCGATACAGTACACCATGGATTATTAATACACCAACTACTGAATGCCAGGCTATCACCTGACTCTTCTCTCTGGTTTAAAAGCTACTTAGAAACCAGTCACAGAGAGTAAAAGTGCGGACGCTCTTCTAACACCCTGCCTGTTTGCTGGGTGTCCCACAGGGATCCATACTGGGACCCCTCCTTTTAGCCTTTTCTTAAACTCCTTCCTTACCACTGCTCTGAGCAGATCATACTATATGCCGATGATGCTGTTGTATTCTCCACTCAAAAGATCCTGCAACTCTTCAACACAACCTTCAACTTGGTTTCAGTTCTGTAGAGACATGGTTTCTTAATCATAAACTGGTCCTCAATGACAAGAAAACCAAATCTATGCTCTTCTGCAGCTCTCATAACCCACACAAGCTACACCATGGCTATCTCCACCACCCAGGGAAACACTCTAGATCAGGTGGGGTCCTTCAAATACTTAGAGATACAGCTTGACCCTAATCTCTCCTATGGACTTCATGTAGATAATGTAGCTAGAGCTGCTAATACGGCTTGGTCTCCTTTACAAACACAGACCACACCTCACGCCAGAAGCTTTGAAGGTTGCAGTCCTGAGCTCTGTGATCTCTGTAATAGACTATGGTCTCATCATTTATGGCTCAGCCACAACCACAACCCTTAGATGCTTCTCAACTACCTTAAATAAAGCATGTTGGCTCATCACTGGTGCTCACCGTCTCACCCACACATGTGATCTGTACACTCAGACTGGCTGGCTCCAACTATCAAACCGCATAAAGTTTCTCACCTGCTCCATGGTGAAAAAATCTACCTTGGCCTTGCACCTTCTGGGGTCTCAACTGTGTTACAACACCGAATTAACAAATGGCGCCTTAGGAGATCCATGCTACAGCTACTGAAAGTCCCCCACTGCCACACTTCAACAGGGACAACACTCTTTTGCTTATCGAGCGCCACTCTGGTTCAATGGCCTCAGCCCAACCCTCTCCTCTGCCCCAACTATTGGTATGTTTAAAACTAGGCTCCGGGACTATCTCACTACCAACAGCTCCTGTGACTGCCCAACTTAACCTTGTTTCTCCACTTCCCTTTCTGCTCTAGTTGTCCCCCCCCACTGGATTCTACCCTCACATCTTGGTATACCCAATGCTGCACTTTTCACCCTCTTGCCACGCTTCCTACATTCCTTCTCTCCCCCCCCACCCTCTTCCCTCTCCCTATGACTCTGGCAGTTCTTATCTGTTGTCTATTTTCTCTGACAAATGCCGCTGGCTGCCTTGTTACAATGCTACCCTTGAACTGTATTAATCTGTACTCTGTTTGCAATGTCCACATTGTTGTAATGCCTGTCTTAATGTTCCCCATAATTTGTATTTCTCTGATGTGGAACCTTTGTAAAAGAGCCATGGCTCAAAGGTATTTGTAATCCTAGACTTGATAAATAAATACTACAATTTCAACAATTGTCATATTAAGTCAATAACATTCACATTGCAGTTTACTCATATAATATTGTTTCAACCTTAATTTAACAGCAGCATGACTAACATCTTCTGAAAAAATTGGTGGCAAGCCATTCCAATGTTTTGCTGCCATAAAGGAAAAATAACTCTTTCCCATTTCATTTCTCCTTTTTGGAGCCACTAACTTAATAGTTGTAGTCAGTCTTAATGATCTTTCCAATTCCTTAAACTGATAGTACAAATATAAAGGGGAATAAGTCTTTTGTCTCATAACATTGTTCGTAAGACAGTTTAAATTATACACAATACTAAACTTTGGGGGAAGCCAGCCCACTAACTGATGCAATAAACAGTGATGGGTCTGATAAGGTGCTTTGAGTACAAACCTGCATATACTGTGAAATGTAGTTGTCAAGAGTGACAGATCTGCTTTTGTGAGATTTGAAAACAGAAATGAGATATAATTCATAGTTGCTAATAGGACACCTAGCAATAGCTGTTCTAGCCTGCAACATCCGGCAAATTTGAGATCTGAAAAGTACACCGAATTTCTGATTTACCTTTTTACAAGATTGTTTAATATGTGCAGAAAAAGTTAAATTGGAATCTATTACTATACCCAGATACCTAAAATGAGTCACTTGTTCCAGTATCTCAGCATTCAGATCAGATATAATCAAAGATGGATTATTAGCTCATTTTAGCTTTGAGCCAAAAAGCATGCTCTTTGTTTTCATGCTATTTAATAAGTGTTGATTTTTTTTAACCAAAGATCCAATTTGTAAAAATCGTCTTTCAGGTCTTGATTCAGATTCTCAACAGTAGCAGAACTATTATATAAGATAATATCATCTGCATACATCAACGTATTTGTGTTATGAAAAAGTGATGGAAGTTCATCCACAAACAATGAAAACAAAAGAGGCCCCAGGATCGATCCCTGGGGCACACCCAGCTCCATTTTTTTTACAACTGGTTAACACTTCCCTGTATTTCACACATAGTAATCTATCAGTTAAGTAGCTTCTAAACCAATCTGTAGGTAATTCTGTTACACCCAGGTGCTCCAGCCTCCCGAGCAGTAGGGAATGATTTACGAGGTCAAATGCCTTGGACAGGTCCACGAACACAGCACCAGTGAGCTCACATCTATCCATTGCTCCACTGATGTGGTCTGTGAACCTGGCCAAGGCAGTGCCCGTACCATGATACCTTCGAAATCCGTGCTGCTCGGGAGACCAGAGACCACCCATTAGTGAGCAGTCTGCAAGCTGCTGATTAACAATTTTCTCCAGCATCTTACCCAAGAAAGGCAGCAATGAAATTGGCCTATAATTATCCATCTCACTATAACTACCCCCCTTATGTATCGGTATAATTACTGTTTCCTTCCAAGCAGTAGGAAATTGACCTGTAATTAGTGATAGATTAAACACTTTTGTTAATGGTCTATAGATATACAATGAAATCATTTTAAGAAATCGTGGCTCCAAACCGCAACCCCCTGAGCTTTTATTAATAGGATCTGTTTCAATGATTTTAGTACTTGAGACACCTTAATTATATGAAAATAGAAAGGTGGGTATTGGACAACATCTTTTTTAACCTGGCAAATCTGACCAGCATCCACAGAATGAAACACTTCAGTAATTTTTTTTTAAATCTATGAACCTGTTTAAAAATTACTTCTAATCAATTATATCAACTCTACTGATATGCCATAGAAACATAGAAATTGATGGCAGATAAGGACCGCTTGGCCCATCCAGTCTGCTCATTTCTCTGTACCTACACTATTACTGCAGACCATACCTGATCAACAGCTCTTTTTCCATACCCCCTTCCTTTTCACTATGATTCCCTTTTGCTTATCCCATGCATTCTTGAAGTACTATTTTTGCATTCACCACCTCAGCTGGAAGGCTATTATAGGAATCCACCACTCTTTCTGTAAAAAATACTTCCTCCCTGTGCCTCAGATATATGGTATTTTAGAACCTCTCTGGTGCTATTTGGGATTAGTAAGTGCATTTTTCAGGAACAAAGTTGAAAAGCAGATACTATACGTATAACCCTACATAGGTTTTTTGTTTCCTCAACTACAGGCCCAGCTTTCTTGTTTCTCCTTGCTGACATCTGTGGGCACCCCCACTCCCCAGTATACTTATACCCCTCCCATCTGCTGATATCCTCCTTGCCACAAAAAGAAAAACAGCACCCTCTCTTATCTGCAAACTGTCTCCCTCCCCAATAAGCACATTTACAGTCCCTTCCCATCTGCTGATACCCTCCCTGCCATAAAGAAACACAACCAGCTCTCTTCCATCACCTAAGACCCCCCATCATGTAAAAACACATCCAGCTCCCTTACATTTGCAGACACCCTCCTCCCTCCCCAGTGACCACCTCCTAGTCCCTTCCCATCTGCTGTCCTCCTCCCCTGCCCCAGTAAATACCCTCTGTCTTTTGCATGTGATGACTCCCTACCTGCCACACACAACGCACCCAGTTCCCTTTTATCTGCTGACATGTTCCCTCTTCAATTATAGCAGTCACAGCCCTTCCAATGTTTTAATACCTTCCCTGCTATAAAATATTCATAGCAATCCCGCTCCCATCAGCTACTGTTCCTATAAACACACCCTCAACTTCTTTCTGCTGACTCCCTACCTGCCACGGTATGTGCTCCCCAACTGTAACAAACGCGTACAGATTCAGTGATATACTGTAGCTATCATAGGGCAGCCTGTCTATAATGAAAACCCTTGGGATCAGGGATGTCCTCAAAGAGCTACTGCCATTTCTGTGGAGACATTAAAACATAATGTTTTGATATAGTTGAGCATCATCCTCTGATTGGACCACAAACCTGAGGAATAAACTCCTCCTTCCCCACAACTCCAAAATCATCATCTCTGGGCATTGAAAAGCAGCTTGGTAAACTAACCATACTCATTTTAGCTAACCACCCAACTGGAGCTTCTCCCGAAATGACTGCTCTTATTTTATAATACTCTGTATTCTCAAAGCTTCTGATTATAATAGTGTTGCTACTGCTGTGCAATATATAGAGGATTGTGTATGAGCAATCATACACAACAAGGCAGTTGTATAATTGAGAGGCTTCCATGGTAACCAGAGACCTCGAGAGCGCAGCTCAAGAGATCCGTTACTATGGAAACCTCGAGATCGTAAAACTGCCTTGTTTGTGTATGGTTGTTCAAACACAATCTTTTATAGTGAATGGGCAACCATAAGCAGTACTCCTTGATTCCCCCAAACAGGTCTCCTGGTAAAACAAAAAGGCTTACTTCGGCGCAGCTTCATCAGTTTGTTCCACTGCCACTCACTTCCTCACCACCGTGGCCCACTTTATCGCACATGCATGACCACATTCGATGTTGTTGTACTGCAGTAGTGACATACTCAGTGCAGCACAACATCATGACACACTGAGTGCAGCACAACAGCGCTGTTCCAGGCAGTGATTTCCATGCAGAACAGTATTCTACCATACACTGTATATTATACTTACGCAGTAGTACAAGTATAGTTAGGATTGAGCAGGCTGTTTAATGATAACCCAGAAATGTTGCACCTTAATGACTTTGGCATTGTTTGATGAAATTGCCTGAAATTTTGCTTGTGCAGTTTGGGTGCCAAGTTCTTAAGAATCTGCAAGTTTCATTTCAGATGCTCATCCAAGTTCTGAGATTCAGAATTAAAAAAAAAATGTATCTTTAAAAATGCACTCTTTGGACATTTGTTGCTCACCTGTTGAACAAATGTGATTTGTAATATTGTTCCAAAACATTCAGGGCAGAAGAGGCCTGGTCCAGGGGACCATTCAAGGTTTTAAGGTTTCATGTACAAATATCAATCGGTTTTCAGGTTATAAGATCTTGAAATTTGGCTTCTGAGCATGCTCTGCAGAATTTTTGAGATAACCCCCAATACAAAAGAAGAATTTTATTTTTGCAAGCCATTTTATTTTTTCAAGAACGTGTTTTACTTTTGCGAGAAATAATATTACTGTCATGAGTTTGAGCCTTAATAACTTTGGAGAAATTGCATGAAATTCTGTATGCACAGTCAAGCTGCCAGGTTCTTATGATTTACCAAGTTTCGTGGTGGTTTTATGATAGTCGCTTATCTGTATTCTGAGATCCAGGGAGTGTGAAAATAAGAAAATGCACTGTTAATATACATAATATCAGTGTCAGTGGCTTAGCAGGTAGCACACTCGCCTCTGAGGCTGGGAGATCAGAAGACTGTGGCTTCTATCCCCACACCAGGCACTTGGGTTAATATCCCAATACTGACACTGTAGTGCAGCATGAGGGGGGGTGTTGCACTCCTGAGGTGCCGTCTTTTGGATGAGGCGTTAAACCGAGGTCCCATCTGCCTGTTCTGGTGGTAGTTCAGGTGGATGTTAAAGATCCCAGCCATGGCACTTCTTGAAAAGAGTAGGGGAAGTTTTGTATTGTGAAAATCAAATAATACTAGGGAACAATACTGTGAAAGTAATAAAAGAAAAGAATGTATAGGGGGAAAAATCTAACTCACAGTATCCATATGTGCACCTTAACTCGGGGATTCTTTAAAGGACAATAAATGAACCTAGATCCTTCTAGGAAACTACACTGTGCCTCTATTTCTCAACTATCATACACTATGTGTTTTAAAGCCTCAAACACATACTCCTCATGGGAAGAGTCCCTCTTAGTCTTACCTCACCCAGCACTGATGTACCCTTTTTTATACATATATATATATATATTTATAAAATGGGTAGGGAAATTGCTGCTCATTTATTGGACTTTGAGTACCACATGACCATGCGTATATCAGAGCGTGACCACACACCTGCACTTTTACCCCCCTCCAAAACAATTTTGACATTTTATAAAATAGATAAACCACTCTGAGGTGTGCAGTCATGCTGTGATGTACGCACACCTTGGGTGGTTGACACACTCAACCTGTGGCCTCGTGCATACAACGCTCACCAAGGCGTGCGTATATCAGAGCGTGACCACACACCTCAGAGTGGTTTATCTATTACATATATATATATATATATATACTGTGTATATATATATATTTATATATATCTCAAGATATTTTATCATCCTTTTTTTTTTTTGTTTTTTCCTCTATGTTGTTTCTTTTTTTTTTCAGGTCACCCACCTTAAACAGTGTTGCCACAATGAAATCCTATCCGAGATTGAGAGTTGTTTTTTATCAAACTCATTTCTTTGCCGAACCTGTGTCTTAATTATCTTAATCAATTCGTACTGCGTAATATGCTGATTCTGTAAAACCCAATGGCATCTTGCTTGCCAACGTTGGTACTTGAGAATGCCACAAATCAGTCTGAGTGCTGACTCTATATTTTTGCCAAGGCCCTTGATAGATGCCCAAAATGAGAACCTCATATGTCATGGTCATAAAAGTAACGTCCTGGACCATACTGCCTAGCATGTTCCAAAAGGAAATTACAAATGGACATAAAAAAAAGATGCTCCTGAGTTTTCAGGATCATATTGCATGTATCCCGCAGACAATACCTTTCAGCCAAGCATTTATGCTTCTGGTTATCCTGCACCCCCAATCTATCATGGCAGACCAGCCATGTAGTATCCCATAAATATTTAGGAATTCTAGGATCTAACAACTGACGGGTGGTAATCTCAGTATCCTGTGCTATCCCTCTAGGAAGAACAAAAGGGTCAGTAAAATGTTCCCATATAATTTGTTGATAGAGCAAAGGTCTCGAAAGGATTTGGAAATCAGTTATTGCTATTCTCCAAATCCTAATTTTCTTAAATGTATACCGGACATAAGCAGGTGTGGTCAAGGTCTGAAACTTAAAGGACCATTTATGCTGTTCCCAAATTGGCATAATCTGAGTAAACCAAACCCTTCCCCATGCTACCCAATTTTGCATCTCATTCCTAAAACCCAGTACTATATTTCCAAACCAAAAAATTGAATGAAAAAATACTAATGGGTTTACCATTCCTATACCCCCAAAGGAATAGATCTATATGGAGTATTCCATTTTACAGGGTTTAATCAACTCCCTCAAATCACCCGAAAAAAGACACTATATAGTCTAGTATCCAGGGTATTGGGGGGATATAGAACTTACAAATAAACAAAATGGGGATAATAAATGTTTTTAAAAGGTAAACTCGTTTAAGCTAGGAAATTTGGAGACCCTTCCAGGCCTGTAGATGAGCTTCACACTAGCAATTTAGCCTCCCAGTTTGCCACTTCCGTATCCTGCCGGCTGAATTGCAGCCCTAATATAGTAGCCTCTGTGACCATAGGTATGTTACAAATTCCATTCAAGGGGGAAGGTATCCTATCATCAAGGCCTAGCTTTTATGAAAATTTATTTTAGCCCCGTTACCTCTGAATACTCCCCCAGTATCACCTGTGCCTGATCTCTGTCTTCCCAGGAAGTCACAAATAAACAAAGATCATCGGCATATGCCATGACCTTAAGTGGAGCTGTCTGAGGGAGCAGAGTCATACCAACTATAGAGCTTGAATGTTCCAAATGTTTTATCAAGACATCAATGTAAAAAACATACAACAGGGGACTCAGAGGGCATCCCTGATGCACTCTCCTCCGCAGCGGAATGTGAGTACCCAGGATCTGATTCACAAGTAAATGAAAATGTGCAGATCTATATAAAATGCGTACCCAGGCAATAAACTGCTGTGGGATACCAAAAAATTTCAGCAGGGAAAACAAAACAGTATGGGAAATGCGGTCAAACACCTTTTCTTGATCTAATGTAATCACATTGCCATGTAACTGCTCCAGAATCCCTCGTGCAAACACTTCCCGTAGACAAATTAAATTATTTTTCATAGTACGGCCTGGAATGGCACGATTTTGATAAGGGGAAATTACTGTCTGAGCCATGGTGCTAAGCTGAACACTCAGTATCATAGACAGTAGTTTGAAATCAACATTTAACAAAGAAATTGGCCTCCAATTCTTAATTTCCAAATAATCCCCCTTTTTATGTAAGAAGATCAAAAAAGACTTTCCCATTGCATCTGGCAATTCCAGATTAAACAAAATATCATTGAACACTTCCACTAACGACGGAATCAGTGTGTCTTGAAATGTTTTATAAAACTGGGGACTCAACTCATCAGGGCCTGGAGCAGTGTTAACCTTCAATTTTTTTATAGCCATTCAGACTTCTGCCTCTAAAATCGGACCCTCCATCCCAATAATTACCCTTGGGTCAATCTCTGGATAATTAATAGTAGAGAAAAATGGTGAAAGTGTGTCACAATAGGCATGGGGGCTCCAAAAGTAGATTGCAAATGAGTTTGGAGGGTGCATTAAATCTTGCTAAATTCTGTGTGTATACACCCAGAATCATCCCTGACCACATCCCATACTTTCCGTGCTACCAGGGATTGACTTTTGTTCCTTGTGTACCTGTGGATTGCTCCATCCGTAAGGACTGTGCCTTAGTGTTTAAATAGTTAGATGTCTCCTGTTTCATAACCAAAATTTGAGAAGTGTTATCGACATGATCAATATTTTGCCTAGTAATAAACTGATACAGGCGTTTACAAAGTTTTAGGTACTGAAAATAAGCAGATTGTCTCTTCTGCTTTCTCCATTTTTTTTAAATACCTGACAAATCTTAGACTTTGTGTCCATCCACCAATCCCCCACTGAGTCATACCAGGCTACTAACGTGGCTCGGGTCAACAAATGCTGTGTCATGTTGTGGTGTATGTCTGAGTCAGTTAATAGTGAGGTATTGAGATGTCAGTACCCTGGTCCTATATTATGGGATTGCAACTGACCCAACTTCGTTTCAAGCCCAAAATAATCTGAGGAAGCTGAAGGAATCATCTCAGTCTGCAAAACAGTCCAATGCTTAGAAACAAAAATATAGTCTATTCTAGCGGACAGGGAAGCCCTATAATAGGTATGACCCCTCCTGCTGTGTATAGTTTGAAATGTGTCTCTCAAGTCTGCAGTTCGTAAAAGATATTTTAAATGATTGGTATCACATTGCAACTTAGGGGTAGTACCTGTCTTATCTTGTAAGTCAAGCGGGCAATTGAAATCTTCCCCCAAAACAAGCTTTCTATGTGTATGAAGGTAAGGTTGTAGGAATCAAAAAAGCTCTACCCTAGCCTGCTTTGTTTGTGGGGCATACACTACACCTATCCTTAAATCTTGTGAATGATAGGTGATGTCCAGGAATAATGCCCTTCCTGGGACCACCTCATAGATTTTGATAGGTTGTACCGAGCTCTGAAACAGAACACCCAACCCTGATCAAGCCTCCTCCCCCAAGGACCAAACCGAGGAACCCCAGACCCAGGCCTTTCATGCTTGATAAATATCAGCCTTCCAACCGAGCCTAGTATCCTGTACTAAACATATATCTGCATGTGTATCTCACAATGCTTGGAATGTAATATTCCTATGCCTAAAATTCTTTATACCGTTGACATTTAGGGAATAAACTGTGATACTGTCTGTAGCTGGAAGAGACATAGAAAAGCCAGAAAATTTAAGATAGAATAAATAGTTTTAAAGCACATCCTTTTTCTTACTAGTTCTTTTCCAAGTCTGTATCCTCTCCCCTCTCTCCCTCCATATCTGATGTGTCTTTCTTGAGGAAGACAACAGAAGGAAGCTTCTGAATCTTCATCCTCCTCTTCTGCAGAAGGCGTAAGAACTGCATATTTGTTGCTATCAGTGGAAGACACAGTACGGGACACTTTGGCCTTTGGAGCAATCCTCATCGAGTGTCTTTTCCCTTTCACCACAGTAAATCCATCATTCCTTGGAGGAGGGCATTTCCACAGGCTGTAGAGAAAGTTCAGAGGCACCCGCTTGATCTGCTGCAAGCACGGCCATACCCTGACCCGCCTCACCAGGCTCCTGCCTAATGTCTGTAGGTACCGTATCTGTAGTAGGTACTGTATCTGTAGTAGAGGGATCCACTGTTTCTGTATGTGCTAAAGTGGACTAGTCTACCTGTGCAATGATACTTTGTAAATTTTGAAGACTATGCAGTTGCCCCGACTGGTGTGGGTGGGAGGGTGGGGTGCCACTGGATCACCAGGGTGTTTATTTATGGAGGAGTACCGTGATCACAGCTATGGGCAGGGTGGGTTCCACTAGACCACCAGGGATGGTCATTTTACATTTCTCGGGGAATCAGGTGGAAGGGGGAACCACTTGACCACCAGGGATGGTCTTTCATTACAATTATCAGGAATTCGGGGACTTGGAAGGGGGCCACAAGACTACCAGGGATTGATTGGTATACAGTTCCGTGAGCATGGCTTTGGGCAGTGGGTCCACTTGACCACCGGGGTTGTGTGTGTGTTTGCCAATGATGTTCTGGGTGGCCAGGAGTTGTTCCATCTTTTCTGGGGATCAACTTTGAGCCCCCTATGCAGCACAATGCAGGGTTATGCCAGCATATGCACCACACATCCCGGGCTGAATATCAGGATGTGCCGCATATGCATGGGCACGCCCCTGCATCTGCGCTGCATACATTAGCATTGTGCCCTAGCGCACCGAGATTTGCACTGCACCAGGCAGCCTTCTCAATATCCCACCAGGGCACAATGCGGGGTTGCGCCGCTGCATCTCTGTTGCGCCAGGCACAACCCCTTTGAATATCCAGGCCTTTAACAATCAACATAAGATGCAGGGAGAACATACCTGCTAATTTTAATTTGTCACTTTTTGTTTTCAACAGCACATATATCTTTTTCTTTAATCAGTGTCACTGTAAATCCAAAGTTATGATGTTTAACTTCATTATGATCAACGTAGTTTTTCACAGTGTTACTCTTCTAGTGTAACAGCTAGATATTTGGGGGGGGGAGGTTGATGAAACTTTAAAAATGTATGAGTTGGTGCCAAACTTAATACTTCTATATTTAAAATAGTGTTTTTTCAAGTTTACATTTGTATGGTTATTTGATTTCTATTCATAAAGTTTTATTCTTCATCTATTTTTCTGAAAATTTATGCTCAGTTAGTCTTTTTATTTATCTTACTGCTGTAATGTGTTTTAGGTTATCATCTTTGTATAACATATGTAAGATGGTTATACCTACCCAGAAAGGATTCCAGCTTTTCAGGCTGTCTTTCTTTTATTTTGCTCTCAGTGTTTAACCTGTAAATGAACACATGATGGTGTTTTTTTTTTAAATGCCCAAAGTAGAATCTTTTTCATTTTTATTATTAAACACCACCCCGAATATAATTTTCCATTTATCCTCATTCTCAGCATATTTTCTAATTGACTGGTGACTCATAGCGCTTGTAAAATATCCTGTTTGGACATTGCTTACTGTTTCAAAACCATGCGCTTCACCCGCCATTACCTAGAATGCTGACTGGTGTTTCAAAGACTTAGCTGCTTCACTGTGCAGCATGAAGGAGGCCGAGCCACGGTTATCATGCTGTGCGAAGCAGCGCAATGTCATCACCAAAGTGACCATCTTCCATGGCTTGGTCTTTTAACAAGAAACCACTGATGCTTCTAAAAGGGAACTACGAGTTCTGGTAGAACCCAACTTAGGTTTCTCACCAGAAGGTTTCATGGAAAAATGGGATGGTACCAGAAGCAAATGTTGATTTGATTTCATGTTATTATTAATTGAGGCAATGACAACAGAACAGGCTAATGTTTTGGCAGAACTAGAAGAAATAGAAAAAAACTATCAAGGATACCATTGATGGGGAACAAATCAAAACATTGTTAGAAAGAATCAACAGATCCCTAAAAGAATATGATAACTACATTAAAGGCATAAAATTATCTAAATTTAGAAGGGACATAATTGATTACCAAGATGGACATGTCTACAATTAGAAAAAATCAGAACAATAAACTTCTTATTATAACATGGATGATACGGATATTTCTGTCCTTACTTCAGATTCAGACAGCTTTGAATAGGATAGAAATCAAAGAGGTAACAGATCTAGATCAAGATGTCCAAGTTGTTATAGAAGATATTCTACCAGTAGATACCATTACAGATGGCAAAATCCATACAGGGAACAATATAGGCTTCAACCCTATAGATGTTATAAATAACAGGACTTCTGTGATAGATCAGGAGACTACAATCAAGGTAGACCTTTTTTCTGAGAGAAGAAGAAGCAGGCCCCTCCAAAATGACATATACAAAAGAAAACATACAAGGACAAGACCATGGAGGAAAAGGAGATGGGGACAGGATACATGACACCAGGCCCAAAACAGTACAGATATAATCATTTACAATCTCTTTAACAAAAATTTAACACAAACAGAAATCAATATTGTAAATAAAGGCTTATCATTCTGTGCCACTCAAAAATTGAATCCATTTGAATTAAAATTGGACTTGGAAAGATTTTATAGAAAATTTGCCTTAAACACTTTTTTCACTACCAGAAAAGATCACACCAGAAACAATAGAACAAAATCACAAGCAGCATTAAAACAAGCTTTAGGAATAAAATCTAGGTTTGATCCCAACCATGCCATACCTAACAATATTGAAACATATATTGAAAAGGTGATTACAGAAATTGAAATAATAATGAAACAGAGTGAAACATTAAAACCAAAATACAATATAACAAAGGCTGAAAAAGATGCATTACAAAATTTAGAACAGGACAACTCAATTATCATAAAACCTGCGGACAAGGGTGGAGGCATTGTCATCATGAACTATATAGACTATAAAAATTAATGTCTGAGACAATTAAGTGACCCTAAAGTACACCAGGCACCATCCAAAATACCACTGGACATGTTGAAGAGCAGAATAAGAGAGACTATACAAGAAGCGGTTGATAGAAGACAGATAGAAGAATGGTTACAACCGCAACTGGTAAAGGAACATCCTAAGATCCCGTTGTTTTATTGCCTATTAAAAATACATAAAAATCAAGAAAGAAAGAAAAAAAAAAACAGGAAGGCCTATAATATCAGGCACTGGCTCTGTAACAGAAACCTTTCACAATATGTTGACTTTCATATTAAAGACATAGTCCCAAATATTACATCATACATTAAGGACACAAAACACAACTATTAGAGGAATTCAACAGAATAGAAACAAATATAGATGAATGTATTTTGGTAACTTGTGATGTGAAAAACTTATACACGAGCATACCACTTGAGGAAGGCTTGCAAGCTCTGGCAAATATGCCTGATGGGAGGGACAACAATAAACCAGATTAAACATTCATCCTAACACTTACAGAGATTGTTTTAAAAAACAATTATTTCAAATTTGAAAATAAATGTTTTTTTACAACTACAAGGAACAGCGATGGGTGCCACACTGGCACCATCCTATGCAAACATTTTGATGGGAGAATTTGAAAATGAACATATTTTCAACATAAACAATAGATTCAGCTCTTCAGTTTGCCTATACAAAAGATTTATAGATGATTTATTAGTAATATGGAAAGATACGGAAGAAAAATTACAAGAATTTTATCAAAATAGCAACTCTTGTGCAGAATATCTAGAATTTACAATGGAGTACAACAAACAAAAGACTTATTTTTTGCACCTTTTGGTGTCAATTAAGAGAAACAAAATAATTATAGATCTGTATCGGCAACCTACAGCAAAGAATACAATCCTACGTGACAAATGTTTTCATCCACCAAGCTAGAAACGCAGCTTTCCATATGGACAAATGCTTAGCGCCAAACGGAATAGTAGCACTGAAGCATTGTATGAAAAAATCTCACTGATCTTACATCAAGATTTAAACAAAGAGGTTATAATTTAAACACCCTGAAACAAGCGAAGGAAAAAACAGACATCCAGGGCAGGGAAAGGTTATTACAAAATAAACCTACAAAAGGCAGCCAAAATAAAATAAATATGAGCACCACCTATTCTGAACACTTAAATTCCATAAAAAAGATGACAAAAAAATGGAATATACTACAGTCAACAGAACATGGACACACTACCTTTGCACAAAAGCCTTGGATTACAGCTGAAGAACAAAGAATGTCAGAAATTATATTATAAAAACACAACATTGGAAATCTGAACCTCCACCGACAACATGGTTACATCGAGATTTGAAAGGCTGTTACAGTTGTGGCAACTGTGTTCATTGCAACAACTGTCTTAAGATGAAATATATCAAAAGTACATATCAAGAAAATAACATGTAATTCTGATCACATCATTTATTGTATTATATGCCCATGTTCCAAATATTATATCAGACAAACTTCTCGGCTGTTAAAAACTAAAATTTCAGAATATAAGAGTAAAATTAGATGCCAGTATGATAAATCTACAGTGGCACATCACTTTAACTCCTGCCAACATCAGGTTTCTACAATAAAATCACTTGGCATCGAGAAGGTGAAAAAACCTACAAGTGGTGGTGACTGGGAAACATTAATGCTCGGAAGAGAAGCATGGTAGATCTTCACTTTAAGAACTCATAAAGTTAGATATGGACTGAATGAGATCCTAAACTTGTCACTCAGCATAAATGGAAAGAAGTAAAATATGCATAAAAGGACATTTAAAAGCATAAGAATTGTAAAGTATATTGTGTATAAAAATGATGTCATAAGATTAATGTTACAGTATGTTAAAAATTCAAATAACTGTCTGATAGTATTCATTTTGGATAAGTAGAACACTACTATAAAATAATATCATGGTTTAATTTAAGTTTGTGTATTCTCACAAACAGCTGAAAGTGATATACCAGTGACCTTGAGCAATTTAATGAAGAGGTTCCTTTAAATTGAAAAGATCAAGTCCCCCCCCCAAAAAACCCTAACCTATCCTTTTTTATTCCCATCTCTGGCCAATGATTTGATCTCCTAAAGTAAGCAAAAAATGCCCTTGCAAATACTGAAGGAGGCACTACTATAGCTGTTAGGAGCACCAGTGGTTTCTTATTAAAAGACCGAGCCACAGAAGATGGCCACTTTGGTGATGTCATTGCGCTGCTTCGCACAGTGTGATAACTGTGGCTCAGCCTCCTTCATGCTGCATAGTGAAGCAGCTAAGTCTTTGAAACGCCGGTCGGTGTTCTAGGTAATAGCGGGTGAAGTACATGGTTTTGAAACAGTAAGCATTGTCCAAACAGAATATTTTACAAGCGCTATGAGTCACCAGTCAATTAAAAAACATGCTGAGAATGAGGGTAAGTGGAGAATTATATTTGGGGTGGTGTTTAATAATAAAAATGAAAAAGATTCTACTTTGGGCATTTCTTTTTAAAAACGCCATCATGTGCTCATTTACAGGTTAAACACTGAGAGCAAAATAAAAGAAAGACAGCCTGAGAAGCTAGAATCCTTTCTGGGTAGGTGCAGCCATCCTGCATATGTTATACAAAGAAGACAGCTTAAAACACATTACAGCAGTAAGATAAGTAACAAGATTAATTGGACATAAATTTTCTAAAAAATAAAGAATAAAACTTTATGAATAGAAATCAAATAACCATACAAATGTAAACTTGAAAGAACACTATTTTAAATATAGAAGTATTAACTTTTGCACCAGTGCATAAATTGTGACAGTTTCATCAACCCTCCTCTCAAATTTCTAGCTGTTATATTAGAGTAACATTGCGAAAAACTACAAAGATTGTAATGAATTTAAATATAATAACTTTGTATTTACAGTGACAATGATTAAAGAAAAAGAGTTATGTATTGTTGAAAATAAAGTGTGATAAATGAAAAGTAGCATATATGTTCTCCCTGCATATGATGATTGTTATACATTTTGTTTAAATTTAGAAAATGGGCTAAGAACTTCAAAGAATCTAATTGGCTACCAGGGGTACATTAACTAACAGTGTGAGCCCTGTTAGTAAAAAGTACCAGCATGTACTGCACCCTTACCCACTGAAATATATCCCAGTGCCCAGCCTGCTGTCTAATTGGCTAAAAGTAACCTGTAGTGAGACATTAATCACCCCATCTGTCACACAACACTAATTTTTTTGATTTAGGCACTTTTTATTTCTTTCCATTCTTTACACTCACAGCAGCTCGACACCTTTTGCCCACCCTGCCAGTCTTCTTGCTTTCAAATTATTTCCCTTGCAGGTCCCACGCAGTTCTTTTCCTCTCTCTCACACTCCCGTGGCTTGGACCTCTGCTCTTGCTGCATGACCACCCACAACCCAGCACAGTCACAACAGTCCATCATTTAAAACAAAAAGGAACATCAATAAAGTGTTTCTCTTGATTCTGGTACATATTTAGTAAGGGAGGAAGAAACCGTTTATCCGCAGGGCATGTCTCCAAGTGGCAGAAATCTGTTTCCCTGAGTCTCCTCTCCCGCTACCTTCTTTACACGCTCACTCCCTGAAATTCCGCTCACATTGCCACCCGCCAACACAGCTCCTCAATTCCAGGATTCATAGCCGAAAAAAACAAAAGCCTTCAATGAAATAAAAAAAAAAAGTAAAAGTGTGTGTGTGTGGGGGGGGGGTAACCATGGCAACCTGCTCAAAATACAGTAGAGGGAAAAAAAACAGGCAGAAGGACTACTTTATTTAAAAAAAAAAAGTGTCAGGAGTTTTATCATTTAAACTTGTAAAGATATATTTTTTGTAAATAAATGTGATACAGTCCCCATTTTCTAAGCGCAATAATACTCTCCAGGGTGGGCGGTATGGGCAATACTGGACCTTCCAGGGGCTATAAGGCCCTCCGCCTCCAGCGCTGGGCCTCATTACACCTCTGGGCGTTCTGGTATTGCCCAATACCACCCACCCTGTCGGGTATTATTACTTGCATATGGATATGCATTCATGGAAAACTTAATGAGTTTCTTTGAAATCGATTCACAGCTCTAAGGTTCTGAGGAAGGGACAAAGATTAGTCCTGAAACATTAACCAATTAAATTATTGAGACAGCTAGTGTATGTTTTGAGACAAACACAAGAAGAGGACAAGAACTGAAAACAAAAATAAAAATATACTGAATTTATCTACAACAAAGAGTTTGCATTTCGATGTATAAGGGGTAGAGGTTCTGTGTTCCACAAAGCACTTGAAGATAATCAGTTAGTGGGGAACTCTCCCTTTACATCAGCTATCCAAGAAACAAATACAAGAAATTAAAAAGGGGAACCCAGGTGTGGACTGCAATATAAATGATTCCAACATAGTAATAATAACACTGTGATGATGGAAGGGATCTAGGATCCATCTCCCACCTCACCTGCTGCATGGTAGTGACCTAACCCCAATCTGAGTACACTTACACAACCAAGCTTAACAGCCAGAATGTTACTGTTACTCATGCTGTACAAGCCTGAATGCCACTCTCTCTTAAAATTCTGCTTAGTCATGCTTTTAAAATTCTGCTTAGTCATGCTTTGAACTCCCAAACACTGCTAGTTTCCTCAACCTCACTGGGTAGGCTATTGCCATTTTGTTTTTCATATATTCTCAGAGCTCGGTTTTTAATTGGTGATGCAGGACTTGCATCAAACCTTGCCTCTCACCTGATATTTGGCACAGCTGCATCAAATGCCTATGATGCAACTGCACCCACATTTAGTACATCAGGCACAGTTGCAGCAGCTTCCGCCAAAGATTTGGCACAAATCCCATAAAAAGGGTCTCCCAAAAGGCACAGGTTAGACCAGGGAAAAGTTGGTCTAACTTGTGCCATTTGGGGCTCAGAATTGAAAATCCTGATCGCCAGCTGGGGGCATGCTGCAAGCCCAGTGCACCGAACGATCAGTGCACCGGGTGCTCGTGGCATTCTCAAGGTTTTGAAAAGCAAGCCCTCTGCTTTTTAGCTACCCCTGTTTCTATATAATTATGTATTTTTAAATGAAAACAGGCCCCCCCCCACCGGCTTCATCTGCTCTGGTTGTTTGTCTACACCTGACATCCTAATCCTGAGTTTATGACATCATCAGCATTTCCATAACAACAGAATGTGACATCATGTAGTTGACAGGCAGCAGAGCAGATGAAAGCATAGAGAACAGTAATCATGTTTTCATGTTTTGAAGAAAAGGGGGATACAGGAAATATCTGAAATGTACTTTAAGTGGAAACACGTCTAAAAATTATGTTTTTTCAAAGTGTCCCATGAGATAACATGGGTTATTTTATGCACTGTACTGTACTTATAAACTGTATTACACTTTGTATTCATCTGTCTCATCTGAAAAAAGATTAGATTTTTAAAGGAAAATAAACATTGCAGGGGTCTCTCAAATTGTGACTGTCCATGACGTGATCTTTGAATCAGTGTGTTGAACTTTACTGTAAGTGTCTGGAGTCCTGAGATATATCTGTAAAATAAATCAAGGGAACAGTCATTTCATGACATCTTGAAATGGAAACTAATGGCAGTGAGGGGTAAGCTGAATGTTTATTACAACTTGTCCCTCAGTGACAGTGCCTTCTGTTTCAAGAGTCCAATAAATGGCTGCTGCCTTAAAGGGGAGCAGTCAGTAAGTGTAGAGCTGATCCCACTTTTCATTTTTTGTGCAAAAACATTTTTCTGTTTTTACTTACTGTTTACTGCAATAAAATAGATTGTATCAGGCTGAGTCTGTTGTCTTCCAAGCTGATATTTCCTGTAACCAGTTTTCCCAGAAACCCTGCAGCTGACATCAGTGCAGGGCTGCAGCAATGGGAGATTCAATAGCATACAATGCATGTAAGCATTTTTATAAGCTCTGATATTTTGTTTGCGGATCCCGCTGTCTCTTGGGGGCTAAGTGCAGTACATAGCCTTGGGAGAATAGGACTGGCAAATATCAGATCTGTGCTTATAAAATCTCTAACATGCACTGTAGGCTATTGAATCCCACACTGCTGCAGCCCTGCCCTGATGTGAGCTGCAGTGGATTCTGGGATTTCTGGTTACAGCATATGTTAGCTTCGAAGACAGCAGAATCAGTCTGATACAGTCTACTATATTGCAGTAAACAGTAAGTAGAAAGAAATGTTTTTGTACACAATGCACAAACTGGGACCAGTCCCACACCTGGGTAGGGGATCTTAGAGCTGACTGTTCCCCTTTAATTTACAGATGATTCAGATATTTACATCTCAGGACTTCTGACACCTACTGTACATCTAAGCCCTACACCTCATTTCAACAATCTTTTCAATGTAGTGACATAGCAAATGCGCATTAGCTCAACAATGAGCAGACTTTACATACCAGGGTTTTAAATCATTGATTTGCAGTGTTTTTCTTGGGACAATACTAACTGTACAGAAAGCATTTATATAGGTTTTCTAGAAGTGTTATGTTTGATAAACACATGGATGCAGGTGTTATGCATTTTCACAATGTTTTAGAACTTTTATTAGCAAAACGCTAATCAATTTTTAGAGTTAAATAAAACCCTGTATACCATCAGGCCTTCTTCTGTTGACTTTTTGTACATTTCCATAAGCTTTCACACTTTATAATCACTGCCGTATTTACTCCCCTTTTAAAAGCCATTTTTTAAAATAAAACACATTTCTGTTCTATTTCTAGCTTCAAATGGATGAGCATACTTTGAAGACAGAGAGAGGTGTTCTACTACGGAACATTCAGCGCAAAGATGCAGGTGCCTATTTTTGTCATGCCATGGAACACGGATTCACTCAGACCCTCCTACGCTACTCAGTTGAGGTGATCAACTCCTGGCAAGTCAAGGAGCTCACCCGCAAGGATGCCCCTAGTGGCCAGAGCTATGCCAGCCAGAAGATCTGGTATCAGGATTTTCTCCAGCTGGTTGACCATCCCAATCTGAACACTGTAGATGAGATCTGTGAACAGGTGTGGAAGCGAAAGAACCAGCAGCCTAAGCAGAGACCATTGCCACAACCCCTGCCTGTCAAGGCCAAGCCTGAGAAGTGGAAGCACTTGACGACAGTCAGGAAAGCAAGGAATCGCAGGATGCATGAGGTATCCCGATCAGATAGAGCTCCTCGCAGTGCCTCCATCTGGTGACTCCAGCGTGCTGCTTCTTGGGAAGGTTAACAGTGTGGACTTTGGTCTTGCCTAGTAAGTGGAAAGATCTCTAATACCAATGACAGAAAGAAAAAAAACCCACAGACCACTAATGGCCCTTACTTTCGGTTTACATTATAATGTGTAGAGAAGACCATTCTCCATATGGCTAATGACCTCCAGACTGGACAGGAAAGGACAGAAGAGAGCACATTTCCTTCTGTTTGCCAATGCAGTTTGCTATGATTAGGACCCAGCCTGCACCTATAACTTATCCTCCATAACACACAACTAAAGCAGTGTCACACAAACACCTTCCTCCCGAACTACCCGATGACCGTAGGAATAGAGATAGACTTTATAAAAAAAAAAATTAAGAATGGCTTTGTAAGGAGGACATGTTATTTCTGTAACTTTTTTGGATCGTTTTATCTCACAAAATATAAATTTAACTGGAGAAAAAAATATGTATTTATTGTTTGGTCCAGACAAGGAGGAGGTGTGAAACAATTCAGATCACCATCCTTCCCCAAAGCCTACCTCTGTTCCACAAAATTATTTTCTATCAGTGGGATGTGGGTTTGTAGACTTAAGCACTTTACAGAACAGCTAAATGAGGACAACTGAATCAGGGCATTTAACCTTGTCGCCCCCAGTTTCATGGGTCCCACTGTTTGTAGATTTTTAGACTTCTGACTCGTATCTTACACCCCCAGTGTGAATGTTGAGGGTCTCCAGCTATCTACTCTGCCAAGTCTTGTGGAATTCTTTATGGATTGACAGCTGTGCTCAGAAAAGGCTGTTCATCCTCTTCTGGCTGTGGAAGAGGACTGTATGTTTTGCAAGGACTATTACCGGAGAGACTGTGAAACAGGAGGTGGATTCAGAAGCCCCTTTTCAGTATCTAAGGCCTGCAGGATATAATATCTAGAAGTCAAGAGAGTGGAAAGAGGGGACAATATACAAGAAAGACATTGTTGCTCACTAACGGAACTACTTGTATGCCTTTGAACTAGGTGATGTCCTGTTTAAATATTTGTAGCTTTGAATGGGTCAGTGAGGCAGAGATGGATGCGAGAAATGACCGCCATCATCATTGTCCTCCAAAGGTCAAAGAGCATTGTAAGCTTATGTAAAAATGACGCTGCCCTCCCTTGTGAAACTTGTGTGGGAGCGGAGTAAGGAAGAAATTTAAAGATAAATTGTATTAAGTTAACACAATAAAAGCAACAGATTAACCACATGGTTTGGATTTCTCCTGCATGTCTTTACTTTTCAAGCAGTCAAAAAAGGAAGAGGTGTGAGTCCAAGGGCTACCAGTACAAGGACATAAGTACATAAAATTAAGACAAAAGAAAGCTCATAAGCCCATCAAGTTTGTCTTTCATTACTCAGTAGTTTATGGCTCACTAACAGACCAGACAAAAGCAGAAAAGCCAGCACCCTAAACACTCGCCCAATAGCACTTCAAAAAAGATACTCTAAAGGAGGAAATCCAAATAACGTTTGACAAAGCTCTGGTGTTTGGTGCCAAACAGGTTAGGCATTGGGAGAAGGCCACCTGTCTGTAATTTATCAGCAAATGTTTTCATATTTTTGCACTGAATAATGAGATTTTTTTTGCATGATTTCCTGCTTCACATTGTCTTTTTGACATACTGGGGATTAGTGTTCTGGGTGACAACTTGCTTTTGTCTTTTCCAGACTGTTTTAATCTCCTAGGTTATCTGGGCATCTTTATCTATTAATGACCCATTTCCCCCCTTACCTTTTGAAACTGAATTTCCCTTCCAGGGTCATAGCAAAGCCAAAAATGTCATCTATTGGCCTGCGCAATAGTATAGGTAGCTCTGATGTTAACAACCACTGACAAAACTATGTTATGTGTGAAATTATGTGAAATGCAGTCTGAGAACAGTGCCATCTGCATGTGTTGGTAGGCTTTGATGTATCTGTGGTATATGTGAAAAGTAGTCTGTGAACAGTGCCATTAAGTTTTGTGATACTGCTATAATACAGTCCTATAGCGTCAAGGAACTGCATCACCCTCTAGTTGTGAGATGATTAAGTACAGCATGAGGTACACCTTACCTGGAGGTATTTTGAAAGTGATGCTTGGAACACAAACAAGAGAAGTGATTTGGAGCTCACAAGGGAAATTATATCACTTCATGTATAGGCTACCAATCTCTGCTGTTGTTTGTATTCCAAGTCTTGCTTTGAAAGTGCCTGTGACTAAAGTCTATGCTTATTAACAAACATTTATACAAACATAGCCACACACGTGTGTGTGTGTGTGGTTGTGTGTGTGTGTACACATGCATCTGCCTCTCTATCTATACATTCATTGCAAAAAACTTTGTAAATGCACCAGTAAGGGTTAAAGTGACAACAGTATGGAAATGTGGTGTTAGGGTTCCCAACCCTAACATCCAACTCACACCCAGCAGGCAGGAGCAGGAAAAACCATTATGGTTTCACCTCTATTGAGTCTTTGCAAATCAGGCATATGGTGTATCTTGGGATTTTCAACCCTAACACTCAACCCTCTCCATCAGTAAATAAGCTGAGATGTGTAGAGTATATGAGAATGGGGTGAGCATTATGGTTGACAAACCCCAAGGTACACCCCACACCTGATTTGTTAAGACTCAGGGAGAGGTAAAATCATAATTTTTTTTTCCTTTTGCTGCCTGCATGGTGAGGGTGGGGTGTTAGAGCTGGGAACCCTAACACTACATTTCCCTACTTTTGTTGCTTTAACCCTAACTAGTGCATTAACGATTTTTGTAATTAATTTCTGTACTTTTTGAGATAGTATAACTGTATCCTCATTCACGCAGATTCCAAAAGGACCTGCTTGAAAATATTAATTTGGGCCCTATGCTTTCATCCCTGCAAGGATGCATATATCCATGTTAGTATGGAAGAACAGGGCCCTCTGGGCCCCACACTTTCATTTGTGCCAAAAAACAATTTATTTGCTTGGCTGTATGGGTTGTTGAGCTTCCAATGTTATCCTATGGAAATTTTCATGTCTTACATTTTTTGGTTTTTATATGCTTCCTAAATTGTTGGGGGTTATCATGTCTTATTCTTGTAGTACCTTTCTTTTGATATATAGATTGTCCCTTCACTCCAGATATTGAGGGAATTTATGGCTTGTTGATGAATAAGTCCAAAATCTTTTTTTGAATGAAGGAATCCTTTTTCATATCACATGAAAGACCCATACGAAAAAGGATTCCTTCATACGAAAAAAGAATTAGGGGAAAAAATGTCCAAATTCATTTTTCGTATGAAGTGATCCTTTTCCATTTGGCCAAATTCCTTTTTTGTATGCCCATATGAAAAAAGAAAATTGAGCCATGAAAACAGATTTTAAAATATAAAAACACACATTTTGGGGGGTCATTTTTCGAAGAACCAAATGCAGAATCCACCTAACAGGTTCCCAATGAGCAAAATACATGTGTTGATATGTGTCCAGGATGTCTGTTTTCTAGGTTTTGAAATATATTTGTAAATGGAAACAAGATGGTGGCCATACAAAAAAGGATTACCCCCATATGAAAAAGGATTATTTTTCCTATGGACCATTATTTTTTCATTCAAATCTGCTATCCAAAAGACCATACTGAGCACACTCAGAAACAACATTTTTAAATTTAATAACGGAAAGGATAATATTTTTCACTAAGCCAGCAAAGAGCACAACTGTGTCCCAAGCCCAAATTCCAAACCATCTGGGTACTAGGTAATGACACTTATTTCGCTATCTGCATCTTGGAATCTGCACATCCGACTGGAATGAAACTCTACTTGTCAAGAGATCTAAACCCTGAGACCGAGCTTGCAAAATGTCATGCAAATCCATTGAATGGTTGAGAGGCTATTAAAGTGCAAAAGTTTGAGGTTTAACATAGAAAACCTTGATTAACTATAGTGGCACTACCACGTCACTATAATATAAGGATATGCAGGGGGAACTGTGTGATACCTGATTTAGCTATATAAGTGCTGTTTGACCTCGGGTAGCCTCACAAGTGGCATAAGCCATGAGTGAGGTGTCTGAAGTCAAACAGCATGAGTATAGATAAATCAAGTATATCACAAGCTTCCCCGTCTATGTTCTGTTCATGCAATAGGGGGTGGACTCAAATGCCATTTTATAAATCTGTTTATCTGAGCTACTATATGTATGTATGTAAAATTTTACATTTATACATACTGTGTAGTAGACTCGTCATCACTTATACATACAGTAAACTCATAATCAGTAAAGCCCCCCTCCCCTAAATTGCTGGCTAGCTGGCACTACTTGTTGTAGTTTCATTTCTCAAGCAACAGTCAACCTGAATGCAGCTGCATACCAAACACCAAAAGTTAAATTCACAGAGACAGACCTCACAATACCAAAACCATGTTACATTACTCCTTAAACCCCTCTAGTCCTCTTACAGTTCATTTAAAAAAAAATTATCAAAATTCAGACCGCAACTTCCAATTACTTTCACTTTCCCTCCACCTGGAGGACCACCCTACTGCCTGCCTACCTCCCGTGAGAATTTGCTCACTTACTCAGTCACTACTTTGCCTCTGCATAACATCCCCTTTGCTTTAAGCACACAGTAAAATGTTTACCTTAAATTTTATTCTGTTTTATACTTTTGGCAAACTTGTATCCTCTCACAGCAGCTCCTGCTCACTCAACTGACACTCGCTCCATTCCTGTTTCTACCCTCTCAGCACAAAACAAATACCAGCTACACTGAAATCATCAGTAAAAAAAAAAAAGGAAGAAAATGGCAATACAAACTTAAATTCATTAAATGCTGGAGCTACAGTTTATAGCCGGCTTCCTCTCTTGCTAAGATGCACTGCCATGTTTTAGCTTTAATTCATAAAAACTCATTGCAACCTACTGCTGTGCATGTTGGGGGCATCAGGGGCATTGAGATGCTGATCTTTACAAGCAACCTCCTAGTAACCACACACTAAAGTGCAGATATACAAGTTTAATCACAAAATGTCCTATAAAATGTATTTAAGAGCTTCAAGATGGCCTTAAAAACATATCTATTTCATCTGGCATATGGTGACTATGCAGAATAATTCTGTCTGTCATTTTATGTTCATGTTGGAATTTGTAGGTTTTTATTATTTTATTGATTTTAGTATTTTATTATTGTACAGCACGTTGGTTATAGAATTGTGCTTTATAAAGTTTATTATATTAAAAAAATAAATCAACATCTTAAATCTCACAGCACTATTAAAAATGGCCTCTACTGTGCATATATATATGCAAAAAACATCATTACTGTACCAGTTAGGGTTAAAGTAACAAATGTAGGGAAATGTGGGATTAGGCATCCAACTCTAACACCCCATCCCCACCCAGCAGGCAGCAACAGGAAAAACCATTACAGTTTCACCTCTCCTGAATCTTTGCAAATTAGGTGTGGAGTGTACCTTGGGGTTGTCAACCCTAGTGCTCACCCCATTCCATTAGTAAATAAGCTGAGATGTGCTGAGTATATGAAAATGGGGTAAGCATTAGGGTTCAACAACCCCAAGGTACACCCCACACCACAGGTGCATATATCCATGTTGGTGTGTCCCTTAACTACAAATATTGAGGGAGTTATGACTTGGAAGCCGAAATGCGGAAAAAAAAACTATGTCCAAATTCTTTCTTTGTATGAAGGGATCCTTTTTTGTATGAACAAAAAGCTATACAAAAAAAGGATCCCTTCATATGAAAAAGGAATCCCCAAAAAAACTAAGCCCAAATCTTTTTTTGTATGAGGGCATCCTTTCTCATACGAACAAAAAAAAAATATGAAAAGGATCCCATCTTACAAAAAAAGAATCAGAAAAAAAATAAGTCCAGATTCTTTTTTCATATGCAGGCAATCTTTTTTATATGAGCAAAATAAATAAATAAATATGAAAAAGGATCCCTTCATACGAAAAAAGAATTTGGACTTATATATATTTTTTTCTGATTCTTTTTTCGTATGAAGGGATCCTTTTTCATATGTTTTTTTTTTCCATTCAAAGTCACTTAACCTCCCAGTGCTCCCAGGTTGCCCCTGAAAACAGGTACTTGTGCCTAGTGGGCCTTACCCAGTTACCAAAGACTAAAAATAAATAACAAAAGAATAAATAAAAAAAAAATGGCTTCATATAAAAAAAGAAACAGGAAAAAAAAAACCTAAGCCCAATTTCTTTTTTCATATGAAGGGATCATTTTTAGTATGGACAAATTCCTTTTTCATATGGCCATATGAAAAAATATTGAGTCATGAAAAAGGATTTAAAAATTTATTTAAAAAAAACACATTTCGGAGTCATTTTTCTAAAATGTAAGTGCAGAATTCACCTAAGGGGTACCAGTTAGCAAGATACATGTGTTGCTGTGTGTGCAGGATGCGTTTTTGTGGGTTTTAATTTTTTTTTTTAAATAGAAACAAGAAGGCCATACGAGAAAATATTTTTTCCTCATGAAAAAGGATTACACCATATGAAAAAGGATCCTTTTTGATTGGAGCAAATTCTTTTCTCATTCCAAGCAGCTATCCAAAAGACCATACTGAGCATGCTCAGAACTGAAATTTCAAAATTTAATAACTTTGGAATGGATTAATATTTTTTCACCAAACCAGTGAAAGGCACCACCGTGGCCTACGCCTTTTCTATCCTGAGAATTTCAGACCCAAATTTCAAACCATCTGGGTGCTAGGCAGTGACAAAAAAAATAGCAAAATAAATAACTTTTTTCACTATCCAGATCTCAGAGTATGCACATCCGAATGGAACAAAACTTGGCTTGTCAAGAGATTCCCCCTCCCCCCCAAGACTATGCATGCAACATTTAGTGCAAATCCATTGAACAGTTGCAAAGCTGTTAAAGTGCAACGTTTAAGATTTAACATAGAAACCCCTGCTCAATCCTAACTATAGTGGCATTACCACACCACTATAATATATACACAACAGGTGTGGGTGATTGGCCAGTATAAAATTACTATCTTATGATCAGCTTGCAAGATAGCACTACTAACTTTCAAAGCTGGGTATGTCAAAATGGATTACATGATCAGCTTGCAAGATAGTGCTATTATCTTGCAAAGATGGGTGTGTCACAGTGAAATACTAAACCAGTCAAAGAGCAGCTTTAACAATGCTGATGACATCACAATAGCAGTGTGCAGCACAAATGCCAGCATATGTGAGATGCTTTGTAGACTTAGTTGCTTTCCACTTTGTATCTATTTTTATTGTAGTGACTTGTACTGTATTGATTTGCACTGTACTGATTTGTAATGCATTGATTTACTTCTCTTGTGCTGAGCCATTGATTAGAAGGGCACAGTTTACATTTGGTGCTTTTTTCTTTTTGTAACTTTTGATCCTTTCTGTCACAAACCACCTAAACACCTGTTGTAGAAATCAAATATGACATGGATGAGAATGAGACAGAAAAATCTTCAGTTGCCATACTTGACCTCTTCTGACCTCACATGTGACTTTGCTACTTATGAGGTCAGGAGATCAAGTGTAGCTTGTGAAGAAATTTCTACTATCTCATTCTCACCCATGCTATATTCATATATCTATACATACTTTGCAAAGCAAAAGTACATTAATGCTCCAGTTAGGGTTCAGAGTAAAGTAACAAAAATTGGGGAAATGTGGTGTTAAGTTTTCCAACCTTAACTCCCCACCTACCCCACCCCCAAAGCAGCAGAAGGAAAAAAAATACAGTTTTGGCTGTCCTGGGTCTTGGCAAATCAGGGGTGGGGATCTTCCTTGGGATTCTCAACCCTAATGTTCACCCCATTCTCATATAGTCTTAAACATACAGAGCTGTATTTTGTTACTGTTATTTTGTCTATTTTGCATTTAAGAATGCAGTTATATCACATAGGAATATTCAACATAAAATATCAAGAGCTCAGCTATCAATTGGCTAGTTGAAGCCATACATTTTCATGGCATGGGAAGTAATCAGGTGGTGCACACTAGTGATTACTGCTAGCCAGTAATACTGCCTGCACATGGAAAGACATGAGCACCTCTGAGGAACTTCATCACAACCAGTATCATGCATTCCGCCTCTGTGCACAGCTATATATATTTCATGGCACAGCAAATTAAATTGAATAAATCCATCTTATTCAATAATTTCATTTGGTTGCAATCAGCCAAAAAAGCATGCAGTATATCAAATGTCATGTGTTAACACAACTAGAGCAAGGTCATCCCAAAAATGAAATTCTTTTACTGGAAAGGAGTAATGCATAGGTAATCAGATATGAGTAAGTAACTTAGGCTCGACCTTAGTCACAAAACATTTCAATATGGGTTCATTATATAACATGTCACTGGTAAAATATGTAATTCATAAGTGCCTACTACTTCCTTGTAATTCATAAACTGCAGAGGTTATTTCTTCAGGTTTACAGATGGGACCAGACACAAGACAGAGCCTGTGAGAAGTTGTTAGCACACTTACAGAAAAACTTAAAAAATTGAATTCTAGCCACCCCATGTTTCTGGGTATAAAGAAAGTGAGATTTACTGTTTTAGATGATTTGTCATATCTTGTCCACCCCCGTCCCATACCTAGGTCAAGCCCAGGACCATCCCCCACTTCACTGTCACTTATGGTTACCACCCCCGTGGTGGTCCAGCTGAGCCAGATCCAGTCCTCCAGCACCTACTGGTCATGGAGGCAGATGTTCCCCTTAGAAGCAGGCAATGACCAAGGTGGGGGCCCGAGTATGCCTAGATCACAGTCTGTCTCACCCATCCCAAATTCATATATGTATACATACTTTGCAAAAAAAACTATGTTAATGCTCCAGTCAGGGTTCAGATTAAAGCGACAAAAGTGGTGCAATGTGGTGTTAGGTTTTCCAACCCTAGCTCCCCCTACCCTGAAGCAGCAGAAGGAAAGAAAAAATATGGTTCTGGTTGTCCTAGGCCTTGGCAAATCAGAAGTGGAGTCTTCCTTGGAATTCTCAACCCTAATGTTCACCCCATTCTCATATAGTCTTAAAATGTACAGAACTGTGTCTCCCCATGTGTTGCCAACAACTTGAGGGCACTGCCTGAAGAAAACAGATCACATTTGAACTTATTTGCTTAGGGAATGGGATGAGCATTATGGTTGAGAACCCCAGGGAAGACCCCATAAAAATATCAAGAGCTCAGCTATCAATTGGCCAATTGGAGCCATACATTTTCATGGCATGGGAAGTAACCAGGTGGTGCACACTAGTGAGTACTGCTAGCCAGTAATACTGCCTGCACATTGAAATACATGGGCCCATATGAGGAACTTCATCATAACCAGTATCATGCATTCTGCTTCTGTTCACAACTGTATATATTTCTTGGTACAGCAGATTAAATTAAACAAATAAATCCATCTTGTTCAGCAATGTCATTGGGTTATAATCAACCAAGAACATGTGTTAACACAAGTAGTGCAAGGTCATCCCAAAAATAATGACATTCTCAATCATACACTACCGGTCAAAAGTTTTAGAACACCCCCATTTTTCCAGTTTTTATTGAAATTTAAGCAATTCAAGTCCAGTGAATAACCTGAAATGGTACAAAGGTAAGCGGTAAACTGCTAGAGGTTAAAAAAAAAGTTTAGGTTAGCAAAAACTGCTGTAGAGAAATTGCAAAGAAAGCCAAGGTGTCAGTGAGTACAGTTTCCTACACCATCAAAAGGCACTTGGAAACTGGAGGAAACTCTGACAGGAAGAGGTCTAGCAGACCCAAAGCCACAACAGAATCAGAACACAAGTTTCTGAGAGTCAACAGCTTGCGTGATAGGCGCCACAGGACAACAACACAGAGTGACTGGCACCCTGAACAAAAGGGCTACCACAGCATTTTGCAGCGCCATGCAGTACCCTCTGGTCTCGCCCTAGTTGGTCAGGGGTTCATCCTACAACAAGATAATGACCCAAAACATACCTCCAGGCTATGTCAGAACTACCTTCGAGGAAAAGAACAAGGCGGTAGACTTCAAACCATGGAATGACCAGCACAGTCTCAGACTTAAACCCCATCGAGCTGGTTTGGGATGAACTGGACAGAAGGGTTAAAGCAAAGCAACCTACAAGTGCAACACATTTGTGGGAACTTCTGCAACAGTGTTGGGAAGAACTTCCGAACAATATTTGATGTCCATTGTAGGAAGAATGCCACGAGTGTGTTCAGCGGTTACAGTATATCTGCAAGAGGTGGCTACTTTGACGAGTCAAAAATTTAGATTAAATTTTGTTAAACAAAATGATTCTATGATTTCTTTTTTATCTCCAATTGTTTATTTGTTCTATGCTTTAATTTCAGAGTACATTGAGACATTAACCTGCGTAAATTTCAATAAAAACTGGAAAAATGGGGGTGTTCTAAAACTTTTGACCGGTAGTGTAGGTAATCGGATATGAGTAAGCAACTTAGGCTTGACCATAGTCGAGCACAAAATGTTTCAATATGGGTTCATTGTATAACACGTCACTAGTAAAATATGTAATTCATAAGTGCTTACTACTTCCTTGGAATTCATAAACTGCAGAGATTATCTCTTCAGGTTTATAAATGGGATCAGACACAAGACAGAGCCTGTGTGAAGTTAGCACACTTACAGAAAAACCCAAAAAATAAAATTCTAGCCACCCCATGTTTCTGGGTATGAAGAAAGTGAGATTTACTGTCTCAGATCATTTCTCATAGCTTCCCCCCTTCCACACACATACCTATGTCAGGCCCAGGACCATCCCCCACTTCACTGTCACTTATGGTTACCACCCCCATGGTGGTCCAGCTGAGCCAGATCTAATCCTTTACCACCAACTGGTCATATGAGGCAGAGGCTCCCCTTAGAAGTAAGCAATAATCAAGGTGGAGACTGGAGTATGCCTTGATCACAGTGGATGGTAGACACTTCTTATTGTCTGCCAGGAGTAAATCTAGGTTCTTAAAATAAAAATATAAACAACGTAAATGGTTCAGGGAGCACAAAAAAGAAGGAAGAAATAAATAACTTCTCTTCTATCCTTGTGTTTCAGTCAGTAGCTTCAGCACACTTGCAGATCTAGTTACCAGATACTTGGGGCATTGTTGTCTAATGATGGTGAGACCAGTTTCACATATATTGGTGGCTGAAATTAACTTATATTCACATAAGATTGCCCTTACAAAATGCTGCTAAAATTGCCAGTTTACTTTCTATGTAACACTTCCAGAAAACATGGCTGAAACCACAGCATTATCCAAATAAAACCATACTGTTTTTTAAAAAGGTGAAGCTGAAGAATTTTTTTGTTAACCTAATTTGCCTTGAGGCAAACTTAGTGAACTTGTCACAACACCTTCTGTTGAAGATAATAAAGGTGTTGTAGACTGTCGCAGTGCTTAGCTCTCTTCCACTATCAATACAGTATGAAAAATAACTTGCAGCCACTGATGAGTACATGTTTCAAAACTATCACCGAGCCTATTAATCATGGTTCAGACATACATATTACCATGGCAGTATCTATGTGCACTTCACTAGAGAATTGCTTTGACTTTTAGTGTATTAACCAAAGATGGCTCAAGAAAAGTACAAATCCTTATTTTCTGTGAGGTTCTGCTTTAACCTGTGTTTGCATCTGGGCAGACACAGAAGCATTGGCGGTCATGTGATTTGTTGAATTTTGTACAGTGAAGTGATGGCGATGGTGATGGTAAATATGTGAACCCCATTCTTCTCTATCCAGCAACCAGATTTAGAGAGACTGGAGAGAGGAGGAGGAGACCTTTAACAAGTTTCAGGAACAAAGTAACAGCCACTGCTGCAGTCCGTGGACAGAAGGAGCCAGGATATAGGAGATGCATCTGTTTTTAAATTGTGAGAAATAATTCCATCTCCCCTGATACAGAAAGAGGGGGGAGGGAGGGAGTGAGGGAAAGAGTGAGCACAGCTACAGGTGGGGTCCCAAGAAGCCATGTTGAAAAGTTGGTGCAAAAATACCAAAAAATGGCTGAGATATCAACAGAAGTTCAAAATGCCATTGACAGCCATTATATGGCACTTGCCTTGATTATTCAGTTCACTACTATATTCCACCTTTCTGAGCATAATTTTTCTTAAAAATGACAGGTTAACAGGCCAGCCCAGTGGCACTTAGGGTTGAGGCATTGAACGACACACCCTTGTGCCATGCCAGTGACCTGAGTTCAGGAGTGAGCTTGGGCCACCAGGGTTCAGCCGGGGGGGGGGGTGTGTGGAGCAGGATCGAGATGCTACAGGGCAGCTCTCTTCTCTGGGGAGGAACGTGAGGGTTCCCTAACTCTTGGCTGCTACCTGATGAAGACTAGGTGGTAGCGCCAAGCCACAAGGGAACCCTGGCATTAGGCTGGGTGGTTGGAAGGAGCCATCACTGGAGCCGAAGCGCACATTTGCACCTCCGTGCACATGCGCAACTGTGATCTGGAGTAACGGAGAAAAAGCAGAAACCCATGTTTCCCCCCATCGCCAAGAAGGTGCAGGTGGTAACAGCTGAGCAAAAAGCTATATGAAAAAAATATACAGGTTAACTTATTTTACTAGTTATTCATTTCAGATGGCATCCCTATGCCTTAAAAGACACAAATAAATCTGTACAGAGTAAGGTATGGAGTTAACAGGTCTTTGCTATTGTCAAGTATTTGTTTAAATTGGCCCTAGTATAATAACTTAAGACTGAAAATTTTATTAGGCTGTATTACAGGTTGAGCAAATCTCACTGTACCTGATGTGCTGTGCCACTTCCTCTGGGAGTGGGAATTGTCATACATAAATGATTATTAATTTCTGTGGCAGAATGCAGCCCTGTCATTAGCTAATGAATGATGTGATAACACTGATAACATCACATGCTGAGCAAAGAGGGGGTTTGGATATAAAAGGAGGGGAAGGGAACCAGGTGCGATGGATAACCTTGAAATATTAATAAAGAATCACCAAAAACAGTGAATTATGTGGCATTGCAGATATTCTGCGGTAGGCTGCAAGTTCTATGCAGAATTCTGCAGCCGCAGAATTCTAGGGGCCTTGTGTATGGCTCCTTAGTTATGTGTAAGTGGGAGAACAGGCCTGGGCCCTGTGCTCCCACTTCACTTGCTCAATTATAAAAATGGGCAGTGTGAAGGGGCGCAGGGGTCCAGCGGGCCTGTGCTCCCATGAACACACACCAGTAACCACTTACATTATGCTTTCTCAAAAAAAAGGGAATTTCATTGCAGAAAACATAGAAACATAGACTTTGATGGCAGATAAGGATGGCTTGGCCCACCCAGTCTGCCCATTTCCCTATCTACAGGATAGGCCGAAGATCCTAGTTAACCAACAGCCTATTTCTTCCTACCCCCCACAAGAATTGCCTTCTGTCTGTCCCATGCATTCTTGAATTCTCCCACAGTTTTAGACCCCACAACCTCCTCAGGAAGGCTGTTCCATGCATCTACTACCTTCTCTGTGAAAAAATACTTCCTCACATTGCCCGGAACTGCCCCCCATCTTTAAATTGTGTCCCCTTGTTCTTGCACGTCTTTTTCTGAAAGATGCTACCCTCTTGGACTTTGTTGATTCCACTGAGGTACTTAAAAGTTTCTATCATGTCCCCCCTCTCCCTCCTTTCCTCAAGGGTATACATATTAAGTTCCTTTAGTCTCTCCACCATTTTAGTTGCCCTCTTCTGGACTGCCTCTATCCTGTCTATATCCTTGTGAAGATGGGGTCTCCAGAACTGGACGCGGTACTCCAGATGGGGTCTCACCAACTATCTGTACAGAGGGATAACAACTTCCTGTTTTCTGCTGGTGATGCCTCTCTCTATGCATCCCAGTATACCCCCAGCCCTCCCTACTGCCTTCTCACATTGCTTGCTAACCTTAAGGTCATCTGATATGATTACCCCCAGGTCCCTTTCCTTTTTTGTTGTTGTTACTACCTCCCCCCCACTGTGTAATCTTCCCCTGGGTTCTTGTTTCCCAGGTGCATTATTTTGCACTTCTTTGTATTGAATCCAAGTTGCCATACATTCCTCCAACCTTGCCAAGTCCCTTCTCATCCTTTCCATGCCTTCCTGTGTATCAACTCTGTTGCAGATCTTTGTGTCATCTGCAAAGAGGCATACTTTTCCTTCCAGTCCCTCTGCAATGTCACTTATAAAGACATTAAAAAGGACTGGACCCAGTACTGAACCCTGTGGTATCCCACTAGTAACCCCTCTTTCTTCAGAGTGGACTCCATTTACAATTACCTTCTGTATCCTGTTGTCCAGCCAATGTTTTAGCCAGGCTACCACCCTGGGACCCACTGCCAGGCTGGTTAATTTGACAATTAATCTTTTGTGTGGGACTGTGTCAAATGCCTTGCTAAAATCTAGGTAGGCCATGTCCACAGCCCCTCCCTGGTCTACTACTTTGGTCACCCAGGCAAAGAAATCTATTAGATTCATCTGATATGACCTTCCCGCTGTGAACCCATGCTGCCTTGGGTCCTGTGCCCCACTGGCCTCTGAGTACTCAACAATTCTTTCCTTCAGAAGTGACTCCATCACTTTCCCTACCACAGAGGTCAAACTGACAGGTCTGTAGTTTCCTGCCTCTGTCTTGCTCCCACTTTTGTGAAGGGGAATCACATCCACCTTCCTCCAGTCCTCGGGTACCACACCATCCTCCCATGATTTATTAAAAAGAGTAGTCAGTGGTTTCACTAGTTCCCCCTTAATTATTTTAGAATTCTGGGGTGAATTCCATCAGGCCCCATTGCTTTGTCCACCTTCAGTTTTAAGAGTTCTTGCAGAACCCTTTCTTCAGCGAAAGGGCTGGGATTGACCCCCCTATCAAGAGTGCTTCTGTTAATTGGATTAGGCACTTCCCCCTCCTCTTTTGTGAATACTGAGCAGAAATATTCGTTCAGTATCCATGCTTAGAAAATGGGCTTTTTATTTGGAGGCATCTGATTGGCTGGTACCCAATCCACAGGGGTACATTAACTTTCAATAGATGCCCACCAAATAAAAAGTTCCAGTCCAAACGTGCCTCATGCCCAGCAAAGTATCATTGTGCCCAGACTACTCAGCCATTGGCTGCAGCACTGGGTACACAATTTGAAACTGAAGCCATTGTTGTTTATCGCTTAGCGAGAGAGCGAGTGACCAGATAGCATGCATACATTTTAAAAAAAGAACATTCATGATATCCACGAAAACATTTTTGAAGACAGGCACAGAGAACTGTCAATATAGTCATTGTTTTATGGTCTGTTGGAAGCCGCCTGTTCCATTAGTTTTCCTCCCGCTCCATTCCCTGCCGTCCTCCTTACCTGCCCGATAATTTACAACTTCCACCAGACAACCACTACTTGAAACAAATAGAAGTGGGATACCAGCAGTACCATCGGCATTACCAGCATTAGTTCATCTCTCTCGCTCAGTTCTGCTGCTGATTTGTTTTTCAACATGCTCTCATTTCCCCAGTTTCGTTTGGGATGTCACTCTTCCTACCAACTTCAGCAACCATACAGATCACCTCCAGTGGCAGGTAAGCAATTGCCAGACAAATGAGATTGGGGGTTAACGTCATTTTGCCGTCGCGGTTTTCATTCTCCACACAGACAAAGAAAACGGGAAGACAGTTAGAGCGCTAGCTCTAGTACCGCAACTGTGTGAAAACAGGTACCGCTCCTGTAGTGCTCTCTCGCAATTCATTCACCTGATGTGCAGCAGTTATTTCTCCACAAGCCAGCGCCCTTTCTCCCGCTGAAGTGAAAATGATGTAAAATAAAACGGCACACTACCTAATTTCCCACTGTTCCTGATAGCCTGCAAATGTTTGTAAGCAGTAATGTGTATGTATCATCCAGCTTATTTTTAGCACCTTTACTTCTTCCTCCCATCTCGGGCTATTTTCATGCGTGCTCTGCAGCCACCAGAAACAGTATGAAAAAAGAGCATTAAAGAGCTGTCACATCATAAGTTTTTCTTGATATGAACAAATCACCACCGTGGCTTTGACTATGCCTACTCTGAAGTCTTTTCCAGCTGTGATGCTACAGCCACTGTTATGCAGGCGGAGGACCTATTTCATTAAAAAAATGCTTTTTAAACTATTTTTTATTTACATAATTTTATTAAACTTATTTTCTTTTACAGTGCCCATTTTCTAAGTGCAATAATACCCTCCAGGGTGGGCGGTATGGGCAATACCGGACCTTCCAGGGACTATAAGGCCCTCCGCCTACAGCGTCGGGCCTCATTATACATAGATACATAGATACATAGACAGTGTCGGCAGATAAGGGCCTATGGCCCACCTAGTCTGCCCATTTGAGCTTGTAAGTTCAGTTTGTTTTCCTAGAAGTCTATTTCCCCTTACCCCTGACCTCTAGAATTCCTTTATGTCTATCCCATGCATTCTTAAATCCCGTGATTGTTTCAGCCCCACCACTTCCTCTAGCAGGGTGTTCCACTTGTCCACCACCCGTTCTGTGAAGAAATTCTTTCTCATGTTTCCTCTGATCGTCCTCCTCCAACTTCATCCCATGCCCTCTAGTCCTGAAACATCTTTTGGCTTAAAATAGTGTTTTCCTGCACCCTGTTCCTCCCTGTAAGATACTTGTATGTCTCTATCATACCCCTCTCCCTCCTCTCCTCTAGGGAGTACATGTTCAGTTCCTTCAACCTGTCTTCATAGGATTTGTGATGCAACCCATGCACCATCTTTGTTGCCCTCCTCTGAACCTTCTCTACCCTGTCTATGTCCTTACGTAGGTATGGTCTCCAGAACTGTACACTGTACTCAGGTGGGGCCTCACTAGTGTCTTGTATAAGCGGAATTATGACCTCCCTTTTCCTGCTGGTGATGCCCCTGCCTATACATCCCAGCATCCTATTTGCTTTACCTGATGCCTTGTCACACTGTTTCCCTACCTTGAGGTCATCAGGGTGACAACCCCAAGATCCCTTTCCTGTTGGTGCATGCTATATCCTCACCCCCAACTGATATATTGTGCCAGGGTTTTTGTGCCCCATATGCATTATCTTGCTTCTTTGCATTGAATTTCAACTGCCAAACCCTTGACCATTCTTCAAGTTTCTGCAGGTCCCTTCTCATTCTGTCTACACCCTCTGGTGTGTCTACTCTGTTACAGAGCTTTGTGTCATCAGCGAACAGTGAAAGTCTGCCTTCTATATCCTGTGCAATGTCACTGATGAAGATGTTGAATAGGACCAGTCCCAGCACTGATCCCTGTGGTACCCACTGGTCACTCTTCCCTCTGTGGGTGACAGCCATTTACCACCCTCTGTGTCCTGCCACCCAGCCAGTTACCTACCCACCACACTACTGTCCTGCCCACACCCATATTCCCCAGTTTGTGTAATAGTCTTCTATGTGCAAATATTGATGCCCCTAGGTGGTCGGTGTTGCCCAATACCCCACTCTGGAGGAATATTATTGCCTTTTCACTGTCCCCCTGCCCACCGCCATTCATTCTGTTCAGCCTCACTATCCCTCCTTTGTCTTTCTACGCTCTCTGATGTACCTATAAAAGGCTTTATCCCCCTTCTTAACCAAGTTCGCTATCTTTTCCTCAGTTTGGGCCTTTGCTATTCTGACTTCCCTCCCTGCTTCCTTCTGCCTTAACTGGTACAGCTCTCTGTCCTGCTCCTTCTGTGTTTCCTTATACTTCCTGAATGCTATCTTTTTCTCCCTGACTTTCCCAGCCACCTCTTTTGAGAACCATAGTGGCTTTTTCTTTCATTTTAATTTGTTTATGTGCTTCACACAAAGGCTTGTTACCTCTGTGATGGCAGTTTTGATGATTCCCCATTGTTGCTCCACCCCTCCTTCAAGCCTGTTTGCTAGTACTTTTCTGAGGCACTCTCCCATCTTGCCAAAGTCAGCCCTCCTGAAGTCCAGTACCCTCACCGTTGTATGGCTTGACTCTGTAGCTGAGTTTAATGTGAACCACACTGTTTGATGATCACTTGTTCCCAGATGGCAATCCACTTCTAGATCTGAGATCCTCTCACTGCCCCCATTTGAGAGTATGAGGTCTAAGATTGCTCCCTCATGAGTGGGTCCTGAAACTAACTGTCTGAGGCCTGCCACCTGTAGGGCATTGAGAATGACCCTGCTCTTGGATGTGGCTGCAGCAAATGTGCTCCAGTTAACATCTGTCATGTTCAGGTCTCCCATCAACAGTATCTCCCCTTTCTCTGCCATCCTAAGAATGCCTTATATCATATCCTTGTCCATTCCCTCCCCCTGACATGGGGGTCTGTACACAACTCCTGTGCGGATTGTGGTGCCCTTTCCAGTTTCCAAGGTGACCCACAGTGCCTCCTCTCCTCCCTGTTTACTCTTTTGTTCAGTTGCTTTTATCCCTTCCTTTACATGAGCTACTCCTCCCCTCTTCTCCCCTGCCTGTCTCTCTGGGTTATGTACCCTGGTATGTTAACATCCCAGTCATGGTTCTCTGTGTACCATGTTTCTGTGACTGCTACGATATCCAGGCATCCCTCTTCCATCAAGGCCACCAGCTCAGGAGCTTGTTGCCCAGACTCTGAGCATTTGTACTCATTACCCTTCATTTCCTGATGGCCTTACTCCTTTTGCCCAATCCCTGTCCTTCTTGCCTTTGTCACTTTCCCCATTTACCCTGCCCTTCTCCCTATGCCACCTCTATGTTGGTGTTTATCACACTTACTACCATGATTTGTTTGGAGGGGCTAGGATTTCCCTGCTCCTTTCCAGTGCCTCCCCCCTTGGCTAGTTTAAATGCTTGCCAATGAAGCATTTAAACCTATCACCTTGGATCTTGGTTCCCCTCCTGGACAGATGCAGCCCGTCATGGCAGTATAGACTTGTATCACTCCAGGTGGACCCCCAGTCCCCAATGAAGCCAAATCCCTGAGCTCTGCACCAGTTTTTCAACCAATGATTGAATCCCATGGTGTGGAACACCCTAGCCTCTCCTACGCCATAGATGGGCAGCACCTCCGAGAAGGTTACCGTGCATGCTACTTGTCTAAGGCCCCTTCCCAATTTCACAAACTCTTCCTGCACTGCTCTAATCCCTTTCTTAGCCAGGTCATTTGTCCCTAGGTGGACAATGACATCCAGCTCCCTCCTGTGCAGCTGCTCCGGCAATCCTGGTTGCTCCTGTCCCTCAAGCCATGGTGTGGCAGGCACCTTACCTCCTCTCCTCTTCCTCCCCAGTTCTACCTTCCTAACAATGGAGTCCCCCACCAGGAGTTGTTTCCTCCTCCCTGGGGGTCCCATGCCACCCTCCTGTGGGTCTCCCTTGTGGAGGTTCCCAGCATCCTCCTTGGTCTCCACTGCAGGTGCCTCCATAGAGGAACCACACTTTGCCAGAATGGCATAGGGTGTGGAGGTACAGCTGGAGGGATGTGCCTCTGTTCCACCACTCTCACCTCCCTGAGCCCACTGTGGTCCAACCGCCCTCTTTCTTGGCAACCTCTGAGGCAACGGCAGTGGCACTGGTGGTCCCTGGATGGAAGAGGAGGTCCCACAAATCCTGGCCAACTCAGCCTGGAGATGAGCGACCTCCCGCCTCAGCCCAGAGAGGTGCCTGCAGATGGGACAACACTGCATCCTCCAGAATGTCTCCCAGAAGACTGCTGCTCCACAGCCACTGCACTGCACCACTCCCATCAGTTAGGGTTGATAGATAGTGACAAAAGTTTGGAAATTCGATTTTTGGGTTCCCACCCCTACCACCCCCACCTCCACACACCAACAGATGCCAGGGTGTACTATGGGGTTGTCAGGCCTAACTCTCACCCCATTCTCCTATAATGTAGCATGTTTGCTTGTTTACACATAGAATGGGGTGAGAATTGAGCATATTGACCCCATAGCACACCATCTGTTAGTGTGTGGAAAGAGCAGTAGTACTTACTCAGATTTGCAAACTTTTGTCACTGTGCTATCAACCTAACTGATGCATTAATGAAGCTTTGCAATAAATAGATGTGTGTGTGTGTGTGTGTGTGTAGATATATATATATATGTATGTACGTATTGCAAAAAAAACTCTGTTAATGTGTCGGTGTTGATTCCACACCAACAAAAGTCTGGAAATTTGATGTTAGGGTTACCAACCCTACCCCTTCTACACACACACACACACACACCATCATCCACAGACCAACAGGCAACAGGATGTGCCTTGGGGTCATTGGCCCTAACTCTCACCCCATTCCATGTATAAACAAGCTGAGATGGTACAGTACTTTACAGTATAGTACAGGAGAATGGGGTGAGAGTTAGGCCTGATGACCCCAAGGCACACACCAGTGCCTGTTGGTCTGTGGATGGTGTATGTGTGTGGGGGGGTAGAGTTAGTAAACCTAACATTGAATTTCTAGACTTTTGTTGGCATGGAATCAACCCTAACTGATGCATTAACAGAGTTTTTTGCAATGAGTTTCCCTTCTTTTTGAGAAAGTGAAATGTTACATATATGGGATCCATAGGTGGGAGCACGGGCCCTGTGCTCCCAACCACCCATAAGTGTAGAGGCATAGGACCGAAGGGCCCTGTGCTACCAATTTTGCATAATGAGATGCATATTTTGGGAGTGCAGGCCCTCTGAGCCCTGCCCTCCCACCCACCCATAAGTGTAGAGACAGTGCAGGAGGGACCTGTGCTCCCAGTATTGCAAAATGGTTTCCATGGTCGGGAGCACAGACCCTCTGGGCCCTGTGCTCCTACCAACCTATAAATATAGAGACATAGTGCAAGAGGGCCCTGTGCTTTTAGTTTTGCATAATTGTATCCATAGGTGGGAGTGCAGGCCCTCTGGGCCCTGTGCTCCTACTTACCTATAAATATAGAGACATAGCACAGGAGGGACCAGTGCTCCCAGTTTAGCATAAATGGATATGTATGGACACCCAGTGCAGGCCTAGAGGCATTTCAGATAACCCTTGTACTGCAAATGTGGCAATATCTCAGTAACCTTAGCAGGCCTATTGCACATTCATAAGGTAGAAAAAATGGGCAGACTGGATGGGCCTTGCAGTCCTTATCTGCTGTCAACTTCTGTGTTTCTATGTAACTTTGAAAAAAATTAATTTGCAGTTGTATTCATGACCCGACCACCTCCATGTTTCATGAAACTACCATTAGTTTACATGTGGGACTTTTGCAGAAGTTCCACAGACTTGAAAGAAAAGAACTGTGGACTTTCACAAAAGTACTATTGTTTTACATGCAGAACTTTCGCAAAAGCACCACAGACTTTTGCAAAAGAATCTTGGACTTTGAGGAACTACAGACTTTCACAAAAGTACTATTCTTTTACATGCAGGACTTTTGCAAAAGTATTTCAGACGTTCGTGAAAGTACCATTGGTTTACATGCAGAACTTTCATAACACCCTCAACAGACCAAGAGGTGCTGGGGTGTGCCTTGGGGTCATCAGGCCTAACTCTCACCCCATTCCATGTGTAAACAGGCTGAGATGGTGCAGTTTAGGAAAATGAGGTGACAGGCTGACAACCCCAAGGCACATCCTGGCACCTGTTGGTCTGTGTGGGGGATGGGGTTAGGATTGGTAACCCTAACATCAAATTTCAAGACTTTTATTGGTGTGGAATCAACCCTAACTGATGCATTAACTGAGTTTTTTGCAATTTGTCTTCTTTCTGAGAAAGTGAAATGTTACTCATATGGTATCCATAGGTGGGAGTGCAGACCTTTCTGGCCCTGCGCTACCACCCACCCTCCCATCCGTGTTGAGGCACAGCTCAGGAGGCACTGTGGTACAAGTTTTGCATAGTGGGATGCATATTTGGGAGTGCAGGACCCATAAGTGTAGAGGCATAGCACTTGAGGGCCCTGTACTCCCAGTATTGAAAGATGGTATACATGGGTGGAATGGTAAACATGGGCCCTCTTGATCCACACTCCCACCTACCTATAAGTATAGAGACATAGTGCAGCAGAGCCCTGTGCTTTGTTTTCATAATCTTATCCATAGGTGGGAGCGTGGGCTCTCTGGGCCCCTCCACCCCACCCATGAGTATACAGGCATAGCATAGGAGGGGCCCAGTGTTTCCAGTTTAGCATAAATAGTATGCATAGCTGGGAGTGTGGGCCCTCTGGGACCTGTGCTCCCACCTATCCATAAGTACAGATACATAGCACAGGCCTAGATGCATTCCAAGTAACCCTTGTAACACTTTTTTGGCAATATATCAGTAACCATAGCAACTGTGGAAAAAATGATTTTGCATTTGTATTCATGACCTAGCCACCTCCATGTATACTTAGTACACCAGCACTGTAAGCTGCACCTAATGAAAAATCCATATCTCAAACTGTTTTTGAGATATGGGCACTGAAAGGTGCCACAACCGCCATAGTGATAACCTATGGGAAAATTTACAACTTCAGATTGCTGTAACTCTAGAACAGGTGTCAGTTTTTTCAGCAAACAGCACATCTGTGTTGCAGAGACTTGCCATCCTGCAAATTTCAGCCCAAAAGTATTAACTGTTGTCTTGCTATGATGTGGCAAAGAAACTGATGTTTTGGGGCTGTTGAACTGTGGAACTTCTGCAAAAGTTAAATAGAATTTCGTAAAAGTCCCATTGGTTTACATGGGGGAGCTTTCATGCAAGTACTGTGGAATTGCAAAAGTCCTGCCATTATAGATGCGGGACATTCACGAAAATACTCACGGGAGTTTTGCAAAAGTCCACAGAATTTGTGCAAAGGTTCCGCGTCTAAGATGGTGGAAAAGTAAACATATTTGTAGGCTTCCTGGTGAAAAACTAATGCCAGGGTCATGTTGCTAGGGCCCTAATTAGGTGAACCCAACTGTTGATATTTCCCAAGGGGTAGTATATTTTAAACTACAACATTTTTTTCACCTCGCTAACTGAAAACAAGATGGCAGCAGCATGAAAGTAAGAAGCCCAAGCACAACACTAAAAAGTACTTTCGTGAAAATGAAAAGTACTTTCTAGGGAACATATATTTTTTTCCCATAGGCTATAATGGGAAATTTTAATAACTTTTGAATGAATTAATATTTTTTCACCAAAACTTCAAAAGACACTTCCCTAACCCAGTCCCCCTATATGATGACAGTTTCAGACCAGACTGACAAAACTGTTCAGGCTGTAGAGATGAGCAAAGAATTTGCCAAATAAGGCCAAAAAAGTGAGGTTTTGCCCTGTTTTTTGCACACCACAGCTCCGCAACTGCACTGCCTACTGGAATTAAACTTGCCAGATCCAGAGATCGATGGCAGCGTACAGCACATGCAAAATTTCAGGTAAATCAATCAAATTGTTGCAAAGTTATTAATCCAAATTTTGGGCTTAACATAGAAGTGGCCATGCAACCCTAATTATGGCTGCACTACCATGCAGCTATGATGTATGTATATTGGTTGATATGGAAGCACAGGGCCCTCTGGCCCTGCATTTCTATTTTTAGAGCAACAGCAAACAAATTGTCAGCATAGCCTTCTTCTTATCCCACATCATATAGCCGATACTGAAAATGTTCAAATCCCTGCCAAAACATAATTCCGCATCACCGCAACTTCATTCTGCACCACCACCATGATTTGAAAAAGGACAACTATCACATTCTTGAGGTGCTGCAAAGAAATGGCTAGGTTGAAAATTGGGGTTAAAATATTTAAAATTATCAGTAAGGAGCAAGCGTAGTAAACTTTCAATGTATGCACATAACCTTGCCATTTTTAAATATTTTCACCCAAATTTTCAACATAGCATTCTTATAAGCCCACCTTATGAACAAGGGTAGGTGAAAATTTTCAAACCCACATGAAATGTGATTTTACCAAGTGATTGTGAAATCACCTTTTGAGCCAGATTTGCAAAATTTCACTATCATTTTTCATTAGATGGAGTGTCAGAAAGGCCATGTTCCAAATTTGGTGTACAAATATGCAAAAATGGCAAAGATAAGCATCAAAGTTAAAAAAAAAAAACATTGAAATACATGAACAGCACTTAGCTTACTTTCTCATATAGCAGTCGACATTTCCAGCAGCAAGACATGTATTCCATCAAAGAGTGGATTTTCACCCTGTGACTTGTTCAGGTGAGTGAGAGTGTATGTGTGGAGTGTTTGGGGGTCTGGGGTTGTGGATGCTGAGCGGGAGGTTGGGGTGGAGGAGTTGGATCAGCAAGGGATCCATTTTCTTTTTTACATTTTTTAAAAATAAAAGACATTGAGGGACTGTTTTCTTTATTTCAGAAAGGACAGGGATTGGAGGGGTGGGGCAGTGCCACCAGACACCAGGGAAATAAAAAATCTTAACAGGGATGGCGATCAGAATGTGAGTGGTGCCACTCGACACCAAGGAAAAATACAGTAAGTATGTGGATGGCGGTCGGAGAGTGGGGGTACCACTAGGCACCAAGGGAAAATTAAATAATTGTGGAGATGAGCATTGGAGGGTGAGGGGTGCCACTAGACACCAGGAAAGTATTAAGATTACAGGGACAGTAATCAGTTCAGTTCAGTTTATTGTGAAGGGATGAAATCTGTTGAGCAAAGCTCATTTGCAAGGAGGTCCCTTTTACAACATACTCGATAAAATAAAACAATAGACAAAAAAGGCAAGGAATAATACAATAACATCCATTAGCAGGAGCTAGTATGGCTAAATACATCTTCCAGTTAAGGGGCAGATACACTTGGGATACATAAAATACAATCAAAGGCAAGGTGTAAGAATAACATCACTTAGTGGAGCTAATAGAACTAAAATACATCTTCCAGATAAGGAGACAGTAACACTTGGGATACATAATAACAATGAAATAGATTCTGTGAAAGTAGTTCTTAAGAGACAGGGCAGGAATGATAGTGAAAAAAGAGCTTGGAAGTCACAAAGAAAGGAAAAGATCAGAGGGGCGTTGGTTCCACTAGACACCAGGGAAGGATTTCGCAATTAAAGGGACTGCACTTGGTGGGTGGGGGGTGTGCCACTAGACACCAGAGAAGTAATAAATAATTACTGGGACAGCAATCAGAAGGTGAGGGGTGCCACCAGACACCAGGAAACAATTAGATAATTAAGAGAATGGTGATCAGAGTAGGGGAACGCGAGTAGACACCAGGGAAAGATTATACATAAATACAGGAATGGTGGTTGAAGCAGCAGTGCATGATATTGCATTTTGATCTCACTATCAGATACTGGATGGAGATAGGAGGACTTGTTAAAATCAGAGTTTTTTTTAACTGATTGCCAAGTTTTGATCTGTACCTTATACAGTTGTATCTCTTTCATGCACAAACCTCAGTCAGGATTGCCATATTTAAATCGGGTGCTATTGGAAGCTGAACAGACATAGCATTAGCAGCCTACTCCAGATTTAATGCTGCAATCAGTCACAGTGTGTGTCGGCTGTTGGCTTAGCAATTTATGTGATAGTGTCCAGTCAGTGAGTGATGTGCTGCGCAAACCCAAAAGTATTCAAATCTGATTGACTTTTTATGTGCTTAAGACAATGCACGTTCATCTGTTTATTCTTGTCAGTCAGTCTCAGTTTGTTGTTCTGTGCTCCATTTGTAAAAGCCATTGGCAGTTACTAAGACACTGGCACACAACATCATCGATGTTAACAATTCATAGAAACAGAAACATGGAAGTTGATGGCAGATAAGGACTGCAAGGCCCATCCAGTCTGCCCATTTCTTTTTCTACCTTATAAATGTGCCATCGGCCTTTGCTCTGTCAGTGGCCTATCTATTCATAGTCGTTTATATTGCTCCCTTATGCCTATCCCATACCTGTTTGAAGCCCTGCACTGTATTCATAGCCACCACTTCTTGTGGCAAGCCATTCCATGCATCCACCACCCTTTCTGTGAAAAAGAATTTCCTCACATTCCCCCTTAATCGGCCCCCCTCTAATCTCATGCTGTGTCCTCTTGTCCTGCTATTTTTCTTATATTTAAACATGTTAGACTCTTTCACCTTGTTAATGCCCTTAAGGTGTTTGAATGCCTTGATCATATTACCTCTCTCCCTCCTTTGCTCAAGGGTATACATATTGAGCTCTGTTAATCTGTCCTCATATGTCTTCTGATGCAGTCCCTGCACCATTTTGGTTGCCCTTCTCTGGACTGCCTCAATTTGGTTAATGTCCTTGTGAAGGTGTGGCCTCCAATACTGCCACGAGTACTCCAGATGGGGCCTAACCAGTGTCTTGTAAAGAGGGATTATTACCTCCCTCTTATGACTTGTGATACCCCTACTAACACACCTAACCCCCCTAGCCTTACCTACTGCTTTAGAGGTCTGCTTGGATGATTTCAGGTCATCAGTGATGATGATGCCCAAGTCTCTTTCTTCCTTTGTGACTGCTAGCAACTCCCCTCCCAGCCTATAGGTGGCTTCAGGGTTTCTCTTCCCTATGTGCATGATTTTGCACTTCTTTGCATTAAATCCCAGTTGCCACTCTTCTGACCATTTTGCTAGTTTATCCAGATCTCTTCTCATTCTGCCCACCCCATCTGGATCATCTACTCTGTTGCAGATCTTGGTGTCATCTGCAAACAGACAAGCCTTACCCTCTAGTCCATCTGCAAGGTCACTAATGAAGTTGTTGAAGAGGACTGGCCCCAGGACTGATCCTAGGGTACCCACTTGTGACTTGCATCTCTTCTGACCATACCATTTACCACCACTCTCTGTTTTCTGCCCATCAACCAGTTTGCCACCCAGTTGACCAACTTCTGACCCACCCCGAGCCTACCCAGCTTACTTATCAATCTTCTATGTGGAACAGTGTCAAAAGCTTTGCTGAAGTCAAGGTAGGCAACATCAACTGCTCCCCCTTGGTCCACCACTCTGGTTACCCAATCAAAGAAATCTATGAGGTTAGTTTGACAGGACCTTCCTTTTGTAAACCCATGCTGTCTTGGATCCTGTGCCCTATGGATTCCAGGTGTTGCACTATCCTTTCCTTAAGAAGTGCCTCATAATCTTGCCCACTACTGAGGTAAGACTGACTGGTCTATGTAGTTTCCGCCTCCTCCCTGCTACCACTCTTGTGGAGCGGGATCACATGAACCCTTCTCCAGTCTTCTGGGACCTCTCCTGTGCTCAGAGACTCACTAAACAGTTCTGCTAATGGCTCTGCTAGTTCCACCTTTAGCTCCTTAAGTACCCTGGGATGTATGCCATCAGGTCTCATTGCCTTATCCACCCTGAGCTTAGCAAACTCTTGTAGGACCCTTTCTTTTGTGAAGGGAGTAGTGCTCACCTCCCTCCCCCCTGTGTCCATGATGCTGAGCTGTGGGCCCTGCCCTACCTTCCCTTCAGTAAATACTGAGCAAAAGTATCTATTTAGGACAACAGGTCTACCGGGGGGGGTCCCGCTCCCATGACCCTGCCCTGGGGGGGCAAACCAGGGCTTCATGGGACCATGTTTCCAGAAGAGGGTCCCAGCCAGGGGGTTAAGACTGGGGATGGGAGGGAGTGGCGAGAGGAGCTGGGGACAAGAACCTCCGTAAGGAGCAATAGCCGGTGAAAAAAAAAAAAAAAGAAATGTACAAATATCAAATTATCAGACGGCAAATCAAAAGTGTAAAAAAAAAGTTTTCAGCTTGCCATTTGTTAACACAACTAAAACAGTTACTGGCACAGTATTTAAAACAATATCTCTCCTGCTTCCAGTGCAGACGAGCCTTAACACAGTCTCCTATTTGTGTTCTCCCATAAATTGACAAGGACCAAACTGGCTATAGCAAGCACTAAAACTACTTTTTGTTTTGAGTGTTACAGACAAATGAAGTATGGTTCCCATTACTGTTGTTGACAAACAGGCACTGACAATATTTGCTCAAACTTTGATAAACACTGTGGGCCGGATATTCAAACTGCGTTGAAAAAGTGCGCAACAGCAGGAGCAAGCACAAGTCAATTGCGCATAGGCGCAACAGACGCGATATTCAAACATGGAGCAAAACAAATTGCGCAAGCAGCCAACGTCTGAATATCGCACAAACTGCGCCACAGGGCAACCAGGAAGGGGAAGCTGAGCAGAAAGGATGCACCATAGCGCAACAAGGCTAGCCCAGCTGAGCAGTCCAGAGGTGCCATAGAGCAAGCAGAGCCCCCCCCACCCCCAACAGAGCAATGGAACTGCACAACCAGGGAGGCAGGCTGGGGCCCACCGCCAGCCATGCCACACATGGGCACAGGAGCACACTGCAGAACCAACAAGACACCCACACACCCCAAGCACAGCATCACTGGGGGAAGGATGGATGATCCACTGGCCCATGGGGACAAGCCAACAAAGCACAGCAGGGCCATGATGCCCCAGCACAACCACTGTCAGGCTGAGACTGCCACACACAGGGGGTCGACAACCACAGTGCACATCAGCCCCCCTTCTGCACAGCACACCCTGCACCATGACCCCAAGACACCACCCATGTGCAGTGACTGTCACTGCAGTAAACACCATGCATCCCCCCCAGCACACGTCAACCTCGTGTAGCATAGAACCATACAAGCCAGACCCACCCTGGGCACCCAGCAGTGGGAGGCAGCAGATGGCAAGACCGACTGAAAGTCACTCCCACACCGGAGACACCTCCCCATGCACACACACACGCACACACACACACACACATACCCAGGACCATACCACCCCAGATGGCATGCACACCACTGCAACTGAGCAACCATAGCCAGCTGCAAATCAGAGACCACCACAGTATTCATAACAAAATATATATATATTGGAAAAAAGAATTACAACACCAAGATCAAGAACACAACTATATACAGATATGTACAAGACAAGGGGGTAGGGTACAAGATAGGGTGGGTAGGGGTAGGGTGAACAACTGGGAGAGGGAAGGCAGGGTGGGAGGGATGGAGTGGAGTGGGAAGGAAGCACATTTAATGCCTTGCAGGCTGGTCTGCTGCTGCCTGGTGCTGTCCCTGTCTCCTCCGCTCTCGCCTGACCCCATGGCTGAATGTCCCGGAGTATGTCATGCGTCGCGATCGATACCCTTGTCAGCCGCTGGAGATGCGGTCCATCCTCGTAGAATGCTGAGGCCTAGGAAAGGGAACACAGTCAATGGCTGTGACTGTCCACAACCCTGAACACCACCCATCCTGCAAGGCATATAGCCTAGTGCCCCACACCTGTGATGGTATGCACCCACCCACAGTGACCATGCACTGACACGCCCAACCAGGCAGCACCAGCTATGTGCACCACTGCACACACACACTGCCCATGTCCATCACAGCACAAACAAGGCTGTCAAGTGGCGTGGCAATGTGGTGGGATGCCAGTTCCACAGCCATGTGCCCAGTGCATGCATGGACCACCAGTGACGCACACACAGACGTGCAGTGACACTGGACAGTGATGACTGTCGCCTGTGTAGTGCATGGTTGTGTTGTCCATGGATGGTGGTCATGCCCACCCCCTCCAGCATGCAACAGCATCCATGATGTAATGATACTCACACTCATCAAGCAGCTGTGGCTGCTGCCGCTGTGGCCCACCCCTCACGCCTCCTCCGTCCACCACCTGGGTCCTGCCACGGCCCTCCTCAGCCTATGCCTGCATCCTCTCCACCAGGCCTGTGGGTGACAAATGTTGAGAAAAACATCAGTGTGACCCCAAAGCAGACTGCCCCCTGCCCCAGTGAGTGTGCCTGCCCACACAGCCAGACCCATACATCTCACACCTGCACACACTGACACAGCCAACCATGGCAGAGCCATCCCCATGCACCACCACCAAAACACAGTCACACCCCTCGGAGAATACAGGTGCATAGATGGTATATCCACCTGGCCTAGGCATAACGCCCCTCGTGGCACGTGACCTGAGGTGTCGCAGCACATCCGGCTCCCTCCTGCGGAGGTCACTAAATCTGTGCCTGCACTGCACCGCAGACCGGCACCGCCCTGTGACCCTCACCAGGTCAGTGGCCACCTGCAGCCACACCTGGGTGCGGGCCATGGTGAGGGGCTCATCACCATACAGTGCCTCAAAGTGGGGCTCAACCAGGACCACCAGGTTGGCCACCTCCACTTGACTCCATTGGGGAGCTCTCCTGCATGCCATAATTGGGGTCATACAGCAGGCAATATGGCGCCCCGCAACGCGGCAACCCCACGTGGAAATGTTGCGCAATAGACCACCATAGGTTCCAATTGCGCTGTTCGTATAGCGCCGTCGGTTCACATAGCGCTGTCACCAAACAGCACAATAGAGCTGTACACATGGCAGCCGAACAGCACCAGGGGGTTAAGGTCAGACACCAGGTCAGGGGTCTATAACGCAAGGCCACGCACAGCGCCATCTGACGTCTATGCATCCTGCGCGACTGATCACCTGTGTGCCAGTGCCACAGTGGACTATTTCGCAGTAGTGCCACAGAGCCATATGGTGCCCAGTGCTGTAGCGCCACTGGCACAATGGTGGCCATGGCCTAAATTGCCGATCGCGCACAGCACGTCATCAGCGCGGCAGATGCCTGCGTAAGCTACCTGGGCATGCGCAATGCAGTGTACCACACAGTCACAGATCTGCACCATTGGCTCAGCCGGCTCAACCGTAGTGCGCAAATCGCAACGGCGCGATATTCAGCTGACACATGCAAATCATCTGATCAGCCATTCAAAGGCGCGTGACGATTTGCATCTCATTACAGTTGCTCCACTCTAATTTTCATGCATTGCGCTATAAATATGCGACATTGGGCTGTGCTGGCCAGATTCGGTTACTGCAGGTGAGAGGTGGGTTGCATGCTGTGTGATGTTCTGGACAATGGTCATGGGATAACGCTGTAGACTGCACAGTGACAGGTGTCCACTTCCACCCATACGGATCGCCATGACCGAGCAGAGCCAAGGTGAGGGTGAGGATGGTGGGCGGAGGAGGAGGCCCAACTTCACCACGGTGGAGACAGAGGCCCTCTTCCAGGCCTACCTGGAGGAGGAGGCACTACTGAGTGGACGGCGGGGCACCCCTCAGGCCCGTGCAGCTGCATGGGAGGGGGTAGCTCGGGCAGTGAACCTGCACGGAAGCCACCAGTGCTCCGTGCAGGAATGCAAAAAGAAGATGGGGCCAGACCGCAGGAGGGTGAAGGAGAAGGTGGCAGCCCTCAGGGTGGCACGTGCTGGCACTGGTGGGGGCCAGCCAGCGGTGGTGGAGCTGACCCCGGCTGAGGACCGACTGGCTGCATCAATGCAGTGGAGTGCTATTGAGGGTGTACCAGGAGGTGGATTCCAGACAGGTGGAAGCCCATCACTGCGGTATGACATGGTGGTGGTGTTGGGGAAGGTTGTTCACATGCACTCCATGTCCTCTCTTTCTGTTACAGATCCTGTTCATCTTCAGGGGTGGTGGTGGTGGGTCCAGGCAGTGAGGAAGACCTGCTGGACATGGAGAGGTCCATCCACCTCTGTCACCAGCCAGCATGCACGCCAGGCTGCCAACTCTGGTGTCGGTGGAGTCGGTGTGGGGGTGCACAGCCTGTGTCTCAGCAGTCTGGCATGCAAGCATGCCAGCACGCTGTGACTGTGCTGTAGCGATACCTGCACCATTGATGATGCAAGGACTGCAATGGGCAGTGGCGTGTGTCCCATGGCGGACACACAGCAGGCCAGCATGTGCCCCTGGGCCTAGCTGGTTCCAACGTGTGTGCCAGCATGTCGGCACAGTCCCAGGCTGTACCTGTCAGCACCAGTGGGGCAGCACCAGTGGCTGTGCAGGTGTCTGGCACTGTTGCGGCCACAGCAGTGGAACGAGTGGTCCCTGGGGCATAGCGGTTGGAGGGGCAGCAGCAGTCACCCACCAGGTCTGGGGGTACAGTGTCCAGCGGTGGCACATGCCCACCACCCTTTGATATGCCCATTCCTGGTCCTGGTGAACAGCGCCCACCCTCAAGGGGTGTTGAGCATCAGGACCTTCCATACCTTGGGGGACAGGATGCCGTTGTCGCAGAGTACTCATTTGAAGAGCACACCCGCCTGCTGCGGGAATCAGTACAGCAGCAAAGGCGGGTTGCAACGTCCATGGAGGCACTGTGTGTGGCTGTGGAGTGGCACAGCAGGGACTGTGCTCTGGACCGTGCAGAGATGGTCCATATGCGGATGGATGTGACCGCCACCATTGACAGGCAGACCCAGGCATTGGTCGCTGTCGTGGCTGCATTGGGCACAAAAGCAGGTGCTCCTGTACCACGCACCCCACACAGTACGCTCTCCACTCCCCGTTCCCGGCGTTGTGCGACACCAAGCCTGCCGACGCCGGGTTCTGCTGTGGGAATCCCAAGCACCCCTGGTGCAGGTATGTTTGGCATACTACAGACCTCACTGCGGACAAGGTCGCGATCGTGCAGTGGGAGCCCTGGTGGTCCATCGGTGCCACCCCATGCGGCCCCTGCTCAGCCTGCCAGTGCTGTTGGGTCACGGCGGGGCCATCCACGCATCCGCGGTGGCTGTGGAACGGTGCAACATGACTGACCTGTCTCCCAGTGCGGGCCCTGTCTGGTGTTGCCCTGTGTGCACTGTGCGTCATGGTGGGCAGTGCACTGGTGGGTGCCCTGCACATCACGCCGACATACGGACCACCTGCACACCATCCCGACTGCTGTCCACAGGAGCGTGTGCATGATGATGCCTGCATTGTACTGTACACCAAGGTGCAAGGGTGCCCAGCATCTGATACATGTACTTGGACAGTACAGGTGGTGGATGTGGTCTGTGGATCTGTGTGTTTGCCATGTCTGTTCCTGCTCTGCTGTGCACCTGCCCATGTATGCTTTGTGCCTGGTGTGTGTGTGTGTGTGTGTGTGTGTGTGTGTGTGTCCATATGACTGTTCGCCCCTCCCTGATGGTGTGTTTGTGTGCCTGGTCCCTTCCACTCCCCTTGCCGTCATGCACCCCTGGTATGTTACTCTGTGTGCCTATGGGTTACCCCAGGACAGTGTTGGTTGCACATGGCCCCTTGACTTACCTGTATACGTGCATAATGCTCCTCCGTGATGGTGTCCCGGTGCAGCTGGGCCTGCCAGATCAGTCGGGGGTCCTGCTGTCCAAGGGGGGGCTGCTCATCACCATCAACACCGGCGCCGCTGGCGTCCCCATCGCTGTCCCCCTCTTCAACCTGTAGGGCTATCCCACAGTCTTTGGCCATGTTGTGCAGGATACAACAGGCCAGGAATATCCCCACAGGCCTTTGAGGGGCTATACTGTAGGGCACCGCCGGAGGTGTCTAGGCATCGGAAGCATGCCTTGAGCATCCCAAACACCCACTCAATGATGTATGTGGCGGCATGTGCCTCATTATAGCATTGCTGCGATGGGGTCATGGGGCGCCAGTACGGTGTAAGCAGCCAGGGACAGAGTGGGTATCTGCTGTCACCTGTGTGGAGATAGTGGAGATCAGTATCATGTTCAGGTCCATATTGCCCATATCCCTGTGTGCCACTACCATGGCACCTGTGGCATTCCCACCCTTGCCCCGAGTTTGCATTTCCTACATGTGTACTCACCCACTAGATGGACTGTGGGGATGTTCCCACTCTCGAATCTATGGCACAGTGCGGACTGATGCCATATGAAGGCATCATGTGCTCCGCCAGGGTGTGTGGCACAGACATTGATTATACGCCCAGTGGCATCACACACCACCTGGCAGTTGACACTGGAGAAGCCCTTTCTGTTCCTATATGCGGCCCCATCGGGGCCAGGTGGCGTGCGAATGGCCACATGGGTGCAGTCTATGGCCCCTAGCACGCCAGGCATACGTGCTACCCTGTGGAACTCCTGCATGTTTGCTGTATGCTCTGCCGCAGTGCTGGGGGAAATGGATGTGCTCCGCAGCATGTAGCAGCAGTGCGCTGAGGAATTGGGTGAGGATGCGTGACATGGCCGACTGTGTGATGCCTGTGGTGTCCTGTCGGCCTCTAGAAGGTGCCCGTGGCGAGCAGGCACATGCAGGCTGTCACCTTGGTCTCCACTGACAGAGCGTGACTCCATCGTGAGGGTGCCTGCATCACATCACTGCACAGCTCACAGAGCCGCCTCAGTATTGCCCTGTTCAGGCGGTACCGGCCCACGATCTCTACATCTGTGTACACCTCAAAGCTGATGCGGGCACGGTACTGCCTGTTGGGGGCATACCGCCGACGGGCCCATCCACGGCCACGTCCCCCTGCACCTTGCATTCTCACCCCCCTCATTACAGCTTCCATGTGAAAGCTGCCACTGTCCATCTCCCTGGCTTGTGACCCCCCCTGGCTGATGTTGCTCTGTTACCCCCGCTGTCCTGACTGCTACTTCCACTGCACCGGGCACCCCCCGCTGGCCTCTGCAGCCTATGGCCCACACTGCTTCTCTTGCCTGCCCTGGCCTGTCACTGTCTGTCTTTCTCTCTCGCTCTTCCCCACTTGGCATTCCTGTAGCGTTCTTGCGCCTCTTCCTTGAGCCTTTTTATTTTGGCTCATTTCCGCTGGGGCGCAACTTCCGGCTGTTCCGCTGTTGCACATTGCGCAAGTCTTTGAATATCGCATTGTGCTCTTTATGCATGGATCCACCCCCTTCGGTTGTGCATGCCTTCATTTGCATTGCACTGTTGCTCAGCATGTTTTCGGTGGCACAGCTGCCTCCTGCTGAATATCGCAGAATGGTGCACTTTCGGACTTGCGCATGCGCATCCCTATTGCGCATGGCACAACCCTTTTGAATATCCGGCCCTGTGTGTGTGTGTGTGTGTGTGTATGTACAGGTGTATGCGTGCATGTGAGTATTTACAAATACTATAACTAGTACAACCTGTGAAGGCTTTAAATATTTCTCAAAAGTTTCTAAACTCTACGTATCACACTATATCTATATCCCTATCCAGATTTGCAGATCAACTGCTATCAGCATCCACAGCCATAGATGGCCCTCATTGATTTTATATCTTTACAATTTAGAAATCTGTCCTTTACATCATCTGTCTGACTTTGCACGCCTATAAATAAGTAGAGGTCTGCATCCACAGATATTTTTTTTTAATTTTATTTTAATATCTTGGAGACCACCTGTGAGCGGAGGCTCATTTGTAGGTTCCACGTCAGGTATAGAAATCAGACAGAGTATTTCCGAATTTGACATGTATATCTAACACAATATTTTTTTCTCCTTTTGCAAACCTGCTATCAGATGTCTGTTTTGCAAGTGATAGGCTTTCTTATTTTATTTCAAACTTTTAAATGTCTAATGCAATATTGCTTCCTTTGTAACCCTGCAAATAAACAGATGCCTGCATATCTAACAGCAGAGTGCATGTATTGGTATTGCATATTTCAAAATACAGAAATCTATACAATTCCTCATCGTTTTGCAGACCTGCAAATAAGCATCTGTCTGCATACCAGCTATAGATGTGTCATTCATGTGGCTTTAATATTTCCCCAATTTCAAATGTCTATAAAATACAATATCCCACTCGCTTTGCAGAACTGCAAAGAGCTATCTGCTTTATTGGTCATAGATGGCTCTCATCAGATTTAAATACTTCCAAATCTGAAAAATATATCTGGTACCAGATATCTGTATTTTGCAAACATTCAAATACAAATCTGACATCACAGCTGGCATCAATTCCATGTCTGACTGGCTGGCTTGGATGCATGAATATGATACCTGGTTAACCTGCGTGCTTGAAATGAACACAGAAAGGCAGATCAGGAACCAAAACCCGTTAGTTGTGGCATGTGTTATGCGGCCTCTGTGTGAGGTAAAGCTCAACAAAACTATTGTCTGCCTCCCATCCATGGACAGCACTAATTGGAACAAAAGACACTCCACCAGGATCTGGGTTCTGGTTTGAGAAGTAGGAGTTAATTTAGATCTGCATTTCAACCATCACTTTTTTGCTGCTAGAACTGAGTAACTTTCAGTTTTACTTCCCAGACTGTTTGGCATAAGTTCTTGTATACCAATATAATAGTTTTTAGCATTTAGCATTTCTTAAATGTACTGAAGTGGCCCCCCTTCCTCCCAACCTCCACACACACTTATTGTCAAATTATGCTGTATGTAGTTTTTGAATGTAAATATCATATTTTTTTATTGAAACACAGTGGACGGTTTTCATTTTTTTATTTTAAGACAGTATTTTTTTTTTTTTTTTTTTTTAAAGTAGGAACGTTAGCTTACTGAGTTTTCATGCCTGGAACCCATTTTTTCCTACTTGTTTCATATGATCATTTAAAAAAAAAAACAAAGCTGGCTTGTCGGCGCAGCAGTTGGATTTCTGCTTGCGAAGCCGGCGACCCAGGTTTGGGAACCAACTTGGGTCACTGGAGAGCCGGCCGGGAGGAGAAAGCTTCAGCGTCCTGGGACTGGTCACCTTTGGGGGGAGGGAGAGGACGCAGCTTGCTGTCTGCTGCTTCCTGGTGGAGGCTGGGAGCATGACAGTTCAGCAAGCCCCACTGCACACAGGGGCATGGTGGATGTCGGCATCTGCCCTGACGTCCATGGCACACCATGCCCCTGGGGAGAAAAGCAGAAACTCTGCTCCTTGGTCAGCCAGATGATGGCTGCTGGCTCCTACCAACTCAAGTTCCCTGATGCCCTGGAAACCACCTCAGCAGCTCCCAGGGACTGATTGCCTAGCGCGCTGGTTGCCCCTCCTGGCACCCTCCCCCTCGGAGTGGGACCCATCTGGTGAAGGGATACACCAGGCCATCCATGGAATGGCTGCAATCTGAGGTAGGTGGAAGGGGGTCGGGGTGAGGGGGTCGGTGAGGGTCTATGTGTAGCCAGAAGGAGAGGCAGGCTAAGGAAGCAAGCACAGAGCATAACAAAAAAAAAAACATCTTATGGAGTGACTGTAAATCATTTCCTTGGAACTGGACAAGGATGCGTAAGATCTTGTATACCAAAATAATAGATTTGTCACCTTTATCATTTCTTCAGCCTACCAAAGCACTCTTTCCCCTCCAGCCTCCACACACACTTACTGTCAAATTGTGCTGTATGCAGTTTTCGGAATCTAAATATCATACATTTTATTGAAACACAATGGAATGTTTATTTCACTTTATTATTTTTAGACATCATTGTTTTTTGATAGTAGCAGCGTTGGCTTACTGACTGCAGCAGTCCATATTCCTGAGTTTGCTTCCTGACTATGTGTACAGTATACACTAAGCCTGGTGAACCATTACTATATGGTTCTAAAAATATGAATAAATTAATAAAATTCTGCACTGTGTATAACTGCTGTTTCAAGAATAACTTGGAAACAAAAGTATAAACAGGTCACTCATTTAACATGATGCACATATTTACAATTTCCTAGTAGAATTTATGGTGAGAGAAATGCAACTGCTCAATGCTGTAGTCTGTATATTGATGACAGTTTCATTATAATTTCAAGACTTACAGTAATTTCAAGATAAACAGAGTTTGTGACAGCCATATCAAAATAAACTACAACTTTGATTTTCACAGTAAGTGAACTGACAGCTGCCATGCTCTAATGTTTTGGCAGACTCGCTCTGTGCTTGTCCTTGTTTCTGATAATCAAACAGCACATGGACAAGCGAGGCAAGTGCCACTCTGTGTATGCGCAACCTGATAAATACATATCTACGTCTAATGAGAGTGGCTGACTGACAGCTGTTCGAGAGTTAAAAGATGCTTGTCTTTTATTCTATTTTTTTAAATAAAAAAAACTGTAGATATTAATAAAAGGTCACAGTAATATATAAAAGTCTGAACTTTACAAACATTATATATCCAATGTTACTTGGTTTTTTTTCATCTCCCCTATGCACTGCTGCTTTAATATAAAAATGTTCATATGATATGTTCATTCATACAGAAAGTTTCATATTGGAAATGAGTCACGAAAAAGGATTTAAAATGTTTAAAAAAAACATTTCCAGGTCATTTCCTTACCAGTTAAGTGCAGAATCTACCTAATGGGGAACAGATGAGCAAGGTAGATGCGTTGGTCTGTTAGCAGGATGTCATTTTTTGTGAGGTTTGAATTTTCTTTTTTTTTTTTTTTTTTTAGCAAAAAATGGAAAACAAGATGGCAGCAAATGAAAAAGGATTTTTCCCTCATGAAAAAAGAATTGGACCCATATGAAAAAAAAAATATATATATATATATATTCTTTTTTCATTTCATACAGCTATTTTGAAGTGCTTACTGAGCATGCTGAGAACCTGAAATTTTAAAATAGTAATCACTTTGGAACAAATACATATTTTTTCACCAAACCAGCAAAAGGCATATCTGTGGGTCAGCCCCTTTCGACCATGAAAATTTCAAACCAAAATTCCAAACCGACTAGGCGCTAAGACTCTCACCCAAAAAAATGCCCCCACACACACAAAATCACTTTTGCATTATCCAGGTCTCAGAATTCCACATCTGACCAGAAAAAACTTGGCATATCTTGGAGATCTGCACTTTGAGACTGATCATGCAAACTTTCATGCAAATCCATTGAATGGTTGTGAAGTTATTTGAAGTATAAAAATTGGGGTTTAACATTAAAGATCCTCCTCAACCCTAAATAAATAAATACATAAATAAATAATATCCTCTATAATTAGAGTTGAGTAAGCAGTTTAAAGTGGAACTGTCATCAACAGGGTTTACTGATGTCTGAAAGACCATAAACAGCTAATTTGAGTGAGTCATTGTGTTTATCTGTGAGTCTTTGCAGTCCAGAGTTCTTCATATGTAAATCACCTGTAATTAAGGGTTGGTGGCAGCCATATGTTTTAGGCTCCTTACAGGAAATGATGTCACTGAGGATCTTGGCCCGCTATTGACTGTAGGTTAAATAGGAAATTGTCTGTTTTATTAAGTGTATTTTAAGGTGTTATTATAACACTTTCTATAGTTATAATACAGTGCATGCTGCTTAGGGCGGACTGTTCCATGCAAACGTATTTTGTCTGCCAAAACCACTGTCCACCATTGCCAGCTGTGCAAAAAATTGGAATTCAGAGTCTGATTGCAGCTTGCACTGTTATGTAGTGCAATTGCATAGTGATCATTAAACTTAAGTGAATACAGTGCTATACTTCATTTTTTTGTTTTTGGTGATGTGCACTCATTACTGTGCTTTGTGTGCTTTTCACTTTTATTTTTCTTGGGCTTCAGGGGTTAGTGCGTGGGGCATGCAGTGTTGGTTTTGATTTGTACTTACTGCTCAAGAATGCTATCATTTTGTAGAGAGTAGAATTCAGGATTCCTAGTCACTGAATTGTGTCCCTCACACTGCACTCACACACTGTTGCATCAGTTCCACTTTCTTTGACAGGAGCACAGACACAGACAAAGGCTACAGTCAGTGAACAGTGTTAATGAATGAAATGTAATCCAGTTCACACATCCTCACACATCACACCTGATTAATTACTGCCAGGAAGCTGTCATGTCATCCAGGAAAGTCACTAAGGTAAACAAAAAAAAAAAAAGCGTTTACCCTATTTTACTGTCAGAGGCAGGCGGCCAACATAGTCTGCATAAGCCGTGAGTTTTTACATTGAGGCAGTGCTTTTTGATTCAGGCATCTTGATTTCATCCGAGGAAAGCGATTGTCCGCGGTAATCACATCCGCCTAATGTGGCACGGACGGTACTTGTTTTGTATGTGCATTGAAACTAGTGAGTTATCACCTTTACATTTCAAACTGTTAGTAAATATAATCCATCTTAAGGGTTGCTTTAACATCTAGGCTATGCTACCAGCTGATCATCAAAAACTACACATCTCAAGGCAGGCTCTGTGGTGCCAGCAGGTATTAGGGCCCATATCAGGATTTCTAAACCCTGTCTGTGTTCAAGTCAGTACAAATTTCTGGGGCTGCCACAGCACCAACTTCTTCTTTTTCCATTCCCTCTCTTACAGCCTTTTCTCTTTTACGATTTTGGGTGTGAACTCAGGTCTACAATATGCAAATGTGGCTATGTACATACTGGCCTGGCATCATGGTGCCAGACTTGAAATGTGAAGTTTTTGATTATCAGCTGGCAGTATAGCCTAGAGGTTAAAGCAAAGAACTGTGAACCAGCAGAAAGGATTTTGATTCCAACATGCAATACTTGTATATTGTGTGACCAGAGCAAGTCACTTAACCTCCCTGTGCTCCCAAAAGACGCCCAGGATCAAGCTGTAGCTGTGTGCCTTTACATAGATACATTGACACTGTCTGCAGATAAGGGCCTATGGCCCACCCAGTCTGCCCATTTGAGCTTGTAAGTTCACTTTGTTTTTCTAGAAGTCTGTTGCCCCTTACCCCTGACCTCCAGAATTCCCTTATGTCTATCCCATGCATTTTTAAATCCCGTGATTGTTTCAGCTCCACCACTTCCTCTGGCAGGATGTTCCACTTGTCCACCACCCTTTCTGTGAAGAAATTATTCCTCACGTTTCCTCTGAAATGCCCTCCCTCCAACTTCATCCCATGCCCTCTAGTTCTGGAGCATCTTTTTCGCTGGAAAATAGTGTATTCCTGCACCCTCTTCCTCCCTGTAAGGTAATTGTATGTCTCTATCATATCCCCTCTCTCCCTCCTCTCCTCCAGGGAGTACATATTCAGGTCATTCATCCTGTCCTCATAGGACTTGTGATGCAATCCTTGTACCATATTTGTTGCCCTCCTCTGAACTTTCTCCACCCTGTCTACATCCTTACGTAGGTAAGGTCTCCAGAACAGTACACTGTAATCCAGGTGGGGCCACACTAGTGTCTTCTACAGTGGAATTATGACCTCCCTTTTCCTGCTGGTGATGCCCCTGCCTATGCATCTCAGCATCCTATTTGCTTTAACTGCTGCCTTGTCGCACTGTTTCCCTACCTTGAGGTTATCAGAGATGATAACATCAAGGACACTTTCCTGCTTGGTGCATGCTATATCCTCACCCCCCAACTGATGTGTTGTTCCAGGGTTTTTCTGCCCCATATGCATTATCTTGCACTTCTTTGCAATAAATTTCAACTGCCAAACCCTTGACCATTCTTCAAGCTTCTGCAGGTCCCTCCTCATTTTGTCTACACTCTCTGACATGTCCACTCTGTTACAGGGCTTCATGTCATCAGCAAACAGGGAAATTCTGCTTTCTAGGTCCTGCGCAATGTCACTGATGAAGATGTTGAACAGGACCGGTCCAAACACTAATCCCTGTGGTACCCCACTGGTCACTCTTTCCTCTGTGGAGTGACAGTCATTTACCACCACCCTCTGTGTCCTGCTGCCCAGCCAATTTCCTACCCACTGTACTACTGTCCTACCCACTCCCATATTCCCCAGTTTGTTTAATAGCCTTCCTATGTGGCACAGTGTCAAAGGCCTTGCCAAAGTCCAGATAGGCCACATCCACTGCCCTCCCCTGATTCACCTCCCTTGTCACCCAGTCAAAAAATTCAATGAAGTTGGTCTGGCATGACCTCCCCCTGGTGAAACCATGCTGTCATGGGTCCTGTAGTCCGTTGGCAACCAGATGTTCCACCAATCTCTCCTTCAGTAGTGCTTCAATGATCTTCCCCACTACCGAGGTCAGGCTGACTGGTCTGTAGTTCACTGCTTCCTCTTTGTTCCAGCTTTTGTAAAAGGGGACTACATCTGCTGTCCTCCAGTCTTTGGGTACCTCCCCTGTTTCCGGTGGTTGGCTAAACAGGATTGACAGAGGTTCAGCCACCACCTCTCTTAGTTCCTTTAGGACCCTGGGGTGCACCCCATCTGGCCCCATTGCTTTATCAACTCTTATTCCTTCCAGTTCCTTTAGGACCCTTTCCTGTGTAAAGGGACATATGTCCATTTCTGTGCAATTCTCACCTCTTGTACTCCCTTCAGGCCCATTACCCTCCTCTTCCTCAGTAAAGACTGAGCAGAAATATCTGTTCAGTATGTCAGCCTTACTGTTGTCATCCTCCATGTGGCCCCCATCCTCACCCTTCAGTCTCACTATCCCTCCTTTTGCCCTTCTTTTTCCACTTATGTACCTGTAAAAGGTTTTGTCCCCTATACTCGCTGATTTTGTGATGCACTTTTTTGTCTGAGCTTTGGCTTCCCTTACTGACCTCCCTGCCTCCCTTTGCTTCTCCTGGTACTTCTCCCTATCCCCTTCTGCCTGAATCTTTTTGTATTGCCTGAATGCAATCTTTTTGGCATTCAATTTCTCTGCTACCTCCTTGAAAAACCACAATGGCCTCCTCTTCCTTTTCCCCTTGCTAATCTGCTTAATGCATAATTCTATAACTCTTGTAATCTCCATTTTAAATATTGCCCACCCCTGATTCCCTCCCCATTCCCATTAATGCCTCTTTTAAGCATCTCCCCATTTTTCCAAAGTCTGCCCCCTTAAAATCCAGGATACGTGTTTTTGTGCGGTTTGGTTCTGCTCCTTCTGTGATTTCAAACCACAGTGACTGGTGGTCACTGTTCTCCAGATGCTCACCCACTGTTATCCCCATCATACTGTCCCCGTTTGTGAGCATGAGGTCCAGTATTGCCTTCTGCCAAGTTGGTTCCATGACCAGTTGCTTGAGGAAAGCACCTTGAAGGGGAGTCCAGGATAAATCTGCCCTGGTTGATGCTGCTGCTGGGAGGGCTTCAGTCCACATCTGGAATATTTAAATCTCCAACCAGCACCACCTCACCCATGTCTGCCATCCTTTGGATGGCTAGCATCAGCTCCCTATCTGTTTCTTCTTCATGGGCTGGTGGGCTGTAGACCACCCCTGTGCAGATGGCTGACTCCATTTTCCTTTTCAGCTTAAGCTATGGTATCTCTCTCCCATTTTGTTCCTTCTGGATCTCTGTGGCCTTTATGCCATCTTTCACATAAAGTGCTACTCCTCCTCCCTTCCTGCCTGCCCTGTATCTCTGTCTCTTCTGAATATGTTGTAGCCAGATATGGCCATCTCCCAGTCATGGTTATCATTACACCAGGTCTCTGTGATGGCCACAATGCCCAGGTCCGACTACACCATGGCAGCCTCCAGATCCTCCATCTTGTTGCTAATGCTAGTGGCATTGGCACACATGACTTTCCATGATGTGAACTCCCTGGACTGTTTAGTTATTCTAACTCCAGCCCCCTTCCTGGTTGTCCTTTATCCCTGGTTCTCCCTGCTGTCTGCCCTTCTGTTGAATTTTGTCTCCTTTCTGCTTTTCCACCCCTTGGGTGCTTATCTCCATCTTTTGCACACTGCTTTGTAGAGATATCCACTCCTCCTGTTCACTGATTCCACCGCTAGCTGTGGGGGATGGGCAATTAGGTACCCTCCTTGCTGGCCTGCCACCCCTACCCCCTTGACTAGTTTAAATGCTTGTCCATGTAGCATTTAAACTTATCATTGAGTGCTTGGATTCCCCTCCAGGACAGATGCAGGCCGACAGGCTTGAACAAGCCCCCATCTCTCCAGGTGGGTCCCCAGTCACCAATGAATCCAAATCCTTCCTCATAGCACCAGTTCTTCAACCATGAGTTAAAGTTCCTGGTGCATGTGCCCCTACGCTCTCCCATGCTTCTCACAGGTAGTACTTCTGAGAAGGTGACAGAAGTAGCTACTTGCTTGAGAGCCCTCCCCAATTTCTTAAACTCTTCCTGAACTTCCTTAGGCTCCCCGTTTGCCAGGTCATTAGTACCTAGGTGGATAATGATATCCAGCTCACCCTCCCATCTTGTCTTCCCAATGATCCTCAGGATCTTCCTCTCATCCCTCCATGCCGTGACACCTGGTAGGCACCTCAGCTCCCTGTCCTCCCCCTCCTGTGTTCCTAGCTGGATTCCTCTTATGATGGAGTCCCCCACCAACTTCTTTCTCCTCTAGGGTCCACTGCTCTCCTCACTGAGGTCACCTCCTTGGTTGATCTCCACATCCTTCCCTTCCACTTCTCTGGGTACCTCTATTTAGTTGTCTCCATTTGCCAGTGCAACATGTGAGTTCTGGAGTGGAACAGGATTTGGGATGTGCCTCTGTCTGACCGTCTTAACCCTCCCCAAGCCCACAGTCATCCAAGTACTCCTCGTTCTTGGCATCCTCTGAGGCAGCAGCGTTGGGCTGGGTGCTCACTGGATAGGGGAAAAGGTATCTCTGACCCAGTTTACTTCTGCTCTGAGTCTGGCTACCTCATCCCACAGTCCAGAGAGATGTTCACAGATAGGGTAGCACCTCAGCATCCAGAAGGTCTGCCTGAATACGGCTGTCCTGCATCCACTGCACTGCACCACTCCCCACATTATACTGCACTTATACTGCTATTCCAGTACTAGTTTGTTACTGAAGCTCTCCACGTAGTTCCCTCTTTATTAATTTACTGTTCTGAAAATCCTGCCACCGATCCTCAGATACTGTTTTTTAAAGTAGGAAAACAAACAGAGGCAAAAAAAAGAGTCAAAACACTTGTGCCAAGGGTGGGCTTTCTTCCCTCTTATGCCCCTCCTACTCCACAACCCCTGCTATTCTCTGCGCATGGCTCCTGTCAATCAGATTTAACAGTTCATATAATCAAGAGAGGGGCAGGAAGGGGCAAAATCTGCAGCAAGTAAAGACAGCAAAGGAAAACAGCACCACTACAAGCACACCAAACTAGGTTTTAAATTTTCAGCAGCCCAAAAACAGTACCACTAAAAGCCCACAAATCTAAGTTTAAAACAAAAACAGCAATGAACAGTTACACTGAAATGAATCTGGATCTTTCCCCTTCTGGCCTCTTCTGAGAAACCAAAAATCAACTTGCTACTTCAGATCTGACTTAGCCCCCCCTCCAGTTTTTACTGTCTTTCATGGACAAAGACAGTAAAAACAACCTGAGCATGTGTTATGATTCTGAAAATATTATGCTCTATCAAGATTTGACTTGATAAGAAAAAATGGGACACCATTACTTGTTTATTAATTGCAAAAACACATAGATGGATAATACAGTTAAAACATGCATGACCTGAAATGCATTATTAAGAGTATGTTACTTCCTTTGCTGAAGTTAAAAGTATAACAGTTTCTTACTGAAATTCTTTGGATCGAATGGGATTTTCTACCGTAAAGGAGAAAAGTCAATCTGGTTGATCCTGCCACCCATACCCTTCAAGCGTGTCTTACACTCCGCAGCTATGTTGATGGACCGCAACTTTCCAGAATGCCATTCCCACTGTAATGTAAAAACCAAAACAAACGGAGACACAGTCTGTGTGTGTGTTTGTGTATGTGTGTGTGTATGTATGTATCTGACAGAAGTGCTGCACTAACTGAACTGAGTTGAAAGGGAAAATAATTATCACCATTAATTAAATAAAATTATATATGAGTGATTGTTAAAACCAGAATTTTGCACACACTCTCGATGTGGGATGCTTTTATAAACCACTCTGACTTTGTCATTTGGGGTTAATGTAGCATCCCACACCTCAGGTGTGTGTAAAAGTTTGGTTACACACACACACACACACACACACACACACACACACACAATTCTATATTTTAATAATGCAGTTCAGATTATGCTTTTTTTAAACAATGTTGTTCATGTGTTTCTGCAATTAATAAACAATTAACAGTGTCCTTTTTCTTTCTTTTCAAGTCAAATCTGGATAGAAAGAGCATAATGTTTTCAGAATCATAACACATGCTCTGATTGTTTTTACTGTCTTTGTCCAGGAAAGGCACATGGCTACAGCTTGTTTCTGGGTGTGTTTTGGGAGCACAGGGAGAGTAAGTGACTAACTCTGGTCACACAATACACAAGTAGAGCATATTGGAATCAAACCCCATTCTGCTGGATGAATGAAGCTTGTTCACAGCTCTTTGCTTTAACCTCTAGATTGTACTGCCAGCTATTAATCAGAAACTACACATTTCAAGGCTGGCCCCATGATGCCAGGCCAGTAGGTACGTAGCCACATTTCCATCTTGTAAACTTGAGTTCACACCCAAAATTGTAAGAGAAAAGGCTGTAAGAGAGGCAACTGAATAAGACAAAAGTTAGTGCTGTGGCAGCCCCAGAAATCTGCACTGACATGAACATAGCCAGGGTTTAGAAATCCTGATATAGTATGGGGCCACAATTCCTGTTGGCACCACAGAGCCAGCCTTGAGATGTGTAGTTTTTGATGATCAACTGGCAGTATAGCCTAGAGGTTAAAGCAATCCTAAAGATGGATTATATTTACTAACAGTTTGAAATGTAAAGGTGATAACTCACTAGTTTCAATGCACATACAAAACAAGTATTATAAATGTAGAAAGTGTTGTAATAACACCTTAAAACACACTTAATAAAACAGACAATTTCCTATTTAACCTACAGTCAATGGAGGGCCAAGATCCTCAGTGACATCATTTCCTGTCAGGAGTCTAAAACATATGGCTGCCTCCAGCCCTTAATTACAGACTGATTTATCTATGAAGCACTCTGGACTTCAAAGACTCGCAGATAAACACAATGGCTCACTCAAATTAATGTTTTCTGGTCTTTCAGACAGTAAGAAACCCTGCTGATGACAGTTCTCCTTTAATGTTAAACCCCAAATTTTGCACTTGAATAACTTTGCAACCATTCAGTGGATTTGCATGAAATTTGGTATGTGCTGTCCCATGGGTTAGATATTTAGACATGCAAAGATTTGGTTTAATCATATGAGCGTTTTTTGTGGAGTGCATAGTGAAAAAAGTTTGTTTTCCCTTTCCTGCTATCTATTGCATCCTGTCAAAAATTTGCTACAGTCTCACTCCTGCCTCTACTCTCATATGGAGCTCACTATTCTTATCACTTAAGGCCTTTCCTACAAAACAACTATATCACAGGATAGAGTGCTTTGCCCTTGTAACAGCCCCACATCAACACCATTGCACTGTTCTAACATCATTGGACTGGCTGCAGTTTCAACACACACTCCAGTACTCCTTACTGTGCCTTACCTAAGAGCTCACACATCTCTACACTCCACCAAGCCTATCTGATATTATAGTATGAAAACAGTCCAGGAGATCCCTGCGCTTTACCTCTCTTCCACTGCTTGACTTACATAAAACTTGTCTGTCTGCAGGCAGAAGATCCTTTGCTTATGCCGCCCCCTCTGCTTGGAGCTCGATCCCCCTATCTATCCTCTACTGCTCTACCCTCCATCGTTTCAAATCTGCCCTGCACAACTATCTTGCTGTTTCAGGAACCTGTACCTGTCTCATCTGACTTGCAGGCTTCTGCTCTTATTCATGTTCTCCAATAACTTCAAAATATAATTCTCAACCCCTCAACAACCTCTGTACTGTAATTTTATTGCAATGAGATTACTGCTATAGATAATATACTGTACAATTGACTCTCTATATGTATTATGTCCTGTTTATTGCACAACCTTGAGGCATTTAGTTCTTATGTTAATCTTAATTCTGTATATTACTATGACTCTTTATATGTTTGTAAACTACTTGTCCTATGTACCATCCCCAGGTTGCCCCTGAAAAAAGGGCTGCATGGCAGATCTAATAGACCTCACAAAGGCATTTGACACTGTCAACCATCAGTTATTCCTACAATGCCTCTCCACCACTGGATTGTCCACATACCCTGTTACCTGGTTTGAGAGCTACCTTTCAAGCAGATCCCAATGTGTGTGAGTAAATGGCGCACTCTCCGAGCAGAGGGAAGTGAACCTTGGGGTCCCTCAAGGATCACTTCTCGGACCACTCCTGTTTAGCCTTTTTATTAACTCACTTCCATCAATCTGTCCGCACACATGGTGCTTTATGCAGGTGACACGGTTATCTTAGTTCCTGGTGGAGAACTGTCCACTATAACTGCTGAACTGGAGGCTAACATTCATAATCTAGAAAACTGGTTTGCAAAGACTGTGGAGAGGTTCAAGAGGGGGTGTGACAGGTACAGGGGAAGGGTTGTGGAAGCAAAGTCCTATGAAGCAGGAATACCCTGGACTGGGAAGGGAGAAGACCGAGAGGGTGGGGGGGCAGCAAGGTCAGCTCCCAGGTTGGGAGCTGACCAAACAAGCAGACACAAAAGACCACTAGGCCTATTCTGCTGGCATTTTAGTATGTTAGTATCCTTACTTCACCATCATCAAGAACCATGAAACAGATGACTGCCATAAATAGGGAGACAGTACAGCACAGTGGTTTAAGGCTCTGAGCTGCAAATCTGGAGATCTGGGTTTGAATCTCACAGCCCCCACTTGCATACTGGGTGACCCTGAGCAAGTCACTTAACTTCCATGTGCTCCCCGGTTGTCCCTGTAAACAAGCTTTCAGCTTAGCATGCCACTCCTGGTTAAACAATTGAAAGAAAAAAAACACAATATACTATTTTTCTTCCTTTATTTTGCTACTACAAGCTTTGACTAATTCATCCATCCTTATTTATAGCTTATGTGTCTGTGACCTAGGCAGAACTACACTTAAAACCTCACACATAAATAAAAAAATCATCAGAATAGCATTTATTTTAGTAGTATCTCCTTCTTTTTCAGGTGCCCATGACACTATGTGTGTGTGTGTATATATATATATATATATATTTTAACTTCAAAGCACTAAACCTATTCAAATGCACAATACACAAGACTTTATTTTCTTCATACTTTACTGTTAAACTTTAGATCCCAGTATGGCCAAGAAACAATTACGACTTCACTCTTGCATGCCACTGTCATGCTCACTTCTCATGCAAACAATCCATTACAGAAACCCGTTCATTTCTGTGCTATGCACTGTTACATCAGAGAGACATAACTCTTACAGAACTGCTAAAAAACAAATTTATCAAGACTGGATTTCTGAATTAAAACCTGTCATTTACAGTACCTATGTAAATAATAGTTTACTGGCTACAAACAATGCTACAGACATGACATTAACATAATTCCTGTTTTATATGGACAACATCCATATAATGAACTTATACAGGATTTGTGACCTTCTGTCTGCATGCTTCTGACTAAAGGAAAAATCACCTGCTTGATTCTTTTTTCTATTTTATTTTTATGCCCAACTTGCCCATACTGTAAGAGCTAAATACTGACATGCTTAGAGTTAAAAAAATAAATAAATAAATCATGATGTCTATGTGTGTGTGGAGGGGTGGATATGCCTTGATGCAGTTTCAGGCACTCCTTAATTACTTTCCCAGGTAGCTCTGATAGTCAGTTGTTCCAACATGATAGATCCACTTCATGCCCCTTCCACATAAACCAAAACAAAAAAGGTGGGGTGGATCTTTAGGAGCTTCTCAGGTGGAGGTGAGGATGGATCTTGCTCCCCCCAAGAAAACTAATGCTGCATCCCACTACTCAGATTCCAGTTCTTGTACCTCCCATTTAAGAAAGAAAATAGTGCACTGCAACCATTGGCTAACATGAAAGCATATTTATTTGAGAACGGAAAACATTTCTTGGAGGAGGGTAAGACAGAGAAGACTATTTACACCTTCAGTCAGTTCCACGGACAGAAAACATGACATCACTCCTTTTGTACATGCAAAACATCTCCAGGCTCCACCCACTGCAGCCATAAAAAGGGTAAAAGCAGGACCCCTACTGAAAACAAGATATTGCATTTCTACTGTGCTATCCTACATAAATACAGTGTAAAAATGTCAACAAGCGGAACCCCATTGAAAATGAGATATTAAAAGTCAGCTGGGCCGTGCTGGATAAATATATTATACAAATGTATAAAATCAGGACCCCACAGCAGAACCTCACTAAAAATGAAATGTTCTATCTAAGCTGGCCTGTCCTGGAAAAATACATTGTAAAACAGGACCCCAAAGAAAATGTGATTGCATCTCACCTCTGCTATCCTGGGTACACACTGTATAAAAATATATAAAACCAGGACACCATTGTAAATTATATATTGCATCTCATATGGTCAGAACTGGGTAAATATAAAGTAAAAATGTGTCAAAGTGGAACCAAAGTACAGTATAACCTCACTGAATGGTGTTGCATCTATGCTGGCCTATACTGGAAAAATATAATTGTAAAAGCTGATCCCCCACTGAAAATGAGATATTGCATCTCTGCTGTGCTATCCTAAGTAAATACAGTGTTAAAATGGGTAAAAGCATGGTCACAATGAAAACAAGGTTCCATAATGCATCTGTGCTATGTAAATACAACGTAAAAATGTGTCAAAGCAGAACCCCATTGAAAATGAGATGATGCAGATCAGCTGGGCTATCCTGGTAATATTAGTTTTAAAAAAATTAATAAAAGCAGGACCTCACTGAAAACAACATATTGCATCTTAGTTATGCTATCCTGGATAAATACATAGTGAAAATGTGTAAAAGCAGCCCCCCCCCACACACACATACACTTAAATGATATATTGCATCTCAGCTGTGTAATGACAGTCAAAAATGAGTAAAAGAACAACTCCACTAAAAACAAAATATTGCTGCTTAGCTCAGTTATCCTGTGTAATTACAGTCTAGAAATGTGTAAAAGCGGGACCCCACTGAAAATAAGATACTGCATATCAGCTGGGCTATCCTGGTAACATTAGTTTTAAAAAATGAATAAAAGCAGGACCTCACTGAAAACAACATATTGTATCTTAGCTATGCTTGATTGTTTCTGACAGTCACTGGTGGCTGCATAACACCTACCCACCCTTCCCCTCACCCCACCCACCCCAGGCATGGCATTTCCTTTCTAGCCAAGGTTCTGACATCACTTCCTCAACAGGTCAGGAGGCAGAACTCTGTCATATCCTTAATAACCCAGTACAGTGCATAAAGGGTAAGGTACACACACCCATAGAAAAAAAATTATATATATATTACATATTGTATATTATAAGGGAGAGGGGCATGTGGGGCAGCAGTTTTCCAGGAGACATTCTGGAAACTGTGTTGCTCCCCTATTTGCAGGCAACTGTTATCTCTGAGGGAGGAGGTTGCCCATCTCCAGGCTGAACTGGCAAGGACTGTGGAGGCCTCCCCCACCCAAAGAGCACCAGTGCCACAAACACTGCCTCAGAGGTTGCCAAGGATAAGGAGCAGTTGTACCACAGTGGGCTCTGAGAGGGTGAGGGTGGTGGAACAGACGCGCATCCCTCTAGTTGTACCTCTACGCAATCCATATGCCATTCTGGCAGAGCAGGGTTCCTCTATGATGACACCCTCAGTAGAGACCAAGAAAAATGCTGAGGACATCCACAAGGGAGACCCACAAAAGGGTGTCAAGGGACACCACAGGGGAAGGAAACAGCTACTGGTAGGGAACTCAGTTGTTAGGGGGGTAGAACTGGGGAAGGGAGGGGAGAGGGAGGTAAGGTGCCTGCCTGGTGCCATGGCTTGGAGGAACAGGAAGCAAATTCTCAGGATTGCAAAAGCAGCATCACAGGAGAGGGAACTACATAGATACATAGATACATAGACAGTGCCAGCAGATAAGGGCCTATGGCCCACCCAGTCTGCCCATTTGAGCTTGTAAGTTCAGTTTATGTTTTCCTAGAAGTCTGTTGCCCCTTACCCCTGACCTCCAGAATTCCTTTATGTCTATCCCATGCATTCTTAAATCCCGTGATTGTTTCAGCCCCCACCACTTCCTCTGGCAGGGTGTTCCACTTGTCCACCACCCGTTCTGTGAAGAAATTCTTTCTCATGTTTCCTATGAATCGTCCTCCCTCCAACTTCATCCCATGCCCTACAGTCCTGGAACATCTTTTTTGCTTAAAAATAGTGTATCCCTGCACCCTGTTCCTCCCTGTAAGATACTTGTATGTCTCAATCATATCCCCCCTCTCCCTCCTCTCCTCCAGGGAGTACATGTTCAGTTCCTTCAACCTGTCTTCATAGGACTTGTGATGCAATCCATGCACCATCTTTGTTGCCCTCCTCTGAACCTTCTCTACCCTGTCTATGTCCTTATGTAGGTATGGTCTCCAGAACTGTAAACTGTACTCAGCTGGGCCTCACTAGTGTCTTGTATAGCGGAATTATGACCTCCCTTTTCCTGCTGGTGATGCCCCTGCCTATACATCCCAGCATCCTATTTGCTTTACCTGCTGCCTTGTCACACTGTTTCCCTACCTTGAGGTCATCAGAGATGATAACCCCAAGATCCCTTTCCTGCTTGGTCCACGCTATATCCTCACCCCCCAACTGATATATTGTGCCAGGGTTTTTGTGCCCCATATGCATTATCTTGCACTTCCTTGCATTGAATTTCAACTGCCAAAACCCTGATCATTCTTCAAGTTTCTGCAGGTCCCTCCTCATTTTGTCTACACCCTCTGGTGTGTCTACTCTGTTACAGAGCTTTGTGTCATCAGCAAACAGTGAAATTCTGCCTTCTAGGTCCTGTGCAGTGTCACTGATGAAGATGTTGAATAGGACCAGTCCCAGCACTGATCTCTGTGGTACCCCACTGGTCACTCTTCCCTCTGTGGAGTGACAGCCATTTACCACCACCCTCTGTGTCCTGCCACCCAGCCAGTTACCTACCCACCACACTACTGTCCTGCCCACACCCATATTCCCCAGTTTGTGTAATAGTCTTTAATGTGGCACAGTGTCAAAGGCCTTGCTGAAGTCCAGATAGGCCATGTCCACTGCCTCCCTGATCCACCTCCCTAGTCACCCAGTCAAAAATTCAACGAGGTTGGTCTGACATGACCTCCCCTGGTGAAACCATGCTGCCTTGGGTCCTGTAGTCCATTGACAACCAGATGTTCCACCAATCTCTCCTTCAGTAGTGCTTCCATGATCTTCCCACTACCGAGGTGAGGCTGACTGGTCTGTAGTTCCCTGCTTCCTCTTTGTTCCCACTTTTGCATAGGGGACTACATCTGCTGTCCTCCAGTCTTTGGGTACCTCTCCTGTTTCCAGTGATCAGCTAAACAGGATAGCCAGAGGTTCAGCTACCACCTCTCTTAGTTCTTTAAGGACCCTGGGGTGCACCCCATCTGGCCCCATTACTTTATCAACTCTTATTACTTCCAGTTCCTTCAGGACCCTTTCTCGTGTAAAGGGACTTGTGTCCATTTCTGCACCATTCTCACCCCTTGTACTCCCTTCAGACCCATTACCCTCCTCTTCTTCAGTAAAGACTGAGCAGAAATACGTGTTCAATATGTCAGCTTTACTGTTGTCATTCTCCACGTGGCCCCCATCCTCCCCCTTCAGTCTCACTATCCCTCCCTTTGTCCTTCTTTTTCCTTATGTACCTGTAAAGGTTTTGTCCCTCTACCCACTGATTTTGCAATGTGTTCTTCTGTCTGAGCTTTGGCTTCCTTACTGACCTCCCTGCCTCCCTTTGCTTCTCCTGGTACTTCTCCTATCCCTTCTGCCTGTGTCTTTTGTATTGCCTGAATGCAATCTTTTGACTTTCACTTTCTTTGCTAACTCTTTGGAAAACCACAATGGTCTCTCTTCCTTTTCCTCTTGCTAACCTGCTTAATGCATAATTCTGTTGTTCTTGTAATCCCCATTTTAAATACTGCCCACTGTTCCTCAACCCCGATTCCTGTCCCATTCCCTTAATGCCTCTTTCAAGTATCTCCCCATTTTCCCAAAGTCTACCCCCTAAAATCCAGGATACATGTTTTGTGTGGTCTGGTTCTGCTCTTTCTGTGATTTCAAACCACAATGACTGGTGGTCACTGTTCCCCAGGTGCTCCCACTTTTACCCCCCATCACACTGTCCCCTGTTTGTGAGCACAAGGTCCAGTATTGCCTTCTGCCGAGTTGGTTCCATGACCAGTTGCTTGAGGAAGGCACCCTGAAGGGAGTCCAGGATAAATCTGCTCCTAGTTGAAGCTGCTGCTGGGATGCTCCAGTCCACGTCTGGAATATTGAAGTCTCCAACCAATACTATCTCACCCTTGTCTGCCATCATTTGGATGGCTAGCATCAGCTCCCAATCTGTTTCTTCCTCCTGGGCTGGTGGCCTATAGACCACACCTGTGCGAATGGCTGGCCCCATTTTCCTTTCCAGCTTAACCCACAGTATCTCTCCCCCATTTTGTTCCTCCTGGATCTCTGTGGCCCTTATGTAATTTTCACATACAGTGCCACTCCTCCTCCCTTCCTGCCTGCTCTGTCTCTTCTGAATATGTTGTTGCCAGGTATGGCCATCTCAGTCGTGGTTATCATTACACCAGGTTTCAGTGATGGCCACAATGTACAGGTCTGACTGCACCATGACAGCCTCCAGATCTTTCATCTTGTTGCTAAGGCTCCTGGCATTTGCACACATGGCTTTCCATGATTTGACCTCCCTAGACTGTTTCACTGTTCTACTCCAGCCCCTTCCTTGGTTGTCCTTTATCCCTGGTTCTCCTTGCTGTCTGCCCTTCTGCTGAATTTTGCCCCTTTTCTGCCTATCCACCTCTTGGGCACTGATCTCCATCTTTTGCACACTGCTTTGCAGAGATAGCCACTCCTCTGGTTCACTGGTTCCACTGCTAGCTGTGGGGGGTGAGCAAGTAGGTACCCTCCTTGCTGGCCTGCCACCCCCCTTTGCTAGTTTAAATGCTTGTCAATGTAGCATTTAAACTTATCATTGAGTGCTTGGATTCCCCTCCAGGATGGATGCAGGCCGTCAGGCTTGAACAAACCTCCATCCCTCCAGGTGGGTCCCCAGTCACCAATGAATCCAAACCCTTCCTCACAGCACCAGTTCTTCAACCATGAGTTAAAGTTCCTGGTGCATACACTCCTATGCTCTCCCTTGCCTCTCGCAGGAAGTACTTCTGAGAAAGTGACAGAAGTAGCTACTTGCTTGAGACCCTTCCCAATTTCCTAAACTCTTCCTGAACTTCCTTTGGCTCCCCATTTGCCAGGTCATTAGTACCTAGGTGGATAATGACATCCAGCTCACCCTCCCGTCTTGCCTTCCCAGTGATCCCCAGGATCTTCCTTCCATCCCTCCATGCCATGGCACCTGGTGGCATCTCACCTCCCTGTCCTCCCCTCCTGTGTTCCTAGCTGGATCCCTCTTATGATGGAGTCCTCCACCAGGATTCACTTCCTCCTCCTCTGGGGTCCACTGCTTTCCCCGCTGAGATCACCTCCTTGGCTAACCTCCACATCCTTTCCTTCCACTTCTCTGGGTACCTCTGTTTGGTTGTCCTCATTTGCCAGTGTGGCATATGAGTTCTTGAGTGGAATAGGATCTGGGATCTGCCTCTGCCTGACCACTCTAACCCTCCCTGAGCCCACTGTCATCCAAGTGCTCCTCATTCTCAGCATCCTTTGAGCCAGTTGCATTGGACTGGGTGGTCTCTGGATAGGGGTGATGGTACTCCTGACCCAGTTTACTTCTGCTCTGAGTCTGGCTACCTCATCCCACAGTCCAGAGAGATGCATGCAGATAGGGCAGCACCTCAGTGTCCAGAAGGTCTGCCTGAATATGGCTGCCTCAGCCACTGCATTGCACCACTCCCACATTATACTGCAATTATACTGCTATTCCACTACTTGTCTGCTACTGAAGCTCTCCTAGTTCCCTTTTTATTAATTTACTGTCCTAAAAATCCTGCCACTGATCCTCAGATAATTTTCTTTAAAAAAAAAGAAAAGAAACCAATAAATAAATAAATGAGTCAAAACACTTGTCGTGCTGAGGGTGGGCTTCTTCCCCCTTATGCCCCTCCTACTTCACACCCCTTACTATACCCTGTGTTTAGCTTCTGTCAATCAGATTTAACAGGGCATATAATTAAGAGTTGGGGGAAGGGGGGGCGAAAATTTGCAGCAATTAAAGACAGCATAGAATTACACCACCACTAAGTTTTAAATTTTCAACAGCCCAAAAACAATTCTAAGTAATGACAACAAAGAAAGTACAGTGTCACTAAAAGCTCACAATCTAAGTTTAAAAGAAAAATAGCAATTACCAGTTATTCTAAAGCACTGAATTGAATATGTTTCCTTCCTTCCCCTTCTGACTTCTTCTGAGAAATAAAACTCACTTGCTACCTCAACTCTGACTAAGCCCTAGATATCATTGTCCACCTTGAGACAAATGACCTAGCTGGGCATGAGATCAGTGCTGTGCAGGATGAATTTGTTTAGTTGGGGAGGGGTCTCAGACAGGTAGCAAGCACAGTAACCTTCTCAGAGGTGCTACCGGTCTATGGCATGGGTGAGGCTAGGGAACTGCACACCATGCAGGTTAATGAATGGTTGCAATACTGGTGCAGATTACAAGGCTTTGGCTTCATTGGGGACTGGGGGTCCACCTGGAGAGATGTAGATCTATACTGGCATGATGGTCTGCATCTGTCCAGGAAGGGAACAAAGCTCCTAGGTGATAGGTTTAAATGCTTCCTTGGCAAGCTTTTAAACTAGCCAAGGGGGGAAGTGCTGATAGGAAGCAGGAAATGTCAAGCCTTCCCCCACAAAACATGGCAGGAAGTAAGTAAACACAGAGGTACAGAGCTTGACAGAGGGCAGGACAGGGGTAACTGGAAAAATAGACAAAAGCAATAAGGGCAGAGATGGGGGTTAAAAGAATAAAGCTAACATTAAATGGAGGGCAATGAGTACTAATGCCCATAGTCTGGGAAATAAGCTTCCTGAGCTAGTAGCCCTGATGGAAGAGGAACACTTGGATATTGTGGCAGTCACGGAAACATGGTACATGGAGAACCATGTCTGGGATGTCAACATACCAGGGTACACAATATACAGAAGGGACAGGGAGGGTAAAAGAGGAGGTGGAGTAGCTCTCTACATAAAGGAAGGGATCAAAGCTACAGAACTGAAAGGTAAAGGGGGAGGACAAGAGGCACTGTGGGTCACCTTGGAGACAGGGAATGGCATCACAATCCACACAGGGGTTGTATACAGACCCCTGTCTCAATGGGAGGAAATGGACAAGAAAATGATAGAAGACATTCTTAAAATGTCTGAAAAAGGGGAGCTATTGTTGGTGGGGGACCTGAATATGCCAGATGTTAACTGGACGATATGTACTACAGCCACATCCAAGAGCAGAGTCATTCTCAATGCCCTACAGGGGACATGCCTTAGACAGCTAGTGTTGGAACCCACTCAGGAGGGAGCAACATTAGACCTGGTACTCTCAAATGGAGAGAGGATTACAGATTTAGAAGTGAGTTGCCATCTGGGAACAAGCGACCACTGCACAGTCTGGTTCACAATAAGCACAACCATGGAGACAAGCCATACAAAAACAAGAATATTGGACTTTAGAAGGGCTGACTTTGGCAAAATGGGTGAATACCTAAGGAATGCACTAGCAAATGACCAGAATGGAGGGGTGGAAGAACAATAGTGAAAAATCAAAACTGCCATCATGGAGGCAGCAAGCCTTTGTGTGAAACAAATAAAGAAAACAAAGCAGAGTAATAAACCACTATGGTTCTCAAAAGATGTGACAGGGAAGGTTAGGGAGAAAAAGGCAGCATTCAAAAAGTATAAGGAATCACAGAAGGAGCACGACAGGGAACTGTATCAGTTAAAGCAGAAAGAAGTGGGGAAGGCAGTCAGAATAGCAAAGGCCCAAACTGAGGAAAAGCTAGCCAACTCAGTTAAGAAGGGGGATAAAATCTTTTATAGGTACATTAGGGAGCATAGAAAGGTTAAGGGAGGGATAGTGAAGATTAATAAAGGAGAGGGGAGGTGGCAGAGGGAGACAGTGAAAAGGCAGAGATACTGAATGAATATTTCTGCTCAGTATTCACAAAAGAAGAAGAGGAGTTACCTAAACCAAACAATAGAAGCACTCTGGGTAGAGGGGTTGACATCAGTCCTTTTACAAAAGAAAAAGTCCTGAAAGAACTCCTAAAACTCAAGATGGACAAAGCAATGGGGCCTGACTGGATTCACACCAGAATCCTAAAAGAACTAAGGGGGAACCTAGTGACACCACTGACCACCCTTTTGAACAAATCATGGGAGGATGGGGTGGTACCTGAGGACTGGAGGAGGGCAGATGTGATGCCCCTTCATAAAAGTGGGAGCAAGGCAGAAGCAAGAAACTACAGACCTGATAGTTTGACCTCAGTTGTAGGGAAAATGATGGAACCACTTCTGAAAAAAAGAATTGTTGAGTTCCTAGAGGTAAGCGGAGCACAGAACCCAAGGCAGCATGGATTCACAGCAGAAAGGTCATGTCAGATGAATCTAGTTGATTTCTTTGACTGGGTGACAAAAGTAATAGACCAGGGAGGAGCTGTGGATATGGCCTACCTAGAATTTAGCAAGGCATTTGACACAGTCCCGCACAAAAGATTAATAATCAAGTTAGCCAGCCTGGGAGTGGGTCCCAGGGTGGTAGCCTGGGTAGCAAACTGGCTGCAAAACAGGACACAGAAGGTAATAGTGAATGGAACTCACTACGAAGAAAGGGGTTTATTAGTGGAGTACCTCAGGGTTCAGTACTGGGTCCAATCCTCTTTAATTTCTTTATAGGTGACATTGCAGAGGGTCTGAAAGGAAATGTATGCCTCTTTGCAGATGACACAAAGATCTGTAACAGAGTTGATACACAAGGGTGCTGGAAAGGATGAGAAGGGACTTGGGAAGGTTGGAGGAATGGTCAGATGTGTGGCAACTTAGATTCAATGCAAAGTAGTGCAAAGTAATGCATCTGGGAAACAAAAACCCAGGAGAAGAGTACACAATGGCAGGGGAGGTACTAACAACATCAGTAATGGAAAGGGACCTGGGGGTTGACACATCAGATGACCTAAAGGTGGGCAAGCAATGTGAGAGGTAAGTATGGAGAGCTGGGGGGATACTGGGATGCATAGGGAGAGGCATCACAAGTAGAAAAAGGGAAGTGGTTATCCCTCTGTACAGACAGTTGGTGAGACCCCATCTTAAGTACTGCATGCAGTTTTGGAGACCCCAGCTCCGCAAGGACATAGGATGGAGGCAGTCCAGAGGAAGGCAACTAAAATGATGCAGTGTCTGCATCAGAAACCATTTGAAGAGAGACTGAAAGAGCTTAATATGTATACCCTTGACGAAAGGAGGGATGGAGGGACATGATAGAAACTTTCAAGTACCTCAAGGGAATCAACAAAGTCCAGGAGGGTAGCATCTTTTAGAAAAAGAGATGTGCAAGAACAAGGGGGCACAACTTAAAGATAGAGGGGGGAATGGCTCAGGAGCAATGTGAGCATTTTTTTTTCATGGAGAGAGTGGTGGACGCATGGAACCACCTTTCTGAGGAGGTTGTGGGGTCTAAAACAGTGAGGGAATTCAAACATGCATGGGACAGACATAAGGCAATTATAGTGGGGGGTTGCAGGAGGTAGGCTGTTGGTTAACTAGAATCTGCCGCTTATCCAATAGGTAAGGAAATGAGCAGACTGGGTGGGCCAAGCAGTCCTTATCTGCCATCACAGTCTATGTCTTTATGTTTCTATCCTGGATAAACACATAGTAAAAATATGTAAAAGCAGGACCCCCCCACCCACACACACACACTTAAATGAGATAGTGCTTCTCAGCTGTGCTGTCCTGGGTAATTACAGTCAAAAATGGGTGAAAGAACAACCCCACTGAAAACGAGATATTGCATCTTAGCTCTGTTATCCTGTGTAATTACAGTCTAAAAATGTGTAAAAGCGGGACCCCATTGAAAATGAGATACTGCATATCAGCTGGGCTATCCTGGTAACATTAGTTTTAAAAAATGAATAAAAGCAGGACCTCACTGAAAACAACATATTGCATCCTAGCTATCCTATCCTGGATAAATACATAGTAAAAATGTGTAAAAGCAGCCCCCCCCCCACACACACACACACACTTAAATGAGATATTGCATCTGAGCTGTGCTGTCCTGGGTAATGACAGTCAAAAATGGGTAAAAGGACAACCCCACTGAAAACAAGATATTGCATCTTAGCTCTGTTATCCTGTGTAATTACAGTCTAAAAATGTGTAAAAGTGGAACCCCATTGAAAATGAGTTATTGAATCTCATCTGGTCTATCATGAGTAAATACATAGTAAATATGAGTAAAACCAGGAACCCAATGCAGCAGAACCCCAGTGAAAGATGTGTGTATCTATGCTGCACGTTCCTGGTAAGAAGACAACGTAAAAGCTGGACTCCGCTGAAAATGAGAAATTGACTCCCAACTGGGCTATGCTATGTAAATACATTGTAAAAATGGGTAAAAAGGCAGGACCCCATTGAAAATGAGACATTGCATCTCTGCTGTGCTGTCCTGTGTAAATACAGTGTAAAATGAGTAAAAGCATGAGTTAATAGAAAATGAGATATTGTATCTCCGCTGTGCTGTCCTTGACAAATACAATGTAAAATAGCTAAAAACAGGACCACACTGAAAATGAGATATTGCAGCTCAGCTGGGCTAGCCTGGGAAAATTCATTTAAAAATGGTTAAAAGCAGGATACAATTGAAAACAAGATACTGCATCTCTGCTGTTCTATCTTGTATAAATACAATGTAAAAATGGGTCAAAGCAGAACCCCAGTGAAAATGTTGTATTAGCAAAATTGCACTGAAAATGAGAACATGCCTCTCAACTGGGCTATCCTAGGCAAATAATTGATAAAAATTGGTAAAAGCAGGGCCCCATCGAAAACAAGATATTGCATCTCCACTGTGCTGTGCTGGGTAAATGCACTTTAAAAATGGGTAAAAGCAAGGCCACATTGAAAATGAGATATTGTACCAGAGATGTGCTGTCCTGAGTAAATACAGTGTAAAACAGTAATTGCACATTTAGTATCAACTAGTTGATAACTGGAGGTGGGACAGAGTCCCATTTCTGATTACAGTTTGGTTTTGGCTTGTTACACAAGACTCACTCCTGCAGGCTGCTACCTTAAAGAGCTACTGGATCCAAAACTGACAGACGGGAAAGTGATACAAATGTTAAGAAGTAGTCTGTATTAACTTTTTATATCCAAAGTATTTTTCTTTTGCTCATTAGAACGTTTTATATGTGATAATATTGTGCTGGATGTGAGGTATAGCTCTTAGCCTGGCAGCTGACATATCTATCTCTTGTCCCCCTCCCCACTACATCAGCAGCAATGTGATCTCACTGACAGTGGCATCCCAGGTGACTGACCTGGCCGCTGCTGAGTGACTGACCCTAAGCAGCAGTAATGTTGCAGTTAGTGATGTCACAATGATGATGATGTAGTGAGTGGAACAGAGCTAGATACAGCGGCCAGGCAGAGTGCTGTTTCACATAGTACACCTACTAACATCAGGCAAATAAGCTTCTAATTAACCAAAGGAAAAAGGAAAAGTATCTCAGATATAAAAGGTAATGGTTGACTGCTTTTAAAAACTAATACTAGTTTCAGGCAGTACACTAGCTTCTATTGAAATACATGATATGACTGTTTGGTGCCATCTGCTGTTGATGCTGTAAAACTGCACACATTTGTAATGTTAGTATTGGCTCTGACTTCCTGTTTCTGAGAGGGGCTGGGGAATGATGCAGCAAAAATAAGGAAACAGCATGGCAGACATCTAAACGCAGTCTATAAGTGTTTATCTCTAAGAACAAAAGAGATGAAAATGCTATATTTTAGTGATAAAGAAACAGTGATTTAAAAAAATAAGATGGCAAAGTCATGGACTTTTCACCAGCAGCAAGAGTTGATCCTGAACGACATCAGGCAAATGTTTCTCAGTATTGGGAAAAGTGGAAAAAAGTATTTTGATTACTGTTTTCTTGTTCCTGATGTGACTGCAATAGTCAAAAGCATGTTCTGCAACTGCATCACTCTGGATCTGAAGTGCAGGGATAGTTTTGAAGCACTAGAAAAACACTGGTGATACCTATACTGCTTAAATGCAGGAACTCACAGAATATTTGTTTGTTTGCTTTTATTATTAGGTAAGTGCACTAGGCAAACAGATGCCTATTTTCAGTCATGGCCTGGGAGAATTTACATAACAGAACAGCAGCATAATAAAAATACAACAACCGAAAGTAAGATGAAATATTGCACTCAGGACAGCTCGTGCAGTATGAACTAAAAGAAATGATTGGTAGAACTGTAGCGCCCCCCCACCCCTTCCCTCTCGGTCTAGGGGTACCTGATGTTGCGCGGAGAGAAGAGGCCACAGACCAGAAACACTCCATGACACTTCTTTGCTGTGGAAACATTTAGAAAAGAGGTGGCTTACCTTATAATGTCTTCTAAATGAGTACATTTCTCCCCCCAGCCAAGTGTTCCAGGCCTAGTGGCGATGGAAGCCAAGTCAGCACCAGATTCGAACACCACCAGTTGCTAAGGCCCCCAAACCGGGCGGGGGGAGGCATGACTGTTCTTGTCTCCGGAGGCAAAGTGAGCAATGGAGCAATCAAACAGAATTCATTAGTATGCACCTTATTAGAGCTAAGAAGAAATCACCAGCACCACAAAATCCTGAAAACAGAACTTTATTCTGGGCCTGAAAATGATTAGACCCAGACTATTGCAATCAAGAAAATTAACTGGTGCAGCTCCATAGGGCTGAGAGTACAGGCAGTACAAAATGGCAGGTTCAGGTAAATTTTACTTTGCTTTTCCAATCAGCATGCAGCAGGATTTTTCGTTTTTGTTCACACCGATCTAAGATAATTAGACCACACTGGCTCCTTGAATTCTGACAGCTTCTTCCACAGAAATCATTTTTCTTATTGAAATTCCTGGATTACATCTACACATCCTTTGGACCTTCCAAATGGGGGCAGTGCCTTACTCCTCCCATGCCTGCTGAGCCGTAAAGGCCTTGGGGCAGATTAGTAGCCCTAAGCCTCCACGGCTGCTACCAACTGGACTTCCCCCTGAAAAAAATCTCCGTAAGCCAAATGGTGTGCTTTACATTGGGGCCTCGCCACACTAGCACCGGGCTGAAAAATGTAACACACGGTGGCACCTTTTCTTCCTCACGTTACTGCTCTCAGGGGAAAACCCTAGCCCTTAATGGGTCTGATGGACCTACCCCAGACACGGGCACAGTAGGTCCCAGGGCCAGCCCCAGACACAGGCGCGGCAGGCCCTATGGCGAATCCCAGGCCAGCACTTTCCCTCCCCTCTATGCTTTTCCTCCCAGGCAGCATGCCACGCGGGTAAGCACCCCAGAGTTGCCACCTCCTGGATACCCTGGCACAGTCCTGCCACCAAAGTAGTAGCCCCACTACCTGGGTACCACTTACCTTGACTGGGGTACCAGGACCCCCGTCTTTTCTGCTGGGTCAAAACTTGCCTCCCAGAACTTACTCCTACAGCCTCCTGCACATTCTACCCACCACAGCGGATGTCCAAACCAAATGGGGGCAATCCCTCCCGGACCTACATGACCACTGCTACCTTGACACACCCTGCCTCGGAGCACCATACCCCTCGTCGCACTGACGCTGCTGCCAGCCAACTGACTAGGACAAAAGGGTGGGCCCACCTTCAGGACCTGTCCTTATACTCACCGCCTACTCCTGCTCCCTCCCTCTCCCGAGCAAAAAACAGAGCCTTTTATACCTTCCTAACTGCTGCTCCCTGGTGGTAGCATGTGTAAATGAGGCCAAGGGTTGCTTCTAGACCAAATGGCACCACTGGGGGGGGGGGGGTCAAAGGATACCAGAAAAGACTATTGAGCCCACCCAATGTGGGGGGCTTACATAACAATATCAGTAAAGGTGCAAGAGCGTTACACACACTTGGGAACAGTGCAAAACAGGTGCACAACATAGCAGCAGTAGCAGCATGTGCAGCTGGTGCAAAGAATCAGGTCATGAACAAACGCTGCAATAACTTACATGGAAACAATGTCAGAAAAAATATATAAAATGGGTTTTAAAATAATGAAACCTGATTAGTTGAGGGCCATCTTTGCAAGTGCTATTACAGTACCTCAACACAACACTGAATAAAGATCCAGCAACCTTTTCACACTAAAATCAATACTAACCACACATCCATGGTTGCCACCACAAACATGACTGCTTTTCTCACTAAAAACTTTCAAGTAGGCCGAACAAATAAAACTGCCTTAAATCTAATGAATAATAATGAAACACAATTTGCTTTCATGATCTCTTCTTACACATACATAAATCTAAAGTACTACAGTGCATATCATTTTAATTTTTGGTGTTTCTTTGCTGAATGTGAAAAATTCCCCTCCTATCCTTGCCTGCTTGGCAGGAAAATCTCTGCTGTGTCACCTGATACAGATAAAACAGAAGCCTTGGTTCCATCTGAACCAGGCCTTCTGTTTTGTGTGTGTGTGTGTGTGCGGCTGAACTTTCTGCCAGCAGAACTGAGAAGAGATTTGAATTCCTGTGTTCCATCCACAGTAAACATTCCTTATAAAATGGGGAGAGAATATCCCACTTTTTGATTGGTTCTTATCTGGGCATCAAATCTGTTTGATGCACAGGTAACAAGCATTTGTCAATGCCGAATGCTGATTGCGTTGGTCCGTTGAGCTCACTCACTGCCCCTGTGTCACTCACTCATTCTGTTTCTCCTGGTGCTGCAGGCTGCTCTTTTGTACTGGGCTCCTGCCTGAGGTTGGCATGTTTTTCTGCCCACAAAGAAATCTGCAGCTGTCCCGACAGAGCTCTGTTGAGGTGGGTCACTCCCCCTCTCTCACTCGCTCATTCTGTTTCTGCTGGTGCTGCAGGCTGCCCTTTTGTACAGGGCTTCCACCTCTGTTGGTGGTTTCTTCTGCCCACAAAGAAATCTGCTGCAGTCCTGACACAGGTCTGTTGAGTTAGCTCATTCTCCCTCTCTCGCTCATTCCGTTTCTTCTGGCACTGCAGGGTGGCCTTTTGTACTGGGCTCCTGCCTGCGTTGTCGACTTTTTCTGCCCACAAAACAATGTGCAGCAGTCACGATAGGGGTCTGTTGAACTCGCTCACTCCCCTCTCTCACTTGCTCATTGTGTGTCTCCCAGCACTGCTGGCTGCCCTTTTGTTCTGGGCTTCTACCTGCGCTGTGACCTTTTTCTGCCCACAAACAAATCTGCAGCTGTTCCAACAGAGCTCCGTTGAGGTGACTCATTCCCCCTCTCTCACTCACTCATTCTGTTTCTCCTGGTGCTGCAGGCTGCTCTTTTGTACTGGGCTTCTGCCTGCATCAGCACATTTTGCTGCCCAAAAAGAAATCTGCAGCTGTCCCGACAGAGCTCAGTTGAGGTGGGTCACTCCCCCTCTCTCAGTCACTCATTCTGTTTCTGCTGGCGCTGCAGGCAGCCCTTTTGTACTGGGCTTCTGCCTCTGTTGCCACCTTTTTCTGCCCACAAAGAAATCCACAGCAGTCATGATAGAGCTCCATTGAGCTCACTCACTCCCCCTCTCACTCGCTCATTGTGTTTCTCCCGGTGCTGCAGGCTGCCCTTTTTTACTAGGCTTCTGCCTGAGTTGGCACCTTTTTCTGCCCACAAAGAAATCTGCAGCTATCCCGACAGAGCTCTGGTGAGGTCGCTCACTTCGCCTGTCTCACTCACTCATTCCATTTCTCCTGGCGCTGCAGGCTGCCATTTTGTAGTGCTCTCATGCCTCTGTTGGCACCTTTTTCTGCCCACAAAGAAATCTGCAGCAGTCCTGACAGAGCTCTGTTGAGCTCGCTCACTCCCCCTCTCTCACTCGCTCGTTCCACTTCTGTCGGCACTGCAGGCTGCCCTTTTGTACTGAGCTCCTGCCTGTGTTGCCACCTTCTTCTAACCACAAAGAAATCTGCAGCAGTCACGATAGAGCTCCATTGAGCTCGTTCAGTCACTCCCCCCCCACTCGTTCGTTTTGTTTTTTCCGCCTCCGCAAGCTGCCCTTTAGTACTATGCCCCTGCATGCATTGCTGCCTTTTTCTGCCCACAAAGAAATCCACAGCAGTCCCAACAGAGCTCCATTGAGCTCACTCACTCCCCCTCCCTCACTCGCTCGTTCTGTGTCTTCCACTGCTGCAGGCTGCCCTTTAGTACTGGGTTCCTGCCTGCATTGCTGGCTTTGTCTGCCCACAAAGAAATCTGCAGCAGTCCAGACACAGCTCCGTTGAGGTCGCTCACTCCCTCTCTCTCACTTGCTCATTCCGTTTCTGCCGGGGCTGCAGGCTGGCCTGTTGTACTGGGCTTCTGCCTACATTGCAGCCTTTTCCTGCCCACTAAGAAATCCACAGCAGTCATGATAGAACTCCATTGAGCTCGCTCACTCCCCCTCTCTCACTCACTCATTCTGTTTCTCCCAGTGCTGCACGCTGCCCTTTTGTACTGGGCTCCTGCCTGTGTTGGCACCTTTTCCTGCCCACAAAGAAATCCACAGCTGTCGCGACAGAGGCTCCGTTGAGGTCATCCTCCCCGGTCTCACTCGCTCATTCTGTTTCTCCTGGTGCTGCAGGCTGCCCTTTTGTACTGGGCTTCTGCCTTTGTTGGCATTTTTTCCTACCCATAAAGAAATCTGCAGCAGTCCCGACAGAGCTCCGTTGGCCTCACTCACTCCCGCTGTCTCACTCACTTGTTCCATTTCTGCCAGTGCTGCAGCTGACCTTTTGTACTGGGCTCCTGCCTGTGTTGCTGCCCTTTTCTGCTCACAAAGAAATCTGCAACAGTCACGATACAGCTCCGTTGAGCTCGCTCACTCACTCCCCCCTATCACTCGTTCGTTCTGTTTCTCCTGCCGCTGCAGGCAGCCCTTTTGTCCTGGGCCCCTGCATGCATTGCTGCCTTTTTCTGCCCACAAAGAAATCTGCAGCAGTCCCAACAGAGCTCCGCTGAGCTCACTCACTCCCCCTCCCTCACTCACTCATTCTGCATCTCTTGCTGCTGCAGGCTAGCCTTTTGTACTGGGTTCCTGCCTGCATTGGCGGCTTTTTCTGCCCACAAAGACATCTGCAGCAATCCCGGCACAGCTCAGTTGAGCTCGCTCACTCCCCCTTTCTCACTTGCTCATTCCGTTTCTGCCGGCACTGCAGGCTGGCCTTTTGTACTGGGCTCCTGCCTCTGTTGGCATCTTTTTCTGCCCACAAAGAAATCTGCAGCAGTCACAATACACCTCCGTTGAGCTCGGTTACTCCCCCTCTCTCACTCGCTCATTCTGTTTCTCCCGATGCTGCAGGCTGTCCTTTTGTACTGGACTCCTGCCTGTGTTGGCATCTTTTCCTGCCCACAAAGAAATCTGCAGCTGTCCCGACAGAGCTCCATTGAGGTTGCTCACTCCCCCTGTCTCACTCGCTCATTCTGTTTCTCCTGGCACTGCAGGATGCCCTTTTGTACTGGGCTTTTGCCTCTGTCGACATCTTTTTCTGCCCACAAAGAAATCTGCAGCAGTCCAGACAGAGCTCCATTAGCCTCACTCACTCCCCCGGTCTCACTCACTCATTCCGTTTCTGCCAGTGTTGCAGGCTGCCCTTCTGTACTGGGCTCCTGCCTGCATTGACACCCTTTTCTGCCCAAAAAGAAATCTGCAGCAGTCATGATACAGGTCCATTGAGCACGCTCACTCCCCCTCTGTCACTCGCTCATTCTGTTTCTCCCACCGCTGCAGGCTGCCCTTTTGTACTCAGCCCCTGCATGCATTGCTGCCTTTTCCTGCCCACAAAGAAATCAGCAGCAGTCCCAACAGAGCTCCATTGATCTCACTCAATTACCCTCCCTCACTCACTCGTTCTGTGTCTCCAGGCACTACAGGCTGCCTGTTCGTACTGGGCTTCTGCCTGTGTTGTTACCTTTTCCTGCCCACAAAGAAATCCGCAGCAGTTCAGACAGAGCTCAGCTTGAGCTCAGTCACCCCCCCCAGTCGCTCAATGCTAATCTGTCCCAAACACAGATTTCCAACAGCGACTGCTGCAACACATTTCGTCCAGGAAGTGAAAAATGACAGCTGTACTGTTCATAAAGAGGTGTGAACAAATGCCAGTGTTGAAAATCTGGCATGAAAATATTACTAATTTGCAAACTTACAAGGGCGCGTGGAACCTGCACAACACACGCTCGTAACACAGTCATTTTATGGAGTTTCATCACAAAATTTTCAACATAGGCATTGTAGGACCTCTGCTCATGAACAGCATCAGTGCGATTTTCTTAATATGTCCCAAACACTCATTTCCCACAGCGACCATGCTATTGTGTGCCGAAAGACCAAAAACACATTTCGGCCATGATGTGAAAAATGACAGCTGCACTGTTCATAAGGAGGTGTGGCAAAATGGCAATGCTGAAAATCTGAGAAAATATTGCAAGTTGCAAAGGTACGAGTAAAGGAACGACATTTGTAACACACTATTTGACGGATTTCATCACCAGATTTTCAACACAGGCATTTTAGGACCTCTGCTAAAGAACAGTGTCACTGTCATTTTCATAATATGTCCCGAACATGGATTTCCCACAGCGACCACGCTTATTCTGCGTCGGAACTGTGAAAACACATTTTGGCCAGGATGTGGAAAATGACAGCTGTACTGTTCACAAGGAGGTCTGAAAAAATGCCGGTTTTGAAAATTTGGTGTGAAAATATTGCAAATTCGCAAAGTTACAAACGTGCATAGCAACTGCGCAACACACACTCGTAAAACAGTAATTTTTTGGATTTTTGCCACCAAATTTATAGTATAGGCTTTCTGAGAGCCCACCTCATGAACACTGGCACTGTCGTTTCATTAATCGGTCCCAAAAGGGGATTCCACGCAGTGACCACAAAATTACCTTTTGGGGCTGAATACGCCATGACAGTTCCAGAATTCATGAGGAGGGGTCCCAAAAACCCCATGTTGAAAATTTGGTGCCAAAATTCCAAAAAATGCTTGAGATATGCATTAAAGTTGAAAAACCCCAATTTATTCCATTATACAGCTTACCAGCATTTCTCAGTTCAAGCGGTCGGCTTTGAAGAGTTCAGATGTGTTCCCGTACTTGAAGATTGTCGCTGGACTCCAGAGTAGAGTATGGGTTGAGGGAATGTGGGGAGGCAGGAGCGAGTGGGTGGGTGCGGGTTGTGGAGGGAGCAGGGAGACTGCCAAGGGACCGCTTCTGTTTTACAGGTAAAATAAAAAGATATCACGGGACCGATTTTTACTTTTACAGGGCATGTGGCATGCTGGGATGGGCTCCCAGCATGTCAGCAGAGTCTTCTGTGGGGGCAGCTGTAGCCGACGGGGGATTGGGCACCCCCATCGGCACACAAGAACAAGAGGGGGCTGGGGTGCTACATCATGCTGACGGGGACTGGGCACCCCATCGGCAGACAACATAAGTGGGGGGGATTACATAATGCAGCTGAGGAGTGGGCTCCCCCGTCGGCAACATAAACATTATGGCACTGAAGCCGATGGAGATTGGGGCCCTTGTCAGCAAACAAACACAGGGGAGCGGGGCACGTGCTACCGAGGGGGATTGGGCAACCACTCAGCGGGGGGGGATATTGTTTGTGAACATGGCAGCAAGCTGCCGCCATGTTCACAAACAATATCAATGTTTCAAGGTTCCACCCTGCAATGATGGGTCACTCCCTCATTGCTGCGAATGGCTGACGCTGCAATGACAAGGCGGCCCCTGATTGCAGCAGCAGCTAATTTTTTACAAGTTGGTGGCACACTGGCTGAACTAGTGACAGGAGCAGCGTGCCACAGCATTTGGGGAAGCGGGCCAAGCCTTTACAGGCTGTGGGGGCATTGGCCACTACAGTGCCATGCCTCCAAAACCTGCTTCTGGAGAAAGCTGCTGCAATATGTTTCTTGCGCATGCACACAGTCAACATAAAAACAAGTCCTAAGAAGCATGACTGCAGTACAAAAAAGAAAATATCAGTGTGCCATTAGAACTTTCAGCTTTTGAAATGTTGCCATATTTTTTTCCACAAACGTTATGGATGACAACCACCTTAAACAGTACAATAGATAATCCCTCCAATAACCATAGTTGACAACTTTAAATTGCTGATAAAACTCCTATAAAAATGTTACCTTTTGAATTCAATAGAAAATGCAATTTCTAACATTCTGATTTCTCATTGTTAAAGATTTTATGTTTTCCATAGTACACAGATACAAATAGCAAAACATATTTAACACGACATAATTAATCAAACATCTAGGTTACAAACATGTGGTATGATGTGGTGGTCTCAGGTGCTCACATCAGATGAGAGACTGTACTTAATCTATTAGTATGATTCCTATGACCTGTACTTTGGTGTATTGGCATACGATTATTGTATCAGCATCTTGCAGTAGAAGTGTATACAAAGGGATCATTATAGTAGCGAGTACCTACCTCACATCTTACAGTGAGATGGTAGAACCACATGCCGAGCCAGTGAGTCTGATCGTAGAGCATCTGTTATGATCCGGAGTGCTTGAACTCATGTGGCACTGAGCCTGTTCTCCATCTACAAAAAGCAAGATGGTTCCACAGACTAACCTAGAACTAGTTAACTTTTATATAACTACATATAACAGAAGGGTGTAACATATATCCTTTACTGAGGCCTCTGAGCTATTCTTTTGGGTAGATGTATGCATCCAAGCTGCATGAGTGTTCTGCAAGGGAGACTTTACCTGGGTTCTTAACGTATTCCAGTCCTGGGGGTCAGGTATACCAGAAAGGGGTCACAACACTTATGAAATTTTACTCTTTGGCATGTGACAATGTGGGACCTTCTCTCCATCTCGTATAAGTTACCCAAGGCACTGAGAATTTCATTTAACCTGGGAATTCGAGTGCTACGCCAGTTACTGAGGATCTGGCATTTGGTTTGCATGCTCAAGAGCATCACCCATTGAAATTCCAGCGGAGAGAGGTGTGGGGTGTGAGAATTCATGCCCAGAAGCCAGAGATGAGGGGGGAAGGGCATTGATACATTTTTACTTAGAACTCATTTGTTTAACTGGCATACCTTACCCCACAGATTCTGTATGGCTGGACAAGGCCAAACTGTATGAAGGAGATCTCCTGGTTGGTGGCATCTCCAGCAGTGATCATTGCCTAGAATTTTAGCTTTGTATAGGACACCTGGGGTCCTGTACCACCAGTGGAGGAGTTTGTTTTGTATTAGCCTGCTTCGGGCATATAAATGGATTTTGGGCTGTTAGTCCTACTCTGGGTCCACTGTGCATCTGAGAAGGTGGTGTTGAGAGCCTTTTACCATTTCCTCTTTGAATCATCCAATTGATTTGGGAGGGTGTCCCTAAGTTGGGCATGTATAGCTCCTGCTCTGCCCTTGGTGAGGGCTAACCACCTAGTGATAGGCGTGGGTTGCATGCAGGCAGGTGTGTGGGAGGGGGATACTACTTTTACCACATCTCAGAGCTGGAGATACCTCCAAAAGTCCTTGCAGGAGATATCCCATTGTTCCTGGAGCTGCTGGAATGTGTCCACCTGTTGTGCGATGGTTCGAGGATGTTGGTAATGCATAATATACCCTTGGAAACCCATGTGGGCCAGTGTATGGGAGCTCTTTGTATAATAATTTGGGGGTTCTGCCATACGGGTGTTAGACAGGGGGCATGGAGGGTGGGTTTAATTGGAGTTGTTTCCAGTAATGAAGTGTAGGCCCCGTATGGTGGGGTGCCCTTTACCTGGTGTCAGGGATGTTGCCCACAGAAGTGAGGCCAATAGGGGAATCTTGGCCTGATCTTGTTCCATCTGAAGCCACTGTGGGGATGCAGGGGACCAGGGGGAGAGCCAGCACAAAGCATGAGTGACCTGGAATGCGATTTTATATCGTTCCATCCAGGAGAAGTTCCAGCCCCCCTTTCCCAATGAGCCTACAATTTGTTGTGATTGTATTGTGATCTATTTTGTCCCCATAGAAAGTTTCCAACCATTTTATCGATCTTATGGTATCACACCTTAGGCAGTTCTAAAATGATGTGGGAGAGGAAATATATTATCTTGGGGGCCATTGACATCTTAAAGGCTGCTATCTTACCAGCTATAATGAAGTTCTGGCATCCCCACCTTTCCATTTCTGCACTGGATTCATTCAGTAGGGGTCCAAGATGTTTTTCCCATATGGTGTTGGTCTGTACGCTGATCTTGACCTCCCCCCAAATATGTGAGTTTGTCTGCGACCTACTTTAAACCCAGGACGGGTGATTTCTGAGGTTGGCAGAGAGGGTTGAGGGGAAGGATCTCGGACTTTGTCTGATTGACCTTGAGACTGGAATAATTTGTAAATCTATGCAGGAGTTCCATTGGGGGGCAAGAGAGGTATGCGTATCTGCCAGTGGGATGAGCAGGTCATCTGCATACATTAGAGTGAGGCAGTGGGTTTCCTCTTTTAAATCCCAAGAATATTTATATCCTGGTGAATAGCAGCTTCTAGTAGCTCAACGGCCAGCAAGAACAGCAGTGGTGATAAGGGGCATCCCTACCTGATGCCCTGATCCAGTGGAAAGGGGGTGACAGTATGGAGTTTGTAAGCACTCTGGCCTTGAGGGAGGAGTAGATTGCATTGATCCAGGAGCAGAATTTGGGGCTGAATCCATATTGTTTTAGCATGAGGTTGAGATAATCCCACTCTGCTGAGTCGAACATCTTCTCAAAGTTGACAGCCATTGCTGCTGCCAGCACTGAGAGGGCACATGCCATGTGCATGAGATTCACAAGGGACCATATGTGGTCTTCACTGAATCTGCCCTGCACAAAGCCCACCTGTGAGGGGTGTATCAGTTCTGGCAGAAGGGATTTGAGCTTGTTCACAATAGCCTTAGCGTAAACTTTGCTGTCAGCACTAATGAGGGATATGGGCCTATAACTACTGGCTACTGTCGGGTCTTTACCCCTTCTTTGACAGGATAGTGATGATGGCTTCACATAGTGTGGGTGGGAGTATCCCTGCATGCTTGGCCTCAGCAAACACTTGACATAGAATGGGGGCGACTGTGGGAGCTAGAGCCTGAAGGAAGTCAGGGGAGAACCCATCACCTCCTGGGGCCTTACCTTTCTTTACGGACATTAGAGCATCCCTAACCTCATCCACAGTCAGGGGGTGTCCAGTAGTTCACTCTGTTTTGGGGACAGTTTGAGAAGGGATAGACTGTCCAGCAATTGCTGTGTATCTGGTGGAAGGTTTTGTCGAAAGGTGGTATACAGAGTTGTGTAGAAGTCTGACATTATTCTGTTTACCTCAGTGGGTTTAGTGAGCATCTTTTGGGTTTGTGGGTCTCTGAGGCTGGCTATATGTCTGTTGGCCTGCTGTTTCCTCAGCTGGTAGGCAAGTATTTTCCCTGATTTGTTCCCTCCCTCCCAGTATGCATGTTTGATCTTCAGCAGGGCTAATTCGGCCTTCCAGGATAGGAGTTCATTCACTTCTAACCTGAACTTAATGGCTTCCTTCCACACTGCCAGGTGTAGGGTGTTTTTTTTTAATGCTTTAAGCCTGACTTTGGCCTTTCCCAGCACCTTCTCTGGGGTCACAAGTTTCTGCTTTCTCAGCTTTCTCCTATAGGAGGTATAACCTATAATTTTACCTCGAGTTGTGACTTTGTATGCCTCCCAAGTATTCCCTACACCGGTGTCGTTAATGGGGTTTTCCTGGAAGAACAGCTTGGACACTTTAATGACCCATGACAGAAACTCCAGGTCTCCTAGTAGATGGGGATCTAATCTCCACGAGGGAGACGGTATTCAGCTGGGCCCCAGACCCACAGCATGTGAACTGGCACATGGTTTGATATGATCATGGGTAAGACGCTGGTCCCTATTGTGGATTGAGAGATTTGGGGAGAGACTAGCCAGTAATCTAGCCTGCTCAGCATGCTGTGTACACTGGATTGGAAAGTATAGTCTCTCTTCCTTGGATGTGTCAGGCACCATATATCTTCTAAGCTGTGTTCTTCCATTAGCTGTTGGAGTGCTATCATACCCCTGGGGTGAGTGTTCTTACCTATCTTGCTTTTGTCCACCACGGGGACAAGTGGCAAATTGAGATCTCCTCCCATAATAATGGGAATCTTCCCTCCCTCCAGAACCCTGAGTTTGTCCTAGAGCTCTTGAAAGAAAACTGGATCGTCCTCGTTGGAGGCATAAATGTTTGCTAGTAGGATTGGACCCTGGGGAGTGTCCATGAGGGCCATAACTCATCTGCCTTGTGGGTCCGATTTGCTAGAGGTGACGGTTCATGGGGAGGGTTTTATTTATCAATATGGCCACCCTCCTCTTCCGTGTCTGGGCCATGGCATGCACCTCTTGGCCCACCCAGTCCCTAACCAGGGCCGAGTGATCATTTCTAGTCAACTTTGCCTTCTGGAGAAAGGCTATGTGTGTCTTTACTCTCTTCAGATGAGTCAGTACCTTTTTCCTTTTCATGGGAGTGTTTAACCCCCTAACATTCTATGTGTGGCAGGTTAATTCAGCCATGATCCAGGATTTCTCGAGTGATGCTATACAGTATTATGTTACCACCTAAAGAGAGCAACAGACCACACATACCCTTCCGATGCTGCATGTGAACCTGTGCAACAATCTTGTCCAAAGATTGTGTCTGACAGAAATGTAAGGTTATGCAAAACCTTACCCAAAGATCAGAGATTTGCCCATACATATTTTTTCTAACCATATGAAGCATATTGTTACACCACAAAGACATACTATCACTGCTTTAACTAGTTACAACAACTGGAGCACTATCACGTGCTGACAGGATGGCAGGTAATCCAGACCAAGGGCATACTCCCACCTAGTCCATCTCCATCTCCTGTTTGGGGCTGGTCCACTGTGGCCTGTCTGCTGTGGTCTGGGGTGATTACAAAGGATGCTTAATGGAGAACTGTTAGCTCCCTGGCTAGGCAGTACTCCATTCCCTGGGTTGATTAATAAAGAAGCTTAAATCTCCTCCTGCATTTTGAGGGGTTCCTGATAGAAACCTATTCCCCGAGGAGCCTGCTGGGTGATACTGGTGGGGTGATGATTGTGGGTGCAGGAGTCTCAGCAGTTTCACCAAGCCCAGCATCTCTCTTAAGAGCCATTTATGGTTACGCTTGTATGGGTGTGGAGTGGCTGTTGCCAGCCAATCCTCCTATGATCTGGTGGGGACTGGGTCTGTTGGAGCAAAAGCTATAATATCATTTTTTGCAATGATGCACTTGGATTTACCTTGGGCCTCACCCCAAAAATGATTTTCATAAATTACCAAAAATAATAAAAATTCAGATGTGACATTATCCTTTGCTCTCCAGATTCCAGATAATGGCAATAACACTGCTTTCCACACTTATGAATATGAAAAATATATGTATTTTATTTACACCTATACAATAATTCTAAATATTACTCATTAGTATAAATATCAAGCATAATAACTGTAAACATCAACAAAATTGTTTCCGAAAATCAAGCAAACTACTGTAATAACAAATTAAATTCTAGCAAATAAACATGCAAACTCATAAGATCAATATCTCAGATTGTTTCTGTATAAAACATGCTTTCAAAAAAAAGATAAATATATGATAAAAAAAACTGTTTCAAAACTTCATAGTATGTAAAATGCATTTTCTTTTTATGAGAACTTGCAACAACTCATCATGTCAGTGTTTTGTGCTATACTTTCATAAAACTTAGTTTTAACTTTTCAGATCATGCAAAATATTTCTCAGTTTAAACCCTTATAAACTGTATACCCCAAGTTCTGTAGTTAAAAATAAGTTCCCCTTTGTACTTTCCAGATAAACCAATTTAAATTATTAAAACCATCAATTAAAATTAATTAGTAAAAGTAATTAAAATTATACTTAAATTTCTGGTTGTAGAGGTGGTTCTTCTTCTCTCAACTTAGAAATCTTGGTTGAGTCTAGCTCTGGATGAAAAACTCTTTTTAGTTAGCTAATCTTCTTGACCCTGGAACTTTTTTGCATGGACAAACATTGCAGATTAAATTCCCCTTGCTTAAAGTCATATCACCAAAAGTCAGTTCTTGGTTTTGTAGAACAGCTTTAATTTGCACAGTCCATTGCAATACTGGATTTAAAGAACTTTCTTGTGGATAGCAAAGTTGTCTTAACTGGATTTTGACTTCTTCACATTGATTTACTTGCAATCAAAACCTTAGACACTAGACTTTCTCTTTCCCACAGTACTGCAGCTTGTGTGAATTTTAAAGTTAAGTCTCTGGTCTAGGCTTTAGCAGGCAACATTACTTTAGTCAAAATGCTCAGCAAATAAAACACAGATATTGCTCTGTTGCCACCATGGAAACGTTCTTGTCCAAGCAATTTACTTTTAGACTTTGTGGCAGCACCGCATAAGCTTCCCAGCCTATCCTCAGGCTGGTCCTAGTATTTCAAATACAGGTGTGACCTAAACCTTTTTAGCCTAGCTACAGCTATAAAGCCATTAGAATTTTCAATTAGACTAGCGTAGATCTTCTTACATCAGTGTTTCAGCTCAGACTGAGGGGTGGTCAGAAAAATTTACTGATATGAATCTGCTCTGGTGATGTCATCACTAGATTTTGATTGGTCTGAGTCACTAAGGGGGCCAGGTTTCTGTCTCCCTACAGATGATAAATGGTGACAGTGACCATACCTTTTTAAGGACTGCCCCCTTCCTTAAGACTTATTTTTAACTCAAAATTATTTTTCTTAATAACGTTTTCATCCAACCGAACTTAACCATTAAACTTACATATTCAGGTGTTTTTCATCAAGTGGAGCATTTTGGTATGAATTTTATATTCCTAGCACTGATACTTTTTAAATTACACTATTAAGGGTTATAACTTCATAATTCTACTAAAACTTCTTAACATAAAGTGATCATTTATCTTTAAATATTCTAAGCTACAGAATAATGTAAGACTTGTTTAACAAATCTGTTATTAAAGTCTTTAAACATTACCTTTATTCAGGCACATGCTTTTTCTTTGTTCTGCCTAAAGAGGCAATAAATCTCAAACTGTCAAAATATTCTTTTAGATGGTTTTGCTCTTTAAAGTAACAAGGTGCATAATTAAGAGTCATATTTTTAGACTCCTCAGGACATCTGCTATCATGAGAGACTAGATTTGTCTGGTTATCAATAAGAGAAGGTTATTAAAATAACTTTTAAACATAACTCTTGAACCCTTGGCCCTGCACTTATGATATTACACGTTCTTATTACTCATACTAGTGCCTATCAACTGTCCAATTTTCATAGTGGCAGTACATTGCATTGTGAAGACATAAATAAAATGCCAGCCCGGTGGTACTGAGGGTTGAGGTGTTGGACACCACAACTCACACCACGCCAGCAATCTGGGTTTGGGAGCAAGCCCGGGTCGTCGGGAGTTGGCAGTGGAGGAGAGGGATTGAGCATCCAAAGGACTGCTGTCCCTCTCCAGGGTGGGAGCCTGTAGCTGTCAGTGTGCTGGTGGCCCCTAGTGGAGGCCGGGGATGATACAGCAACACAGGCAACAAAAGGGGTGAATTGGGGCATGACACCGGAAGGCAGTGTGCATGGGAGCATGCTCGCTCCATTCATTGGCATCACTGCATGCCCCACTCACAAAGGGGAAGTCGAACGGGGGGAAAAATGGTGACCGGTCATGGAAGCTTGATGGCTGTTTGGCAGGATGCCCAGCTCTGAGAGCATCATTGCAAAATACTGGATCCAGTTTCAGTGGAGAGAGAGAGAGGGGGCCTCTCTGCCACCCCACCACAGGGGGAAAGCCACAGGGGTATGCAGCGGGGGCCCAACTAAGCCAGGGTGCTCTGGACAGTGGCCAGAGGAAGCAGGATGCCTGGATGTGGATGGCAGACTGGAGGCCAAGGTAGAAAAATGACTAACCAAAAAAAAGATATAAATAAAACTTATTTCTACACAGACTGTAATGGGACCTTTAAACTCATTTCCTAAGACAATTCCAGGCTGTATTAGTCACATGACCTTCTATCTGATTGTAGTCATGGTTACCTAGCTCTGGCCAGGACTGAAATATTCCTGAATTGTGAGAGATGTAAGTTAGGCCCCATCTTATCTCTGTGCTACAGCTAGAGTACAGAGCCTTGAAGTAGGAAGTTTCAGTTTTAAAGCATTTTTTTCACTCTGAAACTGTCTCCATTTTAAATGGCATCATTCCTCCATTTTAATTTATAAGATTTAATCAACTAATGCTTTTGTTTTGTGTTTAGGAATTTATGCAAACAGTAATCTTAACCAGACATTATAGTAAACATTCCCTTAATTAATCTCATATAAAATCACATAAAATAATAATTAAAAATTAATTTCTTGATAATAAAAATAAAATAATTTTCCCATCAAGGGTTTTGTTCCTACAGATCTATTTGTTAGTGACCTGTTTCCTGAGGTTGTGTATTCATGCTGAGCCCATGCTTGCCCTGAGGAGCTAAAGGTCGTCGGTCAGGCATCTTCCTATTTCAGCCTGTATCCCTGCCCTGCTCCTATGGGCTGATGGGTGTCAAGAATTAGGCCAGAAATATCTGCCTGTTTATTATAACCCCTGCTCCCCTAGGTCGGTTCAGTGTCTGGGTCTGCCCCCTCAGAGCCTACTGGAAGGCATACTTCATTCAGTCCTGTCCTTCAGGGGAGAATGAGGGGGGCTGGGAGATATTTCCTGGTCTGTCAGGTACTCCCTCCTTATTTGGGGGAGGGCTATAAAGTTCAGCTTGGCAAGTGGATATATCAGGCCATCCCTCTAACCCTGCCAATCTGTGCAGTGGTATCCTTAACTGTGCTGGTATTCGAAGAGGCTTTCTATGGGTAGATTAAGTTCCCCACTGCCCATGTTCATGGGGTATGTAGAAGAGGTTATGATTTTTCCAGTCTTGGTAAGGCCTCTTTCAGTAGGTATGCTTCATATAGGACACGGGCCTTGGGTTAGGGGATAGATGGTGTATAGCCACCAGTAAATGCATCAAATCCTATACATGTGAGCCCTTCCCCTCAAGACCTCATACTTATATGTCCATTCAGTTCAATTTACAGGGCAGTACCACAGACAGCATGCCTACATGTATCCCCTAAGGTTCCAAGGGTACAAGTAGAATATAACCAGTGGTGGGGGTTGTTAGACTGTTAATATCAGGGAGTGGGTGAAGGCCAACTACCATACAGGGCAAGTTTGGTAGTAGTTGTAACCCCACAGCCATAGTCATCCTTAGCCCTTGATACTGATTCCTCCTACTCACTGCCTTGTACCCTCACTACCCTGGAGAGAAAGTAGTAAAATAAACAATTATCTGATTCATCACCCATGGGCAATCAGGTCTCCAGTTCCTCCAAAGACTCAAATGGTGCTGCCTGATTTGGAGGCTAGTTCCACTCAATTGCTTGGGGCCCTTCAGGGTCAGAGATCTCAGAGTTCTGTCCTTCGGTGATGCCTGAGGGGTAGGACCATGTGCAGCTATGTTGGCCCAGGGCTGCTCCATGGTTGTTTGGGACTGCAGATAAGGTCCAGGTGTAGGTTCCTGGTGGGGAGGTTTCTTCTCCAGTTGGTGCTGTGTTCCAGTGGGTGAAGCCAAAGGTGCATATTTGTTATTGTCAAAGTAGGTACTGGTTACCACTGCTTCTTCTGCTTCTTGTTACCCTTCTCCGCTGCAGCTACAGGACCACATTCAGCCTGCTGGGTGCTCTCTTGTCGTGATGTTTCTGCTGGTGTCTTTTCTGATTTCTGGATGGGAAGGCCCAGGTGTCTGGTGTTTGCTGGTGTGCTTGCTGTACTTCCATCTGCTTCTCAGACTGCTGCATCTGCATGCGGAGGTACTGGAGGCCTTGTGGTATGAGCTGTGTCACTTTTGAGAGCAGGCCAAGTCCTGCTAATAAAGTCCTGGAGCACCTCCAGTGTGGCAAACAACCTAGGTGTGCCGTTCATCACCACCCTCATGGTGGTCTGGTATTGCAAAGAAAAGAGGATCCCCAGAGCAATGAGTTGCTTGTGGACAGCAGTATATTCCTTTCTCTTGTTCACCAAATTGTGGGAAACGCAAGGATGTAGTATATATTCCATGAAAGGGGTCCGAGTGCTTGGGCCTTTGCCAGGACCCAGTCCTTGTCAGTGAAATTAAGGATTCTAGCCAGTACAGGCCGAGGGTGCTTGCTGGGCCTGGAGGCTGGATTGAGAGTTCTGTGTGCCCTTTTGATTGTGAAGCCCGGGGGTAGCTGCTGCTTCAGGAGTTTAGGGAGTGCCTTGTATAAAAAATCCACCATGTTTCCCTCTTCAGAGCCCTCCGGGGAGCCAAGGAGCCACAGATTATTTCTGCAGCTCCTGTTTTCTAAGTCATCCACCATTGCTATTAAGGACTTTCTGGTGTAGGCGTGCTCTCATAGCAGAGAGTGGAGATCCTCGATGGCTGCTGAGTTGGCCGCAGCCTGGTGTTCCATTTGAAAGATCCTTGTGTCTAGCTGATGGATGGCCAAGGTGGTGTTGATAGACATGATGGTCACTTCTGACATCTGTTGTATCCGTGTGTTGAAAATCTCCATGATTTCCTTATTGTCTAAGTGCTCTGTGGCCTGTGTGGCAGCATCAGCCATACACCTTGTGGCAGCTGAAGATTCAGGGGATCACTTATTTCCGTCGATACAGTAAGTTAAAGGAAGCTGTTGATATATTTGTAAAGCGTGCCTTTATAAGTTCACGCTCAACTATTTTTCTTGTAATCCGGGTGATAAAGTCGGAGATATCTGATGCTATGTCTCAGAGAACTGCGGAGCCAATCTTTTATCAGCCATCAGGGTTGGAGTCAACATTCTGATTTCTTTCTGTGCCTCCTGCTGTTACGTTTGTTCCCACTGTAGCCAACATGCTGCTGATCCTGTGGTGTGAACAACAACAAAAAAAAGGGTAGATCAATTTTCATTCAAAATTATTCTTTTCCACAGTCACCTTCCTCGAACTTCAGAAACACCCAATAAGCTGTAAGGGGGAGGGGGGTGTGAAACAGTACAGGATACCCTTGCTAAGGCTGCTGGCTGTGTGTATGTGTGTGTGTGTGTGTGTGTGTGTATGATTGCATGATTGCGTGTGTGCATGTGTGCGCGCATGTGTGTGTGTGTTCCTGCTTGCTGCCACTAAGTCCCCACTTGTTCCTGCTGCAGTCCCCATCTGCTCCTGATATGCTGTTGTGCTGCCATCAGTAGCCGGTAAATAAACACTCGCGTGCGCGCGTGCACACACACACAGTTCTATATTATATTCTCTCTTTCTCTCTCTCTCTCTCTCTCTCACTTGTGCCATGATAGCCATCACTAATACACTCACCAATACATGGTGGGATGCAGGAGAACTACTGGCAACAAAAAGAAGCCAGCACCGCTGATGCCCATAAAGGGCAAATTTTGACAGGCACATGAACAATGACATCATTTTATTGCAGGTGGAAGGACTATTTTATCATAAATTCTAATAAGAAAATTTGTTTTTTCCACATGCAAAAATTATTTTTCTAACTGTAAAGTATGAAAAAAAAGTTGCACATTTTATAAGTGCAATAAGACACTCCGGGAGTGTGCACTGAACAGATATTGTTGCACTTCCAGGAGCTGAAGGCACTCAGTCTGTGCCCTCATGCCTCACTACACCCCTGGACGTACACTAGTATCTGTTCAATGCATACCCCACTGTGCCTTATTGCTTACATCTCTTGAATGTAGGAACAGACAGAAAAGAAAAATGGTAGGGAAATGGGAGTGGAAAAAGTACAGGAAAAAGAAAGATGAAGGTACAGGTAAATGGGGTGGGTTGGGGAAAATAGAAGGTTTAAGAGCTAATTAAAAAAATGTATTTCCCTTTGCATAATATTTGAACCAGCTTGCTTAATATTTGAACCAACTTGCATATTGTGCAGTTTCTTTGTGGAATTCTTTGCCCACACCACTTAAGCAACTTTCATCCTTTAAATGTTTTTCCTCAGCTGCTCTTCAGTATTTTAAAAATCTTAATGTTTGTTCTTGTAAACTGTATTGAGTATATTATTTATTGAACGTGACTTATTGTGATTTGTTTTTTGTATGTTTTTGTATTGTACTACTTTTGACCTCAGGTTGTACCTGAAAAATGAATATATATTCCAGTGTAACTACCTAAAATTCAAATAAATGGAATGAAAATTAAACCTGAGATGGCATGTCAGTGCTGGATGTGCTGGGACTATTTTGCTGGGATAAACATTTTTTAAAACAACAGTCATGAAAATGTTTATTTTTGTGTATTTGTTCATTCCCACAAAAATAAATGGGCCCATTTTATAATCACAATAAGACACTTCAGAGTGTGCTTTGTGGTGGAAGAATGGCACTTCTTGGGTGGTTGAATGCACTCGGTGATGCCTCGTGCCTCACAACATACTTAAGGTGTGTCATTATCCCACGACAATGCACACCCTGTCATGTCTTATTGCTTAAATAGCAACATGTCACAGCAGCACAAGCTGTGAGTGAAGCTAGGAAAAATTAACATTATCATAATGAAAAGTAAACCATATAGGGCCACCAACCATGTGCATGAGCTCTCCAGTGGCATTGCTCTCCCTGGGGCTTTTCTTCCAGATGTTCCTCTTCTGGAGCTCTCCTGACCCTCCTGCAAACTGACATTGAACCCACCTGGCAGCCCTCCTTTATGCTGCTGGGAGGGGGTGTGTTATGCTGGGGGGGCTCCCGTACTGACTGAGGAAGGGGCTGACACTGATTGATTGTGCAAATCAAGGACTTGACTGCACAAGCAATTAGCATCAAGAGTTGCTACTCAGCCCTCGCTTCTACTTACCAGCACCAGTGCACTAATAGCAGTTATTTTTCAAATTAGGCATCACAAGCCTTTGATGTGCTGCCACGGGAGCTGCTGGATTGGGTTTCCTGCAGCTGGCACTCTCACTCAGGGGGCTGGGCATGGCAGGGACAGTCCTTCCTGACCTCCCCAAACACCGCCCCCCCAAACACACACACATATTTTTAAATAAAAGAAAAAAGTCAGCAGACGGCACTGAAGCCAGTGATGGGACCCCCACCAAAACTTCCTGCGGAGTGCCCAATGCAGCCATGATGCCAGCTGCTAACTGCTGCTATCAAGGCGCCATACCTACTCCCCTACTTTAAAGGTGTTGGGTGTATTGAGGTGCCTGCTGCTGATTCCTCTGGATAGCTTTTTAGGACAAGCTGAGGTACCCGCATTCTCCTGAACAAACTCAGAAAAAGAAGTGGCTACTGGGTCTGCAACCCTCCCAATCACCCCTCCCAAACACTAGGTTGACAGGAAGAGTTATGGGCTGGCCAAACATTACTTCATATGGACTGAACCCAATGGACAGCTAAACACTGTTGCAGTATGCCATCATAACGTATAGCAGCAAGGTGTCCCAGTTTTCCTAGTTAGCATTTACAAAAGGAGACAGTATATTCAGAAGCATTCTGTTCAGATGCTCAATCAACCCATCTGACTGATGATGGTAGGGAGTTGTACGGGTTTTGTATACTTCCAGCAATTCACAGAGTTCTTAGAAAAGGACAGATTCAAAGTTTCTGCACTGGTCAGTATGGATGGACTGCGGGACGCTGAACCTGCAAAAGAACTGCAAATGTAAAATGGGTACTAAGGGAACTGGCTGAGGAGCTGGCAGGGTCACTGTCAGGCCTATTTAATAGTTCACTGGAGTCAGTTGTGGTTCCACAGGAAGGAGGACAGCACATGTGTTGCCCCTCCACAAAAGTGGTCCCAAGGATTACCCAGGGAATTACAGACCAGTCAGTCTGACCTCAATCATGTACAAGCTCATGGAAACCATACTTAAGGAAAGGTAGGAAGAATATCTAAAGGAGCATGGTCTTCAGGATGCGAGGCAGCATGGGTTCATGGTGGGGGGGATTGTGTCAAACAAATCTGATTGATTTCTTTGACTGGGTCACTAGGACAGTAGACAGGGGCCAAGTGGTAGCATCCTCTATCTGGATTTCAGCAAGGCCTTTGACTCTGTGCCCCACAGAAGGTTGATCAGGAAGTTGGCAGATCTCAGTGTTGGGGATAAGATGGCCAGACTGGTGGAAAACTGGCTGAGGGATAGAACCCAGAGGATGGTTGTCGGGGGAGAGTTATCTGGCACCAGGAGAGGTCACCAGTTGGGTCCCACATGGCTTGGTTATGGGGACAGTGTTGTTCAATGTCTTCATCAATCACATTGAGGATGGCATTATGGGCAAAATGTGCCTATTCATGGATGACACCAAGCTCTGCAGGACAGTAGACACAGCTGAAGGGATACAGGACCTACAGGATGATCTGAAAAAGCTGGGGAGGTGTTCTGGGATCTGGCAGCTTGGCTTCAATGCCAAACAATGCAAAGGTATGCACAGTGAAGCCAAGAATCCCAGGACAGAGTACTACATGGGTGGAGTCCAGGTATCTACATCAGAGGTGGAGAAGGACCAGGGAATGTTGATCACTAGTGACCTGAAGCACTCCATGCAGTTCAAGAAAGCAGCAACAAGGGCAAACAAGATGCTTGGATGCTTAGCTAGGGGAATCAGTAGTAGGAGAGAGGAGGTTATACTGCTCTTGCACAGGTCACTGGTGAGGCCACACCTAGAGTAAGGAATTCAGTACTGGTGTCCACACCTCAAAAAGGACATTAACCTGCTGAAGAAGGTCTGGAAGAGAGCTACAAAGATGATAGCAGATCAGCAGGGTAAGACATATGAGGAGATGTTGAGGGCACTGAACATGCATTCCCTAGAGGACAGGAGAGAGAGAGAGAGAGAGAGAGAGGGACATGATTGGGACCTTCAAGTATTGAAAAATAAATAAGGTGGAAAAGGAGGGTCTCTTTAAGCTAAGTGGCAACCATAACACAGGGGTCACAGCCTTACATTGGAGGGGGGAGGTTTAGGAGGGAGGTCAGGAAGTAATTCTTCACAGAGAGGGTGGTGGACACTTGGAATGCACTTCCAGAAGAGGTGGTCTCATTGAAGACAGAGGGAAGCTTTAAGAGAGGCTGAGATAGGCATAGGGGAAAGGTAAGGATCAAGGGTAGGGAGGATGGGAGGAGTGGGAGGGGGGGCCAGGACACTAGCTCAAGCTGTGGATCCTGCAAAATGAGCAGACTAGATAGACCAAATGGCATTCTTCTGCTGGCTTCTTCATGTGTTCATATGAATTGTGTCATTAGCATATTGGCCATAGTTTTAGCTTCATGGTCTGGTAGAGCGTAGGCTTCTGCCCACTTGGTAAGTAGTCTGCTACAACCATAACATACTTGTTCTTGTCCCAGGTGAGCGGGGAAGGAACTAGGATGTCAACGGCCACTTATTCCACCAGGTGACTGGGATAAGAAGTTATCAGGGAAGCTCTGGGGATCTGCCCATTGAGTTTCCTGGGGGCACGGTCTCTGCATGCTCTGATCCAGTCTTGTACACATTGCTGCCAGTGAGGCCAGAAGAAGAAGGCTTTTACTTTTTCCATCACCCTCTCAATTCTAAGATGTCCAGTGCATCTGTCATTGAGCAGGGAGGAGAGGATGAAGGGAGCCATAGAAAAGGGCAGCACAATTTGTTCCTAGCACCTGCCAGTGTGAGCATGGCATAAACTGGGAACGAACAGTTCATTACTAGATATGTGCAACCCATCCCAGACGCAATTGTAATGATGACAACCAGATTCCTTCCAGGTCCTGTCATACAGCTTAGACCTGCCACTTACCTTCCAAGTCTTCAGCTGACTTATGGTTTCATCTTCATCTTCGTGCCAGCCAATGTCACAATTTGCATTCTGAGTTACTTCTGACACTGTGACAGACAGGATGATTGCAAAAGACTCTGAAGGGTTGGTCACCTGTCCATGAGGCATGCAGGAGGGGGCTTCAGCACTGTGGTGGATCTTTCTCCCTTGGTGTACAATTTAATAATTGTATTGGCCAAGCTGTTCTAACCACAAACCAACTGTCCATCTGACTGCTGGAAATTGTGGAGCTAATGTAGAGACCCATGGTCCATCTAGAGAATACATTTCTTGCCAAGAGAAAATGTCAGAAGTATTTCAGAAAAGACCACCATAGGTAGGGGCTCATTTCATGTAGTGGCATACTTTCACTCTGCATTTTACAAGGCCTTGCTGGCATAAACAATGACTCATTCTTTCTCCCCATCAGTTTGAGACAGCACCACTCCAATACCATGGTCACTTGCGTCAGTATCCAGAGTAAGTCTTTTCAAGATCTTGATAAGCAAGGATAAGCACTGCTGTTAAGTCTCTTTAACTCATCAAAAGCCTTTTGACAAGATTCTGACCAGATCACTTCACCCCTTTGTTGACTAACCAGTGTATGGGTCTCACCAAATTTTTTTTTTTTAGATGTTCTGGATGAATCTGTGGTAACAGAAAGCCTGGCCAATGAAACAATGTACCTCAGTCACTGTTTTCCACATGGGCAACTCCTCGCATGTTCCACTATTTTAGGTTCCTTAGCAGTCCCCTCAGTGCTAAAGATGTGGCCTAGGAATCTGATTTGGGTCTGCAGAAGGTTGCATTTTGATGGCTTCACCTTCAGGTGGGCCTTCTCCAGGTGATGGAAGACTTCATCCAGCCAATGAGATGCTCTTGCACAGTCCTGCCAAACACCAGAATGTTATCAAGATTTACTAGGCAAGTAGTCCACTGGAGATCTGCTAGGACCAGACCCATGAGCCACTGAAACATCCCCAGTATATTACATAGTCCAAAAGGCATTACAGTGAACTCATACAGCCCCAGCCTTTTGATGAAGGCTGTCTTAGGCTTGTCTTCATGTGCCATTTCAACCTGCCAATAGCCACTGGCCACATCCAGAGTGCTGAACCACTGTGCATTGGCTACAGTGTCCAGAGTGTTATCAATCTGTGATAATGGATAGGCACCCTTTTCGGTGCTTTCCTTCATCTTGCAGTAGTCCACACAAAACCACAGTCCATCGTTCTTCTTGCACATGAGAACAACTTGAGTGGCCCATGGATGGGTGGAGGGCTGGATCACTCCCTGTTTCTTAATATCATCAAGGTGCTGCTGGAATTTATCTTGCAGGTGCATGGGGACCCCACTCAGGCTTGACTTCCAAGGTCTTGCATTTCCAGTGTCTATATGGTGGTATGTCAAGTTTGTTTTGTCAAGATCAAAGTCTCTACAGCTAAACAAAGACAAATGTTGGTCAGGTATCCCTCTCATAGCACACTCATCACAGAGTTGAAGGCCATGGGTGTGAAGTCCCTTCTCTTTCATCAGCTCATCTACACTCCAAAGGCAGGTGTCTGCAGGCAACCCATGCTCTGTCGAAGTTTCTTCTCTGTTCCAAGGGTAGTGTTGACCTCCCATGGCTTAAATTCACCAATGACCTTGTTCTTCTCCAGGATCCAAGCATCTGGCTCCATATTCATGATTCATACTAGTACTTGTCCATCTCTGCTGGTTACCAAGGTTTGTCCCACCATCAGTCCAGATCCATGCATTCTGTCTGATGGCATGAGGAGTCTCTTCAGTTCCCAGGGTCCCTTCCAGTTGCTGATGACACATGTATGATGATCTCACTTCATGTGGGGCTGGTCACTCTATAGGGCACCCACCATAACCTTTTGGACATCTTCTCTTCTAAAAAGCAAGGGTAACTGTTACCCATCTACCTGGCATGCTCTGTTCTTCAGGTCCACAGTGACTTAAAACTTGATGAGGAATCATTACTAACCACAGCACAGGCACTAGCCTCACCACTGACCAATGAGATCTGTGCTCCTTAGTCAACTAGTACTTCACAATGAATCCCTCTGATTCATCTTGTATGATATACATCTTTTCCAACAGCAGTGGATGTCAGTTGTGGATTAGTGTGGGTCTCCATCTCCTCAGCAGGTATTGGACCCTCTACCCCTGTCATCTTCAGTTTAATGGGTGCCATGGATGTTCCAGAAGGATGTGGTCTGGACTTCCACATCCCCAGTATTCCTTTGGCTTCTTGTCCCCTCCTTTCTCCCCAAAATGTCCTGTTTGTTTATTGCCTGAGCATCTTCCTTTTCATCCTCATGCTTGGTGATCCCCTTGGCAATTCAGGAATGATGAGGCATCAGTCCTGGCTTTCAAGACCTCCATCTCCTTTCTCAGTCATTCCACAGCCCCTACTATCTTCTGTAGAGCATCATCTGGTCTGGCTTCCTTGGTTGGCACACCATGTGTTCAGATCTGGGGCATTGCAGATCACGGCTTCTTGAGTTCGTGGATTGTCTTTAACTCACTCACAATCTGTACTGCTTCCTCCAACATCCTTGGGTTCACACTTTGGAGCTGAACAAAGACTTCTGAGTTTCCCACATTGCTTACAAAGTGATCTCATGCTGACATGTCCTGGGTTGCCAGGTCTGCGGTAGGTTATGCCTCAGTGACTGGTCAGTGGAGGACTTTTCCAAATTCAGAGAATCTCTTTTTCCTGTTTCCTGTCCAGAAATGTGATTCCACACCAGTCTTCTAGCATAGGTGACTCCAGATATTACTGCATTCCCTGCTTTAATCTTTGGTAACTAATGCAATCTTCAGACATCAGGCTCCAGCACACCTCACAAGCCCATCCCTTGAACAGTGGTGTCATGAAGTGGACCTGGTTCTCTTCATAATAGAATCTCTTTCCTCTGTCTCCTATGGTCCAGGAATGTGACCCAACACCAGTCTTCTAGCATGAGTAGCTCCAGATATTGCTTCATTGCGTGCTTCAGTCTTTGGTAACTGGTGCAATCTTCAGGTGCCAGGCCCCGGTACCCCTCATGAGACTGTCCCTTGAACAGCAGTGTTATGAAATGGATCCAGTTCTCTTTTTTCCCAACCATTCACTTCAGTCACTAACTTGAACTGGTCTGCCTAATCCAACCATTCATGATCGCTTCTTGTGAATGACTCAGGCATGTACACAGGTCAGGGCATCTTCACCCATCTTGTTGGAAGTGATGCACTCCACCAGAACTACTCATCGTCCTGGGGGTTCCTAGTTTCAGGTCATCCACACCGACCAACTGGGAAGAGGGCTACTATTAGAGTCTTGGTTCATCTGTACTCTGGGGAAAAAACTTCAAAAGGGGAAATCCCTCTGAACAGAAAATCCCCACATGGGCTTGGAAATCCCACCACCACCACCAACAATGTGATGAAGGTCTCTGTAAGCTTCAATGGCATCAACAAGAAGGCATTTTTGGTGGCACCACCCTTAGTCAGTAGCGGTCTTAAACTAGCTGAGGTGACAATGTTGAGTTGTTCAGCCTGATGGCTGGACACCTAAACATGGTGCACAGCCAGTCACTGGCAGAAGTGAAAAAGGCCATAATGGGCACTGTTCCTCCAGAAATGATACTACTGCCAGCAACTAGAGGAACAGACTAAAAAGGGGCACCAAGATCTACTAAAGTAGCAACCAACGGGTGGAATTACATAGAATAAATAAAACTTTACTGAAGCTGATAAATAGCAATGCAATAAAAGAGTAAAAAATATGTGCAATTGTCAATCAAAAGCAGCCAGTGCAACTGGCAATTAAAACTAGACAGTACACTCAACAATTAAAATTAGGTGGTGCAACTGGAAATTAAAAATAGGCAATCGACTGGCAATTAAAACTAGGCAGTGCAACTGGGAATTAAAACTAGGCAGTGCAGTTCTAAAATCAAGCTCATCACTCTGATATTAACAATAGATGACTATCATTCTAACATGTACGATAAATGCTTATCGCAATAACATTTAGAGGCCATGCCCCAAAACTCACAGAAAAATAGAAAAAAGGCTAGGCCTTTCTTAGTTCTACTGGCCCAGTAGATGCAGGCAATTAATAGCCCTGGGAAGGGCTTTTGTGAGAGCTCAGACCTACCCTGGGACTCTGGCCCAATAGCCAATTGGCTAGGCATGGGGTACCTTTGCTAGGCCATCCCACCACTAGGATAGGGACATCTTAAGTACTGGTACTCACTGCATCACACCACTTCCCCAGGGCTTCCTCCCTGAGTGCCCCCCCAACCAGGGAATGGAATGGCTGCTGCTAGTTGTGTGAAAGGATACAAGTGTTTGTAGATGTGGTATGCCACTAGCTGACCTGCTGGCCATGTCTCCATGGTTCTTCACCACTAGCTAGCCTGCTAGCTGAGTCTCCTTTCTCCATGGGTGCCTGGAAGCAGGACCTCTCCCCACTGGTCAATCCACCATCTGATCCTGCCCAGGACCCACCTCCATGAGGCTAGTGCCCTCGCCTTTGACCGACCAGTCAAGTCTGCTGGGCTTTAATTTGGGTGGGGGGGGGTGGCCGGCCACACCCCCTTTCACCGCTAGCCAACCTGCTAGCCGAGTTCACTTCAGGGCCCCTTGTGACAGGCTACACCCCTTCTGCTGCTAGCTGTCTTGCTAGTTGATACCAGGGACACCTGAAAGGCTCCAGAGAAGGCCACTTGACATCATCAGCCCCCTTTGCTGGATGCCTGCTTTACCTGGCTATACAGCTCTCGAGCCCTTAAAAGGGCTGCCAGGCAAGCAAGGCTCACCGGTGGCAGTGCTCTCTTGGTTGCCTCTACATGTCCCTTGAAGGCTTCTCTTCCAGATTCTCCTCTTCTGACACTCCTATAAACTGGGCTTGAACCCTCCATCAACCTTCTTTATGCTGCTGGGAAGGAGCGTAGCTACTCTGGGGGGACTCCCTTACTGGCTGGGTAAGGGAGCAATGCTGATTGGTTATGCAAATCAAGGACCTGACTGCACAACCAATCAGCATCAAGTGCTGCTACTCAGCCCTCATGCCTCTTCACCAGTATGAGTGCACTAATAGCAATTAGTTTTCAAATTAGGCATTAAGTGTCTTCTTTCTTAGAAATTTAGACTCCTCTTTTACAGTGGGGTCTTTCCCTTATGCAGACGAAAGACAGATTAACTAGCTTCAATTTCACAGGGTTTATATACCCCTCCCCTCTGGGTCACATGGTCCACTCATTTCCAACAAACAGGTATGAAAGGCCCCATTATATGAGTGGCTGGCTTCTAATAAGACGGCCATAGAATCCAAATTTGTTGGAAGAAAAGGACCACTTGGCACACCCAGTTTGCTCAGATGTTCCCTGCCTAGTCCATCCTATGTCTAGTTCTGGAGGTCACACCTCAGAAAGGACATAGACAGGGTGGAGGCAGTCCAGAGGAAAGTAACTAAAATGGTGCGGAGGTTGCACCAAAAGCCCTACAGGCTACGAGTGGCTGGCTTCTAAGAAGAGGGAGCACAACAATTCACTCCCGTCATTTCGCTCCGTGACAACTGGCTCCTGACAACTCACTCTGGTCACAACTGGCTCCCGTAATAACCCACCCCCCCCCAACAATTCACTCCCTGGCAGAAGTAATTAAATTAAGCTTGTGAGACATTCAGCTGTCACAGAGTTGTCACAGAGCAAAATGAACCTAGGAGCTTACAGCAGCTTTCAGACGCCATCAAGCCTGTAAAAACAGCAAAAAAGAAACCCCTCCATACATTCTACCAGTCAGAAAACTATAGAAATGGTGAAATGCTGATAATCCAAACAAAAACCTACCACTACTGTAAATACCCAAGGATGGGAGACGGGACTCTAGGCATTCAAAAGTAAATAATTCAAACTGACGACTTGGCGGTTGTCAGCTAAACAAGACCCTACATTACTTTAATAGTTTTCTTGCACTACAGTAGCATCCAGCATTCAGACAGTTTAAAGGAAAAAAAAATACATAATGCATTACAGTTCTTATAATTTGCTGCACTTCTTCTGTAAGCATTTGAAAGCTCTGTGACAACTGGCTCCCACCTGAAGATCCGTCACCACCGAGGAGACAATTTGAAGAGAGATCCCAGTTAGAATCAGGGTTCTGTACGAATCAGCTACCTGATGCAGTACAAAAATCCTAGGTAGAATAATCAGAGCGGTGTAGGATCGTTGTTCTAAGATGATAACCTCATCCAGATTTAAATAGATTTTGACGGCAAAATATGATGTGCACACTAGGGAAACTGCTATTGCACCAGGAGTGTTAGAGGAACCTCAGCCAGATTTAAATGAATCCTGAAGGAGCTGTTTCAGATCCCTAGCCACTTGTTCTCCAGAAGTAGGTGAAAAGAGGAGCTCCTGGGTTCATGTCACTCCATGACAACTGGCTGTAAGTAAATAAAATAAACTTTCCAGCAAGCGAGAGCGAATTGTCAGAGACAGGTTGTCACAGGAGCCAATTGTCACTGGAGCCAGTTGTCATGGAGCAAAATGACGGGAGCGAATTGACATGGACCCCTAAGAAGACAGCCATAGAAACTGAATTTGTTAGCAGAAAAGGACCACTTGGCCCACCCAGTTTGCTCAAATGCTCCCTGCCTAGTCCTATGTCTCTGCTGACCCTCCTTCCTCCCTATTTACTAATATTACCCTATGTCTATCCCATGCATGCTTGAAGCCCCTCACTCTTTTTGCCTTCAGCACTTCGGTTTACAGTCTATTCCAGGTGCTTACCATCATTTCAGTGAAGAAGTACTTCCTCACATCCCTCATAAACTTCCCTTCCCCAGCTTTATCACATGCTCCTGGTCCTAGTGCTCCTTCTCATTTGAAAAAGACTCCCCTCCTGCACCCAGTTCACCCATATGAGGTACTTGCAGGTCTCTATCATGTCCCCTCTCACTCTCTGCTCTTCCAAGGTGTACATGATGAGATCCCACAGTCCCTCCTGTAGGGCTTTTGGTGCAACCTCTGCACCATTTTAGTTGCCTTCCTCTGGACTCCCTACATCCTATGTCCTTTCTTTAGTGCGGCCTCCAAAACTGGACACGATATTCCAGGTGGGGACTCAATAGGGCACGACAGACTGGCAACACCACCTCCATCCTCCTGCTGAAGATACCCCTCTCTGTGCATTCCAGCATCCCACTAGCCCTACCCACTGCTTTGTCACAGGACTCCCTTTAAGATAAGGGTTTTTACTTTATTTCATGCAAATACAGTGGACACTCAGGGCAGTACATTTAATCATACAAAAGGCATTTAAACACACATTTCAACAACAATTTCCTCCATAGCACCTGGTGTGTATTTGTGCTTAAACTGTGACTTTGTACAGTTACTTTTATTTAAATTTGAATGGCGAGGCCTACATCCTCTTACACAGCCAGGCAGCCATGTGTTTCATATGGAAAGGACACCTCAGACTTTGGACAGGCAGTGCCAAACTTTCTGATGCTAGGTAGTCCTTCCATATAGTCCCTTTTTTTTCCATATTGCTTTTTCTCCCATCGGGAGGCTGGCAGGTGTGGCTTCAGCTCTCTCTGACTTGAGAGATCTCCATTCAGCCCCTAAGGGTGTCATGAACCCTGCCGGCATCCTTTTTTCCATTTTCTCCCATTCCCCATTTCTGGGGCACACACATCAGTGTGCATATGTGGAGGTGCACGCATGCAGCAGAGTCCCACAGCACCCTCCCATCTGTTGTCATCCTAGACCTGCACTATCACCAGGTCTCCACTTGGTAGCAGATGATCAGCAGGAATGACAATCCACCCTCCCTGGGAGAGGATAGCAGTCCTATGGATGCTCAATCCTCTCCCTCCCCGGCTGACCCCAATGACTCAAGTCTGCTTCCAAACCGGGGCACCGGCAAGGTAGGAGGTAAGGTGCTCAGTGTCTCAGCCCGCCACGCCACTGGGCTGACACATATAGTCCCTTTTCAACAGCCGTTCCTGCTGGTCTAAGGAAACATTGTATTTTAATATTAAAATTCTTGGGCTCAGTATGCAGTGCTGGCCCAGGAGTAGAGCACATTGTTCCTTCTTTCACGTGCTTCCTGCTGGCTACAGTGCTTTGTGGTCCAGGCAGGAGAAATCTGTATTTTATTTAAATAAGTTCCTCTGTTCAAGATAAATATATGTTCTAAATCCTTTTCCTTTTTGGAGTGAAGGCTGACAAGATTGTGGTCTCAGGGCTCAGCATTTTCATTGCTGGTCCAAGGCTTTTGCAAAGCTAGCTGTCTGCCAGCTAGGAGTGCTGGACTCCTTGCATACAGTGCTTTCTTTTCTGTACACCTAACACTCTGCTGTTGTGAAGGTGGAGCGAGGAGGAAATATATAAAATATGTTGCAGTTTCCTGAGTAAGCCCCTTATTTATTTAAATATCAAGCTCCTGTGCTGGCCCACCAGTACAGGGGTAGTGCTACTGCTTGTGATGCTGACAACCTGGGTTTGGGAGGGAATGCTGGCTGTCAGAGGGTCGGCCGGGGGATGAAGAAGATCAAACATCTGCAGGACCACTCTCCTCCACTGGGGGGGGTTGGGCTGAGCCCACAGCTTGCATGGCCTCAGGCTGAAGCTGGGAGAAAGGCAGATCAGTGCCAAGACAGATCGGGGGACATGGCAGACATCAGTGCACATTGCGAGACAATGATGTCATTGCATGTCACGTATCTGGGGGCAAAAACTGGAGGACAAACATTGGCAGCAGGATGACAAGGAGTGCCTGTAGGAACCGCACCGGACAAGCTGGACATGCTGCCAGAACCAGATCCGTTCTGTGGTGGGGCTTCAGGGATCCCGCCTACCTAGCCAGGGGGTCAAGCCCTGGGTGTAGATGGTGGCAGGTAAGTCCCAGCAGATGTCAGGGTGAAGGTGCTGGGGCACTCTTTGAAAGAAGGGCCAACTGGGTGAAGAAAGAAAAATAAATAAATTGCAAGCTCCGAGAAGTGGAGCTGAATTGTGTCTCCAGTATCCCTCTAGCTAAAAAAAAAAAAAAAAGATGTCAAGGATACAAACAATAAAAAAATAATCATTTGCTTTCTATTGCACCATTTTGAGATATCTCCCAACAGACAGACTATGGAGCCTTGCCATGGTGGTTCTGCTTTAAAACTAATCCCCTATAATTCCCATAAGAGACAAGGACTTAGACTTGGTCACCCTGCTCTGTCCTGGCCCTGCTTGCTGGTACACTTCTCCTGTTTCCTGGTGGTAGTACGGGGTTGCTTTTACTGTGAGCCTAATCTCCTTGGCATCTTAAACAGTGAAATGATGTTGTGTTGGTGTGCAAAGCCTAAGTGAGGAGTTATACTGGTGCAACACTGTTGATAGTCTGGAGGTTTGTTAAATGAGTGAGTTGCTTCACTGTTATACACGGATACTTTGGCCATTCACACTCTCTGTCCCTTAAGGGACTGCCACCCTGTTGGGGTAATGTGAAGGCAAACATACTTTTTGAGTAGGGTTCCACCCCTAGATTTGCCATGGGAACATAATTCTTTTAGGCTGAAGATACCTTAGGAAGGCAAGGCAAGGCACATTTTATTTAAAGGACGCCCATCCTGGAGGCTCTGGGCACCGAACATTTTAAAAGAAAATGCATACTATACATTCTAAATAAAAACATAACAATATCACAAATATAGTGCAATATATAAATACATTGACTTAGGTAAAAAAGCCAACACCTGAAAAGGCCAGTACTAGCCTGGCATAGTTTCTGAAACAGCAAGGACTGTAGTAAACAATCTGGGAAGGTTTGATTATATAAGGAGGTCTTGAGGTGGACCTTAAAAACCTCCACAGAAGGGGCCTCCCTCACAGCTAGAGTAAGCAAATTCCAAAGGACAGGAGTGGCGACACTAAATGCTCTGTCGCCAGTTGTTTTTAACCTCATCCTGGGAATCGCGAGTAGGCCCCTAAAGGAGAAACAGAGGGGGCGGGGCAGGACAGCAGGAATGAGAATGTCCTTCAGATAACCAGGGCCCAGGCCATGTAGGGCCTCAAAGGTGAGTAAACCCACCTTAAAGAGGACCCTCCACCTAACTGGCAGCCAGTGCAGTTGACATAGGACCAGAGTGATATGGCAGTATTTAGACTGTCCAGTCAACAACCTTGCCACCACATTCTGCACCAGCTGCAGTCAGCGCAGGGTACCCCCAGAGACCCCAAGATAGAGCGCATTACAGTAGTCCAGCCTGGATGTCATGAAGGCATGTACCAAGGTGAAGAGGTCCTGCGGTGGAACTAGGGGCTTTATCCTGGCGATACTTCTCAGATGATAAAAGCTGGTACGGACTGTGGAAGACACCTGAAACTCAAGTGTCAATCCACTGTCCAGAATAACACCAAGATCCCGCACCCTAGAGGAGGCCTTCAATGGTACAGAGCCAAGAAAAAGCCCAGTCTCCGCACCAGAGGCCAACCTATCACTCCCTCTCTTCGACTCCACCACCAGTACCTCCATCTTATTGGGGTTCAGTCGCAACCAGCTGAGGCCATTCAGTCATTGATTTCCACAAGGCAACTATTAAGCACTTCCACTGCACGAGATGTTCCAGGGGCAAACAAAAAATACAGCTGGGTATCATTGGCATAGCAATGAAAATCCAAGCTGTACTTCCTAATGAGCTCTCCCAAGGGCAGCATGTACATGGCAAATAACATCGGCGACAGGACTGAACCCTGGGGAACCCCGCATAACAGGTGGCCAGGGGAGGAGGAGGAGAAATTCTCCATCACCACCCTCTGCCTCATGTTAGATAGAAATGACTCAAACCAGCAGATGACCATGCCAGTAAGTCTGCAGAATTCCCTTAGGTGGTCAAGTAACTCCTGATGGTCAACCGTGTCAAATGCTGAAGAGAGATAGAGGAGAACAAGAATTGTCCCCTCTCCTTGATCTCTAGCCATAAGGAGGTCATCATGCACCCGAACCAGTGCAGTTGCTGTGCTATGCCTCGCATGATACCCAGACTAGAGTGGCTCATATAAATCATGGGCCACAAGATGTTCCTCATGCTGAAGCGCCACCATTTTCTCCACAATCTTACCCAAAAATGGAAGACTGGAGATAGGATGACAATTTGTCTTGATCTCAGGGTTCAAAGATTTTTTTTCAGAAGGGGTCTCACCAATGCCTCCTTCAAGACATCAGGAAAGACCCCCTCTGACAAGGAACACTGGACAATCAATGCAAATACCAGGCCAATGGAGTCAACACATCTCAATAAGGAACGAGTTGGCACCGGGTCCAGTTCACAAAAGGTGTGCCGGAGCCTTGAGGCAATCTCAATAACCTCAGCCACCTCCACTGGTCTAAACTCACCCCAAACAGGCGGCGAGCTCTCCAGGCACCCATAGTGACCACTGTCGGACAAACTATGACCCACTGGCAGAACCCCCTGCCTGATGGCGGACACCCTGTCTGAGAAGAACCAAGCAAACTCTTCGCATAATGCATTAGAAAAGGTTACCTTTGGCTGTAGACAGGAAGGATGGAGAAACCTGTCCACAGTCCGAAAGAGCATAGCTGGTCAGTTCCTCCTGGCAGCAATCTCCCTGGACAGGAATTCTGCCCTCTTATGGTTGACTGCTCCCTGGTTTGCACTATAGTGGAGCATCAAGGAAAGAGAAGCACACCGCTAGAGGAGGAGGGGAGGATTGTGGGAGCAAAGAAACAGTGCTTCAAAATAAGCTGGTTTAATTAGCTCATGGAGGGGCTGTGTGGCTGGTTGCTCCCACCCACTGAATTACAGACATAAGCCTGTTAATTTTGTAGCATGAAGTGATGTCCAGGTAGGTGGCATGATTGCCTGCACATCCCCTCAAGACTTAACCTGACCCTTAACTGTGGTGGGTCACTTACTGACCCTATTACACTGCCCCCAAAGAACTCCAACCATTGACTATGGGAGAGATGCAATTTGTCCAGTTTCAAATGAACCCCAAGTTGGGTAAGGCTGTTATGGTCAAAGTCTCCACTGGTGACTGGACTTTGATCAGCCATTGTTCAGACAAGGAAAGATGCTGGTCCAGTGTCAATGGAGATGGACTTGCGCTACTGACAGGCATCAGAATAAAATGTCATGGGGAGGTCATGTAGCATTGCTTGGAACTACCTAAGGTTGCTCACTGCATGATGGGATGATCAGAATGGGATCTGAAAATACACATCCTTCAGGTCTAGGGTGCAAAGGCAATTCTCCTGTTCCAGTGAGGAAATAACTTATTCTAAATAGACTATCCTGAACATCTGAGGTAGTGGATTAACCAATGCAGTTCCAGGATGAGGTTTCTTCCATTCTGTAACGGTGGACAGGGGTCTGGTGACTGATAGCCTTTACTTGGATTTCCACAAAACATTTGACTATGTGCCACTCAGGAAACAAAGCAAGATGGTGAGGGTGCAAAGGCCACCCAATGACCCAGTGGGCAGTGCTACGCATGCTCATGTAGGTGACCTGGGTTTGGAAGCGAGCCTGGGAAACTGGTCAGGCGACCCCAAGGGCTGGGTAGATGCTGCAGCGTGGCAGTGCTCCCAGTCGGGGGGATGGCATCAGGTGCCACCTCTCTAATGACCCCTGAGGTGGGTCAGGTGCTTGCCTCTCCCACAAGGGCACACTAGAGCATGCAAGGCCACCTCATGGGTTAGGAATGATGTCAGAGAGGAGGGCAGGGTGAGAAAAATGGAAAATACGTGCAGCAAGGTGCTGGATGATTTCCTGATCGTCGCAGCCTCTGCATAACTTACAGAGCCCTGGGGACTTCTGGACTGTGCTTCAGAGGTGGAGGAGGGTGGACCTCTCACTTCAGACCCCAAGAAAGGGAAGTATATCTGTGGGGATACCTCCCCCAGGTAAATCCCTGAGAGAGTGGGTGATGGGGGTGGGCCACCAAAAAGTTGGGGGAAAAAAGGTGAGGGATCTAGGGATGCGGAATACCTGACTAGGTGAAATGGCAACTCTCTATATGGGAGGACTCAAAGGGTGGTCCCAAATGATGAATTCTCTGAAGTAAGGGACTTCACGAGTGGGGTCCCTCAGGGGTCAGTCCTGGAACCTACATTCTTCGGTATGTACATCAGTGATATAGGGGAGGCAGCATAGAGGAAGTTGTGCCTCATCACAGATGATATTAAATGCTGTGGGAGGTTGAATACTTTGGAAGGGACTATCAATATGCAAAAGGATGTGGAAAGATTAGAAAAATTGTCAGGCATCTACAAGTTGAAGTTAACACCAAGAAGTGAATGGTAATGTGCATATGGAAGAACAATCCTGAAACAGTCTACTGGTTTGAATGAAGTGAGGGCAGGACAAACTACAGAAGAAAGGAAGCTGAGAGGTTGTCAGTGGTGATAGCCTAAGATCTACCTCACAGTATAGTGCTGGGGTGTGTAGGATGGTGTTTTGCAAGCAGGAGAAAAAAGGTGATCCTTACAATGTACAGACTACTGGTGAGACCAGACCTGGAGTACTGTATGCAATTCTGGAGCCCACATCTGAGGAAGGATGGGGTAGTATGACAGGTTGGAGACAGAAGGAGGCTGACAAAAATTGTACATGGCTAGGAAGAAAATTCGCATCAGAAGGTGTGAAACCTGAACATTTATTCCTTGGAGCACAGGATGGAAAGGGGATATACAACAGAAAATTTCAAGAGGGATCAAATGTTCACACAGCATGAGAACTCAAACAACAGAGGGCACAGCTACAAGATTGTGGTGGGTAGATTCAGGAGGGACAAAGTACTTCTTCACTGAGCAGGTGATGACCACATGGAAGGTTTTTCCAAACAGTGTGATCAGGGTTAAAATTGTAGTGGGATTCATAGTTGGATGGGACACAGTCAAGATGCAGGTAGTGGTGACAGAAGGGGGCATGGAGAAAGAACATGAACCTTTGATGGGGCATGTTCAGGTTGCTTCACCTTGATGGGCATGCCATTGCTTTTAGCTAAGGTCTTTGGGCAGACTGGATGGACCACAGGTCTTTTTTTGCCTGTAAATTTCAGTTTCCATGGGATGCCAGCAGCATGTTTTCTTTGGCACGAGGAACACTGGAAATGGTGAACAGACTGTGAGGAATTTCACTGTGACCCACAGTTGGGATAGCTGAGACAGTGTAGGGAGATACCTCAAATGATGATCTCAAACACCCACCAGTCAGGTGTTATCAACATTGGAGCAGAAAAAGTGCTAGCATCCCAACCAGGAGGCCAAGGAGGGACCAAGGTGGGTGGCAGATAGTTCCCAACCACCGGTCGCTTTGAGCAAAGAGCAGGTTTGTCAGCAACTTTGGTGGTGCTGGAGCTGCCATGACTACTGTACTTCATTTTTAGGGCTGCAGTATGTGGAGCCCTGTAGACCTCTTGCTGTGGAAAAAGCAGGTAGCACATTCATTGTGACCAAACAACTTATTAGGAGTTGCAACACAGTCACCTCCATGACTGTGAAGCACTCCACTCGCTGTTGGCAACTGCAGTCATACAGCACTACTTTTTTTTGTCTGTGGACAATCACAGTAGAACATGACTCACTCTACCATATCCAAGATGGACACTAAACTGTATTGCGCATGCAAGACCACTGGCGCATGTGCAGTACAGTGTGGCAGCCATCTTGATTATGGCAGAGTGTGCTGCAGTGACCACTGATTTCTTTTTTTATTATTCATATCCCCTCCCCAACCCTCCCTCCCTCTCAATACTCATTCTTTCACATCCCCTCCAAAAAACATTACAATGACACTGGGGTGTCCAATCCTGGATGTCCTGATCATCAGAACTGCCAATTTCCTTTTTGTTTTTAAATATTATTCCATATCCCCCCAACCCTCCCCTTAGCACCCCCAGACACATTACAATGACACTGGGGTGCCCATTTCCCCAGTGCCTCGATCATGGCCAGAACCACAAATTTCTTTTTTTTAAATTATTGATATCTTCCCACCCCCCGAAACACAGCAGTGACATTGGGGGTGCCCAATCCCCCAGTGTCATGATTGGGAATCCTCTGTCATTTTTTTTTTCTTTTTTAACTTGTAAAAAGAAAAACATCCTGGATGTCTTTCATGCTGTTACCATTCCCCCACCCAACCTTCCCACTCAGAATTCCACCCGCACTCCCCCCCCACAAGCCCTTACTTACCCATCAGGGGTCCAATGCCGTAATCCTCTCTGGATCACAAGCATGTCTTAACTCTTCAAAGCCGGACCATGAACTGAAGAAACATGTATGTGGTTCAATGTATTTCAAAAGGGTTTTGAACTTAGTGGTATAACTTGGGCATTTTTGCATATTTTTGGCCCAGATTTTCAACATGCCTTCTTTGGGATCCTGCCTCATGAACAATTGAACTGTCATTAGGCAGATTTGTCCTGAAAGATTTTGCAGTCCCTGTGTGAAATCACCTTTCAGGCAGGAGTTGAACATTTTCTCTGCCCTTGTTCTTGAGCTGGGGTCATAAGAAGGCTATGTTGAAAAGCTGGTGTAAAGTATTAAAAGTTATGATCCTATGTTGAATTTTTATGAAATGTAGGCTCATAACTATGGTAATTTTCAATATTTTTACCCCAAATTCCCAACACAGCCATATCTTTACAGCACCTCATGAGTGTGATGGCTGTTATTTTTCTAATCCTGGCCAAAATATATATTTTTTTACATCCCAAAAGGTGATGTTGCAGTCCCTGAATGAAATCACCTTTCAAGCAGCAGCTGACATGTTTTCTAACCATGTTCATGATATGGGGTCATAAGAAGGCTATGTTGAAAATTTGGGGTAAAAAATATTAAAAAACAATGAAGTTATGAGTTTACATTGAAGTTTGCAAATGCAGGCTCATAACTTTGCTAATTTTCAATATTTTTATCCAAAATTTACAACACAGCCATATCTTTACAGCACCCCATGAATGTGACAGCTGTCATTTTTCAAATCCTGGCCAAAATGTTTTTTTACATCCTGAAAGATGATTTTGCCACCGCTGCACAAAATCACCTTTTGGGCAGGGGCTGAAAATGTTCTCCACTCTTGTTCATGAGGTGGGTTAATAGGAAGTCTATGTTTAAAATCGGTGTAAAAATATAAAAATAAAACAATAAAGTTATGAGCCTGCATTGAATTTTCTGAGCACAGGCTTGTAACTTTGGTAATTTTCAATATTTTTACCCAAAATTTACTACACAGCCATTTCTTTACAGCACCTCATGAATGTAACCGCTGTCATTTTTTAACTCCAGCCCAATATGTGCTTTTGCATCCTGAAAGTTGATTTGGCAGTACCTGCACAAAATCATGTTTAGGCCAGGAGCTGAACATCTTCTCTGCCCTTCTTCACAAGGCAGGGTCTTAACAAGGCTATGTTGAAAATTTGGTGTAAAAATATTAAAAAACAAATTTTCCATATTTTTACCCCAAATTCCTCACCTGCAGCCCTATCAATTCTGGCCAGAGGTTGTTCTTTGCTGTTGTGGAAATCATAGGGCTGATTTTTCCATCTGGCTAATTTTGGTTATGAAAGAAAGAACAGGAAGATTGGAAAAATACTGTCTCTGCTGTGTGGGACACCAATCACTGGCAGTTGCTGTGAATAACTGCATCGACTTCAAGATGACAGTGAAGGCCTTAAGGAGTTACTCAACCTTGGTCACACACAGCGTCAACTCATCAAATGAGAGATCAGACACCCAATACTGGATAACTGGTGTAAGTGGGGGGGGGGTGTCAGCAATCCCCTACACCGGCTCGAACTTTGCTTCTTGGACCATGGTTGATTAAGCAGCAGGAGTCCCAGTGAATGTGGAGCCATACTGTGTCATCTGTAATGCTCTTGATGCTAACTGGGGGCAATATCTGAGACATCAGTTGGGTGCCCAGCAGAATGTTATGCAGTGCTGCTGGGTAGCTTCAATTGCCCCACACATGCTCAGTATTGTTGAATGAAGAAGCTCATTTATTTCTATAAATAGATGAGTGAGAAAGCAGCCATTCAGTCCTGAATAGCCTGTGAGGTAGAGGAGACAGTCAACAGGATGGACTAATGGATTGATGGGAGTTCCCAGCCGGGCTCAGGACTCATCTGTCTTTATTTGTACATCTGCATAAAATGCTGCTATGAGTTGTGGAACTCTTGGAAGATTAGGATTAGGTTTAATTTCAGTAATGACTGAGATGGCAGAACAGCTCAGCTAAGAAAGGAAGGACATTTACGTCAGTAACTGAGCTACAGTTTTATGAACACTAACTCCAAGTGTACTGGGAGCCATCTAGGAAATGGATACTGTTTTTTATAAAGTGTATGAACATATACTAGAACATCTGTAAAGCAGTACCTTGCACACACCCTGCACACTGTTATCAGTGACGGTCTTGGTAACCTATTGTACATTTGCATTGTATATCAGCCCACTGAAGTGTGTATGTGGTCTTGCTAATTATCTTTTTCTACAATTATTTAGAAAAAAAGTTTCAAAGTAAAAGTAATAACTTTAAACAGCTCTTGCTGTTGGGGCTATTTATGCTTAGAATGCACAAGAAAGCTGATAGAGCAGAGTATGGTGCCTTTCAGACCAGGCTACCAAGTGTTTGCTCCATTTAGAGGGCAATATAACCTTCCAGTTCAAACTGAACCCTACTGAGTTGCACTCGATAGTTTATGCAGGACATCTTAGACTTCAAGTGCAGCAATCATGCTTCATTATGAAGACAGTTCCAAACCAGGAAAGATGCTCCACTCTCTGATGTACCAGGTCAGCAATCAGAACCACATGAAAACTGGCACCAACACCAAACACTTGTGCAATACCAAAATATTATTGCAGTGCTGTGTGGAAAAGTTTATATTCACTCACAGGTCTGCTAGCAATTGGATCGCAACCAAACTTCAAAGAATACCCCCAATGGTTTCACACATGTGCGAAACCTGTCAGGGTGTTCTGTGAAGTTCAGTGATCCTGATTGCTATTGGGCAAGAGCGTATACCAACTTTTCTACACAGCACTTCAATACATTTTGTTATTGAGCAAGTGTTTGCTGTCAGGGCCGGTCTTTCTGGTTCTCATGTTAATTATGAAGACCTCTGTAGCCATTCACTGAGAGGCCCAATCACACAGATCCATAGCCAGCAGCAAGTGCTGACTGGCTGATGCATTTGTACACTCAATCAAATGTATGTACTCGATGGCAATTTATGCAGGGTTAAGAATGTGAAAAGTGGGGTACCCCAAGGATCTGTCCTGAAGCAAATTCTTTTTAATTCATACATTAGTGATATGGGAGTTGGATGGGCTTTGAGGGAAAGTTAGTTAATCTGTAGATGATACCAGACTGTGGACAATGATGTAGATATTATCAACACAATGAAAGATGTGGAAAACCTAGAAAAGTGGTCACATATTAGGCAACTAAAATTCAACGTGAAAAACTGAAAAGTGATGCATATTTGGTGCCAAAATCCACAGCTAGAGTACAAGATAAATGGGATAAAAATGGCAAACTCAACAGTGGGAAAAGACCTGGTGGTAATAATTAGTAAGTCTAAAATTCTAAGTATATTTGGATTTCAGCAAGACCTTTAACTTAGTGCCCCACAAAAGGGTGATCAGGAATTGGAGGACCTTCAGTGGGGAGCAAATGAACCAGGTATGTGGTGAATAGGCTTAGGAATAGTACACAGAGGGTAGTGGGGGATCTTGCTTGCATGAGGGAAGTTACTAATGGGGTCCTGCAGGGGTCAGTGCTCAGCCTAGTGTTGTTCAATGTGTTCATTAGCACCACTGAGGCAGCATTCAAGCTCTGTGGGAGGGTGGAGACAGATGAAGGGGTTCAGGGCCTAAAAGAAGACCCAGCAAAACTGAAGAGGTGGTCAGGTATCTGGTATCTGGTGTTCTATGCTAAGAAGTGCAAGGTCTTGCACATAGGAAGAAAGAACCCAAGAGAAGAGTACAGTCTGGGAGGGTCAAGGTCACTATACCCAAGAAGGAAAAGGACTTGGGGATAGCCACTACCAGCAACATAAACCAGGCTACACAGTACAGAAAAGTACCAGACAAAGCTAACAGATGCTTGGCTGTATTGTTAGAGGGTTCATGAGCAGAAGGGAGGAGGTTGGAGGTTATTCTGCCACTATACTGATCTTTGGCAAAGCCTCACCCAGAGTACAATGTGCAATACTGGAGTCCCTACCTAAGGAAGTATATCAACCAGCTTGAGGCAGTACAGAGAAGGGTGATATAAATGGTTCAGGGACAACAGGACAGTGAGTATGAGAACAGATTGAAAAAACTCAATGTGCACTCAATCAAAGAGAGGCGAGAGTGAGAGGACATGACTGAAAGCTTCAAGTATCGGGGACCTTTTCTGTCTTATTAAGAGCAAGAGCACAAGGGGGCACCGTTACAAACTGGTAAGGGGGAAGTTTCAAGAAGGAGGTCAGAAAATACTGTACTTTATGGAGCAGGTGGTGTCAGGGTGGAATGAGTTCCCATGTGAGGTCATCAATAAGAAGATGGTAGGGGTTCAACAGAGGGTGGGAAATCGTGAAGGGAAGGGTCAAGGTTGGCAAGGGGTGGCCCTCTGTAATCTTCAGATCGGGTGCTCCGCAATCGAGCAGACTTGATGGACCATATGGCCTTCTTCTGCTGGCTAATTCGTATGTTTGTATGTATGTTCATATGAGAGTGGGCATATGATAGAGATATAAAAACTACATTCAGACCTATCCCAGTCAGTTTTTCCATTATGTTAACCTGGAAGCCCCAAGTGCTGAGGTGTTTTACCTCCTTGTTAAATGAATATTGGTGCACCAGTGGATTTAGACTGTCTTTGAATTATCTACAAGATTCCTGGGTAGACGGTGCTCAGTAAGGGCCTAGAACCTTTCAACAGGGATGCATAATGATGGTAATTATGCTGAGGAGACAAAGCAGTGGAAGCTGAATGAACCCAAACAGGCATAGTGTAATTTCATATATATATATATATATATATATATATAGATATATAGATATATATAGATATATAGATATATACACACATATATATATTAATATATATATATTCCTAGCAAAAACTTCATTAATGCACCAGTTAGGGGTTCAGATAAAACCAACAAAAGTATTGAAATGTTTTGTTACAGTTCCTAATCCAAAAATTCCACCCTCTCCCTACAGGCAGCAAAAGAAAAAAAAAATATGGTTTCATCTCTCTTGAGTCTTCACAAATCAGGCCTGACGTTGTCAGCCCTAATGCTCACCCCATTCTTATATAGTCTGCACATCTCAGCTTCTTCACTGATGGAATAGGGTAATCATTAGGGTTGACAACCCCAAGGAACACCCCAGGACTGATTTGCGAATACTCAGAAGTGGAAAACTATAATTTTTTTTTTGCCTTTGCAGCCTGCAGGGTGGTTGTGGAGTGTTAGGGATGGGAAAGCTAACAACACATTTGACTACTTTTGCCAGTTTAATCTGAACCCTAACTGGTGCATTAATGACTGTTTTTTTGCAAAGAATATCATATATATAGTAGGTAGTATACAGTATATAGTGCGTGTTAGGTATTAATGTGTTATTAAGGTGTTAATAAAACAGTGATACACTGTAATTAGCTAATTTATATCATAATACACTAACTGGCTACCATCATATATTGGGAAGTATATGGTGGCTTTTTATTATGGGGCAAGGAATCAACCATGTGTTTTATATATTCATTGGGAAATGTGGTGTTAGGGTTCCCAACCCTGACACCCCACCTCCACCTGCAAGTGGCAAAAGGAGAAACAAACAATCACAGTTTCACCTCTTCAGAGCCTTCACAAATTAAGCCTGAGGTGTTCCTTGGGGTTGTCAACTCTAGCACTCACCCTATTCCATCAGTAAAGAAGCTGAGGTGAGCAGACTATATGAGAATGGGGTGAGTGTTAGGGCAGACATCCCCAAGGAATGCTTTAGGCCTGATTTGTGAAGATTCAGGACAGGTGACACCATAATGTTTTTTTTCCTTTTGCTGCCTACAGGGTAGATGTAGGGTGTTAGGGTTGGGAACCATAACACTACATTTCCCTACTTTTGTCAGTTTAATCTGAACACATTTTTTTTTTGCAAAAAACTCTGTTAATGCATGAGTTAGGGTGAATACTATAGCAACAAAAGCAGGGAAATGAGACATTAGAGATCCACCTTCACTCCACTCCACTCCAATTGTCACCCTTCCACCAGCAGGTGTCTGGGTGCATTGAGTCAATGACCTAACTCTCACCCCATTCCATGTAAAAACTGAGGTGGTGTAGTACAGGAGAATGGGGTGGAAGTTAGCCTACAACCCAAATGCACACCCAGGCACCTGCTGGTGTGTGTGGAGGGTGGAGGGATGGGGTGGAGTGGTAGGGGTAGGAACCCTCTGGGTGGGGTGTTAGGGATGGAAACCCTAACACCTCATTTCCCTGCTTTTGTTGCTTTAGTATTCACCCTAACTCATGCATTAACAGAGTTTTTTTTTGTAATGAATTTCCCTTCTTTTTCAGATAGTATAACTGTATCCTCATTTTACTGTGGGGAAACTGCGCACCCATCCCTCCATCCAGATAGTACAACAGAGTCCATATGTCACAGTGGAAGCACAGGGTCCTTCTGACCCTGCACTTCTATCCCTTCATAGATGCAAATATGTATCTAGCTGTGGAAACGCAGAGGTCTCTGGCCCCTGTGCTTCCACACATAAAGTTATGAGCAGGCATAGAAAAATTGCAACAAATAGTCATAACTGTGCCATCTTGAATAATTTTCACCCCAAATGTTCAACATAACCTTCTTCTCATCTCACCATATGTACCCAGTACAGAAAACCTTCAAATACCTATGGAAATATAATTCTACGCAACTGTAATGCTATTTTATGCCACAAGTGTAAAACAAAGTTTTGGCAGGATTTGAAAAATTACAGCTGTACTATTCATGAAGTGGTGTGAAAAATGGTAATGTTAAAAATCTGGAGTGAAAACATGAAAATTTGGTGAAGCTACACGCGTGCGTAGAAACTGCATAACACATGCTCATAACTCAGTCAATTTTTGGAATTTTTTCATCAAATTGTCAACATGGCTATTTTGGAACCTCCCCTCATGAATAGTTGCACTATGATTTTGTTAATCCATCCTGAAAGTTGATTTCGCACAGTGACCACGCCATTCTGTGCCAGAGGAGCAAAAACTCATTTGGGGCAGGATGTAGAAAATGACAGCTGTACTGTTCATGAGAAGATGCGAAAAAACTGGCAATGTTGAAAATCTTTGGTGGAAATATTAAAAACTGGCAAAGTTACAAGCGTGCATAGAAACTGCGAAACGCACGCTCATAACGCAGTCATATTTTGGATTTTTTTTTCACCAGATTTACAACATGGGCTTTTTGGGATCCCACCTCATGAACAGTGGCAATATCGTTTCATTAATTGGTCCCGAAAGGTGATTCCGCACAGCAACCACAAAATCACCTTTTGAGACCGAGAAACAAAATGACAATGGCTGTGTTCATGAAGTGGGGTCCCAAGAACCCCATGTTGAAAATTTGGTGCAAAAATTCCTAAAATTGATTGAGATATCAACATAAGTTGAAAACTCCCATTGACTCCTATTATACAGCGCTTAGCTTTGATTCTTAAGTTTGCGGTTCGGCTTTGAAAAGTGCAGATGTATCCCAGCCCAGAGAAGATGACAGCGCAGCCCTCCAGAGGTGAAGAATGGGTAAGGGAGGGTGCGGGGAGGTGGGTGCTCAGTGGGAGGTGGGAATGGGGAGGGGACTGGGGAGATGATGAGGGACCATTTTCTTTTTACAGTTTTAAAAAAGACACTGGGGAAGTTTTCTTTATTTCACAGGTTAAGGAAAAATACATTTGGACACACTGGGGTGGACTCCCAGTGTGCCACAGTAGTTTTGGGGGGGGATACATGCAGACACCGGGAGTGGGCATCCTGGTGTTGGAAAGAAATCAATAATTTTTTCGGCACAATGGAGTGGGCTCCCAGTGTACCACAGCAGTGGAGGGGGGATACATGCTGATATGGGGATTGGGCACTCCGATGTCGGTTAAAAAAAAAAAAGGAATATTTGGCAGGGGGGCCCACTAGTTTAAAAAAAATTAATTTTGGCACACTGGGGTGGGCTCCCAGTGTACCAAATAAGTGTGAGTGTGTGTGTGTGTGTGGGGTTTGCATACTGACACGGGGATTGGGCACCCTGTGTCAGTGTGAAAAATTGGAATTTGCAGAGAAGGCAGAGTACTTCAATGTAGGATTCTGCATCGAAGAAAAAAATATATTGGGGGACAGTTTTCTTTATTTTAGGGGTAAAATAGACATTGGGGGACAATGTTATGGTGTGCCAGCTGCACAGCAAAACTTCCACAATGAAGACCATCACAGCGACAGAAATCAACAGAAAGTGTCAGGCTGCTGTGATGGTCTCCGCTGACACCAGCACTGAATCTCCTGGTGTTTCACCCCATCCTGAGACAACTCTGACTCGGAGTTGGATAAATAAATATCGGGGCAGTGAGGGGGCTGAGCCCCCCACATGGGGTGTTAACACATTTGACATACCCGACAGTACAATGCTGACACTCGGCATTGTGTCTGTTGATGTCAGGGATGTAGATGTTTCTGTGCTATAGGTAAACCCAGTTTTCTCTATTTTACAGGTTTTGGAACATTTGGGCACACTGGGGTGTGCTCTCAGTGTAAGGTAAGGTAGGTAAAATGTATTTCTTGAGCGCCTTTCAGAATATCAAGGCACTTTACAATAAAATCCAATAAACAATAACAGAAATTTAAATCATCCAAAAAAAGCTTGATAGAACAAATACGTTTTAAAATCTGATTTAAAATTCATGACAGTCGGGTGTTCTCTTAACTGACAAGGTAGAGAATTCCACAGGGTAGGTGCAGCATAAGAACAAGTGCATGCCTCAGATGTTTTCAAGCAAACCCTGGGAATCTCTAGTAATCCCTCATCAGTGGATCAGAGTGAACGGCGGGAGCAGTAGGGAGTCAGAAGCTCCTGCAGATATCAGGGTCCCTGCTTGTGTAGGGCTTTATAGGTCAGCAAGTTGACCTTAAAGGTGATCTGCCACTGTACCGGCAGCCAGTGCAGTTCGCACAGCACAGGCGTAATATGACTAGTCCTAGACATACCAGTCAGCCGCATTCTGCACCAGCTACAAGCGGTGGATATCAACCCCAGGAAGCCTTAGGTAGAGGGCATTGCAGTAATCAAGGTGGGTGGTTACAAAGGCATGGACCAATATAGGGAGGTCAGTTGGAGGAACCAGGTGTTTCACCCGAGTGATATTCCTTAGATGGTAAAAGGAAGATTTAACGACAGCAGAAACCTGAGATTTCAAAGTTAAACCGCTATCGAAAATAACACCCAGGTTACGCACCCGATCTGAGATCATGGGCTGGACACCATCAATCTATAGATCAAAAGGAAGCCCAGACCCAAGACCTGCCTCCGGATGGCCCAGATCCATAACCAACACCTCAGTCTTGTCTGGATTTAACCTCAGCCAACTAGTGCTAATCCAGTCTTTGATCTCGGTTAGACAGTTGTTAAGTGCAGAGACCGCATCATCCTTTCCAGGCATACAGGACATATACAGTTGGGTATCATCTGTGTAGCAGTGAAAACCCAAACTGTACTTCCTAATGATATCTCCCAATGGCAGCATGTACACTGAAAACAACTTGGGTGCCAATATGGAGCCCTGCAGCACCCCACAGGACAGTGAGAAGGCATCAGAGGAATAAATTCCGGTGACAACCCTCTGTAACCTGCCTGTAAGAAAAGATCAAAACCAACTTAAAACTGTGGCAGATAATCCACAGAAGTGCTGCAGGTGCTCTAAAAGCAAACCATGATCTACAGTGTCAAATGCTGCCAAGAGATCAAGAAGGACTAAGACAGTACAAACGTTTCGATCTCTCGCAATTAGAAGATCATTTAACACCCGAACAAGGGCAGTCTTGGTACTATGTCTCTTCCTAAATCCAGACTGGAGAGCATCCAAGACATTGTGAGTTGTAAGATCCAGCTGCAATGCAACCACTTTCTCAATAACCTTACCCACAAAGGGTAGATTAGAGACAGGTCTATAGTTTGCTAGACAGTTTGGATCCAAGGAAGGTTTTTTAAGGAGTGGTCAAATGACCACCTCCTTGAAGGGATTAGGAAACACCCCCTTTTCCAAAGAACACCAGACTATTTCAGCAAGGATCGGGCAGATAACATCTATGCAATGTACCAATAGCGGCGCAGGGCCCGGGTCCAAACTACAGCTAGTTGGTCGCAAAGTCTGGACAATCCTTGCAATGTCCAAGAATTCTGGCTGGCTGAAGTCAGACCAGACAGACCAGGTGTATGCAACCTCCTGCCAATCTCCACAATTCCTCATAGAGGGAGATGGGCCAACCCCTGTCCTGATGCTGGCAACCTTATCTTCAAAAAATCGAGCAAGCTCATCACACTTGATTTGTGAAAAACCTCTTGTAGACTGAAGACAGACTGGATTGCACAGTCTGTCCACAGCCCAAAAGAGCTAAACTGGTCGATTTTATGCAGCAGCAATCTCCCCGGACAGGAATTCTGCCTTCTTACTGGTTATTGCCGGTTGATAGATCTTATAGTGATCCATCAATCTAAGCCTGTCCGCATCAAGGCAGGATTTCTGCCAAGCTCTCTCTAGCCTTCAACCCACCCTCCTCAGCTCCTTCAATGACCCATCAAACCATGGGGTCCTTGGGCACAGAGTGAGTAGGCAAACATGAACAGGTGCTAATAAGTCCAGAGCATCTCCCACCACTTTATTATAAGCCAGTATAAGACCATTTGGACTAATGCATTCACTCGATAAACCCGATAGGTTCAGCACTGCTGATAGACCTTCTGGGGTAACTCCCCTCAAAGGGCAGTACTGGACCATCTCCATAGGGGCAGACCTACTTGTGGGTACCCCGAAACTGAACCTTATGGTGTGACGATCAGACCAACCAGCTGGTCCCACCCCCAGATTCATGGTTCCCATCCCCAGTGGGAACACAAGATCCAGAGAGTGACATCCAATATGGGTAGCAGAGGTAACCACCTGTGTAAGGCCCAGCATAGTCATAAGTGGGAAGAGATTATTTCCAAACTATGAGACTTGATCATCATCCCAAGCATTGAAGTCACCCAGAATTAACTATCTGGGCGACTCCAAGGCCACGTCGACAATGAAGTCCACAAACTCCTTCAGGAATTCTCCCTCATCACCATGTGGACGGTAGATGAGGAGTATCCTTAACCCTACACCTGCTTGAAAGATATGCTCAAAGAATCAAGTGCACCCCACTGGCACATTGACATGGCCCAGTTCCATTTTAAACATAATGGCTACACCCCCACCCCTATAATCCAATCTCGGGCGGTGTATCACTGAGAACCTAGGTGGAACAGCAGATGCCAAAACAGGGCCTGCATTCTCGTCCAACCAGGTCTCGGTGATGCATGCCAGATCGGATGTTCCAACCAGATCAGCTATAATAGCCATCTTGTTTCTAATCGATCTGGCACTGCATAACACCACCCAAGTTGAATGGGTCACTGAGGAAGATCCCGAGACCTGCCCACTATTTGTGGAGCCCTTGGGTATGGGAACCAGCAGGGAATACCCCTTTCCTGACCCCATTTTGCCCCAGAGCTTCTCCTAGTCCAGACAACCTCAATCCATCCACCCCTCTCCATTCTCCCACCATGCCCAGGCTGTCCCTTTTTCGACCGATTTCTGACTATTCCCAAGGCTCGACACCTCTTGTACACCTCAGCAGGCAATGGAGGACAGTCAAAAGGGTGTTAATGCCCTGAGCATGGTGGGAGAATAATGCCCGGCCAGCTCAAAACCCTCCCAACACATTTCAAGTACACTTTTTATAGCACAATGTAATCCCACAAATTAATAAATAAAACAAACATCAAACAATTTAAACCTTTATCCTATAATCAATTTCTCTCCCCCAAATTATACACCCTTAATTATACTAAAAATAATCCAACAGTCCCCTATGATAAATAATCTGACAGACCTTTACAACAAATCAAACATGTGATTTCAAATGTTTTCATGAATGAACCGCCTCCCCTGTTCAAATGCCAAAGCTTCCCAATCCCAGACTCCGCTCTCACCAGAAGTCTGAGAGGCAAGTAAACAGTAAAAGAAATGTAAAAAGATTCAGACAAGTAGAATCTAAACAGTGTCCCCAAAGTATTATAAATTTAAACAAATTGCAACAAAATCAGTCCAAGTCCAACCTAGTGAAGGAAAGTCAATCTAAAGCAGTTTAAAGAGCAGAACCTCAGATGGTACAAAAAGACAGGCCTCAGAGAATGTTCAGGATACAGCTCAGATATCCCCAATACAGTGATGGGCTGGGGCGTGAGAGCTTGAAAACTAAGGGGAGACCCCCTCTCCCATTGCGCCAAATCGCAGGCCCTGGCACCTAACCACCGGTGACCCACAGTTACAACCCCCTGAGGGACAAACCAGTAGGTATGTCCAGCAGGAGGCTTGTGAGACAGTCCGATCGATTCTCCAGCTCCCTGGAGAGTCACCAGAGAAACTCCCACTTGGTCACAGGGGCACACCAACCACTTAGCCCCAAGCACAAAAAGGAGACCCTCCCCCGCCCAACACAATTCCTAAACCACACCACTGCTTTTAGGTAAAGTCTAAACATCCATTAAATCGCTGAGTATGCTCTCACCACACCAGCTACTTCCTCGAAGATGATAAATTCAAGCTCAGTCCGAACTTCCCAGCTTCACAGCCTGCCCTCTAACTGCAGTCTTCCCCAGAACAGGCGGCAAAAGCAAATCGAGATTCCCACAGCACTTCCACAGCAATTCCGCCCAGATCCTCTGGATTCAAATTCACAATGCCAGGCAGCAGATTCCAAACCACGTTTCACCGTGGAATAAAAGTCAAAGTCTGTTTCAGCATTCCAAAAAGCATTCCAAAAGAAACATAGCTCATCACAGTTTCCATCAATAAAACTCACAAGAGCAAAGCGAGCCATCAAAACAATAAAAGCAGCTGAATACTCCCAAATAACCAAGCAGAACAGGGAGACCAGCCGTCATAAAAAAGCTGAAATGGTAGATTCACATAAAACAAAAGTGAACCACCATAACAGCTGATAAAACTCTCGAATCGCAGAAAAATAACCAAAACACTAGCTATTTGCCTGCAGTTCGCATAAAACGGAGCACAATTTAATAAAAAATAAATAAACAAACTCAGACTTCGGAGCTCAAGCCTCAGGCAGCTCACACACCACCGCCCTATGGCTCCTAATGATCCCCCCTCTCTACATAGTGTGGCAAATAAGTGTGCGTGTGTGGGAGGGATACATACCAACACAGGGATTGGGCACCCAGTAGCAGTGCGAAAAATAGGAACTTGCCAGGAGGGCAGAGTACTTCGATGCAGGGTCCTACATCTAAATTATCGCAAATTTTGATACAGGATGCTGCACTGAAAAAAAGACATGAGGTCAATTTTCTTTATTTATTGGGTTAAAAATACAGTAGGGCAATTACGGACATTCTGGTGTGCCAAATAAGTGTGTGTGGAGTGGAGGATAATATACCAACATGGGGATTGGGCACCCAAGGTTGGTGTGAACAAAATGGCTCCTCTTTGACTCTACAGCTGGCAGCACGAGTTCTGGCTGTGGCTGAAGAAGTAAAAAAAAAAAAAAAAATACATCTCTTCTCATACTGAGAACGGGCCACAAGCCGTTCTCTGTAAGCTGCACCTGACAAAAAAAAACAAAAAAAACTTTTGTTCGGGACCAGCTTAAAACAAAACAAACAAAAAAAAACATCTGAATACTGTACACCAGAAATGGTCCTCTTTAGCTGTGTTCTGATGTTTTTTTCTTTTTTAAACGTTCTGTACTTCAAAGTCCTTGCTAAGCAGCAAACAAGACGGCGGACGCCACACAGCTCAATTGATTGAACAACTTTAAACTTTGTGCAAAATACCAACCTTCTTTGCAAAAAGAAGCTGGTATTTTGGGCAAAGTATTCCTATTGTGAGAAAAATATATTTTTTCATGCCTGACATATAAATTTTCCCATAGGAAATAATGGGAGAATTTAAAAGGTCATAGCTTTTAAACAAATTAATATTTTTTCAGTAAACCTTCAAAAAGCACATCTGTGACCCAAAGGCTTTCTTCACTGAAAATTCAGACCAAAACCTAAAGCCATTTCTGAGATCCAGGATGGACAAAGAGATGTTAAAAAAAACCCAGATTTTTCTGTGTTTTCAACAATTCATATCTCAGAAACCACTCAATAGATTCCCACAACATTTAAAAAGGCCAAGAGACCTACCCCTAGAGATTAGGCATGCCAAATTTCATGTCAATCCATTGAATGGTTCCAAACTTATTAAGGTTCAAAGTTTGGACTTTAACATAGAAGTGCAGTTTCACCCTAACTATACTGGTGCTACCGTGCCAGCATAATATACACACACACACATATTTAGTGCAATGGTTTAAGGCTCTGAGATGCAAATCTGGAGACCTAGGTTTGAATCTCACAGTCCCCACTTGCATACTGTTTGACCCTGAACAAGTCACTTAACTTCCTTGTGCTCACAGGTCACACCTGTAAACAAGCTTTCAGCTTAGAGTGTCTCTCCTGGTTAAAAATAAAAAAATACATTATAATTTTCATCTCATTTATTTAGGAAAAAACACATTAAATTACTCATTTTCAATGCAGTTCATCTTCAAACCTAAAATTATAAAGGGAACGATACAGATTCAACTGCTACAAAAATTGTTCAGAACCCCTTTCATCTGGATCAGCATCAACACTTATCTACATCTGTCTCCCTTGAGGACAATGTCTGCATAATTCAGAGTTTTCAAATACCTTTAGAAGAATGGAACTCATTCTCATGCCACAGCATTTTAAATATTGTCTCTTCCCAGTGTGAACCATCCGGTGTAGTAAAGAATTTGTTTGTGGAACTATTCCAACACTTGCTGCATTTTAAACGTTTCTCCCATTTGAATTCAGACAGAAAAAAAAAGGTATCTCCTTCTTGTAAAAACAATTTCCACACTTATAAAGTTTTCTCCCATGTAAATCCTCTGATAGTGTAAGAGTTGGTTATTCATTTGAAAACTCTTGCCACACTCAGCATATTTAAACAGTTTCTCAGTGTATACCCTCCTCTGGTACTAAAAAGGCGCTTCATTCATTAAAAACTCTTCCCACACTTCATACATTTTAATGAGGTAGTGTCTCCAATGTTCAGAGTTTCCTAATACCATGATAAGAAAGGACCCTATTCTTAATGCAGAGCAATTCTGTGTTCTATAGAAAAGTACAGTTACATAAGAACTTATCATAACAGTAGATTTTTGAGAGGATCTCTTGGATCAGGTCACATCTAAGGAACCACCAGGCACTAGGACCACATGGAAACTTTTCTATCTAGCAGCTTACAGTGGGCTGCCCATGATGATGTCAGATACAGGCAACATTCCTCCCATATAAACATGGATGGCCCCACACCTTCCTCAGTTCTCCCACTGGTGACCATATACAGAGGATCTCCTGTTAGGGAACCAAGGGGAGCCAGAGGTTCCTGCCATAAAGAGAGGTGAAACAGAAGGTGAACCATCTGGACCAAGACAGACTGACACAGAAAAGCCCTAAGTTCAAGGGGGATGGGGGTGGGAAGGCATGGCCTGATGCAAGACATCCTCTTGAAGATCTACTGTTATGGTAAGTTCTTACATAACTGTACTATCTTCAAGGGTTTCTCTAGCATCAGACCATGCCTATGGAACAAGTCCCAAGCAGTTCTGAATCAGAACCAGTCCAGGTGACTGACGGCTATAGACCTATGACAGGAGATCTTGAAGCACAGCCAGGCCAAAGCCTGTCCTTCCTCAAGAGGCAATGTCCAGCTGTAGTATTTAGTGAAAATGTGGACAGTACTCCAGATTTCTGCAGCTGAAACACTGATGAAACAAGCAACTGAAGTGGCCATGCCTCTGGGTGAATGACCACAATGTCAGAAGTTCCTTACCGTACTTCCTGTAACAAAAAGTAATATAATTGGCCAACCATTTGGGCAGGCACTGTTTAGAAACTAGTATTACCTCTTTCCCAGGGACACAAGAAACAAACAGCTGCAGGGACTTCCTGCAGTCCTTCATATGGTGCATACAGTAATGCAGGATTCTATGCACATCTAAGGTACGGAGCAATGCTTCCCCTTGAAGGCAAGTGGATAGTTTGATTTAAGGTAAACTCAGACATTACCTTAGGAAGAAACTTAGGATTCATACACGAAGACACCATCTTTGTGGAAAATTAAATAAGGATGCTCACACATCAGAGCCTGAAGCTCTGAAATCCTTTCAGCAGAATTAACAGCAACTAAAATTAGCAATAAAGACCATCTCCCCTCCTGTTCACTGCTACCGCCACTCTTAACCTGCCTGTTATCTGACCCCTTAACCCAGGGCCTGTAAAGGTTCATCTTGCACTCTACAAACTGGCCTGAAGCTCACTGCTCTACTGGCCTACCTACTGTGCACCCCCTACTTCCCTCATCTGCTCCTTGTTATCCCCTCGCCTCCCTATTCCATACCCTCCATACCCATAAGCCTAACCTCTGTCCCCCTCCTCTGATTCCTCTTCTGCTACCTATTCCTGATTAGTTCCCACACCCGACTGTTTATCACAGCTATGCTTACTCCCCTGTATGTAGCCTAGTGACCAGTTTAGGTATCAGGAATGATGTTCAGCCACATCTCCTGTTCCTTCCTACAAGCTCCTGTATAGCTTCAACCTCTGATTTTCTCTAGCTAGTACCTAACTTGACTTATGCACTTTACTTTGTGCCCTGCTGTGTGTCCTGTATCCCTGCTCTGGTTATGTGTTGCTTTTGCCTTTGTTACCTATGTTGTGTTGCTATTACTAATGTCATTGATTGCTACTGATTACATTATGATGTTTTTGACAATGCCTATTTAGCTGCTATTGACTCCCAAACTCATGTATTCTCCCCTCCTTTTATGATGAAGATCCTTTGTAAATGAGCTTTTAGCTCAAAGGTTGTAACTGTAATTCTGTAATTACACAATAAATAGATAAATAAAATTAATGCTTTCTATGACAGAAAGCATAAATCACATGTTGTAGCTGGCTCAAAAGGTGCCAAAGTAAGTTTCTCCAACACAAAAGTCAAGTCCCAAGGTGGGAATGGATTGCAGATGGGAGGCTTCAGATGGAGAATGCCTCTTGCAAATGTATGGGACACCTCTAATTGTATCACTGTATGGCCATCAACAGGCACATGGAAGGCTGACAGGTGCACCTTAACGGAGGAGTACTGCAGGCCAGAATCTGAAAAGGACAGCAAGTACTCTTCTAAATGGAGTCAAACTTTGACTGGGTTGCTGAGCTAGTCACCAGCGCATGAGCCGAGGCAAAGCAATGCTTCTCGAGGCATGTATTTCACGTGTCTATGTATATTTTACCATACAAACACTGCTGACACGATACAGGAAGTGGGGCTTAGTTCTGTAGTTCTACGAGTATAGCAAGTGGACTACAGAAGCATTCAAACACAGTATTTTCTGCTGGACTATAGTGGTGTGGCAGTTTTGCCACAATCAATAACATTTACCGCACCTGAACAGTACAGTTACGTAAGAACTTACCGTAACAGTAAATCTTCGAAAGAGGCTCTTGCAGTAGGTAATTACATATAGGACTGACACCAGCAGGCATCAGGACCCCACAGAAAAATTTCTAGCTAGCAGTCCCTGGCGAGGGACTGCCCCCACGTCAGGTCACCAGCGTCAGGAGACGTTGGTATAAAGGGGCAGTCCCTCATGCCTGCCTTCCAGTTCTTTTCCACCAAGGGCCAACAAAGGCTGGACAAGAGAGAAGCGAATATTTTCTTAAATGGAAAAGGTGCTAAAATAGCTTAGGGGGTGGAGGGTGGGAAGCTATTACCTACTGCATAAGCATCTCTCGGAGAGCTACTGTTACAGTAAGTTCTTACGTAACTACTATCTTACTTTGAGAGGGCTCTTGCAGTAGGTAATTACATATAGGACTGAGTCCCAAGCAGTCTGGAACAAGGAGAAGCACACAGGAGGAGGAAAGCTACTCACAGTAGCTCCTCTAGCTGCGAAGGCCTTAAGAAAGGAGGCCTTGCAGAACAGCCAGCCCGAAGCCAGCTCTACAGCGAGAAGCAATATCCAAACTGTAATGTTTCTTAAAGGTATGGACGGAGGTCCAGGTGGCGGCAGCACAGAAGTTTGCCACTGACACATTCTTGAAACAAGCCTCTGAGGCAGTGACTCCTCTGGTGGAGTGGCCTCTGACTTGACCTGGGAGGGTCTTGTTGTACTTGTCATAACAGAAAGTGATGCAATGAGCCAACCATTTGGATAGGCATTGCTTAGAAACAGCACTGCCTTTCCTTTTCGGAGCCAAAGAGACAAAGAGTTGATCTGTCTTTCTGAGATCCTTCGTCCGGTTAGTGTAGTATCTCAGAATCCGGAGAACATCCATAGTATGTAACAAATACTCCCCTTGATTGGAGTACTGTGTAAAAAAGGTGGGTAACTCTATGGACTGGTTCAGAGTAGACTCCGCTACCACCCTGGGGAGAAACTTAGGATTGGTACGCAGAGCCACATGTTCCTTGTGCAAAATTACATATGGAATTTTACACATTAGGGCATGGAGCTCGGAAATCCTCTGAGCAGAGATAATGGCCACAAGAAAAAGTGTCTTCCAGGAGAGGAACTTCAAGTCTGCGGAAACTGCTGGCTCAAAGAGAGGCAGAGTTAGTTTCTCAAGAACAAAATTCAAATCCCAAGGAGGGGTGTGAACCCCTCTGAGGAAAGTCTTCGAGACGTCCAGCTGGGCAAACATTCTGTCTGCAAAGGGAACATGATAGGCTGAAATGGCCACCACGTGGACCTTCAGGGAGGAATGACTAAGACCCAGATTGAAGAGATGGTGCAGGTACCCCAGCAGACTACCATCAGGGCAAGAGAAAGGCTCAATGTCTTTTGAAGCAGCCCAAATTGTGAATCTTTTCCACTTCATGGCATAGGTAGACATGATGGAGGGTTTCCTAGCCTCCACCAGAACCTCCACCACCTGGGAAGAAACTCTAAAGCAGGCCTTGGCTATGTCTGTAGGAGCCATGCATGAAGCTGAAGGGACTTGAGACCTGGATGAACCAGGGTCCCCTGATCCTGGGTCAACAAACCTTGTGACAGAGGAATAGGAAGCGGTGGTTCCTCTGAGAATTGTTGTAGAAGAGAGAACCAAGAGAACCAAACTTGCCTGGCCCAAAAAGGAGCGATCAGAATCATTCGTGCTCCTTCTGACCCTAGTTTCTGCAAGACCCTTGGGATCAAAGGAATTGGGGGGGAAAGCATAGAAAAATCTGTCCTTCCAATCTAGACGCAGAGCGTCTCTCCAGAAAATGCCTCACTTTTCAACGAGTGAGCAGAAGACTGGAAATTTTGCGTTTTGATGGGAAGCGAACAGGTCTACCTGTGGTGCTCCCCAGCGTAGGAAGATATCTTCTAGGACCACTTGATCCAGTTCCCACTCGTGGGCCTGGGCATACGAGCGACTCAGCTTGCCTGCCAAGGCATTGTCGGCTCCCAGAACATGAATTACTGTGAGGTGAAGGTCATGCTGTACTGCTCAGTCCCACACCCTCATTGCTTCCCTGCAGAGAGGGTAGGATCGAGTCCCTCCCTGTTTGTTGATGTACCATACCACACACATATTGTCCATCTGGATGGCTAGGTGGCCTGGAAGGAGATACAGGTGGAGGGCTTGGAGGACATACAGGACTGCCCAAAGCTCTAGCACATTGACATGAAGGGATTGTTCGAGCTTGGACCAAGAGCCCTGGGTCCGATGAGGACTGAGATGGGCTCCCCAACCTTCGCCTGAGGCATCTGTAGTCAAGAGTCTGGGGGGGGGAATGAAGAATGAAACCCCTCGAAACAGGTTCTCTCTGATCATCTATCACTGCAAGTCTCGAACCATGGGAGAGAAGACCAGAACTAGCTGATCCAAGTTGTCCGCCAATTGATCCCATTGGGAGCGAAGCGTCCACTGGGAAACCCTCATGTGGAGCTGAGTGTGAGTAACTGTCAGGATAGCAGCCGCCATGAGCCCGAGAAGGCGAAGAACCAACCTTGCAGTGACTCACCTGTTGCCGGACAAATGGCTTACCTGAGTCTGAATAGTGGCCACCCTGTCCGGTGGCAGGAGGGCCCTGCCTAGGGTCATGTCCCATATCACCCCGATAAACTGGAGTCTCTGGGATGGGATCAAATAAGACTTGGAATGGTTGATGGTAATACCCAGGCAGGCAAAGACCTGTTGGGTAAGGGAAAGGCAGCACAGGAGTTCCTCCCTGGATGAGGCCTCTAGGATCCAGTCGTCCAGGTATGGGAAAACCTGCACTCCCCGGGTATGCAGGTAGGCTGCCACCACTGCCAGGCATTTGGTAAATACTTGGGGAGCCGAGGACAGGCCAAATGGAAGTGCCTTGAACTGGTAGTGGTCCCTCTGGAAAGCAAAACGGAGATATTTGAGGTGGGATGGGCGAATGGAAATATGCAGGAAGGCATCCTGCATATCCAGAGCACACATCCACTGGCCATAGCAGAGGAGGGGCAGAAGGCTCTGCAGTGAGAGCATTCTGAACCTCTTGTATTCCACAAATTAGTTCATGGAACTGAGTTCTAGAATAGGTCTTACATCTCCTGTCTTCTTCGGGACCAGGAAGAAATGAGAATAGTAACCCGTTCCCTGAAGGGAAGAGGGGACAGGTTCTATCGCCTCTTTCAGCAACAGAGCTGAAATCTCTTCCTGGACCAGAAGAAGATGTTCCCGAGAGTACGACGACCTTTGGGGAGGGTGACGAGGTGGTTTCTGAAGAAACTCTATTGAGTGTCCTTCTGCGACTAGTTGGAGCACCCATGAATTTGTTGTTATCCAATCCTAGCATAGAAGGTGGAGGGAGAACCTCCCTCCTACCAGTTCCTCTGCAAAATCCAAAGGCTGTGGGAGAGGGAAGAAGTCAGGTGGTGTGGGGCAGTGCCACAGCTGAAGCACCCGCTGCTTTTTTGGGCGGAGGGGGCTTGGCAGCTAAGGGGCCCTGGCGTTTAGTGGCCCACTTTCCCGGAGGTTTCGCCTTTGGCTGATTCTGTCTGCGAAAGGGACGGTGCTGCGGTTGATGGGGATGGTACATAGAGTCAATGGACTTTAGTGCCGTCCCCTTCTCCTGCAGATTGGTGATGATGTCCTTGACATCACTCCGAAGAGTACCGACCCCCGGAAGGGCGCTTCCTGGATAGTGGACTGCACTTTCGGGACCAACCCTGACACGCGGAGCCAAGCATGATGACGTAAGCCTACGGCGAAAGCTGAGCTCCATCCAACAGTGTCCACTGCATCGTAGGTCGCACAAAGAATGTGTCGACTGGCCGAATGCGCAGAGCAGACAAGGTCAGACAGTTCCTGCTTGACTTGAGAGTCTGGCAAGTAGTCTAACTTGGTTTCCACCTCAGAAAGAATTGCCTTCTGGTAGTCCCCCATGTGACTGACGTAGTTCAGGGCCCTGATCCCTACGTGGAAGAAGCAAAAATCTTCTTTCCATATTGGTCCAGAAGGTGAGATTCTTTATCAGGTGGCGACAAGCTAAGGTGTTTTGGATTAGCTGACCGGCCGTGAGCGGCGTTAATCATGACCGAGTTAGCTAGAGGATGGGAATCTAAAAAATTGACACCCTCTGGAGCCTGGTATAGCCTATTCGACTTCTGAGGAAGAGGGGCTAATGCGACTGGTTGTTTCCAAATAATGGTAACAAGGTGGGCATGAGGCTCAATCCAGGGTGGCAGCAAGGTGGGAGCTGTGATGGGCAGATCTAGATGTTCAGCCAGTTTCAGCTGCTGTGGGTCTGGCTCCAAGAACTGCCACTTATGTACTGCCTGGATTTGATGTAGGAGCTCCGTGAAAGAAGGATCCTCTGGAGGAGACTTCGGAGGAGTCCTTGGCCTGGGCTTTGACGGAGAGTGAGGCTCATCGTCCTTCTCGGAGCAGTCATCGGGGCATCCAAGTAGGAGGAAGAAACTGAAGAAGAAAAAGAAGATGACTCCCTTTCCCATCTGGGGGAGGAACGGACCCCTTGGGAAGCCCTCGTGGAAGCGTGTCCTGACCCTCTCTGTACCCAGAGGGTTTTTCCCTGGTATCTGGTGGAGGAGAGGGAGTGTGTCGCCGAGGATGTACGGGAACCTGAACCAGCACCGTCGTCGGAAGATGACTCTCCATCTCTCTGGTGAGCTGAGCCTTAGCCTCAGCCTACCAGGAGGATAGAGTCTCCTGCAAGTCCACCGGCAGCTGGGGGGTGGTGGAGGAGGAGGAGGGGGATAAGGGTATGGGTTATACTCATAAGGTGAGTATCCATAACCTGCTGGTGGGAAGCCCGTTGCTGGGTACTGCAGCGTCAGATACTGCGTTCCCAGGTATGACAGCATTGGATATGACGGGGTCGAGAAACCAGGAGCCTGGGGAGCTGCCGGAGCAGATGGCCCCGCGGGCGGAACTGGAGCAGAAGGCCTGGGGGAAGGAGGGCCCAGTGTCGGGGTGGCATCTGGAGGTGGGATGTCACCCTGAGTCGGCACTACCAGCATCGGGGCCAGCATCTGAGATGCCGACGTCGGAACCAGTGTCCGGGGAACCGTCAGATCAGCAGGAGGTTGATCCAGTGGAGGTGGAACCAGGACCTCAGCCTCTCCTGGGGATGGAGGGGAAAAGTCCCCGGGGTCAGGCTGAGGAGACTCAGGGTCCCTAGAGAGCAGCGAAGGCTGCAGAGAGCTGGGAATGAGGGACATGGGAAGGTCTGGCATTGGCTCATCCGCTGTGCGGACGTCGGGTGGACCAACATGCGTCTCATCAGCGGAATCCGGGTGGACGTCGGAGGGGCTGGCGTCTGACTTAGTGGATCCTTTGCCAGGGGCAGGCCGCGGAAGCGGGGTCGCGTGCTACTCCGAAGAGTTGGGTGGCTTATTGACCCCCCCTCCGAGCGAATGTCGGAGGAGCCGACATCCAGCTTATCGAAGCCACCCAGGCCGGTAGGCTGGGGAACCACAGCTTGACCGGGGATGGAGGCCTCCAAAAGCCCGCAGGTGCCCGAAGGGCCCGAGAGCAAGCCAGATGGGCGGGCCAACACCGCCTTTGAAACCTCGAAGGAGGCCATCGAGGAGTTACCTTCAACATGGCGACCCCCGGGGGAGTCGCGGTGGGAGAGGAGCACTTGTCCTAGTGCTTTTCTTTGTCCTTCGTCTTGCGATGGTCTTCAGGGGAAGCTGACGCCTGCCTTAGCTTTTTAGTTCCTTTTCCATGGAGCACATCTTCTTTTTGAGAATGTGGGTTTTCAGGGACTGCTGCCGCCTTCTATGGGTGGCCACGTTGAAACTCAGGCAGTGCTGGCACTTCTCAACTTGATGGTCAGGGCCTAGACAAAAAAGGCGCAAGGAATGGCCATCCTTGTGCGGGAGTTGGGCACTGCACGAGTCGCACTTATTCTTGTGCTCGGAGGGTGTAGGGGATGACATACACCAACAGATGACTGATGAATATAGTAGAAAAAGCAAAAAAACTCGGTAGAATAACCGAAGAAAGGCCCGATGAGCAGGGAACTTTTCTGTGAGGTGCTGGCATAAGCTAACAGTGGGAAAGAACTGGAAGGTGGGCGTGAGGGACCGCCCCTTTATACTGATGTTTCCTGATGCCGGTCACCTGACGTGGGGGCAGTCCTCGCCAGGGACTGCTAGCTCTGAGAAACTTTAAGTGGGGTCCTGTCGACGCCAGTCCTATATAATTACCTACTCAAGAGCCCTCTTGAAGTAAGATCTATATTTTTGATGCATGAAAACAAAAACATAGGCTTGCACCTTGTGGAACCAGAGATACGCACTTCCAGTCCATGGGTGGTTAAAAAAGTAGCGCCACAGCGGGTGGCACTTCTAAACGGAGTCGAACCTTGACTGGGTTGCTGAGCTAGTCATCAGCGCATGAGCCAAGGCAAAGCAATGCTTCTCAAGGCATTTATTTCAAGTGTCTATGTATACTGTACCACACAAACACTGCTGACATGATACAGGAAGTGGGGCTTAGTTCTGTGGTTCCACGAGTATAGCAAGTGGACCACAGAAGCATTCAAACACAGTATTTTCTGCTGAGCTACAGTGGTGTGGTGGTTTTGCCACAATCAATAACATTTACCGCACCTGAATCTGTATTTTTGATACATTAAAACAAAAACTTAGGCTTGCACCTTGCGGGACAGGACATACACACTTTCGGTTTGCAGGTGGATAAAAAGGTAGTGCCACAGTGAATGGTGCAAGCTCGAGCAGGTGAGTGCAGAGACGTGCGTTTGGTGCACATGTCTTGTGTGTCCTTTTGTGACAAGGGAACAGGGCATTCCACAATATAAAGGATAAGAACTAAGAGTGGAATGCAGTTGGGATGCAGAGCTACTGCTCAGATTAATGAAAGAAAGAGGAAACATATTTCAGTGCAGGACATGCCAAGTGTTTACAGACAAACCAGAGATTATTTCACAGGAGAATGGTATGTGTATTAACTGTAGGCAGATCCAACAAGTAAGGGCTGATTTAAATAATATACAAGATACAATATCTAGAAGCAATAATACTGAGGCCCTGGTTACAACAGGAAAGTACAGTTATGTAAGAACTTACCGTAACAGTAGATCTTCGAGAACAGCTCTTGCAGCAGGTTACACCATTAGGACTGAAGCCAGCAGGCATCAGGACCCCACGGAAAAATTCTAGCTAGCTATCTTCAGCGGGGACCGCCCCTGACGTCGGTCCCGCCTCTGGCGTCAGGCGTAGTACATAAGGCGGTCCTTAGATTCCCTAGTTCTCCCGCCGGAGACTTCCGGCCGCAGGCTGACATCGAAATGGGAGACCGAGGATCCACCGTCAGAAGACAAAGGGAAAAACCCTGTTAGTAAAGGCTTAAGCCATGCCTCCTCCAAGGGGGAAGGTGGGCGGGAAGGTACCTGCTGCAAGAGCTGTTCTCGAAGATCTACTGTTACAGTAAGTTCTTACGTAACTGTACTATCTTACTTCGAGACACAGCTCTTGCACCAGGTTACACCATTAGGACTGATTCCCAAGCAGTAACGCTGCAAACATTCTGGGAGGATGAAACTAGAAAGTACATTCCAGGTCCTGAATCTAGGACAGAAGACCCTGTAGCACAGCCAGGCCGAAGGCGGCTCTTCGCCGAGAAGCGATGTCCAGGCTATAATGCCTGATAAATGTATGTACAGAGCTCCAAGTGGCTGCAGCACAGATGACCGAAGTGGAGACGTTTCGAAGTGTTGCAAAGGAAGTGGCCACTCCCCTAGTGGAATGGCCCCGGACTGAACCCGGGAGGGGCTTGTGTTTGATATCATAACAGTATGAGATGCACTGGACAAGCCAGCGAGACAGGGACTGTTTAGATACTGGTTGGCCCATCATCCTTTCAGTAAAGGAAACGAAAAGTTGCTCCGATTTTCAAAGCTGCTTAGTTCTGTTCAGGTAGTACCGTAAGCTGCGATGAACATCCAGGGTGTGTAGCAGCGCCTCTCCTCTGTTAGCATAATTAGGGAAGTAGACCGGCAGGTCAATATCCTGATTGAGAGTGAGTGCAGAAACCACCTTAGGCAAAAATTTAGGATTCGTCCTCAGTGATACTCTGTCTCGGTGGAAAATTAAATAAGGCCCCTTACACATAAGAGCATGGAGCTCAGAAACTCTTCTCGCTGACGTAACAGCAACCAAAAACAACGTTTTCATGACAGAAAACGTAGCTCGCAATCCGCGGCAGGTTCAAAAGGAGGGAGCGTGAGTTGTTCCAAGACAAAGAGCAAATCCCATGGAGGCACTGGGTCCTTAATGGGTGGCCTAAGATGTAACACCCCTCTCAGAAATTCCCGACAGGCATCTAATTGTGCCACTGTGTGCTGTCCCACCGGAAGGTGATAAGCTGAAATGGCACAGAGGTGCACCTTAATAGAGGAGTAGGCGAGACCCAAACAGAAAAGGGAGAGCAGGTACTCTAACACCGCTTTCACCGGACAACCTAAAGGGGAAAAGCCGCGTGTTTGTGACCATAAACAAAATCGGCACCACTTCATGGCGTACGTCACATGCGTTGCTGGCTTTCTGGCTGCAGAAAGGACTTCCGCAACCTCTTGCGAGACCCCGTGTCGCAAAATGGCTATGTCTCTAGGAGCCATGCATGCAGGTTCAGTGAACGTAAGTCCGGGTGGACCAGTGAACCCTCCTCCTGAGACAAGAGATGGGAGCTGAATGGCAACGGGAGCGGAGGTTCCCGGGATAGCTGTATTAGCAAGGGGAACCAAATCTGTCTGGGCCAAAAAGGAGCCACCAGGATCATTGTTGCATGCTCCCTGCGCAGTTTGATAAGAACTCTCTGGATCAACGGGAAGGGAGGGAAAAGATCTGTCCGCCCAGGAGAGGGACAACGCGTCTCGCCAGAAAACACCAGGCCCTGGATCTAGCGAGCAAAAATTGGGCAGTTTTGTGTTGGATGGGGAAACGAACAAGTCCAATTCTGGCATTCCCCATCGAAGAAACAGATCCTCTGCTACCTCCTGAAGAAGTTCCCACTCGTGGACTCTGGCCTGAGAGCGACTCAGGCCGTCTGCAACTGTGTTGTCCACCCCAGGAACATGTACTGCGATCAGGTTCGCACCGCGTCGGATTATCCAATCCCACACCCTCATGGCCTCCCTGCAAAGGGGGTAAGAGTGTGCGCCTCCTTGTTTGTTGAGGTAATACATCACCGCTGTGTTGTCTGTCTGAAGCAGGAGAGTACTCGGCGGGATCTCTGACTGAAATGCCTGCAGGGTATAAAGGACCGCCCTCATCTCTAGGACGTTGATATGGAGGAGGGCCTCCTGAGGGGTCCACATTCCCTGGGACTTCACCCCGTCCAGGTGTGCTCCCCACCCTAGACCTGAGGCGTCTGTGGTGAGGATTACCTCCAGGGACAGCGCTATAAATGGGACGCCCGAAGAGAGTGTCCCTGGGTCTAGCCACCACTGCCAGTCTCGAATCATGGTATTCGTGATTCTGACCAGATGCTGCATGTGGTCTTGCCTTTGGTCCCATTGTACCTTGAGCATCCACTGAGCTACCTGCATGTGGAGCCTTGCGGAAGGGACAGTAGGAATGGCCGCAGCCATGTGTCCGAGCAAGCGAAGGACCGACCTGGCTGGGACGGTCTTGTTCGATGAAAGCTCCCTGATGAGGGATCTGATGCGTTCCGCTCTGTTGTCTGGAAGAAATGTTCTTCCCTGAATGGTGTCCAGTACTGCGCCTATGAATTGCAGCTTCTGCAACGGTACCAGGAGAGACTTCTCGTGGTTGATTAGGATACCCAGGGATCGAAACAGGTCCTGGGTACTTTGGATCGCCTGTAACAACGCCTCTTTGGAGGCTGCCATGAGAAGCCAATCATCCAGGTATGGGAACAGGTAATGGCCCTGTCTCCTTAGAGACGCTGCCACGACTGCCAAGCATTTGGTGAAGACCCTGGGTGCCGATGACAGTCCAAATGGAAGAGCTCGGAACTGAAGATGATGGCCAAGAAACTCGAAGCGCAGGAACCTCTTGTGCGCTTGAGCTATAGGGATGTGCAGGTAAGCATCCTTCATATCTAGGGAAGCTAAAAAGGCGTCCTGCTTCAGCATGGGAATAAGACCCGGAAGAGTTACCATGCGGAATCTTTTGTAGGCGACCGACAAATTGAGGTCGCTGAGGTCCAGAATTGGACTGAGGTCCCCTGTCTTCTTTGGAACCAGGAAGAAGTGGGAATAGTATCTGTGTCCTCGCTGGTTCTCTGGGACGTACTCTATCGCTCCCTTTTGCAGGACCGCGAGTACTTCTTGTCTGATCAACAACTTGTCCTGACCCAGGTACCGGGAGAGCAAAGGAAGCCTCGAGGGTGGCTTTTCCGCAAATTCTATAAAGTGGCCTCTTCCGACCAACTGTAGAACCCACCTGCCGGTGGTTATAGTCTGCCATCCTGGCAGGATATCCGCAATGCGACCCCCGACCATAACGTCCCGTTGATCCTGAGGGGCGGTGGCGGGGAAGGAGTCAGGCTGTGGCGGCTGAGGGTCCCGCTGGTTGGACCGCTTAGGAGTTCGCTGGCTTCACTGCCGGGTTGTTTCCTGGGTCTCTGCGCAAACGGATCCCCTTTTGTGGAACCGGGCCGGACTGTTGTCTCTGCGTCCGTCCATGAAATCAGCTTTGGTTCCTACGAAAGGAACTAAGCTTGGGTCGGTACATGGCCTGAACCGACCTCACCACCTTCCCGGCCTCTTGGAGTTTGGTAATTATCTTCTCTGAGGGCTTACCAAACAAAACTTCTCCCTCGAATGGGGCATCCATGATGTTTTTTCTGGACGTCCGGGGTAAAACCGGAGACGCGGAGCCAAGAGTGTCTCTGGAGGCATACGCCTGAGGCTGCTGCTCAGGCCGAGGAGTCTGTGGAGTTGTACGTGGCTCGTAGCACTTGGGTTCCCACGTCCAAACCCGTATGGAGGAGCTGCAACATCTCCTCCTTCTGCTCACCTTCCGGCAATTTTTCAGCCGCATCCAGACCCTGCACCCACAGGGCATTTTGGAACTGCACCAAGTGGGTCAAATAATTCAGGGATCTGATGGCGCAGGTAGCAGAAGCATACGTGCGCCTACCCATGGCGTCCAGCTGTTTGGACTCTGGCTCCGGTGGCAGGGTTCTCAAATGCTGTGGTCTCTGGGACTGGTCATGAGAGGCTGTTATGACCAGAGAGTTGGCCTGAGGATGCTGAGTCAAGTACTGGTCTTCTCTTGGAGCCTTGTACAAGTGGTCAGCCTTCTTCAGCATCGCCGGGAGCAAATGTGGATGCTTCCATGCTGCCTTGGTGACATCCACGAAAGTGTCTACCAAGGGTGGCACCACCACAGGCTTGGGGTCCTTCTGCCAAAGATACTTTGCAAGACGTAGCCTTTCGGGGTCTAACTCTTCCGCATCCCATCCCATGTTCTCTTGGATGTGCCTCATGATATCCGAGAATGAAGGGTCATCTGGAGGAGACTTAGGCAGTTCACGTGGGTCCGGAGAAGGGATGGAGAGGGGAGATGGGGATCTGGATGTTGAGAACTCTGATCCCGTGTCCTTCATCGAAGGCGAATGGCGGCGTCTTCTAGGTCTCTTGGGACTGGGTGACCTAGAAGAGGATCTGGACGGAGGTCTCCTTTTATCTGGTCTCCCCCTTGGAGGGGTCCTGGGCTCCCAGGGAGGAGGTAACCGGCCTGCTGACCCAGAAGGAGAAGGGGGCACAGGAACCGGAGGAGCAACCAGTGTAGGAGGAGGTGGAGTGGGGACCATGTCCTTCTTGACCGTATTCCACCAGTAAGTGAAAAGCTCCTTCACCTCTGAAAAAGAAAGGCCCGACGACGGCCCGGGCACCGGTGAGCGGTCGTCGGGTCCCGGCGTCGGTTCCACAGGGGGCTCGGGTTGCGGCGAAGGTTCCCTGGGAGTCTCGACAGGACCGGGGTCGCCCGTCTGGTCCTCGGGCTGAGTCAACTCCTCCTCAGAGATGGTCTCCGGACCGACATCGGGGTCCTCTTCTCGATAGGAGTGGGCGTCGGTCCCCCTACCGGCGTCCAGTGATGAGTTGGCTTGGCCGGCGATGGTCTCCTGGCAGACGACGGCTCTGGGGACCTGTGGCAAGAAGCCGATATCGGATGAACCGGCGTCGGATCCACCGGCCTCTTGAGTGAGGTGAGCTCCTTGGTCTTCCGCTGGGGAGGAGAAGGCAAGGAGGCGGACCTGATGTCGGGTTCAGAATGGCGGGAACCCGACTTGTGATGGTGATGACGGTCCCCTGACTTCGCGAGGGCCTTGGAGGAAGAAGAAGGCCTGGGAGTCTTGGCCTGAGAAGAGGAGCCTGAAGATTTTCTCACCACAGCAGGGGGAGGCTGAGAGCTGGCCCGGGAAGGAGAGCGGTTGGACCTGGAGCCGGAGCTGCACGAGTCGGAGGCCCTAGACGGAGACCTGGAAGGAGCCTTCTCCCTATGCTTTTCAGCATGCTTGTGGGCCTTCTGTGAAGAATCCCCCCTGGAAGCCATGGTCTTGAGTTGTTTCTCAAGCAGGAATGCCTGGAGGGCCTTCTGGCGATGGATTCAGGTTCTGCTGTTGAAACCCTGGCAAAAAGAGCAGGACCGGGTGTTGTGGTCTGGGCCTAGGCACCGGACACAGGCCAAGTGCAGATCCTTGAAAGGGATCTGCTTCCCACAGGCGCACTTCGAGGAGTGACCGGAGGTCGGAGAGGACATCAGAGAAAGGGCTGATTGAAGAAAACGAATTTCCCATAGGAAAAAACTTTACCACGCGTCGCGCGCTAGAAACTGAACTCAAGGGTCGAGACATGCAAGTCGACAGTGGAAAAGAACTGGGGAATCTGGCGGGATCGCCCCCTTATGTACTACGTCTGACGCTGGAGGCTGGACCGACGTCGGAGGCGGTTCCCGCTGAAGATAGCAAGCTAGAATTTTTCCGTGGGGTCCTGATGCCTGCTGGCTTCAGTCCTAATGGTGTAACCTGCTGCAAGAGCTGTGTCTCGAAGTAAGATCTGGGTCTGTGCAGTCAATGTGGCAGGGGGACCCGACACAGGAAGAAACTTTGGGGGAACAGGACATATGCTGTACACAAGTACATAGCTCCTATAGTTACTTACTTTTATAATTGGAGTATACAGTCTTCAGTGGTTCCTGATTGTTGGAAAATGGGTGAAATTATTCCTATTTTTAAAGGTGGTGACATCACAGCCCCTTCCAATTATAGACCAATCACTTTGCTTCCGATTTTGTCTAAGGTGCTGGAGAAGCTGATAAATAATCAGCTTGTGCAGTACCTTGACCATTTGGAGTTGCTGACAAAATGTCAGCATGGATTTAGAGAGGGTAGGTCCACGAATACTGCCCTACTTGATTTTGGTAACCTGGTGGCAACATCATTGAACCAGAAAAACCAAACTGGGGCAGTGTTCATGGACCTAAGTAAAGCTTTTGACCTAGTTCATCATGAAACATTATTGTTTAGATTGCAAAACTTAGGGATATACCATAACTCATTACAGTGGTTTAGGTCCTATTTAACTAATCGAAAACAAAGGGTGGTCTATGGGGTCGCTGCTTCGGACCTCCTGGATTTGAACCGTGGTGTACCCCAGGGGTCAATTTTGGGCCCTATGTTATTTAATCTCTACATTAATGATCTCCCTGATTATGTAGTTGGTTCTGATGTTAGACTTTATGCAGATGATATAGTATTAGTAGCATCTGCTAAAGATCCTGGGAACTGAGGCAGCGACTCCAGACAGACTTCTCAATATTGAAACTTGGATAAGAAATTCGGACTTTTGATAAGTACTGGGAAGACTCAGAGTATGATTTTTTCTGTAGGACCTAAACCTAAAAATGCAGTAACTGATTTCAAAATTAGTTTTCGGATGGGAAAAAGGTACAAGGGTTAATACTTATAAATATCTGGGAGTTTTGATTGACTATCGCTTTCTTTTCAGATCATATTTTGTCACAAATAAAAAAGTCAATCAAAGTTTGGGGCATTAAGAAGAGTGTCAGGATGTTTGACTAGGGATGTTAAGACCAGACTGGTAAAACAATTGTTGTTGCCTGTACTAGACTATGGTTTATCATTATATATCCATTCTTATAAAAATGCTTACACAAATTGGACCAGATTTATTACAGATTGGGAAATATATCTAAATAATGGACCTCGAGTCCATCATTGTGTAATTATCAGGAACTTGGTTGGTTAGATCCAATAGCACGAAGAGAATATATATGGCTTACTATATGTCATGGTTTGATATATTTAAAAGTGCATCCTTTACGAAATTTGATATTTCAGAATTTTGATTCTAAATATTCAGATATTTTTAGGAAGACTACTAAAAAGTTGCCTATGATACAAATTAAGAATCGTATGGGGGGTATGGTGTTACAAAATAGTTTAGCGGGGAAATGGAATAAGTTACCTCGATACATGACTGGAATTTCTGACCTGCATATTTTTAAACTGGAATTGTATAATTATTTAAATGTATGTTGTAATTGTTTTTAGGTAAAATGTGATTTTGTATTTTGTTTTATTTTTGTATTGTTCGTTTATTGCAAATGCCACAGGTATCTGTTGTAAATGGGGATTCTTCCCCAATCAGATTAACCTGTATAAAAATAAATTTTAAACAAACAAACAAACAAACAAACAAGTCACTAGAGGGTCAAAAAATAAAAGAAGAACAGCCAATACTCCACTCTAGCAGAAGAAAACAATATGGGTGAGGCAGCAGCTAATACTGGGAGTATACAACCATCAGATAGGGCTACAGATGGTGACAAACATGTATTGGTCATAGGAGACTATACTTAGGAGGACAGACACTAATATGTCAAGAAAACAAAACAAACATAGTTGTAAACTGTTTGCCAGCAGCTAGGGTACAAGATACAAAAACAAGACTTCCTAAACTAATGGATATAAGGGCGAGGTAACCAACTTGCAGTTCCTCATGTGGGGGCTAACAATATTGGAAAGGACCATGAAAAGGATCTGGTGGAGGATATCTTGATTTGTTCACAGCTGGTAAAAAAAGGCAGGACAGGTACCAATAACATCTGGAATACTACCTAGACTAAAATGTGAAAAAGAAAAAAAATCACACTATACGAAGAATTAACATTAGGAAAGCAAACAAATGTGCTGAAGAAGGAATAACCTTTACTGATATCTGGGATGATTTATTTCAAAAACAGATGTTCTTTGCAAAAGATAGCCTGCACCCAAACAAAAATGGGACCACCATACTGGCTACACAGATACAAACTGAAATCAGTAAACATTTAAACTAGTTGGGAGGGGTAAAAGGGTCAATAAAAAACTCAAGAAAAGCACACAAACTGCCAATATACAGTATCATAATAGTTACAAGACTCGAAGCAAGAAGACTAAAAACAGATTAAATCACCCCTGAGGTACATGCAAGTGTCCAGAACAAAAAGAACGAACTGGAAGCGCTCCTTACTCAACAAAGGGTCATAGACATCATTGAGCTAACAGAGACCTGGTGGACTACCAGGGATGATTAGGGAAGAGAACTACCTGGATATACACTTCACCATGAAGATAGGAGAGATAAAATGGGGGGGGGGTGCAGCATATATATAAAAACAACTAAAAAGTATTAATATTTCAAAGAAAATTAAAGAAGATGGAATACAAACAGACACCCTATGGATAAGAGTGGAGATAAAGAAAAATATATTTATCATACTGAGGATTATTTATAGACCACCTGGTGCTTAAAATGAAGTTAGTCAAAAAATAAACAAAGAAATAGAAAAAGTATGTGAAATGGGAAAAGTAGTCATATGGGGGGCCTAAACTACACAAATATTAACTGGGGACAGGTACAGACCACTAAACACATCAGTAAATCCTTCCTGGCCAAAATAGATCAGCTAGGGCTAACTCAAAATGTAGAGAAACCCACTAGGGGAGAAAATATACTGGATATTGTATTAACAACCAAAGAACTGCAGATTAGTAAGTGCACAGTAGAACTTCCCTTGGGTAATAGTGACCATAACAGTGTGCTCTACTATTAATTATAAAATGGGCTTAAGAAATCCAGGTCTCTGATTGGCTACTACATCATCTGAGCCGTGTCCTTATCAGATGATATAGTAGCCAACCAGGACTACTGCCCACAATGATGCCCCATAACGACAATAAATCAGTGAGCTCTGCCAAACCTAAACGCAAACTCTCATTAGCAGAGCTCACTGAAGTGGCAGCAATCCACCACAACGGCAGTCGCACCAGCACAGTATCACAGTACTGTCACCATATCTCACTCAGATGCCACAAAATCCCCCTTCTGACACAAACTGTAAAACTGTACTTTTCTTTTACTCACAGAGCTTTTGTTCCTCGGGGATTTCCAATCACATCCTCTGTCATCCCAACTCAGATCTCGGTAGTCCACACTTGCCCCCTCCAGCACATTATCACTTCCTATAAATCACAGCCTTCACTACAGAGAAAGAACATTAGCAGCAGAATACTTCTCGCTATGAATTTAAACTTTTAATTTTTGTCAGTGTCCGTCGCAGTTTAAAAAAAGCATGAAGCAGTATTCTACGGCACCCGGCAATAGACACGCTCGCTCCTAGCCTCCAAAAAGGAACACGCTCACCCTGACACTGCTCGCAATTCGTTGACTTCAATACTGAAAAAAAAAAACCTCTGCAAACTAAAACACACACTGCTCCCAATTAAATTGACACTACCGAAAAAAAAACCTCTGAAAAGATATTTCTCCCAATGTTTACCGCGAGTTTCACAGAAGCAGGAAGCGCCATTGTATGGTACCCAGTAACGACACGCCACTCCCAGCCGCCAGCTAAGAACACGGTCGCATCCATTTATTTCTGCCAATATTTGATCACACAGATGCAGTCACATAGACAGACACAGTGCCACCTGTCAGTAAAAACACATACTGGTTCTCAAGATATAGTGCTTAAAACAGGTACATAACCTAAGAAAGCCATAGAAACCAGTAATTCAAAATGAAACACTTTGTTAAAGTGACTTCATAGGGGGACTATTTTTCCTATTTGAACTATTAAACCTTTTTTTATATATTTTTTACTTTATCTCTTTTTCCTTTTACTCATTAAATAATCAATAGATAAGCCCATTTTATAAGCACAATAACACACTCCGAGGTGTGGGTTATCGCCTGATAAGAGCACGCCTAGGGGTGTACGTGTTATTGCTTACATAATACATCCCCATAATAAAAGGATGCAGGGAAGTCTATAATTTCAAAACAGCTAATATGGAAAACATACAAATAGAACTTGAAGGACTGAACTGGGAAAAAATATTAGCAGATAAATCAGTCAGTGAGATGTGGGACAGTTTTCAATATCACATAAGTGAAATATGTGACAAAAATATAAAAAAAGTTAAAAAATATAACTCTAGAGGCATCTTAACAAAATGGTTCAACAAAGCTATAAAGAAACTGATAAGAAAAACAAAGGTTACATCAAATATAAATCAGAAGAAATGCAGGGACTTTGGGAGGAGTTTAAATTGGCACACAGCCAGTGTAAAAAACTGATTAAGAGAAGTAAAAAAAGAATGGAAAGAAAACTCGCAGGGTCAGCAAAGACAATATGCATGAATTCTATGGCTATGTTAACTCTCTGCCCAAAGCTAACACCAGTCTTTGTTCTATCACAACTGAGAATAAAATAATAAATGATCCGGGAAAACTGGCTAATATAGTCAATAAATATTTCGGATTTGTTTTCTCACAAAAGCCTAAAAAGGGGAAAAAAAAAGATGAAAACTTCGTAACCTTGTATAGATATTACAGAAGAAATAATTGTAGATAAAATAAAGGGACTAAAGAATAAATATTCTGCAGGGCCGGACAATATATCAAATGCCGTACTTAAAATGCTCTCCCTCTAAACCAATAAAAATAATTTTTATAAAGTCGTTAACTGAATGTGCAGTTCCATCGGACTGGCTAACTGCCAATGCAATGTGGTGCCAATACATAAGAAGGAAGACAGGGTGGACCACACAAACTACCGACTCAAAAGCCTGACATCTATTCCAAGAAAACTGATGGAAGCAGTAATTAAAGACCCACCTAGAAACCACGGGTGAGGCGGACAAGAATCAACATGGGTTCTATGCAGGGAGATCCTTTGTAAGAAATTTATTGTGTTTTTATGAAAAAATACCCTCAGCATTGGATAGAGGGCAGCCAGTGGACTGTATTTACTTGGACTTCGCCAAGGCCTTTGATAAACTGCCTCATGACGAAATCATTAAGTGTTTACAATAAAAAAAAAACATATAGGAACAAATTATAGGATTGGTGGATGCATGGCTGGGGCAGAGAACCCAGAGGGTAAGCATAAATATGTATCTGTCGGAGTTGGTGCCGGTGACTAGTGGGGTGCCACAGAGGTCGGTGCTGGGTCTGGTGTTCAGGATATTCATGGATAATACGGGTGACGATTTCTGGAACTGGTTAAGTAAATATGCAGATGACATGAAACTGGCCGGCACTGCTACAAACAGGGAAAATGTTGACTCAGTCCAAAGGGATCTAAACAATATCCAAGAGTGGGTAGAGAAAAGGGATATGAGTTTTAACTCTGATAAATGTTGCGTCATACACCTTGGAAAAAGAAATAATAAATATAATTACACACTAAATGGTCAAAACCTAAGAAAATTTGAAGAGGAAAGGGATCTTGGACTTGTCATAAATAATAAACTCACCTTTGAAGCAGACTATAACAATCAAATAACTAAAACAAATAAAGTACTGTGGGCCATAAAAAGAAACTTCAGGAATAGAAGTGAGGCAGTGGTTATACCTCTATATAGAGCATATGTTAGACCCTTATTGGATTATGACAGTCAGGTGTGGGGGCCCATATCAAGGGGTGGGGTAACTGCCCTGGAGAGGGTGCAGAGGAAGGCCTCAAAAATGGTGTTTAAAATAAAAAGGGCTCCATATGAGGAGAGGTTGGAGATCTTGAAATTGATGTCACTGGAGACCAGGAGAGTGAGAGGAGACCTGCTTATGTGTTAAGATATAATACATAATGATAATCTAGTAAATGTGCTAAACCTAAACTTTAAGAACTCAGAAGTCTGTACTAGAGGACATCCCTCACAGTTTAGGGGTAACAAGTTCAACACAAATTGAAGAAAGGCATGTTTTATGCAGAGGATAGTGGGGCCATGGAATGGGCTGCCTATAGAGGTGGCCAACTAGCAAAACAATGGGAAAGTTTAAGAGAAGGTTGGATAAACACATACTAGAAGGAAATAGTATAGCATATTATGGGTAAAGAAAAAGGAGCCAATAATGGGCTGACCTCGGCCTTCTTGGCTCCTCTAACCTTAGTATGAACCTTAGTAGTACCCCAGAATCTGATTCACTGAACAAGTGAAAGGGTCCAAATGATGGGAAGCCACCCACAGAGCAAAGCACATCCACTTCATGGAATAAAAGGTCCTGCTGGAAGCCTTCCTAGCAACTCCTAGGACATCAGCCACCTTTTAGGACATCTCAAAATCTAGTCATAGCTATGTCTGCAGGAGCCATGCATGAAGGTCCAGTGACTTGAGGTCCGGATGAACCAGGATGCCCTACTCCTGTGACAGAAAGCCTCTGCACAGGGGCAGGGCACTGGAGGTTCTGCCACCAGCTGCTGCAGCAAGGGGAACCAGATCTGATGACGCCAGAGGATCAGAGTGGCCCCTTCCATCTGGAACTTGATCAGCACTCTCTGGAGTAGATGGAAGGGGGGAAAGGCATAGAGGAACCTCCCTTTCAAGCACAACACATTTCGCCAGAACGTTCCAGGCCCTGGAGCAAGTGAGCAGAAATGCAGCAGCTTTATGTTGAGTGGGGACACAAAAGGGTCCAACTCTGGATGACCCCACCTATCGAACAGGTGTTCTACAACTATGGCCAGCAGTTCCCACTCACGCATCCAAGACTCAGACAATCTAAGGCTGGCTGAGGCTGACTGCCAGGACATTCTGGACACCTGGAACATGGATGGCCAACAGTTCTAAACTGTGTTCTAGAGCCCAGCACAAAACCCTCATCGTTCCCGACACAGAGGATATGAATGGGTTCCCCCTTGTTTGTTGATGTAGTGCACTGCAGCAGATAGCCCAGGGACAGATGGGTCTAGAAGGCTTGTAAAGCATACAGAATGGCCCTCTCCACCAGGATGTTGATGTGGAGGGTGGTCTCCACTCTGGACCATGTCCCTTGAGTCTCATCAAGCCCCAGATGAGTCCCTAGCCCAACCCCAAAGCATCTGTGGTTAGAATCTGCTGAGGGAAAGGAAAGAGGAAGGGAAACCCTTTCAACAGGTTGCCGAGTTCCATCCACCACAGCAGCTCCTTTTTGACCAGAGAGGAGACTAGAACTTGCTGTTCTAGGTCATCAGTGTGTTGGTCCCACTGGACCCTCTGTGTCTACTGGGGGATATGCATGTGCGGCCTGGTTAAAGGTACCGTAACAATGGCTGCAGCCATCAGGCCCGGGAGCCTCAGGAAGGTTCTGGCTGAGATAGAGCTGCTGTTGTAAAGCAGCTGGACTGGAGTCATCAGGCGGTCCACCCCATTCTGCATCAAGAATGCAAAGCCCTGAGCCATGTCCAGTACTGCCCCGATGTACTGGAGGCACTAGCAAGGGGTCAAGACTGACTTGGGCAGACTGACTATGATTCCCAGGGCATGGAACAACATCCTTGTATGCTCTAGAGTCTGGAGCAGTTGCTCCCTGGACTGTGCTTTGAGCAACAAGTCGTCCAAGTAAGACATACAGCTACTCCCTCCTGAGGGCCGATGCTACCACCACCAAACATTTGGTAAAGACCCATGGTGCAGAGGACAAGTCAAAGGGTAATGCTGGGAACTTGTCGTGTTCCCTCTGGAATTGGAATCTGAGGTACTGCCACTGGAGAGCACATAACTTTATATGCAGGTATGTATCCTGCATGTTGCGAGAGCATATCCAGTCTCCCTGGTGCAGTAGTGGCAGCAGGCCATATAGGGTCAACATCCTGAAATTCTTGTACTGGATGTAGAAATTCAGGTTTCTCAGATCTAGGATGGGCCATAAATCCTCATGGATTTGGGGACTAGAAAGAAATGGGAATAGAAGCCCCTATTTCTCTGATCCTCAGGAACAGATTATATGGTCTTTTTCTACAGCAATGTGCAAATTTCCCCCAGCAGCACTGGGACATGGTCTGGAGGGTAGTTTGAACAAACTGGAGGTAGATCTGGAGACCACTCCAGAAGTTCTAGAGTGCAGTCTTGTTTTATGAGCTGCAGGATCCAAACATCTGTGGTGATCTCCCTCCACCTGTCCAGGTGGAGGGAGAACTGAACCCCTACCACCCCCTGTGATTTCTGGAGTGTTGAGGTCTGGCAAGGAGTCATGCTGAGGTAGCACCGGCAGCCAGGGATGCACCACCTCCTCAGGAGACCTTCCCAGTGGTGGAGTTGGGGGTAGGCAGGGCTGTTGTTACTTAACGCCTGCCTGGGGCTTTGTGCTCTGCTTAGGCTTATTGTAGGCCTGACGAAAGAACACCTTAGTGTGGACAGACCACAGAACCCTGCCCAAGGCCTGCAGATCAGAAAGTATGTTCTGCATATCTGCCCAGAAGAGCTTGTAGCCTCTGAAGGGGGCATTCAAGATGGACTGTTGTACATCAGAGAGTGCCCATTTATTGAGGTGCCAGTAAAATCACATCAAAAACACACCTTAACACATTTCAGGAAAAAAATCATTTTTCAAAAGCGTGTTTTTGATGTGATTTTACTAGCACCTCAATAAATCGGCACTATATTTGCAAAGCTGTGAGCCGCGTTCTGTCTATACTACAGGGTGGTAAGCGTGTGATTCTTTGTTGTACTTTGGGTGTTATTATCAGAGTACCCCAGCCTAGTGCGCTACATTTCATGTTTTGTGTCAGTTGTACATCAGTAGTAAACCCAGACACCCTGAGCCACGAATGCCTTCTCAGGCAAATGCCTGCTGCAGCTGCCCTAGCAGAGGCATCAGTGGTATTCTAGGCAGACTGCTTGCCCACATCTGCCCAAGACTGAAGGGCCCTGAACAGTTCATGCCTTCTGGATGGGCCTGGGCAGCAGCTTTGGTCCTTTTTCAAAGTATTCTGAAATATGACCATATGGGCAATGTAATTAATAACCCTGATGGACAGCGTAGCAGATGCAAAAGCCCTTTTTCACCATAAGGTACAGCATTCTGGACTCATCAGGGGAAAGAAAGCTGAGCTGCTTAGGTCTCTTGGACCTATCATGGACACAATTCAACACCACTAAATCTGCCTGTGGTTGTTCTGCGAGCCTGGTACAATTTTGTTTGCCTTTCTGGGCATGGCAGGAATCAAATTCAGCATGTACCAGGCAGCCATGCTGGCAACCTCAAAAGCTGCTATTAGAGGAGGAATGATCAGGGGTGGAGAATCTTGCAATTCCAAATATTCAGTCAGATTTCTCCTAGTAACATCCTGCTCCTCGGCATCAAACCCCATGGCAGTTTGCAACTGCCTCATCACTGAGACGAAAGAGGAGTCACAGGGGTGGGGGTGACCTCGGGATATATTTGGTGGAGTCCTCACCACCTGAGGAAACAGTGGAAGTGGAGTGGGAGGGGCTAGCAGCTCCCTCTTCCTCATGCAGAAAGAGGTCAGGATGATATTTGTCCTCATCGCCTGGCTCTGACATGGACTCCAGAGGCGTCGAGGATCAAGGACAAGCAGGGAACATCACCATGGAAGCAGCTGGCGTGAGAGCAGGCCTAGTAGGACCCAGCATCGCAGGCTCTGGAGGGGAGGCAAGGAGGTCCATGAACTCCAAGAATGAGTACAGCATGGCTGGTACATCGATAGTGACCAGTGTCGGAATGCCTAGCGACAATGGCAGGGGAGCCTGGGGTCACGGTCCTGGTGGTACAGCCTGCAGTGTCGACGGGAGGAGCTGAGACCTGGGTATCAGCATGATGGAATGGGGTGTCATTAGAGCATGCTGAGACCCTGATGTCAACATGGCAACCTAGGGTGGCGATGGGGGAGGCTGAATCCTCAGCTTCGAAGTGGAGGCTGTGGTAAAGGCCGAAGACATAGCTGGGAGAGGTTGGACCCTGATGATGAGATACTGGCACTGACCAAAGTAGAACCAGTGAAGCTCCCTGGCTGGTGACCTATGGAGAAGAGGGACCAGAACAACAGGGGCTGAAGAGCTGGCAGGGACGTAAGAAGGCCCAACACCGAGGAGCAATTGCCACCCAAGGTAACAATGGCAGGAGACACTGCCAGAGCTGACCTTGTAGAGAAGAGGATGTGGGTAGCAGAAGCAGACAATAACCCTTTCCTGGCGGAACTGGCAACTGCGAGAGAGCACGGCAGGATCTCTTGTGCGCCGATCTTTGTCCCAGTGTTTGTGTTTTCCTGCTGACTTGTCCTAGGCCTTGGGGGAGTGGGAGCCCATGGACAGGGCTGGAGAGGCAGAGGAGTTTCTGGCCTGGAGCTCCTTCTCCATTTGTGTGACCTTCTGTTACAGCAGGAAGTTTTATTGGGCCTTCTGGTGGTGCCGCCAGGTAGCCTGGTTGAATCTGCGACAGATTTAATTTGTCTTAATGTCATGAACCGGGCCTAGGCAGCAGACGCAGGCATTGTGGTCCTCCTTATCAAAGATCTTATGACCACACCCACAGTACTGAAAGTGTTTTTCAGGCTTGGTTGGTATAAAAGGAAAAACAAAATCACTTTAAATAAAGTGATTACCAAAACTAAGGTGAGGAAAAAAACAAAAGAAAATTGAAAGGTAGAAATGTGGCGGTCAAATGAAGCAGTAGTGTCTCCATGGAGTGCGACTCCATGGAGGAAAAGAACTGAGGAGGGTGCAGGGCTGCCCATGTTTATATGGGAGGAATGTCATCTGCATCTGATGTCGACATGGGCAGACCCTTGTAGAGTGCTAGCTAGAAAAGTTTAGTGCCTGACAGCTATAGTTCCAAAGGTGTGGCCTAATGCAAGAGATACCCTTGATGAAGATCATAGATTTTGTCGGCAGAAAAGGACCTTAAGGCACATCTGGTCTGCACCTTGTCTCTGCCTATTCCATCACCACTGACCATAATTGGTTATAGGTGTCACTTCCTCCCTCCATTTGCTCTACCTAATTAAATAATACTTAAGTTCAAAGAAGCCAGTTGCTCCTGTGTGAATCATCTGGTGATTAGAAAATTCTGTTTAGCTATGAAACTCTTTCCATACTCTGTATAAATAAAGGTCTTCTCCACTGTGTGACTACTTTGATAGCGTGGGAGTAGGTTTTTCCTACTAAAACTCTTCCCATACTCAGTAAATTCAAAATGTTTCTCTCATGCGAATCCTCTGATAAATAGGGTCAGGGGAAAAGAGAACCTTACAGAAAGAGACAGCCTGATAACTACCTAGAAAATCGTTATCAGGCTTTCTGTAAGGTTCTCTCTTCCCCTGCCCCTATCACCTGTGGGGTTTCACAGGGTTCTATTCTTGGTCCCCTACTTTTCTCTCTCTTCCTTAATGACATCCCTAGTCCATCTCCTCACAGCAGAATGATCATGTACGCAGATGACCTGGTGCTTTACTCTGCCTCCAAGTTTATTGTCGACATCAATCAGCATCTTTCACTTGACTTCCAGACCCTCCAGTCCTGGTTCTCTGCAAACTATCAAATTCTAAACATAGCTAAGACCCAGACCATGCTCGTTGGGTCCTCTAGGAAGGTGCCCACTGAGTCTTCTAAACTTCTAGTCCACTGCTGTGATGGGTCTGTGGTATCTAACACTGTATCCTTCAAATATCTAGGGGTTACGCTCGACCCTGTACTTGAATTTGCTGCTCACATAAATGAGGTACATCGCTCAGTTAACTCCAAGATTGGGGCAGCCTATAGAGTTCGGCACTCACTCACCCCGGCTGCTAGGATCTCTGTAGCGAGAGGTGTGTTATTTCTACAACTTCAATATGCACTTCCTGTACTCTCTCATGCCAATGTGGGGGGTCCTTCACAAGTGGGACACCTCCTATAACAGCATCTGTACATTCGCCTTACCCATCACTGCCTACTTTATTCGGCCTTAAATTGGCTGTCACCCAATGCCCTCCATGCTTATGCTTTAGGCTGTTTCATAGACTCCCTAACCAGAACCCCTCAACCCGCCACTCTGGGTGACATACTTACCCTTGTCTCTCACTCCTGCCCCCTTAGGTCCTCCTCCTCCCCCTTGCTCTCTGTTCAGCCATGCTCCTCTAAAATGGGTGAGCAAGCTTTTTCCTATTTCACACCTAGGTTTTGGAATTCTCTCCCCCTCCATGTAAAGAACTCCTCATCTCACCTTAATTTTAAGCATGCTCTGTTTTCACACCTCAGTGCTCTTGGTAACTGTGACTGCACTTAATTTCTGTGTTGTTGCTACTATTGTTCACCATCTGTATCTGTGCCAACTTCTGTATGCCAAGCTGTGATTACTGTCTTCCTGTCTTCTCTCCTTGTTATGCCATTTGACTTGTTTATCTGGTTATTAAGCTATAATTGTATTTCAACTCTAACTTGTATTATTTTTGCTGGTACCCTGTCTTGTATAAATTTCAGTTGCTTCTACTGCTGTTGTATTTTGTCCTGACAGTTTATCTTCATTATGTACATATTGTGTTTCACTGCTGTTATTCATATTGTATTCTCCCGGGTCGTGCCTGAAAATAGGCAGGATTGTTGCCTAGTGCACTTACCCGGTTACCAAAAGCTAATAAATAAGTAAGCAATAAGACACGATGGTGTGTGCCTTAGACAGTTCTAATGCATGGCTAGGTGGACATAGTGAGGCACGAGACCACAGGCCGAGTGCGTCCAGTTCCCTAGCCGTGCATTAGAACTGTCTAATGCTCATCCCCGGAGTGGCTTATTGCACTTATAAAATGGGCCTGTGTATTCTAAATGGGGGTTCTAGTTTTAGTTGTCCATTTGACACATCTAATGCACGGCTAACAACCAATCAGATTGCTTGAAATCCTTTGCCCATTTTATAATGGTTTTCATTTACTGAAAAAATTCTTACCACACTCTATACATTTAAAAAAATTCTCCCTAGTATGTCTCTGTCTGGCTTGTTGTATCATATTATTTTGTTATAAAACTCTTTCTATACTTACTACATTTAAAATGTACCCCCTGTGTGACCTCTGATGGAGATTTCTTTCTGCTGAGAAATCTTTCCTCATTCTGTATTGTTAAATACTGTTTGCTCCTATATGAAAACTCCAATGATGTAAGAGTTGGTTACTCCATCTAAAACTACACACACGGTTTATTTAAAATGTCTCTCTCTCTCTCTTTCTGTCTCTCACACAGAGGCAGTGTCCCCAGTGTTTGGGATTTTCTAATACCATGACTGGAACAACCCCATTCTTGAGGCAGAATATGTTAAAAAAAAAAAAGCAGGAAATTAGTACTTTATTCATTCTTATGGTTGGCCAAACATTTCTTAAATATGTTATTTTTATTCATTTTATTAAACTAGAAGCAGTACTTGTTACAATGCATATAGCAGCATATAGCATGTTTTTTATTTGTAACGTAATTTTTTTATGATGACTGTTTTTTTTTACTTTGGCAATAACCATACAGTTAGCCTAATAAATGTGAACTTAATTGAACCATTTTATATACAAATCATAAGTAGGTAACACTAAGCCACAAAGAACAGTACAAGGGACAAGCATAAACTTATATAATTAAAAAGAAATATTCATGCCCTTCAGCTAGAGCTCTTGTTGCATGATTTTCAAGCCCTCACAGCTCATGCTTGCAATTCATTCACTATTCTGTAACTATTCAAATCCAACTGTAGTCCCCCGTCTAATATCAAAAGAACATTTTTATCTTTGTAAAAAGATAATCTCTCTAGGAGTTAGTCCCCTGAATTCCGAGCCTCAGAGGCACTTATTTGCAATGGTAATTTAATAATTTTCCAAAAAGAAATAACGAATTCTCAAGGATTAAACAGTTCCACTGCTTGACACTGATCTGCCAGCTGTACACAAGATGCAGCCATAGAACTAGTTTTGTTCTCTTCTTCTTTTTCCTCCGTATATGTTGCTTGAAAGAAGTTAACCAATACTAAGAAAATTTGGGTTTTGCCATCTTTGACAGCCTTAATTTTGCACTGGAAGGTCAGAGTGGGTAAAACTGAGCATCCATTTCAAATGTATCTTGACATTAAGCAAATAACTTACAGTACATCAGCCTGCATTGTTGTGTTTGAGATGTGTAATCTGGCTAAGTATAAAGTGTTGTTTGTTAAATAATAAACCCCATCAGTCTGTCATGTTTGAAGACTAATTTTCTGTTTTACTCAGGCATGTAAATGATGCCAGTATGCTACTACACCCAACATCTTGTCTGTCTAAATGAACATCAGATGCCTTCTCAGTGTCAGAGCCTGTACACATATTCTGAAATCTCTTTAAGATTCTAAATGCTTTGGTTAACAGACATAAGTTTTTGCTGGGAGGCCAAATGTAGTGATCAAAATGTCTTTCACTATGTCTCTCATAGACGTGTATTCCAGGTCAAAGTTATCTAGTGGAACAGTAATATGGATATTTCAGTACCTGACCTGATATTCCAGCATCTCCACTTTATACACGAGATATTTGTCAGTGACATTGCTGCTGCAGTTGCTTCAAGTGTAATGAAACAGTTACAAAACTTCACCTCTTCTGAGACTGATGCACAGGTTTGCCATTTCATTTTGTAAGAACTCTTCTTTCATTGTTAAGGCACTGAAATGTGCTGCCAAATTGGTCTGTTCAATTATTAATCATATCCAGTGCTTGGTGCAAATATTCCATTGTACAGGTTTTCACAGATGGCTCCCCTTTTTCTGAAGTTAGCAGACAGTCAGCAGTAGAGCCATCAGAAGGTTTCTCTTTAGGTCAGGTGTCTTTCTTGAGAATGACTGTCAAGAGTTGCTGCTACAGTCACTGGTGTGAACATCTCAAAGGGTCTCTCTACCCAGCTGCAACCCCACTCAGAGGTCACAACTGACAGATAAAATATTTCATAAGAGGTCCTGCTGTTGGAAAGATAACATAACCACGAAGTTGAAATGCAATCTCTTGTCTTTCTCATCCATTTAGAGGATTATAGAAACTTGAAAAAGGAAGGAACACATTCCAACAGGAATATGAGTAAAGAGACAAAGCTGCTAGCAGGTGGTAATCCTGAAAGTATTTTTTTTTTTTTGGGGGGGGGGTCATCTCAAGATACGGTTGGTTGGACTAGGGGTAAGGGGCAGACCAGATGGGCCGGAAGGTCCTTTTCTGCCATCACCTTCTATGAGTCTATGAAGTGCTCATCTTAAAACATGCAGCATTTCTTGGAGGTCTTCCTTCTGTAGTCCATAAGGAATGTACAGTTACATAAGAACTTACTGTAACAGTAGATCTTTGAGAGAGGCTCTTGCAATGTAATAACTAGTAGGACTGTGCCCCCTGGCATCAGAAGCACATGGAAACTTTTGCTAGCAGTGTCTGGAAGGGGAACGTCCACCTGAAGTCAAGTGATGGACGTCGACGTGACACTATATAGAGCGCAGTGCCCATGTCTGCCCCCCAGTTCTCCCGCTGTAGACCTTCGAGAGTCATGAAAGGAGAATGGGAAGAGGCTCCTGAACCCAAGAAAGGACTTTTAGAAAAGAGCTGCAAGTAGAGAGGGGGAAGAGGTTACCTACTGCAAGAGCCTCTCTTGAAGTTCTTACATAACTGTGCTATCTTACTTTGAGAAGGCTCCTGCAGTAGGTAATAACTTGTAGGACTGAGTCCCAAGCAATCAGAGTTTAAGGGACAGGAAAACATGGGAGGCTGGAACAGAGATCTGGTAGAAGGCCAAAGAGTTAGGACAGAAGTCACTGGAGGACTGTTAGTCCAAAACCAGCCCTTCACCTAGAAGTAATGTCCAAACTGTAGTATTTTGTGAAAATGTGGACTGAACTTCAAGTAGCGGCCGCAGAGATGGCTGCAGCAGATCCATTTCTGAAACAGGCTATAGAGGCAGCCATTCACTTGAAAGAATGCCCTTTCACCTGTCTCGGAAGGACTTTAACATACTTCTGGTAACAGAAAATAATGCAGTTGGCCAACCATTTGGAAAGGCACCGTTTAGAAACTGCTGCACCTTCTCTTTTCAGTGCAAATGAAACAAAAAGCTGATAAGATTTGTGGGCAGATTTAATCCTGTGTGTAATAACGTAAAATCCTGTGAACATCTAACGTATGCAGGATGGCCTCCACAGGATTAGAATGCTCGGGGTAATACACCAGCAATTCAAGAGACTGATTCAGGGTAGTCTCTGAAACAACTTTTGGGGAAAAAAAACAAACAAACAAACAAAAAAAAAACTTAGGATTTGTGTGCAGAGTCACTTGGTCTCTGTGAAAAATCAAATAAGGTACCTTACACATCGGGGCCTGAAGCAACTAAAAAGAGTGCTTTCCAGGACAAAAAGCGCATGTCACATGTAATTGCCAGTTCAAAGGGAGGTAAGGTCAATTTTTTCTAAAATAAAATTAAGGTCCCACAGTGGAGCAGGGTTATGAACCAAGGATTTTAGATGCAAGATACCCTTTAAGACAGTTTTTGAGACTTCTAATAGGGCCAGAGACTTGTCACCTATTAAATCATGGTAGGCAGGGAAGGCCACTAGATGCACCTTCAGTGGCAAGCAGCTCAATCCCAGATCCGACAAATGGAGAAGATACTCCGTAATCTGAAGAGCAGGGCAAGAGAAAGGGTCCCAAGACTTCGAGGTGGCCCAAATGGAAAAGTGTTTCCACTTCATGGCATAAGTAGCTCTAGTAGATGGCTTTCTTGCCTCCACAAAAATCTGAGCTACACAAACCCCGTACCATGAAGTGACTATGTCTTGAGGAGCCACGTGTGAAGATGGAGGGATTTCAGCCCCGGATGTACTAGTGTGCCCCCCTCCCTGGGTCAGGAGGTCATAGGAAAGAGGTAAGGGAACCAGAAGTTCTGCTGCCATTTGCTGGAGAAGTGGGAACCAAATCTGTCAAGGCCAAAACAGAGCTATCAATATCATTTGTGCTCCTTCTGTCTGTAGCTTGATCAACACTCTCTGCAAAGACTGGGAAGGGAGGAAATGAGTACAGAAATCTACCTGTCCAAGACAGTGACAGTACATCTTGCCAAAATACACCAGGCCCGGGATCGCGTGAGCAAAACTTGGGAAGTTTTGCGTTTGATGGGGCTACGAAGAGATCAATCTCTGGATGGCCCCAAAGGTCAAAGATGTGATCTAGTACTTCTTGTTTTAACTCCCACGCATGTACCCATATCCTTATGTGGCTGAGACTGTCCACGAGGATGTTATGCATGCCTAGGACATGGACCGCCAGAAGACAGACCTTGTGCAGAACCGCCCAATTCCAGACCCACATCGCTTCCCTGCAAAGAGGATACATTATTGATATACACCATGCACATGTTGTCCAATTGGATCAACAGGGTCTTCTGCTGAAGAATGTGCTGAAAAGCCTGAAAAGCATAAAGCATTACTCTCATTTCTAGCTTGTTATGTGCAAGTGCAGTTCTAAAGGTGACCACAGGCCCAGGGCCCTGTGACACCCCAGATGGGCACCCCATCCTATTCCCGCCACATCTGTAGTCAGTATTTGGAAGTGAGAAGGGGTCTGGAAAGGGACTCGAGTCAGGTTTTTGGAGTCCTGCCACCATAACAGATCCTGTTGCACTGGACTGGAGATGAGGACCTAACTGTCCAAGTTGTCCTCCCTCTGATCCCATTGGGACCTCATAGTCCACTGTGAGATTTGCATGTGGAGTCTGGCTAATGGGACCGTAGGGATAGCCACTGCCATGAGATCAAGAAGATGGAGAATCGCCCTGGCCGAAATGTGTCGGCTAGAAGATACCAGCTGAGCCTGCCTCTCCAGGGTGTCCACCCTGTCCAGGGGGAGAAAGGCCATTCCCTGTACAGTGTTCAGCACCGCCCCAATAAATTGAAGGCACTGGGAAGGAGCAAGCTGGGACTTGGGGTAACTGACAGTAATACCCAGGCGTTCGGAAAGGTACAGGGTAGCCAATAAGGAAGCTTCCAACCCCTTCCTCAAAAACTTGTGGTGTGGAGGACAGCCCAAAAGGGAGAGCTCTGAACTGGTAATGCTCCCCTTGGAAAGAAAACCTGAGGAATTTGCAATGTGGATGGAACATTGGGATGTGTAGATACACACCCTGCATGTCCAGGGGACAACGCCATTGTCCTTGGAAAGGAAAGGCAGTAGGCTCTGCAGTGTCAGCATATGAAACCTCTTGTACTCTATGAAGAGGTTTAGGGTACTAAGGTCCAGAATTGGGTGTAGATCCCCTGTCTTTTTGGGTACCAGAAAGAAGTGGGAGTAGAATCCTTTCCCGATCTGGTTTGCCGGCACTGGCTCTTTTGCTTCTTTTCTAAGGAAGAGCTGTGATCTCTTCCCTTAAATGGGGAATATGTGCCCTTGGGTAATGAGTAAATCTCGGAGGATTGTTTGGAGGTTTTTCTCGAAATTCGAAAATGTGACCACGCTTTATTAACTGAAGCACCCAGGTGTTTGTTGTGATGGACTCCCAGATGCCTCGTGAATCTTCCACCCACCTGTTCCTCTGACAGACGAGGAGGGGGATCAGCAAGGTAGGAATGGGAAGGGGGTTGGGGAGGACTGTTCCTGAAGCCCTTTGGGTTTTGAGTGGAGGGGCCGCGGCTGTACTGGGAGCCCTACATTCACACTGGCATTTGGGCACATGCCGATTTTTAGTCTGGTATCTGTTCTGCCAACGAAAAGGATGTTTTTGTTGTTGTTTCAGATGGTACATGGTGTGAACCGACCGAAGAGCTGTACCTTTATCCTGCAGGCTTGCGATAATGTCCTGGGCATCTCAGCCAAACAGGAGAGAGCCTCTGAAAGGGGCATCCTGAATAGCCGATTGAAAATCAGGGGCTAGTCCAGATACTTGCAGCCAGGAGTACCAGTGAAAGCTCACAGCTGTGGCTGTACCTCTAGCAGAGAAATCCACCGCATCGTAGGTGGTTTGCAAAGAATGACATCCTGACACCCTGGCCATTTCTAATGTGTTTGCCAAGGTGGATTTTGTTTGAGTCCGGTAGGGCCTCGACAACAGGCTCCTGCTGGCAGAACAAAGACTTCTGGTACTCTAGCATATGCAAGACGTAGTTCAGAGCATGTATAGCTAGAGTAGAAGCATAAAACTTTCTCCTGAACTGGTCCATGCCTGGATTCCTTGTTGAGAGGGGATGTGCTAAGGTGCTTTGGCTTCACAGGCCGATCCTGGGCTGCAGTAATGACCACTGAATCAGCCCTACGATGCACGCTGAGGTGATCCTTGTCTTAAGGGTCCCTGTAAACCCGGTTGGCTTTCTTAGCCATGGCTGGGATGGAAGACAGTCTCTGCCAGATGGTAGAGGATAAATCCTCATGACGTTCCAGCCATTGGGGTGTGAGTATTGGACTTGTCTCTGAGAAATCCTGATGCTCTGCAAACCTCTGTCATTTTGGGTCCAGAGCCTCTGACTTCCAGCCTTGTGCCTCTGCCATCTGTTTGAGGAGGTCCGAAAAAGTGGGATCTTCAGGTGGGGATTTGGGAGAATCCCATGGGACTGGTTCCTCATGGGGAGGCGTCTCAAATCCTGAACTCTCAGATGAGAAACTGGAATCCACTTCGGAATCATTGGAATCCTCTGGAATTTTTTCAGGAATCAGGGGGTTCTGGTTCCCTGAGAATCCCTTCCATCATGGGTTGCGATCAGCTGTCATCTGGCCTGACATCGAGGTATGAGGGATGACCAGAGAGTGCGCCCAAGGGGTAGGATCTGTGCGCCCTGTGTTCCGGGGGTTGTAGATGCTTGCTGTCCAATTCTGAAACCAATTGTGATTTGGTCTCAGATCACCAATATTTCAGAATCTCCCTAAAATCCACCTGAGGTTGAGCTGGAGTGGGAGGAGGTGGATGTCTGTGTCCCGAGAAGCTAGAGGATGGATAATGGTGAGGATAACCTAGTGGAGGGTAATAACCAGGATAACCAGTGTAATAAAAGGTAATCAAAAAGGGATCCGGCGTCAGAGCTGATGAAGGATAGCACAACGGTGGATATCCCGGCGGTGTCCCCATCATCGTACAGCCAGGCAGCATTCCTGATGGAGGGTAGCCTGACAGTGGCCCTGACGGAGGGTAGCCTGTTGGCCCGGAAGGTGGGCAACCTGAAGGGGGTCCTGGTGGAGGACCTGCGGGGGGGAAACCCCAGTGAAGGGCCCGAAGGCGGAAGACCTGAAAGGGGCCCAGAATGCAAAATACCTGTAGGCAGCCCCGACAGGGGAAAGCCCATTGGTGGTCCTGATGGAGGCAAGAGGCCCTGAGGGCATAGAGGAGGAGCAGGGTCTGGCACTACTATTGGTGGTGGCAGAGCCACTGTAGGACCTTTTGAAAACCGGATGTCAGGTAAAATGGACAAAAGGTCTGCTTCCATTGGGACCTGTGGGTCCAGCGACAATGGAGGACTCTCTGATGGAGGAGGAGACAGGGGCTCTCCATGGATGGCAACCAGGGATGAACCTTGCCCTCCAGCTGGGGCAAAGTCTGGCTGTGCGTCGTCAGAGCCTGACGGACGTGAAAGAGTCGTGAGATTGTCAGAGGGCCCGGCGATTGGCTGATCAACCCGGGTCATGCAGGAGTCGGGGGCCCCAACTACCGACTTACCAAATCCAGCCGGGCACTCGTCAGAAGCTCCTACTGACTTAGAGAGTAGGGTAGTGTTGGGCCTAATGGCTGGCGATCTCGGATGAATCTGAGGTACCCACCGTCACCATAACCAGTGGCGGCAGGGAGGCCACAGTCTGCTCTTCAGGCGGAAGAGGCTTGACTGGTGCACTCACCTTCCGAGGAAGGGGGGACCCATCCTCCACCGAGGGGCCCGCAGGCAGCTTTGGTGGAGGGGGGACTGCTCCTGGTCCTGATGTTTTTCCCTTGTCCCTCTTTTTCTTCTTATGGAGATCCGTCAGGACAGAGGAGGTGCTTTTCAGCTTCTTCAGCTTTCTCCATCGAAGCCATTTTTTGTTTCAGGAGATGGGCCTTGAGTGACCGTTGGCGCTTTTTCGGTGTGGCCTGGCTGAACTGAGCACAGGCCTCACACTGCTCAACGTTGTGGTCTGGTCCCGGACAGAAGAGGCAGAGGGTATGCTGGTCCTTATGCGATAGCTGGACACCACAAGAACCGCATTTGTTTTTATGTGATTCCAAAGAAGAAGAGGGCGTTATACAAAACTATTGGAACAAATTTCAGGTAAGAGAAAAAAACGGATACTCATCCGAGTTAGGCATTCGAACTACTGCGATGAGCTTTAGTCGGTCCGATGTGCACAGGTCAATGGTGGGAAAGAACTGGAGGGTGGACATGGGGACCGCCACTATATAGTGTCATACTGACGTCCGTCACGTGATGTCGGGTGGACGGTTTCCCGTCAGACACTGCTAGCAAAAGTTTCTGTGTGATCCTGATGTCAGGGGGCGCCGTCCTACAAGTTATTACCTACTGCAAGAGCCCTCTTGAAGAAAGATTTACAGATACTGGTAGCCTATCCAAAATTGCATGAATGTTCTTTTTAATTACACCTGTGGCTCCAAGGACAACAGGAACTATTTCTGTCTCTTCCGTCCACATTTATTTTGTTTTTTTTTGCATATCTTGATATTTAAGGTTACAGTTTCCCTTCTGTGAATCACCTGATGTTTAGTCAAATATAGTTTTTTTGTAAAACTCTTTCCACACTCAGCACATTTAAAATATTTCTCCCCTGTGTGAGTCTTCTGATGAAGGGCAAGTTTTTCCTGCTTATAAAAACTCTTCCCACATTCAGTACATTTAAATGTAGTCTCCCCAGTGTGAGTTTTTTCATGTTGTGTAACATATTGTTTTGTTGTGAAACTCTTTCCACAGTGAGTACATTTAAAAAGATTCTCTCCTGAGTGAATCCTCTGATGGAGTAAGAGGTTTTCCCTCCATTTAAAAACCTTCCCACATTCTGTACAATTAAACGTTTCCCCTGTGTGAATACTCTGATGGTGTGTGAGTTGGTTACTCCACCTAAAACTCTTCCCACACTCAGAACATTTAAAAGGTTTCTCTCCTGTGTGAATCATCTCGTGTTTAGTAAAATATCTTTTAGTTGTGAAACCCTTTCCACACTCAATACATTTAAATGGTTTCTCACCGGTGTGAATTCTCTGATGGAGAGAGAGTTTTTTCTTCTTGTAAAAACCCTTCCCACACTCAGTACATTTAAAAGGTTTCTCCCCTGTGTGAATCCTCTGGTGTACAGTTAAAGAATGTTGAGTTTTAAAACTTTTCCCACACTCTTTACAATCAAATGTTGTTTTCTTTCTATGAATTCTCTGATGGCATGAGAGTTGTATATTTCTTCTAAAACTGATCCCACACTCATTACATTTAAAGCGTTTCACCTGTGTATGAATCTTTTGATGGGATAAGAGTTTTCTTTTCTCATCAAAACTCTTCCCACACTCAGTACATTTAAAGGGTGTCAGCTCTGTGTGAATCTTACAATGAGATAAGAGTTTTCCCTCCTCATTAAAACTCTTCCCACACTCAGAACATTTAAAGTGTTTCAGCTCTGTGTGATTTTTTTGATGGGATAAGAGTTTTCCCTTCTCGTCAAAACTCTCCTCATAATCAGTACATCTGAAAACTTTTTTCCCTGAGTGACTCATCTGGTGTTTAGTAAACAATCGTTTAGTTGTGAAATTCTCCCCACACTCTGTACATATAAAAGATTTCTCTCTGGTGTGAATCCTTTGATGAGATGAGAGTTTTGCCTTCTCATAGAAACTCTTCCTATACTCAGTACTTCTAAAAGGTTTCTCCCGTGTGTGACTTCTCTCATGGCATGACGGTTGTCCATTTTCATAAAATCTCTTCTCCTTAGTGTGAATCATCTGGTGTTGAGTGAAATAATATTTAGATGTGAAACTTTTCCCACACTCCATACATTTAAAAGGTTTATCCCCTGTGTGAACCCTCTGATGTCTAGTAAAAGAATATTTAGTTGTAAAACTTTTCTCACATTCAGTACATTTAAAAAGTTTCTCCCCCGTGTGAATCCTCTGGTGGAGTGAGAGGCTTTCCTTCCATTTAAAAATCTTCCCACATTCTTCACAATTAAACAGTGTTTCACATGTGTGAATCCTCTGATTAGATAGATTTCCCCTTTCAAAAAAACTCTTTTCAATATCAGTATCTTTAAAAGAATTCTCCACTATGTAACTCCCCTGATGATTTGAGAATTTTCTGTCTTCATAAAAACTCTTTCCATAATCTGTACATTTAAAATGTTTCTCCCCTATGTGAATCACCTGGTGTTTAGTGAAAGACATCTTAGTTTTAAAACTCTTCCCACACTCTGTACATAAGTATGATCTCCCTCTTGTGTGACTCCTTAGATGAACAGAGAGTTTTTCCTTCTTGTTGAAACTCTGTCCACACTCAGAACATTTAAAAGGTTTCTCCCCAGTGTGAATTTTCAGGTGTTGAGCCAAATACTGTTTTGTTGTGAAAACCTTCCCACACTCAGTACATTTACAAAGGTTTACCCCAGTGTGAATCCTCTGATGGAGTAAGAGGTTTTCCTTCCATTTAAAAATCTTCCCACATTCTGTACAATTAAATGTTGTCTGCCCTGTGTGAATAGTCTGATGATGTGAGAGTTGGTTACGCCATCTAAAACTCTTCCCACAGTCAGTACATTTAAAAGGTTTCTCCCCAGTGTGAATAACCTGGTGTTTAGTAAAATATAACTTAGTTGTAAAACTTTTTCCACAGTGAGTACATTTAAAAGACTTCTCCCCTGTATGTCTCCTCTGATGGCATATGAGTTTTCCCTTTTGGTAAAAACTCTTCCCACACTCAGTACATTTAAAAGGTTTCTCCCCCGTGTGAATCATCTGGTGTTTGGTAAAAGAGTGTTTGGTTGTGAAACTCTTCCCACACACTGTACAATTAAAAAGATTCTCCCCAGTGTGAATCTTCTGGTGAAGTGAGAGACTTTCCTTCCTTTTAAAAATCTTCCCACATACTGTACAATTAAATACTGCCTCCCCTGTGTGAATACTGTGATTGTTTGAGAGCTGAGTATTCCATCTTAAACCCTTTGCGTACTCAATATATTTCAAATGTTTCTGCCCTGTATGGATTTGCCTATGCACAGAAATATTTCCCTGCAGAATAAAACTCTTCCCTCCAGTTGCGGACTGAAAAGGTTTGTTTGCTGCATGTGACTTCTGGGGTCTCTTCCTCATGTGAATCTGCTGATGTTCTCTGTATTTGTGCTTCATAAACATCAGTCTATCAGGGAAACTGTTCTCCCACTGGGTAAATGTAATGCTTCTCACTCCTGTGAAGACTGGTTGATGTAGAGGAAGTTGTTCCCGATTATCATTCTCAGACTTGGGGGATCTGGGGACTAAAATCAAAAATACATATATATTTAAGGATTTGTTTTTTTAAAGATTTTTTTATAAAGTAAACAATCCAACATGATATATCTTAGGAAATTCACTACATAAACTGAAAATGAACCTAAAACTAACCATTAAATAAAGGACAAAGTGGTACTTAGTGATGTTAACCAGACTATGGTTGTGTGTTGAATTTGGCCATGCATTATTAACAATGTGGCAGGGTGTTGTATTCCTTAACAATATCTCTCTCACTCACCTCTCCAGGGAAAAGGTTCAACTGCTGGTACTCCAGCTCTTCAATGAAAACACTGCTTTACAGAGAGTTAAGTTGTGAATAGTTTACCCAAAGAGGATGTAGAAGCCAATACTCTTTGGGCTTTCAAGTAGGATTAGAAAAATTCCTTGTTTAGAATTGTTTACAGGGGTTGGGGGACCACGACACTCCACACAAGGAACAGTGGTACATGATTTAGGACAGTACTTTATAAACAACAGAAAAGTAGCACTCACCACTCAGAGGGAGGGAAGACAATCCAGTAAAAAGACTCAGAGGCTTTTCTGTGTTTGGAAATGGTGATGATCTTTATTAGGGTCCCCAAATTCTGTGCTGTCAATACAGACAAGCAAGGGGTAATCAGTCTAGTGACCGATAATTATTTACTGCCTGCACCAACAGCATGGAATTTGGGCACCTTAAAAAAGATCACCTATTCCAACACAGAAGGTCATCTGAGTGTTTTTACAGGATTGCCCTCTCTGCCTCTGAATGGTGAGTGGTGGTTTTCTGTCCTCTTAATGAGAATTTCATTGAGGGGCGTACATCATAAGTAGAGGCAGCATTACAGCTGATTAATTTGGATGTGCAGCAACACTCTCATTGAGTACAGTGTGGTAGGACATGACCTTACCATGTTTATTTTTGATTACTTCTTGGTATACAGTCCCCTTCCCCACTACCAAGTCATTTTAACTTACATTTTATTGTTCTAATGCAAAATAACAAGATACAGAAGCCTCGTGACATGTACATATATATAGGACACAAATTCAGCCAGTGGAGTAAGTTGTTAATTAGTGTAAGCATTCTGTTTTACAGATGAGGGGGTATTATGAGATAAGTGCAGTACAGTGCTTTATACACTTAATAGTTACACCCTACAAGAGTGAGAGATCATTCCAGATATACAAGCTGCAGACATTTTATATAAACTCAAGCACAAAGCATTGATGTGATCCTATTCTGAAAATCCTGGGCCCAATTTTCAAAAGCCTTGGTGCAAGCCTCTGATGTGCCGAACATATGACGCAGGAGGCTTGTGGCATTTTCTCAGCGCCGATTAGGAATTTCAGTCTTATGTTCCAAATGTCACAAGTTAGACAAGTCCCTCTGGTCTAATTTGTGCCATTTGGGGGACCCTTTTTACGAGGCTTGCACCAAATCTTTGGTGCAAGCTGCTGTAAAGTGTGGAAACTGTCCCAACTGCACCCAATGTACTAAAGTTGGGCACAGCTGCGTCAACGGAGTTTGGCGCAGCTGCACCAAACAATGGGGTTGATACAGGACTTGATGCAATCCCTGCATCTACCTTTGTAAATCGGGTCCTCTAAGTCTACAATGGTTATTAACACCCTCCAGCAGCAATACAACTAGGAACATCAATGTGAAGCAATACATTGAAAATGGAGACTGTAATGTTAAAACCTTAACAGAATTTGCTTTTAAGAATGCAGCCATGTAAAATGGCAGAGTCATGGCTTGGTGTTTAACAAGGCTAACTATAATTTAAATGGAGTCTCAGTCCTAGAAAAAAGTATGGATCTCAAATGCAGTAGTTCTTTTTTTTTTTTTAGATTTTTATTTGGTAAGAGAGCAGTATAAATGCATCAACGTAATTTGATGAACAGGCATGGCCATCAAACAACAGTGAGGTTTTACGTTCTTTTCACTAGAGATATTACTTTTTTTTAGTCTTTGGTAACCGGGTAAGGTCCACTAGGCACAAGTGCCTGTTTTCAGGGGTGACCTAGGAGCACTGGGGAGGTTAAGTGACTTGCTCAGAGTCACACAGTATGCAGGTGGAGGCTGTGGGACACAAACCCAGGTCTGCTGGATGTACCAAGCTCATTCACAGCTCATTACTCTAACTTCTAGGCTATGCTGCCAGCTCCATGAGATAATAGCCATTAATTAGGAGGCAGTAGAGAGCAGTGGTTTAAGGCTCTGAGCTGCATATCTAGAGACCTGGATTTGAATCCCACAGCCTCCACTTGCGTACTGTGTGACCCTGAGCAAGTCAGTTAACTTTCTTGTGCTCCCAGGTCACAACTATAAACAAGCTTCAGCTTAGTGTCTCTCTCCTGGTTAAACAAAAAAAGTATGACTCCATAATACTACAGAGGAGTATTAAGATTCAGGTAGCAATTCATATATGACATAATGTAGCTTAAATGAGAAGTACTGTACTCTGCATTACATAGCGGAAAAAGTGAAAATATACAAGAAATTAAAATCCAACAGAGAGAGCAAAGTGAAAAAACTGACCACAATAGCTGGGAAAGCATGCAGGTAATCAACTTTTAATGGGTAATTTGAACAATTCCCAGAAATGGTCATCTCGAAGAAAATAATTATGTGAGGAGGACAGAAAAGAACAACTTTATACTTACCATAACAGTAGATCTTTGAGATAATTTCTTTCATCAGGCAACACTTTTGGAACTATAAGTCACCAGGTTCTAGAAGCACATGGAAACATTGTAAGCAGTCAGCCACTCGCCGGCCACAATGACGTCAGACTTGACTCATACATAAATGTAGGTGGCCCCTTCTCTCCTAGGTTTTCTGTCCGAGATCATTCTTGGAGGCCCGCTCTGTAGGGAACGAGGAGAGAACCCAGTACTCTACCAACCCAGGCAAGGCAGCGGGGTAAGGGTAGACGAGAATGGAGATAGCAGCAACCCAGGCTAGAGTTTCAGGCCTCAAAAAAGGGGGAAGGAGGGTGGGATGGCATGGTTTAATGAAAGAGATCATCTCCAAGATCTACTGTTACGGTAAGTACGTAATTGCTGTATCTTCTTCGAGGATATCTCTTTCATCAGGCCACACCTATGGAATGAACACCAAGCAGTACTGATAGTGAACAGTCTGGGTAACTGGAGTCTACAGGCTTACCAAACTTAGCCTTGTAGCACAGTTAGGCCAAAGCCAGCCCTTCTATGAAAGAAAATATCTAGGCTGTAGTGTATAGAGAAATTGTGTATAGTACTCCAGGTGGCATCTGCACAAATGTCTGCAGCAGAAACATTTTTAAAACAAGCAACAGAGGTGGCCATGCCTCTTGTGGAATAACTATGAACCACCCCAGGAAGTTCCTTACCATACTTCCTGTAACAAAAAGTAATATAGTTAGCCAGCTGCTTGGACAAACACTGTTCAGAAACTGGGGCACCTTCTTTACCAAGGGCAAATGAAACAAAAAACTTAGAGGAGTTTCTGCAGTCCTTCGTGTGGTGCATACAGCACCTGAGATTCTATGTACATCTAGAGCATGAAGCAATGTTTCACCTGGATTGGCATGCTCTGGATAATAAATTGGCAGGTGGATAGTTTGATTTAAAGTAAACTCAGACACCACCTTTGGTAAAAACACAAGACTAGTATGGATAGACACCCTGTCTTTGGGGAACATCAAAGAAGGAGGCTTAAACACTACAGCCTGTAGCTCTTAAATCCTTTGAGCAGAAGTGACTGCAACTAAAAATAATGCTTTCCAAGAAAGAAAGCGTAGACAACAACTTGTGACTGGCTTAAAAGGAGTCAAAGTAAGCTTTTCCAAAAGAAAATTCAGGTTCTAAACCAGAACTAGATTATGGATCGAAGGCTTCATATGTAAAATGCCTCTCAAAAACATATGGGCCACCTCCAGCTGGGCAACCGTATGATCCTCTGTAGGAACATGGAAAGCTGGTATGGCAGCCAGATGCACCTTGATAGAAGAATACTGCAGGACTGAATCCGATAAGGACAGCAGATACTCTAGAACATGACTGACTGAACAGGTAAACGGATCTAGGTGATGGGAAGCAGCCATAAAGCAAACCGCTTTCACTTCACAGAATAAGTGAATCTGGTGGAAGGCTTGCTAGCAGCCACTAGAACATCAGCCGCTTTTTGGAAAACCACAACATGAGGAAGGCTATATCTTAAGGAAAAATATTAAAGCAGTTGCTTATCTAGTAGGGACACTACTAGTTAAACAACTGCTTTAATTTTCCTCTAGGAGTGTTAAAATGACTAAAATCTGGCAGGGTTTTATTTAACTCCAAAAACTGATTAGCGTTTTGCTCATAAAAGTGCTAAAACATTGTGAAAATGCATAGAACTTGCCTCACTGTGTTTAACAAACATAACACTTCTAGAAAACCTGTACAAATACTTTCTGTACAGTTAGCATTGTCCCAAGGAAAAAACTGCTAATCAATTATTTAAAACCCTGATCTGGTATTTAAAACAGCCCCCATAGACTTGTATGGGGCTCACCCCCACGCTCTCCCTGGCCATATGTCACAAATTCTGAGAGCGTGGGGGTGGAGTTGGGGTGGAGTGGGCTCATCAGAAAGTTGGAAGGGATTGGCTGGCCGTGGGTTTGGCGCCAGTTATGATCCCTTCTCCTACTAATACTACAGACTTAAAAATTTTAATTTTGGTAGAAGTGAGCTCGTGAAGATATAAGGTATTGGACTATGAAGCCCAATACCTTATATCGGAAATTTCCTTTAATACCATTGAAATGAATGGGCCCATTCATTTCAATGCCATTCTTTTCTCATGTGCATAATTTTCTTACCGTTTGATATTTTTTTCTACTTTTTGCTGCCGAGGTGTCATTTAGATCAGACAGAAGCATACGTGCATCCTGGGGCTACAATGTACCATGCAGCAAATCAGCTGATGTTTCACCTTTCAGGCTTCCTCAGAGCAATGGTGGAAAAGAACTGAGGAGAGAAGAGACCGTCCTTGTTTATACATGAGCCCCCGTCCAACGTTGTCATGGGCAGCCCCTGGCTGACTGCTTGCAAAGTTTCCATGTGGTCCTAGCACCTGGTGTCTTATAGTTCCTTAGGTGTGGCCTGATGAAAGAGATATCCTTGAAGATCAGCTGTTTCCATTCCGATATTGGAAATGGTTTTATACTGCCTTCTACTTTCCAGTACTTAGGAAGTCTTCTTTTAACAGCCATATTATTAGCTTTAAACATAAAAAAACTCACGACCAGTCATCAAATTGTTGTTAAATCATTCTAAAATTATCCATAATGGATCCTATTTTATATTTATTTGGCATATTTTGTTTATTATAAGCAGTCATCCACCAGTTTTGGGCTATGTTACATAGCCAAAATGCATGCAATACGTCTGCCTGAGGAACTCCGCCAAGCCAACAGTTATTGCTTTTATAGCTGACCTTGTAGAGTATATGTGGGATATAGCATGCCTAATTTATAATTGTATACTGAATAGATTCATCTCTGGAGGCACAATATGAATTACCTGACTGGAGCAAGATCTCCTAATATACCTCTGTGATGTCTCATTTACATTCCTGTGACTATTTCATTTTTTTAAATTGTATTAGTAACATCTTGCAGTAAAAATAACCGCGTAAATGAGCCTTTCAGATTTTCTTTCTTCAGAAACTTTGCATATTTCTTTATTTAGTTTTTGCGATAAAGATGCATTTGGCACAGTTTCCCACCTGGAATAGCCTTTCACAAATGTACTTTGTAGTTGAAGATACCTGAAAAATTCTATGGAATTGAGTGTATTGTACTATTTGGGGGACCCTTTTTACAGGGCTTGCACTCTGAACAGTCCCAGGAAGTGAGAGGCTTCTTAGAGGACTCTGACCCTTTGTTTACGGCCAAGCCAGGATGTACCCCCTTAGCGACACACAATGTAGATACAGAAACGCAAGCACCCATCAGACAGACAGCCTACTGGGCATCTGAGGCTGTCCCAAAGGTCATTAGGAGGGAGGTGGAAGAAATGCTGGATATAGGGGTAATCCAGAAATCCTATAGTCCCTAGGCCTCACCCGTAGTCCTTGTGGACTTAATGCAGTCAGGAAGTCTGATTCCCACCCAATGCCAAGGCTGGAGGAACTACTGGACAAGCTGGGAGGGGTAACATACCTCAACCCCAATGACTTGACAAAAGGGTACTGGCAGGTGGAGTTAACTGCCACAGCTACGGAGCGGTCGGCCTTCATTACTCCAATAGGGTTATTCGAGTTCAAGGTAATGCCTTTTGGAATGAAGAATGCCCCTCCCAGCCAGCTTCCAAAGGTTGGTCAACCAGGTGTTATATGGTACTGAAGAGTATGCAGTGGTATATCTGGATGATACTGCCATCTTCAGTGCCAGCTGGAAGGAACACCTCTCCCACCTGAAGGAAGTGTTGGCAGGATACAGAGGGCAGGGCTCACTGTCTAGGCTGAAAAGTGCCAGGTGGCCATGGCGGAGGTGGCATACTAGGACATGTAGTACGGCAGGGGCAGCTTCGCCCTAATCAAGCCAAGACTGAGGCGATAGAGGTGTGGCCCAGGCCTGAAACCCAGAAGCAGGTCTGGAGTTTCCTAGGGACTGTCGGGTACTATTGAAAGTTTGCACCAAATTACAGTACCCTGGCAGCCCTCCTCTCTGGCCTGTTAAAGAAAAGAATGCCCAAAAAGGTAAAATAGGAGCCACCCTGTGAATGAGCCTTCACACAGTGAAAGGAAGCACTGTGCAATGCCCCTTTATTGGACAGTCCAGACTAAAGTAAGCCATTTGTATTCTAGAGAGATGCCTCAGATGTGGGGATTGGAGCAGTCCTCAGTCAGACCTCTTACCGAGGAAAAGATCACCCGGTAGTGTACCTTAGCAATAAGTAGCTTCCCGGGAGCAGGCCTATTCCACAGTCAAAAAGGAATGCCTTGCGCTGGTGTGTGCCCTGAAGAAATTAGAGCCGTACCTCTATGGGAGGCACTTTGAAGTACACACCGGTCATAACCCCCTAGTGTGGATTACTCAGATGGGTAAAATGAATGGTCATCTCTTAAGATGGCGCACTGCCTTACAGGGCAACAATATGACAATTACCCAGTGGGCTGGATCGGCTAATACAAATGCAGATGGGCTATCTCGCCAGTTACAGAAATTAACAGAATTTGTGAAACTCATAACGTGCCTAGAGATGGATTTCCACAAATTCAGTCTAGGAGGGAAGGATATGGCAAGAGATGCCCTGCCAGTCAGATGGGCAGATGTGTGTGGTGTTATATTCTGTTATATTTTGTATATGTACATGCCACGAGAAGGCCAGTGTTAAAGAAAGGCCTCATAGGATAGTGAGAGAGACTGGATTTTTACATGTTTTGACCTTTTTCTGACCTGAGAGGATTCAACTTGCCTGCCAGGAAACTGACAATTCTTTGCCAAAGGCTTTTGGGGTAGCTGATCAGAGAGCATTTTCCTGATTAACTAATTGAGGGAAACCAAGGTAATAAAAACTCTCAAAGATATAGAGAGAAGCTACTGCTGTTGTAAAGTTCAAAGCCCTGGATATGTTAAACAGGATTTTTGGAAGTAGCCATTCTTTATAGGACACTGTGAATTAGCTTACAGATTGTTATATGAGGACATCAAAGTTTTAACTCTGAAGTCATGTTCATGGTTATTCATATCTTTTAATTTATTTATTTAGGCAGTCAGAATTACAACCCTTTGAGTCAAAGACTCTTTTGCAAAGGCTCCACACGTCAGCAATACTAAGCATGTAAGGAGAAGCAAACAGTGCAGGAATATAAACAGTGAACAAGCTAAGAAGTACAAACAATTTAGTGCCAGTGACCCAGCATCAGAAGTATTACAATACACAATTGTAGAATAAAGCAAAATACGAAGCAAATACACAATTTAGACGTCACAGGGACCTCTTCTGAGGAAATGTTATGCAAGTTAGAGCACACTACTGGCAAGGAGTGTTGGGCTGTGGTAAAAAGAGGATAGGGCCAAGGGGGAGAAGGCTAATCCTCACGCAATGGTGGAGCTAGGAACAGTCATAGGAGGAGGAGTCTAGTAGGTGGGTCTTTAGACCAGTTTTAAAGTGGCTAAGTCTGGGTTCCAAGGAGATGGTGGGTGGTAGGCTATTCAGCCAGAGAGGAGTGCGATATCTGCCAAGAAGTTGTGATGTCAGCACCATAGTAAAACATCTGGAAACGCAAGAGTGACATCCGGTGTCCTAAAATGGAAAGGTTAGCCTCTATCCATAAACTGAGACTTGATTTCCTTATAACTGGAAAATTGATGACACTGCACATTTCAGAAGGGCATTTAAGCTCTCCAGCACAGACATTCAGTGCCAATTGAAAACACATTTTCATCTGGACACTCTGACACACACCAGAAGCCAAACTACTGAAAATCCAGTGTGGCTACAAGGACTTTTGAAACCTTCATATTTACGGTAGAGACTTAGTTAACTAGTTTTAGTGCAAGCTATTCTGTACACTTTTCCATTTTTGTTTATGCATACTGTGACCTAAATTAATATATGTTCTCTTAGCTGTAACTACATTTATTTATTTTAGTAAAAACTTTTGTTTTTCTAAAGAAATTCTGCCTGAGTGAGAGTCCTTATACTGTATGTGTAACTGTAGAAGGTTTATTAATAATCTGTGAAAACTGATACTGCCAAAAGGGCCACCCTAAGCAACCAAGTTGAGTAAAAATGTCTGTAAGGGATCTGGAAAGATAAGGGAAAATATCAGAGTCTCATACAAGTCTACAGAGATTTTGAACCAGGCTGTTGCATATCCTGTAGGGAGAAGGCCAAATCAGGTTTTTACGCTGCTACGCCGAAGAGAGAGTAATACCTGGGTCTTTCTCCTGTGTGTAACAGCCAAGGGAAGGTTCATATTTGACTACAAGACTCGAGACTGGTGATGTGCCCTTATCCAGAGCTAGAGGGGTGCCCTGGATTCTCATGACAGAGGTGCAGTCATGACCTCGGCAAGCATTCTAAAGGACGAGGAAGTATCTCCCCCTTCGTCATATACTGCACTTAAAGGCGGGCACTGTGAGCCCAGTGGGCCTGACCCCAGAAGTGGGTTCATGACAATGCCTTCTATGTGAGAGGGGTGCAATGGGGAGAGCAGAGTAGAGGGTGCCGTGGTGCATATAGAGAGGAGTATCATTGACAAATCTTCAGAAGGAGTTCAGTATGGCATCCAATTTAGAGAGGGATGCAGCACAGGCTGTGCTGTAGACTATGTATGCATAGTCTAGGGATGGAGGCATCATTTTAGAGACAAGCTCGTGCCATATGGGGCTTAAGAGGGAATCTTTATTACGACAAACAAGTCCTAGTTTGGGGCGGAGCTTGAAGATTAGTGCATCTATATGTGCAGAGAAATTAAGGTGATTATCTAGCCATACCCCCACGTATTTGAACACAAGCACAGAGTCTAGAGGGGAATTGTCCTGGGTGAGAAATACTGGCGGAACCTGGAGCTTGCAGAGCTTTTAAAAACAGCCAAAAGTCATTGAGGCTGTTTTTTTGTATATTTACTTTTCGGTCATTAGCTTTAAACCAAGCCAGGACTTTACTGAAATCTTGTTGTACAGGAACTTGTATGTCAGTCAAGGGAAAAGAGTGCACAAGGACTGTGGTGCTGGGACAAAACAGGAACTAGCAAAATCATAGAAGTCCCGCACTCACCACTACAACGAAGCGCTGTTCACACTCCACATGAAATGTAGTGTGCAAAAAATCCTTTATTGAAAGTGTTCCAGACAGGTAAACAAGTCATAATGCATTTCGGAAAAGCTCATTTACTTTATAAAACGAAACACAGCAGGTTATGTTTATCTGTCTGGAGCAATTTTAATAAAGGATTTTTTGCATGCCACATTTTGTGCTGACAGTGCTTCTTTGTGGTGGTGAGTGCGGGACTTCTATGATTAAGCTTGTATGTCATTTGTAGAGTGCCCCAACGTGAAGATGAGGTGTCATCTGCATACATATGTAAGTGGGAATTGGAACAGATGGAAGAGAGATCATTAATAAATATTGAGAAGAGTAAAGGGCCAAGAATAAACCTCTGGGGGACACCTGCCAAGATGAGGAGTGGGGGAAAAGAACTGCTCATTCATACTGATTGCTGTCTTCCAATAAGACAGGAGTAAAACCATTGTGTGGAGGGGGGGTGCCAGATCTGAAGAGCGGAGTTTATAAGTGGGTGCTTGAGTGGAGTTGATCTTGTTTGTGTGAGTGGTTACTGTGTGGAAGTTTTGGTTAAGTGAGTGGTAAATGTGCTGCTCCTTGTTTAATTGTGTTCTGTTCTGCTATATGGAATGTGTTGAGAGGGCTATAAGATGGTCAGGCGCAATTCCTCCTCCTCCAGGCTCCGGGACCTCTGCCCGTTCATCTAGCCTTCGTTGTCATCTGAGACATATGTGAGATGTTGTGCCCTGGGAATAGCCAGGAGGAAGAGAAGGGGGGCTGGGCCTTGGGAGGAATGGAAAGGAGCAGTCGGATAGGGGTAGTGGAGACAAGGAGATGCCCTGGGGTGAAATGTGACTGGAACAGGGGGTCCTCCCTGTCTGACTCCCATACCCAAGGGCACTGCTGAATGCAGCCAGGTGGCGCGGTCTTCCTCAACTGTTCATCCTACTCGGACGGTGTTATGTAATGCCAGGTTTATTTGTAACAAGACTGCTATCACAGCAGATCTTGTTGGGACAGCAGACCTGGGGTGCATCACCAAGACCTGGCTGGACGAGAATGCAGGTCCAGTATTGGCCTCAGCTGTTCCAGCGGGTTACTTGGTGATGCACTGTCCAAGGATGGATCGTAGGGGCAAGGGTGTAGCCATCAGTTTTAGACCCGAACTGGGCCTTGTTGAGGTGCCAGTGAGGTGCACCAGATCCGTTGAGTGTATCATGGGTGCATGTTTGGGGTGCATGATACTTCTCATCTACCGTCCACCCGGAGATGTGAAAGAATTCCTGCAGGAAGTTGCGGACTTCATTGTCGACACGGTATTGGGATCCCCCAGATGGTTGATTCTGGGGGATTTCAATGCCTGGGTCAATGATGAACTCTTGCAATTGGGATGTGACTTCCTCCAACTAATGACTTTGTTGGGCCTCATACAGGTTGTTACCTCCGCTACCCACATTAAGGGTCACTCACTGGATCTGGTGTTCCTCCTGCGGATGGAGATATCCGATTTGGTGGTGGAACCAGCTGGATGGTCTGACCATCACACAATAAGGTTCAGTTCTGGGGCTCCCCACCCATGGGCCTGCCCCTATGGAGATGATCCAGTATCGCCCTTACGTGGTGTGACCCCTGATGGCCTAATGGTGGTACTGGATCTATCGAACATGCCAAGGGAATGCAGGGATTTGGGGGACCTTGTGCTTGCCTATAATGCGGTGGTAACAGGGGCCCTGGAATTCATTGCTCCTGTTTGTGTTCGCCCCCTCAACCTTCGTCCAAGGTCACCATGGTCTGATGGGACCTTGAAGGAGTTGAGGAGAATGGGGCAAAGGCTGGAGCGGGCCTTGCAGAAATCGGGTCTTGATGGCGACAGGCTTAGGTTGATGGAACATTATACTCTCTGTCAATCGACAATCACCCGTAAGAAGGCAGAGTTCCTTTCCAGGGAGATTGCCATTGCACAAAATTGACCAGCTCTGCTCTTCCGGACTATGGACAGATTGTGCAATCCAATCTGTCTTCAGTCTGCCGGAGCCTTTTCATAAGAGAAGTGTGATGAGTTTGCTCAATTTTTTGCAGAAAAGGTTGCTGCCATCAGATCCTAGATCATACAGTCTATCTCCAGTGGGTCTTGTGATGGTTGGCAGGATGTCACAAGTGCCCTGTCCGTCTGGATGGATTTCAGTCGGCCGGACCTCATTGACATTGTGAGGGTCATCCAGTCATTGCTGCCAACCTGCTGTAGTTTGGATCCGGGCCTTACGCGACTCCTGGTGGGTTGCGTAGAGGAGATTGGCCCGATCCTAGCAGAGATAGTCTGGAGTTCACTGGAGAGGGGGATCTTTCCTGATCCCCTAAAGAAGGCAGTTGTGCAACCACTCCTGAAAAAACCCTCCCTTAACCCAGACTGACCTGTTAACTACAGACTTGTCTCAAATCTACTATTTGTGAGTAAGGTTATTGAGAAGGTGGTTGCGCTGCAGCTGGATGACCATCTTACCATCCATGCTGTCTATGATTCTCTCCAGTCCGGATTTAGGAAGAAACATAGTACCGAGACAGCTCTTGTCTGGGTGTTTAATGATCTCCTAATAGCAAGAGATCGGAGGTCTCATTACATCTTGGTCCTCCTTGATTTCTGCGGCATTTGACACTGTGGACCATGGAGTGCTAATGGATCGCCTGCGGTCCATCTGTGGACTTTCAGGTATGGTCCTCAGGTGGTTTAGATCTTTCCTCTAGGGTAGGACTCAGAGAGTGGTCACTGGGATTTATTCCTCTTGTTCTCTCTCCCTGCCCTGTGGGGTTCCGAAGGGTTCCATTTTAGCGCCCATGTTGTTCGCAGTGTACATGCTGCCATTGGGAGACATTATTAGGTGGTATGGCTTGAGTTTTAACTGCTATGCAGATGATACTCAGCTATACCTGTCCTTTGTACCTGGGCAGGAGGATGCGATCTTGGTATTTAAAAATGTCTCTCTGAGATTCAGGACTGGATGAGTGCCAGCTGGCTGAGACTAAATCCAGAAAAGACTGAGGTGTTGATGGTGGACCCAGATCGTCGGGCGGTGGGTATACTGGCTGGACAGTTACTGGGGATTTGGCTCGGGGATGTCCCACTAGCTGGCTAACATCAGGTGTGTAACCAGGGCATTATTTCTGACAATGAGCTGACATTGAAATCTCAGGTGTTTGCAGTTGTCAAGACCTCATTTTTCCATCTGAGGAATATCACCCAGGTGAAGCATCTGGTTCCTTCCGATGATCTTTCTACCTTGGGTCCACGGCTTTGTGACTACCTGCCTTGACTATTGCAATGCCCTGTACCTAGGGCTTCTGGGAGTTGATATCCACTGTTTACAGCTGGTGCAGAATGCGGCAGCCAGTCTTTTGACTGGGATTTCTCGGACCAGTCATATTATGCCTGTGCTCCGTGGACTGCACTGGCTGCCTGTACAGTGGCCGATCACTTTCAAGGTTGGCTTGCTGACCTATGAAGTCCTACATGACCAGGGACCCCACTACCTGAAAAATCTCCTTTGCCCCTACTGTCCCTCCCGCCCACTTCGATCCACCAGGAACGGATTGCTCGAGATTCCCAGGGTGTGTTTGAAGACATCTGGGGCTTGGTCTTTTTCTTACGTAGCACCTACCCTGTGGAATTCTCTACCTCGTCAGGTGAGAGAGTGCTCGACCGTCCAAAGTTCAAGTCAGCCCTAAAAACCTATCTATTTAGGCAGGCATTCCCAGAAAGTGTTGACCGATAGTTTTAGCTACAAATTTTATGCTGTAATCTGGAACTTTATGTTGGATTAGTTTGTTATTTTAAGTGGATTTTATGACTATCAAAGTTGTGTTTATATGTGGTCATTTTATATTCTGTACAGTGCCTTGGTTTTGAAAGGTGCTTTATAAATAAAGTTATTATTATTCAGTAATAGCGAATGTGAGATGGAATCAAATGCCTTGGCAAGGTAAAATAAAATGGCGGTGGTGATATGGCCTTTGTCCATGGCAGAGTGGATAGCGTTAGTGACACGCAGTAGGGAAAAGACTATGGAATGGTGTTGGATTCCTGGATCTTGGCGAGTGAGGAGAGAAGGGATGGTAATTTCCAGGGAATATGTCACCACCCTTGTGGAGGGGCATCACATAGGCTGTTTTCCAGAGGACGGGTAAAGTGCAGGTGGAGAAAGAAAGGTTGAAAAGGCGTACAACGGGTGCAGCTATGGCTACTGCAGAGAGGTGTAGTAGTTTAGGATGAAGCCCATCTGGGCTTGATTTGTTTGTATGTATGTAGCAAGTTTATGGCCTGGAGGACTTCCAGTGGAGACACAGGAGGGATGCAGTATCCATCCATAGAGGGGGGAGGGGGAGAGCGATTGGGGGTAAGGAGTTGACTTGGAGGGCACAAGTGGTGAAGAAATTGTAAACATTTCTGCCACTGAGGAGGAGTCAGAGATGGCTGATCCATCAATCTTGAGGGTGGGGGAGTGTGAGGGTCGATGAGTGCGTGAACTGTCTTCCAGAAGGAGCATGATCTACTGGAGTTTAAGTGTACATGTTTTTCAAAATATGTGGATTTGGTGAGATGAGTGGCCTTCGTGCACATGTTTCTGATGGTTCTGCAGGTGAGAAGATTTCCTTCAAACTTATAACGGGCCCGGGCCGAGGCCCAGTCCCGGCATTTGCACATGGAAATGAGTTGGGGTGAAATCCAGTGGTGATGAGACTGCTTGACAGATTTTTTTTTCATTGGGGCATGGGGATCCCAGATCTGATGAAAGGTGGACAGGAAGTGATTTAGGGCGGAGTCAATGTCGGTTGCGGAACAGACAGATCATCAGTCGACTAAAGCAAGGTCATGAAGAAGGACATTTGTATCTAGTGCTCAGATTGGTTGGATGCTGATATATTTGGGGGGGGGCAGAGTAGGGGAGATGGACTTTCCTTATGCAGAAAATTATACAATGGTCACAAAGAACATCTGGAAAAACCCCAGCAGCAGCGATGCGGTGTGGGTGTGATGAGAGGATCCAGTCTATGAGGGAGTGGTTTTGGGGAGAGAAGGTTGTATCAGGTAGGTTCACAGATTAGCTGAGTAGATTAGCAGGTGGAAACATTTCAAAACATGATTGCACTACAGGTGTGCGTTGTGCAGTTTCTATGCACACTCTTAAGTTTGCCAATTTTTTTACATTTTCACTCAAGATTTTCAACATTGCCATTTCTTCACACCTCCTCATGAACAGTACAGCTGTCATTTTTCACATCCTGACCAAAATGTGTTTCCACACTTGCGGCATCAAATGGCACAGTCGCTGTGTGAAATCACCTTTCAGGACTAAGTAACAAAATGATAGTGACAACGTTCATGAGGTGGGGTCACAAAAAGCCCATGCTGAAAATTTTGTGTGAAAATACCAACAAACGCCCAGGGTGTTAGGGTTTCCAACCATAACGCCCCACCCTGTAGAGACCGACAGGCATCGGGGTGTTGCTGGTTAAATCGGCCATAATGTTCACGTATTCCACCCCACCCTGCAGCCACTGACAGGCATCGAGGTGTGCCTTGGGTCTTCGGCCTAACGCTCACCCCATTCTCCTATATTGCACCCATCTCAGCTTGTTTCCTTATGGAATGGGATGAGCGTAAGGGCCCAAGACCCCAAGGCACACCGTGACACCTGTTGCTGTCTGCTGGGTGGGGTGAGGAGGAATGGCGTAAGCGTTATAGTCGACAACCCAAAGGCACACCCCCAATGCCTTTCAGTCTCTGTGGGGAGGTGGGGGTTGGTGTTAGCTCAATATTTCACTGCCATTCCTATTATGCATCTCTTTAACTCCTGCACTACCAATGCCAATGAGCCAACACTTGCCATTGACAAATGCTTGTTTGCCGTGGTATCAATTTTTCTTGAATTCTTCTCAGGTGGGTATGAGGCCAGAGGCACCTTAGCCTTTTCACATGCTGCCTGCTGAACAATACCCTGGTGGTCGGGGTGAGTGAAAAACTCAGCACCCGTCCTGTCAAGCTGGTACTTTTTGTCAACAGGAGGAACAGTATTGGGCGCTTGCAATATGGCCATAATGTCCTTCCTAAAGAATTTATATAGAGGAAGCACATTTTGTTTTGTGGGCAACAGCCCCATTAACTGTATACATTCAGCTTCCTCCTCATCATGCACCTCCTCAGTGGTGACAAGACCCCAAGGTTTCAACCATTTTTCTCACAATTGAAAAATGTGAGGAATAATCCTCAGTAGGTCTTGGGGGTGAACCAAACTCCTGTTCAGGAGAGACTTCAGGTTCAATTCCTCTTCTGCCTCAAACTCTTAATTCCTCATATTCCATTTGTTCCAGGAGTGGAGGAGGAACAGAGGCAGATGCTTGTCCTGTCAGGGCTTGAACAGGTGACTGAGGGGATGTCAAACCCTGCAGAACCTGGAGCACTTTTAAAGCCTGTGCAATGCCAGCAGGCAAAGGCATAGAAGCAGGCACTTGAGGGGTCCCTTGTTGCTTTCCAGCAGGGGTCTCAGTGCGCTTTGTCTTTTTTAACCTTTTGGAGGCACTGGGGAGTCAGCTGGATTAATGCCTCTTTTGCCAGAGCCTTCACCCGTATTAGGGGTGGTATGAGAGGCTTTGGCAGTTTCAGCCACTGTTTTTAAGGGAATTAATTGGTCAGAGCACATGGCACCCTTTTCAAGTTTTTTTTACAACCCTTCCTGCTGTTCTTCAAGCATCTTTGGGGGAAAAGATATTACAGTCAATAGTGAGGTGTTGTGGCCCAAGGAAGACAACACATAGGTCATGCTTATCTACCTTGGCAAACACCTCTGCACATTTTATACAATTCTTAAACCACAGGGGTCCTGTTTTCCTCTTAGCCTTTTCTGACATTTTAAAAGAGCTCAAGAAAACAGGAACCGCAAACCGTCAATTTCAACAGCAAAGTTGTAGGTTGCGGTTGTTTCAGGAACTGAGAAAAAGTTAAAACCTCTCGGTTGCGGTCAGTTCGGAAACTGGGAACTGGGGAAAAGAAACTGATAAACTTGGTTAAAAATATTAAATTTTAAACTGAAAGTTACCAAAAAAGCAAACTGAACAGTAATAAAGGTGCCGGTTTAAAAATAAACAACCCTCAGTTCCTCCCCGGTTCAGGTAAACCAAGAAGAACCGATAAAATAACTAAAGTACACTATGATAAGGTAATTTAAAACTAAAAACAATAAACTAGACAGCGACTGAAAGAAATCAAAAAGTACTTAAATATTTGATGAAAATAACATGTCAGGAACGACTGAGAGGAAACTCCAGGGCATCTTGACTTGCAAGCGGAGAGAAAAAATCTGAGGAGTTAGAACATTGGCAGTTAGCTGGGCAGCTTTTGAAAAACGGCACGAGACAAATGGTTCCACATCATTTGCATACAGTTCCATTTCTCTCTGGGGCAGTGTTGTCTTTAAGGGACACTGCAAAAGTTAAGAATATTAATCGATTCCTTGGGTACGAAACAGCTCATTTCAAGAAGCGTACTGGGTGGAAGGGTTACGTACATAATGGGGGGATCAAGCAAAAACATAATAAAATAAAATACATACAGTGCAATTCATATACATAAAGAGAAGTGCTAATACAATGCATTTCAATCTTAGACAACAGGCAGTAATGTATAAAAGAAAGTTTCAGATAAAGTAAAAGTCAGAGACAAAAGATGTGACATACCGGGTTAAGCAGAGTGATATGCAGATATGACATATATAGCAGCAATCCAGGAACAGGGTAACCCGTATGGTAGGGCCATATGGGAACAGAAAGTAACAGGCTGGGCACAGGGGTGGATAAGTGCAAATTAGGTCTAAGAGGGTAATAAGTGTTATATTGATTTAGAAGATAGGGGAGTAGTAACACAAGTGGTGGATGGGGTGGGGGAAGGACAAGCCAAGAACTATTCACCCTCAGGATGCAGAGAACCCTGCAGGAGGAAAGGAGAAGAAAGAGGGGGAGAAAGGGAAGGGGGGCCAATCCAAGAACTAGACCACTACAGGATGTAGGGGACCCTGCAAGGGGACAGGACCCAGAAGAGGAGAAAGAGAGAGGAGGGGCAAGTAAGGGTATGAGAGGGAGGGGAGGGGCAAGCCAAGAACTGTACACCTCCTGGATGCTGAGAACCCTGCAGGGGACAGAACCTGGCAGAAGAGGAGAAAGAGAGAGAGGGAGGAAGGGTGGGAGGGAGAGAGGAGGGGCAAGTCAAGAACTATTCCCCTTCAGGATGTTGGGAACCCTGCAAGGGGACAGGACCTGGCAGAGAAGGAGAAGAGAGAGGGGGAGGTAGAAGGGGGAGTCAAGCAAGAACTATTTCTCTTCAGGATGCTGGGAACCCTGCAAGGGGACAGGACCCAGCAGAAAAGGAGAAGGAAGAGATGGAGGGGCAGGGCAGGCCAAGAACTATTCCCTTCAGGATGCTGAGAACCCTGCAAGGGACAGGACATGGAAGGAAGGGAGAGGGTAGGGGTGGGGAGTGGGGGGCAGAAGGTAGGAAATGGGGTGCAGAAGGCACAGCCAGAGGTAACCCAGGGATGGAGGGTGGGCATGGGTGAGAGGGTGGCGGGGGATGGGAGGGTGGCAGAGGAGGCAATGGGAAGTTGATTGGGAAAGAAGGGAATTAGGTTCAGTTACAAGAATGAACAGTGTGCTTACGGAGGAGGAGTGAACGTGAGTGGTGGGATTGTGTAGAGCGAATATCAAGCAGGAGAGAGTTCCAGATGTGGGGAAATTTATGTGAGAAGGTGGAGCCGCCCAATGAAGTGCACCGGAGTGGGAGGGCAAGGGTTCTGTGGGTGGAGGTGTGGAGGGTACAGCAGGATGGGAGGGGGGTTGATAAGAGGGAGGACAAATAGGGCAACAGAGAACCTAACCGGAATTTCCCAACTAAATCAGCGATGGGTGATGTGCGCCTGGCATGGAGGGAGGGGAAGGAGAGCGAGGAGTAAAGGTCACAGTGATGAGTACATGGGGAGCAGCCGAGAATGAAGTGGCAGAAGGAATTGAAGAGAGTGTCCAGTCTGGAGCAGGCACATTTAGGAGCAGAGCAGTAGACTATGTCCCAAAAATCAAGGACAGGGAGAATCATCCTTTGGACGATTTCTCTCCTGGCTTGTTGTGGGAGGCAGCTGCAGTGTCTATACAGAGCAGAGAGTTTAAAGAGTAATTTTTTGTGGATGGCATAAATGTGTACCCTTAAGTCAAGATTCTTATCTACCCATAGTCCAAGGTACTTAAATGAGACTACGTTATCCAGCATTAAGCCAGACAGGGTGTGGAACGCGGGAGCGGAATCAAGCCTGGCCAGCTTTTGTCTGGAGCCGAAGGTCATAGGTACTGTTTTTTTGATGTTCCTGGAGAGTTGGTTCGCGTTAAGCCAGCGTTGGACATTGTTAAATTACAGCTGAAGGCTGGTGGCCACCTCAGAGGGGGAATTCCTGGAGGTGAATAACAGTATAGTTATATTAATAGTCCATACTAATCCAACTAGCTGAACATCAGTGGTAGGATTACTTATCACACCTGCCTACTCGTGAAGAAAATCTCACTGGGGCTGACCCTCCCAACCTCCCGCCAGTTTCTCACTCATGTTCTCAATCAGTGCAACACCCAGAGTGCCTCCAGACATGCATATCTGACCCTCTTTCTGTTGGACCATACAAGCCCAATGGTCCTTCAAATTCAGTGCTCCAAGCTGGTTACATAAACTTTCCATGGACACTCTAGAAGAACCTAAACTGGGCCCTTTCAAGCAAAAACTCAGACAACACCTTACTGCTATTAGCAGCTGTGACTGCCACACATAGGCCCCCATTTCAGACTCACACACTGCCTAAAACCTGCAATCTCCCCCTACCATGACCATCATCCCCTGTCCTATGTCTCCCCCCTTTTTCCCTTCCCTGTCTCTCCTTTTCCTTTCCTTCCCCGACTCTCCTTTCCCTTCCCCGACTCTCCTTTCCCTTTCCTTCCCTGACTCTCCTTTCCCTTTCCCTTCCCCGACTCTCCTTTCCCTTCCGACTCTCCTTTCCTTTCCTTCCCCGACTCTCCTTTCCTTTCCTTCCCGACTCTCCTTTCCTTCCTTCCCGACTCTCCTTTCCCTTTCCCCGACTCTCCTTTCCCTTTCCTTCCCGACTCCTTTCCCTTCCCGACTCTCTTTCCTTTCCTTCCCGACTCTCCTTTCCCTTCCCGACTCTCCTTTCCCTTTCCTTCCCCGACTCCTTTCCCTTTCCTTCCCGACTCTCCTTTCCCTTTCCTTCCTGACTCTCCTTTCCCTTCCCTGACTCTCCTTTCCCTTCCCTGTCTCTCCTTTCCCTTCCCGACTCTCCTTTCCTTCCCGACTCTCCTTTCCTTCTCCCGACTCTCCTTTCCTTCCCGACTCTCCTTTCCTTTCCTTCCCGACTCTCCTTTCCCTTCCCCGACTCTCCTTTCCCTTTCCTTCCCCGACTCTCCTTTCCCTTTCCTTCCCTGACTCTCCTTTCCCTTCCCTGTCTCTCCTTTCCCTTTCCCTTCCCCGACTCTCCTTTCCCTTTACTCACTTTCCTTCCTCCTCCCCTCGCTCTCCCACTCCTAACGCTGCCCACAGACCCCCTGCCAGTCCCTTTCTTCCCATCTCCCCACTGTCCTCCCTCTCACCTGTCAGTCTCCCCTCTCATCTTCCACTACAGTCCCTCTCACTCATCAGTTTTCCCTCTAATCTACCACTACACTCCCTGATAATGTCACATTTCTTGACAGCATCACTCCCTGCTCTTTCCCCCTAGGACACCTCCCTAATCCCTGAAACCTACTGCACTTCTTACTGTAACCTGAATGTAAAATTTAACCTGAAAGTTTTTGCAGTAACCTGAATGCTAACTTTTATTTGGGATTGTAACCCCAACTCCATGTATCATGTATTCCACTTGCTATGTATTTAGTTCCCTGTTGTGTTTGTCTTCATTCTGAACAGGAACCTCTATAAAGACAGTCATTGACTCAAAGGTACTGTAATCCGAGATATGAATAAAAAATAAAAATTAAAAATGACAGCGCAGCTATCCCTGAAGGAACACAGTACTCAGCTCGGGGCAATTCTTCAGGTCTCCTCCTCCTCCTCCCCTTCGACATTGCATTGTCCCCTCGATTTCTCAAACTCCTTTTCTAGGACCTCCTTTCATTTCCCCATTTCAAAGGCGCCCATGTATTGATAGGTATGACCCCCACAGTGAATACAGAGTCATGCTGGGACTAGGAGAGAGGGAATCACCTCTAAACATCTTACATGGGCCCGGACTGCATCAAACTTTTCTCTCCTGGCTCCAGTCGTATATGACAGATCAGGGAAGATATGCAAGGTCATCTCCTCATAGTGCAGGTTTTGAGAATGTCAGGCTGCCTTTATAAGAATACCTCTGATGCACACTCCAGCTGTTACCATTAAGACCATGTGGGGCCGGTTGTGCTGTTATTCAACTGATCTTGGGGAAATGCGGTGTGCTTTGAAGAAATTCACCACCAGTAAATCATGGTCACGGTTCAGTGCTCCAGGTAACCAAGATATTAAAAAAAGAAGCAAATATTGAATTCTCAGTGCCTTCCTTGGAGTCTAACCAATCCAGTACTGGAGGCTCTATCTGCATTCTCAAGTGCCCCCAACCAAAACTTTAGTTGCATGTTTTTTTTAGCCATCTTACTAATAGCAGCAAGTGCTTGTGTGTCCTGAGACTCTGCTGAGGTCACTGATTGTGTGATGTCCTCAGTCTTTACATTCTGTCTGCAGTAACTCCAGAGCATAGTGTCAACTTTCACAAGCGACTGCCATGGTGGCTCACCTCCTGCTTCAAGTACTGGCACTGCTGATGCTATGGCCTGGTTTCCAGATGATGGCTGAGATTTCAAACTTCCAGTACCACCTTTGTTGGCAGGCACCTTAGTTGAGAATGTTATCAATGTGATCCTCAGAGGGTAAACTTTCCTAAAAAAAATAGCAAGTCACTAAGCCATGACAGATACCCTACAGAGGTCACCTCACTATGTTGCAAAGCCATTCACGGGGGGTTGGGGCATACCTACCTCTCGGCACTAGGCTCAAATCAGCATCCTCCCCAAACTGGGCAAGAACCCATTAAAACGTGGCTCGTACAGTCCCATTTCTGTATTTGGGGTGGACCTAAAAGTTCACATGGGAAAACCTAGCAAACAGATTACAGAACTACACTGCAGACATTGTGCACCCAGATCAAACAGGCTTTATACACGGCAGAGTCATGTCAGATAATATCAGGCACATTCTCAACATCTTTTCTGCAGCGAAGAACAGCCTAACTCCACAATTAGTAACTGCAGTGGATGTAGAGCAGGCCTTTGATAGGGTGAATTGTCAATTTTTAAATCGCACTTTGCAATCCTTTAAATTCGGCCCCAAATTTATACATAGCATAGATGCCCTATACACCAAACTGGAGGCAGTAGTATAGGTGAATGGCTTACAATAATCCAGGTTCTCTCTGGAACGCAGCATCAGTTAGTGGTGCTCACTGTCCTCCACCCACTGGCATGGGGGGGTCCAGAGCATCACAGTGGGCAATGCCCCACAGGAGCATAAGTCGTTGCTTTATGCAGATGATTCCATCTTTCGTCTGTCTAATCAACAGAGTTCTTCTGTCCCAGCCCTGATATACATACTGGAATGATTTGGAAAGTTGGCAGGTTATAAAATTAACTATTTCAAATCACAGGTGGTGTGGCTCAGTGGAAGGTGTACCTCACACATCAGAAAACTGATCCCATTTGCCTGGGCAAAGAACAATCAGATTACATACTTGGGGATATTGGTCACACCTGCTATACATAAACTGTTTGATATTAACTACAAACCTTTATGAAACACTATTCAACAAGATTTGGCTAAATGGACCACAGTACCACACTCCCTAGAGCATAGAGTAGATACTGTTAAAATGAATATTCTCCCCTACCTGCTTATTCTTTTCCAAAACCACACAATACCTATTTCAGAACCCTTTAGGAAGACCTACTCAAGGATGTTAGCCAGTTCATATGGAAAGGAAGACACTCAAGGGTGAAACAAGCAGTCCTTACTGCCCCAAGTGAGCAGGAAGGGCTGGCACTGCCACATCTAAGGTGCTATTACCTGGTAGCACAGTCAGTGGGGATATGTGCCTGGGTGAAGAAATGTAGGGACTTACAATGGGTGCCCATGGAAATGCAAGAGACCTTACCAGTACCAGTTTGGGCAATGGCTTTGGAACCTTTTGGCCAAACCTAGCCAGATAAATGTCAAACCTTTGGGTAAAACACACCTTAAGTACTATATTAAAAATGAAGATGGGTAGCTACAGAGGAAGAAGCGGTGGGGCCTCTAATTTGAATTTCCCACCATCTGAAATTCTTGCCACCTTGGATGGATAATGGCTTCAAAACATGGGTGGAGAAGGGGTTGACATGCTTCTCCCAGTTAATTTTGGCCAGACTAATTAGAACTTTTGATAGCAACCTGATCATAGTCATAAGAGCACAGACAGCCCTGCAAGAATTTTTTTGTGTTAACTAGGTAGTCATTCTGAAGGTTAAAGCCATATACATCTCTGAAATGTATAAAAATTTGGCTAAGACAGAGGACTGATCCCTAGAAGCAGTATGAAGAAAATGGTGGCAGGAAAGTGGGACCCAAATACCAGCTAAACAATGGATACAAAACTTACAGGGGGGGATGGAAGGTGACATCAGCACCGGTTTGGCGGGAGTTTGCCTGGAAGGTCCTGGTCAGGTTCTTCTACACACCAGAGTGCAGGCATCAGGGCATGCATGCCCACATGTTCTGGGGCTGCCCTGTAATAAATAGATACTGGTCTCGAGTACATCAGGTTATTGAACAGGTGCTCGGGAGTGAAGTATCCCTTTAGGTTTACTAAGATGATGCTGGGGCTTCCCAAAGCAGATTCCATGTCCATAAAACAAAACAAAATAAAAAAAAGAAAGTTACTGAATATAATATAGCATACGGTTACCCTTTGTTATGTATAAACATCAGCATGCTCAAAATCCTTGTTAAGTGCATTCTAAAGTGTTGTTATGCGCATTCTGAACAGTTGTTATGCACAGTTCAAAGGTCATACAATTTTAAATTTCTCATTTACTCTACACCTAGCTACTTACTAACCACCTAGTGCCCAAAATCATACCTTTTACCTTTCAAAAGTCTGAAAATTTGATTTTGATATACAAGTAGAACAAAAAATTGCCAGGTTTTTTGTTTTTACTTCTGTGGGGGTCTGTCACTCTAGTGTAAAAAAACATATACTATAAAAAAATAAAATATGGTCAACCACACACAACTTGGCATGTGTTTCCATCTCGGGGTTGAGATGACAGCATGGACCTCTTGAGCTTCGCTCTCGAGGTTCATATGCTGTCATCTCAACCCCTCGATGGAAACACAGCCTTGTTGTATACTGTATGGTTGCCCATACATTATCCACTGCACATAAGGGAATTATGGTGAAATGGCTGTCAGATGGTTCACCCCAATTTGAAGTTGGGGGAAAAACAGAGTGATGAGGTCAAAAGTATGGAGCTTATTATCGCCACAGTGAATGTACAACTACAACCCTTTTTGGATTTGTGGTACCCTTGAGACATGCACTGGACACAGGACTCAGAAAAATATTCAGACACAATTTAGACTGAACAGACCTCTCTTTATTGCAATACTTTTTAAGCAGTAAGGCATGGCCAGGAGTTAGTAATCGCCCCCAAGGGTGTAATGTGGCAGGAGGCGCAGCTGAGTGCAATACTGCCCCTAGAGGGTGATTAACTGACTGTTAATCTAACTCTTGGGAGTGCCTTATTGCTATAATTATTCCTACGGCCTACGACCTTGTGCCCAATAACCTGAGGCGAGATGTTATCTCAGCACAACACACACCCTGTCATGCATTATTCCTTAATTTATATATGTTTAAACAACGTTGGAGAAAATAAAAAGCTACAACGCAACTAAGAGGGCACCTATTAGTCGAGTGGAGACTTTCATTTGTCTCCAAGGTTGCATAAACATATATAAATATGCATTTAAAAATGTCCTCATAGCCTTGTATTGGGCTCACCCCTGCACTCTCCCTGCTTAGATGTCACAAAAAGTCTGAGTGCAGGGGTGTGGCCAGCAGACCAGGAAGATTAGGGGATTGGCTTGCCATCGGGTTAACCCAATTTATGACCCCTTCCCTCCCAAAATGTACTTTGAAAAAAAATTTAATTTGTGCTGGAAATAACTAGTGCTGTACTAAGGTAACGGGCTATAAAGCCTATATGCATTTAAAATGAAGTTTAAAGTTTACTTTAAATAAGAGCACACCACTTGCTTTCTATCCTGTCCACTTTTTTTTTTTTTTTTTTACATTTGATGCTCCCGCATGTGTACCAAACGTTTTGCTACACTGAAGGATTTCGGGGGTCACTGACGACCCCATTGCAGTACACAATAACAGGGGCTCAGCATTCTATACCAATGCCCAGGCACTCTAGTTAGGACAGCACTCGCTACTTGCTGGGTGGAAACTTAAGTGTATTTCAAAGGACCGAGCTGCTCCAATCAAAGAGAGCATCGGTCCTTTGATTTACACGAAGCCTGCAGGTCAGCAAGCAGCTGATCGGTTGTTTCCCTTGTGGCTCTCACTCGTTTCTTCTTCTTCTGTCCTTCTGTACTGCTGCAACTTACACCAGGAACTCACATCCCAGCACACTGCAGCAGCCCTCCGTGGTCCTCCGCCAATCCATGCCACCGCATTTCAACACCAGCTGCCAAAAATTTCAAGTCATCCAATTTCTCCTGCATATAAACAAACAACACTGAACCAGCTCCGCCCTCTGTGTCAGCACCCAAAGCTGCCAAATTCATCACAGGCAGCCACCATTCTCCACCAAATCAAAATGCCAGCCCGCTCTGCCACCAATCTCCGCAAACACTCAGTTGCCCCCAGACTTAGACTCAGCCCACACTGCTCACACCTCCCTGCAACCACCCTGTGCCTCCCATATCTGCACCAGCAGCCGATCCAGCGTGGCAACCCCCACATCAGCATGCTTGCCTCCATAAGCCAACCCGTGCCACAGCACGCCCGCTCCAAAGCCACCCGCACAGGCCCCACCTACAACAACAGGCAGGGCACTAGAGGTCCTCCAACAGACACAATATACAATCAGCTGGCAGCATGAACCTTAAAGTCCACCGTCCCCAACCGGGGACGATCCTGCCTCCCAAAAAATACAGAAAACAACAACCGACCCCAAACAAGCAGGGAAAGATTGGAGGACAGTTCCATGAATGAACAGCCACCCCTGTTGATAGCTGACCCAACAACCATGACACCACACATTCAAGAGTGTCCAAACAAAACATACACACACAAATAAAAATGTGTCATTCAGTCAGAAGCTCTCCACAGATGCAGGAGGGAGTGCACGTAATGACATACATCCTGATGCTCCCATGAGCACGGCCGCCAGACGCCACTATCTGAATGATACCATAAACTGACCTGGACCAACCATACCCAGGGGAAAACCCCAGACCCTACCATCCCAATGAGATCCAACCAGGGAGGCACACACCACCAGTCTCAAAAAACAAACAAACAAAAAAAACCAAAAAACTGGAGATGCACTCCCTGCCAGCATGATCAACTGCACCACACTGCCATAGAAAGCACTTGCGAAAATAAGATGTTTGGCACTGATCTTTAAACAAATACTTTCTCAACTAGAGGAGAAAGAAAATAACACTGCCTTTTTGTCTGTTTGTGGCAGCCCACTTCCTTCTTTAGGGCTTTTAAGCTCAAAGGTGGAGCAGGCAGCAAAAGGAGCCCTTTAGTGCAGGCTCCAATATGGAGCAGTTGCCTGTCATGGAATTCATTCAGTTTGTAAGGCACACCATCTTTGGGAGCACTTTTCACTCACAAAAGCCATCAGGCTTGTTTTGGGCAGCACACCCCAAAGGAAACACATAAAATATAAATAAAGTTTATACTTTATCCATGAGGGGAGAAATAAAAAAAAACCAAAAAACTTCATTCATAGTTTAGCATGGAGGGGAAATGGCTTTTCATATTCCCCTCTTGTGCTTCTGACATCAGGACACCTTTTCATAGTGGTCACAGCCAGTGGCGGCTCTACACCAGGGCCCGCCAGGGCACGTGCCCTGGTAAAAAAATGCTGTGCCCCAGTTGGTGCCCCATATGGTGCAGAGCTTCCCCCATAGTGACAATACATCAGTGCCCTGGCTACCATCTGTTGTGCCCCAGCTGTGCCCTGGTAACCATTTGTGGCTGGAGCCGCTAGTGGTCACAGCTTCTGAGCTTTCTTAGATGGCAACACTTTATCATACATCCTTCATGTACTGGGTTAATCCAACATATTTTAAACTATAAGTGCTGCATAATCATGAACTAAAACTATATTACAAGGGACTACCTAGAATGACTCATATTCAGAACGTGCACTTTTAATTATCTTCAAAACTTGGGGTAAAACTTATTAAAAAAATGTTTAACAAGCATAAAACGTTCGGCATTGACAAATGCTTGTTTTTCCTTGCTTCTTGGATAAATCACCCAGGGTGGCTCGCCGTTTCTCCCTGCCTGTTTTTTCTCTGGCCCCCTCATGCCAAAGTGCTCATTCAAGTGGATTAGTTAGACCATGTGTTTGAAATGCTTAATACCCCTTGTAGCTGAAAATGGTGTTAAAAAAAAGACTTAGACTTAAAGGGCAACTGAAGTCAACATTTACAAAAAAATATATATTGTGCAGTGTTTTGATTTGTAGGTGTAGTCCCAGTGTGTCCTTTCCTTTGCTATAAGGAGCTTTTATACATTAGCCTGCTAGTTTTATGGCCCCTGGGGAGCTTCATGTTATCATTTTTTGTGGCTCTTCTCTCTCCTGCAATGCCTCCTGTCCCATGTGACAGTAGTGAGTCTGGGACCACTGACAGAGTAATATCTGCTGCAGCAGCAACTCTCTTATTAGGAGCCCCATATTCTGGTTTCAACTAAATAACTCTTTCTAATCCAAACTTTGTTTTCTAAGGAAGTGTCTAGGTCTAGTGAACAGGAGTCAATGTTTTCTTTTTTAAAGCTTTTCATTTTATTAAACTACATGCAACCATAAAAAAGCACACAGATCACCCCAGGTCATCAATGATATAATTAGTGATGACTCTAGGTGTTTCCTTGCAGAAACGCCCACTCAATTATCCCTCAGGTGCTTGGAATCTGTGAATGTAGGCTCAATTAGAGATCCGTGGACAAGGACAGTTACTTAAAATCACCCCTCTACTGCTGTAAACTTGACACACACACACACACACACACACACACACACACACACACACACAAAACACAAAAACACAAACTCTTGTTGACTTAATGGTCCTGGACACATCACTGTCACATAGGAGAATAAATATTGTAGGAAAGAAAAAAGCCATAAAAAATGTGAACATGGAGATCCCCAGGGGCCATAAAACTAAAACAAACTCCTGACAGAATAAAAGGAAGGAGACACTAGCACCACACCTACAAATCAAAACACTGTGCACATTTTTATTTTTTTTTTTTTTTTTTATAAATTTTGACTTTAGTTCCCCTATAATTAGCCTGTTTTGCCTTAGTTTAGCAGCTCTGCTGGGCTCAGCAAATTCAAATAAGGTGAAGGCAAGGTTGCTGAAATAAAGTCCTGAATAAAGTAACAAAAAGCTCCTCTGCTGCATAACGTATACCCAAGTAAAACTAAAGTATGCAAAAAGCATTTCTCCTAGGCACGTGTGGCAAACAAACAGCCAAGCAAAGATAAAGGAAACCGTCTCTCCAGCCATATTGCCTGCTTCTAAATCAAATGTTCTGGGGAACATTAGGTGGCTTATATAATGTGAATAAAGAAACACAGTTTTCTTCTTTATTAGTTAACTCCTTTGGTTTTTTTTTTGTTTTATTTATTATTTTACCTCCCAAGCCGCCTGCCACCCAGTACTTTCGGCCTGGTCACAGGCCACGGACTTCCACTCCTCAAATCGTCCGTGAGTCCTCAGATACCCTGCGGCTTTCCCCCCATAGTGGGGCTGTGGCACTCCCCTTACATGCTGCAGTCTTCGGGATAGGTTGGAGGGCTGGCCTGAGGAGCTGATTGAAGCCGTGGTGGGCTTCACTGAAGGCGGCCAGCAGCTGTCCATTTTTTTTTCCTGGGGGAGGCGGGGTCATGCAATGACGTCCCGCGTCCACCCCGCCTCCTGTACGTGCTAGTTCCGGTGGCTGTGTGACTCCCAGCCTCCGCCAGGGGTCATCGATGCTCCATGCACTTCCTCACCCTCTCCCCGGAGAAGGAGAGCAATTCTTGGGATGCTCTATCCTTCTCTCCTGGCTGGCCCTCCAGCAACCCTGGTCCGTTCCCGAACCCGGACGCTGGAGTTGTATGCGGAAATCCAACCGCTACACCGATGGGCCGGCTCAACTGGTTAACTCCTTTGCTGCTGTGTGGACATATGGTCACAATCAACACTATCTCTGTGCAGAACGAGCATAAAACACAGTGTCTGTCCAATGGATTTGTCACTTCTTGTTGACACAACACAGCAGATGATGTCACTGCCATGCTTAATTGCAACTGGGGGAGTTGCAGTTGCGATCGCAGTGTGGTGACCACTTTGGCAGAATCACATGATCACACAGATCACAATGGGAGGTGTCGTTACCAATAAGCTAGTATTTCCCTCTTGGTGACTTCTACAATACACTAAAATGGAAAGAAAAGACAAGGGGTATAGCAGATTCAAAGCTGGTGTTAAACACAGACCTGTTAGTAGCACACACTAAATAGTGAAGGGTGTAGTAATGATGCTATATTCATACATTTCCATGGCAAAGAGCACAAAATAGCACTAGGGCTAAAATGTCTGAATATACACCCATCAGGCCATTGCTTATTTTGCTAGCACTAGTGCTAACAACATCAGTGCTATAGAACTGACAGAAGCAATTTTGCCGGGGAGCCTGGGGAACAGTCATGCATTTGGAGGCTGTTGGCACAACAGTAGCATGCCATATCAAAGCTAAACATGCAATTGACCACACTCAGCATGCAAGGCCCTAACACTACTCTGCTATATCATGAACCACTCACTAACAGAACACATTGCTTGTTGCACAGGGGGAGCAGGGCTGTGGGCTTCCTAGTGAAAGTTTGATAAGGGTTATTAAGCATGCTGCTGATTGACTCTATCATAACCCTAGAACATATACTGGTATATTCACAGATTTCTGGGAGAGATGTTATGGCTCCACAGACTTGGGGGGGGGTACTGCTTGTTGTGTTTCTAGGCACTTTAATAATTTGTTTGTACAACCCAGCCTTGCCTCATCAGCATGCTGGGGGAGCAGAATATTTATTTATTTTAAAAGTTTATCCACGAAAGGCATACTGAGCTGGGCAATGCTCATTTTCAGATGCGCCCTGGCAGAATGGGGATACTGACCAATGCAAAACAATAATACAATCAATTTACAATAAGGGAAATCAACAATCAATTCTATAGCCCAATATATAGCCCACATGGAGACAAAGAAGGGCTGGAGGTACTATGGGTCAGCCTAGAGACAGGGTCAGGGGCTGTTATTCACACAAGGGTGGTGTACACGCCTTTGACAGAGGGGGAGGATTTAGATGGAGCCCTTGGGGAAGCCATCAGCAAAATGGCCAGCAAGAGGGAAGTTTTGATAATGGGGGAACTTTAATCTGCCAGATGTAGATGGGGGCATTCTCGTCACAGCTACATCAAGGGGCACGGCCATCCTTGGCTCCATTCAAGGGGCATTTCTCAGGCAGCTGGTTTTGGAACCCACTAGGGATGGGGCAGTGCTGGATCTGGTACTTACAAACAGAGACAGCATTGCTGACATCACAGTGGGTACTCGCCTGAGTACAAGTGGTCACTGTACAGTATGATTTGGCATACGGAAAGGATAGGGAAAAAAAACATGAAGATGAGGGTCCTGGAGTTCTGAAGGCAGAATTTAAAGAAATGGGAAAATGCCTCAAGAGAATGCCTCGGGTGGGTGGGTGGGGGAGTGGAGACTCAATGCAGAAAAATTAAGGAGGATATAGCCCAGACAATAGCATGCTGTTTGAAGGAAGTTAACAAAGGAAAGAGGAGGAAGAGGCCACTATGGTTCTCTAAGGAGGTGACAAAGCAGGGAAAGAGAAGAAAACAGCATTTAGAAAGTACAAGGAGACCAGAAGGATGAAGACAAGAAGGTATATCTGACAAAGCAAAGGGCAGCAGGACACAGGGTGAGGGCAGCTAAAGCGCTAACAGAGGAGAGGATAGCTAAGGCGGTCAAAAAAAGGGACAGGGCGGCCCGCTTGTGCAACAGTAACACTATAAGCTCGCAGTGCCATCGACCCGAGTTCCGAGCGAGCCTGGGGAGATGGTGGGACGCCAGGGGAGAAGGCTGAGCGCCTGCAGGTCAGCTCACCTTCTCTGGGAGGCGGGGGATCCGGCTTACTACTTGACTGGCCTCTGGTGGAAGCCGGAGGAACAGCAAGTAGAAGCACTGAAAAGGGGTTGGACAGGGCAGACATTTTTGTGTAGCGCCTTGACATCAGAGCGCACACCTTGTCCAGAGAACAGGGGAAAATCAGCGCCCGATCTCCACGATGACAGAGCACCATGCAGAGACCCTGATGGCTCACGCCTGCCTGATACCCGGGGAGTCGATGAAACCTGAAGTGTCTCGGGGTGTCTGTGCCCCTCCTTACCCGCCTGGGAGGTATAGCCAAGGCTCCATGAGGACTTCACAGGGGATCAGGTAGGCTGTGATGGGATACTGCAGTGTGCGCCTCCGAAGGGGCGAGATCGGGTAGGAGAGGAGCATAAATAAAGATTAAAATAAAAAAAAAAAAGGGGGGACAAGACCTTCAGGTATGTGGGGGAAAGTGGAAGACAAGGGGAGGAATAGTGAGAATCAGGAGGTGTGTGTGTGTGTGTGTGTGTGGGGTGAACTGGGCAGAGGAAGATCAAGAGAAAGCGGAAATACTGAACAATTACTTCTGCTTGGTCTTCACGGTAGAGAGTGGGGGGGATGGACAAGCATGCTGTAGCAAGCAACAGGGACAGGGGGGAGTGGTCACAAGTCCATTCTCAGTTCAGAGGGTTCGGAAAGGACTGGATGCCTTAAAGGAGAATAAGGCAATGGGGCTGGATGGGATTCATAGAAACATAGAAACATAGAAGTTGACAGCAGTTAAGGACCACAAGGCCCATCCAGTCTGCCCATTTCTTTTTCTACCTTATAAATGTGCCATCGGCCTTTGCTCTGTCAGTGACCTATCTATTCATAGTCATTTGTATTGCTCCCTTATGCCTATCCATGCCTGTTTGAAGCCCTGCACTGTATTCATAGCCACCACTTCTTGTGGTAAGCCATTCCATGCATCTACCACCCTTTCTGTGAAAAAGAATTTCCTCATTCCCCTTAATCGGCCTCCCTCTAATCTCATGCTGTGTCCTCTTGTCCTGCTATTTTTCTTATATTTAAACATGTTAGACTCTTTCACCTTGTTTATGCCCTTAAGGTGTTTAAATGTCTCAATCATATCACCTCTCTCCCTCCTTTGCTCAAGGGTATACATATTGAGCTCCGTTAATCTGTCCTCATATGTCTTCTGATGCAGTCCCTGCACCATTTTGGTTGCCCTTCTCTGGACTGCCTCAATTTGGTTAATGTCCTTGTGAAGGTGTGGCCTCCAATACTGCACGCAGTACTCCAGATGGGGCCTAACCAATGTCTTGTACAGAGGATTATTTACCTCCTCTTCTGACTTGTGATACCCCTACTAATACACCCTAACACCCCCAGCTTACTACCTGGCGAGGTCTGCTTGGATGATTTTAGGTCATCAGTGATGATGATGCCCAAGTCTCTTTCTTCCTTTGTGACTGCTAGCAACTCCTCCCAGCCTATAAGTGGCTTCAGGGTTTCTCTTCCCTATGTGCATGATTTTGCACTTCTTTGCATTAAATCCAGCTGCCACTCTTCTGACCATTCTGCTAGTTTATCCAGATCTCTTCTCATTCTGCCCACCCCATCTGGATCATCTACTCTATTGCAGATCTTGGTGTCATCTGCAAACAGACAAGCCTTACCTCTAGTCCATCTGCAAGGTCACTAATGAAGATGTTGAATAGGACTGGCCCCAGGACTGATCCTGAGGTACCCCACTTGTGACTTGCATCTCTTCTGACTGTATACCATTTACCACCACTCTCTGTTTTCTGCCAGTCAACCAGTTTGCCACCCAGTTGACCAACTTCTGACCCATCCGAGCCTACCTAGCTTATTTATCAATCTTCTATGTGGAACAGTGTCAAAAGCTTTGCTGAAGTCAAGGTAAGCGACATCAACTGCTCCCCTTGGTCCACCACTCTGGTTACCCAGTCAAAGAAATCTATGAGATTAGTTTGACAGGACCTTCCTTTTGTAAACCCATGCTGTCTTGGATCCTGTGCCCCTATGGATTCCAGGTGTTGCACTATCCTTTCCTTAAGGAGTGCCTCCATAATCTTGCCCACTACTGAGGTAAGACTGACTGGTCTGTAGTTCCCGCCTCCTCCCTGCTACCACTCTTGTGGAGTGGGATCACATGAGCCCTTCTCCAGTCTTCTGGGACCTCTCCTGTGCTCAGAGACTCACTAAACAATTCTGCTAATGGCTCTGCTAGTTCCTCCTTTAGCTCCTTAAGTACCCTGGGATGTATGCCATCAGGTCCCATTGCCTTATCCACCTGAGCTTAGCAAGCTCTTGTAGGACCCTTTCTTTTGTGAAGGTAGTGCTCACCTCCCTCCCCTGTGTCCATGATGCTGAGCTGTGGGCCCTGCCCTACCTTCTCTTCAGTAAATACTGAGCAAAAGTATCTATTTAGGATAGATGCCTTTACAGGGTCCTCCTCCTCATGCTCCCTTTTCTCCATTAAGCATAGCAATACCCCCTCTGGACTTTCTCCTTTCACTAATGTATCTATAGAAAGTCTTGTCACCTTCTTTTACTGTTCGTGCTAGTGTTTCCTCAGTTTGGGACTTTGCCTGCCTTACTGCCTTACCTGCTTCCCTTAGGGCAGTTTAGTATGCCTCCCTATCTTCATCCCGCTGTGTTCCCTTATATTTTCTGAAGGCCAGCCTTTTGGCTCTGACCTTTTCTGCTACTGTATTTGAGAACCAAAGTGGTTTCCTTCTTCTTTTGCACTTCCTTTTCTGTCTAACACAATGGGATGTTGCTTCAAGTATTGTATCCTTAATGCTTGCCCACTTTGCCTGTACCTCCTCACCTGTGTTTCTTTTGCCAGGGCTAGCTTAACTCTGTTGGCCATCTTATCAAAGTCAGCTCCTCTGAAGTCCCATATTTTTGCCTTGGAATGGGATGATTTAGATGTAGTAGCCAAACTGAACCATACCATGTGATGGTCACTGGCCCCCAGGTGACCTTCTACCTGGAGATCTGTGATCCCTTCTTTGTTAGTCAGTACTAGATCTAGGATAGCCCTGTCTCTTGTGGGTTGCTGTACCAGTTGTTTGAGGCCCTCCCCCTGCAGGGAATCCACTATGAGTCATTCATCCAAGGGTCCTAAAGGAAATGAGAATGATGCTGACGATCCCTCTGCAGCACTTTTTATCAAATCACTGGAGATGTGAAGTTCCAGAGGACTGGAGGAGGGCTGATCTGGTACCTCTGCATAAAAGCGGCAGTAGGGAGGATGCTAGTAACTACAGGCCAATCTGTCTCACATCAGTGGTGGGGAAGTTAATGAAGACACTACTGAAGGAGAGGCCTGTGGAGCACCTGGAGGCAAAAAGGCTGCATGGTTTTACAGGAGAGAGGTCAAGCGAAACTAAGCTCATAGACTTCTTCCACTAGGATACCAGGGAGGTGGATAAAGGAAGAGCAGTGGACGTGGCCTATCTGGACTTCAGTAAAGCTTTCAATACTTTGATGCACAGGAGACTAGTTATGAAACTAGGTAGCCTGGTGGTGCGGGATAAAGTGACAAGCTGGATATCTAACTGGTTAAGACATGGGAGACAAAGGGTGGCAGTAAACAGTAGCCACTCAGGCAACAGGAGAGTGACCAGTGGGATGCCACAGGATTCGGTGCTGAAACCAGTACTCTTCAATTTCCTCATAAGCGACACTGCAGAGGAGCTTGAGGGTGAGCTTTGCAGATAATACAAAAATCTACATTAGGGTTGACACGCAGGAAGGGATTGGGAGACTCCACAGGGATCTGAGGAAACTACAGGAATGGTCTTGGGGTGGCAGCTGGGTTTCAATGCCAAAAAGTGTAAGATTATGCACTTAGAGCTGCAGAACCCCGGGGCCACGTATGAGATTGGGTGGGGGGGTTAGTGGAGCTTATAGTCACCAAGCAAGAAAGAGACCTAGGGGGTCATCAAATCCGATGACCGCAAGGTAGCTGGGCAGTGTGACAAGGCAGTGGGGAAGGCTAGCAGGATGCTGGGGTGCATTGGGAGAGCGATTTCTAGCAGGAGGAAGGGTTCTTGCTGCCCATGTATCGCTCACTAGTAAGGCCCCATTTGGAGTACTGTGTCCAGTTCCGGAGGCCGCACCTCTGCAAGGACATTGAAAGAGTTGAAGCAGTACAGAAGAGGGCAAGCAAAATGGAGAGGGGGTTGCACAAGAAGTCATACCAGGACAGGCTGCAGGAAATCAACATGTACTCCCTGGAAGACAGGAAAGCGAGAAGGTACATGATTGAAACCTGTAAGTACCTTACAGGAGTGAACAAGGTGCATGAGAGGGGACACAATTGAAACCTTCAAGTACCTCACAAGGGTGAACAAGATGGAAGTGGAGGATCTATTTCAGAGAAAGGAATGGCACTAGAACAAGCAAGCATGTAATGAAACTAATGGGGAAAGTTTAAGAGAGATGTGTGGAAATACTTCTTCGTGGAAAGGGAGGTGGATGACTGGAACAGACCGCCAGAGGAAGTGGTGGAGGCAAAGACTGGGGAGCTTCAAGCATGTGTGGGACAGGACACAGGGGCATAATAGATAGAGGAATGGGGGAGGAAGCGACACCTAAGACCAACTAGGGTCAGTGGTGACAGAACAGACAGGGACAAGGGGGAGACTGGATGGGCCTAAATGTCATTTTCTGCCAACAAAATCCATGTTTCTATGCTTCTACAGTGGGTATCAAGTGAGAGCAAGATACATGACAGCGATGGGACCATCCTACTACCATGCAGGTGCACAGCAGTATCATACATAAATAATATATTCATTACACTGGTGCAGTAGCACCGATATAGATAGGATTCACGAGAGTTTTTTTGTTAAATCCCTAACTTTTCACCTTAAAAGCTTTTGCAGCATTCAGAGAAACTGACCCAAATGTGGCATGCACTGTCTAGATGGCAAGTTCTAAATATTTGGAAAGTTTTGTGAAGGCAGCTTATGTGGTTTCTGAGATCCGCATATGTCTTTTTTACATTAACGTCCACATTTTTTTCCTATACTTGACACATGCTTATTTTGCTGTTACCTACAGCCTAGATGGAACAGAATTGTTTTCTAGAACACTTAGGGCAGAAATGGCCTGTGGCAAGGTACTGCCTTTTGAAGGTTTCATAAAAAACTATTAGACAGTTCCAGAGTTACTTGGATTTAAATGTTTTTCTGAGTATGCTCAGTAGGGTTTTTGGATAACCCTCTTACATGACACGAAAAATTTTGTGTCATGAGACATTTTTTTTTTATTTCAATAAGTGTCATTCTTATGAGACACACACACACAAATTCTTGAGCCATGATGGTCGCTAGATGGTTTTTCCCTCGAACTAACAAACATGGAAAATTAATTAAAATGATTTCACGTTTAAAAAAACAAACACCTGAGCCTAGTGAAATGGGACCCATTTAGCTAGATACACAGAATCTGTCGGCAGATAAGAAACTGATGGCCCACCTTGTCTGCCCTATTTTCCCTACCTATAGTGTTCCCGCAGACCCTACTCGGTCTCCGGTCCCCCTCCTCCCCCCGCTAAGCTTCCTCTGTGTATATTCCATGCGTTCTTGAACCATGTTCCCGTTTCCCCCCCCACCACCTCCACTGGTAAGCTGATCCATACGTTCACCACTCGCTCCATGAAGAAGTACTTCCTCACATTTCCTCTGAGCCTCCCCCTTCTAACTTCATAGTATGACCCTTTATCCTTGAACATCTTTTTCTGTGGAAAATGCTTTCCTCCTGTACCTTGCTTTTGCCTGTGAGGTATCTGAATGTCTCTATAATATCCCCCCTTTTCCCTCCTTTCCTCCAGGGAGTTGTGTTCCTCAAGCCTTACCCCATAGAGCTTTTGATGCAGGCCATGCACCATTTTGGTTGCCCTCCTTTGTACTGCTCCCACCCTCTCTATGTCTTTACGGAGGTGGGGCCTCCCAAACTGTACACAGTACTAGAGGTGCAGCCTAACTAGTGATTTGTATAGGGGTATTATTACCTCCCTCCTTCTGCTGGTGATTCCCCTTTCTATGCATCCCAGCATTCTTCCAGCCTTCCCCGCTGCTTTGCTACATTCAGGTCATCCGAAATTATCACCTCCAGGTCCCTTTTCTGCTTTGTAACAGTTAACACCTCTTCTCCCAGTTGATATGCTGTCCTCAGGTTCTTATTCTCCAAGTGCATTATTTTGCACTTCTTTGCATTAAAACACAGCTGCCACCTGGCCCAGTGGCACTGAGGGTTGAGGTACTGGTTGCCTGCACCTCGTGCCATGCCGGCAACCCATATTCGGTAACAAGCATTGGTCACTGGGGGTTGGCAGGGGAGGAGAGGGATTGAGCGTCTGATGGACTGCTCTCTCTCTCTCCGGGTTGGGAGGTCCACAACAGTCGGCCTGACTGCCCCCTGGTGGAGGCTGGGGACAAGGCCTACGCTGTACATTGGGGAGGAGTTGGGGCAGATGCCAGGAGGAGTGCGTGCCGCTTCCTGCCACCGGCATCATTGCCTGACCGCGCCGACTCGGGGGGAGTGAAAAATGAGGTACCCTGGCCGAGCAGCTTGTTGGCCGTCCAACGTAATACCGGCTCTGGGGTGTTGCTCGAACTGAATCCAGACAGAATTGGGTGGTAGGGGCTCCCCACCACCCCGCTGCTGTGGGCAAGCCGCCAGGAGAAGAGGGTGAGGATCTAAAGGGGGCGCCGTGGTGATGGACAGCAGCCGGAATTCCACAGGATGTCAGGTAAGGGAGCAGTCCAGAGGTGCCAGAAGAAAAGGAATAGCAAAAAAAAAAAAAAAAAAAAAACATAGCTGCCAAGCCCTTGACCATTCTTCCAACTTTTCTAGATCTCTTCTCATTTTTTCCACGCCTCTTGGTGTGTCTACTCTGTTGCAGAGTTTTGTGTCATTGGCAGAAAGGCACACTTTCCCTTCCAGTACTTCTGCAATTTCACTGAAGAGGACAGGCCCTAGTACTGATCCCTGTGGTACTCCACTGGTCACTTTACCTACTCTAGAGTGACTGCCATTTACCACCACTCTGACTCTTATTTCCCAGTCAATTTTTCACCCATTTTACTACCTTAGGACCTACTCCTAGGTTTCCCAGCTTGTTTAACAGCCTTCTATGTGGAACAGTGTCATAGGCCTTGCTGAAATCCAGGTAGGCCACATCCACCGCTCCCCCTTGACCCACTTCTCTGGTCACCCAATCAAAGAACTCATTCAGGTTTGTCTGGCAGGATCTCCCCATGTGAACCTGTGCTGCTTCTGATCCTGCAGGTGACTGGTAAATACAGGTTACTCACCTGTAACAGAAGTTCTAGGAATGGTATATGTTGTTCATCCACACTTATTGGCAGGTTCCTTGCCGCTTTAAATCTTGCAGGAAGGTCTTCAAGCTGGCTCCTCCCACCCACCCAGGTGGTAAAACTCTCAGCTCCACCCCATGATGCCAGATCTAGCCCGCTGGAAGCCAGGTTGTGCGTCGAAGCCAGGGAGGTTGGGTGGGTCGTGTGGATGAACAACATATACCATTCCTAGAACTCCTGTTACAGGTGAGTAACCTGTATTTCTAGGGACATGGATATGTTGTTTAATCCACACTTATTGGCAGACTCCTAGCAGTTCTCCGGGAGGAGGGAGGCAAGGCGCACACCCCCGATACTTACTTGGGAAATAGAGACTGGAGAACTGAGGCCCCAAAACCAGCAACCCGGTGTGACTCAAGGTCGATTTGGTAGTGGGTAATAAAGGTATGTGCCGACTTCCACGTAGCAGCCCTGCAGATATCCTGGATAGGGACATCCCTGGAAGTAGCTACCGATGCAGCGGTATGACGGGTAGAATGAGCTCTTATCCCTCTGGGAGGCTCCATGCCCGCCAACCTATAGCAGAGCTCTATGCAGGAGGTGACCCACCTGCTTATCGTCTGCTTGGCTGCAGGTCTGCCAGGTGCGGCTTCAGCATAGGTGACAAACAGCTGGCGAACCTCTCCCCGAACTTCAGCCGTCCGCTCCTTATAATAAGCGAGCGCTCGTCTAGGGTCCAAAGTATGGAGCCTATATTCGGCCTCCGAGGTGTGATTGGGGTAGAACACCGGCAAAGTCTACACCTGGTTAAGGTGAAACTCTGACACCACCTCCGAAAGGAATTTTGGGTGGGGGCACAAGACAACCTTGTCCCTGTGGAAGACCAGATAAGAAGACTTGATGGAAAGCACCTGGAGCTCTCCCATCCTTCTGGCTGACATGATAGCCACCAAGAAGGCGGTCTTCCACGACCTGTGCATCGGTTCGAATGGCTTGCCCATGAGCTGGGCCAATACCAGCAGTAGATCCCACGGAGGTGGAGGTTCTCGCACCAGAGGGGAAATGTGGTCAAGGCCTTTAAAAAATCCCGACCACCTTCTCCTGCGCCACCGACTGCTTCCCAGCCCGCGCTTGGTAAGCAGAGATGGCTGCCAGATGCACCTTAAGGGTCGTAGACTGAAGCCCTTGCTGAGAAAGGGACCACAGGTAGTCCAGAATGCTAGCCAAGGGACAGGCGGAAGGGTCCAAGCCCTTCCTCTGACACCAAATAGAGAATCTCTTCCACTTAAAGGCATAGCATTTCCTGGTCGACTCCTTACAGGATGCCTCAACGACATTGAGGACCTCGTCGGAAAGACCCAAGGCCTGGAACTCTAGCCGCACAGGAACCAGGCCATCAGGGGCAGAGATTGAAGGTCTGGATGGAATACCTTCCCCTGGTTGACTTGAGATCAGGTCCGGGCGGGCTGGAAGCCGCCTCGGGAGCCTGGAGCTGAGGCTGAGGAGATCTGGATATCAGAACTGGCGGGGCCAGTCTGGGGCTACCAGAATCACCTGCGCCTTGTCCCTCCTCACCTTGAGAAGCACCTTGTGGATCAAGAGAAATGGGGGAAAGGCGTAGAAGAGGCCCGGGGTCCACGGCCTCGAGAAGGCATCCCCCTGCAGCGAGCCCTGCTGAGGGGGGCGGGCATGAAACAGTCTCAGCTTTGCATTCTCCCTGGAGGCAAACAGGTCCACCTGAGGCATGCCCCAGTGGGAGAACAGATCTTGTACTACCTCCGGCAGGAGAGACCACTCGTGAGAAGCAGCCCCTATCTGGCTTAAGGCATTGGCCAGGGTGTTGGAGGCTCCTGCCACGTGAATGGCTAGGAGATCCGCCTCCAGGCTGCGCACGAGGGACCATATGCGGAGAGCTTCCTTGCATAACAGCATGGAGCGCGTCCTGCCCTGGCGGTTCAGATAGTACATGGTCGTGGTGTTGTCCGTCTGGACCTGAACCACTTGACCCCATAGAAATGGAGCGAAGGCGGTGAGAGCTAGACGGACCGCTCGGAGCTCCAGCAGGTTGATATGGCATCGGGACTCCCAAGAGTACCAGAGGCCGTGCACTCTGTGCTCCCCCAGATCGGCACCCCAACCCAGAGATGCATCGGTCGATAGAGAGACCGTCGGCTCGGACGGACGAACGGGATGCCCTCCTGCAGATGCGCCGGAACGATCCACCACTGGAGAGCGTTTCACATCTCCTGGGTCACTGTCACGGGCTGGTCCAATGGATCGCAGCATTGTGACCACTGGCCGGCCAGTCGCCCTTGAAGGGACGCATGTGCCAACAGGCCCAACGGACCACGCTGGTGCAGGCCGCCATGAGGCCCAGGAGGCGCAGGAAGTCCCGGGCAGGGTGCGATAGCCCAACCAGAAATGATTGGGCAAAGGCGGAAAGAACCTCGGCCCTGTCCGCTGGGACCCGAGCTCTGGCTCGAAGAGAGGCGAGCTCTGCCCCGATGAAGAGTATCACCTGCTTCGGCGCGAGTTCCGACTTGGCCTCGTTGATGAGGAGGCCGATCTGAGAGCAAACCTGGAGGGCCAGATCTCTGGACCGCTCCGCCTCCACTCTAGAGGGGGCTGCAATCAGCCAGTCGTCCAGGTAGGGGTACACCCGGACCCTTCAGTGCCGCAGGAATGCTGTCACCACTGCCATGCATTTGGTGAAGACCCTGGGAGCTAGGGACAGGCCGAAGGGCATGGCCCGGAACTCGTAAAGGGATCCCTCCGCTCTGAAGTGGAGGAATCTCTGATGAGACGGACGGATTGGGACATGAAAGAATGCGTCCTGGAGGTCCAGGGAACAAAACCAAATGCCTCATTCCAAGGATGCGATTATCTGAGCCAGAGTGACCATCCTGAAGGTCCGAGACCTTAGGAACCTGTTCAGGTCGTGCAGGTCGAGAATGGGGCGCCAGCCCCCCATCCGTTTTGGGACCAGGAAATACCTGGACACAAACCCCGGGTCTGGAGGAGGATCCGCCACCTTCCTGATCACCTCTTTTTTGAGGAGCAGGGCAATATCGGCTCGGCGGGCCGACAGCGAGGCTGCAGACCCCGTGGTCTCCAGAGAGGCGATGGCTCGAAAGGGTGGAGCCTGCCGAACTCCAGAGGCAGGCCTTTCCTACCACCATCACACCCAGCGGTCCGTGGTAATAGCGGACCAGGCGGAAAGGAGTGGTAGAGCCGTCCCCCCATGGGGGGAACCCAGGGGGGAGTGACGAGGCTGGGGGCGGCACCCCTCAACCCGTCACTGGGCAGGCTTGGAGGAAGAACCGGCCGAGGGACCTCCTGGGCCTTTACCTCGCTTCCTGTTGGAGGAAGCCGCCGACTTGGGTTTGGGACGCTAAGCACGAGCCTGCTGGCCCTGTTGCTGGTGCTGTTGGGCCGGTCGAGATGCAGGGGCCGAAGGACGAAAGGACTTTTGTTGCTGACGGCGGCCTTTGTCCCTCTGGGCAGAGGTGACCGAGTCCAGGGTGGCATTGGACTTTTCGATCCGCTGGAGGTGTCCCTCTACTCCAGGGCCAAAGAGGTCAGTCCCCAAGAAGGGGATGCCCACCAATTTGTGCTGGGTATCCACCATGAAGGTGGATATCCTCAGCCACACCCTGTGACGCATGGCCACCACGGCTGCTACTGACCTGGCACAGGTATCACCTATGTCCAGAGCAGTCTGAAGCTGCTGCTTTGCCACCGCCCTACCCTGGTCCCGCACCTGGCAGACCGTAGTCTGCAGGTCAGTCGGGAGATGAGGGACTACCTCATCCAGGGAGCCCAAGAGGGCATGGGAGAAGTGTGCCATCAGCAAGGCCGAGCTGGCCTGTCAGAGGCCAAGGGAGGATGCAGCGTACACCTTGCACCTGGCAAAGTCCAGCTTTTTGGACTCTTTGTCGGGGGGCTTATCCACATCCCGAGCGTTACCGGAACGCTGGAAAACGCCGTTGGTGACTAACCCCTTGGCAGAGGGGTGCTCCGAGAAACTGGGCAAAGAGCCGGTAGGGACCGCATACTTCCTGGCCATCCTGGCCGAGGGCACAGGACAGGAAGCAGGCCGCTGCCAAAGCTCCAAGGCTGGGCCGACAATGGCATCAGCCACCGGAAAGGCCTCCGTGGGGAATCCCCTCGGTCCAGTATCTCCGTCAGGGGATACTTGGCCCGTTTGGACATGGGTTCGAGCTGCATCCCGGTGGACTCCGAGATGAGTCGAAGCAGACCCAAGAAGGACGATGGGCTATCGTCCAATGACTGGCCCCCTGAGGACTCCAGGTTGACCTGCCTGGAGAACAGGGAGGAGTCGTCGTCGGATTCCGAAGAGTCTGCGAAGAGCTGCCTTGGCCTGACACCCTCTGCACCTCTACCTGCCGAGGGCGGTCAGGAGTGAGGGTGACCGACAACCTGTGGGCAGGCCGTGACCCGACGAGAATCCTTGGTCGGTGCCCCAGACTTGATGTTGTGGAGGCGGAGGTTCCACCACAATCGGTGGAGCAGCTGGTTTTGGCCGAGCAACCGGCCCTGGAACGGGCAACTCGACTGAGGCGAGTGGTTGCTTCAGTTGTTCGGGTGACAGCCACCTGATGGCCGGGGTCTGGACCGGAGTTGACTTAGACCCAGACAACAGCAACTGCTGCCACATAAGCTCCTCGTAGTGCCAACGTAATTTACGCCGAAGCCACCCCTCATCCGAGGAAGAGGAGGAACGGTGTCGCCGCTTACTTTGGTATCGAGACCGAGACCGAGGCCGCCGATGTCGGCGGGAACGGCTTGACCGAGATGAAGTCCGAGACCGAGACCCTCGGAGGGACCGAGGATGGGTCTGGGAAGGGGCAGGGGATACCCACTCTTCCCTCGGCTCGGGCACTTTAACCGGGGACTGCGGCCCCGAAGGCGCAGGCAGATCCTCGGTCTCCACCGGGGGAACCAGTGAAGGAGGGTTGTCGGCTTAACCAGTCGACAGCCCGTCTAACGGATCAAGAAAAATCTCGACTGCATCGACGGGAGTCTCGGCAGGCTGGCCTGACGGGAACACCGTGAAGCCAGCGGCCTGAGCCGCAACTTCGACCGAAGTCGATGGTCGGCTGTTTGGGGAAGGAGACCTCTCCTGCTCCCACGAACGCCAACAGTGGGACTTACCCTTCGACTCCTTCTTCTTGGGCCAAGAAGGATGTCCCGATGGCCCCTCTCCCTTCGTGGAAAGGGACTGACAAAGCTACTTGAACAAAGCCATATACGAGGAACTCAGAGAGAGCGGGATAAATGCCGCGGCCGAGGAGGAAGATGCGGCCTGGGCTGCCTCCTCCTCGAGGGCGATCATCTGCTCGAGCTGCTCAGCCGGGCCAGCCGCCATGGACACTGCCCAACGAGCCTCTTTTGATTTTACGGGAGGAAAACGCTTCTCGGGGCGCTCGAGCTTCAATCGGGCAGCGCGATCATCCAGGACGTTGGCCGAGAAGGAGCGGCACAACTCGCAGGCCTGCGGGTCGTGATCTAGGCCAAGGCAGTAGACACACGTGGAGTGCGGTTCCGTCCTGGACATTTTCTGCCCGCAAGGGCACCTCCAAAAGCCGGGAATAGATTTGTCCATCGCAGCCGCGAGGGAAGATGAAGACCGAAGTTTAGAAAACTTCAAAACCAATTTTGGACGAACTGAAGAGTTAGGATCCAGTCTAAAACGCAGAGCACTAACGAGGGAACCTGAGCTTCCAAGCGGTAAGGAAGATCTGGCGTCATGGGGCGGAGCCGAGAGTTCTACCACCCGGGTGGGTGGGAGGAGCCAGCTTGAAGACCTTCCGGCAAGATTTAAAGCAGCAAGGAACCTGTCAATGAGTGTGGATTGAACAACATATCCATGTCCCTAGAACTAAGTATTCCCTAATTCTTCCCTTTAATAGTGTTTTCATTACTTTGCCTACCACTGACGTCAGGCTAACTGGCCCATAATTTCCTGCCTCCTCCCTATTTCCACTTTTGAGGAGTGGGACTACATCTGCCCTCCTCCAATCCCCCTGTACCTTCCCAGTTTTTAATTCCATGTTGAAAAGGACCGTCAGAGGTGCAACTAGCTCCTCTTTCAGTTCCCTCAGAAACCTGGTGTGCACTCGACCTGGCCCTAATGCTTTGCAAACTTTTATCTTTGACAGTTCCCTAAGCACTCTTTCTTCTGTAAATGGTTTTGTGTCCACTTCCAGTCACTTGATACCCTTGGCCTGTTTCCTTCCCCCTCCTCTGTAAATACTGAACCAAAATAGTTCCTTAATAAATCTGCTTTTGGGTGGTCCTCTTCCACACTGCACCCTCCTTCTCCTTTCAGACTTACTACCCCCCCCCACTTTGTCCTTCTTTTTTTCACTTATGTATCTAAAAAAATTTTTTATCTCCCGTTGTCACTGACTTGGCAATCCTTTCCTTTGTCTGTGCCTTTGCGCTTCTAACTCCCTTCCCTGCTTCCCTTTGTTTCTCTTGGTAAACCTCCCTATCCTCATCCCAGAGCAGGCCAGAGATATACCACAGTACATCAAGCCTAAGAGTTTTATAGGTCCATAAATAAAGATTTTTGAGGCACCTGGTTGTGAATGAGGGCCAGACAGCAGATGCCTAGATGGTGCAGTGATGGGTTCTTGCAGACAGCCCAGATAATTAATCTAAATGCCCTATGACACAGGACATCCAGTTTGGTAAGTTAACCAGCAGCACCCCATGTATAAAAATCACATAGTCAAGCAGGGGTAAGAATATAGCCCTGACTAGGGTTCCGCAGGCATCTAATGATAAAATTAATTTATTTCATTAGTAGAAGCCCAGCCTTGGCATAAGCTTCTTACATAATTTTTCTATGCGGCTGCTAAAAGAAAGTTGATTAATACTCCAAAGTATTTAAAAGCCTCTGCCAATTCCAGCCTGTTGTCTAACAGGGTAACACAGAAACATAGACTTTGACAGTAGATAAGGACTGCTAGACCAACCCAGTCTGCCCATTTCCCTACCTGCTGAATAAGCTGCAAATCCTAGTTAACCAACAGCCTACTTCCTCCTACCCATCACTATAATTGCCTTATGTCTGTCCCATGCATTCTTGAATTCCCCCACTATTTCTGTCTCCACGACCTCCTCAGGGAGTTTGTTCTATGCATCCACCCCCCTCTCTGTGGAAAAAATACTTTCTCACGTTGCCCCTGGGCCGTCCCCCCTCTATCGTCAAACTGTGCCACCTTGTTCTTGCATATTTCTTTTTCTGAAAGATGCTACTCTCTTGGACTGTTTTGACTCCCTTGAGGTACTTGAAAGTTTCTATCACGGCCCCCCCTCTTCCTCCTTTCCTCGAGGGTATACATATTAAGCTTCTTTAGTCTCTCTTCGCATGGTTTCTGGTGCAGACCCTGCACCATTTTAGTTGCCCTTCTCTGGACTGCCTCTATCCTGTCTATGTCTTTGCGGAGATGGGGTCTCACCAACTGTTTGTACAGAGGGATGACAACTTCCTGTTTTCTACTGGTGATGCCTCTCCCTATGCATTCCAGTATCCCCCCAGCCCTCCTTACTGCCTTCTCACACTGTCTGCCTACCTTTAGGTCGTCTGATATGACTACCCCCAGGTTTCTTTCCAGTTTTGTTGTTGTTATTACCTCCCCCCATTGTATGCTCTTCCCCTGGGTTTTCGTTTCCCAGGTGCATTATTTTGCACTGCTTTGCATTGAATCTATGCTGCCATACTTTTGACCATTCCTCTAACCTTGCCAAGTCCCTTCACATCCTTTCCACCCCCCTTGTGTATCAACCCTGTTGCAGATCTTTGTGTCATCTGCAAAGGGGCATACTTTTCCTTCCAGTCCCTCAGCAATGTCATTTATAAAAACATTAAAGAGGAACGGCCCCAGTACTGAACCCTACAGTACTCCGCTAGTAACCCCCTTTTCTTTGGAGTGGACTCTGTCTACTATTACCCTCTACATCCCGTTGTCCAGACAATTTTTTAACCAGGCTACCACCCTGGGATCCACTCCCAGGCTGGCTAACTTGTTTATTAATCTTTTGTATGGGACTGCGTCAAATGCCTTGCTAAAGTCTATGTAAGCCATGTCCACAGCCCCTCCCTGGTCTACTACTTTGGACACCCAGTCAAAGAAATCTATTAGATTTGTCTGACATGACCCTCCCACTGTGAATCTATGCTGCCTTGGGCCCTGTGCCCGCTGGACTATAGGTAGTCAACTATTCTTTCTTTCAGAAGTGATTCAATCATTTTCCTACCACTGAGGTCAAACTAACAGGTCTGTAGTTTCCTGCCTCTGTCTTGTTCCCACTTTTGTGTAGGGGAATCACATCTACCCTCCTCCAGTCCTCTGGTACCTCATCCTCCTCCCACGATTTGCTAAAAAGGGTAGACAGTCCAGGTGGGGGACTTATGGAATAATTTGTCAGGTTCTTGTTTATCAGGTAAATTGGTCTCAAAAATTTACCAATTTATTACTACGAAGATGAGTCTTAGCTCATCTCCAGTTTCTTACTATTGGAAGGTTAATATGTCCCTAGACTGGCCTGAGAAGGTTTGGGAAAAAATTTGGACTGACACTCATGCATTTATAAAGCAGGATAGATTAGAGACATTCAATTCAAGCTGTTACATAATATCTATTTGTCTGGCTAAACTACATCGTTGGAATCACCAATATTCCCCAGTAAGTGTGAATTGTAATGGTTCTCTAGCTACTACTTTTCACAAGCTATGGTCCTGCCCAAAAAGCACTATGTTGTGGGAGGCGGTCAAACAGGGGTTAAGACCCTTTTGTGATCTTTCATTATTTTTTAAACCAGAGATCTGTATTCTGGGGATGTATGATTTTATCCCATGTAACATTTTAAAGGTCCGGATGGCACTAGTAGCATTGGTCACTAAATTGGTGATTTTACGCCACTGGCGTGAGGTATGGACCCCATCTTTTAAGGAGTGGTGGGAGGAGTTCTTGAATGCATTGTATGCTGAGAGGACGGTGTATTCATCTGTTCATACCTGCATAAATTTGATAAATATTGGAAAAGTTTTACCCAATGTTTGAGAGAAAGATCTGCTACTAAACCTGTAAACATTTTATCTATTTATAATCTTTTCTTAGCATCCTTTCTGCTAATCTCTCTTCTCCTACTCTTCCCTGTGTTATGCTTCTGTTTTCCTTCTCTGGCTTATGATTACATTTATACTATTCTCCTTGTTGAAATCCAGGCTACCTCCTACTTAGTGGCAGGGACTCCATATTTTTCTCCCTCTATCTAAGACTTGACTTTTCTCAGGGCTATGGTCTTTATGTTTATACTATTCAACATTTATTACAATTAATTTTACGGATAGCTGCGGGGGTGGGGGAAGGGGATTTGAAATGTTTGATGGGTTTTTTTTTTTTTTTTTTACTATCTAATTGTTTTGATTTTTTCAGTTTGGGTACTGTGCACGTTGTATATGATGGAGTATGTATAGCCTATATTATTCTTGTGCACATGGTTTGTTATGTTCTCTTTAATAAAGTATAATTATTGGCAAAAAAAGGGTAGACAGTGGTGTCCCTAGTTCTCCCCTTAGTTCTTTTAGAATTCTGGGGGTGAATCCCGACAGGCCCCATTGCCCTGTACACCTTGAGTTTTAGGAGTTCTTTCAGTACTCTTTCTTTTGTGAATGGACTGGTATCGACCCCCCTAGTCAAAGTGCTTCTACTGTTTGGTTTAGGTATATCCCCTCCTCTTCTTTTGTGAATACTGAACAAAAGAATTTGTTCAGTATCTCTGCCTTTTCACGGTCACCCTCTGTCACCTCCCCCTTCCCTTATTAAGCCTCACTACCCCTTCCTTGGTCTTTCTTTGCTCACTAATGTACCTATAAAAGGTTTTATCCCCCTTCTTAACTGAGTTGGCAATCTTTTCCTCGGTTTGGGCCTTTGCTATTCTGACTGCCTTCCCGCTTCCTTCTGCTTTAACTGGTACAGTTCTCTGTTCTTCTCCTTCTGTGATTCCTTATACTTTCTGAATGCTATCTTTTTCTCTCCAACCTTCCCCATCACCCTTTTGAGAACCAGTGGTTTTTCCCTTAGTTTTTTTTTTTTTTTATCTCCTTCACACAAAGGCTTGTTGCCTCTGTGATGGTAGTTTTGATTTTCCCCCAGTTCCTCCACCCCTCCTTCCTGCCCTTTTGCTAGTGCATTCCTTATGTGCTCTCCCATTCTGCAGAAGTCAGCCCTCTGAAAGTCCAGTACCCTTGCTTTTGTATGGATTGACTCTATGGCTGTGTTTGTTGTGAACCACACTGGTGGTCGCTAGTTCTCAGATGGCTACCCACTTCTAAATCAGAGTTCCTCTCACCATCCCCGTTTTAGAGTACCAGGTCAAAGACTGCTTCCTCCCGAGTGGGTTCCAACACTAGCTGCCTGAGGCATGCCCCCTTTAGGGCATCGAGAATGACTCTGCTCTTGGATGTGGCTGCAGCAAATGTGCTCCAGTTAATATCTGGTATATTCAGGTCCCCCATCAACAATATCTCCCTTTTTTTCTGCCATTCTAAGGATGCCTCCTATAATTTCCTTGTCAATTTCCTCCCCCTGAGATGGGGTCTGTATACAATCCCTGTGTGGATTGTGGTGCCATTTCTTGTCTCCAAGGTGACCCACAGTGCCTCTTCTCCTCCCTGTTTTCCCTTTAGTTCCATTGCTTTGATTGCTTCCCTTATGTAGAAAGCTCCTCCTCCTCCTCCTCCTCTTTTATCCTTCCTGTAGATTGGGAGTTGTTTTGTTTATTTCCTTCACACAAATGCTTGTTGCCTCTGTAATGGCAGTTTTGATTTTTTTGTTTCTGCAGCATTAAGGAGCAGCTTGAAAGCACACCATTTTAGTTGGAGAATACTGAAGGTGGACAGGAGGCCATGTAAAGATTCCAACAAGCTGGGTTTGTTTGCATATATTACTGTATCATCTATATAGCAGTGCAATTTGACATCATCTACAGTATATTGTCTCCCAGATCATTAGTACAGATAGTGGAAAAAAGTGGTCCAAAGACAGATCCTTGTGGTATGCCTTTAGAGATTTGTGAACAGGAGGACAGCAGGCCTTCAGACTTCAGTTACTGTTGCCTTCCCATTAGGAACATTATGAACCATGATATAGCATGCTGACCAATACCAATGTTAGACAGCTTGTGTAGCAATATTTGATGGTCCACTGTATCAAAGGCCTTGCTGAGATCTAATAAAATGGCAGCTGTTACAAGTTTTTAATGAAGGCAGGTGAACCAGTCATCTGATAAGTACAGTAGCTGTGCGCGGTGTAGTGACCTGAAACCAAACTGGGAAGTTGTGAGTAAATTATATTTGGATAGATAATACCGAACCTGTTCATTGACTAATTTTTCCAGGACTTTAGCTAGGACAGGCAAGATTGATATAGGCCAAAAATTACTAGCTCCGAACTTACTGTATCTCCAGCTTTGAAAAGGGGGATTAAGTGAGCTGTGTTCTAGAGTGTGGGGATTTCATGCCTGCTGAGGGACAGACTGAGCAGATGTGTTATGGGTGCTGTTAACACTGGTGGGGCTCCCTGCTCTCAGAAAGTACAGTTCCAAATTGTCTGTCCCATGGCTCTTTTTGGTGTCAAAGGTACGTAAAATATTCTCCACTTGTTTGTAGGTGATGGTCTGAAAACAGAAGGGTAGATTAAGGCTTCTATTAGGTAGGGATTGCTTAAGACTTTTTAGTGGGAGCACAGCAGCAGGTGATTGGTCAAAAGCCATTACAGCAGACACAAAATGTGAATTAAGTTCTTCCAGGATGAGTTGCTTATCAGTAATAAGTTTACCAATCGCCTCCATCTTACTTGTAGTGCAGAAGGAGCTGCTCCACCTTCAAGGGATTTGATCGTCTGCCAAAATTTAGAAGGATTATTTTTGTTAAGATTCTAGAAGGCATGGGTAATATTTCCATTTGGCAGTGCAAATTAGTTTGGTGGAATAGTTCCTTTTCTGTCTAAACAATGTCCAATCCTGGGGCAGTTTAGTTTTCCAGGCTATGGCACAGTGACTGTCCTCATCCCTCAGTGCCTGCTTAATTTCTTTAGAAATTCAGGGGCAGATCTTTTTCTTAACTCTCAGTTTAATTGGGGGAGAGCATCGATTTATTAAGGAGAGGATTTATTGATTAAAAATATCTACTGATGCATGCACAAAGGGGCCAGGTAAAAGTGCTGCCAATTAATAGAAACATATAAAAACACAGAAACATAGAATTTGACGGCAGATAAGGACCGCTAGGCCCACCTAGTCTGCCCATTTCCCTACCTAACGGATAAGCTGCAGATCCTAGTTAACCAACAGGCTACTTCCTCCTACACCCCACTAGAATTGCCTTATGTCTGTCCCATGCATTCTTGAATTCCCCCACTGTTTTTGACTCTATGACCTCCTCAGGAAGGCTGTTCCATGCATCTACAACCCTCTCTGTGAAGAAATACTTCCTCATATTACCTCTGAGCCATCCCCCCTCTATCTTCAAATTGTGCCCCCTTGTTCTTGCACATCTCGTTTTTTGAAAGATGCTACCCTCTTGGACTTTGTTGATTCCCTTAAGGTATTTTAAAGTTGTTATCATGTCCCCCCTCTCCCTCCTTTCCTCGAGGCTATACATCTTAAGCTCCTTCAGTCTTTCTTCATATGTCTTCTGGTGCAGACCCTGCACCATTTTGGTTGCCCTCCTCTGAACAGCGTCCAGCCTATGTCTTTGCAGAGATGGGGTCTCCAGAACTGTACACAGTACTACAGATGTGGTCTTACCAACTGTCTGTACAGTGGGTCAACAACTTTCTGTTTTCTACTGGTGATGCCTCTCCCTATGCATCCCAGGATCCCCCCAGCCCTCCTTACTACCTTCTCACATTGCTGGCCCACCTTTAGGTCATATGATATGACTACCCCCAGGTCCATTTCCATTTTTGTTGTTGTCAATATCCACCCCCCATTTTGTACTCTTGCCCTGGGTTTTTGTTTCCCAGGTGCATTACTTTGCACTTCTTTGCGTTGAATCTAAGCTGCCATACATTTGACCATTCCTCCAACCTTGCCAAGTCCCTTTTCATCCTTTCCACCCCACCTTGTGCATCAACCCTGTTGCAGATCTTTGTGTCATCTGCAAAGAGACATACCTTCCCCTCCAGTCCCTCCGCAGTGTCACTTATAAAGACACTAAAAAGGACCGGCCCCAGTACTGAACCCTGCGGTACCCCACTAGTAACCCTCCTTTCTTCACTGTGGACTCCATTTACTATTACCCACTGTCCTGTTGTCTAGCCAGTGTTTTACCCCGGCTACCACCCTAGAACCCACTCCCAGGCTGGCTAATTTGTTTATTGATCTTTTGTGTGGGACTGTGTCAAATGCCTTGCTAAAGTTTAGGTAGGCCATGTCCACAGCCCCTCCCTGGTCTAACACTCTGGTCACCCAGTCAAAAAAATCAATTAGATTTGTTTGACATGACCTTCCTGCTGTGAATCCATGCTGCCTTGGGTCCTGTGCCCCACTGACCTCTAGGTACTCAACAATTCTTTCCTTCAGAAGTGATTCCATCACTAGCCGGATGTAGCTTGCCACAAAGAACTTGGAAGAGCTTTCTTTTATAGTTGAAGGAAGACAATATGGGTGAAATCCATGTCCCTCTGATGGTTCCATGTCATAACAGCAATTGCTGCTATAGGGAGTGTATATTGCCGAAAGCAAATCAGCAATATACACTTGCGGGTGAAAACACATCCGGCAAGTTAGGTTAGTGTTTATGCATTGGAGATGTGCTTCCCCATGTCCCCCACCCGATTAAAGATATCCAACTCGGGGGTGCATGTTGGGAGGGAGACAGTAGGATTTAAAAAGAACAAAAGAGGAACAGGGAACTAGCAGCAGTAAAAGTTTCCCCGCTCCCCAGCCCCGAACCCAGTACCTGCTGCACTGATGCTAGCCATCCTCACCACCACACCACATGGCTAGCTTGGTTGCAGCAGGTACACTACCCCACACAAACCCTCTTCCCTATCCCTATCCCTCCCCTTCTCCTCCCTATCCCTCCCCTTCCAGTCGCCCTTCCTACATTCGCGTTCACATTTGGTCGCCACCATTACAGGGTAGCCCAAAAGGATAGCGCTGTACATGAGTCGCTGTTTTGACAGTCGCTCATTTACAGTCGCTGTTATCACTGGATAGCCCCTCTGATGCCCTGCTGTTCCATAGTCATGGCCATATGACCCAGGGAATTATGGACCAGTCAGTCTGACCTCCATTGTGGGCAAGCTCATGGAGACTGTACTAAAGGAATGGTTGGTGGAATGTCTAGAGGAGCATTGTCTCCAGGATGTGAGGCTGCAAGGGTTCATGGGGGCGGAGAGCATGTCAAATGAATCTGATTGACTTCTTTGACTGTGTCACTAAGACAGTAGACAGGGGCCAAGTGGTAGACATCTTCTATCTTGATTTCAGCAAGGCCTTTGACTCTGTGCCCCACAAAAGGTTGATCAGGAAATTGGTGTATCTCGGGGTTGGAGAAAAGATGGCCAGATGGGTGGAAAACTGGGCGAGGGACAGAACCAAGAGGGTGGTTGTGGGGGGAGAGTTATCTGGCAGCAGAGCGGTAGCCAGTGGGGTCTCGCAGGGCTCAGTGCTGGGGCCAGTGTTGTTCAATGTCTTCACGAACGACATTGGGGATGGCATTAGGGGCAAATGTGACAATTCACGGATGACACCAAGCTCTGTGGGAGAGTGGACACAGCTGAAGGGATACAGGACCTATAGGAAGATCTAGAAAAGCTGGGGAGATGGTCCAGGATCTGGCAGCTTGTCTTCAATGCCAAGAAATGCAAAGTTTTGCATATTGGAGCCAAGAATCCCAGGACAGTGTACCACCAGGGTGGAGTCCGAGTATCTGCATCAGAGGAGAAGGACCTGGGAGTGATGATCACTAGTGAGCTGAAGCACTCCATGCAGTGCAAGAAAGCAGCAGCAAAGGCAAACAAGATGCTGGGATGTACATCTAGGGGTATCAGTGGTAGGAGAGAGGAGGTTATACTGCCCTTGTACAGGTCACTGGTAAGGCTGCAGCTAGAGTATGGAGTTCAGTACTGGTGCCCACACCTCAAAAGGATATTAACTTGCTGGAGAAGGTCCAGAGGACAGCTACAAAGATGATAGCGGGTCAGCAGGGTAAGGCATATGAGGAGAGGTTGAAGGCACTGAACATGTACTCCCTGGAAGACAGGAGAGAGAGAGAGAGAGAGAGAGGGGACACGATTGGGACCTTCAAGTACTTGAAAGGGATAAATAAGTTTGATAAGGAGAATCTCTTTAAGCTGAGTGGCAACCATAACACGAGGGGCACAGTCTTCAAGATCAATGACAACCATTTTACACATTGATAAAAAAAGCCTGAATTCAAATCCCTGTGTCATGGATAGCCTGTTTCCAGTTAGTGCAGAACAAGTTAATACATGCTGATTTAAAGAAAACCACAAAACCAAATACCATGACATTTTCAGGAAACACTACTTATGACACAGGGGCTTGAATTCAGACTTTTTTTAACCATGCATAAAATGGTTGCCATTGATCTTTAAGCTGGAGGGTAGGAGGTTTAGGAGGGAGGTCAGGAAGCACTTCTTCACAGAGAGGGTGGTAGACACTAGAAATTCGCTGCACAAGAGATACTTTTGTTGAAGACAGTGGGCAGCTTTAAGAGAGGCTGGGATAGGCACAGGGGGAAGATAAGGATCATGGGTAGGGAGGATGGTATGAGTGGGGAGGGAGGGGGGCAGGGACATAAGCTCAAGCTGTGGACCCTGCAATATGTGCAGACTTGACAGACCAAATGGCTTTCTTCTGCTGACTGCTTCATATGTTTGTATATTGTGGGGAGAAGGCTAGTACATGATTTGCATTGCAACAAGGTCGCTGAGGGTACTATCCCTCCTGCGGCATGAATCCTCCTTTGCGAACTGCTGGTTAAGGTGGTGGTGCAACACTGTGGGTACAAATCCTCAGTTTTAACCCTCACCCCCCTGCAACTGCATGCCCCTAATGCACTAGCTACCTGTTTTATGTTGACGGTTACCGTAAATAACTACTCTCAGCCTAATGAATGGAATTGCCACATTCTATCTCCTAACATTTTGTAAAGGAAGCCCTCCTCCATCTGCTGGTATAGAGTTTCGTGAAATGCAGTCAGATGGACTAGCTCCACCAACTTGATTACATTTCAGTGGCACATGACTGACTGAGTGGTATAGACGGCCTGACATGTAGCATACCAAATTTCACTTTCAGGGAAAAAACCTGAAGCACTACGGAAAGCTCTGTAGCCCCTCAAAAACAGGAAAACAACTATTGTCTTTGTCACTGTATGATTAGATTGGAAGAAAGAAACGAGCCATGACCGGCATCTGCTCCATTATCTGTAATTTTATTATTTAAATGTCGGTTGGGTAAACAGGGGTGTGCACCACTTAACATCTTGGGACTCCACAAGTAATTGCTTCACTTTATTGGCACAGAGACTTCTAATTAAATCCTGACAAAATAGCTCCAGCTAAATCAATCCAAATGGGGAAGCACGCAGAAATGCAACAAGTAAGGAATTAATCCAATTTCATGGAGGTGTAAAAACATGGAGCAATCAGTCTGACACCAAACTCTGCCCCTTGACAAAGACGTAGAGAACCTCGCTATATAGGGGACTTGGTACAGCACTCTAGGTGGGTTCAGTTCCTTCACACGCTGGCCTGGTATTAGTACAGGCTATATGGCTATTTTTCACATGCTGTAAATTTATTTATTTATTGAATTTTGGTGACCAGGTAAGCCCACTGGAACGTTACCACCCCTTTTACAGGGGCGACCCTGGGAGAGCAATGCAAAAATACAGTTCAATTAATATTTACAGGTCAAATAAACATGGGTTACAACAATTTAATGTTGGATTTCGGATCTGAGCACTCTCAACTCTGTTTCTTTGAAAACTCATGGAGCTAAAATATAGATGGCACTTTGGAACTTCTGTATGCATTTTAAAGAGCCACTGTATTTGTGCTATTTTATATTTGCTTGTCATGAAAACATTATCACGGCAACTTTGGAGAAGAAGCGAGTTATGAAGGTCCGACACTCTGGCAGCCAGCGTGGGCAATGCATTTGGTGGCTTGGCACTGGTGGACCAATGCAGGCCCAGTGTCTTGATGACACTGGTTCTGCAGAAGTACCACCAAGTTAAAACGTTTTTACCACTGCAATCACGGGCCACCTCATCATTGCAGCGTCAGCCATTTCGCTGCAATGAGGGAGAGACCCGTCATTGCAGGGCGGTACCTTGCCATCCCTATGCCACCCCAACCCAGTACATTTGCCGCTGGGGAGAGCACACCCCCGTCGACACACTGTAAACCCCTCCCCCATTTGTTGTGTGCCAAGGGTGCCCAATCCTTTGGCAGCATACACACCCCCAACATTAGTCATTGCTGGCAGAACCCCAGTCGTTAGCTGATTCCCCACAGTTCAATTTGCCGATGGGGAGCCCACTCTCCGTCGGCATAATGTCCCAGTTTGCTGTGCGCCGAGGTGCCCCCCGCCTCCCCAACTGGATATGTGCCGACGGGGTGCCCAATCTGTTGGCTACTGCCCCAAAAAAAAAACACCCAGGTGGCATGCTGAGAGCCCACCCCAGCGTGCCAAAGTCACTGGAAAAAAAAAAAAAAAAAAACAGTCCTGTGATCCCCCAAACACCTGTAAAATAAAGAAAAGCAGCGGTTCCTCGTAGGTTGGCCCCTCTTCCAACCCACATCCACCCTCTGCGCACCCCTTCCCCCACCCCCCCCACCCCATCCGCATCCGGAGCCCACCGTGACGATCTTCCGTGGACCTGAAACATGTCTGCACTCTTCAAAGCCGACTACGAACTGAAGAAATGCCAGTAAGCTGTATAATGGCATAAATAGGGTGTTTTCAACTTTGGTGCATATCTCTGGCATTTTTGGGAAGTTTGGCACCACATTTTCAACATGGGGTTCTTGGGACCCCTCCTCATGAATTCAGTCATTGTCATTGCATTATTTGGTCCTGAAAGGTAATTTTGCGGTCATTGTACGAATCACCTTTTGAGACTGATTAACGAAACGACAGTGCCAATGTTCATGAGGTGGGCTCTCAAAAGGCCTATGCTGCAAATTTGGTGACACAAAATCCAAAATGACTGTTTTATTTAGCGATATCATTGCAAGTAGTTTCCATGCACGCTTTGTAACTCAGTGAATTTGTAATATTTTCATGCCAGATTTTCAACACTGGCATTTTTTCACACCTCCTTATGAACAGTACAGCTGTCATTTTTCACATCCTGGCCAAAATGTGTTTTCGCACTTCTGGCACAGAATAGCACAGTCGCTGTGGGAAATCAGTGTTCAGGACAGATTAAGAAAATGACAGTGACACTGTTCATGAGCAGAGGTCCTAAAATGCCTATGTTGAAAATTTGGTGATGAAAGTCCATAAAATGACTGTGTTACAAGTGTGCGTTGCACAGTTTCCATGCACCCTTTTAACTTCACAGATTTGTAATATTTTCACACCAGATTTTGAACAATGGCATTTTTTCACACCAGGCTAAAATATGTTTTTGCACTTCTGGTGCAGAATAGCGTGATCACTGTGGGAAATCAGTGTTTGGGACAGATTAAGATCGAGCGAGTGAGAGAGGGGGAGTAAGCAAGCTCAGCGAGCTCTGTCGTGACTGCTGCAGATTTCTTTGTGGGCAGAAAAAGGTGCCAATGCAGGCAGGAGCTCAGTACAAAAGGGCAGCCTGCAGTGCTGGGAGAAACACAATAAGTGAGTGAGAGAGGGGAGTGAGCCAGCTTAACAGAGCTCTGTCGGGACTGCTGCGGATTTCTTTGTGAGCAGAAAAAGGCGCCAACGCAGGCAGGAGCCCAGTACAAAAAGGCAGCCTGCAGCACCGGGAGAAGCAGAATGAGCGAGTGAGAGACGGGGGAGTGAGCGAGCTCAATGGAGGTCTGACTTTACAGCTGCCCACTCTTCAGCCCAGGGTCCTCTGTGGTCTTTATATTACAGCAGGGTCTCTGGGGTGGAGACAAAGCAATGACTGGATACTTTGAGGAGTGCTGTAGTAATGCAGATTTAGTTGTTCTGTTTCTTTCTCTAACTGAGCTAAGTACTGAGCTATACTGTTATGATTGCTGTAATAATACATATTTATTTGTTCTGTTTATTTCTCTAACTGAGCCAAGTAATACTTGGAGTACAATAGGACTTCTAACTGGGCTAAGTGAAATTATACGAGAGCTGAGAACAAAAAGTATGGTAGCTGAGGGGTGAAAAACAGGCAAGGAGGAATTAGGATTGCTACAGTAATACAGTATCTAATGGATGAGATTTGAGACTGAATTACCCCGGTCGGCAAGGGGCCAGTAGGGGGACTAGTGTGTTGGGGGGGGGGGGGAGACAGAAACTTGAGTAAATAGGGGCCTAACAGTTGTAGTAGGGTACAGAACCTGGGAGTAAGAGCCCATAACATAAGATCAGGGCCAAAATGGGGCAGGTGCCACATGTCAATAGGGTGGGCATCTTTGGAAGGGTGGTAGGGTGTACAGGGTGTGGGTCTGCCATGACCCTGGACTGGGCTTGGAGGATGGGGGGTGTATGGTCTGTAGATGACTGGCTAGTGTGAGAGAGGAACTGTGGAGGTTAGGGAGGAGTCTAAGTGGCAGGGCAGATGAGTATGGTAGGCATCCTGGCTGGGGGGGAAATAGGGGATGGCAAGGGGGGATGGTGGAAGAACAACTAGGGACTGAAACCAACCCCAGTATCAGAGGCACTAGCAGAAAAGAGAGGACAAGGAGGGGTGCCTGAGGTGAGGGGGCCTCTTGTGGGGAGGAAGAGACCATGAGGAGTACCAGGGAGAGAGCAGATGGCTGCGGGTGGGAGGGACCAGGTGTGGCAGAGAGGGAACAAGTAGGAGGGGGAACTGATAGGCAGAGAGAGATGTAGGAGGGGTATCAACTAGGAATAGATTCAAGCCTCTGCTATGGGAGAGAAGAGGGAGCAGGAACATGCTGAGGGGGAGGACAAGGGCGTGAGAGGGATGTCAACAGCTAGGGGAAAAGATAGCGAGGATGAAAGGGTGAAGGTGGGGGCCTCCTATTGGGGGAGGAAGAGACCACTAGGGTACCAGGGAGAGAGCAGATGGCTCTTGGTGGGGAGGGACCAGGGTGGCAATGAGGGAACAAGCAGGAGGGGGACCGATAGGGGGAAGAGATGTAGGAGGGATATTGACTAGGAACAGATTCGGGCCTCTGCTATAGGAGAGAGAGGGGGAGCATGAACATACTGAAGAGGGAGGACAAGCAGAGCATGAGAGGGATGGCAACAGCTAGGGGAGGAGATACTGAGGATGAAAGGGTAGAAGGCAGCCTAGTAAGGAATGAGGGGTGGTGACTGGAGGAGAGAAGGCTACAGGAAGGGGGAAGGATGAGAGGGGCATCACTATCAGGGTAGAAGAGAATAGGAGCTCTAAATCGACAACAGCGGGGATAGGAGAAGGATTGGAAATCAGCAGGGGAGGAGGGGACGTCAACATGGGAAGCCCAGTAGGAAGTAGTCAGGCTGGGAAGGGGTTCAAGGGGGATGGGAGGAATAAGGCAGAGAAAAGGGGTGGGGCAGAAGTAGGGGGTACAGATACAGAAGTCACATAGGGTGCAGCTGGCGGGGGTAAGGGGCAGGGAAGAACAAATACTAGGGTGGTGGAAGGGGCATTAGAAGGGAATGGGGCTAAGTGATAGGGGGTACTCGTCCTAAGGGATTGAATACTAAAAGTGGTGAGATGGGGTGGAAGGCACGACCGTATTTGGGTTGAAGCTATCCCAGGTTGACTGCAGGAGGGGTAGGGCAGGCACTGCTCAAGTGTGCAGTGATGGGGAGGAAGAAACATCATTTATTGTTGCATGTGGGTACAAACGACTTGGCGGGGGAGATTGTGGAAGTAGTGAGGGGGAGGTTCGAGTAGCTGGGCAAGCAGTGTGAGTGGGGTAGGGGAGTCGGTGGCATTCTTGGAGTTACTCCCCATGCCATGTGCAAGCATGGGGAGGAAGGGTAGGATTAAAGAGTTCAACAATGGGCAGAGGGATTGGTGCCACACCAAAAATTATGGGTCAGTGACTAACTGGGGTAGGGTCTGGGGAAATAGTGACTTGTATGCAGGGCACAGGGTACACTTGAGAAGGAAGTGGAGGGGAGTATTAAAGGCAGGATTAGCGGGGTATATCTCTGCTAAGGCGGATTTAAACTAATGAGGAGGGGTGGCCAAAAGACTGAGGTTAGTAGAAAGGTCCGGAAAGGAGCCTCATGAGCTCACCCCCTAGATATAGGTAAAGGTGGAGATGTAGAAACCCTGGGAGGGGGTGGGCAGAGTGGTCTGAGTGTAATACAGAAGGAACCACCACCCGGTAAGAATTAGGAGGAGAAAGGGTGCAGACTACAGGGAGGAGGGACACAGGCCAAGGAGGAGAAGAGTGAGGAGAAGTAGGGGTACGGGTGGAAGGTGGTCTCTCTCAACGCAAGAAGCCTGGGGAACAAAACTGCAGAGCTTCAGGCGCTCCTTTCAGAGGGGAAGGTGGACACTGCTGCAGTGACAGAGACTTGGCCACAGAGTACCATGATTGGGGCTTGGCAATCCCGGAATACAGGATATACAGGAGGGACTGGGGGTTGGAAAGGAGGGGGGGGTTGCACTCTATGTGAGGGAAGGGAAAAAATGCAAAGGGAGAAGAGGAGAGGAGAGGACAGATGCATTTTGGGTGCAGCTCCTGCACTCCAAGGGCAGAAAGCTGAGGCTGGGAGTGGTGTACAGACCACCAGCCCAATCCGGGGAACTGGATGGGGAGTTGGTAGAGCATATAAGGAGGGTGTGTAGAAGGGGGAGTGTGGTAATAGTGGGGGATTTAACCTACCATGGGTTGACTGGAGCACCCCGTCACTAGCAGTACCAGGGAGCAGGTGCTCCTTGATGCATTCCAGGACAGCCTTCTCACGCAATTGAAAAGTGGGCCTACAAGGCTTGGTAGCACTCTGGACCTAGTACTACCAAATGGGGAGGTGGTGAGGGAGGTAAGGGTGGAGGACCCACTAGCAGGTAGCGACCACCAAACAGTGTGGCTTGTTGTCATACTGGGCAGGGAGACAGGAGGCATGGGCACTAAGGTGGTGGACTTTATTAGGGTAGACTTTGGGGGGATGGGAGCAATACTGCAAGGAAGACTCCAGGATATAAGGCTGGGGAAGGATGCAGAACAAAAGTGGGGAGTCATAAAGACTGGGTTAACAGACGCCACAGTAGCCTGCACCAGGGCCAGGAGTAAGAAGAGCAGAGGCAAGAAACCATGCTGGCTGAACAAGGTAGTGCTGCAAGGGATGAGGGCAAAGAGGGCTGCATACTGGACGTACAGGAGAACAGGGAAGGCAGAAGATAAGGAGACTTTCAGGAGTTAGTCAAGGGAGGTTGCCAGGAAGGTGAAATAAGCTAAGGCCTCCAGGCAATTAAGTTCCGCACAGAGGATAAAAGGAGGGGGAAAGGACTTTTTTTTAGGTATGTCAAGGAAAAGAAGAAATGCAAGGAACATATTGTGAGAATAAAGTGGGGAGGAGATGGGCTGGAAAAGGGAGAGGAGCAAGTGGAAATTCTAAATGAGTACTTCTGCTCCATTTTCACTAAGGAGAGGGATGGCCCACTACCAGAATGGGCTGGGGCGGTGGAGAAAGGGAGGGAGCAGGTGACGGACAAAGTGATCACAGGAAGTAGGGTGCTAGAGGGCAGTAAGGGTGGACAAGGCACCAAGTCCCAATGCCATCCAACCCAGGGTGCTGAGGGAGAAGGCGGAGCTGTTGGCTGAGCCACTGGCAGATCTGTTCAACACCTCCCTGGAAATGGGGTGTGTGTGTGCCCCAGGACTGGAGGATGGCCCTTGTGGTGCCCATACACAAGAATGAGTCTAGGGAGGAGCCAGGAAATTATCGGCCGGTAAGTCTCACATCCATAGTGGGTAAGCTTATGGAACCGATACTGAAGGAGAGGCTGGTGGCATTCCTAGACAGTAATGGCCTCCAAGATGGGTGGCAACATGGGTTCGTCTCAGGGAGGTCTTATCAAACCAACCTAACAGGGTATTGTGAATGGGTGACAAGGGAGTTGAAAAGGGGCCATGTGGTACATGTCTTGTACTTCGACCTCAGTAAGGCCTTTGATACAGTGCCTCATGGGAGACTGGGGGGAGGCCGACGGCAGTTGGGATGGGAGAAAAAGCTGACTAAATGGATAGAGAACTGGCTACAGGGGAGGGTGCAGAGGGTGGTGGTGGTGCTGGTGGTGGGGGAGCTCTCGGCACACAGAGCAATGACAAGCGGGGTGCTGCAGGGGTCAGTGCTGGGCCCGGTGCTATTTGGGCCTTTATCTCCGATATAGCACATGGAGTGGGGAGCAGGGTTAGTCTGTTCACAAATTATACCAACTTTGGGGCGGTGGTGGACGAAGAGGACAGATGGGAAAAACTGCAGGGTGACCTAACCAAACTAGAGACATGGTCGGTGGAGTGGCAGCTAGGATTCAATGCAAAGAAGTGTAAGGTGATGCACTTCTGGGCTAAGAACCAGAAGAGGGACTATTGGTTAGGGATCAGAGAAGAGGAGAAGGACCTAGGAGTCTTGGTAACTAGGAGCATGAACAACTCAGCCCACTGTACCAGAGCAGCAGCGAAGGCAAACAGGATGCTGGGGTGCATCACAAGGGGGTTCTCATCCAGACACAGGGATGTGATCCTACCTCTCTACAGATCATTGGTCAGACCGCACCTAGAGTACTATGTACAATACTGGAGGCCATACCTGAGGAGAGATATAAAGTTATTGGAAGGGATGCAAAGGAGGGCAACAAAAATGTTAAAGGGGGTGGAAGGAAAGAAATATGAAGTTAGGCTAAAGTACCTGAACATGTACACACTGGAGAAGAGGAGGAATAAGGGGGATATGATTGAAGCATTTAAATACCTGAGGGGTAACTAAACCTAGCACCAAGGGGGTGTTTAAATGGAGGAGTTGAAGAAAGACGAGTGGGCATGGACTAAGGTTGAAAGGGGGACGTTTCAAGAGGGAAATGAGGAGGCACTACTTCTCTGAGAGGGTGGTGTCTAGTTGGAATGCCCTGCCAGAGGGTGTGGTAACATGTAGGACAGTCAATAGCTTTAAGGAGGAGTGGAATAAAGCAAGAGGAAGAGTTGGGGGGCAGGGGCTGGGACAAGGAGGTGAGGAGGCTGGGGCAGCTGCAATCTAGGGTGGTAGCTGCACACTCGGGCAGACTTACATAGACCAATTGGTGTGTTCTGCTGGCAGATTTGTATGTTTGTATGTAAAATCACAGTGACTCTGTTCATGAGCAGAGGTCCTAAAATGCCTATGTTGAAAATTTGGTGACTAATATCCATAAAATGACTGTTATAAGCGTGCATGATACAGTTTCCACTCACCCTCGCAACTCTGCAAGTCTGTAGTATTTTCACTCCAGATTTTCAACATTGCCATTTTTTAAGACCCCTTATGAACAGTACAGTTGTCATTTTCCCCATCCTGCCCAAAATATGCGTTTATACATCTGGCGCAGAATACCGTGGTTGCTGTGGGAAATCAATGTTCGGGACAGATTAAGAAAATCATAGTGACAGTGTTCATGAGCAGAGGTCACAAAAGGCCTATGTTGCATCATTCACATATCTGTAATGTGTAGTATGGTAGGGGCTGTATGCCCATTGGCTCATGCTGTGAACCAATGGGCATGCAGCCCTACCGAGATGTCAGTCGGCGGGCGGCAGGCGGCAGGCGGGTGGGGTGCTGCTGGCTGACCGTGGGGGAGGCGGGGCGGTGGGGCTCCAGTGGGTGGGTGGGGTACCACTAGACCACCAGGGATATTGGAATTAGTTTTTTTTTTTTTTTTTACAAATGCCCGCGATCGGGCAGATAGCGGTCCACTGGACCTCCAGGGATATAGGACGGATTATTATTTTTGTACAGATGCCCACGATCGGGCAGATAGTTGTCTACTGGACCACCAAGGATATAGGATGGATTATTCTTTTTTTTTTTTACAGATGCCTGTGATCGGGCAGATAGTGGTCCACTGGACCACCAGGGATATAGGATGGATTATTCTTTTTTTATACTGTAGATGCCTGCGATTGGGCAGACAGCGGTCCACTGGACCACCAGGGATATAGGATGAAATATTTTTTTTTGTTTACTACAAATGCCCGCGATCGGGCTGCAGGGGCATCGGTCACCGACAGTCGCTGCCTGGCAAGGCGCAAGTCATCGGGGATTGGCGCACCTGCATGCAAATGAGGCCATAATGACATGCAAATGGCCCCATGTGCACCTTGCATACATTATGGCCCCATCTGCATGTCAACTTTTGAATATCGCGGTTGCTGTGCATGGCGCAATGGAACTTGCGCTAGCGCATCCCCATGCTCCACTCTGGCTACTTGCGCTGGTGCTGTGCCACTGCACCATGCACACTGGGAGTGGCCAGGGTGCGATATTCAACGCTGCTGAGCCATGGCGTTGCTCTGTTGAATACTGCCCAGTCCACACCCCTGTGCAGCCAAGTTGAGCTGCGCCCAAGCTTGCGCCGCAGCCTGGCGCAGTTTGAATATCTGGGCCAATGTATCTAAAACTGTGTGTGTGATCTCACATGCTGTTTTCAGCATTTTCTCATGGCTTTCATCTTTCAGCTGAAAATTGGGGGTGAGTGAGGTCATTCTTAAGAGCACCAGATTTTTTTTTAGCAGAGACAGTCAGTAATACATTTTATATAAAAAAAAAAAAAAAAAATGGTATAGCACTCAGAACTGGCTGTCCACGTCACAGTGAACAACATGGCTTCAGATCAGGCCATAGTACAACCACCGCCCTCATCGAATTCTCCAATTTCATTCACTCTGCCCTTGACTGTAAACATCTAGCTGGAGCCATCTTCGTGGACCTCTCTAAGGCCACTGATATGGTCTCCCAACCCCTCCTCCTGGACACACTCCACCACACTGATCTATCATGCGGACTACTCTCTTGATTCAATAGCTACCTTACTTCTAGATCCCAATGTGTTAAGATAAATGACACCCTATCTTCCACCCTGCCTGTCCGCTCGGGGGTTCCCCAGGAATCCATATTAGGCCACCTACTCTTCAGTATCTACTTAAATGCACTACCCAAATCCTGCTCCGGTAACTTACTGCTATATGCTGATGATGCGGTTCTCAACGCCGCACACCCTTGCCCTGACAACCTACAGTCCTCCCTCCAAGACTCGTTCAATCAGATCGAAAGTTGGTTCACCAGTTGCAGACTTGTGGGCAACATCAAAAAAACAAAAGCCATGCTATTTGCCCACCGGCACAGCAAGGCCAAGGACACTGAACTAAAAATCCTCTCCCACGTTCACCTCCTCCTGGAACAAGTACTCGCTTATAAATACCTCGGCCTTACCTTTGACACCTCCCTATCCTTTCATGCCCACATTAACATCCTGACCTCAGTCATTAATACTTGCATCGGCCTCCTATACCGGCACAAAGACTGCCTGACGCCAGAGGCTCTCAATCTGGCTGCCACCTCATCTATCCTCTCTCTCTCTTTGACTATGGGCTCCCCATCTACTCTGCTGCAGACAACACCACCCTAAACAAAATTCACATAGCCATTAATAAAGTGTGCTGACTCCTCCTAGGCACAGATAAATGCTCCCATACTTGCACTCTCTACACTCTAACGAACATTCTCACCCTGGAGGAAAGACTACAATATCAATCCTGTCTCTTCACCAAAAAAATCCACCTAGGGTTAACTCCACTGGGGGTCTCAGTCTCGCTACTCTCGTGTTCCCGCATTGTGACCACTCATTCTGCCAACAAACATCTGTAGACCGTGCCCAGGGTCAGAACCTCCCTAGCTCAGAGATCATTTCCCTATAGAGCTCCCGCCTGGTACAATGAGCTCCCCCAGCCATAACCTCCATTCCCAATCTAGGACACTTCAAGACCATCCTAAAAAAACACATTCTCTCCTTGCGCCAATGCCAGTGCAACTGCTAATCCTCCTAACTGACCTGCATAGAGCTGCACTAGGCCGCTCCCCATTGACATTGCTACCAACTGTATAGGACTAACTGTATAGGACATCTTTGCTGCTGATCTCTGTCTCTGCTACGACAATGCCCTAGAGGCTGCACCCACACTATAACTATATCTCCTGTACTAATACCAATAACCTAGCTACTAAATGTAAAGGTCAACAGCCACCCAGGCTATTATATGCAAATACTTTGCTTACACTGTGTTGTCTCACTAATGTATTGATCACTGCCCTACTACATGACAATGCCCCAGAGGCTGCACTTGCTCTATAATTGTTCCACTGTAATAATATCAATACCCTAGCTACTACATGTATAGATTTTCAGCCACCTTGGCTATTATATGTAAATACTTGAAATGTGATGTCCAAAGAGTTGTAATTCCTATGACTGACTAAATAAATAAATAAAATAAATGGCACGGTCGCTGTGGAAACTCAAATTTCGGGACACGTTGACAAAATTAGAGAGCCACTATTCATGAGACGAGGTCCCAAATGCTTTCATGAGGTGGGGGCCACAAAATGCCCATGCTGAAAATTTGTACTGCAAATACCAACACATGCCTGGGGCATTACGGTTTCTAATCATAACGTCCCACCCTGTACAGACTGACAGGCATTAGGGGTGTGCCTTTCGACTGCCGACTGTAATGCTCATGCCATTCCAACCCTATCCCCCAACCCTGCAGCCACTGACAGGCATTGAGCTCTGCCTTGGACTCTTCGGGCCCACAGTTCACCCCATTCTATATTGCACCCATTTCAGCATATGTCCTTATGGAGTGGGGTGATTGTAAAGCCGAACACCCCAAGGCACACCTCAACACTTGTCAGTGTCTGCAGGATAGGGTGAGGTGACATGGCATGAATGTTATGGGTGACAACCCAAATGCATGCCCCAATGCCTGTCCGTCTCTGCAGGGTGGAAGTGGGGTTGGCGTGAAGTTTCATACTTCACTGCCATTCCTACTCTGCATCCAACTCCTGCATTTCCAATGCTAATACCAGCAAGCAAACATTCAGCATTGACAAATGCTTGTTAACAGATTGATACACTGAATAAAATATAAATACTGAACAGAGTTACCTGTGTATGCATCAACCTTTTTTGAATACGTTCGTTGTGTCCTAGAAACCAAGGGGATGCACCTTTAATGCAGATTTTTGTTCTTTATCCCTTTTGGCGATCAGTAACATAGAACTGTAAATGACTGGCAGAGTCAGTCAGACTCAGAATACACCCCAGGTCTCACAGCATTGAGACAGGACTGCGAAGCGCAGTTTAGCGCTCAAACCGATACCATACTTTATAATTGGCTATTAATATTTGCAGGCCTTTGTGAATAATTTGATTAGGTAGTATTTATGTCCAAAACAAGCAGGCTGTGTTTCCAAATTTTGCCATAAGCTAAACAGCAGATTAGTGCAAATTATAATCACGTCAGAATCACAGCCAGCTAGTGGTGTTAGTAGTTAAGTGACACGACGGACATAACTCATTTGGAGCTGAACCAGCTAGTGTCTGTTATTAATACCCAAAGAAGGCTCCAGGCTAATGATTTTTTTTGGGGAGTAGGGGAACTGACTACTCAGGATTTAAAATCACTATTTGTGCAACTAGAAAGAAATTTGATACCAGAGACAGATCAGTGGTATAATATTACCACACTGAGCAAATACACAGAGGTTAATAGAATTCCTTGTGGACTAAGAACAGATATAATGCCAACTAAGGACATTACCAGATATTTAGTTAAGCTAAAGATAGGAACAGGCACTTACTGAATGTTCAGAGAAGTTAAATGACAGAGAAGGATAGGTTGAATTTTCTAAAACCATTGATAAAATACAAAGTGAGATTATGAAACATGATGATGTAACAGCTTGTTCAAAGTATGATAAAAAAGTAAAAACGATAGTTGCAGCACATGAGAAAAAGGTAGCCACAAGGTAGAGAAAGAAATTTACTAGAGATGAGAATGATTATCTCAAGGGGGAATTATTCAAATGGCAGAGACCAAGTAGGTCTCACAATAAGGGATGATCCAGATCCAGATCTTGAGGGAGCAATTTACGAGATCCATATAAAATTTCATACAAAAAAAAAAGTCCACTAGGAAAGCTGTGGCGAATCCTTAGAAGAGGAAAACAATAATAAAGTTAGTACTAACAATGAACGAGTTGTAGATTTTTTTTTTAAGAACCAACAATGGGAGGAGAGAAATCGTCCTGGGCTATACCACTCTGTAGCCACTGAACTTATTACCACTATCAGGACTCCTGCCTCTTCAGGTGAGCTGTACCTGCTAGAGGATCTAAACCTGAACTGGTTGTCACCTGCCCTTACTAAAACCCACACTGACTCAGCTGCCCTCAGTCTATCTCAACTAATCAAGGAACCTACCCGCCTAAACCATAAAACCCATAACCACACTCTTATAGACTGGGCCCTTATATCTCATTCTCACATAGTAATCCAGCCTGGTCTACTGCCAGATGCTCTAAGTTATCACCATATGATTAACTTAGAAAAAATACACAGACCTGGATTCCAAGATGGCGCGCTGAAGGTGCACAAATGAGCATCTCCACGACCAACCGCATCGAGCATCTGCTTCCTGCTGGCTTTTTCTGCGGTCCAAAATGATAGAAAGTAAGAAGATGACTCGGCAGGAAAAATATCTATCCTTGGGGAAGAAATAAAAAGACACCGATCAAGGAAATTGCTTGCCGTCTGCACCAGTAGGTCCTGTGGGTCGCAGTGAGAAGAAGAAATGAAAAAAAAAAAAAAAAGCAATATGTGATAGCTGTTTAACTGCTTGATCTTTTTCTGTGTCTAAATACAAGCTTTTTTATCCTCATTATGCTTGTCGTGCTTTAGTGATAACTGAAGCAAAAAGATTGGTTTGAAGGCTGACAATTGTTGAGGGTTGCTGATGTAAGGTTTTAATTCCTGTCTATAATGCTGGGGCAGCAGGTGTGTTCATAGGGGAGAGTGTGATTTAGAAACGGCTCTAGAAGGAAGAATTACGGGTTTCCCTGAGCATCAAACAGCCGTATGCTAGACGTCCCTGGCATGGAAGGAAAAAGAATGGCAAAAACAAATGGCCTTTCTGAATGAACTTTTCTCTCACTGGGTGCTGTAATTTCGTTGTCTTTTTCTATCCTCAGGCCTCATGTCTAAAAAATTTAGACGCATGAAAGAAATAGTGCCTGAGCAGTCAGAGTGACCAGATGGCGAGCCGGCCCATTTTACACGAAATCTACAAACCTTTCTGAAGCAATGAATCTAGAAGATTTAGATATGAGCAATGCTTCTGTTAACCAGAATGCTCCCAATACTTCTAATGCCTCCTTTAATGGAAATAAAAACTAGAAGGATGGAAAGAGAGTTAACTCAGCAAATGGAACTCTAAACCATGAAAGCTGGTAGCTGATGGCCCTTAGGATCAATTTATTGTTACCACCGGGGCGGCCAACATTGACAAACATGACAATGAAAATATTTCGGGTTTGGGAAATTAGAGCACAGTAAACATGGGTTGGGAACATGTAGAAAAGGCCCAAATAGATGAGAATATGGTTCGGGAACTATAGGGGGATGAAGAGGTAGCAATTCAGAATGTACAGGACATAGTGTCAAGTGGTTTGAATTCTGCTGTTATGTGCAATGAGGCTGTTACTATACAATCAACTGCTTCTATAGTAAGTCCACAGGACTATATGGCAAGCTGCTTAACCGTGGCTACAGGTGGTACTAAACCTAATAATAAAGTCTGCGAAAGCAGCTTTCAAACATATGACACTACTGGAAAAGAGACATTAAATCTGAATGCACAGAATCTACAGGATGGCAGCGAGCTAAATGCCTTCTTAAACATTGAATCTGCACAAGAATCCATGCCTGAAGGAATGCACACAGGATTTCAAATTATGTCCCTAGTGTTTGATTCTATAAAGGGCTGAATTGCATCCTTAGATAACAAGATGGGTACTTTAACTAAAAGGGTCTCAGAGCTAGAGTCCAGAGTGGGAACTAAGGAAGATCAACTGGTTCCAATACAAAACAAAGTAACAGTATATGAAAAAGAATTATAAGACCTTCAGTACAAAGGTACAGGACCTAGAGACCTGTTCCAGAAGGATCAATCTTAAAATAGGAGAGTTACATGAGGGCTCAGAAGGCTTGGATGTATTACAATTTATGGAGGAAATTCTAACTGAAGCACTGGGGAAGAAACTGACGGAAGGAAAGACAGACCTTGATTGCGCTCATAGGGGCTTTTCTACAAGAAGAGATCTCCCAAGATTTGTTTTCGTTAAGCCACATCACTTTCAGGTGAAGGAAGAAATACTTACAAAGGCAAGAACTGAAAAAGGTTTACATGTGAGGGGATTTTATCTCCAAGTTTACACAGATTTACCCCCCCCTTCCCCAGTTGTGGCTAAACGGAAAACCTTTCATGGAATAAGGAAAATACTGAGAGAAAAAGAAATTCCACGCAATTGAATTCATCCAAGACACTTGAAATTATTCCTTAATGGAAGACAGCATATTTTCAATACTCCTTCTGAGGTAGATCAATACTTGAAAACTTATTTTTTTCATACTGGGGGCAATGGTTAATTTTGGCAATCCTGGAAGCAATATTCTGAATATGGCAACCCTGAAAGCGAGGATAAAAAAAAAATGATCTCTCAGTACCAATTAAAAAAAGGAAAAAAAAATTATTTTATCTTTAAACAAAATAAATAAAATAATTTGGAATGGAAATGTTTTAGGGGAAAGCAGTGTAAAAATATTACAGTTACGCAAGAACTTACCGTTAACAGTAGATCTTCGAGAGAGGTTCCTGCAGTAGGTCTTTACATATAGGACTGCGCCCCCTGGTGTCAGGACCACGCAGCAAACTTCTAGCTAGCAATACATAGCGGGGGACCGCTCCTGGGATGTCGGCGTGACAGTATATAGGGGGTAGTCCCCATGCCCGCCCTCCAGTTCTCCCGCTGGAAGACCCCCGAGGACGGGAAATACGGCAGAAAGAAGACAGACTCGCCAGCCCGGTGGCGCTGAGGGTTGAGGCGCTAGACGCCACACCTTGTACCACGCCGGCGACCCGGGTTCGGGAATGGACTCGGGTCGTTGGGGGTCGGCCGGGGGAGGGAGGATTGAGCGTCCCAACGGATGCTCTCCTCCCTCAGGGGTGGGCTACCAAGAGCGCATCGTGCTCTGCACTCCTTCCATAGCCGGTGGAAGCACCGGCAGAGGGAAGGGGTGGAGGCGACTCCGCTTGTCGGAGTTGGGGAGGGGGGACGTCTCGGCGCATGAGGGTCTGCGTGCGTAAGCACGCTACCACTCGGGACGACGCCCCTAGCGCAAGGCGTCCTGGGGGAGCGGGGACGTCAGGGGAGAAAACCGGAAATACCCTCCGTAGCCCTAGATGAAGTCCGCCCTAAGTCCGCCCGGACCACCGATAGGACGGACCCCAATGTGCAAAGGAGAGGAGGTTGGGCACTCTAGGGGAAGATCCCTGAAGGTAGGTACCGGAGGGACATGAGCGGACGGAAGGAGGGGGCACCGGAGGCAGTAAGGAGGGATAAAGATGAAAATAAAAAAAAAAAAAAAAAAAAAGAAGACAGACTCTTTGAGCCCGGAGCTACTGAAAAACAATGCCCTGGGAAAGGAAAGGAGAAAAAGAATAGGAGTTGGGGGAAGGTGGGAGGGAAAATGTGACCTACTACTGGAACCCCTCTCGAAGATCTGCTGTTACGGTATGTTCTTGCGTAACTGTAATATCTTACTTCAAAAGGGTTCCTGCAGTAGGTTTTCACATATAGGACTTAATACCAAGTAGTCAAGAAAAGAAAGTCAGAGACTTACATATGGAGGAGGAACAGCCTGCCAACTAGTAAGTTTCTTATGACAAAAGGCCTTGCATGACTGCAAGACCAAAACCAGCCCTACACCTAGAGGCGATGTCCAGACTGTAATGCTTGGTGAAAGTATAGACTGAAGACCAAGTAGCCACAGCACAAATGTCTGAAGCAGACACATTCCACAAAAATGCCTTTGAAGCAACCATGCCACGAGTCAAGTGACCTTTCACTTCCCCGGAAGGGGCTTCTCGTACTTATGGTAAATTATGAGATGCAATTAGCCAACCATTTAGACAAACCCTGTTTAGAAATGGCTATACCCTTACGTCTTTGTGCGAAAGCCACAGACAACTGGCCAGATTTACGCACCTCCTTGGTGCTTGAGATATAGTATCTCAATATACTATGCACGTCTAACGTATGCAAAAGGTATTCCCCCTGTTGGAATACTCTGGATAATAAACCGGCAGTTGAACATCTTGGTTCAATGTAACTTCTGAGACTACTTTCAGAAGAAAGAAAGGGTTAGTCTGCAGAGCCAGCCACCTGGTCTCTGTGGAAAATCAAATAAGGCTCCTTGCAAATGAGAGCCTGAAGCTCCAAACTCCTTCAAGCTGAGGTAATAGCAACTAAAAACAGCACCTTCCAGGATAAATAGCGCATGTTGCAACTTGCTGCCGGCTCAAAATGAGGCAAAGTAAGTTTCTCTAAAATAAAATTTAAGTCCCGGGGGGAGCCAGATTATGGACTGGAGGTTTAAGGTGAAGGATCCCCTTGAGAAAAGTTTTGGAGACCTCCAACTGTGCGAGGGTTTTGCTCTCCACTGGAAGATGGTAGGTGGAAACCACAGAATGATGGACCTTCAGAGAAGAGTAATTGAGGTCCAAATCAGACAGGTGCAAGAGATACTCAAGGACCTGGGGCGCTGAGCAACAGAATGGGTCCAGGCCTTTGGTCATGGCCCAGATAGAGAATCTCTTCCACTTCATAGCATACATAGACCTGGTGGAGGGTTTCCTGGCCTCTACTAGAAGTCGGGTGACTTAAAAGGAGACGCAGAAACGTGAGACTGCTATGTCCAAAAGTGCTACGCATGCAGGTGGAGAGACTTGAGGCTTAGATGCACCAGGCTGCCCTGCTCTTGGGACAGAAGGTCGTGTGAGAGAGGAAGCGGCACTGGGGGCTCTAATGCCAGCTGCTGCAGCAGAGGGAAACAAATCTGCCGAGGCCAGACAGGAGCTATAAGGATCATGCGAGCCCCCTCTGCTTGAAGCTTCAGCAGAATCTTCTGAAAAATTGGAAAAGAAAGGGAAGGAAAGCTTACAGAAGTCTCCCTGTCCAAGATAGAGACAGCACATCTCTCAAAAAAACACCATTCCCAGGAATGAGCGAGCAGAAGCTGGGTAGTTCTGCGTTGGATGGGGAGGCAAAAAGGTCTATCTCTGGCTGTTCCCACTGATTGAAAAGATCTTCCACTACATCCTGATTTAGCTCCCACTCATAAGCCCATGCGACAGAGTGGCTGAGACTGTCCGCCACGACATTGTGTACTCCTGGAACATGGACTGCTGTCAGAGACAGGCTGTGCTGGACTGCCCAGTACCACAACCTCATCACCTCCCTGCAGAGGGCGTACGATTGGGCGCCTCCCTGTTTGCTGATGTACCAGACCGTGGCCGTGTTGTCAGTCTGGATTAGGATTATTCCCCATAATAAGAGGGACTGAAATGCTTGGAGACCGTACAGCACAGCTCTTATCTCCAGGATGTTTATATGCAGGCGCTCCACTTGCGGAGACCATCTCCCTCGAGTCTGATGGTCTCTCAGGTGGGCTCCCCAGCCCTGACCTGAGGCATCCATTGTGAATGTCTGGGAAGGGGATGGGGGATGAAAAGGAAACCCCACGGAGAGGTTGGAGAGTTCCTGCCACCAGAGGTGATCCCTCTTCATGCTGACGGAGACTAGGACGCTCTGGTCCATGTCGTCCGAATGCTGATCCCATTGGACTCTGACTGTCCACTGGGTCACTCTCATATGCAGTCTGGCCAACAGAACTGTGGGGATGGCAGCTGCCATAAGACCCAACAGGAGAAGGATGGAGTGGGCTGTGGTTCAACAGGAGCTGGACACAAACGCAGCTTGTTTCTCCCCTGTCCGAAGGTAAGAAGGCCCTGCCCTGGACCGTCTCAAGTACCACCCCAATGAATTGGAGGCGGTGAGAGTTGAGACTTGAGATAATTCACAGTGATGCCAAGTCTGGAAAAGAGGTTCAGGGTGGTGGAAAGAGAATCCATCAGACTGTCCTAGGACAGAGCTGACAGCCAGTCATCCAGGTAAGGGAACACGTAAATCCCCCTGCGGCACAAAGCTGCAGCTACCACTGCCAGGCACTTGGTGAACACCCAAGGTGCTGAAGAGAGGCCAAAAGGAAGGGCCTTGAACTGATAGTGGTACTCCTGAAAAGAGAACCTCAAGAAACGGCTGTGGGCCTGGAGGATAGGTATGTGCAGGTTAGCGTCTGCATGTCCAACGAGTACAGTCAATGGTTTTGTTGGAGCACGGGTAAGAGTCCCTGGAGAGTTAGCATGTGGAACCTCTTGTATTCTATGAAGAGGTTGAGCAAACTGAGGTCCAGGATAGGCCTCAGATCTCCCATCTTTTGGGGCATGAGGAGGAAGTGTGAATAAATACAGGTTACTCACCTGTAACAGGAGTTCTAGGAATGGTATATGTTGTTCATCCACACTTACTGGCAGGTTCCTTGACGCTTTAAATCCTGCTGGAAGGTCGTCAAGCTGGCTTCTCCCACCCACCCGGGTGGTAAAACTCTTGGCTCCGCTCCATGACACCAGATCTAGCCCACTGGAAGCCAGGTTGGGTGGGTTGTGTGGATGAACAACATATACCATTCCTAGAACTCCTGTTACAGATGAGTAACCTGTATTTCTAGGGACATGGATATGTTGTTCTATCCACACTTACTGGCAGACTCTAGCAGCTCTCCGGGAGGAGGAGGCAAAGCGCACCCCTACTTAGGAAATAAGGACTGGAGAACCGAGGTCCCAAAACCAGCATCCCGGCGTGACTCAAGGTCGATGTGGTAGTGGGTAATGAAGGTGTGCCGACTTCCAGGTAGCAGCCCTGCAGATTTCCTGGATAGGGACGCCCTGGAAGCAGCCACCGAAGCAGCGGTATGGCTGGTAGAATGAGCTCTTATCCCTCTGGGAGGCTCCATGCCTGCCAACCTATAGCAGAGATCTATGCAGGAGGTGACCCACCTGCCTATCGTCCACTTAGCTGCAGGTCTGCCAGGCGCGGCTTCAGCGTAGGTGACAAACAGCTGGCGAACCTCTCCCCAAACTTCAGCCATCCGCTCCTTATAATAAGAAGCGCTCTTCTAGGGTCCAGAGTATGGAGCCTATATTCGGCCTCCGAAGTGTGACTAGGGTAGAACACTGGCAGAGTCAACACCTGGTTAAGGTGAAACTTCGACACCACCTTCGGAAGGAATTTCGGGTGGGGGCATAGGACAACTTTGTCCCTGTGGAAGACCAAATAAGGAGACTCGATGGAAAGTGCCTGGAGCTCTCCCATCCTTCTGGCTGACGTGATACCCACCAAGAAGGCGGTCTTCCATGACAGGTGACAGATGTCACTCCTGTGCATCGGTTTGAATGGCTTGCCCATGAGCTTAGCTAATACCAGCTGTAGATCCCACGGAGGCGGAGGTTCTCGCACCGGAGGGGATATGTGATCAAGGCCTTTGAAAAAGTGCCCGACCACCTTCTCCTGCACCACTGACTGCTTTCCGGCCCGCGCCTGGTAAGCAGAGATGGCTGCCAGGTGCACCTTAAGGGTCGTCGACCGAAGCCCTAGCTGAGAAAGGGACCATAGGAAGTCCAGAATGCTGGCCAAGGAGCAGGAGGAAGGGTCCAACCCCTTACCCTGACACCAAATGGAGAATCTCTTCCATTTGAAGTCATAGCATTTTCTGGTCGATTCCTTACGGGATGCCTCAACAACGTTGAAGACCTCATCGGAAAGACCCAAGGCCTGGAACTCTAGCCACTCAGAAACCAGGCCATCAGGTGCAGGGATTGAAGGTCTGGGTGGAGTACCTTCCCCTGGTTGACAGAGATCAGGTCCAGGTGGGCTGGAAGCTGCCTCGGGAGCCTGGAGCTGAGGCTGAGGAGATCTGGATACCAGAACTGGCAGGGCCAGTCTGGGGCTACCAGAATCACCTGCGCCTTTGTCCCTCCTCGCCTTGAGAAGCACCTTGTGGATCAAGGGAAATGGGGGGAAAGACGTAGAAGAGGCCCGGGGTCCACGGCCTCAAGAAGGCATCCCTGCAATGAGCCCTGCTGAGGGGAAGGCATGAAACAGCCTCAGCTCGCGTGATTCTCCTGGAGGCAAACAGGTCCACCTGAGATGTGCCCCAGTGGGAGAACAGATCGTGTACTACCTCCGGCAGGAGAGACCACTCGTGATATGCAGCACCTATCCGGCTTCGGGCATCGGCCACAGTGTTGGAGGCTCCCGCCACATGGATGGCTAGGAGATCCGTCTCCAGTCTGCTCACAAGGGACCAAGTGCGGAGAGCTTCCTTGCATAGGGGCAAGGAGTGCGTCCCGCCCTGGCGGTTTAGGTACTACATGGTCATGGTATTGTCCGTCTGGACCTGGACCACTTAACCCCGTACAAACGGGATGAAGGCAGTGAGGGCTAGTCAGACCGCTCGAAGTTCCAGCAGGTTGATGTGGCATCGAGACTCCTGAGGGGACCAGAGGCCATGCGCTCTGTGCTCCCCCAGATGGGCACCCCAACCCAACAGAGAGGCATCGGTCGTTAGAAGGACCGTCGGCTTTGGGCGGAGAAACGGGATGCTCTCCTGCAGATGAGCTGGAACCATCCAGCACTGGAGAGCGTTCCACATCTCCTGGGTCAACGCCACTGGCTGGGCCAGAGGACCGGAGAGCTCAGACCACTGGCGGGGTAGCCTCCATTGAAGGGGACACATGTGCCAGCGGGCCCAACAGACCACGCTGGTGCAGGCCGCCGTGAGGCACAGGAGGCGCAGAAGTCCCAGGCAGGGTGCAATTGCCCAACCAGAAATGATTGGGCAAAGGAGGAAAGAACTTGGCCCTGTCCGCCGGGAGCCATGCTCTGGCTCAAAGAGAGTCGAGCTCTGCCCCGACGAAATGAATCACCTGCGTTGGCACAAGTTCCGATTTGGCCTCGTTGATGAGGAGGCCAATCTGAGAGCAGACCTAGAGGGCCAGATCCCTGGACCACTCCACCTCCAGCCTGGAGGGGGCTGCAATCAGCCAGTCGTCCAGGTAAGGGTACATCCGGACCCTTCGGTGCCGCAGGAATGATGTCACCACTGCCATGCATTTGGTGAAGACCCTGGGAGCTGCAGAGAGGCCGAAGGGCATGGCCCGGAACTCATAAAGGGACCCCTCTGCTCTGAAGTGAAGGAATCGCTGGTGGGACGGACAGATTGGGACGTGAAAGAACGCGTCCTGGAGGTCCAGAGAACAGAACCACATGCCTCGTTCCAAGGATGGAATGATCTGTGCCACAGTGACCATCCTGAAGGTTCGGGACCTTAGGAACTTGTTCAGGTCGTGTAGGTCTAGAATGGGGTGCCAGCCCCCCGTCCGTTTCAGGACCAGGAAATACCTGGACACAAACCCTGGTTCTGGTGGAGGATCTGCTACCTCCCTGATCACCTCCTTTGGAGGAGCAGAGCAATTGTCGGATGAGCGACACAAACTGTGGACCCAGAGCCCCGTGGTGACGGCTCGATAAGTGTGGGCCTGCTCGAATTCCAGAGGCAGACCTTTCCTACCACTTCCAACACCCAGCGGTCCGCGGTGATAGTGGACCAGGTGGAAAGAAGTGGCTGAGCTGTCCCCAGAACTTAAAGGGGTAGTGACGAGGCTGGGGGCGACACCCCTCAACCCGTCACTGGACAGACCTGGAAGAAGGACCAGCCGAGGGACCTTCTGGGCCTTTTCCTCCCGGCTTCCTGCTGGAGGCTTGGCTTTGGGGTGCCAAGTGCGAGCCTGCTGGCCATGATGCTGGTGTTGCTGGGCCAGACATGTCGCAGGTGCAGAAGGCCGAAAGGGCTTACGCTGCTGCTGGTGGCCTTTGTCCTTCTGGGCAGACATGACAGAGTCCAAGGTGGCATTGGACTTCTCGATCCGCTGCAAGTGACCCTCCATCCCGGGATCGAACAAGTTGGTACCCAAGAAGAGAACATCTGCCAGCTTGTGCTGGGTATCCGCCGTGAAGGTGGAGATCCGCAGCCAAGCTCTGTGGCGCATGGCCACTGCAGCCGCTACTGACCAGGCACAAGAGTCTCCAATGTCCAGAGCAGTTTGGAGCTGTTGCTTTGCCACTGCCCTTCCCTGACCCAGCACCTGCTTGACCGTAGTCTGGAGGTCAGCCAGGAGATGAGGAATCACCTCATCCAGGGAGCTCAAAAGGGCGTGGGAAAAGTGTGCCATCAGTACGGCCGAACTGGCCTGACAAAGGCCTAAGGAGGATGCAGCGTAGACTTTATACCCAGAGTAGTCCAGTTTCTTGGACTCTTTATCGGGTGGCTTGTCCACGTCCCGAGCATTTCCAGAGCACCGGAAAATACTGTTGGTCACCAACCCCTCCGCAGAGTGGTGCTCCGAGAATCTGGAGAGTGAGCCGGTGGGAACCGCATACTTCCTGGCCATCCTGGCCGAGGGAGCTGGACAAGAAGTAGGCCGCTGCCATAGCTCCAGGACCAGACCAACAATGGCTTCAGCCACAGGTAAGACCTCCGTAGGAGAATCCCCTCGGTCCAGTATCTCCGTGAGGGGATACTTGGCCCGCTTTGACACGGGTTCGAGCTTCATCCCAGTAGATTCTGAGATGAGCCGAAGCAAACCCATGAACGAGGATGGGCTCTTGTTCACCGACTGTCCCCCAGAGGACTCCAGGTCGAGAGGCCTGGAGAACAGGGAAGAGCCATCATCAGACTCCAAGGAGTTTGCAAACAGCTGCCGAAGGCCTGAGCCACCCTCCACCTGCCGTGGACGATCGTGAGTGAGGGTGACCAACAACTGATGGGGCAACCCATGACCCAACCGAGAATTCTTAGTCGGAGCCCCAGTTTTTGTTTGTGGAGGCAGGGGTTCCACCACAATGGGTGGTGCAGCTGGTTTTAGCCAAACAACCGGCGCTGGCTTCGGCTCCTCGAAGACCACGAGGAGTTGTTTCAGCCGCTCAGGTGACAGCCATTTAATGGCCAGGGAAGGCGATGGAGTTGGCTTGTTCCCGGTCAAAAGGAGCTGCTGCCACATCAGATCCTCGTAGCGCCGACGCAACTTGCGCCGGAGCCTATCCTCCGAGGAGGACGAGGATGAGCGGCGCCACCACTTCCCTTGGTGCCGAGACCGCCAATGTCGGTGGGATCGGCTGGACCGAGAGGAGGTCTGAGACCGAGACCCTCTGTGTTTCCAAAGGTGGATTTGGGAGGGAGCAGGGGAAACCTGTTCCTCCCCAGGCTCAGGAACCTTAACCGGGGACTCTGGCACGGGAGCCATGGGCAAGTCCTCGGTTTCCACTGGGGGAACCGGTGAAGATGGGTTGTCTGCTTTTCCAGTCGACAGCCCATCGAAGGGTCGAGAAAAATCTCGACTGCATCGATGGGTGTCTCGGCTGGCTGACCTGACAGGGGCACCGTGAAGCCAGCGGTCTTAGCCGCAACCTCGACCAAAGTCGAGTGTCGACTATCTGGGGAAGGGGACCTCTCCCGCTCCCACAAACATCGACGGTGGGACTTACCTTTTGAGTCCTTTTTCTTGGACCAAGAGGAGTGTCCCGATGGCCCCTCTCCTTTAGTAGAGAGGGACTGACAAAGCTTCTTAAATGAAGCCGTGTAGGAGGAGCCCAAGGAGAGAGGGACAAATGCCGCAACCGAGGAAGAAGAAGATGCGGCCTGGGCTGCCTCCTCCTCGAGGGTGATCATTTGCTCAAGTTGGTCAGCCGAGCCCGCCACTGCCGGACACCGCCCAATGGGCCTCCTTCGACTTCACCGGAGGAATACGTCTTTCTGGGCGCCCAAGTTGAAGTCTGGCAGCACGGTCTTCGAGAACGTTGACCAAGAAGGACTTGCACAATTCGCAGGCCTGTGGATCATGATCGAGCCCAAGGCAGTAAACGCACGTGGACTGCGGATCAGTCTGAGACATCTTCTGCCCACAAGGGCACTGCCAAAATCCGGGAGTCGATCTGTTATCGCAGCCGCGAAGGAAGAAAAAGACCGAGGTGTAGAAAATTTAAGTATGAGTTTCGGTTTAACCGACGAGTTAGGATCCAGGCCTAAAATGCAGAGCGCTAAGGAGGGAACCTGAGCTTCCAAGCAGTAAGGAAGATCTGGCGTCATTGGGCGGAGCCAAGAGTTTTACCACCCAGGTGGGTGGGAGAAGCCAGCCTGAAGACCTTCCGGCAAGATTTAAAGCAGCAAGGAACCTGCCAGTAAGTGTGGATAGAACAACATATCCATGTCCCTAGAATATCCCCTTCCTATTTGCCTGAGAGGAACCCGCTCTATAGCTGATTTTTCCAATACAGCCTGGATTTCCTGTTGAATGAGACTGTGATGGCCTGACGGGTAGTGACACCTGCCCAGAGGATTGGCCGGGGATCTGTCCAGGAACTCGATTAAGTGCCCTCTTGCAATGAGCTGGAGTACTCAAGCGTCTGCGGTTACCACCTTCCATCCTTCTAGGTGAAGTGCGAACCTTCCCCCCACCGGTTCCTCGCAAAGTATGAGAGGAGGTGAAAAGGATCCCCTTGAGTCAGGACGTGAAGGGAAGAGCCACTTTACTGCCTCCTGCAGCCTTTTAGGCTTCTGCTTGGGGAGTCTGGGCACCAGAACCAGTGGCATGGCGCTTGCCCTGGTGTCTGCCCTGGTTCTGCTTATTCCACCTCTTCTGGGAGCGACAAAAAGGCTGCTTGGATTTTTGGCCAGAGTGATACATTGAGCAGACATCACTGAGAAATCTGTCACTCTTCTGTAGCTCTGTTATTATGTCTTTTGTGTTGCCACAGAATAGGACGGAACCCCTGAAGGAGGTGTCCAAAAGAGTAGATTGGACGTCTTGCGCCAGTCCCGCAAGCCAGAGCCAAGCCAGATGCCTCAAACAAACACCTGAAGCCATGCATCGGGCCACCAAATCAACGGAATCATAGGTGGCACACAATGCATAGAGACAGGAAGACTTGTTTAGTCTTACTTTTTCCAAAAGCTTATTTCTGAGATCTTCATCCGGAATAGCTTGGACTTCCTTCTCCAAGTCGGATAAAGCTGACTTCTGGAAGGACACCATGTGGGTCACGTAATTCAAAGATCGAATGGCACAGGTGAAGGAGGCATATATCTTGCAGCCATATTGGTCCATCTACAGTATTTGAACTCTCTGTCCAGAGGGGAGGCGCTCAGATGCTTGGTTTTTAGCCAACCTATCATGGGCCGCAGTGATAACAATGGAGTCGGCCTTAGGTTGACTTGTTAAATGGCATGTCCCTTCTGGGGGGGTGGTAAGTCCTGTCAGTCTTTTTTGATACCACAGGAATGGATTATGGCTGTTGCCATACTCCGGACGTTAAGTCCTCATGCAGCCCCATCCATGGTGGAATGGGGAGGGGGGCTGCATTGGTGAGGTCTAGGTGCGCTGCGAGCCTCTTCCTTTTTGGGTCCATCTCCTGAGATGCCCATCCGCAGGCCTGTTGGATGGATCTGAGGAGTTCCACAAAGGATGAGTCCTCTGGTGGAAACTTGGGAAAGTCCTTCGGTTGTGGTTCCATATAGGAATGAGGCTCTGAATGACCGGCAGAGTCTGAGTCTGAGTCAGAGTTGGAAGACTCCAGTCTGCTGGGTAAAGAAGTCATGTCAGGTACCACCTCCATGACCTTGGCTCCAGAACAAACCTATAGGACGCCTGCCAGAGTCCCTGTCCGATGACTGATGGTTGACTGGGGATGGACTCCTAGTAACTGCCCTATGGGTCGGGGTGGTGGCCACAACCAGATGGGGTTGTCTCAGCTCCTGCAGGAGCTGTGACTTGGCATCTTTACACCAGGCTGGGATTGTCCCATGTGGTTTCAGCTGGGGAGCAGGGGGTGGAGGAGGCAGCGGAGGTGGTGGAGGCTGGTAGCCTGGGTACCCCGTGGGAGAGTATGGGGTAGCCAGGAGTTTGGTACCAATAGGGATAAGGTTGATGGTATCCCTGGTACATATGGCCAGGCGTCAGGTACCCTGGCGTTCACACCTGCGACGGCCCTCCAGACGTTGGGTAAAATGGGAACTGTGGCAGCAGGTAGCTGGGGTATTTGTCAGTGGGGCCCGACAGTAGAGGGGCTGAGGGCCCAGCAGGCAGTGGGGCTGAGGGACCACTGGGAGTATGGGGCTTCGTCGGTAGGCCTTGAATCTCAAGTGTAATCACTGAAGAGCAGGGAGAGTGCTCCGGTGTCAGAGCGTAGATTCTCGAGGCCATCCCAGAGGCAGTAGGAACATGAGCAGGAGATTGGCCAGGTGTTGGGGGCAGTATGGAGCATGACATCTGGTCCGAGAAGGACGGGGGTGGGGGAGGGAATTGAAACCCCCGTCAACAGGTCTGCTGGGGAAGCAAAAATATCGGGATGGCCCGATGGATGAGCGGTTTCCTAGACAGCTGAAATTGAGCCCTGGAGGTCCAGGAAAAATGAGAGGGTGGGCTGAGTCAGTGAGGCCCGGGAAGGAGAACCCTCGCGGGAGAGTGGAAGCTGGCTCTGCGCGATGTTGGAAACAGTGGTAAGGTTTGATGGGAGAGCTTCAGCTGAGTGGTCGATGGACAGGCCAGCTACTGACTAATCATCCTCGACCGAGCGGAAATCGGAGCCGACATCTGACTTATCGGTCGCGGTCAAGTGGACAGCTGAGTTGCTGAAGTCCGGCTTATCGACTGAGGCTGTGCACCCGGTGGCAGAGCCAGAGGGAGACTTATCAGCCGAGCTGTCTATAGGCCCCAAAAACAAATCATCCTGAGAGGAACCCCCTGGCTGCCCACTGACAGAGGCAGGAAGGCGGGGAAGGCGACTGATCCTCCAGGGCAGATCAAGACCTAGGAGGAAGAGTACTCACCAAGGTGTAGGCCCCAGCCGAAGTGGCGTTGGCTGTGTGGTGATGCTGTGTAGAGGGAGACCATTCCCGTTCCCAGCGCTTCTCCTTTTTCTTGTGCTCAGTGGGTGAAGAGGAACATTCCCACAGATCCTAAAGCTCCCTTTCCATCGATGCAAGGCATCGTTTTAGTAGATGGGCATCAAGGGCATTCTGGTGCCAGACACGCGTGGCCTGGTTAAAGGACTGGTAAATTTCACAATCTGCCACCCGGTGTTTTGGGCCCAGGCAGAGGACGCTGCGGGAGTGATCGTCCCCGTGCGGGATCTGAGCGCGCACTGTGAGGACATCTTCTTAGTTTTGCGCAAAGGCATGCAACAAAATTACATCAGAAATAAAGAAAAAAGGTGAGGAAATACTTATAGAAAATGATGGTCAACTGAGCCAAGTTCGCCTTCCAAGGCTTGGCAAACAAAGGGAAGGCAGAAGTTAACTGAGCACACGGAAAAGTGGAAGGAGAGAAACCGTAGGAGTTGAGGTAAAAGGCAAGGCAAGGCAAATTTTATTTAAAAAGACGCCCATCCTGGAGGCTCTGGGCGCCGTACATTAATCAAATAGATACAACACAACACCATACAATCAATAAAATATACAACTCCAAACAATTAAAACCTTATTTTACTACACAATTTTTTTCCTTATTAAAAATTAAACAACATAAGCTTAAAAAACGAAGTCAGGGAATGCCTGATCAAATAAAAACGTCTTTAGTCGGGTCTTAAAAACCTCAACAGACGGGGCCTCCCTAACGACTATAGGAAGAGAATTCCACAGGACGGGAGCGGCGACACTAAATGATCTATCACCTGCAGTTCTTAACCTCGCCCTGGGAATTGCAAGGAGGCCCCAAGAGGAGGAACGCAAGGAACGGACCGAGACAGCAGGTGTAAGAAGGTCATTCAGGTAGCCTGGGCCCAGGCCGTGTAGGCCTTAAAGATGAGCAAACCCACCTTAAAGAGGACCCTCCACCTAACGGGCAGCCAGTGCAGATGACGAAGCACCAGGGTTATAAGACAGTATTTAGATTGTCCTGTCAACAACCTCGCTGTCGCAGATTCCTGTACCAACTGCAGTCATGGAGGGTACCCCCAGAGACCCTGAGATAGAGTGCATTACAGTAGTCAAGCCTGGACGTCACAAAGGCATGTACCAAAGTGGGGAGGTCCAGAGGCGGAACCAAGGGCTTGATCCTGGCGATATTCCTCAGATGATAAAAACTAGTACGTACAACGGAAGACACCTGAAATTCAAGTGTCAAACCGCTGTCAAGAATAACACCCAGATCATGCACCCTAGAGGAGGCCTTCAATGGTACAGAGCCAAGGCAAAGTCCTGTCTCTGCACCAGAGGCCATCCTATCAAGTCCTCTGTTCGACTCCACCACCAGTACCTCCGTCTTACTGGGGTTCAGTCGCAACCAACTGGAGGCCATCCAGTCATTGATTTCAGCAAGGCAGCTATTAAGCACTTCTACTGCACAAGATGTTCCAGGGTAAAGGAAAAGTACAGCTGGGTATCATCAGCATAGCAATGAAAACCTGTTGCATTTCCTAATGAGCTCTCAGGCAGCATGTACACGGCAAATAACATCGGTGACAAGACCAGACCCTGGGAACTCCGCACAACAGGTGGTCAGGGAGGAGAAATTCCCCATCACTACCCTCTGCCTCCTGTTGGATAAAAAAAGACTCAAACCAGCAGATGACAGAGCCAGCAAGTCCACAGAATTCCCTCAGGCGGTCAAGTAACACTCGATGATCCACCGTGTCAAATGCTGCGGAGAACAAGAATTGTCCCCTTCCCTCGATCTCTAGCCCTATGGAGGTCATTATGCACCCGAACTAGTGCAGTTTCCGTGCTATGCCTTGCACGAAACCCCGACTGGAATACTTCATAAAGATTATGGGTCACGAGATGCTCCTCAAGCTGAAGCGCCACCACCTTCTCAACAATCTTACCTAAAAATGGAAGATTGGAGATAGGACGGTAATTCGCCTTGATGTCAGGGTCTAACGATGTTTTTTTCAGAAGGGGCCTCACCAATGCCTCCTTCAAGACATCAGGGAAGACCACCTCCGACAAGGAACACCGGACAATCAAGGCAAACACCGGGCCAACAGAGTCAACACATCTCATTATGAAACGAGTTGGCACCGGGTCCAGTTCACAAAAGGTGTGCCGAAGCCTAGAAGCAATCTCAATGACCTCAGCCACCTCCACCAGTCTAAACTCACCCCAAACAGGCGGAGTGCTCTTTGGAAGCCCATGGCGACCACTGTCGACCAGATTCTGGTCCACTGGCGGAACCCCCTGCCTGATGGCAGACACCCTGTCCGAGAAGAACCGAGCAAATCCATCACACAGTGCATTCGAAAAAGCTACCTTCGGCTGTAGACAGGCAGGATGAAGAAGCCTGTTCACGGTCTGAAAGAGCACAGCTGGTCAGTTCCTCCTGGCAGCAATTTCCCTAGACAAAAATTCTGACTTCTTACAGTTGATTGCCCCCTGGTATGCACCATAGTGCACACACAGGGCCAGTTTGTCCGCCTCCAGGCCAGACTTCTGCCAGCAGCACTCTAATCTCTGACTCAGAGTCTTCATCTCCTTGAGCTCCCCATCAAACCAAGGGGACCTCAAGTGAGAAGACCTGGGTCGTATACAGACTGGTGCAAGGGAGTCAAGTGCACCAGAAAGCGCCCTATTATAGGTGTCCACTACTGCGCAACCCCCCCGCATGCATTGTCCACTCTAGATAGGTCAGCCACTGCCAAAAAACCCTCGGGAGTAAGCCCCCTCAAAGGGCGGTAGCTGACCATCTCTGCAGGGGGAAAATTACCCGGGGGGGGCCCCGAACCGGAACTTCACTGTGCAATGATCAGACCAAACGACCTTATCAACACTGAGACCATTTATCTCAAGCCCCAGCGAGAACACCAAATCCAGCATGTGGCCACCCTGATGAGTCGTGGAAGATACTCCCTGCACGAAGCCCAGAGAGGACATCATCTGGAGGATATTATAACCCAGCCGAGACGATTCATCCTCAGCCCAAACATTGAAGTCCCCCAGTACTAAACATCTGGGGGCCTCCAATGTTTCACCAACGATGAAATCGGCCACTTCATGAAGGAATTCTCCAGACGCCCCAGCAGGGCGATAAATCAGGAGGACCAAGCAACCTGCACCTGGTCCCCCACGAATGGCCACAGTGTTCTCACCGGGTGCACAGTGAAGCCCAGCTCAGATCTAAAACAAATGGCTACCCCCCCAACCCTGCGTTCCACTCTGGGGCAGTGCACCACGGTATACCCGGACGGGATGGCAGCCTCTAAAACTGGGCCAGCTTCATCACCAATCCAGGTCTCCGTAATGCAAGCCAGATCGACCAGAGAAACCAAGTCCACTATAATTGCAGTCATGTTTCTGACCGATCTGGCATTGCAAAGCACCGCCCTCAGGGGATTAGTGGACAATGCAACCCTACTGGCTACCTGCCCACTCGATCTAGTGGGAACCCTGGTGACAGGAACTAAACACGTCAGACCACTTCCCAAGTCTGGTCTAATCCCAGGGCGCCTTCTACACCTCACCACCTTGATCCTACCACCCATAGTGCATGGGGCACCCAGCCCCACTCAAGTCCTATGATTACTCCCAATTCCAACCTCCCTACAGCGCCTAGCTATAGTATCTGATACAGGAGGACTGAAAAAGAGCCAAAGATCAAAGAGCTGAGATGCCCCATACACTATCCTGGCCCGACCCAAGTTTACGTGCATTCCCAGACACATCCTCCCCAATTACGTAATCTCAATCAAAAACAAAGCACACACACTCACTCACTTACACACACTCAAAACTCACATACACAGAAATCAAACGCCAAAAACCCCCCAAAACACTCCCCTAAAACCAAACGCTAAATAAAATTTACAGAAAAAATTCAAAAAACTACAAATCAAATAAAAATGCCAATACACAGAATGGCACAGTCACTTTCTACTCAAAATTTCCAGAACTTTCAACAGTCAAATTCCCAAGAAAAGTCCATAATATAATATAATCCTCAAGAAGCCCCGGCACCGTTCTCACCAGCCGCTGGTACCTCTAAAAGGATCCCAAAGATTTCTTAGGCCCACAATCAATAAGTCCATAGGGGCCCAAGTCCCGAAAAGCAGTCCGCAGATGAATATCCGAAAGGCACTCTCACTACCAATAGGAGGATCTTTCAATCAGTCATTAAAACCACAGAGGTTCTCTCACAACCTCTGAGGTAAAAATTCAATTCATATGCAGCACTTGCTATTGGAGGGTCAGGGCAGGAAGGAAAAAAAAACTCCACTACTCACCCACGAGAGAAATACCCTGCACTATGGACCCTGGACCCCAGCTAGAGCCCGTTAGCAAGAAGGCTCCCCTGAGAGACCTATAGGCTGCCGATAGCACATCCACTCTTCATTAAATGTGCATCAGCACCTCCTGAAGGGGCCCCAATGCACACACATGCCCCCCTTAAAGGACGAGTATGAAGCTGAATACTAAGTGCCCAAATCGTCCTCACTTCAGTGAAACATAACAAATCCATTAATTATAAATAAACTTGCCAACGTAACATGCCAGCAGTTCCTTGAAGCAGTTCACAGATGCTAATGTCCAGCAGTCACAAAATACTTATCTCCCAGTGTGACTCCTCAAAGCTTATCCTCCTCCGATGGAATAACTTCCTGATTCACTTTCTGAGCTCACTTTCTGGGCTATACAGATATTCAGCTCAAAACCAGTAGTCTCTTCTTCAGTTCTACCAGTCCAAAAAACAGTAGCAGCACCCCAAACACGGTGCACAGTCCAAAGCAGCATAAAGTCCTGCCTGACACAACAATTACCCAAGCAGGAACGCAGATCCAATCCCGCCTGCCCTCCAGATCCAAACAACTGGCACTGCTCCTGTCCGGTCTTCTGATCCTGCCGACAGGACCACAGCAACCCCCAAACTGAAAACGCAGCCAGAATAAAACGGGGTTCAATAAAATTTCAGGAATAGCCCCGGTGCCAGTACAGGACCGATGTCCAGAGCCGAAATCCAACAAACAGACGGACGCAGCTGCCGAAAGGGACCACAGATAAACGCGGACTGCAAACAGACAAAGCGGACTGCAAATGAACAAAACAAAACTCGAACTGACTGCCGAAAAGAAAAGCAACAAAACAAAATACAAGCTCAGCGAACTTGGCAAAAATAAACACAAAATAAAAACCAAAATGAAACGCAAAAAGAAACTATACAGACAGTCAGCCCAGCATGGCCACCATCAAAAGGTATCCTACACTAAATTAAAAGTGACTGTTTTTGGCATCAGGGAGGCAATGATCTCCAAAATTTCCCAGTTCAGTTCCCAGAGGGTGCTAGATGGATCAGCCAAGGCCTAGTACCTCTGGGGAGCTCCATGCCAGTTAACAAGCTCAGTTCCCCTGAAAGTGCTAGATGGGCTAGCCAGGGCCCAGAGCTTCCAGGGAGCCCTTCAGTGTGAAGCCCTGTGAGCAACAGGGAGGCACAAGGTAAAGACAAGTGCTGTGATAGAAAATACTAGTATGCTGCAATTTCTCTCTGCCTATCAGTCAACAGCAGAGGGTGTGAGGAGGAAAGGAGGGTTGGATGCCCTTCTGTGTGCTCATATTTGTGCTGCCTGGAATGTGGACAGCAGGAGGATATTCTGAGTTGCCCCTATCAGGGCAAGTATGTCTGTCAATCTGTACTCCACCCGGGCTAGCTTGCAGACCCCCAGAGAAGCCTGGACTGAAACGTTTACAGTGATTATGGTATGGATTCTGGAAACAGAAAAAGACTTTGTGAAAGGGATGAAATTGTAGGTGAAATGACATGACATCAGGTGTTTTTCTGTGGAATATTATGCTCATGAGGTTTGAAGGACTGAAAAGGAACTTAGTTTAAAATATTTTGGATATTCCGTTATGTTATGTGTCTGTTGTTCTTCTAAACCCCTTGATTTGCAATCCGAGTGCCTTGGAGTACCTGTGGTGCCTCGGAGGTCAAGTTCCAAGCCTGGAGTTCAAGTAAGTGTAAGCAGTATATCTGTGTGGGTGCCCTCCTTGAAAACAAAGGTTGCCATCTTAATACCCCTAGACCTTGGAGGAGGGTTTACAGCACAATGCACTTTGCACAGTCTGAGTGGTAATTCAAACACTGGTTTACTTATCTTCACTATACACGTTTCCCAAATTTTATCCACAGTATATCTTTTGACTGGTAGGGATTACATGGTTGCTGGAAGTTATATGTGTTCCATTCACAAAGCAATTTTAACTTTTAGAAACTAATCAGTTTGGAATCTCAGGGACTCCAACCTCTCTGGAGACTGGTGGTGGTGGGAGGGGTGGCAAGTTGACAACCTTCTCTTATAAGGATACAGCAAACCTCTTCAAGTTAATCATTTTCTTAACAGAAAAAATTGACAAATCCCAAGTACAGTAAACCCCTTATCTATCCATCTACTTACTGCTGAAGGTATCTTCCAGATAATCACACTGCTGTTCAATCTCTTCTTCCTTTATGTTGCAGATGGGGAGTTCCTCCTTTATATCGCAAATGGGGAGTTCTTCATTCTGATCTATCAGTGACAGCAAGTGCTCTAATGGGATTGTGTAGCCTGCACATGTAAAAAAAAAAAAAAAAAAAAAAAAAATCAGAAATGGTTACTAGAAATATTATTTACAAATAGGATAAGCACCTGTTGTAGCTCATATTTGAAACCAAAAATCTTAGCAATCTAATTGTTCGAGAGTGTTAGTTTTCAAAAACACGAACAGCTGACACATAGCTAACAACACTATATGTAAATAGTCTAAATTATTAGAAAAGTACACAGTCTTTAATGTATATAATGGTCCAATCTTAGATATACACAAAGGCCTGGTATCTGGGGCACTCTTTATGGAGCTCTCCAAGTTGACCACAGAATACTACTAAGGAGGCTACCTGCTACTGGCTTCTCTATGAGGGTTGCTTCTCTATGAGGGTTGACTGATGATCAGAGTCCTGTCTACTAGGAGGACCATAAGTCATTACAGTAAACACACATCCCAGCCCACCAGCCTTCCAGAGCTCCCTCCAGGAGCGGGGATCACAGCGGGTGCCGAGAAGAGGCCTCGCTACCTCCCCACAAGAAGCACACAGCTCCCAGCCCACCAGCCTTCCAGAGCTTCCTCCAGGACCGGGGATCACAGCTGGTGCCGAGAAGAGGCCTCGCTACCTCCCCACAAGAAGCACACAGCTCCCAGCCCACCAGCCTTCCAGAGCTCCATCCAGGAGCGACTACAGCGGTGCCGAAGAGGTAATTAAAGTACCTCTACAGCTGCACCCTTGTAAGGGGGTTCTGAACTGCTACGGTATTGTGAGATTGTTATTTAAGCAAAGGTTGTCGTTTACACAGCGGGAACGCTGGAATGCCATCTCTGTCTTTTAAACTGCTTTTATGCTAGGACTACTGTTGGGGGGGCACTCTAGAGACTACCTTTATTTCAATACTGTGGTAATTATAGCAGTTTAAATTCTTTTACCTGTAGCTATTGCTGAGTTCAGCTCCCTAGGATATCCTCGCGAGTGTGAGGTAGCGTTTCAGTCAGGATACAAATTTTACACGCACAGCTAACGAATGTAAACCCTGATCTCCCGCTGCATCCTAATTAGTTGCTTTGTTCCTCCTACAATATAGGCCTCGCTACCTCCCCACAAGAAGCACACAGCTCCCAGCCCACCAGCCTCCCAGAGCTCCCTCCAGGAGCGAGGATCACAGCGGGTGCCAAGAAGAGGTAATTAAAGTACCTCTACAGCTGCACCCTTGTAAGGGGGGTTAGCCCTGCCCCACCCACCCTGGGTCGTCATTACTTATATAGGTGCTGGGTTATGACATCACTTCCTGTCTTTGTTGGGTTATGCCATCACTTCCTGTCTTTGTTTTTACTAAGTCCCCACTTTTCCATTTGCAGGTTATACCTGCCAGCCACCAGAGGGACCCACACTATTCCACTTCTCTTCTCTTCGGCTTACAGCTACCCTGCCCACACCTCCTCCCACACTGAGCCCTATAGCTAGCCCACTTTCGGACCTGTTGCCATCATCACCAAGCCCACACTGAGTGACCACTAGGAGTCGCTATTTCGCACCCCATTTCGGGCCCAAACCTAGCCTGCTTCTGGCCCCCAGAACATGGAGCACGGCTCTCACCCAGGTCCCTTTTCCAAGTGCCCTGAGTCCTGAACCTGGTACCCTGTCCGCCAGAGTCCGTGTCACCACCACTGATCCAAAGTGACATCCACGCTTGCTGGAGGACAACAAAACTATTTCTACCTACCTCCTCTGCTGCTACCGCTAGCGATGTGCTAGCCCACCTCTTACTAAAATGCCTCCCTCTCATCCTTACCCTGATGCCACTGTCCCACCTACCTGACACCCTCCCCAGGCTCACTGGCACTAGCGCCCTCACTTGTTCCGGAGTTAGTACAATCCCACCCTACACTCACCATCTGCCCTAGCCTACAACACCCTCCCCCTAGTCACCGGCCAGCTGCTTCCCCAGGCTCCCACTGGAGGCTTATCGTTCTCGCTTTTTCAGCCTGGATAACCCTGCCCACACCCTGTGCCCAGAAGATCCCCTCCTCTCCTCCACATACCTATCGAAAGCTCGCCCTCCACCGGCCCCTGGCCAGGGCGGTGATCATTCTACTACCGACAAGCAATATACATCCCAACCCAGGCCCAGCCCACACTAGCCCACCAGCAGGGTCACCTGGGCTCTGCACAGCATCTATGAATATATGCAGCCTTCTGAAAAAATTTGATTCCCTCCAATGCTGGGTTACGTTGCATAGACCAGATGTCATAACGCTGGTGGAAACCTGGCTATCAAAATCCACTCCAAACTCCTTTGTTTCCCTCCCTACCAGGTTACTCCCTTTACCGGGAGGATCGTGTAGGCAGGCGGGGGGGGGGGGGCTGTGCAATATATACCAGGGACTCTCACTGGACAAGCACTCCCTGCCCCAGCTCTCGTATACGGGGCACAGGCCCTAACCCTCAAACTGACCCCGGACCCCTCCAGGGGCCCCCCTCTATCTCACCACTGCCTACATTCCCCCAAAAACCAAACCCTGGCAGTGGTTTCGTTAACAGATTATCTTACAACCCTACATCACACAGCTGACCAAATCATTGTGGTGACTTGAACGTTAACTGGCTCAGCACATCCTCCGCCACCACCCATGACTCTTTCGCAGCCATAGACCGACTCAACTCATTTTCCAACCCACCAGAGTAAACACAAAGAGAGGTACCAGCACCTTTCTAGATGTGGTCATCACCAACCGCCCTAAACAAATCCATGATACCCAGGTCCTTCCTGACTCACTTAGTGACCACTCCCCTATCCTTTTCCATTGGGCGACCTCCACACCCAAACCCACGGCCCATTCCACTCTACGTTGGCGCCTCAGACCAGGTGGACTAAAAGGCCTTAAGCAACTTCTTACCCAAATTAACTGGTCTCCCATACACCATGCCTCTGATATAGATATTGCCCTAACCTTCTTTTCCCAAACCTTCAACAAAGCCTGTGACATTTTCGCACCCCTAATGGAAGTCCGAACCAAAGTACGTAATGCACCCTAGGTTACCCCTGCCCTGCTTCAACTGCTCAAGCACAGGGATAACCTATGGCACCTGGCCTCAGAAACAGGCCGGTTGGCGGACAGGCAGGCATACAATGCCACAAGAAACAAACGCACCTGGGCCATCAGAAAAGCAAAGGCCGATCACTATCAGGCTGCACTCTCCTCCTCCTGGGGGAGTGCAAGAACATTCTGGGACAACATCAAACAACTAAATGGGACCGTCGCTCCCCCCCCCCCCCGATCACCATTGACGGCTCTATCTCCACTGACCCAGCCCGCATAGCCAACTTTCTCAACTCATCCTTCACGGACCTTAGTTCGGTACTCCCTAGCGATTTCTTTGACCCTCCCTACCTGCCCCAGTCATCCAACATCCTAGTTTCCACTTACGCAGGGTAAATGCCCAGGAAGTGAGACCACACCTGATTAAAGCACTAAAGAGCAATAGTACTGTCAGCGACTCCCTGGACCCCAGTATCCTCCGCCGGGTTCTGGATCAGGTTCTTGCTCCACTCACTAACCTTCTCAATAAATCCCTCTGCCTGAGGCAATTCCCTTCGGCCTGGAAAACTGCCACAGTTACGCCCATACACAAAGGAGGTGACAGGTCCACAGCCGGGAATTACCGGCCCATCTCCATTCTCCTACCCCTCTCTAAAGCCCTAGAAAAGCTGGTGGCTACTCAAATTACGGATTACCTGACCAAACACAACATCCTCTGCCCAGAACAGCACAGTTTCCGTGCAGGTCACAGTACTAGCACTGCCCTCTTAGAGTTTTCAAATTTTCTACACTCCTCCCTGGACTCTGGCTCACTAGCCGGGGCAGTGTTCATTGACCTCTCAAAGGCATTGGACACTGTCTCCCACCCCCTCCTGCTGGATGCCCTCAGCCACACTGGCTTCGCCACTGGGCCGGTCTCCTGGTGCTCCAGCTACTTGTCTGCCCGCTCTCAGCGTGTTAAAATCAATGGGATCCTTTCCAATACATGTCCTGTCCGCAAAGGTGTTCTGGCTCCATCCTAGGACCCCTACTCTTCTCACTCTACCTCAACACCCTGCCCAATGCATGCACTGGTAAAATTCTGCTGTATGCAGATGATGCCGTCATCTTTGCCACCCAACGAAACCCCATCTCCCTACAGGACACCTTGCAACTATCCTTTAATGATACTGAAACCTGGTTTAAAGAGCATAGACTTGTAATCAATCTCAAAAAAACAAAAACTATGCTTTTTGCCCATCCCCAAAACAAAGCCAGCAATGTCCTGCTCCACATCCTCCCTAGTTCTAAGCTTCCTCTCGAACAAGTCCGCTCGTACAAGTACCTTGGGGTCTCCTTTGACTCAGCCCTCACATACCACAACCACATTGATGCTCTTGCTGAGCTCAGCTACCAATGTTCGGCTAGGTATCCTATACCGCTACAAAAACTGCCTCCCCCGATGCCCTCCGACTAGCGGTCACATCCTCAATAATGTCTCTTGTGGACTATGGCCTGCCAGTTTATGGTGCTGCGGACTCGACCGCCCTCAATAAAATCTGCCTCACCATGAATAAGGCCTGTAGGCTAATTACGGGAGCCCCTAGGCTAACACATACCTGCCAGCAATATGACATGGCAATGCTGCTTAACCTGGACAAACGACTCAGATACCAAACCTGCCTCATAATGAAAAAAACTCTCCTTGGACTATCCCTGCCTGGGCTGACAGCCTCCAACCACCTAGCACAACCCTTAGTTCAAACTCGAACCTCCTGCAAGGCCACTCTACTAGTCCCTAGGTCCAGGACCACACATGGACAAAGGTCCTTCTGTTACAGAGCTCCCTTCTGGTATAACACACTCCCTATCTCCATCTCTGATACCCTCACAATCTCCTGCTTCAAAACTTCACTTCAGAGTCAGCTATTTAACACGCGTAGCTGCGCTTGTCTCTAAGATGATCTAGCCCACTATGCACTGACAAAGCTCACTGAGTGGCTCCTCACCCAAACCAATCACCAACCACGTCCCATAGCCCTCTGAACTCTTACCTCCTGCAGTCTCTGCACACTACTCCATGTATGCTTATACCAATGTATGTTTAATCTGTTACTCTGTATCCAAATAACTGTAAAAGCTTGTGAATGCCAAACCTGTAACCTAACTGATGTAACAAAGAAATAACTGCATGTGACTGCCAAAGCTGTAACCGCAATGATGTAACAAAATGTTGTAATGTACTTGTCCTCTTTGTGACGAGGTACCTTCGGAAATGAGCTACTGGCTCAAAGGTTGCAGACTGATGTACAAATAAATAAATAAATAAATAAAATAGAGTGGTCATGAAGAAGTAGATGTGCCAATAAGGGTTCCCCAAGGGGTTTAATTCTGGGATCAGAACCATTTTCACTATATTTTAATGGCATTGCTCTTGGCTACAATAAACATCCTTGTGCCCACATGTAAGCAATATGACCTGACATGGTAGGGGTATTGGTGGATACACGCCCAGGGATGTGATGAGGGCCAACACTACAGGAGGAGGGGCCTTACAGCCCCTGGAAGTGTGGGTATCCACCAATACCCCACACCCTGAAGGGTCTTACTGCACTTAAAAAAATGGGTTGGGCAAATACATATATACATACATACATACATACATACATACGACTTTGCCAGCAGATAGAGGCCATAAGGTCTATCAAATCTGCTCGAGTGCGCAGCTAACACCCCTAGATTGCAGCTGCCCCTTCCCTTCTCTCCCCTCCGACAATTTCTCATTACTACTTACGTAGAGCCCCCCCATCCCCTATGCCATGCCCTTTTGAAAGTACCAACTGTCCTGCATGATACAGCCTCTTCCGGTAGGGAATTCCATTTCGACACCACCCTTTCTGTGAAATAATGCCTCCTCATCTCCCCCTAAATCTGCCCCCCTGCAATCTTAGCCCATGACCTTTTGTGTCTCTCCCTTTCCTCAGCCTAAATAAACCATCTGTGTCAGTTTTGTTAAATCTCTTCAGATACTTGAACATTTCAATCATATCCTCTCTTTCCCTCCTCTCCTCCTGGGTGTACAAACTCAGATACCTCAGTCTGTCCTCATAGGGCTTGTTTTCCATGCCCTGTATAATTTGTTTTGCCCTATGCAAAATAAGAAAATTAAAAAAAAAGCTCTATAAAAAAAAGAAAAGACCCCCAAAACACAATAAAAATAAGTTAGAAAATGTAAATAGTCCCTCCACAGATTTTTTTTTTTTTTACCTATCAGTCATCTGTCTTTCTACATTGGTAGTAGAAGTATTGTTCATCTACCATGGAACACAAGAATTCAATACTCTGCAGTATTCCTCTAATTAGGGCTTGCCCCTCCTCCCCCCACCGTGCATGGAATTTTAACAGGGAATGCATGAATTCTAAATTCTTCAAAACTCCACTGGTAGACACTCACATAGGCACAGAGGTGCATTATGTGGAGCTACAGGCTCGATTTTATCTGGGACAGGATTAGCAGCAGAGATTGCTCTGTCAAGTTGGTTAGGCTGTGAGGGGGATTTTTCAGAGTAATCAAAGAAACACTAGAAATAAAATATAAATCTGAACAGTACTTTATTTTTTAAAATGTGCGTATAAGAAAGGGATCATGCATAGAAAGAACATGCAATTATGTATTTTTTTTAATTTACGGGAATTTTTATTTTTATTAATTTTTTTATTTTTATTTTATTGAAATCTAGGATTACAAATACCTTTGAGGAGAAACTGCTCGTTTACAAAGGTTCCACATCTAGGAAATGGTAGGTAAACATACAAAGAAAGGTCGATAGGATAATACATGATTGCACAGTAAAAATGAAGAAAAAAGAGCAAAAGACTGAGGCATAGTTTAAATACAGTACCTCAAAGTGTGCAGGGGCAAACTTCGAGAATAAACTTAGAAGAAAACTTGGTAATAAGTGCTGTAGGCATGAGGATAGGGAGGGCATGGGTATGCAGGCAGGAAGGCCATTGTCATAGGGTAAGGGGGACAGGTAGGAGTATACCAGGGGAAAGGAAGAGGCGGGATCGCTGTCCGTAAGTGCCAGGGAGGGGGGTGAGGAAGGGGAGTGGGGGAGAGCAGGGGGAGGCAGGGGAGGGAGGGCATGGTAAGAGGGGTAGTAGACCTGTCTATGGCAGAAGGCAGTGAAACACGGGGCCCCTGGTTAGGTGAAGCAGTCACATTGGCTAGTAGAGGTGAGATGAAGTCGGAGTTGGCTTTTAAATGGGCCAAGGGCAGCAGCAGTAAGAGTTTCTTTGTTGAGGATATTGTGCCACTGTGGAGCTCTTTGAGCAAAAGCCCTCTGTCCCATAGTAGTCCGACATCTGGGGACAAGGAAGATTTGTTGTTGTGAACTTCTGGTTTGTTGTGGGCTGTAGTGATCTATGAGGAGCTTTTCCACCCCTGGGGGCATGATCCAAAAGGAGGATTTTTTTGGCCAGGAGGCAGGTTTGATACTGAATCCAGCTGATGAGAGGAAGCTAACCTGCCCGAGCATACAGATCACAAGAGTGTGTGAGTCGGGGCCTAGTTGAAGGTTCTTATATAAGAGTAAAGATGGCAGCCGTGTTTGTAATGGAAATCAAGAATGAGGGAAGTGGTTTATGAATTCTGTATGTGATGCATCCAAATTCCAGATCACATTTTGGACCTTTTTACGGGGGGAGGGGGGGGTTATTGGCCCATATGTCAAAGGAATGGTAACAGTCAATCAGAATACAGAATTTAATTTGCCAATTTTCTAAGCAGATGATACCATTCTATAAACAAGTGAAAGTTCTGCAGCTGAGGATGAGGGTAATCTGAAGATAGATTGTGAAACAAAGGCTTTATTACAAGCAAGCTGCTTCATAAACTCATTATGTCCTGGGCATCCATCTTGTCTCAGGTTAAGCAATGGAAGGTTCAGACTTCATATGAAACCATTAGATGTAATTTAATAACAAAAAGACAAGGGGGGCGATATAGAGTTGTCTTCTAGGCAGGACACACCTTCCATGAGCTCTCTCCCACTTATCTACATATTATTAAATAACTTTTACAATACTGAAGTTTTCCTTCTCAGACCTTGCTAATTGTTTCTGAAAAGGTCTAGAATTGGTGGATATCAAATTTAGCATGGTCCACCCAAAGAAATATGTGTCTGGGGACCCACAATTGGTGTCTTACAATCCAGCAAGGCCGTGTATGTCAAGAGCAGCTCCGGAGCCAATAGCCAGAGCCCCACAACAGAACCAACCTGGCAGATAATGTTGGAGTCCATGAGTCCATGGACTTCAAGTCGAGCAGATATTACAAAAGCTGAAATCCCACAATGCTGTCTTGAAGGAACTACAAGGGACCGTTACAGATACCAACAAGTGATCACCTCTGCTTTAGCTACGGTGGCTAGTCTCACACAGAATACACAGCTTCAGGAGTGGACGGAATCCCTCGAAAATGAGATCCAAACTAGGAACCTAAGAATTATAGGTGTTCTGGAGGGTGCAGAAGAGACTATTCTGATGGGATATTTAAGACAATAGATGTAAGACTGCATCGCTCTACCTGAGGATTTCAAATGGTCTTCTCTTAAAAAGGCCTACAGATTGAACCCACATATGAGGCCCTCAATACACACCCAACCAGGAACTGTGCTGCTGAAAATCTTGGGGTCAGATGTATAGGGCCCTGTGCTAGCAGTGGCATGAGCTGCTTACCCTATGGAAATTACTGGCGTGGATATAATAAATCTCCTTGGACTTATTCTTCCAAACTAGGGCCTGGAGGAAGAAGTTTGATGTGGTCTGTCAGCATCTCATGGCCCTGGAGATTGTGCACTCATTCTTGTTGATGTACAGGCTTTACATTATCTACAGTGGTAAGACCTGACAACATAATCCAAAAGGCACAGGGTGGTGGCTGTAAAAGACTGAAGAGGAGTTCACCACCAAAGCCGCACCATGAGTGGAACTGTCTATTGACAATTCAGATGAAGATTGAGAGCAAGGACTTAAAGGGGAACTTACGTCAAAATTTACAAAACAATATGTTGTGCAGAGTGTTTTTGACTTGTAGGTGTACTCCTAGCAAGTCCTTCCCTTTGCCTGCTGAAAGAAGTTTTTTTCCTAATCTACTTGCTGGTTTTAGGGCCCCTTGGGATCTTCATGCTTACATTTTTTATGGCTCTTCTTGCTTCTACAATACCTTCTGTCCCAAGTGACAGTGATGCATCCAGGACCATTGATTCAGAGAATAATAACTACTGCAGCAGCAGCAGCAGCAGTCTACTGTTCGGATCCTGATATTCTGGCTTCAGTTAAATAACTCTATCTAATCCAAACTTTCAGTTTTCTAGGTATGTGTCCAGGTCTAGCCAGAAGAAGTAAATGTTTTGTCTTTACAGCTTTTCATTTCATCAAACTATACACAGCTATTTAAAGGGACTTACCAGACTGATGATGTGCACCACATATATTGGTACCTTACCCCTGCGAAAAATCTCTCTGTAGTTTTCATGTAGAAATGCTCATAAAATCATCCCCAACGGGTCTTGCCTACTTCCCAGTCTGTAGTGCCGCCCACACTCCACCCCCACTCAGTCACGTTATGATGGAAAGCCAGGGAGAGCGTGGGGACACACTCAATTATAGCCTATGGGGGGGCAGTTTTCCCATTGTTTTTATATATTGTAATGGTCAAATGGTGATTAATCAAGGGCGCGATGGGCTAACAAAGGGCCTTGGTAGTGGGTTAATTCTTATGATATCCTGACCCAACTCATAACGCGTGGCTGTGTGTGGGGCTAGAGTGTAAGGCACTACAGTCCAAGAAGTAGGCAAGAACAGGTGGGGACAATTTTACGAGGATTTTTACATGAAAACTACAGTGATATTTTTAGGACTCTATGCAGCAAATGCCTTTCGCAGGGGTAAGGCATCAATATATGTGGTAGATATCTGAATTGATTAATCTTGGTAGATCTCTTTAAAAAGCACACAAATCACTCAGGGTCATAAATACTATAATTAGTAAAGACCCTGGCTATTTCGTTAAAGATTAACCCACTCAATCATCCCTCAGGCGTTCGCCATCTGTAAATGTAGACTTCATTAGAGCTCCATGGAAAAGGGGAGTTACTTAAAATTACAGCTCTTCTACTGTAAACTTGTCAACAACAAAAAAAGCAACCCTTTTTGAATTGATGGTTCTGGATGCATCACTGTCACATGGGACAGCAGGCACTGTAGGAACAAGAAGAGCCATAAAAATGTGAACATGGAGATCTCCAGGGACCGTAACACCAACAAGCAAATTTAGAAAAAAACTCTTTTGAGCAAACAAAGGGCAGAACTTACCAGGACTACACCTACAAATGAAAGCACTCTGCACAACACATTTTATTTGTACATTTTGACTTTAGTTCTCCTATAAGTTTCTTATATCCCATTACCAGGTTCAGTACCTTCATCTGTTTTCTTTTGTACTCCCTCCCCCACATAACTGTGAAGTGGGATGTCGTAACTGTGCTAGGGTGAAAATTCTGAGACTTTCATATATGGTGGAAGGGGTAATTTTGGTGCTAAGAATTTTTGGTGAAGTGTCCCAGTGGTTAGTGCTGCCATTACTTATACTACCCTGGCATGTCAGTGGTGGGTAGGATCATGGAGACACTCCTTAAGGAACAAATTGTTTAACACCTGGAATTCATAGGGGAACAGGATCCTAGGCAACATGGATTCACAGCAGGAAGGCCCTGTCAAACAAATCTTTCTTTGACTGGGTGACAAAGGTAGTGGACGATATCGCCTGTCTAAATTTCATCAAATCCTTCGATACCGTTCCACATAGAAGGTTGGTCAACAAGCTGGGTAGTCTGGGGTTTGGCCACAAGGTGGTGAACTGGGTTAGTAACTGGCTGAGAGACCTAAAGCAGAGGGTAGTAGTAAACGGAACCCACTCAGAGGAAATGGAGGTGACCTGTGGAGTACCCCAAAGTTCAGTTCTGGGGCCAATCCTCCTCAATGTCTTCATCAGTGACATTGCAGAAGGGCTGGAGGGGAAGGTTTGCCTGTTTGCAGATGACACCAAGACATGTAACAGAGTTGATAAACCAGAGGATGTGGTAAGAATGAGAAATGTCCTAGATAAGTTGGTAAGATGGTCCGAGGTATAGCAGCTGAGATTTAACGCAAAGAAGTGCAAGATCATGTATGTGGGGAGTAGAAACCCAAGAGAGAGCTACAAGATGAGGGGAGCTGCTGTCAGTCACCAGAGAGGAAAGAGATTTGGGGGTCATCATCACAGATGACCTGAAGGCCACCAAGCATGCAACAAAGGTGGTGGGGAAGGCCAGTGGGATCTTGGGTTGTATAGGAAGGGGTATCACAAGGCTAAGGAGGGATGCACTGGTTCCACTGTACAAAACACTGGTGAGGCCACATCTGGAGTATTGCATACAGTTCTGGAGCCGCACCTTCATACGGACATAGACAGGATGGAGACGGTACAGAGGAGGGCAACTAAGATGGTGCAGGGATTACATCATAAGACATACAAGGATAGGTTAAAGGACTTCAATATGTATGTGCTGGAACAGAGGAGGGAATGGGGAGACATGATTGAAACATTTAAGTACCTCAAGGGCATAAATAAGGTGAGAGGAGATAACATCTTCCAATATAAAAAGAGTACTAGAACAAGAGGACAGGACATGAGATTGGAGGTATGGGGGTGGGGTGTACAAAGGGAAATGTGAGGAAGTTCTTTTTCACTCAAAGGGTGGTGGATGCATGGAATGACCTGCCTCAGGAGATAAAAACAAACAGAAACACAGGCTTTGATGGCAGATATGGACCGCTTGGCCCACCCAGTCTGCCTATTCCCTACCTATTGGATAAATTGCAGATCCTAGTTAAATCAAATCAAATCAGTTTTATTTCTAAAAGGTGCCTTTCTAAAACCAAGGCGCCTGTACAATAAAATACATAAAATAAGCTATTAAAAACAAACATAATTTACAACAAAAAGTAGTATAGTAGCAGCATAACAAAACATAACAAAACATATCAAAAACAGCAGCATCAATCAACAAATGCCAAGCCAAAAAGATGAGTTTTTAAGGCAGTTTTAAAACTCTGGACGGTTAGGCAATTTCGTACCCTACCCAATGAGGTAGAGAATTCCACAGGGACGGAGCAACAAAGCTAAATACCCTTGCTCCCGACGTCTGCAAATGTACCCAGGGAATCTCTAGCAGTCCCTCATCGGTAGATCAGAGAGGACGGGAGGGACAGTAGGGACAAAGGAGATCTTTCAGGTAGCCCAGTCCCTGGTCATGTAGGGCCTTACAGATTAGCAAAGCAACCTTAAAGGTGATCTGCCACTGTACTGGCAGCCAGTGCAGACCGCGGAGCACAGGCGTTATGTGACCGGCTCTTGAAGCACCAGTCAACAGCCTGGCTGCCGCATTCTGCACTAGCTGCAAGCGGTGGATATCAACCCCCAGCAGCCCTAGGTAAAGGACATTGCAGTAGTCAAGGCGGGAGGTAACGAAGGCGTGAACCAACATTGGAAGATCATCGGGAGGAACCAGATGTTTCACCCGGGCGATATTTCTCAGATGGTAAAAAGAAGTTTTAACAACTGCTGACACCTGTAACTTTAGGGTCAGATAGTCATCAAACATAACGCTCAGGTTCCGCACCCGGTCTGAGGTAGCTAGCTGGACACCTCGAAGCCATAAACCCGAAGGGGAACCTGCCAACATACCCACCTCACGATGACCAGGGTTTACAACCAACACCTCAGTTTTTTCAGGGTTCAGCCTTAGCCAGCTCACATTCATCCAGGCCTGAATTTCAGTCAGACAGCTATTGAGCACTGAAACAGCATCATCTTGTTCGGGGACAAAAGACATGCATAGCTGAGTATCATCTGCATAGCAGTGAAAACTCAAGCCATACCGTCAGCCTACTTCTTCCTAACACCCACCAGAATTGCCTTGTGTCTATCCTATGCATTCTTGAATTCCCCCACTGTTTTTGACTCCACGACCTCCTCAGGAAGGCCATTCCATGTGTCCACCACCCTCTCTGTGAAAAAATACTTCCTCACATTGCCCCTGAGCTGTCCCACCTCTATCTTCAAATTGTGCCCTCTTGTTCTTGCACATCTTTTTTTCTGAAAGATGCTACCCTCTTGGACTTTGTTGATTCCCTTGAGGTACTTGAAAGTTTCTATCATGTCCCCCCTCTTCCTCCTTTCCTCGAGGGTATACATATTAAGCTCCTTTAGTCTCTGTCTGTATGGCTTCTGTTGCAGACCCTGCACCATTTTAGTTGCCCTCCTCTGGACTGCCTCCATCCTATCTATGTCCTTGTGGAGCTGGGGTCTCCAGAACTGCATGCAGTACTCCAGATGGGGAGGAGTACACACTGCAGCAGGATTCAAACATGCATGGGATAGGAATGAGGGGGCCATAGAGATGAGAAGGAATAGCTTAAGCAGGTGACCAACTATTGGCTCCGGCTGCCAAACAGGTAGGGAAAAGGGCAGACTGGATGGCCCCGGTGGTCCTTTACTGCCAACAACTTCTATGTTTCTATGTTATATTGACTACTGCAGTCAGCTTCAGAGATGCATTACTGATGCTTGTATGAGAAGGGGGATTTCCTTTTGCCTATATGGTTTGCAGGTATGAATAATGACTGCCTCTACTGTACCCTTCATTTCATCAAGATATAAATGTAAATGAAGGTACTTCAGTCTGGTGTGAAAACCTGCTGGACTCCACTGTAAAGATCATAACCTAACTCGTGTAGTGCAACCTGGAATATTATAATGTTTCATTGCTACTGTACCAGGCAGTGCTGCCGCTGTCCTCTGCAGTTCCTATGTTCTTGTCTTATGCTGGCTATGAAGCTTTTCTAGGTATAGTAACTGCCCTGCCATTTTCTGTAGTTTAAAGTGTATCTGAGTCAGAAAAAAATGCTTTTAGAGAGCAAGGGGAATTCACAAGACTGGTAACAGAAAGTACAGTTACGTAAGAACTTACCGTAACAGTAGATCTTCGAGAGAGGCTCTTGCAGTAGGTAATTACATATAGGACTGACACCGGCAGGCAGCAGGACCCCACAGAAAAATTTCTAGCTAGCAGTCCCTGGCGAGGGACCGCCCCCATGTCAGGTGACCGGCATCAGGAGACGTCGGTATAAAGGGGCGGTCCCTGACGCCCGCCTTCCAGTTCTTTCCCGACACGGGCCAGAAAGGCTGGACAAGAGAGAAGCGGATATTTCCCTCACTGGAAAAAGAGCTGAAAAAGCCTAGGGGATGGAGGGCGGGAAGGTATTGCCTACTGCAAGAGCCTCTCTCGAAGATCTACTGTTACGGCAAGTTCTTATGTAACTGTACTATCTTACTTCGAGAGGGCGCTTGCAGTAGGTAATTACATATAGGACTGAATCCCAAGCAGTGTGGAACAAAGAGAGGGACCGGGAGGAAGAAAACTACTCCAAAAAGCAGTTCTAGCTGTACAAGCCTCAAGACAAGAGGCCTTGCAGAACGGCCAGCCCGAAGCCTGCTCTACAGCGAGAGGCAACATCCCCAAACTGTAGTGTTTAGTAAAGGTATGGACAGGAAGTCCAGGTGGCAGCAGCACAGATGTCTGCCGCAGACACATTTTTGAAACAAGCCACTGAGGCAGCTACTGCTCTGATGGAGTGGCCTCTTACTTGACCCGGTAGGGTCTTGTTATATTTGTCATAACAGAAAGTGATGCAATAAGCCAACCACTTAGACAGGCATTGCTTGGAAACAGCATTGCCTTCCCTTTTATGAGCAAAAGAGATGAACAATTGGTCAGTCTTTCTGAGATCCTTCGTCCTGTAGGTGTAGTATCTCAGAATCCGGTGAACATCCATAGTATGGAGTAAATACTCCCCTTGATTAGAGTACTGCGTAAAAAAGGCAGGCAACTCCATGGACTGATTCAGAGTAGACTCAGCTTCTACTTTAGGGAGAAACTTAGGATTCGTGCAAAGAGCAACTCATTCCTTGTGAAAAATCAAGTATGGGATTTTGCACATCAGGGTCTGGAGCTCAGAAATTCTCCGAGCTGAAGTAATGACCACCAGGAAGAGAGTCTTCCATGAAAGGAACTTCAAATCCGCAGAAGCTGCAGGTTCAAAGGAGGGAGAGTAAGTTTCTCGAGAACAAAGTTCAAGTCCCAAGGGAGCAGGAGTGCAGATGGGGGGCCTCAGATGGAGGACCCCTCGGAGAAAGGTCTTAGAGACCTCCAATTGAGCGAAAGCTTTGTCTGCGAAGGGAACATGATAGGCAGAGATGGCCACCACGTGTACCTTCAGAGAAGAATGACTGAGACCCAGGTCAAACAGATGACATAGATACTCCAGCAGAAGCCCCGCTGAACAGGAGAAGGGTTCCACGTTCTTGGAAGCAGCCCAGATAATGAATCTTTTCCACTTCATGGCATAGGTGGATCTGGTGGAGGGTTTTCTGGCCTCCACCAAAATCTCCACCACTTTGGGAGACACTCCAAAACGGGATTGGGCTAAGTCTGCAGGAGCCATGCATGCAGTTGAAGGGATTTGAGGCCTGGATGGACCAGTGTCCCCTGATCCTGGGTCAGTAAACCTCAAGAGAGAGGAAGAGGAAGAGGAAGAGGAGGAACCTCTGAGTATTGTTGTAGAAGAGAGAACCAAACTTGCCTGGGCCAGAAAGGAGCAATCAGAATCATTCGTGCTCCTTCTGAAGCTAGTTTCTGCAAGACTTGTGGGATAAGTGGAATTGGGGGAAAGGCATAGACGAATCTGTCCTTCCAGTCTAGAGACAGATCGTCGCTCCAAAAAGCGCCTCGCTCTGGAACGAGCGAGCAGAAGATGGGAAGTTTTGCATTTAGGGGGGATGCGAACAGGTCGACCTGTGGTGTTCCCCAAAGTCGGAAGATATTGTCTAGGACCCCTTGGTCCAGTTCCCACTCGTGAGTCAGAGCAGAGGAGCGATTTAGCTTGTCTGCCAGGGTGTTGTCGACTCCCGGAACGTGAACTGCCGTGAGTTGAATGTCGTGTTGTGTTGCCCAATCCCAAACCCTCATTGCCTCCCTGCAAAGAGGGTAGGACCGAGTCCATCCCTGTTTGCTGATGTACCACATCACGCACATGTTGTCCATCTGGACGGCAAGGTGGCCAGGAAGGATGTATTGGTGAAGGGCTTGGACAGCGTACAACACTGCCCGAAGCTTGAGCACGCTGATGTGGAGAGCTTGTTCTAGCTTGGACCAGGAGCCCTGGGTCCGATGAGGGCCTAAATGGGCTCCCCAACCTTCGCCCGAGGCGTCTGTGGTTAGAGTCTGGGAGGGAGGGGCGAAAGAAAGGAACTCCCCGAAACAGGTTCTCTCGAACCATCCACCATTGCAAGTCTCGAAGCATCGGCGAGGAGACCAGAACTGGGTGATCTAGATCGTCCACTAGCTGATCCCATTGAGAGCGTAGAGTCCACTGAGAAATTCTCATGTGGAGTCGAGCGCGAGGAGCCGTCAGGATAGCAGCCGCCATGAGCCTCAGAAGGCGAAGGACCGACCTCGCAGAGACAGTCCTGTGGTCGGACAGCAGACTTATTTGGGTCTGGAGGGCGGATGCCCTGTCCGGAGGCAGGAAGGCCTTGCCCATGGTTGTATTGAGAATTGCCCCAATAAACTGTAGACTCTGGGATGGGTCCAGAAGAGACTTGGAATGGTTGATGGTAATACCCAGGCAGGCAAAAACCTGCTGGGTAAGGGAGAGGTAACGCAGGAGTTCCTCCCTGGACGAGGCCGTCAGGAGCCAATAGTCCAGGTACGGAAAACCTGCACTCCCCTGGTACGCCACCACTGCCAGGCATTTGGTAAACACTCGGGGGGCCGAGGATAGACCAAACGGGAGCACCGTGAACTGGTAGTGGTCCCCCTGGAACACAAAATGAAGGTATTTGCAATGAGATGGGTGAATGGGAATGTGCAGATAAGCATCCTGCATATCCAGAGCACACAGCCATTGACCCGGCCGGAGGAGGGGCAGAAGGCTCTGCAAAGAGAGCATCCTGAACCTTTTGTATTCTACGAAAAGATTCAGGGAACTGAGATCCAAAATTGGTCTGAGATCTCCTGTCTTCTTTGGGACCAGGAAGAAATGGGAATAGTAACCCGTCCCTCGCAGATGAAGGGGGACGGGCTCTATTGCTTGTTTCAGCAGGAGAGCCGAAATTTCCTCCTGGACCAAGAGAAGATGTTCCCATGAATATGACGACTTCAGAGGGGGGGTGGCAGGGGGTTTCTGAAGAAACTCTGTCGAGTGTCCATCTGCTATGAGCTGGAGCACCCAAGAAATACAGGTTACTCACCTGTAACAGGAGTTCTAGGAATGGTATATGTTGTTCATCCACACTCATTGGCAGGTATCCTTGCCGCTTTAAATCTTGCCGGAAGGTCTTCAAGCTTGCTCCTCCACCCACCCGGGTGGTATAACTCTCGGCTCCGCCCCATGACGCCAGATCTGGCCCGCTGGAAGCTCAGGTTGTGCGTCGAAGCCGGGGAGGTCGGGTGGGTCGTGTGGATGAACAACATATACCATTCCTAGAACTCCTGTTACAGGTGAGTAACCTGTATTTCTAGGGACATGGATATGTTGTTCATCCACACTCATTGGCAGACTCCTAGCAGTTCTCCGGGAGGAGGGAGGCAGAGCACACCCAATACTTACTTGGGAAAGAGAGACTGGAGAACCGAGGCCCCAAAACCAGCATCCCGGCGTGACTCAAGGTCGATGTGGTAGTGGGTAATGAAGGTGTTTGCTGACTTCCAGGTAGCAGCCCTGCAGATTTCCTGGATAGGGACGTCCCTGGAAGCAGCCACCGTTGCAGCAGTATGGCGGGTAGAATGAGCTCTTATCCTCTGGGAGGCTCCATGCCCGCCAACTTATAGCAGAGATCTATGCAGGAGGTTACCCACCTGCTTATCGTCCGCTTGGCTGCAGGTCTGCCAGATCTGGCTTCAGCGTGGTGACAAACAGCTGGCGAACCTCTCCCGAATTTCAGCGTCGCTCGCCCTTATAATAGCGGCCCTTCAGGGTCCAGAGTATGGAGCCTATGACCTCCGAGGTGTGATTGGGGTAGAACACCGCAGAGTCAACACCTGGTTAAGGTGAAACTCCGACACCACCTTCGGAAGGAATTTCGGGGGGGGCGCGAGGACAACCTTGTCCCTGTGGAAGACCAGGTAAGGAGACTCGATGGAAAGCGCCTGGAGCTCTCCCATCCTTCTGGCTGACGTGATAGCCACCAAGAAGGCGGTCTTCCACGACAGGTGAGAGAAGCACACCTGTGCATAGGTTCGAATGAAACGCCCATGAGCTTTGCCAATACCAGCAGTAGATCCCACGAGGTGGGGTTCCCGCACTGGAGGGGAAATGTGATCAAGGCCTTTGAAAAAGCGCCAGACCACCTTCTCCTGCGCCACCGACTGCTTCCCGGCCCGCGCCCGGTAAGCAGAGATGGCTGCCAGGTGCACCCTTAGGGTCGTCGACCTAAGCCCTTGACTAGAAAGGGACCATAAATAGTCCAAGATGCTTGCCAAGGAACAGGAGGAAGGGTCCAAGCCCTTGCCCTGACACCAAATGGAAAACCTTTTCCATTTGAAGGCATAGCATTTTCTGGTCGACTCATACAGGACGCCTCAACTACATTGAGGACCTCGTCGGAAAGACCCAAGGCCTGGAACTCTGGCAGCTCAGGAACCAGGCCGTCAGGTGCAGGATTGAAGGTCCGGATGGAACACCTTCCCTGATTGACTGAGAGCAGGTCCGGGCGAGCTGGAAGCTGCCGCTGAGTCCTGGAGCTGAGACTGAGGAGATCTGGGTACCAGAACTGGCGAGGCCAGTCTGGGGCTATCAGAATCACCTGCCCTTGTCCCTCCTCGCCTTGAGAAGCACCTTGTGGATCAAGGGAAATGGGAAAAGGCGTAAAAGAGGCCGGGGTCCATTGCCTCGAGAAGGCATCCCCTGCAGCGAGCCCTGCTGAGGCGGGCATGGAACAGACTCAGCTCGCGTTCTCCATGGAGCAAACAGGTCCACCTGAGGTGTGCCCCAAAGGGAGAACAGATGCTGTACTACCTCCGGCAGGAGAGACCACTCGTGGGATGCAGCCCCTATCCGGCTCAGGGCATCGGCCAGGGTGTTGGAGGCTCCTGCCACGTGAATGGCTAGGAGATCCGCCTCCAGGCTGCGCGCAGTGACCTACATGGAGAGCTTCCTTGCATAGAAGCATGGAGCGTCCCGCCCTGGCGGTTTAGATAGTACATGGTCGTGGTATTGTCCGTCTGGACTCGGACCACTTGACCCCGGAGGAACGGAGCAAAGGCGGTGAGAGCTAGGCGGACCGCTCGGAGCTCCAGCAGGTTGATGTGGCATCGGGACTCCCGCGGGGACCAGAGGCCATGAGCCCGGTGTTCCCCCAGATGGGCACCCCAACCCATCAGAGAGGCATCGGTCGACAGAGAGACCGCCGGCTCGGGCGGACGACGGGATGCCCTCCTGCAAATGATCTGGAACGGTCCACCACTGGAGAGCGCTCCACATCCCCTGTGTCACCGACACAAGCTGGTCCAAGGATCGCAGCGTTGTGACCACTGGCTGGCCAGTCCCACTGAAGGGACGCATGTTCCAGCGGCCCAGCGGACCCACGCTGGTGCAGGCCGCCATGAGACCCAGGAGGCGCAGGAAGTCCCGGCAGGGCGCACTGCCCAACCAGAAATGATCGGGCAAAGGAGGAAAGAACCTCGGCCCTGTCCGCTGGAGCCGCGCCTGGCTCGAAGAGTCGAGCTGCGCCCGATGAATAGAATCACCTGCTTGGCTCGAGTTCCGACTTGGCCTCGTTGATAAGGAGGCCCAGTTGAGAGCAGACCTGGAGGCCAGATCTCTGGACCACTCCGCCTCCTTCCTGGAGGGAGCTGCTATCAGCCAGTCGTCAGGTAAGGGTACACCGGACCCCTCGGCGCCCGCAGAAATGCTGTCACCACTGCCATGCATTTGGTGAAGACCCTGGGAGCTGGAGACAAGCCGAAGGGCATGGCTTGGAACTCGAGAGGGATCCTTCCGCTCGAGGCGAAGGAATCTCTGGTGAGACGGACGGATAGGGACGTGAAAAACGGCCCCTGCAAGTCCAGAGAGCAGAACCACACGCGCGTTCCAAGGATGGTATTATCTGAGCCAGAGTGACCATCCTGAAGGTTCGAGACCTTAGGAACTTGTTTAGTCGTGTAGGTGAGAATGGGCGCCAGCCCCGTCCGTTTGGAACCAGGAAGTACCTGGACACAAACCCTGGGTCTGAAGGAGGTCCACCACCTCTCTTACCACCTCCTTCTGGAGGAGGAGGCGATGTCGGCTCGACGAGCGCCAGTGAGGCTGGGGATCCCGAAGCCCCGAGGGCGCGGCTCTGAGGGTGGTGCCTGCTCGAATTCCAGAGGCAGGCCTCTTCCACCACCTCAAGACCCACCTGTCCGTGGTAACACGGACCAGGCGGAACGGAAGTGCGAGCCGCCTCCACGGGGGACCCAGGTGGAGACGGGAATGGGGCGACACCCTCAGCCCGCCACTGGGCAGGCTTGGAGGAGGGACCGCCGAGGGACCTCCTGGGCCCTTCCTCCTGCCTCCTGTTAGAGGAAGCGGCGGCTTGGGTTTGGGATGCCAAGGCCGAGCCTGCTGGCCCTGGCGTTGCTGGGCCGGGCGCGCCAGGGGCACAGAAGGACGAAAGGGCTTAGGCTGTGGTTTGCGGCCTTTGTCCTTCTGAGCGGAAGAGACCGAGTCCAAGGTGGCATTGGACTTCTCGATCCTCTGCAGGTGACCTTCCACCCCAGGGCCGAGGTCAGTCCCAAAGGAACATCCGCCAACTTGTGCTGGGTATCCAAGTAAAGGTGGATATCCTCAGCCAAGCCGCCGACGCATAGCCACTGCGGCCGCCACCGATCTGGCACATGAGTCCCCTATATCCAAAGCAGTCTGGAGCTGCTGTTTGGCCACTGCCCTGCCCTGGTCCCGCACCTGCTTAACCGTAGTCTGCAGATCGGCGGGAAGATGAGGATGACCTCATCAGGAGCCCAACAGGGCATGAGAAAAATGTGCCATGAGGGCGGCCGAACTGGCCTGACGAAGGCGAGAGAGGACATAGCGTAGACTTTTAGCCCGACATAGTCCAATTTCTTGGACTCCTTGTCAGGAGGTTTGTCCATCCCTGGCGCTGCCGCGCGCCGAAAACGCTGTCGGTAACCAACCCTCAGCAGAGGGGTGTTCCAAAACCGGACAAGGAACCGGGGACCGATACTTCCTGGCCATCCTGGCCGGGCGCAGGGCAGGAAGCAGGCGCTGCCAAAGCTCCAGTGCGGACCCACTATGGCCTCGGCCACCGGAAGGCCTCCGTGGAGAATCCCTCGGTCCAGAATCTCCGTGAGGGATACCTGGCCCGTTTGGAAGCGGGTTCAAGCTCCATCCGTGGACTCCGAGATGAGCGAAGCAGTCCTAGGAAGGACGACGGGCTATCGTCCATTGACTGACCTCCTGAAGACTCCAAGTCCAGTCGCTTGGAGAAAAGGAGGAATCATCTTCGGACTCGGAAGAGTCCTCGAAGAGCTGCCTCTGGCCTGAGCCACCCTTCACCTGCCGAGGTCGGTCGGGAGTGAGGGTAACTGACAGCCGATGGGGTAGACCCTTAGCCGACCGAGAATCTTGGTCGGAGCCCCAATTGGTGGCTGTGAGGCGGAGGTTCCACCGAATCGGTGGAGCAGCTGGTTTTGCCGAACAACCGGCCTGGGCATGGGCTCCTCGGATAAGTCGAGGGTTGTGTCGGCCGTTCGGTGACAGCCACTTAATGGCGGGAAGGCGGCGAGTCGGCTTATTCCCGGCCAGGAGGAGCTGTTGCAACATAAGGTCCTCGTACCGTCGGCGTGACTTATGCCAAGCCTCCCTCATCCGAGGAGGAGGACGATGGCGAGGCTGGGCTACCACTGTGCCGAGACCGAGACCGGCCTGGACGGTGGGATCGGCTGGACCGCCAAGAGGTCCGAGACCGAGACCGAGAGTCCCAGAATTTCCGAGGTCGGTGCGGGAGGTGTCGGCCGAACCGCACCCCTTCGGCTCGGATGGTCCATCCGAGGGTCCTGGAACCGGAGGCACAGGCGAGCCCACGGGATCTCACACCTCCGGGGAACCGGGAGAGGGGAATTTCAGCTGCTAAAGGCGATAGCTCGGTCTAATGGGTCGAGAAAAACTTTACTTCATCGGTGGGAGTCTCGGGTCAACTGACCTGACGGGACACCGTGAGGCTGAGGCCGGTCATGCCAATGGACCAAGCCGACGGTCGGACGGTCTGGGAGAGGGACCTTTCCGCCCCCAAGAGCGCCGACGGGAGGGACTCTACCCTGTCCTCTTTTGGACCGAGAATAAGGTCCCAGAGATGAGGTCCTTCTCCTTTAGTGGAGAGGGACAGACAAAGCTCCTAAAAGAAGTCGCAAGAAGAGCCCAGGAGAGCGGATAATTGCCGCGCCGAGGAAGATACGGCCCGCGCCGCCTCTTCTCGAGGGCGACCCATCCACCGAGCTGATCCGGCCGAAACGCCGCCGCGACACCGCCAACCGGGCCTCCTTGACTTCACCGAGGGAACGCTTCGGGACGCCCAGTTGCAATCGGGCAGCACGGCCCGAGGGACGAGGCCAGAAAGATGAGCACAGGCCTAAGCTCGCGGTCGCTCAAGGCCTACAGTAGACACACGTGGAGTGTGGATCCGTCCGAGACATCTTCTGCCCGCATGGGCATCTCCAAACTGAGTCGATTTGTCCATCGTAGCCGCTGGGATAGAAGATCAAGTCTTTTTTGCAAAATTTATTTTTAACCGTAAACGGAGAAATAGGAACCAGTCTCAAACGCAGAGCTGTTAAGGAGGGAACCTGAGCTTCCAAGCGTCAGGAAGACTCATGCCATGGGGAAGGAGAGCCGAGTTATACCACCCGGTGGGTGGGAGGAGCAAGCTTGAAGACCTTCCGGCAAGATTTAAAGCGGCAAGGATACCTGCCAATGAGTGTGGATGAACAACATATCCATGTCCCTAGAATCTGTGGTTATCCTTTCCCATCCCGGAAGGTGGAGGGAAAAAGTACAGTTACGTAAGAACTTACCGAAACAGTAGACCTTCGAGAACAGCTCTTGCAGCAGGTTACACCATTAGGACTGAAGCCGGCAGGCGTCAGGACCCCACGGAAATCTTCTAGCTAGCAGTCTTCAGCGGGGACTGCCTCCGACGTTGGTCCTGCCCCCGACATCAGACGTAGTACATCAGGAGGTGGTCCCGCCAGAATCCCCAGTTCTCACCGGAGACTTCCGCCGCTGGATGACATCAGAAGTGGAGACCGAGGATCCGCCATCAGAAGAAAAGAGCGAAGTTTCTGCCGAGGCCTGGTTAGCCGCACTCCTCCAAGGGGAATGGTGGGTGGAGATTTGCTGCAAGAGCTGTTCTGGATGATCTACTGTTACGTAAGTTGTTACGTAACTGTACTATCTTACTTCGAGAAACAGCTCTTGCAGCAGGTTACACCATTAGGACTGATTCCCAAGCAATAACGCCTCTAGACACTCTGGGAGGAGGCATAATGGACAGATCTTAAAAAATCCTGACTCTAGGACAGGAGACCCTGTAGAACAGCGAGGCCGAAACCTGCTCTCCGCCGTGAGGCGATGTCCAGGCTGTAATGCCTGATGAAGGTGTCCACGGAGCTCCATGTAGCTGCGGCACAAATGGCCGAGGTGGAGACGTTCCGCAGCGCTGCGAAGGAGGTAGCCACCCCCCTAGTCGAGTGACCCCGGACTGTGCCCGGAAGGGACTTCTGTTTGTCATTGTAGCAAAATGAAATGCACAGGACAAGCCAGCAGGAAAGGGTCTGTTTTGAGACTGGTTGGCCCAACATCCTCTCAGCGAAGGAAATAAACAGCTGCTTGGAGTTGCGATGCTGTTTGGTCCTGGTCAAGTAGTATCTTAAGGAGCGGTGAACATCTAGGGTGTGAAGCAATGCCTCTCCTCTATTGGTGTACCTAGGGAAGTACACCGGCAGATCGATGTCCTGATTAAGGGTAAGGGCTGAGACCACCTTAGGCAAGAATTTAGGATTCGTCCTCAGAGACACTCTGTCCTGGTGGAAAATTAAATAAGGTTCCTTACACATAAGAGCGTGTAGCTCAGAAATTCTCCTTGCTGACGTGACAGCAACCAAAAATAACATTTTCCACGACAGAAAACACAGCTTGCAATCTGCGGCAGGTTCAAAAGGGGGCAGCATGAGCTGCTCCAGGACGAAGAGTGGTCCCAAGGAGGGACGAGATCCTTGATGGGTGGCCTAAGGTGTAACACCCCCCTCAGGAAATCACGAGAAGCATCGAGTTGTGCCACTGTGCGTTGACCTATCGGGTAGTGGTAGGCCGAAATCGCACAGAGGTGAACTTTAATTGAGGAGTAGGCAAGGCCTGAGTGGAAGAGGGAAAGCAGGTATTCCAGGACTGATTTCACTGGGCAATCTAAAGGGGAGAGGCCACGTGCCTGAGACCACAGGCAAAACCGGCCCCATTTCATGGCGTACATCGCATGCGTTGCCGGCTTTCTGGCGGCAGAAAGGACTTCCGCCACCTCTTGCGAGACCCCGTGTCGCATAATGGCTATGTCTCGAGGAGCCAGGCATGCAGGTTCAGTGAGCGTAAGTCCGGGTGGACTAGCGAACCTCCTCTTGAGACAGCAGATGGGAGCTGATGGGCAACGGGAGGGAGGTTCCCGGACAATTAAGGCCAGCATGGGGAACCAGATCTGTCTGGGCCAGAAAGGCACTACCAAGATCATTGTTGCGTGCTCCCTGCGAAGTTTGAGAAGGACTCTCTGGATCAACGGGAAGGGAGGGAACGTGTAGAGGAATCTGTCCGCCCAGGAGAGGGACAACGCGTCTCACCAAAAAACACCAGGCCCTGGATCTAGCGAACAAAAATTGGGCAGTTTTGCCTTGGATGGGGACTCGAACAAGTCCAATTCTGGAGTGCCCCATCGAAGAAACAGATCCTCTGCTACCTCCTGAATTAGTTCCCACTTGTGGACTCTGGTCTGGGATCGACTCAGGCCATCTGCGATTGTGTTGTCCACTCCGGGAACGTGAACTGCAATCAGGCTTGTGCCGTGTCAGATTACCCAATCCCACACTCTCATAGCTTCCCTGCAAAGGGGATAAGAGTGTGTGCCTCCTTGTTTGTTCAGGTAATACATCACCGCCGTATTGTCTATCTGAAGCAGAAGGGTACTCAGCGGGATTTCTGACTGGAAGGCCTGCAGGGCATAAAGGACCACCCTCATCTCCAGAATGTTGATATGGAGGTGAGCTTCCTGAGGGGGTCCACGTTCCCTGGGACCTCACCCCGTTCAGGTGTGCTCCCCACCCCAGCCCTGAGGCGTCTGTGGAGAGGTTTACCTCCGGGGACAGCACTGCAAACGGAACACCCACAGAGAGCGTCCCTGGGTCTAGCCACCATTGCCAGTCCCGAATCACGGCCTTCGTGATTCTGACAGGCTGCTGCATGTGGTCTTGCCTTTGATCCCATTGCACTTTTAGCATCCACTGGGTCACCCGCATGTGGAGCCTTGCCATCAGGACGGTTGGAATCGCCGCAGCCATGTGTCCGAGCAGGCGAGGGACCAGTCTAGCAGGGACAGGCTTTTCACTGGAGAGGTCCCTGATGAGGGACCTGATGCGCCCGCTCTGTCCTCGAAGAAAGCTTTCCTGATGGTGTCCAGAACTGCGCTATGAATTGCAGCTCTGGGACGGTACCAGGAGAGACTCGGTTGATAAGGATACCCAGTGACTGAAAAGCATCTGGGTGTTCTGGATGGCCAACAACAGCGCCTCTCTGGAGGCGGCCATGAGAAGCCAGTCATCCAGGTGCGGGAACACATAGTGGCCCTGTCTCCTTAGAGACGCTGCTACGACTGCCATACACTTGGTAAAGACCCTGGGGGCCGATGACAGTCCGAAAGGAAGAGCCCGGAACTGAAAGTGGTGGCCGAGGAACTCGAAGCGCAGGAACCTCCTGTGCGCTCGAGCAATGGGGATGTGCAGGTAGGCGGCCCTGCATGTCCAGGAACACTAGAAAGGCGTCCTTCCTCAGCATGGAATGAGCCCTTGAGGGTCACCATGAATGTTTGTAGGCGTACTCACATGTTGAGGTCGCTGAGGTCACAATATTGGACGGAGGTCCCCTGTTTTTTTGGAACCAGAAAGATGGGAATAGTAGCCGCTCCTCTGGTTCTTCTTGACGACTCCACCGCCTCCTTTTGTAGAAGTGCGAGGTACTCTTGCCTGATGAGCAATCTGTGATGACCCGGTAACGGGAGAGCAGAGAAGGCCTTGTGGGTGGCTTGTCCACGAATTCTATAAAGTGGCCTTGTTCGTCCAATTGAAGAACCCACCTGTCGGTGGTAATAAACTGCCACCCTGGCAGGTGGTCTGCAATACGATCCCTGACCTTGGTGTCCCATTGATCCTGAGGGGCGGGGGCTGGGAAGGAGTCATGCTGTGGCGGCTGAGGGTCCTGCAGGCTGGGCCGACTTGGCAGGGCGTTGGCCTCGGCCTGCGGACGACTTCCCCTGGGCTCTTCGGGAGAAGGAGCCCCTCTGTTGAGGGCCGGTGCGGGACTGTTGTCTCCGCGCCTGCCGCGGAAAACGCTCTGGTTCCTATGAAAGGAACCGAGCTTGGGTCTGTACATGGCTTGGACAGACCGCAACGCCTTCCCGATCTCTTGAAGTTTGGTGAGAACCCTCTCCGAGGACTCACCGAAAAGAACTTCTCCGTGGAACGAGGCATCCAGAATGTTTTTCTGGACGTCCGGGGTAAATCCAGAGACACGAAGCCACGAGTGTCTCCGGAGGCATACGCCTGAGGCTGCCGCTCTGGCCGAGGAGTCCGCGGAGTCATACGCGGCTCGAAGCACCTGGGTTCCCACGTCTGAACCCGTGCGGAGGAGCTGGAGCAACTCTTCCTTCTGCTCACCTTCTGGCATCTTTCTGCCAGGTCTAGTCCCTGCTCCCACAAGGCATTCTGGAACTAGACCATGTGGGTAAGATAGTTGAGGGACCTAATGGCGCAGGTAGCGGTTGCAGACGCAGCGCCTGCCCATTAAGGCCCAATTGCTTGGACTCTGGGTCCAGTGGCAGGGTGCTCAGATGTTGCGTGCCTCCTGGGACCGGTCATGTAGGATGTAATGACCAGGAATCGGCCAGAGGATGAGATGCTGAGTACTGGTCCTCCCTAGGGCCTTGTACAGGCGGTCAGCCTTCTTCGGCATCGCTGGAGCAAGTGTGGATGTTCCATGCTGCCTTGGTGACGCTCCACGGAGGTGTCCACCAAGGGTGGCACCACCACAGGCTTTGGGTCCTTTGTCAAGATATCGTGGCAAGGTGTAGCCTCTCGGGGTCAAGTTCCTCTGTGTCCCAGCCCATGTTCTCTTGAATATGCCTCAATCTCCGAGAACGATGGGTCATCCGGAGGAGATCTTGGGAGCTCACGTGGGTCCAGAGAGGGGACGCTGATGGGAGGATCTGATCCATCTGAGAAGTCCGATCCCTAGTCCTCCGCTCGGCGAGTGGCAGCTTTCTTGGTCTCTTGGGCTGGGTGACCCTGAAGAAGATCTGGACGGAGGTCTCCTCTTGTCTGGTCTGCCCCTAGGAGATTCCGCAGGCTCCCGGGGGGAAGGTACTCGGCCTGCTGCCCCAGATGGGGTGGGGGGGCGCTGGGGCTGGTGGAGCCATGGGTGGAGGAGGAGGAGGAAGAGGAGGAGGTGTGGGAACCACGTCCTTCTTTATGGTATCCCACCAGTAGGTGAATAACTCCTTGACCTCAAAAACTGAGGCCCGACGACGGACCGGGCGCTGGTGGTTGGTCGTCGGGTTCCGGCGTCGGCTCCCCAGGGGTCTCTGGTTCAGGGGAGGGTTCCCTGGGAGGTTCAACAGGACCGGGTTCGCCCGCCTGGTCTTCGGGCTGAGCTGACTCCTCCACCGTAAGCGCCTCCTGGCTGACGTCGGTAGGTGGCGTAGGGGTTCCTCTCTCTACTGGGTCGGGCATCGGTCCCCCAGCCGGCGTCCGTGGTGGAGAAGGCCTGACCGGCGACGGCATCGGGCAGTCGCCGGGTCCCGGACCGTGGGCTGGCCACGCCGGTTGGGTCGACAGCCGGGTCCGACGTCCCCTGAGCGATGTCAGCCCTTGGTTTTCTGCTGGGGTGGAGGGGCAGGAGACAGACCGGACGCCGGAGCAGAGTGGCGGAACTGGACTTGTGGTGATGGCGTCTCCCTGACCGGCGTGGCCTTGAAGAAGATGAAAAGGCCTGGAGGTCTTAACAGGCTGTAGAGTAGAGGAACCTGAAGCTGACTTGACTGCGACCGGGGGAGGCTAGGCGCGGGCCAGGAAGGCGGCGGTCAGACCGGGAGCAGTACGGGAGTCAGAAGCCCTAGAAGGATTTAGATCTCACCCTCTCCCCAGCTGGAGTCGGCGAGCTTCTCAGACCATTCCCTTGGAGGCAGAATCTATGGCCTTCTACCTCTCTTCAAGAAGGTAAGCTTGTAGGGCCTTCTGGCGACGGATCCGAGTCCGGCTATTAAATCTTTGACAGAAGGAACAGGCCCGGGTGTCGTGGTCTGGGCCTAGGCACCACACGCAGGCTGAATGCGGGTCTTTAAAGGGAATTTGCTTCCCACAGGCGCACTTAGATGGATGGCCTCACGAAGTTGGAGAGGACGCCAGATGGCAGACGCCGATTGAGAAAAAAGGTTTCCAATTCGGAAAAAGAACTTTTCCAGGCGTCGCACACTAGAAACAGACCGAAGGGTCGAGACATGCAAGTCGACGGCGGTAAAGAACTGGTGATTCTGGCGGGACCGCCTCCTTATGTACTACGTCTGATGTCGGGGGCCGGACCGACGTCGGAGGTGGTCCCCGCTGAAGACTGCTAGCTAGAAGATTTCCGTGGGGTCCTGACGCCTGCCAGCTTCAGTCCTAATGGTGTAACCTGCTGCAAGAGCTGTATCTCGAAGTAAGATCCTCCCTCCTACCGGTTCCTCCAGGGAGTCCAGAGGCAGTGGGAGAGGAAAGGAGTCAGGTGGTGTGGGGCAGCGCCGCAGCTGAAGCACCTGCTGCTATTTTGGGCGGGGGAGGCTTAGCAGCTGTGGGGGCCCGGCGTTTTGTGGTCCCCCTTCCCTGGGGTTTCGCTTTTGGCCAATTCCGTCTGTGAAAGGGACGGCGCTGCTGCCACTGATGGGGACGGTACATGGAATCAACTGACTTCAGTGCCGTCCCCTTCTCTTGAAAATCGGTGATGATGTCCTTGACATCACTCCCGAAAAGCACCGACCCCCGGAAGAGTGCTTCCTGGATAGCAGATTGCACCTCCGGGACCAACCCTGACACACTGAGCCAAGCATGACGCCATAGACCTACAGTGAAAGCTGAGCTCCGCCCAGCAGTGTCCATTGCATCGTATGTCACACGAAGCATGTGTTGACTGGTCGAACGAGCAGAGCGGACAAGACCAGCCAACTCCTGCTTGACTTGGGAGTCAGGCAAAAAGTCCAGTTTGGCTTCCACCAGAGTCAGAATGGCCTTCTGGTAGTCCCACATATGGCCGACATAGTTCAGGGCCCTGATCCGCAGTGTGGAGGAAGCGTAAATCTTTCTCCCATACTGGTCCAGAAGGTGTGATTCCTTATCAGGTGGTGACAAGCTAAGATGTTTGGGCTTTGCCGACCAGCCGTGAGCGGCACTAATCATGACCGAGTCGGCATGAGGGTGAGAATCCAGGAAATCAACACCCTCTGGAGCCTGATATAGCCTGCTTGACTTTCTGGGAAGTGGGGCTAAAGCCGACGGCTGCTTCCATATTGTGGTAACGAGGTTGGCATGAGGCTCTATCCAGGGTGGCACCAAGGCAGGAGCTGTCATGGGCAGATCCAGATGTTCAGCGAGTATCAGACGCTGAGGATCTGGTTCCAGGGAGTGCCACTGATGAACCTCCTGGATTTTCCTAAGCAACTCCGTAAAAGAAGGATCCTCCGGAGGAGACTTCAGAGGAGTCCTTGGCCTGGGCTTCGACAGAGAGCGTGGCTCGTCGGCTCTCTCGGAGCAACCACTGGAAGAATCCAAGGACTCCGAGGGTGAAGAGGAGGATGAGGAGGAAAAAGACTCCCTTTCCCGACCCGGGGGAGGAACGGACCCCTTGGGAAGTCCCCGGGGAAGCGTGCCCTGCCCTTCTCTGGATCCAGACGGAAGAACCCTGAACTGGAGGTGGTGAGGGAGTGTGCCGCCTCGGATGTATAGGAACCTGGGACGGCACCGTCGTCAGAAGGCAGCTCTCGACCTCTTTGGTGAGCTGAGCCTTGGCCTCAGCCCACCAGGAGGCCAGAGTCTCCTGCAGGTCCACTGGCGGCCGCGAGGGTGGTGGAGGAGGAGGAGGCGGGGGATAAGGATACGGGTTCTAACTGTATGGAGCGGGTAGCCCAGCGTCGGGTATTGTGGCGTTGGGTACTGCGGTGTCGGGAAGCCCGGCGTTGGGTACTGCGGCACCGGATACTGCGGTCCTGGATACGCCGGTGTTGGATAAGATGGAGGGTGCCAGGGGGGGGCTGCCGGAGCAGACGGCCCAGCCGGTGGCCTCACAGGTGGGTCCACAGTGGAGGGCCCGGAGAGCGGAGGGCCGACGGGAGCGTGATGTCTCCCGGAGTCGGTAGGGCTGGCGTCAGGGCCGACGTTGGAGGTACCAATGTCAGAGGGGCCCGCATCGGAGCCAGCATCCGGGGAGCCGACGTCAGATCCTGCGCACCAGGTGGCGGAAGGACTGACGGAGGAGGAAGATACCCAGCTTCGCCTGGGGATGGAGGGGAGAAATCCCCGGGGTCGTGTTGGGGAGACTCTGGGTCCCCAGATGGCAGTGAAGGCTGCGAGGAACCGGGTACGATAGACGTGGGAGGGTCCGTCATCGGTTCCTTCACAAGCCGGACATCGGACGAGCCGACGTGTGGCTTAAGGGCGAGCTCCTGGCAGGCGCCGGAGGAGCTGGTGTCCGACTTATGAGAGCCATCACAGGAGGCAGGTAGAGTAGAGGGATCGGCCTGGTCCGGTGGAGTAGAGGCCGCGTGCTGCCCCGAAGGGTCGGGCGTCTTACCGGCCCTCTCCGAGCAGACGTCGGAGGAGCTGACGCCCGACTTAGCAGAGTCGCCCGCGGTGGTAGGCCGCAAGCCTGCAGCCGAACCGGGGGAGGAGGCCTCCAGTTGCCCAGAGGCGCCCGCAAGGCCCGAGCACGAGCCAGACGGGCGGGCCGACGCCTTGGAAACCTCGAGGCGGCTGCCGAGGAGCGGTCCTCTCGGAGGGACGCACGGCGTCCCAGCAACTCCTGAGGAGACGCTGTAGAGAGCCCTTGTCCCGTGCCTCTCCTTTCCTTCCTCTTCTGATGGCCTTCGGGAAGTGGACACCTGCCTCAGTTTTTGAGCTCCTTTTCCATTGAACTCATTTCTTCTTTAGAATATGGGCTTCCAGGACTGCTGCCGCCTTTTCTGCAACGTGCTGGAAGCTGAGGCAGTGCTGGCACTTCTTGACGGGTGATCGGGCCTAGGCAGAACAGGCACAGGAATGGCCATCCTTGTGCGGTAGTTAGGCGCCGCCGCAATTGCATATTTTGTGCTCGGAGGGTGTGGGGACGACATACACTGATGATGGTACTAGCGTTAGTCAAAAAGGCAATTATTTCGGTAAAAGCAGCGAAGATAGGGTTGATGAAGCCGAACTTTTCCGAGGGCGCTACACGAGAATTCTTGGCGGGAAAGAACTGGAAGGCGGGCGCCAGGGACCGGCTTTATACCGATATCTCCTGACCGTCACCTGATGGGGCAGTCCTCGCCAGGGACCAACAAGCTGAAATTTTTCTCATAATCCAAGCGCCTGTCAAGGCCAGTCCTATATGTAATTACCTACTGCAAGAGTCCTCTCGAAGTAAGATCTGACTGAGATTATAATTTTTGCTGGCTTGCGCATGTACACATCATCAACTTCCATGATACCTTGCATGAGTGGGCTCATAACCTTTGCAATGGAGTAAAACAGATTTTACACCAGGGCAGAACAGAGTGAAGCAACTCAATTATATTTAAATTCTTTGCAAAAAACTTCCTTAATGCACCAGTTAGGGTTCAGCTTAAAGCAACAAATGTAGGGGAATGTGGTGTTAGGGTTCCCAACCCTAACATACCACCCTGCAGGCAGCAAAAGGAAAAATCATTACAGTTTCACCTCTCCCGAGTCATTGCAAATCAGGCCTGAGGTGTTCTTTGAAGGTTCTTTGGCACCCTGAGACCACGCATGCAAAATTTCGTGCAAATTCGTTCAACGTTTGCAAAGTTATTAAAGTACAAAGTTTGTGGTTTAACACAGAAACCTCTGCTCAACCCTAACTATAGTGGCACTACTATAATTGAGATGAAATTAGGTGGATGCAAGAGAGGGAATCATAGTTGATGCCTACCAACTGCACAGGTATACAGAAAATAGGTTGAGGGGACTTTCATACTCCTGTGTATTCCCTCTAACGGACTCTGCCTATAGTCACTGAAGGGGCTAGCAACTTCCTTGAGAGACTTTGATTTACAATTTGCAAATGTGGTTAATCCCTAACTCCTACTGTAACAGATTAAAAGGTATCCTGGAATGATTATCAACTTTACTGGACTAGCAACAGGAATTGTAATGTACTGTCTATGACCTTGTATTAGTATGTGAATATTAATTCATATTAACTTGAAACTAATAAATATAAATTGAAAAAATATCAAAAAAGACAAAAGTCATGTACTTCATGAAGCAAAAAAGCAAAAGGCACTAATAAAAGGGGAGGGGCTAAAAGTGAGTTAGAGGAGAAAACTAATGAAAATGTCAGACTGGAACAGTTTGAATGGTGTAAATATCAAAGGATATTGGTTTATATAACCTCCATCATGCAGCATCCATATTGAAGATACAGAAATGAATATTAAACTGTAGTGCCCATTTGTTCCTGACGCTCTCCAAAAATGGGTGTCCAGGTGTTCCAGGCCCTCTTAGGTAAGGGTCCCCCGGAACAGGTGTACCAGGTGCCATAATGTGGGGGAAAAGGGGGTATATGTTTAAAAGGGGACCCAAGCCCCAGCACAGTACCCCCTGTAAAGCCCCTGCAGGGCTTATCTGGGTTCTCCTTCATCTCCTGCCTGCCGGCATACACAGACCCCCCCCCCCACCTCCACCTTGCTGCCAGGTGCTAGGAACTTGATCTGGTGGTTCCCCAATGCAAAGGCAGAGTGGAGCGTGCAAGCACAGTAGGGCTTGTAAGGATTCCAGAACAGAATCCTCAGCCCTTTTTCAATGGCAACAGCTGTATAGTTAGTTGGAGCGCTCCACAGGAGCAGCAGCAGGAATGAGGGGAGTGACCTGCTGGCCAGGTCATAATGTATATTCCTCTGGCACAACACACATTTAGTTCCAGCCACTATTTAAAGTGACAGTGTATCTGACTGCAAGACTGCCTCGGGGGAAAATGTATTTTAAAGACTGTCCATCATTTTGGGGCCCCTTTGCTTTGATCTGCCTGAATTTATGGGTGTCCTCTTAAGTAACAGGAACTGCCTTAACTGTATGTGTCCTCTGCATAACAAACTGACTGAATTTGTATGCCCTATCTATCCTAATTGAACTGCCTTAAATCTGCGTTACCCTTTGAAAGACTGTCTAGCGTTTTTGGTTGCCCCATCTGAACTATGTTATCCACTAGGCCCTGTGTTGTGTGAGTTACCTCTGCACTGCATTACATATGCTACCTAACTGCTAATTGGTGTACCCATTCCTGAATAAATTGTGTTAACCTGACAGCAAAGTAAAGCATGTGCCAGCATAAGAACATTCTTGTATGCACAGAAACAAAGATGACACTGCTTGTGGTAGAGACTTTATTGATACTGCATTGATCCTTCTCATTCTGTTCCGTGCATGCCCCTGTCATGGAGCCAGACATCGAAAGCAGCCCAATCCAGGAACAATGAAAGCTTTAAGATCCCCAGATTTACAATTTGTGCTTCCAATACGATCCTGTCCAGCACTATGTGACCAGAGGGTCAGATGAAAAAGTGTTTTGCAATTTCATCTGCCCTGGTGGTCTGACATGAACTCTACCAGGCAACCAAGTTCTTTCAACCTGGGAACATGGTGTACCATCTGGTGATCCCCACTTTGCCGCAGAATGTTCTTCTGGCCTCTCCTGGAGGCACCTTCCAAACTCTCAACCCTGATTTGCCAGATACCCCTTCTGTTCTGCCTCACCATCTGGTGAAATAGCAACCTGCAGGCTGGTGGTAACAGCTTGCAACAGCTAGAAGCATGCAAATACCTAGGAACCTTCTCGAATCTGTTCACTTGTTTTGTCTCTCTACAATGACCCATTGTCCTATAAGATCCTAGCAGTGGTAACCAACTAATGTAAAATACAATACACTGTGTGACCGATGTATAACATGTTTAATGTAATATGTGTTCTTTTGTACTGATGAGGAGCCTTTGCAAAGGAGTCTAAGACTCAAAGGATTGTAATTCTGATTCTCATTAAATAAATAAATATGGGTTGAATAATCAATACGAATGAAGTAAATATATTAACAGGATGACAAAAAGTCTGGGGCAAAAAATGGGTAAGGTGTATACAATAAAGAAAGTTCTGCCGCTTGAGTCAAAGTTGAAAGTGGTCAATGAAGTGATCATTCTAATCTTTGATTATGGGGATGTCCAGTGTGTGGGGGGAGGGGGGCCCTCAAGGACTGACCTTGCTAAGGTGGAAGCAATGTACAACCACTTTTCCAGGTTTGTCCTTGATGCCCCATGGCAAACTCATCACTGCTTTCTGTATAAAGAGCTGAACTGGCTTCATTTGGAACTGGGAAGACAGCTGCACATAGCTGGACTGATGTTGAAATGCCATAAAAAGAAAGTCCCTGATTATACAAGTAACAATATTTTCACAAAGATCCCAAAGGCCGGACTGAGATCAGCAAACTATATTGGACGTGATGTCTCTTTAAAAAGAACACATGTAAGACAATTTTCCTTTTACCGTTTGGGCCCCTGGAATTGAAACACAATACTTAAAAATCTGAGACTACTGAATACTATAATATTGTATAATATGGTGGAGAAAAATAAACGAATGGTTTGTAAAAGCCACATTACCACAAGCTTGTTGTCCCAGTTTCAGAGTTGGTTGACTTTTTTTTTATTCACTGATGAGAAAGTTTGTACTTGATAGCCTTCATAAGGTATGACTGTGGTAACTGAATAATTCACTCTGTTATGCATATTTTATATAGAATTGTGTCATTCTCATGTTTGTATAACTGTTCCCTTGTAATTTCTGGGAAATATCACTGGTTTCTGTATTTTAAATACTGAATTTCTCTTCTGTAACTTGGACTATACCAAATGGGTATCCCTTGTAAATTAGCTTATGCTCAATGGGAACTGCCGTATTCATGTTGCTGAACAAAGTTTTAATACTACTACTGCAGGTTACTGAAAATACTGTTCTCATAAAGGTTAACCAGACTCTCATCCCAGGTTTATTACATCCCGAGTACGTAAAATTTTTGTACTTGCCTTACAGTATAGAAATTGCATAAAATACCTAGCACTGCATTAGAGTCAAAGACATTTCTTCATGACATTTGTGCAAAGTAATTTAGTACACTTTATGACCTAAAGTGCCACTTTCGGGATATGGTACCAAGGGATTGTAGTTTGGCCCCAACAAAGTGTCCAGCCGATCACTTCCACTTCTGATTTAGCTGCATGCCCCCATGCTCTGGCACTTAGTGACGTGAAGCAAGAGAGAGGGAGGGGACCAGCCCCATCGAAATGAATGGGACAGATTTTTCCTTACTTTTTAATACATCATGATGGTGAGGGGAAGATTAATAAGGGCTACTGATCACCTCACAAGGGCCTTGTTAGTCAATTGGTGACCCTTATTAATCTCCATGTAGCCATCATATTGTATTAAAAAGTAAGGAAAAAAAATCAGTCCCATTCATTTCATTGGGGGCGTGTAGCCGAGTCAGGAAGTGGAATGGATTGACTCGCCACCTTGTCTGGGCCAAATTATGATCCTTTACCACTTAAAAAAAGGCTGAAAATAAAATATTAAAAACTACAGTGGGATTATCGTGGCCCTAAGGTGCCATATCCCAAAAGTGGTACCTACGGTCCACAAAATCACTTTAAAAGTATTAGGATTACTTGGAGTGTTCAGTTTGACCAGATTTATTTAGTGTTTAGGTTTACTGGAATTACTTTAGATCACTTAAACTTACTAGAATCATGTAGCGTGCTAAGGCTCATGTTAAGCACAATTTATTATTATTATTCTGTTGTTAATAAGACTTTTGTTGCATCTGAGTCAGCTTCCTGCCTCTCATTTGTAAGCAGCTGCTTAGTGGCAAATGCCTGGTTTCCCTTCCATTAAAACTCCCAATACATGCTGGTTAAGTGTCACACAAAAAACCACCTCCAGGTAATTGGCACAGTCTTAATTCTCTTTCTCTCCAAGTTACAGCCGGGTAGACTTGCATCCCGACCTGATCCATTAAAGTTTGGGTGGCAGCGGTCTACTGCAAAGCCATTGCCTTTTTGTTTTCAAATAAAAGCGTTTTGACCTCAGATCCCAACTAAGACTGATAATTTAGTCCATCCCCCCCCCACCTTCTTAACTACGAGGATGTGACATACAGAACAGACTATATGCCTAAGTGACCTCGTTGCAGCTGCCTGCTTTATCCTAGATTAAAAAAAAAACAGCCTGGCAGGGAGGGAGTTCAGAACATCTTATGGATGCTTCTCTCATGGAGGGGAAGGAGTCATACTGGATCGCTGTTAGGCAGCTCCTGGTGGCGTTTGCGGTCAGTGTTCTTGGCAGTGTGTGACCTCAACACGCAAAGGGATATGTCGAGTCAACCAGGGCCACGGTCTTGGGGGATGGTGAGAGGGATGTTTGGTGGACTGAGACAGTCCTAAGCAGCCCAAAGGAGTGGCCAGCTGGGGGGGGGGGAGTGTAAAGAAATAAACCCCCCTTCCTCAAAAAGTAGATACCCATCACAGTAATCTGTTAGCTATCCTAAACTGGCCCTTGTCGGCTAATCAAAGTGAGATCCCCAGGTAAAGTTTTCACATTCAGCAGTCAGTGGAAAGCTACCCCAATGCTAAACTGGGTTTATGTAAAACTGACCTAAGACAGAGGTTATTGCCTACACACTGAAACTCAGTTGTACATTACTGTACCTAGTATCATGGCCAGCTCATACAACTCCCAGGAATAAATGAGATTTATACAACTAGAAAATGGAGTCACCCAGGAATGATACAGGGGACTACTACAAACAGCAAAAATAACCTAAAACAAAAATGTTTATACCCCCAACACCCACTGTATATAAATTGAGTTACCGGATGGCAAGGAAACAAATAAAATATACGATATGTGAGGATGTAGTACTTTTTTTTTTTTTTTTTTTAAACAGGGCCACCCTGGAAAGCAGACAGGGGATATGCCATGGGCAGTGTGAAAATAAATTATTTGTTTTTTTGGAGCGGAGCCACTCGTGAGGTCTACAGAGGTCAAAACCTGAAGCAAAAAAAAAAAATTTTCATTTTCACATTGCCCATGGCATATATCGTTTATGTAATGGGCAACTTAGTGTGTTCTTGAGGTATCCAGAGGTGAATAAAAAGACAGGGATCTTCAAGATCTCTCTTGCATCAAATCACACCTATGGAACCATAAGCTATCAGGCTATAAGACCACATGGAAACTTTTTTTGTGCAGTACCACTAGGGGCTGCCCACGATGACATCCAACACTGACAACCCCATATAAGTGTGGGTGGCCCTGACTCTCCTCAGTTCTTTTCCTGCCATCAATCAACACTCGTTGAATCACTGCGAAAACTCTTCAAGTATTTCCTTTTCTTTTAGGAAGCAACTTTTTCAAAGCTAGATTCCCAAATATCCAAGCCACCAGTTGCAGTGTTTTCTCTTCAGAATGGCAACTCTCCTCTTGAGCCTTCGGCAGCAGCTTCAGCCTCACCCAGCTCTTCGAACCATTTTTGTTGGGATGGCAACTCTCACAGTGATCAGACATCTTGGCCCCTCCTAACCGGTGACCCCCCCCCCAATAAAATCGGTCGATGGAGTGGTGCCGGAGGTCCCTGGGGTCTGCTGTTTTTACACATCACAGCGCAGGCCAGACTGTCTTTCTGCAGGCCTATCAGGTTGGGATCACAGATTCTAGAGGAGGTATTCTTGCCGTTACCAACCTGGACCTTTAGGATCTGCGAGGATTAACTTCTCTTCGGACTCCTCATCCTTGGAGGCCCTTTTGATTCCAGCAGGGTCCTCCCCCTTGGGAAACTGTGCCTGGGACATCAACTCCCTCCACTGCACCTTCCAGGCAGGGGATCCGGGGTTGGTCTTTGCAGCCCAGTGCTCTTCGGACAGTGACGCCTGCGCCTCTCCCATCCCTCCCTACCATTATGCTCATGGGTGGTAATGGCCTTTGGGGATCTCTCTGTCTCTGCCCCAGGCCTGTCCACAGTGGTGTCTTTGCCTCCCCCACTAAAGTCTCTCCTCCATTGCTCAGTGATGGCTGGAGTGCTGGCCCCGACAGTGGCACTCAATGCCTCCCTCAACAGTTGAGCTTAGGTGCCTGTTGATGGCACTCCCGTCAATGTTGAGTGGCACCTCTCTGGCCCTGGTCCTGTTCGGTCCAGGCTCTCTAAGGCCTGGATCTCGACAAAGTTGCCTTGGGCACTCCTCCCGTCAATGTGGTGTTCTCAACCTGCAGTAATTCTTGGGCCTTCCCTCTTTCACTCCAGTCATTGGAGCAGACATGGGCACTAGGGGGTTTGCTTGCCTGCTCAGTCCAGGTCCCTTACACCTGTCAACAGTACCATCACCTTTACAGTCAATGGTCCACCCCTCAGCACCCTGTGTTGTTACCTTGGTGCAATGGGTGATGTATCTCCCTGATTATCCCTCCTCAGATCTGGGACATTGGCGGTGATCCCTGGGTCCTTTGGCACCATGTTTAGTGCTGCTTCCTTGGTCCTGGTCCCACTTGGGCCTGGCTTGGTTTGAATGGTATCTTGTCAACATTGCCTTGGTAACCCTTCCCATTGATGTAGTGTTTTTTTGGCCTGCAGTGTCATCTGGGTCTTCCTCCTTTCACATCTGTCGCCGGAGCAGCCGAAAGCTCTAGGGGGGTTACTTGCGCTGCTGACATCAGGCCCCTCACAACCTGTCGATGGCACCACGGATCACTGCTCATGTCGACGGGCTGTCCCACAGCACCCTGTGTTGACAGCATGGCACAATGGGCAGCATATGTCCCTGATCGTCCCTCCTCAGATCTTGGATGTCGGCAGTGATCCCCGAGCCCTCTTGCACAAAGTCAGGTTCCGGGCTGTGGTACACAGCTCCTTTCCCAGCCTTCTGCTCTCACTTAGCTCCATTTAAATAAAGGGGGGGGGGTTCTCCGGGCTACCTCAGGGATGTGCCCAAACCCTGCCTAATGCTGATGTGGGCACACCCCATTTGAGAACTTTCCATGCGGAGAAGCTGTGGTTGGCATCTGCCTCTACAGGCACCTGGCCTACCGGGGCAGTTTTATGCAGGCTACTCAGCAGTCCATCCTGCCTGCTCCCATACCGAGGACATCTTTTCCTTGGGGGCTGAGGTGCAAGAGAGCCTCAATGACCTGTGCATCTTGCAGGTCTTAATTCACCTGAACAGTCAAGGGTCAAGTGCCCAGGTTACTGCATAGTAAGGTCCACCTGGCTGACCCCCGTCCCCCACCGCTGGGGCACGTCCCACGGGTCCCGGGGTGGTGGTGTGGCTCCACCTGCGAGATCTGCTCCAGCGTGACTCCTTTCTGGTCCCCACTCCTGAACTATATCTGGAGGTGGGGTAGGGGTCCGCTCTCCCCCCACCACCTGGTGCAGTAGAGGGGGTCCTCCTACAGCCATTCGCCCCTTGCCAGTCATACCACAGGGCCAAGCTTGGGCACTTCTGTAGTTGCCTCTAGACCGTTGTCCACTCAATGTACCCTTCTGACTTGCACACCAGTGCTGTTAGAAGACGTGCACCCATCGCTGCTAAAGAAAGGCATCGGGTATATGCCTATGTATCAAGGGAGCCCGGGGTTCCTCTCTCCTTATTAGCTCATCCCTGGCTCCGTTGGGACCTTGAGGTCCATTCAGTTCTGAGGGGGTCTGCCTGCCTTCATCCTGTGTGGCTAATTCAGACTGGTCATCCTGCAAGGTCTGCTGTCACTCTCCTAAGGGACTAGATAGGTTCCCTGGCCATGCAAAAGGCTCTCTGGTCTACCTAGGTTTGCCCCCTCCACAGGAGGCATTTCCCATTTCTGTTCCAAGAGAACACTATTACTTCAGGGTACCGCCTTTTGGCTTGCCATCTGCAACACGGGCATTTCACACATTTAGCTGTGGAGGCAGCAGACCTTTGGGGAGTACTATATGTCTTCCACTGTCTGGATGACTGGCTGCTCAAAGCTCAGTCCGGAAAGCACTGATCCTACATCCTATCATGTCTCAGACAGCTGCTTTATGCCTTAGGGTTCAAGGTCAACCTGCCCAAGTCAGTCTTGACCCCTTGTCAGTGTCTTCAGTATGTAAGAGACATACCGGACACTACCTAGGGTGCAGCCTTCCTGCCACAAGACAGAGCGGAATGCCTGATGGCACAGGCTTGGTTGTTTTACAGCAACCGGTATGTCTCAGCCAGGATATTTCTGTAGTTGCTGGGCTTGATGGCTGCTGCCATTGTCATGGTTCCCATGGCGAGGCTGCATATGCGGATTCCTCAACTGACTTTAAGAGTCCAACCAGATCAATGCACAGACGATCTAATACAGATGGTTCTAGTAACTTCACCAGTAAACAAAGTGCTCCAGTGGTGGATGGAACCCAGCAATTTACTCAAAGGGGTTCCTTCACCAACTACCTCTCCTCATCAGATCCTCACCATGGACGCTTTCAGGGATGGGCTGTGGAGCACACCTGGGCCCTCAGCAGACCCAGGGTGCTTGGGCCGCAGTGAAGAGTTCCCCTCCACATGAACACTCTAGAGATGAGGGCCAGTCCCTATGGAATACAGACCTTTTAGGACTACCTGTCCCTGCGGCCTCTGCTAGTGCAGATGGACAACATCAGTGTTAGTGCATTACATCAACAAGGGGGGGACCCATTTATACCATCTGTGCAGAAAAGTGATCAGGATCTGGTACTGGGCTCTAGAACACAGTCTAGAACTGTCATCCGTCCATGTTTCAGGCGCCTGAAATGTCTTGGCTGACATACTATGCAGGTCACAGTCCAGGATGCATGTGTGGGAACTGCTGAACTCAGTTGTAGAAGACCTATTTGGCAGGTGGAGTCATCCAGAACGGGACCTTCTTGCATCCCCACTCAACATAAAACTGCCATTTTTTTGCTTGCTCGCTCCAAGGCCTGGAGTTTTCTAGCGAGACGTATTGCCCCGCTCTTGAAAAAGGAAGTTCTTCTACGTGTTTCCTCCCATAGGGTGTTGATCTAGCTTCATATGGAAGGAGCAACTATGATACTTGTTGCTGCCTTCTGGCCTCATTAGATCTGGTTCCCCTTACTGAAGCAGATGGCGGTGGAAACTCCAGTACCCCTGCCCCTGTACAAAGGCTTGCCTTCACAGCAGCAAGGCACCCCCTGGTCCACCCAGACGTCAAGTCACTTCACCTCCATGCCTGGCTCCTGAACACATACTTATGGCTAGATTTAGGGTACTCCAAAAAGTCACTGATAACCTGGTGGCTGCTAGGAAGCCTTTCACCAGGGCCACTTATTCTAGGCAGTGAAAACACTTTGCTTTGTGGGCGGCTTCCCATCATTTGAATTCTTTCACTTATTCAGTGAATCAGCTTTTGGAGTACTTGCTGTCCTCAGATTCTGGCCTGCAATACTCCCCCATTAAAGTACACCTGGCTGCTATTTCAGCCTTCCACGTGCCCATTGATGGCCATACGGCGGCACAACTGAAAGTATTCCACACATTTTTGAAAGGCATTCTTCATCTGAAGCCTCCCATCCACAATCCAGTCTCACCTTAAGACTTAAATTTTTGTGCTAGAGAAACTTACTTTGGCTCCTTTTGAGCTGGCCACGACATGTGAGCTATGCTTTCCTTGTCAGGGAAATCATTCTTTTTTAGTTGCTATTACAGTACTTCTGCTTAAGGGATTTCTGAGCTTCAGGCTCTGATGTGCGAGACTCCTCATTTGGCTTTCCACAAAGACAGGGTGTTTTTACGTTTAAACCTTAAGTTTCTACCAACAGCGGTGTCCAAGTTTACCCTAAATCAAACCATTCACCTGCCTGTTTATTTCCAAGAGAGAAAGAGAGTGAGTTCCAGGTGGATTTCCTTCTGATAGATGTATTAAAAGTTTGACTTCGGGGGGGCCAGTAAGATGGAAAAATCCACAGTCTAAATTAATTCATGAAAGTCTAACCACACCAGTGTATTACATCAAAAGTTGGTTTATTGTAGATTTTCGTTACCACAGCGATGCCCTGTACGTCCAACGTTTTACCCAACTGGGCTTCATCAGGGGCTAGGATCTTAAGTTACTGTTGACTAGATTAGTTTTCCTGATAAGATATCATCACTGTTTCTGTTATTATTCTTTTTCCTAAAAGAACTCCTCTGTGTCTCAGTGTATGACACTTCGGTTTTCAAATTGCCGTTTTCATATATTAGCTGGAGCCTGAAAGTGCTCCTCGGTTTTCTAGGTGCTGAGCACTTCCTGGTTTCAAAGGACCATTTCCATTTGTTTAACAGGAGCTTGCTAGCTTCCAAGAAGTGTGTCACAGTTTGTAAAAGCTTTTGTGTTTATTTCCCAGAGCATGCAAATCCAGGGGAAGCACTGCTCTATACTTTAGATGTACTCAGATATTATGTTCATTGCACAAGGGACTGCAGGAAGTCCTTACAGCTGCTTGTTTCTTTAGCCCCTGAGAAAAAGGGTGTACCAGTTTCTAAACAGTGCCTGTCCCAATGGTTGGCCAACCGTATTATTTTCTGTTATAGGAAGTATGGTAAGGAACTTCCAGGGGTTGTGCGTGGTCACTCCACCAGAGGCATGGCACCTCTGTTGCCTGTTTCAGGAATGTGCCCAATGCTGAAATTTGTGCTGCTGCCACTTGCACTACTGTCCACATTTTCACTAACACTACACTCTGGTCACTGCCTCTAGGAGAAGGGCAGACTTCAGCCTGGCTGTGCATCAAGGCCTCCTGTCTCCAGCCTACAGCCTCCAGCCACCCAAACTGTCTCTCTGTCAGTACGGCTTGGGACTCAATCCACAGATGTGGCCTGATGCAAGAGATATCTTTGATGAAGATAGGACAGTAACATAAGAATTTACCGTAACAGTAAATCTTCGAGAGAATCTCTTGCATCAGGTCATGCTGTCCCACACCCCATCCCCTTGGTCTCTGGGCTTCTCTGTTCCTGTCCCTCTCTCCAGGATGGTCTGCCCTCTGTTTCACATTACACAGTTGGTGGCCTGTTTAGCCCTTTTTTGGGGGGGATGATCTACAGGGTGTATTCAATCGTGCCTACTAGCGGACACCTTATGTTTTCTCCTGGTTTCTTGGAGTGAGGCCTTCTGAAAGCATTCCTCTTGGGGCATCAGAGGCATTCCAGTGTTGTCATTTTCTTCTCAAGGGTTTCTCTGCTGTTTTCAGCCTTGGCGGTTGGGCAGAACTATTGTCACTCCTTCCTTCCTAGAGGGAAGCTCTCTGAACAAGATCCTTCTTGGGACATTAGAGCTTTTGTGGGTAGTGACTTTTCTCTTCAGATGGCTTTTCTGGTGCTTTCTGCATCTTCTGATGGGCAGAGCCATAGTCTCTCTCTCTCTTGTTTCCCTATAAGGAGGTCCTCTGAGCTTGAGCTCCTTCAGGGAACTGAGGAGGGTCAAGCCCACCCATGTTTAAATGAGATGTCAACATCAGACATCGTCATGGGCGGCCCCTAATGGTACTGCTCAAAAAGTTTGTGTGTGTTCCTATGGCCTGACGGCTTATGTTCCATAGGTGTGGCTTGATACATGAGATTCTCTTGAAGATCTACTGTTACGGTAAGTTCTTACGTAACTGTTCCTTTTTAAAATCCACTGTTTTTACCAGTCTCATAGGGACTTTTTTTAACTTTCCAAAAAAATGTTACGCCATTTGTTGCCTTCTCGTGCCTGGATGCATCACTTTAAGTCATTGTGACACATGGTTACTGAAGGTGCATGCACGTGATCGTTATGGACTGTTATGTCCCACTGTAAACATCGGCCTGGATCAAGGGTCATGCTGGATTACTGGCGGTGAGTCAGCCCAACCGCAGCTACAGCTACAGCACAAATGAGAAAATGACATGCTTTTCTGATAAAGAAGGTACTTATTGTGGACGTAACTGACAGCAGGACTCAAATGACAGTTGTGGGAACAAGTGACTTTTTTAATATGAGCCAGAAGCTCCTACATAGAAAACAGACATCGTAAACTAGGTCCAGCTATTAATGAGGTTCAGCTTAGACCACTGAAGTACTAAGTAGTCTCCATGACGGGTCTCCATTGTATATAAATGCAGATGACACTCCTTGATTGTAAATAAACTATTTATTTACATTCCAGACGTGTCATGACTGCAAATAGACATGTTTATTTACACTTCTTGTTTAATTTCCCATTGCAAAAATATACAGGTTACTCACCTGTAACAGGAGTTCTAGGAATGGTATATGTTGTTCATCCACACTGTCTGGCAGGTTCCTTGCCGCTTTAAATCTTGCCGGAAGGTCTTCAAGCTGGCTCCTCCCACCCACCCGGGTGGTAAAACTCTCGGCTCCGCCCCATGACGCCAGATCTGGCCCGCTGGAAGCTCAGGTTGTGCGTCGAAGCCGGGGAGGTCGGGTGGGTCGTGTGGATGAACAACATATACCATTCCTAGAACTCCTGTTACAGGTGAGTAACCTGTATTTCTAGGGACATGGATATGTTGTTCATCCACACTGTCTGGCAGACTCCTAGCAGTTCTCTGGGAGGAGGGAGGCAAGGCGCACACCCCGATACTTACTTGGGAAAGAGAGACTGGAGAACCGAGACCCCAAAACCAGCATCCCGGCGTGACTCAAGGTCGATGTGGTAATGGGTGATGAATGTGTGTGCTGACTTCCAGGTAGCAGCCCTGCAGATTTCCTGGATAGGGACGTCCCTGGAAGCAGCCACCGATGCAGCAGTATGGCGGGTAGAATGAGCTCTTATCCCTCTGGGAGGCTCCATGCCCGCCAACTTATAGCAGAGATCTATGCAGGAGGTGACCCACCTGCCTATCGTCCGCTTGGCTGCAGGTCTGCCAGGTGCGGCTTCAGCGTAGGTGACAAACAGCTGGCGAGCCTCTCCCCGAATTTCAGCCGTGCGCTCCTTATAGTAAGCGAGCGCCATTCTAGGGTCCAGAGTATGGAGCCTATATTCGGCCTCCGAGGTGTGACTGGGGTAGAACACCGACAGAGTCAACACCTGGTTAAGGTGAAACTCCGACACCACCTTCGGAAGGAATTTCGGGTGGGGACGCAGGACAACCTTGTCCCTGTGGAAGACCAGGTAAGGAGACTCGATGCAGAGCGCCTGGAGTTCTTCCATCCTTCTGGTTGACGTGATAGCCACCAAGAAGGCGGTGTCTTCACGACAGGTGAGAGTTCACACCTGTGCATTGGTTCGAATGGCTTGCCCATGAGCTTTGCCAGTACCAGCAGTAAATCCCACGGAGGTGGAGGTTCTCGCACCGGAGGGGAAATGTGATCAAGGCCTTTGAAAAAGCGCCAGACCACCTTCTCCTGCGCCACCGACTGCTCCCCGGCCCGCGCCCGGTAAGCAGAGATGGCTGCCAGGTGCACCCTTAGGGTCGTCGACCTTAGCCCTTGACGAGAAAGGGACCATAAATAGTCCAAGATGCTTGCCAAAGGACAGGAGGAAGGGTCCAAGGCCTTGCCCTGACACCAAATGGAAAATCTCTTCCATTTGAAGGCATAGCATTTCCTGGTCGACTCCTTACGGGACGCCTCAACAACATTGAGGACCTTGTTGGAAAGACCCAAGACCTGGAACTCTAGCCAGGAACCAGGCCGTCAGGTGCAGGGATTGAAGGTCCGATGGAACACCTTCCACTGACTGACTGAGAGCAGGTCCGGCGAGCTGGAAGCTGCCTCGGAGCCTGGAGCTGAGGCTGAGGAGATCTGGGTACCGAACTGGCGGGCCAGTCTGGGGCTATCAGAATCACCTGCCTTGTCCCTCCTTGCTTTGAGAAGCACCTTGTGAATCAAGGGAAATGGGGAAGGCGTAGAAGAGGCCCGGGGTCCACGGCCTCGAGAAGGCATCCCCCTGCAGCGAGCCCTGCTGAGGGGGGCGGGCATGGAACAGCCTCAGCTTCGCGTTCTCCCTGGAGGCAAACAGGTCCACCTGAGGTGTGCCCCAATGGGAGAACAGGTCTTGTACTACCTCCGGCAGGAGAGACCACTGTGAGATGCAGCCCCTATCCGGCTCAGGGCATCGGCCAGGGTGTTGGAGGCTCCTGCCACATGAATGGCTAGGAGATCCGCCTCCAGGCTGCGCACGAGTGACTAAATGCGGAGAGCTTCCTTGCATAGAAGCATGGAATGCGTCCCGCCCTGGCGGTTTAGGTAGTACATGGTCGTGGTATTGTCCGTCTGGACTCGGACCACTTGACCCCGGAGAAATGGAGCAAAGGCGGTGAGAGCTAGACGGACTGCTCGGAGCTCCAGCAGGTTGATGTGGCATCGGGACTCCCGCGGGGACCAGAGGCCGTGCGCCCGGTGTTCCCCCAGAAGGGCACCCCAACCCATCAGAGAGGCATCGGTCGATAGAGAGACCGTCGGCTCGGGGCGGACAAACGGGATGCCCTCCTGCAGATGAGATGGAACGGTCCACCACTGGAGAGCGTTCCACATCTCCTGGGTCACCATCACTAGCTGGTCCAATGGATCGCAGCGTTCTGACCACTGGCTGGCCAGTCCCCACTGAAGGGGGCGCATGTGCCAGCGTGCCCAACGGACCACGCTGGTACAGGCCGCCATGAGACCCAGGAGGCGCAGGAAGTCCCGGGCAGGGCGCATTGCCCAACCAGAAATGATTGGGCAAAGGAGGTAAGAACCTCGGCCCTGTCCGCCGGGAGCCGTGCTCTGGCTCGAAGAGAGTCGAGCTCTGCCCCGATAAACAGAATCACCTGCTTCGGCTCGAGTTCCGACTTGGCCTCGTTGATAAGAAGGCCGACTTGAGAGCAAACCTGGAGGGCCAGATCTCTGGACCGCTCCACCTCCTGTCTGGAGGGGGCTGCTATCAGCCAATCGTCCAGGTAAGGGTACACCCGGACCCCTCGGCGCCGCAGGAAAGCTGTCACCACTGCAATGCATTTGGTGAAGACCCTGGGAGCTGGAGACAGGCCAAGGTCATGGCTCGAACTGAAGAGGGATCCCTCCGCCGAAAGCGAAGGGAATCTCCGGCGGACGGACGGATAGGACGTGAAAGAACGCTGGCCCTGCAGGTCCAAAGAGCAGAACCACATGCCGTGTTCCAGGGATGGTATTATCTGAGCCAGAGTGACCATCCTGAAGGTTCGAGACCTTAGGAACTTGTTCAGGTCGTGTAGGTCGAGAATGGGGCGCCAGCCCCCCGTCCGTTTCGGAACCAGGAAGTACCTGGACACAAACCCCGGGTCTGAGGGAGGGTCCGCCACCTCCCTGATCACCTCCTTTTGGAGGAGGAGAGCGATGTCGGCCCGACGAGCTGACAGTGAGGCTGCGGACCCCGAGGCCCCCCGAGGTGCGACGGCTCTGAAGGGCGGGGCCTGCTCGAATTCTAGAGGCAGGCCTTTTCCCACCACCTCCAGTACCCACCTGTCCGTGGTAATAACGGACCAGGCGGAAAGGAAGTGCTGGAGCCGTCCCCCCACGGGGGGAACCTGGGGTGAGGTGACGGGGTTGGGGGCGACACCCCTCAGCCCGTCACTGGGCAGGCTTGAAGGAGGGACCGCCGAGGACCTCCTGGCCTTTACCTCCTGCTTCCTGTTGGAGGAAGCCCGGCTTGGGTTTGGGATGCCAAGCCCGAGCCTGCTGGCCCTGATGTTGCTGGGCGGACGTGGCCAAGGGCGAGAAGGACGAAAGGGCTTAGGCTGTGGTTTAGCCTTTGTCCTTCTGGAGCGGAAGAGACCGAGTCCAAGGTAGCATTAGACTTCTCGATCCTCTGCAGGTGACCTTCCACCCCAGGGTCAAGAGGTCAGTCCCCAAAGGGAACATCCGCCAACTTGTGCTGGGTATCCGACGTAAAGGTGGATATCCTCAGTCAAGCCCGACGACGCATAGCCACTGCGGCCGCCACAGACCTGGCACATGAGTCCCCAATGTCTAAAGCAGTCTGGAGCTGCTGTTTGGCCACTGCCCTGCCCTGGTCCCGCACCTGCCTGACCGTAGTCTGCAATCCGCGGGAAGATGAGGGACGACCTCATCCAGGGAGCCCAACAGGGCATGAGAAAAATGTGCCATGAGGACGGCCGAACTGGCCTGGCGAAGGCCGAGAGAGGACGCAGCATAGACTTTTCGCCCGGCATAGTCCAATTTCTTGGACTCCTTGTCGGGAGGTTTGTCCACATCTCCAGCGCTCGCACGCCGGAAAACGCTGTCGGTAACCAACCTTTCCTGCCGAGGGGTGTTCCAAAAACGGACAGGGAACCGGTAGGGACCGCATACTTCCTGGCCATCCTGGCCGAAGGCGCAGGACAGGAAGCAGGGCGCTGCCAGAGCTCCAAGGCCGGACCCACTATGGCCTCGGCCACCGGAAAGGCCTCCGTAGGGGAATCCCCTCGGTCCAGAATCTCCGTGAGGGGATACCTGGCCCGTTTAGAAACGGGTTCGAGCTTCATCCCGGTGGACTCCGAGATGAGCCGAAGCAATCCTAGGAAGGATGAAGGGCTATCGTCCACCGACTGTCCTCCTGAGGACTCCAAGTCCATTCGCTTGAAGAAAAGGGAGGAATCATCCTCGGACTCGGAAGAGTCCTCAAAGAGCTGCCTCGGGCCTGAGCCACCCTCCACCTGCCGAGGTCTATCGGGAGTGAGGGTGACAGACAGCCTATGGGGCAATCCCTGAGCTGACCGAGAAATTTTGGTCGGAGCCCCAACTAACGGCTGTGGAGGCGGAGGCTCCACCAGAATCGGTGGGGCAGCTGGAATTGGCCGAACAACCGGCCTGGGAACAGGCTCCTCGGCTAAAACGAGGGGTTGTTTCAGCTGCTCCGGTGACAGCCACTTAATGGTCGGGGAAGGCGACGGCGTCGGCTTATTCCCGGTCAGAAGGAGCTGTTGCCACATGAGTTCCTCATACCTCCGACGCAACTTGCGCCAAAGCCTCCCCTCGTCCGAGGAGGAGGAAGAGGACGGCGGCGGTGCGCTGGCACACTGGCGTGCCGAGACCGCCTATGACGGCGGGATCGGCTGGACCGCGAAGACGTCCGAGACCGAGAACCTCGGCTAGGCCGAGGACGGTGCGGGGAGGTGTCGCGGGAATCGGCACTCCCCTCGGTTCGGACGATTCCACCGAAGGCTCCGGAACCGAGGCATAGACGAGCCGACGGGATCCTCAACTCCCACCGGGGGAACCGGGGAGAGGGGATTCTCGGCTTCTCCAGCCGACAACCCGTCCAACGGGTCGAGAAAAATCTCGACCGCGTTGACGGGAGTCTCGGTCAACTGGCCTGACGGGGACACCGTGAAACCAGTGGCCGAAGCCTAGGGGTCGACCGGGAGCCGACGTCGACAACTAGGGAGAGGGATCTTTCCCTCCCAAGAGCGCCGACGGTGAGACTTACTCTTGTCTCTTCTTTTGACCGAGAAAACGGTCCAGAAGAAGTTGGACCCTCACCTTTTGTCGAGAGGGTCAGACAAAGCTCCTTAAAAGAAGCCGAATAAGAGGCACCAAGAGATAGCGGGACAAATGCCGCAGCCGAGGCAAGCGGCCCGCGCCGCCTCCTCTTCGAGGGCGATCATCTGCTCGAGCTGATCCGCCGAGCCCGCCATCGAGGACACCGCCGACCGGGCCTCTTTTGTCTTAACTGGAGGAAATCTCTTCTCGGGACGCCCCAGTTGTAAACGGGCAGCATGGTCTTCGAGGACGTAGGCCGAAAAGGAAGAGCACAGGTCGCAGGCCTGCGGATCGTGCTCAAGCGCCCGCAGTAAACGCACGGAGCGGATCCGTCCGAGACATCTTTCGCCCGCAAGGGCATCTCCGGAAACCGGAGTCGACGGTCCATCGTGAGCCGCTAGGAGAGAAGACCAAGTCTTTTAGCAAAACTTTTAATTTGAAAAGTCAAGAATTAGGAACCAGTCTTATACGCAGAGCGCTATGAGGGAACCTGAGCTTCCAAGCGGTAAGGAAGATCTGGCGTCATGGGGCGGAGCCAAGAGTTTTACCATCCGGGTGGGTGGGAGGAGCCAGCTTGAAGACCTTCCGGCAAGATTTAAAGCGGCAAGGAACCTGCCAGACAGTGTGGATGAACAACATATCCATGTCCCTAGAAATGTATTTACGATGTACCCCAGTATGAATAAAGTACAGTTACGTATGAACTTACCGTAAAAGCAGATCTTCGAGAGGATCTTTTGCAGCAGGCCATCACCTGTAGGACTCAGCTGTCAGGCACTAGGACCACACAGAAACATTTCTAGCTAGCAGTATACCAAAGGGGGCTGCCCACCTCCAACATCAGCCTATCCTATATAAGGCAGGCAGCCCCCAAGCCCTTCTCAGTTCTCCCGCCGGAGACCAGAAGCAGGGTTCCGGAAGGGGGGAACTGAGGAGAACACCGAGGTAACCCTGTAGTGGAGAAAAAAGCTGAAGGTGTGCCCCGATTGAAGGGAGGGCAAAACAAACAAAGAAAAGGGAAGGAGGGAGGGAAATGTAGGGCCTGCTGCAAGAGATCCTCTCGAAGATCTACCATTATGGGACGTTCTTACATAACTGTACTATCTTACTTCCAGGGTATCTCCTGCAGCAGGCCATCACTGGTAGGACTGGGTCCCAAGCAGTTCTCGATCAGGCTGGCAGGATGGGAGGTTGGCAAGCAGTGGTGACAGCCTATGAGAGAAGGCCTTGGAGAACCACCAGGCTAAAATTGGCACACCTCCTAGAGGCAGTTTCCAGATTGTAGTGCTTGGTAAAGGTGTGGACAGTACTCCAGGTGGCAGCCGCACAAATGTCAGCAGCAGACGCATTGCAAAATCAAGCTATTGCAACAGTCCGCTTTGCTGCAGGTCTGCCAGAAGCAGCTTCAGGGTAGGTGACAAACAGCTGGCAAACCTCTCCCCAAATTTCCGCTGTCCTCTCCTTAAATAGGAGAGAGCTTGTCTCAGGTCCAAACTATGGAGCCTGTATTCAGCCTCCGAGGTGTAATTAGGGTAGTATACTGGCAGAGTCAACACCTGGTTAAGGAATTTCGGGTTGGGGCGTAGCACAACCTTGCCCCTGTGGAAAACCAGATAAGGGGAGTCCACCGAAAGCACCTGGAGCTCCCCTGTCCTTCTGGCAGACGTGATAGCCACCAGGAAGGCAGTCTTCCTTGACAAGTGTGACAACTCACACTTGTGCATTGGTTCGAGTGGCTTGCCCATGAGCTTTGCCAGTACTTTTGCCAGTACCAGCAGTAGATCCTACAGAGGTGGAGGTTCACACACCGGAGGGGATATGTGATCCAGGCCTTTTAAAAAGCACTCAGCCACTGTCTCCTGTGCCACAGTCGGCTGACCGTCTTGCGCCCGGTAAGCAGAGATGGCTGCCAGGTGTACCCTAATGGTCCATGACCGGAGACCTCCTTTGGAAAGAGACCAAAGGTAGTCGAGAATGTTAGCCACAGAACAGGATAAAGGGACCAGGCCCTTACCCTGACACCAGATGAAAAACCTTTTCCATTTGAAGGCATAACATTTACTGGTCAATTCCCTTTCTAGATGCCTCCACCACGGTGTAGACATCTTCAGAAAGACCCAAAGCCTGGAACTCTAGCCGCTCAGGTACCAGGCTGTGAGGTGCAGGGATTGAAGGTCTGGATGGAATATCTTCCCCTGATTGAGTGATATCAGGACCGGGCATGTGCAAAGCCACTCTGGGTGCCTGTAGCTGCGGCTGAGGAGATCTGGATACCAGAATTGGCGTGGCCAGTTTGGGATCACCTTCGCCTTGTCCCTCCTCAATTTCAGAAGCACATTGTGGATCAAGGGAAGTGGAGGAAAGGCGTTAGAGGAGGCTTGGGGTCCACGGCCTCAAGAAGGCATCCCACTGCACGAGCCCTGCTGTGGGGGATGGGCATGAAACAGCCTCAGCTTGGTGTTTTCCCTTGAGGCAAACAGGTCCACCATCGGTTTGCCCCAACGAGAGAACAGGCTGTAAGCTACCTCTGGATGGAGAGACCACTCGTGGGATGTCTGGCCTAAGCGGCTGAGAGCATCTGCCAGATGGTTCAAGGCTCCTGCCACATGGATGGCTAGGAGATCCACGCCAACTGGCTCACGAGGGTCCAGATGTGGAGCGTCTCCCTGCACAGCAAATTGGAGTGCGTGCCGACCCGTTTGTTGAGATAGTACATGGTCGTGGTATTGTCCGTCTGGGATTGAACCACTTGACCCCAGAGCTGAGGAGCGAAAGCTGACAGTGCCAGTCTGACTGCTCTGAGCTCCAACAGGTTGATGTGGCATTAGGACTCCTCGGGAGTCCAGAGCCCGTGAGCCCTTTCGTCCCCCATGTGGGCTCCCCAGCCCATGAGAGAGACATCGGTCGTGAGGATGACCTGTCGTCTCAGGGCAGACAAACAGGATCCCTTCCTGCAACTGGTCTGGTGCATTCCACCACTGGAGAGCGTCTCACGTCTTCTGGGTTATAGTGACCAGCTGGTCAAAATGACCATGCTGCCGAGTCCACTGGGTGGACAGCTCCCATTGGAGGGGGCGCATGGCAACCAGTTCCAATGGACCACTGAGGTGCATGCCGCCATGTAACCCAAAAGGCGCACAAAGTCCCGGGCAGGGCGCAAGTGCCCAACCAGAAATGATTGGCAAAGGAGGAGAGAACCTCCGCCCTGTCCACCAGGAGCTGAGCTCTGGCTTGACGAGAGTCGAGGTCTTCCCCGATGAAGCCCACCACCTGAGAAGGCACGAGTTCCGACTTGGTCTCGTTGATTAGGAGGCCGAGTAGAGAGCAGGTCTGGTGGGCCAGGTCCCTGGACCTCTCCACCTCCTGTTGGGTGGAACCTGCTAGGAGTCAATTGTCGAGGTAGGGGTAAATCCTGACCACCCCTCCCCCCAACGCTGGAGATGGGCCGCCACCACTGCAATGCATTTGGTGAAGATCCGTGGGGCCAGTGACAGGCCAAATGGCATGACTCGGAACTCGTACTGGGTCACTTCGACCCTGAAACGGAGAAACCACTGATGGGACGGACAGATTGGGATGTGAAAGAATACATCCTGCAGATCCAGTGAACACAACCACATGTTTTGCTCCAAGGATGGTATGATCTGGGACAGAGTGACCATCCGAAAGGTGCATGACCGAGATATTGATTCAGGTCGTGCAGAGCTAGGATGGGGCACCAGCCCCCCATCCGCTTGGGCAACAGGAAGTACCTGGGGACAAAGCCTGGGTCTGATGGAGGATCCGCCATTGGAGCTACTGCCTCCTTGAGGAGGAACTGAGCGATGTCGGCTCTGAGAGCCGACTGGGTCTGAGCGGATACTCGTTCCTCCCGAGGGGCGCGGGCTCGGCTGGGAGGGTACTGCTCGAATTCCAGAGGCAGTCCCTGACTGACCACTTCCAGAACCCACCTGTCCGTGGTAACAACAGACCAGGCGGAAAGAAAGTAGCAGAGCCAGCACCCCATGGGAGGACCCAGAGCAGGTGTGACGGGAGTGGGGCACTGAGAAGGCTGGAGGAGGAGGATCCAGGACCCGAAGCTCAACCTCCTTTACAGGCCTGTTGGCGACCCTACTTGGGCTGAGGGCGCCAAGCTTGAGCCTGCTGCTGTTGCTGGTGCTGGTGCTGCTGTCCGCCTTGAAAGGAGGACTGCTGGGCCGCAGGGGCAGAATGCCAAAACGGCTTTTTCTTTTTCCTCTGCTGGTTCTTGCCCAAAGAACTCTTGGCAGAGGTGCTGTCCAAGGTGGCACTGGACTGCTCGATATGTTGAAGGTGACCGGCCACTCCCGGGCCGAACAAGTCGGTCCCAAGGAAGGGCATGTCAGTTAACTTATACTGGGTATCTGCCAGGAAGGAGGAGAGCCTCAGCCAAGCCATGTGACGAGAGGCAACTGTGGCAGCCATCGAACGGGCACAAGACTCCCCAATGTCCAAGGCCGTCTGGAGCTGCTGTTTGGCAACAACTCGGCCCTGGTCCGGGACTTGCTTGACCGTGGTCTGCATGTCCACAGGGAAATGTGGGAGGACCTCATCTAAACGACCCTAGACGGGCATGAGAGAAGCGTGCCATAATGACAACCGAACTTGCCTGACGAAGACCCAAGGAGGAAGCCTGCATAAACCTTCCTGGCTGAATGGTCCAAGAGCTTGGACTCTTTATCAGGAGGTCGGTTAGTGTCTGCAGAACTGCCAGTATGCCTGAACACAGAGTTGGTCACCAGACTCTCGGACGAAGGGTGCTCTGTGAACCCCGCAAGGGACCCCATGGGCACCGTGTACTTGTGGGCCATGCGGGCAGATGGAGCTGGACAACAGGCAGGACACTGCCAAAGTTCTAAGGCCAGTCCAACAATGGCTTCGGCCACAGGAAAGGCCTCCGTTGGAGTATCCCCTCTCTTGATGATGTCGGTGAAAGGGTACTCTGCCTTTTTCTGGATGGGCTCCAGAGGCATCCCTGTAGATTCAGAGATGAGGCGGAGGATCCCTTGGAAGGAAGAGGGACCTTCCTCAGTCTCTATGCCAGCAGTCCAATCATCATCCCCTGGATGTGAATGAAGACCAATGACATCCGAATCCGAAGAATCTGGATACAACGGCCTACTGCCCATGTCACCTTTGACTCGCCGGGGGCAGTCTGGGGTGACTGTGACAGACAAACTCCGGGGAAGTCCGGTGTCCGGTCTATCTTGTTTGGAAGCAGCCCCTTCCACAGGCTGTTTGGGCGGTGGTTCCACCACAATTGGTGGGGAGACTGTTATGGGCCGACCAGGTGGTCTTGCCAGCTCTTCGGGCAGGGGAACTGGTTTGGCCTACGAGGCGAAAGCCAAGTGATGGCTGGGAAGGAAGCCGTGGTAGGCTTATGCCCAGACAGGATTAGCTGCTGCCACATGAGGTCCTTGTAGCACCGGAGTTTCCTCCAGAACTTCTCCTCATCCAAGGAGGAGAATGAGAATGACCGATGGTGTCGCCTCTTTTTAGAGCGCTTGTGGCCCTTCCTAGGCCTGTCGGACGAGGGAGTCCTAGACCTCAACCGAGATAGGGCAGGCCAATTTGGTCGGTCAGGAGACACCAGTGGGGCCAGTGACTTCTCGGTGTCCAGGATTGGATCCTCGATGGGGACTCCAGCAGGCTGGGTCTCCTCACTGGGGAAGACAAGGACTGACATCCTTTCTAAAGAGCCATCGACTGGAGTTGTCGACAGGGGATCGATTGGGTCGATAATGATTTTGACCTCATTGACCACATCCTTGGTCAGCTGGCCTCGACGGGAGGTCCGAGAAGCTAGCGGCTGAAGAAGCGATCTCGACTGAGGTCGAGAACGCATGCTCCTGGGACTGAGACCTCTCTCTGTCCCAAGCGCCTTCATTGGGACGAAGACTTGCTTGGGTCCTTCTCCCAAATATGGGGTCGGGAAGGCTGCGGGCCCACAGGTGCCTTCCCCTTGATAAGACACTGGCACAATTCCCTGAAGGAACCCGAGAAGGTGAAGCCCAGGTTGAGTGGAACGAGGAAGGTCCAAGAAGAGTGAGATGCTTCTTCCTCGAATGCTTGCATGCGCTCCAATTGTTCGGTGGATTCCGCGGCCACGGAAAGCTCCCACCTAGCTTCTTTTGATATCTCCGGAGGGTTCCTCTTCTCCAATCTCCCCAGCAGCAAATGTGCAAGACGGTCGTCCAGGACTTTGGGATGGAAAGCCAAGTAGAGACTGCAGGACGAAGTATCATGTCCGACACCGAGGCAGTAGACGCACGCAGAGTGGGGATCGATACGCGACATCTTTTTGCCGCAGGAGCACAAGTGAAATCCAAGGGAAGATTTCTCTTCCATAATTGAAGCTGTGAAAAGGAGATCGCTAACTTTAGAGATACGAACTTTTGGTAAAACTGATGGTTTGAAAGCCAGGGCCTAGAAAATGCGTGAGTATGAGGGAGGCAACCTGAATCTTCCAGTGGAAAGGAAGATCTGGCGACATGGGGCAGAGCCGAGGTATATACCACCCAGGTGGGTGGGAGGAGCCAGCTTGAAGACTTCTGTTGATCCTTAAAGGGAAACAGGACATGACAAAGAGTGTGGATGAACAACATATCCACGCTCCTAGAACAACACTTTCCACGACACAAAGAGTAACTCAGAAGACACAGCCAGTTCAAATGGAGGCAACGTAAGCTTTTCTAACACAAAATTAAGGTCCCAAGGTGGGACAGGATCCCAAATTGGGGGTTTCAAGTGCAGCTTGTCCTGCATCAAGCTGGGTCACTGTACACCCATCCACAGGTACATGGTATGCAGAGATGGCAGAAAGATGTACCTTAATAGAAGAGTATCTTCAGTCCAAGTCTGAGAGAGACAGCAGGTATTCCACAACTTTATCCACCAGGTAGGTGAAGAGATCCAACTAGTGTGAAGCAGCCCATAGAGCAAAGCATTTCCATTTCATGGAATAGGTGGCCAGGGTGGAGGGCTTCCTGGCCACCACCAACACATCAGCCACTGTGGGGGACATCCCAAACCTGGCTATGGGACAGCAAGCCAGTGCACAGAGGAAGGGGGAGCAGGAGTTACACTGCCAGTTGCTGCAAAAGAGGAAACCAGATCTGGCGAGGCCAGAAGGGGGAAACAAGAATCATAATTGCCCAGTCCATCTGGAGTTTGATTAGGACCCGCTGAAGCAGCAGGAAGGGAGGAAAGGCATACAGAAACCTACCTGTCCAGGAGAGGGACAATGCATCTTGCCAGAAAACTCCAGGCCCGGGATCTAGTGAGCAGAAATGCAGCAGTTTTGCATTGAGTAGGGATGCAAAGAGGTCCAACTCAAGCCAGCCCCATCTGTTAAAGAGGTCTTCTGCCACCGAGATCAGAAGTTCCCATATGTGAGCTCTGGACCATAAGTGGCTTACAGTGTCCATGAGGATGTTTTGGATGCTGGGAACATGGACATCTGAGAGCTGTAGGCTGTGTTCGATGACTCGGTACCAGACCCTCATTGCTTCATTGCACAGGGGGTAAGAATGAATGCCCCTGCTTGTTTAAATAATAAACAATGCACATATTGTCCATTTGAACTAAGAGTGGACCCAGGAAGAGTTGAGTCTGGAAGACCTGAAGGGCATACAAGACCGTCTGCATTTCCAGAATACTGATGTGGACAGCATGCTCTAACTCGGGCCAATCCCCCTGGGTCTGGTGAGGCCCCATGTGGGGATCCCAACCAAGGCTTGAAGCTTCAGTAGCGAGAATCTGCTGAGGGGGTGGGGCAGTGAAAGTCACTCCCTGAAACAGGTTGCTGGGCTCCAGCCACCACAGAAGTACCTTCTTGACTGGGCCAGACACCCGCACTAGCTGATTCAGAGGGTCCACCCTCCGGTCCCACTGTACCCGAAATTTCCATTGAAGGATCTTCATATGTAGCCTGGCTAAGGAAATCGTCACAATGACTGCAGCCATGAGCCCCAGGAGCTTGAGGAAGTCACTTGCCTGAACGTGGCGGTTGTGAAGCAGGAGGCAGGCGTGAGCCATGAGTCACTCTGCCCTGTCCGGAGGCAAAAGGGCCTTGCCCTGAGTGGTGTCCAGGAGAGCCCCTCTGCAAAGAAGGCGCTGGCAGGGGGTAAGGAAGGACTTGGGCAAATTGATGGTAATGCCCAGGAAACGGAACAGGCTGCAAGTACCTTCCAGAGTCTGCAAGAGACAGTCCCTGGACAGGGTCGCCAGGTAGGGAAAAACATAAAAACCCTGTCTCCTCAAAGTTGCAGCCACCACCGCCAGGCACTTGATAAACACCCTGGGTGCTGAGGAAAGGCCAAAGGGCAGGGCCCGAAACTGGTAGTGCCCTCCCATGAAGTGGAAATGAAGGAAATGCCTGTGGATCATAAAAATGCTTGATGTGCAGATAAACATCCTGCATATCCAAAGAACATAGCCAGTTCTTCTGGTGGAGCAGAGGCAGTAAACTCTGCAGAATAACCATCCTGAAACATATGTACTCTGTGTACAAGTTGAAATTTCTCAGGTCCAGAATGGGGCAGAGGTCCCCTTCTTTCTTGGGCACCAAGAAGAAATGGGAGTAGTACCCTGACCTTTTGGGAGGGAGGAACAGGCTCTATGGGCTCCTTTTGAGTAAGGCTTGAATTTCTGCCTGTATTAGGAGACGTGGCTTGGTGGATATGTAGACACCCCTGGCAGATTTCGGGGAGCCACTCAGAAATTTTGAGGGGAACTCTTGCGGCAGGCCATCACAGGTACGACTTGCCGTCAAGCATTAGGACCACACAGAAACTTTTCTAGCTAGCAGTCTACCAAAGGGGGCTGTCCACCTCCAATGTCACTCACTGACATCAGCTACTCTATACAGGTGGGCAGCCCCAATGTCCTCCCCTGTTCCCCCACCGGAGACCCCAGAATGTCCAGCTGAGGGAACAGAGAAGGAACTCGAGGTTCCAAGGAAAAGGAAAGAAAAAAGGGAAGGCTGAAGGTCTTCTCACTGAGAGGAGGTGTATGCAGGACAAACAGGCCCAGGAGGAAGGAGGGAGGGAAAAGCAAGGTCTGCTGCAAAAGATCCCCTTAAAGGTCTACTAAGTTCTTACATAAATATATTATCTTGCATCAGGGGAATCTCTTACAGCAGGCCATCACAGGTACGATGAGTAGCAAACAGTTCAGAAACTGACAGCACTATGAAACTAGGCGGAGGTGAAAAATCACCTAAGAAAGAAGGCCCTGTAACACAGCCAGGCCAAAGCTGGCTCGACTCCTGGAGGCAATGTTCAGGCTACAGTGCTTAGCGAAAGTGTGAACTGAACTCCAAGCGGCTGCTGCACAGATTTCTGCAGCTGATACACTATGGAAACAGGCTACCGAGGCAGCCATACCCCTGGTGGAATGATCATGAACAACACCTGCAAGCTCCTTATCATACTTCGGGTAACAAACAGTAATGTAAGTTGGCCAACCATTTGGACTAAAACTGCTTAGAAATGGGTACACCCTCTTTTCCTGGGGCAAATGAAACAAACAACTGAGAGAATTTCTTGACCTCTTTAGTCCTGTGTGTATAATAACGCAAAATTCTATGTACATCCAAACTGAGGAGAAATGCTTCCCCTGGGTTGGCATGCTCCAGAAAATACACAGGGAGATGAATGGATTGATTCAAAGTAAACCAAGATACCACTTTAGGGAGAAACTGGGGATTAGTACATAAATACACCCTGTCTTTGTGAAAAACCAAGCAAGGCTCCTTACACATGAGTGCCTGAAGCTCTGAAATCCTTTGAGCAGAAGTAACAGCAACTAAAAATAATGCTTTCTAAGACAGATAGCATAGCACGCAAGACACAGCCGTTTCGAAAGGAGGCAAGGTGAGCTTTTCCAACACAAAGTTGAGATCCCAAGCCAGGACAGAGTTATGGATCAGGGGTTTCAGATGCAGAATGCCTCTTAGAAAGGTACAGGAAACACCAAGCTGGGCCACTGCTCGCCCATCCACAGGTATGTGGTATGCAGAGATGGCAGACAGAAGTACCTTAATGGATGAGTATTTAAGACCTGCGCACAAAAAAAGACATCAGGTACTCCAGGATCTGGTTAACTGGGCACATGAAAGGATCCAGGTGGTGCAAAGCAGCCAAAATGGCACAGTGCTTCCACTTCATGGAGTTAAGTGGCTCTGGTGGAGGGCTTGCGAACTGCCACCAAGATCTCTATCACCTTGGGGGAGAACGCAAAGTGAGAAATGGCTACAACTTCAGGAGCCAGGCATGAAGATGGAGCGACCGGAGGTCTGGATGAACCAGGGTGCCCCGCTGCTGGGACAGCAAGCCTGTGCATAGTGGGAGAAGAACTCGAGGTTCCACTGGCAGTTGTTGGAGCAGAGGAAACCAAATCTGGCGAGGCCACAATAGAGCGATGAGAATCACGGTCAACCCCACCATCTGCAGTTTGATGAGAACTCGCTGCAGGAAAAGGAAGGGAGGAAAGTCATACAGAAACTTCACTTTCCGGGAGAAGGGAAACACGTCTCACCAGAAAACTCCAGGCCCTGGGGTGAACCAGCAGAAAATCGGCAGTTCTGCGTTAAAAGGGGACGCTAAAAGTTCCAACTCTGGGCAACCCCAAAGGTTGAACAGATCCTCCACAATGGACAGCAGAAGCTCCCACCTGTGTGCTTGAGATTGGGACTGACTTAAGCTGTCCACCAAGATGTTTTGCACACCCATGACATGCGTGGCTGAAAGATGAAGGCCGTGGTCCAGAGTGGTGCCAATACCATACTCACATCACCTCGCCACACAGGGGATATGAGTGAGTCCCCCTGCTTGTTGATGTAATGGACCACGCTGGTATTGTCTATCTGGACCAGCAGCGGACCCAGGGAGAGACGAGTTTGGAAGGCCTGAAAGGAATACAGCATGGCTCGCATCTCCAGAACATTTATATGCAGATGGCTCTTGGCCACTGACCACAGCCCATGGGTTTGGTGAGCCCTCAGATGGGTCCCCTATCCTGAGTTGGGCGTGTCCATAGTCAGGATTTGCTGAGGAGGGGGAATAAGGAAGGGGACCCCTCGGAGGAGGTTGCCAGGCTCCAGCCACCACAACAGAACTCTCTTTACTGAATTTGAGATCATGACCATCTGGTCAAAATCATTGGTATGTTGGTCCCAAACAACTCTCAATGTCCACTGGGGAACTCTCATGTGTAGTCTGGCCAGAGGGACAGTAACTATGGCAGCTGCCTTATTACCCAGCAGGTGTAGGAACAAGCGGGCTTGGACATGACAAGGAGTACAGAAGTCTGGCTGGCTCCATCAAGCAGTCTGCTCTGTCATGGGAGAAGAAGGCCACACCCTGGGCTGTGTCCAGAACTGCCCCGATATACTGAAGGTGCTGGGAGGGAGAAAGGAAGGACTTGGCCAGAATGATGGTCACCCCAAGGTCCTGGAAAAGGCTGCAGGTATGCTCGAGGTTTAGCAGTAGGCGCTTCCTGGACGGGGCTTCTAGGAGCCAGTTGTCCAGGTATGGAAAGACATAAAATCCCTGCCACCAGAGGGCATCTGCTACCACTGCTAAGCACTTAGTAAAGACCCTGGGGACTGAGGACAAGCCAAAGAGGAGCGCCCAGAACTGGTAGTGAGCTCCCTGGAAATGGAAGCTCAAAAAGCGCCTGTGAGAAGCACATATTCTGATGTGCAGGTGCACATCCTGCATGCACAGGGTACATATCCAATCACCCTGATGTAACCCGAGGAGAAGGCCTTGCAGCATAACCATTCTGAATTTCTTGTACTGAATGGGGAGATTTAGTTTGCTGAGGTCCAGGATGGGTCTAAGGTCTCCCGTGCACTTGAGGACTAGTAAGAATAGGAGTAGTACCCTGTCCACTGGAGGGACACCGGCACTGGCTCTATGACTTGCTTTTGCAGAAGGGCATGGATTTCATCCCATATCAGGGAACTTAATGTGGGGGTAGTGGGACAGAGATGGGGGGTTGTCTGGAGGCCATTCCAGAAACTCTAGAGAGTGACCGTGCTCTATTACCTGAAGTACCAAGCTGTCTGCTGTGATCTCCCTTCACTTGGGTAGGTGGAGGGAGAAACGACCCCCTACCACCACCTCCTGCTCTGCCCAAGGGAGGGAGTTGGACAAGGAGTCAAGGGTGGGGTGCTGGTCCCCCTTGGAGGATTTTGCTAGCGGAGGCAACTGGGGTGGGCAGGGTAGGTGCTGTGGTATTGCACTTATCCTGGGCTCAAGCTGGCTGCCGGACCGGGGGGGGAGGGGGAGAGGGGCTGGCAACGAAAGGGCTGTTTTTGAGAAGGCCTACACTGGGTATGACAGAGGGAATGGACTGAGCATATGGCCCTCCCTGAGGCCCGGATTTTGGTTAGAATGTCCTCCACATCACCCCCTAACAGCAGGGAGCCTCTGAAGGGGGCATTTAGTATAGGCTGTTGTACATCCTGGGCAAACCCTGAGACTCTAAGCCAGGAATACCGGCAAAAGCAGACGCTGGTGGCTGCAGCCCTGGCCGATGCATCTACAGTGTCATAAGTAGCCCTGAGCAGGTAGTCACCTACCTCAGAGACTCCCTTGAGGTGGTCCTGCAACTCTGACTTAGGAGCACCCTTGGGGAGGGAGAGGACGCTCTCCTGGATCTTGTCCCACAGAGAGTTCTGAAATTGCAGCATGTGGCTGAGGTAATTAAGGGCCCAGATGGCAAGAGTGGAGGAAGCAAACTTCCTTTTGCCAAAGAGGTCCAAATGACAGGAATCCCTGTCTGGGGGCTGGGAACTAAGGTGTTTAGGCCATTTGGAATGGTCATAGGTGGTGTTAATGACCACCGAATCCACCTGTGCCTGTTCCCCCTAGAAAAGTCTGCCCTCTGGGGCATGGTAAATTCTGTCTGCCTTGTGGGACATGGCAGGGAGAAGATGAGGCCAACACTAGGCTGCCATTGTAACGTCTTCATAAGCATCAATCAGTGGGGGAACCACCAATGGTGGGGAATCAGGCTTGTGCAGGTATACAGCCAGCCGCCTATGCTTGGGGTCTTGTTCCTCTGAGCCAAAGCCCATCACCGCCTGGATGCAGCACATGACCAGTGAAAAAGAGGGATAATCCTTGGGAACTATGAAACGTCCTTGGGAGCAGAGACCCCAAGGAGTGAGAGAGGGAGCCTGAATCACCTTCCCCTTCATCTGGAGAACCCTCATCCCCTGAATCTGGGAGAATCAGGTCAGGGTGGTATTCATCCTCTTCATCAGTCAGGGGAGATGGGGAGAAAGCCCTCTGTGGCATCTGCAGTGGATGCTGGGGGGCGAACAACATAGGCCCCTGCAGCAGATCCCTCAGAGGAGGCGGAGGGGCTGGCATTGGCACTTGCAAACGTAGGATTCCCCTAAAGGGAGGACAGCAATCCCTGAATGTTCACCATGACTCACGTAAGGCCCAACAGAGGTGAGAAAGGATAACCCGGAGGAGCCCCTAGCATAGGTATGGGGTAACCAGGGCAGGGCACCAGGAATGGATAGTACAGGTCGGATGCAGGGCAGTGAGAGTCCTGCGGTGGAGCAGGTGACATAAGGGCCGCAAAGGGTGAGCCCTGTGTTGGGTAGAGCAAGGGCTAGGAGCCACCAGGGGCGCAGACCTATGGCAAGATGTCCGATGCCAGACAGGCAGGCGATGGAAGGGGTGACGAAGGTGTATCTGCATCCGTAGCACCTGCATCAGTGGTGGGACCACTGACAAGGCCACTCTGTTGTATGCCCAGTGAAGAGATGGGCCTGAGCAGCAGGGGTCTGGCAAGCTGGGAGGATCCCTGGCCTGACGCTTCTCTGCCTGTAACAGGGATGGTGGCTGGAGGAGGAATCACTGTTTGCGATGTAGAGGGGGGTCAGTGTGGGAAGGGCCAACCCCCTCAGAGGAGGAGGACCCCGACGCAGTCGAGCGAGAGTGTGGTGACTGCGAGCAGGAAGACGAGGACTGGGATTTGTTTTTTTCTTTATCCCAGTGCTTGTGCTTTCCTGAAGTTTTGTCCTGGGGATGGGCTGGAGCCAAACCCAAGGACTGGGCTTGGGAGGCCGAAGACTGGGCTGGGTGGCTGAAGGCTGGGACTGGACAACTTGGGAAGACCGTGTCTGCAGCTCCTGCTCCATTGAGGCAACAGCTTGAGCAAGTGCCCCTCGAGGGTCTGTTGGTGGTGGCAGCGGGTAATGGCATTGAACCTCTGGCAGAACTCACAAGATGAGACATCGTGGTCCGAGCCTAGGCTTAGGCAGAAAAGGCAAGCTTAGTGGCCGTCCTTAGGAATTTGCTGGCTGCAGGCACACTTGTTGCAATGCTCAGATGTCAACGAGGAAGGAAAAGACAGCAAAAAAGAAAAGAAAAACATCCAAGGATGGGGAAAAACTAAAGTGCAAAACAAATAGAAAAAGGTGTGAAAATAGTAAGTGAAGCAGCAGTGGTTTCCTTGCAGATCTGATGTGACTAGGTCAATGGCAGGAAATAACTGGGGACGACATGGAGAGCCACCCACCTATATAGAGTAGCTGACGTCAGTGAGTGACATCGGAAGTGGGCAGCCCCCTTGGGTAGACAGCTAGCTAGAAAAGTCTCCATATTGTCCTAGTGCCTGACGGCAAAGTCCTACCTGTGATGGCCTGCTGCAAGAGATTCCCCCGACATAAGATCTCTAGAGTGTGGCCGTACTCCGCTGAAGCACCCAGTTGTCTGTTGTGATGGCCCTCCACCAGTCTAGGTGGAGGGAAAAGTGACCCCCTACTGCCACTTCCTGAAGCCCTATGGGGTGCCGGCAAGGAGTCAGGAGATGGGGGTAGCCCAACTAGGCTACAGAGGCAACTCTTGTGGCCTGGGGAGGGGTGGGGTAGGGCACAGGTAGGGCTGCCCCTGGCATACACTTGCTCTGGGCCTTAAGAGGGGCTCCTGACTGCCTCTTGGAGGAGTGACGAAAAGGGGCCCTATGTCCCAATTTCAGCTGGGTTTGGTACATAGAGCGGACTGACTTTAGGGCCCTCCCAGAGTTTTGGAGCTCAGAGATCATGTCCTGGATATCACCCACAAACAGCTTGGACCCACGAAAGGGGGCATACAGAATACTGGACTGAACATCCGGGCGAAGAATGAGACTCTGAGCCAGGTGTGGCACCGCAGATCAATACCTGCCGCTCGTTCAGAGGTGTCCACTGCATCATACGCTGCCTGAAGGACATGGGTAGGGATGTAAGTTTGTCATGGATAAGGTTTTAATGACTCACTGTTTGTTCATGAAATCATTAGTAAACAGTAGTAAATGTGGCACTGTCATCATTGCTACATTCTGATGACACTAGTGAAAGTCATGGAAGTCCTGAATAAAGATCAAACATCGTGGAATCAATGACGTGTATGACTGCCATGACAAACTTACATCCCTAGATGGGTACTGATGGCAACAGTGGCTAAGGCAAAGGCACACTCGCCCACCTGGTCCAGCTGCCTAGATTCTCCTGTCTGGAGGGAGGCCACTGAGGTTGTTCAGATGCTTGGTGCGGTTGTGTTCTGCACGGATGACCACCGAGTCAGCTTCCCGGAAAAGGACTTACCAGCTGGAGGATGGTAAAGTCTAAGTGCCTTTGTAGGTACCGCAGAGATAGTGTGAGAGTGAAGCCATGCGGCCCTAGTAACATCGTCATATGATTCAACTATTGGGGGACCACCAGAGGGGGAGCATTGCACTGGTGAAGGTAAATGGTTAGTCGGTGACGCTCGGGGTCCTGCTCCTCAGTCTCCCACCCCATCACAGACTGGATATGTCTCATATCTAAAAAGGTGGGGTCGTCTGGTAGAGACTTGGGGACATTAGTGGGTTCACTTTCATCTCTCGAGGAGACCCCTTCCAGTGAGGAGCACTCGGAACTGGCTTCATCATCTGAGGCAGAGTCCTCAGCCCCACAATCGCCATGGTGAGGATCAGCTGGGTGAACGGGGATACCAGTATCCATATGTGTAGGAGGAGCACTGGGTGGTGGGTGAGAAGGGCCAGAGAAGTAGTGCCCCTTGGAGACCCCTGGGGGGAGGGCTGGGGCAGGCCCAGATGAGGGCCTGCACTGCATGAATTCCCAAAGCACCGAAATCAAACTGTTGTAATCCATGGGTGCTGGAGCAGGACCCCCAGGCACTGAGTAGTTGTAAAGCAGCTGGGGTCTGACCGATGCAGGATACGGGTAGGCCGGTGCCGGCCTTGCGGGAACCAGAGACAGGTAGGCTGACACTGGAGCCCTAGGCAGAGTGGGTCCCCCAGGCTGCAGTAGCAGGAGGTCAGATGTGGGTCCCCCGGGCATAGGCAGAGGGAATGCGGGCAAAGGTCCTGCCGGTGTCAGAGGTGGGGCTGGAGTCAGACCAATGAGCTGCAGAAGTATTGGAGTCAGCCCAGCAGGCATTGGCCTGGGAGATGCCAGGGCAGAATGCACTGGCGTCTGATGAGAGGAGACCAGCGCTGGGAGAAGAGGGCACCACTGGTGATGGCTGTGGGGAACTGGGCTTGTGGAGACGCCAGTACCCAGTGATGCCTGCTGCTGTGACTGAGAAGTAGGCCCAATGAAGGTCCGGGAGACAGAGTCTGGCTTCGGGGGTGTGTTTAACAGAGTGGCAGTGCAAGAACTGGCACCAGCAGCACCCATGTAGACTGGAGGAGCTCAAGCCGAACCTCCTGCGGAAGAGCCTGCTGAAAACAAGGGCTGGAAAAAGAGGGGCTGTGGGGCAGGGACAGATGTACCCTGCTCTGAGGAACCGCCACCGGTCACAGAGATATGGGCTGGTGGCGGGGCCACTGGCAGCTCTGAGGGAGAAAGAGCGTTCTGGGCCTCAGAGGCTGACCCCCTCCCGAGGGAGGAAGACCCCCAAAGCGGCTGACAGAGGAGCCTTATACGGTAACCACAATTAGGAGGAAGACCGGAGATGGTCCCGGTCTTTGTGTTTCTCCGATTTATCCTTCAACTTAGAGGAGGAAGAGCCTGATGACTGAGCTGGGGAAGTGGAGAAGCTCCAGGCCTGCAGCTCCCATTCCATCTGGGCGACCTTCTGCTTGAGGATGTGGCTCTTGAGGGTCCTCTGGCGTAGTCTTCTGGTGGCCAGATTAAACTTTTGGCAGGCCTCACAGGCCTGGACATCATGGTCAGGGCCTAAACATAAGAGGCCAGCAGAATGGTCATCCTCATCTGGTATCTGTTTTTCACAGGCACACTTAGTGGAGCATTCAGAAGTTGAAGAAGGCTGAGCAGACATAAAAGGAGCGGACACCAAAAAAGTTTGATATGTACTCGACTAAAGAAAAAAAGTGCCATTATAAAATGCAGGAAAACTGGCAATCGACTGTAACTGTGGCGGAGTCCATGGTCCAACGTGCACTGGTCGACAGCAGGAAAGAACCAAGGAAGGCTTGGGTGCTGCCTGCTTTATATAGGATATGCTGACATCAGACGCTGACATCGGAAGTGGGTGTCCCCCTCTGGTGTACTGCAAGCTAGAAAGGTTTCTGTGTGGTCCCAGTGCCTGACGGCTAGTCCTACCAGTCATGGCCTCTGGCAAGAGATGCCCATTAAGATCATTTCCTCTAATTAAAATAAATAGCCACAATGTTATCCAGGTACAGAATTATGGCTCATGACTAGACCATCTCTGGAGACAAATAATTAGCATATTCTTATATCACCTCCTCTTTCCACAACTTTGCAGGGTAGGCTTTTCCACATGTTAACCACCCTCAGTGTAAAACAATACATTCTAATGTTTCCACTTATTCTACCCCCAACCCCTAGTTTGAGGGCATGCCCTCTAGGTCTCCTCCACAGAATACTGGACTTGTCACTCCCCAGATCTTAAGACTTCAGCAACAGAAATCCTCATTAGCTGTCTCTGGACATGCAGTGCCAGGGGTGTTACTTGCCATTTCAACAACCCAGCCTTGTGTCCTGGGCCTGGGATGTCAGGAGCTGACTCAGAGACAGGCTGGGTATCTAGTTCAGATCAGCTTGCCTTACTGATGGAAGATTACTACTTTCTGAAAACCACTGTCCCCTGGTATTCAAGATGGAGGTAGCAGTGTGGTTGCTTAATAGAGTGGTTACACTGGAATAACCAGCTAACCTGACGTAACAGTTGAACATTCAGAGTAAAGCCAGGCTGGGGATACTCTGATGGGGCAGGCATTGCCAGATCCCAGAATGGGCCTCATAGGTGGAATGCCATCCCAACTCCTCAGATGACACCCTACAGTAGAAGGGTTAATGAAGAGTGCTTAAAGGGAGAAAATAGGGTGGCTATGGGATGGCTGAATTCCCCTCATCCTGCCACATCTATGGTGATGACCTGAGTCACTTCTTCACTGGCTCCACTTTCTGTGTCTCTCAATAATAACAGTCTTTGTTACTTCAGGGAGTAACCAACTACCACTCTAGTCCCATCTGTGGGAGTGAAGTTGCTGGTTTCAGTGATGGGGCTCAGCACAGGAGTGTAGCAAAAGTAGGCAAAGGAGCAGCAGGTACAGGGGTTACCCAGGCAGAACTACGAACTAAGGGTGCTGGATGAAGATTCCCTGATCAGTCCCAACTGTGCAAGATAAGCTGCATGTTTCAGCAACTTGGTTCAGCACGGGAGTTTAGCAAAGAAATAAAGCAAGAATATCAGGGATTCCTCAGGTAAAGGTTAGGACCTCTGGGTGGTGGATGGAGTTTCTCAGATTAGGGATTCAGTGCAGACATGTAGTGAAGGTAGGTAAAAAAAAAGCAATGGGTACCATGGGGTTCCTCTGGCAGGACTAGGTCTAAGGGTGGTGGATGAACTTTCCCATTTCAGGGAATCGGTGAAAGGAGTATAGTGAAGGTATGTAAGACCACACCACCGTATTGAGTGTCCAGTGTGAGAACAAGTCCAGATAAGAAAGGCAAACACTGGCACCACTCCGCTAACCAAATTAGGATCCCTTTGCACAGGACAGTTTGTTATTTTGTTAAATAAAGCCCTTTTTGGTTAGAGGACTAGGACCTGACTGTGGTGAACGGAAGATTCCAGACCAGGTCCAGGCTCAGTGCAGGAGTGTAGCGAACACAGAAAAGGAAGCAATGGGTACCATAGTTTCCTCAGACAGAACTAGGACTTGAGGGTGGTGAGTGAAGGTTCTCAGATCAGGGGTTCAGCACAGGACTGTAGTAAAGCTAGGTGAGAAGGCACAATGGATACCAGGGCTTCCTCAGGCAGGACTAGTTCCCGGGGGTGGAGGATGACATTCTTTTCAGTTTCGAGGTTCAGATCAAGGGTGTACCGAAGGTAGGTAAGAGAGAAACAAGTATTGGGTTTCTCAGAAGGAGTAGGACCAGACTATTGTGAATGAACATGTCCAGATCAGGTTGCAGTTAAGTGCAGAGGCATAGCAAAGGTAGGTAAGAGCAACAGGCCCCAGAGTTTCCTCGGGACTTGAGGGTGGTGGATGGAGTTTGCCAGATTTGGCCCAGATTCAATGCAGGAGTGTAGCAAGCATAGGTAAGGGGGCCACGGGCACCAGGGATTCCACAGGCAGGATTAGAAACTGAATGTGGTGAGTAGAGATTCTTAGATCATAGGTTTGGCTCAGGAGTGTAGCAAAGGCAGAAATGGGAGCAACAGATACCAGACCTTTCTCTGGTTACAATCATGACACAGCAGGAAACAAGTAAACTGATAATCAACCTTTTTTTAGGATATAAACTGTCTAAAGTACAGCTGCCTCTTTTGTCCCAATCCCTTACTTTTATCACCACTCCAAGACTAAACCATTTAAAGTGGAGGTAGACCCAGGGTGGGTACAAATCAGGTAGCCAGGTGATCAATGGCCATTAAAAATGAATTGTTTGGCTACCAGATTTTGAAAGTTACCGGCCAACTGGCTATTTGCCAAAAATGTGATTTATGAGCCCTGAAAAATGACGGCCACTAAAAATATTGATTTTTGGCTACCAGATTTTGAATGCTGGTGACCAAACTGACTGCCAGCTTACAAAATGATTTTCCCCCACCCTGGCTAGACCGCTTCAAATTCATAACACAGCAGCATAAAAAAAAAATAAAAAAACAACTTTATTCTAAAAAAGAAAACCATAAGCAAACTGATACTGGCAATATAGGAAGGAGTACAGTATATTCATTATTGGAAGATGAACAGGAGGGGATAACCTTGAGTATTCTATTGGATGTTCTACACATACACACAATTACTCTAAAATCAGGCAATAAATATAATAGTACCATAAATGCACATGGATTTGGGAACTTGGACACCAGTGAGAATAAATAATTTGCTGTGGGAAACCTTGATCCATCAAGTATAATATATAGTGTACTGGGAAAGAAATAGACATGGGAAAATAATTCATTCTTCAAAGATAAGAATGAGAAATCTGCATGCTGTTAATAGTGCCAATCATGCTGACATAACCGGTGTTCAAAACAGCCTGCTCCTCTTGCCGGTTAGCAAAAAAAAACAAAAAACGCTCCTGCTAAATAGGCACCTGCGGGTCTTTTTGGCAACTATCTCTCACATGGTTGTCTGAATGGTCTCTTGTTTTCATTCCATGACTGGAAATAAAGGGACACCCAAGACTCAGGAGATATCTTTTGAAACCTCACTCTAGATTCTGTCCCATTATGTTCTACCTTGTTATCACTGCATACCATATATTTACATAGAATTACATAGAATGACATAGAAACCACTGGCAGATAAGGGCCGTTTGGCCCACCCAGTTTGCCCATTTTCCCTTCCTAATGTAATATCGTAGAAGCTACCTGGTCTCCAGCTTTGGCCCCCATTCTAAACTAATAGAATTCCTTTATGTTTATCCCATGCATTCTTTTTTTTTTTAATCATCTTTATTAAAATTTTTTGAGATTTTACAGTCACATTGCAGCTCTTTATAAAACATTGTTTATACAGGGTTACAAGTCACACAGGTTCTTATACCATACAGTTAACATAATGACTCTGTCTCGCCTAAGGTGTACAGCCTTGTGTCTGAGTCTGGTCTATTTTGGCTAAATACCACCCTTCGACGCTCTCCAGACATTCTCCTCCTCATACCCCCTCCTCTCACCTCGCCAAGACTTAGCATATTATAGTAATGTCTAACCAATTTAAGGCTCGGGCCAAAAGCCCGGTATAATAGATCCGAACAGGCAGATAAGTAATAAGAGTTACTAAGGCACAAAGTGTGGGTCTTTGGTCATAATATATAAACTCCATCTTCTCCACTTCAAGGAGCACAGTTCTGCTTTATCATTTAAATTATATGTTATTCTTTCAGATCTATATATAAGGTTTACTATCTCCCTCCAGTCTGAGAGGGTGGGTACCGACACTGTGAGCCATCATTTAGTGATGGCTTTCTTCGCTGCTAGGAGGGAGATACTCAATAGACAGATGGGATGGGGATCTCATAGTTCACAGGAAAAGATGTGCAGGATAAAAAAATCACCGCTGTGGGGAAGCCTGACCCCAAAGAGATCCTCTAACTCCACAAGCAAAGCCCGCAAACAGGGCTGCAACTTTGGACAGGACCATAGGACATGGGAGTGATGAGCATTAGTCTCACCACATAGGCGCCAGCTGGCTGCAGAGCCTGAAACGTGGTAGTGTGAGGTTATTACTGGGGTACGGAAGAATCTTATTAAAAATTGCCATGAGAATAATCTCCAAGTATGTGAGTAAGTGATTCTCGATGTTGTACGACAAATTGTATCCCACTGCTGCGGTGATATTTGGAATCCCAATTCCTCATTCCATTTCTCCCTTAACCCCGTTGTGTTTCCACCAGCTGTTTCCATCAGGGACTTGTATAGGGTGGAGATGGGGTGTGATAACCTCTGGGATTTTGATGTTTGTTGAAACAACTGGATCACATGTGGGTGTTCCTCCGGGGAGCGGACACTCAGGGGGAGGGACTCAAAGTAGTGTCGAAGTTGTAAATACCAAAAAAAATCTGATTGGCGGAGATGAAATTCTCGACTGATTTCACCAAATTCTTTAAAAAAGGGTCCTGTCTGGAGCTGTGAGAGCTTTGAAAGATGGGTATGTCTCCAGTTATGAAATGTATGGTCAGAAATAGCTGGGGGAATCTTCCAGTAAATCTATTGGGCAAAGCATGACCAGGAAGGGAATAATCCCTAGGGATTTACGTGTTAAGTACCACACCTGAATTTGGTGTATGATCCAGGGGCTTAGAGACAGCTGGTCGAGCGGGGGTGGGTTTTTATAGAGGATTAGTCTTTGGTATTCTCGATGGGGGAGAGCACTCTTCGCGATTTCCCTCCACTGGACCGGAGACATTCCGACCAGATGCTGTGTGAGGAAGGACAGATGGGAAGCCCAGTAATATAATTTAAGACTGGGGAGTGTTAGCCCGCCTTGCAATTTAGGGAGAAAGAGTGTCTTCATTTTAATTCTGGGATGCCTTCCTGCCCAAACAAACTTTGAAATGGCCTTATTCCAGACCTTTAAAAAGTTGTATGGTAAATTAAGTGGTACATTCTGAAAAAGATAAAGGGCCCTCGGGAGAATCACCATCCGCACCACTTCAATACGCTGAATCATATTCAGTTGGAGGATATTCCATCTTCCGAGATCTTGCTTCATTTGTGACGTGAAGGGGCAATAATTATTATGCAGGGCGTCTTCAGCTTTATGGGAAAGGTATATTCCTAAGTATTTCAGCTTAGAGAGTCCCCAACGAAATGGGTAGCTCTCCTTTAGTGACTCTGGGGGGACACAGCGAAAGGTAAGAGTATCAGTCTTGCTAGTATTAAGCCTATAGCCTGAATGAGATCCGAATTCCTCCAGGATTTGAAAGACTGAGGGGGTGGACTGTAAGGGTTAGTGAGGAATAGTAGGACATCGTCCGCATATAGAGATACACAGAGCTCTGTCCCATCTACACTTACTCCAGATATCCCCTGAGCTGCCCTGATTGCCATTTTTATAGAGCCTTTGGCCCAGGCAAACAGACCAGGGGATAAGGGGAAACCCTGGTGTGTACCCCTGAAGAGGGGAAATATTCAGAGTGTTGGCCAGAGATTTTAACACATGCCTGTGGGAACAGTAAATTTTTCGTAGTATGGCGACGAAGGGGGATGGGAATCGCATCACCGCCATTGTGGCAAAAAGAAATGGCCACGAAACCCGATCGAAGGCCTTCTCAGCATCTAGGCTGAGAAGGACAGATGGAACTTCCCGGGATTGCATTTCATTTACCAGGTGAAGGGCTCTACGGGTGTTGTCAGAGGTTGATCTAGAGCTTATGAAGCTTGTTTGGTCAAGGTCTATCAAGACAGGCAGGATTGCATCCAGCCTCCGGGCCAGAATGGACATAAAATACTTATAGTCCACATTAAGGACCGAGATTGGTCTATATGAGCCACATTGTAAAGGGTCCTTATCCAGTTTGAGGATAACTGAAATTGTTGCATACGCCCAACTGGGAGGAGGAGGAGGAGGAGCTTCCCCAGAGAGGACCTCATTGAAAGCACCCAGGAGAAGTTTATTAATTAGCTGAGTCGTGCCTTTATAGAACTCAGCCCCGTATCCGTCTGGACCAGGGGCTTTTTGAGTTTTAGACCTAGAAATGGCCAGCATCAACTCTTCCGACTAAATCGGCTTCATTAGGCTGCTTTGCTGATCGAGACTGAGTGTAGGTAGCTTTAGGGCCGATAAAAAGGTGTTGGTGAGTGTGGGGTCTGTCCCTGATCCGTAGTGTAGAGAGCTCTAAAATATTGACAAAAGACCTGAGATATGTTTTTAAACTTGGTGTGATGTATTCCTGTGATGGGGTCTTTTATTGTTGTAATAGTGGACAATTTACGTTGTTGGCAGAGCCGATATGCTAGCAGGCGGGAGGCCAGAGGGCCAATCTCGCCATATCTCTGGCGGAAGTATGCCAATGCCACTTCCGTTTGTTGAAGGCATAAAGCATCTAAGTCCTTCTTAGCTTGCTTTATCTGAGCTAGAACCGAGTGATCTTGCTGGTGAGCCAGCTGAAGGAACTGCAGTGTCTGTTTGAGCTGTGTTTGTCTTTCTTTTCATGCCTTCGCTAACCTGGCTGAGTATTTTATCAGGTGACCTCTCAGGACTGCCTTTAGGGTGTCCCACTGGATAGATGATGAAATTTCTTGGGTGGAGTTATCCTGAATAATTTCCAAGATCCTCTCACTGAGAAACTCTCTGAACTGTTCACTTTTCATGTGGATGGGATTAAATCTCCACCTAGTACTGCACTTCTCTAAGCCCAGATTCCATATAGTGGTAAGTGGAGCGTGGTCCGAGTGTGCTATGGTGCCCAATGTAGCATCAACCAGAGAACCAAGGTTCTCCCTCTGTGTATATCAGTGATCTATCCTTGTGTAGGTCCCATGGACCGCAGAATAAAAGGAGTACCCCCTGTCTCTAGTGTGTAGGGAATGCCCTGCGTCCAGCCACCCCACCTCTCCCACGAACTGTTTAAAAAATTTGTGCGAGGCCTGTTGTCTGCCAGGCTGGGTCCTAGTGGTGTCCAGAGCTGGATTAGGGGCAATACTGAAATCCCCTGCCAGAATCAAAGTTACCCTAGTCATCTCAATTACTTTGTCCAGGAGGGAACGGATTGTGGGGGAATTTGAGGCTGGAGGGAGATGGATATTGGCTAAGATTAGTTCTTGCTCATGCACGGTCCCCTGAACTATAATTAGTCAACCGGCCAGGTCTGCCCATTCCTTGACTTTCCGGAAGGGAAGGTGCGGTGAGATTAGCATGGAGACCCCCCTCCTCCTACCACTGGGCATGGCCGATAAGAAAACCTGCGAGTATCCTCTTCCCCGGAGCTTCCAGTGCTCCTCGGAGGTCAGTTGGGTTTCCTGCATATAAACAATCTCAGCATTGGATTTCCTGACTAGCGTTATCATTCTAGATTTCTTTACCGGACTACTCAGGCCTTTCACATTCAGTGAGTATACTTTCAGGTGTTTGTGAGCCATTTGCCAAACAGAAATAACAATGTTGCTGTATTAATCCATCTAACACATTGTGACTATACTGTAACCTCTACCTGATTTGTTGCTGTCTTGTGACTGTTTACTACATTCCAAGAATACTTCCCCTCAAAAGGGGGTTTTGAGGGTATTTTATTTAACCATAAGCCCATAACAAGAACTCGAGGGCTTAACCAAGTAACTTCTCTAATACAAACTATAGCTAATTCTAATAAAATGATTAGCTTCAGAGTAAACACATCCCTTACATCTCTAAGGGTCAAAGGGAGTTCTTGGGCCAAATGGGCCATCAAGCTTAGCCTAGGCCTCCGAGGCTCTATAGAGACTCCGAAGCACTGACAGATTTCATTATATATGTACCCCCCGTCTGGGGTGACCCAGAAAACAACAACTGTAGGTAAAGGAGTATTTGCAACAAAACTGGTAAAAACCTGTGTAGTGCATTAACTATGTACAGTGGCCAAAACCATACTGGGGCCAGGGGAAGTAAAGAGCTGGGAGGATACAGGATTATTAGGTCCTGCACTGCTGATGTGTGATCGATGTCAATGGAAATTCAGCAGCCAGAGAAAGTTAACGAGCCTTTTTGCCAGGCTTTCTGCAGTAGCTCCTCCTTGGCTCTGTATGAAGTCAGTTTGGCTACAATGGACCGGGGTCTCGCATCCACGTTTCGGGGCCTAGGTGTGAGAGATCTATGCGCCCGGTCCATCTCCATGTTGAAATCCGCTTGGCAGGTCAAGCAAATCGCGGAGGAAGCCCTGCAGGAAGGCGATCACAGATGGGTGCACGTCTTCCAAGCCCTCGGGCACCCCGTAGATCCTCAGGTTTTGCCTCCTACTTCTGCCTTCGAGGTCGTCCAAACGATGGGTGAGCTCGCGATCCCTGGCAAGGAGGTACAGGAGCAAACGGTCATGCCGATCAGCTTGTTCCGAGATTTGGGATGTGCATAGCTCCAGCTGATCGGTTTTATGACTAATGCTGTTGATGTCAGTTTTCAGTTCGGCGAGAGTCTGATCCATCTTGGAGACTGTGCGAGCCATTTGTCTGATGGTTGCAATCAAGTCAGAGTGGGGACCCTCACCATGCGGGTCAGGCTGCAGTAGGCCATCCGGAGCATCTGAGAAATCTATTTTATCCGCTCGTTCACACTGGATCAGGGCTCTCAATTTCTGCGTCTGGGTGGGCTGGGGTTTCCCTGGTTTATTCCTTTTTGGTTTTGCAGGCAAAGACATCCTAATAATAGGTGATTCACAACATTTATTGTCGGCAGGTGAACAGAGCTTCAGGGCTAAGCAGCCATTAGTTTGCTGACGTCACCGGAAGTCTATCTCATGCATTCTTGAAACCCACTACAGTTTTTGCTTCAACCACCTCTGTTGGAAGTCTGTTCTAGGAATCAACTACCCTTTCTATGAAGTAGTTCCTCACATCACCCCTCCAGCTCCATAACATGTCCCCTTGTTCTTAAGCATCTTTTTTTCTGAAAAATGCTTTCCTCTTGTACCCTATTTATACCCATGAGATATTTGAAAGTCTCTATCATATCTTAGCGAGGAAAAAAAAAAAAAAGATACGATTTTTTAACACAATTATCAAAAAATAAAACACCACTCTTTTTTTAGCACAAGGACCTGTGAATACGTTATGTAGCAACAACAAAATGATTGTGGAGGAATGTGGTAGTACTGAAACAGGAAAGGTATAGGGGAAGTGGCTTTCAAGTTAAGAGATTAAACAAGTTGCAGACACCTTCCAGGTGATCCCTCCACAGCATTTAAACAAACTCTAGCAGAGCTAGGGCCGGCCCGTCGGCGCAGCGGTGGGATTTCCGCTTGCGACCGGGCGACCCGGATCGGGAACGGATCCGGCCGCCGGAGAGGGCCGGCTGGGAGTAGGATCGAGCGTCCGGCGGGCAGCTCTCACTCGGGAGGGCGCTGGCAGCACTCGGTGCGATAGGGACCCCTGGTAGAGACCGGGAGTTCCACGCAACCGATGCTCGACGTGGGGGGGGGAGGCTGGGCGGACGCTGGTGTCATTGCACGTCCCCGCCTCCTCCCGGGAGAAAAATCTGGTGGAAAAAGAAGGCGGGCAGGACCACCGATCTATGAAGCCCTCCCTGGAGAGCCTCACATTGACTCTGTCGCTGCGGGACCCCAACCAATTACAGTTCCGGGGTCACGAAGGTGGCCCGTGGCCCCACCCTCCGGGTGGCAAGCCGGGGGTGACTGTGGGTCCCCAGCAGCAATTGACGGAGGTAGAGTTCTCCGGGGGCCGTGACCAGGGCGGATGGCCCCGGTGGTCCTGCCAGGAAAAGGGCAAATTAAAAAAAAAAAAAAAACTCTAGCAGAGCTGATAGGGCTGCAGTCGAGGAATTTGTGTAAAAATATAGAAAATTACCAAAGTTACGAGCCTACACGATTTGCCGAATTTAACATAGGCTTGTAAATGATGTGTTTAATATTTTTATACCAAATTGTCAACATAGCCTTGTTATGACCCTGCCTCATGAAGAAGGGCAGAAGAACTTTTCATATCTTGACCTAAAGGTGATTTTATGCAGGGACTGCGAAATCACCTTTCGGGACACAAATACACATTTTGGGCAGGAGTTGATAAATGACAGCTATCACATTGATGAGGTGCTGTAAAGAAATGGCTATGTTGGAAATCTGTGGTAAAAATATTGACTCATAATCAATTCATTATTTTACCAAAATTAGATGATAAACTTAAAAAAGTAGATAAATCAATAGGGCAGGGGTTAAAGACCTGCTATCCCTTTGTTATTAATCCAACTTTGTCTTTTCTCAATACTTTCTAATGAACACATGTTTTACTCATACTGTGGTTAACCCACCGAAGAAACAAGGAACTGAGGAGGTTCAGAAATCGGAGTACCACTGTGTTTTCTTGCTGATGGTTTATTTACATTTAGATAATATTATTTCTGGTCACAGTATCATTTTAGTCGATCTTCACTTTAGTAAAAAGCATCTTTGGTCCCAGAATTGGTACTCCAAAGCTCGATATGGCTGACACCTAAAAGTTTTAGTCCATCACCGTATTGTTTCCTTCTATTAATGTTAACACAGGATACTCAGCATGTGGGTTTGGTGGTGGCACTGATTCCGATTTTCTTTGTTTAAATCAAGTAAGGCGGTGAGCTCTTGGTACAAATAAAAGCCGCTGAAGCACATATAAAGGAGGAGGACGAAGCATAACAGAGCACCAGAATGTGGGGTAGGATTTGACCTTAAGATTAATTTTTGCATTTAACCTGTGTTAATATTAATAGAAGGAAACAGTACGGTGATGGCCTGAAACTTATTTTAAAACTTTTTAGGTGTCCACCATGTGGACCTTTGAAGTACTAGTTCTGGGACCAAAGATACTGTTTACTAAGGTAAAGATCGACTAAGATGATACTGTGTCTGGAAATTATATAATTTAAATGTTAAAACAAAACCATCAGCAAACTAAAAAAACACCCTGGTTAAGACCCTAATGCCCCCCACCCCCACCCCACATACAGATATATACCCTTCGGATTTCTAAGCTCCAAGAGACCAGTGTTGAAGCCTTCTAGAGGATTGCTCATATCCCGTAATAGGCAGTACTTGAGGGATGGGAACTTCTGGTGTAGAGGAACGTTATTTAAGGGAGCTATTTTCAGAACTGTTTGTGGAATTTAAAAGCATGTGCATTTTCAAGTAAAAAGCAACTCAAGATTTTACACACTCATTGGGTTGAGTGTTTCTTTCTTCATATTAATTTGCAGGTACCAGTAACCAGAAGCACTCTCCTATTTAAGAACTGTTTAAATTAAGAAGATTTCAAAAGGTACCATGGGAAACATTTTTCTCTGATATTGATGTCTTTGGATTTGACCATAATAAATGGGTACCACCGTGCTCTGGTGCATCTTTTTCCCTTGTGTGCCTTTTTTAATTGAAATATGTAGTAGATCAGTAACTGAGGAATGAAAAAAAAAATTATAGAAAACATTAAATCTAAACATAATTGTAAATATTACACTGCAGCCGTTAGCTTCTTGCTCTTTAACCAGGGCATATGTTGCTAGCCATGACAGCCTCCAATGTACTGTAAATACAGTATATGACAAACATTCCTTTTTTATAACTATGATTTTTTTTTTTTTTACAAATGTTAGCCTGACCATGGCATTTTTGCCTTTTATTGAATGTCCTCATTTAACTCTCATTAGATAACAGGATGAAAATGTGTCCTGGTGAAGCCCCATTACCTTAATACGAATTGCTAACTCCACTGGAGTGAAAAATGATCTGCTTGAAACAGCCTTCGCACAGTGTGACCTAGAAAGAAAAGAAACCAGCTCTAGGCATCCTTTCATCTGTGGTGGCATAAATGCAAATGAAGCTGGAGTAAAAATCAAAAGAGCCTGGCATTTCAACATTTGTGAGCCCACTAGTATGCTACCCTCATATTAGATTGTACAGTAACTGCATGAAGGTCCCTATGTGCAAACAACAGTGGCTGCTGAAGTGTGCCCAAGACACTAAACCAGTTATGCCACTAAGTTCAAAACCCCACTGAAATACATCGAACATACTAATCTGTGCAGGGGCAAGAGTTTTGTTGCAGCTCCCATTAAGTATTGTTCAGGGTTGGGGTTGGGAAACTGCACACAGAACTGGTGCTGTATCATTATTATTATTTAGCACCCATCCCTCGTAAGTTTGTATTTATATCGATTCAATATTTTATTTATAGATGATATAAAACAGTTTTATAGTTCTAAGTTTTACTACAGAGACAATATTTATACTTATATTTTATTTAAAAAAAAGTCATTTAGGAGGCCTCCAGAGGTGGGTTGCTTTACTACAACTCGGGAAGGGGATGGCAGTAGTGGTGGTGGTGGTGGTGGTGTTGGTACTAGATTGCTGGTGGTGCTTGATCAGGAAACAATCTGATAAGCAATGAGACACAAAAAGCTTTGGTTTGCACTACTTTCAGATGCCACTAGTAAACAACCACCTCTGCCTCCACCTGAAGTGTCATCTTCTTTACATAGACTGCACTGTGAATAGCCGGGAAGGATAATATTCCAGGAAAATGTAAAACGTTATGGAATGCTTTGCGTTGGCTTCACTTTATCAAAGAGTCTTCAAATGCCTGTCTCTTTCATCATGAATGATTGCTAAAATCAAGAGACAACATCTCACCAGTGGGTGTGTTTATCTTACAGACCATTGGTGATTTTGTGGTCATTAAGTCTGGTCCTGGTGTGACTCTGATAGTGCAGTCTGTTTTGTTATAAATTCAGTATGACTGCTTGGGTGGGCCTGGCTGATTAGATTCCTTCGGAAGCGATGCCACAAAATGGAGATGCATTAGTTGGGTGCTTCCACTAAGGGAGCTGGATTATCTGAATTAGCCATCTGATCCCAGTTACCCTTTCCAACTGTCACTGAACCAGAGTCTGACTCTGACCTGAATGAGGAATGCCTATTAGGGCTATGCCTTGTTCACATTTTAAATGATCACCCAGAATAGTTTTTCCCCAAATCTGAGAAGAGTGACATAATACTTCTTTTCATCATGTTTTCTATATGACAGATAATGCATGCATCCTCATCCCCAAGCCACCCCCCACACACACACACAAGCACAGTGCTACACACGTGATGAGATGTAAGATGGCTACAGTGTGCAAGAAACCACCACCCAACCCTGCTTATGAACTGCTGGAGAGATAGTACAGTTACGTAAGAACGTACCGTAACAGTAGATCTTCGAGAGAGGCTCTTGCAGTAGGTTAATTACATACAGGACTGACGCCAGCAGGTGGCAGGACCCCACGGAAAAATTTCTAGCTAGCAGTCCCTGGCGAGGGTCCGCCCCCATGTCAGATGACCGGCGTCAGGAGACATTGGTATAAAGGGGTGGTCCCGAACACCCGCCTTCCAGTTCTTTCCCGCCACAGGCCGAAAGAGGCCGGACAAGAGAGGAGCGGATATTTCTCTATATGGAAAACGAACTGAAAAAACCTAGGGGGGTGGAGGGCGGGAAGGTATTACCTACTGCAACAGCCTCTCTCGAAGATCTACTGTTACGGTAAGTTCTTACGTAACTGTACTATCTTACTTCGAGAGGGCTCTTGCAGTAGGTAATTACATATAGGACTGAATCCCAAGCAATCTGGAACAAAGAAAGGCACCGGGAGGAGGAAACTACTCCCAGAAGTAGCTCTAGCCGTGCAAGCCTCAAGACAGGAGGCCTTGCAAAACAACTAGACCGAAGCCTGCTCTATGGTGAGAGGCAATATCCAAACTGTAGTGTTTCATAAATGTGTGGACGGAAGTCCAGGTGGTGGCAGCGCATATGTCTGCCACAGACACATTCTTGAAACAAGCTGCAGAGGCAGCTACTCCTCTTGTGGAGTGGCCTCTGACTTGACCCAGGAGGGTGTTGTGGTATTTGTCATAACAGAAAGTGATGCAATGAGCCAACCACTTAGACAGGCATTGCTTGGAAACTGCATTGCCTTCCCTTTTGTGAGTAAAAGAGACGAACAACTGATCAGTCTTTCTGAGATCCTTTGTCCTGTTGGTGTAGTATCTCAGAATTCGGTGAACATCCATAGTATGGAATAAATATTCCCCTTGATTAGAGTACTGCGTAAAAAAGGCAGGTAGCTCTATGGACTGATTTAAGGTAGACTCTGCTACTACTTTAGGAAGAAACTTAGGATTCGTGCGAAGAGCAACTCGATCCTTGTGAAAAATCAAGTAGGGGATTTTACTCATCAGGGCCTGGAGCTCGGAGATTCTTTGAGCCGAAGTAATGGCCACCAAGAAGAGAGTCTTCCACGAAAGAAACTTCAAATCTGCAGAAGCTGCAGGTTCAAGGAGGAAGGGTAAGTTTCTCGAGAACAAAATTCAAGTCCCAAGGGGGGCAGGAGTACGGATGGGGGGCCTCAGATGGAGAACCCCTCTTAGGAAGGTCTGGGAGACCTCCAGTTGAGCAAAAGCCTTGTTTGCAAAGGGAACATGATAGGCCGAGATGGCCGCCATGTGTACCTTCAAAGAGGAATGGCTAAGACCCAGGTCGAACAGATGACGTAGGTACTCCAGCAGAAGCCCTGCTGAACAGGAGAAAGGTTCCACGTTCTTGGAGGCGGCCCAAATAGTGAATCTTTTCCACTTCATGGCATAAGTGGATCTGGTGGAGGGTTTTCTGGCCTCCACTAAAATCTCTGCCACTTTAGAAGACACACCAAACCGGGATTGGGCTAGGTCTGCAGGAGCCATGCACGCAGTTGAAGGGATTTGAGGCCTGGATGGACCAGGGTCCCCTGATCCTGGGTCAACAAACCTCGAGATAGAGGAAGAGGAAGAGGAGGATCCTCTGAATATTGTTGTAGAAGAGAGAACCAGATTTGCCTGGGCCAGAAAGGAGCGATCAGAATCATTCTCGCTTCTTCTGAAGCTAGTTTCTGCAAGACTCGTGGGATAAGAGGAATTGGGTGAAAGGCATAGACGAATCTGTCCTTCCAGTCTAGAGACAGAGCGTCGTTCCAGAAAGTGCCTCGCTCTGGAATGAGCAAGCAGAAGGTGGGAAGTTTTGCGTTTTGGGGGGGATGCAAACAGGCTGACCTGTGGTGTTCCCCAAAGTTGGAAGATATTGTCTAGGACCCCTTGGTCCAGTTCCCACTCGTGAGTCAGAGCAGAAGAGCGACTTAGCTTGTCTGCCAGGGTGTTGTCGACTCCTGAAATGTGAATCGCCGTGAGGTGAAGGTCGTGTTGTGTTGCCCAATCCCAAACCCTCATTGCCTCCCTGCATAGAGGGTAGGAGCGAGTTCCTCCCTGCTTGTTGATGTACCACACTACACACATTTTGTCCGTCTGGACGGCTAGGTTTCTGGGAAGGATGTATTGGTGAAGGGCTTGGAGAGCATACAACACTGCCCAAAGCTCGAGCACATTGATGTGGAGAGCTTGTTCTTGCCTGGACCAGGAGCCCTGGGTCCGATGAGGGCCTAGATGGGCTCCCCAACCTTCGCCTGAGGCATCTGTGGTTAGAGTTTGGGAGGGGGGAGGATGAAAGAAAGGAACCCCCCTGAAACAGGTTCTCTCGAACCATCCACCATTGTAAGTCTCGCATCATCAGCGATGAGATCAGAACTGAGTGATCTAGGTCGTCCACTAGTTGATCCCACTGAGAGCGTAGAATCGAGTGCAAGGGACCATCGGGATAGCAGCTGTCATGAGCCCGAGAAGGCAAAGGACCGACCTCGCCGAGACCATCCTGCGATCAGATAACAGACTTATCTGGGTCTGAAGGGAAGCCGCCCTGTCCGGAGGCAGGAAGGCCTTGCCCATGGTCGTATCGAGGATCGCCCCAATAAACTGTAGCCTCTGGGAAGGGTCCAGATGAGACTTGGAATGGTTGATGGTAATACCCAGGCAGGCAAAAACCTGCTGGGTGAGGGAGAGGAAACGCAGGAGTTCCTCCCTGGACGAGGCCGCCAGGAGCCAGTCGTCCAGGTAAGAGAACACCTGTACTCCCTTGGTACGCAGGTGGGCCACCACCACTGCCAGGCATTTGGTAAATACTCGGGGGGCTGAGGATAGACCAAACGGGAGCGCCTTGAACTGGTAGTGGTCCCCCTGGAACGCAAAATGAAGGAATTTGCGATGAGATGGGTGAATGGGAATGTGCAGATAAGCATCCTGCATATCCAGGGCACAAAGCCATTGACCCAGCTGGAGGAGGGGCAGAAGGCTCTGCAGAGAGAGCATCCTGAACCTTTTGTACTCTACATAAAGATTCAGGGAACTGAGATCTAAAAATTGGTCTGAGATCTCCAGTCTTCTTTGGGATCAGGAAGAAATGGGAATAGTAACCCATCCCCTGAAGATGAAGGGGGACGGGCTCCATCGCTTGCTTCAGCAGAAAAGCAGAGATTTCCTCCTGGACCAAAGGAAGGTGTTCCTGTGAATACAGGACTTCAGAGGGGGGGGTGGCTTCTGAAGAAACTCTATGGAGTGTCCTTCTGCTATGAGCTGGAGCACCCAAGAATCCGTGGTTATCCTCTCCCATCCCGGAAGGTGGAGGGAAAACCTCGCTCCTACCGGTTCCTCCAGGGAGTCCGGAGGCAGTGGGAGAGGAAAGAAGTCCAGGTGGTGTGGGGCAGCACCGCAGCTGAAGCACCCGCTGCTTTTTTTGAGGGCTTAGCAGTGGGCCTGGCGTTTGTGGCCCGCTTTCGGGATTTCGCTTTGGCCGATTCCTCTGCTGAAGCGACAGGCGCTGCTGCTGATGGGGATGGTACATGGAATCAACTGATTTCAGAGCCGTCCTCTTCTCTTGCAAATCGGTAATGATGTCCTTGACATCACCCCCGAAAAGCACCGACCCCCGGAAAGGTGCTTCCTGAATAGCAGATTGCACCTCCGGGACCAGACCTGACACGCGGAGCCAAGCATGATGCCGTAGGCCTATGGCGAAAGCTGAGCACCACCCAGCAGTGTCCACTGTGTCGTATGTCGCACGTAGCATGTGGTGACTGGCCGAACAAGCAGAGCGGACGAGATCAGCCAACTCCTGTTTGACTTGGGAGTCAGACAAGGAGTCCAGCTTGGCTTCCACCTGAGTAAGGATGGCCTTCTGGTAGTCCCCCATGTGGCCGACATAGTTCGGGGCCCTAATCCCCATTGTGGAGGAAGCGTAAATCTTTCTCCCGTACTAGTCCAGAAGGCAAGATTCCTTATCAGGAGGAGATGAGCTAAGATGTTTTGGGTTCGCCAACCGGCCATGAGCGGCGCTAATAACGAAAGAGTCAGCACAAGGGTGAGAATCCAGGAAATCAACACCCTCTGGAGCCTGATATAGCCTGTTCGACTTCCTAGGAAGTGGGGCTAAGGCCGACGGCTGTTTCCATATCGTGGTCACAAGGTCGGCACTAATGTAGGAGCTGTCATGGGCAGATCCAGATGTTCAGCGAGTTTCAGAAGCTGAGGATCTGGTTCCAAAGAGCGCCACTGATGAACCTTCTGGATTTTTCTAAGCAACTCTGTAAAAGAAGGATCCTCCGGAGGAGACTTCGGAGGAGTCCTTGGCTGGGGCTTCAACGGAGAGTGAGGCTCGTCGTCCCTCTCGGAGCAGCCATCGGAAGAGTCCGAAGAGTCCGAGAGTGAAGAGGAGGATGACTAGGAGTAACACTCCCTGTCCCGACCCAGGGGAGGAATGGGTCCCTTGGGGAGTCCCCAGGGACGCATGTCCTGCCCCTCTCTGGATCCAGACAGAAGAATCCTGGAGTCCGGAGGTGGTGAGGGAGTGTGCCGCCTGGGGCGTACGGGAATCTGGGATGGTACTGTCGCCGGAAGGCGGCTCTCGACCTCTTTGGTGAGTTGAGCCTTGGCCTCAGCCCACCAGGAGGCCAGAGTTTCCTGCAGGTCCACCGGCGGCCGCGAGGGCGGTGGAGGAGGAGGAGGAGGCGGGGGATAAGAATATGGGCTATACCCATATGGAGCGTATCCAAAACCCGGCTGCGGGTAACCTGGCATCGGGTATTGAGGCGTCGAGTACTGCGGCGCCGGGAAGCCCGGCGTCGGGTACTGCGGTGATGGATACGGCGTTCCCGGGTACACCGTTGTCGAATAAGATGGTGGATGCCCGGGAGCCGGGGGGGCTGCCTGAGCAGACGGCCCAGCTGTGAACCTCACGGGCGGGTCCGTAGCGGAGAGCCCGGAGGGTGAAAGGTCTGATGGGAGCAGAAAATCTCCCTGAGTCGGTAAGGCCGACATCAGGGCCGACGACGAAGGCCCTGACACCAGAGGTACCAACATCGGAGGGGCCGGCGTCGGAGCCGGTGTCCGGGGAGCCGACGTCAGGTCCGTCTCTCCAGATGGAGGAAGGACTGGCGGAGGCAAAAAATTCCCAGCTTAGCCCGGGGATGAAGGGGAAAAGTCCCCGGGTTCAGGTTGGGGGGGGACTCTGGCTCCCCAGACGTCAGCGAAGGCTGTAGTAAACCGGGAACGACGGACGTTGGGGGGTCCGTCATCGGTTCCCTTGCCAGCCGGACGATCCGACGTGAGGCGTAGAGGCGAGCTCTCGGCAGGCGCCGGAAGAGCCGACGTCCGACTTACAAGAGCCATCACCGGAGACAGGTCGAGAGGAGGGGTCGGCCTGGTCCGGTGGGAAAGAGGCTGCGCGTCGCCCCTGAGGGTCGGACGTCTTATCAGCCCTCTCCAGGCAGACGTCAGAGGAGCGGACGCCCGGCTTACCAGAGTCGCCCACGATGGTAGGCCTCAAGCCTGCGGCCGAACCAGGGGCAGAGGCCTCCAACTGCCAGGAGGTGCCTGCGGAAGGCCCTGAGCGTGAGCCAAACGGTGGGGCGCGCCTCAGAAACCTCCGAGACAGCCATTGAGGAGCGATCCCGGAGGATGTTACCTGCGTGTCCGTGACTCCCGAGGAGGCAGCGGTGGGGAGCTTTTGTCCCGGTGCTTCTCCTTGTCCTTCTTCTTCGGATGGTCTTGAGGAAGTGGACGCCTGCCTTAGCTTTTTAAGCTCCTTCTCCATAGAGTTCATTTTCTTCTTAAGAATACAGGCCTCAGGGATTGCTGCCATCCTTTTCGGTAGCCGCTGCTAAAGCTAAGGCAATGCTGGCACTTCTCAACCTGATGATCAAGAGCCTAGGCAGAACAGGCACAGGGAGTGGCCGTCCTTGTCGCGATGAGTTGGGCACCGCGCGAATCGCGCTGTTCTTGCACTCGGAGGGTGTAGGGGATGACATACACCGATGTTAGTACTGACGTTAGTCGAAAAAATAAAGATTTTTCGGTACAAAAAAACAAAACGACGAAGATAGGGCTGATAAAGCACAAACTTTTCCGCGAGGCGCTGCATGAGCTAACGGCGGGCGTCCGGGACCACCCCTTTATACCGACGTCTCCTGATGCCGGTCACCTGACGTGGGGGCGGTCCCTCGCCAGGGACTGCTAGCTAGAAATTTTTCCGTGAGGTCCTGCCGCCTGCCGGCGTCAGTCCTATATGTAATTACCTACTGCAAGAGCCCTCTCAAAGTAAGATCTATAGTTACACACACACATCTGCTTTACTTTAGGGCTGGACAGACTGTTCCACAAAAAATAAAGCTCTTTCAGATCCAGTGCCGACTCACAGACTCGGATAAATATGTACTCAGTTTATGGAGCCTGGTTCGGAGTCCTTGGTCAGCTCCTGAACGAATTTCTGCTGCTTGTACCAGCACAGCATGCACACTCAGAGGCGGCGAGATCTGGCGGAATGATGTGCTCTGTAGATCGATATGACACATTTCTTGCAGGGTATAAATAACCTGCTTCTACTATGCCATGTCAATGACAAAAAGAGAAAGAGGGACAACATGTTCAGTTGGAGAGAGCACTTACAGTGAGAGCAAGAAAGAAGACTGAGTGGCTGCAAAAAGCCCTAACTCAAAGTACAAAAAACAAGTTATGCCTTGCTACTGCTCTTTGCAGCTGTCTGTCATGCCTTGCTAACTTTCTATTGGCTAAAGACCAGTGTTGGACTGTGGTACAGGAGACCCACATGGAAAATCAGAAGGGGAAGGGGGCAGAGTAACACACTCATATAAGTATTCTTCTTAAATTTGATACACTAGTTCTGTGTTTGCATCTTACATCTTCCTACAGTGCCTCACATACCCCGTTTAGCTAGAAAAAAAGATGATAAATACAAAGAATTTCAGAGTTTAGAAGGTGGCGGGTACCCAATCGATAGGGGTGCCCACCTGGAAATTTCAAGGTATCCTGGTGGGCCAGACCAACTATACTGCAGAGGGGAGCGTGCATGTGAACCTGTTGAGCAAGTGGTGACTATCTCGTGCACATGAAGCTGACCTAGGTGATACACTGAAGAATGACTATGAATGAGCTCAGAGAGGCAGTACTAATAAACTCAGTTTGCACATCTTTGTGAATGGACAGTTAACCTTTATTTTCTAGGGAAAATAATGAAATTGCCTATTTAAAACTGATAGTTTTCATGCTACGTCAGTTTTGCAATGCAAAAGGACAAAACAATAGAGCTATGGCACCATGTGATGCTTGCAGGAGCTAGGAATGATCTCTCTCAGCTTCTCAGTATGTTAAAAAAAAAAAAAAAGCATTTGTCAATGCCGAACGTTCGCTTGCAGGTATTTGCAGTGGTGTTTGGCATGCATGGTGCTTTACCCTAATGCCCTGTGCGATTGCTGGTATTTGCACAATAAATTGTCAGCATGATCTTTTTGTTACCCCATTGTGCGCTACATAGGCAGAAACACATTTTGGGCAGGATGTGAAAAATGACAGCTGTACTGCTCATAAGGAGGTGTGTAAAATGGCAATGTTGAAAATCTGGAGTGAAATATTGAAAAGTCGCCAAACTTCTGGCGATGCGCCAAGGAACTGCATAGCATGAACTCATAAAGAGTCATTTTCGGAATTTTCACCAAATTTTCAGCACAGCCATTTTAAGACCTCTGCTCATGAGCAGTGTCACTGTGATTTTCTTAATGTGTCCCATACATTAATTTAGCACACCGACTGCCATTATGCGCTACATGGGGTGGAAACACGTTTTGGGTGAGATGTGAAAATGACAGCTGTACAGCATAAGGAGGTGTGATAAAATGGCAATGTTGAAATCTGGAGTGAAAATATTGAAAATTTGCGAACTTACGAGCCTGTGTAGGAACTGCACAACGCACGCTCATAAAACAGTCATTTTTTGGAATTTTTTGCCCAAATTCTCAACATGGGGTTTTTGGGAACCCTTCTCATGAATGATGTCACTGTCATGGCGTTATCCGAGGCCAAAGGGTGATTTCGCGCAGTGCCTGCGAAATCACCCTTCTGGCCTGAATAACGCCATGACAGTGACATCATTCATGAGAAGGGGTCCCAAAAACCCCATGTTGAAAATTTGGTGCAAAAATTCCCAAAAATGACTGAGATATGCAATAGTTGAACCCCCATGTAGCCCATTATACAGCTTCCGGCATTTCCTCAGTTCGCCTTAAAGAGTGCAGACGTGTTCCCAGTCCACCGAAGATCGCTGCCAGAGTCCGGAGGTAAGTATGGGGTGGGGGGTGTGGGAGGCTAAAGCAGTGGGTGGGTGTGGGTTGTGGGGGGTTGGGAGGCCGCCGTGGGACCGTTTTGTTTTACAGGGGAAAAAAGAAAAAGACTACGAGGACGTTTGCCACACTGGGGTGGGCTCCCAGCGTGGCAGAAGATGTGTGTGTGGGGGGCTGAGGGCCGATGGGGGATTGGGCACCCCGTCGAGCAACTACGCGGAGGGGGCCGAGGAGCTGATGGAGGATTGGGCACCCGTCGGAAACAAAAAAAGGTTTGCCACGCTGGGGTGGGCTCCCAGCATTAAGCGGCAGGATGGCAGGGATGGGCCGTGGAGCCGGTGGGGATTGGCACCTGTCGGCAAAACAAACAATTTTGCCACGTTGAGGTGGGCTCCAGCGTGCAGGAAAGCTTTGGGGCGGCGTGCGGAGGCCGTGGCGGAGGGGCGGTGGCAGCGCTCAGTATGGCAGCAGTGTTTTCCTTTGAAGCAGAGGAACACCGCTGTCATACTGAGCTCCTGCACCCATTGGTGCAGGACCGCCATGCCTGCTCAAGGGAGCAGTGCATTGGATGGGAGAGGCACACCTCCAAGTGTGCTACTCTCCCAAAACGTTCCTTGCGCATGCGCGCAAGCGAACGTAAAAACTTCATCTAACAAAGGGACATAGCTGACTTTACAAGTTGATTTGCATGGCAGTGCTTCTGGCTGACAGAAGGGGTATTCAGAGTGGGAGAGAAAGAGACAAGATTAAGCAGACATGAAAAAGCCCAAACCTAAAGTACCTGTACAAAAACAAAACATTCACTAAACAAACAAGCCTTTCACTTTGTCACTCACTGGGGACTACGGCACAGCCTGTCACAGGGACCAATGACCTACACAGGCTGTCATGCTTGTGGGGGATGGGAAACTGGGAATCCAACGATCCACTGCCTGCAGCAACCCAGAGAGACAGAGAGCAGTCAGGATTTATCAACTTAATTAAGCTCCCAAATCCTTCCAATCCCCCGCTGCCGCACGTCCCAAGGCCACAGGTCGTTTGCATACAGGGCTCCGAGTTGGCTGAACGAGCTCTCTAGTGACACCTCATCCACAGCAATGCTTGGAGCGTTCAAAAAAAAGCTCCGCCACTCCATAACAGGCACCTCCACCTGTGCTTGTACCCCATAACATCTTCATTCCCTACGCTACTTCTGACCTTATAGGTGTCAGTTTCTGCCCTCTCTTCTTGTACTTACCTGTCCAATGCAACTTCTAATGCACTTGCCCTGTGTCTGTCCTGACAAGACCCCTCGGCTGCCTCACCCTGACCCTCTACACTATACCTTCCCCTACCCTCAGCCCTCTCCCCTACTTGCCCTCTTCCTCCTATTGTTTCTTGAGTTACTTCATCGCTCAGTCTGATTTTGTCAAGCAAAGTTACTGTCTAAAACCATGTACCTGTTTCATGTTTTAGTGTCTGTTACCCCGTAACCGGCATGACGTGGAACCTTTGTAAAAGAGCCTTGGCTCAAAGGTACTTTGTAATTCTAGACACAAATACATAAAAATAAATAAAATAAAATAACTAAGTCTCCCGCTGAAAACAGAGGATGTCCCAAGCTCACTGTCACCATCTATCACACTATCTCTCTCTGCCTCACAGTCTCCTAAGCTCCCTCACACTCAGACATCTCTTTCCTGCACTGATTTCACTGCTGCCCACTCACAGGGTGGATAATGGAGGGAGACCATAACCCGTGTCGTGGGAGGGGGTGAGTTGCTGGACTGCCACTGTGGAGCACAAATTGCTCCATCTCTGCTGGACCTCCGGGTGTGTGTGTGTTGCTCTCTCTCTCTCCTTGACAGTTTAAAGAAGACTGCACTCCAGCAGCTACTGAACATTGTCTCCTGGTCACAGTCCCACCTGTCTGTACCGCATATGTCCAAGCCCCGTCAAACTGCTGCACGTGACTCCAGCTACACATTGACAGTCAGAGAGACAGAGACAGAGAGAGAGACGGACACTACAGTGCAGCAATGCTGAATGAAATGTTAAGGTGTGACTTTACAGCCAGTGTCTCTGTCTCTCACACAGGGCTATTTCTTGGGTAGCTTCACAGCAACCATGGAAAACAGTGCAGTGTGAGCGGAGTGCTCCACAGACGTGGAGGCGATGGTTGTGGGACTCCAACATGCTGTTCAGTCGCAAAGAATGCAAGGAATGTGGAGTCCTTTTCTGAAAGCCAGAGATCTGCAGGGCTCTGCCCACTGTAGCCCTAAAAAGAACTATATGAAATAACCATGTCTGTGAGCTTAACAGTAGAAAATGAAGCTACATCTTGATAGAATACACAACACACACCCCTACCTTCTACAGTCTGCCCAAGAGTCACCTAAATTTAGTGAATCCGCCTGGGCATCCAGTTGTCTCTGAAGTGGAATCCTTCACTGAAAATGTATCACAATTTATTGATTTGTTTCTCCAAGTATTGGTTCAGAATTTGGGATCTTACCTCAGGGACACAGTGGATGTGCTGCTATAGTCTGATACCTGAGAAGGCCATTCGGTTTGGCCAGGAATTGATGTAGCAGCACTTTACAATTCAATATGCCACAATACGTGCATGGCCTTCGACTGGGTGACATGTCTGTTTTTGATGGCGACTCTGGGTTCATTTGGCTTTTTAGAGCAATTTCAAAATTTAATTATGGGACTGCATGATCACCCAAAGGCCTATATTAAAATTAATAGAGTCATTACTTCCTTGATTGCTTTATATAGAGGTACAAGGCAGGGGGTGTCCCCTTTCACCCCTGCTGTTTGCATTTTATTTGGAGCTCTTAGACAAGCCGATAATATAACTGGACTAAGGGTGGGTGGAAAGCACCACAAACTTGCGTTATACACAGATGATTAATTACTAATCTATCTCACACACCCAGAGCAATCTTTGTCCCATCTATGGACTCTACTTCAAAGATTTGGGGAAATAGCGGGTTATAATATTAATACTGCTAAAATGGAGGTCTTACAGGTGAACTACTCCACAACAGATACTGTAAAACAAAGATTCCCATTCCGCTGGGGCATAACACATCTAAAATTCTTAGGTGTACAACTGACCACTGATTCAACACACATATACCAGCATAACTTGCCCCACTGATCAAACAGATCACTTTAGACCTAGAGAGTGGAGTGCAGTCCCACTCCCCTTGATTCAGAGGAGGCAGTCAGGCGAGCCTGTTACCAGATTTTATATTTAGCACAAACTCTCCCAGTTGCCCCTCAACAATCTTTTTCAGAGAAATGAATAAAAAGATCTCCGCTATATATGAGTCTACCCCCAGGGTGAAACTTACAACCCTTCAGCTCCCAACTAGGGCAGGGGACTAGCATTACGCTGTCTTAACAACTATTATATAGCTCCCCAGATGCAAATAATCTTTTTGTGGCATCACAGGGCCTATGCAGCAAAATGGAGCGGGCTTGGAAAGCAGGAAGATTCGGTAAATCTACAGAAAATACTTTTAAGCCAACCCCCGATGCCTCTGGAACAGATCACAGGCAACCCATATACCAGAAACATATTTGCATGCTGGAGGACTCTTTGGACCTCTAAACAATTTGCTCCATATAAACATTTATTATATTCCTTGCCCTTCCTTCAGTCTTTTCAGCTTGCTGGCTGGACCATGGCTTTCAGACTTGGATGAGACTTGGGATCCAAACACTTTCACATTTTTTTTTTAACATTGCATACTTTTGTCCCCCTGCGGAGTGGGCCCATGACCTCCGGCCACCGGCACCCACGCCCCCGAGCCAGGACTGGCATGCAGATAAATCACCCCATGCCACAGGGGTCAGCTGCCCCCCACGGACAAGGCGCCTCTCGTGCTTGGGGGCACAGGGCACGGCCATCAGCTGCAGATCGCCCCACCATTTTCTGCTATTCTTTTGTCCCCAGGGAGCGGATGTGCTTGACATCCAAGTCACGACCATGCTGGAAGCCCACCGTGCTCTCCCGCTGTAGCTCTGCCTGCAGACTGTAGTGCGGCTGGCCTCTGCCAGTCACCACTACAGCGTGGTGCATGACCCATACCCACCCCCAGAGAAAGGAGAGCAGTCGAAGGATGCTCAGTCCTTCCTCTCCCCTGCCAGCCCCCAGCGGCCAGAGTCCATTCCCATACTCAGGTGGCCAGCATGGTGCGAGGTGTGGCGGCCAGCATCTCAACCCTCAGTGCCACCGGGCCGGCCATCAAACACTTTCAAATTTTTACCAAAAAGGATCCTTATTGTCCTTTAAAGACATGACACTCCAATATGGCCTTATTCCCCGAGACAGATTTTGCTACCTTCAGGCTATTAATTATATTAAAACCACCAGGGGAGGATCATCCTCCTCTCCTACAGATCCTCAATCTAGCCTTGCAAGGTGCAGCCCTGCAGCAGCACATGATTTCAGATACAGATACATCTACATCTACATCTATATATCCCTCTCCCATATTAACAAACGTAACTTGGACTCAGTAAAACTATCCTGGGAAAAAGAAGAAGAATCAGCATTTACAGTATATAGTGCTTTCCATACACAGTATCCCAAAGCGCTTTACAAGCAATGCTAGACTGGTAGTGAAATGACTGAATGTGTGGTGGCAGCCATATCGCACATCATCACTCACACACAGCCCGGATAATTGCATGAACGGTTTATGGGAAGAGCGTTGTCAGGACACCAGGAATGTTCCTGCTCTTGCGAAGAGTGCCCTGGGTTCTTTTACTTCCACCTGGACACCCAACAGGACAACACCAGGATGGGCAGAAGGGACCTCAGTTTAACATCTAATCGAAGGATGGCACACCCCAGAAGTACAGCACCCTCAATACTGCACTCGGATGCCAGCAATTTTAAGGTGCAAGTCCAATCCGGTGTGGGACAAGAACCCATGACCTTCTGGTCCAGAGGCGGATGTGCTACCAACTGAGCCACGCTAGACCTATGTTTTAACATAGACTCTCAGACATGGGAAACCCATATTTGCTTTTCGCATCTAGGCACGGCATCATACACGTGGAGAGAATTCTCCTGGAAGGTGACCCTAAGATATTTCGGACCACTGCAATACAAGTTAAATATAAACCTACTCTAGAGCCCACCTGCTGGCGAAGGTGTGGGCATGCCCCAGCTACTCATGCACAAATTTTTGGGGATGCCCGGTACTTCGACCCTTTACTGCAGCTCTGGGGACAGCACTGAGCGGAATGAGGAGGCCCCAGTTCAGCTGACAGAGGAGCTCTACTTTCTCTAAATTAGAGAGATGGAGGAGAGATATCTCGAGCAGGAAGCTTCTTCAACTTGGCTTTCTTACTGCTAAGAAGTCTATAACCAAAAGATGGCTTTCACCGAACCCCCTCAATCAAGGAATGGCAGGATCTCATGATCCAGATATAAAATAGAAAGACTCACTGCTTTGGTTAATCAACGTGGTGACGAATTTTGAAATTCAGTGGAGAAGATGGGTATTATATATATTATGGTTCATAGACAGAATTTTATCCCACAGGCATAATACCAAATGTGGATTCCTAAGAATGGGGAGGGTTTCTAAATTGGAAGGGGGTAATTTTTTCATTACTATTGGACAGGATATATGCATAGTCCCCTTAGCACTCAGTTTTATTTTTTCTTACATAAAGGGCCCACAGATGAATAACTCATCTATAGTAGATAATGTAAACAGCTAACTGAATCACCGGCCTTTCATTATTCTCCGTCAAACAAGATCTAACCCAGAAATGTGCTTAATTTTTAAGATCAACAAAATGTCTTCCTTATACAGTATGAAATGTATTAGAGATGTAGAAAATCATTGTTCTTGTCAATGCATTATTAATGATATGTATGATCCAATGAATTGTTCATTGTTCCTACTGAAAACTTTTTAAATAAAGAGTTAAAAAAATATAAGCGTAAGAACTCTTTTGCACAACAGCCTCAAAAGCCAGTCTTATCCCATACCCTTCATTCTACATGGACTGAAATTCCTACTATCCCATAACTACTTTGTTTTTGACTGTGATTCTTATCTATGACTGTGTGGAACAGCAATGGGGGTAAGTACATCACCATCATGTGCTTATCTTGTTCTAGGGATGTAGGAGAAACAGCAGAAAGGCTAACGCCTGCACAGAAATTGTTGTTATAGACACACTGAAGATGTCTGTGTGGGGAGGGGGAGGACACTGCAAAAGCTGTTCGAATAACTGAAACAGTGGCTCAATCAGAAAAAATTGAATTTGAAGTTTAAGTATACTGTGGATTACATTTTCTGGACACCACATTATCAAAGGATCAGTTCAAAAGTATCAAAAGTACAATTACGTAAAAATGTAGTTATGTAAGAACTTACCGTAACAGTAGATCTTCAAGAGAGGCTCTTGCAGTAGGTACTAACCATTAGGACTAGAGCCATCAGACTCAAAGACCACATGGAAAACTTTAGCTAGTAGTGTCTGGTGGGGGACTGCCCACCTGGCGTCACGTGATGGATGTCAGCGTGACATTATATAGTGGGTGGTCCCCTTGCCCGCCTTCCAGTTCTCCCACCGGATACCTAAGAAGGTGCGACAGGAGAAAGGAGTGGGCTCCTGGAGCCAAGAGAAAAGCTAGAAGGAAGTAAGCGCAGAAGCAGGGGAAGGTGGGAGGGAAAAGGTACCTATCTCTCTCGAAGAGCTGCTGTTATGATAAGTTCTTACATAACTGTACTATCTTACTTCAAGATGGCTCCTGCAGTAGGTACTAACCACCAGGATTGAGTCCCAAGCAGTGAAATTCAGACAAAGGCTGAAGCACGGAAGGCAGGAAAGGTCTGCAGAAGATACCAGGTTAAGCCAGGAGGCCCTGAAGGATGGCTAGTCCAAAGCCTGCCCTGCACCTAGAGGCAATGTCCAGACTGTAGTGTTTGGTAAAGGTGGTGTGGATGGAGCTCCAAGTGGCTGCCGCACAAATGTCTGTGGTAGAAACATTCCTGAAACAAGCAGTGCAGCCATGAATGCCCCTTGACTTTCCCTGGAAGGGGCTTGTTATACTTCAGAGAAAACAAAATGCAGTTTGCTAACCATTTGGATAAACATTGTTTGAAACTGCCACGCCCTCTCTTTGGGCACTTAAATGAAAAGCTGATCTGTTTTATAGACCAACTTTGTCCAGTTAGTATAATATGAAGTTCTATGCACTCCTAGAGTGTGCAGAATGGCCTCCCTTGACTGGAATGCTCAGGATAATACACTGACAAGTGTATGTCTGATTCAAAGTAAAGTCAGAAACCACCTTTGGTAAAAACTTAGGATTTTTACACAGAGCCAACTGGTCTCTGTGAAAAATCAAATAAGGCTCTTTATGCATCCTGACCAGGGGTGTCAGATAGAGAATTCCGTTCAGAAAGGTTTTGGATACTTCTAAATGAGTCAAAGTTTTGCCATCCACTGGAGTATGGTAGGCAGAAATGGCAGACAAGTGAACTTTGAGAGAAGAGTAACTAAGGCCAAGATCAGAGAGGTGCAGTAGGTACTCTATGACCTGTGGGACTGGGCAAGAGAAAGGGTCCCAACCCGTGTTGGATGCCTAAATGGAGAACCTCTTCCATTTCATAGCATGTGCAGTTCTTGTGGATGACTTTCAGGCCTCCACAAGGACTTGAGCCACTCGGAAAGAGACCCCAAAAGCATGCAACAGCTACGTCAGCAGGTACCACGTGTGAAGGTGAAGGGACTTGAGGCCCAGAAGGACCAGCGTGCTCTGGTCCTGAGTCAGCAGATTTTGGCAGAGGGGTAGGGGAACTGGAGGTTCCACTCTCAATTGCTGAAGCAGAGGAAATCACACTTGGCGAGGCCAATAAGGGGCCATGAGAATCATGCAAGCCCTTCTTGCTGTACTTTCAGAAGCACCCTCTGCAAGAGAGGAAAGGAGGAAAGGCATACAAGAACCTCCCTGTCCAGCTGAGAAAACGTCTCACCAGAAAACAACATGCCCAGACGAGCACCCAGAAACTGGGTAGTTTTACGTTGGTTGGGGAGGCGAACAGATCGAGATCTGGGTGACCCCATCAATCAAAGATGTCATTGACTACTGACTGCCTCAGTTTCCACTCGTGTGTCCTTGCCTGAGTGCAGCTGAGGGTGTCTTCCAGGACATTTTCAACACCTGGAACATGCACTGCCATGAGCTGCAGGCTGTGCTGTATCGCCCAATGTCACACATTCATCGCTTCCCTGTACAGTAGATACCACCAAGTGCCTCCCTGTTTGTTCAGGTACCAGATCACGCACGTGTTGTCCATCTGTACCAGTAGAGTCCCAGGGAAGAGTAGATGCTGAAAAGCCTGAAGGGCATATAGTACAGCCCTCATCTCTTGTACACTGATATGCAGAGATAGCTCCTGCTGAGACCAGGATCCCTGTGTCCTGTGATCGCCCAGATGGGCACCCCAGCCCTGACCGGAAGCATCCTTTGTCAGTGTCTGAGCTGCAGGGAGCACCTGAAAAGGAGCCCCTCTAGTGAGATTGGACAGATCCTGCCACCACAGGTAATCCCGATGCATGGGTCTGGACACTAAAATCCTGTGATCCACATCATCTGATTTCTGGTCCCACTGAACCTGAAGGGTCCAGGGGTTGAAAGATTTTGGGGATGCATAAGTCTAGGACTTATGTTACATTTTAAGGGCAAGTCCAGTATCAGTACTTGCTTCCCTGTCTCTCACAATTAAAATAATAAATCTGTGACTCTGGATATTTTAACAGACTGTCACACTCACTGGCATTATTTCAGCCCAGATTCAAGCAGTTATTACTGAGTATTTATTTCTCCGTCTCAAACAAATAAATATTTATGACTCTGGATATTTTAGACTGTGTGGCTTGATTACGCCCAGAAATGTGTTGTCTGAGTACTTATTTCTCAGTCTCAAATAAAATAATTGTATGACTGTCGGACTGGCTTGGTTTCTTTTTCTTGAATGAAATTTCGTCTGTCAGACAAATGAATTCACCCAGAGAACTTATGTCACATTTAAATAAAAAAATGCTGCTGCAGACTGGCTTGGATGATCTCACTTGCAGCTCAAACTAATATCTGTCCCCTTTTAGCTGTTAATCATGCAGCTGATCTCCAAAATTAATAGTTATATCCCCCCACCATACCTCTCAACCTCCTACCTCATAAATCAGGGACAAGGCTTAAAAAAATCAGGGACAAAGGCCCAAAATCAGGGACACATTTTTAAAATTGATGCTCTCCACTCAGGAAGCTGGCAGAATAAGGGACTCAGTGTATAATACATTTTCTGAAGAATAAGAAATCTGCAACTGTATTGTTTGACATAATTTTATTCTTACAATCATCACTGTTTAGTCAGGGGAACACAGATTTTAGGAGGGACAGAGTAAAATTTTGAGGTGAATCAGGGACATCCCTGAAAATCAGGGACACTTGAGAGGTATGCCCACCACCACCAAGTCCTGCAAGGACCTCAGTGCATTGTCTAGGGTAGATATGTCCAGATGCTTATACATTTCCCAAATAATTAGGCAGTGTTTATCAGAGCAGCCCCCACAAATAATTGTGTCCAGCAAATTCCCTTTCTTGCTGCACTAGGCAGGTCTATGCTGACTTTAACCAGCTCAGCAGAATGGATGCAGCAGCCCCAGTTTAGTTTGTTCACCACCACCCCCAAGTTATTCTGCCCTGTAAGTCTCCAACAAAATTATCTCCAACACATATTTTTAAACTGCAGCCCAAGTAATCCCTAACATGAGGAGCAAAAAATAAGCATAGACTAGTCAGTGCCATAACAAGACATTCTGATGCCCAGAGATGGCCACACATTTTGCCACTGGTATGGCACACTAAGCTGGGGCTCGCTTGAAACCGGAGGAGGGTTTATTAGGGCAACCAACTTAGTCACGGAGGGGGAAGGCAGCAAATTATCAATATCTGGGCAGAGGGAGGGACTGAAAGAGACAGACTGAGGATCGAGGGCCCAGAACTGGAGTCAGGGACAGGAAGAAAGCAGCAGTGAGCATGCAGACACCAGTGAGCTGTGAGCAAGAGGCAAAAGATGGAACAACCAGTTACTACAAACATTTAGCACAAACTCCACAAAATACATGGCAAGACTGAAGCAATCCATATTCCTCAGTTACTGAGGTTTCTGAATTTGAACGTTTAAATAAGTTACTTTTTTATAAAGTTACTCATTATGACATAAAGTTGAAACAACAGAAACAAAATAAGTTTCAGAGGGATGAACGTGACTATCTTTACAACAAGGTGTTTGACTGGGCCAGGAAATGCACAGAACATATTTCTAGTGGACTTAAATCCATTTTGAAGAAGGGTTCTGTATCTACTGATGAGCCAGTATCTGGACAAACAGTTTTAGATTAGACCATGGGTCCTTCTGATACTTATGATTCAGAACACACTTTTGATGGTGATTCAGGGGAATCAGAAGTGGGACAGTTTCCTTTGCCGGCCCAGGAAACGAGGCGCAGTCAGTGGCCAAAAGAAACTTGTTCCTAATCCTCCCAACAACAGCGAGAAGGACAAGGGGGGGAGGTGGCATGGAGGAAAAAAACAAGAAAAGATAATAATAACTGAATGTTTGCAGAAACCCCAACCCTACCTCCCCCTCCCCAAGGTTACAAAACATCCTGCAGTTTTGGACACTGAGACTTTGGTAACAGCACAGAATTATATTTCTTGTCTTTCCTCTATTGTGAATTTATCTGATCATTTTCTAACCCCTCACGAGACCACAGTTTTGAGTAAAGGTCTGGGTTTCTGCCCATCCGTTGACATTGACTGGTTTACTACATGTGTAGATTTGCATAAATTTCCTCATCTCTTAATCTTTAAAAGTCTTTTTCAGGATGGGACAAATAAACAAAGTAAATGTGAAAATATGACAGGTCTACAACCAAGATCTGAATATTGTCCCCACCCTTAATCCGACTGTTTCACTGTTTACTAAAAAATGTGAACTTGATTTGGAAAAACTACGTCATGCCCCCCCCCCCCAAATCGTGTTAGGTTTAACTGCAGTGCTAATGAGGTGCAGGGTATTAAACATTTAAAGGAAAATAAGGATATAGCTATTAAAACTGCAGATAGAGGTGGTGCCATAGTTGTACAGAATAAAAAAAAGAATATATTGATGAAATAAGACGCCAGGTAGGTGATGAGGCGTTTTATAGAAAGACACACAGAATGTAATACAAGGGTATAAAAGGGAGGCTGTTTTGATTTTGTGTGAAACCCTTTCTGAAGGGTATATTACAGAGGCTTTATATAAGGCAATAATAGTTACCCATCCAGTGATCCCAGTTATTTACACCCTACCCAAATCCGCAAAAATTTGACTCTCCCTCCTGGTTGTCCAATTATTTCGGGGAGGGGGTGGCTGACTGAACCGTTGTCCATCTTCGTAGATGGATTTTTACAACCTTTAGTTAAAAATCTCAGATCATACCTCAGAGATTCTACAGAAGTTATTAATGTTGTAGAAAATCTGGAGATGGACCCTGAATGGTTCTTTGCCACAACAGATGTGACGTCTTTGTATACCGTCATTTCTCATCATGAAGGCTTGGATGCATTGACATTTTTTTTAGACACCAGAATGGAAGAAGAGTTGTTGCTTACCCCTACCACTTTTCTATTAGAATTGGCTGATGCAGTGTTAACAAAAAATGTATTCCTTTTTCAAGATCAGTTATATTTACAAATTCAGGGAACAGCGATGGGGGCCACCATGGCCCCCAGTTTTGCTAATTTATTTGTGGGTGAGGGGGAGCCAAGGCATCTCTATAAAACCGCCACAAATACTTTTTTTAATTTTTTTGATTTGTGGCGGCACTTTATAGACGATATTATCATCATTTGGAAAGGTACAGAGGATGATTTTTCAGCATTTGTTTTATGGCTTGAGAGTATGAGCTCATGTTTACGGTTTAAATATGTAATGAGCCATACCAGCACAAACTTCTTGGATTTGCAGATTTATCAGAACCAAGATGGTGATGTCTGTAGTACTCTGTACCAAAAAGACACTGACAGGAATGGCTTACTTAGGTACGAGATCTGTCCCCCAAATATAAAATGTAATATCCCAAAAGGTCAACTGGTTCGGACCTTGAAAAATTGTACTGAGCCTGAACAGTTCAGTTTGAAACAAGCAGCACAGGTTAGTAGGTGTGTAGATCGCGGTTACAGCACACATAGTATAGCGACAGCGTTAAATAATGTGGCAGACATGGATAGGGAGGTTTGCTTACGGTATCAGAATAAAAGGACGGGGGGAGACAAACAGATTGCCCATTTGTCACTAAATTCTCTGTTAGGGCAGAGAGTGTTAGAGAGATTATTGCCAAGAATTGGCCTATTTTGGAAGCAGAACCGAAACTGAAACAGATTGTAGAGGCAGGACCAAAAGTAGTATTTAGGAGAACTAAAAATATCAAAGATATGATTGTTAAAAATATTCTTCCAGGTCCAGGACCTTCCAAGCAAACTGTATTAGTACCTCCACCCACAGGTATGCATAGATGCGGAAAGTGTGCTTTTTGTAAATACATACACACTTGTAAATTGATTAGACATCCTGTTACTGGCATAGATATAGTGATTAAAGATTTTATCACGTGCAGTAGTTGTGGGGTGGTCTACTCATTACAGTGTGCTTGTTATGTTGGCAGAACCACTAGACAGTTTAAGATCAGAATGCGTGAACACATATGTGCTGCACAAAAAGATGGATGATAGTTACGCTACAGTAAAGCATCTATCTTCCAGCCCGTTAGGTGATCATACTTTTCACTCTGTGGGGCTAGAATTGGTAAAGACAGGGCCCAGAGGTGGTGACATTAAGAAACTTATTGGACAATGAGAGAGTTATTGGATCTTTGAGCTGGGTGCCAGAACAAATTTGGGTTTAAACGAAAACACTGAATTATCAGCTTTTTGAACAGATTCAGGTGCTAATTGAGTTTGAGTATTTCTAACTGTTCTCTGATCTTGTCCAATTGAGGCTATCACCACTGGGCTCCTGTCTCCACAGGTTCAGTTTCATATGTCTCCAGCTATGACTAGGCTGTAACACCTATGTTTATAATAGGATACAACCCTTTTAGTTCTTTTTCATAACTTCGATATTTAGATTTTTTGTTTAGATGTATTTATATTTTTAAGACTTCCCTTGATGTTATATTTATAGTCATATAGACTGTTTATATTTTAAACAATAGCAGTAATTATCATCAGAGGGTTACTGTGTTTGATTGTTTTATGTTATCAGTGTTTGGTATTTAAATTAAGGGGACCCTAGTTGTTCCCTATTAATTGTAATTAATGGTGTAGGTTGATTGTTCCTGCTTTTTTAAAATCACATGATCACATATAAGGTGTATTAAAGCACTATGTTATTGGCTATCTGTTTACTCTGAGGAAGCCCAGTAGTTCACTGGGTGAAACGTAAGGTTCTTTCTGCAGTTCTCCAGCTATCCTTGTTGTTGGTTCTGTGCCTCTTATGAGAATACAGACATTTTGGCACAACATATTTTTCTTTGTACTTCTCCTTTAGTTCTGATGGATGGGTGCTTGTTTTTTTTTTTTTTTACCTTTTTGCTTCACATTATTATGTATATAGCACCATAATTTTCCGGTGCTCACTATCTACCTTTTGTATTCCTCAGCAGGCAATTCATTTAGCAACAACACTCTCACACAGACAGCAGATTTGATTCTCAACCACCGTGTCTGTGGTCCAACAAAGCAATAGTGCGATTAGGTCACGAATGCAAACTTTCATCCGGACTAGAGTAGAGTTAACTAAGAGTAGCACCACACCTATGCAAGCAAAAGAACAAAGAGAACAAGTGGTGCTGGGTGGAGTCTTGTGTTGCCTACCTTGGTCAGACAAGCAGCGCAGCAGAATCTAGCAGCAGTACAATAACAGCCAGGTTGGGACAACAGCCTGTTCTTTTCATTGCCTTTTATCCCCGAATCCTCAGTCTTCTGCAGCCGAGTGCTGGTGCATGTAGATCACGCACAGAAGTGAGAACCATGCATTTTTCAAATGCTGGCCAATCAGTGACTTGAGGTCAGAATCTTGACACTGCATCTTGCATTTTGATGGGATGGGCATGTCAATCAAGTTAGGCAGACAAACAAGCAGACGGGGGGGACAGGAGCAGAGAGGGACCAAAATAGCAGCAATCAGAAGCCTGCCAGTCAGATACAAATACCGTGCATGTGCTGCAATACTGAACTGCCCAGCCAAGTCCGTCGGATTTAATTGGGCTGTGCAGTTCAAGTCCTCCTGCGGTTTCTATGCATCCCGGACCGCGGACTTGGGGATTTTTCATCCCCTTGGGTCCATTGCATAATCCGAATGTGGAACCTGGCTAGGGGGACAGTGGGAATAGCTGCTGCCATCAAGCCCAGAAGGCATGAGACCGAATGGGCTGTGGTCCTGCTTGCCATTTGGATAGTCTGCTGAGGCCAAAGGGGAGTGCTTTGAACTGGAAGGGCTCCCCCCAGAAGATAAATCGTAGGAAGTGGCAGTGGGAGGGAAAAATTGGGATATGCAGGTATGCATCCTGCATATCCAGTGCACAAAGCCAGTGACCCTGGTGCAGAAGAGGCAGCAGACCCAGTAGAGTTAACATGCAAAACCTCTTGTACTCAACATACAGGTTTAGCATGCTGAGGTCTGTTTGGTGACAAAGAAGAAGCGGGAGTAATATCCCTTTCCTTCCTGGCTCCAACGAACAGGCTTTATAGCTGATTTTGTCAGGAGAGCCTGGATCTCTTCCCTACGAGAGAAATGTTGCCTATTGGGTAGTGAGGCAGACCTGGTGGATTTCTTGGAGGTCTCTCTGTGAATTCGATGGTGTAGCCTTGAGTGATTAGCTGAAGGACCCACGTATCTGAGGTGATCGCCTCCTACCCAGCAAGGTGGTTGGCAAATCTACCCCCTACTGGTTCCTCCAGAGCTGCAGGCAGAGGCTGGGGGCCCTGACACAAGTCAGGAGGCAGAGGGGGTATGGAGCAGTGCTGCCCTGGCAGCCCTTTGGGACTCGGCTGGAGGGGTGACTCCCGCCAATGGGGCCAGACATTTCTTCAGATGTCGTACTGGCTTTTGCCTATTCTGGCACCATTGCTGTTGACGAAAATGGCTATTTTGGCTTGGTGTTAGGTGATACATAGGCTAGACAGAGCACAGTGCCTTGCCACTGTCCTGGAGCTCAGTAATTATGTCCTAGATGTCACCTCCAAAAAGGACTGGTCCCCAGAAAGTGGCACCCTGGATGGCCGACTGGACATCTTGGGCCAATTCGGATACCCGCAGCCAGGAGTGCATGCTGACAGCTGTGGCGGTACTCTGGGTAGCGTCATCTACTGCATCATATGTCACTCTGAGGGATTGACGGCCGGAGATTTCTGCTTTTCTAACAGTCTGGGAATTTTGGTGTTAGCCTCGGAATCAGACAGAGCCTCGAATTCTGACTTCAACTGTCCCATGATAAATTTCTGGTACACAGTCTTGTGTGCCAGGTAGTTCACAGCTCTAAGCCAGAGTGGAGGAGAAGTAAGCCTTGCATCAAAACTGGTCTATCTACCATGACTCCTTGCCTGGAGGAGAGGTGCTCATGTGTTTAGGTTTAGCCGTACGGTCATGGGCCGCATTAATAAACACAGAGTCCACTTTAGGGTGAGAACTAAGGGGGTCTTTATCTTTAGGGCTTGATACAGTCGATCAGCCTTCTTGGCGACTGCAGCCACCGATAAAGGTCTTTTGCCAGACCGTGGAGGCCATGTCCTCATGTGGTCCGATCCACAGAGGAATGAGCAGAGGGGACAGTTCTGGCATATCCAGGTGTTCCCAACCTCTTGCAGTGGGGATCCTGATCCTCTGTTTTCCACATGTTTGCCTCTTGTATTTTCCAGAGGATTTCTGTAAAAGAGGGGTCCTCCAGAGAGGATTTGGGAAGAGTCTTTGGCTTTTAGATCCTCCAGAGAAGGAGTCTGAAAACCTGAGGCAGGGGAGTCTGCAGAGTCTTGAGTCGGATTCTGATGATGGGCTCCTGTCTGGAGATACAGCCCGTGGAAGCAGAATCTCCTGCAGAGAGACTGCAAGGCCCCTGCCGATACCGGCTACCATAGTAGGATGTGAGGTCTGTCCGGTAGAGGCGAGACTCCACTGGAGAAAGGATCTCAGAATAGGGTCCAAGCGGGCCAGCATGGAAGCCGTGGCCGGGTACCTTCGGTCCAGTTCCATGACCAACTGTGTCTTGGTTACTGACCACCAAGACTGCAATGCCTCCCTAAAATCCACCTGAGGCTGAGGTGGTGGAGGAGGTGGAGGTGGTGGAGGAGGTGAAGGAGGAGGAGGAGGGGGCTGACAGATAGTCGGGTAGCCTTGGAAAGTAAACCCTGGTATTGTATAGCCCGACATTGGGTAATGGTAGCCCGGTGTCCTGTAGGGCAAATAGCCCAGTGTCAGATATCCCAGCGTGGGGCACCCTGGCATGTGATACCCTGGTGAAGGGTAGTGAGGCACAGGGAAGCCTGATGTCAGTAGGCCCAGCGTAGGACCAGACGATGGAGCTGAGGGACCTGCCAGAGGCACTGACAGTGGATAACCCAGCATAGGACCCGAAAGAGGAGCCAAAGATCCTATCATGGGCCCTGATGGTGGGTAGCCAGGCATAGACCCTGGAAGGGGGCCAGAAGGACCTGGAAGGGGGCCAGAAGGACCTGACAGGGGCCCTAACAGAGGGTTAGAAGGGCCTGGTAATGTCAGGTCTGATGCTGGAACGTCCAGAGGAGGTTCCGGCATCAACCCACGAGGATCCCATTGGAGTCTGGGAGGCGGGGGCTGGCTCAGATGGGGAAGTCTGCGGTGTAGGGGACACCGGCTCCTGAGGGAGGTCCGGCATTGGGCATTCTGGCTCCAGCACCAGGGTTGTGTCGGACAGACACTCCTCCAACTCCAGGAGAACCCTCAGGGGAAGGCTGCGGCCAGAGCGGCAGCGTACGCAGATACTTGGTAATACCTGGTAAGTTAAGACAAAGTAGGCTGTCAGCCCACTTAATTGTCTCCCACTCCAAGTGTGGTTATTGGCCCATCTGGTTTTGTATAAGAAAATCATCTAATCTGTGCTTAAATTATGTCTATCTTATGACAAACAAAATAACACTAGACCTTGCTCCCCAGGTGTCCAAGCTCTCCTCTGTCCAGCGCAGACTACTCGCATCATCAGGGGCTCTGAATTCCAGCTTCTGCATAGCCCACATTTCCGCACCACACAAGGGCAAAGATCGTTTGCACACAGAGCTCCCAGCTGATTCAATGGTCTCAACATTGACATCGCCTCAATGCCAAAGCTTGGTCCGTTCAAATCCAGTCTCTGTCACATCCTGTCTGCATCTAGCTCCTGTGACTGTCCTTCCTAATTGTTCTCCCCGCTCCTCTTTGGTCTTTCCACCTAGCACTTAACCCTCTCCCCCCTCAACTCCCTGTCCCATACACCCATTCGTCCTCCCCTCTTCCCACCCTCCTTCCTTACACCCCCCGTAGCACTTTAACTGATATTTGACAAGTGCCTATGGCCGCACCCCACTAGTGTGTCTCTCCTCCATACCATGTCAACCCTGTTACCACACCTCCTTCTGGCATTTTTTCCAATGTACTGAATGTATAAAACTGTATATAATTGCCTGCAACCCACTGTTATACTGTTATTCAATGTCTTGTTTGACCTGTACCTCAACTGACGTGAAACCTTTGTAAAAGAGCCTTGGCTCAAAGGTACTTGACATCCTAGATTCAAATAAAAAATAAAAATTGCTCTAAGCTAGGTGCCAGTACTACGTCACTTGGTAGGTTTCATAATTTGCTGATCTGATAGTAAAAAGCTGGATCTCTTAACTGTTTTGGTCTTAGGAACATATAATTGTCTTGTATGGGATCTCAATTCCTTTTTAATCTGTTTTGCTTTTTAAACCACATAACCTCATCAAGGCAGGATTCTGCATAATCTTATAGGTAAGAAGTAAATCACCCCTTTTTCTTCTTGCCTCCAGGGTAAACAATTTTAAATCACTGAGTATTGACATATATTCCTTGTTTTTGAATCCTATTAATGGTTTTGTTAATTTCCTTTGTGTTTTTTCTATTAACTTGATGTCCCTTTTTAAATATGGATTCCAAAGAGGAGATCCATAGTCAAGGTGTGGAATGATATAAGATTTGTATAATTTCATTAGGCACTCTCTATCACTTGTTAAGGAAGTTTTATTAATTGTTCTTAGTAATCTATTAGTAGTAAGTGAAACATGATGGCAATAATCTACAGAAGCTAAGTCAGTATTCACCCAAATTCCCAAATCAAGTTCCTTCTTGGAAGATTTCAGAGTTTTACCATTAAGTTTATACATACTGTGTATCCAGGATTTTTCTTTACAAAATGCATAACTGTGCACTTTGTTTCATTTAATTCCATTTTATTACATTCCCCCAAATTTAAATTTTCTCCAAGTCCTGACAGAGATCTAGATAATTCTGCAAAGTGTCCACTTCTTCTCCTATCTTAGTGTGATTCTGCAGATTTTGAGATGACACTATTTATACCTCTCCCCATATCACTAATATAGAGAGAAAACAGCGCAGGACCAAGCACCGATCCCTTGGGCACTCCACTGGTGACACACTCCGCCTTGGACCGTACACCGTTAATCCTGGCCGGACTGATTACGATTAGTAAGACAGTTGTTAATCCATCTAACGATATATTTGTTGATTCCAATGACATTTAAATTTAGTTATTAATAAATCATGGGCCACGGTATCAAAAGCTTTTCTTATATCCAGGAGGATGACATCAGTGGAATATTCCTATCAGATGGTCTTACAAATTCATAAAATGACAGAAGATTAGTAACACATGACAATCCTTTATGGAAGCCATGTTGAGAATGATCTATGAGGTGTAATACACCCATTTCACTTTCTATCCTGTTTTTAATTATCCTTTCCATAAGTTTGGAACATATGGAAGTTAGGCTAATCTGTCTATAGTTGGATACACTGGAACAATTTCCTTTTGTAGAGAACTACTACAGCCCTTTTCCAGTCATTTGGAAGCTGCCCGATAGTAAGGATTCATTAAATAACATGGTGAGAGCATAAGATAGCAGTTTTGCTAAATTCTTTAATATCACATGACTTAGGTTGTCAGGGCCTGGTGACGGTGATGTAATCAGTTTCATTAATTCATCTAACACTTCTTCTGTCAGAATTTTAATCGGGGGGGGGATGTTTTCAAAGGAAAATATGGGGTTGGGACTCGTAGAAGGGTTGAATATTGAAGCAAAATACTGATTAAAACCTTGGGCTATTTCTTCAGCATCTATAATCAATTCCCCGTTTTGCACAATTGATGTAACAGCATTTTTTGCTTGTTTATTACTATTAATATAAGCATATCAACTTTTCATGTCCTTTTTACAGGCCAATCTTTGTTCTAGTTTTCTTTTCTCCTTCCTTATTAATTTATGTAATTTGGCTTGTTCTGTTCTGTATAATATCTTATTTTTACTACTAGGGATATTTTGATACCTTTTAAATAACTTATATTTTCTACGTATCTGTTTCTTAATAAATTTTATTGAACCATAGTGGAATAATTCCTTTTTTATTATATTTTTTCTCATTGAGACATGTCTATCACATCTTGGATGATGGTATTCATTTTATCCCACATTATTTTCAACATTAAGCCCTTTGAGACTAAAATCCCAGTTAATTTTATTTCATTCATTTATTATTTTAGTCCACTCAGTATTTGTATAATCCGGAGTTTCAGCAGAAACTTTATCTTTCGTCCTAAAACAATTTACATAACACGCGACCATAATATGGGCACTTGTTGCCAAGTGACTAATAACCCTTGGGCTGGTAATACGTTTTACGTTATTAGTAATAACAACATCTAGAATGTTAGCATCTCTGGTGGGTTCTATAACTAAGCTGGTCACAACCACACGATACAATGGTATCCAACAGATCTTGTTCAAAGTCATTTTGTCTGGATAGTAACTCCCATTTAATACCAGGAGCACTAAAGTTGCAGACAATTAAGACAGCTCCTAAGCCTGTGGCTCCCTCGATTTCTTGTAATATTGAATTATTGCTGCTCCTATCTGCTGAGGGAGGTCTATAATAAACACCCAGAATTAATCTGGGGGAGGGAGATAGATCAAGATTAAGCTACAAGGTTACTACAGGGGTATTAAGCTGCATATTTAAAATTTAATTCAGAACAGTGGATTTGATATAACAGCAAACACCTCCACCTTTTTTACCAATCCTATTTTTGGAGAAAAGTTGGTATCAAGTATGTTACTAGACCAAGAATTAGAGTCATCCCGCCAAGTCTCTGTCACACAAACAGTATCTACATTGTTAATCTCTAACAGCAATCTTAATTCTACTAGTTTGCTGGCATTCAAACTTATAGCATTAATATTTAACACCTTAAGCTTGGATTTGGTATTGGTTTTGCTGTTCACTATAACACTGCCCTTGTCCCCCTTCTTAATTAGTTTAAAGACTGGCCAATAATGTCCTCAAAAGATATTCCTAATTTATAAGCCCCTCGTTTACTTAAATGTAAACCATCCCAGCAATAAAACATGCTATTGCAATTAAAGGATTCCCGGTGTGTTACACATGAATATCCAATTTTCAGGGTCCATTTTCTAAGCCATTCATTGATTTGTTTAATCTTCTTTTCCTTTTGTAACCCAGCTCTTGGGATTGGTAAATTTTCTGACAAGTGAATTTCACAGTTCAAAGTTTGTAAAGTTTTCACCAGACTAATAAATTCCTGCTTTATCTCTTCAGTGGTTAGTTTATTCAAGTTGCTTGTTCCCGTATGAATTATCACAAGTGAGTTGCAGCCAGAAACACTAAGGATGTTGCCTACCAGAGATATATCTTATTCCAGCCCTGCTAAATGTGGAGCAAGTGATGTTGTGCTTATCCTGCCTACATACAATCTTATCGATATACTTGATTATAGAGTCCCCCAACACCTAAAATTGTCGGGCAGTAGGTATGTTACTATCTGTGAGCACTGGTGCTGTATTATCCTCACTGTGTGAACCAATCATATCAGGCTCTCCAACTGATTCGATTGCAAGCAAGTCAGTTTCAGCAACAGGGACCTGATTAGAAACAGGAGGCCTTAACTTAGCTCATTTTACTTTATTTCCTTTCTCCGATGTCTTGCTGGTAACTACTTGAAAAGTTTCAGTGGTATTAAGGTTTCTAGTCGAACTTTGGTCTCCAACTGTTGTTGGCAAGGGGGATTCTGAGTCAGAAGGGGAGGCTACTAGAGGGCAGACTAATCAAAGCTTCACTATACATATTTGTATAGTTATTTAGTTCTCGCCCTGAAGATGTTATAGAAATTATTCTCTGTACTGGGGAGAACATTTTCTCCATTTCTGTTACCACTAAAACTACAATTAGCAATTGGAGTCTCCACATCACTATCTGACAGATTAATAAGGGGCTGATATCTATTTCCTATATCAGCTGGGTTTCACAATGCCCTGCGCCTTGCTTTTGATTTGCGAAAATACTGCACTAACATCCAATCCCCAAGACTCAATCCCCAAGACTAGTCTCAGTTGTCTCTTGTCGAGAATCACTTCCTTTTCACATTTGAGTGAGCTGTCTCAGAGCTTTCGTCAATAGTTACATTATCAGGACAATCTGAATGAATAGTCTCACCATATGAATTGCTACTACTTAGGTAACTATTATGTGATTTAATTTTCTGAGCCATTATGCACTGCTGATTTTCAATCTGGTCAAGTTTAGCATAAAAAGTTGCAATGTACTCCCTTAACACACGGTTATCGAGACACTTTTAACATATATAAATATAAGTATATGTATATAAATATAAGTATATATATATACAGGTAGAAATATATATATATATATATATATACAGGTAGAATTTCAAGTAGAGAATACATGAAGCAATTTGAGCATTTTAGCCCAGCTTCACCATCATCATTATGGTATCAAGCAAATGTTTTTTAGAAACAGGATTACTGGTCTGGGGGCCCTAGGAAGATTCTGGCTTCTGATTATCACACATCTTATCACAGTAATACTAGGCATTATGATTAATTTACTTAAGGACTACACAGCACCAGATAGCAATCGGGCTATAGACGACTGTGATAAAATCAAATTTTAAACTCCCCACACACAGGATACTCACAGCTATGGCCATATTTTCCAGAATACCCTTGCACCCCTTGCCATGCTTGACATGCTAGAGGATCAGTGTCGGGCCAGTTATCAAGGCCCGATGGAAGCAGTGGTTCAGCAGACACCAAAGGAGCTGGCACATGACTTATCAGCCAGGGCCAGGAGTTCAGAGGGGTTGACAACCAACTTATCGGCCGTGCCACCAAACTTGGGCCCCAGGGTTTTGAGAGGCCTAAGGGTGGCAGAGCTCTCTGATGGAACTGAGGCGCCCACCTGAACTGTGACCAGCTCAGACGGGGGGGACCAAGGGCTGCTCCCCACAAGGAGGGGCAAGCTTGGTCGGAGCAGTGGGTGGGAAGGAGACTGATCGCGGTCCCGGTGCTTCTCCTTGTCCTTCTTCTTCTTCTTCTTATGGGAGTCTGAAGAACCCAGCAGAGAGGAGGATGATCCCCGCAGCTTCTGCAGCTCCTTCTCCATGGAAGCCACCCTTAGTTTAAGAATGTGGGCTTCCAGGGCCTGTTGGTGGCATTTTTGTGTGGCCTGATTGAAATTCTGGCAGGCCACACAATCCCCGGTCTTGTGCTCTGGTCCCAGGCAGAGGGAATGGCCATTCTTGTGAGGGAGCAGAGTGCTGCAGGAATACCACTTGTTCTTATGCGACTCTGAAGGCATCGGAGAAGACATGCATGAAAAAAGTAATACTTTTCAAAGATTTTACAGGAAGAAATTAAAACTATGAAATACTCATCTGAAAACAGCAGTCGACTGACTGGCGTTCTCCAGCGAGATCAGGACGTGCGCAGTTCGATGGCGGAAAACAACTGGAGGGTGGGCATGGGGACTGCCCACTATATAACATCCGCGTTGATGTTCATCACATGATGCGGGTGGAAGCGGTCCCCAGACACTGCTAGCTAAAGTCTTGTGTGGTCCTAGTGTCTGACAACTCTAGTCCTAATGATTAGTACCTACTGCAACAGCCCTCTCAAGTAAGATTTTACCGTTACAGCAGATCTTCGAGAGAAGCTCTTGCAGCAGGCCACACCAGTAGAACTAAGCCACCAGCCACTAGGACCACATGGAAGACTTCTAGCTAGCAGTCTATCACAGGGGATCACCCACCATCTACATCAGTCAGCTCACATCAGCCTAGCCTACATAGGTGGGCAGTCCCCCACACCTACCTTAGTTCTCCTGCTGGAGACCCATACGGGATGCTAAAGGAGAACTGAGGAGGTTTCCCTGAGAGCCAATAAGAAGGCAGAAGTAGTGCGAGAGAACACGAGCAGTGGGGGGGGAAGAGGGAAAGCAGGGCCTGCTGCAAGAGCTTCTCTCAGGGCCTGCTGCAAGAGCTTCTCTCAAAGATCTACTGCTACAGAAAGTTCTTATGTAATGGTACTATCTTATTTTGAGGAAGGCTCTTGCAGCAGGCCACACCAGTAGAACTGCATCCCACGCAATACCAGGTATCACCAGGATAACACCACGGGAGGAGGACAGATCAGCAGCCAAGAGCTCAGGAGACAAAGCCTTGAAGAACTGCCAGGCCAAAGTTGACCTCTGCGCTAGAGGCGATGTCCATACTGTAATGCTTGGGAAAGTGTGGACAGAACCCCAGGTGGTTGCTGCACAGATGTCTGCAGCAGACACATTTTGAAGCAAGCCAGGGAGGCAGCCATACCCCTGGTGGAATAGCCTTTGACCACCCCCGGAAGGGGTTTGTTGTACTTGCAGTAGCAATAAATAATGCAATTCGTTAACCACTTAGACAAACACTGTTTGAAAACAGAAGCAACCCCTCTCTTCGGGGTGACTGAAAGAAACAACTGATCAGATTTCCTGAAAGACTTGGTGCGGTTTGTGTAGTACCACAGCATCCTATGTACATCCAATGTACGAAGCAACACCTCCCCCGATTAGAACACTCAGGAAAATAAACCAGCAAGTGGATGGACTGATTTAAAGTAAACTCCAACACCATCTTAGGTAAAAACTTGGGATTAGTACGCAAAGATACCCCATCTCTGTGAAAAAACAAATAAGGCTCCTTACACATAAGAGCCTGTAGCTCAGAAATTCTTCAAGCAGAAGTAACAGCAACTAACAAGAACGTTTTCCACGACAGAAAGCGCAGCTCGCAACTCGTGGCCAGTTCAAAGGGAGGTAAAGTGAGTTTCTTGAACATAAAGTTGAGGTCCCATAGAGGGATGGGTCCTGAATGAGAGGTTTCTAATGCAAAATGCCCCGCAGGAATGTGCAGGACGCCTCAAGCTGGGAGACAACTTTGCCCTCAATATGTGCACAACATGCAGAGATGGCAGAAAGGTGCACCTCGAGGAAGGAGTAACCCAGACCTGAAGCAGAAAAGGAAAGAAGGTACTCCACAACTTAATTCGCTGGGCAGGTGAAAGGATCCAAATGGCGAGCAGCAGCCCAGTTGGAGAATCGCTTCCATTTCGTAGCATAAGTGGTCCTGTGGGAGGGTTTTCTGGCAGCCACAAGAACATCTACGACCCTAGAGGACACCCCAAAGTAGGCAATAGCTAGGTCCACAGGAGCCACTCATTGAGATGAAGGGACTTCAGGTCCGGATGGACCAGGGTGTCCTGGTCCTGGGGCAGCAAGCCGGTGCACAGGGGCAAGGGCACCAAAAGTTCCCTGCCAGCTGTTGCAGCAAGAGGAACCAAGTCTGGCGTGGCCAGAATGTGGCTATGAGAATCATCTCTGCCCCTTCCAACAGGAGCTTGAGCAGAACCCTCTGCAGGAGTGGAAAGTGAGGAAAGGCATACAGAAATCTCCCCTTCCAGGAAAGGGACAATTCTTCTAACCAGAAAACTCCAGACCCGGGATCGAGCAAGCAAAAAACGGCAGTTTTGTATTGAGCGGGGATGCAAAATGGTCCAACTCTGGACAGCCCCACCTGTCGAAGAGATCTTCGACCACCAAAGTTAGAAGCTCCCACTCATGAGCCAATGGCCTGGAGCAGCTGAGACCATTGGCCAAGACATTTTGAATGCCTGGAACATGAACATCCGAGAGTTGCAGACCGTGCTCGATGGCCCGATATCAGACTCTCATTGCCTCCTGATACAGGGGGTAAGAATGTGTCCACCCTGTTTGTTTATGTAGTACACCACACACGTCAGTCTGCACCAGCAGTGGACTGGGGAGGAAATAACTCTGAAAAGCCTGCAGGGCGTAAAGAACCACCTGCATCTCCAGGACATTGATTTGAAGACCCTGCTCTACATCCATCCAGGTACCCTGGGTTTGATGATCGGCCAGGTGAGCTCCCAATCCCAGGCCAGATTTGTCTGTCATGAGAATCTGCTGGGGGATCGACAACTGAAAAGAGATCCCATGAAGGAGACTGGATGGATCCAGCCGCCACGACAGAACCCTCCGGACCGGGTCGGAGACCAGGACCAACTGGTCCAGGTCATCTGTGCATTGGTCCCACTGGACCCTCAAGGTCCACTGAGGAACCTGCATATGCAGGCGGGACAGGGGAACCGTGGCATAACTGCTGCTGCAATATGTCGCAGAAGGTGCAGGAAAACCCTAGCATTCCAGGGTCTGAACTAAGCGTTCCCTGCAGGGGACTGCTAGCAGCCAGTCGTCCAGTTAGGGGGAACACATGAAAGCCCTGCCTCCGCAATGCAGCTGCCACCACCGCCAGGCATTTGGTAAATACCTGGGGGGGCTGAGGAGAGGCCAAAAAAGAGGGCCTGGAACTGGAAATGGGCCCCCCGGAAATGGAAGTGGAGGAAGCGACGATGAGCAGGGAAGATCTGGATGTGCAGGTAAGCATCCTGCATATCCAGTGAACACAGCCAGTCCCCCTGGTGCAGAAGGGGCAATAGCCCTTGGTGGGTGATCATCCTGAAGCATTTGTACTTTATGTACAGATTCAGATGGCTATGGTCCAGGGGATGCGCTGGAAATCCCCCTTTTTGAGGACAAGGAAGAAGTGGGAGTAAAACCCTCTTCTCCTTTGAGCCAGAGGGACAGGCTTTATGGCTCTTATTTGAAGAGGAGCCTGGTTTTCCTCCCAGATCAGAGACAGGTGTTTGGAGGGGGGAGGTAAGTGGATTGAACAGGAAGGTTTTTGGGTGGTCACTCTAGGAACTCCAGAGTGTGACATTGTGCTATGATCTGGAGCACCCAGTTGTCTACTATGGCACGCCTTTAGTTGGAGGGAAACCGACCCCCGACCGCCTCCCTTGGATCCTTGGCCAGAATGGGGGGGGTCGGCTAAGGAGTCAGGAGGTAGGGATGCATGCAGGCAGGGGTGCCATGAGGACCCTGGGCGCTCTGGTGGTGGCAGCAGCAGGGGGCCACTGTGGCCTTATGCTTGTACTGACCCTTGGCAGGCTGGTTCCGAGACTGCTTGCGGGAGGGCCTGCGAAAGTACTGATGTTGGCCCACTCTAGATTGGGTCTGATAAGAGTGAATGGATAGACTTGAGGTCCTGCCCTAACTCTTGCAGGGCAGAAATGATGTCCTGGACATCACCCCTAAAAAGGACCGATCCCCGGAAAAGGGCATCCAAAATGTCGGCCTGCATATCCATGGCAAAGCCGGATACCCAGAGCCAAGAATGGCACTGGAGACAGACTCCAGCAGCTGCCCCACACCAGGAGGCATCAACGGCATCATAAGCTGCCCGGAGGAAATGATTGCCAATGTCCGAGCCCGACTTCATAAGTTGGGCGAGCTGAGTCTTAGTGAGGTCCTTTGGTAAAGTCTGTACCGGGTCCCTAGCTTGGTCCCAAAGAATATTCTGCTATTGGACCATGTGGGCCAGATAATTTATGGCCTAGATAGTCAGAGCAGTAGCGGCAAAAACACGTTTGCAAAGGTGATCCAGTGGCCTGTACAATCGGTCCGGGGGAAGGGTACTACGGTGCTTGGGCTTCTTAGTACAGTCATGCACCATGCTAATTGCCACCAAATCCGCCTTAGGGGGGCTTGCCAGAAAAGGCTCGTCAGCCTGGGTGTGATAAAGGCAAGCCGCCTTTTTTGGCAGGGAAGGGGTGGTAGAGGGGTGATTCCAGGCTGCCTTAGTGACATCCTCATAGGAGTCAATCACAGGGGGCACCACCACAGGGAGGACCTCCTGCTGCCAGAGGTAGATGGCCAAACGGCATCTGTCTGGGTCCTGCTCCTCAGTCTCCAAGCCCTTGATGGACTGGATGTGACGCATGACATCCATATAGGATGGATCGTTGGGGGTGGGGGAAGACTTGGGCACCTCTTTAGCCTGGTCACCCCGCTCTGAAGACTCACCAGGAGAGGATGAAGACCCCGAAGAATTGGAGTCATCCTCAGTAGTATCACTATTCAGGACTGATGCCAGAGGCCAGTGATCTTCCCTTCTTGAGCCTGAACCAACATCAAGTCGAACCCCTGAGGACCTCGACATACGGGATTCACTCGGACCAGCCCCATCTGGATTCTGGGGCTGGGGGTCCTGCGGAAGGTGGAGGTGGGACGCCAGAAGTGGGCCCTGAGGGGCGGACGTCTGCTTAGGCATGAGGGACCACCATGCCGAAAAAAGGGCATTATAATCCACCTGGGTTGCTATAATATACACTGGCAGAAATGGAAAAGAGAGCACCAGGAAAGGGTATGACAGCTGAGGAGCTGGTGAAGGGTACCCCGGTGTAGGCCCACCCGGTGCCAGGTGAGGATCCGGCAATGAGCCAGCAGGCATCAGCTGCGACCTAGATTGCTGCAGGCGTGACAACAATCGGGCCCATAGGCTGGGGCTGCGGCAGCACTGGCGTTGGCCCAGCAGGTGATGGCCTGGAGCGCCTGGGCAAAGGATCTGCTGGTGCCGGCCCAGCTGGTGCCTGAGGGGATGGAGACCCTCAAGTTAAAGGCAGAGGTGATGCCAGTGAGGAAGAGACAGCGGTAGCCTGCTGTGGGCGTTGCCTGTCAGGACTGACGTCGATCCCAGTGATGGAAGCAATCGTAGGCTGTGCCGTGCTGGGGGGGGGGAGGGCACGACAGTTGTAGAGACGATGCCCGAGAGACCAACACCAGCTAAGCCACTTGGCAGAGAGCCCTTGGAAGATATGGACCTGAGTGTCTGGGGCTGGAGAGCAGGAGATGAAGTCCCCTGCCCCGAAGAGCTGCCACCCAAAATGGAGACTAGGGCAGGCAGCGAAGCCACCGGCAGCCTGGAAGAAGAGAGGGCTGGAGGAGATGACCCCCCGCAGGGGGAGGACCCCATTGCAGTCAACAGTTTGTGAGGCAACCATGAACGGGAAGCTGACCGGTCCCAGTCCTGGTGTTTATCCCGTTGCTTATGCTTCCCGGACTTCTCCTTGTGAGAAGATGAAGAGGCCCCAGAGGACTGTGCTGGCAGGCCAAAGAGCTTCTGGCCTGCAGCTCCTTCTCCACTGTGGCCAACTTCTGCTTCAAAAGGTGGTCTCCAAAGTTTTTAAACAATGTCTCTGAGTGGCTTGGTTGAATTTCTGACACAATTGGCAGGCTTTGGTGTTGTGGCTGAAGCCTAGGCAGATGAGACACGCAGAGTGGCCATCCTTTACAGGGATCTGTTTGCCGCAGGCACACTTCGAGGAGCAGTTGGAAGATGAGGCTGGTGGAGAAGACATAAACTCATCTATGAGAACACTGAAAATTCGATGTTTTACACTAAAGAAAAATGAAAAATTAAAAAACGTGGTAAGTATGAAAAATGGTGGTTGACTGTAGCCTGTGTGTCTGCTACAGTCCAATGTGCGCGGGTCGACAGTAGGAAAAGAATTGAGGTAGGTGTGGGGGACCACCCACCTATATAGGCTATGCTGACATCAGCTGACTGATATCGGCCGTTGGCAGTCACCCATGATAGACTGCTAGCTAGTCTTCCGTGTGGTCCTAGCACCTGGTGGCTTAGTCCTACCGATGTGGCCTGCTGCAACAGCCTTCCTCAAAGTAAGATCTAGAGGCTACAGATAAAATACAATCATGAATACAACCCTTGTGGCAAATAGTGTACACTCCAAAAAACTAGATACAATTCCATATAGCTGGTCTTTACATATACAAATAAACAGTGTATGGATATTACTGATTTTGATACATAGGCAAACAAATCATGGGAATGATCCTTGGGGACAGACTAAGACAAGGGGGGGATAAGTCAGAGATCAAGTAGGGTCTGTGGTGATACAGTAGGTAGGGGAAAATGGGCAGAGTAGGTGGGCCAAGCAGTCCTTATCTGCTGTCAAATTCTATGTTTCTATGTTTATGTTTCTTAGTAAGCGTATTTCGACTGGCCTGGTTGAGAGCTCACCTTTATCTCCAATTCCTATGAACTGATTTTGCATGGGGATTTTAACCTGGACTGGTCTTCCACAAATTCTTAATCCTTTGATCCTCTAATCAAGAGAATCAACCTTACTGAGCTTACCTTAGACCCCCACCAGCATTCACCATTGGCTTGGATCCTCACTAATAAGTCTGATCATGGTACTGTTATTCCCTCAGATTTCATAAGTGATCACCTTTTTTTTTTGGTAATCTGGAATTCCAATCCCCCAAATCTACACCCCCCCCCCCAAATGATTTGCTTGGAGATTTATCTAGGCGGCATAACATAGAGAATAATGGATACCAGCTGGTTAGTACATCGAAGTTGCCATGGTGACATTATGAACCTCAAGAGCGAAGCTCCAGAGGTTCTGTTGCCACTGGTTACCTCGAGATGTACTGGCCAGCTTGTTACCGATGAGTCGTTATCCATTGTTTTTTATAGTGAATGATGCTGGTAGCAAGCTGCTGTACATCCAGAAAGCAATAAAAAAAAAAAAAAAAAAAAAAGAATTAACTCCACTGTGCCACTCTCCTTTACACCATCGCGGCCGCTTCCAGGTTGTGTCATGCACATGCGCTAGTGCGTTCAATGTTGTTATGCTGTAGTAGCTAATCAAAGGATTCATAGCTCTACCACCAAATGGCTCACAAGTGATGTGCTTACTAGGACAAGGACCAGAGGTAAGTGCTGGAACTGTTTCAGTTGCTCCAGGATTTGGTCTGACCAAGATGAATGTAGGAGGTGGTGAAGAATATGTAATGCCGGTGCTAGAATCCTAAAGAGCTCTTTCTGTAAAGAGCAGTTTGCCATTTCACTTGGCATTTCACGTAATTTCTGGGACAACATTAAAGGTCTAATATGCATAAAGAAAAACAACATTTCCATCTCAGATGTAAACCCTGATTGGACAACTTGTAACAAGCCTGAAACTATAGCAAATGCTTTTAATGTAAAATTTGCAGACCTTGCAGCTTTTAACATTTGTCCCAGTAACACTGTCCCCTACAGTCCCTACCACTCCTCATGTTGATTGCTTGCCCTCCCTTCCTTTCTATCTCAAGAAACTGAAGGCATGTCAAGTCTGAAAGCTCCTGTTCTGCATACCACTGCCAACAATATTGGTGCTAACAGTTTGGAACTAAAACTGCTCAAACTGGCTGCCCCATTTATACCTGTCCCCGTAGCTCACATTTTCAATCTCTCGTTTATGTCTGGGGAGGTTACAGACTTATGGAAAATTGACACAGTTGTCCTTCTGTTCAAAAATCATGACCCAAAATGCCTGGACAACTACCGACCAATTGCCATACTTCCTGTTCTCGAAAAAATTCTACAGAAACTGGTAGCTGGGCAGCACACAGAATACCTTGTCAAATAAAACATTATGTCCAGTGCTAAACATAGTTTCAGAGAGGGACATGACATCTCGACTTCCCTTACCAAGTTTGCAAATTACATAAGCAGGTCATGGATGCAGGCATATATATATATAGCCTGCATCCATGACCTAACTATTTCTATATATATATATATATATATATATATATATATATATATATTAATTATATATAATATATATATATCTATATCTAGGGATATGGGGGACCTGTGTGATACATGATTTATGCCCACGAGTGCTGTTTGCCCTTGGGTAACCTCACGAGTGGCGTAAGCCACGAGTGTGGTGGCCAAAGGCAAACAGCACAAGTGTGCATAAATCATATATCACACAATGTCCCCCCCTGCATATTTCATTTATGCAATAGAGATGGACCTTGTGTATATGTGTAGTTTTTAAAGAATGTTTTTTTAAATAAAGAAATGTGTGTGGGTTTATTTTGCGCTTTGCCAGGTTGATGCGCCATCCTCTATGGTCCGTTACAGCTGACTGGCTGAAAGTATGGCTTGAGAGTTTTTTAAACAAAAAATGGTGGCTGAGTTTAGCGAGCGCTGATGAGGAGAATACAGGAAAATGTTGGATGAGTTTAGCGAGCGCTCGCCGAGAGAGTAGTACTCTATCTGTTATGAAGTACCTTTTTTTTTTGTATGTTGAAGTTATTTTTGTACGAGTGCTGGAAATTCAGAGTGCAGCGAGTGGCACCGGGAGGAAGAGGGGACCGAGCTGATGGACCCATAGTGGCAATATGAGTGAGCGAGCGGGGCAGAAAGAAAAAATAAAACAGCAGTTCTGGAGAGAAAACATTTTTATTTCATGTCAGCAGTTCTGCTGTTTGCGAGTGATGGATGCAGGGGAGAGAGATTTAAAGAGAGTTTTGGTTTGGCTATTCGGCAGTTGTTTAGAATGTGAGGGGCTGAGGCAGTGTAGGATGCAGTTAGGATGCTGCTTCATGGTCTGTCATTGTACCATGTTTTTTTTTTTTTTTGGTATGAGGAAGAAATCTGGATGGATGATGCTGTGGAGAGATTTAAAAAAAAAAAAAAAAAAAAACATTTTTAAACTGGATGCATTACTGTGGATGGGGCAAGATCTGTAGACAGCAGTACTGGGTGTGTGTGAATGTGAGAAAGTGAAAGTGTGTGAAAGTAGTAAGTAGTCCGGCACTTTATGTATAAATGGTCACTGTATGTATACACTTATTTATACATACAGTGACACTAAATATATGTCCACCCCATTGCATAAATATATATGTACACACACACACACACACACACACATATATTTTATGCACCCATTCGCCCCTAGCATGATCCCTTCTGTCCGGTCCCCCTAGCCCCATTACCAGACTTCTCCAGGATTTAACTTCCCACTGACATCCTGGCTTCTGGACTTTGGCGAGGTGCCTGGTCATGGATGCAAGGCCTGCAAGCTGACCGGACGTCTTCCTGTGGCCAAGGGGGTTTTCCACCTTGGTTTTGTAGGTTTCCCCTAGGGCATGGACCTTGAAATGTATGTGGTGAGAGACTTCTGCCTCCGTGGAGATGTCCCAACGTGTCTAACTGTGGCCCTATGTCCTGATGTGCCCAATCCTGCACTGCCACCTGGACATCTCCAGGTGCAGTGCTGCAGTGGGTCGTGGTGATCCCACTCCCCTGACTGAGGACAGCTGTCCCTTGGATGCTCAATCCTCCCTCCCCAGGCTGACTCCCAAGTGATCCGCATCTGTTCCAGAACCCGGGTAACCAGTGTGGCAGGAGGTAAGGTGCCAGCGCCTCAGCCCTCCATGACACTGGGCCTCGATGCAGGCTTTCTGATGGGTGCAATATTCATCAACTTCACCAAGCCATTCGACCTAGTAGGCCAATCTTTTCCATGTTCAAAGCTATCTGGGTGGGCCATAGGCCCTTATCTGCCGACACTGTCTATGTATCTATGTATCTATCTGCCCTTGGTGCCCCCCTACTGCTAACCACTGGTTTCCTAACTACCTCTAAGAGAGAAAGCAACAAGTTACGTTGCATTCCTCCATGTCAAACCAGGCTAATGCTACAGCTGGGGTTCCCCAAGGGCCCATCTCAGATCCACTCCTTTTCACCCTTTTTATTAACAATGTCCCTGCTGTGGCCAACAACTGCAATACTGTGCTCTGTGCAAGTGACCTGGCTGTATACCACAGTGGAGCGGACATGCCAGAAACTCGCTGGTACCTCTCACACTCTTTGTCCCGTATTCAAACCTGGTTAATAGGAGCAAAGCTAGTAGTAAACTGGACATACGAACAAGCCAGCAGAAGAAGGCCATTTGGTCTATCAAGTCTGCTCGCATTGCAGGGTCCACAGCTTGAGCTAATGTCCCTGCGCTCCCTTCCCACTCCCCCCATCCTCCCTTCCCATGATTCTTATCTTCCCCCATGCCTATCCCAGCCTCTCTTAAAGCTGCTCACTGTCTTTAACAAGATGACCTCTTCCGGCAGCGCATTCCAAGTGTCCACCACCCTTTCTGTGAAGAAGTGCTTCCTGATATCCCTCCTAAACCTCCCACCCTCCAGCTTAAGACTGTGCCCCCTCGTGATATGGTTGCCACTCAGTTTAAAGAGACTTTCCTTATCAACATTATTTATCCCTTTTAAGTACTTGAATGTCCCAATCATGTCCCCTCTCTCTCTCCTGTCTTCCAGGGAGTACATGTTCAGTGCCCTCAACCTCTCCTCATATGCCTTGCTCTGCTGACCGGCTATCATCTTTGTAGCTCTCCTCTGTACCTTCTCCAGCAGGTTAATGTCCTTTTTGAGGTGTGGGCACCAGTACTGAACTCCATACTCTAGATGCAGCCTTACCAGTGACCTGTACAATGGCAGTATAACCTCCTCTCTCCTACTACTGATCCCCCTAGGTATGCATCCCAGCATCTTGTTTGCCTTTGCTGCTGCTTTCTTGCACTGCGTACAGTGCTTCAGGTCACTAGTGATCATCACTCTCAGGTGCTTCTCCTCTGATGCAGCTACTTGGAACAAAACAAAGGCCGTGCTTTTCGTTTCAAAATCCAGATTACATCTCGGGGCCTCTAGCCTCATTTCTGCCTGTACCAATGGTTCACTACTGGAGGAGGTTATCTCTATAAAATACAATGGAATTATCTTAGACCCATCATCAGATTTCTCACCTCACAACTAGGCAGTTAACTCCAAACTGAGTATTGCCCATAGAGATAAGCACTGCCTCTCCCCAAAGGCCTGCCTCTCCACAGCCTAAGAGGTGCTGCTTCCTGTTCTCATGTATGGTATACTGGCCTGTATTAATACTACCAAAGCAAACCTAAAGAAGTGGGGTGTAGCACATAAGAACATGTGGCAGTTTACCTTGGATACCCCCCAGCTTACCCATCACTGGCTACCCTTCTCAGGTCTAGGCTGCGTACCTCCAGATAGAGAACGTTCCTTCTGCATGGGCAGCTGTGTTGACAGGCTGTTCAGATCCCAATCTCCTGTTGCCCTAACAAACCTCCTTCAGTCTCCTGCCATATCTTCTCGTCTGCAATCTGCAGTCTCCTGTTTTCATGGAACACAGATGTTTCACACACTTTGTGTATTTGGATTTTGCCCACCATGCCCCCCAAAATTTGGAACTCTTTGCCCCCTCTGTTTATAATGCAGTCATCTTTTCACATGAAATTAAACTCTTTCCTACTTTGCTCGGGCTCATACTCCTGTACATTTCTGACTCACTTTTTTGGTTTTTATGATGACAATATAACTTATAACTAACTTTACAAAGTTTTAATACTAATGACTCAATTCCTTATACTAGTATGTTATGCTGTTACAGACACTTTCTTCCCTTGTACCTGTGTATGTTCCTGCACTTTTTATGATCTCCCAGTATCAGTATTGTCTTGCACCATTCCTGATATTGTAATGCCAAGCATTTCTTTTATTGTGTGATCTACCCTAATTGATTGTGGCGTTATCTTTTTTCTGTTCACTGTCCATTTCTGTACTGTTATTATTCAATATGTATTTGTCCTGTTGGACTGTTATGTAAATTCTCCCAGGTCGCACCTAAAACTAAGCATCTGTTTGCCTAGTGCACGTATCTGGTAACAAAAATAAAAAAGTAAATAAAACTTTCAGATTAAGCCCTTTTGGAAGCCATGACACTTAATCAGGGAGAACCTACTGGTAGGAAAAGATTAACATAAAAAAAAAAAAAAATGAGAAGCGAAATCAGTTGGTAACTTTCAGCACTGAATTAATAATTTGTCTTGTCAGATTAAAATTTTTTATTGTTTTACAAAAATTTCTAATTTTATTAAGCGACCCTATGCTGGTGCAGCAACCTAGTAGTTCCAGAGAATTTCATTCGGAAAAAGTGCTAGCCTTAAAGAGCAGCTGACATGTTTTTACCATTTAGGCAGGTAACTCATTCTAGGGAGTTGCCTCTTTGCTCTGCTAAGCTAAGCTAGGATCTCTTCGGTGGTTGTGAGGGCTGCGGGAAGCAAGCACCCTCCCCCATCCCCTGAATAGCAACAGATCTCTTCGAGGGTCGTGAGGGCCGCAGGAAGTAAGCGCCCTCCCCCATCCCCTGAACAGCAACAGGTATGTGGCAAGGAGCTCCCCTCCCAACTCCGTGAAAGGACTGGCGTTGTTGTGTCCCCGCCGACGCAGGGCGTCAACTCCTCACCTCCCCCACCACCACCCTTGCTCGGCATGCCCTTATATAGGGGCTTTCAACCAATCAGCCAACTTCACTATTAGCAGCTTATATTCTCTCGCCACTAGAGGCTGCTCTTTCTGCTTCAATAGTGGATTTCTCTTATCCCTAACACAACTCACATATAGTGTAAGGATGCTACCTCTAATTCTCCTCCTGTGCTTTCTACTACCCACTGCACAGACCCCTGTCCTGTCTTACCCTATCAACACCTCCCCCCCCACTGATATAAACAATAATGTGGCTTCCTGGCAGTTGATAAACTTGTGGGTATCCTCTCTCTCCCACCTTGTTGTTGGAAATAGGAGTGTGCATATGACCCTCACCCCAGTTACGAACTATGGTCGCCACCCTCGGCGCACAACTCAGGACTCGCCCTACAAAGACTGGAAGATTCACCACCTGCAACAGCTGATGCAGCCCTCCCACCTCTCATGCCAAATCCTCCTCCTGGCTACCCCTTATCTGCAATTTCTCCCCATTCCGACCATCTCTTCCTCTGTGCGTTCTTCCAAACTCTTGCACCTCAACAAAAGGAAGATGTTCTGGCACCCTGCGTTAAGGCTCACACTCCTCCTCCTCCTTCTCAGGTCGGGCAATGTCCATCCTAATCCAGGGCACCCAGTACCCTTGACACCCTCCCAATCTTCTACTGGTGGTTTGTGCATCGCCTCCCTCAATGTCTGCGGCATATTAAAAAAGTGGGACTCCTTCCAGGGCTGGGTCATGCAATATCATCCTGATGTTATAGCTGTGACTGAAACCTGGCTCACCAATTGGATTCCCGACTCCTCAGTAACCCTTACCAGTTACAACCTCTACCGTGCGGACCGACAGGGTAAAGATGGGGGTCGTGGCGCCATCTACACCAAGGACATATTACACGTTCAACAGCTCCCCTTCCCTCAGCTGGGACCAGGACCACAGGCTGTCACCATTAAACTTACTTTGGGGCGCACCCACAACTCGCTACACATCACTGCAGTTTATAGCCCACTCAGGGACCAAAAAGTAGCCTTCCGCTCGGTAATATCCTATCTGGACACTGTACCATCTTGCACAGAAATGATTGTACTAGGTGATTTTAATGTAAATTGGTTAAGTAAGGATGCCTTACCACTCATAGATGCTGCCACAGCCCAAGACCTCTCCTAAGTTGTCACCTCTCTTACCCGTCTTGACCCGCGCACTGGGTCTTCCTCCCTGCTCGACCTTGTCTTCACCAATCATCCACACAAAATCTCTAGTGTCTCTGTTCTCCCAGATGCCCTTAGTGACCACTCCCCAGTTATCTGCTCCTGGTCCTGCAAAGCCCCTAGATCTCCTCCCAAATTCATAACCCAATGCAAACTTGGCCCTGGTAAACTGACAGCTCTTAAAGCGTATCTCAGGGCCACAGACTTGTCCTTCATCACTAGCTCCCCGACCCGGAAATAGCCCTTGATCTCTTCATCCTGTCTTTCAATAACATATGTGACAAATTTGCCCCATTCACTAAAAGAATGGTTAAAGGCAACCATGTGCCCTGGTTCACTGATCGCCTCACAGCCTTGTTGCGGGCAAGAGGTTCATTGTGGCAACGCTCCATAGAATCTGGCCTCCCGCTTGACAGACATAAATACAGAGAGGCTCGGAATAAGTGCACCTGGGCCATTCGCAAAGCTAAAGCAGAATACTATATATCCTCATTAACTTTCTCCTGGGGCTCTGGACGCAGGTTCTGGAACAACATTAATGAAATCTGTGGTAAGGCCCCCAACCAGATGCCAACGCAAGTCATGGTTGATGGGTCACTGACCACCGACCCTTCCCGTATCACTTCAGCCTTCAATAATGCCTTCACTAACCTTAGTAGTGTTCTCCCTCCTAACTTCTTTGATCCTCCGGCAACTAACGCCCTTACTCCCCCTCCTGCAGCTCCCCCCTTTTACCTGCGCTGCATCACAACTAAGACTGCAGAGCCATACCTCAGAACAGCCCTTAGCCACTCCTCATACAGCTCCGACTCTCTAGATATGAAGCTCCTTCGTCTCACCCTAAACGAGGTCTGCCCCCTTACTCACATTTTAAACCGCTCCCTTTGCCTAGTAAATTCCCCCCCCCCAAAGTGGAAATCTGCCTCCATCACACCAATATTTAAAGGTGGGGATCGTTCCAATACAAATAATTACCGACCCATTTCCATACTCCCTTCCCTCTACACGGCATTAGAGAGAACTGTATCTGATGAGCTCACAGAGCACCTCAACAAATACAACCTTCTCTGCAAGCAGCAACATGGTTTCCACAAGGGACACAGCACTATTACTGCCCTTCTCGAATTTACCACACACATACACTCTGCACTGGTGCTACCTTCATTGACCTCACAAAGGCATTTGACACTGTCAAGCACTCCCTCCTACTAACCACATTGACCAATTTGGGTCTTTCTCGGGACACATTGGGATGGTTCTCTGATTACCTCTCGAACCGATATCAGCGGGTCAAAACTGGTAACACAGTTTCAAATAGACTACCTGTCCTCTCTGGTGTCCCTCAGGGGTGCATCTTGGGACCGCTACTTTTTAGTCTCTCCCTCAACTCCCTCAGAGTCCTGCCCGGGAAATCTATTACTATACACGGACGATGCAGTCATTTTCTCCTCCAGCCCTGACCTTATACAACTTCACCACTCCCTTCAGTCCTCTTTCAGCTGTACTGAAAACTGGTTCACTGCGCAATGCCTTATTCTTAACTACATCAAAACCAAAGTTATGCTATTCTCTCACCCGCAGAACACTAGAAAGGTACTATGCCCACAAGTTCTAACTTCTAATCACACCCCTCTGGAGCAGGCGGACTCCTTTAAATACCTGGGCATCACCTTGGACCCAGGTCTTAACTTCTACGAGCACATTCACCGCCTATCCAAGGCCCTTAACGTTAGGCTGGGGCTTCTGCACCGTTTCAAGCACTGCCTTACCCCTGATGCTTTCAGGCTCGCCGTCGCCTCCTCAGTCCTCTCTCTGCTAGATCATGGCCTATTGATATATGGGGCGGCAAGCACTTCATCCCTAGCTAGACTCCATATCTCCCTAAACAAAGCCAGCCATCTTGTTTTAGGATGTGACCATCTCACACATACCTGCTCACTTTATAGTGCTACCAACTGGCTTAATCTCGACAACAGGATTAGGTTCCACACCTGTCTGATGGCTAAAAAAAAAAAAAAAAAAAATCACCCTAGGCTTCTCCCCCTCTGGACTCGCCCCTCTAATCCTCCCAAACTTTAAGGTTAAGTGTACCCATAGTTCAGTCCACCATCTCTTCTCGATTCCCTCCAGCCGTACCTCTCAGTTTCAAAGGTCTTTCAGCTATAGGGCCCCCGTGTGGATGAACAGCCTTCCCGCCACCCTGGCTAATGAACAAATGCTAGGGCAATTTAAAACCCTCCTTAGGGCCCACCTCCTATCCTCAAATAACTAACTGCAATTGAATCCCTGTCCTCCACCCCCTCCTTAATCAATGACAATGGCCACTGGCCTGCCTCTTCTCTTACTGACCAACCAGTGTCGCTCATGTGTTATAATATATCTACATCGTATGTGTATTGTGTAAATACTCTAATAAGTAATCCTAGTATCTTGGATGTTAGCTTGGCTGGTTCCCTGTAAACAATCTGTCTCCGAGTTCATTTGCTGTTTTGTCGGTCTGTATATAACCTATGTGACGTGGAACCTTTGTAAATGAGTCTGTGACTCAAAGGTACTCTCCGAATCTGTAATAAATAAATAAATAAATGAGCTGGATTTAACATTTTTTTTAAAACAGTGTAGACTGTTTAGAAAACGATAAATGCAGCTCATTTAGCTAATCATTCATTTATTTTATTTTGTTAACCAGGTAAGTACATTGGGCCATAGGTCCTTTTACAAGCATGTAATCGAGTAGGCAACTCCCTGGAATAAGTTGCCTGCCTGGACCATGTCAGCAGCTCACATCTACTATTGGGTACTTCCATGCCCAAAAGACTTCTTGACATGTAGTCACTGTAATGTTTGCAAATTTGCCTCATATGGTGATTGCTTTATTAACCCAAGCATTATGCTTAAAGTGGATATTCAAGAGTTTACTTCGTGCTCACCCAGTTTTGTCATCTAAGTTGCTAAATGTCCTTGCAATAATATTTACATAGGGAAGACTATACAATAGCAAAAAATGAGGCTCTACGAACATATTAGGGATATTACCAACAACAGATTCAATTTGCCCCTGCGATCCCACTTTCAGCAGATGCAGCTCAAACCCAATGGTCATGAAATTTATGGGCCTGGAATGGACTGCACCTCCAAAAAGATGGGGGGGGGACAGAACTAAAAAGCTACAAAAAGTGTCATAGATATTTAATTTAAGGGCTTTGAAACCCCATGAACTTAATGACCATCATACAAAACCATTTTAACCGATTCTTTCTAACTGATGTGATGGACATACCCAGAATTTATATTTTGTCTTTCATTATTCTAGGTGTCAGTTTCATTTCTCTCTCATTATTGCTATTCTCCCTGTGGCACATCAGAACATTGGCTCCGTGGCTCTCCATTATTAGCAGTACTAATCTGAGGGCAGGATGATCACAGCTGGACTGCACAATGAGAATTTCTATCTTTTTCTACTGCCCTGTCTTATTGCATTGGTCAGCATACTACTAAGGTTCATACTACTAAGGTGCTTATGGTGCAAGAGGGCTTGAGGACCCATAACAGCACCTATTTAATTATAGTATCCAGTACAAGCCCCACTGAGGATTAATTTAGCCAATCGATTTTTAAACTCTAACTTCGTTTTGCTTGAGATAACATCAAATGGCAATTTATTCCAAGGGTTACCTATTCTCTGGGTATAAAAATATTTACAGGCGGTATGGCGAAATTTATGTCTGGTAATTTGAAGGGGGTGTCCTCTAATATTGTATGTATCATCTTTAAATTTGAAACGTAATTCAGTAAATAAATATGGATCATGTACTATATCAAAGATAAAGATAAGATCACCTTGAAGGCGTCTAAGTGATAAAGGCTTGAGATTTAGCTCTTCCAATCTGTTTTCGTATGGGACATTATGAAAAACAGATATATGCCTTGTAAACTTCCTCTTGATTTTTTCCAGAGCTGCACTTTCCCCTTTTTTATATGGGCTCCACAACTGAGAGGAGTATTCCAGATGGGGTCTAGCATAAGCCCTAAATAGAGGAAGCATAGCCTCAGGATTTTTAGACTTAATGTTACGCTTAATAGACCAGATAACACGATTTGTTTGTTAATGGCCTTGTTAATTTATTATATCCCAAATCATTAGATATAAATATTCCTAAGTCTTTTTCATTGCTAGTGATTTGTAATGAAGATCCATTTAATAAATAAGTAGAAGATGGGTTATTACAGCCTAGGTGCATCACTTTACATTTAGAAGCATTCAACCTCATGCCCCAGTCTTTGACCCATTGAGCTATGCTGTCTAAATCCTGTTGAATTATTGGAATATTATCTGTGTTATTACACGGTCCACCAATTTTAATGTCATCTGCATATTTAATTGTTGATAAAAAGCAGTTTTTAGTAAGGTCAGCTATAAATATCTGAAACAGACAGGAGCCCAACACTGACCCCTGTGGGATACCACTGGTCACTAAACCTACGTCCGACAGATGACCTGTAAAAGTACCCTCTGTGTGCTGTTTGAATCTGAAGACATGTTAGTACACTTCTTTTTATATCTCATACTGTTATAAGGGTATATCAATTGGTTTGCACATTTTAAATTATTATATATTGCCATTATGCAGTGCTCAATGAGGACATTATACCCAATTATTTGAATTAGCCATTTTACATAAGGGGTTGTTTATTTAGCTTTTGTTTACTGGGTGAGGTGCCCTAGGCATACATATGCCTATTGTCAGGCACTACCCAGGAGGATACAATACAATACAGCACATGAATACATAAGGAGCACAATTCTAACAAAGTTTGCAACAGTACAATTAGGCAGTAGTGACTGAGTACAGGTAATAGGCATTAGAATACATCTCATTATTCTGGATCATGTCCTGGAGGACACAACACAGTACAGCACATAAACACATATGGAGAACAAGTTTTAACAAAGTTTGCAACAGTACAACTTAAGCAGTAGCGGACTGAGTACAGGTAATAAGCATTAGAACACATCCTATTATTCCTGATCTTGTCATGCAGGACACACTGACACAGTACAATACAGCACATTTAAATAAAGGAAACATAAGTTCTAACATGGATTTCAACATTACACTTAAGCAGTAAGTAGAGATGTGCTGAGAATTTTGATCAAGGTCAGGCTAGGGACAGAAGCACGTAGAGCTGTTCATCAGGAAAGCACGAAAGTGCTGCTTGAAGGTTTTAGTTTCATGGCAGGAGCGAAGAGCAGGCTGGGAGGCTATTCCACTGAGCTGGGGCAGAGGATGAGAAGGCCAAGGTGCGATATTTGGACTGAGATCTGGGAATCGATAGCTGCTCAGAGCTAGTGGACCTGAGGGAGTAGAGGTTTGAATTAGGTACCGGAAGGGATGCTAAAAAGATTGGCATTTGCGAGGAGAGTATGTTGTGTATTAATTTACTGAGGGATGTGTCCAGTAGCATAGTTGGTGACAGCCAACCAAGCTTGTTATAAAGTAGGCAACGGTGGGTGAGACGGTTACAAGACAGTGCATATCTACAGATATTGTCAAAGCATATGGCCCATTTGTGTCGAAGAAGGCTAGAGGAATGACTGAACACTGGACGTACAAACAAGAGCTTAGGTAGGAGGAGGTTGCGAGCAATTGCTATGCGAGCCGAGGGAGACGGGCAGTTTCTGGTATGGTATGCAGCACCAAGGTGGATGTTAACAGTCTTGCAGACAGCATGAATATGAGAAGAGAAATCTAGGGAAGGGTCGAGAAAGACACCTAGGTACTTGAACTCTGTTACTGTTGCCAGGAGGACGCTATTATTGGATGCCACAATTAGGGGAGCAGGGGGGTGTTTTAGCTTGTATGGTGTGCAGAACAACACAACTTGGGACTTGGAGTAATTCATGAGGAGTTTGTTATTATTGAGCCATGACTGGACAGTCACAAGGTCAGAGGTAAGGTTACAATTTAGCTCGTCAATATCCGAGGCAAGACAGAACGATACCAAGTAGTCTGCATACAGGAGAGGAGTGGTACTGTTGAAGCAGTGAGTGATGGGAGTTTATGTGCAGGGAGAACAGCAGAGGGCCAAGGACTGAGCCCTGTGGGATGCCAAGGGAAGTGGGGAGGTAGCTGGAGAGGGAGGAGACAATTTGGACCCGCCGTTGTCTACCAGTGAGATAGCTAGAGAACCAAGGAATGGCATACTCAGAGGGCGCTGAGCTGGTGACCAGAATAAGGTGGCTAACAGTATCAAAAGTCTTCGTTAAGTCAACGAAAACTGCATCAGTGTAATTTCCACTGTCAAGTGCAGTGTATATTGCATTTGTCAGAGTTAGTAGCGCCGTTGTAGTACTGTGATTCTTATGTAAGCCATGCTGGGAGGGATATAGTAAGTTATATTTTTCAAGATGTGTTATAAGTTGCGTGGCAACAATTTTTTCGAGCAATTTGCTGAGGGCAGGGAGTAAAGCGATGGGCCTGTAATTTGTCAGTGATTTAGGGTTCGCTTTTTTATGCACTGGAACTATGTTAGCAGTTTTCCAGTCTGTCGGCACTACACCAGCAGTAAAAGAAAGGCTGAAGATATGGGTCAGAGGAATAGCAAGCTCCCAGGCTACCAGTTTGAGAAGTCGAGGCTCAAGGCCATTATGTCCTGCAGACTTATGTTTGGGAATGGACTGGAGTAACTTGTGGACCTCAGCAATGGTGACTGGCCGAGAGTGAAAGGAGGATGTGAGGTACTATGAGGGCCTGAAAGGTTGGAGTTTGCTGGTAAGCATAAGGGTAAGGAGCTAGTTACTACAGAGAGGTCAGAAAACTGTTGACTGAAAGCATTAGCTACTGTTATGGGGTTATTGCACGTGATACTGTTTATTTCAAAGTCTGTGGGACTGGAGAAGATAGAATAGCCCAGAGTCTCTTTTAGAATTTTCTAGTACCTATAAGGGTCATTGTACGCCACGGCACATTTTTCTTTATAGTATTTACTTATACTGCATCTAATTTCAGCCTTTCATCTGGTTCTTATAGTAAGTGCCTGTAGTTAACCCAGTCTGTATGGGAGTTGGATGCCTTGTAGATGTCCTAACTTTTGTCCCTTTCTTTTAGGAGACACAGCAGGGGCCGGTTAAGCCACTTTGTGATTGTAGCCCTAACCCTCCTTGATATGAAAGCGGCATGTTTATCTTTTTAGCAGAGCAGGGTTGTGCTGAAGATGTGAACCGCCTGGTTAACATTTTCAGTGGACTGTAAGTGGGTCCAGTCATGACAGGCTAGGCTGGCTTTGAATAATTCAGGATCACGTGCATAGTTCCTGGGGGGGGGGCTGTTTATAAATTGACCGCCAAGAGCAATAGATAGGGGAGTGGTCTGTGATACTGTCTGAAAGGGCACCAGACTCACTAGATGGCGTATGTGTTGAGTGTGAGGATCCACTCAATCGTGGTGATGGTTTGGCCATTACTGGATATTCTAGTTGGTTGCGTAATAATTTGGGAAAGGGACATTTTGTTACGCGAAAGATCTACAATAGCATTGGGTTCCTTGAACCGACTGATGTTGAAATTCCCCAGGATGATGTAATCATTATTGTTGACTATAGACTCTAGGTCTTCAATGAGGGAGGTCAGGTCAGGATGGCTGTTTTGAGGGGGCAGATAGGCACAGAGGATATGCAATTTCTTGGAAAAGCCTAGCAGCAGTGTCCTGGAACAGAGCTCATATGATGTGGTCCCGGGGGAGGGGGGGACTGGAGTGCTGCCAGCAAAATTAAGGTGTTTTTTTTTTAATTTGTCTTTTTATTGAGGCAAGCATTTAAACATTTTATCCTTTCATTTGTACATGTACACATATTTCATCATTACATAAAAATACAGATTTCTCTACAGTCACATTTGTTACAAGGCAATTTCTTTCTTGATATAGGTTTGGAAGGGGCAGAGGTTTGAATCTCCTTCTGGTCCAGTTTTATGCTCATGGACCCTGACCTTAGCTTTCTCGGCACGTATTTCTTGATGCCAGATCTCATTCCAACCTCCCCTCCCCCCCCAATCTGGACTGTATACTCTTTTTCTTATTCGTTTAGTGGGGTCTTCATTTTTGCTCTGTGGGACGAAGGCTGAATCAGTTGCCGAAGTATGCATCACCCAGCGCTGCCATTTAGAATTAAATTGTTCCATTTTATCAAGCATGGTGGCAGTTAATCTCTCCATGTCATATATGTCTCTCATTATCTTATTCCAACTTTCTATCATTGGGGGCTCTGGCGTACTCCACTGCCACGTGATAACTTTTTTTAGCTGATAATAGGTATATCAGGATAGGAGACCTTGTGGTGAGTCGCATGCCTCCGGGTGGGATAGAAAGGAGTGCCAGTTCTGGGGTAAGGTGGACAGAGTCCCCTATTAGTTCTTCTATCTGGAGAAGGACCTGTGCCCAAAATGTGTTTAGCTCAGTGCAATAGCAGAAAATATGACCATGGTCCACTGGATTAGTTTCACAGTTCCTCCAACATTCCCCCAAGGATTCCGGGATACATTTTATTATCATAATATGTCTATAAAACATCCAGTTATCTGATTGGTTGAGGAGTTTGGAACCCAGTGCTGATATCCCATGACGACAGCACTGGAAGAAGGCCCAGTAGCCTCTTCACAATAAAATCAATAGTAACAGCCATTCCTGACTGACATTACAAATGTGGCTGTTACCTTTACTTACTAAAAACCTTCAGTTACGCCCTAAAAATAAAACTGTATTAAATTTATAAACATAAGAAGTAAATGTTATTTGCCCTCATAATACTCATTACACTCACATACATAACTTAAATTAAGTACTGCAGTACTCAGAATTGTAATTTATGGTGCTTCTTTACTAACCATGAAAAATCCCCCTCTTATCCTCACCTGCTTACTAGGGAAATCTATGTTATTTAAGCTGTTACAGATAAAACAAAAGACCTGGTTCCATCTGAGGCCTTCTGTTGTGTGCAAGTCGCAGTAAACATTCTGCCAGCAGAATTGAGCAGAGGTTCAAATTCTTGAATTCTATCTGTAAAAAACATTACATCTCTTGAATGTTGGCAAGACAGAAAATAAACAAGACAGAGAAAACGGGAGGAATATTATACAGAAGAAGGAAAGGTGAGGAAATGGGTAAAAAGGGGTGGGTTGGGGGAAACTAGAGGGTTTAAGAGCTAATTAAAAATACATGAATTGCCGGCCACGTGGCACTGAGGGTTGAGGCGCTGGACCCCACACCTCGCTCCATGCCGGTGACCCAGGTTCGCGAACAGACTCAGGCCACCGGGGGATGGCCGGAGGTAGAAGGATTGAGCGCCCAATGGCCTGCTCTCCTTCTCCAGGGAAGGATGGAGAGTTAGCCTCACTGCTTCACCGCCACCACCTGTGGATCTCAGGGGGTGCCAGCGCAGTTGGAGACAACAAAGGGGTTGACGTTGGCAGAGGACAGGAGCGGACACATGTCTCAATGTGTGTCAGGCTCATTGGTCCTCATTGCACGCCAGCGTCAAGGAGGAAAAATCTCCCAGATGGTCCGGGCGACAATCCCCCGCTCTGCTTCCATGATGCAGAGGGGCAGACCCCGCTGTGTATGCACGCTTCCCTGATGTCCAAGGAAGGTAAGGGGGCCTTCCTTGCCCCACCCAGGGGGTTAACCGGGGGCTTGAAGTAACCTGAGGCAGAGGACACTCTATGGGCAGACTCCTTGGTGGGTTGGAGAGTGGATGACTTGGGGATCTGAGAGAAAGGAGGGTCTGGAGGCCGTAGGAGGACAAACAAAGAGTAAAAAAAAAAAAATACATGAATTTTGCTGTACGTAATATTTAAACCCGAGATGGTATATCAGTGCTGAGATATGCTAGAACTGTTTTAAAAAAGCCATAAAAATGTTTCTTTTTTGATTTCATGCATTTCTTCACCCCCTCCCCCAAAAAAACCCATCTGGGACCCATTTTATAGTCACAGTAAGACACTCCAGGGTGTACATTGTGGTGGGGTAACAGCACTTCTCGGGAGGTTGAAGTGAAGGCACTCGGTGATGCCTCATGACACACCCGAGGTGTGCCACTATCCAACCATAATGAATACCCTGTCATGTCTTTTTGTTTAATTGTTTTTTTTGTGTTGGTTAGAACAGTCTTCACTCTGTTAAAAAAAAACCAAAAACATGGAATTACAGAAAATAACCATATGGATGCCTCTGCCGCAACACGATTGACTTCTATAGGGACACTACATGGGACTGTCAATATTCATGTGATCAATTCTACATAGTGACAAATGAGATAAAAGCAGGAGTATAAAAAATATTGCTAAGCTCAAAGTAATAAAATCGGCTATAAAACAGTCAGTGTAAGCAATATGGAGGGATGCAATAAAGCTCTAAGGGACAATTTTATCTCTATTTTATGTCTAAATTATTTATAATAAATGTATAACTTCTGATGTGTTTATTATGTTTATTGATTAATCATTAAAGTCTTCTCAGATTTTTTAAGCCATATTATAATCACAATAAGGCACTCCAGGGTGTGAGTCATCGCTGAATCACATCACATCTAGTGGCAGAGACCTCGCCTGTGGCCTCGTGCTTCGACCCACCCTTGGTGTGATGTTATTCAGTGATGATGCACACCCTGTCATGCCTTATTTCTTAAATGTAGAAGGCATACAAAAGAATCTGTATCTGCATTTCCAAGAAAATTCTTCACATAGTAGAGGACGTTGCCTTTATTGCCATCAGTGTATATTTAATCCATCTATCATATGTGATAGAGGTGTTAAGGTCTTTATTCCAACTATCCAATACAGAATGTGTTGTGTCTCCCAGAAACTGCTGAAGTCCCTTATAACTAATTCCAATTAAATGCCCCCAAGGTCCCCCCTGGTTCTTCTAAAATGATTGCCAGCAACTGTGGAAGCTGCTCTGGCATTTTAGCGTAGAATTTTTGTTTATGTAATAGATACATCCTAATCTGCAGGTATTGATAATGTTCCCTGCCCGTTAGTCCATATTCTTTCTGAAGGGTCTCAAAAGGGACCACCCCATTGGAGCATAGGAACTGATAGATCTGGGAGAGCCCAAGTTGTCTCTAACAGTGAAATATTATTTAGTTTATTTATTTAGTTTTTGATAACTGAATAAGTGCACCAGACACAAAAGTGACTATTTTCAGGCATGACCCAGGAGGTTACTACAACAACAGCAAAAAACAGTGATGGTACAGTACAATATAGGAGTACAACATATTAGGGAAACAATTACAATGGATAACAATTTGAGCTATTCGAGGTGATGGGAGAAACATTCCAATGTACTTCATAACAGAAGTGAAAGTAAGTGCATATTATACTATAGCATTTAAGGATATAGTAAAAATGGATAACAGTTTGAGCAATTTGTGTAACCAGGACACAATACAGACATTTCACATATCAAAGCACAACAAAGGTAAGTGCACATATAACAGTTGATTATCAATCTAGGCATCAACTCTATTCTACAAAACTGGCTATAACATAATAAATATGACACCAAAGAGTGAGCAAGTAGGGAGGAAGGATTGAGGTAGTAAGACCTCTAGGGAGAAAGTGTGGGGGGAGATGTGTAAGAGGTGGGGTAGGAAAGGGGTGGTAAGACAAGTAGAAACGTAGAAACTATGAGGTGTAAGTTTCGGTGGAGGACACTGAGACAGTAATAGCACAGGAAGTCAGGAATTTAGTGCGTTTTAAAACAATTGCACTATGTACTCTCAATAAACAGAGAGCAATGCCTCTTTTTAAATGAGGCATGGCTTGGTGACTGGCGTATTTCAAGGGGCAGTGAGTTCCAGTAACTGGGGGCCACATAGAAAAACCTGTTTTCCCTTTGGAAGTGTTACATCTGGGAATGTGGAGTACGGAAAGATCAGCAGAACAGAAACTATAGGAGGTGGTCTGTGGGGTGAGTGCAGCAGTGAAAGAGCTAGGCATACTGGATCTCAAGATTCTGTCCAGAAGGGCCCCAAGAGCAAGGAGCCGGTGGACCACAGGAGAGGGCCAATTAAGGTCTGCATAGAGCAGGCAGTGATGTTTTAACTTAGGGGATGCAGAGGCATGATGACATATATTATTATAGGTTATGTCCCATTTGTGTAGGGAGGTTTAGATACATTGCCATAGACTGAAATTTCGTATGCAAGGGATGGGAGAAGAAGTCCTCTGGCAATGGCCAATATCACAGAGGGGGTGAGAATGTGGCTAATTCTGTAGGCTAACCCTAGCTTAGTACTGACCACCTTACACACAGTAGTAATATGGATCTCATAGTTAAGGGATCCGTCAAGTAGAACCCCTAGGTATTTAAATGAGTTTACCACTTTCAAAGGGGTACCATTCACACTTACTATTTTGAAGAGATCATGACTATTTTTTAGTTCGGCAGGCAAGCCAAAAAGCATAGCCTGAGTCTTGCTAATGATTAGAACCAGCCTATGTCTAGTGATCCAGGATTGTATATTTAGGAAGTCCTCTGATAGATCGTGGTTGAGAGTAAGCATGTTATCAGAGCTGGTATAGAGAACGAGGTTGACAGCATACAGCAGCGATGAGCAGGAGGAGGCATTTCTCATTATATTATTAAAGAAGATAGAGAAGAGGAGAGGTCCTAGGATGAATCCTTGTGGTACCCCAACGTCAATGACTGATTTGTCAGAGGTTGCAGAGTTGAACTTTACGACTTGCGTCCTGTTGGATAGGTAGCCATTAAACCAGTTCATGGACTGTGCCGAGAAACCCAGGGATAGGAGGTTAGCTAGCAGGAGGGGGTGATCAACAAGATCAAACACCTTCGTGAGATCTATAAAAACTGCTCCTGACAGAAGACCCTGATCCATAGCATGTAGTGTATCATTGGTTCGCTGTAGCAGGGCAGTTTGGGTGCTGCGACCCTTTCTAAAGCCATGTTGATTTGTGGACAGGAGGTTATACTTGGTGAGGTGCTCTGTTACCTGTCTTGCAACAAGCTTCTCCAGGATTTTGTTTAAGACAGATAATATTGTTGCAGGTCTATAGTTCACTAAATCCTTCTTGTCACCTTGTTTAAAGACCGGCATTACTCAGGCCATTTTCCAGATATTTGGTACTACTCCTTCACTAAGGGACATACTGAAGATTTTAGATAGTGGCCCCGCAACAAAGGGGGCAGCAAGCTTGAGGAGCTTAGGTTCCAGACAGTCAGATCCAACCACAGTGCTGTCCGATATGGCATTGAGTAACTTCTGTACATCTGTTTTGGAAACAGCTTTAAAGTAAAATGGCTGTCCCGCTGGCATACCTTATGGGGAGGAGATAGGAGTAGAGGGTGTGGAAGGGAAGACAGTAGTATATTTGGAGAGGTCTGAGAAGTGTCTGTTGAAAGTGTTTGCTATTATGTGTGGATCTGAGCAGTGGACTCCATTCAGTATCATGTTATTTGTAGTGTGGGATTGCTTGGATCCGAGGAAGGTTTTTATGTGTGACCAAAATTTCCTGGGGGCACCAGTCGCATCCACCAATAATCCCTTGCGGTACTGGCTTTTTGCAAGTCTGATCTGCTTCTTGCACTTCGTGCACTGTTCCCCATAGAAATGAAAGTCCGCTTGGAGGTCCGAAGTTTTGAATTTTCTCCAGCATTTGTCCCTAGCCTTGAGTGATGCGAGTAACTACTTATGCAACCATTCGGACTGCTTACCCGACGAGTGCGAAGAGGGGTATGCTTATCACGAACTGATAAAAACTCACTTGGAAAAAGGTTGAGGGCGACATCAGTGTTATGGGCCCAGTAGATAGGGGACCAGTCAATCACAGCAGCATTATGTAGAAAGTTAGCCTGGTTTAGATCTGCATAGTTCCTGAATGATATATAGTGTGGGGGAGATATGAGGATTACTGAGTGACTCCAAACACAGAAGACCGGAGAGTGATCACTTATTGTGTCTGTCAGAGTGCCTGCAGCCGCAACTCTATCTATGCGATTCATCATGACTCAAACAATGAGGGTGTTAGAACCAATATTTTGTGACACTCTTGTCAGGTCAGTTATGACCGGTTGTAAACTGTAACTCTGCACCAGGGATTAAAGGGTACTGTGGGATTTACTCAACCAATTTATATTATAATAATAATAATAAAATTTATTTGATTAAGCGCCTTTCAAATATTTCAAGGCGCTTTACAGTCTTCATACATTTATCATAATCAAAGACAACTATAACAATACAACAGATAAATAAATAAAACGATTTAAAATACAACAGGGAAGGCATGAGTCCATAAAAATGATTTTAAGGCCTTCTTAAACCCATCCACAGTTGAACTTTCTCGGAGCTGGTGGGGCAGAGAATTCCAAAGGGTGGGAGCCACAAAGCTAAACGCACGGGCTCCAGAGGACTTCAAATTCACCCTCGGAATCTCCAGCAACCCCTCGTCAGCCGAGCGGAGCTGTCTCAGAGGGGCGTAAGGCACCAGAAGCTCTTTCAGGTAGTCGGGACCTAAACCGTGTAGGGCTTTGTAGGTCAAAAGACTCACTTTAAAGGTGATCCGCCACTGTATAGGCAGCCAGTGCAGAGTGCGCAGCACAGGGGTGATGTGAGATCTTCTAGACACCCCAGTCAACAAACGTGCTGCAGCATTCTACACTAGCTGCAAGCAGCGGATTTCAACCCCAGCAAGCCCTAGATACAGGAAGTTGTAATAATCAAGACATGATGTCACCAAGGCATGGACCAAAACCGGCAAATCGCCAGGTGGAACCAGGTGCCTAATCCTGGAGATGTTTCTAAGATGGAAAAATGAAGTCTTGACTACTGCAGACACCTGATAGCGGAGGGTCAAACCAGTGTAAAGCTCCACACCCAGGTTACGCACCCATTCAGAGGTGGGGATCTGGTCTACCCCAAGAACTAATCCAGAGGGGGAACCTATCCCTGACCTCAGCCCTGCGACCAGGGTCCACCACCATAACCTCGGTCTTTCCGGGTTCAACTTTAATCCACTGATATTCATCCAGTCTTGGATATCAGCGAGGCAGTTATTCAGCACCGAGATAGCACTAACCTGGTCGGGTGCAAAGACAGGCAGAGCTGGGTATCATCGGCATAACAATGAAACCTCAGCTCATACCGTCTTACAATGTCCCCGAGGGGTAGCATATATACTGCGAACAACATGGGAGAGAGCACTGAACCCTGAGGTAGCCCACAAGAAAGAGAGACAGCCCCGGATGAATGTAATCCGGAAACCACTCTCTGAGTTCTCCCCAGGAGGTAAGATGAAAACCATCTGAGGACAACACCTGAGAGCCCACAGATGGACCTCAGACAGTCGAGCAAAACCCCATGGTCCACAGTATCAAAAGCTGATGATAGATCAAGGAGAACCAAGATAGAACGGTGTCTCTGATCTCTCGCCATCAGGAGATCATTGAGCACCGAACCAGAGCGGTCTCGGTGCTATGCCTCTTACGAAAACCCGACTGGAGAGGTTCGATATAAACTATGGATGGTCAAATGGTTAACAAGTTGAGCCACACAACCTTTTCAATAACCTTCCTGCAAAAAGGAGGTACAGAGATTGACGGTAGTTGGCGCAAATCATTCGGTCTAAGGAAGTTTTCTTCAGGAGGGAGTCACCACCCTTCTTTCAGAGAGCTAGAAATCTCCCATTTCCAAAGAACACCAAATTATCCGAACAAGGACCTGGCCAATAAATTCACTACATCCTAAAATCAAAGAAGTAGGGCCCGGATCCAAACTACAACAAGTTGGGCGCATCTCAGAGACAATCCTCATAGTCTCCACAAAGTCAGGAAGATCAAAGGAGCTCCAGGAAACTCCGGGCTCTGGGACAACACCCTGATCAACTGCAACAACCATAGAGTGAGGCTGGGGACACTGCCTCCGAATGCCTTCCACCCTATTCGCAAAGAATCGAGCGATCTCCTCACAGTCAACCTGCGTAAAAACTCATGTTCATGTCCCTGAGAATGAGTAGCTCATTCTGCCCAGCTGTTGAGGCACTATGGGTTCAGTAAATCCTCCAGGCCAGATTGTCCACCTCTGGGAGGATTGTAAGCACATATAATGTGAAGCTTCTTTGCCCCTAGGGTTAGGATGGTATGTAGTGACTCACATGTAGAAGTGTAGTTATCAGTCACTGGGGACAGGTTAAGGTGGTTTTTGAAATAGACTGCCACCCCAGTGTGTTTAGGGGGTGGTCTATCCCACCTTAGAAAGTTGTAATTAGGGAGCAGGCAGCAGGTATCAGGTATCGAGGGCTTTAGCCACGTCTCTGATATATGTAGGACATCAGGCATAAGTTCATCTGGGCCGGCAAGAATTCTTCATCTGCCTCCAAAAATCTGTAGTAGTAAAAAATCTGGTTTAGTGCTTTGTGTCCTAATGCAATACCATATTTGTAGAGTGTTTGGAGTAAAACCTGTGAAGAGGGAGAGTGAGATAGTTTGTCGGGGGTGGCAAATAAAATTTGGCCTATGTTGTATAAGTCATTTATGTGGAATTTTATTTTCTTCCATGGGGGATTAACATTTGGAGCCATCCATGTTAGAACAGTTCGTAAGTGTGCCACTCTGGCGTAATTTAACAAGTGGGGCGCGCCCCAAATGCTTGCAGGAGTTGCAAATTGAGTAGAGTATTCTTGATCTTTTCCTGGCCCAAATAAACTTGGATATCATTTTATTCCATGATTGAAAGGAGAATGCCACCGGGGTCAAGGGGAGGGTCTGGAATTGGTATAATAATCGTGACAGAATATTCATTCGGATTACTTCTACCCGAGAGAAGGTTAGCGGTAACAAATTCCATTTCTGTAAATCGCTCTCTGCAGTGCTTGTAAGTGGCTGGTAGTTTGTTAGTTCAAGGTTTTGTAATTCCTTTGGTATGTTAATCCCCAAGTATTTCATTTTGGTCCTATGCCATTTTAATGGTAATAACGTTTTCAGAGTGGGGGAATGGGTGTAGTGCGAAAGAAGCACTTCCGTTTTTTGTGTATTCAATTTATAGTCTACTAACTGGCCAAACTTTTCTAAAATATTCCAGACCTTCTGTATTGAACGATTGGGGTTTTGCAGGGTTAACAGGATATCAAATGCATAGAGCATTATCTTATATTCTTTGCCTCCTACCTATAGTCCCTCTACCTCTTCACTCAATCTTATTGCCTGAGTGAAGAAGGTCTGCTGTTCTCAGCCTTTACTAATTGTATTGTGGTGCATTCTGGCACCATGCAATTCTGCTTAAAGTTGAGCCAGCCCAAATTAATTCATGATCATTTGCATAGGCTTCCCATGATGCCTTGCATTACTGGGGTATGTACAATTTGTGTTTTCTTATTGTCTGGGCCAGCGGCTCTATTTGTAGCACAAACAACAAGGGGGACAAAGGACAGCCCTGCCTGGTGCCCCTTTTCCAACCGGAATCAGGGAGGACAGAGCCCCATTTATTCTCACATAAGTTCTAGGTGATGAACATGTATTCCGCTGCCATTCCACTAATTTACTAGGAAAACTGAGGGATGACATGGTGACCCATAAAAACTTCCACGACACCCTGTCGAACACTTTTTCAGCGTCTAAACTCAGGACAGCCATTGGGATTTGCTTGGAATGTACACGTTCAATCAGAAGGAGAGCTCGTTTTATATTGTCCATAGTCTGGTGACACCTTATAAAGCCCGACTGATCTGGATGGATCAGATCTGGGAGGTGTTTTTCCATCCTCTTGGCCAATACCCCCAAAAAGATCTTATAGTCGACATTTAGGATGGATATTGGGTAGTATGAGATGGGGCATATAGGATCTTTGTTTGGTTTTGGTATAGCTGCAAGTATTGCAAAGTCCCATGATGGAGGGGATGGCACCCCTTCTGTCACGGCCTTGTAGGTCTCCTGCACTGACGGTAATAACAGATTCTTAAATTTTTATATCATTCCGTGGGGAAGCTGTCTGGGCCTGTGCATTTTAGGTTTTGTGTCCCTTTAATTTGATATTCTATTTTGTCGGTCCTTATTGGCACTTCTAAATAATTCTTTGGGGTTTCAGAAAGTTTAGGAAGCTTTAACGAATGGAGAAAGTCCTGGATGGCGTTGTGGTCAGGGTCTATAGGGGCTGTATGTAAAGCTTGGTAGTACTGCTGGAAAATATTAAGTATCTGAGTGTCATCATGTGTAGTTTGTTTAGAATTTGGGTCCCATATCTTTAAAATACATGCACTGCTATGTTTAGCCCTCAACTTCTGTGCCAGGTTTCTTGTGCCACGAGCTCCACCTTCATATGTGGATTGTTTGAGGAAGGCCAACTTTTGCTGAACCTTCCAGTCAAGTATTTCCTGTAATTGTTTTTTGGTTTTGTTATTTTTTTTCAGGACCACTGGGTCCTTAGTGGTGTACAGCATTTACTATGTATTAAGCTGTTCCATAAGTCTCATATATTCTTTGTTCCTTTCCTTTTTTTTCTTGATGCATACAAAATTATCTCCCCGATGACTGTCTTTAAAGTGTCCCATAGTATAGGAGGTGTCACCGGTTGTGTCAGATTTTCTTGAAGGATTTCAGGGACTATGAACGCCATGGTTTCACAGAACTGGTCGTCTTTTAGTAGAGAAAGTTTTAGCCACCATGTGGTATTTTTAGATTTTTTCCACAGCTGTAATTTTAAGAGAAGGCGGTGATGATCAGAAAGTATTCTTGGCCCATAGGAGAGGTCTTGTATTGTTTGAAAGTGCTCACATGTTGTAAAAAAAAGTCAATCCTTGAATATGTTTTATGTCACTGTGATGGGAAAGTGTAAGCTTTTTGAGAAGGGAAGAGGCATTTCCATATGTCTGCTATCCCCAAATTATTAAAATCTGCCTTAATGTAGTTCTGCATTGATGTGACTCTGTGTCCTCTAGGGTTGGAAGTATTCAACTCCTGTAAGAGTCCCCCCCACCCCCAATTATCAACTGACCCTCCAAGAGGTCGAGAAAGTGGGCCAGAAATGTTTTAACTACTTGGGGTTCAGGACTGGGGGTAGATATACACTGGCTAGAGTTACATCTTGATGGTATAGTTGCCACTGTATTATGACACAGTGTCCTTGAGTGTTGACAAATGTTTGTTTTACCTCCAGTTGAGTGGTAGAGGAAATTAATATTGCAGTTCCTCCTTTTCTACCCTTGGGGTGAGAAGATGAAAATATCATGTATCTACCACCCCATGTTAGTTTGGCGTGTTCAACCTGAGGAAGGTGAGTTTCCTGAAGGAAGCAGACATCCGCTGGACGTCATTTCAAATACTGAAACAGCCTGGTTCTTTAATTGGGTTATGTAGGCCATTTATGTTTTGAGAAAAAATCTTTACTGAGGTTGTCATTTTTGTCTCATAGGGTAATTCCAGGGATAAAGGAGTTGCCACGCTGAGAGAGCCAGGAGACCATTCTTTGACTTACCCAGCTTCACAACAAAGCAAACACTCCAACTCATTAACATCAGCTTTCATCCCCCAGGAACAGACGCCACACCTGCTGCTTCTCAATTTATCTCCTCTGGGGCTTTTTAGTCTTGTATACTTTATCAAGTTGTTCTGAAATTGTATTGATATAATAAAATGAGCAATTGTACAATACATTTTGTGCCTCTGTGTTATTTTGAAACAAGTATTTAACATTATCAACCTCGAAAAAAGACATTTGCTAATTTGCATGATCTGGACCCAACTGGGGTTCCTAAACTGGGTAGGGCGTTCTCGGAGCTCCTCAACTCTGAGTCCCCTAGTCTGCCCATGGTAAACAATAAAACCATGTAGGGTAACTTTATACAAGTGTACTTCCAAGATGTGGGGTACTGAATTTCTCCAACCCGGTTGTCTGGTGAACTTTTTCCCTAACCTGGGATTGGCTCCCGGACAGAAGGGAAATTCTAGGAGACTGGTATCTGTGGCGGAGACAGGCTACACCCTTGTGTGCTGGACTGTTGGGCACCTTTCTTATCTCCTTTTTCTTCTAACCTAAACAAACTTCTGTTGCGCAACAGTACCACAATGCTATATTTTTATTCTGTTCCACTACCCTAGGTAGGCCAGCTAGTGTAGTACTATTCTATCTGGTTTATTTCCCTGCTATTTCTGTCAGCTGTGCTTATTCATGCTCCATCCATTGAGTCCTCCTAGGTAATAAAGTGTAACAACACCTTAGAAAACGTATGGCAACTGGTATGAAGTACAGCATGCCTTCAGGCATATAAACAAATGAAACATAAAAAGAAGTTATGTGACGCCCCTAAGAAAACTGGGGTTGGAAATCAGCATATGCATATAATGAATGCATTTATGTGAGGATCCTTAAGGTTTTCTTTTATTGTCACATGGGGCTACCAGAGATAATGTGCCTAGTAGAGTGGAATTATTTAAAATAATTATTGTTTATGTTGAGGCACATATGGGAAAGGGATTTGCTGGTAATACAGCTTTTAGCTGTATATATTTACCCCATCCTGTAACTGTTTAAGTGGCTAAATATGAAGAAGGAAGGAAGGAAGGAAAGACTCCCTGTGTAAGGTGCACTCGAGGAGTGAGAATATGTAGTAAAAGAAAAGGAAGATTATTTGCCCTAGTAGTTCCTGGTCTGCAGGGGCAAGCTGTGTTCTGAAGCTTGAAAAAAGCCCTCCAAATGCAGGCAATAATAGGAGTGTCTCGGGGCCAGGTGGCGCATGTCAATTTCAGCAGCCCGCCCGAGACAAAAAGGGAAAGTGGTTTTCCTTTAGTGACTCTCTTGGAGAGATTTTGTTTTTATTTTTATTTTCTCTCTTCTCAAATGTAGAAAGGCACTTTGCCTTACCAAAGAGAAAGGGTTCAGATCGTGGGAAGTATCTCAGGGTGAGGTGGCACTTGTAGATTTCAGCCGCCCACACGAGAAAAAACTAAAAAGTGAAAGTAATTTGTGTTTTTTCTTCACTCGTTTCATACTGCAAGTGAACCGAGCACTTCCAAAAGAAGGCACTTTTGCCTTGCAAACAAGCAGACTGGCTATAAATAAATAAACAGGAGTGGGATACCTCCTTTCATGTTAAGGCTACTGACACAGCAGAGAAGGGAGCATGTGACTCAACTAAAAAGATAAGTAGATTTTCAGCCACCGCTTCTAGCGCTCCTTGCTATTTTAACACTTCCCCTCACTATAAAAAGAACTAAGGATATAGGTGCTGTCCAGATATAATGGACAGAAGAGAAATGCCCAGCATTCTTTTTGACCCTCCATAAAAATAAAACGGGCTACACTTTACAGGTATTGGAGCTCATTATAAGACCCTTTGTTTTTCTTTGTTATAAAGAGGTACCAAAAGACAATGGTTACCTCTAGAACTATAGAAATAAAACTAGGGGTGTGCAAAGGGTTTAAAAGAAAGCTGAGTCTAAAACCTTTTCTTCTGTTGTATAGCATAGAGATACCATACAATATTTGAGAGAACTTTAACTCTTAAACTTAAGACTAAAATGTAAGGGTTTTGTTAACAAAATAACACAACAGCCAGGTACAAAACTAAACACAACCTGCTTGCCTACCTGGCTCCCAGTGAATGAAACAGCGATTTACTTAGGGGTGCAGTGCCCTCTGCAGTCTCCTCTATATACAAACTTCAGAGTCACTCAAAAGTGATTAAGGAGAGAACCAGTATGTATTGATATACAATTAAGCATGTTAAAGGGTATTGTAGCCCTTTCTTAACTAATTTTAATATGCTCTTACACACAAACAATGGGGAATATGATAGTAACATGTATAGTGGGTCACCATAGATGTAAAGTCTAACCAAGTTATTTTTTTTTTTATATGAAAGAGTTAAGGGGCTAGTCAGGTGACCCCACCAAAGAGCATAAAACCTCTCTCCTGGAAGCAAAGTTCAGCTCAGCCTTGGGAAGAGGACGTGTGCCAGATTCTGGTCTGATGAGATACACAATGTGAGGTGGATCTAGAAGGCACTAGGGATCCAATCTGTATGCTGTACTAAAGAAACAAGTACTGTTTTGAAAGAATTGTCTTTTATCTTTTTTTTTTTGCTCTGAACATTTTATGAAAGAAATAAAATGACAAACGTTCCAGTGTTTTTAATGCACTAAAGTGATTGTCTGCCTGTTTATTGTATCCTTACTACCCACACCCTATGACAGTATCCCAACCCTCTTGTAGGACTATGACATCCCAAATTAAAGTTATGTAGGTCCCCGGGGGATAATTATCTCCCAGATTCCTTCTTTAGGATGATAAGCAAAGAAAAAGGGTAAGGGAAGTAATAAGGCAACCAGTATAGAACCTTTACATCCTGGAGATGTATCTTCTATTCCCTTCCCTGTAGAGAATTCCATTTTTGTAACAGGGTAGAAGCCAGTCTTTACAGAATCCCCCCCACGTCAAAACATTGCATCTCCTTCCATTTAGTCAAACCCATGGTAACACAGTCAATAGCTGTCCCTTCCCCGGCTACCCTCCATATGAACAGGAAGATGGGAAAGAAAGAAAAGACCATTCCTGCCCTGGTATCCCCAGGGCTACAGAAAGCACCTCTTCCTCCACCTGCCCCTACCTCACATCCCCAACCATCAGCATACCCCGTGACCTTGGGGGTCCCCCACCCCACAGCACATCACCTACTAGAATGGCCTGAAGTGGGTGCCCCCGAGGCCACGGCACACCCAGCCCACGTGTGGAATGGTTGCTGCAACCGCCCTGGGTGGGGGACCCCGGGCAGTCCCAAGGCAACAAATCCAGACCCCCGGGCCAAACAAGGCCAAGAATACAACAGTGCACCTTGGTGCCAATGAAGGACAACCAGAGGGCACACGGAGGCTTAAAACCCTGTCCTCCCTGCCCCCCCAGTGCCATAGAGAATAAAAGGGGGAGAAGGACCGGCTGCACCCCCTTCTCCATCTCCAATACATTCCAGCTGTTGGTGGGGTGGGGACAAGTGATCCGTACCCTGGGGCATCGATATCCTGGTCCCCAAGCCCCAAGGCTATCTTTGTATTCAAATAGCAATTCTCCTCTTAATTGAGAGGAGGGACTCCTTTATGTCTTCACTAACCTGAGGCATTCCCTTCCCCATCTTCAGTGGAGAGGAAGGAACCATCCTACTAAGATGCAGCCAGCCCAACCCCTGATCTGGGAAACCTCAACTCCCTCCAAGACCAACACCCCACGCGGAGACGCAATTCCTTGACCCCTCCTTTAAAGGGACATCATCGACCTATTTTGAATCATATTTTTCTAGGTAAAACCCACACCTGACAACTGCCCACCTTCTCAAAAATTCACTGATGTTGCTGGTTGTTTCATACACCTCCCTACTCATCAGAACTGAAATGTATGGGAAAGTATAGTCATACCAAGCCCTGTTCTGCTTCAAATCACCGAACTGCTGTCACTGCATACCCCTAAACACCAGAAGCACCCCCAAACAGCACAGCCACCCACAATGCAACAATCCCTCCACTCCCACCGCACAATGAGTGGCCAGACCATGCTGAGGCGCCCCCAAGTGAAAAAAAAACAACAGCGAGAGCTGGTCAAAAAAATGCAAACAAACATGCTTTAGTTTTGCAATACCAGTATAGCGTGCCGTAAGCCTTTCACTTTCCAGAAGAAAAAAGGAGTCAGAATCAAACCACCAGCTGCATCAGCAGTCCATACATAATGTAAACAATCATAAAATGTGTTTCCCAAACCAGGGACACTCTGAGGCCTAGAGGGGTTGACAGTGTCCCTCCAGTTTTGTCTCTCCTCCTCTGAGGCCCCTTTTTTTTTCCTGCCCTCCCCTCCCTTCCTTTCTTTTTTGTGTCTTTGTTTCCATTTGGTGTCGTATCTTCTCATCTTTTAACTGCAGGGGCAGAGAGAAGGTAACATTTTCCCCATCATTACTCCCCGGTCATTAATCCAATATCACATCCCTGATGGGCAGCCCCTCTGATAGAAACCTCAAGTCACATCTCCCAAACTCTTGGCACTGGAACAGAGGACAGAGGCATACAAATCGAGAGACAATGAATAATACTGGCTCCACTGGTGAGGGGCCCGTCCTAAAACTCAGGATTAGTAGCGCAGATCCCTGTGGAAAGCACTGCGTCCATTTCTACATAGTTCACTTTCTTTTTAGCATCTTAAAGCTTTATAAATTTCATCTTTCAAATACAATTATTTTCTGTGTGTGCAGACCCTCTTTCACAAGGGACAACTGAGGAACAGAGCAAACTTGAGGGCCAAAATAATGAATGTCCCTCGTAATCAGGGACAGCTGCGATGCAAGCCCCAAGCATCTCCCATGTAGGAGACCTCAAACTCACTCTGGCCCAAGGGGGAAAATCCACACCACCAAAGGTACTGACCTAGGTCAGTAAAAAAAAAAAAAAGGTTGCCTCGCCCAGAGGTCGAGTCTTCCTAACCCAAGTGGCAACGGTTCATCTTTGTAACTGCATCCTAGCAAGGTGTGGTTGTGAGTGATTTAAACGGCCACTGTGTGCTGCAATTTTTAGTAAGATACTCAGTGTGTGCTTATGAAATATAACATTTGAGCCCTAGTACTTTTTTCTGAGGTGCCTGGCAGAGAGTCTGTGGACAAAATTGCATTTGGTCCACCGACTATAATTTCTGTATTTCTGTCTTTTATTTTCGCAATTGGAGCAGTATACTGTTGTATGAAGCAGTGCTCAGTTTTAGATCAAGGGAACTGAAGCATTTTTTAAGTTAATAGCATGAGTGAGCTGTGGGGAATTTGAAATCCTTCCCCTCATTTCTGGGTTCTCTACATTAAAAGCCAACAGTTCGGTGAGCAGGGCGAGCCGAGTGGGGAGCACAGCTTCATGTGCAGAGACGTGTGCAGAGACACGTGCATCTGCACGTATTCTGTGTCTTCAGCGGGAGAAGAGGTAAAAGTAAGCCCTGTTGTACAGGTATAACATGGTGTTGGGTCTGTTTTAATAGCTTGCACATATACTGTACCCTTATTGTATGTCAGTTGGACATGGCAACCCTTAGTAATCCTGTGTGTATTTCTAGTGGCTACTATTGTGTGGAATGTCAAATGTATAGCTCTAGAGAAGGAACAGATACAGTGTATGAATTTACTTGTACAAAATGTGTTGTGAACACTTCACTAAAAAAAAAAGCAGAGGAGTTGTTTAACACTAGATTATCCGACTTAGGGGAAAACCAGAGTCAGATGAAAGCCAGATTTCAAGCACTAAATCAGGCTCCCCTTACTGATTCTTCTGATTCTGAGGATTTAATTATATGATCTCAGGCCCTTATGCCCCCCTCTGTGAGCAGTAGTCTGAGCAGTCACATCTTATGTACACCTAATGGTAACTCAAAAAAACAACCTAAGGATAACGATATTTCTGATAACCCTGATGATCACTGGTATGAGGTGCAGAGTAAACGCATATACAAAAAGTGTCGTAAGGCCTCCCAGTTCTCTTTAATAACTAGCAACAGATATCAGATGTTAAATACACTCAATCCCACAGACGAGGAGTCAATGATACCTGCTGTCACCACTACTGTTTCCTTAAACTGCACTGACCCTGATACCATCTGCTCTGGCCCTACTGTGCTTTGCCCAGTCCCCTCAAATATCCCGTTAGTTCCAATTAAGGTAGAACCTGGTGGCTCAATTCATGATAGAGTGTCTGTTTCTGCTCTGAGTGGGCCTCTTTCCACCTCCAGTCCCTTCAATAGGCAGGTGTTTGTTATAGGAGACTCTATGATTAATAAGCTGGACAGGCACATATCTAATCCTGATAAAGCTAATCAAACCTGTTCAAGCTTCCGAGGAGCCAAAATTAAAGATATCTCAGGCATGATACATGACATCTTAGCAGGAAATGGCCCAAACCCTTTGGTTATTGTTCATGTGGGAACCAATGATTTTTCTACTTCATCCCTTTTAGATATTGAACAAAATCTAGTGGCTCTTTCCAATTTGCTGGTGGACATCGGATGTGAGATAGCCTTCTCCGAAGTCCTACCAGTTCCCAGAGCATCTGTTGTCCTTTATAATAAGATACGTGCCTTTAGCAATTGGCTTCGTATGAGATGCATGTTGCAGGATCAAAAATGTCTTACGCATTGGGAAGAATTTGTTACTAGAACTGATCTTTTCTGTAGGGACAGGCTTCATTTGAATCATTAGGGTAATCTTATCCTGGGGGAGCACATATTAAAACACATTAACCTACATTTAAACTGCTTGATTTAGGGGAGAATGTCAGCTCTCCCCACATGATATTGCCTGGTAATAAAAACAAGCATGCCAAAATATCTGAGTTGAACTGTCTATATTTTAATGCAAGGAGTCTTAATAATAAACTAGATGAACTTAAGGCCATTCTTAACTTGGAACACACTGATATTGTATGTATTATGGAAACTTGGGGGAATGATAAATCATGGGACCCCTTACCTGGGTACACCAAATTTAACTATAATAGGCCAGATAGGAAGGAGGTGGAGTTGCCATTTATGTTACAAATGTATTACAAGCTATAGACATTTCTCATAAGGTTAAGAGTTTGACCAATTATACAGAGTCTGTTTGGATAAAACTTATGATAAATAAAAGCCAATATGTTATCCTAGGGGTTTGCTACCATCCCCCAAGTTCAACTATTGAACTTTTAGAAACATTAATAATCGAAATAGAAACAGCATGTGCCCTAGGTGATGTCATTATTACAGGGGACTTCAATCAGAGTGATATAGACTTGCTGGAATTAAAAGCAGCCTCTAGTGCAGGTAAAACATTGGTTAACATGTCTCAACAGTGTAATCTTGTGCAAGGTACGACTTTACCAACCCGGGGAAATAAGATTCTTGACCTTGTTCTATACAGTAAGAACTTGTCAGTTAAAAAAAGTTGGTATATCAGCTCCAATCGGAAATAGTGATCATTGCTGTGTTAGTTTTAGTTTGGAACATTCAATCCCTTTATTATTCAATAAATCTATGATATATATATATATATATATATATACATATACATATATGTATGTATGACAAGGCTAATATACCTACAATTAAAAGATGAGCTAGATAAAGTGGATTGGGGTTCAATCTACAATTCTGGGAAAATCGAGAACTATTTAGCTACACTACATAGTACAATCATTAATCTCCGTGATTGTCATATTCCCTATAGGATAAAATCAAAGTGCAGTAAATCAAAACCTAAATGGATGAATAAAAATACATCTAAACTTATTAAAAAAAATAATATCTTATTCTGTTTATTTAAAATCACCAAATCCTTCAAATTGGAGTATATTCTTGCAATCTCAAAAAGCATTTAAGAATAGTATCCGAAGAGCAAAAAAAACCCATGGGAGCAGAGATTAGCTGCTAATGCAAGTAGGGACAATACCAAGTGCTTTTATGCATATATTAACTCCTTAAAAAAAATCTTATGTCAAGTGGGTCCACTTATGGACAATGGTACCTTAATATATGACCCTTTGGACATGGCCAACTTATTCAATACAAATTTTTGCAATATTTTTCAAAAGACACAAATATTAGTACTACTAATGTATCTACAGATTGTTTGATTTCTATTTCAGTTTCTGATATTCACTCTAAATTAATGCTACAAAAAGATAAAGCTGATGTTTCACCAGATGATATTCCTTGGCATCTATTGTATCTTTTGGCTGATAGCTTGTCATTCCCCTTTAAAGTTATTATTTGAGTACTGCATCAATCATAATTTTGTCCCTAAAAGTTGGAAAACTGCTTATGCCAAACCCATACATAAAAAAGGTCCCAGAAATAACTGGGAAAATTATAGGCCTATTAGCCTGACTTCCCCAATGTGCAAAACATTAGAAAGTTTGATTAAGGACTTAATAGTGCCCATCTTGAATGCATCTGACAGTGAGCAGCATGGTTTTAAAAAAGATTGTAGCTGCCTTACCAATTTGTTATGCTTTTATGAGGAGGTTCGCTTGAATCTTGATAACAAATTACCATATGATGCAGTTTATAATCGACTTTAGCAAGGCTTTTGATTTACTTCCTCACTGGGCATTTTTACATAAACTCTGTTCCTTCAAAATAAATACTAATATTATTTTGTGGATAACAAACTGGTTATCGCAGAGATCACAGCAAGTCCTGATCAATGGAATACATTCACAAGTGGGTGATGTAACAAGTGGTGTGTCTCAGGGCTCCGTTTTGGGTCCGTGTCTGTTTCAGCTATTTATTGCAGATATAACAAAATTATGTAGTTTCAACACGATTAAGTACGCTGACGATATAAAAATTGGTGGTTTATGCACCAATTTAGATCAGATAAATGCTCTTCAACATGATCTGGACTTAGTGTCACCTTGGGTCAATACATGGGGTATAACGGTTAACCATAAAAAGTGTAGGGTTATGCATTTTGGCACTGATAACCCTCATCATGTCTACAGATTGGCCAATTCTTTTTTGGACATTACCGATACAGAAAAGGACTTGGGTGTTCTTGTGTTCGAGGACTTTCTTCCAGATACCCAGATAAATGAAGTAATCCTTCCGACTAATAGAGTCATCTGGTCCATTAGGAGAAATATTAATTCTAGGGACAGAAATGTTCTTATGCCTCTGTATAGGGCCTATGTGCGCCCTCACGTGGATTTTTCCTCTCAGCTTTGGTCTCCATATAGAAAACAGCATATAATGCTATTGGAACGAGTACAAAGGACTTATACCAAAATAGTACATGGGTTATGTAATACATCGTATGAGTCTAGATTGTTGTCCTTGAATCCGATGCCTCTTTCTATAAGACATTTAAGAGGAGACCTACTTTTATTATACGATATTATGAAAGACCCGTATCTACTAACTAATCTTGGGTTTAAGTTTAAGGAGGTTTTTTCATGATCTTAGAGGCCATCTGTTACAGTTACAAACTAGAAAATTCAACTGTCTGCCTAGAAAACATTTCTAAACTCTATGAGTTATCAAGCACTGGAATGCATTACTCATTGATGCGATTATCAGCACATCTAAGGATATATTTAAATCTCGATTGGATAATATTATATTATCAGATTTTTGCCCTTGTTATCATTAATGATAGGAGTACATATGGGCCTTCGGGCTCTCCAACTCCTTAATGTTCCTAGTGTGATTCTTAGTATGATCTTTTCAGCTCCCGGTCCCACGGCTTGCAAGTACATGAGGGATCGATCAACTGCTGAGCAACTCACTCCCCTAGCCATACCAAATCAATCCCCCATCCATTATTACAGTCTGAGCCCAGCGATTCCCAGAATGCCCTGGAGGGAGGAGCCAACGCCATTATGATTTGAGGAAACAAGACCTCATAGTGAAGAGGAACACGCGGACCCCACAGCAGTGACCTGTAAGTATTTTAGCCTGTAAGCTCTTCACCTGCAGCCTGGTATCAATTTGGGTGCCTTCTCCCATCCTCTAACCTGCTCCTAGGCCCCTACCAACTGCAGCAAATAGCTCTGATTGTCCCCAGCTTTAACTCTGAAGTGGTCAGAAAGGGGAGAGACACTCTCCTTAGAGACTGTTTATCAAAGAAACTCCTAGGGCAGGGGCACCTTTCCCCAAGTCTGCCCACTCCTTACCGTGGAGCTTGACGTTTTTCTGCAATGGGGTAGAGTACTTTGAGAGAAGTCCGGGCCGAGCGCCCACACCTCTCACCCTAAACCAGTCACACCAGGGTGAATAACTTTTAGTTGAGAATGTAGCTACTTCAATATATCCCCCCCCCATATCCAGTAATCGATTCCTAATCTTTATTCACTGCCCCCCACCCCCTCCTACCTTCTGCACAACTATTGAGGTGGGTTTTTATTACAATCAATGAACAACATACGAACATACAAAATTTGCCAGCAGATAAAGGCCTAGAGGTCTATCAAGTCTGCTCGATTGTGCAGCTAGCACCCCTTATTCTGCAGCTGCCCCTCCCTTCCACCCTCCCCCTTCATTAACTCTCCCCCTTGTCCTGTCCCATCCTCGTTTGAGGCAGTTCACTGTTCTACTGCATACCACTTCAGCAGGAAACGCATTCCACCCAGCCACCACCCTCTCTGTAAAAAAGTGTCTCCTCATCTCCCTCCTGAACCTTCCTCACTCCAGTCTCATATCATGGCCCCTGGTGGCCCTCCCCTTCCTTACTTTGAACAGCCCCTCTGTACCCGTCTTGTTTATTCCTTTCATGTATTTAAAGGTTTCAATCATGTCACCCTGTCTCTCCTCTCCTCCAGTGAGTACATGTTCAACTCCTTCAACCTCCTTTCATATGATAAGTCCCCAACCCCTTGATCATCTTTGTCGCTCTGCCACACCCCTCCAGTAACTAATGTCCCTCTTCAGATACGGATGCCAGTACTGCACGCAGTACTCCAGGTGTGGTCTAACTAATGACCTATACAGTGGCAGAATCACCTCCTCCCTCCTCAAGGATATACCCCTTGCAATACAACCCAGCATTTTGTTGGCCTTTGCAGCTGCCTTCCTACATTGTGCCGAGTTGTTCATTGACCCTGTAATGAGCACACCCAGATCCTTCTCCTCCTCTGTCTGGGCTAGCTGCTCCCCAGCTGGTAACTCCTCCTTGGGTTCTTCATCCCAAAATGCAGCACCTTGCACTTTTGGCATTAAAGCCCAGTTGCCAGGTGTCTGACCAGGTTTCAAGCTTTGCCAGATCATCCTGCAACCCCTGCCATCCCCCTAGGTCATCCACCACCGCGCCTACCTTGGTATCATTAGCAAACAGACTGATCTTGCTCTTGATGTCCCATGATATGTCTGCAATGAATATCCCAAACAACACTGGTCCCAACACTGAGCCCTGTGGAACACCATTCGTCACTGCCCTTGGGTGTGAGAGCTCCCCACCCACCACCACCCTCTGTTGCCTTCCCTGCAGCCAGTTTCCTACCCATCTCACCAGCTTTGCACCCGCCCCATGCCTACTAACTTCCTTCCCAGCCTTCCATGTGGCACTGAGTTGAATGCCTTACTGAAGTCCAGATACAGGACATCCACTGCATGGCCTCTGTCCAGTTGCCTAGTTACCCAGTCATAGAACTCGACCAGGTTGGTTTGGCAGGATCTGCCACGTATGAAGCCATGCTGTCTGCTGTCCTGTAGTCCTTTGGCCTCTAGGAGGCCACCAGCCTCTCCTTCAGGATAGTCTCCATTAGCTTCATACGATGGATGTGAGGCTCACTGGTCTGTAGTTTCCGGTTCATCCTTGGGGCCACTCTTGTGGAGGGCACCACAAGAGCCATCCTCCAGTCCTGAGGTACACACCCGAATGTAGTGAGGCATTAAATAGGTCTGCCAAAGGTCCTGCAAGGACCTCTGCCAGCTCCTTCAGTACCCTGGGGTGGATGCCATCTGGGCCTGGCGCCTTGTCCACCCTCAGTGCCTTCAAACCCTCTCGAACTCTGCTCTCCATGATTTCCCATCTGTCACCACTTCCCCCCTGCTTCTGCCATTTCTCCCACCTTGGGTGTCACCCCCTCTTCTCTTTAGTAAATACTGAGCAGAAGTACTCATTTAGTGCTTCCGCCTTATCGCATCCTGCTTCCACCCAACCCCCCTCCTTCCTAATCCTTACTATGTGGTCCTTACAGCTCCTTTTCTCCCTGATGTACTTAAAGAAGTCCTTCTCCCCCTTCTTAATGCCTTGTGCCAGCCTGAGTTCCGTAGATGCTTTGGCTCCCCTTACTGCCCTTGTCACCTCCTTCGATTCTGTCAATTACTCCTCCCTGTCCTCCCCTCCCTGTTTTCTTGTACTTCCTAAAGGCAGCTATTTTCCTCCTTACCTTTTCCATGACCTCCTTGCTCAACCAGATTGGTTTCTTAGCCCTAGCCTTCTTGCTCTGGGCTTTGCAGCAGGTTTTGGTTGCCTCCACTATCCCCAGCTTTATGAGCTCCCACCTCTGGTTAGTGTCCATACTAGATTGAATTCTGGCCAGAACCCTTTACCACTTCCCCCATCCTCCCAAAGTCAGCCCTCCTGAAGTCCAGCACTATTGTGCCAGATTCCCTCCTTCCTGCCCATATCCAATGTGAGCCATACTGAGCAGTGGTCACTCCTGACAGCGGTTCTTCCACTGTAAGTTCTCTCACAAAGTCCCATTTGCCAGCACAGACGTCAGGGTATTTCCTAACCTGGTTGGTGCACTGACAATTAACAGGATGTCCTGGAGCATCAGCAGTACTCCTCCTGTTCTGGTTGATGGGTGCTCCAGTCCACTCCTGGCATGTTGAAGTCCCCCACAATCCACCACTGCTTCCTTCATGAGTCCTCCTGATCTGTCCCGCTAGTTCCCTGTCTAACTCCTCCGTCTGAGATGGTGGCCTGTACACCACTCCCATTCTAAGAATCCTATTCTTGGAATCCTGAATTTGCATCCAAAGTGACTCCGTACTACCCTCCTCCCCTTCCTCCCTTACACACTTCAGTCCTTCCTTCACATATAGTGCCACCCCCTCCTTTCCCAATCACTCTGTCCTAGGAAATAATCTGTACCCTGGTACAGACAGGTCCCAGTCATTGTATTGGGTGGCCCATGTTTCATGATGACTGCAATGTCCACCTCTCCCTCTGCCATGAGAACCTGTAACTCTGCAGTTTCCTCCCAAGGCTCCTAGCATTAAGGGTAACCACCTTCCACCCTTCCCCCCCCATCCTGCCCTCCTTTCCTAGCATCACCAACAGTACTTGCCATTTGTCCTTTGTCACTGTTATGGGGGGTAAGCTCATATGGTTTCCCAACCTGCGGTCTCTGCATATCTCTTCCCTAACTGCCACCCCCCACTCCTAATTTAAATTCCCAACTTCCTCTATGTACTCCTCCATCCTCTGTTTCAACATGAGCTAATGTTTTAACTATTTTGCCCTGTGACTGCTGAGTGTTCAGGAGAACTCTGGAATGAGTGCAAGTGTGTAACAATAGAGGCCATGGTCTCCTTAGCTTGGTTCAGTCTCTGGATCTTCATTTATTTTTGCTGCCATCGCTGGGAATTGTATTGTTGTTGTTGTTCTGCTGAATTTCTGCCAGTCATGGTCATGTGTTTTAATATGCCCCTTGCCTGGAGATCCTGTGTCACCTCCTCTGTGGAATGGCAGTCTTGTTGCCCATCCGGGAACTGTACCAGTAGTCTTGCTGGGTAAAGTGTTCGGAATTTCAGATTGTTCTGTCTGAGGATGGGTAGCAGAGGAATATAGGCCCGTCAGAGTCTTGTTGTATCGGGGCATAGTCGTTGTCAAAAAGTACACGTGTTTAGCCGTAGAGGACCTTCTTTTGACTCCGCATGGTCTGTACAATTCTCTCCTTTATTGAATAGTTCAGAAATTTGATAATGATGGAGCGGGGGCATGTGTCTGGAGCCCTGGGTTTGGGTCAGAGTGCCGATGTGCCCGTTCGATATTGGTGGGTAGATCTAGGCCTAGCTCCAGTTCTGTACATAGAAAATGATACAAGAAGGCTCCCCCTATTGGTCCCACTGGAGTTTTCGAGCATACAATCTGAAATGACTTCTTCAGGACCGATTTTCAGCATCATCCTGTCTTGCCATTATGAGTGCTTGAGTCACTATTATCTGCTTAATTTGCTGGTCGAGATCATCTGTTTTATTTTCTATTGATGTTGTTTGTTTCTCCAAGGTGTCTGTTCATTGTTCAAGGCCCACCACCTCTTGATGAAGATCTTTTAATGAAGATTTAATTTCAACTATAAAACCCAGGTTTTTGTGATAGACTGTCATTAGTTTTACTTTTTTTTTTTGTTCGTTTTTCCCTGGGGTTTTAGGCTTGGCTGCTGTATCTCCATAGAGCATCAGGGAGGCATCAGAAGCAGAGTCCAAGACATTCAGCTGGGATCCCTCTTCATCAAACTGCAGAAGTACTTTTTTTTTGTAGTCTGCATCATCCATTCTTATTTTAGTATCCCTTTTTCTTGTAGTTTAATTATAACCGTGAAAAAGACTTTTTAAAGGGAACATTTCCAGGTAGTGAAACAGAACTGTCAAATCATACAGCCATACAGGTCTCCACCGGAACTGGAAGTCCAATTTAGGTGGGTTTTGAAGTAGATCATGGTGCCCCCACCACACTTGGGGAGTGGGTGGGGCTTTCGTGCCTGATGAAACTATACCCATTTAATTCACAGAATGTGTCAGACATAGTGGGTTTTAGCCATGTCTCCATTAGGCATAGTATGTCTGGCCAATGGTGAGAGATCCAAACTGAAACTTCAGACATGATATGCAGCAGACTCTTTATATTCAAATATACTACACCAAGTCCTTTTGCCCCAGCCCAGGGAGAAGGCAAAAGAGAGGTAGGGCCCGTGAGAGAGGGGCCGGGATTCGATTCTATGTCACTAGCAATTATGATTAGTAGCAGCAGCCATAGAAGCAAGATCCCTAGGTTTGGGTGAGTAATCCACCAATGGTGGGAATTTGTTCGCCAACATTTTTTTTTTTTAGTGTAGCAAACTAAGTGGAGTTGAATTTTAGTGAGGTCAAGGGTCAGATGGATTGTTCATGGCTGGGTAATAACCAACGCATTTGAGCAGGTGAAGTCAGATTAGGGGGTGTGGTAGTGGATAGTGAGGAGTGTGGGATAGTGTCAGTGAAGTGAAGAAGAGTCAGAAGGACAACTGGGGAGACGACAGGGGTCGATGAGAATCAGAGATATGTAGCTTTATCATTGTAATGACTGTAGTACTTGGGTATGGTTACTTGAGCCTCTTGGGATAGGGGAAATGATAGAACAACCGAGTTGGTCTGAGGATTGAGATGCTGAGTTGGTGACTGATATCTTAAAGGAACAGCCCAACTTGAGTGAAGGGATGAGGAGGAGGAGTCTAACAGACTGCGGTTGGAGGTGTGTAAATGTGAGGTGATTGTTTCTAGCACCTCACATGAGCCTCAATGCACTATAGGAGGAGAGATAACCCTTGTGGGAGGGTGGGTGAGAATTACCAATCATGATGGCGCCGCACTCCAAGCTGGATGAACAGGTAGCGAGCTGTAGTACCTTAGGTTTCTGCAGTGCGAGTCTAGTGTGGGGGGATAGCTCTGATGAGCAGTCTGCCCTCAGCGACCCCTGTCAGGTCTGGTAAAGCTGTACTGTGAGGAGCTGAGGAAAGAAATAAGGGGATTCGCGAGGTGAGCCAGGGGTAGGGGAGGTAATAGGAAACCCTGTTGGACACTAGGGTTACAGGAGAGAGACGTCAGGGGAGAGGAGCGTACTAGAGCAGGGCAACACACAGGGAAAGCAGGCTGTCTCAGAGGGAGCACTACAGTTATGCAGCAAGGAACAGCAGCCCCAATACAACTGCGCAGCAATACTAGTAGCAGCTAACTCAAATTTAGGTGCTAGCAGCTGAGAAAGAACTAACATACACCTCAGAAAACGCTCTCGGGCAGCTGTTATCTTAATCTTATGCATGAGCTCTACTTACTAACAGATTTAAGACATTTATAAGAACAAGCTTATAAAAGGGACTAGAGCAGCTGTAATATTAACCTGAAAATGAACTTTGTGCACTAACAGTAAAATAAAATCCTATGAACATACTAATGAGGGAGACAACCTTACAGAACAATCTTTAAAGGACCAGCTACCAAATCAGCCATACATCTGCTAAAAGAAACTATCAGTCCCCGTTAGCCAACTTAAAGTCTGGCCACATGGCAGAGATTTATTTGTTTAAAAGTTTTTGCCAGGAAGGCATATTGAGTGGGATAACACTTGATTACAGATGCGTTCCGGTGGGGGTAGAGGAGAAATATACACCAGCAATGCATACAGAGAACACATACAGGTACAGTAGCTATGAGCAGCCAGCAGAGGACATTTACATACACTTTAATCAGCTGAGGGTAGAGGCAGTGAATGCCTAGTATGAAGCCAGTGTGCAACTCAATTAAGTGGTCAGAATATTGGAGAAGAGCAAGACACTTGGCCCCCCAGTGGTGCTAGGTGCATGTGCAGGTGGAGGAGAAATGCACCTTGAGGAGAGAGCTGAGGTGCTGAGTGTTGGTGGTGTGTCGACTGTCTATTGGCAAGGAGTTCCACAGTTTAGGCATGCGGAATTTGAAGGCAGCCTGGCCTGTAGTGGTGGACATATGTGGGACATACAGAAGCAGAGAGTCTGCGTTCCTGAGTGAGTACACAGGTGGAGGCTGGGTTGTTAGGGCTGCCGCGAGGTAAGAGGGAAGGGACTGGGCCCAGAATTTCACTGTAGTCCTAGCACAGTGGGCCTGTGTCCAGTCTTGAAGCGACGGGACATCCAAGGACCTGTAGAGGCTGCAGTGATGGGTTGGGAGGGGGCAGTCCAGGGCAAAGCAACAGAAGGAGTGGAAGAAAGGATCTAGTCTGGCTAGGGAGGACTTGGGAGCAGCACTGTAGACTATGTCCCCGTAACTGAATATTGGGATGATCATTTTGTGTACAATTGCCTTGTGAGTTGGCAGAGGGATGCAGCCCCTGTTGTGATATAAGCTGCCCAGCTTGGGATGCAGTTTCTTGTGGATTGCGTCGATATTTGCGTCAAGGTGCTAGTCGAGCCAGACCCCAAGTTACCTGAAGGAGGTGCAAGCCTCCAGAGGAGTCCCAGCAATGGTGTGGAAGGTGGGGATGGAGGGGAGTCGGGAGAGTCTCTGCCTCATGCTGAAGGTTAAGGAGACCGTTTTCTTGGGATTATGAAAAAGTTGATTTGAGCCAAACCAGAGCTGGACATTATTGAAGTCATGCTGGAGTCTGGAAGTCACTTCAGAGGAGGAGGGACCTGATGCATACAGTACTGTGTCGTCTGTGTACATGTGAATGGATGTATATGGGCAGGCCGAGGGCATGCCATTTAGGAAGATGGAAAACAGTATCGGGCCAAGGACCGAGCCTTAATAATTCAAAGATGGCACTACATGCTGAGCTGAATGAACAGGTAGCGAGCAATAATACCTTAGGTTTCTGTGGCAGGAGTCTGACGGGGGGGAGGAGGGGAGAGCTTCGATAAGCAGTCTGCCCTCAGGGACTCCCTGTCCAGTCTGGTAGCACTGTACTGTGAGGAGCTGTGAGCAAAGGTTTCTGTGGCAGAAGTCTAGCGGGGCGGGGGGGAGAGCTCCGATGAGCAGTTTTCCCTCAGCGGCCCCCTGTCCAGTCTGGTTGGTAGCGCTGTACTGTGAGGAGCCGGCAGCTTAGGTTTCTATGGCAGGGAGTCTAGCAGGGGGGTGCTCAGATGAGCAGTCTGCCCTCAGCAACCCCGTCCGGTCTGGTAGCACTGCACTGTAAGGAGTTGGGAGGTTAGGTTTCTGTGGCAGGAAACTAGCAGGGGGGGAAGAGAGCTCCAATGAGCAGTCTGCCCTCAGCAATTCCCTGTCCAGTCTGGTAGCGCTGTACTGTGAGGAGCCAGGAGCTTAGGGTTTCGTTGGCGGGCATCTAGCGGTGGGGGGGGTGGAGAACTCCGATGAGCAGTCTGTCCTCAGCGACCCCCTCTCTGTTCTGGTATCTCTGCACTGTGAGGAGCTGGCAGCTTAGGTTTCTGTTGTGGGAGTCTAGCAGTGGGGGAGGAGGAGTTCCAAATAGCAGTCTGCCCTCAGCAACCCCCTGTTCAGTCTGGTAGCATTATACTGTGAGGAGCTGTGAGCAAAGTTTTCTGTGGCGGAAGTCAAGCGGGGCGGGGGAGAGAGCTCCGATGAGCAGTCTGCCCTCAGTGACCCCCTGTCCAGTCTGGTAGCACTGTACTGTGAGGAGCCAGCAGCTTAGGTCTGTGAGGCGGGAGTCTAGAGGACGGGGGGAGCTTCAATGTACAGTCTAGCCTCAGCGACCCCCTGTCTGGTCTAGTAGCGCTGTACAATGAGGAGCTGGGAGCTTAGGTTTCTGCGGCGGGGGTCTAGAGGGGGGTTCTCCGATGAGCAGTCTGCCCTCATCAACCCCCTGTCCGGTCTGGTAGCACTGTACTGTGAGGAACTGGGAGGCTAGGTTTCTGTGGCAGGAAACTGGGGGGGGAGCTCTGATGAGTAGTCTGCCCTCAGCGACCCTCTCTCCAGTCTGGTATCTCTGTACTGTGAGCTTAGGTTTCTGCGATGGGAGTCTAGCAGGGGAGGAGGAGCTCAGATGAACAGTCTGCCCTCAGCGACCCCCTGTCCAGTCTGGTAGCGCTGTACTGTGAAGAACTGTGAGCTTAGGTTTCTCAGTGGAAGTCTAGTGTATTGGGGGGGGGGAGCTCGGATGAGCACTCTGCCCTCAGTGACCCCCTGTCCAGTCTAGTAGCACTGTAATGTGAGGAGCTGGGAGCTTAGGCTCCTGCGGTGAGAGTCTAGTGCAGGGGGAAAGGGTTCTGATGAGCAGGCTGCCCTCAGCGACCCCCTGTCTGGTCTGGTACCACCATACTTTGAGGCGCTGGGAGCTTAAGCAGTCTGCCTTCGGTGACTCCCTGTCCAGTCTGGTAGCACTGTACTGTGAAGATCTAGAAGCTTAGGTTTCTGTGGCAGGAGTCTAGTGTGGGGGGGTGAGAACTCCAATGAGTAGTCTGCCTTCAGCCACCCCCGTCCGATCTGGTAGCACTGTACTGTGAGGAGTTAGAAGCTTAGGTTTCTGTGGCGGGAGTCTAGAGGACGGGGGGAGCTTCAATGTACAGTCTAGCCTCAGCGACCCCCTGTCTGGTCTGGTAGCGCTGTACAATGAGGAGCTGGGAGCTTAGGTTTCTGCGGCGGGGGTCTAGAGGGGGGTTCTCCGATGAGCAGTCTGCCCTCATCAACCCCCTGTCCGGTCTGGTAGCACTGTACTGTGAGGAACTGGGAGGCTAGGTTTCTGTGGCAGGAAACTGGGGGGGGAGCTCTGATGAGTAGTCTGCCCTCAGCGACCCTCTCTCCAGTCTGGTATCTCTGTACTGTGAGCTTAGGTTTCTGCGATGGGAGTCTAGCAGGGGAGGAGGAGCTCAGATGAACAGTCTGCCCTCAGCGACCCCCTGTCCAGTCTGGTAGCGCTGTACTGTGAAGAACTGTGAGCTTAGGTTTCTCAGTGGAAGTCTAGTGTATTGGGGGAGCTCGGATGAGCACTCTGCCCTCAGTGACCCCCTGTCCAGTCTAGTAGCACTGTAATGTGAGAAGCTGGGAGCTTAGGCTCCTGCGGTGAGAGTCTAGTGCAGGGGGAAAGGGCTCTGATGAGCAGGCTGCCCTCAGCGACCCCCTGTCTGGTCTGGTACCACCATACTTTGAGGCGCTGGGAGCTTAAGCAGTCTGCCTTCGGTGACTCCCTGTCCAGTCTGGTAGCACTGTACTGTGAAGATCTAGAAGCTTAGGTTTCTGTGGCAGGAGTCTAGTGTGGGGGGGTGAGAACTCCAATGAGCAGTCTGCCCTCAGCGACCCCCTGTTCGGTCTAGTAACGCTGTACTGTGAGGAGCTGGGAGCTTAGGTCTCTGTGGTGGGAGTCTAGTGGAGGGGGGAGGGCTCCAATGAGCAGTCTGCCCTTAGTGACCCCCTGTCCGGTCTGGTAGTACTGTACTGTGAGGAGTTGGGAGCTTAGGTTTCTGCGGCGGGAGTCTAGCAGTGGGGGGTTGGAAGGTTCTGATGAGCAGTCTTCCCTCAGTGACCCCGTCCGATCTGGTAGCACTGTGCTGTGAGGAGCTGGAAGCTAAGGTTACTGCGGCAGCAGTGTAGCAGGGGGGAGCTCCGATGAGCAGTGTGCCATCAGTGACCCCCTGTCCGGTCTGGTAGCACTGTACTGTGAGGAGCTGGGAGCTTCGGTTTCCATGGAGGGAATCTAGCGGGGGAAGGGGAAGAGTTCCAATGAGCAGTCTGCCCTCAGCCACCCCATGTCCAGTCTGGTAGCACTGTATTGTTATCGTGTTACTTTGAGAGACCAAAAATACGTATAGGCTACCACTTAATAAGTTTGGGTATAATAAAATAATTGAATTTTCCTACCAAGCCCCATCCTTGGAAATGTTTGCTATATTTGCACAAATCACTGAAATTTGAGGAACCAGGCACTCACCGACCAGTAAAGATGGACACCACTACTTAACAGTGGTTTCACATAAATGACTTATTAATATCCCATGTTGGGAAGGATAAAATCCAGGTACACACCTGATGTGTTTCAGACACTGCTGTGTCCTTTATCACAGATATTTAATATTGAAATTTTGTAACCTGATTATGAGCCATCACAAAATATTTTTTGTGTGACGTACACTTTTATGAAATAACTGTAAACATATCCTGTTTCCATTTTATTACCATTTCAAGCACACTTTTTAAAAGTTTATCTTGAAAGTGGCAAGTGGAGTTCCTCAGGGGTCAGTACTGGGTCCAATCCTTTTCAATATATTCATCGGAGATACAGCTGTCGACCTAAATGGGAAGGTGTGCCTCTACAGACGACACTAAGCTCTGCAATAGAGTAGACACCGTTGATGGGGCTCAAGGCACGGAGCAAGACCTCAGAAAATCGGAGGAATGGTGAGATCACTGGCAGTTGAATTTCAACGCCAAGAAATGTAAGGTCATGCACCTGGGGAGACGTAACCCAGGGAAGAAATACTTTCTAAATGGGGTGCAGTTGGCAGTAACAGAACATGAGCGAGATTTTGGAGTTATTATCGCCAACGACTTAAGGGTAGGAAAGCAATGGGAGAAGGCTGCACAAAAGGCCAGCAGCATCTTGGGCTGCATAGGGAGGGGCATAACCAGTAGAAAAAGGGAGAGGATTGTGCCACTCTACTGGTCCCTGGTGAGACTTCACCTGGAGTACTGTGTCCAGTTCTGGAGGCCTCACCTAAGGAAGGACATAGATAGACTAGAGTCCATACAGAGAAGGGCAATCAAAATGGTACATGGGCTGCATCACGAGTCACATGACATAAGGCTTAAACATCTAGATATGTACTCCCTGGAGCAAAGAACAGATAGGGATGACATGATAGAGACCTTCAAATACCTGAAGGGAATAAACAAGGTGCAAGCTCAGGATATCCTTCAGGTAGGCAATTGCACATGAACCGGGGTCACAACATGCGCCTGAAGGGGGGTGGGTTCAGGAGCAATCACAGAAAGTTTTTCTTTACAGAGAGAGAGGGATGGAACCCTGGAATCGCCTCCCTGCAGGGGTGGTCAACTCAAAAACTGTTGGGGAATTCAAGCTGTCATGGGACAGACAGTGTGGGAAACGTCATGCAGCAGCCTAATGGGGGGAGGGGTTGTAAACATGGGCAGACTAGATGGGCCATATGGACCCCATCTACTGACACATTCTATGTTTATGTTTCTATATCTGTAATACATATTTCTAAAGAGAAGATAATGAGTGTTTGCTTGTCTTTAGATGACAGCACATCTCTATATCACAGTTATCAATATACTTAAAAATATATAATAATTTTGAACATTTTCCACATGATAGAAGATTAATTTCAAACCAATGGCCTGCATGCTTGATGTAAACTATAAAAAGTTATTTAGTGTAATTTTAATAATCTGGAAATGTATTCATGGACCAATGAGTCAAATGTATGTGTATTGTTGCCGTTTTTCATGTATTTGTACATTAATTGTATTTTGGCCCCCTTAATATCATCAGATCACGTCTGTCCCACTTTTATTTTAAAGAAAATATGAAAACCTACTTATGTTCCAATTTTCATGCCTTTTTCACATTTTGAATGATTTTTGCAAAATTCTGCTATACTGTAATGTAAACCATTTCTCTTCTTTATTTAAAGGCAAATATGTATTATAGCACCTTCTGCCATCAACTCCTCCCACCAGTCTCCTAACTGTTGGTGTAAGAGCACTGCTGTAAGTTATAAAGTTGCAACTAAGCAACAATGCACGACAGGGTGTGGTATGTCATGGGATATCGTCACACCTCGGGGTGCACTGTGGGGCATGACGCAGAGTGCCTCATGCACCTGATAAGTGACAATATCCCATGATATACCACACCTTGGAGTGCATTATTGCTATTATGAACAGGATTAAAAGTTTATAAACAAAAGAATTCATATAAAAAACTGTTAAACATTTTAAAAATGAGTTTTTGGTGTAGCACAGACGTACCATTTAAGAAAATACAGTAGTTCTTTGAGGGTTGCAGTCAGCAGGTGGCGCTGTTTTACTTGGACCTAATAGATCGGGTGGAGCTCTTCTGACAGTGTGAGCTCTCTTCCATCTTCATCCCAGATGTGAACTGTAGATGGTACTTTGATCTGATGGAGGTACAGCATTTGTAATTTAAGTGGTCAGTGGTTGCCGTCATTTAGAAAGCAGTCATAGTTGCTGCTGGCGTTGCAAACTGCCACTTGCTCCCATCCGTGAAATACAGTATAAATTGTCACTCAAGCCACCACTCATTCCCTGCACCATGAACATCCCACAGGAATATCCTCCTCCTTCAGGGAGGGGGGACTGTGTCTGTTGTTCACATGTCACCCAGCGAAGGCTGGGTGGTAGCATAGCAGAGGTCAACAAGGGGCGGAGGATGCTGCAACATGCTGTGTACCAGCGCACACAAATACATCACTGCGCACAGGCAAAACCATGGGAGAAAATGGTGGAAAACAACCCCAAACAGCAGGATGATGACCAACCCACTGCAGGCCCTGTGCCAATCATACACCACATCCCAGACTGGATCCTGTCAGGGATACTGCACTGTTGTGGACCCCTCCATGGGAAGCATGCCAAGGGTGAACAAAGGAGATGAGGTAAGTCCTTGGGGAGGGCGAGTGATGGAGCTGAGGGGGCTAGTCAGATGGGGGCCACCTGGCAGTAAGGAGAACAACAAAGGGTTGAACAAAATGTAAATATTTTACAAACTGATGAGTTAGACACTGGAAATGCAGGGCCTGTATGCAAATAGCAGTCATTATACACCAATGTTCTAAATATTTTTACTGCATTTACTGTTTACAGACTACCAGAAGTCATTATACACCAACAGTTTAGATACTGGTAACACAGGGACTATATTTATTTCAGATGTTTCACCAGGAAAATCATACTGAGCTGGTGTCAGCTCATTTCCACTTATGTCTCGGGGAAGGAGGAACATGGAATAGTATAGGGCAGACAATACAGAGCAGTACTCACATTAACACAAGACATGGACTATCAGATCTGAAACTGCAGCACTGAAGTAGTGAATTATAGCAATTAATGACAGTACCATGGAAGAGCATACAGAAAGTAAGGTACAGAGACCTGCACTTAAGGTAACATACAGAAAATTAAAAAGCAAATACATGGACAAAAGCAACAGTGTACAAACGTTAAATTAGCTAAGCAAGGTAGCCCTCAGTGGTAGTATGCAACATGTGAGTAGGTATTTGGGCTATCTTGTATAATTCAGAATAGATACAGCTGAGACTAATTTAGGTATAAGATACCAGGAGGTTTTGGGTGCGACTTGTAGGAAATCGGCAGTGAAGTCATGCAGGAGGGCTTTAAAAGGTACAAGAGAAGTAGCAGAGTGAATAGCAAGGGGACGACTGAACCAGAGTCAGGTATAAACTGAAGACTAAAGCAGGAGGAGCTGCAGATGATTTTGCACATGGGGGGCGGACAGAGAGAGTCAGTGTTGTGGAGGAAGTAAGTGAGGGTGGAGGAGGAGGTGATTAGGGCGCTAAGATGAGGAAGGAGGGAACCACACCAGAATTTTGAGATAAATGAAGCAAAAAGATGCTACTTCCATCTTCAAGAGAGGGAAATGAAAGGATATAGAAGTGGTATTGGAGTGGCGAAAGACTTCAGCCACCATGAGGTACGCTGACACAGCATAATACCTCTCATGGAACTGCCTCATTCCACTAATAAAATGTCTAGTACTGTTAGTTTTTTAGAAGTGTAGCAGTGTTGTAATTTACTGCTGTATCTTTAAAAGGTTGGCTTTAGGGCATTAACATAAATTAGATATGCAGCAGGGATTTGGTTGCAACTGGTAAACTGCACAAATTGGGTGCAGTTGCACTGCAGGGAGTGAGTTATGCTTCCATAGTTCTAGCATATTCCTCTCTTAATTTCCTGCACTTGCCATGTAAACTGTGCGGCTTAGCTGGAAACCTGGGCTGTGTTTCCTGTCCTTTGCATGTGATCTAAGTAAGACCTGGTAGCATAGGTAGTTGATTAGATGTCACGTGGTCCAACTCTGGTGCAGTGCAGTCGATGCTAAGGTTCAAGCCAGGAATTTGATCTGTCCTGTGATTGTTTCTGCATGCCAAATAGGTAAGTGGATATTTTGTTAGCTTTTAGAGCAATGTTTGTAGACATTTTGCTGACTAAGCAGCTGACACCTTCAGAAGAACTTGAACAAAACATAATATTTAGACACAGTTCAGCTTATAGTTCACATCAGTTCTGAATTCCTCCCCCTCATTATTTATTAATGAGGTCATCTGCATAAAAACAATATATTTGTTCCTAAACAGTTCATCTATTCCTATTGCCTTCTCCCTACTTGAGGTCATAATGCACTGTCTGTGACAACACAGTTTCTGTCATGGAAACAGACTATGATGCTGCAACAGAGGATTATGACTTCAAGTAGAGAGTAAGCGACAGAGGCAAATGAACTCTATGGGAACTCTGAGGGATAAATATTATGTATCCAGGCAAATTTACTCAATAATAAAGTGAAATACATACAATATATATGGAACGGTAGCTGAACTGTACCTAATTATTATATTTTTCAAAGTTTTCTTTGAGGTATATGTAGCTCTATAAGGATGTATTATATGTATATATAAAAGACAAAGAACCTCTGTGCACAAACACTGAGGCAAGGGTTACCCCAAAGGGCATTTGGCTGGGAAGCCAAGTTTCAAGAAAATACAAAAATCACACATGCCCCCACAATGCAAAGCATCATGGGCTGCATATGCAAATCACCACAGAATGTTATGCTGGTCCAACTTTAAGCAGAATTGCATGGTGCCGGAAGGCCTCTCAAACAGTTTGCAAAGGGTGCTAACAGAAGACAGACACGTGTTTTGTCCTACCAGTACTCATCAGTATGCCTCGTCTGTTTGACACCCCAGTGGAATGGACCAGCTACCCTTAAGGCAGTGTGCCTTGGATATATTGTGGTGAACCCATTAAAATAAAAAACTATTTAAAAGACAAAGAACCTCTGTGCGCAAACACTGAGGCAAGGGTTACCCCAAAGGGCATTTGGCTGGGAGGCATACTGATGAGTCCTGGTAGGACGAAACACGTGTCTATGTCTTCTGTTAGCACCCTTTGCAAACTGTGTGAGAGGCCTTTCGGCACCATGCAATTCTGCTTAAAGTTGGACCAGCATAACATTCTGTGGTGATTTGCATATGCAGCCCATGATGCTTTGCATTGTGGGGGCATGTGTGATTTTGTATTTTCTTGAAACTTGGCTTCCCAGCCAAATGCCCTGGGGTAACCCTTGCCTCAGTGTTTGCTGAAGAGGTTCTTTGTCTTTAAATAGTTTTTTATTTTAATGGGTTCACCACAATATATCCAAGGCACACTGCCTTAAGGGTAGCTGGTCCATTCCACTGGGGTGTCAAACAAGACGAGGCATACTGATGAGTCCTGGTAGGACGAAACACGTGTCTATGTCTTCTGCTAGCACCCTTTGCAAACTGTGTGAGAGGCCTTTCGGCACCATGCAATTCTGCTTTAAGTTGGACCAGCATAACATTCTGTGGTGATTTGCATATGCAGCCCATGATGCTTTGCATTGTGGGGCATGTGTGATTTTGTATTTTATATGTATATATGTTTCTCTTGTATAGAATCATAGTTTTGCAATATTATTTTGTATTTTTATTAACTTTAAGATGTTTTTCTTGTGTCAGCATCACTGACATTTTAGGTATAGATTTTTGAGTAGGAAGTATGTTTTTTCAAAGTTGTTTGTTTATTTAGTTTTTGTTGACCGGGAAAGGAGGACTAGGCAAGTCTGCCTATTTTCAGCCTTGTCCCAAGGGTGTGCGTTGGGGTCGTTGGGCCGAATTCTCACCCCAGTCTCCTATACTGCACCACCTCAGCTTGTTTACACATGGAATGGGGTGAGAGTTAGGCTGATAAACCCAATGCACACCCCAATGCCTGTTGGTGTGTGGAGGGTGGTGGTGGGGTGGTAGGGGTGTAACCCTAACATCACATTTCCAAACTTTTGTCGCTGTGCTATCAATCCTAACTGATGCATTAACGACGTTTTTTGCAATGAAAATATATATATTACACACAGACACACACACACACACACACACACACACACACACAGTCAGCTCCACTTATAGTGCCCATGGGTATAGCGGGCAATCGGTTTTAGCAAGCAGTTTTAAATTACAAAATGCCATTCCAACATACTTCAATGTTAAATCCTACTGTTACAACGTGTATTGGCTTCCATCTATATCGCCCACTTACTGAACGAAATTACTGCTCTGATGAGGTGTAAACGAACCTAATTAACAAGTACACAATGAAGAGGGTTCCAATACCCAAGGGAATGACAGCCAAGGAATTCCATTCTGTGTGTATACCAGGAAATGAGGAGGAGGGGCCCATATCAGATGACACCACTCAGGTCGTAGATAGCATGCACGCAGAGGAGATGGAAGAAGAGGATGGCGTCGACGATAAGGACCAGCCTGAGGCTACTGTAACTCTAATCGATGTAAAGAATGCACTGCTAACTTTAAGACGAGCTATGGAGCAACACCCAGATGTTCAACCGGACTGGTGGGCGCTCGCTGCAGCAGAGCGGGTGTGGAATTATTTGCAAAAATCGAAAACTCAGAGTAAAATCTCTGACTTCTTCAAGTAAGACACAACTAAAATCAAGAAGGAGTCATACTTGCTTGATTTATTTGCCTGACTGATTTGATTTATTTAACCTTTATCTAACATTATCTGGGGCATTCACTGTGGGCTGTGTTAAGTGTGCTGTGGGGGGAAAAATAACTGCATTAAAAGTTTACACCACAACTGTGTTTTTTTAATTTATTTTCTTAAACTTAAGCTGACCGCTCAATATAACAGGCAGATTGTGTTTGCACATATGTGCCCATTATAAGCGGGTTGTACTGTATCTATATCTATATATATATTCATAAAATGAGAAGGATATGCACCAGGTACTGAGGTACCAAGCTCCATATAATCATGCAGTTTTGTAGTAAAAGAGACAGCATTCACCTCTTACTTACAGGGACTGTAGAAATGAACTGTACTGACGAAATATGATACACCTCTTGTCATTTATTCCTTGTGCAAAACACTTGCAAAAACATCTTTACTACCTAGTACATGCTGGGTAGCACTGGAAAAGTGGCTCACACTGACACCGACCTACTGTTTTGCTTCGTCAGTGGTTCCAATGCCTTGTGAATAGATGAATTATGTAGTAGTTGAAATATAACACATGACTTGAGGATACTTCAGGAGGACTTGGAAAAGCTGGAGGGGTGGGCACATACCTGGCAGTTGGGTTTTAATGCTTAAAAGTGTAGCATGCTACACCTGGGGCACAGGAACCCTGGGCACAACTATCATTTGAGGGAGAATACAGCTGTCGACATCTATGGGGGAAAACGACCTGGGGGTGGCTACAGATCCCAAAATGAACAATTCAGAGCAGTGCCGGAGAGCGACTGCTAAGGCAAATAAACTGCCGGGGCGTATATCTAGGATGATAGTATCTAAGAGAAGGGAAGTCATTATGCCCCAGTACAACTCCTTGGTAAGGCCTCACCTAGAGTATGGTGTACATACAATTCTGGAGACCTTACTTAAAGAGGGATGTTGCCCTTCTGGTGAGAGTTCAGAGGTGAGCCACTAGGATACACAATCTGGGGGAAATGTCCTACGAGGAAAGACTGGCAGAACTGAACATGTACTCCCTGGAGGACAGAAGGTATGGGGGGGTATGACAGAGGTCAAGTATGTGAAGGGGATCAACAGGGTGGATATGGAGGGTCTCTTCACGCTGAAGGGGGAAAGTAATATGAGGGATCATAATCTTAAACTAGTTGTAGAGAGGTACGGGGGAAGGTGAGGAGACATTATTTCACTGAGAGGGTAGTGGCACCTTGGCATGCACCGCCAGGGGAGTCATTGGCAAAGGAAACAGTGGAGGAATTGAGGTTGGTGTGGGATGGTTATGTGGGCAAGGTATGGCTGAGAGGGAATTCAATAAGAGGGTGCTGGGTGATACAGGGTAAAAGCGGAGCACAACAAAGGAGGGGGGCAGCTGCTGAAATTTAATCAGAAGCTGCATTCGGGCAGACAAGATAGACCTTTGGGCAAAATGTGCTGGTGACTATGTATGTATGTAAGTAAGTAAGTACAAGGTACCAGGAAGTACCACCAGTAGATATTTAAACTCATGCAAAATGCAAAAACATAAGAGACGTATACAAAGGTTAAAAATATTAATATTCAGCACAAAAAATAAACAGCTCAAATCCCACCAGTCATGTTCAGTCAAAAGTTTACATGGGACAATGTGACTATTAGACACTGTTCTGTGTAAACCTCTGGCTGAACATAATGACTAGTGGGATATTATTATTGAGTAGATCTGTCTCCTTTACTACAAAACTGCAAAGTTAAAAACTTTAGTTTTTTCATGCATGCTCAGTTAAAAAAATCAATTTTCTAAAGATAGCTGGATTTTTTAGAAAGCAGTATGATTGAAAATCATTTCCTCTTCACTGCTTCTGTCATTTGTAAATGCTGGCCTGCAATCACAGATGACGAAAATAGTGTGTAAGAAATCACTTTTGATCATACTGCTTTCCTGTGCAACCTTTAGAACTCTAACAGCAGGTGCTTTCCTGCTGCCGGTATCCTCCCCCCTTCCCCGACCCATGTTTTTATGAAATCTTTGAAATTTAACCAGGCAGCAGATGCCCAATTCTGACACCAATATCCCCCTTCACTCCCTCCCCTAGTTATATGTTTATAATGTTTAACAATGGCGGGTGCCCAATCCCGCCGCCATATCTACTCAAAATGTTCTAATAGTGAGTAACACCAGGGTGCCAACCCCCAGTGCTACTTTACATGAATGCCACCCCCAAACAGATAGTGACACCTTGGCTCCCAACACTAGTGCTGCCAAACAGCCCACAGACACTGAAGTACCCAATCCACAGTGTTGGGAACCTGAAAAGAAAACCGTCCAGCGAAGATCTTTTTGGCTGTTGTTGCTTCAATTTGTTTTCTTCACTGTAAAGAAGAGAACAGTCCCTCAGCAAAGTCTGACCCCCTGACCCCCCAACTCTGTACCACCACCCACCCACAGCCCTTACTCGCCCAAAACAATTCAATGCCATAATCCGCCCTCTGCAATGAAACCATCCTGCTCCTGCAACATTGATAAGTATGGTCAATGACTTTTCAATGTGTTTCAAACATTTCCTCGTACCATGTCATGTTTGAATATTTTTTTCACCCATCCGTTTTGGAATCCCCACCTCATGAACAAGGGAGGTGAAATTTTTCAAGTACAACCAGAAATGGGATTTCACTGTTTATCCACGAAATCACCTTTCCAGACAGATTTAAAGCAGCAGTGCAACAAAATTGGGCAACAAAATTTGACTCTCAAATTTTTTCACAATGAAAGATTGCAGGCACCTTCCGGTTTTATTTGATGGTAAAGTCTTCTAGTTCCACCACAGTTCAAGCATTCTGTAAATGTTTTAATTTGCGCTTTTTTTTTTCCTCAAGAAAAAAATAGCCATCCCATTTGGCCTAGAAATATCATTGTAATCCTGGCAAGGGTTAGGAGCGAAAAAGGAAAAAATATTGTGCACAGCATAAGAGGTAGCTAGAAAGATAGATTTGACAGGTATGCTAATATTTTTTTTAATTTGCAACTGAAACTAGATTTTTGTAGAAAAGCATTTTTTGTCGCACTGTTGCTTTTAAAAAATGTCACCTACCTGGTTTAAGACGTGGGGTCATAAAAAGGTTATGTTGAAATTTTGGGTTGAAAGTATAAAAAAACAAAGTTATGAATGAACAGCAACATTTTTCAATGTTCACTCATAACGTCGCTATTTTGTTTTTGTAATTAAAACTATTATGAATTTGACATTTACACATACAAAACAGTCAGAGTCCACAACAAAAGAAAAATACACAGTTACAGTGAAAGGCAGGACAAAGCATCGTACAACTGATTAAACATTAGTTTGGAGCTAACCGATGGTAAATTTGACTAAATTAGCAGTGCTGGGGGTCTTGGCAACTTTCAGAGACAACAGCATAACCATCCAAATCTTGGTATTAATGCATTACAATGAAAACGAATTATCTACAAATTGATTGTCAGTTTCCAGTTTGTACAAAGCTATTTTCTCCAAGTCTCCTCAAACACCGGGAGATGGTTTAAAAAAATAAGGTCTGCATCTCCAAGTGATGCAAAGAATCTATAATTGCAGTCCACTGAGCTATTGTTGGTGAGTGGGCCTTGAGCCAGAGCCTGGGGACCACCTACTTTTCTCCAGTAAGTAAAATAAAAAAAAAACAGTCATTTCCCTCTGTCATGCAGTGTAGGAGGGACTACAGATAACAACAGTAACAGAGGGGTAAGCAGGCACGGTCAAGTAAACATTCACTCCAAGATAAGAGCTACTGTTCCCCAGTAAGATGTCAAAACTGGGCAGCTCCAAACAAATGCGTGCCTGGTCAGTCTGGGTTTCCTCACATGCTCTCCAGCACCTTACGGCCTGTTCTCCCATATAATTCATCTGAACTGCAGGGGTCTTAAAAAAAAAAAAGAGTACAACATTTCCAGGTGAACTCTTTAAGGTAGGGTACCGTGAACAGTTTGTAGGAGAGCAACGCACATTTCTTTTTCACAGAGCTTTTTGGCTCTTTGATCACTGCCTTACTCCTTCAGTCGGGTCTCCGGCTGACCCCCCAGCCCCCCCCACCGCCATCGTGTCCTGCAGGGATCTACGTGGAGAAGGGCCCAAGGCCTGAGGAGACCATCATTAATAGTGGTCACATACTTTTTGTGGTTTTCTCCATTATCTCCTGGTCCCTCCTGCTACCTCTAGTTGGCGGGCGTAGCCTCTGGCAGACTCAACGATAGCAGTGTGCACTGGGCTGATACCACCCCTCACGAGGAAGCTTACGTTCTGGCTCACCATGGAGGGCGTCTCTCCCCAGCTGACTCGCACTCCCCTTGGGAGCATTCCCCAGCTTTTGCTGCCCAATTCTGGTAACCCCAGGCTAGCTACCAAACCGGAGTCACCAGCATGGAAGTGTGACATGCTTCCACTGAGCCATCATGCAGACTGGCAACACATATTTAAGCCACTTCTTTTCTTCACAAGCCATCTGAAAGTCTGCTGTCCATCTGGGAAAGAACGGATACCATGGAGTCCTTGGACTGGTCCCTCATGGTGGCATACAACTGACCCACTATGTGTGTTCCTACCCCCCCCACTGGTATGTACAAAGAGCTCTCTGGGCAGATCTAGGAGCTGCTTTGACTTCGGATAAGGTGTGGTTATGGCAAACCAGATCTGCAGGTAATGAAGGTGGTCCGTGGGTGGAAGGGTGCATTTGTCCTGGAGTTCTTGTAATGGAAGTATCCCTTTAACATCCAATAATTGATGTAAACAGATGAGCCCCTTCTGAGCACAATGCCACAGGAATGGGTCAATTTTGGTCAGAGGGTTCGAGTGATCATGCACAAGACCTCTAACAAGGTACCCTGCCACACCCCATGCCAAGCAAGAATAACAGTATCAGGGAAGAATATGGAGAGAGGGAGGTAGCCAGGGGCGAAGTTTATAGAATGGCTCCTCATATCGTTTGTACTCTTCAATATTTTGACCCCATATTTCAACATAGCCCTATTTTTACCCTACCTCATGAACATGCCAGGTGTGTTTTTTCAAATCCTGACCAAAATGTGTTTTTGCGCTTGTGCCCAATACTATGTTTTGGCCAGAAGAAGGGATCATAAAAAGACTATGTTGAAAACCTTGGGTCAAAATCTACAAAAACAGAGTCATGAGTTATGTTCCTGGCCGCCCACTGGCCGAGTGGATAGCATGATGTGTTCCCTTGCTGGTGACTCGAGTTTGGGGGGCAAGCCTGGATAGCCAGCTGGGCAATATGAAGATGGAGGCTGGCACGGTCATGCACCACTGGCCCTAACCTGGGAAGGGATTATGCAGTGTTCTGTCGCACAGGCGACACCTTGTGGTGTGCTGCAGAACCTTCCCTGACAAGGGTTTGATGTGTATGTCAAGACTTGATGTGGCCACGTACTGCATCAGGAGAAGTGGGTTGGTATGAGAAATGGGGAAAACAACAGCTGGCAGGATGAAGGTCCAGTAGCTGCTGGCCTCACACAACCGACAGGACCCACCCTCGCCCGCAGCCAGGCAACCAGCCTCATCACATAACATTCCAGGAACTTACCTTTTACCTTTGATACCCCCCGCCAGATTCCCCTCATGGTGGGGGATAGGAGCGGGAAGGACATCCACCCCCCTCCCCACCTGACCCTCAGCCAGTTTGGCAGTCTGGCATTCTGTCAGTGTTGCAGGGCATGCAACAGCTGGGGGGCTTCCTCCTGCCCTGATGGCAACTGATGAGCACAGCAACATGCTCTCCCCCCCCCCCCCGAGGAGAGCAGAGTGGTCTCAGGGATGCTGAACCCTCTCCACCTCCCCCATGCTGGCCTCTAAGAGCCACCCGAGTCTGTTCCCAAAACTGGGTCAGTGCTGTAGTACTTGTATCACCCCACCTGAACAACCTGCTTTAAACAAACAAAAAAAACTCTGCAAGTCCTCCCCCCCGGACATAGCTGATTGGTATTTTTATTACTCATATTAACCCATTTTACCTTTTATGTCTACAGGTCAGATGAAATAATGACCATGTTGTAGCAGGGCACTGACCATGGTGTGGCAAGACACTGACCACGTGCATCAGATGAGTACTGTATTGCTTTATGCTCATAGTACCTTGTTTGTCCTAGTTAGTCACTAAAGAGCTGCAAATCCGTTTAAACACCATCACTAATCTTGTTTTACAGGTACACCTGGATGTTCCCTTGAGTCCCTCCCTCCGGTAAGAGATCTCTTACTTATTAGTTACACTAGGCGAGGTGTAATGCTGTACCTACATATATTATAGGTGGTTGGTGACACAGGGCTTGAAATATCTCCACCATTTTGTTTATTCTAATTCATGCAAACATGAGGATGGATATGCTTCCACTATCACAAAAAGAAGAGATATTCTTTGCAGAAACAATCTTAATGCAGACATTAGGATTGAAGAACACAAAGCGCACGAAAGGAAATGAAAAACATTAAGGTTTTGAGTTGCAGGAGTCTTGGTGAATTGGTGGTGTGGTGTTTCTTGGGGTTTCCAATCCCAATGCCTCCATCCCCCAAGCAAACTAGGTTAAACGTGATTCCTTGCTTCATACACGGACTGCAAGGCCCATCGTGAAGGAAGCTATGACTGATTCTTTTGGTCACATGTGGCAAGCTATACTTCTCTACCCCTAAAGAGTATATGCCTATGAGGCACTGGCTTGGAGCTGTACTTTCTGCTTCAGACAGGAGGCTACAGGCTGGGGGAGTGGTGGGCATTAGGAATGACAACCCCAAGGAACATCACACCAGTGATTTGCCTAGACTCCCAAGTCCCGAAAACCCTGATGGTTTTCATTTCATTACTTTGTGTGCATTGCGTTCATCAACCCTAATGTCTACATCAATTTATTTATTTATTTTTTTTATTACAATGAATCTCTCTCTACTCTCTCTCTCTTCTACAGCTCTATATGTCTTCCATACATATATAAGGACAAACACTGCAGTCATTATGCATCAATGAATTAGGTACAGCACTGGTAGTGTAGGTACTATTTACAAACTACCAGAAGCCACTGTACACCAATAAGCTAGATTCTGGTAGAGCAGGGACTGTATACAGACAAACACTGCAGTCACTGTACACTTGAGAGTTATGTAACCCAGTCTCCACAAGGGCATATGTCTTACTTAACAGGACCAGGACTGTGGGTAGTTTCAGGTCTCAGATAAACTGTGGACTGGGGGTTGGGCATCCTTCAATGCTTTAAACCCCCTTAAACACTTCCAGTGAGTTTAAATAAAGTTAATTGTCCACAACATAAAATCATGATCAAAGCAGAGTATCATACGTATTTGTTCTCCTTCACATGAGAACTGTCAACAGCCAACAGAAACAGTTCTAACCATGCAGCATGTATCATTTAATGATTGTTACTGCATATGATGTTAAACTCAAAATTACTTACACACCAGGTTCCCAAGACAATGAGACAGGGGTCTCTTAAAATGAACAGACTTTCCTCTCCTGCTAGTGATATTTACATGCTTTCTAGAATGATACCCAGTTCCCACATTTCTGGCAGCTAGTGTTGCTTGGATAGTCCTTTTGACTATCCCAATGAGATCCGATAGATCTCCAGATCAGAGATCTTATCCAACCCAACTGAGATCGCAGATTCAAGGTCAGATAGTGGGAGTCGAAGTCAGATGTCTGCCTTGGATCACAGAATAGTTGGCAGGCATCCTATTGGATCCCAGGTGAGGAGACCTTGTTGTCGAATACCAACAGTATCTGATGCCATCCAGTATCTGAAAAAATATCAATGGTATCCAAGCAACACTACTGGCAGCATAAAAATCCTGCCCCTAGTGTACCTTCTCCATATTTTGTACTTATGGTTACTGGAGAGCAATAACCCTCCGACTAATTAAAGGAGAACTAAAGTCAACATTTACAAAAAAATATGTTGTGCAGAGTGTTTTGATTTGCAGGTGAACTTCTAGTAAGTCCTTCCCTTTACTCGATGAAAGGAATTTTTCCTAAATTTGCTTGTTGGTTTTATGAGCCCCCCCGGGGATCTCCATATTAGGAATTTCTAATGGTTCTTCTTGCTCCTACAGTGCCTCCTGTCCCATTTGACAATGATGTGTCCAGGTCCATTAATTCAACAATAGCTGTTTTTTCCTCAGGTTTACAGTAGTAGAGCTGTTATGCTAGTTAACTTTCCTTGTCCAGGGATCTCTAATGAAGATTACATTTACACATGACAAATGCTGGAGGAATAATTGAGTGGGCTGTTCTGTAAGGAAACAACTGGAGTCTTCGCTAATTATAGCATCTGTGACCTCGGGTGATTTGTGTGCTTTCTCAATGGTCATGTGCAGTTCGATAAAATAAAAGGCTTTAAAAACAAAACATTCTCTTCTGCTTACTAGACCTAGCCACATACCTAGAAAACAGAAAGTTTGGATTAGACAGAGTTGTTTAGCTGAAGTAAGAATATCAGGCCTCTAACAGTAGATGCTGCAGCAGCAGTTATTACGCTCTGAATCAATGGTCCTGGACGCATCACAGTCGCATGAGTCAAGAGGCACTGTAGGAACCAGAAAGGCAATTAGAAATACTAATATGAAGATCCCCAGGGGCCATAAAACCAGCAAGCAAATTTAGGAAAAAATTATTTCAGCAAGTACAGGGAAGTATTTACTAGGAGTACCCTACAAATCAAAACACTCTGCACAACGTATTTTTTGTAAATTTTGACTTTAGTTCTCCTTTAAAGAATCACCATGTTTTAGCTCCTAAGATTCTGAAAGGGGAACTATCCTCTGCCTGCTGACACAGTTTCATGAAATGGAGGAACAGGGACTAGCTCCACCTTCCTAATGAAATTTCAGTTGAAAGCGATAGATTGGGGCAGCACAAGGGCCTGATACAATGGAGCTCCAGGAAGCAAATTTACTTCCACTTTTAGACAAAAAGACCTGAAGCACTATGGAATGCTCAATGCACTTTAAAATAACTCTTAAAATGGCAAGTTCAAACTCTGGTTCACTTATCCCCAATATACAGATTCCCCAAATTACACTCACAATAAATCTTATAGAAAGTAGGGATTATATTTCAGAAATACTTAAGTTAAATGTGTTTCATTCACAAAGCAATTTTAACTTTTAGAAACGAAATCAGCCTTGAGCCACAAGAATTCCTTACCTCTCTTGAGATTTGAGGTGAGTTTACAATCTTCTCCTTTTCAAAGGATACAGCAAGACAGCTTTAAGATAGCTGTATTCTTTTTTCATACAGATTTGTATCACCTCTTTGCTGTCATCACTGGCATATACACTAGTCAAGTGATTTATGCCATCATACAAAAGGCAGAGGATTTTTCTTCCATCAGTTTTCTCCCAACCTCCCTCCTTAACATGGGCCATGCCCTACAGTCTTGAAGATGTGGCGTAACCTCATGAAAGGAATAAGCTCTGTGGCCTGCTTGCAGGGGTAGCTGCACACTAGATCCCACAGCCAGCCCTTCTTAGCTGAGGAACACCGCTCTTTGGCTGCTGCTTGGTCTGCTTTCTGATGTGGCGACTGGAGTCCGCTCAAGAACTCCTGCTGTCAGTACAGCAACACAATGCACTGCTGCTTGGCCCCGAGTCAGGGCAGCCAAGTTAGTTATATTCTTAATGTGAAACACTACAAAATCGCAGTACTGTAAATCACTCCATCTAACCGTCTACTTACTGCTAGAGGTGTCTTCAAGATAATTATCCTGCTCTTCAATCACTTCCTCCTTTATCTTACAAATGGGAAGTTCCTCCCCCCCTTCTATCAGTGATAAGAAGTGTTCCAATGGGACTGTATATCCTGCACATTGATTAAAAAACAGATACATAGTTAAAGGCTCAGATCTTTAAAGATGGTTGACATTAGCAGTTTTTAAAAGTGCCTTCACTTGAGGTTACTTTTTTGACTTTACATATTGGCTTTTGCCGTGAGTGTATTAGAATGGTGCAAGCACACATTTCTGATGATAAACAGCACATCAAAATGTTTAATTTATTCATAGTGATCAGGGCTAAGAACAGAGTTTTTTTTTTTTTAAACATTTTAAAACCCCTGTCTTAGTTCAGGCATGAAATACAATGTAAAGAAAAATGGCTATATTGATGTTTTTGCCAGAAGTACATTTATACTAAAAAACTATGTCATGATTCTTTTTTCTGCCAACAAATACTGCTGCTTTTTTTTCTTTCCCCAATTTATTCTTTATGTTCCTGAATCTCCTAGACGGTCCTCTGGCTAGGAGCCACCGGGCCATCCCTCAGTCCCCACTTAAGCCACCACTGCCTGCCCCATGGACCCTCAGTTTACCCTCTGGACAGGGGTAGAGGGTCGCTGGCTACACCCCCGGTTGCACACCTTGTCGGGTTGCTTGCGGCGGCAGCGAGGACTGCCCCAGATATACCCGGGTCCTGCCTGAAGCCAGCACTAGGGTGGAGCTTTTGTTCCCCACTGCAGCGATATTCTGGCGATGTCAACATGTGCACAGGAAGACCAAAGTGCCGGCGCACACAAAGCAGACATGGTGCTCCCTGCTGCACTGCCACCTCAGGTCACCCAGGTGCAGTGGTCCAGATAATTTTTAGGACTCAGAAGTATTTACTACTGTCTTCTTACACCTGGTAGCATTTTCATCCAAATGGTAGTACTGTCATCCACTGACCCATCTTGTACCCCCCCCCCCATATCTAAACCAAGTCTCAATCTCACTGGATGCCTGCAGTCACTAACTGTCTAATACTGCTGTGGAGTCATACTGTGACCTTATTTTTAAACATTGTCATGTTGCAACAGTCCTTCTAACCAGCCAGTGAGCAACTCCTGTCCCCACCCCTATGGGTTCCTGTGTAGTGCTATGACTGCTAGCATCTCATGGTACTGCCAACTTTGTACTTGTGTACCACATATTGTAAATTTGCAGGGTGGGGAAAAACTTTCTAAAATCAGAAAGTGGGAGTATGTCAGTCAAAAATGGTAGTAAAATACTCCTTTACTCCCCTTATCTGTTCCCTTGCCCAGGTGGCAGAATCACTGTGGGAACGGCAGCCCTCCCGGCCCGGGAAAGGAGAGCAGTCCATGGGATGCTTAATCCTTCTCCTCCCCCGTCCTCTCTCTCTTCCTCTTCCTCTCTCCCTCTCCCTCTCGCAGCCCAGGCTCGTTCCTGAACCCGGGTCATCCTCGTCACAAGCAGTAACTCTACCACTGCGCCAGCAGGCCGGCTATACTGCCGCTTTAAGTTAGTTATATTGCTAATGTGAAACACTTCAAACATCAATGTACTGTACAACTGTTCTTTGTCATTTACTTACTGCTTGAACTATCTTCAAGATGATTCATCGGCTGCTGCTCAGTATCTTCCTCCTGTTCATCACCACTGGGGAGTTCCTTATCCCTGTCTATCAGTGATAACAAGTGTCCTAATGGGATTGTGTATCCTGCACATTGATAAGAAAAAGGAAAAAGGTACTTGAAATAATATTTACAAATAGCACCCATTGTTGCTCATATTCAAAAATAAATAAATAAATAATTCCAACAATCTGATTGGCTGATGAGGGTTGTCTAGCTGTGTTTCTGATAACTAACACCACCTCTGTAAAGAAGAGTCTGACTTTAGAGAAAAGCACAGTACTGCTAGTGCAAATAACTAATGCATACAGATGTGTCTGCCTTGCATATGGACAAAGATCTGGTATCTGTGGCACTGTTTGTAGAGTCCTTAAAGCTGGCTACAAAATGCTACAAAGGAGGCTGAATCTGATTGGCTTCGCTGGGAGTAGTGTGCATTGGTCTGATTCCTGTTTATGAGAAAGATCACAAGCCGTCACAGTAAATTGGTAACAAAGTAGAATAAATGTCAAAAAGGGCTCCTCAAGGGGTTCAATGCTGCGAAACTCAAAGATTTAGCTTTGTACAGATATGCAGTCTATTCTATGGCTTGGGTACAAAATAATATGATGGCACCTCTTCCCGTTTTGTATTGGTAGAAATGAGGTGCTGTATTTATGAATGATGAACTTCACAACAGTGATTTAAATAAAGAAATGTTGCTCTCAAATAAGTCTGCACTTGGCATAAGATAATCGTTAAAATGTTTGAACTGTTCCCCCACAGGTCCCCATGGGGAATTATCAAAGGAATGCAATCCGACTGGTATGAGGGGAACCTTCGAGATACTACTTTTCTCCAGCATCAAAGAATTGTATGTATTAATGAAAAGAAAGTAACATTTGTGTGCCAATGTCATATAGGTAATCCACTACAAGGCATGTGGCCATGCTCTGATATACATATGCCTTGGGTGCACTGTGAGGTATGAGGCCGCAGGCTGAGTGCATTCAACCACCCAAGGCATGCATATATTAGAGCATGACCGCACACCCTGTAGTGGATTAGCAGTCTCATAAAATGTCCAGAAGATTCTGAGGGATAAAAAGAAGGGCAGGTGTGCGGTCATTGCGGAATAATGCATGGTCATGTGGTGTGTTTCATCCAGTCAGGAGACTGGATTTTCACAGATTTTTTTCTTACCCGTTTTATAGATAAGGGATATGCGATGCAGTCCTGTTGTATAAATGATTTATCTTCATGACAGCAGTTTGACCTTGGGTAACCTCACGAGTGGCATAAGCCACGACTGATGTGCCTGGGGTCAAACTGCTCGAGTGAAGATAAATCATTTGTACAAGGTCTCCATCGCATGTGCCATTTATTCAATAAGCTGGGATCATTTGTGACAAGCTATTTTTTCAAGGCATCTTTTTGTTTTATTTTAATTTATAGAAGTTTGGGGGTTTATTTGGTGACAGTGTACTGCTGCGCTTTGGGTCTGAAGAGGATTGCTAGGGATGCAGCCATGTGGACTCCATATCGATGTGCTGACATCACTGCTGATTGGTGTAGCACTCAGCTTCTCAAAGAACTTCATAAGAACATGGCAGCAATGGTTAGCAAGCAGTGGTGGTGGTGGTGGTGGTTCTGGCGGGTTCAACGGAGGCTTGTAGCCTCTTGTTGTCTCACTGATTATTCAAGCAGGCCCAAGCGTGGTTCAACAGTTTGGGGAGCAAACTCATTTATAAAAAAGATGTAATTGCGCTTGTTGTTTGTACAGTAACTCAGAGAGATGTAGAGGGGGTACAGTGTGCGGAATGGTATTGGGCTGATGGAGCTGAGGGGTACGAGTGGTGGCAGCTACAAGAGAAGGACACTGTGGTTTGGAACAGGATCTGCAGCGAGAAAAAGAAAAACAGTAAACTGTTTAAAAGTGCTAACAATTACTATTGGGGGGGTCCCTCTACGCCAGTGCTGTTTGTAACAGGAAAGTAAAACTGCTGCTGAGTAGCAAGTAGTGCCGGGGGATGATGACAAACCTACTATGTGTGTAAGTCTTGATAACGTAGCTACAATATGTATAAATTTCATTTATACATACAGTTGCTTCGATATCAAGACTTATCACATGGCTCCTGTGTTCATGCCTATAGCATAAATATATTTATTTATTTAGTTTTTGTTTACCGGGTAGGTGCCATAGCCACAAAACTGACTATTTTCAGACATGACCCGAGAGATTACAAACAGTTAAACAGTCAGACAATTTGCAGATAATTTACAGAAATACAGCAAACCAAAGAGATATACAAGCAATGCTATGAAGTAATAGTAATAAGAGCCGAAACAGATGAAAATACAAAATAATTTGAAAAATACAATCATTAGACATGAGTGTCATGTTTCACAGTCCGTAGTAAGTGCTCTACATAACAACTGTCAAAGCCGATGAGAAGGGTAGCACTGAGAACAACATATGTTTTGAGATAACTGGCCAAATAGTGTCAGTGGCTCAGTAGGTAGCACACTCACCTCTGAAGTCGGGGGAATCAGAAGGCTGTGGGTTCAGTTCCCACATCTGGCACATGGGTTAATATCCCAGGTACTGACACTGTAGTGCAGCATGAGAGGGTTGATGCACTTCTGAGGTGTCATCTCTCGGATGAGATGTTAAACCGAGGCCTCATCTGCCTGGATTGGTGGTAGTTCAGGTGGATGTTAAAGATCCTATGGCACTTATCGAAAAGAGTAGGGGAATTTCTCCGGTGTCCTTGCCAAATTTTCCTTATTCACTAAAAATACCACAAACAGCTTAATCTGGTTCAATTTCAGTTGCTTACCATCTGTATCCCCCGGTCACCCCTGAAAAAGGGACTTCTAGGCCCAGCGGGCTTACCGGGTCAACAAAAACAAAACAAACAAAATAAAAACTGATATCTCCCTGAACAAGGAAAGATACCACATAAGCATTAATCCACGCCAGAGGAGGGCTCCACTAGGGGATTAATGCCTAGTTGGGGAGGTGGCAGAGTACTTCCAACCACCAACCAGGCATTAATCCCCTAATAGAGCCCAACTCTGGAGTGGATTAATGCTCTTGTAACAAGGGCAATGTGCAAATGGGTAATGTTGCATTTTTACCTGTTATATATTATAGATACAGATAGATGCACTGTTTTACAAAATATGATTTGAAATGAAAACTATAGAGTACTTCTGATTTGCTCACAACCATATTTATTCATACAGTGGTGTATTTTTGCTTACAGATTAATAACTTTCTCATTTGAAAGCAAGACAATGATTAGTGCTATGGTACTTTAATTTTTACAATCTATATGTACTAATTTAAGTTTTTTTAATTGTTTCTCTTGTCTCACCGATGTGTCTTGCTTCTACTGGCATGTCTCGGCGATGCACATATTTAATGTCTCTCATGTGTACTGATCGCTGCTCTTTTTCTACTGATTGAAACACTTTAACACTATTAAACTACTGCAAACTACTTTAACATTCAATGCATGTTGCTTTAAGCAATATTAACTTTCTACTTAACGGAATCATGCCATGCGGATTTACTTCGTTCCGGTGCACAGATTCCGTCGTAAGCCACTTCTGCCATACTGATGATCCACCCAGCGACCGATGCCCATGACTCCACATATGGCAAATGTGCAAGTAAAATTCTCCATGTCATTTGTCAGACTGTGTTCTGAAATCCACGTAAATAGCACAACGTCCGCCGGGTAGGTGGGGAAGATACATTTGTTTGAGTTCAAAAGTGCATTGTGGTGGTGGTTTTAATGTGCTACTACAGTAGCAGTGATTATTGTATGCGATTTTGGTGCTTCATGGGTGTTACAGGGATAGCAGTAGCGGACATTACTGTGGGATGAATACCCGCTTTGTTCTGATCACCTGCTGTGTTTAAGTCAATTGTGAGGCTCCTTTTCACGTCTTGTTTTTAACCATGTTATAATATGACAATGCATGAAGAAAAGAATCATTATCTTTTCTTGAAGCATTATGTCATAGTGATATATTCCCTTGTACCATTATGTCATAGTGAATTCTTAACTAATTCAGGTTTAGAATGTTCGGCCTCAGTAGCAGCACTACCTATGCTGAAACGTAAATAACTTTAAAATTAAAAATGATAGCATGGTACTGTGACCATGAAAATTGTTCAGCACAGACATATTTACAAAATGAGTGGTGTTCCATTTACAGATACCTTTTAGATTTTTGTTATAATCAGCAAAAAACTATTTAAAATGAAAAATGATAGTATGGTACTTGGAGCAAAAAAGTTGTTCAGCACAAAAATGTCTAGAAAATGAGTGGTGTTTCATTTATAGATGCCAGTTACTTTTTTGTATGAGCAAAAAAATGGCAGATTATTTTTTTTTTTAACTTTTTCGACAAATACCCCCCAAAAACAAAAGAATTGTACATCAAACGTTCCCATTATGTACTGGCTATAATGTAAAGCTATTAGACTCAGTGAGTTAAACAGAAGTAGTAGTTCATCTTGGAAACCACACCCAAACAAGTACTATAACTGTAAAAGAAGCCAAAAGTTACACATTTCAAAGTCGGAAGTACTTTTTTTTTTAAAAACATGTTCCCAATCATGTTCATCCCCAAACATATGCCTGTATGAACAGAAGATGAGATGGCTTGATTGAAGATATATTTATCTTCAATCGAGGCCAATGATATTAAAGGGAACTAGTCATCCCAGAACTAGCGACCACTGCACAGTGTGGTTCCAGGAGAATACAAGTTGATGGAGATAGATAAAAACGTTTATTTTTTTAACAGGAGACCAACTTTTAGGACTGTAAGGCCCCATTTTACAAAGTTGTCCCATACAAGCAAATGATTACATAGGGTGGAAAGTGCAAAACTTAACAATTGTTTCAAAGAGGACCAAAGACTTACAATTGGAATCCATAAAACACATTTAACTATAAACTTACGAGAGAGTTTTAAAAAGTACAAAGACAGGGGATCTTCATTTAGTACTGTGTAGCTGTTTTTTAGTGTATCATGCTGTTTCGCCAATGTTGCCATGTATGTCTAATGTATGTTTTGTGCTCTCCCGGGTCGTTCCTGAAAATAGGCATACTACTTGTCTAATGTACTTACCCAGTAAACAAAAGCTAAATAAATAAATAAATAAAAAACAGAAACATTTATACAACACTATGGAACAATGTTTCCCCACTAGGCAATCACAAGATATAAAGTTAAACAAAGTGTCCACGTGGTGTGAGACAAGACATCACACAAGGTCCATTGTTCATAAATTGTTTACATAATATGCAACAGGCAATCCTATTTTATAACCCATCCATTTCTTACCAATATCCTAAAGCCCTTAACTATCCTAGACAGTAACAAGTAACTGTCCACATCGTGTCTATACCGTTCCTAAACTCTCCTAGATTTCTTGCATTTATAATCTCTGGGTTTAATTCATTCCATATTTTTGAGAGGTAATACCTTCTTTGCATCTTACTATACACATTATTCACAAAGGGGATCCTTAAACCTTTGTTTTTTTATGTCCCTCAAAGCATATTTATTTGTTGGTTTCTGTGCATATTTTGTTCCATTTTCATTTCTCTCTCCAAATTTCACATCCACTTTTTGACCCAGTTGTTTTTTCCTTCAGATTTCGAGGGAGTCCCAATTTAACTGTTGCAGAAGGCTGCAGTGGTGTGTATTGGAATGGCATTTTAAGACAAATCTTGCTATCTTGTAAAATACTTTATTTATTTATTAGCTTTTGGTAACCGGGTAAGTGCGCTAGGCAACAGACCTGCCTATTTTCAGGCACGACCCGGGAGAGCACAGGACATTGGTTACAATATGCAGAAATGCACAGACATAATATAGGTGTACAGAAGCAAAACAAGATATACATTGGGTAGTACAGTAACAGTTACATAAGGGTACATTTTAGGCATAGATCATAATAAGGATGTAAAATAAAGCAATTAGCGTAACCATAAGACAGCTGAGGACAGTAAAGACATCAAGGTTCATAGCCACCTAGACAAATTGCATGGGAGAACATTAGTGTAGTACTCAGGGTCAGACCAGACAGCCTGCAGTGGGACAAAGCAAATTAAGAGCATTTGCATTGGCCAGAGGCTAGAGGTGGGTGAACAGCGAGTTTTGAATTCTCGATGGGAGGATGCGTTTTCACCATAAGGGGGAGTGAGTTCCAGAATTTGGGAGCAAAATGGTCAAATGCCTGTTCACCCATTTTTGTCATGCAAGGTCTAGTGGAGAGCATGGGGACAGAGGAAGACCTGAGGGTACGGGTGTGTGAGGCAGGAGTCAGGAGGTTGGCAAGATAGACAGGGCAGGGAGGTCTAGACAGGGAGTCGATAAAGCAGCCCAGGGAGTAGGCTCGAATATCCTTAGGTGACAGCCAATTTAACTTATCTAGTGAAGTTTTTGTTGCATGTTGATAGATTGTACTACCGTATTCTAGTACTGGAAACAATAGTTGCTGTGCTACTTTATTTCTGTCCTCTTTAGGCAAAAATGAGACTTTCCTATGCAGAACTCCCAGTATGACATTCACTTTACTCACAGTGCTGGCTATATGCCCTCCAAATGTAAGTTTGTTATCCAAAAGTACCCCCAGGTATTTGTATTGTTCCACTTCTTCCAACTTATAATTATCTAGGGTAACAATATTCAATCCTTGATTATGTGTCTTTGTTGTACCTCTCATTTTAAACAACATAGCTTGAGTCTTTTTCCTACTCAGGACCATTTTGGAGGCCTGCAGCCAACATTGCAGATTTCAAAATCAGACTGCAGGGTATTCTGCAGTTCCATTCTATCCTTGGCTCTGACTATCAGGGCCATTATCATCTGCACATAGATGAATTTTACACCTTTCAATCAACTGTGGCAATGGGTTTATGTAAATTAAAAACAGAAGGGGGGGCCAGACTCGAGCCCTGGGGGACACCACTAAAAATCTCCCCTTTCTCAGATAGTACATCAGCCACACAGACTTACTGAGTGCGCTCGGACAGGCAGGCGAGCATCCATGTTTTAACTGGATCAGACATGCCAACAAGCGTAAGCCTATCCATCAAAATGCTGTAGTCAACCAAATCAAAGACTTTTGAGAGGTTAATGAACACCACTCCAACAGTCTCCCCCAACTCTAGTCCATCTGAGACTGTATCTATGAAGTCTGCCAGAGCAGTGTCTGTCAAAAAGAGGCAGTATAGCGCAGTGGTCTAAGGCTCTGAGCTGCAAATCTGGTGACATCCAGCAGACCAGACCTGGGTTTGAATCCCACAACTTACACTTGCATACTGTGCGACCCTGAGCAAGTCACTTAACCTCCTTGTGCTCCCAGGTCGCTCCTGTAAAAAAGCTTTCAGCTTAGTGTGCTATACCTGGTTAAACAACTAAATAAAAAAAAAAACCTCCCTCCTCTAAAGCCTACCTGGCAGTCCGATAACAGTTTATATTTTTCAAGGAACTCATATATTTAAGCAATAAACCATGACAGGGTGTTGGTGATGCTGGTTTTACCCACGCCTGGTGTGGTTCGGTTATGAAGCCACAGGCCGAGTGACTAAACCTTGCCAGGTGTGGGTAAAACCAGCATCACCAACACCCTGGAGTGGTTTATTGCAATTATACAAATGTGTTGTGTGGTAAAATACGAACAGAAATTGCATTGCGATTATTTTTTTGGGGGAAAGAGTACGGAAATAGTAAAATATCCTTCCATGTAAAAAAAATAGTCCAGACAGTGGGTTTGCTTTTAAAATGAAGAAATGTTTATTTTTTGTGTTTTAACATTTTTTTTGAGGTTTTCATTTTATTTGAAGAAGAGACAAAGTAATGATGTGGTTAACTTAAGCAGTGAAGCAGAACAGTAGCTGTGAACAGATATGGTTTTAACATGTATTATTGCTTGAAAGTAGATTCATTTTACTATTTCAGAAAAAATCTATCTTAAATGATTACGTATTGTAATGTTATAGTAATCTTGTTTATCAGTCTTTAAGTCCAGTGTAGTATTTTGTATCTGTGTCCTGTGGCTTTAAGATGGTTGTTGATTTTTTTTTTTACTTGTCCGATGCCTGTGGGCTGTTGTCATTTCGAGTAGGCTTGGGGGAGTGCAGGTAGTTGTTAGGAACCTGTAAAAGGAGAGAAAAAAAAATTATTTTATTTTTGAAAGATTTTATTGTAATTTATAGATGATGTTGCTTTTTGTGTTACCTTAGAACTATTTGTAGTAGAAATTGACTGTGCCATAACTGAAGAGACCACCAAAGGAAGTTTGGTTCGATCCAGGGTGTGTGGAGCTGCAGGCATGCTGGCTGGATCCGGTTCCGATGTTCACTCGGGATGGCTGGTTATTGAGTAGTGGGTGTCTGTTTGCATCATGGCTTGCAGATGGTGGGATTAATTGCAAAACGCTGGCGATGTTTGAAGAAGTTATCTGTGGACTTGGAGGCTGATTCTGAGGTATGTCAGTTCTGGGGCTGTGCACTGTCGGCGATTGCATATCTGAAGGAAGTGATTCTTGCAGCTGTTTTGTGTTTGGGAAGGGGAGATTTGGGAGAGGGGTTGCAGTTTCCTGACAGTTGCCTTATGATATGATGTTTCCCCAATTTTTAAAGTCATCCATGTTGGGCTTCCAGTAACTCCGAAGTGATGATTCATTTTTGTGACCAGCTATTGCCATGATTTGGCAGAATTCCATTCCTGCATCACTCAACAAGGTCACTGTAGTTGCTCTTAAAGTGTGATTTGTGTAGACATCTGGCAATTGGGCTTCTTTGCAGATGAGTGGCAACATTTTTCCCAGGTAGTTAATGCCCATAGGCTCGTTGCTGTACCATACTGGCATTTTATCCAGGATATCTTTAGGAAGTCTTTTTGGGTGGAGGAACAATGCTGTGGGGTTTGGTGGCAACTTGTTTAGGTACTTCTCAAAACTTTTCACGGGACACAGGGGATCGTCAGGTTGCTCAAACATGCAGCCTCTTGTGAGATGGCGTGTGGGATCATTGTACTCTTTATGGTTTTTTGTTTCTTCATTAAATGTTTTTGTGACGTACCGTAAGCCGTTTTCTGCAGTTTTTATTTCAAATGACTGTGTTGTGAATTGTCTGACCCCTTCATTGCCTTGCCTTACAAAATGTAGCTGAATGTCTAGCTACACTTTTTGAACTAGCCCTTTTGCAGTTTGTGGGGAAACTGCATCAGAATTCCTAATGCTTGCTAGCTGGGATATTGTGAGTGCAGGGTGGTGTTGAGCAATATCTTTTCCTGACTTGTGGTATTTTTTTACAACTGCTTTGAATATGTTGTTTGCAGTTGAGAACTCTGGGTCAAGCATTAAATTGAGCTGTCTGGTGATGGGGGGTCATTTATATATCTGTTGAGTCCACAACATAAACTGACAAAGCTGCTGAGTACATATTCTTCACCAGATGTATTTCTAACTGTGCTGTAGTAGCTGCGCAGGACGTCATTTAACTGCTGGGCTGAGATATTTTTGAAATCTATTTCTATGTGTTTTTCTTTTGCCCAGTCTAGAAGACATTCACTGCCCACCTGGTTTGTTTAAGTGTGGTTTCCTCATGCCTTTCCAGCTCCAGTTTAGTCATTTGGTCAGAGGTGACGCTGTGGTATGCCTTTGTTTTTTTTTTTTTCAGGATTGGCTGGTGTAGGGGCCTTCAACGGAAGCGCCAAATCTGAATTCTGCTCTGCGGTACTCTGAGCTAGTGAGAGCAGCTTGTGTGTGACGTTGGGGCTGGGGATGCGAGGCAGAGGAACAAGCTTTCGTGGTGGCTGCACTGTGGGTTTTTACAGGTACTGCCTTTTCAGTTACGGCTTCGATTTGAGGAATGTGGGGCTCGTTATCTTCTAATGATTTGAATATGGCATCGAGCTCCTCATTGTCGATTAAATCAAACACTGTTTCCGTTTTTATGTTTACCGTGAAACAACCCGGTTTTGTGGTTGTCGGTAGCGCGATTCAAGATGGTAGTTTTTTTGTTTGAAAACAGGGGTCGGAGTGGTTTTGAAATTGATTGCACCTTGAGCCTTGGCACAGCTGGCACTTGTTCCTGTTGATGATGCTAGATTTTACAACAGGGTGATAGTGCCAGCTGGCCAATGAGAATGGGGTATTTGTTTTGCCATTGTATAATTGGTTACATACCAATCTTTCAAATACTTTAGAGATCGTAGACAGCAGGGCTATCAGGAGATAATTTGTCAGGTTATCTCTAGCTCCTCCCTTAAAAATGGGTATTATTTTAGAGTTCTTCCAAAAATCTGGATAAATCTTCTGTTGTAAGCTGGCATTAAACAAGTTTGTGAAGGTTGGGGTTATCTGTTCAACTGAATCCTTTAAAAATGTTATCTCAACTTCATCTAATCCTGTGGCCTTCTGCAAATTCAATTTTTTTTTTTTAATTTTTATTTGCTTTTGTACCTCATTCGGTCTAATTACTCAAAAGCAAAATTGTGATGTATTTTGATTAATGTGTACTGCTTTAAATGGACAATTCTGTGTATTGGCTGTGCTATCCGATTGACATTTAACATCTATATCTGGGAGGTAGCAAAAATACCGATTTAGGGTATTTGCAATTTGGTATGCACACATTTCTTCTTCCTTCTCATCCCATATATTTATTTCTATATCTTTCTTTGTTTTCCCTTCAAGTTGTTTTATTAAATTCCAATATTGTGCAAGTTTTTTTTTGTCCGATTTATTTTGCATTTGTATTATTTTTTCTAGCCTTTTTAATCATACTTTTGCATTTATTCCTAATTTCTTTGAATAGTTCCAGGTCATCCACTTTCAAGGTTTGATTTGCCTTTTTCCACGCTCTATCTTTCCAGCTGCTTTTTTTTTTTTTGTATTATTTTGTTGTCAACCCAAGGGTGGTGATGTTTTCTTTCTTTTACATGTTTAAAAGGTGCATTTTTGTTACATATATCCACATAAGTTCTGGTAAATTCCCTAACTGCTAAATCAACATCTGGGATGAGATGTATTCATTCTCAGTTTTCTTGTTCCAGTTGGTATTGAAACCTCGATCCATTAAAATTGTTTAAGGTCTCTTATAGTTTTTACTTTTGTTGTGTTTATTTGTTCATATTTACATTCTATTTCACATTCTGGGTAACAGTGATCCCCCAAGTTTGGTGTCCCTACCTTAAAACTTGATAGTTTAATACCTGCAGTCATAAATATCAGGTCTAAGATATTTTCGTTGCTCTGGTATGTACTTTTACATGTAGGAATATTTATGATCTGTGTTTGTTCTAAAGGTTGTATGTAGTTCTGCTTCAAGTTTTTGGCCTCTAGCTGCACCTTGGGTGCAGTTAAAATCTCTGATCAATACTGTCTCCTTTTGTTCATTTATGGTGATAATTTGGGATGATAGTGTCTCACGTCTTGGGTGGTTTAAAGCACTCAGCCTGCTGCCATATGCATCATAACACACACCAAAACGTGCATATATCAGAGCATGACTGCATGCCCTGTAGTGGATTTCGGTGTGCAGATATCACAGTATGACCGCATGCCCTGTGGTAGATTATCTATTACATATATATCTATGTAACCCCACCTAAAAGGCTAGTTTTCTCTCTGGGTTTTGGTTTCACCCCCCCATCTTTTTCTGGATTTCTGGCTTTTCCCCTGTGTTCCTGGTCCTCTTCTGCCGGCCCACACATGGTTTCAGAGACAGAGACAGCTGGGCCAGAACAGCAAATTCTGCGGGCTGCCAGTTTGAGGAATGGCACATGCGAGTGCAAAGCTGCCAGTGCATAGGAGGATTTCGTTTCCTGCCACTTGTGGCCATTTTGCTGACCTCTCCAGTGGTCCTGGTCTCAGGGCATGACAAGAGAAGGACCGGTACTGGTGGCAGGACGGGAGAGGCAGCGGGAGAGCAGAAGAAGTGTTTTTTGTGTGCGCCCGTCGTGTGAGTGTATTCAGATGCACCCTCAAGAATATTAATGAGGCATCATCTTTTGAAGAGCTGGGAGCCTGTCTAGCACCGGGGCACAGAGAAAGCACTAGTGGTAGGCTGGGAAAAGGAAAAAAGAGTAAATAAATAAAACACTGAGTGCAAGGGAAGGCTGCCAGTCCCCGGGGAAAATAAATAAAGTGCATTCTCGGACTGCAGCCAGAGATTGGGGCTATGTGTGAGCTGCCTAGGGGCTATGTGAAACAGCAGCAGCGACAGCCAGAGGGTTTGACTAATGTATTAAAATGTGCAGTCGGATAACAGGGCACAGGGGTGGCTACCAAATAGTGGGGAAATGAATAAATGAAAGAAACCGGGGTTTGGCTGCAGGAATACTTAAAACTTTGGGACACTGTATAAACTGTGGACACTGTTTTCATCCAGCCGCCATGTTGGGCACCCATGTACTATAACACCAGCCAGCCAACCACTGAGCCAGGATTCTTGCCAGGGACTCTGGGACTGACTGAAAGGACTTTTGGGGGAAAATACTGGGTCATGTTTAGACACCTTTTTCTGCACCAATGAGGCATCAAGGGAGCCTCATACATATTAATTTTTGCCTTAGGACAGTGGCTCCAGCCAATGGGGAGTGAGGAGAGGGCACCCAATAAAGCAAGGACAGTTGGAGTTTGAATCAGTTCAGTGGGAACTCCTCCAGAGGGAAGGGAGCTCCTGCCCCTGGAGAGAAGGGGGCTGCAGGATGGGCCTGCCTGGGGGCTGCCAGCAATTTGTCCCCAGGGCAGGGAGTGCCTGCTCCATAAGGAAAGGAGAAGCCGGAGAGAGAGAAAAGTTAAAGAAACAGCTTGGCAGAGAGAAAAGGAAAGCTGCAGGATGCTGACTGTTATGTGTTGCTCTGAAGTTGCACCACAGCGGTGGGATAAAGCAGACGAGAGAAGAGGTTGTGTCCTGAACCTGGGAAAAGGGCAAAGGTTGTGTCTTGATCCTGCAAAAAGACAAAGGTTGCATTCTGAGCCTGGAAAAAGAATGACAGTTGTGTTCTGAGCCAGGTAAAAGGACAGAGGTTGCATATAAGCCTGGGAAAAGATGGGAATGATGAGGAACAAAAGCATGTAAATGTATTGAGAGACGAAAAGGAAGAGTGAGCCTCAACTACGAGAATTGCTAAGTGCCTGCACAGTGAGAAAAGGGACTTTGAGTGTGCAGGTGATATGTGTGAACCAGAGCGAGAATGTGACTGTGTTAAAGATAAGAGACTGTGAAAGCAGAAGGAAGGACAGGTGCATTTCTGGGTCAGGTGGCTGTTGTCTACTCCTGAGATACAGCAAGGAAAAGAGAGAGACAGATTGCTGTGGCTACACACCATGGCAGAGACGATACAGAAAGAAAGAGAAGCAGAAGAGAATGTGCTGAAGGTTTCTGCTGACCACCCAGGGCCAGATGGGGAACTCGCCAACCCCCATCGAGTGGGATCTGCCGCTGCAGGGGATCACGGGTCCTGTACCTGAGTACTAGGGCACTCTGATCGGAGGAAACCAGGCCATGGGGCCACTCCTGGGTCTGGGTCCTCCGTAGTTGGCAGGCCTTGCACACATGCCCTGCAACGGGGCCTGTAATGGGCCGAAGGGGACAAGCTGCAAGAGAAACAGAGAGCAAGCTGCATCCTCTGTGCCCCGTTTCAAGCATTGTGCCCAGTTCTGCTGTGTTGCCATCCATCCCCAGGACTTCAGAGAACTGTGCCATCCAAGGTCTGATTCTGCAGAACCATGAGTAAAAAGGAAGGAATTGCCCTGCACCTGGGGACTGTAAATATGTTTGCCCACTAGGGCAGGAGGCAGCGCTAAGGACAAGAGGGCAAGATAAAGGGTTAGCTCTAAATAAAAGAAAAGGAATGTAAAAAGGTTAAAGTTTAATTCAAGTAAGCACACCAATGCCGGTTACCAGCTGCACCTCAGTCCTGCAACTAGAATCTGGGTACCCAATGAAGGACTTTGGGGTTAAATGAACTTGGACCTGTGGGTCAGGGTTTAGGCAACTGCAGCAGTTAGCTAGTTAGACAGATCGGATGGCTGCACTGATCGAGATCTGGGTTTGAATCAAAAGGAAATGTGATTTTGAGGAAATGCTTACTTGAACTCTATTCCACTTACCGCATCCTAAATCCTCTCCCCCTGTAAATAAACCATGGCATTATTGTTTTGCAGCAGAAAATGGATTCAGAGTCTAATTATAGTGAGCCTGTTTATTGTCTGAAATGGAAGATGTAAATGATGTAATGGAATGTGGTGAGGTTCAAATCCTGGCAAGTCCATGTTGGGGTAACTGTTGGAGAGTTGGGTTGGTACGACACCCCAGGGTGTTGTACTACAAGCAATCAGATCCACTGATATGTACTCTAGGTGGAGGTAGCACCATTTTATTTTATCTTTTAGGAAAGGACCCCCGTTTATGTCAGCTATGGAAACGCAGGCCCCTTGCCCTTGGTTGGGCCCGTGAGGCAGGGGCCCTCTCCAGGACAGTGCCAGAGAGGGGATAGATATAATAAAATATAATATATAAATAAATAATAGTTGCGCAGTCACTAGGGTTCAGCGGTCAGTTCCATACTAAAGTCAAAAGTTTGGGCATTAATAACTTTGGACCTGTTCAACGGATTTGCCTGAAATTTGGTACGCATGGTGGGGCATGGTAGATATCTTGATTTGCCAAATTGCGTTTCGGTCGGACTTATGGTGTTTCCATACGAAAGCGCTGAAAAATGCAAAATTATCCATTTTTGGAGGCAGCTTTTGGGATTTGGGACATTGCCCTGCACGGCCGTTGTGTGGCATGCCGCTCTGTGAGATGGCTCACTTGAAAGAGCTTTAGTGGCCAAACATGCCGCTTTTCGTTTGGTGAAAAAATATTAAGGCATTCAAAAGTTATGCCACTTTTAAGTTCCCATTATAAGTCAATAGGAAAGATTTATATGTATGTTTTGCGAACAAAGAATGGGGTTCTGGCCATCTGGTCCTGCCTGGTGGTCAAAGAATTCGCAGCCTCGCGGTTCAAGAATTTTTGTCCCTGAGGATTTTACAAATTCTTTGATCGTGAGGTCCGCCATCTTGTTTTCAGTTTTTCGATCGGAAAAAACACAAATATCTCGGCTCAGGGGTCACTTCTGAAGTAAAACTTGGATGGGTTTTACTCAGGGGACCCCGATCTATCCAGCCATGGCTTTGGTTTTCTTCAAATTGGTCCAAAAATAGAGTTTTGAGCTTGTGTAATCTTCGTTTGCGGCTCGCTAATGATCTTTGATTGCGAGCCTGCAAAATCTTTGATCGCGAGATTCTTTGATCGCGATCGTGCATCGCGAGCAAGGAATGAGATGGGCAGATTTTCAATTCGTTTTCCGTAGCCCAGGGATGCCCTACACAGTTATATGAGGGTGGGTTCTGGTCGGGGGGTTTCGTTGTGTCCCATGTCAATAAAAACACATAACTTTTCATTATCCCTGGTAGTCTAGTGGCCCCCTCCCCCGATCATGATAATATACCTTAAGATCTCTGTTACCCTGGTAGTCTAGTGGCACCCCCCCATGTGTATTTGATTAATATGTCATTATTTTATCCCTGTACTCTCACCCCATTCTCCTGCACTGCACCACCTCAGCTTGTTTGCACATGGGATGGGGTGAGAGTTAGAGCCGACGACCCCAACGCATACCCCGATGCCTATTGGTGGGGGCATGGTGGGGTGGGAACCATAATGTCAGATTTCCTCGCTTTTGTCACTGTAGAATAACCCTAACTGATGCATTAATTTTTTTGCATTATATCTATATCTATATAATATATATAGAGAGAGATAGAGATAGATATATATATATATATATATATATATATATATATATATATTTATATATATATATATATATATATCTATATATCTATATATCTATATATATCTATATATATCTATATATATAAGGAATAGCCCACAACAGGGTATGGAGTTAGAGGGATTTAAACCCATCGCCCAGGTGCATTGTGGCCAAAGTGCCCTCCTGGCGCCCGGCGTGGATTCAATACCACAACCTCATACCCTGGGTGGCTTATTCTTTATAACTATGGGTTTATTTTTTTTTTTAAATCCACAAAGGTGTTTTTTGCAGTTTGAATAGGGAAAATTTGAGTGTATCTGTAATATTTGTGCCTACTGACTGAGTTTTACTCAGTAACTGCTCTGATTCCATTTGAAAAGTATAAGTGCTGTATTTAATATGAACATACGAATGTGCCAGCAGAGACAGACCACCCAGTCTATCCAAGTCTGCTCGAGTGTGCAGCTAGTACCCCTAGTTTGCAGCTGCCCCACCCCCTCTTTGTCATCCTATTGCCACCCCCCACCTCCCCCACCCTCACTCTCCCCTGTTCCCTGTCCAATGCCCTTTTAAAGCTGTTCACAGATTTACATGATACCACCCATTCTGGCAGCGCGTTCCACTTTGCTACCACCCTCTCCATGAAATAGTCTCTCATTTCCCTCAACTCTTCCCCCTTCGATTCTTAGCCCATGCCCATGGTGTCACTCCCCCCTCCTTAGCTTAAAGACCCGTCTGCCCCATCCTTATTGATTCCCCTCAGATACTTGAATGTCTCTATCATGTCTCCCCTGTCCCTTCTATCCTCCAGGGTGTACATATTCAGGTCTCCCAGCCTGCTTTCATAGTCTCTCCCCTCCATTCCGCATATCATCTTCGCTGCCCTCCTCTGCACCCCCTCCGGTAGCCTGATATCACGCTTCGGGTATGGCCTCCAAAACTGCACACAATACTCCAAGTGTGGTCTTACCAGCCACCAGTAGAGGGGCAAGATCACCTCTCTTCACCTGGACGAAAACCCTCTTGCTATGCACCCCAGCATTCTGTTTGCTTTTGCAGCCACTGTCCTGAACTGGGCAGTGTTGTTCATGGTCTGTTACCATTACCCCTACGTCCTTCTCCTCCCCCCCAGCTTAACCCCCCCCCAGCCAAAATTCTCTCTTTGGGTTCGTTGCCCCAAAGTGCATAACCTTACACTTCTTTGCATTGAATCCCAGCTGCCACCTCTCTGACCACTCCTCTAGCTTGCTTAGGTCCCCCTGCAGCTGCTTCCATCCCTCCCCTCCATCCACCACTGCTCCCATTTTAGTGTTGTCTGCGAACAGACTAACCTTGCTCACCACCCCATGTGCAATGTCTGATATGAAGAGCCCAAATAATACTGGTCCCAGCACAGAACTCTGTGACACCCCACTCTCTCTAATACATGTAAGATAAGCTTACACTTTACATTGCAAGTGTCCTTGTGTTTTAAAGAACAGACAATGAGAGACTAAATCCTGAAATTAGGTCTAACTGCAAGTTGAAAACAAGCCCCAAATTAAACACACACACATACACACACACACACACACACACACACACATACAACATGATGCATGATAGTATCACTTGTAAGTATAAGTGCCAAATAAAAATATTTGTTAAGGACCCCAAGAAAATGAGACCACGAACCTGATAAGTGCATATTTCAACACAGAGTCAGTGTATACCAAAAATGCACAGAATCAGTCTAAGGAATCTAAATGAAAACTTCTAAGGATAAAATCCCCTAGCCCCTCCTCACTGCAGTACAACATAAGTTACAAGACATTTTAATTTGTACTGACTAATTATGTTAGGCAGGACTTCCTTACACATTTGCCAGGGTAAATTGTAAGTGGTGACACTTGCCATGTAAGTTGTAAGCTCATCTTACATGTATTAGAGAGAATGCTAGCCCAAGGTTTTTTTATCACTAGAATGCTTTCTTGAAGCATACCGAGACATTTTTAAATTTATGTGAGAAGAACTCTCTGGTTGTTGATAATTCTTGATAACCTTTGCCCTTCTGAGGCTTCTCCGTTAAAAGCATACTGGTGTTAATTAGCTTCTCTGACGTAATCTTCTGTTTATACTTTAAATGTATATGTTAAACCAGTGAGAATTATTTCTGTTTTTTCAACATTATCTGGTGTTAATAGTATGGGATTTTCAAAATAACTGCCATAAAGCTTCTGAAGAAGGACCTGGTTGGTCTGAAAGCTAGAGCACTTTGTTCTTTTTTTTTGTGTGACATCTATGTTGGTCCAATAAAAGGTATCAAATAATTTGTTTCTGGATCTGTTCTTAAAAGGACCAATACAGCACCTACACCATTTTTCTGTATATAGGGGCAGCATGTTTAGTTGAATGACATCTTGAAAAGACGTCAGTGTGACGTGAAACATACATCGACGTTTCTCTTGTGTGTGGGTGCTTGCTTTGTTTAAATAAACGTTTTTTATATATGCTAAACAGTGGCAGTTTTCCTTAGTCTGGAGTGCAGCCGAGAGTTTGCATATGCTCATTTTGTTACTTGTATTTTGGCTCCTCCTGAGGTGTCCTGAGCCATGTTTTTTGTGTTTGTCAGGTACAGGAAATGTCCTAAGCAAAGCCTGGGTACTGCAGTGCCCTTTTGCATCCCATTCTACCCCTTCCACAGCATCAGGATATGCACATGCCTTCATTTTGTAACACCCTTAATGGGATATACAGTTGCTTTAAGTAACCAATATAACACAGATTCCCACCTCTGAGATGGTTTCTCTTCTTACCTAATGAAGTCATTGTTTCGTAATTCTGCACCATTACTTCCCTGTGTAGCTCTTTCTCCTGCTCACTTAATATCTTCCACTCCTCTTCTGAAAAAGTGACGGCAACATCTTCAAACGTTTCTGGTATCTGAAAGCACATAACATGTGTTTAATTATTCCAGGTTTAACTTCACACACTGATAAATCTGGACCTTTTAACCATGAAGTGGAAGACAGGCTTCAGATAAGCGGACAGTGCACAAAGACAGTAGCCATAAATGTAAAGGAGACTAGGGGGTAAGCGTAATTTCCTTCTTTCATGTTTTGGCCAGATGAGCACACGGAGCATAAAAGCGAAATACCAGGTGTGACCTTGGGACAGGAGGGATACCGTGATGCAATGACTGCAGACAGGAGAATACACAGTAGTAAAAAGCAGTAAATGCAATAGGTACATGTAATTTAAAACACCTACAGGAAATACAGGTGGCGTCCATTAAGGTCACAGGGAGTGAAGGGAGGGTTGCAACAGTGGGGGATACAAAAGCAGTGAGTGGACAGGATGACCATGAATGGGAAGGTAAGAGACAGGAAGAAAGAGAAAAGCTAGGGATAGCCATGGGACGGGTGAAGAGGAAAAGGGAATTGTATGTCCTGTAGAAGCCACACAAAAAAAATAAATTTGACTCCCAAAAAGTGAATGCAGTACATAAATATTTACTATTCCACCTTTAGACAAATACAAGCTTTCATGGCCATGGCACTTCTTCAGGGAACAGTGGTACAGTTATAACTTTCTAAAAGATGACTACATCGTACCAAGATACCCAATCTCAGTGCATGCCTTGTCTGTAGTCTTGGCTACATCCTATCCGGCTTGAAAAGGGCTACAAACTGCAACCTCAGGCTATTAAAGACATTCCCATGTGTTTCAAATTCCCATTTTTCTGATGCATCTGAAAAAGTTTAAGACTGTTTACTGGCATAAGTACATTCTTAAATATATGGAAACACTTAGAATATTGATTAATCCTATTATGCCATGTCCAGCTAAAATATATACACAGGAAGGCATCCAGAAATTAACTCCCACAATTGCAGTCACTGGCATCATTCAAGGTGCTTTACGTACATGTCTGTCAACCTCTGGTTACTCCATCTCTAAAAGTATTTGTCATTCTGAACGTACTTTAAATTGTTTGAATGGCTTTCTGGCAAATTTTTTACTGGGATTTTTCAGTTACTTTTGTCCTGACCCAACCACCTCTGAAACTGCAACTTTTAAAGCAGGTATAACCAAAAGAAAAATGAAAACTGCTATATTTCTTTATTTTGCTATATTCCAACCATATTCTACATCTATCAAAACAGTTTATGAAAATGACATGGGACTGAAATAGTTTTATACCTAAAAACATATAAATATTTCCCCAATTTTTGGGACTATATGTTCAATAAGAGTGTTGTACTGTAGTATTGGTAATTTGCTCTTTAGTTTTGCATTGGTTGAAAAAAATGAAGCAAACATCATGACAAATGATACTGTATGTCCCTCTTTCACTTTCATGCTGACACCTACAAAACTGATGTTATAACTATATAAAACCATTTGGCCCCTTATGGATTTTTCCCCATAAAGAAAGATTAAATCTAACCACAAACTTAAAAACAAGCATGGCAACCCATGTTTTTTGCTGTGGATTTTAAATATTTTAGATGGCCATCATGTACTGGGGAAAAAAAATTTGTGTATTTGAGATAAGGTTGCTGAAACACCAGGGAATATCCTTAAATACAGATATTTTGCTGTGTGCATATGTAAACATATTTTTAAAAATTGCTCTGGAAGGGGCTGGGTCTGCTGATGTCACAGCAGTGTGCTGGCGTTGGGTATGCAGAACGCGTGAAGCCCGATTCGGTATACAGAGGTCAGGAGAATGGCATTTTTGAGATGCAGAGTCTGCAAGATGTGCAGAGTCTGCAAGGTGGAACGTGCTGAAAACTCCAACAAATGAAAGGAAATGCTTAATAGGCATTTCTAAACTTTAAACACAAATGCAATTTATTTTATGAGTACTGTACCTGAGAGAGTGCAAGGTGAGACCACAGCTTAAAGCAACAATTTTTCAATCGTAGGTCAGAGTATACCGTTTAGAGCAGCTGCATTAAACAGTGATAACTACAATCATGTACCAAGTTAGAAGTTGGTAAAATAGTAGGAACAAGATAAGTATGTTCCTCTAGGACATTTGATATAATAAAATCATACATGTGTTCAGTTGCAGCTAAACTGGAGGAGTATCCCCCTGGTTTGAAAAGTTAAATCCAGAAAATATAGGACTGCAAAAGAAAATGGACAGAAACGTACATTTACAGGTGTGTAGAATTACATTTGATTCTATATATAAAAATTATTGGAGGGTGTGGCCAGCTACCAGGGCGACTAGAGGCGTCTTATTCGAGCTCTGATGGGACCGTACAGATAACACATTTATAAATTGCTTCTTTTCTTTTCTTTGGCTGGTGGACCTGCGCTTAGGAGAGATGCTTCCCCGAGACCCACTAGAAAGATATTCACCTGCAAAATACATGGGAAACCCACAAAAGCAAACCACCAACAGTGGAGCCAAGCACAGCCAGCAGACCGGAGCAGCAGTAAGCAGGGGAAAGGCGCAGATTCGGATGTCACAGATACCACCGTTCATAACGTGCTGCAGGCAGTTAAAGTAACAGACAGTCAATTAACAGCCCTAGATCAAAGAGAGGCAGACATTCATTCTAAACTGCAGACCTTTGAACAACAAGTTACTCAGGCAGTCTCTGAAGATAAGAAAGCAGACGGCATGGCCGGAAAAAAAATCGATGGTGATGGCCTCTAGCCTGGTTAATGAAAACATGGTCCTGTGGTGTCTATTAGAAAATGTTGAAAACCAGCTCTGGGTCAATAACCCCAGGATTGTAGATCTGCCTGAAACATTGGAAGATGACCCTCAGCATTTTATCCAGACTTGGCTTACAGAACATTGCCAGGTTTCTCCACCTCTACCCATCTTGAAAGTTTATCGCATCACTCCTCATAGGGCCATGACATGGGTGGAGGGAACGAGAACCCTACTAGTGATATTTCAGCAATCAACAGATCGAGATTGAATTTTGGAAGTGGCTAGAAGGATGGGACTGGTGACATCGGATGATGGCTTGAAAGGCTCTCTTTTCCCTAATTTGAGTTTTGCCACCCGGACAACACGCAAAGCTTTGACGCCATCAGAGTGAACCTCCGGGAACTAGGGATATCCCATAGTTTACAGTTCCCTGTGAAGCTTATGCTCACCAACAGCAAACAGCAGGCCCAGCCATGTGAGCCTATAGCTTAGTGGTTAAGAGCACTGGGATGGTATTCTGAAGGGCCTGTTCAAATCTTAGTAAGTCGCATTACATCTTTCTCACTATAATTTGTGATATAAATTGCTTAGCAGTGGCCAATACTGCACTAAAAAACATCTGGTTGTGCTCCCTACTTGAATAATGTTTATACAGTAATTTTAGTGACCCTAAAGATGCAGGAGCACTGCTTGAAAAAGTCAAAAAAGATTTTGGACCCCAGCTGGAAGTTACAGAGGAGGAGGCAGACTGAGAATGGGGACTTCTTCTGTAAGGACTACATTGCAACAGGTACCGGAAAGGGTTTTTATGGAGCTCCAGGATATAGTTCCCTTTTGGGGTTTCAAACACTTATAAGTTGTTCCATAATTTGGGGCCCATACATAGAAGGTTAGAATTGAAACATAGAAACATAGAATTTGACGGCAGATAAGGACCGCTTGGCCCACTCAGTCTGCCCATTTCCCTACCTACTGCATAAGCTGCAGATCCTAGTTAACCAGCAGCCTACTTCTTCCTTGATTGCCCTTTACAGTTTTCATAACTGCTGCAGGGGCTACTGAATTCACTGTACCAGTTATGAAAACTGTAAAGGGCAATTCTAACTTCCCTTGTGTGGGCCTCAAACTATGGAACAACTTACAAGGCCATTTGAGACCCCAAAGGGGAACTATATCCTGGAGCTTCATAAAAACGTGGCTTGTAAATATTGCTGAGTTGCCAAAAATTTGTTGTGAATAGTTGTATGATGTAATTTATTGTGTCATTATTGTATTACTTTTGTACTATTTGTATGTTTGTAACCACCAGTATCTTAGGATGTGAAATGGTTCCTTGTACTTGGGACCCCACTGTAAATGAGCCTTGGCTCAATTGGGCTATCCTTTTCTGGAAATACAGAATAAACTACTACTACTACTACTACTACTACTACTACTACTACTACTACTACTACTACTACTACTACCACCACCACCATTTTAAAAGGGGAGACAGTCTCCTCGCTCATCTTGCAATTGTAACAGGCCCTTGTTCAGTTGGGAGGGGGCAATACAGATTATATTGGATTCTAATGAGAACAGGACTTACAAACTCAGCTAACTCCTCAATACTCGACTAAGTATCTTGCTAATGTACCAAGGGTGATGACCTCGCACACATGGAAGAAGTTCTCCTGGAAGACTTGTATCAGATTTTTTCAGAAACCCCAAGTAGTGGCTAAATTTAAGCCCGAGTTGATGTCAGCTTGTTGGTGGGTTGTTGGTCCATGCCGGCTTCCCGTGGTCACATTTTTCTGAGCTTCCCTCTTCGCCAACCTTTTTGGGACCAACTGACAGGCCCCAAGTAGCATTTTTAGAAAGCTTTTCAACTCCGGGGCCGTACTGTCCTTTTTCAATGATCTTCCAGAAGGGTTTCGGGGGCCAAATACTCAGAAGTCATTAAATATCTGCCTGGTGGTTGCAAAAAAAAAAAAAAAGACCATTACGAAATTATGGCTCACAAATATCTGCCATAAAACACTGGAAATACATTATGTGGTCAGTCTATGATCTGGAGAAACAGCCAAGCTCAATCCATGCTGTTCCTAGACTTAAAACAATAGGGCCCAGGTGGGTTCATTATATGTTAGCGCATAGGTCAGACTAAAGACTTCATACCTTAATTTGTTTTTGGCCTTCAGTACTATTGCCTCTATATGTGGAGGGGGAAGCACTCACTGTATCTGTCATTTTATAATATATGAATGTATGCCCATAGTTTGTTTTCATGTCGTGATTGTGTAAAGGTCTTGTCTTGTATGTATGAATATGCAAAAATCTTTTAATAAACAAAGATTTAAACAAAAAAAAAAGGGATTGGAGAACTGAAGTCCCAAAAGCAGCATCCCAGCATCACTCAATGTTGATGTGGTAATGGAAGATGAAGGTGTGTGCTGACTTCCAGGTAGCAGTCCTGCAGATCTCCTGGATAGGAACATCCCTGGAAGCAGCCATCGAGGCAGCAGTATATCTGGTGGAATGAGCCCTAAGCCCAACAGGAGGCTCCCTACCAGTCAACTTATAGCAGAGGTCAATGCAGGAGACAATCCACCTGCCGATCTCTGCTTAGCTGCCAGTCTGCTAGGTGCGGCTTTAGTGTAGGCGACAAAGAGCTGGCAAACTTCTTGCCAAACCCTAGCTGTGTGTTCCTTACAGTAAGCAAGTGCTTGCCCCGGTCCAATTTGTAGAGCCTGTGCTTAGCCTCCGAGGTTGGAGTAGTGAAGTACCCTTGGAGGTTCAACAACTGATTAAGGTGAAACTCTGACACAACCTTTGCTAGGAATTTCAGGTGGATGTGGAGGACAACTTTGTCCATGTGGAACATCAAATAAGGAGACTCCACAGAGAGTCCCTGGAGCTCGATGATCCTTCTGCTGGAGGTGATAGCCACCAAGAAAGCGGTCTTCTACAACAAGTGTGGCATCTCACACCTGTGCATCAGTTCGAATGGCTTGCTCGTCAACACTGCCAGTACTATCAACAAGTCCCAAGGTGGTGGTGGTTCATGCGCCAGCAGGGACGAGTGGTCAAGGCCATTAAAGAAGCATCCAACCACCTTCTCTTACACCACCATCAGAATATCAGCTCATGCCTGGTATAAAGAGAGATGTCTGCCAGAAGCAGCTTGAGGGTCTTCGACCTCAGGCCTGACTGAGAGAGGGATCAAAGGTAGTCTAGAATGCTAGTTAAAGGGTAGGCCAAGGGGTCTAACTCTCTGCCCTGGCACCAAATGGAAAACCTCTTCTATTTGGAGCTGAATGATGTCCTCCCTGAGGGCAGACAATGTGTTCTTCGACATCACAGACTCCCGTGAAGCATGGGCTTGGTAGAGTGGGAAAGCTCTAAAGTGAAGAGGCAATCCACTGCCCATCACTTCTAGAACCCATTTGTCCAAGGTAATGGTGGACTAGGTGTGCTGGAAATGGTGAAGCCAGCCCCCTAAGGGGAGCTGAGGCAGGGACTGGACAGGCAAAAGGCAGGACACCCCTGACCCATCACTGAGCAGCCTTGGAGGATGCATCAGCTGCCAGAGGGGCCCCACTGCCCCAAGCCCTGGATTTTTTTGAGCCCTGGCTGGCAAACACGGGTTTAGCATACCAGACCCGTGATTGCCCTGGCTGGGGCTGCTTCTGTTTGGGCTACTGGGACAGAAAGGGCCGAACCTGAAAGGACTTTTTCTGCAGCTGCTTTCCCATTTGGTCCTTTAAGAGGATATCACCGAGTCGAAGCTGGCATTGGACTTCTTGATCCTCGTAAGGTGCCCATTCACCCCAGGGCTAAAAAGGTCAGTGCCCAAGAAGGGGACATAGGCCAATTTGTGCTGGGTGTCCACCATGAAGGTGGAAATCTGCAGCCAGGCCCTGCTACAGACCGGGTGCAGAAGTCTCCACTGTCCAAAGCTATCTGAAGCTGGTGTTTGGCCAGCACTCGCCCCTTGTCTCTGACCACCTTAACCCCTGACTGCAAATCTGCAGAAAGGTGGGGAAGGACATGGTCAAGGATACCCATCAGTGTGTGACCAAAGTTGGCTGTCATCAAGGTGCAACTCACCTGACGGAGACCTAGGGAGGATGCAGCATAGACTTTCTTGGCCACTTGGTCCAGTTTCATGGACTCCTTGTCGGGGGTTCTGCACACATCCCCAACACTGCCTGTCTCACAAAGATGGAGTCTGCCTCCAACCTCTCCACGAAGGAATGGTCGGAGAAACCAGTCAGGGCTGCATACTTGCCAACCATGCAGGTCAAGCGCACCACACAGAAAGCTGGTGCTGCCAGAGCTACAGTACAGGTCCCAGAACAGCTTCCGCCACATAGAAGGTAACCCCCAGGTAAGCATACTGATCCAGCATCTCCGTGAACTGGTATTTGGCCCGCTTCTGGACTGGCCTTAAGGGGATCTGCATTGACTCTGAGAACAACCAGAGCAAAGCTCCAAAGGAGACTGGTCAGTGTTCAGTGGTCAGGTCTTCGGCCGAGTCACGATCGAAGGCTGGGGTCCTTCAGGATTGCTCAGAGGACCTGTCAGAGTCTGAAGTCTCCTCAAAGACTGTTCTCAGCTGCTTTTCCACATGGACAACCCTGGACTCATCCGCGTGAGTGATCTCAACCGACAGCCAACCAGGAAGTCTGGTAGTCGGGCGGAAGGCCTTGGTAGCGGCTCCCTGTAAGGGCTGTTTGGGCAGCAGTTCCATACTAAATCGGTGGATAGGCCAGAGCCAGGGACACCGAGCTCAGCAGGACCAAGCCGGGCCAGACAAGGGGTGACCAGGGAAGAGCGGGAACCCGGGGACGGGGCCCACATTGTCCAGGACCCACTGCTGCCACTAGCTCCTCAAAGTGCCGACACAGCTTGCGACAGAGCCTTTCATTGTCCAAAGACAAAGAGGAGGAGGAGGAGGAGCACCAACAGTTCTTCCAGGCGGAGGGTCAAGAGCAAGAACGCGAGGAGTCCCTCGACCAATGACTGCCACGTCAATGGTGAGGAGAAGCAGGAGAAGGGGCCATGCACAGGACACACATTGACTTTTGCTGCAGAACCCCAGAAGGAGGCAACTCCTGGGAGGAGACAGTCTGTTTGACCGACTGCTCCCGACCCTCCTGGGAGAGGGCTGAAAGAACTGGAGTCCTCTAGACCAAGTTGCCCTTGATCACCTCAGACAACTGTCAACCTGGTCAAGAAAAATCTCAACCAGCTGGTCAGCATGCATCACGGGCAACAAGCCCAACTGGTGTACTGTGGTGCTAGCAGCCTGACCCTAGACCAATACCAGCTCAGTTGAGGCAGAGCGCTCAATGACCACTGAGCAGATGAGGGAACTATGGGAGTGGGAAAAGCGTGCTTGTTCCTAGCCCCAAACAGTCGGTGGGATTTCTTTACCTTTTTTTTTTTATTACTAAAGGAAGGACCCTCCCCGAGTGTTTGCACAGATTGGCACATTTCTCATAACGTGCCTGTGAAGGGCATCCTAATGCTGGCCCCAACTGGAAGCAGCACAGAGGCCAAAAAAGCACTCACCACAGGCTTAGCTGCCACCACTTCCATGATCGCAAGCTGAGTTGCCAAGCCCATGTTGTGGACATCGCCTTGCATGCATCCTTCGAGTGGACCAAGGGGTTCAGTTCATCTGGCTGAACAAGGAAGAGGCAGGCATCATGGATCTCCAGCAATGAGGATGGAAGTGATTTGCACAAACCACAGGTAGGGGCGTTGTGGTCTGCTCCAACACAGTAAATGCACAACAAGTGTGGGTCCCTCCAGGGCATTTTCTGGTTACATGAGATGCAACATTTAAATCCAGGACCAGACCAGGCATCTTCACGATCCATGTTAGTAACGGACAAAGAAATCGAAGAATTTGAAGCAATCTGAGGATGAAGTGAAAGTAGACACTACTTTAAGGCCTACACCACGCACTGAGCTGTGAAGAAGACCCATCTCTTCCAGCTGAAAGGAAGTTTTGTTATCACGGGGCCGAGCTAAGGAGTATACCATCCAGGTGAGAGAAGATTAGCTTGAAGACATTCTGGATGAATTTAAAGGGGAAAGGAAGACTGCCAGAGTGTGGATAGTGCACCATATCCATACCCCTGGAAGATGAATCACCTAGGTCCTCGCTTGGTGGTAACTTTGCTGGTCATCTGTTACTGTTTTTTGGGTCCCATGGGGCCTATGTATGGATACCGATATGCCCTTTCTGATGCAACAGCCTGGGCACAATGAGCTACAATTTATATGGTAATGTACTTTGAACACCAGATTTTCAGAGCATCCAGAATGCCACAAGCCCCCGGTGTGCTGAACATGTGGCGCATGGGGTGTGCCGCATTCTCCCATGGTCGATCGAGATTTTTCATCCCTTGTGGCAAATTCCAAACCTTAGATCACGGTTTTATGGTCTAGCCTGTGCCACCCCCCTGAGCCAAAGACACAGGTCTTGTGCTGGACATGTGGCGCAAGCTGACATAAATCAGGGAAACTGTCACAACTGCACCTGAGATTGGAAAAATTGGGCGCAGTTGCAGCGCAGGAGTTCGGCACACTGCTAGTTTCAAAGTCCCGTAGCGCAGGTTTTGTCGCAAGCCCTGCACCTTCGTTTGAAAATCCTGCCCAATGTCTTGTATGCTCTCGTATTGTGCATAATTTTTTTTCTTAAAAGAACTAATAAAACACAAATAAAAAAAAAAAAAATATCAATTGGAGACTGCAATAAAACAATCATTTAAATGATCTGATCCTATTTTTTAGAGTATGGTCAATGCTACAAAGGAACAATAGCAGGATAGGAAAATAACCACACTAATATTTATTTTATATTTATTACGGATTGACAGGAATTGGGTTAATTCTAATAGTGAGGTTTAAGGCAGAATGTTCTGGAAGGAAATTAAATATATTTAAAGACTATTTGTTCTTTTTGCACAATTTTTTTTCTTAAAAGAACTAATAAAACACAAATAAAAAAAAAAAATATCAATTGGATATCAATATCAATATCCTAGATCATGTCAAACCAACCTTGTGGAGTTCTATGAATGGGTAACATCAGAACTGGACAGGGGTAAGCCTGTGGATGTATTATTCTTGGACTTCAGCAAGGCGTTTGACTCTGTCCCCCACAATGGTCTGGTGGAGAAACTGAAGGGGTTAGGAGTAGGCCCTTTGATGGTCAGATGGATTGAAAACTGGATAGCTGGACGCACTCAGAGTAGTGGTCTGTGGGAAGCTCTAAAACCTACAGAGGTTGGTAGTAGGGTACCACAGGGCTCGGTCCTGGGTCCAATTCTGTTTAATGCATACATATCAGACATCAGGGATGGTATAGGGTGTGAAATGAGTCTCTTCGGATGACTCCAAGATGGGAGCAGTAGTTGAGGGAGAAGAGGGAGGTTGGCTCTGCAAGGGACCTGGACACCCTGGAAAGCTGGGCTCACACATGGAAATTAAATTTCAATATCACCAAGTGCAAGGTGTTGCATCTTGGTCGGGAAACCCTAAACACAGGTACACCCTGGGAGGGAGGTGCTGGAAGCCTCAACAGGGAAAAAGACCTAGGGGTCATGGTGGATACATGTATGAATAACTCTGAGCAGTGCAGGAGAGCAGCTAAAGGGGCAAACAGGATGTTGGGATGCATCGCATGAGGGATCACCTCAAGGAGCAAGGAAGTGATTCTGCCGCTGTACAATGGACTGGTTAGACCACACCTTGAGTACTGTGTACAGTACTGGAGACCACACTTGAAGAGGGACACACAGCTCCTGGAGAGGGTACAGAGAGGGCAACAAAGATGATCACGAGGCTAGGATTTGACTTACGAGGACAGACTTGAGAGCTCTGCCTGTTTTCATTGGAGGAGAGGAGAGACAGGGGGACATGATTGAGGTCTTCAAGTACCTCAAGGGAATAAATAGTAAACATGGAGGGGATCTTTAGACTAAAGCAGGGAGGCATCACCAGAGGGCATGGTTTGAAGTTGGAAGGTGGAAGGGTGAGGGGGAAAAGAGGAGGAGGTTTTTCACTGAGAGGGTGGTGGACCCTTGGAATGCTCTGCCTGGTGAGCTGGTTCAGAGATCCACAGTGGAGGGCTTTAAGAGAGGGTGGGACAGACACAGAAAGTGGATGTATCAGATGATGGCCTGTCCCGGGGGGGTGGGGATGGATGATAGGGGTTTCTGGAGCACAAGGGATGGGAGGGTCTCTGCACCCAACTAAGGATCTAGGTTCGAGCAGACTTGATAGACCATAAGGCCTAATCTGCTGGCAAATAGTATGTTAGTATGTTAGTATGTTAATAAAAGGGAAGAATGGCACATGACTCAAATTGAACCAAACCTATACATTCACTATGGTATTATGAAATGAAGTATCATTTGTATCAGTACTAAAATGTTATGACTCACCTAATTCAAAAATGAAAAATTTTAGGCTGAAATATGAATACATTATGCAAAATGAATGTATCATTGTTTTTTATTTTTAGACCATTATGCTGAGGAAGTAACTAGTTGGTTATGAAACGTCGACTTGATTGGTCCTATAGGGTTCAATTTAGATATCTGCATATGTGTGACACTGGCCCACTGGGTATCCTGTATCTGCTGCATATGGTAAAAACAAAAAAGGGGAAAGAAGGGAATGAGGTTTGGATGTATTTCTGACAGGAGCTGAACTAAATTAATGGAAAGCAATAAAATACAGGTTCTGCTGCATCTTTTGCAACAACCAGACCGTCGGGATGTGAGAAACAGTACACAGAACTGAGGAAAGGACCTGATGCTGCACAACAGCCTGCTGTACAACAGCTTGCAGAACTTGCCTGCCAAAAGCTGTATGAGTTTAGCATGTCCAGTCTATAATGCTTGGTAAATGTGTGCAGGAAACTCCAGATAGCTGCTTTACGCACATCAACCATAGAAGCACCACCTCAGACAGCCTAGCAGGTGGCCATGCTCATGCTCCTAGTAGAAATATGCCTGAATCCCATCAAAGGCAGGAAGGGAAGAAGCAAAGTAGGCCTCTCTAAAGCTGGCTGTAATCCAGCAGGCCATTGTCTGTTAGGAAGTGGCAGTCCCCCGCTGAACCCACTTGTCAGAAGACAAGAGACCCATTGCCCTCTCCAGGTAAATCAAAAGAGCCTGTCTGACAGAGGACATGAAAAAGATACTCTTTGACATCAGTGAGGTGGGGACAAAAAGAGGGCAAATGAATATCCTGACTGATGTGGAAGAGAACAGCCCACTTTGGCAGAAAAAAGGAAGTGTTACGCAATACCACCTTCTTTGGAGGACAAAGTCTGGATCTCTAACACACCATGCAGAGCAGGACTGACCAACAAAACTACTCTGAGGGCTGGCTCACCAGTGCAGCAGTAATGCTGCCGCTTGCCACACCATCGATCTGGGTTCAGAAACTATCTTAGATTGTATGAAACCCAGCGGGGGAGGGGGGGGATTGAGTTTCCCACAGGATGCACTCCTCATCGGTGAAGGAGGACACACAGTTCCCACTGTGGTAGCGCCAGCTGGGTGACCACAGGTGGTAATGCTGTCGGGACTGGTGCGCAGGAGAGGGAGGACGCGGACATTCTCTGACACGCCTGCCATGCACTCAGCATCTTGCAGAACAACAATCAGTGTTCTGGGAATGGGGAAGAAGATGGAAATACCTCCAGATGTTGCAGAATGACTACTGCCCCATGCCACAGGCTCCACACCACTGACTGAGGCACTCACCCTGGACTGCACTCTAATTCTGCCAGGGAAAAAGATTCATTCTGGCAGCCCCTCTCCAGGGATAAGAAAGGGGAGAGCAAGCAATAAGATAAGTCCTGGAGAAGGTGGGTAACGGGGGTGGGCACGGGGGACAAGATCGAGGAGAGCTGACCAGGAGACTAAGGGGGACAAAGTAAGATAAATAAATTTAAAAAAAAAAAAAGGAAAAAAAGAAAACTACTGTACCTTGAGGGATTAAAAAAAAAATTCTAAAACCTCCCCAAGGGGTTTGAAAGGTTAAAGCATAAGTGAATCCAGTACTTCTTTAAGTTGCCAGGGTGGAACCACCAGTCACACCACTGGCCTAATGAGGAGGAACATCTGAAGGAATGGAGTCATGTCAAGGTATGCACCCAGAGAAGACAACTCTAGGTTTGCACGAATGGAAGAGATGGCCACTACCTGAACCTAAAGGGAACTAGCACTTGATCGCTGTCGAGTCCACCTTGGAGAAGCTCAAGGAGGTTAGCTAGTGGACACGTCATGGGGAAAAAGGGGATTTCAGAGCACACCATGCCTGAAACACTCTTCACATCAGATTGTAAATATTAGCAGTAAAGGCTCTGCATGACTGAAATAAACTGTGTATATCATGACTCTGAAGTAGCTAAGTGTCTGGAACCTCATCCTCTCAGGAGCCATGCCATGAGGTGTAGTTGTTCTGGATCTGGGTACCGGAGCAGGCCCTGCATCAGGATGTCTGGCAATAGTGGGAGGAACCAGGACCTCTGCTGTGCAAGTTCTGCCAGGTTGAAGAATCAATTTCTTCAAGGCCAAAGACATATGATCAGGGCTAGAAATAATTTTTTTGAGATGCCTGTCCGAGGGACAGGTGGGGTGTAAGTTCTGCCTGTCCGACAAAAGTTTTACCTGTCCACATTGTTAGACTTTTCTTCACTGCTGTCTCAAACACTATAAAGGGCTGTGTGTATCTGTTCTGTTGACAGCAGCAGTGAGTGCGAGTGCCTTCTTTAATTCAGCTGTTATTTTCCAATCCCCTCCACTAGCAGATCATAACAACAATCATGTACAGCTTTTGTATATTAATATAGCTAGTAAGACTACTGATCTGCAAGTTCCAGCAAGCAACCAACAACTCTGGAGGGCTTTACACTGTCTGATCAAGAATACACATGCAGAGACTTTAATCCCCCTCCTCACTGTTTGACAGTCTCGGTCTGGTCAATAGAAACATAGACTTTGACGGCAGATAAGGACCACTTGGCCCACCCAGTCTGCCCATTTCCCTACCTACTGGATAAGCTGCAGATTCTAGTTAACCAACAGCCTACTTCCTGCCACCCCACACTACAATTGCCTTGTGTCTGTCCCGTGCATGTTTGAATTCCCCCACTGTTTTAGCCCCAACAACCTCCACAGGAAGGCAGTTCTACGCATCCACCACTCTTTCCATGAAAAAAGATTTCCTCACATTACCCTGAGCCATCCCCCCTCTATCTTTAAATTGTGTCCCCTTGTTCTTACACATCTCTTTTTCTGAAAGATGCTACCCTCCTGGACTTTGTTGATTCCTTTGAGGTACTTGAACATTTCTATCATGTCCCCCCGTCCCTCCTTTCATCAAGGTTATACATATTAAGCTCCCTCTGTCAAGTTCTTTTTTTATTCAATTTCAGTCCCCCCTCCACTTGCAGAACACAAGACAGTCTATGGGGCAGATGTGCGTATATATTTATTTGGCTGAGGCTTATTACTTAGGCAAAGGCTTTCTGCCTCAAAAAAACTATGGAGGTCTGTTGCAGCAGCTTAGACAGACAGCATATATTCCGTCCCCTTCCTCTCCCCTTGACAGTGCCTGCGTTGTTGTATTAGTTCCTTTTGTTAATTAGTCCCTCTCCACTCCCCTGCACATACAGAGAGCCCACAACAACACTTAAGGCAAGCCTGCCTTAACTGATTTTGTTAGAACAGTCAAGAGCACTGATAAGAGCAACAGCCTGCCTGTGTTACTGTCTTATTTTATACATTTAATTTCTTCCGTTTTTACAGTTGACTTCAGATATCCTAGGATAGGTTTCTGCACACTAAACGGAGGGATGCTTCTTTTTAAATTAAAACATAACACAGTGTCTGGTGCCTTGTCTGTGCCATCCTCTCCCAACCACTTACAGAGATCCAACACCACAGAGTCCTCAATGCAGACCTGCCTGCCTACCCCTTTTTAATCTCCAGAAGCTCAGAAAACACTTTTTTAATGCAGTGGTGAATAGTATTTTTGAATAGTATGCAGCAGTAAATGCCATTGAAGAACTTACTCTCCTCCTACTCCACGACGCTCCGAGCGATTCAAAGGATAGATTGAAAATGAGGAAGCTGAGAAACAGCAACGTGCAGTGACAGTCTGCGATGCACGGTTGCCGTAATCTACCATTACTGGGAGACTCTTCCCACCCGCCACCACTCATCTACTTTTGTGCTGCTCAGGGTCTACATAGAGAGGTCAAGTGATGAACACAGTTGTAGCAGTCACCAGACCCATGGAGGAAAGTACGGGCTGAGATGCACTTTACGGGAGGGCAGAGCTACGCATGACAGCAGGACGTCAGGATTCCTCAGACTCTGTTAGACAGCCAGCCATTGATTCTACTGGGTCCTAGTGCACAAATGAAAGGTAAAATGAAAACGGACAAACTGCCCGTCCAAGGGACAGGTGAACTTAAAAAAACAGCTGTTCCAAAAGAAAACCGGCTGTCCGGGACAGGTGGACAGCCGGTTATTTCAAGCCCTGCATATGACGACGACGACAGAGGAGAGTTCCATTTGAACTTTGTTTGGCCAAGAGTTTGGGGGATCATTGGCCATGGAAGAAAGGCATAGCCCAAAAAGTATGTTTAACAGAGTGACAAGCAATCCAACCTGATGAAATACAAGTTTCTGCATCTGCTGAAAAAAGCCGATAACTTGGCATCATCCTAGGAAGCCAAGGGTTGAAATGAAGCCAACACATTTGTGACTCAAAGACTGAAATACTTCCTAGTGCAGTTGTTATTCTTTAGTGTGGAGGCAGGATTTGCTGAGCCATTTTGCCATCACACTGAGGGGGCCCTCCAACTAAATATTAGAGACAGAGAAAGTTGGCCTCCTTTCAGAACAGGGCCTGGAACAACTTCAGGACCATCTGGCAGCTGCACACAACTCCTGCCTGTTCAGACGGGTCATGGATACTTCATTATCCAAGTGTGGAAAGACAGCTCAATGCCAGCAGAACAGTAGGAATGCTAAAAGCACCTGGCGAAAAAAGCCTTCATTTCAGGAAAATTGATCAGAAGGTACATCTCGGAAGTAGACAAGAGGCTCAGAGCAATATCTAATTCCAAGGTATTCCCCCCAACTTGGAAGGCTTGTGTCTATAGTTACCATGAGGGAGCAGATGTCAAAAGAACTGGATTCAAAATTCCATGGACTGTGTGGTCGGATCATAGCTGCTGAGTAAGAAAAGCTGGAGTTCCCAAGGCACCATCTCGATGCTTGAATTCATAAGGCCCAGTATGTGCATGAAGCAGTGTGCCATAACCAACACAGAGTGCTGGAGGATCTGGCAACTGCGTACAAGCTTACTGACGTGAGAGTGCTACCCAACTGAAAGCTATATTGAGGGCAGCACCAAGATGAACTCTTGGTGATGTTATCACCCATCCATGATCCTGAAAAACAAAAAACCAAAATAAAAAAAAAAAAAACACAGATATGCTAATGAGGTCATCCTAAGGCTGTCCACTTGGATGAGCCAGTCATCTGAACAATTGTACAGATGAAGTCCCTGAGACCTGAAAAAGCCACCAACACCACTGGCACCTTGGCTAACACCCTGGCAACTGTGACCAGCCCAGATGGAAAAGCCCAAGTTTGGCAGTGATGTCAAACTCCATGAAATGTCTGATGCACCAGTCTTTTGGGATTGTGCAAGTATGTGTCAATCAGGTCAACTGAGCACACAAAATCTCCCAGCCAAATCCCCCTAAAAAATGGATTTGAAAATCTGCTTCTTGAAGTGAAGGGTATGCAATCTGCAGTTCAAGCATTTAGGGTCCAGCACTGCCTCTAAGAATAAGATGGCAGGGAGAGACCATCAATACATTTAATAAGTTATTGTTGGCCAAGATTCTGACCAATTTGCATTTGGGAATGATAGATATTGCTGACAGTATGACAGCAATAGAAAAATGGCAAGAAATTAATAATTTCATCAAACCTTACTGCAGAATTAATCGGATACAGAAAAAAGAACCCACAGCATGGTTCAATAAAACTTGCAGAATTGCCAAACGCAGACTGAATAAATTACTTCAAAATTGCAAGAGATAGATACATAGACAGTGTCAGCAGATAAGGGCCTGTGGCCCACCCAGTCTGCCCATTTGAGCTTGTAAGTTCAGTTTATGTTTTCCTAGAAGTCTGTTGCCCCTTACTCCTGACCTCCAGAATTCCTTTATGTCTATCCCATGCATTCTTAAATCCTGTGATTGTTTCAGCCCCCACCACTTCCTCTGGCAGAGTGTTCCACTTGTCCACCACCCATTCTGTGAAGAAATTCTTCCTCACGTTTCCTCTAAATCGTCCTCCCTCCAACTTCATCCCATGCCCTCTAGTCCTGGAACATCTTTTCGCTTAAAAATAGTGTATTCCTGCACCCTTTTCCTCCCTGTAAGATACTTGTATGTCTCTATCATATCCCCTCTCTCCCTCCTCTCCTCCAGGGAGTACAAGTTCAGTTCCTTCAGCCTGTCCTCATAGGACTTGCAATGCAATCCATGCACCATCTTTGTTGCCCTCCTCTGAATCTTCTCTACCCTGTCTATGTCCTTACGTAGATAAGGTCTCCAGAACTGTACACTGTACTCCAGGTGGGGCCCCACTAGTGTCTTGTATAGTGGAATTATGACCTCCCTTTTCCTGCTGGTGATGCCCCTGCCTATGCATCCCAGCATCCTATTTGCTTTACCTGCTGCCTTGTCACACTGTTTCCCTACCTTGAAGTCATCAGAGATGATAACTCCAAGATCCCTTTCCTGCTTGGTGCATGCTATATCCTCATCCCCAACTGATATATTGTGCCAGGGTTTTTGTGCCCCATATGCATTATCTTGCACTTCTTTGCATTGAATTTCAACTGCTAAATCCTGACCATTCTTCAAGTTTCTGCAGGTCCCTTCTCATTCTGTCTACACCCTCTGGTGTGTCTACTCTGTTACAGAGCTTTGTGTCATCAGCGAACAGTGAAATTCTGCCTTCTAGGTCCTGTGCAATGTCACTGATGAAGATGTTGAATAGGACCGGTCCAGCACTGATCCCTGTGGTACCCACTGGTCACTCTTCTCTGTGGAGTGACAGCCATTTACCACCACCCTCTGTGTCCTGCCACCCAGCCAGTTACCTACCCACCACTACTGTCCTGCCCACACCCATATTCCCAGTTTGTGTAATAGTCTTCTATGTGGCACAGTGTCAAAAACATAGAAACATAGAAGTTGACGGCAGATAAGGACCGCAAGGCCCATCCAGTCTGCCCATTTCTTTTTCTACCTTATGAATGTGCTATAGGCCTTTGCTCTGTCAATGGCCTATCTATTCATACTCATCTGTATTGCTCCCTTATCCCTATCCCATACCTGTTTGAAGCCCTGCACTGTATTCATATCCACCACTTCCTGAGGTAGGCCGTTCCATGCATCCACCACCCTTTCTGTGAAAAAGAACTTCCTTACATTACCCCTTAATCAGCCTCCCTCTAATCTCATGCTGTGTCCTCTTGTCCTGCTATTTTTCTTATATTGAAACATGTTAGACTCTTTCACCTTGTTAATGCCCTTAAGGTATTTGAATGTTTCAATCATATCACCCCTCTCCTTCCTTTGCTCTAGGGTATACATATTCAGTTCAGTTAATCTGTCCTCATATGTTTTCTGATGCAGTCCCTGCACCATTTTGGTTGCCCTTCTCTGGACTGCCTCAATTTGGTTAATGTCCTTGTGAAGGTATGGCCTCCAGTACTGCACGCAATACTCCAGATGGGGCCTAACCAGTGTCTTGTAAAGAGGGATTATTACCTCCTCTTCTGACTTGTGATACCCTCTACTAATACACCCCAACATCCTCTAGCCTACCTACTGCTTCAGAGGTCTGCTTGGATGATTTCAGGTCATCGGTGATGATGATGATGCCCAAGTCTCTTTCTTCCCTTGTGACTGCCAGCAACTCCCCTCCCAGCCTATAGGTGGCTTCAGGGTTTCTCTTCCCTATGTGCATGATCTTGCACTTCTTTGCGTTAAACCCCATTTGCCACTCTTCTGACCATTTTGCTAGTTTATTTCACATCTCTTCTCATTCTGCCCACCCCATCTGGATCATTTACTCTGTTGCAGATCTTGGTGTCATCTGCAAACAGACAAACCTTACTCTTCAGTCCATCTGCAATGTCACTAATGAAGATATTGAAGAGGACCGGCCCCAGAACTGATCCTTGAGATACCCCACTTGTGACTTGCATCTCTTCTGACTGTATACTGTTTACCACCACTCTCTGTTTTCTGCCCGTCAACCAGTTTGCCACCCAGCTGACCAATGTCTGACCCACCCCGAGCCTACCCAGCTTATTAATCAATATTCTATGTGGAACAGTATTGAAAGCTTTGCTGAAGTCAATCAAGTTAGGCAATATCAACTGCTCCCCCTTAGTCCACCACTCTGGTTACCCAGTCAAAGAAATCTGTGAGATTAGTATGACAGGACCTTCCTTTTGTAAACCCATGCTGTCTTGGATCCTGTGCTCCTATGGATTCCAGGTATTGCACTATCCTTTCCTTAAGAAGTGTCTCCATAATCTTGCCCACTACTGAGGTAAGACTGACTGGTCTATAGTTCCCTGCCTCCTCCCTGCTACCACTCTTGTGGAGTGAGATCACATGAGCCCATCTCCAGTCTTCTAGGACCTCTCCTGTGCTCAGACTCACTAAACAGTTCTGATAATGGCTCTGCTAGTTCCACCCTTAGCTCCTTTAGTACCCTGGGATGTACGCCATCAGGTCCCATTGCCTTGTCCACCCTGAGCTTATTGAGCTCTTGTAGGACCCTTTCTTTTGTGAAGGGATTAGTGTACACCTCCCTCCCTCCCCCCTGTGTTCATGGTGCAGAGCTGTGGGCCCTGCCCTACCTTCTATTCAGTAAATACTGAGCAGAAGTATCTATTTAGGATAGATGCTTTTACATGGTCCTCCTCCTCACACGCCCCCTCATCCCCTTTGATCTTAGCAATACCCTCTCTGGACTTTCTCCTTTCACTAATGTATCTATAGAAAGTCTTGTCACCTTCTTTACTGTTCGTGCTAGTGTTTCCTCAGATATTAAACTCGGAAAAATATTTACAGTTTGAATAGGGTAAGGAAGGAATATAGAAAATTGCTGGACTACGAACAAAATAAATATAATAAAAAACTATGGGAAGAGTTAAGGAGGGCTGTGATTTCTAAAGAAGTTAAATTATTCTGGTCATTGGTTAACCGTGGGTACAGACAATACCCATCAAATATTGAGGCCTATATATCCCCCAACAGATGGGAATCACATTTGTTAAATTTATATTTCTCTACAACTGAGACTACTATCATTATAGTATCAAAATATAGTAAAAAGCAAACCTTTTTTCTCATCCAGTATGTATTCAAGATAATGAAACCGTCCAAGCACTTTTAACAATAACCTCAAATAAGGCACCAGAACCTGACCAAATAATTAGAGGTATTTTTAAGACTTTTCTAGACTGGTGGTTTCCCATATTCAGAAAATTGTTTAAATCCTTTGTTCAGGGGCATGAATTTCCATATAGTTGGGGAGAAAGTATTATCTTCCCAATATTTGAAAAAGGAGACCCACTCGATCCTAAAATGTATAGGCCAGTAAGCCTCAGATGTCTCCCAAAAATTATTTAGTAAAATTATTTTACTAAAAAATTTTTAAGATTCAAGATGGCGACTGGTGTGGGTCTGCACTGAATCATACTCTGCTTTGAGTCTTACTCTCGTACAACTGTTATTTTGTTTTATTCATTTTTTAGTCTGTTTTTAGTTTAAGTCCTGTATTATTGTTTTATTGTGTATTTTGTTCGGGGATCCAGACTTTTGGGACTGGATTCAGAAGTCTCTGATTTTTTATTGGAGATACTCATGATTCGCAGATCGAGCGTTCGTCTCAATGCGTTTTAATGCGTTTTTAATGCGATTTTGGAGTTGGGCTAATTGGAGTAAAATTGGTTTTGCTTGCCCGGTGTGATCGAGGATTTAATCGGACAGTGATTTTATTGGAACACTCGCTGAACATTTGTGGCCTTATCGACGTCTGGAGGTACTTAGTTATTTCTGTGTGACTGTTGACTTATCGGTTTGGAATTTTACTGGAACCGCTGCAGCATTTTTTGGAGATTGCTCTGCTATCCCTTTCGAGGTTTGTGGGAGGAAATCTGCCTGGACTGTTTGGGCGTTCAGGAACCCGTCATTTGGATGTGCTTCCCTCCTTCGGTTGGAGCCTGGTTGTCTGGGGAACTTTGGTATTTGGACTAGCTCTTCTTCGGATGTCGGTTTTTGCCCGATTCTGCCGAAGTTAAAGATTTTGGGCCGGGTCAAGACCTGGGACTGCCATGGAGGGGGGACTCCCCGGTCCTTGCTACCAGAGGGTGAGGGGGCTAGTCGGCTATCTTAAAATCTTTAAAATCTTCTACATCGATTGGGCCTGATGGTATTCCAGCCATTTTCATTAAAAATCTATCTAGGGAATTAGCTGGTGTACTAACCTACCTGTATAATGAATCATTGCATAAGGGACAAGTGGCAACGGATTGGTGTGATGCAATGATCATTCCATACATAAAACTGGATCCAAGAAGGAGGTACATAATTATCAACCTATTAGTCTCACCTCTACTATTTGTAAAGTTATGGAAGGCTAATTTTAGGTAAAATTAATTCACATGTTTTGGAAAATGATTTCACTGATACTTCTCAACATGGTTTTCAAACTGGTAGATCGTGTCAGACTAATTTGATTGATTTTTGAACCTGTGAGTGAAGCTATGGATTATAGCTTACCTGTTGATGTCATCTATCTGGATTTTGAAAAGGCTTTCGATTCTGTGTCTTATGATATAATGTATAAGTGTCTATTAAATTTAGACCTTAACAAATATATAATTAAATGGATAATGACTTGGTTATCCAATAGACATCAACGGTAGCATTAAAGGGTTCCTGTCCCATGGACCACTGTTACTAGCGAGTCCCACAGGGTTCAGTTTTGGGGCCCGTATTGTTCAACATCTTAATAGCAGGAATGAACATTAAGAGTGGTAATTGGATGGTAAAATATGCGGATGATGTAAAACTGGCAGGGATTGTCAATAACCCAGAGTCTATAAATACTCTTCAAGATAATTTGAATTATATATTTAGATGGGTGGAATTGCATAAATTGAAATTTAATATCAATAAATGCAAAGTGATGCATTTTGGTAAAAATAATGTATGTGCTAATTATTTTATTGAGAATTACTGTTTGAAACATATTACAGATGAGAAAGATTTGGGTGTTTTTATAAGCAATAAGCTAGTTTTCACAAATCACTTAAATCTCACTATTAAAAAATGTTCTAGACTTAGTAATTGCATTTATAGGAACATTAAAAGCAGAGAACCTACAATAATGATTCCACTATATACTAGTATTATAAGAACAAATTTTGAGTATTGTTCAGCTTTTTGTGCTCCAACATTGAAGGGGGGACATTGCATCTAGGGAAAAAGTCCAAATGAAATATATTAATAACTTAAATGGTCTAAATAATTTATCATATATAGATAGACTTATAAGGCTTAATTTGTATAGTATGGAATACAGATCGATTCATGGGGATCTCTGTCTACTTTACAAAGCTACCAGAGATGAATATCTGTTTGAAACATTACACCTTCAATGGAATGTTTCTACAGCTCAAACCCCGTTCTCATAATCTAAAATTAATCTTACCTATTAATAGAACTACAAAAATATCTAAATTTTTTACCCAACGTATAGTTCCATTATGGAATTCTTTACCTTATGATGTTGTCTATAGTTCAAATTTAAATCAGTTTAAAACACAACTTGATATATATATGGGACCTTCCAAGTTCGCTACCCACTTAGCATAAGTGGCATGATCATAATGGGCTTGTCCCAAGATCGTGAATACTACCTATGAACCTATGAACCTCTGTCTGCTCTGGGGGGCCTGCGGTGCTGTGGTGGTCATTGTACCGCCCTGTCTCTGGGGCCCTGACCCTGGGGGTGAGGGTTGCGGGGTGCCTCCTGGCCAGTTTGGTCTGTGGGGTTAATTTTGACCTGAGTGACTGCAGTTTCGGGGAACTGTTAAGTTTTAGTGCTATTATGCTCACTGGCTTGGACTGAGAAATATTTTCCAGCAGTGAGTGAGGAGTGACTGGTATCCTGATTGCCCACAAAGAGGTTTTTAATCTGCTATCTAGTCCACCCTTGATTGTTTTGCTTGGACTGCCTGATATTCCTTGTTTTGGATTCAAGCATATGGATTTGAGAGTATAAGTACTGAGGGTTTAATTGATTTACTCTACTCGTCAAGGAGATTGTAGATGGATCCCTGGTTTGGATTATTTTATAGTTTTATTTGATGTTTTCTCTGACTGGAACCTTCTCTAGACCAAAATATTTTGTCCGTGCAGTGAGCGTGCTCGGCTATTGTGAGTCCGTGGGGAGTGTGAGTCCCTGCCTACCCACAAATTTTTATTTTATTATTTTGGGGGTATTTTATGTTGTTTTATTTTCGGGTAGTGAGAGTGCCTGGAGGCTAAGTAAGCTCGTAGTGGGAGTGCCTGTTTTCTTAGCCAATTTATATTATTTTTTTTTTTTTTTTATTTTTTAATTTTGTATTTATGTTTATTTGATTTTAGGACGGGATTTCTTTGTGAGAGAAGGGACCCCTGTCTTTATTTATCATTTATTTTATTTTTATTTTCTGTTTATTTTGGGGTTTTAGTTTTGTTTTGTTTATTTTCCGGAAAGTAGGTTTCGATTCTGAGAAATATGGATTAATTGGGTTTAAGTTTTGTTTTTCTGGTTTATGTTGTTTTAATTTTGTTTGGAAAATTTGTTTTTTTAATCTTTTGGGGGGGATTTGTTTTTTGTGAATTTTTGTGAGAGTAGGACTCTATTGTCTTATTCCATGTTGAAGGACGCGGATATGTTGTTATTATCATCCCACCTCCCCTGTCGTGCGCTACTCATCCTCCACTCTTCGTGCCCTCCACCCTTTTTCCCCTTCCTTTATTGTTTTCTATTTATCAACGTTGTAGGGCTTTGGGAATTGCACAAAGGAGGAGGGGGCGGGGTGGGTGGCCTGAACAGTGGAGGATGGATGACGGGAGCACTCAAATCGGGATTGGTAGGCCCAGAAGACACCCTGGGGCGAAATGGAGGTCAGAACGTGGGTTTTCTTGTCTGACCCCTATACCCAAGGGCACCGCCACTAATAATGGCAGGCAGGTGGTTGGGGGATCCCTGGGATTCTGTCCAACTCGGGCGGTTTTATGCAATGCCAGATCTGTTGTAAACAAGACTGCCATTGTGGCGGACTTGGTGGGTACAGCGGATTTGGCTTGCATCACTGAAACCTGGCTGGATGGAAATGCCGGCCCCGTTCTTGAGGTGGCAGTTCTGGCTGGGTATTCGGTGATACATTGCCCGAGATTGGATCGCAGGTGTGGGGGGTTGCGGTCTGTTTCAAGACCGAATTGGGTCTCACCAGTGTTCCAGTTAAAGAGACCAGATCATTCGAATGTGTTGTAGTGGCAGGTGGGGGCTATAGACTGGCTCTCGTCTACCGTCCACCCGGGGATGAGAAGCCATTCCTTAAGGAAGTGGCAGACTTTGTCGTTGACCTGGTATTGGAGTTCCCCAGGTTGATGGTGCTGGGCGACTTCAATGCCTGGATCGATGAACTCTCACAATTTGGACAGCACTTCCTCCAATTGATGAATTCATTGGGCCTCTCACAGGTTGTTACCTCTGCCACTCATAAATGTGGCCATTCCCTTGATCTGGTTTTCCTCCTGGGGATGGAAGCCTCTGGTGTGGGGGTGGAACCTGTCGGATGGTTCGACCATCACACTGTAGATTCAGTTTTTAGCACCCCCTTGTGTAGACCTACCCCTGTGGAGATGGTCAAGTACTGCCCTTTACGGGATGTGACTCCCAATGGTCTAAATGCGGTACTTGAGCTATCAGAATTCCCTGTGATGAGCTCGGATCCAGAGGCCTTGGTGCTGGCCTATAATAAGGCCATTACCAATGCTCTGGATTCTATTGCTCCCATCCGTGTGCGTCCTCTCTCCCTTCGCCCACGGTCCCCATGGTTCAATAGGGACTTGAGGGAGATGCGATGACAAGGACGCAGGTTAGAGAAGTGTTGGCAGAAATCCTGCTTAGATGCCGACCATCTTAGACTGCTAGAGCACTATCAACTCTATCAGTCAGCAATTGCCCGTAAGAAGGCAGTATTCCTGTCCGGGGAAATTGCTGCTGCTCAGAACCGACAGGCCCAGCTCTTTCGAACCATAGACAGACTGTGCAACCCAGCCTGTCTGCAGGTTTTAGAGCTTTTTCGCAATCTCAGTGCGAGGAGCTCGCTCGGTTCTTTGCAGATAAGGTTGTCGACATCAGGGCAGAGACCTGCGCAACACTCTCTATGGGAACGGCCATGGACCAGGCCCCAGTCGCACTCTCTCTCTTTTCCTGGAGTTTCTTCAAAAGGCTGGAAATCGAAGATGTTATGAGGATTGTCCAGGGTATGCGCACTACATGCTGTAGTTTAGATCTGGGCCCCACAGCCTTGATTATGGGCTGTGGGGAGATTATCATCCTGGTTCTGGTGAGGATAGTCTGTTGCTCCTTAGACTCTGGTGAATATCCTTGCTCCCTGAAGGAGGCAGTGGTGACACCAGTGTTGAAGAAGGCTTCTATGGACCCAGACTCCCTCGGTAACTACCGGCCTATCTCAAACCTTCCCTTTGTTGGGAAGGTAATTGAGAAAGTAGTGGCAACTCAGTTAGACAACCACTTGACCATCCATAGCATCTATGATCCCCTTCAATCGGGTTTTCGAAAGAGGCACAGCATGGAGACTGCACTGGTTCGGGTGCTCAATGATCTCTTGATGGCGAGAGACCAGAAAAAACAGTCCATTTTGGTCCTTTTGGATCTGTCATCAGCATTTGACACTGCAGACCATGGGGTTCTGCTTGGGCGCCTGATAATCATCTGTGGGCTTTCAGGTTTGGTCCTCAGATGGTTTACTTCTTTCCTCACTGGTAGAACTCAGAGAGTGGTATTAGGGGTGTTTTCCTCTGATCCTATCTCTCTGTCTTGTGGGGTGCCCAGGGCTCAGTGCTGTCCCCCATGCTGTTTGCGGTGTACATGCTTCCCCTCGGAGACGTTGTAAGACGGTATGGGCTGGAGTTTCATTGTTATGCTGATGATACTCAGCTCTACCTGTCTTTTGCACCTGACCAGAACGGAGCACTCTCTGTGTTTAATAACTGCCTTGGCGAAATCCAAGGTTGGATGAGGTCCAGCTGGCTGAAGTTGAATTCCGGGAAGACTGAGGTGACAGTCGTGGATCCTGGTCGCCGGATAGGGGGGTGGGGGACAAAACATCCCTCAGGTTTATTCCTGGGGGATGTTGAGCTCCCCATCTCTGAACAGGTACAGAACCTAGGGGTGATTCTTGACGATCGGCTGACACTACGTGCTCAAGTGTCAGCTGTTGTTAAAGTCCCCTTTTACCATCTTAGGAACATCGCTAGGATCAAGCACCTTTTTCCATCCGGGGACCTACCTATGTTGATCCATGCCTTTGTGACCTCGTGTTTGGACTACTGCAATTCTCTTTACTTTGGGCTTCCTGGGGTTGACATCCGCCACTTGCTGCTGGTGCAGAACTCTGCAGCCCAGTTGTTAACTGGGATCCCTCGTTCTTCCCATGTTATACTGGTGCTGCGGAGACTGCACTGGCTGCTGGTTCAGTGGTGGATCACCTTTAAAGTCGGCTTGCTGACTTATACAGCCCTGCACGGTTTGGGCCCTGACTACCTGAAAGAGCTCCTGGTTCCCCATCTCCCGGAGCGGCCGCTCCGCTCGGCCAGCGAGGGGTTGCTAGAGATTCCGAGGGTTGTTCTGAAATCTTGGTGCCCAGCTTATGCTGCGGCTCCAACCTCTGGAATTCTCTACCATGTTGGATTAGAGAGTGTGCGACAGTGGGGGGTTTTAAACAAGCATTAAAATCCTTTCTATGAACTAAGGCTTATGGGGAAGAGGTAGATCTGGTTTGATTTTATTATTTCATCATGCTGTTTGATGTGATGTATTTTATTGGTTTGTATTGTAATGTTTTATCTTTGAAAGGCGCATTAAAAATAAAGATTATTATTATTTCACAGAGACTTCAACGAAAAGCATATACTAAGTGAAACAGAACGGATTCAGAACTGGAAGATCCATGATATAACATTGTTACGTACGTTCCCATTTGATTTGGACGTGCATGAACATTAAAAAGAGTAAACTCTATTGTTGCTACATTGATTTATCGGCCGCATTTGATGGCATTAGCTGGACTTTATTATGGCAAAAACGAGAAAACTATGACACTGACCCAGAATTATTGGACATTCTTATTAGATTACACCAAGATACCTGGATCAAGGCACAGTATGACCAATTCGCCCATATGACTTCCACCATTCACACCAACCTTCGTGTGCGTCATGGCTGCCTTCTTGCACCTATATTTTCATCCTCTGTCTGAATTCAATATTGGAGGGCCTGGAACACTCAAATATTCACTCGCCTACAGTGTTTGGAAGTAAAATACTGTGTCTCGCTTATGCAGACAATATAGTCCTGATATCCACTTCCCACTTAAGTTTACAAAGAAAGTTAAACTGTTTTACAGAACTGTGTAAGGCAAATTGTCTATTAATAGAGAGAAAGCTAAAATGATAATCTTTGGTAGTAAATCTAGGTTCCCTCCAAGGGTTTCAATTTGCAATGGAAAGATCATGACTGATAAATTTTACGACTATCTGGCAGTAAGATATGCTCAAAATTTCCAATGAAACAGAGATCTCCTTGGCCTCCAAACTAAATTAAAAACAGCTTCTAATGCATTTAAACTATTTAATGTAAAGTTAGGTAAAAGTTTAGTCAAACGGCTACTTATGACTCTAAACGCTAAGGTCAAAACTAGTGCCCTTTATGCTGCAGAAATCTTGGCAACCACAGATTTATAAAGCCTAGAAATTATCATGAACAAACTAAACCATAATATTCTCATGGTTCCTCAATCCATCCCCCACCAAAAATACTGAGCCTTGAATTGGGCTAGCAATCCATAGTGAAGTTAGCCTCACAAAGGCGATTCATTTTCATATTAAGTCTCTTCCAGCTGCCTGAAACATGCATACCAAGATGCTGTCTGGAAGAAGAAATAACTTACTCCACTCGAGGATTTACATTTCCATCAATTCAATTAAAGCAGCAGTACTACGAAATCAGGAAGTGACCTATCAAAATTCTGTTTTTCGTCTGTAAGCATGCGGCCAAAGTTCCAGTTTCCATACCTGTAAATGTTTTTTTCCAGTCGTCTTTAATTTTTTTAGATATTTGCAATTTATTTGAAGTGTTGTAGTGCTACAACAAATATGGTGGCTGATTAACTTCAGCTGCACTTTTTCTTCAGGTCCCATTACATCTTTTGACAACAGCAGAAGGACCCTCTGCTGACCAGTCCTGATGTCCCTGCAAGTCATTCACATGTGCAGTTGGCAGCAGAGGGGGTTCCAGTGCAACATGCTGGGTGGCAGACATGTAAACAAAAGCAGAGAATAACTGAGTAAATTACTCAGCAATAGTACAATGCCGGCAAGAAAGAGTACCAGGTATATGATTAGCAGGGCACAGGGAATAAACTGTCAAAAAAGCGCACATTTTTTTTTTTCTGTAGTACTGCTGCTTTAATAATAAAAAAAAAAAAAAAAAAAAAAAGAGCTATTCCTGCTTGGTTTAGGTAATTTAATTTATGACATATACACAAAACCAAAAATGGATATTGTCCAAGTAATTAAAAAAGAGAGTCGGAGACACTGGAATTGCTACAGATTTTACTCAAGTAAGTACTCAAACATTATAGATGGTACAAGGAGAAGAAGAAAATACATCAGAAAGAACCATATTTGTCTTGTATGTCTAACCCACAGTCCAGGCGTCTACTAACAAGATATAGGATGGAACTCTATTTTGCACAATTTACATATTTTTTAACAAAAAAGACCCGGAATCCAAAGCCCATATTGCAGATGTGGCTATCAGGGTTTTAAATAATTGATTACCAGTTTTTTTCTCGGGACTATACTAACTGTACAGAAAGTATTTATACAGATTGTCTAGAAGTGCTGTGTTTGTTAAACGCAGTGAGGCAAGAGCTATGCGTTTTCACAAAGATTTAGCACTTTTATGAGCAAAACGCTAATCAATTTTTAGAGTTAAATAAATCCCTGGGCTACTATTGTGAAGATGATTTAAAAAAACATACATTGCTTATGTGTCCCTTATATTCTAAAGGAAGGAAGGAAAGATTGGATAGGGGATATAGTGGGTAACCTTGGTCTCCTCCCCAGAACCAAACAGTTTTATCTCTTTTTAAATCTACAAATAGTAGAATTCTATATGAACGTTCAGGATTCTTAGCAACTCATCTGTAGACTGAAAATATGAAGGATGATATAAATAATTTTCTGACATATTCATTGTACGTACTGTATATGAAGACTGCTAATGATTTGTGATATAATGTATATCAATACAGTTCACAGATTTCTGTTAATGGATGCAACATAAAAACATAGAAATTGTTGGCAGATAAGGACCGTTAGGCCCATTCAGCCTGCCCATAGGTCCTATACATTGTATGAGGCCACTGATCCTATGTGATCAATGGCTTGTCATCACTCCCTCCCTTCTCAGGCTTCCCTTGTGCCTGTCCCAAGCATGCTTAAACCTCTCCACTGTGCTTGCCCCCACCACCTCCTGTGGCAGACTATTCCACGTGTTGACTACCCTTTCTGTGTAGAAAAACTTCCTCACATTACCTCTTAATCTACCCCCTCCAATTTCATATTGTGCCCCTTGTTCTAGTATTTTTTCTACATTGGAAAAGCTCCCCCACCTGCACCTTGTTTATGCCCTTAAGGTACTTGAAAGTTTCAATCATGTCCCCCCGCTGTCTCCTCTCCTCCAGTGAGTACATATTGAGGTCCCTTAGCCTCTTCTCATATGTTTTGTGGTGTAAGCCCTGTACCAACTTTGTTGCCCTTCTCTGGATAGTCTCCACCTTGTCTATGTCCTTGCACAGGTGTGGTCTCCAGAACTGCATACAGTACTCCAGGTGAGGCCTTACCAATGTTTTATACAATGGCATCACTATCTCCCACCTCCTGCTAGTGATACCTCTTCCTATGCACCCCAGCATACCACTGATCCTCCCTGCTGCCTTTGAACACTGCTTTGATACCTTAAGGTCATCAGAGATGATAACCCCTAGGTCCCTTTCCTCCTTGGTAACAGTCAGCTCCTCTTCCCCCCCAGCCTGTAGCTCTCCCCAGGGTTCCCTCTACCCAGGTGCATTATTTTGCACTTCTTTACATTATACCTCAGTTGCCACATCTCTGACCATCTTTTATGCTTCTTCAGGTCCCTCTTCATTTTCTGCACCCCTTCTGGAGTATCCACCCTGTTGCAGATCTTGGTGTCATCTGCAAACAGGCAGACATTTCTTTCCAGCCCCTCTGCAATGTCACTAACGAAGACATTGAACAGGACTGGTCCTACTACTGATCCTTGAGGTACCCCACTGGTCAACTCCCTCTCCGCAGATTGCACCCCATTTACCACCACCGTCTCCTGTCTGCTAACCAGTTCCTAAGCCAGTTCACCACCTTGTCTCCCATGCCCAGACTACTCATCTTGTTATTCAGCCTTCTATGCGGGACAGTGTTGAAGGCTTTGCTGAAATCCAGGTAGGCGATGTCTACTGCCCCTCCCTGATTAAGTTCCCTTGTCACCCAATCAAAAAAACTATAAGATTCATTTGATATGACCTTCCTGCTCTGAATCCAAGTTGCCTCAGATCCTGCACACCACTGGATTCCAAATGTGTCAGTATCCTTTCTTTCAGCAGTGTCTCCATGATCTTTCCCACCACTGAGGTGAGGCTGACTAGCCTGTAGTTCTCTGCCTTCTCCCTACTGCCACTTCTGTGCAGTGGGAACACATGTGCCCTCCTCCAGTCCTCTGGAATGACACCTGTGTTGAGCGACTCTGAACAGGGCCACCAGAGGCACTGCTAGTTCCTTTCACAGCTCCTTTAATATCCTCGGGTGGATGCAGTCTGGTCCCATGGCCTTATCCACCTTCAGCTTTGTGAGTTCTTCCAGAACTCTCTCCACTGTGAATGGACTGGTGTTTACTTCTCCACCCCCACTGCCTCTGCACCCCAACTGTGGTCCTTGACCTTAGTGAATACTGAGCAGAAGTATCTGTTCAGTATTTCTGCCTTGTCCAGATCCTCCTCCTCCTTACACTCTCCCTCCTCCACTTTGAGTCTCACAATCCCCCCCCCCGTTTCACTAATGTACCTATAAAATGCCTTATCCCCTTTGTTTACAGACTGTGCTAAGCTCTCTACTGTCTGTGCCTTCACCCTCCTAACAGCCTTCCCTGCTTCTCTTAGACATTCAAGGTACACCTCCCTGTCTTCCTCCCTTTGGCTCCCCTTATAGTTCCTGAAACTCTGCTTTTTAGCCCTGACTTTGTCCCTCACCTCTTTGGAGAATCATAGTGATTTCCTCCTCCTCTTCCCTTTGGTCACTATCCTAACACATTGGTTTGTTATATTCACTATGGCTCCTTTCAGTTTCTTCCACTGTTTTTCCACCCCTCTACTATCTCTCCCTTCCCCAGGACTGCTTGTATACATCTACCCATTTCAGTGAAATCTGCCATGCTGAAATCTAATACTCTTGCCCTTGTATGGCTTGACTGCGTCCATGTCTCCATGCAGAACCGCACCATGTGGTGGTCACTGGACCCCAGCTGCCCTTCCACTTGTATTTTTTTGACTCTGTACCTACTGGTTCATAACACGTCCAGAACTGACTTGTCCCTGGTTGGCTCATGCACCAGCTGCCTGAATCCAACCCCCTGCAGGGATTCTAGGATGGCTGTGCTTCTGGCTGAAACAGCCATCTGGGTGGCCCAATCCACATCCGGCATTCTGAAATCCCTTAGTAGCAGGATTTCGCCCTTAGCTGCCATGTCTTTTATGTTCTCCACTAGTTCCCTGTCTACTTCCTCCCTCTGTGCTGGAGGTCTGTAGATCACCCCAGTGCGTATCGCTGTTCCATTCTCTGGCTCCAGGGTGACCCACATTACTTCGGCTTCCCCCATCTTCCCTGAACTTCTGTAGCCTTTATACCATCTTTGATGTACAGGGCCACTCCCCCACCCTTTTCGCCCTCCCTGTCCCTCCTGAACAATGTATAGCCTGGTACATTGACTTCCCAGTCATGATTTGCAGAGTACCATATCTCTATTATTGCTGCTATGTCAAGATCTTCATCTGCCAACAAGGCCTCCAGGTCTGGAACCTTATTTCCTAGGCTATGGGCATTCGTTAGCATAACCTTCCATGTTTTACAGTCTGCCCTCCCTCTGCTCCTGTGCTTCCTATCCAGCATCTTCCCCCCACTCCAGTTTCTTTTCATATGTGCTCCTGCTGCCCCTATATTACTCATTATACATCCTTCACATGCCTGCCCTTCCCTGCCTATTCTCACTGTTCCCACAGTTGATTTATGTTACTGCCTGTTCTGATGGGGGATGCTCTTAAGCCTCCTGGCTCTCCCCCCCTTGGCCAGTTTAAATGCTCACAGCTGAAGCATTTAAACTTCTCACAAAGGACCAAGGTCCCCTTCCCGGACAGATGCAGGCCATCGTCCTTGTATAACCTTGCATCTGCCCAGGTCAGGCCCCAGTCTCCTATGAAGCCAAAACCCTCCCTTCCACACCAATCCTTCAACCAGGAGTTGAAGGTACGGATGTGGAGTGCCCTAGCTTCCACTGTGTCCTGGACAGGTAGCACCTCTGAGAATGAGACGGACCATGCTGTCAGTTTCAGGTTTCCCCCAAGCTTTCTGAAATCATCCTGGACTCTGGCTAACTCCACCCTTCTCCTGGCCAGGTCACTGGTCCCCAGGTGGATAATGACATCCAGCCGCTCTTTCTTAGCTATTGCCATAGCGATTCTATGGATCCGCTTCCCATCCCTCCATGCAGCGCTTCCTGGGAGGCACTTGATCTCCCTCTCTCTCTCTCCTACTAGGTGACCCTAACTCCACTCTCTGGACAATAGAATCCCCCACTAAGAGAAGCTTCCCCCCTCCATCCTCCGAGTTTCCCTGCTTCCCTTACCTAGGGCTCCATCCTGGAGGACCCTCCCATCCTCCTGGATGCAGCCTTGGGTTCCTGAGTAGGGCGTTACTAACTCCTACACTGTTTTGGAGGAACAGGAAGTGGGACCAGTTGGAAGATAGCTTTAGGCCCCCACACCTCCCTGAGTGCACTGCAGTCCAATTCTCTCCCTCATTCATGGCATCCTTTGAGGTAAGATTGTGGACCCAGTGGTCTCTGGGTGGGGGTGGATGCCGCCTTCAGTTTGGCCAACTCTGTTCGGAGGCAGGCAACCTCCTCCCTCACTCCAGAGAGGTGCCTGCAGACAGGGCAGCATCACAGCCTCCAGAATGTCTCCCTGAAGACTGCCGCTCCACAATGACTGCACTGCACCACTCCCATCATGTCTGATTCCCTTCTCAATCAACTGCTTACAAGATGGCTATTTGATATCCCCCAAATATATATGTTTTATTTCTGTTGTGTTCTGTTATGCATCCTCTCTTTCCTTCTTCCTGTATGGATGCAGGATGTTGCAAGGCCTTATGGGACTCACCCAATAAATGTAGGGTGCGCCTTGAGGGAGGTGGGTTGTGGGGTGGGAGGGTGGAACTACACCACAGGCTGTGTCCAAAAACAATCAGCCAAGGAGTCCTCTGGCAGTGACACCTCACACAATCACCAACGTGTCTGCTAGAATCCCACAATCCTGCCCAAACTAAATTTAAAAGCCCAATAAATGGCACTTAAGAATAGCCCTCAAATACAATTTCAAACACACAGAAATGGCAGCTAAGAAAATATTTCAAATCCACTTATAACACAGTCACCAGCTAAAGCCGCCTCCTCCCTCTCCACTAACTGAAGATTCCACAGTAAATACAGGTTACTCACCTGTAACAGGAGTTCTAGGAATGGTATATGTTGTCCATCCACACTTACTGGCAGGTTCCTTGCCACTTTAAATCTTGCCGGAAGGTCTTCAAGCTGGCTCCTCCCACCCACCCGGGTGGTAAAACTCTCGGCTCTGCCCCATGACGCTTGAATCAGCCAGCTGGAAGCCAGGTTGTCTTTGTCGAGCCGGGAGGTCAGGTGCGTTGGATGAACAACATATGCCATTCCTAGAACTCCTGTTACAGGTGAGTAACCTATTTCTAGGAACATGATATGTTGTTCAATCCACACCTTCATGGCAGACTCCTAGCACTTCTCCGGGAGGATGGAGGCAAGGCGCACACCCCCTATTTAGGAAACAAGGACTGGAGAACCGAGGTCCCAAAACCAGCATCCCGGCGTGACTCAAGGTCGATGTGGTAATGGGTAATGAAGGTGTGTGCTAACTTCCAGGCAGCAGCCCTGCAGATTTCCTGGATAGGGACGTCCCTGGAAGCAGCCACCGATGCAGCAGTATGGCAGGTAGAATGAGCTCTTATCCCTTTGGGAGGTTCCATGCCCACCAGTCTGTAGCAGAGATCTATGCAGGAGGTGACCCACCTGCCTATCGTCCACTTGACTGCAGGTTTGCCAGGTGCGGCTTCAGCGTAGGTGACATACAGCTGACAAACCTCTCCCCGAACTTCAGCCATTCGCTCCTTATAATAAGAGAGCGCTCTTCTAAGGTCCAAAGTATGGAGCCTATATTCGGCCTCCGAGGTGTGACTGGGGTAGAACACCGGCACAGTCAACACCTGGTTAAGGTGAAACTCCAACACCACCTTCGGAAGGAGCTTCAGGTGGGGACGCAGGACAACCTAGTCCCTGTGGAAGACCAGATAAGGAGACTCGATGGAAAGCGCCTGGAGCTCTCCCATCCTTCTGGCTGACGTGATAGCCACCAAGAAGGCGGTCTACCACGACAGGTGAGAGATGTCACACCAGTGCATCGGTTCAGATGGCTTGCCCATGAGCTTAGCCAATACCAGCAGTAGATCCCATGGAAGTGGAGGTTCTCGCACCGGAGGGGATATGTGATCAAGGTCTTTGAAAAAGCGCCCGACCACCTTCTCCTGCGCCACCGACTGCTTCCCGGCCCGCGCCCAGTAAGCAGAGATAGCTGCCAGGTGCACTTTAGGCTCGTCGGCCAGATCCCTAGCTGAGAAGGGACCACAGGTAGTCCAGAATGCTGGCCAAGGAGCAGGAGGAGGGTCAACCCCTTACCTGACACCAAATGGAGAATCTCTTCCATTTGAAGGTGTAGCATTCCTGGTCGACTCATACGGGATGCCTCAACAACATTGAGGACCTCGTCCGGAAAGACCCAAGGCCTGGAACTCGAGCCAGCCCAGGAACCAAGCCGTCAGGTGCAGGGATTGAAGGGCCGGGTGGAGAGCCTTTCCCTGGTTGACTGAGATCAGGTCCGGGCGGGTTGGGAGCCGTCTCGGGAGCCTGGAGCTGAGGCTGAGGAGATATGGATACCAGAACTGGCGGGGCCAGCCTGGGGCTACCAGAATCACCTGCGCCTTGTCCCTCCTCGCCTTGACAAGCACCTTGTGGATCAAGGGAAATGGGGAAAGGCATAGAAAAGGCCCAGGGTCCATGGCCTCGAGAAGGCATCCCCCTGCAGCGAGCCCTGCTGAGGGAGGCGGGCATGAAACAGCCTCAGCTTCACATTCTCCGAGGAGGCAAACGGGTCCACCTGAGGTGTGCCCCAGTGGGAGAACAGATCGTGTACCACCTCTGGCAGGAGTGACCACTCGTGAGACGCAGCCCCTGTCTGGCTTAGGGCATCGGCCAGAGTGTTGGAGGCTCCTGCCACATGGATGGCTAGGAGATCCGCCTCCAGGCTGCACATGAAGGACCAAGTGCAGAGAGCTTCCTTGCACAAAGGCATGGCGCGCATCCCACCCTGGCGGTTTAGGTTGTACATGGTCGTGGTATTGTCCTTCTGGACCTGGACCACTTGACCCCGTACAAACGGAGCGAAGGCGGTGAGGGCTAGTCAGACCGCTCGAAGCTCCAGCAGGTTGATGTGGCATCGGGACTCCCAAGGGGACCAGACACCATGTGCTCTGTGCTCCCCCAGATGGGCACCCCAGCCCATCAGAGAGGAGTCGGTCGACAGAGTGACCGTCAGCTCGGGGCGGACAAAAAGGATGCCCTCCTGCAGATGAGCATTCCACATCTCCTGGGTCACTGCCACTGGATGGTCCAAAGGACCGGAGCACTGTGACCATTGGCTGGCCAGTCCCCATTGTAGGGGACGCATGTGCCGACTGGCCCAATGGACCACACTGGTGCAGACCACCATGAGGCCCAAGAGGCGCAGAAAGTCCCGGGCAGGGAGCAATTGCCCAACCTGAAATGATTGGGCAAAGGAGGAAAGAACCTCGGCCCTGTCCGCCCGGGAGCCGTGCTCTGGCTCGAAGAGAGACGAGCTCTGCCCCGATGAACTGAATCACCTGCTTTGGCACGAGTTTCGACTTGGCCTCCTTCATGAGGAGGCCAATCTGAGAGCAAACCTGGAGGGCCAGATCCCTGGACCGCTCCACCTCAGGTCTGGAGGAGGCCGCAATCAGCCAGTCGTCCAGGTAAGGGTATACCCAGACCCTTCAGTGCCACAGGAATGCTATCACCACTGCCATGCATTTGGTGAAGACCCTGGGAGCTGGAGAGAGGCCGAAGGGCATGGCCCGGAACTCGTAAATGGACCCCTCTGCTCTGAAGTGGAGGAATCGCTGGTGGGACGGACGGATTGGGATGTGAAAGAATCGTCCTGGAGGTCCAGAGAACAGAACCACACGCCTCGTTCCAAGGATGGAATGATCTGAGCCAGAGTGGCCATCCTGAAGGTTTGAAACCTTAGGAACCTGTTCAGGTCGTGCAGGTCTAGAATGGGGCGCCAGCCCCATCCGTTTCGGGACCAGGAAATACCTGGACACAAACCCTGGGTCTGGTGGAGGATCCGCCACCTCCCTGATCACCTCCTTCTGGAGAAACAGGGCAATGTCAGCTCGACGGGCAGACAGAGAGGCCGTGGACCCCGTAGCCCCCCCGTGGGGCGAAGGCTCGGAAGGGAGGGCCTGCTCGAATTCCAGAAGCAGACCCTTTCCTACCACTTCCAACACCCAGCGGTCCGTGGTGATAGCAGACCAGGCGGAAAGAAAGTGGTGGAGCCGTCCCCCCATGGGGGAAACCCAGGGGGGAGCAACGAGGCTGAGGGCGACACCCCTCAACCTGTCACTGGGCAGGCTTGCAGCAGGGACCGGCCAAGGGACCTCCCAGGCCTTTCCCTCCCGGCTTCCTGCTGGAGGAAGCTGCAGGCTTGGCTTTGGGGTGCCAAGTGCGAGTCTGTTTGCCCTGATGCTGGTGTTACTGGGCCAGACGTGCCGCAGGGGCAGAAGGCCAAAAGGGCTTACGCTGCTGCTGGCGGCCTTTGTCCTTCTGGGCAGACATGACAGAGTCCAAGGTGGCACTAGACTTCTCGATCCTCTGCAAATGGCCCTCCACCCCGGGACCGAACAAGTCGGTACCCAGGAAGGGGGTGTCTGCCAGCTTGTGCTGGGTATCTGCCGCGAAGGTGGAGATCAGCAGCCAAGCTCTGCGGCACATGGCCACTGCAGCCGCTACTGACCGGGCACAAGAGTCTCCAATGTCAAGAGCAGTTTGGAGCTGTTGCTTCGCCACCACCCTTCCCTGGTCCCGCACCTGCTTGACCGTAGTCTGGAGGTCAGCCGGGAGATGAGGGATCACCTCATCCAAGGAGCCCATAAGGGTGTGGGAACAGTGTGCCATCAGTACGGCCGAACTGGCCTGAAGAAGGCCTAGGGAGGATGCAGTGTACACTTTACGCCCGGCGTGGTCCGGCTTCTTGGACTCTTTGTCGGGAGGCTTGTCCATGTCCCTGGTGTTCCCTGAACGCCGGAAAACACTAATCGGTCACAAGCCCTTCCGCAGAGGGGTGCTCCAAAAAACTGGATAGTGAACCGGTGGGGACCGCGTACTTCCTGACCATCCTGGTCGAAGAAGCAGGAAAAGAAGGCAGCCGCTGCCATAACTCCAAAGCTGGGCCAACAATGGCTTCAGCCACTGGAAAGGCCTCCGTGGGAGAATCCCCTTGGTCCAGTATCTCCGTGTGGGGACACTTGGCCCACTCAGAAACGGGTTCGAACTTCATCCCAGTAGATTCTGAGATGAGCTGAAGCAAACCCATGAACGAGGATGGGCTCCCATCCACCGATTGTCCCCCAGTGGACTCCAGATCAAGGAGCCTGGAGAACAGGGAAGAGTCATCATCAGACTCCGAGGAGTCAGCGAACAGCTGCCTTGGGCCTGAGCCACCCTTCACTTGCCAAGGGCGATTGGGAGTGAGGGTGACCGACAACCAATGGGGCAACCCCTGACCCGACCGAGAATCCTTGGTCGGAGCCCCAGATTTAGGTTGTGGAGGCGGGGGTTCCACCACAATGGGCGACGCAGCTGGTTTCGGCTGAACTGGTGCCGGTTTGGGTTCCTCGACAACCACGAGGGGTTGTTTCAGCCATTCCGGTGACAAACACTTAATGGCCAGGGAAGGCAACGGGGTCGGCTTGTTCCCGGTCAGAAGGAGCTGCTGCCACATCAAGTCCTCATAGCGTCGACGTAATTTGCGCCGAAGCCTTTCCTCCAAGGAGGAAGAAGACTAGGACGAGCGGCACTGCCACTTTCCTCGGTGCCGAGACCGAGACTGCCAGTGTCGGCGGGATCAGCTAGACCAAGAAGAGGTCCGAGACCAAGACCATCGGTATTTCCGAGGGTGGGTCTGGGAGGGAGCGGGGGGAAACCCATTCCTCCCTCGGCTCAGGAACCTTAACCAGGAACTCCGGCACAGGAGGCGCAGGCAAGTCCTCGGTTTCCACCGAAGGAACCAGTGAAGAAGGGTTGTCTGCTTCTCCAGTCGACAGCCCGTCTGGGTCGAGAAAAATCTTGACCGTGTCAACGGGTGTCTCGGCCGGCTGACCTGATGGGGACACCGTGAAGCCGGAGGCCTTAGTCGCAACCTCGACCGAAGTAGAGTGTCAACTGTCCGGGGAAGGGGACCTCTCCCAGCTCCCACGAACACCGACGGTGGGACTTACCCTTCGAGTCCTTCTTCTTGGACCGAGAGGAATGTCCCGATGGACCCTCACCTTTTGTAGAGAGGGACTGACAAAGCTCCTTAAAAGAAGACATGTAGGAGGAGCCCAAGGAGAGCGGGATAAATGCCGCGATCGAGGAGGATGAAGATGCGGCTTGGGCTGCCTCCTCCTCGAGGGCGATCATCTGCTCAAGTTGCTCAGCCAAGCCGGTGCCGCAGACACCACCCAACGGGCCTCCTTTGACTTCACCGGAGGAATACATCTCTTGGGGCGTCCAAGTTGGAGTCTGGCAGCATGGTCTTCGAGGACATTGGCCGAGAAGGACTTGCACAATTCGCAGGCCTGCAGATCATGATCAAGCCCAAGGCAATAAACGAGCGTGACGTGCGGATCGGTCAGAGACATCTTCTGCCCGCATGGGCACCGCCAAAATCCTGGAGTCGACTTATCCATCGCAGCCGCGAAGGAAGAAACAGACCGAAGTTTAGAAAATTTGAGAATAAGTTTTGGTTTAACCGAGTCTGGATCCAGGCCTAAAACACAGAGCGCTAAGGAGGGTACCGGAGCTTCCAAGCGGTAAGGAAGATCTGGCATCATGGGGTGGAGCCGAGAGTTTTACCACCCGGGTGGGTGCGAGGAGCCAGCTTGAAGACCTTCCAGCAAGATTTAAAGCGGCAAGGAACCTGCCATGAAGTGTGGATTGAACAACATATCCATGTTCCTAGAACTGATAATTGTTTAATAATGTATTGTAAAAAAGTCCCCAGATATGGGCTTTACTGTATGTCATACATTATTATTTTAGAATGAAATTTTGGCATTTTAACACCCAGTGCCTTCTTAAAATGTTACAGGAGTATTTTAATGTACTGCTTAACACTGTGTATTTCATTGTGATGATATTTTTGTAAAGGCTTGTAGCTGATCAATAAAAGATACTTGAACTTAAAATCTCCCAGCCAAATTCCCCAAAGGAATAGATTTGAAAATCTGCATCTTGAAGTGAAGGATATGCAATCTGCAGTTCAAGTATTTAAGATACAGCACTGCCTTAAAGTTTTCTGTCTTTTTGGTCCCACTGAACAAAAGTGAGTAGATCCCCAGATGCAGTTCTACGTGAATTGGAACAACTCCAGAAATGAGGAGCTGGTGAACACAGTGTAGGGCTGCTTTACAATTTGCAGGCCTAAGGGGAAAAGGGAAGACCAGGAACCCTAAGAGATAATGTGGCTGACCAAACTGGCCCTGCATAATATTGGCCCATCAGTCAGCAAAGTACAGTAATCTGGCTCCTATGAACTGCTGTGAGAGATGTGACAGCACCATCTCAGTAGGAAGAAAAGGAGCACTGTCTGCCTCTCAGATTATAACCAGCTCTTTACTGGTGACAAAAATAACTGTGTTGTGCAAAGGAGACATAATGATTACATTGTTGAACTTGCTACCCAGCAATACAGCCTGGGCTCCTTGCTTTAAGTTTTTGTTGATAGGCCTGGATGTAGTTTTGGGCTGGAATGGGCTAGTTTGTGTCCTGCCAACTGTTTCGATACATGTCTCAGCTCCTGCTCAAAAAGCTGTTCACCCTAAAAAGCAAGTGATATCAAGTGAGCCTTGAGGACATATCGGCTGAACACAAAGCTATAGAGTCCACCAAGCCAAAAAAGATGACGTCATGGACCTGGAGGTCAACTTAACCAAGTTGTAAGCCATGGATAGCTGCCAAAGTAAGCACAGGCATGACAGCAGCACCTAGAAGACCATTCAGGCTGACCTTTTCTAGACAGTGGATTTGAGCTGAAATGATGTAGGTAGAGGTCACTGCTGCCTTATGCATGTCCCCTGCCTGTTCATAAACCTTCTTGACAATGCCTTCCAGTTTTGATGGAGTTTTTGAGAGCCACGGCCTCTGCCACCAGAATAGCAGTTTTGAAGGAAAACAGCTCCTACCGCTGCACCCAACCATGGTGTGGCAACACACTTCGTGGCCACAGACTCAGCTACCAAATAAAGTCTATTCCGAGTCTGAAATTACTTAAATTTGAAGTCAAGGGCCACCATTCCAAGTCTATCATGTGCTGGATGGAAGGACAGACTGGAAAGCTATGGATATGTCAGACAGATCTGAGAAGTAGTGGATACCCCACATCTGGGACCTTGTTCAGTGCATCCTGCAGCCCAAGGGTGAGCTAGCCCTATTACTGAGGAATGAAAGGTCCTCAGTTGAAAACAGCCATCCTTCTGGATGACAATACACCACCTCAGAGTCAGGAAACTCCTGTGCCTTGGTGTCAGACACATCGCCCCACCATCCAGTAGTATCAGCATGGAGCTACCAATGTTAGATGATGAGGTGGTGGCTAAAAAGGCACCTGTGGGGGGGGGGGGCAGAAGGAAGTCCTGTGAGACTTTTCCTGAGGCTGCCCCACAGGAACAGCTATGGACTGCAATAGCTGTGCCTCTTTTAGCTCTGTGCCAAAGCACAAACCACACTGAGGTGCACAATGTCTGGTGCCAGTGCTGAGTCCCACCCCGCACCCCTCAAGGACCCAGGTGAGGTGTAGCTGGGAGATGGCTGGCACTCAGTGCAGCCATCAACTACTCCCAGGAATGTGTTGTGGAAATCAGTGCAAAAGGAGCCAACTACTGATGTCTGCAGCCCCAGGAATTTCATGGGTCCCTCCTTGTTCCCTCAGAGTTTCCCCTTCTGGCAGGGGCGACAGAGGCCCCCTTACATTCCATCACGGACCAGATCTGGTTAGAGAGGGACCGTGCCTGAGTAGCCAAGTGCAAAGCCTGCGGACTAGGCAGTTTCATCCTGCCTTCTGGGAGCGTTCTTCCTTATTCCCAAGCCTCCAGGACATTGGCATCAAGAGTCCACCAAGCACATCCCCATGACAGCATGAAGCATCTGCTGATGTACCCCCCCATAGCTGCTCTAGCTACACTGCCACATGGGGTCACCCAAGTGGCAGCAGAGCAGTGTATCCAGCTGTCCTCCCTCCCCAAAGGTCAGCATCCATTGGGACACTTGATCCTTTCTCCCCCAGGCCAACCCTGTACAGCCTGAGTTAATTCCAGAACTCTGGCTGCCGTCGTGAGAAAGGTAAGGCGCTAAGCGCCTTAGCCCTCTGTGCCACTGAACCGGTGACTGCAGGTTCTCTCAAACTGGGTACTTTTTTTTTTCCTGCCACTCTACTGATGAGCCACCTTTAGCCCTCACAGATCCTCCAATCTTGTCACCTGCCATCTCTGGGACTTACCTTGGGTGCCACTGAGTCCTCCACAGATTGCCTCCTGTGGTGGTGCTTTCATGGGGACCCCCAAAGCCTCTCTAGTGCCATGCTAAATCCTCTGGTCCCTTGCCCAGTAGGAGGTGCAAGGTCTGCCAGGATACGCAGGGCGGCATCCTGCCGCCTGTGGTATTTTCTGGTGTTCTTGGGGTCCTGAACCCACAGACACTCTGTGGAGGTGACAGTTGGACACACACATCACAGGACGTGCGAATGTCTTCTGTCAGGAAGTGTCCCCCACTTGCAACTGCTGCTCCAGCTTGCACCGCCACCTATGCTCACCTAGGTGGTGATATGGAAGTGGAGCAGTCTTCCCTCCCTCCCCAGAAGAGGAGAGCATCCACTGGGATGTTCAATCCTCCTCCTCCTCCTGGCTGACCCCCTGAGTGACCCAAGATCCTCCCCAAACATGGGTCGCCAGCCTGGTGGCAGGTAAGGCATGGCTGCCTCCTCAAATTGGGTACTTGTTTCAACATCTTAAGGTTGGGGTGGGAAGTCAAACCTGAAGGCTCAGTATCACCTGGTAGCATTTGTTGCCCAAGTTCCTGCTTACAAACAAACTCCTTGCCCCATTTCATTACATAAACAAGGAAACAGATACCAGGTGACCCACTTTGGATTTCTCAAACAGGTGGTTGAAGCAAAGTCAGTGACGGGGATCTAGGATAGATGCGACAGACACAAAGGGATAGTGAGGTCTATGAGAAGAAGGGAGTATAGGCAGCCTGGTGAGGGGGGTACCGAGATGCCATCAGGGCAATCGGCTCAGTAAATCTGCTCTGGCATTAGGCTGGACATGGAGCCAAGCAACTAATGGGATGACTAGATGCACTGCTGGGTCTTTATTGGCTTACAAATTCTACATATCTATATATCAGCCAAAGCTGCTGCTGGGTGAAGAAAATCTAGTGTCTCCCATATTCTGTGGATCTTACCCTTGTGTATTTAATTCAAGAAAAGTATGAAAATGACAGGATGTGTGTGTGATCATGTGGGATGCATCTATAGTGAAACACTAGTAGCCTGTACCCATTCTATTTGCATCTCCATCAGAGTGTGCCTATTGACTGCAGTGCTATGTGGAAATGTATGTGCTATACTGAAAACAATAGAGCCTGCTGCTTGATGTGCCAGTTGTGGGTGGACATTCATTTCATGGACATTGTGTGTCACTACTAGGTGTATCCTCCTTAGGTTCATATCCTTGTGGGACCCAAGTGGTCGACTATCCAAACCCTGAGCAGTCTCCTCTGCTGAGCCAGAGGGCCCAGTAGTATCGGGGAGGGGGGTGTTTACACAAACACTGAAAGGAATAAAACAGTAGTACCAAAATAACTCCTGTATCACATTGACCCAAGGGGTTACTGATATGGCTGAGTAACAAACATTTATACCATATACTGTGAGTAATGGACCGATCATTACTCAGACATAATAATAAATATGATCCATTACTGGGGCATTGCAAATGGGAATTAACAGCAAAAAAAAAAGTTAAAAAAGTTTAAAAAGCTGGGGGAAAAACTATTTTTCCCCTCACAGTCATCAACTACCCTCTACCCCAATACATACAATAAGAAGAATAAATGGTAACCCTCTGGGAAATATGAACTTGGTAAATGGTAATGGTTGTCAGGATAGGGGACGTGGCATGAGTTGGGGATCAGTAAGTCCCTGGGATGTGGCCAGCCATAAGGAGCATGCATTGTTTGGGCCACCATGGCTCTCAGTGTGCTACCAGAAGGAGGCACACACAGCTGGACCAACTATTTTGAACTGGGAGCAGATCATAATGCTGATCTGCTAGTCTCCTTGATGCCAACTGCTGGTACTGAAGCCACACACTGGCTCAGCAGCCCTCAGGGGAGTTCTCGCCCTGCCTGGGAGGGTGCCACAGTGCAACCTAGTCTTGGGAGTAATAACAGTCCAGGGACCCAAAAGGGAAACAGGGAATCCACAGAAAGCAGTAGTCTAAGCCCTGTTTGAATGAAGGTAGTGTATGCTGAAGTGGGAAGAAATGTACAGTGTTATATACTGAATGGTATTAAACATGCTGAATTAGTAGAGAAGATCATGATTGCAGCCGAGGATAATGCCCTTACATGCTATGTACCACCCGTACAGCAATAAATATGCATCCTCATTTATTCCCTGCCTGGACAGTTATCTTTGTGTGTGATCTCCCCTTTGTGGTACCCCTACAAACTGTGTTTGTTTGTTTGCCCTGATCCCCATTTGGCCTGACCCGTGGTGGTAGAAGGTAAAGACGAGAGGTGCTAGTGTTTTCATGGCATAGATCCAGTGCACTTCTGAACAAGAGATGCCACCATGGTTGGCACTGTGGAGGAACGACTCTGCTTCCACCCCTGTGCGGGCAACCAAGGTTCGGGAACAGACAGGGTCACTCGGTGGTCTGGCAGGGTGAGGGAGGATTGAGCGCCTGATGGCAGCGCTCCTTCCTTGGGGAAGGGAAACACCAGTTCCCGCTGCAGGGACTGCCACATGGCGGAGTCCTGGATGACACCACAGCAGGAGTTCACAAAGTAAAGGTAGAGCTCGAGTGTGACGTGCTGACACATACGACCTTATGCTCCAGCTCAGGAGAGAAAATAAAGGAAAAATGCTGAGTTGCTACATGCCGGCACACACCTCCATCCCACCCCCCACAGGCTCTCGCATGATCGACATGGCTGGCCCCCCACCAAATTGGGTTCTGTGTAAGCGGTGGATAACCGGTAAGTCTATGAGAAGGTCAGTGATGGGGCTGGGGGGTGCTGTCAGGCAGACCTGGGAGCAGGAGGATAAAATACTGATTAAAAAAATGAGAGAGATGCCACTATGTACCCCTAGACACAGGGGGTGCCCAGCTGTTACACCTACCCATTTTATGCTTTCAGAATACTGTCAGCCAGTCAGAATGCTCCATTTCCAACCAGGGTTTTATAATAAGTGTTATATTAAGCCAAATAAGAATAACAAATACTAAGTATTCGGGAGGGGGGTGTATTCATGAGAAGGAACTTGCACCCCTAGTTTCTAGCTACACATTCCCCTTCCCCCATGGCATTTCAGAGGGGACTCAAGCAAAGGACTAGCTCAAAGCTGCTTCAACAGGGCTTTGTTTGTTATACAGGTGGGAAAAACTGGGGAGGTTCTGTCTCTTATTTTGCCGAACCACCCTTGATTTCAGATCTGGTTTTGGATTCATGCAGGTATTCTCCCTGGACACTATTTATTTATTTGAAAAACAGTAACCAGGAGCAGCCCACTGAGCCAGTGGTTGTTTCCAGGTGTGACCCAGGGGAAGGGGTACAGGAGAAATAGTGAGCACAGCAGAGTTATATTTCTTGGTACAGAGCAAAGTGCTAGCACATTACAATAACGAATGCTGCAGAGTTACAAAACTTAGTATAACGTAAAGTGCAGTGCAGTATGGCAAGCTTACACAAGTGCAAAGTGCTGCATCAAGGCACATAAGACAAGTACTGTTGTACACTAGAGACCTGAATGGCAGGAGGAGTGCCTTCTCCTTGTACCATCTGTGCCATCAGGGAGTGTCATTTGTGGGGAAGAGGTGCAGTTGGGGGGAGTTTGAGCTAACGTCTGAGATAGCATGAGGAGGTGGAATGGCAGAGGGAAGAGGGGAGCAGGTTCCAGAGTGTGGGAAATCTATGGGAGAAGGTAGAATGTCCAGCTGAGCAGCACATATGTGGAGTGGTGAAACTCTGATAGTCCCTGGAGCAGAGAAGACTGAAGATAGGAGTGAGCAGTGGTATGAGGAAAGGCAGCAAAACCAACATTGGAAATGAAGGAGGTACAGTGTGTCTGGTGATGTGAAGATAGAGGAAGGATGAACAAGGAGGAGTAGAGGAAACAGTGGTGAGTGTGTGTGTGTGTGTGGGGGGTTGTAGCAAAGCAACAAAAGGCATTACACAGGGTGTCCAGTCTTGCTACAGTAGTGGAGGGGGAAGTGCTGTAGACCACATCTGCATAGCTGAAAACCAGAAGCACCATTTTGGTGATCAGCTCCTAGCAGACGGGAGGGGGGGGAGACAGTCTTTATTGCAGTACAAGGCACCCAGTGTGGGGTGGAGCTTCACATAAATGGCATCAATATGGGCTGAGAAATCGAGCTTGCTGTCCAGCCACACATAGAGGTACTTAAAGAATTGCACCTCTTCAAGTGGGGAGCCATTCAGAGAGGGGAAAACTGGATGTCTCTGGAGCCTGGCCAGTTTCTGGTTGATAACAAAGGTCATAGACACTGTTTTTTTTGGTGCTGAACCCAGAAATGGTTGGATTGGAACCAGTGTGTGATGTTGTGGAAATCCTGCTGGAGCAGGTCTTCCACAGCTCCGGTAGAAGGACCGGAAGCAAAGATTACTGTGTCATCTGCATACATGTGAATATGCTAGTTGGCACAGGTGGTGGGAAGGTCCTTCAGGAAGGTGGAGAAAAGGATGGGACCCAGGATGGAGCCCTGAGGGACCCCAGTCTGGAATGGAAGGGGTGGTGACAGGGCGCCTCCAACCTATACAACTGTTAATGTCGTGTGAGGTAGAACTTTAAGAATACTCTTGCCTCACTAACAATAAACAAACCTTACCCTTTATGCTGCAAAGCCAAAGACCTCCCCTAGCCCTCACAAAACATATCTGACCTCCTGCCCTCCACCAGGAGCCCCTACCATGGAAGGAAAGCCGTGGGGGTTACTGGTGGGATACTGGGACCTGGTGGGGTCGGAAGACACATCCTGAACAGGGTATATACTGTAAAGACAAGTGTGGCCTGGGAGAAAAACCTCCAAAAAGACAGAATACAGGGAGGTTAAACAATGGGTGTAACAGGGTCTGCCCCTTGTCTCATTTTATAGGGAAAATTACATCTCTAACAGAGCTTTTTTTTTAATAAATAACTTTAAAGGCAGAAAAAGGTTACTATTTCCAAGAGTTTTTCTTACTCGCTTGTTTACCTCAGCATGCTCAGAATGGACAGCTAATTGATAGATATTTTTATTTATGAAGCGCCCAATTCCTGAGACTCTGGGTGCTGTACAATAAAATTACAATACAATATTATTTAAAATCACGAAAACACACAATAAAATCAGTATAAATACAGAATTTCATTCTATCAGCAAACCCGCATTATAAAAGCCAGTTCAAACAAATATGTTTTCAGTCCCCTTTTAAAGGCTTCCACCGAGGGGGGTCCATTCAGATAGTCAGGCAACGTATTCCATAGGGTTGGTGTGGCCACTGCAAACGCTCAATCTCCTGAGTGCCACAACCTAGCCCTGGGAACCCCCAGGAGGCCCCCCTCGGCAGAACGGAGCATCTGGGTAGGACGGTAAGGGTCAAGGAGATCTTGCAGATAGGTGGAACCCCCATCATGCAGGGTCTTATAGGTAAGGAGCCCTATCTTGAAGGCAGTCCTCTACCTGACTGGCAACCAGTGCAGTCTGCAGAGGACCGGGGTAATATGCTCACACCTCCTTACCCCAGTCAAAAGTCTTGCCACTGTGTTTTACACCAGCTACACTCTGCGGAGGTTGCCTCCAGATAACCCACGGTACAGGGCATTACAGTAATCCAGCCTGGAAGTTACAAAAGCATGCATCAGTGTGGGCAGGTCCTCAGGAGGGATCAGGGCTCCAATTCGGGCAATGTTCCTGAGATGATAAAAAACACTTTTGACCACGACCGACACCTGAGCATGAAGTGTCAGGCCGTCGTCCAGGATCGCACCCAAATCCTTCACCTATCTAGAAGGGACAAGGGGAACGCCCCCCAATATTAGATTGGGGATAACCCCCCCATCTCCCCCATGATGACCCGGCTTCACCACCAGTACCTCAGTTTTGTCTGGGTTGAGTCTAAGCCAGTTTGAGTCATCCACGACCGGATTTCCTCAAGGCAGCTGTTAAATATGGAGTCCGACACCTACATATCAGGTACACAGGACAAGTACAGTTGGGTACCATCTGTATAGCAGTGAAAACCCAACCCGTACTGCCTGATAATGTCCCCCAATGGCAGTGTGTACACCGTGAACAGTAAGGGCGACAAAATCAACCCCTGCAGTACTCCACAGCTCAGAGGCTTTGGGCTAGATGAGACAACTATCATTTTCACCCTTGGCACTCTGTCCGTCAGGGATGACTTGAACCAGCTGATGACACTGCCGGACAGGCCACACCAGAACCACAGGCAGTCAAGCAGCACCGCATGGTCCATGGTGTCAAACGCTGCAGAGGGGTCCAGGAGAATCAAAATGGTATGAGCTCTCCTGTCCCTCGCCATCAGGAGATCATTACACACCCTTACCAGGGCAGTCTCTGTACCATGCTCTGCCCAGAACCCAGACTGGAAAGGCTCATAGGTAGACAAAGATGCGAGGTGTCTCTCAAGCTGAATGGCCACCACTTTCTCTATAACTTTCCCTAAGAACGGGAGGTTTGAGACCGGCCTGTACTGTAGTTGCTGAGGCAGTCCAGATCCAAAGAGGGCTTCTTTTAAAGGGGACTAACCAGAGCCTCTTTCAAGGATACTGGGAAGAACCCAATCCTCAATGAACTCCAGACAACCTCAGCAACCACAGGGCCTATCACATACAAAGATCCAACCATAAGGCGGGTCGGACCTGGGTCCAGATCACAATGTGTAGGCTGCAGCTTTGAGATTATCCCCATCACCTTCTCCACTCCAACTAGCTCAAACTCATCCCAGACAGGAATAGTGTTTTGACACAACACAGGCCGGACACTGCATCCCTTTCCACAGATACTCGAGGAGACCTCAGCCCTGATAGAGGACACCTTGTTGGCAAAGAACAGACCCAACTCCTCGCACCTAGTGCTACAAACTGCTTCTCCCGAACGGAGACAGACAGGATGTAGAAGTCTGTCTACCGTACGGAAGAGCTGAGCTGGTCTGCTCCTCACCGCAGCAATCTCCCCAGACAGAAACTCCGCCTTATTTCAGGAGACTGAGCGTGATGTTCTGAGAACAAAAAGACAGGGAGGTCAGATCAGAAAATCAATAAAAAGCCACAGAAGGCTGCAGGAGGGGACTCTTAACACACTCTCTGAGAAGACGATGAAGACTGCCTAAGAAGCGGAGAACTAGAAGATCTAACGTAGTCAAACAGCAAAACCCAGCTTAACTCCGATTTCTCTCTCATCTGAAACTGGCTTGATGGACACAAGCTGACGGTCAACCTGAAGAAAACCCAGGCCATGCTCTTTGGCTCCGTGGCCAAAACCTCCTCCTGCCTGACACCCTCTAAAAATCTATGGATCAAATGACTCCCTCCTGCAGGTCATTGACTCTGTAAGGTATCTAGGAGTTACCCTTGATCCACAACTGGATCTCGCCCCCGCACATTTGGAATGTATGTAAAGCAACAAATGGCAAGCTCAGCCTAGCCTTCAGAGCTAAGGACTGCCATACCCCCGCTGCCCGGCTTGCGACAGCCAGGGGGTTCTTCTTCCCACACTTTCCTATGGGCTTACTGCCTTTGCCCCTGTCCCAAGCTCTAGCCTTGCAAAATGGGACACCACTTATAACAATATATGCCGTTTCGCACTCTCTGCCCCCCCGCCTCACCCATCGCTGTGAACTCTATTCTCGACTGGAGTGGCTACCCCCTGAAAAGCACCGCAGCTATGCCCTTGGCAACTTTGTTGACAACATAGTTAGAACGGCCACTCCCGCTTCGCTCGCCCTTCCCCTAAAGCAAGAAACCCCCGTCTACCACCTAAGATTGTGCGCAGATCAGGCTCGCCTGGTCCCCAAGACCCGCACCCTCACAGGCGATCGGGCCTTCACCATCCATGCACCGAGAATGTGGAACTTCCTTCCTGCACGAGTTCGCACCTCTTCCTCCCATCCCAGCTTCAAAACATCCTTATGGAACTTCCTCAAAACCGCATCGGCCTGTCTGTGTTCCGCATACACCCAGCATCCCTCTGGGGGAGCTGCCCATGTGCAGTTCTCGCCTGGCACCGTTATCTCTGCTGATCACCCTCTTTAAAGGCACTTATCGCTCCCTGGCGGAATGGCGACACTGTTCATAAGCAATTTATCTGCCTCCTGTCCCACTGAGTCCCACTCTTCCTCTCTCACTATAGGTGCTGTGGTCAGGCTACCGCATTCTTTGTGTGTCCCTAATAATTTTGTTGATGCTCCCGTTTGAGATGTTGTTCGTTACCAATTTCTAGGTGTTATATGATGTTATTCTACCTCCAAATGCTGTCATGCCTATCTGTTAATTGATTGCTCTCAGTCCAGCTTTGAGCCTGTCTGTACCCTAAGCTGTACCACCCAATTGTCGGAGCATGTGGCTCCTGTATGTCACCTCGACACTGTATCATGTCTCTCTGTTACTCTGTAACTCTCCCGGGTCGCACCTGAAAATAGGCACTTGGATGCCTAGCGTGCTTACCTGGTTAACAAAAGCAAATAAATAAACAAATAAATAAGCTAGTAAGTATTACTTCCTACTGCTTACGAAAGGGAGTCTATAATTTTGAAACAAACCAGAACTGTAGAGCAGATCTGTAGTGCAAAGACTTTGCTAACTTTTCTGTTTATAACTGATGTAAAGCAACTGCCAAATCAGGTTTAGAAATCTGTTTACTATTTAAAGCCATTCAACAATATATATGGGATATGACTAGGGTGCGAGTGTGGTAGTAGAAATATCTTAATGAGCTATATTTGACCTCATGACCTTGCGAGTGGCAAAGGTCAGAAGATGTCAGTTACGGCAGGTGAAGATTTTTGTTACCATCTCACGCTCACCTACATCATATTTGATTTGTACAACAGGTGTTTAGGTGTGCAACACCCCCCCCCGGGTGGGGCTTACCTTTTTTGCTCCTCAGGCGCTGCCCGATCCTCCTGATGCCTTACCGCTGCAGGTACCGGGTCCCTGTGTCCTCAAGTATCTGTCCGGCCCCACAACATCGTTTATCTTTCAATAGGGGACAGAGGAGCAAGTCACAGGACTGCCGTGCTGCCTGCACCACCGAACTGTCGCGAAGGAGGTCCGTGCATGCGCGCTTGTGGATGCCCTACTGTTTTGGGCCACTGCTGGCAGCTAAACTAAAGCTCCCCGGTGCTCCCGCCACCAGAATGAGCTAGTCAGAGGTCAAAGACACATGGGGGGGGGGGGGCACCTCAGAAGTCGTAAAATTGCTTCAGTAAAGAGCACCAATGAACGCTATGGGGAGCCTCATAAATATGAATTATGGTCTAATGAATATTAATGAGAGCATGTCTAGCACCTGGGGATACTGCAAAATGGCACTAGTGACAGGCATAGGAAAGCATTTTAATCTATAACTTTGCAGCCAAATAGTAAAGGAAAGGGACTGCTAAAGGAGTATGCGGCAGATATTTCTCAAAACTGCACTGTTTGGCTGCAATAGAACTTTAAAATGAGGACTCTATATAAATTGAATTGCACTGTGTACAATAGCAGCCGTTTTGAGACATTTTTACCCCAAGAGCCAGCCAATCAGCATTCTAGGTGCCCAAAACTCAAAGAAATGGCTTGTGGGAGAGGTGTGAACATTATTCTTGGTGCCCAAAGCAATTTCCAGTCAATAATTGAAAAGACTTAATGTTTAATAATTCTGCTGATGGACAGCTGTTTTCAGCCAGTCAGAAGCTGCCATTCTTCCAGTGAAACCCCAGGGACAGTTACGGCTTTAGGCAGTCTGGCTTGGACTCTCAGCGAGTCAGGAGGGCTCAGACTGTGTTGGAGAAAAAGTTTGGAAGTCAACACAAGGCCTCCACAGTCAACAACTGGAAGCTTAGTATTTGTTCAGCACCTAGAACCCCAGGGGAGAGTGATTTTTCCACTGAATCCTGCAGCATCCCAAGAAAGCCCTCAGCATGGAAAAAAGGTTTGCACTGCCTGCCAGAGAGTGCAGTAAGCCTAGTTTGGCCTGAAGCTGAAACCAGCAGTGGAGAGAAGACTGTGGATGCTCCTGTGCCAGGGAGCCAGAGAATGTTGTGAAATCCTGTTTGAAACCTGAGGTATTCCGTTAAGAGACTGTATGCTGTTCAGCCTGGAGCCATCTTAAATTGTAGAAGTGCTCGTTTTCAGGCCACTCTGGAGCCTGGTAAGGGACCAGCTAGCCCTTACCAAGTGGGTTGGATTGGGATGCAGGAAGCTACAGGGGCGTGCCTGAGTGCTAAGGCAATCTTGACCCAGTTGAGGGAGTCAGACTGTGAGGTCCCTCCTTGGGTCTGGGCTGTTTGTGAACCAGAAAACCCTGTGTAGTGCTTCTGCACTCCAGCAAAGAAGAAGGTAACAAGCTGCCAGACTCTGCAAGCAAGGCAGAAGGTGACAAGCTGCCAGGCCAACCTTTCTCATCCTGTAAGCCTACTCTGCTAGTTAATACTGCTCAAGGCCTCAGCCCTTCAACCTGCCAGTAGATGCTTCTACAGACCCTGAGAACTGGGACTCCAGAACCGTAAATAGCACAGGTCCTGCCTTGACCTGAGGGGTTAGTTTAAAGTTGGTTACAAGTTAAAGCTTGCAATAAGCTAGAGTTTTCATAGTTTGCCTCAAGGGCCCCAACATCAACCAACCAGTGGCAAAGATTAGGCCTGCACTTTAGTCTGGGTAACCAGCTAGGACTAGTAAGGGCACTGGTACCAGTGGGGAGGTGGGCAAAATAAATGTTTTGCTGCTGTTGGGTGTGGGTCCAGTTATGGTTATTGCTCATGGGTTTGCCATCTTATCCAGTATTATAATTGCTGTTGTTTTCTTTGCATTCCTACTCCCCTTTTCCTAGAATTTTTACTTATTTATATATTTATTTATTTATTTATTTATTATTTTTTTATTATTATTATTATTATTATTATTTCGGAGTACACCTTTGAGCTACAAACATTTGCAAAGGTTCCACATCAACAGAAATTGTACAGTCATCAACGCATAGCAGGGGAAACTGGAAATGTTACAAACTATCAAATAGGAGAAGCAGGGAAATATGTACAGAGTTTACAATGACTTCAAGTTATTGCTGCACGACAGTGCTTTGTCAACACCATACAAGGATCAGAACAGAGCTATACACAGTATTTGCACTATTAGCAAGCCATTTCAGTCCGGTCTTGTATTACACAAAACTACTGTTGTAACTGTTAACCAGAAGGTAGGGTAAATTCAGTATTCGGTGCTGTTACTAATAGGTGATGTAACCAGTAGGGGAGATAGAAAGGTGGATAGCAGCAAAAGAACCTTATTAAGGAAGGGGAGAATGGATTGGGGGGGGGTGCAGTGGGGTGGTGATCGCGGGAACCACCTCGACTGTCACTCTGGGCAGTTGCAGTGTCTTGCCGGGTTAAGAAGTCTGAGAAGCTCCCTCTTGAACTGTGCAATATTGTTTATGTTTAGCACACGCACTGGCAGTTGGTTTAACCATTTGGGTGCTTGGAGAGCAAATGACCAACAGGCCGAGCTGGTTTTCCTAAAGCGTACTATGAGGGCATGTCTGGCCATGCTTCTTGTAGTGCGCAGGTTTTTTTGAGGGGCAGAAAAGGGCTTGTAGAGATGGTGGGGTGAGGCCAGTTAGGACCCCCCCCCCCCGAGGCATGATTGATATCTGATTCTTTCATCCAACGGCAGCCAGCTGGTGCCGTCAAAAAGATCACAGGTGTGAGTATATCTGCCTGCATCTAACACGAACCGCCAGCCTTGTTCAGTGTTACCTGGATTCTGTGCAGGGCGGTGTCATTGGTTGCCCTGTATATCACCAATCCATAGTCTATGATGGGCAATACTGAGCAGGTGGCAGCAACTCGCTTTGCCTCTTTGGTTAGGTTTAGGCGGTGCTTGTATAGAACACCTTGCCTCCTGTTAATGGCCTCTGTAATGTTATCAATGTGGGGAGGGAGGTGAAAGAAAGGGATTCATCGAAGACCACATCTAGATACTTAAATATTTGCACTCGTTCAAGCAGGGCCCCGTTATTGTTTATTGTAAAGGGACCTGTCTTTTTTCTCTCAATTGTGGACTGACGAAGAGCATAGTTTTTGTCTTTTTGCACTTGAGAACAAGCTTATTGTGTGTGGACCACTTACCTAGCTTGCTAAAGTTTTGTTGCAGTTCATATAATGAAAGTGTTATTGTTGTTACTGGTAAAGCTGTCTGTGAGCATATTATTAGCTACAGTCAACTGCATGTGTTTTATAGTGCTACAGTTTAAAGAGGTATTCGGTGTGGGGGTGACTTGGAAGGGGAAGGGAGGTGGGCAGGTACAGCATATCCCAGGAGGTTGTACCACACAAACATTTGGCCCCACTATAATTTTACTCTGGGTGGAGGCACTGCACTATTTGTTTATATCTTTGGGAGAGAACCCCCGATTGTCATCAGAACAGAACCCAGACCCCTTAACTTGTATTGCAGTCATCAGTCAGGGATTTAGTTTAGTTTAGTTTATTAGTCTAGGAATTAATACCTTTGAGCCAGGGCTCTTTTACAAAGGTTCCACGTCATAAAGAACATTTAACAAAGCACGATACACATTACAGGTAAAACCAGACAAGAAAGTTACATCATAAATTTGCTATTAACAGTTTAAGGCAGTAACGTTTTTAAGTTTCATAGAAAAACAAGCTATAACAGGTTCAAGCGAGTAGACAATTTCGAGGTTAAGGAAACTTCCAGGGAGAGGGTGATCATTAGGCGCCAAAAGGAGGCTAGAGAGGAGGGAAAGGTGGTGAGCGGGTGAGTAAGTGAGAAGGGACAGGAAAAAAGGAGGGGAGTGAGTTTGGGTGGGAGACAGGAAGTAGTAGAGGTACCAGAGGGTTCATAGGTCAGGGGGGGAAGAGGCCTCAGATGTGAGGATGGACATGAGGAGTAGTAGTCTTTATCTAGCGCAATCACAGTTGCTAGTGGTGGTGAGGTGGGCATAGAGCATGGATTTGAAAGCTTCAAGCGAGGTTGAGGATAGAGTAGGTGGACTAAGCGCACTGAACCATGTCGGGGCCCTGTATGCGAAAGATCTTTGTCCCTGTGCAGTCCGGCATCTCGGAACCAGGAAAGGTTGGCGTTCAGATCTGGTGGAGGGTCGTGAGCCAGGATTCAGTCGGAGTAGGTCCTGAATACATAATGGAGTTAGTCCCAATATAGTAGTAGGATAGTAGCCTGCTGCTACATGGCTCCCGGGGTTACATCTTTGGAGGCACTGCTGGGATCTCCTGTTTATCAGTCATGCCCCACATGATGTCCCTAGCCCGTAAGGACAATTTTTCGCCCCCCAAACCTCAAATTGTTGCCAGCACCATGGCTCATAATAGACTGTTTGAGTGGTCTGATGGTGAGGAAGTGGATCCTAACAAATCACTTTTGCTCCTGGGAGTTCCCACCGACATGAATAAAGATCAGCTAGAAGAAGCTCTATCTATAATCAAGTGCCTGCGTCGTGTTGTAGTCCAAGGGTGCTATATGGACTTTGCCACACGAACATTAACTGCCTTAACTGAGTGTAGAAATGTAGTTGACCCCATCAGAGTACCAGGTGTGTAGATTCCAGAAGGTTCCAAGGTGGCATGGGCCACTGTGATGCATGGTACTAAGATTCCCAAGAAGGAGACCGTACCCCAACCCAACTCTGGGCCATCCTCCTCAGACTCTTATCATAGATTAAGAATGTGGAGGATGTGGTGGCCATACCCCAACCCAGTTCTGGTCCAGTCTCCTCAGACTCTTATTGTAGTAGGAGGTGGTGGAGGCGGAGGTGGTGGAGAAGGGACAGCAGAAGAAACCAAAGGTACGTCTGCCTTTTTCAAATGGTTGGCTGTACAACAGAAATAGACTGAGAAACACAGAAAGGAGATGCAGCATCAAGAGCAGTTATGGCTGGAGGTCCTGCAAGTATTAACGAGTTGGGGAAGCTGGTTTGCATACTGGAAACCAACAAGATTCAACACCCTTAAAGGAGAACTGTTCTGAACCAGTAAGTCATTTTTTTCCCCAGTAGAACCTATTTAAGTACTTGTTCTCATTCTGTAATTTTTGCATCGATACTGATGTTTTAGTAAAGTGGGTGTTTCTGATTTACACTATGATGGTAAAGGAAGGGGGGAAGGAGAAAGAGCTGCAGACTGGACATGGTCTGCGGTAATAGTGTAGGTAGGGAGAAATGGGCAGTCTGGATGGGCTAAGTAGTCTTTATCTGCCATCAAACTCTATGTAAGAACTATTTTAAAACTGCATGATGCAGAGTAAGTCCCTGTCACTACAGAATTCTGTAGCACAACACAAATGTATTGTGACAACAATGTGAGCCTAATAAAGACAAACTATATCACACCATTTAAAAATGACCCTTATCACCACTGTGTACATTTGAAACACCCACTGTGATAGCTTAAAAAAATAGAACAACAGAATTTGAACCAGGATTTAAAAATCAGCCTTTACCAGGAAAAACCAGCTTGCAGTTTCAGCGCAGTTCTCCTTTAAGGACATTCAACAATGATAACTAGGTCCAACTGATGATACTGAAGCATACCTGGTGACAGTGAACTGGTCACAGAGCCTGCCAGTGGCCGTTGAGATAATAATGGGCCATCTGGCTAGTACCTTATTTTACTGGTAAGACTCAGTTAGCATACAGCAATTGGGCAATACACAGGCTGAGAACTACGACATCATGAAAAGAGAATTCCAAAAGAAGAAATTTCTTCATACTTACTATAATTTCCTTTTCTGTTAGCTGCAGCATTGTCAATGGGATTCATTACGAATGGGTAAATGGGCAGCCCTACTAGGTGCACAAGGCCGTGAGCAGCATTGAAATCCTGGGTACATGAGCATTCCGGACAGCAGCAACTCTTCAGTCACCTTTGTCCACGCAGTGCCCCTAAATATCCGAAAATAGCTCTGTAAAGATCATACCATCCAACTGGTCACAAAATACATATAAACTGCCTACATGGAAAAAACTTTAACCAAAGTAAGATACAGTAAATGGTTCCCACCTCATCAGGCAAGTGGGGGAGGGGGGGATTGACAAAGCTCATCTTCCAATTCTCTACTGGTGTGGAAATTCCTTCTGGTACCGAGTCAACTAGAAGAGACTTGTCAAAGGAATTCATGCAAACAGATAACACTGGTAAAAGGACTGCAAGCAGTATAAGCACTCACCTGTAACAAAGAAGTTACCAGTATTTGTCATCAAAATTGAACCTGTTAATTCTGTATGCCAGTAACAAAAAATGTTAATGCAGACTGCTCCTTTTTTTTTTTTTTTTTTTGTTTTCATCTATAAATCAGAAATTTATTATAAAAACAAACAATGAACATTCCAGTGCTGGCATACCAGACATATTCTCTCGCAGGTACCAAGGCTCAGAGGTGGGCCACATTGACAATGTTGGAGATAACAGAAAAAGAAATAACAGTTAAGTGTGAAGAAATTTCTTCTTTCTGTAGCGCTCTAGATTGTCGATGGGATTCATTATGAATGGGTTCTAAGAAGAGTACCCATGGAAAACTGGGTGGGGGAGAATATTGTCTCATAAGTCAACTGCCAAAAAAAAAAAAAAAGGACAAGAATTTACCTGCTAACTGCCAGCTGTAAAGCTCTGTGACCAAAGGCCACATCAGTGGGACGTTGAATGTCCAATCTGTAGTGCTTGGTGAATGTGTGGACAGAGGACCACGTAGATGCCTTTCTCAATTCTAAGACAGATGCCTCACCCTTCTCCACCCAGGACGTGACCATAGATCTGGTGGATAAGAGCTGGAGGCTTCTTTGCTGTGACATAACCTTAGCAATGCATGCCTTCACCCCTCTTTCCAGGGTGGCCTTGGAGGCTTTTTCTCCTTTCTCGGCTGCTCTGAAGAGTACAAACAACCTATCCAATTTCCTGAACTCCGCAGTTTGTTTAAGGTATGTCCTAACTGCCCTGCGCAAATCTAACTTGTGCAACTCTTTCTCCATTGTGTATGTTAGCAGCAGACAGACGGACAGGAGAAAGATTTCCTGGTTCACATGAAATGCCATAAGGACCTTCCGAATGAAAGACGGAACCTTTCTGAGAACCACTTTGTCCTTGTGCATGATGGGGTAAGGTGCTTTGTGGAACAAAGTCTGGAATTCCTCAATCCTCCTGGCTGAGCACACAGCAACTAAAAAAAAAACAAACAAAAAAATACACGCCTTGTAGGACAGCACATCCAACGGTACCAACAAAAGCGGTTCGAAGGGTTCTTTACAAAGAGCATTCAGGACCAGATTCAGATTCCATGAAGGAACAGGTAATCAGAACAGAGGTCAGTTCCTGCTGACAGCTCGCAGAAAACGAACACCCTCCCAGTTAGTCCCTAAGGATGACCCCAAGGAGGCCCCAAGGCCCAACATCCGACCTCTCAAGGTGCTCAAGGCCAAACCTTTTTCCACTCCATCCTGCAGAAAATCCAAAATTTGTGGAACCATGGCTTTAGAAGGCTGGATCCTTTTCTCTCTGGCCCAAGCCGAAAAAGTGGCCCATACACACTTATAAGCTGCCTTAGTGGAATTCTTTCTGGCAGCCATCAGGGTGTCCACTACCTTTTTTTTCAAGAAACCCTGTTGTAGGAGTCTCCTCCTTTCAAGAGCCAGGGTGCAAGCTGCATCACTCCCGGATATGGATGCAGAATGGGACCTTGGGAAAGTAGGTCCCCCCATATTGGGAGTTAAAATGGCATGTGTGTTGATCTAGGTTCACGAAGTCCGAGAACCACGGCCTTCTGGGCCACTCCAGAGCTATCAGAAGAAAGCTTCCTCTTGAGTGCCTTATCTTGTGTATGACTTTGGGAAGGAGTGGCAGAAGAGGGAAGGCAAACGCTCTGCCGAAATTCCACTCCTATGATACAGCATCCACTGCCTCTACCTGTGGACACTGGTAGTGGCTGAAGAAATGCTGCACTTGAGCATTCTGTTTAGAGGTGAACAGGTCAATCTGTGGACCACCGAATCTTTTGCACAGAAGGTTGAATACCTCCGGGTTCAGCATCCACTCCCCTGGATGGACAGTCTCATGGCTTCGCCTATCAGCCTGAATTTTCAACTCCTGTTTTTAGCAAAGGGAGCCCTACCCCCCTGCACCGAGGTGACACTAAAGGAGTAGAGCTTAGCGACTGAATCAGGGCTCCAGCCAGAGCCAATCAAGGACAAAGCTGCACCCTGACCCCTCAGCAGTCAATCCTAGGTGCCTAGCCCACTTCCTACTGCTGAATAAAGGGGGAGCTGGGGATTTAAAACTCTCATTCAAGCAAGTAAGCAGTGGCTTCAAGGTACGGCAATCAGGGAGTGAGGGTCTCCTGTTTTAAAGCAAGGGAAGCCCTCCCCCTGCACCATGGCTAAAATAAAGGAGCAGAGTTTAGCAGCTGAATCAGGGCTACAGCTGAAGCCAATCAGGGACAAAGCCCCACCCCCTGCCCCCTCAATCCCGGGCACCAAGCTCACTTCCTACTGCTTCATAAGGAAGAGGCCACCAAGCAGCCCTCTGCACAAAGGACATCACAGTGGAGTCTGCCCACAGGAGTCAGCCCAACAAGGCAGCCAGCCACTATGCACCTCAGATGGGAGGCAGGGGAACAGTAAAGGAGTGAATTAGGTGTCCGGCCTTAACAGGAGGAAGCAGAGAACCAGGAAGTTGTACCTGACAACTGAGGGAAGATTTGGGTTAAACTCTTGCCGTAGCTCACACACCGCAAGTGAGTGAGGAGTGTTAGGGTCATGCACATAATTGGAAATAGGTGAAACACTATTTAGGGTAGGGTAAAAAAAAAAAAATAAATAAATAAAGGGGGTTAAAGTAAGCAAAACAAAAACAGGCAGGGTAGATAATAAATATGCTGGGAGTGGTACAGAGCAGTGGCTGTGGGGTGGTAGTTTTCAGGGAGACTTTCTGGAGACTGTGGTGCTGCCTCATCTGCGTGTACCTCTCTGAGCGGAGGGGGGAGGTTGCCTAACTCCAGGCCAAGTTGGCTAGGATTTGGGGGACTCCTTCCCAACCTACAGACCACCAAGTCTGCTACCGCTGCATCGACTCAAAGGTTGCCAAGGAGGAGGAGGGGAGGCTGGACTACAGTGGGTTCGAGTAGGGCAAGGGTGGTGGGACAGAGGCACATCCCACAGATGGTACCACTAGACAATTTCTAAGCCACTCTGGTGGGGTGGGACTGTCAAAAGGAGGCACTTGCGGTAGTGACCAGGGAGGATGTGGGAGGTTTCCATAGTGGAGAACCCAAGGAGGGTGGCAGAGGACCCCAGAGGAGAAGGAAGCAACTCCTGGTGGTGGATTCCATCTTGATGGGGGTAGATTTGGGGACAGGAAGTGAGGGAGAGAGGGAGGTTAGGTGCCTACCCAATGCCATGGCTTGGAGGGATGGGAAGCAGATCCTGAGGATCACTAAGGCAGCAGGACAGGACAGATATCTGGATAACCTTCTCGGAGGTGCTGCCTGTCTATGGCGTGGGAGAGGCTAGGGTGCTCCACACCATGGGATTCAATCAGTGCTTGAAAAACTGGTGCAGAGCTCAGGGGTTTGGCTTCACTGGGGACTGGGAGTCCACCTGGAGCGATGCAGGCCTATACTGGCGCGATGGTCTACATCTGTCCAGGAGGGGAACCAGGATCCTAGGTGATGGGTTTAAATGCTTCATTGGCAATCATTTAAACTAGCCAAGGGCCAAGGGGGGAGGCATTGGAAAGGAGCAGGGAAATCCCCCCCCCTCCAAAAAATAAAAAAAATAAAGGTAGTTAGTGAGGTAAACACCAAGATAGAGATGTTAATAGGGAGAAGGGCAGGGGTAAATGGAGAAAACACCAAAGGCAGTAAGGACAGGGATCGGTCAAAAAGGGTAAGGCTATCAAGAAATGGAGGGTAATGAGTACCAATGCCCATAGTCTGGGCAACAAGCTCCCTGAACTGGTGACCTTGATGGAAGAGGGATGCCTGGATATCGTGGCAGTCACAGAAACATGGGACACAGAGAATCATGACTAGGATGTTAACATACCAGGGTACACAACCTACAGGAGAGACAGGGACGGTAGAAGAGGGGGAGATGTAGCTCTCTATGTAAGGGAAGGGATAAAAGCAATGGAACAAAAGAGTAAACAGGCAGGAGAAGAGGCACTGTGGGTTACCTTAGAGACTGGAAATGGCACCACAATCTGCACAGGGGTTGTATACAGACCATCTCAGGGGGAGGGAATGGACAAGATTATGATGGAAGGCATCCTAAGGATGGCAGAGAAAGGGGAGATGTTGATGGGGGGCCTGAATATGCCAGATGTTAACTGGAGCACCTTTGCTGCAGCCACATCCAAGAGTAGGGCCATTTTCGATGCCCTATAGGGGGCATGGCTCAGACAGCTAGTGTTGGAACCCACTCGGGAGGGAGCAATCTTAGACTTCATATTCTCAAATGGGGACAGTGACAGAATCTCGGATCTAGAAGTGGGTAGCCATCTGGGAACAAGTGACCACCAAACAGTGTGGTTCACGATAAACTCAGCTACAGAGTCAAGCCATACAAAAGTGAGGGTACTGGTCTTCAGGAGGGCTGACTTTGTCAAAATGGGAGAGTGCCTTAGAAAAGCACTAGCAAACAGGCAAGAAGGAGGGGTGGAGCAACAATGGGGAAACATCAAAACTGCCATCACAGAGGCAACAAGCCTTTGTGTGAAGCAAACAAACAAATCAAAATGAAAGAAAAGCCACCATGGTTCTCAAAAGAGGTGGAGGGGAAGGTTAGGGAGAAAAAGATAGTATTTAGGAAGTATAAGGAAGCACAGAAGGAGCAGGACAGAGAACTGTACCAGTTAAGGCAGAAGGAAGCAGGGAGGGCAGTCAGAATGGCAAAGGCCCAAACTGAGGAAAAGATAGCCAACTTGGTTAAGAAGGGGGATAAAACCTTTTATAGGTACATTAGGGAGCGTAGAAAGACAAAGGGAGGGATAGTGGAGCTGAGTAGTATGTACCGTGGGTGAGCAGAGAGAGACTGTGAAAAAAAGCAGGGATACTGAATTAATACTTCTGCTCAGTATTCACAAAAGGAGGAGGAGGGGGAGGTACCTAATTCAATTAACAGAAGCACTCTGGATTGGGGAGGAGTCGATCCCAGTCCTTTCACAGAAGAAAGGGTTCTGAAAGAACTCCTAAAACTGAATGTGGACAAAGCAATGGGGCCTGATGGGATTCACCCCAGAATTCTAAAAGAATTAAGAGGAGAACTACTGACACCACTGACTACCCTTTTTAATATATCATGGGAGGATGGTGTGGGTATCTGAGGACTGGAGGAGGGCAGATGTGATTCCCCTTCACAAAGTGGGAGCAAGACAGAGGCAGGAAGCTACAGACCTGTCAGTTCGACCTCTGTGGTAAGGAAAATGATGGAATCACTTCTGAAAGAAAGAATTGTTGAGTACCTAGAGGCCAGTGAGGCACAGGATCCAAGGCAGCATGGATTCACAGTGGGAAGGTCATGTCAGACGAATCTAAATCGATTTCTTTGACTGGGTGACCAAAGTAGTAGACCAGGGAGGGGCTGTGGACATGGCCTACCTAGACTTCAGCAAAGCATCTGACAGTCCCACACAAAAGATTAACAAATTAGCCAGCCTGGAAGTGGGTCCCAGGGTGGTAGCCTGGGTAAAACATTGGCTGGACAATAGGACACAGAAGGTAATAGTAAACTGAGTCCACTCTGAAGAAAGAGGGGTTACTAGTGGGGTACCGCAGGTTCAGTACTGGGTCCAGTCCTTTTTAATGTCTTTATAACTGACATTGCAGAGGAACTGGAAGGAAAAGTATGCCTCTTTGTAGATGACACAAAGATCTGCAACAGGGTTGATACCCAAGGGGGGTGGAAAGGATGAGAAGGGACTTGGCAAGGTTGGAGGAATGGTCAGAAGTATGGCAGCTTGGATTCAATGCAAAGAAGTGCAAAGTAATGCACCTGGGAAACAAAAACCCAGGGAAGAGTACACAATGGGGGGGGGTAGTAACAACAACAAAAATGGAAAGGGACCTGGGGTAATCATATCAGATGACCTTAAGGTTAGCAAGCAATGTGGAGAAGGCAGTAGGGAAGGCTGGGGAATAATGGAGAGGCATCACCAGCAGAAAACACCAAGTTGTTATCCCTCTGTACAGACAGTTGATGAGACCCCATCTGGAGTACGCATCCAGTTCTGGAGACCCCATCTCCGCAAGGACATAGACAGGATGGAGACAGTCCAGAGGAGGGCAACTAAAATGGCACAGGGTCTGCAGGAGAAGCCATATGAGGGGAGAGACTGAAGGAGCTGAATATGTATACCCTTGAAGAAAGGAGGGACGGGGGGACATGACTGAAACTTGTAAGTACCTCAGTGGCATCAACAAAGTCCAAGAGGGTAGCATCTTTCAGAAAAAGAGATGTGCAAGAACAAGGGGACACAATTTGAAGACAGAGGGGGGACAGCTCAGGGGCAATGTGAGGAAGTATTTTTTCCACAGAGAAGGTGGTAGACGCATGGAACCACCTTCCTGAGGAGGTTGTGGGGTCTAAAATTGTGGGAGAATTCAAGAATGCATGGGACAGACATAAAGCAATTCTTGTGGGGGGGGTAGGAAGAACTAGGCTGTTGGTTAAGTAGGATCTGCAGCTTATCCAGCAGATAGGGAAATGAGCAGACTTGGTGGGGACCAAGTGGTCCTTATCTGCCGTCAAAGTCTATGTTTCTATGTGTATCATTGTCTGCCTAGGGAATAATAACCTTGCTAAGGACGAGGCTAAGATAGTGCAGGAGGAGTTCAGGGGAGTTGGGGAGAGGTCTTAGGCAGGTAGCATGCTCAGTGGCCTTTTCTGAGGTATTGCCTATTTATGACAGTGGGGAGGACAGGGTACTTGATACTGGGAGCTTCAATTCATGGTTGAAGGAGTGGTGCAGAGAAAAGGGGGTTCGGCTTCACCGGGGACTGGGGTCGCACCTGGAGGAAGAAGGGCCTATACAGGGAAGAGGGCCTGCATCCATCTGGGAGTGGAACCACAGTCCTCAGTGAACTGTTTAGGTTGCTGAACATTTAAACTAATCAAGGAGGGGTGGCGGATGGAAGCAGGGAGTCATAAACTGTCCCCCCAAGCTGAAATAGTCAGTAGAGAGAACCCTAAGTGAGGGAAATCCCCAAGAGTACCTAACAACAAGAAAAACAAAATGGTAGAAATGAAGAGGGATGGGAATGAAGGCAGAGGGAGTAAAGAGAGTAGGCAAAAGGGAGGCCGACAAGAAGGGTGGTAGCAGAATTTGGAAGGCCATGTATGAAAATGCTTGAAGTCTGGGAAATAAAATCCCGGACTTAGTGGCCATTATAGGAGAGATTGGCCTGGACATTGTCACTATTAATGAGTCACGGTGCAACAAGAACCATGACTGGGATATAACCATACCAGGCTATAATCTGTTCAGGAAGGACACAGTGGTGGGAAAGAAAGGGGGAGGAGTGACTCTTTATGTGAGGGATAGCATTAAAGCAACAGAGATACAGGGAGGGGAAGAGGTACTAGAGGTCACCCTAGAGACAAGGAATGGAGCTGCTATTCACACTGGCGTGATCTAAAGACCTACAGCACAGGGAAAGGAGATGGATAAGGTTCTGGCAGAAGCCACCCACAAGATGACAAATAAGGGGGAGGTGCTGATGGTGAGGGACTTCAAACTGCCGGATGTAGATTGGAGCATCCCAGCTTCAGCAAGGAGCAGGGACATCCTGGACTCCCTGAAGGGGGCATTCCTCAGGCAACTAGTAAGAGAGCCCACTCATGAAGGGGCAATACTGGACCTTGTACTCACCACTGGGGACAGTGTAGCAGACGTCACGGTGGGTGGCCACATGGGGATCAGTGATCACCTATGGTATGGTTCAATATAAGTAATGTGGCAGAATAGAACCACACAAAGGTGAGGGTTCTGTACTTCAGGAGGGCCGACTTTACAAAAAATTGGGGAATGCCCCAGAGATGCCCATGAGGGGGGGGGGGGCTTGGAGAAGAGGAAAAGTGGGCAAAACTAAAAGGAGCCTAGTGGAGGGAACAAACCTCTGCATCAGGCAAGCAAGCAAAAGCAAGAGGAAAAAGAGACCACTATGGTTCTCGAATGAGGTGGCCAGGATGGCAAGTGCAAAAAAAAGTCAGCATTCAGGAAGTAAATGGAGAGACATAATGAGGAGGATAGGGAGGTATATCAGGAGAAGCAGAGGGAGGCAGGGAAAGTAATTAGGAGTGCAAAGGTGCAAACGAAGGAGAAAACAGCCAAGGCAGTAAAGAAAGGGGACAAGTTTTTTTTAGGTGTGTAAGTGAAAGGATAACTATCAGGGTAGGGGCTGTATGGCTGTGGAGGGAAGGGGCGAGTGTGTGGAAGGGGACCAGGAGAATGCAGACATCTTGAACAAATATTTTTGTTCGGTATTCACAGAGAAAGGGGAAGGCGAGGGATCATAGATAAGCAACAGAAGCATCGCAGGAAGGTAGTTCATTTACAGAAGAGAGGGTCCTGAAGGAACTTGCAAATCTGAAAGTGGACAAGGCAACTGGGCCAGACGGAGTCCATCCAAGGATACTGAAGGAGCTCAGAGAGGTGCTGGCTGCACCTCTGACAGTCCTGTTCAACCACTTACTGGAAACGGGAGTGGTGCCGGAGGACTGAAGGAGGGCAAATGTAGTACCACTTCACAAAAGTGGTAGCAGGGAGGAGGCTGGGAACTACAGGTCAGTCAGTCTTACTTCGGTGGTGGGGAAATTAATGGAATTATCATTACTAAAGGAAGTGATTGTGGAATATCTTGAATCCAGTGACTTACAAGATCCAAGGCAGCATGGATTCACAGCAGTGAGGTCATGTCAAACAAATCTAATATATTTCTTTGACTGGGTGACCAGGGAATTAGATCAAGGAGTTTTGGTGAATGTGGCCTACCTAGACTTCAGTAAGGCCTTCAATACCATTTCACACAGAAGACTCATAAACAAGCTGGGCAGCTGCAGAATGGGTCCAAAGGTGATGAACTGGGTAAAACATTGGTTGAGGGATAGGACACAGAGAGTGGTGGTAAAGGGAGCTCACTCTGAAGAAGTGAGGGTGACTAGCGGGGTGCCACAAGGATCAGTACTGGGACCGGTTCTCTTTAATGTCTTTATTAGTGACATTGCAGATGGGCTAGAAGAGAAGGTATGCCTTTTTGCAGATGACACAAAGATCTGCAATAGGGTAGACACTCCAGGGGTGTGTGAAAAAAATGAACAAAAACCTAAGAAAGCTTGAGGAGTGGTCAACAGTGTGGCAACTAAGTTTCAATGCAAAGAACTGAAAAGCATGTATTGGGGCACAGAAACCTAGGGGCAGAGTACAAGATGGGTTGAGTGGTATGAACAACCACCAGACAGGAAAGAGTACTGGAGGTAATCATATCTGATTATCTAAAGGTGGCCAAACAGTGTGGCAAGGCAGTGGGGAGAGTTAGTAGGATGCTAGGGTGCATAAGGAGGGGTATCACCAGCAGAAGGAAGGTGATGACACCAGTGTATAAATCTTTGGTGAGACCTCACCTAGAGTACCGTGTTCAGTTCTGGAGACCACATCTCCAGAAGGACATAGAGTAGAGGCGGTCCAGAGGAGGGCCACTAAAATGGTGCAGGGTCTGCACTACAAGCCCTATGAAGACAGACTATAGGACCTCAATAATGTGCAATCAGGAGGAAAGGAGGGAGAGAGGGGATATAACGGAGACTTTCAAATACATCACGGGTATAAATAAGTTCAATGGCCTACGCAACCAGTAGTGTTATGCTTGTGCAACTGTGTTACATTACTCTGGAAGTTCATAATCTCTATTCCAGGAGGAATTACCACCCTGTAGGGGTACTAAAGACAAGGAACCCTCAAAGAGGGTTCCACCCCTAGAGGTGCTGCGGGAAGCTTTCTTTGGCCAAAGGTACCTTAGGAAGAATACCCCAGAGGAGAGAGATGTGTGCCGCTGGAGGAGGAGGTGAGGATGGAGGGGCAAAGAAAAAGTGCTTCAGAGGAAGGCTGGGAGGAATTGCTTATACAGCTCAGGAAGGGGGGAGTAGCTGGTTGCTCAGCCACTGAACTACAGGCACAGCCTTTCAATTCAATGGCCTACACCACCAGTAGTGTTATGCTTGTGCAACTGTGTTACATTACTTTGGCCGTTCTCACTTTCTATTCCAGGAGGAATTATCACCCTGTAGGGGTACCAAAGTCAAGGAACCCTCGAAGAGGGTTCCATCCCTAGAGGTGCCACAGGAAGATTCCCTTGGCCAAAGGTACCTTAGGAAGAATCCCCAAAGAAACTGTAGCAGCACCAAAAAGAACATGAGAGATCAGTGGCCATGAGGCAGAGAAGAAGAATGTCAGCAACAGGCAGCTTAATACATAGATACATAGATACATAGACAGTGTCGGCAGATAAGGGCCTATGGCCCACCCAGTCTGCCCATTTAAGTTTGTAAGTTCAGTTTATGTTTTCCAGGAAGTCTGTTGCCCCTTACCCCTGACCTCCAGAATTCCTTTATGTCTATCCCATGCATTCTTAAATCCCGTGATTGTTTCAGCCCCCACCACTTCCTCTGGCAGGGTGTTCCACTTGTCCAACCCGCTCTGTGAAGAAATTCTTCCTCACGCTTCCTCTGAATCGCCCTCCTCCAACTTCATCCCATGCCTCTAGTCCTGGAACATCTTTTCGCTTAAAATAGTGCATTCCTGCACCCTGTTCCTCCCTGTAAGATACTTGTATGTCTCTATCATATCCCTCTCCCTCCTCTCCTCCAGGGAGTACATGTTCAGTGCCTTCAACCTGTCCTCATAGGACTTGTGATGCAATCCATGCACCATCTTTGTTGCCCTCCTCTGAACCTTCTCTACCCTGTCTATGTCCTTATGTAGGTAAGGTCTCCAGAACTGCACAGTGTACCCAGGTGCGGCCTCACTAGTGTCTTGTATAGTGGAATTATGACCTCCCTTTTCCTGCTGGTGATGCCCCTGCCTATGCATCCCAGCATCCTATTTGCTTTACCTGCTGCCTTGTCACACTGTTTCCCTGCCTTGAGGTCATCAGAGATGATAACTCCAAGATCCCTTTCCTGCTTGGTGCATGCTATATCCTCACAAAACATAAATGAAATACGCAGGTTAGCAGAATAGCATGTGTACAATGGATTGCATTGGTGACTGAGGGGAACCTCCTAAGGAGAGAGGGAATGGCAAGTAGGGACACCATCTGCCTCCATCCAACAGCGGAACCTACCTAATTAAACTAGGGAATACTAACTAAGACTAACTGGGTATTATGACCTTCGGCACAGAGGAGAGAAAAAAAAAACCCTTTGAGGAGGAAATCTCTGGGGATCCAAGGCCTAGGTCACCTTCCCTCCAGGCATGGGATAATTTAATTAGTGACAGCTCCACTGCTGTAATTTGGAAAGCCCAATGAAAGGAGGGTGGAAATTGTTCCAATTTGGAAGGACGCTCTCACTCTGTCCTTCTAACAGGAACGCCGTGGAGGGTTGCGAGCCGGTTTGCTCTGCAACAAGCCACCTCCAAGGTGGGAGGAGGAGAGTAACATCCGCTGAGGTGCTCACCCAGCCTACTGATCCAAGAACAAACCAGGTGAACCAGAGGTGGTTATAGGGAGATAGCTCGAAAGGGTGCCTCCAAACCCGCTCGAGCAGCTAAAGGGCCCCACAGTGAGAGCCCCACCACTTCAACACTGAAGTCTTAAATTCTACAACTTTTGAGGTGCCGTTGATACGGTTGACAACTGAAGGTCCACCTGGAGCGAGGACATTCCCAGCTACGGGCCAGGTGAAAAGGACCCTGCCCCAAGTTTTGCATGCTGAAGATGTGGACTTTGGGGTGCAGAGCGAGACTGTCAGCTGCAGGGCGAGCCCTGCACCAAGGAACTACTGGACGAGGTTGGCATGCCTATTTCTTTATGTACATGCATTCATTCGGTTATTCATTTATTTAGTATACTGAAGTTATTTATTTATTTATTTTGCTGAAGTTGTTTACTTTGCAGAAGCTTTATTGCTGCAAACACAGGATTAGCAGGGGGCAAGCCAGCCAAGTCCTATTAAGGAAGCCAATTAAAATGTGCCATAATACACGGAGGATTTTAGCAGTGAAGACAGGATTCGAACAAGAGGCAATAGGCCACACGGCTCTTCAACAACACCCCCAGTCCCCACCACAGGAAAAACAAGGAAGCAACTGGAAGTCGCTGTGACCCACATGCCGCATTTAAAACTAGTTTATAGCAACAGCAGTAGCTGAACTGACTTCCAGAGTATAATAAAGCAGTATGCAAAGTAAACGAGCAGCATCCAATAAATGAGCAGCATCCAGCAGCAATTAACTATAGCTTGAAGGGGTAGCAATCTAAATGAACATAGAAACTGTAGGGAGAGGCAACGTGCTAAAACAGCAGAAATGATTTTCTTGGCATTAGTTCAGGAAGCAAGACTGAGTTCCATGGACCAGGTTTCAGAGTAAGCCTGAACCAGATGATAGCAATTAAGGTGGAGAAGCACTGAAACAACAGAAGCAGATTTCTTTTATAGTGAGCACATATGGTATTTAGCATTAGGAGCAGAAGCTGGGAAGCAGCTCTGAGCTGAAACACACAGATAACAATTGCAGTTGCACTTGTGAGTAAATGGGAGCAAATTAGCATAATACAAGCAAAGGCAAAGGATTCTAGAAACAGAAGCTCCCTAAAAGAGAATGCAAAACAAACAAAAAAAAAGCACACAAACACAGAAGAACAGGAAACAAGCAACACAAAGAAGCACACAGCCGGAGGCAAGCAATACAAACCAAATGCGAAATCCAGCATAAACCAAGCAAAGGCCAAAACACAGCTGGGGTAGCAAGCCTCAGCAGGCTGCAAAGGAGATGACAGACCAACAGAGCCTCTGGCTGCAAAAAAAAAAAAAAATGCTTCAGAGGGAGGCTGGGAGGAACTGCTTATATAGCTCAGTGAGGAGGAGTGGCCTGGTTGCTCAGCCACTGAACTACAGGCATAGCCTTTCAAGTACAAGAGGGACGCATTTTTCAGAAAAAAAGAAGCTTAAGAACAAGAGATGATGCTATGAAGCTGAAGGGGTAGACTCAGGGGAAAAGTGAGGAAGCATGTTTTCACAGAAAGAGTGGTGGATGCCTGGAACAGCCTCCCAGTGGAGGTGGTGGAAGCAAAACCTGTTACAGGTTTCAAGAAAAATGCATGGGATAGGCAAAAGTGATCCTTAGTGGATAAGAAGGGGCGGGTAAAGCCAGAGATCAAGTAGGGTCTGTGGAATTGCAGTAGGTAGGGAAAATGGGCAGACTAAATGAGCCAAGCGGACCTTATCTGCCATCAGAATCTATGTTTCTATCCTTCAATTGGGATAATAGCATGTCTGATGGAATTATACACAGCTTTATCCACCAGGGAAGAGGTCTCCCACTTGGGGGGTATTTTCCTCCAGACAGAGAAAACACCACACCTTGGGTTTTGGCAGATATTTTCTTTGGTCTACACCTGCCCATTCCTGTTCAGTAATCTGGTCACAGTGAATAAAATTTGGAAAACACTTTGGAGCAGAAGAGGATGCAGACAGAATGGGATTTACATCTAATGCTTCCATGAAGTGCACCTCCTTCAGCTGCAATGTCCTACAAGCCTCAGTTCTCAGATAGGACAAGGATTTGGTATCAAACAGGGGAGGGATGGGAATCCTCCTCTTTGGCTCTGTCCACTCCCCTTCCTCTTCCTCCTCAGAGGGTTCATCCTCTTCATCATCAAGTAACTTGTTCAGGTCAGGTCCCCCCCCCAAAGATCCCAGATATCCTTGTCCTGGCTCTCTGTATGGTCAGGGCCTAGGTCTGCCTGCAGTTCCATACCAGCAGCCTTGTCCTGCCCCGGTGCACCTGGACATGCCTGTGTCGGCCCCCCTGACCCGAGGAGCCTGGTTTGGGGTTGGGTGTGTGTCAAAAGGGATATTCTGTGAAACATCAGGCCCAAAACCTCTCCTAAGAGCAACAACAAAGATTTACGCAATTCTCCTTTGCCAATGCCAGCTGGTACACCAGGTGTACACCCCCCTTCGGCATTTCGAAGGGGGGGAAATAAGAGATGTTTTAGCTTGAGTAACACAATGGGGTCAACAGAAACCCAGCGGAGAGGGTCACATTACCATTTGCAGGTCTTACATCATTTGAACACTAGGGATCTCTGATAAGCCATGGTGCCCAAAAATAAATAAGGAAAAGTATAGGAAATGTCTGGATTGCCAAAATATTATTCCACCAGACACCAATATACAGTATATTAAGGAGTAAAAAGTGCCGCAACCCCCGCCTTCCTGTTGCTGAATAAATAAACACATACACCCCCCAGAGGAAACGTTCCTACCAACCTGCAAAGCCAAAAGGACCAACATAGAAACGATCGCACTCAGCCAACAGCGCTGTGCAGAGAGGAAAAAACAGCTGTCTCATCTACATAGAAACATAGAAGTTGTCGGCAGATAAGGGCCTCCAGCCCTCCAGGTCTGCCCTATCATCCCTAAGAAACGTGTTTTTTCAAATTCTGCTGGTAATAGGTTGTCCGTATTTGAACAAGTGCTGTTGTGTGCACGGCCCCATGACATCACAATGTTGTGTGTGATGTCAGCACAAGGAGGGGGGACACACAGCCAAGTACAGATGCACAAATAGGCATGCTGAGGCTTAGAAGCCTCGGAAACTGAAAACAGTGTGAATCCAACAGTCAGGGGTCTGTCAAAAAGGGCAGAGCCGTTAAAGTATCACCCATAAACTGCAAACAAAACTATGATTCTATCAAACTGCCATACAGAGAGAAAGTTTGCAGAGAGACTCCTGTCAGTCTCTCTAGTTATATATTCTTTTTTTTTTCTTTAATACAGAGAAATAGACAGCCCCTATAGACCAAGCAAAAAGAAAAGAGGGAAGAACCTTGACTTAAAGCCAATACAAAATACCTGCTAGCACACAAAAACAAGCACACACAAATCACCCTATAGTCCTTGGGTTGGGGGGGGGGGGACCAATGCCAGATTAGACAGAAGGGGAAAAATGGGAACTTCCTTAAAACTAGACCAGGTATGGACCTGAGGCACCGTGAAGAAGACCTGACAAAATAAACACCCTTGACTAGAATGTACAGAATGCTCAATAAACAATATTTATGTGTATGTACGACACTGTCTTTACTAGACCTACCTAGTACTCTAATCCTGTGTAATTATGTTAAGCTCATCTATTTTTGTATTCCTTGTCCTGACTGTTTATTGTATGATATATTGAGTATAACCACAAGTCACAATGCATCTCTGTACATTATATATTTTAATTTCCTGTACTTATAAGTGTAATGTATTTCTCCCACTGTATAGCAATGTTTATCTTACGTATGGAATGCTTATATTCTCTGGGTCACCCCTGAAAAAGGGACAACTTGTCTCAGTGTGCCTACCCAGTCAACAAAATTCAAATACATAAATAAATAGTGTGGCAGCTGTGGCCCCCTACCCAAGCACACCAGGCAGTGGAAATGGGAAAAGAAAAAAAAGCAGGTTAGCCAATTTGAAAGCCACAGCTTAACAGGCATGATTTTAAATTTAGGGGTGCTCCCTGTTACCAGAAAGTTCCAACCTGCTATGCAGAACTGTAGCCCCAAAGAATAAAAACCAAAATGAGAATGTTCTTCTTCAGAGAACTTCCTATGCTGCTTCCCCTACAATGGCACAGCAAAGACTGGAGAGTTCCTGCTGACCGGAATGTTCATGTGCCCAGGATTCTGTGCTGCTCACAGCCTTGGGCTGTGCCATTTCCCTAGTAGGGGTGTACATTTACCCATTCATAAGGAATCCCACTGACAATGTGGAGCACTACAGAAAAAGATATTACATGTTGGGTGGGACCTACAGACAGAGATTCGAGACCCTGAAGTACCACACCATCGACAATCCATGCGAGGGGAACAACAGACAGAGACCTCATCAAATGGCAGGGCAAGAGAGGCAGCACCAGTGGAACCAACATAGGTAGGGGTGAGTCTGACGACACGGCATGCAAGTGCATCAATACGCACATGCATGCCTTACATCAACGCAGACACTCAGGGACCAAAAAACTGGAGGGAAAAGCCCTGGCTCACTCAGAATCCCATGCAAGCACCATATACCCTATGTGGCAGGCCACCTGCCAGTATATCTCCGTGTTAAGTGGTGGTTTCATAGGTTGATCAGAACTGATTAAGACTTTGCATCCTTAGTGCTCACAAAGTTCAAAAATGAAAATCCCCCATCTTATGTAGTTTATCTTGCTTCAACTTGAAGCTGTGAATAGAACAGCTTTCCTACAATCTCTAGTGGCAAAGTGTTCTAAACAGATATTATCCTCTGGTTATACCATTTCTGGCTCTTCCAGGTGTGTGCCCATGTGTTGTACGTTTGTTCTCTAAAGCTCAACCCTAATCTATCCCACAGATCTGGTAGGCCTTTATATAGCAAACACATATTGCCCCTGGCTCTTCTGTATTCTAAAGGAAAATAAGTTCAGATATTTCAATCTGGATTCATAATCCTTACCATTTTGACCCGCAATGATTCATGTTGCTCTCTTTTGGACCTTCTCCAACATACTGATTTCTATCTTCTTATATGGTGATCACACCTGTGCACCGTATTCCAAAATTGGCCTCACCAGGGACCCATATAAGGGGATGAACACATCTCTGTTTCTGCTAGAGACATGTTTTATTGTACAGTTCAACACCCTTTTTGCCTTCTGGTTCAAGTTCTTACAATGAGTCAGGCTCTTACAATGGGTTAACCCACAAGTGCATGAGACAGGTCTGTGATGGAGATTGGGGGGGGGGGGGATTCCATCAGGAACAGTGATAGCAGGACAGCAAGAGAAAATGTCAGAAAGTAGCCCTAGTAACAAAGAAACAGACAGTGCCTTTTGTGTCCCTACCCCGACAGATGTGCTCTATGAGAGTATTACAATGGATGTGGTAGGCCCTCCACAAAAGAAGTAAAAAGGGTATTCAGTTCATACTTGTTGAATGTGACTATGCTACTCAATTGTCAGAGGCCATTCCATTGCATATTGTCACAATCCTGAAAGTGGCAGCAGAACTCGCAAAACTTTTTAGAAGAGTAGGCATACCCAAGGAAATTATTATCGATCAAGGTAGTAATTTTGGTGCTGCATTGCTCAAGGAGCTGTTATGACATCCGAAATTGCATGCTAAGTGGTTTGTGAATGGAACAGGGGAAGACTGGGACAAATTTTTGCCATATATCTATTTTTAATTAAAAAAAAAAAAAAGTACCAAAAACTTCTACAGGCTTTTCACCCTTTGAAGTGCTGTATGGGTATCTTCCCGGAGGGTCACTAGATGTAATTAAAGAACCCTGGGAAGACAACCCCACTCAGAGTCCATTACATCTTACATGTGTTCTCCAAGAAAGAAATTGGCAAAATACATAAAAACTGCCCATAGTTATGAGCACGAAAACTAAAAAAACATCAAAAGGTGTTACATGATCATGGTGTAAGAGACAGGGCTTTTAAGCCAGATAATAACATGAACATGTACTCCCTGGAGGAGAGGAGGGAGAGAGGGGAAATGATAGAGACATACAAGTATCTTACAGGGAGGAACAGGGTGCAGGAATGCACTATTTTTAAGCGAAAAAGATGCTCCAGGACTAGAGGGCATGGGATGAAGTTGGAGGGAGGACGATTCAGAGGAAACGTGAGGAAGAATTTCTTCACAGAACGGGTGGTGGACAAGTGGAACACCCTGCCAGAGGAAGTGGTGGGGGCTGAAACAATCACGGGATTTAAGAATGCATGGGATAGACATAAAGGCATTCTGGAGGTCAGGGGTAAGGGGCAGCAGACTTCTTGGAAAACATAAAGTGAACTTATAAACTTAAATGGGCAGACTGGGTGGGCCATAGGCCCTTATCTGCCGACACTGTCTATGTATCTATGTATATAATAAGGTTTTGTACCCGTTACCTACTGCAGAACGCAAACTGTAAATGAAGTGGCAAGGGTATTAAAAAGTGGCGAGATGCATGGGTGCAGTCAACTATGAGGCTGAGACCCCAAATAAAAACACATTAAAAAAAAAAATCCCTTCAAGATATACAATGTATCTTCTGAAAAGAGGGGCTGAAAAGATACCGAATGTCATGTTAGTTTTACCAGAAGCTGTGACTGGTGATACCAGTACTGCTTACGACAGACTGCAAAAACTGTAAAGTCTGAGGCTGTGAAGGTGCAGATTCCCTTATCCACAAAACAAACTGCAAACAGCTATCTTATGCCCAAGATCTGAACTGGCAGACAGGTTGAGAAGTATCAAGTACATCAGCCCCCTTGATCTCACAAAGGGTCACAGGCAAATACCCCTAACCAAGGAATCCAGAAATAAGACCGCTTTTGCATTCTATCAGTTCACCACCTTACCATGCCATACAAGTTACATGGCACAGCCACTATATCCCAATGCAGGGTTTTATTTAACTCTAAAAATTGACTAGCGTTTTGCTCATAAAAGTTCTAAAACATTGTGAAAATCCATAGCACTTGCCTAACTGTGTTTAATAAACATAACACTTCTAGAAAACCTATATAAATGCTTTCTGTACAGTTAGTATTGTCCCAAGAAAAAAACTGCTAATCAGTTATCTAAAACCTTGCAATGGTACACGGATTTAATTCTGGCTCCCAATATTGGCTACTGTTTTAGTTATCTGGATGCTGCTGTAGTATATAGTACTGACTGGGAATGTCACTTGTCACATCTAAAAGCAGTCATCCAGTCCATTAAAGAAGCAGTTCTGGCAACCAATCCTACCAAATGCACATTGTGCATATAAGAAACCAGATGTTTGGGAGATGTTCTGGGAAATGGGGAACAGTCCAGCGGCCAACAGTCCAGTCCTCAAGACAAAGAAACTTATCCAATCTTTCATAGGGCTTGCTAGATATTACCAGTGATTTGCTCCACATTTTGTTGTTAGCTACTCTCCCTTCTTCCCCCTTACGGAGATCACAAAAAAAGCATTAGTCAAATAATGTAAAGTGGCCCCCAGTATGTGAAAAAGCATTTTGAGTCATTAAAGCCGCCTTATGCTCAGCCCCATTTTAAAAAGCCCAGATTCTGAATAGCAGTTTCTGCTACAGATGAAAGCATCTGAGGTAGGCACAGGTGCAGTCCTGAGCCAGAATATAGATGGAGAAGAACATTCCATACTGTGTATCAGCAGCAAACTGCACAGCAGAGGCAGAAAGTATTCCACCACTGAAAAGGAATGCTTAACATCCAAATGGACAGTGAAGGCTTTGAAGTTTTATGTGTTAGGGGCTAAATTTTTTACTGATGACAGACCACAACCCTCTTTGTTAGTCCAACCAAACATGGGATAAAAACCTCAGACTCACCAGATGGTACCTGGCACTTCAGCCATTTGAATTCAAGAAGGTCCACAGAGCAGGAACATGAAATGTAAATGCACAGTTTCTGTTAAAACATGGTGTAGGGGTTGAGAATTCAAAAGGCTGATTGAAATGTGTCTATGCCTTAACAGAATTCATGCTGAAAATATATCACTGAAAATGGGTATTTTTTTATGCCAAGAATTGTATATTTTATAATATGATGAAAAAGGAGGTTATGGAAACCTGCTTATAGAGGAAAAGAAAGAAAACAGGTTCCCACCACTGACCACTGAGACTGACCAGTGGTCACTCTCAGAGGGAGTATTCTTTAGCGCCTTGAAAGAGGCATTGGTGAAGCCCCCTCTGAAGAAACCATCCCTCGACCCAGACTGCTTAGCAAACTAGAGAGACCTGTCTCAAACCTTCCCTTTCTTAGCAAGGTTACTGAGAAAATCATGGTTTCGCAGCTTGAAATACACCTCTCTACGTTTGACATCTTTGAGCTCCTCCAGTCAGGATTTAGACTAAGGCACAGCATGAAGACCACGTTAGGCTGCTAAATTATCTCCTCAGCGTGAGAGATGGAGGCCAAAGATCAGTTCTCATGCTATTCAATCTCTCTTCTGCATCTGACACTGTGGGCCATGGGGTGCTGTTGGATTGCCTTAGGGACCTCTGTGGACTCACCGGTACTGTCATCAAATGGTCTGAGTCCTTTCTCATGAATAGGATGCAGAGGGTTTTTTGGGGAAATATTTCCTGTAGCCCAAAGCCCCTAACGTGTGGAGTTCCTCAAGGGCCCAATTCTCTCACCCATGCTGTTTGCAGTGTACATGCTGCCCCTGGGCGACATCATTAGACACTACAGCACTGGGTTTCACTGTTATGCAGATGACATCCAGCTGTATCTGTCATTTGCTACTGGGATACAGGATGTGGTTTCTGTGCCGAATTCTTGCCTGGCCAATGTCCAAGACTGCATGCTCTCTAGCTGGCTGAGCTTAATCCAGACAAGAAGGAGGTGTAGTGATTGAGCCTGAATGTCAGCAAGGTGTAGTGTTGGCTGAAGCAGTGCCTGGGTTAATGCTGGGTTCAGCTTCTCTTGCGGTCTCTCCTAAAGTGAAGAATCTGGGTGTGATCTTGGATAGTGGTCTAACACTAGAGTTTCAGATGCCGACAATGGTCTGGAGTGGTTTTTACTACCTGAGAAATATCACCCAAATCAAACCTTTCATCCCACCTGATGATTTGTTCACACTGGTACATGCTTTTGTGACCTCTAGACTCAACTATTGCAAAGTTCTGTACCTCGTGGTAAGTGAAGGTGTCCTATGCTGCCTGCAGCTTGTGCAGAATGCAGCAGGTAAGTTGCTGTCAGGACCTACACAGATCTTGCCATGTCACCCCTCTTCTGTGTAGTCTGCACTGGCTGCCAGTGAGGTGGTGAATCACCGCCAGGTCAGACTGCTGGTGCATAAAGCCCAACACAGTGAGGGCCCTAGATACCTGTGTGATCGCCTGGCTCCTCACTACCCCCTCCGTCCTCTCCACTTCACTGAGGATGGCTTTCTTGTGGTTCCAATTCCCCGGCTAAAATCTTCCTGAGACAGAGCTTTTGCAGTAGCTGCCCCAGCCTGTGGAACTCTCTTCCTAGACCTCTGAAGGAGGCCCCCCTCAGTGGAGGCCTTTAAGAGGGGACTAAATCCCACCTTTTTAATGAGGCTTTTGGTTTTTAAATTCCACATGGTTGCTGGCTGCTGGTTTTATTGATTGTATAATTATCTATTATTATTTATGTATTTATTTTGTTTTATTTGATTTACGGGAGACTGTCTTGTTATTTGTTACTTATTTTATGTGTAGAAATTTGATGCTCTGTGCAGTGTTCTGAGCCCCCGAGAACAGGCACTTGAAAAATAAAGGTTACACTTTCTCATTTACTTAATTGCCCTTAAAGTGGAGTGTTACCAGGTCAGAACTTTGTTCCATTTTTTGTAGGGGAAATAACATTCCTAAAACTAGGATTTTTTTTAAAGATTAAATAACTATAAAGGCAGGGAGGGGCTAATGTTTTTCAGGCTTACCTACAGTTACTTTTTTTACATCTTTGTTTACCACAGGAGCCTCAGAAAGGCCAGTCCATTCAGTGTGATAGAGAAGAAAAGGTCAGACTGAAAAAAATCAATAAAAACCCATAGAAGGCTGCAGAAGAGGGGGTAGAGCGGTTGCAGTTTATGCTGCAGGTGTCATGGCAGACAGGAAACAGCATGGGCAACGGGAATACTGTCAGTGCCATAACTGTATATCTGTCCATCAGTAACATTTACAAACATGTCAAAGTTTTTTTAGCGGGGGTCTGTGCCCCCCCACACACCCCCATAATAAATATATTCAACTCCGAGGTCGCACAATATTGAAGAGAAAAAAAAAAATGTTACATTGTTACTTAGTGTGCAACCTCGGAGATTCGTTCTCAGTGACTGCTATTTCCCTAGCACGCATCACATTCATGGACTGTTGGATTCGAACCCCTGATACTACCCTATTCCTTACCTCACGGCCTATCATCCTAACCACTACACCAATCAAACAGTGCAGCCAGGTCACTTTCACCTCGCAGCTTTACAGTTTTCCACGCTGAGTGGCACACGACTAGTCCTGAGCGCTACTTTCAAGTAGCACGAAATTCTCATCCGTCACGTCACTTCTGCTGCAAGGTGTCCACCATATACCTGCAACATGAACTACAAGCGAGCCAAGGGGGCTCTTGACATGCTCACTCTGAACTTTCTGAGATGGTAAAGACTGCCTAAAAAGTTGTGAACAAGAAAGACCTACTTAGTCAAACAAGTTAACCTGAAGCTGCAAAGTGTTATTTCCTGCAGTTTAGAAAAGGGGGGGTTTAATACAAACAAGAATTTCAGAGCAGATATGCAGTGCAAAAGACTTTGCTGAACTTTCTGTTTATAAGTGATATAAAGCAGCTGCCACGTCAGTTTTTCAAATCTGTTTACCATTCTGAAGCCATCAGACTAGTGTATTTTTTATTGCTATGTTGAACTAAAACATTTTTTGTGCTGTGTACCTTTTTTCCGTGGTTTGTCTATTTTTTTCTGACTCACTCCTGTACCACACAGTGCGGTTAAGTGAGTTGGTCAGGGTCACACAATAAGTAGCAGTGGTGGGATTCAAACTTGCATCTCGGGGTTTATAAGTCTGTTCCATTTACTAGTCCAAACTGCCTTTCCTGGACAGCTGCACCAAAAAATTAAAATTATCAAAAGAACAAACTGATAGTACAGTGCACTCCCTTCCTTCAGTGATGCCGCTGATCACTTGCACCAGCTGAGCCACAATGAAGAAATTCACAAAGCTGGTGCACACACCACACCAACAAGGAGTAATTTGCTGGTTAACATAAGTGGTTCTTTATCATAGTGATGCATTACATAGGGGTGCTTGCCTCAGCATGTTTTGACATTTTTATTCTTTTTAGTAAATACATCAGCAACCTACTCCTTGTCTGTGCACCAGCATTATAGCTTCCCCGGCCCAAACTGGACAAAACCCAAATAAAATGTATTTCTGGCCTTTTGCCAGCTCCATCTCCATCTAAACACATTTTCTAGAGCCACACCTTCTTAACACCCTCCCCCCCCCAGTCACCTGTACCTTTTGGGGCAACATCCTCTCAAACATCTTCCTCTCCCCCCCCCCAAACACACCTCTCAATCACCAAGTGGGGGGGGATGGTGGGCAGCCAGCTCAACAATCCTTTTTCCCCACCTAGCTCAGTCACTACCTTTCCCCTGCAGCGTGCTACTCCATCAGTAGCTGAGTGGCCACTCTAGGGAGTTCTGCACCATGCAAATATGCTGTTGGGGAAGGTATCTCAACAGAAGCCCAATCAAAAGATTGGAGACCTCCCACTGCTTACTACTGTCTACAAGAACACATGTGCACAGTGTGGCACCCTAGTCCTACTCAGCTACTAACATAGTGGTGTGGTGCGGCGGAGGGGGACTGAGAAAGTCAGTAAAAAAAAAAAAAAAATATTAAGGACTATGGAGCTAGCTGCACAGGGTCAGAAACTAAAAGTGGGGGAAATGTTTTGAAATAAAACACACACACTTCCAATTTAAGAGGAAAAAAAAAACCTGAGCCAAACTGGCAAGTTTGACTCAGACTCAGTTTCTTCTGAGCCTCCCAAGTTTAGGGTGGCTTATTCTACTCAGTCTATTTTGCACACCCCTATTTATTTATTTCCACTTCTACAAAAAAAAAAGTCTGAGTCACCATGGAATGCCCAAACTGATCTTTCTATAATGCAGATTCAATGAAGCTGCACTTTTTGTAGTAGACTTTCTAGTAAAACCAAATTACAAGTGACCCAGTTTTTTTTCTTGAAGCTTTGCATTTGGTTTGTTTTAATAACATCTCAAGCCACCACCCCCCCCCCCTTACCTCCAACTTCATGATCCTGTTTCACACTCCAAGACCACCTCCATACAATTCAAGACTGCGCTGTTAAGAAATGCAGGCAGCTGCTCCTCTTTAGAATCTGGGACTATAATAATAGATAAACAACTTCCCTCTGGAGCCTTCTGTGAGCTCAATTCAGCTCAGCTTTCTACTCCCTCCTCAGATACTCTTGCAGACAAAAGCATACTTCCTGTCCGTCTCTAAAACCGGCTGCTACCGCATTTAAATGTGCTCAACTCAGCCTGTGTGTTCCTGCCTCAGCTGCTCTGGGAAACAAAAGTACACTTCCTGTCCGTCTCTAAAATGGGCAGGTACAGGATTTAAATCTGTTAATTAATATTCATAAGATGCTGCAATGGGGAGAAGCTAGGGGAGGGGTACCTAAGCAAGATAATCTCTTACAATGGCAAAATAGCACATCCAGATTTAGCTTTTCATGCTCTGTACAAAAAGTGCAACATGAATGGGGAGGCTAGATCCTGACTTTTACGATTTGTGTTCTGGTGATCCTGATTAATCTAGCCACTTTGTGCACTCTACATCATGCAGTGTGTTTGCACTATGACATATGTCCAAAATGTATCAGGCAGATGCTGCTGCAAAATTCAAAACTGGAATGTGCTGTGGTGCTTCAGAAAACATTATTGGAAAAAAAAAAAAAATTAGCACTGGCTGCAGTTTAAAAGACTTGATTCTACTTGATGCCAAATTGCCAGAATTCCTTAGTGCAAAAAACACAAGTGTACCCAATGCTTCAAGGTAATACTTCTTATTCAGGCAGCAGGGTCTATCTAGTGTGGATTTAAATTGTCCACATCTATAATTTAAAGGTATTTCAAATGGAAAACTATGGTTATTTAGTCACAGCTAGGGGTACTAGATTTTGGGATGCCAAAAAGAGGACACTTTGTCCCTCCCTCAATGAGCCCTTGTGCCACACCCCATGTAAATAGGTTTAAAGTATCCACCGCCTTCACAGCTCATTTACAAGGAGGTCCTGGGTAGGAGAGAGTAAAACAAATTATAATAAAAATAATAATAATACAACAGGATAGAGAAGGTACATGAAGAATATTTGGCAGCTCAAAAGAGGACATGTCCTTGTAAAAGAGGACATCTGGTAACCCTAGACATAGCTGAAACCAGACCAGCTACCACAATATACAACAGTGTATACTATGCAAAACTATTATAAACTAATGGTGCTCAGTCTAAGAGAAGCACACCAAAATTACTGCATTATTATAAGTACTCGGATAAAATTAATTAAAATTAATGAAATGCTTTAGTGGCATAGAAATATAGAAACATAGACTTTGACGGCAGATAAGGACTGCTTGGCCCACCTAGTCTGCCCATTTCCATACCTAGAGGATAAGCTGCAGATCCTATTTAACCAACAGCCTATTTCTTCCTACCCCCACAAAAATTGCTTTATGTCTGTCCCATGCATTCTTGAATTCTCCCACAGTTTTTGACCCCACAACCTCTTCAGGAGGGCTGTTCCATGCATCCACCACCCTCTCTGTGAAAAAATACTTCCTCACATTGGTATACTGTTGATTTTATATATGTAACACCTGGGTTCCACTGGGGCTACTAGAACCCCTTTAGTATAAGCATAGGTAGGATCTGGGCAGTAAAAGGGTAAAATCCCTGTATGACCCCTTTAAGAGTCATCTGTTCAGTCCTGCTGAGCCAGAGGATGCTGTGGTGGAATTTAGAATGCTCACAGCAGCATAAGCCCGCTTGCTCTCTGTGCTGTACTTTTGACTCAGTAGTCAGACAGGGTTTGGAGTCTGAGTGAGCAAGTCGGTGCTCTGCCAATGGGCAGATCAAGTACCAGAAGGGAGTGCCCCTCTTGTTATTTTCTCACCCTAGTTCATCTGCTAAGTGGTCTGTGACCAGGACGTGGTGGTGACTGTGATGGTCTAAAGCAGTGCTCTGTTGAAGATGTTATGAGGCACCAAGGTCCGAATTATGTGGATAGGAAAACTGCTATCCAGACAAGGAGAGGCAGGAGTCAGCTTAGTATTTCAATGCCCGCAGGGCGTTTATTTGGTACCAAGGGTAGACAGACACAGTCACAAGAAGGAGGAGGAGTTGCCCGAGAACAATAGGGCAATGGAACAGGGAAATATTTTTTATCTACCACTTTTGACCTATGACCTGGCTAGGAATGGGATCAGAGCAGTGCAAGAGGAGTTTGTAGAGTTGGGAAGGGGCCTTAGACAAGTAGCGCATACGGTAACCTTCTCGGAGGTGCTGCTTGTCTATGGCAAGGGAGATGCTAGGGCACTTCTCACCAGGGAATTCAATAAGTGGTTGAAAAACTGGTGTGGAGCTCAGGGTTTTGGCTTCATTGGGGACTGGGGAGCCACCTGGAGGGATGCAGACCTATACTGGTGCGATCTGTCTGCATCTGTCCAGGGGGAACCAGGATCCTAGGTGAGAGGTTTAAATGCTTCATTGGCAAGCATTTAAACTAGCCAAGGGAGGCACTGAAAAGGAGCAGGGAATTCTGAGCCTCCCCCCACAAAACATGGTGATTAGTGAGGTAAACACCAAGGTACAGAAGTTATTAGGGAGCAGAACAGATTTAAATGTAAAAAAAGGCAAAGGCAGTAAGGACAGAAATGGGGCTACAAGGGGTAAGGCTATCAAAAAGTGGAGGGTGATGAGTACCAATGCCCGTAGTCTGTGTAACAAGCTCCCTGAACTAGTGGCCTTGATGGAAGAGGGTTGCCTGGATATTGTGGCAGTCACAGAAACATGGTACACAGAGAACCATGACTGGGATGTCAACATACCAGGATACACAATTTACAGGAGGGACAGGGAGGGTAAAAGAGGAGGAGGAATAGCTCTCTATGTAAAGGAAGGGATCAAAGCAACAGAACTAAAGAGTAAACAGGGAGCAGATGAGGCACTTTGGGTCACCCTGGAGACAGGAAATTGCACCACAATCTGCATAGGGGTTGTATACAGACCCCCATCTCAAGGGGAGGGAATGGACAAGGAAATGATAGAAGGCTTTCTTAGAATGGCAGAAAAAGAGGAGATATTGTTGATGAGGGACCTGAATATGCCAGATGTTAACTGGAGCACCTTTGCTGCAGGCACATCCAACAGCAGGGTAATTCTTGATGCCCTACAGGGGGCATGCCTCAGACAGTTACTATTGGAACCCACTCGGGAGGGAGCAATCTTAGACCTGGTACTCTCAAATGGGGATGGAGAAAGAATCTCAGATTTAGAAGTGGGTAGCCATCTGGGAGCAAGCGACCACCAAACAGTGTGGTTCACGATAAACACAGCCATACAATCAAGCCATAAAAAAGCAAGAGTACTGGACTTTAGGAGGGCTGACTTTGGAAAATGAGAGAGTGCCTCAGAAAAGCACTAGCAAACAGGCAAGAAGGAGGGTGGAGGAATAATGGGGAGGATCAAAACAGCCATCACAGAGGCAACAAGCCTTTGTGTAAAGCAAATCAATAAAACACAATGAAGGAAAAAAACGCTATGGTTCTCAAAAGAGGTGGCAGGGAAGGTTAAGGACAAAAGGACAGCATTCAGGAAATATAAAGAAACACAGAAGGAGCAGGACAGAGAACTTTATCAGTTAAAGCAGAAAGAGACTGGGAAGGCAGTCAGAATAGCAAAGGCCCAAACTGAGGAAAGGATAGCCAATTCTGTTAAGAAGGGGGATAAGACCTTTTATAGGTACATTAGGGAGCGAAGAAAGATCAAAGGGGGGGATACTGACGCTTAATAAAGAGGAGGGAATGTGGGTAGAGGGTGACAGTGAAAAAGCAGGAATACTGAATGAATATTTCTACTCAGTATTCACAAAGGAAGAGGAGGGGGAGTTACCTAAACCAAACAAGAGAAACACTCTGAAGACAGGGGTCAATACCAGTCCATTTAGAAGAATTCAGAAGAAAGGGTTCTGAAAGAACTAATAAAATTGAAGGTGGACAAAGCAATGGGGCCTGATGGGATTCACCCAAGAATTCTAAAAGAACTAAGGGTAGAACTAGTGACACCTCTGACTACTCTCTTTGACAAATCATGGGAGGATGGGGTGGTACCCGAGGACTGGAGGAGGGCAGATGTGAATCCTCTTCACAAAAGTGGGAGCAGGACAGAGGCAGGAAACTACAGACCGGTTAGTTTGACCTCAGTGGTAGGGAAAATGATGGAATCACTTCTGAAGGAAAGAATTGTTGAGTACCTAGAGGCCAGTGGGGCACACGACCCAAGGCAGCATGGATTCACAATGGGAAGGTCATGTCAGATGAATCTAATAGATTTCTTTGACTGGGTGACCAAAGTAGTAGACCAGGGTGGGGCTGTGGACATGGCCTACCTAGATTTTGGCAAGGCATTTGATACAGTCCCACACAAAAGATTAATAAACAAGATAGCCAGCCTTGGAGTGGGTCCCAAGGTGGAAGCCTGGATAAAAAATTGGCTAGACGCAAAGGGTAGTAGTAAATGGAGTACACAGTGAAGAAATGAGGGTTACTAGCAGGGTACCGCAGGGTTCAGTACTGGGATCGGTCCTTTTTAATGTCTTTATAAGTAACATTGCAGAGGAACTGGAAGGAAAAGTATGTCTCTTTGCAGATGACACAAAGATCTGCAACAGGGTTGATACACAAGATGGAGTGGAAAGGATGAGAAGGGTCTTGGCAAGGTTGGAGGAATGGTCAAATATATGGCAGCTCAGATTCAATGCAAAGAAGTGCAAGGTAATGCACATGGGAAACAAAAACCCAGGGGAAGCATACACAATGGGTGGTGAGATATTGACAACAGTAAAAATAGAAAGGGACCTGGGGTAATTATATCAGATGACCTAAAGGTGGGCAAGCAATGTGAGAAGGCAGTAAGGAAGGCTGGGGGGATACTGGGATGCATAGGAAGAGGCATCAATAGTAGAAAACAGGAAGTTGTTATCCTCTGTACAGACAGTTGGTGAGACCCCATCTGAGTACTGTGTGCAGTTCTGAGACCCCATCTCTGCAAAGACATAGACAGAGTGGAGGCGGTCCAGAGGAGGGAACCAAAACGGTGCAGGGTCCGCACTAAAAGACATACATGAAGAAAGACTAAAGGAGCTTAATATGTATACCCTGAGGAAAGAAGGAGAGAGGGAGAGACATGATAGAAACTTTCAAGCACCTCAAGGGAATTAACAAAGTCCAAGAGGGTAGCATCTTCCAGAAAAAGAGATGTGCAAGAACAAGGGGGCACAATTTGAAGATCGAGGGGGGACTGCTCAGAGGTAATGTGAGGAAGTATTTTTTCACTAAGAGGGTTGTGGATGCATGGAACAGCCTCCCTGAGGAGGTTGTGGAGTCAAGAACAGTGGGAGACTTCAGGAATGCATGGGACAGGCATAAGGCAGTCCTAGTGGGGGGTAGGAGGAAGTAGCTGTTGGTTAACTGGGATCTGCAGCTTATCTGTTAGGTAGGAAAATGGGCAGACTAGGTGGGCCAAGTGGTCCTTATCTGCTGTCAAATTCTATGTTTCTATGTTTACGGTTATTACTACAAGAATAAACTCTAGGCCTACTGCCCCTCTTATTCTGATACTAGTTTATACTGTACTTCTGTACTCTAAATGAGAATCCAGTTACATAGGCTACTCAGCACTGCATTAGGGTGATCAGCATCACATATTTCCATAAGAGTCCAGATATTACAAGAGTCCAGAGATCTGGCGTCTTCGTGTACACCGTCGTTCTTCATTGGTAGCTACAAGGGAAATAAAACAGAACTGTAGAACCCTAATCTCAATTCCCAGCAAGGACCTAGATAAGGCCACTGGGGTGGTGAGAGGTTTGGTAAACAGACCATATATCTTCGGCAAAAGCCCACTCTCTCCGAGGCTGCCGGAATGTAGAACCAAAGCAACTGGTTCCTGAAATAACACACTGAAGCAAGAGGTTCCCCAGCCAAAACCCACTTCTAGGGTTGCCAAGGATGAAGAAAGATCAAGATCTGCATGCCGATAAATCCAATGGAGGACTACCACGACCTGACTGATGCTGCGGCACTCCAAGGGCCAGCTGGACTCAGGAGGAACTCTGACAGGACCAGGAACCATAAGAATCTGAAGAGATGATGGTTGACTCTGCAATCCTAGAATCAGGAACTAACACAAAACAAAGAAACGGCGGACGCGTCCCGGACTGGGCTTTGACAGACTCAACTTTCGGCGAATGACCAGGTGGGGTGCAGAACAGGTCCAGGATGAGCTCTCTCTTCTGTAGAGGGCGACCAACTTTGGGACATCTGGAACAGGAACCATACGGAATGACACTGGCATGGCTGTCGTGATGCGTCTCGGCAGACGTACTTTCACGCTGTGAAAACAAGAAAACGGTGGGTACAACTTGTGCGACTGACGACGGACTCGACTTCCGCGGACAACACAAATGGACGTGAAGAACTGATGAATGATCTCCCAGGAGTGAAGAATGCTGGAAGGATGTCTTCTTCTGAGTAGAGACTGATTCTGAGCATGTGGTGTTACAGACCACACTAGGAGACTGCAGTGTGGTAGAAGATTGAGACTGTCTTCGTACAGTAGTAAACATATAACTGAAGAATGCCCAAAGAACTGTGGAATGGTACAATCATTTGCCAGAGGAGGGCAAATTACAACTTCAGGGGTAATTGTTACTGATAAGGACCAATGTCCAGGTGCTTTGAGCAATAGTTCAGGTACTTGGACCAATAGTTCAGGTACTTAGGGCAATAGTTCAGGTACTTCGGACAATAGTTCAGCATAAGCAGTACAGTAATTACAGTAGTTTCACAGTATAGTCAAATCAAGCACTCTCAAATGAACCCCTTTTTCCATAGGTAGGGTATTCTGGAATAGGATCCCTTACTGTACGTTGTGGCTAGGGAATCCTTTAGTCCCACTAGGCTGGTTTGCCCTATTCCGCTAGGCTGGGGCCTCCCTTTAGTACTACTAGGCTGGCTTGCCCTATTCTGCTAGGCCGAGGTCTCCCTATAGTACCACTAGGCTGGTTTGCCCTATTCCGCTAGGCCAAAGCCTCCCTATAGACCAGGCTTTACCTTGGGCCTAATGCCCTACCTTTACCTCAGGCCTGATGCTCAGCATTGCTTTGGGCCTGGTGCCCCACTCCACAATGGGCCTGGTGCCCCACTTTGTTCGGGGCCTGATGCCCCACGTTGCTTTGGGCCTGGTGCCCCACCTTAGATTGGGCCTGGTGCCCCACTTCACAATGGACCTGGTGTCCCACTTTGTTCTGGGCCTGGTGCCCCACTTTATACTGGGCCTAATGCTCTACTTTATATCTGGGCCTGAATTGCCCTTTTAAATGAGTTGCCCTTTTAAATCTTTCAGGCTCCCTGAGCCTGCTATCACTTATGTGGCGAAACCCCCCTTAGTCCCACCCCTTATGAATATTTATAGGCCTTTAACCTCGCCTTAATACACTGGCCCCTCCCTGTGGGCGTCAGTAGCCCCACCTCCCTAATAATTATTAAAATCAAGGGTCCTAATGACCCGATGCCCCAGTGGCGCTCGGCCGCCTTTCCTAAGCGCCTACTGCACTTTTTCACACAAATGCAGTCCCCTTACAACAACAGGCGGTCAGCACTGCGTGTGCTGCCGCCGACTCACCTCTCTGCAGTCTCCGGGAGTTCGTGGCTGTTACTGGGAGGCGGGAGGAGAGCTGGCAGTGGGAGGGAAGATCAGGCAGCGAGAGGGATGGCTCAGGGGGGGTCTCCGACGGCCGAAAATGATGCGGCTTGCTTGCTGCCAACATGGGACCGGAGAAAACTTGGGAAACCTCGGGGGCAAAAATTAATAAACGAAGGGCATAAAAGCCCTTAAAACGTGATAGAAACGGTGTTCTCTTCTTCATGGTGCCCTGATGACACCATCCACCACAGCACTACAGCAGCAGGAGGGATCTTCGGGCAGTGGAGGCAGAGCAGGCACAGAGCTAAGTCCTCAGGTAAGCCCTTTCCTTATCCCTTTGACTTACTGTGTCCTCTCTCCTCAATAGCTGCCCAGGAACTCCCCAACTGACTAACTGACTATTATAGAATTGTATTTTAAAGTTAAACCTGCCTGGGTTCTAGAATGGCTGGATTGGAATGCTGTGCATGAGCCATTCAGCACAACATTCCACCCAGACCATTATGACATATAATGCTTTACAATCTGTCTTTTGACCAGCTATAAGTGCACAGGGCACTTTTCTATTATTTACAGTGTTTTCTGTGTATCAGGAGGTTGACTCTTTATGTCTAGGGGCCCCTTAGCACAGTACCCTGCTGCCTACCCCTGCAGCAGGTACCCTGAGCAACTGTGTACTCTGTGTTTATTTATTTATTTTATTTTTTCTGGAATGACCAACTTTGGGGCATTACATGACCATCTCCTGTGATGCCCCGAGGGGGTGAATTTCCTCAAAGATGTGCTCACTGGGACTGGTAACAGTGAGCAGTTGTTGGGGCAATCCCCACACCTGTAAAGACCTCAACTAAAGCACTACCTAGAATTGTTTGTTTAAAATCAAAAGCCTCCTGTCATGGAAATGCTAAGTGTTTGGATGTTGTCACTTCAAGGGCTGTAAACCAGAAAGCACTCCAGCTGGGGCTCCTGTATGTCTGCTTCAGTGACTATCTGAAATTGTTTGCTGTAGGATGGGTTCCAGGGAAAAGGACCCCTGCAGCTTTGAAAATCAAAATGTTAGTTCTGTCAGACATGAAGTGAAATTGCTAATAGGCACACAGTGTCTGGGCAAGTTCTGTATTTCTGTGTGACCTGAGATGAAGTCTGGCTTTGTCTGGAACGGAGATATCAACTCAGTCCAGTTGCAGAGGGACGAATCTGTTCACAAGTGTGTTTTGGGAGGTACCTTAGTTCTTCTGTAAAAGTTAACAAGGGGAGGTAACTTAGTTCTCCTTCCTGGTCAGGAACATATGCTCACAGGTAACTTTAGACTCAAAGATTCCAGTGTGCAATCCAATGTAGGACTTGAAGGATCCAGTGTGCGATCCAATGTAGGACTCAATGGGTCCCATGTGCGATCCAATGTAGGACTTGAAGGGTCCAGTGCGTTTCAAAATGTGGGATTGGAGGATCCAATGTACTAAATATTCTGGGGACCCTGTGTGCCCAATTTTCAGTTTGCCCAGAAGAGGGGGATGGATGCTCGAAATGTGTGTTCTGGTGGTAATTTCTACACCTGTGGATGTTTCTGTGTACTTTTGTTCTGCACCTATAAAAGCCCTTGTGGCACCACCAGATTCTGGCTGAGATCCTGTCAAAATAAAGCCATACAGTACAATCCAATGCCTGTTGTAGACATTCTGTCATTGAGTAACCTGTGTGGCTTTTTAGGGCCCCCTCAGACATGTGTAACCCCCCCCCCCCCATAACCCAGGTAACTCTCCCCTTGAACTCAATAAAATAGAATTGTTGTTTTGTATCTCCCCCTGTCCTCCTACACGCTTGAGCCTAGTGTTGTCCTAATGCCAGGGATGATGCCTTTGTGTTGTTGTTGATGCCTAAAGGTGGGAGTAGGGTTACAAAACTGGGGGCTTATCTTAAGATTTTGAAGGAAAGAAGAGTTCCCACACAAAGTGAATGGTTGTGGTCCTTTTGTCTTGTTGCGGTGCACTCACCCAAAAAACTGTTTCCATGTGGAGAAAAGCTTGTGGACAGCACTGTGGACTTCATTGAAAAGTGTGGACTGCATTGTGGATTTCATAGAGAAACTGTGAACTGCTTTAAAAACTGATTTGAATTACTGTCAAAACTACAATGGAACTTTAAGAAAAAAAAAAGTTTGTTTTGCTGTTTAAAATCATTCCTAGAGGTCTCAAGGAACATCTGAGAGAGAGAGAGAGAGAGAGAGAGAGAGAGACCCTGCTCATTTGCATGGCATCAAGTGGTTCATTACTGGAGTCTGGTATTGGACAATAGTGTATGGTGGAATGCTGTTATGCATGGAATTCCATGCCTGGAATATGCTTGTTCTGCTGCAGTAGTGACATCATTATGTTGTTCTGCTGCAGTAGTGATGCCACTACTGCAGCAGAACAACTTGGAATGCTGCCACATACTTGATTTCCCCTATCCAATTAAGCTGGAAGTTGTTTTTTAAACTTGAACTTGCAGAAACATCTGCAGCACACTGTGTCAGTAATTTGAGCCTACCACCAACTCACAAGTGCCCCCCCCAACCACCAGTTCACTGAAACAAAGTGCAATGACCAAAATAGGCATGGATGCCCATACACTATATAGAATAGCAGATGGGCTACTCTGTGCACAACCAGTGTGTTGTGCCATCTCGGGGGTCTGATTTCACGGGACCTCTCGAAGCTTTGCTCTCGAGGTCACAGGAAATCAGACTCACTTGGTGGCACAACACACCGGTTGTGCATAGTTGGGCATCCACTATCCTATATATTGCAGAGCTTATGGTGGAGTGTGGTGAGCATTTGAGGCAGCAAGGTCTGAGTTGGTGTATCATTGGTAGACTTCGAATTGCTTTACCAGAAGATTTTCAGGCAACTCAACTGGAGATTCCCACAGCAGATAAAGGGCCATTTAGTCTGGTTTGGAATCTTGTGAGTTTCGGTGTCAAGTCACTGGTTGGGACCATCCACTGCTGCTAGTGCAACTGCCATCAACTCTGCTAGGCCACAGTGAAGGAGTGACCGTTAACAGCATCTGTGAGTATCAAAATCAAATATTTTGCATCCTAAACTTGTTCTGGGCAGCTGAAGATTAGTTTCTGAGCATATTTCAAGTGAAACTATGCAAGGGGAACAAAGTGAGAATTTTTTCAATGATGCAATGTAAATTGGGCACGCTGTGCCTGGGCAGGGGACGAAGATAAATGCAGCTCACAAACTAGTAACAGTTCAGGCCACGATTTAAACAATGCAGGTAGCAGTGTTCAGGACTTTTGCAAGTAAAAAGTAACAGAATGAAACAAGTAACAGCAGTTTGTTGTGTGCGTGTTCTTTACAGTGGGCAAGATGACTAGTGGACAGAATCAATATCCGCCGCATGTCAGGACCTGCATAGCTCAAAAGGAGAAGAGCTTAGAAAGTTTGAGGATGATTTTGACTGTGTGGGAGCTTCTAGACATGTAGCACTACCTGGATGGCCAATCCGTGTCTGTGTAGTTTGCATAAAGGTCGGACGGGACATCATCACTGTCCCTCACTGCCAATACTGCAGAAACAAATTTGGCATGGGTATGGCAAGTGGCCCTCATGGAGAGGCTGTCCGCTGTGTCCATTTGGACCTCACTTGGACTTCAAGTGCAGAACCTACCCCTGAGTTGCAGAAAGCAGCAGTGTGTGCGGAAGGCCCTTATGATTTCTGCAGGGAAGTGTTGGAAATTTACCAGAGCACAGTGAAGTTGTGGAAGTAAATAGCGGCTCCCCAGCCAAGGAAGAGGCTGGGTGAGTCCCGACTGTTGCTTGTTTGGAAATGTTGAATCCATGGAAGAGGGGTCAAGTCCACTGGGGGTGGATGAGGCAATGGAGGACCTTACCATCTGGGAGGCCAGTGCCTCCAGTAGTAGTAGTAAAGAGTGGATGTTCATGGCAGTCAAACTTGTGACTGGCTCCTGAGCAGCTCACAAGGAGGAAGCTGAACCTCTGGAGGGTGCAACCTATGCACCTAAAATGGAAGTTGGTGGTGAGACTGCCATTAGAAGTTATGAAAACCTGAAGACCCCTCAGAAGAGAGGGGGTTATGTTTGCAAGATGAAGAAGAAACAGAAATGGGCAGTATTTTCCTGTGTGGAACAGAGAGACTTGGCTACTTCAGTCCTGGCTGCCCCAAGTGAGGCTGAAGGCAGGCACTTTCCTAAAAGCATCAAGGAGGAAAGGGTCATCAGAAGAAAAGCTGAGAGACTTTTTGGACTCAAATACCCATATCTGCCCCACTGGATGTGGGAGAAAATTGTGGACAACAGAGAAAATTGGCTCATGGAAGAAGCCAGGGTGTCCACAAATTTGCTCTGGTGTTGGAAGAATGAGGTTGGACTGTCTACAAGAGAAAGAGCGTGCCACAAAACAAAAATAGTGTAAGGTGGGCCACACCTTCCACTTGGACTCTATCATTGTTACAGATACAGAAGGCAATGAGACTGCATACTGCCAGGATGATCTGTCCTGAAGGGAACCAACATATACTGCCTCCATCCCCGGTGGTAGTATGGATGAGGTGCCTGGACTGTCGAGCTGTGAAAAAAAACAGATAAAAGACCAAAAGACCATCAGAAACTGTAAGCCGTGGTCAGCAGGCCACAAGATCAACATGCAATCAGCTGAAGAAACTTGAAAGACTGGTGTGCATCATTCCCCCCCACCCTGGGAGAATGAAGGATGTTCATGGTTGCAGTTTTTTTCTTTTGTTCAGCAGATGCAGATGCAGAACCAGAGCCAGAGCTCATGGAAGATGTGAGTGCAAAGATGTTGCCTACAGCCAAGAGAGCCTGAAGAGGAGGTCCCAAGCAGTGATAGAGGTGAAGCCAAAGACACAGCCTGCATGTCTGAACTGGTAGGGCCATATTTCTCTTATTTTCGTTTAAAGGACTGTCAGCTATGGTTGTCATGTGAATGCCATCTTAGTCCAGTGGACTTGTGTTCTGCACATCTTCCAGTAAGCTCTGTGCTTACTTGCAACAACTGTTTTGTACTGACTTTGCACATTCCAGAGACATTCTTGTCTGCGAGTACCCAGCACTAATGGACATTTCAACCCTATATGGACAATTCCCCCAATTTTACAGTATGTATTTGTAAGCCCCTGCAAAAGTGGGGCTTATATTCCTATGTTTAGGCATCCCTTTCCCCCTCCTACCCCGAGCTAGGAAATGGGTTTAGTGCTCTGGACACCCGAAGGTCGCACCAAAGGGCAGAAATAGGGTTTATAAGGGAGCTGACAGGAAGTATCGTGGCTTTTTCAGCCTGGGCATTAGGCCTGGGGCTGGAAGGAGGAGGCTAGAGAGTAGAATCAGGACCAGGATAGGTGGGCAAATGAGGGAGCACAGTGGTCCAGGAGGGCCGGTGGGGAAACCCCCCAATGTAAAGTGCAGTCAGGATGGTTTCATGTGCTGTGACCAATGAAGAGTGGGGTATGGAGCTTCAGTGGGGATACAGGTAGCCAGGTCCTGTGTTGTGGGGGGCTAGGGCAGTAGGGAGGCTTTAGTGAGTCCAAAAAGAGATGTAGGAGCCCTTAGGATGCCCGTTTGGTGTTTCCCAGGTTGTCAGGACTGGGAGGGCTGTGGCAGGGCCCTCTCAGGAGGGGAACCAGTGGCACAGGTTCCCCTCATACCTGGTGTGGCAGGGTGGCCTGGGGGGTCAAGAGAGCCAGGGAGCTTTTCACCCATTAAAGGGGCCTGTTTGGAGGGACAGGTCTTGGAGTGCCATACGTTAAGGTGCGGGCAAGTTGCGGACCCAAAGAAATGGTAGGCCTTGATGGGTGGTCCCCATGCTGATGCTTAATTCAAGCCCAGGGAACACTGTAAGGGATCTGGGCCTGGCAGGGACTCCCCGTAGGAAGGAGGTGGTGACAGCGGAACAACCCCAGCGTAAATTGGGGGCCATGGAGGGAAGATGTGGAGACAAGTAATCAGTGGCAGGAGAGGTCTCTGTTCTGATCATCAGAGCCAGCCATTGGAAAGTGGGTCTGGGCCTGGGTCATCAGAAAAAAATCCTGGATGCCCTGTGGTTTAGTCGTTTTGCACAGGAGTTCAGGTGGGGGAAGCAGCTCGCTTTCCCACACCGGAGAATGGGGGGACGACCAGTGCCACAGAGGAAAAGGAACCCGTAGGTAAATGTAAGAGGAAAACTTGGCTTACTGGATCCTTATATGCCAGGAGATTGCAGGGACCTGGGTTCCAGGGTCTTGGGTAGCTCACCCAAGAGAGAAAGGGTAGGAAATAAGAATCCTTTTGGTGTCTGCTGGAATGATAGTCCTGCTGTTTGATGTGTCCAGCCAATGATTATAAAGTTGTTGCCCCATGGGGCTCATTATTTACTTTCCAAGAAAAAATGGTGGTCCCTATATAGCTGGAATCCTTTGCCATGCAGGTGAAAATAAAATCAGTTGGGGAGAAACAGTGGTTTGCACTTTATTTGACTGAAGTGGGGGGATCTAATGAAATGAAATCTTTTTCTCCTCACTCCTATTTGCAGTCTGATTAATTTGTCATGAGTTGTATTCCAGGGGAAAGAATCCAGCCTCTGGGGCTGCAGGGGCTCTGCGGGACCTCCAAGAGAAAAGAGGGAGGTCAAGGTCTGGTTGGTCGGTTCCGGAAGTGGATCCATTGCTGGGAATAAGGAGGTAATCCAGCATCTTGAAGACAGCAACAGGAAGGAACCATCAGTTCTCCCTGGTCCAGTATATGCAATGTTTCGTATGTTAATGCTTTGGGAGTGCTCCTTTCTTCCTACCCAGACCACCTGCAATATTTTTAAGTATGACCCAAGACGGAGCAGGAAGGCAGGGGTTACACTGTGAGGGCTACTCATCCGGGATGTTCCCTGAATCTCAGGAATTGTCGCCGGACCCTGAGCCCTGCGGTCCACAGCATGCAGGTTTCCCGACCTGGTTGGGCCATGTCGCACACTTTAAATTGCTGTGGGATAGGCCTGCAGCAAGCATTAGGCCTGGCTTGCTAATGTGGTGTGTGGCCGCATGACTTGCTGGTCACATGACCCCCAGGAAAGGTCCTGATTAAAGGACAGAAACATAGACTTTGAAGGCAGATAAGGACTGCTTGGTCCACCTAGTCTGCCCAGTTCTCTACCTATCTGCAGATCCTAGTCAACCAGCAACCTACTTCCTCCTTACCCTCCTCCTACCCCCCACTATAATTGCCTTATGTTGATCCTATGTATTCTTGAATTCCCCACTGTTTTTGACCCCATGAAATCCTCAGGAAGGCTGTTCCATGCATCCACCACCCTGTCCATGAAAAAAAATACTTCCTCACGTTGCCCCTGAGCTGTCCCTCCTCCAACTTCAAATTTTGTCCCCTTGTTCTTGCACATCTCTTTTTCTGAAATATGCTACCCTTGTAGACTTTACTGATTCTCTTGATGTACTTGAAGGTTTCTATCATGTCCCTCCTCTCCCTCCTTTCCTCAAGGGTATATATAATAAGCTCTTTTAGTCTCTCTTCATATGGCTTCTAGTGCAGACCCTGCACCATTTGGGTTGCCCTCCTCTGGACTGCCTCCATCCTGTCTGTGTCCTTGCAGAGATGGGGCCTCCAGAACTGCATGCAGTACTCCAGATGGGGTCTCACCAACTGTCTGTACAGAGCGATAACAACTTCCTGCCTTCTACTGGTGATGCCTCTCCCTATGCTACCAAAATCAACCCAGCCCTCCTTACTGCCTTGTCACATTGCATGCCTACCTTAAGGTAATCAGATATGAGTTTCCCCAGGTCCCTTCCATTTTTGTTGTTGTTAGTACCTCCCCCCTAAAGTGTACTCTTCCCCTGGGTTTTTTTGTTTCCCATGTGCATTACTTTGCAATTCTTTGCATTGAAACTAAACTGCCATTCTCTTGACCATTGCTCCAACCTTGCCAAGTCCCTTTTCATCCTTTCCACCCTTCCTTGTGTATCAACCCTGTTGCAGATCTTTGTATCATATGCAAAGAAGTATACTTTTCCTTCCAACCCCTCTGCAATGTCACCTATAAAGACATTAAAGAGTACCGGTCCCAGTACTGAACCCCACGGTACCCCACTAGTAACTCCCCTTTCTCCAGAGCGTGCTCCGTTTACTATTACCCTTTGTGTGCTGTTATTCAGCCAATTTGTTACCCAGGCTACCATCCTGGGACCCACTCCCAGGCTGGCTAACTCATGTATTCATCTTTTGGGTGGTATTGTGTCAAATGCCTTGCTAAAGTCTTAAGTAGGCCATATCTACAACCCCTCCCTGGTCTACTACTTTGGTCACCCAGTCAACAAAATCTATTAGATCCATCTGACATGATCTTCCCATTGTGAATCCTTGCTGCCTTGGGTCCTGTGCCTCTTGCTGACCTTTAAGTACTCGACAATTCTTTCTTTCAGAAGTGATTCCATTTTCTCTACCACTGAGGTCAAACGAACAGGTCTGTAATTTCCTGCCTCTGCCTTGCTCCCACTATTGTGAAGGGGGTTCACAGCTACTTTCCTTCAGTCCTCAGGTACCACACCATCCTCCCATGATTTGTTAAAAAGGGTAGTCATTGGTGTCACTAGGTCTCCCCTTAGTTATTTTAGAATTCTGGGGTGAATCCCATCAGGTTCCATTTCTTTGTCCACCTTGACTTTTAAGAGTTCTTTCAGGACCCTTTCTTCTGTGAATGGGCTGGTATCAATCTCCCTGCCCAGAGTGCTTCTATTGTTTGGTTCAGGTACCACCCCCTCTTCTTCTTTTGTGAATTCTGAGCAAAAATTCAGTATTTCTGCCTTTTCACTGTCGTTGTCTGCCCACATCCCCTCTCCTTTATTAAGACTCACTAGCCCTCCCCTGGTCTTTCTGCACTCCCTAATATACCTATAAAAAGGGTTTATCCTCCTTCTTAACTGAGCTGGCTATATTTTCCTCAGTTTGGGCCTTTGCTATCCTGACTGTCTTCCCCGCTTCCCTCTGCTTTAACTGATACAGTTCTCTGTCCTTCTCCTTCTGTGATTCCTTATACTTCCTGAATGCTATCTTTTTCTCCCTAACCTTCCTTGCCACGTCTTTTAAGAACCATAGAGTTTTTTTACCTTGTTTCATTTTCCTTATTAGCTTCACACAAAGGCTTGTTGCCTCTGTGATGGCAGTTTTGATTTTTTTCCCATTGTTCTTCCACCCCATCTTCCTGCTCATTGGCTAGTGCATTCCTTAGGCACTTCCCCATGGATGGGCAAAAGGGAGCTATAGCAGCTGCACGAGGAAGCACTATCTTGGGGATCAGAGTGAGGGAGCTGAGGGAGTGAGACCAGCATTGGCAGAGCAGAAAAGGAGAATAACGCTATTATTTGCTGACACTCCTGATCTTAGCAGCTAAGAAAGATGTTACCAGACTCTGGCTCACTCCCAAGGTCCCGACTAAAGAGTCTTGGAGACTCCTAACCTATGAAATGTATAATTTGGAAAGAATCTCGGCTAAAATGAATCATCAAGTAAACAGCTTTGATAATCGATGGAGGAAATGGACCCCGTATCAGTTAGATCATCATCCAGATTTTGTACCATGATGAGGAGACGAATCTGAACATGTACAAGTTTGTACCTGGGATAGAACATGTGTTGAGATTCTTTACTTTGCAAATCATACAGGTATATACCTGAATTGGACCCATGGAGGTGTAAGATGGCCCACTGTAATATGATAGCACACTTCCTCCTCGGGCTTTGTGACTGGGGTTAAGTATGGTTGAATTACCCGGTCTGGAATCAGATTGAATATATGATATACGATATTGAATACTCAACTGACTTCAAATGTATACTTGTATACAAAACTGTATTGCTCTGTATTGCAATATATTATACTAAAATAAAAAAGATTTCAATTAACAAAAAAGAAAAGGAGAATAAAGATAACAAGAACAGAGCAAGAGAGATCGTTGTGGGAGCATTATTCAGTAGCAGGCAAGTGAACTGGACTGCATAATTTTGGAGCAAAAGAGCTGTGGGTTCTAATTGACTGTGGGACTGGGAGGGAAGAAAAAGCAAGAACATGCATCCACATGGATTGGCAGCAAGTGGTAGCATGGGGAGATGCAGAGAGGCCTGAAGCAACCCCTCAGGAGGAACCGCTAACTACAGTTTTAGCTTTACTTCTCTCCTGGCTTTGCTGGGGGAAAATGAGAGGGACATGAATGTTTTATGAAGTGTGGATTTATGGGAGAGGCAATGACCAGGCTGCCTATATGCCTCTACTGCATAGCCAGAGCCCCAGAGCCATGTAGGGGGATGTATGCTTCGAGTTCCTCTGCCAACTTATTCATCCCGTGGTCAGCAGCCAGTGGGGATTTGGAGGACTTTGAGAGACTGTCCCTGGGAGAGAGCACACATGTCCAGGTAGAAAAACCCAAAGCGAATCCCCTGATGGGATAGTGGAGGTGTTGAAGAAGAGAGTGCAGGTGCACCAGAAAGGGACAAAGGTGACAGGGAGCACAGCCATCTGCCCAGCTCTCTGCCATCTGCTACCAGCTATCCCACAGGCAGAGGGAGGGGCAGAGGCCTCAAACAACCAGTTGGGGATCCCCCAGGGCCCACTGGACCCTCATCACTGCCCCTGCCCGGCGGTAGCCCACAGGCATTACCCAGCAAATCAGAGCCTGTCTCAGGTGCCTGAAGCACAACTAGATCCATGAAGAGTGGCCCGAGTCTGTGCCTGCACCAGGTTCAGCTAGTGGAAAGGTCAGTGACCTACAAGACCAAAGGGAACTGGATGAGGAAAAATATGTCAGCAGCTAGTTCCAGGACCACATGGTGGTTAGGGCAATCCCTAGGCAATACCATCACCCAGTTATCACCTTTGGTGTTATCACCCCACAGCTCCCGGTCCGGGCCAAGACCCTCCAGACTCAGATGGACGAGTTAAACCCAAATGACCCATTAAACTTCAGATATCAATGGGGAATATGGCTACCCATGGGACAAGCCAGGAGAACCAGCAAGAGGGACCTGCCCGAATGGAGTCAGGCCGAAAGGTGGGTTCACAGGAGGCTGAGGGTAGAATATTCAAACTTAAACTATTCATACATGCCAGAAAGGATTTGGGACATTATAGAGGAAATGTGGGAGACTGGATTTTCAAAGAGCAGTAGAAGAGGCTGAAGAACCGCCCAGGATGAGGAAGTGCCCCATCTCAACAGTTGTTCTAACAGGCATGGTTAATGTGCCACACAGTCTTGGTCAGGACTAACCATTTTCAAACAGTTTGCTATGGTCAAGGACTTAACTGGGACTCAGACCAAGAACTACATTTTGGACCAAGATTCGTTTGGAGAGGTGACCACTAAAATGGATCCAGCCTATTATTTTCCTCCAGGTGGGGGGGCGGGCCTGCAACCTAGGCCTCTGGGACTACAAACCTGTGGACTGCGCCAGGACAATTGCTCTATGGAGCAGATACGGTGACTCTAATCTCATTTATTGATTAACCTCTTAACTTTGAAAACAAAGGGTTTAAATTGTTACTGTTTTATATATCATGATAAAATATGTTTCAGAGAGACTGGTAAGAGAATGTATATGCATGTGTGAGAGAATGGTCTGGGGTTTGTACACAGATAAACTTATTTTAAAAGTTTGGTGGGAGGTATCTAAGGGGAATGTCTTCTACCTCATTAATAATGTTAGCACAAAGCTTAAGGAAAATCTTTTTGAAATGCATAATCATTATAAAAAAGTGATTGTTGTTACTGTTTGAAAAGAAATAATGATGGTTGTGACTAGCACTTTAGATTTATCTCCTGGCACAGGTAGGGTTTAGGAATTAGATTTTAAGGTATAGTTTGGGCTAGGTCGGTAGGTTGGGTGGTGCTTGGTGGTCAAACATGGTGTGTTCATTTCCAGAAGGCTGGGGAATGCGCATACTTAGCCTGATGGGGACGGACCATCACTGGACCCTTGCCATCATTCCCAGGAGGGAATGATTTCCTGGGTGGAGGAAGTCAGTAAGCCCCTGCAAAAGTGAGGCTTATAGTCCCATGTTTAGGCATCCCATTCCCCCTCCTAACCCCTCCCCCCGAACTAGGAAATGAGTTTAGTGCTCTGGGAGGTTAGTGCTCTAGATGCCCCAAGGTGGCAGCATAGGGCAGAAATAAGGTACATACAGGAGCTGACATTAAGTATTGTGACTTTTCCAGCCCAGGCATTAGGCCTGGGGTTGGAGGGGGGAGGCTGGAGAGCAGAACCAGGACCAGGATAGGTGGGGAAATGAGGGAGCTCGGAGGTCCAGGAGGGTCGGTTGGGAAACACCCTAATGTAAAGTATAGTCAGGATGATTTCATGCACCATGACCAATGAGGAGTGGGGGTATGGAGCTCTGGTGGGATACAGGTAGCCAAGTCCTGCGTCATGGGGGGCTAGGGTGGTAGGGAGCCTTTAGCAAGCCCAAAAAGAGATGTAGGAACCCTTAGGAAGCCCATTTGATGTTTTCCCAGGTTGCCAGGGCTGTAGCAGTGCCCTCTCAGGATGGGAACTGGTGGCAGAGGTTCCCCTCATACCCAGTGTGGCAGGGTGGCCTGTGGGGTTGAGGGTGCTGGGGAGCTTTTCACCCGTTTAAGGGGCCTGTTTGGAGGGGCAGGTCTTGAGGCGCCATACGTTAAGGTGTAGGCGGGTTGCGGACCCAAAGAAATGGTAGACCTTGAAGGGTGGTCCCCGTGCTGGTGCTTAACTCAAGTTCAGAAATGGTTGCAAGGGATGTGGCCTTGGCAGGGACTCCCTGTAGCAAGGAGATGGTGACAGCAGAACAACCCCAGAGTGAATTGGGGGCCATGAAGGACTGAGGCGGACACAAGTAATCAGTGGCAGGAGAGGCCTCAGTTCTGACCATCAGAGCCAGCCATCGGAAAGTGGGTCTGGGCCTGGGTCATCAGAAAGAAATCCTGGATGCCCTGCAGTTTAGGCCATTTGACAGAGGGGTCCAGGTGGGTGAGGCAGCTTGCTTTCCCACACCGGAGAAAGGGTGACGACCAGTGCCATAGAGAAAAGGGACCTGTAATTAAAAGGAAGAGGAAGACTTGGCTTACTGGATCCTTATGTGCCAGGAGATTGCAGGGATCTGGGTTCCAGGGTCTTGGGTAGCTCACCCAAGAGAGAGAGGGTAGGGGAAAAGAATCCTTCTGGTGTCTGCTGGAATTATGGTTCTGCTGTTTGATATGTCCAGCAAATGTGTATAAAGTTGTTGCCCCATGGAGCTCATTATTTACTTTCCAAGAAGAAATGGTGGTCCCTATATAGCTGGAATCCTTTGCCATGCAGGTGAAAATAAAATCAGTTGGGGAGAAACAGTGGTTTGCACTTTATTTGACTGAAGTGGGGGATCTAATGAAATGAAATATTTTTCTCCCCCCTCCTATTTGCAGTCTGATTAATTTGTCATGAGTTGTATTCCAGGGGAAAGAATCCAGCCTCTGGGGCTGCAGAGGCTCTGAGGGACCTCCAAGAGAAAAGAGGGAGGTCAAGGTCTGGTTGGTCGGTTCCGAAAGTGGATCCATTGCTGGGAATAAGGAGGTAATCCAGCATCTTGAAGACAGCAACAGGAAGGAACCATCAATTCTCCCCTGGTCCAGTATATGCAATGTTTCATATGTTAACGCTTTGGGAGTGCTCCTTTCTTCCTGCCCAGACCACCTGCGATATTTTTAAGTATGACCCAAGACGGAGCAGGAAGGCAGGGGTTACACAATTGGGGCTACTCATCCGGGATGTTCCCTGAATCTCAGGAATTGTCACCGGACCCTGAGCCCTGCGGTCCACAGCGTGCAGGTTTCCCGACCTGGTTGGGCCCTGTTGCGCACTTTAAATTGCTGTGGGATAGGCCTGCAGCAAGCATTAGGCCTGGCTTGCTAATGTGGTGTGTGTGTGTGCGCATGACTTCTTGGTCACGTGACCCCCACGAAAAGGTTCAAGTTAGTTCAAGTTTATTGCAGGAAAACTCCATTGAGCAAGCTCATTCACAAGGAGGTCCTGTGACATAAACACTTAAAGTACAAACATAGATAGGTAATAACAGTATATGCATGAAATGCACGTTACATGATACAGGCTGGATATACATACAAGGGTACCACATAGGGTGACCGCAGGTGGTAAACATTAATATAAGATAGGAAGCGACTTACAGGTCGATACTGATAAATGAAACATGATGACTGGTGTGTAATATATATATTTTGGCAGCTAGAACAAACAACAGACTACAACTGATATGGGGAGGGGAGGATTTGATAGAGTAGCAGGAGCGTAAGCATAGATAAAGCCAGGAGTAGAAGGGAAGGAAAAGCAGTTAATATGACTAAAGCAATTATACCTTACCAGTGGATAAATATGGCACACATGGGGAAGGAAGAGACTTAATGACAGTTACAGGTGTCTTTATTTTGGCTGAACTTAGCGATTTGTAGAAGTTTATTGAGACTGTGCTAGTTAGTTTCAGTACGGTTTGTAATTGGTTCCAAATGGAGGGAAGGGCATATGCAATAGCGTTTACTAAAGGAGGTCCGCGTCTTTGGTATGTCAAGCATAATAAAGTCAGATTTTCTTAACGAGTATGCACTATGTGAGATACTAATAAGGGAAGAGAGATAGCTTGGCAATTTCTGCAGGAGCAGTTAAAGAGTCCATAGCCCAGCATGGAGCAGGCGTCTAGTAGTAAGGGATGTCCAACCAACAGCAGCATATAAGTCACAGTGGTGCGAACAGTAAGGGGAGTTGGTAATGAACCGTAATGCACAGTGATAAAGGATGTCCAGTTTACTTAGATTTGCAAGAGTTGTGGAGGAATAGATTACATCGCCATAGTCGAGTAGGGGGAGAAAAGTGGCCTGTACAAGCTTGTTTCGAGTTTCAAGGGGGAAAAGGGGCCTATTTCTGTAGAAGAAACCTAACCTTGCTTTTAACCTTCTAGGGACATCTTGGACGTGGTCATTGAAAGATAATTTATTGTCGATCCAGATACCCAGATATTTAAATTTGGTTACAACTTCCAGAGGCTCGTTTAGCGTGGTGACAATGAAGTCTTGGGCAAGGGTATTGGGGGGGCCTGTGACAGCACTGCAGGAGAATATCATCACTTTAGTCTTCTTAGCATTGAGCAGAAGCTTTGCCTTTATTAGACTATGCTCAAGTTGTGCGAAGTCCGCTTGAAGCACTCCCTTGACTTCAGATAATGATGAGCCAGAAGTATACAACACAGTATCATCTGCAAAAAAGTGCTGATTGGACGTAGATATGTTAGCATCTAAGTCATTAATGTACAAAGAAAACAAGATAGGGCCTAAGATGGATCCTTGGGGGACTCCTCTTGCAACTGGCAAGGCAGCAGAAAAAAAGCCTTCCGCCTTTACTCTTTGGAATCTTCCAGTTAGGTAGCTAGAGAACCATTGGGTGGTATGGTATGTGGCACCCAACTTTGCAAGGCAATTGACTAATAGTTTGTGATCAACAGTATCAAAAGCTTTGATGGGGTCCAAAAAGACTGTGCCAGTTACCTTCATAGCATTTATAGATCCAATCATTGGTTACTTTTGCTAGTGCAGTGATTGTGCAATGATTAGCCCGGAAGCCGGATTGAGCTGGGTTAATGAGAGAGAAGGTTTCCAAGTGAGATTTTAAACTGAATATGGATCAGTTTTTCGAGAACTTTAGAAAGGATAGGCAATATGGAGATAGGCCTATAGTTATTTACATCACATGGGTCACCAGATTTAAATAGAGGGAGGATATGTGCTGATTTCCAGCAGGACGGCACAGTAGCAGATGTAATGGAAAGATTGAAGATGTGGAGAATTGGGGCAGTGAGATGGGCGTAGCCTGACCTTAGGAAAAAGGGTTCCAAGCCATCTTCCCCTGTGCTTTTTTTGGTGTCTAAGTTAAGAAGAGAATCTTCTACTTCTTTATAAGTTATCTTGTGCAATTGGAAGGGGCTGGGTGCAGGACTAGATGTGGGGGGAGGGGTATGCTGGCTTACTGCAGCACCAGCATAAGGTGACGAGTCAAAAGCTAATCCAGCTGTGGCAAAGTGGGAGTTAAGTTACTATCCTGATTAAAGGACAGAAACATAGACTTTGAAGTCAGATAAGGACTGCTTGGTCCACCTAGTCTGCCCAGTTCTCTACCTATCTGCAGATCCTAGTCAACCAGCAGCCTACTTCCTCCTTACCCTCCTCCTACCCCCCACTATAATTGCCTTATGTTGATCCTATGTATTCTTGAATTCCCCACTGTTTTTGACCCCATGAAATCCTCAGGAAGGCTGTTCCATGCATCCACCACTCTCTCCATGAAAAAAATACTTCCTCATGTTGCCCCTGAGCTGGCCCTCCTCCAACTTCAAATTTTGCCCCATTGTTCTTGCACATCTCTTTTTCTGAAATATGCCACTCTTGTGGACTTTACTGATTCTCTTGAGGTACTTGAAGGTTTCTATCATGTCCCTCCTCTCTCTCCTTTCCTCAAGGGTATATATAATAAGATCTTTTAGTCTCTCTTCGTATGGCTTCTGGTGCAGATCCTGCACCATTTTGGTTGCCCTCCTCTGGACTGCCTCCATCCTGTCTGTGTCCTTGCAGAGATGGGGCCTCCAGAACTGCATGCAGTACTCCAGATGGGGTCTCACCAACTGTCTGTACAGAGGGATAACAACTTCCTGCCTTCTACTGGTGATGCCTCTCCCTATGCTACCAAAATCCCCCCAACCCTCCTTACTGCCTTGTCACATTGCTTGCCTACCTTAAGGTAATCTGATATGAGTTTCCCCAGGTCCCTTCCATTTTTGTTGTTGTTAGTACCTCCCCCCAATTGTGTACTCTTCCCCTGGGTTTTTTGTTTCCCAGGTGCATTACTTTGCACTTCCTTGCATTGAAAGTAAACTGCCATTCTCTTGACCATTGCTCCAACCTTGCCGAGTCTCTTTTCATCCTTTCCACCCCTCTTTGTGTATCAACCCTGTTGCAGATCTTTGTGTCATATGCAAAGAAGTATACTTTTCCTTCCAACCCCTCTGCAATGTCACCTATAAAGACATTAAAGAGTACCGGTCCCAGTACTGAACCCTGCGGTACCCCACTAGTAACTCCCCTTTCTCCAGAGTGTGCTCCATTTACTATTACCCTCTGTGTGCTGTTGTTCAGCCAATTTGTTACCCAGGCTACCATCCTGGGACCCACTCCCAGGCTGGCTAACTCGTGTATTCATCTTTTGTGTGGTACTGTGTCAAATGCCTTGCTAAAGTCTTAAGTAGGCCATATCTACAGCCCCTCCCTGGTCTACTACTTTGGTCACCCAGTCAACAAAATCTATTAGATTCATCTGACATGATCTTCCCACTGTGAATCCATGCTGTCTTGAGTCCTGTGCCTCGCTGGCATCTACATACCCAACAATTCTTTCTTTCAGAAGTGATTCCATCATTTTCCCTACCACAGAGGTCAAACGAACAGGTCTATAATTTCCTGCCTCTGCCTTGTTCCCACTATTGTGAAGGGGGTTCACAACTACTTTCCTTCAGTCCTCAGGAACCACACCATCCTCCCATGATTTGTTAAAAAGGGTAGTCATTGGTGTCACTAGGTCTCCCCTTAGTTATTTTAGAATTCTGGGGTGAATCCCATCAGGTTCCATTGCTTTGTCCACCTTGACTTTTAAGAGTTCTTTCAGGCCCCTTTCTTCTGTGAATGGACTGGTATCGAACCCCCTGCCCAGAGTGCTTCTATTGTTTGGTTCAGGTACCATCCCCTCTTCTTCTTCTTCTTTTGTGAATTCTGAGCAAAAGTATTCGTTCAGTATTTCTGCCTTTTCAATGTCGCTGTCTGCCCACCTCCCATCCCCTTTATTAAGCCTCACTATCCCTCCCCTGGTCTTTCTGTGCTCCCTAATGTACATATACAAGGTTTTATCCCCCTTCTTAACTGAGCTGGCTATCTTTTCCTCAGTTTGAGCCTTTGCTATCCTGACTTTCTTCCCCACTTCCCTCTGCTTTAACTGATATAGTTCGCTGTCCTGCTGCTTCTGTGATTCCTTATACTTCCTGAATGCTATCTTTTTCTCCCTAACCTTCATTGCCACCTCTTTTAAGAACCATAGTGTTTTTTTTACTCATTTTGTTTTCTTTATTCACTTTGACCAAAGGCTTGTTGCCTCTGTGATGGCAGTTTTGATTTTTCCCATTGTTCTTCCACCCCATCTTCCTGCTCATTGGCTAGTGCATTCCTTAGGCACTTCCCCATGGATGGGCAAAAGGGAGCTATAGCAGCTGCATAAGGAAGCGCCATCTTGGGGATCAGAGTGAGGGAGCTGAGGGAGTGAGACCAGCATTGGCAGAGCAGAAAAGGAGAATTACGTTATTATTTGCTGACACTCCTGATGTTAGCAGCTAAGAAAGTTGTTACTACACTCTGGCTCACTCCCAAGGTCCCAACTAAAGAGTCTTGGAGACTCCTAACCTATGAAATGTATAATTTGGAAAGAATCTCGGCTAAAATGAATCATCAAGTAAACAGCTTTGATAATCGATGGAGGAAATGGACCCCGTATCAGTTAGATCATCATCCAGATTTTGTACCATGATGGGGGGGGAGACGAATCTGGGAACATGTACAAGTTTGTACCTGGGATAGAACATGTGTTGAGATTCTTTACTTGTGCAAATCATACAGGTATATACCTGAATTGGTCCCTTGGGAGGTGTAAGATGGCCCACTGTAATATAATAGTACACTTCCTCCTCGGGCTTTGTGACTGAGGTTATGTATGGTTGAATTACCCAGTCTGGAATCGGATTTGAATATATGATGTATGAGACTGAATATCCTGAACTGATTTCAAATGTATACTTGTATACCAAACTGTATTGCTCTGTATTGCTTTGTATTGCAATATATTATACTATAATAAAAAATATTTCAATTAAAAAAAAAAAAAGGAAAATGAGAATAATGATAGCAAGAACAGAGCAAGAGATATCATTGTGGGAGCATTATTCAGTAGCAGGCAAGTGAACTGGAATCAAAATACAGATTCCCCAAAATTACAGAATCAGTCTTGCACAGTTCTTGCCTACGCAGATGATCTGATGTTATTCTCCTTGACTCAGAAGGGGCTCCATGAAAAATTTAACTTACTAGATGATAGATCTAGAGAATTAGAACTTAAAATTAATTTAACCAAGACTAAAATCCTTATTATTAGCCCTAATAGTAGAAAGGATAGAGTCTGGTTCCTTCAGGGCAAAAACTAGAAATAGTAAAGACATATATAGCTAGGGGTTGAATTTAGTGACAGTGGGTTATGGAATCACCAATTACAAAGATGTTTAGAAACTTAAAAAAAAACAATGTTGGGTCTAGTCCGTTTTAATAATAGATATGGTGGAACAAGTATAAAACCCCTAATTAAAGCAATGAAATCTAAATTTGAAGCCCAACTGCTATATGGCACAGAAATTTGGGAAGTGGCCCATAAGGAAAAAAGTACTATCCCCATGTTTAAAAATGTAAGGAATACAATGGGAATAGGGAGGTCATGCCCATCATCACATATAAAGGTCAGAGTTGGGAATTATTAAATATGAAAGTTTTATGTGAAATTAGACAGGTAAACTTCTGGATAAGGATAACAAGGCTCTCAACATCTAGAGTCGCTGCCTCATGTATGGAGGAAAAACAGAAATGGCATGATATGGGATATATGCAGGGATTTTGGCATCCAAAGATTGTACAATTATTGAAAAAATATAAATTAGAAGAATTAGCAGGGTATGTTAAGAAGCGGATCCTATTAAGTAACAAATACAAAAAATATGTGACTAAAAAAATGCTGGGAAAAGCAAGACCTAGGACTAACTAAGAGCTCTGCTTATTCTAAATGGTTAGCTCTTAATAATTTTAACTTTGGATATGAGACTTATCTTGATGTTCTGACTGATCCTATTTTGCATAAGACTTTTTCCATATATAAATTTGAGCAATTTGATAGTAGTTTCTTGAGATTTAGGTATAAAAAAACTACAGATGAACATTGTAGCTGGGCAATAGGAGGACATGGAGATTTAATCCATGGAGTGGAAAGAATGAAAAGGGATTTGGCAAGGTTGGAGGAATGGTCAGATATATAGCAGCTCAGATTCAATGCAAGGAAGTGCAAGGTAATGCATCTGGGAAACAAAAACCCAGTGGAAGAGTACACAATGGGAGTGAGTTAATAACAACAAAAATCAAAAGAGACCTAGGAGTATTTATATCAGATGACCTAAGGTGGGCAAGCAATGTGAAAAGGCAGTAAGGAGGGCTGGAGGGATACTGGGATGCATAGGGAGAGACATCAACAGTAGAAAACAAGAAGTTGTTATCCCTCTGTACAGACAGTTAATGAGACCCCATCTGGAGTATTACGTGCAATTCTGGAAACCCCAACTCTGCAAAGACATAGACAGAGTGGAGGCTGTTCAGAGGAGGGCAACCAAAATGGTGCAGGGTCTGCACTAGAAGACATACAAGGAGAGACTAAAGCAGCTTAATATATATACCCTTGAGGAAAGGAGGGAGAGGTGGGACATGATAGAAACTTTCAGTTATCTCAAGGGAATTAACAAAATACAAGAGGGTAGTATCTTTCAGAAGAAGAGATGTGCAAGAACAAGGGGGCACAATTTGAAGATCGAAGGGGGATGGCTCAGAGGTAATATTGGAAAGTATTTTTTCACAGAGCGGGTTGTGGATGCATGGAACAGCCTTCCTGAGGAGGTTGTTGAGTCAGGAACAGTGGAAGAATTCAAGAATCCATGGGACAGACATGAGGCAATTCTAGTGGGGGTTAGGAGGAAGTAAGCTGTTGATTAACTAGAATCTGCAGCTTATCCATCAGGTAGGGAAATGGGCAGACTAGGTGGGCCAAGCGGTCCTTATCTACCATCAAATTCTATGTTTCTATGTTATGTGGCATTGTGCTTGGTACAATATGGAACGTTTGTGCTGGTTGGGTCCTTTTATAAATACTAGATACAATATTGATTGTGCAGCTCTGACTCTCATATTAATCCATATACAAGATGAATGGTCTGTTGAAAGAATAGCAAAATTCTTCCTAGTGGCAAGTAAAATCAAAAAGAAAATTAGTAGTTCTATCTCGATGGTGGGATTTTAATGCTAATGATTTTATATTTAAAAGTTTTAAGATTACATTGTTAAAGAATTCTCTAGATTAATTGGATTAAGAGATATTAGAAAAATTATAATTACTGAAGAGAACATAGGAAACAATTATCTGCCTATTGACAAATGATGGATCAATGAAAGTCTTTTATATGTCTTTTTATATGTGTATATTGTATATGTATTTATATTTTGTATTGTCTTGATTTGTCTTTGTTGACTTTTTGAGTCAAACAATAAACTTGATGATGATGAATTTACTCAAAGATGTGCTCACTGGGGCTGGTAACAGTGAGTAGCTGTTGGGGCAATCCCCACACCTGTAAAGACTTCAACTAAAGTGCTGCCCAGAATTGTTTGTTTAAAATCAAAAGCTTCCTGTGATGGAAATGTTAGGTGTTTGGATTTTGTCTCTTAAAGGACTGTAAACAAGAAAGCACTCCTGTATGTCCATTTCAGTGACTTGCTGAAATTGTTTGCTGTGGGATTGGTTCCAGAGAAAAGGACCCCTGCAACTTTGAAAAGTAAAATGTTAGTTGGGATAAACAGGGGATGGTGGGACAGGGTGTGAGTTGCGGTGGGGACTATAGTAAAGGCCTAAGAGGATACCTAGGCAAACTGGGCAGACTGGGTGGGCCTGGCTGTCCTTTTCTGCCATCACATTCCTATGTTCCTATGTTCTGTCAGAACTGAAGTGAAATTGCTAATAGGCACGCAGTGTCTGGGCAAGTTCTGTATTTCTGTGCAAATTGAGAGGAGGTCTGGCTTTGGCTGGGGCTGAGCTGTCAACTCAGTCCTGTTGCAGAGGGATGAATCTGTTCACAAATATGTTTTGGGAGGTAACTTAGTTCTTCTGTGAAAAGTTAAAAGGGGGAGGTAACTTAGTTCTCCCTCCTGGTCAGGAACATATACCCACAGGTAACATTCAGACTTGAAGGGTCTGTTGTATGATCGAGTGTAGGACTTAAAGGGTCCAGTGTGTTTAAAATGTGGGACTGGAGGATCTAATATGCTAAATGTTCAGGGGACCCTGGTGCCCAATTTTTCATTTGCCCAGAAAAGGGGGATGGATGCTCAAAATGTGTGTTCTGATGGCAATTTTTACACCTGTGGATTTTTCTGTGTACTTTTGTTCCGTACCTGCAAAAGCCCTTGTGGCACCACCAAATTCTGGCTGACATCCTGTCAGAATAAAGCCATATGGTACAATCCCATGCCTGTTGTAGACATTCTGTCACTGTGTGACCTGTGTAACATTTTGGGGCCCCCTCAGACATGTGTGACCCTCATAACCCAGGTAACTCTCCCCTGGGACTCGATAAAATAGAATTGCTGTTTTGTACCCCTTCCTTTAACCTACTAGATGCCTGAGCCAGGTGTTGCCCTAATGCTAGGGTGGGGTAATGCTTTTGTATTGTTGTTGTTGCCTAAAAGGGGGTAGTGGGGTTACATATATGAATTTTTAATCTTTCATTTTGAAAGGAAAAGGGGCAACATAAGGAGGAAGTGAATAATGTAAGAACTAATATGAAATGAAGTGCGAACAGGATGAGTTTAAACAACGCAAGGCATCCATCTCAAAAAAAAAAATGAAAACAAAAACAGTGTGTGAGAGAGAGGGAAAAGAAATGGACACAAACTTGTAAAAAGGTTAAAATGGCTTTTTATTTCAAACCCAACATTAGAACCTTTTATAGATTAATCCTCAGAACCCAAAAAGGTACCTCTGCTAAAGGGGGATGTCTCACATAAATACAGACAAAAAGGGAGGGAGATACAGTAAGGAAGGACATAATGTACAGAACTGCACTTACGTCTACTATCTACTCATGAAAGCGTGTAACTAACAAGGTTGTTCGTATGTAAACTAGCCTATGTCAACTGTAGTAATGTCTGTCTCTGCAACATGCATCCATGATCAATGTACCATACACTGTAGTACAATCAAAAGCATTAGTTTTCTTTTCTCCTCTAGGTGCATGTAACTAATCCCGGGACACCCTTGAAAGAGGGACTGTCAAAGGGAGGCAGTATAGTGCAGTGTTTTAAGGCTCTGAGCTGCAAATCTGGAGACCTGGGTTTGAAATCCCACAGCCCCCACTTGCATACTGTGTGACCCTGAGCAAGTCACTTAACTTCCCTGTGCTGCCAGGTCGCACCTGTAAACAAGCTATCAGCTTAGTGTGTCTCACCTGGTTAAACAATTGCAAAAAAAAATAAAATCTCAGTGGGCCTATCCAGTTACCAAAATTTAAATAAATAAAATAAATGTCAGCAATCTGCTTCATAATGAGGCAATGCATACTGTACATCTAACCTACACAAAGTGCCTTCTTTTTTACCTGTTTGCATTGGTGTTTGCATTGTGAAAAGGATGGGGTAGGAGTTAGAGTGAGGCTGTGCAATAGTTGATTAAAGTTTCTTTTTGAGTGTGGACAGGAGGGATATGAACTTAAAAGGCAGCTGCTCAATCTGTTTAAAGAGTATGACAAAGGGGGTAAGGGAAATTGAGAAAAGGAGAAGAATGTTTTGCAATGATAGAGGGGGAGAGGGAGACTTGGGGGAGCATTGCTTCTTCCTTGGAAGGGTGGGGGGGTTGCTGGTGGGTGACAAGAGCAGTGGGTAGGGTGGTAGGTTGCAACAATTGTGGTGCACCAGTCTTTCTAAAAATTGTGTGGATGGTGGAGGATGTTTAGTATACAACCAAATAGAGAAACTTAAAAAGGAGATCAAGGGTCTGCAGGAGGAGCTAAGACAGGCAAGGCAGACTGGAGGAGGTTATAGCCCAACACTGGAGGGAAGAGGGGAGATGAGGAGGGTGGGAGGTCAGTTTGGGTCAACAGTGGGGAGGAGAGTGTCAGAAGAAGGAAAGCAGAGACAGGGGGACCTAGGCCAAGGGGAACAGCATCAGGGAAACCCAGATCAAGGGAAAAAAGACAACAGGAAGGAGGAGAAAGGGACTGGTGAGGGGAGGAGGAGAAGTGGCAACAGTCATTGAGTCCAAAGGAGGGAACGGGCTAGTATGAGGAGGGAGGAAGCAGGCATAGGAGTAGAGTCTTCAGAAAATCATTTTGCAGTACTAGAGGGAAAGGAGAAGGAGGGAGGTGATGAGATTTGTGGAGTAACTAATAGAAGTCTGGATTAAACAGGAGAGGGGGGAAGTTCTGCTGGGGGAATTACAACAGGGGTGGAAGGGGGAACTATTGTGCAGGAGGAAGAAAAGGAGCCGGGAGCGAAAGGTGGAGAGGAATGGCAGCAAGCAGTTGGTAAGAGGGGTGGAATCCTAGTGGTGGGGGACTCAATATTGAGGAGTCAAGTGGGGTAGCAAGGGAGAGAGGCATAGTCACATTTGGGTGGAGGCCATGCCGGGAATGACAGAAAGAGTGTGACAGTCTAATCTAAAATATGCTAGAAGGGGAACAGAGAAGCCTCATTTAATTATACATTTGGGGACAAACGACCTGGCTGACAGGACGGTAGATATAGTCCAGAGGAGGTTTGAGGAACTAGGACAATTATGTGAGGGGGCAGGAAGATCAGTAACTTTCTCAGAGATACTTCCAGTGGCCAGGGCAAGCACTGCAAGAAAGCTAAGAGGAATTTAATGGATGGCTAAGAACCTGGTGTCATGCTGAAGGGTGGGTGGAAGGGGAGGGACCTGGAAGGACAATAGTCTCTATGCCAAGTGTAACCACCCAGTCCCCTGGGGTTACTAGAATCTCCTTAGTAACAGTGCTAGGCAGGGAGAGGCAGCTGGTGATTAACTAGTTAGATGGTTTTTCACCTTCTCACTCTTTTGTTTACTTGGCCTCAGCTGAGACTGAAGTGATGAGCTCATTTGGAACTCTCGCAGCAGCATAACTCTTGTGCTAGCTGTTGAGGTGGGAGATAGAATGTTAAGACAGCAGTCAGTGAGAGTCAGTCAGAGTCAGTGTTTAGAGTTGTAATTTGAGTGTGGGAGTGAGAACTGCTCTGCCAGTGGGCTCTGAGCTGAGAGCCTTGAATTCTCACCTAGTTCTGGTATTCTCCAACTTGCCAAGTGAAGTGATGGAGACCTTTTCTACAGCAGGATTTCCTGATTTTCATCCCTGGAGGGGTGAAAAGGACTGTTAGTGGGTGGATGCAAGGGGCACTCCCCTGTTTGGTTCAGGATGTTTTGAAGCTGCCTGAAATGTCTAATAGAGAGTGAATTCTGACTTTTGCTAGAGGAGGCAAGTACTGTACCTGTTCTGTTCTGTTCTGTTCTGTCTGTTCTGTTCTGTTCTGTTCTGTTCTGTTCTGTTGTGTTCCATGCCTAAAGTGAAGGCATATATAGAATAGTGGATGGTTGAACATCCACAACATGGCTGTGTTTCCATCGAGGGGGTTGATGACATCATAGAGACCTCAAGAGCGAAGCTCGAGAGGTCTCCTTGATGTCATCAACTGCACGAGATGGAAAAGCAGCCTTAGTTGTGGATGTTCAGCCATCCACTATTTTGTACAGTATATGAGTGCCTTTGATTTGTTTCTCATTATTTTATTTACGACGTTACTTGCTGTGGGTGCTGCTCCATTCCCACTGGTGCTCCAGCTCGCGACTTTTCCCGCTGCTGGCACTCCTGCTCGATCCATCCCACTTCTCATTTTCACTTCTCCGCACCGCTTAGTTTTAAAAGAAAAAAATAATAAGTTTTTCTGAAAGGGAGCCATGCATGGCTCTCTGTGTCCCTACTCTAAATTCAAAAGTCAGTGGATCCGCTGCCTGGCACTCGCTAAATCGCGCTGCCATGTTTGTTTTCATTTTGTACATCGACGTTCGGCTGAGCCAATCAGGAGGCAGGTCAAGGTTAAAAAGTAGTTGTACTATCGATGTGATGTCACATTGATAGTACAACGACTTTTTTGACCTTTGAACTGTCCTACAACAAGATTTCGGTAGTTGCTGAAATCCATGCACAATCGAAGGCACTCATATACTATAACATTTTTTCCAGTAAGTACAGATGTGCAAATCTTGTTTGAAGTAAAGTTGGCTGAGGTGTGTGACGTCCAGAGGTATGACTATACTACACTTTTCAGGACTTTTACCTTTACATTACCTAGGTGGTGAATTTGAATGCTGAATGCCAAGTTTCATTCAAAAGCAATTCAAAGGTGTTTTAAATGTTTAAGGTGTAACTCTGAAAGAATGGCTGAGTGTGAATTTGGGAGCAAAAGGTGGGAAGAACCCCATCTGGAGTAACCGGTCCAGGACTAACAGGTTCAGTAAGGGTGCCTGGTTACTTTAGACAAATGGCCAAATGTCTGAAGAGAATTTTTTACCCCCTGGAGTGGGTTACAGTTTCTTCTCTGGTTATGGAAGAGTGATGCTAGTACTAGCTAAATGTGTTTTTAGTTGTGGCCAATATGCCACTGAAAGCAATGTTGTGTGTCCTATGACAAGTGGGAATACAAGTCCCAGTAGTTCTATGTCCTACGACATGTGGGAATACCAAATTCAAGTGTCCTATGTCCTACTGTGGTGAGAATACAAAGAGTTTCTGTCAGATATGTAGTTCGATTTTGTTGTTCTGCAGGTTCCTAGTGCCAAGATGTGTAAACCTTTGGGGTCCACCCTTGCTTTGAAGAACATCTTTTGAATAAAGTCCCACTCTAGAACTCCAACTATGGTCTGGACAGTTACGTTATTGCTTCCTGTGTGGATTTACTGAGTACCCCTCCAGAAGATAGGTCTAGCATATCTCTAGCAATAAATCTCTCCCCAGGACCTGGTTTGTAAATACCAATGGTTATGTTTTGTACACCCCCACCCCTTGCTCTCTAGAAGAATGAGCCTGGTATGCATTCCCAAAGCTAGGAGTGGTACCATTTTTAAATGTTTGAGTGTGTGCCCAGTATGGGTGCCAGGGGTGCTAACTGAGTAAAGTAGCTGGTATAGTGGTTACACAAGGATAGACTACACTTGAGTGAGGAGGGAAAGAGAGTGTTGAAACAGAGGATGCAGGAGTACATAGAGGCAGTTGGGAATTTAAACTAGGAGTGGGGGGTGGCAAGTGGGCAAGGGTCATGCAAAGACCACAGGTTGAGAAGCCATATAAGCCCCCCCCCATAACAGTGACAAAGGACAAAGGGCAAGTACTAATGGACATGTTAGTAAGGGAGGGCAAGAGGGGAAGGGGGAAGGGGTGGAAGGTGGTCACCTTGAATGCTAGGAGCCTTGGGAAGAAAACTGCACAGCTACTGACTCTCTTGGCAGAGGGGGAGGTGGACATGGCGGTCATCAGTGAAACATGGGCCACCCAATACATTGACTAGGACCTGTTGACACCAGGGTACAGAATATTTTGTAGGGATTGAGTGAATAGGAAAGGGGGGGGTGGCACTATGTGTGAGGGAAGGACTGAAATGTGTATGGGAGGAAGAGGAGAAAGGTAGTATGGAGTCACTATGGATGAAAATCCAGGATTCCAAGAATAGGACTCTCAGGATGGGAATGGTGTACAGGCTGCCCTCTCAGACAGAGGAGTTAGACAGGGAACTAGTGGGACAGATCAGAAAGACCTGCAAGAAGGGTAGTGTGGTGATCATGGGGGACTTCAACATACCAGGAGTGGATTGGAGTACCCCAACAGCCTGGAATAGAAGGGAGCACATACTGCTGGTTGCCTTCCAGAACAGCTTCCTGCTGCAAATAGTCAGTGAACCAACCAGGTTAGGCAATACTCTTGACCTCATGCTGGCAAATGGGGAGTTTGTGTGGGAACTGAGGGTGGAAGAACTGCTGGTGGGGAGTGACTGTCACAAACCCACTCAGTAGGTTAGACCCTCTGCTCCCACATTGCCAACCTCCGGGCGTAGTCTTGTGAACTGGAAACAGTAACAGGGTAACCCTCCTGTCTGTTTTGTGGGTTCGAATCAACCTTTGGTCTCAAGTTTCTGGAGGATTCAAACTGTGACCCTCTTGCTAAGCGTGCCAATGTACAGGCTCAGATAATTCTGCTATTCGGGGGGCGGGGTGCAGATATCTTTTGCCTACGGGCACCTAACCAGATGTACAAAATGAACCCTTAAAAACTCTATTAAAGACCTCAGAATAAACCAGTAAGCTATGCACAGTGTCAACTTTAACCATATATGCTTCACTTGTCAAAGAAAGAATTTCAAAGGCACACCAAGTAGTCTCTAAAATGAGATGTTTACTTAAAAATAGATAATGTGTAAAATGTAAATACAAAACAATATATCACAAAAAAATACAATCACTTAAAACAATAAGGTTTAAAAAGTGCAAATTCCTACCAATACACTTAGACCTGTCTACCTAAGGTATTCTTATCTTCTTATAGTGCTGTAGATGTTTCTTCCTCAGTGTCCAAATGTGTGTGTATAAAGGACAATCACAGCATAATTAAAACAACTGTCTTGAGCCTGCCTTCTCCATGATGTCACCCAGCTCCTCCTCTGTTTATTAAAAATGATACAATCAGGATGTCATATACGTCAGAAGGTACATTAAATGGGTGACAACAGCAAAACTCATTTCCCCACATGACTTCCCAATTAAGTCTGTGAATTTCCAGTGTCTTCTTTCATCCAGGAGCAAGTTCCTGCTTTCACAAAGACATCGAAGGAGCATTTACAACTCGGCAGATTTTTCACCTAGCTGTAACATAGTTTTCCCAGCTCCAGTTGAAATTAACTACCCTTCCTGAGGACATCATAAAATGGATATATTAGTTCTTAGATTCAGACAACCCAGATCCTAAATAAGGCTATAAAAAATGTGAGTTTTTGCAAATTGATCACCTTACAGAGATCTGCTGTTAACATATCCTGCCCTTTGAAGCGAAACCTGGGGGGTCATCCAGGAGCACAGCCGTTCTCATGACAGACAATCACACCATATTTTTATTTTACAAAAAAAAAAAAAAAATCATAGAGTAATCAGAACCAGCTGTCCAAGCTTCACAGTGACCACCACTCAGTATGGTTCACATTGGATATGGGGAAGGAAATAGTGGAATCCAGCGCAAGGGTGCTGGACTTCAGAAGAGCTGACTTTGGGAGGATGGCGGAAGTGTTAAAAGGGTACCTGGCCAGAATTCAACCTAGCATGGGCACTAACCAGAGGTGGGAGCTCATAAAGCTGGGGATAGTGGAGAGGCAACTAGAACCTGCAACAAGCCAAGAGCAAGAAGACTAGAGCAAAGAAACCTAATTGGGTGAGCAAGGAGGTCATGGAAAAGGTAGGGAGGAAAAGAGCTGCCTTTAAGAGGTACAAAAACAGGGAGGAGGGAGGACAGGGAGGAGTACCTGAAGGAATCGAAGGAGGTGACAAGGGCAGTAAGGGCAGCCAAGGTGTCTGAGCTCAGTCTGACGCAGGGCATTAAGAAGAAGGAGGAGAAGGAATTCTTCAGGTACAACAGGGAGAAAAGGAGCTCTAAGGACCATATAGTAAGGATTAGGAAGGGGGGTGGAAGCAGGGGGTGATAAGGCAGAAGTGCTTAAAGATTACTTCTGCTCTGTATTTACTAAGGAGAAGGAGGGGTGATACCCAAGGGGAAGGGAGGGTAGGAACAGAGGGAGAGGGGGTGACTGATGGGGAAAATCATGGAGGGAAGGGTTCTGGAGGGTTTGAGGGCACTGATGGTGGACAAGGCTCCAGGCCCAGATGGCATCCACCCCAGGGTACTGAAGGAGCTGGCAGAGGTCCTGGCAGGACCTTTGGCAGACCTATTCAATGCCTCACTGCACACAGGGTGTGTACCTCAGGATTAGAGGATGGCTCATGTGGCGCCCCTCCACAACAGCGGCCCCAAGGATGAACGGGGAACTACAAACCAGTGAGCCTCACATCCATCATGGGTAAGCTGATGGAGACTATCCTGAAGGAGAGGTTGGTGTCCCTCCTGGAGTCCAAAGGGCTACAGGACAGCAGACAGCATGGCTTCGTAAGTGGCAGATCCTGCCAAACAAATCTGGTGGAGTTCTGTGACTGGGTAACTAGGCAATTGGATGGGGCCATGCAGTGGATGTCCTGTAACTGGACTTCAGTAAGGCATTCAACTCAGTGCCACATGGGAGGCTGGGAAGTAAGAAGGCACACAGATGGGTACAAAGCTGGTGAATGGGTAGAGAACTGGCTTCAGGGAAGGCAACAGAGGGTGGTGGTGGGTGGGGAAATCTCATCCCTAAGGGTAGTGATGAGTGGTGTTCTGCAGGGCTCGGTGTTGGGACTAGTGTTTAGGATATTCATTGCAGACATATCATTGGGCATAAAGTGCATAGCCAGTCTGTTTGCTGACGTTTGGTGTCCCAAGATGGGAGCGGTGGTGGATGACCTAGGGGGATGGCAGGGGTTGCAGGATGATCTGGCAAAGCTGGAAACCTGGTTGGACACCTGGCAACTGGGGTTCAATGCCAAAAAGTGCAAGGTGCTGTGTTTTGGGGTGAAAAGTCCAAGGAGGAGTTACCAGCTGGGGGGAGTGCAGCTAGCTGAGATAGAGGAGGAGAAGGATGGAGCTGCTCATTACAGGGTCAATGAAGAACTTGGCACAATGTAGGAAGGCAGCTGCAAAGACCAACAAAATGCTGGGTTGCACTGCAAGGGGTACATCCTTGAGGAGGGGGGAGGTGATTCTGCCACTGTACAGATCATTAGACTGCACCTAGAGTACTGCATGCAGTATTGGCACCCGTATCTGAAGATGAATGTTAAGGTGCTGGAGGGGGTGCAGCACAGGGCGACAAAGATAATCCAGGGGCTGGTGGATTTACTATACGAGAGGGGGCTGAGGGAGTTGAACATGTATTCGCTGGAGGAGAGGAGAGACAGGGGGATATGATTGAAACCTTCAAGTACATGAAAGGAATAAATATGACGGGTACAGTTCAAAGTAAGGGAGGGGAAGGACACCCAGGGCCATGATATGAGACTGGAGGGAGGAAGATTCAGGAGGGAGATGAGGAGACACTTTTTTACAGAGAGGGTGGTAGCTGGGTGGAATGCGTTACCGGCAGAAGTGGTATCCAGTAGAAGAGTGGGCTGCTTCAAAAGGAGATGGGACAGGGCAAGGGGTAGTGTCAAGGGAAGGGCAGCTGCAGAATAAGGGGTGCTAGCTGCACATTCAAGCAGGCTTGATAGACCACTAGGCCTTTATCTACTGGAAAATTTTGTATGTTCATATGCAACCTCGTCTTAACAGAAAAACAGGCTTTGGAAGAACTTACCTCCAATAAAGGCAATGGCATGATTTTGCCATTTCCCTGCTGATTAAAAGATTTCAAATTTGCTACAGATTTTTATTTTACTTTGTGTTTATTTTATTTCTCCTTGCTGTGCTTACCTGTGGTTCTGACCTCAGCTTGCTTCCTGCCCAAGTCTCTGCTGCTGAGGACTAGAGCCACCTCTGATATAGACAGTAACACCATACACAGCTGCACAAACCCAGCTAAGCCATCCCTCCAGCCCAAAATCCAATCAGCGCCAGCGTACTGGGAGAGCAATACAGGTCACAACAACAGGCCAGGTGATGGAAGAGGGGACAGCCCAGTCATGTGCTGTAAGGGTGTGAGCAGTGTGAGTAGTCCTGATAGGCATAGTCCATCATACTGCCACCAATGAAAGAGGGTTTTCCTCTCATTTTTGTGCCCTCCCATCTCCCTCCCTCCCTTGTGAGTGTGCCCACAGGTGACGGTCCTGGGGCTCGGAATACCCAGCAATAAGTGATCACTCATGTCACCGAGGGTGCTACACCTTACCACCAGCAGGTGTCACTTCTGTAGCAGACAACTCATCCCCAGGATGAGACCATGCAGTCAGATGCTGTAAGCCCTCCCTGCCTGCATCTGATCCTGTCATTCTGGGCTGGGGGAACAAACACAGGTCACCAGAATGCTTGAGCATACCTCCACTGCTGAGTGCCATGAGCTGGCCAACACAACAGATTTTAAAAGCAGCTGTGCATGGTACAGTGGAAATGATTTCCAATACCTTTTTACTCTGTTATAGGTTGTTCATTTATGGCTTTCTTGGAAAATTATCTATTTATTTCTTGTTCTGAGACTGCTGTAGCATTATATTTTTCTAATTACTCTTTTTGCATCCAGCTGGGTGACCAGGGAACTAGATCGGGGAGAGCAGTGGATGTGGCCTATCTGGACTTTAGCAAGACCTTTGACACTGTGCTGTACTGGAGACTAATAAAGAAATTGAGAAGCCTAGGGATGGGATCCAAAGTGGTGAACTGGGTTGGAAACTGTTTAACAAATTAGAGACAGAGGGTGGTGATTAATGGCGCTGACTCTAATGAAGGAAGACTGACCAGCGCGATACCACGGGGCTCAGTACTGGGACCAGTCCTCTTCAATGTCTTCATAAGTGACATTGCAAAATGCATAGGGATCTTGGGAAACTTGAAGAGTGGTCAAGAGCATGGCAGTTGGGGTTCAATGCCAACAAGTGCAAAATCTTGCACTTAGGGCACAGGATGCCAGGAGCTGAGTGTAGGATGGGGGGTGGATTCTGATGGTCACTAAGGAGGAAAGGGACCTTGGGGTTATCATAACTGATGATCTCAAAGTGGCAGGGCAGTGTGACAAAGCAGTGCGTAGGGCCAGTGGTATGCTAGGATACATGGGGGAGGTGATATTGCACTATCTCGCTCACTGGTAAGACCTCACCTGGAGTATTGTGTCCAGTTCTGGGGGCCACACCTCAAAGAGGACAAAGACAGGGTGGAGGCAGTCCAGTGCAAGGCAACTAAAGTGGTGCAGGGGTTGCACCAAAAGCTCCATGAGGAGACTGTGGGATCTCAATATGTACACTCTAGAAGACAGGAGAGCAAGAGGGATATGACAGAAACTTACAAGTAGCTCATGGGGGGGGTGGCAGAGCTAGCCATCAAACATGGCGGTTGTGTGATTGTCTGAGAGACTACCACGGAGGACTACTTTTCATTGCATCCTGCGGTATAGCTTTGATTTGCCCACACAAACCGCAACAGCTGTAACCAGAACTGCTGCACTGCTGATCGACACCAAAATGGGAGAATTTGTCCAACGACAAAGAAAGTTACGAACTGTCAAAATGCTGAGCATCACCACAAGGTAATATGGCCATCTCATGCGGGTAGGCTCAATTACCGCAGCTGTCGACTGGAGTTCCAGCTGCCACACAGCACTGGGTGCTCAGCATGGCATCATCCATGAAACGTGGGCTGCCGACACAAGGTACCAATTTAAATCAAAGCCAAGATATCAGTCTGATAATGGCCAAAATGGATATAATTCTTATAGACACTGCTGACATTAAGCTAACAGCACAAAAAACAAATGACAACCTGGCTAAGCTTACCACCAGGGTGGCTCACAACGAGCAGGTAATAAAGATACAAAGGGAGTATGTGCACACCCAGCAAACTGTTCTCCCAGACCAGCACCACAAGCTACAATGTCTGTTAAACAAGGTGCATGACCTAGAGAACAGGGCTTGAAGGAAAGCCATTAGATTTGTTGGCTGCCAGAGGGGGCTGAGGGAAGAAACATGGGCACCTTTCTATGGGAATTCCTACTGGAGCTGATTAAACTAAACAATGCTTCCCATCCAAAAATTGAAAGGGCTCACAGGTCCCTGCCTCATCCCCAGGCAGGGGAGAGACCCTGACCCATAATTTGCAATTTCCTGCTTTACCATGGGCCTGAAAAAGAGATGTATCTACAATGAGCGAGGGGGAACAGAAAGCATTTAACTGGCAAGGGCACAGGATCCAACTATACCAAGACTTCTCACAGGACTTATCAAATCATTGTCATGCCTACTTGGAGTTTAAGCAGCAATTCTGTACATTACAAATTCCCACATCTTAAGGTACCCTGCACTATTAAGAATTCAAATTAATGGGACCTACATCACTTTTGACTCTCCAGCGGGGGTCATGCAATACCTTAAAGAACTACAAAAACTAAAAGGTCCCCCTGCAACTGATAAGCTGCAGCTACGAGGCACCTCATTAACAAACATGGAGGTGGACCACGAGGAACCTAGCCATCCTGCTCAATGAGTCATCCCTGACCAACACACTGAAAAGCCTTGGCAGCAGATAACTCGGAGGAGGTAAAAGAAAAAATCTAAAGGTGACTGTGCTGAGAAAGCAGACTGGAGAAGGGAACGATCCAGATGCAAACAACGCAGATTCATTACAACAGAGGGCAGCAGTGGTTCTTTGCCTGCCACTCCGATCAAAATGTCCAACCACTATGAGCCCCTGAGGGAGCTCATTCCATCTGATCTCAATCTCTTGCCAGACCACCTCATTGTTGATTCTGGTCCAACTGTAAAGAGCTCAGGTAACGCAGAATGGACCCTGATAGGTGATGACTGTGCCGACTGTGTACAGGAAGCAGAAGATGGACTTATGGATTCCTTGGTCCAGCTCAAAGCTTTTCTGAACACCTCTGATAATATGGATCAAAAGGAGGTAATCCCTATGGTATAACACGGGGGTATTTCAGTTTATAGAGACATAGCCTGCAGGAGGGTTACTGGGGGTTTTGCTGGCCAGCACTGACAGAGGGCTAATGTACAGTTCGTGGAGGGTAACCACTTGTCTGCCTAGAGCTTACTACTGACTCACAGAGCTAGAAGGGGGAAACAAAGCTCTTGCACCTCTTAAATTGGATTTAATTGTAAATGCACCCTCATCATGTTGCCAGTCACTCAGAACAGGGTTACCCGGAAGATGGAACTATAACTACAGGTGACTCAGAGTGTTTCTAGTGCTACAGGGCTCAGCGGCTGACTCCTAGTGCAGACATGGTGCAAACTGTGTCCTGGATAGCACTGCCTACCAAAGCACATTACATCCAATGGTTGACCTCTGTCTGAGCAGCATTGTATAGCCTCATTACAGATCTTATCAGGTGTCCTAAAATGTACAGTATTAAGGTGTTGGGACTGTTAACATGTTTGTATTCCTTAAGGACTGTGGCTCAAGCATCAGAGACCTGCAGAGAGTGATTGGGATATCCTCTTATATAGGAGAAGCCCCTCATTAGGGGGACCATCTGTGGGACTGGGTGACAACACAGAGGGACGGAGGTTTTCTTTTGCCCCCCCACTCCTTCGGGGAGGCTTGCATCCCTGTACGAGGCACCGTCTACTCCTCCTCCTCCTCAGGTGTATACTGTGAGTCTGTCTAGGTGAGATGCTCCCCCAAGGAGGAGAGACCTCAGTAACCTGTTACCCCCCCCCACCCACCGATAGAGGGACATACTGCAGTGCTTAGTCATTCCTCCTGTAAGCTGGGCAAGTTGTGTTAAAAAGTGCCTAACTCTACGCCACCGGTCACATTGCATATTTGCTTAACGACACACTTAGACCACAAAGTATTTGCCATAGAAGTGGAGGGCTAGGGTAGGACAGGTCTTGTGGCCGGTGCCCCCCCCTCCCCCCCAGTTATGTCAGCTAGTCTACTCTGCTCTGTCTGCTCACTTGATTGAGATGCAGCAGAGAAGGCTAATGTGTTCAAAGTGAAGGATAAAGAAGTTTTACTCCCTAGCTGTGTGGTGGGGGATTCAGGTTTAAGTGACAATATTTGGCATCCACACAAACTGGATGTATAGCTTCGTAACCCTGGGTTCTCCGGGGGATTCTGTGACTCTCCTCCTTAAGAGTTCCACCATAGCCATTAGAAGACTGACAATTATGGTCCTTTGGGTTTACATGGGGGTTCAATCTCTCGTAGATAACTCACATGCTTGGGACTTCACCCTGGGAAGCATAACCACACCTTCTCTTAAAGATCCAGTTTTATGCCAGATTACTTATACCAAGGTGAGCACTCAGCCCAGGGTGGATGTGCCTGGCAATGTTTCTCACAAGTTAAGGAAGTTATATTTTTATTATTACTGTTGGTTTTGTAATGAAAAAATGGAAACTATAGAGTTTCTACAGTACAATGTGGTTATGTGGTGCTTGGTCAAGATCTCATTTAGACTAACAGCAACAGATTATTACTATATCAGTGCACAGCCACACTGGCTGTCAGTGTCTTATTTGGTTGCCAAGTGGAGATGGGGACCCAGGCAATTAGTTTCTAGATATAATATCACTAACAACGTAATGCCATGGAGCCCCTCACGACAGTGACTTTTACCTCTTGGAATGTCTGGGGGAATGAATGACCCGATTAAGAGAAAAAAAGATTATGGCACAGTTGAAAACAATGAAAACTCAGGTGGCATTTCTCCAGGACACAAAGGTTAAAAATACTGAAGCCATGAAATTTGTAAGGGACTGGGTGGGCTGGGAAGTGCACAGCACTTCAGATAAAACAAAGGGAAGGGTCTCGATCCTAGTTCACAAACAATTGAAATGGCAGCTCTTAGAACAAAAACATGACTTAGAGGGTAGGTGGATCCTAGCCAAGGTACAATCACACTACGGCACCATTCTTCTGAGAAATGTTTATGCCCCAAATGATGATCACCCTGAGTTTTTTAACATAATTTCTCAGAACATAGTAGACATGTCCTCTGCTAATCTGGTGATTATTATGGGGGGTGATTTCAACCTGGCTTTGGATCACCTGTTGTACAGGTCCAATGCCAGACTTGGGCCTCATATAAAATCACTCCAGACAGTTCAGGACATGCTGGCATTGCACAGGCTGATGGACACCTGGAGGACATTTAATCCCTCGACCAAAGATTTTACATACTATTCTGATGGCTGTGCAAGGCCAGCAGACTGGACTACTGGTTTACATCAACAGACTTGAACTATGATATAGCGGATGTGGGTATAGCCCCCCTGTGCATCTCGGATCACACCCCTATACAGCTGTAGGTGTATATACATGCTGAGGCAGCAGGTTCAGTCACTTGGAGGCTGCACCCACTTCTGCTGAATGACTCCAGTTTTCAGCAATGGCTAAAACCTGAGGTATCTCAAGTCAAGTCAAAGTTTATTGGCAGGAAAGAAACTCCATTGAGCAAGCTCATTTACAAGGAGGTCCTGAGAGACAAGTGATGTGCAATACATGTACAATAAGCCAAGGCCAAACATATAACAGGAATACACAGGGCAATATACATTAACATACAGCTTTCTAAGGGAAATATAAACATGGAGTAGGATAGTTTACAAGGTTAAGACATTGTGGAGCAACAGTCAGGCATATAGCTTCACAAGGGATAATATATACATGGAGTAGGGCAATTTACAAGGTTAAGACATTGTAGTACACAGTCAGGCATAAACAGTCAGGTAGATGGCATGGTTAGCAGTAGGCAGTAATTAAAACTTCCAATGATAAAAGTAGTGATGAGAAAACCTGGAAATGAGGGTATGGGATTATAGGAGAGGAGAGAAGAGAAGGAGGAGTCAGCCGTGAGTAACGGGGAGGAGGTGGAGAGGAAGGTAGACCAGGTAGGGATAATAGTGGAGAGAGGGGGAACTTGTGTTGTCAAGAAGATTGGGGGGGGCGGTCCTGAATGGTGAAGAGGAGGTAGAGTGGGCAGATAGGCTAGGTAGGGTAGCTGTGGTAAGGGTGGATAGGGAAGAATAGTGTGGAAGGCAAGTAGGGTAGTGGTCAGGTAAGTAGAGATCAAGGCATGAGGGTGTAGTTCTGGTAAGATGGGGGGATATGGAGAGAGAGAGGGTAGGTGAGTCAAGATACGTATATGGGGAGGGGAACTTAAGTGAGGTAACCCATGATGATGATGAAAGAGGGTGATGGTATCTCAATACTTATTACATAATCCAATGGACTGCGCCCCCCTAATATGATCTGGGAAGTCCTTAAGGCCACCCCAAGAGGTTGTATTATTGCATACGCATCCTATAGAAGAGGTGGAGGCTCCGCAGCTAGAGCTGCAGCTGAAGAATAAAGAAGCTTTGTACAAAAATGACCCATGCCTACTGGAAAATAGTGTGTTCCATAAAGAGATTACATCTCTTAGAATCCAGTTGAACACAGTTGCCACCAGAAAGACAGAGCTTCAGGTAACCAGACTAAGGAATAAATATTGGTCCCAAGGAGATAAAGCAGGGAAACTGATCTCTTACAGGTTAAAAAAACAACAAGCCAAAAGACATATAGAAAAATTAAAGGACTCCAAGGGTAATGTAACATATTCTCCCAGATCTATTAATTAAATGTTGACCCTCTTTTATGAGAATCTGTATAAATCCCAATCGAAGTTTAACCATCAAAAATTTGCTGAGCTCATAGACCGAGCCAAGATCCCCTCCCTCTCTGGGGCACAAAGAGAAGCACTAGACTCTCCCATTACTACTGAGAAGGTAGTGATGGCTTCCCAGCTGACTTTTATTAGCTTATTAAAGAACAGATCACCTCTCCTATGCTTAACATGTTAAACCAGGCACAGGAAGAAGGGATCCTTCCAAATACCCTTAGAGAAGCGATAATTACTGTCCTTCCTAAGGATGGTAAAGACCACGCTTTCCTGGCCAGTTATACGCCAATCTCATTAATCAATGCTGATGCCAAGATCTTGGCCAAGGTCTTGGCAGCAAGACTGGAGCAGATCCTACTGACCATAGTTCATCCCTCACAAGCTGGGTTTATAAAAGGGTGCGTTAGTGCTAATCACCTGAAGGCTTCGATTTCCATCTTTCAGAAAGCAGCAGTGTTTTCCTTCCCCACAGCAGCCATAGCTATTGACTTGGAGAAAGCCTTTGATTTGGTGGAGTGGGAGTACTTGCTTGCTGTACTACAACATTTCAATGTTGGCCCAGAATTCTGCAGTTGGATTAGCACAATGTACAATACTCCCACAGCTCATGTCCTCACCAATGGGCTTCTCTTTGACCCCTTCACTCTACACAGAGGTATGAGGCAGGGATGCCCCTTTCCCCGATGCTCTTTGTCATGGCCATCTAGCCTTTGGCCTCGATACTCAGGTCACATGACAACATCCCAGGAATACAAATAGGGGAGGTGGAATATAAAGCCATGTTGCATGTAGACGATTGCTTGATACTGACCAATGCCCTTAAAGCGACCATTAAGCCTCTGCTGGGTCTCATGGAGAGCTTTTAGCAACTGGCAGAACTTAAAATAAATAAGGGTAAGTCAGAAATTCTTCCATTAAATAAGTACACCCTGCCCCACTTAGGGTCTAATTCTGGCCTGGCCTGGGTGCCCATGGACATCAAATACTTAGGGATAAGACTCTCCCTGCAGCTCACAAAGCTGATCCCCCTGAATTTCAACCCTCTAATAAGCCAAATCCAGATGGACTTAAATAGATGGTGCCACCTTCACCTGTCCCTTTCTGGGAAGATAGACTCGATCAAAATGATGTTGGTCCCAAAGATATTTTATCAAATAGACAAATGGTTCCAAAAACTAGATTCCATTGTGGGACACTTTTTATGGGGGAACTCTCCTTCCAGATACAGTAGAGCTAAACTTAGAGCCCACTGGAAAAAGGGATGATGAAATCTTCCCAACTTCAGACAATACAGGATAGCATTTAGAGCAGCTATTACACTTCAGCCCTTTCAAACCTCAGGGCCCAATACTGCAGATTAGATCCACATTGAGACGGAGGTAAGGTTCTGGACCTGCTAACACCGGATCAATCAGCTATGGAATCTTTCCAAAACCTGGAAGCCAAGTTTGAGTTGCCACAGTCGGATTTTTGGAAATACCTTCAGCTGAGACATCTATAAAACCAATGGTTTAAATCCCGGTTCCCCTGTCCCACTTGTCAATCTCTTATCCAGGGGAGGGGCCCGTCCATGCCTGTTCGGAACTGGGTGGCAACTAGCTCGGGCAGAAGAGGTTTGATATATTAGAGGTTAAGGGATGCAGCCCCTGACCTCACTTGCAAGGCTCAAGTAAAATGGCAGAACTCCCTACAGATCCAAATATCGGATGAAGAGTGGTCGGGATGTTGGAGGATAGCCCACCAGTCATGCATTAATCAGCGAAGCCGCCTAATCCAGAACAAAATCTTGCATCACTGGTATCGCACCCTGGCTCAGCTCAAGGCCCAAGGGATATTAGAGCAGGACAAGCGTTGGAGGTGTAATAGCCCTGACATTGATTTGTTGCATATCTTGTGTTCCTGCGACTGGATTCAAATGTTCTGAGCCCAGGTTATACAGGAGCGCTCCAGGATCCATCAGCATGATGTCCCCATGGCTCCTCAGAATATCCTTTTGGGTTGCCAGTTTAATGACCCCATTGTCCTTCTGAATGAGAGAAAGTGGCTGATGGCAGCCTCTGTTGAAGCAAAGAGGCTTATTCTTCAAAGGTGGAGATCCCCAAATATCCCTACACTGGAGGAGTAGAGGGTAGCCATAGACAATCTAGTTTAAGAACACCAGAATGTCCTTCAAAGTTCAGGGTGAGTAACACTGGTTCCACAGGTTATGGGCCCCCTTCATGAACTACTTAAAGCAATAGCTGTATTAGACTGGATTTCAGGTAGAAAAAGCCTAGCTCATTCCTCCACTCTGTTGTGCACTTCTGCCTCTGTATTGACAATGGTTAGTATGGTAATACATGTGCCACAAGAAAAGGCATATGGCCAGGTAGGGAGGCTCTTCAGGAATGTTTCAACCAAGTATTGTGTATGTATTCATAACATGTTGCAGTTATGTACTGTAAGTTCTTGTCTAATGATGTCCAACGTGTATGTATGAAATTAATGGTTTCAATAAAGAGATTAACTGTAAAAACAAGCACCTCATGGGGTAAACAGGATACAGGAGGGGAAGTTTCTTTCAAATGAGGAAGAGCACCAGGACTAGGGAGCATACGATGAAGCTGGAGGGGGAAAAGTTTAAGAGAGATATGAGCAAGTACTACTTCACTGAAAGAGTTGTAGATATCTGGAACAGACTGCCAGCACAAGTGTTGGAAGTGAAAATAGTAGGGGGCTTCAAGCATGCATGGATAGATATAGGGGAATATTAAGAAATAGGCAGTGAGGAGAGTGGGTTGCTGGAGGTCAGTTAGGGTCTGCAGAGACAGAGTAGGCAGGGATCATCTATGCAGACTTAGTGGGCCAAGCAGTTCTTTTCTGCTGACAAATTCTATGTTTCTATGACCTGTTCTATCGGTGTACTCAGCCCCATCACTCTGCCATCCCTAGGACTTACCTGCTCTGATACTTAATGGTGTGACCCTTCCCCCCATGGAGACACAACTAGGATAGGGTCAGTCCTGGCAGTCACCAAATCCGCACAGTGCAAAGCCTGGTCAGCAGGTGAAAGGCCTGAAAGATTCTGATATCATCCTGCGACCAGGCTGGGATTTACCTTGTTTTTCTGTCTCTGCATGTGTGGCCTGGATGTGCACATGCATGCACACAACAGGTGTGCACATGTGCAAGCTGACCCATTCCCCAAACCCTGCTGGCCACATGAAACTGAGCCTCATGTTCTTTCACAGAAGGCACTTGTGCAGCAGCACAGTCAGCCCCTCCCCATCTCAGAGAGAGCAAGCATCTTCTGGCATGCTTACTCCTTCTCCCCTAGTTTCCCTCCAGCAACCTGGTCTCATAAGTGGTAACTCTACTGCTGCGCCAATGAGCCAGCAGCATTTGTTTTAGATTTGAAATGATTGAAAGGAGTACTCCTGTTAGTCTGGCTTATCCCTAGGTTTTATTAGTATTTTCAGCTGGTTTTGAACACCCATTTTTTTCAACATCACTTTTCTTCTAATAGTGACTGGCATGTAAAAGATGCTACCCCCTCAGCTTATGGGACAATGGCTTTTTAAAAAGCAACATCTCTTCTGAAATCCTCCTGGTCCTTGGGGGCTAGTGAAGAGCAGCAGCAGATCATTAAGCAGGCTAATGCTTGACTTAAGCATCTGGTGCAAGAGGAAGGCTTTTAATTTTCTACTAACTGGAGGGGATTCTCTGGCAAGGGACACCTTCACACCCAGGATGGTCTGCACCATCATGTGCCCAGAGGGTGTGGGAGTACAGGCAAGGAGAGTGAACGGGCAGTTAGGGAGGATTTAAACTACAAGACGGGGGGGGGGCTGGTGCCGGGGATCACCATGGGCAGAAGGCAGATGCAAGGGATCACAGATGGAAGGATAGCAGTGCAGTTGAGCACTTGCATTAGGATGCGGCCAACTGGGGTTTAAGGAAGCACGGAGGGGGAACTATTCTCCCATGCAAAGTGAGTGAGCTCAAATGTATAAGGTACTTTGAAGGCCAAGTGTTAGTGGCCCTCATGGATACTTTGTGGGAGGGGGAGTCAAAAATGATAGAGGCACCAGAATACAGGCTGTTGTGACAGGATAGGCCAGACAGGAAGGGTGAAACATAGAAGAATAAGGACAGTAAAAGACAGTGGGCCTGATTTTCCAAAGCCCCAAGAATATTACAAGCCCCTGGTGCGCCAATCATATGATGCAGGGAGCTTGCGGCATTCTCTTGGTGCTGGTTTGGATTTTCATTCCTGTGTGTCAAATGCCACAAGTTAGACCAGCTCCCCCTGGTCTAACCTGCGCCATTTGGGGGACCCTTTTTATGGGGCTTGTGCCAATATTTGGCACAAGCTAATGTAAAGTGTGGAAACTGTCACAACTGCACCTGATGTAACAAAACTGGACACAGCTGCGTCAAAGGAGTTTGACGTAGCTCTGCCAAACAATGGGGTTGACACAGGGCTTGATGTAAGCCCTGCATCAGCCTTTGAAAATCGGGCCTAGTAAGTGCCTCAGGTTTACCCAGATGTCCTATAATGTAAAACTCTGAATTAGTCTCCCCATCACAGTCTCCTCTGCATCCTGCCCCTCTATTAACAGAGAAACATAGAAACATAGACTTTGACGGCAGATAAGGACCGCTTGGCCCACCTAGTCTGCCCATTTCCCTACCTAGAGAATAAGCTGCAGATCCTATTTAACCAACAGCCTATTTCTTCCCACCCCCCCCCAAAAAATTGCCTAATGTCTGTCCCATGCATTCTTGAATTCTTCCACAGTTTTGGATCCCACTACCTCCTCAGAAAGGCTGTTCCATGCATCCACCACCCTCTCTGTGAAAAAATACTTCCTGACATTGCCCCTGAGCCATCCCCCTCTATCTTCAAATTGTGTCCCCTTGTTCTTGCACATCTCTTTTTCTGAAAGATGCTACCCTCTTGGACTTTGTTGATTCCACTGAGGTACTTAAACATTTCTATCATGTTCCCCCTCTCCCTCCTTTCCTCAAGGGTATATATATATTAAGCTCCTTTAGTCTCTCCTCATATGGCTTCTCTTGCAGACCCTGCACCATTTTAGTTGCCTCCTCTGAACTGCCTCCATTCTGTCTATGGCCTTGCGAAGATGGGGTCTCCAGAACTGGACGCAGTACTCCAGATGGGGTCTCACCAACTGTCTGTACAGGGGGGTAACAACTTCCTGTTTTCTGCTGGTGATGCCTCTCCCTATACATCCCAGTATTCCCCCAGCCCTCCCTACCACCTTCTCACATTGCTTGCCAACCTTAAGGTCATCTGATATGATTACCCCTAGGTCCCTTTCCATTTTTGTTGTTGTTCCTAATAACCCCCTTAAATGTGTCCCATTGTGATTTGAGCCAAGCTGCAGTCCTAGAATTGACCACATTGCTGGCCAGATCCTTCACTATGAAAAAATATGAGCTAATATCCTTTTTAACGCCCCCTTTTCCAGTTTGAGATTGTGCCCCCTTGGGATGAACTGTTTCTCAACTGGAACAACCATACCATTTGCAGTTCACCATATTGTACCTCTGTATGTATTTGTATGTTTCTTGTATGCCTCTCTCCCTCTCTCTCTCTCTCGCCCTCCAGAAAATAAATATTTAGAAACCCCAGTTTCTCCTCATAGTACTTATCCTGTTATCCCTGGATCATCTGTGTCACCCTTTGCAGTATAGTTTCTAACCTCTCTCTGTCCTTCCTTAGATGCAGACTCCAAAATATCATACAACAGTCCAGGTGTGGTTGAACCAGTGACCTGTACAGTGGCTTTAATACCTCCTTCCTAAGACTGGTAAAGCACTGCCTTATGCAGCCTCACATCCTGCTCACCTTCCAGTACACTTACTATATTGTGAAGAGGTGAAACTACTGATAGTTATCCCCATGGCCCTTTCTTACTTTGAACACTCCACGTTCACACCACTGATGCAATAATCTGTATGTGGATTTCTGCCACCGATGTGCATTACTTTACATTTCTTGGCATTGAATTTCAAGCAACAAATACTCAACCACTTCTCCAGTCTCTCTACATCCTTTTTTATGCTGCTAATTCCCTTCTCACTATCCACTCTCTCACAGTTTTATTTCATTTGCAGTCAGATTCACGTTTCCCTGTAACCCCACCCTGATATAATTTATGTACTGTTAAAGTATAGCTAGCTGCCCTAGGACAGACTCTTAAAGTGATACCACTGGTTACCTCCCTGACAGAGAATTTTCCATTTAGGACAACTCTCTGAGGCCTAGTCATCAACCAGTTGCCTTCCCAATCCATCTACTTAGCCTAGTCCCCTAGTCCTGCGTCACCTACCATTTTACTACCATCTGATGCAGCACTGAATTAAGAGCCCTGCTAAAGTCTAGCTATAGTATGTTGACTACCTGGCCTCTATCAACCATTTTTGTCACTGAACTGAAAAATACAATTGATCGGATATGTTTGACATGACCTTCCTCTCATGACCCATGTAAATTCCTATCCAGAACCCTGTTTTCTTCCAGGAATTTACTATTCTTTCTTTATGATGGATACTAGAAGCTTGCCTACTACAGATGTCAGGCTCACTGGCTTGCAATTTTCTGTATTTCTTCCAGTACCAGGTTGCCACTGATGACGGTGCACTGCCCTGGCTTATTGTCTCAGATAAGGTTACAGGGTCTGGGTAGATAACTCCTGTGGGGATTTGTTACCCAAAGTTGTAATTTTGTGGTGCCTTCACCCAGGGAAAGGTATGAAGGTTAGGTAATAAACTAGTACTGTCCATTGGAAGTAATGCTAATCCACTGTGGTTCCCATGAGCATACCCCACCTGCCTCCCACACAGTAACATAGAAACATAGACTTTGATGGCAGATAAGGACCACTTGACCCACCCAGCCTGCCCATTTCCCTACCTATTGGATAAGCTGCAGATTCTAGTTAACCAACAGCCTACTTCCTGCAACCCCCTACTATAATTGCCTTATGTCTGTCCCATGCATGTTTGAATTCCCCCACTGTTTTAGGCCCCACAACCTCTCCAGGAAGGCGGTTCCATGCGTCCACCACTCTCTCCTTGAAAAGAATTTCCTCACATTACCCTGAGCTGTCCCCTCTAACTTTAAATTGTGCCCTTTGTTTTGCACATCTCTTTTCTGAAAGATGCTTCCTCCTGGACTTTGTTGATTCCTTGAGGTACTTAAAAGTTTATATCATGTCCCCGTCCCTCCTTTCATCAAGGGTATACATATTAAGCTCTCTCAGTCTCTCTTCATATGGTTTCTGATGTAGACCCTGCACCATTTTAGTTGCCCTCCTCTGGACTGCTTTCATCCTGTCTATGTCCTTGTGTAGATGAGGTCTCCAAAACTGCACGCAGTACTCCAGATGGGGTCTCACCAACTGTCTGTATAGAGGGATAACCACTTCCCTTTTTCTACTTGTGATGCCCCTCCCTATGCATCCCAGTATCCCCCTGGCTCGCCTTACTGACTTCTCACATTGCTTACCCACTTTTAGGTCATCTGATATGACTACACCCAGATCCCTTTCCATTATTGTTGTCGTTAGTACCTCCCCTGCTATTGTGTACTCTTCTCCTGGATTTTTATTTCCCAGGTGCATTACTTTGCACTTCTTTGCATTGAATCTAAGTTGCCATATGTCTGACCATTCCTCCAACCTTGCCAAGTCCCTTCTCATCCTTTCTACCCCCGTTGTGTATCAACTCTGTTACAGATCTTTGTGTCATCTGCAAAGAGGCATACCTTTCCTTCAGACCCTCTGCAATGTCACCTATAAAGACGTTAAAGAGGACTGGACCCAGTACTGAGCCCTGAGGTACTCCACTAGTAACCCCCTTTCTTCAGAATGTGTTCCATTCACTATTACCTTCTGTGTCCTGTTGTGCAGCCAGTTTGCTACCCAGGCTACCACCCTGGGACCCACTCCCAGGCTGTCTAACTTGATTATTAATCTTTTGTGCGGGACTGTGTCAAATGCCTTGCTAAAGTCTAGGTAGGCCATATCCACAGCCCCTCCCTGGTCAATTACTTTGGTCACCCAGTCAAAGAAATCGATTAGATTCATCTGACATGACCTTCCTGCTGTGAATCAAGCTGCTTTGGGTCCTGTGCCCTCTGGCCTCTAGGTACTCAACAATTCTTTCTTTCAGAAGTGATTCCATCATTTTCTCCACCACTGAGGTCAAACTAATAGGTCTGTAGTTTCCTGCTTCTGCCTTGCTCCCACTTTTGTGAAGGGGAATCACATCTGCCTTCCTCCAGTCCTCAGGCACCACCCCATCTTCCCATGATTTGTTAAAAAGTGTGGTTAGTGGTGTCACTAGGTCCTCCCTTAGCTCTTTTAGGATTCTAGGGTGAATTCTGTCAGGCCCCATTGCTTTGTCCACCTTGAGTTTTAGGAGTTCTTTCAGTACTCTTTCTCCTGTAAATGGACTGGCGTCAACCCCACTATCCAGAGTGCTTCTACTGTTTGGTTTAGGTAACTCCTTCTTCTTTTGTGAATACTGAGCAAAAGTATTCATTCAGTATCTCTGCCTTTTCACTGTCTCCCTCTGCCCACCTCCCCTCTCCTTTATTAATCTTCACTATCCCTCCCTTAACCTTTCTATGCTCCCTAATGTACCTATAAAAGGTTTTATCCCCCTTCTTAACTGAGTTGGCTATCTTTTCCTTGGTTTGGGCCTTTGCTTTTCTGACTGCCTTCACCACTTCTTTCTGCTTTAATTGATACAGTTCCCTGCCGTGCTCCATCTGTGATTTCTTATACTTTTTGAATGCAGCCTTTTTCTCCTTAACCTTCCCTGACACCTCTTTTGAAAACCATAGAGGTTTTTTATTCCACTTTGTTTTCTTTCTTTGTTTCACACAAAGGCGTGTTGCCTCCATGATGGCAGTTTTGATTTTTCTCCATTGTTCTTCCACCCCTCCTTTCTGGCCATTTGCTAATACATTCTTCAGGTATTCACCCATTATGCCAAAGTCAGCCCTTCTAAAGTCAAGTATCCTTGTCTTTGTATGGCTTGTCTCCGTGGCTGTGTTTATTGTGAAGCACACTGTGCAGTGGTCACTTGTTTCCAGATGTTTCACTTTCACAAAAACGTATACGCTACAAATGATTTGCTCACAAAACTAATTTTGAACAAAGAACCTATGCATTTTATTGGGGTCTGGGTCAGGATCAGGCTCTAGAGAAAGAGTTAACACAAACAAAGCATGCATATAAACTTAGCAGATAGCTAGTTAGGGCCCTCTGGCCTCTCTTTGGCACAGTCCACACCCAAAATAGTCTCTGCCCAACAGTACTGTTGAGACACTACCCCACTCCCCAATTGATACCAGTTACCCCTACATTTGTAGAGAGCTCCCAGTGCTTTGTTGGATGTCCAGCCATTAAAATGGCACAGTCCCAACATCAAATGACATTGCACATGTTAAGCAGATGGTTGGTATGTCTGATGAACAATCACAAATGCAGATTTGTAATCCTTGTTGGATTAAATTAATAGCCCACTCTGTGGCCTTACCTAGTGAACTATGAAAGGAAGGGTGATACTGGACCTCTATGCCCTGATGTTTTACTTGAGGTTCCTGCTTCAGCAGCCTTCACCATCTGGCACAGTCCTGGATAGATTTACTGGCCCTAGTCCTACTGCTTTTACCTCAGATGGCTTTCTTAACTCTATTCTGCTGGCCACTGTCAGGCACCTCACACTGATCAGCTGAACTATCTCTCTAATGGTCTCAGGATGTTTAGGTGAAATCTGGGCTGGCAATGTCACTTCCCGGCATTCACAGTGTGACCCCAAGGCTACTCACTCAACTGGTAGGCAATCTCCTGTGGTATTGTATGACGGCTTTCTGGCCCTCTTGCTCCACTGCAGCTCCAAACCTTCAAGGCATAAAATAAATAAGTAAGTAAATAAATAAATAAAAGTTCCATGTCGAAGTCTCTCAGCAACTTCACTGAGTGCTCATCTGCAGAGTTGGCTTCCATTATACAGCATGATCACATCAGTGGGTATTTAATGTCTCTCTCCTTCTTGTATATGGCACTCTTCTCATTTTGGCTGTGAAAGTACAAGTCTGCCTCCTGAAGTATCTGAGCAGCACTAACTGTCACACTCACAGACGGTGGGTCTTCTGACCTAGGTCTCATGCAGACTGAGGTGGTACTGGAAAGTTCCTCACTGAAAAGCAAGCACGCAGTCCACTGACTGGTCACATTGTCCTGTCAATCACTGACAAGGGTCTCCAGGAAGTACTTATCTGCACTCAGAGGAAAGCATGGGACACATAGTACTTCATTGTTGGGCAATTTTTTTTTTTTGATAGTTTTTGCATCATCATGTCAACACGATGAAGTACAGAGAACTGCTTGGTAGCATGGACCAATACCTCAAAGTTTCAAACTCACTCCAGTTCTTTCTCAGGTGTGAGGGTATGTTTGGCTGTTTCTCAATGACTGATTGGCTGTCTGAGTCCCAGGAAAATGAATGGATCTTCCTGTGTCCCATAAGCCACCCCGGTTCTGTTGCAGGCTACAGTAGCCTGACTAGCTGCTGGCTGACTTCTGACATTGGGTGCCATGCTCAGAGGCTCCCAAAGATGGTAGCAGCTATAGCCCTGGGTACTTAGCCTACAAAAGTCCTTTTCTTTGAGGGCTCCTAGCCTTGAAATACATTATACTCTGCTGAGCAGGGCTAGTGCATAAGTGTGGAAGTGTCTGGTCAAGTAAATCCCCACATCTCATAAATACTGACCATATTTCTAAGTTAGCAGGACTGAATGGCAGTCTGGTGTTATAGTGGAGTAGCAAATCAATGGCCCTGAAGGCATGGAAGAAATGACAGTCCTCTTCACTACCACTCCATCCCCTACCATGGCAGTCCAGTCCACAAATAGAGCACAAACAGACAGCAATGCTGAGGTGCTGTGTGGCCAATTACAGTAAGCCCCATGCTTGAGGGTTACACTTCCCCCAGCTGAATGCTTGATGTCTACATCAGAACTAGGCAATAAAGTCCAACAATAAGCATGCATTTACAAACTATTTAAACAAGTGCTTCTTAGCTAGCACGGGTCCAGCAATAAGCAAGGACATCCTTATCTCTGTCTAGGCAAATTCTAACTGATCTATAGAGTTAATGCTGAGCAACCCATATTTATTATGCACATCACCCAGAGGTAAAGATGTTGCAGAGTTTTAATTTGCAGTTGAAGTTTTGGCAAAGTTACTAACTTTGCCTTCACAGAGCAATCTGAGAAGTTTTACCATTATCTTGTACAAGAAAATAGGTGAGAGGGGTATAGGTGGAACCACCCCTACTGGTTCTTCTCTGCTGGGCAAGGGCAAGAGAAAAAAATGTGGTATGCAGGTACAGGAGGGGAAGATGGAGTGGACTGGGAGAGGGACCTACAGTCGGACTCGGGTGCTGTGGGGGGCACCTGAGAGACCAGCCTCAGATCCTTCTCCCAAATCCACCTGTCTGGAAGTACAACAGCTCTGCAGGGAGGTAAGGGAGCTGTCCCTACAAACTGCAGAAATGAAGGAGTTGTTGGAGGTGGTGCTGTGAAATCAGCAAACTATTCTGGATTGTTTGGCCAAACCTTGAAGTGGTGGTGCACCCTTTGCCCCCAGGCCATAACCCTCCAACACAGATTTTTTTTTAATCTTTGTCTTTTACTCTCTGTTATACCTTAAAATGAAAGAAAATAAAACAAACTTAAAAAGAAAAAAATTGTTCATCTATCCTTATTTCTATCTGTCTATATTTCTTTATTTCTGCTACCGCTTTGTTCTATCTATTGATTGTTAAACCATAAAAATGAAAAATACAATTTCAAAACTTAAAAAGAAAAAAGAATTTTCATCCATCTTTATTTCTGTCTGTCTATATTTCTTGATTTCTGCTACCGCTTTGTTCTATCTAGTGAAATTCTTCTGTTATCAATTCAAAAGAAAAACTCTAATTTCAACTCTGTTATTGTCTCTCTTGTGCAACTCCACAGTCCTTACACTATCACTAAAACTATTCCCAACTACTGCTGCTACATGGTGCTGCACTGTGTGTTTTACTCTCCCCCCCCCCGAGCCACTGGCTGCCCTTCCAAACCATATGATTATTTTGGGTAATTCTGCACGAATCCACAATGTGTCTATCTATATTTTCTTTCATGATGCTCTATCTCCAAATTCCATACATCATACCTTTCCTTTCTTTCTGTTTCTCTCTACTGACATTTTTCTCAACTACCAGAATAGATATGTCAGGCGACTACAGGTTAGTAGCACTGCCACTGCCACAGGGTATTGTGCTGTGTGCCACTGCCCCAACACTGTTCTTTATGCATTTTGTGTTAGTTGTGCATTAATCACAATACATATTACTTCTGTTCTCCCATGATTTGTCTCAAATGTCTAATTCACAACCACTTTAGTAAACACAACTGCAAAGCACAGTAAGGTCTAAAGGTGCCCTTATTAGAGCAAAGCTGCTGTGACTGTTACTGTTGACAAGCTCATTGCCAGTGTGGAGAGCAAGCTTCAAAAATATTCATTCTGTGCACTGAACTGGGAAAATATAGTTATTATTGTCCCACACAATTAGAGTATACTATATTGTAGATTAATATATATATATATATATATATATATATATATATATATATATATATACACATATACATACACACCCCATGACCACTATGTATCCTTGTAACTAATTTTGAGCATTGTACTGTCTGTCCAATTCAGCTGTGAAATATCTCTGCAATTAATCCCAGGTTGCCCCTGAAAAAGAGTTTCCCAAGGCCCAGTGGGCTTACCCAGTCAACAAAATTCAAAGTAAATAAATACATGTCTCACTTCTGGGAATACTCTCCCAAACCAGAAAGCAGTAATGCTGGTAATAAACTGCTGCTGCTACTATGCGGTTTCAGTCACCCTCTCAGACAGTCTGCATTGTCAGCACTTTAGTGCACACAACTGCCAAGCACAATATATACATTTTCACTTCTGGAAATTCTCCCCCAAACCAGAAATCAGTAATACCGGTAATAAACTGAAGCTGCTGATGCTGCTGGTACTATGCTGTTTAAGTCACTGTCGCAGGGTTCAATTCATGAAGACAGCAGAAATCATAAAATATCATCTAAAACACCCTGAGGTGCTGTTTTATTGCCAGGTTTGTACAGATGGCATCTTCAGATGTAAACTTTTGTCAGGCTACTATACAAAATACAGAGAGTATGGGCTGGGAGTTTAGCTAGGAGACCTCTCACTAGAACACTGCAGTTGGACCTTACAGTGCCCTCTAGAGACCAGGAACTGAACCCATCGCATGGTATGGTCACCCTGCCAATACCCCCTGGGTTTCTGCAAGTTCCTCTGCAGTCTGAGTATCTGCCCACTCAGGCTTCTGCAGCTTCTCACCAGTCTGAGTCCTCTCCCTTTGGTAAATTCCAAGTGAGCAGCTTCTGGCATCCAGGTAGCCCAAACCTGACCTTTGGAGGTCCAGGGCCAATCCCAGGCCACAGTGATTCCTTCTTGCTTTTAGGTTTAACAGGACTTTCAACCTGCGCTCCACCTTAAGCTTGCCTCACCTTCACCTTTGGGTAACCAGGATCTCAGTACTTCAACACTGCATGTCTCTCTCACGTTTGGCTGCTTCTCTGGCTCCACACTGCTTCTCCCTGAGGTTCCTCTCTGCTTCTCAGCCCATGTAAATCTAAATTGTAAGTTACCTGAGCATCTCTTATATAGAGCTCAGGTATCACATGATTTAATCAGTCATGTTCTATTAAACAATTAAAGGAATACTGAATTTATAATTCACACAACTGCATTATTTTCAAAGAAATATACAGGATACATATATAGGGGCAATTGTTACACAATGCTAAGCTCCCTACAAAAGCATAAACATAACATACAAACAAATATCCTTTTCAGAAATTTCATCCCTTTAAACTAATCACTTTCTGGCAGGACAAGACCCAATCCTTCCCTATATACTAATGCAATTAAGGGCCAGCCCTTCCCAAAGGGAACATCTTTCTAAAATGGCTACAGCTGCTGAAATAGCAGCAGCAACAGAAACACAGGCCTAAGAGCTTCCGAACTCCCAGCTTCCAGGTACAAACTACCTTTAAAAAGCATAGATTTTTCTAGAGATGAACTCAACCTTTAACTGCTATCCTGCATGTACTTTTATAGTTTATGCACATCTCTTTTTTAAAGCTATCAAATGCTTCCTTATATCATGTTTTGTTTCATAGAAATATAGTCTCAACTGTTTCCTAAAAATCAGCAGCAGCCTGTAAACTACAAACTATTTAGCACAGGTATATTTGCCTGGATTTACTGCTCAGCACTTTGTTACACTTGTACTTAGTGTGGGGGTTACATCCTCCCAGTGCATAGCCAAACTGCCATGCTCAGAGTTTCTACAGCAAGGAGAACTTTATTCATTTGTTAGCTGGCAGATTATACCCCTTGAACAACTTATTTTACTCTTATTTAAAAGCAAAGCCCTCATGTAATACTTATGATGATCTCTATATACCAGCATGCCACATTCTTTGGGGGGGGAGGATTACAGAACACAAACTAAATTGAAAGTGGCCAGCTATCAAGGCTCAAAGATAAACAAAATATAAGGTACAACAAACTTACATAGAAGGAAAAAGGTAACTACAACTTTATTTTATTTCCAGGGACTACTACATGCTATACACATCCCTAATTTGGCATCATGGGGTAAACTTTGTTGAAGCTGAGCTGCTTTATCCATCACTACAGTTTTCCAACTGGGATAGGGTCACCCACCCTATCACAGTCACTCTCTTTGACAGCCTGTGTTGTCAAACACTTTAGTACTCACAACTGGCAAGCACAATATATCAGTTTCTCACTTCTGGAAATTCTCCTTCAAACCAGAAATCAGTAATGCTGGTAATAAACTGTTGCTGTTGCTGCTGCTACTATGCTTTTTAAGTCATCCTCTTTGACAGTCTGTGTTGTCCAGCACTTTAGTACACACAACTGTCAAGCACAATATATAAATTTCTCACTTCTGGAAATTCTCTAAAAGCTAAATACTAAAAAGGAGCTCCTGAAGGAATTAGATCCCTTCAGTGTACCCTTCTGGAGGATCTGTTTGAACCTGTTCAATTGCCCCTTCCACATTTAAAGCTCTAGTTATGCCAAAATGATATACAAACTGGGAAGACAGGACATTCAAGGACTTTGCATGGAAAAAGATGCAATCTGCTGTTCTCTTTACTCAATAGCTTTGTGACCTACAGCAAATGCATTTTATTTCCTTTTTCTCATCTGGGGGTTGTGTAAACAATAATACCTGTCAAGGTGGGCAGTATTGGGCAATACTGGACAGCCCAGGGGCATAATGAGGCCTGCCACTGCAGGTGGAGGGCCTTATAGCCCCTGGAAGGTCTGGTATTGCCCATACCACCTACCCTGGAGGGTATTATTGTGCTTAGAAAATGGTCATCTGTCCACATTTTAATTAAGAACTATAATAACAGACAAAACGACTTTGAAAATGAATATAAATATTACAAAGAAACTTTTTTTTGGTAAAGTAGTCCCTTCTTTCTGTGCTATTCCATCTTCTGTTGGTCCCCCACAGCCATTCTGTTTTACATATCCCCCTGAGCCACCACGTCCAGAAAAAAGTTAGAGTTTTTTGAAAGTTCCTCTCAGAAATGTCTTGATAACCATTTTTGTGTTTAGGAAAACACTTCTCTGCTCTTCCTGAAAGATTTTTTTTTTTACCTGTTAGGTGACCTTGCACAACCCAGCACATAAAGCCAGGAAGTGGAGATGCAGAAATCTGATGGGAAACATAAGTGCTCCAGCGTTCTAAATTTTTATGATTTTTTTTTATGTTCAACTGAGCAGCTCTTTGCCAGCATCGGGAGCCAGGCTGATGTATCTGTGTGTCAGTTGGGGAGTCCTGCTCTCTGATTTAAATGAAAAAAAAAAACATTTGTGCAACTTTTTTTTTTAATGGGCTTTTGGGAGAGCGATTCATCGGGCATAGTGAGCCCACTAGGAGTTGTGCTGTTCAGGCAGTTTTTTTCAACTTTTTTTGGCTGCGAGTGTGGAGGAGGAAGGGCATGCCTGGGAGAAAGTTACAGGAAGTGGTATAACAGTGCTGAACAAGCAACTGTGCTGGTGCTATTTAAAAAGAAAAACTCTTTTCTAGTTACTGTGGGGATGGAGTGGGTTAGCAGATATTTTGCTTTTTGGGGGTAGTTTACTGTTGTCACAGTGGAATCTGGGAATCATTCAATTGAGTAGTGGAGCTGACGGAGGCAGAATAAATTCAAGCCTGTGGACCCGCGCTGTTGATACGAGTGTCTGGAAAACCTAACGTTATTTTTTTCTATAAAATAAAGTCCTTATTTTTTTTTTTTTTTTTTTTTTTACCTAGTGGCAGGAGAGGAGGGTAGTTAGGTGGGAGCAATCAAGTAACGGGAAAGACATCGCTTCCACTGATCACACTGGGCAGGTTAAGTCGAGCGGTAGTAACTTGTCATGGGACCTCACTTTGAGCTGTTTTTACTACCTACATGTGCTACTTTTTCTAAATACCCTGCACACGCAATGCTCCATGTTTGACTGCAACAGTAAGGATGGCGTATTCTTTTTACTCTTCTAAATCACAGTGCGGTCTGGATAGTTGTGCCCTCTGGAGGTGGGAGGGTCTCTCTCTCTCTCTCGCTCTCTAACCAAGATTTAAAATATGGCGATATTTGAAAGTTGAAAGTTCTATTGGTACTAGCATTTGGAATGTAATCAGACAGCAGAGACTGGGACTCATTATTTCTCGGTTTCTGTTGTCTGATACCAAACCAGGTAGCTGGTGGCCTAAGCCAATCAGCTTTAGGGATTTCCCCAACCCATTTTCTAAAACCACTTTATTTCTAACCATTTTTTCTTACTGTTTGTCTATTTTCAGGTATTATCACTAGAGTGATGAAATTATGTTGCTGCATAGGTCCAGCCTGTATCTTTTTGGGGGGAATTTAACAAGTTTTCCAACCATGAAAGGTAAGTATTTTTTGTTTTGGGAGGGTTAATTCTGAAAAGTTTTATGTTCATCAGACTAACTTTTTATGTTACTGTCACTCTAATGTCAGGTAATTTTCAGCAGGTATCTTTTACAATGCTTTCCGGGTGGAGATGATAGTGATGGCTTGATTACTGGAGCAACACGAGAGACATGTGAAGACAAGAAAAAATTATTTAGACTCTACTCAAGTACCCACTGTGGTGGCTGCATGGTATAGCTGTTGTCAACTCCCTGTCTTACTATACCTGGCACTGGCGAAGAAAAAAAGAGAAATTATTTTGCCTCACTCAGCCACTGTGGTGGCTGTACAGTATAACTATTGTTGACTTCCCATCTTACTATACTTGTCACCTGTGAAGAAAAAAAAGAAATTATTTTGCCTCAATCAGTCATTATGATGGCTACACAGTATAGCCATTGTTGATGTTCCGTCTTACTATACCTGTCACCTGTGAAGAAAACAAAATAAATTTTTTTGCTTCACTCAACCACTGTGGTGGCTGCACAGTATAGCCATTGTTGACTCCCTGTCTTACTATGCCTGTCACCTGTGAAGGAAAAATAAATTATTTAGCCTTACTCGGCCACTGTGGTAGCTGCGCAGTATAGCCATTGTCGACTCCCCATCTTACTATACCTGTCACCTGTGAATAAAGTTGAGAAATTATTTAGCGTCCCTTTGGCCATTGTGGAACACTATGTACCTGTGAAAAAGGAGAACAAACAAATTGGCTATTGTGTGCTACTGTAGGAAGATGTCATGTAGCTCCTCTCTGTTTCTTGAGGACTATCTGGCTTTGTGACTGCCTTTGGCTGTCGTCTCTGTGAATGGTGAAACAAGGACTGGGGTCACCCACTGCCAGTGAGGATAAGGACTGTGAACAACAGTGAAAGTGACTTACCATTACAGCAGACAAAGACAGGCATTGCTAGAGCTGAAGGCTTGCTGCCTTGATGAGCTGGATGGCTGGAGGGTCGACTTGATTATCCAGTCATACAGTTCCAGATTGGACTGCTGCAGAAGAGTTGTGATAGTACCGTCCCCAGTTTCAAGTCCGGATTTTCTGCAAAGTGTTTTTAGCTGCTCCATGTGATGTGGATTATCATTTCCAAATCCAGTAGATGTTCATCTCAGAGCAAACATAGTATTAATTTAGATGAGTTTTTAAGTCAGAGATTTTTGTAACTCATACCATAGGATCAAGTCAAACAATATTCCTAGAGTCAGGACAATTTTTGCATCACTATGGACGTGGTGGCCCATGCTGTTTGATGCTGTGTAGGACCCAAGCAGACCAGAGGAGGAGGAAGCGGTGCCGTGTCTTGCTGGCTGGAGCAGGCTTGTCTCTAGACATCACATTCAGGTGGTGGAGGCAGGTAATCAATTAGGCACAAGGAAACAGCAGCACAACAATTGGGGATGGGGAACAGTAAAATGACAAACTAACAGAATTGTGAATCATAAAATAAAGGGTTATACTGATGAGGGGAAAGGAGGGAAACAACACATCTTTTTTTATGCTTCAACCTCATCAAGGAAGCAGCCCTCAGTCTTTCAGACTGGAGTTGTCACCAGATGGGAATTCTCTCTCCATTACTGCTTCATCAACCTAGGTGGTAGAAGATAATTTGCTAATGCCGACAACCCTTTGCTCTTCAGCTTCACCACCACCACCATCATGTAGTAGGGACACAGACATGATTGTCTTGTGTGGAATGTGCCCCTTATTCAGCTGCCAGCATCCCTGAAACACAGCTCCTCCAGCTCCCGAAGCAAGGAGCAGCCCCTGAACAGGATGCCTTGTCAACTGCAGTGCTCACAGCATGGCTCTGAACTGACTGGCTGCCAGCATCCCAGAAATGCAGCTCCTCCAGCTCCCAAAGCAAGGACCAGCCCCTGAACAGGGTGCCTTACTGACAGCAGCACTCGCAGCACGGCTCCAAACTGGCTACCTGCCAGAATCCCTGAAATGCAGCTCCTCCAGCTCCCAAAGCAAGGACCAGCCCCTGAACAGGGCACCTCACCAACAGCAGCACTTGCAGCATGGCTCCGAAATGGCCAGCTGCCAGCATCCCTGAAACACAGCTTTTCCGGCTCCTGAAGCAAGGAGCAGCCCCTGAACAGGGTGCCTCTATGACAGCAGCACTTGCAGAATGGCTCCAAAATGGACAGCTGCCAGCATCCCTGAAACACAGCTTCTCCAGCTCCCAAAGCAAGGATCAGCCCCTGAACAGGGCGCCTCTATGACAACAGCGCTTGCAGCACGGCTCTGAACCGGACGGTTGCCAGCTTCCCAGAAACACAGCTCCTCCGGCTCCCAAAGCAAGGTACAGTGAGAGAGGTTTCAGAAGCCACAATTCTATTGGACCATAGCAGCTTCTGACTTATTTCAATTGGCTTCCTGGCCCAGTCCATCTGCATTCACTGCTTTGATTTAGCAGCCATGCTCTGTAACTTCGGACTGGCTGTTGTGCGCCTGCCGAAATTTCAGTACTAATTTTAAAACACTAGTTTGTATTTCTTACAAAATTACTGTTGCCCAATTTTTTTTTTCTTGATTTTTTTCTCTGTTAGGATAAGCATGTAATGTATGAATCTGTCGAGTTGAGTGTGGTACAGCTACTCTGAGAACTAGAATTATTACCCTTCCTGCCAAAATTTAATTATTTTTTCCAGCTATTACTTTTACTGAAAACTGCTGCCAGATTCTATGCTTTTTTTTCTCTGTTTAAGGCAGTTAAATGTGGTACAGCTCCTCTGAGAACTAGAATTATTACCCTTCCTTCCGAAATGTCATTGTTATATCCAGCTAGTACTTTTACTGGCAACTGCTGGCAGATTTTATGCCTTTTTTCTCTGTTTAAGGCCAGCTTGTATTGTTGATTATGTTAGCATTAAGGATTTCAGCTCCTCAGTGAAACTAGTATTTTTTTACTCTCACCTGTTAGAGACTTCTTCCTTCTTTCCTCACTACTGTCTGATTCTTTCACTTGTTCTGTAATCCCTGTATACTCTGTCTGGTCTCTACAGTGACAGCATCACAGCTCCATTGTGATAAAAGCGAATTTTTGCCATCAACCAGACAGAGCCATCTTCCTTTTCTCCTAACTCCTAATTCTTAAACACTCTAACCCTTATTTGTGAAACTGTAATTTCTGTTCATCTGTCTTGACTGGCCACACTACCCACTCCCCCATGTCAATCTATGGCCATTAGCTAAGGCACCTTCCTCTCTGCTACCCCCTTCACAATTCTTTTATCTTCTTTCCTTGCCCTGAACTCTGAGCGATTTGCACCTCTTTTCCCATTGAAACTTAACCTGCCCACCATTTAACCTGAAGCCTGCCTTGTGGAGCATCTATAATTACTTATATCTCTTTCTCTTTCTCCCTTCCTAGGAGCAGCCCCTGAACAGGGCACCTTGCTGACATTGGCACTCGCAGCACATCTCCGAACTGGCCAGCTGCCAGCACCCTGAAATACAGTTCCTCTGGCTCTTGAAGCAAGGCACAGTGAGACGGGTTTCAGAAGCCACAATTCCATTGGACCATAGCAGCTTCTGACTGATTTCAATTGGCTCCCTGGCCCAGGCCAACTGCTTTCACTGCTTCAATTTAGTAGCCGTGCTTTGTAACTTCAGACTGGCTGTTTTGCTTCTGCTGAAATTTCGTGAGCACCCCATCACCCATCCCCCACCCCAACCATCCCCCACCCCAACCAGTATTAAATACTCTCAAACTCCTCCCCCTATTACCCCCCATGTTACGCATTGGCTATAGCTACTCCTGAAACACTTAAAGAAAGTGAGCAAACTTCTGTTAAGCGGGAACTGCTCACTGCAACTTTTTTTTTTGATCATTCTCTTCAGCTTAATTTCACTATTTTCCCCTCTTAATGCTCACTGCAACTTTTTGTTGATCATTCTCTTCAACTTAATTTAACTATTTTCTCCTCTTAAAGAGAATCTGCTCATCACAACTTTTGTTGATCGCTCTCTTCAACTTAACTTACTTTTTTTCTCTCCTCAATAACTTTCTCCCTTATGAAGGGTCCCATTGAGAAGCCCTAGGTCCTCCTGCCATCAATTAGGATGCAGAGGCTTTGATCCCAGTACTTCGCTGATGCACACAGCTCACCAGATCCCTCTGGTTGTTAGCTGCCTAGTGGTGTTATCCTACACCACACATCCTCCCTCATCCTCCCTGGTCTGATTTCTTCTACTTTCTGCATCACAGTGTTCCTTCTCACTAAAGGACTACTCATTTGCTTGTCCTTCCTGGTACACCTGCAACCAGCAGATATGATCTCAAACCCTGATTCTGTACCACTCTCCACTTTACGGTTATCACCACCCAGCACCCTTGACTTATTGCCCCCTTGCCCACATGGGTCTTTCCTTCACCTTACATTATTAAACCTGGCTCAGCATAATAAAACTATCCTCCGCCTGCAGCATTCAAAACGAATACACAAACTACCCTTCCTCCGCCCACCCTCTCCCCAATCCTGCTCGTGCCTCCTACTACTGTCAGGCAATGACAAATTAAACCCTGGACCCAGTAAGAGGCAAAATCCAAACCACACAATGAGGGCCACTCCTGATCCTCTAACCTCCTGCCCTAATTGGCTTAACTCCAAAGATCTCAATATAGCTCATATGAATATACAGAGCATTAGGGGGAAAAAATGGTAGAATTGGAATCCTGGATACTGTATTACAAACCAGACATCCTCTGCATTACTGAATCATGGTTAAAACCATCCATACTACCTCACGAGGTCACCCTTCTTGGCTATACCTACTACAGACAGGACTGGGTCCTCAGAAAGGGGGGGGGTTTAATTTATGCTAGAGATGGATTGGTAGTCAATGAATTAACTGACTTAAAGATCAGCTCGGCTGCAGAGTATGCCTTTATCACAGTCACCCTTGGCCAAGTCAAGAATGTAACAGTAGGGTGCCTCTATCTGCCCCTGAATCAAATGTTCTCCTATGCTGAATTCCTTGCTAGTCTGGACTCCCTCCCTGAGAAAGACACTATGATATGTGGTGACTTTAAGCTGGATTGGTTTGGGTCACTTAAAACACAGTACCAAGTTTCCCTACTGAACGCTAAACTGGAGCAACACCTCGACGATCCCACAAGACTGAATATGAAGTCAGGTAAGCACACTCCCCTAGATTGGATACTAACAAATAATCCAAATTCTGTTAAGGCTATTGGAATCCTCCCTGATGCACTCAGTGACCATTCTCTGACTTTTTGTGTCTGGAAGAATAATTTTTCACATCCCCCCCCCAAATTCATAAAACTAGGAACCTAATCAACTTTGTTGCTGAAGCGTTTTGCTCAAGTATCACCGCAGCTGACTGCTCACCAATAACATCCTTTCCTGACATAAACCTAGTATTAGAATATCAGGTCAATACCTTCACCTCCATCCTTGACCACCATGCTCCTCACAGACTAAGAAGAACAAAAGGCACCCACTCTCCCTAGCTCACATAGGAAATGAGGCACCTCATGCGCTCAAGTGACAAAGCATGGCATGCCTTCAAAATCTCTAGACTCCACTCTGATTGGAACACCTATCAACAGCTATGCACTATTTGTAAATCTAAGACAGGCAAAGTCAAAAGGGAGTATCTCCTATGACTCCTATCCTCTCCAATTCCAAATGTTTCTGGAAGGAAATCAATGTGCTCCTAAAGGGTAATGAAAGGATCTTCTCCAATCAGTGACAGCAAAGGCTCCACATTATCCTTACCCATGGAGATAGCGGCAGGGCTGAACCACTTCTTTATAGACCTTGATGCCTATAAAACCGACCTTCCTGTTAATTTCCTGCACCACCAGCTAGCCGCCCAGAATTTCCACACCCACTCTTCCACTTAAAAACTTCCTTCCAAAAAGAGGTCTTTAAATTGCTAAGGGGACTTAACCCTGACAGCTCACCAGGGTTTGACTCCCTGTCACCCAAATTTCTTAAAATTGGTGCACCTGCACTTGCCTTCCTGATCTCCTGCCTAATCAATAGATCCTTCCTTTTGCAAACCATCTCAGACAAATGGAAAACCTCAGTTGTTGTCCCAGTACATAAAAGTGGTCCAACCAACCTTATCGAAAACTATTAACCCATATCTATCTTGTGTCCAATTGCTAAAATCAAAGAAAGAATACTTTATAATCAACTATCATCCTACCTTGAACAGACCAATGCCCTCACTAGTAACCAGCATGGCTTTCGCAAATTGCATGGGACAGAACTTGGTCTCCACAGGGGTACTACTGATATATTCCAGGCTATGGACCAAGACAAAGTCATTGGTGCAGTCTTTGTTGACCTAATGAAGGCATTGAACCTAGTCAACCACTCACTTCTCATTTGTAAGCTTCACCACCTTGGTCTTGACAAAAACTCTCTCTCTCTCTCTCTCTCTCTTGGATCTCTAACTACTTAGAGAATAGGTTTCAATGTGTCAAATGGGCCGGTACCATCTCAGCCTTATCTCCTATCACCAACGGGGTTCCCCAGGGATCAATCCTAGGGCCTCTCCTAGTCTCAATATTCATTAATGACCTTCCTCTGAATTGCGGAGGGGCATCTGTTCAGCTATACGCAGATGATGCCATCTTATATAGATCCTCCTGTGACATCGCAAGTATTAACTCTGACCTAACAAATGACTTTCAGGCTCTAGAAACATGGTTTAAAAATAACCTACAAGTTCTGAACACAAAACAGACTAAACCCATGTTGTTCCACCATACCTGCTTTGCCACAACCTCACAGTCCCCCCCAGTTATCAAAACATCTACTAACATTCAACCTGAAAATGTTACCTCCTTTAAATACCTGGGTGTAGTACTTGACAAGCATCTATCCTTTGATGAGCACATAACCTGTGTCACTAAGGCTACTAATCAGAAACTAGGCCTTCTATATCGCTCTGCTCCCTACCTCTCATGTAGTGCAAGAAGCACTATTGTCTCTGCCACCCTTTTCCCAGGCCTCTTCTATGATACCTCTATAATTCACTCCTCTAAGACTACACTCCTGAACAAACTCAAAATGGCCTATCACAGAATTGCCTGATTTGCTATTAAGGCCCCAGCTCACACCCATCACTGTGATGTGCTGAACAATTTCAACTGGCCATCTTTTATGGCCAGACTTAACCTCCCAGTATATTGCGTCATCTTCAAGCTAATACACATCCCACCTCCTCTGAGTATATCTAACCTACTAATCCTGAAACCCTTCCCATGAACACTCAGGTCCTCACACCTCCCGATGCTGGGTCTGCCCAAGACTCACCTGGCTGCTTGAAGAAGATCCTTCTCCTTCACAGCACCACAAAAGTGGAATGACCTCCCACACTCACTACTCTCATGCAAGACCATTACTCTCTTCAAAAAACAATATAGGGAAATATTTTACAAGCCTGGCTTGTAAGACAACTCTGTAATGGGAACTGTACCTAATCTTCTCTAAACTTCTCCACCTGCTGCCTATACTCTCCTGGTGTGTATGATCAATGTCTAAGGCTATGAGTCTGTACACAGCCAATTGTCTATACTCTACACTTATGTACTATTTGACTCTACTATGATTATATTGTATACTCGTATCAACCTTACTGTTGGTTCACCTATGTTGCAATTGACATCTATAATTTGTACTGTCTCCCAATGAATGGGATGGCTAGATTAGTCCATGAATGTATGTAACTGTCCAATGATATTTGTACATAATTATCTATATCTGTACTGTTTTCCTATGCTTGGAACATTTGGTTCCCTGGGTCGCCCCTGAAAAAGGGACTTCACTGTCTCAGAGGGCACACCCGGCCATCAAAATTTAAATAAATAATAAAATAAACTAAATAATAAATGTTAGCAAGCCAACATTTTTTGGTGAGAGATTGGTGCGTCTGTCCCACACAATGACCCCAGGTGAACTGAATACATGCTCCACACTGACATGCGAGAGTGGGCAGCTGAGGTATTTCATTGCAACCAAGGTCACTGTTGGCCACTCAGTGACCTTGTCGCTCCAGTATAGCAAAGGCTCATCCTCGATGGTAAGGTGCCTTATGTTCACCAGATATACATCTGCTATGCGTTGCGCTGCCCGCAGTCCTGCTGACTCATTTTTCTCCTCCTCCTCCTTTTCTTCCATGTCTTCAACTCCCACTTGATCTAACACATCCCAAATGGGATCTGGCATTTTCTATTTTAACTTGCATGTTTTCTCAGCTCATTTCCCATGTGAGGCAGTGGTAGCAACACCCAGTCTCTTTGTAGTTTCATGTTACGCCTTAGATAAATGTGTCTTTAGCATCTGTGGCCCACTACCCTTCTTATTAGAAGATCAGTCAACTTTTGGACCTGTAGATGCCCACCTTTAATTACTGATGTCAGCCCATGGAATGGCAAAAATATGTGTATTGCCGTATAAGACATGGAGCATGTGTGTTCCATTAAGGCACAACTTCCACTATCACCACCTACTTCCAGCACTTCCTGCACATTCACCATTTTCTGCCTCAGCACAAATAGTAGTTGAATGGCCTGAGTGACACAGGTGGTGCCCCCACTTACAGCATATGTTGCTTGTTTGAGTGGCCTGAGAATCATGATCAGGCTATCCATTTGGTGCCACTGCTGTGTTGTAAGAGACATGGATACTCCAGCACTGTCAAGACTTGTATGTAGCAACAGATATTCAGATATGGCTTTATACTGCTCGTACATGTATAGTGTCTAGTTTCATCTTGTGATGACATCTAGCTTCATATGGTGCTGAGGTAGTTTGTTTTGTATCTGCAGATGACGGAGCTGGTCACTGGCTTTTCCGGAATGGGCAAAGTGGACATAGATGCATCAGGCCACAGTCAACGTGGCCTTGATATCAGGATGGGTTAGAAACTCCTGCACAATGAGATTAAGACAGTGTGCCAGGCATGGCACTCTGAGAAACCCCCCCAATCACTGATGCATTTCACAACATTCAAGCCATTACTGCTCACAATAAAACCTGATTTCAATAACTGGGGGTGAAACCACTTATTCATCAGTCTCAGTAAGGAGCACTTTCAGCATTTTCTCACCCATTTGTGATCCACTTATAGTCTTCATTGTCAGCGTGGCATTCTGTTGAATACCCAGAGTGTTGTTGCCACCACAACTGGGCTTACTACAATTTTTCCCATGTCTAGAGTCAAATACTACCCCAAGTATCTGTGCCCAATGTACTGTAATGCACAACATAGGAGCTATTAGTTCTTTGGCCACTGGTCCACATATCCATGCACAAATGTTTGTATGGTGATGCTGAATGCTTTGGGACATGGTTTACCATCTCTGACACTGTACCTTAGGGTTCAGGGATGGCACATTAAGAAAAGTATGTTCTGAATGGAATCTGCAATTTGGGGCGGGCACGGGCCATCAACCTGTGAAATCCAGCATTCTCAACAAAAGGGAATTGCAATAGATCAATTGCCAGCATTTCAACAGTTGCTGCATTTAGATCACGTGCAGTAGCGTGATTGGGAGTGAATTTGGAGCGATGCTCAAACATGTTGTGCAGCATAGGATGGACCTTTCTTGGATTCGACTTGGGGGTCTTTTTGAGGGCCAGGGGGAGAGTAAAAGGGAATAAAAACAGCAAAACCAGAGGTTGAATATTAGGAGTATTACACAGTGCCACTTCAATAGACAGCCACTGTGGGACATAGGGATCAGAAGGTAAATCCACTGGGCAGAGCCCCATTTAAAATACTTATTACCGTGGGAGGCCAGATAAAAATAAAAGTTAGAGAGCTGAAGGTCACCCAGGAATTTTGGAAGGGGCTATTAGTATGATTTAACACTTTTATCATGTGATTTTAACATTTTTGTACGTACAGTGCTGATTTAGAACAGCAATTATTTTAACAAAATAAATTTGATTTTTGTTACTAGAACTTGATTAGGCACCCTAGTTACTTGTTTAGTTTTTTTCTTTCACCAAAGAAAACAGTTGTTAAACAGGCTTCATTATTTAATATCTAAAAACTGGCGACATGTTATTTCAGGATTCATTCAATACTGACTGACAGAATGACTAAATAAAATCTAGTTAGCACTGCATTAGCTAGATGTCTTCAGATTTTAGAAGACATGCTACATAATGATTAATTTGCAATTCATTTGAAAAATAAACTCCTTTCATTATGTTGAAATCATATACAAGTGACAATATATCTATCTAACAATGTATGCAATCAATACATGCTGCAGCTAACAATAAAATATTTATTTGGGAGTACTGGGATGTATAGTGAACCCGTACAATTTCCTTGCAATTTCTGCAAAAAGTTTCTGCATTTTTGGGTACAATTTTCTGCAAATTCTAGTAACCTTGCTTATAAAGCATCACTCGATATGGAAAATAATCACAGTAAATAACATTATGTAACAAACAAAAAAATCCAGCACAAGTGGCAGTGAGAAGAAACTGCTCACAAATAACAAACTTGGCTCACCATGGAAAAAGTAAGCACTCACCATAGAAAGATATCCTTTCTAATAGTCTAAAGTGTGGAAATTCAGTGTAGTCTTTTAATGTGGGTCAAAAGGCACAAACATGCCGAACCCTATCCGGGTTCTTCCTCAGGAGTTAGTATAACCCCTGTTACTCCATAATTAGCGTAAATGCAACATCTTGTAGTCCATATTTGTACTAAGTCAAAATGGTGTAGACATGGGGGAACCTAACTGATATGCCACAATCCCCATACCACAGCTGACGATTGTGCGATACTGTCTTTCAGCTAGCTAGATACATGTCCATCCAGGAAATAGTCTCAGTGGAGCTGGAGGATGAATGTGATTTGCTCCATTGCCAGGAACTGTTATTGGTGCAGTTATCTAGGTGCTTGTCTCAGGTGGCTGAAGGGAATTATCTGTACAATTAACTAAGTGTAGAAAGACCTGTGAAGTAGGGGGAGTGGCTTAGCTAGAAGGAAGCCAGGTTAAAGACAGATTTAAAAACTGCCCTAGATAGCTTCTGCCAGAGAACAGGCAGAGGAGGACACCAAGAAGAAGGAGCTGCTGTTAAAACTATACTTCTCTACTGGGACTAAAGAAGTAGAACTCTACTACTGGGACCTTCAATTTAGGGTAAAAACGAAACAAAACAAAAAAGTTAGTGTGTTTGTCTGAGCTGGCTGAAGTGAATTGTCATCTGTGCAGTTATCGAGGTGTTTGTCTCAGGTGGCTGAAGGGAATTATCTGTGCAATTAACTAAGTATAGAAAGAGCTGTGGCGTAGCTGGAGTGGCTTATCTAGAAGGAAGCCAGGTTAAAGACAAATTTAAAAACTGCCCTAGATAGCTTCTGCCAGAGAACAGGCAGAGGACACCAAGAAGAAGGAGCTGCTGTTATAACTATACTTCTCTCCTGGGACTAAAGAACTAGAACTCTAATACTAGGACCTTCAATTTAGGGTTAGAAACAAAACAAAAAACTTAGTGTGTTTGTCTGAGTTGGCTGAAGTGAATTATTATCTGTGCAGTTATCTAGGTGTTTGTCTCAGGTACTTGAAGGGAATTATCTGTGCAATGTAGAAACAGCTGTGAAGTAGGGGGAGTGGCTTAGCTAGAAGGAAGCCAGGTTAAAGCCAGATTTAAAAACTGCCCTATATAGCTTCTGACAGAGAATAGGCAGAGGACACTAAGAAGAAGGAGCTGCTGTTAAAACTATACTTCTCTACCGGGACTATATTGTGCTCCTTCCCTTCCATCCACCCCCCCCCCACTCAAAGCCAGTTCTATTTTTATAGGCACAGGATTTGACTGACAACAAGAACTTCCAGTTTGGGAGCAGGAAGTAAGTGATTACAGAGCCACAAAAGACTCACCATCCTAGAAGGAAAAGAGTAGCTCTCCGTCCACCCCCAGCTGCTGGAGGTATGAATCTGAGTAAGTAAGGAGACTACTGAGAAATATAGGAACTTCTTGTCTCAGAACAGGAAGATCAGGAGCTAAAAGGGCACAGAGGCAGTAAGTAAGTATGGAGAAAAAATAAAAATAAACAGAGGAAAGAGTAAGTATTCCAAACAACAGTTAAGAGGCCAGAAATAAGACATGATGGGAGTGGTGCAGTGCAGTGGCTGTGGAGCAGCAGTCTTCTCGGAGACGTTCTGGAGGATGCGGTGTTGTCCCATCTGCAGACACCTCTCTGGGATGAGGGAGGAGGTTGTTCATCTCCAGGCAGAGTTGGCCAGGATTTGGGGGACATCCTCTTCCACCCAGGGACCACCAGGGCCACTGTCATTGCTTCAGAGTTTGCCAAGAAAGAGGAGCAGTTGGACCACAGTGGGCTCAGAGAGGATGAGGGTGGTGGGACAGAGGTGCATCCCTCCAGTTGTACCTCTCCACAACTCATATGCTGTTCTGGCAAAGTGTGGTTCCTCTATGGAGGCACCCGCAGTGGAGACCAAGGAGGATGCTAGGAACCTCCACAAAGGAGACCCACAGAAGGGTGGCATGGGACCCCACAGGGGAAGAAAACAACTCCTGGTGGGGGTCTCCATTGTTAGGGGGGCAGAAGTAGGGGAGGAAGAGGAGAGGGAGGTAAGGTGGCTGCCTGGTGCCATGGCTTGGAGGGACAGGGAGCGAATCCTCAGGATCGCTGGAGCAGCTGCACGGGGGAGGGAGCTGGATGTCATTGTTCACCTAGGGACAAATGACCTGGCTGAGAAAGGGATTGCAACAGTGCAGGAAGAGTTTGTGAAGTTGGGGAAGGGCCTTAGACAAGTAGTATGCACGGTAATCTTCTCGAAGGTCCTGCCTGTCTATGGCATGGATGAGGCTAGGGTGCTCCACAACATGGGATTCAATCAGTGGTTGAAAAACTGGTGCAGAACTCAGGGTTTTGGCTTCATTGGGGACTGGGGGTCCACCTGGAGTGATGCAGGCCTATACCAGTGTGATGGTCTGCATCTGTCCAGGAGGGGAACCAGGATCCTAGGTGATTGGTTTAAATGCTTCATTGGCAAGCATTTAAACTAGCCAAGGGGGGATGCACTGGAAAGGAACAGGGAAATCCTAGTCCCCCCAAACAAAAAATCAGGGTAGTAAGTGAGGTAAACACCAAGATAGAGATGTCAATATGGAGAAGGCAGGGGTAAATGGAGAAAATGACAATGGCAATAAGGACAGGGATGGGGCAAAAAGGGGTAAGGCCATCAAGAAATGGAGGGTAATGAGTACCAATGCCCAAAGTCTGGGCAACAAGCTCCCTGAACTTGTGGCCTTGATGGAAGAGGGATGCCTGGATATCGTAGCAGTCACAGAAACATGGTACACAGAGAACCATGACTGGGATGTTAACATACCAGGGCACACAACCTACAGGAGAGACATGGAGGGTAGAAGGGGGGAGGAGTAGCTCTCTATGTAAGAGAAGGAATAAAACAATGGAACAAAAGAGTAAACAGGGAAGGGAGGAGATGAGGCACTGTGGGTCACCTTAGAGATTGGAAATGGCACCACAATCTGCACAGGGGTTGTATACAGACCCCCATGACAGGGAGAGGGAATGGACAAGGATATGATAGAAGGTATCCTTAGGATGGCAGAGAAATGGGAGATACTGTTGATGGGGGACCTGAATATGCCATATGTTAACTGGAGCACCTTTGCTGCAGCCACATCCAAGAGCAGGACCATTCTCGATACCCTACAGGTGGCATGCCTCAAGTAGCTAGTTTTGGAACCCACTTATGAGGGAGCAATCTTAGACCTCATACTCTCAAATGGGGACAGTGAGAGGATCTCAGATCTAGAAGTGGGTAGCCATCTGGGAACAAGTGACCACCAAACAGTGTGGTTCATGATAAACTCAGCTACAGAGTCAAGCCATACAAAAGTGAGGGTACTGGACTTCAGGAGGGCTGACTTTGGCAAGATGGGAGAGTGCCTTAGAAAAGCACTAGCAAACAGGCTAGAAGAAGGGGTGGAGCAACAATGGGGAAACATCAAAACTGCCATCACAGAGGCAACAAGCCTTTGTGTGAAGCAAATAAACAAATCAAAATGAAAGAAAAAGCCACTATGGTTCTCAAAAGAGGTGGCGGGGAAGGTTAGGGAGAAAAAGATAGCATTTAGGAAGTATAAGGAAACACAGAAGGAGCAGGACAGAGAACTTCATCAGTTAAGGCAGAAGGAAGCAGGGAGGGAGTCAGAATAGCAAAGGCCCAAACTGAGGAAAAGATAGCCAATTCGGTTAAGAAGGGGGATGAAACCTTGTATAGGTACATCAGGGAGTGTAGAAAGACAAAGGGAGAGATAGTGAGGCTGAATAGAAAGGATGGTGGGTGGGCAGAGAGGGACAGTGAAAAAGCAGGGATACCGAACAAATTCTTCTGCTGAGTATTCACAAAAGAGGGGGAGAGGGAGGTGCCTAATCCAATTAACAGAAGCACTCTGGATGGGGGAGGGGGGTCAATCCCAGTCCTTTCACAGAAGAAAGGGTTCTGAAAGAACTCCTAAAACTGAAGGTGGACAAAGCAATGGGGCCTGATGGAATTCACCCTAGAATTCTAAAAGAATTAAGGGGAGAGCTAGTGACACCACTGACTACCCTTTTTAACAAATCATGGGAGGATAGTGAGGTACCTGAGGACTGGAGGAAGGTGGATGTGATTCCCCTTCACAAAAGTGGGAGCAACACAGAGGCAGAAAACTACAGACCTGTCACTTTGACCTCTGTGGTAGGGAATGTGATGGAATCACTTCTGAAGGAAAGAATTGTTGATTACCTAGAGGCCAGTGGGGCACAGGACCCAAGGCAGCATGGGTTCACAGCGCGAAGGTCATGTCAGATGAATCTAATTGATTTTTTGACTGGGTGACCAAAGTAGTAGACCAAGGAGGGGCTGTGGACATAGTCTACCTAGACTTTAGCAAGGCATTTGACACAGTCCCACACAAAGATTAATAATCAAATTAACCAGCCTGGGAGTGGGTCCCAGGGTAGTAGCCTGGGTAAAACATTGGCTGGACAACAGAACACAGAAGGTAATTGTAAATGGAGTCCATTCTGAAGAAAGAGGGGTTACTAGTGGGGTACCACAGGATTCAGTACTGGGTCCAGTCCTTTTTAATGTCTTTATAAGTGACATTGCAGAAGGACTGGAAGGAAAAGTATGCCTCTTTGCAGATGATACAAAGATCTGCAACAGGGTTGATACACAAGGAGGCATGGAAAGGATGAGAAGGGACTTGGCAAGGTTGGAGGAATGGTCAGAAGTATAGCAGCCTGGATTCAGTGCAAAGAAGTGCAAAATAATGCACCTGGGAAACAAGAACCCAGGGGAAGATTACACAACGGGGGGGGGGGTAGTAACAATGACAAAAATGGAAAAGGACCTGGGGGTAATCATATCAGATGACCTTAAGGTTAGCAAGCAATGTGAGAAGGCAGTAGGGAGGGCTAGATGATACTGGGATGTATAGGGAGAGGAAACACCAGCAGAAAACAAGAAGTTGTTATCCATCTGTACAGACAGTTGGTGAGACCCCATCTGGAGTACTGTGTCCAGTTCTGGAGACCCCATCTCCACAAGGACATAGAGAGGATGGAGGCAGTGCAGAGGAGGGTAACTAAAATGGTGCAGGGTCTGCAAGAGAAGCCATATGAGGAGAGATTAAAGGGGCTTAATATTTATTTTATTTATTTAGTTTTTGTTGACCGGGTAAGTGCACTAGATAAATCCTGCCTATTTTCAGGCATGACCTGGGTTGGGGGGGGGGAATACAGATGAAAGCCAACTGACCTTGAACCAGACTAAGCTGTTGGTGGTATTTTTAGTGAATGATGTATACCCTTGAGGAAAGGAGGGAGAGAGGGGACATGATAGAAACTTTTAAGTACCTCAGTGGCATCAACAAAAGCCAAGAGGGCAGCATCTTTCAGAAAAAGAGATGTGCAAGAACAAGGGGACACAAATTGAAGATAGAGGAGAGACAGCTCAGGGGCAATATGAGGAAGTATTTTTTCACAGAGAGGGTGGTGGATGTATGGGACAGCCTTCCTGAGGAGGTTGTGGGGTCTAAAACTGTGGGAGAATTCAAGAATGCATGGGACAGACATAAGGCAATTCTTGTGGGGGACAGGAAGAAATAGGCTGTTGGTTAACTAGGATCTGCAGCTTATCCTGTAGGTAGGGAAATGGGCAGGCTAGGTGGGCCAAGCTGTCCTTATCTGCTGTCAAAGTCTATGTTTCTATGTTTCACCTTCCTAATCCGGTGGAAACCTAGGGAATCAGGTCCGACAGCCATAGCAATGTTATACATTTCAAAGCAGCTGTAAGCAGTATATAACACAACTGTCTAAGGTGTTTGTTTTTCGTTATAGGAGAGAGTAAACCCATTATTAGGCACTGGAATGTGAGTGGTACTGCCATCCCCACAATCCCTTGGATTCTATCCTTTATTTCTACCCAGTAAGTCTGTAATCTGGGGCATTTCCAAAAGATGTGAGGATGTTAGCCCTTGCCCCCACAGTGTCTCCAGCACCTGTCTGAGCTTGTTGTAACCATGTGTTTGGTTATAGTGGGCATATTAGAAAACCGCATCAGCACTTTCCATTTGAACTCTCTCCAAACTGGGTAGGAAGTAACTTTCCAACCCATATTTAGAGACCTGTCCTAGTGTTCTTTTGCTATGACTATTCCACCTTCCTTTTCCCATCTTGTCTTAACCTGTTCCAGAGGATAAGTCCTAACTGACAGTAGTAGGGAATATAAGTGAGATATTTATTTAAATCTGGTTTTCAGGGTTGTCCTCCAGAAGTAAAAACTTTCAGGAAAGTTTTGTTCTCTAGTAAATTTGTCCAGCTTAGAACCCATTTGTATAAAGTGTCTTATTTGTAGAAAGTGAAAAAATTCCAAATTTGGTAAACCGAACTGGTGAGACAACTCTTGAAATCGTTTTACTTGTTTCCCGGTGATGCATTGTAAAAAACCCAGTGACTCCCCTCCTTTGCCATTCTCTAAAGACCAAATCTTGGGATGGGACTATAGCGATCACCATGTATCTGATGAGAGAGAGAGGGCCACTGCCTCTTTAATCTTAAGGACACACAATCTCATCCAGGATGTGTAGCGAATGCTGCACTCAAGGGATGGTCAGTTTCTGTCTAATAACCTGAAAGACAGTGCCTAGTAGGAAGGCAAATAACAGGATATCTACTATTGCCTTATTCTCCAACTCATACCACCGAGATGCCGCAGAGCTGCTAAATAGTAATACCAGAGATGTGGCATGGCTAGGCCTCCTTGTTCTCTTTTTGCCATCAGAATGTGTTTGTTGACCCCCAGGATTACATGCAGCCCATATAAAATTTGAAAGGTCTCTTGTAACTTTGGAACAGAAAGATTTTGGAAGGGATGCAGGCAGCATCTGAAATTAAAAAAAAAAAAGGAACCTCGGAGGTAGATTCATTTTAAAAGTACTTATTCAGCCAAACAGAGATAGTGCATACAGCTTCATTGGGCAATATCAGCTAGCATTGTTCCATATAGAGGTTCATAATTGAGGCTACATAACTTAGAGACCTGTGGAGTAACCTGTATCCTGAGATTTGTGTTTGATTGTTTTGGGCCCAAGTGAACAGGAAAGAACTTTTAAATTCTGGGGTACACCTCCCACAGATCAGAATGGCCTCTGACTTGGAGTAGTTTAGTTTATAGCCCGAAAGTGTGCTAAAAGAGGCCAGTGTGTCTGAAAGAGCAGGGACTGCATTTTCTATGTCTGAAAGGAAAAACAGGGAGTCATCTGCATATAGTGACAGTTTGTGCTCTTCTGCACCCACCCGTATGCCTCTGATTGTCAGATGTTGCCTGACCGCTATCGCCAGTGGTTCTAAACTGACTGTGAACAGCAGAGGGGAAAGAGGGCAACCCCAACTTGTCCTACCTCTGTAGGGAAGACCTGTCAGAGACATGACCATTTACTTTGACAGAGGCTGTTGAGTACTGGTACAGGGCTTCAATCATCTGTATAAATTTAGGGCTAAAATGAAAATCTCACAGAGAATAATTTAGAAAGTGTCAAATTACCCTGTCAAACACTTTCTCTGCATCCATTGAGATTGCTAAATGAGTGGTTTTGGCTGTGGTCTATAAGGAAAAAATGTTTTACAACCTACTAATGTTGTATTGTAAGAATCTTCCCTTAATAAATCTGGTTTGATCCAGATGGATGATTGTGCCAGTCCTGGAGACTACATCTCTGAAGGACATTGACAGGGTAGAATCGATCCAGAGGAGAGCAACCAAAATGGTGCAGGGTCTGCATCACAAGCCCTATGCGAAGAGACTGAAGGACCTCAATACGTACACCCTGGAGGAAAGGAGGGAGAGGGGGATATGATAGAAACATTAAAATACCACACAGATATAAATAAAGTTCAAAAGGGAAGCATTTTTCAGAAAAAAAGATGCTCATGAACAAGGGGACATGCTATGAAGCTGGGGGAAGGAGACTCAGAGAAGATCAGGGAGATTAATGACTGGCTGGGGCAGTGGGGTGAAGCACAGGGGATTGGGGTGTTGGGAGACTGGGGGGTGGGTTTGGGAAGACAAGGGAGTACTCACCCAGGATAGGCTTCACCTAAATCCAGTAGGGAAGGAAGTTCTCAAACGGGGATGATGGATTTCATTCAGGCTAGATGGGATTTAAACTTGTGAAGGGGGGGCACTGCCGGGCTGATCCGGCCATCCATACTGCCGGTAGGACTGGCCTGCAACCCCATAGAGGGGGGACAGATGGTACCCTAGGGGAGAAATGTGGACAGACATATGAAAGATCTGGGGAGGATATGGTAAAGAGGGGTAGGGACAAGGGTTGGAGAGTGGCTTTAATAAATGCCACGAGCCTAGAGAATAAAATGCCTGAGTTCCAGGTCATGCTGTTTGAGGGTGGGGTGGATGTAGCAGCGGTCACTGAAACTTGGGCCACCCCTGGCCATGACTGGGAGCTTAATCTGAGTGAGTACCTTGTGCTAAGGAAGGACAGAAAGGTGGGCAGAAGGGGAGGAGTAGCAATGTTCATTAGGGATAACATTGAGATTATGAGAGTGGAGGAAGCAGAAGGCAACGTGGAGACCTTATGGGTCACCTTGTGAACCCCTGTGGGAGGGAAGATCAAGTTGGGGGTGGTATATAGGTCCCCAGGACTGGAGAAGGACCTGGAGGATTGCCTGTTGGCTAACATTAAGGGGCAGTGTGGACTGGAAGGGGAAGGAGTGGTGTTGATGGGGGACCTTAACATGCCAGCTACTGATTGGGGTACTATGACGTCCACTGTAACTAGGGAGCAGAAGCTGCTGGATGGCTTCCTGGATGCATTCCTCAATCAGCAGGTGATGGACCCAACAAGGGAGGGTCATATCCTGTATGTTGTTTTAACGGATGGGAATCTTGTACGAGATCTGGTTGTGGAAGAACCCTTGGCTGGGAGCAACCACAACACAGTCTGGTTTCAGCTTAAACTGGGAGGGGGGATCATTCAAGGACAATGATAGTTGATTTTAGGAGGTGGACTTTCAGAACATGGGGGAAATTCTCAAGGGGTATTTGCGGGAGATAAAACCAGGTTTGGATGTGGAAGGTAGGTGGGAGATCATAAAGCGGGGGCTACAGGAGGCCACCAGGACCTGTGCAAGAGTGAAGCGAAAGGGTAGTAGGTCTCGTAAACCATGCTGGTGAACCAAGGAGCTCCAGGAGGCAGTAAGGGAGAAGAAGGCTGCCTACAGTAGGTATAAAAAAATGAGAGGAGAGAGGGATAGAGAGAACTATCGCCTTGTAACCAGGAAAGTTACCAGAGTGGTGAGGGGGGCAAAGGCCTGGAAAGAGCAGAGGCTGGTGCAGGGGATACAGGGTGGGGAAAACGAGTGCTTTAGGTATATTGGTGAACGGAGGAAGGTCAAGGGCCAGCTCAGTAGGTTGAGGACAGCTGGGTGTGGGGGGAAGGGGCTGGAGAGCAGGCGGAGGTACTGAATGAGTACTTCGCCTCAGTGTTCACTAGGGAGGAGGCTGGGGAACTTCCAAAAAAGGGGTTGAAGGACACAGAAGGTGCAGCAGATCTGAGTATTGGGGTACCTGCTGAAGAACAAGCCACTGAGAGAGGTAGGCCAGGGTGAGATATCAGACTGGTTTTGCTGAATGGGGGGGCGGAACAGATGCTGATATTCCTATTGGCCGGGTGTGGGAAGCCCTCCAGTCCGTAAAAAAAGATAAATCTCCGGGGCCTGATGCTATGCATCCCAGAGTACTGAGGGAGTTGGTGGATGTTTTGGCTGTGTCATTGGTGGAACTCTTTAACTTGTCGCTCCAGACAGGGAGGCTGCCAAGGGATTGGAAGCAGGTGCATGTTGTGCCCATCCATAAAGGGGGATCGAGAGAAGAGCAAGGAAACTATAGACCTACCTATTTGACATCGGTGGCGGGGAAGGTAATGGAGATCATACTTAATGAAAGTCTAGGAGGTTTCATGTAGGAGATGTGTCACCTGGATGACCGGCAGCATGGGTTTGTGCCAGGCTGATCATGTCAAACAAACCTTGCAGAGTTCTATGAGTGGGTGACATCAGCACTTGACAGGGGGAGACCAGTGGATGTACTGTTCCTGGACTTCAGCAAGGCATTTGATTCGGTCTCTCACATTGGCCTAAGGGAGAAGCTGGGGAGGATGGGGGTAGGCCCATTGATGGTTAGGTGGATCGGAAACTGGCTTTCAGGTTGCACTCAGTGGGTAGCGGTCGGAGGGGAGGTCTCATCTCCTAGGGAGGTCATAAGTGGGGTCCCACAGGGATCAGTTCTGGGGCCACTCCTGTTTAATGCCTACATCTCCGATATCAGGGAAGGTATCGGGTGTGAAATGAGTCTCTTTGCAGACGACCGTAACCTGGGGGTGGTGGTAGAGGGGGAGGAGTGAAGATTGGCCCTGCAAGAGGACCTGGATACTCTGGATAGGTGGTCCTGCACTTGGTAATTGAAATTTAACTCCTCCAAGTGCAAGGTACTACACCTAGGGCGGGAAAACCCCCCTACTATGTGAACACCCGGGGAGGGGGGGTGAGTTGCAGGCCACGGCAGAGGAAAGAGACCTAGGAGTCTTGGTGGATGTTAACAAGAATAATTCAGAGCAGTGCAGGAGGGTTGCGGTCAGGGCAAATAGGATGTGGGATGCATCGCTAGGGGGATGACCTCAAGGAACAGGGAGGTGATTTTGCCACTGTACAACAGCCTGGTTAGACAACATCTTGAGTACTGTGTGCTGTTCTGGAGGCTGTACCTAAAGAGGGAAATCCAACTCCTGGAGAGGGTTCAGAGAAGAGCAACCAGAATGATCTGGGGCCTGAGGGATATGACATATGAAGAATGACTATGGGAGCTCAACCTGTTCTCGCCAGAGGAGAGGAGGGACCGGGGGGACATGATTGAGGTCTTCAAGTACCTCAGGGGAGTAAATAAGGTAAGCCAAGGTAGGATCTTTCGACTGAAGCAGGGTGAAATCACCAGAGGACACAGTTGGAGGACTGAGGGTGGTAGGATTAGGGGGGAAGGAGGAGGAGGTACTTCACTGAGAGAGTGGTGGAACCGTGGAATGCGCTGCCCGGGGAGTTGGTACAGGCAACTACGATGGAGGGATTCAAGAGAGGGTGGGACAGCAATAGGCAAGGGGTGAAGCAGAGGCTGGTTTGCCTGGGGGGGGCAGGACTGGGGGATGGAGTGACAGTGGAAGAAGACAGATAGAGGGCTATGGTACCCAATCAGGGTGCTCAAGCACGAGCAGACTTGATAGACCAATAGGCCTACTCTGCTGGCATCTTGTATGTTAGTATGTTAAGATGTGAGGAAGCACTTCTTCACAGAAAGAGTGGTGGATGCCTGGAACAGCCTCCCAGCGGAGGTGGTGGGGCAAAAATGGCAACAGGCTTCAAGAATGCATGGGATAGGCATAAGGGAACCTTAGAGGTAGGGAAGGGGGGTATAGCAGTAGATCAAGTAGGGTCTGTGGTGTTACAGTAGGTAAGGAAAATGGGCAGATTAGGTGGGCCAAGCGGTCCTTATCTGCCATCAATATCTATGTTTCTATGATACCTGTAAGGACTTCCATGTCTGTGCAGTGAAGAGAGATCATATGGTATGAACTGCATTCTGTGGGATCTTTCCCAGATTTGTGAATCACTACAATTTGTGCTTGGTGCCAAGAAGGCAATGTCCTCTCTCCCCCCAACAAGTCATTAAAGACCTGTACCAAGTGCAGAATGATAGTGGGCGCATACTGCTTGTACAATTCTGCAGGCAACCCATTGACACGTGGAGACTTCACATTTTTTAAATGCTTTATCTTGTTTAATGCTTCCTCCCCTGTGATAGGGCCATCTAGCTCAGCGCAAAGGCACAGACAGAGGAGAATATTGCCCAATCAGTAAAAGAAGGGGATACAACTTTGTTTAGATATATAAATGAGAAGAGGAAAATCAAAGGGGGAATAATAAGGATAAAAGGGGAAAAAGGGGTTTGTGAGGAGAAGGACCAAAAGAAGGCAAACATATTGAACTAATACTTTTGTTCAGTATTTACAGATGAAGGGGTAGGTGACATACCAGAAATAAGGGACAAGGGCATAAATGGTAGGGAAGTGGACACCAGTCCTTTTACAGAGGAGAAAGTCCTCAAGGTACTAGCACAGTTAAAAGTAGACAAGGCAATGGGGACCTGATGGGGTGCATCCCAGGATACTGAGGGAGCTCAAAGAGGTGCTGGCATCACCTCTGACAACTTAGCATTAGAAACAGGGGAGATTCCTAGTGACTGGAGGAGGGCAGATGTGGTCCCATTTCAAAAGAGTGGAAACAGGGAGGAGGCAGGAAATTACAGACCTGTCCGCCTAACTTCGGTAGTGGACAAAGTAATGGAAACACTACTGAAGGAAAGGATAGTGGAATACCTTGTAACCAGTGGATTACAGGATCCAAGGCAATGTGGTTTCACAGGTGGGAGGTCTTGCCAGACAAACCTGATCAAGTTCTTCAATTGGGTGACTGGGGTAGTAGATCAGGGAGGAGTGGTAGTTGTGGCCTACCTGGATTTCAGTAAGGCCTTTGACACTGTTCCACAGAGAAGACTGGTGAACAAGCTGGCCTGTCTGGGAGTGAGTCAAAAAGTTATAAGCTGGGTAAGAAGCTGATTAAGCAACAGGAGTCAGAGGGTGTTGGTAAATGGTGTCCACTCTGGAGAAGGCAAGGTGACCAGCAGGGTGCCTCAGGGCTCAAAACTAGGTCCGGTCCTCTTCAATGTCTTTATTTGTGACATTGCAGATTGGCTAGAAGGTAATATGCCTGTTCGTGGATGACACAGAAATCTGCAACAGAGTAGACACACCAGGGAGCATAAAAAGTGAGGAATGATTTGAAAAAGTTGGAAGAACGGTCAAGGGTTTGGCAGCAGGGTTTCAATGGAAAAAAGTGCAAAATCATCCAGTTGGGGCACAGAAACCCGGAGGGATATGTACCAATTCAGAGGGGAAGTACTGGCAACCACCAAACAGGAAAAGGATCTGGGGGTAATCATTTCTGATGACCTGAAGGCAGCCAAACAGTGTGACAATGCAGTGGGCAAAGCTAGCAGGATGCTCAGGTGCGTAGGGAGGGGTATCACCAGTAGGATGAAGGAGGTAATATTACCCCAGTACAGATCACTGGTAAGACCCCACCTCGAGTACTGTGTCCAGTTCTGGAGGCCCCACCTCCAGAAGGACATTGATAAGGTGGAGGCAGGACAAAACAGGGCTACCAAAATGGTGCAGGGCCTGCATCAAAAGCCCTACAAGGAAAGACTTAAGGAACTGAATATGTACTCTATGGAGGAGAGGAGGAAAAGAGGGATAGGATAGAAAAGTAGTTACATAAGAATGTACTATAACAGTAGATCTTTGAGAACAAGCTTTTGCAGCAGGTTACACCTTTAGGACTGAAGCCGTCAGGTAGCAGGATACCATGGAAAACGTCTAGCTAGCTACATACAGTGGGGGACCGCCCCCGACATCGGCCCCAGCCTGACGTTCCATGCATCATAAAAGGGGTGGTCCCCCAGCATCCCTCAGTTCTCTCGGCTGAAACTCCAGCATAGTGATGTAATTCTAATGGGAGACCAAGGACCTGCTTCCAAAGGAAGACTGATAAAGGCAAATGTCTCAAATGCAGATGACCTATGGGGAAGGTGGGTGGGAAAGTACCTGCTGCAAGAGCTGTTCTCGAAGATTTACTGTTATGGTAAGTTCTTATGTAACTATACTATCATACTTCAAGAAACAGCTCTTGCAGCAGGTTATACCATTAGGACTGAGTCCCAAGCAGTGATAGAGATGACCCCTAAATTTGGGAGGAGGATAGGAGAAGGGTAAAGGGAACCCCTCATGAAAGAAGCCCCTGCAGGACGGCAAGACCAAAGCTGGCTCTGCGCCTGGAGGCAATGTCCAGACTGTAGTGTCTGATGAATGTGTGCACTGTACTCTAAGTAGCTGCTGCACAAATGGTAGGAGCTTAAATATTTCTCAGGGAGATGAACGAGGTTGCCATCCCTCTGGTAGAGTGGCCCTTTACCGGTCCCGGTAAGGGTTTAGAATACAATGCAGTTTAGCAACCATTTTGAGAGTGTCTGTTTAGATACTGGTGCCGCTAATATCCTGTGGGCAAAGGACAAAATAACTGGTCAGACTGTCAGTGCGGTCTGGTCCTGGTCAGGTAGAACCTGAGTATACTGTGCACATCCAACGTGTACAGGAGAGCCTCTCCCATATTGGAATATTCTGGATAATAAACCAGGAGGTCGATGTCCTGGTTGAGCGTTAACCCTGACACCACATTGGGTAGAAACTTAGGACTAGTTCTTAAGAAAAGCCTGTCCTTATTAAAAATCAAATATGGCTCTTTGTACATGAGTGTCTGGAGCTCAGAAATTCTTCTTGCAGAGGTTACTGCAACTAAAAATAACACCTTCTAAGAGAGAAGGCATAGCTCGCAATCCACGGCTGGTTCAAAGAGAGGTAGTGTGAGCTGTTCTAAAACTAAGAGAAAATCCCAAGGGGGGATCGGATCTCTAATGGGTGGCTTCAAGTGGAGGATGCCATGCAAGAAGGTGCAGGACAAGTCCAGTTGGGCCAATAATTTTTCCCCAAATGGTGCATGGTATGCAGATACTGCAGAAAGGTACACCTTTATTGAGGAGTAACTCAGCCCCACTTCTGGTAAAGAAAGGAGGTACTCTAATACCGATTTCACTGGGCAAGTTAAAGGGCCAGGTCACGGGCCGAGGACCAAAGGCAAAACCTGTGCCATTTCATGGCATACTTGTCATGAGTAGAGAGTTTCCTTGCTGCCACCAGGACATCGGCCACTCTGTCTGAGACTCCATGGTGAGACATTGCTAGGTCCTTAGGAGCCAGGCATGCATGTGTAAGGATCCAAGATTTGGGTGAATCAGAGACCCCTTGTCTTGCAACAGTAAGTGCGAGCTGAGCGGACGAGGAAAGGGTGGCTCGTTAACCAAGCATTGAAGAAGAGGAAACCATATCTGTCTGGGCCAATACGGGGCCACCAGAATTATGACTGCTTGAGCAGGACTCTCTGGATCAAAGGGAAGGGAGGAAAGGCATAAAGAAGCCTGCCTGTCCAGGACAGGGACAATGCGTCTCATCAGAAAACACCAAGCCCTGGATCTAGTGAGCAGAAACTGGGCAGTTTTGTGTTGTATGAGGAAGCGAACAGATCCAATTCTGGCATCCCCCATCTTGCAAACAGAGTTTCTGCCACCGGTTGTAGGAGCTCCCTTTCGTGTGCACTGGGTCGAGATCCGCTGAGTAGCTCCACCAGCGTGTTCTGTAACCCGGGAACATGAACTGCAGTCAGGGTGATATTGAGCTCTATTGCCCAGTACCATACACTCATCACTTCTCGACAGAGCTGGTATGAGTAGGTACCCCTTGTTTGTTGATATAGAACAATACTGACATGTTGTCTGTTTGTATCAGCAGATGCCCCGGGGGTAGGACCGTTTGCGCTCATCTCAAGGATATTTACGTGAAGGGCTCCTTCCATTCCTGATCATAATCCCTTAGTCTTTTTGCCACCCAGATGGGTGCCCCAGCCAGATTATGATGTATCTGTGGTCAGGATCAGTGAAGGAGTAGGAGACAGGAAAGGAACTCCTACCGTGAGGTGTTCTAGAACTAGCTACCATTGCAAGACTCGAAGAGTAGAGTTGGGGACCGAGACCAGCTGATCTAGGTTGTCCTGGTGTTGGTCCCACTGGACCCTGAGAGTCCACTGAATGGTTCTCATGTGTAAGTGTGATAGGGGAACCGTGGCTATGGCGGCCGTCATGTGGCCTAGAAGACATAACATGGTTCTTGCTGAGACCTGTTTTTGAACCATGATGTGCCTTGTCAGGCTTCGTAGATGTTCTGCCCTGTCTTCTGGTAGAAAGACCCTTCCCTTTGCAGTGCCTGTGGTGTAAGGGTCGATTTTGACAGGGTTATGGTGACACATAGGGAGTCGAATATCAAATATGTGTTCTGTAGAGTCTGATTTAACTCTCCCTGGGACAAAGCCATCAGGAGCCAGTCATCCAGGTAGGGGAAGACATATTGGCTCCTTCTCCTGAGTGCCGCAGCTACCACTGCCAGGCATTTGGTGAATAACCTCGGAGCTGATGACAGGCTGAAAGGCAGGGCTTGGAATTGGTAGTGATGACCCTGGAATTTGAATCGCAGGAATCTACGGTGATGTTTCGCGATTGGGATGTGGAGATGTCCAACGATGCGAGCCAAGCATCTGGGAGTAGCAGCAGTATTAAGCCTGGCAAGGTGAACATCCTGAAGTGTTTGTATGCCACAAAGGTGTTGAAATCGCTGAGGTCCAGGATGGGACATAAGTCCCCTGTCTTTTTGAGTACTAGGAAGAAGTGGGAATAGTACCATTTTCCTCTCTAGATCCATGGGACTTTCTCTATGGCCTCCTTCTCTAGAAGGGTCCAGATCTCCTCTTGAATCAGTTTGGCATGTTGTCTCAAATACTGAGAGCATAGTGGTGGTCTGGATGGTGGTTGCCCGGTGAATTCGATAGAGTGCCCTCTTTGACTTAGGTGAAGCACCCACTGGTCTGAAGTGATTTGTTGCCATTCTGTCATGTGCTTTGAGAAACGACCCCCAACCTTCTCTTTCCTTTGAACTGGAGGGGGAGAAGGTGTCTGCAGTGAGTCAGGCAGTGGAGGGGGAAGGGAGGGTTGCCTGAGGGGCTTCTGTGTTCCTGGCACCTGATCCTCCTGCAGCTTAAGATGGGCCCTTGCGGTTAAAGCCGCCTTTCTGCTGCTGTCAGAATTAGGGCTGCTATCCCTGTTTTCCTTTAAAATGGTTCTGCTGCCTCTGAAATGGCTTCGGCTTTGGTCTGTAAGTGGTTTGTATGGCTCGTATTGCCTTTCCAGCATCTTAAACTTTGTTATTATCTTTTTGGATTCCTCCCCGAAAAGAACTGAGCCCTTGAAAGGGACATCTAGGATGCCCTTCTGGACGTCTGGTGTGAAGCCTGAGACCCTCAACCAAGAGTGTTGTTTTAGACATATGCCTGATGCTGCACTTCTGGTGGCTGAATCCGTTGAGCCGTATGCTGCCCTGAGCACTTGTGTGCCCACACCCGAGCCCATCTGAAAAAGTTGGTAAGCTCTTCTTTCTGGTCACCATCTGGAAGGTTTTTAACCAGATCCAGTCCCTGTTCCCACAGAACATTTTGAAATTGGACCATGTGGGTCAGGAAGTTTAGTGAGTGGATGAAACATGTGGCTGAGATGTACATTTTTCTTCCCATGGAATCAAGCTGTTTTGACTCTCAATCTGGGGGCTGTGTGCTCAAATGTTGTGGCCTCTGTGATCTGTCATGTGTGGCAGTTATTACCACCGAATCTGCCACTGGTTGTTCTACCAGATAATGGTCTTCCAGGGGAGCCCGATATAGGTGATCTACCTTTTTAGGGACTGCTGAGGAACTATAGCGATGCTTCCAAGCAGCCGTGGTCACATCTTGGAAGGTATTGACCAATGGCAGAACCACCACTGGTTTTGAGTCATTCTGTCTTACTGGCAAGGTGTCGCCTCTCAGGATCTGGGTCTTCAGTGTCCCACCCCATGTTATCCTGGATATGTCACATTATATTCACACACATTGAGTCGTCTGGAGGGGACCTAGGCAAATCCCTTGGATCAGGAGAAGGGATGCTGAAGGGAGAGCTTGGTGTAGAGGAGACGTGAGAGGAAGAGTGGGATTCATCTGAAGAAGAGAATCTGACCTCCTGCAGTGCTTTTCCGGCTTGTGCACATTCGGTGGGGGGCTGTGAGGGAGACCTCGGTCGCTTCTTTTTCTTGGACCAGCCCATAGGCTTAGGGCTTTCTTCCCTAGGGGTAGTCTGGTTGGATATTTTTCTTTAGGAGGGACCCGAGGGGGTGGTTGGTCCTTTGGGGGTGGTTTGCTGGGAACAACATCCTTTCTGATGGTTTCTCACCAGTAGGAAAAGAACTCCTTGACCTCTGAGACTCTAAGGCCTGTGGTCTGGTCTGGCATATGCCTAAGTGTCTGGTCTGAGGGACAACTAGTGTCCAGTGGGGTCGGCTGACCATCTTCTGAATTTGATGGTCTGTGACCCAATGCACCCATCTCCTAGTCCTTGGGAGGTGTTGGTTCGTGTACAAGGTCTGCCTCCTCTCTGCCACCTGACATTTTATCGTCACTGATGTGTTCGATCCCAGCATCGGTGCCCTCCTCATCCATACATCTGGATTGGCTGATGTCTGGCATTGTAGAGGCATCGTCCCTTCTCTGGGAGAGGACCTCAGTCGATTGCTGTTGGTCCTTTGACCATTTAGTGGGCGTCTGATCTGACGACTGTTTATGGTCAGAGGTCTGCTTAACGGATGTCAAATCCAATGTTCCATTTAGTGGATGACCCTGAGATATTTTTGGGGGGGTTGAGAGGAAGACCTCTGGTTGGAATCCAAGCACTGGTCCAGGGAGTCGGAACCTGATATAAAGGTCGACTTGGAGTGTGCCTTAACAGGGTGATCTGAGGAAGCCGATCGGCCTATTGAGCCCGAAGGCCGGCTGGAAGAATGAACCTATGGCCGGACTTTCAGGAGCTGGAGGTGGATGTAGATCCAGAGCCACCCGATGTCTGGACCTTTATTTATTTATTTAATTTATTTATTAAATTTTGGTGACTGGGTAGGCCCACTGAGCCCCGAAGGTCCCTTTTTCAGGGGCGACTCGGGATAACAATACAAGTTATAAGAATGAACAAGGACATAAGGAACATTTGAGGCATTGTGAGTTACATCATGAGGTAGTTACAGTAAAGAAAAATAGTGGATACAGGCATGGTTACAGGCATGGTAAAAGAAAGCAGTGGATACAGGCATGGCTTACAGGCACGGTAAAAGAAAAGCAGTGGATGCAGGCATGGGTACAGGCATGGTTATCATCATGACATGTAAGCAATTGGTAGTACTTTGCATATAGTTTATTCAAGGGTTACACATGGCCTCTGGCGAGCAGTCTGTATAAGGCAGGTAGTAGGAAGGTTAAGCTAGGAGACGAGAGTTGGAGAGGAGGGGAGTACCTTAGGAGCTTTAAGTGCCATGACCTTGGCTGGAGGAATCTAGGTCTTTGGTCAAGACAGAGACCTGTTGGAGCTGTTCATTGAGTCTGAACTCACCCTGGGGTTAGATGGCCATGTGGATGGGAACGCTTTTTCTCCCTTTCCCTCCTCTTTCTTTATGCTTCCCTGACCTGTGAAAGGGTCCTTTCCTGGAAGAGGTACTTTTCTGCATTGCTGCCAATTTTCTCTCTAAAAGAAAGGTCTCTAAAACTTTTTGGCGCCGGATTCTCATCCGATTAAAAAAAGTTTTGGCAGATCGGACAGACCTTGGTGTCGTGCTCCGGGCCTAGGCACCTGACACAGGCCATGTGCTTGTCCTTAAAAGGAATCTGTTTACCACAAGCACACTTGGAAGAGCGTATTTCGATGGATGATATCAGGGAAGATGACATACAGACAGTAATAAAAGCAAACTTTCAAATAAAATAAAAAAAAAGGATACTTAAGTAATGGCATCATTCGTTAGCTGAAGGCATCCGTAGGACTGATGCTTGCAAGTCAATGGCTGGAAAAGAAGTGAGGGATGCTGGGGGACCACCCCTTTTATAATGCGTGGAACATCAGGTGGGGCCGACATCGGGGTGGTCCCCCTCTGTATGTAGCTAGCTAGAAGTTTTCCGTGGGGTCCTGCTGCCTGACTGCTTCAGTCCTAATAGTGTAACCTGCTGCAATGCAAGAGCTATTTCTCGAAGTAAGATCATTCAAATACCTAACAGGTATTAAAAATGTACAGGAAGGTAGCATTTTTCCATAGAAAAAGAAGCTTGAGGACAAGGGGTCATACTAGGAAGTTGGAGGGAGGGAAGCTCATAGGAAATGTGAGGAAATAGTTCTTCATAGAGAGGGTGGTGGATGCCTGAAATTGCATTCCAGCAGAGGTGGTGGGTGCCAAAATGGTGATGGGATTCAAGCATGCATGGGACAGATACAAGGGGATTTTAGTAGTAACGCAAGGGGAGGAGACGACTGGAGATCAAGTAGGGTCAGTGGTGGCACAGTAGGCAGGAAAAACTGGGCAGACTAGGTGGGCCAAGAGGTCCTTATCTGCCAACAACTTCTGTGTTTCTATGTTTCTACCTTGGGCATTCTGTGACAAAGTTGGTATTGTCAGTTTTCATAAAAATGGTTCCAGGTCTCCCCTTCCCTCCGATTTATATAATTCTTTGTAGAATTCTACAAATTTATCCAGAATTACTTTGGGGTGTCCTAACATACCTCCCTTCTCCTCAACATGATTGATTCATAATACTGCCCTACCAGCTACTTGCTTCCTAAGTTGTAAAGCCAGCAGATGCCCCCCTCAATTGCCTTGTTCATAATAGCACTGCCTAGCAAGTTTGAGATTTTTTCCACCTGTTCACATCCAGCAACATACTTAGGGTGGTCTTTTTTTTCCTTCAGCTGCTTTTTGACCCCTTCCTGCAGGGTAATCTGAGGTACAACTTGTAGATCAAAACTCTTCTTCTCTAAATCCACTCTTCTCTGTATTCTCTCCAATTTCAGTTACTTGATGGTCCCCCCTTACTACAGCTTTAAAAGCAATCCCACTTCAGTGCTGCTGTGACAGTCACTGCTGAATTATCCATCCAGTAATTATCTATGACCTGGACCATATGTTACTTAAAACCCTGATCATTTACTAACCCTACATTAAATCTCCATGACAGATTCCAGTGCACTTGGACCATGCCCAGGTTTCGAAAGATAGGGGAGTGGTCTGAAATTATAGAGGGGCCAATGTTACACTGGTTTACCTGATGTAACCAGCTTATAGAGATAAAGAAATTATCTATTTTGGTGTGTCGCAGTGATGCTGTGGTGCATAGCAAAAGCCTCTCTCTGGGGCTTAGGAAGTGCCAGACATCAGGAAGGGCTAGTTCCTGGGACAGCCTAGACAGGAGTTTACCCAAAATCTTACCTCTATGTTCCCCTCTTCCCTGCCTATCCAAGGGACCAGCTAGTGTGGAATTAAAGTCCCCACCAATAATGTACAGATTGCCTGGGCTATGAACAGTGTCAGACAAATGTTTAATTAGGAAAGCTGTCCCTTCTGCCTGTTTGTTTGGGGCATAAACATTCAGTAATGTGCAGGAAATGTCTCTATACATGCCTTATAATTTTATAAACCATCCCTCTGGATCATGAGACACATTTTGCATTTCTAGGGGTGCATCGCATTTGACCAAAATTGGTACCCCTCTTCTATGGGGGTGCTGCTCGTAAGTTGATGTATAAACCTCCCCACCCATTGTCTATGGAGTTTTAGGTGCTTGTTTTGAGTAGGATGTGTTTCCTGGATAAAGGCCAGGTGTATCTTTTCTCTGTTCAGATCTTGGAGCAATCGTGTCCTTCTGATGGGATTGTTCATGCCCTGGATGTTACAAGAAGTTACTTTAAGATCCCCCATCATGTTCTCATTTACCAAATTGGCCGGTGTGGCTTGGAAAGAACCCCTCAGCCTGCCTTCTCCTTGGTCCTCCCCCTCCCCAAAGGCCCATAGTTTGAGACCACAGTTGGTGCTGCACAATACTGCATGCCAACTCTATCCAACAACAGGCTTGGATTACAAACGTGTAACACTCTGAAAATACACAAAAGATTTTAAAAACTGGCAGCTACTTGACGGCTCTGCTTCAAGGTGAAAATATTGGTCACCAATTGCTAGCTGGTAGGATGCGGTGACTAGGGTCATAGTAATCATACTGTCTGCTTGAAGGAACAACTTTGTGAAGACGCTCCTCCAGCTATAAATCACTTTGCCACTTTGGCAATGAGGCTGTGTGTAGTTTGTATCTCTCAGTCTACTATTGGCCTCTGTTTCATATTGCAAATTGTGGTCCACAGTGCCATTACAATAACGTGGGCTGGGGAGATGCTGCCCTGAAGTCACTGCTCTTCTGCTGCACTATGTGACTCTCTCTCCGTGCCTCCATGAATGGCGTGATGTCTCTGGAGGAGGCCGGCCTGTCCCCAACCCAGCATCTATCCATGGGGTCTTTTGCTACAGACAGGGTAACAAATAAAAATCACTTGTGCTACAATTTGGGGAGGGATTCCTGCAGCAAGTAACATCACTTGCATCTGCCCCCCCCCCAATCAGCCACCATTCACATTACTTTCAGAATTGTGCTGAGGAGAAAGGGTATACCCTACATTCCTTATATTTAAGCACTGTCTACAGTGACCACCCTCCTTCCCCAATAGACAGCGGTCGTGAAATCCCCACTTCTTGGCTCCTAGGATGACGCCACCATTTGATCATAGAGTGGTTTGGCAGTAAGTGCTACGCACACTTCTCCATTGTGCCTACAGAGGGCAGTCTGTCACTCCTCTGTAGGGATGAAATCATACTGGCTAGCAGGAAAGTGAGCAGTCTGGACTACTGTTTGCCTCAATTGTTGAGGACACTATCACCCCACAGCTGTTACTGCGGAGTCAGAGTACCACCTCCACCCAGTCAATAGACTGAGTGTGAGCATAGTAAACTGTTATGTTTTCCATGCTGATAGAACCCCAGAGATACACCATCATGAGGGATCTAGAGGGGAAATGCCCCCCAGCAATGAAGACCGTCACCAGCCCTGGGGTGCTCCAGGCGCCTGTCACCCTCCGAGGCACCAAACCTTTATCAAGCAGTGTATCAGTTACAGTAATGAAAGACAGGGAAGGGCTAAACAAATTTTATGCAAGCAGCAGCCCCCCCCCCCATATATTAAGCAGACAGAACAGGTGGAGATGAATGAGGGAAACCAAGACAAACATCCTCAGCTCCCCTTCTGGCCACCTAAAAACTCCTCTACCCGATCCCCCCCCCACCAACAGTTCAGAACACCTTAGTTTTAGGCAAATACCCAGATTCCACACGTTTCAACCGTTATCAGTCCCAGTCCATACTGACAGATAGAAAGACAGCAGTTATATACTTGCAGATAGTCCAGTTTTTCAAGTTCCTGAGCATGGAGCTCAAGTTCCAGCCTGGGGCTCTGTTAATGGCAGGGAGGTCGGGGTGGTGCAATTTTTGTGAGTAGCCTTTTGTTTGGCCCATACAGTCCTGGTATTAGGTGAAGAGGAGCCTGGTGAAGTTCCCACTTTTTGCCAACACTGGCCTTCTAGATCTTTGACCCTTGGGCATTGGGAGATTTCTTCCAGACGAATCTCCAGTTTTGCAAGAAAGAGCGAAGCCTTGGTCAGATTTTCAAACAATTTAGAGCTGGAATCTGTATAGACTGAGTCTGGCTGGGCATTCAAGTCTAGCCTTTATTCCTTTGCTTCTGAGCTCCTTCATTATAGTTAGGACCCCCCCCCCCCATCTCTGCAGCATAGTGTCCTGAGCAAAGGCATGCTCAAAATAAAGTCTAGAATCCCCAGATATGATGTTTTTTCTCCCCCAAGTCTGGTGTAAGATTGGCATTTTCTCTCTGTAATCTAGAAAGGCTATTATAAAGGGATGGGGTCTGGCCTTAGGGTCCTTAGGGGGTGCAGCCAAAGTGCTGGGGGGCTTTAATGATGTTGAGATATAAGTTTTTGTCCAAGCCCAATAGTTTTTTTAAGAGTCTTCTGTAAAAGCAACAGTGTCCCCACTCTCTGATTTTTCTGGGATCCCATGGATCCATACAACCTTTTTTTCTAACTTCAATTCCCTGCCATGCAGGTTGAGGAAGCCTCTGTTTGAATGTCAGTGGTAGTGGTATATTCAGTGAGGGAAGTTTGCACAGCTGTGGTGCGCTTTTCTAACATGCAGAGGCCCTGACGGACATCTTCAAGTGCTGCTCCAATACTTTTTAGTTCTGCACACAGCCACTCTGAAGTGATGATGTACATTTCCTCTCTGTCTTCATAGTCGCTGTTGGGGGGGGAATAGCATGGCCGCCCACAAAGAAGAGCGGCTGCCACTAGGGCCATGGTCTAAATCTGCAAGATTTTGAAATTAAGCCAAGGTTTCTTTCAATTGCCGATGCATGGCCATTAGGAAGTCTTCTATAGTCCTCTTTCTGGACAGTTTGGTGTGTTGTGGGGAATGGATGGAGAAGGGTTGCTTTGTATTGGGTATGGAGCTAATTCTTTATGCTGCTAGTGCCTCTGTGACATATCTGGAAGTCCAGTAATGAGATTTCTGAAGCTTGGTTTAATTCTTTGCTCTTTCCTTCTGTACTCATGACTCAGTCTTGGTAGAGAGGTAAAGCCAGGGGCGTAGCCAGGGATTTCAGATCTGCACACTAAGTAGACTCACTGCTACCACCCCGGTGTAGCCAGACAGTATAAAAATGTACACCAGGACTGCGTTTGTTGCCTCATTTGGCACAATAAATACAACTTTTGTATCTCATGACACTGGTTGTTGCCATGCATGGGTAAATAGAAATGCCATGCATTGCTCCCAAAGACCCCCACATACCAGCCCAGAGCCTGTAAAGTTGTATTGTCCTAGGGATGCAAAGACAGTATTAGTGACCATGACCAGTCCTTCTAGTTTCGACTCCTATAAATAAAATTACAGAAAGTTTCAGCATTTTCTTTGTTAGTTTTCATGGAAAAAGGAAGCAGTTCAGAGCCTAGTTGCTACCCCCTTAAATAAAATTGCACACCATGGAGTACTTGGAGTATGCCTGCCTACACCCATGTCCAAAACAGTGAAACTGCAGTAAGCCTGGGAAAGACAATCTGCATATGTTCTCATAGTGCCAATCAGTATGTTGGAATTAGCAAGGCTGACTTACTCATCCATATCATACTTTTTCACAACACTTTCACTGTATTCTTTTTTTTTATATATAGATTTTTGTGTAATTTTGTAGGTTTTCTCCCGTTCCAGACCCAAGGCCCTGGCACATGGGCGTGCATGTGTGTGGAGGCATGCACACACACTGTGGAACCAGCTCAACCTCATCCACCCACTCATAATGATACTGCCCCCTCCCACCTACGCTACCCACCAAACATCCACCTGGTGGTAGCGGAACTATGGGGGGGCGACAACCCATCTCCACCACCCCCGAGAGCGTAGAGCTGCCTACCGGCTTGCTCAATCCTGCTTCTCCCTACCCCCTCCCCCCACATGTTGGCACCCCAATGACTCGAGGTCGTTCCCAAACCTGGGTCACTGGCATAGCATGAGGTAAGGCATCCAGCGCATCAACCCTCAGTGATACTGGACTGGCTCACTTTCACTGCATTCTCTGGGATATGAATTTGTCTGGATGTGTTACTAGAGCCTCCAAGGTGTTCCTGGGACAGGGTGTCCACATCAATGTGATCTAGTCCTGGACTATATGCTGTAGTCCTACTCTATGTAAACAGAACTCACAAGTGATGTTCAGCTGTGTCCCAAGTCAGCAATGTTCTTCACGTATGTCAAGGGGTTGATATCTGTTTTGGCAGTTATCAGAGCTCCATATAGATACTTGTGGAATTGATCTAAACTGGCTAATTTTAGAGCCAAGAACTCTAGTTTGTGAACTAGATAGTTCTTCTCAGGGGTTGTCACATTTCTGTTTGCAAATGTCATGGGTCTCATACCTTTAAAGAATGTTGATAAAGTACTGCTCCAAATCCACTTAAGCTGGCATGGGTATGTAATATGTATGCTCTGGCTGGATCAGCATGTACAAGAACAGGTGCATAGGTTAACTGATAGATGATGTCTTAGAAGGATATTTCATAGGAGTCACCCCATCATGTTCCAAATGGTCATGCACTTTCTGGTGTACTCATAATGGAGCATTAGTTATAACTTCTGAAGTCAAGGAAGCAATTTAAGTCTTTCAGATTCTTGGGTCTAAGCCAGGTGGTGAGGGCATGTACCTTGCTGGAGTCAGTTCTGATGCTGTCTACTGACATTACGGGCCCAATGTTGGAATATGGGCAAAAGCAGAGCATGAAGGTTTGTGATGCACTTGCCATTGCCTGCAACCTTAAGGATGCCTTATTCAGTCAGATAGTGCACCGGTGCTGTCCATAGGGGCATGTCAGCACAGTGCTAATTTGAGTAGTGCTGACATTGATCTGGGAAGTGTGTGGAACAGCCCTCCCAGACATAATAGCCCCGAAAGTCCCGAGTGCAATACTCAGCCAGTACCATGCAAATGAGCCCATTGGGTGTGCAAATAACAGAGGGGCCATATGCATGCCCATTATGGGCTCATTTGCATGGGAAGCAGCAGCAGGTTTGTGCCCCTTCCATGGTCACCTGCCATGTCTGACATGGTTGCAAGCACTCCCCCACACACTGAACACCCAACCCTGCATGATACCATGTATTCCATGGTGTCTAGTGACACTCCTCACCCTCCAATCCATGTCCCCATCAAAGATTAATATTCCCTGGTGTCTGGTGGCACCCTCCACCATTCAGTCCCCATCCCCAGCAAAGATCAATATTCCCTGGTGTCTAGTGGCACCTCCCACCCTCTGATCCCCCTTCCCATAAACCTTTAAGTATTCCCTGGTATTCAATGACACCCCTGCCCTCTAATACCTGCCCCCATAAAGCTGCAAGTATTCCCTGGAGTCTAGTGGCACCCCCACCCCTGATCCCCATCCCCATAAACCTTTAAGTATTCCCTGGTGTCTACTGGCCCCTCTGACCCCTGTCCCTATAAACCTTTATGTAGACCCTAGTGTCTAGTGGCACCCCCACTCACTGATCCCCACCCCTTCATAAACCTTTAAGTATTCCTGGCATCTAGTGGCACCCCCCTAACCTCTGATCCCCATCAGTGTTTATGAATTCCCTTGTGTCTAGTATCAACCCCACCTTCAATCACTCTGCCTCAAAAGTGTGTATCCCTGGTGTCCAGTGGTACGCCCACCCATAACCCATCCCAGTGGGCCCCAGACCCCTGGTGCCTAGTGGCCTCCCACCTTCACTGAGCACACCAACCATCCACCCCCTCATATTACACAGTTGATCTAATATGGTGACTGACACAGCCCTCCTCTCACCACCTCGGCTGGCTGCCACATGAACTGACAGGGAGCATGTATAGTATGGAGGGCAGAGGTGCCACTAGACACCAGGGGATACTTAAAGGTTTACGGGGGGTCAGGGATCAGTGGGTAGGGGGTGCCACTAGCTGCCTAGGAATGCTCAAAGATTTACAGAGATGGGGGATTGGATGGTGCCACAAGATGCCAAGGAATACTTAAAGGTTTATGGGGACAGGAGTGCCACTAGTCCCCAAGGAATACTTAACGGTTTACAGGGACAGGGATTGGAGGGCAGAGGTGCCACTGCACACTGAGGAATACTTAAAGGTTTACAGGAATGGGTATTGGAGGATGAGGACTGCCACTAAATGCCAAGGAATACTTAAAAGGTTTACAGAGAATGGGGATCAGATGGTGAAGGGTGCAACTAGACACCAGGGAATAACACATAATGTAGGGGGATGGAGATCGGAGGGCGGAGTGGTGCCACTGGATACCAGGGCATGCTTAGGTGCAATGGGCTGGGGTGAGGGGGGGGCAGCTGGCTGCAGTAACCTCTGCCCAACATCAGGGCCTTGTACTACATTAAGTTGGGGTTTGCAAAGGCGATAACTTCCACCCATTCGGATGGCAGTTATCACCTCTGCAAACCTCTGAATATGACACTGCACCCATATGGATAGGATGACCCCCTCATTTGCAAGAGCACAGCAGTAAGTTAGCACCTTGGTGGTAACAGGTTTTGCCTTCACTTGGGGGGTGAGGGGGGCTGAATTCAGACCCCAGCAATAAATTGAGCACAAAACTTGGTTAGCATGGGCAAACACCCCTTAGTGTCCAGGCTTCATTTTGAATATCTGGCCCTATGTGTCCTACTTACTTGACTGAAGTCTAGAAGAACTGGCATTTGTAAATGTAGAGTCTGAGCCCAAACTCTTCCAGGTCAGTCTAGTACATTTTGTAACCATGTATAGTGCTCCTTAAGAGTCTTTGTAAACAAGATCACATTGTCATGGTACACTAGGCATTGCAAAAGATTTATATCCTCACTGTCTTTCTCCATAGACATTGAAAGATGTCTAGGGCACATGAACTTCCTTGTGGAATGTGCAGAAATTCATAGAAGCCAACTAGGCAGATGAAGACCGTCTTCTCCCGATCTTCCCTTGCCTTTGGGATTTGATAATACCCACTGCAACGGTCAAGCATGCAGAAACAATGGTTTCTGTTTAGGCAATCAAGTGTGCCCTGTACCTATGGCATTGTGTATTGTTCCAGAATGGTCATCTTATTACTGTTTGGTAATCTAAACTCATCCAGACACTGTCATTTTTATGGCCGTGGACAGAGCTTACAGCCATCTTACTGTCTGTAGATGGAAAAATGGAGTACTGTGGTATGCATTTTAGGAGTTTTTAGTGTATCTTTCCACAACTTGTCCGTTAAATAACATACTCCCTTGTCTCTGTTGAGTAGACCAATTCCAACACTATTTTTTCAGCTTGTTTATTATTGCAATGTGACTTGCTATCTTTGGAGACTAATAATTTACTGACAAGACTTCCAACAGATAGCATCTAACTGCAGAGCAGTTTCAAATTACATTCTTGATCATCTCTCCCGATTTGTGTGTATGTGTGTAGCAATGGTTTACAGAATTTACTCTGAAGAGTTGATTTATGTTAACCCTTTCATGACCTATCTTATTAGTGATATTGGAACTCTCATTGTTTTAAACTTGTAGGAAGGGTAAATGCTAGGTAGCTAATGTTTTAGGAGTTTCAGAGGTTGCAAGGGGCATCCTAGGGAATCACAAAAAAAATCATAGCAGTGTCAGCTGCAGTGTTCCAAGATTGAACAAAGCATTTCCCTGTAGAGCACCCACATTTTTCCTGTATTTTCCATGTAAAACTGGGACCAAACTCAACTCTTGTACATTTTCCTGTATGCTCAGATCAATACATGTACACAACTGACTTCATTATGCCTGTCAGTAAAATCACTATAACAAATGTTAAGGCTGTTTTATGGGTTATTTATGTTAAATGTTAAAACTCACCTGCAACATATCATGGAGGCTCTGGAAAAACGTTGGAATCTCTCAAGCTTTGCTGTCAAGGTTCACATGTCCCCAGAACCTCTTGATGGTATTATAGCCATTTTTACAATGTATTGACATGGGATAACCCGGCTAAGTTGCAGTATCTCATATTCAGTGGGGTCACACTTTTATCCATTTTTGGCAATGTACTAACACAGGACAGCTTTGCTGAGATGCAGTATCTCATTTTCAGGGAGTCCTAATTTTACACATTTTTACAATGAACGAAGCAGGTTAGCCTGTCTGATATACAGTATCTCATTTTCAGTGGGGTCTTACTTTTACCTATGTTTACATCTGCAGGCAATGTACTGACACAGGATAGCTTTGCTGAGATACTGATAGCTGCTGTGTGCAATATGGTGGCGCTGACTTAAACTGTGCATATGTTAGTGTTGCACATATGTAGCCATGTCAGCACTGCCATGTTACTCACAGCTGACTCTGAGGCAAACTGCACATGCATGAGTATCATACATGTGCAGTTCTGTAATCACAGCAGTATCAGTTACATCTGACTCCAGTTTGGCGAGAGCACTGCATATTCTTTTCAACACTCTTGCCACTCCAAAAAGCTCTCCACAGCCATATCAGCTCTGACCAGAGTTTATTCTTACAGTCAACAACTGTGTATGAGACATATGGGATCCTTGATTCCTTTATAACTCCATCTGCCAACAATTACTGAAGATGGCACCTCACGTGATCCATGTCAGATGGTGCCAGTCTTCTAGACCTTTCAAGAAAAGGTCTGGCACCATGCTGCTGATGTGGTGTTCCTCTACTTGGACACATCCAACATCCCAGTCACTGAGGAAGAAGACAGTGCTGACATCAATGTCCCGGACTTGTTCTGATTATATGTGGGTAGAGTGAGATGGAGAAGTCAGATGACTCAACCAGGTCATGGTTTAAACTGTAATCCCCCCACTCACCTAGTTATTCTGACTGTTTATACTCTTTACAGTCACACCCCCCCTTATTTCTTGTTCAGGGGATAATCAGAGGATGGAAATAATATACAGACATATGTACTGCGTGAAAACAAACTGTAAAGGTGCACTCTAGGAGTTCAGTGGTACATGAGCAGAGCTTGCTGACTCATGAAATACAAATGTAAGAAAGGCTCAGCACACCAATTCTTACACAGAAGCAAGTGCAATTTTATTATTTCAGCTGGTGCCTAGTGAGACCTAGCCCTGAGCTTCAACCCTCAAGTGGGTCTTCCTTAGGGCAGATCTAAGGAGCTTACAAAAGTATTAGAATTTATACAAAGTTAATTGGACAATTAAAAAAACAGTGCTTCCCATGTGATACAAAACATTGTGCACAGTGAAAAAAATTAAACATATAAAGAAAACTCAAACATTTCATCAAGCTTAACTCTGATGTTTTGAAAAAAAAAAATAGAGATAACAGCAAGAGGGAGGAACACGGGGCTGAGGTAAAAGCTGTAGTTCAAGTACTAAATTATTGGAAACACTTATGAATCAACACATTTTCAGTTTGGATATGGGATACAAAGTAGAGTATCTTATGAATAGCCAATATTTTAGTTTATAGGGTGGCCTACTAAGGGTCCAATATAGTAGAGGGCCCAATCTGTGCTCCATGGGCATAACAGATAGCTCTCACATATAGGATTTCCAGATAAATATTTCAGGACATTCCTAAAACCAAATAGAGAGAATAAGACACATAACTTTTACAAAATAATCACAAATGAAACTGTAACTTATAACCTCTATGACATTTAGGATGGAAAAGTTGGGGCTGAAATCTTTATTTACATCATTTCTTTTACAAATAAGCTCTGAAATCTATTTCTTCATTCAAGCCTAGTGGGGTTACTGTTCTAATGTTAACCTGTTTATCTTATTCTTATTCAAATTTGTATACAGTATGCAAATCAATTATGAAGTGACCTTTTGTGGCGAAAATTTGACCTATGTGTTTAGTGAAACTTAAATTCACTTGATTTTGTAATAAATATTTGAGAAAGTACATTTTTTTTTCCAAGTACCTTTTTATGAAGATTTGTATATAATAAACAAACTATTTTTCAGTGACCTTTTGCAGTAAATTTTGACCTCCCACATGCTTTTTGAACGCAAATGAATTTTCAGTCTTACGCCACTCGTGAGGTTACCTGAGGTCAAACAGCCCTTGTGTAGATAAATCATTTATCTGACAGCTCATCATTGTATATCCCTTATTTTTCCAGAAAACACTGGTGGATTCAAGCTATCGTAATAATTTAAAACTCAGCTTGAAATGAAACAATTTTACTCATATAGTGATGCATAAATCAGAGATAAGTCTGATGAAATGTTTGATTTTTCTTTTTATGTTTAATTTTTTTCACTGTGCACAATGTTTTGAGTAACCCCCCCATCACCCGGGATTACAAGAATCCCACTTAGATCTAGTGGCAGGTAGGGAAGGCAGCTTGTGAAACACCAGTTAAATGGGTTTCACACTGTCTCACTCTGTCCTCAGTCTCAACTGACCTGGAGGGATGACATCATATAAAATTCTCACAGCACCATAGGCCACATTGGAATGTTGCAACTGGAAGTTAGGTTAGAAAGTTGGAGTTTTCAGAGTCAGTGTTGTGAAGTCTAGTGGGAGACTCAGTGGAGGAAGGAGATGCACTGCAGTTGGCAGTTCCTCATAGCCCTCAGCTTTGTAATAGAGCTACCTTTGTGTGGGTGTGTGTGTTCTTGCCCTAGATAGAGACACAGATGATACCTGCTTGAAGTGGTTGAGACCATCCCCCAGTTGTTTCAGTGCCCCATCCCTGAGAGGGATGGGGGGAACAAGATCAGCTCTTCAGGGGCAATTCCTCTGGCCTTGCAGAAGGAAGAGAAGCTGCCTAGAAGATTTGTACTGAGGCACCCAGAATTTCGTTTGTGCTTTCCAGAGAGAAGCCTGTGGGCACCTGCAATCCTGGGTGAGTCTGCTGTGCCAGAGGGCCTATGTTTCACCAAGACTGTTGTGTTAAGTGTCTGCTACTGTGGGTCAGGAAAGGATTCCAAGTACAGTACTTAAGTTTTGTGTATGGCTTGAAATGAATCTGATCAGTGGGGGTCTACAGGGATGAACACGGCCACTTAAAGAAAGTTACAAGTCAGAACACTGTTTGCCAGAGACAGTAGATTGTTAAATGTGACAAATATTTTGAGATAGCATTCTACAAACCAAGAGGTTCACAAGGAAAGGTGTTGATTCCAAAGAAATGGCCAGGTATGAATTTGGGGACAAAAGGTGGGAGACCCTCCACCTGGATAATCCAGATTTACCTCTATGGATTTACTTTGGGCACCTATAGCTTTATTCCAGGCACTTGTCCAGTGTTCGTAGAAAGTACCCAGACATGGGATTGATGATGATGATTTCCCTTATGGAGCTAGGAAGTGCTCATGGGTGGTGGAGGGAGCCACCAGATAAATATCCATGCCATATAGAAATATATCCAAGTGCTGGCTGGAGTGCCATGCCAGGGAATCCGAGAGAGAGTGAGAGTACCAGTTCGGGCTGAGGGCCCAGTGTGCTCAAATCTGGAGGGTAGAAGTTGTGATGTTGATGAAGAAAATGTGTTCTGACCTCAATAGTTCTGTACAACCAGTGAGTGTAGCCCCATGGGGGTCCATCCTGCTTTGTATTCCTGTGTGTGTGTGTGTGAATGAAAGCCCCACTTTAGAATCCCACTTCTGGTTTGGACATTCACAGTTCTTGCTTCCTGTGTCCAGAAGTACAGACCTAGCCCTGATGCTGAGTGAATGTTTTCTCCCACGAACCCTAGGCTCCACAGGTAATGGGTACAAAAATTGAGGCACTGTAGCGCTAAATAATATAACATCAACCCAGCCCCTGGTTACAAAAAAGGAGGCTACTGCTGGGATTTAGGTTTGGAACTTTAGGAGAGAACACAAAAGGTTTGCTTGGGTTAGGGCTAGCATTTTGGCTGTCTGGCAGTATGTAGCCCAAAAAGTAGAAGCATTGCCATCAAAATGTCCTGCTATGTGCTGCTGTTCATGTGCTGCTGTAATTGTGCCACTAGTTTACCGAGGAGCAGTAAAGCCCAAGAGGTATGCCCTTGTCCTGCATCAAAGTTATGACGTTTGCCAGCTTTTTAAAGTGTTGTGTGACAAGAAAAATGAGGAAAACTGTGGGAAACAAACAGTGATTTGTGCCGTAGATGTTGGAAGTGCTAGTTCTTTGGACAGAGACAGTCGCTAAGTGAAATGCCATGAAAAATGGTCAAAATGGTGCTCCCGCCAAGGAGCTACAGTTGAAAAAAAAAAAAAAGTGTGGTTTGCAGTTTAAATTTTGCCTGCTCGATGATTGCCATGGAGGAGAAGAGCATGAGAAGAAAGAGGCTCATTTGCATGGTGTCGAGTGACTGGTGAGACTGCAATCAGTCCCGCCCTCAAGCCAGCTCTAGAGTGACTGCACAGTGTTTGAGAGGGGGGAGAGAGAGAGAGAGAGTACGAACTGGCTTACCAGGAGGAGCATCACGGTTACTGAAAACGTTATAAAAGTAGTAAAATCTGACTTTTCCGTTTAAATCGGGCTCAACTCGCATTCTGATTCATCTGAGGAGAGAGCGAGGTGTTCTGAGGAAAAATTGGCAGGACTGCCAGCCCACTTCAATCCAGAGGCCTCCAAAACTGGCTGTAGGCCGACATTTTTCCATCACAACAACCAGCTACTGATTAAGTGAGTACCAACTTAAAAGCAACTCAAACTGTGTGTGATTTTAACTAAAGCCAGCTGAATCTATGTGTAGTAGTGCTATCATTTTGCAAAAAAGGACTGTGTCATAATTGTGGGTTCAGCATCAGTATAATTTTCAAAGCCATGTGAGAGACTGTGAGTTGTATGAAAGATGCAGCAAAAAATACAGGCAATCGTGTGGGATGAAATACTGTGGCTTTAGGGACTTTTAAGCAACAACAGTGAGTTACAGCACGTAGAATGTCAAGTAGAAATCATATAAATGTGATAGGAGAACAGACAGTGCAGTTAACCAGTTTGAGTGAACTTTATCAGTAGAGTGTGTAAATCGGATGCGCAGAGGCTTGAGTCAGAAACAGAACATTGATGCGCAGGAATGCTGCCGCTGCCATTACAGGGTGGGGTAGTAAAGTAAACACAGCAGCAGGGGAGCCATTTTGCAGAAGTTTTTCCAAAAGAATGGGACTTGAGATAACAGTGAGCTTTTGTTTTTCTCTGCAGTTATGGCTTCGGGATCAGCCCACTACCCAGATCATGCCCGGGCTATGATAGCAGAAGAAGTAAACACATTGAAAGATATTAAGAGATGTTACTATGGGGGACGGTTGCCGCCTCATGTGGCGATTCCTGGATATCTAGTAAGAGTATGCATAATGTGTTTAGAGGCTGGAAGGAACGTCTTCATGGTTCCTCACTGTTCTGGGTGCCTGGAGAGACATGGCTTGACCAAAGCACCCAAGATTTGTTTGGCTCCCACATGGACAAAGATTCAAGAACCTGCAGTTGGCAGCACACAGCACCAGGTACAGCCTGTTGGAGGAGGCTCAGTAGAGTGTGGCGTGAAGCAGGAGGGTGCAGAGCTATAGGCAGAACAAAGTACTGATGTATCTGAGTCCGGGTCACAGAGAGACACAGCGGAGGGAGCATCAGCAGACCCTTGGAGAGAGGGGCCTAGCCCAAGTCTCATAGGAGAAGATGAGATGAGGGAGACTTTTGAATGGGAGGTGTCGATCTCTGCAACCAATGAGGAGTGGATAGTCTCAGGAGTGAGGATGACTGCTCATTCCTGGGCTCAGATCCTCAGCAAAGAAGAGGATGAGGGGGAACCGATGTGGCCTTATGAAGAAGGTGCAGATCCATAGCCTCGGGCTCTTGCTTTGGAGGAGCAAATGGAAGATGAGAGTGGTGGCTCCATAGCCCTGTCCCCACAAGGAGGAGCCAAAGATCCATTCTACATTGCATTGAGTATGCATAGCTGGCAGAACCAGGACTGGCCACCCCCAAGCCAGACCAGAGGTCTCAAGTTGACCAAGTGTAGTAAAGAGGAAAGACTGGTTCGTAGGAAGGTGAATGAAATCTATGGGATATCCGTTCCTACCTTTCCTCGGAGAGTCTTGGAGATTGAAAGAAACAGGAAAGCCTGGATAGTGGAAGAGACCACAAAACATGTGCATCCTGGTGCAAGCAGATATGTCAGAGACAGTGTGTTACAATCAAAATTCAGACAGTGGAAAGTGGGCAGGACACTGTTTCTAGATACTGCTCGAATCGTGGATGGAGAGGGCAATAAAACCTTTCACAATGTGAATTATGAGCACCCAGATGGGGTAATAATTCTTGCACCTGACCCATTGTTCTATTTGCCACAGTGCAGACAAAGTCCTGTGAATGTGCCCATGCTTACCAAGTGGAAAGCAGAGCAGTGGTAGCCAGTGCTGCCATCCAGCCGTTGCCGTACCTATGTTGTTCTGCCAGTCTGGCATTCCAGGAACCAGGTGCCTCACATTCATCAGCCTTGCAGTGTACTGGCTTTCCAGATTCCATCAACTGGCCTACCAGATGACTTCAAATCCAGAGAGGACACCAGCCCAGCTGTATCCTGATTCATCACCTGGGATTTCGGATGACTTCAGATCAGCTGTTTCCTGTCCTGTTTCCAAGGTTCCATCTCCTAGATGAGATCAGCCCAGCAGTTTCCAGATGTGCCATCCTGCCATTTTCCGGAAGATATCTGCCCAGCTGTATCAGAAGATTGCTGCAGGGAGAGTCTTCAGTGGAAACCCAGGTTTCATATTGATTTCATTCTTCAAGGGACTGGTAAGTCCAGACTTTTCTATTCTAATGACACTGCAGTACACACCCTACACCTAGCAGACTTCAGACTGTTTGAACTGTCCTCAAAGACTCTCCCCTTCGGGATTACAGTCCTACCAGAACTGTGCTTCACCGGGCTCTGGCTCAGGAAAGACTCTTTTTTGGACTTGCCTTCGGGCACTGTTGTCACTAGATGGGACTTTTAGGGCACTCCATCCCCAAAATAATGTGTATTGTAAATAATGTCATTGTTTTTCTACTGTTTCTACTGTTTTTCTACTTTTCTAAAAAAAAATATTTTTTGGGATTCTCCAGTGTTTAGATGGTAGGGATTAGATAGTACTGTGTTGGCAGAATAGGGGTTTCTTTGTCTTTTCTCTTGCAGGTGTTCCTGAAGAAGACAAGAAGAGAAGACAAGAAGAGGAGTAGGGACTCAGCGGAGTCCTTAGTGTGCTTTAAAAGTAGTAGTGTTTAAAGTACAGTGTTGTTGTTTGCTGTGTTTAACTTTTCCTTCCACAGGTATGGCTGTGGGGGAGTGTGGGAGTAATACCTAGGGTATAGTGTTAGCTCCCTTGTAGTTTGGTTGCAGGTGTCCCAGGTTGGGGGGAGGTTCCCCTATGTGTTTTTGGGTAATTTGGGTTTTTGGTCAGTTAGGTTTTCCCTAGAGGGCTAGGGGGGATAGACAGGCTGTGGCTCTGACCTGCAGTAGGGGCTGCAGTACTGATCTATTGAGGGCTCTCCTCTAGACAATTCTACCAGGGCCACTAGGTAACCATAGAAAGATCATAGAGTAGAGGCTGATACATCAGCTGATGGCCTCTGAGTGCTTAGTGTTGCCTGCCTGTGCCTAGCATTTGGTAGGAGAGGGCCTGATCACCCCTCTCCATAGGTAGCACAGAGGGAAGGATGGCCTAGGCCGGGTTAGTAATGACTGCGGTCAGTCATTTTCCTGGCCGAAGGTGGGTGTAACCCCCCTGTCACCCGGGATTACAAGAATCCCACTTAGATCTAGTGACAGGCAGGGAAGGCAGCTTGTGAAACACCAGTTAAATGGGTTTCACACTGTCTCACTCTGCCCTCAGTCTCAGCTGAGCTGGAGGGATGACATCATATAGAATTCTCACAGCAGCATAAGCCACATTGGAATGTTGCAGCTGGGAGTTAGGTTAGAATGTTGGGGTTTTCAGAGTCAGTGTTGTGAAGTCTAGTGGGAGACTCAGTGGAGGGAGGAGGTGCACTGCAGTTGGCAGTCTCTCATAGCCCTCAGCTCTGTAATAGAGCTACCTTTGTGTGGGTTTGTGTTCTTGCCCTAGATAGAGACACAGAAGATACGTGCTTGAAGTGGTTGAGACCGCCACCCAGTTGTTTCAGTGCCCCATCCCTGAGAGGGATGGGGGGGAACAAGATCAGCTCTTCAGGTCCAATTCCCCCTGGCCCTGCTGAAGGAAGAGAAGCTGCCTAGAAGATTTGTGCTGAGGCACCCAGAATTTTGTTTGTGTTTTCCAGAGAGAAGCCTGTGGGCACCTACAATCCTGGGTGAGTCTGCTCTGCCAGACAGCCTATGTTTCACCAAGACTGTTGTGTTAAGTGTCTGCTACTGTGGATCAGGAAAGGATGCCAAGTACAGTACTTAAGTTTCGTGTATGGCTTGAAATGAATCTGATCAGTGGGGGTCTACAGGAATGGATATAGCCAGTTAAAGAAAGTTACAAGTCAGGACACTGTTTACCAGAGACAGTAGATTGTTAAATGTGACAAACATTTTGAGATGGCATTCTACAAACCAAGAGGTTCACAAGGAAAGGTGTTGATTCCAAATAAATGGCTGGGTATGAATTTGGGGACAAAAGGTGGGAGACCCCCCCCCATCTGGAGAATTCAGATTTACCTCTACAGATTTACTTTGGGCACATATAGCTTTCTTCCAGGCACTTGTCCAGTGTTCGTAGAAAGTACCCAGATGTGGAATTGATGATGATGATTTCCCTTATGGAGCTAGGAAGTGCTCATGGGTGGTAGAGGGAGCCACCAGATAAATATCCATGCCATATGGAAATATGTCCAAGTGCTGGCTGGAGTGCCACGCCAGGGAATCTGAGAAAGAGTGAGAGTACCAGTTCAGGCTGAGGGCCCAGTGTGCTCAAATCCAGAGGGTAGAAGTTGTGATGTTGATGAAGAAAATGTGTTCTGACCTCAATAGTTCTGTACAACCAGTGAGTGCTGCTTTGTATTCCTGTGTGTGTGTGAATAAAAGGCCCACTTTATAATCCCACTCCTGGTTTGGACATTCACAGTTCTGGCTTCCTGTGTCTGGAGTTACTTGGGTGCCCCTGTCCAGAAGTACAAACCTAGCCCTGTTGCTGATTGACTTTTTTCCCCGAACCCTAGGCTCCCTAGGTAATGGGTACAAAAATGGAGGCACCGTGGCGCTAAATAATATAACATCAACCCAGCCCCTGGTTACATTTGAATCATGTGGGAAGCATTATTTCTTTAAATTGTCCAATTAACTTTGTATAAATTCTAACATGTTTGTAAGCTCCTTAGATCCACCCCTAACGAAGACCTGCTTGAGGGCTGAATCGCAGGGATAGGTCTCGCTAGGCACCAGCTACAGTAATAAAATTGCACTTGCTTCTGTATAAGAAGTGGTGTGCTGAGCCTTTCTTAAATATTACTGCATGGAACACTAAGCAAAATGTTTATACTGTATCATATAAGATCTGTGGAGGGACTAGAACCAGGTAATACATATTATGCAGCAAGCATTAACCATAAGTTAAGGTACACCAGTGCACTATTCCCCCTTAAGATAAACTACCTACAGCAAGGAATTGGGAAGAACTGAGCAGGTCTTTAAAGATAGAAATGTGGCTTTAACATGTATGCAAATAATAATTACACAGAAATGAGGACATGCTCAACAAGGGTGAGTAATACATTTTACAGTAATGTTATGATCATTACTGTATGGCGACAAACGTATCAGTACTTTATGATTGGGAAATCAGATGATATTATTAAATGATGATGTCACAGTGAGATTACTGTACTTAAATTGCCTGACAGAACATATCCATGCAGGACAGACGTTTGCCAAATTAAGTTTGTAGAATGTTCTACCTTAAGGGATCCTGCACATCTGAAATCAGTATGTAACTTGACGCTTTCTGAAGTTGGAAAGGACTTACACCAAGACAGAATGTGGTGCTTGTATTTCCTTAAAGGCTGAAGTCATTTATGGGGTCAGATTGACTGTTTATACAGAAAACCACAGAAAAAGCAGATACAATTAATTAAAACAAAGAGCAATGTATTTGAACAAATAAAACTATCAGGATTAATGATTGAAAATGATCCTGTAATAAAAACTATAAGCAATTTATGAGGAGTCACATTGTAGGAAATACTGAGAGTGGTGAAAATAGAGACTACTGGATTGGCAACTATACACAGCCAGTATGTTCTACCAAAGGGGTTCAGATTCCCTCTGATCACGAGAGCGAAGCTCAAGGGGTCTGTGGGAATCAGAATCCTGTGGTGACAGAACACAGTGGTTATGCATAAAGTTGCTCATCCTTTATTTTTTTATAGTGTATAATATTATGTGACGTGTGCATTGTGTTTTTTTCTCTTTCACAACGAAACTGATTTGTGCATTCTCTAGGGGTTCTAGAATGCTGTTCTACCACAGAAGGGTACAATCACATTCCATGATCTTTGAACTGTGGTACAACAGCATTTTGAAAAGGATGGATTCCTATACAAAACAATGCTCTGCTATACACTATTAAAATATTAAATAAACTTTTGTAAAAACACTTATAACTAGTATTAACATAACATATGGTCTAGTGCTATTGGAACATGCTGTGACCAAACATTTGGAACTGAGAGTATGGAGATAAAATGTAAAATAGAGAATAAAAATAAAAAGGAAAAGAAACATTTTCAGTAAAAAAAAAAAATGTAAAGATTGATAAAGAAAAGGTTTTGACTGCACCAGAATATGCTGCTAGTGAACTGGTTTTGAATGTAATTTTTTATTTTTTTTAACTTTCTATTTCTCTGCCGTATCCCCACCCTGGAGCTATGCTTCTTCGGGAGACTCCTATGTGCCCCCCCCCCCGTGACTAGCTACCTGAATCAACAGAGTTCCCCATGGGCCGTGGTTATAGCCCCCAAGGGTGGGGCAGGACACCCCGATATCTTCGTGTCTCGTTGTGTCCCCCGGTGGTCAGGCAGGCAGTGGCAATCAGTACTGGCACTGGACCTCTGTCTACCTGTGCTCCGGTGGCGCTTTTTCCCCTTTTTCTCTCTCTGTGTGGTGTGAGCCCTGACGTCAAGACGTTACGCTGACGTCCACCACACAGCTCCCCATTGGTCTGTCCTACCAGCTTGCTTTACCTCGGGCCTCCGCCCCGGGTCAGACAAGCCATGGATCCTATCCCTCCCTCCCTCCTGGAGAAGGCGAGCAGTCCCTGGGCCGCTCAAGCCTTCTCCCCCTGCCGGCCCTCCAGCAACCCGAGTCTGCTCCCGAACCTGATTCGCCGGCGTCACAAGCGGAAATCCAACCACCGCGCCGACAGGCCGGCTGGTTTGGAATATAATATTGTTTACTCATGCTACTGTTCACAGCACACATATGGATAAAAGAAACAGAGAACAGGAACAGAAAAGGCACATTAACAGACCAATAGTGAGTAAAAAGCAATGATGGGTACATTTGTGGCATCATATAAATCATTTTACCACATTTAGGAATGCTGAAAAGTTGAAATGACTCTGCAGCAAGTGCTGTGGTGAACAACAACAATATTTTTGGTCACAGGCAGATTATTAACGTAAGAATAAAATGTACTTATGCAGATATCTACTGTAACAAATGCAATAACACTAGTTAACTTTGGACGTAACAGTGCTGTAAATAGTAATGTATTTGATATAAAAATGACCAAGTTGGAAGAAATTGCAAAAACTGTAACTCTTACCAGAATTGTATTAAGGTAATTAAAATATTTTTAGAAATCTAATTACTTAAGGGAGAAGTGAGTACCAGTGGAGATTGCAGTGAAACAGATTGTAACAGCACAAAGCCATCAGACACAACATGTATGAAGGACATAGAGTGAAGGCAGACCAGAGGAAGGCAACTAAAATGGTGTCAGGTCTGCATCAAAAGCCCTAGGAGGAGAGACTAAAGAACCTCAATATGTACACCCTGGAACAGAAGGGGGGGGGGATAAAACAAAGACCGTTAAATACCTCATGGGGTAAATAGGGTACAGTAGGAAAGTATTTTTCAGAAGAAAGGGTACTCAAGAACAAGGGGACATGCTATAAAGCTGAAGGAAAGTAGAGTCAGGAAAGATGTGAGGAGGTAGTTCATCATAGAAAGAGTGGTGGATTCCTGGAACAGCCTTTCAGTGAATGTGGTGGGGGCAAAAACAGTTGCAGGATTCAAGAATGCATGGGATAAGCACAAAAGAATCATAGTGGAATGGGACTAGGGGAGGGAGAATAAGTTGCAGATCAAGTACGGTCTGCAGTAATAGTGTAGGTAAGGAGAAATGAGTAGACTGGATGGGCCAAGCGGTCTTTATCTGCTGTCAAATTTTCTGTTTCTATGTATGGAGAATAATGTATAGGCAACCATGCACAACAAGGCTGTGTTCCCATCAAGGGATTGAGATAACATCATATAAACATAGAGAGTGAAGTCGAGAGGTCCATGATGTCATCTAAACCTGAGATGTGAACAGTTGTTGAATGGAGCATATGAAAGCCTGTATTTTTTATACAGTATGGTGCCAGAATAAATAAAGGTGATGAGAATGGCATGGTAGGCATAAGAAAACCTTTACTGGTGTAATACATTTCATTTGGTAAAATGAGGCAACACAATTTGTAAATTTAAACAGGTGACTGTTTTAGGAAAATAAGTTTAGTTAGTTAATTTTGTCACTGATGTTTCTGACATCTTTTTTGTTACTCATGGTTTTATAGATGCTTGAAATGTCTGAACTGTATCTTATTCAGTGAAAAATATAAACAATCCTAGTTTTTAACTGCAAGAGCAAACTGCTCTCAAATGGGGAAAGCAGGTCAGGAAGGAGTTAGCTAGTACTGTTTGTTGGTAAAGACATGTGCAGGATAACTTTGAGAATATTGTGGTAGGCTTGCATAGCAATGATTTTCTTGAGAGCTGAATGATGCAGATTGTTAAAGCAACTGTTGGCTTCAGCTGGCAGCTGATATGATGGACAAGGATGCATGAGACTGGCTTAAGGAATGTGTTACAGTACAAGCATGCTACAACTGACACGTCTGTGCACCTCACTTGTATCTGTTATATACAGTGTCCATTATATCCAGAGGGGGCAGAGTCTAATATTAGCCCAATTCTCAAAGGGGAGTTTGCAGCGGTGCAAGCTCTGACAAACAGCAGCTTGTGCTGATGCCGCTGTGCCAGGGACCCTGCACCTTAATCTCTATGGGACAGGGTCCCAGCAGCCAAGACCCATGGCCTGTGTCAACCGGGGCCAGGCACCAAACAGATGGCACACCGGCAGTGTTGGTCATAAGCTGTGAGGTGGCAGTGCGCTGCTCTAGTTCCTGTTGGGCTAGGCCCCCCCCCACCGCTGTTCCCCGGCATGCTCCATCACACATCAGATGGCCACAACCCGACCATGTTGGCATAGCTACGCCCTCATCCCAGTTGGTGCCATAAATAACAATGATGGCATAGTCCCCCCTTCCCGATAGTGGCTTCAATAATATTCAACATCCATGCCTCGCTCCCTGATGCTCAGTAGTGCTCCCAATAATAGGTATTGGCCATTCCCCACTTCTCGCTCCCTGATAGTGCCCCCAATAGTACTTATAGTCCATTCCCTGATAGTGCTGCCAATATTACTAACTGTCCAGCTCCCCCATCCCTAATGATGTCAGTAAACATGTTAGCACCCACCCATGCCCACATCACCTACCCCACAGGTGGCAGCATGAATACTGATATTCAGAGCCAGTGACCAGCACAACCCACCTCACACCACTGTAGCTGGTCACTGACCAAACTGTCAGTGAGTGACTTTTCAGTTGGTGGCCAGCCGCGGAGGTGTGAGGTGGGCTGTGCTGGTCGCCAGCTCTAAATATCAATATTCTAGCTGGCACCTGTGGGGTGGAAGGGTGGGGCATGGGTGGATGTTAACATGTATACTGACATCAAGGGGGCTGGACTATTATTAATACTGGCAGCACTATCGGGGATCAGGGAATGGACTACAAGTACTATTGGGGGCACTATCAGGGAGGGGAATGGACTACAATTACTACTGGGGGCACTATCGGGTATTGGGGAGGGGGAAATAGACCACAACTACTACTGGGAGCACTATCGGGGAGCAGGGAATGGACATGCACACTGCCGTATGTGGGCTGACTCTCCTAGACGGAGCTTTGTCTAAGTACCCTTAGATCAGCTAGGACTGGTTTACGGGTACTTTGAAATTCTCCCTCAGGGACTGTTCTGAGAATACTGATGTAGGGGATGTGGCAGCCTGAGTCAGCCACATGCCCCTTTACGCCATGTTGCATACCATACTTGGGAGCATGGGCGGCGCATGTCCCGTTTGGGGCAAGCTGCCTTTGAGAATAGCTCCGGAGGCACACTTTGACACAAGGTACCTCTTGCACGATTCATGTTTGGCACAGGCACTTTGCGTCAAGCTCAGGGCTTTGAGAATCGAGCCATTATTAATTGTTCAGATCTATTGAAAAACTGAAGAGATCACTTAAAATCCTGCACAGCAAATATGTTTTTGTATTTAAAGTAATTTTTGTTGTCAGTGAACATGATTTCTATGAAGAAGGTTTACTGTTTGCAAAAGCAATAACAGGCAGCTGGATACCGGCAGAACTGCCTACCCTATCAGACTGGGTGGAGTGGGTTAATCAAAATCAAGCGGATGAAGACGCTCACATTCCTAGTCAGTTCATACATGCTTGCATTTCTCAACCTATGGACAAAGTGAGAGGTATTCCAAATGGACAGGGAAGATTCAGAGTGATTTTCACTGTAGCTGGATGTTTTTTTACTGGACATTTCCCTGTCCCCAGGCTTAGCATGGGGGGTATACCTCTGGGCTACCACGAGGGAGAGGGGAAGATACCAGTCTCCTGGGATAAGACTGACAGGGGATAACAGCACTACCTGTTAAGATACATGCTGTCAAATATGATAAAGACACTCAGTGAAACTTTTGATTTTTTCTGATTAAGCTTCATTTATTTTCTGGTTTTATACTCTGTGACAGTGTGTGCACATTCAGTATGTAAACCACTGAATCCAATAATCTCATTATGTACTCACTGGTTTTCTTACTCACATTTATGATACAATGTTCATGTGGAAGTGTTGTACAGTTTAAAATTATTTCAATAAAAGAAGTACAAAAAAGGGAGTTTACTGCTGGAGGTAATAAGAAAAACTAAACATAGCAGCTGTCTAGTGAAGTTTCAGTACAGTAAAGACAAGTGTTATTCTGAGTGTTTCATTGACATGCAAAATCTTTTAAAGTATTTAATTGACTAAACAAAGTTTGTACTGCTTGTACAGAATTTAGTATCAAATCAAATCTCTTTAGCTCCTCCATCTCATTTCTACACTTGCCAACTCTACTAACCAGTGTGCTGCTCTTCTCCACCCCCACCCCTCCCAAAAAAATGCACTAGAAATGCCCATGAAAAGTTCATAGTTACTATTAAAAGAAAAGTTTATGTCTGTTATAACCAGAGAAAAATGAACTGGATTTAATGTATTTGGTTCAGGAAATCAATTTTTTGTCCATTACAGCCACATCTTCTATAGATGGAGTGCACTGTGATGTTAAAGCCATACATGATAGCTTTTTTCAACCTTTGACCCCATACACAATAGAATTTGAATCATGCAGGGAGTCTAATGCCATACACAACAGGATATTAGAAGTGGTTAATTTTCATTCAAAAGCAAGGTGAACCATATGCTATTAATTAATAGATTATTTTACACTGTATTTTAGAGTGTGGGACATAAGTACCTCAGGATGCATCACAATCTCACACAGTTAAACACTGTTTATCGTATCAACATTCTTATGCTGCTGAGGGAGACAGATGAGGAATTTATTAATTTTTATAGGTAACCAGACCGAAGAAGTTTACTTATATCAAAAAGGATGATCTTTTTCTTATCTAATGGATAACAAATCATGTTTACTATATTTCAGGTAACAGGAATCCTTTATTTTTACATTTGTCATTTTGTTACCATATACCATGACACTAAATGAATATTTCTGTTAATTAAGATCACTGCTTATGAGACAGGGTAACTTCCTGAAAAGTTAAGACTTGGTGGCCAAACAGCTAAAATAGCCCTACATTTTGGAGATGGAGCAAAATCTTTTTCTTTCATTAGACAAGGACTTGACAGTTTGCAACTGCTCTTTCAGGTCTTTATCAAATGAGTTATAGAACTTCCAGTCATCTAAGAACAAAATATAAAATGTTGTTTGTCAGTTGTTGTTTCTGAAGTTCAAGCTATACCCATAACCCATTTTAATAATGAGACTGCTTAGTGGATTGAGTACAAGTCAAAACAGGAATGGTGACAAGGTCTTGCTTAGGTACACCCATTAGGCACCCAAAACATCCAAAAATGTGGGATACTGTCAATGCATTTTTGTAATCTATTCATGCTGCACCTAGGTTTTGGCTTTTCTTGTAGCTTTCTTTCCATGATGACTTTGTTCCGCAGAAGCTGGTCTTTTGTACCATTTCTCTTTTATTGCTTTTTTGTTCTAGTCCCATAAGTCTGCTGGAGTCTAAGTGGTCATAGACTCTGTCTGCATGTATGTCAGTGTATAGTTTATATGTCATATGCAAATATGTTATTGGGATTTGGTGATAGTTCTTGGGGAGACTGGTAGGGTCCGATGTCAAGAGGAGTAGTGAATTGCCTGTTGTTAGCAGGTGGGCAGTAACTAAGGTCAGCATGTACTGTAGTTAATAGGTGCTCTCCATTTGGGGGTCATCTTTAGCTTTGCTTCAGCCTCCCTAGCTGGTAGATGCAGCCATTCTGTATCACTGAAGATAGCCTCATTTAGGCTGTATTTTACTTTCCTTATCCACTTTACTTCTCTATTGTGCTCAGCTGGATCTTCATAGACATTTTACCAGAATGGCTAAATTTCTCACTTGTTAGGCTGTGTCGTCAGTGGTGTCATTTCACAAGAATCACAGAGGTTGCAAAGTCTTATTTCCACAAGATCAGAGGGGTTGCAAAGCATCACATACCCCAGGTTTTGTGTAACCAAACCCTAGTGAAACCTTGTTTTGGGGTTCACGTGGGTTGCAAAAGACATTATAGGGGTCTCAATTGCAACCCTTGTCTCTGACTGTTGTTACTGTTATAATTTTCTTTTCAGCTGCCTTTATCATTTCTTTGCCTCTGCTCTGAACCAGCAGTCCTGCTCTTTTTATTTTCTTCTTTTTTGGCTTCGGCAAAGATCTTGAGTTTATTATTAGGGATGGTAACAGATATTGGTAGTGCATTAAAGATTTGAAGGTTCTTTTTAATTTGTCCTGTGAATCCAAGGGCAACTAGGTTATTTCTGTGTCTATCTTATACATTTGCTTTGCTTCCATTGGCTAGGGGCAACCACTTTGATTAGCAGTGCTAAATGTGTTTGTTTTTCTTGTACAGTATTGCAAAATCTAGTTTCCTCACATTCATGGGACTGACAGTTTATATTGGTTTGACCTATGTGATCATTACTTTTTCATTCTTTGTGATCTTTTCAGCATCATGGCTCCAGTGTGCTTCTTATATTTTATAATGTTTGCAAAGTTGCTGGAAGATCTGTCTTCCTAGAGTATTGTGACTTTCTGTGAACACCTCACATCCAGCCACCAGACGGGAAACAATGTTTAACTTTGTCCCATAGGCCTACTGGTTTTCTCATTTTTTTCTGTGCAGATTGTGAACCCTCTTATGCACAGTCCACTGTCCCAAATGGCCAATATCAACCTCTCATCTTGGGGCCCAAATTCTCACTTTGATGACTCATGGGTCAGTTCTACATAAACATGAAGTTTGCTGCAGCATTTCCTTGTATATTCCACTGCGGTTGTAGGATCCCTAGCCACTTTCTCTTTACTGTGGTCTTTGAAGGTTTTCTTCAGTAGCTTTTCAGGTTCTGCTGCTGGATATCCCATATCTACTAGTAGATAGGCATTCAGCTGTGCTTTCCTCCTGATAGCTTTCCCTTATTTGGTGACTGGTCTTGGGTAGTTTTACTTTCATGATGCAGGACCTTAATTATGTCTGAGACGCCAGGACTGAGTTGTCACTAATCATGCCTGTAGCCCAACAACTGTCGATCTGTACAGAACATGTAGCCAAACTTTAGTAGGCCCACCTCTCCTTCAGACCACTGAAATGTACAATCTTGGCATACACTATTTTTCGTAAACTCATTGATAAGCATGGAGTAGTTTGTTTTTCTAAAGCACAGAGTAGTTTTCTTGTTTTTCTGCCAAACTGGTCCAGATATACGGTATGTAGCCACATTTATAGGGTCGCATTTACACTGAAGCAACGTGAGCACTTGGATTGTTCCGGCGCAAAAGCGCTTCCCAGGCTGCGGTAAATTGATCACTGCATTGCTTCTGGATCCACAGGAACTTTAGGAATCAGAATGAGCAGTGTTAACAGCCATGTGGACAGGCTGCACCACTCGCTCTGACGTAACTCAACAGTCTAATTTTCCTCTCGTGATGCTCCACTGCTTCCTATGTGGACTTACAGCCCTTCTTCAGTGCATCTTGCACTGGTGCTGAGAGGGGCCATCGAGACAAAACATCTCATTGTCCCCCTGGCAGTGGCAGCAAATTGGAAGCACTGCAGAAGTCGCAGCACACTGGACATGTAATTATGGCTTTCGTGATCAGTCAGTCACTGAAAACCTGTAGGAAATCACAGTAAGGGCAAGCTTATTTATTGCTTGTAATTTAGTGTGTATTGTCACAGCAGTTTTTAGTTTAAGCTACCACCATCTGAAGTATTCCTTGTTAATCTTTATTTGGTCATGTTGTGTTGTTGCTCCTTCATCTATCCATGTACTTGTATACACTCCCTCTGGCTCTGAGCTGCAGATCTGGACACCCGAGTATGAATCCCATAGTCATCTAGGTGCATACTGTGTGATCCTGAGCAAGTCACTTAACTTCCGTGTGCTCCCAGGTTGCATCTGGAAACAAGCTTTGGCTTAGTGTGACACTTCTGATTAAACAATGTTCCCTTCATTCTTGCTCAAGGTTTTTTTATGCTACTATCCTCCCTGAAGTTGATGAATTCAGTGTGGGTTAGCTTACCATTTATAAATGTTGTTTTGGCACATTTGTCTATTTAAAATGCCATCACAGAAGGTCTTGAAAGTTTGAAACTGCACTTTCAAGTGTTTATTGTTTGAGCTGTTGCACTTCAGGTTATTAATGAGGCTACTTAGTGGAGTGAAGTGGGGCAAAGAAGAACAGGAGTTGTGACAAAGTCTCTCCTTTGAATATTTCTCACAGAGTCTTGATGTTTAGGACTGTGCTCTTGCCTTTAGCATGGTTTAGCTGCTGGGTGGTTTTCTACTTTCTCATGGTCATCTTAATAAAGTTTAACATAATGTGGTGGCTTCTGTTAAGTTTTCTGTGTGACTGCATTGGTGTTTAGTAAGGTCTATTTTACTTGTGAAACTCCTCCAACAATCAGTACATTGAAAAGGTTTCTCCCCTGTGTGGATATGTTGGTGGTTATTAAGGTTTGATTTAGTTGTGAAATTTTTCCCACACGCAGAACATTTAAAAGGTTTCTCACCTGTATGGATCCGTTGGTGAATAGTAAGGTTTCTTTTAGTTGAGAAATTCTTTCCACAGTCAGTACATTTAAATGGTTTCTTTTCTAAATGAATTGACTGGTGGGCAGTAAGATTGCATTTATGTCTGAAACCCTTTCCACACTCGGGGCATTTAAAAGGTTTCTCTCCTGTGTGGATCCTTTGGTGATCAGTGAGCCGTGTTTTATCTGTGAAACTCTTCCCACAGTCACTGCATGTATACCGATTCTTTTCTGAGTGAATCCACTGGTGTGCAGTAAGATTTGTTTGTTGACTGAAACTCTTCCCACACTCTGTGCATTTAAATGGCTTCTCCCCTGTGTGGATCCGTTGGTGGTTTGTAAGGTGTGTTCTAGTTGCGAAACTCTTTGCACACTCAGTACACTTAAAGGTCCCTGTGTGGATTCGTTGGTGTTTCATAAGGTCTGCTTTACTTGCAAAACTCTTCCAACACTCAGTACACTGAAAAGGCTTCTCCCCAGTGTGGACTGATTGGTGATTAGTAAGATGCCTTTTAGTTGTGAAGCTCTTTACGCACATTGTGCATATAAAAGGTTTTTTCCCTGTGTGGATCAGTTGGTGATTATTAAGGTTTGATTTAGTAGTGAAACTCTTCCCACACTCAGCACATTCAAAAGGTTTCTCCCCTGTATGGATTCGTTGGTGGATATTAAGGTTTCTTTTACCTGAGAAGCTCTTCCCACAGTCAATACATTTAAATGGTTTCTTTTCTGAATGAATTGACTGGTGGGCAGTAAGATTCCATTTATGTCTGAAACCCTTTCCACACTCAGTGCATGTAAAAGGTTTCTCCCCTGTGTGGATCCGCTGGTGATCAGTTAGCCGTGTTTTGTCAGTGAAACTCTTTCCACAATCACTACATGTATAGGGATTCTTTTCTGAGTGAATCCACTTATGTGCAGTGAGATTTGTTTGATGACTGAAACTCTTGCCACACTCAGTGCATTTAAAAGGCTTCTGTACTGTCTGAAGTGAGAGATTATCCAACTGTTTAAAACCCTTCCCACTGGTGGTAGACTGAAAAGGTTTCTGTGCTGCATTTGCTGCCTGGTGTCGCTCTACACTGGAAATCCGGTCATGTACTCTAAACTTGTGTTCAGAAAACCTCAGTTTATTTGGAAAACTCTTTTCACACACAGTACATTTAAAGCTTCTCTCTTCTGTGAGACTTTGCTTGTGAGCGGGATGTTCTGACTGTTGACCCTTCCCACAACTAGCAGATGTTGAGTCTACAATTAGAAGAAAAACAGTGGCATTATAATTTGGTTTTCAGAAATTGACAACATAGAAAACAATCTTTGTTATACCAATACATATCCTTTTCATGACAAAGTGAAATACTGTAAAGAAAAATGTCTTAGAGAAATTAATGTTAAAAATCCTCATGGAGCAGCAGGGTTTCATCCACGAATTCTAAGATAATAGGCTCATTAGTTAGCAACATCTTCCTGCAACAATATTCAATGAGTCAGTTATGACTTGAGGTGTATCTGATGACTAGTGGTAGGCCAATAATGTCCCTATATTTAGGAAAAAGCTCTTCCTTAAAGACAGTCAACTACAGGCCAGTAATCTTTACATCAGCACCAGGAAAACAGATGAAAACAATTATCTGAGACAGTGCTGTTGAACATACAAAGAAAACAGCTACAGTCACAGCCCTAATATGGATTCGGTACAGAAAGTATATATTTATTGGAAATTGTCATTAAATCTGTGGCAGGATGGCACATCAGGCATAGCATCTTATTTATGTCATGCACTTTGGTACAGCAAAGTACAAAAAGTGCTCACGTTATAGGGTAGTACAATAAGGCACCAATGTGCTGCTTAGTAGAGGTGATCAGATATCACAATATCCAATTCTTTGGTCCAATTTTGGACTTTTCTTATACAAAATCCAAGACTGATCTAACTTATTAAGGATTTAATTACCTATTTAATTTTTGGTTTCACATTTCAGAATCTGAAACCGATCAAAAACTGATCAGAATGCTTATAACTATGAGTTAGGATTTTCGACAACTAAATCCAAAATCCTAATTTAAGGACTGGAATTGGAGATATTTAATTTAAAAATGGATATTCTATCACCTCTACTACTTTTTTTTTAATTCTCTGTTAACTGAGTAAGGCCTACTGCACCCAAGGCCTGTTTTCTGGGATTACCGGGTGGTTTAAGACTTGCTCAGTACCACACAGTATGCAAGCGGAGCTTGTAGAAATCAAACACAGGCCTGCTTAATGCATCAAGTTAATTCACAGCTCGTTACTTTAACCTCTGTGAATACAATTCAACAGGTAACTGCAGAACAGTCAAGAAATACAAAATGAACAATACTGCAAACAAATTAAACAATGAATGGCAACAATGAACAATGAACAGATAATAAGTGGTAACAACTGACCAATTAAATTGGTGGTGGAACAGCCTAAATACAAGGGTAAAGCAGAGAGATACTAAGAGCAAGAGCAGTAGGGTGCATATTGATCACTGAGAAGTTGCTTAGGAGCAGGGTAAGAGGGAGAGAGGGTAGCAAGGTTATTTCAGATAGAGGGGAAACAGACAGAGAATGCAGTCTGACCCATGAAGGTATTGCAACAAGGGGCAACTATGGTTCAAGAATCAAAATAGTAAAACAAGTAGGCTGGCCTGGGTAGGGGGTTACAATGAGCTGAATAAAATGGCAGTCAACTACTCAAAGGAGTTTCACTTTATTCCTGGTGTACTGTGCAAAGTATGCTATTTTTCCATGGGGAGGCCAAGATTATTTCAATATTTGAGGAAGACTCAAGATCTTTTCCATGACTTGGAGGAGGCTCACTATGACAAAGTCTGAGAACTAATGCTCTTAGCTATACTACCAGTCCCAGGCTATTTCATTTTAAAAGGATACACAAATGCAAGTTACTGACCTACATAGAGAAAGATAATAGCAATAGTGGAGCACAGTCACTCCTACAACAGGCAGGTTATTCTGTTTATGTATTTAGAATTTTGTTCAGTGAGATGGCCTCTTTAAAGGGATGTGGTGTATCCATTTTTCAAGAAGGTCATGTTGGACATGACAGCAGCTGTCTGTCCCAAAGTAAAGCTACTATAAGGCAACAATTGTACAGATTTACAAACAAGTTCCAATATTTATGTAACCCCTCACCCCTGCCTTTTTACTAAAATGACAGGTGGCATGCTGTTGGCGTTGGCAGCAATACCTGGTGGGGACCTGGGTTCGGGGAGGATGAGGTCACCTGGCACAAGGGACCTAGGTTTGGCTACTCTGCACAGGGGCACCCAAGTAAATCCAACTACAGGAAGCAATAACTGTGATGTCCAGAACCAGGATTGGGATTTTTCAGTGTGACTTTTATTCATAAACTAGCTGAACATAACAAAGCATAGATGGACCCCCAAGGGGCTACGTTACTGTAAATGCAGATAAGAGACTACAAGGTGGTCCACTTAAAGAATGAACCCATTTCTACTGTTGTCTGGCTCTGGACCCACCAGGCACTCAGCCCGGACTTGCATGCACTTTGAATACACAGCCCGACTGGCCTGGCTCCCCTGCCGGCCACTTGACTGATGGTCCACTTAAAGAATGGACCCAATTTACTTGCTGTGGCTCCCCAAACCACTTAGAGTCTGCAACTCCTAGAGAGATTTGTTTTCTTACTTCCTTCGGACTCCCATCAAGCAAGGAGAATAATTTCCCAAGCTGTGGCTCCCCACACCACTTTGAGTCTGCGACTCCTAGAGAGATTTTCGAATTTGCAACCCACGTCTGGGTACCTACCTCATCACTGGCCAGGCGCATGAGGCAAGTAGCAATCACAGTAGAAATCCGTAGAGGTGGACCTGGTTACTAAAGATGGGGGGTGTTCCCACCTCCAGCTCCCACAGCCCATACCCGGCCATTTCTCTGGACAAACAGAAACTTAAACTTTGAAATGTAGATTAAACGGTGGATGACCTGTAGCACCCCCTCTACAACATTACTTGAAATCCATTCAGACTTTAAATTTTTAAACTACTCCATTTGTTTGTCCTAGTACAATAGGCCTCCAAAAAGTAGTTCACATCCCAGCTTTTTTTCACATTTTCCAAACTGAAGAAACATATTGTTTGCCCTCTCAAACAGAGCATAACACTCACCCTTTCGTTGCAGGTGCCCCACAGGCGTAGTGCCACTTCTTTCACTGTTATCAGACCAGAACAGAAACTGTAAAAAGGCAGCTTTCTTCTGTAGTGGAAATTAGGGGATTGCCCCTGGAATCCACAGAGGGACTTTGCCCCCAGAGAGAGGGGGCACTGAGACCTGGACAGCGGTCTCCACCACTTAAAACTGGACACTGATTTTCTCCCAAGGAGGTAAACAGAAAACACTTCCTTCCTGCTTGTAAGTAAACAGAAGACTGACTTTGAAAACTCCCAAAGTTCTAACTCACTCCCTGTGCTGCAGATTCCAATGTGGCTTATGCAGCTGCGACAGTTCTATGGTGATGTCATCTCTCAGTCTCAGCTGTGACTGAGACAGAGTGAGACAGTGTGAAACCCATTTAACTGGAGTTTCACAAGCTGCCTTCCCTGCCTACCACTAGGTCTTACTGGGATTCTAGTAACCCCGGGTAACAAGGGGTTACACTCGCCCTTGACCAGGAAAATGACTGTCCCCAGTCATTAATCACCTGGCCTTAGGCCATCCCACCCTATGTGCTACCTGCAGAGGGGGGTGATCAGGCCCCCCCTCCTACCATGTGCAAGCACAGGCAGGCAACACTAAGGGCCTAGAGGCCTGTAGCTGACATGTCAGCCTCTACTCTATCCACTTACTATGGACACCTAGTGGCTCTGGTAGAACCATCCAGAGCATAGCCCTGATAGATCAGCACTGCAATCCCTACGGCCATTCAGGACCACAGCCTGTCTATCCCCCCTAAACCTCTACGGAAAACCTATCTGCCTCTAACATAATATTCCAAACAAAACAAAACCCGGGGACCTCCCCGACCTTGGGCAACCTGCAACCCACCATTAAAATACCAATTACTGCCTCCTCTCTAACCCCACAACCACACCTGTGGAAGAAAAAGGGTTAACACAGTAACAACCATAGCAATAACAACACAGTACTTTAAATTTCTACACAATAAAGCACAGACGAGGAACTCTGATGAGCCCCTCCTCCTCTTCTTGTCTTCTCTTCTGTCTTCCCAGGAACACCTGTAAGAAAAAGACAAAAACAAAACACACTCCTGATCTGCATACACAGTCTACCTAAAACCCTTACCATACAAGAACACTGAACAATCCCAAAAATATTTTTTTTTTAGAAAAAAAGGTAGAAAAACAGTATTTACATTAGAGTACAATAATGACATTATTTACAATACACATTTGGGGGGATGGAGTGCCCTAAAAGTCTCAACTAGTGGTCATAAGGCCCGAAGGCTAGTCTAATAAAGAGTCTCTCCTGGGCCGGAGCCCCATGAAGCATAGTTCTAAAAGGCCAAAGTCCCGAAGGGGAGAGTCTTTGCGGACAGTTCACACATTTTTGAAGTCTGTAGTGTAGGGTGTGTACTGCAATGTCATAAAGATAGAAAAAGTGTTTCGGACTTACCAGCCATTTGTAGTATATGAATTGCACCAACCTTGTCCACAGCCGAAGACTCTCCCTGGCAGCATTTCTTCTGGTACAGCTGGGCGGACATCTTCCGGGAACCACAGGAGGGCACATCTGGAAACAGCTGGGCTGATGTCATCAATGGAGAAGGAACCTTAGAACAGGAAACAAAAGAAAAACAGCTGGTCCGACGTCATCCAATTACCAGGCGATGAACAGGAAACAGCTGGGCTGGTGTCCTCTCTGGATCTGAAGTCATCTGGTGGGGGTAGATGGTTGCTGAACAGGACAGTACACTGTAGACTGATGAATGGGAGCACCTGAGTCCTTGGTTATTCATATTGGCGGATCAATAAGGGCACTTCACAGTCTGGTGTGGCAGTATTGACTACCACTGCTCGGCTCTCCATTTTGTAGGCACGGGCTTAATTACTGGGAGGTCCTTGCACTGAGGCCAATAGTACCGGGGTCAGGGCCTGGATTCATACTCCTGCCTGGAGCGAACATAACTCACACAGTGGGAGACTTCACATCCTCTCCATCCACTATTCTTACTCTGTCCATAAACAGTGTCCTGCCTTCTTCCACTGTGTATACTTTTGTGGAACAGTCTATTTTTACATGCTGGTTAGCCCCAGGATGCACATGTTTCATTGCTTCATCCCAGATCCAGGATTTCCTGCAGTCCTCAATCTCCTCCCAGACTCTCTGAGGAAAGGTAGGAAAGGTCATACCATAGATTTCATTTGCCTTTCTATGAACCAGTCTCTCCTCTTTACTTGCTTTGGTCAATCTGAGACCCGCTGGCCTGGCTTGGGGGTGGCCAGTCCTGGTTCTGCCAGCTTCGCATCCTCAAAGAAATTAAAAACGGATCCCTGACTTCTTCTTGTAAAGCCAGGGCAGTGGCATCACCGCCTTCTTCAACACATTCTTCCGAGGCAAGATCTTGAGGCTGTGTACCCGTTCCTTCCTCACAAGGCCACATAGGTTCCCCCTTATCTTCCTCTTCACTGAGGATCTGAGCCCAGGAGTGAGCAGTCTTTCTCACCCCTGAGACTATCCATTCATCACTAGGAGCAGAGGTCGACACCTCCCATTCAAAGGCCTCCCGCATCTCATCTTCACCTGCGAGACTTGGGCTAGGCCCCCCCACCCAGGGGTCTATTGATGCTTTATCTGAACTTTCTTTCTGAAATCCAGCATCCAAAACTTAAATTTCAGGTTCAGTCTCTAACTCTGTACCCTCTAGCTTTGTACCACACTCCCCCAAGGGACCTTCTTCCACAGGCTCTGCCTGATGCTGTGTGCTGCCAATTGCAGATTCCTGAATTTTTCTCCGTGTGGGAGCCAAACGAATTGGAGGTGCTTTATACAAGCCATATTTTTGAAGGCATCCAGCACAGTGAGGAATCACGAAGACATCCCTTCCAGCACTCAAGCATATCTGGCATACACGCATTGGATAATTAGGAATTGCCACATCAGGAGGGAGTTGCCCTCCATAGCACCACTTTTCAATATCTCTCAGTCTATTTACTGCTGCTGTTACTGCAACCCGGGCATGGTCTGGGTAACAAACTGGTCCTGAGGCCACAACTGCAGAAAAATAAACAAAAGTTCACTGTAACTGAAAGTCCCACTTTAATGAACACACTCTGTAGCTTTAAAATGGCTCCTCTGCTGCTGTGTTTACTTTACTACCCCACCCTGTAATGGCGGTGGCAGCACTCCTGTGCATCAACATTTAGAATCTAGGTCAAGCCACTGTGCACCTGATTTACACCAGCTACTGATAACTTTTTACTCAAACTGCACAACTTGCTGTGATCTGGCTTTAAACACACATTTACAGGATTTTCCTTGGACTTTTCACATGCTGGTAACATTCATTTTGTTTACAGTCCCTTAAAATCTTTAGGTTTCAGCGCAGGATTGCCTGCTTCTACTAGTGTTGCATTTTGCTACAACCCACAGTCTCTCTCTGGCTGCAAACTTTAAACTGAGGCGATTTTCACTTCCATGCACACATTCAATGGCTTTAGACTTGCACTTGCTGGCAGGACATCACACAGTCATTACTTGCAAAGCGACTATACTGCTGCACACACATTTTATATGGCATTTCTGAAAATCACTGATTGAGCAGTTTTTGAATTGTTTACTCACTGTTGTTGTAGCAACTTGCTGCGATGGGGTAAAACCGCCTGCAGCCAGATTTTGAAGGCCTCTGTATGCAAACGGGGGACAGTCTCCGTGATTGTTAGTTTAACCTCCAAACTCGCTATTTTCACAATCGCTTTGCGGGTTGAGCCTGATTTTAAACTAAAAAGTCACTTTTTGAATGTTTACAGCGCTTTGAATACCTCGTGACGCTCCTCCACTGCCAGTACACACACTACTCTCTGTCTCCCTCTCGAATGCTGAGGCAGTCTCTGAAGAGCTGGCTGAGGGGCGGGACTAATGGCAATCTGACCAACCACACGACGCCATGCAAATGAGCCTCTTCTTCCTCGCGAGGGCGCCTCTCCTCACGGCGATCATCGAGCAGGCAAATTTAAACTGTAGAATGCATTTTTTTTTTTCTCAACTGACTCCACGGCGGGAGCCCATTTCAACCATGAAACATTGCCATTAACTCTGCAGTCTCTAGCTTTGCACAGAAAGCATTTCCAACGTTCAGGGCATAATTTCTCTGTTGCTACCCCTAGTTTTCCACACTTTTCTTCACAGAATTCACTTTAAAAGCTGACAAAAACGCTGTAAACATTTTTGATGCAGGACAAGTGCACACTCTTTGGCTTTACAGCTCCTTGGTAAACAGTTGGCATTTTTTAAACAGCAGCACAAGATTCACAGCACACAGCAACACACTAGGGAAATTGCTTCAACTTTTTTGGGCTACCGACTGCCAGATAGCCAAAACGCTAGCCCACCTGCCCAAGCACCTTCCTTCCCGAACAAATCCAAAGCGGTGCCTCCATTTTTGTAACCCCTCACCCCTGCCTTTTTACTAAAATGACAGGTGGCATGCTGTTGGCGTTAGCAGCAATACCTGGTGGGGACCTGGGTTCGGGGAGGATGAGGTCACCTGGCACAAGGGACCTAGGTTTGGCTACTCTGCACAGGGGCACCCAAGTAAATCCAACTACAGGAAGCAATAACTGTAATGTCCAGAACCAGGATTGGGATTTTTCAGTGTGGCTTTTATTCATAAACTAGCTGAACATAACAAAGCATAGATGGACCCCCAAGGGACTACGTTTACTGTAAATGCAGGTAGAGACTACAAGGCGGTCCACTTAAAGAATGAACCCATTTCTACTGTTGTCTGGCTCTGGACCCACCAGGCACTCAGCCCGACTTGCATGCACTTTGATACACAGCCCCGACTGGCCCGGTCCCCTGCCAGCCATTTCTGACTGATGGTCCACTTAAAGAATGGACCAATTTACTTGTTGTGGCTCCCAACCACTTAGAGTCTGCAACTCCTAGAGAGATTTGTTTTCTTACTTCCTTCGGACTCCCATCAAACAAGGAGAATATTTTCCCAAGCTGTGGCTCCCCACACTACTTAGAGTCTGTGACTCCTAGAGAGATTTTCCAATTTGCAACCCACGTCTGGGTACCTACCTCATCACTGGCCAGGCACATGAGGCAAGTAGCAATCACAGAAGAAATCCATAGAGGTGGACCTGGTTACTAAAGATGGGGGGTGTTCCCACCTCCAGCTCCCACAGCCCATACCCGGCCATTTCTCTGGACAAACAGAAACTTAAACTTTGAAATGTAGATTAAACGGTGGATGACCTGTAGCACCCCCTCTACAACATTACTTGAAATCCATTCAGACTTTAAATTTTTAAACTACTCCATTTGTTTGTCCTAGTACAATAGGCCTCCCAAAAAGTAGTTCACATTCCAGCTTTTCTTCACATTTTCCAAACTGAAGAAACATATTGTTTGCTCTCTCAAATAGAGCACAACACTCACCCTTTCATTGCAGGTGCCCCACAGGCGAAGTGGCACTTCTTTCACTGTTATCAGACCAGAAAAGAAACTGTAAAAAGGCAGCTTTCTTCTGTGGTGGAAATTAGGGATTGCCCTGAACTATTAGGATTTTCCTCTCGAGGGAGGGGGCACTGAGACCTGGACAGCTGTCTCCACCACTTAAAACTGGACACTGATTTTCTCCCAAGGAGGTAAACAGAAAACACTTCCTTCCTGCTTGTAGGTAAACAGAAGACTGACTTTGAAAACTCCCAAAGTTCTAACTCACTCCCTGTGCTGCAGATTCCAATGTGGCTTATGCAGCTGCGACAGTTCTATGGTGATGTCATCTCTCAGTCTCAACTGTGACTGAGACAGAGTGAGACAGTGTGAAACCCATTTAACTGGAGTTTCACAAGCTGCCTTCCCTGCCTACCACTAGGTCTTACTGGGATTCTAGTAACCCCGGGTAACAAGGGGTTACATTTACAAGTGCACACTGAAGACATGATTGTGACTAGAGCACCTATTAACAATTTCTCAATACAGGGGAGATGCAGGGCAGGGTAGTAATGCTGCCACCTTACAAGGCCCTGATCAGACCCCACCTGGAGTGCTGTGTGAAGGACTGGACTCATCAGTATGAACAGAACACTGAGGCAGTCAAAGGGATGCAACTCAGGACTTGTAAAATTATCAATGTGTTTGGGGGGAATAGTGCTATGAAAAAAGGCTGGGGGCATTTAACACGTTCACCTTGGGTAACAGGGGGCTGAGAGGGGGTATGATCTCCATCTTCTGTCTACTCAAGTATATTGACAAGACTGAGCAAAGATTTGTTTGATCAGGTGTCCTGCAGCAATCTGCAGGGACATGCCCCGAAACTAAGAGGTGGTAACTTCGTGGATAATATCAGGAAGCACTTTTTTATTTATATTTTTTTTTACTGTATTTATTTAACTTAATCTTGAATAGCAGCAGTGAGCAGATGCTCGTTAATTAGTTTCACGTCAGTTAACAAATACAGAGTGATACAGAAACCTTCAAATACAGAGTAGTTCAGTAGCAAATATACAAATTCATGTTACGGTACAACAATACAGATAAAGTTAATGGTTACACTATACTGAGGCATTGTACAATGTATGCCCGCATCAAGAAGAGACAAAAATCAGTACAGTAGACAGACGGAGGAGAAGATGGAGAGGTACTGGTAAGAGGAAGGGGTGGGTGGGGGTAGGAGGTGGAGGGGTAGAGATAGGGAAGAGAGGTGGGGGGCATGGCAGTGCCATGGGAGAGCATAGTGGGGTCAGTGAATTGCAAGGTCGGGGGCTACCCAGTGGAACAGAGACAGGGTTTAGAAGTGCTAGAGGGTAAGTGCAGACTACAGCAATGGGATTATTGACTTGAGGTGGGATTTAGTGGGGGCAGGCACAGGTACCCATGGTGAGAAGGCGTTAGTGCAGTTTGTGTTTAAAAGAGCCAATCATTGCTGCATCACATATGTCCTGAGGTAGTGCATTTGTCCTGAGGGGGCCTGGTATGAGAAACCCCGCTGAGTCAAGGTAATGCGGCACCCTGGCACATGGAATACCTGAGAGGCAGTGCTTCTGGTTTGCCTTGTGCTCTGGGAAAGGGTCAGTAGGTTCCATACTCCTGGTGATAGAAGGTTTAAGGAGGCTTTTTTGGCAAGGAGGCAGGTTTGGTACCCAATTCTTCCTCTCAGCTGTAGCTAGTCAGCCATGGTATAGAGATCACAGCTGTGCATGAGTCTAGCAGCACCTGTGAGGAGATGGAAGACTTTATTCATTGTGGTTGAGATGCAGTCAAGGGCTGTGTCTGTTGTAGATCCATAGATCACCAGCCCATAATCGATGAGTGAGATGACTGAGCTATTGATGGCAGTGCTCAGGGCTTTGTGTGTGAGACAGTGCCTGTGCCAATACAGGATCCCATTTTTCTGGTATTGATGGTCCTTGCAGTAATGTTGATGTGCTCGGCATATGATAGGGTGGAATCAATAGTGATGTCTAGGTATTTGAAGTGCCAAAGAAGTTTGAGAGTGGCACCCCCACTGTTCATAACTGCAAGTGGGAAGGCTCTGTATTTGATTTGTGGGGTGGAGAACATCATGGTCTTGGTCTTTTTATAATTCAAGACCAGTCTATGGTCCTTAAACCACTGCTTCACGGACGCAAAGCCACTTTGTAGAGCCACCTCCAGATGTTCAGGGTGTTGACTGCTGGTGAATAAAACCGCAACATCTGCATAAAGGAGTATTTGACATGAGATAGAGGTCAGGAAGTTATTTAAGAATAAACTGAACAGCAGTGGTCCTAATATGGATCCTTGCGGTACACCAGATCTGACAGGTCTGCTGTCAGAGATCACATCCTAGATCCTAACCTGCTGATAGCGGTTGCTCAGGTAGCTAGTGAACCAGTCCAAAGTTTTAGAGGAGAGCCCAATGTTAGTCAGTTGTTTGAAGAGATCCCTTGAGGAAATAAGGGGGAGAGGGGTCATGACAGAAACTTTCAAGTACCTCAAGGGAATCAACAAAGTCCAAGCGGGTATCTTTCAGAAAAAGAGATGTGCAAGAACAAGGGCGCACAATTTGAAGACAGAGGGGGGACGGCTCAGAGGTAATGTGAGGAAGTATTTTTTCACAGAGAGGTTTGTGGATGCATGGAACAGCCTTCCCGAGGAGGTCATGGAGTCAAGAACAGTGGGGGAATTCAAGAATGCATGGGACAGACATAAGACATTTCTAGTGGGGGGTAGGAGGAAGTAGGCTGTTGGTTAACTAGGATCTGCAGCTTATCCACCAGGTAGGAAAATGGGCAGACTAGGTGAGCCAAGCAGTCCTTATCTGCTGTCAAATTCTATGTTTCTATGTTCTATGAGAAGCCCATGATGTACCATATAAAGTGCCTTTGATAGGGCAATGAATGTGGCTCCTACCAGGAGGCCTTGGTCCAATGCGTGGTGGATGTATCTCGTAAATTCTAGCAAGGCCATAATTTTATCCCAGAGTACGTTGACCCAATGGAACTGACTGGGCAAGTGCTAGAAAGTCAACAGAACTGTCTATGTACTGAAAATTGAGAATTTGTGATACAAAAAAAATATTAAATAAAAAAAATGTTTCACCAGGAAGGGCCTAGTGAGCTTTGAAACAACCACTTTCCAGAGGCATCTGAGGGGAGGGTACATGAAAAGTAAATGTTTGTAACAACAGGTAGAAAAAGCAAAGCAAACACATTAATATAAGACAGCAATAAAAAAATACAGCACAGTAATAACACATGGTGCAATAAAGTACAGTTGCGTAAGATCTTACCGTAACAGTAGATCTTCAACAGAGGCTCTTGCAGTAGGCAATAACACTTAGCACTGAGCCGCCAAGTGCCAGGACCACACAGAAAACTTAGCTAGCAGTTTCTGGCAGGGGACTGCCCACCTGGCGTCATGTGACAGATGTCTGTCTGGTGCTATATAGTGGGCGATCCACAAGACCGCCTCCAGTTCTTCTGCTGGAGACCTAAGAAAAGGAGTGACAGGAGAAGGAGAGAGCTGCAGTAGGAGGAAGGAGGGAGGAAAAAAGGTTGCCTACTGCAACAGCCTCTCTTGAAGATCTACTGTTATGGTAAATTCTTATGTAACTGTACTATCTTACTTCGAGAGGGCTCTTGCAGTAGGCAACAACACTTAGGACTGAGTCCCAAGCAGTGTAATTCAGGCAAAGACTGAACATGGGAGGCAGGATAAAGTTCTGCAGAAAAGCAGGGAATTAAGACAGAAGGCCCCAAAGGTCAGCTAGTCCAAAGCCTGCCCTGCGTCTAGAGGCAAAGTCCAGACTGTAATGGTTAGTGAAGGTGTGGACAGAGCACCAAGTGGCTGCCGCACAGATTTCAGTGGCAGAAACATTTCTGAAACAAGCAGTAGATGCAGCCATGCCTCTGGCTGAGTGCCCTATAACTTCCCCCAGAAGGGATCTGTTATATTTCTGATAATAGAACAAAATGCAGTTTGCCAACCATTTGGATAAACATTGTTTTGAAACTGCAACTCCCTCTCTTTTGGATGCAAAGGAAATGAAAAACTGATCCATTCTGCAAAATGACTTTGTCCAGTTTGTGTAGTAACACAAACTTCTGTGCATATCCAGTGTGTGCAGAATGGTCTCCCCTTGCTTAGAGTGCTCAGGATAATACACTGGTAAGTGTATAGTCTGGTTCAACATAAACTCAGAAAACACGTTTGTTAGAAACTTCGGATTTGTACACAGAGCCACCCGGTCTCTGTGGAAAATCAAATAAGGCACCTTATACATGAGGGCCTGAACCTCGGAAATCCTTTGAGCTGAAGTAATAGCAACTAAAAATAGCGCTTTCCAAGACAGATAGCACAAGTCGCAACTCGCAGCCGGTTCAAAGGGAGGCAGAATGAGTTTCTCAAGGATAAAGTTCAGGTCCCATGGGGGAACAGGGTTCCTCACCGAGGGTTTCATGTGGAGTATTCCCTTCAGAAAGGTACAGGAGACCTCCAACTGAGCCAAAGTTTTGCCTTCCACTGGAGTGTGGTAGGCAGATATGGCAGAGAAGTGGACCTTCAGCGAGGAATAACTAAGTCTTAGGTCACAGCAGCAGATACTCCAAGGCCTGAGGAACACGGCATGAAAAAGAGTCCCAACTCTTGGAGGTCATTCAGATAGAGAATCTCGTCCATTTCATTACATAGGTGGTTCTTGTAGATGGCTTTCTTGCCTCTACAAGGACTTCAGCGAATCTGGAGCAGATTCTGAAGTGGGATACCGCTACATCTGAAGACATCAGGCATGCAGGTGATGGGACTTGAGGTCTGGATGGACCAGCCTGCCCTGATCCTGAATTGGAAAGTCCTCACAGAGGGGGGAAAAGGAACTGGAGGCTCCACCATTAACTGCTGGAGCAGAGGGAACCATATTTGGCAAGGCCAATATGGAGTGATGAGAACCATCTGAGCTCCCTCCACTTGTAGTTTGAGGAGCACCCTCTACAAGAGTGGGAAGGGAGGAAAGGTGTACATTTACCTCCCAGTCCAGCAAAGAGACAGAGTTTCTCACCAAAAGACACCAGGCCCGGGAACGAGCAAGCAAAACTTGGGTAGTTTTGCACTGTATGGGGAGGCAAACAGATCAAGATCTGGGTGATCCCAGAGGTTGAATATGCTTCGACCACCAACTGTCACAATTTCCACTCGTGGGCCCTTGCCTGAGTGCAGTTGAGACTGTCCTTTAGGACATTTTGAATGCCTGGGACATGCACTGCCGACAGCTGGAACTGGTGCTGGACTGCCCAGTACCACACTTGTATCACTTCCCTGCACATAGGGTACTATTGAATGCCTCCCTGTTTGTTCAGGTACCAAACCATGCACATATTGTCCAACTGGACCAGGAGTGGTCACAGGAGGAGGAGGAGGAGGCCTGGAAGGCCTGTAGGGTGTACAGCACTGCATGCATCTCTAGCATGCTGATGTGCAGTGAGATCTCCCACTGAGACTAGGATCCCTGGGCTCTATGATCTCCCAGATGTGCTCCCCAGCCCTGATTGGAAGCACCCATGGTCAGGGACTGAACTGGCGGGGAAGGCTGAAAGGGAACCCCTCAGCAGTGACTGTCCAGATCTTGCCACCAAAGGAGAGCCTTTCTCATCGGGTTAGACACAAGAGCCCTGTGGTCCAGGTCGGCTGACCTCTGGTTCCACTGAACCCTGAGGGTCCACTGCATGACTCGCATGTGGAGCCAAGCTAGGGGTACTGTGGGAATAGCCACCGCCATAAGGCCTAGGAGGTGCAGGACTGTGCTAGCTGTAGTCCAGTTGCTGGAGGCCACAAGTTGAGCTTGTCTCTGTAGCATTTCAGCCCTATCTAAGGGAAGAAAGGCCTGACCCTGTGTAGTATCCGGGACCGCTCCAATAAATTGGAGGCACTGGGAAGGAGTAAGGTGAGACTTGGGGTAGTTCACCGTAACTCCTATCCCATGAAACAGGTCCAGGATAGCTGCTAGAGAGGCCTTCAGGCTGTGCCTCAATTGGGCTGACAGAAGCCAAACGTCAAGGTATGGGAACACATAGTGACCCTGGCACTGCAAAGCTGCTGCCACTACCACTAGGCACGTGGTAAAACCACTGGGTGCCGAGGGTAGGCCAAAGGGGAGGACTTTCAATTGGAAGTCCTCCCCCAGAAGGAAAATCTGAGGAAGTGGTGGTGGGCAGGGATAACTGGTATATGCAGGTAAGCATCTTGCATGTCCAGTGCGCAGAGCCAATGTCCCTGAGGGAGTATTGGCAACAAACCTTTTGTACTCCACATACAGGTTGAGCATGCTGAGGTCCAGTATGGGTCAGAGGTTTCCCATCTTTTGGGGGACTGTGAAGAAGTGGGAGTAATACCACCTTCCTTCCAGCCTCCGAGAAATGTGCTCTATGGCAGATTTCTGCAGTAGAGCTGTAATCTCCTCTCTGACGAGTGGAGCATGACACTGTGGGTAATGATGGTGACCTGGAGTATTTTCTGGAGGTCTCTCTAAGAATTCCAGCATGTGACCTTGAGCTATGAGCTGAAGCACCCAAGAATCTGTTGTAATCGCCTCCCACACAGACAGGTGCCTGGCGAATATGCCCCCCACTGGCTCTTCTGGAATGGTTGGTGGGGGAGAAGGGGCAGGCCATGAGTCATGAGGCAGAGGGAGAGTGGGGGAGTGCCATCCTGGAAGCTCTTTGAGATTTGGTGGGGGGGGATGGAGCCTGAAGAGGGAGCCCGATGTTTGCCCTGATGTTTGGAAGGCTGCTGCCTCTGTTGGCACCTTGGCTGATGATGAAAGGGCTGCTTAGGCTTTGGATTGGTATGATAAAGTGAGTACACCAACCAAAGGGCCTTCCCTCGCTCCTGCAGGTCAGTCATAATGTCCTGGATGTCCCCCACAAAGAGCACTGAGCCCTTGAAGGGAGCATCCAGGATGGATGCTTGGACATCCTGGGTGAATCCAGACACTCACAACCAGGAGTGTCTGTGCAGACAAACCACCGTTACTGTGCTTCTTGCGGAGGCATTGACGGCATCATAAGTCACATACAAGGTGTGACAACAGGTGATCTCTGCGGTCCTGACTGTTTGTTCAGTTTTGGTCTTGGCCCCAGAGTCTGGCAGAGCCTGGAACTGAGCCTTTAGCTGGGCTTCTGGTAACAGACCATATGGGCAACATAATTCAACGCCTGCAAGGCCAAAGTAGAGGACAAGTAGATCTTACAGCCAAACTAGTCCAGTCGCCTTGACTCCTTATCTGGAGGGAAGATACTCATGTACTTCAGCTGTTTGGAGTGGTTGTGAGCTGCATTGATGACCAACAAATCAGCCTTTGGATGGTTTGATAGGTGGTCTTTCCCCTCTGGGACGTGATACAATCTGTCCGCCTTCTTTGTGAAAGCCACAACAGACAACGGCTGGTGCCAAATAGTGGTGGCAAGGTTGTTGTGGGGCCCTGTCCAAGAGGGGATGAGAAGAGGACTGAGCTCTGAAAAGTCAAGATGCTCCACCAACCTCCAATGCTGGGGATCCTGCTCCTCAGTCTTCCAGCTGTTGACCTCCTGGATTTTCCGGAGAATGTCTATGAAGGAAGGATCCTCTGGGGGAGACTAAGGGGTCTCCTTGGATTTTGGTTCCTCTGGTGTAGGGGACTCTGAGCCAGAAGGAGAGGAGGAGGAGTCTGACTCTGAGTCAGATGAAGGGGCTCCTGTTGGGAGACAGACCTTTGATGGGGAGCCTCTCTCTGAGGGCCCTCCTGCCCATGGTCCTGAAACTCTGCTGTGGCAGCACCCACTGTGTGGCCAGCAGTTGAGGGGTGAGAATCCATGGGTGATAAAGATTGTGGTGTAGGGGTAGGCTGGATCAACATGAGAGTCACAACTGGTTGATGTCGGTCCAGTTCTGAGACCAACTGGTTCTTTGCCCTGTGCCACCAGGAGTCAAAGAGGGCCTCATAATCCACCTGAGGCTGCAGAGGGAGCAGTGAAGGAGGCTGGTACACTGGCAGTGTGTAGACCAGCGGATAACCCAGTATTGAGTATCCTGGCGTTGGGTACTCCAACATTGGGTACCCGGGTATTGGCTACCCTGGTGATGGATAACCCGGTGTTGGGTAACCCGGCAATGGGTTTGAGTAGCCTGGGATTGGGTAGCCTGGTGTGGGGTAGTCCATTGAGGGCCTGAACATCCAAGCAGAAGGACCCAGCTGAGGCCCCAAGGGGTCTGGCTGAAGAACCAAAGGGAAACCTGAGCACCCAGCTTGAGGGTTATCCAGCATTGGACCAGTTGGGATTAAGAGGTCATGGTGTAGGAGGTCAGGAGGTCATGTGCATATCATTAGGCAGATTTATGAGCACATTGTTGTGACAGATAATTAGATTCTATGAGCACAGTACACCTATGAGATACTGTGACAGGTACATTATTTAGTTAGATTATATGAGTACTGTGTCTTCACACTGTGACAAATAGTTTTTAGATCTTTGATTTTATTAGACTTTATGAGTTCAATGTGTGTTTTCCTACAAACACATGCTGAGATATCTAGAACTCTTTTGCATTAATATATATTAGCCTTATAAACCTTAGCATTAGTTTATTAAACACATATTATTTTAGGATTGTCACATTTATGGGGTTAAAATGCAGACAGGATAAGAGGAAATCATATTGAATTATAAAGTGATGGTGGAAGAATAATGCATTTGTTTATGCCTCAAATGTCCCATAACTCAAATTATACCACACAGTTCCCTTGAAAAGGCTGCCTTATTTAGGAATAGTCCATATATCTTGTCTCCTTCTCTAGTAAACATGTCATTCCTGTACCAGAGAGAAGGACACTGCACCTATGAGGTAATTTTTGACCCTCATGGAAAACATGCATTTTTAAAATCATGCAAAGCCTGTGAAATTAGTAGAGACAACCTATCTGTTATCTAAGTTGCCAGCACAGTCTGATAGCTAGTGATAGCATCACTATAGCCCTTTCCGCTGTGCGTGACCATGCCAATAAAGCGAGTATGAATTTATTATACTTATTAGCAGTAGCCAAGATAGGCAGGATGCTTTAACAATATAATTAGGATATATTGGTGTCCTGTGTTTGATGGTTTATTTCAGCTGATATGATGGTTCTGTACAGAAAATGTCATATTGGAAACTGTGTCTTTCTACCTGGAAACCCTGTATAATAAATTCGATTTTTATGTTACACTTTCACAGACTTGTGTAAGAGTCTGATTGGACTATATCAGTAATTCTAGAATAACAGCAAAACAATAAATCATTATTATTATTTTTCCTAACAGGAACTACAGGAGGGACTGGTGTTGGCCTAGGAGGGGCAACAGGCACCTCTGGAGTTGAAGGCGAAAGCTGGAGTCCCAGATGGGTTAGTGGGCTGGGAGTTTGGGAGGCCCCCTTGAGGGTCCAACGTAGGGCTCACTGGTGTTGGCCATTCAATCAGGTCAACTGGTGGTGGCTCCTCCAGCTCCGAGTGGGTGGGAGACTCAGAAGGGTTCACTGGGAGTGAAGAAGTGGGGGATACCTCTTGAGGGAGCTGCAGCTGTAGCAGCAGCTGGCACTGTTTCAGAGACCCTAAGCCAGACCTCAAGTCAGGGTCTGATGAAAGTGCGAGACTGTGCAGACATCGGCAGAACCAACATCTAACTTGCCAGCTGTTCCACCCAAATCAGACCCAGGCAAAGGTTTGAGGGCCTGAAAGTGGCCATCTCTGAATCCCTGGAGGCATCCACCTGGAACATTACCAACTAGGGTGTGTGGGCCAAAGGCTGCCCCCAAGGGAGCAGAGCAGGTTTGGCTGGAGGGGCACTCTCCTTGCTGGAAGAGGGACACTCATCGGTCATAGTCTCTGAGGAGAGCTGAGGCCTGGATGGACACCAATCCTGGTCCTGGTGGCCTTGTCCCATTTGTGCTTCTTCAGTTTCAAGGAAGAAAAGGAACTCTGCACCTTCTGCAGCTGTTTTTCCATGTAAGCTAACTAGTTTTACGTGTGGTCCTAGCACCTGGTGGCTCAGTCCACAGTGTTATTGCTGACTGCAAGAGCCCTCTCGAAGCAAGATCAATATATCATGAAATAAAAATGTGCACTATAATAAAAATGCATGCTGCAATAAAATCACACATCACAATAAAACATAATGGGCAATAAAAACATTCAGTATGATAAAAACATACTATTCAATAAAAACATACAATGCCAAGACAAAATATAGTGTAATGAAAACATACGGTGCAATAAAACTGTACAGTTAAAAAAACATACAGTGCAATAAAAATACAGTAGTGGGACAATAAAAACATACAGCGCAATGAAAACACAGTGCATTAAAACTATACGGGACAATAAAACATACAGTGCTATAAATAAAAACATACAGCAATATAAAAACATCTGGTTCCAAGATACAGTGCAATATAAACATACAGTACAATAAGAACATATATAGTATAACCTCATTTATCTGAATGCGATGGGGACAATGCAATTGTTTCAACAATGGAGATTCACTTTGTTACAATAAGTCATAGAGATCAATAAAAAATATGACGCAGAGAAAAAACCACACAGTACATTAAAGAGCAGCTGACACTGTCAGGAGAACTTTAAAGACAAATGTTAAATGTATATTTCACATCTGTCCTGCATTTCTCCTCCCCATTATTTATTACTGAGGTAATTTGTATGAAAACAGGATCTTTGCTCCTTAAGACTCCCTCTGTTCTTGTTGCCCTCTCCCTACCTGAGGACATAATGCACTCCTTGTAACATTACAGTTACTCCCATGGCAACAGACTGTGATGTCACAACAGAGGATTATGACTTGATGTAGGGAGTAAGTTATAGAGGCAGATGAACTCTAATGGATAAAGATATACTGTATATTCATACAAACTTCCTCAGTAATAAATAATGAGGAGGAGAAATCTATAGAATATATTTAGAATGCAAGCTGAATTGTACCTAAACGTTATTTCAAAGGATTGCTTTGAGGTGTCAGCAGCTCTTATGAACAGTGCGATATGCCTCATTGCCATGGAAACCTCTGGATGCAACACAGGCTTTCCTGTGAATTGATGCCCATGAATTATATTTCATAGTTTATGGGTACCACAAAAACAAGCCTGGTACTATTCTACTTTTATCACTGTCAGTTATTCAGTAGGTAGCATACTTGCCTCTGGGGCTGGAAGACTGGAAAGTCTTGGTTCTAGTCCCACACAAAGTACTTTTGGCAATACTCATAACTGACACTGAAGTGCAGTACGGGGGGGGGGTTACTGCACTGTTAAGGTTCTATCCTTAGATGACTTGTTAAACTTTGTCTTTTGACAGTCTCTGGTCACTTTTCAGGTTAATGTCAATCAATCAAGTCTTTATTTAACAAGGCGGTCATCATTGAGCAAAAGCTCATTTGCAAGATGGACCTGGGTGAAACATGAGCAATTGTTTATACAGGTCAACACAGGTATTTACAAGGCAATGCAGATAATACATTTTACAGAAAAGAAAAAAAGAAATTCATATGTACATAGAATTATACAGACATTGTACAGATTTCAGCGTATCTACATACACAGAAGTGTCTACAGACAGTTATAAGGCAGGTTATATAAGGTTGTTGGAAAAAAAATTACACAAAGTAGAGGCGGAGGTAGGGGGAAGGGAGGGAAGTAGGGGGAGAAAGGCTAGGAGGGCACAGTGCACAGAGTGGAGCTGGGAAAATAGGATATAGAGATGGGGGATGGAGGAAAGGAAGTGAGTGGGCCCTGGGATTGTATGATATAAAATATGGGACAGAGAGGTTGTCACAACCCAAAGAAAACACAACAAAAACTAAAACCACCAACATACAGACAGTGCCAAATGAAACATGCATGTGCACAAGAAATCACACACAAATCAGCCACATTTTAAGTAACATTATTATTATTACTATTTAGCTTTTGTTGACCAGGTAAGTGCACTAGACAAATCCTGCCTATTTTCAGGCACGACCCAGGGGAAGGGATACAGATGAATGCCAACTGACCTTGAACCAGATTAAGCTGTTGGTGGTATTTTTAGTGAATGAGGGAAATTTGGCCAGGACACCGGGGAAATTCCCCTACTCTTTTCGATAAGTGCCATGGGGTCTTTAACATCCACCTGAACTACCACCAATCCAGGCAGATGGGACCTTGGTTTAACGTCTCATCCGAAAGACGGCACCTCAGAAATGCAGCACCCCTCTCATGCTGCATTACAGTGTCAGTACTGGGATATTAACCCAAGTGCCAGATGTGGGAACTGAACCCACAGCCCTCTGATCTCCCGGCCTCAGAGGCAAGTGTGCTACCTACTGAGCCACTGACACTGCTAAATAGTGCACATAAATAGTGCACTTGATTCATTATTAAAAAATAAAAATTACAGAACTCAGTCTCATCCCTTCTACAAAAGTCCAGTATAATTAAAGTTTCTCCTGAGGCTGAAACACTTATACAGTATTCAAATCACCCCTTATCAATGTGTCTACCTGTTCTATGTCTTCCACATTATTTACATTTTAACCATGTAATGTTTTTTTCATAAGGAAAATACAGTCATTGCATTCTGTAAATTACAGTCAGTCTTGTAAACTTCCAATAAAGTTAACTTGCATAACCTAACTATAAATGTATGTCATTCTCAACAAGCACCAGACGGCACATTGCCTGCCATAGATAGAATTTCAGACTTGCAAAGATCGCAATCTGGATGCTGCTACTATACATCCACAATTGATGCGGAACGTCAACCAGAACCACACACTCACAGGTTAGCCTTTCCACCCAAGGAATTTTCCATCTCCTTGTTAAAAGCTTCCAAAACCCTACTGCAAACTGCTATTCAAACTGGAAATCCACCATAGTCTCTACTGTATGTTGATATTACAATCGGGATATTGACAAGTTATTTTGTCCACTGACCTATGCTTGTTGTTTCCGCTCACATCTAACCTGTCATATGCACTCAGCCAGAGCACATCCCACATTTTCTGTGGAACCTATTTATGTATTAATTGTGCTATGACTAGGTGATTCTTTACTAGGTTACACAGTTTAAACTCAGGGTCTTGTGGACAAATCTGAGACATTACTTCATTATAGAACTGCTCTCTAGATAAAGATTTCAGTTGTGATTTTGTTATTTCCTATTTATAGAAATTTTTTAACAGAAAGGATGATAAAGGCTGGAAATGTCCTCCTCTGGGTAATTTCAGAAGACTGTTTACCACACTGAAAGAAAGTTAGCCAAATTCCCTTGGGGCTAACTTTAGCAGCTGACCACACTGACTTTAAAACCAATTTTAATGAAGTAGCCTAAAACAAAATTATGAAAACACATAGTCAAGTTAATCACATGTACTCCTTCCTAATTAAGAGGGAGACATGTCAAATCTCTCCCGATGGGGTTCAAATGACTGCCTCAGAACATTTGAAAGAATATACTAAATAATGTTGTCTCTAAATTTAAAGGGATCAGGAAAGCATAACTTATGTAGAACAATAGAGGGACTAGGAATTAACAAATTAGGTAACCCCTTTTTGTTTGACGAGCCTCCAAGATTTCCATCTATCTACTTTCAGGGCACATGTTTCTAATTTCTTTGTCCAATTTAATTGAGTCATATCTCTGTCACCATATTTGACTCCTAAGATTTTAATGGGGTCCTGTGAACTTCTAATACCAACTATACTTGTCTTAGAACAAGGAGGGCCCCCCCAAAAATACCAATGCTTTTAACCAAATTTAGCTTTGCCCCTGAAATCTCTGAAACTGGGATATCTATTCCAAAGCATTATGTCTGTCTGTCTGTCTCATCTGCCACATAAATGCAGATATAAGCATAAGCCATGATTTTTAAAGTCCCTTCTCCCATAGGTCTAAGTATCCCTTGTATCTATCTTATGAGTCCCAATAATACCCCTTAAAGGGGTCAAGGGCAAACACATATCAGAGTGCTTAATGGGCAGTCTTGTCTCACCTCCACAGCATCTTGTACTTGTTTGCCTTGGCTTTCCCAGATCCAAGGGGCTACCATGGCTGAATCATATAAAGCTTTAATCCAAACAACAAAACTTGAGGGAATTCCCATATGCTGTTTACACCCAAAACAAATATGGTACTTATGGACCACCCTGTCAAAAGCTTTGCTCTGTTATAACAATACATAGCCAGAGATCTTATTCATTCTACAATATTCCACAACATTTCTGATGATAGATAAGTACCCCTGAATAGGTCTTAAAGGTATGGAAGAGACTTTTGCTGGATTAATTAATGGACCTGCTACTGAGATTAATCTTGAATGCAATAATTTAGTTAGGATTGTGACACTGGAGCTTAAAATACATACAGGCCTCCAATTATTTAAATACAATCTATCCCTGGCTTTATATAAGAAAATCAAGAGCTCCACGGAGAACTCAGCAGTTACACCCAGCTTTGTAAACATATTCTTGAAAGATGTCACCAGAGATTCTGCAAGTTCAGGGTCAAAAGTCTTGCAGAACTAAATAGGGATACTTTCCCATCCAGGAGGTACTCCTAACTTTAAAACTTTAAGTATTTCCAAGACTTCTTTCTCAGTTATGGGGGCTGCAAGAAATTCCTTTTCTGATTTAGTTAGCTCAGTTGGGAATATGGGCAAGAAGGTTTTTAAATCTGCTGATGCATTTGGGCCAGTTCCAAAATTACTCCCCACATATTGATTTACCAGGTTTAATATGTTGGATTGTTTGGTCACTATTTGACCCCTTTGATCTCTAAGTGCTCCAATATTGGAAGCTTCTTTCCTATCCCCACAGGTCACAAAAGGGTCACCATAGGGCATCTTCTGGGTACCATACTTTAGTTCTGCCTCAGGGGAAGCAGTTGTATTACATTGGTATTGCTACATCTCCACTTTCAGATCATGTTCTATCCTGAGCTTGTGTTATTACCCTTTGTAGGGGTTCTCGCAGCTTTAGGTATCAAAAATATTATGTTTCCTTTTACTAAAATTCTGAAACCAATGTCTCTCATCTAATTTGATTTTTTCCAACCATTCCAGTGTATTATCACATAAATACTACTACCTTACTGATTTCCTTGCCTGAAGCAGACATCTAATCTCCCTTAGTACTTCTTATAATTGGAGGGATAAGGAGTTCAACATCCATCTTTTTCTTGCTTTAGGTGATTCCTGACCTATCTCAAACAACCCTGTCAAAAATAAATGATCAGAAAATTCAACTGACTGAATTTTAACATTTTGAAAATACAGTTGTTCACATATAAAAAGAAAATCTATTCTGGAGGCCAAATTTCCCTTAATGTAAGTCTCCCCCCCCCCACCACCACCACCACAAAGGCACTAAGGTATAAAGACCTTTATGACATGGGTTCTGAAAATACTGTCTTCTGATTCATCCAAACAGGTCAACTAACCATTGATTAATCCCTGATATACCCACAGTTGCACATTCACAGGGCTTTATTTTACTATTTCTTTAGGTAAAACTCTAACATAACACTGCACATGTCATAAGATGATTAACCCACTCCAGGGTATGGGTTTACTGAACATTAATCCATGCCTGGGTGGTTGAAGTCACTTGCCTTCACCTTGTGACTCCAACGCCCCCAGGTGTGGATTAATGCTCAGTAAATCCATACACTATTGTAGGTAAATCCATCCATAACTGTCATTAAATCCAGCTACTGACTAACATTTCTGCAGAGCAGTTGAATTCCAGTATACTTTTTTCCCCTCATTGATGTCTTATTGGGAAATCCAAACTGCAGTTAAAATTGCCTTCAAGAACTAATCTCCTTGAAGTGGCTAAAAAGGTTAGTTTCAAAATGTGCCAGCCTCTCAGATTTGATTTGGGGTGCATACACATTTACAAACCTAAATTGGATATTCCTCTATTGCCTATCCACAATTAATGCTCAACCTCAAACTATATCAGTTTGCTAATTTTCAACCTCACCCTTCTGAAACAAAAACAGAAGAGTGGGATAATGTTTAATAAAGTATATATCAGCAAGAAAATATGTAATTCATCATGTCAAAACAGAAAAACAATGTTCCACTGTTAAAATCAAAGAAAAGTAAACAGAACTATTAAGCAAGGTGAAATTAAAAGTCCCACGGCACTCATCAATGAAGAGAAGGGGAGGGTTTTATTGAGTAGAAAATATTTATAACCATAGAAAATATATCAAACAGCTAAAAAGTAGGATCTATTACAAAATCCAGACAGTCGGTCTCCCGAACTCCATAAGCCTGAATTTAGGAGACCAACAAGGTGTTGGTGCAATGCGGGGGGCAAGCCCCTCACACCCCCCACGAGGGAGGCTCTGCCCCCAACCCCCAATAACTAAAATAACCAACTCCGAGGGGGAACGGACCTTGGAGTAGGTTAAAACAGTTTATGGGGGAAAAGTGGAGACCCCTGACTAGAACCCAGGTTTCAGCGTGATAGTGGCCGAGCTGCTAGTGGCTTAGCCCTCATGCCACAGGAGCAGCTCGACCAGCCCTCGTATTTTCTTCTCTGTTGTGGTGCATGGCTAGAGGCAGGGTAGCAGTTCGTCACATTTGCTACCTTACCTCTGTTGGTACCAGTTTCCATGTGTCAGGCAGGTGTGTGTCCGGATCCTGAATGCCAGGATCCCGAGTTTCTGCATTTAGTTGTACTCCCAAACAGGTATACATGCACACACAAAAAATCCAAATATACAAACAAAATCAGCAACATTCTCCCAGTATTGAGGAGACTTCAGCTAGGAATTGTTCTTGATCGCTTTGTGTTATACAAGGTACAGTAATCTCATATTCTCTAAGAAATAATCTACAGAACCATGACCCAGTGCTAGTACTCTAAAAGTGGATGTAATGAATTCCTGCACTATTCCCATTATCTCCTTTTGGTCAGTTGTGTCCTGACCTATGTAATCCCATAATTTTGAAAAGGACCTACTACTTACCATTTTCCAACATTCTTCAAATAGTTTAACTTGATTTGCTTTCCCTTGGGTTCCAAACTTTTGTTCAAGCATCAAATAGGTTGCCCTATTATATTGCAGAACTTTCATTTCAGATTTAATTTGATTTATCTGAACTCCAAAATCTTTGCCTCGCTCTGTAGTAAGTGATAACAATTTTTGTAATTGAGATCTTAAACTGAAATACTAGTAAGTATTCAGATTGCAGTGTATGAGCCTTTTGAGACTGGGAGAAATTCCTCATATCTATCTTAGTATCTTCCCATGATTGGATTAGACTATCATACTGGTCAAATATAATTTTTTCTAGCAAGTAAAACGTTCTTGAAAATTCTTACTAAATCTTGGATTTGTCAAAGAAGATGCATTAAGCCTCCATGAGGCAAACTATTTTGGAGCATATTCTGGGTGTCCAATCTGAACTGAAATGTTCTTATGGTCTGAGGTTTCTAAAAGAGTTATAAAAATATTTCTTATGGGTAGCCATGGAGATAAGAACCAAAAATCTATATCACTAGATAAATTCTCTTTAAAAAAAGGATGTTCTGGCCCAGTGGCACTGAGGGTTGAGGCGCTAGACACCACACCTTGCACCACGCTGGTGATCCGGGTTCGCACGTGAGCCCGAGGCACCGGGGGTTGGCAGAGAAGGGATGGGATTGAGTGTCTGGAGAACTGCTCTCCCATCCCGGGGAGGGATCCAGGGAACCACTGCTCTATAGTGGCCCCTGGTGACGACTGGGGCACTATCAGAATGGTGCCAGCAAGGGGCAGAGTGCAGCGGATGTTGGCACATTGTGCCTGATGTCATTGCATGCTCACACTCCAGGGGCACTATGGAGGAAGAATAGCCGCACAAGTCCACAGCAGCTTGATGGCCGCAAATTCACTGGCTGGTGAATGCCTGAACAGAAATGTGTGCTGGTATTGGATTGTGGTTGGGCACGGGGGCATAGGGGGAGCCCCTTTCAACAGTACAGTTGCATATGCTAGCTGGGCATGTACAGCTTCCGAGTTGGTGGTGAGGAGGAGCGGTGGCTGGAGGCAAGCAGGGCTGTGGCTGCAATAAGGATAAAAAATAGTGGATATAAAAAAGGAAAAGGATGTTCTGGTTTGTTCCCAAAAGCGTCTTATAAACCAACCGTACTCATCATATTCTTTAAAAAGGTCATATCTGTGAATATTTTCTCTGGTTTTCCTCCTCTGTCAATAAGTGAAATACCACAGCTAAAATCTCCCCCTAAAAGTATGCCCTTAGTAGTACATAAAAATGGTTGTATTAATTGAAAAAGTTCCACCCATGCTGCCTTAGTTTGTGGTGCATAGTATTTATTAGTCTGACATTTGACTGACCTAAAAATATATCCAAAATGAGCACTCTCCCTGGGACCATATCTATAGGGCAGTGTAGTTTAAAGTTACTGCCTTAAAAGGAATGTAAACAGGGGGTTCTCAGTAACTAAAACCCAAATCACAGCACTATAAATTATAGGCGTACCTATATACTGTTATGCTCCATTTGCCTCACAAATGTGTTTTTATGCATTTTCCTCATAATTAAAAGTTCCAAGGAATGTAAACAAAATCCTGCTGCCTATTCAAACATCACACTTCACTAGATGTCTAAAATGGCTGTGACGTCCTTAATGTCATGACGTCAGTGGCGCGACAGTGCTCCAGAGCGGTAATACAGTCAGCATAGACAAATAAACTGTTAAAATAACATTAACCAAGTTATTCTCCTCCAAGTCCTTTACCCTGCATGTGGGATAAGGTTGTCACACATGCACAGTAAAGGATTTGGAGGAGAAGTGCTTTGTTAGTGTTATTTTAACAGTTTATTTACGTGGGCCCTGCTGACTGTATTATTGCTCTGGAGCACTGTACTTCACAGACTTCATCATGTTAAGGATGTCATGGCCATTTTAGGCACCTACTGAAGCACAATGTTGCAGCAGGGTTTTGTTTACACTTCCTGAAACATTTAAAAATGGCAAGAATGCATTAAAACACATTTGTGAGGCAAGCAGGGCATAACATTATGTAGGTAAGCCTCTAACCTACAGTGCTGTGATTTTGGTTTTGGTTATTCTGAGCCCCCTGTTTATATTTCCTTTAACAAGACTCCCTAAACTAGAACATTTCTCCTCTTCTATGGACCAAAATGATAGGCCATGAGTCCAGGCTTTCACTGCCTTTCTAATTTCCTGTAAAGTATGTAACGTAACATCCTGCAAGAAAATGATCTCACTCTGTAAGGAGCCTAAAATAAATAAAGTTGTCTGCAATTTCTTCTGTTTTTTTATACTGTTCACATAACTAGAGGAGATTTGTAAATTTTAACAACTCATACCTGAAATAAAGCATTACCAAGGGTGCTAACATTACAATTCTTCTTCAGCTATAGAACCTCTCCTTTATGTAATCTTCCTTTTATTTGTAGATTTTATATCTACCGACTGCTTTTCTATCTCTGAAGAAAAGTTTGGGAGGAAGGTATTAATGACCCATCTCATTCTTCCTCTATATCTCCCCAATGTGATGTCAATAAAACCTCATATTTGTTTGAGGTGGTTATATCCGATTTTACCACTTTGGCTTTTGGGGATCCCTTCTTCCCCTTCCACCATATAAAACTGAGCAGTTTCAAAAGTGGATGGAGGAGGCAGATCCATAGAAACTGTTATGGTCTGGGAATTTCCCTGTCTGTCTGTTCCTAATGCAGGGAAGATGAGCAGGCTTTGGACTGTGAAACAAGATCTGAGTAAAAAGTTTCTGAATGTAAAGGTTCCTTTGGGGGGGGGGGGTGCTACATCAATACTTTGTACCCCCTGATCCACCAGTCCTTGTAATTAATTCCCTTCCTATCTTTCCTCCCTCCTCTGTACACCCTCTTGTTAAAAGGCTGTGGTGGTTTGGTCTGTATGGGAATAACTCATCATTGGATGAGTTTTTTTCCTGGCTATTCTGGGCTTTGGGATAGATTCCCAAAGGGCCCTTAGAAAGATGCAAACTGTGGCACAAGGTAGCCTGTGTCAGGGACCCTGTTCTATATCGGGCAGGGTCCTAGTGTCAAAGTCCCTTGGCTTGCAGCATCTGTGGCCAGGCACTAAACAGATAGCACATCCGGAGAGTTTCTGCAAGCTGTGGGGTGGTTGTGTCCCAATCTAATATGTCACTGGTGGTCTAGCGGTTCCCCCAACCCCGATCTGCCCAACAATTAAAATGTTAAATAAATTCATTCCCTGGTGGTCTAGCAGTCCCACCCCCAGTCTTGATCTGCCCAACAATTAAAATGTTAAATTCATTCCCTGGTAATACAGCACCTCCCGAGCCCTGATCTGCCAAACAAAATGTTAAATAAATTAATTACCGGGTGATCTGGCAGACCCCCCATCCCAGCCCCAATCTGCCTGAAAATTATAATGTTAAAAAAATCATTCCCTGAAGTAGTCTAGTGGACCCCAACCCCCACCATGGCAGGTAGTGCCCATCACCCCACTTCCCTACCCAAACCCCGAGCTGGCAACCAGAACAGCCCTCCTCTCTCCACTACGGCTGGCCACTGACTGAGTTGTCACTGAGCACGTACTGTATATTGTACGTGCTCACTGATAGACAGTGCAGAGTGACTGATCAGTAAGTGAACATGTACTGCATACGGTATACGCTCTGTGACAGTTCAGTCAGTGGCCAGCCGTGGTGGTGAAAGGAGGGTTGTGCAGTTTGCCAGCTTGGGTTTGGGCTAGGGGAGAGTGAGGTGGTGGGCACTACCTGCCAGAGTGGAGGTCCACTAGATCACCAGGGAATGATTTTATAACATTATAATTTTCGGGCAGATCGGGTCTGGGGGTAGGGAGGTCTGCTAGATCACTAGGGAATGAATGCATTTAACATTTTAATTGTCAGGTAGATTGGGGCTGGGGGGGCCATGGCACATGGTGAGGGAGGGCTCTGATGGTGGCGCAAGTGGTCAAACCCTCCAAGAGGGTGATATTCTAAGTACCAGTAGAACAGCCCTAGCTGGTCTAAGGGTACTTAGAATTTTGCCCTCTGGGAGGGTTTTGAGAATCCCAATTTAAGGGATGTGGCAGCCTGCATCTGCTGCATGCCCCCTAACAGCTTGCCACAGCCCACTTTGTGGCACATGAGTGACACATGCTCCCTTTGGTACTCACAGCCTGTGGTTCATGGAGGCTGCCTCTGTGAATCACTCCCAGTGCATCTTTTGGTGCAAGTGATACTTTGCGTCATTCTTTGTGGTGCAAGACCCTTGCGCCATGCCGGGAACATTGAGAATCAGGCCCACTGCATCTTGCTTGTTGTGGGAAGACGATGGACAGCTTCTAAAATTGTGTCCTATTTTTACACATAGATTACATCTAACAGATTCCCTGCAAGATATAGCTGAGTATCCATTACCACTGCGCAAATTGCATGTCAATGTATCACATGCACTACTCAAATGAGATTTGGATCCACAATGGAAACATGCTTTTGGGTGACCTGCATAAAAACAAATCCCTTATCTGTACCCTAATAAAAACTATTCAGGAGGAGTTTCAAATCTTGTTCTGTTTATATTAACTGCACCTTTGTGGCCGGCCCACTGGCACAGCAGCAACGTGTCCTCCTGCAATGCTGACAATTGGTGTTCCAGAATGAGTCTGGGAGTTGGAGGGCTGGCTGGGGGGGGGGGCTTAGTGTCCCAGGGACTGCTCCCTATTCCTCCGTGGGAGGTAAGGGTCTGCTGCTGGCACTTGCAAGACCGCTAACAGAGGCTGGGGGGGGCGAAGCACAAGAGCACATGTAGGGAAGGGGCAGGTGAACACTAATGTGTGTTGCACCTCCTGCCATCATTGCATGTCTGCAGCTCTGGGATGGGGGAACTATGGAAAAACAGATGCTGGTTGCAGGATGCCACCCAGCCTCAGACTCTGCACCCGACAGGTTGGACAGCCAGTCTATTTGTTGGATCCAGTACATGGTGGGATATGTGTAGTCCCACCGACCCTTTAAATGGGCAAGCCCTGGGTTACTGACCTACATGACCCGATTGGTGTCAAAGGTGATGGGGTTAGGTGTCCGGGCCGAAGGAGGTCACAGTCACAGAGCCAGGAAAAGAACAACAACAACAAACAAAAAAACACATCACATTCATCCTCCAAACTCCTGTCCAGATATTTTCTGATTCCATTTTGGGCTTAAGAAGTCCTAAAGCCATACATTTTGAATTTAACCAGTACTAAATGTCTTTAATGGATACTTCTTCATTTTTGAACAAAATGGTAACAGTTTTAGAAGCAGGTTCAGATAAAGGAATGGCAACAAATGGTGCCCACAAAAGTGTCTGCTATACTCCATAACATCTTTGCAGAAACATTTTTCCCTCCTCCCCACTGCGGTGCAGGTACCTTCTTCCACCACTGCCCCCAGCTCCGTCACCTGACATCCCCAGGGACTTATCTCAAATTGGCAATTCCTCCAGGGCTTACCCCCATGGTGGGGGTTGACAGCAAGTACCCGTATAACCGACAAATGGATCTGGAGCCCCCCAATGCTTCCCCCATGGCTTGCCCCCCATGACAGGGGTCAAAGACAGGCACCTGACTGCCAACAGAAATGGATCCGGTGCCGGAAGAGAGCCCTACAGCCAGTGCAGGGCCTGCAAGGCGATGTTGTCATAATGCTATTCACCTGGCCATTTTCCACTTTTGTCTTATCTACTTGGAGGAGTGAATGTGCAATGCCATCTGCACACACCCACGCACACTACCATGCATAAGATGTCGATGGCCGCTGTACCTCCATCTCAAACTGTGTCCCATGCTGCCTGCACCCAAGCCTTCGCGAGAGGACAGATGCACCGGTAGCAACAACCCTCCCACTCCAGAGGTGGAGAGCAGTCCTCGAGATGCTCAATCCTCTTCTCCTGGCTGACCCCCTGCGACCCAAGTCTTTTCCTGAACCCGGGTCACCAGAATGGGAAAAGATAAGGCACCCACGGCTCCTTAGCCCTCTTCACCACAAGGCTGGCTGCAATAACGTTTCTAAACCAATGGTTGTTTTAAAACTGATGTCAAATATTGTATCCCCAGCAGTATGTATTCGAGCAAAAAATCTCAGTAGCCATGAATTTCATACAGTCTTTTAAAAGTGTACAGCCACAAACACCCTATCGGGGCCTCCTCCATCACTGGTTTATACTTTAAATGGACCATGTTTCGGCGTTTCACCAGCGGAACCTTTTCTTGAAAAAAATCTGAAAAAATCTTAGAGTAGAATTTCTTCTACTTCCAGAGTTACTTTGACCATTTTCCTCCTGCTTACTAGGCCCATGCTCCATATGTGATTCTCCAGCCTGGGGGGTGGTTGTGGAAGTGCCTTCCTCAGTTCCCAACTCCAATCCCTTTGAAAGAACAATAACCCTCTTTGTTTTCTCTTTAAAACCTTATGTACTTGCATATTGTTGATCCTCTTCATTCTCTAATGCCACGGAAATCAGTTCTGAGTCTGAAGAGGAAATTTTGTGGCATCTGGTCAAAATCTAACATATTCCACCAACCCTCCCCCCAATTATAATATCTCTTTCAATCTTTGTTGGTATAACAGTCTGTTTTACCATGTGGTCCTCTCCACTGGTACCAGCCTTATCCTGTGAACTCTGATCTCATTCTCCCATTGCACAGCTGTCGCCCATTTCCAGAGATGCACAGCTTGTCACAGCAGAAGGTACAACAGTTTTCTTTGTAAGAGGTTGCAAGTTCAAATAGCAATGAGGGTCTATCAGGACCCATGAAACTCGGTCCGGCACCTTAATCCATCCAGCAGTAAGTAAACCTGCTTCTGCTGACCACTTTTCCAGGGTTTTCCTAGAAGCTGGAGTGGAGGCCACATCTTAGATCAAGCTGTCTGCTTGTATGTGCCATTCTCGGTGCAGATCCTCCCTGCTTCCCGTCACTGTCCATAACAGTACTGTCAGTTGCTGAATCAGATTATCCAGGTATTTTACTACTAGTGCTGAGTTCAGAATATGAAATAGACTGTAATAGAGGATCTATATTGCCACTTACTATGATTTGTTCAGTAACTTGAGGCATTGTGCTACTTTCAGAATTTAAACAAGCCATCACAGGATTCGGCACCTTAAAGACTCTGACGTCACTTGTCTTGGTGCCTTTTGTCAAACTCAGCTGTTTGTCAAAATCAGTTGCACTTAAAGCGGTAGTCTGATAGTATTTGAACAGTTTTGCCATCCATTTTTCCATTTTATTTTTTTTGTAATGCAATCTCTTTTCTTCCTCCGCTATACGTTTCAATAAAAGCTACCTATGGTGGGGCTGTAACTGTTGAAAACTCCTCTCTTCCACTGGCACTTATTCCACTAGTCAGCTATCAGACTGTCTTGCAGGTTGAAAACTCATACCTTCACAAGCTTTTTTCTCTTGTTCAACTCTCACCAGTGTCAGTGCAGTATCTAAGTCAACTTTTTTATTACAAAGTTCAGTAGCCTCCTCTGATGTGGAAGCAGGATAGGAGGCCAACTCCTCTGCTTCCAATACCTCCATCCTTTCTTCTTCTCCCTCGTCCCTGGTGTCTGCCATCTTGAAGCCAACACAGGGTTCAACCGACTGGCAAGGGTAGGGGAGTTTTCCTGGTGTCATGACCAACATTTCCCCATTAATACAACAGGTCCGTGTAACCCACCTACAGGACTCAACTGGAAATAAACTGTCACAGCTTGCAATACCTCAAAATCCAGTATCTCCCAGTATGGCACCCACCATACAGCACTCCCAGTTTGGTGCCCCGGGTTCCCTCCAGTAAAGGTACCCCCATACCTCTCAACCTTTTTCATCACCCAAATGTGTGATAAGATGTGTGACAACTGGATAAAATGTGTTACACGTGATCAAGCATGACACAGCAAGTTCACAACACTGTGGAATTAAATGTGCCAATGTTTATAATGTTTGCTGATAATGTAGCATCTTATATATATATTTTGGCTTAACAGCCTCATTGGTCAGTGTGGAATGTCAGTTTCTTAATGGGGGCAGAGGGTTTCTGAAATATTAAATGAGTGATGTACCTCATAATATGTGACAGTTGAGAGGTATGTGTACCCTTACTAGAATAAGGTGGCAGAAAGGGAGTGGTACAACTGAAAGGGGCAACAAACAGTGAAATAGGGGCCCCTCAGAAAAGGCTGACTGTAGCTCCAAACAATTTTTTCTTTCCTCTGCAGTTCCTGCCTCAGCTTGTGGCAGGAGTCAGTGCCAGGCTTTAGAATATCCAGCTTGCAATGAACTGTTTGTTGCCCCCACATCATCAGGGACTCAGTATCCCAAACATTTGGGGGGCTACATATAGGGTCCAGCGCAGCAGGAACCAGAGGAATCCAGTGTTCATCGAGCAGTGCTCTCAGGTGCTTGTGAAGTGGAGTTGAGCCCTGGAGTGAGTGGCCTAAGGACAGAGAATGCGGAGGCCTGGTTAAAAGGAAAGGCAAAGGCAGTACCCTGGTCCGCAACCTCTGTATTCCTCTTCTCCTGTCCCTCCAGTCCAGTTGAGTGTGGCAGAGGTTCTCCCCACTCTGGTCCAGTCAGCAGTTCCACTCAATGGCTGAGGAGAGTTGGCAGTCGGAAGTGAAGAGGAGCAGTAAGTTGGCCTCAGTAATGGCTCTGTTTTGACCCATTTCTTACATTTTTCTATTTCAGATTAAAAAAAAGTGAGTCTGGTCCCTCATGATCAAGGAGCTGAGAAGCAGCCATGGTGGTGAGGAGAGGGATTTAATAAGAGCAAGTGAGAGTGGAGCAGCTGGGAGTGTTGGGCAGCAGCAGCAGATAGTGGAATTTGTGCCAAAGTAAAAGTGCCAGTTAGCCACGGCGGTGAGAAGAGATGGAGTCAGGTTCCGTTAGCAGGACCATCCATCCACCATGCCTTCCTCCACAGTGACAACACTACAACATTCCCCAGCCTGCTTCCAAACCACCAGAATACCTCACCCCAGGTCTGGGTGGTGAGTCAGCAGTAGCACCGCTGGGCAGGTGCTGGTCGCCAGTTCCTTATTAAAAGAAAAAAAAAGGGGAGTTTCCACAGCACTGCACACAAGACATAGAATCTGACAGCAGATAAGGACCACATGACCCACCTAATCTGCCCATTTTTCCCTGCCAATAGTATCAGTGCAGATCCTAATTGATCTCAGGCCCATTCACCCCGCTTCTATTTCCCTAAGATTCCCTTATGCCTTTTCCATGCATGCTTAAACCCCACCACTGTTTTCACTCCAACCACCTCTGTTGGATGACAGTTCCAGGAAACCCCCACTCTTTCTGTGAAGTACTTCCTCACTTCCCTCGTGAACCTACCCCTCTCCAGCTTCTTATTGTGTCCCCTTGTCCTTGATCACCTTTTTTCACAAAAATACTTCCTTCCTATACCTTATTTACCCCCCTGTGCAGTATTTAAAGCCTCTATCTTATCCCCCCCTTCCTCACTTCCAGAGTTTACATATTTAGGTCCTGAAGCCTCTCTTTGTAGAGTTTCTGATGCAGACCCTACACCATTTTAGTTGCTCTACTCTGGACTGCCTCCACTCTGTCTATGTCCTTCTGTAGATGTGGTGTTCAGAACTGGACACAGTACTCTACCTAGGGTCTTATTGGTAATCTATACCACCTCCCTCTTTCTGCGGTGATACCCCTCCCTCTGCACACCAGCATCCCACTCACCCTCCCTACTGCCTTGATGCACTGCCTGGCCACCTTTAGGTCATCCAATATGATTACCTCCAGGTCTCTTTCCTGCTTGGTGGTTGTCAGTACCACTCCTATTTTGTACTCTGCCCCGGGTTTCTGTGCCCTAAGTGCATTACTTTGCACTTTTTTGCACTGAAACCTGGCTGCCATACCCTTGACCACTTCTCAAGTTTACTCAGGTCTCTGCTTGTCCTTTTCACCACCCTATTGCAGATGTTTGTGTCATCCGCAAAGAGGCAGACCTTCCCTTCCAGCTCCTCTGCAATGTCACTTATAAAGACATTTAAGAGGACCGGTCCCAGCACTGATCCCAGAAACACCCACTAGTAACCCTCCTTTCCTTGAAGTGAACTCCATTTACCACCACCCTCTGTTGCCTATCCGCTAACCAATTTCTTACACAGTTTACCACCTTAGGACCCACTCCCAAGTTACCTAGCTTGCTTACTAGCCTCCTATGTGTAACAATGTTGAAAGCTTTACTGAAATCTAGGTGGACCACATCCACCACTCCACCCTGATATAATTCCTTGGTCACCCAGTCAAAGAAATCTATTTGTTTGGGAAGACCTCCCCACTGTGAATCCATGCTGCCTTGGGTCTTGTAACTCAATGGATTCAAGATATTCCACAATCCTTTCCTTCAGCAATGACTTCATTAACTTGCACACCACCGATGTCAGGCTGACTGGCCTGTAATTGCAATCCACTTCCCTGCTACCACTCTTCTGATGTGGGACTACATCTGCCCTCCATCAGTCCTCTGGAGCCACTCCCTCCTGTTTCCAAACAGCTGTCAAACAGGACTGTGGGAGGTGCAGCAAGTACCTGCCTGAGCTCCTTCAATACCCTAGGATGCACCACATCTGGCCCCATTGCTTTATCCACTTTCAGATTAGCAAGTCTCTTCAGGACACTCTCCTCTGAAAATTGACTAGTGTCCATCTCCCTCCCTCCAATGCTCCTGTAACCTTTTAGCGGTCCCTCCCCTTCTCTATTAACTGTGAAAACTGAACACATATATTTGTTAAGGATGTCTGTCTTTTGCTGGTCACTCTCCCTTCCTTTTTTAACCTTATGATCCCACCCCTGGTCTTCCTTCTTTCACTTACATATGTACCTAAAATATGAGGGTTACTCACCTTTAATCATCGGTCTAGGAGTGGTATATGGTGCACATCCACACTTCTGGCATTATCCTTTCCCCTTTAATTCTTGCCAAAAGGACTTCAAGCTGGCTCCTCCCATCCACCCTGGTGGTATCCTCCTTGGCACCACCCTGTGATGTCAGATCTTACCCACTGTAAGTAAGATTCAGTGTGCCACTTGCCAGGGGAGGTCAGGTGGGTTGAGTGAATGTGCACCACATACCACTCCTACAACTATGGTTACAGGTGAGTAATCCTCATTTCTAGGGATGTGGAGATGGTGAACTGTTCACAGTTCTGACAGACTCCTAGCAGTTCTCTGGGAGGAGGGGGCCAGGTGCACACCACCAATTTTAGGGAAAAGAGACTGGAGAACCGAGTCCCCAAAACCAGCATCCCAGCATTACTCAAGGTTGATGTGGTAGTGGGAAACGAAGGTGTGTGCTGACTTCCAGGTAGCAGCCCTGCAGATTTCCTGGATAGGGATGCCCCTGGAAGCAGCCACCAAGGCAGTGGTATGTCTAGTGGAATGAGCCCTAAGCCCAATGGGAGGCTCCGTACCAGCTAACCTATAGCAGAGGTCAATGCAGGAGACTATCTACTTGCCAATATATTTTGCTTAGCTTCTGGTCTGCCAGGTGTGGCTTCAGTGTAAGTGACAAAGAGCTGGAGTGCCTCTTCCCAAACTCCAGCCATATGCTCCTTGTAATAAGTGGGCATTTGACTCAGGTCCATTGTATGGAGCCTGTGCTCGGCCTCCGAGGTTGGACTGGTGAAATACATCAGGAGGATAATCACCTGGTCCAAAACAACTTTTGGGAGGAGCTTCGGGCGGAGGCAGAGGATAACCTTGTCCTTTTGGAAGATGAACTAGGGAAACTCTACCAAGAGCACCTGGAGCTCACTGATCCTTCTGGCAGAGGTGATGGCCACAAAGAAGGTGGTCTTTATGACACTTGGACAGCTGGTTCTGATGACTGTATTATTTTTTGTAATATAAAAATGGGTTATGGACTGTCTCTCTTGAGAAATGCTGACACAGCATGTGAGTATGACACACACACACAGGTTTTAGATACAAGGTGTTACGTGGAAGGCCTAAAGCTAATTGCAGACTTTAAGTTAATTATAGCTGTAATTGCTAAGAGGGAAAATCATAAACTTTGATAACACTTAGAGGAAGAAGAGCAGGTTGTGACGTTTTAGTGTGAAGTCATAAAAGATGCTTTCATGTCCTGGAAGGGGGACGCTTATCATAAGATCAAAGAGAGTCATTTGAAGAACATGAGCTATGCTGAGGTTGCAGAATTCAATACTTGGAAAAGACATCCTGTTTTTATATAGATATTTTTATATATTCTGACAGGGAGGAGCTAGGTGACCTCATGCAAAACAGGTGGGGAAAACCAGCTTTTAAACATTGTTCTGTTTTCCTTCAGAGATGCTTCTATCTAGACTCTGACAAAGAAACATCTGTGAGCACTTTAAGCAGGTATTGAGAGAGAGAGAGAGAGAGACAAATCTAAGTACTGTAGTAGGAATTGTACTGTTAAAACCTTGTTCTTTTAAAAGATTGTATGGTTCTTGTGATAATAGTTCTGTATTTTATGTGTTACATATTTTTTATCTATTTTAGTAAAACTCTATTTTTAGAGCTTACTCGGTCTGTCTTTGATGTCTTTTCTTTACAAGCAGAGTATGTATGGTTAAAGCAGACGCTGTACATACGCTTGAATGGCGATACCAAACTGGAAAAAGGTAAGCGTTTTAAATCTGAGGTCTTTTATTAGTTTTTAAGGGTTCATTTCTGTACACCTGGTTAGGTGCCCATAGGCAAAGATATTGGGCCCCCGAAGACAGAATTTTGTCAGCCTGTACTTTGGTTACGCTAACAAGAGGTTCACAGTTTGAATCCCTCCAGAACTTGAGACCAAAAATTGATTTGAAACCCACAAAACAGACCAGGAGGGTCACCCTGTGTCTGTTAACTGGTCACAAGACTGCGCTGGGAGGTTGGCACTTTGGGATTAGAGGGCTGGCCTGCTGAGTGGGTTTGTGACAGTCTTCCATGACATGTGGGAGATGCAACACTTGTGCATAGGTTCAAATGGGTTTCCCATGAGTATAGCCAAGACCAGCAACAACTCCCAAGGTGGTTGTGGTTCATGCACAGGTGGGGAAAAGTGGTCAATGCCCTTGAAAAAGCGCTACACCCTCCCCTGCCTAAGAAATCTTGGCATCCTCACCAAGCCTAAGGAATGGCTTAGCATACAAATGTTACATGCAATAATTTTTTTTTTACATTTTAATCAAGCCTAAACTGGACATACAGCTCCCTATCTGGAACTGGTTACCACAGTATCCTGATCTAGACAAATGCACTCTATCTAAACAACAACACATTTGCAAAACACTGGGAGCATCTTTAGATGTGTTATCCTGCCCGGGGACTCTTAACAATAATATATTTTACATTGGCATACATTTCTGGTGTAATTCCACTTTCAGCCATGGGGGGGCATACTCCCACTAACATTCACTGACCAACAGTGAAGAGCCTTACAGCAGATGTTGGTGCCAAAACACATTCCCATTGCTTTCTATAGGCTGTAGCCACTTTCAGGGTCACAATGCTTAGAAGCTGGGGTCCATGCTGGGCGTGACATGGCAAACAGGAGATCCCAGTGGTGCCTCCATTCTTGTAACCCTGGCACCATCCATCTGAAGGTTACACTACCCCTGCCTTGTTGGTCCAAAACAAGGTTAAGGGGCCTGGGTTCCTATTTTAACTTTTCCCCCAAGATAACATAATTGCACAGTGCCTCCACCCAGAGTATACTTTACATGGGCTAGATTAATACCTGGTACAACCCTCTGGGATGCTGTACCCGCCCACAATACTATTATGCCACCCCAAACATGACCCAATAAACAATTCTTCATATTTCAAACATTTTGAATTATTGACTCTCTCTAATAATATGCTCACACACCAAGGTTATGCAAAAACAGCAACAATAATTTATTTACATGGGTGAGGGTTAGGAATGGGAAATTGGATGCAGAGATCAGCTATTTACAATTGATTTAGATTTGGTTTAGATTGGCACTGCAATTAGAATCAGTGTAATCAGTGTAATCATTTTGCATTTAAAGGCAAAAACAAATCACAGTGGCCACCCACCAATCTTCTGATGTATTTAGATTCTTATTATCTATCTAGCTAACTGCATTCGATGGCAGAACATACATTAGATTCCTACACAGTACCAGTCTCCAAAATGCATTTAAACCCCACAATCCCAATACCTATATCTGGGTACCCAGTACTTGAGTCTAAAAGGTGTAGGCTTGTCATACGGTACAGCTGTGATAGCCAGCTGAGTTGCGGACCTTAAAAGAGAAAATCAGGTTAGCATTTCTTTTGATAATTATCTTCAAAGCAAACCCTGTAAGATGGTTACTCCCATGTTTAGTTAGCTGGGGCCTTAAACCACTGAAACATGGCAGCAACTTGCAATAATAACTATTTTAAACAGAGAAAGCAATTGCAGCTCCACTCACCTGAGGTGCGGTACTTAAACCAAGTAGTCGAAATGCTGAACAAAAGATCTGCACTCTCGCTGTATAGCAAAGAATACAAATTTATTGATTAAAAGGTATTGCCAGACGCCACAACCAACTGCAATAACAGTCAAAACCCCGACCGGTTTCGTGCTTAACACGTCATCAGGGGGATGGCAATACCTTTTAATTAATAAATTTGTATTCTTTGCTGTACAGCGAGAGTGCGGATCTTTTGTTCAGCATTTTGAATAATAAATATTTACATGTTCCTCCAGATTGAACAGGGCTGGTCCCTGCATACTCATGGTTTGGTAGTCATCACAGACAAGTCGAAATCAGGCTGTTCAAGGTAATTCTTTAGAAGTTGCAGAACTAGATTTTAGCTGAGGCAAGGCAGGAGTTTTGGTATTCCCTTGTTTTGGGAAGGCTCTTGCAACTTTGAACAGAATAAACACTTTCGGCACTTGAAACAGCTGTCCTCTCTCTCTCTCTCTGGGCATTGGAATTACTTCTGTGGAAACTTCTGAAACAAGACTGGAGGGGGTCCAGAGGCGAGCTACCGGGATGGTGGTGAGAATGGATTGGGAGGACAATATGGGGAGAGACTATTAGATCTGGGGGAATATTCGCTACAATATCGCAGGTATAGAGGCGATATGTATTTAGTATTTAGGGCATTCCAGGAGAGGGAATTGTGAGAGTGCTTGGGGCTCCAAAAGAGACAAGCAACCACCAAAAACAGAGGACATCAGTTTCAACAAGGAAGAGGCCCCTTTAAAAAAAGACAGCGAGAACATTGGTTTTCCCAGATGTGGTGTCAAAGTGGAATGCCTTACCTTCTGAGGTGGTTTCTAGTGAACTTATGTTTTTTTTTTTTCCAAAAGCATTAGATAAATATCATGGTAACATGTGTTTCCAATACATAACCTAAAATGTACAGGTCTCATATGACTAACGCTACTTGACCTAGTAATCTATCCTATGAATCCTAAGATCAGACTGGGACCACTTCAGGACTTCTGGTGATGTCGGCAGGCATGGAGGTTTGAGATCTCACAAGCTCCCCAGGCCGTCACCTAGATTCCCCCTTCAATTACATTTATAACTGGCATCCAAGCTTAAGCAATGAAAACTGGAGGAGATGATGACTACCACAAGGCAGCGGCATAAAGAGAACCTGACAGAAATAGCGGTACCTACCGAGAACGAGCACCCGACTCAGACATCACCTTCAGGCCGCAGATCCCTGCAGCGCTCAATTTCTCCTAGCTCCAGATCAGCATCGGAAACCAGCTCAGATGAAGAGGCAGCATTCACAATCACATCTAAAAAGCTCTATAAGGAGCTAAAAAAACTTGGGGATACCCTTACGAAAATACAGGGGGACCTCTCAGAAGTTGAAAGAGAACAAAAATCACAGAGGCAAAAAATCGTGGATATTGAAGCTTATACCACAGAAATCTCTAAATCTGTGGACCTATATAATGGAGCTATACTCCAACTTCATGACCGAGGGGTCTGGCTGCAACAAAAAATTGAAGACCTAGAAAATCGGTTTTGGAGAGCTAATACATGGGCTCCCAGAGCAGATCGAATCAGGTGATATGATCAAATACATGGAAGGCTTGATCAAAGAGCTCCTGTCCTTAGAGGAGACCTACAGCCTTAATATTATTTGAGCCTATAGATCACTAGGCCCTCACCTTCTGGATCCTGCAACGAGACCTAGATCGGTGATACTCGCCTTCTTGGACTATAGAACAAAGCAAGACATCTTATATAAGACGTGGGCAAAAATAGAAATACTATTTGGAGATACCTACTTGTTTTTTGAACATGATTATGCCCCCATCACAATGGACAGATGGAGAAAGATGTTCCCCATTCTCAAGCTGCTGTGGGCCAAGGGGGTTAAAGTGAGGTTAGATTATCCTGCAACATTAAGAATTACTACTGATTCAGGGACACACTCGTTTCCAGCTATTTCCGAGGCAGCATCTTTTCTAAAGCAATGGGACATCTCCTTGGATATCTTACTGGATGCTGAAGCAATTAAGGAATTGGAATACCGACGTTGGTATACTGTTCGAAATTCAAAATGAATAAAAGGCCCACAAACACGCCAAGCTGAAGACGCCGGAACTTTGAGGCAACTGGATTTAGCCAGGAATGCAGTGCCATTACCTGCTCCATTCTTTGTCCCCGAAAGTCTAGAGGACGATGACGTGGCTGTACTGCAGGGCCAACCCCACAGAAAGCGCATAGCAGAATACAAGACACTTGAAGTACTCGAGGAGGATGCGACAGAGGACAGAAACAGATTCGGCACTGAGGAGGTGGCAGAATGTAACTCTTCTAAACATGGTGTTATGCATATCATAACTCTTCCTAATAATTAGTACCATGGTATTTGATGCTATTGCTTACTGGATCAAAGGGGACTTTTCATAGGTTTGTAGCGGCTCGTCCGGTTAGAAAAGGAGCCAGTAAACAAACCAATTTTTGCATCAACTCTAGAATAACAAAAATAGTAGTTCTTAAATCAAATTGACCTTTGTACCGATCTCTTAGGATCAGTTTGGGATGCAATTTAAAATAAGAAATAGGGGGGCGGATGATATGGGGAGTAAACCACATCGAGATCTTTCGAGGGGTGATCCTGTTCTTTTTTTCTCTCTCCCTTTCTCTTTGTTGAATGAGAGATCTCTACCATGCCTTGTTGATGATACACCTATTTCTGAGATCAAATACGATCTCAGTTTGGTACAGCTGTATATAGCTGTACTTTCCTTCCCAAATGGAGATCTCTGTTGGGAGGGTGAAGGTGGCACTTTTGGAAGGAGTTCAATGTTGGTTCAGGTTAAATGTTATTGTTACTTGTTATTTTGATTTGGGAAGTTTGTTTGTGCCTGGAACAGTATGCAAACTCTACCTAACCCAGTTTTGGAAGGGAAGGCAAGAGGTCTTGGGGAGGAATAGACTGATGGACATGGAAATAGGACAAATATGTCATGAGGGATGGACTTAAGGTTAATTACGTACACTGTTCAGAGCCTGACTAGCCCCCATTAAAAGAACTCGTGTGTTACGGGAACTGGGGAAACATAAAGTAGACCTTGCATACATCCAGGATTCTCATTTAACAGAATAAGAACATGTTAAACTAAAACGGTCTTGGGTGGAAGAAGTCTATGCGGCCACTTGGAAAGCTCACCCCCACCGTAGGGGGACAGTGATATTAATTAGGAGGGACTCTCCAATAAAGATAGTGGACTCGGACAGGGATCTGGCAGGTCACTTTGTGAAACTAAAAGCCTACTATTATGAGATACCTTGAGTCTTCCTAAATCTGTATGCCCCAAACGAAGAAAAAGATAATCGTTCCTTTCTCCATACTTTAATCTTAGAAGCAGCCACGGAGACAGACTCATTGTACATAATTGGGAGAGATTTTAATAGGGTTATATCAGGTTATCTAGACAGGCAGAGAGTTGGTGGAGCTAGGTCAGGGCTGGCGGATGATGCCTTCCTTAAAAGACTCATGGAAGAATCGGGGTTCCTTGAGACCTGGAAACACTGCCACCTGGCAGAGTCTGATTTTTCATTCTTTTCTGATAGACACAATTCTTATTCCCAGCTTGACATGTTTTTCCTCCCTGCTGAGAGGAGTGCCTGCTTACAGGCCTGTTGCATACATCCAATGACTTGATCAGACCATGCCCCAGTATCTTTACAGATTCAACTAATACCTACCTTGAGAAATTCAAATTGGAGGCTGAATGTGGGACTCCTGAACTCTGCTGAGTTCAAGGAAAGTGTTTTAAATCATATTAAGGAGTACCTGGCCACAAATGCACTAGGGGACCCCTCTCCTTTTCTTCTCTGGTTTGCTTTGAAATCCTCACTGAGAGGCCATGTAATATCTTTCAGCTCCAGGGTAAAAAAAGAGAAATTAGCATTACAGAAAAAGCTAGAGGCAGACTTGAGGGAGGCAGAATTTAGACACAAACTAACCTTAAACCCTACAGATAAAGCGGAATAGTTAAAAAAAAAGCATCCCTCGAACGCCTACTAGCACAACAGACAGAAAGCTCCCGGAGAAGAGTTAATCATTAATACTATGAAGAAGGAAACAGAGTGGAAAATATTTTAGCTTTTGCATTAAGAAAACAAATTACGAATAGAGCAGTCTTAAAAATACAAGACCCTAATGTTTTGGCTACCTCCCCCACCCAAAATTGCTCAAACCTTTGGCAATTATTATGAATCTTTATACAGCCAAACTCCTTTGGAGGATGTTGGTGGAGGTAAAGTCGAGGAGTTCTTGTCCTCATTGGTTATGCCTCAGCTGTCCTTGGAGGCTCAGAATTTCCTGGAGACCCCTGTCACACTCCAGGAGGTCACTGCAAAGATCAAGGAGCTGAGGCAGGGCAGGTCTCCTGGGTTAGATGGAATTCCGGCTGAGTTCTATAAAATATTTCTGCCAGAAATAGCTCCCCTTTTACTGCCTTGTTACATACATATTCAGGAGGGAAGGGAAGTTCCAGACTGTTGGCGTTACGCCCAAATTTCCATAATATATAAACAAGGGAAGCACCCCGAAATTTGTAGTTCCTATAGACAATTTCCCTACTGAATGTGGATTTGAAAATTTTTACAGGAATTTTAGCTGATTGCATGCAGCGGGTAATCCATAGTACAATACACCTGAATCAAACAGGATTTCTTTCAGGCAGATATCTTCAAGACAATATCAGAAGGTTACTAAATGTTATTTCTGGTCAGTGGGGACAGAGGGCATTTCAATTGGCCATCTCCATTTATTTATTATTTATTTATTTATTTGTTCTAGGATTACAAATACCTTTGAACCAAGGCTCTTTTACAAAGGTTCCACGTCATTGGTACAATTGAGACAATCATAAGCAAAGATAACAGTTTATAAAATTTAAAAAAAACAAAAAAACAACACATAGTCTTGTAGATGAAAAAAGAACAATAAGGTGAAACTTTGGGGAAGGGAAAGAGAAAGGAGGAGGATGAAATCAGGGAGACTAAGTGGATGGGAGAGAAGGGGAGGTAGGTTGGGGGGACAGAGAGAGGAGAGGTGGAAGGCGCATAAGAATAGAGGTAGTGCAGCCGGGTGGCATTTGTCATGGGCCAGCAGGGGAGGTGAAGATAGGAAGGGGGGTGCTGGCAAAGTGCAGGAGTAGATGTGGGTCCAAAAATCTCCATGGATGCAGAAAAGGCATTCGATAGAGTGAATTGGCACTTTTTACAAAAATCCATGGAGAAATTTCAATTTGGCCCCAAATTCCGGAAAATAATATGAGCCTTTGCAACTCTCCCCAAGCTCAAGTACGAGTCAATGGAATTAACTCAGGCAGGTTCCCAGTTTGTAGAGGAACAAGACAAGGATGGCCCCTGTCTCCACTGTTGTTTGCCATCTTTCTGGAGCCTTTGGCTGCAAGAGTCAGGCAATCTGGGGAGATAGAGGGGTAATGGCAGGGGGGTAGAACAGAAAGTAGCCCTATATGCGGACGACTCCTTTTTTTTTTTGTTGAGTAATCCAGATAGGTCAGTGCCAGCCTTAAACAAGATGTTAGACCAATTTGCCGCTATTTCAGGCTATAAGGTGAACATGACTAAGTCTGAAATACTGATTCTCAGTGGGCGACCTACAAAGATCTTAAAGGCCACATTCCGTTATGCTTGGGTGAAAAATAATCAACTTAGATATTTAGGGATACAGATTTCTACCTCCAAAAGTAGATTATTTGAAGCTAACTATAATACACTGTGGAATGAGATGGAATGTGACATGGCCAGGTGGACCCTTTTACCTCTTTCATTAGCTGGTCAAATAGATTCAGTTAAGATGAATCTGTTACCTTGCTTTCTTTTTTTATTTTCTATACTGCCCATCCCCATTCCATCTGACTATTGGAAGAAAGTGAATCAAGGATTAGATAAATTTATATGGGGAGGTAAGAGACCCAGGGTGGCGAGGCGACTTTTGTTCCTTCATAGGTCCAAAGGAGGCCAAGGACTACCAGACCTCTATTGGTACTATTTGACATGTCAGATGGTCCCATTGTGTTCCTGGGTTAGATGCCGGGAAATATCCGGCTGGTATGAAATAGAAGAAAATGAGGCCTTGCCACTGCCTTTGTTCTCATTGGTCTTTGTGGAGGTTCCACCGAATATTGTAGAACATATACATAACCCCTGGGTGAGACATTCTATAAAGATCTTACACCGGGTATTGGCTCTGATGGGGTCAAGAGATAAGTTGGGCCCTCTGTCCCTAATAAGATTCTACCCGGACATTTTCCTCCGAGACAAGATTCTGGGTATGCACTATGGGAAACTAAAGGCTTGAGCAGACTTTCTCAATTTCTGGAGGGAGTGACATGTGTGTCCTTCCAACAGTTGAGGGATAAATTCCACCTTTCTAACTCTGACCTGTTCAGATATATGCAGGTTAGACATTTCATGTATTATAAAGACAACGAACAAGCATTAGCTAGACCAAGAAATCTTTGGAAAGAATTTATATACGGAATTATCATGGGAACTATACCTAAGAAACTTATATCTACCCTCTATTCTAAACCAGAAGTGACAGAATATATTCCACTGCAATGAATAAAAGAACAATGGGAGAGGGAATCTCAAACCCATATTGCAACCAAAGATTGGATCAGGCATCTGGGGGTGGGATGGAGGGTGACCTCTTCACCTGGCTGGAGAGAATTTTTTTGGAAAATATTAATTTTTTTTATACCTCCAAGATTACCAGACATTTTCACACTACTTACACAGATCAATGTTGGCGTAACTGTGGAAGTACAGGGTCCCACTACCACATATTTTGGGCTTGTCCCCCATTACGGGAATTCTGGTCTAGAGTACAATTGGCCTCCAAACAAATCTTACAAACAGAGATCCCAGACGAGTTTTCAGAATGGATAATTGGCCTTTCTACAATTATTTGGCTACCTTTGCCCCGTAGGACACTAGCATTAAGTCTCATAGTGGTAGCAATAAAGTGCATTTCTGTCAGGTGGCTGAGGCCACTCCCGCCATCCTTCCAAGACTGGGTTGACCAAACTAATAAAGTATGTGATATGGAACAGATAACAGCCAAATTACACCTTAGACTTGATAAATTCATGGAAGTATGGAGCCCATGGGTAGAATGGGCAGCTAGTTACTCGGATTCGGAGAATAATGAGACTCTAGTAATTGAAGTTACTCCATAAATATGTGTGATCAGTCATGATAGATAGATAGAGCGCCTTCTTACTGATGGCACTGACTGCTGGGGATGCTTTCCAACTTCATGATATGCGCTAATAGTTATAATCTTGTCTCTTAGATTCTGAGATACACAGCTCACTTTTCCTTTTTTTTCTGATCTCTCAGGTATTTCCCACTTTCTAGTAATAATGAAACATGACATACTGATGCTTAATGTCTATCTGTCTACTTCCCCCATTGTAAGGTAAACAAGATAACTCTATCTTATTTTAATATTATACTGAAGTCCACGAACCTCATAAGATTCTTCAGGCACTCAGTTCCTTTTTCTTGAGGTTTATTAGTTTTGAGTTATGATAAATTAGATTGTATAAGTAGGTAGCTGACAGGCTTCAAAGGAATATAAGAATGCATATTTGTGAAAGGCTAAACAGAAAGGTGATTTTAACGTCCTCAATTTGCTATACAACATTGACAATAAACTGTTAATGGTATATCTTTACATATTTAATATTATGGAATTTGAATGCTTGAATAAAGCTGATTTTCAAACAAAAAAAAAAGATTGGGACCACATCAAACCTCACGTCTAGGCTATGCCCATCAGGGGAAGCGCATATGGCAGTGCCTTGGGTGGTGGCACACTACCAGGCTGTCTCCCATGCCAGTCTAAACTGTTTTGTTGCATTCTGCACATATATCCATTCAGCGCAGTCATACATTTAGCAGTTTCTTTAAGTGGTCACAATCTTTTAACCATGTGCCTAGCATGGCAGACATAGACCCTCTGCTAGTCGGGTTATAACTTCAGAAGCAGGAGCGTACTCCCAAGCATTTTAGGGATGAGCACCCACACTCCTGCACCGGGTGTGCAACCAGAGCTCAGGTCATGGCTCCCAAAGCGGATCACAGGACACAGTCTTTCAGGCAAAATCTTGTATTTCTCAACAGCAGAAGCAGGAGCTTAAGACATAACTTCTCACTAATGCATCAGACAGAGCTTGAGGTTTGGCTCTCCACCACTTGAGACATTTGAAACACAGATGGAACTTGAGGCATGGCTCTGTACCATTTGACCTACTTGAAACAACAAACAAAGCTTGCGGCTCAGCTCCCCACTGTTTAGCAGACTTTACTTGTTAGCAAAGCTGATACTGTAGCTTCTCTCAAGCTTAAGATCCAAAATCACAATCCCTTGTGGCTTTGCTGGTGCTAGCAGCTCCAATCTAGACTCTCAGAAACTTGTACTGTCCTCCCAGGCACTGTCAGGACAGTTCTGCTTGGCTAGGGAACCTCATTTCCAGTCCTGTAGGTACATATTGCAGTCACAATCAGCACATATGAATTGCTGGACCCTTATCTGGTCACCTGTTGGATGTTCACCCATTTCTGAAGCACTCGTAAGGCGCAGGGTGCAGACAGACAGTCACAACTTTCCCTTGGCTGGGCTTCTCTGCCGCACAACAGATCTTTCTCTAACTTACATTTTTAAGCAGAAGTTTACTCACTCAGACGGATTCAAAACACTTTCTTTTGCTGGAAGTTACAGGTTTCTTCAGCACTCTCACTGCTGAGGCAGAAGCATTTCATGCAGCTCTCTCACAACTGCAGGCTCCTTTTCCACTTTTTCCTAATGTGGCAAGGAACAGCTAGCCCTGGAGGACAATCTCTGGCAACCCCCAGGCTAATGGCTTCTGTTGCTGGCAGCTACTCTTTCTCCCTGGCAGAGGCAGAAGCCCCCTTGCCTGTGGAGTGGCTCAAATTAAACTGAACTAGGCCCCTTTTTGTTTAGCTGGGGGCCTAAGCCCCCCCTCCCTGTGCAGGGCCTTCCACTAGAACTGAGCTCAGACTGAAAATCCCTGAGTTTTATGGAGTCTTTCTGGGGCTCCCAATTGGCTGAGTCCACTTTTGTGTCCAGCGATGATTGGCTGAAATCACTTGTCAGTCCTGAAAATAAATACTCATTAGCCTCCCTTGATGCTTGATAGGCTTCCTGTTTTGGTGCCTAAATTAGGTCCCTGCATTTTCCCCACAAGTCTTTGGCACTGTTCCAACAATTTTTGCACTGAAATCCTGGCTTTCCAATTGGCTTCTGTGCTGCAGTTATGGCTGCTAGAGGTTACAGTTCCCTTGCAGTTTAACACAGTCTCAACATTAGAGTCCTGGTGCAGCCAGGTAAAATATTTACTTTAATCGTTTGCCACTCTGTTCAGTAGGCATTAGGGTTCCCTTTTAAATGCTGTGTTTTCAGTCCATCTTTGCTGCCTGTTGCCGCTGCCGAAACACCATGCCCCTAGGCAGCAGACAGGCAGTCAATAAGAATCCCAACTTTGTTAGTCTGTTACAGCCAGAATGAACAGCATTTATTTATGTTATCCCCTTCATTTAATCACCCCCTTTATCTAATAATTCCCTTGGAGCCCTCTTAAGTGTTCAACAGTAGTGTTCCTCTATTTACATTTCTATACCTGTCGATACCACCAGCATTTTTTAAAGGCTCATCAGTGCTAGAACAGGCAGTTCATGAATTTTAATGACACCCTTATTAATATTCATGAGCCCAGATGAAACGCTCGCAGAGTTCATTATTTACAAATAGACTTTCGGCTCCCCATGTGCCTGCCAAGAGTCTCAGGTCCCCTTACTGCCCTCAGGGACTGGAATGATGCAACGGGCACCCGATTTTGCCACAGAATGCAACCAGGGCACCAGAAGATCATTTGTTGGACCGCGACCATGGTCAGGATTTGGGGTGCACTTACGCGAGCCAACGGCGGGCTGAAGATGGTCGGTGGCTCTGCTGAAACTCCAATTTCCCAAGAAGGCAAAATGAACAAAAAGGAACTGTCAGGGCTTTCTGGGGCACACATCTGGACCTGGCCAGTGGCGGTACACTTCAAGGAAATTGGAGGCACCAGGAGGTAATCAAGAGAAATGGGCAATAAGATTAGCCCCCATTTGGGAAAGGGGGAACATTACATATATTTGAACAGAGGTAGGGAAGCGAGAGGGATGCTGGAGACCAGATTAGGTCTATGTAGACAAAATAGGCAGGAAACTTGGGGCAGACTGGGTAGCCAAACAGTCCTTTTCTGCCAACAAATTCTATGTTGCTATATTTTTATATTTTCCCAAAATACCGCGGATAGGATGTTGATGGTCTTGCAGTTTGTATGCAAAATGTGAAGCTTGCATAAAAAAAATTGCACAGATTATTTTAAACAGTCCCAAAAACTTGGGATCGTTTAAAAACACAGCACCAGAGTTTTGGCACAATGGGGTAAATGCAAGCAGAAAATGCATTTGCATCTGCCACTTTTGAACCCTCCTCCCCCTTATGTCTACAATATAATGTGGTTACCAACATGTGTAATTCAGAGGTTCTGTGATTAAAGGTAAATGAGTTATGTTCACACATCATTTAGAATTTTCAGAACCTAACCAGCCCGGAACCACAAGAGCTATAAACCTCTTCAGCGATGGGAGGAGAATCTGTAGTCTTCTCTTACAGGGATACAGCATCTTTTCAAATTAATTATGTTTTTTCCTGTGAAACATTAAAAATCCAGTGTAAACTCCTAATCTAGTCATGCACTTACTGCTGGAGGAGTCTTCAAGATGGTCCTTCTGCTGTTTAGTTTCTTCCCCTTTTACATCACCAGTGGGGAGTTCCTTGTCCCTCTCGATCAGTGATAGCAAGAGTCCTAATGGGATATTGTATCCTGTATATTCAAAAAAGAAACAAAGGATTATAATTTTTTTTTACAACCTGAGCAAGTTAAAAGTACACAATCCTTCACATGTATGCCTCTATTATACCTGTTGCCATTTATAATTGGAAAAAAATCCAGCAATCGGATTGTTTGACAAGGGCTTATTAACTGCAATGTTATCTGATTACTTGACAGAAAAGTATCTAGTGTCCACTCCTAAGAAACTAGAAACAGAATTAGTGGCCACCTATACAGTATATCCCTAACATTAGAACTAATAATGGAAAATAATCATTTCTGTATGCGGACCCTGTGCTACATAACTCACTCCCCACTGACCTTACTACTTTTAAAATAATGGTCACTAAAACAACTTGAAACACAGAACAAGCATATGTTTAAGTTTGAAATATAAAATACTTGTATAATTGTAGTTTTGAACAATATGTGCTGTAATCTGTAATCAGGGATCATTGTGCATCTGTTAGCCATCTAGGAAGGACCCTATTGTAAAATAAGCCTTCAGGCTTTATAGGCTAGCCAACAAACAGCTTCAAATGATAGTCCAGTACAAACATTAGGGGGCGAAGATCTGGGCAGCTCTGAAGCTAAATTACCATACACATTTCCCAGTGTTTTCATATTTCTATATCATCTCCTTCTTCTCTACAAAATACTATGTGACCTTGGTCAAGTCATTTAACCTTTCAGTGCTTCAGTCCACCCAGTTGTGGAAATGAATAGAAGCTGGACACCAGCTGCAGTGAGAGGTTATTTCTCAGATGGCCTGTCCTGGGTAAATAAATGGGAAAATAATGACATTTTTAGTGCCCCCTACCACAGGCTCATTATTCAGCAGTCTACCTCATTTTCAGCAGACTCTAGTCGTGCCAGGCGTTCAGCTTTCCATCCCATGACCTAGCTGCATGTCCTGAGCCTGACATATTGGGGACTGATCCAAGAGAGGTAAGTAGTGTTTCCAGTTTGGATCCTCAAGGTAGGAGGATGGCTCATTTCCCTAAAGTGAGGACCCCTCATATTCTGGTGAGGGAGCAGTGTGGTCTCTTGGAATAGAGGGTTATGTTAAAGCTTCCTGCACATTGCCATCTAATGTGAAGACATCTCATATCAAAAGTAGAGGTTAGCAGGGAATCGTTGGAAGGAGCAGGCACTGCCAGGTCCAATACTGGTCCTCACTGGTGGAAAGCCACTCTGCTTCCTCAGACAATATGCCCGCAGTGGGAAGGTTAATGGGGAGAGCTTAAAAGCAGGAAATATCATATATTTCAGATGGAGGAATTCTACTCATCCTGCTACATTCGCACTTACTGCCTAACCCCCTTCCTCCAAACCAGCACTGTAGATTACCGTGTTGCAATAAAAATGACTATAGACTCAGAGAGGAGTTTTAATTGACATTATGTCTTTGGTGCATGAAATATATTAAATAAGTTTTATTTTGGTCTTTCGAAACTGGCAAGGCCCACCACTTCTATGTTTCTATGAGGCACAAGTGCTTGTTTTCTGGGGCTACCTGGGAGCACTAGGGAGGTTATGTCACTTATTCAGAGTCACACAGTATATAAGTGGAGGTTGTGGGAATAAAACCTAGGTCTGCTGGATATACCAAGCTCATTCACAGGTCATAACTCTAACATCTAGGCTATACTGGTGGAACAGATCCAGAGGAACTGTGGGAAGGGTGGGGTGGCGATAGTAGGTAACTTCAACTTGTCAGGAGTGGAGAGGGGGACACCTACCACCAAGTGTAGAATGGAACAGATAATGCTACATGCCTTCCAGGATAACTTCCTGATGCAGTTGGTCAGCGACTCAACTAGGGAAGGGAATATCCTTGACCTCGCACTGTCTAGCAGGGAGTGAGTGAGGGATCTGAGGGTAGAGGAACCACTGGCGGGGAGTGACCACCGGACAGTATGGTTCCAGTTGCAGCTGGGCAGGGAAAGGGGGTGCATCTGGCACAAAGGTGCTAGAGTTTAGAAAGGCTGACTTCAAAAAGATGGGTGAAGTGGTGCAAGGGTTCCTGGGCAGAATTCAGCCTAATATGGACATAAATCAGAGGCGGAGGCAACAAATTCCTACAGCAAGGCCCAAAGTAAAAAGGCTAGGGTGAAGAAACCTAGCTGGATGAGCAAGGGTGTCATAGACAGGGTGAGGAGGAAAAGTGTCATCTATAGGAGATACAAGAGAACTGGGAGAGGGAGGAGTACCTGAAGGAAGCAATGGAGGTGACCAGGGAAGTAAGAGCAGCAAAGGCATCAAGGGAGCTCAGGCTGGTGAAGGGAACTAAGGAGGAGGAAAAGACTTCTTCAGGTACATCAGGGAGAAAAGGGGTTGTAAGGACCAAATAGTAAGGATTAAGAAGGAGGGGGAATGGGTGGAAATGGGGCGACAAGGCAGAAGCACTTAATATCTGCTTCTGCTTGGTTTTTACTAAAGAGACAGGGGCCCTAAGGTTAGGGGAAGATAGGATCAGAGGGGGGTGACAGATGGGAAATCACAGAAGGTAGAGTGCTAGAGGGGTTAAGGGCACTGAGGGTGGACAAGGCACCTGGACTGGATGGCATACACCGCTGGGTACTGAAAGAGTTGGAAGAGGTCCTAACAGGCACATTGGCAGGCCTATATAATACCTCTCTGGACTCAGGGGTGTACCTCAGGATTGGAGGATGGCTCACGTGGTTCCACTCCATAAGAGTGGTCCCAAAGATGAATCAGGAAATATAGGCCAGTGAGTCTCACATCCATAGTGGGAAACTGATGGAAACAATCCTGAAGGAGAGGCTGGTGACCCTACTGTAGGGCAGTAGGGGGCAGGACAGTCGGCAGCAAGGCTTTGTCAAGGGCAGAGCCTGCCAGACCCACATAGTGGACTATTATGACTGGGTGACTAGGGAATTGGCCAAAGGGCATGCGGTGGATGTCCTGTACCTGGACTTCAGTAAGGCATTTGACTCAGTGCTACATGGAAAACTAGCATGTAAACTAAGGGGCACAAGGGTGGGGGCAAAACTGGTGAGATGGATGGAGAACTGGCTGCAGGGATGGCAGCAGAGGATAGTGGTGTGAGGAGAATTATCATCCCCAAGGGTAGTGACGAGCAGGGTCCCACAGGGGGCAGTGCTGGGGCTGGTGTTATTTTGGATATTTATTGCAGACATCTCGGTAGGCGTAAGTAGCAAGATCAGTCTATTTGTGGACAACACCAAGATGGGAGCAGTGGTGGTTGACCAAGGGGGGTGGCAGGGATTGCAGGAAGATCTAACAAGGCTGGAGACATGGTCTGACACCTGGCAACTTGGCTTCAATGCCAAAAAATGTAAGGTGCTGCATTTTGGGACAAAGAGTCCAAAGAGGAGCTACCACCTTGGGGGGGGGGGCAGATATCTGTGATGGAGGAGGAGAGAGATCTGGGGGTGTTCATAACAGGAGCAATGAACAGCTTGGCAAAGTGTAGGAAAGCAGCAGCAGTGTCCTACAAGATGCTAGGTTGTATTGCAAGGGGTATAACCTCTAGGAGGAGGGAGGTGATTCTGCCGTTATACAGATCACTGGTCAGACTCCACGTGGAGTACTGCATTCAGTTTTGACACTCTTACCTAAAGAGGGACATTAGATTGCTGGAAGGGGTGCACCGCAGAGCAACAAAGATGATCCAGGGTCTGGGGGAGTTACCATATGAGGGTAGACTGAGGGAGTTGAACATGTACTCTTTGGAGGAGAGGAGGGTCTGGGAGATATAATGGAGAGCTTTAATTACATGAGAGGAATAAACAGAAAAGGCAGTGAGGGACTGTTCAAGGGGAAGGTGGGGAGAGACACTCGGGGTCATGACATGAGATTGGAGGGTGGAAGGTTTAGGAGGGAAATGAGGAGGCATTTCTTTATGGAAAGGGTGACAGCAGAGTGGAACACTCTACCTGCAGAGGTGGTGGCCTGTAAAACAGTGGGATGCTTCAAGAGGGGCTGGAATAGGGCAAAAAGGAGGGTCATGGGAGGGGGTAGGGTAAGAGGGGTAGCTGTACAGTAGAGGTGCTAGCTGCAAAATCGAGCAGACTCAATAGACCAAATGGCCTTTTTCTGCTGGCAGTTTCATATGTTAGTACTGCCAGCCCAATATTATGTGACTGGCCAAAAAAACAGCAGGCATGGTATAATGTCTTACAACCATACAAACCTCCTGTGGCCTTATCACATCTCTGAAACTTTGTGCACTCATAATGACCCCTGGGGGTGTAATGTGGCACAAGGTGTTCCCAAGTGCCATCTTGTCCTTAGGGGATGTTAACTGTTAATCTAACTCCTGAGAGCACAAAAATGGTAAGAAGTGCACCTTTTGGACATTTTTGTCATTAAAGGAGATTTTTAATAAAATAATTCATCCAACAACTGTTCTGTAATGCTGGTCCCGAATCAGAATGCACGTCATTCAGGAGTGCTAGAGGATGGAATGCGTACAGGAAGAATACATGCACTTTGATGATTAAGCTGTTCATGACAGTGTAACTGAGACTAATGTAAGGGTCTCAGAATGAGGACAGCTAATCAGATTGCAGCATTTCTGAAAGCATCTTTACAATTATAGATTGAGGGAGCACTCCCGACCAAACAGAGCAATCCTTTCCCCTGCACATGAGACACTCTTATTCTGTGAAGAGCATCTCAGCCTAGGGCCCACCCCTGTCAGTGAAACTCTCCCTCTCAACTTTTACTTCCTCATTTCTTTCATTTTCTTTTCCCCCATTTCCTCCTCTTCTTTCCAGGTTATCCAATCATCCATCCCCACCTTCTCTCCAAAGCTCCTCCCTCTATCCATCTCTGCCTGGTAGCTATCACTCCCACTGCTCCTCATTTCCTTACTTACTTGCACAGTTACTTGGTCGGATAATTTGACCTCAATGTATTGTTTTGTGTAAATATTAATGCTGTACTTTTGTCTTCCTACCTCAGTCTCCTATTTTGACCCAACTGTATTTTGTCTCACATTAACTAAAATGCTTAAATGCTTATTTCTGGCCTAACTACCTCAATACTTAGTCACATTGTTGCTGATATGTAATTTGTACTATGTCTTGTATTGTTCCTGTACTTTGCACTATGTATCATTGTTCTCATAAGTTTGTTTCTGTACTCTCCTGGGTCCTGCCTGAAAATAGTCTTTCTGGCTAGTGCACCTACCTGGTAAACAAAAACTAAATTAATAAATAAAATAAAATATGCAGAGGCCCTGGAAATGGGCACATTCCAGGAACAGTTGTTTTTGTAAACATATTATTGATCACACTTGATCAATAATATATCAATATGTCCCCTGCTGCTACTCGTTCCTGTATAAGAGTGGTTTCACTTGCCTTCAGCTTGAGCCAGAACAGCTCAGCTTCGATGTTCTCGCTCCAACTGAACACACGTGAAACTGCTGTTATATAGGAATGAGTGGCTCTGAGGGACACATTAACTTATATTTTTGTTACACATAGAGATGGGTGAAGTTGTCAAAATTCGCTCCGCAAATTAACTCATGAATTTAGCGCAATTCATGGAGTGCTGATCGATCTACGAAGTGCGAATTTCAGCCCGCAAAGTGCAGAATTTCACCTGCAAATAGTGGAATTTCACCCATGAATGGCAGAATTTCACTCCAAATGCTGGAATTTCGCTATTTCCAGGTGAAATTCCTCCATTCATGGGAGAAATTCTGTCATTCATAGACGAAATTCCTAGCAAAGTCACATAGGTAAATTTTTAGCCTAATAGCAAAAATTTGTGGATTGCTCCACAGAAGTGAAAATGGGTGACTTCACCAGAACTTTGCTAGTGAATTAAAACTTTGCAATGCCAGCCCACCGGTCCAGTGGTTGAATTTTTGCCTGCGATGCTGACGACCCAGGTTTGGGAACGGTGTGGAGTTGGAGGGCAAGCCAGGGGGAGATGACTTGAGTGTCCAACGATGGCTCATCTTCTACTGGGAGGGAGGGGGTGTGTGGTCCGGTGTTTGCTGGCACCTAGCAGAGGCTGGGGTCACAGCAACACATCAGACCTTTCTGCAGGAGGGAGCATGCCGGAAGTCGTCTCACACCTTGACGTCACATGGCATGTCACGCTCCCCCATGAAAACCAGAAAAATGTCCCCCTGATTGACTGGATGACGGCTACCAGTCCCTTGCCGCCTTGAAGCCCCGGACAGCTGAGACCAACCCCAGCAGCATCCAGGCCAATAATAAGATGCGCCTACTGGGCTTTCTCCCCAGAAGGGTGGATTCGTTTGACAAAGGGAAATGTCAGGTTACTGGGGGCTGCAATATGGGGTGGTGGTTGGTGGCGGGGGAGGACGGTGGTGAGGAGCACCTAGGTGGTCTCAAGGAGAGGCTGACTGGGGGTGCTGGGGAGGCACAAAAAAAAAAAAATTTGCAACATCTCTAGTTACACACCACCAAGCCTAGATTAATTTCCTACTCTTGTACATTTGTGCAGTTTTTGTCATATGCAAAATTAATTTGTACTTTTGTTTGTTTATGATGACCCCCTCCAACTACAGTTCAGGCCATTTATTCCTTTCAATAAAGTTACATAACTTTTTTAAAAAAGGAACAATAATTAAAAAAAAATAAGACAGCAGAAACACTTTTAAAAGTGAACGCATTTGTTTCAGTTATACATACATATGCCATAACTTCAGGTAAATCAGGCCACCATAATAAAAATGTTTAACATTTCACTTTTGTGTGCCGTCTCCTTCTTTCCTACACAACCTCCGTCACCCCTCACCCAGCTCTTCAGAGGGGCGATGTCAAACCATGGGTTCCCTTATGCTCACTCATGGTGCTAAGAGATCACTTCACCCCTCCCCCCGGCTTCCATAAACATATGTTTGTTGAGCTACTTTTCACCAGGCTGTTGTGCTCGGAAAACAGCCCAGATGAAAGTACCTCTTGGCCAATCAGGACCCAGCATTTTCCCTACCCGTTTCATAATAGTGTGATAACACACATTGGGTTGGAGGTTATATTCCAATTTATGCAACACCAGTGGTGGTAAATTTTCCATTATAGATCTGGGATATGCACTGGCCTGATTCAAAACAATGCAATCTGTTGTCATGTGTGAGGATACAGGAACATAACTCAAAAGTGGCAAAGCCACAAGGAAATTCTGAAAGTCCTACCCCTTACAAGTATTGGTAAACTGCATATTTTGAGTCAGGCCAGTACATATTTGATTGATAGAACATCCATTTAACTAGTTAGTGTGAAGATTTAACTAATTCTCATTGATTTTAAAAACTGGCTACAGTGCTACACAGAGGTATTGTGAGGTCATCAGCACTATAAAAGCTGCCGTCTGGTTCAGAAATTCATTGTGATGTGCCTAACATAAACATATCAATTTTAACTCAACCCTACCTAACCATTAAAGAACATCGTTCCCTGATATTTTTAAATAAAGAAAACATTACACAGGGAGCTCCCCTACCTCACCAAGAGCTCCTCCAGGCTAGTCTAATATTTGTTTGCTATACAGCCCCAAAAGGAAGGGAAGGGATCGTAATTTGCCCCAGAGGGGTCTGGATGCACGATCCCTCTCCACTTGCTGATTCTCCAGTCCTGCCTCTGTGATCCATTTTATGACGTCTTTTTAGGTTGAGGGCGGGGTGCGCTCCATTCACTTGAATGGAACATATTTTTTGAATGTAATTTGTAAATATGGATTTGGTACCTACTGTTGCCAGGGTTCAACTAATAAGGCTCTCATTAGTTGAACCCTGGCATCAATAGGTACCAAAACCCTATTTACATTTGGGAAATTACATTTGAAAATGATGCTCCATTCAAGTGAATGGAGTGCAACCTCATAATTGACCTATAAACATGTCACAAAACGTTGGAAAGTTGGGGCAAATTGGAGATTCCAGAAGTGGAGAGATATTGTGCTGCCAGCCCTTTGGGAGAAAATTATGATCTCTTCCTTTCCTTTTGGAACTGTATACGAAAAAAATTAGACATGATGGAGAAGCTCCTGATGAGCAAAGGGAGCTCTCTATTTAATATTTCTTATAAGGAGAAAGGTGCTGTTTAAAATATCATGAAGGGAATTTTCAAAGGAGTGGATGTGGTACTCGCATTCATATTTCAGATGCATACTGCATCCAGGCAAAAGCACTGGGATGCTCGCAGCATATTTTAATACATCCCAACACATTTGCAACACTTTACCCCATTTACAGCAAAGAAATTACACGTGTCAACATTTTGACAAATGCATCAAGATTCTGATGCATGAATTATTTTAGAAGTGCAAGTTGCAGCAGTCACATTCAGAATATAAACTATCTTTTAGGTGATCTAACTATCTGGATGAGTGTTGTACATCTACAAATACTGCCCCATATCGTACATTGATATCACTTTTCTTGGCATTTTAGCTCTACTAGTGTTGTATAAATATGGAATACGCAATGGAGATGTGTGTGATAAGTTCGTTGACAGGTCACTGTGTTGGTGCGCCTGAAACAGGGGCACACTGTCTCCTGGTCTTGCACTCCCTCCCCAAATCAACTCTGACTCGGTGTTGATTATAATAAGAATGGGGGCTGCAGGGGGCAGAGCCTCCCTGCATTGGGGGTTCAGGGAAGCGAAGCCCCCCCATGGGAAACATCGACTCAGAGAATCGATGAGCAGCCGACCGCAACTTGCGGCTTCCATATAAATCCTGTTGCTGTGATGCTGGTTGAAGAAAGTGTAGTCGAACCAGCATCGTAGAACCAATTTGACATCAGGTAAACTCTCAAGTGGTGTAGCAAAGCATAGTCATGAGAGATGTGGCCGAGGTCAAATTCCATGAGTGTAAATAAAAAATTATTACACAAAGTTCCCTATTGCATATTTCATTTATGCAGCTGGTAGGGACCTGATACATGCTGTTCTATTTTGTGTCTGTATTTTTTTTCCTTTTCTTTTAAAGCAACAGGTTTTTGGGGGTTGTAATGTAAAAACAGTCATGTAATATAGATGGGGCTTCCCTGTGACATGCTAGGGACTATGGGCAGACTAGGTGGGCCAAGCGGTCCTTATCTGCCATCACATTCTATGTTTCTATGACACTTTCTTCTCAGGTGGTCAGAAAGGGTTGAAATCGCAAATGTAATTGAGTTTAAGGAACAACACAGGTATTCAGATCCTCTACAAATGACCACTGTGGTGAGCAGACTTCCCTCTGGGAGTGGTCAGAAATTAACTGTGCCTCAGAGTTCTTCATTATCATGTAAAAAGTACTGTCTGAAGAAAGGAATGCTTCTGATAGTCCTCCTGTGGTTCTGGAGCCTTATTCAGAGTAGAAAGGGAGCTGAGGCTATTGTGGGAATAACTGAATAAAACAACCTTCTTCTGGAGCTGCTTCTCATGCAAGTGTACAAAGGGAAGTTAACCTTTGTGACTGATAGGATAATGCAATAAGTGGGCTGACCCCTTAACTGGTTTACCCTGAGAACACACCAAAGAGATTCAAGATTCAGTTTGGAAGCAGACTATATCAGAGGTCCACCGTAAGCAAAGGTAAAGTTCCATGTTTGCTGTATCTCAAGCCTTTGTAGTAACTTGATTCCTAAGAGATGAGGAAACTCAAGAGTTGGTGGGTGGTGGTGGGGGGTAGTTAGCATTCCCTAGTGTGTTTTATATATTTTGTATTTACTGTATATTCTGTGTTTTACTAGTGTAAATATTAAATATTTGTATATGTAATATTCTCTGTGACTGTTCAGTGTCTTATTTTACATGCAATATCCATTTTTATTGTGCAGTCCAGTGTTTAACTACTAAAGAACATGGCTACCAAGTACAAAAGTACTCACAAACAGAAGTTCGGTGCTGCACTCATAAAGTCACAAAGGACAAGGATATTCCATTGCAAAGTGAATATGTATTTGTGAGTCTCACAATGTTAGACCACCTGTTCTGAGTCACAAGTATAAAAGTAACCTGGATCTGATGTAGAGCAGGTGACTAACATGGCGGTTCTCTGCCAAAAGTGAAGGCATTGCACTGGGTGAGCAGTGCCCTGTTTAGTGTAAGAACCAGACTGAGATACCCTAATAGACAGGCAGGTGGATGCAACACTGAACTACAAGTAACCATCCAGGCATCTGGTCACTCTTGTGTATGAGTTAGTCACCGACTATTGAGAGCAGTGTAGAAAGTTGCTGCAGGTGGTTTATTCATAAATAAGGCTGTTGCAAATGTTTATGCAAAGTTGCTAGGCTGGTTAGTAAGGATGTGATATGCCAATAATGTGCCAACACAGCCACTGATTGGCTTACGGAGCAAGCAGCGGGGTGAAGCCATGGCAGGGAGAAGCTTTAGAAATTAAGATGGCAACCGGCGTTGAAGAGTGAGCATTGGGGAGTAGCAGTAATGCCTGTTTAGGATGGCAGGAGATGTTGCGGCAGTGTCAACGAGTGAGAATCAGAGTGGAGCTGTGTTTTTCTGGTGAAGTTTAAAGAAGGAGATGCTGAGTGCTGCTGTTTGATTCATGAGGATTGTGGCTGTTGAGCTGGTTTGGGCATTTTATGCCAAGCGTTAGTTTCTAGATTAGAGACCAGGGCCCGGAGGTGGGAGGAGGAAGAAATATGATGGCTGGGGAACAGAAACAAGAAGTCTTGGGGGAGGGAAAAGAGAAAGAATCATCAAACATAAAAGAGCATGTTAAGTGGGGGGTTGCAGTTTCATTTAGGGTAGTGTAGAAATTTTTCCCAGTGGGGAGAGGACAGTACCGTTATGCAAGAACTTACTGTAACAGTAAATCTTCGAGAGGAGCTCTTGCAGCAGGCTACACCATAAGGACTGAAGCTGGCAGGCACCAGAACTCCATGGAAAACTTCTAGCTAGTAGTCTATAGCAGGGGACCGGCCCCTGACATCGGCCAATGGTATAAAAGGGGTGGTCCACCTGCCCAACCTCAGTTCTCCCACCTGAGACACCGGCAATCTCAGAAACGGAGAACCGAGGAGGTTCTCCTGAAAAAAGGAAATGAAAACAGTCAATGGAGGAAACAGATACTGGGGGAAGGTGGGAGGGGAAGCAATGCCTGCTGCAAGAGCTCCTCTCAAATATCTACTGTTACAGTAAGTTCTTACGTAACTGTACTATCTCACTTCGAGGGGGAGCTCTTGCAGCAGGCTTCACCATAAGGACTAAGTCCCAAGCAGTGGCAGGTCTGTTGAAAATACTCATGAGAATAGGCCTTGTAGGACAGCAAGGCCAAAGCCTGTTCTATGACGAGAGGCAATGGCCAAACTGTAATGCCGAATGAAGGTGTGTGCAGAATTCCAAGTAGCAGCTGTGCAGATATCCGCTACATACACATTGTTAAGGGATACAAAGGAAGCACCCATACCCCCAGTAGAATGACCTTTGACCGGTCCCAGCAAAGGCCTGTCACAGTTGCAGTAGCAATAAACAATACAGCTGACTAATCATTTAGACAAAGTCTGCTTAGAAACAGGAGCCCCTTCAGTCCTCAGGGCAAAAGAAACAAACAACTGGTCAGACTTTTAAACAGTGCAGGTGCGATGCAATCTAAATAGTAACAAAGCACCCCGTGAACATCCAGAGTATGAAGTACAGCCTCTCCTCTGTTAGAATACTCAGGGTAGTAAACTGGTAGGTGGGTGTCCTGATTCAGGGTGAACTCAGACACCACTTTAGGTAAAAACTTAGGATTCATCTGCAAGGATATCCTGTCCTTGTGGAAAACTAAATAAGGTTCTTTACACATCAGAGATTGAAGCTCAGAAATCCTTCAACCAGAAGTAATAGCAATTAAAAACAATGTTTTCCATGACAGAAAGCATAGCTCACAACTTGCAGCTGGTTCGAAGGGAGGCAGTGTACATTTTTCCAAAATAAATAAAAGGTTCCATGGAGGAACAGGGTCCCTAACGGGAGGTTTGAGGTGTAGAATACCCCACAAGAAAGTGTGGGAAAGGTCCAGCTGGGCAAGAGTTTTGCGCTCTACAGGTGCATGATACACAGAAACGGCTGCTAAATGCACCTTAATGGAGTAGCTCAGCCCTAAATCTGATAGAGAAAGGAGGTACTCCAAGACAGAATTGACCAGACAGGTGAAGGGATCAAGGTGGCGAGCAGAGGTCCAAATACATAACTACTTCCACTTCATTGCATAAGTGTCCCTGGTGGAAGGCTTCCTTGCGGCCACCAAGACATATGCCACTTCAGGGGAAACCCCAAACCGAGCAACTGCTAGGTCTGCAGGAGCCATGCATGCAGGTGCAGTGACTTGAGGTCCGGATGGAACAAGGTGCCCTGCTCCTGAAACAGCATGTCTGGGCTCAGGGGCAAAGGGATCGGGGGTTCCATTACCAACTGGTAAAGCAGTGGGAACCAAATCTGACATGGCCAATAGGGAGCAACCAGGATCATCCCCACTTCCTCTGACTGCAATTTGAGAAGGACTCTCTGCAGTAATGGAAAGGGAATGAAGGCATACAGAAACCTCCCTGACCAAGAGATGGACAACACATCTCACCAGAAAACATCTGGCCCTGGATCTAGCAAGCAAAAATGGGGTGGTTTTGCATTGAGTAGGGACGCACAAAGGTCCGACTCTGGCCATCCCCACCTGTTGAAAAGCTCTTCGGCCACAGATTGGAGAAGTTTCTCATTCATGTGCCTTGGACTGAGACTGGCTTAAACTGTTGGCCAAGGTGTTTTGTGTGCCTGGGACATGCATGGCAGTAAGTTCCAGATGATGAGCGATGGCCCAATACCAGACTCTGATGGCCTCCCTGCAGAGGGGGCAAGAGTGAGTCTCCCTTGCTTGTTTATATAGAACACAACTAACATGTTGTCCATCTGAATAAGGGCCCAGGAGAAGATGCGTCTGGAATGCCTGTAGGGCATAGAGTATCGCCCGCATCTCCAATATGTTGATATGGAGATGTTGCTTTTGGGGAGACCAAGTCCCCTGGGTCTGAAGGACTGCCAAATGGGCACCCCAGCCCTGCCCAGATGCATCCATGATCAGAATCTGATGAGGAGACTCCTGCCGAAAGTGGACCCCTGTGGAAAGATTGGAGCGGTTCAACCACCATGCCAGAGTCTGACACACCGGAGTGGAGACTGTCACTAGCTGCTCTAAGTTGTCCATGCATTGGTCCCATTGGAACTGAAGGGTCCACTAGGGAACCCTCATGTGCAAACGTGCAAGAGTGACCATTGCGATGGCTGCTGCCATGTATCCTAGCCGTCTCAGGAATACTTTGGCTGTGATTTGACGCAATGAGGAAACCAGGTGAGTCTGATCCTGAAGGCGTTCCCCCTGTCTGGAGGCAGAAAAGCTTTTTCTCTGGTGGTGTCCAGAACTGAGCTGATGTACTGCAGCCATGGGGAGGACTTTGGGAGGTTGACAGTGATCCCTAGGACTTGAAACAAGGTAGAGGTGTCTTCCATCCTGCTGATTAGCTGATCCCTAGAGGGAGCTGCCAAGAGCCAATCATCCAGGTAGAGGAAGACATAGTGGTCTTTCCTCCTGAGGGCCACAGCCACTACTGCTAGGCACTTTGTAAAGACCTGGGGAGCCAAGGACAGGCCCAATGGCAGGGTGCATAATTGGTAGTGGTTGCCTTGGAAGTGGAAGCGAAGATTCCTCCTGTGGGGTTAAAAGACCAAAATGTGGATGTTAGTGTTCTATATATCCAGGGAGCACAGCCAGTCCCCCTGATGAAGGAGGGGGAGCAGTCCTGGAAGGGTGACCATTCTGAATCGTTTGTATTCTATACACTTGTTCAGGTGGCTGAGATCCAGGACAGGCTGCAGGTCCACTGTTTTCTTTGGAACCAGAAAAAGGTGGGAATAAAAACCCTCCCCTCTTTGATTTGGCGGAACTGGCTCTATGGAATGCTTCAGCAAGAGTGCTTGGATCTCCTCCTGAATGAAAGAAGTGTGACTGAGGGTAATGTGAGTTTATGGTTGGGTTGTCTGGGGGCATCTCTACAAACTCCAGAGTATACCCTTTCTCTATCAGCTGGACAACCCATTGGTCTGTAGTTATTCTGTTCCATCCCTCTAGAAAGAGAGAAAAGTGCCCCCGGCCGCCTCCCCCAGCGATTCTGCCAGGGGAGGGGGGTCGAGTAAGGAGTCAGGTCGAGGAACTGGGGACAAGCAAGGTGGCCTGAGAGGATTTGGGGGCTCTGGGACTAGAGCCTCCTGAGGCCTGAGAAGAGATCTTGCATTTAAAGGCCCCTCTGGTTTGTTGGCCCTGGGACTGTTGCCCAGTGGACTGAAGAAATGGCTGGCGACGATTTTGCATCTGGGTAGATCTGTACATGGTGTGGACAGACCTAACAACCTTGCCGGATTCCTGAAGGTGAGTAATAATCTTTTCTGATTCCTTACCAAAGAGGACTGAACCCTTAAAATGGGCATCCATAATACTCGCCTGGATGTCTGGGGTGAAACCTGAGACACAGAGCCAGGGATAACAGTGAAGGCAGACACTGGTGGCCACTGCTCATGCTGCTGAATCTGCAGTATCATAGGAGGAACATAGGACATGAGTCCCTATGTCCAAACCTGACTTCAAAATATGAAGTCTTTCCTGCTGAGTTTGAACCAGTTCCATGGCCTTCTCCCATGGGGTGTTCTGATACTGGACCATGTGTGCTAAGAAATTTAGGGAGCGAATGGCACAGGTGGCCGAGGTGTAAACTTTCCTGCCGAGCTGATCCACCTGTTTGGTATCTTTGTCCGGAGGCTGAGTGCTGAGATGCCGGGGTCTCTTGGGTCGCTCATGGGCTGCTGTGATGACCATGGAGTCTGTGACTGGTTGCTCTCTAAAGAAAGGCTCATCTCAAGGAGCATTATGGAGGTGATCAGCCTTTCTAGATACAGCTGGGGTAGCAGATGGACATTTCCGAGTAGATCTGGTGACATCCTTAAATGAATCCACCAGAGGAGGAACCACCACAAGCTTTGGATTATTTTGATGAAGGAAAATAGCCAAATAGTGTCTCTCAGGGTCCAAGTCTTTGATGTCCCAGACAATATTGAACTGGATGTGCTGCATGACCTCCATAAAGGTTGGGTCATCGGGAGGAGACCTGGGGGTGTACTTGGGGTCCAACGGAGGGGGGAATCTTCAAGTCAGAAGACACCAAGGAAGAGGAGGAAAAGGAACGCCAGTCTGACTCCCCCAAGGAGGAAGATTGTGAGGTTGAACAACGGTGCCTATGGCCGTGCGACCTATGTCGGTGCCTGTTTGAGGACCTGGAGGATGAACGACGGTACATCCGACTGATGCTTAAAGTGGCCCCTGTCAGTGTCATCTGGTTGTGGGGTAGGCTCTTTAGGCATTGGCGTAGGCTAGCGAGGAGAAGCCTGAGGTGTAGCCCCCAAGGGAAGAGGTTCCTTGGGAGGGGGTGTAGGAGGCCGTTTAGGTATCAGATCACCCTTGATCACACAACACTAGGATGTAAAGAGAGCCATGAGATTTGGCAGAGGATTCTGAGGTGTAGAGGGATTAGCCAGCCTCAGCATCGGTCCCTTAGGTGGTGGCAAACCAAGCATCGGGTCCAGAGGATTTGGTTGACCGGTGGTGGCCCAGTGGGCTCTGGTTATCTGGCATTGATCTGAAAGGTGTCGTCAGATTGGACGTCGGGCCCCCTGGTGTCAGCTGAGAAGTAATGTTAGGGTTAACCAGCGACATCGGGCATTTGGGCAATGACAGAATGGGTGTTCCTGGGCTCGACATCGGGTAGCTGGCTTTGATCAGACAGGTGTGGACAGACACCAGTCTGGGGAGGCAGCTAGCATCACCTTAGGAGTATCCTGTTGCGGGAGCTAACTCCTGAATGGGGCAGAGGTGCCACCCTCCCGGGGGAGGTGAGTGCATGCCCCTGGTGTTGCTGAGTGGCATCAGCCCTGGAGCCAGGAGCCAACTTAGCAGACGCCAAGGCCAGGTGGATGGACAAGGACCCGCAACTCAGAGAAGCCTTGGCCATGCCTCTGGCTGACAGCCCATTGTCTGGTGGAAGGGCCTGAGCATGAGGGGCTGAGAGGCCGAGGATGAAGTCCCAGACCCCAAACAACCACCGTCCAACAGCTGAATGAGGGCGGGTGGTTTAACCACTGGGAGCCCAGATGGAGAGGGCTGCCATGGAAGCCGTGTCCGACCTCCCACGGAAGGAAGTCCTGGAATGGTCACCTTCGAATGAGGGGACCGAAAATGAGAAGCTGAGTGGAGTTTGTCCTTATGTTTATCCCAGTATTTATGATTTCCGAACGACTTCTTCTCCTTGTGTGAAGCTGAAGAAGTCAAAGCCGCCCCTCCCCTTCCGAGTCTAGGTAAGAGGAGGTACTTTAACCCTGGATCATTTTCTCCATGGCTGCTACCTTCTTTTCAAGCAAGAAGCTTTTCAAGGCCTTCTGGCAGCAGATCTTGGTCCTCTGGTTAAAGTTCAAGCAGTGCTGGCAGGAGTCTGTATTGTGGTCGGGGCCTAGACAGAAGAGCCAGGAAGCATGGCTGTCCTTTGATGGAATCTGCTTGCCACAAGCACACTTGGACCGCTGCAGTTCTACAGATGAGGTCAGAGCAGAAGACATGCAGAGAAATACTGGAGAAAGTAATATTTCGATAAAAATAATAAAGCGTAGTTAATCACAAAAAACGACGGTTGACTAAGGCAGAAGGCTTCCATGGAGCCGATGTGCACGGGTCAACAGCAGGAAAAGAACTGAGGTTGGGCTGGGGGACTGCCCCTTTTATACCACTGTCTGACATCGGGGCGGTTCCTTGCTACAGACTGCTAGCTAGAAGTTTTCTGTGGGGTGCTGGTGCCTGCCGGCTTCAGTCCTAATGGTGTAGCCTGTTGTAAGAGCTCCATCTCAAAGTGAGATATGTTTCAATGTATATAAATGTCAGCCAGGAAATTTACACACAAAGTAACAAAAACAAATTTATCACAAGGCTTTAGTGTCCTTAACCATTGCATAAATATTGGATATGAGACAAGCTAATGTAAGAGAGCAGAAAGGTCTTCCTGAGTGCTACTTCACCTCTGACTTCACGAGTGGCAAAGCCACAAGTGAGGTCATAAGAGGTTAAGTAAAATGAAGGCAGATATTTCTGGTATCTCACCTTAGCTCATTTTATATTTAATTTACACAACAGGATCTTAAAGTTTCATAATTAACTTTGCAAAGAAGTTTTCTTTTTCATTTGGAGTGGCATACTGCGTCCTGTCAATCAACACAGTTTGCATGCTTGGCTGTATGAATGGAATGCCTCTGAAGAATGTGGGCGGTAATGTTTATCATTGTGATTATGTGATGTGGTATAGAAATGTAGAAAACTGTTGGCAAAAAAGGACCGCTAGGCTTACTCAGTCTGCCCAAGGGTTCCCTGCCTACTGTATCCACACAGACCCTAACTGGTCTCCAGGGACCCTCCCCCTTCCTGTTTCTGTAATACGCCCCTGTGTCTATCCTAGGCATGCTTGAAATCTTCCACTACTGTAGACTCTACAACTTTGACAGGCAGTCAGTTCCATGTTTTCTACCACTCTTTTAGTGAAGAAGCATTTCCTCAAATCCTTCCTGAAATTTTCCCCTTTCAATTTGATTGCATGACCCCTAGTCTTGGAGCTCATACTCTTTTGAAGAGACTCCTCCCCCCCTCCCTGCACTCTGTTCACCCTTGTGAGGTACTTGAAGGTCTTGATCATGTCACCCCTCACTCTCCTATCCTTCACAGTGTTAAGGTCCCTCAGTTTTTCCTCCAAGGGCTTCCCTTGCAACCTTTGCACCATCTTAGTTGCTCTTCTGTGGACAGTCTCCACCTTGTCTATGTCTTTCCTGAGGAACAGTCTCCAGAACTGGATGCAGTATTCTAGGTAGGGGGCATACCAGAGAGCGGTACTGTGGCTACACCACCCTCTTCATGCTGGTGATGCCACTCCTTATGCACCTCAGCATCCCAGTGGCCTTGCCCCTGTCACACTGCACTGCCACTTGGAGGACTTCCGAAATAACAGCCCTGAGGTTCCTTTCCAGATATGTCCTTTTGCTACTGATCAACTGCCAATTGTCCAACAGCGGTGTAACTAAAAGGTGATATCTTCATAGTGTGATGTAACTAATAGGTAATAGCTTAAACCTCTACTCTGTCTTTTTTACAGCTATCACTAGTTGACTTAGTAAATTTATCTCCAGACCTGTTGTATATATTAATTTATCACACCAGCTAACCTCCAGATAAACATTTACCTGGTGGTTAGGTATGTCACAGTGACTATCCTCAACCTAAGAACCAATCAAAAAGCAGCAATCTCAATGCTGATGACATCACAATGGCTATGTCCTGCCTTGAAACCAACTGCTGAATTCAAAGAGAAACATGAGGCTGCAAAATTGAATACACAATCACTTGAATCAAAATATGCAATCCATGTTCATACGTGAGGGGGCAGGACCATAGGTTACGTGCATAAATGTCTCATGCCTCACAATGCACCTGAGGGTTGGGTATATGTAAAGAATAATACATGACAGACAGGGAATTCTGCTACAACAACACACAGTGGCTGGCAGAAGCACCACAGTAGTGCCATACTGGGATCCCTGCGGGACACATCCCTTTAAACCAAGAGATTGGCCTGGGTACATTGTGTGCAAACACACTCTTGAACAAAGTTTGTAGTGCAGTACCTCCACCTGAGGCAGTCCCTTGCCACGCACTGGTTGACTGCAGGATGCGCCTCCCCCCAACCCCCAGAATACAAAGTGGGGGATTTAAGTGTATAAGGCCTCTACCTTCAGCCCAAACAGATACCACTTCCTTTCTCTGATATTCAATAAAGAAGGACTTGAAGAAGGCGCAATGTATATTTAATATAATTTCTTCAGAAGTGCATGACATTTCTCACACAAGTGGCACAAATATTTCAGCCCTTGGCAATGACTGCATAAGGTCCACCTCCAAGGTTTCACTGTTCTGTCAGTAACACAGGTTCCAGCTAGACTTTTCACAGTGTCCAGTGTGTCCTCTGTTAACATTTGTTCTGACTAAGGGCTCCTCCTCCAGTACCTCACTGCACTCTCATCCCTAAATAGGACTTCGGCACCCCTCTGCCCTCTCATGAAAGGGACTGCACTGGAGATCCAACCTTAAACCACAAGCTTATGGTGCCCTAGTTTTCCCTACCTCACTGCCCTGGAATGCTTGCTTTTTACCTCCTCATGAGGATATTTCCCTAAGGAATTCATGACTCCAACTCTCCACCATGCTGGAATGGAATTTCTGTATTCAGGGTCCCTACTCCATGGCTGAAAGTCATTGGGGAACTCTCCCCATGAGGGGAGACCCACCCGGGTCCTCTTCCTGTGGGCCTCAACCCATTGAAACTGGGTCTCCTCCTGACACCACTTTCTAGACTCCAAAACTGTGCCAAAGCTGCCTCTCACTTAGTTGCTCAGCTCCCAAATGGATTGCAACCATCTACATTTTACTATATGCTAGATACACTGATTACTAGTCTGTCCTGATCCTACCAAAGTGTTTCCCTGGCTCCCTGGAGGCCAGAAACAACATATTCCCTTGGCTAAAAGGGAAGCAGTATTAAGAATATCCTGAATGGGCATTTGGAGTGAGGATCTAAACACTAGGAGGGGTGTTATTATCAGGTTTATGTAACACAGGGCCCTCATAAACAGGCGAGGTAGGTGCCCATAACAAGGGTGTCTGCTGTCTCTTGTACACCTCAGAGTGAGGTGCTTCATAAGGGAGTCTGCCTCCATCTTTTACATATAGTGCTTTGGTAAGTCTGTGTAATTTTATATTTGCTCTTACAGTAATAAACTGCACTTCACTACACTTTTCTACACTGGTCTGTGCCAATTTTTTGTTTTGTTTGCTGAAGATTCTTGCTTCCTTGGTCTTGGCAGCAAAAGAAAACCTAGATCTACCTGTACGAGATTATTATCAGGGCACCAGAGTTCTCCACTCGGATACCCAGGGACTGTTGTTAGTCCCATCAGGACACTAAAATCCACTGGGGCACAGCCATGTTCTGTAACTGATCCAAGACTCTGGAATACTGTCCCATAATCCATCTATTCTGCTGCGTCGACTGAAAGTTTTAAAACGTAAGTTGAAAACCTGGCTATTCCGATATGCTTTTTCAGGGCAATGACAGCTCTGGAAGTTTCAAGGTTTAGTTTGAGCTGGGTTCACATTTTGTATTCACCTGTTGTTTGATCTTATGTACTATTTATTTGACTTGTAAAGTGCATTGAGCCCTGGAAAGGCGCTATATAAATACTGAGTATGTCCCTTTGTACTGTTTAATCATAATGTGAATGTGTTGGTGTGTATAGAGCAGGCACCATGAGCACATGTCCTTGTGAGATACGTGGCTTTCACCCTGCAGCTGCAGGTGAAATACAGTAATATTACTGGATTTGACAAATAACCATGGGACTTGACATGCTGCCATGATGGTCAAATATATGTGCAGCTCTGAAGATGTGATGTGACGTGTAGGAACATAGAGTCAATGTCAGCATTAACCAAGGTCTGTGACCAGTGAAGCTTCCATGAATAAAGTTGTTGTGGACCCATTGTCTGACTCCATTTTTCCTGCCTAATGTTGGGGACACAGAATGTACTATACTGAATGATTATGTAATGCAGCTATTAATCAAGGTAACCTTATAGCCTGCTGCTGCAGAAGCTCAAATGCCCAGCAGCTGCAGACTCTTTACATTTTGGTTACTATCTGATTCCCCCAACCCCACAGGGATTTTGCCAGAGAACTGTATCAAAGATCACTCGCTCAGTTGCCCTGACCTCAATAGTGTCCTGGGGCACTTATCAACCATTCCTCAGGTGGAGGCACCTAAAGATGACTTTAAATGAGTAAAAAACTGAGGTCAGTCCCCTTGGAGAGGTGGGAGAGGAGGAGTTTGAGGGCCACAGAAAAAAAACCTATTCTGAGGCACTGGGCTCCAGTTCCCTGAACTCTATGATTTGAACTGAACCAAGTCTTACAACTTTATTAACTGTTTTTCCTGAAAAGTACTGAGAATATAAGCTAAAGGCCAGCATTGTCAATCCTGCTTGCAGTTAAAAGTACCGAAGGCTAGAACTGTCAATTTAGGGCTGGCTTGCTACTGCAAGAATGGACATCCCATGGGGCTGTTTGTTGTTTAAAGTTTGGTTGGCACTGTCAATATAAAGTTGTGTGGATATGTATCTTCTAAACAACCAGGACATTTCTTGCAAAGAAACCCTACAATAACAGATCAATTAAGGTTTAAATAAATAGGGTCAAAAGCAAAGAAATGCAATGTTAGGGTGAAAAGTCCGTGGTGTACTTGGAGTTTACACAGTAACGTGATGAAGCATTGGTGTTGCCCTAACTTTGGCCCTCTGTCAACAAGTGTTGGAGTCTAAATATTTTTCTCTTCCTGGACTAACAGTGCCAAAGTTAGGGCCACACTACTGTTGTGAGAGGTGATCATTCACTTAGCTGTCTCTCGGTGTCAAGCTCATCCTTTAGCACTTTCAGCATACTGCTCCATTGTGCTGTCATGCCTGTACTCCCTGCCAGCTCTGTGGTAGAAGGCCAAGTCTTTTTATTTTTATTCTCATGCCAGTCCCTCACAAGTGACTGCTGAGTCATGCCCTTGGTCTACCACTGGTCTGTGACATCGGGCACAAAGAGGAGAAGATTGCTGCCACCTGGTCCCCCAACAGCCGTCCTTGGTGACCAGAAGCAAGCGTTTGTGTTGATGGCTGGACTCAGGAAAAGAGTCTTTCTTCTCATACCTGCCCCCAAGGAAGTCATTTTTATGGTAAGCCCACCTATATGGAGGGGGTTTACAATAGTAAACACATTCTATTTCAGGTAAAAGACAATTGAGCCAAGGCATATTTTCAATAGCATCCCAAAACCAGTGAGGAAGACACTGACAGGAAATCTCTGAAGCCATTAAAAATCTAGTGGACTAACTCTGTGTTTTGGGCTGATCATTATTATAAGCAATAATCATTAATGTAACCCCCCCCCCCCAGTTACACCGTGGGTTCCAGAAATGATATGTCTAGGTCTCTGGAACCTAATAATAATACAACTTTATTTTTAAGGTGCCTTTCAAATTCCAAAGCACCGCACAACATTTAAAATAAATCACACAGCTCTGAGTCTTTACAATATAAAACATCAACAAGACAAACAATACAATTGAATAAGAACCTAACTGCCAAAAGCTTGCATCCATAAATACATTTTCAAATCCTGTTTAAATCCCTCCACAGTCGCGCACTCCTGTAACCGATGAGATAGAGAATTCCAGAGGGTGGGGGCTGCAAACATAAATGCCCGGGCCCCCAAATGCATTGGCTAACTTTAGAAGCTCCTCGAGATCCCTGGTCAGGTGACTTGCGTGTGGGAGCCATGGGCATGTGGCCAGCTGCCTTGAGCTAGAAGGCTTTTGGCAGTTTGTGGGAGGCAGTGAGAGGGCAGTGAGCAGCCTGGAGCTCCGTGGAGCCAGTGGCTGACTCCTTGTTTTCTGAAGGAGAAGGAGAAGGAGATGCCAGTCTGTCTTGATCATGGTAATGGCACAGGCCTGCCTGAACCTGAAACGGGGCAACTGAAGACATCTGCACTGAGAAGAATTTCAACTGGTTAGAACCGAGACTAAAATGCATACTCCTCCTTGTTGGAAGGCATTCACACATGTTCTACAGCTCATATGTATTTTACCTATCTGATTTTGGCGAGAGGGAAACCCAGCAGTCGCCCTGCTTGCCCAGTGGGGTGGAGGTTCTGCCTCGCTACTCAATGGATAGTATGTCCCTCTATTACAGTTATCTGCAGGATGGAGCTGGAGGTCACCTCTGCAGCAGTCCCTTAAGTGAGGTTCAACCCTTCTGCAGGTCCCTCCTGAGTGAAGGATGATTCCTGTGCCAGGGTAAAAAATGTTTACTGTGAATACAGTTAAATGTGAAAATCTAATACTGTGTGTTCCTAGCTGCTGCTGAGAACTAAAAATCATGCAGGTATGCAATGGTGGATACATTTGGAAACTGCTGCTAACCAAGTAGATAATAGGTCACTGAAAAACTTATGAATTTAAGTGTGTATTTATCTTACAGTAAACCTGTCAACAATTGTAGAATTATTAATATGATATGAGACTGTCGTATATATTTAAAAAAGTACAGGGGGCGTGAGACAGAGAAAAAATATATATATAGTAATAAAAGAGAGAGAAAAAAATATATAAATACATACAGCATAAGGAGCAGTAAGATAATTTAAGAATATGTGTTAGTGATATATGGCTGTTTTTAAATTAGATTTAATCATGTTGTGATTGCACTGATAAGGCACTGTAGCACTTTAATATCCTATTATGCACTTTTTCACATACGTCACTTTAAATTGCAACTTGGGTACGACATCACAAGTTTGTGATTGGTTGAATGCAACTTCAAAGTGCAGCTCCCACTACTTACTGGTATCCCTCTGAAAAAGCATAGTACGGCGAAACAGGTTGGGAGTTTGGCTGCTTTCCTATTTGTGGTAAATAAAATATACTGGGAAAAGTAAGTGCGAGTCTTGGTGCTGGTTTTCTTTTTGCATTTGTATACTGTCTGGGCTGTTGAAGCAACCCTATGAATTTAACCTTTTAATGAAATATGAACACCACCTAGTGGTGCTTACAGTGCAAGGACGTTTAACATTTTTCAAAAGGATTTGCCCCATGGGAGTTAAGCAAATGTAAATTATAAACAGAAATTCAGACAAAGTGTAAGTCCTCTCTGAGAGTTTACTATTTAAGGGGCCTTTAATTAGGGCTGTCCAGTGTCCAGGTCTGCCTGCCACTGGATGGAGCATGGGCTAGGATTCCCTCTCTAAAAGGGTTGGCTGGCACATTTTTGGGAGGTTGGAGGGGCCCAGGAGCTGGAGGCAGGGCTCCTGGGCCGAAGGCAGAACAAGTTTGACTATAGGGTGAAGGTTCAGTGCCAGGATGGGGCAAGTGCCATCCCGGTCTACCCCCTGTTCAGATTTTCAGCCTAGTTAGGGTATGTGGTAGAGGTCAGATGTGGGGCCATTTTGGGCTGCAGTGATTTAGGACCCCCCCCCCGTTAGGAGGAGATATGAGCTGAGGCCCAGTGGTAAAATGTGCGGCCTACCTTGTGATCCCCGGCACTGGGGTAGGCCTCGGGTGGAGTCCTTAAGTGCATCCGCTGGTTGCAACAGGTCGGGCGCAGTACAGGGTGGGAGACTGCATCGTGGAGGACAGTGGCGGTGGTAGCCTGTCTCTGGGAACCCCATTTTGGAGCCTGTATCCAGTGGCATGGGTCTACAGTGTCATGTGGAACAAACAGTGTCACGGTGTGACCCTTCAACACGGTTGGCCTACTATGGGGATCCTGTGTGGGGCACCATTTGCAGTGGAGTCGCTGTCCCCATTGGATGAGTTAGGATCAGTATGTCCAGGCCACAGGAGAAGAAAAAAACAACTCACACTTTATCAGCAAAATTGAGAGGGGACCGCAAAGTTGAAGTGCAGGAGGGAGGCAGATATGTGTTTTCAGGGTCCTTGTGCTGCAGCCATCATCAGTAGGGAGCACTGGCTCCCCAGGAAACAATGTGAAGAAATTGTGCCATGAAGATCTTTGTGTCTGCACTGAACTGTTATGTTCCCAGCTGGTCCATGGAGTTGTGGTTGATTTTCTACATATTAAATGAAATGTGTTTTATTCTATATCTGCACCTGGACAGTGGATTTATTTAGCTGCTAACCAGCTTGCCCCTAGTTCCCAGGACTTTCTGCACCCCACTGCACATCAGGACCATCTGTACCAGTTTGCTGCACCCCCGAAGTTGCCTGACAGGTGGCACCACCTTTACCCAGGTATGAACTTTTATTACATCTGACTCTGTTGCTGTATTTGTGGAGTGCCCCTCCCCTTCACTTAACATAAGGAATCCCCCTAGATGTGGGGAAGGAGCTTACAATGTGGGGGCTCGTCTAGGATGCTATATTGGGGTTCAGCATCTTTGGGAGCGTTGGAGATTGCAGTTTTGTCTGGCTTGCGTTTTGGACTTGGAGAAAAAGTACAATTTTTCAGGAGCTACCATCTTGTTACCAATCTTGGCGACCTTTTCATTGCTGCACATATTTTGGGGTATGACTGCTGTGGGAGAAGTGGCGACCAAATTGGAGGAAGCAATGGGAGGAGGAGTCTGTTGTACCGTGCTGGTGGGAGTGCCATTTTGCCATCCGGTCAGGACTGTGGATGCTGTGTTGCAGAGATGGAGTATCTGTACTACTACTGCTGTGTGTAGTGATTGGAGGGTCTAAGATCTGTTATCATGGGAGATGCTGCAGAGGAAACAGGAAAGGAGGTGCCAGTGCCTGCCTCTCTCCAGTCTTGGCTTTGGGAACAGGATGAGAAGAGTAATGTAAAGGACCAGTGTGGGATCTGCAACTGTGCTGGAGCTGATGTCAAGCATATGCCAGTCTGCTTCAATTGAGCCCGTGTTGCAGTTCCTCCTTTGTGCCAACACTCCACTCCCTTTGTACCATCTTGGGAGTGGCTTCCCACGCCTGTGCAGCTAAGTATCTATCCTTCAACTTGGAGAACTCAGAAGAGATGCAAAGAACTGTGAGTGACGTGACCTCTGAGGAGAATGATGCTAGACATCTACCCAGCCTTTTCCCTCCATCGGACCATACCCTCCCTGAGGCAGAGGGAGATGCAATGGGTGGGGAAAGGAGCCCAATCCAGTAGTAGCTCCCACTTCAGATGTTGCCCCCGCGGCAGCAGGGACCACGAAGACTGCCCCCTGTACCCTCTCAGTTGGTAAAGAAGGACAGCAGCCAGATGTCATAATTGAGAAGGTGTTATCCGACAAGGACACCAGTCAGCAGGGGGAATGTATGGAAGGGGTCTACGCTGAGCCCAAAGCTTCTGGTGCCACTCTGGTGTCCCTGATTTTTGAAGATCAGCTATGAAAATGGGACATCCCCAGGCCATATCGGTTCTCCAGTCTGCGTTATCCGGACACTATCCCTCAATTGGCTCAAGTGTGTAAGCAGAAGAGGCAGAATATGCATTCTCTGAGGCCATCTGACTTCTGGTACTGCCTTTACACCTCCGGGAGCTAATTTGTCAAAGGGATTGCACCATGAACCAATGTCAGGAGTATCCCTGTCTGGCCACAAGCTGAATAGGGGGTCTGGCAATGCATTAAAAAAGGAATATCCAGGTGAGACCTACCCCTATCTCTGTGTGAGGATATGGGATGTGATTGAGGACAGATGTGAAGATTGGATGTCCCAGAGGGCCCTGGATAAAGTGCAGCAGCGTAACCACGTGGATCCCTCTGACACTGGATCTTGCCATAAGCAAGCCATCGAACATGCCAAGAAGTTGTGCATACTGCTGTGTGAACTGGAGTGACCTTGTTCAAGACCTTCGCCAGAGTTCAGGATGCAGAAGGGCAACACACTAAATACTATATCATTAGTGAAGATTCTTTCAACGAAGAACTAACCAAGCCAGACCCCATGTTGTATTTTGCATCTGATCTAGCCTAGATGCAATAGAAGGACTGCCCTGATTCCCTCTGGACTGTGCAAGTCTGTTGGACTTTAGTCTGGACTGACCTCACCGTTGGGGGAGTTTGGGTCCCCTCTGTTTAGGTTTGCAGTAAACATGTTTAATGCATATCATGATTCTGGATTGTTTGTTCCATTGTTGGGGTTGCCTTCCGGAGTAATGGACTGTATTACCCACCGGTTATTGGACATTCACTGTGTGCCTGAAATCATTTTGGCACCATTTAGTTAGTTAGATTGTGTGCCTGTGAGTGCATGTGTGTGTGTGGGCATTGCCAGAGTGGAGATTAAGAGGTGCTGTCTGGCTAATGAGTGAAGAGTGCTTGAGGTGAGTGGGGCATCTAGAGTGTTCTGCCTGAATAGAGTACAAACAAAGAAGGCAAAAAGTTTAAAGATTCAAACAAGTGTGGCACTGCCTGTTTTGAAGGTAGTTGCACCTCTGTTTCAGTGCTGTTCAGAAAACCTGTAATTGCATGGTTCAGCTTTGCAATATCTCTGCTTTACCTAGTTTTAGTCTGATGGTGGCAGCAGCACGCTTTAGTTGTGAGCGTTATGGGAAAATGGCTTGGGACACTGCCCCTGTACCCAAATCGGTATTCTGGGTATGGTGGGTGGGTTGCCAGGCTTTGCATGGTTGTGATTGTTTGGGGATTAATTAATTGGGTTTGGCCCTTTAGGTTTAGCTGGGGTACCCACCATCGTAGTGGTGCAAGCAATATTGGCCAGGGACTTCTCTGAGGTTGGAGAGTGCACATATCCTCCCCAGGGTTGGGCCTGCTGGGCAGCTGCTTAGTCGTTCACCAGGAGGTGAATGGTTTAGGCGGGGGAGTGTAAGCCCCCTCTGGGAGTTTACTAGTTAAGGGCCCTTTAATTTTGGACTATCCAGTGTTCAGGTCTGCCTGCTGGCAGGTTGAGCTGGGGCTGGGAGTCCCCCTTTAAAAGAGTTGGTTTGGCACATTTTTGGGAGGTTGAAGGGGCTCAGGAATGGGAGGTAGGACTCCTGTGATAAAGACAGAACATGTTTGGCCCCATGATCAAGGTTCGAGGCCAGGATGGGTTGATCACAATCCGGTCCACCCCCTGTTCGTGTTTTTGGCCTAGTCAGGGTATGTGGTAGCAGTAGATTGTGGGCTGTTTCGGGCTACAGTGATCGAGGACCCCCCTGGTAGGAGAAGATGAGAGAAGGGGCCCAGTGGTAAAGTGTGAGGCCTACCTTATGATTCCCAGCACCAGAGTAGGCCTCAGGTGGAGTCCTTAAGTGCATCCACTGGTTGCTACAGTTTGGGTAAGGTGCAGGGTGAGAGACTGCATCGTGGGGGACAGTGGTGGCAGCCTATCTCTAGGAACCCCATTTTGGAGCCTGTATCCAGTGTTGCAGGTCTGCTGTGCCATGTAGAAGAATCAGCGTAGTGGTGTGACCCTTCAAGCCTGTTGGTGTACTACAGGGATCCTGTGTGGGGCACCTTTTACCGTTGGGTCACTGTCCCCACTGGATGAGTTGGGATCGGGATGCCCAGGCCGGTAGAGAAGAAAAAAAGCATCTCACACTTTATCAGCAAAGTTGAGAGGGGACAGGTGAAGTTGAAGTGCGGGAGGGAGGCCCATACATGTTTTCAGGGTCCTTGTGCTGCAGCCACTGTCAGTAAGGAATCCCTGCTCCCCAGGAAACAATGTGAAGAAAATGTGCCCAATTGGCAAAATGGGTGAATACCTGAGGAATACACTGGCAAATGGGCAAAAAGGAGAGGTGGATGAACAATGGAGAAAAATCAAAACTGCCATCATAGAGGCAACAAGCCTTTGTGTGAAACAAATAAAGAAAACAAAGCGGAGTAAAAAAACACTATGGTTCTCAAAAGAGGTGGCAGGGAAGGTTAAGGAGAAAAAGGCTGCATTCAAAAAGTATAAGGCATCACAGAAGGAGCATGACAGGGAGCTGTATCAATTAAAGCAGAAAGAAGTGGGAAGGCAGTCAGAATAGCAAAAGCCCAAACTGAGGAAAAAATAGCCAAGTCAGTTAAGAAGGGGGATAAAACCTTTTATAGGTACATTAAGGAGCATAGAAAGGTTAAGGGAGGAATAGTGAAGATTAATAAGGGGAGAGGGGAGGTGGGCAGAGGGAGACAGTGAAAAGGCAGAGATACTGAATGAATACTTTTGGTCAGTATTCACAAAAGAAGATGAGGAGGAGTTACCTAAACCAGATTATAGAAGCACTCTGGGTAGGGGGGTTGACACCCGTCCATTTACAGAAGAAAGAGTCCTGAAAGAACTCCTAAAACTCAAGGTGGACAAAGCAATGGGACCTGATGGGATTCACCCCAGAATTCTAAAAGAACTAAGGGAGGACCTAGTGACACCACTGACCACACTTTTTAACAAATCATGGGAGGATGGGATGGTACCTGAGGACTGGAGGAGGGCAGGTGTGATTCTCCTTCACAAAAGTGGGAGCAAGACAAAACAGGAAACTACAGACCTGTAAGTTTGACCTCAGTGGTAGGGAAAATGATGGAATCACTTCTGAAAGAAAGAATTGTTGAGTACCTAGAGGCCAGAGGGGCACAGGACCCAAAGCAGCATGGATTTACAGCAGGAAGGTCATGTCAGACGAATCTAATAGATTTCTTTGACTGGGTGACCAAAGTAATAGACCAGGGAGGAGCTGTGGATATGGCCTACCTAGACTTTAGCAAGGCATTTGACATAGTCCCGCGCAAAAAATTAATCATCTTGCAAACTGGCTGCACAACAGGACACAGAAGGTAATAGTGAGTGGCACACATTCCGAAGAAAGGGGGGTCACTAGTGGAGTACCTCAGGGCTCAATACTGGGTCCAGTCCTCTTTAACGTCTTTATAGGTGACATTGCAGAGGGTCTGGAAGGAAAGGTATGCCTCTTTGCAGATGATACAAAGATCTGTAACAGAGTTGATACACAAGGTGGGTAGAAAGGATGAGAAGGGACTTGGCAAGGTTGGAGGAATGGTCAGGCTTATGGCAACTTAGATTCAATGCAAAGAAGTGCAAAGTAATGCACCTGGGAAACAAAAACCCAGGAGAAGAGTACACAATAGCAGGGGAGGTACTAACAACAACAAAAATGGAACGGGACTTGGGGGTAGTCATATCGGATGATCTAAAGGTGGGTAAGCAATGTGAGAAGTCAGTGAGGAGAGCCAGGGGGATACTGGGATGCATAGGAAGGGGCATCACAAGTAGAAAAAGGGAAGTGATTATCCCTCTATACAGACAGTTGGTGAGACCCCATCTGGAGTACTGTGTGCAGTTTTGGAGACCTCATCTGCGCAAGGACATAGACAGGATGGAAGCAGTCCAGAGGAGGGCAACTAAAATGGTGCAGGGTCTGCATCAGAAATCATATGAAGAGAGACTGAGAGAGCTTAATATGTATACCCTTGATGAAAGGATGGACGGGGGACATGATAGAAATGTTCAAGTACCTCAAGGGAATCAACAAAGTCCAGGAGGGTAGCATCTTTCAGAAAAAGAGATGTGTAAGAACAAGGGGACACAATTTAAAGATAGAGGGGGGACGGCTCAGGGGTAATGTGAGGAAATCTTTTTTCACAGAGAGAGTGGTGGATGCGTGGAACTGCCTTCCTGGGGAGGTTGTTGGGGCTAAAACAGTGGGGGAATTCAAACATGCATGGGACAGACACAAGGCAATTGTAGTGGGGGGTGGCAGGAAGTAGGCTGTTGGTTAACTAGAATCTGCAGCTTATCCAGTAGGTAAGGAAATGGGCAGACTGGGTGGGCCGAGTGGTCCTTATCTGCCGTCAACGTCTATGTTTCTATGTTTCTATGTAAGATCCTTGGGTCTGCACTGAACTGTTATGCTCCCAGATGCACCATGGAGTTGTGATTTGTTTTTTTACCTATTAAATTAAATGTTTTTTATTCTTTATCTGCGCCTGGACAATGGACTTATTTAGTTGCTAACCAGCTTTCCCCCAGCTCCTGGGACAGGACTTTCTATACCCTGCTGCACATCGACTATCTGTAGCAGCTTGCTGCACCCTCCTCCGAAGTCCACTGACCGATGGCACCATCTTTACCCAGGTATGAACTTTTATTTCTTCAGACTGTGTTGCTGTGTTCATGGAGTGCCCCCTCCCCTTCTCTCAACATCAGGAATACCCCTAGACATGGGGAAGGGGGCTTAGAAAAGTAATTGCAATATCTGTACCATCTTGCCTACAGGATAAGAAAACAGATGTAAAGTCCAGAAAACAGCCCACTGCTGCAGCAGTGATGGAGAAGTGGAAGCGCTGCTGCGTGAGCCTGGCCAGGCTTGCCAAAAGTAACAACCCAAACCAAACAGCGCATTGTCCACCCAGAAGTACTGTAGATGGACACACTCAGTTATAGACTTTGAACTGGTGTTGACCAGGGGAATCCAACTGTTTAATTAAAACAAAGCATCGCGAAGGCCCGAGATGGGTGTTGACGCGATGTGATTTCTGCCCAGTGCTCTGAATGTCACTCGGATATAAGCTTGCCAAAAAGTGTGTTTATTTCAGACATGCATGTTCAATGAACAAGAGCAGGTTACAGCCTCACTAGGCCACCTGCTCCTGCACTTCGCTCAGTAGAGCTTTTAAGGGGATGCTTGATGGACTTGCACAGCTAAAATAAATGCATTTTTTGGCAAGCTTCCAATTGAGTGTGTCCATCTACTTCTGGGAGGAGAGCAAGCTGCCTGGTTGGTTCAGCTTATTTAAAAAAAAAAAAAACAGATAAACTGTGCTGGAATAAATGGATCCACATTTTAAACTATTTCAACTGATATGTAGTGTGTTAGCATGACATTTGATATTCATTAATCTTTTTAGCTCTGATCCTGTTGTGTCATGCAACGAGTGTCTGGGAGGTCACCTAAAATCTGGAAGTCAAGAAAGTGGTATAGCAATATATGCCCCGCCAAGTGAGCTATATCCATCTGTTCCCCTGGAAGGGGGGGGGAGCTAAATCAACCTAACTAACAAGAGTACCACATTAGTACAGTTACAAAATTATAACTTGGGTTACATTTAGCTACATGTCCCAGGAAGCACATCACCACTACCACCACTGGCAGAGCATCACAAAATGGAGATGGAGGAACAAAGTACAGTTACGTAAGAACTTACTGTAACAGTAGATCTTCAAGAGAGGCTCTTGCAGTAGGTAATCACTATGAGGACTGCACCCCCTGGTGTCAGGACCCACGGAAAGCTTTAGCCAGCAGTATCTGACAGGGAACCGCCCACCTGTCGTTACGTGATGGATGTCAGTGTGACCCTATATAGTGGGCGGTCTCCACGCTCGCCTTCCAGTTCTCCCACCGGAGACCTCCGGTGAGGAGTGACAGGAGAAGAGGAAAAAAAGGCTCCTGGAGCCTAGAATGAGCTCATAAAGAAAGAGCAATAAGATAAAGAAATCATTTGGATAAACACTGTTTGGAAACTGCTGCACCCTCTCTTTTGGGTGCAAAGGAAACAAAAAGCTGATCTGACTTTGGACAGACTTTGTCTTGTTAGTGTAATAATGCAAGATTCTGTGGACTTCTAACGTATGAAGAATTGCCTCTCAACAATCAGAATACTCGGGGTAGTATACCAGAAGTTGAATCGACTGGTTCAAGGTAAACTCTGAAACCACTTTGGTTAAGAACTTTGGGTTAGTACAAAGAACCACCCGGTCTCTATGAAAAATTAAATAAGGCTCCTTACAAATCTGGGCCTAAAGCTCATAAATCCTTTGAGCTGAACTTAAGTAACTGCAACCAAAAACAGTGCTTTCCAAGACAAATAGTGCATGTCACAAGAACCAGCCGGCTCAATGGGAGGCAAAGTCAACGTCTCCAAAACAAAATTCAAATTCCACAGGGGCGCAGAACTGTGCATTGGTGGTTTGAGATGCAGAACCCAACTCATTGGGTCCCGGTGGCCATTTTGGGTCAGGTTCAGCAATGGATGGTTCTGACGCCATATGGCGTCTACTGTACGCAAAGAGTTTAAGAAAGTTTTTGAAACTTCCAACTGCGCTACTGTCCTGCTATCAGTGAGAGTATGGTAGGGGAAGATAGCCAACAAATGGACCTTCAGCGAGGAATACCCCAGGCCCAAATCACAGAGGTGCAGGAGGTACTCCATAATTGATGAAGCAGGGCACGAGAATGGGTCCCAACCATTTGCAGTGGCCCAAATGGAAAAATGCTTCCACTTCATGGCATAAGTAGTCCTTGTAGATGCCTTCCTGGCTTCAATGAGGACTTGTGCCACTCTGGAGGATACTCCAAACTTGAAGCGGATATATGCTCAGGCGCCACACGTGAAGAAGAAGGGATTTCAGACCTGGATGAACCAATGAGCCCTCCTCCTGCGTCAGGAGGTCACTGCAGAAAGGCAGGGGGAACCAGAGGCTCCACTGTAGCGCTAAAGAAGCAGAAACCAAACTTTACAAGGCCAAAAGGGAGCAGTCAGAACCATGTGAGTTCCCTCGGTCCGTAGCTTGAGCAGCACCATCTGCAGAACCAGAAAGGGAAGGAAGGTGTACAAAAACCTCCCTGTCCAGCAAAGAGATAGCATGTCTCACCAGAAAGCACCATGCCCTGGAGCAAGTGAGCAAAACTTGGATAATTTTGCATTATATGGGGAGGTGAACAGATCCAGTTCTGGATGGTCCCATAGGTCGAATATGTGGTCGACCACCTCTTGCTTGAGCTTCCATTCGTGGGCCCTTACACTGGTGCGGCTGAGACTGTCCCCTAGGAGGTTTTGCATGCCTGGAACGTGAACCACTGTGAGGTGAATTCAATGCAGCACACCCCAATTCCACACCTGCATCGCCTCCCTGCATAGGGAATACGACCGGGTGCCTCCTTGCTTGTTGAGATACCAGACCACACACAAGTTGTCCGACTGAACTAACAAGGTGCTCTGGAGAAGCAGGTGCTGAAAGGCTTGAAGAGCATACAGCACTGCTCTTATCTCTAACACACTGATGTGTACAGAAAGTTCCATCTGGGACAACCTGCCTTGAGTTTTGTGATCTCCCAGATGTGTGCCCCAACCCCACCCTGATATATCTGTAGTCACAGTCTGGGTGAGAGGAGGGGACTGAAAAAGGACCACCTTGGTGAGATTGGAAAGATCCTGCCACCAAGAGAGATCCCTCTGCATGGAACCAGAGACCATAACCTTCTGGTCCAGGTCGTCCGACCTCTGGTTCCACTGTGCTCTGAGCGTCCACTGCAAAAGACGCATGTGAAGCTTGGCTAGAGGCACGGTGGGAATGGCCGCTGCCATCAGGCCTAGCAGTCGAAGAATTGACCTGGTCGAGACCCTCCTGCTGGAGGCCACCATACGGGCCTGCTTCTGCAAGGTTTACACCCTGTTGAGAAGGAGGAAAGCCATACCCTAAACCGTGTCCAACACCGCCCCATAGAATTGCAGGTGCTGGGAAGGGACAAGCTGGGACTTTGAAATATTTACCATGATTCCCACTTGTCAGAAAAGATAGAGGGTTACAGAGAGGGAAAGTTCCAATTGTTCTCTCAAAGGGGCTGACAGAAACCAGTCGTCAAGGTAAGGGAACACACAGTGGCCCTGAGGCCTCAGGGCCACCACTACCACTACTGCAAGGCACTTTGTGAAGACTCAAGGTGTCAAGGATAGGCCGAAAGGTAAAGCCTTGAACTGATAATGTTCCCCCTTAAAGGAGAACTGGAGACAGTGATGATGGGCCTGGAAAATAGGGATATGCAGGTAAGCATCCTGCATGTTCAGAGCACAGAGCCACTGACCCTTGTACAGGAGGGGCAGCAGACATGGGAGGGTCAGCATCTGAAACTTCTTGTACTCTATGTACAGGTTCAGAGCACTGACGTCCAGAATGGGACGCAGATCCCCTGTCTTTCTGGGGACCAGGAAGAAGTGGTAGTAATACCCCTTTCCTTCCTGTTGCATGGGGACAGGTTCTATTGCATTCTTTTGTAACAGAGCCTGTATTTCCTCCCAAAGAAGAGGAATGTGCACCTTTGGGTAGTGTGACTGGGCTGGAGGCCTGTCTGGAGGTTTTTCCACAAACTCTAGAGTGTGGCTCTGCTCTATGAGCTGAAGAACCCAAGAGTCGGGTGTCACTGCCCGCCACCCTAGCAGATGACAAGCAAATCTTCCATCCACTTGCTCTCCTGAAAGGTCAAGTGGGGAAAAGGGTGGACGGAGAGTCATGCAAGGGAGGGGGGTTGGAGAGAGCTGCACCCAAAGCTCTCTGGGATTTAGCCAGTGGGGTGGCTGAGGCTTGCTGTGCCCAACGTTTAGTCTGATGTTGAGCCGTCTGCTGTTGCTTCGGCTGCCTTTTTCCTTGGGAAGGAAAAGGCTTTTTCACCTGAAATTTTGGTCGGTACATGGTTTGTACTGATCGAAGGGGCTTGCCTTTGTCCTGCAGGGTAGTTATGATATTCTGCGCATCACCCTCAAACAGGACAGATTCCCTGAAGTGAGCATCCTGTATAGCTGACTGTACATCCTGGGCCAAACTGGACACCCTCAACCAGGAAAGGCACTGGAAACTGACTGCCGTGGCAGCTGCCCGAGCAGAGGAGTCAATGACGTCATAAGTTGCCCTAAGAGAATGTCTGCAGGCCACCTCAGCAGAGCGAATCAAATCTGTCGGGACGGATTTGGATTCAGATCACGGGAGAGCTTCAATGGCCAGCTCCAGCTGGGTAAACAAAGATTTTTGGTAGACCAGCATCTGGCCTACATAGTTAAGGGCTCTCATAGCCATTGTGGAGGATGAGTAAAACTTCCTCCTGAACTGGTCCAACTGATAAGACTCTTTGTCCAGAGGTGAGGTGCGTATGTGATGGGGTTTAGACAACCTGTCATGAGCCGCTGCGATAATGACAAGAGTCTGCTTTAGGGTGCACACTGAGGTGGTCTTCCCCCTCTGGAGTGCGGTAGATGCGGTCTGCTTTCTTAGCTACCACTGGAATGGAGGATTGTATCATCCATATTATTGATGCTAGATCCTCATGTGGCTTCAACCAGGGTGGCGTAAGGATGGGAGCCGATGCCTACTTGTCGAGGTGCTCCACAAGGTGCCACCTTTTGGAGTCCTGCTCATCTGACTTCCAATCTTAAACCTCTGCAATTTTTCACAAGAGGTCTGCAAAGGAAGGATCCTCTGGGGTGACTTTGGGGATTCTTTGGGCTGTGGCTCCTCTATGGGTGGGGTTAGAAAGCCCGACTCTGCTGAAGAGGAAGCATCTGAATCTGACTCCTGGTCCAAGTCCAAAGACCCAGAATCCAGATGAGGTGAATCCCTTGGGCTTAGTGTCGGCTGATTGAGAGGTTGGGCCAACATTGGATCCTTCAAAGGGACCAGCGTTAGCTGAGGAGGAGGAGCGGAAGCACCAAGTTTTCCCGCCAGCGAAAATGCCGACCTCCCCCACAGCAATGGCACAATACCGATGCAGGTATTGTGCCACCTCTTGACTTGTTGTTTTCTGCGCTAGGGTACGCTCCTGCATACCCTCCATCGAGTTACCCCTCAAAGTACTACCATGCGCTGGGGTTCCCATCACTGGGCTTTGCAACTGGCTACCCCCCCCCGGTTTATCAGCCTCCTCTGCCACTGCAGGCTCTGTCTCCTGCACCCCCCAGACTCTAGGATTCCAACTCCAGGTCAGAGTTGGTCCGGGGAAGGGGCGGAACACTGGGGGAAGGCAAAACACGGAAAAAAGTCCATTACCACGAATGTCGCTGTAATGGTCCTTTTCCTTTTTTCGCTGACAGGGTGTCGACAAAAAGGGGTGATATGAGGAGGAGCTGGAACCCGTCTCACTGTCTGTGCCTCTGGGCTCCTAGGGGACTCCCTGGGAGGCTGATGACTACCTAGCTCAGAGATCAGTTGAGCCTTGGTCTCTGACCACCACGACTGCAGGATTGCTCTAAAATCTGCAGGGGTCTGGGCTGAGGCTGCAGTGGCAGAGGAGGCTGATAAACCGGGGCCGGGGGTAGCCAGTTGCAAAGCCCAGTGATGGGAACCCCAGCACATGGTAGAGCTTTGAGGGGTAACTCGATGGAGGGTATGCAGGAGCGTACCCTAGTGCATAAAAACCTGATGGAGAGCAACCCAGAGGGTTATATGCTGGGGTCTGAGGAGTCGGGTAATCCAATGGCAGGAACCCAAACGGGGGGGGGGGCTGAAAGGGGATACCCTGACAGAGGGCCCGATGGAGGGTAACCTGACAGGAAGCCCAACGGGACCTGGCCTGATGGAGGGGCTGGAGGACGGCCCATTGGAGGCAAGCCTGACAGAGGACCTGATGGTGCAATAGGCCCCAATGGTGGACTCTGCAAGATGCCAGACCCAGATGGTCCTAGTAGGGTCGAATCCAGCGAGGGGTGTACCAGTGGAGGAGAGACCCCCAATGGAGGAGGAGGAAGCTGGGAACCATCCGGAACCATGCCAGCTCCTAACCCCAAATTCGGAGGTGAGCCTGAGGCGCAGCCACCTGGCAGAAGCCCCTTGTCTACAACGCCTCTATTAATGGGTGATGGAGGTGGATCCACATTTTGTGGAGGGGGGATGCCCATTGGGGGGAACCACCTGGAGGGAGGCTGAGATAGGTCCAACAACTGGGAATAATTGGGCCTATCGTCATGTCCCGATGCCAGATCGGTCAGGCAGGTGTCGTCAGATCCAACATCCAACTTATCATCCGAAAAGACCATGCAAATGTCGGACTTGCCAACATTTGACTTATTGGACAAAGCTGGGAGGGTTCCAGAGTCCCCATAGCCAAACGCAACAGCTTGAATCAGGCACTTATTGGACAGGCCGACGAGCGACTTAGCGGCTCCTTTCCGTGCGGCAGACCCCACCCCCTGCAGAAATGGGTCTGAACACTGCCAGGGCCTCAGCTGGAGCAGAGGATCCCATGGTTGCTAGGACAAGTGGTGGCAGGGGGCCCAAGGACTGTTCCTGAGGCACTGCAGCAGCTGACTTCCCAGAGGAAGAAGACTGCCATTCGTCACAGAAGCCTGCAGGTGGCCTCCAATGAGAGGGGGGGCTATTTCTGGTCCTGATGCTTCTCCCCCCCTTCTTCTTCTTCTTGTGCCTTGGCTTGCTAGGGGAGGTGGAAGCACTTCTCAGCTTTTGGACCTCTTCCTCCATGGTGGCCATTCTCTTCTTCAGAAGATGAGCCTCAAGGGCCTGCTGACAGCGCTTCCATATGGCTGGGTTAAAGCTGGCGCAGGCCTTACAGTCCTCAACCTTGTGGTCTGGGCCTAGGCAGAAGATACCAAGGGAGTAAGAATCCTTGTGCGGTAGTTGCACGCCGCACGAAGCACACTTATTTTTGTGCTCAACGGAAGACGACGAAAACATGCATAAAAGACACAAAGAACTGATTTTTTAATGAAAATAAGTGGATACTCATCCGAAATAGCAGTTGAAAGGCAGCGTACGATCTCCATGAGTTCTGACAGATCAGGTCGATGGCGAGAAAGAACAGGAAGGTGGGTGCAGGGACTGCGCACTATATAGGGTCATGCTGACATCCATCACATGATGTTGGGTGAGCGGTCCCCCATCAGATACTGCTGGCTAAAGCTCTCCGTGGGTCCTTACACCAGGGGGTGCAGTCCTCATAGTGATTACCTACTGCAAGAGCCCTCTCAAAGTAAGATCTTACTGTACTTATGTAGTGACCTCCTGTGATCCCCAGGGTCCACCACTCCAGAATCTTTAAGGAGACTGGCCTGGACTGCAGAAACTGTGCTACACTGGGCACTTGGGTCTAAGCAGTGACATGGTGCCTCCACCTAGGGTAACAAAATGGGTTACCTGGATAATGCACACAATCTCATCATTCCCCAGTAACAATTAAATTACTTGTACCCATACCGCCCCTCCCCAAAACATGTAGCACTGTTCAGCAATAACAACCTCAAACAATGAAATGCAGTTTAAACAAATGATCTGTTAAAAAATGGAGAGTAGGGGAAGAATAAGGAAACAGTACAGAAAAGTGGGAACAGTAAGGAAGAAGTTACATTCTGATAATCTGTACTTTAACATTAGTGCTATGCAATATTTATTTTATTTTAGTCTTTGGTAACCGGGTAAGGCCCACTAGGCACAAGTGCCTGTTTTCAGGGGTGACCTGGGAGCACTGGGTGGTTAAGTGACTTGCTTAGAGTCACACAGTATAGAAGTGCAGGTTGTGAGAATCAAACTCAGGTCTGGTCTGCTGGCTGTACTAAGCTCATTCACACCTTGTTCCTCTAACCTCTAGGCTATACTGGCAGCCCATCCCTTGCCCATCCCCTGGCAGTCCCACACATCTCGAAGTGGGTGCATCACACTTTTTCTCCCCACTGACCATGGACAAGAACATTATTATTTGCAGTGGGTGCATCACTAAGTACAAAGTTACTGCTGGCAGGACAGGTGGCTCGATGGTGCACTTAAAACTGCAGGCAAACTTGCAAAATCCAAACTGTGTTAAACCACATAAACTTTAAACATGCTGATAAGGGGGCCCCTATTTGCTATCCTAAATGGATGGCCAGTTGGCCTCCTCAGGACTTCTGCACGGGTCTATTTTTTTTTCACAATCCAACCAGGGCTTTTTCCTTTATCCAAAGCACTTTGTAATTATCCCAGTTGCAGGACAGAACTCTCTGAAGTTACTTATGGTTTTGCTGACTCTTAATACCTCTGGTTTTCTGAAAAATGAACAGGCAAGATGCTGGGCACTGCGGAGGGGTTGTGGGATAACAGATGGACTAGACACCAAACTTCAGGTTCAACACACAATCTGTGTGTGATATTCATTCAAAATACAAGAAATAAGCTTCTGCAATGGCATATTTCTTCTTCAGTACATCAGTTTGCAGCAACTGACTATGAACGTTCTTTCTCTGCACTTAGCCAGCACCCACTGACATTGATCTCTGATCCCATTCACTAGTTGAGTTGTAGCTACTACCCCTATACAAGCCCCATTTGCTTGCATAGTGGGGGCTCAAAAAGGAAAAAAATAAAACAAGCTATAAACAAAGAACTTCAATGCAGAATCACTGAAAGAAGGGTTACCCCAAAGGGCACTGGCAACAAATCAAGTTTCAAAGAAATACAACATCATGCATACTTCCATAATGCAATGCATCATGGGATATATGCAAATCACCGTTACATTTGTGGCTTGTTAAGTTTACAACAATTTACATGCCTTTTAAATAGCACAACTACCTTAATTTCTATAATAGTCACCTAGTACTTTTTACCATTATCAAAACACCAAGTGCCATGATATTTTAAACATTTAAAGGTTTCATAAACATAAGGTATATACATTAAGGTATTTTATAACATGGTGCTATTACATACTAAATCCAACAACAATAAACACAACCTTTTTGACATATACTCTGAAGTCACCACAATAACTTCCCTGTATGAGAACCTGAGAGGGAAAAAGAAAATCAAAGAGGACACTACAGCATAGACAAGAGAGGGAGAAGGGGGTGCCCACAGGTGGCCAACCTTATGGACTAGAAATAGTAAAGGATAGATTTGGCTTAGAAGTAGAACTGTTGCAACAAATTTAACAAAAGGTCAGTCCTCAAGAGTGGCAGGAGCACCCTGTCACAGGCGCCTGGTCCCATTGCCTTTTCCACCCTAAGTTTATTTGGTTCCTCTAGAATCCTTTCCCTTGTGAAGGGGCTAGTGTCGGCCTTCTTGATATTGTGTTCCATCTGCTTTAGTGGAGGTCCTTTACCACCATCTTGTATTGTGAATACAGATGTAACCCCCCTACAAATGGGGGTTCCCAAAAGTCTTCCTTGGGTATGCCAAAATGCCCACTGCCAGGCTAGTATCCTGTGTCTTAGCACTTTAAAAGTGTTTGTGTGAGAGTGCCTTAATGCCTCCGTGCTCTGTCTCTTTAAGAGCTGCCAATAATGTAGCACTTTTTTAATCTCGGAGGGGGCTGAGTGTTTCTATGCTCAAGTCCCACCCCGGCTGCTAGAAAATCGCTCCATTCTGCCATCGCTATTTGCACAGAGGGAGCTCCGTTAGAAGCTGTACTTATTTGCTGATTATCTATTAGCTTAGTAATGATATTGTAGTTTGTCTCACCTGCCTTCTTTGCAGCATGGACAGTTCTGTTTTACGCCACCATCTTAGTCCTGGACTGCCAGAAAGGGCCAATCAGTACCTTTGGTGACCTTAAAATGGAGTCTTTCCCCAGGGGTCTTGTGGGAGTGAATTTCTGTAGGAATTGTAGTGTTGAGACTTTGGCACCTGGAGGGGGAGCCCTTGCTTTGACAGACAGATGGATCAATGAACCAGAACGTTTTGGACCAAAGGGAGATTCCCAAGCTGCCTGCTGCAGTTAATCAGTCTTGAGTTAAGAGTTTGAAGAGTAAACAGCTTGAGTGTTTCAAGCAGCAGCTCCTGCGTAGTTCGCGCAGGAGATTGGTGGAAAGGCTGAGTTTGGCCTGTCTGCTTGCAGTCCCTCGAGAGGGAATCCTTTGAAAGACTTAGTAATCGGACTGTATCTGAATTGGAGTGTGACAAAGCCACTGAAGTGTGACCCGATTTAAACCTAAAGAAGACCGAAGATTTGCTGTATGAGAGCAGCCTGTGAGGACATCCATTTACCACAGAATTCCTGGTTTTGCTCAGAGACACCGATATTGTGGCCAGACTGCCTTCCGCATTGTGGTATGGTGATTGCTTTACGTCTAGCCTGTCTTGTATTGAGTAGTGTGAGTAACAATCAGGGTAGCTCCCTGCAAAAATGGCTAAATCTTAAGTGTGGACATCTTATTGCATTACCACGGGTTTATGTCATCTGTTAGCACCCTTTGCAAACTGTGTGAGAGGCCTTTCGGCACCATGCAATTCTGCTTAAAGTTGAACCAGCATAACATTCTGTGGTGATTTGCATATGCAGCCCATGATGCTTTGCATTGTTTGGGCATGTGTGATTTTGTATTTTCTTGAAACTTGGCTTCCCAGCCAAATGCCCTTTGGAGTAACCCTTGCCTCAGTGTTTGCACACAGAGGTACTTTGTCTTTTAAATAGTTTTTTATTTTAATGGGTTCACCACAACATAACCCAGACAGACCGTCTTAGGATAGCTGGTTCATTCCACTGGGGTGTCAAACAGATGAGGCATACTGATGAGTCCTGGTAGGATGAAACACGTGTCTATGTCATCTGTTAGCACCCTTTGCAAACTGTGTGAGAGGCCTTTCGGCACCATACAATTCTGCTTAAAGTTGAACCAGCATAACATTCTGTGGTGATTTGCATATGCAGCCCATGATGCTTTGCATTGTGTGGGCATGTGTGATTTTGTATCTTATTGCATTGTTGTTTTCCTTTCATGAACTGAGCCTTCAGGCTCTGGATTACAAATTGTGTGTGGTTGTGCATGCCTTTTCTTTTCATCACAGGGCCCCAACCAGCTGTGATGCTGGCCTACCCCGGGCAACATTCCAGGCTAGCCCACCTTACCTCCAACTGGGTACCCAGAGCATGTGACTGTGCAGGGACTAAAAGTGCATACATAATTGCCTGACCAGATCAATTTTAGAATTAATCAACCTGATTATGCCCCTCCCTTGTTCAATTCCCCTGAATAAATCAGACCTAACTCTTTTTTGCAATTAATCTGACTGTGGTTCCAGTTTATAACAAAAGCACTGTACTGTTGTTATTTGCTGTGCCTAACTTTGTTTTGCAGGGGGTCTCCACGGTCGAACAGGTGGAACCAGCTCTGGTGGTAAGTGCAAACAGTGTGAGGAATTGTATGCTGAATAGGAGCTACTGTGAAAGTGTTTAGTGCATATTGTCTAGGCCACTGGGGGGAAAGGGGGGGGTTACAGTGTTCTGGAGGGCTGTACCCAGGTTAGCTTTGTTACTAACAACCCTGGTGGAGGCACCCATTTCAGTACCCAGGCCCCTCAACCTGCAACTGGCCACACAGGCAGGGGTAGTAGCCCTTGGGATAGCGCCACCCATGGGTTACATCATGGAGGCATACTGCTGGGATTAGTGCTCCCTGGTGGCCAAAATCAAGAATTGCTGTCAAAGCTTAATGGCTACCCCAATAGAAGTGGCTGTGCACCAGTTGGTGGGGTGGTGTACAGGACAGGAAATTGACCCCCAAAAATGCCTTGCTTATACTGGATAACCCCTTGGGTATCAGTAAGGACTCTGTAGAAGAAGAACTTTCCAAAGTTGAATGTTTAAACAAATACTGTGGTGGTGGGTCGACAAGCTGATTTGACCACCCAAACTTTCATGGCCTTGGTAGAGTGTAGTGACCTCGTGGACAGCTCTAAAGTGCCACAGACTATTACCTCAGAAGGGGTTCTAGTCACCTGGACAGTGATAGCAAAAGACAGTAAAGACCCTGGGGAGGATGAGCCTCACCATTATCTGAGACTTCTGAGGAGAAGTTTGCTAAGTTGTTACTGGAGGAAGGGAAAACCGTAAAGGACTTTAAGATATCATTCCTGCCACCAGAGGGTGTTCCTTCCCCAACAGCCCCGCCCTCTCCAGTACCTGTTTCTGCCCCACCTTCTGTGCCCGTACCAATGCTGGCCCCTATATCTGTCCCTGGCATTAGTCACGACTCCTACTGAAGGCTGAGAATCTTCTTGGGCACCCTCCCCACCCCACAGGGGGAGGATGACTGGGAGACCTGGATAGACTATGTTTCCCCTCTAGTACCTGAATGGCAATGCTCAGAAGCAGAGAAGTGAAAGAGGTTGAGTGAGAGCCTCCGAGGTCCTACCCTGGCTACCATCTGTGCCAAGTGGGCCAATAAACCCGAAGCAACTGCACAGGACTATCTTGATGCATTGGAGAATGTGAATGGGAGCCCGGATTCAGATAAGGACCCAGGGTTTTATTTAACTCTAAAAATTGATTAGCGTTTTGATCATAAAAGTGCTAAAACATTGTGAAAATGCATAGCACTTGCCTCACTGAGTTAACAAACATAACACTTCTAGAAAACCTATATAAATACTTTCTGTACAGTTAGTATTGCCCCAAGAAAAAAACTGCTAATCAATTATTTAAAACCCTGGGACCTATTGTGGAGAGTAAGAAACACTCAATAGTACTCAGGGGAGCCATTATCCATGTATGTACCTCGACTTGAAAAGGTGCTACAAGAGCACCTCATAAAGGGTAGTTTGGCATCAGATGAATTAGATCAAACTAGGCTGGACTGGATCCTTAAGTCTGCTCCATTTTCAGAATTGTTACTGCTTCAGTTGTGCCTCGCCACCCGACTGGAATCGCCACCCTCCTATGATGAGCTAATGAAAGAAATTTGGTGGGTTGAGCAAAGGTGACCCCATGGGAGAATTGCACCAGTATCTGCTGTTACTGCGCAAGTGACCAAAAGTGATCAACCGAGTGAGGTTTAGGGGCAAAAGTCAGCACCTAATGAGCACTCTGAGACTGCAGAGGACTTTCCTGGGCCGAGTTGTGGAAAAATTAGTTACTAAAGAAAGTCCGAGAGTTGAAGGCAGGTGCCTCTGCAAGGGTTCCTCCCCATGTAACAAGATTCAGGCCCTTCTCAGAGCGCGTCGGCCATAGGGGTGGGAGTTCCCGCCCCGGCACCCCCTGTAAAGGGCAGCTCCAGTGTGGAAATCAGAGAACTGAGTGCCACCCTAAAGGAACTATTGAGACACGTTGCACCACCCTTGCCACTGCAAGCAGATATCAGACCCCGATCCTTTGCTACTACTTCAGTCCCTCATGCAATGTTCTCTCCAAGTATGACCCGGGAGTCTATCATTTGTTGCAACTGTGGAAAGGATGGCCATATGAAGAGAGAATGCCGGTCTCTGAAAGATTTAGAAAAAGTAGTCAGACTCCAAGGGGAGCTCCGAAAAGCAAATCAATGGCCGAGGGGTGCCCAAAATTACCGCAGTGAGGGCTCAAGAAATACTAACTCAAACTTCTTTGTGGCTAAATCATCTGTCCAGATCCCTGCTACCGTCCCTCCAGACTGGTACAAATTGGTGGGCCCTTCGATGGAGACTACTGTGACTGTCAATGGTATCCATGCTCGGGTCACAAGTGACCATTGTATTCCAAGACTGTATGACAAACACTTATCTGATGTGCCATTACAATCTCTAGAAGGCCTACATCTGTGGGGCCTGAGTGACAAGTCTTATCCCTACCTAAGGTGTTTCCAGCTTTGGCTGTCTTTTCCTGCATCCATGACTGGTGTGGATTAACAAGTAGAGACGCTAGCCCTGGTGTGCCCCCCTACAGGGATGTATGATGGGGTCCCCCTACTCATTGGAACCAATGCCCACATGTTTGGGATGTTAGTGCAGTTGTGCCAAGAGAAACAAGACCAACAGACTGGCCAGGCAATGTAAATTCCAGCTCTGATCAAGAAAGCTTATGACCTGCAGAGGCAGTCTGTGGCAGAAGACCGACCAGGGTGAGCCTGTTGGAATTGTCTGGAAGAAGGACCCTGATTTCTTGGTATTGCCACCCAATACTCAGTATACTGTTCATGGAGAAGTCCATCTTAGGAGAGACGTGAAAAACAAAGTATTAATGCTGGACGCACCAGGTGAAGGAAAGCTGCCAGAGGAGTTGATGGATTAGCCCAGTATACTACCTGCATGTGCCCATGCCTTTGCCCGGCGAGTGATGGTGCAAGTGAGAAACATGTCGGACAGGGAAGCTCTATTGAACCGGGGATGTACGCTGGCTACAGTACACTGCACAGACACTGCAGTATTACCCAGTAACAAGTACTCTGGCAAAAGGGAGAAAGTGACCCTAGACTTATCTGACTGTGGTGATTCCCCCTTGTCCGCCGAATGGAAGACCGAATTAGCAGGAAACTTGCTCAGAGAGGCCAAGTGTTCTCACTAAAAGAGTGGGACGTGGGGTGTGTCCATGGTGCCGAGCATAACATACGCCTGCATAATGACCAACCATTTCTAGAAAGGTCCCGATGCCTTGCCCCAGCAGACATAGACGATGTTAGGAGGCATCTACAGGAAATGCTCGCAGCTGGCATTATTCAAGAATCTAGAAGCCCATATGCATCCCCCATCATAGTGGTGAGTAAAAAGAATGGATCCATGAGGATGTGTGTGGACTATCGGACCCTCAACCGACGGACTATCCCAGATCAATACACCATGCCACGCATACAGGATGCCCTGGATTGCCTGAACGGGGGTCAGTGGTTCTCAGTACTGGATCTCCACAGTGGATAGTATCAGATTCCGATGGCCCCGGAGGACTGTGAGAAAACAGCCTTCATCTGTCCTTTGGGGTTCTACGCATTCCTGAGGATGCCACAGGGAATCTCGGGTGCCCCTGCCACCTTCCAGAAATTGATGGAACAGGCGGTGGGAGACATGAACTTGCTGGAATGTTTAGTGTACTTGGATGATGTCACTGTCTTCAGACGCACACTGGAGGAACATGAGACCAGACTGTTCAAAGTTCTCAATCATTTGGAAGAATTTGACCTCAAGTTATTGACCTCAAGTTATCCACAGACAAGTGCCATTTTTTTTTTCAAACATCTGTGAAATATGTGGGACACATAGTGTCTGCGGAAGGTATACAGACAGGTCCTACTAAAGTTGAATCTTTGACCACTTGGCCACAGCCCAATAACCTAAAAGAGCTACAGCGTTTCCTGGGGTTCTGCGGCTACTACCACAGGTTCATCCAAGACTATTCTAAGGTGATTCGACCGCTCCTTAACCTTACCCAAGGCTACCCTCCTACCAACTGCAAAAACAAAAAGGGAGCTGTCAAAGACTAAGAGAAAGTGTATTTTCGAACAGGTGAGCCTTTTGGGACTCAATGGACATCTAAATGTGAACCAGCATTCTTTGAAATCATATGCCAGCTCACCCACACCCCAGTTCTTGCCTATGCAGATCCTACCAAGCCCCATGTTCTGCATACGGACGCTGGTTTGCAGGGCCTTGGGGCTGTGCTATATCAAGACTACGAAGTTGAGACCTGTAGCTTTCGCCAACAGGAGCTTGACCCCATCAGAGCAGAACTATCCGGTCCACAAGTTGGAATTCCTCACCCTAAAATGGGCCATAGTTGACCAGTTTCATGATTACCTCTATGGGGCAAAGATATTAGTGAAGACTGACAATAACCCTTTGACCTATGTGCAGACTTCAGCTAAATTGGATGCCACTGGGCACCATTGGCTTTCTGCCTTATCGACTTATGATTATGCTGTTGAATACAGATCGGGACTAAACCACATTGATGCTGACACCCTGTCAAGAAGGCGAACTTCTAAGAACAATTGGGTCAGATTGTGTGAACCTGACATCAAAGCATTATGCCAAAAGTTTGATAAAGATGAACAAATGTCTGCGGACACAGTGGACTGCCTAGTAGATTGCTTGGGCCCTCCTGATACCTGCATACCAGCTGCCTATTGCCATTTCTCTGCCTTAGATATTAATGCACTACCTCAGTTCGATAATGACAGTATTCGGTGATCTCAATTCCAAGATCCCATGATTCAACCAGCAGTTGATGCCCTGCATGCGGGGAAAGATGTGTCCAAGTTGCATTCCCCTGACTTGCGAACTGCTCTGTTGTTCAAGGAAGGCCCCAGGTTAAAGTTGTATGATCAGTTGTTATACAGAGAGACAGTGGATCGTCTTGGTCAAGTAGGCAAGCAACAGCTAGTTCTACCCACAGCCTTTAAACAGCTGGTACTGAGGTCCCTCCACAATCACATGGGGCACCTCAGTATTGACAGAACTCTCGACTTTGTATGATCCCGATTCTATTGGCCAAAGGTGGGGGCCGATGTCGAGCACCATGTAAAGACCTGCAGTCATTGCCTCCAAAGGAAAGCCCTGCCTCAGAAGGCTGCCCCTCTTGTCAATATCACTACCAGCACCCCAATAGAATTGGTCTTCATATACTTATTGTGCTTAGAACCCAACCAAAAGAACATTGGCAATGTGTTGGTAGTTACTGATCTTTTTACACAGTACGCACAAGCCTTCCCAACTAAAGATCAAAAGACTTCTACCATGGCCAAGATGCTGGTGGAAAAACAATTTGTCTATTATGGTGCCCCCCAGCAGATCCATTCTGACCAAGGCAGAAACTTTGAAAGTAGGTTAATCAAAGAAATGATCTCTCTGTGGGGGGGTGCAGAAGTCAAGAACCACCCCCTATCACCCACAGGGGGACCCTCAACCAGAATGCTTTAATTGCACCCTTCTGGACATGCTGGGCACCCTCCATCCAAAAGACAAGCATAAGTGGAGCCAGCAGATTAGCACCTTGGTACATGCGTACAATTGCACCAGAAGTGATGCTACTGGGTTCTGTCCCTATCGTCTCATGTTCGGGAAGGAGGCCCGACTGCCAGTTGATGTCTGCTTTGGGGTCTCTCCAGATGGGGTCTGAGCTAAAAACTACTTGCAGTACATACAGAAATTGAAGGATCAGTTGAATCATGCCTATCAACTAGCTCAGACTACGGCTGCTAAGCAAAATCTCGCCAACAAAGAAAGAGACATGATCGACGAGTAAAAGCCCAGGAGCTGTTGCCTGGAGATAGAGTGTAACAATGCAATTTGGGACTGCATGGAAAACACAAAATTACTGATAGATGGCACCATCTTCCCCACGTAGTAGTTGGTAAATTGGATGATCTGCTGGTGTACAAGGTGCGCACAGAAAATAATTCCAAAGCTGTTAAGACCATGCACCATAATCACTTATTGCCCATCGGCCAAGTTATTATTGATGCTGAACCAGTCCATGACACTTCTCCTGGGCCAGTGACTCATGCTGCTGCAAAGAGGAAACAGAGCAAACCTGTCCTTGTTGTTCCACAACTAAGGCCTTCCCCTCAACAGGCCCAGAGTGATAGTGATGACTGTTCGTCTGCCTCTGATGAGAGTGCCTATGATCTCTCAAATGAACTGAGTCAGCTGTTTCAAGGCAATCCTCTGCAGAATCGTGGGGATGAAGCTGGGTCTTCAGAACTGCATATCCCCCCAGCTTCTTCCCTGGACCCAGAACCCCCTGAAAGTGAGGTGCAAAGAATCACGTCTGAGGTTGCTGATTCTCTGTGTCTTGTAGAACTGTTTGACTTGCTCAAAGAAGGGGCTGATAGTCTGAGTCTCTCCGGTGACATACCAGAACTTGAAGAACAATATGAAAGTGTTGACAGCACCTCTTCAGTGCTGCAAAGCCTAATTGTGCCAGAGTCTCCTCAGAATGAGCAACCTGGGCCCTCTTCAGAAGGTAATAATGAGCAAAGTATTGTGGAAGCAGAGTCTGCAGAGCAAGGAGCTGATAGCGTTCCTAATCTGGACATTTCAACCAGTGCTGAGGCATCCCTCACTACAGGAGAAGAAATCAGTGCCAGTGTTGACTGCCCAGAGCCAGTGTCTGTTCCCCCAGAAAATCTGGGTGACCTGTTAAGCCAGTGCTACGTTTCAATTATGATTCCCCTGGGAGGCCTGTGGACTTGCCTCTCAATGAGGTCCATAACGGTGTTTACATTTCCAAGAGCTCACTGCCCAAACTGAGCTTCACTGCCACCTCCCGATTAATTGTTCTTCCTTCAGAACGAGGTGTCCCTGTCCCATCTAGCCCCAAGTTAACTGATAGAGAAGGGCCCCCTTCTACATTACTTACTGTACAAGAAATTATAACGTGAAGTCATAGGTAACGGTTTATAGTATGTTAATCATGATAGAATCAGCATAGATTAGAATGTATGAAACATGCATAGGTATTGTCAATGACGATATAATATAGTGAAATGCATAGTAATGTGATAAGTTTACGTTAACTGTTGCATCAGATATTATTTCCATAGTATGCTAATGTCATTTATGTCTTATATATGTTGCTTCTTCAGTATTATGATGGCGTAGACTTGACATGGACACCAAGTTTTTCCAGGCAGGGAAGGGTGTAACCCGCCCTACAAATGGGGGTTCCCGAAAGTCTTCCTTGGGTGTCCCTAAATGCCCACTGCTAGGCTGGTATCCTGTGTCTTAGCGCTTTAAAACTGTTTGTGTGAGAGTGCCTTAATGCCTCTGTGCTCTGTCTCTTTAAGAGCTGCCAATAATGTAGTGCTTATTTAATCTGGGAGGGGGCTGAGTGTTTCTATGCTCGAGTCCCACCCAAGCTGCTAGATAATCACTCCATTCTGCCATCGCTATTTGCGCAGAGGGAGCTCAGTCAGAAGCTGTACTTATTTGTTGATTATCTATTAGCCTAGTAATGATATTGTAGTTTTGTCTAAACTGCCTTCTTTGCAGCATGGACAGTTCTGTTTATCACCACCATCTTAGTCCTGGTCTGCCAGAAAGGGCCAATCAGTACCTCTGGTGACCCTAAAATGGAGTCTGTCCCCAGGGGTCTTGTGGGAGTGAATTTCTGTAGGAATTGTAGTGTTGAGACTTTATCGCCTAAATGCACCTGGAGGGGGAACCCTTGCTTTGACAGACTGATGGATCAACCGACCAGAACCTTTTGGACCGAAGGGAAATTCCCAAGCTGCCTGCTGCAGTCAATCAGTCTGGAGTTAAGAGTTGGAAGAGTAAACAGCTCGGGTATTTCGAGCAGCAGCTCCTACGTAGTTCATGTGGGAGACTGATGGAAAGGCTGAGTTTGGCCTGTCTGCCTGCAGTCCCTCGAGAGGGAATCCTTTGAAAGGCTTAGCAATGGGACTGTATCCGAATTGGAGTGTGACAAAGCCACTGAAGAATGACCAGATTTAAACCTGAAGAAGACCGAAAATTTGCTGTATGCGATCGGCCTATCAGGACATCCATTTACCACAGAATTCCCAGTTTTGCTCAGAGACACTGATATTGCAGACGGTCTGCCTTCTGCATTGTGGAATGGTGATTGCTTTACTATAAATGTGCTCTGTGCTGTTAGTGGGTTGCGATCTGGTTCCCCACTGTGTAAATGTGCCACGCTTGCTGGAAGCTGCATCCAGCACTACCGGACTCAAAATTCTGACTGTTCTACATGGCCTAGGCCTTGCCACCTGGCCCAGCCAGCTACTTCAGGGACAGAAACCATCAACGACGAGACACTCGCCCGAGGATCAGCCCCCTGCTCAACCATCTCGAACAGGAATGACACCTCGGTAATTCGTGTGGGCCCTGCTTCTCCTGGCAAACCAGTCATCAACCTGCAGTCTCCATTTCATCTAGCCTGTGTCTCGTATTGGGTAGCATGAGTAACAATCAGGGTAGCTCCCTGCAGCAACAGCTAAATCTCAAGTGTTGTCATCTGATTGCATTGTTTTCCTTTCACGAACTGAGCCTTCAGGCTCTGGATTACAAATTGTGTGTGGTTGTGCATGCCTTTTCTTTTCATCACAGGGCCCCAACTAGCTGCTACGCCGGCCTACCCCAGGCAACGTCCAGGCTAGCCCACCTTACTTCCAACTGGGTACCCAGAATGTGTGACTGTGCAGGGACTAAAAGTGCATGCATAATTGCCTGACCAGATCAGTTTTAGAATCAGTCAACCTGATTACGCCCCTCCCTTGTTCAACTCCCCTGAATAAATCAGATCTAACTCTTTTTTGCATTTAATCTGACTGTGGTTCCAGTTTGTACCAAAAGCACTGTACTGTTGTTATTTGCTGTGCCTAACCTTGTTTTACAGGGTGTCTCTGGGGTTGAACTGGTGAAACCAGACCTGGTGGTAAGTGCAAACTGTGTGGGGAATTGTATGCGGAATAGGGGCTACTGTGAAAGTGTTTGTTGCATATTGTCTAGGCCACTAGGGGGGAAGAGGGGGTTACAGTGTCCCGGAGGGCTGTACCCAGGTCAGCTTTATTACCAACAACTCTGTCCTCTGGGTGGAGGCACCCGTTTCAATACCCAGGCCCCTTAACCTGCAACTAGCCACGCAACAGGGGTAGTAGCCCTTGGGATAGCTCCACCTAGGGATTACACGGAGCAGAAGAATTTGTTCAACACCTTTGCTTTCAGTTTGTCTTCTTCTACCATCTGGCCATCTTGTGCTGCTAATCTATTACTTCCTTACTATTTCTGTTTTCCCTCATGTACCTATAAAAGGTTTTATCTCCCTTTTTGACTCCCTGTGTTATCCTTTCCTTCGATTGTGCTTTGGCCCTTCAAATGGCACTTCCTGCCTACCAGAGTTTCTTCCTGTAATTGTCCATGTCAGCTTCCTTCTGTGACTTTTTCTCCTGACTAGAGGGCAGACTTCTCCAGTGCTGTCTGGTCACTCTTATCTGCCTCCTCTGTTCTCTCTCTCAGTCAGTCATTGAGCAGCTGCTGCAGGGGTCTGGAGCCCTGTAGTAGGTCATGGCTTCAGTCAGGCCAGTCTGTAGCTTCTCTGTAGAGTTCGATCCCCTGTGGAGAAAAGTCACTGATGGGGCAGGAAAAACCCCAGCTCCACTTCTTGCTATTCTTTTCTCAGTTCTCATGCAAACTGCTTTCTTCAAGTAAAGTCTGATGTGTACACAATTTTTAGGCGGCCTGCCAGGACTGCAGCTCCTGGTAGCAACTGGCTGTCTGTCTCACAGCTCCCACCATCTCAGAGCCTAAGCCCAGATCCTTGGTTATAGTCCCTTTTATACTGTACTGTACTGTACGCAATGTCTCATTGGTCAGATGTTTTTCTGGGCTTATCGAACTTCAGAATGTTTTTCCGGCCATGCTGAGATTTGAAGCAAAGCAAGCTTTCTATTGGCTTAAATTTGCTGGCAGAATTGCTGTTAACACAACTGAACAGCCTTTGTGTGGTCTGAGGACTAAGGAGAAATATGGCCACTGCCATGTTTGTATACATTCTCTCTGTGCTTCTCTGCAGTTTCCTGCTGTTTTTTTAGCTGCCGAGAGCTCCTTTTCTTCTGTCCTGGACCTGCTATCTGCCCTGAGACCAGGACTGGGCCAATTCTTGTTGGCTTCTTGCCCACTGCAGAGTTGGGAGGTGGGGGGGTGTTGGGGAAAAGAGGCAGCCTGGGAGCTGCTTTCTCTCTCTCTCTCTCTCTCTCTCTGTCTCTTGTTGTGAGTGTATGTATGCCTGCTGTTCCTGTTGTTCCCAGCCCTGCTACCTGCCCTCGGGCCAGGGAACTTTATTTTGACACCTGACCACACTCCTAGGCTTTGGTCCCAGCTCTGCTGTCTGCCCTAATGTTTGGGATCCATTGAGGGATGGGGTGCATGGCCCAGTTTTATAAAAAGCTCTGGCTCCTTTAAGAGACATGCTTCTCTGCCAGTTTTCTCCACTTCTCGCTGACCCCACTGCTTGCCCTAGGATTGGGGACTTACGTTTCTGTGCCCGATGAAGCTCTGTGATACGTTCCAGTCCCAACACCTCTGCTAGTTTTGGAGCCAGAAGGAAAGGACCTGAAAAGCAGCCCCAGCCACGGAGAGGGCAGAGCTCAGACTTGAGTCCTGCCCAGGGCTCCTTAATGCTTCATGACTGCTATAGATGCCCTGTTGGTCCCCAACCAGGCAGTTCAGTATTTTGGGGGAGCTGAGGGTGAAGACTATAAAGAGATCTAGGCTAGGGGAAGGCAAAGCTGGAGTCCGTGAGCCTGACAGGTAATTCCCAGTTCTGGGTTGGGGGGGGGAGAGGTTTACACTTAATATACTGCTCCTTCAGCTCTCAAAATGTATAGGAAATATCCTTACTGAAGCCCGTTACAGCAGTGCCACTCAACACTCTGATTCAACCTCTTGCACTGACACATCAAAGATATTGCCTACCTTCATTCTGGCACTCTTAAGGGACCTAGGTCCTGAAGTTATGAAAATCCCAGGAACAGAGATCCCCATTTCTTCCACAGGGTCAGACCTTACCTACTGAGATCATGGTTTCATAATTCTGCACTGTCACATCCCTGTACAGTTCCTTCTCCTTGTTACTTAACATCTTCCACTCCTCTTCCGTAAAACTGACAACAACATCTTCAAAGGTTTCTGGTACCTGAAAGGACATGAGATGTGCTAAATCACTCCTAGTTTAACTGCACACATTGATAAACCTGCAACTTTTCAAAATATGAATACAATGCAGTGGGGCAGCCACAAATTTCAGGCAGCTAGATCAATGTAAGCAATATAAAAGGTGCAAGGTCAGTACAAATAGTAACTGGGTGCAAACACTAAATTAGAGCAGAGTTGAAACCACCCAGCCTGAGCAAAGGTGCAAGCAAGAACAATACAAAGTAACACAGAAACATAGAAACTGTCATCAGAAAAGGACAGCTTGGCACACCCAGTCTGCCCAGTCTGCCCAGTTTTTTCCCCTGACTATTCTGTCCCAGCACTCTTAACTGGTTTTGGCTACCCCCCACCACCATTTTTATTTACTCGTATTCTCCTATGTCTATCCCCTGCATGTTTGAAACCCTTCACAGTTTTTGCCCCTATTACCTCTTGTGGGAGACTGTTGCCAGTGTTCACCACTCTTTTCGTGAAGTAGTATTTCCTCGCATGCCTCTTAAATTTCCCCCTTCTAGCTTTGTTGCATGCAATCTTGTTCTGTTGCACTTTTTTAGTTTAAACAGGCTTCCCATCTGTACCGTGTTCACTCGTGTGAGGTTCTTGCAGGTCTCTATCATGTCCCCTCTCTCCCTCCTCTCCCCCACAGTGTACATATTGAGATCCCTCAGTCTCTCAGCATAGTTACTCATGCAAACCATGCACCATTTAGTTGCCATCTTCTGGAGTGCCTCTACTCTGTCCCTGTATTTTCTGAGCTGCGGCCTTCGGAACTGTACAGAATCATCAAGGTGTGTTCTCACCAATAATCTACTCCTCCTGCTTGTGACACTTCCCCCTATGCATCACAACATTCCACTGCCACTGTCCACTGCCTTGTCACACTGTCCTGTGACATTAATCAGATATTATAACCCCTATGTACCTTTCCTTCTTAATGATTGACAGTACTCCCCCCTTCATTTTTTATTCAACTCTAAACTCAGCTTCTGTGTTTCTGTGCCCCAGGTGCATGATTTTACACTTTTTGGTACTGAATCCCAGCTGCCTTACCCACGACCACTCCTCAAGTTTCCTGAGGTGACTTCTCATTTTAGCTACCCCCTGCTGAGTAGCCACCCTGCTGCAGATCTTGGTGTGATCTGCAAAAAGGTATATGTTACATTCAAGCTCTTCTGCGATGTCACTTACAAAGATGTTGAACAGGATTGGCCCCAATACTGAACTTTGTGGCACCCTGTTGATCACTCTCCCCTCATTAGAGTGAATGCCATTTACCACCACCCTCTGCTGCCTATCCATTAACCAGTTATTTACCCAATTTACAACTTAGGCTTCCACTCCTAGACTATCCAACTTCTTTATCAGTCTCCTAGGTAGTACAGTATCAAAAGCTTTGTTGAAGTCCAAATAGACCACATCAATTGCCCTTGCTTGGTCCAGTTTCCTGACCAGCCAGTCAAAGAAAGCTATCAGATGTGTCTTACATGTCCTCCTCCTCATGAATGCATGCCATTTTTGGTCTTGCAACCCCCTGGATTCAAGATATTCCACGTGCCTTTCTTTGAACAAGTTCTCCATTAATTTCCCCACCACTGATGTGAGACCTACAGGTTAGTAGTTGCTAGCCTCCTTCCTGCTGCCAGTTCTATGGGGCAGAAATACATCGGCTCTCCTCCAGTCCCCTGGAACCTCTCCTGTTTCCAGTGATTTGTTAAATGAGGATGCCAGTGGTGCAGCAAACTCCTCCCTCAGCTCCTTTAGCATCCTTGAATGTATCTCATCCAAAATCATAAAAACATAAGAACATAAGAATGGTGTCGGCAGATGGGGACCATCTGATCCATCTAGTCTGCCCAAGGTGGCTACCCCTCTCCCTTTTAATTGTTCAAGCCAAGCTGTCCACACTGACTGTCCCACACTAGTTTAAATTCTCTTGCTGTCTTAGCTGCCACCACCTGTGCTGGCAGTCTGTTCCATGGGTCAATCACCCTCTCCTTGAAGTAGTACTTTCTATAGTTGCTCCTGAACTTGCCTCCCAGCAGATGCAAGTTGTGCCCCCGTGTCCGAGTTTCTTTGTTTACTAGGAAGAGATTCTCCATATTGTTTATTCCCTTGACATATTTGAACATTTCTATCATGCCTCCCCTATTTCTTCTCTGTTCTAGTGGGTACAATTTTCTTACCTTGAGCCTAGTTTCATATGTCTCATGGTGCATTCCTTACACCATTTTGGTAGCCCTTCTCTGCACTGTCTCTAATCTGTCTATGTCCTTTTTCAGATGTGGCCTCCAGAACTGGACACAGTTCTCCAGGTGTGGCCTTACCAAGGATCTGTACAGTGGCAATGATTACCTCTTGCTTTCTTCTTGTAATGCCCCTACTTATACATCTGAAGATGCCACTTGTTCTCTGCGCAACTTTTTCGCACTGTTTTGTGACTTTGAAGTCATTGGTGGTGAGTACACCCAGGTCCCTTTCCATCTTTGTCACTTCCAATTGGTGCCCATCCAGAGTGTACTTTACCCCTGGGTTTCGCTTTCCCAGGTGCATGACCTTACATTTCTTGGCGTTAAATTTTAACTGCCAGTGTCCTGACCATTCCTGTAGTTTCCTGAGGTCCGCTACCATGCTTGTGGCCCCATCCTGTGTATCCACCCTATTGCTGAGCTTTGTATCATCTGCGTACAGGCACACCCTCCTCTCCAATTCTTCTGTGATGTCACTGATGAAGATATTGAAGATGACTGGACCCAGCACCAACCCCTGTGGTACGCGGCTGGTCACTTCCCCTCTTGTGACAAAGCCCCGTTGACGAAGACTCTCTGCTTCCTATTCTGTAGCCAGTTCCTAACCCAGTTAACTATCTTATGTTCTAAGCCTAAGTGCTCTAGTTTGTTTCCCAGTCTCTTGTAGGGGACGGTGGCAAAGGCTTTGCTGAAGTCTAGGTACACTATGTCCACCACACTGCCCTGGTCTATTGTTTTGGTAACCCAGTCAAAGAAATGAGTCAAGTTTGTTTGACATGATTGACCTGCCATGAAGCCATGTTGCTTGGGGTCTACTTTTCCATTTTCCCACAGGTATTCCACTATTCTCTCTTTTAGTAGTGCCTCCATAATTTTTCCCACTATAGAGGTTAGGCTGACTGGGCGATAGTTTCCACTATCCTCTCTGCTTCCAAGGGCACTGTTGCTGTTCTCCAGTACTGAGGTACTGTGCCACTCTCCAGTGATTTACTAAATAGTTCTGTTAGTTGTGGTGCTGCAATTTCTTCCCATGACTCCTTCAACACCCTCGGGTGAATACCATCCGGTCCCATTGCCTTTTCAACCCTAAGTTTATTTAGTTCTTCTAGGACCCTTTCCCTGTGAAGGGGCTAGTGTTGGCCTCCTTGCTACTGTGTTCTGTCTACTTTAGTGGAGGTCCTTTACCACTATCTTGTATTGTGACTACGGAGCAGAAGAATTTGTTTAACACCTCTGCTTTGAGTTTGTCTCCTACCATCTGGCCATCTTGAGCTGCTAATCTGACTATTACTCCCTTACTATTTCTCTTTTCCCTCATGTACCTATAAAATGTTTTATCTCCCTTCTTGACTCCCTGTGCTGTCCTTTCCTCTGTTTGTGCTTTGGCCCCTCGAATTACCCTTCCTGCCTCCCTGAGTTTGTTCCTGTAATTGTCCATGTCAGCTTCCTTCTGTGACTTTTTGTATTGCTTAAAGGCCCTCTTCTTTTCCCTTATATTTGCTGCTATGTCCCTGGCCTTGTCCACTTTAAGGTTTGGAAGTACCTTCAAGACCCTTTCCTCTCTAAATGACTTGAGGTTACCTTCCCCCTTCTGTATTCTTGGTGCTCCCTTGTTGGTCTGTCCCCCTCTCTCTCCACTGTGAAGACAGAACAGAACTATTTATTCAGGATGTCATTATCTCCTAATCATCCTCTGTGCATTCACCATATACTAATTTTCTTATCCTCACTGTACCTCCCCTTGACTTCATCTTCTCACTGATTTATATTCCTGAAGAAAGTCCTGTCCCCTACTGCCACTCTTATGGCAATCCTTTCCTCTGTTTGCACTTCTACTTTCCTCACTGCCCCCCTGCTTACCTCTGTTTTATGTGGTACTTCTCCCTTTCCTTCTTCCTCAGTGTTTCTTTGTACCTCCTAAATGCAGTCTTTATTCTCTTCACTTTCTTGGCCACCTCCCTAGAGTACCATAATGGCCTTTTTTTAACTCCTGCTTTTAGTCACTTCTTTCACACATACTGTAGGCTGATTGCAATCAGTATACCATCCTTAATTTGCCTCCATTGTTCCTCTACGCCATCTGAGCCATCCTCCTTTGATAGGCTATTTCTAAGGCAGTTTCCCATTACTTTAAAGTCTGCCCTTCTAAAGCCCAGGACCTTTTTCTCCATGTGGTTTGCTCCTATACCCATCTTAATACTAAACCACTCTGTGGTGATCACTGGTCTCCAATGGACTGCCCGCTGTTGCATCTGTTATAGTGTCTCTCTTAGTGAACACCAAGTTCAGTATTGCCTCTTCCTAGTGGGTTCACTTACTAACTGCCTAAGAAACACTTCCTGTAAGGTGTCTAGGATTGCCCTGCTTCTAGCTGAAATTGCTGCAGGAACGCTATACTCCATATCAGTAAGAGGGAAGTCTCCAACCAGTAGCACCTCCTGTTTATTTGCCATTCTACCATTTTTTCCCCAATGCCTTGTCCAATTCCTCCCCCTGTGCTGGAGGCCTGTATACCACCCCTGTGTGAATAATGGCTCTTGTTCCTGTCTCTAGTATGACTCACAGCACCTCCAGCCATTCTCCTGCCTCTAGGTTTCCTTGCACTTTCATAGCTCTGATTTCCACCTTCACATAGAGGATAACCCCTGCTCTCCTCCTTTCTTCCCTATCCCTTCTGAACAGAGTGTGTTCCTGGTATGGCCATATCCCAATCATGATTTTCAGTGTGCAATGACTCAGTTATGGCCACTATATCTAGATCCTCCTCCACTGTGATGGCTGCCAGGTCTGAAATTTTATTTCCTAGACTTCTTGCATTGGCACACACTGCTCTCCAAACCTTGCTCCCTCCCTGCTTGCAGACCCCCCTTACTTCCCCCCCTTTTTGCCTGCGATGCTTCCTGCAACTTCACCCATCTTTCTCCTCTCCCTTGTTGTCTCTGTTTCTTGTCCAATCTGCTCCTTAACCTGCTCTGACTGGGGAAGACCTAATGGCCTCCTCCTCCTCTCGGAACCTCTGGGTATTAAGACCCAGTCTGCCCCACCCTCATCAGTTCAAATTAAGGCTGCTATTTATGTACTCCCCCAGACTATCCCTGAGGACCCTGGAACCCCTTCTGATAAGGGGCAATCTGGTGTTCATAGGATTTTGTCACTCCAGGTCCCCTCCCATCCTCCTATGCAATCATAACTCCACATACCATTCTCGTAGCCACTGAAATCCCCTATCCTTCTCTTCTTAGCTGTGCTTGTTCTAGGTACTGGTAGCACTTCAGAGTAGGCTACCAATCTGGCTCCCCCTCTACAGATCCTCCCCACTACCCCAAATATATTGTACACTACCTCCACTTCTTCTCCATCTAGACCATTTGTACCTAAATAGTCTATTACCTGAGGGTCCCCCAACCACCTGTACAAGCTGCTTGATCATTGGGCTCATCGCTCTACTGTCATCCCTGGCATGCACCCCTTCCTACCTGTACATATTTCCCTCACCTCCCAAAGATACCCCCTTCACTATCATGTACCCTAGGATCACAACTGTTGTCTCCTGTATCCCTTTCTCCCCTCACACTGCACTAGTCTTCTGTTGAGATCCCCCTTGCCTGACTGCCCCTCCTCAGCGTTACCCTCCAACCTTCCAAATAGCCCCTCCCCACCAGCCTGACCTTCCCCCACATGGCCCTCCTCAGTCATCCTTTCTGCATTCTCTCCCATGGCTCTGTCCTGCTTTCTTGTATGCCCCTTTTATCTTTTAATTTAATCCTCCCCTCCTCATCCCCTTCCCACCACTCCCTTCTTCTACACTTTCCTCATCTTTCAACCCCTTCCTCCACTACTGCCATATAGTACTCCAAGCCCTCCACTTTTCTAACACCCCTGTTTCCCATGTTCTGAACCTGATCCTTCTCCCTATCTCCAGGGCCCCTATTTCTCTGTGGCATTTCAGTCCCACACCTGCATCAGATCACCTAGGACTGTGTGGTAATGTTTGTTCATTTCTGTGGCATGAATTATTCCTTTCTGTGGCAGAATTCAGTCCTGTCATTGGCTAACATATGTGATGTCACCAATGACATCACACACTGTGCATAGAGGAGGGGTTTCAGGCTAAACAAGGGTGGTACAGGACCCAGGCACTATGGAAAAACTATATCTGAATGCAGAACTACCAGAAGCACAGAATTCTGTGGCACTAGATATATCCTGTGGCATGATGCAAATTCTGCAGAACATTCTGCAGCCTTGGAATTGTAGAATTCCAAGGTCCTTGCCTATCTCCACTTCCCCTTCCCTTCCCAAGATAGTGTGGGGATCTATTCCACACTGACACCACACTAGGTGCTCCCACTCCAGTCCCCCATCCTGATCTTCCCCCTTTCCTTCCACCTCTCTCCAAACTCTCTATGTTTCCTCACCCTATGAGGTAGAGGAGCACAAGACATCTGGATCCACCCCTCTTCAAACCTCCCCTGCCTGCCGTTCTCTCCTACCCCTCCCTCTTGCATGCCCCATCTCCCACTCCTCCCCCACTAGCCTACCTAGCTTCCATCTAAGCTGCCTCCCTTCTGCAATCAGGGAATTTAGATTCCTGCATACTGGACAAACACCAACACCTCACATTGTTGGCCAGCCTGCTGGCGCAGTGGTTGGATTTCCACTTGCGACGCAGACGACCCGGGTTCAGGAATGAACCCGGGGAGTCGGAGGGCCAGTCGGGGGAGAAGGATTGAGCATCTCATGGACTGCTCTCCATCTCTGGAGGGAGGGAGGGGTAGTGTGTCCGGTGCCCGATGGACTCCTGACAGAGGCCAGGGGAACCACGGTGACCAATGCCTTGACGTTAGAGTGGCGAGGCAGATGGTGGACATCATTGCACGTCCCCACCCCTGGGGCAGCTCTCAAAATCACTGGCCACTGAGGATGATGCCCGCCCAGGCACCTGGCATCCATGGCTTCCTGCCTCTCCGCTGACCAATCGCAGTTCCATGGCACCATCAAGCCCTGAATCCCGCCCCGGGGGGGGGAGAAGCCAGGGAGATAATGTCAGTTGTCACCAAATTCTTCTCCCATTGTAGACAGGCTTGACACCTCATGGGCCCACCCTGGGGGGTAAGTCAGGGGTATCAGCAGGGAGTAAGGTGGGGGAGCAAGGCGGGTGTAGGGGCTGAGCTGAGCAATGGAATGCAGCGGCAAAAAGCCAATAAATAAAAAAAACCCACAACACCTCACATTGTTCCTAAGAACACCACAGCTCTGCGCCCCAACAACTCACCATCCTACCCTGGCCTCCTGCCATCTGAGCATGTTCCTTCCCCATCACATGCCACCTATGTCCATTCAAATCTTTTTGTTTTAGTACATGGCATCTTCTTCCCCTCCATACCTAACAAGTACCTCCGAGCACACTCTTTGTGGGCCTTGCAATCTCTTTATTTCTTTGTTGGCCTACCTTAGATATTTTAATTTGCCATTATAGGCCTACCTCAGATAGGGATTAAGTAACTTTTCAACCCTGTCCTTCCACTGTAGACCTACCCCAGGTAGTGAGTAACTGTAGCCCCAATTTATCCTTCTGCCACAAGTCTACCACAGATAGCCACAGCACTCCTACTAGATTCAATTCTGCTCAATGCTATCTTCTATTGCCCCCCCCCCCCACACTTCATTATTTTAGCACACTTCTAAGTTATTGATAAATGTTACTATTTGTCAGGCCCTAATACTTTTCATTAAATAATGTATACCAAACTATTCATTAAACTTTTTAAACACACACCATTAATTTGTTTTTATGCAACTCAGCATCAATGAATCTTTAATTTCACATTACAAACTATATTAATGTGATTTTTTTTCAAAAATCAAGAAACTATACCAAATTTCCCTTTTTTAATCCCCGTTGTAAAGTGAACTATCGGGTACTAACTCCTACTTTGTATATTGCTTATAATTCATATAAATTAAGTCCACTTGTTTACTGACAGTGTCACATATTTTGATGCTGGAGGTTTCTCTCCCATCACTAAAATACCATCTAGCTTAATATATACAGATCTGAATTAGATAACAGGGCAGCTTATGGTTTTACAGTTGGGGTGCAGCATCTTCTGCTGACTGCCATCCTACGTTGTCACCCTCAGTGTATCACCCTTACGCTACGACCCTTTAGCTCATAGACTGCAAGGGAGGACCACTAGACCAAAGTCTACAGATACTGTTGTCAGGCTGCGTCCCCATTTCCCACTAGGCTCCTGACTGGCTCACTCAGTGGGCAGAGTTTTTCAGCAGGACACTTGCACGCTGTTTGTAGCCCAGGAGCCTTTGCCATAAGTTCTGCCCTAGAGCCTTGCAAGTCCTGCCTCCTCCTTGCTGCAACAGTGACTATGCCCTCCAGTTAGGAACTCAGCAACAGTAGAGGATTTCAAAAGCTGCTTGATTCAGTTCTTTTTGTCAAGCTCTGCCCCCAGCTTCCCACCAAGATTCTGAATGGCTCAAACATTCAGTGGGCAGAGATATTTAGCAAGACACATGCCCCTGCAGGACGCTGTCCCAAGGGTGTAGTCCAGAGGACTCTGGCAACAACAAGTACAGCAATGCAAGTACAATACAGTAAGGTAATGATGTTAAACAACTCCAGATCTGAACACAAGTAGGAACAGATTAATGCCACACAGACTTGGGGCTTAGGGTGGGCAAAGGACATTGCTGCGAGACTGGGGGGGGGACCACCCAACAAACAAAAACAATTTGTTTTAATCCGAAATCTCCCATGTTAAACTGCAGAGATTGAAGTTTCAAGTTTGAGCTAGAAGCCTGGATTGCCATTTAAAGACCAGACATAATTTGAATCACTGAAACTTTCTTAAAGCCCTCGATCCCTAACTACAGCTGCCACATGAGGGACTTTCATATAATCAGACAGGAGAGGCGGGGCAAGAAAAAAGAAGGTGGAGTCTTTCTTCACTACAGGGAATCCCTAATTACCTCCCTAATCTCAAGCAGCTCTAGGGAGGACTCTTGTCTGTGAATGGCTCATTACTAAGCTTATTCTAGGTTCCACCAAGAAACTCATGCCTACAACCCCCCCAAGGGGGTGTAAATGGCCTCACGCAGTTGAATGAAAACAATGGGTGCTGTTCCCCCATGAGGGAGCTTATAATGTTAGGGGTTTCAACACAGACTGGTTGGAAGGCTCTCATTCTGAGTGTGCTGAATTACTGAAGCCACTTAACCTCACTCATCTCATTTCCACCTCAACCCATCTCAATCCTAAGTCCTCCAACCACTCTCTCTTGAACTGGATACTTACAGACTGAGAGGAAAGGATCCTACAGACTGATGTTCTATCGGATTCCATATGTGATCATTTCCTGACTTTCTGCATCTGTTCCTGTAAGTGCACCCCCCCAAACTCTCTCTCCTTCAGAGACTTCTCAAACTGTGACTTAGCACAGCTATGCTTAGACATTAGGGCTGTGGACTGGTCTGCCCTCCACACCCTAACTGACATGAACTTTGCTCTGGGGTTTCTCACGGTTGCTGTGTCCTCCATCCAGGACAAGCACTTCCCAATCAGCACCCGGAGAGTTAGAGGTGGGGACTCAAGGTGGTTAACCAAAGATCTTCTTAGTAAAATGCAACAGAAAGACACCATGTGGGAGGCTTACAAATACTGCCTGTCCCCTACTGCTTGAAATAACTACAGGAGGCTCTGCAACCTATGTAAATAGGAAATAAAATCCCTCAAAGTGGCCTACCTAAAAACCTCCACATTAGCAATCTAGGTGACCTAAAAAAGTTCTGGGCCTCAGTGAATGCCCTAATCAAACCAGGGACTAAACAAAGTCCTATCAAACTGTGCACAGCAGCAGGGACCCTGCAGGTGGCAAAGGCCCTAAACTACAAATTCACTAACCTGGCTGAGTACCTAGATAAGCTCCCACCTACAGAAACTTGCCAGTCACAAAACAACTGAAATCCAAAAGGTCCAAGGACCTCTTCCTTTTATTTCAAGTCTACTTCCTCCAAAGAGATCCATCAACTCCTCAGGGCCCTCCCAAACTATGGTAGCTCAGGTAGTGATGGTCTCTACCCAGGGTTCCCTAAGTTTAATGGCCAATCTTATTTCCAACCCCTTGACCACCCTTTTTAATCTGTCTCTATCCTCCTCAACTATCCCATCACTATGGAGAAAGACCAACCTTATTCCCATATTTAAATCAAGGAACCCTAACTCACTGACCAACTACTGTCTAGTGTCCATCATCTCCCACCTAAACAAAATATTGCAGAAACTTGTGTCTCAGTAAATTTCTGAAAAGGTGGCTAAGCATAACCTGCTTTCCTCTGACTAACATGACTTTAGAAAGGGCTACAGTCAGTCAATCAATCAATCAGTCACATTTATACTGGAAAGTGTGTGAGCAAACATGCCCGTTTTCACAGTCGTCCAGGTTACAAAGTATCACGACATATACAGCAAAAGAAAAATACAAGAGCAGAAATAACCATATTTACAACAAATTTAAATAAAAACAAGCATTTGTCAATGCCGAATTTTTGCTTGCTGGCATTGGCATTGGTAGTGTAGGAGTTACAGAGCTGCATAATAGGAATGGCAGTGAAGTACTGAACTGAAGCCAACCCCACCAGCACCCTGCAGAGACTAACAGGCATTGGGGTGTGCCTTTGGGTCGTCAGGCATAACGGCCATGCCATTTCACCACTCCTACCCTGCAGACACCAAGTGTCACGGTGTGCCTTGGGGTCTTTGGCCCTTATGCGCACCCCATTCCATCAGGAAATATGGTGAGATGGGTGCGGTATAGGAGAATGGGGTGAACTTTGGGGCCGAAGAGTCCAAGGCACACCTTGATGCCTCTCAGTGGCTGCAGGGTGTGGGTGCTGGTGGAATGGTATGAGCATTGCAGGCGACAATCCCAAGTCACAGCCCAGATGCCTGTCATTCTCTACAGGGTGGGGCATTATGGTCGGAAACCCTAACACCTCAGGCATTCGTTGGTATTTTCACTCCAAATTTTCAACATGTTTTTTTTGTGACCCCCACCTCATGAACAGTGGCAATATCAGTTTTTTTTTTTTTTTCTCTTTCTCCTTGGCAGGACCACTGAAGCCATCCACCCTGGTCACGGCCCCCGGAGACCTCTACCGCCGTCGATTGCTGCTGAGGACCATCGGTCACCCCCGGCTTGCCCCCCGGAGGGCGGGGCCGTGGGCCACCCGCGTGGCCCCGGAACTGTAACTAGTCGAGGTCTTGCAGGCGGCCGGCTATGTGAGGCTCTCAGGGAGGGCTTCATTAATCGTGGTCCTGCCCTCCATCTTTTCCACTGGTTTCTCCCCAGAGGAGGCGGGGCGTGCAATGGCGCCAGCGTCCCCCGCCTCCTCCCCCTTGTTGGCGCCCGGCTTGCGTGGAACCCCGGTCTCCACCAGGGGTCTCAACGCACAAGGCTAACCACGCCTCCCCGGAATAGGAGAGCCATCCATCAGATGCTCGATCCTATTCCCCCCGGCCGGCCCTCCGACGACCCGGATCCGTTCCCGAACCCAGGTCACCGGCGTTGCAAGCGGAAATCCATCTGCTGTGCCGACGGGCAGGCCCTAATATCAGTTTGTTAGCCAAAAGCTGCTTTTGCACAGTGACTATGGCATTTGTCACCACAGGTGCAAAAACACATTCCGAACAGGATGTAAAAAATGACAGCTGTACTGTTCATGGGGAGGTGTAAAAAATGGCAATGTTGAAAATCTGCAGTGAAAATATAATAAAAACTGGTGAAGTCATGAGTGTGCATAGAAACTGTGCAATGCACACCCGTAATGTAATCAGTTGGGGATTTTTTTACAGCAGATTGTCAACAGAGGCATTTTGTAACCTCCGATCATGAACAGTGTCACTGTAATTTTCTTTATCTGTCCCGAACAATGACTTCCCACAGCGACCATGCATTTCTGTGCTGAAAGTGTGAAAACACATTTTGGCCATGTTGTGAAAAATGACAGGTGTACTGTTCATAAGGAAGTGTGGAAAAATGTCACTGGTGAAAATCTGCACTGAAAATATTACAAATTCATGAACTTACAAGGGTGTATGGTAACTGTGCAATGCTCACTTGTAACACAGTCATTTTATGGACTTTTGTCACCAAATTTTCAACATAGCCATTTTAATACCTCTGCTCATGACCGGTGTCACTGTGATTTTCTTAATCTGTCCCAAACATTGCTTTCGCACACTGACTGCACCATTGTGCGCTACATTTGTGCGGAAACACATTTTGGGTGAGATGTGAAAAATGGCAGCTGTACTGCTCATAAGGAAGTGTGGTAAAATGGCAATGTTCAAAACCTGGCGTGCAAATATAAAAAATTCGCAAACTTGCAAGCGTGCGTAGGAACTGCGCAACGTGCGCTCCTAAAATAGTCACTTTGGGGAAATTTTTCACCAAATTTTCAACATAGCCATTTTAAGACCTCTGCTCATGAACAGTGTCACTGTGATTTTCTTACTCTTCCCAAACATTGATTGCGCACACCGACTGTGCCATTATGCTACATCTTGAAACACATTTCCAGGAGATGTGAAAAATGACAGCTGTACTGCTCATAAGAAGGTGTGGTAAAATGGCAATGTTGAAAATCTGGAGTGCAAATATTAAAAATTCGCAAACTTATGAGCGTGCATAGGAAAGTACAGTTACGTAAGAACTTACCATAACAGTAGATCTTGAGAACAGCTCTTGCAGCAGTTACACCATTAGGACTGAAGCCAGCAGGCGTCAGGACCCCACGGAAAAATTCTAGCTAGCTATCTTCAGCGGGGACCGCCCCCGACGTTGGTCCCGCCTCCGACGTCAGGCGTGGTACATAAGGGGGCGGTCCCGCCAGATTCCCCAGTTCTCCCGCCGGAGACTCCCGGCCGCAGGATGACATCAGAGTGGGAGACCGAGGATCCACCGTCAGAAGATAATAAGGGAGAAAAATCCCAACATGAAAAGGCAAAGCTGTGCCTCCTCCAAGGGGGAAGGTGGGCGGGAAGGTACCTGCTGCAAGAGCTGTTCTCGAAGATCTACTGTTACGGTAAGTTCTTACGTAACTGTACTATCTTACTTCGAGATACAGCTCTTGCAGCAGGTTACACCATTAGGACTGATTCCCAAGCAGTAACACTGCCAGAAATTCGGGAGGAGGAAAATAGGAAGTACATTCCAGGTCCTGAACCTAGGACAGGAGACCCTGTAGCACATGAAGGCGAAACCAGCCCTTCGCCGGGCGTGTCCAGGCTATAATGCCTGATAAAGGTATGCACAGAGCTCAAGTGGCTGCAGCACAAATAGCAGAGGTGGAGAGCGTTTCTGAGTGCTGCGAAGGATGTGGCCACACCCCTAGTAGAATGACCCCGGACCGAGCCCGGAGGGGCTTTTGTTTTATATCATAACAGTAGGAAATACACTGGACAAGCCAGCGAGACAGAGACTGTTTGGATACTGATTGGCCATCATTCTCTCAGAGAAGAAGCAAACTGTTCAGAACTACAAGAGGGTTTAGTTCTGTTGAGGTAATACCTCAGGCTGCGTTGAACATCCAGGGTGTGGAGCAAAGCCTCTCCTCTATTTGAATAACTCGGGAAGTAGACCGGAAGGTCAATATCTTGGTTTAGAGAGTGAAGAGACCACCTTAGGTAAAAACTTAGGATTCGTCCTCAGGGATACTCTGTCCTGGTGGAAAACTAAATAAGGCTCTTTACACATGAGAGCGTGAAGCTCAGAAATTCTTCTCGCTGAAGTAACAGCAACTAAAATAACGTTTCCATGACAGCGTAGCTTAATCATGGCAGGTTCAAAGGAGGGCGTGAGCTGTTCCAGGACAAAGAGCAGATTCCATGGAGGCACAGGGTCCCTAATGGGAGGCCTAAGGTGTAACACTCCCCTAAGAAATTCCCGAGAGGCGTCCAATTGAGCTATAGTACGCTGTCCCACCGGGAGGTGATAGGCAGAAATGGCACAGAGGTGCACCTTAATAGAGGAGTAGGCTAGGCCTGAATGAAAAAGGGAGAGGAGGTAATCCAACACTACTCCCACAGGACAACCTAAAGGGGAAAGATCACGAGCTCGTGACCATAAACAAAAACGGCGCCATTTCATGGCATACGTCGCATGCGTTGCTGGCTTTCTGGCTGCAGAAAGAACCTCTGCAACCTCTTGCAAGACCCCGTGACGTAAGATGGCTATGTCTCTAGGAGCCAAGCATGCAGGTTCAGAGAGCGTAGGTCCGGATGGACTAATGAACCTTTCTCCTGAGACAGGAGGTGGGAGCTGAGCAGCAACGGGAGCGGGGGTTCCCGAGATAGTTGCACCAACAAAGGGAACCAGATCTGTCTGGGCCAGAATGGGGCCACCAGGATCATGAGTGCGTGCTCCCTGCACAGTTTGAGAAGAACTCTCTGGATCAACGGGAAGGGAGAGAAAGCGTAGAGGAATCTGTTCGCCCAGGAGAGGGATAACGCGTCTCGCCAGAAAACACCAGGACCTGGATCTAGCGAGCAAAAATTGGGCAGTTTTGCATTGGATGGGGATGTGAACAAGTCTAGCTCTGGAATTCCCCATCGAAGAAACAGATCCTCTGCTACCTCTTGAAGAAGTTCCCACTCGTGGACTCTGGCCTGGGATCGACTCAGGCCATCTGCAATCGTGTTGTCCACCCCGGGAACGTGCACAGTGATCAGATTTGCGCCGTGTCCGATTACCCAATCCCACACCCTCATGGCCTCCCTGCAAAGGGGGTAAGAGTGTGCGCCTCCTTGTTTGTTGAGGTAATAAATCACCGCCGTGTTGTCTGTCTGAAGCAGAAGAGTACACGGAGGGATTACTGACTGAAAGGCCTGCAGGGCATAGAGAACCACCCTCATCTCTAGGACATTGATATGGAGATGAGCTTCCAACGGGGTCCACGTACCCTGGGACTTTACCCCATCCAGGTGCGCTCCCCACCCAAGACCCGAGTCGTCTGTGGTGAGTGTTACCTCCGGGGATGGTGCTACAAACGGGACGCCCGTGGAGAGCAACCCTGGGACTAACCACCACTGCCAGTCTCGGATCACTGAGTTCGTGATCCTGACCGGATGCTGCAAGTGGTCTTGCCTTTGGTCCCATTGCACTTTGAGCATCCACTGGGTGACCCGCATGTGGAGCCTTGTGAAAGGGACAGTAGGAATGGCCACAGCAATGTGTCCGAGCAAGCGAAGGACCAACCTGGCAGGTACGATCTTGTTCGACGACAAATCCCTTATGAGGGACCTGATGTGCTCCGCTCTGTCATCCGGAAGAAAAGCTCTTCCCTGAACAGTGTCCAGTACTGCGCCTATAAACTGCAGTTTCTGCGACGGTACCAGGAGAGACTTCTCGTAATTTATGAGAATGCCCAGAGATTGGAACAGATCCTGGGTGCTCTGGACCGCGAGAGATAATGCCTCTCTGGAGGCGGCCATGAGAAGCCAGTCGTCCAGGTACGGGAACACATAGTGGCCCTGTCTCCTTAGAGATGCTGCCACAACTGCCATGCACTTGGTAAAGACCCTTGGTGCGGATGACAGTCTGAACGGAAGAGCTCGAAACTGAAAGTGGTGGTCGAGAAACTCGAAGAGCAGGAACCTCTGGTGCACCTGAGCTATAGGGATATGCAGGTATGCATCCTGCATGTCTAGAGATGCTAAAAAGGTGTCCTGTTTCAGCATGGGAATAAGACCCGGAAGAGTCACCATGCGGAATCTCATGTAGGCGACCGACACGTTGAGGTCGCTGAGGTCCAGAATCGGATGGAGGTCCCTTGTTTTCTTGGGAACCAGGAAGAAGTGAGAATAATATCCTTGTCCTCTCTGGTTCTCCGGGACATACTCTATCACTCCCTTTCGCAGGAGCGTGAGTACTTCTTGCCAGATCAAATTTTTGTGCTGACCCGGATACTGGGAGAGCAAAGGAGGCCCGACGGTGGCTTTTCTGCGAATTCTATAAAGTGGCCTAGACTGACCAACTGAAGAACCCACCTGTCGGTGGTTATAGCCTGCCATCCCAGCAGGAAGTTCGCAATGCGACCCCCGACCATGATTTCCCGTTGATCCTGAGGGGCGGGGGCCGGAAAGGAGTCAGGCTGTGGCAGCAGATGGGCCCGCTGGCTGGGCCAGCCTAAGAGAACGCTGACCTCGGCTGGTGGGCTGTTTTCCCTGGGCTCTGCGGAAGCTGGAGCCCCTCTGATGTGTAGCAGAGTGCGGCTGCTGCCTCTGTGTCCGCTCACGAAAACGGCTTTGGTTCCTACGAAAGGAACCAAGCTTGGGTCGGTACATGGCTTGAACTGACCTTACCGCCTTCCCGGCCTCTTGAAGTTTGGTAATGATCTTCTCAGAAGGATTACCAAACAAGACTTCTCCCTCGAACGGAGCATCCATAATGTTCTTCCTGGACGTCCGGGTAAAACCAGAGGCAGCGTAACCAGGTGTCTCCGGGCATCGCCGAAGCTGCTGCTCAGGCCGATGAGTCCGCGGAGTCGTACGCGGCTCGAAGCACTTGGGTCCCCACGTCTGAACCCGTATGGAGGAGCTGAAGCATCTCCTCCTTCTGCTCACCTTCCGGCAGCTTTTGAGCCGCCTCCAGACCCTGTTCCCACAAAGCGTTCTGGAATTGAACCATGTGGGTCAGATAATTTAAGGATCTGATGGCGCATGTAGCGGAAGCATACGTGCGCCTGCCCAGTGCGTCCAACTGCTTGGACTCTGGGTCCGGTGGCAGGGTGCTCAAATGTTGTGGCCTCTGTGACCGGTCATGTGAGGCTGTGATGACCAGAGAATCGGCCTGAGGCTGCTGCGTCAAGTACTGGTCATCCTTAGGAGCCTTGTACAAGCAATCAGCTTTTTTCGGCATCACCGGGAGCAAATGTGGATGCTTCCACGCTGCCTTGGTGACGTCCACGAAAGTGTCCACCAAGGGTGGTACCACCACAGGCTTGGGGTCCTTCTGCCGAAGATATTTGGTGAGGCGTAGCCTTTCCGGGTCTAGCTCTTCTGCATCCCACCCCAAGTTCTCTTGGATATGTCTCATAATATCCATGAACGAAGGGTCATCCGAAGGAGATCTCGGCATCTCACGTGGGTCCGGAGAAGGGATGGAGAAAGGAGATGGGGATCTAGAGGAAGAGTAGACTGATCCCGTGTCCTCCGTCGATGGCAAACGTCAGTGTCTCCTGGATCTCTTGGGGCTGGGTGACCCAGAAGAGGATTTCGATGGAGGTCTCCGGTTTTCTGATCTTCCCCTGGGAGAGGATCTAGGCTCCCGGGGGGGAGGTAAACGGCCTGCCGACCCCGATGGTGAAAGGGGTGCAGGAACCGGAGGAGGAGGAGGAGGAAGAGGAGGAGGAGAGGTGGGGACCATGTCCCTCTTAATGGTGTCCCACCAGTAAGTGAAAAGATCCTTCACTTCCGCTAAAGAAAGACCCGACAGACGGCCCCGGGCGCGGGTGGGCGATCGTCCAGGTCCCAGCGTTTGTTCCACAGGGGCCTCGGGTAAGGGCGAGGGTGCCCTGGGAGTTTTGGTGAAGCCGGGGTCGCCCGTCTGGTCTTCGGGCTGCGTTAAGTCCTCCTCCGTTAAAGACTCCCGACCGACGTCGGTTGGAGGCGTCAGGGCCCTCTTCTCAGGAGGAGCAGACGTTGGTCCCCCTACCGGCGTCCGCTGGGATGGTTTTGCCGGCGACGGCGGCTCCAGGAAGAAATGGCGCACGGCCGACAACGGTCGTGCCGGCGTCAGGTCAACAGGTCTCTTCAAGGGTGTGAGCTCCAAGGTTTTCCGAGGAGGCACAGATGAAGACCGGACGTCGGGAACCAAAGGGCGGGAACCCGACTTGTGATGGTGGTGATGGCGCTCCCCGGACTTCGCCAAGGCCTTGGATGAAGAAGACGACGACGGCCTGGCGGACCTGGCCTGAGAAGAAGGCTTCCTTACCGCAGCCGGGGGATGCTGAGAGCTGGCCCTGGAAGGAGAGCGGTCGGACCGAGAACCGGAGCTGCGGGGCTCCGAAGCCCTGGAAGGGGCCTTCTCCCTCTTTTTCTCCGCGTGCTTGTGGGATTTGGAAGATGATTCCCCCTTGGAGGACATGGTCTTCAGCTTTTCCTCCAACAAAAAAGCCATAAGGGCCTTCTGACGTCGGATCCTAGTTCGACTGTTGAACTCTTGGCTTGAAACGAACAGGCCCGGTATCGTGGTCTGAGCCCAGGCACTGAACGCAAGCCATGTGGGGGTCCTTGAAGGGGATCTGCTTCCCGCAAGCACACTTGGAGGAGTGACCGGAGGTCGGAGAGGACATCGGCAAGAATCTTGCTTGAAGAAGAGTAAATTTCCCGAAGGAAAGCTCTGAGCCACGCATCGCACGCTAGACTGTAACCGAAGGGTCGAGACATGCAAGTCGACAGAGGGAAAGAACTGGAGAATCTGGCAGGACCGCCCCCTTATGTACCACGCCTGACGTCGGAGGCGGGACCGACGTCGGGGGTGGTCCCCGCTGAAGATAGCTAGCTAGAATTTTTCCGTCGGGTCCTGACGCCTGCCGGCTTCAGTCCTAATGGTGTAACCTGCTGCAAGAGCTGTATCTCGAAGTAAGATCTGTGCAACGCATGCTCGTGAATCAGTCATTTTTAGGAATTTTTTCACCAAATTTTCAACATAGCCATTTTAAGACCTCTGCTCATAAAAGTGTCACTGTGATTTTCTCAATGTGTTCCATACATTGATTTGGCACACCGACTGCGCCATTGTGCGCTACATGCGCGGAAACACATTTTCATCGAGATGTGAAAAATGACAGCTGTACTGCTCATAAGGAGGTGTGGTAAAATGGCAATGTTGAAAATCTGGAGTGCAAATATTAAAAATTCATGAACTTACGAGAGTGCGTAGGAACTGCGCAATGCACACTCGTAAAACAGTCATTTTTAAGAATTCTTTCACCAAATTTGCAACATAGACTTTTGAGAGCCTTCCTTATGAACACTGGCACTGTCGTTTCATTAATCAGTCCTGAAAGGTGATTTCGTGCAGTGACCGTGAAATCACCCTTCGGGCCTGATTAACGCCATGACAGTGACAGAATTCATGAGGAGGGGTCCCAGAAAACCCATGTTGAAAATTTGGTGCCAGAATTCCAAAAAATGCCTGAGATATACAGCAGAGTTGAAAAAACCCTATTTATTACGTTATACAGCTTACTGGCATTTCCTCAGTTCGCGGGCGGCTTTGAAGAGTGCAGACATGTTCGGTCCACCGAAGATCGTCGCGCTCGGACTCGGAGGTAAGTATGGGGTGAGGGGTGGGGAGGCAGGGTGCACAGTGGGTGAGTTCGGGTGGGGGCAGGAGACTGCAAGGGACCTTTTTTTTTACAGTTTTTTTTTTATTAAGACAACGTGGGGACGTTTGCCACACTGGGGTGGGCTCCCAGCATGGCAGCTGGAAAGGATGTTTGGAGGGGCAGGAGCTGGCGGAGATTGGGCACCCGTCGGCCACAACAAGCTTTGCCATGCTGGGGTGGGCTCCCAGCGTGGCACCTTACTTTGGGGAGGGCGTGGAGACAATGGGGGACTGGGCACCCCGTCGCAGCAACTATAATAATCTTTGCCACGCTGGGTTGGGCTCCCAGCATGGCACCTGCACAACTTTTTTGGAGTGTGAAGCCGACAGGAGATTGGGCACCTGTCGGCTATACAGTGTGTGCGTGGGGGGGGGAGTGCATGAGCACGCAATATGCATGCGTGCGTGTGTGCTGGGTGGGGGAACGCTGCTCACTGAAGCGATGCTCTCTCTTTCAACTGTATGGCACTGCATTTTGGATCACCGCACTATGTTTCTTGCACGTGCATGCAAGCAAACATAATGAAGACAGTCATAAATATTGGTGAGGATGAGGGAGGTAGACAGTGGGAAGGGGACGTAAAGATGAGACAGTAAACACAGAGCTGGGGGGTGGATGGAGGAAAAGGAGGTGACATAAAGGATGTGCTTAAGGGAGAGGAGTGGAACCTCACAACTGCTATATGAAACTTACCGCAGGGGGCACTTACAAGAGTAACTCTCCAGGAGCAAATATTTTGTAGAGGCAATAAATAAGGGGATGGCGCCACAGGACTGTGTGCCAGGAGGTAGGCTGTAAAGTTTCACACCCTGATAGCAGATGGAGTTTTGTGTGTGTGTGGTAAGAAGGAAAGGAACCTCAAAAATTTGGCTGGTGCTCCCTCTGGTGCCACGCTTGGGGGCAGATTTGGGGAAAAGGTCCAAAACACTTGGTGGCAATATGTTAAGATTAACCTTGTGTAGGAAAAAAAAGTTTTTATGTTGAAACCTTCCTTCCAGGGGTAGCCATGCGACAGGAAGGTAGAGGGAACAGTGATGGGTGGACCAGGGGAGGCCAGTGGCAAGATGTGCAATGTTGTTGTAAGAGGTTCTCAATTTGGAGAAAAGAACAGACGGGAGGCGGGGGAGTAGACTGTGAAGCCATATTCAAGAAGGGGAAGGAGCAAGGAGCAGGCAAGGACAGATCTTGAGGCTGGAAGAAGGAATTTTCTGATCTGGAATAGAAGTCCTAACCTCATGTTTATTTTCTTGATAAGATTAGTAATGTGTACTTGGAAAGTGAGGTGTGGGTCAAGAACCAAGCCCGGATATTTAAAATCTTCGATTTTATCGATACTGTTCCCATGAAGGTCAGAGAGGGCGAGGTTTAATTCTACATTTTTTCTGGGGCCTGCAAAGAGCATGTATTTAGTTTTTTTTAGTGTTAGGAACTAGGTTTCTGTGAAGGAACCAAGAGTGGAGCCTTAGGAAGTCAGTTTGCAGGTTAGAAAACATGGTGTTGGGTTTTTTTCACTGCAGTACAGAGCTGCATCATCTGCACAGAGAACTATCTTGGTGTTCGGACAGATTTTTGGGAGATTATTAATGAAGTTTATATTCCAGTCTGCATAACCTAGGATTCAGCATACATTACCCTGTCCAAAGCTAATCTCTAAGTTTACTTCATCGACATAAAGTGGGCCTATTCCCCAGGCTGTGAAAGCTAAGCAAGGAATTTCCCTCTTCATCAATCTGGACTCCCTATTGTCGCATTTCATTATTGTTGCTATTTTCAACATGCTGTGGAATTTAATCCCTTGACTCCCAGCCTAATTTATCTTTTTTCCATTGAATACAATTGAGACTTTTCTCTGGGCTCCCACTCCCTGCCTTAGAGCAACCCTGGCTCTCCCTTGGCTTACTGCTGTCTCTTCCCTGTCAAAAGAAACTCAGTTTCACCCTCTGTTCAAATTAGATTACCGACCTCTCTCCTACTGTTCCTTACGGTTACTTGCTATCACTCTTCTCCACCCTGGGTCCTGATCTGAACTTGCCAGACTACCTCTGTTAGCTCTCTATATTAGGTTAACACCGCTAGTCCAGTGTCCTCCAGGGGTAATCCACCCCATTCTACAGGCTACATCTAACAGCTCCCACGGTCACAGCATGGCTTGTAGCTATTGGGGGGGGAGGGGCCCTTGTAATTTTTCTTCTTCTACTCTGCTTAGATAGGATTGCGCTATCTCCACCACATGAGGTTGAATCAAATAAATCCAGGGCTGAGCCCTATGACTTTACTTTCTCCAACCTTATTGCTGATAATAAAATGATACTCCGAAGTAATCTCCTTCTATACATAAAGGGATGTCCTTACCTTACACTGTATGTGCATAATAAATTGCGGAAGAGGTGCACGATTTCCACTGCTTTTCAAAGTGTAAGGCTATGGTTTCTAGTCATCATTGCTGTTCTCCTATCTAGGGATGTAGAGCTGAATCCAGGGCCACTTGCAGCTCATTTCTCCTCAGATGACATACATGGGATCTCTAAGAATGGGATACTTATTGCACACATGAATATTAGAAGCTTAACTTGCCACCTTGGGGAACTTGAGACATGAGTCAAACTGTACAATCCCAACATTCTCTGCCTCACTGAGACATGGCTAAAACCAGTAGTATCTGACTCCCTCTGCTGCCTGCCAAATTACTCCCTAATTTGCAGGGACAGGACATCCCACAAGCAAGGTGGTGGTGTTGCTCTGTTCTACAAGAACAATTTCAATGTCACTCTACTTCCTGCATCAGTCGCTCTATGTATGTGAATACTTGCATGCTTCCCTTGCCCTGGGAGCTAAGAAACTACATATTATCTGTGCCTATAGCCCCCCCGTCTGGGGGGGATAGCGGGTCTAAAGTATCTGCTGGAGACTACCTCTCAAATTTACAATCATAACGAGGTAGTCATCTTAGGAGACCTTAACCTAAACTGGCTAGGGACAGCTCTCAAGTTCTCTTCTATTACTGACCCAAAGCTACAACCTGCACCAACCGGTGACAGTGCCGACCAGAAGTATGTCTTCGCCACTTTGTGACACACTCTTGGACTGGGCGCTGGTAAACCGAATGGTGCATGTATTGACTGCTGGTATTCTGGCTGATGCCATAACGGACCACTCTCTGACCTTCTGCATCTTGTCTATGGGTGCGCCTCCATCTCCCCCACCGCGTTTTGTCACACTCACCAACTTTGCTCACCTAGACCAAGAGGTGCTTCTATATGATGTTTCCAGAATTGACTGGTCTGGGATCTATCGCTCCTACGGTGCTGAGGATGCCCTAAATATCTTTATCAGAGAATTCATTGCTGTGCAATGCAAGCATGCCCCAAGGATCACCCAGAGAGTTTGGGATAAACAAACAAGATGGCTCAACAAAGATCTGCTTAAAAATCTTCGCCTCAGAGATAAACTCTGGAAGCACTACAAAATATCAGGTCAGCCAGCTGATTTCAAAGCCTATAGAACCCTAAGGAATTATTGTAAAAAACAAGTTAGAGCTGCAAAGAGCAAATACTGTAAGGACCTACTACTTAGCTCAGCCCGTGACCCTAGGAAATTATGGACACATGTCAAAAACCTTCCTTGCGGCTTCGCAATCGACTACCCCTGGGGACATGATAATAAATGACATGCACTGTAATGACTCTAGGACCATAGCAAATTCTTTCAACCAGCATTTCTCTGATCTGACCCAATATACCTCATCCTTCAATCCCACAGCAATGTACTCCCAGCCCTTATTGGCTACTCGTCTGGACAACCTGGATGCGCTGTCTCCTGTGCCTCCACATACTCCTCCTTTCTACTTCAAAGCCGTAACAAGGGAGGAGGTCCTGAAACTTCTAAGGTCCATCCCTGCTAATACTAGTTCTGGCTTGGACTCCCTTGAACCCCGTCTCTTGAAACTTGTTGCTCCCCTCATTGCCCTACCGCTGGCAAAAATTTACATGCTATCACTTTCTGGCAGTAAGGTCCCTGACCCCTTGAAATCTGCTTGGATTATGCCTGTACTAAAAAAAAGGTGACCCTAAGGTCATCACTAACTACAGACCAATTGCCATTCTCTCAGTGCTGTGCAAAATCCTTGAGAAAATTGTTGCAACACAAACTACTGACTATCTAATTAAATTCAGCCTGCTCTCAGATACCCAGCATGGCTTCAGGAAAGGACATAGCACGACTACTACACTCCTCAAATTCATCACCGACACTCTTTCTAAAATGGATACTGGCAATCTTACTGGGGCTGTTTTTATTGACCTCACAAAGGCCTTCGACCTTGTTGACCATACACTGCTCCTCTCCATGCTCTGACACCTACACTTCTCCTCTGTTGTTGACTGGTTTAGCAGCTACCTGTCAAACAGAATTCAAACGGTGAAATTTAACTCCTCTCTATCTATTAGTACCACCATAAACATTGGAGTGCCCCAGGGCTCCATCCTTGGGCTCCTTCTCTTCTCACTTTACATTAATAGCATTGGTGATGCTCTAAAATCCTGTTCTGCTATTCTATAGGTGGACGATCTTGTCATCTATACAAGTTCTACTAGTATAGCCTGTATAAATGCAACACTTTTATCTGACTTTAATAATATCCAAAACTGGTTAAACATCCACAAGCTAGTACTCAACGCAAGCAAAACAGAACCCATGCTGCTTGGGTCAGCTCTGAAGCTCCGTGCCTGCACAACGGCACTGGCAATTCAGGACTCAGGAGGCTCACTGCTGGAATGTGTGACTTCTTTCAATTACCTGGGCATCCTGCTTGATGAATCCCTAGATTTCAATCTCCAATGCGCAGTCAGCTTGCAGAGCTGTCAACTCCAAACTGGGTGTAGCATATAAGACTAGCTATATGCTCATGCCTTCAGCTAAGCTGTCCATTGCTAGGGGAATTCTGCTCCCTACCCTAACCTATGGGGCTCCCATAATTGCCGCTGCTCATAAAACCTCCCTACTCAAATGGGATGTTGCATATAACAATATATGTTGCTACACCTCCTCCGCTCCTAGGCTTAAACACCACTGTCAGCTCTACAGTGACCTTGGTTTGCTCTCTCCCTCTGCAGCAGGAAATACTATATTAGCTCATTAACTGATTTTGTCATTCAGGATCAGACCCCACTATCACTTGTGGTGATGCTTGTTTGCTAAGCCATGTCTCATAGTTTGCGATCGGCTGATAGATCTTTATTGAATGTACCTAGGTGCCGCACTAGTAAAAGGAACTGGTGCATTTGTGCATACTGCTCCACAGCTGTGGAATACCCTGCCCCTCGACATTAGACTATCCGAATCACACCATTGCTTTAAGAGAGAGCTGTGCCTAAATCTATCGCTTGCAAATGTCTGTTCCTGCTATGACTCTGACAACCGTTGGTCCGGCTACAAACAGAATCCTAACTTCTCCTTAACCCACTTACTGCCACCTCCTTGTCCCAGCTCCTTTTCCCTACTCTCCCACAAGCTAAGCCCAAATAGTCATCTCCTTCTCCACAGAAATACACCTTGACCTAATTATCGGCTTACCCCTTTCTTCCTCCCCTGCTGATCCTACTACATTCATTTGTTACTTGCTGCATTCCTACACAATCCCTGTCTGTACAGTGTTTTTGTTTACTGTTTTTGATTTCTAGCACATTGTACTGTTCAAATGTTTCTGCAAACTTGATTGTCTTTATGTACAATATTTTCTCAACTCAATGTAAGTTAGGCACCTATGAACTCATTAATTGTTTACTCTATATGTTCTTATGTTACTCTATATGTTCTTATGTACTATATCTTCTCAACTCAATGTACGTAATGCACTTATGAACTGTTACTCTGTATGTTCTACATGTCTGTACTCTCCCAGGTCGTGCTTGAAAATAGTCATTTTATGGCTAGTGCATTAACCTGGTTAACAAAAACTAAATAACAAAAAAGAGAGAGAAAAGCAGGGAACCTAAAACAGAACCCTGCGGGACGCTACAATTAATATGGCAGATGTTTGAGAGTACCCCTTTTATGGTTGTCCAGTGAAATCTATTTGAGAGGTAGTTGTCTACCCAGCAAACTACATCCAGTGATATATGAAGGCAAGAAAGAGAGAGAGAGAGAGAGAGAGAGAGAGAAAGAGAGAGAGAGAGAGAGAGAGTCTAGGAGGAGGCTGTGGTCCACCAAATCGAAAGCTTTGGTCAGATCAATGAATACCGACCCCGAGTACTGACCATTGTTGCTTGCTTTAGTAATATCACTGGTGAATCTGACTAAAGCCGTTTCTGTGCTGTGGACAGCTCTGAAGCTGTGCTGTGCTTCAGTGAGCAAATTATGTTCTTGAAGAAAAGAGGTTAGGTGTGAGTGAACAACCTTCTCGATGATCTTGGAAAGAGCTGCCAGAAGTGAGATAGGGCGACAGCTCCCTACATCACTCCTGGACCCCAATTTGTATAGGAGTTTGATTGTAACTGGTTTCCATGTGCTAGGGATGGTGCTAGAACAGAGGGAATGGTTGAGGATGCTTGTCAGGGGTTTGGCCAGCGGCAAAATACAGAGTTTCCAAATTTTATAATCCATGCCACCATCACCAATGCAGGGCTTAGGGTTGTTGCTTTTGATGAGGCAGATGGTATCTGATGGCTTTAGGGCGTGGAAGTAGAATTTAGGGCAGTTTTTGGGGTTTTTGCAGGGACGGTTATCGTCAGGCAGGGGAATTGAGAGACAGGGGTCTTGGGTGGAGGGTTTGAACTTACTGAGGTCACCAAAGAAAGAAACATGTTGGCCACTTCACTGGGGTCATTTGTGAACCTGTCCCCTTGATGCAGGGTAATGGGTTCCGAAGTCTTTGTTTTTCCTAGAAGAGAGCTTAATGCCCCCCAGAACTTTCTGGGGTTGTTAGATTCATCAAGTTGTTTGTTATGGAAATGGTCAATTTTAGCCTTTCTGATGGCAGATTTGCACTTGTTTCTTAGTTCTTTATAAGTAACAAAGAGGGGAAAAATTGCGTTTTTTGTTGTAGCGTGACCAAGCTTTGTCCTAGGCCCTCATGAGTTTAATGATGTCAGAAGAGACACAATCATTTCTGTGTTCTCTGACCCTGATTTTCTTTAAGGGGGCAATTTTGTCACAGATACCAAGGAAGATGTGTGTGAAAGTGTTATAAATGGTGTCAAGGTCGTATGGACCACCGCCACCTTGGCCTGTTTCACTGATGATGTCATTAAGGGCATGAATAATGGTAAACTAACAGAGGCCATTTTCATGGACTGATTAAAGGCCTCTGATCTTGTGGACCACTACATCTGTCTTGACAAGCTGCAGTGCTATGGTTTCTCAGCTGCAACCACAGCTGGGTTTGGGAATTACTTCTCAGAGAGATCCCAAGTGGTCTATACGGGGGGTGGGGAGGACATCTCTAACTTGCTGTGGGTCAACAGTGGGGTTCCTCAGAGGTCCATATTTAGACCAGTTCTGTTCTCTCTCTTTGTAAACCACCTCACCAGGGAAAGCAAAGGCTGCCATATGCTCATATATGCAGATGGCCCAATTATCCATCACAGCACCAAAAATTCAAAAGGGCTATCCCATCTCCCTTTCCAGGAAGTTCACTGCTGCCCAGAGGTGGTTTGTTTCTAACAGACTACTTGTAAATGACAAAAAAAACTAAGGTGTCACTCTTTGGGTCCAAACCTAAGCTCACTAACTGGACAGTTGGCCCCAGTTCTCCTTACTCCTGAATATTCAGACATAGGATGGGACCTCCTTTGAGCAGGTAACTGCATTTAAATACTTTGGGTAACACTAGACCCCTGCCTAACCATCTTGAACCACACAAGGATAACAGTGAATGGATTAATCAGAAACTAGGAGGGCTGTTTCAAGTTAAAGACTCTCGTAACCCCTGAAGTAAGGTTAGCCATAGCAAAGGGTATGCTTCCCCCTCTTCAATTATTGCTCATCTATTTTCTCTCAAACCTCTAATCTCAACCTCTCCAGGCTCAAAGCTACCTACAACAACATCTGCAGATTTGCCTTGTTGGCTCCTTGCAATACCCATCACTGCACTTGCTATCAGAAGCTAGGCTGGTTCTCCCCACAGGCCTGCTTGGACTACCTCCTGGGCTGCTTTGTCGATAAGTCTCTTAGGGAAAGAAAGAGCTCCCCACTATCAGCATTCCTTAATTCCAAAACTGGTACTCATAACCTAAGGTCCTCCACGCAGCTTCTCCTCCAACATCCCCAGGTTACCACCTGTATGTGAGAAAGGGCCTTTTCCACAGCCACTCCCGGACTTTGGAATGGTTTGCTGGTCCCCCTCCACTACCTACACATAACCTGTCTCTTTAAAGCATGCTTTCAAAGTGTCTTTCTAGCAATCTCTGCCTGCAAGTGCCCCAGATGAAACTGAGCTGTGGTCATTTCTGAATTTCTGTGTGTTTCACAGCATTTCTCCCCTCCAGCAAGTCTTACTCATATTATTTATTGAGATGGATTTATTTCTGTGTTATTACTCCTGTATGTGTTGCTGTAACTTGCTCCACTCTTTTATTGACACTTCTTGTTTTGCATATTTTTCTTTTCTGTACTGCATATTTGGGTGCTCTGTATCTGTGTAACTTTACAGCACTCTTCATAACTCATCATATTTTTGTATATTTTGTTTCTACTCTTTGTAACGTTGTGTATTCATGCTGATATGTGCCTTCTTGACGGCCCGGGTTGTGCCTGAAAATGGTTCCTGAGACCAGTGCACCCATCTGGTTAACAAATAAATAAATATTCATTTATATCTATTTATGATACAATTTAGTAATTTTGAGAAAGGCAAATAATGATCTGTTCTACTGTTTCGCATTGCTTGTACTTTTAATTAATTTAAAATGATGAAAAAGAAAAACACATCCCCAAGTGTTTTGAGCCCAGGAAAAGTGCTGTAGAATAAAATTAATCTAGGTATCTTTCTCTGCATATTGTGGGATATGCTGGTAGCTTTGTATCACTTCCTGGATGTACCATCCAATGTGCAGTGATGTACAACAAGAGGCTTCCCTAGCTGGAGGCAAAACATCACAGCAATCCACATGAAGAACGATGGTTAAAAGTTAAAAGCTAGCTAGCTTGTCATCAGCAAGCAAACACATATATCTAGCGAGTCAGGGTTACACACCAATTGTTACTTCATTTGATATCGTTCTTTTTTTTTTTTTAAGATTGATATTTTATTGTGTTTCTTGGACGCTTACAGGTTATATCAGTCTTGAACTAAGATATGTGCTTTTAAAGTTTTTCAAAGTCCTTCTTTTACCATACCGAACAACAAAAAATTAGGTGTAACCCCCAACAAATGGGGGTTCCCAAAATGTCTTCTTTGAGCTTGTCTAAATGCTCACTGCCAGGCTGGTGTCCTGCATTTTAACAGTTTAAATGTGATTGCCAGAGAGTGCCTGTATATCCTCTGTGTACTGTCTCTTTAAGAGCTGCCTGGATTGCAGTCATAAGTAATCTGAGAGGGAGCTCTGTTGAAAGATGTAACTATTTGCTGAAAATCATCTAGAGTGATAATGATAATGTAGTTTGTCTAACCTGTCTTCTTTGCAGTAAGGACTGTTTTGTTTATCCCCCCACTTTGGCCCGGGACTGACGAATTGGACCAATGTGTACTGATGGGACCTAAAATGGAGCCGGACTACAGGAGCTGCCTGGAGTCTGAATCTGTAGGAATTGTAGTTTTGGTCTTTTGGCACCTTTTTGCACCTGAAAGGGGAGCTCCTGTTGTGACTGACAGATGAATCAGCCAACCCAACCTTTTGGATCTTGGGGAAATTCCCAGGCTTACTGGCAGTTGAGTGAGATCTAAGTTGGGAGCTGAAGAAACAACAGCTCAGACGGTCTCTGTGGAAAGGCCTGAGTTTTGGACTGCATGCCTTCTGGCTGCCCCGGGAAGGAGAAGAGAATCAGTTTGGACTGAATCAGAGTTTGTGAGAATGAAGTACTGTAAGTCACTGAGTTGTGACCAGGATCAACCTGAAGAAGACCGAAGATTTGCTGAATGCATCAGCCTGTCAACATTTCTAGCTACCTCTAAACTCCCAGTGTGTGCAGAGACTTTGCAATTGTGACTGGAGACCAGTTTGCCTGGTATAGTAGAATCCCTTGCATGTAAACGTGCTGTGTGTTAATAGTGGGTCGTGATTTGGTTCCCCACTGTGTGAATTGTGTTCTGCTTGCTGGAAGATGTATCCAGCTCAACCGGACTGAATCCATGTTCATCTCCATACAGCCTGGGCCTAGCCACACTGGCCCTGCAGACTACCCCACTGCATAGAGAAAGCCATCGATGAGAGACCTGCCTGGAGATCAGCCCCCTGCTCCACTCTTGAACAGGAATGATGCCACGGTAAATAGTGTGGGCCCTGCTTCTCCTGGCACTCCAGATCAACCACCTGCAGTCTCAATTTTCATCCAGCCTGTGTCCAGTCTTGGGTATCATGAGTAACCATCAGGGTAGCTCCCTGTAACAACAACTTAATCTAAGTGTGTCATCTGATTGTCTTGTTGTTTTTCTTTCATGAACTGAGCTCTCCGGCTCCAGATTACAATTAGCGTGTGGTGTATGTTGTTTTCTTCCATCACCGGGTCCCAACCAGCTGCGACGCCAGCCTACCCCGGGCAACGATCCTGGCTAGCCCACCTCTTCTTCACCTGGGTACCCAGAGTGTGTGACTGTTTATGGACCCTGAAGTGCATGCATAACTGTTTGACTGATACAGTCTTTAAGCAAATTAACCTGATTACGCCCCTCCCTTGTTCAAGTCCCTTAAATAAATCAGACCTAACTCTTTTTGCATTTACCCTGACTGTGGTTCTAGTTTGTGCAAGAATACTGTACTGCTATTATTTGCTGTGTATAACCTTGTTTTACAGGGGTTCCTCAGGGTCGAGCCAGAGGAAAGCCCTGGTGGTAAGTGCAAACAGAGTGGATACTTGCGTGGTGTATCAGGGGTATTGTGAAAGTGATTATTGTGTATTGTTGCGGCCACTAGTAAGGAAAGAGAGGTGTTACAGTGTCCTGGAGGGCTGTGCCCAGGTTAGCTTGACCACTACCAACCCTGACCTCTGGGTGGAGGCACCCGTTTCAGAACTCAGGTCCCTTAACCTGCTCCTAGTCAAGCAGGCAGGGGTAGTAGCCCTTGGGATAGCGCCACCTAGGGGTTACATTTTGGAAGGTTACCACTGGGATTTTTTGTGCCTTCTAGTGGCCGAAAATGATGAATTATTGTTAAAGATTAATGGCTACCCCAGTAGAAATGGCTGTACACCAGTTGGTGGGGTGGTGTACTGGGCAGGAGATCGCCTCCAAAATGCTCTGCCTATACTGGATATTCCCCTGGGTACCAGTAAGGATGCTGTAGAGGGAGTACTCTCCAAAGTTGAATGTTTAAAAAACCCTGTGGTGGTGGGGCGACAGGCTGATTTGATTGCCCAAACTTTCATAGCCTTAGTAGAGTGCAGTGACCTCGTGGACAGCTCTAAAGTGCCACAGACTATTGCCCCAGAAGGGGTTTCTGCTGCCTGGAGAGTGATAACAAGAGACAGTAAAGACCCCGGCGAGGATGAGCTCCCACCATTATCTGAGACTTTTGAGGAGACATTTGCTAAGTTGTTGCTAGAGGAAGGGAAAACCGTAGAGGACTGTAAGAAACTATTCCTACCACCTGGGTGTGTTCCTTCCACAACACCCCCTCCCAGTCCAGCACCTGTTACTGCCCCACCTTCTGTGCCCATGCCAGTGCTAGCCCCTATATCTGTGCCTGCCATTAGTCACGACTTCCACCGAAGGCTGAGAATCTTCTCGGGCACCCTCCCCAACCCGTAGGGGGAGGATGATTGGGAGACCTGGATAGACTGTGAAACGAAAGAGGTTGAGTGAGAGCCTTCAAGGTCCTGCCCTGGCTACCATCCTTGCCAGGTGGGCCAATAACCCTGAAGCAACTGCACAGGACGATATTGATGCTTTGGAGACTGTGTATGGGAGCCTGGATTCAGATGAGGATCTGTGGTGAAGCGAAAGAAATGCTCAGCAGTACCCAGGGGAGCCATTGTCTGTGTATGTACCTCAGCTTGAAAAGCTGCTACAAGAGTGCCTCAGAAAGGGTAGTTTGCCATCAAATGAATTAAATCGAACTAGGCTGGACAGGATCCTTGTCTGCTCCGTTTTCAGAATTGTTACTGCATCAGTTGCGCCTTGCCACCTGACTGGAATTGCCCCTCTCCTAAGATGGGCTAATGAGAAATTCTGTGGGTTGAGCACAGGCGACCCCATGGGGGAATTGCACCCGTATCTGCTGCTGCGCATGTGACCGAGAGTGATCAGCCAAGTGAGGCTCAGGGGCAAAAGTCGGCAATTAATGAGCACTATGAGAATGCAAAGGACTTCCTGCCCTGGGCCCAGCATTTGAAAGACAAGCTACTAAAGGAAGTCCGAGAGTTGAAGATGGGTGCCTCTGCAAGGGTTTCCCCCATGGAACAAGATTTTGGTCCCTCTCAGGTTGGGACTGCCATGGGGATGGGGGTGCACCCTTAGGTGTCCGCTACCAAGGGTGGCTCCAAGGCTGAGATCACCGGGTTGACTGCCACTCTGAAGAAACTACTAAGACACGTTGCACCACTCTCACTGCTGCTAGCAGATATTAGACCCCAGTCTTTTACTATTGCTTCAGTTCCTCATTTGACGTTCTCTCCCAGGATGACCCAGGAGTCTATCATTTCTCACAACTGTGGAAAGGATGGCCATATGAAAAGAGGATGCCGTTCTCAGAAGGACTTAGAAAGAGTAGTAAACAGACTCCAAGGGGATCTCCGAAAAGCAAATCAGTGGCTAAGGGGTGCCTGAAATGACCGCAATGAGGGTTCCAGAAACCCTTACTCAAACTTCTTTGTGGCTGAATCGTCTGTCCAGACCTTGGTTACTGCCTCTCCAGACTAGTCCAAAATAGTAGGCCCTTCAATGGAGACTATGGTGACTGTGAACGGTATTCATACTTGGGCTGTGCTTGACAGTGGGTCACAAGTGACCATTGTATTCCAGGACTGGCATGACAAACACTTGTCTGATGTGCCTTTGCAATCCCTGGAAGGCCTACATGTGTGGGGCCTGGGCGACAAGTCCTATCCCTACCTAGGGTATGTTTGCCTCTGGTTGTCTTTTCCTGCAACTGCAACTGGTGTAGAGGAGCAAGTAGAGACCTTGGCCCTAGTGTGTCCCCCAACCAGACCATATGATGGGGCCCCCTGTTAATTGGGACAAACACCCATATGTTTGGGAGACTGGCGCAACTCTGTCACGAGAAACAAGGGAGATGGACTGGGAGGGCCCTGACAATTCTGGCTCTGATCAAGAGGGTCTATGATTTGCAACTGAAACCTGATGAAGTAGACCAGGATGAGCCAGTAGGGATTGTGTGGAAGAAGGATCCCGATTCAATGGTACTGACCCCTAATGCCCAGTGTACCATTCAGGGGGAGGTCCACCTCCAGAAAGATGTCAAGAACAAAATAGAGATGTTGGATGCGCCGGGCGATGGAAAATTGCCAGGAGGATTATTGGTCAAGCCCAGCATCTTGCCTGCTTGTGCCCATGCCTATGCACGACAAGTGATGGTCCAGTTTCACAATGTGTCAGATCGGGAGATCCGGGTGAACACTGCGCATATACTGCAGTATTGCCCGGCAACAAGCATCCTGGTAAGAAGGTGAGAATGACCCCAGACTTTGGCGACTCCCCATTGCCAGCTGAATGGAAGGCTAGAATTAGCAAGTGACTTGCCCGGAGAGACCAAGTGTTTTCGTTGAAGGAATGGGACGTGGGATGTGTCCAGGGTCTGGAGCATCACATACACCTGCACAATGAATGGCCATTTCGAGAGAGGTCCCGACGCTTAGCCCCAACAGACTTAGATGATGTGAGAAGACACCTGCAGGAAATGCTCACTGCTAGTATGATACAAGAATCGAGGAGCCCATACACCTCTCCCATTGTGGTTGTGTGTAAGAAGAATGGGTCTGTCAGGATGTGTGTTGATTATCGAACCCCGGTGGACAATCCCAGACCAGTACACTATGCCTCATATACAGGATGCCCTGGACTGCTTGAATGGAAGCAAATGGTTCTCGGTGTTGGATCTTTTCAGCAGCTATTACCAGATTCCAATGGCCCTGGAGGACCATGAGAAAACAGCTTTCATCAGTCCTTTGGGGTTCTATGAATTTCTGAGAATGCCACAGGGCATATCAGGAACCCCGGCCACCTTTCAGTGACTGATGGAATGTGCGGTGGGAGATATGAACTTACTGGAATGCCTGGTGTACTTGGACGATATCATTGTGTTTAGGAGCAGCCCAGAGGAGCATGAGAGCCGACTGTTTAAAGTTCTAGACTGACTGGAAGGCTTCAGCCTCAAGCTGTCCATTGACAAGTGCCAGTTTTTCCAAACCTCCGTGATGTATGTGGCGCACATAGTATCTACAGAAGGGATAGAGACTGATCCCAGTAAGGTTGAAGCCCTAACTACTTGGCCCCAGCTCCATAATTTGAAAGAACTACAATGGTTCTCCAGGCAGGAAAGGGTGCAATCCCTCCCCTAGAAATGGCGGTTCCTGAAAAGTCTTCCTTGAGTTTGCCTAAATGCTCACTGCCAGGCTGGTGTCCTGCATTTTAGCAGTTTAAATGTGATTGCCAGAGAGTGCCTGTATAGCCTCTGTGTACTGTCTCTTTAAGAGCTGCCTGTATTGTAGTCATAAGTAATCTGAGAGGGGGCTCTGCTGAAAGATGTAGCTATTTGCTTAAAGTCATTTAGAGTGATAATGATAATGCAGTTTGTCTAACCTGCCTTCTTTGCAGAAAGGACTGTTTTGTTTATCCCCACCACTTTGGCCCGGGACTGCCGCATTGGACCAATGTGTACTGATGCAAGCTAAAATGGAGCTGGACTACAGGAGCTGTCTAGAATCAGAATCTGTAGGAATTGTAGTTTTGGGCTTTTGGGACCTTTTTGCACTGGAAGGGGAAGCTCCTGTTGTGACTGACAGATGAATCAGCCAACCGAACCTTTTGGATCTTGGGGAAATTCCCACGCTTGCTGGCAGTTGAGTCAGATCTAAGTTGGAAGCTAAAGAAGCAATAGCTCAGACAGTCTCTGTGGAAAGGCCTGAGTTTTGGCCTGCATGCCTGCCTGCTGCCCCTGAGAGGGAGAAGAGAATCAGTTCGGACTGAATCCGAGTTTGTGAGAAAGAAGTAAGCCACTGAGCTGTGACCATAATCAACCTGAAGAAGACTGAAGATTTGATGAATGCATTGGCCTGTCAGGATTTCCAGCTAGCTCTAAACTCCCGATGTGTGCAGAGACTTTGTGATTGTGACCGGAGAGCGGTTTGTCTGGTATAGTAGAATCCCTTACATGCAAATGTGCTGTGTGTTTATAGTGGGTTGTGATTTGGTTCCCCACTGTGTGAATTGTGTTCTGCTTGCTGGAAGCTGTATCCAGCTCAACCGGACTGAATCAGCGTTCATCTCCATATGGTCTGGGCCTTGCCACACTGGCTCTGCCAGACTACCCCACTGCACAGAGAAAGCCATCGATGAGAGACCTGCCTGGGGATCAGCCCCCTGCTCCACGCTTGAACAGGAACGACGCCTCGGCGAAGCATGTGGGACCCGCTTCTCCTGGCACTCCAGATCAACCACCTGCAGTCTCAATTTTCGTCTAGCCTGTGTCCAGTCTTGGGTATCGTGAGTAACCATCAGGGTAGCTCCCTGCAACAACAGCTTAATTTAAGTGTGTCATCTGATTGTCTTGTTTCTTTTTTTTCACAAACTGAGCCTTCCGGCTCTGGATTACAATTAGTGTGTGTGGTGCATGTTGTTTTCTTCCATCACAGGGCCCCAACCAGCAGTGACACCAGCCTACCCCGGGCAACGATCCTGGCTAGCCCACCTCTTCTTCACCTGGGTACCCAGAGTGTGTGACTGTTTATGGACCCTGAAGTGCATGCATAACTGTTTGATTGATACAGCCTTTAAGCAAATTAACCTGATTACGCCCCTCCCTTGTTCAAGTCCCTTAAATAAATCAGATCTAACTCTTTTTGCATTTACCCTGACTGTGGTTCCAGTTTGTGCAAGAGTACTGTACTGCTGTTATTTGCTGTGTATATCCTTCTTTTACAGGGTAAGTGCAGACAGTGTGGGCACTTGTGTGGTGTATTAGGGGTATTGTGAAAGTGATTATTGTGTATTGTTCCGGCCACTAGTTAGGAAAGAGGGGGGTTACAGTGTCCCGGAGGGCTGTGCCCAGGTTAGCTTGACTACTACCAACCCTGACCTCCAGGTGGAGGCACCCATTTCAGAACTCAGGCCCCTTAACCTGCTCCTAGCCAAGCAGGCAGGGGTAGTAGCCCTTGGGATAGTGCCACCTCGGGGTTACATAAGTATCTTGGTATGGTGCAGTGCAGTCTTCCATCAGAAATGTGTGCCAGCATCATCCTGGCACATCCACAGTACAGGGATGTCTGCAGAATTTTGAAACTGGAAGACATATGCCCCCCATCAGTCACTTAAAAAATAGAGGGGGGGGGCTGGGGGAGTCTCGCCCTGTAAAATATTTTAAATAATCTGGTGCAAAATTGTTCATTTTAGAAGCACATTCTTTTGAGCAGTTCTTTTGTGCAGTTCAAACTAGGAGAGGAGAATAACCACAAGCTAGTCTTTGCCTTTTGCAAAGGCAGAAGAGAGGGAGACTAAAACAAGCTGAAGTTAGTATGGCCGGTGACTAGAACAATTTGTCAGTTTTATGAGTCTCTGATGAGCAAGACAGGCAGCAACATGTGCACAGCAGATGCTGTTAGTAGATTGTTTCTTCTTGCCCTACTACAGAAGCAGAATGTGATGTAATAATGACTGCAACTGATAATATGCTATGTCTTTCTGACTACATAAAGATCAATCAATCAATAAATGCTATTACAGGGTTACTCTGATGGCCTAGTGGCAGCACGCCATTCTACTGAGCAGGCAGTCTGGGTTTGGGTGCTGACATGGGTCACCATATCTGGAGACAGGCCCATGTGGCAGTGCGCCTTAGCTGGGGGAGAGTAGGCAGTGAGTTCTGGCACTTCAGCCACTCTTGTAGCTGAGCAAGGGAACTTGCTCCTGTCACTGTACAAGCACAAGACCATTCAGAGGGCAGCACCCATGCCTGCGGTTATGGGAGAAGCTGTAGGAGGAAGAAAACAATGCCAACTGCTGTCGATATGACTACTGGCACACTTGGTCCCCCACCATTGATCAACCTGACCACTATGGGATCTTGAGTTATGTCACGGGGGGGGGGGAGTACCCTAACTCTTGGGCCCTTGCTGTAGAAGGAAAGCTAGGGAGACAGCGGAAGCAGGTAGGTTTCTGGTTAGATGGGGCTAGGTGGCTACTAAGCTGCATAAGCACCTTGATTGACAATGGTACCTATCTTGGCCAAAATCTTTATGGAAAGGAAATGCTATTACTTATTGCAATTGTTAATTAGGATCCTCCTATCGCACAGTGCTAGCCATATTTCTTTCAATCCTTTGGAGAGCTTTCCCCAGCACATCTGCCAACCCACCAACAGAGCTAACTCTTAATTACTCCACCCTAATCTCCTTTCCTCACTCCCCAAGTTTTTAATGTTACTTTTTTTTGATTATTAATGACTTGGTTAAGTTTTGAATAGCAGTGAGCTGATGTCAGCAGTACTCAGAAACAACAGAATTACTGAACATCCGAGAATGAACAAGAGATCAGAGGAAAGCAGCAGTAACTGTCCTTGCTAGCGCTAAGAGTCTGTGTGTGACTCAGTGATTCAGCACACCCTTGCACTACTCTGCCCTGCCTCCCTCTGAGTAATGAAATCCTATATATAAGTTGTCAAATAACAAAGGAGCCCCTTCTCCTCTTTCCCCATGATGTGACCACACATAACTGGATAGTGCCACTCTGTTATACAAACATGGGAACCATTATGTGATGCAAGTATGATTCAGGGAGCTGAGAACAGCAGAAGACTCAGCTCTGACTGCCAGCTGCATTTCTGTCACATGAGCAACCCATGCATGAGCCAGTCCAGTGTGTAGTGTACCTGATTTTCAATGTGCAGCTACACTTCTGCCACCAAGGTGTGCCATGGCATGAACCAACTAACAGTGTCAGTGAGTGAGACACTATTGCACCCAGTCACAGAATGGCCGCACACACGCCTATGTTATCAATGAATCTGTGCAAGTGTAAAGGTCTTTTTTCAGCTTTCTCAGCAACAGGGCTACCAGCCTGCATGATGACACACAGACTAGGATCCGCCTGAGCAAGCAGCCAGTGCTATGTTACAGGCACAGCACATACTAAATGCAAAAGATCACTGAGAAATGAACAGGAAGGGGGACACATAAATTAACTAGAGGGCATCTGCCTCCAGTTTCAGGGCTACCAATGGTAAGTAGATAAAACATTTGTTTATGTATTTATTTAACAGGCAGAGACTGTTAGAACAGTTACCTTATTCACAGTCATCCTGTTTTGTACAAATACACGTAACATATGGTATACAACAAACATTATAAAATGGCTAGGAGATACCCTGTGAGCTGATTGGCTGAAGCAGTCAAACAATATCATGGTTCAAAATTAATTACCAAGATCAGCCATTTCCTACACAGCTGGTTATTTTATAATTGCAACAATATACTCCAAGGTGTGGTAGATTAGATATCATTACTTCTTAGTTGGCTAAAGGCACTTGGCATTGCCTCGTTCCTCACAACACACCCAAGACATGATGATCTCCCATAATATCCCACACTCTGTTGCATATTATAGCTTGATTAAAACATTTCAAAAGACAAAGAATCTCAGTGCTAAAGCACTGAAGCAAGGGTTACCCAGGAAGGGCACTGGCAATTAAACTGCACACTGGCAATTAAACTACAAAAATTAAAAACTTTCCCTGTCCACTATTAGCATATGCTGATGATATCATAATTATGCCTTTATCAAAAAAAGGGCTTCAGAAAAAATTTAACTTTCACTCTGAAGAATCCACAATATTAAAATTAAAAATGAATATGAGTAAAACGAAAGCCATTGTTTTTGGAAGTAGAAAATGTGAAGGATCCTGGTATATAGGACCTGATAAAACAGAAGCAGTACCCAGCTATATGTATCTTGAAGTTATGATACAACAGAATTGTCACTGGAACATCCATGTGGATATGTTCCTGGAGAAATAAAAAAAAAAAAAAAGAAAACAATAGCTGACCGTAAATATGGGGGTTATGACCATTAGGCCTCTAATCCAGGTAGTATAGGCTAAGTTTGAGTCTCAGCTGTTATATGGTAGTGAAATCTGGGAGTTAAATAATATAAACAAGTTAATGAGTCCATTATACAAAACTCTAAGAAATATATTCTGTTTAGGACATTCATGCCCAGCAGCCTATATCAGGTCAGAACTGGGGCTATCCGATATTAGCGCTGCAATAGAAACAAGGAAAATAAATTTGGGGGCAAGGGATATAAGACAACATAATTGTACATTTGCAAAACAATATCTGATAGAAAAAGAGTACTGGCAAGAACTTGGTTATAAAACGGGGTATTGGCTAAACTCTGTCTTACAAAAATTAAAAAAAGTATAAACTCATGCATTTGAAGAGAGCTGTAGAACAAGGAATAATGATAAGTGTTAAATATAAGACGTACTGTATATCCTAAAAAAGATAAAATAAATTTCTGGAATAAAAGAGATTTGAACGAAATACCTGGAACACACTATTCAAAATGGTTCGCCTCTAATAACTATTCTCATGGATATAAAAGATACCTGGATATCTTAACTGACCCTAAACTTAGATCTAATTTCACAATATATAAATTTGAACAGTTTCCCAGTAAGATACTTAATGTTAGATATAAATAAAACAGGGATGCTCACTGAGAATTGTGATTGTGGGTTTGGAGGAAAGGAGGACTTACTGCATGTTTTATGGGACTGTAAGCGATATGCCAGACAACATGCACATTGGCTGAGCCCCTTCATAAATAATATCTATCAGGTGGATAATATAGAATTAACTAATATTTTAATACATATGAAGATTCATTGTCAGTGGACATATTGATAACATATTGCTTTGCTATTAAGAATAAAAAGAGCAAGATTAATATTGTAAAACTATTTGCTGTACGATGAACCCACATTCACACTTTAGTTCTCCTCTGGGCCAAGTTATTATATAGAGGATTGTGTATGAGCAGTCATACATAACAACTGTATTTTGTATTTATTGATTAGTGTTTTTAATGTACGACATGGACTTTATCTGTATTTGTACTTTAGTTGCATGAATTGTTGTGAAGGCTTCTTTTAGCCATACAATAAACTTGAACTCAATTGAATTAAACTACACACTAACAATTAAACTGCACACTAGCAATTAAACTACATGCTGGCAATTAAACTGCACACTGACAATTAAACTGCACACTAGTAATTAAACTACACACTGGCAATTAAACTGCACACTAGCAATTAAACTACACACTGGCAATTAAACTACACACTGGTAATTAAACTACACACAGGTAATTAAACTGCACACTGAGAATTAAACTGCTCACTGGCAATTAAACTATGCACAGGCAATTAAACTGCACACTGGCAATTAAACTGCACACTGGCAATTAAACTATATACTGGCAATTAAGCATTTGGAACTGCATTCCTATTTTGGGTTCACCATGACCAAAATGAGACTATGGATGGAACATCCCCTGAGCTGAGATTCAGATGTGGAAAATTGATAAGTCCGAATAAGGATGAAACATTTATCTGTACCTGCTGTTCCCAGCCTTTGCAGGTTGTTTGAGAGGCCTTTTGGAATCATTCGGTTTTGGTTTAAGTGGGCTTGCCAGTTCCTTTGTAAGGATTTCTCTGTTGGTGGACCAGTTGCTAAGCTGAGGATCTAAAAAAAATAATTTTCTTTTGCTGAAATATAAAACAAATGGAGTGATCTACCAGTTCACTAGGTCTGGTGGGAAAAGAGGATGGGATGTAGGAGGAAAGAATTGTGTGAGGTCAAGAGGAGAGACAGCAGGCATCTGACCTTGGCACTATGGGTGTGTGTGTGTGTGTGTGTGTGTGTGTGTGTGTGTGTTTGGGGGTCACATGACTGCTAGCACCCAATCACATGCTTGCAGTCCATGAGTTTAAAGGGACTGTGCTTAAATTCTGATACATGTCTCTGTCGGGAACAGCCACCAAGCTAAGGGTGTGGTGAGAAGTGATTTCATTTTGCTGAAATATAAAACAATGAAGTGATCTGTCAGTCATCTGGGGTGAAAGGGATGGTGGCTGGAGGGAGGAAGGAATTGTGGGACGTAGAGGAGAGGGATATCAGTCAGTCAGTCTCAGCACCATTGTTTTGGGGGTCACATGACTGCAAGCCCCCAATCATGCATTTAATGCCCCATTTTTAAATCCAACTGTATAAGCAACCTTGGAGCCTTCAGGACCCCAGAGCAGGAGGATCTGCAGGGGTGTCAGCAGGTCTACATGAAACTCTTCTCATTGGGGACTCAACAAGAGATAAGATCTTGGTTCACCTCTAAAACTTTTGCATTGCCAGCATGATAAAACTGTGAACAAATTACAGCTGGGACTTGAACTGCAGGTTCCTGGCTCTATCTATGGGACCCTAATAAAGACAGTTCTGACAAGGGCTAAGAAAAGTTCTACTGAGTGAAAGGACAGAAGAGACAGCTAAAACAATGGCTGTGAAGAGGACTGTAACTGGAAGATGAAGTACCATAACTGAGGGGGTGGAATAAGGAATGCAGGAAGGAGGCAGGATAATCGAGATGGGGAGGGAGCCTATTGTGCTGCAACAGCTGTAGGGCAGCCATCTCACAGGGATGCTGTTCAATCACTGTTTTGATGTGGTCCCTGAATGCCATGTCATTTATGAACCCCATGTTCATTCATCAGACAGCATTCCATTATACTGGATATAGTTCCATCTAAGTGTGATGAGAGCAAGGTTCAAAACTGTAAAGTGCCTGACTTCACAGCTCTACACTGTATATACAGTGGCGTGAAAAAGTATTTGCCCCCTTCCTGATTTTCTCTATTATTGCATATTTGTCACACTGGATGTTTTCAGGTCTTTAGACAAAATATAATATTAGATAAAGGGAACCTGAGTGGACAAATAACACTTTTTTTTTTTACTTATTTCATTTATTTAATGAAAAAGTTAACCAACACCAACTGGCACTGTGTGAAAAGTAATTGCCCCTAGTTAAATCAACCCAATTAAAGGGATAATTAGAGTCAGCTGATTGAACACAGCCAGGCTTGATTACAGCCAGCCCTGCTCAATATAAACCTCACTTATTTTGACCCTTACCATCAGAGTCACATTGCCAGCACAAAGATTCAACAAGCACATTATGCCATGATCAAAGGAAGTTCCTGAAAAGATCAGAAAAACATTTTGTTGCCCTCCATCAGTCTGGAAAGGGTTACAAAGCTATTTCTAAGGCTCTGGGACTCCATCAAACCACAGTGAGAGCCATAATCTCCAAATGGAGAACACTTGGAACAGTAGTGACCCTTCAGGAGTGGGCTGACCTGCCAAAATTACTCAAGGGTGCAGTGTAAAATCATCCAAGAAGTCTCAAAGGATCCTAAAACAACATCCAAGAACTGCAGGCTTCTCTTGCCTCAGCTAAGGTCAGTGTTCATGACTCCACAATCAGAAAGAGACTGGGCAAAAATGGGCTTCATGTGAGAGTAGCAAGGCAGAAACCCCTGCTAACCAAGAAGAACATAAATGCTCGTCTCTCATTTGCCAAGAAGCACCTGGATGATCCACAAGCCTTTTGGGAAAATGTTCTATGGACAGATGAGTCCAAAGTGGAACTTTTTGGACAACATGGATCCCATAATGTCTCGCGTAAAGCAAACACAGCATTCCACAGTAAGAACACCATACCAACAGTCAAACATGGTGGTGGTAGTGTGATAGTGTGGGGATGCTTGCTGACCTAAGGACCTGGATGACTTGCCATAATTAAAGGAACCATGAATTCTGCTCTGTACCAGAAAATTCTTAAGGAGAATGTCAGTCATCCTTCCGTCAGCTGAAGCTGAAGCGTAGTTGGGTCATGCAGCAAGACAATGATCCAAAACACAAAAGCAAGTCCACATCAGAATGGCTAAAAAAGTAAAATTAAAGTTTTAGAGTGGCCTAGTCAAAGTCCAGACTTAAACCCAACAGAGATGCTGTGGCAGGACCTGAAACGAGCAGTTCATGCTTGAAAACCTACCAAATGTTATTGAATTAAAGCAGTTCTGCTGAGGAAGAGTGGTTAAAATTCCTCCACAGCGATGTGAAAGACTGATATTGAATTATAGGAAGTGTTTGGTTGCAGTCATTGCAGCTAAATGTGGCGTAACCAGTTATTAAGTGTAAGGGGGCAATTACTTTTTCACACAGTGCCAATTGGTGTTGGTTAACTTTTTTTTCATTAAATAAGTGAAATAAAAAAAAAACAAGTGTTATTTGTTCACTCAGGTTCCCTTTATCTAATATTACATTTTGTCTAAAGACCTGAAAACATCCAGTGTGACAAATATGCAATAATAGAGAAAATCAGGAAGGGGGCAAATACTTTTTCACGCCACTGTATCCAATCTGTAGAAATTAGGAAGTGATCAGTATGAGAATAGCAGTTACATCTGGCTAAATAATACTGAAATCACAGTCCTTAGAGCATAAAAACCATCCAGCTACTGTAAGGCCAATTTCTTGGGCTAATATAATCATCATTTTCCAAGATTAAAGCTTCAACCTCACTGTGCCCTTTCATGTCCAAATCTCCTAAGAGGGCTGAATTTAAGTCCCTTCCAATAATATATAGCCAATTCGGGGTGGTCACTGTGTCCAGCAGTGGTTTCTTAAGAAAGGGGACCCAGTCTGAAGGACGAATGGGTGAATGGTGTAGAAATGTTCAACAAAGCACATTCCTGGTTCCTGAATAGACAGTCCCAGTCAGACACACCTCCCTCCAGATATAGGGTAGCTTGCACCACCTTTAGTAGAAAATTTTTCTTTATGAGGATTGGCAGTGCCTCTACTATGCGGGTGAGCAGCACATGATGCCAGCCGAACCTCCCCTCCCAGGAATGTCTCAATTTCATCTGTTCCACTGTGGACAGTTAGGTTTCTTGGAGGAAAGCCACTATGGTTCCCCCCACACCTTAGTTTCCACAAGATTTGGGCTCTTTTGGTTGGATTTTATACCCCCTCACATTATAAGAAATGCATTTGAACCCCTCTATCATAATTGTGAGCTGCAACCACCAGAATAAAAATTTACTCTGTGACTGTAGAACAAATATGATCTTCAATGATGCAACAGGCAGCAAGCAACCAAACTAATCATAACTGTAGATAAAAGAAAACTTGTGTTTGTATACAGCATGACATGTTCTTCGAAGTGTCAATCACCATCATCCACTTCCCTCAATAAAGTTGTGAAAGTGGCAGAATTGCCCTCAAATGGACAATTCCAATGCCTAAATAAGTTTCCTCCATGGAATAACACACCAGGCCAAGATGGAGTCACCACAATATACTGAGGCACCTTAGGTAATCTTGTAAGTGACTGCCACTGAGGACCAGGAGATTAAATGATTGCCCCAGGGGCTCCCTTGAACTTATTTATTTATAGCATTTTGATAACCGGGTAAAGCCACTGAGACCAGAGGTTCATTTTTCAGGGTCGACCCGGAATTAGTTACATACAGCTTATATAATACAACTCCATCCTGCAATCACTTTTAATGGACTGGTAGGCATGGCTGCACCAAGAGGGAAGAAAAAAACATTTATACAGTCAGGTTCTTTGTCACTCCATGCTATCTGCCTTTGCTTGTGTGCTTGTCTACTCCAGCTGGCCTCCTCCCAGCAGTGGTCTTGCATACTCAGTGTACTCCACCTCAAGGGACTGCTCATTGATTTTTTGGCAAGTGTCACTCAGGAGCTGAAGCCTATAATGCTGGAAGGGCCCCTTACTCTGTTGTCTTTTAATGTACATCCCCACTTGGGCTACCAGCTGGACCCCCAAGCCCAACCACTCCTCATAACCAACTAATGGGTCTCCTTAAAATATCTGGTATAATGATCCAGGGGTTTACCCCTTCTTCCTGGGTAGAGATGTTGCTAAGTTTTACTTTACTGGAGAAGTTGCAAAATTTGCCATTGTGAATAACTTCATGAATTGCCCACTTTGCCACTTGGCACTGAGTTTTCCTGGGGAAGCAGAACTTATTTTTATACCAGCATTGGTAGGTCAAGCAGGCACTCCCCCTTGAAGCAGAAACATGCAGGGTCCTATCAGGGTGTAGGGTAATGACAATAAGTCAGTAGTTGCAGGGGTGGTTCCACTGGGTGAAAAAGAAGACAGAGAGAGATGGACACCGACATCATCCTGAGGAAGGTGGTTAATATGGATAACAGCAGTCTGGGAAGCAAACACAGCAGTAAGAGGGGTGGAACAAAGAGAGGAACAGTGAAGGAAGGGAGTGAAGCAAACAAAGCAAGGTGCCTAGGACAGGCAGGAACTCAGGGAGCAGTTCTAGCAGCATGGATTGCAACAGTGACATGCAGGTGGTAGGAGCTAACACAGGAGAGGCAGGGGCATAAGAGACAGGAGACAACAAACAAGGGCACAAGAGGTAAGGCACAGTAACACTGGAGAGTGTGCAGTAATGCCAGGAGCCTGGGTAATAAAACCAGTGACCTACATGCAATAATATTTGAAACCCATGTGGATTTGGTGGCAGTGATGGAAATCTGAGCCACACAGCATGGTGCCCGGCAACTATCAATCCATGGCTACATGTTATTTAGGAAGGATGGGGCAGGGGAAGAGGAGGAGGAGGAGGAGGAGTGATTTTATATGTGATGATTGCATAAACGCCATGGAGATCAGGAGCAGGGGAGGGCATGGATGCAGAAACTTTATGGGTTCAGGTAACCATAGCAGGGGAGTTGGAGGATCATCGGGTAAGTGTTCTACTGTACACAGGTCACTTTCTCAGAAGGAGAAGGCAGACAAGAAGGTGGCAGGGGAAAGCAGAAGGGCAGAGTAACAGGGTGAGGTGCTGTTGGGGAGGGGTACTTTAACATGCTCGATATAAACTGAAGCATCTCACTAGCAGTAAGTGCTAGAGACTTTACTAGAAGCATTCCCAGTACAGAAGGTAGAGGATCCTACAGAGGTAGGGGTATTCCAGATTTAGTCCTCATAATCCAGAACAGCATTGGGAAGGTCTCAGTTTGTGAGCGTCTGGGATCTATTGATCACCAGACCATGTGGTTCAAAATAAGACTGTGGTAGAAAGCAAGTGGTCACTAACAAAATTAATAAACTTCAGGTGTGCTGATTTTATCAAGATGAGAGAGCTAGAGATATAAAAGTGAAATGCTGTCTGTGTGTTAGTACTGCTTGTGCTGTTGAGCTGTACTTCTGTCTTGGACTTTTGAATTATTTAGCACTTTTCAGCATGAGTGGAGCTCTACAAGTCCTGTCAGGTTGTAGGCAGAGAGGCGAGGGGGTGTTTTAAATCATCCTCCCACCTAACCATTTCTGTACAATACTCTGGGGCTCACTATTAGTTTTAAAACGTATGCCACGCATGAGTGGTGTTTGTAATTGACAACAGTTTTAATTTGTGACAAATACTAATGGTGTGATTACACTCTCTTAACCCAGAGAAAGCTACTTCTAGGTTACTCTCCCTATAAATTTGGTCCTGCTGTGAGGAGGGCGAGCATGAGCAGGGTGTGCATATCGAGCATGAAGACACATGCAGAGACTCGTGCATCGGAGTGTGTTATGTGTGTTAAGTGTAGGAAGTGTAGTGAGGAAGCTAACATTACCCAAACTAAAATCAGACCATCAGGTAGGCCTCACCTAAATCACAGGGGTATCTATAGCGATATTTAGTTTGTAACCCATAGTCTGCAAAAGAGTACAAAATTTATATGGTATGATCATGGACTGTAGTGAACTTTTAAAAGGAAATTATGGCATCAAATGTACAAGCTGTGATATGTACTTAATTAGCGATGTCCCTATAATAGAGGAACTGTTTACTTGTCTAAAATATAAACAAAATGATGAACTACTGGCTGAGGTATCCTTATTCAACACTAGAGTAAAGGCATTCAAAATCAATCAAATTAGCATGCACCAAAGAATGAATAACAACCTAACAAACCAATATCATCACAAAATATAGTAAAAGTGAGAGAAACTAATAGCCAACATCTAGACCCTGCACCACACACTCCACAATTAAATAACAGTATTCAAAATACAATAGGTATGGCCTCCCCTTATATAGTTACCCTTTATCTACCTAAACATAATAAAAAAAGAATAACAGATGAGGAAGGAGGTGACTATCCAGATGAAAACTGATAACATATTCAAAGTACAAGACCAATAAAACAGGGAAAAAAGGCAGATACATTTACAATACCACTGTACAACAGTTTTGACCCATTGACCCAAACAATGAAGGACACCCAAATTGCTCCCTCTGTCTAAAATGCTTCCACCCACTTAATAACAACATCTGAAAATACCATAGGAACAATTCAAGAAGTAACATTACCACCCCAAACCATTTCATCTTTAATATGTCCTAACAATACAACTGAGAAGACCCCAGAAATCATGTTAACTTCTGAAAACAACATCCATAGTAGCAATACATAAACGACCACATTAATAATGATAATCAAGCACTGCAAAAACAAATATATATACTAGGGGACTCAATGACTAAATTTACTGATAGGTACTCAACCAGAGGCAATAAGTGGGGCCAAGATTAGTGATATAGCTTCCTTACTGCCTGGAATTTTTCAACCAATAATAAACCCTAAAATTGCGATCCTACATGTGGGAATGAATGATATCAGGAGACATGAGGTAGACAGTATTATAAAATATACTAAAATAGCTATTAAGACCCTCCAAGATCTAAAAGCAGTACCGATCATCTATGAAATTTTACCTGTACCTAGGGCAAGTTACAATAGACAAAAAAATCTAAAATATTACAACAATTGGTTAAGAAGATGGTGTCTGGAAAACAACATCGATTGCATTAGGACTTGGGAACTATTTGACAATAGACCATACCTATACGGGTACGACGGTTTACATCTGAGTAAACAGGGTTCAATACTCCAGTGATGTATTTTCCATAAAAAATTACAAGAATACACTATGGTAAAAACTAGATCCCAAGGGGCAAAGGATCAAATCAAATTGTACAATGAACCCATCTCAAACTAATAACTCAATAAAAATTAAGGTATATCAAAATAAAAATAATACAGGTCTTACTTTTCTACTTACAAATGCACATAGTTTACATCATGGTAAATTGGACAAACTCGAAATAATACTAAAAAGAGACAATATTGACATAGCAGCAATAACTGAAATATGGTGCAGGGACTCATTCAGTTGGAAGGTTAACATAAAAGGCTATACAACTTATTATAAGAACAGATCAAGAAAAAAAGGTGGTGGTTGCCTTATTTATAAAAGAGTGTATAGTATTTAAATCAATATGCAATTTAATTCGACAATACCAATTAAACTATTTGGGTTGAAATTATAAATAAAAAACATAAAGAATTTATAATAGGAGTATGCTATAGACCACCCAATACAGACACTATAACTAATGAGGCAATCTTAAAAGATATTTCAGATAAAACTGACAAAGATGCCATCATATTAGGAGACTTCAATCTGCCTGGGATAAATTGGACCAATGGTATGACTAGAACCCACCAAGAAAGTATTTTTCTTGAAATGTGTGAGACTAACAGCCTCAAACAGTTAATATCTGAACCCACCAGAAATGTTAACATCCTAGACTTATTGTTAACTAATATTCCCGATAACATCAACAATATTAAGGTCAAGGACCCCTTATTAAATTCAGATCATAACACTATAACATTTGACATAAATTTCACAGTTAATAAAATATCTGGGAAAACAATTTTAAAACATGATACTTTAGCTAATATCAATCAAATTATGGAGCCACTATATACTTGGGATTGGGATGATGGATTGACCAACCCTGAAAAACTATGGACCAAAATCAAAAGTAAAATTCTTGACTTAGAAGCTAAACTGGTGCCTGACAAGATTATTTATAATAGTAAGGGGAAATTATCTATTTGGCTAACCCCTTCAATTTCTAAACTTATAAAAGGAAAAAGAAAGGCATTCAGAGCCCTCAAAAGAGACAACAGTAGTTACAACAAAAATAAGTATAAAGAAACTCTTAGGAAGTGTAAAAACAAAATCAGAACAGAAAAAACTAAATTCAAATTTAAATTACTATTTATAAAAGATGGGTGTAAGAGCTTTTTTCCTATGTAAATAATTAAACATCTTCACAAAAATCGATTGGACCCCTAAAAATTGGGTCTACTGAAATCACTACACTGCAAGAAATGGCAGAATTAAATAATTATTTCTGTTCAGTTTTCAGTAAAACTAATCCATCAACCATAAAACCAACTGCTAACATATCTTTATCTGACAATAACATGATTGAAATAACCAAAACAGAAATTAAATTCCAGCTTGATAAACTAAATATTATGAAATCACTGGGACCTGATAAATTACACCCTAGATTTATAAATATGATTTCTAACTGGTTAATTGATCCATTACATAAAATATTTTCAGTGTTCTTATCCAGTGGAATTATTCCTACCAACTGGAAATTGTCAATGGTCACTTCTATTTTTAAGAAGGGTTCAGCCAGTGATGTGGTAAATTATAGACCCATTAGTCTAATCAGTGTACCAGGGAAACTATTTGAAGCAATATTAAAGAATAAGTTAGAGGAAGACATGTTAAAAAAAAGGGATAACGGCTACATCTCAGCACAGTTTTAAAAATGCAAGATCTTGCCTCACTAGCAATCTAATATGCTATGAAAAAGTAAGTGAATTCATCAATAATAAAACACCAGTAGATTTAATCTACTTGGACTTTTCTAAAGCATTTGATAAGATGCCCCATCAAACTTTATTTGAAAAAATGCATAAACTTGGAATCAATAGTTTACTAGTGAACTGGGTAGATGGATGGCTCAAAAACCATACACAAACTGTTAATAAAAGGGGTTATCAATCTTTTGTTGTAATAGTGTCTAGCAGTGTGCCACAGGGCTCTGTCCTGGGGCTAGTGTTGTTCAATGTGTTTATTTCAGACATGACCTTGAATCTACATAATCTGGCCATTAAATTTGCTGATGACACCAAAATACTAGCCAAAGTTAAAACAAAAGAGGACATTAAGCAAATTGAACAAGATTTAATTACAATAGAGGCTTGGGCACATAACAATGGCATGGAGTTTAATAGTAATGAATGTGTAGTTATGCACCTTGGTGAACTAATTAACTTTCAACCATATACATTACATGGTTAGACACTACGTAGCGTTACTGAAGAAAAGGATCTTGGCATAATCATAACCACTGACTTAAATTTTAGTAAACACTGTGGCTACCTGGTAAACAAAACTAATCATATAATAGGTTGTATTAGAAAATCTTTTATATCTAGAAACAGAGACTGTGTACTGCCCCTTAATAGAGCTTACATTAGGCCCCGCCTCGATTATTGATCCCAGCTGTGGAGCCCTTATCTTAGGAGGGACATGTCTAGAATTGAGGACATTCAAAGATGGACTACTAAAATTATTAATAATATGCAAAATAAAACCTATGACCAACGTCTGAGTGAGCTAAACATGTACACCCTAGAACAACATAGAAAAAGGGGTGACTTATTACTAATGTTTAAAATCTCAAAAGATCCGGAACTAATGATAGAGCTAGGCATGACATTTGTATCTAGATCATGCAAACTTAGAAGTCACAAATATCAATTACTGCTAACTTATCCCAAATATAATAACAGAAGATACTTTTTTACACAAAGAATCTTTCCAATTTGGAACTCACTGCCAACATATCTTGAAAATTCAACTAACGTAGAGACCTTCAAAAACAATTTAGACACCTACTTATTTCAAGCTTGGTAATTCTTTCCAGTGTGCTGGAAGATGCACTCATATGGGTACTCCACCTTCTCTGCATCTAACTCTTCCTAGTATAACATCCTAGTAGTATTACTCAGGGAAAAGCTAATGGGTTATGGGATGCTGTGAGGGTAGACAGCAGATGGAGTCTAATTAAACAGGGAGTACTGGAAGCCACAGATCTCTGTGCAAAGGCAGTTGATAAAAATAAGAGGGAAATTAGACCATTGTGGTATACAAAGGAAGTAGGAGACACAGTAAAAAACAGAGAGAGAGACACAAAAAAAGGAAAGCCTTCAAAAACTGCAAGGCTAAACAGACAGAGAGGAAAACAGGGAAGTGTACCTATGCAGGATAATGGAGGCCAACAGGGAGGTGAGACAGGCAAAGTAAGATGCAGAGTTAAGGATTGCAAAGGGAGTGAATAAGGGTGACAAGATGTGTTTTCTGCCACATTAGGACAAAATGCAAACCAGAGAGAGGACAGTTAGACTGAAGATAGGGGAGAGATGGAAGGAGGGGGATAAATAAAAGCAGGCATACTCAGTGAGTATTTCTGTTCTGTATTTAGAGTGGAAGCCAAGAGTCTGCTACCAAAATGATGACTCAAGGACACTGGGCGTGGGTGGGGGGAGAGAAAAGGGTACAAATCAACATGTAGCCCATAACTAAGTGTAAGCCCTCCTCCAAAGTCTACAGGTATTATGGTGGCAACAGCTGCCTTCAAGGAGGGGACTCACACAGTTACACCATTTACACTTACGTAACCTCTGGGGAACCACAGTCACTCAGCGAGGTATTCAGCCTGCAAATCAAGAGGGTCAGAAGAACAACAAGCACACAACACAACACAACACAACACAACACAACACAACATAACATAACATAACATAACAGAATATCCAAACTATGAAAAGACTTGAGCTAGGATCCTTTTTATTCCTCAGAAGCTCATGAGCATATTATTCCACAAAAAGTTATCTCCTGTTTTTTCACTTTCACTCCCTCCTCACAAAACCCCTTTTCTGTTTCCAGAGTCTATTTTGTGAACATGAAAATTCAGTCTGTGCTTCCCTGGGTTCGCAATCTAACATGGGTGGGGTAAAGACAGGCATGCAGGTTCTGAAAGGGATGACTAGGAACATCCTCCACATGTCCACATTCCATGCGGCATGAATAATAACATTCAGGGTCCATCCAACCCTCCTTTTCTTCTCACACCCTCTGATGTTTAATTACTGACAGCAATGAAACAACAGAAAAGTCACACCAGGCTGGTGGTGTTTAAATTAATGACTGATGAATAAAACTAAAAATCCAGCACTCATCACAAAGGACGTACTCAAGAATTGCTCAGTGAAAGTTCATCTTTACCCACGTGCCACACAGAAGACACAAAACAGTACTGAATGTCTGACATGTTTTGGATTCCTGAATTGATCCTTGAACTGATCCTTTGATAAAGGATCAGGTCAGTGATCCGGAATGCATCAGGCATTCAATATTGTTTTGAGGCATCTGTGTGGCAGCTGGGAAGAATAAAAGATGAACTTTCACTCAGCAGTTCTCGAGAGGTGTCCTTTGTGATGTGGTGATGAGTGCTGGATTTTTACTTCTGTTCATATTTACTGACACCAGACGGTACCTTTGAGATGACTGACACTATACTTTCTACTTCATAGACTTGTGGGACTTCATGTCTCCCTGAAAATCATAGAGCTTCTGAAGTGAGGGGCTCACCAAAGCTCTGGGTCCTGACTTGCCCATCTAGCACCCTTGGGGAAACTCCACTCTGTGCACTGACACAGAGCTCCCCAGAGTCTCTGGGCACTGGCAGTCCTGTCTAGCATGGTCCTACATTTAGCACAGTGTATCTGTCCCTTCATGTCCCATGGCATCTTCCCTCCAGTTTTACATGTGTACTGAAATCTTCTGTCTTCTTTCTGTTCTCCAGGCCTGGATTGGGGGGGGGGTCACTCCCCTGGACGTCCTGATAAATGGCAGCCACCCCAACTCAGTAGATCTCTGTGGCTTGACTCAAACTGCAACAAGGTCTAGATAGGTAGCAGACACTGTGCGCCTCATGCGTGCCTCCCAGTAACTGGCTACCACCAACCTTTGCTCTCCAGCTCCAGTTACTGACTCTTCCCCCTTGGAACAAGCTGATCCAGTCTTCCAGGGGCATAGAAAGAGTAGCAACATGAGGTCCATAGACACTTTTAAAGGAGCACTCTTCTTAGAGATGCTACACAAACCCTCTTTGTAAAGCTCAATGACCTTGGTGAGCTCCAAGGCATACAAGGCAACAGTCTTCCTACCATGTGACTAAGGACTGGCCACTCCTCCACCATACAACCCCTAAATATGGCTTGTCACTATGTGGGTAGCGCATCACACATAAAAACGCAGAAGAAAACAGGAGCTTCCTAAGCCTCAAGGTTCTGCATTCTTGAAGCTCTTCTGACAGACCCTCCCCCAGGCCCCTCGGGGCACTGTGCCCAAGTGACCCAGAGTGGCACATCAGATCTAAACCATAGGGCAACACAGTCAAAACCTATCAGCCCACCCTAGGGCTCCTAACTAGCACATGTGCCTGTACCCCAACCAAACGTAAATGTACCCCACCGTATCATGCAGTGTAATTTCTTCACATCCCTATACTCCCATATTCATTATTATATGTTCATATCCACACCTTTTACAGGAGGTTTTTTTTTTTTTTTTTTTACTTTATATTTATTGTTTGACATAACAAACACACAGTTACTACTTTGCAGTAGAAGATATACATTCATATCTTAAGCATGAGGGCACCACTCATCTTAATATTACTTCATTATCTATCTTTACTATTAAGATACGTCTTTAGGGGGCAAAACTATTTTAAATCTCAGTCAGTAACTCCATTTATGCTGCATCTTAAGAGTCCATAAGCAGCATGTATTTACTTTCTTATAGTGTCTGGTTGAATATCAGTTGTGCGTCCCCTGCCTACTGGAGGTCAAAGAGCTTACGACATGCTTTACTGAAGTTTTGTCACTAATGTCACTATACCTATTAGACAGAGCAACAGAATAATTATTGACTTTAAAGTGCTTAATATATAGAAAACTGCAGAGGAAGCAACCTCGACCCCATAAAATCATCACATTAAAAAAAATGAATTTACATAGTGCACATTCACTCAAGTCCTTCTTAGAGCCGATTTAATCTTACTTTAAACTTAACAATTTAGTGGAAACTTGATGCTAATGTGGTGAACGTAATGCCTTCCGGGTCAAGGTGGGCAGCCGCCTCAAAGGTAATTCAACAAAGTAGAACCCAACTTGAACTGTGACTTGTGCTTACCTGAGGTCGAACCAAATACTCACCAAGCCCCGAAACCATGCAAGCCTAAATTAAATATAATAGGTCTGACTAAACAGAACTGGTAATCCCTTCAAGTAACCTCCTTTGATGAATCAGATTCTTCCTGCTCCTCTCTGGATTGCTGTACTGGTGTATTCTTTTTTGCCCACTTCAGGGCATCCACCAGGTTGCTAAAATTGAAAATCTTCCCATGATGTACAATTCATAATGTGGCAGGAAAGAGGATGCTGTGTGGGATCTCTGCTTCTCGCAGCATTGCCTTCACCCCATCAAAGCTTTTTTTTTCGCTGTGTGGTGTAACATAAGTCAGTGTAGAGCCATGCCACCTGTCCATCCTGTAGCATGGTTCCCTTTTACCACGATAAAGCAAGTACGTAGTCCCTGCTTCCCACTCCATCCAACACTACCATAATGGTACACAGAATATCCATGGCTGTCATCCTGCCAGAGGTGTAATTCTGTATGCTTTCTGGATGGGGATCAGCTTGAGGGTACTTGCGTCCCCAGTTGCTGCTGGACCCATTCCAAAAGAAAGAGGGGCTAATGATCCCCCTCACTCCCTCCGGAATGCCGACCAAGTGGAGATTTGCTGCTCTTGCCTGGTTTTCAAGCATCTCCAGGTGCACTCTTAGGTGGACATTCTCTTTTTATTAAGTTAGCTGTCACTCCCAAGGCAGCATAGGATCACTTTGTGGCTTCAATGGATATGATTCTGGCAGAATCCATAGTGGTTTCGAGTGTCACCACTTGGTTAGTTAGTCCATCAAATTTGTTGGCCAGTCCGGCAACAGTTTGTATCAATTGGGAGATCTTTACTACCAGAGACTGCAGTGTTTCTTCTGCAGGCTCTCCAGGCAGTAGTGCAGTTTGATTTTGGGTCGACTGTGTGATAGAGGCTCCTATCACTCCCTTGTTTTTTACTTCATCAGCTGAGGTCTTATCCTTATGGGGATTACTCATTTTGTTCTCCTGATGTTCATACACTGTCCGCTGTATTCTGCGTGATTTTTTTCTCAGAGCTAGGTTATCTCCCAGTTTAATCTGTGTTGTTACTCCATGCTCTAAGCCTGAGCAGCCCTTTTGCTCGGGCTCCACAGCACCCCTCCCCCGGAGGCTTTTTTTCTTCATCACCTTCCTGCAGCTGGAACAGCTAAAATGGAGACATAAGAACAGTACCATACACTTATAGACAAGACTATGCTTTGCTCCACTGGATATCCCATAGGAAATACATCATCATCATGCACACAAAATGGAAGAAAAGGTGGCCCAGTATCCATCTAAGGAACATGGTCCCCCTAGGGGGAAAGTGTCACTTTGTGTCCAGAAAATATGTAAGCAATATGACATCAGTGGGTGTTGCTAGTACCGAGATACCCACATACCCAGAGGAGTAGTTAGGCACAAGACCGCAGGTCGAGTGCCTTCAGCCTGTGGGTGTGCAGTTATCTCTACTGCTACCAACCATATCTTATTGCTTATATAAAATGGGCCCATAGGCAACTTTGAAAAAAAAAAAAAACATTCTAAAAGCTTTCAAAGTCACACACAAAAAAAATACTAAAATGTTGCTAAATAATGTAAAATAGTCCTTCCACAGATGTTTTTCACCTGCCAGTCATCTGCCTTTCTTCACACTCAGTACTGTGTGTGATTGTTTACCATGGAATAGAAGAATTCAAAGCTCTACATTATTCCAGCAGTAGAATGTTCCCACCCACAAACACACACAGAATGTTAACATGGAATACATGAATTCAACATTCTTATGAGCTCAACTGGCATAGAGACAAAGACACACACAGGCCTGAAGTGGAGCCAGAACCTCAGTTTTATCTGTTGTCAGGTAAGGAGACGGGATTCCTCTGACAAAGTGGTAGGATTAGGAGGGGGAATTTTCATGGTAATCAAAGAAACACCAGCAATGGAAACTCTGAATAGTACTTGATTTTTTGAATGTGTGTATGTGTGTAAGGAGGGCTCATGAGTGTAAATAATAATAAAGAAATTACTTACATTATTTAATTTAATGGACTTGTATTTTTAGGGCCTAGTCAAGTTTTTTGTATATGAGTAAAGGCTGCAGCCATGTTTGTGATGGAAACTAGGAAATAGGTGGCTTACGAATTCTATGAGTTGCCCTGGTTGGCAGGGACTTGTTTTAGCCAGTGATGGCACTCTCCTATTGCAATGGCTAGAGTCAAGTCTCTGCCAATCAGGACACAGGGATTTCGTTGCCCATTTTATATCATTATGTCCTAAATAGAGTCAACACCACGAATGGTGCAAATAACATCCTCACAGGATAACCCCAAACCCTGTGTCCCACCAAGGTTAATTAAAGACAGTACATCATCAGTCTGCAGTGCAGAACAACAGGCTCCTTCTCTTCATTCTCAGCCAGTGGGGATGAATGTGCCCCAAGAGGGCTGTGCAGGACATGGGTGGATCTTCATCCTGAGAGGACTTGGTCATACGATGAAACTTCGCAAAGATCTCGGGGCCCAGGAACCCCCTTTGCTTTTGAGGCTTGAGAGCATGGCAAAACGTTCTGAACTTTAAACAGATGAAATACTGGAACAGTGAACTGGGGTTGGTGCCTCCTCTGGCAGCTTGTCACCCTGAGGTAATCAGGAGGCTCCCCCCCTTGGGTATTCAAATGCTGGATTCCAATTGGAAAGGGGGGGAATATAGTGTAGTTGATTCAGAAATAGTACCTAAGTCTGTACATGGAACTCCATAAGAGTCTTTGCCCTCCACAGTGAATTTTTAGTAATTCCCCTTTTCATTCCTCACTAATGCATAATGTTTGAACAAGGCCAGGCCATTGTATACATTTTTAAGGATAGATAGGACAGTCTGCTGGGCTTCTTGATGGGAGTCCTCACTATTTTTCTCAGTGATACCATGCTTCTTCCATACTTTCTGTAGAGCTGCCTCCATCAGCCTAGTCCCCCAATTTTATTATTCCATGTCCCACAGCCATTCAGGGAACTAGGGATATTGGTTATCAGGGTAGTCCGCCTTGTGGACCATTCTCTCTGGTTGGCTTCACTGGGAGAGGATCTGTACAGAGGTTCTTGGAGCTTATACTGGGAGTAGCCAATTTTTCTCACAGTAGGCCTGGAGATTAGGGTTGGCCCAGTGTGGTGAGGATCCCACAATTCTTTTTGCAGTTGGCATCTCCAGTGACATAAACTGAGGCTGGAACCCTCCTTGCCATGTGGGCTATCCCACCCACTAACGTCTTTCCTCTTCCTTGGCTGCCTGACTTGCCCTGCAGGCAGCAGTACCACTTGGCAGTCCCAGCAACCTGGTAGCGAGCTGGCTCAGGGGCAGACAACCCTGCTGTGGATGATCTATCCAGGGTCCGCCCCTCGTGGTCTCTTCTCAGTGGGGAGGGCAACTGAGAACTCCATCAACAGCAGCTTGCTACTCTCCATAGAGACCTTACAGGCAGTACTTCTATTCCATGGGGCAGGCTCTGGGGCCAGTCCTGGCTGGCACTGAAGGAGTGGGTTGAGCCCACACATCGAGTGGCTACAAATCAAGCCATCCTGAGAGGGAGGGTATTTAACGTTGTCATGAGCACCATGTCCTGGGGGCACAGGCCTTTCCCATGGGTCCATAATGGACTTCTCTGAGTCAGCATGGGAAACTTCACTCAGGGCTCTGGAAAATAAAGCAGCTCCTCACATTGCCACATACCCCCCATATTTACACACACAAGCTGAGGGGCACATCTGATACCTCTGCCCCATGTGACTACACCTCACACACTGCAGGTCGTAAACTGTAGTGGGGGTACTGTCCTTCCTCTGAGCTAGCCATTCCAAAAACTGTAAAGGGGATTTTAATCTCCTGCTCCTTGGGGTATTCTGCCATAGTTCTAATGTTGGGCACAAAAGGGGTTTCATATGCAGCCTCCCCTGCAAAGCAAACACACCCATGACTGATAGTTTCATGCTACTGGCCAGTCACTTTCTCATAACTCTCACCTGCTCTAGGCTCACATGCGCTACTTTTCCAATTGCAGGTCTAACTTTTGCCATTCTTCCCACTTAACTGTGCTTTCTGAGGTACACTCTCCAATTACTTGATGTGCACAGTACTAACAGATTTTGATCTGAGGGTTCATGACTTCCTGATGCTCTCAGTTCGAGTCACACTTAGGCAGGCTCCACTCAGAGATCTATACACTCCAGCTGGGAGTTATTAATAATTTCACTGTCAGTTTTTTTAAAATGAAAGTTAGTAAATTAAATTGTTGGGTTTTTTTTAGCACAGAATCCAGACATGTTGCATGCCTCTTCTTGAACTCATTCCTCAGACAGCTGGCACACATCATATGTGGCAAGACTACGTGCTCAGGCCACACACCCTTTTCAATCATGAGCCAGTCAGCTATTAGATGGTCTTGGTTCATTTGCATATTCATAAGGTTGTCACATGCACACCTCAAAGGTTCTTCTTGGCTATAACTCTTTCTTGAACATGCAAACACAGGCTTCCCGTCATCACAAAGAGCATGAAATAGTGCTGTGAGGACAGTGCCATCTTGGGATGGCACTATGCAGCAAAATAAAGTCAACAGTCCTGCAGCTATTCCCTGATACCTCTTGACATGCCCTGGGCCCTGCCCCGTGGAGCCCCAAATCCTGGACAATCCCCCAGTGTAAGCCCTCCTCCAAGGTCTAAGGGTATTATGGTGGCAAAAGTCACTTTCAATGAAGGGACCTACACAGTTACACAATTTACACTTACTTGACCTCTGGGCTAGCAAAAGACCTCCAGGCACTCAGCAAGGCATTCAGGCTGCAAATCAAGGTAGGTTAGAATAACAGACACATAACATAACAGAATGTCCAAACTGTGTAAAAACCTGAACTAGGATCCTTTTTATACCTCAGAAGCTCATTAACATATTATTTCACAAAAAGACGTCTGCTGTTATTTCATTTTCACTGCCATCCTCCTCACAAAACCATTTTCTCTTTCCAGAGTTCATATCATGATCACTCTAAAATTCAGTCCAGGATTCCTGGGGGCTACAAGCTAGCCCAGGTGAGGTACAAATGGTCAAACACAATGGCCCTGAAAAAGGTGACTAGAAACATCCTCCAGACAGCCATATTCTAGGCAGCATGAATGTGAACACTCAGGGGCCATCCAACCCTCCTTTTCTCCTCACACTCTCTGATATTTACGGACAGGCAGGGGTTGTGCCTTTGAGATGACTAACACTGTACTTTCTATTTCACAAACTTGTGGTACTTTGTGCCTCCTGAAAATCTCAGGGATTCACAAGTGTGGGATTCCCCAAAGCTCTGGGCCCTCACTAACCCGTCTAGCACCCTTAGAGAAACTGCACTATATGCACTGACATAGAGCTCCCAAGAGTTTCTGTGCACTGGCTGGCCCATCTAGTGTATCTTTCACCTTATCTCCCATGGTATCTTCCTTCTAATTTTTGGTATGCACTGAAATCTTCTGCCTTCTTTTTGTTCACCAAGCCTGGCATGTGGGGGGGGGACACCCCTCCTCAAGGGTCCTGACAAATGGCGGCTGCCATAGCTAAGTAGATCTCTGTGGCTTGTTTCAAACTGTAAAGAGGTCCAGACGCAGAGCAGGCACTGTGTGCCTGATGCATGCACCTCACTAATTCATTGCCACCAGCCTTTGCTCTCCATCTCCAACTATTGGCTCCTCCCTCTTGGAACACCAGATCAGACCAGCTGACCCAGTCCTCTTGTGGCATAGACAGCACAGCTACAAGCAGGGTCCTTAGAGGAGCTACATAAGGAAATGGTGATGATGGGTCTCAAAGCTCTGAAACTGGATAAATTAATGGATACAGACTGGCTGTTTGGACACTTGAAAGCAAGTTTTGCTCACCATGGAGTGCCAGAGACTCTGGTATTGGACAATGGTCCACAGTTCAACTGTTCAGCCTTTCTCAATTTTGCAAAAGACTATGTCTTTGTACATCTCACAAGTAGTCCAACATATCTGCAAAGCAATGGAAAAGCCGAAAGAGCAGTAGAAACAGTAAAGCGACTTCTCAAGAAAGCTGTTGATCCATTCAAAGCTTTACTTGCCTTTTTTTTCTGTCTGAGTAAACATGGTAGCACAAGTGTCAACCAAATCTCAATAGCTGGAAAACTATACAAGCTACACATACACAACCAGCATCAAAGTTGTTCAGGACACAAAAGACCTTTACAATGAGGGTAGTCAGTAAGCTGAATTCCTTTTATTTTATTTTTTTTAAATACACCCATCTGAAGTGGGTGACTTGTTAAAAAAAATAAAAATTCAGGTAATTAATTTGTATATTATAAAAAACATAAAGAATTCAGCTCAGTGACTACCCTCATTGTAAAGGTCTTTTGTCTTGAACAACTTTGCTGCTAAAGTGTTCACCTGCTCACACTAGGATGAGTATCTCTTTTTCAATTTGTGCATAGTGCTGTTTTGTTGGTGTCAGTGCTCTTGAGACATACCCAACAGGTTTCTAGTGGTTTTCATGCTTTTGCTTCAGGACCCCTCCTAGTCCAAATGATGATGCATCTGACACTACGTTTGTTTCTTTGTTGGTACTGAACAAGCCTAGGGTAGGTGGTGCCATGAGTTCTGCTGAGAGCTGTAAGCCCTTGGTCTTGAGCTGAACCCAAACCCAGTGGTTCGCCTGTGACAAAAGTTCTCGTAGGGCTTTTGTTTTCTCTGCTAAGGCAGGTGTGAACTTCCCCAGTTAGTTAACAATTCCCAGGAAACCTTGAAGACACATTTGTGGGACTTGTCATCCTCTGTATGGATTCCAAATTTTCTGTGTCAGGTTGTGCACCATTGTCTGAGATGATATGTTGATGTGCCCAGGAAACACACTTTGGTTTTCCCAAACTCACATTTCTTGGCATTCAGTGTGAGCTCTGCATTATGGACCTTTCTTAAAACTGCATAGTCTCTCTGGTTGTGCTTCTCTCTGGTGCAGTTGCAGACAAGGATATTGTCCATGTGGCACACAACCCCCTCCAAGTCTTCCAGGACCGGACACATTCTGCACTGGAAATGCTCAGGGGCAAATGAGATGCCAAAGGGCAATCTTCGAAAGCAATGGTGTCCAAAGGGTGTAATGAAGGTGGTCAGTTTCCCTGATATCTTTGACAGGCCTATCTACCAAAATACTGCATTGGCATCAAGCTGAGTGCAGAGAATTGCTTCTCCCAGCACCCACAGCATCTGCTGCACTGAAGGAAGGATGAATTTCTCCTGTATCACTGAATTGTTCAGCTTGGTTAGGTTAACACAGATTCTTACTGCACCATTTGGCTTTGAGACCACTACCATTACAGCACACCAGTCTGTTAGTCCCTCAGTCTTGGTGATCATGCCCAGATTCTCCATTCTGGAAAGTTCCTCTTTAACCTTGGACATAAGCAGAACTGAGATCCTTCTGGGTGCTGTCAGTGAAAATGGTATGGCTCCTGGTGTAAGCTGAATATGGTACTCTTCTTTGAGTTCTCCTAAGCCACAGAATAATGATGGGAACTCCTCACTCCACTTGCTTTGTTCCATACTATCGAGTCTGGCAATAAGATGAAGTTTCTTGATTGCTTGTCTACCTGGCAATGGGGTATGAGGGGTTCTTCAGAGCATAAATGTTCCCTTGACCTGCATTTTTGCCTTTAATTAAAGTGGCAGTGAACACTCCACATACATCCTGGGCGTATCCCCATGGCCCCATCAGAACTTTACTTGTGACCCACAAAGGTATGCAGTGTTTGCCCCACAGTTCCTAGTACAGGTTTTCTGCCACGGCTGTAATGTGCACACCTGTGTCTATCTTGAACTCTGTTGGCATTTTATTGATGAGAAATGTCATTTTCCAGCAAGTTCCATTGGTCTGAATCAATCCCCAGAAAGCATACTCTGTATCATAGTCTGGCACTTCTTGAACTTTGTAATTTGTTGCTTTTGACCAACATACACTCTTGTAATGAGCTCCCCTTCTAGCATGTATGGCAAGTGATATAACTTGCTGGACACTGAGCTCCTGGATGTGACAGTTTGTTCCAATACCTCCTGCATGGCTTCTGTGTGTCCTTTCTCTTGTGGGATATCCATCTGCTCTACTGATCCTGCATCACTTTTGGAGCTGCACTGGATTTCTTTCCACTCCTCCCAATGGAAAAATGCTTGCCTTGCATGGTCTTCACATGTTGGGTGCTTTGTTCTGCTATGGACTCTGCTAAGCTATTGGCTATGTGAAACCTTTCAAAATGTCCAAGCCATTTTGGAAAGTCGAAAGGTTCAGGTGGCTGGATCTGATAGGTCACTGTTTATTGCTTAGTCACAAAACTGAACTGAGTAAAGCCACTTTAAGCTGTATTGTATACTTCAGCAAAAATGGTGACTGTCTTTTTAAAACATTCTGAGTCTCTAAACACTTTTGCTTTGCAAGCCTGCTTCAGTGGAGTGTGTTACATTTTCTCTTTGCTCTCTGTGCCTTTTCTGCCCCTCCAGCTCCCACCTTACTGCACTCTTCCCCCCATGGTAGTTAAGAAGAACAGTAATGGAACAGTCTTACCAGCTGGCTGGGCTTCAGTTCTGCTCCTGCCTTTTTTCCCTCTGGTGCTGCCTTTGGTCCCAGAGGCAGGCCGGTGCTGTAGCTCTAACTTGGCTTCTCTGTTGACGGCTCGGCTCTCGCTATGGACCATGCTGTACTCGTACAAACGGACTCTGGATTTTTTTTTTTGCTACAATAATAATAAAATACACTGCAACATGCTCCTGCAGGCCTCTACTGACTGTCCAAAGACAAACTGTTCAATGGAGGGCTCTGGATTACAGATGGGGGCTGATTCTGTTACCTTCTGACACCATGTTGTGTGTGCTACTAATAACCATGCTGCACACAGGCTGAAGGTAAGATGGCAACCAGTTTATTTACAGGAAGTTCCTCTGGGTAATTCCTCCCAGAGGTCATACAGTAAACTAGGTAGGCTGGCTTAGCTGTAGTGCCACCTATCACCACAGTAACAAAAGGGCTGTTTCTCACATTTGGGGCCAAAATCGGCACAAATCACAATGTTATGAGTAAACATTGACAGACTTCAACCTTTCCTCATAACTTTGATGTTTTTTACCTTTTCATCCCATACTGTGAACATAGGCTTTTTATGACCCCACCTTATGATCAAGACAGGTGACATTTGTTTAAATCTCATCAGAAAGATTATTTTGGAGTGACTGCAAAAACGTGTTTTGGAGGGGATTTGAAAATGACTCTTGTCATGTTCATTAGGTGGGGTAACAAGAGGCCTATATTGAAAACGTGGGAGCAAAATCTGCAAAAACCACACAGTTGTATATAAACCTTGAAAAAATCCAATGTTTCTTCATAATTATGTTGTTTTTTGACATTCTGACCCCACATATTCAACAGGCTTTTTACAGAAACATAAAAACTGACGGCAGATGTGGGCCACTTGGCCCACTCAGTCTGCCCATTTTTCCCTAGCTACATTCTCACTGCAAGCCCTACTTGATCTAGGGCTCTTGTTCCCACCCCTCTTCCTTTCCACTGCAATTCCCTTTTGCCTATTCCATGCATTCTTGAACCCCACCACCACCTCTACTGGAAGGCTGTTACAGGAATCCATCACACTTTCCGTAAAGTACTTCCTCACATCTCTCTTGAATTTGCCCCTTCCAGTTTCATATCATGTCCCCTTGCTCTTGAGGACCTTTTTTGTCTGAAAAATACTTACCTCCTTACCTTATTTACTACAATGAGGTATTTAAAGGTCTCTATCATATTGCCTCTCTCTCCCGGGGTGTACATGTTGAGGTCCTTTAGTCTCTCCTTGTAGGGCTTTTGATGCAGCCCTTGCACATTTTAGTTGCCCTCCTCTAGACCGCATCTACTCTATCCATGTCCTTCAAATGATGTGGTCTCCAGAACTGGACACAGTAATCAAGGTGTGATCTTGCCAGCAGTCTATATAGAACAACATCACCTCCCTCTTTCTGCTAGTGATACCCCTTCCTATGCATTCCAGCAGCCCACTAGCCCTACTGACTGCCTTGTCACACTACTTGGCCACCTTTAGGTCATCTGGAAGGAAAGGTATGCCTCTTTGCAGATGACACAAAGATCTGTAACACAGCTGATACACAAGGGAGGGTAAAAACGATGAGAAGGGACTTGGCAAAGTTGGATGAATGCTCAGACATATGGCAACTTAGATTCAATGCAAAGAAGTGCAAAGTAATGCACCTGGGAAACAAAACCCCAGGAGAAGAGTACACAATGGCAGGGGAGGTACTAACAACAACAATAATGGAAAGGGACCTGGGGTAGTCATATCAGATGACCTAAAGGTGGGTAAGCAATGTGAAAAGTCAGTAAGGAGAGCTGGGGGGATACTGGGATGCATAGTGAAGGGCATCACAAGTAGAGAAAAGGAAGTGGTTATCCCTCTGTACAGACAGTTGGTGAGACCGCATCTGGAGTACTGCGTGCAGTTTTGGAGACCCCATCTATGCAAGGACATAGGATGGAAGCAGTCCAGACAAGGGCAACTAAAATGGTGCAGTGTCTGCATCAGAAACCACATGAAGAGAGACTGAGAGAGTTTAATATGTATACTCTTGATGAAAGGAGGGACATGGGAGACATGATAGAAATTTTCAAGTACCTCAAGGGAATCAACAAAGCCCAGGAGGGTAGCATCTTTCAGTAAAAGAGATGTGCAAGAACAAGGGGGCATAATTTAAAGATAGAGGGGTGGACGACTCAGGGGTAATGTGAGGAACTTATTTGTCATGGAAAGAGTGATGGACGCATGGAACTGCCTTCCTGGGGAGGTTGTGGGGTCTAAAACAGTGGGGGAATTCAAACATGCATGGGACAGTCATAAGGCAATTATAGTGGAGGGTTGCAGGAAGTAGGCTGTTGGTTAACTAGAATCTGCAGCTTGTCCATTAGGTAGAGAAATGGGCAGACTGGGTGGGCCAAGTGGTCCTTATCTGCCGACAATGTCTATGTTTCTATCTGATATGATTACCCTAAGGTATCTTCTCTGCTTGGTTTTTGCCAATACTATTCCCCCCATTTTGTATTCTGCCCCTGGATTTCTGTACACCAGGTGCATTATTTAGCACTTTTTTCTCATTGAAACTCAGCTGCCATACTTTGACTACTTTTCAAGTTTCCTCAGGCCTCTGCTCATCCTTTCCACCCCCAGGAGTGTCCACCCTGTTGCAAATCTTGGTGTCAAATGCAAAGAGGCAGACCTTCCCTTCTAGCTCCTCTGCAATGTCATTTACAAAGATATTAAAGAGGACTGTTCCCAGCACTGCTCCCTGAGGTACCCTGCTGGTCACTTCCACTTCCTTGAAACAAACTCCATTTATCACCACCCTCTGTCTCCTATCCCCTAACCAACTGCCTACCCAGTTTACCACCTTTTTACCCACCCCTAAGCTACCTGGGTTGCTCACTATTCTCCTATGTGGAACAGTGTCAAAAGCCTTAGTAAAATCTAGGTAGATCATGTCTACTGCTCCACCCTGATCTAATTCCTTGGTCACTAGAGACGGGGGAGATACTAAAATACCCAACCACCAAGACAACCTGCGGGTACCTCAAAAATACCTGAAAAAAAAACCTGGATGAAAACCAAGTAGTCGGGTTGGGTAGTCACCACTGACCCATTCTACTACCCAATTACTTGACCCTGACCATAACAAAAATCATATAAAGACTGTTTTTCTGGGAGTATTACACTGTCTATTTGGTACCCTGATCTGTTATACCCATGGGTGCATTGCTGAGGCAGGTATGAGAGGCACAGGCTCTCTTAGCGAGCCTGCTGCAGTTTCAAAAATTATACCCATGATGGGCATTGCTGAGGCAGGTACAAGAGGGGCAGCTGCTGTGAGTGAGCCTGCTGCTGTTTCCAAAAATTAAACCCATGGTGGGCATTGTTGATGCAGGTATGAGAGGTGCAGCTGCTATGAGTGAGCCTGCTGCTGTTTCCAAGAATTATACCTATGGCAGGCATTTCTGAAGTAAGTATGAAAGGTACAGTTGCTCTGAGTGAGGCTGCACCTGTTTCAAAAAATTCTATTGTTACAAGGAGGAATAGGACCCTGTCCCAGTTGTTATGGAAAGAGTCTGAATGCAGGGATCTGTTCTGTTCTATTTCTTTCCTTTCTCTTGTCTGTCTGGTTGTGTAACCAAATTTTCCTGTGAGACCTAGGACTTGATCACCCTGACAGTCTCGCAGTTATTTGCCTCTCACTGTCTCTCAGTCTTCGCTTGCTGTTTGTCTTTTCCTCCCTTGCATATCTGTTGATATAAAAAAATATATGCAGATCAGTATGTGGAAATGTAACTGGTATTGGGATCCCTCTGTATAGAAATTATATAGTGTTAATTTTTGAAATGTATATAATTATAGTTTGAGATGACTGCAAAAAGCTATTGGAAACTCAAGAAGTTACCTGAGTGCATTTTTTAAGCCTTTTGCAAAAGCTGTGGAAAAGTGGTCCTCTGTTCTGGGACACTGTGTTCTAGCAGCACCTGCCTGATACTTACAAGGACATTTTAGAAAAAAACAGGATGCTTGTTAAGAAAAGGGGTTGTTGCAAGGACTTATAAAAAGACAGAGCTGCAATGGCTTGCAGATGGACACACAGAGCTTGAAGGAAAACTCTGATGAATTGGCTGTTTATTCTTCCTTTGTAAATGGTTGTTCTGAACAAGTTTATTTTATGTTACTGCTAGTGTAAATACATTTTTTTTGTGGATTTTACAACTGCTCTTGATTTTTCCAAGGTTTCCTGACCTGTGCCTCGACGACAGATGGTGTCAGCCTAAGTGGGATTTATGCCGTGCATACTCTAAGCCAAGCATTTTGTGTGTGGGTACTGGACCTAGTACCAGGGAAGCACAGAGAAAGGTATGGATTCTGCAGCAGCAAGTCCAGGAGTGGTTACCAGGAGAATGGCAGCCAAACTAGCAGAGATAGAAGTCCAAGCTGAGATTGTACAGCCAGCACAAGTTACAGAAAAAGAACAGGCAGTGACAGAACCTGAAAGCCTGATGGACTTTTTCAAATGGTGGGCTATACAACAAAAAGAGACGGAGAAGCAGAGGAGAGAAGAGATGCAGTGACAGGAGCAGCAGATAAGAGAAGAGATGCAGCAACAAGAGCAGCGATTGCTGGATGCCTTGCAAGCTATCAAAGGCAGAGGACCTGGCACAAATCCAGACAAGCAACAAAACACAAGCAGCTTAAAAGCCATTAAACTTACAAAGTTGTGTCCCTCGGATGATATCGAGGCAAACCTGACAAATTTTGAAAGAGTTGCCACAGGATGCCGATGGCCAAAGCAGCAGTAGACAATCAGACTGGTACCCTACCTTTCAAGGAAAGCCCAACTTGTCTACAGCAATATGGATACTGCACAGTCAGAAAACTATGACCTGGTGAAAAGAGAAATCCTGAAAAGGTATGATATCTGAGGAGAGACCTACAGGCAGAGATTTCCATTTCTGAAGTGCAACTCAGTCAACAATCCTCAAGAAGCCTTCACCCGACTCAGAGAATTTCTGATAAAATGGCCCCAACCAGAGGGGAAAACAGTCCCACAGCTCATTGACACATTTGCCATGGAGCAAGTTATTAACATCCTACCTACAGATGTGCAGCTTTGGGTAAAGGAACATTGACCAGAAAGTGGGGAAAAGATTGTTTCTTTGGCCGAGGACTACCAAATGGCCAGAAAAATGCCACAGCAGTGAGGTAACAGCCAAGCACCAGTAAGACACTCTTTTTCTCATTTAAACTCCAAGTATGATAACTCTGGTGGGTGTAACAAATCTGTGCCTAAAGCCATTATTTGCTATAACTGTAATAAGCCAGGTCATATTGCAAGAAATTGCCATAAGAAGAGTGACACTGGAGCAGATTTGTCCTTGGCAAATTGGGGTAAGTACATAACAGATGTGAAGGTGGGGGATAAGACTGTAAAGGGACTCACTGATTCGGGAAGTAGACAGACCCTAGTGTACGTTGAAGTGCTGGGAAAACACTGTGCAAAAGAACCAAGTACTGATGTCTTCTGCATCAACGGGACACTCGATACTATCCTGCCACCCATGTGACTCTGGCCACTAAGGGTGTGTTGTACCAAATGAAAATGGGGGTAGTACCTAAGATACCCGTACCTATGATTATTGGAAATGACTGTTCAGGATTTACTGAGTTGATCTCAGAGGAAATGAACCCTGCAATTACAGCAGCAGTGATAACAAAAGCTCAGGCAAACAAAATGTCAAATGGTGGGGACACTTTTCCTTTCAGTGACTTTGATTTGGACTTGTTCGAGCACTTCTGCAATATCCGGAAATCTTGGAAAGAAAGATGATGCCTGAAGAAACTGTGGCAACAAATGACTGATGGACATAAGGGGTTAACATATGAAAATGCTGAACCTAAATTGATAACTGATTGTGATTTTCTTTCAGGACAAGCTAACGATGTTTCTCTCCGGGTTATTTTAAGCAGCGGGGGGCGAAACCAAAACAGGGTGGACCAATGTTTAAATAATGTAATGGGTTACTGTACAGAGTTTGGGTTAAACCCCAGACACAAGAACAGACAGAACAATTGGTTATACCACAGAAGTATAGAACAGAGTTGTTACAGATAGCACATGATAGTCATATGGCTGGTCACTCAGGGAGGGATCACACCGTAGCCAGATTGCTGTATAGATTTCACTGGCCTGGAATTCATGAAGATGTTGCTACTTATTGTAATTCCTGTGCTGAGAGTCAGAAAGTAGCCCCAGTCACTAGAAAAGACAAGGTGCCCCTGGTGCCCCATCCTTGATAGATGTGCATTTTGAGAGAATTGCAACGGATGTGGTTGGTCCTTTAGACAAAAGTAAAAAGGGTAATAGATTTATCCTGGTAGTATGCGACTATGCTATTCGATACCCAGAAGCAGTTCCAATGCATACTGTCACAGCTTCAAAAGTGGCAGCAGAGCTTGCAAAAAATTTCAGCAGAGTGGGCACACCTAAAGAAATTATTATTGATCAAGGAAGGAATTTTGGTGCTGCATTACTTAAGGATCTGTACAGACTACTAGGTATCACTGCCATAAGAACCTCCTCCTGTCACCCTCAGACAGACGATCTTGTTGAGCGTTTTAACCAAACCCTAAAATGCATGTTAAAAAGGTTTGTAAAAGAGAATGAGAAAGATTGGGACCAATACTTGCCTTACCTACTTTTTGCTTGCAGAGAAGTGCCACAGGCATCAACAGTGTTTTCACCTTTCGAAATGATGTATAATAGGCAGCCAAGAGGGCCACTGGAAGTGATAAAAGAAACTTGGGAAGATAACCCCACTCAGAAACAATCTATAGCATCTTATACGTGTGCCCTAAGATAGAGGCTGGCAAAATATGTTGAAAAACTGCCCATAGTAATCAGGAAGAGGCCCCAAACCAGTAGAATTATGACCATGGGGTAAAAGAAAAAGATTTTTGAGCCAGGTGAAAAGGTTTTGCTATGGTTACCCACAACAGAAAATAAACTGTTAATGAAGTGGCAAGGGTCTTATAGAGTGCTTAGACATACTGACACCATTAACTATGAGATTGAGACCCCTGACAAGAAAAATCCTTCTAAGATATACCATGCTTACCTCCTCAAGAAATGGGTTGCAAAAATGCCAAAAGCTGCTTTGCTAGTTTTACCAGAAACTGATTAAGAAGATATTGATGTAGCATATGATCAACTGGAACAAACTGTAACTGCTGATGCTGTAAAGGTGAATGTTTCCTTAACCTCAGAACAAACTGCAGAAATTCATAATGTGTTAAAAACATTTGACAGTACTTTTAACACAGTATCAGGCTGAGCAAAAGGGGCTGAACATGTAATAGTGCCAAGGAATACTCGCACTATTAGGCAAAAGACATACAGGTTACCAGAGCAGTTAAGAGGTGACATGGTTAATGAAATAAAAAAAATGAAAGTGTTGGGTATCATAGAGGAGATGAGGAGTGATTGGTCATCTCCAATGGTAACTGTAAACAAAAAAGAAGAGGGTGTTAGAATCTGCCTTGATTTTAGGAAACTTAATCAAGTGACAGAATTTAACAGTTATCCTATGCCTAGAATAGATAATTTGGTGGACAGACTGGGGAGTGCACAGTATATTAGTACCCTCGGTCTCACCAAGGGTTACTGGCAAATATCTTTAGCTAAAGAATCCAGAGACAAAACTGCATTTGCCACTCCTGTTGGATTCTATCAGTTCACCATCATGCCATTTGGTTTATATAGTACACCAGCTACATTCCAGTGGTACATGGATGTAATTTTATCCCCTCACACTGGTTATTGTGCTGCATACATGGATGATGTCGTGGTGTACAGTCCAGACTGGAAAATCCACCTGGAACACCTATCAGCAGTTGTCCAAGCTATCAAAAATGCTGGTCTGACTATTAAACCTACCAAATATGCATTGGGCATGCAGGAAACCAGATATTTGGGCTATGTGTTAGGAAATGGAGACGTTAAGCCAGAGATTTCTAAAATAGAAGCTGCAGCTAACAGCTCTGTCCCTAAAACAAAGAAACATGTCAGGTCATTTTTAGGGCTGGCTGGGTATTACCAGAGATTTGTTCCCAACTTTGTTGAGTTAGCTACTCCCCTTACTGAACTCACAAAGAAACAGTTCCCAAATAATGTGAAATGGACCCCAGAGTGTGATGAAGCTTTTCAAGACATTAAGGCTGCATTATGTTCAGCCCCTGTTTTAAGAAGCCCAGACTTTGAGAAACCATTTTTGTTACAAACAGATGCATCAGAGGTAGGTCTAGGTGCAGTCCAGAGTCAAAATATAGATGGGACGGAACATCCTATGCTGTACTTAAGTAGGAAGCTGCATGACAGATAGAAAAGGTACTCCACTACTGAAAAGGAATGTTTAGCAGCAAAGTGGGCCATGGAGTCCTTTAAGTTTTATTTACTAGGAACTGATTTTGTACTTATAACAGATCACAATCCTCTCTGTTGGCTTAACCAAATGAAAGATAACAATTCCAGAATCACATGGTGGTACCTGGCACTACAGCCATTTAAATTTAAAGTGATGCACAATTCTGGGAAAGAGAATGTCAATACAGATTTTTTTTCTCAAGATATTGACCAGGAATTGAGAATTCTGATGGTTGAAAAAACAAATGTATGAGTTTAAACTTTACTGTTTGCTGTACTGTTATAGAAAAAAGGACACTGCACAGGTACTTAATTTCTGAAAGAAGCTAATGCTAATACTGAATTAATAGAAAGTTTTGGAAACTGAAAATATATGCAAATCATTATGTGGATGTGTAACTGATATTGGGATCCCTCTGTATAGAAATTATATGGTGTTAATTTTTGAAATGTATATAATTATAGTTTGAAATGATTGCAAAAAGCTATTGGAAACTCAAGAGGTTACCTGAGTGCATTTTTTAAGCCTTTTGCAAGAGCTATGGAAAAGGGGGCCTCTGTTCTGGGACACTGTGTTCTAGCAGCACCTGCCTGATACTTACAAGGACATTTTAGAAAAAAAAAAACAGGATGCTTGTTAAAAAGGGGGTTGTTGCAAGGACTTATAAAAAGACAGAGCTGCAATGACTTGCAGATGGACACACAGATTGAAGGAAAACTCTGATGAGTCTGCTGTTTATTCTTCCTTTGTAAATAGGCATTCTGAACAAGTTTATTTTTTATGTTACTGTTAGTGTAAATAAATATTTTTTGTGAATCTTACAACTGCTCCTGATTTTTCCTATGCTTCCTGACCTGCGCCTCAACAACATATACCCATGGCAGGCACTGATGAGGCAGGTACGCAAGGCACAGCTGCTGTGATTGAACCTGCTGCTGTTTTAAAAAATTATACACATGGTGGATATTGATCAAACTTACATAATATAAACTGATGACTGAAAAAAGAAAACTAAGAGTAGCACTAGTGCGGCACATGTAGCTGGTATATTGGCAGTGGTGATGGTTCCATTTCTTTTGTACACAACCTAGTCATCATATTCAGTATCACTGTTTGCAGGCTGTTCATTTTCAGGGTCAGACTCACATAAATCAATGTTTGTGACAATTGGGAAACCGTCAGCATTCATGTTGAGAAATGTAAGCTATTCCACATTTGCAGAACAGCAGTGTTCTGTGTTCAGTGGCTATTCCTATGGCTGCACTAAATATGCATTCTGAATATACACTTGAAGGTGGACAACTGAGATACATTATTACAAGATTTGCTAGATCTGGCCATATTGTTCTCTTTTGTTTCCAGCAGAGTAATGGATCTTCCTCTGGACCAAGCATAGTATGGTTCGCAAAATACTTTAGGATCATTGTTCTGCATGAGATGATTACCAGTCTGGCAGATGAACCTGCTGCACTATCTTTACCGGACACCAGTCCATGTTTTTGCAGGTGACTCAGAAGTGATTTGCCTTTCTGATCCTGAACATAGGATACTCAAGAAGTAGCTGTACATGTCCTTTCCCTCACTGGTGACACTGCTGACTGTGAGAAATTGATAGATGTGCTATTGTCTGTACCAGAGGTGCACACAACTATCAATTCTTCACAATCAGCATGTCATCAGCAAGGGAAAGGACAAGTACAGCTAGAGTACTTCTTGAGCACTGTACATGTCCTTTCCCTTGCTGATGACACTGCTGACTGTGAATAATTGATATTTATTTTATTTATTTATTTGCAATCTTAGATTAACACCTTTGAGGACAAGCTCATTACATAGGTTCCACATCAGGGAAAACAGACAATAAGAATGTAGTACAGAATTAGGGAGGTGCAAGTAGCAATGCCCTAGTACAGGAATGGTTATAACTAGTAAGGTCGTAGTCGTGGGCTGTGTACAAATAGCTGGAATCACTTACGACAAATATGGCAATTGTTACAAGAACACAGTACAGAATTAGGGAGGCACAAGTAGCAACACCCTAGTGCAGGAATGGTTATAACTAGTAAGGTCACAGTCGTGGGCTATGTACAAATAGCTGGAGTCAGTTATGATAACTTTGGCAATTGTTACAAAGGTTATGTACAAAATAGCCGAAGACAGTTACAATAACATAGGCAATTACTACTAAGGATGTGGGACAGAGAACAGACATCTTAAGTTAAACACACAGACAAGACAATATAGGGACTTGAGGAGGAGGAGGAGGAGGAGTGGAGATGAAAGGAATAGCCCACCAATCTACAACTGAGCGGAAAGAGGCCAACTGCTCTGGCAGTATGTTTCAAGCAGAGGGGTGGGCAGAGTGGGGGAGTACAGGTTGCTGGGCCTGCGAGTGGTGAAGGGGGGAAGAAGAACTAATAAAATAAGGTGTGGAGGGACGGGAGGAATATGGGTAGGGAGAGGAAAGCAGGCAAGGATGGTGTACTATAGGGGAAGTAAGAGCAGAAGAGATTAAATACAAGTCAGAATGGGATCTGACAGGGGACAGGATAGGTGCAGTGCAGGTTGTGCAGGTGTAGACTGGCAATTGGGCAGTATCCAGGACTCGCAGAATAGTCAGTAGAGATATAACGAGTAGGTTATAGGAAACAGTCGCAGCTAGCATTCACAATTAGCTGTTGTCTCAGTTGTTTTTTTTGAAGGGAACGATCAAAGTTAGGAATGAAAAATCAATATGAAGCGAGTTCGGCCAACCAGGGGCCCGGTAGGCAAAGGCTCTTTGACCCATGGAGGTGTGACAATGGGGGATTTTAAATATTTGCCTATCTGAACTATGGGAGCAGTGCCAGTTATCACTGGGGGAGAGAAGATTCTGGACTGTTGTGGGTACCAGGCCAAGACTAACTTTTTTCAACAGCAGACATGACTGGTAGAGAAGTCTGCTGGAAAACTGTAGCCAGTTCATCAGGGCACACAGGTCATACGTGTTTGTTAGGCGTTGGCTTCTGTAACCAGTCAACAGCTTTGTTTAATACTACTTTTATGTGGTGAAGGGCGGCGTCTGCAGCAGAATCATAAATTACCAGCCCATAGTTGATTAGGGTCACCAGGGAACTTCGCACAGCTAGCTTAAGGGCCACAGGGGTTAGACTGCGCTTGTGCTAGTGCAGCAGACCAATTCGAGTATTGACAGCCTTAGCAACTATGTCAATGTGGAGGTTGAAAGACACTGTGCTATCTAATATGGTCCCTAGATATCTGAAATGTTGCACTAGCTCCAATGGAGAGCCCACTTCATCTGTGATGAGAACGGGATGGGTTCTGTAATGATTTTGGACGAAGGAGAACATCATAATTTTTGTCTTTGTGTAGTTCATCACAAGTTTCTGTTCTTTAAACCAGCTTTCTACAGCCAAGAAGTTGCTCTGGAGTTTGCATTCAAGAGCAAGGTGGTTCGAGTCACTGATAAACAGAGCAGCGTCATATAATAGTAGACAACATTGGCAAACAGATAGAAGTTGGTTTAGGAAAATGCTGAATAAAAGTGTGCCCAAAATGGACCCCTTTGGCACTCCTGAGCTAAAAGGTTGACTATCGGATAGGGTATTGCCAATCTTAACTTGCTGAGTCCTGTTCTGCAGGTAGCTGGTAAACCAAACTATAGTGTCAGGAGAGAGACCAATGAACTCAAGCCGTTTGATCAATAGAGTGTGGTTCAACGTGTCAAACGCTTTGGATAAGTTGATGTAGGCTGCACTGACAAGAAGACCTTGATCGAGGGAGTTGTGTATATAACACAAAAATTCAAGCAGCGCTGTAGTGGTGCTGTGACCCTTTCAAAATCCATGTTGCTCCGGGCATTACAGTTGATACTTTTCCAGGTATTCACCAAGCTGATTCGCAACTATTCTCTCAAGTTCTTTCCAGAGCGGTGGTAGAATAGAAATTGGGACATTAGTTGCCACTTATTGCCCGATCGCCATTCTTGAAGACTGGTGTCACGACAGCTGATTTCCACTTTTCGTGGAAGTGCGAGTACCTGAGTGACGCATTGAGAATATGTGTAAGTAAAGCCAGTATTTCATCTAAGGTCAATTCAACAAATTTCAGGTCCTGAGTGTCACTGCTGTACCTAGATTTGCCCAGAACCTTTTTGAGGTATTTACGTGCTTCCTTGGCTGATATGGATTTGAAATATAAGGGGGTATGGGAGGGGGCCAGGATATTTTTCACTCTAGTGGTAGCAATGCCCAATGAGCTGTAGAAGCCCAGGGGGAGTACCCCACTCAAGTCTGTGAAGGTGTTGTTGAATGAGTCTGCAATCGTTCTGGGATCCAAGGTGTGTATGCCATTGATCTTGAGTATGGATAGGAGAGAGTTGCAATTTTTTCCAGTTACTTCCTTTAAATTATTCCAGAATTTTTAAATTAAATTAAATTATACCAGAAGGTCTTTTCTAAAAACTCTATAGCCAGGGAGCTATGTTATCCATGTTTTGGATAGGGCTTCCTTATAGTACTGATTCTTTGCAGTGCGTATTACCGGAGTACAGTCATTCTGTGTTTTTTTATAGCTTTGAATGTCAGCCTGCTTGCCAGAGGCTCAAGGCCTTAGCCATAGACGGTCCCTGGATTTCAACAGGTCAAGAAGGTCAGGGGAGAACCAAGGGTTGCAATGGCCTTTGACTTTCCATATTTTCAATGGGGCATGTCAATCACAAATTACATTAAAGTGGCAAATGAAGTGGCCAAGAGCAGAGTCGGCATTACTGGAGTTGTATACTAGAGACCAATTGTGAAGGTGAAGATCCACTTTTAGTGATTCAAGGTGGCCCCATATGAGAACCCCGTTAGTGACAAATCTCACCGTGGGCTTGATGAAGTTATTGGACCAGTGGAAAAGAACAGGCGAGTGGTTGCTGAGTGCATCAAATGAGAACAGTGATCCCCAATAGATGGCTTGGGTGGTCAGACATAACCCAGTCCATTAGGGTGCTGGTATCAGTAGTGTTGTTAACCCTAGTTGGTGTGCTGACAGGTTGAGTGAGGTGGATTGCAGTAAGTGCATCTTTGAAGGCCTTGGCCTCAGGGGAGAGCCAATTAGCATTAAAGTCCCCAAGATGTAAAGTTTCAGTGTTAAGAAGTAATGAATCTAAGCACTCCATTAATGCATCAAAGCCATTGGTCTTATGCCTGGGAGGGAATATAGACTGACATAACTGTAAGGGTTTTATTATGAGCACCAAGGCACAATTTTATTGCGAGTGCTTGGACGTGGTCACCTGAATTGGGAAATGGCAGGACTAAACCCTGCAATCTGTCTCTTAGGTAGATCACACACCCTCCACCATACTTAGATAAACGGTCTTTTCTAAAAACTCTATAGCCAGGGAGCGAAACTGAGACATTGGATATGTTCAGGGAGAGCCATGTCTTGACAACAGAGTATGTCAGGGTTATGTTGCTGGATCCATGCGTTCAGGATGTCCATTTTGTGGAGAAGGCTGCATATATTAATTGAGACAATTGAGGGAGACCCAGTTGTTCTGCTAGGAGGGGATGCACCTAATTGGGGGCCAGGATTGGGATGGATATTTCCTGAAAGCAGCAATAGCAGCAATGCAAGCCTCCAGAGGTTCTCTCTTATTAGCTTATTGATGAGTTTTGAGTGCCTTCTCCAAGGTTGTTGTGAGATGTCATTCTTAAATGTGACATTTATTCTCTGATCAGTCAACAGTCTGAGATTCAAGTCATCTGCCAGCATAACAGCAGTGTCGTCGTCTTTTGACTGAAACGATTTCTTTATGACAACAAGGAAAATATGAAAGAAATTCAGCTGCTGGAACTGAACATGATGTCTATTTTACCTATTTGATTCTGCATGGTGTAATCATGTACAGCTTTGTTCTGTTCAAAAAGCCTTTCCAACATGTAAAATGTTGAATTTCAGAGAGTTAGAACTTCCTGCTTTAAGGTGTACAACAGTAAGTTGTTTGAACTCTGCGGCACTTTCAGGATTTTTTGAGCTTTCACAGAGTGGTGGAAATGCCCACATATTTTCCTAGCAAGACCTAACAGGTTTTCAACATTTCTGTTTCCATTTAAGAAATCATGGATGAGACGATTTAAACAATGTGCAAAACAAGGTATTTTTTAGTAGTTACCACCTCTAACAGCCTTGACTATGTTGGCACCGTTATGTGATACTATGAACCCTGGAGATAAGAAATATGGAGTAAGCCATTTCTGTAATTGATTTTACAGCTCCTGCAAAATATTCACAGCAGTGTGGTTTTCTTCAAAACTGGTGACACATAATACAGCCTGCTTCCTACTACTTATGGCAGAGTGGGAATTACTACTTTCTGACTGTAAACTAGCCCAAGGAGCGGTAAGAGTCATGTAATCAATTGCTTGCTGCTCCATATATCCGTAGTTATGTGAACCTGCTTCACCTCAGAGAGTTTCAACTGTTTAGCAACCGCACTACACACCAAGTCATACAACTGTGGAACAGCCTTTCTTGAGAAATATGTTCGACAGGGAATGGTGTACCATGGTTCAATCCAGTTAATGAACTTGAGCCAATCTTTCTGAGCAAAAAAAGGAAGCTGACAATCGGCCAACAGCTCTGCAATGGCTCTGTTTAACAGCTGGCATGTTGGATGCTTGCCAGTAAATTTTGATGTCCTTGCAACACTTTCTTTTAATGTTACTTGATGAGAGTGACAAGATATTTTTAATTCTGGGGGGATTGTACCTTTCACACCTTTTTCATGTGGAGTGCTACTGTGGGACTTTGTAGTACTTGATGGTGTCAGAAGAAAACAATCTATGTTTCTCTGGGAAGACTGCAAGGACATATTAAGCGATTCAGTGTCAGTTTCTGTTTCCAGTTCATTGTCACTATGGTCACCGTCACCACCACCTTCAATACCGGCCATACCAATCACACTGTCCCTTGCCCTGCCCCACTCAATTGGTTGTTTTGCCTTTGCATGTTGTATCATTAGGGTAGCACATCAATACTGCGAGGTAATAAGGGCAAAGACATAACGGCGAAGTCAGAACAGAGAAAGCTGAAACAGCGACCTACAATTAATGGCGAATGGTAGAAAATGGTGACTCTAGTGCAATAGCCTATCCCTGTGTCAAGCAGCACCTTGCAGGGATTTATTTAACTCTAAAAATTGATTAGCGTTTTGCTCATAAAACTGCTAAATCTTTTTGAAAATGCATAGCTCTTGCCTCACTGTGTTTAACAACCGCAGCACTTCTAGAAAATCTATATAAATACTTTCTGAACAGTTAGTATAGTCCCAAGAAAAAAACTGCTAATCAATTATTTAAAACCCTGCCTTGGAGTAGGATATTTAGAGATAGCGGGGGAGTGGGGGCACAACCCCCTATATAGAGAAAAGGCCAGCAGGTCTAGATGGTGGAATCACTATTAATGCCGGTTGCCATTATTTTGGGGCACCGCTAATGCAGTCGCTCTTTCAGAGTCGCCGTTTTGCCATTTGCCCTTGTTTAGTTGCTGTTATTACATGACATTCTTTTTGTACAGACTACATACAGCTCAAGAGTTGTCTGCAGGGTCAATGTAAAATAAATTCCACACTAAAGATTTACCCTTTGTGATTTGTACTACAGTGCCTGGCACTATTTACAGTAAAGTGACTATGTACAATCAAAGGACCTGGAGGAAACCCTATACTGCCATTTCCTTGTTCACATGAATTTTTACCATTCATGGTCATCTTATTTTTTTAGGTTCGGCACATGATGTTTTTTTTTGCACTTGCCTTTCATGAGCTCATCAAAACTAGTATCAATCTCATTGCCAAAATATTCAGAAGAACTGAAAGTGCTGTCATCATCAGGTGGAACATAGCCTGGGCTATCCCATTCCCAGTCACCAATATCACCACCATTTTTAATCAGCATTCACTGCCTCAGCATTTGAGGTTATATTTGAGGAGGATGCCTCCCCGTCCTTGTGTACTGCTTCAGCAGCTGGCAATCTTCTGGCACATGTGGCAAAATGTTCAGTACCTCTAAAAGTAACTTATGTCAGTTCTTTCCGAAACTCTACTATCATTTCATTGGTAACATGTTTTTTTGGCTCAGGAGGACATTTAGTGCCAGTCCTGGTGATGTCATTGTTACTACTGCCATTAAGTTCTTCACTACTGCTAGGATTCATATCGTCCACATCATTTTCAGTTGCATGTGCTTCTTTTTAGTATATATAAGGCAGGATTTACAAAGCTTTGCCCGGGTGCAAAACCAGTTTGCCCAGAGAAAACTGGGCTTTGTGAATAGTAGCTATCCACAAAGCCCAGTTTGCCCCACAAATGTGTTTGCACCAAACCCAAAGCAGTGAGGGGCATAATGCAAATGAATGGTAGGGGACCTGAATAGCCCATAATCGAACCTTTAAGCCGTACAATGACCTTCATAAAGGCCATTGCATGGTACAAATTACCACTGGGAAAACCTCAGCAGTACTCCTCGCAAACCCTACAGGGTTGAAGAGGTACCAGGAGCCCCGTTCCCTGATAACTTTAAAAAAAAAAATGTTTCCGTCAATAGTGTCCTTCCCCATCTTCATTCCCCAATCACCCCATCCTAACAAATCTCCCCAGTTTCCATAGTATAGTGTCCCTCCCATTCCCCAATCCCCAGTATAATAAAAAAAAGAAATCCCCATTGCAGCTGTGGTCCCTCCTGCCTCCCCGTACCCCAGTATCTGTAAAAAAACAAAATAACACATTTTCTGTAGGTAGTGTCCCTCCCTCCACCCTGTTCCCTGGTTGTACTATTGTAAAAAAAATCCCCATTTTCCATTGTATCCCTCCCCCCTCCAAAGTTCCAGACCTCTGTCCCAGTAAATCTAACCATTTTCCATACTGTAGTGGTCCCCCACCCTCCAACCCACTCCAGTAACTACATCCCACCCCTTGCTACGCCCAGCATGGCTTACAGTTGGTGAGCAGCAGCTCCTCTCAACCGCAGCCAAATGGCTGAACTTATCAATCAAATGGCTTGTAGTGCATACTGTAAACTGTCATTGACAGTTCAGTCAGTGGGCATCCGTGAAGGTGAGAGGAGGGCTGTGCTGCTTTCTGACGATCAGGGGCCATGCTGGATGGGGGAGAGTGGGGTGGGATGTAGTTACCAGAGTGGGATGAGTCAGAGGGACCACTGATGTGGAAAATGGTTAGCTTTACCAGGAATGGAGATCGGTGACTGGGGAGGGGGGAACTCTATAGGGCTGCATACAACCCTGCAGTACAAATAAATTAACTGTAGCTGTGGGTTTCTTACCTAGTCATTCCACAAAACCCAGCTTGAGATAGATTTAAACAGAGACTATTTCTGATATGGGTAAAGAAACCAGCAATGAAATATGGATGTAGCTGTGGGACATTCTACTCAGGTGCTGCCAAGGATTTCATCCCACCAACCTCCTTCAGACATGGAACCCACCTCACCGAAGGAAAGGTTTACAGTAGCCAAAACTAGATCCCTATATCTCCTCTACCCTGTGGAATTATGGAAGCCAACTCAGGACCAATAGAGCCTTAGCCTACAATATTCTCCATCAATTCCAAGCTTCAATCCCAGCTAATCAAGGACCTGTGTGGTGCACTATATAATTCAGAAGGGTTCAGAGCAGCACTTCTTTCTCTGGTGGACTGCAGCTGCTGGCAGTCCTGCCACCTCACCCTCTACCATGCCAGCCCCCATGAAGCAGAGGATCCTGATGAGTGTTAGGGTTGACAACCCCAAGACACATGCCACACCTGATTTGTGAAGACACAGAAGAGGTCAAAGCATAATGGTTTTTCCTGTTGCAGTCTGCAGGGTGGGAGTGAGGTGTCAGGGTTGGCAACGCTAACACCACATTTCCCTAATTTAGTTAGTTTAACACTAACTAGTGCATTAACAATGTTTATTTGCAATGAATTTCCTTACTTTTTGAGATAGTAATCAAGGGCCCTGTATTTCATATATGTTATATAGATTTCTCTTCTCAATTATTTGTTACTGATGAAATGACCACAAAATCTAGATCTCTATCCCTTAAAGTTCTTCTGCCTTAATAGTTTATTCCCTACTTGAAATCACAATGCTCAGTTGTGGCATCATAGTCTGTTGCCATGAGAATAACTGTGATGTCACAGTCAGAATATTATGACATCAGGTTGGGAAGAAGCAACAGAAGCACATAACCTCAGTAATAAAGAAAGGGGATAAGAACTACAAAGTTATTGAGAAATATGAGCTGCGTTTTGTCCAAATATTATGTTTCTCAAAGTTCTTCTTGAGGTGTTGGTGGCTCTGTAAGTTTATATAGTGAGGGAGTTGTGGCTTGTTAAAGTTCCAATGTAACCCTATGAGAATTTTTTATTTTTTTATTCTTATGTGGGCCCTAAGTTTTTTCTGGGAGGTTGTGTATTATTCCTTTCACTATGTATTATCTGCTCTTGTTATGTTCTTGTTATTCTGAGGTTTCTACTCTGTGCCGCATTACGTGGTCTGGATCATGCCTGAAAACGGTCCCTCGGATCAGTGCACCTACCTGGTTAACAAAGTCATCAATAAATAAATAAAAATTAAAAAATCCTGTAGTACTCATTAAGACCTTTCTTTTTTATATACAGCTTGTCCGTTAAGTCCAAATAATGAAGAAGTTATGGCTTGTTGAAGTTCAAATGTGGGGAAAAAAAACTAAGCCTAAAATCTTTTTTTTTATATGATGGCATTCCTTTTTTGTACAAATGAAAAAAGCCTTTCAAAAAAGGATGCCTTCATATGAAAAGAGAATGGGGGAAAAAAATGAAGTCCAAATTATTTTTTCATGTGAATGAAAAAAAAAAAGCATACGGAAAAGGATGCCGTCATATCATAAAATTGTACTGTTTATTGTGTCTTGTACTCTCCCAGGTTGTGACTGATAATGGGCATTCCTGTGTCTATTGCACTTACCCGGTTACCAAAAATAAATAAATAAATATGAAAAAGAATGGAAAAAACAAAACTAAGTCCAACTTTCTTTTTCCATATGAAGCTATTATTTTTTTGAATGGACCAATTATTTTCTCATATGCCAATATGAAAAAAGAAAATTGGCTCATGAAAAAGGATTTTACCTGTTAATAAAGTACACTTCTGAGTCATTTTTCCAAACATTAAGTGCAGAATCCAAACAATGGGGTCCCAATTAACAAGATACATGTGTTGATATGTGTGTGTGTGCAGGATGTCATTTTTGTGGGGTTTGGCTTTTATTTTGGGAAAAAATGAAACAATATAGTGGCCATATGAAAAAAGATGTTTGTCTCATGAAAAAGATTACCTCCATATGAAAATGGATCCTTTTCCATATGGCCCAAATTATTTTTTTCATTCCAAACATCTTTCCAAAAGAATGTACTGAGCATGTTCAGAACCAACATTTAAAAATTAATAACTTTGGAATGGATTAATATTTTTCACCAAAATGCTGAAAGGCACATCTGTTGGCCAAAACTGAAAATTTCAAACCAATATTCTAAACTGTCTTGGCACTAGGCTATGGCAAAAAAAAAAAGCAAACAGCAGCAATATTTTAACTTATTTTCACAATCCGGATCTCAAAATCAACACATCCAACTGGAGCAAAACTTGGCATTTCAAGAGATCTACCCCCACCCCCAAGACTGTGCATATAAAATTTTGTACAAAATACGTTGAACGGTTGTGAAGATATTAAAGTGCAAAACTGGAGGTTTAACATAGAAACTCCTGCACAATCATAACTATAATGGTGCTACCGCGCCACTAAAATATTAATTCCAATGAAGACTCTCTGATCCCTTAGATCACGAGTTTGAGTTAGAATTCTGAGTTTTGGTGGAAATCCATAACCAATGTTTTATGTTTTTCATTCAAAATTCACTTGAAGTTTATAAACCATCTGTGCAAAGCAAAAAAAAAACAATAGTTTTTATAGGATGGTCTCCAATAGTGTTTAGTTTTTGCAGAGGATATTACAACTGTACTGTCTGCATACAGTCTAATATCTGATTGCTCATCAATAGAAGGCAAAGTGTTCATAAAAACTGCAAATAAAAGTAAAACATACATAGAAACATACACGTTGACGGCAGAAGGAGACCGCTAGGTCCATCTAGTCTGCCCATTTGTTTTGGGACCAATATTGGAGTATAGGTGAAAACCAAACACACTGATAAGACCAGATCAGTAATATTTGGACTTATGGCCCAGTCAGATCAGCCAGACTGGTATTTCTCTATCTGGTCCAGTCTCAGTGATCTGGTTTTCAACCCTGCCAATGACTGGGTGAAACCCAGGCTACTGGGACTAGATCAGATAGGTAAACGCCACACCGGTCTGTCCAGCCACCATGGCTAGACCAGCATTATTAGTGCAACCTGTGCCTGGTCTGACTGAACTGGAAGTCCAGATGTACTGTAACCATTCTGGTCTGGTCTGGAAGTTTGTTTTTCACCAAGTCCCCTACAAAGGAGCCTTGAGGTATTCCCTGGCCACTTGTTTTAATATGGACCTTTGGCCTTCCACCATAACCTTCAGAACTCAATTTTCTAAGCATGACTTAAAGTATGCTATTACATCCTCAGATACTACTGAATTTAGTACTATTTCTAGCAGGTGAGAATGGTCCAGCAAATCACAAGATTTGAACAAGTCCACAAACATAATTCCCACATATCATGGGAGCTGTGTTTGTAGGGAAAAAAATATCCTCAAGCCCAAACTGGTGGGCAGTAATCATTGAGTGCTTCTCTAGGTAAGTATTAAAGAGAAATGCCCCTGCCAGAAAACATACCTATTCTGTGCTGTCAAAAACTATGTTCCCACTACGGAATGAGCTTTTAAAAATTGCTAACGGTGGCCATATTTATTGACTGGAATAATTAATTAGAGAGCTAACAGCAAAAGTAGATTTAAAAATATGTGAGGAAATTAAGCACACAGGATGAAGAATTTAAGCCTGGTAGTCATATCCAATATTGCTAAGCAAAACTATACGAGGAAATATTTTGACATTCTTACTCCGCTGTACTCTATATGCTTTCCATTAGTTACCTAGCTGTTTTCCAGTCAACACATTTCTAAATGAAAATAAGCTGTATCTGTAGGCTACAGTCATCTCCATAGTTTTATGTTAAGGTTTGGGACTAAAGCCTTTCTTTCTTTTTAAAAACGTAGCCATATTTAGTGTTCAGCTGTTAATTTTTTTTAATACATTCAACAGACAAATACAGTCTAAGACATACATTGTTACTTTGGAAGAATTCATAACTCATCAGTAAATTCTTGTGAAATTCTCATTCTATAATATTAATAATCTCTAATCCTGCCTAATTCCTTTGCATTCGTATTTGCACCTTGCATCATGCATCATCTATGGAATGTATTGTTTTCCTGTCACCTTTGCTAGCCATATCTCAAGGTGGGTGTTCTAATCTGCCTTCAGTGCAGTTCATTTGTTTACCCAATATGCCCCCAAAACAAACCTCCACAAATGGGATGTAGCCTACAGAAATATCTGCCAGTTTGCTTTGTCCTCCATCCAAGTAACTCAACAGTGCATACTCTAATCCTCCCAAGGTTGGCTTTCCCACTCTGCCTCTTGCTTCTATATATTGGGGTGCTGCCTCCTCTGGCACCCCATCTCTCTGATACAAAATGCTCATCCATCCTATTCGCGTAAGTCTACCTGTGCTTTCTCCCTTACTGATTCCAAATGTGCTATCAGAATGGGTAGTCAGGCCATCTTCTCATTTGCCCCAGGCGCTGCCCCCCCAAACACCTCACCCACTCAGTTATCTTTCAAGAGCACTCTGAGGAACATCTTCTCATATCCTCAGACAGCAACCACTCCAAACTCCTACCATTTCCCCTGTAGGATAGCTCTTGCCCCTGTCTTCTGGGTGACAATTTTGGTATATCCACTCTTCTTTTTTTTTTTCAACCAGGGCACCCCGTCCCCCAGACTCGAGGTTCCAGCCTCCCACTCTGCTCACCGCCCCCTCCTGCCCAGCTTACCCCCTGGGCAGGACCACCAAGTGGAGTCCCCGAAGAACACAGTCTCATAGCCTGGCTTGCCCCTGGTAAATAATAGGCAATGCCCCCGCCAAATATCATTATTCACAGCAGGAGCAGCGGTTGAGGCAGGGGCTGTCATTAACAGGCCTGGCATTTTTGCTGCTATAGATCCCTGAGGGCAGGGATGTGCAATGATGCCAGCATCTGCCCTGTCCCTCCAAATGCATGGCGCCAGTCATGATGGTACCCCTGTCCTCCGCCAGAGGTCCACATGGTGCCAGACACTCTTCCCTCCTCCCTCCGGAGAAGAACAGCAGTCCTTGGGATGCTCAATCCTTCTCCCCCAGCCAGCCCTCTGGCTCCTGAGTCCATCACCGAACCCGGTATGTCGGCCCTGCAAGCGGACACCTTGCCGCTGCGCCAGTGGGCCGACTGGTCTACCCACTGTTCTATGTCACCCGTGCTCACTACACTTTGTCTGAATATTACTCTAGCTCTAATCATTAATTATATTCAAATCTCATTTGTTTTGCATCTACTGTAACGTTCACTTACCTGCTTAACTGCATTGCCTAAACGTTATGTGTTGCTCTTGTTGTAATTCTGCATTCATGTTTTACTTACATTGTAAAGTATTTGCTATTATTCATTAATTATGTTTAAGGTTAATCTGTCTTGCACCTAGTGTCATATATACTTTGCTATGCCTAAATGTAATTTGTTGTTCTTGCTATGATTCTGCATTCATGTTTTCCTTACACTGCATTTGATAACACTCATTAATTATATTAAAGCTTAATTTATCTTGCACCTACTGTTATATATACTTTGCTATGCCTAAATGTAATTTGTTGTTCTTGCTATGATTATGCATTCATGTTTTCCTTACACTGCATTTGATAACACTCTTTAATTATGTTAAAGCTTAATTTACCTTTCATCTACTGTCATATTTACTTAACTGCTGTGCCTAAATTTTATGCTCTTGCTTTGATTCTACTGTCATGTTTCCCTTACACTGCTCTGGATATTGTTCACTATATTATGTCTCTGTTTGTACTCTCCTGGGTTGTACCTATAAATAGGCATTTAACTGTCTGCTGTACATACCCATAATTAACAAAAACAAACAAGCAACGTTTGTTCCCTGTTGTACCTGAAAGGTACCAAGGAATGTACAACCGGTATTAAAAACAAAGTAAACAACATAACTTCAACAGCCTGTATGTCTTATTATTAACTTCAAATTTCATCTTGTTTCCAGGTTGACCCATCATGAAGACTATTAAATCTGGGAACCCACTAACCTTGTTTTCTTCAGTCCACATCCATTGTCCCAGTCATTCTTTGTGTTACATAGTTTGCCCATGTGTTATATAGTTTGCCTATGGCCTCAAACGTTCCCTGAATTTATCTTCAGTCAGTCAAAGATATGCTGTGAGATTCCTCATGTTATAAATAGAGGCTTCTTTGTTCTTCCACTCTTTAAAAGTTGGGATGGCTCTGAAGCCCTTTAATAAAACAGTTGGTTTTGTACAAATGTTTATAACTAAATTTGATTAGAAAAGCATGTCTAACCGTGTTTTATCCTGTTGCAGCTTTACATTTGGCTTGTTCACACACCTGCTTAGCTCACCTTACCTCCAACTTCATAATCCTCACTTTCAGTTTCCTGTAGCACCCTTACAATTCAATACTGCACTGCTTAGTACTGCAAGCAGCTGCTGCCCTTCATAGTTTCCGATGAACAGAAGAACAATCGGTATGCAAAGAAAACAAGCTTCCTCTGCAGCACTGTGCCTGCAGTCCAACTATCTCTCTCTCTGCTGGCTTCAGTTGCTCTCAGATACTAAGATTAAGTGTTTTTCCTGTCCGCCTCTGAAATGTGTCCCCACACCATTCAAATCAGATCATTATTATTCATGGTGTGTTGGACCGGGAACCAAACCTGGATGTGCTGTACTAGGAACCTCCCTCCCCAGCTCCTATCATGGTGCAGTGCTGTTAATATTAATAACCTAATCTGAATGGGGTTGGGGTAGCTGCACAGTTCAGAGGCAAGCAAGAAGTGCTCTTTTGTCTTCATGTGCAGAGAGCTGAGCATATAGAAACTGCGGAGAGAATTTATTGTGGATATTGATTGTTCTTCTAGTCCCAAATTCTGAAGAGGAGCAGCTGCTTGAGTTTCTAGATGGTGCAGTTTTAAATTGTAAGGAGGTTGTAGGTATACCTCTCCAGCCTCCTGCTCTGTAAATCAGGGACAGGACTAAACAAATATTAAAGTCAGATGCCCAATATCAGGGACGCATTTTAAAAATTGGTAATATCAACTCAAGAAGCCTCTTACAATGTGTGAATATGAAAAGCATTTTCTGATGGAGAGCAAGACTTTAACGTTAATGTTTGATTGTATTTTACGTTTTAAATCACTACACTTCAGTGACAGAAATGCACATTTTATTAGGAACAGAAGGAATTTTTAAAGTAGAATCAGGGACATCCCTGAAAATCAGGGACAGTTGAGTGGTAAATTGGAGGTAAGGAACGTGGTATGTAAACAAACAAAAGGCAATGTTGAAATAAGTACAATGCAGGGTCAGTTTGACATGCATTTTTTTATTTTATTGATGGATGGAAAGCCTGAAGGGGATGTCTATTTGTTTCAAACAGAGGTAGGTTGCTTTTAAAAGCTATGTGTAAAAGGTATGTCCCTGGGTTTGTCAGGAAAACATAAAGGAGAAGAAGAGATAAGACAGGAAGAACACTAATAATGTTCAAATATTAGATACATTGCACAGACTACAGGGCGACTGTCAGAGAATGTCACATGGTTAAAGCACCAGTTGTGACCATGTAGATCCTAAGGAGAATGGGTCGTGTTCTAAAAGTGAAATACAGAAAACCAGTTTCCCAGCATCAGCTAATCAGAACTTGAGGGGATGGAGGGAAAGTTATCAAAACAGAATGGAACATTTGTTCATGAAGAGATCAACGCTACAGAAAACTCAGCCCAGGGGTAACTGCCTGAAGTAGAGAGGATGGGAAGAGTGGAGTCAGTACAGGATTCCACTTGCAATGTACAGTCCCCAGATCAGATCATAGTGTTGTTTCTCAGCCCAGGGGTAACTGCCTGAAGTAGAGAGGATGGGAAGAGTGGAGTCAGTACAGGATTCCACTTGCAATGTACAGTCCCCAGATCAGATCATAGTGTTGTTTCTCAGCCCAGGGGTAACTGCCTGAAGTAGAGAGGATGGGAAGAGTGGAGTCAGTACAGGATTCCACTTGCAATGTACAGTCCCCAGATCAGATCATAGTGTTGTTTCTCAGCCCAGGGGTAACTGCCTGAAGTAGAGAGGATGGGAAGAGTGGAGTCAGTACAGGATTCCACTTGCAATGTACAGTCCCCAGATCAGATCATAGTGTTGTTTCTCAGCCCAGGGGTAACTGCCTGAAGTAGAGAGGATGGGAAGAGTGGAGTCAGTACAGGATTCCACTTGCAATGTACAGTCCCCAGATCAGATCATAGTGTTGTTTCTTACATACTGTAAACTGATTTTATGAAGCAGGGCATCTCACTCTGTTGATGCCAAGGAGTGTTTCTCTTTCAAGTGGCACAGAATTATTCTGTTAGCCATAGCAATTGCCACTGAGAGCCAGAGGACTTGAGGATGTGTACAAATTGGATACTTGGGTGGTTTACCCAAAATGGTCCTAATATTAGGCTAGGGAAGTACAGAACACTGGTTGAGTGCTGAATGTTTTTGAACACGTATGGATTATGGATGTATATAAACACCTGAAGTCTTCTAAGGGTTAAGGCTTCTGCAGTCACTGTGGGATATAAGGCCCATGTGGTACACCACCAACAGTATACTGTGTGAAGAATTTTATATTGGTGTGTCTTTGCCTGCATTTCCCTATTCGCTCTGTATGCCAAGGGCCAAACTCTTCCACTCTTCTTCTGAAATAGCATCTCTAGGTCTTTTTTTCATCCTTTCCTGGGATCCACAGACCCAGTGAAGGAGTTCTGTTTCTATGGTAAATTTGTCCTGCTACCCCTTTTAGGTAAAGAAGGTAATTTGGGTAATGAAAAGAAGATAATCACATTTTATAGGGATCTGAGGGTGCGACACTAGTCACAATGAGTCCAGGACTTCAAGGTATCTCAAAGCTGCAAAATCTGCCAGTGAGACTGGGTCGGCAGAGCAAAGTCTCACTTTAGTTGAGCACAGGACTTAGGCTACACTTATTTCCATCTATTACATCTCTTAGTACTTTGATACTACTTTTCTCACAACAGTATCAGATTAGGACCTGTCCTATGTAAAAAGATGGATCGGACCCCCAGGGCAGTGCTTTAAAGAAACCACAGTCCCAATACCACCTAACTGCCTCTTTGTCCCTACTACCCATAAAAGTACATGGGGAGGCTTAACCGGGAGTTTTAAGTCATGGCGTACCTTAGCTTCTGAGTAAGGGAGGACAGACTGCTTTAGTTCCAGTCTGGCCCAAAGTGGAGGTGAGAAAATGAGGGAGGTCCTGAAACAAAGTGACTCTTACTGCAGAGTGTTAGCTAAATCTGATATCTACACATATTCGGGAGACCAGCTTTCCATGGGCACTTCAGGGTGGTCGGGGAAATCCTGTCTGTTCTAGGACCAAATGTAGAAAGAACAGGTATACTTCTATGCTTTGAAAATGAGAAAAGGGTTTGTGAAGGAAGGTGCTGTGGACTTTAGGCAGTGTAATCAATTTCAAACCATTTACTATCCTACCCAGAGATAGCATAAGAAGCCCACAAAGCTATACATCTTCCCACACTGCTTCCAGGATAACACTGAGGTTTGCCTTTAGGGGTTTCTGAGACAATTTTCTTCATATTCCCAAACATGTGATCCAGTTCAAACACCAGTGAAAGAGATTGATTACAAGTGAAATTCAGTGCGAGTATCTGCACTTTTCCCCCATTTAACTTGTACCTTGAAAAGAGTGCATATTCTTTAAGTACTTATCTAAACATATAACAGAATAAGGGGATACATGATGGGTAATGGGGCTTGATATGAGTAATATCACAATGATTGGCAAGTCAGCTTGGGGAATATCACGAGTGGCTCCACTATGAGTGATTGTTCCCGGAGCTGGCTTGCCACAAGTTGTGATATTACTCATTTCAAGCCCCTTACCATCTCATATCCATTTTATACAAAAGGGGCTTTTTTCTTTGGTATGGTTTGTTTCTTTACAGTACGTATGTGATACCTGTGTTTTTGACTGTTGGCATTGTTCCACAGCGTTTGGCTCTTCAGATGTGTGATGGCTCCTCAGATGTGTGACGTAGAGAGATTACTGATGTTTTCTGCTGACGTGTTCACAGTATCTATATCTGGTGCTGTTTTGTTCTGCGTAGACGTCATGTTGTTGTTATCAGTAGAGGGCAATGATATGGTGATTTAGCTGATGCCATATCACTTCACCTGTATTCTATAACCTGGGATGTTCATCACATCATCTCAAACTGGAGAATCTGGTATTTAACCCCCACCTCCACATCAACATTTACGAAAGATATCAGGTGATAATGTACACATTTCACACAACTTTCTCCCTTCTTTGGTATGAGAGTGTAACCCCTGCCTGCTTGGCTAGTTGTAGGTTAAGAGACCTGGGTACTGAAACGGGTGCCTCCACTCAGAGGACAGGGTTGTTAGTAACAAGGCTAACCTGGGTACAGCCCTCCGGTATACTATGACCCCCCTCTTTCCCCTCTAGTGGCCTAGACAATCTGCAGCAAACACTTTCACAGTAGCCCCTATTCAGCATATAATTCCCCACACTGTTTGCCCTTACCACCAGAGCTGGTTCCACCAGTTCGACCCTGGGGACTCCTGTAAAACAAGGTTAGGCATAGCAAATAACAACAGTGCAGTGCTTTTGGTACAAACTGGAACCACAGTCAGATTAAATGCAGAAAGAGTTAGATCTGATTTATTCAGGGGAATTGAACAAGGGAGGGGTGTAATCAGGTTGATTGATTCGAAAACTGATCTGTTCAGGCAATTATGTATGCACTTTTAGTCCCTACACAGTCACATGCTCTGGGTAACCAGTTGGAAGTAAGGTGGGCTGGCCTGGAACGTTGCCTGGGGTAGGCCGGTGTTGCAGCTGGTTGGGGCCCTGTGATGAAAAGAAAAAGCATTCACAACCACACACAATTTGTAATCCAGAGCCTGAAGACTCAGTTTGTGAAAGGCAAAACAACAATGCAATCAGATGACAACACTTGAGATTTAGCTCTTGTTGCAGGGAGCTACCCTGATTGTTACTCATGCTACCCAATGCAAGACATAGGAGTGATGAGATGGAGACTGCAAGTTCACAACTGGTATGCCAGGAGAAACAAGGCCCACACGAATCACCAAGGTGTCATTCCTGTTCGAGATGTTGAGCAGGGGGCTGATTCCTGGATGAGTCTCTCATCAATAGTGTTCTCTGCACCTGAAATAGCTGGCTGGGCCAGTGTGGCAGGGTCCAGGCTGGGTAAAACAGTTTGGAAATCAGTCTGGGAAGTCTGGATTCAACTTCCAGCAAGAATGGCACAATTAAACAGTGGGGAACCAAATCGCTACCCACTAACAGCACACAGCGCATTTATAGTAAAGCAATCACCCTACCACAAACGGATAGCAGTCCGACAGCAATATCAGTGTCTCTGAGCAAAGCCGTGAGTTCTATGGTGAATGGATGTCCTGACAGGCCAATCGCATACAGCAAATCTTTAGTCTTCTTCAGGTTTAAGCCTGGTCACAGTTCAGTGGCTTTTCTCCAACTCAGTTCGGATACAGTCCGAAGTATTAAGCCTTTCAAAAGATTCCCTCTTGAGGGACTGCAGGCAGACAGGCCAGACAACCTTTACACCAATTTCCCACATGAACTACGCAGGAGCTGCTGCTTGAATCACTCAAGCTGTTTACTCTGCAAACTCTAACTCCAGACTGACTGACTGCAGCAGGCAGTTTGGGAATTTCCCTTCGGTCCAAAAGGATCCGGTTGGTTGATTCATCTGTCTGTCAAAGCAAGGGCTCCCCTTCCAGGTCTATGTTGGTGCCAAAATGTAAAAACTACAATTCCTACAGAAATTTGCTCCAACAAGACCCCTGAGGATAGACTCCATTTTAGAGTCCCCAAAGGTACTGATTGGTGCTGACTGGCAGTCCAAAAACCAAAATGGTGGTACAATACAGAAAGTTCATGCTGGAAAGAAGGCAGGTTAGACAAATTTTATTGCTATTCTAATAGATAATCAGCAAATAAGTACAGCTTCTAACAGAGCTCCCTCTGTGCAAATAGCGATGGTAGAACAGAGCGATTATCTGATAGCTCGGGCGGGACTCGAGCACATAAACACTCAGTCCCCTCCCAGATTAAATAAGCACCATATTATTGTCAGCTATTAAAAAGACAGAGCACAGAGGCATTAAGACACTCTCACACAAACACTTTTAAAGTGCTGAGACCCAGGATACCAGCCTGGCAGTGGGCATTTAGGCACATCCAAGGAAGACTTTTGGGAACCCCCATTTGTAGGGGGTTACAAGAGTAATCAGTGCTTGGGAAAAGGTAGGGGGAAGGTGCACCTGCCTGGCTGTCTCAGGCTTTGTTCACCACATCGAAGAGGTAGGGAGCTAATAGGTATACAAAAGATGAATAAGATTCAGTGGAGGGAAGCCATTTTACCCCAATAAAATTTTTGGGTCTTCAAAATCTGAAACATAAAAAAGAGAGAACTGGAAGAAGCCTGTTCCAACAGCATATCCTACAGATTCTTCTAAGGCTGAAAAATGAGGCTCATTCACCCAACTATTTTTTGTAGTTCAGATTTTTTTTATCAACCATCAAATGATTAATTTCCAATGTTTCATGCTCAGTGCGCCTCATCAGGATATCTGCGCATTCTAAAAAGCATAAATAAGTAGAATGTATCATATACATAATTTCATCTGTCATTATTTTATATATAAGCCCCCTTTAGTTTGTGGCTTACAAAAGTTACCTTCCCTTTCTCCTCTTTCATGCCCATGTAAGGTTAAGGATGGGGGCTGTGTCTGCCCCCCTGGGCATGGTTTGCCTGCCACTTCAAGAGATAAAAGGGAGAGTTTTGTGGAAAGAGAGAAGATGAGCAGGAGACTGTTCACAAATTGGGCTGAAGGTTCAGTCCCCAGCCTGGGAATGCAGCCTAAGCTTTGCGGCACCTGTAACCACTTGACATTCATGGAGGGAAGTTGCCAGGGAGTGCAGTCGGTGGGATTGGGACCCCATGTAAGGAGGGGAGCAGTGACCTAGAGGAAATTGGAAGTTGACCCGCCTCATGCTCCATGGCACAATGGTGGGCCTGGGGCCTAGTCCATCACATTTGGAGTGAGGTGGTGGGGGTGCTTTAGCAGTGGCAGCACCATGGCAGAGCCCAGATGGTGGTGGAAGCAGCACTGATGTGTCATACCCATGTGGCATGCTGCATCTATTTTGGTGGCCTGCCAGAAGCAAGTGAGGGTTGGTGCCCACCTTTTCTGTGTTTGTCTAGGTCCAGGACCAGGGTTGGTCCAGCTGTATGCTCAATGCAGCAGGTAGAAAGAGTAAGAAACATTTGGGAGCCACCAGCATTTACAGTATAACAGCCCCTGGATGTGAGGATGGCCAAGTGGATTTGTTTTCTGAGCAGTTTCTTGTATACCAGGGATTAAGTATGTACAAGAGAGCCCTGAATTGTGAGGCCTAGGATGCTGCTTGAGTTTTTGTGTACCCCTGCTAAGCTGTAAGTGGAGCCCATTCACCAGGCCTGCTCCAGCCCTAAGTTTGTGCTGCAGCCTTGTGCTGCCATGGAAGATGTAATTTCAACTTTGTGCCTGTCTCAACTTGTCTCCGGCTCCATGGAGCTGTTCAGTTTTATTTATTAAATTAAATACATTTTTATTCTTTTAATTACAGGTGCCCACTATGTTCCATGCTGTTTTTTAACCCATTTTCTGCCCAGAAAGATCCAGGACCATACATGCCTGCTGGCCTGCTGGCCTGCTGCTTGTCATTTCTGCCACCTGGGTTGATATGGTCTGTGGTAAGCAGCTCCCGAGATGCCTGTCTGTGAAATTAGTCATGTAGGCCAAGCATTTCTTTATTCTTTTGTGCTGTATTCTTGACTTGTGCCCACCTCTGGTCCAATTTTACATCAGGCCCCTAGACACGAAGGGGGGGGTTGCAAATGAGGGAGTCTGTTTGGAATTGCTTGGCTCAGCAGGGGTGCATCCTGGAGGATGTTTGAGGGATCTGCAGCACCAGTGGGTCCTGAGAAAGGTATCTGTGCTATCACAGGGAGCTGCCAGTTTTGGTAGTTGTGAGGCTTCAGTACTCCACAGTTTTGGTCATGGCAATGAATATTAATGAACTTTCAGCAAATTACTTTTGGCAGGCTTCTGATTGGCTGGGAGGAGAGCGCAGGATTTTGGGAGTGCCCAGTGAGGTCACCATCTTGGACTGAGTCGTGCTGAAACTGTGTGTGCCACGACTGCTGCCTGGCTGAGAAATCTGCTGCAGATGAGCCCCAGGCTCTGGTTCCTGCATCTCTTTTGCAATGGCTATGGTCAACTGCAGGTCATGGAGTAGCTAATGACTGGTGTGTGCGGTGCAACTTGCAGGGAGCAGGGTCGTCCACCTGCCCTTGTGTTCGGCCTGTGCCAGGGGCAGAGCTGGGTAGTAATGCATTACAAGTAATGTGTTACTGTAGTTAGATTACACTGACAAGTAATGTGTACTTGTCACCGATTACTTGTATGAAAATGTAATGTTGTTGAGTTACTTATTACATTTTCATGCAAGTAATGTGTTACTTGTAATGCTCCTTTACATATCGCTTGGTCTTGGTTGCAGCTGAGAAGAAGAAAGCTGAGGAGGACAAGTGAAAGTGACTTAATTCAGACCTGTTATCCTGTGTTGTAGCGTGCGTCTCACCTTTTGATGTTCCCCGCAGGGTGCCGCACCACCAGTCAGACAAATGGTCCTCCTAGTTTAAAATATACAACTGAAATACTGATATGAAGAAATAGGAAGGTGGATGTATGGCAAACCAGACCCTTATCATGCCTCAATCATGCCTTTGCTGCTAGCCTAGGTGACTACCCTTCGCTGAAGACAAGAAACATGCAGCAAAGGCATGATAGTGGAGTCTGGAAAAAATCTTCCTTAGCTAACTGGTGGTAGTTGGAGGTTTGGGGGCAGTGGTGCTGGGCTCTTGAATTTGCTTTAAATTATACTGCCTTTAATATGAAGAGTAAGTTCCCTTTGCAATAATGTGCCTGGGCGCTGTGTGTCCTGATCAGATCTTCCTTCCTCCGTGTCTGTGTTTCATTGAGTCGGCGGTCCAGGAGAAGAGAAAAAAAATCATCTGAGGTACCAGGAGCCAGTGTGCCCTGCAATGTGTGGCTGACAGCACTAACCCATCTCTGCCAGTCTGATTAGGGGAAGAAACTCAGCACAAAAATGGTAAGTGCAGGTTGAGACATTTTGGCAGACGCAGGACATAATAATAAGATATCTGAAAAGTACTGTGCACTCCCTCCCAGATATCAGTACTAACCTGGCTCTGAATCTGCATTGTTTGTCCTGTGGTAGGAACAGAGCCACTTAGATGAGTAGGAGGTGCCAGTGAGTGACAAAAGTCAAGTAGTTTCAGGCAAAGTAATGGCACTCATATCCCCATGTATCACTTAAAAGTGAAAAAGTTAAAGTGAGCAGGCGCCCATTTTAAGTGTTTATTGCAGTCCTTAGAAGGAAGCCACTGTGTTGGTGCTTTCTTCTAAGGACTGCAATAAACACTTACAAAAGTACCTCTGTTTACTTTGACTTTTTCACTTTTAAGTGATACATGGGGATATGAGTGCCACGACTTTGCCTGAAACAAACTGTTTGTCCTGCGTTGGTGTGGCAGGAGTTCAAGCAATAACATGATTCAGATTTTTTTTAACTGTTACTGTTCCATGAGGGGATGTTGCCACACTTGAAGGTTGCAGCATGTGATTTGTTATGAAAGATAACCCCCTCCCCACAAAAAAAACAAAACAAAACTGAAATGCTTTATAATTGTTAATACAGTAGATGTTTTGGTACCGTCAGGGCTGACCAGATGTGTTTCCTTATAACATGCATGTAGTTGCTTAAATAGAGCAAATGGAGATGTTTGCCTTGAAAAGAATATTGCAACTAAAGATAACTATCAGCATCATTGGCTTATTTAACTGCAGGCTGGTCTTGTTTCTCTTCAGGCAGTTTAGCATTTTCCAGAAAGAAAGTCACTATATCTTTACAATATAATAGCTGCATAATGGTGGCAAAATCCCTCAGGGGAGAATACATCATTAGCTGTAGGCTATAACAACAAGCATTTGTCAATGCCAAATGTTGCTTGCTTCTATGTGCTGTTTAGGTATTTGGAAGTCATTGGAGTGCAAATATTGAAAATTTGCGAACTTACGAGCGTGTGTGAGAACTGCATACGCGCCAGTAAAACAATCATTTTTAGGAAATTTTCACCAATTTTCAACATAGCCATTTTAAGACCTCTGCTCATTAACAGTGTCACTGTGATTTTGTTAATGTGTCCCATACATTGAGTTTGGCACCGACTGCGCCATTGTGCGCTACATGGCGGAAACACGCTTTTGGGCAGGATGTGAAAATGACAGCTATACTGCTCATAAGGAGGTGTGGTAAAATGGCAATGTTGAAAATCTGGAGTGGAAATATTGAAAATTCGCAAACCTACGAGCGTGTGTGGGAACTGTACAACGCACACTCGTAAAACAGTCATTTTTAGGAATTTTTTCACCAAATTTTCAACACAGGCATTTTAAGACCTCTGCTCATGATCAGTGTCACTGTGATTTTCTTAATGTGTCCCATACATTGAGTTCGCACACCGACTGCGCCATTAATGCTGCCACATGGTAGAAACATGTTTTGGCAGGATGTGAAAAATGACAGCTGTACTGCTCGCAGGAGGTGTGATAAAATGCCAATGTTGAAATCTGGAAAATATTGAAAATTAGCAAACTTCTGACGTGCATAGGGAACTGCATAGCGAAACTCGTAAAAACAGTCATTTTAGGAATTTTTTCACCAAATTTTCAACATAGCCATTTAAGACCTCTGCTCATGAACAGTGTCACTGTGATTTTCTTAATGTGTCCCATATATTGATTTACGTACACCGACTAAGCCATTCTAGCTACATGGGCAGAAACACATTTTGGGTGAAATGTGAAAATGACAGCTGTATTACTCATAAGAAGGTGTGGTAAAATGGTAATGTTGAAAATCTGGAGTGAAAATATTGAAATTTTCGCGACGTCACGAGGCCTGCGTAGGAACTGCACTATGCGCTTGTAAAACAGTCATTTTGGAATTTGGCACCAAATTTTCAACATGGGGTTTTGGACCCCTTCTCATGATTGATGTCACTGTCATGGTGGTATTCAGGCCCAAGGGTGATTTCACAGTCACTGCGCAGTCACTGCCGAAATACCCGCGCCGAGACTGATCGCCATGACATGCGTATCATGAAAGAGGTCACCAATGGTGATGCGCTCAAAAATACCCTGAGATATGCAACAAAGTTGAAACCCCCTATCTAGCCCATTATACAACTTACGGCATTTCCTCAGTTCGCGGTCGGCTTTGAAGAGTGCAGGCGTGTTCCCGGTCCACGAAGATACGTCGTGCCAGAGTCCGGAGGTAAGTATGGGGTGAGGGGTGTGTGTGGGAGGCTGGGTGCGCAGTGGGTGAGTGCGGGTTGTGGGAGGAGCTGGAGGCAGCGCTCGGCGGGACGTTTCGTTTGCAGGTTTAAAACAAAAAAAAGGCGTCGTGGGGCGTTTGCCACGCTAGGGTGGCACAAGGACGTTGGAGGGGCTTTCAGCCAATGAGAGATTAGGCACCCGTTGGCCATGGTATTTGCGCCACGCTGGGGTGGGCTCCCAGCGTGGCACAAACGAGGAGGGGCGTTCAGCCGATGGGGATTAGGCACCCATCGGCCAAAGGACTTCTTGCCACGCTGGGGTGGAGCTCCCAGCATGGCACCTACTACTAGGGGCGCAGATCAGCCGGCGAGAGGATTGGGCACCGTCGGCTGCTGGTCTGCGGCGGGCGCGCGCCTGTGTGTGGGGGGAGCTGCGCGTGAACAGCGATATCTTGTCGGTGCTCACTCAAGGCATAACTCCCCCTTTCAACTGTATGCCACTGCATTTTGGAGCGTGTCATAGACAGCTCCAAAATGCATTGGCTTACAGGGGCCGCGCCTGCCAGCACACTGACTGAATTGGAGGAGGAGGTGACACACCTCCGAAATCTCCGATGATGGCACTATGTTTCTTGCACATGCGTGCAAGCAACATAAAAACGTAAAACCAGGTGACTGAGTTCGATAGCTACAACTCACTTTGCAACATGTGGACAGAAAGCAGTTGTTTTCAGCACTGAGACTACCTTACTGTAATTCTCATTTTATCAACTAAAAAAATAGAAATTCTTGCTTCTGGCCAGATATCTTTCGATTTCTTTGTTTCTCTTCTCTGAACCCTCTCCAATGCATCTATATCCTTGCAGAGGTGTGGTCTCCAGAACTGAACCTTGTACTCTAACTGTGGCCACACCATGGCTTTGTAGAGGGGCATTATTACCTCCCTCCTTCTGCTAGTAATGCCCCTGCCTATGTATTCTAGCATTCAGCTGGCCCTTCCCACCACCCTACTACATTGGAAACCTACCTTAAGGTTTGAGGAGACTATGGTCCCCACAACCCTTTCCTGTTCTGATCCCCACCCCCCCAGCGTGTACCCTGCTTGCATGTATTTCCCTCCTAGGTTCATCACAGCACACTTCTTGGCATTACATTTCAGATGACATTTCCCAGCCCACTCCTCGAGCATCTTGAGGTCCCTCCTCTTGTCTTCCACCCCCTCCGACATGTCCACCCTATTGCAGATTTTTGTGTCATTGGCAAACAGGCACACCCTCCCTCTCAAACCCTCTGCAATATCACTAATGTAGATGTTGAAGAGGAGCAGACCCAAAACTGACACCTGTGGCACTCCACTCCTTACCCTTGCCATCTCAGGGTGCACCCCGTTAAGCACTACCCTCTGAGTTCTCCCTGCTAGCCAGGCCTCCACCCAGCCTTCTATTTTCCCTCCCAACCCCATGCTTTCTATTTTGCTCACCAACCTCGTATGAGGGACAGTGTCGAAGGCCTTGCTGAAGTCCAGAAAGGCCACATCCACTGCCCCTCCCTGGTCAATTATCTGAGTCACCCAATCAAAGATCTCAGTTAGGTTGGTCTGGCATGATTTCCCTTTGGTGAAGTCATGCTGTCTGCTGTCCTGCAGGCTACACTCCTCCAGGTAATTCACCACCCTTTCCTTGATGAATGCATCCATTACCTTCCCCACCACAGACATGAGGCTGACTGGGCAGTAGTTCTCCTTCAGCTCCCTGCTACCTCCCTTGTGCAAGGGCACTACATTAGCCCTCCTCCAGTTCTCCAGCACCCTCCCCATATCCAGGGACAGGTTGAAGAGCCTTGTCAAGGGTGTGGCCAGCTCCTCCCTCAATTCCTTGATCACTCTGGGGTGCAACCCATCAGGCCTCATTGCCTTGTCAACCCTTAGTCTATCCAGCTCAGCTCTGACCCTATCCACAGTGAATGGGCTCTGATCCACCCATTTGCCCTCCCTCCCCTTAGTCGCTAGTACTGGACCCCTGCCTTCCTCCTCCTCCTCCATGAACACCAAGCTAAAATACACTTTTAGTGCCTCTGCCTTTTTGTAGTCATGCTCCAAGTTTAGCCCTCCTTCCCCCCTCAGTTTAGCAATCCTCTAACCTGCTCTTTTCCTTTCCCTTACATATCTGAAAAATGTTTTATTCCCCCTCCTGGCCCTTTTGGCTATTTTCTCCTCAGTGGCTGCTTTTGCCGTTCTGATCTCCCTCCCTGCCAGACTCCATTTCTCCCTATACTCCTCCCTATCCTCCTCTCTAAGTGTCCTCTTAAAATTTCTAAATCCCTCCTCCTTCCCTGACTTCCCCCACCATCTGCCTAATGAACCAGAGCAGTCTCCTCCCCCTCTTGCTCTTCCTGACCTTTTTTATGCACATTTCTGCTGCTTCCTGAATGCCTCCCCTGATAGCTTCCCAGAGTTCCTCCATTGCCCCCATCTTCTCTGTACCTTCCATTTTTTTCCCCAACTATCTTTCTCATCTTATTAAAGTCTGTGTCTGAAGTCCATGACTGTCATATTAGTCTTGCTTGTCTCCATCTCTACCCTGACCCTGAACCGTACCACACTGTGGTCTCTGGTTCCCAAGGCTTCTCCCACACGCACCTCCTCTACATTCTCCCAGTTAGTCAGGACCATGTCCAACAAGTTGCTTCCCCTTGATGGCTCCCTGACCAGCTGTTGAAGGAATGCCCCCTGCAGCTCAGCTAATACCTCCCTGCTCCTTGCCGATGCTGCATCTGGGATTTCCCAGTCAACATCTGGGAGATTCAGGTCACCCACCAGTAGCAGTTCACCTTTTTGTGCCAGCCTTGTGATTGCCTGAATTAGCCATCTATCGTCTTTCACTCCTTACACATGTGGCCTGTATATCACCCACAGCTGCAGGGAATCACCCATCTTCCTACCTAGTATCACCCACAGCAGCTCAGTCTCCCCTTCCTCCGCCTCCTCCTGTCCTTCAGTAACACTGATGCCTTCTCTGACATATAAGGCAACCCCCCTTCCCTTCTTGCCTTCCCTGTCCCTTCTGAACAGTCTATAATCTGGAATGGTTGTTTCCCAGGTGTGATGCTCTGTCCACCAGGTCTCACTTATTGTGACTAAATCTAATCTCTCATCCCTTATGATGGCCTCTAGGTCCACCATCTTATTTCTTAGACTCTTGGCGTTTGCGAACAATCCCTTCCACCAGTCTCCACATTTGTTTCCCCGTGCATCCATCACCCTCTTGCCCAGCCATGTAGTGCTATCCTGGGGGGGAGCTAGTAGCCCCCCCAAGCTTTCCTCCTTGTGGAGCAAATTTGTCCCCACCCCCCCAACCTAGTTTAAATTGTAGATATCCTCTATGTATTCTCCTAGCATGCATTTCAGTAGTGCTACCCCCTCCCTATGCAGGTACCATCTGTCTACTGCAAATAGGATCTTGTCCTCCCATGTAGATCCCCAGTCCCCTACCAAGCCATACCCCATTTGCTCATACCACACCACCAGCTACTCGTTGAACTCCCTAATCCTTGACTTCCTATCAGTGCTTGCCTTCGGTACTGGTAACACCTCTGAGAACATCATTGATTTGAACCCCAGACTGCTACAGTATCTAGCTAGAGCTCTGAATCTAGCCTGCACCTCCATCATACTATTTCCTGCCAGGTCACTCATTCCCAGGTGGAACAGCAGGTGCGTTTTCTCATCCTGCTGCCTCCCCTTTTGAGGTGATATAATGAATGACCTTCGCTGCTGTAATGCCCAGCAGACATTCCATCCACACTGCGCTGTTTTTGTCTCCCCTTCCCCACCACCTAATCCCTTTTATTAGAGTCCTCATCCAGTAGGACCCTGTTCTCCATCTCCTTCTGATCGCATCTCCCTACCATCCTTCCCTCAATCCTCTGCATCCTATTTCCTACCTTATTATCAATACCCTCTTTGCCCATTTTGCTTCATGAAGCACTATCCTCGCTCTTTGCTCCCCCAGCTTCTTCGCTCTGTACCCCCCAGCTTTGCGCCCCCCCCTCAGCCTCAATATGTCAGGCTGCCCACCTCTGCCCATCCATTTTCTAACTTTTCCCTCCATGTTTATCTGTCCCTGCCCGTGCCCTGCCTGATTTTCCATGGGAACCTTCCTCTCTTCCTCCCCCAAACAGCTTTTGCTCCTCTGAACCTGAGCACACTATTCCCCCTCCTGGTCTTGCCTGTTGGTCTTACCTAATAGAGTCTCCCCCTCTTCCAATTGTTCTGTGCCTTCCTTCAAGCTTGCCTCTCCTTCTTCCTCTGTGTGCTCTTCAGCTCCCTTTTTCTGATCTCCCCCCCATTTAGCACCTTTAGTGGGGCAGATCTATTCTTCTGTTTTAAGCCCACTGCCTGTACCTCTCTGGTTGATAGTCCTCCTCTTGTTCCCTCCTCCCTTATGCTCTGCACTGGCCTTTTACCTTTATACTGTATCACCTGCCATTCTCCCCCAGGTTTCTCTTGTGTCCATTGCTGCCCTTATCCAGGATTCCTGCATCTCCTCTAGTGCTTTCCCCCACCTCCCTCCCCTTGCATTCATGCTCCTCAACTTTCCTAGAGTCCCCATCCCATCTCCCCCTTCCTGTGGCTGAATTTGCTCCTTGTCCCCCTGCAGCTCCTCTTTTGACTATGCCTTGTCCCCCCACAGTCCCCACTCTAGCTGCTATAGCGCTCTCAGCAGGACCCCTCATGTTCCTCCATCGACCCCTCTCCCTATCCCAGCTTAGCACCCATCTCAGCCATCCTACCTCTTCCCTTAGCTGTGCAATCTGCTTGCATACCAGACATCCCCTCATTTTGCAGGCTATATTTAGTACCATGGCTGACCCACAACCAATACACCCTACTACCCTCCCAAAGATACCCCCAGCCCTTGAAGCATTGGGACCCTGCCCTGTATCTGCCCTCACCAGGCTCCATTTGCCTCTCCAATGTGGTTTCCCCATATTCTCCTCTTGCCTATGTTAAGCTTTTGGTTTATGCCCAAGGGTGAGATTTTCCTTTTTAAAACTTATGTGTTGATCTCTGCAGGGTCCCCCAAAAAAAAGAAAGGAAAACAAATCACCATAGTCAAATTTGGGAGATATTTGAAGAATTTCCTTAGAGAACACTGTGATCTGTAAAAACTCCCTTTCACTTTACCCTGTGGTAATAATATCTACCCTCAGAAGCCATGGCTGCTCACGGGAGTTTGTTAGTTGAAACTAATTAAAAAAAATAGTTGTTCTTTGCCTAGTGATAAAAAACAAAACAAAAAAAAAACTCCCCTACAGTCAATTTTGGGAGATATTTGGGGTTTTTCCTTAGAACCCAGTGTGATCTGTAAAATAACTCTCTTTTACTTTGCTCCCTGGAAGGTTTTAATAGAAGCCCACATAATCATTTAATAATAGCCACCCTCTAAAGCCATGGCTGCAAACCAGGAGTTTATTATTTGTATTGCTTTATTTATTATTTTCGCGGATTAACACCTTTGAGCTAAAAGCTCATTACATAGGTTCCACGTCAGAAAGTTACATAACAGAAAACAAGCAATGTTGGCAATAACAAACTGTGAAAACAAAATTAAAACAACTGGAGACAGGAGTTAACACAGTGAACTAAGAAGTGCAAGTTAATTGGCTTTGCACAATGTCTGTCAAGTTACTAAGTGCTAGAGCTGAGATAAGGAGGCAGACAGGAACTGGGCCAATGGAGCAAGCAGAGCAAGAATCAGCCTAAGGGGCCTAGTTGGTAAGGCAGAGATATGTTATGGCAATAATAGACAGATAATAACTTTGGTAGGACATAATTTGATATACAGCCCAATAGGCCAAGTCAAATTAAAGGGGAAGGGAAGGAAAGGAGGGGAAGGGATGGGAGACAGGTTGGAAAAATGTTGGAGGGAGTGGGTATAACGGTACAATAGGAGGGGAGAGGATGTTCATCAGGCCAATAGGAGAGGGGCAAAGACAAGGAGAAGTGATAGCAGACACCAGAGGAAACGAAAGTTAGAGGAAGCAATTGCAGCTGGAATTAGACACTAATTGTTGTCTGAGCTTCTGTTTAAATTAGCCCAAAGTGGGTGCAGGAGATACACTGTCTTGAAAGGAACTGAACCAGATTGGGGCTCGGTAGGCAAAAGACCTTTGGCCTTGGGAGGTGCGACAGTGGTGAATCATGAAGATCTGGCTAACAGAGTGTCGAGTATGTCGGGGTTGATGCATGGGACAAGTAGTTTCTGAACCCCAGAGGACAGTAGACCTAAGCTAACTTTTTTTGCCATCAAGCAGGTTTGGTACTTGAGTCTGCCACTGAGCTGGAGCCAATTGGCCTGCACGTACAAGTCACAGGTGAGAGTCAGGCGTGCAGGTCTGGTGAGGAAACAACAGGCTTTGTTTAGTGCAGTTTTAATGCACTGAAGGGATGTGTCTGTGGCTGAGCCATAGATGATCAACTAGTAGTCAACAAGTGAGTCCACCGAGCTATGTATAGCTTCACTAAGAACATCAGGGGTCAGGCTATGCTTGTGCCTATGAAGCAGACCAATGCGCGTATTTACAGCTGTGGCAACATTATTAATATGCAGGACATATGATAGGGCGCTGTCAACTGTAACCCCTAAATTTTTAAAATGCTGAGCAAGCTCCAGGGAGGAGCCTGCAAGGTTACAGATTGAGAGAGGGTAGTACCTATGTTTGTTTTAGGGACTGAAGAACAACACAGTTTTTTTCTTTTTGTAATTCATAATTAATTTGTGGTCAACAAACCATTTTTCAATGCTAGCAAAGTGCGTTGAAGCTGGTTCTCCAGTACCATAGGGTCAGAGTTACTAGTGAAGAGAACCGCATCATCTGCATAGAGAAGAATGCATCCCTGGCATGCAAGAGGGAGATAATTCAGGAAAATGTTGAATAGGAGGGGACTCAGGATGAACCCTTGAGGGACTCCTGAGTGGACAGGTCTACTGTCAGAAAGAACAGTTCCAATCTTAACCTGCTGCAAACAGTTATGAAGGTAACTTTGAAGCCAGGTGACAGTATCATTGGAAAGACCAATGGCAGTAAGCTGGTCAGTTAGGAGGACATGATTTGCCATGTTAAAAGCTTTTGTTAAATCACTGAAGGCCACACCCACATGATGACCTCTGTCCAAGGATTTTTGAATAAAGCCCATGAATTCGAGCAGGGCTGTTGTAGTACTGTGCCCTATCCTAAACCTGTGAGCTGGGGGCATTGTAACTAGTATTTATCTAAATATTGTACAAGTTGTTTGGCTACTATTCTCTCCAAAGGGAATTGAGAGTAGTGGAGGGATAAGTTGATTTTATGGGTAATGGGAGCCAGGATTTCTTCCAAGGAGAGGATGACAAAAAAACCTAAAAAATGAGTTGATCTCTGCAGTGGGTAATAAAAAAATAAAATAAAATAAAACACTCCCTTACAGTCAATTTTGGGAGATATTAGGGATGGGGTTTAGAGCACAATGAATTCTACATAAAGACGTGTGTTCAGTGTGCACACACATTAAGATGTCTCAGCATACCTGTGAACAGATAATTTAATCTAAAACTATATTTTACTTTGCTTTATTTTACAGTCCTTTGCATTTCCAGGTAAGCAATTAACTGAATTAGAAGGAATTGCAGGTTTTGTCACCAGGCAGTGTCCCACCTTATTTTTTCATTGTTGTTGGTAGTACTGTACTTTACTTCGCTTGCTTTAATCAGCTTTTACATACATATTGTTATGCTGCTTGTGTTAGTTTAGTTCTAGGGTTTGGTGTGGCTCCATCCTTGCCAATTGATCTCTCAACTCATTCAATGTCTTTAGAATCTTATTTCATTTCTACTTTATGTTTTGTAGAGTTTCCTGAGCACATAATTTTAGAATAATGCATGGAGAAATGTGGTTTATGGGGATTTTATGCAACCCGAGGTATGTGATGCCCTATAAACTCCGAGGGCGAAGCCTGAGGGGTTTATATGGGCATCACACACTGAGGGGGTGCATAAAATCCCCATAGAACCACACTTCTCCATGTTTTATTTTTTATATTTACTGGTTTTTCGTGCTTTTTGGTTTCAATTGTCTTTTTTGCCGCTTTGTGAGGGTAACCGACGACAAGCTTGTCTCATACTGAGTGACCAGTTGAGTAGCACTTGTGAACATTCAGCATGAGGACATCTTGTTTGGCGGTTTTTCTGGTGATGCTGCAGTACTATTTTGCCCATGGTTTAAGAAGCTCCATAAACCACATATGTGGTTTGTGGAGCTGTTGAGCACTCGCTGGCAGTGGTTTATAACCACTAACCAGTAAATATTATGCATTACAGTTACAGTTACTGATTACTTTTTATGACAGAGTAAGTACTCAGTAATTGTAACTGATTACATTTCTTTGAGAGTAACTAGTACTGTAACTGTAACCGATTACTTTTTAAAAGTAACTTACCCAACTCTGGCCAGGGGGCCACCTCCTAGCATCTATTCATTGCCTCTTTATTCTGTTGACTGGATTTGGCCACCAGTACCATCTGTGGGGACGGCACCGCTTTTGTCTACAGGAAGTCTGTAAATATAATTTTTATTAAACTTTTTTCAGAAGAAAGTTATAACCACTGCTATTCATGCATTATGCAGTCAGACAGTGTGTGATATTATAACATTTACTGGCATGGGTAGAATCAAAGATTCTTTCACAGACATTTCCTCCCCTCTTGATACAGAGCGAGGGGAGGGAGACAGCATAGAAACACTGGTGTTTATGTCATAAATCAGTGAACAATTCACATTCATATTTGCCCATTATTATTATTGTTCTGTATCTGAGTCCGCTGCGGAGGGGGGGGGTAGAGGCAAGGAGGCATACTCACAAAGGGGGAGGTCTCACCATACTAAATTGTACTCTCTGTTTAGACCTTAAGGCTGAGGAACTCTGAATGTGTGATGCTTGGGGAAATATTCAGAGGTGAAGGGGGTAGTATGCACTATCTGAGCCCTTGATAGCTACCTTGCTACCCCCTGTAGTGAGAAATTCATGGGACAAATAAAGGATCTTTTAGTATCATATATAACAACCATCTTGTCCATCTATTAGTACAAACTTCTTTCCTATTATTCAGGGCATGGGTTATTTTTCCATCTGGTATATTTTATTTACTATCCCGCTCCACTCTGGTATAGTTGGGGTTATTTGGGAAAGCCAATGAAATGCCTTTCTTAGCCGCTAGCAGTAATATACTTACTAGACATCTAGAGTTCCTGTCCCTTAAGTTCTGGGGGGAGTATATAGAATAAGAAAAAGTCTGTGGTTAGGGTAATTGTACTTGTGAATATCTCTCCCAGATCTCTTTGTAATTTGTGTATGAATGGGGTGAGTTTAGTGCATGCCCAGAATATGTGGGTGTAATGGGCATTTGAATCCCCACATTGCCTCCAGCAGAAATAATCAGGTGCAGAATGGTAATGAGATGTTAGTACAGGAGTACAAAAATATCAAATTTGGTTCTTCCAGGAAAACTCTTGCCATTGGTGGAAGCTGGTTATCCTGGAGGCTGATCTGCAAGAGAAATTCCATTGAGCTGGGGTTAATTGCATATCAAACTCCTCATTCCATCTGCCAAGAACCAAGTCAGATGTACCACCCAGAGATTCCAATAAAAATTTATAAAAGAGAGAGACAAGATGAGAAAGACATCTGGAGCGGAGAGTTGACATGATGGTATTGACTGGGGGGGGGGGTTAAGATTCCGGGCGATGGACCCCTATGGGTGGAGGTGTATGAGGTGTCATAATTGCAGACATCTATAGAAGTCACATCGTCATAGTTCAAACGCTTGTTGAATTTCTATAAAGGTCTTAAGGGTAGAACCTCCATAAAGTTGAAAAATATGCCGCTATGATATGCATTACCATCTGTGAAATTCTTAGTCAGAGTGGGCTGGGGGAAAATGTTCTAACTGAGCTACTAGTAGTAATAAGGACAGGAAAGGGATAAGGTGTATCACTGTCTGGATCACTGTCCAGGTAGATAGTTGATACTAGATCCATGGGTTTAGGCCACAGTGGTGCCTTGAGGGAGGGTCTAAGTAGAATAATAATTTTACCACATCTTGCAAAGGGAGGATAGCCTCCTCTATCTCCATCCAACATGAATTTGAGCCTTCTAGCTGTCCTTAAAGAATGAAGAAGATCAGGTGTGTAGCCTCAAAATAGTATCTGATGTTTGTTAAGGCTAGGCCTCAATTGACTTTTGGGAGAAATAGTGTGCCTAATTTAACCCTAGGAGATTGTCCTGCCCAGATTAACTTATCTATTGCTTTGTTCCAGGTTTTAAAGTGATTACCAGAGAGTGAAAGAGGGACATTCTGGAACAAGTAGAGGGCCCACGATAAAGTGACCATTCTAGTAACCTCAATTCACTGTGAGAGAGGAAGGGAAATCAGATTCCACTGTCAAAGTCTAGCTGCATCTGAGCGGAGAAAGGGGTATAGTTGTTTCTAAAGGATTCTGAGGGGTTACATGAGAGATAGACTCCAAGATATTTGAGTTTTTCCGGGTACTACATGAAGGAGAAACAGGACTGGAGGTCCTGGGTGGGCAAATAATGGAAGGTTAGGGCTTCCGTTTTGGTGTGGTTGAGTTTGTATACTGAGGCCAGGGTGAAATGGTTGAGGATCTGGAAAATCGTTGGGAGGGAGTGTGATGAGTTGTCAAGATATAACAGGATATCATCCACATACAATGCAATGCAGTGTTCAGTACCCTGCAACATGACCCCCTGAAAAAGTTGGGACTCCCTGACAGCTTGTGCTAGGGGCTCAACATAGATGGTGAAAAGCAATGGGGAGAGTGGACAGCCCTATCTTGTTCCGTGGAAATGGAGAAAATCTGTCAAGTGATGATCGGAGATCTTAATGCAGGCTCTGGAGGAAGAGTATATATTTTTGAGCATTGAAATTAATGAAGGTGGGAATTTCAAAGTGGACAGAGCTGCATACAGAACAGACCAGGAGACTCTGTCAAATGCCTTCTCAGCATCTAAACTGAGAAGAGTAGCAGGATGCCCAGAAGATTGCATTTCACTAATCAGGTGCTGGGTATGGCAGATATTATCCATGGTGAATCTTTCCTGGACAATTCCGTCTAGTCATTATTGATCAGTGAGGGGAGAATCTGGTCTATTCAATGGATGATAACGAACATAAAGTACTTATAATTGGTATCAAGAACAGATATTGGGTGGTATGATTTGCAATGGTGTGGGTTTTTGTCTGGTTTTAGTATGATAGATATTGCCGCATGTGTCCAACTTGGTGGGGGTGCATTCAAGGACTCCATTAAAGGTTTGCACAAGTAAAGGGGGAATCTGTTGTTTGGATAATTTATAAAATTCTGCTCCATAACCATTAAGACCTGGAGCTTTCATTGATTTAGAGTTAGTAATTGCAAGCAGAAGCTTCTGTGGCTGGATGGGGGATTGTTAGATAAGTTGTTGTTCTGCCGTTAAGGAAGGAAGGGTTATGGATGTCAGGAACTTATGTATTTCAGATGGGGGTGTTTCCTTTTCAGAGGTATATAGGGATTGGTAAAAAGTACTGAAGGCCTGAGTTACCTCCTGGAGCCTAGTTTGTTGAATGACTGAGGTTGGATGAATAATGAATGCTATAGTGGACATTCAGCATTGTTTGCAAACACAAAAAGCCAGCATCCATGAGGCTCAGGGTCCTATCTCGTAATATCTGTGGCACAAGAACATTAATGCTATCTCTGTCTGTTGGAGGGACAGATACTCTAAGTCGTTCTTGACTTGCTTTAGTTGGGGCAGGACTGAGCGGTCCTCCTGTTGGTGTATCTGCTGTAAGAAGTGGAGGGTGTCTTCTACGGTCTTCTGCCTTTCAATTCTTAATTTCGTTTGAGTTGTGGTGTACTTATAAGCTTGCTTTGGAGGACCGCCTTTACCGTGTCCCATATTATAGCAGGGGTACTGTCTGTTGAGTTATTATCGGAAATTATCTCTTCAATATATTCAGAGAGGAATTCCTTAAATGGGTCACTACACAGATAATAAGTGTTTAGTCTCCACCAGGTGGATCAGGCTGCAGATTAAAGTCCCAGAGACTACTGACCGGTGCGTGATTCAAAAGAGTGATGTCACCTAGGGTGCAGTCCACTGGATAAAGTCTACAGGAAGTTTGGACACCTGGGGAGATACTAAGTTAGTGCTTCTCCCTGTGGTGTCCTCTGCTCCTGTCCCTGATGTCGTAGTGGAGTCCATGGAGAAAGATAACTTGTATGGTGGAGTAGGGCAATGAAGTCTGCCCAGCCCTTCTTTGGCACTGCCTGCTGAGCCTCCCCATGGCAGAGGGAGAGAGTGAGGTAAGCTTGTTAAATCTGCTGAACCCCCCACCCCGGATTACTGCTTCCGACCCATCCACTGCTGTACCTCTATGGTTCCTCTATGCCTGTCCCAAGCATATTTGAATCCATCCTCAGTGCTCACTCCCAACACCTCCTGAGGTAGGCCATTCCATGCATTCACCACCCTCTCTGTGAAGAAGAACTTCCTCACATTCCCTCTTAACCTCCCACCTTCCAATTTCTTGTCATGCCCCCTCATTCTTGTACTCCTCCTGTATTGGAAAATGTCTCCCCCCTGCATCTTGTTTATACCCTTGAGGTACTTGAATGTTTCTATCATGTTCCCTCTTTCCCTCCTCTCTTCCAGCAAGTACATAGAGAGGTCCCTTAAACTCTCCTCATAAGTCTTGTGTTGCAAGCCCTGTACCATCTTAGTCACCCTTCTCTGGACTGTCTCCAGCCTTTTAATATCCTTACAAAGATGCGGCCTCCAGAACTGCACACAGTACTCCATGTGAGGCTGGACCATGGTTTTATATAATGGCATCATTACCTCCCTCCTTCTGCTGGTGATACCCTACTTATGCACCACAGCATGCCATTGGCCCTCCCAGCTGTCTTAGCACATTGCTTTGAGATTTTCAGGCCATCTGAAATAATAACCTCAGGTCCCTTTCCTCCTTTGTGACTGTCAGCAACTCCGCCCCTCATCCTGTAGCTTTCCTCAGGGTTTCTGTGTCCCAGGTGCATACTTTTGCACTTTTTTTGAATTAAACTTCAATTGCCAGTCCTCAGACCATTTTTCAAGCTTCCCCAGGTCCCTCCTCATTTTCTCCACCACCTCTGGGGTATCCACTCTGTTACAGATCTTGGTGTCATCTGCAAACTTGAACAGGACTGGCCCAAGCACTGATCCCTTCAGTACCCCACAGGTCGCCCCCCCCCAGACTGCACCCCATTTACCATCACCCTCTGCCACCTGTCTGTTAGCCAGTTTCTAACCCAGTTTACCACCCTTTCCCCCATGCCCAGCCTACCCAGCTTGTTTATCAGCTTCCTATGTGGGACAGTGTTAAAGGCTTTGCTAAAATCAAGATAAGCAATTTCCACTGCCCAACCTTGATTTATTTCCTTTGTCACCCAGCTGAAGAAATCAACCCGATTTCATTGCTTCACCTTACCAGATAACCTTCCTTGCCTCCCAGCGATGGCTAAGAGTCTCAGAGTGAAGATGGATGGGTTACTGAGTGACGATCCCATGAATTTGCATTATAGAAATGGAGTCTGGTTGGAGCCTGGTCAATCTCGGTGGATCAGTGTGCAAGAAATTCCTGAGTGGTTCCAGACGGAACGGTGGATCCAGTAGAGGATCCATCTGGAATATCCACGAGAGGATTAACCATACATATCCGAACACCTGTGGGATATCATAGAAGAGAAGAAGGCAGATTGGGTTTTCCAGGGGATGATCAATAAGTTGCAGCTGCAGGATAACGAGTCTGGACCCCCTACGGAAGAGGTGACTCACTGTGCCCATTCTCTGTGCCACTCAGTGGCATGGGCTGGACTAACTATCTTCAGACATTTTGTCTGGTACAAGATGTGGCCGGCAGCTGGATGAAATATTATATCATTTCTATTGATTCTTTCTCCAAAGTGACGACTAAGCCTGATCCTAACTACCACTACACCTGCGGTGGTGAACCCGCTATCTGATCAGGAGCACCCATGGACTAGTACTGTTTTCCCAGGACTGTCTTGATTAGAGTATTCAAACTGTTGGTGAGTTAATCTGACTGTTACTGTTCTGGTTATTTGCTCTTCAAGCAACTTGTCATGTAAGCAAGAGCAAGCCTGGAAGTGAAGACTAAAGGGACTGTACCCCCGGCTGTGCCCGTGTTTGGGCCTGGACTTTAGGACTATTTCTAAGACTGTACCTTTTATGGGACAGAAGTGTTTCATTTAGTCCAATTATACAACAAGAAAAAAAATGAAAAGAGGGTGGGGAGTGTGTGACGTCTGTACGTGCACTGGTAGTTGTGCATGTGAGTGTGTGTGTGTGTGTGTGTGTGTGTGTGCGTGTGTATGTGTGTGTAGCTGAGTGGCGTGTGTATGGTGTGTCTGGTGAGAGTATGGGGTAGTTTACTGTTACTGTTTAAGTCTTGGCAGTATGTTTATTATTAATTCTGTTTAAGGATCTGCTGGGGGGGGGGCTAAAAGTTTGAATGGGCTTCACCTACCTCTATTTTTGAACTAATGGGATTCTGGGACCCCTATGTGTTTTTGTCTGGCATTCCCAAAGGGGGAGGGTGTGTTAGCTGTGGGTAAGTGTGCATATCCCACTGGTGCTCCTCCCTGTGGCTGGCTGGGTGCTTCATTTCCCAGAGGGGAATGGTTTGGGGGGGCAGTGTAAGCCCCCTTTAGTTTGGGGCTCACTAAAGTTACATTTCCCTGTCTCCTCCTTCTTGCCCATATAAGGTTGGGGGGCTGGGGCTGCCCCCTGGGCATGGTTTGCTTGCCCCTCCAAGGGATAAAAGGGAGAGTTTTCTGGAAAGAGAGGAGGCTGGCAGAAGACTGTTCACAAGCTGGTCTGGGGGTTCGATCCCCAGCCTGGGCGTGTGGCCTAAGCTCTGCAGTGCATGTAACCGCTCTGGATTCAAGGTGGGAGGCTGCCAGGGAGTGTGATCGGTGGGATTGTGACCCCATGTAAGGAGGGGAGTCATGGCCCAGAGGAAATAGGAAGCTGACCCAGCTCATGCTCCACTGCACCATGATTTGTCTGGGGCCTTGTCCAACACATTTGGAGTGAGGCAGTGGGGGCACTATGGTGGTGGTAGCACCATGGCATGGCCTGGATGGTGGTGGTAGCACTGATGGGTTGTAACCATGTGGCACGCCGTGTCTGTTTTGGTGGCCTGCCAGGAGCAATTGAGGGTTGGTGCCCACCTTTCCTGTGTTTGTCTAGGTCCGGGACCAGAGTCAGCCCAGCTGTAGGCTCGATGCAGCAGGCAGAAAGAGTTAGGAACATTTGGAATCTGCCTGCATTTGTAACAGCTCCTGGGAGTGAGGATGGCCAAGTGGATTTGGGTTGCGAGCAATTTTTTAGGGTGGCAATAGTGTGCAATGTTGTGTACCAGAGATTAAGCATGTACAAGGGAGCCCTGGATTGTGAGGCTGGGGTCACTGCTTGAGTTTTTGAGCCCCCTGGCTCAGCTGTAAGTGGAACCCATTAACTAGGCCTGCTCCAGCCCTGAGCTTGTGCTGCAGCCTTGTGCTGCCTTGGAAGATGTAATTTCAGGTTTGTGCCTGTCTCCAGTTTCCTCTAGCCCCATGGAGCTGTTCAGTTTTATTTATAAAAATAAATACATTTTTATTCTTTTAATTACAGGTGTCTCCACTCTGTTCTGTGTTATTTTTATAACCCAGTTTCTCCCCAGAAAGCTCCAGGATCATACATACCTGCTGGCCTGCTGCTTATCATTTCTACTACATGGGTTGATATCTGTGGTAAGTGGCTCCTGAGATGCCTGTCTGTGTCATCAGTCAGGTAAGCCAAGCATTTCTTTATTCCTTTGGGCTGGATTCTCGGCTTGTGCTCCCCTTCGGTCAGATTTTATATTGGGCCCCTAGATGTGAGCCGTGGGAGGGGGAGGGTTATATATATAACCCCTGTTAATAATAACTCTAGAGTCCTTATTAATTACTTCATTTTTATATATAATTGTTTATATTCATAACTTCAGACAAGTAGTACCAGTATAAGAGGAACTAAACTGCACTGTACTCATGATAACAATTTGTATAAATATTATCTGTAATAAAAGTATCAATATTTGCACTCACTAAATTACCTATTTTACACATTTTATCAAATGCAAAAGTACATTTTTAACATTTCAATGTGGGCTGCATAAGTAAATCTCTTACAATTTTGCACTCTTTTATCTTAAAAATACATCTTCTCAGTGAAGCTACAACTCACAAGGGGCTCTTTGTTTAAAATAAATGTTCAAAAAACTTCTAAAAATATGCGCACTCACCCATTCTGTCTTACTTTATCAGTCTCTCACCCTCTTTATGGGTGCACTCTTACTTTGGTGCTGTGGAAAAGAGAGAGGCCATTATTAAGAAATGCCATTTTTTTAAACAACGTTTCAGTGTTAAAAATTGCATGCTCCTTGACATTACCTTCTCCACTCCCTTTTTTACGTTCGCTTGGGCGCATGCGCAAGGAACATTTTGGGAGAGTAGCACACTTTGGAGGTGTGCCTCTCCCTTGCAATCCAGTGCTCCGTTGAGCAGGCGTGGCGGTCCTGCACCAATAGGTGCAGGGAGCTGATGTGACAGCGGTGGTCTTCGCTTCAGAAAACCACCACCGCCATACCAGTACCGCATCTTTACGCCCCCTCCGTCACTCGCCCCCCTGCGTCCGCCACCCCCAAAGCTTTGTGCCCACACAGGAGCCCACCCCAGCATGACAAACGTTGTTTGCCACGAAGTGCCCAATCCCCGTCAGCTCCATGGCCTTCCCCAAAGCCATCCTGCTGCACACACTGGCCCACCCCAACATGGCAAACGTCCTGTTTGTTTTTGCCGATGGGTACCCAATCCCCGTCAGCTCCTCGTTTCCCACCTGTATTTTGCTGAGGGTGCCCAATCCCGTTGACTCCTCGGCCCCACAGCCATCTTCTGCCACGCTGGGAGCCCACCCCAGTGTGGCAAGCGTCCCACGTAGTCCGCTTTTTTAACCTGTGAAAAAACGGTCCCGTAGTCTCCCACCCCTCTCACAATCCGCACCCACCCACTAGCGCCCAGCCTCCCCACCCCCACCCCATACTTACCTCCGGAGCTCGCGGCACAATCTTGATGGACCCGGGAACACGTCTGCACTCTTCAAAGGGAAAAGGAAAAGGGTAGTGTGGTGATTGTGGGGACTTCAACATGCCAGGAGTGAACTGGAGCACCCCAACAACAGGAACAGAAGGGAGCAGGTACTGCTGGATGCCTTCAGGACAGCTTCCTGCTGCAAATGGTCAGTGAACCAACCAGGTTTGGGAATACCCTTGACCTTGTGCTGGCAAATGGGGACTTTGGACAGAGAACTTATAGTGGAGGAACAGCTGTCGAGGGTGACCACCACTCAGTATAGCTCACATTGGATATGGGCAAGGAAGGAGTGGAATCTGGCACAATAGTGCTGGACTTCAGGAGGACCGACTTTGGGAGGATGGGGAAGTGGTAAAGGGTACCTGGCCAGAATTCAATCTAGTATGGACACTAACCAAGGTGGGAGCTCATAAAGCTGGGGATAGTGGAGGCAACCAAAACCTGCAAAGCCCAGAGCAAGAAGGCTAGGGCTAAGAAACCGATCTGGTTGAGCAAGGAGGTCATGGAAAGGTAAGGAGGAAAGAGCTGCCTTTGGGAAGTACAAAGAAAACAGAGAGGGAGGACAGGGAGGAGTACTTGACAGAATCGAAGGAGGTGACAAAGGGCAGTAAGGAGCCAAAGCATCTCGGAACTCAGGCTGGCACAAGGCATTAGAAGGGAGAAGGACTTCTTTAAGTACATCAGGAAAAAGGAGCTGTAAGGACCATATAGTAAGGATTAGGAAGGAGGGGGGTTGGGTGGAAGCAGGGTGGACTATAAGGCGGAACACTAAATGAGTACTTCTGCTCAGTATGTTACTAAAGAGAAGGAGGGAGGTGACACAAGGTGGGAGAAATGGCAAGCAGGGTGGGAAGTGGTGACAGATGGGAAATCATGGATAGCAGAGTTCGAGAGGTTTGAAGGCACTGAGGGTGGACAAGGCACCTGAGGCCTAGATGGCATCCACCCCAGGTACTGAAGGAGCTGGCAGAGGTCCTTGCAGGACCTTTGGCAGACCCTGTTAATGCCTCACTACATTTGGGGGGTGTACCTCAGGACTGAGGATGGCTCTTGTGGTGCCCTGCAACAAGATGGCTAAGGATGAACCGAAAACTACAGACCAGTGAGCCTCACATCCATCGTGGGTAAGCTAATGGAGACTATCCTGAAGGGGAGGCTGGTGGCCCTCCTAGAGGCCAAAGGACTACAGGACAGCAGACAGCATGGCTTCATACATAGCAGATTCTGCCAAACCAACCTGGTCGAGTTCTATGACTGGGTAACTGGGCAACTGGACAGGGGCCATGCAGTGGATGTCCTGTATCTGGATTCAGTAAGGCATTCGACTCAGTGCCACATGGAGGCTGGGAAGGAAGTTAGTAGGCACAGGGGCAGGTGCAAAGCTGGTGAGATGGGTAGGAAACTGGCTGCAGGGAGGCAACAGAGGGTGGTGGTGGGTGGGGAGCTCTCACACCAAGGGCAGTGATGAGTGGTGTTCCACAGGGCTCAGTGTTGGGACCAGTGTTGTTTGGGATATTCATTGCAGACATATCATGGGACATCAAGAGCAAAGATCAGTCTGTTTGCTGATGATACCAAGGTAGGCGCAGTGGTGGATGACCTAGGGGGATGGCAGGGGTTGCAGGATGATCTGGCAAAGCATGAAACCTGGTCAGACACCTGGCAACTGAGCTTTAATGCCAAAACGTGCAAGGTGCTGCATTTGGGATGAAGAACCCAAGGAGGAGTTACCAGCTAGGGGAGTGCAGCTAGCCCAGACAGAGGAGGAGAAGGATCTGGGTGCTGCTCATTACAGGGTCAATGAACAACTCGGCACAATGTAGGAAGGCAGCTGCAAAGGACAACCAAAATGCTGGGTTGTATTGCAGCAATTATGTCCTCGAGGAAGGAGGAGGTGATTCTGCCACTATGGGTCAGCTGCATTGGACGCACCAGACACTCGTGCAGTACTGGCGTCCGTATCTGAAGAGGGACATGAAGTTACTGGAGGGGTGCAGCACAGAGCGACAAAGATGATCAAGGGGCTGGGGACTTATCATACGAGAGGAGGTTGAAGGAGTTGAACATGTACTCACTGGAGGAGAGGAGACAGGGTGACATGATTGAAAACTTTTAAATACATGAAAGGAATGAACAAGAAAAGTACAGAGGGGCTGTTCAAAGTAAGGGAGGGGAGGGACACCAGGGCCATGATATGAGACTGGAGCGAGGAAGGTTCAGGAGGGAGATGAGGAGACACTTTTACAGAGAGGATGGTGGCTGGGTGGAATGTTACCTCCTGAAGTGGTATGCAGTAGAACAGTGGACTGCTTCAAACGAGGATGGGACAGGACAAGGGAGGGTTAATGAAGGGGAAGGGGTGGAAGGAGGGGCAGCTGCAGGATAAAGGTGCTAACTGCACATTGAGCAGACTTGATAGACCTCTGGGCCTTTATCTGCTGAAATTTACATGTTTGTATGTTCGTATGTTCCAGCCGACCGCGAACTGAGAAAAGCCGTAAGCTGTATAATGGGCTAGATAGGGGGTTTCAACTTTATCCATATCTCAGGCATTGTTTGGAATTTTTGCGCAAATTTTCAACATGGGGTTTTGTGCCCCTTCTCATGAATGATGTCACTGTCATGGCGTTATTCAGGCCCGAAGGGTGATTTAGCAGTCACTGCGCGTCACTGCATTGAAATCACCCTTCAGGCACAGAACTAATGCCATGACAATGCTTTATCACGCGAAGGAAAAAGGACTGCTGTAAACTAATGCAAAATTCAAAACTCGACTGTTTTACTGGCGTCGTTGCACAGTTCCTACGCAGGCTCGTAAGTTCGTGAATTTTCAATATTTTCACTCCAGATTTTCAATGTTGCCATTTTACCACACCTCCTTATGAGCAGTACAGCTGTCATTTTTCACATCCTGCCCAAAACGTGTTTCCGCCCATGTAGCGCACAATGGCACGGTCAGTGTGCGAAACCAATGTATGGGATGCATTAATAAAATCACCATGACACTGTTCATTAGCAGAGGTCTTAAAATGGCTATGTTGAAAATTTGGTGAAACAATTCCTAGAAATGACTGTTTTACGGCGTCGTTGTGCGGCGGTTCCTCACGCTTGCGCTCATATTGCTGCAAATTTTAAATATTTTCACTCCAGATTTTCAACATTGCCATTTTATCACACCTCCTCATGAGCAGTACAGCTGTCATTTTCACATCTCACCCAAAAGCGTGTTTCCACCCATGTAGCACACAATGGCGCAGTCGGTGTGCGAAATCAATGTATAGGACACACTAAAAAAATCACAGTGACACTGTTCATGAGCAGAGGTCTTAAAATGGCTATGTTGAAAATTTGGTGAAAAAATTCCTAAAAATGACTGTTTTACGAGCGTGCGTTGCGCAGTTCCTATGCACTCTCGTACGTTTGAGAATTTTAAATATTTTCACTCCAGATTTTCAACATTGCCATTTATCACCTCCTCATGAGCAGTACAGCTGTCATTTTTCACATCCTGCCCAAAATGTGTTTCCGCCCATGTAGCGCACAATGGCGCAGTCGATGTGCAAACTCAATGTATGGGACACATTAAGAAAATCACAGTGTCACTGTTGATGAGCAGAGATCTTAAAATGGTTATGTTGAAAATTTCATGAAAAAATTCCTACAAATAACTGCTTTATGAGTGTGCTTTGTGCAGTTCCTATGCACGCTCGTAAGTTTGCGAATTTCCAATATTTTCACTCCAGATTTTCAACATTGCCATTTTACCACCCTCCTTATGAGCAGTACAGCTGTCATTTTCATCCTGCCCAAAGCGTGTTTCATATGTGATGCACAATGGTGCAGTCGGTGTGCAAAATCAATGTATGGCACACAGTAAGACAATCACAGTGACACTGTTCATTAGCAGAGGTTTTAAAATGCCAATGTTGACAATTTGGTGAAAAAATTCCTAACAATGACTGTTTTATGGCGTGCATTGCACACTTCCACATACGCTTGTAGGTTTGCGAATTTTCAATATTTCCACCAGATTTTCAACATTGCCATTTCCACACTTCCTTATGAGCAGTACAGCTGTCATTTCTCACATCCTGCCCAAAGCGTGTTTCCCGTATATGTAGCGCTGATAGAGAATATAAAAGGTCATGCTGAAAATTTATTGTGCAAATACCAGCAATTGCACAGGGCATTAGGGTAAAGCACCATACATGCCAAACGCCACTGCAAATACCTGCAAGCAAACGTTCGGCATTGACAAATGCTTGTTTAAAATACAGAGTGCAGTGTATAAGGAGGTTTACTTATACAGTTCAGAAACAAACTGAAAGTATATAGTATGAGAAGTAAATGTGTACTAAACAGTGAATATATGCACTGATTTATATATAAGTTTACCGTTTTTCATTCAAAGGGGCAGAGCCAAGGTGGCTAAACAAAAGGATAAAAGGAACAAAACCCTAAACATAATGTTACCCTCCCTCAGGTGGGCTTACTAGTTATTAATTTCCACTGTCTAGTTTCACAAGGCCCTGGGTCCCCTTTACCAGAAATTGTGCCTGCTAGCATTTGTATGCTGTTTCAATATGAAGGTGGAGGAGTCCTAATCTCACCAGTCCCTGGGTCCCCTTTACCAGAAATTGTGCCTGCCAGCAGTTGTATGCTGTGTCAGTATGAAGGTGGAGGTCCTATTCTGCATGAGTTCCTGGGTCCCCTTTACAAGAAATTGTTCCTGCCTGCATTTGTATGCTGTGTCAGTATGAAGGTGGAGGAGTCCTAATCTCACCAGTCCCTGGGTCCCCTTTACCAGAAATAGTGCCTGCCAGCAGTTGTATGCTGTGTCAGTATGAAGGTGGAGGAGTCCTATTCTCGCCAGTCCCTGGGTCCCCTTTACCAGAAATTGTGCCTGCCAGCATTCGTATGCTGTTTCAATATGAAGGTGGAGGAGTCCTAGTCTCACCAGTCCCTGGGTCCCCTTTACCAGAAACTGTTCCTGCCAGCATTTGTGTGTTATTTCAGCATGAAGGCAGAGGAGCACTTAGACACAAAATAATTATTTCAGGTTCTGCAGTCTAAAGTGCTACAACTTCGGGGATCCCAGCGCACTAGTGGGAAGACAGGGCACACTGCACACATTGTGTTGTAAGGGACTAACTGTATTATATATTATGCTATCTGTTATAGTTAAAAGTACCCTGTATTTTTAAGACTTGTTTAGCATCTGCCAAAGGTTCTGCATGTTCGAAGAGGTACTAAGTGCTACGGTACTTGTGACAACCATATGAGGGTTTTGTCTGATTTGAGCTGTTAACTGGACAAGGGTACAGAGGGATAGCTAATGAAATATTGTATTGTTTATTCATTATATGTAAAGCGCCCACAGCCCCCGGAATTGGGCACTGGATAAATAACATTTTACTTTACTTACTATTGAACTGTGCCACAATCATCTGTACTAACCTTTTGATTAATCTGCAGATGGATTTTGTTCCCGGGAATGTTCATCAATTGTTTATCTGGACACCATCTTGACAACCCTTGACCTTGCCTTTACTCAATCACTCTTTGAGGAGCTCCAGCGACTGCAGCTATGGTTCTTGGGTAAGAGGTATGAACATTTCCTTGGCTTCTAAGCAGTTACCCAGTCAGCTATTGAACTGGACTAATGCATATTAATTCCAGTGAGGGACAGCTGCATTGCCCAATGGGACTAGTGTGCTCTTAGCTGCATCATTAGGGTGAAGTGACTCATGAAGAGTTCTAGCGGAGGCTCTCTGGGGAGAGGATGTGTTCAATCATGAGATGAGACAAGGCCTGTGGGGCATGCAAATTGACTGTTTCCCATGAAAGTGGAGATCTATCTTCCGAGTTCTGGGAGGGCCAGCCCAGTGATCAGATTTGTCTGCTGAGAGAGAGAGAGAGAGAGTGAGTGAGTGAGAGAGAGAGAAAGAGAGAGAAAGCAGCCAATGCTTCCTTAAATCATGGAGGTTATTTAATAGACTACACTGAATTGAGTTATTACTTTTTTGGACCTGTGTATGTAACTAGTATTGATTCTCTGTTTTTGGGGTTGACTTTTCTTAGTTTAAATTTTATTTGCCCGGGAGGCTCTGTAGCTGGGAGATATTTGCAGTCATTTGTGACTCTGTCTAAAAAGGAAGGAAGACAGTCCCCAGGGTGGAGGATCAGAGTTGTAGTTGATTGTTTCTGGATGGCACAGGATTACTCCCACCCACCATGCCCCTCACCCCACCAACCCCAAGCACATAACCTCCTTTATAGCAGGGGTTCTGTCATTACATCCCCAAAACTGCTAACAGCATACACCTGTTCATATCCTTAAAGGCACAGCACACTGAATAGGTGGTATAGACACTCACAAGCTGGCACACACTAAAACAAGAACAAAAAAAAAAGAAAAGCATCTGTAACAGGAATGGACACAGATATGTGGGGAGTGGTGCAACTGGCTGTGGAGCAGCAATCTTCTGGGAGACATTCTGGAGACTGCATTGCTGCCTGATTTGCAGGCACCTCTCTGGTCTGAGGGAGGAGGTTGTTCATCTCCATGCTGACCTGGGAAGGATTGGAAACCTGCTCCCCACTCAGGGCCACAGGCCACCACCACTACCTCAGAGGTTGCCAAGAAAGAGAGTGGTTGGACCACGGTGGGCTCAGGAGGGTGAGGGTGATGGAACAGAGGTGCATCCCTCCAGTTGTGCCTCTCCACAATTCATTCACCACTCTGGCAGAGCATGGTTCCTCTATGGAGGCACCCACAATGGAGACCAAGGAGGATGCTGGGAACCTCCACAATGGAGACCCACAGGAGGGTGGCACAGGACCCCACAGGGGAAGGAAATAACTCCTGGTGGGGACTCATTTGTTAGGGGTTAGAACTGGGAGGGAGGGAAAGGAGGTAAGGTGCCTGCCTGACACCATGGCTTGGAGGGACAGAAATGAACCTCAGGATCATGGGAGCAGCTGCAAGGGAGAGTGAGCTGGATGTCATTACCCACCTAGGGACAAATGACCTGTCTGAGAATGGGATCACAGCAGTGCAACAGGAGTTTGTGGAGTTGGGGAGGGGCCTTAGACAAGTAGCACACATGGCAACTTTCTCGGAAGTGCTACCTGTCTATGCATGGATGAGGCTAGGGTACTCCGCACCATGCAATTCAATGACTGGTTGAAAAACTGGTGTAGAGCTCAGGAATTTGGCTTCACTGGGGACGGGGGCTCCAGCTGGAGGGATGCAGGCCTATACTGGCATGATGGTCTGCATCTATCCAGGAGGGGAACCAGGATCCTAGGTGAGAGGTTTAAATGCTTCATTGGCAAGCATTTAAATTAGCCAAGGCGGAGGCACTGATAAGGAGAAGGGAAATCCTAGTCCCCCTCCCAAAAAATCAGGGTAGTTAGTGAGGTAAACACCAAGACAGAGCAGTCGATAGGGAGGAGGGCTGGGGTAAATGGAGAAAAAGACAAAGGCAGTAAGGAAAGGGATGGGGCAAAAAGAAATAAAGCCATAAAAAATGGAGGATAATGAGTACCAATGCCCGTAGTCTAGGTAAAAACTCCCCAAAATGGTGGCCTTGATGGAAGCGGGATGCCTGGATCTCGTAGCAGTCACAGAAACATGGTACACAGAGAACCATGACTGGGATGTCAACATACCAGGGTACGCAATCTAAAGGACGGACAGAGAGGGAAGAAGAGGAGGAGGAGTAGCTCTCTGTGTAAGGGAAGGGATCAAAGCAACAGAACTAAAGGGTAAACAGGGAGGAGAGGAGGCACTGTGGGTCACCCTGGAGACTGGAAATGGCACAACAATCTGCACAGGGGTTGCATACAGACCCCCGTCTCAGGGGGAGGAAATGGACAAGGAAATGACAGAAGGCATCCTTAGGATGGCAGAGAAAAGGGAGATATTGCTGATGGGGGACCTGAATATGCCAGATGTTAAGTGGAGCATCTTTGCTGCAGCCACATCCAAGAGCAGGGCAATTCTCGATGCCCTACAGGGGGCATGCCTCAGACAGTTGGTTTTGGAACCCTCTCAGGAGGGAGCAATCTTAGACCTGGTACTCTCAAATGGGGATGGAGAAAGGATCTCAGATCTTGAAGTGGGTAACTATCTGGGAACAAGCTACCACCATACAGTGTGGTTCATGATAAACTTAGTTACAGAGTCAACCATGCAAAAGTGAAGGTACTGGACTTCAGGAGGGCTGATTTTGTCAAAATGGGAGAGTGCCTCAGAAAAGCACTAGCAAACAGGCAAGAAGGTGGGGTGGAGCAACAATGGGGAAACATCAAAACCACCATCACAGAGGTAACAAGCCTTTGTGTGGAGCAAATAAACAAATAAAAATGAAAGAAAAAAACACTATGGTTCGAAAAAGAAGTGCTGGGGAAGGTTAGGGAGAAAAAGATAGCATTCAGGAAGTATAAGGAAACACAGAAGGAGCAGGACAGAGAACTGACCAGTTAAAGCAGAAGGAAGCAGGAAAGGCAGTCAGAATACCAAAGGCCCAAACCAAGGAAAAGGTAGCCAACTCAGTTAAGAAGGGGGATAAAACCTTTTATAGATACATTAGGGAACAAAGAAAGACTAAAGCAGGCATACTGAGGCTGAATAAAGAGGAAGGTGGTTGGGCAGAGAGCAACAGTGAAAAAGCAGGGATACTGAATGAATACTTCTGCTCAGTATTCACAATGGAAGAGCAGGGGGAGATACCTAATCCAGTCAATAGAAGCACTCTGGATAGGGGTGTTGATATTAGTCCTTTCACAGAAGAAAGGTTTCTGAAAGAACTCTTAAAACTGAAGGTGGATAAAGCAATGGGGCCTGATGAGATTCAACCCAGAATTCTAAAAGAACTAAGGGAAGAACTAGTAACACCACTGATTACCCTTTTTAATAAATCATGGGAGGATGGTGTGGTACCTGAGGACTGGAGAGGGCAGATGTGATTCCCCTTCACAAAAGTGGGAGCAAGACAGAGGCAGGAAACTACAGACCTGTCAGTTTGACCTCAGTGGTAGGGAAAATGGTGGAGTCACTTCTGAAGGAAAGAATTGTTGAGTACCTAGAAGCCAGTGGGGCATAGAACCCAAGGCAACATGGATTCACAGCAGTAAGGTCATGTCAGACAAACCTAATTGATTTCTTTGACTGGGTAACCAAAGTAGTAGACCAGGGAGGGGCTGTGGACATGGCCTACCTAGACTTTGGCAAGGCATTTGACACAGTCCCGCACAAAAGATTAATAAACAAATTAGCCAGCCTTTGAGAGGTTCCCAGGGTGGTAGCCTGGGTAAAACACTGGCTGGACAACAGGACACAGAGGGTAATAGTAAATGGAGTCCACAGTGAAGAAAGGGGGGTTACTAGTGGGGTACCACAGGGCTCCAGTATCAGGTGGTCCTTTTAATGTCTTTATAAGTGACATTGCAGAGGGACTGGAAGGAAAAGTATGTCTCTTTGCAGATGACACAAAGATCTGCAACAGGGTTGATACACAAGGTGGGGTGGAAAGGATGAAAAGGGACTTGGCAAAGTTGGAGGAATGGTCAAATGTATGGCAGCTTAGATTCAATGCAAAGTGCAAAGTAATGCACCTGGGAAACAAAAACCCAGTGGAAGAGTACACAATGGGGGGTAAGATACTGACAACAACAAAAATGGAAAGGTACCTGGGGGCAGGGCCAGATTTACCATGACACCAAGTATGCCTGTCCATAGGGCCCAACGTTTACTGGGGCCCTTGTCAGCATCTCTTTATTTTCCCTAACCCAACTTATGTTTTTTTTTTGTTTTCTATTGGTTGGATGGATTGGATCGGATCTGAGTGAGTCAGACAGTGGGGGGAGGGGGGTTGCTGATGGAGACAGTGTTAAAAAAAAAAGAAAAAGGTAGGCACAAGAAAATGTGCAGATCCACGGATTGTCCGCTCTTGGCTGCTTTGGATTGGTCCCAGTAGAATCATCAGAGCAGTCTTCACTCAATCGTAATCACTCATAGGTCACTGAGTGATCTGGTGATATTGCCATTAGTAACTACACTATGTGTGACAATATCACTCGACCTATGAATGCTGCTGTTTGACTGCTCTGATGTGAAAGGGGGCCGGCACAGCCACACAGAGTGGGAGAGCAGCTCTGACCCAAGAAAGCATTTCACCAGTTTGCACCATTTGCAGTGAGTGCCACTGGCTCAGCTAGCAGCTAGTAGTAGCCGTCATCTTTCAGTCAGAGCCAGCCTATACGAGGAAGTCAGGACGGGAAGGACACACACACACACACTAGTCAGGAAGGACTTGGAGTAGCGCTGGGCCAGTAGGCAGCCTGCTGTGTCAGCCAGCTTGTGTGTATGGAGGACAGTAGATGGAGAAGACTGAGGAGAGAGAGAACACAGAGATTGAGAGAGAGCCAGTAAAGAGTGCCGAGCGGTGAGTCGAAGTGGAGTGGACTAGCAGGACTTGGGAGAGGGACTATAGAGAGTTGGGAGGGATGAAGAGAGTGAGACTGAGGGACAGAACCAGAGAGAAGTTAAAATAAGGATAGGAGAAGTGGAGGAGGAGGGAGACAGGGAGAGCAAGAGCAGCTGCGGGCCGCCCATGACTCGACCACACCACCAAGCAAGGCAAGGCCAAAGAAGCAGCTGCAGGCCACTTGCCCACATGGAGGAGTGACTCAAGTGAGCAGCAGCAGCAAGACCACAGTACCAGCAGCACACAGCACCACTATGGTCCCCGACCCTGCAACGACTCCTGAGTCACGAAGACCTCACCCGGCACCCAGGCAACAGGCATAAGGCATTCATCCAGGCCCAGGCTGCAGCCACCAGCAAGGCAAGGCAATGTCAAGGCAACGAAAACAGTCAAGTGAAGTAAGTGACCATTTTATTGTGTTTGTCTTCTTTCTTGTAATTGTTTTATTACTGGTCAGCTGGCTCCAGTAGTAGTCCTTACTCCTTCCCTTCCTTAACACCACTACTACACACACCCTCATGGTGCGCAGTGCGCATTTCACTTCCCCAGATCAGAAATGGCCACACAAGTTTACTCCTCTCCAGTAGTCCCAATTAAGTAATTTGTAAAGAATATAATTGGGCTCGGGATGTGGACAGTGGAATAAAGAAGGGCAAGCAGAAGTCTTTTCAGTGCTGCACAGGTCTTCGGTTCCTCGCTCCTCTGTCTGTGTTATTTAGACAGTGAGTTTATATTTTTGCATGGTAGAAATACCACTACTTCTCAGTGCAGTTTAACCCCTGCAAGGTATATAGTTTTTTAAACCAAGGATGGAAATGAGAAAGGAAAATGTGGGCACACCGGGATTTGAACTCCAGACCTCTGGTATGCCCTTCTAGCACTCTAACCATTAAGCTACAGGCCCACTGGTTACAATGTCCGAAGAACTTCCTATTTCACAGTCACACATTCCTTTCTCTCTAGTGTTGCTTAATCTGCAACCAGAAACCAATTTAGAAATACCACTACTTCTCAGTGCAGTTTAACCCCTGCAAGGTATATAGTTTTTTAAACCAAGGATGGAAATGATAGATATTTTTGCATGGGGCACAGGGCACTTTGATGAGTGCTGAATCTTTTCCTAGTGTGTGCTTCCCCATGTTTAAAGTGGTGGCTCTTCTTAGTCTCGAGTGTTCAGTTGTAGAGACCCCTAGGTCTGATCACTCAGAAAAATTTCTCAGTGTCTTGTGTCTGCAAGGAAGTAGGCTGATTACTCTGACAGCTGGTTGCCTATTTTTCTTTTTATTTATTTATTTTATTTAAAAGGTGGGTCAGTGACACAGATTTAAATTGAAATCTGTTTTGTGTTACAAGTTGCAGTAGGCTAGGATAGATGCATGATGCAAGCCTTAGCCAATTATCCAATTGCAGCTGTGCCTGTGCCAGTGCAAAGTTGCCCTTACAAATATTGCAGTTTGCAAATTTGAAATTGCACCGGACTGGTTCCAGACTGCCAAGTTGACTGCCATTTTAACCAGGCAAAGACGGTGTGTGTGTTGCTGCTGTGCAGACTTGCAGTCTGCGTGCCACTGCAGTGTGCCACTGCTTGTGATTGTAACTGTCTAGTGATATATAAGCTGTTTAAAACAACAAGGTACATGAAGTCTGTGGTGGTGGTCTCCGCTGCATGTGTTTTTTTGTGCATTAATTTCCTCAGCTTGGTCACTGTGGTGTGGCACAACAGAATCTGGGTGGCAGTATCATGTCTGTGACAGGCATGGGCTGGCCACTGGCCTGGCTGGGTTGTGCATGCCACTGCTGCAGAAGGGAGAATATACAATAACCACACTAAAATGCATTTTTGTTGCATTGTTTATAGTTTAAATGCATTTGTGTTGCATTGTTTATGGTTTACTTTCTTTTTTTTGGGATGTGTGTGTGGTGGTGGTATGGTGGTCTGGCCTTGGGTGGGAGGCCGAGGTGGGGTTTGGTGGTCAGGGTGTAGTGGGGGGCGGGGCGCTGAGTGCGGGCTGGCTGGATGATCAGTACAGCATGTTATGTAAATGTTGCTCAGTGAGAAAATGCATTTTTATATTTTGTTTTTAAATTAGGAGTTGATCTGACTGTCCTGGCTTTTGGATGAGCCTGGGGGGTGGGGGCTGTGCTGGGTCAGGGCAGCCTGCAGCTGCAAGCAGGATTGTCACTGACTAGTGTAGGGAATTAAATTCATCTACCAGAATTTTTTTTTCTTTTTTTTAAAAGCCTGTTGCAACAGCATTCTTTACTTTCTTGCTCTGTGCTCTTCTCTCTAATATATAACGTTATATAGGCTGGCCACCTATATAATATTGTTATTAAATCCTCTCTATTACTCTTCTTTGTTTCCATATTTCTGGTATGTGAAGGTAATCCCCCCCCCCAGGTTTGGTTCAGTTGCGTATGAGATCGTGTAGAAGTATAAGAAAACATCTTCACTTGCATTCCACGTCCAAATAGACTGTCATGCTAATATAACGTTAACTAGCGTTTTCTTTCTGAATGAATCTTATTGAATTCCCCTCCCTGTTAATTGCATTTTCCTTTAAACGCCTTGTCCGTCTGAATGCACATACTTCAGTATGCCTCTTACATTCGCGAGGCTATTATACTGCACAAATGTGCGAATCTTACTCGCGTGCTTGCGAGCTGTAGTAACCCCCCTTCCCCTCGTAGCAGTTTCCAATGGCAACTGTGTAAAAATGAATTTGGAAGCTGTCCGGACGAAGGTGAAAACCCCCCCTTGTAAAACAAATGCCTCTAGTAGCTGAAGTAGAAAGGTGAATTTAAATTTTCAAATCGTGACTGCTCTGTCTGCTCCTCTTGCTGGTTTTACATTGCCTTAGGCGTCTTTAGGTAAACAAATGCGCCGTGCTGGTAAGCGCTGGCGTTCAGGGTAATTTCAAAGTGCTATTTCTTTAGTCTGGTATATATTATACTTTAAAAGTCAGGTAGTCTCATACAATGGACACTAATACAGAGTTCTGAATTGCTCTAATGGGTAGTGTGGCACTTTAAAACGTTTGCAAAGACATGCATCCTTTGGTGAACTGAAAATTCATGCTGTAAAGCTGTAAAACCTCAGACATTCTTGGAGTTAACTAAGTTCCTTGTACAATACCCTTTTATTTTCTTAAACCCAGTCTAGTAAACTCTCTATGCAGTATTTTTATTAAAATGCTTTATATTTATAGGTTTACCTTAGTGTTTTGGTGAACAGTCCCTCCAAAATGTTAAGCCTTTAAGTTAGCCTTCTCTTTAGAGCTGGCCGGCTGGGCTCTGTCTATATTTAAAGGTATACACTAGGGGGTGGAGCTCTATTGGGGCACTTTAACATTTATTTTTAAAATTATCATCTTATATTTAAATCTGGAACTAGAGTTATTATTAAAAATGTAGAAATTGCATTGTGAATGTGTTTAGGTATGAAATTGTTGTTTGTTTATAGTTAAAATGTGTTTAAACTGTCTAAAGAGGGAGGGACTTGGGTATCACATGATTGAAAGACTATATAAAGAAATCTTTTGGTTCATTTGAGCAGATAGTCTGGTGAGGTACAGACCTGTTCTGTCCTCATAGTATGTACTTACACTAGTGGTATTCCAGTGTTTGTTTTTCAGCCTTGGTTTTTGCAAATTTTATTTTCTTTCTGTTACGCCTGAAGTTCGGCTTTATTTTATTTTGTGTTTATAAAGAAACTTTTGTGTGAAGCACCTATTGCTGTGGCGAGACGTCCTCCTTATTGATACCCATTCCCCACAATTAGATTACACTGAAAGTGTGCATGCCACGAAGCTGGATCTGGTGGCCCCTTGCACCCCCAAGTTGGCATCCAAAGATGGTTTCTGCATTCAGATTTGTGAACCAGCATTCTTAAACTGTTGGTGGACTAGACCGTGGAAGCATTTTGCCAGAAATGTCCCTTTAAAGTCTAGAATTTGTGAAAATAATAATAGCATGAGTAGTAATTAATTCATTTTTTTTAAATAATGACAGTAAGGCAGCTAGGCAAAGCATTCACTGGCAGTTACATTAACAGTCAGCTAATCATCACTCCCTAGTGGCAATATGGCACTTGGCTCAGCTGGCACCTTGTGCAACTTTAGAGCCCTATGTGGTGATTAACAGACTGTTAATCTAAGCCCTGGTCACATGCCTTACTGATTAAATAATAACTATTGGATCTGTATCTGACCCCCTGAGGAAGACTTGTATTCAGAGTCAAAGTGCTGGGGTATCTCTGTGCAGGATGTCTGCTTGTGCTCTGTGTGCTTAATTTATTTTATCTGCAACATAGCAAAATAAATGACTTATTTGCACCAGTGTACCGAGTGCTTCTGTTCTTTTGCTTGGATACTGGATTTGTATCTCTACTGGCGGTGATGTTGATGTGTTAGGGGTGGGGGGGTTATTACTATTATATGTGACTGGCTGACTGTGGGTCTGGGAGTGTGCATTGCATGTCGCTATTTATATTGTGTGCATGTTCAAAGCTTATCCATATATGGTGATGTGCATGCTTCTTAAGTTCTTACAAATATTTTCAAAGGATATTCTTCAAGTGTTGACTCGGTACTGGTCACACTTACACTGGTCAACTGGGTGTCAGTGACGGTCAAGACAAGACACTTGGATGACCACTGACCCATTACTCAAAGCAAGTCTGTAAGTTGATAATTCACAATCTAAGCAGTTTTGATGCCAAAATGTGAGAACAAAGTGTGTGAGTGTCTGCATGAGTTTCTGTACTGGGTAGTCTACTTCACTCACATTGAGTGAAATATTAGCAATATAGTAACTTAAGTTTCTGCATTAGGCATAAAAAAAGTAGTGACTCTGTACCTGCTGGCCATCCGATCCGAATATAATGGTGCTGGTTGTGTGCATCATTGTTGCCCAGGTGAGGTGGGGTCTACATTGTGAACAGAACAGAAGCTCTGGTACTTGAGATGGTGGAAGTATACTAGTCATATGTGACTGGGGGTTATGGGGGTGGACAGTACACCACCCTACGTGCGTAGTGGACTGTGTGCAGTGCAGAATGGTGTTGGGTTTGATGCAACTACGGTTTACCAAAAACTGAAAGAGGTGGAGGTTATGAAGTGTGAATGGGTGGCAGCATCATAAATTAAAATGCCAACTACATCTTGGTTCTATAGGTGGTGCAGTACTGTGGGTGTGTGGGAGCCTTGAAGGGCATGATGGCAGGGCCAGTGTTTATATTTTGGGTAAGATTCATATTGTGGGTGAGTATGTTTTGAGGTAGTCACATCTGTGAGGGTTAAGTTTTTGACATTTTGTTTCCAGATTATAAGAAAAGCCTGTTACGAGTGTCCATACTCGGTCCAAGAAGACCAGAGTCGATGACCACCATTCATAAACAACGAAGGGTGTAAGTGACTTACTCATCTCATAAATATTGTTGTAATTTAAACCAATTTGTTTTAAACTGCATTCTGAATAAATTATTTTATGTACTTTAGTTTGGACGCAAAGTGTGTGAACAGAACAGTGTGTGCATATGACTGATAGGTTTTTGGGATTGGGTGGCTACTGGGCCCTTTTGCAGTGTTGTGCATCCTCTTGGTGACACCCACTGGCACTGCCCTTGCTGTAATTTGAACAGTACTGCTCTGCTGTACCTGCACCTGCCCATCAGAGTTGAACTGTGTTTATTTAACTTATTTGTCAATGGCGAGGTATCAGCTCAGCTGTATTGTGAACAAGGTCTGTGGTGCCAGTGTATAGAGGTGGATATTACTTTTGTCTGTGTGGGTGGTTTTAGCATGGGGGGGTCTGGAACACCACACTGCATAGCAGTCTGATCTATAATTAATGGGAGTTGTGTGTAACATCTACACTGTACCATGGGTGTTCGATTGTATTGTAGTAGTGTGTCCGGGGGGCACCAGGGCGGCAAGATGAAGGGTTGCCAGGTGTTGCTAGATGCAGTAGAGGATAGCATCGTGCAATAGAGTTTAAATATGGAGCTCATCAGGACATGGTGTGTGGTTGGGTTGGGTGTGTGATAGGCTACTAGTCCATATAAGACTGCCAGTTGTAGCCGGAGAGAGGTAGCTATAAAATAAGACTCTTATGACATTTATGAAATGCTTTAACTTGTTAAATAATTGTGTTTGAGTGTTAGCGAGCCAAGATGTAGGAAGTTAATTGTTTCCTTCTGTATTTCCTAGGAAGATGGAGATTGAGAGAGGCCACAGGACTCTACTATAAAGAAGTCAGCATCTGCATCATCAGACACCAGCGACGGAACACCAGCAACTGCACATCACTGTTGTCACCACCTTGTGACAGTCAGCCAGCCAGCCTGCCAGTCAGTCAGCCAGGTACATGTAGATATCACAGCAAATGCAATCTGTAGTAATGTAGTGAGTAATACACTTGCCAATATTTAGATTGATGCCAACCAGTGAGATGTCAGTCAACAAAGTCCAGCTGTGGCAGCTGCCCTAAGTGTTCCAGTCATTCACATTACATACAGTATGTAATGTACATGACTAAGGCAAAGAAAGAGCAGGTTCCTGAAAGGATTTTGACTGTCTGCCGCTCTGCTAGACAGCTGACTGGTGGACAACTGTGCAGCTTGTCTGTGCTGTTGGAAGTTTTTTCATGGCTATTTTGCCATGTCATGGGGGTATCTTGACTAGTACACACATTTAACTGCAGTGGTGAGTGAGTGGGAGAACTGATAGGGGAGGGGCCTGGGCCTGCCTGGCTTACTACTACCCACAGCGAATATTCTTCTGCCGAACACTGAAGTCTGTGTTGCAGATTACTGTGCTGCACTGCACTGCACCAAATACTTAACTGTTCAACAGTAGAACATTCACTTTGTGGATAGTAGGCCCACATCCCCACTAATAATACAGCACTGGCAATGGAATTCTGCCAGACAAGATCAAATCAGGCATTAAAGAGAGATGTTACCAGGCATTGCGTGCTTCTGGTTTACTTATAACAAGAATAAAAAAGTCCAGGTGTTTTTTTCAGGGGATAGGTGTTGCTTTATGAGACAGTCACGGATGAGTCATTTCTGTAGCATATGACTTTCAACTATCAGTTGCAGCTGTGGACCATGGTCCACCTTATATGGACAAAATTCTTTATGTAGTCCTAATGCAACAATATTGTTTTATTGGTACCCAAGTGATGCCCATGTCAGTGACGTCACTGTATCAATGTCCAGAAAATGAGGTTTGACATATTGTTACCTTATTAGTATGCATCATCGCTAATGTTTAGGGAGTGTGCAGCACATGATGCAGTTCAGGGAGTGGTTATAGCCTAGGCAGTTTATCACATTGCAAGTTTAACAGCAAAATATTCAGATTGGCTCATCATGACCATTATCAATGCATTCAGACAGATTAGAAAGTTACTATTGTGGTGTGTCTGTGTCAACTGATCTGTGCACCTGACACACCGAACTTAGAAAATTATGCATGAAGGTGGAAGTATTGTTTCACGTGGTTCACCATAATTTCAGGTACTTGCACACCAGTGTACAGTAGCAGTATTGTTTATTCAGTGCTGCTGCACTGACTGCAAAGCAATAGCCACACACAAATGTAAGACTGATCCCAATACGCACTTTTATGATGAGTAACATTTGTATTTAAATGTAGTGTTGTCAATTATCTTGCTACTTTGTCTGCCTTGTTATGTGACTTTTTCAGTGACATTCATGTTGGTGCCAGCACTGGTGGGATACAGATGCAGAACTGGGAGTTACAGTAGCCTGAAGCACATATTGCTTCGTGTAAGCTGTAAAATGTCTGCTGGCCTGGTCCTGTGCTGTGCTCACTTGGTTTACAGTCTTATCTCTATACCTACAAGACCAGGTTTAGTACAGTCATCTTAACTCTACCTACAACAGTAGCAGACCTGGCCTGCAGACAGTTGATTGCAGTTTATAACCTTCACTTCATGGTTCAGGCTATAAATATATACCAGTACGTACTATGTCAATCAGATGTTACTCAGAGGATTCTGAGTATTCAGCTTACAGCGAATGTCACATAAGGAGGCAGTTAAACTAGATGAATTATTCAGTAGCATACACTGTCAACTGTCTGAAAGTAAATACAAATGTGTTTATCGAAGTGCTTCTTTGGGGTATGCCTCACACTTGGAAGCTGGAATACAGGAAAATCAATTATCAGAGTAATGCAGGTATCTATATTGTCCAGTGTTCTTCAGGAGTGTGCTAAGGCTATTAATAATGTCTGATCTTCTTCAGGAGGATATTACAGCTAGCCTATTTAGGTCTGATCTTCTTCAGGAGGGTACTACAGGCAATGGAAGGTACCTATTTTCGTTGGATCAGATTATCTATGATCTTCTTCTGGAGTACAGAGTACTGTACCTTTAATGTCCAGTCTTCTTCATTTGAGGGTTATTTAACTAAGCAGGTAACACACCACAAGAATCTACACCATCTGTGAAGGGTGAATCCACATGGAAGATTTTCTGCAATACATCTGATCCACTGGGGACATTCACACCAACACTGTCATTGGCAGCCTATGTTACCAAGCCTGTGTAGGTGTTGGACAACCAGTACCTTCCTTATTACTTCCACATCATGCCAAATGCCAATCCAGGGGAACTGCCATCTCTCTGCCACATACATTATGTGTGCATTGTATAATGAGTGAACAATTCCATAATTATACTGACTAAAGGAGTTCCATCCTCCCAGACAGTTCTGAAAAGGCTCCTGTCTTAAGTTTTATGGAGTCCTTTGAAAGTAGACAAGTCACATTATCAAGGGCTTCGGTCTTAAGTTTATGATGTCCCTTGGTTGTGCACAATTCCATAATTATAGTGACTTAAGGAATGCCATCCTCCCAGACGGTTCTGAAAAGGCTCCTGTCTTAAGTTTTATGGAGTCCTAGCCCAGTGGCCACCAAAACTTGCATCAGGATGGTGACATTGGCTGCTGTCAAATTGATCAGTTTTAATGCTGACAATCTCATCCATGTACATTACCCTTTGTGGCTTTAGCCGATGAGTGAAAAGTGCAACATGTAGTCTTGTGTTATTACATATGACCTTTTATTATATAATGGGGAAGAGGGGTCGGGTGAAGACAATGACATCATTTTACAATGAACTGGAGTGCAGTGACTGATGGCAAATCCTGTATGTCATGACAGGACAATTGTCTGTGTTCATAAGATAGTCAAAACCTCATTCCAGGCAGTTTAGCAAGAATGTGTCAGTGAGTCAACACTTCACCCACATCATCACATGTGTGACAGATCAAAAGACTGACCACCACTATCCACCATCCATGCTTCACTTCCTTATCCATGAATAGCCTGAAAAATATTGTAAATGTAATAGTCTAGAAATATCTAAAGACACTCACTTTATTATATGGCCCATGGCAAGGTTTGGCAAAGCAATACCTAGTAAGGTCCAATAAAATAAGACCAATGTTACCCCTGTTTGTAAATGTTAATGCCCTGATCTAAATTATCATAATTTAGTACTTTAGTCACTAGTATGAAATACGTAACATTATTTCACACCCTTAATTGTTTTGCAGTTCTTGAGATACTGTATAAGACTCAGTATCTGCAACATGGCCACCATGCCCAAGTGTAAGAGTGGAGCACAGAAGAGGAAGGAAAGGGTAGAAGCTTAACAAAAGGCTAAATCCCTGATGAAAAAAATACCATGGTTAGAAAGGTTTTTTGGAGGATCGACAGGCACAGCAGACAGTGTAGTGCAAGGAGAAAACAATTGTAGTATCAGTACTGAATGGATCACCCATGGCAGCTACGTAGTTACTGATGACACTGTGAATAATGATACAATAATTGCTGAAACAGAATTTGTGGATGGTAATGCAGATAGCACAGTACAGGGTTACTGTAGTGAAACTGAATGTATCAATGAATGTGGCTATTCAAACTCACAGCAAATGTATGGTACTGTTAGTGGCCTTGACCAGGAGCAATATGAGATAGAAAGTGGTGATATAAATAGTAACTTACTGAATACAGATAATTGTCCTTCAATTAGCTTTTCCACTGATCCATTTGATTGGTCCATAACAGAAGAATTCTGTGAACACATTGCTAGCATAAAATATTGCTGAACTGGAACAGAACATCTCTTATGGTTTTGAAAAGTCTAGAAGGGTACAATATCAGAAACTTTGTTCTGCATCTGAACACTTATTTCATTGTAAGATGCCCAATGGCAAGTCAGTGAAGCAGTCTTGGCTAGTATACTGTCCAAAAGGGGATAGGTCATCTGTCTGTATTATAAAGTATTTGGTAAATGTACTAATCCTTATACATTAGGATATTCCAATTGGAGTAATGCTGTCAAGCGTCTTGCAGAACATGAGCAAAGTTCTCTTCATATAGAAAATGCAGTAGCCTACATTGGTAGAAAAAAATTGGCAGAGAGAATTGACAAAACACTAATTCAGGATATAGAAACAGAATTACTGGTGTAATGTTCTGAAGCGGGTGACAGCTGTCATACTCTTTCTTTGTGAAAGGGGACTGGCATTCCGTGGAACTGACAAAACAATAGGTTCACCTTCAAATGGTAATTTTCTAGGGGTTATGGAATTACTTGCACAGTTTGATCCATTTCTATCAGAACACATGGCTAGGCATGCATGTACGGGTCAGGGGAGTTCTTCATACTTATTCAAAACAATTTATGAAGAACTTATTATTATGATGGGAGTAGAGGTACAGCGAAGAACTGTAGAAATGGTCCAGAATTCAAAATATTACTCAATAATTGTTGACTCAACACCTGATTTGTCCCACATCAACCAGCTTACAGTGATCCTTAGATTTATACATGATGGAACTCCACAGGAGAGATTTATTACTTTTATCCCTATAAAATCACACACAGGCCAACACATTGCTGAAATAGTTCTCAATTTTTAAAGGAGAATGACATAGATCAAATGAATTGTAGAGGGCAGACATATGATAATGCCTTGAATATGTCTGGTAAATATCACGGATTGCAAGCTAGAATTAAAGAAGTGTGTCCCACAGCTGATTATATACCATGTGTTGCACACTTCCTTAATTTAGTAGGTGTGCATGCTGTGTCCTCCTCTCATCAAATTGTATCCTTCTTTGGCTTAGTACAACAACTTTACACATTTTTCTCAGCTTCCACATTGGGGTGGTCAAAACTAGTAGAAGCACTTCATAACTGTCTAGTCTTGAAGGCAATGTCCACCACACATTGGTCTGCTAGGGCAGATGCAGTAAAAGCTTTAAAGATGAGCTATGAGAATATCTATAACTGTTTGAATGAGATTGCAAATGATGCATCTCAAAATCCAGACACACGTAATGAGGCAAAGGCATATGCTACACAAATGGCTCAGTTAGAGACTGTTCTCCTATGTCAACTATGGCATGATTTACTAGATCATTTCAATGCAACAAGCATAGCATTACAAAAGGGTGGTTTGAATGTCTTAAAAGGCATTCAGCTAATGGAAAGTTTAAAGGTTTATGGTTTGAAGAAACAAGATCAATTTGATGCATATGTGAACAGTGCCAAGAAAGCAACATCTATCCCCTCAACAGCTCACTATCATACAGAGCAAAAAAGGAGAATTAGACACAAATTGTTTTTTGATGAGCAAAGTGGTCCCATCAGCAGTACAGCTGAAGAGAATGAGGAGTAGCAAGTGAGAGACACATTCTAGATTAATGTGTTCAATGTTATGATTGATACTTTAATCACACAGTTAATGGAGAAATTAGTCGTGTACAAAACTGTTTCTGCTAGATTCAGCTGGATTTTTGGGGAACAACTTGACAAACTGTCAGAACAAATGCTTGCACTGAAAGAAGCATATCCACAAGATTTTGATGACAACATAGAAAATGAAGTTGCTCATTACATTGAATTCCTGAAAAGCACTAACACATCTGATCCTATTGCAATATTACAACAGGTTCACGAAATCGGAGTATTTCTGAATTCAGAAATTTCCATCTAAATCTACCTCAGTTTGCCCATTACAAACTGGGAAGGTGAGAGATAATTTTCTAAACTGAAACTTGTGAAGAACTGTCTGCACCAAACTATGTTGGATGACAGACTGAGTTCACTGACCCTGTTAAGCATCGAGTCAGACATTCTAAGAAAGCTGAATCTGAATGATATCATGGACACTTTTGCCAGGAAAAAAGCAAGGAAACTAGACTTGTAAGAGCCACTAGAATGTAGCTTACAGCCTAACTGTCTTCTTGTGACTGAATTGGTTGTTGTTTGGTATGGAGCTATATCTGTCATAAAATGCAGAAAAAAGGGTCCCAAGTATTTCTATCTATTTTTGGAGAACCCACAATGTATTGGGAATGAATCCAGTTCTCTGCATTTTACAACAGATAAAGCTCAATTATTTGACATCCTCACAATATTGGCTGTGCTGTACTATAGTGGTAAGACACCCATATCAGGAACAGCGGGTGCAGATCTTGGTGGGTGTCTTTAATCACTTCAACTGTGATTGTGTGGAATAATGCATAGCACTGAAACATGTATTCAATAACTAGATGATATCATAGTTGTGGACCAATACATCAATAGCATATTGTTGGGTTGATTTATACTGTTAAAGCATTCAACAAACTGTTCTGGAAAACAGAACAGTTCAGTCACCACTCACCACCACTGTGGATTACTGCACTAAAGGAACATTGATTCTTCAAAGTAATGAATGACTAGTAGTGTTCTGTGTTCATAATACTATTTAGAACCAAATCCATGTACAAAAGTAAACTTTAGTATATTTTTTGTTGTAATGTAGCACAATAAAAGTGAAAAACTGTACTTCATTGTATTTGTATTTGTATATGGTATGTGAGTAAATGCAGACAATTTAACTCTGTGTAAATAGTTAGTGAGACAAGTTGTATGCACTTCATTGTAAAGGGCAGACTGTTTTATGTGATAACATACTCTGGCTGGCTGTCAATGTAGTTAAGATATGAGAACCATTTTTTTTTGTGGTGACAAAGAATTGGACACTACACAGAAACCGACATTTAATTATGGACTACATTTCAGGAATTACACAACAGCCATTCTGTTCATCAACTTTATTGAGCTTTAGATAATACAAATTGCTGAAGTCCTCAAACATTTTTAAAAGTATTATTATTTTGCATTGGTCAGCAGACAGTGTGCTTTTCCATTAACACATGGAAAAATCCATCTCCTGTAAGGCAATGTATAACTGTATTTATACAACACCATTAGACTTAGTCATGCAAAACTGAATACGGAATACATGATGGGCTGCAGTGTGCAATAACATTTAGGCACACAAGCAGTAGTGTAGTCCTTTGAACACTGATCTTAAGTGTATGATGTCCCTTCACTGTGCACATTTGCTAAAGTCTCCTGTGTTAAGTTTATGGAAATCCATCATCCCTTCCGAGACTGTTCTGCAAATGCTCATGCCTTAAGATTTATGTAGTCAGTTGCCAGTTGACACTGCACTTTACCAAGGGCTTCTGTTTTAAGTTTATGATGTCCCTTGGTTATGTACATTTCCTTAATTCTCCTTACTCAAGTTTATGGAGTTCCATCACAAAAAATATTCTGACTGCAAATACTCCTGTCTTAAGTTATATGGAGTACGCTGTCATTTGTCAATTTACCTTTCACTTCACCAAGGGCTTCTTCTTAAGTTTATGATGCCCATTGTTTATATGCATTTCCTTAATTGTCCTTGCTTAGGTTTATGGAGCTCCATCCCCCAAAGAATATTCTCACTGCAAACACTCTTGTCTTAAGTTTTATGGAGTCATTCATTCATTTGCCAATTAACATGCCACTTTACCAACGGACTGTGTCGTAAATTGTAACTGTATTTGTAATGTCCCTTGGATGTGCACATTCCCTTCACTCTTCTGTTTTGTATGGTGATCCAATTCCTGGCTCCTACTGTTCTGCAAAGACTCCTGTCTTAAGGTTTATGGAATCTTTCAATTATTATGGGTCATACCACGTCTACTACTATGCATTAGGATGAAAGATAAAGGTGTTATTAAATACTGCAGCCCATCATGAATTCCTTATCTAGCTAAACATCTGGGATAGGAGGAGGTTAATGACATGACACAACACATGTCCTTAACTTCAGGACCAGTCAGAGTCCAGTTAGCAGTTTCACACTCATGGTCATTCTACTCTATTATGATTGTAACGATACCTACTGAACAACAACAAAATAATGGTAACCAAAACAACATATGTTTCTGTAACTTAAAAACTGTGATGTTGTATGTACAGTGGCCTTGATCATACTACAAATGTGATACATTATCATACATGGCAAAGAAAACTAATTGAGTTCAATTTGTCACATCACTGTCAGAACAGCTAAATGATCATCACTGTTTCTCTGATGTTTATCAACAAAGAAAAAATATTAACCCCCAGGCACTGTAGCACTGTACATGATATCATTAAAATAACATATCTGACACTATCTTGGCTCCATTGTCACTTCTATCTTAAAGTGCATGACGTGTAATCATCTTTTTGTCCCATTGAGCCAATGATGTTTCTTTGCTATTGAGTCCATCTGTAAACTAATGATTTTCTGCCTTGAGACCATAAACATTCCTTGAGAACTCATGAAGAAACCATGATGAAACACCTGCTGCCAGACTGCCACATTCTAATCTGAACTACTGTGGACTCCAGTTTCACCTGCAACAAACAGAAATCAAAAATATACAGGTATGGCAAAATGGCAAATACAGACATAACTGACCTTATTAGTTTCAAATTTAACATTCAGACTAGTGTGGTTTGTTAAATGATATATTTAGATTGCAAATTTCATAAGCACCATTGATCCATAAAGTCAAAACATCATCAATTTCATTATACAGAAATGAATCTTAAATGTTAATCTGGGCTGTTTGGATTCAGGGTCAGTTCAGACAATTGGAGATCAGTGTGGTGAGGCATGTTCACTTGCAGTGTGGTCATTGTTGCATGGTGTGGCAATAATCCAAAGTGCGCCGCTGCCTAGCTGCCAGGGTGGGGTCCTAAAACAGTGCTGTGCATAGAGCCCATGGCAGTGTAAATCTGGCCCTGCCTGGGGATAGTCATATCAGATTACCTAAAGGTGGGTCAGCAATGTGAGAAGGCAGTAAGGAGGGCTGGGGGATACTGGGATGCATAGAGAGAGGCATCACCAGTAGAAAACAAGAAGTTGTTGGCACTCTGTACAGACAGTTGGTAAGACCACATCTGGAGTACTGTGTACAGTTCTAGAGACCCCTTCTCCACAAAGACATAGATAGGGTGGAGGCTGTCCATAGGAGGGCAACCAAAATGGTGCAGGGTCTGCACCAGAAGACATATGAAGAAAGACTAAAAGAGCTTAAGATGTATAGCCTCGAGGAAAGGAGGGACATGATAGAAACTTTCAAATACTTCAAGGGAATCAACAAAGTCCAGGAGGGTAGCATCTTTCAGAAAAAGAGATGTGCAAGAACAAGGGGGCACAATTTGAAGATAGAGGAGGGGGATGGCTCAGAGGTAATGTGAGGAAGTATTTCTTCACAGAAAGGGTTGTAGATGCATGGAACAGACTTCCTGAGGAGTTCATAGAGTCAAAACAGTGGGGGAATTCAAGCATGCATGGGACAGACATAAGGCAATTATAGTGAGGGTAGGAGGAAGTAGACTGTTGGTTAACTAGGATCTGCAGCTTATCTGTTAGGTAGGGAAATGGGCAGACTAGGTGGGCCAAGCGGTCCTTATCTGCCATCAGATTCTATGTTTCTGTGTTTCTGAGAGAGATTTGAGCCTGTGACAGTTGGGAAAGAAATCCCCATGCTTCAAAGGGGTTTGATGATGAACTCTGCCAGAGCCTATCTGGCTACCTGTATTAAGAATCACAAGGTGGAGAAGTTGCCAGCTCCTGTTGCTTGGGGGAACCAGATCAAGCCATGGAGGTTCCCATCCTGTGAGCTGAAGTTGTGCTTGAAGAGACGGTTGCTGTTCAGCCCAGAGAAACCCCGCCTGATCTATTAGGGAGTGAAAACTGTATTACAAATAAGCCACAGGGACTGTATGACTCCTGCACTTCATGTAGGAGCCACAAAAAGAGGGACAGTCTGGAGAATCAGCTGGGTGGTGTTAATGCTGGACACTGCTAATTGACCTCTTGGAGCCATGTCAGCCCTGGTACGCAGGCCTGGTCCATCCAGCAATCAAGGCAGAAGGTGACAAGCTGCAAGCAGCCAGCCCATATCACAGCAGCCATCATAAAACACAGCCCAGAAGAGAGAATTCACAGTTTCTGACCTTGTCCAGACCTGATTTGAGTAAACTGCAAAACCATGAGTGCAAACAGGGTGTGCCTCATTTGTGTTAAAGTCAGTTCTAAGTTCTGAGAGTTTCAAATAATTCTTCTACAGGGCTCCAACGCTGGCCAACCCATGGCAACATTACAGGCCTGTGCCATCCTTAGTCTGGGTGCCCAGATAGACTGTAGGGAAACTGGTATTAGTAAGGAGTGGGGCTTATATGCTGTGGTTGGGGGGTGAGCACCATTGTTCCTGTTTGCAAAAGCCATCAGATGTTCTAATTACATTTCCATTCCCCATTCTCCAGTAATAAAACTTGTTTTTTTTTTCATTTGTTTGACCAGGAGTGGCACACTAAGCTGAAAGTTTGTTTACAGGTGTGACCTGGGAGCACAGGGAAGTTAAGTGACTTGCTCAGGGTAACACAGTATGCAAGTGGGGGGCTGTTTGATTGAAACCCATGTCTCCAGATTTGCAACTCAGTCTTAAACCACTGCACTATACTGCCTCCTGAAATCTGTCTGTGAGCATACTATTAGTGATAGCTATAAACTGCATGCACCATTGCGTATTAAGTCTGGTATATGGTGATCTGTGTGTGAGTTGACTGGTAGGTGTGGTGAGTAGGTATGACATCCTAGGAGGTTGTGTCTTACAAATATCTGTCCCACTACAACTACTCTGGGTGGAGGCACTACACTATTGTATATTACTACTTGGGAAAGAACCTCCAGCCATCATCAAAACAGAGCCCAGGGGCCAGATTCACAAAACTTTGCCCTGGCGCAAACCCAGTTTGCCCTGTGCGCCAAAGTGGTATTCACAAAAGCCCAGTTTGTACCTGGGGAGGGGACCTGCATATTGGTGCAGTCCTGTTCACAAAGCATCTTCTCCATGCAAGGGCCTTTTGCTGGGTTCCCTTGCATGGAGAAAATACCGCCAACTGAGACCTGGTGCTATTCCATGCAACCCTAGTGGCTGCCAGAGGTAATGGTGATCGCTGTCCCATTCAGACAAAAAAATGTCATGTCCCTAGTGCCAACTGAACAGTCCCCCCACTGATCACCATCCAGACCACATAAAAAATATGTTTACTCTTCTGTGGTAGTCTAGTGGTCCATCCCCTCACCAATCGCCGGCCTGATATGAAATACTTAGAGTCCTTGGTGGTCTAGTGTTCCCTCCATTCACCAATCACTGGCCTGAAAAGAAAACAAGATGTGAACCTGGTGCCATTGTCCCTTCCTACCCTGTGATCACAGATCACTGGCCCAATAGTTACACAAATGACAGTTATTCCCTGGTGCTAGTGTTACCCCCAATTGCCAATCACTGGCCCATGAAAGTAAAAGTCTGTCTCTTTGGTGGTCCAGTGGTCCCTCCCCTGTCCCAATTGCCAATCGCCATCCCTACAGTAAAAAAAAAACCAGCATGTATGCCTTGCTGGTAGTGCCCCACCCCGCCATGATTGCTGTTCGCCAGAGTGATACCAAATATTGATATTCCCTGGTGGTCTAGTGGTCCCCCCTTCCCCCAGTCACCGATCACCATCCTATAGATAGGAAAACATAAGTCCCTGGTTGTCTACTGGTCCATCTCCCCAACAATCACCATCCCCAACACAGTAATATAAATAAAATCGTCCCTGGTGTCCAGTGGTCCCTACCCCCACCTGATCACCCTCCCAATACATACAATAAATCCACCCTGGTGTCTGATGTACCCCCCCATCCCAACCCCTGTATAAGTATTTGAAATATTTTCCTGGTGGTCTAATGGTCCCCCCATCCCATGAATAAGGAATGGAAACTGTACCCTTGTGGTTTAGTGGACCCCCAACCCCTCACCCTGTCAGGGAGTGACCACCAGCCCACTCTTCCCCAAACTGACCTCCAGCTGGTGACCAGCACAGCTCTCCTTTCACTACCATGACTGGCTGCCAACTGAGCTCTCAATGACCGCATACTGTATACAGTACACACTCACTGACAGTGATTGACAGCTCAGAATGAGTTGTCATTCAGTGAGCACATGCTTACTGCTTGTCCCTGACTCTCCTTGCTCCCTTGCAATGTGTGTGCTGTAACAAGAGACACACAGGAAGCTTACTCATTATTGACAGGTATAAATATCTGGTTACCTGCTTCCTTTTTCTTCCTTCCTTCCTTGTTGTTCCCCTGTCTTCCTGCTGAGCTGCAGAGTGTCCAGCCGCTGGCTGCTTTGTGCTGACTCCAGTGGGCACACTCTGCTGTCCTTGTTCTGGGGGTACTTAGTGTGGGGGACTGCAGTGCGTGGGGCCACTGGATGGCCTCCTCTTTTTGGAGGTATGTCTTGCTTCCTGGTATTTGCCGGCAGCTGCCCTGACTGACTGACAGTGTGCAGGGAGGCGGAGCCAAGCTGTGATTGGCTCCCTGGATGAGCCTCACTAGCCCTGCTCCTCTTCTGGTCCCTTTGTGTGTCATTGCTGATCCAGTTCTGTGTTACTGTACTCCTGTTAGGAGACGGTGAGTAAGACATTTCTGAGTATGAACCATAGATTTTTATATGTGTTAACTGTATGAATTAATAACCGATGAGAATTATAGAAGGAATGAAACAAGCATGTGTATACACTCTAACAGGTCCATGAGGACTGAGTAGGGGAGCGCGAACAAAAAGATGGAACAACATTGAAATGTTAAGAAAGTACATTTGCACTTGATATAATGTGTAAAATATGTAATTTAGTGAGTGAAAATATTGATACTTTTATTACAGATAATATTTATGTGAATTGTTAACATGAGTTTAGTTCCTCTTATACTGGTACAGCTTGTCTGGAAGTTGTGAAAAGAAACAGTTATATATAATAAATAAGATATTAATAAGGACTCAAGTTATAACTAATAAGGGTTATATAAAATAATGACAAATGTAATTATCCCTATGATACATTGTACTTATGTATACTTTTTGGCATTCATAGGTACCCTAATGAAGTGTATTGAGCTTGAAACAGAAATGAATTAACCGATGGCTGAATAAAATAAATTTGAACTACTAAAAATAGTGGGGTGAGTGAGCCTCATTACCAACCCTAGAATGATCTGTGGGAAACCATCTAACCCCAGAGACTTGCCCTGGGACATAGTGGAGATAGCGTCTTCAACTTCTAAAGCAGAGATGGACTGATAGATACTTTTGTTCACATTGACTGGAAACTGAGTAAGGGTGAGAGTAGAGAAAAACTGGTCATACTGAGCTGACATGGGAGTAGGACCTGCCGTGTAAAGGGTCTTGTGAAAAAGCACAGATGCCCTTTCTATGTCCTGAGACGCCTTCACTGTGACCCCCACTGTCTGTAATGCAGGTGCAGTATAGATACCACTCTGTTGTTCTGCAGTCATTGGGTAAGAGTCTCTGGGCTGTTCTGCACCCTCCCAATACTTTTGGTTCAGTTGAAATAGTCTTCCCAATTGGTCTTCCCCTGCAAGATGGTTTCACTCTCCTCACGAAACACACCATTTTCAACTTTGACAGTCTCCCAACATGCTAAGGCTATGTGCAATTCCTCTCCCAGAGCCCGAATATGGTCTTCCTTCTCACTCAGTGCTTTCTCCTGCTTTCTAAGAAGGTGTGAGGAATAAGCAATCAGCTGACTCTGTATCACAGCCACCATAGCCTCTCATAATGTGGCCTTGATCACTTCAGAATATACATTAAGCTCAAAGTACTGAGTCACTCTCGTAACCAGGCACAAAAGGAAGGTGACTGAATGAGTGACCTATTCATTCTCCATTTGTTCCATGGTGAATGTGTCCTACCCCTTGCTATGGTTAGCTGAACTGGAAATGCTACCGAGCTCCACCAGACACACCTAGAAAATCAATTCTTGGGACAGGAACAAAAGGTCCATTCTGCTAAAGTGTGTGAAAAAATTGTGCAACAAGGACATTGCAAGTGTATCAGCCCAAATTCATGTATTGCTTCATACTGGTGAACAAAACATACAAAGTGCACAAAGCAAGCATACCAAAGTTTTGCTAATGAATGTGTACTTTGTCAAGGGATCTCTTGACAAAGTGCATATGCATGAAACATTGAGATGTATGTTTTGTACACTCTGTGTTTCTTTTTACCTACATGCTGCAATAAATGAATTTGGGGTGATACACCTGTAACTTCCTAATTGTGTTTTTTTTTTTGGTTTTCTATCTGGATTTTCTCACTGCAGCATGAGGCTGTCTCCATGGAGTGGCCTCTGACTCTGTTCCCACTTTCCAAACTAAAAGTGTCATGGGACAATGAATAAAATGCAAAATCCTAACTCCTTGGTTGGATAACCATTCATACATCATGCAGACCCACTTCTCAAAATGAAAAAAACATATGCGCTGCCCAGATCTGCAAGGGAGTAAGGAGAGTCAGGGACAAGCAGTAAGCATGTGCTCACTGAATGACAGCTCATTCTGAGCTGTCAATCACTATCAGTGAGTGTGTACAAGACACTCCATTTGAGTACTGGGTCCCATCCTTTCACTCAAGGGGTCCAGGGCAAAGTTTTAAACTCCACCTAAAATAGCATGTGATTGGTTCTCCCTTAATTTATTGTAAAATATAATTAAAAAAAGATTGGATCAGGCTTGGATATTACATAAATGCTACCCAGTGCAATACAGTAGAGTCACATTGAATGGGGCCTTCTAACAGGAGGATCCTCCTTTGTGAATCTTTATACATATGGTGGAAATAATCTGTAAATGTTTAGCACACAAAATAACTACACTTTGGGAATTAGAAGAATAGTTATTATGGAAGGCCAGTTCCCCACTAGCATCACCCACAATCAAGATGAATATCCTGTAAGAAAGCAGTGTCTTACCCCATATCCCTAATTTTTGAATGAACTGCCTTGGGTTTAATGGGGCAATTAAGCCCTTTAACATTCCAGCTAACTATTCAAAAGTTACTGTAAGTTGCCACATTGTCAGGATAAAGCATAGGAGCCACTCTGTTCCTCTCCTCAAGAAGGTAGACCCCTCCCCACCCCAAGCAAAATGAAAAATATTCCAAAGAGTCCACAGGTTAAACACCCAGCCCCTACACAAAGCAAGTGAGAGCCAAGTGAAAAACAAAACAAAACAGTCAAAGTGTGCCTTTTATCCAGGGAATGAACTCTGGTTGTCATGACCAGACAGGTTAGAGGGGGCAAAAGCAGGCCAAGGACTGCTCTGTTCATAGAGTCTGGTTAGCTAAAACTTACACAAACCCCAACAGCTCTCACCTCCCCACCCCATCTCTTACTTTAATTAAACACTCAGTAGGAGATTATACTAGACAGTAAGGGGGAGGAATGCATAAACATGGGACTAATGTAGAATCAAGTGAAATGTTTTAACTGTCAGTTCAGGATTAAACCACATAAAAGTCAACTGGTGCACCTGGAGAGAAAAGAAACTTTAATGAGTGGAACAGACATTGCCACACTAACCAATACTACTAAATATAAGAAAAAGTCTGAGACAGCCTGCAGGCAGATCAGTATACCAATGCCCCTCTCGATTCTGTGTCCTCTGTCACTTTCACATGTAAACAGTATGCATCAGGATGACTGGAAAAAAGATGCCTTCCTACTGTACTGCACGTGTCTGCATTACTATCCATTTTGTATAGGGGAAATGGCCAGAAGAGCAGCATGCCAGCAGTTCTAAAGAGAGAGAGCTCACAAACCCAAGATTTCCAATATATAACATACAGGGCTATATACTAACTAAACATAGCCCCAGAAGTGAATGAATGAGTTATAATAACTTGAACTTACAGCTCCTATCCCATCCCATGCACACAAGTTCACAACAGTTCACAAGCAAGGCATTTTCAGTGTTTATAATATCTGCTTCACTTCTGTGTCCAACGCTGCTAGGGAAAAACTCAAGACCCATCATTTAGACACGTTACATCCACAAGTATCTCAACATAGACATTGTCCATCTAATCTACCCTATTTTGCTTTTTTGCCTTACCGCATGACCTATGTCTAGGTGGGGGTTTTCACTCTTGTACCTCCATCTCCCACCTTACTGGTTCCCTCCAGTTTAACTATCAGACCCCTTACTCTGTCCCAGCCATGCTTGAACCCATTAATGATCTTTGCACTTTCCACTTCTGCTGGTAGGCTGTCCCACTGCTTAACCACTCTCACTGTGAGATAAAAAATGTTCTCATATTCCTCCTAAATCTCCCTCCCACCAACTTCTATCTATGCCCTCTCATTACTGATCTGCAATTTCTATTGGGTAGCTCCTCCTGAAGGTCTCTGTCATGTCATTCCCTTTTCTTCCTATATGCCAGTCAGTTCAAGTTCAATGCCCTTAAACATTCTTCGTAGGAATCGCTCTGTTTGCCCTGAATCATTTTGGTGACCTTTTTGTTTACTGCCTCTAATCTATCCCTGTTCTTTCTCAGGTAAGACTCCAGATCTGGGCACATTATTCCAGATGGCACCTCATCAGTGGCCTATATGGTGGCAGCATCATCATCTCCATTTTCCTACTACTGAAACCACTTCCAGTGTACCCCAGCATTCTGGTTGCCTAGCTGTAGGCCTAATAGCATTGACTGGTTTGTTTGAGGAAGTCACTTATGATGACTCTCAGGTAATTTCTTCTTCTGAAATTGTGGCCAATTAGATCCTTCTCATCTGGTATTCTATCCTAGGGTTCCTGTTCCCTATGTGCATCACCATCCACTTTTTGGCATTAAATCTTAACTGCCAAACCTTAGACTATCTCTCTAACCTTTCCAGGTCCCTTTGCAACTCCCTCTCTCTCCCTCTTTTCTGTCCATCCTGCCACAAAGCTTAGTGACACAGAGACACATCTTGCCCTGTATAACTTCCTAGGATTCTGATAAATATATTGGAAAAGACAGGACCCAGGAGTGACCCCTACAGCTCCCCACTTGTGTCCTCAGTATTCCCAGATTGAACCTGTTAACCATCACCCCTGTTGTCTCCTCCCAGCCAACATTCCACCCATTCTACCAGCTCCTTCACTGCTTCCAAGTCCTCTAACATTTTAGCAGCCTTCCGTGGGGCACCAAGCTGAATGCTTTCCTGAAGTCCTTGTAGACTACTGTATATCTGCTGATTGTCCCATATTCACTGCCCTTGTAACCCAGTCAAAGAATATTATCAGGTTGGTCTGACAAGACATACAAACATAGAAACATAGACTTGGATGGCAGATAAGGACTGCTTGACCCATTGGTGGCATCGCCAGTAGAAAACAGGAAGTTGTTATCCCTCTGTACAGACAGTTGGTGAGACCCCATCTAGAATACTGCGTGCCATTCTGGAGACCCCATCTCCGCAAGGACACAGACAGGATGGAGGCAGTACATTTGCCAATTTCTGCCAATTTCCCTATCTATTGGATATGCTGCAGTTCCTGGTTAACTAACAGCCTACTTCCTCCTAACCCCCTCACTAGAATTGCTTGTCTGTCCCATGCATTCTTGAATTCCTCCACTGATTTTGACCCCATGACCTCCTCAGGAAGGCCATTCCATTCATCCACCACTATCTCCATGAAAAAATGCTTCTTCACATTGCCCCTGAGCCGTCCCCCCACTATCTTCAAATTGTGTCCCCTTGTTTTTGCACATCTCTTTTTCTGAAAGATGCTACCCTCTTGGACTTTGTTGATTCCCTTGAGGTACTTAAATGTTTCTATCATGTCCCCGCTGTCCCTCCTTTCTTTGAAGGTATACACATTAAGCTCCTTTATAGTCTCTCTTTGTAAGGCTTCAGGTGCAAACCCTGCACCATTTTAGTTGCCCTCCTCTGTACTGCCTCCATCCTGTCTGTGTCCTTGCGGAGATGGGGTCTCCAGAACGGCACACAGTATTCTAGATGGGGTCTCACCAACTGTCTGTACAGAAGGATAACAACTTCCTGTTTTCTACTGGTGATGCCACTCCCTATGCATCCCAGTATCCCCCAGCCCTCCTAACTGCCTTCTCACATTGCGTGCCTACCTTTAAGTCATCGGATATGACTACCCCTAGGTCCCTTTCCATTTTTGTTGTTGTTAGTACCTCCCCTCACATCACGTACTCTTCCACTGGGTTTTTTTTCCCCAGGTGCATTACTTTACACTTCATTGCATTGAATCTAAGCTACCATACATTTGACCATTCCTCCAACCTTGCCAAGTCCTTTCTCATCCTTTCCACCCCCCTTGTGTAGCAACCCAATTGCAGATCTTTGTGTTGTCTGCAAAGAGGCATACTTTCCCTTCCAGTCCCTCTGCAATGCCACCTATAAAGACATTAAAGAGGACCGGTCCCAGTACTGAACCCTGCGGTACCCCACTAGTAACCCCTTTTCTTCAGAGTGGACTCCATTTACTATTACCCTCTGTGTCCAGTTGTCCAACCAATGTTTTACCCAGACTATAACCCAGGGACCCACTCCCAGGCTGGCTAACTTGTTCATTGATCTTTTGTGTAGGACTGTGTTAAATACCTTGCTAAAGTCTAGGTAGGCCATGTCCACAGCCCCTCCCTGGTCTACTACTTTAGTCACCCAGTCAAAGAAATCAATTAGATTCATCTGACATGAACTTCCCACTGTGAATCCATGCTACCTTGGGTCCTGTGCCCCACTGGCCTACAGGTACTCAACATTTCTTTCCTTCAGAAGTGATTCCATCATTTTCTCTACCACTGAGGTCAAAGTAACAGGTCTGTAGTTTCAGCCTCTATCTTGGTCCCACTTTTGTGAAGGGGAATCACATCCAGCCTCCTCCAGTCCTCAGGTATCACACCATTCTCCCATGATTTGTTAATAAGGCTAGTCAGTGGTGCCACTAGTTCTCCCCTTAGTTCTTTTAGAATTCTGTGGTGAATCCCGTCAGGCCCCATTGCTTTGTCCACCTTCAGTTTTAGGAGTTCTTTCAGGACCCTTTCTTCTGTGAATGGACTGGTATCCACCCCCCATCCAGAGTGCTTCTTTTCTTTGGTTTAGGTACCTCCCCCTCCTCTTCTTTTGTGAATACTGAGCAGAAGTATTCGTTCAGTGTCCCTGCTTTTTCACTGTCACCCTCTGCCCACCCCCTTCCCTTTATTAATCCTCACTAGCCCTCCCTCCCTTGGTCTTTCTTCACTCCCTAATGTACCTATAAAAGGTTTTATTCCCCTTCTTAACTGAGTTGGCTATCTTTTCCTCAGTTTGGGCCTTTGCTATTATGTCTGCCTTCCCCACTTCCTTCTGCTTTAACTGGTACAGTTATCTGACCTGCTCCTTCTGTGTTTCCTTATACCTCCTGAATGCTACCTTTTCCTCCCTAACCTTCCCCGCCACCTCTTTTGAGAACCATAGTGTTTCTTTTCCTTCATTTTGTTTTGTTGATTTGCTTCACACAAAGGCTTGTTGCTTCTGTGATGGCTGTTTTGTTTTTCCCCATTGTTCCTCCACCCCTTCTTCTTGCCCATTTGCTAGTGCTTTTCTGAGGCACTCTCCCATTTTCCCAAAATCAGCCCTCCTAAAGTCCAATACTTTTGTATGGCTTGACTCTACAGCTATGTTTATCGTGAACCACACTGTTTGGTGGCTGCTTGTTCCCAGATGGCTACCCATTTCTAAATTCAAGATCCTCTCTCCATCCCCATTCAAGAGTACCAGGTCTAAGATTGCTCCCTCCTGAGTGGGTTCCAGCACAAGCTGTCTGAGGCATGTGCCCTGTAGGGCATTGAGAATGACCCTGCTCTTGGATGTGACTGCAGCAAAGGTGCTCCAGTTAACATCTGGCATATTCAGGGCCCTCATCAACAATATCTCCCCTTTTTCTGCCATTCTAAGGATGCCTTCTATCATTTCCTTGTCCATTGCCTCCCCCTGAGATGGGGGTCTGTATACAACTCCCGTGTGGATTTTGGTGCCATTTCCTGTCTCCAGGGTGACCCACAATGCCTCCTGTCCTCCCTGGTTATCCTTTAGTTCCATTGATTTGATCCCTTTCCTTACATAAAGAGGTACTCCTCCTCCTCTTTTACCCTCCCTGTCCCTCCTATAGATTGTGTACCCTGGTATGCTGACATCCCAGTCATGGTTCTCTGTGTACCATGTTTCTGTCACTGCCACAATATCCAGGCGTCCCTCTTTCATCAAGGCCACTAGTTCAGGGAGCTTGTTACCCAGACTATGGGCATTGGTACTCATCACCCTCCATTTTTTGATGGCCTTACCCATTTTAGCCCCATCTCTATCCTTACTGCCTTTGCTTTTTTCTCCATTTACCCCTGCCCTGCTCCCTATTGACTTCTCTACCTTGGTGTTTACCTTGCTAACTACCCTGTTTTGTGGGGGGAGGCTGGGATTTCCCTACTCCTTTTCAGTGCCTCCCCCCTTGGCTAGTTTAAATGCTTGCCAATGAAGCATTTAAACCTATCATCTAGGATCCTGGTTCCCCTCCGAGGCAGATGCAGACCATCGTGCCAGTATAGGCCTGTATCCCTCCCCTGTCTCCAATGAAGCCAAAATCCTGAACTCTGCACTAGTTTTTCAACCATTCATTGAATCCCATGGTGTGGAGTACCCTAGCCGCACCCTTGCCATAGACAGGCAGCACCTCTGAAAAGGTTACTGTACGTGCTAGTTGTCTAAGACCCCTCCCCAACTCCACAAACTCTTCTTGCACTGCTCTGATCTCATTCCCAACCAGGTCATTTGTCCCTAGGTGGACAATGACATCTAGCTCCCTCCCCCGTGCAGCTGCTCCTGCAATCCTGAGGATTTGCTCCCTGTCCCTCCAAGCTGTGCTGCCAGGCAGGGACCTTACCTCCCTCTCCCCTCCCTCCCCCAGTTCTACCCCCTAATGATTAAGTCCCCCACTAGGAGTTGTTTCCTTCCCTGGTGGGATCCCGTGCCACCCTCCTGTGGGTCTCCATTTTGAGGTTCCCAGCATCCTCCTTGGTCTCCACTGCCGGTGCCTCCATAGAGGAACCACTCTCCACCAGAACAGCATATGAATTGTGGAGAGGTACAACTGGAGGGATGCACCTCTATTCCCCCACCCTCACCCTCCCTGTGCCCACCTTGGTCCAACCACTCCTCTTTCTTCCCAACCTCTGAGGCATCGGTGGTGGCCCTGGTGGTCTCTGTATTTTTCGGAAGTCTCCTTCTCCCTTGCTCAGAGTCAGACCACCAGCAGCTGGGGCAGGGGTGGGTAGGTGGGGGGGAAGAGCAACTCTTTTCCTTCAAGGATGACAAAACTTGCAGTATGTGTCTCAGTGATCCTTCCCTTCCTACTGCCAAACAGGAAGTTCCTGTTGTCAGTCAAATCCAGTGCCTATAAAAGTGGAACTGGCTAAGGGTGGAGGGTGAAGGGGAGGGAAGGAGGGCAATTAATAAGAAATGTTCTAGCTCATTAGTCAGCTGCTTTTGCTCTGAAAGCAAGATTGCTGTCTGTCAAAGCTACAGCAGGGAACTGTAATTGAGACACCGGGGGGGGGGATTCACAAAACAATCTGAAGGTGCAAAACCTCCCCAAGTCCCCAAAAGTTCTATGGCTGCAGAAAAAAGGGGCAACTTGCTCTGAGTGCTACACACAAAACATCTGCAGCTGCAGAAAAAAAATACATTAAGGACTGTGGAAAAAAGTGCAGCTATGGACGTTTCTGAGGGAAAAAAGCTATTGAAAAGGATGGCATGTCCCATTAGAGGCTTTTCACAGCCAGTGTTTTTCCGCAGTTGGGGAAAAATGTTGCACACATGCTGCACCACAAAGAGTGGGGCGTAACTCTCCCTGAGCAAAGTGCAGTGTACCAACAATTGAGATACAATTACAGTGGAGGTGAAGGCACAAGTAACAGCAAACGTATAGTAGTGTCAGTTGTTACAACAAAAATAGCACACATTGTCATTGAAATACAACAAACTACAACCACTATACTCAGTGCAGCCCATCAAGGAGCCCCACAGACAGTAGAGGCAGAGCTGGTAACAGTCTGCTGTGAGTGCTACTGAAGCAGACAACATAAAAACTCCAGGGAGAGACACAACCATCAGTTCCATCAACAGTTACAGACAGCCACTGTGGTGCATGTCCCTACTGGTGCCAGTGGTGCTGGAGTGGTCTCAGTTGAGGGACTGTCTGCTGATCTCTCTGTGAGTACTTACCGCAGCATCTATGGCAAGACTGTCAAAGTCTGTTGCTCCATTTAATATGGATCACCTGTTGTTGTGTCTGCTGAGCTTTTTCCTCACCTGAGGAAAGAATGTTAGGGAGATTTCAGCACTTGTGGACATCCGTAACTTGCCTGTTTTATGGATTTCCGCAACTGCAGAAATTTTCTTTGTGAATATGGTGCAACTAGAGTTCCGCAGTGCTACAAGCCATTTTTCTGCAGCTACGGAAATTTTGGCTCTCTTTGTGAATCCAGTCCCTGGTTTTCTGCTGCCTACGCCACACCCCCAATTAACCGCTCTTCTCCTGACTTAGCAAATTGAGAAACTGATACAGTCCCCTTCCCACAACACAGAAAAACACACTTTTTGTTTACCCTAACTGAGACCCCACACTTGTAATGAAGTGTCTGATTGCTTAATCACAACAGGCTCTGACTCCTGCTGAGTCAGAAGTGTTCTATTAGTAAGAAATGTTCTAGCATTTTAGTCAGCAACTCCTTGCTCTGAAAGCAAGATTGCTGTCTGCCAAAAGCTAGCAGCAGGGAACTGTAATTTGAGACACCTGGTTTTCTGCTGCCTTAGCCACACCCCAATTAACTGCTCACTTTCTGACTTACTAAACTGAGAAGTTGATACAGTACCCTTCCCCCAACACAGAAAAACACACTGACTTTTTCTTTTTTACCCTAACTGAGACCTCACACTTCTAATAAAGTATCTGGTTGTTTAATCCCAACGGGCTCTGACTCCTGCTGAGTTAGAAGTGTTCTATTAGTAAGAAAAGTTCTAGCTCTTTAGTCAGCTGCTTCTTGCTCTCCCTGCTAGGAACCATTGCTGTTTAGTATCCTAGAGCTCACTGCTTGCCCAGTCACCAGGTCTCCTTTGACTAGTGTTTACATCAACTTACATACAATGGAGATAAGGCTGATGGTCTGTAATCTCCCAGCTCCACCCTCCCCCCTTCCCCGTGGAGCAGAAACATGTCTTCTATCCTCCAATCACTTGGGAACCACCCCAGACTACAGTGAACTATTGAATAGCCCTGTCAGGGGCTCAGCCAGTTCTGACGTCAGTTCCACAAGCGCCCTTGGGTGCATCCCATCTGGTCCCAGTATCTTATCTATTTTTAGAGCAGCAAGCCCATTTTATACTTTTTCTATTAAAAACACTACCCTCACCATTTTTGAATCCCCATTGATGCTGCCTTAATTCCATTTTCAGGTAGAGGATTGCTGTCTTCTGTGGTGAATATTGAGTCATTCTCTATTACCCTCCTCCCTCTGACAACCTTATAATCCTTCCTTCTCATCTTCATTTTTTCTTTAATGTACAGGAAGAATTCTTCTTTTCCCCTCTCTTGACCCCTTCCATAATTCATGGCTCTGTATCTTACTTTGCACCCCATAGCATCTTTTTGGACACCTTCATCTTACTTTGGTACTCATTCCACTCCTTTTTCCCACGGTGCTTCTTCTAGTTAGCGGAGGCCATTTTTAGGCCCTCATTGCCTCCTTTTTCTCCTTAGAGAACTATTTAGGTCTTTTTTGTTTGTTACTCTTGGTGATCTTTCTCAAACATGATTTAGTTGCTTTGTGACTGGCCCCTGTAATTTCTGTTTACTTGCTTTTCACACCACTGATCTTGTCCACTCGTACCAGTTTTCACTTGATTAATTCCCTCATCTGGTCTAAATCTGCCCATCTGAAATCCAGAACCACAGCCTTTTATGAGGGTATACTCTTACCCAGGACCAATTAAAACCACATTGTATTATGGTCACCAGACCCCAGTGGTTCCCCAACCCGTACACCACCCACCATTGTCTAGCTGGTGAGAACCACATTGAGAATAGCAGCTGGCCTTGTGGATTCCCTGACCAGTTGTACCAGTAGACAGTCACATAGCATGTGGAGCAGGATCTGACTTCTACTGCTCCTAGTTGCTGGGGCATCCCTGATAGATTAAAATCTCTCACAACCACTACCGCTCCTTTTGTGGCCCTCTTCTCAGTTTCTTACCTGTGCTGTCCATCCCCCTCAACCCCATGTCGAAGTATAAGCCATCTTCATATGTTCTCTTTTCCCTGAGGTTTTTGTAATCTATACCCACAGTGATTCTGTTTCCCTATCCACTCTTCTGATGGAGCTGCCTTTTGAAACATAGAAAGATAGAATTTGTCAGCAGATAAGGACTGTTTGGCACACTCTGTCTGCTCAGTTTTCCTGCCTGTATTGTCACCGTAGACCCTACCTTATCTCTGCCCCCCCACTTTCCTACTAAGATTCCTTTATGCCTGTCCCATGCACGCTTGAAGCTCACCACTGTTGTTGCCCCCACCATCTCTGCTGTCAGACTGTTCTAGATGTCCACCACTCTTTCAGTAGAAAGTAGTTCTGCACACCCCTCTTAAATTTTTCTCCTTTCCAGCTTCATTGCATGTCTTCTCATCCTCTTGCACCTTCTCTTCTGAAAAATACCCCCTTCTTGTACTCTGTCCATCCCCATGAGGTACTTATATGTATCGATCATGTCCCCCTTCCCCTTCCAGGGTGTACATATTGAGATTCCTCAGTCACTTCTCATAGGCATATGATGCAACCCCTGCACCATTTTAGTTTCCCTCCTCTGAACACCCTCTACCCTGTCTATGTCCTTCCTGAGATGTGGTCTCCAGAACTGGACACAGTACTCCAGGTGGAGTCTCATTAACAATTGATGCAGTGTTTATACCACCACTCTCCTTCTGCTGGTGATTCCACTTGTAACAGCTGTGCCTTTCCTAACAAAGTGGGCTAACCCACCCTCCTTGCCCTTACCTCTTTTCCTCCTGTACAGGGTGAACCCTGGTAGTGCCTGGTTCAAATCATGATTCTTGGAGACTCATGTCTCAGTAATGGGCACTAGATCTAACCCTGCAGCCAGCATCATTAAATGTAGTTTGCTAAGCTTTTTTTCTAGGTTCCTGGCATCTAATAACTAATATTGGGGACCATATTGTGCACAGTATGCAATGATTGAATTCCACAATGAATAACTGGTTGTCTCCCGCCCCTGTGATGTCCTCACTATGGTAACTGTAGCTTTTGCATGGTTTTTGCAAGGCAGTTAACAAGGCAACACATTTTCAGCATCCCAACATGGACCTGCTTTGAAATTAGTCACATTATTAACTGCAGCACCAATATAAAGCTAATTGTACTGTACATGCAGTGTTCTATACTGGAAAAACTCTACATATCTTTAAAAAACAGAGCAGCAAGCACCTCTGAGATAGAGAAAAAGAGACAGATACAAATGCCCTAGCTTCTCATATCGCTTCAAAGAAAAGTATTGGGGAAAACACACTTTGTTTCTTTTATAGTGATCAAGAGAGTATGTGTGGGACTCTGGGGTGGGGGAGGAGGAATCTGGACAATTTGCTCTTATGCAAAGAGAACTTGTGGATATATAAACTCAAGGCACTATATTATCCTGGCTATAAGGAGCAGACGGAACTGGCACAGTTTCTGAAAAAATAAATGGTTTTATGGTAGCCTATGTCCCAAATATTACTGGACTGCAAAGTTACTCATTGCTGTGATATGTGTAACTGATATGTAAATCAAAAATTCTTGGTAGTATAAGTTTCATATTTTACTAATATGTATGTCCAGTTATGTGTATTTTCTCATTAGTATGACTTTTTCAGAAATGGCTTAATTCTCTGTCATATGCCTTTTGGTAAGTCAGTTTGGGTTGTTAGCTCATGCTTTTACTATCGCTCCCCAGTGGTAGTCTTGAAGCATAGCATACAATGGTGTTCTGTTTGGGGAGGCTCATTTTTATGTCATCTTTAGTTTAGCCATCTCTTACTGGCATAAAATCATGAAAAATGAATTTTATATATCATTATATATTCTAAATAGACATCCTATGTGAGCCCAGTTAGAATATGTATAACTCACTTATGTCTGTCTCTGTAAATGTTGCTTGTTTCAGTTTGAACACTGCACTTTTTCTTGCTATAAAAGCACAACTCCAACAGGGGGCAGATGTAAGAAATAATACCCAACAGGATGGGCAGTATTGGGCTATACCCACCCCCACAGGACTAAAAGAAGGCCCAATGCCACAGACAGAGTGCCTTAAAACCACTGATAGTGCATGTATGGACCATACCACCCACCTTGGAGGGTATTACTACACTTAGAAAATGGGTTAATGATGATGTTTTTATAAAATATTTGAAAAAAATGAGTAAAAATCAGTGAAAAGGTCCGTTCTCTTGCAAAGTAGTCCATCTACTGGCATACCTGCCATAAGGAAGCACTGCTGTGTTTGAGAGCTTTTTTTGAGGGGGGGGTCACTTTTCTTTACTTGCATCTCCCCTCCTCCTGCCTGCTCGCCTGCCTGCCAATTAAGAGCTAAGCAATCCAGAAATGGGGATCTGTGTTGGCAGTTTCTGTTGCAATTCCTTTCCTTGTAGTTTTTGATCAGTAGTGAGTGTGGCTGGCTGCTGTGGGAGTGGGAGTGAACCAGCATTCAGAACCGATGACCGAGCAGTAAAGGTGAGAGAGTAAGCAATGCCATCATGCCCATTTCAGTTTTTTTATTGTGTTCCATTTAAAATGTTATGATTTCTGAAAGGGCAGCAGAACTGATCAGTTTCCTGAACTGAGCTGGGGGGGGAGGGGGACTGTAGTTTGCTAAGTGAGGAATAAAAATGTCTGTCATTGATTTTTTGAAATTCTGCCACCCACACATTGATTCTGCCTGTGAAAATTCATGCTGCCACTGAACTTGTTTTAACCCAGTCTGTGTTGACACATTCATTTACCCCTAAGTAACGGGCTTACCAAGTCAGAGACCGGGATTTTTGCAAAACATTTTCTAAACCTTGATAAAGCACTATGTAGTAGTGCAAAGTGCCGTGCGTTTGTTTTTCTCCTGCACTGCTTACACTGCTTACCTGTTTGCACATGATAAATCTCAAATTATCAACCCAAGTGACTGCAGAGGCTTTTGTTCCAGAAGACCTTTGTGCCCATTTGTTTTTAACTTGTCTTGTTGTATGGTTACAGAGACCACCATCAACCTGTTGTGCGATTCTGTCTGCAGTGACATCTGTTGACAGCACCTTTTATGGGATTTCAAATAGTTATCCTTAAAATGCTTGCTTTAATAGTCTTTACTGATCCAAAAGAATTATTTAATTTCTGTGCATCTCATCTGAGAGCCCCGACATGATAATTGACCAGCTGCATGGCACCACTCAACTTTAGAGGGAGCTCCCAGAGACTGTGGGGTAAAACCTATGGTGCACCACCTACTGTAGTGAGAGAGACTGTGGGGGTCTGCAAGATGGGTGAAGAAGTGTGCATGTGAACATCTTATTTACAGTTTACAGCACAGTGATATTATTTGCTTGCCCTGGCCTTCCTATTTCCTGATCTTTGCCTCCTCATTCCCAATAATAAACTGTTAGTCTTTTGTGCATTTCATTTCTGAGTGTTGGATGCTATTGATTGGTACTGACATTTGTTGTGGGGAGGGGCTGTGTGTGAATAGGGTATTGTATTGTTTCCCCGGGGGTGGGGGGTAATAGCCTTGATTAGATTGTCGGGCTTCAAGTATCCCTTATTGCTTCCTCAGGTGGAAACACCGCATTAATAAAATTAAGTACCTAGAGAGATACTCCATTTCTAAATCCCAGACTGGCCCATTCAGTATAAAGGCATGTGTTCCCAACAGCTCGAGATGGACTTCTTACAAATGAATGCCACTGTGCCAGCACTGATCAAGTATGTGTCAGTCCCTAATAAATACAGCAAGTGAAGAGGCAAAATGCAATTAAAAATCAATGGATGCAATCAGAGACAAGGGATACGTGGAGCTAAAACATTGACATAGTGCCTGTAGAGGGTGTTACATTCGGGCATAGGGAGTAAAAGGTGCCACTGTATCCTGCCAATGTGCTTATGTAGCTCTCAGAGGCAGAACACCTCTTCTGTGGTTGCTGTAAAAAGATTAAAACAGTTTGCATTTATTCAGGAGTCTTAAGATCTGACAAATGCCTTCAACATTGCATTTACAGACCTTAGTATGGTATTACCCCTGGAGTACCTAACAGAGCAACCCCCATGCAAGTCCACCTGTAACAACTTGCACCCAACCCAGAGCCCTGGATAACCGCTATTTCATTTCAAACAAATTTCCAAAGCACAGACCATTAAATATGTTAGAAGGGTACTTGGCAAAACAACCCTGGAAGTGACTCTATAGACATGAAGCTCATAGCCCTCACCCTAGATGAAATTGCTCTACCTCTTACCAAACTATTCATCACTAAGCACAGGGACCTTCCCAGATAAATGGAAGATTGCTCATGTCACCCTAGTTTTTAAAAGAGGAGATAGAATATGCCTGAGAAACTATAGAAACATAGAAATTGTTGGCAGATAAGGACCACCTGGCCCATCTTGTCTGCCCGCAAGCCCTTGTACTGGATTACTGCTTTCAACCCACCTGCAGCTGTACCTCTATGGTTCCCCTATGTCTGTCCCAAGCTTCCTTGAATCCATCCACAGTGCTCGCTCCTATTATAGAAACATAGAAACATAGACTTTGATGGCAGATAAGGACCGCTTGGCCCACCTAGTCTTCCCATTTCCCTACCTAGAGGATAAGCTGCAGATCCTATTTAACCAACAGCCTATTCTCCCCCACAAAAATTGCCCTATGTCTGTCCCATGCATTCTTGAATTCTCCCACAGATTTAGGCCTCACAACCTCCTCAGGAAGGCTGTTCCATGCGTCCACCACACTCTCTGTGAAAAAATACTTCCTCACATTGCCCCTGAGCCGTCCCCCCTCTATCTTCAAATTGTGCCCCTTGTTCTTGCACATCTTTTTCTGAAAGATGCTACCTCTTGGACTTTGTTGATTCCACTGAGGTACTTAAACATTTCTATCATGTCCCTCTTCTCCTCCTTTCCTCAAGGGTATACATATTAAGCTCTCTCAGTCTTTCTTCATATGGTTTCTGATGCAGACCCTGCACTATTTTAGTTGCCCTCCTCTGGACTGCTTCCATCCTGTCTATGTCCTTGTGGAGACTGAGTCTCCAGAACTGGACGCAGTACTCCAGATGGGGTCTCACCAACTGTCTGTACGGGGGATAACAACTTCCTGTTTTCTGCTGGTGATGCCTCTCCCTATACATCCCAGTATCCCCCCAGCACTCCCTACTGCCTTCTCACATTGCTTGCCAACCTTAAGGTCATCTGATATGATTACCCCCAGGTCCCTTTCCATTTTTGTTGTTGTTACTACCTCTCCCCCCATTGTGTAACCTTCCCCTGGGTTTTTGTTTCCCAGGTGCATTACTTTGCACTTCTTTGCATTGAATCTAAGCTGCCATACTTCTGACCATTCCTCCAACCTTGCCAAGTCCCTTCTTATCCTTTCCACGCCTCCTTGTGTATCAACCCTGTTGCAGATCTTTGTGTCATCTGCAAAGAGGCATACTTTTCCTTCCAGTCCCTCTGCAATGTCACTTGTAAAGACATTAAAAAGGAATGGACCCAGTACTGAACCCTGCCGGAGTCCACTAGTAACCCCTCTTTCTTCAGAGTGGACTCCCTTTACAATTACCTTCTGTGTCCTGTTGTTCAGCCAATGTTTTACCCAGGCTACCACCCTGGGACCCACTCCCAGGCTGGTTAATTTGACTACTAATTTTTTGTGTGGGACTGTGTCAAATGCCTTGCTAAAGTCTAGGTAGGCCATGTCCACAGCCCCTCCCTGGTCTACTACTTTGGTCACCCAGTCAAAGAAATCAATTAGATTTGTCTGACATGACCTTCCCACTGTGAACCCATGCTGCCTTGGGTCCTGTGCCCCACTGGCCTCTAGGTACTCAACAATTCTTTCCTTCAGAAGTGATTCCATCACTTTCCCTACCACAGATGTCAAACTGACAGGTCTGTAGTTTTCTGCCTCTGTCTTGGTCCCACTTTTGTGAAGGGGAATCACATCAGCCTTCTTCCAGTCCTCAGGTACCACACCATCCTCCCATGATTTGTTAAAAAGGGTAGTCAGTGGTGTCACTAGTTCTCTGCTTAATTCTTCAAGAATTCAGGGGTGAATTCCATCTGGCCCCATTGCTTTGTCCACTTTCAGTTTTAGGAGTTCTTTCAGAACCCTTTCTTCTGTGAAAGGACTGGGATCGACTCCCCTCTCCAGAGTGCTTCTGTTAATTGGATTAGGCACCTCTTCCACTTCCTCTTTTGTGAATACTGAACAGAAGAATTCATTCAGTATCCTTGCTTTTTCACTGTCACTCTCTGCCCACCCACCATCCATTCTATTCCACCTCACTATCCCTCCCTTTGTCTTTCTATGCTCCCTGATAAACCTATACTGTAAAAGGTTTTATCCCCCTTCTTAACCGAGTTGGCTATCTTTTCCTCAGTTTGTGCCTTTGCTATTCTGACTACCCTCCCTGCTTCCTTCTGCCTTAACTGGTACAGTTCTCTGTCCTGCTCCTTCTGTGTTTCCTTATACTTCCTAAATGCTATATTTTTCTCCCTAACCTTCACCGCCACCTCTTTTGAGAATCATAGTGGCTTTTTCTTTCATTTTGATTTGTTTGCTTCACACAAAGGCTTGTTGCCTCTGTGATGGCAGTTTTGATATTTCCCCATTGTTGCTGCACCCCTCCTTCTAGCCTGTTTGTTAGTGCCTTTCTTTCATCTTGCCAAAGTCAGCCCTCTTGAAGTCCAGAACCCTCACCTTTGTATGGCTTGACTCTAGCTGAGTTTATCGTGAACCACACTGTTTGGTAGTCACTTGTTCCCAAATGGCTACCCACTTCTAGATCTGGGATCCTCTCACTGTCCCCATTTGAGAGTACAAGGTCTAAGATTGCTCCCTCATGAGTAGGTTCCAAAACTACCTGTCTGAGGCATGCCACCTGAAGGGCATCAAGAATAGCCCTGTTTTTGGATGTGGCTGCAGCAAAGGTGTTTCAGTTAACATCTGGCAAATTAAGGTTCCCCATCAACAGTATCTCCCCTTTCTCTGCCATCGAAAGTATGCCTTCTATCATATCCTTGTCCATTCCCTCCCCCTGACATGGGGGTCTTTATACAACCCCTTTTCAGATTGTGGTGCCATTTGCAGTCTCTAAGGTGACCCACAGTGTCTCCTCTCCTCCCTGTTTACTCTTTTGTTCAGTTGCTTTTATCCCTTCCCTTACATAGAGAGCTACTCCCCGCCCTCCCTGTCTCTCCTGTAGGTTGTGTACCCTGGTATGTTAACATCCCAGTCATGGTTCTCTGTGTACCATGTTTCTGTGACTGCTACGATATCCAGACATCCCTCTTCTATCAAGGCCACCAGTTCAGGGAGCTTGTTGCCCAGACTACAGGCGTTGGTACTCATTACCCTCCATTTCTTGATGGCCTTACCCCTTTTTGCCCCATCCCTGTCCTTATTGTGTTTGTCACTTTCTCCATTTACCCCTGCGCTTCTCCCTATCGACTTCTCTGTGTTCGTGTCTACCTCACTTAGTACCCTGATTTTTTTGGGGGGGCTAGGATTTCCCTGCTCCTTTCCAGTGCCTTCCCCCTTAGCTAGTTTAAATGCTTGCCAATTAAGTATTTAAACCTATCACCTAGGATCCTGGTTACCCTAGACAGATGCAGACCATCATGCCAGTATAGGCCTGCATCCCTCCAGGTGGACCCCCAGTCCCCAATGAAGCCAAATCCCTGAGCAATGCACTAGTTTTTCAAGCACTGATTGAATCCCATGGTGTGGAACACCCTAGCCTCACCTGTGCCATAGACAGGCAGCACCTCCGAGAAGGTTACCATGTGTGCTATTTGTCTTAGGCCCCTCTCCATCTCCACAAACACTTCTTGCACTGCTCTAATCCCTTTCTTAGCCAGGTCATTTGTCCCTAGGTGGACAATGACATGCAGCTCCCTCCTCTGTGCAGCTGCTCCTGTGATCCTGAGGATTCACTCCCTGTCCCTCCAAGCCATGGCACAGGCAGGCACCTTACCTCCCTCTTCCCTTCCTTCCTGCCCCGTTCTACCTTTATAACAATGGAGTCCCCCACAAGGAGTTGTTTCCTTCCCCTGTGGGGTCCCATGTCACCCTACTGTGGGTCTCCTTTGTGGAGGTTCCCAGCATCCTCCTTTGTCTCCACTGTGGGTGCCTCCAAAGAGGAACCACACTTTTCCAGAATGGCATAGAAATTGTGGAGAGGTACAGCTGGAGGGAAGCGCCTCTGTTACACCACTCTCACCCTCCCTGAGACCACTGTGGTCCAACCGCTCCTCTTTCTTGGCAACCTCTGAGGCAATGGCAGTGACCCTGGTGGTCCCTGGGTGGGAGTGGAGGTCCCACAAATCCTGGCCAACTCAGCCCAGAGATGAGCAACCTCCTCCCTCAGCCCAGAGAGGTGCCATCAGATGGAACAGCACTGCTCTCCAGAACGTCTCCCGGAAGACTGCTGCTTCACAGCCACTGCACCGTACAACTCCCATCATGTCTTTTTTCTGGCCCCCTAACTGCTGTTTGGAATACTTACTCTTTCCTCTGTTTGTTTCTTTTTTTTTTCTCTCTCCCTACTTACTTACTGCCTCTTTACCCCTTTAGCTCCTGATCTTCCTGTTCTGAGACAAGAAATTCCTATATTTCTCAGTAGTCTCCTTACTTGCTCAGAGTCAGACCTCCAGCAGCTAGGGGGGATGGAGAGCTACTCTTGCCCTTCTAGGATGATGAGTCTTTGGTGGCTCTGTGATCACTCACTTCCTGCTCCCAAACAGAAAATTCCTGTTGTCAGTTAAATCCTGTGCATATAAAAGTAGAACTGGATTAGGGTGGAGGGGAGGGAAGGAGGGCAATATAGTCCCAGTAGAGAACTTTTAGTTATACCAGTAGCTCCTTCCTCCTCGTGTTCTGTCTGTTCTCTGGCAGAAGCTATCTAGGTCAGTGCTTAAATCTGGTTCTAACCTGGCTCCTTCTAGCTAAGCCACTCCCCCTACTTTGCAAATATTTCTACACTTAGTTAATTTCACAGATAACAATTCCCTTCTGATACCTGTGACAAGCATCTAGATAAGTACACAGATAACAGATAACAATTTACTTCAACTACCTCTGACAAACACACTTAACTCTTTTTTTTACCCTAAACTGAAGGTCCCAGTACAAGAGTTCTATTTCTTAGTCACAGTAGAGAAATTTTAGTTACACCAGTAGCTCCTTCCTCCTGGTGTTCTGTCTCTTCTCTGGTAGACCAATTTAAATACTGCCACCATTCTCGAAACTTCTGAAGCAAATTGCAGCCAATCAAGTAATTGAGTATCTAAATAAACACAACCTACTGTGTGCACAACAACATGGTTTCTGAGAAAAAAACACAGCACTATCTCCACACTTATTGAGTACACCTCACACCTGTATGATGCCGTTGACAATGGCAAGTTGGTAGGGTCTGTATTTATAGACCTCACAAAAGCTTTTGATACTGTGAACCATCAGATCCTACTCAACAACCTCCTGTCTCTTGGCCTGTTATGTGATACAGTAACCTGGTTCACCAGTTACCTATCCCATAGGACTCAAAGTGTGAAAATCAGAGGAATAACATCTAAGATATGACTCTGGAGGTGCCTCAAGGGTCTATACTTGACCCACTGCTTTTCTGTCTGTTCGTAAATTCATTACCTTCAGCATGCCCAGCGAAAATGTTGTTATACGTGGACGACACCATTGTCTCCATACAAGGATCCCAAATGACCAAAATTGTTACAGCCCTCCAAGATAGCTTCAGGGAACTAGAGACTTGGTTTTCTCATAACAAACTCCTGCTAAATTATAAAAAAAAAAAAAGTTATGCTCTTCACACTCCCACTACAGTAAGAAAAAAAAAACAACCTCCTGAACACCCATAGCCTAAAAGGAGATACTCTAGAACAAGTCCACTCCTTCAAATACCTTGGCATACACCTTGATGATACCCTGTCATTCATCAGCCACATTGACCACATTATTAAAACAGCAAACACCAAACTCAGGATCCTCTATTGACATAGGCAGGGTATGACTTCTGAGGCCTTGAACCTGGTAACTAGAAGCTCTATCTTGTCCCTGATAGACTATGGACTTATCATCTACAGTGCTGCTATGGACACAGCTTTAAAAAGAGTTAGGACACTCCTAAACAAAGAATGCAGGCTTGTCCTAGGGGTAGGTCACCTTACACATACCTGTACTCTGTACTGTAAGGCAGGGTGGCTCCCCCTGCTTTTAAGGGTCAAGTATCAGGCCTACCTAATTGGTAAAAAGGCACAACTTTGACTAACCCCTGCTGGTATCCTGCAAGAAGGGTGACCGCTATTGAGTGCTTACAAAATGGGTGACTCAAATAGCAGCGCCTGCTCAAAGGGCTACTGGACAGGGGGTGAAAATGGGTATAGTGACATCCTGTTGCTATATGTATGCGCACATGGAAGGGAGCGAGCACGCTGTGCAATGGGCGGAAGGGGAAGGAGGGTTTGTGAGGGGTAGCGTGATGGTGGGTTGTCAAGCTGGCTGTGTTGCATGGTGGGTTTGTGGCAGGCTAGAGTCCGGAGGGTTCAGTGCTGGGCGCATCTAGATTTTTGTGCCGGTCCGCCAAAATGTTTTTTTTTTTTTGTTTTCACCCCCCCAACATGCACCCCCTGGAGTTGAGAATTCTTTAGTAGGGGGGTGTGGGGGCATAAACAAAAAATAGCAAGTCCCCAGTGCCCTTTTGCTGTGCACCTGGAGGAAACATCGGTGAAATGGATTTTCGCCAATGTACATTCATCCTAACAGTGATCACCTTTCCGTGATCGCCATTATCACATAGACCCCCCCCTGCCTCAATGGCTAGCAACACTCTCAATCCACCAAAATGACTAGAAGATCCACTAAGGGTGTACTCCATGTCCCATTTAGGTGCACCACCTTTGCCCAGTGAGCTCTATCCATTAGGGGGCCTCAATGGTTTAATGACCTCCCAGTCCACCTGATAGTTAGTGATAAGATTGCTCCTTTCAAAAGAGACCTCCACCTCCTCCTAGCACAGGAAAATCATCGTGACTTCCCTGTCTGAGTGAGAGTTTCCCTGTGATCTTTTTCCTCACCTTGTCCACCCTTATCCTCTCCATGCTCCTTCTTGCCCCATCTCTCCTGACAATGCCTACTCAGGCTGCTACCTATCTCTTGCCTAGCACATAAGCATAAGCAAATCTTTGGTGACTGCCCCACCTATGACCACCCCTACTTCCTGCCTTCTCGACATACTCCTTTTATCACCATCTCTCTCCCTTTTCTGACAATGCCTACTTAGGCTGCTACTTTTTTTCCAATTTATTGGCACTTAAGAAACTCCTGCTTACTAAGTTCCTCACTGCCAAGTGTCTACTATGTACACTGTTGGAGGTTGCTGTTACTAGGCATCACACTTCTGTTACCCACATTATTTATGTAATTACCTGTTAACCCTGCAACTCTGTTCATTTTTTGCTATGCTTAGTACCCGTTTACCTTGCAACCCACTACATTTTTTGTAGTGTGTTTTGTACCTACTGTATTGTACCTTGTACTAACTCGACTTGGAACCTTTGTAAAAGAGCCTTCTGGCTCAAAGGTGTTAATCCAAATCTGAAATAAATAAATAAATAAAATACATTCAGGACACAGCCTCACCAAAGGGAAGACTGAGGCCCTCGTTTTTAATCTTTAGGTACCGAAGGAGCTGGAGCTGGGGGGACAGATTCAAAATGATATTGACATGTTATAGATCCCGTACCTAGGAGTAAGTCTCTAATGAGTTAAATTCACTTGAGACTATAAGTTACATGTTTAATCACACAAAAGGGGAGTAGAGAAAGAAGACAGTGAAACCAGGTAAAGAGAGATTCCCTGAATACTATTCCATCACCCCATCATTGAGGGTGATCTCAAAGTATGAGAGAATCATGAGCAAATGTAAGCCTTGCATAGCAACCACAACTAATTTGCAAAACAGTTGGAAAGCATTTACTGGACTTGGCTGTCTCACCAATATTTACAAATACCTCAGTTGAGATTTAAAAGCTTTGGTGTTTGAGATTTAATTTAAGAGCATTGCTTTACTATTTAAGTAATGTGCAATAACAATGGGCCTGCAGCAATTCCATGACTGGATATCCAGTAACATTCTGGGAGCTCCCTAAAAAGTGGCTAAAAGGGTGAAAGCTCTGGTACCAGTGGGAAAAGGGTAGTGCCACCAGTACAGGAGAGTGAGATCACAGTACTGTATCATGAACTATGGTGTGGGGGTGGGCTGCATCTGAGGGCAGTGTAAGAGGGGACAATTAGTGATGACCTAGGAATCTTTTTGTTTGACTGTGTCTGTTTGGGGCACGGAAGAAAGGCCACTAGTGTTGCTCAGATAGTGCTTTTGTGGATCCTACCACTATCTGTCAGATAGTGATGGTATCCTTCCTAGGATCCTACCAGAAATACTACCAAAGACAGATGTAGGATCCAGGGTCAGATAACGATGGATCCTAGTTAGGATCCATGGATCCGAGGTAAGATTAAGGGATCCTAGGTCACATGATAGGATCTGGGGTCAGATAGCAATGGATCCTAGATCAGATCCAGGGATCCTAGGTGAGATAGTTAGGATCCAAGCTGGATCTGTTGCTAGGATCCACAGTATCCACAGCGTTTGTTGCTAGGATCCACTGGATCCACATCTTTTGTAGGATCCATGCACTGGATCCTAGAGGGTAGGATCCTAGAGGGCAGGTTTAGGCAAAAATAAACTGTCTGGTAGGGCAACTAGAGCAAATATCAGCTCCAGGGAGAAAGTATAGGACCACTAAAAGGGGAAGGTGGTACAATCAGAGGGTGGTTGAGGTATGGAATGCTCTGCCCAGTGATGTGGTTGGAGCAGGTAGCTTAGCCACCTTTAAGATATTGTTGGACAAACACATGGGGCAAAATAAATGGGATATTGTCCACTGAAAAGTGGCAAATCCACAAATAGCCCTAGAGGCTACATGACTTGTAACCCTGCCTATGATCCCATGAACCTATCCTTGGTCAGATAGCACTGCTATCCTACCACAGCAACCATCTATCCAAATGGGAGGTACCTGTTGGTACCCTAGTTTCTAGGATACTATCTGAGCAACACTAAAGGCCACATGTGTTATCAAGCAGCACCAGAAGATCAGCTAGTCATATTCTATTGTCTTACTCATTTTGTTGTTAACCCCCCCTTCTCCATTTAGGGAACTGGTGTCAAAATACTGTTCCCTTTTCCTATGCTGTGTAAATCCTTGTCTGAGCAATTATTGTTTAACTTATAAGCTGCATGCTTAATGAGATAACTCTTATTGTGCTGAATGGGTTCAAGGGTAGGATGATCCTCTGCGGGGTGAGTACTACTGTATTCCATGAGATTGTTGGGATTGTACCATACTTATACCAGGAACACTTAAAGTGTTTCTCTGAGTGAAGGCACCACACAATAGTTATGAACCCCACAATCAGGAATTTATCAACCCAAGCCCCATAACATTGTTTGAGCCCACAAGACCAGACTAGAAACCGCAACATTCACAGTGACCAACTTACATTTAGTTTTTGTTGACCAGGAAAGGAAGGCTGGGAAATACTTCCTGTGTTCATCTGCATTCCTGTGGGAGGGGATACAGATGCAAGCTGACTGACATTGAACCAGTGCTGGTGGATTAGTAAACGGGGGAAACTCATGGTATCTGTAACATCCACCAGGCAAACAGGACCTTTGACTGACATCTTATCCAGGGTACAGCACCCCGACAACATTGTCCCCAAAACACCATGATATGGCATCTGTGCAGTTACTTCTAGCCTAAGGATGAGTACTTCACAAAGAACTACAAACACCACTTCCTGCAGCATTTGATGTTAATTGGAGGTCTCCCATCCTACTACTGACCAGACCTAACCCGATTAGCTTCTGAGATCTGATGCAGTCTTGCTCTAAGGTGATAAGGCTACAGGCCTTACAATAATGGCCAATAAAGATAAGTAAGCGTCGCATATTTTTTCATTCAGCTGTATTCAAAAGATTTTCTCTGAATGTTTTCTTGTTTTTTAGCTATATATATATATATATATATATATATATATATATTGTTAAACACAAAACATACAGTGAAAAAATGCAGATATAGATAATATGAGAGTAAAATATTCAATGCACTGAGGGCATCACTCCTCTTAATACTGACACTGAGTGTGTCATATGCCATTAAGATACTGGGGGGTTTTCAATAGACACCTAAGAGTAGACAACATAATATAGCTGTGTAAATAAGTCCATGAACTGCATGGTATCATACCTAGAAAAGTGTCCATCATGTCTATCTGTCAGTGTCCTTTACTCTCATACTACAGGGGGAAAAAGTATGCCATGCTACAATATCTGCATGTTGTGCACAATTCTTTTTTAAAATTTTTTTCTCCTGTCTGTGAATTTAGCGCTCATGAAAGGTGCTGGATTGATAGCACTGAAACCTGAAGTCCTCCATTTATCCTCTTGGCAGGTACAGCACGGGCGATCTCAGTGCAAGCTACCCCACACTGCCTTACCAATCTGTTTCAACCTTGCCATAGAGGGACAGCCATGTAGGTGAGAGGATAGTTCAGATTACATGTCCATTCAGTCCTTGGTCTCTCATTTGAGACTGCAAACAATGGTGCTAATTAGCATCAGTTGTGCTGGTGGTTTTATGATGTGGGCACCTGCCCACTGGGAACTGAACTAAGACCACAACTACTCATTTCACATGAATGCATTCTTAGCAACCTGCAAAGCCATACTTACAACAATGCAAACGTTTTGGCACATAAATCTGATATCTAAAGCAACAACTGACAAGAAATAATATACTTATCAGCTTAAATATGCTGTGTTATATGTTAACCTTGAAACCAACTTTCAGTAGTTAGATTGCCCTCATCCCCATAAGGGAAGGAAAAGAAGGACAGCATCCACAAGAAAACAAACAAAACCAAAGCTGAACTTGAGTCTCAATAATGTGTCTGAGCCACCTAAGGTGCAAACTTCAGGTTAGGAGAAAAAACATTTTACCTGGTCTGCACATCCATTTGAACTGGCAGCTGTGGAATAGCCGGCTAATAACTAGTTGTACTTTTGTAACCTTTAATTATTTGTCAAACTGTCTACTGTTCTATGCATTGTTATTTATGTTTAACTCTGTGCCACTGTATGTGACCCGGGTCATGCCTGAAAATGGTGCCTGGGATCAGCGCACCTACCCGGTTATCAAAGTCATAAATAAATAAATAAAATAAAAGAAATAAACTGCAGGCAATGGGTACATTCAGAGAGTTCAGCTGCATCTTCTGGTCTCCTCTGTATCCTCATCTGATTCCTCTTCTGGCTGTTCTCGGTCCTAATGTCAGAGTGCATGTGTAGGTGCTTTTACTCACAGGTTTATGTAAAAGAATAACTGTTACGGAAACAGTATTCTGTTACATCCCTTGTGTATAAAGTGCATTTGTTTTGCTCCCTTGGTGAGGTGGCTGGGTGGAATGCGTTACCTGCAGAAGTGGTATGCAGTAGAACAGTGGACTGCTTCAAACGAGGATGGGACAGGACAAGGGGGAGGGTTAATGAAGGGGAAGGGTGGAAGGGAAGGGCAGCTGCAGAATAATGGGTGCTAGCTGCACATTCGAGCAGACTTGATAGACCTCTAGGCCTTTATCTGCTGGCAAATTTCGTATGTTTGTATGTTCGTCCAACCCGCAATCTCTGCTTCTCACGGCTTGCACCAACGTGTTTTGTTTCATCTGGCTGTGTAAAACAGCCATTCCAGTAGCACTGCAGAAACTGCCATTAGAGCAGCAAACTCTGGGTGAGCTAAAACAAATGGAGGTGGGATTGGCTGGAATACTCGCAGGGTGTAAAAGGAAACCCGAACGCAACAGAGTACAATGGCGCCACACAGGTAACGCTTATTTCGTTTTAAAACCTGTGTGTAAAAGAGCCTTGTTTGTGCCAAATTAAGGGCATCCATTGGGTCATTAAACAGAAAAACCTTTCTGTTGCACACTGTCCTGTTCCTGGTGGGAAAGTCCATGCCGAGAGGAATGTCTTCCTCTTGCAGCAAGATGCAGATTCCATTGAAGTGCTTCTTTTTTGTTTGGTGGCAAAACTGATGTTCAGGAAAATCTTTATCTTGAAGGAACATCTTCTTTCTGTGGGACAGAGCCAGGATATGATCCCATGTGCCTACTCCATCTCTCACTGCCATAGTCGTCCATGGAGTAGTTTGTCAGGCTTCTCTTTGAGAATTATGCAGTAGAGCTTTTGCAAGTTCAGTGGCCTGGCCACAACCCATGCTTGAACTGCTGCACAAACTAGTCTGAGAGGAACAGCAGCAGGTGGTCCTCTTTACACCATTCAGGCATTCCCAGAAGGGGAACGTTCAATCCTGCTTGGTTCTCCAAGGTTTAGATGTGGGTATGTAGATGGATGTTCTTCTTGTTGATGTTCATCACAGCCCCCATAGCGGAGTCTGCCCTCTTTGTAGTTTGAGCAGTCACTATTTTAATCACTTCCAGTGGTGATTCCAGTGTGACTACTCTGTTTGTGGGTGTGTCAAACTTACCTGACAGAGCAGTGACTGATTTAATAGTCTTACTAGGTTTGGCTCCTAGACTTTGTTATGTTTCTTCCTCTTGTTCTTCAGTGGCAGCTGCCACATGCCCAGGGGCCAACTTCATGGCTGGAGCTGCGGGAATGTTTTTAGGTTTGGAGTCATTCTGCTGCTGCCTTTTTTATGTGGCTTCACCAGGGTGCTAAGGGGGCCTTCTGACAGCAATAGTCATTTGTTGCTATCTGACAATATCAGAAAGTCTCTTTTAGACTTTTATGTCTCTCTTCTTATGCAGAGCTAAGAGCTGGAGTGGCCATCTTATTTGGGCTCTACAGCAACCCCACCCCCACATTTTTTTCTATTATCTTTAAAAAAAAAACTTTCACATACATCCTTCAGTGACAGTGCCAACTGCACAACACTTGGGAAAAGTTACAGAAAAAAGATCAGTCTCACACATGGAACTAGCACCACCCTGTAGACTGTCTTGGTTTAACTCAAAATCAGCCATGAACTGCTTAAACACCAGACAAAAAAATTTAAAAGCACTCAGGTAGCTTAGTTGCTGCAACAGACGCCAAGTAAGACAAATATAACACCTTAACTTTACCAATTCCTTTAAGTTAGTGTGCGAAATGCACATACTGTAGCCTACCTGGATTTCAGTAAGGCCTTCAGTCCCCTTCCACATAGAAGACTGGCAAGCAAGCTGGGTAGTCTAGGAGTAGGTCCTAAGATAGTAAAATGGGTAGAGAGTTGACTAGGTAATAGGAGTCAGAGGGTAGTAGTTAATGGTGACCATTATGGAGAAGGCAAATTGTCCACTGGGATGCCACAAGGATCAGTACTAGGCCCAGTCCTCTTCTATGTCTTTATTAGGAACATTGCAGAAGGATTGAAAGGGAAAGTGTGCCTATTCATGGCTGACACAAAAATCTGCAGCAGAGTAGACACATGGGGGGGCTGGAGAGAATGAGGGACAATGTAAAAAAGCTGTAAGAATGGTCATGGGTTTGGCAGCTGGGGTTAGATGCAAAAAATTGCAAAATCATGCACTTGGGACACAGAAACCTGGGAGCATCATACCAATTGGGAGGAGAGGTATTAGTATTCACAAAACAAGAAAGGGATCTGAAGTAATCATTTTTTCTGTTGGCTCGCGCATGCGCAGCCAACATATTGCGGTAGTAGCAGATCTGGAGGCGTAGTCACTGTTGAGTGAATGCAAGGCATGCATCAGTAGGTGCATCTCACATTCCCCAATCAGCCAGCAGCAGGGGCTGACACCCTGTATATCTAATGTGGCCACAACATTTGAGAAAAGGTCCACTGCAATGAGAACGAAGCTCTCTTGCAGCTTGACTATATCACAACTCCCGATGTGCAAGCAGCATGGAGGCAGTGACTGCTGCCGCCGTCTGTCACAGTGCCAATGGGGTAGCCCACTCCCCGTCAGCATAATTCCCCCTTCCCCATTTCCACTGTGTGCCGAGGGGGTGCCTAATCCCCCTCTGCATCATGTGCCTGCCAACAAAATCCTTTTCTTTGCCGACGGGGGCCCCAGTCCTCATCAGCTTCAGTCCCCCCCCTTTCCCAGTTAGATCTGCCAACGGGGGAGCCCACTCCTTTCTTCTGTGCCGAGGAGGCTGCCCAATCCTCCTCGGCTCATGTCCTCCACTCCTCTTCCATATGTGCCGACGGGGGTCCCCAATCCTCCATCGGCTACTGGGTCCCCCCAAAAAAACACTTGGGTGCTATGCTGGGAGCTCACCCAGGTGCCAAATACCTGCAAAACAAAACTGCCCTGCAATTTTTACCCTGTGAAAATGGTCCCTCGCTGCCTCCCCTGCCCCCGCAACCCATGCCCACTTTATGCACTCTGCCTCCCCACACCCCCTCACCCCATACTTACCTCCGGAGACCGGCGCGATGATCTTCGGTAGACCAGGAACACGGCTGCACTCTTCAAAGCTAACCGCGAACTGAGGAAATGCCGGTAAGCTGTATAATGGAATGAATAGGGTTTTTTCAACTTTGATGCACATCTCAGGCATATTTTTAGAATGTTGGCACCAAATTTTCAACATTGGGTTTTTGGGACCCCTCCTCATGAATTCTGTCACTGTCATGGCGTTATTCGGCCCCGAAAGGTGATTTCGCGGTCACTGCATGGACTCACCTCTCGGGACAGAATAATGAAATGACAGTGCCAGTGTTCATGAGGTGCGATCTCAAAAAGCCTATGTTGCAAATTTGGTGGAAAAAAATCCAAAAAATGACTGTTTTACGAGTGTGCGTTGCACAGTTGCTATGCACTCTCATAACTTCATGAATTTGCAATATTTTCATGCCAGATTTTTAACACTGGCATTTTTACACACCTCCTTGCGAACAGTACAGCTGTCATTTTTCACATCCTGGCCAAAATGTGTTTTCGCACTTCCGGCACAGAATAACCTGGTCGCTGTGGGAAATCAGTGTTCTGGACAGATTAAAAAAATGACAGTGACACTGCATGAGCAGAGGTCTTAAAATGCATATGTTGAAAATTTGGTGATGATATTCCATAAAATGACTGTGTTACGAGCATGCATTGCGCAGTTTGCACGCACGCTCATAAGTTCATGAATTTATAATATTTTCACACCAGATTTTCAACATTGCCATTGTTCTGCACCTCCTTATGAAAAGTACAGCTGTCATTTTTCACCTCCTGGCCAAAATGTGTTTTTGCAATTCCGGCGCAGAATAGTGTGGTTGCTGTGGGAAATCCATGTTCAAGACACACTGTGAAAATGACAGTGACACTGTTCATTAGCAGAGGTCCTAAAATACCTATGTTGAAAATTTGGTGATGAAAGTCCATAAAATGAGTGTTTTACGAGCATGCATTGCGCAGTTTCCATGCACGCTTGTAATTTTGTGAATTTGTAATATTTTCTCTCCAGATTTTCAAAATTGGCATTTTCCCACCTCATTATGAACAATACAGCTGTCATTTTACATATCCTGGCTGAAACATGTTTTCACATGTCTGGCTCAGAATTGCACGGTCGCTCTGCAAAATCAGTTTTTGGGACAGTTTGAGGAAATGACGGTGACACTGTTCATGAGCAGAGGTCTTACAATGCCTATGTTGAAAATCTGGTGGAGAAAGTCCATTAAATGACTGTGTTGCAAGCGTGAGTTGCGCAGTTTCCATGTACCCTTGTAACTTAACAAATTCGCAATATTTTCATGTCAGATTTTCAACACTGCCATTTTTTCACACCTCCTTATAAACAGTACAGCTGTCATTTTTCACAGCCTGCCCAAAATGCGTTTCCACAACTGTGGCGCACAATGGCATTGTCGCTGTGAGAAATCACCTTTTGGGACACATTAACAAAATCACAGCACGGCTAAAAAACTCCCACAAATAATTGGGTTACGGACGTGTGTTGCGCAGTTTCTATGCATGCTAATGATACCACCAGTTTTTCATTTTTTTCACTCCAGATTTTCAACGTTGCCATTTTTGTACGCCTCCTCATGAACAATACTGTTGTCATGTTCCACATTCCTACCCAAAATGTGTTTTCATCCCTGTGTCGCCAAATGGCATAGCCGCTGTGCAAAACCACCTTTCAGCTTACAAACTGATTGTGCCACTCTTCATGAGGTGGGGTCACAAAAAGCCCATGTTGAAAATTTGGAGTGAAAATACCAACACACGACTACAGTGTTAGGGTTTCCAACTGTAGCACCAAGACTGGTGTCAGGGGTGTGACTTTGGATCATCGGCTGTAATGCTCATGCCATTCCACCCCCACCCTACAGCCAGTGACAGGCATTGTGGTGTGCCTTGCAGTGTTTGGCCAAAAAGTTCACCCCATTCTCCTATACTGCACCCACCTCCTTGTATTTCCTTATGTAATGGGGTAATTATAATGCCCAAAGACCCCAAAGCACACCACAACACTTGTCAGTGTCTACAGGGTATGGTGAGGTACAATGGCATGAGCATTATAGCTGAAAATCCGAAGGCACACCCCAATGCCTGTCAGTCTCTACAGGGTGGTGGTGGGGTCGGCATCACTTCAATACTTCATTACCATTCCTATTATGCATCTCTAACTCCGGCACTACCAATGCCAATGTCAGAGAGACAACATTCGGCATTGACAAATGCTTGTTTTAATATAGTTTTTATTAGAAGAAGCACACACAGATATTCAGATCAAATACAAACTATAAAGGAACTGATATCCATACATATCACTGATGAGGTTACAGAGACAATATTCTTAGATTTTATGATGTCTTAATTCTTTAAACAATGCCTTTACAGACTTTAGACACTTCCACAAAACTGGGCACTTTTCAGTAAGGTTAACAAAAAGAGGAAAAAGGAATCCCACTCACAGCCTATATTCTTCCCCCTCAGTAAGGGCAGCACCCCTCTGCACCCCACAGGAAGACATTCAAGGAACAAAGTCAGAATCCATCTGGGCCACGTACCAAACCCATTTCTGCCATTTTACTCTGAAAACATCCAAGTTTTTGTAGAGACCTGTTGTCAATTTTTCTACTTAATAAATATCCATAACAGTTGTTCTGCAGTTAGCTACTGAAGGGTGACAGTAGTCATCCACCTTCATGTAATGGCTGTTTTGACTGCTAGAATATATAATGGTAAAAAGGTCTTATACCAAGAGGACTGACGTTGGAGCATAATTGCTAGCAACACCATTTTGGCCAATAACTCCACTAGATCTCCCAGGTATTCCTGTAGTTCTTCTTGCAGAGTGCACCAGAAAGGTGTCAACAGAGGGCACAACCAAGATACATGCCCCAGGTCTGCTACCTGACACCTACATCTCCTCCAGCATACTCCATAAGATGGTGGCAAATATTTTATAAGAACTGCTGGTGAACGGAGGTGCCTATTTCGGCACTTCCCTCCAAATTAAAGAAAGACTAATTTTAACTGCTGGAACTGCTGATTTCAGTCAAAATTCAAGGGGTACCATAAGACCCAAATCTTTATTCCAGCTACCTAAAACCGTTTGAGTTGAATCCCCAAGTATTTCTCTAGGACTTGATATAGTTGACCAGTTAGGTGACAACAGATATTACTATTGATGCAGTCTATTAACATGGTCAATAGAGGGGGTTTGGAGTCAAGTAACTTTGCCCAGTCAGAACGTTTATGCTGTATATAATCCCTCAGTTGTAAGTATCTGTGATGATCTCCATTAGACAGCCCAAAGTCCCTTTGCAATACTACAAAGGAACATACCCCTGTTGGGGTCAGAAATTGATAAACATAATGTAATCCCAACCACCTCCATCTTTTAAAGGTGAGATCAGTTTGTGAGGGCATGAAATTTACATCGGCCGATACCAGTCTACAATTGTAGGTGTCTATTTCGAGTTGGTCAACTTCAATATATTGCTAGGGAGATTGGCTCAAATAGGTATGTCTGAATCTGTTCAAACTTGGATACTTTCCTGTCTGACTGAATGTACACAACAGGTTTGTATAAATGGAACACTCTCAGAAAGGGAAGCTATTTTCAGGGGTATCCCACAAGGCTCTATTTTGGGCCCCCTGTTGTTTCTGATATACATAAACCCCCTTCTATTACATATCAAAAATAGCAAGATTTAGTTATATGCCAATGACATGGCTTTGATAGGAAAAGGTACAAATATAGATAGTCTACAAAAACTCTTCAATCAGATTTCCGTATTTTACAATACAGGTTACTTCAATCAAAAATAGTTCTTAGTACAAAGAAAACTCAGGTAATGTTGTTTAACTCAAGGAGTAAGTCATCACATAGTCAGACATTAAATATACATACAGTAAGTGGACAAATGCTAGAGCAAGTCTTGGTTTATAAGTATTTAGGGGTTTATATAGATAGTACTCTTACTTTCTCTGAAGATATAACTGATGTAGTTAAAAAGCTTCGTTCCAGACTGGGTGTACTTAGAAGGAAAACCTCAATTCTTTCTAGAGAATCTAGAAATAGAGTGGCTGTTCAGCTACTTTTACCAACATTAGAATATGGCAGTGTAATATATCAATTTGCTTCTAAAACACTCTTGAATAGTCTGGATAAAACTTACTATAGAATGGCAAGATATGTGATGAAGTGCCCTTTTTTAACTCACCATTGTATTTTGCTCCAAAGTTTAGACTGGGATTCTCTTGCAGTACGTAGAAAAAATGAGTAGGGTATAAGGCCTATACAGAAGCATAGAATTTGATGGCAGATAAGGACCGCAAGGCCCATCCAGTCTGCCCATTTCTTTTTCTACCTTATGAATGTGCCATAGGCATTTGCTCTTTCAATGGCCTATCTATTCATATTCATCTGTATTGCTCCCTTATGCCTATCCCATGCCTGTTTGAAGCCCTGCACTGTATTCATATCCACCACTTCCTGAGGTAGGCTGTTCCATGCATCCACCACCCTTTCTGTGAAAAAGAACTTCCTCACATTACCCCTTAATTGGCCTCCCTCTAATCTCATACTATGTCCTCTTGTCCTGCTGTTTTTCTTATATTGAAACAGGTTAGACTCTTTCACCTTGTTAATTCCCTTAAGATATTTGAATGTTTCAATCATATCACCTCTCTCCCTCCTTTGCTCTAGGGTATACAAATTGAGCTCCATTAATCTGTCCTCATATGTTTTCTGATGCAGTCACAACACCATTTTGGTTGCCCTTCTCTGGACTGCCTCTATTTGGTTAATGTCCTTGTGAAGGTGTGGCCTCCAGTATTGCACGCAGTACTCCAGATGGGGCCTAACCAGTGTCTTGTAAAGAGGGATTATTATCTCCTTCTTCTGACTTGTGATACCCCTACTAATACACCCCAACATCCCTCTAGCCTTACCTACTGCTTTAGAGGCCTGCCTGGATGATTTCAGGTCATCGAGGATGATGACGCCCAAGTCTCTTTCTTCCCTTGTGATTGCCAGAAACTCCCCTCCCTGCCTATAGGTGGCTTCAGGGTTTTTCTCTTCCCTATGTGCATGATCTTGCACTTCTTTGTGTTAAACCCCAGTTGCCACTCTTCTGACTATTCTGCTAGTTTATCCAGATCTCTTCTCATTCTGCCCACCCCATCTGGATCATCTACACTGTTGCAGATCTTGGTGTCATCTGAAAACAGACAAACCTTACCCTCCAGTCCATCTGCAATGTCACTGATGAAGATATTGAAGAGGACTGGCTTCAGGACTGATCACTGAGATACCCCACTTGTGACTTGCATCTCACAGAAACATAGACTTTGACGGCAGATAAGGACCACTTGGCCCACCCAGTCTGCCCATTTCCCTACCTATTAGATAAGCTGCAGATTCTAGTTAACCAACAGCCTACTTCCTGCCACCCCCCACTACAATTTCCATATGTCTATCCCATGCATGTTTGAATTCCTCCACTGTTTTAGACCCCACAGCCTCTCCGGGAAGGTGGTTCCATGCGTCCACCACTCTCTCCGTGAAAAAATTTTTCCTCACATTACCCCTGAAACGTCCCCCCTCTATCTTTAAATTGTGCCCCCTTGTTCTTACACATCTCTTTTTCTGAAAGATGCTACCCTCCTGGACTTTGTTGGTTCCCTTGAGGTACTTGAATGTATCTATCATGTCCCCCCGTCCCTCCTTTCATCAAGGGTATACATATTAAGCTCTCTCAGTCTCTCTTCATATGGTTTCTGATGCAGACCCTGCACCATTTTAGTTGCCCTCCTCTGAACTGCTTCCATCCTGTCTATGTCCTTGCATAGATGAGGTCTCCAAAACTGCACACAGTACTCCAGATGGGGTCTCACCAACTGTCTGTACAGAGGGATAACCACTTCCGTTTTTCTACTTGTGATGTCCTTCCTATGCATCCCAGTATCCCCCTGGCTCTCCTTACTGACTTCTCACATTGCTTACCCACGTTTAGATCATCTGATATGACTACCCCCAGGTCTCTTTCCATTTTTGTTGTTGTTAGTACTTCCCCTGCTATTGTGTACTCTTCTCCTGGGTTTTTGTTTCCCAGGTGCATTACTTTGCACTTCTTTGCGTTGAATCTAAGTTGCCATATGTCTGACCATTCCTCCAACCTTGCCAAGTCCCTTCTCATCCTTTCTACCCCCCCTTGTGTATCAACTCTGTTACAGATCTTTGTGTCACCTGCAAAGAGGCATACCTTTCCCCTCCAGACCCTCTGCAATGTCACCTATAAAGATGTTAAAGAGGACTGGACCTAGAACTGAGCCCTGAGGTACTCCACTAGTGACCCCCCTTTCTTTGGAATGTGTTCCATTCACTATTAACTTCTGTGTCCTGTTGTACAGCCAGTTTGCTACCCAGGCTACCACCCTGGGACCCACTCCCATGCTGGCTAACTTGATTATCAATCTTTTGTGCGGGACTGTGTCAAATGCCTTGCTAAAGTCTAGGTAGGTCATATCTACAGCCCCTCCCTGGTCTATTACTTTGGTCACCCAGTCAAAGAAATCGATAAGGTTTGTCTGACATGACCTTCCTGCTGTAAATCCATGCTGCTTTTGGTTCTGTGCCCCGCTGGCCTCTAGGTACTCAACAATTCTTTCTTTCAGAAGTGATTCCATCATTTTCCCCTCCCACTGAGTTCAAACTTACAGGTCTGTAGTTTTCTGCTTCTGCCTTGCTCCCACTTTTGTGAAGGGGAATCACATCTGCCCTCCTCCAGTCCTCAGGTACCACCCCATCCTCCCCTGATTTGTTAAAAAGTGTGGTCAGTGGTGTCACTAGGTCCTCCCTTAGTTCCTTTAGGATTCTGGGGTGAATCCTGTCAGGCCCCATTGCTTTGTCCACCTTGAGTTTTAGGAGTTCTTTCAGGACACTTTCTTTTGTAAATGGACTGGTGTCAACCCCCCTACCCAGAGTGTTTCTATTGTCTGGTTTAGGTAACTCCTCCTTCTCTTCTGACTATATACCATTTACCACCACTCTCTGTTTTCTGCCCGTCAACCAGTTTACTACCCAGTTGACCAACGTCTGACCCACCCCGAGCCTACCCAGCTTATTAATCTTCTATGTGGAACAGTATAGAAAACTTTCCTGAAGTCAAGGAAAGCAATATCAACTGCTCCCTCTTGGTCCACAACTCTGGTTAACCAGTCAAAGAAATTTATGAGATTAGTTTGACAGGACCTTCCTTTTGTAAACCCATGCTGTCTTGGATTCTGTGCTCCTATGGATCCAGGTGTTGCACTATCCTTTCCTTAAGGAGTGTCTCCATAATCTTGCTGACTACTGAGGTAAGACTGACTGGTCTGTAGTTCCCTGCCTCCTCCCTGCTACCACTCTTGTGCAGCGAGATCACATGAGCCCTTCTCTAGTCTTCTGGGACCTCTCCTGTGCTCAGAGACTCACTAAACAGTTCAGATAATGGCTCTGCTAGTTCCACCCTTAGCTCCTTTAGTACCCTGGGATGTATGCCATCAGGTCCCATTGCCTTGTCCACCCTGAGCTTATTGAGCTCTTGTAGGACCCTTTCTTTTGTGAAGGGACTAGTGCACACCACCCTACCCCCTGTGTGTATGGTGCAGAGCTGAGGGCCCTGCTCTACCTTCTCTTCAGTAAATACTGAGCAGAAGTATCTATTTAGGATAGATGCTTTTACATGGTCCTCCTCCTCACACGCCCCGTTCTCCCCTTTGATCTTAGCAATCCCCCCTCTGGACTTTCTCCTTTCGCTAATGTATTTATGGAAAGTCTTGTCACCTTCTTTTACTGTTTGTGCTAGTGCTTCCTTGGTTTGGACCTTTGCCTGCCTTACTACCTTCCCTGCTTCCCTTAGGGAAGTTTGGTATGTCTCCCTATCTTCATCCTGCTGCATTCTCTTATATTTTCTGAAGGCCAGCCTTTTGGCTCTAACCTTTTTTGCTACTGTGTTTGAGAATCAAAGTGATTTTCTTCTTCTTTTGCACTTCCTTTTCTCACTAACACAATGGGATATTGCTTCAAGTATTGCATCTTTAATGCTTGCCCACTTTGCCTGTACCCCCTCACCTGTATTTCTTTTTGCCAGGGCTAGCTTAACTCTGTTGGCCATCTTATCAAAGTCAGCTCCTCTGAAGTCCCATATTTTTGCCTTAGAATGGGATCATTTTGTTCTAGTGGCCAAATTGAACCATACCATGTGATGGTCACTGGCACCCAGGTAACCTTCTACCTGGAGATCTGTGATCCTTTCCCTGTTAGTCAGTACTAGATCTGGGATAGCCATGTCTCTTGTGGGTTGTTGTACCAGTTGTTTGAGGCCCTTCCCCTGCAGGGAATCCACCATGTGTCTAGTTCTGGTAGATGTCCCTGCTGGTATTGACCAATCTGTATCTGGCATGTTGAAATCTCCCATTATCAGAACCTCCCCTTTAGCTGTCATGTTTGGTATATTTTCTAACAGTAATGTGTCTATGTCCTCCCCCTGGTTTGGAGGCATGTACACAAACCCAGTTTGTATGGCTGTCCCATTTCCTGTTCCAAGGGTAACCCACAGTTCTTCTGGCTCCTTATGTGTATTCTGAATTTCTGTAGCTTTGATATTTTCATTGACATAAAGGACCACTCCACCCCCCCTTTTGCACCTCAGTCTCTTCTGAACAGTACATAGCCAGGTACTGAAGTCTTCAAGTGTGGTTACTGGTGAACCATGTCTCACTAATGGCTACTATGTCCAGTTTAGCCTCTGCAATTATTGCCTGCGGGTCTGGGATCTTGTTTCCCAGACTGCGAGCATTTGTGTACATGATTTTCCATTGGTCATATTTCAGCATGTTAGTTGTTGGGCGAGGTCTGGTATTTCCCCTGTGCATCGTATGGGGAGCCGGACCTTTTTCTTTACCTGGTGATGCAAATGAACTACAAACATGTTGAACTCCTGTTTGACCACTAGCTGAGGGGGGAGGGATGTTCTTCCCATTCGACATATCGGGTGCTGCACCCCTCTCCCCATTTGCTAGTTTAAATATTCTGCAAAGACATCAAACTTCTGCCCCAATGCACTGACTCCCTCCTTAGTCAGATGCAGTCCTTCAAATTTAAAGAACTTTCGCTCCCAAAACTGTTGCCAGTTCCCTACAAATTTGTGTCCTTTTTCCTGGCACCAACCCTTGAACCACATGTTTAGCTCCCCTATCTCCCCTTCTCTGATCTTCCATCCATCTGTCCCCCTCTCCCAGACTGGCAGGATCTCACAGAAGGAGATGCCAGATGAAATGGATGATAGTTTGTCACCCTGCCTGGTCAGGTGTTCCTTGGTCTCCACAACTGACCAGCTGGTGAGATCGTTAGTCCCTATGTATACCAGGACATCAATGTTTTCTCCTGCTTCCTGAAATATTTTAGCAATGCAGTCAGTGTCTCTTCACGCTGATGTACCTGAGAGATCTCTGACCATTACCCCTGGCTGGAGATAGGTATCAACTCCCTGAATCAAGGAGTCTCCTATGATCTGAAGTTTTTTGGATTTCCTTTTTGCTTTTTTTGTTTTGGTTCCTGTTTTGGGTGAGTTTTGTTGTACTAGCTCCTGTGCTGCAGTGTCCTGCTCTGCAGTGTCCTCCGCCCCTTTGTTTGATTTCGGAGATAGAGGCAGATATCTGTTTGTAGTTTTTATATAGTTTGTGGAGGTGATATATTGGAAACTACCAATTGATGAGGCACCCGATTTGCCCCTCTTAACCACCTGCCAACCACCCAGACCAACTACCCTCTGCAGTCAAGGTGCTACTGTTGGATGCTGGGGAAATGGCCGGTGGTTCTTATAATATATTTCTGCTTGAATACGCAATTTGAGGTGCACAATCTCTGCCCATGCTGCCTGGAGCTGAGCCCTTAGATCTCCAATGGCCCAACATGTAGGACAGTGTCCTAAATCCTGTAAAACTGCCCTTCTGAAAAGTGTTCCACAGTACCTGCAATTAATGATATCCATTCCAGGTAAGTTGCTGGGTTTTTAACCTGGTCAGAGTAATTAGAAGGAAGAAAATGAAAACAAAAGTTTGATTTTGTGTTTTGTTTGTTTGTTTTTGCATAACTTGTTACAACAAGTTAAATTACTAGTGCTCCTGTAAATAAGGTCACTTTGTGGATACCCTCTGATCTGCCCCTTCCTGCTTTGCTACAGAAAATGTCACAACTGTGCTACCCTAAAAAAAAGGAGTGTAGTGTGGGGTGGTTGGGGATGGGAGTGGGTGGCTGGGCCTTTCCCCTGTCGAGAAAGAAGAATCACGGATGAAAGAAACAAGGAGGTAAGAGCAGAAACAATCAACCAGCAACAAATGCAGCAGCCCTGAAAGCTTATCCTAATGACAGATAAAACTGTAAAACCTGTATAGAACCACCTGTAATAATTTCACAGAAGATATACCCTGTAAGAAACACTTTACTACAGAGAAAAATAAAGCAGTAACAGAAGATATACCTTGTAAAAGACAATTTGAATCAGAAGATTACAGCAGTAATCTGAAAGCACACACCAGTAGGCACACCCTGTAATAATGCAGCAGAAGGTATACCCAGCAACAACAATTTGAGTCAGAGAAAAATAAAGCAATAAAATGTTAGCAACAAACAGTAACAATCCCTGTGAGTACAAAATAAAAATTAAAACACACAGTAAACCTGCCTAGCCAAAAGAAGCCTTAATCCTTATTGTTGCTCTGGTATAGTTCTTTGCTCTGTTCTTTCAAGCAACCTAGAAGAAAAGAGCTCAGGTGAAGCTATGTGCCTTGGCCAGCAACCCTAGCCTTCCACCTATGGAGTATGGAGGTAAAAATAGGCAGGAAAAAATTTCCCTGATGCTTTTACCCCTCATAAGTATAATCTGAGGGATTTGAAACATAGATGCTTAAAAATTCCATTGAAAGCTAATATTTATAGTAGAATGCAAAGAAATGTATATTTACCAAAAATATGGAACGGAACAGATCCATAAATTAGGATGATTGAAAATTTGGGTCAATTTAAACACTCCTTAGACCTAGTTTGAAAAGATAAATGGATTTGCTATGGTGCTATTGAGTGCTTTCTGTGTCTGCTGTCTTTTCCTCAAATGTATGTATGTTTAAACTCTCCTGACTTCATTCCTGGGATGGGGTTATTGGCTGAAGTATGTGGATGAACTGATACAGTTTAGACACTGTAGTATTGTGTCCCCCTTTATGGATGTTCACCTTTCTTGATTCGGATCCCATAAATTCGTGCCTCAAATTAAGGCTTATATAAAATTTCCCTGACCATTCAAATGGAATATACTCAGTTTTTAAAATAAGGTTGTATACCATGTTTTTCTGGTATATTGTGTGTCTTGTCTTTGTATGATTTGTATGAATTTTAGAATGTGTTGTACTTAAGATTTTTTCCTGTGATATTGTATTACATAATGGCTTATTGTACTGTGAAACTGTAATCTTAAACAGGACAACTTTGATAAACTGGGCCTATTTTTGGTCCTAAAAGTTATTTTTCCTGTCAAAAAATAAAACCTTCTATCTATCTATCTAGTAAAAAAATATCCTCAGATTTTGGATAAAATTTCAACTGATTCCATACTTTCAAGTTACTGGAAGTGAATTTAGTAAAATGGCATAATGGAGGGGAGTTTCCCCTTGAGGCAAACAGGATAGGGTCGAGATCATAAAGGTTGTTTAAACTGAATTCAATATCCTTCCATGGGGCTTTATATGTAGGTTTTAACCAAAGAAATAACACCTCAAGGAAAGCAGTTCTTGCATATAACCCCACCTTGAGCTATAAACAATTGAAGAATCAGGAAACGGACCCTGGGACATTGCCCTCCCCATATCAAATTTGAAATCATCCTGTTCCACGAAGCATAATAAGAACATGTTGGGGATGATTGGAATAGTCTGAAAGAGGTACAGCAGATGAGATAAAATATTCATTCAGATAAAAGATAGCGCCAGTTTACCCCATTTAGACAGATCATCTCGAAATGACGCTGTTAATGGATCATTATTTACTAGGTCTACATTGTTACATCTTTAGTAATATGACTACCAAAATATTTAATTTTAGTACATAACCAGCAAAGAGGGAATCTACATGTTAAGGCATCTGAAGGTTTAAAATTAAATGTAAGAACCTCAGCTTTAGATACATTCAACCTGAAATTCACCACCCTTTCGAACTTGTGCAAAATATCCCAAACAGCTGGAATGGATGACTCGAGTGATGATACAGACAGGACAACATCATCTGTGACTAAAGAAGCTTTATAGGTAGTTGTTTTTTTCCTAAAGAGATGACCTCTATGCCCTCCTCCCTATGTAAAGCAGAGACAAGGGGCTCCATATACAAGGCAAACAATAGTGGGGAGAGTGGACACCCCTGCTTGGTGACACATTTTAAAGTTATTGGGAAGGACAAGGAACCATTAATTTCAATATATGCCTTCATGTTATCATAGACATTTTTAGCCATGCCAGAAGTGTGTCAGGGAATCGGAAGGCAGAAAAGGTGTCCCAGAGAAAATCCCAGGGCACCCTATCAAATGCCTTTTTAGCATTTAAGTTCAAAAGGGCTGCAGGAATCTGCCTGGACTATGTTCTGTGAACAACATTACTCAGTGAATATTATCCATAGTATTTCTAGATTTTATAAATCCTGCTTGGTCTTGGTCTGCATGTATTAGGGTGGGCAATAGAGATTATAAATGAGAGACCCAAATGGACAAGAAAATCTTATAGTCAGAATTTAAAATAGAGACTGGTCTGTAAGAAGAGGGGTCAGATGTATCTTTGTCTGGCTTCCGTAGGGCAGCTATAACTGCGTATGCCCATGAAGGTGGGAGAGGCTCTCCATTCACTACATCTTGAAACACCTGTAACATACATGGAAGGAACAACCAGAGAATTTTTTTATATCATTCTGCACTGAAATAATCAGGACCATGACATATCTGGGAGCTCTCTGCTTTAATGTGTCTATGAATTTCATCTGCTCCACACAGGGGCCACCAAGGTTTGGTGTTGGTTTTCCATAAGGTAGGGTAGACCAAGTGGCTCATGAAAGATTTGTCTTTCCTCCACCGAGGGTGAGGGATTAGCCCTATAAAGTGATTGATAATAAGCTGTAAAAATGGCCTTAATCTCTTCCTCTCTGTGTATCAGCTGTTTCAACTGTGGTTGTTTTAATTTTAAAGTTGTTGTTGATCATTTACAAATTCTTATCCTCCGAGCTAGCATGAGAGTGCCCTTTGCTCCCCCTTCATAATTAGTTTGTTTTAAATACATATTGGACTTAAAAATCCATGATTTTTTTAGATTCCTTCTTGAGTTTCCCAAATCTTCAACTGTACCTCCCTGTCTCCCTCCCTATATAATAATTGGTACGTCTGTAATTGCTGCATCAGTGTGTCATATTCGGCCACCAGATGTTGCTTTTTCTTAACTGAACATGCAATTATATCCTCTCTGAGAACTGACTTTGAAGTGTCCCAAAGGGTGGCAGCTGATACCTCAGCTGAATTATTCTCCTGCAGAATTTGAGTGATCCAGTCCTGGATATATGTGTTAAATTGGGGATCTTTTAATAGGGGAGCATTGAGGCACCATAGTGTTTGGCATTTCATTTTATCCATATCAAGTTTTAGCAATAACGAATGGTGATCGGAGAGGATACAGGGACCTATAGAGATATCCTGTATAGTGTGGAAATTCTCACAGGTGACAAAAAAAGAATCCAGTCTGGAGTAACTGTGGTGCCTCCCTGAGTAATATGTATAGGTCTTTTGAGATGGAAACATTTTTCACGAATTAGGTACTCTGTATGACCTTTGATTTGTGGAATCAAGATCCACTGACCAGGTCATCTTGACCCACCCATAATCAACCCCCCTCCAATAGGTCTAGGACTTTATTTAAAAAGGTTCTTATCACTGGGATAGATTCATGGAGGGAGGTAGACACTAACTACGGTAACAGCCTGGTTGCATGTGGGACCAGTATTGTAGCTCCCCACTGTTTACCACTGGGGTGAGAAGATGCATAGATTTCATACCTCTGCCCCCCCCCAACTTCAAATGTTCAGCATCAGACAAGTGTGTCTCTTGGATAAAATATAAATCTGCTGGGTGTTTCCTTAAATATTGCATGAACCTTGCTCTCTTTATTAAGATTATTTAATCCATTAATGTTCTATGAAAATATCCTTACAGGAACTGATGGCATCATAATTCCCAAAGTAGAAGGTGCTACCCCCACTGAAGGAGACCCCACCCTGGAATGGCACAACTTTGATTGCTTCTCCTTAGAAAGCTCCATAAGATCTCCATCCCCTCCCAGCTGTCCAGTAGCACCCAATGCAGTAGGCCAGGAGCAGGACAAGAACTTGCCTTCCAGGAGGCCCCCACTCCCGGCAGAGGAGCCCCTTTATTATCATCTTGAAATAAAAATTGCACTGTAACCAACCATACCTGTGTGTGTCTCATTTTTTGTGCTGACGAATAAAAGAAAAGGAAAAAACATGTCCAGTAGTCCTTCTTGTCAAGCTACCACTTAGTATTATACCAAACCATCCTACCTCCCTCCCTCCCTCCCTCCTCCCATGTGTAATAACCTCCAACTGGGAGTTAAAAGGTTCATAAACATCCGGGTCAAAACCTCTGGCTCTGGAGAAAAACTAGCTATGTACAAGGTAACTTCCATAATGTAGTTGGGTTTCAAATCTCACCTAGAAAATTCTCAATAAGAAGTTCCAACCCAGGAAGTCCCTACCGAGTAGGTGTTACCCCCACTACCTGGGGTTAAAGCCTCCTTTGAGACACTCTTGTCCCAACTTAAAACTAAAACGACCTGTAGGGATAAAAAAATAATTCCAGAAGTGGTGGTGTCATGTCCCGGATAGCAATCCAATCCAAGAGCCCCCAAAGCAACAGTTGGGCCTAATAGAGTTTCTCTTTTTATAGTTGTCCCATTGTTTATTATTAATAGATCTTCCAGCTTGCTCTCTAGTATCTAGATGGCCCTCCAACCCCCACTCCCCCCTCAGGTAATAGAGAAGAATGAGAATGCATGCCATCCCTTCTCTGATATTCTGCCTCAGGAGCAATATATAGGGCCAGGATCTCCTAAATATATTAGAGCCCCCCCCCGACACCCCTAAGGGGAGATCGATAAATTGAAAGTTTATCTATAAATCTAGTCCCCCTTTCTAGCATTCTGGAGCATATAACCAGGGCCCCTGGAATTCTGCGGTTATGCGGTTGTGGAATTTGCCGCAGAATTTGCATCATGCTGCAGAATATATATAGTGCTGCAGAATTCATTGTTTTTGGTGAATTTTCATATAAATATACTGTTTTTCCATAGTGTCAGGCTTTCTTTCCTACCTCGTTTATCCTGAAGCCCCTCCTCTATGCTCAGCATGCGATGTCATCGATGACATCACATCATATTTAGCCAATGACAGAACTGCATTCTGCCAGAGAAATGAATAAATCATGCCACAGAAATCAGAAAATGCTGCCGCAGAAGTCAAGGAGCCCTGCCGCAGAAATCAGAAAATTCTGTGGCAGAACACCAGGGGCCCTGCCTATAACCAGTCTCATTCAGCCATTCATGGGGTGTGGCATCCATTTTTCTCCTTCCTCAAGGAAGGAGAAAAGTAAAGAAATTTGGAGTGAGGTGATAGATGATCCTTTCTTTCAGGTGTCAACTTTTAACAATACAATAGCTAAAGACCCCTTAATCTGGGTCCAGTAAATATAGGAGGACCCCAAGTCACATCTTAACTTGAAATACAGTCTTCTCTGGGAGGGCTTAGCCTGGCCTACCTTACTGTGTAATAGGACCGTATTGTATCACTGACTTTACTCCTCCAGATTTGCAAAGCTACACCCACTAAAGGTTAGGCGAGGTCTAACAGTTCAGCATCAAAGAGGCGGCCCTTCATGTCTTTGTCTAGTAAGTTCTCTCCATAAAATGTGTACTAGGGCCTCTGAATACATAGAAATCCTTGGGACCATACCAGATAAAATAAGTTTTATAGAAAGCCACAGCTAATCAGATCTAGGAGTCTTTAAGGCCAGTTTGTAGTCCAACCTTGCCCCTCTCCTCAAGCTCCCCCACAAAGAAGAGAGAGAAACAAAAAAAAAAAAAAGAAAGAGGCATTCAATAAAATAAGTAAAAATAAATAAATTATAGAAGGTCATCTTCCCCCTCACTCCTCCTTTTCTTTACCGGAGGGAGCAGTTTGTGAATTTTGTGAAGAAGGGGGAGAGGAGTAGTTTTTTTCCCCAAAAGATCCAACCAACTGAGAAAAGAAAGTCAATGTGTTTTACTGGTCCCGATATCCGGCCATTGATCAATTCCTATAGAAAAGACTCCGTAGTGTTGCCGCTGGATGATTAGCTGAAAATAATGAAGATGGCAACCAATGTCAATAGCGTCTGTTGAACAAAGCAGGAGTTCCTATTTGAGCTCTGCATCGACTGCATAGGTGACCGGGTGACCAAGGTAGATGGGTCTGGGGTGGCGGAAAACAGGTAAGGCCCATGAGAGTCAGCCGGGCCAAGCTAACTGAGCCACCCATGTCAAATCCGTTGACTCCCGATCATGGTGTGAATACAGCCACTATTTAATAAGCTTGTGGGCTCTAGTTATATTATTATACAGATTGTTGGAGTCCCAGGCCAGCGTCGATAGCTGCAGGCTGCCCGTGCTACCAATCTCTCCCCCCTACCCCACAACTGTTCCCCAGTCCCTAGATCACCCACCTGGGAAAGTAATCGGCATTAAACTGTTCCAATGAAAGGGATCGCCATCCTCAAGTCTGAAGGGCAAAGTTGCAAAATCATTGGAGCTGCTGTGGGATCTCTGGCAGAGATAAGCTCAGCTCTGAAGTCTGCCTCTGGCCATCTGCTCGGGTCTGTCGGGGTGGTCGAGGTGCATCCCCTGTAATGTTCTCCTGGCTTCTACCTTCTAGAATTATACCCCTTGTCTGCAAATATTTTCTGACCTCTTCAGCAGTAGCATAGGTTTGCTGTTCATTGGGAAATTGGACCACTAACTTTGCCAGGTAAGGTGTTTTTAATTTTAGATTATGTGATTGTGAGAAAATAGAGGAATGTATTCCCTTCTCTGGCATTGGGTCTGGTGGGGCATAACCATTGTCCAAAAATATATGAGTAATTCCATAAAATAATTTTGGCTTAGCCCCCACTTTCTGGAGCAACTGGTCTTTGATGGCATAATTTAAGAAGTGAATCACAATTGATCTTGGGCTGGCATCTGGGGTAGTAGGTTTCGGGCCTAAGGCCCTGTGCACCCTCTCGATATCTAAGGGGAACTCAGGCTCCAACTCCAAAATGATGCGTGGAAGTTGATCAATGAAGGCTGGCATATCCTGCCCTTCTTCATTTTCAGGGAGGTCATAAATTTGAATATTCTTTCTTCTCCCTCTGTTCTCTGCATCCTCTTGCCTTAAAGTTATTTGGAGCTGGGTTTCGGCAATGGTAGTCAGTGCTGTGTCCAGTTGATCAAGGCAGGAGCTGTCAGTAGTAATTTGTGTGTCCACCTCATCCATCCATTGCTGCAGGCCTCCTAGATCCGATTGGTGCTCACAAATTGAGTCCTGCATCTCTGAACGAAACTCCTGGATAGCAGACATTATTTGATCTAGCTGAATTTTATTTTTATTTTGAGGCTGCTTTGCCAGTTTGTTTCTTTTCCCTTCTTCCAATTGCATCATCTTTTCTGATGCTGCCGATGATTCCGCGTCGAACAAGCAGCTAACTGCTCCATCTCCTTTAACCATTAGTGCTTGGAGTCTGTTTCTTGTGCTTTTGGCTATCCGCTGCAGAACATTGTATGTCCCTCAATAGTAAGCTATTTCAGAAATCAGTGATTTGCTATTGAAAAGTAGTTTGAGGAGTTTTTATAATATTGTAATGTGGAAGCTCTCTTGGTCCTGCTGCTCATGCTGCCATAACGCCATCGGAAGTCCTGGGGTAATCATTTCTGATGACCTGAAGGTAGCGATACAATGTGACAAGGCAGTGAGGTAGGCTAGTGGAATGTTCAGGTGTACAGTCAGGGGTATCACCAGCAGAAAGAGGGAGGTAATAATACTTCTGTATAGATAACTGGTGAGACCCCACCTCCAGTACTGTGTCCAGTTCAGGAGGCCCCCTCTCCGAAGGGAACAGAGATAGGGTAGAGGCAGTACAAAGGAGGGCAACCAAAATGGTGCAGGACCTGCATCAAAAGCCAGTGTCAGTGGCTCAGCAGGTAGCACACTTGCCTCTTAGGCCGGGAGATCAGAAGGTTGTGGGTTCTATTCCCCACACCAGGCACTTGGGTTAATATCCCAATGCTGACACCATAGTGCAGCATGAGGGGGGCGTTGCACTCCTGAGGTGCCGTCTTTCGCATGAGACATTAAATCAAGGTCCCGTCTGCCTGTTCTGATGATTATTCAGGTGGACATTAAAGATCCCATGGCACTTCTTGAAAAGAGTAAGTGAAAATTTTATTCCCAGAAGACTATTACATACAATCACAAATGTATACAGCTTACATGCAAAACTTCATACTAGATTTAAGTAATGGGAAAGTCTGAGTCTGTTATCCAAGGAAGGCATCGCCAACTCTCTAATGACAAATATATTTGCACAAATTTCATTTCTAAAAAGCAAATGTGTTTTCAATCATATTCAATTTTCCCCAGTATTTCTTGATGAGACATATGCTTTTGCTGTAAGGTAAATAGACATCGTGCTGTCCAAATATGCTATTTCATTACCGTAAATATGACATTTAAAGTGTCTTTATACCATTTTTTCCATGCATTTGAAAAGAGTCCATACATTAAATTCATACAAGTCACTGAAACAAATAGTGGTTCATTCCAATTGTCTGCAACAAAAGTCCAAAAGCCTTGTATATATGTACACAGAAAAAACAAATGTTCGATGGTTTCTACTTGTTGTATGCATTCCAGTCTGCTGCATTGTCTTTCTGTCATCTGTTTATGTTTTTGGTTGGATTTAATATTAACTCTTTCATGGCAACTGAGCCAATGTAAATCCCACATATGTGGGGGTATTCTGGGATTTTGAAGTAGCTGTAAAGGAGCATTTCTATGTTCATTTGGACATTTGAGAAAGACTATTGGTACATTACAAATCTTTTCTAGTAGTTGCCTATAAATATTTTTCCTATGTAATGTCATGAGCATATTGCTAGTGACATGCCATTGCTTGATTCCCACAAATGTTTCCTTTATATATCTTGGGACAAGTGAGACATTCTTCACTACTCTTGGGGAATTTAATTCGCATTGTCTAAGCCAAAATTTACAGGTTTCAAAAAACTAGGGTTCCCACCCTTTTCCTGTATTAATCAGTAGTGGCTTTAGGTTTGCTATAAAGAAAATACTATTAAAAAAGAATAAGGGATGCACCATGTTTAGACTTCCTTTCAAAATTGGTAAGTAGGTGATATCTCTTCTCACAGGATTGAGGCAGCTTCCCACAGTGCCTGAAAAAATAAACTAAATAACCTGGTTTTTAACACTTTTGGAGGTGGAAAGATGTAGCTGAAACATAGAAAACATAGAAACATAGAATTTGATGGCAGATAAGGACCGCCTGGCCCACCCAGTCTGCCCATTTCTCTACCTAATGGATAAGCTTCAGATCCTAGTTAACCAGCAGCCTACTTCTTCCTACCCCCACCCCTTAGAATTGCCTTATGACTGTCCCATGCATGCTTGAATTCCACCACTGTTTTTGACTCCACAACCTCCTCCGGAAGGCTGTTCCATGCATCCACAACCTCTCTGTGAAAAAATACTTCCTTAAATTACCTCTGAGCCCCCATTTTCAAATTGTGCCCCTTGTTCTTGCACACCTCTTTTTGAAAGATGCTACCCTCTTGGACTTTGTTGATTCCTTGAGGTACTTGAAAGTTTCTATCATGTCCCCCCTCTCCCTCCTTTCCCCAAGGCTATACATATTAAGCTCCTTAAGTCATTAAGTCTCTCTTCATATGTCTTCCAGTGCAGACCCTGCACCATTTTAGTTGCCCTCCTCTGGACAGCTTCCATCCTGTCTATGTCTTTGCAGAGATTGGGTCTCCAGAACTGCACACAGTACTCCAGATGGGGTCTCACCAGCTGTCTGTACAGAGGGACAACAACTTCCTGTTTTCTACTGGTGATGCCTCTCCCTATGCATCCCAGTATCCCCCCAGCCCTCCTTGCTGCTCTCTCTCTCTCTCTCTATATCGCTCTGAGATATAGAAAGATGGGAATTAAATATGTATTTATGAGATATAGGGCAGGATTCACAAAAAGGATGTGCTTGGTGCAACACAAATGCACCAACGCAAATCAGAAGCACCGAGCACAAGCAGAGCCATTCACAGAGGCATGCGTAGTGGGAAGTGCTGAGCGTAATACCACTGTGAATCACCATGAAACATGATGGTGCAACCATAGATGCGCTGGCACAACCTGCGATGTGCCAGGCAAGCTGGATGCCTTGCAGCCACACAGGGGAGCTATGCAGAGCAAGTAGAGTAGGCAGCAGGGCATGAGGAGCAACCACAGAGCTGGAACAATCACACCCATGGACACAAGTGTTGAGAAAAACATGTTTGTAAAAGAGTAAGAGAATAAAATCTGTACAACACATATGAATAAGAAGGCAGAACAACAACAATACCAGATGGGGAAAGGGATGGGAAGGAGGTCAGGAAAGGAACAGAAACAGTGGACAGTGAACAATAACTATATACATGTGAAATCCCCAGGAAGAGGCAGGGGGCCACTAGTGGCATCATGCCCTGCCACACACCACCCTGGCATGGCCATGGACTGGGTGCTGCAGCAGAACACCCTGCAGGGCAACTGACAGGCACCAAACAGTCCTGGAAAGTGGGTGCAGGGCTGCCTGGATGGCCAAACAGATCCTCCAGTCCACATACATAGGGGAACAACCACCACCAGCCACAGCATGGCGAGCCTGGAGACCTACAGCAATGACAGAAAAAATACACACTGAGGGTCTGAATGTGGACAACACCCCCACCCACCAGTAATCCTACAGTGTCTGAAATGAACAATAGCAGAATGCAGTGCTTACCTGCCCCTGAAAGGGCACCAGGCCTGGCACCCATGATCCTCTGCATCTGTACCTCAGCTCCATCTGTGGCTCGCTGCCTGGCATCTGGTCCTGCAAAACACAACAGACAGCACCATGAGCGACCACTGCCACTGTGCAGGATGCAGTGCCACAGTGCCCCCCCCCCGCTGGGCTGTGGCCATGTAGCAGACAGTGATGACCAGCTGTGAAGCACCCAGTGCTCCGCAGGCAGACACAGCCACACCCAGCTTCCCCCATGGCACATATGGTAAGGCAGCATGGGCAGGTGCAGCCACTGCCATGTGTGCAGGATGCTGTGAGACCCATGAGGGTGCCCCAAGAGGGCCGTGACACACACGCACCCAGCACATGCCACAAAAGAAGATAGATGAACAACACCTACCTGGTCTTGGCAGTGCTCCCCTGCATGCATGGTGCTGCAGATGTGCAAGCCTCTCTGGTTCCTGACTCTGGAGGTCACCATACCAATGCCTGCACTTCTCCCCTGTGCATGGCAGCCCTGTACGGTGCACAAGCTGAGTAGCTATGGAGATCCACACCTGGGCCCTGGGCTCATGGAGGTCATCCTGACCAAACAGGTGCCCCTCCACAGACATAACCAGTGCCACTAGATGTAGCAACTCCACCTGCAGCCAGTTCATGTCACTAGGCGTCTGTCTCCCTGCTCTAGGCACCACACAATGGGTACAGACAGTGGCAAGGTGCAGACAGGCAAAGCGCAGTTGAGCAGTCATTATGGGACACGTGAAGCACTGAGGCACATGCAGCACAGTGCGCACTGAGCATGATGTGCAACAGGCCAAATCGCACATGCGCAATGCACTCCGCAGTGGCAAGGCCAGGACGTGTTCACACATGTGTGAGGAGCATGCGGGTGCCATGTTGTAAACGGTATGTGCTATGAACTACTACCATGCACCATGCACGATCCATGGGCAGTTCAAGCACAGTGCAGCATGGACGGCGCATAGTGGAACATGCTGCACAATAGGGTACACAGTGCCATGGTCAACAGGCCTGCAACGGTGCATCGGGTTAGTGGTGGAACTGCGCATCATGGAACATGAGCCACTGGACACGGTGACTGCGCATGCTCTACAGAAGCACCTTCCACAATGCCCCTGATAGAGGTGAATGTGCCTACTGATATACGCATGCACTGGAGATGCGTTGTACGCCATCGGCGCATCCCACAGATGGTCCATGCAAATTGAGATAAGCTGGGAGCAATTGTGCAATTCACAGAGAATGCACCCAAAACAACCTCATCAACCATGCATGAGCAACTCAGCAAATTAGCATCTCATTACCAGGGACTTAGGCCTCATTTGCATGCACTGAGCCATAAATGCTCCCAATTCAGCAGGCTGAGACCAGGTCACTGAGAGGAGTCAGTGCCTAGAGAGTGAGTACACAGCCATGTTTATAGGGCAACAGAACACACTGGGGTGACTGACTGTGAGCATGCACACCAGGCAATGCCCCAGTACCCCAGATGTGAGACCAGTACAACCAATATGTGGCACTCAGGAACGCAACATGGAATACAGTGGCAGGGCAGTACAGAAGGTGCACAGGGCACCAATGGACTGTTCCCTGCCATGACCACAATGGCTGTATGTGAACTGGTATGTATACATCCCAGCCTGTATGACACAGGTCTGCTGAGCGATGATATGGTCGTCAGTGTGCCTAGGCATTGCAATGTGGAACAGGGAGGGCATGTGACATGAACAGATGGGACGTCCACTGTACACAGGGACACAGGGGTGGTACGTATGACTGGGTGTCACTAGCTATGTGTGGTGGATGCAGCAATGTGCAACAGGTAGGTGCAAGACACACAGCGGCGCACGTTCAGGTATGATGGCACTGTCGTCAATCCGCACACTGCTGCCAGCTGCACCAGGGCTGTTACCACATGTCAGTCTCCCTCCACCCTGAGGCTGTCACATGGGTGTTACCCAGGACAGATGTGTTACCATGGTGGCAGCACACATGCTGCAGAGGTACCAGGAAATGCCCATGGCAGACAGCACAGTGTGCCTCCCCGGGGTGGCCACACTGATCCCCCAGCCATGGACTGGGTGTCACACATGGCATGTGCAGTGTCCCCCGTGGACCACATACCATGGTGCGTGGCCATCTGTGCTAGGCTGCCCACCCGTGGACCATGGCCCAGATCCATGGTGGCACAAACCATGGGTAGGGGGCAACAGACTGAGGGTGACGTAAGCGGGAACATGTGTACCCACAGGCGTGACTGACACCTGGATGCTTCCCCCCACAGTTAGACAGTATGTTGGAGGAAGCAGGTACCACCAATAGGCAGCACCCAAACTTCAAGAAGGATGAGGAGATGGCACTCATCGAGGCATGCCACCTATGCCTGGATGTACTCACTGGCAGGGGAGGTAGCTGGATGGCATGTGCAGAGGGATGGGAGGACAAGGTCCAGCAGGTGAATGTAGTGGCACTGTACAACCGCACGGTACAAGAGTGCCGCAAGCACTGGAACGATGGCCGCTGGAGGGCCAAAGAGAAGGTAGCCAGCATCCAAGCATCTCTGTGGCAGACAGGGGGTGGACTCAGTACGGCAGAATGGCTCAGCCCCAACAAGGCCCTCCTGGCTGCCAGTGTGTCCAGGACAGCCATGCAAGGTCTTCCAGGTGGTGGATTCCAGATGGGAGGCAGCCTGTCGCACTATGGTGAGTAGCTGTGCATCCTGGCCTGGCACGCCCACCCATGTACCACGGTGGGCATGCCTGGTCCTGCATGCTGAGCACTGTCACTGTACACTCAGGCACAGCATCCCTGGGATGGTTGTCCCTGGCATGGCATGTTCTGGTCCATGGTGCTGTGGGTGCTAGGCCACAGCACTGGAGGCCACGTGACCGCTGTGCACCCATGTGGCATGTGAGGCTGCCTGCTACACATTGTGCAAGACCAAGACATGGGCTGCATTTCTCTGTCGTGCCCTGGACCTGCTATGGACAGGCGTGCAGACCTGGCAATGTGTGGACTGTCGTTTTCAGTTGTGCTTTGCCACTGTGACATGTGTGTCCTGTGCATTAACCATGGTCTCCCTTCCTCTCTCCACAGCACCATCATGCCTCCAGGGTGCAGGCATGGCCATGGCTAACCGTGATGCCCTCACAGGTGATGATGCAGGCCCGTCCCATGGGTCTGATGACACCACCATGGATGACTCCTCACCTGCACCATCCACATCCTGTGCAACATTGGTCATGGCCCCTGTGACAGAGGGCTCTGCGGGCCCCTCCACCAGCGATGGTGGGACAGCCAGTGGGTACATCGCTTGGTTGGGGAGCCAGTCTGGGTCATCTGATGCTGACCCGGATGAAGCGGTGGACATTGCAGATGCCCTCCTGTGCTCACCAGTGGCATACAGGGAGAGGGCATTGGCACCACTGCATGTATGACCCACACCAGTGCCGCCGACATGGCCGACAGCGGTGCACACATCACGGGGTTGCCTGTGCATGGGTCTCTGGGTGCCACCGATGTTCCCACTGTGCTGGGTTCTGGTGCAGTGGCAGCACAGCTGCCCATGGCTGTGAGTGCTGTGCCCTCTGCACCACTGCCCAGTGCAATGCTTTCAACGTCAGTGTCATCCAGGCAGGGCGCCTGTGTGTACGCACCAGATCCAGTGGCCCTGGAGGACACCACCCATGGGCAGCCAGCGGCAGTGCCCAGCCATGCCCCACCCACGTCGCAGCCTGCCAGGGTGCATCCTCTGCCCATGGATGCACCTGGTCAGGCTGAACCATCCCCTGATCATCGGCGATGCCACCATGCTGCATCACCCACCAACGACTTGGGAGCCTACCTTGGCCTGCTGCGGCCGACTGTGGAGGGTCAGGAGACCATCCGTGTAGAGTTCAGGAGCCACAGAGCTGTTATAGTCCAAGAGCATGAGTCCATGGTGGTGTGGCATGCTCAGATATTGACAGAGACATGCATCATGTGGGTGGGCATGACCACTGCTCTGGAGTGGTTTGCAGCAGCTGCAGAGGCAGTGGCTGCATCCACAGCATGCCATGGACATCGTGCATCCAGTCAGATGCCCAGGAGCACATCCTGTAAAACCCCGGCGGTGGAGCCAGGTGAACCCCTTGCTGCTGACTCCATTGTCACTGGCATCCACACCCACCATCCTTGGCTCTGCTGGTGGGTGTCAGAGGGCCACCCCACTGGGCACCCGTTCACGGTCTCAGTACAGCACCCCTGCGGGGTCACTGGGAACACCGCCCTGTGGTGGGTGGTGGCACCCCCGCCACCAGCGGCTGTGGCAGAGGCCGCCCTCATGTCCATGGTGGTTGTGGGGCTGCCCTGTGATGCCCATGTCCAGAGGCCTGTGGTGGCGGGTTTACACACCCATGCATACAGGACGCACTGTGGGTGGTGCCAGTGGTGGTGTGTGTGGTGGTCACATGCCCCATGGCTGTCCTGGCACCACCCTGTGCTACCTGTGCAGGCTGTCCAATGTGTCTGTGTGTACTGCTGTAGTGCCATGTGTCATGGGAATGATGAGTGTGTTATGGTGCCTGCTGGCCACAGTATGCATTGACCTGTGACATCTACAGCATGGCCTGAGTGGTGCTCGGGTGATGCATGCATGGTGCCCATGTGTCTGTGTGTCTGTGTGTCCCCCACCGTGTGCATGTGCCTGTGTGTGCACCCCTGTGCAGTGTCCGGTGTCCACTGTTCCCACGTCATGCTGTCCCTACACCGCAGTGCTCACACCTGCACACATACATACCTGCATACTCACCTGCGGGGCCCGAAGTGTTCCTCCACCACATGCATGCGGTATGCCCATGCCCTCTCTGCAAGCCTGGATGCCTGCATCCCTGCCTGGTGTCGCCTCACTTTACCTCAGGGGTGCTCTGTCTGCCCCCTCCCCCAACCCCTCCTCAACTGGAACTGTCACTCTCACCAGCCTCAACAGGTATCCCACATTCATGGGCCATGTTGTGTAGCATACAACAGGCCAAGAATATGCCACAGGCCCTCTCGGGGCTGTACTTTAGGGCACCACCTGACCGACACAGGCACCGGAATCGCATCTTCAGCATGCCGAAGACACGATAGATGATGGTGCATGTTGTGACGTGTGCCTCATTGTAGCGTTCTTTCGCCACTTTTCCGGGTCATCGTATGGGGGTGAGGAGGCAGGACCTCAGTGGGTATGCAGCATCACCTGTGGGGGCAGACATGTCTCCATTAGTATACTAGGGTACACTGTGGCTTGTGCCCTGTCTCCATCCCTGCCCTCTGTGGTGTGTGCCCCTGTACTGTTCTTCCACCCATGCATCCACATACCTGGCAGTCCTGCATCCCTACCTCAGCTGCACCTGCATGCCCCCATCTGTCATGTGGTGCACAGCACTTGCATGCCACCCTGTGTCTGCCTTTGTACACTTTCATACCCCTGCTGTCCCAGGGCCCATGCGCCTGCTTCACACTGCCCACGGCTCACCCCATGCATCCTGGATGTGGTGCTGCCCTGCGCTGTTGGCACCTTGTCACGTGTACCTATCAGATGGCCACTTTGGATGTCCCCAGCCTCAAACCTCATGCAGAGTGCTGACTGGTGCCATATGAATGCATCGTGTGCAGTCCCAGGGTGTGTGTCGCAGACATTGGTGATGCACCCAGTGGCATTGCACACCACCTGACAATGCACAGAATGGTACCCTTTTTGATTCACGTATGTGATGGCCTCCTCACCAGGTGGTGCGCGGATCACCACATGGGTGCAGTCAATGGTCCCTATGACACCTGCCATGCGTGCCACCCTATAGAACCCCTGCATGGCTTCTGTCCGCTCTGCCTGTGTGCTGGGGAAATGAATGTATTCCAAAGCATGCGGTAGCAGTGCGGTGAGGAACTGTGTGAGGAGGGGGGAGGTAAAGGCCTGTGATATGCCAGTGGTGTCCCCAGTAGGCCTCTGAAAGGTTCCCGTGGTGAGCAGGCACATGCCCATTGTCACCTTGGTCTCCAATTAGATGGCATGACCTCGTGTGGTAAGTGCCTGCATCTCATCATGGCACAGCTCGGAAAGCTGCCTCAGCATGGCCCTGTTGAGGTGGTATCGCCCGACTGTCTCCAACTCTGTGAGCTGCTTGAAGGACAACCAGGCACATTACTGCCATGCGGCTGGCTGCCTACAATGCTTTCCAATAACCTGCCTCCTCCTCATTTGGGCACCAGCTATGGCGACTGCTGCCGGGTTCATTTCCGCTGTCAGTGTGGCCCTCTGACGTTGTTTGCTGCGTGGCTTTGTTGCTGGCTGGCTGGTTGTGTCTCTCCCTCTCTCTCTGGTTTCCTCTTCCCCTCTGGCTCTGGCTGTGTGCTGTTGCTGTCATTCCATTCACAACCTGTAGGTGTGCTGGACATAAGTCTCCTTCTTTTGTACTTATCTTTCTATGGCACATCTTGGCTCTGCGCTGGCTTTGCCCCATTGATGCGCCCTGGTTCTGCTCTGTGAATCGAGTTGGGCTATATATGCATGGGTATGCCCCCTGTATATGCACTGCATGTCATTACATTGCACCTGCAGCACATGTTGTTTGGTACAGGGCATCTCATTTGGGCTGACGCTTTCACCCTGTTTCTGAATTGGCTTCCAGCGCATTTCTGACTTGCGCCAGAGCATCTGGGTTGTACTGGGCACATCTGTTTTGTGAATCCTGCCCTTACTCTTTTTTATGTCCCCCAACTTCTATTTATTCCATTGTGTTACCTTCTTTTGGCTTAGTTCAATTTTTGGGCTCCAGTTGAGTACATCTAGTTGCCCATCTCCAAACTGTACACCCCAAATTGAAATTGGCTCTGTACTAATACTTATTCCTGCAATTTGTGAGACTGTAAGGTGGTGATTTTCCAGCTGTCTTCCAATACATTTTAAAAGATTTAGAGATGCTCCTGAGATGCTGTGAAACTCATTACGCTGATTAACAGCTTCTCTGACTGCACTTTCATTTGCAACTATTAAACTCATATCATCTGCATATGACAAAACTTTGTATGGTATAATGTTTAATGATGTCTTGAGGGGATATAGATTCTGAGATGTATTTATATGTTTTAGCAGTGGATCTAAAAAAATACATATAGAATGGGGCTCAATGGGCACCCCTGCCGTACCCTTCTTTTAACACAAACCATTGGTCCTTTCCATCCATTTGTGATTGGAACCCCAGTGGCTGTGTGATACATTTTTTTTATCCATGCCATAGTAATATCTGGAACATAATACTGTTCCAGTGTATACCACAGAAACTCATGATTAACAGAGTCAAGTGCTTGTTTTTGATCCAGGGAGATGAGAAATCCCATGAGTTCCTCAGTATTCCCTCGTTCCACTATTTTCCATAGTAAAATCAGATGGTCAGATATACTATGGCCAGGTATAGAACAAGATTGGACACTTGAGATTACCTGTTCTGCAATTTTTAATAATTGTTTTGCTAAGATTTTTGCCAGAATCTTGAAATCTGTATTTAAGGGACTTATTGGTCTCCAGTTCTGCAGCGGTCTCCTCTCTCCTTTTTTATAAATGAAAATGAGCCCTCCCATGTTCATTTCTAGAGGTATTGTTTCAGTTTGTAAAATAAAATTATATACTTGAGTGAGTTCATGTCCAGGTTCCGGCCCTATTATTTTGTAGATTTCATTTGGAAGTCCATCTAAGCCTGGGGTAACCCCTTTCAATGTTGGCAGCCAACATCTTGCGGTAGTGCAGATTTGGAGGCACGGTCACTGTTGGGCAAATGCAGGGCACGCATCAGTAGGTGCATCCCTCATTCCCCAATCGGCCTGCATGCCAGTGCCACACAGTGCATACCTAATGTGGCCATGGGATCTAACGAAAGGTCCACTGCAATGCATGCTAAGCTCGTCATACGCAGCGGACCTCCCAATGTGCTTTCCCTGGTGGTGAAAAAAGAAAATTAACATGGTGGCATACTGTCGACTTTAGAGCTCTAATCCTGTTAGCATACCCTGGCCCAATGTATATGCCGACGGGAGCTACCCTGCTGGCATAATGCATCCCCCTATCTGTTATGTGCCGAGGGGGGGTGCCCAATCCCCCTTGGCTCTTGCCCCCCCACTTTCATTGTGTGTCAACGGGGGTGCCCAATCCCCTGTCAGCTACAGCATCATCCCCAGAAAACACTTAGGTGGCATGCTGGGAGCCCACACCAGCGTGCCAAAGCCCCTGCAAAAAAAAACTGTCCCTCGATGTTTATTTTTACATTTTTTTTAACCTGCAAAAAAGAAAACTGTCCCTCGCGGTCTCCCTGCCCGCCTCCCGTGCCCACCCACTGCGCACCCTGCCTCCCACACCCCCCTTACTCCATACTTACCTCCAGAGTCTGGCACGATGATCTTCGGTGGACTGGGAACACGTCTGCACTCTTCAGAGCCGACTGCGAACTGAGGAAATGCCTGTAAGCTGTATAATGGAATAAATAGGGTTTTTTTCAACTTTGATGCATATCTCAGGCATGTTTTGGAATTTTGGCACCAAATTTTCGACATGAGATTTTTGGGATCCCTCCTCATGAATTCTGGCACTGTCATGGCGTTAGTCGGCCCCGAAAGGTGATTTCGCGGTCACTGCGTAGAATCACCTTTTGGGACTGATTAATGAAATGACAGTGCCACTGTTCATCAGGGGGCTCTCAAAAGCCTATGTTGCAAATGTGATGGGAAAAATAAAAAAAAATGGCTGTTTTTTGAGCGTGCGTTGCGCTGTTTCCACGTAACGTGCATTTGCAATATTCATGAATTTGTAATATTTTCAGTCCAGATGTTCAAAATTGGCATTTTTCCACACCTCCTGATGAACAATACAACTGTCATTTTACATATCCTGGCCAAAATGTGTTTTCGCACGTTCAGCACAGAATAGCGTGGTCTCTGTGTGAAATCACTTTTCAGGAGTTTGAGGAAATGACAGTGACACTGTTCATGAGCAGAGGTCTTAAAATGCCTATGTTGAAAATTTGGTGCTGAAAGTCCATAAAATGACTGTGTTGCAAGCGTGCATTGCGCAGTTTCCACGCACCTGTGTAACTTTGCAAATTTGCAATATTTCCATGCCAGATTTTCAACACTGGCATTTTTTCACACCACCTTATGAACAGTACAGCTGTCATTTTTCACATCCTGCCCAAAATGTGTTTCCACACCTGTGGCGCACAATGGTGTGGTCGCTGTGGGAAATCAACTTTTGGGACAGATTAACAAAATTGCAGTGCCACTGTTCATAAGGGGAGGTCCCAAAATGCCTATGTTACAAATGTGGCTAACATACTCCCCAAAATAATTGGGTTATGGACGTGTGTTGCACAGTTTGTATCCATGCTCATTGCTTCACCAATATTTCATACTATCACTCCAGATTTTCAACATTGCTATTTTTTACGCCTCCTCATGAACAATGCAGTTGTCATTCTCCACATCCTGCCCAAAAATGTGTTTTCATCCCTCTGTCTCCAAATGGCACAGCCGCTGTGCAAAACCACCTTTCAGCTAACAAAGTGATTGTGCCGCTTTTCATGAGGTGGCCTGACAAGCAGCCCATGTTGAAAATGTGGAGTGAAACTACCACCACACGCCTACGGTGTTATAGTTTCCAACTGTAGCATCCCACCCAGTACAGACTAACAGGCGTCAGGGGTGTCACTCAGGATCATCGGATGTAATGCTCACGCCATTCCACCCCCCACCCTGCAGCTACTGACAGGCATCGTGGTGTGCCTTGCACTGTTCGGCCACAAAGTTCACCCCACACTCCTATACTGCACCCACATCAGTGTATTTCCTTATGTAATGGGGTAAGTATAACGCCCAAAAACCCCAAACCACACCCCAACACTTTTCAGTGTCTAGAGGGTAGGATGAGGTACAATGGCATGAGCGTTATAGCTGACAACCCAAAGGCACACCCCAATGCCTGTCACTCTCTACAGGGTGGGGGTGGGGTTGGCATCACTTCAATACTTCACTGCCATTCCTATTATGTGTCTCTACCTCTGGCACTGCCAATGCCAATGCCAGTGCAACAACATTCAGCATTGACAAATGCTTGTTTAAAGATGTTATTACATCTTCCACTTCAGGGTATTGTATCTCCTGTGCAGCCATGTCTATCAAATTTTGCAGTAATTTTGGGATATCTATTTGGGATAAGTAAGCAGGGGCTTGGGCTACATTCGGAGACATAGGTCCATACATTTTGCCGGTATAGGAAGCCACACAGTTTTGTATCCCTAGATTATTAGTATGAAGGTTTTGCTGTTCATCAAATAAGGCTTCAATCTCTTTCTTCTCAGTTCTTTTCTGACAACTCTCATATGGACAAATTGTATCAAAAGAGCCAGTAGTACGTAATTTTTGTTGTTGCTGTAGTAGTTTTGCTTTTTGCAAATGATACTCTGTGAGATCTGTCTTTATTATGCTTATTTGTTTGGAGAAATATTGTCCTGTGGTATATGATAATGTTAATAGTTTTTGGCAGGGCCGCAGTAATGGGGGGTAAGTGGGGAAGTTGTCCGGGGCCCCGAGCTCAGGAGGGGGCCCTCCTGAGGAGCTGGCATTACCTCTGTCATTAGCTGGTTTGGGAAACGGGGGCCCATTCCAAGTGACTTATCCAGGGCCCCAGGATTCATAGCTGCAGCCCTGGTTTTTGGAGATGTATTTTTTCTAAATACTCTATATACTGTGTGTTACTGCTTGATTTACATAAATGTTTCAGGAGTTTTTGTAAGTCTCTTTTTGCGTCAGCCCACCAGAGTTGCATATTATCATAAATAATAAAGACTGATTTTCTGGCTGCCAGAAATTGTTTTATTTGTAGTAATAGAAAATCTTTCTGTAGCAGAGAGGTGTTTAATTTCCACATCCCTGGTCCTTTGATTAATGAATTATCCTGACCTACTAAAACAGATAAGATACTGTGGTCTGAGGACTCTGCAATAGTTACTTGTGCTTTGGAGATTCTTAAGTGCTGGGATACAAAAAAGAAATCTATTAGTGTGGCTAATGAGACTTTATGAAAGGTAGGGGTATGATTCCTTTCTATTTCCAGGTAGGCGTCCTGCAACCTAGCTGTTTTTAATACTGAGGATAAAAAGTTTGAATCACGGAATACTTTTGATGTTTTGGAGGTTTTAGTTCTGCCTTTAGTTGAGAGTCCACAAATGAAATCACCCCTCAAAATAATATATTGTGAGGTATGTAGGTAAGGTTGTACAAGTTTTAATAAGTCAATTCTAAGTGCTTTAGTTTGTGGTGTGTAGATATTAAGTAGCCTGTATCTGATATTATAGAGCCTTATGTCCATGATTAACAACCTAACCTGGTACTATATCTAACAATTTTATTACCTCTATGTTTGGCATATTAAAAAGTATTCCTAACCCTGAACATGTTTCCTGCCTGAAGGACTAACATGATTGGCCTAAGTACCATGCTTTCTTTGCCTGTGAGATTTCAGTTAAGGAATGTAGTCTAACGTCTTGTAAGAAAATAATGCTCATTGCTGTATAGGATGAGAAGGAAAAAACAAATATCCCTTTTAGTCTGTCTCTTTATACTGTTTACATTCATAGTATAAAAAGAGAAATTAGGATACATTATTAAAGGAAAAAAGAATACCAGACTTTAAGCTCCCAATTCACCTTGGTCTTCCTTTTCTAGGCATGTGCTCTTTGTGTTTAAGCTTAGATTTAGCTTTTCCTATCTGTGGCCCAGATGTGTCTAGAGCTATTTCTGTGTCAGTTGTTTGTTCAGGGTGGGAAGAGATTATAGAGGAAGCGTCTGAGTCATTATCAGTGTCATCGGTATTGTCCTGCAGCAACTCATACTTATTCCCCAGGGGGATATTGTCAGTCTTTGAAACCTTGGACATTGGGGACGCTTTCTTCCTATAGCTTCCAGTGACTCTTGTTTTAGGGATAGTGACATGGGGGGTCATTTCCTCACTAGTCTGAACTTCAGGTAGTATTACCTCTGTATTAGTAACACTGGTACTTGCAGTAGGTGTAACTTCCATCTCTTGGGGTGGGAGTAGTTTTGGGGGGCTGTGTTTGGGAGGGTCAGCTCCCACACCCTCAGGATTTACAGGTTCCACACCCTGATGTTGATTATCAATAGTTAGGATTGGGTTTACAGATTCTGAAGGTCTGTGTTGTCTGGATGTAATTTTTATCCTTTGTTCTGGAGTAATGAGTAGTCTTTGCTCTGCTCCGTCTGCTAAGTCGGGCGAGTTATGGGCTGCCCATGTACATTGCTGGAACGTATGGCCAGTTTCATCACATAAAGCACATCTAGGTTCTTCTACACATTGATTTCCTGAGTGCCTAATTTCTCCACACACCACACATCTGACTTTGTCACAAATACTACTTAAATGGCTAATAGATCCACATTTATAGCAGGCCTTCAGTTGGCCTGGGTAAAGCAGCACCTCTCTGTCCCTACCTAGCATAAAGCTATTAGGCAAGTGCTGTATTCCCATATTAGAGGATTTTAACAAGACCCGTACTTTCCACCCCCAAGTCCAAATATTCTCCGAAATCAAAAATAGCTTTGGGATCATTCAAAACAGTGCAGCACTGCTTCAGCCATACTGTCAGGTCATTCATACTAACCCTTTCATTCTGGAAAAGAACTGAAATTGTGTTTTGTGCTGGTTTTGTGACAGGGATTGCAGTACAGGGGCCCACAAGGGAGTGCTTTTTAGCTTGTGATACTTGATCCAAAATCTCTCAAGTCCATTTAAAGTCTTAAAGCTAATATCAAAATGTGGTTCGTTAGACACATGCATAAGAGTATGGATTTAATATGCGAAAATGTTCATTGAGTCTTTTATCACAATTCTGCCTACAAACACTCAGTCTGGCACTTCCTCCATTCCTTCTATGTACTGAAGTCTTACCGCATTATGGCATTTAGCTTGCTGAGTAGGGACAGAAAAACAGGAAGCATATGTCCTTGAGTGAGACGAATTTGCAGAAGTCTGTTGAAAAATCCTTGGTTGCTGTTTGCTTTCTGAGCTAATACCAGGGCCCTGGGTTTCATTTCTTGAGGAGGACAGTTGTGCTGGATCTTCTCTCCCGTCAATCATATCTGATGAAAAATGCAGCCTAGGATATTGAGTAAAGTTTAGCTCTGGAGGTACTGAGAGATCCCGAGCTTCTGTATTCGGGAGTTCTGTAGTAACTGAAGCCTCAGTTTCATTAGGTATGTGGAATGGGGATGGTCTGGAATGCCAAGTGCCCGAAGTTTTTTCTTTTTCCCAGTGTGCAGCCTCCAATGCTTTATCAACCGACCAAGTTTCAGCTGACTCGAAGGAGGTCCTATTTGTCAAGGTACTTCTTAGGCTGGACTGATTTTTGTCCATGAATGCCATTCCGGACATATCCCCGATGGTGCTTTGTAATACTTTTTTGGTCATTCTTGCAAGTAATTTTGCAGTCTCGGGATTTGTGCTCCATTGACAGGCACTGGGATCAAAGCATTTTCGTTGACAGTCTGCTGGAGTGAGTCATCCACTGCTTGTGGGAGATTCAGATGATGCTTTTTTAAATGGGCTGTAAGTTCGTTTCTCCTTTCTAGATATCTTTGTTCTTCTATTTCTAATAACAGTTGTACATTTTTGTTATCTGCGTTTTATTACCCACACTTGTATTAGTTGTATCAGTTTTAGGAGTTGCCTCCTGACAGTCTATGGGTTCAGTTCTCATACCTTTCGTTTCTTTTGGCAGTTCCGGTCCATTGTGTTTACATTCTCTCAACTGGATACCCCAACTTGTGCCGCTACTTCTTCCATCTTGCATAGTCTCTCGCAGTTCCGAGACAGGGGAAGGGACCCTCTTCCCTGCCTCCATGAACTCCATCCTCTCCTCCTTTGTTCCAGGGTCAGCTATCTTGGCAGAGTGCCAGGATGTCAAGATTCCCCTGCTGGCGAGTAGGGGAAATTTCCCCGGTGTCCTGGCCAAATTTCCTTCATTCACTAGAAATACCACCAACAGCTTAATCTTGTTCAGTTTCAGTTGGTTACCATCTGTATCCCCACTCCCGTGTCGCCCCTGATAAAGGGACTTCTAGTCTCAGTGGGCTTACCCGGTCAACAAAACTCAATAAATAAATAAGTAAATAAAAGCCCTATGAGGAAAGGCTTAACGAATTAAATATGTACTCCCTAGAGAACATGCGGGAAAGAGGGATATGATAGAAACATTCAAATACCTCAAAGGTATAAACAAGCTACAGGTAGGAAGCATTTTCCAATTGAAAATATGCTCAAGAACAAGGGATCACACTATGAAACGGGGAGGCTCAGGGAAATGTGAAAAGTACTTCTTCACAGAGAGGGTAGTGGATGCATGGAATGGCCTCCCAGCAGAGGTGGTTACAGGATTCAAGAATGCATGACACAAGAGGATATTAGAAAGGTGGGGGGGGGGAGAAACCAGGAGACTGAGCAAGGTCTGTGTTGGCACAGTAGGTAGGGAAAATATAGCAGACTAGTGGGCCACGAGGTCCTTATCTGCCAACGACTTCTGTGTTTCTGTGTAAAACTTGATTATACATAGATACATTTGGTGATAACTAGTAATTGCACAACTAAACTATGAATGTAGAATTAATCTCTTGCTCCCCAATACCTCGACCTTTATTTTCCCCATGACTGTCAAGATCAGAACTGTCTGGAAGAATGTGCTCACATACTGGAGGAGAGCAGTGATTCTAACAATTACAAAGGAATTTTAGAACTGTTTTGGTTTCACTAGGATGAACAATGAAATAGTTATGTATTTATTTTTGTTATCTGGGTGCATGAGCTAGGACAAAGTCCCGTCTTCAGCCCAGATTTGGGGCAAGAACAGGAAATATAGCAGCAGCAGTTGCAATTCAGTACGGCTTGTGAAACTATCTTATCTAATAAACTACTATAGAATCTATAAATACAAATAATATCTTCAAACACCGTATTAGAAAAGGTGGTCTAATGGAAAGTTCATCCTTTATTATCATCTATAGCTGTATAATCTCAGTTCTGTGTGTGTCCTGACAGGGAATCGCTATCTGCTTCACCTGCTGTACTGCTCTTTTGTTCTTGTTGTTATATCTATGTTGGTCCATTAAAAAGTATCAAATCATTTGCTTCTTGATGTCTCTTTAAGGAATTACCTTGTTTTGAAAAAAAGTTGCTTGTCCCCGCCCTCATTGTAGCATCTTATGAATATTAATAAGTTCATTTGAATGCTATGGCAGTGCGCATTTCAGAGAGGGACCGGAAGTGTACCTTTGTCTCCATAAGTAGCTGAGACTGGAGCAAAGCTAAACTGGATACACAGAATGCTATAGACTGGTGTTTTGTTTTCTGTGGGTATCGATTATTCTTTTTGTCCTAAACTCTGAGGAACAGCAGTTGCTTGCATTTCTAAGCAGTGCAGTTTTGAACTGTAGGTGCTGGTGGAGGAGCCTGAAACCGAAGATCATGAAGTTGGAGGTAAAGAAGCTGTTGGTATTTATTCACACTTGAAATAAGAAAAGAACGTCAGCTTGGCATGCTTATCTTTTCATTTAGTAGAACATCTATGCAAAAATCTAACTCCTGAGACTCTGCAGTGCAGATCAGTTTGTGCTTTACTGCCCTAGACTTTTTTCTATATTACAATAAAGGAATAGCAAATTAGACAATGCTAAAAGCAGAATAAATGGTGTCAGTTTGACATGTACTTCTACATAAAATGATTTACGAATATTTGTACAAGAGGAAATAACTGGAGCCTTTACACCTAAACTGAGACGTGTACTCTTGAGTGTCACAAACAGAATAACACATGAGAATATAACTACTGATCACAATATTTAATTCACATGATAACCAGATTGTAACTTTGCATTATGCCCCAATGGTTGTAATGGTAAGCTGTCAGTCAAGTTCATTCTAGTTAGCAGCGCATATCAAAATCCCACAACATTTAAAATACTGCTCAGTTATTACATTTTAAAAAGAAAATGTGTGTGTGTGTGTGTGTAACTCAGAATTTTATACACGCTGTTGGTGCGGGATGCTTCTATAAACCCCTCGGGCTTTGCTCACTTGAGGGGTTTCTGTAGCATCCCACACCTCACGTGTGTATAAAATTCTGGTTACCCCAACCATGCATTATTCTCTATTTTATGCACACCTTTGGTGTGGTATACTACATAAATCCTGAGGCCCAGATATTCAAACTGCACCCCAAAAGTGCGCAACAGCAGGAGCAAGTGCAAGTCCACTGCGCCCATGCGCAAGAAGCGCGATACTCAGAAACTGCGCAGGCCAAGATGCACCTACGGCCGATGACTGAATATCGCACCACCTGTGCCATAGCGCAACTAGGGAGCTGAAGCTGAGCATATCTGATGCGCCATAGCGCAACAAGGGATGTTCAGCTGAGCAGTCCAGATGCGCCATAGCGCAACCAGGGACGCCCCCCAGCAGCAGGGCAGCAATGCAACAGCACAACCAAGGATGCAGGGGCCCACCACCCATGCCACAGATGGGCAGAGGAACACACAGCAGAACAGATATCGTCCCCCCCCACACCCATGCACTGCACAACTGGGGGAAGGCTGCAATAACCACTGGCCCATGGAGACTAGCAACCAACCCACAGCTGGGCCATGGTGCCCCATCACACCCCCTGGCAAGCTGTGACCAGCACACAAGGATGGCCGACCACCCCGTACCACACCATCCCACAAACGCAGAGCACACCTTGCACCATGATCTCCATACTCCCTGCCCAGGAGTAGCACCCAACAGTGCAGGACACCCAATGCATGCCACCACCCTCACTGTGACAATGCAACCCTGTGCACCATAGAGCCATGCAAGGCAGCCCCACCATGGACACCCTGCAGTGGGCGGCAGCAGACAGTGATGCAACAGATGCATACACAGTGTCGCCCTGCATGTCCCCCTCGAGGTACTGCTGAGAGACCAACCATGCGTCAGCACACGATGTACCCCACATGCGACAGGGCATGCCCCGGACCCCACCTCCAGCGGTACAGCACCCTGTACACCCTCCCAAGGACACATCCCATCCCAGCACTGGCCACAACAGCCACCACTGACACGCCAGCAGACCGTGCATATCACAGACATGCAAGGGTGTCAGCTGCACAGGCCATGGACGGTCTGACAGGGGTGCCATGCACACAGTGCAGGCCCCATGGACCACTGCACACAGGCATCCAGTGCAGAGAGTACAACACACAAACCACAGACAGTGACTGATCCCCCTGCCCACACCATAGGCAGTTCACCTCTGCACACACACACACACCCATGCATGCACCACCCCTGACGCCATGCACACCACTGCAGCTGAGCACCTGTAGCCCGCTGCAAATCAGAGACCACCACAGTTGTTATAACAAAATGTATGTATTAAAAAATAACAGCTTTCAAACATATGTACAAATATATACAAGGGTGGGGGGAAAGGGCCACAAACCAGGTGGGGGCAGGCATGGGGCAGGGGTGTACAAATGGGAGAGGGAAGAAGGGGTGTGAGGGTGAGTCCAGGGGGTTATGGGTGTCAGGGGGTCATGGAGGGCCTATTCTGTGCCCTGCTTTCCACTCTTGTGGCACCTCCGGGTTCTTCTCCTCCAGACCCCATGCCGTTCCATGCACTCCCAACACTGCCAGGGATGCCTGTGCCAGCTGCAGAAGCTCTTGTATGCCCTGTTCTAGTGCCATCCAGCATTGTCCACCTAGGACAAGGGAGCAGAGTCAATACGTGTGACTGTCCAGCCCCCTGCAGCAAACCCATTGTGCATGGCATACAGCCATGTGCCATGCCCCTGTGATGGTGTGCGACCACCCACAGTGACCGTGTCTACAAGACCTGCCTACCCAGGCAGCCACAGCCATGTGGACCACTGCACACACCCACTGCCCATGTCCTGCACAGCATCACTGTGGCCGTACAGTGACTTGGCTATGTGGTGTGAAGGCAGTGGCACAGCCATGTGCCCGGTGCACGCATGGACTACCATTGATGCACTCCCAGACATGCAGTGCCACTAGACAGTGCTGACTGTAACAAGTTGCGCACATGGCAGTGGTGTCAATGGATGGTGGCCATGCCCCGTTGCCCGCCCTGTTACGCAGCATGCAATAGTAATCATGGATGTATGGCACTCACCATCATCAGGCTGGTCCCTGCACCTCTGCAGACCTTCACCCCTCCCGGACTGCTGGTCCTCCTGGCAGCACCTCCTCTCTCTCGCCAACCTGTGCTCTTCTGGGCCTAAGGTGCAAACACGGAGAGAGAAACATCAGTACAATCCTGTAGCAAAGTCCCCCCGCCCCCATGTGTGTGCAGTCCTACACAGCCAGACCCATCCACCCCACATCCCGATAACACCACCACGGCCAACATCGGACGGCTAACCCCCCCATGTGCCGGACACATGCAACCGTGATACCCATATGGAAGATAAAGTGTATGGATGTTGCACCTACCTGGCCTTGGCACCGTGCCCCTCCTGGCACGTGCCCGCAGGTGGGCAAGCAGGTCCGGGTTCCTCTGCCTCAGGTCCCCATATTGGTGGCGGCACTGCTGTGCCATCCACCCCATACCGGTGGCCTCCTCCAGGGCGTCGGCCACCTCCTGCCACACCTGACTCCTGGCCCTGTCCAGGGGTGCCTCCCCAAATAAAGGCCCAACATGTGGCTGCACAGTGGCAATAAGGTTTACCAGCTCCACCTGGCTCCACTGCACAGCACGCTTCCGTGCCATCTCTGCTGCTTAGTTCAGTCAAAATGGCACTCTGCAGCATGGTCCTGCCACGTGCAGATGCTGCGCGGTACAGCGCTACCATTCCCTATCGTGCTGTCACCGAACAGCGCGATAGTGGTGCACTCATGCCTGACGTATGGCGCATGGCGCCTAGGGGGTAAAGGTCAGGCACAGGGTCAGGGGTCTCTGGCGCATGGACAGCCACAGCGCGAGTGGAACCCAATGCATGTAGCGTGATTGGGTGCCTGTGTGTCATCTCCTGTAGTGGCCTACCGCACTGTTGCCCCAGTGCGCCTACGACACCCCAGTGCCACAGCGCCATATAGGTGAACAGTGCTGTAGCGCCACTGGCACAGTGGTGGCCGTGCCCTACATTGGCTCCCGCACACAGCACATCAGCAGCGCAGCAGGTGCCTGCGTCATCAACCCGGGCATGCGCAGTTAGGTGTGTACTGCGCATGTCACAGAACTGAGCCCTTGGCTCAGTACGTTCAACACAATTGCACAAAGTGCAACAGCGCGATATTTAGCCGGCATATGCAAATCAGCTAATCGGCCATTCAGTGGCGCAGTCACTGCATTTGCATCCACTTAGAGACGCGCCTCGCCTCATTTGCATGGGTTGCGTTATAAAAGTGCAACATTGGGCTGCACTGGCCATAGTCAGTTACTGCAGTCTATTGCAGTGAGTTGCATGCTGTTTGGGAGTATGGACTGTGGATTTTGGGACATGCATGGGACTGCACAGTCACAGGTAACACCTGTCATTCTCACAGGCTGAATCATGACCGAGTGTGTTGTGGAGGAAGAGGAACAGAGTCGTGGGAGGAAGAGGAGGTCAAATTTCACTAAGGCCGAGATGGATGCCCTGTTCGAGGCCTACCTAGACCAGGAGCCGCTTCTCAGCGGATGCCAGGAAACACCACAGGCCTGTGTTGCTGCATGGGAGGAGGGGGCGTGTGCTGTAAACCTGCATGGCAGCCACCAGCGCTCCGTGCAGGAGTGCAAGAAAAAGATGGGCACAGACAGGCAGAGGATTAAAGAGAAGGTGGCTGCCATCAGGGCAGCATGATCTGCGACAGGTGGGGGACAGCCGGAGGTGCTACGCCTGACCCCACAGGAGGAGCGGGTTGCTGGCAGCATGCAGCGTTGCGCCATTGAGGGTGTTCCGGGTGTTGGATTCCAGACGGGTGGTAGCCCGTCACTGCATGGTAGGTCATAGTCTGTCTGTTGGGGGACAGGATAGGTCACATGCAGTAACGCGACTTTGCTTTCCCTTACAGCTCCTGAGCATCTGCATGGGTCAGTGGTGGTGGGCTTCTCCACTGAGGCCGGTCACATGGAGATGGAGGAGGGCCCATCCACCTCCACAGGAATACGTGGCTCAGGGCGACAGTGGGCCCATGTGGATGTTCAGACTGATGTTGGTGGAGCAGGTGCAGAGGAGGCCCTTCCCCGTGTCCCAGCGTGCCAGCGTCCATGGATGCCAACATGCTGAGACTCAGGCTGGTGTCAGATCCGTCACCGATGATGATGTCGCTAACGTCATGGGCAGTGACACATGTGTGCCACAGGATGGCCACACAGCAGGTTACATCGCGGCCATGGCTGTGGGTGGTGGCGCCGTGGAAACCTGCGTGTCATCACAGTCCCAGCCTGTGCCTGTCAGCACCAGTGGGGCAGCACTGGTGTGTGTACAGGACAGTGGAACTGTTGAAGCCACTACGGCGGCACCATTGAGCCCTGGGGAGCGGCAGCCAGAGGGGCAGCATCAGCAGTCAGCCAATGGGCATGGGGGTACAGTGTCAGGGGGCAGTGTCAGTGCACTGCCTGTGGACATGCCGAGGCCTGGCCCTGGTGTGCTGCGCCCACCCTCAAGGGGTGATGAGCATCAGGGCTGCGAACACCCTGAGGGACAGCTTGCTGATCAGGCAGATGACCTCTTGGATGAGCACAGCTGCATACTGCAAGCATCAGTCAATGAGCAGATGCAGCTTGTGATGGCGGTGGATGCACTGAGTGTGGCTGTGCACCAGGAAGAGGAGTGTAGCAGCAGAGACACCACTCTGCTCCTGGCAGGGATGGACCGGATGCGGGAGGATGTGACCGCTGCCATTGACAGGCTGACACAGACAATCACAGCTGCCATGGCCACAATGGGCACACAGTGATTTGCCCATGTGTCGCAGACACCGTGCAGTGCAATGTCCACCCCCCCATTCCCGGCGTCGTGTGACACCATCCTTGTCGACACCGGGTTCAGCTGTGGGCATCCCGAGCACGCCTGGCGCAGGCATGTTCGGTGTGCTGCAGACCCCTGCGCGAGCACGGTCACATTCACACAGTGGAACCCCTGGGGGACCATCGGTGCCACCCCATGAGGCCAGTGGTCAGCCTGTCACTGATGGCGGGTCTCGGTGGGGCCGCCCACGCATCTGTGGCAGCCGTGGCACTGTGGTGCTTGACTGACCTGTCTCCCAGCGCGGCTACTGTCTGATGCTGCCCTGTGTGCATTGTGTCATTCAGCAGGCAATGCACGGGTGGGTACCCGGCCCTACACACACACACACACACACACACACACACACACACACACACACACACAGTCTATCTGCACACCCTCCCGGCTGCTGTCCACAGTTGCGTGTGCATGATGATGCCTGCATGCCACTGTGCAGCAGTGCCCAGAGTCTGACACACACACAATGACAGGCAGTGGGCGTGGTGGTCTGTGGACATGTGTGTGGCTAGGGGTAGTGTTATGGGTCGGAGTGCCTCCTACCCTTTGTGCATGTCTGGTGAGTTGTGTGTGTGTGTCTGACCGCGTGCCATGTTAGACCTCGCCCATCCCTGGCGGTGTGTGTGGTTCCATGCCTGGCCACTTCCCTTGACGGCATGCACTCCTGGTGTGTGTCCATGCGTGTTTGTGGGTTGTGCCTTTGCCACTGGTGGTTGCACATGGCCCCATGACTTACCTGGGTTGGCTGAAGTGCTCCTTTGTGATGGTGCCCTGGTGCAGCTGTGCCAGTTGGAGCAGTCAGGGGGCCCGTCACCCAAGGGGGGGCTGCCCATCACCATTGTCACCGGCGTCCTCATCGTCCCCATTGCTGCCCCCCCTCTTCAACCTGTACGGCTATACCACATTCATTGGCCATGTTGTGCAGGATGCAACAAGCCAGGAATAGCCCACAGGCCTTTGAGGGGCTGTACTGTAGGGCACCGCCGGAGGTGTCCAGGCAACGGAAATGTGCTTTCAGCATACCGAACACCCGCTCGATGACATTACGTGTGGTGGCATGTGCCTCATTGTAGCGTTGCTGCGATGGGGTCGCGGGCCGCCGATATGGTGTGAGCAGCCAGGCACTGTCACCTGTGTGTAGAGGGTGGAGGTTAGTTTGGTGATCAGCATCGCCCTGCCCCGGGCCATGTAGGCCACTACCCATGTCACCTCTGACCATGCCCCTCCCAAGCCCTAAGTTTGTCTGTGTGGTTTGCATACTCACCCACTAAGTGGCCAGTGGGGATGTCCCCACTCTTGAATCTGTGGCACAGTGCCGACTGGTGCCAGATGAAGGCATTGTGTGCTCCCCCAGGGTGCGTGTGGCACAGACACTGATTATGCGCCCCCTGGCATCACACACCACCTGGCAGTTGATGCTAGCATAGTCCTTCCGATTAATATATGTGGCCCCCTTGGGGCTAGGTGGTGTGTGTATGGCCACATGGGTGCAGTCAGTTGCCCCTAACATGCCAGGCATACGTAAGCTACCCTGTGGAACTCCTGTATGTTTTGCTGTGGCCTCCCGCGTGTGTTGGGGAAATGGATGTACTCCGCGAGCATGTGGCAGCAGTGGCTGAGGAATTGGGTGAGGTGGTGTGACGCCGCCGACTGGGTTATGCCTGTGGTGTCCCCTGTTGGTCTCTGGAAGGTACCCGTGGTGAGCAAGCACATGCAAGCTGTCACTTTAGTCTCCACTGACAGAGCATGGCTCCGTTGTGTGGGTGCCTGCATCACATCACTGCACAGCTCACGGAGCCGCCTCAGAATTGCCCAATTCAGGTGGTACCGGCCCAAGATCTCAGTATCGCTGTACAGCTTGAAGCTGGTGCCGGCTCGGTACTGCATGTTGGGGGCATACCGCCTACCACGGCCGTGCCCCTCTGCTGCCCGACTTCTCACCCCCCTCATTACTGCCTCCATCTGGATGGTGGCACTGGCCATGTCCCTGGCTTGTGTTCACCTCCCCGGCAGCTGTTTCTGTGTTTCCCCCCGCTGTCCTGGCTGCTACTTCCCCTGCACCAGGAACACCTAAATGTGGTGGCCTCTGTGCTGTGTGGCACTTCCCCCTTCTGCACTGGCTGTGTCTCCCCACACCTTCCCTGTGCCTCTCTGTTCAGGGTGCCCTTTCCCTGGCCTGCCCTGTGTGTCCCTCCTGCCCTCTTTGTGCAGCTGTGGTTCAGCCTCATGTGCCTTCCCTATAGCGTTCTTGCGCCTCTCCCTTGTTCCTTTTTATTTTGGCTCATTTCCGCTATCGTGCAACTTCCGCTTGCTCCCCTATTGCGCATGGCGCATGTTGTTGAATATTGCACTGTGCCATTTATGCATGGTTCCTCCCCCTTCAGTTGCACATACATTCATCATCATTGCGCTATTGCTCAGCATGATTTTGGGGGCGCAACTGCCTCCTGCTGAATATTGCAGACTGGCGCATTTTCGGACTTGCGCTGACACAACCCTATTGTGCATGGCGCGACCCTTTTGAATATCTGGGCCTGAGAGTGAAGCTCAGTGGGTTTAAAGCATCCCACACTGAGTGTCTGTATAAAATGTTGTGTTACACACACCAACCCATGTCTTGTTCTAATTACTGACCAGCATTGTTAATGGAGGGATGGGGGTTGTAGACACAACAAAAATAGTATTTGAAACTTAATTTCTTGTTCAAAATGTACATATAGGAAACACACTGTGGATGTTAACTTATAGTTTAGTAATATAAACTTTGTGTAACTTAAACTGCAGGACATGCTTTACAACTAGCTTTTGTTTGCATTTTGGCTGCTACTGTCCCTTGGCCATTTCAGGTTTCCATAGTGATTGCTAAGATTAGAAGTGAAGGTTAGTTTTGGGGATTAGTGCACAACACACCTCTCCTACATTTGAGCAGTACTGAATGTCACCAGCACGTCACAGCTGCAGCAATGGCAGACGAGATTTCATCCAGAGGATTCCAAACTGTGTTTTTTAGGGTACGTAATAGTAATATTGATCACGAATGTTGCAGGGGGTAAAGGGGTGTCCTCTGATTTGTGACCAGCTAGTGGGAGAGTGGGAGGCAAAGCCCCCTGATTCTCTACTGTTTTTGAATAGGGTTGGAATCCTCAGGAGGAAATCTCATCCCCCATTTTTGGAGAGGTGTGCTGTTCATTGCTTCCCATTTTTGTTGTGCCTAAAATAGAGGGAGACTTTTTTGTGCTTACTGCCCTGACATATGAAAAATAATGAACAGGTACAGTTTTATTTTTATTTCCACTGTTTATTGTTATTGTCTCAGACGAAAGAGAATTTTATATGAGGGAACATGAATTTTTTGACATCATCATTTGCTTAAATCCATTCCTTCCAGTAGTGCCATATGGTGTCGGAATCATCTATGGCTTAACCCAACCCAACAGGGCCACACAGGATAGCATGCGTTCCATTTTAAATAACAAAATATATACATGAACCTTCCAATTCCAAAAATGGTGGGGCTTACCTTGGGCACCACTGAGCCAGGTCATGACTGCTGCCATGTTCCTGCTGCCTCTGTTCTGTGCTGCCCCACCCTCTGAGTGCTGCCTGCTTGGTGGGGGACCAGAGGACTAGCATTGCAGCCTCAGAGGCTGTTATTCTTGTGTTCAGTGTCCCTTACTTGTGCCACACACTGCGACTTTTGGTGTGGTTCCCCTCAGTGTTTACTCACCTGAGGGATGTCTGTCCATATTTTCAGGGCGCCAGGAGGAACACCAGTAAGGGGAAGGGAGCTGCAGTTCTGGTGCTCAGTGTGCCTCACATGTGCCACTGATTGCAGCCACCTGCATTATTCCCTCCAGTGCTCTCTGGCTTCATTATTCAAGGGGTCCATGACAGATGCTTGGAGGGGAGAAAAGAAAAAAATATTCACCATAGTAATCTTGTTTCTTCCAAAGGAATCTTACTGTATTCTGACTTATGCAGTCTGGTCTCATCATAGGACTGCCCTGGAGCTGAAATGGTTAATAGAACCTATGCAAATGACAGAATGCTAGGCTCGAGCTCGGTTTTCAAACCACTGTCCCTGGTAAACAGTTCTAAACCATCAGATTCTTATGAAACATGCACAAAGAACTATCTAACTATGCTAATACTAATAATAGTGCCTCCTAATATTAATTATAAATTTCTCCCCTCAAAAAAAATTCAGTGTGGCACCACTAAGACTGAAGTCACAGATACCCAAATAGAAAACACCATATACACAGGTTTGCAACATTCCTATTACAGCTGGAGTGCAGTGACCCTAGGTTTCTAGTAGGGGAGGAAGGAAGGGAGGGAGCTGAGAATACAGTAAAATTCCCTTGGAAGAAACAAGACTACTATGGTGAGTAATTTTTTCTTCAAGCCCCAGGAAATCTTACTGTATTCTGACTTATGCAGACTACCCAAGCAGTACCTTTGGAGGTGGGCCTATAACCTATTTAACAAACAGGCTGAGCAGGACTGCTGTACCAAACTTGGCATCCCCTCTAGCCTGGTTGTCCAAACAATACTGCTTGGTAAATGTGTGGACTGTCTTCCAGGTAGCTGCCTTACAGATGTCCACTAGGGGAATGTCTCTAGCAGCTGCCAAAGAAGATGCAGTACCCCTGGTTGATTGGACCCTGAGGCCTGCAGGTGTCTGCTTATCTATCTTACTGTAGCAAAATTGAATGCAGGCTACAATCCATCAAGTAATGGATCTTTTTATGGCTGGTTTTCCTTTCCCCACATCCCCATAGGTGAGGAAAAGCTGAGTTTGATCCTGCCTATGACCTTTTATGTGGTCAAGGTAGTAGCTGATTGCCCTTTTTACATCCAGGCTGTGCAGCCTGCGTTCACCTGAGGTGGAATGAGAAGTAAAAAAGGCAGGTAATGTAATAGACTGACTTGAGGTGGAACTCTGATACCACCTTGGGCAGGAATTGTCTGTTAGTCCTAAGGTCTACCTTGTCCCTGTGGACAGCTATGTACCCAGGTTCTGTAGACAATGCCTGAAGCTCACTAATCCTTCTGACAGAAGTTATGGCTACCAGAAATACTGTTTTCTAAGTCACATACTTGAGGTCTGCCGAAGACATGGGTTCAAAAGGGGGTTGCATCAGCTGGACAATGCAAATGTTTGGGTCCCATATGGGAGTTGGTTCCGTGTGTGAGGGACGCAAATGTAGCAACCCCTTAAAAAACTTTTTAAACACTGAGTTTGAAACTAGGAAAGAGCTCTTACCTGCAGACAAGTAGGCTGAGACAGCTACCAGGTGCACTCTCAGAGTAGAGGTCCTTAAGCACATAGAATGTAGAATGTAGATGGGCAATATAGTCCAGAACTAGTGACAGGCTGGCCTGGTTATGGTTCATGCCCTTGCCCTGACACCAGATGGAAAATCTCCTCCATTTGGAAGAATAGGTTTTCTTAGTAGATGGCTTTCTGGATACTCTCAGGATTTCCATAACCCCTTCTGACAGGTGCAAATCTGCATATTCTAAGTCCCCAAGAGCCAAGCTTTGAGCCTGAAGGATTGCAGGTTGGGGTACATGATCCTGCACTATGAGGATGACAATAGATTGTGCCTCCTGGGAAGACTGATTGGTTTGGTTACTGACATTGATAGACTCATGGAGCACCAGGGTTGTCTGGTCCAGTCTGGGGCAATGAGAATCATTGTTGCTGGTTGGGCTCTGAGTTTGTTCAGCACCCTTAACAGCAGAGGGAAGGGAGGGAATGCATACATCCATCCAATCCAGCAGAAGTGCATCCAGAAGGATTGTGCCCTTGATGGGGGGGTCTGCAGCAAAACTGTGGTAGCTGATGATTGCTTGGAGCTGCGAACAGATCCACCTCTGGAGTGCCCCATCTCCTGAAGATGGCCTCCAGGACCTGTTTGTTCAATGACCACTCTTGGTGGTTCTGTTTGATTCTGCTGAGAGCATCTGCCAAAACATTGTCCTTTCCTGGGAGATGGACAGCCAAGAGGGAAACCTCCAGGGAATATGCCAAGGCCCACATTTTCATTGCCTCCATGCAAAGAGGAGTTGACATTGTGCCCCCTTGTTTGTTTATGTAGTACATGGTGGTTGTATTTTCTGTTCTGACCTGAATCACCTTGCCTTCTACTTGATTGGTGAATGACAGGAGACTCAGGAGAACTGCCCTGACCTCCAACAGGTTGATATGCAGGAGTGATTTCTGCTTTGTCTATGTGCCATGTGCTGTGTGATCCCCCAGATGTGCTCCCCATCCTAGGAGGGATGCATCTGTAGTCAGTGTGATGCTTGGCCATCTGGTTATGATTATTGTATGAAATTGGTATTATAAAAACATGGTCTGTGTATGACATTTCAGTGTGTGGTGAATTTGGCCTGTAACTTCAAAGTTTCAGTAGCTGAAACCAGGAGGTATTAAAACAGACCAGGAGGAAACAATTAATTGGAGCATCCTTCCAGAGGTAGTTTATTGCCTGCTGCTGCCTTTGATGTTGGAAACGAAATATGAGTTTTATGACATCAGGAAAAGGACGTGATTTGGCTGATTCCTGTTGGCTTTCTCACACCTTAGTGACAAATTGTAGGGTTGTAAATCAGCCACCAGTTCAAAGAGAAAATGTTTAATTAAAGGATGCCGTATTTAGGAAATGTTTTTTCTTCTGTTGTTACCATTAATTTTAAAATATCTCCTGGTAGGAAATTGTTTGTAAGAATTAATTCTAAAAGGAGGAACTAGATGACTCACTAAGGTGGTGGGGAGATAGAGTTGAAAATGTATCGGTGTGTCTGAAATGTGTGATATCATCTTGGGCTCTGAAGAAACAAAGTTCTCTCTAACAAAAATCAGCACTTACAAAAAGGTAATACATTAGATAGCAAAGATCAAACGTGTTGTGGTAAGAGTTTTGTTCTGTAATTTTCCCATTTTCTTTTGTGACTGTGAGCTCATGCTATTTGTTCTGTATTTTATTGTATTTATTTTACAATTGTTAGTAAATAACCATTTTCTTGAAATACTGCTTGGGTGTCTTCTCAGTTTCTTTTTGCATGTGAAGTGCCTGTATTTTTAAGTCTGACAACTGTTTAGTTGTTTAACCAGGAGTAGCACACTAAGCTGAAAGCTTTTTTACAGGTGCGACCTGGGAGCACAGGGAAGTTAAGTGACTTGTTCAGGGTCACACAGTATGCAAGTGGAAGCTGTGGGATTCAAACCCAGGTCTATTGGATGTCACCAAAGTTGTAGCTCAGAGCCTTAAACCTCTGCGCTATACTGCCTCCAAGTTTAAAAGGCTTGATGGTGTTACTAAGCTTGGAAAAGGTAAGAATATACCTGAGGTCTCTTATAGAGTTTTAAGGGTTCAGTTTGGAGACCTGGCTAGGTGCCCCTGGCAAAGGATTGTACTGCAATCCCTGAAGAGGGTACATATGAGTCTGTACACTGGGTATGCTAGCATAAGATTCACAGTTTGAATCCCCCCAGAACTTGAGGCTAACATGTGATTCAGATCCAAAGCAGACAGGAGGGTTACCCTGTCTGTTACCTGTTCACACTATTACACTCTGAGGTTGGGACTGTAGGAGCAGAGGGCCTGACCTGTGGAGTGTGTGTGTTACAGATTTGGTTGGCAGCGGTGCAGTAAAGAATTGGTAACACAAGCTTTAACAGTTCAGTGTGTCAGCTTAAAACTGTACAGCTCACTTGCAAAAGAAGGCAGTGATTTATTTTAAAAAGGTAAACAGAACTATATCATTTTGCTTACAGCCAAACTTCCTACTTCTTTTATTTTTGTTAATTAAAATGCAAGTTAGAGTAGCCGTAGTTAAGGAAGAAGATGGCTTTCAACTACCGCGAGCACACTGCAGACTACCTGAAGCAGTTGTGAAAGGAGGAAGGAGTCCTGCACGAGGGGATAGCCAACAAGCAGAACCTCGTGGGTGGTCTAATGGCTGCTGATGCCCAGAGTGTTGAGTCACAGTCCGTGATTGTAAAGGACCGAACCTTGGGTGTGGAGGGGCCAGCGGCCAGTGCAGTGTCCAGATCCGGTGAGGAGGACAGCAGGGCCAGTGCAAGCCAAGGGCCCCAACAGCAGGAGAAGGTCACCAGCGTTCTGGAGCCAGAAGCCATCAGGCTGCAGATGGAGTTGCAGAGGATGGAGCTGGAGTTCCAGAAAGAAGAGAGGAGAGAGCAGCGAGCTGCAGAGAAGAGGGAGAGAGAATGGTGAGCCGCAGAGAAGAAGAGGGAGTGTGAATAGTGAGAGGCTGACTGTGAAGAGTGTGAACACCAGAGGCAACATTAACTGGAGAAGCTATAACTCCAACCACCAGCATCAGAGCAAGTAAGTGGCCTGGGTTTAATTGGAACTACAGGACTGGGTTACAAATTAAATTCCAAATTGATTGCTGAATTTAAAGAGGGGGAGGATATGGATGCCTTTTTAAATTCCTTTGAAAAAGTTTGTATTCAGGCAAATATTCCTAGAGGGTCCTGGAGCTTCCAGCTATCTCCACTACTTACCAGGAAAGCTCGGGATGCATTGGGTGAAATGGACAATGAAGACATTAATGATTAGAGCAAACTTAAAGCTGCACTTTTAGAAAAGTTTGATTTAACTGCAGAAGCATACAGAGCTAAATTCCATAAGCTCAGAAGAAGCCCTGATATGAGCTATGAGGAGCTAGCCATGAAACAATGTCAGTTTTTAAAACGTTAGTGGGAAGGAATTGAAGCAAACTCTGTAGATAAAATTAAAAATGCTGTATTGTTAGAGCAGTTTTTTGGGGCATGCCCAGCAGAGCTGAAAACCTGGCTGGAGGACCGAGATCCCAAAACAGTCCAAGAGCCTGCTGAACTCACAGACCGCTATGCCAAGAGCAGACCTTCTCTGAGAGTGAATGGGGTGGGCATGGCAGCGCAGAAAGGGAAAAGCGCACCTTCAGGGCAGCTAAAACCCTCACTGCCTCCACTGAAACCAGTTAGCCCCAGGTTTCAAAGAAAATATTTTTCTGAGAAAAGAAATGAATGTTGGGTTTGCAAAGAAACTGGGCATATTGCCAGACAGTGTCCCAAAAGGATGAGCAATACGCAAAGTGGTGCTAGGAAAGAAGTGGATTGTTTGTGTGTCCCTGAAAGCACACCTGTAAACATGAGGGAACACATGCACCTAGTCACTTTGAATGGCGTACAGACACAAGGGTTAAGAGACCTAGGGGCATCAAAGACGTTGGTAAAAGGGGATCTAGTAAAGCCTTATCATTTTATACCCAATAAATTTGAAATGGTACAAGGGTTCACTGGGGAAGAGAAAATGTTGCCACTCACTAGTGTTCTCCTAGACTGGGGTGAAACAGGGAGAACTGTGCAACAGGTGGCTGTAGCCAAAACTTTAGCAGTTGATGTCATCCTTGGCAACAATCTCAAACAGGGGATGGTGCGTGCAGTTACCCATAGCCAAGTGGCAAGGGAAAACTGTAGTTCCCTGGACCCCATAGAAGCCACTGTGGGAACCACTGGGAGGCTGGTTCCCCAGCCTGTGTCTCCTGATATGGATACTAATTAAAGGGGGGGTAGAAATTTCCACAGTAGCAGTTAACCCAACAGCTATGGAGGGTTACTCCAAAGAAGGAGGTATGACCCATTGTCAGAGTGTTAGGGATGGCAGTGATCCTGAGTGCACTGATGCTAGAGCTAGGGACCCTAGTTTAGAGACTGAAGGGGATCTGTCTCATGCCTGGGAATGGGTAAGGAGTTTGAAGGTGCTCAGAAAAGTGACCCTAGTCTAGAGAAGCTTAGGGTTTGGGCAGACTCTGATGGAGCACAGGGAGGTGACGGAAAACATAAAGTTTATTGGGACAGTGGACTGATGTATACGCAGGATGCTAAGACAGAGGGAGGGGTGATAGGCAGGCAGCTTGTCGTTCCCCAGGGGAACCGTGAGCAGTTGCTCAAGATTGCACACGATATTCCCTTGTCTGATCATCTGGGAATCGCGTGCACTACACAGCGGTTGGCTCAGAATTTCTATTGGTCCAACTTCACCCAGCAGGTGAAGGAGTATTGCAGGTCTTGTCACCGGTGCCAAGAAATAGGGAAGGCAGGTAAGAAAACCCAGGCTGCCCTAATTCCATTGCCCATAGTGGCGGAGCCATTCCAGAGGGTGGGAATGGATATTGAGGGGCTGTTAAATACCCCCAGCTCCTCCAGGAACAGGTTCATCCTGACTGTGGTGGATTATGCCACCTGGTACCCAGAGGCAGTCACCCTATCCTCACTGAGGACAGACAAAGTGGCAGATGCCTTACTAGGGATTTTCTCCCATGTTGGGTTTCTGCAGGAGGTTATCACCGATTGAGGGGGTTCCTTCATGTCGGACCTGATGAAATGTTTGTGGGAGAGATGTGGGGTGGTGCAGCAACACATGACACCTTATCACTGGCAAGCCAATGGGCTTGTGGAAAGATTTAATGGTACTCTGAAGTCAATGCTCCAAGCATTTACTGAACAGCATGGGAAAAACTGGGAGAAATACCTTCCTCACCTGTTGTTCACATTCAAGGAGGTGCCCCAAAAGTCAACAGGGTTTTCCACCTTCAAGCTCTTATACGGACGCCTGGTACGTGGGCTCCTAGACTTGATCTGGGAGGACTGGGAAGGCAAGCATGCCACCCAGGGAACTCCCATAGTGGAGTATGTCCTTAGGTTTAGGGAAAGGCTGAAGGAGCTTATGGGGACAGCCCAGAGCAACCTGGCAGCTGCCCAACAAAAACAAAAAGTGTGCTACGACCGCAGAGCCAGAACTCACTTATACATGGTGGGTCAGGAAGTCATGGTCCTTATCCCGGTCTGGAAGGACAAGCTGCAGGCTGAGTGGGCAGGACCGTACAAAGTAGCCAGAAAGATAAATGATGTAAACTGTATCATAGAGTTACCTGACAGAAGACATACAGAAAGAATGCACCATGTCAACAGGATAAAGCCATATGCTAATTGGGCTGACATGGTGTTTGCAGTATGTAGTCCTGAGGAGGGGATGGATGAAGGAGACCCCCTTCTGGACTTGCTGGAAGAAAGCAAGTGGGAGTCCTCTGTGGAGGCAGTTAAATTGTCACCCCAGCTGGCCCCGGACAAGACCCAGGAAGTAAGGGAGGTTTTAGCAGACTTTATCCCATTGTTTAGGGCCAAGCCTGGACTAGCCCCCTTAGTGACGCACGATGTGGAGACAGGGACACAGACGCCCATACAGCAGACAGCATATCGGGTGTCAGAGGCTGTCCAAAAGGACATTAGGAGGGAGGTGGAGGAAATGCTGGATTTAAGGGTAATCCAGTGATCCCAGAGCCCCTGGGCCTCACCCGTAGTCCTTGTGCCCAAGCCAGATGGCTCTACCCATTTTTGTGTGGACTATCATGGACTGAATGCAGCCATGAAGTCAGACGCCCACCGGATGCCATGGATGGACGAACTCCTGGACAAGTTAGGGGAAGGGACCTACCTTACGACTATTGACCTGACAAAGGGGTATTGGCAGGTAGAGTTAACTGCCAGAGTTAGGGAGAGGTCGGCCTTCATCACTCCACTAGGCTTATTTGAATTTAAAGTAATGCCTTTTGGAATGAAGAACGTCCCGGACACTTTCCAAAGGTTGGTGAACCAGGTGTTAAATGGTGCTGAGGAGTACGCTGTGACGTACCTGGATGACATTACCATCTTTAGTGCCAGCCTGGAGGAACACCTGTCCCACCTTAGGGAAGTGCTGCACAGGATACAGAGGGCCAGGCTCACTGTCAAAGCTGAGAAGTGCCAGATGGCCATGGCTGAAGTGGCATACCTCAGACATGTTGTAGGCCGAGGACAGCTCCATCCTAACCAGGTGAAAATAGAGGCGATCAAGGCATGGCTCAGACCAGAAACACAGAAGCAGGTCAGGAGTTTTCTGGGGACAGCAGGGTACCATAGGAAATTTGTACCCAATTACAGTGCCCTGACTGCTTCCCTATCTGACCTGGTAAAGAAAAGGATGCCTAAGAAAATTACTTGGGAATCAGACTATGAAAAAGCATTTACTAGACTGAAGGAGGCATTGTGCAGGGCTCCTGTGTTGACAAGTCCAGATTATAGCAGACCCTTTATAGTCCAGACTGACGCCTCAGATGTGGGTATTGGGGCCGTGCTGAGTCAGACATCCAACCAAGGGAAAGATCACCCCATTGTGTACCTGAGTAAAAAGTTACTTCCCAGGGAGCAGGCTTACTCTACTGTAGAAAAAGAGCGTCTTGCTATAGTGTGGGCCCTAAAGAAGTTAGAGCCATACTTATACAGGCAGCATTTTGAGGTACAAGCTGACCACAGCCCCCTGGTTTGGCTGACACAAATGGGAAAAACAAATGGTAGACTATTAAGATGGAGTCTTGCCTTGCAAGGATATGAACATGATGATCTTTCATAGGGCTGGAGCAACCAATCAGAATGCAGATGGCTTGTCGTGTCTATATGAGGAATGAACTGGCTTGTGTAGCTCATCCCATGCAGGGGATAGAGCCCCCAAATTCAGTCTAGGTGGGGAGGATTGTTACGCTTGGCCATCTGGTTATGATTATTGTCTGATATTGGTATTATAAATACATGGTCTGTGCATGACATTTTCATGTGTGAGGAATTTGGCCTGTAACTTCAAAGTGTCAGTAGCTGAAACCAGGAGGTAATTAAACAGACCAGGAGGAAACAGTTAATTGGAACAGCCTTCCAGAGATTTATTGCCTGCTGCTGCCTTTGATGTTGGAAACTAAATATGAGTTCTATGACATCGGAGAAAGGACGTAAGTTGGCTGATTCCTGTTGGCTTTCTCACACCTTAGTGACAAATTGTAGGGTTGTAAACCAGCCCCCAGTTCAAAGAGAAAATGTTTAATTAAAAGATGCCATATTTAGGAAATGTTTTTTTCTTCTGATGTTACCATTAATTTTAAAATACTTCCTGGTAGGAAATTGTTTGTAAGAATTAATTCTAAAAGGAGGAGCTAGATGGCTCACCAAGGTGGTGGGGAGACAGAGTTGAAAATGTATCAGCGTGTCTGAAATGTATGATATCATCTTGGGCTCTGAAGAAAAAGTTCTCTCTAACTAAAATCAGCACATATAAAAAGGTAATACATTAGATAGCAAAGGTCTAAAGTGTTGTGGTAGGAGTTTTGTTCTGTAATTTTCCCATTTTCTTTTGTGACTGTGAGCTCGTGCTTTTTGTTCTGTATTTTATTGTACTTATTTTACAATTTTTAGTAAATAACCTTTTTCTTGGAATACTGCCTGGGTGTCTTCTCAGTTTTTTTGCATGTGAAGTGCCTGTATTTTTAAGTCTGACAACTGTTTAAAAGGCTTGATGGTGTTACTAAGCTTGGAAAAGGTAAGAATATACCTAGGGTCTCTTATAGAGTTTTATGGGTTCATTTTGGAGACCTGGCTAGGTGCCCCTGGCAAAGGATTGTAACGCAATCCCTGAAGAGGGTACATATCTGAGTTTGTACATTGGGTATACTAGCATAAGGTTCACAGTTTGAATTGCCCCAGAACTTGAGGCTAACAGGTGATTCAGACCCAAAGCAGACAGGAGGGTTACCCTGTCTGTTACTTGTTCACACTATTGCGCTCTGAGGTTGGCACTGTGGGAGCAGAGGGCCTGACCGGCGGAGTGCGTTTGTGACACAGTACCAGTGAAGGGGCTTGCTGCAAAAATGGCACCCTTGCCTGAGATTGGCCTGCTCTTGCCACCACTTTAGAGCTTGGAGAAATGTCACTGTGATGGGTACTAGTTTTGACAAAGTCCCTTTTTTGAAGCAAATGAGCTCTCAGGTGGAATTGGATGTCCCTCATTTGGAACCTGGCTCCTGACACAGTTGCTGTGAATGCTGCCATGTGGCCTAGCAGTTGCAGGAAGTGCCTTGCTGGCCTTGGGACATGAAGCTTGGAGGAATTGGCTGCCTGAATAAGGTTGTCCACTCTGTCCTGAGGGAGGAAAGCCTTTCCCTTTCATGTGTCCAGTTCTGCCCCTATGAATCTGAGCATTTGAATTGGTTCCAGAACAGACTTTTTCTGGTTTACCAAGAACCTCAGTGAGTGCAGGGTATCTTGTGTGAGTGTCAGTGCCTCTATCACCTGTTCATGTGACTGGCCTACTATCAGCCAGTCATCTAGGTAGAGAAACACTGACACCCCTTGTCATCTTAGGTGTGCCACAACCACAGCTAGACATTTTGTGAACACCTTTGGAGCAGATGTCAGTCCGAAGGGCATTGCCCCAAATTGTTAATAGCCTGATAGTAATCTGAACCTGAGGTACTTCCTGTGTGATCCTCTTATTGGGATATGGACGTAAGCATCCCTTAGGTCCAGGGATGCTAGCCAGTCTACCTGCCTTAGGATTGGTAGTATAGTAGCCAGAGTAACCATCTTGAGTTTTGGTTTTGACAAATGCTTGTCTAAGTGTCTGAGATCCAGAATGGGTCACCACTCCCCTGTTTTCTTTATTGTGAGGAAGTACCTTGAGTACAAGCCCTTTCCCTTCTGGTCTGAGGGAACTGGCTCTATTGCTTTTTGCAACAGAAGGCTTGAAACTTCCTCTTCCAACAAGGCTGTTTCTGATGGGGAAGAGGGTTTGAAGACCTCTGACTTCAGCTTTGGCAGTAACTTGAAGCTGAGGACAAGCCCCTGGCCCTCTACCTCCAGGACCCACTTGTCTGTGGTGATATTTTTCCACCACTGGAGGTGATGGGCCTGCCTTTCCCCTACTGGGACTGGGGAGGTGACCCAAACAGGCACCTCAGGGTACCTGCTTTGTCTGGGCTGCTGGCTGAACACTGGGGTTAGTACGGCCACTGCTTCTCCTGCCCCTGCCTCTAAAGTATCCCCTTTGTTGGTACTGAGGAAAAGCCTGAGGCTAGAAAAAGGGCTTGTAGTGAGCTCTGCCCCTGCCACCTGTGGTCTGGTGTTTCTGGGATGCAGAAGCTCTCTCTTTTGCTGCTGCACTTTTATAGGCAGTCTTGTATCCATCCATTTTTTTCATATATGCTTCGGTTTGTTCTCCAAACAGAGACAAAGGGTCGCAAGGAAAATCCATGGCTTTAGTTTGTGTGTCCTGCGTCAGACTGGTAGTTCTGAGCCAGGCAAACCTCCTAAGTGACACTGCTGATGCCATTTGCCTGGATGCAGTGTCATTGGAATCCATTGCCATCCTAAACTGCATTTTAGCAGCCTCAATTCCCCTTTTTTTGCAGCTTCCTACAGGTCAGCAGCCGTGGGAGAAGGAGCTGCTTTAGAAATCTCTAGCACAGTAGACCAAAGGTTGTTCTGATACCTAGCTATGTAGGACATGTAAGTGGCCTACCTAATAGTCTGGGAGGACCCTAGGTATACTTTCTTTGCAATAGAATCTACCCTCCTAGAGTGTTTATCTGGAGGGTGAGAGGCCAGGGGAATGCCAGCTTTGTCAGAAGCTGCAGCCTGTACAACACCTTCATAACTAGGTTGCACAAAAAGAAATTTGGCACCAGTCTTGGCCACCCAATACTTTTTGTCTGCCTTTTTATCCATAGTGGTCACAGACATGGGTTTCCAACAATTTCATGGTCTGGTTTTTTAGGGATTTGTGGAGTGGCAGCAGTAATCTTTTTGATGCTGGCACATCCATCATCTCTCTATAGTCCTCTTCCTCCTCATCCTCTGCAGATTCCTGGGTTGGGAGGTCAAGGGTCTGTGCAATTTGCTTCATGAATGAGTAGTAGGATGTAAAATCCTCTGTTCCCTTATCAGGGGAATCTGGTCCCATGAGGATGAGGGGAAATGTCAGGATCAATGGGTTCCCCAAAACCTTCATCCTCCTTATCCTCCTCCTCCTCCTCATAGTCTTTTTCTTCAAACTGGTCCCCACCCAGGTCTGTTAAACCAGAGACTGAATTTGAACTGGGATTTTGAACCATAATCGGTAATGGTTGCTTGCTAACCGGAACCAGCATCTGTAATGACTGAATAATTCTGATCGCGTTAGCAATCTCCTCTGCAGAAGGAACTACCGCTTTCTTCGGTTGCGGTTCCTGGTGGTTTTCCTTTTTCCTTTTCTTAACCGCAATGGCCGGTTCAGCAGCCTTTTCAGCGGTTAGTTTTTTGGTAGAGGAACTATCACCCCTTTCAGAGGGCAGCTCCTCCAGTTCAGATTGAGGAGGAACCGGTTGCTCAATGGCTGGGTCAGCAGCCTTGTCAGCCATCCTTTCCTTCAGTCTCTTTAAATGTCTTTCGACTGGAGACTGTGGAAAATTCTTGCAGATCTCACAAACTGTTTCGAGGTGGTCAAACCCAAGACAAAATAAACAAATTAAGTGTGGATAAGCTTTGGCAAACAGTTTCCCACACTCAGTACAGTGCTGGAAGCCTGTGGGTCCTGTTCTCTTTTTGGTTTTCTGTGACATAACCCAGAAACAACAAGCGTGATTAACTCTAAAGTATATACTTTTTTTTTTGGTTACGCTAACCGATGAAAGAACCAGGAGTTACCCCAGTTCAAGTTTAAATCAAAACAACCGACTATACCCGAGTCAGTACAATTTAAATTAATAAACTAAGAAAAGACTCTAAGGGAGAATGTCGGTTTCCCTTCGGTTAAAAAACTGAAGAGAGAACCGACTACTTACCCAACAAAAACTAAAATCTAAACAAATTCTACCTGAAAACCAAGGACAGTGATAAGAATACCAAAATAACTAAGAACTACTAGGTAAAAACAGAGAAAATAAAGTTTCTTCAAGCGATTAAGGCGAGTTCTCCGGAGACGTCAGAATCTGATGGTTAAGAACTGTTTACCAGGGACAGTGGCTTGAAAACCAAGCTCGAGCCTAGCATTCCATCATTTGCATAGGTTCTATTAACCATTTCGGCTCCGTGGCAGTCCTATAGTGAGACTATACTGCATAAGTCAGAATGCAGTAAGATTTCCTGGGGCTTGAAATACTTTTTTGCTTTGGCGCATGTGCACCAGAGTGCTTCCCAGTTACTACCACACCTCAGTGGGTGATCACCTGTCATGGAATGCTGTTTCAGTGCTCAAGATGGGTAGGGGGACTCCCCTTGCAGCTGCCCACATCTGACTGGATTAGAGGGCACCTCTATTGCAAATAAACATGGGAGTCAATTTGCTGTAAATGATGGCAGATGCTCTCCATAAAAAAACTTTGTTCGCAGTTAGGCTACTTTTTGTATGGGGGCTGCCATCTTGTTAACCCCTGACCTCTGCCAACAGCCAGTGAGTGATCAGGGATCTTGCAGTCAGCTGCAAGAGGATTTGGAGAGAATGACTGTGCTATTTGCTTGTCTCCCTTCCACCCCACAAATAGGACATCGAGTGAACATTCTGCATGCTATTTTGATTGGTTGACAGCCCTTTTGATCAGTCAGATGCTGCCTTTTCCCAGTGAAATGCTGTGGGCAGTTACGGAATTATTCAGTCCACAGCTTGTTATCTTACCGAGAAGAAAGCCAGAGCTGCTGGCCTCAAAGCGTTTTGAGGAGGCCTGCCTGGGCTTCCACAGCCCCAATGCAGGAGACCTTTGCGGGTTTCTACAACCACCAGCAAGCTCTTTGTTTGCTATTCTTGTCAGAGTGACATGGGGAAATTTGAGAGACTGATTCCTGCCTACAGTTAGGAGGTAACTGAGAGCTAGCTTAGCATTTCTATCACACCTGCCAGTTTGCCATGTGGTGAGAGACTATGTCTTACCTTCAGAGACCATTGCCAGTCAGCCTCTCCCCAATACACTCTAGCTTTAAGCACTAACTAAAGAGACTCCTCCAAGCAACCTAAACCTGTACCTGTTTTCGCCCTCCGTGAACTCTACAGTTGAATCTCCTCACCTTTCTAGGCCTACTCTCAGCTTTCAGCATGTCCCATGAGGCACTTCCTTCTTGACTTACTTAAGACTTCTCTCTAATTCCTTCATTCTACTACCTTCAAACTCCTCTAACTTCTCTCCCCATACTGTGTTTATGAGAATATTTATCAAACCATGTCATGCGATTTTCATTGTAATGCACTTACTGTCATGTGATGTTTTCCTGTTACTTCGGGATGTTTTGATATCTCTAGATACACTAAATATACTGATAAGATACTGTTAACTGTTCAACCCTTACTGCTGTATGCTTATCTACTTGTTCAATTACTGTGGCACCATTGACGCTATTTGCCTGTATCTCTTTGCCTGCTTGTTAATGATTCACTGAGCTAGGTCTTAGTTACAAATCATGTTCCTTGCTAAATGCTCGGTCTTCTTTATGTTTGTATTATGTATGATGCCTTGTACTCTCATCATGACTGTAGAAATTTACGTATTGTAGTCTCCCGGGTCGTGCATGAAAATAGGCATTTCCATTGTCTAGTGCATTTACCTGGTTACCAAAAACAAATGAATAAATAAATAAATTCAGACCGCATAGTGGTTAATAGAATGGATCCACAGTGCACGTGAAGTATGCAGCAAAAAAAAAATAACAGGTCTCAGCACTCACCCCAATGTGAACACAAAAGTCCAAGATACTTCATTCACTGAAGTCTTGAGAAAGAGCCAATGTGGCTTTAAATGTAGGAGACCAGTAGTGGTGTGCTGTTGTGGTGGTATTTTTTTTACATAATTTTCAAACTTGAATAAATGTTTCAAAGAACAACATATCTTGGACTTTTGTGTTCACATTGGGGTGAGTGTTGAGACCAGCTATGCTTTTTGCTGCCTTCAGAGAAACTTCAGTAGAAAGCTTGCTTATCCTGCACTATTGCTGCAGCTGCCAGCCTGCAGTGTGGTACCTGACTGTGTTTTTGCTGTACGCGTCAGCACCACACCTGATAAATTATTCCTGCCTTTAATGTATGAGGAGGTAAAAGCATGCTGATCCAGTAATTGCATCACAGCTGCCAGCCTGCAGTGTTTCCAGAGAATGTGTGTTTACTCCTAACCATCAGAAGCGGCATCGGAACTGCATAGAGTCAAGGGGTACAGCTAACCTTTGCTACTGCTTGGCACTGGCCAGCATCTCACTCTGGGTTCAGGAAGCCTAGATGTGTGTTCGGCATGTGGCCCCTGATCCCTATATAGAGGAGGAGAAAGGAGCCAGACGACTGCCAGAGCAGAAAGCATGATCTATGTCCAGAGGCACAAGAGACCTGCATCGTTGATCTGGCGCCCCCCCATCTGAACAACGGATCAGCTGCTTGAGAAAACCTGCACATGCAGGGTGTAGGAAGAAAAGGAGCCCAGTATTTCAGGGGTGCTTGTAACACCAGCACTGTGAACACTGTCAGGGTTTGTCCTGCAACTGGGAGTGTGTATGAAGTTTGCCACCATAGCTACAGCTTTGGCCATCAAGCCAGGATCTACTAGTACCTCACTTTGATGTTTGCCATTTAGGCAGTTGTATGGCCTGTAGGGTTTGGGTTTAAAAAGCATTGTGTTTTGTTTTAAAGTGCACCGCTTCTATGTACCTACACTGTTTCTTTGACTGGGTACCCATAAAAGCACATGGAGCTCCCAAAAGGTTTAAAGGCATTCTAAACTGGTACCAATAGGAAGTGAGTAGTGCTTCCAGTACAGGTGGGTTGATAATACCAAGAGTTTACAGTACTGCACTGCTGTTGGGTGGAGCACTACTGTATTTTTACCTGTTTATAGGTTAAGCCTAGTCAGACACCTTATTTTGGCCTTAGTATGACAAAGATCATGACAGTTGAAAAGAGGTTTGAGTAGTATAAGTTCATATATCTCGTCAAATGTTAAATTTCAGCCAATCAGCGCGTGCCACGTCATTTGACAGGTGGGCGTGACCTAAAACGGACCAGTCAGAATCGCCCCTTGTTAAACCAGAAGTCCCTCCCTAAAATGCGCTAGCCCCGCCCACTTCTGGCGGAAGTGATGCAACCTCAAACCCGTGTCCGCCCCTTGCGCAGGAAATGACACGTGCTGAACCCGTGTCCCGCCTCTGTGCAGGGAAATGACACGCATTCAAACCCGTGTCCCGCGCAGGGAATGACCCACTTAAACCCCTGGAAGTGACATAACACCACCATTTTGTAAGCGTCTTTACGCCCTCATTCTCGTCGCTCCTCGAACCCTGCCATCCACCATTTTGTAAGCGTCCGGCACCCCTCCTTCTCATACACTCCTCGATCCCCTGCCAGACCATCCTGGCTGGAACCCGAGTCCCACCATGCTAGCTTGAACTCCTGCGTCCCTCCTTTCTCCTGCACCCCCACCAGCCTGGCTCAAACCTCTGTCCCCCTTCTCCTGCACCCCCACCATCTTGGCTCAAACCCCTGTCCCTCTTCACCACCATGCTCCTCCCACCCCAAAAAATCAGTTAGTGTTTATGTAGTGGTATGTGCCCCCTGTAGGCCTGGTGTATAACTGCAGGGACATGTGTGTGTTTTTTGATTAGGATATTTTCAGAAAGAAGTATCTAGGAGGGAACCTGCTCGTGCAGAGGTTTCACAGATCTGTGTGGAGACCCCCGAGGGAAATTCATCTGTCTGTGTGAGTACCCTTTTCTGTTTTTGTAACAATGTACAAAATTATTTAACATGCATCTGTAGGACTGTGTCAAACTTGCATCAAAAGGATAGCTTTATGTATATGCATGTAACATTTATAAGCTAAAACGGGGGGACCTCTGTGTAAATAAGATGGTTCAGCAGTTTTCTCTGGATAGCATTGCAACAATCGCAAAAAAATAATTATTTATACTTTTGTCATGAATTAGAAAGAATAAAAATATATCAGAAAAAAGGAATGCACATACCTATAGTTCACCCCCTCAGCTCTGTGTAGTATCAAGGAGAAGGCTGAAATGAAATGTGTGTGTGTGTGTGATATTTATAATGTTTTGAAAAAGGGGGGGTAGGGGCTACAACAGATGCGCCTCTGACACGTTACCATGTATAGTATGATGGGGTGTGGTGATGGTTTTACCAAGGGGCAGTCCATCTTGCTAAGCGTTATATAAACCCTGCATTTGAAGCCAGAAGGTACCGCTTTTGAGAGATTTCTTAGATTCTGTTTTATAGACTTGGAGCAGATTATCAAAAACATCAAGCAAGAAGATGGCGAGCGCTTCTCATTTCAACCTCCCTGTAACAGGTCAGATTGTCATACCACCTAATGAAAAATTCAACCTCCCTGTAACAGGCCAGATTGTCACACCACCTAATGAAAAGTCTGGAGATGAAAAGCCAAGCAAGAAGATAGCTGTCAGGGCCTCACAACCCAAGCCAATGTATGTGTACCACGTGAGGTGTGAAAGCAGATGCCCCACACAAGTCTTGTTGGTGGAAGAGTGTCTGACATAAAAAGAAACTAGCTGAACAGTTTGGTGAATCAGAAAATCCTAAATCTGACTGTCCTTCTGAAGAGACACCACTGCAAGACCTTGAAGAGTTGCTGGGGTGTGAATCTGATCCGAAAAAGAAGTTACTATGAAACCAAAACAGAGAGTGACAAGAAGGAGCCAGAGAAGATGGTCAGTGAGACACTGCCAAAAAAAGCATCGGAGAAAGTTGTGAAAAAGAAATGCAAGACACAGCCAAGAGGGGCCTCTGACCAAGAGGGTGATGATGATAATGCAGCCACAAGCAGTCAAGCCCAGGCTAAGAAAGTGAAAGATGAGAAAAATGAAGAAGAAGAAGGAAAGAGTTGCCTTGATGAGGTAAATGCATTTTAACATTTAAAAAATGTGAGTGGTGACATGGTGTAACTGAGGGAGATGAGTTAGCAGTAGAACTAAATCTTACCTATAATGAGTCAGAGGACCAATGCTGTTTTCTGTTTTACTTTAATAGACTGAAGGATTTGCGATGGAGCAGCAGTCATATTCGGACAGCATGGATTCTCGACTTTCCACAAATCTACTGCTCGACTGTGTTTGCTGTGTGAAAGATACAAATGTGGTTGTTAATGAGATGTGTGAGAACCAGTATGTTAGAAATACAGAGAGCGATAGAATGTTTCAAAATGTCACAGAACAGGCTGTGATCACTACACAACCCTCTTCTTCTACTGAGATTAGACAGGGGACCTCACGTGAAAAACCAGGCCTCAGTAGTAAACCCCCAAACTGACAACGATATGTATAGTAAGTACGTTATGTATCATACCATCCGTGGCAATTGCTTCCAGTGATACAGAGGTGATACATTGTGAATTGGTCGATTCCTGTCCTGGGTGTGAGATAGATGATCCGAGTCAGAAAAACCATTCATGTGTCCTTGATGACTTAAGGTCTAAAGAAGCATACAGAAATGTTTGAAGCCATACATATAGGGCAGCTCATGCCCGTGATCTTGGCAATTGCTATGAAGCATCAGGGTTAAATATGACCAATTGTACCCTGGAAACTATAAGTCATGTTTTAAATGATGTGAGAAAATCCGATGATCCCATGTGGTTAGTTATGCAAATGTTACAGCAGACAGAGGGTGAAATTAAAAAGATGCCTGCCGTCTGGTCAGCAAAGGTTCCTTTAAAAATTTCTAAAAAGAAATTCAGGAACCTGTTTATATTATGAAAAAATTACCCCCCTCAAATTACTACATGGAAACATTTCAGTACCAAAATGTGTCATATTTTATTTTACAGATAATCATGTGGGATGCAAGTACAGAGAGATCCAAAGGCTTATGTATCTGATCCTAAGCCATTACTGTCATCCATCACTGTTTGGTTCACCTCAATATGACATTTGCCTTTGTGAGATACATGCAGCCTATGAACTGATGATGTTTGCCCTTCCAGAAGTATGGAGGATACAGATAAATATATAAATGAATCTGTGTTACCACTTGTAGAAAATGTTAAAGTGATTGCCGATATATTCGTGGAAGACGATGAATGTCTTTGTGGACTTTATATCATGATCGTCATAGTCATGTGTGTGTGTACTACAAAGCAGAAAAAACTTTGTGATATTGTGCGTGTTGTTAACCTGGCTTCTCTGTTTGCTGAAATGATCCACTGGTCAAAAAAAGGACCCTTTAAAAAATTATATAAGGAAATTCAGGAACACTGTTTACATTGTTAAAAACATTTACCCCCAAAAAAAAACTGTTACTTGTTACCATTTTAATATTGTTCATATTGTTACCCTGGCTTTTACCACTTGTTAAATGTATGTTTTTTTCCAGAGTATACAACGATGGGAAACACCCTGTCAGTGCATCCAGAGGCTTATTTACCAACTAGTCAGACACAGAGCTAAACAACCTGGTTTAAATCTACCTACAGGACAAGCACCGTCTGTACTTTTAGAGACATGCCAAGGTCTTTTTGGTGGTCTCCCAGAGGGACCCCAAAAGGAAACTGTGGATTATTTTAAGGATGAGGGGGCTACTCTTGAGGAATCAATGTTTAAAATTGCTATAGAGTTTATGCATAACCCTTATGATGTAATACACTTTTGTGGTTTTATCTGTACCGCTGTTGACTTTTTAGTGTTTAGTTTGCAGAACGGGGTCTGAGTCTGACATTATAAATTTTGCTTCTTTTATCGCTTTTGTTGTGTTTACGTAAACCAGATTTAGCATATGCTTTTCCTAAATAGTGTATTATAATGTACTTTCAGATGGAACGATTGGCATGCTCTCAATATTCCAGACAGTCTTGATGTCTACAATGTACTGTGATAAAGGACATTTTAAAGGAACCTATATACTTTGGAAAGCAGCCTGCATTAAATGTCTACTCTGAAGATGCTGCTGCTTCACTGGCAGAAAACACACTGACTCTGATTAAAGAGTTGCCACCTTGTATGGAACTCTATGTTGACGTAATGGAAAACAGTAACCGTAGAGCAGTATGCAAGGTGAGACGTCATTTAGATGTAACAGAATGTCTTAAAAATCAGGCTTGTTATTTTGAGTGGTGTATATGTATATGTGTGTATGTATTGTGCATACCTCATCACTAAGGGGGAAGTGGACGATGCCAATGCTTGTGTAAAACATGCAGCTCAAAAGTTGCTGTTTCTGGGTATTGTGAAGCATGTAAAAATTGAAGAGTAGAAAAACAAGATATTATATAGTCATTGCATGCTTACCATGTGTTATGCCTTTTGTATGTAGAACCTATATGCATTAGTTTATGTATTATAAAGTAAATATTCAAATACTGTTATGACGTGTGTATTTATAAATAAAATATAATCATGCATTGCACTTTGTGTTGTCATAGTGTTTTTAAAAGAACAAAAAGAGCACATACTTTATTTTACTGGTGAGAAGAGTTTTGCTAGCTAGCAGATGTGTCGGGGGGGTTGACGAAAGGAGATGAATGATCACCTGTTCCAGAATATATATTTTAATGCAAAAAAAGTGGGTAGTTTCACAGGGGTGACTCAGCTGTATAAGGCTGCAAAAAAACTTGATAAAGAGGTCACCAGGAAAGGTGTTGCAGAATGGCTTGCAAAGCAGGAGCCCTATTCATTACACAAAGCAGCCAGAGTCCGATTTAAGAGAAATCCTGTCATTGTTTCTGACATAGACAGACAATAGCAAGCTGATTTAGTGGATATGAGTCAATATGCAAAGTACAATAATGGGTTTAAGTACATACTGACGTGCATCGATGTGCTGTCCAAGTATGCCTGGGTAGTGACTTTAAGAGACAAATCAAGCAAGGCAGTGACGCAAGCCTTTAAAACTATTTTTAAAAGTGGACGCACACCTCAGAAGTTGCAGACTGATCACGGTAAAGAGTTTCTAAATGCTTCCTTAAAGAACCTATTGAAACAAAATAAAATACACCATTTTGTGACGAATAATGAAGTTAAGGCCAGCATTGTAGAAAGATTTAATAAGACACTGAAGTCACGCATGTGGCGTTACTTTACAGACCAGAATACTTGGAAATATACAGATGTGTTGTCAGACCTGGTGCACAGCTATAACCATACTTATCACAGAAGCATTAAACACAGACCTGTGAATGTTAACCCTTCCAATGCCCTGGGTGTATGGAAGATCCTCTACGGTAATTCTGTTCTTGGCAAAAAACAAAAGGGTACCCTTCAGAAAGATGATCATGTGACACTATCTAAGCTAAAAGGGGTGTTTGAAAAGGGATATGAACAGACGTACACAGATGAGATATTTATTGTGACGGAGGTCTTAAAGACACAGAGAGGCCCACCTATAAGCTAAAAAGACTATCAGGGGAAGACATTAAAGGTACTTTTTATGCTGAGGAGCTGCAAAAAATTGAACCTGATGAGGACCGTGTGTACAGGGTGCAGAAAATCCTAGAGGAGAAAAAGCGTGGCAGAAAAACATGGTATCTGGTAAAGTGGAGAGGGTGGCCCGATAAATTTAATAGCTGGGTTGAGGCAACACAGGTTCGGGACATTAGAAGCAGATAAGGCTTAAAATGCTCAAAAATGGATTTTATATCACATTGCCCAGCAATGCATCGCACAACATTTTCCCCAACAATACTATATCTACTTTTACTGTAAAGTTACCACAAACGTTTGAACTACCTGGTGAATGGGAAGTGGGGTTAGCAGAAATTCAGTACCCTCATACCTGGGACAATGTGCCTGCACAGAAAAACAAGTTCAGTATGCTCTATCAGCCTCTAAACGTAGCCCACCGTAAAACACCACCAACTGGACCCTTTACAGAGTCAGCAGCACTTATAATTCCATTGGGCTATTATCCTAACATGGCTGGTGTTATTTCTCAAATTAGTAAAAGCATATTTGAAGTAAATGAACTGCCAGTGGTTTTGGAACAACAAACCATCGGGAAGGAAATAAGCACTGACAGTGACATCAAATGCATTTTGTTTATGCACGGACAGTTACAGTACCTTTTGGGTTTTAGCAGACTCAAGGTAGGTGTAGGAAAGAATCTAACAATGAACCCTCCAGATATTAATGGGGGTTTTTACACATTATATATCTACACTGACATTGTCACACATGAAATAGTGGGTGACAGTCTAGTGCCTTTGCTGAGATGTGTACCAGTCAAGGCCAAGACAATGAGATAGTGACCGTGACCTACGATAAACCCCATTATCAAACAGTCAGTAAACATCAGATCGATACAGTCACTATTGAAATAAAGAATGATCAAAATGAACCTGTACCATTTCGATTTGGAAAGGTGATCATGAAGTTGCATTTTCGCCCCCAGAGAGTGCTCTAAAATTTAAACAAGGATGGTGATTGTTCGACATTATGGGGACCCTGCCTTGTACAGAAGCTATTACAAGGCACAGGCAGGATACGGTCTGCCAGGCTTTCATGGACTTCCTACTATGTATGGTTCTGGTATAGGAGGGATATTTCGTAGTCTGTTCAAAAAAGCAGTTCCATTTTTAAGAAGGGGGTTTGAAATTGCAAAACCACATCTACAGACAGCTGCTAAAAATGTTGCAAAGGATGTTGTGGGGCATGTGACTAGCGCTGTCGCTCAAAAGATGTCAGGGGGTGATAAGCCTACTTAGGGTGGTTCAGGGATGATTGTATTCAAGAGAGGTAAAAAGAGAAAGCGCAGAGTACACCCTTCGCTTCTCATCGGCCCCCCCGGCTACTTTAAAAGAGGTGTTTCAAAATGCAAAACTTCACATAAAAGAAAACGCTCAAAGGCAAAAGGATCTTCGAGGGGTCGTAAAAAAAGCAGAGACCTGTTCTAAAAAACATGGCTTTCGTGCACTGTGGTTCTGAAGAATGCACAAAATCAGAACTTGACTTGTTTGCCATTTCTCCCACACAGACAAGCATTTATGTAGAGATACCCCCTCTGGCTGCCCTTTCAGAAAACTCACCGATTGAATTTTATATAGCAGGGACTGGTGAAGACTATTTGGATCTAAACAACACGCTCTTTACCTGGTTTGCAAAATCACTGAAGCGGATGGTAGTGATATACCTGCAGCGCCAAAGTGTGCCTTTATAACCACCCAGTGGCAACCATTTTCAGTCAGCTGGATGACTGTCGGTGATCGCTCATCAGTCAGAGTAATAACTGTTACCCTACAGGGCTGTCATAGAATCTGTGCTGAACTTCAGTGAAGAGACCCTTTCTACACAATTCTACGCAGGGTTATTTTACAAAGACACCCTAGGGAAACATGAAATCACAGACAGAGATGGTGATAATGTAGGTTTTAATAAAAGAAGCTCCTTCACACATCTCAGTAGAGGGGTAGAACTGCTGGGACACTTGCACACAGACTTGTTTTTTCAAGAGAAACTGATGCTGAATGGCGGATATTAAAATTAAACTGACACGTAACAGGACAGCTTTTGCCTGATGAGTGGAGATGCTGAGCCTTATAAGCTAAAAGTCATGACCGCCTCTGTTTGTCAAAAGGGTTAAGTGACCCCTGAGTTCGTCTGGGACACTCAGAAGCCCTGCTCACCTCCAACGCTAAATACCCTATAGACAGAGTGGGTATGAAAGTGTAACCTCCTGCAGGCAGCAGGGTCTGCAACCAAGATAACTTGTTTTGGGACAGTTACCAAAAATGATGGTCATGGGATTTGTTGACAATGATGCTTTTAGTGGTTCCACACTAAAAACCCTTTAACTTTAAGCATTATAACATTAATTTTGTGGCTCTGTATCTGACGGTGAACAAATTCCGCTTAAACCTCTGCAGCCAGATTTTAAAAATGGAATGCTGTGAGAGAATATTTTAATCTAGTACTAGCGGCGGGAAATCTATGAAAGATCGCTCGCTTTTAGTTAACCATCAGGAATTTACCCAAGGGTACACCCTGTTTGCCTTTGATCTCACTCCGGACCAAGAATGTGCTGATCATTATTCTTTAATTAAAACTGGGAACCTCAGAGCTGAGATCAGATTTGCAGAAGCCATTCCACAAACAGTTAATCTCATTATCTATGTAGTGTTTGATAATGTCATTGAAATAAACCAGAGAAGAAATGTCATTTTTGATTATATGTGATAAACCATAAAAATGAACACAAAGCAGCTGGAAAAAATTGTAACCAATGACACCCACATCCGTGACTGCTTTCTGGGCATGTTTCCCTGTGATCTGCTACCCAAGGAGAGACTGAGAAACCTTCCCGCAGCACTAGTCATCAATACTGACCCCCATGACCTCCCTGGACAGCACTGGTTAGCCATATACATTTCAGAAAATGGGACTGGGGTTCTTGACAGCTACTGTTTTCATCCTGACAATCATGCACAAACTATTGGGTTTTTTTTAAACAGAAATGCAAACAACATTTTGTACCAAGACACACAGTTACAAGATACCTTTTCTACCACCTGTGGATTTCACTGCATATTTTTCTTACACCACAGATGCAAAGGACTTTCTTATGATCAGATTTTAAAAATGTACTCTAATGATTTGCTGAAAAATGATGCCATGGTAACTAGTTTTGTACGTCACTTTTCCAGACATCTAAACATGTCAGAACACGTATCAGTGAGGTGGCAACATGTTCAGACTTGTTTGACATGTAATGAATTTAAAATATGCAGCCAGCTTGTAATTTTATTCAAAACCAGTCACTTATAAAATCATGTATGAACACTCATAATTGTGTGTCTCTGTGTTTTCTGTGTTTAAACTTGGGGTGGGGGCACCTGTGTTTAAACTGTGTGGGGGGGGCTGTGTTTAACGTTTTCAGATATGCAATGTCTTCAATAATGACAAAAATATATAAAATATAAAGGTGTTTATTGTAAAAAACTGCCAATAAAATACAACATACATCAGTGGTAACATCATGGATAAGATATGCAATGTCTTCAATAATGACAAATATATAAAATACAAAGGCATTTATTGTAAAAAAAATGCCAATAAAATACAACAAGCATCAGTGGTGACATCATAGATAAGATATAATAAACAAAAGCATCTCCTGTTAAAAAATGCACCTATACACCATAGCACTGAGATAGAATTATAAGTACATCTTTCTAAAAACATGTTAACATATTTAACTATGAGGTAGGCTAACATGCATCAATATAAACACTTTTGTAAAAACAGGATTACATATTCAGTATGAGGTAAATGGCTAACATAGGTTGTACTGCAGCAGTCACTGAGGTAGGATTACATATTTAATATGAGGTAAAATGTTCAACATTTGTTGCTACACAACAGTCACTGAGGTATCTAAGATTCATACATAGAGATTGCATTTAAGTTTTACATAGTGAGCCACACAGGTTTCTTAAAAGACTTTTGTCTTTTGGCGCCACTGACCATTGGTTAACTGGAGATGGCTGTGGCTGTTTTGCACCAGCTCCGATTTCAGCCTTTCCACATAGCTCCTGTTTGCTGAGTGAGCAAACACTGAGGTGGGTATGTTAGACTCAGCCATTGCTTTGACAAAAACACCCCAGCCCTTTGGCTTTCTGTGGTCAGGGATTGCGTGAGTGGCTGTAGCCGCTCTTACTAAATCGACCATGTGAGACCCAGAAACAACAGTGCCTTTATACATTAATTCACCCTTATCACTCCAAAACACAATATCCTTGTTCTTTGCCATATGTTTTAACAACAGTTCAGCATTGGTTTTAGACCGATGAGAAACACTACTTAAAATGTCTTTTTCCATAGTACTAGGTACAGAAGCTGTCTCTGCCGTGTCCGCAGGGTGGTCAGACACTGATTCATTTTCAGGCATGAGTAATGTCAAACTGGTTTTAGCTTGTTCTCCTTGTCTTACCAAAGTCAGATAGCGCTGTAACACAGCAGAGTACATTTTGGCTTTGTCATAGTCTGATAAATCAGTCCAGGACAGTATAGCTCTCATGTCAGTGTCCAAACTGTTAGTTGCAACTTTTCTCATATCCTGATCAGGGTAATTAGTTTTAATGTGATCCATCTGTTGCTGAGGTACCAAATACATTTTCTGTGTAAAATCCATTATCTGTTAGCCAGCAGGCCTGTGATCAAAGGGATGGCAATTCCTAGCAGCGTTCCTATAAAACCACCAGTCTGATTAACTATTTTCTTTTTCCTTTTTAAGGTTATTTGTTTATCGCTTAAAGTTTTAATGACTCTCCATTTTTTTTCAGCAAACCTAACTGTTTTGCTGACAGTGGAATATTTCCTTTGAGAGTGTTTAAGGCTATCTCAGCTATAGCGGATATCAGATCATCAGAGGCTGAACATAAAATAGCTTTTCTTAAGCTTGGAGGCCCTTTTACTAGTAACTTTAAAACAGACAGATTTCTCTGCAGTCTTTTTGACATAATGACAATACAGTATCAAATATTTTTAGAAGCAGAATATGTTTTTTTCATGACATATGCCACAGGCCAGTCAGGGGGAAACACCCCACTACACAGTCTATATTCGTCTGGTGTATTGGATCTTAAATCAACCAGTAAATAGCCATGAGGCTTTCTTGTGGCATCTTCAAAAGCTTCTAAGAAAAATTTTGTCTGACCAGGATACATTTGTCTAGCTAGTGTTGTGATCTGAAGCTTGTCTCTGGGATTTTTAAACAAAATCATGTATTTGGCATTTAGCGTGATGGTCCTGCTTTTTTTACCTTGACAGAACACATTCTGGACAATTAAAAATATTGTCAATTGTTTATGATGACTGTACTTGGTAAACCCATATTCCACTTCACTATTTTGACAGGCAGAGTCCATCAAATCATCTATAATGACAAAATTTACCTTTCCAGGGGGTAAGAGATCATTGTCAGCTAGTGACATCGGTAGCCCCTCCACAAATTTAATCTGAGGGAACTTTAACAGCAATTCATTATACAAAGGTTGCCAACAGCTGTAGAACCAGACAATATTTTCAGGCTTGTGTGATAAAGTGGCATCAGCATGTTCCAACAACTGTTTTATAAAGAAGCTCTTCCCACTATTAGAGGGGCCAGCCAACAGACAAGTAAAGGGATGCTGCAACCTGATATCCATTTTTCACAATCAGTATCCATAAGGAAGTGTTTAAAATTGTCTTGTAAAACTCGCTTGTCATAAACTACTCTCTGGGTCTTGGACAGCGTTTTTGTTTCAAGGGACCACTGCTTTTTATTCCTAACAATGCTGGGTTGACTCACGGTAATTTCTTTAGAGATCTGTGACCCGTATAGTCAAAGACCAGGTCCTTCAGACTTTCAAAATTAATGTGTTTACTGCTGGCTACATTAGGGTAAACCCTTTCACTTTAAGAACAACCTCACCACTGGACAGCCTGTAACCGTAGAGTTTTGGGCCTGCAGAAACGAACTCTGTAATGTGTTCATCAGCAGGAACTTCACTGGCCAGCTCCCCAAATAATCGCCTCAGAGGTGGGCCCAGTCACCTGGTCTGACACAAAAATGACAGAGTCTGTGTCGTGGTAAAGGCACCTGTCCTGTAACCTATCTAGCAGGTTGTAGAGTTCGACTCTGGCATATGCTGTTGTAAAACTAGCTATAAATATGTTGATATTATTGGAATTTGTGTAATGATCGCTGGTATATTTCCAGCTTAAGCATGCTGTTTCATCATCGATGAAAAAGCATGATGAGATATCGTGATATGGAACAAAACATATTGAAATAATTTCTGTGGGTCTGTTACTATGCTCGTTGTCGGTAAATTAGCTCTCTGCCCAAATTTGCCCCAAAGAGAATTTAAAAACAGTTTAGATATCTGTCTCCTTGCAGGGTTAACAGCTATGGCTGCAGGGGTCAAATGTACATTTTCCCTTTCAAAATACTGTTGTATGTACCTGACTTTATCCTCTTCAGTTTTGACCCATGAAGGGAAACCTGATGCCTCTTGCTTGCCTTTTAGATGCAGCTTGATGTAATCTGCAAAAAGCTCTGTGCATGACTCTTTAAAATGCCAAACTTCATAAATGTTAATGATTTTATAGCCTTCTTCCAGTGCCAGGTTTAGTTCTACAGTACAGTAGGTACCTGTAAGTGACTGTTGCTAATCATCATGTGCGCATGATGTTGTTTGAAGTCTATTTTCAGCGCATGCACGACATAATGTAAACACAAGCTTTTCACCAATCCTGGATGGCAGCACTGGAAAGAAAAGACCTCTAGGGGGTAAGACTTTTACTTTTGCTAAACCAAAGTACTGAGTGAGGTCATCAAAATTGTCATAAATGATGTCAGGATGACCGACTGGATACTGTTTGGTTTTGTTAACAAAAGGGTAGAGGCTGGTAAAATCATAATAGTGTATTTTCTCATCAGGCTGTGTCTTATAGTACAGACAAATGGCATTTGTTCTCCCCCCAAACAATGACTGCCTAGGTTCGAGTGGCTGTGGTAGCTGCCTGTCCCTCAAGAAATTATTCAAACCCTGATCTGTAGTCAGCATTGCTTTCCATTCATGTTCCCACAATACTCTAACGGCAAAACCCTGTCTTTTTAGAAAATGAAATTAGTGCATGGACCTATTGAATAACTGTCCAAAACTAGTCCCTGTCATGTGGTTTCTATCTTTCTCACAGTAACAGATGTTGCAGCCATGAAAAAAACAACCATTAAATTCAAATGCTGTGGGTATTCCATTTATGACTGAATAGCCATCCAAAAATATGGACCCACCTTAAATTCACCACCCCTTAGTGCATGCTGAATAGAAATGTTTTCTTTCTCAGATATGTACATAAGCCACTGAATAGCAGGTGTGAGTATCTCTTCAATTGTCTGTGGTAGTTGTCTGGGGAGAACAGCAACAGTGCATTCTTTCAAGAATAGAAATCTGTACATACGCCATAGAAACTGAGGCTATGGTGACGTACTGGAAGGGTCTAAGGATACTGTTTCATACTCCACTGTATAACCGTCTGACTGTTTTAAAATACTTTTCGTAGTCATCTCCAGTACTTCATTTCTAAATCTGACACAGGCTTTTCGAAGAATTTCAACATCTAACTGACAATAGTAGCGAAGCTCTCTTTTCAGATTAAATTCTCTATGTCTGTTAGCGAGGTACCATTGCAAAAACTCTTGCTTTTCTGCAGGCAACATATATTCAGAACCATAAAACTGAGCATCGGGCAGGGGGCCTACATAATTTTCATTAGCCTTGGTGTTAAAAAAATTGGGGAAGTAACCTTTAGCAATCTCATTCTCAAATCCAAGGGCTGCAGGGATTTTTGCTAGTTTAAAAGGAAGAAAACAATGGCTGTCAATAAATCTGATGTGTAGGGATGTCACTGTGACACAGAGTACTTTTCCTCCTTGTGTGAGCAATTTAATATCAATTATTTCCTTGACTAGCTGGCTAATGATAAAGTAACTGTCATAGCCTTTGGCATTGTGTGCTATAAATGTGTAGTGTCTAAATGGGGCATCAATAAAATGTCCTACAAAATCTTTTATGCAATCTTCACCTTCGAATTCCCAGGACCTCTTCCCATCTAATTGCTTAGCATACACAAAATTTGGTATATGCACCCCGTTTCTTGTGTGGCTTCAAAATCAAACACTATATATTTCTCAGTGCTTTTCGTCTGTGAGTGGTGACATGTAACACAGATGCTTGTCTGCTGTCATGAAAGAACCACATCTGCTACACTGAATCAATTTACATGTATGAGATCCCTTGTAAAAAACAAAACATTGTTCACACAGTTTCATGGATTTACAAGACCCTGTATCCCCATCAGCTCTAGCTAAATGTCTTTCTAGGCACGCTGAAGACCTACAAATCTTCTTACATTTGTGACAAGATACTGTGCCAATTTCCTTTTCGAGACAACACGGGTCGAAACAAACTTTGCACTGTTGTGCACAGATATGATTTCCCTTATGGCTGTAGGCTACATCACAATATTCGCAGAGGTACCGTGCGCCTATGAATTTTTTTACATTAGTGATACCATAACAATGGTTTTCATGTAATAATACAAACAGTGCTTTAGGAAATCTTTCTGGACCTGTTGAAAATGTTTGCCAGTTTCCTTCATTATGATATAAAATCTTAATTTTGACTCCTAAAAAACGTTCAAACTGGGACACATCACTAAAAGTGACAGGGGTTTGGTCTGACAAACCTAGCTCAGCGTACAATATTTTAGCCTTGTTCAACAACTGACTGTCACTCATATGTGGATTTAAGAGTGCGAGAATGGAGCCACCGAAACACAAACTATTGTCTCTGTTATTTAAATCAATCAGGTATCGTCTCTTTTTTTGTAAAATCCTGCTATACAAGATGGAGCTCAGTGTCCGTCTCCCCCCCACCCCCGAACCCTGGTGGTTCCTGATAGTTGTTACCACGAGATGTATAGAGGCATCAGCAATTACTTCAGTATTGCTCTGTAGCATATCAGCTATCTGATCTAAGAAGGTTGCAGCATTTAGTTCATTTGGTCTTGTCTTTCTTGAGAACAAGGGGTGATTCAAAGAAGCAGCATTTAATCTTACCTGTATAAAATCCCCATTTTGTGTTTTTCTCTTCACACTGTCTAACAAACTTTCTATAGCCTGGTGCATTGCAGCAATAGCCTCTGTAAAAGATTTTATTTTATCTAGATTTATAAACTTATATATTTGATGAAATTCTGTAGCATTAAATTTTTTTAAACTGCGTTTATATTCCTGTACAGCTTCTAAATACACTGTAGAGGGTGCCCTGTTAGCCTGATCATCATCATGATGGTTTTCTAATTCAGACTGCAGACCATTTGTAGCATTCTGTAACAGCCTACGTTGTAATATTTTCCTGGCATGTTTTACTTTTCTTATCAACTTTTCTCGGATTGTTTTATTTTTTACCCAGATTTTTCTTTTTTGTTATTTGTTATTTTTTTTTCATTTTGTTAGTGATGCAACCCTTTGTACTCAGTTTATGAGAGCTTCTGTGCTTTCACTTTGTAATTTGATCTTTGTTTTTGACCACTTTTTCCTCCAAACACCTGTACTTTTCATACATGTGGGCTGCACTTGCCATCATCTTTAAATCCTTGCATGACTGTTTAGATGCATGCACTAAACCAAGCACACTGTTCAGTAAAGTAGCTGAACTTTTAAAAAGCTCAGATTTAAGCAGCTGATGATCGTAATCCTCACTAGATAATCTGCCCTCAATTACCAAGGCATTAAACAAACTGTCAATTGTTTTAAAAATATAGGCTTTCCAAATATTGATCATGTCAATGTCCCTTTCTTGAAACCTTTGGTCAGAAACTCTTGTGCTGCTGCTGCTTCTAGATGGCTGTACATTGTTTACTGTCACATTTGGTTTATTTACAGCCGCAGAGACTCTTGAGCCGCTGCTCCTAGATGGCTGTACAATGTTTATTGACACATTTGGTTCATTTACAACTGCAGAGACTCTTGAACCGCTGCTCGTAGATGGCTGTATATCTTGTTCAGTTATGCTATACGTATTCTGGTCACTGACACCAGCAGAAACTCTTGCATGCCTTTGAAAAACATCACTTTCATGTAATGATCTCTTTTTCCCTCTCTCACCTGTAGGGTTTCTCTGTGCGGCTGTTTAAAAACAGAAAATAAACCCCTGTCACTACTTTCAGTATTTTAAAACTTTTATAAGACAACATTTAAACTCTAAAACCTGCAGCATCTACTATTTCTAGTTAAAAATACACACCTTCTATAGTGGTAATCTGGGGATTAGCCAGCCCTCCCTCCAGGGTTTCTCTGCATGGCTGTTTAAAACAGAAAAATATACCCCTGTCACTACTTTCAGTATTTTAAAACTTTTATAAGACAAAATTTAAACTCTAAAACATGCAGCATCTACTATTTCTAGTTAAAAATACACACCTTCTGTAGTGGTCAACTGTGTATTAGCCAAACGAGTAAATGTTTGGATAAGCTCTTCATCAGGAGTCCACGAGTCCATAGCTACTTGTTAAATGTTTTTAAAATTTTTTAGTTCAAGAAGTAGTTTCGGCAGTCTCGCTCTGTCCTTTTGTCTTGAGCTTTCAACATCTTGAAATGCTTATATAAAATGACTCAGACCCCCCCCCCAAGTATGTAGCAAGTAGTGAAAAAACATCTGGTACTGTCCATCAGACCACCCACCCACCCATTCTCGAAGGGGGAAATATATAAGCCCTATGCTACTCAATGTAGGCTTTTGTTTCTCACTTCCTGCGACAGCTGGAAGGCATTAAGAAATGCCTTTCTGCTAATACGTTGGCCACATTGTGGCCAACAATGGTTGTCGTGGGCATCCAGAGAGCACTCTGCCTAGTTGGGGTGAGTTTAGACCGGTGGAGGTGGTTGAGGTAATTGAGGTTGCTTCCAAGATGAAGCGCACGTTTTGTGAACTGGACCCGGTACCAACACGTTTCTTAATGCGATATGTTGACTCCACTGGCCTGGTGTTTACCTGATTGTCTGGTGTTCTTTGTCAGAGTGGGGTCTTCCCCAGTGCCTTAAAGGAGATGTTGGTGAGACCCCTTCTGAAAAACACAACTTTAGACCCTAACGTCAGGGCAAATTACCATCCCATTTCCAATCTTCCATTTTTGGGTAAGATTGTGGAGAAGGTTGTGGCGCTGCAGCTTGAAGAACACCTCATGGCCCATGATCTATATGAACCTTTCCTGTCTGGGTTTCATGTGATGCATAGTACAGAAATTGCATTAGTTTGGGTGCATAATGACCTCCTCAGGGTGAGAGATTGAGGAGAGGGGACAATTCTCGTTCTCCTTGATCCCTTCTCAGTATTTTACAGGGTGGACCATCGTGTGTTACTTGACTGCCTGAGTGAATTCTGTGGACTCACCGGCAGTGTCATCTGCTGGTTTGAGCCTTTTCTCACTAACAGGAGGCAAAGCGTAGTGATGGGGAATTTCTCCTCCTCCCCCAGCCTCCTGTCATGCGGAGTACCCCAAGGTTCAGTCTTGTCGCTGATGTTGTTCGCCATGTACATACTGCCCTGGGAGAGCTCATTAGGAAGTACAGTTTGTGTTTTCATTGCTATGCTGATGATACCCAGCTGTATCTCTCCTTTTCCCCTGGGACATCCAGTGCAGTGGATGTGCTAAACACCTGCCTTGCCGAGATCAATGACTGGATGGCCTCCAGCTGGTTGTGAATGAACCCCGATAAGCCGGAGGTACTGCTGGTGGAGTCGAACAGAGGGCATGATAGGATGGCCTCTGTTGCAGAAACGGGGCTTTTTCTTGGGTCTGTACTATTGAAGGCCTCCTCTAGGGTCCGTGATCTGTGCATTATTCTTGACAGCAGACTGACGCTTGAATCTTGGGTATTGTCCATTGTCCGTACAATTTTTTACCATCTGAGGAATATCACCAGGATAAAGCCCCTGGTTCCACCCCTGGACCTCCCCATCTTGGTGCACACCTTTTGACATCTAGATTCGACTACTGTAATGCGCTCTGTCTCAGAATCTCTTGAGGTACCCTCCACCAGCTGCAGCTGGTGCAGAACGCAGCTACCAGGCTGTTGACAGGGCAGTCTAAGTACTGCCACATCACCCTGGTGCTGCATGAATGGCACTGGCTGCTGGTCAGGTGGAAGGTCCTCTTTAAGGTGGGCTTACTCACCTTTAAGGCCCTGTATAGCCTGGGCCCTGGTTACCTGAAGGACCTTCCTACACCTGCTGTCTTGGTCTGCTCCCTCCGCTCCTCCTCTAGGGGCCTCCTCGAGATTCCCAGGACGAGGTTAAAAACAGCCAGTGACAGCTTTTATTGTCACTAGCCCTGTACTGTGGAATTCGCTACCTCCTGCTATAAGAGAGGCCTCTTCAGTAGAGGTATTCAAAGCCCACCTCAGGGCCTTCCTGTATAATGAGACCTTCCCAGACTTTGTTTCATAATCTTGCCCATGCCTGTCTTCTGTGGTTCAACTCTGTCCCTGCCTATGGATTTAGATATTTTCTGTTATTTTTTGATTAATTTATTTACAATTTTATAATTGCATGATTTAATTTAGTTATATTTATTATAATTTTTATTATATTGTTGGTTTTATTTTTGCAGCTGATCTGATTTGTGTATGGCGCCCAGAGCCTCCAGGATGGGGCATCTTTTTAAATAAAATTTGCCTTGCCTTGCCATTTTACATTTCATCTTGTGAGCATATTAGTAGTAGTAAGTCCTTAATTGCACTTTTGTTGAATTTAAAGTTGCACTGTGATTTTTCATGTGCGTTGGACACTGTGGGGAAGTGGGGAGTTACGGCATCCCAGGGGTTTGTACCCCTCCAACACCAGGCCCACTTAAAGAGCTAGTGTACTGCCTGTCAGTTCTGTTCCTCCCACTACATCAACACTGAAACCACACTGACTATGACATCACTAGTAATCAATGAGAACCATTTCTCACTGCCAGGATTCACTTTCACATGAAGCAGCAGGGACTGGCTCTCCCTGGCTACTAGTGATGTCACAATTTCCTGCATTTGACTGGTAGCTTGTGAAAGTCACTGCTCAGGCTACAAGGCTTGTGGTGCCTCAAGGTGTTTGGTCTCATTTCTGACAATGTAGTGGGAGGAACAGAACTGACATTTTTATTCCTGCAGATAGAGTGCTGCTGCACACATCACCCCAGTACTGCCAGGTGGAAAATCTTCTAATTAGCAAACAGAAAATAAAACAAATACTTCAGATACTGGAAGTGACCACTGACTGCATCTGAAAATTACTATTAATTCCAAGCAGTGCACTAGCTCTTTAAACTTAATCTCTGGGTGGTGGCACTGTGCAAACTAAAAATATCTGGATATTAACACTCCAGTCAGGAAAATAAGAACCCAGACCCCTTAACCTTGTTTGAGGCCACAAGGCAGGGTAGTAAAAGCAACATCCATGGGGACCAGGTTACATACATGACATAGTCCCTGATTTTGTAGCTCAGAAGACTTTTTGTCTTGTATAGGAGATCTTGCATCTGACTGTTTGGTGCTAGGAATTTAATGTATGGTCAGGAGGCATCTCTCAGTCAACATTTCCAGATTTTTTGCTTACCATTTTATAAGGGATATTGCCACTTCTTTGGTGCATGAGTCACTTGGCCATTGGTCTCGTGACCCACAATGCACCCAAGGCATGGCAATATCTCATGATATACCACATCCTGCTGAGTATTATTTCTTAATTATTCAATGGCTAAAACACACTCAGCCTTGACTGATTAAAAGTTGCATGGCCATATCTGCAAATACCCACAGTAAGTGTCAGCCTACAACCTTTTCACTTGCCTTCATAGTACTGTGCCCTTTGGCCACAAAATGTGGCTGCTCTGTCATCCGTTCCTCACCATAGTAATTTAAAAACAGCCCAATTCAGCCAGTACAGCTTCTGCTGCATGTCTCTCCCACTCCGGGTTTCCAACACACCTTACCTGCTGCTGCATTCTTGAGTTCTGGGCTCCTGCCACACAACAAGAACGGGCTGGCCAACTACTATCTGAACGCAGCGCTGTCACTTTTCCTACCATTACCACACTACTTACTGTTCTCCTTGTCTTTGAAGCCTACTACAACAAAGCTGTCTTCTGACCATACCTCAAAGTAAGGGAACTATATGTAATGTACAACCGCACTATAATTAGAGTGTTAAAAAATATTTTTTAAAGTTTTTTTAGGGCTGGTCTGCATAGCAGACCAGTTCCTACTGGGATCAAAGTCAGAAAGTGTTACATAGATACATAGACACTGTCAGCAGATGAGGGCTATGGCCCACTCAGTCTGCCCATTTGAGCTTGTAAGTTCCCTTTATGTTTTTCTAGAAGTCTGTTGCCCCTTACCCCTGACCTCCAGAATTCCCCTATATCTATCCCATGCATTCTTAAATCCTGTGATTGTTTCAGCCCCCAACACTTCCTCTGGTTGGGTGTTCCACTTGTCCACCACCTTTTCTGTGAAGAAATTCTTCCTCATGTTTCCTCTGAATTGTCCTCCCTCCAGCTTCATCCCATGCCCTCTAGTCCTGAAACATCTTGTTCTCTAGAAAATGATAGATGTTTTGCAGCTGTCCTATTGAAATACATTGGGGGACTGTGGAAGTGCATTTTTATGCCTGTCAGTGAATGAGTTGTGCCTTGCTACTGCTCCTTGCAGCTGTCTGTAGTGCTTTTGTAAGCCCTCACCCCCTGTGTGGCTTTAAGAGGACTGGTCGGGCGAAAAATACTTTCTCTCTGGTCCTTTTAGTTCTGGTAGTGGGGTCTGGGGGAGCATAAACAAAGGCGGACATTGCTGCTGCAGCAGGAAGGAAGAAGAAGAAAAAAAAACAGCAAGACTGTTTTTTGCCCAGGAAGAGCTGAGCCAATCAGCAGGGAACCTGGGAAAGGCTATTAATAGGCCCAGGAGCCCGCCAAAAATCCAGTCCCCAAGGAGAAGAGAGACCAGGAGAGACTGCACCAAGGGCTGGAGATCCAAGCTGTCATGGTTGGTCTAGACTCCTGTAGGCACTAAGATATAGTGCTGGGACTGAAGAATCAAGAGAAACTGGAACTGCTTGCAAAAGAGCCCAAGTGGATTGTTGCTAAATCAGGCTGCGTTTTCCAAACTGTTTGCTACAAAAGCTGCTTAAGTCCACCGGAAGGTGGAGAAGATTCCTGATAAGACATTTGAGAGTCTAGAGCTCGTCTTTAGCTTAGAGGACCTAATTTTTGCATTTACGAAAGATGTTTGCCTTATTGCTGTTCCAGGAAATTGCACCCCAGGGTGTTCTGCCTGAGACCCCAGCTGGAGATTGGGGACTGCATTGAATTGTTCCTGCCGGAACGACGGAGCTGCGGTTCATCTTTAGCCGAGAAGCTCCTGCTCTAGCTGCTGTCTATGAAGCATCCAAGAGGATTTCACCAGAGTGATCAGAAGCCAAAGACATTTTTCTCACCTGCACCATGTCAGCTAAGTACAATTTTGCCACCAGGGAGATTACAAATGGTTGCTGTTCCAAGTTGCTTTGCCTTGTGTTATTTCTTCATCAAGGGCCCCAATGCCAGCCAACCCATGGCATCGCAGACCTGCCACCGTAGTGGGGTACCCCAAAATACATTGGGACAGATCTGGTACTGGATGGATAGGAGCTTGGGAGAAGTTGCATTGCGTATTATTGATAGCATCACTGGTGTAGTTACTGGTGTTGGAAAGTGCTGTGTAAGTGCCTAATCTAACCTTATTTTCTTGCAGCCAAAGTTGCCAGTCCTACGCCTTACAGTACTAAATTCTTGCTGTGCTTATGGTAATTGCTGCCTCCACGACTGTTTTGGGGTATTGTATATTGGGGGAGTATCTGGATGGGTTCAGGAGGTGGAAGTATTGTTCCTGGGGAATGGGGAAAGGTCGCTGGTTATTCTGCCTGAGTCCTCAGGTGAAGGCATCACACCACCGAAGGGTTACTGATCATGGTCCTGTCTAACAAGGACCCAGGCTGGCCCCCTCTAGCTGTCATGAGGGCCCCAGAGTGGGTACTCAGGACCAGCCAACAACCTACCCTACATAATGGAGGCTTACCGCTGGGATCCTCCCGTGCCCTGAAAGATAGCCATGGGTTCTGCTTGGAGTCAGGGAGTGGTGTTGGGGAAGACCCCAACCAACCTGCAAGAAAAAATGGCACTCCAAGAATTGGAAGATTGGTGCTGGGGAGAAGGGCTAGATTGGAAAAAAAGTGATTCTATTAAAAGGAATACCAGAAAGTGTTGATAGAGCAAATGTGATTGATGTGTTATATGAATGAGAATGTTGCGGCAATTTAAAAATACAAGGTCGGAGGTATGACCGCTCTAGTAATAGTCTGAGTGTCCTGATAAAGAGCAGATTTGTGACTGATTTTGTCAAGGTGCCCCCAGTCTTCACCTCTAGGGGTTCCCAGGTCCCATGGACAGTGGTCACACACATGAGTGCCCCCAGAACCTGTGGGATTGGGAGTGGACACTAGTGATTTTAGGACCAAAGTGGATTTATGGTTACAATCTGAAGGTAAAATGTATAATGACTTGAAAAACATGTATAAGGCTAACAGTGTAGAGTTAAATGAAAAGCCCCCTGCTAGGCTCACTGCATGGATCTCGGGCTGTGGGAAGAAATCTTACCCCAATTAAAATCATTTCTGGGGTGAAAACCAGTGCCCCCGGGGGAGGGGGAGTTTGACACGTGGGTGGCTTAGGCGACCCCAGTGGTCCAGGACCCCGACTTCTCTGAGGCTGAAAAGAAGCAAAGGGTATGGGAAAGTCTGAGTGGTCCTGCTATGGATGGCATTGCCACTTTGCAGGCCACCCACCCAGAGGTTGATGCCCAAATGTACCTGAGCACTTTGGAAGGGATATTTTGGAGTACTGATAGTGGGGCTATGGTAATGAGAAAATTACAAACCATGGTGCAGAATAAGGGAGATAAACTATCTGCATATTTAGTGAGGCTGGGGCAGTTCATTTAAAAAGCGTATAGGAAAGGGGCTATTTTAGCCAAAGACATGAATAGGATCCAAACTGAGGAGATCATGGAAGGAAAGGTCAGTCTGAAATGTTACTGTTGAAGCCAAGATTAGAGGAGAGACTCCCGACCCCTCCCCTCTATAGGTACCTGATGTTGGAGGTCTGGGGAAAAGGAGTACTGGGCTTCTGAACCACTCAAATAATTGCCCCAGCTCGCATGATAGAGACTGCCATAGGCTGCCTCTGTGGGGACCAAGAACCAAATGAGATTGAGTTGCTGCACCAGCAGGTGCAGATGTTGCGTGAACAGGTGTCTAAATTGCAAACCTCTCGAGCTAGTGGGCCTGAACTAGGGGAGGCACTCCACATGCGGATGGATAATCCCCCTGTTTAAACTGAGGCCAGAGTTAACTTCTTTTGCCATCACTGTGGTGAGGAAGGGCACATAGAGAGATACTGCAAAGCCCCTGAGAACCTACCCCTGGTGGTACAAAAATTTGTGAAAAGGCAAAATGTGTCGGGAAGTGCCAGTGGGGACCCAGTGAAGGAGCGGACTGAGGCCCCGAAGGAGACATGCTCCATAAAGTCCACAAACGCGTCTACCTGTTAGTCCCCTGAGATTCCCCCCGGCCTGGTGGGCTCCTCAGCTAAAGTCTGGGCAAAAGTCAAGGGGGTGGCATGTGGTATGTTGTGTGACAGTGGCTCCCAAGTGACTGTGATATTTGAGTCCTGGTACAGGCGACACCTCAAGCATCTCCCTGTGTGGCCACTTGAAGGGTTGGCTGTGTGTGTGTGTGGGGGGGTGAGTAATCAGCCATATCCTTATTTGGGATATGCAGTAGAAGTATTGCGTTCCCCCAAAAGATAGAGGGAGTTCAAGCCTTCCAGGACACCGTGGCTTTAGTATACCCAGATATGGGAATGGAGGAGGAGACCCCAGTGGTGGTGGGCACAAATGCCCACATGTTTCAAAGATTAGCCAAGCTATGTCAAGAGTTGGGGGGACCTCAATGCACTGACAAGATTCTGATGCACCCCATGGTTAGAACTACCTACTTAAAGAAACTGTCCATTCTGCTCTCAGAGAGGGAAGAAGATCCAGTTGGCATTATTAAACGTGCAGAGCTGAAGCCCCTCTGCCCCCGGGGGCTGAGGTCACTGTCACTGGAGACTTAGAGCTACACAGAACCCCCAAGAGCCTGGCCTTGCTGATTGATAGTCCTTGAAACAGTGAGCTGTCTGACCCCTTACTGATCCAGGCAGGGGTGATTCCCACCCAGAGCGGTTCGGTGAAGGCCCGGAAGATTACAGTATTGGCAATGAACAAGACTAACAAATGAGTGGTGATCAGGAAAAGGAGAACCCTGGCGCACGTGTACACTACAGAGATGGTCCAAAGCTTGTCCTCCAGAAGCCCACCTACCACCCAACTGGACCCCAGTGTGTTCCAATTTGGTGATTCCCCACTGCCTGAGGAGTAAAAGCAACAACTATGTCAGAAGCTGGCACAACGCACAAAGGTTTACTCCCTAAGTGAACTCAATGTGGGGTGTATGAAGGGGACCAAGCATCATATAAGGATGACAGATGAAAGGCCCTTCTGAGAAAGATCGAGATGCCTGGCACCCATTGACATACAAGATGCATGAAATCACCTTCAAGAGCTCTTCACTGCTGGCATTATCTCAGAGTCCAGGAGTCTGTACACCTCACCCATTGTGGTGGTACATAAGAAGAATGGGGTGATGAGGATGTGCGTCGACTACCGGATGCCCAACAAGAGAACAGTGGCAGATCAATACACCATGCCACGTGTAGAAGATGTCCTGACTTGCCTAACCGGGAGCAGATGGTTCTCAGTCCTGGACCTCAGAAGTGGGTATTATCAAATACTGATGATGGAGAAAGACAAAAAAACAGCTTTCATCTGCCCACTGGGGTTCTATCAATTCAAGATGATGCCCCAGGGAGTCACAGGGGCTCCTGCCACTTTTCAACATTTAATGGAGCGGGTGGTCGGAGACATGAACCTTCTGCAAGTATTGGTTTACCTTGACGAACTCATAGTGTTTGACCTCACCATCCAAGAGCGTGAAGAGAGGCTGATGAAGGTTCTAGACCAACTGGAGGAAGCTGGGCTGAAAGTGTCAGTGGACAAATGCCAGTTCTGCCAACCGTCCATTAAATACATGGGACATATCATATCGGTGGAGGAAGTGAGCACAGATCCTGCTAAAGTGCAAGCCCTGACAACCTGGCTGAGGACACACAACTTAAAGACTCTTCAAATCTTCCTAGGGTTCTGTGGTTACTAACGTAGGTTTATTCAAGATTTTTCTAAGGTCGTTCGCCCATTGACTAACCTGCTGCAGGGCTGCCTTCCCACAAACTATAAGCAGAAATGCAAGAACCAAGAAATGACTCTAAAGTCTTACTACAGAGTGAATGAACCCTTCAGAGCCAGGTGGTCACCAGAGTGTGAGGAAGCCTTCAGAGAGATCATCCATTGCCTTGTGGAAGCACCAGTACTGACTTTTGTGAGTCCCACCCAGCCTTATTTTTGCCACACTGATGCCAGCATGGATGGATTGGGGGTGGAACTGTATCAAGAATACCCGAGAGGTCTGTGTCCTGTGGTCTTCTCCAGTCAGAGTCTCACTGCAGCCGAAAGAAACTATCCTGTACACAGATTGGAGTTTCTAGCCCTTACGTGGACTGTGGTAGAACAATTTCACGACTACCTATTCGGGGCAAAATTCACGTAAAAACAGATAACAACCCTCTTACTTACATCAACACCATGGCAAAGCTGGATGGAGCTGGACATCTATGGCTGTCCGCCCTCTCCACATATGACTATAAACTGTAATACAGGCAAGGATTGAGCAACACTGATGCTAATGCATTGTCCTGAAGACCGCATCTGGAGGACCCCCAACGGTACCCAAGAACTGCTATCAGAGGTGGTGCAAGCAGTGTACAATAAGTTTTTGCTTGGAAACTCAGAGACAGTTGTGCTACCCTACAGAATCATTGATTCCTTGGTGGCCCCTCCAGATGCCATACTGGATGCTTATTACAACCATACCGGCATTGACTTTAAGCATTTACCATAGCCAAATAAGAGAAAACAGAAGTATTTACAGAGGCAGGACGACCATCTTAAAGGGGTAATAGCTGCACTGGAGAAGGGGGACAGCCCAGACCAAGTGCCAAAAACCCACCCCGATGTGCCCATTCTACTGTGAGAGTGGGATAACTGGAACCATGGATTGGCCTGTTATATCAGATTGTCAGAGACCCAAAGATGCAAAAAACCTTCAGACAATTGATGCTTCTGTGGAAGTACCGCCAGGGGGCAATGAGGTCGTTACACAATGACATGGGCCATTTGGAAGATGAGCGGACCTTGAGCCTGGTGAGAGACAGATTTTACTGGCCCAGAATGGTGAGAGACATCAAAGCTTACTGTAAAAAATGTGCAAAATGTGTCCAAAGAAAGACCCTTCCAAGAAGGATTGCCCCATTGGTAAACATAAAAACCACTGACCCCCTGGAGCTAGTCTGCATGGACTTTTTATCCTTGGAGCCTGATAGCAAAGGTTTTAATGGTGTATTAGTCATTACCGATCATTGTATCCAATATACTCAGGCGTATCCTACCAAGGACCAGAAAGCTAGTACAGTTGTGAAAAAGTTGTCTGAATTTATCACCCATTATGGTATACCACAACGTATTCATTCTGATCAAGGTCCTGACTTCCAGAGCAAACTGGTTAAGGAGTTTATAGCAGGACATGGAATTCAACAATCAAAAACCACCCCTTAGGACCCGCAGCCCAAGAGATTTAATCAGACACTCATGGACATGCTGGGCACTCTGAACCATAAGCAGAAGACTTGGAGTCAGCATTTACCGCAGTTGGTACATGTTTAGAATTGTACTAAGAATAGTGCTACAGGCACCTCCCCCTACTTGCTGATGTTTGGAAGAGAGGTTCGGCTGCTCATTGACCTGGCTTTTGGTCTGTCACCTGAAGGAACCAGCAAGGGGTCATATCTACAATATACCAAGCACCTCAAAAGCCAGCTTCAGGAGGCATACATGCTAGAAGCAGAATGTGCTGGGAAGGTGAATGCAGGAAACAAGGCCAGATATGACCAGAAACTAAGACCCCAACTACTCACTGTGGGGGACAGAGTACTATCACAGAACTTTGGAGTCTGAAGAAAGCACAAATTGGTACCAGTTCAAATGCCTCAGTTGCCCAGAGTGTAGAGTGGTCCAGAGATGACTCAACTTCAGCAATCACATCTTTTGACTGGAATGTTGATTCTGAACATTTTGTCCCGCAAAGTGACCTGGACACCACTATTAATAACTCCTTTGTGGGTATGAATGTTACTAGCTTGCTGGAGGACTCTACAAATCTTGAGGATGCCCAACAAGAAGGCTCTGTGCACACTGATACCCATGAAATTAACAGAACAGTGCCCCCATGAATCCCCCAGGTGCCTAGGAGATCAGAAAGAACCCACAAGCCCTGCTAAAACTTACTTATCAGTCTGGAGAGTCATCCGATATGCCCCTTCATGTGGTGCACAAAATAATTGTACCTATAGTACAGGCTGTGTTCCTACCCCAAATGTTTAAATCTGAGGTGACAGTAGAAGTTAGTAAACAGGGGCAACTGAATGTGTTCAGTGTGTTACCTGTTAATGACTAATTAACCTCCTTCTTTCTAGGTTATGTAACTTATGTTGTTCATTAACTATTTTTCCTTCCACAGCACAATGCCCTAAAGTAGACTTTGGGACTCATGAACTCTGGGCAGTGTCTTGTCGAGGACGACAAGTTCTAAAGAGGGGGCTTGTGTAAGCCCCCACCGCCTGTGTGGCTTTAAGATGATTGGTCCAGCTAAAAAGACTTTCCCCTTGGCCCTTTTAATTCTGGTGGTGGGGTCCAGTGGGAGCATAAACAATGACGGACATCACTGCTGCTGCAGGAAGGAAGAAGAGAAAAAAAAACAGCAAGGCTGTTTTTTGCTCTGAAAGAGCTGAGCCAATCAGCAGGGAGCCTGAGGAAGGCTATAAATAGCCCCAGGAGCCCGCCAACAATCCAGTCCCCAAGGAGAAGCTGGAGCCCAAGCTGTGATGGCTAGTCTAGACTCCTGCAGGCAATAAGTTACAGTGCTGGGACTGAAGAGTCAAAAAGAGAAACTAGAACTGTTTGCAAAAGAGCCCAACTGGCCTGCTACTAAATCTGGCTGTGTTTTTCAAAGTGCTGCAAAAGGTGCTTAAGTTTACTGGAGGGTGGTGAAGATTCCTGATAAGACATTCGAGAGTCTGGAGCTCGTCTTTAGCTCTGAAGACCTAATTTTTGGATTTCCAGAAGACTTTTGCTTAATTGCTGTTCAAGGAAATTGCACCCTAGGGTGTTCTGCCTGAGACCCCAGCCAGGGATCGGGGTCTGCATTGAACTTTTCCTGCCAGAACGTTGGAGCTGCGGTTCATCTTTAGCTGAGAAGCTCCTGCCCTAGATGCTGCCTACCATGCATTCCAGAGGATTTCACCAGAGTGATCAGAAGCCAAGGACATCCTTCTCACCTGCACCATGTCAGCTAAGTACAATTTTGCCACCAGGGGGATTACAGATGGTTGCTGTTGTTCCAAGTTGCTTTGCTTTGTGTTATTTCTTCATCTAGGGCCCTGACGCTGGCCAACCCATGGCATCGCAGGCCTGCACTGTAGTGTGGTACCCCAAAAGACATTAGGACAGGTCTGGTACCAGATGGGTGGGAGCTTGGGGGAAGTTGCATTGGGTGTTATTGACGGCATTACTTGTAAAGTGACTGGTGTTGGAAAATGCTGTATAAGTGCTTAATCTAACCTTATTTGCTTGCAGCCAAAGCTGCCAGTCCTACAGTAATAAATACTTGCTGTGCTTATGGTAATAGCTGTCTCCATGACTGAGGTGGAAGTATTATTCCTGGAGAAAGGGAAAAGGTCATTGGTTATTCTGCCCCAGTTCTCAGGTGGTGGCACCGCACCACTGAAGGTTTACTGATCATGGTCCTGTCTCACAAGGACCCAGGCCGACCTCCTCTAGCTGTCATGAGGGCCCCGAAGTCGGTACTCGGGACCGGCCGACAACCCACCCTACCCTTTGCTAACTTTCTATTGGCAGCAGAGGAGAAGAGTGCATGAGAACTTGATGAGCAAGTGTTGACTGTCCCGTGCACGTGCAGCTGACCTACTGTAGATGATACACTGAAGTCATCCTTGTGTTAGTCTTTGCCCTCTCAACAACAAGAGTAACACTGAATGAGCTCAGAGAGGAAGTAATAATAAACTCGGTCTGCACAATTTTATGAATGGAAAATTAACAGAGTTTTCATGCTACTTAATTATTGCAATGCAAAAGGACAAAAAAACATCTGTGGCATCATTTGGTGCTTATAGGATAGAAATTTTCTCTTCCAGGCTCTTGGTATAATGACAAAAACAGCTGAGTTTCCAGTAACTCTGAGTAGCCAGGTCAGCTACTGGAAAAATGGGGGGGGGGCTTGGGATTAGCTGCTGGAGCAAGAGGGGGCCAGGGAGAGACAGTTTGTAATACAACAAACAACTTGTACCCTGCTTAATGTTGTAACTGCGCACCTAATGCCACTTGTTAGTTGATGTCTTTCTGTTCTGCAGTGTTTCATCACCTGTAAATGTCTTGTATTCCTTGTTGACTTGGAGCCTTTGTAAACAAGCCCCTGGCTCAAAGGTATTAATCCGAATTTGAAACAAATAAATACCTAGGCAACATTAAATCAGATTTAATCTTTTCACCATGCTTACTTACAAGCAGATATTATTTCCAGCCTATCAAATCCCACATGTGCTCACACTACAGTTACATTGAAAACTACCAGTGCAGGATGATCTATTGACCAACAAAGCCCATCAGGTAACAAATAAAAGCTGTCCCTGGGGAGGAATAGAATGAACCCGAGCACCAGAGGGGCAAAACTGGGATCTAACAGTGGACAATGCTGGCAAGACTGTGTCATGATGAGGCTCCTCCCCCTCCTATCCTTACCTGCTTACCAGAGAAATATTTGCTGTTTACCCTTCTATAAGTGAAATTTGGGAACTGGCTTCATCTCTTTCTGTAGTACGTGTGTGGGTGGGGTAAACATTCTGTCAGAAGAATTATGCAGAATGTTGAATTCTTGTATTCCATGGTAAATAATCATTACTTATGCAATAGGTGTGGAGATAAATCTCCACTGATAAATGCTGTTATTATGTGATAAATGTCTGATAACGTGTCTACTATATGTATAAATGTGAAATTTCACATATATAGACATAGTAGACACATCATCAGATGTTTATCTACACAGTAGACACATCATCAGTCCCCCCCCCCCCGGCCGGTCGGCACTACTTCCACCCGGTTGCACTTTCTCTCTGCCACACACATACACGGACTCTAGCTCCCTGTACAATAGTTGCCCTGTCCAAATGTAAAGAACCCAGCACGTAGATCACTGCCATTTTTTTATTTATGTTGAAACATTTCCCCAGCATCAATGCCTCACCTCAGCCAACATTTAACTATCCACTCTAGCTCCTCTCCGTAATCTTCTGCACTCACTCGAGTACTTCCTCTGAGTCAGGTGAACTCTGCTGACAACAACAGCTCGGAACAGACTCCTCACACAAGCTCTGTATCCTCTTCAGTTATTTATTTTTTTTGATCACCCAAACCAGAGAAATATAAACAAAAGGGTACATCCAACCTGACAACGGCAATACTGCTCTCCTTCTCCCTCCACATTCCACTCCTTATCCTCGCTCCAGGTCTCTTGACAATGAAAAACAAACAAAAAAATGGAACATTCGACCTGACAGTGGTAACATGCCGCTGATTATACTTGCTCTGTAAAAAGAAACAGGAATTGTATTTTTAAATTAAATGTCCAAACGGCAATCATATTCATTTGAAGCTCCTCGCTAAAAAGGCCCGCCATCGTGTTTTTAAATTTTCAGGCTTACCACTTGATCCACCAATGAACACTGACATTGCGGCATCACGGGTCATCAAGACAGAGCCTCCATGGCAACAGCCAAGGAAACAAGCTTAAAAAAGGGTGGACACTCATGTAACAAAGAAATAGACGCACATACTTTGATAAATATATTTTATTTTCACAAATATCATTACAAAAATAAAGGTACACACAAAGTCCAGCCCTATTGCATAAATGAAATATACAGGGGGGACCCTGTGTGATACGTGATTTATGCACACTTGTGCAGTTTGGCCTTGGCCACCTCACTCTTGGCTTACACCACTCATGAGGTTACCCAAGGTCAAACAGCACTTGTGTGTATAAATCACATATCATACAGGTCCCCTCTGCATATCCCTTATATCTTTTGAATGTGGGGAAAGACATAATAATTATAAACCAGGTGGAAAAAGAAGTCATAGTGCTTTAAAAACATTCTTGTAGTTCTTAAAAGCACATGCACTGGCGTGGGTACACCTGTTCAGCGCAAATCTTCTGTGACACAAATACTCCACTACCTGCTGCACGTAGCTATTGAATTTGGGACTGTTTTATTGATTGGCAAATGCATCGCATCATGATTTATGTAAACAATAAGACATGATAGAGTGTGGATTGTACTGAGATAAACGCACGCCTGGGGTGTAGTTAGGCACGAGGCTTCCGCCCCTGGAAGTGTGGTTATCTCAGCACAGTGTACAACCCCAGAGTGTTTTATTGTGCTTATAAAATGGGCTTATTGTTTTAAATGTATTTAACTCATAACAAAATATGTTAAAATGTGTAAAAACACAAGTATTTACAATCAGGTTTGACAAAGTAGTTTTTCCATCTACTGGTACTTGAGTTACTTGCAGTTGTGAGTTTGGACATTTGTCCTTATGAGGTTTCCATACTTGTAGTTCACTTAATTTTTTTTGTCTACTTCCCCAGGTCATGTCTCATCCTGTGTACCCCCCATGCTGTCTGCAGTTCTGAAAAATATCATTAACAGAATTGAATGACTTTATAACCTCTCCCACCCTATGATTCCCACCCTGAATGATGAGGCGCAAATTCCAGTTAGTGTCCGAACATAGTAAATACTCTCTCATTTTTTGAGCCCCCCCATTTGATTTGGCAGTATATTTACAGCTTTTTTTGTGTGTGTGTGGGGGAGTAAAGTTTGTTAGGAGTGAGTGGCTGTGACTTTCAGGTCATAGCCAGCATGTGCAGTGTGGGTGGGTGATAGGGTATTGGGGGTTGGGATTTGGTAGGTGGATGTGTTGGTGGGGTGGGATGATGTTGGGGGAGGGTTGATTATTATAGTTGATTTTAGCAGGATAGTAGATATGCTGTTTGCATCAGCCCCCATGGCTCTGTTACTCCCCATCCCAGTTCAAAGATCTGCTTCCCTTCTATCTCCCCCCTCCACCGACTGCAGTGTATCGATGGTGCAGAGAGGAGAGAACTGTGAGGAAGGGCAGAAGGACAGCATGTGGATTGGGGAGAACTGAGGGAGTGGTGCCTATCAGGGTTGTGCAGACCAGGAGATTCCCTGGGTTAGAAGGGAATTAGAGAGGGGTCAGCCTTGTTTGGTCCCCATTCCCAGGGATCCTGCCGGACCGAGTGGGCAGGTAGGTGGGGGAGGGGGAGCCTTCTGGCTCCTTCCATCCACCTTGAGCAGTGCTATGTAATGCCAGATCAGTGATGAATAAGACCACAGTCATGGCAGATCTTATTTCTTCTGTTGATCTGGCTTGCATTACCGAGTCCTGACTGGGCGATGACTCTGGCCCAGTTCTGGAGGTGTCAGTCCCAGCTGGTTTCTCGGTTGTACACTGCTTGAAGAGGGATCATGGGGGGGGGTGGCCATCTGTTTTAGATCTAAACTGAACCTGGTGTCACACCCAGTGTGGGATGCTGGACCATTTGAATGTGTGGCTGTGTGTGGTGGTCCGGGTGTGGGTTGCAGAATCCTCCTTGTGTAGCAGCCATCAGGTCACGAGGTGGGGTTTCTGCAGAAAATAGCATCCTTCATCGGTGACCTGGTTTTGGAATCACCTAGATGACTTATCTTGGGCAATTTCAATGCCTGGGTGGGTGACGAAGGTTTGCAATTCATTACCACCATGACCCACTTACATGGCCATGCCTTAGACAAGATATTCTCCCTGGGGCTCTAGATTAATAAGCTCTAGATTGATCCAGTCCTCTGGTTGGATCATTGTGTGATCAGATTCTGCTTCAGTGGCCCACCCTTGTAGTCCGTTCCTGTGGAGGTGGTTCAGTATTGACCTTAAGAGGGCTCGGATCTGAAGGACTGATGTCAGTGCTGGACACCTCGGAAATGTTGACAGCATGCACTAGAGGTACAGAGGCTGCAGCATCTGCTATAACAGGGTTGTTGCTGGGGCCTTCAACTGCCTAGTGCTGGTCCATGTACATCCCCTGGTGTTGCGTCTTATTCTTGCCATTGTTTGACGGTGAGCTCAGAGTGCTAAAAAATAGGGGTAGTCGGTTGGCGACTCGCTGGAGGAAGTCCAAGACTTTGGATAACAAACCAGCTCTGATTTCTCATTATGAAGAGTATTAGAACCAGAACCAGAATCCGGAACCATCTCTTCGATACTCATTGCTGTAGATGCACCTAATTAATCCCACTGTGAGATCCTCCTGTCAGGCTTCCCTGACTTGACAACATCCTCTGGACAGCCTATCATCTTCCCCTCCTCCCACCCCACTCCCCATCCTACCTCCACCCTCTCCAGGTATTATCTAGGTATGTCCAGGGCTGTACCCCAAAGTAACCCTTGGGTACCTTGTATTTGACTGTAACCTATTATAAGTAACATTATTATGTAACCTATGTGTACTCTGTGTTTAATGTTCTGCACCTGTACTGTTCTCACTGTTGTAACCACACTATGTAACTCTGTCTACCCTCCCTGCGATGAGGTGCCTTTGTAAATGAGTCCATGATGCAAAGGTTGTAAATCCGACTTTTCTAATAAATAAAAAATAAATAGAAGGCAGTCACTCTGAAGAAGGCCGATTTTCTGTTGAGGGAGATTGCCACTAGGAGGGACTGACCGGCTCAGCTCTTTTGGACTGTGCACAGACTTCTTCCCCCTGCCTGCCTGGAGCCCGTACATGCAGTTACTCTTGTGAAATGCAAGAAGTTTGCTTAGTTATTCTCAGATAGGGTGTCCTTCATTAGGGTCGGAATCACTACAACTGGGCCAGGAATGCATTCGGGGGACTTAATGGGGGAGGTTTGGTCAGTGATGGTGGAAGAGGTTCACTGGGTGGTCTTGGAGCTGCTGCCAACATTTTGAAATCTGGACTTGGGCCCAGTGCGACTTTTAGTGAGTTGTGCCGGACATCTAGGCACAGTGTTCACCGAGATTGTCCGGTGTTCTTTGTCAGAGGGGTTGCTTCCAGTAGTACTTTAATGTGTACTGATTAAACCCCTTCTGAAAAAAACATCTCTGGACTCAGATGTCTTGATCCACTACCATCCAGTCTCTAACCTTCCCTTTCAAGGGAAGGTTATCAGGAAAGTTATTGCACTGCAGCTTGAGGAACACCTGGTGTCCCTTGACATCTTCAAGCCTCTTCAGTCTGGCTTTAGAGCTAGGCATAGCATGGAGATGGCACTAGTCAGGGTGCTTAATGACTTGCTCAGGGTAAGGGATAGAGGAGAACAATCAGTTCTCGTAATCCTTCATCTCGCTTCTGCATTTGATACCGTGGACCATGGCCTACTTCTGGACAGACTCAGGGAGTACGCTGGACTCACCAGTACTGTTATTTACTGGTTTGAGTCCTACCTTCAGAATAGAACCCAGAGGGTAGTTTTAGGAAAATTTTCCTCGCACCTGGTGGTTCTATTCTGTGGCATACCCCAAGGTTCGGTCCTGTCACCCATGCTACTTGCGGACTATTTGGTTCCCCTAGGCAAGGTCATTAGACCATATGGGCTTGGGTTTCACTGTCACACAGATGACACCCAGCTCTCTGTGTTTTTTGCTCCCAGGACTCAGGTTGTTGTCGATGTGCTTAATAAGTGCCTGGCCGAGATCCAGAAATGAATGGTATCAAAATGGCTGGGACTCCACCCCGAGAAAACTGAGGTTTTAGTGATTGAGTCAGGCCATGGGGGATTGGCAGCTGGCACAGGAGAGACTGGGCTTTGTCTTGGTGACTCTGGGCTACTAGTTGCGCCCAGGGTGATGAATCTGGGAGTATACTGCACAAAGTTCTTACAGTAGAGGCCCAGATGTCTGCTGTAGTCTAGAATGGCTTTTGCCATCTTTGGAATATCCACCAGATCAGACTCCTTATTCCTCCCCAGGACCTGGCTACACTGATTCATGCATTTTTGACCTCCAGGTTAGACTACTGTAATGCTCTGTACCTTGGGGTTAGTGGGAGTATGCTATGACACCTACAGCTGCTGCAGAACGCATCTACCTGGGTACTCACATGCCTTCCTAGATCATGCCATATTTCTCTGGCACTGTGAGGCCTGCACTAGCTGCTGGTGAAGTGGTGTATTTCTTCTACAATAGGTTTATTAACCTACAAAGCCCTACATGGACTGGGCCCAGTCTACCTGGCTAAGCTCCTGCTCCCACACATCCCTGTCCACCCACTCCGATCGACCGGGTAGGGCCTCATGGTGGTTCCTAGAGCTAGGCTGTAGACCTCTGGAGATTGGCCTTTGAGGTGGCAGGCCCAACCCTTTGGAGTTCCTTGTCCAGAATCTTGAGGGAGGCCCCCTAAGTTAAGGCTTGTAAGAGGGGCTTTAAAATCTTTTTATTCCAACATACATTTGGAGATGTCTCGTAACACCTTTTCTCAGTACATTGGAAAGTATTATTGAGTTTTTATGTTGTTTTAGATTAAATCAAGGTAGTTATTTATTTGAGTTTGGAATCGTTAATTGTTTTTGGTTTTATATTGTCCTGTTGTAATGGTGCCCTGGGCCTCCAGGGAAGGGCGCCATAAGTAAAGAGTACTACCACTATTATTACAAGAGAGTGAGCTCAGTTTTTCTATTTGACTGAGGAGGGAGATTGTACTGAGCTTTTCAGTTTATTAAGGCTGGACTCGGCCTTGGAAGACTGTGGGGGAAGGGGAGGGTTTCCGCTGTTAGCACTTATTCTGTTAGCATGTGGTGGCACTGTTGGACAACAGTTACTGAGACAAAAACAGTTGCTGCCAAATGTTTTTTGATTTAAGAATACTGGCTAATGTATTGATTTGTGATAAGGCTGAATAGCAGGATGACCATGCATTGTGTTGCATTACACAATGGCAAGAAAATTTCCTGGACTCTGATTGGTCAGTGTATGCCTGAGACAGTGATGATATTACACAATAACATCACTGTGCTGATTTTATGGAGCCTCTTTTTTTTTTCAGAAATAAAGATACACTGCCTCACTAAAAATCTACTAAAAACATTTTTATTTTTATTTTTTGTTTTCTATAACATTGAGCCATTGTATAATTGTAATAAGGCACTCCAAGGTGTGTGTTATCATGTAATAACGTCACTCCTGGGATGTTGGAAGCACTTCAGGCCGCCTCGGTACTTCAACCCACCCCAGGAGTCACGTTATTACGATAACACACACCTTGTTGTGCCTTATTGCTTAATTAATGTACGGCTGGGTGATTGGTTTTAGGTACTAAAAATAAAGGATATTTGTTTCTATTTTATAATAATTTAATAATGATTAATTTGAATTTATTTATTGTGTATTTTAGTGTATTTTGCACATACGAGTCCATTTAAAATAACAATAAGGCACTCCAGGGTAAGGGTTGTCAGATTCTCTGGAAGGCATTCTGTTTGCATCTAGTCTATATTTCTATTTATTTATTTATGTACAGTATATGCTTTGTTTTTTGACCTTAGCAAAGCCTTTGACACAGTGCACCATAACCTGCTCCTGGTCATGCTAAAAAATATTGGGGTTGACAACCTGGCCTTAAAATGGTTTACCAATTATCTCACAGATCGGTACCAACAGGTCAAGGTGGATGGTGAACTGTCTCCAATGAAAATCCTCCTAAGAGGTGTGCCTCACGGGTCCATTCTTGGCCCATTATTATTTGCCATCTACATAAACAATTTAAACACTGAAATCTACTCAGCAAACATACATCTATTAGCTGACGATACAGTGCTGTACATAGACAGGCCCACTCCAGAGCTTGCATGTAATGACCTCCAAATTGAGTTTAACCATTTACAGCAAAATCTTTTGCACTTAAAGCTCCTGTTAAATGCCTAAAAAGGAAGGCTGTGCTCTTCGCCCCATCAGTCAATGTGTCCACACTTTGCACCCCAGGGACAGTTCCTCAATTACTCACTCTACTGGGTGAACCCCTAGAATATGTGGAGAAATGGAAATACCTGGGTGTTTGGATAGACTGTAAACTGTCATTCATTGACCAGATAGAGGAACTATCCAAAAAATTAAAACAGAGGCTTGGAATCTTCTTTCATATCAGACACTTACTTACACAGGAAGCAAAAAAAAAGTTAGTTCAAACTACTTGCTTGCCTCTCCTGGATTACGCCAATGTTTTGTATGGGCATAGTACGAACACAGCCCTTTCCAAACTTGACTCTCTATATCATTGGGCACTTAGATTTATTACCAGTGCTCCTTATTCCATTTACCACTGTACTCTCTTTCCTTCCATAGGCTGGAGTTCACTTGGTTTCAGGCGACATAAAAATGCAGTCTTATGGACTTACAGAGCCATCATTAACAAGCTCCCACAGTATATCAACAACTGTCTGCCTAGTTCCATCCCTGGTAACTACCCTCTAAGAAGTCTCTCCTATATCTCGCTTATAATCCCAAAGGTCAGAATGCGCTACAGCCAAGTGGCAATTAGTCATACCCTTCCTGTCCTCTGGAGTATTATACAAAAAACACTGAGGCTTGCAATTCCACTGACGCTATCTTCAAAAACCGGTTCTTGCATTCATTTGGGGAGACGTAATTGTTTCCGCTTATGACCTTCAGAAATAAATATACAAATTTTGTTGCCTTTTTCCTGTTGACTCATCCCCTCTTTGCCTGCTGGCCCTTACTTTATACTCTAACCCTTCACCTGGCTTCCCTTCTTCTTCTTCTTCTGTCTTACTCTCTATCTTCTCCCTCGTTGCATAATCCTTCTTGTTAACTGCATATATGCATATGTATATTCTGTGCATTTTGTATATATTGTACATATTGTATATAGATTAGGACTAAATAGTGTATAAGCTTGATTGTACCTTGTGTGCCATCTTGTCTAATTATGTAAACATTCCTAGTTCTGTACCTCACCTGTTGTATGTAAATCCCATGCGGTCTGGTTATCAGATGCATTGTTGCCATGTATAACTGATGTATACTGCTGTATTATTTCAGAAGTTCAGGTTCTTCATCTGACTCTGTATCCTTATACACCAAACCTCCTCCCATCAAGAACAGTACGTGTGCTAAAAACAGCCTGCCCCTCCCCCTTCCCTGCCTTCCTCCCCTTTCCTTTAATATACAACTGTGGCTGCTGGCTGGGGTACCTTGGCTGTTCTCTGTGGGGAGAGGCTTAGGTGACCGTAGATGGAGGCAGTAGTTAGACTTTGGTCTGGCAACTTCAGTACTGTCCACTTATAATGTCCACACAAAATGAGTTGACCCCTCCCCCCAAGCAAACTGGCCTCTGCACCAAGCACTCCCTCCTCTTTGACCCAGTCCCCTGGCCTCTCTACTCTAATTTCCCTGGGCAAAGTTCAGATGTAGCTGTATACCCTCCCCATGTAGTACCCAGAAACCGAGAGAGGACATGGTCCCTCAAATCCTGCAGCTGTCTGGCAAGATATTGCAGTTGATTTTGTAAAAAACATATTAGTGCCTCTGTATTTCAACTGCCAGTTCATTCTCCCCCCCACCATCATAACCAAATACCTATCCTTGAAGCCTAATAGGTAGTCAACCCAAAGAAAGCCCTGGGTCAGGCTGTACCAAGCTCATATGGTAAGGCATCAGGTGGTAGCTAGTACCAGGGCTTTCATTAGATCTGCCACCTCCCAGTTCAGTCAGTGAGAACTAGGACAGATATTCTCTTTACTGTGGGGGAGTACGGACTGGGAGTTGTACAGTGGAGGCATTAGTGCCCTTTTGGCACAATGGATTGAGTTGCTTTGCCAGCCAGCTGCAGGAATGGGGGAAGGGGTCTGTGTCCTTCTGTAGTGTTTAGGTACTACATATGTGAGGTTACTACTATAGTTAGACTTTGCCTGTCAGGATCAGGGCCTGGGGAAATCGGACTAGTGGAGCCAGAGGACTGGGTTATGAGTGGTATGTGGCTGTGCTGAGAGCAGAGACTTGCTAAGGAGAGTGGTTGACTTGTTTTATGTCGACATCATAGCTGGACAATATTAAGGCTGTCACACCAGACCCTAACTGCCGCCTCCACCTACAGCCACCTGAGTCTCTCACCATAGACAACAGCCAGAGGACCCAAGCCAGCAGCAGTGACATTAAAGGTAAAGGGAGGGAGACAGGGGTGGGGAAGGGGAGAGGGCTTTCTTCCTGTCCCACTGATGGGCTCTTAACCACCGTACTGAGTGAGGGAGGTTCTAAGAACATCTGGATGTGGAACTGGATTCTGATTCTGATTCTGACAAGAATTTTCAAAATTGAGATTTTTGACCTTGAATGCTAAAAGTCTGAATTCTGAAAAAAAGCAAAAAAGTCCAATTAATCCAGTTCCATTTACCAGATTCCAAACAACCCTACTCCAGAGCATGGGTCATTGTGGGAGTTACCTTTTCTTGTGTGTTTTCATTTCGTTTTATTTTATACTGAAAAGCATTTGAGCAAAATTGTCCATTTTCACAAGCGTCCAGTTACAAAAAACACATAGATACATACAAATAGTACATAGAACATATGAATATATACAGTATATGTATACACACATATATATATATATATATATATATATATATATATATATTATATATATATATATATATATATATATATATAGACAATAAAATCAGTTAAAACATAAACAAATCTATCACGTAAGTAACCCTTGAGTGACCTTTAGAAGGCAGAGATTTTGGTACAATTAACAATAGGTTTGGGCAAGTTGTTGTAAAGTTTTATAGCCAAAAATGTGAGAGAATTTTGTTAAAAAAAAAAGTGGAAGAAATGGACCTGGAAGGAATATCTACTATGGGTATACCATTAGGATGGTGACTGAATTTTGTTGCTGCAATTACAGTGCCACAACAAGGGCAACAGTGAAAGGGTCAATCTTGATTTTAGATTGCCCCTCACTCCTGTCACCCTTTGCCACCACACAGTTTATACCACCTCTGGGGCATATCAACTATTTCCTAGGAGGGCGCTTTGGCACTGTAACTCCCTGGAAACATAATGCCTGGTGATGTAATGCCAGACGATATGTTGCCAATGCCGTAATCGATGTCGACAACATGTTTTTCACTACGGCTTAGGTGAACCTCTGTTATGTAACTTTGTCGATATAATATTAATCAATTTAGGAAACGACTTGACCATACTTTCTGCTAAAAGATCCTAGTGTATTTTATGTAAAAACAGTAATAATCTAAAATTGAATTTGTCCTTGAAGGAGAGACGATCAGATGCCCTATAAAGATCGCAATGATGTGTCCTTCTTGGGAGTCCAGATACAAAATGGATAATGTTGTTATATGTTGAGCTAAGCTTCCTGAGCATCCTTTCTCTCGTGAATGAGTAGATTATGGAGTCATAATCAATAAGTGAAAATAAAAAATAATGTGTTAATAATCTCCTAGTCTCTGTTGTTAAATACTGATTCAAAGGATATAACAACCTCAGCCTTTGAAAGAGTTTACTAATGAGGCTAATAATATGTGGTCCAATGAGATTAAAAATATGTGGTTCAATGGACATTTGACAATCTAAAATAATACCAAGATATTTGAAATCAGAAACCTTTTTTTATCAAATTTCTATCATTAGTAAGTGTAACATTTATGTCAATATTCTTTCTAGAACTTGAGAAAATCATAAATTTTGTTTTAGAAGAATTAAGTACTAATCTGTGAGCGTGAAACCAAGCATGAGGTTAATCAAAATCCCTCTGAATGTTTCCCTCCAAGGCTGAGATTTCATTACCACTACTAAACAACACTGCATCATCAGCATTTAAGATTAATTCAATACTTTGGCAAATATCAGAAAAAGAGTTAATAAAAAGTGAAAATAAAAGGGGACCAAGAATGTACCCCTGAGGGACTCCACATCTTATTAAACATTCAATAGAGTAACAGCAACCAATGATGGTCTTTTGTGACCTATTCTGCGGGTAGTTCTCAATCCATGTGATCCAATCACTTCTGGGGAGAATTTAACCTATTTTAGCATCTTCAGTAACACCTTATGGTCTGCAAGGTCAAATGCCTTGGTGAAGTCCATAAAGACTGAGGCAACATATTTTCTCTAGTGCTTGATATATTTGACTAGTGAACTTCAGATTTGTATATGGACTTCCATTTCACTGGAAAAACTTCAAAACACAAAGAATGATTGAATAATTTTGTCAATGGTAGTGCAATTGAAATACACACACATTTTAGTATAAGATAATCAATATTGCCAGGTCCCTTACAGGGTCTGGGATCCATATAGTTTAATAAGGCACTCAGCTATGCCTCTAGCCACACCACATGAGGCAGGAGTAAATCCCACAATGACCCATGCCATGTTGTGCCTTACTGCTAAAGCTCTTTTGCATAAATTGTATGTACTTCATGATGTAACTCAGCATGGCTTTATGCAGGACAGACTTTTCCAAAACAAACTAATCGTATCCTTTGATTGGGTGACCAGGGAGGTGGACATGGGAAAGACTGTAGACAGAGTCCGTTTGGACATCAGCAGGGCCTTCCTTCTGAGTGGAGAGGGATACTCAACAGCATCCCTGGGGATTGTTACTGGGGCCACTGCTTTTTTTTTTTTAACATTTTATCAACAGTCTGAACATTGGAGTCTCTGGCAGATCTGCTTTACTTTGCTAATGACATTAAGCTAGCTGGCCAGGGTGGTGGATTTCCTTGTCGATGGATATAGATATCAGGAGGACCTGAACAAGCTGGGTGACTGGTTGGACTTCTGGAGTCTTTGATTCAGTTTAGTCAGTTGCAAGAAACTACACCTGGGGAGGAGCTGCCCTATTTCTTCAGTCTCCTGGCTGCTTCTTGACCATGTAGTGTGTCCACAATCTCAGCAGTCCAGACAGGTGAATGGTTCCAGTTTGTACAGCAGTAGAAGTATGCCAAACAGATGCTTTTTTTTACTAGTGACAGCAAATGGTGCCAAATCAAAAAAGAAATTGCCAGCACCAAACAAAATGCTGCACTAATGGTGCATACCAGCATGCCCCATACGTCTTCACATTTAAATATGATATACCGCACAACAGCAAAATGTCAGATACAACATTCAACGCCCAGACCTGCATACAAAAAAGGGTCACTCTCTTAGGGAAGGTGCTTGCAAGTCCCAAAAGTTAAACTACAAGGACAAAAGTACTCAGCACTCAAAAAGTTATCAACAAAAGACTACACGAACAAGCCAGTCTTCATAAAGATTTCTCATTTATTTGCACCAAGCATGACATTAAAAAACAGGTGTAGCCCTGAGAGAGAGAAACAAATAATCCATCATTTACTTTCAAAATTCATTCAAAGATCATTTCCTGCATAAACTTCATCTTGTTATGACATCTTGTTCTCAAGGTTATAGTTAGTGGGGGTGGGGGGTGGGGAGGAAAAATAAATATCTGGGACATGGCATATTTTAAATTCTTGTTAGTTACTGCCTTCATATGTTCCCCCACTCTCTCCTTAAATTTACATTTAGTCTTCCTCACATAATATACACCACAACTACATGCTGCCATATATTTAACATTGTGTGTATCACATGATATAAATTGTAAAATCTTATATTCCTTTCCATCTCTAGGACTAATAAAAGATTACGTGGTACATAGTGTACAGCCTTTTGAGAGAAAAAGTGTTTTTTTTTTGGTTCTCCCACACCTGGTTGCACCCGGCGTGGCAGGTGCAAATATTGTGTTTCCATAAGTAAAACAAAAAACTTTCATAAGTCCTAGAGATGGAAAGGAATAAAAGATTTTACATTCTATATCATGTGATGCACAAAATGCTATATATATGGCAGCATGTAGTTGTGGTGTATATTATGTACCGAGGATGAAACGTAAATTTAAGGGGAGTAGGGGAGAACATATGAGGGCAATAACTAGCAAGAATTTAAAATATGCCATGTCCCATCATGTAAATACTGCAAGGGACAGTTCACAACATATTCCACTGTTTATAGGCATTGATAAGGTTAGTTTGGGACCTGGGGTGGGGATATAGAAATGAAACTGGCAAATAGAGAGGCATATTGGATTTACCTGCTGGGTGCCCTAAATTGGCCTGGATTAAATGACCAGATAGAGCTGGCAAAGCTCTTACACTAAACTGAGTAATTTTGAAGGAGTAGGCCAGAATGGTTATTCTGTAACACTATAATAGTATTTAGTAGAAGCTAAAAAGTTAAAGGAATTGAAGCACTTTATAAAGTGCATAAGGTTATTGTATCTGACATTACCATTTAAAAAAAAAAAAGAGTTAAATGATTTGATATTTATTTGTTCCTTCCCCCCCCCACTAATTATAACCTTGAGAACAAGATGAAGTTTATGAGAGGGAAAGAATTTTAAAAATAAATGATGGATTATTTGTTTCCCTCTCCCCCCCCCACACACACACCCTTTCACTTACATCATGATTATTATTTTTCCCTAAAAACCAAAATGGAATGACATCTATAGTGAGAATTCTAAGTTGAAAAGGTGCTTTTTGTATACAGTTGGACAGCGTTACACAAAAATTTTATTGTGATTCTGTATTTGTATATGTTAGAACATATATACATATGGAGTATAAAACATTCATTTTGTATAATACTGAGTATCTTGGAGCACCATATGATGGGTTGGTAATTGCACCTTGGTAGCCGTTTGAAATTAATTGATGTTAGTAGGTATTTTCACATTTTGATATTAGCTGTGTTAATTGATTGTACTATATAAACTGAACACTAGGTGGTGCACTACACCTTGACAAAGTGCCTGAAAGGGACGTGAAACTTTGGTCAGTTTATGGGGGTCTCCCAGGGCTACACCTGTTTTTTAATGTCATGCTCGGTGCAAATAAATGTGAAATCTTTATGAAGACTGGCTTGTTCATGCAGTCTTTTGTTGCTAACTTTTTGAGTGCTGAGTCCTTTTGTCCTTGTAACACCCAGATCTGTTTACACAACATAAATTAGGAGAGAAGGGAGCACTGTAGGAGGTCAGACCTCAGATACAGTTAATGAAACAGTGTGATGAAATGTGTCAGATTTAAACACATTGGGCATAAAAAAAGGATTGGAATTATTTTAGGAATCTTAGGAATAAAAGCAAAATAGCCTGCTTACTTAACTAAAATCTTTAGCCCCTAACAATGTTGCACTAACTCTTTCCTCCCCCTCTCTGAACCTCCTAATGCTCTTGAACTATGTCCCCTAAAGAATCAATAGTACTGTCTCACTAATGTCTATGTCAAATGGATGATGTAATGAACAACAACTGACCAAACAGATATATCAAACCTATAAAACAACTGCTATGTGTAAACAGCCGAATACTGTATACCCATGATAACCTGTATATCCATACGTTTTCAACTGTCTATAATATCTTGTACTGTTATTCCCAGGTCGCCCCTGACAAAGGGATTGGGGCCCAGTGGGCCTACCCGGTCATCAAAATTCAATAAATAAATAAATAAATAAAAAGAAGGATAAAAATGACAAAAAGTAAACAGTATTAAGCAACATTTACTGAAAAGTTAGGAACTCAAAAATATTGAGAAACAATAATTGCATTGATTAAAGAAAGAAACCATACTGATACCAAGTACTTGCTCATGATTCTATGTGATCACGGAATAGCGATTACCGTTTGGGCACGTGTACATCACTGAAAATAAATAACTGAAATGTACACTTGCAGTGACTACAAAACCAGCAATGGTTTTCTGTTATGCAGGGGGCTGCACCCTCCGCACCCCCCTACTTAAGGATTCTGAACTCCAGGGGGGTGTATGTTGGGGTGTGTGTGTGTGTAAAACTTAAAAAAAAAAAAAAAAAAAACTGGACCCGATGCAAAAAGTAATTATGCCCAGAACCAAACCCGGCACCCTCCCAACCCCAGCCTGCCACCTTACCCACTACACCACAAGGCCAGCTTGGCAGCCAGCCACCGCACTACACCTGACATACTCTCCCTCCCCTTCCGCCTGTTGCACGGCATGGTCCCTCCTCCACACGTGCATGTACATACATCTAGATCCTGTCACCCTAGTCACCCACCCCTATCCTGTCGCTACCCTGCCAGGTAGCCCAGAACACAGTCGCTGTGATTGAGTTGCCCTTTTTGCAGTCACTTAGTCATGGTTGCCATGTTCACTGGCTACCCTTGCTCATCAGGGAGACTTAGTTAGGGATGAGCATGGCTGACAAACATTCTGTTTACACACTGTAACATTTTACCCTCATCACTGCTGTAATATTCTTGAGATGAAGAATAGATTGACACAGACTCAAGGATATTCTATCAGGTTGCCATCTTTATTCAGACTAAGCACAAAGGCACTATACAGGACATAAAGGCTACAGAGCTTCTGGCTGAGAATGACAGGAAATTACATAGTCTATTAATTGCTCACTACAGGGCTATAAGTAAAATGACTGCCCTGATACTTCCTTAAGGATAGTACCACATATACTATATGAAGGACTGACACACATTTGAATGATAATTTTTCAGATTTAGGTAAATATTTAAAAGTGATCATAAAGCAGTTAAAACATGTTTGTGGAGGTATAAACCTGGATGCTCTTAAAAATCATAATTTGTACCTAATGACAGTCATAGAACAGGAGCTTTTTGTGTTTCTAATGAAGATTAAAAACATTAAAGGTATAGGATGCAACAGAATTCACTTTAAAACACTCAGAATCGCTGCTGCCTCAGTTGTTTCCATTCCGGCAGCAGAGATTTTAAATTTGTCCCCAGTGTCAGCTGTAGAGTCACATGAATGGAATTATTCCCTTATTACACCAATTTTTAAAACCGAAGATAAAAAAATGAGTTGAGAACTATTGCCCAATTGCTAATTTCTTGATTACTGTGAAGTTGCAGGACAGGTCGGTCTGTGCACAGTTGTTAAAACAATTGAATGCGCATTAATTACTCCTGAACAGCATGGCTTTAGAAGTGTGGACACTACTTTGATGGCCCTGATCAGGCCCTGAATTCAGATGAGCATTATCGAGTGGTAACTAAATAGTTGTGTATTGAAACTGGGTATTTTTATATACAATAATAAATTGTGTAAGTAAGGAAGCTATATCACATTTTGCAAAAACCTTGTTTCTGCAATTTCCTTTTTTTTTGGCTCCCCCTGCTCCCAGGCCGGCCACTCCTTTGAACCTCCTAGGCCCCCCTACCTGATACCCTATCCCTAGCCCCCACCTCACACTGCAGCCAACACTTCAGGGTAACCCAGCATAACCCTTCGCTGGATGGGTCCCTGTCCTTGGAGGGGGAAGGCATCGGTGGGGCAGCCAGCGCAGTCTTCAGTTGGCCCTGGGTGCTGCTGCTGAGGCAGATATGGCTGGCTATGGGGCTTCTGTGTCGGCGGGGCCAGCAACCATCATCCTGTCAGCCCAGGAGCAGCTTTTTCTCCCTGTTTTTTCCTCCAGGTGGGTGCCACAGATGTCTAGGCACATGCTGATGTCTGCCATGCCCCCTCCAGTCAATGGAGATCAGTGCACTGCCGTGCTCCCGGCCTCTGCCAGAAGTCAGCAGGCACTGGGATGCATACCCCCCTCCCCGGAGAGGGTGAGCAGTCTCCAATGCTTGAGCCTTCTCTCCCACGGCTGGCCCTCCGGTGCCCCGGGTCTGTTCCCGAACCCAGGTCATCAGCGTCACAAGTGGAAATCCAACCACTGCGCCGACTGGCCGGCTGTTACTGCAGTTTCCAGTACTATAATGTGGAAGTGTACTTACCTTTTCAGGCTCCTAGCAACCAGTGATATGGTAACAAAAATTGTTACATAAAATTGGTAGATGTGTCTTGTTAACTTCCAAAATGGCCTATTATAAATCATGATATACAGTAGTATAAGTTTCAGTTAATTAGAGCTCTTTATTTCTAAACATTCCATACATTGTTATAACCCTACAAGGGTCTCCCATGCAAAGTTCTAAAAGTTCTCAGTTCATTTGGCATAGTCCATTTCCCACACAGGGGCTTCTCTAATTTTCTACAAAGTAAAGCACTTTGATTTTAAATCCAAGTTCTATTTTTTCAACGACATAAGTTTTTAACGTGATTTATAATATGTTTATATGTACAATTCCAGCAGCTCTTATGATTATGAGTGCCTTCTCAAGTCCTTTGTGTGCCAGAATTGCGCAGCTTCACTAAGCAGTTCTCTCACCCAAAGAACTCGAAGGGGCACTCTTATACCCATAAGAGATGCCAGAACTGTACACATAAACACACACACTGTATCACTGTTCTCTCCTTGAATAGTTTGTTCAGTAACTGCCAGAACTGTACACATAAACACACACTGTATCACTGTTCTCTCCTTGAATAGTTTGTTTAGTTACCTGTGAAAGCTATGTGTCAAAGGGAAGTTTGCATTTGATTCATGAGTTATTTGATTAAAACTTTTCCAACATCTTTGGCAAATTTGATAAGCAGTAAAAAATTGTTTGTTCACTGAGGTCAAATGATACAACATTACTTAATAAACCTAGGCCTAGAACAGTGACGGGTCACAAGGCCTTCCATTTTGGGGCCTCAGATGTGGAATGACCTTCCACTGGAATTGTGGTGAAAAAAGTGATTTTTTATGGTTTTTAAGAGGGGGTGTATAAGCATTTACAAAGTTTGCATGCACTTGTTTTACTATGTTGTTGATTGTAAATACCATCTTCTGTGTTGTCTATGTGAGTGTTACATACAGATCATGTTTGTAATCTTATTGTGCTAAATAGGCCAGGGTCTTCCCTGAAAAGGGAAAGCTAGTCCCTTTGGAGAAGCAAGGAAAGTAGGTAGGGAAGGATAGTAGACTGGTGAGAAAAGGATGTAAGAAACAAAATGTTCCATTCATTTCATTTCATTTATTTATTTACCAGGAAGAAACTCAGTTGAGCAGAGCTCATTCACAAGAAAGTCCTGGGAAGGACATCATATAATTCACAATGGACAATACAATACAACAAGACTTACCTAGCTAATGTCAAGTAGCTAGTACATCAACAGACACTCACCAGGTAGTACATCAACATACCCTAGTCAGTGCAGGAAGAGATCATATATTACATGGTACAGTAGGAAAATACAGTCATGGTGATATATCAATGCAGTTTAGCAGACAGGCCAGCACTGACTTGGCTTACAACTTTAACTCCAGATTTCACAGACACCCTTGCTGATCAAAGCTTATCTTTTTGAAGTGCTTAGTAAGGGACTCACTTTATCCAGCTCTCCATTTGGAGGCACTCAACCAGGTTCTGTTCTGCTAACTAATTCATGAAGGAATTTAGTAGCCTGGATCCAGAATAGATTCCATGTGTCTGTCAACAGCAGTCCTTTGCTGTGGCAAACAGCTCATGACAGGAAATCAACAGGAATATGATTTTAAATATTTTTATGGGACATAGTTCTCTCTTCATGGCCAGATATGTGCTACAGGGCTTATATATATATATATATATATATATATATATCTTTTACAAGAGTGATGTGAGTTTTGTGTGTGAATCCGGCATAAACAGGTTTGGTGTGAGTGACCCAAATGGGGACAAAGAAGGACCTAAGTACCCATCACAAGTATATTTGTATGGAAACCAGTGAATACGAATTAATAGTTACCAAAACGTCATGTTAGAAATCATGGGTGTGTAAAAAGTGTTGTCCCCAACATCAGCACTCCTTGCCTCTCTGATTGGAGCATATTTCTGCCATGCAATCCACACCTATGCCATCAAACATTCAAATAAATCCATTCTATTGTTAAAAGGGCAATGGTGTCTTTATTTATCAATATCAACTCTTTCCACCCACTCCCCCAAGTGTTACTAAATATAATAGTTGTAACACCATCTCCTGTAGCTGCTCGTACACCATCCCCAACAGTGATTTCAACATTTAACAGCTCATGACATAAAGTACATTCCCAGCCAGAGGAAAAAAAAATAACTAAAGATTTCTTTTAACCTCAGAACCATGGAAATTGTTAGATCCCCCCAGAGGGTCATAGTTGGCGGGATAGTCTCATCCCCAAGGAAGGTCATTAGTGGGGTTCCGCAGGGATCAGTCCTTGGGCCCCTCCTGTTCAATGCCTATGTCTCTGACATAAGGACAGGTATCAGGAGTGAGATGAGTCTCTTTGCGGATGACTCAAAACTGGGGGCGGTGGTGGATGGGGAGGAGGGGAGGGTGGCCCTACAGGGGGACCTGGAGGCTCTGGAAAGATGGTCTAGAAAGTGGAAGCTGAGGTTCAATGCAGGGAAATGCAAGGTACTGCACCTGGGGGCCAGAAATCTGGGCCAAGTGTACACCCGGTGGGGGAATGCTACAAGTCTCGATGGCTGAGAGGGACCTGGGGGTGGTGGTGGATGTCAAGATGAACAACTCAGAGACTTGTAGATGGGCAGTGGCCAAGGCCAACAGGATGCTGGGATGCATCGCTAGGGGGATCACCTCCAGAAGGAGGGAAGTGATACTCCCTCTGTATAACTGCTTGGTGAGGCTGCACCTCAAGTACTGCATGCAGTTTTGGAGGCCACACTTAAAGAGGGACATTGAACTCCTGGAGAGGGTCCAGAGGAGGGCAACCAAAATGATTTGGGGCTTGGGGGACAGGACCTATGGGGAGAGGCTCGAAGAGCTAAATATGTACACATTGGAAGAGAGAACGGACTGGGGGGACATGATAGAGGTCTTCAGGTACATGAAGGGGGTAAATAGGGGAGGAGCAGTCAGGGTGCTCAAGGAAGGAAGGAGGGGGCAACTAGCGGGCATGGGTGGAAGCTGGAGGGGAAATTCAGGGGAGAAAGGAGGAGGTGCTACTTCACTGAGAGGGTGGTGGAGCCATGGAATGTGGGGCTGGTGGAGGCAGAGACAGTGAAGGGGTTCAAGAGGGGGTGGGACAGGTACAGGGGAAGGGTTCTGGAAGCAAAAATCAGTGCAGTGAGAATACCCAAAACTAGGAAGGGAGAAGCCAGAGAGGGGGAGGGGGGCAGCAAGGTCAGCTCCCAGGGTGGGGGCTGACCAAATGTGCAGACACAAAAGACTGCTAGGCCTATTCTGCTGGCATTTTAGTATGTTGGTATAAATTATTGTATGCATGTTTTTAGGGAGAACCAGTTAGAGATAAACTGTTGGTTGGAACACTGAATCTGTTTTTTTTTTTTTTTTTTTTTATAAGAGTCTGCAGCCTCTTTGAGATACCAGCAGACAGAGGCAGGCAGAAGAAGAGAGAAAAAGCTGGAGTTACACAAAGTTATTCTAGCTGGACTCTGAAAGCTGTTCAGCCATAATCTACATGTCAGGACAAAGGGTGGGCAAAATGGATTGAACAGTGAAGAGTATAGCTACATTCAAAAATATGCAGTCTCCAGGACCAGAAACCAAGGCATTGAGGTAAAAATGAAAATATTTAGGAGAATGACAGCAAAGATGGCCAACAGGACCAAAATGAGATGTTGCAGAAACCGTATTGGGAACCCTTTGATGTTGTATAATAAGGCCATTCTAGGAAGTAGCAGCAGTTTAGTATAACCAGTTACATTAATTGTGTACAGATCTAAACCATACATTTTCACTGATTCTTGGGGCAGAGGTGTGATATGGACCCAACAGAAAACAACCCTCCATGCCTGACACAAAGTGCAAACCATGACAGCAAAATGCCTGACTGCAATGCAGTCTAACTGGGCAAAAGAAGTGACAGATGGACTAGCACATGGTTGATGCTTTCAAGGACAGAGTATTCTTACCCAGGAGTTTTAAAATGCATTTACCTCAGTTACTAATAGGAGGTGATCTACCAGGAAACTGGAAGCATGACACCAGCTGAGTATTTTATGCAAAAAATACAAAACAAAAAAACAACAAAAACCTGAGTGAAATAAACTCAATAATTATTAACTGATATAGTCTGAACTCTGAATTTGTATGCTATTCATACTTGGGTGGGGGGGGGCATACATCCTGATGGCAAGGAATTTTGTGATCTGTGCTCAAACTGTTGCTTATCTGGATATATTTCTCCTGTTTTGCATTAAACTGTTTTATTATACATAACATTTATCATGGTAACACTGAACGTACAAGCACCTGATCATGACACAGGTTGGTCAAACTATAAATATGATCATTCAGTTATTTTACAGTATATCTGTTATGTTTTTGTTAGATTAGATTATTTTTGTTTAATGAAACAAGAATACTTGTTTGAGTCAGATTTTTGGTTTCGACATGTTTCCTTGGGTATCCTACCTTTGGTCCAGAAATTAACATATGCATGGGGGTAAATACATTATTACATTGTCCCCTTGTATCTTAGAACAACTATCAGGAATAAAAACACAAAAGTCTAAAGCTTGAACTGACCTGGTCAGGAGAGATTTTAGTTAATGAAGCATTCCTGGAAATGAGGTGTGAGATTGATAATTTGCCCTTAAGTCATCTGTTGTACAAACAAATTTATTAATCAGGTTCAGTCTCAACATAATCTTTACAGTGGGAGCTGGGAGACCACACAAGGGCATTATTATTAAGGCACATATAGAATAATTTCTGTAAACTTTTATGCTGTTTCATCTGTAAAAATCCCAAGTTAAAGAATGTCCAGGCTTCACACCTCAACGTGCCAGTTTACTATCTCTGAGTAGGTGGATCACAAATAAAAATACCAACTGGCCAGTTTTCATGCTGGCTCAAACTGTGAACATACAAAAAGTTACAAAAAGACAGTAACAACTTAAGGCAGTTTGATTCATGGGATATTTCTGTACTGTTAATTATTTCTGTAAAATCACTGGTTCTCTTATAGTCTGAATCATGTCTGTTCCATTTGCATTGAAAAGTTACACATTTCTCAGTGCATGCATTGAAACCAAAAGTGATTAAACACATCTGTGTCCTTTCAGCTACCAGAAACCTTTGAGGATGTTGCTGTCACTTTTTCAGAGGAGGAGTGGAAGATGTTAAGCAAACAGGAGAAGGACCTGTACAGAGAAGTGATGGTACAGAATTATGAAAACATGACTTCATTAGGTAAGGTTAGCCACAATCATGGAATTGGAAATTTGACTGTATTGGTGTCAGGCTCTTTATCCATACATTTATATAGTCAGACCTGGTTAATCCATACCTTGTTATTATGCATACCTGATTACCTGAAAAGGGAACTTCTAAAGCAGATTTTTGCCTTTCTTTTGTAAGTATATTTTTTATTAAGGTTTTCCATGTCTGCATTGTCCTTTAATATACAAACTGAAGAACTAAAAATTGGTATTCAAGGTGTGGTCCTGAGTCATCTTGACAATTTCACTGTACATGTAGCATTATTAAACATCTGTCTGTAGTTTTAGCTTAGTTTGTAGTTCTGCTACCCCTTTAAAAAATGTTTTGGTCATGTTAATTGCCTCTTTAATGTAGAAACCTCTGTCTCCAAATTTTGTGTTCAAAGTACTGAGATCATTATCCCCATTCATTTCAACCTGGATAATCTGATGCAGGTGTTATTGGATATGTTAACGGTAGTCTTCCTAATGCCCTTTGGTGTGTTAAAGAATGCTGCCTGCTGAAAATGCTGAACCTACCTGATCACATCAGTAGATGCCAATAAAACTATAAATGTAATCATCTCCTACCTGCAGCAACCCCCCTCAGAGGAAATGCAGTAACATGTGGGCTGTTTCTTGACGACAGAAAAATATGCACATGCAAGAGGGGCAGAAACTTCTAAGCAACAAAATCATGGGTTATGTTAAATTAAACTAAGCATCTACTAAGCATTAATAATTAAGAAAGAAAAATGAAATGTTTTTAACTGCTCAGCACTGTATTTTCAATGTTTTAATAAAGTAAATAAAAAAAAAAATCCTCCAGCCATTGTCTGGTTACAATGCGAATTTTTATTATGTAACAAAATGGGCAAAAAAAAGTTTATGGATTAACCGGGTCTGACTGTACTGAGATGACACAGTGCAGGCATTCCCTGGAGGATTCTTCTTTTTTTGTTCATATCTAGTCTTCAATACAAATGCCATTTTTATTATCATAGTTTTGCTTTCAATTAAATCTGTAGGATACATAATCCCAGCGGGACACTTGTTATCTCTAATAGAGAGGGATGAGGAACTTGGTGATGTAAAGGAGGAAGAGGATGAACAACACAAAGATCTTCTTAAAGACACTGTGAAAAGTAAGTAGAAAGCTTATCGAGGGTTTTACATAAGAATTGTTTAATGTTCATTATGAAATGTTACCTAAATTTAAGAGAGCATGCTGTATTTCTTTATTGAGGGTTTCACCCAAGATATTATGCTCTGAGGCCCAGCGTCTCATTTCCAGTAATGTCCAGAATACATAAAGGTATGGCAAGTACGGAGGTTTCAACAGAAATGAAGGAAATATACAGTAATAAGTGATCTAGTCTATAAAGGAAATACAAGACAAGCACATACAAGTTTCAGAAAACAATGTAATCACTAGTTACATGTGGAACTAACTAACAAGTGAATCCACAGCTGATATCTGAAACAAGCTGATGGTTGAAAGTTTGGACTGCTAAGATCCTGGGGAAGGGTAGTACAAAGAATGGCACACAGATGCTAAACTAAAGGCTTTTGAACCAGTGAGAGTATGGGATTGAGGTGCACACAAAAACTGTTGGTCAGTGATACTTAGAGTATAGGTGGAGGACATGTGGATTACCAGGGAGTTGATGTAGACTGAGGAACTTGCCTGAACACCCTTGAAGAAGGTATATAGAGTATGGAAGGCACGTTGAATTGTGAGACAGAACCAACCAAGGGTTTTAAGGGCTTGACTTCTGTCTGCATCTCTGTTCACACCCAGGATAAGTCTCGCAGCCCTGTAGGATAGAACTTCAAATTTATTTAGAATGGAAGCTGCTGAGAAGAAAACAAGATCAGCATAGTGAAATAGGGTTTGATGGAACTTATACTAATTTCATTTTAGGAGCTGAAGTAGAGACAAGGTCTTGTCTGTCAGAGAGTGCCTAGTTTATGTGAGATCCATTTGCACATATTGTCAGTACGATCTTTTGTAGTTTTGTATTGAGCAACATGACAAAAAAGATGGCCACCACACTTGGTGGTCCATCAAGTTGGCTGTGTGTGAGCTGTCTTTTTACATTTATTTTTGGTGCTAAGAAAGCACCTTTTGTCTGCAAACAGCATCATACAGCAGGAAAAGACTGTTTGTTTTAGCTTAGTAAATGATTGTGTAGTAAGGTAGGCAGGGTTTTTATTTTATTTTAATGTTGTTGCGGTGGTGTTTGTGTGGCATCCTTATTGTACCTAGGATACTGACAGTGCTGTCTGGTTTGACAATTCAGATGTTCCCTCAAGACTGATAGCTAGAGGAGGCTAGTAGCTGAAGAAGGACATTTCCTAATGTGTTTGTGGAGTTTGCATTTAGACTTGCCACTGGTGAAGTTAAGTGGTAGCTGAGCAGTGTTTGCAGTGACAGACTTGTGGATTGGAAGAGCTCTGTTGCCACCAGTTCTGAGGAGGGCTGTAGTGTGTTTGGGTCACCCCAGTTTGCAGTCTGGTGTTTAATTTTTTTCTGGTTCTGACTGTTTATGCATCTGAGAAAATTCGGGGAGTGGACAGTGGAGGTCCGCAGGTGTGCTTGGAGAGGATCTTGCAAGTCCAGAAGCTGGGAAGCCAGACATCAACTGAATCAGGACTTTACTGGGTGTAGAGATTTGTGGCTGGGCCTGGTAAGAAACAATCTTTCATTTCAGCCTTGGACACAGTACAGACCTCTGGTGAGAGGGTGGTCTTGGAGTCTGGGATGGATAAAATTCAGTGAGGTGGCCACTTGGTGAGAGAGGTGGTTACTGTTCTGAGGCCTGGGCCGGTATAGTGAGTAAACCTACTCCTGAGTGAGTTCACCAGCAGATGACACCTTGGGAGGCTTGCCTAAGTATTACCAGTTCTTCATGTTGAAGATAAGTTATCAGTGGGGAGCCTGAACTTCTTCTCATAAATCGAACAGTAAAATTACCCCAATTGTAATCTTGAATTTTGTCTGTACTTAAGTAAGGGAAAGTATGCCACAGTGTTTGAGGGTTCAATATTTAAAGATATTTTTTTCAGATAAAGAGCAGCAACAAATTTAATCTTGTTATCAGAAGTAAGTGAATTTAGGCCTTCTGAAAGGACACAGTGATGGGTCCTAAGTGGCACTTAAAGGACAACTCTTATAACACAATTTCAGAAGGTTATCAATCTCGACAGTGCACTATCTGTAGCTGAAAATATATATTGGAAGGCCACATTCTAGGGCCAGCAGTTGAAGGACTTAGCAACAGTCTCCTAGATTCAGGGATTGAAAGTTTGTTGATCCTATATAACATATCACTTCTGACGGACACTTTTAATCATGGTGTCTCATGGGGATTATCTTTAGGTACGGGGGCTTCAGTGATTAAGAAAAAAGCACTTAGGCTTTTGTCCATTTATAGAAGATCTGTAATTACAGCTTGTTATAAGTTCAGTGAAGTTAGTGCTATCCTTATTATTCCTTCCTAATATCTCCAATAAAACTTCCCATAATTTAGGGAGATTACTATTTCTAATAAACTGCTGCTTTCTAAAACATTACATTTTTTGTCCATGCAAAAGGACTTTGCATTTACTTGTCAATTGTTTACAGGACAATAGATTTTGCTCAGTACCATTGTTCCCAAATCTTTTGTAAGACTTCCCAAACTTTCATAGCTTTTACAGTTTTGCTAGAAACCCAAGTCTGTGTATTGCCTTTTATTCCAAACTTCATAAAGGGTGCAAATATACTGCACACTTGATCACAGGTTTCACTAAAAACAGTGAGGACAAAATCAATATTAGACTGGGAATCAATAAATGAAAATTGTTGGATGCAATTTCAGATTGAAAGGAGGTAACATTCATAGTACAAAATTATCTACATTAAATTGTGCTATTAGAAACTCAGGGGCAGTAGGCCAAATGGTAATCAATGATAAGATACCAGATGTAACTATTTAAAGGGGCTGAGACACCAGAGTCCGGTCATATGTGTATATATATGTGTGTGTGTATATATGTATATATATATATATGTATGTGTGTGTGTGTGTGTGTGTGTGTATGTATGTGTTATATATATATATATATATATAGTATGCAAAAAACTACATTAATGCATCATTTAGGGTTAAAACAACATAAAGTTAGGAAATGAGACCTTTAGGGTTGCTCACCCTGTGTACCGTCCATACTCCGAGATGACAGGCTGGGTGTGTCATTGGGGTTGTGAGGCCTAAATGTCACCCCATTCCATGTGTAATCATATTCACAAGCCACAGTAAAGAAGAATGGGGTGGCATTTAGGCTTTAAACCCCAGTGACACACCCCGGCGTCTGTCAATCTCGGGAGGATGGGGGGTACAGGAAGGGGGCAACCCTAAAGGTCTCATTTTCAAACTTTTTGTGTTTTAACCCTAAATGATGCATTAACACAGTTTTTTGCATAGAATTTCCTTACTTTTTGAGAAAGCATAGAAAAGTACAAACTCACGCAAGTTGGTGGGAGTGCGGGGCCCACTCCCACCAACTTGCAAATTTCTGCCTAACGTAACAGTACAAGTACTGAATATCATATCTATTGGTGGGAGCACATATTGGTGGGAGCATGGGGCCTGCCCACCAGCTTGAAACAAAACAAAGTTTCATTCATCGGAGTGACATAATTCTGCACCTGTTTACATTTCAGACACCTAACCACTGAAAATTACCTCCATGGCAGCAAGGCTAGCTACCCTATAAATGTCAAGCCACTACCACAATGCAAAACACTATATGCAAAACAAAAAGTGCATCACACAATATCTCCACAGCAAATTAATTTTCCAACACCTAAATACCTTAGTTCACATGTACAGGACATCCCCTCAACACCCTCCAAATTTCAAGTTAAAAGACCAAACTGTTTCTGAGATATTACATTTTAAAGTTTGAGATTTTCATTCATTGGAGTGGCATAATTCTGCACCTGTTTACATTTTACACACCTAACCACTGAAAAGTATGTCCATGGCAATAAGGCTAACTACCCTATAAATTTCAAGCCAGTACCACAATGCAAAATGCTCTCTGCAAAATGTAAACTGTGCCACGCAATATCTCCACAACAAATGTATTTTCTGACACCTAAGCACCATAATTCACATCTACAGGACATCCCTTCAAGACCCTCCAAATTTCAAGTTAAAAGACCAAACTGTTCCGAGATATTTAATTATAAAAGTTGTAAAAATGTTGCTCTCTGGTCCCTCCAAATCTGGCCATCTAGTCCCTCCCTCACGAACAAAGATTGCTATCAAAGAATTTGCAGGTTCGTGACCAAAGAATTTGCAGGCTCACAATCAAAGAATAAAACATGTTAAACTGAATTTTTTCAGGGAAATACATTAAACCAGAGGCATGACTCGATAGAACGAAGCCCCCTAAGAAAAAACTATTCTAGTTTGACTTCATAAGTCACCCCTGGGCTGAGATATTTGATTTTTAAATCTGGCCATCTAGTCCCTCCCTCATGATCAAAGATCGCAGTCAAAGAATCTCGCAACCAAAGAATTTGCAGGCTCATGATCAAAGGTCGTAAGCGAGCCGTGATCAAAGAATTTAAAATTTTAAAACTCTATTTTTTGACATAATTACAAGAAACCACAGCCATGGCTCAATGCAGGGAAGACCACTGAGCAAAACCCATCATAGTTTTACTTCAGAAGTCACCCCTGAGCTATTAGTTTTTTTCCTACTACAAAATGAAAACAAGATGGCGGCCGTCGCGATCAAAGAATTCCTCAAGATCAAAAATTCGTTGATCGTGAGCCTGCAAATTCTTTGATCATGAGGAGGGACCAGATGGCCAAAACCCCATTCTTCTGTCGCAAAATAACCATATAAATTCCCCCCATAGACTTATAACGGGAACTTAAAACTTTAATAATTTTTGAATGGATTAATATTTTTTCACCAAACAAAAAGTGGCATGTTCCTTGACCAACGCTCTTTCAACATGCAAAGTAGCAGACCAGCATGCTACACAACAGCTGCATAGTGCCACGGACAAAGTTCAAAAAACTGGCCACAAAACTGTCGAAAAGTGCATTTTTTCGGCGTTTTGGTGCGCTAAAACCGTAAGTCCGACCAAAACAAAATTTGGAAAATCAGAGATCTACCATGCCCCACTGCGCATACCAAATTTCATGCAAATCCATTGAATGGGTCCAAAGTTATTAAAGCGCAAAAGTTCAAGTTTAACATAGAAGTGCCTTCATAACTCTTAATATGAGGACAACCGCCTATATATATATATATATATATATATATATATATATACAAAATATACTACGTACACACATTTCTGTGGGATATGCCACAGCCCCACTGAAAATATCAGAGATATTTTGGAATTCAGCTTCACCTTATGATATCACAAGTGGCGAAGCCACGAGTGATGTCAAAGGTCAAACTCCACAAGGGGAAAATATCTCTGATATTTTCAGTGGAACTGTGGCATATTTAATTTATGCAAGGCCAATGTAATTTTGCATTTTTACTCCTTTATTTTTTTAACTGCTTTTTTGATTTTATTTAGAATGGATGTTTTCTGAGCCGAGAGTTGATTTTTTTAGAAAAAGATTTTTTCAGAACAGAAAGGAGATTCTTTTTTTTTTAAACTGGAACAGACATTTTTGGAGCTGATTTTTAGCCCGGATCCTTTATTTATCTGTATCCTTTCTAATTTGGAAAGGACGTTTTCTTAGTGGAGATGAAGTGTCTCGGTCCTACTGGTGAAGTTATAGTTGTGCGGGAAAACAAGAGAGCCATCATGTGCCAGGAGGTTGCAGCATTTCTACAGTGGGCACTCTTAGAGGTGCAGTCCAGCAAGGCAATCTGTTGGCAGTGCTGAAATGGAGAAACAGCCCTTTGGAGGTATGGAGGTGTTGGCTGGTTCAGGGCGGGGGCTCATGAGCGTGGGGAGAGGATTGTGTCAGTTGGGTGTCAGAGAGTGGAGTGGTGTTCGGCGGTCCGGGAATCAGATCACAGTCTGAGTGCTAAGAGGGGCATTCTTGTAGACAATTTGTCTTGGGAGTGTTGAGAAATGATGGAAAAAAAAAACACCTAAACCTCAGGAGTATTAAAAGAGATATGGGGAGGAAGTGAAACTGTTTTGTGTGCTGCGGGACAGAAATAAAACTGCCAGTGGGATCTGGCATGCAAGTGAGCAGGTGAATTGTGATTGAGCTGCTCCTGCTGCCAGCTCCCACCAATCAAAATGTTTGTGAGCAATTGTGGTGAAGTGCAGATAGTGCCTGTACTGGACCTACTGTGTGGATAAATGACCTACAGTGAGGATAAATGCGATATCTTCGCTGCAGGTCTGAGCACCCTGAGAACCCTGAGAATATCACAGATATTTGCCAGTTTTTATCTTCACAGGCATTGCATATATATATATATATATATATATGTGGGGTAAGAAAAATCACTGTCAATTCAGTGTCCTGATCGGATGAAACATGTCACACGATCGTGCATTATTCCACAACGACCGCACACCTCCCAGTATGATAGCACACCTGAACTACTTTCCAGCCCTGAGAACCTTCTCACCACCACTGAGATCACGCCACACCTGGAACAGACTGGCTGCCTCACAAACACAGCTGGCACACACAACCTGCCACCCACAACCATAGGTAAATCCATATACTGTAGCTGTACAACACTCAATACAACTGCCAAGCTGATGCTGCCATACTTTTTATGTTTTCTTGCACGCATGTGCAAGAAACATAGTGCCATCATCCGAGTTTTCAGAGGTGTGGCAGCTCTCTTCCAGTTCAGTCAGGGTGTTTGTAGGCATGGCCGCAGTTCTACAATGCTTGCTGGAGCTGTCTATGACAGCAATCCAAAATGCAGTGGCGTACAGTTGAAAGGGGGAGCTACGCTTCAGTGAGCAGCGATAAGATATTGCCTGCTCATGCGCTCCCCCACCACCACACACACCGCGCCGCGCCGCCATTGCTCGGCCCCACTGTAGCCGATGGGGTGCCCAATCCTCCGCTGGCAGTGCGCTCTCAAACAGAGTTCATATGCCCTGCTGTGTGCCCACCCCAGCATGGCTACACATGTATAGCTGACGGGGTGGCCAATCCCGTCAGCTCCACTGTCCCCCCAGAGAGTACAGGGTGCCACGCTGGGAGCCCACTCCAGCATGGCAACAGATGCTGTCGCCGATGGGGTGCCCAATCTCTCTCGGCTCCATCCCCCCAAACAGCCATCCTTGTGCCACGCTGGAGCCCACCCCAGCGTGGCAAACGTCCCGTCGTCTCCTCCTTTGTTTAAAAAAAACAAAAAACACTGAAACAGAAAAAGCGGTCCCTCGCTGTCTTTGCCCCCACCAAAGCACACCCACTGCACACCTGCCTCCCACACCCCTCACCCCATACTTACTCTGACTCCACGTGATGATCTTCGGTGGACTGGGAACATGTCTGCACTCTTCAAAGCTGACCTGAACTGAGGAAATGCCGGTAAGCTGTATAATGGGATGGATAGGGTTTTTTCAACTTTGCTACATATCTCAGGCATTTTTTGAATTTTTGCACCAAATTTTCAACATGGGGTTTTTGGGACCCCTTCTCATGAATGCTCTCACTGTCATGGCGTGGACCAGCTGAAGGGTGATTTCTAGTCACTGCGCAAAATCACCTTTCAGGACCAAGTAACAAAATGACACTGCCACTGTTCATAAGGTGGGCTCTCAAAAGCCTATGTTGAAAATTTGTGGAAAAATTCCTAAAAATGACTGTTTTACGGGCGTGCATTGCGCAGTTCCTACGCACGCTCGTAAGTTTGCAAATTTTCAATATTTTCACTCCAGATTTTCAACATTGCCATTTTATTACACTTCCTTATGAACACTACAGCTGCCATTTTTCACATGTCACCCAAAATGTGTTTCTGCACATGTAGCGCACAATGGTGCAGTCGGTGTGCGCAAGCAATGTTTGGGACAGATTAAGTAAATCACAGTTACACTGTTCAGGAGCAGAGGTCTTAAAATGGCTATGTTGAAAATTTGGTGACAAAAGTCCATAAAATGACTGTGTTATGAGTGAGCATTGCGCAGTTTCCACGTAAGTTCATGACTTTGTAATATTTTCAGTCCAGATTTTCATCAGTGGCATTTTTCCACACTTCCTTATGAACAGTACAGCTGCCATTTTTCACAACATGGCCGAAATGTGTTTTCACACTTTCAGCACAGAGATGCGTGGTTGCTGTGGGAAATCATTGTTCGGGACAGATAAAGAAAATCACAGTGACACTGTTCATGATCGGAGGTCCCAAAATGCCTGTGTTGACAATCTGCTGTAAAAAATCCCCAAACTAATTACATTACGGGTGTGCATTGCACAGTTTCTATGCACGCTCGTGACTTCACCAGTTTTTTTAATATTTTTACTGCAGATTTGAAACATTGCAATTTTTTACACCTCTCCATGAACAGTACAGCTGTCATTTTTTACATCCTGTTCGGAATGTTTTTGCACCCGTGGTGCTAAATGCCGTAGTCGCTGTGCATCAGTAGCTTTCAGCTAGCAAACTTGATATTGCCACTGTTCATGAGGTGGGGGTCACAAAAAAAACATGTTGAAAATTTGGAGTGAAAATACCAACGAATGCCTGAGGTGTTAGGGTTTCCAACCATAACGCCCCACCCTGTAGAGAACGACAGGCATTAGGGGTGTGACTTGGGATTCTTGCCTGTAATGCTCATACCATTCCACACCCTGCAGCCAGTGAGACATCGAGGTATGCCTTGGACTCTTCGGCCCCAAAGTTCACCCCATTCTCCTATACCGCACCCATCTCACCATATTTCCTGATGGAATGGGGTGCGCATAAGGGCCAAAGACCCCAAGGCACACCGTGACACTTGTCAGTGTCTGCAGGGTGGGGTGTAGTGAAATGGTGTGGTCGTTATGCCTGATGACCCAAAGGCACACCCCAATGCCTGTCACTCTCTGCAGGGTGGTGGTGGGGTTGGCTTCAGTTCAATACTTCACTGCCATTCCAATTATGCAGCTCTGTAACTTCTACACTACCAATGCCAGTGCCAACAAGCAAACATTCGGCATTAACAAATGCTTGTTATAGGTCAAAATTAACAAAAAATCAACTTATCTGGTTGATCCTGCCATTTTTCAGACACTGTTCCATTAAATTTCTTCCACTTTCATGTACTAACATAACATGACCAAGCAGTGTTTACTGCATTTTAAATAATGCTGGTTTTGCTTCAAAGGTATGTAAAGTCCATTTTTTTAAATTTTAAAATAAATTAGTTTTTTTTTTTTTTTGTGAAAGAAGCCCCTGGTTGATTAAATCACTTTCACTTTCATAGGAATGTAGTATGGCCGAGTGGGTTCACTGCAGTAAAGGACATGCTGGCAGTCCTTTTAAATGACGGCTGTTTTGCTGAAAACATATGCAAAGTTTGCTTTTTATGGTTAAAGTAAGTGAACTTTGTGTCTAAAAAGCCAACAACTGTAGGGCGAAGAGAGCGAGCGAGTCAGTGGCTTCAGAAGAGCAAATGCATGCGTGAGGGACTGTTGCTATAGCAATGCTCACTCCAGCTTGCGTCTCCTCTTCTGAAGCCTCCCACTCGCTCGCTCTCCTCGCTCTGATCAGCAACTCTTTGACACTACTTCCTTGCTAACATAAAAGTGAACTTTACATACGTTTTCAGCAAAACAGCCCTCATTAAAAGCTTGTCAGCATGTCCTTTACTGCAGGAACTCGCCGGTCATACTATTCTATGAAAGTGAAAGTGATTTAATCAACTGGGGGCTTCTTTCAAAAAAAAAAAAAACCTTCACATATTTTAAAATAAACAAGCATTTGTCAGTGCCGCATGTTTGCTTGCTGGTATTGGCATTGGTAATGCAGGAGCTAGAGGATGCATAGTAGGAATGGCAGTGAGTATAAAAGTAACAACCCCACCCCACCCTGCAGAGATTGACAGGCATTGGGGGCTATTGGGTTGTTGACTAACACTACGCTTCATTCCACTCACCCCACCCTACAGATACCGCCAGGTGTCGTGAGTGTGCCTTGAGGTCTTCGGTCCTTACGCCACCCATTCCATATGAAATGTCGAGATGGGTGCAGTATAGGAGAATGGGGTGAAAGATATGGCTGAAGACCCCAGAGCGCACCTTGATGCCTGTCAGTGGCTGTAGGGTGGGGATGGGGGTGGAACGGTGTGAGCATTATGGCCGACGACCCCAAGTCACACCCCCATGCTTGTCGGTCAGTACAGGGTGAACGTTATGGTTGGAAACCCTAATGCCCCGAGCGTTTGTTGGTATTTTTGCTCCAAATTTTCATCATGAACTTTTTGGGACACCGCCTCATGAACAGTGGCAGTATCATTCTGTTACTCAATCCCAAAGGGTGATTTCACACAGCGAGTGTGTCATTTGATGCCACAGGTGCGAAAACACATTTCTGGCAAGATGTGAAAAGTGACAGCTGCACTGTTCACGAGGAGGTGTGAAGAAATGGCAATGTTGAAAATCTGGAGTGAAAATATGAAAAAGTGGCGAAGTTACAAGTGTGCATAGAAACTTTTCACAGATTCACAGAAATTTGATGGCAGAAAAGGACCACACCAGCCTATCTAGTCTGCCCTTATATACACCCCTTCCCCCCCTCCTACTTTTACTGGCTCAGAATGTTCCCCCCTCCTCCCAATCCCATATGTCTGTCCCATGCCCTCTTGAATCCCCCCACCATTTCAGATCCCACCACCACCTCCTCTGGTAGCCTATTCCAGGCCTCCACCACCCCCTGTGAAGAACCTCCCTCTCACATTGCCTCTGTATTTCCCTTCTTCCAATCTGAGGCTATGCCCCCTTGTTCTAGCTCCCTCCTTCCTTTTGAACAAGCTCCCCTCCTTCACCTTATTGATCCCCTTCAAATACTTAAAAGTTTCAATCATGCCCCCCCTCTCCATTCTAGTGTCTAGTGGGTACAAATTCAGCTCCCTCCACCCCTGTTCACATGTTTTTCCCCACATGCCATGCACCATCTTGGTTGCTCTTATCTGAACCCTCTCTATCCCCTCAATGTCCTTATATAGGTGCAGTCTCCAGAACTGTACCCCGTACTCCAGGTGTGGCCTCACCATTGTTTTGTACAGCGGCATAAGCACTTCCCTCCTTCTGCTAGTTATGCCCCTTCCAATGCAAGCCAACATACCATTTGCCTTTCCCACTGCCTTGCTGCACTGGTTCCCCAGTTTAAGATTGCTTGATATATTAATCCCCAGATCCCTGTCCTGCTCTGTTTCCTTGATTTCCTCCCCCCCCCCCAAGGGTGTAAGCTGCTTGAGTGTTTTTCTACCCAGGTGCATCACCGCACACTTTTTTGCATTGAATTTTAGTTGCCAGGTTTCTGACCATGGCACGCTCATAACGTAGTCATGTTTTGGAATGTTTTCACCAAGTTTTCAACATGGCCTTTTTGGGACCTCCCTTCATGAACAGTGGCATTGTGATTTCATTAATGTGTCCTGAAAGTTGATTTTGCACAGGAACCACACCATTCTGTGCCACAGGTGCAAAAACACATTTTGGGGAGGATGCAAAAAAATGACAGCTGTACTGTTCATAAGGGGGTGTGAAAAAATGCAATGTTGGAAATTTGAAGTGAAAATATTAAAAATTGACGTAGTTACGAGCGTGCATAGAAACTGTGCAACGGACGCTTGTAACATTGTCATTTTTTGGAGTTTTACAAATTTGCAACAAGAGCTTTGAGACCCACCTCATGAATAGTAGCTTTGTCATTTCACATTTGTCCCAAAAGATGATTCCACGCAGCGACCGCAAAATCACCTTTCGGGACCAAGAAATGAAATGACATGGCCAGTGTTCATGAGGTGGGTTCCCAAGAACCCCATGTTGAAAACTTGGGACCAAAACTCCAAAAATTGGATGAGATATCAACCTAAGTTGAAACCCCCCACTGACTGCCATTATAGGGCTTACCGTCATTTCTTCAGTTCCTGGTTGGTCTTTGAAGAATGCAAACGTGTTCCTGGTCCACAGAGGATCGCTGCTTTTGACCTCCAGAGGTAAGTATGAATGAGGGGGGTGTGGGGAGGTGGGGTGTGCAGAGGGAGGGTGCAGGTTGGGGGAGGGGGAACTATGAGGGACCGTTTTCTTTGTTTTTTCAGGTTAAAGAAAAACACATCGTGGGACTGTTTTCTTTTTTACAGGTGGAATAGTAACAGAATGGATTTCGACACACTGGGGTGGGCTTCCAGTGTGCCAGAGTACTGGGGAGGGGGGAAATCAATGCCGACTTGGGGAATGGGCACCCCGAGGTTGGCTGACAACATAGGGGCATGGGGGGGCCACGCATCTGACACCGGGAGTGGGCATCCCAGTGTCGGAAACAGCAAAGTATTTTTTGGTACACAAGGGTGGGCTCTCAGTGTGCCACATTAATGGGGGAGGGGGGATACATGCTGACACAGGGATTGAGCACCCCAATGTTGGCAGGGGATGGAGATCTGAGGGTACGGGGTGGGCAGCAGCAGTCGGAGGGAGCTAACATTTAAATTTGCTGTCCTGCTGTGTGCCTGGTTGGGTGGGAGGAAGGACTTCCACTGCAATGACAAAACTGCCCCTAATTGCAGCGGCAGATTTCTTTCAAGTGCGGCGCTCGCTCTGAAACTGCCATCATCGGCAGCTTCAGCATTAATTGGTGGCCGAGGGACACACCCATTAAAGCATTCGCTGCACTGGCCACAACACTGCCACACCTCTGCAATGCTATACTATCTTAATATGTTTCTTGTGCACTGCGCACGCAAGCAAACATAAAAACGGACTTTACATACCTTTTAAGCAAAACCAGCCTTATTTAAAAAGATTGCCAGCATGTCATTTACTACAGTAAATATGGCTCGGTCATGCCAACTTAGTACATCAAAGTGAAAGTAATTTAATGGAACATAGTCTGAAAAACAGCAGGATCAACCAGATAAATTCATATTTAATCATTACTTCTTTACACCCATAAAATCATGGCAAAATCAAGCAGTTAACAATCAGCTATCAGTTTGAAACTATTAGAATCATCCCAGGACCAACCAGATTGCCCACTGAAAAACAAAAACACTATAATTTGTGCCAGTGTCAGACAGGGACAACTTTTTGTCCCCAACAATATTTGTGGCCATTTTATAAGATAGATAATCCACTGCAGGGCGTGTGGTCATGCTGTGAAATTCGCACTTATTGGGTGGTTGAACGCACTCAGCCTGCAGACTTATGCGTCACAACGTACACCAGGGCGTGCATATATCAGAGCACGACCGCACACCCTGTAGCAGATTATCTATTACATATATGTATATAAAATTTATTGATATATAGAAGTTCTATATATTTATAGATATATATGTATAAAATAGTAAAGGAGTTGGTGCTTTCTAATAAAATTGTTAGGGTAGGACTTAAATAACCTGTGGATAGGAAGAATCCATGAGAGTAACTGACAAATGCTGCCTTATATAAAACAATCCCACTCATGTCCACTTTGTGTTTTCTAAATAATCTGTAACTAGTTAGTCAAATTTTGTTCGATAGCCAGGTTTTAGAAATTGCTGTGGCATTGAAACTACTGTGTTCTACCCAAAACACAAATTCATCCCTCTTGGCAAGCAAATGGTTGATGCTCACATGCATCAGTGATACAATAGCAAGCATACAAATGGGCAGGCGAGGTTGCCAAGCAGTCCTTATCTGCTGTCAAATTCTATGTTTCTATGTAATAGCCATTTAAAGATCAATCAACATCAGGGACTTCAAGATTAGGCTGTACAGAGCTTGAGATCTGAAGCATGGGAAAAATGAAGAATATAATGTAGCCCCTGTATGGAGCTCTGGCTTCTTAAGTAGGTCTACAAGGCCTGAAAGGGGTAACCTCTGTTTACTTTGGGAGGCTGGATCAACTGGTCTATCCAGAGTTCTAAAGGAGTGGAGCCAACTAGCTGTAGCTGGAGAACTACAACAGTTGTATCTGTTTGGAGGGAGCTGCCTGCCTGGCACGTTATGCCAGAGATGCCTCTAGAGTTCCTGTTTCCAAAGAATGATACCTGCCGAATTTCTTGGCAGCCATGGTGGCTGTCATCACTAAAGTGCTCCAAGGGTGAATCTCTGTGGAGGAGATGAAGATTCCTGAGAGAGAATTCTATTCTGAGAGAGAAAGAGAGCTACAAACTGACATGGTCATTCCTAAAGTGAAATGTATTTATTTTTCAGGACATACTGATTGCTTTTGGTACCTTCTCAGCCTCCCCGCATCCAGGCAGAAGAGAAATTCATGGCCCTCTGAGTGTTTGATTTGGCCAGGGACCCTCTGCACCATGTTGCGGGTCAGTGCTTGGGAGAGGATGAGAGACAGTATCTATGTCAAGTGGACCCCCGGAGGCGTTACTACCTCTTGAACCCATACTAACGTGTGGCAATCCACACAGACCCCTAGAAGTGGGGACATAGCTGGAAGCCATGTATTTAATTTAGTCCTGGACCCTCTGTACCGTGGAGGTTGATACTTGGGGAGGGAGGCTGTAGCTATGGCAACTGGGACCCCCGGGAGGTGATGGCCTCTCCTAACCAATTCTAAATTGTGGGGCAGTCCCCAGACATCCAGACTTTCTGGTATCAGTGCAGGCCAAATTGGTGGAGCATATGTAGATCCCAGGGCTGGTAGTTGGCTGTCATAAACCCACACAGAGGTGTATGAATGAGAACTCAGTCTGGGGCTACTGTGGACCTTCTGTTGGTGGGCAGTTGGAAAAAGACACCAGGTCTGTGAGGATGAAAGGAAGATTGAAGTCCCCGGATAGCTCTGCCAAGCCCTATGCCCTGCTTTGTTAGTATGCCTTACTCTATTGGAAATTTCTGAGGGTACAGTCTAATTAAATTGTCCCTCATCTGATGCCCTTGGATGAGAAGAATTGGAGAAAGCTTGTTTGTTGGTCCTGCTGTTAGAATGACTCCTAAGAAATGTCACTCACTATTTATGTGATTGTGTACCATGTAGTTCTGCTCTGAGATGGCAGGATCACTAGCTGTGTTATTTGAATGAACTGATACTTTGTTCCTGTACCCATTTGGATTGTATGCAGCCCTAAAATTAATTCTAAGATTAGGATGTATGGATCTTGTGATCAGAAGCCTAGGAAACATGAAAACTCTGTGGCAAGCAATCCTCTCAGGTTTTAATACTTCATTTTTGTTAAAGAAACGTTTTGCTATTGACAAACAGTTCACTGGGAACAATTTCCATAGGCCATCCTTCTGCCTGTAGTAATACTTCAAATGAACATTGAAGCAGCAGTATTTGTTAGTTGGCAATAAATTTCATCATATAGTTTTTTTAGCAATTCTGTATTTCAGACATAAGGAGATTAACCATTGGTATATTTTTATTTCTCTCAGATGTTTTTTTTTTTTTTAATTAGTATTTTTACTCTCTCTCCAATGGCCCATGTTCCGGAGAGAGCCCCAGCCCCATTCCCCTGTTGTCCACTGGTTGATGCCAACCATCTTCTCCCAGGGCTTGCCACCCCCCAGCAGGGTTGGTGGGGGCACCCCAGGTTCTCATTGAAGATCAGATCCAGTTCTGGTCGGCGCCACGGCTGGTCAGGGAGCGGGATCTGCGAGCCCCTCCTTCATCCAGCCGAGATTCTTTTTCCCCTGGTTTTCTCCCAGAGGTAGGGCATGCAGTGACTCCAATGACAGTGCTGCGCATGCTCCCGTGTGCATCCCGTCAGGTGTCTATCCTGCCTCTACCCACTGTAGTCAGTGTTGATGTTCCAGCCCTTAGCCTCCGCTATCGGCCAGGCATGCACCGACCACTGATTCCCCCCCCCCTCGGAGAGCTGTCCCTGGGATGCTCGATCCTTCTCCACCCCGGCCGATCCCCGGCAACGCACTTGCACGGTGAACACAGGTAGCCGGCATGGCAGGAGGTAAGGCAGGGTGCCTCAGCTCTCCACGCCATCGGGCCAGCTTCTCTCATATGTTTTTAAAACAGTTTTTCTTAATTATTGTTTACAGTTGCATAGTAGAGCTATGCAACGTGTGGCTATTATGTAGTAGAGCGAGGGGACTATGAAAGCACGTGACCGGATATCTCGACTGCGTCCTTCCACTGTACACTTGAAGCTCATGTGGTCCTCTGCATTTACTACAATGCTGTTCTTCCTCCCCCTCCGCACACTATTTTTCCTGCTCTGCGCTCACTTCCGGTTCACTTCTGGGTTCAGAGCTAGCAATTGTTTTCCTACCCTTATATATGTAATAATGTTTTCCTGGTGTCTAGTGGCACCTCTTGCCCTCCAAACACCGTCCCCATTATTTAGCAATGTTTGCCTGGTGTCTAGTGGCACCTCCCACCCTCTGCTCGCCATCCCTATTGTCTAGTACTGTTTCCCTGGTGTCTAGTGGCACCCTCCAAACACTGTCACCTTTATCTAGTACTGTTTCTGTGTTGTCTAGTAGTACTTCCACCCTTTGCTCACCATCCCCGTTATTTGCTACTATTTCCTTGGTGTCTATTGGCACCCTACACCCTCCCTGCTCTCTAATCACTGTTCCCATAATATAGCACTATTCCCCTGGGGTCTAGTGGCACCTCCACCTTCTGATTGCTGTCTCCATTATTTAGTAATGTTTCCCTGGTATCTAGTGGTACCCCCCACCCTCCAATCACTGTCCCCATAATGTGGTACTGTTTTTCTGGTGTCTAGTGGCACACTCCACCCTCCGATTGTTTTTCCCATTATGTAGTACTGTTTCATTGGTGTCTAGTGGCACCCCCTACCCTTCTATGGCCATCCCCATTATGTAGTGCTGTTTCCTTGGTGTCTAGTGGCACACCTCACCCTGCGATCACCATCCCTATTAGGTAGTATTGCTTCACTGGTGTCTAGTGGTGCCCCCATCTTCTGATCACTGTCTCTGTATTAATTTTCCCAATGTCAGCTGAAATAAAGAAAACTGTCTCTCAATGTTTTTTTTAAATTGCAAAAAAGAAAATGGTCCTTTGTTGATCTTACCCCCACCCCAACCTCCCACTCAGCACCTACCACCACACACACTCCCCTACACCATCCACACACTCCCACTCACCTGAACATGTCCCACAGTGAAGATCCACTCTTTGATTAAACACATGTCGTGCTGTTGGAACTGCTGATGGCAATATGAGAAACTAAGTGCAGTGCAATGCATTTCAATGGGGTTTTGAACTTTGATGCATACCTTTGTCTTTTTTCATATTTTGGCACAAATTTTACAACATGGCCTTTTTGGGAGTCTATCTCATGACCAGTGGTGGTGGAATAATGCAAATCAGGTCAGAAAGGTGATTTTGTGGTCTTGTTGCAAATACACCTTTCAGGCAGGATTTGAAACTTTTTCCACCCTTGATCATGAGGTGGGGTCATAAGAAGGCTATGTTGACAATTTGGGGTCAGAATAGTGAAAATGTTACAAGAGCACATTGACATTTTTCAATGCTCACTCATAACTTCGGTAATTGTAAATATTTTGAACCCAGGTTTTCAATGTAGCCATTTTGATAACTGTCAATTTTCTAATCTTCACTAAAATGTGTTTTCGCACATGTGCCGCAGAGTGACGTTTCAGTAGTGTGGAATCACATTTCAGCGGGGATTTGAAAACTTTCATCTACAGGGCTCATGACATGTAGCAGTAATAAGGCTGTGCTGAAAATGTGGTGTACAAATATGGTAAAATGTCCAGGTTATGATTCCGAGTCGCAGTATGTTAACGTTCACTCATAAGTTTGATAATTTTCAATATTTTCATTCCAAACTTTCAACATACCCATTTTTCCACACCACCTCATAAACATGAAAGGTGTCATTTTTCAAATCCTGTGTGAGATGTCTTTTCACACTTGTGATGTAAAATGGCATTTTGGCCAGTATACTATAAATGCTACATATCATGTTTATAAGGGCAGTTATGAAAGGACTATCTTGAAAATTTGGGATTAACATTAAAAAAAAAAAGAGAGTGAATGTGTCAAGAGTGAATGAGTGAACCATTAATATGTAAAGACTGAAGTGAATGTTTAAAAAGTGAATGTGTACTAAATGTGTGAAGAGTCAATGTGTACTGAATGTGCCAGGCCCTGCACTTCTGTAGACAGACAAAGTCTTACCATAGCACATAGCCCTAAGTGGCCTGCATATCTACACCTGATCACACATCAGTAACATCTTCAGCTTCCCTCGGGTCTGAAGCAGCCTCTCACCTTTTTTGGCTGCATCAGTATCATCGTTTTCCAGTTGTATTGGCTCTGACCAGAACTTGTTATAATCAATTAATGGTGCATCATTAAAGATGACTGCCACTTTCCATTTTTAAAAATCCATCTGCTTGAGGTAACTTCCTGAGTTTACATACTGAATTCAAACTGTACATTTATGAAGAGAATGCTAGCACAGACTTCTGATGGTAAACTGCACAGCAGCATACCATATAATTTGATTTATTCGTAGTCGTTATGGCCCCGAGAACAGGGACTTTTAAAAACTTCAGAACCACATATCTTAGTTCAGGAATGAAATTCAGTGAAAAGAAAAATGTATATATTGATTTTTTTTTTCAGAAATGCATGATTACTAAAAAAAGAAAACAAAACGGTATGACAAAATACCTTTCAACTATTACGCGCACTGCTGATTTAAGTTGAGATGTAACAGCTAATGCATTAATAATCAGGGGTAATGTACTGCCAGGGTTATGCGGATAAACACCCTCTAATGATAATGTAGACCATACTAGTAGAACTGAAATTCTGGCAGATACCAAATGTGGCAACAAACAAGTAACAGTTTACAAACAACCAAGTCAAAGATAAAATGTGCTATAACAATAAAAAAAAAAGCAAGCATTTGTCAATGCCGAATGTTTGCTTGCTGGCATTGGCATTGGTAGTATAGGAGTTAGAGAGCTGCATAATAGGAATGGCAGTGAAGTATTGAACTGAAGCCAACCCCGCCACCACCCTGCAGAGACTGACAGGCATTGGGGTGTGCCTTTGGGTTGTCAGGCATAATGGCAACGCCATTTCACCACACCCTACCCTGCAGACACTGACAAGTGTCACGGTGTGCCTTGGGGTCTTTGGCCCTCATGCTCACCCCATTCTATGAGGAAATACAGTGAGATGGGTGCTGTATAGGAGAATGGGGTGAACTTTGGGGCTGAAGAGTCCAAGGCACACCTCACTCTCACTGGCTGCAGGGTGTGGAATGGTATGAGCATTATAGGCAAGAATCCCAAGTCACACCCCTGATGCCTGTCAGTCTCTACAGGGTGGGGCGTTATTCTAAACCCTAGCGTCCCAGGCGTTCATTGGCATTTTCACTCCAAATTTTTCAACATGGTTTTGTGACCCCCACCTTATGAACAGTGGCAATATCAGTTGGATTGAAAGCTGATTTTGCACGCGACTACAATTTGGCACCACAGGTGCGAAAACACATTTCAAACAGGACGTGAAAAATGACAGCTGTACTATTCATGGGGAGGTGGAAAAAATGGCAATTGTTGAAAATCTGCAGTGAAAATATAAAAAAAACTGGTGAAGTCATGAGCATGTGTAGAAACTGCACAACGCACACCCATAATGTAATTAGTTAGGGGATTTTTTACAGCAGATTGTCAACACAGGCATTTTAGAACCTCTGCTCATGAACAGTGTCACTGTGATTTTCTTAATCTGTCCCAAACAGTGATTTCCTACAGCGACCACGATTTCTGCGCTGGAAGTGCAAAACACATTTGGCCATGATGTGAAAATGACAGCTGTACTGTTCATAAGGAAGTGTGGAAAAATACCAGTGGTGAAAATCTGGGCTGAAAATATTAGAAATCCATGAACTTACAGGTGCGTGGAAACAGCCCAATGGTCGCCGTAACACAGTCATTTTATGGACTTTTTTCACCAATTTTTTAACATAGCCATTGTAACACCTCTGCTCATGAACAGTGTCACTGTGATTTTCTTAATCTGTCCCGAACATTGATTTCGCACACCGACTCCGCCATTGTGCGCTACATGTGCGGAAACACATTTTGGGTGAGATGTGAAAAACGACAGCTGTACTGCTCATAAGGAGGTGTGGTAAAATGGCAATGTTGAAAATCTGGAGTGAAAATAGTGAAAACTCACGAACTTATGAGCGTGCGTAGGAACAGCGCAATGCATGCTCGTAAAACAGTCATTTGGGGAATTTCTTCACCAAATTTATAACATAGCCATTTTAACACTTCTGCTCATGAACAGTGTCACTAGGATTTTCTTAATCTGTCTCGAACATTGATTTTGCTCACTGACTGCGCCATTGAGCTACATGCAGTAAACACATTTTGGGCAAAATGTGAAAAATGACAACTGTACTGGTCATAAGGAGGTGTGGTAAAATGGCAATGTTGAAAATCTGAATGAAAATATTGAAAATTTACAGCGAAGAGCATGCGTAGGAACAGGCAACGATGTCAAAACAGTCATTTTGGTGAATTTTTCACCAAATTTTCAACATAGGGTTTTAGGGCCTACTTCATGAACTGTGACACTGCCATTTCATAAGTCAGTCTCCTGAAAGGTGGTTCCACGCAGTGATCGTGAAAATTACCTTTTGGGGCGAGTAACAAAATGACAGTGACAGAATTCGGTGGTGGGGTCCCAAAACCTGATGTTGAAAATTTGGTGAAAAATTCTCAGCAATGCCTGAAATATGCATCAAAGTTGAAAAACCCTATTTATTACATTATACAGCTTACTGGCATTTCCTCAGAGTCGCAGTGGGCTTTGAAGAGTGCAGGCGTGTTCCAGTCCACCTAAGATCATCGTGCGGACTCGGGTAAGTATGGGGTAAGGGGTGTGAGGAGGCAGGGTGCGAGAGGGTGGGCATGGGTGGGGGACCAGGGGTCAGGACAGTCAGCGAGGAAGGTGTTCTCTTTCAGGTTTCTTTTTTTCTTGGACGACGGGACTTGTGCCACGCTGGGTGGGCTCCCAGCATGGCAGCCGGAAGGCTGTTTGGGGTGGGGGCAGTGGAACTGATGGGAGATTGGGCACCCCGTCGGTCATATGGACTGTTGCCATGCTGGGGTGGGCTCCTAGCGTGGCACCTGGTTGTCTGTTGGGGGATCATTGGAGCCGATGGGGATTGGGCACCCCATCAGCCATACAGTGTGTATGAGAGCGCGTTAGCATGCAAGATGCGTGCGTGCGTGTGTGTGGTATGGCGGAGCGTGTGCAGGCAGTAGCTTCTCGCTGCTCACTGAAGCGGAGCTCTGCCTTTCAACTGTACGGCACTGCATTTTCAACTGCTGTCATAGACAGCTGCAGCATTCATTGGCAAACTGTGGCTGTGCCTGCAAACACACTGACTGCATTGGAAGATGGGTGCCACACCTACGAAATCTCGGATGATGGCACTATGTTTCTTGCATATGCGTGCAAGCAAACATAAAAATTAAACCAAGTAAGAAAAGATAAAAGCACAGTTAAAACAGCAATACAAGTCTAAGATGTAATGTACACGGTAAGCAGCCCCGGCTCCTGCTGCTCCTGCTTCACTCCTGACTGACTCCTGCACTTTACTAGTACTGCCATCCCTTTCCTGCTGCCACTTGTACAGGCTGGCTGGTTTCTAAACCTGTACACTCTACCTCCAGCAGTCCTACTGTCACTGCTGGTTGGGGGTGAGCAGCTACTTAAGGCAGTGGGCAGTGTGATAGAGTTACTAAGGCAGCAATCTAAGTAATGAGTAAAAAAGTCACTGAAGCAGCAAGGTAGTTGTTAGAAAGAGGAAATTCACCACTTGCAGGGTTAAGAGCAGATGCCAATCATGAACAGCTGACCAGATGTAAACTGGCAGAAGCCCCATGCACTAATAGGCACAGCAGCTCCATTGGAGTAGGAGACAGAAACAGACCATGATTTAAAAAGCTGTCAAGTGTGATCTCAGATGATGTTGCAACAGGCAGTCAACCACAGAGTCTGCTACCCTCCTGCACACTGGCACCAGTTTACAGCATCAGTGGTATCAAACTAGATCACTCATACGAAGAAAGGAACCTAGAGATTATTAAACATGTCTTTCCACAGTTAGAAAGCCTCCTCCAAGCTGAAGTTCTACATTCAGTTTTGGAACCCACATCTGAAGATCGACAGGGAGAGGTTAGAATATTCAGCAAAGAGCTACGGAAAAGATTCAAGGCCAGCAAGTTTAAGACCAATTAGGAAAAACTGTGCAGTCTTTAGATGTACTGGCTGAAAGAAAGGAGGGAGAGATGAGACATGATAGATATCTGCAAACACATGGAGGACTTAATTGGGTTCCACTGTGTTACTTAAGCTGAAGAGCAACACAGCCATCAGGAAGACAACCCTTAAAGTAGGGGGTATTCAGGAAGGATGTGAGGATACTGTATATTTATTCACTGACAAGGTGGTGGATGGCTGGAAAAATCTACCCAGCAATGTGATTAATGCTCGGACAATATCAGGGGTGCAAACCCAAATGGATAGTTTCAAGAGGGTAATTAGAAACAGAAGGGAGGTAGGGTGGGAAAAACTCTGAAAGAACTGAGTAAAGCTACATAGGAACAACAGGGCAGACTCGATGGACTATCAGTCTTTTTCTGTCCTTTACATCTACTGTATGTATTTGTTATGTAACATTTAGGTTTGTTATGTTTATTTTTTTAACTAACTATATTTTATCAGTTTATGCAGTACAAGAACAAAGCAGTAAACAACAAGGAAAAAAACAACATGAAACATAATTAGAATAAGGAACAATAAATTGAGACTTAGTCAGTCTATTCAAGGAAATATTACAATACACAGAGATAAAGGAAATTGTAATATTATGCTAAAAAGCTGAACTTGTACACTCGTTTGTTATGACTGAAATCCAGATATGAACACTGTAGGATAACCATACTGAAATTTAACTATAGACCTGAAAGAACTACTAACACTATAATGCAGCTCTATAAAGGTTGGATTTGTTACAAATGGCCTAAAAAGAACCAAGTCAATCAAGAAAGTAGGAGAAGGGTTTGCAGCTTCCCCTATCTCTTTAGGTAATGTTTTAAAGAGCATCTAAGGCTGGCTATGGATTTCTCCATACATAGAACAGAGGATTTCTTCATGCCATTCCCTGTAATAGGGAGATTTTAGATCTGTCCAATAGCGTAAAATGATCAACTTAGCTACAGCCATAATGATGACCATATGGTATCATTGAGGACTTAATAAAGTGTTTATTCTTATACCTAGTAGACAGAGTTCAGGTGTAAAAGCATCCTCCAGTCCCTGTAGGGGGTCCAACTGTGCTTTTATCTGTTGCCATAATGACTGGAACACAGGACAGTCCCATAGGATGTGTCTTAGCAACCCCACCTGGGCCTTACATTTCATGCATGTAGGGCTAGTAAGCAGGTGCAACAAATGCAGTTTTTGTGGAGAAAAGTACAAGTTATTGACTATTTTGTACTGCACAAGGCACAAATTACCTAGTTTAATATATCGGCAAACATAGTCCCAAGGGAAGGAAGTTTCAAAGAAACTGATTTGAATGAGGAAGTCTGTCTCCCAGTAAAACCATTTAATCCTGAGCTTTTCACCAGGAAGGTCCCTCTAGAGGTATGTTATGTTATGTTTTTTGTCTGTAGTGTTTTATGTCACATTTTTTGACTGTCACATTTATGTTTGTTCCACTATGTTTGCCTATTTTTATGTTGTTTTTTCTGTTCTATTTTAGGTTTTTGTTGCAGTATATGGTCATGTTTCATTTTTGTTTATGGCACGTTTCTCTCTGTTCTCTTGCATTTCATGTTTATGGTTATGTTTTTCCAGTTATATTTTATGTTTGTCAAGTTTATGTCTGTTTTGTTTTTAACACTGGTCAGTAATAGTGGGTGGTCCACAACATCAAAGGCTTATTTATTTATTTATTTAGTTTTTGTGTGCTTTTTCCCCCATTTTTTCCCCTGGATCCCTGGACCCCAGCAGATGCGTGCGTGCGTATGCGTGGAGGCGCACACATGCATGCCAGGTACTGGATTGGCCCCTTCCACCTCACCCCTGGCAATCGCCTGCTGCTCCCTCTGCCTACGCTTCCCATCTGACCTCTACCCGATGGGAGTGGAACTACGGCGGGGTGAGCAACCTCCCCAGGAGAGGAAAACTGCCTTTTGGCTGCTTCATCGTGCTCCCTCTCTCCTCCTCCATGCCAGCTCCCCTCAACCCGAGGTCATTCCCAAATCTGGGTTGCTGGCGTGATGCGAAGTAAGATATCCAGTGTCTCAGTTCTCAGAGCCACTGGGCTGGTGGATCAAAGGCTTTTTGAAGGGCAGTGAAAGTAGTATTTAATTCATTTGTCAAGGTAGTAAAAATATAAACCTGGGTGTGAATTTATCATTCAGAGGTGGCAGAGTCCATGTAAAAAGTTCTCTACTAGTTAGAAGTTGCTAATCTGTAGTTCAAGTGTTGTTGCTAACCTGTAGTGTCAGTGTAGTTTCTAACCTCTATTATGAAATAGGTAGAAAGAGTGCTGGTTCCAGATTATCCAAGAGGTTCTTTCAACTGTGCTGTTATCCCAGCACAATGGCCCAGCTGAACATAGCTCAATAAAAATATGTTTAAAAAATGCATCTAACTTACTAAAAAGGACCCATTTCATAATTGCAGTGAGGCACTCCAGGGAGTGCATTATTGTGAGCTAATGGCCCTTCTTGTGTGGTGGAAGGACTCAGCTTCACCTTGTGCTTCAACCCACCCAATCTGGGCCATTAGCCCACCATAATGCACCCCCCGTCATGCCTTATTTCTTAATTATACAATGACAAGAAAGAATGTTACGCTCAGATTGGTCAGTCTGGGGCTGGACCCATGATGTTATTCTAGCATAACATCACGGATCTAGTCCCAGAACACATGACCAAATTGCATGAAAAAACATCAGTACACATCACGTACCATGTTGTACCGGAGTGACTGCCACATTTCTATTTGGCTTCACACCACTGTAAATCCCTCCCTCCCATAACACAGAAATCAGCCAAAATTAAACCCACAACCATCACACATTCCCCAAATCCCCCAAATTTTTCATTTTTTTTTTAAACAAAACTGAACGTTCCCACGAACCTGTCAGTGCAATCAGCTTCAGCTCTCGCCTCAAACACAGTGAGCCCATGTGTTGAAAAGCAGATTGTGCACCAGTAACTCACCACACAGTGTTTTTTCTATTCCAGTTTCCTTTCTTCTCCCAGATGCCAACCGTACCAGGAAAACCACAAGCAGACCCTAGAGAATCTGAAATGTTCCTGCATATTCAGAGCTTGGGGGCAGTTGTAGGACGGCTTCACTATTGCTAATATGTGCTCACTCCTCACTGCTCAGATCATGCTTTTCTCCCAAAGTGTTTTTCTGTCCCATTTTCCTTTCCTCTCCCGGTACAAACACATGTCAACTGTACTGGGAGAACCAAAAGCAGAGCCTGAGAACCTGAAATGTTCCTCCAAATTCAGAGCGAGAGGACAGGGGGAAGAGGCTGGCTGCCGGATTGGCTTATTTGTTGCTAGCTCCTGTTCACTCCTTAGCAGTTAGATCACACTTTTCTATGGAAAAAAAAATCAAACATCTTCACCCAGTCCCAGAGCAGGCAGCACGACCAGGTCAATTAAACTCGAGGGGCAGGAAAGTGTTGTGTGTGTGTGTGTGTGTGTGTGTGCAGGGGGTGCAATAGAAGAAGTACATTGCAGTATGTATTCCTACAGTAAAACAAGCATTTGTCAATGCCAAATGTTGATTGCGTTGGTCTGTTGAGCTCGCGCAGTAGGCCCTGTCAGTGGCTCAGTCTGTTAGTCCCAGTGCTGCAGGCTGCTCTTTTGTACTGGGCTGATGCGTGCGTTGGCACCTTGTTCTGGCGAGGAAGGAATACGCAGCTGTCCCGAGAGAGCTCCATTGAGGTGGCTCACTCCTCCTGTGTCACTCACTCATTCTGTGTCTCCTGGCACTGCAGGCTGCCTTTTTGTAATGGGCGCCTGCCTGTGTCAGTTGCTTTTTCTACCCATGAAGAAATCCACAGCTGTCCTGGCAGAAGTCCGTTGAGGTCACTCAGTCCGCCTGTCTCACTCACTCATTCTGGTTCTCCTGGCGCTGCAGGCTGCCCTTTTGTACTGGGCTCCTGTCTCTGTTGGCGCCTTTTTCTGCCCACAAAGAAATCTGCAGCAGTCCCGACACAGCTCCGTTGAGCTCGCTGACTCCCCTTCTCTCACTCGCTCATTCTGTTCTGCCGGCGCTGCAGGCCGCCCTTTTCTACTGGTCTCCTGCCTGCGTTGCTGCCTTCTTATGCCCATAAAGAAATTTGTAGCAGTTACAATACAGCTGTGTTGAGCTCACTCACTCGCTCATTCTGGTTTTCATGCCACTGCAGGCTGCCCTTTTGTACTGGGCCCCTGCATGCATTGCTGCCTTTTTCTGCCCACAAACAAATCTGCAGCAGTCCCAACAAAGCCCCGTTGAGCTCACTGACTCCCCCTCCCTCACTTGCTCATTCTGTGTCTCCTGGCACTTCAGGCTGCCCTTTTGTACTGGGCTCCTGCCTGCAGTGGCGGCTTTTTCTGGCCAGAAAGAAATTTGAAGCAGTCCTGACACAGCTCCACTGAGCTCGCTCACTGCCCGTCTGTCACTCTTGCATTCCGTTTCTGCCGGCGCTGCAAGCTGGCCTTTTGTACTGGGCTCCTGTCTGCATTGCCACATTTTCTGCCCACAAAGAAATCTGCAGCAGTCACACTACAGCTCTGTGGAACTTGCTCAGTATCACTCTGTCACTCGCTCGTTCTGTTTGTCTTGGCGCTGCAGACTGCGCTTTTGTATGGGGCTCCTTTGTCTGTCCACAAAGAAATCCGCAGCTGTCCTGACAGAGCTGCGTTGAGGTCGCTTAGTCTCCCTCTCTCATCGCTCATTCTGTTTATCCTGGTGATGCAAGCTGCCCTTTTGTACAGGGTTCCTGTCTGCATTGGCCCCTTTTTCTGCCCACAAAGCAATCCCAGCAGTCCTGACAGAGTTCCATTGAGCTCACTAAGTGCCCTTGTCTCACTCGCTTGCACTGTTTGTCCCCGCTGCAGGATGCCCTTTTGTACTGGGCCCCTGCCTGTATTGATGCCTTTTTCTGCCCACAAAGAAATCTGCAGCAGTCCTGACAGCGCTTTGGTGAGTTCGCTCACTCCCCCTCCCTCACTCGCTCTCTCGTTCTGTTTCTTCCAGTGCTGCAGGCTGCCCTTTTGTACTGGGCTCTTGTGTTGGGGCCTTTGTCTGCCCACAAACAAATCCACAGTAGTCCCGACAGAGCTCAGTTGAGCTCGGCCACTTCCCCTTCTCACTTGGTCGATCTTAATCTGTCCCAAACACTGATTTCCCAGAGTGACCATGCTGTTGTGCGGCAGGAGTGCAGAAACATATTTTAGCCAGGATGTGCAAAATGACAGCTGTAGTGTTCATAAGGAGTTGTGAAAAAATGCCACTGTTGAAAATGTGGCATGACAGTATTACAAATTTGCAAAATTAGAAGGGTGCGTGTAAACAGTTCAACGCACGCTTGTAACACAGTCATGTTATGGCAGTCCCAACAGAGCTCCGTTGAGCTCGCTCACTCCGCTTCTGTCACTCGCTCATTCTGTTGTGCCGGCACTGCAGGCTGCCCTTTTCTACTGGGCTCCTGCCTGCGTTGCTGCCTTCTTATGCCCACAAAGAACTTTGCAGCAGTTACAATAGAGCCTTGTTGAGCTCACTCACTCGATCATTCTGGTTTTCCTGCCACTGCAGGCTGCCCTTCTGTACTGGGCCCCTGCATGCATTGCTGCCTATTCCTGCCCATAAACAAATCTGCAGCAGTCCCAACAAAGCCCTGTTGAGCTCACCGACTCCCCCTCCCTCAGGTGGTCGTTCTGTGTCTCCTAGCACTGCAGGCTACCCTTTTGTACTGGGCTCCTGCCTGCATTGGTGGCTTTTCTGCTAGAAGGAAATCTGAAGCAGTCCCGACACAGCTCCACTGAGCTTGCTCACTCCCCCTCTGTCACTCTTGCATTCCGTTTCTGCTGGTGCTGCAAGCTGGCCTTTTGTACTGGGCTTCTGCCTGCGTTGCCGCATTTTCTTCCCACAAAGAAATCTGCAGCAGTCACACTACAGCCCCGTTGAGCTCACTCACTACCGCTCTGTCACTCGCTCGTTCTGTTTCTCTTGGCGCCACAGACTGCGCTTTTGCATGGAGTTCCTGGCTGTGTTGGCAACTTTGTCTGTCCACAAAGAAATCCGCAGCTGTCCCGACAGAGCTCTCATCGCTCATTCTGTTTGTCCTGGCGCTGCAAGCTGCCCTTTTATATGGGGCTCCTGCCTGCATTGGCGCCTTTTTCTGCCCACAAAGAAATCCCAGCAGCTCTGACAGAGCTCCGTTGAGCTCACTAAGTCCCCTTGTCTCACTCGCTCGTACTGTTTCTCCCACTGCTGCAGGCTGGCTTTTTGTACTGGGCCCCTATGCCTGTATCGGCCTTTTCTGCCCACAAAGAAATCTGCAGCAGTCCTGACAGCGCTTCGGTGAATTCGCTCACTCCCCCTCCCTCACTCGCTCTCTCGTTCTGTTTCTCCCAGTGCTGCAGGCTGCCCTTTTGTTCTGGGCTCTTGTGTTGGGGCCTTTGTCTGCCACAAACAAATCCGCAGCAGTCCTGACAGAGCTCAGTTGAGCTTGGTCACTCCCCCCTCTCACTCGGTCGATCTTAATCTGTCCCAAACACTGATTTCCCACAGTGACCGTGCTATTGTCTGCAGGAGTATAAAAACATATTGTAGCCAGGATGTGAAAAATGACAGCTGCAGTGTTCATAAGGAGTTGAAAAAATGCCACTGTTGAAAATGTGGCGTGACAGTATTACAAATTTGCGAAGTTACAAGTGTGCGTGGAAACAGTTCAACGCATGCTTATAACACACTCATGTTATGGAGTTTCGTCACTAAATTTTCAACATAGGGATTTTTGGACCTCTGCTCATGAACAGTACTACTGTCATTTTCTTAATCTGTCCTGAACACTGATTTCCCACAGTGAACCATTATTCTGCGCGGAACTGTGAAAACACATTTCGGTCAGGATGTGAAAATGACAGCTGTACTGCTTATAAGGAGGTGTGAAAAAATGGCACTGTTGGAAATGTGGTGTGACAATATTACAAATCTCGAAGTTACAAGGGTGCGTGGAAAGTGTACAGCGCACACCTTAACCTGATCCATTGATGGGCTATCATCACCAAATTTTCAACATAGCCATTTTAGGACCTCTGCTCATGAACAGTACCACTGTCATTTTCTTAATCTGTCCCGAACAGTGATTTCCCACAGCGACCGCTCTATTCTGCGCTGGAAGTGCGAAAACACATTTTGGCTAGGATGGGAAAAATGGCAGCTGTACTGTTCATAAGAAGGTCTGGGAAAATGGCAATGTTGCAAATCTGGAGTGAAAATATTAGAAATTCGCAAAGTTACGAGCGTGCGTGCCAACTGCGCAATGCACGCTCGTAACACAGTCATTTTATGGAGTATCATTACCAGATTTTCAACATAGGCATTTTAGGACCTCTACTCATGAACAGTGTCACTGTCATTTTCTTAATCTGTCCTGAACACTGATTTCCCACAGCGAGAGCGCTATTCTGCGCCGGAAGTGCAAAAACACATTTCAGCCAGGATGTGAAAATGACAGGTGTACTGCTCAGAAGGAGGTGTGACAAAATGCCAATGTTGAAAAATCTCAACATCTTTGTGTACATTCGAAGTTACGACGTCAGTAACAACTGCGCTTGCGCTTGTAAAACAGTCATTTTTTGGATTTTTTCCACAAATTTGCAACATAGACTTTCTGAGAGCCCATCTCATGAACACTGGCACTGTCGTTTGTTAATCGGCCCCGAAGGGTGATTCCGCACAGTGACCGCAAAACCACCTTTCGGGCCTATTAATGCCATGACAGTTCAAGAATTCATGAGAAGGGGTCCCAAAAACCCCATGTTGAAAATTTGGTGAAAAAATTCCCCAAAATGCCGAGATATGCACTAAAGTTGAAAAAACCCTATTTATTACATTATACAGCTTACGGCATTTCCTCAGATCGCGGTCGGCTTTGAAGAGTGCAGGCGTGTTCCGGTCCAGTGAAGATCGCTCCGTGCTCGGAGGTAAGTATGGGGTGAGGGGTGTGGGAGGCTGGATGCGCAGTGGGTGGAGTGCGGGTTGTGGGGAGGTGCGGGGTGACTATGGGGGACCGTTTCCTTTCTTCAGGTACAGAAAGCGTTGGGGCCGCTTCGACATTCGGGGCATAGAGCACGCAGGGTGGGCTCCCAGCATGCCACGAGTCTGGGAGTGGGGACAGCTGTAGCTGACGGGGATTGGACACCCCGTTGGCCAGAAGCAACAAAAGGGATTTATTTCTGCCGATGGGGATTGGGCACCCCATCGGCAAACAACTAAAAGGGGGATTTATTTCTGCCGGCCAGGGGACTGGGCATCCCGTCGACAGAACAACAAAGGGAGGATTCCTTTCTGCTGACAGGGAGTGGGCTCCCCCATCAGCAAATAAACATGGGGGGGTACATATTGTTTGTGAATATGGTGACAAGCTGCCGCCATGTTCACAAACAATACCACAGCTGCTACATCCCGCCCTGCAATGACGGGTCGCTCCCTCATTGCAGCAGATGGCTGACGCTGCAGTGCCGAAGGGGCCCCTGATTGCAGCGGCTATTTGCTTTAAAGTTGTGGCACTGCTGGCTGAACTAGTGTCAGCAGCAGCGTGCCACGGCATTGGGGAACGGGGGACAAGCCTTTGCAGGCTGTGGGGGCATTGGGCACAACAGTGCCAAGCCTCCACAACCTGCTTCTGCGAAAACCTGCATAACATGTTTCTTGCGCATGCGCGCAATCAACATAATGACTAAAAAACATTTTGAAACATATTTTTATTTTTTTTAATTTTTTTTATTACAAAGCCATTGTATAATAAGAATAATGCACTCCAGGGTGTGTATTGTGCTGGGATAATGTCACTTCTCGGGTACTGGATGCAGCCCACCAAGGCATGACATTATCTCAGCATGACACACACACCCTGTTGTGCATTATTCCTTTATTATAAAATGGGTAAGAGAACAAAGTCTTGTGACTGGTCAGATGTGATCACATGATTGTGCGTTATTCCAGCACAGCAGCACAGGTCAGAAATACTTTATGTTCTGAAACTCATTGATCAGTTTTTAAAATAAAAATTAGTTGACCCATTATATAATCACAGTAAGACACTCCATGATGTGCATAATTGTGTGCAGTTGTTAGCTAATGGCACTTCTCAGGTGTGTAAGGCACTCAGTATTGCTTCATATCTCAATTCCCGAGGCATGCTATTATCCCACAATAATGCACACCTTGTCATGTCTTATTGCTTAAGTGTCATTGTGGTTGCTAACTTGCAGTGTGAATGTGGTTGCAACCCTCTAGTGTTCGTGTGGTTGATAACCTGTAGTGTCGCTGTGGTTGCTAACCTGTACTGTTCCTTTTGTTACTAACCTTGTAGTATCAGTGTGATTGCTAACCTGTAGTGTCCATGAGAGTGCTAACCTGTAGTGTCCATGTGGTTGCTAACCTTCATTGGCAGTGTGGTTGTTGACCTGTAGTGCTTATGTGGTTGCTGACCTGTATTGTCAGTGTGGTTGCTAACCTGTAGTGTCCATGTGGTTGTTAACCCGTAGTATTAGTGTGGCTGCTAACCCATAGTATCGGTGTGGTTGCTAACCCGTAGTATTAGTGTGGCTGCTAACCCATAGTATCGGTGTAGTTGCTAACCCATAGTATCAGTGTGGTTGCTAACCTATAGTATAAGCATGTTTGCTAACCTGTAGTGTCCATGTGGTTGCTAACCTGCAGTGCCTATGTGGCTGCTAACCTGTAGTATCACTATGCTAAGCTGTAGTCTCAGTCTGGTGGCTAACCTGTAGTGCCTATGTGTGGTTGCTAACCTGCAGTGTCATTGTGCTTGCTAGCCTGCAATATCAGTGTGGTTGTAACCTGCTGTATCAATGTGGTAGTTAGCCTACAGTTTCACTGTTAGCTAATCTGCAGTATCATTATGGTTACTAACCTGAAGTGTCACTGTGATTGATATGAAACACATAAGTACGGTGCAAATATCGATTATGAATGGCATTTTAAAATTTATTAAGGCAAAAGCGTACAGAACACAAATGGCTCTGGTGCTTCAGGATGCTCTACCCTTCCTCATGGAGCCTGGGGAAGGGGTGGAGCACCCCGAAGTGCTGGAGCTGTTTGTGTTTTGCACACTTTTGCCTTCATAAATTTGAAACCAGCATTCACTGTATTTGCTCAGTATTTTTGTGTTTCGTGGTGCTCTTCAGGACGTTGAGGGCAGCAGTACCACAAATGGTAGCTAGTCTGTTTGGATTGTTGTTTAGTGTGATTTGCTAAGCTGCAGTTCCAGTGTTGTTCTAACTTGTAGTGGCAGTGTGGTTGCTAACGTGTAGTATCAGTGCAGTTGCTAACCTACAGTGACAGTGTGGCTACCAACTTGCAGTAACACTGTGGTTTCTAACCTATAGTGGCTGTGTGGTTGATAACCTACAGTGGCAATATGGTTGCCAACCTGTAGTATCCTTCGTTCTCCTCAGGATTTTCAAAATGTTAGCTGCTGTGTCTAAAGTGACTCCAGACTATTTAGTCACTTTGTGAAATCATGAGCCACACCACTATATACACTGCCAAATTAGTTATTCTAAACCACATACTATGCTATTGCTAAAATGGCGTGAACAGAAGGTTTTAGCCTCTGTTGCTCGGGTAACTTTAAAAATTGTTAGAAATTTTAGCCACACGCTAAAAACATTTGCCGGTGGCGACATGGCGAGTGGCTAATGGGAACATAGAGTATCAGTTTGATTGCTAACTTGCAATATCAGTGTGGTTGCTAACCTGTAGTATCCATGCAGTTGCTATCCTACAGTGGCACTGTGATTGCTAAGCTGTAGTATCAGTGTGGTTGCCAGTGTGGTTGCTAACCTATAGTGCCAGTGTGGTTGCTAATCTGTAGTCTCAGTCTGGTTGCTTATTTGCAGTGTCTATATGGTTGCTGACCTCTAGTGCCAGTCCGGTTGCTAACCTGCAGTATCAATAAACTGGCCCAGTGGCACAGAGAGCTGAGGTGCCTATCGCCTTACCTCTTACCATGCCGCCGGCAACCCAGGGTCGGGACCAAGCTCAGGTCACCTGGGGTTGGCTGGGGGAGAGGACTCAGGATCAGGAAGACAGCTGTCCTCTCCAGGGTAGTGGTGGGTTGTTGGCTTGTCCTTGGCTGCCCCTGGGTGGAGGCCTGGAGGTAGCTCTGGCAGCTAGAGTGGCAAGGAAGAAAGGGGTTGTGGTCATGTGTTGCGTGCACACCTTCATGCGTACGCATTTACATGATGCCATGGCAGGGGAACCAGGGGAGAAAAACAGAAAATGGCGGTCGCAGGGTCCATGAAATACAGTGTGCCCGCCCTTGCTCCGCACTGCCACTGGCTTGCTGACCCCACAAATCTAGATGCTGGGTTTCCGGGTGGGTGGAGGACAGCCCTTCCTTTCCCAGCCCCCCATGGGGGGGATCTATGGATAATAAGAGGGCTTGGCAAGTTGAAGGTCACTTGCCAGGTGAGGGAGGCAGGGACAGGACAGAGCAGCCACCTGTGGCATGACCAGGTAGAAAAGCCTATATGGAAAAGTAAAAAAAAAAACCACAGTATCAGTGTGGTTACTAACCTATAGTGGCAATGTGGTTACCAACCTGCAGTATCTCTGTGGTTCCTAACCTGCAATGTCAGTATGGTTGCTAATCTGTAGTATCAGTGTGGTTGCTAACCTGTGGTGCCAGTGTAACCCCCCCCAATGGGTGGGGCTTACCTGAGTTCTCCTCACGACTATGCTCCGCCACCAGTCCTGTTCCTGGGTGCTCGTCTTTATGCTGCTTCTGGTCCAAGTTGGTAGTCCTGTGTGGGGGGATGGAGGAGTGCCATTTTCAGTAAAATCACCAGCTGGTCGAAATGGAGGAGCACACCACCGCGCAGCTCGCATCAGTAATGTGTGAGCTGTCTAGTGTGCATGCTCAGTAATAGTGCTATGGTGCTCGGGGTAAAAGCCACTCTGGCAGCTCCTCCAGCTCTATCTTGGCATGCCCTAGCCTCTGTAGGTACAGAAATATCAAAGGGGGTTCAGAGGCACATTAGGGGATAGGGCAGAGAAGGAAAATAGAATGTTTAAATGCGTGCTGTTAAGCGCATTTACTAAGAGGTGGTGCAAGTAACTTTAAGAACAGCTGAGGCTGCTATATGTGTGAATGAGCCTGCCTGCCACCTAGGGCATCAGCACAACAGCACTAGTGACAGGTAGGGGGAGAGTCTGCCATCAGACACCATTGCAGAGTGGCAGTTAATGGATTGTGGAGACAGTTAAATGTAAAACAATACTGTTTCTCTGCAAAAAGACTCTAAAATCAGGGCTATGTTTAAAGTGTTATGCAGCAGCCATATTTGTCACCCCGACCCCATAATCAGCCAAACAAAGTTTAAGGAGCCATGGAGGACTGAGAAATGGCTCCCTATCCTATGTGAATTTTCATTTTTAATTCTTAGGTTTTTGTATGGCCCCAGAATTGTTTGTGGGGCAATCATGTGTTACTGTTGTACTACTCATTGAGACTTTTTTTTTACATATACATTGTCCCTTAACTCTGAATATTGATGGAGTTATAGCTTGTTAAAGTAGTAATATTATCCTATGAGAATTTACATTCTTTTATTTTTATCACAATTTTATTAAGGTTTTATCACACAAAGTCATTACAACTTGCACATAAGTAACATAAAAATGAATCTCGCCATGCAATAGAATACATTCTCTGTTCCCAGCATTGATTAACATAACATATTATGATTTCCCCAGGGGGAAAAATAAAACATAAAATATAAAAACCATCTCTGAGTGAATAGTCCCTTGGAATAACCCAGGACAGAGCCTTCAAACTGTAGTCGATACTGACATGGGGTAGAGCATTGTAAAGATGAATAAGACCACTTGCCACTCTGAAGCAAACAAGTCTCACACAACACGATCAACATAAAAAGAAAAGGAAACAAATGAACAATACACAAATAACAATACAGTGCATCCCAGCATGAATAGGCGAAGGAGGGTGCCGCCAATAAATCAAACAAGACCATTCAACCGAGTCATCAGAGCAACTACGGGGGAAGGGGGCACTAAGATCTCATGGTAGTAAAAAAAACATAAGGAGCAATCCTGACTGGAGAAGTGGAGCCACACTAGATGAGGTTACAATGAAAGTGCCACCATCTTACCTCTGTATACTCCTCTAACTGTGTTCCACCAGGATTTCAAGGGTAGTTTTATTCTCTCTTTCTGCTATAAAATTAAAAAAGGGCAGCCACCGTGCCTTAAATTTTTCTTTAAGAAGTCTTAGCTTAGCAGTGACTTCCTCCATCTCCATTATAGTTTTACATAGAGAGTACCATGAGTTCAGAGTTGGGAGGGGTCCGAATTAAGCCATAGACATGTAATGGCTTTCAGGGCCGCAGCCACAAAAATATAATATAGATATTTCTGAGATTTCGTGGTAATCCTGGGGGGATAACCCTAACACCCAATATTGAGTCTCTGAGGGTAGTTTTATATCAAGTATATGCTCTACCATTTGAATTATCATATCCCAGTAATTTTTAAGCTTAGGGCAGCTCCAGAATATATGAGTATGAGTACCTACTTCCTGGCAAGTCCTCCAACACAAGTCAGAAGTCTGGGGGCCAAATGTTCAGTAATCACTGGTGTGCAAAAGTATCTCATCACCACCCTCTATCTGAATATTCTCCGGAGACCAGAAGCTATGGTGGAGTGCACCCCCTTCCAAACTTGTAACCAGTCTCCCTCCTCAACTGAAATCCAGCCTCTGTGCCATTTTTCTTTTAAAAAGTCTAAGGAGTGGGTTCCAAAGTAGAAAAAAAGGCCACAGTCTTGGATTCTAGACCCCTCTCCCCTCTTCAGGAGAATAGTGAAATAGGAAATCCCAAAAGTAGATTGCTTTCCCTTCCCCAAAGGACTTACCCTCTCCTCTAAAAAAATGTCTAATCTGAAAAAATCTGAAAAGATCCCAAGGGGAAGGTGTAACTCCCTGACTAACTGTTGGTATGACCTAGAACTACTACCCTCAGAAAATTGTCTGACTAAACAAAGACCCTGGTCAGGCCATCTTCAAAACCCTAGGTCCATCTTAAGAGGTGCAAAGTCAGTGCAGGCTCTTAAGGGGGTAAATGCCCATAATTTCAAATTTAGTCTGAACTTCTTGCACAAAGTAAGCTATGTACACTTCAGGGTGACTGACCAGGGATTACTAAAAGATAGACTGTGAAGCCCAGCCTTATCCATAAAAATTAAATCAGCTGTATTAACACATGGAAAAGCAGGTTTTTCCAAATCTACCCATAGAGGAACTTCCTCTGTAGTCATGAGTGGGGACAGGGCTTGTAGTTGAACTGCCCAAAAATACTTAGAAAAGTCTGGTAGTGCCAGCCCGCCCTGGGGCTTCCCTCTTAGTAATATACTCCATTTAATCCTAGGAGGTTTACCTGCCTGTATAAATTTAGAGATTGAAGATTTAAGTGATTTCCAATGGGGGGTGGCAGCAAAGGAAAAGTGTTAAATAAAAAATAAATTGAGGTAAAACATTCACCCTTATACATTCAACTCTCTCTGAAAGTGACAATGGAAGTTCATTCCAATGGTTAGTCTGCTTGGACCATCTGTAGCAAATTAAAGTGATTAGACTGGTATAAATTTTCAAGGTTTTGTGAGATTCAAATACCCAAATACTTAAAACCCTCCTTCGGGAGGATCACATGATGCCACTGAAGGGCTAGCAGCTCAGAGAACCTACTCCCACCTCAGCTCTCACAATCTACTAAAATTCTCTAACTCTACAACATTATTTGTAAGTGTCTACTCACCATTCAACTTCCGATAGTCTCCCGGAACAACCGAGGTGAAGTTGGACATGACTTAAAACTTTCTTGAAGCAGATCAAACCGTTCAAAGTCTGAGGCCTATCTGTGGTATGGAGGCAGAAATGCAGCAGGCACCTCCCCCGCATGCTCCACTGCAGACACCGGAAAAAAACCCGAAACGCTCCAGAGGGCAACCGGGCACTGTTGTTAAATCTGATATATCCTCGACCTCTGCACAAGCTGTGGCTCCCCTAACTGAGCAGAGATTCATGGAGGAACTGCACCTGTTTCGCACAGCCCTTCAAGACCTCACCTCGAAGCTCAAATCTATGCATGGGGAGCACAGAAATGCAACTAGAGTGATTAAGGATGTGGTGGCCAGGACAACATCGCTGGAGGGCTGGAAAGCCTCAATGGAACCGGAACTCCCTGCACTTCGTCAAAAGCTACATCGTATGGAAGCCAAACTGGAAGACCGAAGTCGGCGTAACAACATTCTTATCTTCGGCCTTCCAGAAGACACCGAAGGAGCTGCACCAATTACCTTTCTACAGCGGATGCTAACTAAAATAGCTGGGCCCTCTCACAACAACACCAGATATGTAATAGAGAGGGCCCATCGTTCTCTTCAACCTAAACCGGCTGCAGGGAAGCCACCAAGACCTCTCATGCTCAAATTTCTCAATTACCTGGACAAAACGCATGTCTTGGTGCAAGTCAGCGATCTTCAGGAAATTTTGTGGGAAGGCCAGCAGTTACGATTTGCACAGGCTCTTCCAGCAGCTATCCGGTAGTGCAGAGCAGCATATCACACCATAGTTACCAAGTTGATTGCTGCCAGTATAAGATACAAGGTACAATATCCATCAAAGCTTTCTGTTTATTATAAAACCGCCTGGCAAAGCTTTGACACTGCGGAGCAAGCCCTTTCTGAACTTCAAGCCTTGATTCCAGACTTGTTCAAGCCACGTTGAAATCTAGTGCTGGATTTCAGTTGAATAACACGAATGTGCGAAGAAAATCCTTGCACCTTCCATTACCACATGAGGGCACCAGAGCTCCGCATCTGTGCTTATGGCTTAATATTGTTGTGACATTTCTGAATCATTTAATACAGCTGTGACTTGTGGTGTGCGATCCAAAGAGAGATTCCCCTGTTTTCTCATTTCTTGTTTTTCTCCTCCTGCAGTTAAGGAGGTAATAAATGTTTATAATCTTTGGAGACCCATTAGCATGTTTGTATTAAGAGGGGTCTTGTCTCTCTACATTACTACAGTCTACAGCTCTGATTTGTGAGTGTGATCCAAAGAGACATCCCCCTGTTTTTTCATTTCTTGTTTTTCTCCTCCTGCAGTTAAGGAGGGAATAAATGTTTCTAATTTTTGGAGACCCATTTAGCATATCTACATTAAAGAGGGGTATTGTCTCTCCACATTACTACAGTCTAATTGCTTTCTATTGTTATTTACCAGGGTAGAGGATTGCAATTCCATTGTTTCAGCATATTAAAGTTATACATTATGATGTTATGATATTTTCATGCTGTTGGGAGAGTTGGGGTGGGAAGGGGTGATCTGAACTCTGCAACTTGAGAAGGGTGTTATGTACCAGAGTAAGGGGTTGGGGATACTTGCAGCTTTTTACTTTGTTATTTCTTGGACAGTCATTTTGCTTAATTGTATTTCTTCTGGGTTGCTCATATGTAACCAAAGTCAGAGGACAATCCTTAATGTGCCATTTTGTGGTGCAAGCCCCTTCGCCGCTCAAAATAGTTGCACAGGGGTGTGGCCAGGGCGATATTCAATGGAGTTGAGCTATGGCGCAACTTCTTTGAATATCGCCTCATAACACTACTGTGCATGGCAGTGGAACTGAGCCAGCGCAAGTGGTCTGAGTGGAGCATTGAGATGCGGTGGTGCAAATTCCATTGCGCCATGCACAGCACCTGCGATACTCAAAGGGTGACATGCAAATTCTGGGATTCTTTATATTTCAGGTCTTTGAGTCTCCAGGCCTCCTTCAGCACCCATTCCTTGGATTGGAAAAGTGCCATGCGGACCACCCATGATCTAGGTCTAGCCGAGGAGCTAGTTGGCTTGACCACTAAGGATCTGTGAGCTCTATCCATGGTGAGATCCATGTCGGAGGGTATTGAGAGAGTTGATCGCAGTAGGTGTATGAAATCGATCGCGGTGGGAATTTCCCAAATTGCTGTGAGCGTGGGGTTTTGGGGAACATGTAAGGGTGATGGGAAAGAAGGAAGGGCAGCTAAAGGCATGACAAAGGGAGGGAGGGCTCAGGTATGCAGTGCAATACTGTTTTTCTTATTTTCTTTCTGTACTTTGAAAATTCTTGTTCTCTTTGGCCTAAGGAGCAATACTGGCAAAAATTCTCAATATGATGGTTACTTATAAAGTGTGTTCTTGGAATGTGAAAGGGACCCAAACTCTGGTTAAACATGCCAAGGTACTGCTGCATCTCAGTAAATTAGACATAGATGTAGCGTTTCTTCAAGAAACCCATTTGCCTCCCCAAGTCCTACAGTTCAGAAGGTCCTGGGTGGGTCAAGCTTTAGAGAGTGGGCCTGACACATGTAAAGGGGTGTAGCAATCCTCATAGTATGGAGAGTACCCTTTCATCTATTGGAAACCATTGTAGATTCCCAACATAGATATATTTTGATTAAGGCCTTACTAGGCCACTCCGAGTTGGTACTCGGCTCTATATATGGCCCTAATATAGAGAATCCTTCCTTCTTCATTTCCCTCATGAATGACCTGATCCCATGGTCCTCCCTTCCCATTGTACTGGGAGGAGATTGGAATCTAGTTTATTGCAATATCCTGGACCGTTCAAGAGGGTACCTCTCGTCTCTCTCTCCCCTGCACAAATTGCCATCAGAGAAATGATGGACTCTGTTGGTTTAATAGACCCCTGGAGGGCTCTTTTCCCTCACCAGAGGGAATATTCCTTTCATTCTTTTCCCCATAACTTGTCTTCCCATTTTGATTATTTTCTTCTGGAGACTGAGCACCTTTCATCAGTTTTATCCTGTAACTGCCTCCCTAAAGTGATCTCAGACCACCATCCCACTTTATTATGTTGGAGTCCTGGCTCGCCTTTCTTTAAAGATAAGGTCTGGAGATATAATAGTCAATTGTTTCGGTCAGAACATCTGCAATCCTGGCTCACAGACTTCATTACTAATTTTCTCAGTCTCAACACCCCCACTATGCCCAAGCTAGATATTCTATGGGGAGCTCTTAAATGTTCATTGAGGGGGGAAATTATTCGCCTGGCCACAGTAAAAAAAAAAAAATTGATTACCTCCAAAGTAACTTCTGCTCTACTACAAGACATCAGGAATTCAGAACTAACACTTTCCACCGATCCCACCCTAGATGAACTAAGTGCCTTCGAAATTCTCAAAGACCACTATAATTCAATTCTAACTGAAAAAGCAGAACATCTTATACGCTCCAAAATCCACTACTTTGATCAGGGGGACAAGGCAGGAAAGCTCCTGGCTTTACGTCTCAAGGCACAGGCCTCCGACAAAATTGTTTCATGTATTCAAAACTCTAGAGGGTAAATTGTTACTTCCCCTCGAAATATAGTAAACTGTTTCCAGGAGTATTATAAAACTTTATATTCTCAGTCTTCTTCCCCTTTCAACCAGCAGCGGTAGATCAGTTCTTACAGATGATTCAACTTCCTCAATTGAATGCTAGTCAAGCAGACATGCTTAAGGCACCTATCTCCTGGGACGAAATAGACCTGGCCATTGATTCCCTTCCCTTAGACAAAGCCCCAGGACCAGACGGTTACACTGCAGAATTCTTCAAACTCTTTAAAACACAAGTACCATCAGTTCTCCTAGATTCATACAATTATATGTTTAATCATGGTATTTCAGATTTCTCTCTATTTGAAGCCACAATCGTGGTTCTCCTCAAACCTGATAGGGACCCCTTTCTAATTACTAACTATTGTCCTATTTCTTTAATTAATGTTGATATGAAGATACTTGCTAAGATTCTGGTTACTAGGTTGACTAAAGTGTGGCATGGTCTTATAAGTAGAGAACAGGTTGGTTTTGTTGCGGGGTAGTGTGTCCTCCGATCATATGCACAAATTGGCCTATCTGATCTCTGCATTCAGGGAATCCCAAATTCCATCTGCCCTGGTCTCCCTGGACGCAGAGAAAGCATTTGATAGGGTTTCCTGGGACTATTTATTTTATCTGCTACATCTCTTTAACATACCAGCACAGTACATCAAATGGATCAAGATTCTCTACACACAACCCTCTGCATGAGTACTTTGTAATGGCCATTTATCATAACCCTTCAATCTGCAGCAAGATACCAGACAGGGATGTCCACTTTCCCCTTTTCTGTTTGGCTTATATCTAGAACCGCTCATTAGACGCATCAACAATTCCCCCAATATTTCTGGCATATCTATTGGTCCATATCAGTATAAACTCTCGGTGTATGCCAATGACATGTTACTGCATGTGACATACCCCTCCACATCTGCTTCTGCTGCACTCAAACTTATCATGTAATTTGGGAAATTCTGTAATTATAAATTCAATGTAACTAAGATGGAACTAATGCCTCTAAATGTCCATACATTCTCAGCAGATGTTTCTCATCTAGGGCTCCATTAGACTAAGGATAAACTAAAATATTTGGGGATATATCTTTCTTGTTCCAAAGTCAAGATGAAACAATACAATCTTGACAAAGTTCTTGCTCAAATTAAAATAGATCTCTCCCGCTGGTCCGTGCTTCCACTCTCCCTCTGGGAACGCATAAATGTAGTGAAAATGAATGTTCTTCCTCGACTATTGTACTCCTTACAGATGACGTGTCTCTTTTTACCTAAAACTTGGTTTATGCAAATCCATAGACTTATATCTAACTTTATATGGGGCGGCAAGACTCCTCAGAGGGCTCTCTTTAAACTAAAGAGGAGTACAGTGAATGGAGGTCTACAACTTCCAGATCTTCTTCTTTATCAGTTCTCCATTACATGTTCAGTCCTTACCTACTGGTTGAAGGCTGAGACAATTACAGATCAGACCCAATATCATCCTTTGTGGCTTCAAATAGAAAAGTCCCTTGCCTCCTTACATAGTATAACTCTCAATACTCTCATATTTATCCCGTTTAAGAATCTAATCAAAAGTCTTTGGGACTTACCCATTGGGATAACACTTCGAATGCATGCCCAACTTTGTACCACATTCCAGATATCCTTGGTAAGAGATGTCTCCCAACCTATATGTGGTAATCTCAATTTCAAGATTGGAGGACTATCTCTTCCATATAGTTTTTGGCCAGGGAATATTCAACTCAAAGTCATAGACTTACTACAAGAATATAAACTGATGTCATTCCAAATAGCCCGTGTGCAGTTTAATCTCCCCAACTCTTTTGCCTTTAAGTACATCCAAATACTACACGTTATCACAACATTTTGGGCCAGGACCTTGGGAACAAAATTTAGCAGGCCCGCTTCTCCTGGTCATTTCTAACTTACCTTCATCCCATCTTATTTCTTTTCTCTATCGCCTCCTAAGGGATGGCAAAGAGGAACTGCGAGGAACACCACACTACGTCTGGGAACAGGCACTACCTTCAGACTCCCCAACACTGTGACCGTGGTCCAAAATCTGGTTACATCTGTATCAAGATGTGAAGTGGATTAGATACCGCATTCTACAATTTTATGTTCTACATGATCTATACTATACCCCGGCCAGACTATATCAAATGAGGAAGCTTCCCTCCAATCTTTGTTCCCGGTGTAAGGAATGTCCTGGTATGCTACTGCATATTTTATGGGAATGTAATCAAGTTACATCCTTCTGGTCCGTCGTCAAATCTAAATTGTATCCTCTCTTGGGTCTCTCTGAAGCCTATAAACCAGAAATTTGCATAATAGGGGAATATGGGGGACTTTTGATTGGTAATCAATGTAAACATATGGCACTAATATCTCTATGTGCCAAGAAAGTAATCATGCAGCACTGGCTGGATCAGAGCACTCCCACGTTCACTGAGCGGTTGACAGAGATACTCTTTGCCTTACAGGCAGAATGCATCATCGCCCAAACAACAAAAATACCACATTATTATCAGACAGTATGGGCCCCCTTACATACACTATTAACCATTTAATTGCATAATCTACAGATTACAAAAGTTCTCAACAGTTACTACTATAAAAACTAATATACTCTTTAGGCATTTTCCAGTAATTGCACCCAGGGCCAATACAGCCATAGATTAACCTTTCTGTATACCTGAGGGTGGGGGAATGGAGGGTATGGGATCAGGGGGGGGGAGATTAGGAGGGTAAATCAGTGCATGTCTCAAATTTTGGAGTGATGTGTATAAAAAATTATAATACTATATATCATTCATTAGAGTTTTTTTTGTGAATATTTATCATTGTAGAATCTCTCCATCTTATATTTCTTTTATGTCAAAATGAAACATGTAACAATCTATTTTTTACATCTGTAACAAATGACAGGAAAATATCTTCCTAACAATAAAGCATAATGTGAAAAAACCCACTTTCGCCCAACTGAAGTGACCTACGTTAGGTAATGAACCTGGCAGAGACGGTCCAATAGGCAGCATTAATGTTTTGGAGTCATTAATTTTAAAACCTGACACCTTCCCAAAATCAGTCAGAATCGAGTGTCAACAGATCGCAGATCAGCACCACGGCGACACATACAACAAAGTATCGTCCGTGTATAGAGACACCTGAATTTCTGTACCTCCTACCCTAATACCCTGATAATTCTCCACTTGCCTGATCAAAGCCGCAAGGGGCTCCATACTAAGAGCGAACAGTAGGGGAGAGAGCGGACAATCCTGCCTAGTACCCCTTTTCTATTTTAAACCTATTTGATATAACATCATCTACCTTCACCAGTGCCCATGGCTTTCTGTAAAGATTATCAATCCCCTTTCTAAATTTATTGCCAAAGCCAAATTTCCTAAGAATATGGTCCAGAAATATCCAGTCTAAGCGATCACATGCTTTCTCTGCATTAAGCAAGATGACCGCATTCAAGGTTTGTGGGGGAAAGTATTTAGAAGAGGATAAAGTGTTCAGGAGCAAACGGATGTTGTCCTGTAAATACCATCCCAGGATAAATCTCATCTGATCAGGATGTACCAGGGAAGGAATCACTCACTGGAAATGAAGACTTCATGCCTTGGAGAAAATTTTTGCATCCTGATTAAGGAGGGAGATTGGGCGATAACTGGAGCAGTCCAATAGGTCCTTCACTGGTTTGGGAATGACTGCAATCAAAGCAGCCCCCCATGTACCCAGGGTGGCTCCTCCTATATGAGCTTCATTACAGACTTTGGTAAGCAGAGGTGCTAAATCGGCTGCAAAGCATTTGAAAAACTCAGCCATGTACCCATCCGGGCCCGGCACTTTACCAGTACTAAGAAATGTTATAACCAGCTTGATCTAATCTCCAGTAAAAGCTACCTCCAGCAGGTCTCATTGGGTGGCTGTTAAAGAGGGCAGTTCAATATGAACTATATCTGTAACTACTTGGGAATGGTTCGGACACCTTTCTTTTGTGTAAAGAAGGGCATAGAATTCTAAAAATTTGTTAGCAAACTGGATAGGATAGGTGGCTATCCACCTGGGTAGGGTTTTACTCCTGATCTGGGGAATAAATCTGTCTGCTTCCTGTTTTTTCAACTGCTGGGCAAGCAGTTTGCCTGCTCTTTCCCCCACCTCATAGTACTTTTGTTTGGTATAACGCAAGGCATTCTCTGTTCTGCGGAGCATCAGAGCATTGTAGGAGGCCCTGGCTTCTTGCAATTTAGGGAGTAAAGTTTTATCCCTCATTCTTTTATGTTCTTTCTCAAGCTCTTCTATTGTTTCTAGAGACTGCTTGACTCTAGATTGGTATTGCCTATTCAGATAGGCTGAGTGACTAATAATTCTGCCCCTCAGGACAGCCTTCAGGCCGTCCCATATGAATTTGATGGGGGAATCGGTCTCCTGATTTTCATTTAAATAATGTTTAATTATATCCCTAAGTGAAGTAACAAAGGCCTGATCTTTTAAAAGCCCAAAATCAAACCTCCAACTCCCCTGTCACACCCCTGATTCCCACTGAACTTCTGCCAGGGTCATAGCAAGGTCAGAGAATGTCACCGGCTGGATCGTAACTTCTTTAAAGAAATATGCTAATTTCTTTGGAGTGTAAAATCTGTCAATCCTAGACTAGGAATTTGTTACAGGTGAACAGTAAGTAAAATGTTCTCAGTCAGGTTATGAAAACGACACAGATCCACCAAACCTGATTCAGCAGTTAGATTCCTCAATAATTTAGAACATGACTTTTCCCCTTTCGTGCTGGGTAGGTTCCTGTCCAGGGAGTGATTCTATACACAGTTCCAGTCCCCTGCCATAATCAATTGGCCTTCTGGCAAAACGGAAGTAGTCTGAAATATCGATCTAAAAAAAGACCCTGATGGTGGGGTGGGCGCATAAACTGAAGCCAAGTGGAGAGGTTTTCCTCCAAAGTCCCCTGTTAATAGAACTAAATGGCCAAAGCCCTCAACTTGAACATTTCTTACTGTATAGGGAAGCCCCCTTTTAATTAATGTAGCCGTCCCTGATTTAGGTGAATGGGGGTGTGAGTCTGAATATACTGACCCCACCCAGGACCTCCTTAGCTTGTCATGCTCCCCTTTTGATAACTTTGTCTCCTGTAAAAACGCAATGTCACAATTAACCCTTCGAAGCTCTTGCAATATTCTAGCCCTCTTAACCATATTATTAATACCCTTTACATTTATAGAGCAAATCTTAAGTGATGCCATCTAGAAAGAAAATCCAACCAATTAAATACATGTTCGGAGCCCCCCTCCGAGCTCCTGCCCCCCTCCATCCCCCACCAGGATGCACCACAACAAGAACAATCATAAGAAATAAAAAATAGAACCCCAACTAGAACTACAACTAGGAAGAAAATAGAAAGATGGGGATAACAGTAAACCACTATTATCTCCCGTTGGGATGTGGTCCAAACCCTGCCACTCCCAGAGGGCCCAAACTTGGTAGCAGGCCTTGGAGGCCAAATAACCTCCTTCTAACTTGATTGGATGTACGAGGAGCAGAGCACTCCCAGTGCCCGAGGTTGAGATCCCTAGGTGAACCCAAGATGTCTAACCTTCTGCTCTGTGGGCTCACTCCGGCACACAAAAGCCTAAGTGGAGTGCCCCGGGCAAAATTTTAGGGTGGTGGCAGCCAGAATTTAGCTTGGGAGACGGGGATCAAGAACCATCCCCCTAATCCCCAGAACCAAACAGCAGGGGAAAGACACAACAAATTAGTTCAATTATGGCCATCAAAAACATCCTTAATGTATCAATCACCAGCATTGAAAATTAAATGTCGCCGGCCCGGTGGCGCTGAGGGTTGAGGCGCTGGACACCACACCTTGCACCACACCAGCGACCTGGGTTCGGGAACGGACTCGGGCTGCCGGGGGTTGGCCCGGGGAAGGAGGAGGAGTGAGCATCCCCATGGATGCTCTCCTCCTTCGGGGAGGGATACCAGGGATGTTTATTACACCCGACGTCCGGGAGAGCCAGCGGAAGCACCGACTCTCGGGCAACGGGGCTTCCATTTTGGGAGCCGGGGAGGGGAGGACGCCATCAGGCACTTGGCAGTGGCAGGCGTGCGTACGCATGTTCCGCCCGAGTCCGGTGTCCTCAGTGGGAGGGAGAAGGAGGGACAAGAAAAAGCAGAAAAAAACCCTCGGCGCTCCTGGGTGATGGCCGCTCCAGCCTTCCAGTCTGCATCACGGGCAGACCCCGCTGTGCAGGTGCTCTGTGGAGGAACAGGCAGGTAGGAGCCACCAAGAGAGGCACTCTAGGGGCAGACTCTGTGAGGGATGGGAGACATTGAGCGACCTGATTGAGAGGAATGGTGAGGGTGAACAAGATGGAAAAAAGTAATTTCAAAAAAAGGAAAAAATAATTAAATGATGGATTCCCTTGTTCTGGTAGTCCCAAATCTTACTTGAAAATAAAAGATTGGTTAATCTTACTGCGAGGAGTAATTGATAACAAATTTTCTGAACCCTGTAATGAGATAAAATTCCCCCTGCCCATGCAACCAGTATAGTAGCATACAGAAAATATTTTGATAAACATTTGAGGAAAGTCCATAAAAGTCATTGTAATTTACTTGCAAAAGCTCCATGATCCTGATTAAACTCTTAGAAGGCCACAGGAATTGCAGGGGAAGAGTATCCCGGGGGGAACAAAATTGCCTGAGCACACCTAAGAAGTCCCATCAACTTAAAGTTCCCCTGGAACCGCCCCCCCCCAGTGTAGAGCTGTTCCCCCTCCCTCCCTCTCCTGAGTCCAAAAGTGCCCGGTGAGGGAGGCCTGTCTCAGACCCTCAAAGTAGATAGCCAACACGGGGATAGATGGGGTCCAGATCTTCCTTGTCAACAAAGATCAAGGCCAAAAGTTCAAAGTCCCAACTTCATGTGGTTGCAATCTTAGGCTGAATCCATCTCGCCAAATTTGCGTGACGGGGAAGCAAAGGGTCAGCGCTCCTCCTTGCCATTTGTTTTCCTACCGGAGCCGCAGTCCAAAGTAAGTCCTCTATTTACTTCTCAGCAAGCTCATCTTTGGTGTCCAGAATCTGAATTCCGAGTGATTCTAAAAATGGGGTTGCAGCCAGGAGCGAGTCGAAGTTGTGAATTCCCTCATTGTCTTGGACCTATAACCTCGTAGGGTATCTGAGAAAAGCTGTCAGGCCCTTCTCCTGCAAAGCTTTGACCGCAAGCAGAATTTTCTTGCACTTAGCTAACATCAGTGGAGGGTAGTCTTGATCGACAAATACCCTTTGACCATCAAGATTTAAGTCTTTCTTGCTCCACGCCATATGTAGAATTTTCTCTTTGGTGGGAAATCGCAAGAACTTAATTAGAATCGATCTAGGGAGGGCTTCTTGCTTAGGCTTGGGGGCAACCTCCCTGTGCGCTCTCTTGATCTCTAACTTACAGTCCTCCTCCAGGGCCAGTTCCTTGCACAGCCAGCAATCCATGAAATCCTCCATATTGTCCTGCTCTGCCCCCTCTGGAATGCCAAAAACTGTTATGTTATTCCTTCTGGCCTCCGCGTCTTCAGCTCTCAAGGTCAGGTCACTTTCCCTCCTGTGCAGATAAGCCAAGGAGTGGCCAAATGCCGTATGTTCGATTTGCACAGACTCCAGCTGAATTTCTACTGTGGCCGTGCGTGTCTCCAGCTTTTTAAAGTCCTTATGCAAACCAGTGATATTAGCATCAATTCTGTGTAGAATCTTAAGCATTCAGTGACTGTCAGCCTTAGTAAAGGTGGAGGTGGTTTCAGATCCCGAATCCTCTCCTTCATCAGCAGAGAGCGTAAGTGCTGAGGATCTGGAGAGAGCGGAGCTGCTAGGCCACTGTTCTGTCAGGGTGGCTGTTCTTCTTTTAGCCACAGAATAAGCCCCTCTATTGGTCTTTCCCATCACCCCGCCTACTAAAAATTGGGAACTCAGGGAATAAATGCATCTTTGGTGCATTGATGGCGATTGATTTAGAAAGATATTTTACCCAGGCTCTCAGAGCACCACTTCATGCTTCCATCAAATATCGTGACATCACCGGAAGTCTGGGAATTTACATTTCTTTCTGTAGTGTTCCACATTGTCAATGGGTAATCATAACAACTGGGTATATTTATTAATTTTATGTATTTATTAATGCTCTTGGAGTAACACCTTTGAGCTAGGAGCTTGTTTACAAAGGTTCCACATCATGGTAAGGTAACAAAATTACAGGTGGATACAAACATAGGTATATACAGGGAATAACCTAATAATGTAACAAATAAAATAAATGCACAATATAATGTACAGAAGAAAGTTATAGTGTGTCTAGATTAAACTGGCAGTACTTAAGTCACACTACAGTAGAGGGATTAGAGTAGGGTGAAGAAGGAGAGGAATAGAGCAGACAGTGGTTGTCTGTCATGAGGCTGTAAATGAGGGGAGAGAGAGGGAGAGAGAGAGAGAGGGAGCTGGAGATGAGTTAGTACTGGGAGAGTGGTAAGGGAGGGACAGTGGTGGGGGTGAGAGAATGAGGACAGGAATGAAGGCATGTGCTGGAGAGAGTGGGGGTGAGAAGGGAGAGGGTGGAGGAGAGATGGGAGAAAGTGGCGTTAAGTGCAGAATCTCAGCAAGGGGGTTCCGCTGGAACTTCCCACAGAGTTATTCCTCACAACAGATGCCAGTCTGCACGGATGGGGCAGTCTTGATCCAGCTTCCCACTCAAGGGACATGGTCAGTACAGGAATAGCACCTCCACATAAATTTTCTGGAGACTTGGGCGGTCTGCTTAGCTCTCCTTTGGTTTCAAACCCTGCTGCAAAACAACGTGGTAAAAGTGAGATCAGACAAAGTCATCACAGTGGCATACATCAACAACCAAGGAGGCACAAAAAGCAGGGAGATGCTTCGAGAGGCCTCTGAACTCCTGAGATGGGCAGAGAAGAATCTTCTCTCTCTGTCAGCAGTACATCTGACAGGGGAGTTAAACATTCAAGCAGACTAGCTAAGTCACGAAAATGTTCACCCCAGAGAGTGGCAGTTGAACCCGGAGGTGTTCAAACTCCTGAGCAACTGGTTCGGTTGACCACAGATAGATCTGTTCACGTCCAGCCGCAATGCTCAGATCCAAAGGTTCTTCAGTCATTTTCAGTGTCCAAAGGCAGAAGCAGTGGATGCTGTGACTCAAGAGTGGTCCTTCAGCAGAGCATATGCCTTTCCTCCACTGCATCTTCTTCAAAGAGTCTTATGAAAAATAAGACACTCAAGAGGAAACTTTCTCCTAATAGCTCCAGAGTGGCCAAGAAGACCATGGTTCTCTGATTGAGTGAATCTAGCTCAGCAAGTACCTTTACACCTTCTGGTGTGAAGAGACCTTCTGTTACAAGGTCCCATTCTCCACCCAAATCCTGGAGTAATGCAGCTTGCAGCCTGGCTCCTGAAAGGAGGATGCTCCTAAAATTAGGTTTCACCAAGAAAGTAGTTGAAACCTTGATGGCTGCCAGAAAGACTTCTATGTCCACAACTTATGCTTGGATATGGACCACCTTTTCATCTTGGGCAAGAGAGAAGGATTTTAAGCCTTCAAAGGCCTCAGTTCCACAGATTTTGGATTTTTTACAGGAAGGCATGGAGAAAGGGTCGTCATTGAGTATGCTGAGAGGCCAAGTATCTCCTTTCGGAATGTCCTTTAGTTTCTCCCTAGAAACTAATAGAGAGGTAATTTGTTTTTTACACGTGGTTACCAGGAGTCATCCAGTGTTCTGATCCCCGGTCCCTTCATGGGATTTTAACCTGGTTCTGAATGCACTCTGTAAGGAGCCTTTTGAACCTCTATCATCCATATTGCTGGATGTTTTGTCCTACAAGGTGTGTTTCTTGTTGGCTGTGTGTTCAGCCAGGTGAATTGGTGAACTCCAGGCCTTGTCTCACAAGGAGCTATACCTTATTATGCATAAAGACAAGGTGGTACTCAGAACAGTTCCATCTTTCATTCCCAAGGTGCCCATGGCTTTCCATGTGAACCAGGAAATATACCTTCCATCCTTCTGTCTGCAACCTTCTCACCCCAAGGAGAAAGAATTGCATAAGTTGGATTTGTGATTGGCAGTTAGGATCTACCTTAAATGGATGGCTGAGTTCCAAAAGTCAGATAGTCTGTTCTTTTTGGAGCAGCCAAGCAAGATCAAAAAGCCTCTAAGGCCACCCTAGCTAGGTGGGTGTGGGCATGCGTTGCTAAGGCCTATGTTGCTGGAAAAAAGAGGCCTCCGACTCTCATCAAGGCTCACTTCACCAGGGCTATGGCAACTTCCTGGGCAGAGAGAGGCGAAGCCTCGGTTTTAGAATTATGTAAGGCATTACAAAAAAAAGTCAGCAGTAGTCATGTTGAGAGTGGTGCAATGCAGTGGCTGTAGGGTGACAGTCTTCAGAGAGACATTCTGGAGGCTGCGGTGCTGCCTCATCTGCAGGCATCTCTCTGGGTTGAGGGAGCAGGTTGCTCGTCTCCAGGCCTAATTTGCTAGGGTTTGGGAGGCCTCCTCCCCCTCCCCCTCCCTGGGACCACCAAATCCACACCCGCTGCCTCAAAGGATGCCAGGAATGAGGAGTGATTGGACAAAGGTGGGATCAAGGGAGGGTGAGGGAGGTGGGTCAGAGGTGCATACAACCTGAGGTTCCAATCCACAACTCCTATGCTGTTCTGGCAGGGTGGGACTGTCTCCATGAGACACCCACAGTGGTGGACAAGGAGGATGTGGGGATCCTCCACAGTGGAGATCCCTAGGGGGATGACACAAGATGCCAGAGGAGAAAGAAGCAACTTCTAGTGGTGGACTCTTTTATTAGGGGGATAGTCTTGGGGGTGGGAAACAGGGAAGTCAGGTGCTTACCAGGCACCACAGCTTGGAAGGATCGGAAGAGAATCCAAAGGATTGCTGGGGCAGCAAGATGGGCAGGAGAGCTAGATGTTATTGTCCACCTGGGGATGCATGACCTGACTGGGGATGAGGTGAGGGCAGTGCAGAGGGGTTCACAGAGTTGGGGAGGGGTCTTAGACAGGTGCCACGCATGGTAACATTCTCAGAAGTGTTACCTATCTATGGCATGGCAGAGGCCAGGGTACTCTGCACCAAGGCATTCAACAAACGGCTGAAAAGCTGGTGTAAAGCTGAAGGATTTGGCTTAATAGGGGACTGGTGGACCACCCGAAGAGATTTGGGCTTGTATGAGAGGGACTGCCTGCATCCATCTGGGGTAACTGAGATCCTTAGTGAGAGGTTTAAATGTTTCATTGGCAAACATTTAAACAAGCCAAGGGGGATGGTGGAATTAAGCAGGGAAAAATCAACTGCCCCTCTCCTCACAGGGTGAGGTAGACAAACAGACTGATACCAGGGCCGGTGAAGCAACAAAAGGAAACACAAAGGAAGAAAACAGCAGGAGAGGCATGGAGGGAGGACATAGGGATCTGGATGGGAGAAGGAGCTGGTAAAGGCAGGGGGGGACCAAAACACAGAAAGTCATGTGTACAAATGCCCGGAGCCTTTCAAACAAGATCCCAGACCTAGCAGTCTTGATGGTGGAGGAAGACCTAGACATTGTTGTGGTCACTGAAACATGATACACAGGAAACCATGACTGAGATGTTACCATACCAGGGTACACAATCTTCAGGAGAGACAGGGAGGGCAAAAAGGGGGAGGGCTGGCTATGTACATCAGAGAGGGGATCAAGGCAATGGAGATATGGGGAAGAGGCTCTATGGGTCACATCAGAGATGGGAAATGGCACCACCATCCGCACTGGAGTTGTCCATAGACCTCCAGCACAAGGGGAAGAAATAGACAGGGTATTAGTGGAAACCATACACAAAATGGCAGAGAAAGGTGAGGTGTTGCTGGTGGGGATCTAAACAAGCCACATGTTAACTGGAAGACATATGCAGCAGCCAATACCAGGAGCAGAGACATCTTGGATGCCCAGGAAGGGGCATGCCTCAGACAGTTGGTGAAGACGCCCACATGGAAGGGAGCAATACTAGACCTGGGTCTCACAAATGGTGACAGAATACTAGATCTTTCAGTGGGCAGCCATCTAGAGACCAGTGATCACCATACAGTGTGGTTTAAGGTGAAGACAGTAGTAGAGTCGAGTCAAAAGTAAAGATCCTGGACTTCAAGATGGTAGACTTTACAAAAATGGGGGAACACCTCCGGAAAATCCTAGCAAAGAGGGAAGGAGGGGGAGGAGTGTAGGAACAGTGGCAGAAACTTAAAGGAACCATAGCAGAGACAACAGGCCTCTGTGTAAAGCTAGTAAACAAAGCAAAAAGAAAGAAAAAAACACTACGGTTTTCAAAAGAGGTAACACGGAAGGTTAGGGAAAAAGCAGGTGTTCAGAAAGTACAAGAAAACACAGAGGGAGAGAGACGGGGAAGTGTACCAGGCAAAACAGAGGGAGGTGGGGAAAGCGGTCAGGTGCGCAAAGGCACAAACTGAAGAAAGGATAGCAAAGTCAGTAAAAGAAGGTGACAAAGCCTTCTTCAGGTATATCAAGGATAGGAAGAAGACCAATGGAGGGATTGTGAGGTTGAATAAAGGGGTGGGGAGGTACAGAGGGGGGCTTAGAAAAAGCAGGAATTCTAAACAAATGCTTTTGCTCAGTATTTACAAAGGAAGGGGAAGGACCAAAATTAGGGGGTAGAAATACACATGGAGGGGGGAGGGAGGTGGACACCAGTCCAGTCACAGAGAAGAGAATCCTAAAGGAACTCTCGAAACTAAAAGTGGACAAGGCAATGGGACCAGATGGGGTGCATCCCACAATACTGAAATAACTCAGGGAGGTACTAAAGGTACCACTGACAGCCTTATTTAACAAATCACTGGAGGAGGGAGTGGTACCAGAGGACTAAAGGAGGACGAATGTGGTACCACCACACAAAAATGGGAGGAAGGTGGAGGCTGGAAATTACAGGCCAGTCAGCTTGACCTCAGTGGTGGAGAAAATCATGGAATCCATGTTAAAGGAAAGGATTGTGGCACATCTGGAGGCTAGTGGGGCACAAGACCTGAGGCAACATGGATTTACAGCAGGGAGATCTTGTAAAAGATATCTGTTAGATTTCTTTGACTGGGTAACTAAGGTGGTGGATCAGGGATAGGCGGTGGACATGGCCTACCTAGATTTTAGCAAGGCATTTTACACTGCCCCCCACAGGATGCTAGTAAACAAGCTGCACAGTCTGGGAGTAGGTCCCAAGGTGGTAAAATGGGTCAGAAATTGGTTGAGCAACAGGACACCGAGGGTGGTGGTGGTGAACGGAGTACAATCCCAAGAGGGAGGTGACCAGTGCGGTTCCATAGGGTTCAATTCTGGGGCAGGTCCTCTTCAATGTCTTCATTAGTGACATTGAGGAGGGGCTGGAAGGGAAGGTGTGCCTCTTTGCCGATGACACCAAGATCTGCAATAGGATAGACACTCCAGACAGGGTGGAAAAAATGAGAAGAGACTAAGGCAAATTGGAGCAGTGGTCAAGACAGTGGCATCTTAAGTGCAAAAAAGTGCAAAGTCATGCACTTGGGCTGCAGCAATCCTGAAGGAGACTACAAAATGGGGAGGGGGGTGGTGGTAACAACAACAAAACTGGAAAGGGACCTGGGGATAGACATAACCGACAACCTGAAGGTGGCCAAACAATGTGAAAAGGCAGTGGGGAGGGCCGGAGGGATGCTGGGGATGCATAGGGAGGGGCATCACCAGTAGAAAACAGGAGGTGGTGATGCCACTGTACAGAAAATTGGTTAGGCCACATATGGAATACTGTGTTCAGTTCTGGAGACTGCATCTCCGGTAGGACACTAACAGAATTGAGGCAGTCCTGAGAAGGGCAAAAAGAATGGTGAAAAGATTGCACCAGAAAACACATAAGGAAAGACTGAAAGACCTCAATATGTATACCCTGCAAGAAAAGAGGGAGAGAGGGGTTCTGGGAGAGACAGTCAAGTACCTCAGGGGAATCAACAAGGTCCAGGAGGGCAGCATCGTTCCAAAAAAGACATGCAAAAACAAGAAGTCACAATATGAGGCATGGGGCGGGGAGACTCAGGGGAAATGTGAGGAAGTATTTTTTTCACAGAAAGGGTGGTGGATGTGTGGAACAGCCTTGCAGTGGAGGTCGCACAGGCAAAAATGATTGGTTAGTTCAAGAATGCATGGGATAGGCAGAAGGCAACCCTAGTGGTAGGAAAGAGAGGGTAAGCTGCTGATCATTTAGGATCAGGAGTTAATTAGGTAGGGAAATGGTCAGACCAGGTGGGCCAGGCCATCCTTATCTGCCATCCAAATCTATGTTTCTATGTTTCAGCTACATGATCTTCAGTTCATATATTCACGAAACATTACAAATTGGATGTTCAGAGTTCTACTGATGTAGCTTTTGGTTGCAGAGTGCTACAGGCAGCAGTTTGCAAGTAATTCTTAGTGCTTGCCTCTGGCATATGGGATAATATTCTCCTCCATCCCATTTTTTTCTGGGTACTACTTCTTAGAACCCAGTTGTCATGATTACTTATTGACAATGTGGAGCACTACAGAAAGAAGAAATTTCTTCATTCTTACCATAATTTCCTTTTCTGCTAGCTCCAATATTGTCAATGGGGCCCACCCAGGAGCCTCGCTCCTTCAGGAGAATCTTATCCAGTATGCTAGGAGGGATGTCCTGTTTTATAAAATCCCATATTTTCGGACACCTCTCTGTTCTGCTGTATTGTATTGTATTCATATATATATATATATATATATATAAATAAAACAAAGAAAAAAGGTTTCTCAACCAGTCTGCGACCACAGGTTAACAGATTTCGTTATATCTCTAAGGTGTTTGTTCCTTGTTGCAGCTAGTCTTACTGAATACAATGTTGCCTGGAAGTTATGCTCATTGTGTAGTCAGACTCAGTTCCCCAGATCTGTGACTGGTGTGGAGCGTGCTTTGCTGCCTGATTGTCCTTTCCTGCAGGAAGGACAGAATCATCCAAGACTTGTGTCCAGTGGAGAGTATTGTCTTCCTTGATGTCTGCTAAGAAGGTAAGCAGCATTTATTTACAGTACTAAGGGTTGTTGCATACAAGTAATTGGTTATAATATAGGCAAATGTGTAGCCACTATGGCACTGCAAGGTCAATAGTGACTGGGGAGTTGTTGCTGCTTGGAATCTTCTTGTGCCCAACATTCTAAAGCTTGGGCTGTGCCATTCCCCTGGTAGGGGTGCACCATACCCAGTTATTATTACTCATTGACAATGCTGGAGCTAAAAAAAGGAAATTACGATAAGTATGAAATATGTTCTTCTTTAATTTTTATTTGTTATGTGTGTGTTTTCTGTTGGTATTCCTTAGGGCATTAGTCATGTAGTACTCATTGAGATCTTTCTTTTGATACATAGCTTTTCCCTTAACTCCAAAGACTGACTTAATCAATCAATCAATCAATGAAAATCTTTATTTAACCAGGTGGACACAGTTGAGCAAGTTCATTTTCGAGGTGGACCTGGGGTAGACAATACAGGTGTATAGGAGGAATCGGCAGATAAGGTATTGACACAGAAATCAAAGCAAAGTACTTAGTAACAGATATGTACAGGCTAACATGCAGATAAATGTTATAGTAGAAAAAAATACATACATAGCTTAGGATTACAATAACAGATATATACAGGTTACAGGCATAACAGATATGAAATTATAATTTTTTTTTTTTTTTTGAGGAAGAGGGGCTGGACGGGCAATAGAGGGCTCAGAGAGGGTGAAAGTCAGGACTTAGACAAGGAGTTAGACCCTACAGTGACGGGCCAAGAACAGGGTAGATTTAAGTGAATGCAGTCCTAGGGTTAAGGGAAGCAGGCACAGGATTCCTTGGAATGACTCATGATTAAGGCTTTAAATGATGCTAAGCTAATAGGGAGACTTATTTGTAGGGTCTTTTGCAACTTATTCCATAACAAAGGAAGTACATGACTCATAGAGGTCCTACCGAAGCGAGATCTAACCTTGGGTACTTTCAGCGTAATGTAAGAGGCACTTCTCAGAGTGTAAATACTTGGTGTGGTTATCAGTAAACAGGCTGCAACATAATTAGGCAGTTTGTTTGTAATGGCTTTGAAGGTCCAGAATGCCGCATTTCTCTGGCATCTGAGAGTAAGGGATGGCCAGCCCACTGCACTGTGTACAGGAGACAGTGGTGAGTGGAGTAGGGGAGCTCCGATATGAACCTTAAGGCACTGTGGTAGAGTGTATCAAGTTTGGTAAGAGTACCAACTTGGCCTTGGCTGTATAGAAAGTCAGCATAGTCTAGCAAAGGGAGAAAGGTTGTTTGGACTAGCTGCATTTTGGCATCCCTGGGGAGAAGGTTTTTAATCCTATAGAAAAGTCCTAAGGCCCGATTCTAGAAGGGGCAGGGTCGTCGCAGCTAAGTCCTGCGACTTACGACATGTGGCCAGGTACGTCTTACTGCAGGTGTACCTGGCAAGCATGTTGCAAGCTGCAACAGTGGGGCGGCGTGGTCAACCCCCCACCTGTGCCCGACCCAGAGTCACCAGCCGCATATGTGGCATATACCCTGGTAATCTAGTGCCCCCCCCCAACTGTTTAAAAATAATCCAGATCCGGTATCCATGGTAGTCTACTGCCCCCGAAATGTATAAAATTAATCTCAATCCCTATCCCTGGTAGTCTAGTGGCCTCCTCACTCCCCACCAGCTGTGCCAGCTCACCTAGCACCCCCTCATCCAACCCTGCGTAGCTTGAGCATAGCTCATCACACCACGCCAGCTGCCGACTGAGTCCAGTATTAGCATGTACTGAAAGATGCACTCCAGATATTAATATCTGAGTGTGTCTTCACAGTAAGCACTGATACTGAATTCAGTCAGCGTCTGGCCGTGGTGCTGAGAGGTGGGCTGTGCCAGTCCCTGGCTGGGGATGGATGGGGGGGTGCTAGGTCAGCTGGCATGGCTGGGTGGGGAGCCAGTAGACTACCAGGAATAGGGATCGGGATTAATTTTATACAGTTGGGGGGGGCACTAGACTACCACAGATACCGGATTGGGATTAAACATATACAGTTGAGGGGACACTAGATTTCCATAGATACCGGATCGGGAGTATTTTTATACAGTTGGGGGGGTACTAGACTACCAGGGATATGAGATTGACATAATCATTATACAGATGGGGGGCCACTAGACCACCAGGGATACGGGGTTCTAATATATGTTTACACAGTTGGGGGACCACTAGACCACCAGGGCAGGCTTTGTGCCGCATATGCGGTGGGTGACTCACAGTTCGGGGCATGGGTGGGGGGATGGCAGTACCACCCATGCGGGGCTTCTGTCAATGGCTGTTTCGGGGGGCTGGGGTATGGGTAGCCCTGTGGGGCTCGCTGGGGTGTGCTGGGCATGGGGGAGGAAACTGTGCACGGTCCGCTGGACAGCCGATGGGTCTACGGGACCTCTGGGGGCATCTGTAAGTTAGACCAGCTAAATGCTGGTCTAACTTACATTGCCGGATCTCCTCCGGGGGTCCTTGTAGAATCCCGATGTGGGCACTTTATGGCTGCCCTTCTAGAATGGGGCACAACTGCTGCCGTAAACCACCTAGTGCCATGTCGCAGGGGGTTTATGCAGTGTAACTGCTGTTTGGTGCAAGTGACCTGCATCATGTCACAGGCCACTAGGTAGAATCGCTCATGTCACAACTGCTGGCGTGAGTTGCTACATGCGTCATTCTACTTGGCACAACTGCAGTTACGCCAGGCATAACCCTTCTAGAATCTGGCCCCTAGTCTCTGGCAGAGTTTCTTTATCAGCTGCTCAATATGTCCTTGGAGTGAGAGAGTGTTGTCAAGCCAGACCCCCAGGTATTTGAATTTAGACACGTACTCTAGCTGTTCACCAAGGATGATGGAACTCAGAGAGAGATCCAGGGGAGAGCAGGTTTGGAGAATTGGCCAGGGGAGAGAAAAGCATAGCTTTAGTTTTCTTAGCATTCAGAAGCAGCTTCTGGTTTAGGAGCTGAAGTTGCAATAGGTTGAGTTCGCTCTAGAGAGTTGAGAGTACTGTATCAAAGGAAGGCCCACTTGTGTAGAGCACTGTGTCATCTGCAGAAAGATGTATTTGAGCCTTATTGATGGTGGCATTAATTCTGTTAATATAGGTTGTGAAGAGCAGGGGGCCCAAAATTGAGCCTTGAGGTACACCCCTAACCAAGGGTTTTAGGGGTTAGAACTCACCATCAGCCTTAACTTGCTGATAATGGCCTGATAGGTAGTTATTGAACCATCTAAGTGAAAGAGCATCCAGGCCAATATTCTGGAGGGACAAAAGAAGTAAGGAGTGGTGGACAGTGTTGAAAGCCTAGCTGAGATCGAGAAAGACTGCACCAACATAATTCTTGTTATCCAGCTCACCCTGCCAGTTGTTAGTAACCTTGACCAAGGCAAAGATTGTGCTGTGTTGAGCCCTGAAGCCTGACTGTAGTGGGTTTAGGAGCGTCGCTGATTCCATGTAATTTCTGAGCTGGGAATTAAAGACTTTTTCCAGCGATTTAGACAGGACTGGAAGAAGGGAGATGGGCCTGTAATTATTCAGGTCACAGGGATCTCCAGACTTAAATACAAGAAATAACGTGTGCGGTTTTCCAGATGGCAGGAAGGTCACCTTGGGAGATAGATAAATTGAACAAATGTGTGATGGGCACCACTAAAGCACAGTAGCCTGCCTTTAGAAAGTAAGGGTCAATGTGATCGGTACCCAGGCTTTTCTTATCATCCAGTTGGAGCAAGAGGTCCTCCACTTCCTTCAGAGATGTGGGTTGGAGAGAGAAAGGTAGGTTAGTTAAGGTGGAGTCATACAAGTAACTGGTCATAATATAGGCAAATGTGTAGCCACTATGGCACTGTGAGGTCAGTAGTGATGGAAGTTGTTGCTGCTTGGAATCTTCATGTGCCCAACATTCTAAAGCTTGGGCTGTGCCATTACCTTGGTTGGGGTGCACTATACCCACTTATTATGGTTGCAGCTTGTTAAAGTTACAATGTTATCCTATGGGAATTTTCACTTTTTAATTTTTATGTGTTTTCATATGGCTCCTAAATTTGGGGGCAAGGGGGGTAATTATGTGTTAGTGTTGCAGTATTCATTGAGAGCTTTTTTTGATGACTAGATTGTCCCTTAACTCCAAAGAGTGATGGAGGTATGGCTTGTCAATGTTGCAGTGTTATCCTATGGGAATTTGTATTTTTATGTTTTTTTTTATATGGCCCCAGACTTTTTTGAAGGGTATATTGCACTATCAGTGCAGAACTCATTGAGACCTTTCTTTTGATATATAGATTGTCCCCTAACTCCAAATAGTGATGGAGTTACTGGATTTGGTAGGACAAAAGAAGGCTCAAGGCCCATCATGACTGTCCCCCACAAATGTGGGCTATTAACTTGTAAAAGAGTGCTGACATAGCCAAGTATCAAGACTCAATTTGAAAGTGTCAAAATTAGTGAGATGAACCATTTCCTGTGGTAGTACATTCCATTTCTTAGGTGCTCTAATGCAAAAAAAGTTATCACATTTATTGGTGTTAGCCCAGTCAACTGATAGTTGCTTGTTGTGCAATCTGCCAACTGTACATTTGTTGGCAAATGAAAGTCAACATTGTTCCATTAAGGTGGGAGATTTCAATATTTTGAAGGTGAGCAAAATGTCTGCCCTGTGTCTTCTAAGATATGGGGGTACAGTCCCGTTGCCCTAAAATTGCTCTTGAGATGATGGTTCCAAAATGGGGAACCATAATCTGTATGGGATCTAACGTTTGCTCTGTACAATGGAACAAGGCAATACTCAGATTTACTGATAAAGGTTTTTTTTTTTTACTTGTTTCAAGATTATATTAGCTGTACATGCTACTTTATTGCAGTGATTAAAGGGAGTCAGTTTAGTATTTATTACGATGCCTAGGTCACGTTCACAAGTAGAAGACTGAAGCAAGGAATTGTTTAAATAATACTTATTTTGGAGAGCATTTTTTCCAAAATGAAGGACTCTACATTTTCCAACATTGAAGGTCATGGAATTTGATATTGCCCAGTGTTTAATAGATCTTAGATCATGTTCTAGTGACAATACGTTGGCTGAATTGTCAACTCTGCCACCAAGTTTGGTGTCATCCACAAATTTTGAGATGTAGTTGCTGGAGCTAATTGTCATGTCACTTATAAAGATATTAAAAAGTGTAGGCCCAAGCACTGAGCCCTGTGGTACACCCCTAGTGACTTGGCCGATTTCAGACTTTGTACCATTTATTCTCACTGTTTGGGTTCTGTTTGTAAGCCACTTAGAAACCCAGTTAAGTAAGTTAGTGGTGAAACCAAAAGAGTAAAGTTTGTTTATTAATATGGATACTTTGTCAAAGGCTTTGCTGTAATCTAACAGAATAAAATCTAAGGAAATATTGTTGTCAAGACACCTACTAATATTATTGTAAAAGGATATAAGGTTAGTTGTACATGAGTGACCAGATTTAAATCTGTGTTGGGAGATGTTGTGGGTACCAAGCCTAGAAATATCTTATTCTAATAGTGCTTTGATCAGACGTTCCATAACTTTCCCTATGATGGATGTTAAGCTGATCGGTCGGTAATACTGGACATTGGACTTATTGCCTTTTTTATGAATAGGAGTTGCAATAGCACGTCACCAGCCTTCTGGAATATCGCATTCTAGTAGAGATTTATTGAACAGTAATGTAAGTGGGAGGATCAGGGCGTTAGATGTTTCTATTAGAAATCTAGATTGAATACCATCAGGACCTGGACTTGTAGATTTTTTTAAGGGAGGATAAAGCTTTACTAACCTCATCATGATTGAACTGGACAGTTGGAAAGCTGCTTATGTATAATGGGCAGATGGTGTCATTTTTATTAAAGACAGAACAGAAGTATTTATTGAAATGGTTAGCTGTCTCTTGATCGGTGTTTATAGTGGTTCCGTTTACACTTAAAGGTTCAATTGTTCTAGGGTTCCCCTTTTCACTATTAATATATGAAAAAAGGGATTTTTTATGATTTTTGGAATGTGCCAGGTTGAATTCAAGCTTGAGTTTGGACCATTTAATCATTCGTTTTAAAGTTGCAACAGCGGTTTTATATCTGGTCAGGGTAATGGGACTGGGATTTTTTTTAAGTTTCTTAAATCTCCTTCCTTTGAGTTTAATTTGTTTACTTATAGATTTGGTGAACCAAATGGGGATTTTACCTTTCTTATTATATTTGGTTTTGGTTGGAACATATTGTTCTTCCAGGTTAATTTTTCCCATGCGCTGTTGATAGTCGTATTTTTGAATATTTCCTCCCAGTTTAATTTAATGAATCATTAATTATAACAAAATTTGCTTTGTTATAATCCTTACATATTGTACTATTGGATATTTTTTGGGTTTTAATATTAATACTAAAGAGAATGGAGTTGTGGTCACTGTTGCCAATAGGTCTTTGATGTGAATGTCAGAAAATTGATACTCTATTTGTCATAACTAGGTCTAGTATATTCTTCCCCGGTGGGAAAATGAACTAATTGTTCTAGACCTGTATCAGTATTTGCTATAACAAATGCTTTCTTTTGCTCGATCTTGCTGGTAAGAAATTCCCAGTTGATGCTCGGCATGTTAAAGTGCCCCATTATTAGGGCATCTCCCTTATCTACATTTGGGTAATGATGTTAATTTAATCGTTAGTGTATTGTGGTTCTGCGGGTGGTGATCTGTAACATACACCAACGAAGAGTTTGGGATGGCCTTTTATTTGTACAGAGACCCAGATAATTTCAGAGTTAGTAGTGAGTGTAATCTCGTGCGAAGGAATAACTTCTCTGATGTAGAGGCAAACCCGACCTCCTAGTCTATTTTTTCTGTCCTTGTGGTAAAAAAATTGGGGATCTGCCTAATCCAAGCTGAGGAGGTGTTCCACCATGTTTCGGTGACAGCAATAATACTCAGATCTGAAAGAATACAGTGGACTTCAAGTTTTGACATCTTAAGGTTATTTAGGGATCTAGCATTAAATGCTAGGATGTTACATGTACTGCTAAGCTGATTTGTATTTCCTACAGTAGGAGAATTGGGCACTTTCCCTTTCTCCCCTAAGTAATTTAGTTTAAATGGTTCTTGATTAATTGGCTATTAATTACTGAGGTAAGTGAGTTTCCCAGAAGGGCACACCCCCTTCTGCTGAGGTGAAGACAGTCCCAGCAAAAGATTGAGTCCCTACCACAGAAGTTTTCCCAGTGCGCGATGCAGTGAATATTTTATTTTAGGCACCGCATTTTTAGCCATTCATTAGTTGATTTAATTTTAGAGGTAATGTCATTAGTGGCCCTAGGTACTGGGAGAATTTCTGAAAAACAGACAGTGCAACCTTTTTCCACTGGTAGGTTATTTAAGGCAGCATAATCCTGTCTAACCTGTAAAAGGTTGGTGCAGTTGATGTTGTTAGTACCTGCATATATTTTACTAGGGGGTTGGGGCCTGCATTAGATATTACATTATTGACCATTCTTGTGATGTCAGATACTTTTGCTCCTCTAAAACCTGAACACATCTGATTTGTTTTGTCAGGATTACAAATGGCTCTATCAATATGCTTGATGATGGAATCACCCAAAACATAGACTTGACGGTTTTGGACAGGAGGAACTAAGATATCATTGGTCTTCATAGGGATAATAATTAGAGTGGGGGGGGATTTGAGACTGATGTGAGTGGTAGAGGGTTCCTTACTAAGTTTTGTTGGTGTGTTAGTGAGTGAGGCTAGTGTATCTTCAGGGTTTTGTGGAATATGAGATTGTAAAGGTTTATGGCATTCAGTGTACCCTGTTGGGGGGGAGCAGTACTATTTACTTCATCAGCAGAGGTTGGACCCTCTCCTGGGACATCAGTAGTAAAATACTCTGTGATGGTAGAGCTTGTTATTTGAAGTGGGGATAAGGAATTATAAGTTGAAATATAGAAATAATCAGCTTTGCAGCCCTTTTTACATGCCCTTGAACTGGGAACTTTGGCCCAGTCTGAAACGAGATAAGTTTCCTCATCATCTTCCTCTCTTCCTCTCTTCCTCTTTTTTTAACATTGCTGAACTTTTATCTTGACTGTCACAAGTTGCAAACTCGACTACTTCAGAATTGTATGTTTGTTCTTGAGAATTTCCAAGTGTAATGGCCTCCTCCTGGTTTATTAAAGAATCAACATGAATTAAGGGGGGATGATTCACATTATGGTTTGGTACAGCAAAGGGGCTAGGACTATGTAACTCATGGTAGCGTCTGAATATTTCAGCTCAGCTAGCTTCCAAGACTGACAGCCGAGCACAGTAGAAGTCAGTCTCCTATTGCATTAACATATTTGAGTTACATTTGTCACAGACAAGTTTATATTTGGGACTGGGGTGGGGGGTGCACCAGTTGATACATACAGTACAGCAATAAAAGCATTTGATGCCTACTTCACCATCAAGAGTCATGATGGTGAGAGTAACCACATCCTGCTTATTTCCATGGGAGTCAGGAATACAACCTAGTTCTTCTTCCATTTGAATAATTGGAGAAGAGTTGTTTAATATAATTGTATGAGTCCTGATTTTGCAGTCTTCTAAGGGTCTTATCAATGCTATGACACTCAACAAGAAGAGGCAGGGAACAATTTAAAGGAAGATTTTACCTGAGGATGTAGATGAGGTATTATTAGAGTGACGTGATGCCAAGATGTCAAACACGCAAAACATGCGCTGGGTGCGAGTGTCTTTGTGAGCATCTTCATGTGCGACTACGTCTGCCCGCCCTACTCAGGTTCACCCTGCTCACCAGAGGGGAGAGTTAAATAGCAGACTATGACCTGGAAGTACTCACCAGGGTCACAGAGCTGTTCTGAGCAGAGAAATACAATTTAAATTAAAATATTACATATAAAACACTCATACATGGTGTAAAATGGCTCAATGGTGCATAGGATGTTCAAGGCGCAAAAAATAAATGACCCCCTTTGAGTTGCAGTTTCCAAAAAACCTCAGGGAACTACAGCTCCTCTTCCTTCTTCTGCTAAGTCACAGGGCTCAGCTACTCACTCGAAAGCGAGATTTACAAATGGTACACTGCCTTAGTTTCTAACAAATGAAGTGTTACAAAGCTTTCTGGGGACAGTAAACATCCCTGCCACCAGGAAAAGTGCTTCTACGTTATGGCTTGTTAAAGTTTAAATGTGCAAAAAAAAAAAACATTAAGTCCCAATTCTTGTTTCATATGAACCAATCATGTTTCATGATATTGTGTTGTTCTCATGAAAGAGGACTGGTTCATTTGTAACAGGAATGTGAAAAAAAATTAACTCTGAATTCTTGTTTCATGTGAACCAATCCTGTTTCATGAGATTGTGTCGTTCTCATGAAACAAGATTAGTTCATATGAAAAAATAAAGAGAAAAAAAGACATCCAAATTCTTGTTTTGTATGGCCATATTCTTATTTCATAAGGCCATATGAAACAAGACAATCCTCTCATTAAACAAGATTTTAAAAATATTTAAAAAACATATTTCTGGGTCCTTTTTCAAAAAAGTTACTGAGAATAGACCTAATGGGGTCCCGTTCAGCAAGATACATGTGTTGGTGTCTCTGCAGGATATGATTTTTATGGTTTTCAAACACTTAAAAAAAAAGGAACAAAACAGAAACAAGGTTACTGCCATATGAAATCATTTTTTTTTTCTCGTGAAACAGGATTACCCACTTCATGAAACAGAATCCTGTTTTGTATTGCCAGATTATTGTCTTGTATGAAACATCTATCCAACGGACTGTACTGAGCATGGTCAGAACTGAAAATTCAAATCCTTATAACTCTGGAATGGATTCTGAAAATTTCAGAGCAAAATCCCAAACCATCTGGTCACTAGGCAATGACCAAAAAACAGCAAAAAACCCCCAGTTTTCTTTCACTATCTGAATCTCAGAATCCACCACATCAAACTGAAATGGAACTTGGCACATCTAGAGGACTTGTCCCCGAGATCATATATGCAAACTTTTGCGTGACTCTGTTAAATGGTGGTGAAGCTGTTAAAGTGCAAAGTTAGGGGTTTAACATTAAACAGCCTACTCAACCCTAACTGCAGTGGTACTACGGCACCACTGTAATAATAAAAGACAAAACATGACTGAGTAGCTTGCCATTACCAATTACTGAAATTGCTTTGGTCATCTTGAATGCAGAGATAAAGAATGTCAGGATTTTTCTTCACAGGAGCTATGACCATGCAGGTCTTGCTCTGCCATTGGAGCTAAACAGATTTTTATTTTTAAATTATGATTATGAAAACTGTTTGGCACTGTTAAATAAAGTAGAAAACAGGTCCTGGCTACCATAAGGTTAAAAAAATACATATTTTGGTGAAGATATTGGTGCAAAAAAAAACAAACAACATATATATATCCCTGCTATGTCATTGGCAAAAATAAGCTTTTTGAGTTTGTACAGAGTTTTGGAGCTGTGGGGTACACCATGAATTACTGATAGGCATGTTGAGGAGGAATAGGATACTTTTTAATTTTACCTTCCCCTGCTTATGGTCGGCCACTCCTTTGGGCAGCCTAGGTCCCCTCGCTTGGCACCCTGCCCCAGTGTCAGCCACCACACCCCACATTGCAGCCCCCCCCCCGGGTAACTCAGCGTAACCCTTCACTAGATGAGTCCCCCTCCTCTGAGGGAGATAGGCACTGATGGGGTCGGCCAGCACATGCTACTTGGCCTGGGTGCTGCTGAGGTGGATCTGGGCTGCATCAGGGGCTCAACGGCAGCGGGAACAGGCGACCATCATCCATTGGCCATGGAGCACTTTTTTCCACTTTGTTCCCTGGGGGCGTGGTGTATCACAATGTCAAGGTGTATGCCGATGTTCCCCATGCCCCCCCCTTGGTCAGTGGGACCCCAGTGCATTGCCATACCCCCAGCCTCTGCAAGGAGTCAGCAAGTGCTGGGTCCTGGTCCAAACTCCCACTGAGAGAAGGCGAACAGTCTTTAGACTCTTCAGCCTTCTCTCCCTGGCCAGCCCTCCAGCGCCCCTTGTTTGTTCCCGATCCGGGTTGCCAGCATCACAAGCGGAAATCCAAGCACTGCACCAACTGGCCAGCTCTGGAGATTTTTACATATTGGGATTGGTTTGCCAAATATGAATTGAACTTGAGGGTATGCAAATCAGATACCAATAGTTTTCAGTTTGGCAATAGTAAATGGTCCACAACATAGAAGGATTTTGAAGGGTAATTAATGCAGTGTTTACTTAGTTAATTTGTCAAGCTTGTGAAATATTCAGTCAGAAAAAAATCATCCCTTTATTAGTAAATTATAACCCCCCAAATCAAGTCTCAGTTTAGATTCAGTGTCCATGACTCAAGGCTGGTTAGTTTTCGTAGATCAACACTGTGGTGTGAATGTAGCACATATACCTTTGAATATGTTATTCCTGAAATTCTTGAAATACTGCAGATACATAGAAGCATTAAGCCAAAACAAGGTATGTGAGTATGCTGAATTTATGCATGCTCAGGCAGTGTTGTAAGACACAGGGCCAATGGCGGAGCTAGTCAGTACATGTCAAAGTACTATCTCAGTGCATGCTGAGTCCATATGAGACGTTCTGGAACATGAATGAGAAGAAAAACAGGAACAAAGAGAGAGTATAAGGTTACCACTGTGTGCCTTGGTTGAACTGGCATCTGCCACAAAATGTCAGATGCTGATTGTATGGTGGCATGGAAATTAAATACTAAAGAAAGATGTTGTTTAATACTTAAGGGGTACAGCCTTTGCAGTTTCTACTACTAAGACTTTGTCATCAGAAGCTCCTCAACTATTTGTGTTTACTCCCTTAGAGAAGGACAGAAAACCTGGAACCCATCTCCTATTAACCCCTTCCCTCAACCCATATGAGTACAACGTAGGTTTCTCAGGAAGAGGTAGGCAGGAGTGCTGTAATATTGTTTATCTCTCTCTGTCAACAGTGATGTCTACTTTGACAGGACACCTCCTACCCCCATCTGGTGCCTTTGCCCCTTAATCCCCCAGGTTAGCCTTCCCCATGGGGAAGCCTTTGGTGCCACCCCACCCCCGCAGGACAGGCTAATAGAGATGGGGGATTTTGTCTGTGTGTTCAGTGGGGTCTGATGAACTGGTATTATGTGGCTAATTTCCGGGGTTTTCCACTTCAGTTCCATCCATCACTGTGAAGGGCTCTATGTCCACATGCATGCCTGTACATGTAGCAAGCTGATGTCTTCCCCTCCCACAAGCTGCTTCACCCTACATCACCACATGGGGTCACCCAATTGGTGGTATCACAGTGGGATCCACTAGCCTCACTCTTCAGAGGAAGAGAACATACTGTAGGACACTCAATCCTCCTCCCCAAGTGCACAATGTAGTTCACTGACACTATAGGTGACACCACTGCTAATGCACTTATTGACTGGCTTTGAGCTCTAACAGACCACCCGACAGACCCCCAGACAGATTCAGACAGCCCATCTGTGAGCTTCCCAAGCTGCTCCTGTGACCCTGGCTTTCTCCGAGCAGGCTGCAGCTAACAGACCACCCGACTGACCCCCCGGACAGATTCAGGTATGCACCGGACCGTCAAAACTCATGGTTTTGAATGCCACTGTTTTGACTGGATGCCCCAGGCATTGATTGGCAGTTTCTGCTCCTTGGCTGATTTTCCATTCCCTGGCGCTTCCTGATCTCAGGGAAATCTCTTTCTGTGCTGTGTTCTGGACTGAATTTTTGTTAATGTAATTACTTATGTTATGCATCAATTGGTTTTTACCTGCCAGTTTAGCTAATCTATTACAAGCCACTAGTCTAGCCTCTCGGTGTTACTTGCTGTTGTGCAACTAGTGCTGGACAAACTGTATTGTACAGTAGCTGATGTTTCACTGTTTACACCTAGCTACTGAGCAATATTGCTGCAGTTTTCCATTTCTGCCCTACTGACAAACCCTGTCCCCTTCCCCACACTGGTCACTCTGCTAATTATTAATTTCTCTGCCTCACTTGTAATTCTGTCTCTCTAAACAACTTAATTTCTTCTCTGCCTTACCTACAAACCCTTCCCTTACACCCCCCTGCTGCTGCTGTCCTCCTCAGACGTCCCAGTGGCAAAACACAGGACCCCCCCGTTAACTCCTCTTCTGTCTCTAAATAATTGCCCTGCATTTGCCACCTCTTTACCTCATGCTTCGTCTTTCCCCATTGCCTGCCCCCCCATTGAGCTTGCTATTGTACTCTAGCTGTATTTAATCCTCTGTGTTTCCCTCCTTGTTCCACAGACAGCCCATCTGCGGGCTTCCCAAGCTACTCCTGTGGCTCTGGCTCTCTCCGAGCAGGCTGCAGTTAACAGACCACCCGACTGACCACTGAACAGATTCAGATATGCACCAGACCTCTGAAACTCGTGGCATTGAATGCCGCTGTTTTGACTGGATGTCCAGTGGAGAAGCCAGGCACTGATTGGCATTTTCTGCTCCTTGGCTGATTTTCCAACTCCTGGTGCTTCTGATCTCAGGGAAATCTCTTTCTGTGCTGTGTTCTGGACTGAATCTTTTTGCACACCCTCCTCCCCCACCTCCTCATATTATTAAATAGACCCTTGCTCCGTCACTCTCCTCAGCCTAGCAGCTGATTGATCTCTCCACTGCTGCACATTCTGCTGTTGGTCTCCCTGTTTTCAATACCTGACTTGACCCGCTTTCTTATCACCCCTTTTTAAAGCAGTCTCACCCACAGGGTCACACATTTGCTCTCAACTTTTTCTCCAGCCACTGCAGTTAACTCCTCTCAATTACTGCTCTAACCTGCCGTATTGTTAGGGACCTCACCCTAATTCGACTATATACCCTTTCAATTCTTACACTCCCACTGCCTATGGTGACTTACCCAGTCACAGCCAAACCATCCCAGTAGCTGGCACCTTTGCCTTTGCATAGGTTGCTAATTCAATCTATAGGCTGCAAGGACCAGACAGATCAACTGTGTCTGCTCTATGCAAGGCATCACCATGTGGGCGCCTCACTGGCTCTGTTTTCTGTTCCTTCTTTTCCTTGTGCCATGCACAGTATACAATCTCTCCCAATCTTCTAGCCAGGGGGAACATAGCCTTCTGGTGGGCTGTTGTATGCACCGTAACTCATCCTAGAATTATCTTTGTGCTCTTAGACTCCCCCACCTGCAGCCCTTTGTTTGAACTACTATTAGTGGTGGAACTTGGGTTGAACTGCCCCTACAGGGCATATCCATCACTCTACCATGACTTACCTCTCTTTACATCTCACAGCCAGGGTCTTGGTAATTGCTATCTTAGGACAGAGCAGATCTAAATATGGGGTTCTATTTACTCAGCCTGATACCCCTTGTAGATGAACACGGGCAAGGGATAACAAAATGACTATTGCTGAGCTAAGGAAGCTCTTACTTTTCTTTCTGTTGTGCTCAGGAGACATTGAGCTTAACCCTGGCCCAGCTAAAGTTCTTACTTCCCCATCGCATCTAGCAAAACTAAAAGGAATGTGCATTATGCATATGAACACATGCAGCCTGTTAAAAAAGCTTACCTTGATCCAGGCCTGGGTCAATTATACCACACCGGATGTTTTGGTGATCTCTGAATCATGGCTCAGACCCTCTATGCCTGACAGGGAAATTAACATTCCAGACTTTTCATTATTTAGAGCTGACAGGCTCACTAGAGGTGGGAGGAGTGGCCATCTACGTCAAGGATAAATACTCGGTTTCATGCCTAGGCTCGTTATCCGTTGCAAACCAATTCAAATACCTAGCACTAAAGGTTAAGATATCCTCCTCCACTGCGCTTTGTGTCATAGGTTGCTATAGACCCCCATCTGCTGGCTTTCTAATCCTCACCCATCTAACTACTATTATGGGGCATGGCTCCCTTGAAACAGTTATCCTTGGGGATCTTGACCTTGATTGGATGTCCAAGGCTGCTGCACCACTTAAGGAGTTCTGTGATGCCCACGGGCTGACGCAACTTATTGGTGAGCCTACATGCCCTAATAAGAAGAACCCTCCCCATAGTACACTGCTTGACATCATCTTAGTAAGTAAACCACACCTGTTCTCCCATGCAGCAACCGTCTTCTCTGATGTTAGTGACCATAGCATCATCGCTGGTGTAAGATTCGTCCAGAATCCACTATCATCTACAAGGTTCTCTACTAAGAGGTCCAGACGTAACTTTGATCAGTCTGCCTACCTTGATGAGCTAAAATACTTGCTGCATTGGCAGGACTTTTACCTAGCTAACTCGGTCCACTTGGCATTTGACATCTTTTCTGAAATTGTGACTGGGGCATTAAATAAGTATGCCCCTCTTGTAAAAGTTAGGGTAAGGAGTAGAACCTGTCGCTGGTTCTCTTTAGAACTCAAAACAGCACTGCAGGACAGGGACAAGCTTTGGCAAAAAGCACGAACAACTAAGGTCCCGATGGACTGGTGTCACTTCAGGAAAGCCAGGAATACATGCACCAAGATGATAAGAGATGCTAAGGCCTCCTTTTATTGTTCAGAACTGGATTCTGCTGCCAGAAGCTCCTCTAAATTTTGGAAGTCCATTAAGGATGTGTCCAGACATACCCCAAGGAACTTCCTGCCTGCAAAGATTACCTCTGGCAGTGCCACCATCTGTGACAAAATGGAGATCCTGGATGCATTTAAAAACCACTTTGCCACTGCAGGGCTGGCATTTGACAACTCCCCTGCATGCTCTTTACGCTCCCAGTTGGGTGCGCAAAACTCTGAACCTCTTCTTACCAACTCAATCTTTTCTGTCCAGCCGACTTCATTGAAAGAGGTCGAGGAACTTCTATTACAGTGGGATACTAAAAAAAGTGCGGGTGCTGACTCTGTAGACCCATACTTTCTTAAGGTCGCCTACCATGCTTTAGCTGCCCAATTACCCGCCTATTCAATCTCTCACTGTCGATTGGAATCCTCCCACCCTTATAGAAAACAACTCATATTATCCCTCTGTTTAAATCTGGGGACCCCTGTGATCTTAACAACTACAGACCGATTTCTCTACTCCCTATAGTGTCCAAACTGTTGGAAAAAATTGTAAGCAAGCAGTTGAGAACCTGTGTAGAAACTATGAATCTTCTAAACCCAGTGCAATCTGGCATTAGAGCACAGCATAGCACCATTACGGCCCTAGCCAAAGTGACCAATAATTGGCAGTGAGACCTGGAGAATTGAAACTTCGTCTGTGCAGTGTTCTTAGACTTAAGTAAGGCTTTCGACACCATCGATCATGGCCTGCTCCTTTCCTCCCTGAGGATGATAGGACTGGACTCACTATCCTTGCATTGGTTTGCTGACTACCTCTCTGACCGGTGGCAGCAAGTCAAGACAGAAGGTGAACTTTCTCCCCTTAAACCTCTGCAAAGAGGGGTCCCCAAGGATCAATTCTTGGTCCCCTACTGTTTACAATTTACATAAACAACATTGACACCAACATAACTAAGACCAATATCCATCTTTTTGCAGACAACACGATTCTTTATCTAAGTCATCCTTCGACAGAAGCTGCCTGTGGAGACCTACAATCTGAATTCAATCTACTTCAGAGCTTACTCCTAAACAAAAAGCTCCTATTAAATGCCAAAAAAACTAAGGCAATGCTATTTTCTCCACTTCTCCATGCTGCAAACCCGGCCAGTGCTGGCTCCATTCCACAGATCACAACAATCCTGGGAGAAAACCTAGAATTTGTCAATAAATTTAAGTACTTGGGAGTGTGGCTCGACCATAGACTTTCCTTTATGGACCATAGCGAAATCTGCTAAAGAAACTGAGGCAGAGGCTTGGACTCTTTTTCAGGATTATTAACTTCCTTACTAGCGATGCCAAGTGGCAGCTGGTGCAAACAACGTTTCTCTCCTTGGTCGACTGTGCTGACTTTCTTAATAGTCACTGCCCTGTCTCTCATCTTGCTAAATTGGATACGTTGTGTCACAGGAATCTGTGATTCAAAACTGGCCTACCTTTTTCCACTCATCATTGTGCCCTTTATGCTGCCGTCGGGTGGCCCTCCCTTCAGTACAGGAGAAACAGAAATGCTATACTCTGTACGTTCAGAGCTATTATCAAGAGACTACCCCTATATATCTCTGATTGTCTTCCACTATGCAAGCTTGGGAACTATGCACTTAGAAGCTACTCCGTTATTTCCTTTAAGGTATCTCAGCTAAAAACACGCTTTGGGAGAACTGCTATAAGCTTTACGCTGCCGTCTTTATGGAACAAAATACAAAAATTGCTAAAGCTTAGTACCCCAGTCAGTCTATCCTCCTTCAAGACACTATATGACCATTCAGTCAAGGAAATTTGCAACTGCTTTCCCCGATCCTAAACTTCCCTGCACTTATAGCGTACCATGATGGCGTTGTCCTCTCCACTATGCCTGACCTTGTGGCCTCTACTTCACATTTCTCTAATACCTAATTGTGCTCCCCGCCCTCCTGTCCTGTGTCCTCTCTGAGGCTTCATCTGTCCCTCGTCTATCCCCTACCACCCTGCCTGTACCCTATCTCACCTTCCACACCCCCCTTCTACCCTGTTACACTGTTTGTTTTTTTCTTTTTTTAACTCACTGTCTGTGTTGTTTCTTATGGCATTGTATGTAATATACCATTACCTAACAATTGTCCTTGTTAGTACTTCCAGCTACTGTTATTAGACTCATTATACACCATGAAGGAATTGAACCACTGTTTCCAAACTGTTCTTCTCTTATGACTATGTTTAGCTATTGTATCTCTGTACTGTATAATATTACTGAGGCGTTATGTTATGACTGTTCATATATTGTATATCCTGTGTTCCTGTGCTAATCAGGTACATTTTGTAGATGAGCTATGCTCAATGGTGTTCTCCTGGATAAATAAAGATTTGATTGATTGATTGATTTAAATCTTGTCATTTTCATTTTTGGGTTTAGAAACTGATTTCCTTACAGAAACCTTTCAAAACCATTTTGGGTTTCCATCGCATCACAAGTGAAAACAGGTTAGCCCATCCTGAATATTTCTCTCTCCCTGATTAGAGTGGTCTCCCTTATTCACAGCAGAAGTCAGACTCTGCCCTTGCAGTACTTTTTTTTTATGTTTATAGAGCTTTTCCTCCCAGGAGCCAGACAGCACCTACTCTATCTCAGCTCACCCTGAACTGGCAACCAGCCTCCCCCATGTCACTCACCCCAGTGATGCAATCTCAGGGTTCATTTCAGAAATTCTTCTAACTGGGACAGTGTCCCACTGAGAATAAAAAATAGGGGACATTTTGGAAAAATAGTGGGACAAACACTTTTTTTTTTTTCAGTCAGTAAGTTCTCTTTGCCAGCCCTGCTAAACAACTGAATTTGCTTCTTAGCTGAGTTAGCTGAGCTACATGCCAATTCATAATTCTACATTGACTGCTGCTGGCCCCCTGCCCCACACTCAACAGGCTGCAATGTCAGTTACAATGGTCCCTGAAATCAAGACCTGCCCCCTCAATGTCTAAGCTACCTGCGTCCACTCGCGCACAGTGAGTCCTCTTTTAAGCCTGCACCAATCTTCTTCCCAGCTTGACTTGAAGCAGCAGTCTCAGCCACCCTGAAGACCCACCCACAGCCATAATTTGCACTCAGTCCAACTCTGAACTTCCTCCCAGCTGCAAACAACAACAACAAAAAATATACTCCCCACCCAGGTCCACCCACAGATGTTCCTTGTGGCCTGCCTCATTGTTTTCTCAAGGACAGAAAGCAAGTGAACAGTGTGTCATTGTGTCCCCATGGCAACTTAAGCAGGGGATAGTTTGTTTGAAATGTGTGTCAGTGGTGCAATCCCACACTATGAAATGAACCCTGCAATCCCACCATGGATTTCCCCCTGTGATGGGGCCGGGTTGAGAGGATTGCTGGTGCGGGTTGAAGAGTGAGCTGGGCATCATTCACTGGCTCCTATTTCCCTGTTCTGTTCCCCATATTCAGCACCACGCACTGATGCACTTGTGCATGTTGTGGAGGCACACTTGTACCATGAATTCTGCTGCTGGCCATCCTTAATACTGATGCACAGATTGCCCTGCTACTATGCCTCCAGGTGGTGGCAGTACTGGAGTGTTGCAGTGAGTCCCACACTCACCAGAGGAGAGCAGTTGTCAAATGCCAGAACCTCATTCCCCTGGCTGACACAATGCAACACAAGTCTGCTCTTGAACCCAGGTAGTTGGTGAGATTGATGGGGTGGCATCCAGTACCTCAACTCTCTGAACCACTCAGCTGGCTTGCAGAACTTAGAAAAGTGGAAAATGGCTCCAGTCATGGCAGCATGATGGCCGTCTCAATGGGGGGGCTGTTCAGCTCCGAAGGTGTATGGCGCATACTGGATCCTGGTTCAGTGGGCAAGCTTTGGGGGGCTCTCCACCACCCCACCACAGGGGGCAAGCCATGGAGGTGGAGGCTGTGAGACCTGAATGGGAGCTGGCGGGATCTTCGGGACAGCGGCCTGATGACCGAAGGGATGCAAAGACGTCAAAGGTAGGCAGATCGGGGCCAGGGGAGAAAAAGGACTAACAAAAACAAACAAACAAAAAAAATTCCACTCCTTATTAGACAACTCTGACTTAGGAATGGCAGGCCTGTAGTACCCCAATATAAAGTTATAATAGACTCTGTTTTGGAAACAGTAGCCAGCTCAATATCAGATAGGAGCGAGATAAGTTTACATCGCAGTCTGCAGATCTCATAACAAAGTGATACAACTGCCTTATCATTGCAATTTAGTTTAGTTTTATATCCAAGTAATACATGGATCAGGGATATAACCCACTGAAATAGACATCTCATTTCCATTGAGGTCCTGGGCTAACAGAAAACAAGACAACAGGTAGCGATTGGGTTTTGTTTAACTGAAGTGTTGTTTTTTAGGTTATTTCTCTTTAAAATTTATAATCTAGAATTTTCTTTTCCTTCATGCACTAAATACTGAATAATGAAGTGTCTCTTTTTCTTCTGATTCTAGACCTTTACTTTACGGATTGTGAAAAGGATCAGCAATTTCAACTTGCTGCATATAAGCAGAGCCATATAGGACTGAAGAGCTTTAAATGTACCACATGTGAGATGAGTTTCCCTGATCAATTAATGTTTATCAAACACACGTTTAAAGAACATCAGCAGGTTCACAAAGCAAATAGTTATCAGAAGTTACATACAATGCAACAATCTTGTCAGTCTACCACCAGTGGAAATGGCTTTACACAGTCAGCCAATTTTTCAATACAAAAGCAGACATATACAGAACAGAACGCTTTCAGATCATGTCTTACTAGGCATGTGTCAGTTCACAAGGGAGAAGAACCTTTTACCTTTACTGATATTGGAAAAAGCTTTAGAGGGAAGGATGAACTCGCAGCCCAACAAAAGGTTCACTCTGTTGAAAGAAATTTCAAATATACTGTGAGTCAGATGAGTTTTACATATAAATCAGATCATACTAATCATCACTCTCCTCACGTAGGAGAGAAACCTCATAAGTGTACTAATTGTGGAAAGAGTTTTCAAATTAAATCGCGTCTTACTAGACACCAGCAAATTCACACAGAACAAAAACCTTTTAAATGTAATGACTGTGGGATGGGTTTTAGGTGGCAGTATGCACTCTCATGTCATCAGATGAAACATACAGGAGAGAAGCCTTTTAGATGTAATGTCTGTGGAAAGAGTTTTAGAGGAAAGAGTGAACTCTCAGCCCATCAGAGGGTGCACACAGGAGAGAAACCTTTTAAATGTACTGAATGTGAGAAAGGATTCACATGTAAATCACTTCTTATTAGACATCAGTCAGTTCACATGGGAGAGAAACCTTTTAAATGTACTGATTGTGGAAAGAGTTTTATAATTCAATCACGTCTTACAAGACACCTGCAAACTCACTCAGAACAAAAACCTTTTAAATGTAATGGGTGTGGGAAGAGTTTTAGATGGCAGTATGCACTCTCATACCATCAGATGCAACACACAGGAGAGAAACCTTTTATATGTAATGACTGTGGGAAGAGTTTTAGAGGAAAGAGTGAACTCTCAGCCCATCATAGGGTGCACACAGGCGAAAAACCATTTAAATGTACTGAGTGTGGGAAGAGTTTTAATTATAAATCAGATCTTACTAGACACCAACATTTGCACACTGGTATTAAATCCTTTAAATGCACTTATTGTGGGAAGGGATTTGCAAGTAAATCAAATTTTAATCGCCATCAGTTAATTCATATGGGAGAGAAACCAAAGAGTTTTATACTTCAATCACTACTTACTAGACACCAGCAAATTGCCACTATACAAATAGCTAGAGCACAACACGGAAGCAAAGTGGATACAGAAAGTGAAAGGAAAGCCTACATGAAACAGACATGGAATGGTCATATGTAACATCTAAGGAGAACGAAACAAGGCTAAGAAAGGCCCCTGTCTGGAAGACGCAAGATCCAGATGCCATGACCAACTTCTGGATGAAGCTATTAACGTCCCAGCACTGAGATATAGCCACCTTTGAAAAACACCTATATGCACAACCTGAAAACCCACCTAGTTTTCAACAGGTAACAACAGGCAACATACTCTTGCTCAACAAATCATACTGTACTGAACTCCTCAAGACCTATTGCCCAGTACGTTGGTAAAACTGTAGAATTCTTAAAGGAATAAAGTGGGCACAAAATAAAATTGAACTGTCCTCTCTACTTAAGGTTGCCAATCAGCCCCACTCCATCTCCAAAGTTTATAAGTTGCTACAAAATTTGGATGAAGGTCTTCCTTTGGGTGTTTGTTATTATTGGGTGCACAAATTAAGGATGGTGGAACACTCAAGCATTTGAAACAGATATGGGTTAGTAACTATAAGTGCATTAGGCAGGATAAATATAGATTACAACAATTTAAATATATCGCACAATCTGTACTACACCCTGTTAAACTCTGCAAGATGGTAGCTGGGGTCACCTATGCAACAGGTGTGGGATTAAGGAAGGGACCTGTATCATATTTTATGGGAATGTACCAAGTTCAACCTTTCTGGCTAACAATCAGGTCTTCCCTGTCACAAATTCCTGGCATACTCGATTTGTTTACTCCTGAAGTCTGCCTGCTGAATAGACATCAGGAGGGCACGACCAAGAGAGACAAGTTGTATATGGGCATTATTTTAGGCGGCTGCAAGGCAGTACTTTTAAGGCACTGGAAGGACCCAAACCCCCATCAGTCATAGAATGGCATAGAGAAATGGTCCTTGCACTGCAAGTTGAGCTGCATATTGCTAAATGAATCGCTTGGGTCACTTACACCCCATTTGGGAGGTTCTGAGTACCGCCTATCTACGTGGTGTAGTCAAAATACCTAGTAACCGGGTCTGCCTTCTGTCTGATGCTCTACATTTCTGTGGATCTTCATTATGTAGAGCTCTAAGACTGCCGCAAGTAGGATGTGGATGCTATGGGAGGATAGGGGGAAGGGGGGTAGGCGGGAGGAGGGAGGGTTACACTTAATTGGTTAATTTAGTTTTTTTTTTTTTTTTCCATTGAACTCTGTAGAAATTGGTAGTATGTGGCCAGCTATGGCCGCTCAATGTTTCCATTGTGCTCTTATTTTGTATTGCTTTCCACATTGTAAAACCTTGTGTGTTTTCAATGATGTCAATTAAAATGAATAAAACATGTTGAATTATAAAAAACTGTAGAATTACCATACCAGCCGTATTGGATCCTACTTCACAGGGGACCCTCCCCTGAAGAGGAGAGAAGTCTTCAGGACTCAGATTAGTAAGTGGTTCTTGAGACTGGGCACATTGCCATCATAACCTGAAAGTTGCAGCTATCAAAGAAGAAGGATAAAAACTAACAGAGGAAAAAAATCAAAACACTGTTTGACTTAAACCTTCAGATAGTTACCATTGTAGCTGCAAACACTTGGGCCTTTTGTTAGATCCTCAGTAAGACAAATGGTGTCAGTAGCATGGTTCAGGTTTATTGGCAGGAAAACTCCATTGAACATGCTCATTTACAAGGAGGTCCTGTTAGGACAACATTATACAACAGTGTAGAATACACTGGCTGCTCACAAAAGTGCTTCTAATCCATAAAAATATTCTGTAGTTTAAATTATTTAAGTTTATTACAGTTTTAATATTTTTTTTCTGTCAACATTCTGTACTGCATTTCACAAATGGGATAGGCAAGGCTTTTACAAGTTTACAGAATTGTACTCTGACAGATGTATAAAATAATTTCAACAGCATTATCAAGCACTTAGTAAAGTGCAACAAAACCTTTAGCAATACCTACAACTTAGGAGTTTCTTACATACTTATAATATAAAGCTTGTTTTGAAAAATGCAGGTATTGACATATTACAATTGTTTGTGGAGGCATGGAATGGAGGTAGTCCCCAAAATAACTTTCAGTAGAGTATCTAGCAAACACCTATTCAGCTAATACAATAGAAATGCCAAATAGAAGCTGAGATTTTGTTGTCAGAGGAGAATTGGAAATCATTATGAGGTGCACCAGACATACTATGGCAATGACTTCCTAGCAGGAATGTTTGTGAAAAAAAAAAAACTTCATTTTTCTGAACAGTGATAGTTACTACATGTTTCAGAACTACATTTATGGGCTGTTATTGGGGATAATGTGGGCACAGAGGGACTCAACTCCAAATTTTATGGAGCTGCATAAGGTTGGATACTGTACATATTAGCCCCAAGTAGCATTCCAAATGAAAATCATGCTTTTTGCCTTGGAGCATCTATTACGGAAAAGGGTCAGACCAGAGGAGGTGACTTCCTAACATTATATGCCATCTGGAAAATCCTGACTGCAGCTGCTGGAATAGCAAGAACTCATTGTTGGCTGATTGAACATTGCCTAACAGTCAAAGAGTAGGTTAGTATTTGGAAATCCATTTAGGAGACAGAGCAGATCACAGCTACTCTACCCACCGTGCCAAGAAACATAACTTACAGTGGTTACTTTTAATACAGTTTCTAGAGGAATGGGAGGGAGCCATTCCATATACCCTTGATCAAATAGTAAGACTCCAGGAATAGGCAGCCTTATATTCTTGTGTTTTATTCACCACTGGTTTGCTTTGTTTACCAGCACTTAGTCATACTATAGAGTTTTGATTTTCTGTTCATGTTGACCTGGAAGATTTTGTTTGACTAGAATAGTTTGTTCAGTCTTTAAAAACTGTCATCGGCACCTTGTTAGGAGGAGGAGGAGGAGTTGCAAAGTTGGTACATTGTGCCAAAGGCTTAAATGATTTTTGCCAAGTAGATGTAGCAGTGAGGGGCGTATGTCTGGCTCATCAAATCTTGTCTGCAAGCTCAGAATATGATTTACTAAGAACCTTGGTAATTAATATGGAGGATGTTATGTATTCCGTGACTTCAGCATTTAACAACAATAATATTAAAGACATACACCTGGTATAAAATAAACAGACAAGCAAGCACAGCAAAGAGGGCAGCTCAAGAACTGATGTGCCCATCCAACAAAGTATTACAGAAGCACACAAAAGAACAGCACTGCCCACCAAAAGATGCAAAAAATAATTCATTTACTTACATTGCAGTTCAGTTCAGTGTAAATAATCCAAAGTGCCATATAGGTAACAAACACCACTTACAGAATGGCCCGACCAGTTTTGTGTGGGGATGGCCTTTCAAATTCACGTCGCATAATAGATATAGTGGTTTAGCTGACGTAAGTTGAGCTTGACAAAAAAATAAGTACACCTCAGAAGGCACTCGGTAAAGAGAAAATTGGACAGCATGATCTCAAAGAAGGCTTTATAATGCTACTGGACTGGAATGTGGGAGGTCTAAGTAATAAACTTGTAGATAGAACATTTATGAACATCATAGCACAATATGATCTATTACTCTTTCATAAAACGTGGTGGATAAAAACAAATATAAATATTTCAGGTTTTCAAATTGATCACAAGAAGGCAATAAAGCATTTCAAGAAGGGAATTCTAGTAGGGGGATTTCTAATAGTGCTTAGAGCAGAGGAAGGCTTTTCAGTGAAAGAGTTGGAGTTGAAATGTTAGTCCATTATGGGAGTAAATCTCATGAAAATTGATTTTTTCAGACTCTTGTTACTGTTTACATTCCACCGAGATCTTCAAAATGCTATAGTACTAGCATTTTGGAGGACTTAAAAGTAGTGTTAAATTAGTGCATTTCAGAAAATTCCCATTTTGTATAAACACAATAATGGGAGAGTTTAATTCTAGAATTGTTCAAGGTTGTAGTGATGTTTTGGAAGTGTAAGATTAACCACTGGGGTCTAATTAGATAAAAATGTAAATTTTAGTAGGAAAACAAAGGATAGATATGATAATGAAGATGGGAAGACTCAACAAAATGATGAGCAGTAATGTGTTTTGGGTGATAAATAGTAGAATAAAAAGTAATCCACAAGAAGAATGTACATACATGGCACAAAACAATTTTCATAAATAGGGCTAATATGGTCAAATGCATACAAACATATTATTGATCTAAAAATCCTACCTAGTGCTGAATCTACTTACTAGTGATTACTTCCATGTATGCCGAAAATGTTTCTTATAATAATTTGTTCTCTAATCCTGAATAGAATCTTCTGTGATTCACGTCTCATTTGTAAATGTATTAATTATTCTAAAAAATGAAGGAGCTAATGAATATTGTATGCCAATTAATGCTAGAAATTGATCCAGAAAACCAGGGGCATCATGCAACCAGAAATTTTGGAAGGGCACAAAATCCAGACCTCTCTAGGGAGGTCTGGGGGCATGCTACCCCAAGAACATGTTTCTGGAGGTCTTCTGTAGCACCACCCTCTAAATAAATGCCAGTTGCCAATCTTTAGTTTGAAAAAGGATTTGTCTTTAAAGCGGGCTTGGCCTCTCTCTTCTAAGTCCCCTATTATTTTGGCTGATGACCATCGGGGGGGTGGACAGTGGGCTTCTCCAAGAGCTGTCCTTATGGGTATACAGGTGCATTATTACTTGAAAATCAGAGGGGGGGTCTTTGGTGGTGAATGTGGTTTCTTCTTAGCCTATCCACCTTCTAACACTGCTTCAAATGTGGCTCACATAGATTCTGCCTCCTGCCTCTATTGCCAACAGGGCCGGTTTTAGGATTTTGGGGGCCCCCACCCAATTATTTTTTCACGTGTGGCCCATGTTTTACTCAGATTTTATGGAATTAAAATACCAATGCACATGTAGGTGTTCAATCTCATTTTTAAGCCTAGAAACAATCTCTTTAATAAATGAAATAGTATACATCAGGCTGTGATAGAGTTTATGAGGTACTACACACACACACACACACACACACACACATGCACAGTATCCATGCCCACACTACACTGCATTTGTTAAGCCTGTCCAAGTCTTTGCATTTTCCTTTGCTTTAAACTTGTAAAGCCATTTTAGAATGCTTCTGGCCAAATCAAATAACATTTATTTCTTTGGAACTACATGTACCATTTTACTGAAATAATTTTGAGTGCTGACAATTTCAACACTGTATGTGGTACAGCTGTTTTATTAAAAATAAACTAAGTAACTTTCTATGGTGGCAGCAACATCCTCCCCTTTTTAACGCACAGCTTCAAGTGCACATGCAGTATGTAGAGGATTGTGTATGAGAAGTCATACACAATAAGGATATTTTTGTATTGAGTGGTTTCCTTGGTAACAGATGACCTTGACAGTGCAGCTTGAGAGGTGCTTGGTTACCATGAAAACCTCGAGATACAAGAATATCCTTATTTGTGTATGACTGCTCATACACAGTCTTTTACAGTGTATGTGCAGTCACATCAATGAAAATCACACAAAAACCAGTTAGTGAAGACAACGGAGAATAGATTTTTTTCATTTTCAAAAAGCATTTTACTCAACCATGAGTGAAGAATGATCGGGCACAACAACACATAGCATGTCAGATGGCACAAACATTTAAAAACTTTTTAGCAGGATTCCTAGTTTGTTCTGCTGCAGTAGTGACATCACTGCTGCAACAGAACAACATGATGTCACTACTACAGCAGAAAATAGAGGATTGTGTATGAGTAATCATATATAACAAGGCAGTTGTGGGATTGAGAGGTTTCTGTGGTAGCCTGGGACCTTGAGAGTGAAGCTCAAGAGGTCCGTTATCACGGAAACCTTGAGGACTTTCAGTTGCCTTGTCTGTGTATGATTATTCATACACAATCTTTTATAGTGTATGGGTAATCATATTAGGTCACTAAAGTCCCATAAAAAGCAGAAAACTAACTGAGGTGCAGTTCCATAGGCGCCTTTCATTTTCTGGCCAGCTCTTACCACCGCAGCCCCTTCATCAGGCATGCGCGACTACATTCTTTCTTGTTGTGCTGTGCTAGTGATGCACTCAGTGCAGCACAACAAGACTGTTACATAGTCAAGACAGCACACGCTCATTCCAGTAATCGATTTTGGTGGTGAATGACGTCCCGCCATACACTATAAGCACATTCTGGGTATGGAATTCCATGCATAAGAGCATTCCACCATACACTATAAATTAGACCCAAATGTGTACTGTATACCCCAAAGAGCTATCACAATCAACTGCCAACATCATGTCAAAGATTCTTTCTAATCTGTATGAACCCCATTACCTAAAGCTCAGGAGGCATGGGGGAGGGGTGGCTGAGTAGTTGGGGGTCACTCTGTGGTACAGGGGGCCCACTTACAAAGTAGATACAGTAGTAAAATGTAATAAGTAGTGGTAACATCTTTATTTTTATACAGGAGTTGGAATATACACCATTAGGTCCCAAAGGTCCTGTTTTCAAGGTAGTCCTGTTTAGGCACAACAAAGAAATACAGGCTAAAACAATAATATGAAATCCTTCTAAAATACATATAGTTATAGCAAAAACACAAACACATATCCACAGCATATACACAAATACACAAATTTCATGAACTGTCAACATATTTCCAAGGCTCAATTCAATGGATATCTGAACAATCTAAGTTATCTGGCACATTAGCAACAGATATTTATTCTTGTTTTGTAACCAGTTTAAAATTTATTGGGAAGTTCCCCCATTTGTAATTCCTGGGTGCCCAAAGTGCACCAGCGTTTATTTGCCAAATAAGAAAATGTATTTTCCCAAAATCTATTTTCCACTTTATTGGGTGTAAACTTATTGCTATTCCTCAACCAATATTTGTGTTCTTGCACATGAAGTTTATTCACCAAATAACAAGAGGTACTTGTACAGATGGTTTTATATATCTGTCCTACCCACTTTAGTTCCTTTTTTTCCTCCAAAGTATTCCAACCCAATATTGTATACATATCACAGTGATGTGTATAATAATCACTTCTCAACACAAACCTAGCCAGTCTGTTATATAGTTTGTTTACTTTAGTTAATGTTTTTATTTGCCAAACCATAATATGATCCAGGGGTCTACAAGGAAAATCAGTTGAGGAAGCCTCAGGGTAGCACAGTTATACTACTGTTCAGTTTCAGTAGGACACAGTAGCTCTGTGTTTGCATCTCACATTTACTTGCACTACCCAAATACCCCCATTTAATTACAAAATAATTGATAAACTCAAAGAATTTAAAAGTTTAAAAAGTGAACAGGTACTCAACAGTGGGGTACTGACCAAGGGTGGCCCACCTAGGAATGTCCGGGTATCCTGGTGGGCCACTCTGACTCTGGAGAGGGGCCCGGGTTCTCAGTGCTAGCAGATATGAGCCACCCTTAACCAACACTGACTCCATCTTTGACCTTGGCTTGTCCTATATGCCACTGCCCCAGTGAATAAGAAATGGGGAGACCTTAAGCAAGCGACTTAAGGTCCAGGAAGAGAGACCTTTCCCAAAAATAACTTTTTCACCTTCTCCGCCCCCTGTCCAATGGCTCAGCATCACCCTTCTTGCTTATTTGCTTGAACTAAAAATGCAGGTGAGGAAAATAAGATACATTAGGAACTCTGGCAGCATGGTGCTGGAAAAGGCAGAAAATAATAAAAAATCCTTATTTCCTTCAGTTTCCTACTTTGTCTTGCCTTAGGACTGCAGATCTTGTTGCTGCTCCATGATCCCGGTGCCCCTTTACTGTGATGCCTCAGCCTGGGATTTGCGGAGTTTGCGCGGCAGCGACAGTGCGCTTCCAGCCTCAGCCTCCAGTCTCCCTTGGCCAGGCAAGCAGCCAGCAACACCCCCATAAAAATCTGACTGCCCTCATTTTTTCTTTTTTCAGCAGATTTTTTTACTTCCCTCATGAAGGCTGATTGGAAGGAGGGTTGTTGTGCACTAGCCCAGGTTTCAAGCTTGTTCACTCTGTCTTTGAGAGGGAGACTCTCCCTTGGCTTCTCTCTCTCTTTTGCAGCAGCCGCTTAAAAAAGCTCAACGTTCCTGGAGTAACCGACAAGTTGGATAATTACAGCAGTGCCCCCAAGTGAAAGTTTAAACTCCTCAGTTGCAACAGCAGAGCTCCGGTCTCCTCCTCAGTCTGTGTCTGTCCTCTTTGTGCGCACAGTGGAGATGGTGCCAGAAAAAACATGCTTTGCTACATGGCCCATCAGCGTCACTGTGAGATTGGGGAGCTGAGCTGATGAGCTCCTTGGAGACAGGCAGACTGACAGTGCAAACAGAGGAAGTGATTGGTGGAAACTATATCGAATGTCATCACGGACCACCAATCACTTCTTGCACCCCAGCCTGCTAGCATATATGCATTTTTGAAGTCACAGTTGAGTAAGCAGATCCTCCCCCCCTCCAACTTCATAAAATGCACATATTGTTTTGGACCTTGGAACTGTGGAAAATAAAATAAAATAATTATATGTATTTTTGACTGTTTTTTTTTTCCGTGATATTGGGAGGACATATGCCCCTTCAGGCCCTGTGGGCATGATGCCAATTCATAAAATGTTGTCAAGTTAATGAACTCTACATATTTAATAATTCTCCCCATTATATATAAACAGCAGAAATGTAACAATACCAATTCCACCTAGTTTGATTTCAGATGTTTTAGTTTAAAAGAAATTTGTTTTAGGTCAGAAAGACGAACAAAAAAACAAAACAACAAAGGACATTGAATCAAAAAAAATATATAAAAACTTTAAATGAAGAAAAAGATAAATATCAGTATTGTATGCTGATATCGTGGTCTCATATTATAGTGCACTTGACATTACTGTGACTTGCCAGTGCTTTTTGAACTATTTGCTATTTTAAAGACTCCCTCACCAACTTTTGGGGATGGCAGGGAATTCTGGGAAAACCTGAAGAACCTCACTGGAGAAACAACAAAACCTCAACCTCCATGCTCCTGGTGAATGGAGAAATTACCCAGGATCTTACTCCCATTGCCAGTACCTTCAATGATGCTTTCACTGATCTCAGCGGCATACTACCATCAGAACTCCCTGGTACATCCGATGGAAATACGCAAGGCTCTAAGACCCCATACAATAAGTCCCCCACTAGTCCCCCCCCCCATATTAAAGCAATCACCATGCCCAAAGCCAGAATATCTTGCATAAGTACTTGGAAAATCTAAATACAGCAGTGACATGCTGGACCTAAAGATACTTGCCCTTACCCTGGAAGATGTACTTCTGCCACTAACAAATCTTTTGAAGCTCTCTCTCCAGTTGACTCAATTCCCCCTGAGATGGAAAGCTGCAGTGGTCACCCCAGTCCACAAAAGTTGTGACAGAGCTATACACTCAAACTACTGACCAATATAAACACTGCCTCCCCACTCTAAGGCGTTAAAAAGAATAGTTTCTGACCAACTGGTCAACTATTTGGAAAAGTAAGGAATACAATGCTCCCAGCAGCATGGGTTCCACAAGGGACATAGTACCTCCACTGCCTTATTGGAGTATACAGGCTTCCTACATGGGGCCCTTAACAGTAGTCAGATAGCTGGGGTGATTTACATCAACCTCACCAAGGCCTTTGACACTGTCAATCATAAGACACTGTTAGCTGAGCTCCTCTTGATTGGCCTATATTCTGATGTGGTGGATGGTTCCAGAGCTAGTTAAGTAATAGATTCCAACAAGTAAAAATTGACAGCACTCTTTCCAACAGTTGCTAGGTTCTCACTGGGGTCTCTCAGGGGTCAATTCTTGGTCCCTTTTCTTCAGCCTTTTTATTAACAAACTTCCCTCTGTTTGCAAACAACAAATTCTTCTTTATGCTGATGCTGCTGTTATTTTTTCTAAAAGCCCAGTCCCACACAAACTTCAGTCTCATCTCCAGACTGACTTCACCACAGTGGAAGCTTGGTTCTACAACTACTGTACAAGCTTTTTATGAACAATAAAAAAAACTAAAGTAATGCTATTTGTGAACCAGCACAATAACCATAAGGACTTTCAGATGGCAATGCTGAATAACCTTCACACCCCCATTGAACATGTTCAAACTTTCAAATATCTAGGTATCACCCTGGACAGCTGTCTATCCTTTGCCCAGCACACAGACCAAATTGTTAAGGTTATCAATCCCAGAACTGGCCTACTATGCAAGCACCGTCACTGCCTAACTCAAGAGGCCTTGTCACTCACCATAAAAAAGCTCCATACTGTCAGTCATTGATTACAGGTTAATAGTGTATGGTGCAGCCCCAGACTCCACCCTCAAAAGGGTTAATGTTGCCCTTAACAAGTCCTGCAGGTTGTTTCTTGGTGCTCATAGACTGATGCATACTTGTGACCTCTATGCACAAACAAATTGGCTCACCTTTCAAGGCAGAGTACACTACCAGCTATGCCTCCTCGGGGAAAAGACATCTCTCGGCCACCTACCATTCAAAACCTCTTCTTTGTATCTCCCAACCTCCACCGCACAAGAAGCAATGTCAGACAAATGAACTCCCCCATACATAACCAATGAGCCCAAGCTGGGAGCTGTTCAAGAGAAAAATCCACCAACACTTTGCCAATCTGAACTGCTGTGATTGTTAGCCCCTTTTCTCTCACCCACTGTCCACCTCCTGCCTTCCTCACCCTCTGCATTCCCACCCCCCATCTACCCCTGAACATCCTACGTATCCACCTGCATTATCTTGGGCTCCCCAGCCTCTGCCTTTCACCTTCACACCCCCTATCCCAGTGAACCCTGTCTTACCCTCTGCCTTTTAATCAACTCATAGCCTCCATAATGGTACTTCACAACCCCCGTCTCTTTTCCCTACCCCTTTCTCTTGGAGATTTGACAAAAAACTCCATTCTGCTTAAATACTTCATGCTTTGTATCACTGCTACAAATTGTGTGTAACATGTTTTGTATCATTGCTGCAAAGAGTGCGCAATCTTGTCTCCTCCAGTATAGTTAACTGGGCCCTGTAACACTGCACTTAATTATATTTATGTTCCAGCTACGAAATGTATGTATTGTTTACAAATTGTATTGTGTTATTTTCTGTTTGACGTGGAACATTTGTGAATGAGCTACTAGCTCAAAGATATTATTCCAAGATCATAACAAAAAAAAATAAAAAAAATAATAAATTTCACTTTTATTTGTCCTAGCTACTTGACAACAAGCTACTTCTCTGTTGTAATAAGACTATGCTGTTTGTCTCCAAACCACAACTCTGTACCGGTGTCTCTTGCCTCTCCATTACCTGTGCTGATGGTTGCTTCCTGCAGGAAGTTATCAGTTTTAAATACTTAGGAGTTACCCTTGACCCATCACTGGACATCCTTCCTCATATTATGTCAGTATAGAAGGCTGTCTGTTCTAAACTAGGCACTGAACATAGAGTAAACACTTTCTCTTCCACAGGACCAGGCTGTCCATAGCTTAAGCTGTACTACTTCTCCCCATGCCTCCTTCCTCTTACTCTCTCTGTAACTCAGGCTGTCACTCCCTACTGATCCCATCTTATAAATCACTTGCTGGATAGAATAGTCTCTCTTTCCACTTTCCTAGTATCTGGAACTCTCGTCCCCTAACAATTCACTCTGCCTCCTTTTTTTTTTTTGTTACACTTCTTTTTCCTTGCAGTCACAGCCTGTGGAGTCTCTCTCAGGCATCCTGGCCTGATCCTGCCCACCTGAGGTCCCCCAACCCAAGCCTTCTGTCTTCCCCCCTCAACCTGCAGCCTTGTACCCCTGGCTTAACCCCTCCAGGGTGGGGCTGACCCTCCTCTTGGGCTCACTTAGACTCTGGACATGCTGCAGGTGAGGGCCCAGGTGGAGGAACTGGAAGGCCGGGAGGGTGAGATCCAGTGGTGGGCATGGGGACCAGGTGCCATCGCCTACTCCACAGAGCTGGGTTTTTCCATTTTCTTGGTGCATTACCCCTTCCCTCCCAGTGCTGTAGACATGCAGTGATGTCTAGCACCAGCGCACGTGCTCCCACACATGTCGGCAAGGACATCTGCCTATGGCACTACCCCTGCCTATGCTAGCACTCCCCAAGTGCAGTGACCCCTGCCTCTGAAGGGTGTCACTAGCACAGGGAGACGCAACCCTCCCCAACCCCAGGAGATGAGAGCTGTCACCAGGGAGATGGAAGACTAGGTATCTGGCCAAGGCACCTAGCTTCATCTGAGCTCTTTCCTTCTAGGTTGCTTGAAAGGACAGAGCAAAGAACCTTACCAGAGCAAGAGAAAGGATTAAGACTTCTTTTGGCTAGGCAGATTTACTGTGTGTTGTTATTTTTATTTTGTATTCACATGGATTGTTACTGTTTGTTTCTAACATTTTATTGCTTTATTTTTCTCTGATTCAAATTGTTGTTGGGTATACCTTCTGCTGCATTATTACAAGGTGTGCCAACAGGTGTGTGCTAACAGATTACTGCTGTAATCTTCTGATTCAAATTGTCTTTTGCAAGGTATATCTTCTGATCTTACTTCAAGATACAGCTCTTGCAGCAGGTTACACCATTAGGACTGAAGCTGGCAGGCACCAGGACCCCACGCACATTTTCTAGCTAGCAGTCTTCAGCAGGACCCCTCCCTCGACGTCGGTCCTGCCCCGATGTCGGGCGTGAGTACATGAGGAGGTGGTCCCCCCATAATCCTCAGTTCTTTTCCTGCCTTCGACATCACCAGTATCGGCCTCTCAGTCTCTTTTTCTAGCGTGTGACGACCATTAGAACTACGACGATTTTCGTCTGCCTTTCGACTTTGGATCATCTGCTGTCCTCTCCAACAACTTCTTTAGAGGGTCACCATACGAAGTGTGCCTGCGGCAAACAGATCCCCTTCAAGGATCCACATTCGGCCTGCGTGCGCTGCCTAGGCCCAGAACACGATACTAAGGCCTGCTCCTTCTGCCAGGGCTTCAACAGTCGCACCAGGGTCCACCACCAGAAGGCTCTTCAAGCGTTTCTCTTGGAGGAGAAACTGAAAATTATGGATAAGGAACCTTCCTCCCGGGGGGAGTCGTCGGGTTAAACCCACAAGCACCGAGAAAAGGAAAGATCCAGGTCTCCTATCCGGTCAGAAGGATTCATCTGAGGAGGACACCACACAGCCCGAGGACCAGGTGAGCGACACCAGAGACACCGGGCTCCCACGGGAACCTTCCCCGGAGCGGGAGACCCCCGAGGACCCGACGTCCGACCCCGGCGACAGGCCACCAGCACCAGGCCCATCGTCGGGTATGAATCTGGCAGAGGTAAAAGAACTTTTTACCTTCTGGTGGGACACCATCAAAAAAGATGTGGTCACCAGACATCCTCCTCCTACTCCGACTCCGCCTCCACTTACTCCTTCACCGCCTATGCCCCCTCCTCCACCTAAGAGGCCCGTAAGACGGTCTTCAACCCCCAAGGAGCAGACACCACCTCCTCGGGGCAGATCTTCAGAAAGGAGAAGACCTCCATCTAGATCCCCCTCAGGGTCATGCAGTCCCAAGAGACCCAGATGACACCGGTAAACTCTGTCTGGGGAGGATTCCAGATCCGACACTTCAGAGTGCTCCAGATCACCTTCTTCTATCAGCATTCCCTCTCCGGACCCACACAACCTACCCAGGTCTCCTCTGGATGATCCCTCTTTCACGGAGATCATGAGGCACATCTAGGAGAACATGGGATGGGATGCTGAAGAGCTCGACCCCGAGAGACAACGCCACGCTCACTACCTTCGGCAGAAAGACCCAAAGCCTGTGGTAGTGCCGCCCTTGGTGGATACCTTTGCGGACGTCACCAAGGCCACCTGGAAACATCCTCACTCTCACTCCGCAGTGTCAAGAAGGCTAACCACCTATACAAGGCCCCTAGGGAGGACCAGTATCTGGCGAACCATCATCTGGCTGACTCCCTGGTCATCACTGCTTCGCATGACTGGTCTCAGAGACCTCAGCATTTGAGCACACAGCCACCGGACCAGAAATCCAAGCAATTGGATGTCCTGGGTAGGCACACATACGCGGCTGCGACTTGCACCATCAGGTCACTGAATTACCTCACCCACATGGTTCAATTCCAGAACGCACTGTGGGAGCAAGGACAGGACCTGCTCAAGAAGATGCCCGATGGCAACCACAAGGAGGAGCTCTTGAACCTCCTCTGCACGGGTTCGGATGTGGGGACCCAAGTGCTCAGAGCTGCATATGATTCTGCGGACTCTTCAGCCAGAGCTGCAGCCTCAGGCGTGTGTCTCCGGAGATGCTCTTGGCTCTGTGTCTCCGGCTTTACCCCGGATGTCCAGAACATCTTAGACATCTCTTATAATGGCGAGGTCCTATTTGGTGAAGCCTCCGAGAGAGTAATCACCAAACTTCAGGATGCAGGGAAGGCAGTCCGATCTGTACAAGCTATGTACAGGTCTTAGCCTAGTTCCTTTCATAGGAACCAAAGCCGTTTCCATATCCGGCTACAAAGGCAACAGCAACGTTCTGGCCAACAGCAGAGGGGCACTTTCACCCGCAAGGCCCAGGCCAAGTCATCCCCAGGCAGAGGCCAATGATTTACAAAGTTGGCCCAGCCTGCCAGATCAAACGATGCCACAGCATGACTCCTTCCCAGACCCTGCCCCTCCTCAGGATCAATGGGAAAAGAAAGTCGGGGGTCGCATCGCACGCCACTTGCCAGGGTGGCAATCGATCACCACCGACAGGTGGGTTCTGCAGCTGGTCAAAAAAGGCCATTATATAAAATTTGTAGGCAGTCCATCCAGTCGGAGATTCCACCGGGTACACTCCTGTTACAAACAGACAATATCGCAGTGATGTATTACCTCAACAAACAAGGAGGCACTCACTCCTACCCGCTTTGCAGGGAGGCCATGAGAGTGTGGGAGTGGGTATTGCAACACGGCGCAAACCTAATTGCAGTACATGTCCCGGGAGTAGACAACACCATCGCAGACAGTCTGAGCCGCTCTCAGACCAGAGTCCACGAGTGGGAACTTCTACAGGAGATGGCAGAGGATCTGTTTCACAGATGGGGCACTCCAGAGTTAGACCTTTTCGCGTCCCCATCCAACGCAAAACTGCCCAATTTTTGCTCGCTAGATCCAGGGCCTGGTGTTTTCTGGTGAGACGTGTTGTCCCTCTCCTGGGCGGGCAGATTCCTCTATGCCTTCCCTCCTTTCCCGTTGATCCAGAGAGTTCTCTTAAAACTTCGCAGGGAGCAAGCGACACTCATTCTGATCGCACCCTTCTGGCCCAGACAGATTTCGTTCCCTCTTCTGCACCAGCTATCCTGGGAACCTCCAGTTTCTTTGCCAATCAGCTCCCATCTATTGTCTCAGGAGGCGGGTTCCTTGGTCCATCCAGACTTATGCTCATTGAACCTGCACGCTTGGCTCCTAGAGATATAGACATGCTGCAATACGGGGTCTCGCAAGAAGTGGCAGATGTACTCTCTGCCACCAGAAAACCGGCAACCCATGCAACTCACACCATGAAATGGCATAGATTCTGTTTGTGGGCTCAAGCACGCAGCTTCCCACCGTTAGACTGTCCAGAAAAGCTGGTTCTGGACTACCTGCTTTCCCTCTTCCACTCTGGACTGGCTTACTCCTGATTAAAGTGCACCTTTATGCAATTTCTGCTTACCATGCCCCCATAGGCCATCGGATGCTGGCCCAGCTGGACACTACTTGTGCCTTCTTAAGGGGCGTCCTCCACCTTAGGCCGCCCATCAAAGATCCAATCCCTCCTTGGGACTTACCTTTTGTCCTGGAGCAGCTTACGCTGCCACCCTTTGAACCAGCTGCAGATTGTGAGCTACGTTTTCTCTCTTGGAAAACGTTATTTTTAGTTGCTGTTACTTCTGCCAGAAGGATCTCGGAATTGCATACTCTTATGTGCAAAAAGCCTTATTTGGTTTTCCATCAGGACAGGGTATCCCTAAGGACAAACCCAAAGTTTTTGCCTAAGGTGGTTTCAGCTCTTACCCTTAATCAGGATATTGATCTACCAGTGTACTTCCCAAGGTACTGTAATCGAGGAGAAGCCCTTCTGCACACCCTTGATGTGCATCGGTGCCTCAGATACTACCTGACCAGAACCAAACAGCTCCAGAAGTCGGACCAACTTTTCGTCTCCTTCACTCACAGAATGATAGGAACTCCTGTCTCCAAACAGTCACTCTCTAGGTGGTTCATCCAGTGCATCACTTTCTGTTATGACAAGTGCAATAAACCCTTACCGGGCACGGTCAAGGGTCATTCCACAAGAGGGGTGGCTACTTCACTTGCGGCGTTAAAGAACATCTCCACCTCAGCTATTTGTGCTGCAGCTACTTGGAACTCTGTGCATACCTTTATCAGGCATTACAGCCTGGACATTGCATCGAGATGAAGAGCGGGGTTGAGTCTAGCCATCCTTCAGGGACATCTGTCCTAGGCCCGAGTTATATCGAGGTCTCTATCTTTCCTCCTCCTGGTGGTGCATGATTGCCACTACTGCTTGGAAATCAGTCCTAATGGTGTAACCTGCTGCAAGAGCTGTATCTCGAAGTAAGATAGTACAGTTACGTAAGAACTTACTGTAACAGTAGATCTTCGAGAACAGCTCTTGCAGCAGGTACCTTCCCGCCCACCATCCCCCTTTTTGGAAGTAGGTTGTAGTCAAGCACCCATCTTATGGGATGGAACATTACTATTCACTAGTCTTTGCCATCTGGTGGCGGATCCTCGGTCTCCTCTTCTGATGTCATCCAGCAGCCGGGAGTCTCCGGCGGGAGAACTGAGGATTATGGGGGGACCGCCTTCTTATGTACTATGCCCCACATTGGGGGCGGGACCGACGTCAGAGGCAGTCCCCGCTGAAGACTGCTAGCTAGAAAATTTCCGTGGGGTCCTGGTGCCTGCCGGCTTCAATCCTAATGGTGTAACCTGCTGCAAGAGCTGTTCTCGAAGATCTACTGTTACGGTAAGTTCTTATGTAATTGTACTTTGCTGCTTTATTTTTCTCTGTAGCAAAGTATTTCTTACAGGGTATATCTTCTGTGAAGTTATTACAGGTAGTGCTTTACAGGTTTTATAGTTTTATCTATCATTAGCATAAGCTTTCAGGGTTACTGCATTTGTTGCTGACTGACTGTTTCTGCTCTTACCTCCTTGTTTCTTTCATTCATGGTTCTTTTTTGGCAGGGGAAGGGCCCAGTCACCTACCCCTATCCCCCACCACCCCACAATACACTTATTTTATAGGGTAGCACAGTTGTGACATTCCTGTGGCAAAGCAGGAAGGGTCAGATCAGTGGGGTATCCACACGGTGACCTCATTTACAGGGGCACTAGTAATTTAACTTGTTATAACACGTTATACAAAAACAAACAAACAAAACACAAAATCAAACTTTTGCTTTCATTTTCTTCCTTCTAATTACTCTGACCAGGTTATAAACCCAGCAGCTTATCTGGAATGGATATCGTTAACTGCAGGTACTGTGGAACACTTTTCAGAAGGGCAGTTTTACAGGATTTAGAACACTGTTCTACATGCTGGGCCATTGGATATCTTAGAGCTCAGCTCTAAGCACCATGGGCAGAGACTGCGTGCCTAAAATTTCATATTCAAGAGGAAATATATTGTAAGAACCACCCGCCATTTCCCCAACATCCAACAGAAGCACCTCGACCCCAGAGGGTAGTTGGTCTGGGAGGTTGGCAGGTGGTTAGGAGGGGAAAATCAGGTACCCCATCACTCAGTGCTCTCCAACTTATTACCTCCGCAAACCATATAAAAACTACAAACAGGTATCTGCCTCTATCTCCAAAATCAAACAAAGAGGCAGAGGACACTGCAGAGCAGGACACTGCAGCACAGGAGCTAGCACAACAAAACTCACCCAAAACAGGAACCAAAACAAAAAAAGCAATAAGGAAATCCCAGAAACTTTTGATCATAGGAGACTCCATGATTCGGGTTGTTGATACCTATCTCCAGCCAGGGGTAATGGACAGATGTCTCCCAGGTACATCAGCATGAAGAGACACTGACTGCATTGCTAAAATTGTTCAGGAAGCAGGAGAAAACATTGATGTCCTGGTACACATAGGGACTAATGATCTCGCCGGCCGGTCACTTGTGGAGACCAAGGAACACCTGATCAGGCTATGTGACAAACTATCATCCATTTCATCTGGCATCTCCTTCTCTGAGATCCTGCCAGTCTGGGAGAGGAGGGCAGATGGACCGAAGGTCAGAGAAGGGGAGACAGGGGAGCTAAACATGTGGCTCAAGGGCTGGTGCCAGGAAAAAGGACACAAATTTGTAGGGAACTGGCAACAGTTTTGGGAGCAAAAGTGCTTTACATTTGGTGGACTGCATTTGACAAAGGAGGGAGTCAGTGCATTGGGGTAGAAGTCTGACATCTTTGCAGAATATTTAAACTACCAAGTGGGGAGAGGGGTGCAGCACCCCATACATCGAATGGGAAGAACACCCCTCCCCCCTCAGCTAGTGGTCAAACAGGAGTTCAGCATGTTTGCAGTTCATTTGCATCACCAGGTAAGGAAAAAGGTCCGGCTCCTCATACAATGCACAGGGGAAACGCCAGACCTAACCCAACCACTAACACACTGAAATCTGGCCAATGGAAAATCATGCACGAAAATGCTCGCAGTCTTGGAAATAAGATCCCAGACCTGCAGACAATAATGACAGAGGCTAAACTGGACATAGTAGCAATTAGTGAGACGTGGTTTACCAGTAACCACACTTGGGAGACTTTAATACCTGGCTATGTACTTTTCAGAAGAGACCAAGGTGCAAAATGGTGGGGTGGAGTGGCCTGTATGTCAGTGAAAATATCAAAGCTACAGAAATTCAGAATACACATAAGGAGCCAGATGAACTGTGGGTCACCCTGGAAACAGGAAATGGGATAGCCATAAGAACTGGTGTTGTCTACAGGCCCCCAGACCAGGGGGAGGACAGACACATCACTGTTAGAAGATATACAAAGCATGACAGCTAAAGGGGAGGTTCTAATAATGGGACACTTCAACATGTCCGGTACAGATTGGTCAATACCAGCAGGAACATCTGCCAGAACTAGACACATGGTGGATTCCCAGCAGGGGGAAGGCCTTAAACAACTGGTGCAACAACCTACATGAGACAGGGCTATCCTAGATCTAGTACGGACTAACAGGAAAAGGATCACAGATCTCCAGGTAGAAGGTCACCTGGGGGCCAGTGACCATCACATGGTATGGTTCAATTTGGCCACTACAACTAAATCATCCCATTCCAAGGCAAAAATATGGGACTTCAGAGGAGCTGACTTTGATAAGATGGCCAACAGAGTTAAGCTAGCCCTGGCAAAAAGAAATACAGGTGAGGTAGTACAGGCAAAGTGGGCAAACATTAAGGATGCAATACTTGAAGCAACATCCTGTTGTGTTAGAGAGAAAAGGAAGTGCAAAAGAAGAAGGAAACCACTTTGGTTCTCAAAAGCAGTAGCAGAAAAGGTCAGAGCCAAAAGGCTGGCCTTCAGGAAATATAAGAGAACACAGCGGGATGAAGATAGGGAGGCATGCCAAACTTCCCTAAGGGAAGCAGGGAAGGCAGTAAGGCAGGCAAAGGCCCAAACCGAGGAAACACTAGCACAAACAGTAAAGAAGGTGACAAGACTTTCTATAGATACATTAGTAAAAGGAGAAAGTCCAGAGGGGGTATTGCTAAGATCAAAGGAGATAAGGGGCGTGGAGGAGGAGGACCACGTAAAAGCATCTATCCTAAATACATACTTCTGTTCAGTATTTACTGAAGAGAAGGTAGGGTAGGGCCCACAGCTCAGCACCATGGGCACAGGGGGGATGGAGGTGAGCACTAGTCTCTTCACAAAATAAAGGGTCCTACAAGAGCTCGATAAGCTCAGGGTGGACAAGGCAATGGGACCTGATGGCATACATCCCAGGGTACTAAAGGAGCTAAGGGTAGAACTAGCAGAGCCATTATCAGAACTGTTTAGTGAGTGTCTGAGCACAGGAGAGGTCCCAGAAGACTGGAGAAGGGCTCATGTGATCCTGCTCCACAAGTGTAGTAGCAGAGAGGAGGCAGAGAACTACAGACCAGTCAGTCTTACCTCAGTAGTGGACAAGATTATGGAGGCACTCCTTAAGGAAAGGATAGTGCAACACCTGGAATCCATAGAAGCACAGGATCCAAGACAGCATGGGTTTACAAAAGGAAGGTCCTGTCAAACTAATCTCATAAATTTCTTTGACTGGGTAACCAGAGTGGTGGACCAAGGGGGAGCAGTTGATGTCACCTACCTTGACTTCAGCAAAGCTTTCGATACTGTTCCACATAGAAGAGTGATTAATAAGCTGGGTAGGCTCGGGGTGGCTCAGAAGTTGGTCAACTGGGTGGCAAACTAGTTGAGCAGAAAACAGAGTGGTGGTAAACGGAATGCAGTCAGAAGACATGCAAGTCACAAGTGGGGTACCTCAGGGATCAGTCCTGGGGCCAGTCCTCTTCAATATCTTCATCAGTGACATTGCAGATGGACTGGTGGGTAAGGTTTGTCTGTTTGCAGATGACACCGAGATCTGCAACAGAGTAGATGATCCAGATGGGGTTGACAGAATGAGAAGAGATCTGGATAAACTAGCAAAATGGTCAGAAGAGTGGCAACTGGGGTTTAATGCAAAGAAGTGCAAGATCATTCACATAGGGAAGAGAAACCCTGAAGCCACCTATAGGCTGAGAGGGGAGTTGCTGGCAGTTACAAGGGAAGAAAGAGACTTGGGCATCATCATCACCAATGACCTGAAATCATCCAAACAGACCACTAAAGCAGTAGGTAAGACTAGGGGGATGTTAGGGTGTATTAGTAGGGGTATCACAAGTCGGAAGAGGGAGGTAATAATCCCTCTTTACAAGACGCTGGTTAGGCCCCATCTGGAGTATTGTGTGCAGTACTGGAGGCCACACCTTCACAAGGACATTAACCAAACGGAGGCAGTCCAGAGAACGGCAAACAAAATGGTGCAGAGACTGCATCAGAAAACATATGAGGACAGATTAATGGAGCTCAATATGTATATCCCAAAGCAAAGGAGGGAGAGAGGTGATATGATTGAAACATTCAAACACCTTAAGGGCATTAACAGGGTGAACGAGTCTAACACGTTTCAATATAAGAAAAATAGCAGGGCAAGAGACAGCATGAGATTAGAGGGAGGCCGATTAAGGGGTAATGTGAGGAAGTTCTTTTTCACAGAAAGGGTGGTGGATGCATGGAACGGCCTACCTCAGGAAGTGGTAGATATGAATACAGTGCAGGGCTTCAAACAGGCATGGGATAGGCATAAGTGAGCAATACAGATGAGTATGAATAGATAGGCCATTGACAGAGCAAAGGCTGATGGCACATTTATAAGGTAGAAAAAGAAATGGTCAGACTGCATGGGCCTTGCGGTCCTTATCTGCTGTCAACTTCTATGTTTCTATGTTGGATGCTCGATCCTCTCCTTCCCAGGCCAGCCCCCAGAGACCCTAGCTTACTCCCTAATCCGGGTTACTGGCATGGCATGAGGTGCGGCGTCCATTGCCTCAACCCTCAGCGCCACCGAGCAGGCCTGCTTCCTTCAAATGCTCTTTTTCCTCTCTTCTACAAGCCCACACCGCTCCCTCCAGCAATTGCCCTGGCACTTTGGCTCTACCTAGCCTTCATCAGGGGCCCCTGACAAAGGGTAGGTACAGCCGTAGCACCAGGGCACAGACAGCAGCTCGAGCTGCAAGTTTGTATCTGCACTTTAAATTACTTGGGATTCACTGGAATAAAGCAAGCTGCTATTTGTAATTTTTGGAGTGAAGCCACTTTTTATTTTCCCACTTCTGGACTGTTTTGATCTACTGAATCCCCAGTTCTTCTTGAGCATTGATGTGCCACTAACCATGGACAACTTACATTTTCCTCTTATGATCCTAGGCCTTGGAACCCCTCCCCTTCTGTGAGGGACTGTACTAATCATCTACAATTCCGCATATCACTAAAAGAGTGCTTACTGGTGTGGAGCTCCTAGCCTATGTCTCCCTGTGCTTATGTCAATCTACAGTATCTGCCCAACCAATCTATTGCTACTTATTCTTCTATGTCTTGCCTGGAACTGCTGTTTGATACTATATTTGTTTGCACTACTTGTTTTGTAACTGATCTAACTGATGTTTGTACAGTGCCATATGTGGAATGTCTAATTTTATTCATTTTCTCTTGCACTATTTGTAATTGTAATTCATTGTCTGCTCATGTTGCACTGTTCAACATATAATACATGATTGTTGTTATGTGCGGTCTTCTCTATTCTACTTACTTATGGAATCTTGTAACCATCTGTACGTGGTGTTTATTCTGTTCCACCACTGGAACACACCCAGTCATTAGGGTGCCAAGTCCCGATTTAGTTGGCCCCCCCCTTTCTAATTATTCTAACTCTGGGGGGGGTGGACCTTGGGGAAGGGATGATGAATTTCGTCTTGTGGGGCCCTAATGACGGGCACGTTCTGATGGACACCTTGATGGTCGGAAGGAGTTTATTCACTGTATAATAGCTGGTAAACCCCTATAATAACTAGATATCCAGTCCTGATAAAACACCATAAAAACCCACTGAATTCTGTAATAACTCATTAGTGGGTTATTATGGTGTTTTCTTCCTTACACTCTCACTTTCCTGAAGCGCAAAGAAGGCACACTGTATTTGTGTGACTACGACAGCTGCTCAGAGACACACTCGCTCACACAAACCATTTTGCAGTTTTTGTCTCTGTCTAAACCTTGCAGCAGTTATAAAAAAATAATGCCTGTGCAAGGTTTGTCTTGTGAGGATTTTTCATACACCCCTGGTGTGTGAAAAATCTTCATAACATGCACCTGCACAGGCATTATTCTCTATATATTGTTCTGAAACTCTTCAAGCACATGCCTAGCAATAGGCATTCATTTGCCTAGTGGACGTACCTGGTAAAGAAAAAGAAAAAAAAAGTAAATATAATAAACAGACCAAACACATAACAATAGTAGAGAATAAATGATGTCAAAGTTCAACAGCAATAAGTAGATTCAATCACAAATATGGGGGCAATTTTGTCAAAGGAGTCTTGGGGGTAATAAATATGGAAATGAGAGCTACAACGCTGTATGGTTGCAAAATCTAGGATCCGAATGACCTTTCAAACATAGAAAAAAATCTTGAATGTGGCCTACAGTATATGTCAATTCTTAAAATCCCTTGGTTAGTCTCAGCTCACATTGCAAGAGCAGAATTGGGACAACCACATTTACACACTCCTGTTTTTGAAAACATATTTACCTTTCTTTTAAATGTCATAATCCTCCAAAATATCATCTATTTAGAATTTGTCTTGAAGAACAATTAAAATACAGCAGTGCAGGTTAATAATTTACTTGTCTGAAATTTATACAGAAAAAATGTCCTTCTGGCTGGATTTGTTACCTTTGCTCTTTACTAGCCCCAATGTAACAAAATGAAACAAAACAGAGGTGCAGAGATTCAACAGGCAAGAGGATATGTCACTTTTGAAGACCTTCTGATTGTATACACTCCAATCTGCCCTCTTTATTCCTCTGCTGAGGGGCTCCTTGTGGTTCCACATTCCTGTTTGAAATCTTCAGGTGATAGAGCTTTCTGCATTGCTGCTTCTGTCATGTGGAACTCGCTCTCTCCTTTTTAGGGCTGTGGGCAGAGCCTACAGCCCTTCTGTCATTGATCAGACTATAGCTCTAAAAACGGCTGATCTTAAAACTTCCATTTTAGACTTTTGCATATATTCCTCCACCTCCACAGCTGCAAAATAGTGCACTCCCCCCTCTGATTTTTGTCATTTGTTGCTCTATGTTAAAGGCATCTGAAGGGAAGGGATGCTGCTACTATATTGCACCTCAGAACTTCTCAGGATACTAACAACAAAAAAAAAAAAACTTTTTAAACTGCTGTTTCTTTCATCTGTCCAGCTCAGTCTAATAGAGTTATTTTATTTCTTTCAGCAACCTAGGGGTTAACTCATTATCTTGTGGAACTTCTCACAGAGAAAGTTAGACTACAGTGTCAGATTACAGACTTTGCATCTGGAACTGCAAGCGATCTTATTCCTATGGGCAGGACAGGTTGCATGCAAGCATGCATACACACACACGCACACACACAGACACACACACATAAGAAAATAACTAGTCATTTGGTAGCTCTTCACAGCCCTGTCAGTTCACTGATTCAAGCACATTTGTAATGAAGTCCCTTCTAAAAGTCCTGCATTTCTCAGGTTGGATTTCTTTTTTGGGTTTGTTGCTTAAAGCAGCAGCATTTATGTCTGTTCCTGATTTGAAGCTGTAAGCAGTGTACACCAACCTCTAATATTTAAAATGTGTCCTTTTAAAGATAAAAGAATATAAGCATTTAATTACTTTTTTTTTTTTTTTAACCGGTATGGACTACTATGCACAGGTGCCTGTTTTCTGGGGCTACCCGGGAGCACTAAGGAGGTTAAGTGACTTGCTCAGAGTAACACGGTATGCAAGTGGAGGTTGTGGGAATCAAACTCATGTCTGAATGCTTGATGTACAAAGTTCATTTACAACTCTAACCACTAGGCTATACTGCCAGCCACACAAATAGTGAACAATTTAGATTGGGCTGTTAATATCTCAAAGGAGAACTGCCTTGAATCAGCAGACATGCATTTTTGTAGAAGTAGATGTTATTTTTTAAAATACCAGTTCTTGTTTTGTTACTGCTTAATCTTAACTGGCCTTTTGGTAAATTCAGTGAGTGTTTCTGATTCACACATTGCAGGCATTGACCATTTTGAACAGTATGATCTTGTCAAGAGCTTACATTGTTGGTACAATGCATCTGTGTTCTAATTTAGAATTCTTAAGTTCATGGAGACATAAACAACATCATAAAATGTTATTGCTAATAGGATACTGTATCTTTGTGGCTCACTTTCTTAACTTTGAAAAACAAGTTGGAATTGTTATACATAAGCTGAATCCTTAATATTACATATTAAATATTCTGATATGGTATAAAGCTATTTTTAAAATTAGTATTGTCGTCATAAATGTGCATTCACTGGCCCGGTATTCAGACTGTGCCAGGCTGTGGCGCAAGCCTGTGCGCAGAGCAACGTGGCTGCGCAGGGAGCTGGACTGAGTGATATTCAACGGAGCTGTGCCATGGTACAGCATCGGTGAATATCGCACCCTGACCACCCACAGTGTGCATAGGCGCCGTGTGAGTGGAGCAGGGGATGTAACTGCACAGGTTCTGTTGTGCAATGCCACAACCCACGATATTCAAAAGTGCACATGCCAAATGGGGCCAAATGTATACAAAGGCACAAATGGGGCCATTTGCATATCGTCTCAGCCCCATTTGCATGTAGGTGCGCCAATACCCGGGGACTTGCGCCTGGCGCCCTGCCAGGCAGCAGCCGTTGGGGACCGACGCCCCCTGCACAGCATGACAATGAACCCCACTGCCCGATCGCGGGCATATGTAAATCTAAATAATCTTCCCATATCTCTAGTGGTCCAGTGGACCGCTTGCAGCCCGATCACAGGCTTATGAATCAACTTAAACGTCCAATATCCCTGGTGGTCCAGTGGACCGCTTGCTGCCCGATCGCGGGCATAAGTAAATATAATAGCATTCCAATATCCCTGGTGGTCCAGTGGACTGCTCATGGCCGATTGCGAGCATAAGTAAATATTCATTTCAATGTCCCTGGTGGTCCAGTGTCGCTTCCTCCTTACTCGCTCACTGAGCCTTCGCCCCAGCCTCTCCTCCGTCAGCAGCGGGGCAGCACCACCCGCCTGCCGCCCCACCGGCCTGCCAATCCGACACCGCACGGTGGTGTGTATGCTTCATTGGTCCACAGCTTGAGTCAATGGGCGTGCGGCCCATTGCTCATACAGTCAGGTCTGTGAATGGATCATTCTACAGATCTGGACTGTGTAGCACGGTATGGTTGCATGCCCATTGGCTCACGCCAGGACCAATGGGTGTACAGCCCTACCATACGGTGTCAGTCGGCGGTGGCAGGGTGGCAGGCAGGTGGTGCTGCTGCCCACCGCTGACCGGGGGAGCAGGCAGTGGGGCTCAGTGGGTGGGTGGGGAGGGGGTACCGCGACCACCAGGGATATTGGGATGCTATTACTTTTACTCATGCACCGATCGCGGCTTGAGAGGTTCACTGGACCACCAGGGATATTGGGATGCTATAATTTTTACTTATGCCTGAGATCGGGCTGCGAGCAGTTCACTGGACCACCAGGGATATTGGACGGTGTAATGTTATACTTAAGCCCATGATCTGGCATGTAGCAGTCCCCTGGACCACCAGGAATATAGGACGGATATTTGAATCTACTTATGCCCGTGATCGGGCATGGGGGGGTGCTGCCATGAAGGTGCAGCTGGAGCTCAGGTGGCCACCCACAGGTGGCAGGTGCCGTGTTGTGCCCTGCAATATGGCAGCTCACCTGTGGGTGGCCAGCCATTGTTCCTTTTTTTGGGGGGGCTGACCTGTGTGCAGCACAGGTAAAGGTTGCGCATGCATGGCTCAGTGCATCCTGGGCTGAATAGCGGGATGTGCGGAGTATGCATGGGCACGCCCCCCTACCTGTGCTGCAAACATTACTGATGCGCTCTGGCACATCAGGATTTATGCCAGGCACAATCCCCGTTTGAATATTGTGCCAGAGCGCATCAGTGGGTTGCGCATGGCGCAACACTGTTGTGCCATGTGCAACCCTTCTGAATATCTGGGCCTCTGGATATAAAAACCTGGTTTGGAAAAAGTGCCCTTTATAATGCAACAAGTGCTCTTTTTATCTTGGGCCCCCTTACCTTTTACAGTATTCTGGTGCACCTGTGGCCACACGTGCACACACACACACACACACACACGCACATGCATGCACACACCTCCACCACCATGTACTCTGACTAAATAAATTTAGGAGGACTGAGTTACCAGCATTACCAGTTTTTGATGATTGTGACTAAACAGCACTATATGGAACCAACAAGAAAACACCTTTGGCCATTTGGTAGCTTTTTAAAGCCCTATTGGCTCTGGCTAGAGTTTGTTATTAGAGGGGCCCCATCATTGGAATGTTTTAAGGGTTTTCTAAAAACACACTTGTTTAATTTTGGCTTTTGGGTCCACGTGATGAAAGTTTCTGGCAGTGTCCTTTTGAAATTGCTGTATGTACTTGACTGTTTTTATTTTAAATGGTTGTGCTGCATGGTGCCCAGAGCTGTGGGTGGGTGCCTAACAAATACATTTTCTTGCCTTGAAGCAAATCAAAATCCATTTATGGCTGGCTTTGAATAAATTAGAACAAAAGAGAGAAGGATACTTAGATATACTTATTTCATCTCCAGAAATGAGACTTGTGACTGTCTTTAGGTAAGACCTGTTTGAAAGTAATACTGTTTCCTGTAAGCAAAGAAAAAAAAAGAAGAAACAGAGGTGAAACCCCAGTATATTGGTGTAATTTGAATCAGAAAGGTGACTTAAAGACATATTGTATTATTGTGTCCTTTTATTCTACATAAAGACAACTGTAATTGGGAGATATCTTTAGTCAATTAAAGTTAACTGCTGAAACTCTGCTATGATTCTTTCACTCAGACTCAGTTACTGTTTTATTAAAATTCATTTGATATCCAAAGTGCATCAAGGATGTTAACCAAGCCGAAACTTAAGACTGGCTTCATTATTATTTTTCCAATAGTTTAACCAGGAGTGGCACACTAAGCTGAAAGCTTGATTACAGGTGCAACCTGGGAGCACAGGGAAGTTAAGTGATTTGTTCAGGGTCACATACTATTTAAGTGGGGCTGTAGGATTCAAACCCAGGTCTCCCGATTTGCAGCTCAGAATTTTAAACCACTGCACTATACTGCCTCCCATTATGGCAATGTACTTTAATTAAGTCATTCAGAGAACAAGTATTATCCAAACGATTGTACAACTTGAAATCTGTTATTCTTTTATTCATGGTCTTGAAAGCTTTGTATGTTTGCTAAATTGAAGTCCTGCATAAATGGTCTTGATATATTTCCCATTTAGACTCTTACTTCAGTCTCGTATTACTGGTCCTTAGGTCAGAGTCTTGTATTATTGGTCCTTAAGGTCAGAGTCATGTCTTATTTCAATTTCTATGTTTCCCAAGTAAAAGATTCCTATTTAAGATTGTTCTTCCATATAAACAGGGTAATTTCTACTTCTTGTAAATTACTAGTTGGGCATCATTGCTGACTGAACAAAAGCTGGTCAAGTTTTTCATACTTTTATATAATGAGTAGCAGTATTTGATATACTTGTATGTTTTACAAAACTGTTTTAAGTGGATTTGCACAGACTTAAAAAAAGTTGAATAATAAACTTCTAAACTAAACATGTTGACCTTTTTCCATTTCTGTGTTTTCATTTAAGCATGTCACATACAGAATGTTCGATTATACAAATGTTTCTGCTTGAAGTATACCGTGCTGTTATGTATGATGCTCTGTATATGTTTCAATAAAAATAAAGTTAAAAAAAATACAGAAAAAAGCTTAGGACTTTTTTATAATTTCCAAACAGATGTGGATCCAGTGATGAGAGTAAAGTTTTGTTTCTCAAGCTGGAGGTGCCATTAGCAACACCTGGACTTCCAAGAGGAACACTGAACACCATGTGTGTTGGGGGGGGGTGGTGGTACACAGTCTGAAAGAGACAGGGGGCCGGGTTCACAAAGGTGTGTGAATGCCACAAACACCAGGTGCACTGAACATATGGCGCATGGGGCTTGCAGCATTCATCCAGCCGGCATTCGACATTCTCGATCCCGTGCACCAATTGCCGCAGGTTAGACCAGCTTTTTCTGGTCTAGTGTACGGCAATCTAGGGTAACCTTTTTACGAGGCTTGCATCAAATATTTGGCACAGGCTTCCATAAATTAGGTAAACTATCATAAATGTGCCCAATCTTCTTGAGTTGGGCACAGTGTGTGGCAAAGTTTTAGCCACAGCTGTGCCATCAAACAGGTTTGATGCAGAGCTTGATATAAGCCCTGCTTCACCCTTCACGAATCTGGAGCAGGATCGTTTACACCTTCACTGGTGAGCTGCAGCCAGAATGCAGGCTGGAATGTCTAAAAAAGGCCACCAGATTTCGGATTGTATTTTGTTTTGTTAGTTTTTGATTACAAACACAACAAAGAACATCCTGAAACTAAGACTTCAGATTGAGCTCTGAGCTCATGGAGACATCTAAAAACAAGCTTTTGTCAATGCCGAATGTTTGCTTGCAAAGTAACAGTTTTTTGGGCTTGAGCCTGCATCAGTTCACCCAGGTATATGAGTGCAGTTGATCAGCCAGCACAGGGCTGCAGGGGGAGCAGTATCACCTTTACCTCAGTGATGTACTGGCAAATTGTTAACAACTTCCTGGGGAGGGATCAGGTTGGTAAGCACTGCCGCGTGGGGGCGTGTGGGTCCACTAGACCATCAGGTTATGTATATAAATTTATTTTCAGGAACTTTCCCTTTCCTTTTGTCTTTACTATAAAACCAGGTGGCAGACTGGGGTTGGGGGAAGGATAAGGGGGTTACAGACAACTTAAACACATCATAATCTGCTTTTGATAAGCAATTATCTTCTTTTACTGAATGCAATCGTAATGTAACTGTTTATTACTAGATGTTCCTTACAAGGCATCGTCATGTTGTCTGTATTTGTATGTTGTTAAGCATTTAAAATGAATAAAGTTTATTAAATAAAAAAAATATTTTAGGGACATCGGGGAGGGGGGCCACTAGACTACCAGGGAAGGGGACAAATAAATATTTTTATTTACCATTACAGAGACATCATGGATCGAGGAGGGAGGGCCACTTGACCACCAGGGAAGGGAACAATCTGTTTAATGTAACAGACATTGGGGGGGGCACAATACCACCAGGGAAGGTGACAAATAAATATTTTTATTTACCATTACAGAGACATCAGGTATAGGGGACAGAGGGCCACTCGAGCACCATGGAAGGGACCGATCTTTTTTACCATAGTGGAGACAATGGGAATCAGGCAGTGGGGACCATAGCACATTGCCACAAATGGGCAACTCTCCCAGAGGAGATTTTTTAAGTACGGAGACATCGGGCATCGGAAGGGGGACACTAGACCACCCGGTTATGTATATGCATTTATTTCGGAGACATTGGGGATCAGACAGGGGTGGACACTAGACCACCAGGGTCTAGAGCAGTGCATGGATGCTCTGCGGCTTGTGGCAAACCCTCCCAGTGCATCCTCTGTTTAGCGCACAGCCACGGTTACCGCAAGCTGCGGGACATTGCCCTGGGACCCTGCCCCATAGAGAACTGGACACAGGGTTCTTGGCACATAGGAATCAGAGCATGCTGCTATTTGCCGCAGCTTGCACCGATCTACACCCGGTTTGAGAATCGAGCCCTGTATCTTCTTGCCAACATATTGCACACCTTGTTGTGTATTATTGCTGCAGTTTGAAATTACCAATTTTGAGTGTGCCAGTCTGTATTAATGTTGTTCTGCATCTGTGCTCAGCCTCACAAAATAGTCTTAATGATAACAGTCATTGCATGATTCTCTGTTTTATTAGTTTTTATGTTGGGGGAGGAGTTGGGGGATCTGGCAATGGCATCATTTTTTTTGTGTGTGGTCTTTTAGCTATAGGTTGTTACCTTAGTAAGTAATGCTTTGTGGCAAAGACTGATAAGCTCAGTTCTAAACTGAGCTTGTGTGTCTTGACCACATGTATCTATGATCACATGCAAAAAATGGCAGTTTTTCTGATATATTTGTCACTTAGTCACATAGCCTGGAAACATGATGAGTCATACTGTACTTATTAATCACGGCTTAAATGTCTTTAAAAACATGAAATGCCTGATATTATCAATTTGTCCATAAGCAGGAAAAGCCAGCTAAATACATTTTAGGTATCATCAATGGTCTCCTAGAGTGGGCCTTAAGGAAGTGTGAACAACATAATGTGTGCTAGGCCTCATTCCTTTTTGTTTTCAGTCATCCTTGCCAAAATTCATACCATCTCCTGTTGAATTGTAAACAAAATAGGTGTGAAATGGGACCAAATGTTTATTTATTTGTCAACATACACGTCGGACCTTAGAGGATGCTGCAGCTACAGTCAACTGCCATTACTTTTTATATTCCTTTTCTTCAGTTATCTAACATCGAATTTTCAGTGTTTCAGCTGTTAGTGTCCTGTAATAATAGTGAGGAACAGAAATGGCGAGGACAAAACAGCTATTGCCACTTTGGTGCCTTTGGCATTCCCCCCCTCCTCGAGTTCTATCCCCGGAGTTGATTATTCATAGTAAGGGTGGTGTGTGGGTGTGAAGCCCCCCACAAAGGAGGATGCCGGGGGGGGCATAGCCCCCCCTAAAAAACGCAGTCACTGTTTGTGCCCTTGCTGTTTTGTCCTCGCTATTTGTGAGTCACCGTTTTGGGCTCACTATAACCACATAGAACCCTGCTATCGAGTTTATGTCTTCTCCACCAGCCTTGTCTTCTGACCACTCAACAATGTGTGCATGTGGCAAACAAATTCCTGAAAAAGATGGTCACTCTGTGTGCATCCTTTGCCTAGGCCCCAGCCATGACACCGAAGCCTACCAGATTTGCCAGACGTTTAATCTGGTCACTCAGAGACACTGTCTTAAGATTCTGGAGAAACATCTTATTTAGCAAAAGCTGGTTACATGATCAAAAGATGGAAAAGGAGCTGCAGGCCAGAAGCACTTCAGCCTCGCTGGCATAGTCCTCCGGTGGGAAGCATAAGCACAGGAACAAATATTGGGACCAGGACCGGTTGCTTCCTGATGCCAGTCGCCTCACAAACACTCGGCCATGCCAGGGTCATCCTCCTGCAGGGAGTTGGCTCCCTGAGCCCCGCCAGCCATTTTCTTTACCGGGCTGCTGGTGGCACAGCCACTTACCCTCATTGCCATTGCAGACGGCGACTTCACAGGGCAGGGGACCATCTCTTGCCTCCCAGCCCTTGATGCTCAGGTCCATTTCTTCTATGGGCTCTCAGCCAGGAGGTTCAGATGATGTTGGTGTCTTGGGCTTTGGTTCTTCAACTGTCACCCCCCGGCCAAGACTCTGCCTATGTTGGTCCTCTCTGCAGGACCTGACATTAGTCCTTCAAGGCAACACCTGCAGCAGGCTACCACCACTTCTCCTAGCCCAACATCACCTCTGCCTTCACCTGGGAGGTCTCCTTCCTCTCAGACACCTGCCTCACTGGCTCGTCCATCACTGGCATATCCTTTTCTCGGTGCTCCCTGCTGATGCCCTCTGGGCTGCTGCTGGTCCTGCCACTGCCCCAGCCTGCAGACCCAGCGCTGCCATTGGCTCTTCCACAGCCTATGTCACTGCCAATGCCCAGCACTGGACTCCCAGCCAGCACCAGGTGGTCCTTTGCTAGGGTACCCTACGCTGGCCTCACTGCTGTCATGTACTTATCCAGAATCGTCTTATTCATGCCTACCAGTCTATTGTTTCCCACCTCCGGTGGACTACGACACCCTGTTCACTGTGTGGTGGTCCTTCATTCAGAGGCAGACCCTCGCTCCCCAGGGCCTGCCCCTGGCATCTCCTCGGCATCCCAACTGGGACCTGCTACCTTAGAATCCGGGCTGGTCTGGCACTAGTGAACCCTGGACATTGAGGTCCTCAGGGTTTCGACCCAATGTCAGCTGTGGCTCTCACCAGGATGACTGCCCACTGCTGGAAAGTGACCCAGATGAAGGGAACAGGGATGACTCAGATTTCTTGAAGTCTTCCTCCTCACCAAGGAAGTCTTCAGAGGGTGAAGAGCCCTCCAGAGTGAATCCCAAGTCCCCTCCTGATGATCCATCTTCTATAGATGTCATGCACCACATCCAGTCCATTATGGACTGGGAAACAAAGGAGCAGGACCCAGAGAGGCATCGTCTGGCCATTTATTTATGGCAGCAGGGTGCCCTCCTGGTGGTAGTGCCACCTCTGATTGACTCCTGTGATGATGTCACTAGGGTGGCTTGGATTAACCCCTCAACTACCCTCCTATTGCCTAAGAAGGCAGACCATCTTTACCATGCTCCTGCTGGTAAACCCCTTTTAAGGGGCCATCCTATGGCTGATTCAGTTGTCATTAATGTGGCACATGACCATACCAAAAGGTGCAAGCACCTTAGTGCCCTTTCTTTGGACAGGGAGTTGGACTACCTGGGTAAGTGTGTTTTTGCATCCACTACCCTAGCTATCTGACCATTAACTACCTGGCCCATATGGTCCAATATCAGAATGTCCTCTGGGACCAAGCCAGGGATCTTGGGCAGGCCTTAGCAGAGGATCCCACTAAGATGCAACTCACCCAGCTGCTTAAGTCAGGCTCCAACATTGTCAACCATGCTCTCTGGGCTTCCTACAATGCTGCTGACACCTCCAGGGCACCTGCCTCCAGCAAGCATTCTGAGGGAGGCTGTGTGGGGTCGGGTCTCCCTCCACTTCAACGGGTGGCAGGAAATAACCACGGACAACTGGGTGCTTTGGATCATAGAGCACGGTCACATGCTAGAATTCCTAGATTGGCCTCTAGAAAATCTTCCAGTAAACTCCTCATATCCCCCCAGCCCACCTGCCCCTGGTCTGGGAGGAAATTCAGGCTGTTCTCAAAAAAAAAACCATAGAGCCCATCCCTCAGGCTCAATGGGGAAGGGGATTTTACTCCCACTTCTGCCTGGTCCCCAAAAAGACTGGGACTCTTCGGCCCATCTTGGAACTGCATCCTCTGAATCTGTGCATAAAGTACAAGCGTTTCAGGGTTCTTTAAGGGTTGTTACCCCTCTTGCACCAGGGGGATTCACTCTGCTCTGTAGATATGCAGGATGCCTATCTGCATATCCAGATTTTTCCTGCCCATCATCGCTTGCTCCGCTTCCACTTTCAGGGGGCTTATTTTCAATTACTGGCCCTCCCTTTTGGCAGTTATTTATCCCCAAGGGTCTTTACCAAGTGTCTAGCAATGGTGGCGGCCACTCTGAGGGGGCAGGGTTTCTACATGCTCCCTTCCCTGGATGATTGACTGCTAGCAGCCCCCTCCAGGAACCATCAGGTCTAGACTCTGGAATACACCTTTCTGTCTATTTGGCTTTGGGGTTCATCATCAGTCTGCTGAAGTCCTGCCACTCCCCATGCCAGCACCTTCAATACAGAGAGGTGATTCTGGACACCACCCAGCGTATGGCCTTTTTGTCCATGGACAGGACAGAAGGAATGATGGAGCAGGCCCAACTGGTTTACTACTGTCACCAGGTCCCCACCAGGGTGTTTCTGTAACTCCTGGGACATGTGGCCATTACCACAATCCCCCTCACCCGCCTGCACATGCGGGTTCCTCAGTGGTCCTTAAGGGTCCAATGGGACTAATACACAGATGGCCTGGACCAACTGGTCATAGTCTCAGACCCGGTCCAGAGACTCCTGTCGTGGTGGCTTGAGACAGCCAACCTCCTTTGGGGGGGGTCTCCTTTCAGCTCTCGACCCCCCACCAGATTTTCACGATGGATGTAGTTTGTCTGGGATGGGGTGCTCATCTGGCTGATCACCAGACCCAAGGTACCTGGACAGAATTGGAGCAGGGTCTCCATATCAACATCCTGAAGATGCGAGCAGTCCTTTATGCTTTACAGGCATTTCAGACTCATCTCTTTGCTGGGCTGCTGCTGGTGTAGATGGGCAACATGTATGTGGTTTATTACATCAACAAGCAGTGAGGACTCACTCTTACCCCTTGTTGCAGGTGGCGATGAGAGTCTGGTATTGGGCCATCAAACACATTCTGCAGCTCCTGGCTGTATGTGTTCCAGGCATCCAAAACATCCTGACCGAAGTCTCAGATGCTGTCGATCATGGGCTCATGCGTGGGAGCTTCTGACCTTGGTGGTCCAAGATCTCTTTGACAAGTGGGGTCACCCAGAGTTGGACCTTTTTGTATCCCCAGTCAATGCAGAACTGATGCTTTTCTGCTCGCTCAGTCCTGAGCCTGGTGTTTTCTGGTGAGACACATTGTCTCTCTCCTGGAAGAAGAGATTTCTGTATGCCTTGCCTCCCTTCCCACTTCTACAGAGAGTTCTGCTCAAGCTCCAGTTGGAAGGGGTGGAGATGATCCTCATAGCTCTCTTCTGCCCACAACAGATTTGGTTCCCCTTGCTGCAACAGCTGGTGATGGAACCTCCAGTGCCCTTGGCCCTGTGCACTGGTTTGCTCTCCTAGGACCAGGACAGCTAGCCCATCTGTCCCTAAAGTCCCTGCATCTCCATGCTTGGCTTCTGTGGACATAGCTGTCGCTCACTACAGAGTGTCCTCTAGGGTCACAGATATCCTGGTGGCTGCCAGAAAACCCTCCACCAGGGCCACTTATGCCATGAAATGTAAGCATTTCACCATTTGGGCTGCTTCATACCAATTGGACCCCTTCACCTGCTCGGTGAATCAGGTGTTGGAGTATCTTCTTTCCTTTCGGACTCAGGCTTGGAATACTCCTCACTCAAGATGCATCTTTCTGCCATCTCTGCATACCATGCAGCTATTGAGGGCAGGGCTGTGGCTCAGCTTGAGGTATTCCGCACCTTTCTGCAGGGCATTCTGCATCTGAAACCTCCCTTTTGGGACCTGGTTGCTCCACGGGACCTCAATTTTATGTTGGAGAAACTCATTTTACCTCCCTTTGAACTGGCTGCATTTTCTGTTATGGAAAGTGTTTTTTTTTTAGTTAACATAGAAACATAGACTTTGATGGCAGATAAGGACAGCTTGAACTGCTGTTACTTCTGCGTGAAGGATTTCTGAGCTTCAGGCTGTTATGTGTAAAGAGGCTTATTTGGTATTTTACAAAGATAGGGGGTCTTTGCATACTAATCCTAAATTTCTTCCCAAGGTGGTGTCAGAGTTTAAGTTAAACAAATACATCCACCTTCCAGTTTATTATCCTGAGTACTCTAATCAGAGGGAGGCTTTGAAACATACTTTGGATGTACATAGAATCTTGAGGTACTATATACACCAGACCAAGGCTTCTAGGAAGTCTGAGCAGTTGTTTGTTTCATTTTCCCCCAATAGAGAAGGTGCTCCTGTTTCCAAACAGTGTTTGTCTAAGTGGCTAGTCATTTGCATTGTTTATTGTTACATAAGTACAACAAGGATCTTCAGGGAGTGGGTATGGGCCATTCCACCAGGAGTATGGCTGCCTCCACTGCCTGTTTCAGAAATGTGTCTGCTGTGGACATCTGTGCAGCTGTCACCTGGAGTTCTGTCCACACCTTCACCAAACATTGTAGTCTGGACATCACCGCTCGGTGCAGGGCCAATTTTGGCTTAGCAGTTCTTCAGGGCCTTCTCACCTGAGCTCTTGGTTGCTGATCTGTCCTCCTACCAGTGTTTTTCTCTTGGTTATGCCTGGAACTGCTTGGGATTCAGTACTACCAGTGTTGGTCTGTTGCAGGAGCCTTCCTCAAAGTAAGATAGTACAGTTACATAAGAACTTACCATAACAGTAGATCTATGAGAGAAGCTCTTGCAGCAGCCAGCAGGCCCTGCTTTCTCTCCCTCCTTCCCCCTGCTGTTCCTTGTTTCTATCACACTACTTCTGCCTTTTCTTCCTTGGCTGTTGGGAACCTCCTTAGTTCTCCATTTGCTGCCTGCTTTGGGTCTCCAGTGGGAGAACTGAGGAGGATGAGGGGGACCGCTTGCCTTTTTAGGATAGTCTGACATTAGCGGTTGACATTGGTGGTGGGTGGTCCCCTGTGGTAGACTGCTAGCTAGAAAGTTTTTCATGCGGTTCTGGTACCTGGCTGCTTAGTTCTACCAGTGTTGGCCTTCTGCAGGAGTTTCTCTCGAAGATCTACTGTTATGGTAAGTTCTTACGTAACTGTGTTTTCTCCCTTTTGGACACCCTGGTAGCTGTACCATCTTTACAATACTTATTTGATGGCTGAGCAGCTTAATTGTTTTTTTTATCTGTCCTTTTTGACAGGAACTGCTGCATTTGCAGAGAAGAACCCTCAGATGTGTGTTTTCCACTATTACAGTATCAGGCACACCCTCTGAATCTTTATTGTGCTTTGGTGACATAGAGGCAATCTGCAAAGCCATAAATATATGGCAATATAGCCTAGAGGTTAGAGTAATGAGCTGCATATGGGTATGGTACATCCAGCAGATCTTTATTTGATTCCCACAACCTCCATTTGCATACTGTGCAACTCTAAGCAGGTAATGTAACCTCCCCAGTGCTCCTGGGTCATCCCTGAAAACTAACACTTGTGCCTAGAGGGCCTTACCCTCTTGCTAAAGAATAAAAAAATTCTGTTATTAAAATCATTTTCTTTTGGGTCTTAGAGCAAAACTTTTTAGAGAACTCAATAGATAAAATTGTGATCTGGACCCAGGCACTTTAAAGAAACCTCATGGCAGTCTGCCTTTGCCAGGAGCTGAAAACAGTTTGTAGTTTTTTTTACATTTGTTGGTCCTGTTTGCTTTGTATGGCAATCAATCATGCCAAACACAGAAAAGACCTGTTGCACAATTTTATTCAGTTGCCAGTCACAAAGGCAATAATAAAAGTAATTTTTCTCATGGATAAATTGCAAAAACTGCCAGAGAGGTTGTTAAAGTGAAGCAGTTTTGTTTTTGTATTAAATATGCAGTTTGGGTCCCAGAAAATGGGAACTACATGTCAGTGAGTGTAAAAGCTACTGAAAATGTTGAAAGCCTGATGGTTCTATGAATTTAAAGTAGAATGCAATCGATTCCCTTGAGGCAGGAACTGGGTTATAGCATGGCCTTCTCTGGTTCCTGAAGCCGTTTGGGAATTGGAGAAAAACTGAAAATATGTGATTAATATAAACAGCAAAATAACACAAAGTATCAAAAACTAACTTTGTGTAGTAAAAAGATAATATTAAGTATTAAAGTCTGGTGACCAGAAGACTGGAGCTGACTTTGAGGCGACTGCTCTCTTTAGCGGAGAAACAAATCATATGTCAGAACAGTAGGGGAGCATGACTACAGTGTAGACTTTGAACTGATGTTCTAAATTTTTATTTATTTTAATCTATTTATTAATTTATTGATGTATTTGATAACCACATGGGTGCACTGATCCAGTGGACCATTTTCAGGCATGATCCAGGCCACTAGCTTGGCACATTGAGTAAGGCATATATAGGGAGCATGACAGTATAACAGGCATTACAGTTCAGTGAATGAAGCAAGGTACATAGGGACATAAACTGAATTACAGTAAGGTACAAGGTTCAGTAAACAGGTCAGTAATCAAGTAAATACACAATTATAATACTGTATATCAATCAGCAGAAGGTGAGTGCTATGTCATAGACAGGAGGGAGGAGAGTGCAGAGCCAGGAAAGGAGATGGTGCCTCTAGTGGGTGTAGGGCCCCCACAACAGGGGAAGGAGATTTAGGAAGAAGGGGATACCCATTTTAACCAAGTGGGCAAGACTATTTGACCTCTGACAGCAGCCAGGCCTTGAGGTGGGTTTTAAAATAAGGGTGAGAGTCAGTTGAGCAGAGTGACATAGGGAGCTTATTCCATAGAGAGAGGGCAGAGAAGGAGAGGGCTTTATTGTCCATGACAGAGGAGAATCTTGGACTTTTGGGGGGCGCGGATGATACTCAGAGGCACCTTGATGCCACTCTTCCCATGAGGAGGGATGAGTACGGCGATAGGTGGTCACCTATGAGAGTATTGTCTGTTATACAGCCAAGGGCATAGTCGAAACACCCTTGGAGTGGGAACAATCCTAGTGACTGGTACAAGTCACAGTGATGGGTAGAGTAGGGAAACTGGAGCACAAAATAACAGATAAAGTTGTAAACTGTGTTGATCCTGGAGTTCAGCACAGAGAACACTTGGGAATAGGTGAGGGAGCAGTAGTCAATAAGGTGGAGAAGGTTGCCTTTCTCAATCACTAGGTGTGCCTCTGAGGTCATGAACTGTTTTAGGCAGTAGGCAGATCCTAGTTCTTGATTCACCCTGTGCTTGATATTGTTGACATGTTCCGTGAACTCAAGGGAGGGGTCCAGGGTAACAGCTAGTTATTTAAAACTTTGATCATTTTGGAGGGGAACTTTCCAGTGTGAGCACTAAGAGGGAGGAATTAGATCTGGGAGATGTTGGAGATGAATGATTTGGACCTGAATATCAAAGATTTTGCTTTCTTTTCATTAACCAAGAATCTATTGAAAGAAACCAATTATAGGCAGCACCGTAGTTAATGGTTAGAATGGAGGAAATGTTCACTAGGGACTTGTCACTGTGGAATAAGGCAACATCATCTGCTTAGATAAGCACCTCGCAGGAGAGGCTCTCGGTGGGAAGGGAGTTTATAAACATGGAAAATAGCAGGGGGGCCTGAATGGATCCCTGAGGGACCCCTGTGGAGACAGGCAGGGCAGGGCAGGGAAGGAGGCTGGACCGATGTTAACTGATTGGGACCTGCACATGAGATAGCTTTGGAACTAAGAGGAGGTCTCAGTGGAGCAGCCAAGGTGGAGGACAGTAGAGTGGAGAAGGGGGTGGCTGATGCAGTCAAAAGCCTTTGTCAGATCCACAGATACAGCACCTGTGGCCTTACCCAAGTCCATGTTTCTGAGGACATGATTTGTGAAGTGTGCTAAGTCTGATGTGGTGCTATGGTACTTACAGAACACATGCTGTTGGGGGCACAGCAGGTTATATTTTCCAAGTTACTCAGAGACCTTAAAGTGCACAATTTTCTCCGGGAGTATGACTGAATGCCGAAACTCGGAAACCTGACATTCAGGATCCCAAGTTTGGCTGCCTGACACACACCTGTCCAACAGACAAAAGCTGGTGCCATCAGGGGTAAGATAGTGGATGTGACAAACAAGTACCCTGCCACTAGCCATGCACCACAAGAGAGGGGAAAATCCAGTGGTTGGCCAAGCTGCTTCCATGACGTGAAAGGCTAAGCCACTAGCAGCTCAGCCACCAGTGCACTGTGACCCGGGTTCTATTCCCGAAAGTTAACTTTTTTGCATGGCGTTCTTTTGCTCCCACCATAAATTGTTGTAACCTGCTCTGAGGTCTGCTCCCCCTAAGAGTCGGTTATTTTAGTTAAGGGGGGTGAGGGGGGCTTGCCCCCCACATTGCACCAAGACTTTGTCAGTCTTCTGACAGTCAGTCTCCTAAACTTGGGCTTATGGAGTTGGGGACACTGACTCTCAGGATTTCTTAGTAGATCCTTTTTTCCAGCAGTTTGCTCAGGTGGGGGAGGATGGAGATGGGCCTGTAGTTTTTGAAGGAAAGGGGGTCCCCAGCTTTGCATATTGGCACTACATTTGCATGCTTCTAGCAGTCAGACATGGTAGACGTGGACAATGCCAGGCTGTAAATGAAGGTGAGGGGTTCAGTGATAGCAGGAGAGATGAGCCTAAGAAAAGAAGGGAAAAGACCATAACTATCAGGGATGCCCCTGGTGGGAGGGACTTCATGAGCTTGAGGGTATCTCTGAGGTAGATGGCTCTAAAGTACAAAGAGGGGTGTGTGGGTGGGAGAGGAGCCAGTCTCCTGACCACCAAGTCAAGGAGGTGGATAGGAGGGAAGTTTACTGAGGTAGGTAGAGAGGTCAGTAAGCTTTTTGTTAAAGGCCTGCGCAGAATGTGAGGGATCATTTAGAGGGCTGGAGGGGGAAGCGAGTTGGATGACTGGGCTATGTGTCCAAGGACTGAGCAAGAAACTGATAGAGGCCCAGAAATGTCGGGGGTCACTAAGGTTATCTCTTTGTAAGTTAAGGTAGAACTTAAGTTTCAGTGATTTGGTAGTTTGCTTACAAGTGTTATGTAGGTGCCTGTAATCATTCCAGAGCTGGGGGGATGGGAATGTTTTGTAGGTTTTCCATTTGCTGTCCCTCTCTTTCATCAGAGACAGTAACTCTTTGGAGATCCAGTGGGTGCAGCCCCCTCTCACTCTACAGGTAGTGAGCGGGAAGTGTAGATCCTGGACTCGGAGGGGGACATCTGTGAGAAAGCTGACTGCAGATGATACATCTGTAAGGGAGTAGAGGGCTTCCCAGTTTACCGCTCTGACATCATTGATCGGCAGTGTCCTGGCAGTTAAAGTTTCTGAAGGCCATGTATTTGGGGTGGGGTGCGGTGGGGGGATGTTTGGTCTTGGCAGACCAGATGATGTTAGTGGGAGAGTGGTCGCTTATTGAATCTGACAAAGTCCTCGACTGAAGAACCATGTCCTCCCAATTAGTTGCAAACCAGTTGAGCAGGGAGTGGTTAAGTGTTCCGCATTGCGTCTGGTGGTAATGGAGATGGTTTGCACTAGGTTGTGCAGCTTTAGGAGGTTGGCATAATAGAGTTCTAGGACACCTAACCAATTAAGGTTGAAGTCATCAAGTCGAATAGTGTCCCTGGTTGGAGTGAGTTGACCTAGACTGTCCAGGAAGTTAGATAAGACAGTGATGACCCCTTTTGGGGGGTTGTAGCAGCAACTCAGATATAATTTTTCAGAAGAACCTAGGGTTAATTTGGCATAGAGCAATTCGCTGGGGGATAGGCGGTCAGAGCAAAGAACAATAGTGGCTGAGATGGGTTGCTTAACATACAGGGCCACTCCACCACCCTTCTTTTTACCTGGTCTATCTGGGTGAAGCAAGGAGTAACTTGGCAGGTGGTAAGTGGTATCAGAGTTGTGAGGTTTAAGCCAGGTTTCGGTGAGCCCGAGTTTGTGAGGCTTGTAAAGGGACACCCATGCTTCAAGGTCAGGGAATTTGGAAGGGAGGCTTCAAATGTTTAAATGTGCTATTCTTAACCCAGTAGTTCTGGCCCATGTAGCTTTGGATTGGTCAATGGGGGCATTTATGGGGCCAGGGTTGCTTTCGATGTCACCAGCAAGAAGTAGAAGGGAAAAGAGAGGGCATTGGTGGTGGAGGGGCGAGGGAGGGAGGGTGGGTGGGAAGAAGAGGAAAAGGCCAAGAAGGCAACGTTCATGGTTAGAGAGGAGTGCAAAGTCAGCTAGGCCCAGGGAAGTTAATTTATATTGGACAGTGGCTGGGGGAGGCACAACAGGCCTGAGGTTATTGGTGAAAGAGGATAGCTGTTGTTGATCAAGGACAAGCACAGATGCACAAAAGTCAGTCACTACCAGCAAGCCTACCATAGAGGTCTCCAGAATGGGAAGCAGAAACAGCTTCATTTGTGCGTGCTATATCAGCTACTCACCAGTAGCATGTAATGGCAGTGTTGGCCAAGTGGTTAGGGCTCCTGATTGCAGCATAGAGAGGGATGCAGTGAAGGTTTGGGTCCCACTGCCCCACTTCTGAGGAGATTTCCACTAATAAGATCCAGGGGGAAGGAAAGAAGAGGAGGGTGGAGTTTGGGCAGGGAGGGAAGGGTGCAGTAGTTGCTTAGGGGGTGTTTCAAAAGGGGAGAGGGGTTGGGGGTGACTTCAATGTTGATCCAGAGGCTAAGTGGGCTAGACCAAGGGGAGGCAGGGATAGGGTGGCAAAAATGGGCTGATAGATTCCAGCAGGTATAAAAGAGTGACCACCCCTGGTGGAAGAGTTGTTGGGGTGGGAAGGGTGTGCACAGATAGCAGGGAGAAGGCAGGGAACTACAGACCAGTCAGTCTTACCTCAGTAGTGGGCAAGATTATGGAGGCACTCCTTTAGGAAAAGATAGTGCAACACCTGGAATTCATAGGAGCACAGGATCCAAGACAGCATGGATTTACATCAGGAAGGTCCTGTCAAACTAGTCTCATAGATTTCTTTGACTGGGTAACCAGAGTGGTGGACCAAGGGGGAGCAGTTGATGTCACCTACCTTGACTTCGGCAATGCTCTCGATACTGTTCCACACAGAAGATTGTTTAACAAGCTGTGTAGGCTTGAGGAGGGTCAGAAGTTGGTCAACTGGGTGGCAAACTGGTTGACAGGCAGAAAACAGAGAGTGGTGGTAAATGGTATTCAGTCAGAAGAGATGCAAGTCACAAGTGGGGTACCTCAGGGATCAGTCCTGGGGCTAGTCCTCTTCAATATCTTCATCAGTGACATTACAGATGGACTGGAGGGTAAGGTTTGTCTGTTTACAGATGGCTCCAAGATCTGCAACAGAATAGATGATCCAGATGGGGAGGGCAGAATGAGAAGAGATCTGGATAAATTGGCAAAATGGTTAGAAGAGTGACAACTGGAGTTTAACTCAAAAAAGTACAAGATCATGCACATAGGGAAGAGAAACCCTAAAGTCACCTATAGGTTGGGAGAGGAGTTGCTGGCAGTCACAAGAGATGAGACTTGGGCATCATCATCACAAATGACCTGAAATCATCCAAGCAGACCACTAAAACAGTAGATAAGGCTTGGGGGATGTTGGGTGTATTAGTAGGGGTATCACAAGTCATATAAGGGAGGTAATAATCCCTCTGTACAAGACACTGGTTAGGCCCCATCTGGAGTACTGCATGCACTGCTGGAGGCCACACTTTCACAAAGACATTAACAAAATGTAGGCAGTCCAGAGAAGGGCAACCACAATGGTGCAGGGACTGCATCAGAAAACATATGAGGACAGATTAACAGAGCTCAATATGTGTATCCTAGAGCAAAGGAGGGAGAGAGGTGATATGATTGAAACATTCAAACACCTTAAGGGCATTAACAGGTGAAAGAGTCTAACATGTTTCAATATAAGAAACAGCAGGACAAGAGGACACAGCATGAGATTAGAGGGAGGTTGACTAAGGGGTAATGTGAGGAAGTTCTTTTTCACAGAAAGAGTTGTGGATGCATGGAACAGCCTACCTCAGGAAGTAGTGGATATGAATACAGTGCAGTGCTTCAAACAGGCATGGGACAGGCATAAGGGAGCAATAGAGATGAGTATGAATAGATAAGCCATTGACAGAGTAAAGGCCTATGGCTCATTCATAAGGTAGAAAAAGAAATGGGCAGACTAGTTGGGCCTTGCGATCCTTATCTGCCGTCAGATTCTATGTTTCTATGTAATGAATTGTCTAATTTCAACCTTACATCCTGATATAGGATATCAAAGTACAGTGTCTCCTTTCTTTAACATGTTTGCATGACTACAGTTCCCAAATGTATGGAAACCCTTGTTTTAGAGGCAACCAATAAATGTATGTTTTCCACCTTAGTAGCCACAAAGTGGCTTGCTGTTAATAAGTCCTCCAAATTGTTGCCTTTCCTAAAGGTAATCTTTTTTAAAAATATACTTGAAGTCTATATTACACGTGATCTTACAGAATTGGTACAAAAAAGTGTTGAGAGTAAAAACAAATCTAATGATAATACCAACTAATAAAATGCGATATCATGGGACAATGAATCTAATTAATTAATGTATCTCTTTTAATTTATTACCCCAAAAAATAAATGACTGTAGTCTATTTAAGAAAAATAGACTAATGGAGGAGATAACCATGAGAGCTGCATAACATCCTCTGAGTACTCTATTTGATACCACAATCTTTCAAAAAGCAATGTTTCTTTTGTTTTGTGCCACCATCTTTGTTCAAAATTTTATGGGAGGCTCTGGCTATTCCAATATTCCATAATAGTTCTTTTTGTAGCCATTGTCTCAGTGTTTAATACCATCTCTTGAACCTTAGACAAATTTAGTGTACAGAAATTGTTAAGAAATAAGATCTCTGGATGACTTGGGATATTGGTGTCAAGCAACTGGCTAAGTAACTCCACCGATTTTTGTCACCATTTAAAGGTTAAATGACAGCTCCACAAATTGTGAAATAAATCAGCAGATGAACTACTGTGGAGATGGGGGAAGCCAGACTTCTGGGAGGTTCTGTGTGATGTAACAGCTTCAGGTAATCTGTGTTTTGTAACTGTTTCAGTTAAATTGAGTTAAATTTGATGTGAGCCGAGCTTCTTTGCCTCAGTCTACTGTGGAGGTGGGGGAAGCCAGACTTCTGAGAGGTTCTGTGAGATGTAACAGCTTCAGGTAATCTGTGTTTTGTAACTGTTTCAGTTAAATTGAGTTTAAAGTGATGCAAGCTGAGCTTCTTTGCTTGTGGAGGAGGGGGAAGCCAGACTTCCGGGAGGTTCTGCGTGATGTACCTGTGCATATGCTGGAGTGGGGTGAGGTACAAATTCTGAGGGAACTGCGTTAGGCGGCAGGAGCTAGACAGGACTGACTGCCTCTCTTGGGAGTCAGGTAGACCCAACCCACCCTCCTCATCCCTCCCAGGGCTTATCTGCCTGTATAGGGAAGGTGCTGAGTCAGGATTGGCAGTCAGTACACACTGATGCACTCTCAGGGCTGATTGGTCATTCCTGACCAGTTCAAATGGAGAGTAAGGGAAAGACAATAACATGACTAGCTCTAATAAGGGGGAACATCCCAGGGGATGGGACAGGCAGTCTGAAGCTAGGGTAAGCTGGAAGAGAGGTAGGGAGTCAAGTAGGGGCATGGGAAGGGTAATAGGATGCAATAACTGTGGGACAGCTATCTTTTTAGAGGTCACATGGGGAGCAGGGGGATGCCTGGTGTACAGACAACTTAAGCAGCTTGAGGAGGAGATTAGATGGTTATAGGCAGAGATAAGAAGAGGGAAGGGAACAGAGTGGTGGGGAAGCCGCAGGAGTCAGGGTGCCGGTGGTAGAGGCGGATGGCGGCTGGATGTCCCCGATAAAGGAGGCGAGGACAGGAGGGGAGCAGGTCAGGCAGCCACAAGGAGGTTAAAAAAAAAAAGTAGGGAGAAGGGCAAAGGAATCGGGATGAAGGATAGTAACCTTGAATGCTAGGAGTCTAGGGAGCAAAACGTCAGAGCTACAGGCTCTCATGGTGGATGGGGAGGTGAATATGGTGGCCATAACGAGACATGGGCCAACCATTACCATGACTGGGACCTGGCAGTACCAGGGTGTAGCATATTTCAGAGGGACAGGGTAAAAGGGAAGGGGGTGGCACTGTATGTGAAGGAAGGTCTGAAGTGTGTCAGGGAGGAAGGGGAGGAAGGCAACACAGAGGCATTATGGGTGCAGCTCCAGGACTGCAAAAATAGGACCCTGAGAATGGAAGTGGTGTACAGGCCACCATCTCAGACTGAGGAGTTAGACAGGGAACTAGTGGGGCAAATCAGAAGGGCCCATGGAAGGGGCATTACAGTGATTGTGGGGGACTTCAACCTGCCAGGAGTAGATTGGGGTACCCCAGCCACCACAAATACTGTAGGTGGGAGCAGGTGCTTCTGGATGCCTTTCAGGACAGCTTTCTATTGCAGATGGTCAACAAGTCAACCAGGTTAGGGATTACCCTTGACCTAGTACTGGCAAATGGGGAATTTGTGAGGGGGCTGAGGGTGGAGGAGCCACTGGCAGGGAGTGGCCACCACTCAGTGTGGTTCAGGTTAAACATGGGGACAGAGGGAGTAGGATCTGGAACAAGGCTATTATACTTCAGAAGGGCCAACTTTGGAATGATGAGGGAAATAGTACAGGGGTATCTGGCCAGGATCAGTCCAGATATGGACACTAATCAGAGGTGGGAGGCCATTAAATGGGGTATTGAGGAGGCAACCACAACATGTACAAGGGTCCAGAGTAAGAGGGCTAGGGCCAAGAAGTGTAGCTGGGAGAGCAGGAGAGTCATGGAGAAAGTAAGAAAGAAAAGAGCCACCTTTAGACAGTACAAAAGAACAGGGAGAAGGAAGGACAGAGAGGATTACCTGAAAGAGTCAAGGGAGGCAATAAGGGCAATTATGGCAGCCAAGGCATCCCGGGAACTCAGGCTAGCACAGGGCATTACATATGAAAAGAAAGACTTATTCAGGTACATCAGGGAGAAACGGTGCTGCAAGCACCAAATAGTAAGGATAAAAAGGGATGGGGGGTGGGTGGATAAAGGGGCAGAAAAGGCAGAAGCATTAAACAAGTACTTCTGCTCAGTATTTATGAAAGAAAAAGGGGAGCAATACCCAAGGGGGTTGGGTGGTGGGCAGGAGGTGAGGAGAAGGCAGACAGGAGATCCCAGTGGGAAGGGTACTGGAGGGCTTGAGAGCACTGAGGGTGGACAAGGCATTGAGGCCGGATGGCATACACACCAGGGTGCTAAGGGAGCTAGCAGAAGTCCAGGCAAAACCCTTGGCAGACCTGTTTAATGCATCTCTGGAGTCGGGGAGTATTCTGCAGGACTGGAGGATGGCACACGCGGTGCCCCTCCACAAGAGCGGCCCCAAAGATGAGCCATGGAACTACAGACAAGTAAGCCTCACATCCATCGTGGGAAAGCTGATGAAGATGATCCTGAAGGAGAGGCTGGTTTCCCTTCTTGAGGCTAATGGGCTGCAGGACAGCAGGCAGGATAGGTTTGTCTCAGGGCAGATCCTGTCAGACCAACCTAGTGGAGTACTATGACTGAGTAAGCAGGCAATTAGACAGGGTCCATGCAGTGGATGTCCTGTACCTGGGCTTCAGTAAGGCATTCAATTCAGTGCTGCAAGGAAGGCTAGGAAGTACGCTGGAAGACAGGGGTGGGTGTGAAGATGGTGGGATGGTTAGTCAACTGGCTGCAAGGGAGATAGCAGAGTGTGGTGGTGGGAGGAGAGCTCTCATCACCCAGGGCAGTGACAAGCAGAGTGCCACAGGGTTCTATATCGGGGTTGGTGTTGTTTGGGGATTTTCATAGCAGACATCTCAACAGGCATCAAGAGCAAGATCAGTCTGTTTGCAGATGACACCAAGATGGGAACAGTAGTGGATGACTTGGAGGGGTGGCAGAGGTTGCAAGAGGACCTGGTAATATTGGAGGACTGGTCAGACACTTGGCAGCTGGGGTTCAATGCCAAGAAATGCAATGTGCTACATTTCGGTGTAAAAAACCCAAGGAAGAGCTACCAGCTAGTGGGGGATTCAGCTAGCCAAAACAGAGGAGGAGAAGGTTCTGGGGGTGATCATAATGGGAACAATGAACAACTCCACACAGTGTAGAAAGGCAGCTGCAAAGGCTAACAGGATGCTGGGTTACATTGCCAGGGGCATATCCTCCAGGAGGGGGGAGGTGATCTTGCCGCTATATAGATCACTGGTTAGACCACACCTGGGGGTACTGCATGCAGTTCTGGCATCTGTACCTGAAAATGGACATTAGGTTACTGGAGGCAGTGCAACGCAGAGCAACAAAAATGATCCAGGGGCTAGGGGACTTGCCCTATGACAGTAGGCTGAGGGAGTTGAACATGTACTCCCTGGAGGAGAGGAGGAATGGGGGGACATGAATGAAACCTTGAAGTACATGAAGGGAATAAATAAGGCAGGCACAGAGGGGCTTTTCCAATTAAGGAGGGTGAGGGACACCCAAAAGCACAATCAGAGACTGGAGCGGGGAGGTTCAGGAGGGAAATGAGGATACACTTTTTTTTTATTGAGAGTGTAGTGAAAGGGTGGAACACACTATCAGAGGAAGTGGTATCCTGTAAGACAGTGGACTGCTTCAAAAAGGGGTGGGACAGGGTAAGGGGACGGGGGCAACTGCTGTGTAAGGGCTGCTAGCTGTAAAATCGAGCAGACTCGATAGAGCAAAAAGCCTTTGTCTGCTGGCAAGTTTGTATGTTTGTACATGCTTGCCAACATAAATCTGAGTAGTCTGAATTCATTTGGTTTAATTTTTTTGGTGTTATATAAGCTTGATTAATGATTTTAATTTGTATGGATTTGTTTTTTCTGAAATTTATTTTTTCTTGGCATTAATATGTATTTTTTGCCAATTAAGATCCTGAGAATAGCCAATAAGAACCTCTTCCCATTTAGTATGTATTTGTTTTCTGGAAAGAGGACCATTACTAATAAATATGTTATATAATTTTGAAATTGTTTTAGTTTTATAGTTTCCCAACCATTTATTTTTGATGTCTACCTGATATTGTAAATTAGATTTAGAAATCGTAGTGGTTTTTAACATTTCCTTAAATGCGTTATATAATATATTACAATATAGAAAGTTTGCAATTCGTGTTTTATTAACAATGCTTATGATTTCCATATAAGAAATTATATTATCCCCTTTAATAATAATTATCCACTTATTAATATGTCTCTGACTTAATATTCAAAGTAATTTCTAACCAACATAAGTTAAAAATAAATTGCTTGCATGAAAATGTGCATGCAGCCATTGACATTCCTCTGTCCCTAAATATGATAGGGCAGTTTTCAAATGAACTGCAAATGATGTAAATAAGGGGGTTCTTTTAAGACCATTACATTTATCTTGTTAAAGATTCAAATTAACTTGAATGTTGGCTTGGATTTTAGATATATTAAGGCCTGTACAATCTCTCATTCCTTGCTGGATATCAAGGCCCATAGCCAGCTAGTTAAACGTTTTTTGAGCTAAACAGTATTTTTATGGGTCGGGACAGCCAAAGCCACCCTCCAATCTATTTGCAGACACAAAACTCCAAGCGATTGTTGGCTTCCCACCCCTCCATAAGACTTTAGTAAAAAATTGTTGTAAATCTGTGAACCATTTGACATCTGGTGTTCCATACATAGCTTGAATAAGGAAAATCAGATGAGGAAAGGTCATCACTTTAAGAACATCTACGTGACCCTAAACTGACAGTGATAGACTTTGCCAATCTGAGAATGTATTCCTATTTCTTTCTTTGACAACACTATAATTTACTGTCATATTATTAGATGGGATATTTGATAGAGTAATATTTAAATATTTAATTTGACTATCCTGTTTAAAATGTTTTAAATTTGAATATTCAGTATCACTGTCACCTTGGGAAATCTGCATAACAGATTTACTTGAGTTTAATTTATATCCTGCAAACTGAGAAAACTTTTGAATTGACTGAAGTAAAGCAGGGGTTGAGGAAGTAGTATTTTATTTTTAAAAAAGTAGCGTATCATCTGCATATACACTTAATTAAATTTCTTCTCCTAGTCTTATATCATGGATATTTCCATTCCCTATAATTGCCTTCAGTAGTGGTTCTATACAAAACACAAAAACCATAGGAGAGAGGGGACAACCATGCCGTACTCCATTCAATATTTGTATACTCTCCATTAACCATAAACTGAGTTCTAGGACCATTATACAGTTGTGTTAATATTCTCTGTAACACCTGTGACATGCCCCATTTATCTAGAATTATATATATATATATATATAAAATACAAAATCACACATGCCCTCACAATGCAAAGCATCATGGGCTGCATATGCAAATCACCACAGAATGTTAGGCTGGTCCAACTTTAAGAAAAATTGCATGGTGCCGAAAGGCCTCTCACACAGTTTGCAAAGGGTGCTAACAGAAGACATAGACACATGTTTCGTCCTACCAGGACTCATCAGTATGCCTCGTCTGCTTGACAACCCAGTGGACTGGACCAGCTACCCTAAGACAGTGTGTCTTGGATATGTTGTGGTGAACCCATTAAAATAAAAAACTAAAAGACAAAGAACCTCTGTGTGCAAACACTGAGGCAAGAGTTACCCCAAAGAACATTTGGCTGGGAAGCAAAGTTTCAAGAAAATACAAAATCACACATGCCCTCACAATGCAAAGCATCTTGGGCTGCATATGCAAATCACCACAGAATGTTATGCTGGTCCAACTTTAAGCAAAATTGCATGGTGCCGAAAGGCCTCTCACACAGTTTGCAAAGGGTGCTAACAGAAGACATAGACACGTGTTTTGTCCTACCAAGACTCATCAGTATGCCTCATCTGCTTGACACCCCAGTGGACTGGACCAGCTACCATAAGACAGTGTGTCTTGGATATGTTGTGGTGAACCCATTAAAATAAAAAACTATTTAAAAGACAAAGAACCTCTGTGTGCAAACACTGAGGCAAGGCTTACCCCAAAGAGCATTTGGCTGGGAAGCCAAGTTTCAAGAAAATACAAAATCACACATGCCCTCACAATGCAAAGCATCATGGGCTGCATATGCAAATCACCACAGAATGTTATGCTGGTCCAACTTTAAGCAAAATTGCATGGTGCCGAAAGGCCTCTCACACAGTTTGCAAAGGGTGCTAACAGAAGACATAGACGACTGTTTCGATCTCTACCAGGACTCATCAGTATGCCTCGCCTACTTGACACCCCAGTGACTGGACCAGCTACCCTAAGACAGTGTGTCTTGGATATGTTGTGGTGAACCCATTAAAATGAAAAACTATTTAAAGACAAAGAACCTCTGTGTGCAAACACTGAGGCAAGGGTTACAAAGGGCATTTGGCTGGGAAGCCAAGTTTCAAGAAAATACAAAATCACACATGCCCTCACAATGCAAAGCATCATGGGCTGCATATGACAAATCACCACAGAATGTTATGCTGGTCCAACTTTAAGCAAAAATTGCATGGTGCGAAGGCCCTCTCATAGGTTGCAAAGGGTCCCTACCAGGACTCAATCAGTATGCCTCGTCTGCTTGACACCCCAGTGGACTGGACCAGCTACCCTAAGACAGTGTGTCTTGGATATGTTGTGGTGAACCCATTAAAATAAAAAACTATTTAAAAGACAAAGAACCTCTGTGTGCAAACACTGAGGCAAGGGTTACCCCAAAGGGCATTTGGCTGGGAAGCCAAGTTTCAAGAAAATACAAAATCACACATGCCCACACAATGCAAAGCATCATGGGCTGCATATGCAAATCACCACAGAATGTTATGCTGGTCCAACTTTCAGCAAAATTGCATGGTGCCGAAAGGCCTCTCACACAGTTTGCAAAGGGTGCTAACAGAAAACATAAACACGTGTTTCGTCCTACCAGGACTCATCAGTATGCCTCGTCTGCTTGACACCTCAATGGACTGGGCCAGGTACCCTAAGACAGTGTGTCTTGGATATTTTGTGGTGAACCCATTAAAATAAAAACTATTTAAAAGACAAAGAACCTCTGTGTGCAAACACTGAGGCAATGGTTACCCCAAAGGACATTTGGCCGGGAAGCCAAGTTTCAAGAAAATACAAAATCACACATGCCCTCACAATGCAAAGCATCATGGGCTGCATATGCAAATCACCACAGAATGTTATGCTGGTCCAACTTTAAGCAAAATTGCATGGTGCCGAAAGGCCTCTCACACAGTTTGAAAAGGGTGCCAACAGAAGACATAGACACATGTTTTGTCCTACCAGAACTCATCAGTATGCCTCGTCTGCTTGACACCCCAGTGGACTGAACCAGCTACCCTAAGACAGTGTGTCTTGGATATGTTGTGGTGAACCCATTAAAATAAAAAACTATTTAAAGACAAAGAACCTCTGTGTGCAAACACTGAGGCAAGGATTACCAAAGGGCATTTGGCTGGGAAGCCAAGTTTCAAGAAAATACAAAATCACACATGCCCTCACAATGCAAAGCATCATGGGCTGCATATGCAAATCACCACAGAATGTGGTCCAACTTTAAGCAAAATTGCATGGTGCCGAAAGGCCTCTCACACAGTTTGCAAAGGGTGCTAACAGAAGACATAGAAACGTGTTTTGTCCTACCAGGACTCATCAGTATGCCTCGTCTGCTTGACACCCCAGTGGACTGGACCAGCTACCCTAAGACAGTGTGTCTTGGATATGTTGTGGTGAACCCATTAAAATAAAAAACTATTTAAAAGACAAAGAACCTCTGTGTGCAAACACTGAGGCAAGGGTTACCCCAAAGGGCATTTGGCTGGGAAGCCAAGTTTCAAGAAAATACAAAATCACACATGCCCTCACAATGCAAAGCATCATGGGCTGCATATCCAAATCACCACAGAATGTTATGCTGGTCCAACTTTAAGCAAAATTGCATGGTGCCAAAAGGCCTCTCACACAGTTTGCAAAGGGTGCTAACAGAAGACATAGACACATGTTTCATCCTACCAGGACTCATCAGTATGCCTCGTCTGCTTGACACCCCAGTGGACTGGACCAGCTACCCTAAGACAGTGTGTCATGGATATGTTGTGGTGAACCCATTAAAATAAAAAAACTATTTAAAAGACAAAGAACCTCTGTGTGCAAACACTGAGGCAAGGGTTACCCCAAAAGGCATTTGGCTGGGAAGCCAAGTTTCAAGAAAATACAAAATCACACATGCCCACACAATGCAAAGAATCATGGGCTGCATATGCAAATTACCACAGAATGTTATGCTGGTCCAACTTTAAGCAAAATGCATGGTGCTGAAAGGCCTCTCACACAGTTTGCAAAGGGTCCTACCAGGACTCATCAGTATGCCTCATCTGCTTGACACCCCAGTGGACTGGACCAGCTACCCTAAGACAGTGTGTCTTGGATATGTTGTGGTGAACCCATTAAAATAAAAAACTAAAAGACAAAGAACCTCTGTGTGTAAACACTGAGGCAAGGGTTAACCCAAAGGGCATTTGGCTGGGAAGCTAAGTTTCAAGAAAATACAAAATCACACATGCCCTCACAATGCAAAGCATCATGGGCTGCATATGCAAAACAACCACAGAATGTTATGCTGGTCCAACTTTAAGCAAAATTGCATGGTGCCGAAAGGCCTCTCACACAGTTTGCAAAGGGTGCTAACAGAAGACATAGACACGTGTTTCGTCCTGCCAGGACTCATCTGTATGCCTCGTCTGCTTGACACCCCAGTGGACTGGACCAGCTACCCTAAGACAGTGTGTCTTGGATATGTTGTGGTGAACCCATTAAAATAAAAAACTATTTATAAGACAAAGAACCTCTGTTTGCAAACACTGAGGCAAGGCTTACCCCAAAGGGCATTTGGCTGGGAAGCCAAGTTTCAAGAAAATACAAAATCACACATGCCCTCACAATGCAAAGCATCATGGGCTGCATATGCAAATCACCACAGAATGTTATGCTGGTCCAACTTTAAGCAAAATTGCATGGTGCCGAAAGGCCTCTCACATAGTTTGCAAAGGGTGCTAACAGAAGACATAGACACGTGTTTTGTCCTACCAGGACTTATCAGTGTGCCTCGTCTGCTTGACACCCCAGTGGACTGGACCAGCTACCCTAAGACAGTGTGTCTTGGATATGTTGTGGTGAACCCATTAAAATAAAAAAACTATTTAAAAGACAAAGAACCTCTGTGTGCAAACACTGAGGCAAGGGTTACCCCAAAGGGCATTTGGCTGGGAAGCCAAGTTTCAAGAAAATACAAAATCACACATGCCCTCACAATGCAAAGCATCATGGGCTGCATATGCAAATCACCACAGAATGTGGTCCAACTTTAAGCAAAATTGCATGGTGCCGAAAGGCCTCTCACACAGTTTGCAAAGGGTGCTAACAGAAGACATAGACACGTGTTTCATCCTACCAGGACTCATCAGTATGCCTCGTCTGCTTGACACCCCAGTGGACTGGACCAGCTACCCTAAGACAGTGTGTCTTGGATATGTTGTGGTGAACCCATTAAAATAAAAAAACTATTTAAAAGACAAAGAACCTCTGTGTGCAAACACTGAGGCAAGGGTTACCCCAAAAGGCATTTGGCTGGGAAGCAAAGTTTCAAGAAAATACAAAACACATGCCCACACAATGCAAAGCATCATGGGCTGCATATGCAGATCACCACAGAATGTTATGCTGGTCCAACTTTAAAAAATTGCATGGTGCCGAAAGGCCTCTCAACACAGTTTGCAAAGGGTCCTACCAGGATTCATATTCGTGCCTTGCCTGCTTGACACCCCAGTGGACTGGACCAGCTACCCTAAGACAGTGTGTCTTGGATATGTTGTGGTGAATCCATTAAAATAAAAAACTATTTAAAAGACAAAGAACCTCTGTGTGCAAACACTGAGGCAAGGGTTACCCCTAAAGGCATTTGGCTGGGAAGCCAAGTTTCAAGAAAATACAAAATCACACATGCCCACACAATGCAAAGCATCATGGGCTGCATATGCAAATCACCACAGAATGTTATGCTGTTCCAACTTTAGCAAAATTGCATGGTGCGAAGGCCTCTCACACAGTTTGCAAAGGGTGCTAACAGAAGACATAGACACGTTGTTTCATCTTACCAGGACTCTCAGCATGCCCTGCCTGCTTGACACCCCAGTGGACTGGACCAGCTACCCTAAGACAGTGTGTCTTGGATATGTTGTGGTGAACCCATTAAAATAAAAAACTATTTAAAAGACAAAGAACCTCTGTGTGCAAACACTGAGGCAAGGCTTACCCCAAAGGGCATTTGGCTGGGAAGCCAAGTTTCAAGAAAATACAAAATCACACATGCCCTCACAATGCAAAGCATCATGGGCTGCATATGCAAATCACCACAGAATGTTATGCTGAACAGATGCATAGAGAAACACAGTGTCTACAAAGAATGTATGCTTTGTAATGGGCATCGAAGCTTAAAATGAGCATTGGAAGTACTTAATTGCTAATATCTCAGCAACCGCACGATGTAGGAAAAAAAATGTAACTTTCACAGAAATCATGATTTTCCTGGCTAGGTTTCTGTTATTACATTCGCAACAAAAAATCTGTATCTCACATCATTTTCAAGATACGAGCCTCGAAAGGCACAGCATACGTCACCATTGACTTATAATGGGAACTTGTTTTTTGAATAACGTTTGAACCATTTAATATTTTTTCACAAAATCTTAGAAGGACAAATTAGGGACCCTGGCCGCACATTCCCTGAAGTTTTCAGACCAGTCGGCATAAAACCGTATGACCTGTAGGCACGAAAGCAAAAATTCACTCAGAAACCGCAAAGGCAAGAGATCACACTTACAACTCCAAAGCCAGATATCTGACTGGATACAAAAGTTGTCATATCTCAAGATGTATGGTTCTTGATCATGCATTCCAAATTTCAGGCAACTCTGTTGAACAGTGGCAAAGTTATTAAGGTGCAAAGTTTGACCCTTTAACCTTAAAAGTGCTACTCAACCCTAACTATGGTAGCACTACCGTGCTACCATTATATTTATATATATATATATACACACACACACACACACACACACACACACACACACATATAAATATATAAATAGAGAGAGAGAGAGAGAGAGTGAGAGATATGTATAGATATGATTCACTATCAAATGCTTTCTAGCGTCAAGCGCTAAGGCATAGTATTTCTCTTGAAGAGTTCTTGCATATTCAGATAATAACTGGACTTGCCTGACAGCTTGAGAAACAGTTCTGCTGGAAAGAAAACCATGTTGGTCTCAGTAGATGGAGAGGGGGAGACCAGAAACTATTCATTCTGCAATCAATTTAGTTATGACCTTGTAATCCATGTTTAGAAGTGCTATTGGTCTATAGTTTTCCGGCAAGTCTGGTGACTTTCCTTCTTCATGTAATAATATCATTTCTGCATCATTTGCTGAATCTGGGAGTTTCCCCTTTCCATCCATCAGTTCACCTGTTATTCACTGTAACCATGGTGATAGCACCTCTTTAAATAGCTGAAAAAATTCTGTTGGATGAGACGTTAAACCGAGGTCCCATCTGCCTGGATTGGTGGTAGTTCAGGTGGATGTTAAAGATCCCGTGGCACTTATCGAAAAAAGTGTAGGGGAATTTCCCTGGTGTCCTGGCCAAATTTCCCTCATTCACTCAAAATACCACCAACAGCTTAATCTGGTTCAAGGTCAGTTGGCATTCATCTGTATCCCCCTCCCCCCCGGGTCGTGCCTGAAAATAGGCAGGATTTGTCTAGTGCACTCACCCGGTCAACAAAAACTAAATAAATAAACAAAATAAAATTCCTGGTGCTTTATTTTTTGGGAGTGCTTTAAAAGCTTTATATATATCTTACAACAAAAAGTATTCCTGTAATGTTTGCAAGGATTGAAATTGCATGTTTTTTTTGTTTTTTTTTTAACTCTATTTATGCTCCTACTGGTACTGCAGCATCTCTCAGGCTCCCATACTCAGCTCCACAGCTCCACTGCCCACCTGAACTGCTTCTCCCCATGCTGCATCAGGATCAGGACTCCGGGCTCCCCTGGCCCTATGGAGAGGCCCCAGAATCCCCAGGGGGAGAGCTGAAAGTTGTGACCGACATTAGACGGGTGGCTAGGCTCCTGATGGTTACCGTTGTCTCACCTGGGAGATAGGGAATTTTTCTTGTTTTTTCATCCCTGGAGCATGGACGTGAGATGACGTGCAGCTTGGCATGTGCACGCTCCCACACACGGCCAAAGGATGTCCACTGCAGCTTCAACCTCCTGCAATTGCCGCAGAACCCCCAGCTACCACCAGAGGTTGCCAGTGCATTGGCATGTGCGAAACCCCCCTCCCAAGGAAAGGAGAGCAGTCCCTGGGATGCTCAATCCTTTCCAAACCCCACTGACCCCCGACGACCCATGCTCGTTCCCAAACTCTGGTTGCCAGCATGGCACGAGGTGTGGCGTCCAGTGCCTCAACCCTCAGCACCACTGGGCTGGCCATGAAATTGCATGTTAGCCAAGAAAATGTCCATAGCTTGAGTATCGCAGATAGCAGATGATGGATATACTTTCTTAAAATAGCTAATAATTATTCCCTGCATCTCTTCAGTATTGTTTACAATAGTACCCTGTGGAGTTTTAAGGGCCGAAATTATATTATGTTCCTTTTGCTTTTTTAATAAATTGGCTAGAAGTTTGCCTGACTTATTACCTTGTAGGTTTCTCAAACCATTAACTGACAATTTGTGTATTTCATTCTCCCTAATAATTCTTTCCTGAACTTTGAGTCTTCATGTCATCCAGCTATCACAGTATTTTCTCTCCCTCTTTGATAACTAAACCATCTAATTATTTCAACTCCTTCTGCAATGACAGTTCCTCTTCCTTTAGTTTCCTATTATTCCAAGACTGAGAGGATAGTATAACCCTTGTAATTACCGCTTTAGAAGGGTCCCAAGGTGAAGATATAGATGTTTCTCCTGAGTAATTGAAATACAAATATTCTTTGATAGCATCACACATTTTCAATAGAAATTAAGCATTGTCTAACTCATTATTAAAAGTCCAACAATAGATTTTAGATTTTTCCTCTTTTATGACTAAAGTTGCTTTTGCCACTGCATGATCTGATAGCAAAATTGACCAAATTGAAGTTGTAAAAATATTATTAATCAAAGATTTCGACACAAATATATAATCTAAATGAGTGAAACAATCTGTTTTTTATCATAAACAGTGTATTCTTTAAGTGAGTTTTTTCAGATGCCAAGCATCAACTAAATCATGTTGAACTAAGAGATTTTTTAAAACCCTTGCTATTCTCTTATTATTATTAGTTGCAGATGTACTTTTATCCAAAGAAGGATCTAACAGAGCATTATAATCTCACATCAGCATAAGATTATCTGCACCTATTCTATTAATCCTTGTGTTATCTTTGCTAAATAGTATGAATATTTATTGAAGGGGGCATAGAGTGAGCTAACTGTAAGCACAGTATCTTTAAAGTCTCCTTTAATTAGTAGTAGTAGTAGTAGTGTAGTATGTTTTATTGTTCAGCACAAGGTTATTACAAAATTACAATACAATTTATAACAAGACATGTAAATAAATAAGGCACATAAAATTCCCTCAATACAAAAAGTGCTTCTGGTGCTTATAGTACATTTTCAGCTAACAGTATCTTGTAGGGCAACTATTAAGTATGCTTATTTGTATATATAGCTAAAGTACATACATCAGATGATCATATCTCAGTATAACATTTAAGTATATTTAGCTTTTATCTCTTTTTTATTCAATCTCCTTTTGACTTTAGAGATACTTAGGAAATTCCACAAACATTTGATTGTACATTCATCCTTAGTAAGGAATATTAACTTAGTCGACAAGTCTTTCTGAATCCCTACCTCCTCTACATTATTCTGATGTAGAGTTAAATTTAAAAAGTGTTGTCACAATTTATTATGGAACTTGCATGTCCATAATACATGGTTCAAATCCTCAATTTCACCATTTTCACAGCCACAATTTGGTGATTTCTCTTTCAGTTTATCATATCTAGCCAAGATCATATTGTTGTCCTGCACTTCAAACTTATACCCCACATATGCTGATTTCATCTTAGGGTCTTTTAACACTTCAAAATAATATTGAAATTCATAAATTTCAAAATGTCTTGCATAACACTTGGAGCATCTGGAGTCTCTAATTTTTTTCATGACTGTCTCTTGCCAGTACTCTCTTACCTTCCCCATTATATATGGTGCATCTCTCTCACTCAGTAAAATATTTTCCTCATGATAATTGAAAAAAAAAATCAATCCATACCTATGTAGAGCTTCTTTAATGTTTATAAGCCACTTTGAATTAAAACATTTCACTGCTAACCATTGTTCCTTTTCTATCAAGCACTTCTTTGAGTATCTCTCTCTTGTGGTAATCTTGTCAGTCTTAACCAGAAATAATTTTTTGGGAGTCAAACAATACATTTATAATGTCCAAACCCAACTCTCCATGTAGATATATAGCTGGAAAGGATTATGCCACTGTCAAAGTGCTTTGCAGTATTTTATAAGCTGGCATCAGCAATTTTTCCTGATGAGAACTATCCCATATTTATGTCCCATATCTAATCTGTGCATAATATTTCTTCTTAATTGTCTCTAGTAAGGGTTTCACTGACAGTCCACCATATGCATAATTAAATTTATTTAATACATATGCGCCCAGATATTCAAAAGGGTTGCGCCATGCGCAACAGGGTTGCGCGTGCGCGAACTCCAAAAATGCGCCATCTCGTATATTCAGAAGAAGGGCCAGTTGCGTCTCACAGAAACATGCTGAGCAACAGCACAATGGAAATGAAAGGCATGCGCAACCCGGAAGAAGCGAGTCCATGCATAAAAGTGCCAATGCAATATCTCAACACTTCGCGCATGCGCGCAAGAGTGGCTACCGGAAGTACCGGATTTGAGCCAAAATAAAAAGGCTCAAGGAAGCGGTGCAAGAACCCTAGCAGGCCACAAACTGGGGGAGAGAGACAGAGAGAGAGAGAGAGAGAGAGACAGGAGCTGGAAGGGCAGAGAAGGACAGTGGGTCCAGGAGGACAGAGAGGCCAGTGGGTGGTGCCCGGTGCAGTGGAAGCAGCAGTGGGAGCAGCGGGGTTAACACAGGAACAGTAGCTGGGGGGCAGAAGCCAGGGAGATGGACAGTGTCAGCTTCCACATGGAAGCTGTAATGAGTGGGGTGAGACACCATGCTGCAGGGGGACGTGGCCGCGGAGGGGCCCGTCGGCGGTATGCCCCCGACAGGCGGTATCGTGCCCGCATCAGCTTTGAGCTGTACACAGACGTCGAGATTGTGGGCGGTACCGCCTGAACAGGGCAATACTGAGATGGCTCTGCGAGCTGTGCAGTGATGTGATGCAGGCACCCTCACGGCGGGTCATGCTCTGTCCGTGGAGACCAAGGTGACAGCCTGCATGTGCCTGCTCACCACGGGCACCTTCCAGAGGCCGACAGGGGACACCACAGGCATTACGCGAGTCGGCCACGCCACGCATCCTCACCCAATTCTCAGTGCTGCTGCCTCATGCCTGGAGTACATCCATTTCCCCAGCACCGCAGCAGAGCGAGCAACAAACATGCAGGAGTTCCATAGGCAGTATGCCTGGCGTGCTAGGGGGCTAGACTGCACTCATGTGGCCATTCGCGACGCCACCTGGCCCCGACGGCCAGGCTTATAGGAACCGAAAGGGCTTTTCCAGTGTCAACTGCCAGGTGGTGTGTGATGCCACTGGGTGCATTATCAATGTCTGTGCCACACACCCTGGCAGAGCACATGATGCCTTCATATGGCGCCAGTCTGCACTGTGCCATCGATTCGAGAGGGAACATCCCCACGGGTCATCTAGTGGGTGAGTACACATGTATGGAATGCAAACTCTGGGCAAGGGTGGGAATGACACAGGTGCCATGGTAGTGGCAAACAAGGATATGGGCAATATGGACCTGACATGACACTGATCTCCACTATCTCCACACAGGTGACTGTGGATACCCTCCGTCCCTGGCTGCTCACACGTGCGGTGCCCCGACGACCCAGCGCAGCTATGTTTCAATGAGGCACATGCCGAACACGTAACATCATAGAGCGGGGTGTTTGGGATGCTCAAGGCATGCTTCCGATGCCTGGACACCTCCGCGGAGCCCTACAGTACAGCCCCCAAAAGGCCTGTGGGATATTCCTGGCCTGTTGCATCCTGCACAACATGGCCAAAGACCATGGGATAGCCGTACAGGTCCAAGAGGGGGACAGCGATGGGGACGCCAGTGGCGCCGGTGATGTGGGTGATGAGCAGCCCCCTCTAGGATGGAGGGACCCCCGACTGACCCGGCAGGCCCAGCTGCACTGGGACACCATTGCAGAAGAGCACTATGCCCAACACAGGTAAGTCAAGGGGACATGTGCAGGCAACACTGTCCATGCGCAAACCACAGGCACACAGGGGAACACACGTGCATGAAGGTCAGGGGAGTTGACGGTCCCAGGCATACTAACACACCATCAGAGAGGGGTGAGCACTCATACGGACACACACACACACACCAGGCAGCGTACATGGGCAGCAGCACAGCACTGCGGAAATGACATTGCCAACACACAGCACCACCAACCACCCCCACCACCTGGACTGTCCACGTACATGTGTCAGGACCTGGGCACACTTGCAGCTTGGTGTACAGTGCAATGCAGGCATCATCATGCACACACACCTGTGGACAGCAGTTGGGAGAGTGTGCAGGTGGTCCATGTGTCAGCGTGGTGAGCAGAGCACTCAGCAGTGCACTGCCCACCATGACACACATTGCACACAGGGCAGCACCAGACAGGGTCTGCACTGGGAGACAGCTCAGTCAGGTAGCACTGTCCCACGGCCACCACGGATGCATGGGTGGCCCCGCCATGTCCCAGCAGCACTGGCAGGCTGAGCAGAGGCCACATCGGGTGGCGCTGGTGCACCACCAGGGGTCCCACTGCACGAACGCGACCTTGCCCGCACAGGGGTCTGCATCCTGCCAAACAAACTTGCACCAGGGGTGCTCGGGATGCCCACAGCAGAACCCGGCATCGACAGGCCTGGTGTCGTACGACGCCGGGAATGGGGAGTGGAGAGCGCACTGTGTGGGGTGTGTGGTACAGGGGCACCTGACAGTGTGGCCAATGTGTCCGCCACAGAGACCACTGCCTGGGTCAGCCTGTCAATGGCAGCGGTCACATCCGTCCGCATAAGGACCGGCTCGGCTCGGTCCCAAGCACACTCCCTGCTATGCCACTCCACGGACACAGACAGTGCCTCCACGGACCTTGCAACCCGCCCCTGCAGCTGTACCGAGTCCTGCAGCAGGCGGGTGTGCGCGTCCAATGGGTACTCTGCCCCAATGGCCTCGTAACCCCCAGGGTGTGGATGGTCCTGGTGCACAGCACCCCTTGAGGGTGGGTGCTGTTCGCCAGGACCAGGTATGGGCAGATCAATGAGCGGTGGACATGTGCCACTGATTGACACTGTACCCCCAGACCTGGTGTGCGACTGCTGCTGCCGCCCCTCCAACTGCTGAGTCCCCAGGTCCACCTGTTCCACCTCCATGCTGACAACAGTGCGAGACACCTGCACAGCCACCGGTGCTGCCCCACCGGTGCTGACAGGCACAGCCTGGGACTATGCCAGCATGCTGGTACACAGGTGTGAACCAGGAAGGCCCAGGGGCGTGCTGGCCTGCCATGTGTCCGTCTTGGGACACACACCTATCACTGCCATTGCAGGCCTGCTATTATCAATGGTGCAGGTGCGTACACTGCCATAGGCACAGCATGCTGGCATACCTGCATGCCAGACTGCTGTGACACAGGCTGTGCACCCCCTGCACCCGTATCACTGACACCGGAGTTGTAGGCCCAGCATGCATGCTGCTGCAGTGCCTGCAGGCTGGTGGTGGAGGTGGATGGTCCCTCCTCCACGTCCAGCAGGTCTGCCTAACTGTCTGGACCCACCACCACCGTCTCCTGCAGACGAACAGGATCTGTAACAGAAAGAGAGTACATGTGAGTGCATGTGAACAACAGCCCCCCCCCAACAACACCACCATGTCATACCGTGCAGTGATGGGCTTCTGCCTGTCTGGAATCCTCCGCCTGGTACGCCTGCAATGGCACTCGGCTGCATGGCCGCGACCAGTGTCTCCTCTGTAGGGATCAGCTGCAACACCACTGGTGTGCCCCCACCAGTGCCAGCACGTGCCGCCCTGAAGGCTGCCACCTTCTCCTTCAGCCTCCTGCGGTCAGTCCCCATCTTCTTCCTGCATTCCTGCACGGAGCGCTGGTGGATTCCGTGCAGGTTGATGGCCCGAGCTACCCCCTCCCATGCAGCTGCACGCTCCTGAGGGGTGCCCCTCCGTCCACTCAATAGTGGCTCATCCTCCAGGTAGGCCTGGAAGAGGGCCTCTGTCTCTGCCGCGGTGAAGTTCGGCCTCCTCCTACACCCGCTGTCCACACCCTCAGCTTGGCTCTGGTCAGTCATGGTGATCTGTATGGGTGGAAGTGGACACCTGTCACTGTGCAGTCGTCAGCATTTCCCCATGAGCATAGCTGCCAGCCCGGGGGGGCCGAAGCCGCCCACGTTTCCTCTCCGCATGGCAGATACTGATAGAAAGGGTGCCCTTTGTCCCTTTCTAAGTGCCCTTTTCATGCTCAGCTCCCTCAGCCTTTATCATCCTCCGGCACCCCTGCCCATGAGCATTGTCCTGAGCATCACACAGCATGTAACTCACCTCTCACCTGCAGTAACCAAATCTGGCCAGCACAACCCACTGTCGCATTTTTATAGTGCAACACATGCAAATGAGGTGTGGCGCAACTTTAATGACATGCTAATCGCCCCTGCGCCTTTGAATGGCTGATCGAATGATTTGCATATGTCGGCTGAATACTCGTATTTCGCTTTGCACAATCTGGGAAAGGTCCAGCTGAGCCAATGGCACAGGTTTGTGGCTACGTGCTACACTACGTGCGCATGCCCAGACAGCTTACACATGCGTCTATCGCGCTGCAGACCTGCTGAGCGCGATAGAGCGATTCAGGCCATGGCCACCATTGTGCCAGTGGCGCTACAGCACTGGGCACTATGGCGCTGTGGCACTATTGCGCGATAGTCCACTGTGGCACTGGTGCTCAGCTTGGCAGTCGCGCAGGATGCCTATACGTCCGATGGCGCTGTGCGTAGCCTTGCGTCATTGCCATGACCTTGTGTATGCCCTCTGGCGCTGTTCGCATGCCATGTGTACGTCCCTATTGCGCTGTCTGGTGACAGCGCCATGTAAAGTGACGGCACTGTTCGAACAGCGCGATTGGAGCCTGTGGTGGTCTATTGCGCAACAACTCCACGTGGGGTCACGGCGCAGCAGGGCGCCATATTGCCTGCTGTAAAGTTGGTGCCATGGCTAGGAGGAGGGCGGTGTCCTGGACCCAGCTTGAAGTGGCCAACCTGGTGGCCCTGATGGAGTCCCACTGTGAGGCACTGTATGGTGAGGCCCCCCTCACCATGCCTAGGACCCACGTGTGGCAGCAAGTGGCCACTGACCTGGTGGAGGTCACTGGCCGGGGCCGGTCTGCTGAGCAGTGCTGGCACCGGTACAGTGACCTCCGCTGAAGGGAGCCGGAACTCTTGGCGCGGCTGCGTTCACGTTGCCAGGCGGGTGTGGTGCCTAGGCCAGGTGAGTGTACCATCTATGCACCTATATTTCTCTGTAGGGGTGTGTGTGCTTGGGTGGCTGTGCATAGGTGCCGGCTCGGACACGGGTTGGCTGTGTCAGTGTGTGCAGCTGTGCGATGGATGGTTATGGCTGTGTGGGCAGGCACTCACTGGGGCAGGGGGCACTCTGCTTTTGAGTCACACTGATGTTTGTCTCAACATATGTCTCCACAGGCGGATTTTGAGGACGCCGGCAGGTGAGGTGGGCTGCGCTAGGGCCCCGTGCCAGGGGTGTTGTGCCCCAACCGCAGCAGCAGCAGCAGCAGTGCAGCAGCAGCCCCAGCTGCTGGAGGTGTGAGTATCATTACTTCATGGATGCTATTGCATGCTGGGGGGCAAGACCACCAGCCATGCACAACACAACCAAAGGGAGGTCATAATTCCACTATACAAGACACTAGTGAGGCCCCACACTGAGTACAGTGTACAGTTCTGGAGACCATACCTACGTATGGACATGGACTGGGTAGAGAGGGTTCAGAGGAGGGCAACATGGATGGTGCATGGATTGCATCACAAGTCCTATGAAGACAGGTTGAAGGAACTGAACATGTACTCCCTGGAGGAGGGAGGGAGAGGGGGATATGATGGGGACATACAAGTATCTTACAGGGGGGAACAGAGTGCAGGAAAACACTATTTTTAAGCGTAAAAGATGTTCCAGGACTAGAGGGCATGGGATGAAGTTGGAGGGGGGACGATTCAGAGGAAACATGAGAAAGAATTTCTTCACAGAACGGGTGGTGGACAAGTGGAACACCCTGCCAGAGGAAGTGGTGGGGGCTGACTTGGTCACGGGATTTAAGAATGCATGGGATAGCCATACAGGAATTCTGGAGGTCAGGGGTAAGGTGCAACAGACTTATAGGAAAACAGAGTGAACTTACAAGGTCAAATGGCCAGACTGGGTGGCCCATAGGCCCTTATCTACCGACACTGTCTATGTATCCATGTATGTAGGCACGACACAGGTGACATGCATCACAGTGCAGTATCACAGCACGTCTGTGTATGCGTCACTGGTGGTCCAGGCATGCACTGGGCACATAGCTGTGTAACTGGCATCGCACCACGTTGCCACATCACTTGCCAGCCTAGTTTGTACTGTGATTGACGTGGGCAGTGTGTGTGGGCGGTGGTGCGCATAGCTGGTGCCGCCTGTTTGTGATGGCCATGTGCATGTTCACTGTGGGTGGGTGCATGCCATCACAGGTGCGGGACATTGGGCTATATGGCTTGCAGGTTGGGTGGTGTTCAGGGTTGTGGTCAGTCACAGCCATTGACTGTGTTCCCATTTTCCCTAGGCCTCGAGGTTCTCTGGCAGATTCGCCCACGATATTCGGGGCCTCACACGGTGTCGATCGAAAATCAGGCCATCCTCCAATCAATCAGACACCATGGCCTTCGAGGAGCGGCACAGGATGGTGCAGGACCAGGCGGAGGATGGGCAGCCAGCTGGGCCATAGCGGCTGATACCCTTCCACTTCTCCCATCCCTACCACCCTGCCTTCCCTCTCCAGTTGTTCATCCTTACTCCTTGAACACCCCTACCTTGTACCTGTCCCCCCCCTTGTAAATAGCTGTTATTGCTTTGTTTCTTTACTATTCGATATTTAAATATACATTTCTATTTTGATATGAATACTGTGTTGGTCTCTGATTTGCAGCTGGCTATGGGTGCTCAGTTGCAGGGGTGTACATGCCATCTGGGTGGTATGGTCCTGGGTGTGTGTGTGTGTGTGTGTGTGTGTGTGTGTGTGTGTGTGTGTGCGCATGGGGAGGTATCTCCAGCATGGCAGTGACTTTCGGTTGGTCTTGCCATCTGCTGCCACCCAGTGCTGGGTGCACAGGGTGTCTGGCTTATGAGCTTCTGTGTTGCACGGGGCTAACGTGTGCTGGGGGGACTGCATGGTTTCCTGCAGTGCCAGTCACTGAACATGGGTGGTGTCTTGGGGTCACAGTGCAGGGTGTGCTGTGCATACGGGGGGCTGATGTGCACTGTGGTTGTCAACCCCCTGTGTGTGGCACTCTCCGCCTGCCAGTGGTTGTGCTGGGGTGTCAGGGCTCTGCTATGCTTTGTTGGCTTGTCCCCATGGGCACGTGGATCATCCGTCCCACCTCCAGTGATGCTGTGCTTGGGGTGTGCCGGTGTGGTGTGGGTTCTGCAGTGTGTTCCTGTGCCCATGTGTGGCATTGCTGGCGGTGGGCCCAGCCTGCCTCCTGGATGTGCAGTTCCATTGCTCGGGGGGGCTCATGCACTATGGCAGCTCTGGAATGCTCAGCTGGAGCTTCCTGGTTGCGCCATAGCGCAACATTTTGGCTCAGCTTCTCCTTCCTGGTTGCGCGATGGCGCAGTATGTGTGATATTCAGACGTTGGTTGCTTGCGCAATTTGCTCTGCTCCATGTTTGAATATCGCACCTGTTGCGCATTTGGCGAACTGGTTTGTGCTTGCTCCTGCTGTTGCGCCAGTTTTGAGCGCAGTTTGAATATCTGGGCCATGCTGTTTTCTTCAATCTATCCAATATCATTTCTATATGTTTTTCCACTTCCCATTAGCTGAGAACTTAATACCTAAATATTGGTAGGTTTTTACAACAGTCAATCTTTCTTGAGCATATGTAAAACAATTTCATTTTTCCCACTTCCCAAATATTGTAATTTGGGTTTTCGCAGTATTAATCTGCAGTTATAGGGAGCCAGCCACTTTCTGCAATAAGTTTATTTTCTTTTGAAGTCCATATTTAGTTAAAGCTAGCATGACAATATCATCTGCAAAAGCCAATATCCCACAACTACAGTCTAGAGCCTTAGGAGAATCTGTTTGTGGATTACTTGTCTTATTAAGAAGCCATCTATGTAGATAGTAAATAATGTTGGGGCCATCACATAGCCCTGATGGACTCCTCTAGCTGTTAAGATTTGATCACTAAGTTTCCCATTTGGTCCGACCCTTACTCTTGCCCATGTACCTGTATACAAGGTTTTAATTATATTAATCAAATTGACATTTATACCTCACTCCTTCATTATATTCCATAAAATAGTCCTACTCACAGAGTCAAAAGCTACTTTAAAGTCAACATAAATTGCATAAACTCTTTGTTTCCTTAATATGTATATTTCTCTACTAGATGACTCTGTATATACCAGTTGTCCATGGTACTATATCCTTCATTGAATCCTGCTTGAGCTTGATGTAAGCTTCCAGTTCTTTCTATTTCCTTCACAAGTTTCCCCAAAATAATTTTTGAGAATATTTTAAGATTAACATCCAGTAAACCTATAGGTCTATACATTAAGGGGTCCATGATATTCCCTTTCTTGTGTATCAGAACTATAATTGTTCCTTTTCAGAAGTCAGGGAACATCAGATCTCTTATACCTTTATTAAATAATATTAACATAATATATATCCATATTGTTGGATCTAATAGATAGACCTCAGCCGTTATTTGGTCTGGTCCGGGGGCCTTATTATATTTCAGACTTTTTATAGAAAAGAAGACCTCATCTCTTGAGATGCTTATCAGTTCGTCATTCAGACTGACAATAAAATGACTATTTAATTGCACATCCCCAGCATATAATGACTGAAAATGATCTACCCAGACCTATTCTTGTATGTATGTGTCTAAAGCACCTTTATAAAACTTTTTGTGCCTCTTGCTACCAAGGCCCAAAAGTCCTTGGAATCTCCTTTTTCTATAACTTCAATCATTTGTTGCCATTTCCCTTGTATATAATGTTCCTTTTTGATTTGTAAAAACCTTTTATATGCTTTTCTTTCTTGTTGGAGTAGTTGAAGTTATTTTCTACTCTTTAATTGTCTAGCTTTTAAGATGGTGGCCATGCTGGGCTAAGCTGTCTCCACACATTTTTAGAGAGCACACTTTTGTTCATTTTAGAGAGCTCACTTTTGATAATTGTGTATATTTTTTAGAGCAGTTAGAGGTGAAGAAGTGAAGTTTTTTGTGTTAGTATCATTTTTTGTTTTTGATTTTTGTCTTTTTGTTTTGTTTTGCAGATACCTAACAGCTGTAAACGTGGTAAATCTGGCTGCCGAGTATTATGAGGATTGCATAAGTTAGTCCTCCTATTTTGTGCCAATTTTTTGCTAATACTCACCCTGGGTCGTACTTTGATTTGCATTATTTGGTGATTCTCACCTGACCAGGCTCGAGGATGAGGAGATTGTGGGGGAGCTGCTTTGTGATCCGAGGTGTGGTGTCCTTCGGGAGTGGAGAGGAGGAGCCGTGGTCATATCCTGCTGCTTTTCGACTGCTGAATCAAAGTGGAATTGTGGTTTGGTAGCAGAGTGGAGGTACTGTGCTAGGACTGGGCTGTTGGGCTTCTATGGAGTTTCGGTGGTTGTTGGGGCTGTTCCCACTGTTCCGATTCTGCTGATTCTGCTGACTGATTCATCTTTCGCCTTTTTATTCTCATTTTTCAAGAAGTCTGGTGACTCTATTACTGACCTTATTACTCCAACCTGAACCTGGGGGGGGGGCAGTACTGGAGGGATTAATAGTGTGGAGGACTGGACCTGCGGTTGTCGGAGGACGAACGGCTGGTTCGTGATCCTTGTTGGTCTTGAGGGGGCCGAAGAGCCTGTCCCTCACCTGGATCTATTACACTTAGATCCCCCATCGGTGTTCTTCTCGGGTGATGGTTTGGTGGTTGCTGGTTTGGAGAAGATCAGAAGACCAGAAGAGGAGCAAAGAAGCAGAGTTCAGTTTGGAGGCCCATTGATTTTTGGGCTTAAAATCGGTGTGAGAGAGTGATCTGCCGAGAAGTGATTGATGCCCACAGTCCAGGAGACTGTTTAAGTACATAGGTTGGACTTTCTCCTATTCTCTTGCCTGGTGGACAGTGAGAGTGATTTGCTCTTTTATAGACAGTTTAAAGGACATATTATGGACAGTGAGAGTGTCCTGTTTTTACAGATTGTTTGAGTGATATATTGTACCCCCAGCCGAAGTGAGAGATTGGTGGGGGGGGGGGGCATTTTCTCTGGTGAGGTGAGAGCTCCCAGAGGTTATAAACTGTTTGCTGGAGAGAACTGTGGCAACCTCTTCCTCGAACCTATGCTGTAATTTATAATCTGCTCTGTTTTATTTATTTTGTGATTACTTATTGTTGTTTGGTGTGTGGTGTATGATTTAAAGTTGAGTGATTGGGTGTGTAGTGTTGTGTTGGTGTGAATTTATTGTGGGTGCTCTGAGTGTGTGAAGATGTGTTGGGGAGTTATTCGGACAGTCAGGCATTATTCCCCCTCCTGGCTTAAAGACCTCTGCTCTTTTAGCTGTCCCCCACTATCCCCGGAGGTATATAGATGGTGTAGGACTCTGGGGATTGTGAGGAGGAGGAAGGTGGTGGCATGGCCTGGAGGAGGAATGGAAAGGAGTGGACAGATTGGGATAGTAGGTACAAGAAGATGCCCTGGGGTGAAATGGGTTCAGGAGAGGGGTTCTCCCTGCCTGATTCCCATACCCAAGGGCTCTGCCTGTGGCAGGCAGGTGGCTCGGTCTTCACCGGCAACTCATCCTACTCAGACGGTGCTATGTAATGCCAGGTCCATTAAAAACAAGACTGCTATAATAGCTGATCTTGTAGGATCATCGGACCTGGCATGCATCACCGAGACCTGGCTGGATGATAATGCTGGCTCTATTTTGGCTTCAGCTGTACCAGCCAGGTACTCGGTGATACACCATCCGAGGCTGGATCATAGGGGCGAGGGAGTGGCAATCTGTTTTAAAATGGAACTGAACCTGATGGAGGTACCAGTAGAAATCACCAACTCCTTTGAATGTATCATGGGTGAGGGTGTGGGGTGCAGGATTCTTCTCATTTACCATCCATCAGGTAATGGGAATGTTTTCCTGTGGGAAGTTGCAGACTTCATTGTTGACATGGCATTGGGATCCTCTAGATGGCTGATCCTGGGGGATTTCAATGCTTGGGTCGACGATGAACTCTCGCAGTTTGGTCAGGACCTCCTCCAGCTGATGAATTTGCTGGGCTTCACACAGGTTATTTCCTCCTTGACCCATATAGATGGTCATTCACTGGACTAGGTGTTCCTCCTGGGGATGGAGATATCCGATTTGGTGGTGAGCCAGTCAGATGGTCTGGCCATCACACCACTGGGTTCAGTTTCTTGGCCCCCCTGGTAGGTCGGCACCTACAGAAATGGCACGGTACTGCCCTTTGAGGGGTGTTAGCTCGGAGGGCCTGATGGCAGTGCTGGACCTATCGAGTTTGCCAAGTGAATGCATGGATCCGGGGGACCTGGTCCTTGCCTATAATGAGGCGGTGGTAGGGGCCCTGGATTCCATTGCTCCTGTTCATGTTCGACCCCTCACCCTTTGCCCCAAGTCTCCTTGGTTTGATGAGACTTTGAGGGAGTTGAGGAGAGTGGGAAGAAGGCTTGAGAAATTTTGGCTGAAGTCGGGTCTGGAGTGTGACAGGCTTAGTTTGATGGACCATTACCGGGTCTATCAATCAGCAATTACCCATAAGAAGGCAGAATTCCTATCCAGGGAAATTGTTGCTGTGCAGAATTGACCAGGCCAGCTCTTTCAGACTGTGGACAGATTGTGCAATCCAATCTGTCTTCAGCCCGAGAGAGGGCATTTTCACAGGAATGGTGTGAGGAGTTTGCTCGATTCTTCGTGGATAAGGTTGCCACAATCAGGTCCGATCTTCTCCTAACTCTTTCAAACAGGAGTTGTGGTGGTCAGCAGGAGATGTCGGACACCCAGCTTGTGTGTCTGACTTCGACCTACCCACAATCAATGACATAGTGATGATCGTCCAGTCGCTGCGACCGACCAACTGTAGTCTGGACCCGGGCCCCACTCGCCTTTTAGTAGGATGTGTGGATAAAATCGGCCCAGTCCTTGCCAAGATAGTCTGGTTGTCATTGGAGAAGGGTATCTTTCCTGATCCCTTGAAGGAAGCCATGATCTGGACCCTTCTTAAAAAGCCCTCCTTGGACCCGGACTGTCTGGCTAACTACAGGCCTGTCTCTAACCTGCCTTTTGTAGGTAAAGTTGTTGAGAAGGTGGTTGTGTCACAGCTGGATGGTCATTTGACCAGCCACAATGTCTATGATTCTCTCCAGTCCAGATTTAGGAAGAGACATAGTACCGAGACGGCCCTTGTTCGGGTACTAAATGACCTCCTAATAGTGAGAGATCAAAAGACCCGTTCCATCTTGGTCCTTCTTGATCTCTCTGCGGCATTTGATACCGTTGATCATGGAGTGCTTTTGGAATGCCTGCAGTTTATCTGTGGACTATCTGGCCCGGTTCTCAGTTGGTTTCGATCATTCCTTGAGGGTAGGACTCAGAGGGTGGTGTCCAGGATTTTTTCCTCGGCATCACTCCCCCTATCCTCTGGGGTGCCGCAGGGCTCCATTTTGGCACCCATGTTGTTTATGGTATATATGCTGCCACTGGGAGTGATTATTAGGTGCTACGGATGATACTCAGCTGTACGTGTCCTTTGTGCCCGAGCAGGGTGATGCTGTCTCAGTCTTTAACAACTGTCTCATCGAGATTCAGGACTGGATGACTGTGAGCTGGTTGCGGTTAAACCCTGAAAAAACTGAGGCATTGGCCATGGACCCAGATCATCGGGGGGCAGGTTTGCTGACGAGATCACCTTCGGGTCTTTGGCTTGGGGGGGAGCCCAGTTAGCTACCTCAGATCGGGTGTGGAACCTGGGCGTTATATTTGATGACTGTCTGACCCTTAAACATCAGGTGTCTGTTGTTGTCAAAACCTCTTTCTACCATCTAAGAAATATAGCCCGGGTGAAGCACCTGGTTCCTGCTGATGACCTTCCAACGTTGGTCCACGCCTATGTTACCTCCCACCTGGACTACTGCAATGCCCTGTAGCTAGGGCTATCCACCACTTGAAGTTAGTGTAGAATGCGGTGGCCAGGCTTTTGACTGGTATGTCTAGGACCAGTCATATAACACCTGTCCTCCGTGGACTGCACTGACTGCCAGTACAGTGGCGGATTACCTTGAAGGTCGGTTTGCTGACCTATAAGGCCCTACACAATCGGGGACCTAGTTACCTGCAAGATCTTCTTCATCCCTACTGTCCCTCCCATCCACTCCAATCCACTGATGAGGGATTGCTAGAGATTCCCAAGGTCCGTTTAAAGAATTCTGGGGCCAGATCATTTAGTTTTATGGCCTCAACCCTGTGGAATTCTCTACCTCATCGGATGCGAGATTGCCTGACTGTCCAAAGTTTTAAGTTAGCATCAAAAACGTATTTATTTAGCCTGGTGTATCCTGATTTTTAAGTATATTATTGACTGATTTTAGGATGTTGTTTTAATTTTATGTATTTGATTTATTTATTGTAAAAGCACTTTGGCTCTGGAAAGGCACTTTTTAAACATAAAGAATTGCTTGGTTGCCTTCCTAACTTTAGCAGTCAGTTTTGCTTTGCTTTCCGATATTTACATTCTTTGTCAAACCAGGCAGTACAATGACTATTATTTATTTTACTTCTTTGTTCTTTATACAACATGCTTTTTATTACATCCAAGACTCTTGCCAGTTGTTCCATTAATTGTTTACTGGTCATGTATAATAATCCATCTTTTAATTCCATACATAACTTTGAATTCATAAGACCATGGATTTTAATTTCCAGGTCTACATCCCATTTCAATCTCTTATTACATCTAATTTCCACAATCCGATCTTCAACTATACTCTGTTTGTCTCTACTACTCTCTTTTAGAAACAAACCAAAAATGTGGCACCACCAAGAGGATCCCCATTCAGTCTCCCATTAAGGGGATAAAAATTGAATGATTCCATTATCTCCCTCAGATAGGTTCCTGCTTGGTTTATCTTTTGATCAGTAGCATTTCTAGCAAAGTCATCTCCTGAAGAGCTACAACATCAGCTCTAATCTTATTTGACTATGCCTGTACTTGAGCTTTTTTTATTGGTGAATTTAAGCCATTAACATTAAAGGTGGCACATTTAATTGTTATATTATAGTTAGCCATCCTTTGAAGTACTTTGTTTAGATGTTATGTTCTCTAAAGTACCCTTAATACCAATAATCTTCTTAATACCCCATTGTAAGAAATTAATAAGTAGCAGTCTCATTCTGCAGTTTGCATACTTGACCTCTCATATAGAGTTCCATAACTTCTTCCACCCTCTCCAGCCAAAAAGAAACAATATCAATAACTAAATTATCTAAGCTAGAACAAAATTAACCACTACCCACACCCTCTCCCTCTTCAATTTTAAAGTATAGTTCAACACACAGGGGTTTGGCTTCATTGGGGACTGGGGTTCCACCTGGAGGGACACCAGCCTATACTGGCAGGATGGTCTGAATCTGTCCAGGAAGGGAACACGTCTTTTGAGCAATCGGTTTAAATGCTTCATTGGCAAGCTTTTAAACTAGTCAATGGGGAGGCACTGACAAAGCAGAAAAATCCCAGCCTCCCTACAAAACAGGGTACTAAATGAGAAAAAGACTAAGGTAGAACGGTCAGTGGGGGATGCTGCAACAGAAGGTAAGGCCATCAAAAATGGAGAGCAATGAGTACCAATGCCCATAGTCTAGGTAACAAACTTCCTGAATTAGTGGCCTTGATGGAGGAGGAACATCTGGATATCATGGCAGTCACAGAAACATGGTACACACAAAACCATGACTGGGACGTAAACATACCAGGATACACTATCTACAGGAGGGACAGGGAGGGTAAAAGAGGGGAGGAGTAGTTCTTTACATAAGGGAAGGAATAAAAGCAACAGAACAAAAGGGTAAACAGGGAGGAGAAGAAGCACTGTGGGTAAATTTGGAGGCAGGCAATGGCACCACAATCCGCACAGGGGTTAGACGCAGACCTCTCTCAGGGGAGGAAATGACAAGGAAATGATAGAAAGTATACTTAGAATGGCAGAAAAAGGGAGATATTGCTGATGGGTGATCTGAATATGCCAGATGTTAACTGGAGTGCAGTTGCAGCTGCCACTTCGAAGAGTGCAGTTATTCTAGATGCCCTACAGGGGGCATGCCTTAGACAACTAGTACTGGAGCCCACTCGAGAGGGAGCAATATTAGACTTGATACTCTCAAATGGAGATGGAGAAAGGATCACAGATGTAGAAGTGGGTAGCCATCTGGGAACTAGCGACCATCGAACAGTATGGTTCACAATAAACACAGCAATAGAGTCAAGCCATACAAAGACAAAAGTACTGGACTTTAGGAGGGCTGACTTTGCCAAAATGGGTAAGTGCCTAAGGAATGCACTAGCAAGTGGGTGGGAAGGAGGGGTGGAAGAACAATGGGGAATAATAAAAACTGCCATAACAGAGGTAACGAGCCTTTGTGTGAAGCAAATAAACAAAACAAGACGATGTAAGAAACCACTATGGTTCTCAAAGGAAGTGGCAGTGAAGGTTCAAGAGAAAGCATTCAGGAAGCACAAGGAATCGCAGCAGGAGCAGGACAGAGAACTGTATCAGTTAAAGCAAAGGAGGCTGGGAAGGCAGTCAGAACAGCAAATGCCCAAACCGAGGAAAAGATAGCCAACTCAGTTAAGAAGGGGGATAAAACCTTTTATAGGTACATCAGGGAGCAAAGGAAGACCAAGGGAGGGATAGTGAGGCTTAATAAAGGGGAGGGAGGGTGGGCAGAGGGAGACTGTGAAAAGGCAGAGATACTAAACAAATATTTTTGCTCAGTATTTACAAAGGAAGAGGGGGAGGTACCTAAAACAAACAGTAGAAACACTCTGGATACAGAAGTTGATACCAGCCCATTTATAGAAGAAAGAGTTCTGAAAGAACTCTTAAAACTGAAGGTGGACAAAGCAATGGGGCCTGATGGGATTCATCCCAGAATTCTAAAAGAACTAAGGGTAGAACTAGTGACACCACTGACTACCCTCTTAACAAATCATGGGAGGATGGGTGGTACCCGAGGACTGGAGGAGGGCAGATGTGTAACCCTTCACAAAAGTGGGAGCAAGGCAGAAGCAGGAAACTATAGACCTGTTAGTTTAACCTCAGTGATAGGGAAAATGATGGAATCACTTCTAAAGGAAAGAATTGTCGAGTATCTAGTTGCCAGAGGGGCACAGGACCCTAGGCAGCATGGATTCGAAGTGGGAAAGGTCATGCCAGACGAATCTGATAGATTTCTTTGACTGGGTGACCAAAGTAGTAGATCAGGGAGGGGCTGTGGACATGGCCTACCTAGACTTTAGCAAGGCATTTGACACAGTCCCACACAAAAGATTACTATATAAGTTAGCCAGCCTGGGAGTGGGTCCCAAGATGACAGCCTGGGTAAAGAATTGGCTGGAGAATAGGACACAGAGAGTAATAGTAAATGGAGTCCACTCAGAAGAAAGGAGGGTTACTAGCGGGTACCGCGAGGTTCAGTATTAGACTAAGTCCTCTTCAATGTCTTTTATATGACATTGCAGAAGGGACTGGAAGGAAAAGTATGTCTCTTTGCAGATGACACTAAGATCTGCAACAGAGCTGATGCACAGGGTGGGGTGGAAAGGATGAGAAGGGACTTGGCAAGGTTAGAGGAATGGTCAAATGTATGGCAGCTTAGATTCAATGCTAAGAAGTGCAAGGTAATGCACCTGGGAAACAAAAACCCAGGGGAAGAGTACACAATGGGGGGTGAGATACTAACAACAACAAAAATGGAAAGGGACCTGGGGGTAGTCATATCAGATGACCTAAAGGTGGGCAAGCAATGTGAGAAGGCAGCAAGGAGGGCTGGGGGGATACTGGGATGCATAGGAGGCATCACCAGTAGAAAACAGGAAGTTATTATCCTCTGTACAGACAGCTGGTGAGGCCCCATCTGGAGTACTGTGTGCAGTTCTGGAGACCCAATCTCCGAAAGACATAGACAGGATTGAAGCTGTCCGAGGAGGGCACTAAAAGGTGCAGGGTCTGCACCGGAGGACATATGAAGAGAGACTTAAGGAGCTTAATATGTATAGCCTTGAGGAAAGGAGGGAGAGGGGGGACATGACAGAAACTTTCAAGGACCTCAAGGGAATCAACAAAGTCCAAGAGGGTAGCATCTTTCAAAAAAAGAGGTGTGCAAGAACAAGAGGGCACAATTTGAAGATAGAGTGGGGGGCGGCTCAGAGGTAATTTAAGGAAGTATTTTTCACAGAGAGGGTTGTGGATGCATGGAATGGCTCGGAGGAGGGTTGTGGAGTCAAAATCAGTGGTGGAATTCAAGCATGCATGGGATAGTCATAAGGCAATTCTGGGGGGTTGGGGTAGGAAGAAGTAGGCTGCTGGTTAACTAGGATCTGCAGCTTATCCAGTAGGTAGGGAAATGGGCAGACTGGGTGGGCCAAGCGGTCCTTATCTGCCGTCAAATTCTATGTTTCTATGTTTCTTTGTAACTGAACTGCAAATTTTTTAACCTTTTGGGAAATCTCCCTTCCCTGCTCCCCTTTAACTACATGAACTCAGATCTTCCCCCTTTTCAAAACTTATCACAAAGCTGGTAATAACTAATTAAATAATCCCTGAAAAATAAAAAATAACAGCTTAATTTTTTTTTGGAACCTTAAAGTTGCAAAAAGAAATCCATGAACTCTGAAAGATTCTGTGTTAGAGAGCCCACCCCAGATATGATGGGTCTACCAGGCAAATCTAGTGGATTTGTGTGTACTTTGATAATGTACATAGCAAATATAATTGGAAAATCCAGTTACAAAAATTAGCCTAATCAAAAATCCACACCCCCAGCTGTAGCCCCAACAATCAATTCCAAGAGTAGAGCACAGTAACCAGAAGTGGAGCAAAAGGGGGGACAAGGGGGCAGCCACCCCACCATTGGCTGTGTGGAATGGCACCCCCTCTGAGAGGTGGGTAACAATAAGAAGAGGAGTTGGTGCAACCGGCAGCTGCAATACAGAGCTGTCAGTGTCTATAGTTCACTTCCTCATTGAGCTCTGTCAGTGCCCTGTCAGTCCATGCTGGCTGAGCGCCCCCTGCTCCTCCCCATGCTGAAATCTACTGTAGCTTTAGATGTTAAAAAAAAAAACACACACTGTTAACTTCGGTCGAGTTACTTCACTGAGGCAAAAAAACTCCAAAAATGAAAATAATTATGAGAAAATCACTGATGTTTAATCATAAACTAGGCAGGATTCCAGTGATGTGTGCTCAGATGAATCAGATAAACAGTTCAGCATTTGTTTAAACTTTGCTTCCTTCTGGGAAGTCCAAAGAAATGACAGGCCAAGAACAATGGAAGTAAGTAAGTAAGTAAGAAGAAAGGAGGCTTCTCAGTCCTCAGTCTGTTCCCTGTTCTTAATTCTGGGCACATCCCTCACAGGGGGTCTTTAATAGGGAGTTTTCCATCCGATTACCGAACGCTGTCAAAAACTGCACAGCAGCTAAGTACAGTACTGTATATCACAACTCATCCAACTTTCATTATAGATAGCAGAACTGCCTAATTTACAAATGGAAATTTAACTGCAGCTTCTTTTTAATTTTGATTGTGCGCATGCACAAGAAATATATTGCGGCAGCTTGCCAGAAGCAGGTTGTGGAGGCGCAGCACTGTTGTGGCCACTGCCCTCACAGCCTTTAAAGGTTTGGCCCGCTTTCCCCAATGGGGTGGCACGCTGCTGCTGACACTAGTTCAGCCAGCATGCCACCACCTTGAAACATTTCAGCCGCTGCTATCAGGGGCCACCTCATCATTGCAGTGTTAGCTATTCGCTGCAATGAGGGAGCGACCCATCATTGCAGGGTGGAATGTTGGTACTATAATATTGTTCGTGAACATGGCGGCAGTTTACCGCCATGTTCACAAACAATATTCCTGAGCCCCTAGTGCCAAGGGGGTGCCCAATCCCTCTCGGCAGCATGTGCCCGCCCCACAACAGTGGTTTTGCTGATGGGGGCCCCAATCCCCATCGGCTTCAGTCCCCCTCCTAGTGAAAGTTTTCGACGGGGGAGCCCACTCTCCGTTGGCATTATCTACTGCCTCCCAGTTTGTTTTGCTGATGGGGGAGCCCACTCTCCATTGACATAATGCCCCCCCACGAAAACCCAGTAAATTTGTGCCGAGGGGGTGCCCAAACCCCCTCGGCTCTTGCACCCCCCTTTTGTGCCGATGGGAGTGCCCAATCTCCCATCAGCTACAGCTGTCCCCCCAAAAAAACACTCTGTTGACATGCTGGGAGCCCACCCCAGTGGGAGCCCACCCCAGCGTGCCACATGCCCCTAGTAAAAAAAACATCCCGCAATGTTTTGTTTTTTTTTGTAACCTGTGAAAAAAGAAAACAGTCTCTCGAGGTCTCCCTGACCCCTCCCACAACCCGCACCCACCCACTGTGCACCCTCACTCCCCACACCCCCACCCCATATTTACCTCTGGAGTCCAGAGTTACGATCTTCGGTGGACCGGGAACACATCTGCACTCTTCAAAGCTGACCGAGAACTGAGGAAATGCCGGTAAGCTCTATAATTGTACAAATAGGGTTTTTTTTCAATTTTGCCACATATCTCGTGCATTTTTTGGAATTTTGGCACCAAATTTTTTACATGGGGTTTTTGGGACCCCTCCTTATGAATTCAGGCATTGTCATGGCATTGTTCAGTCTTGAAAGGTAATTTCGAGGTCACTGAACGGAATCACCTTTCGGGACCGATTAATGAAATGACAGTGCCAGTGTTCATGAGGTGGGGTCTGAAAAATTGTATGTTGCAAATTTGGTGGGAAAAATCTGAAAAATGACTGTTTTACGAGTGTGCATTGCACAGTTGCTACACATGCTCGTAACTTCGCCAATTTGCAATATTTTTAACATTGCCATTTTTACACACCTCCTTATGAACAGTACAGCTGTCATTTTTGACATCCTGGCCAAATTGTGATTTCGCTCTTCTGGCGCAGAATAGCGCAGTTGCTGTGGGAAATCAATGTTCGGGATACATTAAGAAAATCACAGTGACACTGTTGATTAGCAGAGGTCCTAAAATGCCTATGTTGAAAATTTAGTGATAAAACTCTATAAAATGACTGTGTTATGAACGTGTGTTGAGCATTTTCCATGCACCCTTGTAACTTTGCAAATTAGTAATATATTTTCAAGCCACATTTTCAACAGTGGCATTTTTTAACACCTCCTTATGAACAGTACAGCTGTCATTTTTCACATCCTGGCTGAAATGTGTTTTCACGTTTCCGGCGCAGAATACCGCAGTCACTGTCAGAAATCAGTATTTGGGACAGATTAGGATCGGGCGAGTGAGAGAGGGGGAGTGACCGAGCTCAACTGATCTCTGTCTGGACTGCTGCGGATTTCTTTGTGGGCAGGAAAAGGCACCAATGCAGGCAGGAGCCCAGTACAAAACGGCAGCCTGCAGCGCCGGGAGACACAGAACAAGTGAGTGAGAGAGGGGGAGTGAGTGAGCTCAACGGAGCTCTGTTGGGACTGCTGCAGATTTCTTTGTGGGCAGAAAAAGGCAGCAATGCACGCAAGGGCCCAGTACAAAATGGCAGCCTGCAGCAGCGGGAGAAAAAGAACGAGCAGGTGAGACAGGGGGAGTGAGAGAGCTCAATGGAGCTCTATCCTGACTGCTGCAGATTTCTTTGTGGGCAGAAAAAGGCAGCAACGCAGGCAGGAGCCTAGTACAAAAGGGCAGCCTGTAGTGCCAGCAGAAACAGAATGAGCGAGTGAGACAGGAGGAGTGAACAACCTCAACAGAGCTCGATCGTGACTGCTGTGGATTTCTTTGTGGGCAGAAAAAGGCAGCAATGCAGGCAGGAGCCCAGTGCAAAAAGCCAGCCTGCAGCACCGGCAGAAATGGAACAGGTAAGTGTGAGATGGGGAGTAAGCGAGCTCAACGGAGCTGTGCTGGGACTGCTGCAAATTTCTTTATAGGCAGAAAAATCCACCAATGCAGGCAGGAGCCCAGTACTAAAGGGCAGCCTGTTGCGCCAGAAGACACAGAACGAGTGAGTGAGGGAGGGAGACTGAGTGAGCTCAATGGAGCTCTGTTGGGTCTGCTGCAGAGTTCTTTGTGGGCAGAAAAAGGCACCAATGCATGCAGGGTCCCAGTACAAAAGAGAAGCCTGCAGCAGTGGGAGAAACTGAATGAGCGAGAGAGAGAGGGGGAATGAGGGACCTCAATGCAGCTCTATTGTGACTGCTGCAGATTTCTTTCTGGGCAGAAAAAGGCGGCAACGTAGGCAGGAGCCCAGTACTAAAGGGCAGCCTGTGGCACTGGCAGAAATGGAATGAGTGAGTGACAGAGTGGGAGTGAGCGAGCTCAACGGAGCTCTGTCAGGACTGCTGCAGATCTCTTTGTGGGCAGAAAAAGGAGTCAAGAGAGTCAGGAGCCCAGTACAAAAGGGCAGCCTGCGGTGCCAGGAGAAACAGAATGAGCGAGTGAGACAGGGGAGTGAGCGACCTCAACGGAGCTCTGTTGGGACAGCTGTGGATTTCTTTTTGGCCAGAAAAAGGTGCCAATGCAGGCAGGAGCCCAGTCCAAAAGGGCAGCCTGCAGCGCTGGGACAAACACAACGAGCGAGTGACAGAGGGTAAGTGTGCATGCTCAACGCAGCTCTATCATGACTGCTGCAGATTTCTTTGTGGGCAGAAAAAGGCAGCAATGCAAGCAGGAGCCCAATTCAAAAGGCTAGCCTGCAGCGCCAGCAGAAATGGAACGAGCGAGTGAGAGAGCGGGAGTGAGCGAGCTCAACGGAGCTGTGTTGGGACTGCTGCAGATTTCTTTGTAGGCAGAAAAAGCCACTAATAGAGGCAGGAGCCCACTATAAAAGGGCAGCCTGCAGCGCCAGGAGAAATAGAATGAGCGAGTGAGAGAAGGGGGAAGTGAGCCACCTCAATGGAGCTCTGTCAGGACAGCTGTGGATTTCTTTTTGGGAAGAAAAAGGTGCTGACGCAGGCAGGAGTCCAGTACAAAAGGGCAGCCTGCCGCACTGGGAGAAACAGAATGAGCAAGTGACAGAGGGCCAGAAAGCGACCTTAACAGACCAAAGCAATCAACATTCAGCATTGACAAATGCTTGTTTTTTTTTTTGTTGCTTTTGGGGTTTATTATTATCTGACAAAACTCATTCTCTTCAGATGCAAAAGTTATCTTTTTGTTTTGTCCAAGAAAAGAAAAACTTAAAGTACCAGATAGGTGATCCCCTCACCACCAGCACCATTGACTAGATCAGCAACATCATTTTTATGTTTGCTTGCATGCATGTGCAAGAAACATAGTGCCATCATCTGAGTTTTCAGAGGTGTGGCACCCGTCTTCCAATTCAGTCAGTGTGTTTGCAGGGGTGGCAGCAGTTCTCCAATGAATGCTGCAGCTGTCTATGACAGCAGTTAAAAATGCAGTGCTGTACAGCTGAACGGGAGAGCTATGCTTCAGTGAGCAGCGATAAGATATTGCATGCTTATGCGCGCTCTGCCCACACACACACGCACGCATACTGCATGCTCTTGCTCCCCCCCTCCATGCACACACTGTATAGCTGACAGGGGTGCCCAATCCCCCATCGGCTGTGCTGTGCTCCCCCAACAGAGTTCCAGATGCCACACTGGGAGCCCACCCCAGCATGACAACATATCGTATTGCCGACTGGGGTGCCCAATCCCCTGTCGGCTCCACTGTCCCCAAGAGACTACAGGGTGCCATGCTGGGAGCCCAACCCAGCGTGTGGCAACAGATTAATATAGCTGACAGGGGTGCCCAATCCCGTCGGCTCCACGGACCCCAAACAGTCTTCCAGCTGCCATGCTGGAGCCCACCCCAGCATGGCAAACGTCCAGCATTGTCCAAGTAATAAAAAAAAACAAAGAAAAAACCTTCCTCGCTGACTGTCCTGACCCAATCTGCCCCACCGGGCCACTCTCTGCATCCACCTCTCACACCCCTCACCCCATGCTTACCTCCAGAGCTTGGCAGACGATCTTCGTGGACGGGAACATGTCTGCACTTTCAAAGCCGACTGCGAACTGAGGAAATGCCAGTAAGCTGTATAATGGAATATATAGGGTTTTTTCAACTTTAGTGCATATCTCGGGCATTTTGGGGAATTTTTTCACCAAATTTTCAACATGGGGTTTTTGGGACCCCACCTCATGAATTCTGTCACTGTCATGGCTTTAATCGGGCCCAAAAGGTGATTTCGTGGTCACTGCACGGAACCATCTTTCGGGACCAATTTATGAAATGACAGTGTCACATTGCATGAGGTAGGCCCCCAAAACCCTATGTTGAAAATTTGGTGAAAAAATTCCCAAAAATGACTGTTTTACAAGCATGCATTGCGCTGTTCTTATGCAAGATCATAAATTCATGAAGTTTCAATATGTTCACTCCAGATTTTCAGCATTGCCATTTTACCATACCTCCTTATGAGCAGTACAGCTGTCATTTCTCACATCTGACCCAAAATGTGTTTCCGCCCATGTAGCATACAATGGCGCAGTTGGTGTATGAAATCAATGTTTGGGACAGATTAAGAAAATCACAGTGACACTGTTCATGAGCAGAGGTGTTAAAATGTCTATGTTAAAAATTTGGTGAAAAAAATTCCCAAAAATGACTGTTTTACTAGCATGCGTTGCGCTGTTCTTATGCATGCTTGTAAGTTTGCGAATTTTCAATATTTTCACTCCAGATTTTCAAGATTGCCATTTTACCACACCTCCTCATGAGCAGTACAGCTGTCATTTTTCACATCCTGGTCAAAACGTGTTTCCACCCATGTAGCGTACAATGGCACAGTCAGTGTGCGAAATCAATGTTCGGGACAGATTAAGAAAATCACAGTGACACTGTTCATGAGCAGAGGTGTTAAAATGGCTATGTTAAAAATTAGGTGAAATATGTCCATAAAATGACTGTGTTATGAGCGACCATTGCGCAGTTTCCATGCACCCTTGTAACTTCATGGATTTCTAATATTTTCAGTCCAGATTTTCACCACTGGCATTTTTCCACACTTCCTTATGAACAGTACAGCTGTCATTTTTCACACCATGGCTGAAATGTGTTTTCGCACTTCCATCGCAGAAATGCATGGTCGCTGTGGGAAATCACTGTCCGGGACAGATTAAGAAAATCACAGTGACACTGTTCATGAGCGGAGGTTACAAAATCCCTGTGTTGACAATCTGCTGTAAAAAATCCCCAAACTAATTGCATTACAGGTGTATATTGTGCATTTTCTATGCCCGCTCGTGACTTCACCAGTTTTTTTTTTTTATATTTTCACTGCAGAATTTCAACATTGCCATTTTTTGCACCTCCCCATGAACAGTACAGTTGTCATTTTTCACATCCTGTTCGATATGTGTTTTCGCACCTGTGGTGCCTAATGGCATAGTCGCTGTGCAAAATCAGCTTTTGGCTAACAAACTGATATTGCCACTGTTCATGAGGTGGGGTCACAAAAAAAAAACATGTTGAAAATTTGGAGTGAAGTGCCAATGAACTCCTGAGGCGTTAGGGTTTCTGACCATAACGCCCCAGCCTATACAGATTGAGAGGCATCAGGGGTGTGACTTGGGATTCTCGCCTGTAATGCTCATACCATTCCACACCCTGCAGCCAGTGAGAGGCATCGAGGTGTGCCTTGGACTCTTCGGCCCCAAAGTTCACCCCACTCTTCTGTACAGGACCCATCTCACCATATTTCCTGATGGAATGGGGGGTGAGCATAAGGGCCAAAGACCCCAAGGCACACCGTGACATTTGTCAGTGTCTGCAGGGTAGGGTGTGGTGAAATTGCATGGCCGTTATGCCTGATGACCCAAAGACACACCCCAATGCCTGTCAGTCTCTGCAGGGTGGTGGTGGGGTTGGCTTCAGTTCAGCACTTCACTGCCATTCCTATTATTCAGCTCTCTAACTCCTACACTACCGATGCCAATGCCAGCATTCAAACATTCGGCATTGACAAATGCTTGTTTTGACTTGAGATGGGAAGTTAAATGTGCAGTACTCCCCTCTCAGCTATCAGTTGCCTCCCCAACCCCCACCCCCAGACTGACAGTTAACTTTGGAGCTTAGAATCCTTTCTTCTTTAGAATCAGAGTTTAAGGTGGAGACCCTTTTAGCGGGTACTTAAAGAGCTAGTGGAACTAAAACAGGCAGTCGGGAAAATGATAAAAATTGCAAGACGTAGTCCATTGTAACTTTTTATTTGTGAAGTATTTTTCTTTTTTCTTTTGCTCATAAGAAAGTTTTATGCGACAATATTGTGTTGGTTCAAAGTCTCTATGGTTGTTTGGAATAGCTTTCAGCCTAGCAGCTGACATATCTATCTCTAGTCCCCTACTACATCATCAGCATTGTGATCTCATTGACAATGACATCAGAGGTGACGGACCCTGCAGCTACTGAGTGGTTGTTCCTATGCAGCTGTGATGTCACAGTCAAAGAGGTCACAATGGTGATGATGAAATGGGTGGAAGACAGCTGTATGACAGCTGCCAGGTAGAGTGCTGTTCCACATGGCACCCTTAATAACATCAGGTAAACAATCTTCTACTTAACCAAAGGGAAAAGAACATTTACCGCAGATATAAAATGTAACAGTTAACTGCTTTTAAAAATGAATGTTAGTTTTAGGCAGTACACTAGCAAGACTGCTTCTTAACTATTGTTGAGAGGGTCATTTACACTAACAAAGCGACTGTATCTCTTGACACCTTGCTAAGAAGATCAGCAGGCTGCCCTACTCACACACAAAGTGTGAGACCTTCTGTCTGACCTCCTTTTATTATTTCAGTAGCTGGTGCCCACCTCCCCTCATATACTCACTTATACAATAAAAACGAAATAAAATAAAATAAAACAAAAATTGGGCTCGCAGAGGTGAACATGCAGCCTTTAAAGTGGGATAGCATAGCAATCAACAGACAACAGGGATACTTTGCAGGTAACTGTTGGGTGCTTAACAAATCTAGAAATGTCAGTTACTGTCTACTTAGCAGTGCAGCTGTGTGCTCTCCATTGTGCAGCTCAACCAGTTCAGTCACCCCCCAACACACACACTTGTAAGCAAGAACTTTTAATAATAATAGTAAAATTTATTTAATTGAGCGCCTTTCAAAATCTCAAGGCGCTGCACAGCAAATACAAACATAAAAACATATTCAAATACATTCAATATAAAATCAAATACAAACACATATTCAAATACATTCAATATAAAATCAGAATAAAGTAGGAAACACCTTTTCCCATAAAAAAGTCTTTAGTGCCTGCTTAAAACTTCCCACCGTCCTGCACTCCTGGAGCTGACGGGGCTGAGAATTCCAGAGGGTAGGTGCAGCAAATCCAAATGCATGAGCACCAGATGACTTCAAATTTACCCTCGGAATCTCCAGCAACCCCTCATCAGCTGAGCGGAGCTGTCACAGAGGGGTTTAACACCAGGAGCTCTTTCTATTTAATTGGGACCCAAACTGTGTAGGGCTTTGTAGGTCAAAAGACCCACTTTAAAGGTGATCCGCCACTGTATTGGCAGCCAGCGCAGAGCGTGCAGCACAGGGGTAATGTGCGATCTTCTGGAAGCCCCAGTCAACAAACGTGCTGCCGCGTTCTGCACTAGCTGCAAGTGGCGGATATCAACCCCAGGAAGCCCAAGGTAAAGGGAGTTACAGTAATCAGGGCGTGATGTCACAAAGGCATGGACCAAGACCTGCAGGTCACTGGGTGGAACAAGGTGCCTAATCCTGGCAATGTTCCTAAGATGGAAAAAGGCCACCTTGATGACTGCAGACACCTGATGTCGAAGGGTCAGACAAATGTCAAGCTCCACTCCCAGGTTATGCACCCATTCAGAGGTGAGGATCTGGTCCTCCCCCAGGATTAAACTGAAGGGAAGACCAGTCCTCAATCCCTCTACCCTATGACCCGGGTCCACAACCATAACCTCAGTCTTTCCTGGGTTCAACCTTAAACTGCTTGAATTCATCCAGTCTTGGATTTCTACGAGGCAGCTGTTCAGTATTGAGATAGCACCAACCTGGTCAGGTGCGAAAGACAGGTAGAGCTGGGTATCATCAGCATAGCAGTGAAACCTCAGCTCATACCGTCTTACAATGTCTACGAGGGGTTGCATATATACTGTGAATAACATGGGGGACAGCACCGAGCCCTGAGGCACCCCGCATGGCTGAGAGAAGGCCCCGGATGAAAACAAACCCGAGACCACTCCCTGCGTTCTCCCTGCGAGGAAAGATGAAAACCATCTGAGGACTGTACCCAAAAACCCACAAATGGACTTCAGGCATTCGAGCAGAACCCCATGATCCACATTATCAAAAGCTGATGATAGATCAAGGAGATCCAGGATAGAACGGTGTCTCCGATCTCTCGCCATCAGGAGATCATTGAGCACCCGAACCAGAGCAGTCTCAGTACTATGCTTCTTACGAAAACCAGACTGGAGAGGTTTGTATAAACTATGGATGGTCAAGTGGTTATCCAATTGAGCAGCCACAACTTTCTCAATAACCTTCCCACAAAAGGTAGGTTAGAGATTGGCCTGTAGTTTGCTAGGTCATCCGGGTCTAAAGAAGCTTTCTTCAAAAGGGGGGATCACCACCCCCTTCTTCAGGGAGATGGGAAACACTCCCATATCTAAAGAACACCGGATAATCCAAGCTAAGACCGGGCCAATGATCTCGCTACAACCCAAAATCAGGGAGGTAGGGCCAGGGTCTAAACTACAGCTCGTGGCATGCTTCTCCTGGACAATCCTCATAGTATCTACGAGATCCAGCAGATCAAAGGCACTCCAGGAAACTCCGGGCTCTGCGACAGGGCACCGATCAACTGCAACACCCTTAGAATGAAGTTGGAGGCACTCCCTCCTTTTGTCTTCAACCTTATTCGCAAAGAATCGAGCGATCTCCTCACAATCAGTTTGAGTAAAAACTCGACGGATCTGTTGACAGGCTGGGTTGCACAGTCTGTCAACAGTTCTGAAGAGCTGAGCCGGTCGATTCCGTGCGACAGCAATTTCCCTGGACAGGAATTCTGCCTTCTTATGGGAAATTTCTGTTTGGTAGAGTTTATAATGCTCTAGCAAAATAAGGTGGTCGGCATCAGTGGTCATCTTCCTCCAACGACGCTCTAACCTATGCCCCATCCTCTGCAACTCTCTCAGAGTTCCATCAAACCATGGAGTGCTGGGGCGACGTGGAAGGGGGCGAACATGGACTGGCGCGATCTGATCGAGTGCTACAGATATGGCCCTATTATAGGCCACTACCAACTGCTCAGGATCAGTGCAAAACTTGTCCAACAATGAGAGGTCAATAACCGCCATCAGGTCTTCAGGGACCATGTCCCGCAATGGGCTGTACCTGACCAACTCCACAGGGGCCGACCTACCCAGGGGTGCCTTAAAATTGAACCCAACTGAGTAGTGATCAGACTAACCGACTGGTTCCACCACCAAATCGGAGGCTTCCATCCCCAGGAGGACGACCAGGCCAAGAGAGTGACCTCCCTTGTGTGTAGCTGAGGAAACAACCTGTGTAAATCCCAGAGATGTCATCTCCTGGAGGAAATGTTGACCAAAAAGTGAAGATTCGTCATCGACCCAAGCATTGAAGTCGGCCAGAACCATCAGTCTGGGCGACTCCAAGGCCATGTCGGCGGTGAAATCTGCTATTTCCTGCAGAAAAAGCTTCTCATCACTTGGTGGACGATAGATGAGGGTAATCCTGCACCCTACACCAGCTACCACAGTACACTCTTATGACCTGGACTCCTCAACTGGTACACCAGTTAGGCCCAATTCGGTCTTGAAACAGACCGCCACTCCCCGCCGCCCCCCGCGATTCAATCTTGGGTGATGTATAACCAAGTACCCGGTGGGAACAGCGGCCTCTAAAAAAGGGGCTGCATTCCCATCCTACCAGGTCTCGGTAATGCAAACCAGATCTGCCCTCGCAAAAAAATCTGCAAGAAGGCCAGTCTTGTTGCAGACAGATCTGGCATTGCATAACAACGCCTGAGTTGGACGAGGTTGGCAAGTTGTCCCTACCACTTGCCTTCCCAAACTGGAGGTGTCCTTGGGTATGGGAACCAGAACAGAATCTTTTGACCTCTACTGGATTCTAGGCTGGGAAATAATTTAATCACTCTCAGCAGTTTATTTATATGATCCATAAAATTCAAAGTCAAGTAAGAAGTGAAGAGAAGAAAAAGTTACAAACCCAGGCAAAATGTGATATGACAACTAACCCATGCAGGAGTAACTAAAATGTTTTAATATAATAAAACCTGTACAATCTATGATTAAATCAAGTATTTGGAGCTTGTCTAGCCTGGGAACTGCAGGTAATAATCAATGAGAGATCAGAAATGAAGCATGTGCCTGGCAGCATCATCACTGCACGATAATAGTGTATCACTCACGATGCTGCCAGCTTTGTGGGTTCATATCCTGAGAGCATCAGAGTGGACTGAGTGTCCCTAGTGGCCCATAGGATATGTTCCTCCTCTGAGGGGAGTGACTGTGCTGCATGACTGCTATATGTACTGGTTCAGGCAGAGTGACTGGAGTGATTCAGACTGGCACCAGTTTGCCATGCATTGCATGTGCATGCTCTGGAGCCCTTGCTAGAGTCAAGTGTGTGTGTGTGTGTGTGTGTGTGTGTGTGTGGACTCCACTGTATGACTGCCACCTAGAACCACAGGTGGCACCATGGTGGTGGTGCAGTTGGAATGGCTCAGGAGGAGGAATGTGGACTGCCTCTGTGTCACCATACATTGCTTGTGAGTGCCCTGTGGAGCCCATATTAGAGTCCTGGGGGCATGGGCAAACCTAAGCTGTCTGGATGATATTTCTGCACTCTTGGGCTCTGCTGCACAAAAGATTTTAATTATCACTTGCACTTGCTGCCATTTTGGTGCCCCCAGATGACAAACTTGCCCTTCCCAGCTCCCAAACTTTACTCCACCACTGCCTGTAACTATTAGGTGGATCTCCTGGTGACCTTTCATAATCTGTGTTGACATTCAGTGCAATTCAATGGGGTGAAGGGGATGGAGGAGTGGCAATCTAGGGGACTCCATAATTGGGGGTATTTACTGAGGAAGGAAAGGGGATCTAAATGCAAGCAGGAAAGTGGTCTGTATGCCAGGGATAACAGAGGGGAAGGTGGGTCCAAGAATAAGGGAAATAGTAAGGGAGGTTGGAGGAAAACCTAATTTAGTTATACACATAGGAACCAACAACCTAGGTGGTTAGGAGACTGAGGTAGTGCAAAGTAGGTTCAGGGAGTTGGAGAAGACCTGCAGGGAGGAAGCACATTTGCTGGTCTTCTCAGAGGTGATATCAGTACCAAGGACTAGCACAGCAAGGAAAAGAAGAATAGAGGATTTTAATAACTGGCTGAAGAAATGGTGCAGGAAGCAGAGGTTCATCTGTACTGGGAACTGGAAGGAGACCTGGTCAAACAAAGCACTCTTTTCACCAGACAGGCTACACCTCAGTAGGGACAGTTTGAGGGTACTCTGGGATAAACCGGGGGAATACATAGCCACTACACCTAATTTTTTTTTGGGGGTGGGGGTGCACTGGGTCTGCAGGACCAAAGACTTCAAGAGGAGGAGGTCAATGAACCTCCCCCACACAGTGATGGAAGAGGTTTGGAGGGAGGAGGTGGAAGGGGTGAGAAAACAGTTAGCAAAGGGTGGAGTGGGTGAGGAACACATAACATGGGAGGTGGGGAGGTGTACACAGAGGGGAGAAATGTGAAGAGAGGAAGAGAGGGAAGGAAAGGAATGTCAGATTCTAGATGGAGGGTGGTGTCTCTGAGTACGCAGAGTCTTGGAAACAAGATGGACAACCTGCAGGCACTACTAGCAGACAGGAGATTGGACATAGCAGCAGTAACTGAGACTTAAGCAACACCACACCATGACTGGGACATTGCAATCCCCTGGATATAAACTATACAGGAGGGACAGAGTAGTCGGGAAAGGAGGAGTGGCAGTTTACATCAGAGAGGGAATAACTTGCACAACAGAGGAGTCGGAGGAAGGGAAGGTGGAGGCCCATACCTGTATACCTGCCAAAAAAGATAATCTAGGTACATTTAGGTCGCCCCTCTCCCTTGATTCCATTACTCTGCCCATATAGTACCTGCAGCCCTGTTCCCTGTTTCACATCATAATTATGCTGTTTTCAGGGGCGGGGCTGCAGCGCTTGGTGATTGCCCAGCTTGTATATGAAAGTTATGAGCTGGGTGTTATGGAGATAATAACTTTTTTACTATTGCACAAAAAACGGCAAAATATAGTGAGGATAGTTCCTAGGGGCAGGTAACTCCATGTTATGGGTTGCCTGCCATGATCATCAGTTGCTCTTTAACTACAGCATGCAATAAAATTACAGTATGTACAGAATATACAAAATGTATAAAAACTGTATCTGTGACATGTAATGAAGGGCTGCTGCATAATGTGTTGAACTAAGACAACAGGAGATTCAAGTAAATGAGGCCTAGTCACAAGTACCCTCTTGTGGATTCCATTTCATTCTTAGCTAAAAAATACATGCATCTATTTCTACCCGTGAAGCCCCTGGATTACCAGCAGATGGCAGAAGAAAACTGTTTTATAGTGTTAAATCTTCTCTCTGTGCTTATTTATTTAAAAATAGTTTACTAGTTGAGCAAACTGGTGTTTTTTTCCTTCAGAAAGTAGGGCTAGTTATACAGTATTTCAGAATTCTCAGATTTGTTTAGCTGCAGAGATAGAGATAAGGATGGTGGGGACCATACCTCTCAACCTTTTATCACCCAAATGTGTGACAAGACGTGTGACAACTGGACAAAATGTGGGACACATCATCAAACTTGACATTGCAAGCTCAGAATACTGTGGAAATAAGTGCACTAATGTTTATAATGTTTGCTGATAACCTAGCATCTTATATTATTATACATTTCTGCTTAAAAGTCTCAGTGGTCAATGTGGAATGTTACCTTCTCCATGTGGGACAGAGGGTTTCTGAGGGATAAAATGAGTGACGTACCTCGTAATGTGTGACAGTTGAGAGGTATGGTGGGGACCTTCTTGAAGAGTTCTAGACATCTCAAATGTCTCAGGCATTTTCAAGAACCTACTCAGTCACCTACTCTCTGAATAAATATTCAGTCTCTCAGCAACACTGTGATTCACGAACCTGTCCGTCCTCCACATAACACCATTATGCTACATTAGTCATGTAATTTTGCCCACTAGAATCAGATCCAGCATCACAGTGTGTCAGTTTTCTGCATGACAACTACCATTTGATTGCACCTTCTCCTGCAGAATTCTGCTGAATTACGCAGAATTTTGCAGGACTGGGTGTTTTATCCTGGTGGTGCCATGGTAGTAGCCTTTTGACTCGTAGATTTTGATTTGGATTGGCAGATCATCATTTAATATATAGAATAAACTGAATGAATGATAGGAGAGTGGGATGTACAAGGAAATATACCATTGAGGGGGCTAATGAGGCAATTAGCCAAGATGCCAAAGGTCTTATAACCTACCTGAGATGATATTAATATATGCCATTTGTCTAGTGCTTGTTTTATATAATACATAAGGCTGGCTTGAGACAAAACCTGCAGTGCAGATTAGGTTCTAATCTGTTCAATTCGTAGATTAAATAGATTATTCTTTTGTACTGCTTTGGTATGTAGCTTTAATTGCTGTTGTCTGTAAGCAATAACCCACAACAGGGTATGGAGTTATGGGGATTTAATGCATGGCTGGGTGTGTTGTGAGGCTGGGCCGCGGGCTGTGTGTCTTCACCCAGCACGGCGCGTCGTCCCATAACCACACCCTGGAGTGGGCTATTGCACTATGATATGAGTTATGTCCAAAACAGGGTGAAACCCACAGAAATAGTTTTTCTCCCTGTTTTAACAGCAAAAAAGGTACTGTACCCAGCCACCCTGTAAAATAGTCCCTAACAAATAATGCACCCTACACATGATGTGTGACATTTCTTTTCCATAATAGGCTCTCCTAACTTGCCTACCACGTTTACTTCACTCCCCCCCCCAACTGCACAGCAAAGAGCCAATGTGACAAATACACTCCCACTGCCTACACTATGGCCACTTCAGCTGAGGACAGGTTTTCTTGGGGCCCAAGAAAGGAAGGGTTTGCTCATTTACTGTTCAATACTGCATCACAGAGAGAGAGAGAGACAGAGAGGAGACTGCAGCAATTGCTTTACACTGTCTCTCTCCCGCTTCCTCGGATTGCAGACAGCTACAAGTCACTTCTCACTGCCTGTCCTCCTTTCTCTTTCCCCTATTGAATCTTCACTGAGCGGATTCACAGTGCAAGACATAGAAAGACCGCACTGCAGGAAGACATACAGACAGAACGTGAGCTGGGGGGCAGAGAGAGAGAGAGAGACAGCTTCTACTCTCCTGGCTCACTGTCTCTCTCCCTGTGTGTCTCACTTTCTCATGCTGGCTCTCTCTGTTCTGTGCTGCCTAGCTCTATGTTCCCTCTCTGTCTTCTTTTCTGTCTCCGCGGGTCCCCCCCCTCAAAACAAGCAAGTCCACCAAAACTTCAGTGACACAACACATACCACTTTGTTACTCCTACTGTCCTGTGAACAGTACAAAGCGGCATATGGTCAGAGATTGCATTCTCCATTACCCACTGTCAGATGCACCATGTGAGTGCTGTAGGTGTCACTCCAGTTGGCTTAAATCACACCCACCAGTATCGACCTGTCTCTCTTTTTCTCTCTCTCTAAATTGTAGACATCACCAGACTTTCTCAGCTGACAACTTCACGGTGTCTCGCTCAGTGTCACTCCTGCTCTCTCTCTCTCTCTCTCACTCTCTCTAAAGCTCCCTGAATTACTGTACATTGCTTAAGGAGGCTACACATCATCGGGAGAAGACCCAATTCTTGCTCTCTCTCTCTCTCTCTGTCCCCTACATGTGCACACAAGAGGACATGGGGATTGTTGGGGGATGTGCATGCAGGAGGACAGCCGGGGAGGGCACACAAGGGGACCGTGGAAATCTGCATCCAGATAATAGGACACCTCAGGATGTGTGCATTCAGTGTCCTAGTCTCACTATCTGGGGAACACATGCTACTGTACCTGATGGAATAGACACACATGACCTGGGTTCCACAGGGAACACAAGGGCACACAGCCAGCATGGACCATGGTGGCCACAAATGCTGTGGCACGGGATAGCATTTTCTCTCTCACTGTCACCGGGGACAGCTGTCTACCACTAATGCACACTCTCTCTCTCTCTCTCTATACATTTCTGCTTACTGTCTGTTGGGGGGGTGGCTGCCACGACTATCGCTGTCACAGACACTCTCACACCGGGGATAGCAGCTTGCTGCATGGTTTCTCTTCTCTCTCTCTCTCTCTCTCTCTGTCTCCACATTGCTGCCTTCCCTCTGTAATGGGGGTGGGGGATCAGAGAGAGCACTGGAGGACATGTCCCCATCTCACACTGTTGGTGTCACTGTCACTGTCTCTGTCCCTGTCAGTATCTCTGCTCTGATCATGGTGCTGTGCTCGGTGTGGTGGTTCGCTGATGTGCACATTTGGTGTGCATCTCACCTCACCTGTACTGGGAGATGCACACTTTCCTACTTCGCTGAGTTACACAGCAATCCCCACTGCTGACAAACAGCATCTCCCTCCTCAGAGACGCAGCACTTGATTGTTGCATGGGGGACACAGACAGCCAGAGGGGATGTACTACACTGGGGCCATGGTTCACTGTACTTTCACAGCTGGGGCTCTGACTATGACCTTCTTGCTTTTGCACATTCTGTCATGGCTCCCATTCTCTCTTCATTTTCTGAAGTGAGGAATGAGAGACGGCAGCTGCTCACTTGAGTGCCTCTGTGGAGCCATGCCTTAAAAAGGGAATTTAATTCATGGCCATGCAGAGGGACTCCTCCAATTGAATTGTATGCTTATAGGTACCCATGTTATAAATCTGGAATGCAAAATGGGTTGCAGTAGAATAACACATTTATCTCCACTAGTGAGTGGTAAGACACACAACTCATGAGTAACAAAGCCACAAGTTTGTTAAACTAATATGTGGAGATACATTTTTCTACTGCAACCCATTATGTATCTTACTGTATGCATACCACACTATTTTTCATGCTTTTACTAGTATTTGCATTGTTCTAGCATGCAACTGCCTTTCTTTCCATTATAAACTTCCTGTCTGGCCCATTGTCCTCTGTGTTCCCTTTCCAGATCCAAGTGGAAATAATGTGTCCTAAGTGAAATAAACTAAGTTCTAAGTGAAATAAATTATGTTATAAATAAAACTAAATATTTAACCCCAAATAATGATGTGGTCACCATATCTACATCTATAGCTATATCTACTTTACATCTATGTCTATTGCAAGGTTGGGCTCTTGTCCCCATAGAAAAAGCCATCACATATTTGCCAATATATGATGGTAGCCGGTTAGCATATTATCAAGCCAGTTAGCTAATTACACTGTACTAATGCATTATTAGTGCCTTAATAACACATTAATACCAACAAGCACTATATATCTATATCTATATCTAGCTATACACATATATATATATATATATATATATATATATATATATACACGGTATACACACATACATGCCACTATATCACTTGGCTAGTAATACCTTATTAATGCATTATTACCCAACACACGCATGTAACAAGCCCCTTAATAACACCTGTAACAAGCCCCTTTATAACACATTTAACAGCCACTTTACTCCCCCAACACTATGCTAAAACATAAGACATAGCAAAAAGTGTCCAACCTAAAGCATTATATAAAATAAAAGGCGGCAAAGTCTGGCATACACATGAAATAATATCATCTCAGGGTCAAACAAGTTCATAAAGGTCTCACACCTTTTGGGCTCATGGCTTTATGACTTCTTCGACCCCCCAGTGGTTTTATTTCCTTGTATACCACACTTTACCATCATTATCTCTCTCTCTCTCTCTCTCTCTCTCTCACTCTCTCTATACATATATAATATTTATTAATTTTAAGAATTTCACCACCAAAAATCAACTGAGCTAATAGCTTGCTTCCAGACGTGTCCTGGGGGAAGGGGATGTGGAGTGTGCAGCAATCGCTTACATCAGTAACAGTGCAGTTATAAAACAATAATGATAATAATTATAAAAATAAAAATAAAATATGTAGTAGACAATTGAGAGGAAGCACAAAGCAAGATGTGGAAAACATAGCATGTCAACAGCATATGAAGAGCAACAGTTCAGCAAAGTGCAACTGGCAGCAAAATGAGTGTTGGAAGGAAGACTGTGAGTACAGTGGGGACTGGTTAGAGGCAGAAGTGGACCAATAAACCTTGGCAGTAAGGGGAGGGAGCTGCAGTGGGATTAGCCTAGGATCAGTGTCAACTGCAGCAGTGAGTAGTAAAGTCACAGAGGAGGGATTTTTGTGATAGGGAAGAGGGAGCATTGCAGATAGCAGCAGGGAGGATGCTTCAAAGTTTGCAGATGCAGAAGGAGAAAGCAGCATGACCAGCAGAGGATTTTACAGGAGGAAGAGTAAGACAGCATGTGCCACAGCTGCAAAGGGAGTAGGAGGGGGAAGGTGGGGGAAGGGAGCACAGCCAGCATTTAGAGACAAAGCTGTCACAATGAGATAGGTGCCTGGCATCAAGGGAGGCTAAGCAGAGGGCAGAATACAGGAAAGAGCTGTGGGTTCTGGGGAGGCAATCCAGGGTAAAACAGCAGAAGGAATGAAAGAAAGAATCTAGCCTGGCAAGGGTGAACTTGAGAGCAACACTACATATAAGGTCGCCATAATCAAAGAGGTATAATTATCTTTGTGACAATCTCTCTATGAGCAGGAAGCACAGTACTTGCTTTGTTCCTGTAAAGTACCCCACGTTTAGAGTGCAGCTTCTTATGGATGGTGTCCACATGAGTAGAAAAGCCCAGATGATGATCAAACCTTACCCAGTGGTATTTAAAGGAGGAGACATTCTCAATCACCACACCATCAATGGCCTGGAAGGATGGGGGAGAGCTTGGCAAGTCTCTGCCTAGTGCCAAAGGTTATGGAGATCATTTTTGTGGCATTGAGGAACAGCTGGTTGTCTCAAAATCACTGCTGGATGTTGCTGAAATCCAGTTGCAGACGGGTCATTAGGTGAGAGGCAAAGAAACCAGAGACATGGGAAACTGTGCCATCTGTGGGGAAGGTCGATTAGGAAAATGGAGGCTAGGATAGGATAGGGCCAAGGGCAGATCCTTGGGGGATGCCAGATCAGATAGAGATTCGAGAGGAGATGGCATCACCAACATGGATAGCTTGTGTCCTATCCTCCAGGTATTAGTGAAACCACTCAACAGAGGAGGAGGAGAGCTCATATGCGTTTAGCTTGTCAAGGAGCATGTGGTGGCATATTTGGGATATGCCAAGCTATGTTTGATAGAGAGGTCATAACCAGCTATGCAAAATAAGTCATTTTATTTTCATGCAGGCCATGGCATGTGCCAGTTATACAAAACCAGGGGCTGGTAAGTTTGTTATTTGTGCAATCCTGATCACAAAATAATGTTTTTTATTCAATGTTTTACTGGACAGCTTGGACAGAGTGTTAGGTATAAAGGAAGATTCTTTACAGAACATTATGGTGCTGGAGTGGAAATACCCATTATAGTGTATGGTAGGGCATTATTATGTATGAATGAAGATCCATACACCTGAAAAATTAATTCTGCTGCAGTAGTGATGTAGCTACTACAGCAGAATGACTTTACATTCTGCTGTAGTTGCTACATCACAATACAAGTGTCCCCATCTGCACTGTTCATTGGACAGAGGGTGGTTGAAACGCTGTACATGTGAGCAGGTCAGTGTACGGAATGTCAGTGAAGTGCTGGTGGTGGATCGTAGAGACTGACTGCAGTTACCATAAAAAGTAAGCAAATGTTTTTTTTTCACCATACAAGTATATATAATAGTGTAGTGAGAGCCCAAATACATAATGGCGCTATTCTTAAAGAGCAGCTGACACCTTCAGGAGAACTTTAACAAAACATAATATTTAGAGGCAGTTCTGCTTGTGTTTCCCCTTAGATCTGTACTTCTCCTCCCTTATTTATTACTGAGGTCTTTTGCATGAAAGCAGGATCTTTTCTTCTGAAGAGTTCGTCTAGTCCTGTTGCCTTCTCCCTACCTGAGGTCATAATGCACTGCTTGTGACATCACAGTTACTCCCATGGTAGCATATTGTGATGTCACAACAGAGGATTATGACATAAAGTAGGGAGTCAGCTATAGAGTCAAGTACACTCTAGGGGTAAAGATCATGTATTCATGCATATGTCTTCAGAAATTAATCATGATGAGAAGACATCTATATAATATATACAGTATGCAAGCTGAATTGTAACAAAATACATTTTTCATAGTTTTCTTTATGTCATCAGTAGCTCTTTAAACCTCATGGCTACCCTGAGAACAGAGGAACCTCTCAAGCTTCACTCTCAAGGTCTTCATCGTCATGGTAGCCACTCCATGTAAGGATAGCGTTGTTGTGTATGGGCTCTCATACACTATTCTATATGTTTTCTGATCTGGAGTTGAAATAAATGATTTATTTTCACTTCAGCTCCCCTTCCCATGAAAATATATGCATTTAAGTGGGATTTTTTTATACCCACTGACATTGTGCAAATATATATCTACTGTATTGTAGGGGCATGGTATCGCCATTACATTTAGGGTTGAGCAGGGTTTTCTATGTTAAATCTCAAATTTTGCAGTTCAATAACATCTCAACCATTTAACAGATTTCCTCAAAGTTTTGCATGCACGGTTCCGTGGGTAGATCTCCTGACATGCCAAGTTTCATTGCAACTGCATGTGCAGATTCTGAGATGCAAATAGCAAAAAAATTAAAAAAAAACAGTTTTTGCTGGGTTAATTTTTGTCATCATGCTGCACCCAGATGGTTTGGAATTTTGGTCTGAAATTTTCAGGGCAGAAAGGGGTTGGCCCACAGAAATGCCTTACACTGGTTTGGTGAAAAAATATTAATCCATTCAAAAGTTATTAAATTTTATAGTTCCTATTTTAGTCAATGAGAAAAACGGTCTCCTGGATAGCTTCCTGGAATGAAAAAAGAATTTGGTCAAATGAAAAATAATCTCTTTTTGTTTAGGTCCAATCCTTTTTCATGAGGGAAAATTCCTTTTCATTCTCCGACATCTTGTTTTCAATTTTTTTCACAAAAGGAAATGTCAGAACTCCTAAAAATGACATCCTGCAAAAAGAGAAAAACATGTATCTTGCCCATCAGCACTCCATTAGGTGCATTCTGCAGTTATCTGGTGGAAAAATGCCTCTGGATCTTTTTTTATTAATTTATGTCCTTTTTCATGACTCACTAAGGGATTTTTCATGATTTATTTTTACTCAAATAAAAAAGGATCCCTCGTCACGAAAAAGGATTTCAAACTTAGGTTTTTTTTTCCCATTTTTTTCATGACTCCTCCTTCATTCAAATGAAAAAGGATCCTGTCTCACAACAAAAGGATTTAGGACTTAGTTTTTTTTTTTATGATTCTTTTTTCATGAGAACGGATCCTTTTTCATTAGAACAAAAAAAGTAGTCACGAAAAAAGCCAAAAACAACTAAGTCTCAAATCCATTTTCATGTCAAAGGATCCTTTTTTGTTAGAACGAAAAAGGAGTCATGAAAAAAGCCCGGAAAAAAAAAACTAAGTCACAAATCCTTTTCATTGACAAGGGATCCTTTTTCATTTGTACTTTCATTTAAATGAAAAATGATCTATTAACACGGGAAAGGATTTCGGACATAGTTGTTGTCTTATTCTTTTTTCACTTCAAGAAATCCTGTTTCCTTTTTTCGTTTCATATGGAACAGGATTTCTTCAAATGAAAAAAACTTTTCTGTGCCATCCCCGTCATTGTCATATGGTGTCAAGTGGCACCCCCATCCTGCCATCGTTGTCCCTTTAGTTTTTTCAATGTACCCTGGTGTCTAGTGGCAACCCCCACCCTTCGATTGCCATTCCCCCAATATATAATATTGTTCTTTATTTTTGTTTTATTTATTTGCCATGTTGTCCAGTGGTTCCACCCCTTTGATCGCTGTCCCATAATTTTATTCTTTTTTCCTTGGTGTTTAGTAACACCCCCTCCACCCTCTGATCACAGTCCTGATCAAAATTTATTTTCCTTGGTGTCCAATGCCATCCCTACTCTCCACGATTGCCATCCCCATATATCACAGTCTGTAATAAAGAAAACCTTCCCTTGATGGCTTTTTTCCTGTAAAAAATAAAACGCTCCTTCGGCGATCAGCCCCCCCCACCTCCTACTGAGCACCCACTGCCCTGCACCCCTCCACACACACCCCATACACCATCACTCTGAACAGATCTCATGGTAAAGATCTTCTCTTTGATCAAAGACAGGTCTTGCTGCTGGAACCACTGACTGTAATATCACAAGCTAAGATAAGTGCAGTTTAATGTGTTTCAATGGGGCTTTCAACTCTGATGCATAACTTTGCCATTTTGGCATATTTTGACACAACATTTTCAGCATAACATTTTTGACACCCTACCTCATAAACAACTTCAGTGGAATGATGCAAATCCACCCCAAAAGATGATTTCACAGTCGCTTGGCGAAATCATCTTTTGGGCAGGATTTGAACATTTTAAACAACATTGTTCATGAGGCGGGATCATAAGAAGGATATGCTAAACATGTTTGAAATATTTGTCAAAGTGTGTTTTCACACCTCTGGTGCAGAATGACATTGAGGTCAGGATTTTAAAATTTTTACTGTGAGATTCATGAGATGGGGTAATAAAAAAGCTATGCTTATTATTTGGTTGCTGCTGTCCAACAAATGATAGTGCATGGCCCTCTTGGCCCTGTGTTTCCACATCAACATACATATATGCATGTATGGAGAAATGTGTACTCCCACAGGCAAATATGGATATGATGATACCATCTCAAAAAGTAATGCAATTCTTTGTAAAACACTGCACTAATGCAACATTTAGAGTTCTGGCTAAAACAACAAAAGTAGGGAAATGTGGCTTTAGGGTTTTCAACCCTGAAACTCTGCCCCCATGCCTACAACAAATCAGGGGTGCACTCTTCATTGGGTTGTCAACCCTAAAGCTCACCCTATTCTATACACTCCAGAAACATGTGCATCTCATCCAGCAGCTGGCTGAAAGGCTTGAGAAAGATCTTCACAGTCTATTTGACCAGAATCAAAGCCCATGGTTTGACAGGGAACCAAAGAGCCCTCGACCTGCCTGACCTGTGCCCCATCTGAGGGGTGCTTGACACCCGTCGAGTGATTGGGCAAGTTAAGGGATCAGGAGGACATTGATCATGCCTGGTCCCATGACCGGCATCAGTGGTGCTTACTCTTAGTACCACATGGGGCAGGAATCTCCCCCAAGGTCTGGTGGGCCAGACACATCTCCTGGAACCCTTCAGTGAATGGTGCTCTGATGCTGGTACCAGGGAACAGTGCAGAGACTGAGGAGGTGCCCACTGTGCCTCCGCTGCTTCTGTCCTCAAGGGCCACAAGTTGTTGAGCTGACCTCACCACAGTTGAGGCCTTCTTGTGGCCCTTAGGGTGGTCTTTTGGATCCTGTTCTTAAGGCTAACCCCATGAGAGCTGGAGCTTCCTGTACTCAAAAGACTCAGGTAGCATGCTTATGCAGAGCCTGCATTTGGCCATGTCATGTTGTCTGCCTGGGCACTACACACACGTGTCATATGGGTTGGTGACTGACAACTTTTGCTGGTACTGCACACAAAATTTATGTCCTGGCTTCCATTGTTCCATCATTGATTGTTAGAGGGAGTAGAAGTAACCTAAAGAATCAACTAAAGTATGTGAAAACTTCAAAGAAAGTTTGCCAATGCCGCACTCAGAGGGTGCGTGATTTAACCGCCGACATGATGGTTGCTTAATCTGCGAGCTGTCTCCTGGCCGAGGACCATCTGAGCTTGGGCGCCACAATCCTGTGGAGTTGAAACCCCCACTACCGGATAATGCACGGGTGGCTGTCTACCTACCAGGCGGCACACCTTTAAACAGATTTTGACGTGATTTGTGGTTTCTCGCAGCGCCGTTATCCATGGTACCTTCGGCAGAGATAGGCCATACAGGCCCCACACCAATTCTACACTTCTGAACAAAACGTGGCTACTCATATTTGCTCCAAGGACACTGGGCCAACTCGGGAACCCGGAATCACTCTTCCCAACTCTTCTGGATTACTATCAGTGACTGTGGACCACCGGCATCAGCTTTACCACTGAGCTTGAGCAGTCCTCCCTCTACGCAGCAGGCATTGGTGGGAGAGTCCTTCCAATATATCATAAAGATGCTAGAAGCACTCCTACTGTGGGTGGATGGTATTAGCCTCTCTCTATCCGGCACAGTTACTAAAGTCCAGCAGCTCCAAGACTGGATGAATGTTTCAGAATAGCAGGTGGAGGCCTGCGAGTTGCAACAAATGCAAATATGGCAGCACCTGCAACAACTCGAGGAACGCTTAGTGGCTCTATGGGATAGAGCTGAAGATCAAGAAAATAGAGGCCGCTGCAATAATCTGTGGATTATTGGACTCTCAGAAGGGGCTGAAGGACAATCAATGGAAAGATTGCTTAATGACAACCTCCCTTTTATGCTGGGGGAATACTGGAGAGGCCCTGTAGAAGTGGAGAGGGCACATCGGGTCTCTACTCGCCCTAACAAATCTCCTGATGCACCTAGACCAGTGGTGGCTTACCTACTTAGGTATTCCACTAAAAAATGGATCCTTCATGCTGCCAAAGGACCTCGGGGAAGTGGGCTGGCAGGGGGCCTTGATCTCATTATTTTGGGACTTTGCTCAAAAGACTGCAGCGAAGAGGAGAGCCTTTGGCCCCCTCAAACATTTCCTCTACCAGCACGACTTTCGTTCTAAATTTAAAACTCTTACCAAGCTTTATGTATCCAAGGATGTGACCCCTGGTGACGCCAATACACAAGTCTTGGGATAGGACATTACACTGTAACTACAGGCCCATCTCCATCCTACCACCTTTATCCAAAGCTCTTGAAAGAATCATCGCAGACCAATTGGTGGAGTACTTGGAGAAATACAACTTGCAATGCCCACAGCAACACGGCTTTCGAAAAGGACAGAGCACCACCTCTGCCCTCCTTGAATTTACAGGCCACATTCATCTAGTACTAGACCAAGGACAACTTGCTGGTGCCACCTTTCTAGACCTCTCGAAGTCCTTCAATACAGTCAACCATCCATTACTACTGGAACAACTTGGCAACTTAGGGCTTTCTCATGACACTTTACAATGGTTCAACAGTTATTAATAAGTTATTAATAAGTTAAGATTGGTGACTCCCTCTCCTCCAAACTACCTGTCCAGGCTGGTGTTCCCCAAGGGTCAATATTGGGACCCCTTCATTTCAGCATCTTCCTGAACAATCTCCCTTCTGCCTGTGATGAAAACATTATTCTGTATGCTGATAATGCAGTGATTTTCTCTAAACTGCAGGAAAGTTTCAAGCAAGTTGAAGCCTGGTTCGTCTCACAGAAACTAGTGCTAAATTACAAGAAAACAAAGACTATGTTGTTCCATGGCACACATAACAAACATAAACACCAACAGCTGGCAATCAATAACAGCTCGGGTGTGACCCTGGACCAGACGCAGACTTTCAAATACCTTGGTATAACCCTGGACCCTACTCTGTCCTTCTCCAGCCATATTGATTCAGTAGCAAAATCTGTAAATATCTGTATAGGCCTTTGCTATAAACATAGACACTGACTGACACCGGACGCCCTTAAGCTGGCAATACACAGCTCTATTGTCTCCATCATTGATTATGGTCTTGTTATCTATGGAGCAGCCACAGCTACAGCATTATGATGAATTCTTACAATGCTGAATAGGGCCTGCAGACTGCTTACTTGTGTTGCCCACCACACACATACCTGCGACCTATAAGAACAGTCAAGCTGGCTACAACTTCGGGGAAGGATTGCTTTCCAAACCTGCCTACTAGCAAAAAAGTCATTAATGGGACTCATGACCCCTGGGGTTCAACCTCTCTTAAGCCCAGCCAACCACCCCTGTTACACAAGAAGCTCTGACAACTATTCTCTGGCTGTTCTCCTCTGTCGCACCACCCAAGGCTAGCGGTCTTTTGCAGGTAGAGCCCCTAAGATGTTTAACTCCCTGGGCAGAGAACTCACCAACTTAGGCACCCTCTGCTCATTCAAACACAAGCTACGTCAAATGCTTGTGTCCAGAGCCACCTGTGACTGTTTCTCCTAACCTCCCAGGTAGTCACTTCTGTTCTTTGCACCTCTCTACTATCACCACCTCTGCCTGCCACCACCCTCCCCATATCTACCCCAGCTTCTCTCCCTAGCCCAGGTCCACCACCTTCCTCTCTTACCCCCCTTCAACTCCCTTCCTCTCTCCCTTTTCTAATCTGCTCACCCCACCTAATGTTGCGCTTGTTCCCCGATCCTTGCCTCCACCCACCTCTCCTTCTACCTCCCTCCCAGTTACCCCTCTACACCCAGTCTCTCTTTCACTTTCCTACGCTACATGGCACAATTGGCAGCAACTCAGTTTCTTCCACTCTACCGTTCCCTTTGACAATGCCCTTCTGGCAGCTTTAATTCATATAAATATTATTTGTTGTGACTCATCATTCTTAAATGTATGCCTGATTATGTTGTTCTAACTGTTATTTATATCACCTGTAGCTTTAGACCATGTATACCCTGTACTGAATTTTGTATTCAGACTGCTTGCCTGCTAATCTCACACAAACTGTACTTCTATTCTTTGTATACTGACGTGAAACCTTTGTAAAAGAGCCATTGGCTCAAAGGTATTTATCCCAAATTCTAATAAATAAATAAGGATGGACAAGAAATGACTACTGACCACCCTCCAGAACTCGAGTGCTGGATTTCCAAAGTTTGGCCAGCCCTGAACGTCCCCACTACAAATCCCAGGAGGCTTTGGGAACCTAACCAGGCAGTACCTCCTAGCCGGGACTGTTCTTCTCCCTCTGAGACTCCAAGGGACGTATTATCAGCCGGACCAGTCCTCCATCAACCTGGTCCCCTATCGGTTAATGGCACCCCTCCAGCTTCTCCTGTCCTGTCTACAGCAGTGGCTCTGAACCCTTAGCCTCATACGTCCTCTCTTCCTCAGTGCTCGAGCAGCTCCTTCACTAAGTCCAGACAGCAAGCCAGGAGCAGACCCCTGCATTCACCCAGCAAGCATTCCACAGTCCTGCCAGCTAAAATATGCAGGGAAGATCTTTCTCCTATCATTGACTTGGTGAATATGGAGTTGCCTGACTCTAAAGAGATGGATATTGTGCAGCCGGTGGACTGGGATGATTTTCCCGATGCTTCTCTCATTGAAGCAGTGGATAATGCATCCCTGGTGAGATCTGGGTTGATCAGCTATACTGCTGCACAGCAAAGACCCCTATGGACTCTGGTGATGCCCCTCGGGTTCCCCCCGGGCAGGCAAAAGGGCTGAATTCCTGAACTGTTTCCACCTGCTTTTCTTATTGATTCCCCTATATTATGGTCATCAGTTTCTATCAGGGCACCAACATAGTCTCCCCCCCCCCCCGCTGTGCCCTTCAGAGGCGTGGGGGAAGTGGCAGGCTCTTTTCCCTCCTGTATCAGTCCCTGTTTGACTCCTTTATGACTACTGATCCCTAGGTTTTGGGCTGATCTATTACCCTGGTGCCCTCTGCTCACGGGTTACTTTTATTATGCCCTGTATGCCATTTTGTTCTCTCTACAGTTATACTGATTGTTAGCTACATTTTGCTGTTGTAGGTTGAGTTGCACTCGGCTCCATATTTGGCTCTTGGGACTGGTTGCCCCAATGATGCCATGCTTAGACTAGTAGGTGGGCGTGCCCACCTCCCCGTATTCCATCCTTTGTCCCTTTCCCATTTCCTCAACCCTCCCCCCGGTTCGGTCGCCCGACCCTGGGCTGCTCCCGGTTCAGGATGACTCACTTGGTTGGACTTACCTACTATACCGCCCCATATTGAGCATTGGAGATAGCATAGCTGTAGGACCAATTCTCTACCCTCATTTGCTTTGACCTCCTCACTCATAGCGTGTTTACACTGTTGTGCCTTTGTTAACACCAGTTTGTTGATTTTTGGGCTGTTTAGCCTTATAGTAATTTCAATATATGTATTTCAGTCTCTACTTTTGCTCCTTTTCACAGCTTCTCATACCTAAGGACAACGCATTCCAGATCCTCAGTGTTGCTTACACCCTCTCTATTCCTGGGCTATGGATTTGCAGTCTTAGTATATTTAAGGTGCCCCCCCCCCCCGAGTTTTCTACAGATTTGCTACCCCCCCTTTGGCTCACAGTAAGTATTCTTTTTTTGTTTATTGGGTTGGGATATGGTGCCAAATAATCCCACAACTCATGGCTATCATCTGGTCTCTTGGAATCTTAAAGGGCTCAATCACCCGATCAAGCACACGAAAGTTCTTCAGCACCTGAGATCTCTGCACGCCAATGTTGCACTCTTACTGGAAACCCATCTCTTGGCCCAGGCAACATCTTGGCTAAAGAAATCTTGGGTGGGAGAAGTCCTGGCTAGTTCCTCCTCAACTTAGACTAAAGGAGTGGCTATCCTTCTTCGTCACGCCTCCCCTTGGAAAATAGAGGATGTCAGGAAGGATATCCATGGCAGGTGGGTGGGGGCCAAACTGTCTTCTCTAAAGGGATCTATGCTGCTAGGTAACATATATGCCCCCAATGATGAGCATGTCGACTTTTTTCCTGCGATTAGCCAGGCCCTATCCTCATTACATCCGGATGGTCTGCCCATCCCACTCGTAAGAGGGGGGGACTTCAATATGGTTGGTGATATTTTCCTTGACAAATCATATCCCACTCCACATGCAGGTCCCAAGGCCAGATAGTCTCTTCAGGATATGATTGAGGAGTGGGGCCTGACTGACATCTGGCGAAGAGACCATCCCACCGGTTGTGACTACATGTATTACTCGCCTGCACACCATTCACACAGCTGCATTGATTATTGACTTGCCAATGGAATGGCAGCACGGGGGTTGTCAGATAATATGATAGGCTCGATTTTGATTTCTGACCATGTGGGCATTCAGGCCACCTACACCCCCCAGTAGTCATCCCTCCAGTACCCACTGGAGATGTAACCCCCTCCTTTTTAAGGACCCCGACTTCCACCCCATGTTAGCTCAAGCCGTTAAAGATTACTTCTCCCTCAACTCTGACTGTGGAGTCTCACATGGTATGGTATGGGAAGCTTTTAAGGTGGTCATCCGTGGCTGCATTATTGCATTCTCTGCTGCCCAGGACAGGGCCTGTACTACACCTGACACTGTCGAAGATGGCCAGAGGAAAAAGCTCCTGGCCCTGACGGCATGTCAGTAGAGTTGTATTAAGTCCTAGGGCCTGATATCATACGACCACTCCAACTTGCATTACAAGCCTCCCATGCAGCTCCCTCCCTCTCACTAAGAGGGATGCTCTCATCACTCTACTCCCCACAAAAAATCCACTGACCCATTAGATCGTGCCAACTTCCGGCCTGTATCTTTGTTGTTAGTGGACATGAAGATATTAGCTAAGGCCTTGGCCACCAGAATGATGTCTGTCCTTCCTTTGATTATCCACCTGACACAAGCCGGCTTTATGTAAGGTAAGGCTGGGGTAGATAATACCAGACTTCTGCTTAACCTTAAATGGTTTGCTTCTAAATCGCCCCTCCCTATGGCTGCACTAGCAATTGATTTTTCCAAAGCGTTCGATTCTATCAAATGGGACTACCTGCATGAGATTTTATGCCTTTATGGCTTTGGTGGATATTTTAGGCAATAGGTTCATACACTTTATTGTTCCCCCATGGCCCGCATTCTCACCAACAGTGATTCCACCCCTTTTCCCTTCATAGAGGCACTAGGCAGGGCTGCCCTTTTTCCCCACTCTTATTCTTGGTGGCCCTGGACTCGTTGCTCCGAGTCCTTATTGCTTCTCCGCAGATCCATGGCAACGAAGTCCCAGGTCATTCATACTTAGTGGTGGCTTATGCAGATGATCTCCTTCTTACCCTGTCCCGTCCGCAGCAGTCTATCCTGGAGGTGCTCATGATTCTTGAAAATGTCACTGCCCTATCTGGATTCCATGTCAACCAGAAAAAGACCACTCTGGCCCCTCTGAACGATGGCTGTACTAGTGCCCGTCTCCAAGACACCAATCTTACGTGTGCCACCCAGGGCTTTACTTACCTTGGTGTCCAACTCCCCACCAAATGGTCCTCCCTTGAGTCAGCTAACTTCTCCCTCATACTGATACAACTCTCCTGGAGGTAGAATGGTGTCGCGAGCTGCAACTCTCTCTGCCTGGCAGAGTGGCTGCAGTTCGAATGCTCCTTCTACCCCGGATCTTGTATTTATTTAACAACTTGCCAATATCCTTTTCTCCTAAATTGTTCACATCCTCGGAACACCTGGTTTCCTGATTCCTGTGGGATAACAAACCTCCCAGATGGAGTAAGCATAAGTTGAGAGCACACTGGTCTCAGGGTGGGTTAAACGTTCCTTGGTTCCTGGGCTACCATCTCACCTGTATGGCGGCCAATGAAACTAAATGGTTTGTACCCAGCCCTTTGGGTTCCCACTCTGGGTTCAGTTGGAAACCGACCTGGCATGTGGGGCTAGTCTTTATACTCGCTTCACACAAAGGCCTCGGGTGGGTCAGCCTTTCCCTCCTACCATAACTGACACAGCTTGCGTTTGGAGACTTCTTATGTCAAAGTCACACATGCCCATGCAAGCCTGGTCCCCTCCAATATGTTATGCCCCATTGTGGCATAACGACAACCTTCAAATAGATGGAACCCTGCTGCACTGGCCCTCTTGGCTGACTCATGGCATTCAAACTGTACAAGACCTTTGTCCTCCTGACTCCGTGTCTCTATTGTCCTTCATGCAGTTACAGGGAAAATTCTCCCTACCACACAGAGACTTTTGGAGATACCTACAGATTTGCAGTGCCATACACTCTTTTACCACTAACCACCCGGCCAATACCCAATGGTGTTGGCTGCATTCTCTTCACATACATCCCATCTCCAAGGGTCTCCTTGGTCATTTTTATAAGACCTGGAGGGACGCTCAGCCAAACACAATGACACCCTGTAGACTAAAATGGTCTGAGCACCTCGGACATGATATCTCTGAGGACCAGTGGAACCATTACTTGAAGGATATCCATCAGGTCCACAGAGACACCAAAAGTCGTTTCCTCCAGCTCAAAATATTACTGTTCTGGCATCACACACCAGTAGCCCGCCATGCCCATGGTCTGCTAAGTCACGCTAACTGCTGGCGCTGCTCACAACTTAGCACCCATCTCCTACATGTACTTTAGTCCTGCCTGCAACTTGTCCCGTTTTGGACCTTGGTGGCCTCTGATCTATCTAAGGTGCTAAACTTCCCGATTGCCCTTACAGACCCTAAGTTGCTTCTGGGTGATACATCCTCCTTGGCTGACCTACCCAAACCTCACCAGACTGGTTACTCCTTGCCGTTCTGGAAGTTAAATGCCTGCTTGTCATGCATTGGTGCCAAGAGGTGCTACCTACCCGGAGAGCTTGGCATGTGGCTTTAGCCCATCTATCTCTCCTTGAAAGGCTGTCCTATGTACAGGGGGGTAGCATGTGCTACTATCAGTCTAAATGGGGGGCATACCTACAGTCTGACCTATGTAAACTTCCCACACCACCTGCAAATCCCCCTGCATGACCTTGATGTCGTGGTTACCCACCCTAGCCTCTCTGGCTGCTGTTGCTACTTTGTAGAGGGTGTAAGCATCTGACTATTTGCCTCTCTTGACCTTGTAAATTCTCCTTATTGATCTGTATAGTTGTCCTCTTGTTAGATATGGAAGTACAAACTAGCCTTTATTGGATATGTTTTGATTCACATCCATGTCTCTGTATTGTTGTACTTTTGCATTGCCTCCTGTATGCTGTGGTGAGCTCTGTATTCTTTAAAAACTCAATAAAACCTTGTACAATAAAGAAACAACAACAAAAAATAAACAATGCCACACTCAAAAACCTACATGGAAGCTGCAAAGGAGGTGACCTGGTCTTCCATTGTAAAGACAGGTCTGACATCACAAGGTGGAGTAGGGAGATATACTGCCTGGCTGGTGGGAGGAGCTTTACTTAAAGATGTCTGGCCAATCAGACCATTCCATTGGGAACTGCCAGAGTGTGGATAAATGAATCATATCCACGCCCATAGAAAACACTATTATAGCCAACTGTTTAGCCCATTACAGATGCCCCCTTGCTCCATGCCTGTTAGGACGGGGATGCCTATGTTAGACATGTAAATTTACCTTGTTGAGGCATGTGTAGCCTCTGTGCAGTTAGGTATCACTTTCTAAGGTGAGGTCCCCCCCCCCACACACCGCTACCGCCAACAGTCAGCACAGGTAAATAATTGAACTTTAGAGTTATTAGATCAATCTTGCCTGAGTCTGTTTATTCAGCCTGCATCCTGCATAGGATTGATTCTGGGAGCCCACAACATCTAGAAAAAGTAAGTGAGGAAGGAGGAGCTAGTGATGCCTGTGCCAATATAAGTCTCATGGCAGTCATTCAGTCCTGTGCCCTTCCTTTGATTGAGAGCCAACTACTGTGACGGAAAGGATACATCTGCAGGTAATATGCTGCCAGCAGGCAAAAAAGGTTGTATGTGATCAATCACATTCCACTTGTGGGTCAAGTTGGCTATCCCATGTGGCGAGTCCTGTGTCAAAAGAAGTCTGCACAGCAACTGATTGTTGGGGCAAAAGGATTACAATTGGGAGAGGAACTGGTGGGCTGGTAAGAAAATCTAATCAAGAACAGCAATAAAGTACCTTATGTTGTTGCAAAGCAGGCAGCTGGTCTACAGACCCAAAGCCTAATCCTGAATGGCTGTGTCACTTCAGTGGGTTGGTTGATCACTCTGCGGGAAAGAGGTTTGGATATAGTTTGGGCAGGTTTCTTTTTTCATCCGCTGCTAGGAGGAATTGCTTGTCCCCTCTGTAGTGGACACAATTAGCTGGGCAGGATAAAGCATTATGAATTTAACTCCAGCAACATATAATTTGTTTTTCATGTTATGGTATTCATTTTATTTGGCCCTCACTTGTGGGTGAAGATCATTGAAGATATTTAGGTGGTTGCCATCTAACCAAATGTCCTTTAACTCCCTGTCTTTGTTCTGGACATGTAGTTCATCCAAATGATTCAGGAGACACAGTATAATGGGGCAAGGTTTTCCCCTGGAGCTGGCATAGGGTTGTAGGGCCCGGTGTGCTGTTCTACAATATAGTAAAGGCCATGCAGTGTAGGATCTGCTACTTTCTGCAGTAGCTTTTGGATAAATTTCACTGTGTTTTGCCACTCTAAACATTCAGGAAGGTTGATTACTGCCAGATTGCTGTGGCAGCCATGGCCTTCCTGATCCTCGATCCTGTCCTTGATCTTTTGCAACTTCTGTCAGATCCCTGCAAGCTCTGGCACTATACATGCTGCCTGGTCTTTCAGTGAGCTGATCTGAGTCCCAGCATCAGAGACTTGGTTGGTGAGTGACTTAAGGGTGGGTTTCATCATTTTAAAGTCTGCTGCCAGATCGAGAAAGGTTTCTTTAATGGAGCCCAGTTCTTAAAAGAAATGCTTCATGGTGGAAAGTTATCCTGTTTATGTTGCTTGGCTGCTTGGGCTCATGTGGGAAGAGGTGGCAGTAAGCCTGCATTTATCATTGATTCTTCACCGTTTGAGCTTTCCATGGTTACCCACTGATTCTTCATCTTTTGAGTTTCCCTTGGTTAAAAAGATATCTGTTTGGACACTGTCAGAAGTGCTTTCATTTGATTTTAGTGTTAGGGTGGAAAATAAACTTTGGCTGGCAAATTGACTTAATTAATACCACACCTTGAGGAGCCAATCAGGTGCTGCTGCTCCTCGGTACACCATCACGTGACTCCAGAAGCAGGCTTTTCATTAGCTGTAGAGATGCAGTGAAGTTAAACGTTGATGTCGAAGTTGCCATGAGGTTGCGAAACTTCGACTTCGTGAAGTTTCACAAAGTTCCTATTGGCATCACCAACTTCAACTTCATGGACTTCGCAACATTTTTATTTATATTTATTTATTACTAGGATTACAAATACCTTTGAACCAAGGGTTCTTTTACAAAGGTTCTGCATCAGCAATGGGCGCAAGCAAAACAGTGGTAAGATACAACACAGGGTCAGGAGGTTAACTTAGAAGTAAGCAGAGGTAAGATACAATACAGGTCAGGAGGTTAACTTAGCAGCAAAGGACAGTACATGTATATAGACCAGCACAGTAGCAAACAGTCAGTGGAAAATAACAATGCACAATTAACAATACGGGTGTACATATAGCAAGACACAGATACAAATGAAAACCATCCTGGGGTGACAAAAGTGGAGCAAGTGGTGGGGGATAAGAGGGGAGGGGTGGGAAAAGGGGTGGGCAGTCAAGAATTTGACATTGTCGTAAGTGCATGAACAGAAAGATAAATGCTAGGTAGTCTGGGGTGGAGCAACAAGAGATAGGGCGATAGGGAGGAGACAGGAGGAGAGGAGCGGGAGAGGGTGGTTTGGTAGGTGGAAGGTGAGAGGGGGTAGAATGGTAGGTGGGGGTGGGAGAGAGATGGGGAGTAGCAGGGGATGGAGGGGTGGAGAGAAGTGGGGAGGGTAGCAAGGGAGGAGAGAAGAGGAGGGAGAGGTGAAACAAAGCCGCAAGCCTAGGCAGAGCAGTCACAACTGCTGAGGTCAGTGAGGTGCTGGCGGAGTTTACGTTTGAATGGACCAAGCTTGTTTTCAGCTGCAATTTCAGGGGGAAGGTTCTTTAGCAGCAGGGAGGCCCTGGTGTGGAAAGCACATTGAGCCTGGTTGGTACGGCAGAATGGAACGATAAATGTTGGTTTCAGGGAACTGTGCATAAAATGTGCAGTGACTGCGGGCAACATAAAGGCATGAGTTGCAGGAGGTGTGAGGTTAAGACAAATTTTCTTAGCCAGTAGGCAGGTCTGGTAGACAAGTCTACTATTTAGATTGAGCCAGTTGGATTGCTTGTAGAGATCACAGGTATGCGTATGCTTATGCTTCCCTGCACCAGTGAGAAGTCTACAGCATTTGTTAAGGGCTGTCTTGACCCGTTTTAGGGTGGTGTCAATGGCAGCCCCATAGAAGACAAGCCCATAATCAAAGACGGATAGGACTGAGGCAGTTATGGCTGCATGCATAGCTTCTTTGGAAAGACAGCAACAGTGGTGGTAGAGGACCCCAGTTCTTGAGTTGACTGATTTTGAGATGTGTTGAACATGTGAGCTAAAAGACATTGTGCAATCAAGGGTAATACCAAGGTATTTAAACTCCTGCACTTGCTCAAATGGCTGTTCAAGTTCATTATGTATGGTGAAGTTTATGGATCTGTATTTGCTGTGAGAGTTATGGAACAGCATGGACTTTGTTTTTTTTGTAATTCATCAACAGCTTATGTTGGAGAAGCCAGGTTTCAACTAGGTTAAAGTTCGTCTGTAGCACCTTGGAGAGCGAGATGGGGTCAGTATGGGAGGAATAGAGGACTGCATCATTGGCATAGAGTATTAAGTTATTATTGCAAGCTGCAGGAAGAGTATTGATGAAAAGGCTGAAAAGTAGAGGGCCAAGGATGGAACCCTGGGGTACACCAGGTGGACAGCAAGGGCACTTGACAGACAGTCAATGATTTTGACTTTTTGGCTCCTTGCGGAGAGGTAGCATTCACACCATTTGGTTACATCATTAGATAGTCCAAGGGAGGAGAATGAGTGAAGCAGGAGCTGGTGATTCACAGTGTCGAATGCCTTGGTCAAATCAATGAACACTGCACCCAGTAGGTGGCCAATGTCAATTGCCTTACGAATATGGCTGGTGAAGTCAAGCAGGGCAGTGGTAGTATTATGGTCTTTTCTAAAGCCGTGTTGTTGCAGGCAGAGTAAGTTATATTTGTTGAGGTGTTCAGATAACTGGTCAGCTACAATTCGTTCCAAAGCCTTGGAGAGTGGTGGGAGGATAGAGATAGGGCGGTAGTTAGAGAGAAGTGACCCATCACCGCTTTTATGAATGGGTGTGACCACTGCTGATTTTCAGAGCTGGGGGAATTATTTATGAGAGAGTGAGAGATTCAGAAGTTTAGTGAGAGGTTGTAGGACAACATCAAGGGAGAGAGAGAGAGGAGTTTGAGGTCAAGGGTATCGCTGCTGAAACTGGCTTTGCTAAGTACTTTGTTAAGATATCTTTTAGGTTCAGACATAGATACCCTCTTAAAGTAGAATGGGAGGTATTACTGTGGAGATTGATTTTATTATTGAGGCAGGACTGGGCAGAGTTGTCAAAGAAGTTGGGGGGAAAGACACTGCTAAGATCAGTGAAAGCGAGATTAAAGGAGTCCGCTATTTTTGGGGGTCCTGTAAAGTGGATGCAGGTGAAGTGATGCTTTTTTCCACAAAGTGGCAACTTCATGAGTGAAATTTGGTCACTTCACAGAAAAAAGAGGTGCCACTTCACCTGGCAAAAAAACATTGTGAAGTCAGCACCTCGAACTGCGCGAAGTTGGCCAGCTTCACAAAGTTCTGTTGGGAGAAAGCACTTAGTGACTCTTTGTTGAAACTAATTGATGACTAACTGAAACAGCGCTTTGTCAGTCCAGGTGGACTGAATTAGAGGTTGGCCTAATTCATAGACTGTATTGGGCCTGTCTAAGTGAAGACTGCCCTTGAAAATGGGCACATATTGCTCAAGGGCTTTCATGTACATAAATAGTAAATACATTGTCATGGTACTTCTCTCTGAGCAGACTAGTGGCAAGGCCCCTGGACAAATTGGTATCCCAGTAGAAATTGTTTCTTTAAACTCTTCTTGGTGGGTTAAAGTTTTAGTGTGCCTGTTCAATTCCATCTGATCCACTGTTAATTTTTCCAGATGGGTGGAAGGGAAATGTTATTCTAAAGGGAGGATTTTGGGCTGTGTCCCCACCTTACTCCCCACTGACAACTGGCTGAGTGTCAGCGACCCCCTCAGTGTAGTGGTGCATAACCTAGCTTGTACAGTGCCTCAACCCAAAGAATATGACTTAGTGGGTTAGCAGGTAGTGGGGGTACTACTCTCTTGGAAGCCACACCTCCCCACCTCCCCTTCAAAGTGACCTGTCTCACAGGGCAATACAGAACAATGGTCAGACAATAGCAATACCAGTTTAGCAAGAACAACACAGGTTAATTACACTTCCAAAACCCCTGCAGTAGGAAAGAAAATGTTAGACATCCAATGCTATAGTTGATCAGCCCCTGTCAGACACCCACAATAGCCATATTAGTACATATTTTCTCCACTTCTGAAGACCCGGGGACCCCTGTGGCCCTGGTGTCTTTGGATGTGGAGAAAGCTATCAATAGGATTTCATGGCCTTTACTTTTTGCCACCCTTGAATAATTTGCCTTCTCTCTAGAATGTATACAGTGGATACAGGTACTATATATTCATCTCAATACCAGGATATACTGCAATAGTGTCTTCTCTTCCTCCTTCCTGTTGTACCATAGGATCAGACTGAGGTGCCCACTCCCCTCCCATCTCTTTAATTCATATTTAGAACCCCTTATCAGCAAATTAATATACAACCTGAATATTATGGGGGTGCTAGTTGTAATTGAACAGTGTAAAATATCAGTTTATGTGGATGATAGTTTACTACATGTCACACTTCCCAAGATACCCATCCTAGCTGTCCTGCCCACCATTGTGGACTATGAGCAATGATCAAACTACAAACTCAATACAAATAAAACAGTAGTGCTGCCTCTAAATGTCTCGGTTGCTAAGCAAGATATTATGGACTTGGCCTGGTCTGGACCACAAGAAAAGGTCAATATCTAGGAATAGACCTAACCAGGGACAAGAAAGCACTCCAAAAACAAGATTGAAACATCTTCCATTAACTCTCTGGGGCAAAATTAATGTAATTAAAATGAATGTACTACTGACATTACTCTACTCTATACATGTGCTGAATATTTTTATTGCAACTTGGTTTGACTAGGTCCACTCTAAACTCTCCACATTAATTTAGGCCAGTAAGGCCACAAACTAAGCCTACCTCAAATTGGCAGCTCCCAAACAGACAGGTGGCCTAAGACTGCCACATATCAGCCTCTATTACTGGGACAGGCATACCAGTAAATATCTCTGATGGACCACACCTGACTCCACAGAAGAGGAGAAAGTCTATGTTCTCATCTGGCGGAAAACTGAGAAGCAAGAAATCAACAGTAAACATATCTCCCGTCAAGTAGTCCTGTGCTCAGAGTATAATAACCTACCAAACAAACAATTTTTTTTATTTAAACTTTTGTTTTCTGGGTACACAATATGAGCCAAGGCCCTTTTTCAAATGCGACCCGGAAACTAAAAAACTCCTTTATTGGTACCTCCATCAAGATTTACACCATGCTGGGCTGGGCTGCAGTCTAAAGTTGCAATGGACTAAAGACATATGGCAACCCATCTCTCTCTAACCCAATTTCAAAATTGCAGGTAAACTAATTATTATAGGATGGTTCAATTATTCTAATATTCACACTGTATAAAATCTACTGTTAGATGGCCATTTCCTTCCCTTTAATTCAGTAAAATGCATCTACAACCTGACTAACAGAGAGGCTTCAAATTCCTCCAAATCACCCACTCTGTTGCAGCCCACTTGGAGCCAGATCCATGGAAAGACTCATACCAGCAACTCCTCCAACAAGCATCTAGAAAGCCATACAGTCACCTGCTATCTCACAACTGTATTCTTACTTATTCTTACACTTGTTCCCAACCCTAGATGGGTCCTGAGACTATTGGAATTCAGTTTTCCCAGAAGCACAGTTTCAGTGGGAGAACATCTGGTGCAATCTTTAGACATACTTTAAAAATGACAAATTATGCTCGACTCAGTTTCAGATCATAAATAATATAAATTATACAACAATAAAACTGGCCTAATGAGCCGGTTACAGTCTACTAAGTGTACATGTGGAGGCCCTCTGTTTCATACTTTTTCGCAGTTCACTAGTATGAGGCTTTTGGCACGATATTAAAGACAAAGTTGACCCTCTTCTGGGCAAACTGATCTGTTCATACCAGAAATTTGCACTGTAGGGGACCTCTCCAAAATATCAGTAAGGAAAAGAAAATACCAAATGGCTATACTATATGGTGAGATCACATCTAAAGTACAGTGTGCAGTATTGGTGTCCTTATCTTTAAAAGAATATCAACTTGCTGGAAACAGCCCAGAGAAGGACAACCAAGATAAATCACAAGGCAGAACCTATGAGGAGAGGCTCAGAGGGCTCAACACGTAGTTTCTAGTGCACAGACGGGCGATGGGGGACTTGATTGAGACCTTCAGGTACCTTCAAAATTTAAGAAAACCATTTCCAAATTCACTGGCTGTGCTCAGTTGGATTGGAGTGGTGCAGTTGGATGGGATGGCTACCCCTAGAAAACAATCTCAAACAGTCAAAACTCCACGGCAGTCCTAGATAATGACATCAGTCTCTACCTTCAAGAGCAGTTAAGTACAAGTTTTCATATTGCAGAGGACTTGCTTTTAAATTCTGTGTTTTTTAACTTCTTTTTTAGTGGTTTCTGACTCTTAGGGAATTCTGTTTGCTACTCAGTTTCTGGAAGGTTCTGCCTGTTTCTAAGTGGGTGAGTCTCTACTTTTAACAGCAGTTAAGTACAATCATATTGTAGTGGACTTGCTTTTAAATTCTGTATGTTTCTTCAGTTTCCTGAGCCCACGGCACAGTAGTGTTGGAGGCAGAGCGTGGAGCTTTAACCTAATACTTTGTTTTTTTTTGAAGCTGATTGTGGTCAGAGGAACAGTACAAGAAGAAGGATTTTAGGGCTGGTTGTTTCTGGCTAGGGAGCTGCATTAATCCCACCCACCCACCCCTGGGCTAAGCCTTTTATTATAGGTGTTGACTCCAGACAGTGGGTGGGTCATACCTCTCACAACAGATACATCACCATCAGAACAAAAAAAAAAAAAAAAACACTCACTACTTAAGTAGAGAGGTAAAAGAGCATACATCTGGAGAATGTAGGAAGACACAAGGAGTGTGCAGTGCAGTAGGTGTGGAGCAGCGGTGTTAAGAAGAACATTCTGGGAACTGCAGTGCTGCCCCATTTGTAGACACACTCGGCTGAGGGAGGAGGTGGTCAGGCTCTATGCACAGCTGGCAGGAGCATTGGAAACCTTCGCCCCCACCCAGGGACCACCATACCACCAGCCACTGCCACAGAAGTTACCAAGACAGAGGCCTGGATGGACTATAGTGGGCTCAGGAAGGTTGAGGAAGGTGGACCTCAAGCACATCCCCCACCCAGTTCAACTAGAGAACAAATATGATGTTCTTAAGGAGAGGGAGAGCCTTGCAAGGGAACCCAAGGTTGAGACCATGGAGGATGACTAGGCCTACCGGGTTGGGTGCTCAGGGGTCAAGGCCAGAAAAACCCAGGGGAGGAGGAAGATTTTTCTGGTGGGGGACTTGATAGTTTGGGGGTATGGAGCTGGATCAGACATAAGGATGGAGAGGGAGGTAAAGTGTCTCCCAGGAGACACAGCTCAGAGGAAGGGGGAGCGGATCCATAGGATCACTAAGGCTGTGGTGGGGGAAGGAGCTACATGTTGTTGTCCATTTGGGGACAAATTACCTAGCCAAAGACAGGGCTAGCTTGGAAAAGGTTCAGGAGGATTTTAGGGATTTGGGTAGATGCCTGGGGGAGGTAGCTAACTCTGTTAAATTCTCAGAGGTTCTACCAGTCAGGGGAAGGAGGGGGTGAAAGAAATCAATGCATCAATAGCTTCATCAAGTGGTTGAAGGACTGGTGCAAGGAAAACAGCTTTGGCTACATTGGGGACTGGGGTATCACCAGGGATGATGCATGCCTATACAAGAGATACAGTCTGCATCCTTCCATGAGGGGAATGTCTGTCCTTAGTGAGATGTTTACATGCTTTCTGAGCAAGCATTTAAACTAACCACTGGGTGGGGGGGGGCTGTACAGAGTGGGGAGATACAGACAAACCTCCCTCACAGGTTAGGGCACATGATGAGCAGAATCAGGACATTATGCCGAGGGCAGGATCACCAGCACTACAGGATACAAAAGGCTGCACACAGGGCCAGATGATATCATCATTAACAAAGGTAGTAAAAGGGAAGCACCACATGGACTATACCAGGAATAGTAAGATGAAACAAAGGGTTAAACACAAGGATGGGCTGACAGGATGCCACTTTTCATGAAAAGTCATGCAGACGAATGCCTGCAGTCTGGGGAGCAAGGTCCCAGACTTGATGGCTGTAATGACAGAGGCTGATCTGGACATAGTGACCATAACCACAACATTGAACACCAGGAACTATAGCTGGGACATAAGTGAACCTGGTTATGCTCTGTTCAGAAAAGACAGGGAAGGAAAAAGGGGAGGGGGGCTGGCCTCTACATCAAAGAAAGCATCAAGGCAACAGATATTCAGAATAGGCAAGAGGAAACAGAGAATGTCTGGGTCACCCTTGAGCCAGGCAATGAAACAGCCATTTGTACAGGGGCGTTTTACAGACCCCCAGCTCAGGCAGAAGAAATTGACAAACCGCTTCTGGAAAACATGCATGACATGGCAGCAAAGGGGGAGGTACCACTGATGGGAGACTTAAACATACTGGAAATAGACTGATTCATCCCAGTAGGGACTTCATCCAGGGCATGGGACTTCCTTGACTCCCTTGAGGGGGCTGGCCTTAGGCAACTGGTGTAGGAACCTAACAGAGACTGGGCAATCCTGGATCTGGTACTGACCAATGGGGACAGTATAACAGGGCAAGAGGTGGAAGGTCAGTTAGGGTCCAGCAACCACCATATGGTGTGGTTCAAGGTGGGCACAGGGATTCAGTCAACCCATATGAAGGCAGGATTCTTAGACTTCAGAAGGGCCAACTTCAGCAGGATGAAACTTCAGCTTAGAGAAACCCTGGAAGAAGGGGAGCTGGGGAGATGTTGAGGAAAAATGGACACAAATCAAGGAGCTCATGACAGAGGTTACAAAACAATGTGTTTGGTCCATAGACAATGGAAAAAGGAGAAGAAAAATGCTTTGGTTCTCGGGGGGGGGGGTTGGCTGAAAAGGTAAGGGCCAAGAGGTTAGCCTTCAGGAAGTATAAGAAGACACAAAGAGACAAGGACAGGGAAATGTGCCAGAAGTGTCTGAGAGAGGCAGAAAAAACAGTGAGAAGTGCTAAAGTGCAAACAGAGGAGTGAATAGCTCAATTGGTTACAAAAGGAGAAATTACATTCTACAGGTACATCAGTGACAGAAGGAAGGCAAATGAGGGAGTAGCTAAGCTTCAAGAGCTAAGGGACAGATAGTGGAGGGAGACGGGGAGAAAGCAATGATCATGAATGAATATTTCTGTTCAGTCTTCATTATGGAAGTGCATGGGCAGAGACCACAGTTAGAATTTAAAGGAATGAAGGAAAAGGAGGTAAACACCAGTCTGTTCACAGAGGAGAGGGTCCTAGAAAAGCTTGCAAAGCTGAAGGTGGACAAAGCCATGGGACCAGATGGCATACATCCCAGGGTCTTAAGGGAACTAAGAATTGAACTGGCAGCCCCTCTGGCAGCCCTGTTCACTGAGTCCCTAGACACTGGAGTGGCCCCAGAGGACTGGAGAAGGTCAAATGTCCCTCTTCACAAGAGTGGGAGTAAAGAAGATGCAGAGAACTGCAGACCAGTTAGTCTAACCTCTGTAGTAGGAAAGATAATGGGGATACTCCTCAAGGAAAGAATAGTGGAGTACCTAGAAGTCATGGAGATGTTGGATCCCAGGCAACATGGGTGCACCGCAAGGCGGTCCTGTCAAACTAATCTAATAGATTTCATTGACTGGGTGACAAAGGCAGTAGACCAAGGAGGGGGGCTGCAGACATTGCCTACCTAGATTTTACCAAAGCCTTTGATACTGTCCCACATAGGAGACTGGTCAACAAGCTAGGAAGCCTGAGGATGGGATACAAGGTGGTAAACTGGATTGAAAATTAGTTAAAGGACCACAAACAGAGGGTAGTGGTAAATGGAACACAATCAGAGGAAAAGGAGGTGACCAGTGGGGTACCTCAAGGGTCGGTTCTGGTGCCAGTCCTTTTCAATGTCCTCATCAGTGACATTGCAGATGGGTTGGAGGTAAAGGTCTGCCTGTTTGCAGTTGACACCATGATCTGCAACAAGATGGATATCCCAGAGAGGGTGGAAAGGATGAGAAAGGACCTGGAATGGTTTGAGAGATTTTCAGATGCGTGGCAACTAAGGTTTAATGCAAAGAAATGAAAAATCATGCACATGGGGAGTAGGAACCCTGGAGCAAGCTATAGGTTGGGGGAGAGATGTTGGCAGTTATTAAGGAAGAGAGGGACTTGGGGTCCATAATCACAGATGACCTGATGGCCACAAGGCAGATGGCCAAGACAGTGGGGAAGACCATTGGGATGTCAGGGTGCATTGGAAGGGGAATCACAAGCCGAAGGAGAGAGGTGATAGTTCCACTGTACAGGACCATGGTGAGGCCTCACCTTGAGTATTGTGTCCAGTTCTGGAGGCCACACCTTCTTAAGGACATTAACAAAATAGAGATGTTGTAGAGGAGGGTGACCAAAAATGTTAACGGGTCTACATCGCAAGCAAAACAAGGAAAGAAAGATCTCAATTTGTACACAATGGAGCAAAGGAAGGGGAGAAGTGACATGATAGAAGCATGATAGAAACATTCAAATACCTCAAGGGCATGAACACTGTGAAAGGGGACAACATATTCCAGTTTAAAGGTAGTGCCAGTACAAGAGGGCATGATATAAGATGATGGGTGGGATAAGGAGTAATGTCAGGAAGTTCTTTTTTACAGAGAGGGTGGTGGATGCATGGAATAGCCTACCCCAGGAAGTGGTGGTCACTCATATGGTGGCAGGCTTCAAACATGCATGGGCCAGGAAAAAAGGAATATTAGAGATGGGATGAAAAAAAACTAAAGCCAGTGACCAGATAGGGTTACCAGCTGCTTCGTCAGTCAGCATAAATGAGCAGACTGGATGGGCCTAGTGGGCCCTTATCTGCCAATAGTATCTATGTATCAAGAAGAGCTCCATTTCAATAATTTAATAAATACCCTCTGAAAAACACAGTAAAACAGAAAAGAACCGGTGTACACCAAACAAGCATGGAGAGACATAACCCCAGTGCTTCACCATTAAGGCTTCATCAGGGGGCCAAGACTGCTTTCCAATCACACATATATAAGGTCCAAATCAAATACACCAACAGTTTGACACAAAATACAGTCTATTGTGAAACTCAAATTGTGTAAAATAAGATACAACAAACACATCACAGGCAATTACTGTACTGGATATCACTTGATCTGTCCATCATTAATTAGAAATGTAAGGGTGATAGAAGTGATGCTACCATCTCTATGCCTGTTTAATGTTATGCTTTCAACCTTATTTAATGGGTCTAGTCCCAGTTAGTTTGGTGATCCACAGGTATAAAACATGGCTTACTTTCTCAGGGTATCATGACAGAGAAGAGATAGGAAAAAATACCTAAAATGAAAACATAAGAGGTATTACTTAGTTGTACATCAGTACATAGTTTGCAAAATATAGGACTAGTGGATTCAAATAAATTCTGAGCATATGTCCCGGGTCTTAGAACCAGTCAGTTGCAACACTTTCATCGTAGCTTAAAGAGATAGGTTCTTACAATGGAAAGGGAGGGGCGCCAATGCCCCAAATCCATGTATACTGCTATAAGGTATGATGATTGCCAATCATATAGGTCATGTGTTGCAGAAATACTATGATAGACAAACTGGGAGCCCATAGGAGGATGTCACAGGAGAACTACATGAAATGCCTTAAAATGTGGTTAGCAACTATTATTTGCCTCATGTTCACTCCAGTGGAGATGTGGGGGACCAAAAGGGGGTAATATGAGAAGGGTGGAGGAGGGGAAGAAGGAGGGGAAAAAAGGGGTTAGATTTGAAAAAAAAATATGACAAATTCCCATTTTAAAATTACCTATCCTTCAAAACGGGCTTTAAATCCCAACATTCATTCAGCCCCCCGGGCTGATGGTCTTGAATTAAAAAAATCCCCAAACTTTCCCTTTTTAGTGATATTTATTTATTTAAATTTTGATGACTGGGTGGGCCCACTGAGACAAAAAAGTCAATTTTTCAATGGTGACCCGGGGTATTGAACATTCCATACAGGTAGAAACAAACAACTGTAGATAATAATTTGCAGAAGTGCAAATCAAAAACATAATGATAGATTTAACCTATCTGCTCCCCTTCTGGGTGCTTTAACATGCTCCAGATCAATACATTTTGAATGTCTGGAGTCACTTCCATGTCTCTCTAAAAATGTCTCCCCACCAGCGCATCAATTTTTCCATTCACAACAGATCCGATATGTTCTTTTATCCTTTCTTTTAAGGTTCTAACTGTTCTACCTATGTAACACAGATTACATGGCTACCATAACATATAAATAACATTTGTTGAACATGATATGTATTCTCTTATATTACACTCCATGGGCATATTCTTACTTACAAATTTTGGTTCCACCATGTTGGTTTGACATCCATCTCATCGACCAACACTACAATGACACGAAAATGCTGACAGCAACTATGTCACCCGGCAATTTTGCCATCCGACTGCTATCACTACAAAAGCACCATGGAACATCCTGGAAAATAATATGATCACCTCCAGGTCAGAGGTGTAGGGGAGAAAGAGCAGAACACCCCTAGGTTGGCAACGATGGTGGGTGCTGCAAAATCCTAATCGCCAGAATGACTGCCAATTTAATTGCAGCACTCACATTGCTGTCAATGTAAGGGTTTTGATGCACTGACCGCACACCAAAAATTTCTTTCCCTGAATTCCATACTGAAATACATTACATCATTTACACTGAAAAAAACCTTTGAGTTGTTTTTGAAGCCAGCCTGTTTTATTGCCTCCAGTATAAATAACTGACTGTGTACCACTTTGTCTTTGAGACTCGTGCCTTTCTAAAAGTAACCCTGAGGGTTTCACCTATCACTTTCCCTACTGTAGCATCACTGTGTAGAATGTGCAGGTTTCTCCAAATGATATTTCCAATCTGTCCAACTAAATTACTGTATTCAGTGGAGAATGTGACCCCCCCTTCCCCCCTTCTTATCTTACCCTCTTTCAGTCCCCCACGTCTCTACTGAAATGAACATGTGGCAAATAATCAAATCAAGCTTGGATTTATTATAGTTGCTAACCACATTTTAAGGTATTTGATGTAGTTCTCCTGTGACATCCCCCTATGAGCCCCCAGTTTATCCATCATACTATTTCTACGGCACATAACCAATCTGATTGGCAATCATCATACTTTATAGGAATATACATGGATTTGGGAAATTTGGTGCCCCCTCCTTTTCCATTGTAAGAACCTATCTGCTGTCTTTAAGTTATGATGACTGTGTTACAGTTGACTGGTTCTAAGACCCAAGGACATACACTCAGAATAGATTTGAATTCATTAGTCCTGTATCTGCAAACTGTTATGTATCGATATACAACTAAGACCTCTTATCTTTTCATTTTAGATATTTTTTCTGTCTCTTCCCTCTCATGATACTACTAGAAAGTAAGCCATGTTTTGTACCTGTGGATCACCAGACTACCCGGGACCAGACCCATTAAGTAAGGTTGATTGCAGAACATTAAACAGGCATAAAGATGGCAGTATCACTTGCATCACTCTTAAATTTATAATTAATAATGGACTGATCAAATAATATTCAATACAGCAATTGCCTGTGATGTGTTTGTTGTATCTTATTGTACACAATTTGATGTTCACAATGGATTGCATTTTGTATCAAACTATTGGTGTATTTGAGCAATGATGTCATTAATTTGGACCTTAAATATGTGTGATTTGACAAGCAGTCTCCACCCCCTGATGAAGCCTTAATGGCGAAGTGCTGTGGTTAGTCTCTCCATGCTTGTTTGATGTACAATGGTTGTTTTGTGATTTTACTGTTTTTCAGAGGGTATTTAATAAGTTATTGAAACAGAGCTCCATGTGGGCTGGTGTCATTCTCTAGGAGTGCAGTGGAGTTTTGGTTGTTTGATCCTAAAGGTATAAACATAGTGAACACAGAGGGCCTCTTCAGCCTTAGTGGAAACAAGACCACTAGGGGAAATAGCTTAAAGCTCCTGGGAGGAAGATTCTGGAGGGAGACAAGGAGGCACTTTTTCACAGAGAGGATGGTGGCTATGTGGAATGAATTGTTGGAGGAGGTGGTGTCGCTAAAAATGGTAGACAACTTCAAAAGAGGTTTGAATGGGGTGAGGGGGAATTTGAGGGTGGGGAAGAGAGGGGGGGGTTACTTGACAGGGATCAAGGTGAATATGTGGACGGGGTAAGTTCCCTCTTTAAACACAGAGGGAACTGCACACTCAAACAGAATAGATAGACCATAAGGCTTTCTTCTGCTGGCACATTTGTATGTTTATACAGTATGTTTGTATTTCTCTGACAGTTAAACAATTAATATTACTGTACGCCAGTGGCTGGACCAGGAGACCATCCCATACATAGAATGGTTGCAGGAACTACAGTTTAATCTCAGGGTTGATAAAATGGTAGTCAGTGCTAATAAAATGAAAATGTATGACAACAGATGGAACAAAGTGCATACTCTCTATTCTCTTCCCAGCAACCAAAACAATACCCCCTGAGTCTAAGAGCCAGAGCAGGTACTTGCTACCCTTGTCTGTTTTAAGAAAACAATGTCTGTACTGTAAGCAGCCATTGTACTCTAATCCACCGTACCTTGATTAATGAAGTCACCCCACACTTATACTGTAGTTGGGGACGCATGTTCTGTTAATTGTCATTGACTTGTGTTCTGTGTTTGACTGTTTAAATGAATAAAGCACATTTAATTTAAAAAAAGCCCCTTCTGTTCTGTTCTCTTTGCTATCTGCTCCACACTGTTCATGTTAATAGAATTGAGTTACCTGATCTTGCAGAGCTTATTGAAGGCCTTTTATCATCTTGATCTGTATTCATCACTCTTATGCACTTTACTCAAGTCAGGTGGGTTTCACCTACATGTCTACTGTAGTTCCACTGCTGATGGTTGAAGGTGCTGACGAACTCGTAATTGAAAACAATGTTTCAAACACTGATCCATGTTAGCATCCATACTGCATTGCTCCGTGGTTCCCATGGCCTTTACTATAGCATCAAAAAAACACAACTAAAGGAGAACATGTTCATGAACAGCAGTACTATTGGCTGCTCCAGAATGACTATATTAGAAAATAAACAAAATATTTGCAGCATACAACTTGAAAGTGCACATGTGCAAGTTTATTTTGATATCTCTAACAAATATCTCCCCAGTGCTTTGTGGCACACTGCCACTTCCTCTGTGTGTATGTGTATATGTGTGTGCGTGTGTGTGTATATATGTGTGTGTGTGTGTGTGTGCGTGTGCATGTGTGTATATAACCATACAGTGGAGTCACTACTTAAATACACCAGTAATACAGGTTTCCTCAAGTATGTAATCATTACCTTAAAGCTGAATTCATACTGAGTAAATATTCAAACCTTTTCTCAATCTTATTTTAAAGAGGAGACCTATAACAGCTTTAGCATAATGAATTAACATTTATACAATTACATTCTAAACTGCACATCATTACATTTAATAGCAATTAAATTGCCAATAAAATAAAAGTAAAAATCCTAAGAGGGTCACAGTTCTAATAATAGTTTCTAAACACATTGGCCCAGATATTCAAACTGCGCCAGTCTGAGGCACAAGCCCCTGCGCTGCTCAAAATAGTTGCGCAGGGGTGTGGCCGGGGTGATATTCAAAGGAGTTGTGCTGTTGAGCAACTCCTTTGAATATCTGACCCATAACATTACAAAGATGGCGCAGTGGAACCTATGCACGTGTTGCCAGAGTTGAGCATTCAACTTGCGGTGGCGCAAGTACCATTGCGCCATGCGCAAATTTCCGATATTCAAAAGGTGACATGCAAATGGGGCCATAATTTATGCAAGGCGCAGGGGGGGCCATTTGCATCTCTTTATGGCCCCATTTGCATGCCATTTGCATGTAGGTGCGCCGATCCCCGAGGACTTGCTCCTGGCCACCCTGCCAGGCAGCAGCCGTTGGGGACCGACGCACACTGCAGCCCGATCGCGGGCATCACAGTTACATGCCCCCCCCACACCTCCCACAGCCCGATCGCGGGCAGAACACATACATGTCGCCCCCCCCAACATCACCCACAGCCCGATCGCGGGCAGAACCTGTATAAACCCCCAGTGCCCGATCGTGGGCAGAACCTGTATAAACCCCAGTGCCGATCGCGGCAGCCCAGCAGTCCTTCAGCCTGATCAGCTGCAGAACCTGAGAACTTCAGTGCCATCGCTGGCAGAATGACCTTTCACCTGGTCACTCTCTGGTGGTTCAGTACCGAAGTTCGATCGCTGGCAGAACGTCACAGCAGCCATTCCAGCCCTTCGTGTCTCTCACTCACTCAGCTTTCTCCGTGTCGGCGGCGACAGGTATCTCGCCTGTCGCTTCGCCGTCCGCCGATCGACTGTCTGGGTTGCTCTGCGTAGAGCTACAGCCAATGGCTGCAGTAGCCTCGATTGCAGATATGACAGTCCAGATTTGGTGAATGATCATTCACAAATCTGGACTGTCATGACGGTATGGGCTGCACGCCCATTGGCTGTAGCTCTGCACCAATGGGCGTGCAGCCCTACCGGACAGTCAGTCGGCGGCGGCGGGCGGCAGGCGGTGGATGCTGTCGCTCGCCGCCGCGGGGAGCGGGTGAGGGGCTTGGGTGGGTGGGGGGACACTAGACACCAGGAGATGTTTGGGGGTTGTGCTGTGACATTCTGCCCGCGACATGGCTTTACGTCCACTGACCACCAGGGAGTTATTCGGTTGGGGAGGGTTACATTCTGCCCGCGATCGGGCACTGGGGGTTATATAGGTTCTGCCCGCGATCGGGCACTGGGGTTTATAGGTTCTGCCCGCGATCGGGCTGTGGGATGTGTGGGGGACATGTACGTGTACTGCCCGCGATCGGGCTGGTGGGGGGCACAGGGAGCGAGTTAGCCAGCCAGGGTGGCAGCTGCTGTAGCGCCCTGCAATGCAGCAGCTCACCTGTGGGTGGCCCTCGACTTAAGCCTTTTTTGGCCTGACGCGTGCGGGTGCAGCTTAGTTGGCAAGATGACATCTTCTCTGCGCAACCCGACTGAATATCGGGTTGCGCAGGTTATGCATGGATCCTCCCTCCTGTTGAGCATGCATTCATTTGCATTGCTCTCTTGCGCAACCTGTTGCCAGTGGCGTAACTGCCTCCTGCTGAATATCGCAGAATGGCGCATTTTGGACTTGCGCATGGCGCAACCCTGTTGCGCATGGCGCAACCCTTTTGAATATCTGGGCCATTGAGTATTAAAACATTCTCCTAGCAGATAGCAACACTGTTTTGCAAACATCATATTACATTTTGCTGTTCTGCATTCAGTAGTATTTATTTTGCTCTTCTATATGTAGGTGCTCCCAACAGAATCTTTTGGTTTTGCATAGATCATCATCTATACAAAACCTTTTCCAGTGTGAAACTTTAGAAATGCTTTGTAATGTCTCTATATTTTTTAGTTTGCTTATGAAAATGTAGTCATTGTTTCTCAAAAACTTGATAATTCTTGGAAACCTATTGACTATAGAAAGAGGAACCTGAATTTGAATTTTATTAATAGAGAAAAACCTTTAAGCACAAGTGCCTATTTTCAAAGGTGACCAGTCAAAATTACAGAGACAAGACAATACAATACAGATATGACAGTAACAATAAATACAGTATAAGATACCATTTCATACATAAAACCATATCATAAATAAATAACAAAAAAACTTACACGTCTCCAAGTCCTTCAAAATCAGTCTCAAACCACTTTTAAAGTGTCCTAAACATTTATTATGCAGTAAATACAATGGTAGTGTATTCCACATATCAGCAAATCTAGTTTTAAAAGTTCTCTGTTTCATTGAGGTTTTACAGTTTGGTATAACCAACTGCAGATTTTTTGTGCTTCTTGTATTGTACAGATTAGAACACACAGGAAACAATTCAGTTAATGCACTTGTATTCTTGCCATTCATAATTTTCCAGGTCCAAACACCATCAAAATAAACAATTCTAGATTTCAAAGAAAGCCGATTCAGGCTAGGGTACAGGTCACAATGATGGCAGTTCATATTTACACCTAACACAAATCAACATGTAACCCCCCTCTGGGGACTTACCTAGATTGTTCCCTATTTACCCTGTTCCTTCCAGTTTGCCTGAAGGTGTTTCCGATTTCCATCCCTACGGCCCAGGCTTGCAAGCACTCCCCGTGGCCCACGAACAGCCCATTACTGTTAATTTTGCCCATTTTTGGGCTTGTATCTCAAGATGTGATCTACCGCTGCTGTCCATAATTACCAAGCAGGTAGGCAATCGCGCATGCATGGAATGCACTTTGTTGTGCCAACCGCCATTGTGATCCAAAAACAGGGAGCTCTTTAGGGGTACCAGTCCCCCTTTTGAGTTTAGTGGGGACTGGAGACTTTAATGACACAAAAGAGGAGCCTCACCTCTTTGTGAAAGGAAGTTTAAGTTTGGGCAGAAAGTGAGGTCTCATGAATAATTCATTAGCCCTCATGAATATTAATGAGGTACTGTCTGCCAGCTAGGGGCATGGAATTTTAGCAGCAGCAGTGGGGAATACACTGTGGGCAAATGTTTAAGAGTGGGCTGGTTTAACAGAGCACAGTTGGGGCTATAATACAGTATGGCTGCTTTGAGACAAAAGTAGTTGCTTTAGCTGCACCAGAAGATGGAAAGCCAGGGACTGTGTTGGACAGCGTAACTCTGAATGGGGGTGGACATACTGGTGATACTATGACACCAAACAGCAGCTAATCATTGATGAAGCCCAACGGAGTTTCTGGATTTTAGTCAGTCTATTCCTGGGCTCTGTATGATTCAGAGGTCTCCTGTGAGAGTGGATCTGAACCAGAGAGGCCTCTCCAAGGTCTCTAGTGGAGACTGCTGTTTCAAGAAAGGGATCAAAAGGGAAAAAGAGTGAGAGACTAAACTGATACCACCATTCCCCTGGTACTGTGAGCTGTTTGATTATTTTTGAGAAGATAAGTGTTGCAGAAATTCTGCACTGGTGAACTGAGTAGTGCTGAGAGGACTGTGCTGATTTTTTGAGTGCCACAGTTGCTGCTGAGAACTTGTTTCACCTGTTTGGGACTACAAGTGTGATTTTGGAAGAGGCAAAGCATCTCTGGACTCACGGTGCTAGCCTGGCACTGAACGTTTCCTGAGTGAACTGCTTGAAGAGACTGAGAGCTGTTTCACAGCTACAGCTGAAGAAAGGATTGTGAACATTTTCTAACTGGAAAATGCTGACTAGTGTGCAGGGGTTGGCTGTGTTTGAATCCCCTTGTTGATTGCACCTGTGCTTCATTGATCTAGTGCTAGCACCCACTGCTAACTGGCACTGGACTTTGCTTGGGCAATTGCCTGTGATTTCTCCAGTTTTCTAACTCAGGCCAGAGACTGCAGAGGACCTGTGCTTGCTGGGGTGCTAGGGCACCTGTGATCCATTGTGAAGAGTTGGGATGTAGAGCCACTCCCAGATCTGGGCCTTCTGGGGTTGGTATGGTTCTCCCACAGAGCTCTGCAATGGGCCAGAAGTGGCTGAAGGTGACAGCCAGACCTCCAGTCAAGGGGACAAGCTGCAAGATCCTCAAGTAAGATTCCATCTGCCATTGTTGCACAGAGCTCCATGATCCAGGACATCTGGAGGCAATTATCCCAGCTGTGGTTGAGTCCTGCAAAACCGTGAGTATCCGGGACTTGGTTCACAGAAATCAAGCAAGGGAGTGTAAAAGGGATTTAACTGCTTTCTCAAATAATTCTTCTTCTTTACCAGGGCCCCAACCACTGGCCAACCCGTGGCAATGAACAGGCATGTACCTTGTGGGTAGAGATGCAGCAAAGTAAAATTCCACCCGTAAAGTGGTCATAAAGTGGCCACTTTGCGTTAGTGTTCCGCTATGTGGAGTGCCCATTTTAAACACTCACTTCGCCACTTCACATTGTAATTATGACTTTGCATTGTGCACTCTGCCTTATTCGACTTTAAGGTGGAGTGAGACTTCACAGGCAGCCCACATATATCACATGGCTTACACAGTGTAGGTCACATGCTTCAGGCAGGCAGGCAGGAGGTTACAGGCAAAAACACTCTCCAACATGGGCTGATGTACATGCTTTGCACAAGGTGTGACAACTGGCTTGGCTCTGTGAATGGCCGGGGGTGGGGTGTGGACATGTGAAGTTGAGGGGCGCACAGGTGACAAGTGCACAAATGAAGTTATTTTCCACATTTTACATACAGGGGTTGAGGTACCACTTACACTAAACATACTGCATTGACCACCACCACCACCACCACTGCTAGTGTGACCACCACTTGACAAGATTTCTAAATCATAATCCTCCCCCTCATCATGCCTGGAGTAATTCTCTGGTGTTATTTCATCGCTACTGCAGACATTCCTACTTGGTCTTATGCTCATGGAAGGGGATAACATGCTCAGTAAGGTTGGTGATGAGGGTGAAAACCCCACTATGGCATTAGTTGCCATCTGGTGCTGGGTCCATGGTGCCATGAGCCTGTTCTTAAGATGTGTATGCTGGCCCCCCATGCCCAGATGACTCCCCTTTTTACCTCAACTCACACATGCATGGCAAAGCTGGCAGATTGCAACTGACTCAGCATTTGCACCTTGGACAAAAAAATCTCAAACAAGGGATTGTGATCCCCTACTTTTAACATGTCCCTGATGTTGCTTATTGGACTCTGTTTTTTTAACTCCTGAAATGGGGTGTGAGCTACATGAGTTTTCAGGCTGGACACACCTGGACTCCAACTGACCACCATGACTACCTATGATTATTACTGGGTCATCATCATTATCATCAACAGGAACCGCTAAATCACAACTTTTTGGAGAAGGGGGGAATTTAACGTCAACAGACCCAGACATAGCCACCTTGACTTTCTTTTTCTCCGGTTTCCAACAGGGGTCACTGACATCATTATTATATTCATCAACATCATCCAAATCCACATTTTCAGCTTGGATGCTGTCATGTGAAGAACATGTTCTAACCACAGCATCATCATCATCATCGCCCAATATTTTTGTGCCACACTTTGAATCATTGGATGGCAAAGACATGACCTCAACAGTGCTAGAAGAAATGAGACATTGTGAGTTATCATTGCCAGGATCAGAATCATGTTCAACTACCATGGGGAAGTTAATGGGGAGTATGACATCATCTTCACTATCAGTCACATCTTTAGACTCAACTATATATTTTGAAACAGTTAGGTCAGAAGTGGAACTTGAGGCAGCAATACTCATGCCAGCAGAAACTGCACTAACACCACCAGCTGGGACAACATCATCTCCTCCAGCTATGAGAGAAGCTGCAGATTGCGCTGTAAAAAACATTGATGGAGAAATCCCTTTACTGACATCAGCTATGCACTTCTGCATACTACCACGCCCATGGACAATCTTGCCACTGGCAGCAGTGCCATGGCCAGAAACAGCTTTGTTTGCACGTCTCTTTGTAAGCATTTTGGGGGATCACCAAGAAAATTTGAAACAAATTAAAATTTCTGAACTTTCAGTTTGGGCCGGTGGATGCTAAGCCAAAAAAAAACAACAACTGTGGCTTGCAGATGGAGACTGGGCACTAAACAGATGCAAAGGCACAGACAGATTAAGATTTCACTGCACAATCAAGAAGAGATGCAGACACAAAGTCACAACAGCACCTTAACCAGTGCTCCCAAGTCACAATCCAATCTGGGAAAGAGTCCCTTTTGCCGATTGGGGGGTGGGGTGCGTGCACTGCAGTTACAGTCCAAAACCAAGATAACACAAAGCAGTGCAAAATCACACAGGTGCAGTGGATAGCAGGTTCACACTGCTGCAATTACTCTGTGGCACAATAAAATGTGTCTGGTTTGATGGCACTTGTCGTGCACACACAGACACACACGCACACTGTCTACAAGTAATGTGTAGCAAATTGAAAACTTCAGCAATATAACCAAATCTTTTAAACAAACTGAAATTATGCACTGCTGCACCACAACAATCAGCTAAAAAAATTTAAAGAATTACTGAAAATATTAGTGTGTGTACATTAACACAGTTATACAAGAAAAATATAACCAAAACAGAAAGACTGCCTTTTTCTCCCAGTTTTAACCTACCTCCACCACGGATACGCCCCTTCCCCAAAATGCACTTCAAGTGTCTGTCAGTACACAGACTGAATGTTCTAAATTAACATTCAAAATCCACACACAAACAATAAACACTCGATGATATGAGCACTGGAGGGTTTCCTACAATCGATGTACTAAATTTTGAGCAACAAAAATAGCTCAAAAAGGCTTTTTTAACAGCATTTAGAGGATTTGAATCACAGAGTTCTCAGAGGAAACTGTCTCCATCTACCACTACACACATAAACACTATACAGAACTGCGGCTGTGCAGAACAATCTAGAGCCCATGTGACCTGCAATCCCATGAATCACTGCAAAATTCGCCTTGGAGCTCAATAACAAGGCAAAGTGATGTGAAGTACATTGATTTCTATGTACTTCGCATTGAAACTGGTGCAGAAGTGGTTGGGGGAAGACAGAGTAATGCAAATTCATTGTTATCAATGGATTTTGCGTTCCTTATCATGACACGAAGTACTCCGCTTCGCATTGAGGATTACTCTGTGGATTCTGCATTACTCCACGAATTGCTTAGCGGAGTGAATTTTGGCCACTTCACCCGCCTCTACTTGTGGATACCCCTAAGGGCTATCAGGGTAGACATTGGTACCAGTGGGGGTGGGACTCCGGGCCTATCTAGCTGTTGTTGCTTGTTCTCATTAACCATCGTTTTATTAACAGCCATCCTTTGTCTCGGTATCCATTCCCTAGCCCTTACCCCTAATAAAGCTGTGGTTTACCATTTGAAATTGTGTGTGCATGAATTCTCTGAGTCTGTCAGATCATTACTGTTCATGTTTTATGGTGGTATTGAACTGTTGGGTATCCAGTGTGTGGGGTGGTTAGTAGGGGAGGTGAGTAGGTACACCATCCCAGGGAGCTGTGCCAGCCAGTCACCTGACCCACTTCTAATTCTCTCTGGGTGGAGGCAGAGTGCTATTTTTACTATCTTTGGGATAGAACCCCCGAACACCACTGTAACAGGACCCAGGTGCCTTAACCTGTTAGAGGGCCAACAGCAGGGGTAGTAGCCCACTGGCACATGGCGCCTTGACTACAAATATATTCTATGACAAGCAATTCTCATCCTTTCCAGTGTACTATCTTTTGCCATCATATACATGGGCAAGCCATAGTCTATCAAAGATAATAATAAACTCTGAGCTACTACCGTTTGAGTTTCCATAGTAAAATAATTTTTATTTTTGTGTAACATGCCCGGCTTTATACTGGTTTTCTTTATTATCTGTTCAGTGTGCATAGAAAAAGGCATAGCAGTGCCACGATACTGTATATACCTAGATACTTAAAGTAAGACACTTGCTCCAGTACTTCTGCAGCAATACTCATAACTTTCAGAGGGCCACAACTCTTCATCCTTTTTGTTACTATAGTATACCATACGTTTAGTCTTTTTAACATTCGTAACCAGTTTACTTCTTAAGAAACATTCTTCAGTTCTTTGAAAATCATCCTGGAGTGGCATAATAAAAGTGGATACAGGCTTGCCTCTGCTTGCCAGGACTGCATCATCAGCATATAATATGATTCTGCAGTCCTGGCATACAGCAGGCAAATCATTCAAAAACAGACAAAAAAGTAAACTGACCAAAACTGACCCCTACGGTACACCAGTATTAATTTCTCTCTGTTGTGATATGACATTACCCAATTTCACCATCTGGGACCAATTTGATGAATAGCTTTGGAACTACTGGCACACATTCCTAGCCAGACCTAGCTAAAAGTTCTCTCCACAAGCAACTAGTGATTCACTGAGTCAAATGCTTTGGAGAAATCAATACAGACGGATCAGGCCATGTCACCACCATTCAAGGCACCAGCCAAAAAAATCAATATTTTCTAATAAGACTGTCAATGTACTATGTTTTTTCCTAAAACAGTGCTGTGCACTTGTTAAGATGTTTCCATTACTGAAGTATTCAATGAACTGATCATACATGATACACTCCAATGCCTTGGACAGTGGAGACAAGACTGAGATAGGCTTATAGTTTCCTGTTATGGAGGCATCACTCCTCTTTATAAACAGGAACCACCATTGCTTGTTTCCAGATATATGGTACCTCCTGAGTAGAATGTGATAGATTAAAAATCTTCATGGTTGGTTCTGCCACTTCATCAGTAGCAATCTTTAGTAACTTAATGTCCAAGTCAACATTTCTTATTCTACAGTAGTTTGTAGTGTTCATTTTGCCTAAATAGTTGATAACCTCCTTTTTAGAAACATGCCTAAAGATAAATTCTCTACTGAGCCTGGGATCAGACTTAACACTACCAAATATATAATTTGAAGTACTAGTTGTGGAAGACAAGGAACTAAAAAACATTAAATTAATTAGCAATCTCAGAGGGTGTTAGCAACATAACATCTTCACTTTCAATAAATTTAGGAATAGACTGTTAATATCTGCCCAAAATTTGACCTATACTCTCTCAGAACATTTTAGAATTACTAGCTTTTTCCCATTGTTTCTGTTGGAAATAATCTGCTTTTGCTTTCAAGATCAATTTGCATTTATTCTGCAGCTGTTTGTGTATTATTTTTTCCCTTTCTGGTCCACTTCTTCTTAACCTCACCCATGCCTTGTCCCTTTCCCACATCGGCTGCCTAATATTTTCAGTTAACCAAAGTAAAAAGGCTCCCTTTTTAGGGCTGCAGTGGGCATAGCCCTGCAGGCCTCTTATTATGAAAAATGGACTCAGCACATTCGTTCCAAATGAACAACATGCTGGAATTGCACCACAGTCGCCTCTGTGTCTGTGAAGCACTCTGCTCACTGTCTCCATTGGCAGTCACAATGCACTATTTTTACTCTGTCGGTCACGGCAGTACACAGAAGAACACGGCACACTCTACTGTATCCAAGATGGCTGCCAAGCTATACTGCATATGCGCAACTACTAGCGCATGCACAGTATAGTGTGGTGGCCATCTTGGACGTGGCAGAGTGTGCAGTGTTCCACTGTGACTGCTGATTTGTTTTTAAAAAGATGTCCCCTGACCCTCCCTCTCAGCACCCCCCCCCAGAAACATAAGAATGACACTGGGGTGCCCTATCCCCAGTATTGCAATCAGGACTCCACAATGTTTTTTAACATCCCCCCACCTGACCTCCCCCTGAATCCCCACCAGAAACATAAGACTGACACAAGAGGTGCCCAATCCCCCCAATGTATTGTTCCAGAACCCTCTTTTTTTAACCATGTGAAAAGAAAACCATTCATGGATGTCTTTTGTGGCTGTTTCTGTCCCCCCACCTGATCCTCCCACTCAGCACCCACCACCTCACACCTCCCTCAAGCCCTTACTTACCCATTGGGGTCCAATGCCGTAATCATCTCTGGATGGCAGGCATGTCTTCACTCTTCAAAGCCCAACCGTGAACTGAAGATACAGGTATGCGGTTCAATATATTTCCATGATGATGTTTTGAACTTAGTGGCATAACTTGGCCATTGTTGCATATTTTTGGCCCAAATTTCCAACATGCCTTTTTTGGGACCTGCCTCATGAACAATTACACTGACATTAGGCAAATCTGTCCTGAAAGGTGATTTTGCTGTCCCTGTGCAAAATCACCTTTAAAGGCAGAAGTTGAGCATATTCTCTGACCTTATTCAAGAGGTGGGGTCATAAGAAGGCTATGTTGAAAACTTGGTTTAAAAATATTAAAAAATCAACAAAGTTATGAGCCTATGTTGAATTTTGCAAATGCAGGCTTGTAACTTTGGTAATTTTCAATATTTTTACCCCAAATGTACAACGTAGCTATATCTTTACAGCATCTCATGAATGTGATAGCTGTCATTTTTCAAATCCTGATCAAAATGTTTTTTCACATCCCAAAAGATGATTTCACAGTCCCTGCTTGAAATCATCTTTAGGCCAGGAGTTGAGCATTTTCTCTACCCTTCTTCATGAGCAGGGTCATAACAAGGCTATGCTGAAAATTTGGTGTAAAATTATTACAAAACAACATATTTATGTGTCTACATTACATTTTGCTCATGTAGGCTCATAATTTTGGTAATTTTCAATATGCTTACTCCAAAGTGTTCGACTGCAGCCCTATTGGCTCTGGACAGAGTTTGTTTCTTCTGTAGCTTACCTGTACTCAGCAAGGCCTTTGACATTATTCCATATAAGAGACTTGTAAACAAGCTAGGCAGCCTGGGTATTATCTCCAAGGTGATAAGCTGGGTTAAAAACTGGTTGAGGGATAGAACACAGAGGGTGGTGGTAAATGGAGTCCATTCTGAGGAAAGGAGGGTAACCAGTGGGGTGCCACAGGGATCAGTTCTGGAGCCACTTCTATTGAATGTCTTAATAAGTGCCATTGGAGAGGGACTGGAAGAAAAGGTATGCCTCTCTGCAGATGACACTAAGATCTGCAACAGGGTAGACACTCTGGGAGGGATGGAAAAAGTGAGGAGGGACCTAGAAAAACTAGAGAAATGGTCAAGAGTGTGACAACTAAGATTCAATGCACAAAAAGTGCATAATCATGCATTTGGGGTACAGAATCTCAGGGAAGACTCACATGATGAGGGGAGAGATGCTGATGGCAACCAACCAGGAAAAGGATCTAGGGGTCATCATATCAGATGACCTAAACATGTCCAAACAATGTGCCAAGGCTGTGGGGAGAACCAGTGGGGTACTGGGGAGCACAGGGAGAGGTATCACTAGCAGAAAGGAGGAGGTGGAGATGCCTCTGTACAAATCATTAGCGAGACCTCATCTGGAGTACTTTGTCCAGTTCTGGAGGCTGCATTTCCATAAAGAGGTAGACAGGGTAGAGGCAGTTCAGAGAAGGGCAACAAAAAGGCCTGCATCGTAAATCATATGTGGAGAGACTGGAGGACCTCAATATGTATACCCAGGAGGAGAGGTATCTCAAGGCTGTAAATAAGGTACAGGAGCATAGCATCTTCCAGAAAAAGAGATGTTCTAGAACAAGGGGTCATGACATGAGGCTGGAAGGGGGTAGTCTAAGGGGCAACGTGAGGAAGTATTTCTTCACAGAAAGGGTGGTAGATGCATGGAACAGCCTCCCAGTGGAGGTGGTGGGGGCAAATTCCATAGGGGAATTCAAGAATGCATGGGATAGGCATAGTAGAACCCTAGTGATAGGTCAGAGATCAAGTAGGGTCTGTGGTTTTTGCAACAGGCAGAGAAAATGGGCAGGTTAAATGGGCCTGGTGGTCCTTATCTGCTGTCAACTTCTATATTTCTATGTTTCTAGCCCTCACAGGTGCAGACCTATCACATATTTAATTGAATTCAGTGGTAAAATAATCCAAAGTCAAATTAACTGAGGGGAGGTAATCCATAAAAGACCAATCTACATTAACCAATGCCTCTTTAAAAGCTGGCCTTTTGTTAGCAAAAATCTTTCTAAAACTAACCATTTCTGGTTTCGATCTGACCAGCCTGACATCTTAATTATGTAATATAGGGGAGTGGTCACTAAGAACACCCAGGAGAATTGAAATGATTTTAAAAATATGTTCACTGTTACCAAGACCCAATCCAACAAAGTACCCCTATTTGTTTTGTAATTACACCTAGTAGCCTTATTCACCGCCTGAACCAGATTTAAGCCAGCAATTGTATCTCTAATTCAAATGTTGACATCTTTCAACTAATAACTATTGAAATCCCCAAATGGTAATTTTTCATGGTTGATATTTAACTGCAGCACATAGTCCCAAAAGCGATTAAAGCCAGACTCACTAAATTTTGGGGGGATACAAGTTACTCTATAAGTAACTTATAAACAGCACTACCCTAGGTATTGGGGGTTGTTGTTTTAGTGTTAGTATTTAGCAAGCCTATTGCTTAGCAATGCTCCTACTGGTCACCTGACCTTACTAGAGCGTCCGGTATTCACTCAGCATAAAGAGTGCTCCATGTAAGCACAGTGAGCAACAGCATGCAGCTTCCGCATGATAAGACGCATGCAAAGACACATGCGTCTAGTGCATGTTTAGCGTGTTCGTCAGGTGAGGTAGTGAAGGTACTAGTACAACCTATAGTAAGGTAATTACCATTTGTAACTTGTTTTGTTAATATTAGTGGATATTGGAAGTTTATAAAAGATGGGTGACACTGTTATGACCTTAGAGGGGAACATTGGTGTGAAATGTGAGACCTGTGAAATGTATGCTATATTGACGCCCCCATTAGCAAATATAACTTTCATATGTAAAAAATGTGTTCTGAATGAGTTGCTGTAGAAAGAAATTTTAGAGTTTAATGCAAGATTAACTATTCTGGTGCAAAGTCAGATTACCATGTTGAGAAGGCTAAGTGAAGGCCCCCAAAATACCAGTAGAAAGCTTAGTCAGGATACTACTTGCCAACCAAATCAATCTGTAGATAACATGCAACAAGATATTACTCAGAATAGCCAACCAACTGAGAATATTGCTATCCCAGTCGCCATGAGATTTCAACTACTACAGATACTAGATGAGTTAAAAAAAGAAATAGAGGGGAAGATTCAATAAGTTCTGGTGATGAAGAGTGGTACTGTATGTCATGCAAAGTAACAGAGGGGCAAAATGAGGATGTAAGGCCGAAGCCTTTGAGATGCCACTCACAAATCATTTTTCCCCCTTTAATAGGTCTGGTAGATGATCCTACCAGTGCCTGCATGTTTGACCAGATGGCAAATGTGTCACGCCTCCCTCCATTGTATCTAGTGACAATAATAGTAATGAGCCTATGCCCATGTTCAGTCAGACCAAGAACTTATGGGTTCTTCTGATGTTACAAATTCCAGTAGTGATGAGGAGCTATTACAGGAAGATCTATCTAACACAGCTATGGATAACCCTGCCCAATGAACACTAGCTGATGCAAATAAGGACACTGTAGAGGGTCCATCTTCCACTGTCCATCTGGGATCATCAGTTCCTATAAATACCCCTGTGTTAACTGAAGAAGTGTTTGTTTTTGGTGATTCAATTACAAAACATACTGACCGATATTCTACTAGAGGCAACAAACACCATGTGACTAGCTGTAGCTATAGGGGGGCTAACATAAAGGATATTGCTAACATGCTACCAGGTATACTGCAAAAGTGGAGGCTCTAAGACAGTTATATTACATTTTGGGATGAACAATATTAACAAAGCAGGAATAGATGAAGTTGCAGGAGATATGATTGATGCAGTCGAAATCTTAAAAAAGTTTAAGGCAAAAGTAATTCTTTCAGAAATCTTACCAGTTCCTCGCGCGTCATAGCAGAAAACAACTAAAATTAAGCTTTATAACAACTGGCTTAGAAGGTGGTGCCTTGAGAATAACATCATTTGCCTTAGGACTTGGGAATCTTTTGTTTTCAATAACAATTTCTACAGCAATGATGGCATGCATCTCAATAGACATGGGGCTAAATTACTTGGCAATATCTTTTATCAAGCTATTTCCAGTTGTGTTCAATATCCAAAAAATCCGTGAATGGGGAGCAAGAGGGAAATAACTCCTATGTTTCCACCACCAATCATAAGACAGACTACACTGTTAAAGCAATGACAAATAATCATGAGATGAACTTCTTGCTAACAAATGCAAGAAGCTTGCATTATATGAAAAAGGACAAACTAGAATTAATACTAACATCAAAAAATATTGATCTTTCTGTTATATATGAGACATAGTGGGGCAAAAAGGGCCTCATGGAGTAAATCTATTCCTGGCTATAATCTAATATGTAAAGATAGGACAAACAAAAGAGGTGGGGGCATAGCCCTTTATATTATAAGTGACCTAGAATATTGTCAGCTAAATCTATCACATAATGAAGAACTTGAAAGTCTATGGATAGATATCAAAGGAAAAAATCAAAAAAACTTAATTGTGGGATTACTGTATGCTATAGGCCCCCAGATATTTCAACTTGTGATCATAACCTATTGCTGCAAAATATAGAAACAAATCTTAAATCAAAGGATGTCATCATATTAGGGGACTTTAATATGCCTGTAATAAAATGGATTACACACACAGCATTGACCTCTGATGAACATTCTTCCCTAGAGTTATGTATGTCCCATGGTTTAGAGCAAATGGTTACCACATCTACTAGAGGAAACAATATACTTCATTTAGTAATTACTGATATTGCAGATAACATTTATAAATGTGAGGTTCAAGAGTCCCTGCTCAATAGTGATCACAATGTTATAACATTCTCCTTGGATTTTTTGGAAAATAAAAAATAAAGTCATTGATCTCAGTGATAAATATATCCCAGATTGTAAAATATACAACAAACATGGGAAAACCCCCTTATGGTTCACAAAAAAAAAGTCAGAAATTTAATTTCTCAAAAAAGAAGGTACCATAGACCATTTAGAAGGAATAATAATGATTATAATAAAACCAAGTATAGGGAGGCAGTTAGGCGGTGTAAGTCATGTATCAGAAAAGAAAAGTGTGAAGTTGAGTTGAGGCTTGCCTGTATCAAAGATGGTGGCAAAAGGTTTTATTCCTATAAAAATAATAAAACATCTTCAACAGTGAAAATAGGCTCAATTAAGATGGATGATGAAATTATAACTGACCCCAAGGAAATATCAAATTCATTTAATAAATATTTTTGTTCTGTCTTCAACCCTAAACAGTCCAACATCAGATTCAGTCATTATGAACCAACAAACGATCTACCTAACAACCAACCCATCCCCGAGATTACTAGGGAGGAAATCACCTTAAAATTGAAAAAAATTAAAACTAGCACCTCTCCAGGTCCGGATGCTATTCATCCCAAAATATTAAAAGTAATTGATCAATGGTTGATTGAACAACTGTATGTACTTTTCAATTTATCATTACAAAAAGGGGAGGTGCCCATGGACTGGCTTTAGGCCATTGTGGTCCTGATTCACAAAAAGGGTGACTATAGCAACATTTCAAATTTTCGGCCAATGAGTCTGACCTGTATTCTGGGGAAAGTTATGGAGGGCATAATTAAAGATTGTCTGGAAGTAGAAATTAACACCAAATGCCTGGTGGATGTATCCCAACATAGATTCAAAGCTCAAAAGTCATGTCTAACTACAAATGTGGTATTCTATGAGATGGTTAGTGCCCTGTTGGAAAACCATAAATCAGTTGATGTTGTATATTTGGATCTATGTAAGGCTCGTGATAAGGTCCCTCATGAAGTTTTGATGGAAACCATGGCTAGGATAGGCCTTGACTGTCTGCTTATTAAATGGATTAAAGCATGGCTGAGTAACAGGAAACAGGTATTTTGAGGCTATTACTCTGATAGCGGAGAGGTTACCAGTGGAGTCCCTCATGACTCTGTTTTGGGTCCATCTTTGTTTTCCATCTTCATCTCTGACCTCAGTTCAAACCTAAATAGGTTTGCCATCAACTCTGCTGATGTCACCAAATTGGTGGCTGATGTTAGTAGCTTGGAGGGTTTACTGAAACTTAATGAGGATTTACTTAAATTGGAAGGCTGGGCAAGAACACATGAAATGTCATTTAACCATGAAAAATGTGTTGTTATGCACCTGGGTAAAAAAATAAATATATTTGCACCACTTATCTCCTGGATAGCAAATGCTTACAATCTCTTTCTAATGAAAAAGATCTTGATGTCCTTGTCAGCAATGACCTCAAGTTTAGCAGTCATTGTACTGAATTAGTCAATAAACCTCAAAGATCATAAACTGCATAAAGAGGTCCATCTCTAGTAGAAACAGAGCATGTATTATCCCACTATACCAGGCATATGTATGTCCAGTTCTGGATTATTGTTTACCATTATGAAGTCCCTACTTGCATAGGGATATAGCTCGAAAGTGTGCAGAGAAGACTCACCACCTAGTGGATGGCATTCAGCATATGTGTTACGAGGACAGATTGAGAGCTTTGGAGCTCTATCCTCTAGAGTTCAGAAGACTTAGAGGGGACCTTCTGTTAATGTTTAAAATTCTGGAAGATAAGACCCTATTAAATGATTTAGGATTGGTTATTAATCATACAGAAGCAAGCCTTACAAGCCATCATTCTCAGCTTATGCTGACCAATCCAAAAGGACTTCTCAGATGCAGTTTCTTTACTCAACGTATTATACCTTACTGGAACACTTTACCTAGCACAGTAGTGGATGTGAGTACTTTCAGTTATTTTAAATACAAACTAGATAAGTATTTGATCTGCTGTGATGGGGGGCAAAGCTGTGAACCTGGAGCCAGAGCAGAGGCCTCCAGTGTTGTGGTGGTGGTGTGGGAACAGGAAGCAAAGGTGTGAACCTGGAGCTGGAGTCAAGGCCTCTGTCTTGTGTAGCCTCTGTCTTGAGCCTACGGCTCCTGCCCTTGACTTTCATTCTTAATCATCTTCCTTTGTCCCCCTGTCCTCCTCTGTCTCTGTTCTGTCCCTCCTGCCCACCCCCATCTCTCTGTTCTTTTGTGCTTGTTTTGGATTCCCAAGTTAGCTGGTGCCTTGTCTCTGTCTGAGACCGCCCTCTGACTTTGTCTTTCAACTTGGTGCTGAGCTGTCTTTGTGTGACTCTGTTTAGACACCCCCAACTGCTCCTTTTAATCCGCTGTCTCCTTCTGTACAGGTGCCACTTGCCCCCATGGGCAGCGGTCATGATCCAGCCATAGCACCTCTATGGTGCAAGGAACCTGAGCCACCCGCCCCCCCCCAAAGAGTTAGATAAGGTACGACGCTTGAAATAATTGCCACAGTTTCTCTGGGCTGTGTGAGCTGAACCGGATCATCACTTGCAACTTGCTCTTTTCAATTTCAGCACCTTCTTGGGGTAGCGCTATTTTCTTCATGCCTGTGTAGAGCTCCCTGATTGGCTGGTCTTACTTGCCTGAGACCGGAGCCCCCGAGACGTGCGGCTTAATGTAAGCCTGCATCCCTGTACTCGGCTTCTAATTTATATATTTTAATTTAGCCTGTTCTGCTCAGCCTGTGTAAATTAACTTACCATTCCCCCCACTGCACCCGATCGACCTCTCAGTTGTGCAGTGAGCCACCTGGCAGCTAGGTGCAGTTACCTAATCGGGCGAGCCAGATTCACGGCAGTTTCTCTCCAACTGTATGTGCACTGATTTAGTGCTAGCTCTGCAAACTTCCCCTTGATTTTTCATTCCAACCCCACCTCCCTCCCAGGCCTCCTTTAAATGCACACAGTCTTCGCCCACTCCTATCTGATGTTTCATTTATTGGTTACTTACTGTCAATAACTGCCATTCCTCCCATCCCCTTTTGCAACTAAGCCTGCTAGCAGCTTTATCTTATTCTGTCTTGCTGAGGCATACCATTTTGGTACTTTAGGTCTGCTTATTGTTCATTATCCTATCCTGTCTTGCTGAGGTGTCCCATTTTGATATTTTATGCTTGCTTATTGCTCACTATCATATCCTGTCTTGCTAAGGCAGTTCATTTAGGTCAGGTGATCTCTCTAGTACTTAGTCTGCTCCACAGTAGTAGCTAAGAAATTTGCTTCAAAGCCTCCTGCCCCTAGTACTACTCTATAGTCAGGTGAACTCTTTTCCTATTTAGCCTGACAAGGAGCTGTACTTAAGGAGTACTGCTTCAGGCTCCACTGCCTATAGTACTATTCTGCAGGGATTAAAAAATTCTCCTCCATTGAGAATCCCTTCTCTTGCCAGCACTTTAGTGCCCATTGGGTGATAGTCTCATAATGAGGGCATATTACCTGCTTCTATGCTTGTCTTTGCTCATCTTATATGTATTGGACCCGAACGTGAATCAAAAAATAACTCCTAGGGTGGAGAATTGCTCTTTTTTTACATTGTCCAACTGGGACTTTTCCTATCAAGTAGAAGAACTTGTATGTGCTCTAACTTCTCCTAGCCTGCTGCTGGTCCTTCACCTGCACCGGCATACAGGAACTCTCCTAGAGCCTGCCCACAGGGGTATACCACCTTCTGCATACTTCCCTCTACTCCCATTCACTCTCTCAGTCAGGGTATTATTGTATGCAGCATCAGGCAAACTAGGAACTAGCCTCAGAACTCCCTATACTGCCGCAGACAAATCACGTAACCGAAAGAAGACTCAGCCACCCACACTTCTCCAAGGATTCTGCAGGAAACTCTTGTTCCTGCTTTTACTATGCTCAGGAAATGCTGAGCTCAATCCAGCCCCTCTGGCACCCATGGAATCCCCAGCAGAGCTACAAAGCCTCAAGGGGCTTAGATTCTTGCCTATTAAAAAAAATCACTTCAGTTCAGGCCTGGGTATGTCATACTGCTTCAGATGTTCTGGTGATTATGGAGTCCTGGCTCTGACCGGTGACCAGTAACAATGAAATTAACATCCCCTCCTACTCTTTGTTCAGAGCCGACAGGCAAACCAGAGGTGGTGGGGTAGCTATTTACATCAAGCATAAATTCCCAGTCTCTATAACTGACTCAGTCTCTGTCCCAAAAGAATATGAAAGCTTGTCATTAAAGTTTGAAATTGCTACCGGTGTCTCATAATGTATACAAGGATGCTACAGACCCCCATCAGCTGGACTAAAGTTGTTAAAACATCTTAGAAACATCCTGGGTTCGGCATCTTCAGAGTATATCATACTAGTGGACTTCAACTTAGACTGGCTCTCCAGTGCATCCACCCCACTTAAAATGTTTTGTGATTCCCTTGGGTTGTCACAGCTAATAAACAAATGTACTCATCCTAACAAGTTCAACCCTAATAACAGTACTCTCTTGGATATAATTTTAGTTAACAAACCCCATTTATTCTCCGATGCTGGTGACTTTTTCTCTGACATTAGCGACCATTGCTTCATTGCATGTGTAAGATCCACTCTTAAATCCACAACTGCACCAAAATTCTCCTTTAAAAGGTGCATACGCAACTTTGATCTCCATGGGTATATATCAGAGCTAAGAGACTCCATGTGATGGCAGGACTTCTATCTAGCCAAGTCCCTGGCTACGGCTTATAATATTTTCTCAGAAATTGTGCTAGGGGCTCTCAACAAGTATGCTCCCATAGTAAAAGTTTGTGCCAGAAACAAATCCTGTCAGTGGTTTATGGAATACCTGAAAGATGCTTTGCTGAGTAGGGATGTACTCTGGAGAACTGTTAGGAAAACTAATTTAATAAATAACCGGAATTCTTTCCGGAGGGTGAGGAACCTCTGCACCAAAATGGTCAGAGAAGCCAAAGCTAATTTCTACCGCTCACAGCTGGAGAGCTCCTCAAGAAATGCCTTGAAATTCTGGAGGACGATCAAAGACGTTGAAGGTCATACCACTGTTAATTCCCTATCTACTAAATTATTGATCGGCAATACCGTCATCTCCGACAGACCATCTATCCTCGATGCTCTCACTAATCATTTTGCCACTGCAGGGCTAGCCTTTGACTCCTCTCCCACAAATATCCTCTGCCAACAACTTGGATTGGATACACAAGAAAAACCCATCCCCAGTGCATCCTTCTGTCTGCAGCCTACCTCCCTGAAAGAAGTCAAAGATCTTCTCCCTCAGTTGGACAGTAGGAAAAGTGCTGGGGCCGACCTCATTGACACGTACTTCTTAAAGGTCAGCTACTGTGTCCTCGCAATCCCAATTACTCATCTCTTCAACTTATCCTTGGCCCAGGGTGACATACTGCCCATTTGGAAAAATGCACTTGTGGTCCCTTTGTTTAGGTCAGGAGATCCTAGTGACCTCAATAACTACAGGCCAATTTTACCTACTTCCAATCCTGTCAAAAATGCTGGAGAAAATAGTGAACTCCCAGCTTCGCAAGTACCTGGAATCAGAAAAATTGCTCAACCCATTACATTCCGGTTTTAGAGCACAGCACAGTACAATCTCTGCTCTAGCCAAGGTGACAAACAACTGGCAGCTTGAATTAGACAAAAAAAACTTTGTCTGCGCAGTTTTCTTGGACCTAAGCAAGGCGTTTGATACCGTTGGTCACAGACTGCTCCTGTCGTCCCTCCAGAACATTGGTTTGGATTCCCTATCCCTTAAATGGTTCTCCAACTACCTCTCAGGATGACTTCAACAAGTAAAGGCAGAAAGGGAAGTTTCTCCACCAAAACCCTTATTGAGGAGTGTACCGCAAGGCTCCATCCTTGGTCCCTTGCTCTTCACCATTTATACTAACAATGTAGATGCCCCTATCGCAGAAGCACAAATACACCGATTCGCAGATAATACGATACTCTATGCTAGTAGCCCCACCCCGATGCGGCCTGTAAAGCCCTTCAAAATGAATTTAATCTGCTGCAACATCAGCTTATAAACCAGAAACTGGTCTTAAATGCAAGAAAAAACAAAGCAATGTTCCTCTCGCCCCTTCACAATACAATAAATCCTGCAATTGCTGGGACACTTCCACAGAGCACTATCATTCTAGGTGAGCAGTTGGAGTATGTACCAAAGTTCAAGTACCTGGGGGTCTGGTTAGGCCAGAGACTTACTTTCACAAATCACTTAGAAGAACTGGCAAAGAAACTTAGACAAAGCCTTGGTCTGTTCTTTAGGATTAATAATCTCCTCACAAGAGACACTAAACTGAAACTTGTTCAAACTACCTTTCTTTCCCTATTGGATTATGCAGATTTTCTATATAGTCGGGGACCTGCAGGTACCCTAGCCAAACTCAATACGCTTTATCTCAGAGTTATAAGATTTATCACAGGCCTTCCTTAATCAACCCACCACTGTGCATTGTACACGGCAGTGGGATGGTCATCCCTTACTTACAGACCGCAAAAAAATGCGGGTTTGGACATACAAAGCTATCTCAAATAAACTCAGTATATCTCTGTCTGTTTACCTTTTTGCACTCTGGGGAAGTTTACCCTGAGAAGCACCTCATATATCTACCTTTATGTTTACAAGCAAAATCTCGCATTGGCAGAGCAGCCATCAGCTTTGTGCTCCCTCAACTGTGGAACAAGCTGCAAAAAACTTTGAAATTAACTCACCCCATCAGCCTAGCAGCTTTTAAATCTCTATATCTACATCATAATAAGGAGTCCTGTGCCTGTCTACCTTAAATCGTGACTCCTATAAGTCCAAGTACACTCTAATTACTACTGTTAAAAGACTGATCACACCTATAATCAACTCTTCCCTCTCCTCTTTTTCTGCCCCCCATATCTGTCCCTTCCACATTCCTTTGACCCTGATTCCAGCTCTAAATTCTCCATACCGTATCACTATATATCTTTTTATATTAGGTTTTATTTATGTTTGGTGCACCTGATATGCATATTTCTTTACTTATATGAAAAAGTGTGTCCTACCCAAAACTTGCTGTATCTTCTGTTCCAAACATATACTACTGTCAATGCTACCTGCTGATACTTTGTATATACTGTATTATTGTATCTCACTTTATTTTTATTATTTTCTTGTGTGTTTCATCCCATATGTATTGAAAATGAGCTTGCTCAACGGTGATCGCCTGGTTAAATAAAGACTTTGACTGATTGATTGATTGATTGAAGGACTGCTGTGATGGGGATGCAAAGCTGTGAACCTGGAGATGGAGTGGAAACCTGCGGTGTTGTTATGGGGTGAGGAGGGCACTGTTGGGGGCAAAGCTGTGAACCTGGAGTCAAAGTGGAGGCCTGCTGTGTTGTGATTGTATGTGTGTGGGGGTTGGGGAGGGCATTGTGGGCAAAGCTGTGAACCTGGAGTCAAAGTGGAGGCCTGCTGTGTTGTGATTGTATGTGTGTGGGGGTTGGGGAGGGCATTATGGGCAAAGCTGTGAACCTGGAGTTGGAGTGGAGACCTGCTGAGTTGTTGGGGCAGTGTGGGCAATGGGGGCATAGCTGTGAATCTGAAGTCAGAGTGGAGGCCTGCTATGATGGGGACTAAGCTGTGAACCTGGAGCTGGAGTGGAGGCCTGCTGTGTTGTGGTGGTGGTGGTGGTGTGGGCACTGGGACACAGCTGTGAACCTGGAGCTGGCATGGAGGCCTGCAGTAATATTGGGGGGGGAAATGCTGTGAACCTAGAGTCAGAATGGAGGCCTGCTGTGATGGGGGAAAGCTGTGAACCAGGAGCTGGAGCTGGAACTGGAGCAGAAACTTGTTGTATTGTGGGAGTGCTGTGAGCACTGAGAGCAAGCTGTGAACCTGGAGCCAGAGCAGAGACTGTGTTGGGGAGAGCAAAGCTGTGAACTTGGAGCTGGAACAGAGTCCTGCTGTAATTTGGGGGGTGGGGGGAAGCTGTGAACTTGGATCTGTAACAAGTCTTACTGTGTTGTGGGGCAAGCAGTGTTGGGGGCAAAGCTGTGAACCTGGAGTTGGAACAGAGGTCTGTTGTGTTGTGCGTGTCAGTTGGGCACTAGAGCAAAGCTTTGAACCTGGAGTCAGAGTGGAGGTCTGTTGTGATGGAGGGGCAAAGCTGTGAGCCTGGAGCAGGAACAGAGGTCTGCTGAGATGGGTGAGGGCTGGGGCTAAGCTGTGCATCTGGAGAGACCAGAGAGGGATGGGGTTAGCATCACCATAAGACAAGGGAGCCAGGCAACAGTCACATCAATCAGTCAGTGTTCCCTGCTGCATTTGCAAATGGCCAACTGAGAAAATATAATGCTGTTGCTTCACTTTTCCCAACCCATGCTACTATGCTGTTGTTGGTCTGATACTACCTCTCCTTTTGTAACTGTGTGCCGTGCACTGACTCTGATCAGCTGGGTGGATGGGGGGGCCTGGTCTCTCATCCACTGAGGTGTGAGCTGGAGCCTGGCCTGGGTTTGATGGCCTATCTGTCTGGGGTCCCATAGTGTGTTTGGGCTTGACTCACTCACACAATAGCCATCTGTAAGAGTATATCCACCTCTGGACTCTGGCATTGTGTACATACCATGCTTGCTTCCACAGTGCCACAATGGGAGGAGGTTCAAGGGGGAACAGACATAGTGGCCTCAGTCCGGACTGCAGCTGAGGGGTTGGGGATTGAGTGATGGCCTCAGGGATGCAGTAGCTGCTTCTTTCACCGTTTTTAAATTTATTTTGTCACAGCTGCATAGCAGAGCTATGCTGACATAGTGCTATTAAATACAGTAATAAAAGGGGATGTGGAAGCACATGACCGGATACCTAGACTATCTCCTTCCACTGTGGAGTTGAAGTACATGCAGTCTTCTCCATTCACCACGGTGCTGTTCTTTTTATTTCTCCCTCTTCACTGCTGCACTATTTTCTTGCTCTCCCACTCACTTCTGGATCACTTCCCTTGCCACCAGAAGCAAAACAAAGCATTCATTAAAAGAAACAAATTAATCAAAGAACACCATATTTATAGATATTCCCCTACTTTTGCTTTCCCACCTGGCAATTCTGTTTGAGCTGCAGAAAAGTACACGGTGTCAGGCAAGCTGAGTGGTAGCACATAAAGAAAAGTGGATGATCGCTTTCCCTTTGTACTTCAGTACTAGCTTCTTTAATTTTAAAAGTCTGGTTCCTATATTTGACAGTTTTTAATTAAAAAAATTAAAAATGCACGTCTTTTATTCAGTTTAACATTTTTTTGTGCTCACTTGAAATTATGCTGCAACACTATCCACTGTGACTGTGCACGAAACTACCTCATGTTGATAGAGCTTGTCTGTGCAGCTGTCACTCATAGTACACAGGAGCAAACACGGAGTGAGACAGATAGTTTGCCCAGTGAAAAGTGTCATCAGAGCAGTTGAAATTACTGAATCAGAGCATGAAGTTATTTGCTCTGCGTATTAAATAAAACAAATTAATTTTTTAAAGAGGGTGCCAATATTTTAATAGCAGCCATTTATTGAGACAGAAATGTTTTTATCTATTGGAAATTTCACAGACATCATTGCACATCCTGCCTTCCGGGGAACACAGCTAAATGGTCTAAACAGTTACAACTCCTCCACTCCTACCTTTGGTGCATTTAAATCAAGGCTATGCCTCTCTCTCACTGCCTCTAGCTCCTGTGACTGCCTCCACTAGCTGAACCCATGAATATTTCCCTAACCTTATGCAGTTCTCTCTCTGATTAACACTTGAATACCCCTTAGCACGCACTTCCCCATGTTATGTCTACGACAATGCCTCTGGCTGCGCTCCTCCTCTATAGCTGTCTGCCCCCTCTACTCTTCCTCTCTCTTGTCCTCTATCCTCTCTGCACCTCATCCACTATCTCCTTCTAACCTAGCCTCCAAAACTTGTTTTGTTTCTCAGATGCTTTGTAACTCTGTTGAACTTACAGTTTTGTAACCTTGTCCTATGTATTGAATTTGTAATCTGATTTACATCTTATGTTTTGAATTGTAACCTGATGTAGAACCTTTGTAAAAGAGCCCTGGCTAAAGGGTATTGTAATCCTACACCTAAAAAATAAATAAAATAAACAGCATTGTCAGAAAAGCCAGTCCCCTGATATAACACGCCACTCCACTACTGTTCCCTCTGCCCTTTCTCATCTATCAGGGAGGTCCTGCACCTAAGCCAGGACTTACCATTTCTCATCTGCCATAGAGATACCCATCTGGTGGCCCTGCTCGGGGGGTAAGCCTGTACATGGTGTGCCAGCATGGAGTGGGGGCTGGGCAAAGGGGTTATGGGCCAAACAAAAAAATAAATAAATAAATTGTACCCGCTCAGCATGAAGTATAGACGGCTGCCAGTATACGGTCAGCAATACTCTTTCACGTACATCAGATTTATTGAATATATTTACCCAAACTAAATTTAATGTTTTTCATCTTACTATTGGTCATTTGTTTTTGTTACGCTTGCATTAACAATAGTGGATGTTGTGATTGGAGGGAGAGGGACTTGGTGGCTGTGAGTCATTTAGCATTCAAACAATATATGGCTGCATTTCATCCATTATATGTTGTTGAATAAAAAAAAATGATAATGATGTTGTTGTTTCGGTCATTCAGTTGTCATAAGAATAGACTGTATTATGCTTATTCAAGTATCATGGTCATGAAATAGTGTTCTATTGTTGCAAGTGCCATTCCTTACTCACTGTTTAGATATGTGTTTTGACTGTTCTTAAAATCAGACATGTACTACTCAGTGGCTCATATTTTGTGTCATACGGTATATACAGTACTTAAAAAAATATGTCATATACATAGATTAGGAACAGTATTCCTTATGTGTCTTGATGCTGAAATTTTTCTTCTTGCATTCGTGCAGCTGGTATATGTGAATTTTCACCAAAAGGAAGGACAGACTTCCTGAGTGCCCTTCATAGCCATATGATTTGTATTTTTTTTTAAATGAATGTTTCCAACCAAATATTTTACTCTTTGCCACACCACTTTTTAAGTACCATCAGTTGGAGTCAGCTAACCAGTTTTTGTTCTTATAAAATTGACTGGGTGAATGCAATGATCCTAGCCCACAGAATATGAACTGGACATTTTTGCTACACTAGGGAAAAGGGTGTTGAACCTGGTTTTAACCATTTCTACAATGCATAAACTCAGAATATCCTAGATGAAAGGCAAGTTGCATTTTCAGTGGCATCCAGCTTATACAATATATTTTTCCCATGATAGAGCAGAATAGAGGAACAGTTCAGAGTGTGCTCCACTGTACTGCAATCCTGCTTTTACATATTTGCGTTATATATTTACCCAGGATAGACCAGATGAGTTGCAATATCTCATTGCCGACGGTGTTCTGCTTTAAACATTTTTGTAGTAAAACTGATTTGTCCCACCCATTAGGAATGTCCAGTTAGTTCAGAAAGTCAGATTAGGATTCTCCTTATTTAATAAATTAATGTAACAGATTACATGAGTTTACATTATACCTAACTCTTTGACTATGGTCCATGCTCCACATTATGTGCAGTGTTAAACTGTAGGCAACATAAAGTACAAGAAAACACACACACAGACACACGTGCGTGCACGCGCACACACGCTCACACACACACACACACACATACCTTATAGTGATTACACATTTCCCTGTAGTAACAAGGCTCTGTTGAACTATACAGGCCATATTATCAAACAGTAACAAACATGAAATGAAACTGACATGCTCAAATGTGAAAAATTGAAATTATTGTAAAATATCTATAACTTTTGATAAATTCAAATAAATTATTCCTCCCTGTTTATGACACTCTTAACCTCATTATTTGCACCAGCCATTCAAAAGAGAAAAAAAAAGATAAAGACAAGAAATAAACACAGATCTGATATCAGCACGTAGTCAGTCCTGATCTAAGTCTAGCAAAAACACACACAGTCACACACTCACACTGAGCGTTCCTGATGGTTTGATTAGGGTGATATAGATTTGAAGTCATGTGAGAGCTGCTTTGAATGTCAAACCCTAGCATTAATTTTGGCAGCTTACTTAGAAACCTAGGCAGGCACATCCAGGAAGGAATTTGCATTACACTGAAATATCACGGATCTACTTACTGACCACTTTACATGCATCAGGCGAGGTCCTGCAGGGAGAGAGGGATTTATGCAAACAAATAGAGAACTCTCAAATTTTTTTCTACTACTTTTTATAGGGAAGATTGAGCATAATGACCAAAAGAAAAAAATCTGTAATATGTACATAAATAACTAAATAACTAAGACCCTCATCTTGAGTCATGGCAGCAATGCTTCCTAAGCAGAATAGTAGAATTATTAATGACAGCTTACTGAATACCTAGTAAGTCACAGCTAGAGATGACTTTGCATTATAATGAAAAATTAATAATGTAACTATTGATCTCTTACTTGGAGTTAATGAGGTACAGCTGGGAGAGTCAGTTTAAGAAAGAAAAAAAAAGGGAAATTAAACAGTCATCCAGACTACGATGTATCACTGTCACTTGAACTTGGACTAGAGTTCATTATGAGTGCCTTTTTTTGCAGCTTTTTTTTGTTTTTTGGCAGCTGGATAATCTCAGAGGTGCATGTAACCTGTGAAGGACAACTTTTCAAAGAGCACGCAGCATGCTCACAAGCTACCTTGGACACTCACATGCTCAAAAGATGTGGAGTGCAGGACATGCAGCCTGACTGGTTTTCAGCTAGTAAATGTAATGTGCATGTTTTGGTATCGTAGGCAGTGGCAAAAAATCAACATGGTGATGCTGGTGGGGGTCCATCACCACCTAAGCTGAATTAATTATAGTGACACCAAAACACAAAGCACAAAGGTACAAAAAATATGGAATTGTTAGTTTTCCACAATCCCTAACTACACTATATAACTGAAGCAAGATTTAGCAATGTTGCACTGCTGCTTTAAATTGGCACTAAAAGAACTGGTTACAGAGGGTTCTATCACAAATTTTTAAAACAAGTCATCCTCCAACATGAGCCACTAGCTACACTTTCCAGGGCATGACCAAAAATAACCAATCTGCTCTCCCTGTCATAGGTGCTGACTAAGGGGTGGGGGCTGAGAGGCTGGAGGCCCCTGGCCCAATTAGGTAGAGGCCCTACTCCCATCAAAATTGTTCAGTTAGACAGTCAGGCACGATGCTGCTCTGTTGATTACTAGTGGAACACAAAACCCATTTTTACTTGTTGGCTCTCACTGCTTGCCATAGACTGGGTTTGGAACACTTTGCGATGGCGAGTGTCAATAGTCGGCTCTGTAGACACACAGCATCATAGTACAGCACTATGGAAGGATAAAGGAGACTCGTTCTGTGGTTTGCATTGCATGGAGATGAGTGTAAGGCTGACATGTTGACAGGCAGGGTTCTGGGCTGCTGGTGAACATGGGGCTCTGGGAGATCACATCACACCAGCCATTGGACAGTGCTAACAGTAAGCGCCCCTGACTGCCAACAGTTTGTTTATGGCACGTGCAGAATCCTTCTCAGCATTTGCATCAATTGGAACCACCATGATGGAGAGGTCAGATCCTGACTGCCTCCTCCAACTGGCATTGCTCCCAATCCAGTGACATCAACCCCACCAAGTGACTGTGGGTTTTACTGTGAGGAATTCTGGCTACCTGTTGGATGTCACTGCTCCATCCTCTGTCTTCTCTGGTAACATTTGGCAGCATGAAAGCACTACTGCCTACAGCTTCTGGGAGGTAACATGAGGGACTGCCCCTCCTTAATATAAGGTAGTAACTTGACAGATATATTTCTGAAGTTTTGTCACCTAAATGTGTAACACCATATGGGGTCAAAATGTGGCCCACGTTATCTTAATTTGAAGATAGAAGCTCAGGACTCTGGGAATTAGTCTTTTAATTTTCTTACAGTTTGATGAGGATTCAGTGTTCTGCTTTAATAGCTCAGTGTACAATGAGGAACGACACCTAGTGTCCTCCACATGGGACAGAGGGCTTTGGCATGGTAATGTGAAGGATGTCCCTTGTGGGGAAAAAGTGGTGCAATTAGGGACGCAGTGATCATTTGCCTCCAGAGTTGGCTAATGTTTTTTTTCTATAGGTCCACTTCTTTCCTAGTAATGGAGGGAAAGAAACAATTCATCAGTAACCTGACAGTCCCCCTGGTAACTCCTTAATCAGTGACTGTTTCTTTACAAGCATTCATTCTAATTTCAAAATTAAGGATATTTTGGGACAGCTGACCTATCAGGGGCATCCTTTCGGGGTAGCCAGGGGTTGCAGTTGAGACCCCTATGATTTATTTACAGCTCTTATGATGTTCACTGCAGCTCATAGGTGCCCCTAAAATAAAAGTTTATCTACCACTTATTTGTATGAAATGTGGTGAGTGGGGAGCTTCTTAGCCCCTATGATTCTGGGAAGAATTTTCTTGTAGATGGCTCCAAATCCCTGTAAAATTTAAATTTGCAGCAGTATTGGCTCTGACTAGAGTTTGTTCTTAGTGCTGGTGACTGGACCTGGTGCATTTCCATCCTGTCACTTGGCACATTCCCATCCTGTCGTGATGACATGTGAAGCTGAAGGTGACCGGAACTACAACTGGGGGACTGGATGTCTGGATCAAACATCTCATCTGTTAGACACACAGCACAGCAGGAGAGAGAGAGAGAGGTGAATGAGACTGGGTCAGGCATGACACTTTAATGAATGTTTATTGCTGGTGAGTAGTCATGATGTTTGTAATGATGGTGACCCAGAGATGATAAAATATCTATGCCACATAAAGGACAGTGCCATTGGTTTTCTTAGTTGAACTTGTTTGCCACTACTAGCATTAAAACTGATGTTTTTATCTGCACAGACTAGGTTTCATATCCGCTTGGTGTTTGTGATTTGTTGCCTGATGGCCCCCCCTTTGCCTTATCCAGCCACTGCAACAGATTGTCTAAGCGCGGGTGTCAGCCACTACTTTTCCCACTTAACTTACCTACTCTAAGAAGATCATGAACACAGATTCCACTATACCATTTATGGTGAACAGTAGAGGGAGAGGCTACCTCTCACAAGGTCCCCACTGCAACCCTGCCCTAAAACACTCAGACGTTTTATGAAGAGCAGAAACTGAGAGCCTGTGGTGGTCTGGTGGATATCCTGCAATTGGGATTGTTTTCTACCCATCTCCTTCCTTCTGTTTCTTTCTTTCCTTATTGAGATGCCCCACCAGGAGTAGGGAAAGACTAAGGAGTGGGTCAAAATGGTCGGTGTCTGAGGTCGGGGTGTGTGTGGTCTGTGGTGGTGCAACTGACTATGTTAGATGGCCTAGTGGCAGCCATAACAGCCAGGAGTGTTTTTTCCTTCTGATCGTTGTTGAACATCTTCATCTTTTTTTTGTATGTTTTAGTCAGATTGTGTTATACTACTGTTGGCTACAATAGAATATAAACGTGGATGTGGTGTAGCACTGCAGTGGTCCAGAACCTGAGTGCACCAAATGATTTGTTGTTCTTTTACAGGAACCATTCATGATCATAACAGTAACAGACAGCAGAGAAACAGAACAAACAGCAGGAAGAGGGGGTCATTAACCAAGAAAATATTTTTAATTGCGGACAGAGACTTCTAGGCCTAGGCAGCCAGTGGAAGACAACCACATCAGATTTGATCAGTATGCACAAGCAGAGCAGCAGCACTAACTTGTACAGTGACTTTACCCACCATCAGTCCATCAGCAGCATCAGCTCAGCAAGCCAGGCAGCAAAATGGAGGAAGGAAGCAGAAGCCTTTATACACTTACCACAGTCCACAACAGGCCAGTAAAAAAACACAAAGACACTATTGATTGGTTACATTATCTCTGTTCTCTACAGTCGCAAGAAGAATGTCTTGACTTTTACAGACTGGAGGCAGTATAGCGCAGTGGTTTAAGCCTCTGAGCTGCAAACCTGGATACCTGGGTTTGAATCCCACTGCCCCCACTTGCATACTGTGTAATCATGAGCAAGTCACTTAACTTCCTTGTACTCCCAGGTTGCACCTATAAACAAGCTTCAGCTTCGTGTCTCTCTCCTGGTTAAAAAAAAAGACTCGAATCATGCATCATGTTAAAAACCATGATATAATATGACCTACTGTATCATATCAATCAACTCTGCACACAGTTTAAATTGTATTTATCAACCAACTGTGCCAGAGTGTTTATGAGTGATGACCTTTTATGGGTTCAATCCAAAAGCAATATTATTCTTTCATGGTTCCTTTGTTCAGTTGTAATACTTCAGCTTCTATGTCAAACACCAACTACTTTATGCAGTCCTGCTAATATGCCACTTAATGGTCTGACAAAGTTTTTTTTTTTTTAGTGTTGATGTGCAGTGTCACTGTGTTACCCTGTTGTTATGTCACTCAGCACCCTCCCTCTCCTCCCCAAGGCTCAGGCACACAAAATGTGTTAAAGGAGTGTTGCATCAGAACTCTTTCAGCTTGTACTTAACTTACACAAATAAACATTTCTTGGTATATCACGATTGAGATTACTGTGGAGTCAGTCATACATTCTTTCTGGTATTTTTATCTTCTTGATGTTGCTTTCAATGAACAAACAAGGCAAAAACAAACAAAAAAGAAACCTGAACCATGCTGGTTGTATCTTGTTATATACAACAAAATAAATGGCATCTAACATGGTTCAACAAGAAAAAGAAACAATAGACACTGCTGGAGTTGTTCCTGAACCCTCTCAAGTTGGATCCTCTCCCTCCCAGTGCTCTTCCTCCACCATGTCCTCTTTGCCACATACTAAGTCACCATGTCAAAATGTGTCGGTTTTTCAAAAATAGTATTTTGGCGAGTTCTTCAGTGTTGCATCTGAAAAGGGAAAACATGTTTCAGTTCAGTGTAAGCTCTATGCTGGAACTGAAGCTTTTGTCAACATTCAAAAATAGTACATAAAACCTGAAAGAAACATATGGAATTCAAAAATAGCACATCAAACTCGAAAAAAAACATGTGGAACACATCCAACTAGTATCTTTAGAGAAGTTAAAAAAAAGTCATGGCCCACCAGTAGCCATTACAAGCCCTGTTCAGAAAAGGATTCAAAAAAAGAGGTGGAAGATGTATTCTTCAGCTCAAGCAGCAGCATAACTTCATTGTGAATGGTATGTTTGTCATTCAGCAAGATGAATAAATGTTTTCTCTAACAACAATTATTTGATTTTACAAAGTGTTCACTTATCAGTCAGCCTTGGGTTAATACACTCATTACTCAGTTTGTAATTGAAGATCTACATCCATTCAACATTGTTAAACAGCTTTCATTTGTTAGGTTATGTGTGGTTATTGCTCAGTGCTTCTGCTACGTACTGAAACTGAGTAATGTAGGTTTGTGCTTGGATACAGAGGCCAGACCAGTAAGTAGAACGCTGCTTCCAAGGTATTAGTTGTATAAAATGGTTAGTGCTCAGATACTGCAGCACAGGCAGGAGCAAGTCAGTGATTCTAGAACATGGTAACTGAATAGTGCATATATAAGGTGCTTAGATACATGGACTGATGAATAACTTGTTATGACTTGATGTTTTGGCCTTTCTCTGTATCCCACCGTATGAAGGATGCTTAGTTGAGTAGGAAGAGACCCCTCACCCCAGTGGGATAAGAGTGCTGGAGAAGGAGGAGTTCTAAAGGGAGGATGGAGGGTGAGTGCAACTTTCTCTAAGCAGAGTGGCTGTAGCCTGCATGTTTAAGTAGGATGTGGGGGAAGAACTCTTCCCCCACATAACTACGGGCATAGCTTTTCAATTATGTGTGGTTATAGCTCAGTGCTTGTGCTATGTACTGTAACAGAATAATGTAGGTTTGTGCTTGGATACAGAGGCCAGACCAGTAAGTAGAATGATGCTTCCAAGGTATTAGTTGTATGAAATGGTTAGTGCTTACATACTGCAGCATAGGCAGGAGCAAGTCAGTGATTCTAGAACATGGTAACGGAACAATATATTTATACACACACATATATGTATATATATATATATATATATATATATATATATATATTGCTTAGATGCATGGATTGATGAGTAACTTGTTATGACTTGATGTTTTGGCCTTTCTCTGTATCCCACCGTAAGAAGGATGCTTAGTAGAGTAGGAAAAGACCCCCCAAAAGAAATAATGATATCATACGATTATCTCCTCCAACTCTGAAGAGTATGGCCAGTAACACGGAGGAAAGGAAAAACCCCCTTGGGGGGAAACGTCTGAGGACCCATGGCTACTAACCTGCCCATCCTTCTGGGCATACTAAAGGAGAATAATCCTAAATTAATGAGACTGAGTTAACATAGAAGTTGACTGCAGATAAGGACCGCAAAGCCCATCCAGTCTGCCCATTTCTTTTTCTACCTTATAAATGTGCCATCGGCCTTTACCCTGTCAATGACCTATCTATTCATACTCATCTGCATTGCTCCCTTATTCCTAGCCCATGCCTGTTTGAAGCCCTGCACTGTATTCATATCCATCACTTCCTGAGGTAGATTATTCCATGCATCCACCACCATTTCTATGAAAAAGAACTTCCTCACATTACCTCTTAATCGGCCTCCCTTCAATCCCATGCTGTGTCCTCTTGTTCTGCTATTTTTCTTATATTGAAACATGTTAGACTCTTTCACCTTGTTAATGCCCTTAAGGTGTTTGAATGTTTTGATCATATCACCTCTCTCCCTCCTTTGCTCTAGAGTATACATATTGAGCTCCATCAATCTGTCTTCATATGTTTTCTGATGTAGTCAATGTCCTTGTGAAGGTGTGGCCTCCAGTACTGCACACAGTACTCCAGATAGGGCCTAACCAGTGTCTTGTAAAGAGGGATCATTGCCTCCCTCTTCTGACTTATGATAGCCCTACTAATACACCCCAACATCCCCCTAGCCTTACCTACTGCTTTAGTGGTCTGTTTGGATGATTTCAGGTCATCGGTGATGATGATGCCCAAGTCTTTTTCTTCCCTTGTGACTGCCAGCAACTTTCCTCCAGCCTATAGGTGGCTTCAGGGTTTCTCTTCCCTATGTGCATGATCTTGCACTTTTTTGCATTAAACCCCAGTTGCCACTCTTCTGACCATTTTGCTAGTTTAGCTAGATCTCTTCTCATTCTGCCTACCCCATCTGGATCATCTACTCTGTTGCAGATCTTAGTGTCATCTGCAAACAGACAAACCTTACCCTCCAGTCCATCTGCAATGTCACTGATGAAGATATTGAAGAAGACTGGCCCCAGGAATGATCCCTGAGGTACCCCACTTGTAACTTGCATCTCTTCTGACTATATACCATTTACCAACACTCTCTGTTTTCTGCCCGTCAACCAGTTTGCCACACAGTTGACCAACTTCTGACCGACCCCGAGCCTACCCAGCTTATTAATCAATCCTCTATGTGGAACATTATCAAAAGCTTTGCTGAAGTCAAGGTAGGCAACATCAACTGCTCCCCCTTGGTGCATCACTCTGGTTATCCAGTCAAAGAAATCTATGAGATTAGTTTGACAGGACCTTCTTTTTGTAAACCCATGCTGCCTTGGATCATGCGCTCCTATGGATTCCAGGTGTTGCACTATCCTTTCCTTAAGGAATGCCTCCATAATCTTGCCCACTACTGAGGTAAGGCTGACTGGTCTGTAGTTCCCTGCCTCCTCCCTGCTACCACTCTTCTGGAGCAGTATCACATGAGCCCTTCTTCAGTCTTCTGGGACCTCTCCTGCGCTCAGAGACACACTAAGCAGTTCTGATAATGACTCTGCCAGTTCCACCCTTAGCTCCTTTAGTACCCTGGGATGTATGCCATCAGGAACTATTGCTTTGTCCACCCTGAGCTTATCGAGCTCTTGTAGGACCCTTTCTTTTGTGAAGGGACTAGTGCACCCCTTCCTCCCCTGTGTCCATGGTGCTGAGCTGTGGGCCCTGCCCTACTTTCTCTTCAGTAAATACTGAGCAGAAGTTTCTATTTAGGATAGATGCTTTTACATGGTTCTCCTCCTCACACACACCCTTATCTCCTTTGATCTTAGCAATACCCCCTCTGGACTTTCTCCTTTCACTAACGTGTCTATAGAAAGTCTTGTCACCTTCTTTTACTGTTTGTGTAAGTGTTTCCTTGGTTTGAGCCTTTGCCTGCCATACTGCCTTCCCTGCTTCCCTTAGGGAAGTTTGGTATGCCTCCCACCGTGTTCCCTTATGTTTCCTGAAGGCCAGCCTTTTGGCTCTGACCTTTTCTGCTACTGTTTTTGAGAACCAAAGTGGTTTCCTTCTTCTTTTGCACTTCCTTTTCTCTCTAACACAATGGGATGTTGCTTCAAGTATTGCATCCTTAATGCTTGCCCACTTTGCTTGTACCCCCTCACCTGTATTTCTTTTTGCCAGGGCTAGCTTAACTCTGTTGGCCATCTTATCAAAGTTAGCTCCTCTGAAGTCCCATATTTTTGCCTTGGAATGGGATGATTTAGTTCAAGTGGCCAAACTGAACCATACCATGTGTTGGTCACTGGCCCTCAGGTGACCTTCTACCTGGAGATCTGTGATCCTTTCCCTGTTAGTCAGCACTAGATCTAGGATAGCCCTGTTTCTTGTGGGTTATTGTACCAATTGTTTGAGGCCCTCTCCCTGCAGGGAATCCACCATGTGTCTAGTTCTGGCAGATGTTCCTGCTGGTATTGACCAATCTGTATCTGGCATGTGAAGTTTCCCATTATCAAAACCTCCCCTTTAGCTGTCATGTTTTGTATATCTTCTAACAGTAATGTGTCTATGTCCTTCCCCTGGTCAGGGGGCCTGTAGACAACTCCAGTTTGTATGGCTGTCCCATTTCCTGTTTCCAGGGTGACTCACAGTTCTTCTGGCTCCTTATGTGTATTCTGAATTTTTGTAGCTTTGATGTTTTCATTGACATACAGGGCCACTCCACCCCCCCCCCTCCTTTTTGCACCTCGGTCTCTTCTGAACAGTACATAGCCAGGTAGTGAAGTCTCCCAAGTGTGGTTACTGGTAAACCACATCTCGCTAATTGCTACTATGTCCAGTTTAGCTTCTGTCATTATTGCCTGCAGGTCTGGGATCTTGTTTCCCAGACGGTGAGCAGTCGTGTACGTGATTTTCCATTAGACAGATTTCAGTGTGTTAGTTATTGGATGAGGTCTGCGTTTCCCATGTGCATCATACGGTGAGCCAGACCTTTTTCCTTACTGGGTGATACAAATGAACTGCAGACATGCTGATCTCCTATTTGATCACTAGCTGGGGGGGGGGGATGTTCTTCCCATTCAACATATGGGGTGCTGCATCCCCTCCCCATTTGTTAGTTTAAATATTCTGCAAAGACGTCAAACTTCTACACCAATGCACTGACTCCCTCCTTAGATACAGTTAATCAAATTTAAAGAACTTTCACTCCCAACAGTGTTGCCAGTTCCCTACAAATTTATGTCCTTTATCCTGGCACCAGCCCTTGAGCCACATATTTAGCTCCCCTTCTCTGACCTTCCATCCCTCTGCCCCCCTTTCCCAGACTGGCAGGATCTCAGAGAAGGAGATGCCGGATGAAATGGATGATAGTTTGTCACCCAACCTGGTCAGGTGTTCCTTGGTCTCCACAACTGACCAGCTGGTGAGATTATTAGTCCCTATGTGTACCAGGACATCAATGTTTTCTCCTGCTTCCTGAACAATTTTAGCAATGCGGTCAGTGTCTCTCCACACTGATGTACCTGGGAGACATCTGACCATTACCCCTGGCTGGAGATAGGTATCAACTCCCCGAATCATGGAGTCTCCTGTGATCAGAAGTTTTTTGAATTTCCTTTTTGCTTTTTTTGTTTTGGTTCCTATTTTGGGCAAGTTTTGTTGTGCTAGATCCTGTGCTGCAGTGTCCTGCTCTGCAGTGTCCTCTGCCACTTTGTTTGATTTCAGAGATAGAGGCAGATACCTGTTTGTAGTTTTTATATGGTTCTTGGAGGTAATATGTTGGAGAGCACCAAGTGATGGGGCACCCGATGTGCCCCTCTTAACCACCTGTCAACCTCCTGGACCAACTACCCTCTGCAGGTGAGGTGCTTCTGTTGGATGTTGGCTACTCTGACTTCCAGAGTTGTAGATCCAGAACCAGTGAAGCGAGGAAGCTGAATTCAAAATACAGATGTTGAATGACAGATAAAGATGGCAGAACATCCTTAATGAATTCCTAGTCCATGATATCCATGTCCAGGGCAGACTAGTGGATTTGATTCGATTTGAGCACAAGAATTCAAAGCGTCGAAAGTTGCATTAGTTGAACAATCCTGAAGGCAAGGAAGTCTTCCGAGAGAACCTGTAGCCAAGTGACTATGTCTCTGAACCCAGAATATGAAGAGTTGTAATTGATATTCCAAATGGCAAGCTTTACAATGAAGGTCTTGGTGATGCAGCTCAGGAGCTAGATGCAGGCCACATGATCTGGAGGGAGGAGCAGTAAGAATCTCCGGTCCGGAGTGGATGAAGCAGGTAAGTGAATTAGGAATAGATCTTAGTGAGAATAAGTAGACATGAGTTAGTGTCAAAGTCAGTGTTATAAGCAGGATAACCTGTGGTTTAGAAGTGGCAGTGTTCTGAATGATAACAATGTAGGCAGAAGTGGTCTCCGGTAGCTGGGCTAGTATACTAGTCTGTTGAGTATGTCTATATTACTGCTCAGTGGCCTGAAAGTTCTTACAAAGTGATGTCTGTATGAATTGTATAATAAACCCACAGTGTGCTTGCATGAGGGACTAACAAGTAGCAGTAGCTGGCACCGTTTGGAAGAGAAAGGCATGGAAACTAAGCTGCTGATTAACCTGTCCATTAAGCTTAATGAAGCCAGGCCCTCTCTGAATTAAGCAATGAATGAATGACATACTAAACAGTTGCTGGAGATAGTCGGGCCACAGGAGCTACCTCAAGTCCTTCAGGTAGATGGTAGTTTACTGGAGAGGAATGCTTGGAGCAAGTCATTATTGGTAGGGGTAGAACTGATAAATATAAAGGAACATTTACGTCGCTTTTAGTTTTGAAAGCTCCAAGTGCGTTAGTGTTCAGAGGAGTTACAGTAGCAGGAACAGGAGAAGGAACAGTGAAAGGATTACCAGAACCAGAAGGGCTGCTAAGCTGTTGGGAGTAGCAGAATGAAGTAGTTGTCAGTTCTGAACGGACACTAAGCTTTCAGCAATTAATGTCTAAACTTATAAAAGATCCGAACGAGGGCTGTAACACTAAAACAGTAATATGGTGTTAGATCACTCAGACATCAGTTACCCATGGCTCATGGTATAAATGTTTCCAGATTTGTGCCAAGCATGAGTAGTGCAAAAGTAGCATCCCAACAGCCCAAAGAAATAATAAGCAGCATACTGCGGACAGAAGGGAATCCAGACGAGGCCAGGGAGTGCATACAGGAAGGGTGTAAAGCGCAGACCTCTGACAGAGTAGATGGTAAATAATCTGCATTAAGGAATCAATCCCCATCTCCCAGAGACTGCAGTGAGGAAGTACATTTAATATACTGAGGATCATGCTGCAACTGAATAAGTGGTATCTGCTGGCTCTTTAAAACTGTCTGGAAAGTAAGCTTCAGTGCATCGCACAAGACAGTTCTTGATATGTGCAACAAATGTAGAATGTTATAGCTATTGCACCAATCCTGAGCATGCGGCTGCCAGAACAGCTCCGAGAGAAAACTATGACTGTGAAAGCGGTCACATCCATGGCAAGTAGGCAAACAATGAGGCGCAGCTGTAGCCACTGAAGAGGTAGCCCAGTAGAGATGGTACAGCAACGGGACAAGGAAAGCCCAGCAGGTGGTAACGGCAGACAGCCATAATGGAAGCAGGCTGCGCAGTTTGGAGTGGTGCTAGGAGCACAGCAGGAGCCAAGGGAAAATCCAGGAACAGTTGACAGCAGCGACGTATGAGTGGCCGCACCTCGGTTGTACAGCGGTTGCAGTTCCAGCCTGCAAAACATGCTGGAAGGAAGTGTCAGAATGCCAGAGCACAGAGGACGCCAGCTGCAGAACAACAACTGGAAAGGTAAGGGAGCTGCGGTGAATGAACTTAGGCACAGCAGGCAGAAAGACCCCCCAAAAGAAAAAAAATCAGACAACAGAGCGAGAGGGACAGGGTGGGAGGAAGCATAATGGGAAGGGGAGCAAGCAAGGCAATGGGTAGGCAAGACAGGGGAGCAGGAGGCAGACAAGAAGGAATGGGAGGGGGCGGAGACCAGCTGCGCCGCCGAGAATCGAGTGCGACTCACTCTAAGCAGAGTGGCTGTAGCCTGCATGTTTAAGTAGGATGTGGGGGAGGAGCTCTTCCCCAACATAACTACAGGCATAGCCTTTCAATTAGTTACTGGTCAACAACTCCCAGAAAATGCAATGACATGAAAAACGTTGACAGACAGTACAGATAAAATGCACCAAAACATGAAGGCATATCTGATATCTGAATTCAGCAATGTCAATCACAAATGCACTACAGCAGATATTCGGACTGTGCATAACAGGAACTACCTAGGTGTGATGGTCCATTGAACTGATCAGAAAACTTTGACTAGAAAGTTGGCAACACTAGAATGCACGTGAATGCAAGGAATGCACACATGCAATGTTACTGAATCAAAACCTGAACAAGTTTACCTAGATATTGCATTGAGAACAAGGTTGTTAAAACTGTGACTGACAATGAGTCAAACTTTGTTTAAACATTTAAGGAGTTTGACAGAGATAATACCACACCCATCAGTTCCACAGATGGGATTCTGGAGGATGATGATGATGATGACAACGACCAGCATAGCCAGCAGTAAGGGGGAGGCAGCAGCTGTGCTAATGAAGTTGACAGTGACACAGTCAGAGATGTAATGACTTTTGCTGATGTATGCAGGATTCTGAACGATGGAGATGAAGACATGAAGGAGACCTACAACCTTCCTTCACATCAACAATTTGCAGCACATACCCTCAACTTAACAGCTGTGAAGGATATAGACCCTGCTACTGCAAATGGTGCTTACAGCAAGATCTACTGTAACACAAAAGCAAAATGCTCAGCTTTTTGGAACAAAGTTCACAGAAGTTCACAAACAAGTGAAATTGTTTCTGAAAACATTGGTACCAAGCAAGCTGATTATTCCCCATAACATCGAAGCAGAATTCTTATCACAGAGCTGTAGAAAAAGTAAGATCCATTGCAGAAAAAGCTGAAGAGGGTCTACATAACATCTGTGAAGAACTTGGCCTCTCAAGGTTTAGAAAAACTGAAATTGCTTTTGTGGTGGAGAACTGCAAAGTAATGCAGCCTCTTGCAAACTCATTGGATATTCGGCAAGCAAAAGCAAAATGCTACATGGGATAGCTTCTTCCAACATTGATCACATTGAAAAAGAAGTTGCTTGATACAAGACCACTATTGCGTTATGCCACTACCCTTCTTGATGCAGCTGTGAGAGCTGTGGACACTCTGTTTGGTACCAGGTGGAACAGAGGGAGGCAATTCTGTCCAGCATCATGCTAACACAATTTCATGTTTGGCGAATGCCAATGCGGATGAAGCATGTGCAGGTAAAAACATGCCTGAAAATGAATTGCAGACACATCAGGAAGATATTAGTTGAGGAAGTCAATAATCTGAAGACGGTCTTGAGGAGAATGATGATGATGATTTCTCTCAAATTTGAAAAAAATCAACAACCTAACCATGGTGGAGTTCTTCATGAGCTTGAACAGTATCTAAAGACACAAATAAAACAGTAGACACTTTGCAAACATGCTTGACAATGATGAAAACATGTCTGTGCTACAATACTGTATTTCCATTAAGTGCACCTGTTGAAAGATTATTCAGGATTGCTAGTCTGGTCCTTCCTGCTTGAAGAAATCAACTAGATGATGAAAACGTTAAGGTCCAGCTACTTTTATGTTGCAAATAAAACATACTGGGAATAGCAGTATTCTGTTGTGGATATTGGAGAGGCTAAAGCAATGATGATGGGCTGAGGGTGGTGTGGGCATCGTAAGTTACTGTAAATCCTTTAAAAAGATTTTTATGGAGCTTGCTCAGTGGCTTGGAGGGCTATGATGTTAGCATCTTACCTCCTGCCATGCTGGTGACCCAGGCTCAGGAATTGATATGGGTTGCTCAGGGGTCGGCGTGGGGAGGGAGGATTGAGCATCTGAGGAACAGCGCTCCTCCCTCTGGGAGGGGGCCACTGCAGCCTGCTACAGCACTGCCACCTGGAGATATCCAGATGGCAGTACAGGTCTGGGCGTGTCAGGGCATAGGGCCATGGCTGGACATGTCAGGACATCTCCACCGAAGCAGAACTCACTCATCACATGCACTGCACAGTCCTGACCCTAGGGGAAATCTACAAACCAAGGGGGAAAAAACTCCTTTGGCCACAGGATGAAGTCTGGTCCCTCACAGGCCCCACAATGGTGATTGGGCACCTAGCCACAGTCCAGAAGCCAGCCATCAGTGGGAAGGTAAATCCTGTAGAAGCTGGGTGACAGGGCTGGGGGAACGGATGGAAGGGGTCATACCAAGGGCAACTGGGAGCATAAACTGTGTATAGAAAAAAAAAGGTTTTCATGTGGCAGTGCCACCCATGCATCACTGGCTATGCCCTTAAGTTGCATTATACGTCCCACAATTATAACGAGAATAACTGTTGGTGTTTTGGATATCAGTTAAAACTATGTGCGCCTTTATAATTTATTAAACCAAAAATGACCTTATCTCATCATCTTTATCTGTTGCTGTTTTTGATGATAACTAAATGAAACACATGCTAATAATATTTGTTATGCCTGCCTGTTAATTGTATCATGATCCTAGACAATGATTTGCACTTAATGTTTATCTTACTGAAAGCTATGCTATCTTGTCTTCTTGTCGTCTCCATCTGATCCTAACCCATAGAAAATGAGCTGATCTGTGTTGCTATTTAGCACAGCAGACAGTACAAAGGAGGGCAACCAAAATAGTGCATAGCCTGCATCAAAGTCCTACAAAGAAACAGGAACTTCCCTATAGGAAGGGTGGGGGAATATGATAGAAACATACAAATACCTAACAGATAAAAACAGGGTACAGAAAGGAAGCATTTTCAAAAGAAATTGACGTTCCAGGACAAAGGATCACACAATGAAGGTGGAAAGGGGGAGGCTCAGAGAAAATGTGAGGAAGTACTTCTTCACAGAGAGGGTGGTGGACACATGGAACAGCCTCCCGGTGGAGGTGGTGGAAGCTAAGATGGTTACTCAATTCAAGAATGCATGGGACATATACAAGGGGATCTTGGAAGTAAGGTGGGGGTGAAGACCAAAGACTGAGTAGGGTTTGCAGTGTAGCTGTAGATAGGAAAAAATAGGGCAGACTAGATTCACCAAGACATCCTTATCTGCTGACATCTTCTATGTTTCTATGTTTAAAGCCAGTAGTCCTTCAAGAATTTATTTAGGGCTTAAGTGAAGTGTGAGAATTTTGTTTAGCTGGAACACCTGAAGAATGGGATATTAGAGAAATTATGGAATTTATGGTTGGCCAGAGACGGAAAGATATCACAAGTTCCAGAAATATAGGTAATAAAGGCTTTTACAAACTACTCAGGGTGGTTGACAAGATGTCCATTAACTAAAAATGACAAAAAATGTCCAGACTTAAGGTAATATTTTTCTTTTTTTTTAATTCTGTTTTTGCAGTCTGGATATATCTGCATGGATGTATGCATTAGTTCAGCCCTCTGGCTCCACAGACCCCTCTCACACCAAGCATCCTCCTGACTGCCCAAGTTGGGAGGCCTGTGGCTTGTCCCTCATAGCAGGGCTCCCTGAGGACTTGGCAGAGAGACTAAGATCAATCTATATATCCCCTGCTGAGGCTTACATCAGGTGTGATTTTGGGGGGAGGAAGTCACAGGTCACCAGGTGTCATACTGCATGAATCTCCAGAGGGCTTTCCTGCTTGAGTGTGGAACCCCTGGTGGCACAGATTTGCAATGATGTCAGTACAAATTGGGTGTGCTCCTGCACTCTAATTGAAGATTTCTGCTGTGTCCACCAATCAAAGCTGACGCACTGGTCCCAAGTGCACCTGCCCCTAGCCTCCATTAGGATTCAAGGTATTGCTGGGCGCAAGAAGCCTCCCTCCCTAGAGGAGAAGAGCAGTCCATTGTATGTTCAGCAAGAACACAAAACATTGCACTTAGGCTAGCAGAATATATGTGTGACCTTTCCTCATACTCCCTGAGGAAGGGTCACATCTAGACCCAAAGAACTGTGGTTTTGGTACTGCATTTATTGACTCCATGGGAAAAAAAAAAAGTGAATTTTTGGCTCGGTGGCATGGAGGGCTGAGGCAACGTGCCTTACCTCCTGCCACATTGGTGACCCACGTTCGGTGGTGAACACAGGTTGCAGGGAGTCAGGTGGGGAGGGAGAGGACTGAGCATCCAGAGGACAGCTCTCTTTTCCTGGGGAAGGTTGTTTGGTAGTGCCACCGAATGACTACCCCAGGTCGAGGCCTGAGGGTAATGCAGGTCGAGGACACCAATGAAGGGAGGGTGCTGCGAGACCCTGCAGCATTCATACACCTCCACATACACACGCAGACGTGCATGCCCCAGCAAAAAGAGGGAGGGACAGAAAATGGAAAATTGGGAGCATGCTGGCAGGCTATATGAAGCACGAGCCATGCTCTTGACCCGCAGCCCTGACAGGCAAAACTGGATTAATGGGCACTGGAGGGGTGCTCCCCGGCCCTACCATGGGGGAAAATCTGTGGGGAAATTCACTGGTATCAGGCTGGGGTCAGGGGAGAGAGAGACCCAGCTAGCAGGACAGACCCGAGTTCTCTCCTGGAGAGAGTCAAAGCCCGTCTGACAGCAGGAGCCCCAGGAGAAAGCCAGGAAGAAAAAAATAAGTGAGTTAAACATAGCACTTCTACAAGTATTTTTGCTGGCCTGAGTACGATACTTCATGTGTTTGTTGTAGTAGCCTGTTTCACTCATACCAGCTAGACAGGGCTGTGAGCACATGGCTCCCTGTGTCCCATTGGACACTCATCCTCCTGCCCCTGGCTGGCCCTCTGATGATCTAGAGTTTACTCCCGAACCTCAGTCATCAGTGTTGTCAGTGGTGGCACTATTGCTGGGCCCATGGGCTGGCATGACTTATGGTCATTTTAAACTTTTCAGCAAGTTCCCAAAGGATCCAGCATTGGCATTGTTTGTACTTGAGAATTTATGCTGAAAGATGGAAGATTTATCTTATCTGATGCTATTTATGTATTCATTTTGAAGACTTCTGTAGTTACACCAGTCAAGCTTACAGTTAGATATTTTTACTAACTTTTCTTCAGGCTCTATCTTTGATTTGCTGGGATTTGTATTGATGGGAGGACAACCAAGGTGCACTGCAGTTTAATCTGCTTCATTCTTACAGGGTCCATCTCTGATTTTCCAGAAATTGCATAGAAACATAGAAGTTGTCAGATAAGGACCTCTTGGCCCACCTAGTCTGCCTAATTTTCCCTACGTACTGTGCCACCGCAGATCCTACTCGGTCTCCGGTCATTCCCCCCCCCTTGCCTTATTTCTAGGGTCCTGTTGTGTCTATCCCATGCATGCTTGAATCCTATTACCATTATAGCACCCACCACCTTCGCTGGGAGGCTGTTCCAGGCTTCCACTACCCTTTCTGTGAAGAAGTACTTCCTCACATCCTCTCTGAGTCTCCCCCAACTCCAGCTTCATAGCATGACCCCTTGTCCTTGAGCATCTTTTTCTATGTAAAGTGCTATCCTCATGTACCTTATTAATGCCTGTGCCATATCTGAATATTTCTATCATGTCCCCCCTTTCCCTCCTTTCCTCTAGAGAGTATGTATTTAATTCTTTGAGTCTTTCCTCATAGAGCTTTTGATGCAAACCCTGCACCATTTTTGTTGCTCTTTTCTGTACTACCTCCACCCAATCTATGTCCTTCCGGAGATGGTGCCTCCAGAACTGGACACAGTACTCGAGGTGGGGCCTTGCCTCACCATTGATCTATACAGGGGTAACACTATCTCCCTTTTTCTGCTGGTGATACCCCTCCCTATGCACCTGAGCATCCTACTAGCTTTCCCCACTGCCATATCATACTGGTTTACTACCTTCAGGTTATCAGAAATAATTATCCCCAGATCCCTTCCCTGTTTTGTGATTGCCAATACCTCCCCTACCAATTGATATGTTGTCCCCAGGTTTGTGCCCTAAGTGCATGATTTTGCACTTTTTTGCATTGAAACCCAGTTGCCAAACCCTTGATCAGTTTTTCAGCGTTTTCAGATCATCACTCATTTTTTCCAGCCCCCCCAAGTGTGTCCACTCTGTTGCAGATTGTCCACTCTGTTGCAGATTTTTGTGTCATCCATGAACAGACATAATTTCCTTTCCAGTCCTCCTGCAATGTAGCTAATAAAGTAATTGAAGAGGACCAGGCCCAGTACTGACCCCTTTGGCAAACCGCTGGTCACTTTGCCTTCTTCAGAGTGAACACCATTTACCACCATCCTCTGACTCTTATTGTTAAGCCAACTTCTTACCCATTTTACTTGCTCTGTGTTGAATAGTGTTGAAGGCCTTACTGAAATCCAGGAAGGCCACATCCACCACCCTGCCCCAATCCACATCCCTGGTCACCCTGTCAAAAAACTTGATCAGGTTTGTCTGGCAAGATCGCCCCCCATGAAACCAGGCTGCTTCAGATACTGTAATCCACTAGTCACAAGGAATTCTCCAATTCTTTCCTTCAGTAGTGTTTCCATTACTGTATCCACCACCAAAGTCAGGCTAACAGGTCTGTAATTTCCCGCCTCTTCCCTATTACTACTTTTGTAAAGTGGGGCCACATCTGTCCTCCTCCAGTCCCCCAAAACTTCCCTCGTATCTAGTGGACGGTGGAACAGGGTTGTCAGAGTGGCAGCCAGCACCTCCTTGAGCTGACTCAGTATCCTAGTGTGTACCTCGTTAGGCCCCAATGCCTTGTTCACTTTTAGTTGTGCTGTTTCCTTGAGGACTCTCACCTCTGTAAAACAACTAGTATCCACCTCCCTTCGTTTAATGCCATTGTCCCTTATCTGTGGCCTGTCACCTACCCCTTCCTCCATAAATACTGAAAAAAAGTAATTGTTCAATATGTCTGCTTTTTTTTGGTCCTCTTCCACACAAACCCCTCCTTCCCCTTTTAGCCTTACTAGCCCTCCTTTGGTCTTCCTCTTTTAGCTTATATAGCTAAAGAATGTTTTATCCTCCTTTTTTACTGACTTGACAATATTCTCCTCCATTTGTGCCTTTCCACTCCTAACTGCTTTCTCTGCCTTCATTTGCTTCTCCTGATATCTCTCCCCATCCTCCTTCTCCTTCTGTTGTCTCATACCTTCTAAACGCTAGCTTATTTGCCATTACTTTCTCTACTACTTCTTTAGAGAACCATAATGGTCTCTTTTTTCTCCTGCCCTTGTTAACCTCCCTGACACAGAGGTTTGTTGCCTTCTCAATGATCTCCACTATTTTTTCCCACTGTTCCTTGACTCCACTCTGTTTCCCCATCCCTGCTAGGGCATCCCTGAGGTGTTCTCCAATTTTCTTAAAATCAGCCCTCCTGAATTCCAGGACCCTCATTTTAGTGTGGTTTAATTCTGCCCCAGTTTTTTATAATGAATCACACCATATGATGATCACTGGTTCTCAGGTGGCTACCCACCGTGACATCACCAACACTGTCTCCATTTGTCAGCACCAGGTCCAGTATTGCCCCCATAAGTGGGTTTCCTAACTAGCTACCTGTGGAACGCCCCCCTGCAGGAAGTCCAGGATGGCCCTACTTTTAATAGCTGGGAGGTTCCAATCCACATCAGATAGACTGAAGTCCCCCACCAACAATACCTCCCCCTTGCTTGCATCCTTTGGATTGCTTCCAACATATCCTTGTCCACCTCTCCCCCCATGATGGATGTCTGTATATCACTCCTTTGTGAATAGCGGTCCCCTTCCATGTCTCCAGGGTGACACACAATACCTCTGTGCCTCCCTGCTCTCCATGTATTTCCATAGCTTTTATGTTTTCCCTCACATAAAGAGCCACTTCTCCCCTTTTTGTTTACCTACCCTGTCCATTCTGAATACAGCATAACCTGGTAAGGCTACATCCCAGTCCTGGTTTTCATTGCACCAGGATTTGGTAATTGACACTATGTCCAGGTCTGCTACTGCCATGGTGGCCTCTAGGTCTGTAATCTAGTTGCCCAGACTTTGAGCATTTGCACACATGGATCACCAGATAGTACTGCCACCCCTCCTCATTTTACCCATTTGCTGTCCATTATTTCCTCCACTATTCTTCTTACATAATCTCCCTTTCCTTCTAACCCCTGGATTCTTATCTTAATTGGTTCCTTTTGGGATTTCTGTCCTGCAGGATTCCTACTACTCACCTTGTAAGTCTGTGGGAGGGAACAGTTTATGTCTCACTGCCTCATTCCATCTCCCTCCTTGGCCAGTTTAAATGCTCCCCAATGTAGCATTTAAACTGTTCACTGAGGATCATGGTTCCCCTCTTGGATTGATGCATTCCTTCACCCTTGTACAGGCCTTTATCCCTCCAGGTGGGGCCCCAGTCTCCAATGAGTCAGAATCCCTCCTCACTGCACTATTCCTTCAACCATGCGTTGAAGTTCTTGGTACAGAGAATCCTGTCCTTCCCCCTGTTGTTGACAGGTAGCATCTCCAAGAAGGGCACAGATCATGCTAATTGCCTAGGACCCCCTCCACAATTCCCTGAACTCCTCCTGAACTATTGCTGGCTCATCCCTAGCCAGGTCATTAATCCCTAGCTGAACAATGATGTCCAGCTCTCCCTTCTTTCCTGCTGCCCCAGCGATCCCTTGGATCCTCTTTCCATCCCTTCAAGCCATGGCACCAGGAAGGCAACTAACTTCCCCTTTCTCATCCCTACAGTACCTGCCTCCAACTATATCCCCTCACTATGGAGTCCCCCACCAGCATTTGCGTCCTCCACCTCTGGGGTCCTCTGACTCCCCCTTGGGGTCTCTACTATGGAGGACCCCCACATCCACCCCAGTCACTATTTTGGGTGCCTCTGTGGGACATTCCCACCTGGCCAGTGCAGCATAGGAGTTTCATAATGTTACTAGATGGGGTTTGTTCCTGCACTCCACCACCCTCACCCTCCCCGGGGCTCACCATTGTCTAGCTGTTCCTCCTTCCTGGCATCCCTTGAGGTAGCAGAGGCAGACTAGGTGGTCTCTGGGTGGGGAAGTAGAACCTCCGAACCCAAGCAATCTTGACCTTGAGTCTAGCAACTTGTTCCCTCAGTCCAGAGAGGTACACATAGATGGGGCACCAACATAGCCTTCAGAAGGTCTCTCTGAAGACTGCTACCCCACAGCCACTACACCACTCCCATCATATTTCCTTTCTATGCTGCCTGTTTTTGCTTTGCCTTTTGAAACCTCTTTGTTCCCTTACCCTATATTGGATGTTTCACCTACTCCAAACTTTTTTTGTCTTTGTAAGACCCTTGTGTTCTCTTACCTTATATAAGGTGGTTTACGTACTCCAAATGATGTTTTGTCTTTGTAAACCCTTGTATTCCCTTACCCTATATAAGGTGCTTCACCTACTCCCAACTTTTTTTTTGTCTTTGTAAAACCCTTGTGTTCCCTTTACCCTATTTAGGGTGTTTCGCCTACCTCCAACTTTTTCTGTCTTTGTAAAACCCTTGTGTTTCCTTACCCTATATAAGGTGCTACACCTACTCCCAATTTCTGGTCTACCTTTGACTCTTCTCCCTCCCTTGCAGAGTGTGTTAAAATAGGATTTTAAACCAGAATCTTACCACAGTTGTTAGTTTGACTCTTTTGGCCCTCTGCTTCCTCCTGTGGATGCCTGATTCCTCCAGACACCTGTTTCCTCCTACACTTACCTACTGCTGAGGTGTAGAGTGAATGGCCACTGGCTGCCTCCCTCCTAGCAGACTCCCTTTTGATGTCCTCTGTGCTGCGGTCCTTCGCGCGGAGGTCCACTTGATGGATACTTCCTTAAGAAGGAGCCAAAAGTTCCCTAATAACATTTGCTATGATCCAATTGGTTAGGAGGGGTCCTGTTTCTTCCTATCCACCTCCTCTCTTCTTGCTCCGGGAAGTAGCCCTGCAACAAAGAAAAAAAAAAAACACAGGCAGCACAGAAACAGTCAAAAGCTCCTACAAACAATCACACTGACTGCATGAAGCACACCTGAAAGAGTGTGAGTGTTTTCTCCTTCCCAAACCTTTTCAAAGATCCCTAACAGTGTTTGCCATGATCTGATTGGCTGGGAAGTGTCCTGTTCCCACCTACCCACTTTCTCTCTCCTCGCTCCAGGAAGTAGCTGCGCAACAATGAAAAAAGCTCACAGGCAGCACAGAAACAGTAAAAAGCTCCCCCAAACAACCATGCTGACTGCAAGATGCACTCCTAAAGGAGTATGAGTGTTTTCTCTTTGCCAAACCTTTTCAAAGCTCCCTAACAGCATTTGCCGCAATCTGAATGGCTGTGAGGTGTCCTGTTCCCCGCTACCCATTTCCTCTCTCCTCACTCCTGGAAGTAGCCCTGCAACAAAGATCGGAGGAGATCCATGGAACATTGCAGAGTCCTACTGATCCTCAGCAAGCTATTTGAAAAGGTGGTAGCCACTCAGTTAACTGAATATATACTGAAGTGCAATCTTCTGACCTCCTGAATGCATGGTGTTCTCAAATAGCCGAATCAGAGTAGTGTTACTGTGCTAAGTCATAATATAAAGATATCATGAATAAAGGTTATTTCCCTGGAAAGGTAAAATTGCTTCACCAGGAAAGGCACACTAAGCCAGAGAGTGTTTCCAGGTATGACCAGGGAGCATAAGGAAGTTAAGTGACTTGCTCAGGATCACAAAGTGGGAGCTGATGGGATTCAAACCCAAATCTCCAGATTTGCAACTCAGTGTCCTTAACCACTATGCTATGCTATGCTGCCTCCTAAGGAGCAGTTTTTTATTGACTTTCCAAAAGCCTTTGACCTCACAGATCACACTGTCCTCTGTCACAAATTAACTAAAGCTGGCTCTCCTCTTATGCTTCTGCCTGATAATTGACTTGCTCCAGGACAGACAGCAATTTGTTAAATTTGGTGATGCATTCTCCAGTCTACTTTCCATTAACTCAGGTATTCCCCAGGGCTCCATTCTCAGCCAGCTTCTCTTCTCTATTTTTATTAATAACCTTCCCTCATTCTCTACCTTCCTTTTTTGTACTGCCTTCCCAGGCAAACTGGTAAATCTTCAATCATGATTTTTGAAGGTCAGCCATGACTGATTATTATTAATCATCAAATGTTACCATAAGTTCATCAAAGGAGATCATGATCTAAGATCATCATCTAGATCATGATTTAATAATCAAACACACACTTTCAAATTACCAACTGATGATTATTGATTATTATAAAAAGGGTCTGAGAAATTGAGCTTTCTGGTTGGCTGCAAATATTCTAACAGCCTTATGTTAATCTTTTATTAACATACATGTAGAGCTAAGCCATATGCTGAACAAGGTTTAACACTGTTTAAAAACATTTTTTATTATAATAGCAATAAGGCACTCCAAGGGATTATGTTAATGGTCAGTTAGTCACCCTCTAGGGGCATGTGGCACTTGGCTACACCTCGTGCCACAGTACACCCCTAGAAGGTGATTAACAGACCATTAACATAACCCTTGGTCATGGCTTACTGCTTCATTTTTTTAGTCTTAAATCAGCATGATGGTTGTTGATGATCTTGGATGATCAAGTGATGATCATTGATGAATATATTAGTTCAGTGTTATAAGATTGCAAGTCACAGAAGTAATACTTAACGTTTTATTTGTTAATTATGAAACTATGAATGTAACATATCAGCAAAGACAATTTCATTATGAATTATAATGTAAATCATGTGAAGTCAAGTTTTAATCCCATTAGGAAGAGTACATGCAATGCATGGTATAGAATACATATTTGTGTACCTAATTTGCATACAGTATTTCAGCAGCACAGTTTATGGAACAAAACAATGGTAATTTCTATTTTTAAATTAATTTTGCATTGACTGTGTTAGTTTACAGACTATTAGGAAAGGTGCTGAGCACAAACCAAATACTTTTAGGAACTTACTACAAACATAAAAGGAACCACTTAATGGGGATATATAAACCAATATGAGCCTTTTTAACTCCAGTAAGACATGAGGTATCAGAGTAAGCATAACTGAAACCAGTGGGTTTCTAGAGAAAAGGTATCATAACTGATCATTCCAGTAAAGATGTATAAATACAAGATTGTGACAGAGTGACCCCTATCATAGTGGACACCCCCTGGGATATTTGAAACCCCTTCCCCAAGCAGTTTAAATGTTTTGTATAATGTCCAACATGCTGGTTGGCTGGTTATGAATTAAAGGGTACCAAAACAAGTAGTTTTTTAAAACTGCAAACTCCAAAATTTGGCTTCATAATAAGGTAAAGTAGAGGCTGCTGTTTACATTTATGCTAAAACTGCATTTATGTAAATAATATAAATACAGTTTTATAGCTTTTGAAAAATGTAAACATCAGTCTTTCACTTTCAAAAAAACAGCCTTGGTTTCTCCCTAAGATGGCTGCCAAGTGTGTTAAGTGATGAGTCATGATGACATCATCTGAGCCAAAGACAGAGACCCACATATATTTCTATAGTGCTTACTAGTTCTTCTTTCCCTCTTTGTTTTGAATTGTTGTACCAGAATGATCAACACCATGTATTAACTCGTGGATTATTTTGATCAGTACACATGTTAGGCTATGATTTTGTTCATTTAGTTTACTTTAACTTGTGGAAAATGTTTTGCAATCCAGCTGATTTTTTCTTTGGCAAACTGCATTACAGTACAACACTTCAATTATTTGATGATCTAGTGATTACGTGATGCACTGAATTTTGTTTTTTGTTAGCCAGGAGAGACACACTAAGCTGAAAGCTTGTTTACAGGTGTGGTCTGGAAGCACAAGGAAGTTTAATGACTTGCTCAGGGTCACAGATCAAAGTACTGGTCTGGTTCAGTTCCAAAGCCCATGCTCTCTTGTTAATCCACAAATAAGGCTTTCTTTTTCCATGTGAACCTCCTGCATCTAGCCTACCTTCTGTTGAACACTCCACCATCCATATCCTGTCTTTGGTACTGCCTGGTGCTGCATATGTGCTTACGGTCTCATGAAGAAAATTATCATACCTCAGATTGTAATCTTGTACCTCAGAGAGTTGTGCACACCTGTACCAATATGCATCATCAGCTGGCACTGTTAAGAAATATCTCCCAAATCACTCTCCAGTCCACATTCTCAGTGTTTGACTTCAGCTCCAACATTAAACATTGAGTGGATCACCACCCTTCTGCACAGTGACGGTAGTAAGTACAGTTCCCCTGTTGTGTTTTTTCCCACCTCATTAACCAAGAACTAGATCTTCCTGGAGGGCCAAGCAATAAGCATCATGACCCATCAGAAAAACTGCTGTTCATGCCCTCATAAAGGCTGCACTTACAATGGGTAACAATATTATTAGCAGGAGAGGCATACTAATACCTTGAGCAAATCCACCCGACTTCCATTGTCAGTCTACTCCTTTACCTGTGATCTGCAGAACCCCGCAGGACAGTTCCCAGCAATTCTTCTCCAGTACTTTTCTGTGCTGTACGACACAATTCGAGTTGGCTGGCTACCACCCTTCCAAATCTTGAATGAGCTATATACAACTCCCTCAATACTGTCCTAACAAACATAAACATCTCCCTACACTGAATTCAAGTAACAGTTTAGGTGCAGCCCTGCCACTCTGAGTATTTTTCATCACTGGCTACTCTTATCCACAGTCAGGTAGTGATCACGATGTTGGCAGCCCCATATTTCAGATTTCACAGTGATCTGCTCAACGTCCTCCTTCATGTCTTCAACTAACCTGAATATAGCTATACCCTGCTGGAATGGCCTCTTCAATCCCTCTCTAGCATTCATTCTTCTCACCTGCACCCCACACCAAAAATTGGTGAGTTCACCACCCTTCTGCATCATGAATGTGGTTAGTACAGTCTCCCAGGTTATTTTTACATATTAATAATAAACTTTATTTTCTGGTAAGCCAGGCTGATAGCTGCATTGTACAAGTGGAAAAATAGGCTTTCCTACCTATGTAAGAGCTAAGCCACCTATGATTAGGCACTATTAAATGACATGCATAATGATGTGCACATCCATCATTTAGCAGTGTCTAATCAATTTAAGTCAGTGTCAGTTGCTCAGTAGGTAGCACACTCGCCTCTGAGGCCAGGAGATCAGAGGGCTGTGGGTTCAGTTCCCACATCTGACACTTGGGTTAATATCCCAGTACTGACACTGTAGTGCAGCATGAGAGGGGTGCTGCACTTCTGAGGCACCATCTTTCAGATGAGATGTTAAACCGAGGTCCTATTTGCCAGGACTGGTGGTAGTTCAGGTGAGTGTTAAAGATCCCATGGCACTTATTGAAAAGAGTAGGGAAATTTCCCCTGTGTCCTGGCATAATTTCCCTCATTCACTAAAAATACCACCAACAGCTTAATCTGGTTCATGGTCAGTTGGCATTCATCTTTATCCCCCTTCCCTAGGTCATGCCTGAAAATAGGCAGGATTTATCTAGTGCACGTACCCGGTCAACAAAACTAAATAAATAAAGGTAGCCAAGATCTTTTAAGGATAGGAAAGCCTATCATTCCCCTTGTTCCCTGTTGCTATCAGCCTGACTTACTGGAAAGATATGTTTATATTTGATATGTCAAAATAAAACGGGGACTCTACTACTTGCATTCATGATGCAGAAGGGTGATGAGCTCACCAGAGTTTGGTGAGAGGAGGAATAGTGATGAATGGGGGGACTGAGAAGGCCACTGTTGCAAGGTACTGCTATATTCAGGGAAGGGGGAAGACAGAGGAGAGAAATATGAGCAGATTACTGTGAGAAATAAGATGTAGGCTGCCAGCACCTTGATCACTACCTGACCCTGTTGTCCCGGCCAACATTCCCCTTCCCATAAAACCAGTTCATGCAATTGTCCAAAGCTGTGTGTGGATATTAATGTATGAAATGGCTGCCACTACATATTCAGTCACTTCACTAGTAGTCTAGTATTGCTTGTAAAGCACTTTGAGATACAATGTGCATGAAAACCACTATATAAATGCTGATTTTTCTTCTTCTTATTATTTCCCATGGAAAAAGAAGACAAGACAAGCATATGTTTGAGTTTTGAGAAAGTATGAACTCTAACATTGGACTGAACATTAACTTTGCTACAAAAAAGTGGTGGCTCTAGGAGGTGGTGATGGGTGTGGCTGCAACCCCCCCCACACACACACATAGTAATGTACTTGCATGCTGCTGCTGCATTTCACTTTGTTGAAGAAATCTGGTTTATTGATTGTACAAATGTTTACATTCAAACTATGGATTACATTTGTAGGTTCTGTCAAAAACATGCTAGAAAAGAATAGCTGAAAATATAAAGATTTAATAAAAATGTTAAAAAGTGCATATTAAGCATGCACACCACCCCAGCACCCCCCACTGTAGCATCTTGGATCCACCATAACCACTAGACCACCAGGTTATTCAAGATTTGTACTGCACTGTGGTTTGCCACAGAGAAAGTCGGTTGGATTAAAACACAATTTCAGCATGTTAAAATAAACAAAATGAACAGAACCATAGCATAACGTGTGTATTGTACAAAATAATGCACATGGTTTTGACCTTTTGGGTGAAACAATTCTAAATAAAGGGAAAAAATAACTAGTTAGCACTATAGAGAGCCATATATCTTTCTGACTTAGGCTCAAATGATGTCATCACATAACACATTTGGCGGCCATTTTAGGAAGCAGGTAAGACAGTTTTTTTGAAATTAGAGGGCTGATTTTACAGTATTCAAATGCTCTGGTACCACATTTAGGTAAATTATATATATGTAGTTTTAGCCTTAAGGAATACAGCAGCCTTTCCTTTAGTCACCTACGGAGTCACAGTTTTGAATAGTTTGTTGTCAACATGTTGTTTAGGTATCCTTTAAGTGCTGAAGTAATTATAAAGCTTTCTGTGAATATTAACCTAAAAACAAAACTAAGAGTACAATTACGAAGTGAGAGGGCTGTCTTAATATAAGAATAACAAAAACTTGTGTCTGTGTTTTCTAGATGTTAGCAGCCCCCTTTAAGATATATTTTGCAGCAGACAGCATGAGGTAATTTGACCATGCAGGAGAGTTTATGAGAGCACAAAATGTTCTGACCTCAGGTCTGATCTTTAGCAGTGTTGTAAACAAGTTATGTAATGTGCTCCAGGTGCCAAATAACTGTTCTCTGTGGTGCAACAGTGGCCTTTAGTGGCTAGTTATATGTTATGTCTGCTGTTACTCAAAAGGCAGGGGAAATTATTTTTCTAACTTCTAGTGAGTTTGTAAAAAGCCCTACCTCAGTGCTGAGAGAGGATAGATAGGGTGGTCAGTTGAATACTGACTACGAAGGTGAAAGACCTCCTGGTAGTGTGTGCTTTCACACTGTTTGATTCGTGCTAGGTTAAAGAAAAGCATTAGAAACTGTTGAAGCTAAGCAGTTGTCTGACTTACCATTTTGCTTTCTGTATATTTTACTTGATGAAAATAAAAATGATAAACGCAACCATACTTTTTTTTTTTTATGAACCTGACTTGTGGGCTGCCTGAAATTGTATTATCCTAAACCCACGTCCAGTGACAAAGATCAATTCCAAATGTATAGAGAAAAGATAAATTGATTTTTTAAATGTATTTCTGTAATCTTGACCATGGGCAATCATGAAAAATCATGATGATATGAGATCATCATTAATCATAATCACCATCTCTATAACTTCATGTTTTTTGACTGGTGGCTATTTAACGTTGATAGTTAATTATTGTTAATGATGATTGCAGTGATGGTTTTTGATGCTTAAACATGATCTCTGAACATAACTGGATAATAATCATTCATGATACATCATTAAAGAATCATCATATTTTTGGCTGGGCTGTATGCCTTATTACCTATAAATTAATTCCTGTAATATGCTACTTCACATATAACCTCTGTATGTAAGTGTTGTATGTTTGTAAATTATGACTCTAGAACCTTTGAAAATAGACCCTTGCCTGAAGGGATTTTGCGTGTAATTAAAAAAAAAAAGTTAACTACAACTAAATGATGTATTTTGATGATATTTCCTTTTATTATAGCTCGCGTTTCTCCTCCCACCTAAATGACAAACTCAGCCCCTGCCTTATACAAAACTCATTTGCTGCCATCAAGTTAGTTCTAAATACCACCAAAACCTGAGAAACAAGCACAAAGACTAGCATGTCCAAATACCCTGTCTGTCTGCTGCACTGATGACTCTCATCTCTCCATCGTGGAGGAATTTAAATACCTAGATGTCATGCGAAATTCCACCCTTGAATTCTCCAGTAATTAATCCACCATTGGCAAATCTGTTAAGCCAAGGCTAGATCTGGACTACCGCCGCTGCTGCTTCTTCACTCCTAATGTGAGACTGGCTACTGCCCAAGGTGTCCTCTCCAACACTGAGTGAAATTCTCTTATTTTCACAGATGGCCCTCAAACTGTCCTTCACAATTAGGATGTGGCCTACAATAATATCTGCTGATGTGAATTGTCCTCCCCTGGCTAACTAATCACTACACAATCTATTTCTCCCTGGGATGGTTTTTCCTCTCTTCATTATGCTATTACACACTGGGGTGCTTGCTCTTCAACCAACCACAACTATTCCTCTGACACAATATTCAGTGGAGCCAGCCAAGATGCAACACAGTAACTTGCAGTAAATGACATGTCACAAAATACTGCATAACAAAAGGGCTTATCATTAAATTACACTGTTCCCTGCAGCCTATTGCAATAACACAGCAATATACTGCAATATCCTGCAATAATAAAGCATTAGACTGCATTGTATCATGGCTGGTGTCACTGTACCCATCTTTCCCATTCCCTCTGATTTGTAGGCACTACCCTCCTCTCCATCCCTGCATGTGCTACAGAATGGATGATTGGACCTTCTCTTTTTTTCCCTTAGGTTCTGGAACTCCATCCCTCCTTAGGTAGCTAGAGATCAGGCAGGGTTTGTGCTGATAGTATAGGCAGGGAAAAATGGGAAGACTTGAAGAACAAAGGAAACATACAGACAAAAGGATTTCACATCTTGCATATGCCCAGGCCACAGTTTATCACCTTTCAGGAATTTTAACACATCATGTGATGCTGGATCTCAACAGTTCATCATTTGCTGTGGATGTAATTTACTATCAGCATTTTCATTTAAATCAACTTTACATGTGCTTTGTCTCTAAGGGCCTAAGTTAGCAGGGAAGCTACCTCAGAGGAACTGCCATCCTATCCTCCTCTCCTTTCCTGTTATGCCGTTCAAATATGTTTTACCCAGCTACTCTCATACCTGGTGGAACTGCCATATTTGCCCTGTTCACACTCTCAGGACTCCTAATTGCAGGCATGTGTCTACCTGCCCCCTCGGGAGCAACCAGTCCATGACTGATACCTATAGTACCATAACCTTCCCCCTAAATCTGACCTCTTCCACACATAAGCTACATGGGGACTTACTGTATGCCGATAGGTCTCGGCTCTGTCATCCCCATTGGCATGACAGAGCCGATAGGTCTCGGCTCTGTCATCCCCATTGGCATGACACCTTGGCAATCTTCTATCAAATCTCCTTTAAGCAGCGAACCTCCATGCGATGCCATGATAACTGCAGGTTATATACCCGCTCCAAAAACTATTTAAGGAGTACCTGAAAAGATTAATAGTGCTGCTCTTATTGCTCTTTGGCAATATACATCCTAATCCTGGACTTCCCCACTGCTCAAACCACTCACCAAGAAATACTGGTGGTCTAACAGTGGCGTCACTAAACATTTGCAGCCTTCTTCCAAAATTTGACAGACTACAAGTATGGACCACCAGACATAATTCAGATGTACTCTTGGTAGTAGAAACCTGGCTCTCTCCTAATGTCCCTGACATAGCAATCCTAGTTCCTGGCTACACAGTATTTAGATGTGATTGCCTTTCTCAGCTTGGTGGTGGATGTGTGATCTACGTAAAGGGCACTTTGCAGGGCCTGGAGATTCCCACCCCTGGTTGTGGTGATTTAATCCAAATGCTAGCCGTTAAATTGATTCTCAGTGCACATAACAAAACACTCACCATGCTTTCTGTTTACATCCCTCCAAGGCACACTAAATCTGGCTTTGTGTCTTTCATAAATGCCTTAAGAGGGATGAGCCTTCACTCAGAATTTATAATGCTTGGAGATTTTAATATAAACTGGCTCTCCCCTAACGTCACTGATGCCAAGGATGCATTATCTGCTATCCACCTTCCCCAGCTTGTAGAAGCCCCAACCAGGAGGAACTACAAAACTAGGACCAATACCTTATTGGACTGGATGCTAGCTTACCGGCCAGATAATATCAAGGGCACCTCTGTCCTACCAAACTGTATTAGTAATCATTCCCCTGTCAAGTTTTACTGGTCCAATAAATACTGCAAGCCCCCTGCCAGAACTGTCACTAGCCAGGTCCTCATTCTGGGACACCTTGAGCTACTGAAAGCTGACCTGAGGATCACCGATTGGTCTAATCTATATACAGCCAGCAATGCTGACACTGCATTGGAACTCTTCATTGACCTCTTTAATGCAACCTGCGATAAGCATGCCCCCTTAAAAACTACAAAAATCAAGGGAACCCATAATCCCTGGATCACCCTTGCTCTTCTTGATCTACTAAAACACAAGGATCACCTCTGGCACATCTCTCAAGTGCTGGGGACACATGTTAACCTACAGAGGTACAAAGCAGCGAGAAATGAGTGTACCCGTGCTATCCGTTCTGCTAAAGGCCAGTATTTCAAAGAAGCCCATTCCACCTCCTGAAACGATAGCAGGACATTCTGGAAGAACATCCAAGGCATCACTGGTAAAGACCCCAAAACTACCCTGAACATGCTGAACATCGATGGCACCCCTACCGTGGACCCAAACGCTATCGCGAACGCTTTCAACAATGCATTTACAGATCTTAGCAACATTCTTCCCCCTGACTACTTCATGGTTACCCCCTCAGGTATGAACACTGCAGCCCAGAACCCACCCCAAGACCACCCACCATTTTACTTCAAAGCAGTGTCCATAAATGCAGCCAGACGTTATCTTAAGAAGGTATTGGGGAAAGCTAGATTCATTGGGGATTCCTTGTACTTAAAGTTTGTTGCCTTTACCTTTGAGGAAATCCTCACACCTCTTACCGAAATAATCAACCCGTCACTCTCTCAATCACAATTTTCATATCTTTGGAAATCAGCAGTGGTCACCCCAGTGCACAAGAGTGGCGACCAAGCACTGCAGGGAAATTACCACCTGATCTCTATTCTTCCGCCAATCTCTAAGGCCCTGGAGCACATTGTGGCTGGCCAGCTCGTAGATTATCTGGATAACTACCAACTCCATTGTCCCCAACAGCATGGGTTCAGGCGTGGGCATAGTACCATCACTGCTGTCATGGAGTTTACAGGCTTTATCCATAACTCTCTGGAATAAGGGCTCTTAGTAGGGGCAACTTTCATAGACCTTACCAAGGCCTTTGACACGATCTCCTCATCAGACAACTCTCCTCCATTGGTCTTTCCTCTGACAGTACCAGCTGGTTCTCCAGCTACTTAAGCAGCCAAATGCAGCAGGTAAAAATTGGTAATGCCCTGTCCGATAGCAGGCCTGTATGCTCTGGAGTCCCGCAGGGATCTATCTTGGGTCCATTGATTTTTAGCATTTTCCTCAATTCAGTACCACGAGCTTGTTGAGACCACATACTTCTATACGCTGATGACACTGTACTTTTTACCAGCAACATGGACTCTCACCTTCTCCAGGACCAACTTCAGCAATCCTTTACATCTGCAGAGAAGTGGTTTCAGGATAATAAGCTCGTCCTTAATTATAACAAGACTAAGACAATGTTGTTTTTGACCTCCCAAAGCAGACACAAAACTTCCCGCTTACCATTATTAATGACACTAGCTCCCCTTTTTAACTGGTTCACCATTTTAAGTACCTGGGATAACTATTGACTCTACCCTGTCTTTCACCCAGCACATCGACCGAACAGCCAAAGCTATTAACCAGCATTTAGGAGTTCTATATAGGAACAAACATAATCTCACTCCTGAAGCACTGAACATGGTCATCCACAGTTCTGTGGTCTCTCTCTCGGACTATGGTATTGTCATTTGTAGTGCGGCTACTGACACTGCCCTCCCACATATCAAAATGGCCTTAAATAAAGCATGCTGCCTTCTTACTGGTGCCACACGCTTGACACACACCTGCGATCTTTATGCCCAGGTTAGCTGGTTACAGTTTGACAGCAGACTCAAATACCAATCGTGCCCGCTTGCAAAAAAAGTTACCTTGGGACTGCTACTCCCTGGCGTAGTGAGCCTTCTTTCCCCGGCACGTAAACTACTGTATGTAGTACCAGAAGCTCTGGCAAACAGGTTTTCAGAATCCCATGGTGCTCCACTGCCTTTGGACAACATGCATTCGCATACAGAGCTCCACAGTGGTACAACTCCCTGCCTCCTGACATAACAAATGCTTTACTGGGCTCCTTTAAGAAAAACCTCCATCAGCATCTAATTTCACTGGCAACCTGTGACTGCTACTGCTAATTTGCCTTTACCTTGCTCCTACCATTTGCAATCTCTGTGATCTCTATTGATTAGTAAAATATTATGCTTCATGTCCATTTCTTGGGCCACCGGTCAGGTTAACACTTTAATGGGCTTTCTACCCCTGCCTAAATTATTCATTTTTCCTCCTTCCTCCCCCCACCTCCTCTTCCCTTTTTTGCCTCTTTGTCATTCCATACATCTTTCCTCCCTACCACCTTAATTATATCTTCATCATCACCCCACTACCTACATCACCTCTTCCTCCCTACTCTATTCCACTTTGACTACATAGTTATTCTTCCCTTTCCCTCCTATCTATCCCCATCCTACCTCCCCACCTCTGCTTGCCTTCTCCCTCCCCGGTCCCTCTCTACTGGTATGAGACCTTCCTTCTTTCTTTGACTCAGGCACAATCCAATTATTTGCCTATGTTGTTGGTTGTACAATTCTCCTTTTTAAACAAGCGTCCTCATGTTATGTTACTGTTACCTAGTGAAACGTTAGCCTTGTTTTGACTCTGTACTCTGTATGTGCTTAGATTGTGTAACTATTGTTAGAATTTATGCCTGGAGACAGTTTTCAATTGTTTCTTGCTGTATCTGTATCTGAGGAACATATCTGCATTCTTGTTTGTGTCATACTTGATGTGGCACCTATGAAAGAGCTTTCTGCTCAATGGTGTTAATCCAAGATCTCAATAAATAAATTTAAAAAATGGTGGGCTAAGCAGTCTACCAACAAATTCTATATTTCTATGTTTACAATTCAGCTACTCATCTGTACTTTAAGGGTTCTCTGAGGAAACATCTTCTCACTTCCTCTATCTGTAACTTCGCAATATTACCCCATCCCCAAGGGATGACCTGGATCTACCCAATTTCCTATATTCACTTGTCCTGCATTGCTTTTTATTTGCATTACTATGTTGTACAGTTTCCATTTTTTTTAAATCCCTGATTTGATTTTTTTATCTACTGTTTTATGTGATTCACTGTTTTGCCTAAAAGTTTTTGTCATGTTTTACCCTACTTATATTTTATTTGGTATTGTTTTCTGTATTTTGTCTCCTATTGTAATCTCCCGGATCACACCTGCAAACAGGCATTCAACTGTCTGGTGTACTCACCTGGTTAACAAAAATCAAATAAATAAACTAAATAAAAATACATTCACTTAGTTGGCAATGGGGCATGCCTGGTACAGATATTTAAGAGTTCAGATTTAAAGCATTCCTAGCTTCCTCTATGGATTGAATCATCTTTGGCATTTCCCAGTTAGCATTCTCCACATTGGACATAAATAATGCATAATCAGAGCTTTTGAGGGAATGATAACTGATTTTTCTATGCATACCAGATGTTTTTTTATCCCTTTATTTATGCAAAAGATTCCCTTGAGTTCTCTAAATGAGATGGATAGGACCACAAATATATGAAACAACTCAGGCTTATTTGTAAAAATCACGTAGTGCACCTAGGAGCTGGCAAAATGTTAATGGTCATGTGACTATTAATACAGTAAATTGGGTGAAACACAATGCTAAGATTAAATCTGTAGATCAGAAATATGTGATACAGGCATGACATAAACTATTACAGTCAGGCAAATGGATACACTAGAAATGCAAACCCAGATACCAGGAGGTCTTTATGGTAGATATTTAAGCAAAAATGCATGACAGGATGTGTGCTGGTCTGGGTTAACATCACACATTGGGTGGTTGGGCATGAGGCCACAGGCCGAGTGCATCCAACACCAAGGAAGTTATGTTATTCTACGCAGACACACGCCTTGGAGTGCATTAACATAGAAACATAGAATTTGCTGGCAGATAAGGACCACTTGAGCCAACCAGCTTGCCGGTTTTTTCCTGCCTACAGTATCCTGCAGCTCCTACTTGCTCTCTGGCCCATGTTTCCACACTCCATTCCTTTCCTACATGATTCACCTATGCCTATCCCATGCATTCTTGAACCCCACCACTGTTTGCTCCCTCACCGCCTCCATTGCAATGTTGTTCCAGGAATCCACCACTTTTTCTGTGAAGAACTGCTTCCTCACATCTCTCCTGAATCTACCCCGCTCCAGCTTCATATCATATCCTCTTGTTCTAGAGCATCTTCCTTCCTGTACCTTATTTAGCCCTGTGAGATATTTAAAGGTCTCTATCATAGTTCTCCCTCTCAATCCTTTCTTCCAGGGTGTACATATTTAGGTCCTTTAGACTCTTCTTGCAGGGCTTCTGATGCAGACCCTGCACCATTTTATTTGCCCTCCTCTGGACCACCTCCACTCTGTCTATTTCCTTTTGGTAATGTGGTCTCCAGAACTGTACACAGTACTCTAGGTGGGGCCTTACCAGTGATCTATACAGAGGCAACACAACCTCCATCTTCCTGCTGATGATACCCCTCCCCCTGCACTCCAACATCCCATTAGCCCTCCCAGCAGCCTTGGTGCACTGCCTGGCCACCTCTAGTTCATCAGATATGATTACCCCCAGGTCTCTTTCATGCTTGGTGGTCATCAGTACTGCCCTCCCCATTTTGTGCATCGTCTCTGGGTTTCTGTGCTCCAAGTGCATTATTTTGCACTTCCTCACATTGAAACCCAGCTGCCATACCCTTGACCACTCTTTGAGTTTTCTTAGGTCACTGCTCAACCTTTCCACACACACCCCTTCAGAGTGTCTACCATATTGCAGATTTTGGTGTCATCTGCAAAGAGGCAAACCTTCCCTTCCTGGTCCTCTGCAATGTAATTTATAAAGACATTTAAGAGGACTGGTCCCAGAAATGATCCCTGGGGCACCCTGCTAGTTACCTTTCCTTTCCTCGGAGTGAACTCATTTACAATCATCCTCTGCCCCTATCCCCTAACAATTTCTTACACAGTTTACCACCTTTGGACCCACTTCTAAGCTACACTGCTTTCTTACTAGTCTCCTGTGTGGAACAGTGTTGAAAGCCTTATTGAAATAGGTAGGCTATGTCCACCGCTCCACCCTGATCTAGTACTTTGATCACCCAGTTAAAGAAATCTATCAGATTCATTTGGCGAGACCTCCTACCCCCGGTGAATCCATGCTGCCTTGGGTCCTGTAATGTGTTGGATTGAAGACATTCCATAATCCTTTCCTTCAACAGTGATTCAGTTAACTTTCCCATCACTGATGTCAATCTGACTGGCCTTATTTGCAAGCCACTTCTCTGCTACCATTGTTGTAAAGTGGGACAACATCTACCCTCTGCCAGTCCTCCTGAACCACTCCTGTTTCCAATGAGCTGTTAAACAGGACTGTCAGAGGTACAACCAGTACCTCCCTGAGCTCCCTCAATATCCTTGGACGCACCCCATATGGCCCCATTGCTTTGTCCACTTTCAGATTAATAAGTCCCTTCAGTACTTTCTCCTCCAAAAATGGAGAAATGTCCACCTCCCTCCCTCCAATACTTCCGTTACTTTTTTGTGGCCCCTCCCCTTTCCCTTCATGTGTACACTATAAAAAGTATTTGTTCAGGATGTCTGCCTCTTCCTGGCCCCCTACTGCACAGTCCCCCCTTCCCTTTTCAATCTTACAATCCCACCCCTGGTCTTCTTCTTTTTAATTTACATACCTAAACATGTCTTGTCCCCTTTTGTTACCACCGGGCTATTCTCTTTTCAGTTTGCACCTTCATGCTCATTACTAATTTCCCAGCTTTCCTGTTTCCCTTGATACACCTCCATCTTCTCCTCCCTTTTTGTCTCCTTACACCTTCTGAATGTTACCCTTTTAACTTTTACCTTTTCTGCCATTTATTTTGAGAACCAAAGTAGACTTTTTTTCCACTTGCTCGACACAGAGAGGTTTGTTGCTTTCACTGTAGCCCTTTTTAGCTTCACCCACTGTTCCTCCACTCCGCCTTAATCATCCACCATGTCAGATCATCCCAGAGGCATTCACTCACCTTTATAAAATCTGCCCTCCTGAAATCCAGGACCCTCACCCTCATGTGGTTCAATGCCGCAGCCATCCTTATATTGAACCCCATTGTACATTGTACAGTGTTCACTGGTCCCCAGGTGGCCTCCAACCTGATGTCTGAAGCACTGTCCCTGTTTGTGAGTACAGGGTCCAGTATTGCTCCATCATGAGTGGGTTCACTGACAACTTGCCTGAGAAATGCCCCCTCCAGGAAGTCCAGGATGATCCTGTTTCTAGCTGAAGCTGCAGCAGGGAGGTTCCAATTCATATCTGGCAAACTGATGTTCCTCACCAGCAGCACTTTCCTCTTTTCTGCCGTCTTGCTAGTGGCTTCCACCAGTACATTAATTAACTCCTCCCCTATGCTGGAGTTCTGTAGATCATTCTGGTGCAAACACAGACTTCATTACCCATATCCAGGGTGACTGATAGTACTTCTGCCCCCCTCCCATTCTCTGTATCTTTGTCATCTTTATACCTTCCCTTACATAAAGCACCATACCCCCTCCTTTCCTTCCCGCCTGGTCCTTCCTGAACAGAGTATATCCTGGTATGTCTATATCTTAGCCATGGTTTTCAGTGCACCATGACTTGATATTGGCTACAATATCCAGGCCAGCCTCTGCCATGATTGCCTCTAGGTCTGGAATTTTATTATCTAGACTTTAGCATTCCCACACATGGCCTTCCAGATTTTGTCACCACTCTGTTTATTACCCCCTTCTTTATATTTTGCCCTCCCTTCCTCCTTTTCCCCCTCTCTGTTTAAGGCTACTGTTCCCATCCCCCTTCATTTTCAGCACCCTGCTTCCTTTATTCATTTGCACCCCGGAGGATTCCATCCCCTTGGGTTCTCCCTACTCTCTACATAAGCCTGGGTGTGTGTGTGTGGGAGGGGTAGTTTCTGCCCCCCAATTTCTTCTGCTTCCCCCCTCAGCTAGTTTAAATGGTCATTAAAGTAACATCTAAACTGTCCACTGAAGACTGTGGTTCCCCTCTTGGGTGGATGCAGGCCATCAGCCCTCTTAAGGCCCTTATCCCTCCAGGCGGATCCCCAGTCCCCAATATAGCTGATTCCCTCCTCTCTGCACTATTCCTTCAACCTTGAGTTGAAGCTCCTGGTGCAGAGATCCCTTTCTTTCCTCATCATAGACAGGCAGCACCTCAGTGAAAGCCACTGAGTGTGTTACCTCAGACTCCTCCCCAGCTCCCTAAGCTGCCCCTGCACTATCCCAGCCCTGTCACTAGCCAGGTCATTAGTCCCCAGGTGGACAGTGACATCCAACCCTGCCTCCTGTCCTCTTGCCCTAGCAATCCTCATGATCCACTTCCCGTCGCTCCAGGTCATGGCACTGCATAGACACCTAACCTTTCCACTCTCCACCCCTTCCTCTTCCCTAATCTATTCCCGCTCACAGTCAAGTCCCTCACCATAAGTTGCTTCTTCCTCCCTAGGGTACTCTTCTGCCCTCCTTGGGATCACCGTTAGAAGACCCCTCATCCCCCTTGATCACTACCTTAAGTGCCTCTTACTGGCAGTCCCACCATGCAAGAGTGGCATAGGAATTGTGTAGCGGTTTCAGTTGAGGAATGGGCCTTTGACCCACCACTCCTACCCATTTTTGCTATTAAGCAATGGCTCCTGTGTAAGAAGAAAGAAACAACCAAAAAAATATATTGCAGAATAGGAAATATTCACTGTACTTAAATTTTCACTATATTCACTGAAGTGCTCAGAAGCATGAAAATAAAATTATGCTAATTAGCACTTTTCCTTTAAGGTGAATGAAGACTTTTAGCTTACAGTGAAAATAAATGTACACAAATATAGCCACTTTGTGGCTAGTGTTAAATATAATTGACACATTCTTTTCCTAGTCCACAGTATTTAAAAGTAGTTTTTAGTTATTTTATTGTTGGGTAGATGTACATACAAATAAATAGTACTGGTGTATTCTTTTGCCAGTAGGTGGTGCTGTTTTGTTAGACTTATCTGTGAACTTGGTTTTTCAGCTTCACCCCTGCCACACACACACACACAGACAGACAGTTGCCACCCTTAAGTGTAAGTCAACCAAGCCCCGCAGCCCGCCCTGGGAATGGCTGAAAATGAGGCTTTTTTTAACACAATGTGAAAGGAAAAGAGCAGGGAGCAGCTGAGTTGACACTTATCAGCCGTGATGTAAAAGGTAACAGCAGGGAGCAGCCAGTTTAAGACTTCCAGTTTTCAGCTCCAGTCTCACCTGGTGCTTGGGAGGGGAGACTTGTGAGTTGAAGTGGCAACTGTTAAAAAAATAAATAAATAAAAGTAAGAGGTCACAGAAGGCCAATCAGCCTTCTCACAACAAGCAGAGGGGTATTAAGGGGCAAAACAAAACAATAACACCTATGGTGAAGCTATCCCTAACAGATTATCAGGTGCAACAGCCCACCAGGGCTAGAAATATTGTAGGCTGACAACCAAACCTGTTTACTAGTTTTGTCAATTGCGTTACCAGTTGTTGACCGCTATAACACATTTTTCACACATGGTACATATATGCGAGATGAACCTAACACAAGAACTGGACACAGATAGGAGGGGTTTCAATTAACTTTACTGTACTGTAAACCTACAAGGCCTCTGTAAAGACTAATATACACCACAATACAGTAGGGACATAACACAGGGACCACTATGGAAAACAATGGTTCAATGACATTTACTATGGCTTGCATTAAGATTCATTTCTATGGAACAAATTTATTTATTCATTTATTTAAGAGATTTACCAGGAAGGCATGCTGAGCAGCGTACCGCTCGATTCCAGATGCGCCCTGGGGTAGGGAGTTACAATGGTATAGTAGTACAGAATAAACAAAAATATGCTTATAAGTGTTTGGTACAACAAAGGATGAGGCAGTCATAACACAAATAGAGCAGGTACATATTCGTTTGCATTTTTTAAAACATTAGGTGCAGACTGAGAAAATAGAAAACCAGACAGGTGATGACCGCTGGTAGGTAGGAGATGGGGTTCAGGGGGGGGACAGGAGCAGGTGGTAGAGAAGTGCATTTTAAGAAGGGCATTCCATTGAGGAGTACTTGTGGTGTGTCTGATATCCGCTGCCAGGGAGTTCCATAATTTGGGCAACCTGAAGCTGAAAGCAGCCTGGCCTCACCGGGTGGATCTGTGTGGAATGTGCAGGAGCCTAGAGTCTATATTTCTGAGAGCATAGGCAGGTGAGGAGAGGGCGGTTAGGGAGGACAACAGGTAGAGGGGGAGCGTCTGCGACCAGAACTTGGCAGCAGTTCTAGCACAGTGAGGCAATAGTCGGTTATGGAGTGAGAGGAGGTCCAAGGACTGGTAGAGGTCGCAGTGATGGGTATTGGGAGGAAGGGCCAATGAGAACTGGCAGAAGGAGTTGTAGAGGGGATCAAGCCTAGCTAAGGACGTTTGGGGGCGGCAGAGTAGACTACATCCCCGTAATCCATAATCAGGAGGATCATTTTTTGGACTATAGCTAGCCTGGTTTGTAGAGGAATGCAATTCTTGTTCCGGTAGAGGGCTCCCAGCATGGGATGTAATTTTTTGTGTAGAGCATCTATATGCACTGAGAAGTCAAGGTACTGATCAAGCCAGATGCCGAGATAACAATATGAGGTGCAGGCCTCAAGTGGGGATCTATCCAGAGTGTAGAATGTGGGTGGTGCGCTAAGCTGTGTTAGTTTGGCCCGAGAGCCGAAGGTGAGGGAGACTGTTTTTTTTGTGTTTAAGAATAGTTGGTTAGAGAGGAACCAATGTTGGATGGAGTCGAAGTCCTTCTGTAGACAGGCTGTCACGGCGCTTGCAGATGGGCCAGAGGCAAACAGCACCGTATCATCTGCGTACATATGGATAGCTGTTTGTGGGCAGGCAGATCGTTGAGAAAGACAGAGAACAGCAGCGGGCCGAGTACAGACCCTTGGGGGACTCCACAGGTGACAAATGCAATGTGAATGTCTGTAATCCATTATAACGTGTACATGCTGTAATCTCGCCTTCCCACAATAAAAGGAGTTGAAAAAAAAACCAAAACTTTTCAGAAAGAGTGGCTGCATGCATCTTAATGGAGAAACAGCCCAGCTGAGCACGTGCATCTCAAGTCACCTTGTGAAGCTGCACACAGTGGCAGTTTTGTAAAATCATTTTAGTTTTATGTTGCGATTTGGGCTATGGCAGGCAGTTGGGTTGTTTGAAAGTTTTCATTTTGTCTACCAGTAAACTGGAGAAAGTGACACAGGGGTGTAGTGTGTGCAGGGATATGTATAATGGAGATTATGTGAAAAGGTCACATGTATGCCATAACTAGTGCCAGTGAAGTTGTACTGGGCTAACGCCAATGTGTCTAGAGGTCACTAACCAATCAGAGAGCAACACATTTTCTTGCCATTGTATAATTTAGGTTCTAGGATAGTAACATAGTAAGGCAGATGATACTGTAGAATTCTAAATATACACAGTAAAAATGTCTTTACTATATTCCTGGGTTGCTAGTCTCCTGCACAAATAGGCATGCTCTCTTTCCCTGGGCTAAGACACAGATATGGCACACTGAAGAGTCCAAGTGCGTACGAAGCACGTGTATGTGTCTGCTGTTCTTAGCCTTTGCTGATTGCACTGTGAGGCCTTCTGGCACCATGCAATTCTGCTTAAAGTTGAGCCAGTCCAAATTCTCTCATGGGGATTTGCATATGTTTCCCATGATGCTTTGCATTATTGGGGTGTGCATAATTATGTTTTCTTTAAAATTTGGCTGTAAGGCCAATATCCTCCAGGATAACCCAAGCCTCAAGGCATTTGCTCTGGGGTTCTTTTGTAGTTCTTTTCTTTCTCTATTTTGGGCTCCCCATGGACCAAACAAATAACATCCCCCTTAAGGGGTGGCTTGCTCTGCCTGGGCTAAGACACAGATATGGTACACTGATGAGTCCAAATGAGGATGAAACATGTGTATGTGTCTGCTGTTCTTAGCTTTTGCTGATTGCACTGTGAAGCCTTCCGACACCATGCAATTCTGCTTAAAGTTGAGCCAGTCCAAATTCTCTCATGGGGATTTGCATATGTTTCCCATGATGCTTTGCATTATTGGGTTATGTGCAATTGTGTTTTCATTAAACGATATAGTAATGTGCCCCATGGAGCCACATTGTGGAGACACTGTAACTTCAGCAATATGTATAAAACAGTCAGCTGTACTGAGCTTAGTTAGCATACATCCTCCTGATCTGACTGCTGTACCACTGTAACACTACCAAACTTCCCAATTTCCTGTTTCTACAATCAGGCCAACACGGTTTCAACAAATGGGGATCTGGCACAAGCGAATGTGATTAAATGAAATCAATTAAAATATTAAAGGTGAAGTCAGTGGACATTATACAAAGATCTCTTTCACTTTATTTTGTGATTGATCACATAATATATGCAGTACGCAGTTCTTTTACTTGTAAAAAGTTTGCCGCTTTTGCACTACTATGTACTGGGTTGTAGGAGTGCAAAATAAAACATATGCAAAAATAAGTAGTTTTATAGTACCAGTGTGTAAAAACAATGATCTGAAAATAAAGCAGGGAATTTGAGATCCTGGCTGCCAGTCAGAGGGGGTGGAGAAAAAAAATCAGCAGAGTCCTCATGGGGTAGGGAAGTTGGTCACAGTCTCACTGAGGGTGTGAAAGAGTCCAGCAGGTTAGTTTCAAATTGCTGAAGACCCTCCAAATGAGAGTGCTAGATGCATGCAGCAGTGAGCTTGTAGGGACTTGGTAGATGGCGGGGCAAGGGAAGAGGCTGAAGACGGGTCCTGGTGGGGTATCCGTACAAAATCCTGACACTGACAATCCCGATGCCTGAATGCACAACACTGAAAGCCCAACAGCCTCATTCCCAGCTGTGACAAAATCCCAATGTGTGGGGAATTGTGCGGTTTCGGGGATTGTTTATATGTATGTATGATGGTGGGGGGTGTGTGTGCGAGGGGTGGAACCCCCCCCAAGAACACTTTCCTGGACATTGCACCACTATTGTCTGGCATCATTGGGAATGTGGCTGTCGGGCTTTCAGTCTTGGGCTTTCGGGAGTTGGGATTGTCCCTTTCAAGATTCTGTACCAGACTCCCCGGAGGAGTGGGGATGGGGAATCCTGCACGTTAGTGTCTTGTTATCATACTCCACACAACAGAGTGCTAGAGCCAGGCAGGAGTTCAGGTGGAGTCTCACAGATCTAAGTCTCAGCTATGAACAGATGGGTCTGCAGACTGAGGTCCCAGTGGCAAAATAGATGGCCTGCAGATCAAAGTCCCAGTTTCAAGCAGGGGCTCATCAGATCCAACTGATTAGTAAATCTGTGCACCTCAGGTAGCTGCATGGCCCCAGTCCTGAATTCTCCAACAAGTAAACCTTAGCACTGCCTCCAGCTTCCTAGTGCCTGATGAGATAGGGAGCTGGATAAAAAGTTGTCACTGTACCTCTCAACTGTCCCTGATTTTCAGGGATGTCATTGATTTTGCCTCAGAATTTTCCTCTGTCCCTCCTAAAATTTGCGTTTCCATGACTGAACAGTGGGACTTGTAAGCTCAAAGTAATACCACACATTAAAGTTACAGACTTGCTCTTCTTCAGAGAATGCATTTCAAACTAAGCTCCTTATTCCACCGTCATCTTGTCTGGATATCACTAATTTTATGTTCACTTGCAAAGCATGCAAACATATTGGTATCAGTCTGAACTGTGAAAGGGCTTTTGAGGGTGTGCACCTCCTGCATCTATCACAGTTGCAGTATACTGAATCTGCTCCCTAATTCCGCCCACTGTCTACCTTTTTCCTCCTTTTCCCTTTGAAGTCATTTCCCAGTCATAATGGTATGAATAAACCTGTTAGAAACATAGAATTAGTCAGCAGAAAAGGACTGCTTGGCCCTCCCAGTCTGCCTAGATGGTGTCTGCCTAGTCTGTCTCCACAGGCCCTACTGGTCTCTGGTGACCCTCCCTCCTCCCTGCTTATTTACTGATATTCCCTATGTCTATCCCAGACATGCTTGAGTCAAGCCTCCTACTGTTTTTGCCTCCAGCACTTCCACTGGCAGTCTTTTCATGAAGTCCACCACTCTTTCAGTGAAGTAGTACTTTCTCACATCCCCCTTAAATGTCCCCCTTCCAGCTTCATTACATGCTCTCTTATCCTGGTACTCTTTCTCATTTGAAAGAGACTCCCCCTCTGAACCCTGTTCACTCACATGAAGTATTTGTAGGTATCTATCATGCCCTTCTCACTCTCCTGTCTTCTAGGGTGTACATGTTGGGATCCCCCAGTCTCTTGCCATAGGGCTTTTGACGCAACCCCTGCACCATTTTAGGTGCCCTCTACCTCCATTCCGTTTATATCCTTCTGAGGGGCAGCCTCTAGAACTGGACACAGTATTCCAGGTGGGGTCTCACCAGTGAGCGATATAGTGACAACACTACTTCCCTCCTCCTGCAGGAGATACCTCTCCCTATGCATCCCAGCATCCTACTGGCCCTACCCACTGCTTAGTCATATTGCCTTGCCACTTTGGAAGCATCAGATGCGATAATCCCCAAAGTCCCTTTCCTGCTTAGTGACTGTCAGTACCTCCCCCATTCTTACATGCAGCTCCTGGGTTCCTATGCTATAGGTGCATGATTTTGCCCTTTTTGGAATTGAACCCCAACTGTCCTGCTTTAGACCACTCCTTCAGTGTCCCCAGGTCTCTATTCATTATCTCCACCCCTCCTGAGTGTCCACCCTATTACAGATTTTGGTATCATCTGCAAAAAGGCATACCTTCCTTTCCAGTTCTTCTGTAGTGTCACTTTTGAAGCCACTGAAGAGGACAGGTCCCAGCACTTAGCCCTGCAGCACCCTGCTTTCACTCTTCCCTCATTAGATTAACTGCCGTCAACCATCACCCTGTATCGCCTATTACCAGTCTCTTACCCAAGTCACCTCTTCATTTCCCAATCATGGCAATTTCACCATCATAACTCATGTTACTAATTAGTTCATTTTAACTGCTACACTAACTATGCCCAACAACTGCGCAGCAAATACAAGCACAGGAACATTTGGCGATGGCCAATGCTTGTTGAGCTGTGTCCCCGATTTTGGTCTTTGTCCCTGATTTTTGCAGCAAGAAGTTGAGCTGTCACAAGCAAGAAGCAGATTAGTGGAAAAAATCTGCAGATATTCCCATCTTGTTGGAGACAGAAGACAGCATTTAGCATCATGGGATAGCAGAGGGAAGTCCTTTAATCTTTTGCACTTGTAAATAGTTTCTGGTGCCAGGCACATCGGAGTTGTGCATAAAAGTGGCTGGAAAATCTGTCTTCTCACTCAGTATAGTATAGTATAGACTCATTTACATAATTTTTAATTTGACAGGGAATGTGGTGTGATTTGAGCTGTAAATGCTGACATGCAGGAACAGCAGAAGGTTTCATGTTAGCTGTGTCAGCGAATTCTGCATTCCGTTTTACAGGTATTTAGTTACAGGCACCTCATTCCCAATTAAACTGAACATTCTAAAAAGCCAGTTTAAAACAAATTGTTTTATTGGGATGAAGCTGAATTAGAAAGGCATTTCAAAGTTATGTAATTGCAATCTTTACTATAGGTGTGGATTTTTAAAGGAGAACACCTGAATTAGACAGGCATTTCAAAGTTATATAATTGCAATCTTTACTATGGGTGTGGATTTTTAAAGGAGAACACCTGAGGCTGGAGTTTCAAACCCCCCAGGAATTGGTGCTGGTGGAGGAAAAACTTGCACAAGTGGGTCTTCTCTTGCAGAGCCACAGTTTTCACCCACATGTGCCAGATTTTAAAATAAAAAGTCATTTTTATGTTGATTAGTCGCATACGCAAGAAACATATTGCAGCAGCTTTCTTCACAAGCAGGTTGTGGAGGTGAGGCACTGATGTGGCCAATGCCCCCACAGTCTTTAAAGGCTTGTCCAGCATCCCCCAATGCTGTGGCATGCTGCTGCTGACACTAGTTCAGCCAGCGTGCCACCAGCTTGTAAAAATTTAGTCACTGCAATCAGGGGCTGCTTTGTCATTGCAGCATAAGCCATTCGCTGCAATGAGGGAGTGAGCCGTCATTGCAGGGCGGGATCTTGACACACTGATATTGTTTGTAAACATAGCAATGGTTTGCCACCATGTTCACAAACAATAATAGCCCCCAACAGTGTTTATTTGCCGATGGGGGACCCAATCCCCATTGGCTTCAGTGCCCTAATGTGTATGTTGCCGACAGAGGAGCCCACTCCCCATCAGCATTAAGTAACCCCCCCATATTGTCTGCGACAGGTACCCAATCCCCGTCGGCTACAGCTGCTCCCCAAAGAAAGACTCGGTGGTATGCTGGTAGCCCATCCCAGCATGCCACATGCCTGTAAAATAAAAATGGTTCCCGATGTCTTTTTTTTAACCTGTAAAAAGGAAACTGTCCCTTGGCGGTCTCCTGCCCCCTCACAACCGCACCCACCCACTGTGCAACCTGCCTCCACACACACCCCATCCCATGCCTCCCGGAGCTTAGTACGACAATCTCCGATTGGGCCGGGGCTCGTCTGCACTCTTCAAAGCCGACTGCGAACTGATGAAATGCCGGTAAGCTGTATAATGGAATAAATGTTTTTTTTTTCCAATTTTAATGCATTTCTCAGTCATTTTTGGGAATTTTGGCACCAAATTTTCAACATGGGGTTTTTGGGATCCCTCCTCATGAATTCTGGAACTGTCATGGCATTAATCGGCCCTAAAAGGTGATTTTTTTGGTCACTGTGCAGAATCACCTTTCGGGGCCGAATACCAAAATGGCAGTGCCAGTGTTCATGAGGCGGGCTCTCAAAAAGCCTATGTTGCAAATTTGGTGGACAAAATCCCAAAAATGACTGTTTTACGAGTGTGCACTGAGCAATTGCTACGCATGCTCGTAACTTAGCAAATTTGCAATATTTTCATGCCAAATTTTCAACATTGCTATTTTTTCACATCTCCTTGCGAACAGTACAGCTGTCATTGTTCACATCCTGGCCGAAATGTGTTTTCGCACTTCCAGCTCAGACTAGAGCGGTCGCTGTGGGAAATTAGTGTTCGGGACAGATTAAGAAAATGACAGTGACACTGTTCATGAGTAGAGATCCTAAAATACTTATATTGAAAATTTGGTGATGATACCCCATCAAATGACTGTGTTACGAGCATGCGTTGAGCAGTTTGCACGTATGCTCATAACTTCACAAATTTGTACTATTTTCACTGCAGATTTTCAACATTGCCATTTTCCCACACCTACTTATGAACAGTACAGCTGTCATTTTTTCCATCCTGGCTGAAATGCGTTCTTGCACTTCCAGTGCAGAATAGAGCGGTCTGCATGGGAAATCACTGTTTGGGACAGATTAAGAAAATGACAGTGATACTGTTCATGAGCAGAGGTCCTAAATGCTTATGTTGAAAATTTGGTGGTGATAGCCCATCAAATGACTGTGTTACAAGTGTGCATTGCGCACTTTTCACGCACCTTTGTAACTTCGCAGATTTGTATTATTGTCACGCCAGATTTTCAACACTGGCATTTTTTATACCTCTTTATGAGCAGTACAGCTGTCATTTTTCACATCCTGACCAAAATGTGTTTTCACAGTTCCGGCACAGAATAACGGGGTCGCTGTGGGAAATCAGTGTTCGAGACAGATTAAGAAAATGACAGTGGCACTGTTCATGAGCAGAGGTCCTAAAATCCCTATGTTGAAAATTTGGTGACAAAACTCCATAACATGACTGTGTTACAAGTGTGCATTGAACTGTTTCCACGCACCCTTGTAACTTCGCAAATTTGTAATATTTTCATGCCACATTTTCAACAGTGGCATTTTTTCACACCTCCTTATGAACAGTACAGCTGTCATTTTTCACAGTTTGGCTTATTATGTTTTTGCACTCCTGCCGGAGAATAGCACAGTCGCTGTGGGAAATCAGTGTTTGGGACAGATTAAGATCAAGCGAGTGAGAGGGGAAAGTGACCAAGCTCAACTGAGCTCTGTTGGGACTGCTGCAGATTTGTTTGTGGGCAGTAAAAGGCCCCAACATAAGAGCCCAGTACAAAAGGGCAGCCTGCAGCACTGGAAGAAAAAGAACGAGAGAGCGAGTGAGGGAGGGGGAGTGAGCGAACTCACTGGAGTGCTGTCAGGACTGCTGCGCATTTCTTTGTGGACAGAAAAAGGTGTCAATGCAGTACAAAAGGCCAGCCTGCAGCAGTGGGAGAAACAGTATGAGTGAGTGAGACAGGGGGACTGAGTGAGCCCAACTGAGCTCTATCAGGACTGCTGTGGATTTCTTTGTGGGCAGAAAAAGGCGCCAATGCAGGCAGGAGCCCTGAAGAAAAGGGCAGCTTGCAGTGCCAGGACAAACAGAATGAGAGTGTGTGAGAGAGGGAGACTGAGTGACCTCAACAGAGATCTGTAGGGACAGCTGCATATTTCTTTGTGGACAGACAAGGGTGCCAACGCAGCCAGGAGCCCTATACAAAAGCGCAGCCTGCAGCGCCAAGAGAAACAGAATGAGTGACTCACAGAACAGTAGTGAGCAAGCTCGACAGAGCTCTATTGTGACTGCTGTGGATTTCTTTGTGGGCAGAAAAAGGTGGCAATGCAGGCAGGAGCTCAGAACAAAAGGCCAGCTTGCACCGGCAGAAACGGAATGAGTGAGTGGGGGGGGGAGTGAGCGAGCTCAATGGAGCTGTGTTGGGACTGCTTCAGATTTCTTTGTGACTAGAAAAAGCTGCCAATGCAGGCAGGAGCCCAGTATGAAAGGGCAGCCTGCAGCAGCAGGAGACACAGAACAAGCGAGTGAGGGAGGGGGAGTGAGTGAGTGAGCTCAACGGAGCTCTGTTGGAACTGCTGCAGATTTGTTTGTGGGCAGAAAAGGGCAGCAATGCACGAAGGGGCCCAGTACAAAAGGACGACCTGCAATGGTGGGAAAACCAAAATGAGTGAGTGAGAGAGGGGAAGTGAGCAAGCTCAGTGGAGCTCTATTTTAACTGCTGCAAATTTTTTTGTGGGTAGAAGAATGCGGCAATGCAGGCAGGACCCCAGTAGAAAAGGGCAGCCTGCAGCGCTGGCAGAAATGGAATGAGCGAGTGAGAGAAGGGGAGTGAGCAAGCTCAATGGAACTTTGTTGGGACTGCTGCAGATTTCTTTGTAGGCAGAAAAAGGCACCAATGCAAACAAGAGCCCCGAAGAAAAGGGCAGCTTGCAGCGCCAGGACAAACAGAATGAGAGTGTGTGAGAGAGGGAGACTGAGCGACCTCAACAGAGATCTGTAGGGACAGCTGCGGATTTCTTTGTGGACAGACAAGGGTGCCAACGCAGCCAGTAGCCCCATACAAAAGCGCAGCCTGCAGTGCCAAGAGAAACAGAATGAGTGACTCACAGAACAGTAGTGAGCGAGCGAGCTCAACAGAGCTCTATTGTGACTGCTGTGGATTTCTTTGTGGGCAGAAAAAGGCGGCAATGCAGGCAGGAGCCCAGAACAAAAGGCCAGCTTGCACCGGCAGAAACGGAATGAGTGAGTGGGGGGGTGAGCAAGCTCAATGGAACTTTGTTGGGACTGCTGCAGATTTCTTTGTGGGCAGAAAAAGGCACCAACAGAGGCAGGAGCCCAGTACAAAAGGGCAGCCTGCAGTGCCAGGAGAAACAGAATGAGTGAGTGAGACAGGGAGAGTGAGCGACCTCAACAGAGCTCTGTTGGGACAGCTACGGATTTCTTTGTGGGAAGAAAAAAGGTGCCAATGTAGGCAGGAGCCTAGTACAAAAGGGCAGCCTGCAGAGCCGGGAGAAACACAATGAGTGAGTGAGATGGGGGGGAGTGAGTAAGCTCAAAGGAGCTCTATCGTGACTGCTGCGGATTTCTTTGTTGGCAGAAAAAGATGGCAATGCAGGCAGGAGCCCAGTACAGAAGGCCAGCCTGCAGTGCCAGCAGAAACGGAATGAGTGAGTGAGAGAGGGGGAGTGAGCAGGCTCAACAGACCTGTGTCGGATTTCTTAGTGGGCAGAAAAAGCTGCCAACGCAGGCAGGAGCCCAGTACAAAAGAGCAGCCTGCAGCACCGGGAGAAACAGACTGAGCGAGTGACAGAGGGACAGTGAGCGAGCTCAACAGACCAATGCAATCAACATTCGGCATTGACAAATGCTTGTTTAGGATGGCTCCATGCTTTATGGCAGCTTTGGCCATTTTTTTGGCACAGCTGCACCAAAATGTTACATCTGCTTGGACCAGGCATAACATCCTCTGCAACTGCCCCTGCCGCCTGTGCAGAGCATGGGCTAAAAATACAACAGTCTGCTGGTGCAGTAACTTTTTCCTGCACTGGCAGACTGTGGCAGAGGACTTAGTCCTTTGGCCATTTGAAAAACCAGCCCTTTTCTCCACCCCACCCGAAACCCACAGCCCCGATTAGACTTTTAAGCTCTCAAAATAATTTTTCATTATCTCAGTGTCTTCATATTTTCTCCAGTGTACCAGTGCTAGTGTAAACAACCCTAGAGCAGTGTGACACCATTTCACATGCTCAGAATGGCCCCTCACTGTTCCACTGTATATGTGATACAGTGGAGCAGCACGGAGAGGCATTGAGCATGTGAAATGGCACTGTGTTGCTCCAGAGTTGTTTTACATTGGCACTAGTATGTCAGAGCAAATATTAAGACACGAGGTAAACAAAAAAAATATTTGGGGGTGCTTAATAGCCCAGTTGGGGGGGGGGTCTGGTTTAAGGGAAGGGTGGTGGAAATACAGGTGTTCTCCTTTAAAGAGCTCTTGGAATCAAACAGGCAGACAGAAAAATAATACCAGTTTTAAGAAGTAGTCAGTTGTTACTTTTTATTTATTAAGTATTTTAATTTTTTTCTTTTGCTCATTAGAAAGTTTTCTTCATGATACTTTTGGGCCGGATGTGTGGAACAGCTCTTAGCCTGGTAACTGATATATTGATCTCTATCCCCCCCACTGCATCATCAGCACTGTGATCTCACTGACAGTGACATCACAGGTAACTGACCTGGCAGTCACTGAGTGGTTGTTCCTAAGCAGCAGTGATGTCACAGTCAATGAGGACACAATGCTGATGATGTGGTGGGGGTGGAATAGAGATAGATATGTCAGCTGCCAGGCAGAGTGCTGTCCCACACATCACACCTATTAACATCAGGTACCCAATCTTTTTTTTTCCCCTCCTTCATTCTCCACAACCCACCACTCCTTCAGGCTTAGCAAGGTCCCTTCCGATCCACTCTGTCCCTTCCAGAGTGGCCACCCTCACATAGCAGCCACCCCCAGGGTAACACGGACGTAACCCGTCACTGGAAGGGGGAAACCAGTGCAACTACTTGGCCCCAGGGTACTGCTGAGATGGAAATGGCTCCTTCAGGGCATTGGTGGGCAGATAACCATTACCCAGTCGATCGTGGAGCAGTTTCCATTTTTCTGTGTTGTTCCCTCCTTGTGTTGCTTCTACAGTGCTCCTGGTCTCCACCAGAGGCTACTGCAGAGCGACACCATCCCGCTACCCACCCCAGGAGAGGAGAGCAGTCCTATGGATGCTCAACCCTCTCCTTCCCCTGCCAGCCCACAGCATCCGAGCTGTTCCTGAACCCAGGTTGCTGGTGTGGTTCGAGGTAAGGCACCAGCGCATCATCCCTCTGTGCCACTTGGCCGGCAGGTAAACAATCTTCTAATTAAACATAGGGAAAAGAAAAAGTACCTCAGATATGAAAGGTAATGGTTGACTGCTTTTAAAAACAAATATTAGTTAAGGCAGTACACCAGCTTTTTGGAAGTCAGTTTTAAAGCAAATACATGTACCCAGTGCTTAATGTTTCATGGTGTCTCTTCTGGAGATATTTACAGATGACGTGGTTAAAAATGGTACGGATACTTCAAGTCTGAAACATAAAAAAAGACAAAAAATGAACTGCAGAAAGAGACAGACAGACAGAGGCAACAAACTACGTTGGCAGCCATCTTGAAATACTGTATCGGTAAAAAGTTTGCATTACATTAGGCTAAATAGCGGTCAGCTGAGGTGGTATGATGTGAGCTGTACCAATTGCATCTCCTCTTCGGGGACTTTCATTTACTTTTTCAAAGTCAGTGTATGGGGTGGGGGTGTTGGTGTGCTACAGTACGCAAGTTAGGGAAGTGGGTATTTTTTATTAATGGGAAAGTGTAGGGAGGGAGGGGGAGAATGACATGTAAGAGGGCAAGGCAAGGATATTCTTTTTCCCCCTAACAGGTATTCACTCAGATTCCTGGCTTGAAATCAAATCAATTGATGACTCAAGTAAAGTCAAGCACTTAGCTTGAGCTCGACTCAAGTCCTCATTGGAAGGGTTAACAGTGACCTCTTCAGCTCTATGAGCTTCTGAGTCAGTTTGAAACGTGTTTTGCTTTGTGGGGGGCAGGGTACAGATCCAAACATATAAGCCTATTTTTAAATGTGTCTCTACTTTTCCTGGGGTGGTGGTGGGGGGAGTACTGTAGATGAATGTGGCCATTCCAGTGAGCTCATACTTTTATAATGAGCTGCTGGCTCAAATGTCTCCATGCACCTCAATCCCAAATAGTTAATTTATTATTTACTTATTTCAAGAGTTTTACCAGGAATAGCCTACTGATGTGGTAGAGTCTGATTTCCAGATGCGATCTGGAGGGAGGAGAAGACGGGACAGTGCAATGCAGTAATAAATCAACACAATAACAAGGTCCATAATAGCGCATTCAAAATATGGCAACTATGAAATAATGCTTACTAATACTGCTGGATCGGTGACTGCTCTCTCCCAATGGCAACTTAGTTAGAGGTAGTTCTGTCCTCATGAATGTATGTTCACTGAATCTTTTTCAGTATTTACAAACATTAAATGTGCTCCCAACATACTCATTGCTCATCCACACTGCTAGAATGCCCACACTTGCCAGACTGGACCCTCTAGTTCACTCTTTCTGCCATTTTGTCTTGTACTGCCCTCCTTGTACTCGCCACTGGTATCGTTACCACTCCTTCTCCTTCCCTTAGCTAGATGCCAGATGACTCTCCCACTGTGCCACTTTCACCTCCAAATTCTGTTTTTGCTTTCTCCTTCCTTATCTTTCCACCCTCCTTGCTCCCCCCTGACAGTCCTCTTACCTCTGTGTAACACTGCTGCCCTTTCCCTCTCCCTGTCTTCCATGAAAACCACAACGGGCCAAGTTGCCTTCTCGTATTGTTTCCATAAACTCTGGTCTTTTCCCATGACTATCTGCTCGGTCTCCTTCTTCTCTCTCAGTTACTGCCCTTTTCTCTTTACTATTCCTCCTGCAACTTCCCCTAACCCTTGGTTTACCCCTGCATTTTGTTGTTGCCCCATGCCCCCCACCCCACACTAGATAATTTTCCCTTCCTTCTTTAGGCTCTGTTGCTCTATTTCAGCTGTAGCATTTGGATTTGTGTTTGCAACCATACTTACCCTACTGCACTGGCATGCTAACTCTCACACCTTTGCAACCTGGGTGGTAACAACTTACTCCATTTCTGGGTTGCACCCAGAACTAAGAAGCACTGGTGCTTATTCGCACTCTTATTTATTTTGTGTTGCCCTGATTATTGGTCTGTGTATTATGTATATTGTGGTGTCAAAACTGTAATGCATTGTAACTCTTATAATGTGTTTTTCTTTTCTGATTGTATTTTATTGCTATTCCACTGCACCTAGAGTTTGTCATTGTATTTGTACTTCCTGTATTTCTGCCCCCTTCCAGGATGGATCTGTAAACGAGCTATTCAGCTCAGTATGTCTTTCCAGGTGAAACTCTTGAACTAAATTAATAAATGCTGTCACAGACCACAAGAACAATAACCACTCTCAAGCAATACCACTCATCATTTTGGGCAACTGGCCAGAAACATCTTCTACCTACCAAACCTTTTCTTATGGGGACTAGTCATCCCACCCACTCTTCTGTGTACCACAATAGGACCTGGTCCTGCTTTTGTGGACCAGCCCTAAAATGGGACTAAGGGCCCAATCCACAAAGGTGGATTAACAATCCCTGGCTGCCCATGCACGGTCCCTTCCCATGCATGGACACTAGTATGGAGGGGCAAGGGGCATATTGGTGGAAGAGTGGGGATCAACAGAAGATATCCAATTAGATGCCCAGTCTGCCACCAAATTGCATCCTCTGCCTCACATGAAGCAGCTGATTGTGGGATATGGGAATTCACCGAGGGCTGCTGTATCCCCCACAGGCTGATTATATAAAAATAAAACAACTTAAATAACTATATAAAGTGAAGCCAGCCCTCCATGCCAGCTCAGAGGGCTGGGGCGGCTGTTGCTAGAGCAAATAGTGCCCCAGTATGTCTTTACCATGTGGTGTGAGGCTTAAACTCTGGGTCTGATGGCCCTATGGCAACCCCTTGAGTTGCATAGTGCTGCTAGCCCCTGAGTGCTCCTCAAAGCATGGCACTCCTTTTGCATGTTCTGTGTATGTAGATCCTGCCCACAGGCTGGCCACCTTTTTAGTCATGTGCACAGCCCAAAATCAGTGCAGAGGGGGCATGTAACTCATTTTGTGAATGATCCTACAGGTGAACATCCTGCATGAAGGGGTCTTTCTGCAGCTTCTCAGGCCGCCACATGTGTGGAATGGCTCGGAATCTTTTGTGTATTAGACCTCAAGTTATGAGAAAGAATAAGTTCAACAGTAAAGTTTTGCCTCAGAGGCAATCTGATTTGATCTGTGTTATTGGTTGCATGCACGTCCCTCCTACTGAATGATCCCTGGCAGAAATATTTTATGTCACCTAAACTAGTATACCACAAAATGCAGTTATATGCCTAAGTGTAATTTTGGAATAGAGCATTATATAGTTCATGGTCAGATCTTGTTTTGAATGGATTTTCATCCTAACTAAAAAGCTATTGTCCCATAGTTTATAAGTTATGAATGCTATTGTGGCCGTCTGTGGTACAATAGCTTTTTTTATTAGAATGGAAGCTTGTGCCAACTGCTGTTTTAATTTTATTCCCTTCACTCACACACACAGACAGAACCCAGAACCTCCCCAAACAAAAAACGTTTCTTCCATCCATCTTAGAAAACAGAAGCACACACTTCACCTGGGTAGATTCTCAGCAGCTGGCAGAGGGTGGGTTTCTTTTTTTTTTTTTTTAAATAGTAAAACAAATTCGAGCAAACATTTCTTGAAAATCAAAAAAAGTAGCATTTTGTTATTTAGAGCAGCATAGCCTAAACAGGGAAGGAAAAATGATCAATATAAGAAAAATAGCAGGACAAGAGAACACAGCATGAGAATAGAGGGAGGCCGCTTAAGGGGTAATGTGGGGAAGTTCTTTTTCACAAGAAGGGTGGTGGATGCATGGAATGGCCTACCTCAGGAAGTGGTGGATATGAATACAGATACAGTGCAGGGCTTCAAACAGGCATGAGATAGGCATAAGGGAGCAATACAGATGAGTATGAATAAATAGGTCATTGACAGAAAAAAGGCCTATGGCACATTCATAAGGCAGAAAAAATGGGCAGACTGGATGGGCCTTGCGGTCCTTTTCTGCCATCAACTTCTATGCTTCTATGTTTCTAAACCATATACAACACAACATAACACATGGACAACCATATTTAACTTGGGTGTTTCTATATTCATAGAATATGATGTCATTAAGATAAAGCAGGCAAGGCAATTTTATTTCGAAAGAGCCCTATCCCAGTGGGCTTATGGTTCTTAACAATACACAGCACATAAAAATAAAGGAATTCAGAACATAAACATACATAAAATATAATAGGAGAGCATACAATCAGTTTATAAAACAAATTAAAACTAAAAAAATTCCAAGTTGTTACCAAAATGCCTGCTGAAAAAGATGACCATATGGTCTCTTTTTAAATGCTCCCACTAAGGGAGCTGTATGAAGGGCAGCTGGAGGCCATTTCAAATTTGAGGTGCAGCTACTGAAAAGGCCCGTTCTCTAGACTGCCTTAATCTCAGTCTAGGAATGACAGCATGTGGCTTGAAGGAGTAGATGGAGTGGACCAGGGCATAGAAGGCCAAGAGGTCTTTCAGATATTTGGGGTCCAGTCTATATTGGGCTTTGTATTTTAATAAAGGGACCCTAAAGGTTGTGTGCTACCAAACTGGCAGCCAGTGCAGTTCACACAGCTTAGATATAATATGCTCTAAGAGTTTAGCTTTAGCAATCAGCCAGGCTGCAGCATTCTGGACCAGATGCAAGCAATGCACCAGTTTACCAGCCAGCCTTCAGTTCAGAGTATTGCAGCTATAGCTCCTCAATGCCACAATAAAGGCACATGCTAGGGTCATAAGGTCCTCATGTGCTAGTTAAGGTTTAATGGGTGAGATTACTTATTTGGAAAAATACATCATGGATTGCAGCCACCTGATGTTCTAGTGACAGCTTGCAGTCCATGAGGTCCCTCAGATTTTTCACCTTATCCGCAGATCATAAAGCCACAACATTTAAAGATGGACAACTGTGTAGTTTATCCGTTGTTGTGGATGCTAAACCTTGAGGACCTAGTTCCACCAGTACCTACTCAGTCTTGGTTGGAATTAAGCTCTGCCAGTTGAATGCCAACCAGTCACAGATTTCCTGTAGGCATTGATCTAGTACAAGGATTGCTTCATGCTTGTCAGGTGAGAATGACAGATAGGTAGAGTTTGAGTATCAACCGCATAGCAGTGAAACTCCAACTTATGCTAGCTAATGTCCTCTTTCAGTGGCAACATGCACAAAGGGTCCTACGCACTAATTGCATGTGAACAGCACCTATCAGTGCCGTTTTGGCAATGTGCAGCTATGCACCATGCAGGCATGGAGACTTCTGTGCAGTTCATGAACATTATCACAGGATACGCCGAAGCAAGGGCATAGTAAACTGAGGCACACAAGACTGCATGGAGCAGGCAGTGAGAGGGGATGCTGAAACTGACCATAACCTTTGACCCTGCCCTATATGGGCATCCTCCCTGCTCCACACATAAAAGTGGAAGGGAATAGCACTATGGAGGCTACAGAAAATGCCCTAATATAGAAGGGAAATGGATGTGCCCGTGGCACCCAGGCCACCCCTGATGCCCGATTGTACTAAATGTGGTTGCTATGTGATGCATGGACCTGGCTAGACGCATGGCCGAGGCTGTTCGCAAATCACAAATTTTACTGTTGCACAGGTGGTTGCCATGGTCCATAACATTTGGGAGCACTATGCCATCCTATATGTGGCAGAGCCACTAATGGCCCTGGCTGAGGCCAAGGAAAAACTGTGGCTGGACATACAGGCAGCCATCAATGCGAGTGGGCCAGAGGCACACACACTAGCTGCCACAAAACATAAGTGGCAAGACATGAGATTTGCTGTGAAGCAGAAGCTGGCATCTAACAAGCATCAACAGACCAGCACAGGTAGAGGACCATGCATACAAATGTACATCCTGACACCCATAGAGAGGATGGTGGTGGACACCCTCACTGATGTGTCCCTACATGGGGAGCTGGAAGGCATGGACACCCTGCCAGGTATGCATGGCAATGTGAGAGGGGGAGAAACACCACACACATGCTAACCACCATGTGCTGCACCCTACAGAATCAGAGACATGGCCCTCACAATGAGGAAGATGTAACCCCTGCAGAGGATACCACGTGACAGGAGACAGGAACAAGCAGTTTGTGGCAGGAGGATGTCGCAGGTATGTGTCACTCTAGGTCCCACTGTATACCCTTGGATGTACACAGCAGTGGCACAGAACGTAATAACCTTCTGTCCTCTTGCTTTCAGGTACAGTGCAGATGCCCATATGCATGCCAGAGGAAAGGCATTTGTTGGAGGTCACAGCCCTGCTAGATACAATGGAGTAAACTCAGGTGGGTGAGGAGAGGATAGACACCCCTACCAACAGCCCACATCCAACCACCTCCCATGCAGATGTCCTGATGCAGTCTTATCCAAAGCAACTGCCCAGGAATGTTCCACATGCCACAGGTGTCACAGCTGATAAGTCACATGCTGTAGGGTACACTGAATGGCCTTTCTGCACTGTCAGCAACACACAGGACACAGGTGGACCACACAATGTCGGTGGTCAGCAGACAGCAGGGGGTACAAGGGAGAACACAAAATCCCACCCAGACAGTGGGGACATGGACCAGTCAGGCAGCAGACCACGCAGGATGGGGAGGTCAGTTTCTCAGGATATACTGTGCACATGCTACCCCAAGGTATGGCAGCTGAAGTGTGATCACCTTCAGGCACAGAGGGATAACACAGGTGCACTAAAGAAGCTGACAACAGAGGTGAGGTGGATTTGCAGGGAGACAGACAGGCTAGGGGACCAGCTGGAGAGATTGACAGAGCACACAGTGGCTGGTACAGAGATGACCACCATGACAGTCACCAAGGCCACTCAAGTATCTCCAATGCAACAGACACCCGGCACCCTCTATGTCCCCAAGGTTATGGAGGACAGGCAACCACAACAAGAGGCGGACTTACAGCCTGACAACTGGCCCAATGGAAGTGGCAAGGCAACAGCTAAGACATGTCACCAAGGCATACCTTCCTCGACACAGTTCAGACAGCAAAAGGCAAGGAGAAAGTGATGCACTCATCACACAGCACCTGAATCACAGTGAAACACTGGCACCTACAGTAATACTGACCACACATAACTCCCATATCACATGTACCACCAACACTATGCCCCCACCCACCCATTACCACAGCACATAAACCATGTCCACATATATCACTGGGCATGTACCTAATAGCTCACCCCCCCTCCTCCCACTGGACAAAATAGCACTCAGGGTAAGTCATCATCACAGTACAACACCATCATGCTAAACCCCTAGTGGTTGAATAACTCCTGCACAAGTTCATGGCAAGCCACCAGACAGGGACTCGGCTGCCCTCTTCTGGTGTGTCCCCCTCTCCTGTCATCTGATGGGACACATCACTGTACATCCTGTGACATACATAGCCAAGGCTGCTTAGCCATGTGGTGTAGCATGGAACATAGAATGAACACTCTGCCTGCCTTTTCTGGGGCAAGCATCACTATGCTGCCGGTCAGATCCAGGCATCGGAACTTCATCTTCAGCTGCCCTGCTGTCTGCTCGACCACTCCAGTGTCTTCTTGCAGACCTCATTGTATGCCTTCTCCTCCTCTGCTCCCTCGGCCTCCAAGAAAGGTGTCATTAGGTATAGCCATAGTGGATATCTGCTGTCACCTCTGCTGTGGAAGAACAACAGCATTAGTACATCACAGGGTCTCTGCATACACTTCAGTGCACCTGTGTGGAGTACCTGTACCTTTCAGAATGCACAAGAAGACCAGCTACACATACTGCAATGGTAGATCATTCAGGGTTTTTTCCACAAATGTTTTAAGACTCTCTTCCATTTCCAATAAGTGCCAATTTTTGTGTTTCCTGGTGCAAACCTCCCTCTGTTCTTTGCCTGCAGTGTACCTCCAGGATTGGGAGCCATAGAAATAAATTTGCCACAGCCTTGCCTTGCCTATACACACTTGCTTGTAGCCACTCTTGATAAATCTCCCTCTAAGTTCATTAGCACCCTGCATATAATCTTGGTCTGTAGCACAATTACATCTCAACCTGATATACTGGCTGAATGGGACATTCTCCACTGTGTGCCTCAGATGAGATGACTGCTTGTAACATGCACAACTGAATTTCTATCTATTAGTTTTCTATAGAAATTGCTCTTCAGGACACCTTCTTCCATTTTGTGCATGATTACATCCACGTAGTTAATCGGTTGTTTCTGGCTATTCACCATGAATTTTAGATTTTGGTTTGTGCTTTCTAAATAGCTCCGAAACTCCATGAGCTCTGCCTCCATCTCAATCCATAAAAAGAGAGACCATCTATGTATTTCTTGCATAGCTGCATTTTGTTAAAAAAACAGATTGTCAGTCTCATTAAACACATAAGTGGTCTCCCATATTCCCATGTACACGTTCGCATAATTGGGAGTGAATGATGCTTGATGTCATAGATGTTATTATGCGCTGTTACTTCAAATGTTTGATTATAAATATGCTAATTTGCTACTATGATGCCATCCTTGAGAAAGCACACATGCGTGAAATGCTGGAGGCTGGGGTGGCATTCTTGGTCTATGGCACAGATGTGTGTGAGCAAACTTTTAAAGCATATACCACATTCAGAGTGATTTTTTTCTTTGAAATGACTTCTCACAGTACATGTAGTCGTGCTCCTTGTACATTTTTAAGTAACTGTGAAATATGCCCTAGGCTCCATGCAAATGCTCCCAGACGCCGTTTTTCTTTCCTGAGTACTTGTACCCACCTAATAGTCATCCATCCCTGGCACTGCATGCATCAAATTGGGCACCAAGCCTTGCATTCTCAATGATGTAGGTAGTCATGACTGGATCCAGGGTATTTGGCACACACGTTAGTGATGATACCTGATGCATCTGAAACTATTTGGCAATTCATATTGTGGTATTCCTTGCCCACACCTGGGGTAAGGATCATCAGGTGCATGCAGACTATGGCACCCAGTATATTAGGCATAATAAGGATGGCATACAATGCCTACCTGGTGGCCAGTATGTCTGCCTCTGTTGTGTTGAATGATGCATGGTCCTGCACATGCAGGACCAGGGTGTTGGTGACCTGGTGTAGTGTCCTGTTCACAGAATACTGGCTGATCCCATGACATCCCCTGTCACCCTCTGGGATAACAAGGTGGCATAGTACATCAGAGCACTAGCACTTTTTGTCTCCACGGACACTGCCCATGACCATAGTGTCATTGGGTCACATGGGGCCAGACTATGTCACACAGCACTGCGATTGGTGCATGATCCAGATGAAAGTGCTTGACATAGTGTGTGTCCCGCAGGGTGATGGTGTCTGACTGTGGACAAAATACACATGGACGTGGCCTTGACCTTAATGCCTGCTTGTGCTCCCTCTCCATGTCCAGCAGAAGAATATTCATTAATAGTCCTGGGCACATTCTCTGTACCCTTATGTTGTGGCCCTTTCTGGAAACACAGTCTAGCTGCTCACACCAGCATATGCTGACCCCCACCCCTGTGACATACAGGGATTCAGCATGTCTGTTCTCTTATTACCTGGGAACCTTTAAAGGGGTGTGTGTAGCCAGCACACTTGTGGGGTGATACACCATGAATAGGCAGCACTAAACCATACCTAGAAAGAAACACAGAGACATAGAAACATAGAAAAGTGATGACAGAAGGAGACCAAAGGTCCATCTAGTCTGCCCATTTGTTTGCATGGACCTCTGTTGGGCCATGTCTGCTAGCACTGAACTCTTACTCAAGAGGAGTCCTCACCCTTGACCCAGTGTTGCATGTAAGGTACGGTCATGGTGGAGATGTTAGTGACAGCAGGCTTGGTTGGGAGAGTTGGTGTATACCCACAGAAACTATGGAGGATTTCAAAGATTTGCTACCAGGAGTCACTGGAAGGTGGGCCAATAAGGGAGGTAAAGGAGGCAGGAGAGCTATGTATGCAATAGGTAAGGGTCATGGGGGCATGCATGCCATTTGCGCTGTTTATTGTATAACTGACCAGATTCCATTTGTTACGTTTCCACAGGAGTACCGTGGGAGGCCAGACCTCATAGTCCTGGAATGCTTTGACCAGCCTGATTGTGTAATGGCTCAGGTGAATCACATGGTGGCAGCACATTCACAGTGGGACTTGCATGTCCCTTATGGGCTGTCCTGGTGGGTGGGCATGTAGGTTGTCAACTATAAGGATGACACTGGGGGCTACTGGGCTCTTGCTGAGGCATCCAAGGTACGTGGCGGGGGGCAGTAGGGGCCTGTGTGCCCACTGAGTATAGCAGCTACAATGCATGTGCATCCTGCTTATGACTGTCCCCTGTGTTCCTCTCATTTCAGGGTTATCATCGTCCACTATGCCGCCTGGTGCTGGTCGAGCAAGCCTACACAGTGAAAAAGCCCATGGGGTTAAGTGTGGACTCCCAGGAGGAGGACAGCAACTGATTTTTCATATACCCTCGGTGTGTGATAGACTCATAAATGGCTGTCTGTGTCCCAGGATCACCTATGTGGCCACCAATTTTCCCAGTGTGGCTACTAATGTTTATACATGTACAGTATAGTGTGTACACGTGTCCTGTTGGGTGACAGGTGTTTGTGTCTTGTCATACTTGGCTTTGATGGTATTAAACATTTATTAATAACATGTGTACTGTGTCTGTGTAATTATTCTGGTAAGCGGGTGCATGTGGCTGTCCATGACTGCAGTGGTCATAGCTCTGGGTGATGGTGGGGCAGTTACTGTTATGGGGCAGGTGGGGGGAATGTAAGGCCTGTTGAGTGTATGCTGTGCCTGTACAGTGCCTGGGGTATCATGTCCACCTGTGTCTGGTGCGTACCAGGTGAAAATGCTGAAACAAGAATAGCACTGGTAAAAAGCATGCTACAATAGTGACGGTCAAGACAGCTACAGGGATAGCATAGTGAAAGTCATTACTGCTACCCCTGTAGCTGTCATCACATCTGAGGAGAGGACAAAGCAGTTAGCTGTGTGTAGTGTTTCTCTAAGCTGCTCCTGTGGTGAAGGGGGCTGAGACTATGAGCAGCTATAACAGACCATCCTGGAGACCAGGGTTCTGTTCCTGGTCACCCAACTGTGTTGCTTTTTTTCTTCACCCTCCCAACATGGCTTTTTTTTATGTTGTTCTCCCCCTACTTTGCACAGTTACAAAGTTTCTCCTCATCCCTGATTTCCACCCCCCCCCCCGTAGTACTGATTATAATTAGTTGGGGGGGGGGCTCAGGGGGCAAAGCCCTCCACCAACATTTGTTTTAGCTGGTGTGTTTTTTTGGGCATGGTAGCGCTCGCTGTTTTTACTGAGCACTGCCATGATTTTCACTGTTTGGCATGCGCAGTTTTTGACCGTGCTGTTGTTGGTTTCAGCATTATGACCTAGTGCCTGTCTGGGGAGAAGGGCCAGTTCCTGTGTCCCATCCAGGTCACAGGTATGTACAGTATGTGTGGGTGCTCTTTTCATAGCTGTCCCACACAGTCTGGTCCGACTATTCAGTACCATCTGTGGCCATCCATAGTGCTGCAGATCTTCAGCAGGGGAGGTCCATTATGACCCTGTCCATGACCATTACAGTCCCTGTTGTATGTCCTGCACACTATTGCGCCCCACACATCAGAACTGCACACAGGCAGTTTACCACAGCCTTCCACCTGGCATAGTGCCTCGCCCTCAGTCCCATGTGCCTGGGTGATGTAAGGAGCTTCGTGCATGTGGTGTGCACATGCATTTCATGGCCACAACTGCAGCCCACATATAGTGCTGCCGCCATTTGCACACCTCATGTGCATGTCGCATGACCCTGCCATGCACATGTATACAACTTATGCAAATATGTGTGCTTGTTGTGCACTGCGAATTGGCAGCTGCACAATAGTGGATTGGCCCCATGATGAATGACATGGGGGACAGAACTGACCCCTGTGGCAACTCACAGCTTATTGCTGCTGGCCACAAGAAAAAAGTATCCAATGCAACCTGCTGAGATGTATTGGATGAGAAGGACTGAAATCACTTATAGATCGACCCAGGGAGCCCTCCATATTGACACAGGCAATCCATCAAAACCCCATGATCCACCATGTCAAACACTGATGAGAAATTGACTTGAACAACCACAAAGGGATTCCTCCTGTATCCATCACTAGGAGAAAATCATTAAACAGTTGATGATGATGGTCTCAGTGCTATGAGAAGAAATTAGAACCCCTCGATAGAAACACTGCCTTGCTGTACATGGTTTCCCTATGCAATATTCTATATACAGTACATTAATACATATGCTTTCAGCTGAAAGTATTATCTGTACATCTAACACAATCATAAATGTCATAAGAGATGGACTTGTGTGCACTGGGTTGGTGGCCAACAGTTTTAAAATGGAGCCCCTCTGATGGCCCAGTGGTAGCACATCATGCTGCCAGAGACAGGAACCTAGTTTGGGAGCAAAGTTGGGTCACCGCATCAGGTGACAGGCCTAGCTGAGGTAGCTGCCACTCAGCAGTGTGCGTCAGACGGGGAGGGGTGGCTGCAAGTTCTGACACATTGGTGATCCCTACAGTTGGGCCAGGTATCTTGCCTCTCATCATAGGGATACTGTGATGTCAAGGCCAATGGAAACAGTGCTCTCACCGCAGGGGTAGAAGGATGGACCGATGGAGATAAGCAGGTGAAAAACTCTTAGCTATCTAAATGCTTGCTGCTAGAGCCTAAACAGGGTATATATCCCTGTTCAACAGCAGGTACAGGAGGAAAACTATTGATTAAAAACAAAATAAGAAGAACTGCAAGATAAACTTTCCGATTCTCACTAGTGTACCAAGTCACCCTGTTCTATCTATAGACATAGCAGTGCAATTTGTTTTAGAAATGCTTAGATGAGGCTGGCCCAGTGGCGTTGAGGGCTAAGGCGCTGGACGCCTTTCCTCAAGCTACGCTGGTGACCCGTGTTCGGGAACAAGCACGGGTCATTGGGGGTTGGCGGGGCGGAGAAGGATCAAGCATCCGTAGGACTGCTCTCCTTCTCCAGGGTGGTGGGACACTAGCTGTCAGTGCTCCACTGACCCCTAGCGGCTGCTGGGGGGCAGTGCGCTGAGGCTACAGCTGAAGGGGAGGAGATAGGCAGATGCTTGGTGAAAGCGCATGCGGTAGCGTGTGCACTCTCACCGCAGGCGTCACTGCATGCCCTGCCTCCTCACAAGGGAAGAAAAGTGGAAAAAAGCTCCAGCTGGATGACGTGGTCTCTGCAGTGTGCCACCTCCGAGAAGGCACCTACCTGGCATGGCTCTGTTTGAAGTGGGTTGAGTCACTCCCCACCACCCTGCCACGAAGGGTAAGGCTTGGGGTGTACAAGGGAAGGGGTCTAACCTTCAGAGGAGGGCACGCTGGTGGACAACTGAAGGAGAAGCTGGGAGCTTGGAAGAAATAATACATCAAAAAAAAAAAAAAAGAAATGCTTAGATGGGCAGTGGGTCTTGAACCTGCAATTTTCTAGATTCCCAACAGTGCCATAACCACTAACAAACACTGCTGCCCCATGAGGGGAATGGACCTTAAAATGGCAGCAACTGCTGGCAATGTTTTTAAATGTAATACCTGGTGACCCCCTATTATGACTGGATATCCAGTCTTGATAAAATGCTGTAATAACCTGCAGAATTCTGTAATGACTCAATAGTGGGTTATTACGACATTTCCCTCCTCGTGCTCTCACTTCACTGAAGCACGAAAGAGAGCACACTGTATTTGTATGAGTACCACAGGTGCTCAGGGAAATGCTCGCACAAATACAGTTTTTCTCTCTGAAACCTTGCAGCAGCTATAAAAATTAATGCCTGTGCAAAATTTGTTTTATGAAGATTTTTCACCTACCCTCGGTGTGCGATAAACTCGAGCTTTGCTCTCTGGGGTTTATAGACTATCACACACTTTGGGTGTGTGAAAAATCCTCATAACACTCACCTGCACAGGCATTCTTCTCTATTTATTTCACCAGGGAGAAGGATGAACCAACGCCTGCGGGAGGGAGAAAAAGAGTGAGGGGAGGGAATATAAATGTAAGAGATAGAGGAGGACAGAGTGAGGGAGGGGTTGTTGGCATTGATGGTGAACAAATCACCAGGCCTGGACAGAATACATCCATGGGTACTAAGGGAACTGGCTGAGGAACTGGCAGGGCCACTGACAGGCCTGTTTAATAGTTCTCTGGAGTTAGTTGTGCTACCACAGGGCTGGAGGACAGCACATGTGCTGCCCCTCTACAAAAGTGGTCTCAAGGATTACCCATGGAATTACAGACCAGTCAGTCTGACCGCAGTTGTGTGCAAGCTCATGGGGACCATATTTAAGGAAAGGTTGGTAGAATATTTAGTGGACCATGGTCTCCAGAATGCAACAACAAAGTCAATGACTGCACTCGGGGCCAATGAAATAAATGATGCAGACCAAGAAAATCTGTTTCAGTGGATATTTATTCCACAAGCTGGCTAAACGGCCACAGTAAAAGTAAATACAACCCGTCTTCCCAGTGCTTCGATTCCAAATGAATCTTCCTCAGGGGTGGAGTTCAGGCTTACATTCAAATTAAGCAAGTGCAATCAATTACAAAGTGATTAATTAAAACAAAACAACAATTTAACAGTAATACTTTCTCCAGCCACTAGATGGCACCAAAGTGGAATTTAAAGATAAATTTAAACATTCAATGGCATAATCGTTTAGAAGTATGTGTGGACCTATAGTCGATTTTTAGTTCGTCCAAAATAAACGCTGCTAAAGTTACAAACTGCATGCTTAATACAAAACTTCTGTTACTAAATATAATGTCCACACTAGTACAAAACTCAAACTTATGGAGACCTTCTCATTTTACATATTAACTTCATACTCTGAAATGTTCAATCTAATCTAATGGTTAGATAGAGAAAAGAAGGAAAATTGTGTCCAAACCACTCAGTTTGCCAAGGCGTCTTCTGCTGATTTACAAGGCAACTCTCTTATTTTGAGGGATATTTCCATGCTCTTGGAGCTCCTAGGAATTGAGACCAGAACAGGGGGGAAAGGACCAGAGAGTTAGGGCTTATTAAGGTTGTGAAACCTAAAAGAAGGAGACAGAGAAAGAGAAGAAGGAAGAAGTTAATACAAATGCAATATACTTTAAGACAATTTCAACATTTCATAAAACAGTTATTCTCATTTTACTGATTACAAAATCATTTTTTGATCAGAAAGGGCTTTAAGTCCTCTTTTGCATTTAGTTCTGTGGGTTTAACACTGTCCAGCTCTCTCGTTGGAGCAACAAGTTTGGTCTATTTCCACCATTGTTAGGTGGAGGTACCATTTCATGTCCCACAAATTGTAAACATCTTGGGTCTGAGTTGTGCATATCAGCACAGTGTGTCCACACTGGAGTGTCCCTTCTTCCATGTAAAATGGAGCAGACATGTTCCTGTATTCTTTGCTTAAGAGGTCTGACAGTCTTTCCAACAAAAACAAGATTACAATCACAACAGAGCACATAAACTACATACACAGTGTCACATGTGATGAGCTCTCGAATGTTAATTATCATGTTCTCAATTGATGGATGTTTGAAAAACTTAGTGTTAGTGCTGTATTTACAAATATTGCATCTTATGCATTTGTAGTAACCTGCTGTATGCACTGGCAACCAAGTACATCTCTCTTTCGACTGTACTTTTTTTGCTGTGCTATGGACCAATCTGTCCTTAAGATTCCTTGATCTAGTGAAAGCAACCCTTGGTTTAACTCCCACCATTGCATTCACTTCTGGGTCCCCTTGTAAGATCTGTCAATTCTGATACATGATGTTACCAATGCGTCCAGCTAGGTGATTGTACTCAGTTATAAAAGTACAAGGAATGTGTTCTGGTGTGTCCCTTTCTCTTTCAACTAAAAATGTCTCTAGGAATCTTGTTCACTTTCTCTCTAGTTTCTTTCAGAAACTTGTTAGCATAACCCCTAGCCTTAAACCTTTTCATCAGTTCATCTGCTTGTCTGTTGAAATCAGTATCGCTACTGCAGTTTCTGCATATACGTAGAAACAGCCCATAGGGTATCGAGTTTTTCAACTTGGGGGGAGGGGGGTGGGCACTTGTGGCTAAAAGCAGGGAATTTGTGGCTGTGGGTTTTCTGTACCCTTTTGTTTCCACCTTTTGTTGAGAAACATTGCCACTAATTGTCACGTTCAGAAAATCAAGTGACCCTTTAGATATTGTGTGTGTGAACCTAAGGTTCTAATTATTATTACTGAGCCATTGAATGAAATCTGGATTTGATCCCTGTCCCCTTTCCATATGCACAAAATGTCATCAATAAAGCGATACCAACCACTGATGTGCATATGGAATGGGTTGTTTTCTTTGTTAAATATGAATGCAAGGCAGCATGGGTTCATGGGGGAAAGACTGCGTCAAATGAATCTGCTTGACTTCTTTGACTGGGTCACCAAGACAGTAGACAGGGGCCAAGTGGTAGATATCCTCTATTTCAGGGGTTCTCAAATGGTGAGGCCACCCTCCCTGAGGAGGCCCCGACCTGTTCCAAGGGAGGCTCAAGCAAGTCTGAAAAAGTACAGTATTTAAATTTTGAGTTTTACATATTTTGTGTGAAGAGAGGAAGAAAACTAAAAGAGGATAATAGTAGGTGAATTTTATGTATTTATTTACTAATAGGTGACAAGGGAAGGTGAATGAGCCAAGGCTCATTTCAGGTGTACCCGGGGAAGGGTAGGTAGTGAATACATGTCAAAAGGTAACTGCAAAACAATCAAGAAATACACAGTGAACAACAGTGTAAACAAATGTAAATGATAAACTGATAATGAGTGGTGGTAATTGATCAATTTGTAGACTGATGGCAGAACAGCCCAAATACAATGATTGAGCATAGAAGTTCTAAGAGCAATAGCAGGAAGGAGCAAAGTAATCCCAGAGAAGTTGCTTAGGAGCAGGGAAAGAGGGGGACAGGCAAAGTATGCAGGAAGGTTATATAATATAGAGAGGAAACGGAGAAAGTAGTCTGATCCATGAAGGTACTGCAAAAAGGGGTAACAATGGTTGAAGAATGAAAATAGCGGAGCAAGTAGGCTGGCCGGGGGTGGGGTTTACAATAAACTGAATAATAATATTTGTTTATTTTATTCATTTGTTATTCAGATAACACCTTTGAGCACAAGAGCTCTTTTTCAAAGGTTCCACTTCAGTATAAGACAAAGAACTGAATGAAAGAACTGAATGTGAGGCAAGTACTCAAAGGGGTTTCAATTTATTCATGGTGTACTGCGCAAAGTACAGCATGTTATTTTTCCTTGGGGAGGCCCAAGATTATTTCAGTTTTTGGGGGAGGCTCAAAATCTTTTCCATGGATTTGGGGAGGCTCACTGTGACAAAGTCTAAGAACCATTGCTCTATCTAGATGTCAGCAAAAGGCCTTTGACTCTGTGCCCCACAGATCAGGAAGTTGGCGGATCCCTGGGTTAGGGATAAAATGGCCTGATGGGTGGAAAACTGGCTGAGGGACAGAATCCAGAGGGTGGCTGTGGGGAGAGTTATCTGGCACCAGTGGGGTCCCGCAGGGCTTGGTGCTGGGGCCGGTGTTGCTCAATGTCTTTATCCGTGACATTGGGGATGGCATTAAGGGCAAAATGTGCCTATTCACTGATGACAGCAAGCTCTGCAGGAGTGTGGACATAGCTGAAGGGATACAGGACCTATAGGATGATCTAGAAAAACTGGGGAGGTGGTCTGGGATCTGGCAGCTTGGCTTCAATATGAAGAAATGCAAAGTTATGCACACTGGAGCCAAGAATCCCAGGACAGAGTACTACCTGGGTGGAGTTCAGGTATTTGCATCAGAGGAGGAGAAGGACCTGGAAGTGATGATCACTGGTGACCTGAAGCACTCCATGCAGTGCAAGAAAGCAGCAGCAAGGGCAAACAAGATGTTGCAATGCATAGCCAGGGGGATCAGTAGCAGGAGTGAGGAGGTTATACTGCCCTTGGGTTTTATGTGATAACTGCGAGTCTTAAACTCTGCCGATCACAAAGACCAAAGAAAAAAGAGCCCAATGTCAAAAGGGTGACTGATATTACAATGACAGCAAACAACGAAGGTCACTTACTCCATTAGAAACAACAACCGGGGGGGGGTGGGGCGTGGCTTGTACCCTTGAAAGATGGCTGCGTAATTCTTTCTCTCTGCCCCGGCCTGGCACTATTCTTTGTCCAATCCATTGGAATGCCGGATTGAGTGTTGTTAATATCCACTGAGGATTCCAGCCCTATCCCTACTGATGCTAGAAAAATAGTTTATTTGCAGGCGGTCATGCCTGTATAGCTGAAAGCTGATCGCGCAGAGGTCGGAGTCGCCTGAGGAGTTGGGCCGGGTGGGCCTGAGCACGGGGGAACAGCAGCACTGTAAATCTACACTGCTAGCTTAGATAAGTTAGATACCATGGAGCACGGAGCGTGAATGTCAGATACCCCCCCGACTAGCTAGGAGATTCGCCGACAAACTGTGATATAGATCCTCCATACACTGGTGTCACAGTAATAGGGATGGAGGCATCGGGAGATATCACAATGGGGCAATCCACACAGCCTCCACAGCCCTCACAGGATCAGACCCAAGTAGGAGATGCACTAGCCAACATCACAAAAATGCTAGAGGTGCTCTGGGTTAGAGTGGACAGTATAGGGGTGACCTTGGCCGGGAATGTTGCAGATGTATGCAGGTTGGAGGACCATCAGAACGTACTCAAACAGCAGAGAGAGGAACCAGAGAGACAGCATCTCACTGTGCTACAAAGGCTTAAACACCATGATGATAAATTATCCAGACTGTGGCAAAGAGCAGAGGATCAAGAAAATAGGAGCAGGAGGAATAACATCAGGATCCTGGGGGTGCCAGAGGGGGCTGAGGGGCCAAATATGGAGAAGTTTCTGAATGAATGGTTACCGCGACTCCTCGGTGAAAGATGAAAAGAGCCTGTGGGGGTGGAAAGAGCACATCGTGCGTTTGGTAGGCTTGATGGTGCCCACGGACCCAGAAAGATCATAGCATATCTGTTAAAGTATTCTACCAAGGAAAAACTTCTGCGGGCTACTAGGAAGCTTGGGGAGATCACCTGGAAGGGCAGCATAATTTCTTTTTACCAGGACTTTTCCCAAGAGGTGGCAATGAAGCGAAAGGCATATGGGCCACTGAAGAAGAACCTTGCCGCTAACTCCTTTCAGTACAGATTCAGGAGGCTGACTGCCTTGCAACTATCCAAAGATGGCAGAACATTTCTGGTGGAATCGCCCAGGGAGGCAGAGGCCTGGGTCAATAACCAGTGGCCAGGCTTGCTGCCAAGGACTACACTCCCCAGATGCCTCTGGACCCCAAGAGAACACCCACTAAAGGGAACAGACAGGAGGGGAAACTGATTCCAGGGAGGCGGTAATACTGATTGGGCTGGTACGGCCATAAAGGAGACCCCTCTGCTTCCTTCTTCCACATTGCAGAAGGCAGATAAACACTCCTGTGTGAGCTCCCCCCCGAATCGAGATGGGTATCCAGTTGGTGGCACTGACAACAGTGGGCAAACAGACTGAACAACTCTGCCAGTGCCAGGCCGACAACAACAACGGGCTAGGAGCCCTCGTCAGCTAGCTCCAGACAACGTGGAAGCCTCTCCCTCTGCCAAACTTCCCGGAGCGGAAGTGGTTGCAACAGCATCATCTACAGCTCTAACCTCCTGGACGGAAGATGCTGAAGAATCTATGGATGCCATGGAACCACTAGACTGGGCCGCCGAAGTAGAAGAAAACGAGCAAGAAGCTGCTGTAGAGGTGGGCCTCCTGAAACTTGGATCTAAATCATATGTGGAGGCACTCACCCCTCCCTTTAATGTGCTCAGTCCAATGTGCAAGGAGCAACCCACTTTATTGGAGACAGACAGCTGAATGGACTTTTGGTTTCCCTGGCTGAATTAACTATGACTCTTTTCTATTTTCGCTGAGTAGGGTCTGAAGGGAAAGGGATAGCACGTGAAGATATTTTCTCTCGCTGTCGCACTCTCCCCCCCCTCGGGTGAAAATGTTCCCATCTTCAGGGTACAGCTCAGAGTAGCCACCCCCCCGTGCATTCCTCATTGTCTTTCAATATTCCCCAGGTTATGAATATCCTTTGGTTTATTCTATTTGTGCATAAAGTCCTGGGCAGGCAACTAAGACCTGACTGAGGGAACTCTGCCGAATGGCTGAGATGCGCGCTCTGTACATGTCACTCGCCCTTCCCAGCAACAATTCTCCACGGCCTCTGTCTAACTTCCCAAGGCACTTACAGTCTAGTGCTAGCATCAGACCCCTGCCCATCTTTTTTCCTGGTCTGTACAGTGTCCAGGAAATACTCCTCCCCCTCCTCTATGACTCTCTTTCCCTCTCCCCCCTTTTCTCCTTCCCAGTGGATATACATTTGGTGTTTGTCCTACCACTAGGGTAGGTTCTTCTGTCTTTCCTGGACCCTCTGGACCCCAACTAACCACAGTGATCCATGAGATCAGGTTGGGACAGGTTACTCATGCTTTGGTGTAACCTCCCCCCTTATACTTTTGGTGCTTGAAGCAGTGTGGCGTGGGGCGCCCTCTTATTGGGTTACTCCTTTCTTATGTTTACCTCAACACCAGCAACTTTTGTTTCTCAGTGTGTTCTAATAAGAGCCTTAGCTCCACTGTTATAGTTTTGAGTAGTGCATTTTCAAGGTTGTTTTATATATAATAGATCTTGTGTGTGTGCTTACTTCCTCTTCTTTCTCCAACCAGGTGGGACTCTGGTGAGATAACAACTGCTCATATTTCCTATCCCTCTACCTTGTTATTGCCTCTGCTACTTGGTATATACGGACGTCAGGCAGGCATTCTCTTTAACTGCACGTTTGTTGTCATTCTGCCATATACCTCCAGGGTGGTATCAGGGTGAGTATCTGTTTTGTTTTCTCTCTCACTGTACCTCGGAGGAATGACAGTGACTACAATACCTCTGCCTGGGAATGGCTGGAGGATCATCTCCTGGAACGTGAAGGGATTTAATCATCCAGCTAAAAGAACTAAGGTTCTACGATATCTGAATTCTATGGGGACGGACGTAGCCCTTCTACAGGAGACGCACCTTACCAGCCGGACAGTACAATGGCTAAAGAAGCTCTGGGTTGGTACAGTGGTTTCCAGCTGTGCCACTACCAAGTCCAGGGGAGTGGTCATTCTATTAAAGAAATCTGTGCCATGGGTAATAGAAGATAAGCACACATACTCACAAGGGCGTTGGATAGTAACTCGGATATCGTATCCGGGAGGTAGAATTTTGATTGCTAACGTGTATGGCCACAATATGGATATAGGGGAGGTATATTTCAGACCTCAGCAAGGCCTTCTCAGATTTCACGAGTGGCTTCTCTGATGTCCCCATTCTGTTAGGAGGGGATCACAATTTAGTCCTAGACATTTTTCTCGAAAACCCTACCCACCGGGGAGGGTCACGGATCGCCTATGGCGAGAGACGGTCTTCTACAAGCTCCGACCCCGGTCCAACTATAAAGCTAAATTTCGGTATATCCCGGCTGAAACAAGAAGTGATTTGAAGGTTTATAGAGCGTGGAAACAATGGATGATTATATCATGAATGTTGGAGGGAAATCGCAACGAGTGGGCGCGAAAGGTAACAAGAAACAGCCGGCGGTGCTCCTGAGCAATGCGGCGGGGCCTATCTCGTTGACGGCCACCAAAATGTTGGCTATTGGGAGAGAGTTACGGGAGCAGTTACCGGAGGTCCTCACCCCGCAGTTCAACCGGGCTGAGGAAAAGATAGATCGCCGCTTAGAAAATGTGGATGCTCAGATTGCCCAACAACAAGAGAGAATAGAGGAAGTTGAGAGCTGTATCTTGAACACAGAAGATCTCGTGGCCCCACTCCCACGGTGTATAGAGAAATTAGAAAAAGAAATTGCTGAGTTGCGAGAAGCCCTAGATTACCAAGAAAACTATCATCGAAGATCGAATCTTAGGCTAAAGGGCCTTCCTGAGGGACGAGAAGGAGCCAACGTATTAGAATTCTGTGCTAGTACTCTGCCTGCTATTATGGGCCTGAAGCCTAAAGAAGGAAGGTACAAGTTAGAGCGGGCCCATCAAGCTGTACTCCTGTGCCCACCACCAGGTCAACCCCCGTGTCAGATTGTGTTTAGATTTTCAAGATCGCCAGGAAATGTGGAACAAGTTTCGGGCAATGCAGGAATTGCAATATGGTGGACGTAAGCTACAACTAGCTCAAGATCACTCGCCCAGGATTGGAAGGGAGGAAGAGAAGGGCCTTCAATGATATGATCGCGTCATGCCAACAACTGAAGCTGGAGTGGTATATGATTTTTCCAGCCACGTTACGAATTAAATACGAAGGAGCCTCTTATAGCTTTTGGGAGGCTGAGAAGGCAGCAGCTTTTGTGTCAGAGCTTAAGAAGAAAATGGGATGAATGTTGACGTGATGTTCCCAGAAAGACATGAACATGGGTGAAATTCTGTGTTTGGACATCGTGAGTCTGGGCCTGAGAAGTGATCAGCTGGTGTGGGACTGAGAGAACTGGAATAAAGGCTTTATTTGAAGCGGCAGAGGAGGATTTGAGAAGGAGCACTTTCGGATCTGGGATCTTCCCCTGCCACAACCCCTTCTGAACCTTCCTGATAGTGAGAGCAGGGGGTGAAAAGAGAACTGTGAATGTATAAAAGGTGGCAGATCACCCGGAAATTTGAAGATGGAGAAGAGGAGACATGGAAGGAATCCCTGCTTTGCGCTGGTGCCGTGAGTAGTGGCCTATGGGAGACCCAGGCATTGGATCTGATTCGCTGGGCCTCCTGTGGTGCTGCTATGGGACGGGGGAGGGAGGGGAGTACTCCTGATGATCGTTGAAATTTAGATATCCTCTCACTGCTGGATTGTTATGGGACTAGACGTTTGATAACTTCCTCTTTGATGTCGTGCCTCTGGGCCTGAGGGGTAATTAATTAATCTGGCAGCAAGAGACTGGGGATAGAGGCTGCAGCTAAACTGGCAGGAAAGAATTCGAGAGGGAGGGTTAATTGGAGTGGGATTTTCCTTTGCCTTGTCCCCTTCTGGTTACCCATAGCGGAGAAGGTAAAGCAAAGCATGATCTGAGAACTGTGATAATACAAGGGACGATAACTAATCTGAGATATACGGATAGAGGAGAGGAGTGCAAGATAAAATCCCTGCTCTGCGATGGTTCTGTGAATAGCGGCCTAAGGGAGACCCAGGCGTTGGATTTGACTCGCTGGGTCGCCCGTAGTGCTGCACTGGAACTGGGGGGGGGGAGATGGGGAATATTCCTAAGGGGTTGAAAGCTGACTATTCCCACACTGCTGGATGGCTGCAGGCATAGACACTCAAGAAAATTTCTGGGATGATTTCAGGGAGGGATGAGGTAGGAGAGGTATAGTGCAGAGAAGTGGGGTCTGGGAGAGAGAAGTGCTGTGATTTAGACCAATATTTGACATAGTGGGGCAAATTGCAATGAGGGAGGGACTAGTTGGACCATCAGCCACGGAGCACTTAGTCAAGGGCTATGAGAAGATTGAGGGGAGTCAATTGCTAATACGAGATATATGCAAAATTTTTTTTTTTTCAAAAGAGGTGGGATGAATAGGTTGGATAGCCGGAGAGAAAATAAAAGAATCTAAAGTTGAACTGGTGAAGGGGGGAGAGAAGATTGGATATTTAATCCAAACCCAAGGGTAACAGTGTAAGTTGCACACTAATTCGCTTTTGTTGAATGTTGTGCGCTGAAGGGGGGGCAGCGGGGGAAAATATCTGTAAATAAGTTATTTACTTGTTGCAATGTTTTCTCGTATGTTTGTTGCATTAGCTGTTGTTACTACCAAGGTTGTAAGATCTGTATTTTAGTAAAAGGAGAGGGATGGCAGCGTGAGGGAAAGTGGGTTGAATGGAGGGAGAAGACAAAGGGGCACTTAAAAGAGAAAATAAATGGCTGGAATGTCTAGAGATAAGGTAAACATTGTTTCTTGGAATATTAGGGGGATCTTTAATCTGATTAAGAGGATGTCTGTTCTGACTGCATTAAGAAGAGCAGGAGCACAGGTCGCTCTTCTACAAGAAATGCACTTGACGCAGTCGGAACATCAGAAAATGGTGAAGGGCTAGGTGGGAGCCTGTTATGCTGCTTCCTACACATCCCATAAGAGAGAAATAGCGGTCCTGCTGCACAGAGGGCTGCCTCTCAAGGTTACCAGAGTGCTGAGGGATGGGAAGGAGGGGAGCTACATCTTTGTGGAGGGAATGCTACAAGAGGAGCCGGTAACATTTGGGAGCGTGTATGCACCCGCTGTGTTTGAGCCACTATTTTATCAGAGCATCTTGGACTTGTTGATCCGTGAACAGTTTCAAAGTCTAGTGATGGGGGGAGATTTTATCTGCACCCCAGATCAAAATCTAGATCACTCTGAAGGCAAAGGGAGAGGGAGGCATTGCATGCGTAAATGGTGTGAGGGGCTCAGTGAGTTAGATATTTTAGATGCTTGGAGAATGGTGAGCCCCATGAAAAGGAATTCACCTTTTACTCCCCACCACACAAAACATGTTCACTCATAGACCACATGTATATTGTAGGAGCATGGTATTCCAGATTGATAGCTATTAAGCATGGCCCCATATATGTCTCTGACCATGCAATGGTTGTTGCCTCCATAGAGATGGTCCTCCAACAGGCAAAAACTAATAATTGGCATTTCCCATCCTACCTTCTGGGCTCCCAGGATTTTCAGGAATACATGAAGGCTCACTGGGATTTGTATACCTCGACGAATCTGCTGTCTGCTCCTTCCATCCAGGGGTTTTGGGATGCCGGGAAGGCATTCATGAGAGGTGCTATTACGGGAATTGTTATTAGGTACAAAAAAGGTAAGCATTAGAAGCAGATGGAGCTACGAAATCGAGTTAGAGAGCTGGAGCATCAGATGGCGAGGAAGTGGGGGAAGGGTGGTTTCTCAGCAATTGGCAGCTAGCAGGGAAGCACTTAACAAATCTTTAATGGATGAGGTCCACACACAATTGTTTTTCTGGAAGCACAAATTTTATGAGTGGGGTAATAAACCGGGCCCCCTGCTGGTTAATCTGATCAAGGGGAGGAAAGGGAGTAAGAGGGTCAACGAAGTGAAGGATAGCAACGGAGTGCTGCATAGGAATGCACAAGGCATTCTAAACAGCTTTGCTGAGTTCTATTGGGAGCTCTATAAAGCAGAGGAGGGGGGAGGGAGGAACAAGATGAGCCAGTTCTTGCATCAGATTGCAATGCCGAGGGTCTTGGAAGCTTGGAGGGATAGGATGGACAAGGAGATCTCAAGGGAAGAGATTGCCAGGGCCATTGCTTGTTTAAAACCGGGTAAAGCATGTGGGCCAGACGGACTACCCGCGGAATTTTATAAAGCAATGGGAAAGGAGGTAATAGAACATCTGTGGATCCTTTTTAAGGAGATTAGGGAAGGGGGACCCCTGCCTCGTTCTTTAGGTGAGGCGACTATATGTGTTATCCCGAAGTCTGGTAGGGATCAAAGGGACTGTGCTGCTTATAGACCCATGTCTCTCCTCAATGCCGATGCAAAGATTTATGCCAAGATACTGGCCTCTAGATTAGATGAGCTTCTCCCGGAACTGATACATGTAGATCAGACAGGATTTATCCAAGGTAGACACTCATACCATAATGTAAGAAAGGTTCTAAATGTAATCCAGAATACATCTAGGACAAAGAGACAGACGGCGATTATTTCTCTAGATGCTGAAAAGGCCTTTGACCGCATAGAGTGGGAATATCTGTTTGAGGTATTGGAGAGATATGGGTTTGGAAACGATTTTATGGGGATGGTGCGGGCCTTGTATACCTCTCCATGGGCTTCGATTCTAGTGAATGGAGGACTCTCTGAGTGGGTTTCTCTGCGTAGGGGAATGAGGCAGGGGTGCCCTCTGTCTCCCCTCCTGTTTGTCCTGGCAATAGAGCCCCTGGCTATTGCAATTAGGCAAAACCCTGAGATTAAGGGAGTGGTTGGGAGAGAGGGGGGACACCACAAATTATCCTTGTACGTGGACGACATGATTCTATACCTCAGAGATCCAGCGGGTTCGGTACCGGCCTTATTGCGGGCAGTAGCTGACTTTGCTGAATTTTCTGGATATAAGATCAATATTGATAAATCAGAGATCCTTTTAGTGGGGAGCACTGGGCTGCAGGAGGAGAAAAGGGAATGGGGCCTATGGTGGGTGTCCTCCTCATTTAAATACTTGGGAGTAGTGATTGGGCAGAAATGGGAGGACCTCTACCAGCTGAATTACACCCCCATGATTAAGGGGATATTGGAGGAGATGAAGAGATGGCGGGCTCTACTCCTGTCTTGGCTAGGATGTATTAACTTAATTAAAATGAATGTTCTGCCCTGAATCTTATACTTATTGCAGATGCTACCAATTGGTCTTAATAATAGGGATACAAAAACTTTGGAGAGAGGGTTTAGTGAGTTCCTGTGGAGGGGGAAGAGGACGAGGATAGCTTTGCAGAGGTTGAAGGCATCAACAGAGAATGGAGGCCTGAACTTCCCGCATTTGAAGCATTATTTTCTGGAGGCACAGATCAGGATTGTTAAGGACTGGCTCAATAGGGTGGATTCAGCTAGCTGGTTAGAGTTAGAGGAGGAGGAGGAGGCGGCAGGTCGGCTGACTGCTTACTTATCAGAAAGAGGAAGAAAGGGATATGCCTCCATGAGATACACTAACCCCATGGTTTGAACAGTACTGGAGAGTTGGGTTAGAATAAAGACAGTCCTAGGCTGTAGAGAGGGAGAGACATTACTGTTACCTATAGCAAGGAACCCCTTTTTTAGACCTTGCTTAGAGGATAAGGGTTTTCTGGAATGGGAGAAGAAAGGGGTGCGTTGTCTAGGAGATGTGTGTGGGGGGGGGGCATGGTGTTGCCCTTCCAGGAGATCCAGGAGAAGCTAAGAATACCAACAACCCACCTTCATAGATTTTTTCAGGTTAGGAATCTGATCAAGGCAGTGGACAGACAACAAACGGGAGTCCGGGGGTGGAACAGCTGGAGGGGTTAATTGGAGTGGCAAGGAGGAACCCATCTGGGATCCTAAGGAAGGCGGTTCACCTCTTAAGACTAAGTTTTAAGGATCTGTCGGATCAACCGAGGCAACTATGGGAGAGGTACTCGGGCATAGCTACTGTATATCTGGGTATAACTGGGGACAAATACTGAGATCACATGTGGGGCTTTTGACCTGCAATAAATATAAAGAGAGCACATATAAATTTGTCCACAGACTTTAATGCCCGCCAGTGATGAGTCATAGGATGCAGCCCGAGATCCCTGAGACTTGTGGAAGATGCAAGAGATATAGGGGTACATATTTCCATTGCTTTTGGCACTGTCCCTCTTTGAAGACATACTGGCGGGTGGTGGGGCGACAGCTGGGTACCATGCTGGGGAAGGAGATTCTAGTTACGCTCCTCAGCCTACTCTTCAGTGTGGACGAAGGAGACGGAGGGGTATGGAAGCCATACCAGAGGTGGATTAGAATACTGCTAGCACAGGCAAGACAGGTGATCCTAAACACTTGGGTCTCGGGGGATCCCCCTCCAATAGCACAATGGCGGTCGCTGTCCATTCGGGCATTGGGGCTGGAACAAAGACATTATCAGCTACAGGATAGGCTAGAGAAATTTGCGAGTCAATGGACCCATTTCATGGAAACACTCTCAGTGGATGAACTTATGATACTGAGTGCGGGACAGGCTAGAAGGAAGGGACAGTAAGGTGGTGGGGGAGAATGGGAATACATTGATGACTAGAGAGAGGATGCTAAATGGGAGGAATGGATGGAGGAAAAGTAAGCTGAATGACCTTGGTAGATTTGTACATAGGTTAAATAATGTAGTGAACTGTATGATTTTTATTGTACTAATATTTTATTTTAGAGGTAAGGTGGTGTTTTTTTTTTTTTTTTAAAGAAATGAGCTAGTAATATGGGAGAGAATATGGTTCTATAAGAATGGATGGATTGTCTGAAATGTGATTTGTGATGTCTGTCTTAAGTTGATGATATGTAGTTATGTTACTATGTTGAAAACTCAATAAAAAGATTTAAACCAAAAAAAAAATCCCTACCCACCCCACAAACCCACCGCGTTAGCCAGTCTTACCGACTTGATGACAGAATGGAATCTATGCGACTCCTGGAGGAGGGCCAATCCACAGGGGCAAGACTACTCTTTTTACTCGGCAGTACATAATAAGCATAGTAGACTGGACTTCTGGCTTGCCAATTATTCAGCAGAACCGGGAGTAATAGATGCCTCTATAGGCAGCATATTAATCTCAGACCATGCGCCAGTCTCTATTTTGTACTCCCCAATGGGTTAGGGTGCCCCTACTACAAGGTGGAGATGCAATCCGTCCTTGCTGCAAGACAAAACCTTTCAAGCCTATATTAAAAAGGAAGCCAAGAGTTATTTTGGTCTTAACCCCGCTGGGGAAACTATGGCTTCTGTTGAATGGGAGGCGTTTAAAGCAGTCCTAAGGGGAAGAATTATATCCTTCACGGCCGGCAAGAATAAGGCCAGAACAAAGACCATTTCCTCACTGCAAGCAGAGCTTGTGACCCTGGAGAGACAGTTCAAAGTGACAACTCAAGATCCACTTAATTCCCCTCTCTTGTCCACTATCACTGGCCTAAAATACCAACTAAACACCTTGTTAAATGAAAAGGCTGCTTGGCAACCAATCCGTGCCAAGCATAAATCCTGGGAGGGAGGGGACAAGGGGGGCAAACTTCTTGCATACTACCTCTGCAAGCAGCAAGCATCCTCTAGGATCCTTACTCTTAAAAACCTGCAGGACAAAGTAGTGTCTACACCTAAGGTCATTAATGAAGTGATGCAGAACTTTTACCAGGAGCTATACCGGTCGCAAGCTCAGTTATCAGACAAGAAGCTCTCTACCCAGCTATCCAAGATGTGTGATGGGGTCTCTCTCCCTAAACTCTCCCAGGAGCAATGTGTGGTCTTAGATGCCCCGGTCACTTTGGAGGAACTCCATTCTGCCTTATTTCAGCTGGCCAAAGGGAAGGCACCAGTCCCAGATGGAATGACAGCGGAGTTATATCAATTCCTGCAAGCAGAAATCATTGTCCCATTCTTACAGGCTTTGCAAGAAATCATTGTCCCACTCCTACAGACTTTGCAAGAAGCCTAGACATCTACAGCTCTCCCTTCTACCATGCAGGAGGCTCTGGTAACCTTAATCCCTAAAAAATCCTCTGACGCAATGGATTGTGCCAATTTTCTGCCCATTTCCTTGCTGTCTGTGGATACCAAACTGTTAGCTAAAGTCCTGTCAAATAGGCTCACTCCTTTTTTACCAACCTTAATACACCCCTTGCAGGCTGTTTTTTCTAAGGGGAGATTGGGAGAAGACAATCTTCGATTGGTCCTTAATTTAAAATGGTTAGCCTTACACTCTGACATGCCTATGGCAGCCCTGGCCATAGATTTTGCCAAGGCTTTTGACTCTTTAGAGTGGGGTTATCTCCACACAGTGCTGTCCCTATACGGGTCTGGGCCAAGGTTCTGTTCCTGGGTCTCCACTCTTTATCACTTGCCCACAGCTAAAATTGTAACCAACCGAGATCTATCCCAGCCCTTTCCTTTACAGAGGGGCACTAGGCAAGGCTGCCCTCTCTCCCCTCTTCTTTTTATTCTAGCCCTGGATCCCCTGATACGGAAACTTCTGATCACCCCAGGCATTACTGGGATTCCAGTGAAAGAACATTGCTTCCTGGTTAATGCCTATGCGGACGATATGCTGCTCACCCTGTCTAATCCAGAGTTCTCCATCCCTATAATTCTTCAGGTGTTGCAGGAGTTTGCCTCCCTTTCTGGCCAGGTAACTAACCAAAAGAAGACAATTCTATCTCCTCTGAATGCAAGGTATGGAAGAAACTGTCTGTGAAATACGGAAATTACCTGGGCACCTCAGGGATTTTCATACCTTGCGACCTTTATTCCTTCCACCTGGAGAGATCTAGAAAAGGTTAACTTTTCTCCCTTGCTACCAGCCATCATGGCCGAGGTTCAGAGATGGAGAAAGCTACAGCTTTTCCTGAAGGGTAAAACAGAAGCCATTCGTATGTTTATTTTTTCCAGAGTTTCGTACCTCCCTAGTAACCTCCCCATCCCCTTGTCCCCTAAGCCCTTCTTACAACTGGATAAACTGATCTCCTCCTTCTTGTGGGAAGGCAAAACTGCACGTTGGGGCCGAGCTAAATTATGAGCACATTGGACCAGGGGAAGGTTGGGACTCCCATGGTTCATGGGATATCACCTAGCCTTTCGTATGGCCCAGGCTACCAATTGGTTTGCTTCCTCCCTGTCCCCCTCCCCTCCCCCTCAATGGGGTTGCTTAGAAGCAGCCCTTCTACCTGACAATTCACTTTTCTCTCTGCTTACTAACAAGAAGCCATCAGGAGACTTGCTTACCCCATTATCACAGAAACACGTAGGGCCTGGCAACGGGCAATGGCCCTCACTGGTACTCTCATACCTCCCTCCGATCCCCTACGCCCCTTTGTGGAACAACTAGCTCATAACAGTGGACAGTAAACCCGTATACTGACACCACTGGGCTACTAGAGGTATTCGGGTGGTCAGGGATCTCCTCCTCCCGGGTAGTACGACACTTATGTCCTTTGAACAGTTGAGGGAGACTTATGGATTGAAAGCACAGGACTTTTGGAGATACCTACAAATCCAAAGCTCAACTGCTTCCCTTTTAACAGCCCTAACTGGTACAGGGAGGTGGAAATGCCTTTCCACCCTCCAAGAGCCCAGAAAAGGTAGGGGTTTGGTTGGAACTTTCTATAAGGTGATTAGGAATGCCCAACCCGACACTACTCTGACTAGTTGAACAGCTTGGGAAGCTGAACTTGGATACCCCCTCTCACAGCAGCAATGGAATGGATGTTTGAAAGCTTCCCACTTGGCATATGAGGATGCCAAACGTCAACTGATTCAGTTGAAAATCCTCCTCAGGTGGTATAAGACACCTGCAGTGCTTCACAAACTAAACATAATGAAACATGGCAAATGCTGGAGGTGTAATACCTCCCCTGCCCATCTACTCCACATACTATGGACATGTCCAGTAATTCAGGGGTTTTGGCAGCAGGTTCTAGAGGACTGTTCTAAAATTATCCGTAGACCCCTATCAATTGCCCAACCCTCACTGGTGCTGGGGGATGTCTCTACCCTGGACCCATTGCCTGTGCCAACTAAGGCCTGGGTGTTGGTGGCAGTGATGGAAGTTAAGAGATCTATATTGATGAAGCAGGGGTTGCCAACTCCCCCCCACGATCTCCCACTGGCGGGCGGCAATGGCTCGGCTGGCCACATTTGAAAGACTTTCCGTGATCGGGAAAGGATGTCTTTCCAGATTTCACAAGAAATGGGATGCATTTCTGCACTCACACATCTGTGCGGTCCCACCTCCTCCCCCCCAAAACCCACCATTATTCTAAACTATGGTGCCTCCTCTCTTTTTCCCCTATTTTTTACTTTATCTCTACTCCCTATTCAGAATGTTGTTGCACAGTGTCTGTATAGATTGTGTACTTACCTCTCACTGTCCATACTATTGTCAACCTACCTTTACTAGCTATCTATGTGTCATAGGTCTCAGATGTCCAATCAGAAGGGACTTAGGCGGTCCGACTAATAAGAAGAGGTATGAGGACTCTGACCTATGATACTTTTGACTATCTTCTGAGCAGTTAGTTTCTAGAGATTCGCCTGGTTGAAGGAGGTATTAATCTAAAAACTGCTTGCTATATTTAGGTATGTATAAAACTAGCTTAAGCAGAATGTAAGTTTATATGGGCCATGAAAGTGATGGGAGGAAATATGTGAATCCCTCCTAGCAGTTGTAGTTATGGAATGTTCCAAACATGGCTATGGTATTCCTGTTCACTTGTATGATGAATGCCTGGGTGTTTCTACCTTGGTTGGTTGTACTTGGAAAAAACTAATAAAATCTTATATGATAAAAGAAAACAACTGGAAGAAGTATTTTTATGTGGGGGCTATGCCCCCCAAGGGCCCTTGAAAGGGTGGGGGAGCAGGAGATAATTCCCAGGGCCCAGCACCAAGAGGAGCCCAGGCCTCCCAGCATAGTGTATGCAGAGAAGGGTCTGCGAGCTGATAGCGGACCCAGAGTCTGAACTTTTTCTGGGGCCCAGAATTCTCCTAAGGGGCCTGACCTCCCCCCTTTCTCACACACCCCAAACTTAAAATAATCAACTCCACGGGGGTGGGGGGGGGGTAGACCCAGAGGAAAGTTACAATAAAAATTTTTTTTTTCCCCCCAGAATCATGAGAAGCATGAGTCTGCTGGCTTCGCAGGAGCTATCTTACACCACTGCACTAAATGACCAGCTTAGCAGGGCTTGGCCAAATAGCATTGTATATCCTGCTGTAGCGAGTGTAGCTCTCTTCTACACTCACTCTATGGGATATAATCAATGTCTTCTACCACTCGATCTCAGTATGAGCGGTATTATCGAGTCGCTCATATTTAGCCGCTCAACAATACTCGCTCATATCACTGTACTTCCTGCCATTGTACAGGTTCAGTACTGGTGCCCACACCTCAAAAAAAGACATTAACCTGCTGGAGAAGGTTCAGAAGAGGGTTAAAAAGATAGCAGGTTAAGGCATTTGAGGAGAGGTTGACGGCACTGAAGATGTACTCCCTGGAGGACAGGGAGAGAGACAGACAGAGAGAGACAGAGAGAGGGGACATGATTGCGACCTTCAAGTACTTGAAATGGATAAATTAAGTGGATAAGGAGGGTCTGTTTAAGCTGAGTGGCAACCATAACATGAGGGGCACTGTGTTAAGCTGAAGGGAGGGAGGTTTAGGAGAAGATCAGGAAGCACCTCTTCACAGAGAGGGTGGTGGACACTTGGAATGCACTGCCAGAAGAGGTGGTCTTGTTGAAGACAGTGGGTAGCTTCAAGAGAGGCTGGGATAGGCATAGAGGGAAGGTAAGGATCATGGATAGGGAAGATTGGAGGAGTGGGGAAGGGGGCAAGGACAGTAGCTAAAGCTGTGGACCCTGCAGTACAAGCAGATTAGATAGGCCAAATGGTCTTCATCTGCTAGCTTCTTCATATGCTTTTATGTTCGTATTTACCAAGGACAGCCCAGCTGAGATGCAACATTTCTTTTCATGTGGGATCCTGCAGCATAGCCTCCCCCTCCTCCACTAGCCCTCTCCACTGTGTACTTTGTTCCAAGAATGGGTCCCATCCCACCTAGTCAGCCCCATCCCAGCTGCCCATGTAGCCACCGGCACAGCTCATGATCTGGTGGGGGGCCAGCAGTCAGAGGAAGCCCGCAAATCAATCCTTCTCAGGGTGCAGGGCTTTTGTGTCTCAGACCTCAAGTAATTTTATTGTTAATTTTCTTTTACTCATAACTTGGCTCTTGTTGGCTATTTTGACCTAAATTTTCAATGTATCGAAGATTCCACTTCACCTCGTCAACTCATAAGTGTCACCTCGTCAGTGTAGCCCAAAATGTGTTCTGGGAGTTGATACCACTAGACACATTTTGGATCAGATTTACAAGCTGACATTTATGTGTTCATGATGTGATGTGGAAAATTGGTCATCCTGAAAATCTGGGGTCAAAATGGCCAAAACTGCCCAAGTTATGAGTAAAAGAAAAGAAAAACAACACCCTCCCCCCAAAAAAAATAAACAAACAAGCATTCCACCTCATGTACACATAAGTGTCACCTTGTCATTGCATCCTAAAATGTGTTGTGGGGGGGAGGGGTATTCCCAAAACACATTTTGGTTCAGATTTACAGGTGACACTTATGGGTTCATGAGTTGGGGTGGTGAAAAATGGCAAAAATTAGCAAACTTATGAGTAAAAGGAAACAAAGGCAAAAAAACCCTAAGTCCATGTACACGTGCAGTAGGTGTATTGTGAGATGTAGAAGCTTTTATTTTTTTTGCATTATTTTTTCTCATTCCGGATGGAGGAGCATGTTAAGGGACATTGAGTTATTACATTGTGGGGCACTGAGAATTTACAATGAGGGACCACAGGTGTGCACCAGTGGGGAGTAGGATGCCGAGGGCACTAAAGGGTGGGTGATTGTGGTGGCTTTTTGCAATGGGTCATACTGGAGGGGTGTATACTGATGGTGGATCATATCAGCCATCACTGGGTATGAGGCTAGGGCCGCTTGTAAGCATCCAAGGAGCCTTTGCAGATGGCCAAAACTGAAGTGTGCTTGGGCAGGCATGCAAGACCCACCATTGGCAGCTGGAATAGAAACCCACCTGATGAGCATGCAAGTAGCCATCAAGAATTACTGAAACAGAATCCTGCTTGGTGGGCACGTGAGGACACATTGGGGCAGACGAAAGCTGTGGAAATGGCTTGCTGGTTTGTTTGATGTTTGTAGGGGCAGGGGACAGAAAGCCACTGAAGCAGTTTTACCAGCTAGGCTGGTTAATTTAATGTTGTGGGGGGAGAGGAGACAGGAGAAAGAGCTGCAGGAGTGACAGCACTGGCAAGGCAGGTTTCACTGATTTGGGGGGGGGTTATGAAGGCAGAGTGTTGGACAGAAGAATGTCATCAGTATGAGACATTTGCTCACGGAAAGTGTGATCAGACTAGCGAAAGCCTGAACAGTGATTGGTACAGCGAAATCCCTTTGAAGTATGAATGTTTTGAGGACATCATGAGTCATCAGAAAGGTGCAGCACTAATGTACCATTCACTGTAGGCTCATTTGCAACCATGTCATGTGCTCACTGCCTGACACACCACCAAAACCCAATTTTCTTTCTTACGATCCCAATATGTTTGACTTGCATTCTGCAAGGAAATATAAAAAATGCTATTTTCAGCAGTTTAAACATAAGGCAGACAAAATAAGCTTTCTTCAACAAATATGAATATCCAGCTGAGTCTGAATGTCTTTACCTTGTCAGGGACTTAGTTCTGCACCCTACAGGTTTTCTCTGTTTTATAGCCCTTGAGAACTGGGCACCCACATTTCTTTTACAGCTCTCCATCTTCTTGCCTCTGTAGTAGTCACACTTATTTAATAGGCTAGGTTGCACAGGTGGCCTGCAGCAGCCCTAATTATGCTCGGTGTGTGACCCTAAGTAAGCCACTTAACCTCTAAGTGCTACAGACCATGCAGCAGCAGAAATAGGTAGAAACAGGACACCACTGGAAATTGGATACTGATTCTCTGCAAGGTTATCCTGGGGAAATTGTAAAACAAATATACACAGATACACAGAAGAAACATAGCTTTAGTCCCCACATTTTCCTGCCCCCTGTTCCCCAGACCTAGTTGAGGAAGTTTGATTTAGTGGTTAAAGCACTGCTTTGAACCAGGAGATCTTAAATTCAAACCCTATTATAGCCAAATACCCACTGGGTGTTCCTGAGCAAGTCACTTAACCTCCCTCCAGTGGTCCAGCCCACCCACACGTGGAAATGGAAAGAAGTAGGTACACTCTGAAAATAAGATGTTGCATCTCAGCTGGGCTGTCTTGGTAAAGACATTCCTAACATGGATAAAAGTAGGACCCCACAGAAAACGAGATGTATCTTCACTGGTTACCCTAGGTAAATAAATTGGGCAAAACAAAATTGCTGGCAATTGGTGCCTTTGATCTTGCCCCCCACCTCCGCAGGCAGTGAAGGCAGTGTTCTAGTGGTTAGAGTATTGTTGGGAACTGGCACCTTAGCTAGGCTACCCTGGGTAAACACATAACATGAAGTTGCATCTCAGTTGGATGTCCTGGGTAATTAAATTGCAAATAACCCAATAAACTGCTGTCAGCTGCTTGACTATCTCAGTCTCTCCCAGATGCAGTGTTGTTTAGTGGTAAGAGCACCATTTGGAGCCAGATTACATTTTCAAACCTTGCTGTAGACTAATGCCAACTGTATAGCAATGAGCAAGTCACTTGACTTACTTATACTCCCAGTACTCCAGTCCACACAAATGCAGAAATGGGTAGAAGCAGGCTCACACTGGAAATGAGATGTTGCATCTCAGATGGACTATCCTGGGTTGCAGGCATTGTTACTTGAGTTGTTCAAGTGAGCCACGGCTCAGCGATGCTTCTTGTAGCTCTCCTAACAAAGAGGGATCCTTAAGTGAGCCTCAGCATGGGTTGTTTTAAATGGTTGCCCAGCACAACTCTAGTGAGGTAAAGCACTGATTAGGGACAAACACAGAAACAAGGTTTCCCAAATATCTGCAGCACTGACCCTCGAGCAAACAGCTCCCCATTCAAAAGTAGACACATCTTACCTTGCTGGCGTCTTTATTAAACACAGCATACAAAAAAAGTGCACAGTGAGCTATAGCAAAGTGCAGAGGGCAGGGAAAGTCAGCAGCAGGACTTATGGTAAATGTTCATAACTACAATCTCGCCAGCACTGTCAGGGTGCATACCGTAGCATCAAGTTCGACCAGTGGCTGACAAACAGTGTGCATGCACATAACAGGCACACACCAATCATGTGATGTTTTGGCAGTTCACCTTCCTCAGAGCTGATTGGCTCACAGGACCCAAATGTAAAACAGGCATACTTAATGCATATTCAGATCTGGGGGCATGGCTAAACTCAGCTCAAAAGCTGCTCCCTATTAAGACATGACAAAATAAATAAAACATTTTTAAAAAACGAGCAAAGCAGACATATACAAACTCATTACAACAGTAGACAACAATAAAAGACAATAGGTATGCAGACTCTGACCCTATAAAAACATTATAATGTTCCTTTGCTTTGCCAAAGCATTGATTAGGACCTCAGTAGCAGAGTGCTGCTCTATGCAGGCGACTCCCAGAGCAGAACCCCAACCTTAAAATATGTCACAGGGTGAAGCTCTGCGAAGGCTCCCAAGAAGTGGGAGTCCTCACCGGAACTTCTACTGTTGGGAGCAGCTGTCCAGGGCTCCTGAGGAATGGGAGCCCCAATTTCAACTTCTGGCACTTAGCATAGCTCTACTGGGGCTCCTGTGGAGCAGATGCCCTGGCTTAACTTTAGCCATCAGGTTCAGGTTTATGGGTTCTCCTAAGGAGTGGGAGCCATGATGCCAGCTTGGCACCTTGTGCATCTCTTTGTGGGTACCCAAGGGACATGAGCTCCAATGCAAACTTCAGACACTGAGCACAGCTCTGCTGCTAGGCATGGCTCTGCTCTGCCACCAGGCAGTGCTCTGTCCCTACTCACAATGTCACAGGGCTCAACTGGGGTTCCCAAGGAGCAGTAGCCCTGACCCAAAGTTTGCCACTGGGCGTTATTCGACTCCTGACCTCATCTACCACTTTGGTGTGGCTCACAGATTCACAGTCACCTAGACACTTGTCAGGTTATCATTACATTGATCTTGCCTTTGGTCACATCATATTTGCATTATAAAAATATATAAGCAAACATCACTGGAATTTATCAATTCTTGTTCTCTGTTTCATACAGCCTGTTTTATTTGGAACTCATAAACTTGTCTAACAATCCATCTGTGACTGCTCCCAGCTAGACTTGGCCCAAACTCGAGCCCTGCTGCTGCAGTTTCCTTTTTGCATTCGCTTGCATGCTTGCACAAGGAACATCTTGTGCACATAGCACATTTCAGAGGTGTGTCTGTGTTGGCAAATGCAGGGCATGCTATAGTAGGTGCGTCCTTCATTCCACAATGAGCCAGCATGCTAGTGCTGACACCAACATTATGTAAAGTGGACACAACTTCTAAGAAAAGTGCCGCTGCAGTCAGAGACAAGCTCGTCATGCAGCGGCACTGATGACATGCTTCCCGACGAGCCTTTAATGGTGAAGCATTTAAATAAACATGGCAGCGGCTGCCACCATCTGTCACACACAATTCTCAGAAAACCAACTATGGGGGTGCCCAGTCACCCTGTCAGTATGTTTAATACCCCCCACCAACATTGTGTGACACACTGGGAGCCCACCCCAGTTTGCCTCCCTGTGTTCAGAAGCCAATCGCCTTCGGTATGTTCCTGCCCCTGCCCCACCCCCATTGTGTGCCACACTGGGAGCCCACCCCAGTGTGGCCAACATCATCCCCCCAAAGTCATGGGGCACACTGGGAGCCAACTCCAGTGTGCACAACATTTTTCTTATGCCTGTAAAAAAAGAAAACTGTCCGCAGTGTTCATTATTTTGTTTTATTACCTGAAACAAAGAAAATGGTCCCTCGCTGTCAGGTCCCGTCCCCCAACCTGCACCCACCCTCTGTCTACCCCACCTCCCCACACCCCCCACACCCCATACATATCTCTGGAGGTCAGCGCTGCGATCTTCGTGGAGTGGGGAACACGCCTGCACTTCTTCAAGCCGACTGCAACTGAAGAAATGCCAGTAAGCTGTATAATTGCATAAATGGGGGGTCATCTTAGGTGGATATCTCAGTCATTTTTTTTGAATTTTGCCTCCAAATTTTCAACATGGGGTGCTTGGGACCTCTCCTCATGAACACATGCACTGTCATCTCGTTACTTGGTCCCAAAAGGTCATTTCACGGTCACTGCACGGAATCATCTTTTGGAATGGAGCAATGAAGTGACAGTGCCACTGTTCATGAGGTGGGGTCCCAAAAATCCTATCTTGCAAATTTGGTGGAAAAATTCCCAAAAATGACTGTATTATGGGCATGCACTGCGCAGTTTCAACACACGCTAGTAACTTTGACAATTTTTTATATTTTCACTCCAGATTTTCAACAGTGTCATTTTTTCACACCTCCTTATGAACAGTACAGCTGTAATTTTTCACATCCTGCCCAAAATGTGTTTTCATGCATGGGGCACACAATGGCGTGGTTGCTGTGCGAAATCAATGTTCAGGACAGATTAACAAAATCACATGTTCATGACCAGAGTTCCCAAAATGCCTATGTTTAAAATTTGGTTAAAAAAAATCCCCAAAATAATTGTGTTACGGGCATGCATTGCACAGTTTCTATGCACGCTTGTGACTTCCCAATTTTTCATATTTTCACTCCAGATTTTCTAGTGTCATTTTTTTACACCTCCTCATGAACAGTGCAGCTGTCATTTTTCACATCCAGTCCGAAATGTGTTTTCGCACCTGTGGCGCCAAATGGCACAGTCGCTGTGCAAAATCGCTTTTCAGCTAACAAACTCATAGTGCCACTGTTCATGAGGTGGGATCACAAATGGCCCATGTTGAAACTTTGGAGTGAAAATATGAACAAATGCCCGGGGCGTTAGGATTTCCAACCGTAACACCCGACCCTGTAGAGACTGACAGGCATCAGGGGTGTGACTTGGCATTGTTGGCTGTAATGCTCATGCCATTCTACCTCACCCTGCAGCCAGTGACAGGCATCAAGGTGTGCCTTGGACTCTTTGACCCCAAAGTTCACCCCATTCTCCTATACTGCACCCATCTCAGCATATTTCCTGAAGTAATGGGGTGAGCATAAGGCCTGAAAACCCAAAGGCACACCGCGGCACTTGTCGGTGTCTGTGGGGTAGGGTGAGGTGAAATGGCGTGAACATTACGGCAGACAACCCAAAGGCACACCTCAATGCCTGTCACTCTCTGCAGGGTGGGGCTAGGGTCAGCATCAGCTCATCACTTTACTGCCAATCCTATTGTGCATCTTGCTAACTCCTGCACTACCAATGCCAATGCTAGCAAGCCAACATTCGGCATTGACAAAGTCTTGTTTGCTGAGAAGAGACAGGGGGAGATGAGGGAGAGAAGGGGAGAAGAGAGAGAGAGGGGGTTATGAGAGAGAAAGAGTGAGAGAGACAGAGGGAAGAAAGACAGAGAGACAGGCAGAGGGAGAGAAAAAGAGAACATAGGGAGGGGGGAGAGAGAGAGAGTGAGAGAGAGGGAGAGAGAGAGAGAGAGAGAGAAAGAGAGAGAGAGAGACAGTGACAGTGGGGGGAAGAGAGAGAGGGGTGAAAAAGGAACCATATCTTTCACCTTTCCCTGATTTTCAGGGATGTCCCGGATTTTGCCTCAAAATGTTCCTGTCCCTCCTAAAATTTGTGTTTATGTGGCTGAACAGTGGGTATACTGCATTCTCACAATATTGTCAAACAGAGTTACAGACTTGTTCTTCTGCAGACAAAGTATTTTACACCAATACTCTTATGCTGCCTGCTTCATAGGATAGAACCAGTTGTTAAACTGTGTCCCTCATTTTGCTTCTTTGTCACTGATTTTGTTTAAGCCATGTCCAAGTGTCAAACACCACTGCAAATACCTGCAAGCGAACGTTCGGCATTGACAAATGCTTGTTCAATATGTGATGAGACACATAAAAAGCTGATAGTGTCCTTTTAAGTTTTAAAGGGACACTGTCACCCTTTTATGCATCATATTATTTCTAGTTAAAAACCCATGCTTTAGCCGGCCCAGTGGTGCTGAGGGTTGAGGCGCTGGACGCCACACCTCGCACCACGCTGGCGACCCAGATTCGGGAATGGACTCGGGCCGCCGGGGGCTGGCAGGGGAGAGGTTGGATTGAGTGTCCCAGGACTGCTCTCCTTCCCCTGGGGTGAGATAGTGGGATATGTTGTGCTTGGGTGACCTCTGGTGAAGACCGGGAGAAGCACAAGGTGCGGTGTAAGCAAGGGGCGGAGTTCGGCAAGACACTTGTGTAGTGCAGCGTGTCATTGCACTGTCAGCTCCGGGGGGACCAATTAAGGTGGAAAACCAGGCTGGGCGCGACCAAGCAGCTTGATAGCTGTGCGCCCACCGACCTGGAGACCTGTCATGGAATCGCATCAGAGGGTCTGGTGTCGGCCGTGCTGGGACCCTCGTGTACGAGTGAGCCTGTTGTCCTCTGGTCGGGTGGGAGTCATGGTTGGATGCTCGCCAGAGCCGCTGCAGAGCGAAATAGAAAGAAGATAAAACAAAAACAAAAAAAAACATGCTTTATGATTGCTTACATTCTCTAAAATTCATTGATGTTGCGATAGCTTTATCTGCCTGCTTGGTGAGTAGAACTGACATACATGCTAATGTATGCTGTAGTCATAACCAATCTTGTTTTGTTTCAAATACTGCATCTATTCTTACTGCATACTTCCTTAATATTAGGAGCACACCCAAACAGTGCAGTCACTCATGATGTAATACAACCCTCCACTCCCACTGCATCCTAAGTGGCTATTATATATTGGGGGTGTTTCTAAGTCATGGAAAGATGTAGTGGGAGTTCATCAAGGAATGTAAACACATGTTTTTGTGTGGTAACACTAGTCTGATGGGCAGTCTGTTTTTCACTTTTTAAATGAAAAAAGAATCAGAATCGACCAACTAGCAACACAAGCAGTTTCTACAGAATATGAACCACTATAACGTGTTTTTTTATGTTCGCTTATGCGCATGCACAAGGAACGTCTTGCAACAGTACGAGTTTTGGAGGTGTGTGACGCTCCTCCCCAGTGCAGTGCTCAGCGTAGCAGGTGTGACCCTAGGGGACAAATATGTGCCGAGCTGTGTATGACAGCAGTTCGGCTGTGTTCGTCTTCACTTCTGAGAAAAGGTCCGCTGCAGTCAGCGGTGGTAGTGTATATGCAATTGGCATACCGCCTCAGCCGAACTGCTGTCATGCACAGCTCGGCATCAACACCTTCCCGCTTTCTCTCTGTACTAATTTCCTCTCCCTCCCTACTGTTCTCCCAGCCCCCACCTTGTGTGCTGAGGGAGGTGCCCAATCCCCCTCGGCTCATGTGGCCCACCAGCACACTGTGTGACCGACAGGGGTGCCCTAGACCCCATTGGCTGCAGCCACCCCTAAAAAAATACAACCAGTTGGCACGCTGGGAGCCCACCCCAGCGTGCTCATGCTTGCCCCTCTTCACACACACTGTATGGCCAGCGGGGGTGCCCAATCCCCGCTGGCTCCAGTCCCCCCCCCAGCAAACACGTAGGTGGCATGCTGGGAGCCCACCCCAGTGTACCGACAGCATCTGTTTTTTTTGTTTTTCAATTCCTGTGAAATAAGAAAACGAACCCTCGATGATTTCACGGTCACTGCACAGAATCACCTTTCCGGACCTATTAACGAAACAACAGTGTTGGTGTTTATGTTGTGGGCTCTCAAAAAGCCTATGTTGCAAATTTGGTGAAAAAATTCTCAAAAATTACTGTTTTACGAGACTGTGTTTCACAGTTTCCATGCACACTCATAAGTTCGTGAATTTGTACTATTTTCACTCCAGATTTTCAACATAGGCATATTTCCACACCTCCTTCTGAATAGTGCAGCTGTCATTTTTCACATCCTGGCTGAAATGTGTTTTTGCGCTTCTGGTGCAAAATAGCACGGTTGCTGTTCAAAATCAGTGTTTACTACAGAGTAAGACAATCACAGTGACACTGTTCATGAGCAGAGGTCCTAAAATGCCTAAGTTGGAAATTTGGTGGTAAAAGTTCATGAAATGGCTGTGTTACAAGCAAGCGTTGTGCAGTTTCTACGCACACTCATAAGTCTGTGAATTTGCAATGTTTCCATTCCAGATTTTCAACATTGCCATTTTCCCACATCTCCTTATGACCAGTACAGCTGTCATTTTTCACATCCTTGCCGAAATGAGTTTTCGCACTTCTAGCATACAATAGCGCGGCTGCTATGGGAAATCATGTTCAGTACAGAGTAAGAAAATCACAGTGACACTGTTCATGAGGAGATATCCTAAAATGCCTATGTTGAAAATTTGATGCAAAAATTCTGAAAAATGACTGTTTTGCGAGCGTGCATTGCACACTTTCCACGTGCACTCGTAACTTTGTGAATTTGTCACATTTTCATTCCAGATTTTCAACATTTGCATTTTCCCACACCTCCTTATGAACAGTACAGCTATCATTTTTCACATCCTGGCTGAAATATGTTTTCACACTTCCGACGCAGAATAGTGCGGTTGCTGTGGGAAATCAGTGTTCAATGCACAGTAAGAAAATCATAGTGACAGTGTTCATGACCAGAGGTGACAAAATGCCAATGTTGAAAATTTGGTGAAATAATTCCACTGAATGACAGTGTTACAAGTGCGGGTTACATAGTTTCCACACAGGCTCGTACCCTAGAGCACATCCAGGCCATTAGGGTTCCTAAGACGGACACTTAGGAAGTATGAGGGTGAAACATCTATTTATGCTGAATCTAGCTCTCAAATCAACAGTGAATTTTGGAACTAAACCCTTATTTTACTTTCCTTCTCATGGTGCCTCTGTTTTTGGCACACATTCTGTTTGCACAACACTTCAGATGTGTTCCCTGCAGAAGCCTCTTCGAACACAGGAAGACAATATCATTTTCTGAGAAAAGGTCTGATGCAATCAGCGGTGGTAGCGTGTATGCAATTAGCAGACTGCCTCAGCTGAACTGCTGTCATGCACAGCTCAGCATCAACACTCTCCTGCTTCCTCCCTCTGCTAATTTCCTCCACCTCTCTACTGTTCTCCTGGCCCCCACCTTGTGTGCCGAGGGGGTGCCCAATCCCCCTTGGCTCATATGGCCCCCCAGCACACTGTGTGACCGATGGGGGTGTCCAATCCCCCATCAGCTGCAGCCCCCACCAAAAAACAGTTGGCACGCTGGGAGCCCAACCCAGCGTGCTCATGCTTGCCCTCCACAAACACTGTATGGCCAGCTGGGGTGCCCAGTCCCCGCCAGCTCCAGTGCCCCCCAGCAAACACGTAGGTGGCATGCTGGATGCCCACCCCAGTGTACAAACAGCATCCATTTTTTTGGTTTTGAATTCCTGTGAAATAAAAAAACAGTCCCTCGATGAGTCCCTCATCTCGCCAACCCACGCCCACCCTCTGTGCCCCTCCTAACACCCACCCACCCCAGCGTACTCAAAAGTGTCCTTTTTTCTTAACTTGTAAACAAGAAATGGTCCCTCTGTGAGTCCTTTCCTCCCACTGCCAACCTGCACTCACCCTCTGCATACCCACTTCCCCACACCCCCGCACACCATACTTACCTTCAGAGGCTGGCACAGCGATCTTCGGTTGACTGGGAACACGTCTGCACTCTTCAAAGCCGACCATCAACTGAGGAAATGCCGGTAAGCTGTGTAATGACATAAATAAGGTTTTTCCAACTTAGGTGGATATCTTGGCCATTTTTTTGACTTTTGGCACCAAATTTTCAACATGGGGTCCTTGACATCCTTTCTCATGAATTCAGTCACTGTCGTGGTGTTACTCAGTCCCAAAAGGTGGTTTCGTGGTCACTGCACAGAATCACCTTTCGGGACCTATTAACGAAATGACAGTGTTGGTGTTTAAGTCGTGGGCTCTCAAAAAGCCTATGTTGCAAATTTGGTGAAAAAATTCCCCAAAATTACTGTTTTACAAGCATGCATTGCGCAGTTTCCATGCACACTCATAAGTTCGTGAATTTGTACTATTTACACTCCAGATTTTCAACATAGGCATATTTCCACACCTCCTTCTGAACAGTGCAGCTGTCATTTTTCACATCCTGGCTGAAATGTGTTTTTGCAGTTCTGGTGCAAAATAGCATGGTTGGTGTTCGAAATCAGTGTTCACTACAGAGTAAGACAATCACAGTGACACTGTTCATGAGCAGAGGTCCTATTTATTTATTTTATTTATTTAGTTTACAACCTTTGAGCCAGGGGCTCATTTACAAAGGTACCTCATCACAGAGAGGACAAAACAGTACAGACCAGCTTATTACAATATAGCCGAGTACAAAATATGGAGAAACATGAGGACATAGAAATATTACAATTTTACGGATACAGGATTGAAAAGAGCACAGGTAAGTTCAGAACAATTTGTACATCAGGCAAACAGTGATGGACTATATAGCAATACGCAATGTAGAGACATGCAGAGAGGAAAATAGGACCATAGATAGTGATAGGAATAGGTAGGGTGCAGCCACTCAGGGAGTTTTGTCAGAGCAATAGCTAAAATGCCTAAGTTGAAAATTTGGTGGCAAAAGTTCTTGAAATGGCTGTGTTATGAGCATGTGTTGCGCAGTTTCTACGCACACTCATAAGTTTGTGAATTTGCAATGTTTCCATTCCAGATTTTCAACATTGCCATTTTCCCACATCTCTTTATGACCAGTACAGCTGTCATTTTTCACATCCTGGCCGAAATGTGTTTTTGCACTTCTGGCATACAATAGCGTGGCTGCTATGGGAAATCATGTTCAGTACAGAGTAAGAAAATTGCAGTGACACTGTTCATGAGCAGATATCCTAAAATGCCTATGTTGAAAATTTGGTGCAAAAAATCTAAAAAATTACTGTTTTAAAAGCGTGCATTGCGCACTTTCCACACGCACTCGTAACTTCGTGAAATTGTCACATTTTCACTCCAGATATTCAACATTTGCATTTTCCCACACCTCCTTATGAACAGTACAGCTATCATTTGTCACATCCTGGCTGAAATGTGTTTTCACACTTCCGACGCAGAATAGCGCGGTCGCTGTGGGAAATCAGTGTTCGGTGCAAGTAAAAAAATCATAGTGACAGTGTTCATGACCAGAGGTGACAGAATGCCAATGTTGAAAATTTGGTGAAATAATTCCACTGAATTACTGTGTTACAAGTGCGGGTTGCATAGTTTCCACACAGGCTCGTACCCTTGAGCATGACCAGGGCTTTAGGGTTCCTAAGACAGACACTTAAGAAGTATGAGGGTGAAACGTCTATTTATGCTGAATCCAGCTCTCAAATCAACAGTGAATTTTGGAATTAAACCCTTGTTTTACTTTCCTTCTCATGGTGCCTCTGTTTTTGGCACACATTCTGTTTGCACAACACTTCAAATATGTTCCTTGCAGAAGCCTCTTTGAACACAGGAACCCATATCATTTTCTGAGAAAAGGTCCGATGCAGTCAGCGGTGGTAGTGTATATGCAATTAGCATACTGCCTCAGCCAAACTGCTGTCATGCACAGCTCAGCATCAACACTGTCCCGCTTCCTCCCTCTGTTAATTTCCTCCCCCTTCCTACTGTTCTCATGGACCCCACCTTGTGTGCCGAAGGGGGTGCCCAATCCCCCTTGGCTCATGTGGCCCCCCAGCATGCTGTGTGACCAATGGAGGTGCCCAATCCCCCATCGGCTGCAGCCCTCTCCCAAAAAAACTATGAGTTGGCATGCTGGAAGCCCAACCCAGCATGCTCATGCTTGTCCCCCTGCCACACACACTGTATGGCCAGCGGGGGTGCCCATTCCCCACCAGCTCCAGCCCCCCCCAGCAAACATGTAGGTGGCACACTAGGAGTCAACCCCAGTGTACCAACAGTGTCCATTTTTTTGTTTTTCAATTCCTGAGAAATAAGAAAACAGTTCCTCGATGAGTCCCTTGCCCCCTGAACCTGTGCCCACCCTCTGCGCTCCCCTCCCCACACCCCTCACCTAGGTGGCATGCTGGGAGCCCACCCAGTGTACCAAAAGCATCCTTTTTCCCCTTAACTCCTGTAAACAAGAAAACGGTCCCTTGGGAGTCCTCCTCCACCCCCCACCAACCCGCGCTCACCCTCTCACACCCACCTCCTCCCACACCCTCATCACCCTATACTTAACTTTGGAGGCTGGTGCGTATGATCTTTGATGGACCGGAAACATGTCTGCACTTTCAAAGTCGTCCGCGAACTGAGGAAATGATGGTAAGCTGTATAATGGCATAAATAGGTTTTCCAACTTAGGTGGATATTTCGGCCATTTTTTTGACTTTTGGCACCTCATTTTCAACATGAGGTTCTTGACATCCCTTCTCATGAATTCAGTCACTGTCATGGCATTTGTCGGTCCTGAAAGGTGATTTTGCGGTCACTGTGTAGAATCACCTTTTGGGACCTAGTAACAAAATAACAGTGTCAGTGTTCATGAGGTGGGCTCTCAAAAAGCCTATGTTGCAAATTTGGTGAAAAAATTCCAAAAAATGACTGTTTTACTAGCGTACATTGTGCACTTTCCACGCACAGTCGTAAGTTCAAGAATTTGTACAATTTTCACTCCAGATTTTCAACATAGGCATATTTCCACACCTCCTTCTGAACAGTGCAGCTGTCATTTTTCATATCCTGCCTGAAATGACTTTTTGCGCTTCCAGTGCAAAATAGCACGGTTGCTGTTCGAAATCAATGTTTGCAACAGAGTAAGACATATGCAGTGACACTGTTCATGAGCAGAGTTCCTAAAATGCCATTGTTGAAAATTTGGTGGCAAAAGTCCATAAAATGGCTGTGTCACAAGCATGCGTTGCACAGTTTCTATGCACACTCATAAGTTTGTGAATTTGTAATGTTTCCATTCCAGAATTTCAACGTTGTTATTTTCCCACATCTCCTTAAGACCAGTACAGCTGTCATTTTTCACATCCTTGCCGAAACATGTTTTCGCACTTTCGGCATACATCAGCACGGCTGCTGTGGGAAATCATGTTCGGTACAGAGTAAGAAAATCACAGTGACGCTGTTCATGAGCAGATGTCCTGAAATACCTATGTTGAGAATTTGGTACAAAAATTCTAAAAAATGACTGTTTTACGATCGTGCGTTGCTCACTTTCCACACGCACTCGTGACTTCTCAAATCTGTCATATTTTCACTCCAGATTTTCAACATTTGCATTTTCCCACACCTCCTTATGAACAGTACAGCTGTCATTTTTTACATCCTGGCTGAAATGTGTTTTCACACTTCCGACGCAGAATAGTGCAGTCGCTGTGGGAAATCAGTGTTCAGTGCACAGTAAGAAAATCATAGTGACAGTGTTCCCAGCCAGAGGTGACAAAATGCCTATGTTGAAAATTTGGTGAAATAATTCCACTGAATGACTGTGTTACAAGCGTGTGTTGTGTAGTTTCCACACAGGCTCGTACCCTTGAGCATGCCCAGGGCATTAGGGTTTCTAAGACAGTCACTTAGGAAGTATGAGGTCGAAATGTTGATCAGATGCAAGAGGAGTTGCAGAGAGGTACTCTGTTGGGACATGGATGCTAAAGGGACATGGATACAGCTGGGCGGGGGGCCTGCATAAATGCCAAACTCCAGTGCAAATACCTACAAGAGAACGTTTGGCATTGACAAATGCTTGTATGATACTGTCTTCCTGTGTTTGAAGAGGCTTCTGTAAGGAATATATTTAAAGTGTTGTGCAAACAGAATATGTGGCAAAAACAGAGGCACCATGAGAAGAAAAGCAAAACAAGGGTTTAGTTCCAAGATTCACTGTTGATTTTTGAGCTGGATTCAGCATAAATAGACAGTTTACAGAATAGTAATTTTTACTTAAAGTAAAAATGGAAAGAATAAATAATTGAATGTCTTCTCACACAAAATGTGCATAAATAAAGGTCTTCAAATTAATTTGCCATTATTTCAGTCAAATTTCATGCAGTTGTGCCAAATATGTGATGTTGTTAGATCTGTAACAAAATTCTTTCCCGCCACTGGGAGGCAGGGGATCACCTGTCAGTGCTCCTCCCAAGATGGGCATTCTTGGTGCAGGTCTTTAGGGCTAGTGGTGTGGGAGAAATGTAAGAGAGAAACTGGAGGAGAGCCAACTGTTTCTTGGCATTCATACAGGCTGATGGCAGAAAAGAACAGCAAGGCCCATCCAGTCTGCCCATTTCTTTTTCTACCTTATAAACGTGCCATTGGCCTTTGCTCTGTCAGTGGCCTATCTATTCATACTCATCTGTATTGCTCCCTTATGCCTATCCCATGCCTGTTTGAAGCCCTGCACTGTATTCATAGCCACCACTTCCTGAGGTAGGCCGTTCCATGCATCCACCACTCTTTCTGTGAAAAAGAATTTCCTCACATTCCCCCTTAATGGCCTCCCTCTAATCTCATGCTGTGTCCTCTTGTCCTGCTATTTTTCTTATATTTAAACATGTTAGACTCTTTCACCTTGTTAATGCCCTTAAGGTGTTTGAATGTTTCGACCATATCACCTCTCTCCCTCCTTTGCTCAAGGGTATACATATTGAGCTCCGTTAATCTGTCCTCATATGTCTTCTGATGCAGACTCTGCACCATTTTGGTTGACCTTCTCTGGACTGCCTCAATTTGGTTAATGTCCTTGTGAAGGTGTGGCCTCCAGTACTACATGCAGTACTCCAGATGGGGCCTAACCAGTGTCTTGTAAAGAGGGATTATTACCTCCCTCTTACGACTTGTGATACCCCTACTAATACACACTAACTTCCCCCTAGCCTTGTCTACTGCTTTAGAGGTCTGCTTGGATGATTTCAGGTCATTGGTGATGATGATGCCCAAGTCTCTTTCTTCCTTTGTGACTTCCAGCAACTCCCCTCCCAGCTGATAGGTGGCTTTAGGGTTTCTCTTCCCTATGTGAATGATCTTGCACTTCTTTGCATTAAATCCCAGTTGCCACTCTTCTGACCATTTTGCTAGTTTATCCAGATCTTTTATTCTACCCACCCCATCTGGATCATCTACTCTGTTGCAGATCTTGGTGTCATCTGCAAACAGACAAGCCTTATCCTCTAGTCCATCTGCAATGTCACTAATGAAGATATTGAAGAGGACTGGCCCTAGAACTGATCCTGATGTACCCCACTTGTGACTTTCATCTCTTCTGACTGTATACCATTTACCACCACTCTCTGTTTTCTGCCCGACAACCAGTTTGCCACCCAGTTGAACAACTTCTGACCCATCCTGAGCCTACCCAGCTTATTTATCATTCTTCTATGTGGAACAGTGTCGAAAGCTTTGCTGAAGTCAAGGTAGGCGACAACTGCTCCCCCTTCGTCCACCACTCTGGTTACCCAGTCAAAGAAATCTATGAGATTAGACAGGACCTTCCTTTTGTAAACCCATGATGTCTTGGATCCTGTGCCCCTATGGATTCCAGGTGTTGCACTATCCTTTCCTTAAGGAGTGCCTCCATAATCTTGCCCACTACTGAGGGAAGACTGAATGGTCTGTAGTTCCCTGCCTCCTCCCTGCTACCACTCTTGTGAAGCGGGATCACATGAGCCCTTCTCCAGTCTTCTGTGACCTCTCCTGTGCTGAGAGACTCACTAAACAGTTCTGCTAATGGCTCTGCTAGTTCCAGCCTTAGCTCCTTAAGTACCCTGGGATGTATGCCATCAGGTCCCATTGCCTTGTCCACCCTGAGCTTAGAGAGCTCTTGTAGACCTTTCTTTTGTGAAGGAGTAGTGCTCACCTCCTCCCCACTGTGTCCATGGTGCTCAGCTGTGGCCTGCCCTACCTTCTTTTCAGTTAATACTGAGCAAAAAGTATTCTTAGAGAGGATGCTTTACATGGTCCTCCTCCTCACATGCTCCTGCTCTCCATTGCTTAGCAATACCCCCTCTGGACTTTCTCCTTTCACTAATGTATCTATAGAAAGTCTTGTCACCTTCTTTTACTGTTCGTGCTAGTGTTTCCTCAGTTTGGGACTTTGTCTGCCTCAGAGGGTAGTCTTTTCAAGAAGTTGTGACCCCTTTCAACAGTAATTGTCTAAATATCTGGCACACTATAAGGGGTTATCTGGAGGGTATGGCAGTTTTAGGTTGGGGCTTTTCCTTCAAAGACTATACCCTGCTGGCCAGTTGGCCTGCACCCCCCCCCGAAGCTATGGAGGGTGACCCTGGTGGGAGGCATGATCAGTAAGAGACACACAAGGATCCATTGCAGGGTGCCCAGGCTGAGGGGTACTAGTGGCAAGATAGGAGGTGCTGCGATGAAAGGGGAAGCCTGTGGTGTTCCAGGAATGCATACCAGGCTGAGGGTGGCTACACAAACAGCTTAAGAGCGATGGTCCAGGGGGTTAATGGTGGTGGTCTAGTTTGGTGCAGTGGCCAGGACTAGGGCAGGAGTAGTTCAGCTAGGTGTCTGGGCTCTCACAAAAGGAGAGTTGGTGGGGGGTCAGCACAGTGCAGTATTACAGGCCACAACTACTCTGTCTGTTTTGACTCATTTAATGTTCTAACTGGCTTTCAAAGTCTTATACCAAAGAAAAACACAAGGAGAGACAAGGATCATTATGCTTGACATACATTTTGGAAATACAGAAACAGAACCATAGAGGTTGTCAGCAGAAAAGGACTGCTTGGCTCACCCAATCTGCTCAGATGTTCCCTCCCTAATCTGTCTCTGCAGACCCTAAATGGCTCCAGAGGCCCTCCCTCCACCCTGCCTGTTTTCTAATACATCCTTATGTCTATCCCATACATGCTTGAAGCAGTCCAGTTTTTGTCTCCACTACTCCGGCAGGCAGTCTGTTCAAGGTGTCCACCACACCACCCTTTCAGTGAAACAGAATCATAGAATTTCTTGGCAGAAAAGGACAGCATGGCCCACCCAGTCTGCCCTGATGCTCCCTACCTATTCTGTCTTCACAGACTCTTACTGGTCTCCAGTGACCCTCCGTGCCTATTTACTCATATTCCCTTATGTCAGTCCCACATATAGTTGAAGCCCCTCCACTGTTTTTACCTCCACCACTTCTTCTGACAGTCTATTCGAAGTGCCTACCACCCTGTTAGTGAAGTTGTGCTTCCTGATATCCCTCTTAAACTTCCCCTCCAGCTTCACTGCATGCCCCCTGGCCCTGGTGCTCTTCCTCATTTGAAAGAGACTCCCCTCCTGAACCCTGTTCACCCCTGTGAGATACTTGTAGGTCTCTACCATGTCCCCTCTTGTTCTCTTCCCTTCCAGTGTGTACATGTTGAGATCCATTTGGCCCTGTACACACTGCTGGTCCATTATTAAAAACTTTTTTAAAGTTACCACAGAAGTCTGTCTACCCTGTCCTGTACCATGTTTAAACACGGTAACACTGCATCCACACAAAAGCAGTAATGTTTTCAGGAATGGTTCTGTAGCTCGTTCAGTAGTACAGATCCACTACTGCTGAACAGAGCAACATGGAATGATCTCCCATCCACACCGCATGGTAAAGCGTGTTAGGTTTGAATCCGTGTTTAAGACCATTTTTAAGAACAGGTCTCTACAGTAGCAGGGTTTAAACACGTTTTTTAAACATGGTTTCAAACCATGTTCATTGTGGACATTAACTGTGTTGGGGCTTCTTAAAATGTTTTAAGAGCTTTTAAATGTTTGAACAAGCCCAGTGTGTACAGGGCCTTAGTCTCTCCTCATAGGGACGCTCATGCATTCCCTGCACCATTTTAAGCTACCCTCCTCTGGACTGCTTCCACTCTGTCTATGTCCTTTCTGAGGTGCGTACTTCAAAACTGGACACAGTACTCCAGGTGGGTTCTCACCAGAGAGCAATACAGTTGCAGCACTCCCTCCCCCATCTGGCTGGAGATACCCCTCTCTATGCACCCCAGCATCCCACTAGCTCTACCCACTGCTTTATCACACTGCCCTACCACTTTGAGATTGTCAGCTATAATAACCCCAAGGTCCCTTCTTTGCCTAGTAACTGTCAGTCTTGTACCTCCCCCATCATCCTATACTTCGCTCCTGGGTTCCTTTGCCATAGGTGCATGATTTTGCATTTTTTGGCTTTGAACCCCAACTGCCATGCTCTTCACTACTCCTACAGTTTCCCAAGGTCCTTGTGCCACCCTATTACAAATTTTGGTATAGAAACATAGAAACATACAAGTTGACGGCAGATAAGGACTGTAAGGCCCATCTAGTCTGCCCATTTCTTTTTCTGCCTTATAAATATGCCATCAGGCTTTGCTCTGTCAATGGTCTATCTATTCATACTCATCTGTATTGCTCCCTTATGTCTATCCCATGCCAGTTTTAAGCCCTGCACTGTATTCATATCCACCACTTCCTGAGGTAGGCCGTTCTATGCATCCCCCACTCTTTCTGTAAAAAAGAACTTCCTCACATTACCCCTTAATTGGCCTCCCTCTAATCTCATTCTGTGTCCTCTTGTCCTGCTATTTTTCTTATATTGAAACATGTTAGACTCCTTCACCTTGTTAATGCCCTTAAGGTGTTTGAATGTTTCAATCATATCACCTTTCTCCCTCCTTTGCTCTAGGGTATACATATTGAGCTCCGTTAATCTGTCCTCATGTATTTTCTGATGCTGTCCCTGCACCATTTTGGTTGCCCTTCTCTGGACTGCCTCAATTTGGTTAATGTCCTTGTGAAGGTGTGGCCTCCAGTACTGCATGCAGTACTTCAGATGGGGCCTAACCAGTGTCTCGTAAAGAGGGATTATTACCTCCCTCTTCTGACTTGTGATACCCCTACTAATACACCTTAACATCCCCCTAGCCTTACCTACTGCTTTAGTGGTCTGCTTGGATGATTTTAGGTCATCGGTGATGATGATACCCAAGTCTCTTTCATCCCTTGTGACTGCCAGCAACTCCCCTTCCAGCCTATAGGTGACTTCTGGGTTTCTCTTCCCTATGTGCATGATCTAGCACTTCTTTGCATTAAGCCCCAGTTGCCACTCTTCCGACCATTTTGCTAGTTCATCCAGATCTCTTCTCATTCTGCCCACCCTATCTGGATCATCTACTCTGTTGCAGATCTTGGTGTCATCTGCAAACAGACAAACCTTACCTTCCAGTCCATCTGCAATGTCACTGATGAAGATATTGAAGAGGACTGGCCCCAGGACTGATCCTTGAGGTACCCCACTTGTGACTTGCAACTCTTCTGACTGCATACCATTTACCACCACTCTCTGTTTTCTACCCGTCAACCAGTTTGCCACTCAGTTGACCAACTTCTGACCCACCCCAAGCCTGCTCAGCTTATTAATCAATCTTTTATGTGGAATAGTATTGAAAGCTTTGCTGAAGTCAAGGTAGGTGACATCAACTGCTCCCCCTTGGTCCACCACTCTGGTTACCCAGTCAAAGAAATCTATGAGATTAGTTTGACAGAACCTTCCTTTTGTAAACCCATGCTGTCTTGTATCCTGTGCTCCTATGGATTCCAGGTGTTGCACTATCCTTTCCTTAAGGAGTCCCTCCATAATCTTGCCCACTACTGAGGTAAGACTGACTGGTCTGTAGTTCCCTGCCTCCTCCCTGCTACCACTGTTGTAGAGCGGGATCACACGAGCCCTTCTCCAGTCTTCTGGGAACTCCTCTGTGCTCAGAGACTCACTAAACAGTTCTGATAATGGCTCTGTTAGTTCCACCCTTAGCTCCTTTAGTACCCTGGGATGTATGCCATCAGGTCCCTTTGTCTTGTCCACCCTGAGCTTATCGAGCTTTTGTAGGACCCCTTCTTTTGTGAAGAGACTAGTGCTCACCCCTTCCCAGTGGCCATGGTGCTGAGCTGTGGGCCCTGCCCTACCTTCTCTCAGTAAATACTGAGCAGAAGTATCTATTTAGGATAGATGCTTTACATGGTCCTCTTCCTCACACGCCTCTTATCTCCTTTGATCTTAGCAATATCCCTCTGGACTTTCTCCTTTCACTAATGTATCTATAGAAAGTCTTGTCACCTTCTTTACTGTCTGTGCTAGTGTTTCCTTGGTTTGGGCCTTTGCCTGCCTTACTGCCTTCCCAGCTTCCCTTAGGGATGTTTGGTATGCCTCCCTATCTTCACCCCACTGTGTTCCCTTATATTTCCTGAAGGCCAGCCTTTTGGCTCCGACCTTTTCTGCTACTATTTTTGAGAACCAATATGGTTTCCTTCTTCTTTGCACTTCCTTTTCTCTCTAATACAATGGGATGTTGCTTCAAGTATTGCATCCTTAATGCTTGCCCTCTTTGTCTGTACCCCCTCACCTGTATTTATTTTTGCCAGGGCTAGTTTAACTCTGTTGGCCATCTTATCAAAGTCAGCTCCTCTAAAGTCCCATATTTTTCTCTTGGAATGGGATGATTTAGTTGTAGTGGCCAAATTGAACCATACCTTGTGATGGTCACTGGCCCCCAGGTGACCTTCTACCTGGAAATCTGTGATCCTTTCCCTGTTAGTCAGTACTAGATCTAGGATAGCCCTGTCTCTTGTGGGTTGTTGTACCAGTTGTTTGAGGCCTTCCCCCTGCAGGAAATCCACCATGTAGCTTAGATTCAATGCTAAGAAGTACAAGGTAATGCACCTGGGAAACAAAAACTCAGGGGAAGAGTACACAATGGGGGGTGAGATACTAACAACAACAAAAATGGAAAGGGACCTGGGGGTAGTCATATCAGATGACCTAAAAGTGGGCAAGCAATGTGAGAGGGCAGCAAGGAGGGCTGGGTAGATACTGGGATGCATAGGGAGAGGCATCACCAGTAGAAAACATGAAGTTATTATCCCTCTGTACAGATAGTTGGTGAGAACCCATCTGAGTACTGCGGCAGTTCTGGAGACCCAATCTCCACAAGGACATAGACAGGATGGAGGCTGTCCAGAGGAGGGCAACTAAAATGGTGCAGGGTCTGCACCGGAAGACATATGAAGAGAGACTTAAGGAGCTGAATATGTATAGCCTTGAGGAAAGGAGGGAGGTGGGGACATGGTAGAAACTTTCAAGTATCTCAAGGAATCAACAAAGTCCAAGACGTAGCATCTTTCAAAAAAGAGGTGTGCAAGAACAAGGGGGCACAATTTGAAGATAGAGGGGGGGCTCAGAGGTAATTTAAGGAAGTATTTTTTCACACAGAGGGTTGTGGATGCATGGAACAGCCTTCCGGAGGAGGCTGTGGAGTCAAAAACAGTGGTGGAATTCAAGCATGCATGGGACAGTCATAAGGCAATTCTAGGGGGTTGGGGTAGGAAGAAGTAGGCTGCTGGTTAACTAGGATCTGCAGCTTATCCATTAGGTAGGGAAATGGGCAGACTGGTTGGGCCAAGCGGTCCTTATCTGCCGTCAAAATCTATGTTTCTATATGTTTCTATGTATCTAGTTCTGGCAGATGTTCCTACTGGTATTGACCAATCTGTATCTGGCATGTTGAAGTCTCCTATTATGAGAACCTCCCCTCTAGCTGTTATGTTTGTATATCTTCTAACAGTAATGTGTCTATGTTCTCCCCCTGGTCTGGGGGCCTGTAGGCAACCCTGGTTCTAATGACTGTCCCATTTCCTGTTTCCAGAGTGACCCACAGTTCTTCTGTCTCCTTATGTGTATTCTGAATTTCTGTAGCTTTGATATTTTCATTGACATAGGGGTCTACTCCACCCCCTCTTTTTGCACTTCGGTCTCTTCTGAACAGTACATAGCCAGGTACTGAAGTCTCCCAAGTGTGGTTACTGGTAAACCACATCTCGCTATTTGCTACTATGTCCAGTTTAGTCTCTGTCATTATTGCTTGCAGGTCTGGGATTTTGTTTCCTGGTCTGCAAGCATTTGTGTATATGATTTTCCACTGGCCAGATTTCAGTGTGTTAGTTGTTGGGTGAGGTCTGGCATTTCCCCTGTGCATCATATGGGGAGCTGGACCTTTTTCCTTACCTGGTGATGCAAATGAGCTGCAAACATGCTGAACTCCTTTTTGACCACTAGCTGAGAGGTGAGGGGTGTTCTTCCCATTCGACATATGGAGTGCTGCATCCCTCTCCCTGTTTGCTAGTTTAAATATTCTGCAAAGACATCAAACTTCTGCCCCAATGCACTGACTCCATCCTTAGTCAGATGCAGTCCATCAAATTTAAAGAACTTATGCTCCCAAAACTGTTGCCAGTTCCCTACAAATTTGTGTCCTTTTTCCTGGCACCAGCCCTTGAGCCACGTGTTTAGCTCCCCTATCTCCCCTTCTCTGACCTTCTGTCCATCTGCCCCTCTCTACCAGACTGGCAGAATCTCAGAGAATGAGATGCCAGATGAAATGGATGATAGTTTGTCACCCAGCCTGGTCAGGTGTTCCTTGGTCTCCACAACTGACCGGCTGGTGAGATCATTAGTCCCTATGTGTACCAGGACATCAGTGTTTTCTCCTGCTTCCTGAACAGTTTTAGCAATGCGGTCAGTGTCTCTCCACGCTGATCTTCAAAAAGGAATACCTTCTCTTCTCACTTATGAAGATATTGAAGAGGACTGGTCCCAGTATTGTGCCCTGCAGCACTCCACTGGTCATTCTCCCATGATTAGAGAGAGTGCTATTAACCACCACCCTCTATCACCTATCCCATAACCAGTTTCTAACGCAATTCACCAATTTGTACCCCATCCCTAGGTTGCTGAATTTTTTATCAGTTTTCTCTGGGGCACAGTATCGAATACCTTGCTGAAATCCAGATAGGCCACATCCACTGCCCTCTGCTTATCTATTCCCCAGGTCACCCAGTCGAAAAAATTAATCAGATTTGTCTGGCATCCCCCCCCCCACACCCGTGAATTCATGTTACCTGTGGCCTTGCAGCCCAGTGGATGCAAGATATTCTACTAGTCTTTCCTGTAGCAGTGTGTCCATTAATTTCCCCACCAGTGAAGTAAGACTGACCAGCCTATAGCTGCTAGCCTCCTTCCTGATGCTGCTGTTATGCAGAGGAATACAGTCCAGATCCAGATTCCTGGAAGGAGGGAGGAAATAAATCATGGAATGTTGATTTCAATAGTGTAACCATGCACTCAGTTACCTGAGAAACATAGGGGTTACTTTAGGAGATGCAAACACCTGGTGCCAGTGCAGAAAGAGGAATATGAGTATTACCTAGCCCCAGGGGTGCTCTGTACTCATAGTGAGATGTGGGGTAACTGCACAGCCTTTATTCACTTTGCAAATGAAATGGGATCTCTGGACCTAACTGGTCTTGCAAATAAACCTTAACAGTTAACATGAAGTAAACGCATGTGTGCAGTACATCTGCCTCATTCTGGATTGTTTACTGTCTGGAGCGTACCTGGCTACAGGTCTGAAACAGGTGGCAACACTCAGGTATATATAAATATTCACTGCTGGGGATTCCTCCAGTCAGCAGTGTCATCCCCTAGGCAGAGAAGGTTCTACAGTCTGCAACCCCAAAAGAGATTGGGGTACATAGAACCTACTGTAAAAAGTGCTCTAACCTTTGGCGCAAAAATGGCAGTGTTCGCATCACAAAACAAAATGCATGCAGCACTTTTTGAAGCAAGCTGCTGTAAATCATGGCGACTGTGGCAAACATTTTAGATGCTTCAGTGTAGGCACAATCAGGAGGATATTGAGGGATGCAAAAATCACATTTGCATCAGCAACTTCAATCCTTGGGAAAACCCCACCCTACAATGTCCCATTTTCCAGTAACACAGTACAACAGTACTGGGACTTGAACAGGACAGATGGGCAATCAAGTCTGCCCTCTAATGCATTAGCACTCTCTGGTTGTGGCTTGTCTCCCCAGGTTCTCCTCAAATTTCAGTCTGTTACTATTGCTTTTTAAAGGGAAATTTATAGCCCATTGCTTTAAGGCAGCACTAGCCTTTTACAGCCAAAATTAGAATTTTTTTTTATCAGATCCTGTTCAGGAAGGAAAGGATCATAACTGAAGCTGAACCCACAGCTAGCCGATCCCTTCCACTTCCTGGTTCATGGGTTCTGGCCTCATGCTCGACCTCCTCCCTTTCTCCAGCCCTGAAGAAAAATTAAAGCCACTGCTTAAAACATAGGGGTCCTATTAGTTGAGCAGTGGCTTTTTTTTCTTCAAAGTCCCTTAAACATATATAAAAAAGTCTGGAAAATGTTCCCCATAGACTTCCATGGGCTGTGCCTCCGCACTCTCCCCCATTTAGACATCACAAAATGTCCAAATGCAGGTGCGAGACTGGCAGACCAGAGTGGAAAGGATTAGCTGTCTGTGGGTTCAGCTCCAGTTATGATCCCTTCCCTTCTAAGCAGGACCTGATAAAATAATTCTAATGTTGGCTGCATAAAGCTAGCACTGCCTTAACGTAATGGGTTATCAAATCCAATGAGCTACAACAAAATGCTTTAAATTTACTTTAAAAGAGAACTGCATTTAACCTTCAAGTTATTTTCTGTTTAAGCTGCTTTTCAAATACTAATTCACATGCTAATACTATTCCATCTTTACTGACTTTTGAGTAAACTTCATGAGTATTTTAGACTTGCACTCTGATGCTGAAAACCATTTTACAAATCTGTGATGTAGTTTATGTCCTTGCTACTGCTAAGTTCTTACATTGTTGGTACGATGTGTCTACATTCTACTGTGGAATCCTACATCACCAAGTTCTAAAATGGTACTTGGTACCAGCATGTAAATCAGAAACATCCACTGAGTTTACTAAAAGGCCAGTAGAATGAAACAGTAAAAGGGGAAGGGGCAAAGGGACATTTTTTAAACAGGAAAGGCACACTAAGCTAGAGCTTGTTTCCAGGTGTGACCTGGGAGCACAATAAAGTTAAGTATCTTGCTCAGGGTCACACAGTATGCAAGTGGGGGCTGATGGGATTCAAATCCAGGTCTCCAGGTTTGCAACTCAGTGCCCTTAACCACAACGCTATACTGCCTCCAAAATAATTTTTTTTCCAGTTGTTTAATCAGGTGAGACACACTAAGCTGAAAGCTTGTTTACAGGTGTAACCTGGGAGCACAGGGAAGTTAAGTGACTTGCTCAGGGTCACACAGTATGCAAGTGGGGGCTGTGGGATTCAAACCCAGGTTTCTAGATTTGCAGCTCAGAGCCTTAAACCACTGTGCTATATTGCCTCCATTGGATCTGGTATAAACAAAAAAAAACTTCTGCATGAAAAACACACAAGTTTAGTGCAGTTCTCCATTAAGGCAGCCTTCCCAATTCTTATCACCCTTCATGCAATGTAATTCCTAACTTCCAATGCACCTTACATGATCCAGTTTGAGCTCTTGCGCCTTTGCTTTTGTTTCGTGAGATATGCTGAATAGCTTGCTTGCATTTAACTTTTCTATTTGAGGCATTCATCTTTCAAACTAGTTGATAAACTGGGGTCACTTCTGTGCATTTCTGGTGGCTGCTCAGATAAAGTTAAAGATCCAATGGCGATTTTCAAAAGAGGAGGGGGGTTTCTTTGATGTCCTGGCCCATATTCCCTCTTTCAGTAATACAAGTCCTAATGCAGTATGGCTGTGCATTTCTGGGTATTAGCATGATTAATAGTTTTTGCATGCATGCCACATACAGTCTCTGCCCTTTTGGTTATCTACCTCACTGAATTGTAAACACCATGGGATACAGTGTGTTTGAAAGATGCTATACTAAACCAACTATTCTATTCTATTCTATTCTATTCTATTCTATTCTATTCTATTCTATTCTGCTCTACTCTACTCTACTCTGTTCATTACCACTGAGTACCCCAATCATGTCCATCCCTCAGTACTCTCTATTTATTTTTGCTTTCAAAATGCATGCAAACTGCAAACATGGTGTGGGCTTTGGGGTCTCGTGAAGTGTGCCAATAAGGGACGGAGACAACAGCCACTCCCATTTTTAAGGTTCGCTTGCACACACGTGCAAGGAACATAGTGCAACTGTATGAGTTTTGGAGGTGTGTGACCCTCCTCCCCAATGCAGTGCTCAGTGTAGCAGGTGCAATCCTAGGGGACCAATATGTGCCGAGCTGTGTATGACAGCAGTTCGGCTGTGTTGGTTTTCACTTCTGAGAAAAGGTCCACTGCAATCAGCGGTGGTAGCGTGTATGCAATTAGCATACTGCCTCAGCTGAACTGCTGTCATGCACAGCTTGGCATCCGCACACTCCTGCTTTCTCCCTCTGATAATTTCCTCCCCCTTCCTACTGTTATCCCGGCCCCCACCTTGTGTGCTGAGGAGTGTGTCCAATCCCCCTCGGCTCATGTGGCCCCCAGTACACTGTGTGATTGACGGGGGTGACCAATCCACCACCAGCTTCAGCCCCCCCAAAAAACAACCAGTTGGCATGCTGGGAGCCCACCCCAGCGTGCTCATGCTTGCCAGCCATCCACACACACTGTATGGCTGGCAGGGGTGCCCAATCCCCATTGTCTCCAGTTCTCTCCCAGCAAACACATAGGAGGCATGCTGGGAGCCCACCCCAGCATACCAACAGTATCTGTTTTTTTGTTTTACAATTCCTGTGAAATAAGAAAACGGTCCCTTGATGAGTCCCTCACCCACCAGCCAACCCGCATTCACCCTCTGCCCTCCCACCTCCCCACACACCTCCTCACCTAGGTGGCATACTGGGAGCTCACCCCAGCATACCAAAAGCATTCTTTTATTTTCTTAACTCCTGTAAAACAAGAAAATGGTCCCTCGGTGAGTCCTTGGTCCCCCCCCGCCAACCCGGGCCCACCCTCTGTGTACCCACCTCCCCACATTCCCCCTCACCCCATACTTACCTGCAGAGGCCGGCGCGATGATCTACAGTGGATCTGGAACATGTCTGCATTCTTCAAAACCAACTGCAAACTGAGGAAATACCGGTAAGCTGTATAATAGCATAAATAAGGTTTTTCCAACTTAGGTGGATATCTTGGCCATTTTTTGACTTTTGCCACCAAATTTTTAACATGGGGTTCTTGACACCCCCTTCTCATGAATTCTGTCACTGTCATGGCTTTATTTGGTCCTGAAAGGTGATTTTGCGGTCACTGCACAGAATCACCTTTCGGACCTATTCACGAAACGACAGTGTCGGTGTTCATGAGGTGGGCTCTCAAGAAGCCTCTGTTGCAAATTTGGTGACAAAATTCCAAAAAATGACTGTTTTATGAGTGTGTGTTATGCAGTTTCCATGCACAATCGTAAGTTCATGAATTTGTACTATTTTCACTCCAGATTTTCAACATAGGCATATTTCCACACCTCCTTCTGAACAGTGCAGCTGTCATTTTTCACATCCTGCCCGAAATGACTTTTAGCATTTCTGGCACAAAATAGCATGGCTGCTGTTTGAAATCAGTATTCACTACACAGTAAGACAATCACAGTGACACTGTTCATGAGCAAAGGTCCTAAAATGCCATTGTTGAAAATTTAGTGGCAAAAGTCCATAAAATGGCTATGTTACGAGTGTATGTTGCACAGTTTCTACGCACACTCATACATTTGCGAATTTGTAATATTTCCATTCCAAATTTTCAACATTGCCATTTTCCCACATCTCCTTATGACCAGTACAGCTATCATTTTTCACATCCTGACCGAAATGTGTTTTCACACTTTCAGTGTACAATAGCACGGCCGCTGTGGGAAATCATGTTCGGTATAGAGTAAGAAAATCACTGTGACACTGTTCATGAGCAGATATCCTAAAATGCCTATGTTGAAAATTTTGTGCAAAAATTCTAAAAAATGACTATTTTATGAGCGTGCATTGTGCACTTTCCACACACACTCATAGCTTTGCCAATGTGTCATATTTTCATTCCAGATTTTCAACAATTGCATTTTCCCACACCTCCTTATGAACAGTACACCTGCATTTTTCACATTCTGGCTGAAATGTGTTTTCACTCTTCCGACAAAGAATAGCATGGTCGCTGTGAGAAATCAGTGTTCGGTGCACAGTAAGTAAATCATGGTGACAGTGTTCGTGACCAGAGGTGACAAATGCCTATGTTGAAAATTTGGTGAAATAATTCCACTGAATGACTGTGTTACAAGTGCGGGTTGCATAGTTTTCACACAGGCTCGTACCCTTGAGCACACCCAGGGCGTTAGGGTTCCTAAGGCAGACACTTAAGAAGTATGAGGGTGAAATGTTGATCAGATGCAAGTGGAGTTGCAGAGAGGTACTCTGTTGGGATATGGATGCTAAAGGGACATGGATTCAACTGGGTGAGGCCTGCATAAATGCCAAACGCCAATGCAAATACCTGCAAATGAACGTTCGGCATTGACACATGCTTGTTTTAAACTAGGGACACTTTGAGGTCTGAGGGTGTTAACGATGTCCCTTTAACATGCAGAGCTGGTCGTTGATATGGGAGGAGATGGGTGCTAGTGTTGACTCGATTGGACTCTGCAATCACTGTGACTGAGCCTAACAGATCAGTAGGTACTGTATGATGCAGCATGAGCAGTCGCATGTGCTGCAGACCACAAGCTTAGTAAAGGTGACATGGCATTTTCCTCTTAGAAATATCATATCCTGATAGGACAAATTTCTATCTGCACAAATTGTTGTTCTTACCAAAGTCTGTTTTTATTGAAAACATTTGAATTTCCTGTAGGGATTATAACCATGCTGCCTTGCTGAAAATGCAAAAATGTGCTTCTACCTGGATTTGAACTACTGATCACTTTTTTGTTAACCCGAGACACAACTGCTATACTAGCTGCAGTAAAATTAATGACAGTTCCTCTGGTGTTGAAATTAAAGAACAACACTCTACAATATTAAAAAGAATAAACCACTATATTTACACTAGTTATGTTTTATTTTTTTTCCCTCTTATTTATTTTTTTATTAACTTTTCCAGTTGTTGGTCTATTAAATACTGCAGATAATGCAGTACTTATTTCACTGAGCCTTTCAAAACGTATGTGACTCACCTTTGCTCACCTCACAGCTGCTATTAATGACATCACAGTCTGTTGTCATGGTGATACATGTACAGACATTTTAGATAGATACCAAGGTTTGTTGTAATCTTTGGAAATGAATATTGAAAATGAAATAAATGTATTCGCTGGTTAATTGTGATAGCTAAAACGTTTTAGTTATGAAAGTACATGCTGAGGTGTAGAGTTGCTCTTTAAGTCACAGCCTACAAAGCAGGCATTCTTATCCCAGCAGGGGATTCTAATTTACAAGCCATATAAAAGCTGAAGCTTTTCTGATAGGATAATTTTATGTCACCTTTAACAGCGCACCACTATTGATGATGGAAGTAATTTTGAAGATGGAGGCCTAGATGGAGCAAGAGATTTCAGCTTAATACACATTTTACCATCACATATGTGAACTCTTGAATCGTTCATTGTTATGCTTGAAAATCTGTAGGAGTATTTCCAATTACTTAAGAAGAATGTAAAGACATTTTTATTTCCTGAAGTATGTTATTACTTTCTTTATAAAAAAGCTCTGTGACTGGATATATGTGCAATGCTTTGACATTAGTTTGAAGGTTGTTTTATAAATCTGTTTGGTAACGCTTACCCCTGTCTCTGCTGCATTCCAGGGAACAAGTAATGCATTCCTCTACATGAGAAATCTCAAACATCGATAAAGTTAATATAAACAAAAAGAAGCAAAAACAGTGCCACAGGGATCTGGAAAATGTATGCAAGTTCAATATCAGGTTTGTGCGGAATTGGATGCTTGCCTGATCCTCATGGATGGCCTCAGTTTTAAATTATTTACACCATAAGCTGCCTAATGCAGTCTTCCCATTGTCCATACTGCTCCATGTCTCAAACACATTTCCTGTCTCGGTGCTAGAAAACATTCATTTGTAAAATACTGTTATTTTTTTTTTAAATTTCCTTTTTTCCTCACACCATCCAATGGGCGCATTCCACTGGTCACACCAGCGCCAACACCCTGGTGTCCTCCAGGGCTTAACTGCCTATGTCTACAACCAGGGCTTGCCACCCTAGTGGAGTTGGGACCATAGTCGAACAGGATCAAGTTTTGCTGTGTCAGGCCTGGATAGCTAGATGCAGGGCCTGCAGGTGACCAGTATTGTCCTGCCAGTCAGGAGTTGCCTCTGTTCTCCTCTGGGAGGCGTGGACTGGTCAAACTGCATTTACACCTAGAGAGATTCATCTGGATGATATTGTTTGGATATTTGGTTGACATTTGAGGTAGAAACATAGCAACATTGACTTTGACAGCAGACAAGGACCGCTTGGCCCACCCAGTCTGCCCATTTCTGTACTTATTGGATAAGCTGCAGATCCTAGTTAACCAACAGTCTACTTCCTCTTACCCCCTAGAATTGTCTTTTGTCTATCCCATGCTTTCTTTAATTCCCCCACTGTTTTGACTCCATGACCATTTCAGGAAGCCGTTCCATGCATCCATCACCCTCTCCATGAAAAAATACATCCTCACTTTGCCCCTGAGCCATCCTCCTTCTATCTTCAAATTGTGCCCCCTTGTTCTTGCACATCTCTTTTTCTGAAATATGCTACCCTCTTGGACTTTGTTGATTCCCTTGAGGTACTTTATAGTTTCTATCACGTCCCCCTTCTCCCTCCTTTCCTCGAGGGTATACATATTAAGTTCTTTTAGTCTGTCTTTGTATGGCTTCTGGTGCAGACCTTGCACCATTTTAGTTGCCCTCCTCTGGATTGCCTCCATCCTGTCCATGTCCTTGTGGAGATGGGGTCTTCAGAACTGCATGCAGTACTCCAGATGAGGTCTTACCAACTGTGTGTACAGAGGGACAACAACATCCTGTTTTCTATTGGTAATGCCTCTCCCTATACATCCCAGTATCCCCCCAGCCCTCTGTGCTGCTTTCTCACATTGCTTGCCAACCTTCAGGTCATCTGATATGGTTTCCCCCAGGTCCCTTTCCATTTTTGTTGTTGTTACTACCTCCTCCCCCATTGTGTGCTCTTCCCCTGGGTTTTTGTTTCCCAAGTGCATTACTTTGCTTTTCTTTGCATTGAATCTAAGGTACCATACTTCTGATCATTCCTCCAACCTTACCAAGACCCTTCTCATCCTTTCCACCCCCCTTGTGTATCAACCCTGTTGCAGATCTTTGTGTCATCTGCAAAGAGGCATACCTTTCCTTCCAGTTCCTCCAAAATGTCACCTATAAAGACATTAAAGAGGACCAGTCACTGTACTGAACCCTGCAGTACCCTGCTAATAATCCCCCTTTCTTTGGAGTGGACTCCGTTTACTATCACTCTTTGCGTCCTGTTGTACATCCAATGTTTTACCCAGGCTACCACCCTGGGACCCACTCCCAGGCTGGCTAACTTGTTTATTAATCTATTGTGTGGGACACATTTAAATCAAAAGGGCTGAATTACACTGACATGAGAACTAGAAAGAAAAGCAGAATTGCCATATTAACAAGAGAGTATTCTTTAGCAAGACCTAATGGCTAACATATCAGTTCTACTGTAAATGGTATTTACTCACCAGGTCAACATGATTATACCTATAACTTTTATAGTACTCACACACTGCTCACCAGTTGGGTTATCCTCCATTTGTCCTATAGGTTGATGCATGATCCAATTACATTCACTAAAAATACCACCAATGGGTTAATCTGGTTCAATTTCTGTGGGTTACATCTGTATCTCTCCCTCCCCCAAGACGAGGCTAAAAATAGGCAGAATTGCCTAGCCCTCCTTTCGTGGTCAACAGAAACTAACTAACTAAGACAAGGCAAGGCAAATTTTATTTAAAAATATGCCCAATCCTGGAGGCTCTGGATGCCGTACATAAAAAGCACATCAATAGTAATACAACAATAAATAATAAATATCAAAAATAATAAACAAATTAGAAATACAACTAATTAAAAAAAAAAGCAAAAGTCAGGAACAATCTATATGGTGGTCAGGTGAAAGATGTCATACAGTAAAATCAGGGAATGCCTGAGCGAACAGGAAGGCCTTGAGGTGGACCTTAATATTTCGACTGAAGGGGTCTCTCTTACAGATGGTGGAAACAAATTACACAGGACAGGTCCGACAACACTAAAGGCTTTGTCGCCGACCATTTTTAGCCTGATCCTGGAAATCGCCAGGAGGCCCCTAGAGGAGGAACGTAGGGAGCGGACTGAGGCAGCCAGTGTGAACTAACTAAATTTGAGCTAGCCAGAGGCCATCCCCCAGCCCAGCCTGAAAACTCCACTGAGGTACTTCTCTAGCAGAAGAAACAAGCATTTGTCAATGCCGAATGTTGCTTGCTTCTATGTGCTGTTTAGGTATTTGGAAGTCATTGGAGTGCAAATATTGAAAATTTCTTGAACTTCTGATGCGTAGAACTACTTAGCCTGCGCTTGTAAAACAGTCATTTTAGGAATTTTTCACCAAATTTTCAACATAGCCATTTTAAGACCTCTGCTCATGAACAGTGTCACTGTGATTTTGTTAATGTGTCTCATACATTGAGTTTGCACACCGACTGCGCCATTGTGCGCTACATGGGCAGAAACACGTTTTGGGCAGGATGTGAAAAATGACAGCTGTACTGCTCATAAGGAGGTGTGGTAAAATGGCAATGTTGAAAATCTGGAGTGAAAATATTGAAAATTCTGAACTTACGAGCCTGCGTAGGAACTGCGCAACGCACGTCGAAAAACAGTCATTTTAGGAATTTTTTCACCAAATTTTCAACATAGCCATTTTAAGACCTCTGCTCATGAACAGTGTCACTGTGATTTTCTTAATTTGTCCCGTACATTGATTTCGCACACCGACTGCGCCATTCTGCGCTACATGGGCGGAAACACATTTTGGGTGAGATGTGAAAAATGACAGCTGTACTACTCATAAAAAGGTGTGGTAAAATGGCAATGTTGAAAATCTGGAGTGAAAATATTGAAATTCGCGAACTTACGAGCCTGCGTAGGAACTGCACAACGCACGCTCGTAAAACAGTCATTTTTAGGAATTTTTGCACCAAATTTTCAACATGGGGTTTTGGGACCCCTCTCATGAATGATGTCACTGTCATGGTGGTATTCAGGCCTGAAGGGTGATTTTGCAGTCACTGCACAGTCACTGCGCGAAATCACCCTTCGGCCTGAATAACGCCATGACAGTGACATCATTCATGAGAAGGGTCCCAAAACCTCATGTTGAAAATTTGCGCAAAATTCAAAATGCCTGGAGATATGCAACAAAGTTGAAACTCTCATCTAGGCCATTATACAGCTTACGGCATTTCCTCAGTTCGCGGGTCGGCTTTGAAGAGTGCAGACATGCTCCCGGTCCACGAAGATCGTCGCACGAGTCGGAGGTAAGTATGGGGTGAGGCGTGGGGGGAGGCTGGAGTGCGCGGTGGGTGGGTCGCGGGTTGTGGGGGGTCGGGAGGCGCTCCATGGGACCTTTTTCGCTTTTCAGGTTAAAAAAGACGTGTGGGATGCTTTTGCCATGCTGGGGTGGGCTTCAGCATGGCACAAGGACGTTGGGGGGTGTTCAGTTGATGGGGATTGGGCACCCCTGTCAGCCAATGGACTCATTGCCACGCTGGGGTGGGCTCCCAGCGTGGCACCTAACTGGGGAGGCGCAGCTCAGCCCGACGGGGATTGGGCACCCGTCGGCTATGCACGGTAAGGTCTTGAGGCGCGCGCTGCGTATGTGGGGATAGGAGCTCACGCCAGTGGGCTTTATCTCTGCTCACTGAGCCGTAGCTCCCCTTTCAACTGTATGCCACTGCATTTTGGAGCATGTCATAGACAGCTCCAAAATGCATTGGCTTACAGGGGCCGCACCTGCCAGCTCACTGACTGAATTGGAGGAGGAGGAGGTGACACACCTCCGAAATCTCCGATGATGGCACTATGTTTCTTGCACATGCGTGCAAGCAACATAAAAACAGAGACAAAAAAAACACCCACAAGGGAAGAAACAAGAGTAGCACATAAATGATGAACTAATGTGCCATGGATGCAACGATGTCATAAAATGTGGTTGACTGTCATACTACTTTCTCTACACAGTACACTACTTTCGCTACATAATATCAAAGAAAGAGACATCAAGTAGAGTAACACATTAAACGTAGTAGTATACACTGATCAGAAGGCAACAATGAGACCTGAGTCATTGGACTTGACTTAGTTAGGTAGGAAGCAGAAAGGAATCTGTTGTTCTGGCTATCTTGAACTCTCAGTCTTCAATGTATTAGGAGGGAGTCTGTATAAAGGTTGCAGATGTAATTACTTTTACCAGTTGAGTAAATACTTTTATCCCCAGCAACTTTTATAGTACAGTGCCCATCGCTTATTACGGGCATGATTATGCACCTGAGTTTATCTCGCTATATGGAATGGTCATTATAACCATTTAACCACTGCGTTTCACTACATTGCACTTCTAATCACCTACCGGAGTCCCTAATTAGTCGCTTCTCAGTCATGAATCTAAAGTAAACTAAACTACAAAAGTAAACGATGTATGGCAGTAATTTTAAATGCCACATCAAACATTACTACTGAACACAGCCATTTAAAAAAAAAACTAGTTAAGTGCATGCTTACTGTTATGTGTAGTATAGCTTTAAGAAATGTTAGAGACAGTACAGCCTTAAGAGAATGTGCACTTCCTGTAAGTGTGCCTGTGCTTGGGGCCAGTCTCCTTTTGTATGTGCTGCTGAATGGAAATAAAAAGAGAAGGCCTAGATTTCAGTGTGTCGTGTTTTTCTTACTACCAAGACCCTTGTGTTTAAGGTACTTATTTTCGGCCACCAAATACAACAAACTGGCGACGATGGATGGTGGACATTTTAATAGCTCCAGGGGGGAAAAAATAAAAGTGTGTGGTAAACTGCTCTCATTTCTAGTACACTGATATGTAGATGTGACTTGGATGGTGACCAGTTTCCCCGAGTGACATGGCACCTCAGTGTCACTGGGGCAGACTTGAATCCCTTATGATTGTTGCAGTGGAGGGTAGGGACAGTGTCAGACTTGTCAGACTGGACTTGTTTGTCCATCAGAGCAAGCTGTCCAAACTGTTGCATTTGGAAGGATCTTTCTACTGAGGTCCTGTGTTGTCTGGTCCCATGTGTCCGGAATATCTCTGGAGGGAAAACATGTGTAGTTTGCCACACGGTACCATGTCTATCGGTTCCATGTCACGATAGTGACTGCAAAACAGTGATCACTGTAATGGTGAGTGCATATCGTCGAAAAGCAAATCGGCAATATACACATGCTGGCGAGCACACATCTGGCAAGGAATTCAGATGTTAATGCTGTGGGGGCTGTGCCTCCCCAGTGCACCCCTGCGCATGGGGCTTTGCCCCCCGCATCCCTCTGCTAAATGATTATCAACTCCAGTGGGGTGCATGTTGGGGATGGGGTAACACTCCAGATTTCTGGAAAAAAAAATTGCAGCAGCAGCCTGCAGCTAAATTTTTCACCCAGTCCCCAGCCCCAAACCCAACATCTGCTGTGTCAGAGCTAGCCACCCTCATCACTACCCCACATGGCTAGCTTAGCTGCAGCAGGCACACTACCCCCTCACAAATCCTCTCCCCTATCCCTCCCCTTCCCCCTCACTATATTCCCCTTCCGGTTGCCCTCCTGTATGATTGCCTTTGCATAGGGTTGCTATCCTTGCAGGGTAGCCCATTAGGATAGCACTGAATATGAGTTGCTGTTTTGTTGGTTGCTCATATTCAGTCTCTGTCCTCATTGGATACCATGTCTATCGGTGCTGCCATTAGCTCCAGTATTTGTAGATAATACCACACTGCTTTGTTGGATTGGCATCGGATTGGGGCTGGCAGAATAGCTTAGAGGTTAGAGTAACGAGCTGTGAATGAACTTGGTACATTCAGCAGATCTGGGTTTGATTCCCATAACCTTCACTTGCATACTGTGTGACTCTGAGCAAGTCACTTAACCTCCCCAGTGCTCCCAGGTCACTCCTGAAAGTAGGCAATTGTACCTAGTGGGCCTTACCTGGTTACCAAAGAATAACAATAAAGTACTAAATTATGTTTCGTACTTTGTCCATCAAGTGTGTCACTATATTGGATCTTGTGTTTATTATTGCTCCCAGATATGCCACTTGTTGAGATGGTGCTAGTTTGCTCGTGTTCCATTTGATTATCCAACTATACTGTTGGAGGCACTGAACTACCAGCTTGGTTGCTTTTTGTGCCTGGATTTGTGAACGTGCCCATATAAGTCAATTGTCCAGGTAGGGTATAATATGGACTCTTTCCTTGCATAGAGTGGCAGCCAGCACCACCAGTTGTAAATACTTGTGGAGCTGATGCAAGTCCAAATGGAAGGCAGGTCTATTGGTAATACTGTCTGTTGATGTTGATACTGAGGTACCTGCAGTAACCCCATCCAATCAGGATGTGAAAGTGCATCCTTCAGGTCAATTGAGGACATAAAGTCGCCAGGTTGAAGTGATAGGATAGTGGATCTCAGCATCTCCATTTTGAACCTTATGTAAATAAAGTGCTGGTTTAGGAATTTCAGATCCAGTGCTTGGAGCATCAGCATTTCATTTTGTGCAACAATAAGAAAGTAGAGTATACCCCTATATTTTGCTCATGTGGGGGTACTGGCCAAATAGCGTTGTTGTTGGTTAGGTTGAGAATGGTAAAAAAAATTTTTTTTGTGCATGGCTATTGACAAAGTGAGTGTGAACCCTAGAGAAGATAAGCAATAATACCCAACAGGGTGGGCGGTATTGGGCAATACCAAACCGCTCAGGGACGTAATGAGGCCTGATGCCACGGGCAGAGGGCCTTATAGCTCCTGGAAGGTCCGGTATTGCCCAATACTGCCCATCCTGAAGGGTATTATTGCACTTAGAAAATGGGCATCTGTGTTATGTTTAATTATGTAATAAAATAAGAGAGGAAATTAGTTTAAAATGAATAAAAATTCTAGAAAAAACTGTTGCTGGTAAAGTAGTCTCTCCTTTTTTTATGCTGTTCCATCTATTGTTGCTCCTCCCCAGAAAGCCATTCTGTTGATACCCCCCTCCCACACACACACAACTTCCAGATAAAACTGCATTCAGACACCCCCCTTCTATCATATTTGTGTCAAACTGCAGCAGTAGGCACATTTTAAACAAAAAGTAAGACAAAAAATTAAAGAAGACTTTGTGCCATTTTCTCTCCTGACCTGTAAGTGTCCATACTTGACTCTCACAGATCGGACTGTGCTCTCGCTCTCCCTCCTTCAACTGTTCACCAATGCTGTTTAGATTAAAAATAAAAAAGAAACCCTGCAGCATTTACTTTTGTGGTCCTGGAGAGAGAGAGAGAATTCATCCTTTCTCCCAGCCGCAGTCATATCTTACGGCAGCACTCTCCCAATCGCATTCTCGCACTGTGTGACAACTGCTGCATGTCTAAATTAATGCCCAAAATGCCAAAATTAAAGAAGAGTTATGGCTCAATGTTTTTTTTTTTTTTTGGCTAATGGCTTCAGTTTGAAGATATGACTCCCCACCCTCCCAAATCCCATCTTGAATGTATATGTTAGCCTCCGGTCGGGCCTCCAGTGCTGAAACACCACACGAACTGCAGCTGCAGGAGGAGGCACTGGCTTGTAAAAAGTAATGATTTGAGCTGAGCATGAGTGAGAAAGAGATCACTATCTCTGCTACTGCTGCCTTGTGGCAAGTCGTGGAGTCAAGGAGGCCATGGAGTCAAGTACAGTGGGGGAATTCAAGAATGCATGGGACAGACATAAGGCAGTCCTAGCAGGGGGTAGGAGGAAGTAAGCTGTTGGTTAACTAGGATCTGCAGCCTATCTGTTAGGTAGGAAAATGGGCAGACTAGGTGGGCCAGGCGGTCCTTATCTGCTGTCAAATTCTATGTTTCTATGTTTCTTATTTGGGAGAAGCATTGCCGAGAGTAACAGGCAACACAGTCTGATGTTCAATGTAATTTGTAGTTGTTGCGTGAAGCATTTGGGAATTGGGAGAAACAGGAGTTAGGTACTGTTTTCTCTTTTTTATTTGTTTTACTCAGTCACCACATTAACTGCAGTGGGAGTAGGAGGCGGTCGCTTGAAAACAGTAAATGATTTGAGCACCAGTGAGAGGGAATGCAACACCATGATATTCAGTGCAATTTGAGGTTGTTGGGGGAGTACTCAATATATGGATTTTCAGTGCAATTTGGGGTTGTGTGAAGGGGGATGATACAGACAGTGATCGTTTTCTTGTGCGTTTTTTTCCTTCTTAAATTAGAAGTGTCCATTACAGCATGGTTGAGAGAGAGATTTGACAAACATGGTAGTGCTGTGACAGCCTACTATGATCAAAAATGAAGTGGCAGTTTCAGGTAGTTTTTCCCCACTCAATGAAAACAGAGAAGCATGTTAGTGGGTGCTTTAGGTGAGTGATGGTGGAGCCGGAGCATGTCGGGGAAAGACTTTATGGTAGTCAGTTGGGTCAGAGTTGGTGATCAGCTCTCTTTCTTGTAACTTCATATTCTTTTTTTTAACTTCATATTTTTCACTAAGCCTTTAAACTGTAACAAGAAATCAGAGTAGGAGAGATCGGCAGAGTGTCTTGTGGACTGGAGTTGGGTCTCAGTTCTCACTAAGAGTGACAAAAAAAGTGCTGGGCATTTTAAATTGAAAATTCCAATGGTGCTTGATATTGGTGATGAGGTCTGTAGGGATTGGCACTTTTAATGCCCAGGCTCTGTTGTCTGATAGATGCCCACCATACCAGGGCTATCAGCCAATCAGAGCCCAGGAATTTCTTAGCCCATTTTCTAAGCAACTAAAATAACCTGGTTTTAAAGAGAGAAACTTTCTGAATTATTAAACTAAAAGCTAATCAATACCCAGGTTTAAATATGGGTTTTGAGATCAAACCCTATTTGGAAGAACGATAATTAGAGTCATGTCTCCCCGGATGTTTAATTTTTACTGTGAAACCTAACTTTTTTAAATGATAAACCTCCCCTATTTTGAGAGCTATCATCATTATTTGTGTGATGATGTACTAGAATGTTTTGTCTTTATTAATTTGCCTGTTTAGCCTATTTACTATTTAAGTATTTTAATTAGTTGCAACGATTTTAAGCGATGATGCAATTATGATGTCATTGACTGCGCCTATAAATGTGTTCACCTGTTTTTGAACTTCAGCCTTTGAGAAAGGGTCCAGAATGTTGACCTGAAACACATCAGGTGGGTGAAGTTTTTTAATATGTAATAAATTATTTGTGCTTCTTTAAACGGTGTCAACATCTTAATGAGGTGGAGAGTGCCCAAATGTTTGCAGTTAAAATATTAGGTTGAGAATGACTTGTTGAACTGCATCTGCCTTCTCCTGGGATGATGATGTTGGGCAGATCATCAGTCTATGTGGAACTATCCCTTGTAGGAGTTCAATCGCATAGCTGTTTATGACCAGTTCTTTAACCCATCTATCTATTGTAGTGTGGGCCTACTGACTGACAAACAACTGAAACAGTCCCCCCACTAGTGGGTTACTCACCTGGGCCCATCTGGTCTCATTGTTTCTTATTGCTCTTGTATCAGAAGTTTGGTTTGCTGTCAGGTGGATTACATTTTCGGTTGGAGTTTAATTGTAACCCCCCCGGCCCCATGGGTGGGGCTTACATTGCCTCCCGGCTGCTTTTTTCAACAGACAAGGTCCTGTATGGGCCCCTGAATGCTCCTGCCAACCCTGTTTTACTAATACATCCTGTAGAGACTGTAGGAGCTAAGAAAAATGGAAGCTGCCCGCTTGACGGTTCACTGACTCGCTGCACAGCTTGAATGTGGGAGCTGGTGGGTCAGCTAGCTTTCAGTATCAGCACTGCAATGCTCAAGGTATAAAAGCTTCTTCAGCAGCTCCTGCAGCTCCATCTGTATGTGACCCAGCTCCTGTGGGTATAAAATAGTAAAAGGGGTCTGCAGGCACATGGTGGGTGGAATTTATAATTTTGTTAGGAGTGCTCTTAAGCACTATTTCATAAAAATGAGCACTGGCTGCTATAAGTATGAATATTTATGAACTCGCTTGCTGCCAGGGGGAATAGTGCTATGGCATGAGTGACCAAAAGGACAATGTCTTGGTACCAATATAAGAAACCAATCAGGCATTGAGTAAGCCTAATGTATATTAATTTTATTGATGTGCAGCCTGTTTGACCAATGGGATGCTGCTCTGAGCTTACCAACCTCAGAGGACAGATTCAGTTTGAGTCAGTTTGGCTGGAGCTCCTCCTGAGGGAGGGGTCTCTGGCCCTTACTCCTGAAAGGATGAAGAAGGCCTGCCTGGGGGCTTGCACAGTCACCAGCCCTGGAGATACTTTGTGTTGCCTTCCAATGCCTGGAAGGAGCTGCTTCCGAATTAAAGTGCTGATTTCCTGTTCAGAGGCAAGAAAGTTGTCTGAGATTTTCCTAAGAGAGAAGAAGCATTTCTGTGATCTTTGAGAGAAAAGAAGACCAGCTTGGGGGTTTGTGAATCTGCCAGCCCATGAGGTGCTCTGCATTGCTCTGTGTTGCCTTCCAATGGCTGGAAAGAGTTAGCACCAGAATGAAAAGTGCTGTTTTGCTGACTAGTGCCTAGGAACTGTTTGGGACTTTCTAGAGGAAGATGAAACTCTGCTGTGATACCTGAAAAAAGTATGGAGGCCTACTTAGAGACTTGCACAGCCAAAGAACCAAGAGAAGCCTGCCTGATATTTTCCAGTTGTTAGAAAGATAAAATGAGAAGATTTGTTCTTCCATTCAAGTCTAGGCTTGTAAGGTGAGAAGATTTGTTCTTCTGTTCAAGCTGAGTTAGTACAGTGAGAAGACATTCTCCCTGTCTTCTACCTCAAATCTGGACCTTTAATGTCTGAATCTGAGAGACTGTTTCCTGCCAGCATTCAGCGGTAACCCCAAAGATGATGTTCCATTCAAGAAAGAGCCACTGCTGCCAGCAGAAGTGTGGCTGAAGCCATTTACCTTTGGAGTTTCCTGACTACTAGCAAGAGAATGACTGCCACCCAAGGACAGTATGGAGAGTCAGCCAGTCGGTGTCACAGCTAGGCATTACTGATCATCTCTCCACTGAGGTGTGTTTGCCCTGGTCCCCAGTACTGGCCTGTTCCAGTCCTGTGACAATGGAGTTTTCCCTTTAAGGGGCAGACCAGGTTGTCCTGGTGCACCCCTTCCCTTTTTCATCAAGATGGTGAGCTCAGAAGGGGAGGCAGGAAGGAAAGAGAAGGCCAGGGGATAGAACAATGGCCAAGCAACAGGAAGGGGAGGGGCAAGTGGAGGTACATAATGGGCAACACAGGAGTGGTTCTGCCACTTTTGCTGGAGTTTTGATTTAATTGAAACTGAAGCACATCAGATTGGCTGAAAAACATGATAGGTTTGTGCACTAGGATACAACAGGTAAGAGCTCACAATGAATGAAGTTTAAAAAAAATAATATGGTAATAAATACAGATAAATAAATTAATAATGTGATATAATGACAAGTTGTATTACTTTACAAGAAAAAATCGTGGAAGTTGAATTGTATATAAATGGCTCAGTAGGCCAAGATCGTGATCCTTGTTTGTATGAAGTTTTTGAGTGGGACCCCTGTTTGAGGGAAGTTTTTCTTTAAATTGAATAAGGCTGTAACAGCGTTTTGCTTAGTTTCTAGGATCCTGGTTGAGAAACTTGTAAGGCATAGCTCTTTGGCATTTCCGCATCAGTGTTTCATTAATTTTGAAGTTCTGAACTTGCAAACACATTCTGGACAAAGGGGAATACAGGCAGAAAAAGTTTTGCAGTTTGTATGTTCCGTTTAGGGCATTGCTGAGCAAGCGAATCAAGATGAACCAAAGCTGCTGCAGGAGGTGTGGAATGCCATTAGGGCAATTGTACAAGTAAGGGCTTTGTTTTTCGGTGTTTGTACAGCATTTTTTGCCTGGTTTCTCGGTGCATGCGAGGAACATGTGCCAGAAAAGTTTAAGTGAGCAGGCAAGGCCTCGGCCTGCAAGGGTTTTTTAGAAAGCAGCTTTGAAACTGAAGGAGTTATTTTGAAAGCTTTTCCGAGCAAGCACGTGGGCATGAACTGTGCTACGGTCTGATGCTGGGGAACACCACAGTTGTGTTAAAATTAAAAGATTAGTGTTCGCTCAATCTTTAAGGGTCACAGGGCACTTTTCAGCTTTTTGCAGGAAAAAGCAGAGAATCTCACCGCCGAGTGAGAGGAGGGCAATTCGAAAGGGGGAAAGGAGATGGTGCCTTCCAAAAGGGAGTGAGGACAGCAGGCATAGTTTTGTGGTGGCCTAAGGGGCTGAAAGCTAAAAGCAATAGGCTAGGGAGGGGGAAGGCATCCCTCACAAGAGGAGAAGGGGATGGCTCCTGGAGAAAAGGAGCATGGACTGCAGAAGAAGGGTTGATGGTGACCAAAGGGCTGAGCGCTGGGAGCAATGGGCAAGTGAGGGGGAAGGCATGGGGAACAAGAAGGGGAGGAAGGCGATAGAGGCCTGAGTGTGGGATAGCACCGAAAAAAGACACATGGCGTGACATCACATGCCAGGAGAACCACGCGGTGATAACAAAGATGGCCTGGTGAGCTAGAAAAGGGCCTAGGGATGGGGAAACAATGGGCATAGGGTGCAATGGAGGGAAGAAGCAACCCAAGCAAATAAGGTAGCAACAGAAAGTAGGGGATACAGTCTCAGGCATGTGAGGGCTTGCAAAAGGGGGGTTGTATAGGCCAAAATGAGGCCACAAGTGACAGCGCGGCGGATGCAGCATGGTCTTTAGGCATTTGGACGCCATCCGTGGGGGGACAAAAGAGAAATGGGCCCAGCAGGCCAGGAGCATGGTGAAAGAAGCCAGGGGGAGAGTATGGACAAAAAACCGGGCTCTCAAGAGGAAGGGCGATGAAGATTTATCAGCAAAAAAGCCACTTGGCATGGTTTGAAAAAATGGGGAAAAGGAGAAGGGGAATGGAGAGGCTTTGGAGGGTCAGCAGCCATAACAATGCGAAGGCATGCAAGGGGAATATGGTTAGGCTTGGATAGCCACAAGAGGCGGTGCTTAAGGCATTTTTGAGACCAGTGGGGCACTAAAAAAGAGAGGTGGATAGAAGACAGGAGAGGCAATAAGAACAGTAAGGAGGGGAAAGAAAAGAAAAAAAGCATGGGACAGTTTTGAAGGATTACAGAGGAGGAAGGCACCGGACAGAGGATAAGGTACGATGCAGCTGGCTTACAAGAGGGCAGCATATAAGGAGGTTTTTCAAACCATATAGCATCACTACAGGCACGAAAAGGGGAGCAGTATCTTTGGGCATGATTTGACCTGATAGCAATAGAGGACTGTGCAAAAAAAAAAAAAAGGGGGGCATGTTTTATTGCCATTAGTTTACCATTTCTCTTGAAAAATGGGCCTGGTCATATGGGGAATATTATGGGCTAAGTTGTAATTAATGAAATTCTTTTTTCCTTTCTTCACTTGTTTCCACAGTTTGAGGACAGCAAGGAACATGGCACCAAAAAAGAACAGGCCTTCAAAGGAGGACGCCTACGGGGCTATAGTGGAGCTGGCAGAAAAAGCCAATAGAATGTGGGAGCTGGTCGAAGGGGAGAAACTGGGGAGACCTGGGGAGAAAAAGAAAGGGAAAGGTGGAAGAGGGAAGCAGCCAGCTGGGAGACCAAGCAGCCCAGCCAGGATGCAGCCACTGATATTGGGACCCAACAAGGTGACTAGTCCAGTACCTCTGCACCCTGTTGACCCAGTGCCGCCAGTACCTCCCCAGGACCAGGTTGGGTTTCCCCCTAGTGGAACCCAGACCAGATCCCCAGCTCATAGTGGTTCCTCCACAGCAACTAGTAGAGCAATCACCCCTTCAACCACAGGGCACCATACTTGGGCACCAGAAGGATGGCAGGCAACAAGGAGCAGACAAGGCCACAGGTAACACATCCGGCTCCGTGGGGGACAGCATCAAAGAGTATATAAACCAAATTGTTTCGGCACTAAGGACAGGGTGTTTAGGGCAGATGGAGTCAGCACTAGCAGAGATTAGGTCAGAAAAGGAAGTGCCGAAAGAAAAAGAAGGAGGAGTAGAGAAAGAAGGAAAAGGAACGAGGGAGATAGGAGCTCCTGGGATGAGGGCAGGTGAACACTGGGCTGGCAGTATAGCCTAGATGTTAGAGGAACGAGGTGTGAACAAGCTTGATACATCCAGCACAGCAGAACTGAGTTTGATTCTCACAACCTCCACTTGCATACTGTGTGACTCTGAGCAAGTCACTTAACCGCCCAGTGCTCCCAGGTCACCTCTAAAAAACAGGTACTTGTGCCTAGTGGGCCTTACCCGGTTACCAAAGACTTAAAAAAAAAAAAACACGTTCCGTTGGCCATGAAAGAGAAAATATGGAAGGGAACACCCATGCCAATGAACATCTAAGATGTTGGTAAGAAGGAACAGAACTGTTGTTTCGCAGCTCATGGGCACCACGGACTCTGAGGGCCTACGATGGGGCCTGGCGAGTATTTCAAACATTCAGGGCAACACACCATATGGAAGTTAGTAGGCCATTCACAGAAGAACAATTGAGGAAGTTCACCATAGAGCAATGGCAAAAAGAGGAACAGCCCACACCACATTGGGGTATATTTGGCAGGGATTAGTGTTATTTGCAGTCTAAAAGGATGGAAGGACCCAACAAAATCAATGTTCATTAGAAGAATGATGCAGGGATGGGGTAGGTTAAAACAAGGGACGGTGGATAATAGAAGACCAATAGGGAAACAGTGGCTTGCGGAACTAAAGGATGTGTTACTGGCAATATGCAGATCAAAAGCCGAGGCCCAGCTATTTCACATGATTTATGTTGTAATGTTTGCAGGGGCCATGAGAGTGAGTGAGGTGGTAGGCCATGACAGGAAAGACAAGGAAGGGGTATTAGAATGGGAAGGTATAAGCTGGGGGATGAAGGAGATACAGATCATGATTGAGAGGTCAAGGACGGATCAAAGGGGACGGGGTAGCATGGTAACACTAAAGAAACATGTAGAGGGCGCAGTGTTCCCAGTGTAGGCTTTGTGGGCTTTCGCCGCAGAGCAAGGGAATAGGACAGGTAGATTATTTGTGCATGGTGATGGAAAAAAGGTCACAAATTATCAAGTCACAGCATTGCTCAAGAAAGGCATTCAATTCCAGGGGGAGGATCCGATTATTCATCCCACTCCTTATGGATAGGGGCTGCCTCACAGTGGGCAGTGGCAGGCGAGACTGTGAATAATATTTTGGAAAAGGGGCACTGGCGGTCTGCCAGTTATAAGAGGTACATTCAAACACTGCAGTGTGGAGACTAACGTATCACCTATGTTTTTTGTTACAGATCTGGAGCCACATGGGGTGGGACAGGGAAAGCTGATATTATGGTAAAGAATCTAAGACCATATATAAGATATTTATTTTGCTTAAAGCCTATAGGAAGAGGGAGGATCACGGAAGTCTGGATCTGCAACCACTCTTATATTTATTGGGCAGAAAGGAGAGCTGAGAAAAAGGCTGGGAGAAAGCAGCTTTACCAAGATGTGAAGAAATGTAGATTGGTTTGCCGTGGCATCCGGGGGATGAGATGGGCACAACTGCTTCCTATCCTGAAAAAGCTGAAGGAGTGGCAACCCATTCCAGACTTAATTATTATACATTTAGGGAGTAATGACCTTGGGGTAAGCCATGGGTGGACACATACATGCAGGTAAAAAGGGACCTAGAGACAATACAACAGTGGTGGCCTAGGGTATGCCTTGGCAGGTCAGATATGATACCAAGGAGGGTTTGGAGACATGAGCACAGCCATAGAGCTGTTGATAGGGCCAGGAGAAAGATGAACAGAATGGTAGGGACACTGATAAGGAAAATGGGAGGACAGGTAATACTGCGGGGTGTGGAAGAGTGGGTAGAAGATTTCTACAGGTTGGATGGCGTGCATCTGTCAGATCTAGCCATAGACATGTTTAATATAGAAATGATGGGTTTTATAGAAGCATGGAGGACGCATTCAAAAAATGGAAGATAAAAAAAAAAAGAAGAAGAGTACTGGGAAGGAGGTTCCCTGAGGTATGGGGGAACAGTACCCTAAGTGAGGGGAAAGCCAGTTATCCAACACAAGCTGGAGACTGGCTAATGGGAAAAAAGAGTGGGAAGGAGAGGGGGAAGAAAAAGGAATAAGATGAAAAGAGGAAGAAGCTGAAGGAGAAAAGCAGTCTTGGTTTTCACCATTACCTAACAGAAAAGGAGAAGAAGAAGAAGGCACCCAGGTTTTCACCTGGGGGGAACAAAAAGAGGAAGAAAGAGGGACGATCAGAGATTGATATACGGATGAAAATAAATGAAATTGTGAGAGTTATTTTGAAATGGAACATGGAATTATGATATATAAATAAATTAATTGCCAATCTGAGCACAACAACAAACAATGGCCTCTGTTTTTTTGTTGAGGGAAAAGGGGGGAATCGGGACAACGCAAAAAGAAGATGACAGCTGCTAGAGAAGCTGAGAGATATCCAGCCTGTTTAAAGCTGCAAGAGCTTGCTGCTGAGGATGCCCAAGCTGCAAGGGATGCAGGGATAAGATCAAAGCTGCAAGAGCCTGCTACTCATCTCAGCTGTCTAAATTCCCTAGTAATCCCAAGCACCCCAGTTCTACAGTTCTACAGTCTGAATGCCACCAGAGACTGCTCTACTAAACCATGAGTAAAGCAGGGCTCACCCTGCATCTGAGGAAACTGTAAATAGTTCCTGCCAGTTACTGAGTTTGGCCACCCAGCTCGAAGGTGCCTAGTTTCACCAACTAGTTCTTGCTACAATCAAACGGGTTTGAATTTAATATGTTTTAAAGTGCAAGAATGCCAACAAACCAGCTGCACTGAATCAGGCCTGAAGCTGCTACCACTGGGTACCCAGAGAGGCTGAGGGAACTCCTATGGTATACACTGGGGGAAGACTAGCCCCAGTCGGTGAGTGGGTTGTGCTAGAACAAGCGGGCTATTACTGATTCTAATGTAAAGGCTGGTGGGAGGTGAGCACTGTGAATGTTTCTGGGTTTCCAGAAAAAGTGATTATTTGGTGTTTTCAAAATGCTAAGTTGTTGCTTGACCCCTACCTCCATGTTTCCCTTTTCCTAACCCTACCCCATATACATAAAAAGTCGATTAACCTTTTACAACTGTCTCATGAGCATATTATTAATGAGCATATTATTAGCTAAAGACAATAATTACATGATTACTGAAATAATGTTTTGATTAATAGTATTCTTTGTGTGGGGTGACTGCAAGGGGAGGTGGGTAGGTGCAGCATCCCAAGGGGGTGTACTACACCAGTAACTGGCCCACTATATTTTGTCTCTGGGTGGAGGTACCGTGCTATTTATTTTATTTTGGGAAAGAACCCCTGTTTTCCACCAGATTGAGAGCCCAGGCCCTTCAACCTTGTTGGGTCCACAAGGCAGGGGTAGTAGCCCAATGGTACATGGCACCTGGGTTACATGATCTTGATTTGTTTTGTGACAGATGGGTCTAGAAGATATGCAGGAGGAAGATGGATGGTGGCCAGTGTCCATGGATATGGAATCATTATACATGAATATTCCCCATGATGGGGGGTTAAATGCACTCCATCAAACTTTGGACACCAGCACCACTTACAGTCTTGATCTTAAAAACTTTAGTTTGGGTTGTGCTACATATGTTTTAATCTGCAACTCTTTTCTTTTTCAGGATACATACTGGCTACAGATAAAAGGTATGGCTATGGGTGCTACATTTCTGCCCAATTATGCAAACTTGTACCTAGGTAACTGGAAGAAAGTAAATGTCTATGATTCTTGATTGTTTGTTTGTAAAATTTTATTCAAAGTCATAAAGACTGAACAAGAATATAGAATAAACTTCATTGAGTTCAAACTCATTTCCAAGGAGGTCCATTTACAAAACATACATTACAGATTAACAAACATACATTAAAAAATGTAGATTTAAAGACATATCACACCTAACAAACACATGAATGGTTACATCACGGCAATATAGCAAATCCAAAAAGACAGACACCAAAAATCAGTTAATATTAGTCAATAGGATTGACCTTTGGGAACGTTACATAGATGATATATTGATGGTGTGGAGGGTTGATAGGTAGGAATTAGACAGTTTTGTTTCTTATTTGGAACATACTAATCCCAATTTATGCTTTTCAGTACAGGCAATTCAAAGCACTATCTCTTTTTTGGATATTAAGATAACGAAAACAAGCATTTGTCAATGCCGAATGTTCGCTTGCAGGTATTTGCAGTGGTGTTTGGCATGTATGGTGCTTTACCCTAATGCCCTGTGCGATTGCTGGTATTTGCACAATAAATTTTCAGCATGACCTTTTTGTTACCCCCATTGTGTGCTACATAGGCAGAAGCACGTTTTGGGCAGGATGTGAAAAATTACAGCTGTACTGCTCATAGGAGGTGTGGTAAAATGGCAATGTTGAAAATCTGTAGTGAAAATATTGAAAATTCGCAAACTTACGAGCGTGCGTAGGAAGTGCATAACACACGCTTGTAAAACAGTTATTTTTAGGAATTTGTTCACCAAATTTTCAACATAGCCATTTTAAGATCTCTACTCATGAACAGTAACACTGTGATTTTCTTAATGTGTCCCATACACTGAATTCACACAGCGACTGTGCCATTGTGCGCTACATGGGCAGAAACACGTTTTGGGCAAGATGTGAAAATGACAGCTGCACTGCTCATAAGGAGTGTGGTAAAATGGCAATGTTGAAAATGTGGAGTGAAAATATTGAAAATTCGCAAACTTACGTGCATAGGAACTGCACAATGAACACTCGTAAAACAGTCATTTTAGGAATTTTGTCACCAAATTTTCAACACAGCCATTTTAAGACCTCTGCTCATGAACAGTGTCACTGTAATTTTCTTAATGTGTCCCATACATTGAGTTCACACACGGACTGCGCCATTGTGCGCTACATGGGCGGAAACACGTTTTGGGCAGGATGTGAAAAATGACAGCTGTACTGCTCATGAGGAGGTGTGGTAAAATGCCAATGTTGAAAATCTGGAGTGGAAATATTGAAAATTCACAAACCTACGAGCGTGTGTGGGAACTGTGCAATGCACGCTCGTAAAACAGTCATTTTTAGGAACTTTTCACCAAATGTTCAACATTGCCATTTTAAAACTTCTGCTAATGAACAGTGTCACTGTGATTTTTTTACTGTGTCCCATACTTTGATTTCGCACACCGACTGTGCCATTGTGCGCTACATGGGTGGAAACATGTTTTGGGCAGGATTTGAAAAATGACAGCTGTACTGCTCATAAGGAGGTGTGGTAAAATGGCAATGTTGAAAATCTGTAGTGAAAATATTGAAAATTCGCAAACTTACGAGCGTGCGTAGGAAGTGCATAACACGCTTGTAAAACAGTTATTTTTAGGAATTTGTTCACCAAATTTTCAACATAGCCATTTTAAGATCTCTGCTCATGAACAGTGACACTGTGATTTTCTTAATGTGTCCCATACACTGAATTCACACAGCGACTGTGCCATTGTGAGCTACATGGGCGGAAACACGTTTTGGGCAAGATGTGAAAAATGACAGCTGCACTGCTCATAAGGAGGTGTGGTAAAATGGCAATGTTGAAAATGTGGAGTGAAAATATTGAAAATTCGCAAACTTATGAGCGTGCATAGGAACTGCACAATGAACACTCGTAAAACAGTCATTTTTAGGAATTTTGTCACCAAATTTTCAACACAGCCATTTTAAGACCTCTGCTCATGAACAGTGTCACTGTAATTTTCTTAATGTGTCCCATACATTGAGTTCACACACGGACTGTGCCATTGTGCGCTACGTGGGCGGAAACACATTTTGGGCAGGATGTGAAAAATGACAGCTGTACTGCTCATGAGGAAGTGTGGTAAAATGGCAATGTTGAAAATCTGGAGTGAAAATATTGAAAATTCACAAACTTACGAGCGTGTGTAGGAACTGCGCAACGCACACTCGTAAAACAGTTATTTTTAGGAATTTTGTCACCAAATTTTCAACACAGCCATTTTAAGACCTCTGCTCAGGATCAGTTCACTGTGATTTTTTTTTAATGTGTCCCATACATTGATTTCGCACAACGACTGCGCCATTGTGCGCTACATGGGCGCAAACACGTTTTGGGCAGGATGTGAAAATGACAGCTGTACTGCTCGCTGAGGTGTGGTAAAATGCCAATGTTAAAAATCTGAGGAAATATTGAAAATTATGAAACTCATTTGAAGGTGTCTGCCAGCAGTAATGCACGCTCGTAAAACAGTCATTTTTAGGAACTTTTTCACCAAATGTTCAACATTGACATTTTAAAACTTCTGCTAATGAACAGTGTCACTGTGATTTTCTTACTGTGTCCCATACTTTGATTTCGCACACCGACTGTGCCATTGTGCGCTACATGGGTGGAAACATGTTTTGGGCAGGATGTGAAAAATGACAGCTGTACTGCTCATGAGGAGGTGTGGTAAAATGGCAATGTTGAAAATCTGTAGTGAAAATATTGAAAATTTGCAAACGTACAAGCGTGCGTAGGAACTGCGCAATGCACGCTCGTAAAACAGTCATTTTTAGGAATTTTTTCACCAAATTTTCAACATAGCCATTTTAAGACCTCTGCTCATGAATAGTATCACTGTTTGTTTGTTTGTTTGTTTGTTTATTTTTATTCTGTATAACCAGTGAGCAACAATATGCCCATTTTCACTGGTGCCCAGTCACAACACAAAAAACACATATATACAATATTCAAAATACAAAACATACAAATAATACAACATCATTTAAAACAACAACACTTTGATTCATCTAACATAAATATTTTTAAAACCCTCTTAAATAAAGAAATTGTAACACATTGTACAATATAACATGGTAGTTCATTATATAATTTTAGTGCATAATATTGTAAAGAATTCTGAGCAAATGCATTTTTACAATAGGGAATCCGAAATTTGAAATTTACCTGTGACCTGGTCCTTACTCCATTTACCAATTTTGGAAACATTTCACAAATAACACTCGGCCAAAATCCTAAATAAATTTTCTGCAAAAATACCAAAACACGTAACCTAAATCTATCAACTAAAGACAAACACCCTATAGAACTATAAAGCAAACAATGATGAGTCCTTTTATTCTGACCCGTAACAAACCGAATAATATTATGATAAGTTGATGTAAGCTTATCCTGCATGCTATCTGATGAAAATAAATAAATTAATAAACCATAATCAATAACTGAAAACAACAAACTGTTAACCAAAATTACCCTAACTTCATGAGTTAAGTACTTTTTTAACCGATATAGCATTCCTAATCTTTGATGCAATTTACCAATTAATTTCCGAATATGTATTTCGAATGATAAATTACTGTCAATGACCAGGCCCAGGTAACAAATTTCAGAAACCCTTTCTATATTATTTCCATAATTATCTTTTAAAGTCAGCTCAAAATTCACATTAGATCTTACATTTCTAAATACCATGCATTTTGTTTTAACATGATTCAACACCAAGTTATGCCCAATGAACCAACCATGCAATAAACTAAAGTCCATCTGTAACTGTTGTTGTACAATTTGTCCAGAATCACCAATACACAATAAAACTGCATCATCTGCAAATAAAATAAGTTTTGTATCATTACATATTTTAGGCAAAGAATTTAAAAATAAAGAGAACAACAAAGGACCTAATACTGACCCTTGTGGAACACCACATATCAAATTACCCTCATCTGACATTACACCATTCATAATAGTTTTCTGTACCCTACCAGTTAAATAATCATTAATCCATAGTATAACTTCATTAGAGAAATTAACCTCGAGCAAACTCAATAACAACTTCCCATGGTCTACCAAATCAAATGTGATGTTATTCGGGCCCGAAGGGTGATTTCGCGCAGTGACTGCACAGTGACTGCGAAATCACCCTTTGGACTCAAATTACGCCATGACAGTGACATCATTCACGAGAAGGGTTCCCAAAAACCCCATGTTGAAAATTTGGTGCAAAAATTCCAAAAAATGCCTGAGATATGCAATAAAGTTGAAACCCCCTTATCTAGCCCATTATACAGCTTACCGGCATTTCCTCAGTTCGCGGTCAGCTTTGAAGAGTGCAGACGTGTTCCCGGTCCACGAAGATCATTGCGTGAGCTCGGAGGTAAGTATGGGGTGAGGGGTGTGGGAGGCTGGGTGCACAGTGGGTGGGTGCGGGTTGTGGGAGGAGTAGGAGACTACGATGGACCGTTTTTCTTTACAGGTTTTAAAAAAACGGACTACGCGGGACGCTGCCATGCTGGGGTGGCTCCCAGTGTGGCAGAAGATGGCTGGGGGCGAGGGCCGACGGGGATTGGGCACCCCGTCGGCAAACAACGTTGCCATGCTGGGTGGGCTCCCAGCGTGGCACCAAAGCTTTTGGGGGCGGCATGATGCGGGGGACGCGTGACGCGAGGGGTGGCGTGACGCGGTGCTGGGTATGGCAGCGGTGGTTTTTTTTGAAATGAAGACCACCGCTGTCATACTCAGCTCCCCGCACCCATTGGTGCAGGACCGCCATGCCTGCTCAATGGAGCACTGGATTGCAAGGGAGAGGCACACCTCCAAAGCGTGCTACTCTCCCAAAATGTTCCTTGCGCATGTGCACAAGCGAACGTAAAAATTAATGAAACATTTTGGACTGACCTGTAGAGAAAAAGTACAGACTGCAATACACTGCTTCATTCCACTAGCTGTCACCCAAGACATACAATAGAAAATATTCCTAAATTCCAGTTCCTTAGTGTACCCCCACTTTCTTAAGTTGTCTAGGGGTCCCAATGTTATAACAAGGAAGGGGGGCCAGATCCTGAGTACTCCAGAAAATCAACCACAGCATCTAAGATAAAAGATTTGCATGCCTTACCTGGCCAGTGGAGCTTCAAATGCTATAACAGTTTCACCTCCCCAGGCTGATGCTGTTGCACATGCCACTGAACCCCTCTGCTAAGCTTACAAGAGTAACAAGGAGACAGGCAAACCTTCTTTGGAGAGATAATTTAGGTTAATTCATTTCATCAAATGACCCAGTACCACCATGTAAGAAGCAAAAAATGTAAAACCTTTAATTTGAAGTTAATACTGTGTGATTTTGTCTTAACAATAAATATCAGGAGCAGCTCCATAGGGCTGAGACTGTATGGCAAAGTCTGGCCAGTACACAGGTACTAGATATTTGAGAACAGCTGGAATTGCCAAGGCCCAGAAAAACTAACCCAAAACAGCTTTAGTCAGAAATACGTAAGCCATGCTCAAAGCTTACCCTTACCAACTGCACTTTTCCCAAAACCCATCCTTCTCCCTGGAGGCATGCCTAACTCCCTCTCACCTCTGGTCCTTTTTGAACCGGGACCTAATACAGCCTAAAAACCAAATGACAGCTGCTTCATTTCCTTTTCCCTAGAGCCAACACAAATGCTGTTCCCACCTCCATATAGGGTACATGAAAGTGGCCTGCAATTGCTGAAACTGGAATGATGGCTTCCTTAGTTTCTTGTTACAGCATTTAACCCGACACTCCTTTATGGGTCTAACATGGGTTCTGCCCCAGACACGGGCATGGCAGGCCCAATAAAATGAATCCCAGCATGCATGCCCTCCAATCTTACCTTCAGCAGTGTGTCACATGGGAAATGACCATCTTGAAGCTGCCACCTCCAAGGTCCACTGCCATTCCATCCCAAGACTTTTCTGAGGTATAGGGGGTCCACAGCATCCTGATGACTCAGTCCTGCTGTCTTCTTCTGCCTCTTGCCCATCACTAACAGCAACAGCTCCCCTGACCCCAATGGTCACCAGCTCTGGCCACCCCTCCCTACAGAGATGCTACCCGCACTCTGCCACTGATCAAGCCGGTACCTTCCAGGCTTGGGGGGGTTAGGCCCCAGCCGCACTGCCCTGCCAAACCTGTCATCTCTCTCCCTCCCTCTTCTCTCTGCCTTTCCCTTATATAGAGGGCAAAACATCACCCCCTAGGGGCAGTAGACAGGAAATGCCTGAAGCTAACACCTACTGGGGAAGGGGGAGGAAATGACTCATAAACTCATTCCCCCCGAGGGAGGGCTTACATTAGAGTTTGCCGTAATTGTAGTAATGATGATTTTGCAATACGTAGCAAAGAACTGTCTGATAATGTAGCTTTGTTGCTAGGGGTTATAATGCTGATGTGGTACAGGGGGCACAAGAAATGGCTAGTAGTTGTGATAGAAGTACATTGTTGCAAATAAAGGAAAATCTTCTAGTACAGTTGGACAGAAGTTCAATTTTGTTACTACCTATTGTAGGCAAAGTAAAGCAATTCAGGATATAATTAACAAAAATAGTTTTTTAGATCAGACCCCACCCTTAGAAATTATAATAGGAACACCTCCAAAATAGTGTATAAAAGGGGTATTAATATCAAGGATTGACTTGTATGCAGTTTACAGCCCAAATTTGAAGATACATCAATACATTCCACTTGGATTCCACCAATACCCAATGGTAATATTAATTGTGGACGGTGTAAATATTGCCCCTCTGTTTTGAAAACCAACAGCTTTAATAGTGCTAATGCAACAAAGACTTTTGATATTCGTTCTTTCATTAATTGTGATACTTGTTACATGGTATACTTGCCTACATGTACATGTGGGGCATTTTATATTGGTAAGACCATCCATAATTTTAAAATATGGGTGGGTGAACATTTGAGTAGTATAAAGAAAATGGAATTAACTAATGCCTTAGCCGATCATAGCCATTTACAAAGTGATGCAAATGCACACTGTTTTACCTTTTGTGGCATTGAAAGGGTAAGACTGGGAAAACGGGGTGGCAATATCAATTACCTAATTCTGCTGAGGGAGGTTATTTGGATTGTACAGTTGGGAGCTTTGTACCCCCTGGGTTGAATGAAAAGACAGATTACTTGCCACTGAAAAAACAGAACTGTAAATAATTATATTTAGCTTGCAATTGATTCCCTTGTTCTCTGAGCTTATATGTTACTTAAAATGCTTTTTTACTAACTTTTTTTAGGTTGCACTCTTCTAGCTATATAGTGTTTTCTGGGAAGTCTGCGGGTTATTATGAAAAGCAGTGGCATCAAATGGAATGAAGATTTGTCATAAATTGTATTGTCTTTCTACCATTTCCATTTTATCCCACTCATTTCTGTGGCAGTTTTAACATTACTGATTAGCCTGTGTCACTTTAACCTTTGTTTCTTTAATGTTTGCACTTCAAATTAAATTAATTGTTTTCATATTATGCAATTTTATTGCACTTAACGGATTGTGGTATATACGTGAAATGGCTATCAGTCAGCAACCCACCCCCCTCTGATGAAGCTTCCGGGCCAAGCTGGTAAGGGGCTTTTTATTTCTCCCAAGCTGCTGCAGCCAAGCCTGTATGTGAGTACTCATTTTGTATTTAATAAATGTATATATTTTTGCAGCACAACTGGTGCCATTCATTTTGTTTGCTTGCTTCTTGTTTTTGTCTAGGCATGGTGCATTAACTGTGGAGCATAATTTTGTTTGCTCTAATAAAATGGCCATTTGATGATATTCAGCAGAGTAGAGTCTATTATGTGCCCTTTGTATGATGTTAACCAATCTCATAAGATCTGAGGGAGCTGCAAGGTAGGGCTGCATGCATTACTGGCCCCTGAAATGGCATCCAGGATCTCACAGCATAAAATGACAATTTGAGAGTCTCGCAAGATTTTGACGATCCTAATGGGGATGGCACCATCTCATGCAATGGGACTCCCAGAGTGCACAGGGGATGGAGATGACCATGCCCAAAAGGAAACCCCAAACAGGAGGGTTTAGTGACTTCAGATTCCAACAAACAACACAGGATGTGTCTGTGAGGAAGCTGACTCCCAACTGAGGTGTCATCAGAAGGACAACACAGGGAATCCTGAAATTGGCTCTAGGTGAGCAGAGATTGGAGGGACATTCAAAATGAAAGTGCTGAGCACAAAAACAGAAGCAGGGAAGGGGGGGGGAGTAGGAGAATGCAATTCTGGCAGAAATGATTCTCTCTCCCTTGTAAGCAGTGTGAAGGGATGTTGCTGAAGGGTCCACACACACTCAAATCTGCACTCTGATAACCTGGCAGGAGAAAAATAAGCTGTAGAAGGGTCTCTTTCTGCAGGTAAACAAAATAGATGATGAAGCCTTGCAATAGAAAGGGATGCTACAGGAGAGTCCATTTTTGCAGCCAAACAAGTTGGCGCTGAGTAGCAGGATGCTGCAGGAGGGTCCATGCCAAAGAGAAAAGCACAATTTTCCAGACTAAGAGAGCTGGACACTGTTAGAGGGTTCAGTCCTAAAGGGCTCCACTAAAAGTGGATTTTAAATGCAGGAGCATAATGATCAGCAGCGGTGGAAGCTGCAGGGGATTCCAAACCAAAAAACAGAGCACAGTGTATAAAAACAAGCATTTGTCAATGCCGAATGTTGTCTTGTTGGCATTGGCATTGGTAGTGCGGGAGTTAGAGATGCATAATAGGAATGGCAGTGAAGTATTGAACTGATGCTAACCTCACCCCCACCTGAAGAGACACATTTTCAACATAGGCATTTTGGGACCTCCCCTCATGAACAGTGGCACTGTGATTTTGATTTCCCACAGCGACCACACCATTGTGCACCACAAGTGTGAAAACACATTTTGGGCAGGATGTGAAAAATGACAGCTGTACTGTTCATAAGGAGGTGTGAAAAAATGCCAGTGTTGAAAATCTGGCATGAAAATATTGCAAATTTGTGAAAATACAAAGGTGCGTGGAAACTACACATCACATGCTTGTAACACAGTCATTTTATGGACTTTCATCACCAAATTTTCAACATATGCATTGAAGGACCTCTGCTCATGAACAGTGTCACTGTCATTTTCTCAAACTGTCCTAAAACTGATTTTGCACAACAACAGCACTATTCTGCTCCTAAAGTCTCCAAATTTTCTGTTTATAGTTCATGTATCATAGAGATGCCTGTATCGCCTTATGTACCTTATTGTAACTTTGTTTAAAATATCTAATTAAGTATATTGAATTAAAAAAAAAAAAGAAAACAGTCCCTCACGGTCTCCCTGCTTCTTCCACAACCCACGCCCACCCTCTGCATACCCTGCCTCTCCACACCCCCCTCACCCCATATTTTCCTCCGGAGTCCGGCACGACAATCTTCGGTGGACCGGGAACACGTCTGCACTCTTCAAAGCAGACTGTGAACTGAAGAAATGCTGGTAAGCTGTATAATGGCATAAATATTGTTTTTTCAATTTGGTGCATATCTCACACCAAATTATCAACATAGAATTATTGGGACCCCTCCTCATGAATTCAGTCACTGTCATGGCGTTATTCGGTCCCGAAAGGTGATTTTGCGGTCACTGCATGGAGTCACCTTTCAGGACCGAGTAATGAAATGACAGTGCCACTGTTCATGAGGTGGGCTCTCAAAAAGCCTGTGTTGCAAATTTGGTGGAAAAAAATTCCCAAAATGACTTTTACAAGCGTGTGTTGCACTGTTTCCACGCACGCTTTTAACTTCATGAATTTGTAATATTTTCACTCCAGATTTTCAAAATTGGCATTTTTACACACCTCCTGATGAACAGTACAGCTGTCATTTTACATATCCTAGCTGAAATGTGTTTTCGCATGTCTGGCGCAGAATAGCTTGTCGCTGTATGAAATCAGTTTTGGGACAGTTTGAGGAAATGACTGTGACACTGTTCATGAGCAGAGGTTCTAAAATGCTTATGTTGAAAAATTGGTGCCGGAAGTCCATAAAATGACTGTTACAAGCATGCGTTGCGCAGCTTCCAAGCACCCTTGTAACTTCGCAAATTTGCAATATTTCCACGCCAGATTTTCAACACTGGCAATTTTTCACACCTCCTTATGAAAAGTACAACTGTCATTTTTTACATCCTACCCAAAATGTGTTTCCACACCTGTGGTGCACAATGGTGTGTTCACTGTGGGAAACCAACTTTTGGGACAGATTAACAAAATCACAGCACCATTGTTCATGAGGGGAGGTCCCAAAATGCCTATGTTAAAAATGTGGCTAACAGACTCCCAAAAATAATTGGGTTACGGATGTGTGTTGTGCAGTTTCTATGCATGCTCATGACTTCACCAATTTTTTCATATTTTCACTCCAGATTTTCAGCGTTGTCATTTTTTTATGCCTCCTCATGAACAATACAGTTGTCATTTTCCACATCCTGCCCAAAATGTGTTTTCATCCCTCTGTCGCCAAATGGCATATCTGCAGAGCAAAACCACCTTTCAGCTAACAAACTGATTGTGCCACTTTTCATGAGGTGGACTCACAAAAAGCTCATGTTGAAAATTTGGAGTGAAAATACCAACACATGCCTGTGGTGTTAAGGTTTCCAACTGTAGCACCCCACCCTGTAGAGACTGACAGGTGTCAGGGGTGTGACTTGGGTTAATCGGCTGTAATGCCTATGCCATTCCACCCCCCCACCCTGCAGCCAGTGACAGGCATCGTGGTGTGCCTTGCACTGTTTGGCCACAAGCTTCACCCCATTCTCCTATACTGCACCCACCTCAGCATATTCCTTATGGAGTGGGGTAAGTATAACTCTCAAAGACCCCAAAGCACACCAAAACACTTGTCAGTGTCTACAGGGTAGGGTGAGGTACAATGCCATGAGCATTATAGCTGATGACCCAAAGGCACACCCCAATGCCTGTTGGTCTCTACAGAGTCAGGGTGGGGTTGGCGTCACTTCAGTACTTCACTGCCATTCCTATTATGCGTCTCTAACTCTGGCACTACCAGTGCCAATGCCAGTGAGACAACATTCTGCATTGGCAAATGCTTGTTTACACTAGATGTTGGTCAGCATGTCTCAACACAGCGAAAGTAGCAGTCAGTGTTTGGGCAAGAACTGAGCTGAATGATCGGGGGGAGGCATGTGGTCCATCTCTTTTTTCACAGATTCTGCATAAAGACGAAGGGGGACACATAAGGGCATGTACAGAATCTACAAGTAGGACAGAGTCCGGAATCTAATGCAGAACTGAGTTTTCCATACAGTAAGTTAAGAAAACTGTCACAAATGAAATTTACAGCAGCATTAAAAGAGTAACTATTAAATGTGATTCAGTCAGCATGACTGAAACCCCAAATCATGATGCTCTTATCTGCAAAGTGCAACAGCATCGAATGCACAAACAGACACGAAATCAAGCCACACTGCCTGCAGTCTTGCAATCTCATGCTGCATTGGAATGTTTATTCTCATGACTGTAGAGTACCCAAATGCAGGTTAAAAAACAAGATTAAAATGAATACATTACACAAGTTTGATTTTATAAGATATTTAATGCAATATCTCAACACCAATAACACTGTTATTGGTATGAAATTGCTTTTCTGTACCCTTTAGGTAAAGTTAAAACAAATTAGTGCCAACTCCTATGTACTAAACAGCAATCGATGTGTGTAATGAAATATTTAAAAAGGCTAGAAGAAAATCAGGGAAGGGTAATTCAAATTTTGTTAAATACAGCATGGCCTCTGACTAGTTCAAATTTGATTATATCATGCATCAACCTATAGTATAGATGGAAGATAGCTCCATTAGTGAGCAATGTCCGAGTACTTTAAAAGTTGCTAGGGGGAATGTCTATTTTCAACATACGTTCTTTGCTCTTGCTTTACAAATGTGAACAACCTGGACCTGAAACACAGATGCAAGTGAATGTCACTACATGGTCAAAATGACCACGTACTGTAGTGACACTGGTAATTTTACAACAAATACAGCTCTTCCACATATTTTTATGTAACACCAGGGTCTGAGGTGCAGTGCCCTTTGACGAATAATGTCGGCCAGGGTTCTTGCCGTTATAATGCTTTAAACACAAATAATGGCTGGTTTTAAACAAGGGATCCTGAAGTAGAAGACATCATTCTGTAGCTTGTACAACATAATCTCACAATCAGGATCACCTGGCTAAGATGGTGCTCAGGAAGACACAAACATTGAGCTCTTCATAAAAACAGAAACGCTGCACATTTATTTGGATGTCAGCATTTTCTTCAGGCACTATCCTGCAACTTAAATAGAGGGTTATGTCAGCAACAATGAACAACTCCTGGGCAGGGACACATTCATTTGTAGAGCACATGGAGAGCTGGCATATTCCTTCTTCATGCATGCACCCTATACTTACAGAAAAGTCACTATACAGTAAAACCACTTAAAAGTATACCTTTTTAATACATATCCTGCTTAGGTGCACAGTTTTTTAAACCCCCAGTTCCATTTGTATCTAATCAATGTTAATTTGACCTATTAAATGTATTTAAGAGCCCTTTTAAATACATAGATCTATCTCTTGCATAAATCTATCTCCACAGGACAGTGATCTAACTAATACTTCATGACCTGTGTGCTTTAATGATTAACAGCTATTGGCTGGTGTTTGCTGCATTGCCAGTAAAGCACACAATCACTCCCAATTAATCACTAACCTCATAATGATAATGGAGTCTCAGTGAGTATAATAATAAAATAACCAATTTTAACAATGTAAATGCAGCCAGTTTTGTTTTTCCAATAGAAAATGTACAAGATCTCATAAGCGTATAGCCTGCTTAAATGCATAACTACAGCTGGCACAAAGAGGATGTACAGTATGTAAGTGGTCTGTACTGTGTATACACATGCGCGCGAGCACACACACACACACGTGTGCGTGCACATACACACACATGCGCACACACATACACACACACACGGGCACACACACCCACACACACCCACACGCACACGCGTGCACACACACACATATTCGTTACAAAAAACGACATTAATGCAAAGATTAGAGCTATAAAACGCAAAGCGCATAAAGACGGGAAATCAAAAAACATTAGAGATTTGGGTCTCCAGAGTAGAAACATGTGTAATGACCATACAAATAACACATATGCTAATGGAAAAAAACAATATTCAACAACTATAGGGTCAATAACTGTAGCAGATGTTACAGTTACAGATGATACTATCATTGCACAAGAATTCAATAATTATTTCTATTCGGTCTCTATTACTGATAACAGATCAAGCCCAGATACTGGTAATGTTGAATATAAGATCACATTCTCTAGTAAAGAAATAGAAACAGCACTTAACAAGTTCAGAACTAGTACTTCCGCTGGTCCGGATCAAATCAGTCCAAGACTACTTAAGGAAGTAATAAATAGTATACTAAACCCACTTACCTTAATATTTAATAAATCAATCTGTACTGGTCAGATTCCCCAGGAATGGCATAACTCTAGTAGTTCTAATCCACAAAAAGGGTGAGAAGGATAATGTATCTAACTTTAGACAGATTAGTCTCACTTCAGTTATAAGCAAGACCATGGAGCAATTAGTAAAAAATAAAATTGAACTTGTACTTGTATCATTAAAATTCACCAATAATGCCCAACATGGCTTTGCCAAAGGACAGTCTTGTACTACCAATCTCCTGGCCTTTTACAATATCATGGGAACAAGCCTCGAAAATAAAATTCCAGTCGATGTTATATTGTTAGATTTTGGGATAGCTTTTGATAAGGTCCCTCACCAGAAGCTTCTTACTAAGCTAATCACGATCAGCCTTAGTTCACCTTTAGTCAGATGGGTTGGTAATTCGCTAACTGTCTGCACCCAGAAGATCAGAGTAGGTAGACGGCTATCCCACCCTGGGGAGGTGAGCAGTGATGTCTTCCAAGGATCAGTATTGGGGCCCATGCTGTTCAGTTTGTTCATTAGCAATTTAAACAATAATATTACTAACTTCATAAGTAAGTTTGCAGATGATACAAAAATTGGGGGTGAAGTGGACACAGTTGAAAAACAACACAGTCTCCAGCAAGATCTTGAACAGATCGAGACATGGGCCAGAGACAACAAAATGGTGCTTAAGTTGGATGAATGTGTTGTCCTACATAAGGGTCACGACAATCCACATGGGGCCTATTCGATTGTCAACCATCAACTCAAAGGGATAACAAAAGAAAGGGACCTGGGGATTATTATCAATAATTCCTTGTCAACAGTGAATCATACACAAAAAAATCATGCAAACCAGCAATATAATTTTGAATTGTATTAAACATTTGTTTATTAACAGAAGTAAATAATGCCTTATCCCTCTCTATAGAACCTACATCAGGCCACATCTGGATGATTGTTCACCAGTTTGGAATCCCTATCAAAAAAGTGAAGTATCCCATATTGAACGGGTGCAACATACAGTAACTAAGTTAATCCCTGCAATAAAAAACCTACCACATCAGTCCAGGTTACAGAAAACTGGACTAGTATCCTTAGAAGAAAGAAGGATGAGGGGTGACCTACTCCACCTCTACAAACTGATTATTGATCCTGATTTACATGCCCAATGTGGACTACATTTTTCAAATCATACTCAAAATCTCAGATTACATAACAAACAATTGTTGATTCCCAAGGCCCATAACAAGAAACGTGATCATTTTTTCACTACCTGTTCTGCTAAAAAATGGAATGTGCTCCCCCAGTTCATGGTTGATGCCCCAAACTTTGAACTCTTTAAAACAAGGCTTGGCAAATACTTAAATTGGCCATAACCATCACTAATATACACACACATTTGTGGGAGACAATCTCGATGGGCCACTGCCTTCTTTTGTCTAAAATTACCTAATAACCTTGTAACATGTAACAACAACCTGCAAACCACCCACACTGCAGCCCTAACAGCCTCTACAACTAGAGCCCCTGCAAAACAATAAAAAGCAGACCTGTAAAAAGGAAGTGTCCGTAACCTAAACTTCACAATATCAGCCACTTATCACTTATTAAATGGCCACACATCTGTAAAACAAAGTGAGCCTGTGCAAAGAAAGTGTCCTTGAGCTACCCTGCACAAAGTCAGCCCACTCCCCGTAAATCACTACAAATTACTTTTGCTGCTGCCTCCATATCACCTATCAAACAATCGGCCACACACCTAGAAATGAAAGTTAACCTGTGTAAAGAAAGTGTCCTTGAGCTACCCTACGTAAATCACCCCCCCCCACCAAATCACTTATCAACCACTTTAGCTGCTTACCTCCATGTTGCTTATACAGAAAACTGGTAAAAAAATATATCAGAAACTGTTTTTTTTTGTACCAAAATACTAATGCTTCAACTGAGGAGGCATGACTTGCAGTAGCTAAACAGATACTGCTGCCCATATTGGATTATGGAGCAGTTCTGTTTGTGAATTGGGGTGCTCAGTTTATTAATAAATATTAACTCATATTAAACAGTATTTGTAGGTTTGGATTAAGGGCCTCAATAACCACACACCACTACTAACTGTATAAGAAAATTAATATTTTGCCCCCTGTACAGCGAATTGAATACACTGTAGCAGTGTTCACCTTTACAATTTATCACAATTCTCTGCCTCCCTGTCTTTCTGACAAATTTATTAGACACAGTGGTACTTACTCAATTAGATAAAAAAACAGATTTACTCTTTTATCCTGCCTTACCAATGTTAGCCATGCCTCAACGATCTTTTACATGGTATGCTGCAACACTTTTGAACAGTTTATCATTAATTACTAAAACTGCTGAAACTGTAATGCACTTTAAAACTTCACTGATTGATTTTTATCATGAGAACAACAGATGTACTTGTGTGACAATGTTGATATTGTCTCTGTAAATTCATTGTCTTTGCTGATGTATTGTCTTTTTATCTGTCAGGCATGCCTGAAAAAAGCCTGTGCCCAGTCATTACCTGATAAAAAAATTAAAAAATGAATGAAATGAAATGAATGTTTCCTTCCACGCTGCTTCTCGCTGCCATCCTGAAAAAGAACTAAGGGAAGACACACTGAAATCACACCTCCTTTCATAAGAAGTCATTGCATTATGGAAACCTGAGGGGGCCAAAACTGTGACACACTTGAAATGCCTCTACAGTGTGGAAAAACACTTAAGAGGAACACTATAGCAGGAACACCACTGTACTACAAAAACTCTAAATAAGCTATGCATAAAAATCCAACACACTTTGTTTTAAAGCACAACAGGCCAATCTAATGTAGCACTGTATATCAAACGCTGGAAGAGTAAGTCACAGATATTCATGAACTGTCACCATGTTGGGGTCCAGAGCCATAGGTGCGGAACCGGGGGCGAAGGCGGTAGCCCTCCACTTTTATTCTGTATGGCAAAAACTAGTAGAAAAGTGCCCTTTGTTCCATTATAAGTACCCTTTTGATTCTCAGCCCCCTCAGCTTTTACCATCTTCCGGCACCCTTGTCCAGAGCATCAGATAAGGGAATTTTTGATGTATTTTTACATAAAGAAATTTGTCAAAAACATCAAAAAATAGACTGTCTGGAGTCATTTACATCTGTATAAACATCTAGGTTAGACAGATGTCCATATTTTCTGTTGTCTATGTCATTTCAGCATTTACCAGTCCTGTTTCATTGAACTAAGCTGACTCCAGACTAACTGCTGTGTGTGTGTGTGTGTATGTGTGTGGGAGTGTAGCCTTGTCATCAGCATGGGTTGCCTCAACATAGTGAGTAAGAGAAATAAAAATTTAACTGAACAACTACCAGCCCTTTTTCCCTGTAAACTTATCAGCAGGGCCTGAACAGCAACTGTGTTTGTGTTAATTGGATGAAACATAAATCCATCTGCCTTTTTTGGTCTCTTACCCCAGCCCCTTCTCCTGACCTCTATGCTGTACATCATCTGACTGCAAAGTAAAGCAGACCTGATAGCAGGCAGCTCCTCTTACACATGCCATATAAATCAAATGGCGCCTAGACTGTAAGACACAAACCATGTCAAGCAGGCAAATTTGGGAGATGGTAATTATACACTATCCCTTCAGTGCTTTTATTAGATTAAATCTCACTGTATAAATTGCAGAGGATGAATGGCATAGCAGTTAAGTATGAGTCCAATAGTACAGACTCCCACAAGGGCTGTGGACAAAACCAGGTGTGGTGGGAACTGCCTGTACAGCTTACTTCAAGGCTATTCCCAAACTGCTTAAACTACTTCGTCATTTTGCACTATAACATTAAGCTACCAATATCAGATATAACTACATGAGAATTCCTAGTTATTATGTCCTGGTTCTGGCACAGATCCATTGTGTCCCCCTACCCCATTTGCTGCGTGTCTACCTCAGTTACTAACGTGCTGGCATAGCTGCAAGGCCATTCTCTGCAAAGAATAGATGTGCTAAGCTCTGAGGTTCTCTTCTTCTTTAATCTGTTTGGGAAAAGGTAAGTTATATTTTCCTGGGGGGTAAAATATTCAGGGCAATAATACTGCAGCGGGCTTCTGGGTGTGGCATCACTGGTCACTGAAATCCACCCAGCTGAAGTATACCAGATCCAGGGCCAGTTGGTTGAAGGTGCAGTGGAACATAGAATCTGACGGCAGATAAGGACCGCTTGGCCCACCTACTCTGCCCATTTTCCTACCTAATGGATAAGCTGCAGATCCTAGTTAACCAACAGCCTACTTTCTCCTACCCCCCACTAGAATTGTCTTATGTCTGTCCCATGCATTCTTGAATTTCCCCACTGTTTTTGACTCTACGACCTCCTGAGGAAGGCTGTTTCATGCATCTACAACCCTCTCTGTGAAGAAATACTTCCTCTCATTACCTCTGAGCCGTCCCCCCTCTATCTTCAAATTGTGCTCCCTTGTTCTTGCACATCTCTTTTTCTGAAAGATGCTACTCTCTTGGACTTGTTGATTCCCTTGAGGTATTTTTAAGTTTTTCTTATGTCCCCCATCTCACTCCTTTCCTTGAGGCTATATATCTTCAGCTCCTTTAGTCTTTCTTCAAATGTCTTCTGCTGCAGACTCTGCACCATTTTGGTTGCCCTCCTCTGGACAGCCTCCACCCTGTCTATGTCTTCGAGGAAATGGGGTCTCCAGAACTGTACACACACTACTCCAGGTGTGGTCTTACCAACTGTCTGTACAGAGGGCCAACAACTTCTTGTTTTCTACTGATGATGCCTCTCCCTATGCATCCCAGTATCCCCCAGCCATCCTTACTGCCTTTTCACATTGCTGGCCCACCTTTAAGTAATCTGATATGACTACCCCCAGGTCCCTTTCCATTTTTGTTGTCAGTATCTCACCCCCCCCATTGTGTACTCTTCCCCTGGGTTTTTGTTCCCCAGGTGCATTACTTTGCACTTCTTTGCGTTGAATTTAAGCTGCTATACATTTGACCATTCCTCCAACCTTGCCAAGTCCCTTTTCATCCTTTCCACCCCACCTTGCATATCAACCCTGTTGCAGATCTTTGTGTCATCTGCAAAGAGACATACTTTTCCTTCCAGTCCTTCTGCAATGTCACTTATAAAGACATTAAAAAGGACCATCCCCAGTACTGAACCCTGCGGTACCCCACTAGTAACCCTCTTTCTTCACTGTGGACTCCATTTACTATTACCCTCTGTTTCCTGTTGTCCAGCCAGTGTTTTACCTAGGCTACCACCCTGGAACCCACTCCAAGGCTGACTAATTTGTTTACTAATCCTTTGTGCGGGACTGTGTCCCGTGTGGTGAGACTTTGCTAGAGAGCAGTGCCAAAATGCCTAATACAGGGGTAGGTGGGGATTACATTTACCCTGCATTTTTTCATGATGAGCGTTTTCCATTTTGATTGTTAAATCAAATATGCTGCTGTTCCCATTCCTGCTGTCTATGGTGTTCTTAGGTAAACATACGCAAGCACTGTGGTGGAAGACAGTAGACTGTTATTGAATGCAATAGTGTCAGAGGAACAAGATTAAAAAAAATGTTTATTTTTTTTAAATGTTGAATGATACTTGATAGAATCTATGTCACAATGATGATAGTTTAATAGTTAATGGACCTAACCTTTGCAATTATTATTCATCTCTGCAGTCTACATATGAAGGAAATTCAAGTAAGATGTGAGAAGAGATTGAGAAAAAAAAACATGAGGTTTTTGGGAATGCTCTGGTTCTTTTTTGGAATATGAATCTACTCAAGTCAGTCTGCAATAAAAGTGTGGCAAATAGAGTTGCAGCCAGTTTTCACATAACTGTCTGCATGTTTGATCATGCAGCACCATTTTGGGGGGGGGGGGGATACAAGACTACTGAAAACCAGGTCCAGTGGATCAACTGAGTATTGGGATGGGAGAGGACCTTTTTCTGTTTGTACCCTAGCATTCCAGGACCCTATCATTCTTGTCACTCTCCTTTGAATCCTTTGATGTGTGCTGCTGGTATTGGTAAATCCTATTACTGGTGGTAGCTAGCTACTGCTAGCTTGCAGGACAGACAGACAGATAGATAGGCAAGTAGGCAGACAGAAAGACAATGGTGCACCATCGAAGACAGCTGCTGTCTTGCAATTTTGCTTTCAAGATAAGTGCAGAATGAATGTTATTGGTTAGTACATTGGGGTAAGAGAGAAAATAGTGAGAAAATACATTTTGGCACAACAAGACCTGTGGATTTCTGTCAGCAACTCATTTGTCAGTTAATATAGCTCAGCTGGCAGCACATCTACCTCTTGGCCAGACGATTATAGGTTCTAGTACCACACCGGGACTTGGGCTTATACCAAAAAACATAGGCACACTAATGAAGCACTAGTGCATGTGTGTGTGTGTGTGTGTGTGTGTGTGTGTGGGGGGGGGAAGGGTTGCTGTACTGTTAAGGTGTGCCATCATTCAGATGAGATGTTAAACTGAGGTCCCTTCTGCCTATCTCTGGTGCTGTCCTGGTGGGTGTCCAGGAGAGATTAAAAGAACCCAAAGCACTTTCAGTAAGAGTAGAGGATTTTCCCTGATGTCCTGGACAATAATTCCCTTCCCTTAAAACCTATTCAGGCAGTTAAAACATTTATTTCTGTGACTGGCATGGATTGGGTACAATGAAGTATTCAGAAGGCCTATGACTTCAAAAAATATAGGACTTGGAACATTTCGACTTCCAAAATTTGTGGACTGGAATTATTGTGACTTCGAAAAACTGACAGCTGGAAGTATTTTGACTCCAGTAAAACTGGAATGACTTCCAAATTTCAACCCATGGAAATATTTGACTTCCACCAAAAAAAAATTATCTGAAGCACTGTTGGGGTCAAACAAGCTCCTAAAGGCCACTTGCCCTTCGGGCTCGTAGCTTTATGGCTTATTAGACCCCTCTATGGTGATTTTTTCCTCATGTCTGACATTATGTATCAAATACAGTTCAGTTGAGTTAGATTTATTGAATATTGTACATATAAAAAACATTACATTTACTGTATTACATACAACAATTACTGCACAGATACTTGCATAAAATATATCAAATATGTTAAAATCATCGAATACATTAGGTATATCAAATACATCAAGTGCATCAAATACATCAAATACTTCATCCAGGTCTACATAGTCATTTAATAACACTAATCGTAATTGATATTCCATTTTAATTTCATTGCCATTATATGTGCAAAGCTTGCGAGTGCAAAAATTTGTGTTGGGTTTTCAGTATTGAAAATCTGCTTCATAAATACCTTTGTATCCACTTTAAACTTATTTTTAAATATTCTTTTGATATATTTATTCCTATTGCTGACAAAATAGTCACAGTTCAAGATCAGATGCACTATGTTCATTTCTGCCTTATAACAGCTTTGGCAAGTCTGATTTAGCCCTCCTGGTAAGTCCCATTTTCCCCATTGCGTGAATACACCAAATCTTAACCTGGTCAGAGCTTTTCTATGTTTAACATTATTACACACTATCAGGTATTCTTCCATTGATTGCTCTTCTCAAATATTCTTTTATGATATTCATGTCATTTTGTGTTGCTGCAATATCATCTACTCTTTGTAGTGCCTAAGATTTAAAACTTTTAGGATCATCAGCAGTTCTAGTGATATAGTTATAATGAAGTCTGAATCCATTTAACTCATAATTCAGTATCCCGAACCAAGTTGTTCCAAGTGATTCCCACTTTTTTATAGCATCTATCCAGCAATTATAAATTAGGCTGTCATATGAGGCAGTCCTAATCTTTTTCCTGTATGTAATACATTTTTTAAGCATAATTGCTTTAAGTGACAGTGTACCTGTTTCTACTCTGACAGCAGCATTAGGAGTGTTTGATGGCAGACCTAGAACATTCTTTAGATATTTGTTTTGTATTACTGTAGTTCTAGGTCTTTAAACTTACAGGTCAGTCCCCATGCCTTTGACCCATATAGAAGCTGGGCATTTATCTTTTTTTTTATCAGACATCTATATTGTGCAAGGAAAGAGTTTTTTACTCTGCTGTTTGCAAAATGGTTAATACCATTTAAGGTTCTTATGGCAATTTTCATTGTATTTCCTAAATGAGTGTTCCATTTCAGGTTATTACTAAATGTGACCCCCAAATAATGAAAGTCACTAACTTCTTCTATATTAATTTTCTCCACTTTCCAATGATGTAACCCTTTTTTTCTTTTTCCCCAAAATAACTATTTCAGTTTTCTCCTAGTTTAATTTCATATCCAAGTTCTTTAGGGAGTCTACTGCTGCCTTAATAGCTTTCCCAGGCCTTTTGAGGTCTGTGAGATCAGTACCACATCATCTGCATGTAGTAAGGTTCTCACTTCTATTCCATTGATTTTTGGTGGGAAAGTGTCTATTCTGTTAATATCTTCTACCATTTTATCTATATATAGGTTGAATAAAATAGGTACTGTCAGACACCCCTGTTTTATCCCTGAAGCCACATTAATTTCATCAGTTACTACGGCATCTTTTCCATAACTCACTATTAGTTTTGTATTTGTGTATAACAGTTTAATAGTGGCCAATAGTTGTGGGCCTATCCCTTCATTCTGTAAGATTTCCCAGAGAGTATTTCAATTTATCAAATCAAATGCTGTGTTAATGTCTAAGAATGATGTGTATATTTTCCTCTTCTTGATTATCACATATTTCTCTAGGATGTATCTTAGAGTAAATATCTGTTTGACCGTTGAGAAGGGATATCATTGTCCTCCATCCAAAAAAAATAACCTATTCAAAATCAATCTAGGAAAAAAAAATGATTTATGTTTAACGGATTTATTGGTCTATAGTTCTTTGGGTTTGTTAATGCACCTTTTTTATATAGTGGCACAATAATTTCCATGTTCCAGTCTTTTGGTAGAATTTTATATTTTATTATGTTTACAAACAACACAAGTAGCAACTCAGCCCACCATTCAATATCCACCTGGTATAACTCTGCCCCTGTTTTATCTATTCCTTTTGCTTTGTTTCTTTTTTGCCTTTGAGTTGCATTTATTACCTCTTCTTTTGCAATTTCTACCTATTTTTCCACTATATCTTACTTTTGGTTTTCAAAAAATCTTTCTTTAATCTTTCTGTTCTTTTCTTTTTCATTTGTTCCCTTAAAGATATTTCCAAAATGTTCTTTCCATGACTCTGTGACTCTGGAGATAATACAGCCACTATATTATATCTATTTTCATTCATTCCCTGTGATACCAGATGCCAAAAAGTACAACTATCTTTTCCTTCACTTGCTTTAAGCAGGGTATGCCAAAGGTTTTTATTATATTCTCTTTTTTTTTTGACTCTATCAAAATTCTATATTCTTTTTTTTAATTCTTTATTGCAATTCTATCTTCTATTTGATTGAATTTCACCACCCTTTTCTCAGTTTGTTGAATACATTTTCTTTTGTTACTATATTCCTGGTCAAACCATTTTGTTCTAAAATTAGTCTTTTCCCCTTTATTAATTGTTCCTTTTCTAATTCTGTTACAATTTGTTTTTCTAATTCACTATACACATCCAAAGCAAGCTGAATCTACGCTTTGGGTACTTCCTTTTCTAAATTTGTTTTCAATAATTCCATACTACTAGATTTACTTTCGTTAGTTGATTGATTCTGTAATATATTTTTAATTTTTCCTATATCTATAGTGGTCCATTTTATTTTCTTATTCTTCTGAATTAGCATATCTCTGTCTGCTATCTTTCTTTGATTCAGTTTTTCACTATATAATCATATAGAAGGTTTTAACTTTACCCTTATGGGACGATTATCATTGTTCCAGTTATTTATAATTTCCAGAGATAATATGTGATTAAAAGAAAAAAACTTCTGTGATTACATAGTTTAACACACTTGTGCCATATTTTTTTTTTGAAATTTAAGTTTATTGAGTTTTATATATAAAAAGAAAACACAAGGTACATAAAGTGAAGGTTGTCTGATCGTACAATAACCAAGTCCAGAATATGGCACATGTAAATGTGTACAATCACATTGAAATAGACAGGGACAATAAAAAAACAACCACAACAACACCAACACCCCCCTCCCCCCCCATCTTGTGCCATAGTTACAAGTATATGTAAGGAGGAGGCAGGGAACTATAAACCAGTCAGCCTCACCTCAGTGGTGGGAAAGATCATGGAGACACTGCTGAATGAAAGGATAATAGCACATATGGAATCCTTGCAGTTTAAATTTGTATTGAGTTATGGAGATATAACAACAGTTGCAATTACTTTTCACATAAGACAAAAATGCAAACAACAATTCACTTTTTGTAATTGAAGTACATTAGGTTTCACAAAAAAGAACTTCTTGTTTTACAACAGGTTTTATTCTTACAAACTAATTGTACCACTCACTGAACATATATAATGGAAGACAGCAGGTAACAACTTTCATGCAGAGCTATGGTTGGGGGGGGAGGGACTTCCTGAATTACTCGGTATTGTTAATGGCTGTATGTAAATTGGTGGGAGGGGGGAGGCAAGGCCCTTAAGGGGGCTTTAACAGGGCTTTACCAGCAGTGTCAGTAATGAGGGAGGTTGTGCTTTGAATAAAGTGCATAAATGGTGACCAGTTTTCCAGGTAAATATGCAGAGTGTTACTAGATATATGAGTAACACTGGCATAGTTGGCCATCTTAGTCATAGCCATCAGCCAGTCCATAAGGAAGGGGGACCTCCTTAGTCCTCCATTTACTAAGTATCAGGTGTTTAGCTTCTATAGATGCCTGCAAAAGCCACACAAGGTGTGGGCCAGTTATTCTGCCACCTGAGGGAGGTATCCCCAGGACCCAGAATAATGGGCAGAAGGAAATCTGGCCCAACAGAATACTGGAGCAGCAGAGGGCTACCTCGGACCAGAAGGGATGAAGTGGGTCACACTGCTACAATATGTGTAGTAGTTCTGCCCCTTGTGACTCACATCACCAGCACGCATCCTCTTCTATTAGGCCCATTTTGTGCAACACTGCTGAGGTGTGGTACCAAAGATGCCGTATTTTATTTTGGATTAGAAAACTTCTAGGATCTATACAGGCTTGTTTGATCAAAGTCCAACTTCTGCTCCATTCACGTTCTGGTATAACACAACCCAACACCTTTTGCCATCTCTGCTCAGCCGGCAGTGAGGGGTCTGGCAGATTATCTCTCATGTATCTGTATATCTGACCGGCTAGGCCTGTCTTCTCCTGAACCCAACTTGATAAGGGCAAACTTTTACCAGGGACACTGTACTTGGAGTGACAAATTATGCAAAAGCACCCCCTCAGTAGCCAGTTTGTGTAGAGATGTCTAAGTTGCAGGTATCTCCAAAATTCAGATTTTTCTAATTTATATCTTTTTTGTAAAGAAGTGAAGCTATCTAGTGTACACCCATCTCCCATTAGGATATCACTTAATTGGTTTATCTGGTTTTCCCTCCATGTTTCCCACACAAAAGTTCTCTGGTCAATGGTCCAACTGAGATTGTGCCAGAGGGGTAGATATTTCCCTGGATTCAGAGAGGACCTGGTGATGACCCTTACCTGGTTTCATGCCCAATGTGCAGCCTTAATAGTCAGCCAGTGACAAAAGGGGAAGGGGAGGTGATTGCCCAAATACCCCGATAGGTGATTTCCCAAGAGGTCCCCAGTTTTGATCGCTGCCCAGGCTGGCATGGACTCAAGAGGTGCCCAAAACAGCCAGACCATAGTAGCCACTGAAAAGGCATAGGCACATTTTTGAAAATTAGGGAGGCACCAGCCCCCCCTTTTTCCATGAGGCTTGAAGCTTGGCTCTGCTGTAGCATGGGGTTTTATTCTCCCACAGGAATACATGTATTATATTGTCTAACTTTTGGAACCATATTTTTGGAATTATGATTGGGAGATGGGAAAGAATATAGTACACCCTAGGTGCCAACATTATCTTGATTGCAACCCCTTACCTGGTAATGACAGGTTCAACTGTTTCCATCTCAGGGTTTCTTCTTTTAAACTGTTAACCAATGGAGCAAGGTTGGCCTCTGGCAGGGCGGCAACAGATTCTAGTATCCTAATTCCCAAATACTTAATGCCTCCCTTGGCAGAAACCAAACCCGCACTAGAAATGACCCTCAGGGAAAGCTTGGTATTCAAGGGGGGAACCTCTGTTTTGCCCTGGTTAACTATTAGACCTGAAATGCCTGCGAATCCTTGCAATAGCTCTATTATATACGGTGCACATGTAGGGAAGTTCTCAGTTAGAAGGAGACAATCATCAGCATACAATAGAGCAGATTGAGAGACATTCCCTATGCATATACCTGTAATCTTTGGGTGCTCCCTGACTGCACTTGCTAGAGCTTCTATGGCTAGGACAAATAGCATTGGAGACAGAGGGCATCCCTGCCTAGTTCCCCTGTGTAATTCGATTGGTTCAGAGAGGATGTTGTTTGTCAGCAATCTAGCCATGGGGGCTGTATAAAGAATTTTGACCCAACTTCTAAAGACCGTACCTAAATTATAGTGTTGGAGCATGGCATGCAGGAAGTCCCACTCAACCGAATCAAAGGCCTTCTTGAAGTCCGCTGAGATGGCTGCTGCCGGGGTGTGGATTTGCTTCACCCTTTGAATGAGGGATACCAATGATCTAAAGTGATCAAAGCTAGCCCAGCCCTTCACAAAGCCCACCTGAGAGGTGTGAATTAAGCTAGGAAGGACTGTTTCTAGCCGTGAGGCTAACACCTTTGCCAGGGTCTTAGTATCCGCATATATGAGCAAAATGGGCCTATAGCTTGCTGGAAGTTTTGGGTCTTTTCCTTCTTTAGGAAGCACTGTAATTATCGCTTCCCTGAGTGTAGAAGGGAGTGATTCTTTTGTCAGAGCCTCCTGTAGCATGTCTGTCATGGGGGGAACGGCTGTTCTTAGATGACCTTATAAAAATCAATTGAGTAGCCATCACCCCCCGGAGCCTTTCGTACTGCCATTTTATTAATTGCATCCCTAATTTCTTTCTCTTCTATGGGTCCCTCTAATTGTTCATATTGGACTGTTGTAAGTTTTAGTAGATTCGTGCCCTCCATAAACTTATCAAATTTGGTCTTGTCCCAGGTAATGTGAGAGCTGTATAAGGAATCATAGAATGAGAGCATGATTTTGTTTATGGAGTCTGGATTGCTATAAATGTCCCCCTTGGTGTCCTGCAGTTGTATTATATGCCTATCAGCCTGTTGGTATTTCAGTCTGTAAACTAAGAGCTTCCCAGCTTTTTCACCCCCTACCCAGTATTTATATTTCAGTCTTAAAATTTGGAGTTCTGCCTTACAGGAGGCTAACTTATTCAGCTTCATTCACAGTGCCAAGAGCTCTCGTAGGAACTCTGGGTCCTGTATTTTGTTTGGGTCTTTCTTATATTGCATTTATTTTCCTGCCAACTCATTTTCCAGTTACTTAGTTTCCTTTTCTCTCTGCTTTCTATGGTAGGAGGCATAACTTATAATTCGGTCTCTTATAGTTGCTTTGAATGCTTCCCATATGGCTGCAGCTGAGGATGACCCCTGAGGGTTGTCCAGAAAGTATGTCTTCACCTCTTTCTGGTACCAATCCCTAAATTCAGTCTCTTGCAACAGCAAAGGGTCAAGCCTCCAGGTCACTGATTTGGGGAGGGTGGGTGGGGCTATCGAGAGGAGTTAATGGAGCATGATCAGATAAATATAGGGGAGCGATATTTACATCCAGAGTTCTACCTGAGATATTTGGGGAAATGTACCAGTAATCCAACCTACTGGTAACCTGTTTGGCCTCTGAGAAATAAGTGTAATCTCTCATGGTGGGATGGGCAATCCTCCATATATCCTGTAATTTATGCATGGCGAATAGGTCTTTCAGAGCTCTGATGGCTTTTGGATGACAGTCAGGGTTCAAGTTGGATCTGTCCATAAGGGCATCCAATGCCAGATTGAAGTCCCCTCCTAATATAATGTCCAGTTCCTCTGTCATCATCCCCATTAGTTCCTGTGAAACTCTATGAAAGAATTCCGGGGAGTCTTCATTCAGGGTGTAAAGGTTCGCTAGGAGAATGTCCCCCATGGAGGTATTAACCCTAGCAAGTACCCATCTCCCCTCCTTGTCTGCATGGTGTTCCCACAGTTACCATCTGAGATTTTTGTGACAAAAGATAGAAACCTCTGTCTTGGACTTACTTGCTGCACTGTGAACTTTCTAGCCCACCCAGTCCCTCTTTAGTTCTTTAGTTTCGTAGCTTCTATATGGGTCAATTTTGTTTCTTGCACGAAGGCTACATGTGACTTTAAGGATTTTAGCTGAGTTAGGATCTTTTTCCTTTTAATTAGCGAGTTCAAGCCCTTCACATTCCAGGATGTAGCCATAACCATATCACTACCCGCCATCTGTTATATTTATTAAAGAGTATTTCTCCCCCATCCAGGTTCCTATAAGTCTTGTTTTGGTAATATAATCACTACCATTCCACTTCATTTTGTAGTACCAGTCATGTCCACCTTCACCCCCCTCAAATCCAATCCTGCATGCTACATGTACAGACTCTTGCGTAGGCCTCACGGCCTCCATAACTTCTTTTTCCCCTGCTTCCCCATCCTCAAACACCTTAACCATACCCTGGTCTAAGCAGAACTCCCATGGCAACCTGGCCACCCATATTCAAGGCAGCCGATGGTCAGGGAGTCCACTCCTGGGAGTGGAACATGTCATCTTGTTGGAGCTACTCAGCCCCTCTACTAAGAGAGGGGATAAAACTCCCATAATTAAGACACCCTAAACACCCCCAGGCACCTGTGAGCCCTTGTGTGAATTATATAATCAATAGATATAAACTTTAACTATATAACTGTGAAACATCAACTAATACCATACAGCGTGGCAAGTAAAACTAGCCCCCTTTCTATACATGTCTTATTGTGGTAGTGGATCCCTTAAGTTTCCTGGGTGGGGGTGCTATTTTTTGCAAGCAGAATAAAGCACTTGCACTGTAGTCATGAGCTACTCTTCTCACAGCACTACTTATTACATCAAGGTTGCAGACACTGAAAAGAAGCCTGTTGTCATCTAACCCAACTACCTCTCCTAACTATCCAAGGGCTGATTACTACTTTTATGGTATAGCAGCAGAAGAATACCCTTGGATATCTGGGCAAGTGCCATAACTTCATATCCCATCCTCACATTGCTCAAATAAGCAGCAGCTGCTGAGTTGTAAATGTACTCGTTTTATGCCTGTGAGGAGGAGGGAGGATCTGTTTGTGCGAGGAGAAAGACAACATGCTCATTATACATGATAAATTCATAACAGGTTGCTATGATGAACAGAAGAGTTAACAGAGTGGCAACAACCATTACGTGCAGCTGGGCCCATCTGACATGGACCGAGCAGGCGCACGGCCCATTCGGGCTCCTTAAAGTGGATCCACTGCAAAATGATCTCCGGGTGGCATTAAGTCTCTGATTGTGCCCCAACATAACACTCTAACACAGACAACCTGCCCCTAGAGATAGAAAATTACCCTGCTACATTCTCAGGGAGTAACCTAAAAGTACATACTCCAAGTTGTTGCAGTCCATACCGCAAGATGGCGGTGGAATTTTGTCCTGCTGCTCCCCTCCGCACTCGGCCCAGTCCTTGCTGAGGGGGTCCCAGTCTGCTAGCAGGCTCTGGTCCGTGAGGTCTTCAGGCTCCACTGGTTCAGAGTTGATCCCCAGCTCCAGTGCAGTTGGAATAAGGTCCCCCAAAGGTTCAAATTGGTTTGATGTTTTAACTGGGGTTGTGACAGGGGAGATTGTGCTGTCGTCCAACAGGATCTGTAGCCTCTGATGACTTCTAGAGCTGTTCTTTCTCGGAGTGGGCTTCTTGTTGGAGGTAGCCTGCCAGGTTTCCTCGATCTGCCCCTCTGGACTCTGTGCCATTCATCTTCCTTCTCCTGTATGTTTTTCTGGTCACCAGGGGAGGTTTCCATGGGTGCTGAGGAGGGCTCCATAGTTTGCCGGTCTACACCACGTGGGTACTGTGGGGATTGCCGTGATTCTCGCCCCTTTGGTTGGATGATCTGCAAAAATTGCTCTACTTCTCCTGGAGAACTAAACATAAAGTAGACCCCATTGTGCTGTACCCTCAGTGAGGTGGGATATCTTAGGGAGGCTGGTATGCCCATCCTGTAGAGCTGCTGCTTCACTACCTCATTAGCCCTTCTTCTCCTTGCCAGATCCTGCGAGTAGTCCTGGTAGAGCTGGATCATGCAGCCCTGCCATATCACTGACTTCATTTCCCTCGCCAGCCTCAGATACCACTTTTTTGCTGGGTATCTTAGAAATTTACACAGAATAGAACGAGGGCACTCACCTTGCTTGGGTTTTGGAGCTAAAAAACAGTGGGCCCTCTGGAGTTCTGGAGCTAGCTCATGTTTGAGTTTGAGCATAGCTGGCAGAGCATTTTGGAGGAACGAGATCATGTCACTGCCCTCCATGCCCTCCGGGATGCCCACAATCCGGATGTTTTGTCTCCTTGCCCTGTTCTCCAGGTCATCCATTTCGATAGCAGGTACTGAATATGACCATGGTGCTCCCTCAAGTATCTATCATGCTGGGATAGCTGGTCCACCTGTAACTTAACCACCTTCTCTGTGCCTTCCGCCCTGAGAGCTAGTAGCTTAAGATCCTCAGTAATCTTAGAGGAGGAGAGTTTAAGTTCCGCTGTGTCTTGTAGTACTTTACTTAGCATTGCCATCATATTTGCGATGTCCTGCGCTAGGTTCGTGGAGGGGTTTTGTGCAGCCATTGCCCCCTCGGGCTTGCATGATAGTGCTGCCCTTCTCACACAGCTCCTGCTGGGTATCTTAGGGACTAGGCACTGGCGCTGCTGTAGCCCGAAAGCGTGGGCACTGTGTGGGAGTGATGGTCTGGCTGTACACAGTGCTGGTGCGCGACGCTTGGTCCGATATCTTCAAAAAATGGCTCGATTAACTGCGCAAGTATTCCGGTACACTAGTCAACAGTTTTGCTGCTTAAATAAATGATGTGGAGGTTCGGATGGTTCGCAGGGGTACCACAGGTCCCTTAGGTTAGATTTATGATGCCACCATGTTGGATGCCAGGCTCCATCCCCACCGGAACATATGGAATCCAGCAGTGATCAGGATCAGAGACAACATGGATTCACAGGAGGAAGGTCATGTCAAATGAATCTAACAGATTTTTTTGATTGGGTGACTAAGGGAAATAAATCAGGGAGGGGTGGTAGACGTCACCTACCTTGATTTCAGCAAAGCCTGTGACACCGTCCCACATAGAAGGCTGATTAACAAGATGGGTAGTCTGGGCATGGGAGACAAGGTGGTGAACTGAGTTAGGAACTAGTTAACAGACAGGAGACAGAGGGTGGTGGTAAATGGGGTACAATCTGGGGAGAGGAGGGTGACCAATGGGGTACCATAGGGATCAGTACTAGGACCAGTCCTGTTCAATGCCTTCATTAGTGACATTGCAGAGTGACTGGAAGGAAAGATCTGCCTGTTTGCAGATGACACCAAGATCTGCAACAGGGTGGATACTCCAGAAGGGGTGCAAAAAATGAAAAGGGACCTGGAGAAGCTTGAAAAATGGTCAGATATGTGTCAACTGAGGTTCAATGCAAAGAAGTGCAAAATAATGCACCTGGGTAGAGGTAACCCTGGGGAGAGCTACAGGTTGGGAGGTGGAGCTGTCTGTCACCAAAGAGGAATGGGACCTAGGAGTTATCATCCTTGATGACCTTAAGGCATTAAAGCAGTGCACAAAGGCAACAGGGAGGGCCAGTGGCATGCTGGGGTGCATAAGCAGGGGTATCCTTAGTGGGAGATGGTGATGCCATTGTATGAAACATTGGTAAGGCCTCACCTGGAGTACTACATGCAATTCTGGAGGCCATACCTGTGCAAGGATATAGATAAGGTGGAGACTATCCAGAGAAGGGCAACAAAGATGGTGCAGGGCTTGCACCACAAAACATATGAGGAGAGACTAAGGGACCTTAATATGTACTCACTGGAGGAGAGGAGACAGTGGGGGCATGATTGAAACTTTCAAGTTCCTCAAAGGCAAAAACAAGGTGCAGGTGGGGGACCTTTTCCAATATGGAAAAAGTACTAGAACAAGGAGGCACAATGTGAAATTGGAAAGAGGTAGATTAAGAGGTAATGTGAGGAAGTTTTTCTACACAGAAAGGGTAGTCAACACTTGGAATAGTCTGCCACAGGAGGTAGTGGGGGCAAGCATAGTGGAGGGGTTTAAACATGCCTGGGACAGGCACAACGGAAGCTTTAGAGGGGAGGGAGTGATGAAAAGCCATTGATCACATAGGGTCAGTGGCCACATGCAATGTATAGGGCCTATGGGCAGACTGGGTGGGCCTAGCAGTCCTTACCTACTGACAGTTTCTATGTTTCTATGTGCTTTTCCCAGTTTTATCTCCCTGGCATCGCCCATTTAGGATGCACAGATTAAGTTTATTTAACAAGTTCAGCATAACTTCACCTTGTTTGTTCACTTTTTTATCTGTCAAGTTTCTAAGTGGAATTTGTAAAACATCATCCAAGTTCCACCCAGTTCCATACTCCTCAAATTTTGCCCCCATATGAACTTCACAGTCCCCACCTATTAATAACACTACCCCAGGGTATTGATTTTGTAAGTCAAAAAACCACCTTGCGGAATTTTTCTAGGCATTCTTTAATGGGCACGCTTGTTGTATCGGGAGGAAAATATACATTCGTTATCAAACAATTAACACAATTCTTATATGATAATTCAACGACCAATATAACATTTTCATTATTCTTCCAGATTTCTTTTGCACTTATATCTGGACATATTTTAAGAAATATAGAACTTCCTCCAGCTGCTCTCCCAAACTTTGTCTTATTCTTTGCAAGAATAACCCAACTTTCATAACCCTCTAAGTAACAATCATCAAATAAGCAGGACCAGGTTTCCTGGAGCATAATGATATGGGCTCATGATATAAATGTCACTACTCCTGTATCTCTTAATTTACTTCATAATCCTGCTATGTTTCAGTTTTGTAGGATTACATTTTCTTTGAGCGTTTCATTCATTTTTTCATTTTTTCTTTGAGAGTTTCATTCATTTTTCCCTTTAGTCAGTATTCATGTTCTGATAAACTCAAACAATGATTGGACAAAACATGTTGTTCACTTAACCTACTTTCCACCATCAGTCTCTGTTCCTGGTCCTGGTCCTGCTCCTGCTCTCCAGAGCTTTCCATTATAACACTGGATTCTAAAATAACACTGTTATTTATTCTTGGCCCCCTCATGAGCCTGCCTCTAATTTATTTTCTTTTATCTCTACTCAGAAATATATCTGAGAAGTACTGAATTGTGAAAAATTTAAATCTTTCTGCAAAATCACTATGAAATAGGTAGGCAAAAGTTTATTTGTTTGAGTATAGTATATTGATCATTACACTACAACAGTTTAATACATTACACTAAAAGGTCACTTTCTGCTTGTGATAAATACACAGATAAAAAAGAACAAGCATTTGTCAATGCCGGATGTTTGCTTGCTGGCATTGGCAGTAGTAGTGTAGAAGTTACAGAGCTGCGTAATAGGAATGGCAATGAAGTATTGAACTGAAGCCAACCCCACCACCACCCTGCAGAGAGTGACAGGCATTGGGTTGTGCCTTTGGGTCAAATCGATACAACACGCCATTTCACCTCCCACCCTGCAGACACTGACAAGTGTCACGGTGTGCCTTGGGGTCTTTGGCCCTTATGCGCACCCCATTCCATCAGGAAATACGGTAAGATGGGTGTGGTATAGGAGAATGGGGTGAACTTTGGGGCTGAAGAATCCAAGGCATACCTTGATGCCTCTCACTGGCTGCAGGGTGTGGAATGGTATGAGCATTACAGGCAAGAATCCCAAGTCACACCTGTGATGCCTGTCATTCTCTACAGGGTTGGGCGTTATGGTTGGAAACCCTAATACCTCAGGCATTCATTGGTATTTTCACTCCAAATTTTCAACATGGTTTTTTTGTGACCCCACCTCATGAACAGTGGCAATATCAGTTTGTTAGTCGTAAGCTGCTTATGCACAGCGACTATGGCATTTAGCACCACAGGTGCAAAAACATTCCGAACAGGATGTAAAAAATGACAGCTGTACTGTTCATGGGGAGGTGTAAAAAATGGCTACGTTGCAAATCTGCAGTAAAAATGTAAAAAAAAAACTGGTGAAGTCACGAGCGTGCATAGAAACTGTGCAATGCACACTTGTAATGTAATTAGTTTGGGGATTTTTTACAGCAGATTGTCAACACAGGCATTTTGGGACCTCCGGTCATGAACAGTGTCACTGTGATTTTCTTTATCTGTCCAGAACAATGATTTCCCACACCGACAACGCATCTCTGCCTGAAAGTGTGAAAACACATTTCGGCCATGTTGTGAAAAATGACAGCTGTACTGTTCATAAGGGAGTGTGGAAAAATGCCACTGGTGAAAATCTGGACTGAAAATATAACAAAGTCAAGAACTTATGAGGGTGCATGGAAACTGCGCAATGCTCACTCGTAACAGTCATTTTATGGACTTTTGTCACCAAATTTTCAACATAGCCATTTTAAGACCTCTGCTCATGAACAGTGTAACTGTGATTTTCTTAATGTGTCCCATACATTGATTTCACACACCGACTGCGCCATTGTGCGCCATATGGGCGGAAAACATGTTTTGGGCAAGATGTGATAAATGACAGCTGTACTGCTCATAAGGAATGTAATAAAATGGCAATGTTGAAAATCTGGATTGAAAATATTGAAAATCTACAAACTTCTGACGTGCGTAGGAACTGCACAATGCGCTCATAAAACAGTCATTTTAGAATATTTTCACAAATTTTCAACATAGCCATTTTAAGACTCTGCCCATGAACAGTGTTACTGTGATTTTATTAATGTGTCCCATACATTGATTTCAAGACACCAACTGCGCCATTGTGCGCTACATGGGTGGAAACACGTTTTGGGCAAGATGTGAAAAATGACAGCTGTACTGCTCATAAGGAGGTGTGGTAAAATGGCAATGTTGAAAATCTGGAGTGAAAATATTGAAAATTCGCGAACTTACGAGCGTGCGTAGGAACTGCGCAACACACGCCCGTAAAACAGTCATTTTTAGGAATTTTTCCACCAAATTTTCAACATAGGCTTTTTGAGAGCCCACCTTATGAACAGTGGCAGTGCCATTTCGTTACTTGGTCCCGAAAGGTGATTTTGCACAGTGACTGTGAAATCACCCTTCGGGCCTGATTAACGCCGTGACAGTGAGAGCATTCATGAGAAGGGGTCCCAAAAACCCCATGTTGAAAATTTGGTGCAAAAATTTAAAAAAATGCCTGAGATATGCAGCAAAGTTGAAAAAACCCTATCTATCCCATTACATAGCTTACCGGCATTTCCTCAGTTCACAGTCGGCTTTGAAGAGTGCAGGCGTGTTCCCAGTCCACAAGTTGTTGCTCCGAGTCCGGAGGTAAGTATGGGGTGGGGGTGGGGAGGCAGGGTGCACAGTGGTGGGTGCGGTTGTGGGAAGGGGCAGGGAGAAGCTCCGAGGACAGTTTTTATTTGCAGGTTTATTTTTTACTGAGGCGCGGGACGTTTGCCATGCTGAGGTGGGCTCCCAGTGTGGCAGCTGAAGGCTGTTTGGGGGCTGGAGCCAACAGAGGATTAGGCACCCCATGGCTATAACACATTTTGTCACGCTTGGGTGGGCTCTCAGCGTGGCACCTGGATGCTTGGGGAGAGACGAGCGGAGCTGGACGGGGATTGGGCACCCCATCGGTGACAGCATCTGCTGCCATGCTGGGGTGGGCTCCCAGCGTGGCACCCTGTACTCTGGGGGAGACAGTGGAGCCGATGGGGGATTGGGCAACCCGTCCAGACTATATAGTGTAGCCATGCTGGGGTGGGCACCCAGCGTGGCATGTGGAAGGCTTTTGGGGGGGAGCGCAGCACAGCCGACAGGAGATTGGGCACCCCCGTTGGCTATACAGTGTGTGTGGGGGGGAGCATGCAGTATGCGTGCATATGTGTGTGTGTGTGTGTGTGTAGGGGGAGCATGCATAAGCAGGCAATATCTTATCGCTGCTCACTGAAGCATAGCTCCCCCTTTCAACTGTAATCCACTGCATTTTGCAGAACTGCAGCCGCGCCTGCAAACACACTGCCTGAATTGGAAGAGGGCTGCCACACCTCCGAAAACTCGGATTATGGCACTATGTTTCTTGCACATGCTTGCAAGCAAACATAAAAATGGATCCCAGGGTACTGAAAACATAAGATTCAGGCATTTCTGACTGATTAACAAATGCACAATGCTTTCCAGAATTGCAAACTACATAAGACATAACAAATTCCCGTATACCTTCCAAGAGCTTTAAAGTCACCATCAGTGTTTCAGCTAAAATGGGGCCACCCCATTATACGCTGAGCAGATCCTCCTCTTAAGGCAACATTTCATTTGATTAAGCATAAGTGCACTAATTTAGACCCAAATGGAAGCCGGACATAAATAGGCAATACACGACTTTAAATAGTGACAATTAATGCAGTAGTTGCTAAAATGCCAGATTACCATAGAAAAGGCCAAACATGAGATCCATCTACAAATAGGTTTAGGTTCACACCAGGGACCATTCCAAATAACCCTAGAGCATGATAAACCAATTTACTGATTGAAAGATAAACTTACCAAATTACCAAAAGCTGAACCTAAATGCAAATCCTGGAGCAAACTACCAATCTTATGGGTAAGAATCATTTCTGACTTTTGACAAATTTCCTAGGACCAGGTGGACTTCCCCCATAGAGCTAAAAAATGTAAATCATGTGATATAATTTGTTTTTTTTTTTAAAGAAAATACACCCATATAGATAATATCTCAGAGAGTGCACAATATGACAGAAATATAGTAAGTGTGCAAAAACAACTAGATATAATGGCATTTTGTTTAAATATTAAAAATAACTAACAGTTGTGAGCAGTAGGTATGTCAAGCCTTGCCTAGTATTCTGTTATGGGATTTAAAACTCCAAGCCCTCTGAACTTGCATGGAAACACCAAGATATCTCATCAGGGAGAATGCCGCCCGCTCCCATAGCGACTGCACAATACCGGCAGGTATTGTGCTGCCTCTTATCATTGTTTTCTGTGGGGCTGTGCCTCACCCCCCCGTAAGCAAACTTCACCCCCCTGGACTCTAGGATTCCAACTCCAGGTCGGAGTTGGTCCGGGAGGGCAGAACACTGGGGGAAGGCGAAACACAGAAAAAGGACCATTACTGCGAACGTTGCTGTAATGGTCTTTTTCTGTGTTTTGCCATCGGGGTGTCAACCACAAGGGGTGCTATGAACTTGCACGTATGCCAAGATATGATAACATGTAACAATTAGGTCACATTTCTGCTATTAACCAGAGAGTAGACAAATATTTGAATCTATTATACAGGATTTGCCCTTTTAAGTTTTAAATGTAAGTGTTTAAGGCATTAGGTAAAACATTTAAAACATCCATATACTAAAAATAAATTGCAGCCAAATAAGAGTTGAAAGACTCTAAATTCAGGAGTCCATTAAATTCTGTAATAGTAATTTTTTTTTAATTTTGAGAGTCCCTGATCTGTTAAAACTGTTACAATATCTTACCATATCTTACTTTTTAATCAAGTTCAAGATAAGTTCATAAAGACTGGAGGAAACAATTAAAATTAGCATCTGCCTCGCAATCTGACTGACAACAAGCCCTCTCCCTGTCTCCTCAGCGTCAGCTTCTGACCAAAATGATTATCCCCTCATTTGACTATGCTGCCATAGTATACAGCACCGCCTCAGCCTCCCTTTCAACCAGGCTTGACATACTTCACAATGTATTCTGTTGTTCTGCCCTTAATGCCCCCCACCATACACATCATTGCTTCCTCTACTCATCCCTTTCCCTTATCCCTCTTCACCACTGATGCCTGCTACATGCCTCACTCTTCATCTCTAAATACTGGTTTGGGTCATTACCCTCCTACTTCTCCTCTGTTTTGTATCCTTCCTCCGAAGTCACCTACTCTCTTCGTTCAAGGGACACCCACATTTTCTCTGTATCATGGCCCTCCTCCTGCTCTGGCACAGTGGCATTTGCTTACAGACTGCCCTCACACTGGAACACCCTGCCCTCCCATATCAGGCACTCTCCTTCTGCCCCTCTCTTAAAATAAGCTCTGTCTTGAGAATTTGTCCTATCCAATGCCTGCAGCTGTAATTGATAATTTACTAACCACTTCCCCTCATATAAGTTTTTCCTTCTGGCATACCCTCAAAACTTGCAGCCTTTGCCCCTACTTACGATCATAGCTCTTATCATCATGGTCTCGTCTCCTCTACTACCTCCCCTCACCTACCTTCCTCTTTCTCTTCCCCCAACTCCCTTTCCCTTTTTTGTGTATCCCATACCCATTCCATACAGCATCTCCCATCAACCTGCCCTTTGTTTCACTTCCTGTTCACTTGCATTTCTACAGCCCCTGTATCTTCCCCCCTCTTCTCCTCTCCCCCTTTCCTCGTCCCCCTATGAGCAAACCTATGCTCATTCGTTAAGTACAGCCCCCCTCTACTATTAGCACTTCTCCCATTTTTCTCAAACACTTTCTCCTCTTCCCACTTGCTGTCTTGTCTTCACTTCTGTAATGCACTGCAGGTACCACCCTATTGGTGGTTACATGAATTTTATTGTATACTGAAATTTCTTTGCTTACTTACTTTTACATTTCTGTAAAACCATTATTTCATTCACCTACAATTCTACCGTGTTATAATTTCAACATATTAACCCACCCTGTATAAAATACTCTTGACTGTACAGTACAGTATTCAACTCTAAATGTATGTACAGATCTGTTTGAACTGTTTGAATGTAACCTCCCTACTCTCCCTCCCCTGGGTTGCACCTGGAAAGGAGCTCCAGCTCAGTGTGCCTCTCCCAGTCAACAACTTTAAATAAATAAATACAAAAAAAAACAAAAAAAACAAGGCTTACCTTTTTGCCTCTCTTTTTTAAATTGGAGACCAGGGACAGCAGTTTTTATATCAAATGGAGATAATTTACACAGTGCTTCCAATTCAGGTCATCTCAGAGTGTAACAATAGCCACAAGAGTTCAAGTTCAGTCTCCATGCTATTTTTCCTCTGGAGGGCACTTAGAGGGAAATCAACCCATGGACTTGCCACACCAGTTTCTTACAAAGGTAGGTTGCAGTCAGAAAAAAATTGGTCTATGCTGGCTTATTTAAGCACCTGATAAATTTCAACAGCCTCATTTAGGAAGATTGTGTAGCACCCAATGATGTAAATCGTAATAAAACAGCACCTTTTAGTATCCCTTGGTCACCTTTATTGTGTCCATATTAAAACAGGGAGAAGCTGTGACAGCACTTTTCCCAGTTTCGGGGAAATATAATTTCTCGAACAATAGTCCATTACATTTTTAGCTTAACCCCTGTAAGTCATTTAGCCTGCTTCAGACAAATCTCTCCTGAGTTGTGGCAGTGGAGTTCAAGTCTTTCAATGACTCCATATATAAAAAAGCTTCCTTCTTCAAACTCGCCCTCCTGGGCTTCAATTTCCCAATCACAAAATGATATGGGACCATTCCCTTCTTATCAGCCTCCTGGGCTCTCCTGTTCAGCGACCTTGATTTGTGTGCTCCTTCCTCCATGATGAGCAGATTCATCTAGAGAGCAATACATCTTTCAGGGTAGGTTTATCTGAAATATAGAAACAGACAAGACATTCCTCTGAGTGTGATGTTTTCTTTCTTAAAGGATGGATATTCATACCTCAACCCCAGGCAGTGTTAGCACAGGTTTGTTTCCCAGTTTAAATGCACCTGTTAATCACACCTGTTAAACAGGTGCTAACTGTGCTGCCAGTTGTTAAAGACATACAAGTTTTACTCAGTTTCAGCCTGTTTGTCAGAACAAGGAGCTTTGGAGAAAACAAATAGCTTAAACATCTCAGAGTACGTAACATTTGATGACTTGGCATGTTTTCAATGAGTTTGATACAGTCACTAAAAATAGAAAGTGACTAGTAAGTGAAAAAGTGTGTTTTACTTAGTGGTTCCATTGATTTCAATACAATTTTAGTTGTATGTCATTTCAGATGTATGCACAAAAACAGGGTGTCCCAAGCATGTGCATACTGCATATCAGGAATTAACTGTACCTAATACTTTTTCAGAGATTTTTTTCTGTGTTTGGGACTTGAGGTGTTTTGTTAAAAATCTGCACGTTCCATACTTGGAACTTCTTTCACCAACTTCTTGAATGTTTTTTTTTTTTCAAAGTCTATTGGGTTTCGCACTAAAATGAGAATTCTGCAAAAAGTTCCATCACTAAAATTAAATGTGCCATAACATAAAGCACTGGAACCCTACTCTTTTTAAGAATAATACGTGTACAACTATTGTATGTATTGTAATCATTAAAAACAGTCTTTAGTGTTAATTCATCATACAAAGATTATATTAAACTGCACTAGATCTAGAACTCCCAAAAGGTACCTTATGTACTGCTTAAGATCTCTACTCAGTTGTGGGCAGCTTGTTACATCAATTCACTGCAAAGCCTCTTCTGTGGAGATTATTCAGCTCAATCAACTACTACAGCTGAATGTGAAGCATTCTTGAGTTCTACCATCACTATAGTTCAAGTAATTGGGGCAATTGGGCTAATTATTTTGATGAAGCTGCTGCCTTGGTTAATTTACTCCATCATTTCTTTTTTTTTCCTTGCCCAACAAAATACAGACTTTATTCTCTAGCTTTGAATTTTGGTGCTTTTGCATGTCACTTCTTGTCTGTATGCTCTTCAATTTCTGTTATTTTAATGTATCTGTTTTAGTCTGTTTGAATTTCATGTTGAGTTTCTGGACAGGTTCAAGTCTTCCTAGAATCAATCTTCTCCATAGAGTCCCACTTATTGGTCTTTGGGCCACAAGCATTAGAACCCTTCAGAAGCTATACATTTTGGGGCTGTTTGCATAAGTATACCCTCACACACACACACACACCCTTCCTGCCAACTAAAATAAAACAGCACTTACTTAGTTCTTTTTTCCACACCACTGATGTGCTACATCTAACTTGCACTCCTCATCAGTACCAGAATGTACTAGTTTGCATTCAAATATCATTCTTGTCAAGTTCACATTAATAATACATAGCATTTATTAGTCTTTGTTACTTTTGTGTCAGTTTAATTTAAAAAAAAGATACCCCATAGTCTTATATTTCTACAGTGGCAAATGACTATTGCAGGAAGGGAGCTTGAACAGTCAAGTTGCTCTGGCAATGAGGTTGCATCAAACCATGTCTCCTCTCTGAATGTACTGGCTCTGGGAAATCTTGCACTTGGAAGGAAAGGCAGTTCTTCTGGAGTTGCAAAAAATAAACATTCCTGGTCCCGCTTTCACTCTGTGTTGAGTTTCAAGGACCATTCAGTCTTCACCTGTTCTCTTGGAAAACATAAGATGAAGAGGCATTGGTCATGGTTGCATTCATGCCACTCTGCACCGAGGCAGCTGGCACTGATGGGTCCAGAATCTCCACAGTCATCCCCATCAACACCAGATTTTCTAAGGCCTGCAGATTTGACTCTTCCATCTCTGAGTCTCTCTCTGTCTGCTAGGGAACCTTCAGGTGAGCAATTTGGTAATTGGATTGCTTTTATGGAGCAACAGATCCAGTACACTCTAAAGTTGGTAGCACTGTTTTCAGTGCTGGCCCCACTTCCAGAAGCACCTTTTTTGCTGCCACTGGTGCTTTCTTTGGTGCCATTGTTTTTGGTAGGACCAACTCTGGCTATGCTGCCAGTGCCTTCAATGTCACTGCTCACAGTGTTGCTGTCAGTGCTGACTCTGGCCCCAGTGCAAGGGCTGGTATCAGTGTCAGCCTTGGTGCTGGCACCATTGTCAGTGCCGCCTGCTGTGCCGAATTCACTGTTGGTGCCACAGTCAGTGCTGCAGTTGGTGCTGCCCTTGGCACTGGTGCCAAGCACAGTGCCACTTCTGTCACTAAGACCTACTCTTTTTGTGGTGCCAGCCCAGACACCAGGCCCCTTGGGCCCATTCTTTGTGCCTTTGTCTCTAGTACATACAGACAGTGATGAGTACATTAAATATCTTATTCTGGCTTCTGCTGCAGATGATGAGTCATCCTTGGACTCCATGGAACTGGAACATACTTCATTTAAAGCACCCAAGGAGGACCTCTCATTTCAAACACTGCTCAAAAACCTATAGGGTATACTAAAATTTGAGTTGGTTGTTATAGATCAAGCAAGACAGCTACAACAAGAGTTTCTGAATGTGCCTGCTATGCCAGTGTCCCTGGTGCTACCAATCAAGTCTGCTCTGGAGACCCTCATGGAGGAAGCCTAGAGGAGGCTGGCTTCCATTCCAGTGTTTCTATGACTGTCAGATATGAAGTATTTGACTCCCAAAACAAAAACGGCATACTACGTCCAACCTATAGTGGATGCTATTGTGTTTATGGTTAACAATGACAGGGCAATAGCCCCAAAACAGGTCACTGTACAACCCACTAACAAGGAGTCGTGTAAAGTGGATATTATGGGAAAAAGTAGTTGCTTCAGGTACTTTGGGCCAGAGGATAGCAAACTAAGAAGCCCACATTTCATCGTATAATTATGTATGGATTATGCTCAAAACCTTTGTGGAGAACTTGCTTGACTCTACCTCAAAGCAGGACACTTTCATTGCTGTTAATTATGGCAATGAGTTTACTAATCACCAATTGAAAGTGCCCATGGATTCCTTCAATGCAGAAGCTTGCTGTGCAGCTGCAGGGATTTGCATCTGGAGATGCTTCTTTCTGCAAATGCTTGTTTTGTCCACTGAGTCCAACAGGAGATAATGAATATACCATTTGATGGTACTACTCTCTTTGGAAAGCATATAGAAGGAGCACTCAAGGAGTCAAATGAAAAAAAAAAAATACTATTAAATGGGTCTGGGTAAGCCCATCAGTCCCCAAAGGGGGAGGTGACAAAGATTTTACCATAATAAACAGTCCTTTCCCAGTAAGCCCCAAAGAGGTTTTCAGCAGCAGGTCAAAGCCCATCCTGCACAACAGCAGCAGCAAAATAAGTCACAGAAGGTGTAGGCACCCAAGGCTTCTAGTGCCACTTGCTGATGAGATGCAGGCCCCTTGTCTACCTTAGCTACCCCATTTGGATTACTCCTCCCTGGTAAGAGGGTGTCTGACCCAGTTCTATCAGCAATGCAAATCCATCATGACAAACAAATGGGTCTTGCTGATTTCCTGGGAGGGAGACTCCCTAGCTCTACTGGAGAACCTCCTGCACAACTCTCCCTGGCAGACATTTCCTGCTCTCAGCTCACATAGCAGAGTTGCTAGCACAGGAGATTCCAGACTTCTTAATCAACAGGGGCAGTAGAGGTGGTACCAGAGTTGGAACAGAGCAAAAGTTTCTACTCCTGGTAATTCCTGGTTACCAAGGATTCAGAATATGTGCCCCATTCTTCACCCTATGAAACTAAACATATTCATGTGGTGAAAGACTCAAAATGGTCTCACTGGGGTCTCTACTCCTGCACCTAAAACCCCAGGACTGTCTGGCATCTCTGGACATGCAGGACACTTACCAGCACATTCTGGTCAACCCCATGCACCAAAGGTTCCTTTGGTTCTGTGTGGGGGACATATTATCAGTTTAGAGTCCTTCCCTGTGGGCTTTCTTTCGCACAGCATATCTTCACAAAGTATTGTACATTACTGGTAGTGCATCCAGGGCCAGATTTACTATAACACAAACTATGCTAGTTTGTAGGACCCTGAGTTCGGGGGCACTGTCAGCTAGTGTACACTGTGTGCCTGAAGGCAGCATGATTCTTTTTTTTATTAGTAAATGGATGGCAGTCTAGTAGCCAGGCCCAGGTCAGTAAAGTCACTGTGGTGATGGTGGTGGTGGTGATGGGTTTTACAGATGATACAAATCTGGGCTGGGGGCTGAACACCGCGATTACTCACTATGCACTCCCCACCCACACAGTAAAACCATTACGCCATACACCACCTTCATATCAAGTCATAGAAACATAGAAACATAGACTTTGACGGCAGATAAGGACCACTTGGCCCACCCAGTCTGCCCATTTCCCTACCTACTGGATAAGCTGCAGATTCTAGTTAACCAACAGCCTATTTCCTGCAACCCCCCACTATAATTGCCTTATGTCTGTCCCATGCATGTTTGAATTCCTCCACTGTTTTAGACCCCACAACCTCTCCAGGAAGGCGGTTCCATGCGTCCACCACTCTCTCTGTGAAAAAGAATTTCCTCACATTACCCCTGAGCCGTCCCCCTCTAACTTTAAATTGTGCTCCCTTGTTCTTACACATCTCTTTTTCTGAAAGATGCTACCCTCCTGGACTTTGTTGATTCCTTGAGGTACTTAAAAGTTTCTATCATGTCCCCTGTCCCTCCTTTCATCAAGGGTATACATATTAGCTCTCTCAGTCTCTCTTCATATGGCTTCTGATGTAGACCCTGCACCATTTTAGTTGCCCTCCTCTGGACTGCTTCCATCCTGTTTATGTCCTTGCATAGATGAGGTCTCCAAAACTGCATGCAGTACCCAGATGGGGTCTCACCAACTGTCTGTATAGAGGGATAACCACTTCCTTTTCTACTTGTAATGCCTCCCTATGCATCCCAGTATCCCCTGGCTTTCCCTACTGACTTCTCACATTGCATACCCACCTTTTAGGTCATCTGATATGACTACACCCAGATCCCTTTCCATTATTGTTGTTGTTAGTACCTCCCTGCTATTGTGTACTCTTCTCTGGATTTTATTTCCCAGGTGCATTACTTTGCACTTCTTTGCATTGAATCTAAGTTGCCATATGTCTGACCATTCCTCCAACCTTGCAAGTCCCTTGTCATCCTTTCTACCCCTTGTGTATCAAGCTCTGTTACAGATATTTGTGTCATCAGCAAAGAGGCATACCTTTCCTTCCAGACCCTCTGCAATGTCACCTATTAAGAGCGTTAAGAGGACTGGACCCAGTACTGAGCCCTGAGGTACTCCACTAGTAACCCCTTTTTCCAGAATGTGTTCCATTCACTATTACCTTCTGTGTCCTGTTGTGCAGCCAGTTTTCTGCAGGCTACCACCTTGGGCCCACTTCAGGCTGGCTAACTTGATTATTAATCTTTTGTGCGAGACTGTGTCAAATGCCTTGCTAAAGTCTAGGTAGGCCATATCCACAGCCCCTCCCTGGTCAATTACTTTGGTCACCCAGTCAAAGAAATCAATTAGATTTGTCTGACATGACCTTCCTGCTGTGAATCCATGCTGCTTTGGGTCCAGTGCACGCTGGCCTCTAGGTACTCAACAATTCTTTCTTTCAGAAGTGATTCCATCATTTTCCCCACCACTGAGGTCAAACTAACAGGTCTATAGTTTCCTGCTTCTGCCTTGCTCCCACTTTTGTGAAGGGAATCACATCTGCCCTCCTCCAGTCCTCAGGTACCACCCCATCTTCCCATGATTTGTTAAAAGTGTGGTTAGTGGTGTCACTAGGTCCTCCCTTAGCTCTTTTTAGGATTCTAGGTGAATCGTCAGGCCCCATTGCTTTGTCCACCATGAGTTTTAAGTTCTTTCAGTACTCTTTCTTCTTTAAATGGACTGGTATCAACCCACTATCCAGAGTGCTTCTACTGTTTGGTTTGGTAACTCCCCTCTTCTTCTTTTGTGAATACTGAGCAAAGTATTCATTCATTATCTCTCTTCACTCTCTCTCCTCTGCCCACCTCCCTCTCCTTTATTAATCTTCCCTATCCCTCCCTTAACCTTTCTATGTTCCCTAATGTACCTAAAAGGTTTTATCCCCTTCTTAACTGAGCTGGCTATCCTTTCCTCGGTTTGGGCCTTTGCTTTTCTGACTGCCTTCCCCACTTCTTTCTGCTTTAATTGATACAGTTCCCTGTCATGCTCAGTCTGTGATTCCTTATACTTTTTGAATGTAGTCTTTTTCTCCTTAACCTTCCCTGACACTTCTTTTGAGAGCCATAGTGGTTTTTTATTCCGCTTTGTTTTCTTTATTTGTGTCACACAAAGACTTGTTGCCTCCATGATGGCAGTTTTGATTTTCTCCATTGTTCTTCCACCCCCTCCTTTCTGGCCATTTGCTAATGCATTCCTCGGGTATTCACCCATTATGCCAAAGTCAGCCCTTCTAAAGTCCAGTATCCTTGTATTTGTATGGCTTGTCTCCATGGTTGTGTTTATTGTGAAGCACACTGTGCAGTGGTCGCTTGTTCCCAGGTGTCTACTGACTTCTAAGTTTGTGATCCTTTCTCCATTTGATAGTACCAGATCTAATATTGCTCCCTCCCGAGTGGGTTCCACCACTAGCTGTCTAAGGCATGCTCCCTGTAGGGCATCGAAATGACCCTGCTCTTGGATGTGGCTGCAGTCCATGTTGCCCAGTTTAACATCTAGCATATTCAGATCCCTCATCAACAGTATCTCCCCTTTTTCAGCCATTTTGAGAATGCCCTCTATCATTTTCTTGTCCATTTCCTCCCTTGAGACCGGGGTCTGTATACAGCCCCTGTGCGGATTGTGATGCCATTCCCTGTCTCCAATGTGACCCAGAGTTCCTCTTGTCCTCCCCTTTACTTTTTAGTTCTGTTGCTTTGATCCCTTCCCTTATGTAGAGAGCTACTCCACCTCCTCTTTTACCCTCCCTGTCCCTTCTGTAGATTGTGTACCCTGGTATGTTGACATCCCAGTCATGGTTCTCCATGTACCATGTTTCTGTGACTGCCACAATATCCAAGTGTTCCTCTTCCATCAGGGCTACTAGCTCTGGAAGCTTGTTTCCCAGACTACGGGCATTGGTACTCATTGCCTTCCATTTAATGTTGACTTTATCCTTTTTACCCCATCCCTGCTCTTATTGCCTTGTCCATTTTTCCATTTACCCTGTCTTGCCCTCTGTCAAGCTCTGTACCTCAGTGTTTGCACTACTACCTGCCATGCTTATGGGGAGAAGCTTGAACTTTCCTGTTTCCTATCAGCACCTCCCCCCTTGGCTAGTTTAAAAGCTTGCCAAGGAAGCCTTTAAGGCCACAACCACAGGTGACTGTTAGAAACAATCAAATACACCACTGCTCCACCACCCTGGTGAGTACTGCCCTTTATAGTAAGTCAACCAACACCACAATGTACTAGACCACTGCTCCTACACAAACCACTTTACTGAGTCCAGGGATAAAAACGAACTCACTGTTCAGCCAGCAGGACACTTCTAAAATATTGCACAAATATCCTTCCAAATCCTATGTGTCTAGCACAGAAAACAAGCAACTTCAGTTGTATTACAACCCCTCTGGTTATAAAATTACTACACTTTCATGGAATCCTGCAATTCTAAATGCTAATAAGAAAATAATGAAACTTTCTGTAGAAAGTGTAGCTTACCTTCCTAGTCCCCTACAATATTATGTTTTACCAAGTTACCAGTTCCTCAAATGCGTTCTAGTTTGTTCTCTGCAGTATAGCAAGTTTCTCAGCTTCCTAAAGGAACAGGCAAGTCCTTTGACTGACTTTTCTCTGTGTAGTATGCTTAAACAGAACAGTGATAAAAGCCCCACCCAGAATCAATTGATTGACTAGTGACACCTGTGATGCATCCACAACCTTCAAATCCTCCCAGACTGCCTTAAAGACCACTCCCCGGTTCTCTTCGACTGGATTACCTCCCTGCCTAAGTCCCCTGTTCATACCACTCATCGTCAACGTCTAAGACCTGGTGGGCTGAAAGGCCTAAAACTCTACCTAGGCTGCACTGATTGGTCCCCGCTATTAAACTCCCCTGACATTGACAAGGCACTTGCCTTCTTTGTCCGAACCTTTAACTCTGCCTGTGACATCTTTGCACCCTTAACCACCCTGAGGTCCAAAGTAAGACACACCCCCTGGGTCACCCCGACTTACGCACTCTTCTTAGGCAGTGGGATAACTTATGGCACATCGCTGTTGAAACTGGCTGCCCTGCAGACAGACAAGCCTCATGGCTGCCCGAAATAAGTGTACCTGGGCCATCCGCAGTTAAGGCCAATTATTACCAAGTCTCCCTTACCTCCTCATGGGGAACCCCAGGTCCTTCTGGGACAATGTGGAAGCAGCTAACTGGTGGTGCCGCTCCCTCCACCTTCGGCTCCTTGACATCAATGGGACTATCTCCTCGGACCCTGCCCTCATTCTACACACCTCAATAGATTCCTTTACAGACCTCAGCTCTGTGCTCCCAGACAATTTCTTCAATCCCCCTCCTCCCATGTCTCCCCTCCATCTCTCGCCCTCCTTTCCACCTTGGCTGTGCCACCTCATGGAAATCAGGCCTTACCTGCTTAAAGCTCTAAAGTGCAATACTATTGGTAATGACTCACTTGACCCCTGTCTCCCTCGTCAGGTCTTGGATCAGGTCATCCGCCTATCACCTGCCTCTTTAATAAGTCCCTCTGCCTTGGGCAATTCCTCTGTCAGGAGGGTCGCCACTGTTACCCCTATTCTTAAGGGTGGTGACAGGACACTTGCAGGTAACTTCGCCTATTTCTATCTCTCTCCCTCTCTAAGGCCTTAGAAAATTGTAGCTGCCCAAATTTCAGATTACCTCTCTAAGTATGATGTCCTTTGTCCTGAGCAGCATGGGTTCAGGGCCGGTCATAGCACCAATACTGCACTCCTGGAATTTGCTAACTTCCTTCACACTGCATTGGATGCAGGCTCCCTCGCAGGTGCAGTATTTATTGACTTATCAAAAGCCTTTGATACTGTCTCGCATCCTCTCCAATTAGCTACCCTGGCCTGCGTGGGCTTTGCCCCTGGTCCAGTCTCCTGGTGCGCCAGCTACTTGTCCAACCGCTCCCAACGTGTGAAGGTGGGTGCCACTCTTTCCAGCACCTGCCCAATCCACTCAGGGGTCCCCCAGGGCTCCATCCTCAGTCCTTTACTCTTCTCCCTCTATCTCAACTCCCTGCCCAACGCGGGTGCAGGAAATGTCCTACTCTACGCCGATGAGGCAGTACTCTTTGCCTCTGACAGTAACCTGTCGCACTCCAGAACTCCTTCAAACTGCCTTCAACTCTGTTGAGACATGGTTCTCTGAGCACCGTCTCATGATCAACCTTAAGAAAACCAAAATCATGCTCTTTACTCACCCCCAAAATAAGTCTAGCAACTTTCCACTCACTGTCCACTCCACCCATAATCTCCCGGTTGAACTTGTACACTCCTATAAATACCTTGGTATAATCTTTGACTCTACTCTCTCCTTTCATGACCATATCTCTGCCCTGACCTCTGTCTCCAATACACGGTTGGGCATCCTCTACCGACACAAAAACTGCCTCCCCACTGACACTCATCGCCTGGCAGTCACTTCCTCGGTTCTATCCATAATTGACTATGGCCTTCCTGTCTATGGCACGGCAGACCCGACTGCCCTCCGTAAGGTACACCGTACGCTCAACAAAGCATGCCGACTTATCACCAGTGCCCATCGCCTCACCCAAACCTGTCTACTGTACTCCATGGCCACCATACTCAACCTCGATGAACGCCTCATGTTCCAGACCTGCCAACTAACCTTCAAAGCCCTCCATGGTCTCTCCCCTCCTGGCCTAGCTAACTCTGTTTGCCTAGCTAATCCCACAGCAGTGCACGCAGCTCCTGCAAACTGCACTGGTTGTTCCAAGGGCTAGGACCTCCTGGGCCAAAGGCTTCCCTATAGAGAGCACCCACTGCATACAACTCCTCCCTGCCAGCATCACTGAGGCTCCCTCATTAGCGTGTTTAATCATGACCTCAGAAGTCACTTGCTCAACTCACACTCCTGCCACTGCCCCTGACCTCCCCTCCCTACCTACTGACAATGCTCTCTGAGCTGCACCCCCTCCTCCTCAGCCCCCCCAGGGACCGCTATTCAACTCTACTACCCTTAGCTGTCTATTCTGAATTTGATTATTTGAATTTGCTGTTAACTCATTGTTATGTCTCGAATGTGATTATCTGAATTTTGCTGTTAATACAATGTTACGCTCCTCTATACCTGTAATCTGACTGTACCGTATTGTTGATCTGTACTGCTGACCTGCAACTTGTCTCATGTATGTATGTTCATTGTCCTTCTTATGACAAGGTACCTTTGTAAATGAGCCTCTGGCTCAAAGGTTGTTAAACTGATGTTAAAATAAAAAAAATAAAAAATGCAAGCAGGCCTTTCAGTGAAGACAATTTGCTATGTCTGCTTCTAATACACACACAAACCCTTTATCTGAAACCAGCGATAAGTTCACTGCTTAGCCAGCAGGACACTTCCAAAATATTGCACAAATATCCTTCCAAATCCTATGTGTCTAGCACAGAAATCAAGCAACTTCAGTTGTATTACAACCCCTCTGGTTATAAAATTACTACACTTTAATGGAATCCTGCAATTCTTAATGCCAATAAGAAAATAATGAAACTTTCTGTAGAAAGTGTAGCTTACCTTCCTAGTCCCCTACAATATTATGTTTTACCAAGTTACCAGTTCCTCAAATGTGTTCTAGTTTGTTCTCTGCAGTATAGCAAGTTTCTCAGCTTCCTAAAAGAACAGGCAAGTCCTTGCATGCATAGACTAAACCACACTGACATCACCTACTCAGTGAGTAGCCAGTACCTCAATTTTTGGCACATTTCTCATTGAGAGGGTGAGGTCGTCATCTCATGTGAGAGAGGAGTGGATGGACTGTTTTTAGTTGAGTGAGCCAGGCAGAAGCTGGGTCATATACATAATTCTTTTTTTGGAGCATCAAAGGGCTGAGTCTGGTTTGAAACTATCTGGCAGTGTGCTGCTACCTGCAATGTAGTGTGGAGCAGGAGTTGCAGACAGGTACTGCCAGGCAGTGGTGACAAGACAGCTCATGTCGGTGGCAGCAGGCAGAAGTGAGACTGTGAGGAAGACTGGATGAGGAGGTTGGTTGCGGTACATGCATCTTCACCGTCTGTGACAACAGGGCATGTAGACTGCAGTGACAGACCCAGACAGTATACTCTGTCTAAATCTGAGGAGGCTATAACTCTGAGCAGGTAAGGTAAGCAATGAGTGCGGGAAGGAAGCCAGGATGGAGAAATTAATGGTTGGTTGGCTGGACTGGTGCTGGCTGAGGCTGAATGACCTCAGGGTTTGGGTTGGGTGGAAGCCTGATTGTCTCTGAATCCTTGTGACTCCAAGGAGGGGACTGGTCAGTTGTGGGACCTTGAAGCAGTTTGTTTAATTGCAAGCTGCCACAGACCACTGAGACCAGGCCTGCCACAGATTGTTGAAATGTAGCCAAAGTGTGGCCCGGGGTGCACTCTCTGTCGGAACCAGAAGGGGGGAGGTCCCTTCTAATAAGGAGAATTAACTCAAAAAGGGGACAAAAAGTAGTTAGAAATCAAGCCAGGTCCAGCACCACAGCAACAGAGGAGCAGGCTGAGCCGAGGCCGCCTCAAGCAGTAGCAAGCCAGCCAGGCAGAGAGGGAGCTGGAGCAAAGAGTGAACAGTGCACCAGTATGCAGCAGCACTGCACAATTTGCTAATTGGCAGACAACTGGCCAGTAGTTACTGTGTTACTGCCACACCAGCAGGAGGAATGGTATGTCAGTAGCAGATGAGCCCAGCTTGAGGGTAGTGGCTGCCCACATAGTAGCCTGAGTGTCTACTGCTAGGATGACTGAGACAATTTGAAGTGGGTGGTGGAGTTGGGAGTATTTGCATGGGAATGGACTCACTAAATGGACACTGCAGTTGTAACCACATTCTAGGATTAATCATTTTCATCAACAACTGCCTGAAGAATGAGAAGGGAGTACCTAAACTGAACAGAAAGGTATTTGACTTTTATTATTATTAATGCTCTATTTCGATGATGTGAAGATCATATTACAATTACAAATATATTACATTGTTGTGGCCTTAAACTAATTAGAAAGGCTTTAAAGCCTAGGAATCTGAATCCATAGCAGTCCATTCTGTCCACTCAGAATGAAATAAAATTTGGCTTCTGCAAATGGGTCTCTGATCTGAATGCAATTTGTAGTCACTAGTGCCATGCTGCCACAATCCACAGATAAAAATGTACTAAATGTTTTGACAACAGAGTTCCAGTGAACAATGGAACTTAAAGAAAGCATGACTGTTTTTGATTTTTGGTTCAGGCTTTATAAAAGAATCTTAAGTGTTACTGTTCAGGATGGCTGTCCTGTGTGTGTAAAAGTGTTGCTGTGTTGGTAAATGTATGGCGAAGCTAAGCCCCAAGCCACATATGATGCAAGGAATTTATAAGTATGCTTTTCATTTGTATTTATAACTAGGGATGGGAGCAGTGTATTTTGTTCATGAATTTTGTTACGTGCAGTGCATGCATGTTCATCAGGTAAAATGTTGATTTAGAAATACAAGGTCTGGTTCAGTGTGCAGTGCAGCAGACTGTTACCCTGTTATTGGACATACAATTGTTTCAAGAAGATGGTACCAGTTGTGTAAAGTGTGTGAATCAGTTTTTTTTGGAAAATGTAAAAATTATCCCTTTGAAAGGGAAGATAAAATATAGGATAAAGTATGGGGTGGTGTGTGTGTAAAGAGATGTTTACACACACCGGAGGGGCTAGATGCTACATAAACCCTGAGAGTGAAGCTTGAGGGGTTTGTGAAAGCATCTAACCCCAAGGGTGTGTGTAAACTTTGAGTTTAAACACACCACCCCTTATTTTATTTTCTATAATTGCTGGCTTTCCCTTTTTCACCACAACAATAATATAAAATAGTAGAGGTTCTGGTGCGGTTGCGCTCCGGTTATGTTTTCAGCCGGTTCACAAATGTGTGATGTCAGACTTTTTAAAATATTTTAAAATGATTTTTTAATCCATGTAAATCTGGAAAATGAGCAACATTTTCAAAGAAATAACTTACTGCCGAGTTCCACTGGCAGTTGTCTTTTGGCAAGAAGGCAAGTGGAGAGCAGTTGGGAAGTAAGGAACTGTGGCGGGCGCATGTGCAGAGTAAGGGAAATCGTGCAGGTATTTACCGTAATGAGCACTCCTTTATTACTGCAAATTATGCCATGGTTTCCCTATGGGAAAAAGGGAAACCCGGTAATTATAGCAGCATATTTGTTAGCTGGTGAAAAATGTTATCATGTGGTCGCTTAGCAAACATGTGACATCTGTGGATTTCTCATCATTTTTATGTTCGCTTGCGCGCATGCGCAAGGAACATTTTGGGAGAGTAGCACACTTGGAGGTGTGCCTCTCTCATCTAATGCACTGCTCCCTTGAGCGGGCGTGGCGGTCCTGCACCAATGGGTGCAGGAGATGTGTATGACAGCGGTGTTCCTCTGCTTCAAAGGAAAGCACCGCTGCCATACTGAGCCGCCATCATGCTGTCCTCCTCGTGTCACGCGCTGCCCCCGCATGCGTCCACCACCCCCACAAAGCTTTGGTGCCATGCTGGGAGCCACCTCAACGTGGCAAGCGTTGTTGCCGGACGAGGTTCAACCCTGTTGGCTCCACGCCCTAGGTTATCTTCCTGCTGCACACTGGGAGCCCACCCCAGTGTGGCAAATGTCTAGTTTCTTTTGCTGACGGGTGCCCCAATCCCCTGTCGGCTCCTCGCCCCCAGCCATCTTCTGCCACACTGGGAGCCCACCCCAGCATGGCAAATGTCCGGCGTCGTTGTTTTATTTTTAAACCTATAAAATAAAAAGCGGTCCCATGGCGCGTCTCCAAGCCCCCACAATCGCACCCACCACTGCTAACCCAGCCTCCACCCCCTCACCCCATACTTACCTCCGGACTCTGGCACGGCGATCTTCGGTGGACCGGGAACAAGTCTGCATTCTCCAAAGGTGACCGTGAACTGAGGAAATGCCGGTAAGCTGTATAATGGGCTAGATAGGGGGATTTCAACTTTATTACATATCTCAGTCATTTTTTGGAACTTTTGCACCAAATTTTCAACATGGGGTTTTTGGGACCCCTTCTCATGAATGATGTCACTGTCATGGTGTTATTCTGGCCTGAAGGGTGATTTCACAGGCACTGCGCAGTCACTGCGCAAAATCACCCTCGAGCTCGAATATCGCTAAAAATGACTGTTTCGTTGCGCAGTTCCTACGAGGCTGTAAGTTCGTGAATTTTCAATATTTTGCACTCCAGATTTTCAACATTGCCATTTTACCACACCTCCTCCATGAGCACTGCAGCTGTCATTTTTCACATCTTGCCCAAAGCGTGTTTCATGCCATGTAGCGCACAATGGCGCAGTCAGTGTCGCGAACTCAGTGTATGGGACACATTAAGAAAATCACAGTGTCACTGTTCATGAGCAGAGATCTTAAAATGGCTATGTTGAAAATCTGGTGAAAAAATTCCTACAAATAGCTGTTTTACGGGCGTGCATTGTGCAGTTCCTACATGCGCTCGTAAGTTCTGCGAATTTCAATATTTTCACTCCAGATTTTCAACATTGCCATTTTACCACACCTCCTTATGAGCAGTACAGCTGTCATTTTCACATCCTGCTCAAAATGTGTTTCCACCCATGTACTGCACAATGGCGCAGTTAGTTAAGCAAAATCAATGTATGGCACACAGTAAAGACAATCACAGTGACACTGTTCATTAGCAGAGGTTTTAAAATGCCAATGTTGACAATTTGGTGAAAAAATTCCTAAAATGACTGTTTTACGAGCATGTGTTGCACAGTTCCATGCGCTTGTAGGTTCTTGATTTTCAATATTTCCACTCCAGATTTTCAACATTGGCATTTTACCACACCTCCTCATGAGCAGTACGAGCTGTCATTTTCACATCCTGCCCAAAAGCGTGTTTCCACTTACGTAGCACAATGGTGCAGTCGGTGTGCAAACTTAATGTATGGGACACATTAAGAAAATCACAGTGACACTGTTCATGAGCAGAGGTCTTAAAATGGCTGTGTTGAAAATTTGGTGAAAAAATTCCTAGAAATGACTGTTTTATGAGTGTTCATTGAGCAGTTCCTATGCATGCTCGTAAGTTTGTGAATTTTCAATATCTTCACTCCAGATTTTCAACATTGCCATTTTACCACACCTCCTCATGAGCAGTACAGCTGTCATTTTCACATCCTGCCCAAAGCGTGTTTCTGCCCATGGAGCACAATGGTGCGGTCGGTGTGCAAACTCAATGTATGGGACACATTAAGAAAATCACACTGAACACTGATCATGAGCAGAGGTCTTAAAATGGCTGTGCTGAAAATTTGGTGAAAAAATTCCTGAAAATTACTGTTTCATGAGTCTGCGTTGCGCAGTTCCTACGCATGATCGTAAGTTTGTGAATTTTCAATATTTTCACTCCAGATTTTCAACATTACCATTTTACCACACCTCCTTATGAGCATTGCAGCTGTCATTTTTCACATCTTGCCCAAAATATGTTTCCGCCCATGTAGCGCACAATGGCACAGTCGGTGTGCGAACTCAGTGTATGGGACACATTAAGACAATCACAGTGACACTGTTCATTAGCAGAGGTTTTAAAATGCCAATGTTGACAATTTGGTGAAAAAATTCCTAAAAATGACTGTTTTACGAGCATGTGTTGCACAGTTCCCATGCACGCTTGTAGGTTTGCGAATTTTCAATATTTCCACTCCAGATTTTCAACATTGGCATTTTACCACACCTCCTCATGAGCAGTACAGCTGTCATTTTTCACATCCTGCCCAAAACGTGTTTCCACCCATGTAGCGCACAATGGTGCAGTCGGTGTGCAAACTTAATGTATGGGACACATTAAGAAAATCACAGTGACACTGTTCATGAGCAGAGGTCTTAAAATGGCTGTGTTGAAAATTTGGTGAAAAAATTCCTAGAAATGACTGTTTTACGAGTGTTCATTGAGCAGTTCCTATGCATGCTCGTAAGTTTGTGAATTTTCAATATCTTCACTCCAGATTTTCAACATTGCCATTTTACCACACCTCCTCATGAGCAGTACAGCTGTCATTTTTCACATCCTGCCCAAAACGTGTTTCTGCCCATGTAGCGCACAATGGTGCAGTCGGTGTGCAAACTCAATGTATGGGACACATTAAGAAAATCACACTGACACTGATCATGAGCAGAGGTCTTAAAATGGCTGTGCTGAAAATTTGGTGAAAAAATTCCTGAAAAATTACTGTTTCATGAGTCTGCGTTGCGCAGTTCCTACGCATGATCGTAAGTTTGTGAATTTTCAATATTTTCACTCCAGATTTTCAACATTACCATTTTACCACACCTCCTTATGAGCATTGCAGCTGTCATTTTTCACATCTTGCCCAAAATATGTTTCCGCCCATGTAGCGCACAATGGCACAGTCGGTGTGCAAAATCAATGTATGGCACACAGTAAGACAATCACAGTGACACTGTTCATTAGCAGAGGTTTTAAAATGCCAATGTTGACAATTTGGTGAAAAATTCCTAAAATGACTGTTTCACGAGCATCGTTGCACAGTTCCCATGCTGCGCTTGTGAGGTTTCTCGAATTTTCAATATTTCCACTCCAGATTTTCAACATTGGCATTTCCACCTCCTCATGAGCAGTACAGCTGTCATTTTACATCACTGCCCAAAGCGATGTTTCCGTCCATGGCGCACAATGGTGCAGGTCGTGTGTGCAAACTTAATGTATGGGACACATTAAGAAAATCACAGTGACACTGTTCATGAGCAGAGGTCTTAAAATGGCTGTGTTGAAAATTTGGTGAAAAAATTCCTAGAAATGACTGTTTTACGAGTGTTCATTGAGCAGTTCCTATGCATGCTCGTAAGTTTGTGAATTTTCAATATCTTCACTCCAGATTTTCAACATTGCCATTTTACCACACCTCCTCATGAGCAGTACAGCTGTCATTTTTCACATCCTGCCCAAAACGTGTTTCTGCCCATGTAGCGCACAATGGTGCAGTCGGTGTGCAAACTCAATGTATGGGACACATTAAGAAAATCACACTGACACTGATCATGAGCAGAGGTCTTAAAATGGCTGTGCTGAAAATTTGGTGAAAAAATTCCTGAAAAATTACTGTTTCATGAGTCTGCGTTGCGCAGTTCCTACGCATGATCGTAAGTTTGTGAATTTTCAATATTTTCACTCCAGATTTTCAACATTACCATTTTACCACACCTCCTTATGAGCATTGCAGCTGTCATTTTTCACATCTTGCCCAAAATATGTTTCCGCCCATGTAGCGCACAATGGCACAGTCGGTGTGCGAACTCAGTGTATGGGACACATTAAGACAATCACAGTGACACTGTTCATTAGCAGAGGTTTTAAAATGCCAATGTTGACAATTTGGTGAAAAAATTCCTAACAATCACTGTTTTACGAGCGTGCCTGGCACAGTTCCCATGCACGCTCCTAGGTTTGAGAATTTTCAATATTTCCACTCCAGATTTTCAACATTGCCATTTTACCACACTTCCTTATGAGCAGTACAGCTGTCATTTTTCATATACTGCCCAAAACGTGTTTCCGCCTATGTAGCGCACAATGGGGGTAACAAAAAGGTCATGCTGACAATTTATTGTGCAAATACCAGCAATCGCATAGGGCATTAGGGTAAAGCACCATACATGCCAAACACCACTGCAAATACCTGCAAGAGAGCGTTCGGCATTGACAAATGCTTGTTTTAAATTCCCTCAGATAGTTTTTGAAAACAGCTTTTATAAATATGACTAATTTTGTAATTAATGACTCAACTACCACAGAAAAAAGTTTTATTGCTTAGGTATTGAATGCTTGTGTGACGATGTTCAGTCATACAACCTATGCTGATGAGGTGATATGGGGGTGAAGGGGGGCCCATGGTTACTGCTGTGCATAGAGTTCATGGTAATGTAGATCTGATGCTGAGTGCACCTCTGAAAGTAAGGACTCCAAGACTTCCCTTATTTTGATGTCTGACTAATAAAGACCCTACGCAGACTGGGCACAGAACAGGTAGTAACAACTGCCTCACAGTTTCTGTCCTCAATGGAAGTTCTACTGAACCCTCACAAGTCTCAGTGCACCCCCCAGAAGCTGCTGTTCATGGCAGCTGTTCTGGACACAACTAGGGGTTGAGCCTTTATTCCAGGGAATAGAGTGAACTCAATAGTTCAGATGGCATGCTTTGTCATGGACTGCCCCTCATTGTTGGCACTTTCCATGCAGCATCCTCAGTGTTCTCCATACCCTGCCTCTAGCAAGGCTGCATATGAGGACCACTTAGTGGATAATCAGCACCCAGAGGCCACAGGCATCCGACCCTTGAAACTAGCTAATAGGGGCATGTACAGATTTAAATTGCCATGGGCCCTATGCACAGCAGTAGCCATGGCTCCCCCACCTCATCTGCATAAGTTACCTTGCTAAACCTTGTCATGCGAACATTGTCAGTGACAACTGGCAGGAACTGTAGCCAGTAGCCTACACAAGAACCAGCCTGTACATGCCCAGTGTGCCTGCATGACAAAGCCACTCAATAAATAACCAGTGAAAGACATATACCAGAAACGTCCTGTACATCAACCACCTAACTACAAACAAACGTTTGTTTCAGACTAAAACAGATAAATATAGACAGGCGAGGTAGTCATAAAATAAAACCACCTTCTCCAACAGGAATGCAAAATGGCACTTTTGCAGACCATCTCCAACTGGCTGTGCATTACTTTAAACTCTGCTGCTGTCTTTTTTATACAAACATATTATTATGCTACAAAGAGAAGCTAGCTAAGCTAAAGCAAAAGCAAGCCCATTCAATCATCCCCCTTTGTTTTGTTGTGCATCAGTGCATGGATTCAGATCTAAAAACAGTAGTTAAATCAAATGTGGTAGAGCCGTGTAATAATGTATGCCAGCATTAATAGAGATGTAGCAGGTAGTAGCTGCTGATAAAAAAAAAAAATACAAACACGTAGCTTTTTTATGCCGATTCCAGGCAAACTTCCTGCTGCAGAATACAGTTCTGAGCTCCACTCATACTTTGGCTGTTGTCTAGGTATGTGTGCTTGGTGGCTGCTTGTTTCTCAGTGTGGGTGTCAGTAACTCTCCTCACCTCATATGGCAACTTAGATTCAATGCAAAGAAGTGCAAAGTAATGCACCTGGGAAACAAAAACCCAGGAGAAGAGTACACAATAGCAGGGGAGGTACTAACAGCAACAAAAATAGAACGGGACTTGGGGGTAGTCATATCAGATGATCTAAAGGTGGGTAAGCAATGTGAGAAGTCAGTGAGGAGAGCCAGGGGGATACTGGGATGCATAGGAAGGGGCATCACAAGTAGAAAAAGGGAAGTGGTTATCCCTCTGTACAGACAGTTGGTGAGACCCCATCTGGAGTACTGTGTGCAGTTTTGGAGACCTCATCTACGCAAGGACATAGACAGGATGGAAGCAGTCCAGAGGAGGGCAACTAAAATGGTGCAGGGTCTGCATCAGAAATCATATGAAGAGAGACTGAGAGAGCTTAATATGTATACCCTTGATGAAAGGAGGGACAGGGGGAACATGATAGAAACGTTCAAGTACCTCAAGGGAATCAACAAAGTCCAGGAGGGTAGCATCTTTCAGAAAAAGAGATGTATAAGAACAAGGGGACACAATTTAAAGATAGAGGGGGGATGGCTCAGGGGTAATGTGAGGAAATCTTTTTTCACAAAGAGAGTGGTGGATGCGTGGAACTGCCTTCCTGGGGAGGTTGTTGGGGCTAAAACAGTGGGGGTATTCAAACATGCATGGGATAGATACAAGGCAATTGTAGTGGGGGGTGGCAGGAAGTAGGCCGTTGGTTAACTAGGATCTGCAGTTTATCCAGTAGGTAGGGAAATGGGCAGACTGGGTGGGCCAAGTGGTTCTTATCTGCTGTCAAAGTCTATGTTTCTATGTTTCCTGACCCTGTCCCTTGGACTAACTCTGAAGCCCCCCATTGACTTGATTTTGAGTCTGCTGACAGCCTGGCCTGGCTAGTGTGTGATGCCTTGGCTTGTCTCCTCCACTGTAGCGCCTGACCCAAAACAATTTGCACATTTCGCAATCAAAACACACATTGTCCTGCTGGTAAGAATTACTTGCTTTATTGAAGATGTGAGAAACATGCACAAAAAGTGCAGCAAATCATAGTGATAAAGTGCAGAGTGCTGTAGCAGCAGCAGAAACTCTGAAGCAGGCTACACTAAAATGCCAGCTGATTGATGCATTCACGTCACATGTATGCATGCTGTCTGCTGGCTGCCTAGTCTAAGTCACTGGTTTGGGAAACACTCTGTTTGAGTGCTGGTGTGATGTTTGTGTTATTTTTGAAAACTCATCTTCCACCATTGCTGTAACACTCTACACTTTGTTGCCGTGATTTGCAGTACTTTTTGAGTACGTTTTGCACATCTTTAATAAAGCAAGTCATTATTACCTGCAAGGTAGGCTGCTTTTTGATTACTAATTGTGCATATTGTTTTGGGCCAGGTGCTACAGGGTTGGGGACTGTAGTTCCCGTTTTGCCTTTTCAGTCTTTCTTCTCTGCCTGAGAAGCACCAGACTGGGAGACACCACTGAGGTAGGAGCCCCTCATTTACCTTACCTTTTTGCCTCCTCCACTACTTTAATGACAGCCAGCTTAGCAGCCACCCGTAGTCTGCTGATTTTCTTCACTTCTCGACTGTCACTCTGTGCATCGTGGTTGTGGCATTCACCTTCCTTTCCCTTCCCTGACAATTGGACCACTGCTGTAAACTAAGTTTCCACTCCCTCCTCTAGTGAGGTGCATTTACTGGTTAACTCACTCTCTATCTGCTCCCTCATCCAGCACTATCACTGATGAGATCTTCGCCCTCATTGCCCCTCCCCCTTCTGACCATCTCACATACAACAGGCAGCTTCATACTGGCACCAAAATGGAGAAACCTCCCTTGTCAAGGTAAGGTGCAAATGCTTATTGTCCTCAGTGGGTGCACGTCGTATCATGTCATCATGGCCATGGGATGGCGGGTGAGCTACAAGGCTGAAAAGAGTCACAACTGGCCCATTGACCGCTGTGCCCAGGATTGACTCAGTGGAATCACAGGTGTATGCTAACTCCCTGATGGACCCCATTTCTGAGTCACTACATGGGCCACATCACAACCCCCCCCCCAAAAAAAACACACACAAAACTAATGCTTCGCTAATTGAAAAAAAAAGACAGCTCAAAGCCTCTCAGAACACAGAGTCCGACACAGGTGTACTTTGCGTTACAGTAAATTTAGCCCTGAATAAATGTGACTAAACAACTAGTGCTGTCCCTCGTGTGGTGGTCAGTTATGGAGAATATACTTCAGGACTTTCCCTTTCCCCTCTGAAGCCACAGATAATTCTCACTACAGATGCCTCCTCCTAGGGATAGGTAGCCCACTGTCAAAGTCTTTAGACCCAGGGAGTCTAGAATGACTCAGAGATGCACATTATTGAGCTAGAGATGCAAGCAGTCCTTTAAGGTCTGCAGGCCTTATCAGACCTAGTCAGCCAAAAGACAGTACTCCTCCAATCAGACAAATATTGTGTCATGTATTCTGTTAGCAAACAAGGAAGTGGATAGTCACATGATGAGCTCAGAGTGACCGGACACTTCCCTCAGAGCTCCGTAATCCATATATTTAAACCGTGGCAAAAACCTATTAAAAGGGCAAAAAGACATTACTACTTGGATTTTTTCATTCAGTAAAGATCAGCACTAACAAATTACAAGAGATTCTGACTCAGGGACAAAGCTGAGCTGCAATCGATGAAAATCAATGGGGTACAGTTCCAGCAGCCGCTATCCCAGCCCCCAAAATGGCCCAAACAGGACTTACCCTCCGACTCGCCTCCAGACCCAGCACCACTTGCCTTTCTGCTGGAAAAACTAGACTGCTTTTTTGCAGAGCTTGCTTCTGTGAAACTAATCCTCTGCACATGGGTGTAGGCAGGCATACTCCAAGCACTCCATGGTGTGCTATTTTATTTAAGGGGGGTAGCAAATAGGCTCTTAACTGCTTCCTTTTTCCATGAAAACTAACAAAGAAAATGCTGAACCTTTCTGTAATCTTACTCACAGGAGTTGAAACTAGAAGGACTGGTCACTAATACTCTCTTTGCATCCCAAGGACAATACAACTTTACAGGCTCTGGGCATTTGTATTTACCCATGCATGGCAACAACCACTGTCGTGAGATACAAAAGTTGTATTTATTGTGCCAAATGAGGCAACAAACATGGTCCTGGTATATCATCTGGCTACACCCAGTGGGGGGGGGGTTGCAGTGAGTCCACTTGGTGTGCAGATCTGAAATCCCTGGCTACACCCCTGCCTCTGCAACCTGGCTTTCGATGTTAAGTCCATCAAACAAAAACTAGTAACTTTGACCACAAGAATATCGGATGCAGAAACAAGGATAAGATCCATTGAAGACCATCAACAGAAAGATAATAAGGAGCTGACTGACCTGTGACAAAAAGTACACAAACTTGAAATCTGCATTGAAGAACAGGAGAGTAAATGCCAGAGCAATAACCTGATTCTGGTAGGCACACCAGAACAGGCAGAGGGTAATGATATCCTGGCATTCACTCAAAAAACTGCTACAGGATGTGGCCGGTCCCCTGATGGATGGCTTAGACTATGACTTGGAATGAGCGTACAGAACCCTGAGATGCACACCACAGAATGGGGAGAAACCCAGGGTGATTATCCTTCACTACTCCAACTTTCAAGAAAAGCTGCACATAATGGTACAAGCACATAAAAAGGATTCCCTAAGCTGGAAGGGCAAGTGGTTCCACATCTTTAGTGATGTCATGCCCACCATTAGTGACAAACAGTGGGCATACCAGAACATCAGGAAAACCCTGCATCAGGCAAACATCCCTTCTGGACTCCTACACCCTGCAAGAATAGTGATTACAACAGCGAATGGAACCAATACATTTTCCAATGTGGAAACCACCCACAGGGACCTACCAAAGTTTCTCCCCCACATCTTCTCTCCCCCGCCAAGCCAAGCAACAAAGCTGAAGAAGTTAAGACATGATGGCAAAGTTCTACTATATCTGAATAATGACTGCTGAATGGAATGACTGATATTAATGGAAAATATGACTGAAAGCTTCTGAAATTTGAACATACATCAAGGTCAAAATGAGAGGTAAAACCCAGTCTCAGCAAAGAAGGCTGAAAGCTGTGTACACATTGAGACTAGGGTGGTAAATGCTGAACAGACTGACTTGAGTAAACTAATTAAGATAACAGAACATAAATGGAAGTGGTAGTCTTGCTAAGAAGTCAGGTGAAAGCAACTGAGCAGGAATGAAGTTGAACTGAAAGGTTGCAAGTGGCCTGGTATGAACAGCAAAATGGAAAAGCCTGAAGCAGTACAAGCCAAAACAGCTGAATGACACAGATAGGACATTCTGTATAAACCAGTAAGCATACCAAGAACCAAACAGAAAGAAACACAGGAGTTGCATGAAGACAGGAGTGCAGCATGAGTAGCTGACTGAGAGAGAGAGAGAGAGAGAGAGAGAGAGAGAGAGAGAGAGAGAGAGAAGGAAGCACTGCAGCCAGGAAAGGCAGAAAAAAATACTGACCTAGAAAGCTGCTGGAGCGCAAACTGAATAAAAAGCCCAGAATTACAAAAGGAATGTGGCAGACAAACATGGGAGAAAAGGGTGGGGCTCAGAGCCCCAGCCGATCCTCTGGCTACAGCAAATAAACAGTGCTTCTAAATAAGGCTGGAGGAAGCTGGCCGAAATAGTTCAGGAAGAAGGATGTGAAGGTAGCTTCCACCCACTGAACTGCAGGCACAGCCTTTGTGGTCCCTGTCATTAAGCAGTGCCTTCCAGATGAACTGTGAATTTTCTCTGCCATTGCTACAACATAATGGAGATAAAGGTGGAAGACTCTGTCAGTATATTCCACTAGAGCAGTAGCCATTTTCTTAGCAGCACTCCACTTGATGCCCATTGCAGAAATCTGCAGGGCTGGTGCCTGGAGCACTGTCTGTGCTTCACTGAGCACTATGCTCTGGATTTGCATCCCAGGCAACACAAACTCTTCATGTGCTGTGCTGAATGGCTTACTTTTCTAAGTGAGTCATAGACTCACGCCTCCCAAGTCTGCCAGACTTATTTGTACAGTAGAAAGATAGAGCTATTTCAGTACTTACTGTAACTGTAGATCTTCCTTATGGTCTTCTCCATAGAGTACCACAACCAACCCTCCACCCCCAGACATACTGGTATTGTTGCTGTTGTATTGTCTTCCTCCATCCTCAGATTGGTAAGGGCTGCAAAAACACTGTTTTTCATGTTGGAGGTGTTGTTCTTCTTAAAGGGACCAACAGCACTGCCTTATGCCCTCAAATAGTGGTTAGGTTGCTCATGAGTGTTACATTCTCTTCAACAAAAGTTTTTTTTTTCACCCACTTAACATCACTCTAGCTTTCAGGTGCTAGGACTTAGGGGCATGTAATATCACGAAAATAACAAGTCACTAATACACTTCACCTATAGCTCTTGTTGCAGGAGAATGACACGTATCTGCACTACCCAGAATCAACTGGGGACCCAGTTTCTGTCTTTCCTGATACTCTCTAATTTTCAAAATTCAAAGCACACATAAATGTAAAACAACAGATAAAATTGATGCCAGTTTGTATGTCATTCTTCTTCTTGCTTCTTGGCTCAGTTGTCTAAATCCATAGGGCAGGATTTTCAAAGTGTGGTGCACGGCTTGTGTCCAACCCTGCACCATGACACTTAGGTTCTGGTGGTGCACCAAACCCTTTGCCATAACTGCACTCAGTTTTATAACCTCAGGTGCAGTTGCAACAGTTTCCACAAATTATGACAGCTTTTGCCAAATATGTGGTGCAAGCTCTGTAAAAATGACTGCCGGGTTGCCAAAAGTTAGGCCAGAAAAAGTTGATCTAACTTGTGGCAATTGCCGCACGGGATAGAAAATCCTTTTAGATTGCCACAAGCTCCATGTGCCATATCATTGGTGCACTGGGGCTTGCAGTGATCTAATACTTTTGAAAACCCTACCCATTGTTTTCAGAAACATACTGTTTTCTAATTACAGTCATTCAGCCTCAGGGGTACTAAGGAGTACTCTAGGGGCTGATTGACTGAAGTTTGAAAACAGTATGTTTTTGAAAACAATGGATTTAGGCACTTGAGCGAAGAAGCATGAAGAAGAATTACATAGGAACTCTCCGGTATCAATTTTATCTATGTTTTACATTTATGTGTGCCTTGAATTTTGAAAAATAAAGAGTATCAGCAAAGACAGAAACTGGGCCCCCTGTTGATTCTGGGTAGTGTGGATATGTGTCATTCTCTTGCAACAGGATCTACAGGTGGAGTAAATTAGTGACTTGCTATTTTCTCTTGTTAGCTCTCCTCCTTTGTAAAAAAGGTACTGAGGCAGTTGGGCATGGGTGCAACAGTATACCAGCTGGCATGCACAGGAGCATGCGCATGGGGGTATACCTGTCCCAGCAGCTCTCAAAAGTTCTGGCTGTGAAACCCCTCAGCTGACCAAGAGCACATTTATTATTTATTTATTTAAAATTGGCGACCGGGAAAGGCACACTGAGCGAAGCTCGGTTCCAGGTGCAACCCGAGTACAAGGTGTACACTAAACAGAGAAATACAACAAGTTCTTGTTACAGATGTAAAAAACAACAGCAGTGTGCAGGACAGCGCAGATAATTTCTGATTTAAAAAGGGACACAACATCCGGGGCTGTCATGTTTATTGAAATTTGTAATCGGCATAAGTCAGCAGTTTGTATTGAAATAAGTAATCAGCATATTTTTGTCATGCTCCCTAATCACCCATTTTTGGGAGGAGATCGTCCATCAATTTGACCAGTTGTCTATGCCCACTGAACTGATTTGTGACACAATGGAATTACTGTCAATCCCCCCTCAAGGAATGCAGATCCCTCCTCACTCCATAGTGTATGTATACATCCTCTCAGCCAAAAAGGCCATTACTACAGCTTGACTACAGCTGAGCACCCCCACTGCAGCAGCATGGCAGTCTATCTTCTTTGATATCTATGAGATGGAAAGAATATCAGCTTACCTCCGGGACCATATGCCCTGGTTCCGGAGGTGTTGGTAAAGTTGAGATAACTACTTGCTGACTATGGATGAGGAGTTTGTTCCTTGAATGCCCAAATATGTTGTAAACAATGTTATTTCACTAATTTAGGCCACAATATAGTGTTCACTTTGTTGTGGGAGAGATCCATGATGCGAGATGTATACTTTGCCCACGTGGTGTATTTCTATAACACATTCTGTTGTACACTGCCGGTCAGATTTTAACATTCTTGCCTAAACAAAGATGTAACCTCCTACCAACAACTTGTAAGTTGCACTTAATAAAAATAAATAACAAAAACATACTGACTCAGGTGGGGTCCTAGTGCCTCTGGCCCTAAGACCAGTAAGTGGTACTCTATGAAAAAGATATTCAGGAATATCTACAGTGAGGGTAAGAACTGTAACTTCTTTTTCTCATGCCTGCAATAAATGTGGTTGGAACCTTAGATTCAATGTTATCAAATGCAAGGTGGTACACAGGGGGAGGACAAACAGAAGTAGGACCTATACATTGTGTGGGGCTCTGTTTGCTGCAGTGAGGGATTAAACAGACTCTAGGGGTTCACTATAGACAAGGAGTTGAAGCATGACATGCAGTGTATGGCTGTTATGAAGAAGACTTAAAGAATGATGAAGTGTATCAAAAAAGTGCCCAGAAGAGCATGGAAGCAATGCTGCTGCTTTAAAGGCCCTGGTTAGACACCACCTAAAGTACTGCATGCAGTTCTGGGCTCCTTAATGCAAAAAGATCTTTGAGGCAGTTTAGTGGGTGCAATGCAGGAGCACCAAAATGATTAGGGATATGAGGGACAAAGGCCATAAGTAGATTTTGGTGGTCCTTAACATGTTTGCCATAGAGAACAGAAGGCTGAGAGGACATGATCTCAAGCCTTCCATGTACTCAGACCACAAGACAGAAAAGATGGAGATGCTTGATCTGATGTGCTCCAGCAGAATGCAGGGATGACCTGAAGTTCAGAGATAACATTGGAAGGCATGTTTTCTCCAAGAGGGTGATGCTCAATGGAACAGTGTACCAGTGGAGACAGTGCTTATGAAGACTATGTAGGCCTTCAAGGTAAGTCTGGACAAAGTTCTGCTTACCAAGGGAATTACAGGGTACCTGGCAGTAGATGGGGTGGGATATCCCTGTAAATATATGTTTGTACAACATACTTTATATCACTGCCACTAATGCCAGGGGTGAGGGTTGACCTGATAGTCCTAGTGTCCTTTCTGACCTTGAATTACTATGTTACCATGTTACAGTAACATTTGATGTGTATCCTGAAGTAGGAATTAAAGAACAGATGAAACTAGACTGAATCTACTGCTTGTAGATCAAATCAAACTTTGCATTGAATTAACTGACTTTTTTTACTTTCTTGCAGTAGTTCAGAGCCCATGAACCAGCAAGCCAGATAACACCATGACATACCCACACATAGGCAGCATAGAGACTGTATATATTAAAATTAGAAAGGTTATCATGTGGCCCACCACTGGTTTGCAAATTATCCCAATAGCCATAGTATACTTGAATATGGCAGCATGATAACTGCTAGTACTCCACGTGATGTCATCTTTAGATTTTATATATACAGTATAGGATCTCTAAGATGGGCAGCAGATTGACTTGTGGTTCAACTCACAGTACACCACCCACAAAACATCACAATGTCATCAAACAGGGTTACTCCTACTTTATGATGCTGCAGTTATTTCTTCACCAGACATCATTATGAAAAGTGACTCTCTAGATACAAGGCAGAGTTTTTCCTAAACGTTCTTTGGTTAGCGTAGACAAAAACTAAAATATATAGTATACAGGCAAATGCTTGTAGCTTGAATTTATCTAAAAAAAGTGAACTGCAGATGTTAATGTACAAAAACAATTGGATGTAGTTGCAATTACAGAAACCTGGTAGAATGAAGAAGTATTATGGGGAAAGGAGATACCCATGCAGAGGTGAAGCCATGAATTTTAAACTTATACTTGAGAGTTGATGGAACTGTTGCCCTCCCCACCACGTAAACACAAGCCAAAAGATGTGTTGCCGTATCACACAAACATTTGCCCCACCCTCATCTGTCAAAAATATGTAGTAAGCCAATGATCCTAATAGACTCAAAGCATTTTATATTATCTAACACATACACTACCAATCAGACAGAAGTTGGTTGGCTTTTAGTTACAATGTTTAGGATACATTATGATAAGCCTCTGTACCACTTTAAGGTAGCCAGCCTTACAGAGATTCAAAGGAACAAACCACATGGGGTCCAACTCATGGCAGATAGCCCCCATTCCACCCCACCTCCACTCACTGTGGTCAGGCACACATTCACTTGAGTACTTGCTAGCTGCTGTGTAATCTCCTAGGCACAAGAATGAACAAGCATTTGTCAATGGCAAACGTTCACTTGCAGGTATTTGCATTGGTATTTGGCATTTAAGCAGGCCCTCCCCCCAAGTTGTATCCATGTCCCTTCAGCATCCATATCCCAACAGAGTGCCTCTCTGCAACTCCTCATGCATCTGATTAACATTTCACCCTCATACTTCTTAAGTGTCTATCTTAGGAACCCTATCACCCTGGTTGTGCTCAAGGGTGTCAGCCTTTGTGGAAACTGTGCAACATGCACTTGTAACACAGTCATTCAGTGGAATTATTTCACCAAATTTTCAGCATAGGCATTTTGTCACCTCTGGTCATGAACACTGTCACTATGATTTTCTTACTGTGTACCAAACACTGATTTCCCACAGCAACCGCGCTATTCTGTGCTGGAAGTGTGAAAACACATTTTCAGTCAGGATTGAAAAATGATAGGTGTACTGCTCATAAGGAGGTGTGGGAAAATGCAAATGTTGAAAATCTGGAGTGAAAATATTACAAATTTGCTAAGTTACTAGTGCGCGTGAAAACTGCGCAATGTGTGCTCGTAAAACAGTCATTTTTTTGAATTTTTGAACCAAATTTTCAACAAAGCCATTTTAGGATGTCTGCTCATGAACAGCATTACCGTGATTTTCTTACTCTGTACCAAACACTGATTTCCCACAGTGACCGCGTTGTTGTACACCGGAAGTGTGAAAACACATTTCAGCCAGGATGTGCAAAATAACAGCTGTACTGCTCATAAGGAGATGTGGGAAAATGCCAATGTTGAAAATCTGGAATGAAAATATTACAAATTCACGAACTTAAGAATGTGCGTAGAAACTGCACAACACACGCTCGTAACACAGCCATTTTATGGACTTTTGTCACCAAATTTTCAACTTAGGCATTTTAGGACCTCTGCTCATGAACAGTGTCACTGTGATTGTCTTACTCTGTAGTGAACACTGATTTCTGACAGTGATTGTGCTATTTTGTGCCAGAAGTGTGAAAATACATTTCGGCCAGGATGTGAAACATGACAGCTGCACTGGTCAGAAGGAGGTATGGAAATATACCTATGCTGAAAATCTGGAGTGAAAATATTACAAATTCATGAACTTACAAGTGTGCATGGAAACTGCTCATTGCACACTCGTGAAACAGTCATTTTTTGGAATTTTTTCACCAAATTTGCAAAATAGGCTTTTTGAGAGCCCACCTCATGAACACTGACAGTGTCATTTTGTTAATCGGTCCCAAAAGGTGACTCCATGCAGTGACCATAAAATCACCTTTTGGGACTGAATAATGCCATGACAGTGACTGAATTCATAAGAAGGGGTGCAAGAACCCCATGTTACAAATTTGGTGCCAAAAGTCAAAAAAATGGCAGCGATATCCACCTAAGTTGGAAAAACCCTATTTATGCCATTATACAGCTTACCAACAATTAAGGCTTCCAGGAGAAATCTGCCTCTTCATCTTTATATTTGTTCAATATTGTAGGGTGTGGAGATGGCACGATGTGTGAAAAAGCAACTGTAGTAACTCGAAGCACCAACTCTGGTAAAAATCAAATGCTGCAGTCTTTAATATTCCATTTCTTTATAATGTAAATATGAATACATAATTAGGAATATTTTATATGTTTAACAGTCCCCCAGAAGAAGCCAAGTTGGTGAAACGTTGGGCCACAGATTAAATACATCCAAATAATAAAGAAATGGAATATTAAAGACTGCAGCATTTGTTTTTTACCAGAGTTGGTGCTTTGAGTTACTGCATTATACAGCTTACCATCATTTTCTCAGTTCGTGGTTGGCTTTTGAAGAGTGCAGACATTTTCCCAGTCCACTGAAGATCGTCGAGCCAGGCTCCAGTGGTAAATATGGGGTGGGGGGTGGGGGATAGTGGGTGTGCAGAGGATGGGCGTGGGTTGGTGGGGGGGCCAGAGACTCACCAAGGGACTGTTTTCTTCCATCACACGAATTAAAAAAACAAAATGGACACTTTTGGTATGCAGGGGTGGGCTCCCAGTGTACCACCTATGTGTTTGTTGGGGGGAACTGGAGCCGGCAGGGATTGGACACCCCCACCAGTCATACAGTGTGCGTGGGGGGGGCATGGGAATGCTGGGGTGGTCTTCCAGTGTGCCAACTGGTAGTTTGATGAGGGTGGGCTGCAGCTGACAGGGGACTGGGCACCCCCATTGGCCACACAGTGTGCTGTGGGGGTGCATAAGCCAAGGGGGGATTAGGCACCCTCCTTGGTACACAACGTGGGGGGCAGAGAGAACACTAACAAGAAAAGGGAGGACATTAGCAGAGGGAGAAAGCGGGAGGGATTTATTTAATGCCGAGCTGTGCATGACAGCAGTTCAGCTGACATCAGTATGCAAATTGCATACACACTACCACTGCTGATTGCCATGGACCTTTTCTTAGAAATGGAGACAAACACAGCTGAACTGCTGTCATACATGGCTCAGCATGTATTGGTCCAGTAGGGTCGCGCCTGCTACACTGAGTATTGGATTTGTGAGCAGGATCACACCTCCAAAAGTTGTACTGTTGCAAGACGTTCCTTGTACATGCACGCAAGCAAACATAAAAAGGCAGCCTTATTATTTTACTCTGGTTCTGTTAGTGTTTGTTGCCTGAGACTTGTGTTGCCTTTGGATTTTCCAGAGTTTACTGAACTCAGCAAAGTACACTGAGTATGTATGGTGACACCTATGTACCAGTGTATAAATGGGAGGGGATGGGAAGGGAAGGAGGAGCTTTGTATGTCAAGACTACAATATTAAGTGGCAAAATCCACCCAAATCCAAACCATTTGGAAATTGAGAATTTTTGGATCTGGCTAAATGTAAACCCAAATACTAAACAAATACTGGGTGTACTGCTACAGGCCTCCAAACAGCTATGACATCTACAATAACCAGTTAATAACAGTAGTGGAAGAAATGGCAGAGAAAGTGGAACTTAAAATTATGGGTGACTCAAATCTGCTGGACACAGGCTGGCATAGTATGAACTCTAGTAATGCCTAGGAAAGATTGTACCTCAATACCTTTGTAAATCACAGAGTAAGACAACTGGTGCTGGAACCTACTAGGGGCAACAGCATCCTAGATTGCAGTGTAACTGACCTAACAAATTTAATTCAAAATGTCACGATCAGAGAAACATTAGGGAACGGCAACCACTCCATTGTAGAGCTAGAAACAGTAACAGGAAGACATAAAAGCAAGGATAATACAATTTAAAAAAAAATACAACAAAGTGAATTTCATTATACTATGAGAGGAATTCAAAACTTGGAACTGGGGAAGCACTATTGTCAGTATGGATGCAAAGGAAAGCAGGGGATAACTCAGAAATATGATAATAGAGCTTCAAGAGAAGTACATACCAAATGAAGAGCCCCATTAACAGTAAAGGAAAATTACCAGCATGGTGCACAGCAAAGTGAGAAGACAGTTAAAAAGAAAGGTCAAAGCATAAAGCAATGACAATAAATGGAACAGAAGACAATATAAACAAATATAGCAGGGAACTGAGAAAGACAAAAGACATAATTAAGAGGAAAAAGCCTAACTAGAATTCAAAATAGCAAATAGTAAAGACAGCACAAAATCTTTTTGTGCATACAGTATACCAATAATAGTAAATGTCTGCTAGGACAGCTCAATAGGGGCCCATACAAGAAATGAATATTGAGATCAAGAACCCTACAGAAATGGCAAATACATTTATTGAAATTGCAGTGTCAGTGGCTCAGTAGGTAGCACACTCGCCTCTGAGGCCAGGAGATCAGAGGGCTATGGGTTCAGTTCCCACATCTGGCACTTGGGTTAATATCCCAGTACTGACACTGTAGTGCAGCATGAGAGGGGTGCTGCACTTCTGAGGTGCCGTCTTTTGGATGAGATGTTAAAATGAGGTCCCATCTGCCTGGATTGGTGGTAGTTCAGGTGGATGTTAAAGATCCCATGGCACTTATCAAAAAGAGCAGGGGAATATTTTATTGCAGATAAATAACATCACAAGAAAAACACAGTGTATCCCAAATAAAATAAAATTATCCAACCCAATACAGAAATCAAAAAATAAACAGAAGTATACTACAGGAAAAAAAATAGGGAGGAAAAAAGAAATACAAGCAATTTCAAAACAGACAATCCACATATTTCCAAAATATAGCAAATTGCCTCCTGTCCATCTTCAAGAATTCAGTAGATTTAATCTTTTGTATTGCCATCTCAATTTGTGAAATAATGACAGAGTTTGGCAGAACAACATGTTGTGTATAATAGTGACACCGGGCTTGCCAAAGGTGGAACTTTATACAGGCAAAAATCTCATTAAGTATACTAGAGTGATAGCTTCTAAAAAATCCAGAATAATCCCCCCAAAATCAAAGATTCATATGTAATAGGACCCCAGGTCCATTTTCTCCCTAAATCAAGCCAGAAATGTACAATATACTGACAGCTGATAAAAAAATGTTCCAAGGATTCCAACAAACCTTCACATCCTGGTCTTAAACATTCCCTGTCTTCCACAGCCTTATGTTTCCAATTCCCTTGTGCCCCCAATCTACCATAAAAACAAAGCCATAATACATCCCACATATGAACTGGAACCCGAGGGTCTCTTAAAAGCTTAAGAGTAAACTGCAATCTAGATGGACAACACTTAGAAAAATCCACTTGAACCATAAAGTTCATTTCCATAATCCTACGATAGATCTGTTTCCTATTCAATAAAAATGCCTCCTCTTTTTGTAAGTTCCATAATTTCAACTTTCTAAAACCAGGAACTGCAAACTCAGGAATACCTTACCTTTTAACATCCTTAACTCCCTGATCCCCCAATATTGAAAAAAAGAACTAAACAGCTCATCTGTCCAGCCAGACCATATATCCTCAAGATCACCTGGGCGGTCATGCAAAACAGAACTAAAAAAAAAAGGAATAATAAAATACCACTGGATTTATCATGGCTAAACCCCCATCCCTAATTTGTAAATAAGTAAAATCCCTCTTAATGGGGTTTATTCTATTGCCCCAAAGCATTTGAAAAAAACAACTCAGTAACCGAGTTTCAAGTTTCAAAGGTAAGGGAAAAACATAACTAATATATAAACATATAGGGAGAAGAAATTTCTTTTTAATTAAAACTCTTTTCTTTTTTGAAAGGGCATAGGATTTCCAAAGTTATACCTTCCTTTCTCCTATCACTAATTTGTCTTCCCAGTTTAAGATGGCAACATCACTATTCCCAAAATAAACCCCTGGAACCTTAATCTGGGAAAGAACTATGTTTACAGATCCAAGCATTGGAAACAGAGTCCCTTGTCCCAACTGCAAACCTATACATTTATCATAATTAAGACCAACCCCCAAAATCCTGAGAACTCCTCAAAAGTTTGTAATGCTCTGACACCCGAGACTGAGTCCTGAACCATGAGACAAATATTATCTGCATAAGCAGAGACTCTTTGAGGAGAAATATCAAAGGCCGGAGAAATCCCACAAACTAACTCGTCACTTATAACCCATCTTATCAATGGGTCCAACACAAAGGTAAAAAGTAAAGGGCTTAATGGCCAACTCTGATGAACCCTTCTTTTTTAATCAATACCAGTCCCTACCAATCCATTAACTATCAGAGAGAAGGAGGCACTCCTATACAAAGACGTAATCCATGCCAGCATTTGGTTAGGTATCACATAGTGCTTTAGAACAGTGAACAAAAAATCATGGGAAACAGTATCAAATGCTTTTTGCTGATCCAAGGCCAATAGAAATCCTGACAATTTATTATGTTTGCCAAACTCAGTCAGAGCCCTCAACAACAGCAAATTTTGCATAACATTCCTACCTGGAACAGAGCATGTTTGTGCAGGATGTATCAACACAGACACCACCCTTTGTAACCTACTACATAAAATTGAGTAAAAAATCTTATAATCCATGTTGAGAAGACTTATAGGCCTCCAGTTACTTAAATCACACCAGTCCCCAGATTTATAAATGAAAACAACTAATGCTGAGACAAAGTCCCGTACAAACCCCTCTTCCATCTCAGCTAAAGTATTAAAAACATGAGGTAATATGACACTTAATTCATCTACATATTGTTTATAAAATTCATGTGTCAAACCATCCACTCCTGGAGAGACCCCAGGTTTTAAATTAGCAATGACATCCCTGACTTCCAAGGCAGAGATAGGCCTTTCCAATTCTGCTATTAAGTCAGGATCTAAATGAGGAATTAAAAAAGGTATATTCCTTCCCCATGGCTTTAAAGAAATTGGTTTTGAACCTAAAAAATGAAATAGATGGGAATGAATGACATCCAAAATTTCCACATCTGAAGTTTTCAATCTACCACCTCTATCATATGTACCTTTCATAACTTTATGAGACACGGTACCCTTGCAGGCAGCATAAGGATCTGAATACGGCTGTTTATTCGTGTCATATCTAAAATCTGCATTCAGAAAGGCTGCCCTAGTAGAATGATAGGGAAACATTTTGGTTTTAATCTCATCCAACTGAGATCTGATCCTGCTATCCGAAACATTAGCTAAAGGCATTAGTTTATAAAACTGGTTTCTCAAATGCAAATAACATAAATAGTCTCTATTACCAGTAAACTTTCCAAAATCAATAAAAAACTTTTGAAAGTCAGCTTTGGTATCCACCCACCAATGCATCCAATCCTCATATAGTTCAGCCACCATTTTCTATAAAAGAATAATTCATCCAATTGTTGCTTTATCTCTGGTTGTTGTAAACAAGTATTCAACTTCCATCTCCTTTTAACTGCAGGAAATTTAAGAGGAATATTTTTTAAAGAAATGCCGCACAATAACAAAACACGGTCAGTAAATTCAGAAAAGGAAAGCTGGAATTTTTGAGGAAACAAAAACTGAGATACAAAAATAAAATCTATACGGGTAGATAAAGCACTTCTATAATACGTAGCCCCTTTATCCTGATGTAAAATTCTATATGCATCCTTAAGGCCTGCAAGTAATAGAGTGTCCTGAAGGGCATGTGAATCACAATACACTTTTTTCTGAACATTATCCTTAATCCTTAAATCCAAACCACAATTCATACCCCCTCCATGACTTGTTTTTCGGTAAAAAGAAGAGGTTTAATATTGTTAAACAAATCCACCCTAGCCACCTTACTTTGTAAATAGGTATTTATTAAACCCAAGGAAAAACCATGGCAACAGCAATCTACTAAAAAAGCTTGTCCAGGGGCAATAGCCACAATTTTCTGTACCTCAATATGAGAATCATGGAATAAAAACCCCAGACCATCTGCAGCATCCTCCCCAAATGTCCAGAAAGAAACTCCCCAGGGCCACAATTTCTTAGTATGAGAAACATCTTGTAAGGAATGCAACCTAGCTTCTTGTAAAAATATAACATCAGCTGTAATATCCTTACAAAAAGATACAACTGCAGCTCTTTTTTTAATGTTCTGAATACTCCAAACATTGAGGGATGCTACACGTAGAGAAGCCATATAACCAAATAATGAGAGTTACTCCTTATCCTTTTTCCTTTTTCTACCCACTTTTTTTTAACACCGCTACCAAGCAGAGTGGTGTCATCTTCACACTCCATTTCTGAAACAAACTCAGACCTGGATGAGGCATTAGATTCAGACCCAACATCCCCATCTTGGAGTAACTGAAAGATGTTTTGGAGTGGGATCTGTACAGATTGGGCTTTACACTTACTCTCAGATCTAGTCACCCTCTTAGGGAGTTGAAATTCAGCTCTGGGGGGGGGTGCATAGGTTGTTGAAGATCATGTACTGTTTCAGAAGACTTTGAAGAAATAAATTCCTCAGGTATATTCGAAGGGGGACCATCCTTACCCTGGGAAGAGTCTTGGCCAGTCTGATCAGGATCAGAGGCATGGGCATCAGACTGCCTGGCCGCCCTAGCCCATGATTCCTCCTCAGCCGGGGAAGAAGGCCTATGGGGCCTACATCTATCTTGGGCCTGATTGATAAGGGCATCCTTATCTGGGCCACCAGACCTATTTTGACCTGCCCAGGGACATTGATGGTACACATGACCCTGCTCGTCACACAAATTACAGCAAAATGTATTCCTGCAAACAGCACTGTCATGATCATAGTCCCCACATAAGGCACATCGTACCCTATCACAGGTACTACTAAGGTGCCTACCACTCCCAAACTTATAACAGGCCTTCGGCTGACCAGGATAAAAACATACCCCTCTATCTTTCCCCCCAAAAAAACTGTTCGGAATATGACGAACTTCATTTTCAACCATCTGTAACTTCACCTTAAACCTCCAATTCCCAGTCCAGATACCTTCTGAATCCATTATGGCTTCAGGAAGGCCCAAAACATCACATTTTTTTCCCAGCCAAAAGAGAATATCCCCCACATTTACACCCTCATTTCTGAACATAATATTTACGGTTTTAAAGAGGGGTTTAGTTAAAGGAATAGCCCAGAAAGGTGTCCACAAAGCAATCATTTTAAGGGATTCATATTTTTTCCAAAAAGCATCCAAGCCCATAAAAGTTTTAAAGTGAATATCAAAATAGTCTTCACCCCTAATATTGATGACATCAAAAATGTCAACTGCACGAAAGTGCATTGAATCTATTAACAAAGTCCTGGCCACATAAATCCTCTCTGGATGCTCCTGCAGCCATTGCGACAAGGAGCCTGCTCAACTTTATTGTTTTTAAAGAAATCCAAAAAAGGCCCACGCTGACATTTTCCTCCACTGGGACTGGGAGAAGTGTCCAAAGAACAAAGTCCAGAGGGTCCAGGCACAGCATCTAGCTTCACCGCCTCCACACCCAGCCCCTCATCCCTGAAGCCAGAGAAGGAACATCAATTGAAGGCATTTCAGTAGCTGGAGTTGCAGAAATGCCTATTTGACCTGCCACAGTGGGCTGAGAAGTAATGTTAGAAGTACCTGAAAAATCAACCCAGTCAGAGTCAGGAATCCAGCTACCATCTTCCCTCTGAATCCAGCCAGCCTTCGAAAGAGCCTTATCCTTCAACCAGTCGTCTCTCATAAAGGGAGCGACTTGCCCCAAAACTGAAATTGGTTTCCGCATTCCAGCAGCGTTCCTCTCCGATGCATCATAAATTACTGCGCAGTGCCCTCACTTCTGTCAGCCGCTTGCTGACTCACTAAATGAACTCCGGCACTGTCAGACTGACAGGAATCCCTGTCAGGCAGAGAAGCAGTTCCAGTCAGACAATCCTTCTCCAGGGTCACCACAGTAACCTGAGGCTGCACTTGTCAGGATGATAAAATCGCTGTCTCAGCTACCTCAATTCCAAGAGGTACATCAATTGGGACCGCCAAACAACTGTCACAACATTCTGAAGACATCTCAGTATCCCCATGAAGATCCACAGCTGAGGCCAGGGATAAAAACACCAGCTGCTCAGAAGTCACAACCTCCTCATCCGGCATCCAGACCCAGATTGACATCCATTCCATCGGACAGCAGCTCCCCGTACCAACGAGTTGGGGAATTTCCCTGGTGTCCTGGCCAAATTTCCCTCATTCCCTAAAAATACCACCAACAGCTTAATCTGGTTCAAGGTCAGTTGGCATTCATCTGTATACCCCTCCCCCTGGGTCGTGCCTGAAAATAGGCAGGATTTGTCTAGTGCACTTACCCGGTCAACAAAAACTAAATAAATAAATTATATTTCACAACCGTGTGTATTCCAAAAATCAATAATAATAAAATCATTTCTAAAGACCAGAACATAAGTACCCCAATTAGAAAATTTAATGTAAACGAAATACAAAAACTACTGAAACTGAAAACAAATAAAGTTACAGTACTGGATAAATTACATCTAAGGATCTTAAGGGAGGTAGTGGCAAAAGAAATTCCAGGGCCACTTTCCGACATCTGTAATAAGGGCCCCATATTCAGAGCCAGATGACAGCAAGCACACACAGGGGTGCCACGAGAAAACAATAGGGCCGGACGGCTCTGGCACCATATTCAAATGGATAGCACAATCTGAACTGACCGCACTATCCATTTGAATATCAAGCCATGGTAGTATGGCACACAGAAAGCAGTCACCATGCCTTATGCTGGGCTACTGGGGCACAGGGTTGAAGGCCACCGATAGGAGTCAAGTGTGGCACACACTGGTTAGCGCCATGACCCCTATGGGAGATATTCAGCCCAAAGATTCAGATGAGCCCATTAGGCATGCATGGTGCTAGCAGGCCATTTACATGTCCATTTATGGTCTCATCTGCATGCTACCACTGCAGCCGAGTGTACTGGGCCTGATCACCCTCTTCCCAGCCCCGATCCCTGTCCTTGTAAAAAAATGAATCCATAGTGGTCCAGCGGTCCCTCCAGAGCCCTGTTCCCTGTCAGTATGATAAAAAATAAATCATTGGTGGTCCAGTGGTCCCTCCCCAGCCCCAATCCCCATCAATATGATTTAAAAGAAATCACTGGTGGTCCAGTGGGACCTCCCCAGCCCCGATCCCCATCAGTATGATATGAAAGAAATAGCTGGTGTTCCAGCAGTCCCTCCCCAACCCCAAACTCTGTTTGATTAAAACAAATGACCTCCCTAGTGGTCTAGTAGTCCCTCCCTAGCCCTGATCCCCGCTGTTATAAGAAAAAAAAATCCCTGGTAGTCTAGCTCCCCCCCCCCAGCTCTGATCCCAGTCTTTATAAAATAAAACCAGCACCCCTGGTAGTATAGCGGTCCCCTCAACCCTGATCCCCAATCCACACATAGGTATAAAAAACATTCCTGGTGGTCCAGCGGTCTCCCCAGCCCCAATCCTTTGACAGAATATTGAAAACGCACCCTGATGTTCTAGCAGTCCCTCCTTCCTAACCCGAACCTCCCCTTATCAGTCAAGGAATGCCATCCTTGGTGATCTAGTGGATCCCAACCCCAACCTTGGCAGGCAGTGTCCAACCACCCAACTCCCCGTCCCAACCCTGAGGGCTGAAAACCAGCACAGCCCTCCGCTGACCACCATAGCCGGCTGCTGACTGAGCTCTTTCTGACTTAACCTGGACTATGATTCACAGATCTGGAACCCCTGCCAACTAGGGGATATCAAACAACCTGAACAAGTACAGCATAGGATCACTGAAATGTTACCAATACTACAGTGCCTCACCTATCTGGAGAGACTTGAGACCCTGGGCTTATTTTCATTATAGGCCAGAATACTAAGAAGGGATAGGCTTAAGATATTTAAAATATTAATGGAAGTTGAGTTGATGAGCAACTTAAAAATAGATATCTGTTACAAGGAGTGTAACTTATAGTCACACAATATTCCGATTATTCGGACAACAATACAAACAATAACAGATGGGGATTTTTTTACCCATAGAAACATAGGGACATAGAAGTTGTCTGCAGATAAACACCTTTTGTCCCTCTTGGTCTGCACTATTTACCTACCTATAGTGCCATCGCAGACCTTACTGAGTCTCCAGTTTGTGCCTCCTCTTGCCTTACCTCTGAGATCTCTTTGTGTTTATCCCACACTTTCTTGAATCCTGTAACTGTTTTAGCCCCCACCACTTCTGCTGGGAGGCTGTTCCAAGTATCAAACACCCTTTCCATGAAGAGGTACTTCCTCACATTTCCTCTCAGCCTCCCCCCTCCAGCTTCATCATTTGACCTCTTGTCCTCGAGCATCTTTTTCTCTGGAAAATGCTCCCTTCCTGTACCATGTTTATACCAGTGAGGAATTTGAATGTTTCTATCATATCCCCCCTTTCCCTCCTTTCTTCTAGGGAGTACATTTTTAATTCCTTAAGCCCCTCTTTATGAGGCTTCTGATGCAGGCCCTGCACCATTTAGGTTGTACCTCTTTGTACTGACTCTACCCTATATCCCTTCAGAGGTGGGCATTCCAGAACTGGATACAGTCCTTGAGGTGGGTTCTCACTAGTGATCTATACAGGGGTGTATTACTCTTTCTGCTGGTGATACGCCTGCCTATGCATCCAAGCATCCTGCTAGCATTTCCCACTGCCTTGCCACACTGTTTAGCTACAATCAGGTCATCAGAAATGATTACCCCCCAGGTCCCTTCTCTGTTTTGTGACTGCTAGTACTTCTCCTCCAAGTTGATACGTCGCCCCCAGGTTTCTGTGACCCAAGTGCAAGATTTTGCACTTTTTTGCATTGAAGCCCAGCTGCCAAACCCATGACCACTCTTCCAGCTTGTTTAGATCTTTTCTCATTCTTTCCACCACTGACTGACCCCCCCTCCTCCATGCATCTACTCTGCAAACAGGCATACCTTCCATTTCAGTCTTTCTGCAATGTCACTTATAAAGACACTGAAGAGGCCTGGGCCTAGTAGTGACCCATGTGGCACCCCACTGGTCACTTTGCACTCTCCAGAGTGGATGCCATTTACCACCATGCTCTAACTCCGATTGTCCAGGCAGCTCTACATCCATCTTATTACTTTATGACCCACTCCCAGGCTTCGAATCTTTCTCACCTCTTCTATGTGGAACAGTGTTTAAGGCCCTACTGAAGGTAGGCTATGTCAACCACTCCTCCCTGATCCACTTCTTTGGTTACCCAGGTAAAGAACTCGATCAGGTTCATCTGGCAAGATCTCCCCCTGTTAACCCATACTGCCTTGGATCCTGAAGACCACTGGAAACAAGGTATTCCCCAGTCCTTTCCTTCAGCAGTGATTCCATTACTTTGCCCACTACCAAAGTTATGCTGACAGACCTGTAATTTCCAGCCTCCTCTCTGTTTCCATTTTTGTGGAGTGGGACTACAGCAGCCTCCTCCAGTCTCCCGGGCCTCTCCCATTTCTAGTGACATGTTGAACAGGGTTGTCAGAGATGCAACCAACTCCTCCTTGAGCTCTCTCTGTAACCTGGGTGCACCTGTCTGGTCCCATTGTCTTGTCTACCCAGAGAGCAAGAAGGAATTGGAATAGGTTTCTGAGGGGATATTGCAGAAGCAGAGAACCACAATGCCTTCAGACTGAAACTAGATAAGCACATCATTGCTAAAAGAACGGAAATATGGACCCATTAATTTGGGGAACGGAATTTATGGGTGACATCTAGCCTTCTGTTGTCCTAAACTTAATATGTAGCACTCAGTACACATACATCATTTTTGACTATGTTTACTTATTAAAAGGGTGTTGAGGTCACTTGCTCAGGTGTTGGATAATGCAGGCAGCTCTTTCACTTCTGTGGGAGTGATCCCAACCTTTGTGGAAGTAGACGGTTTAAGCAAGAGGTAAACTTTAGAGACCTGGAAGTCTATTTTGGAGCCAGCCCATTTGGACTCCGGACCCAGTGCTTGTGATTCCAGATTTAGCCCTTCCCCTAAGTTTCAATAGCTGTTAAGTGGGCAGACAGTATACCGCATATTTATTTGTCTTGTTCCTCATTGTTCAAAATACAACATATAACCATTGCTTACGCTCTTACAACTGCACACTTTTCACTAACTACATATATTTTCACAAACAACAGCCCATTATATAAGTGGTATAAGCAAGCAGTAAGACATGGCAGCGTGGCCTTTATGCCAAGATAACAACCCACCCAGGGGCGTACCTGAGAGGGTGGTTATCTCAGGATAAGGCCCACCCTGGAGTGTCTTATTGCACTTGAAAAATGGCTCATAAGTAGTTACAAATTTTAGAAAAAACACAAACATACCAAAAAAACCAAGAAAATAATAAAAGATTGCTGTTCAAGGTACTACCTGCCACTAGGGGGATCTGTGATGTATTTAGCTGTTACTTCTCCCTGTTTCTCAATCCTTGCTGCCTTCTCTGAGGACTGGGAGTGAGAGTGTAACCCCCCTGTTGGGGGCTTACCAGTACAGCCCCCGAAAAGGCTCCTGTTTTGCCCTGGGGTTTGTTCCACCCCATTTCTTTTTTCCCCTGGTCCTTGCTGTCCCTTGGTAGCCCTGTTATTCTTTCACTGGCTCCTGCATAGTTTTTTCTTGAGTGGGTCTGTAGGAGCTGTAGCGCAAAGCCACCACCTGTGTTATGGCACTTCAGTGCAGTGCGAGCTCCACTCATGTGCAGAAGCGCATTTCTTGGTTGGCTATTTGTCAGTCTTTGTGGTTGTCTCTCCAGTGGTCCTAGTCCTGTTAAGCAGCAAAAAAGGGACTGGAGACCAGAGCCGGACCGGTGAGACAACGAAAGGAGCAACAGAAGAGTTTTTTTGGCGCACCAATCGCGTGTGAGGATTTGGGCAGCCTCATTAATATTCATGAGGCCATCTGAATATTAATAATCAGATTCCTGTCCAGCACCTAGGGGCTACAGATATTGGCACTAGCAACAGCTGAAAAAATAAATTAAATAAGTATGGTAATGGTGGGCCAGGGCAAAGTGGGCTCTGTTATTTTGAAGGAAAACGTTTAAATCAATGTGTCTATGTGGGCTACATTAAGGTGGTAAAGTAGAAACCTGTATTGCCAATAATGGGATTAAGTGTGTCTGCCTGGGGACTGTACAGAATGGCAGCAGTGACTGGGAAAGGGATGATCTAAAAAGTTGAATGAGGCAGTTGCTTAACCAGGTACAGGGGTGGCTACCAATCTATGGGAAAATATTTCAATAAAAGCAAAGTGTTTGGCTGCAGAAATAGTTTAAACCTGGGACACTGTTAAACTGCATGGACAGTGTTTACTCCAGCCACCATGTTTTGCAGGCATGTGACATCTGCCTCCCAACCACAGGGCCAGGACTTACCAGGAGGATCATGGGGCTTGTTAGACTCTTGGGGAAAAATATCAGGGACAATTCTGGCACCCTTTTGTGCCACCAATGAGGCATCGAGGGAGCCTCATATATATTAATTTGCTGTAAGGACAGTGGCTCCAGCCAATGTGGAGCTGCCATAAAGCTCCCAAAAGACTAGGACTTTGAGATTCTGAATCAGTCTGGGGAGAACCCCTCCACAGGGAGGGGGGCTCTTGCCCCTGTGAGAGAATGGGGATGTAAGGTTGGGAGACGGCTTGCCTGGGGGCTGCTGGCAATCTGTCCCCCAGGGACTGGGTGTTTGCCTTCCCCCATCTGAGGAGAATTGAAGGAGAATATGCAGGCAGCTCTGTGGCGAAGGAGAGCTGCAGGAATTCTGATGTTGAGGAGAGAAGTTGCACTACAGCGGTGAGATGATTGAGATGAAAGAAAAGGTTGTATCCGGTGCCTGGAAAAAGGACAAAGGTTGTGTCTTGGGCCTGGAAAAAGACAACGGTTATGTCCAGAGCCTGGAAAAAGGACAAAGGTTGCATCTAAGCCTGGGAAAAGACGGGTACTTTTGTCTGTACTTCATCGGTGAGGAAAGTGTTGGAAAAGGAAAAGGAGTGAACTGTGAAGAGAGAAAGCCTCTTCAGACTGGAGAATTGCTATGCACCTGCACGGTGAGAAAAGAGACTTTCGAAATGTCTTCTGAGACAGAGTTCTGGAATTGTGTGTGTGAACCAGAGTGAGAATGCAGCTGTGTTAAAGTTGAGAGACTGTGAATGCAGCAGGATGGACAGGTGCCTTTTGGGGTTGGGTACCTACTGTATGCTCCTGAGATACAGCAAGAAAAGAGACTGTTGTGGTAACCCTGAATTTTCAGCCTCTGCACTCCCCGGAGTCTGGGAACAGGGAAAGTAACAGAGACTGCTTGGCTACACACCATAGCAGGAAACTGCAAGATGATCTAAGGTTGCCATCTCAATTCCAGGGCCAGGTGGGGAACTTGCTAACCCCCATCAAGTGGGGTATGCTGGCTGCAGGGGACCAAGGCTCTTGTACCCGAGTGCTAGGGTGCTCTGACCTGTGAGGAAGCTGGGCCAAGGGGCCACACCCAGGTCTGGGTCCCCTGTGGTTGGCAGACTTTGCATATGTGCTCTGCAACAGGCCCACAACAGGCTGAAAGGGATAAGTTGCAAGACCTTCAATCAAGCCTGAAGATCCAGCTGCAGCCTTTGTATCCTCTTCCATTTCAGCATGCATACAGCCTGGTTCTACCTGTGCTGTTTCCATCCACCCCATGACTTCAGTCGACTGTGCCATCCAAGGAATGATTCTACAGAGCCATGAGTAAAAAAGCAGGAATTGCCCTGCAACATCCTGGGGGATGTATATGGTTATTGTGCAAGTATGCTCACTGACATAGAAAGCCAGTACAGTAAAGCAAGAAGGAGAAATGTAAAAAGTTGTTTAAATTTGCTTCAGCAAGTACACCAATGCAAGCTGGCCAGCTGCACCTCAGGCCTGCAACTGTAAGTTCTGGGTACCCAAGGACAGAATTAGGGGCGTCATTCTGGACGACTGGTACCAGTTGGGGGTTCTGGGTTTGGTAATACCTGCAGCAGTTAGTTAGGTAGATAGAATGGTGGCTACATTGTTTAATATGTGTGGGCCTGAATATAAAAGGGAAATGATTGGGGAAAAATTCTAAATCTTTAAATGCCAATTCAAATGCTTGTTTGGCCTCTATTCCACTTACCCCATCCTAACCATCCCCATGTAAATAAATTAAGTTGTTGTTTCAGAAAGAGCTGACTGAAGAGCCTGATTTTTAGTGAGTACCTATGTAGCTGAAATTCAAAATGCCAACTGTTTAAATGTGGGGAGGTTCAAATCCTGGAAAGTCCATGTCTGGGGTAACTGTTTTCGGGAGGTGGGTTGGTACGCATCCCAGGGGGTTGTACGATAGACATCATGCCCATTTAAATGAACTCTGGGTGGAGGCACCACTGTTTTATTTGTATTCTTGGGAAAGGACCCCAAGTAATATCAGCTAAGGAATCAAGGCCCCTTAACCTGCTTAGTGAACACCCAGGCAGGGGTAGTGGCCCTCCCTAGGATGGTGCCAGAGAGGGGCCACAAGAGGGACAGACTTCTATCTGTTTTTTTTTCTTATTCCACACTGTTTTATTGTGTTTAGAAGTTTGTCCCTTGTTACGGCTTCTCATTGTTTTCTGTTCTTATTTCCTGGTCCTTGCTGCCTGCTCTGAGGACTGGGAGAAAGTGTAACCACTGTTTCTGGTTGTATGTACTTTTTAAACTATTGTCCCTTGTTGTGGCTTGTGGCCATTTTCTGCTGATGTTTCACAGTCCTTGCTGCCTGCTCTGAGGACCGGGAATGAGTTACTGTAATCACAGAACTTGAAAGAAAGAATTTCTTTCATGTTCTGTGATGGTAATTCAGCGCTGCCTGTTTTCCAGTCTTCGCTGCCTACTTTAAGGACCATGTGCGGGTTGATCGGGTATGCAGGCAGGTGAATGGTCGGGGTGACTGAGGCGCTAAATGGGAGCACAGAGATAAAGCAAAATACATAAAAGTGAGGGAAAATGAGAAAAAAGGAGTGAATGTGATGGACTTGGAAGATTGTGGAGACAACAGATCAGGTGAGTGGGCAGTGGAGCACTTGGTTGGTAAAAAATAATGGCATCTATTTGAACTCTTACATTCTGAACTGGCTCCATAGTATCTGAGGTAATAGGGAAGGCTGGCACTAGTATTGTTTTGTTCCTGGGCATTATGCTGAGGTAAATGTATGGGTGCCAGCATCAGTCAGTCACAAGCCATGGTTTTCCCTACCCATTTTATAAAATGGGTCGGGAGATTTCAGTGTCCTGATTGGTTGAAAGGTATCGGTGGCCGTGTCCTTATCAGAACATATTTTGCCAACCGGCACCTCTTCAGCCAGTCAGGATATTTTACAATGGAAATCACAGTGCCAGCGTCCAGATTTTTCAAGTACATGGACCTGCCTGACCAACCAAGCTGCATGACAGTCACCTCCCCCTCAACACATACAACCAACTAGACAACAGTACCATGCACCGACACAGGAACTGTTAAATACACAGCATGTACGATCCTCACTTCTCAGCAAAATGTTTTAAAAATCAGAACTGTGCTTGCTGAACTTTAGAAACCCACCGTGTTCAGACCAGCAGCATCGCGCCTTCCACCGGGAAGCGGCTTTCATCCTGTACTGGCTGACACCCCCTGGTTCTGTAACCGTACCCATACCCAAATACACTGAACCAAAATAAAACATTTAAAAGGCAAAGTCTGACCTCTGCTCCCTGAGGTTCAAAAAAGAGCAACTCACAACCTCTACTTCACAAACAGGTGCCAGCGATCCTCCGAGCATCCCCGCATGATTGAAAGAGACGCCTTTTAAATTAAAACCAAGACCCATTCCTCCACCAGCCTTGCTGCCACACATATTTTATTTATTTATTTAACTACTACCACATAGTGAACACAGTTTGGCACATGTATGACTTCAATATGTTACACAAAACTGTGCTACGTAAAAGACCACTGTTACTGCAGCCGCTTAGGGACACGCTTGCTCCCGTTCCACCAGGCGGCAACTACACAAACATAGAAGAAGCATTTGGCTGTGATTTTACTGCCTGCTACAAAAGAAGAGACACTCTCTGCTGGAAAAAACAGAATAAAATGTATGTTTTTGTCTGGGGGGGGTGCTGGAATGCAGGATCATTGGCAGACACCCTCACCCTTACTACCAGTCACACTGGTCACTCCCTGGCTACAGACAGCTGCCATACAAAATGAGATGATGGATGAAAAAAAAACCTGAAAGAATGGTGTGAACAAAATATACAAAAGAATGATGAATCTGGGGAAAGAAACAGAATGTGTATGGGGAATTTCCATATATTCTGCATTACAGATGCAGGGACTATTTTTTCCATTTTTCTACTTTAATAAACCTAATTTTAACAGTTTTACTTATGAGACTTCTTTAAATCATTAACTTCATTTCCAGGGTAAGGCTTTTATAGGGGCACCCATTTTATAAGCGCAATAACCCACTCCGAGGTGTGGGTTATGGTCTGATAAGAGCACGCCCAGGTGCAAAAGGCACTCGGCGCAAGTGCCTCATGCCTTATAACACACCTGGGTGTGCTCTTATCAGGTCATAACCCACACCTCATCACGTGTTATTGCTTGCCTATGCTACACAGGCATTAAAGAATAATGCACTTCTTGTGAGGTTGTGGTAGTTGGCTATGACTCCTGCCACACTGCCACCTGAGGTGTGAATTAGTCCCTTATGGTTGTATAGCATGTCATGTTATCCCTTACATTTATTTGTTTTGTTTTTGATAACCAGGTAAGTGCACTAGACATAAAAATGCCTATTTTAGGTACAACCCTGGAGGGTACATGTTGAATACAATACAACAATAGTGGATACAATACGTCAATAGTTGGCAGCAGGTGCAGGTCAGAAAACAGTACATCAAAAGTATACATCACAGTGGACAGTAAATACAGCGTGGTATAAGACTAATACAAGTTACAAGCGCATTTCACATAAGAGCATTAGTTACAAGCAGTTGAAGTAGCACTACAATCTGAATGGGAAGAACTATTGAACGATATAGGAATGCAACAGTGTAATAGAGAAAAGACATTTATACAACATAATAAATACAGCAGTTGATAAAAAGTACAGCAGCAGGAATTATTATAAGACCAGCTAGATATCAGGTAGGCAAGTATTTAACATTATGGTCACTGTTGAGGAGAGGAAGTAATAGCATTAGCGCCTTGGCGTGGGGCAGACAGAGCAAAATGAAGCAGAAAGGACTAAGAGGGTAGGAGGGAATGCATTAAGCAGAGGTGAGAGGTGAGCATAGAGGTGTGATGGGGGCAATGTAAGTGAGATAGCCTGGAAGGGGACTGTGAACATGGGTGAAGGAGAGGGGTTTAAGGCAGATTAATGCATAAACAGGGGAATGATTTAATTAGGTGATTGCGAAGTTGCTTTTTGAACCAAGCATGACTAGGAGCCAATCAGATGTCTAGGGGAAGTAAGTTCCAGTATTGTGATGCAGGCAGTAGAAAGCACAGACTCCCATGGACGTTTTGCACCTAGAGATATGGTGGGGAGTTTGGTCCACCAATCTAAGGGCATATAGAGTTTTGTGGGTGCAACTTGATGGCTAAGGATAAGGGGGTTCTTGTTCTGATGATGCCATCAATTAGTGAGTCAAAGGAAAGAAATCAGTGGGCAGTGGGGGAGGGCCATTTTAGGTTGGCATAAAGCTGACAATGGTGCATGCAGCTAGGAGATGCAGAGGCGAAGTGGCAAATATTATTGTATGTGGTGTCCCACTTGTGGAGAGTGGCTTTTGAAGCACCAACATATGTGCCCGAGCCATATGCAAGGGCTGAGAGTAGAATAGCCAGGGCAATGGCTATCCTAGCAGAAGGGGTTAAGGCATAGCTAGTTTTGTATGCAATTCCAATTTTGGCATTAACTGATTTACAGGTGGCAGAGATATGCTGATCATAGTAGTCAAGGGATGCATCAAGTGTGATGCCAAGATATTTGAAGGAGTTAACACTGCCCAATAGGAAGCCATCTACACAAGAGATTGTGAGTCACCCCTGGCTAGTTCTAAGTCTGACGGGAAAACCAAAGAGCATGGCCTGAGTTTTACCAACGTTAAGAACAAGCTTATTGTTAGAGAGCCAAGATTGAATGCGAAGGAAGCTGGATGAGAGAGAGAGAGAGTGGTCAGAGATGTTCTTTGAGCTGAAATAAAGAACCAGATTGTCTGCTTACAGCAAGGACAAGCAAATAGGAGTATGCAGAGAGATATTGTTAATGAAAATGGAGAAAAGAAGGGGGCGAATAATGGAGCCCTGGGGAACTCCGATATTTATAGAAGTGAGATCCAAGGTTGCAGAGTTGAATTTCTTGATCAGCTGTCTGACAGATGACTATTGAACCAGGCCACAATGTCCAGAAAGAAACCCAGAGATAGAAGTTTGAAGAGGAGAAGGGGTGGTCAACCAGGTCAAAGGCCTTAGTTAGATCTATAAAGACTGCACCTGTCAGAAGGCCATCATTCACGGCAATTTTGGCAGCTTTAGTGAATTTTAGGAGGGCTGTGGTAGTGCTGTTGCCTTTATGGAAATCATGTTGGGAGTAGGAGAAGAGGTTGTGATTAAGGAGAAAGGAGATGGTTTGTTGGGACACAAGTGTCTCTAGGATTTTGCTAAGGACTGAGAGGATGCTGATAGGTCGATAGTTTGAAATGGACTTGGGATCACCCTTTGTGAAGAAAGGGGTGATTCTAGCAATTTTCCAGATGCTAGGGACTGTGCTATGGCAGAGAGACAGACTGAAGATTTTCACCAGAGGTGAGACGATAAAGGGAGCAGCTAGTTTCAGGAGCCTAGGCTCTAGGCCTTCAGAGCCAACACTAGTACAGTCAGAGATGGCATATAATAGTTCAAGGACATCTGCCCTGGTTATGACGTGGAACCAAAAAGGAGGGCGCATGTGCAAGGATTCGGCCACAGAGTGGGGGCTGGAGGAAGAAGTGGAACAGTAAGATGATGTATACTTACATACGAGAAGTGAAAGTTAAAGGAGTTTGCAATGGTGGCTGGATAATTACAATGCACAGCATTTAGGACCACGTCATTAGTTGATTGGGAATGTTTGGCTCCAAGGAAGGCCTTAATGTGTGACCATAATTTCCTTGAGTCACCTGCAGCATCTATCAATAGTCCTTTGCAAAAGGAGTTCTTTGCTAAAGTGAATATTTCTTTTACATGCTTTTCTCTTTGTCTTACAGTCACAGAAATCAGACGTGAGACCAGAGATTGTATAGCGCATCCAGCTTTGTCCCTGGCTCTAAGTTGTACTAGAAGATCTTTCTTGAGCCACTTAGTTAATGCACCACAGATTCAACATGAGATTAAGGGGGTGCGCATGTCGTGGAGTGCCCAAAACATAGTTAAAAAGTGGTCAAGAGCTAACTGACCATCAATGGCTGTATAGATGCAAGACCAATCAAACATAGAGAGATCATGCAGAAATCGAGTATGATTTAAATTGGCAAAGTTGTGGAAAGAAATAAATTGGGGGGGGGGGGGTTGTCCTAGCATGCTGAACACAATAAACTGGAAAGTGATCAGTTATGGCATCAGAGAGAGTACCAGTAGCAGTTTTTCTGTCAATATGATTTGTCAGGGCCCAGACAATTAGGATATGAGATCTGAAAGTGGACATGACCCTTGTGGAGTCAGTGATGAGTTGGTGGAGATTGTGTCACTGAACTGAAGTGTGAAGGGTTTTGTTGGATTTGCCAAGCCAGTTAAGGTTTAGATCACCTAGGATGAGAACTTCATTCTGACCAGCAGTCAAGGCAACCTGGGAGAGAAGTTCACCCAAGCTGGTGATGCCCCCAAGTGAGGGGTTGTAGGCGCATGCAATGTAGTTTCTTTGTGCCTAGGGCATGTTCAGTGGGACTGTTCTCTTTGGAAAAGAGAAGGCTTGGACTCCTGATTACAGTATTTTAGTATCTAAAATGGATAACACCATCAGACCAAATGTAGATGTTCAAGATGTACACTGATGAAAGAGTAAGCGGTCACTCAATGTCATTAAGGGAGAAAGATTCAAAAGAAACATCTGGAAGTAGCACTTCACAGAATGAGTGGTAATCACCTTGAATAGACTGCAAAGCAGAGTATCTGGGGTATCAGCTGATACTGCAATGACCTTTGTGCTCAGATTCAACAAATAATTTGAAGAAAACAGAGTGACAGGAGCTTCCACTGAGCTGATGGGAGTGAAGAACTCCCACGGAGCTGGTGTAGTGAGCAACTACCACTGAGCTGCTCAAGTGAGGTACTCCCACTGAACTTGTGAGAAGGAGGAGCTCCCTCGCACCAGCATCTCAGTGGGAGTTCCTCAGTCCAGCAGCTCAGTGAGAGTTCCTCACTCCAGCAAACTCAATGGGAATTCCTCACTCCAGCAGCTCACTGGGAGTTTCTGTCTCCCACCAGCTCAGTGGGAGTTCCTCTCTCCAACAAGCTCAGTGGGAGTTCTTCACGCCAGTAGCTCAGTGGGAGTTTATATCACCTACCAGCTCAGTGGAACTCCTACTGAGCTGCTAGAATGAATAACTCCCACTAAGTTGCTGGATTGAGGAACTCCCACTGAGTTGCTGGAGTGAGAAACTCCCACTGGGCTGCTGGAGTGAGGAACCTTCATTGAGCTGCTGGAATGAATAACTCCCACTGAGTTGCTGGAGTGAGGAACTCCCACTGAGCTGCTGGAGTGAGGAACTCCCAGTGAGCTGCTGGAATGAATAACTCCCACTACGTTGCTGGAGTGAGGAACTCCCACTGAGTTGCTGGAGTAAGGAACTCCCACTGAGCTTCTGGACTGTGGAACTCCCACTGAGTTGTCGTAATGAATAACTCCCACTGAGCTGCTGGAGTGAGGAACTCCCACTGAACTGCTGGAATGAATAAGTCCCACTGAGTTGCTGGAGTGAGGAACTCCCACTGAGCTGCTGGAATGAATAACTCCCACTGAGTTGCTGGAGTGAGGAACTCCTACTGAGCTGCTGGAGTGAGGAACTCCCACTGAGTTACTGGAGCGAGGAACTCCCACTGAGCTTCTGGAGTGAGGAACTCCCACTGGGCTGCTGGAGTTAGTAACTCCCACTGAGTTGCTGGAGTGAGGAACTCCCACCGAGCTGCTGTAATGAATAACTCCCACTGAGTTGCTGGAGTGAGGAACTCCCACTGAGCTGCTGGAGTGTGGAACTCCCACTGAGTTGTCATAATAAATAACTCCCACTGAGCTGCTGGAGTGAGGAACTCCCTCTGGGCTGCTGGAGTGAGGAACTCCCACTGAGTTGCTGGAGTGAGGAACCCCCACTGAGCTGCTGGAGTGAGGGACTCCCACTGAGCTGCTGGAATAAATAACTCCCACTGAGTTGCTGCAGTGAGGAACTCCCACTGAGCTGCTGGAGTGAGGAACTCCCACTGAGCTGCTGCTGTAATGAATAACTTCCACTAAGTTGCTGGAGTGAGGAACTCCCACTGAGTTGCTGGAGTGAGGAACTCCCTCTGGGCTGCTGGAGTGAGGAACTCTCACTGAGCTGCTGGAAGGAATAACTCCCACTGAGTTGCTGGAGTGAGGAACTCCCACTGGGCTGCTGGAGTGAAGAACTCCCACTGAGTTGTTGGAGTGAGGAACTCCCACTGAGTCGCTGGAATGAATAACTCCCACTGAGCTGCTGGAGTGAGGAACTCCCACTGAGCTGCTGGAGTGAAGAACTCCCACTGAGCGGCTGGAATGAATAACTCCCACTGGGCTGCTGGAGTGAGGAACTTTCACTGAGTTGTTGGAATGAATAACCCCCATTGGGCTGCTGGAGTGAGGAACTCCCACAGAGTTGTTGGAATGAATAACTCCCACTGAGTTGCTGGAGTGAGGAACTCCCACTGAGTTGCTGGAGTGAGGAACTCCCACTGAGCTGCTGGAATGAATAACTCCCACTGAGCTGCTGGAGTGAGGAACTCCCACTGAGCTGCTGGAATGAATAACTCCCACTGGGCTGCTGGAGTGAGGAACTTTCACTGAGTTGTTGGAATGAATAACTCCCATTGGGCTGCTGGAGTGAGGAACTCCCACAGAGTTGTTGGAATGAATAACTCCCACTGAGCTGCTGGAGTAACAAACTCCCACTGAGCTGCGGGAGCGAGGAACTCCCACTGAGCTGCTGGAATGAATAACTACCAATGAGTTGCTGGAGTGAGGAACTCCCATTGAGCTGCTGGAATGAATAACTCTCACTGAGCTGCTGGAATGAATAACTCCTACTGGGCTGCTTGAGTGAGGAACTCCCACTGAGCTGCTGGAATGAATAACTCCCACTGAGTTGCTAGAGTGAGGAACTCCCACTGAGCTGCTGGAATGAATAACTCCCACTGAGCTGCTGGAATGAATAACTCCCACTGGGCTGATGGAGTGAGGAACTCCCACTGAGTTGCTGGAATGAATAACTCCCATTGGGCTGCTGGAGTGAGGAACTCCCACTGAGCTGCTGGAATGAATAACTCCCACTGAGCTGCTGGAATGAATAACTCCCACTGAGTTTGCTGGAATGAATAACTCCCATTGGGCTGCTGGAGTGAGGAACTCCCACTGAGTTGCTGGAATGAATAACTCCCATTGGGCTGCTGGAGTGAGGAACTCCCACTGAGCTGCTGGAATGAATAACTCCCACTGAGTTGTTGGAGTGAGGAACTCCCACTGAGTCGTTGGAATGAATAACTCCCACTGAGCTGCTGAAGTGAGGAACTCCCACTGAGCTGCTGGAATGAATAACTCCCACTGGGCTGCTGGAGTGAGGAACTCCCACTGGGCTGCTGGAATGAATAACTCCCATTGGGCTGCTGGAGTGAGGAACTCCCACTGAGTTGCTGAAATGAATAACTCCCACTGTGCTGTTGGAGTGAGGAACTCCCACTGAGCTGCTGGAATGAATAACTGCCACTGAGTTGCTGGAGTGAGAAACTCCCACTGAGCTGCTGGAATGAATAACTCCCACTGAGCTGCTGGAGTGAGGAACTCCCACTGAGTTGCTGAAATGAATAACTCCCACTGTGCTGCTGGAATGAATAACTCCCACTGAGCTGCTGGAGTGAGGAACTTGCACTGAGCGGTGGTGGTGGTGGTGGTGGGGGGAGAACTGTCACTGATCTGGTGGAGAGAGAAACTCCCACCAATCTGCCGGAATGAGTAACTCCCACTGAGCTGTGGTATCAAGGATCTCAATAGGTCAATGATCCCCCACACACAAAAAATATATATGTATGCATGTAACCTAACCATTCCAGGAAATAATGGTCAAATATTAGTAAAAAAAGCCTGCAATCATTGGTGTTACTGAGGATAAGGCTCAATAATTTGTAGACTTTCAGATATTCCAAGCACATAGCTTATTCAACAGAAACTGTGTACCTTTACATCAAAAGTAAAATTAGGAAATCTGTTTCATGCACTTTAAAACTAATTTCCCCTGAAGCAAAAATGTCTCAGAATGATTACCAGTAGGACTAGTTGCTGCAAATTTAGTAAAGAAATAGCAATGGTCTTTGTGAAGTCATCCAGTAAAGCATGTCAGTACTATTTCCGACGTCATGACATCTGAAGACCTGCAGACGTGACTTTGGAACACAGTGGCAATGGCATGGAAAGATCATTTTGTACTTGGAAGCAAGTGAGCTTTCCATTTAGAAATAGATTAGAGTAATCCACTTTAATTTATTCTGCATGACATAGTGGTGTGCCCCAGACTTGCAGTTTAAATAAATCATGCCAGTACTCTGTAGCACATCAAGCCCTGAATAAACACAATGTGAGATAGTCTTCCCAGCTGTGCCTACAATGCATAATTACAGTAACTAGCCTTAGTTCATTATTGAAATGAAAGTATTTGTTTTATTGGGATGTGGAAAGAATTCCAATTTAGTTTCTTTTTTCTTTGCAAAATATGGTAAAACACTGTATTGATAAGTGTGTGAAATAAAAACATTCAGTGGCTCCATTGCAGCACACAACAGAGTAGTGTCACATGAGCGGGCATAAATCTGGAAATAACTTGGGGTCTGTCACTGAAATACTGTGCAAATGGTTGGGAACGGAACATGTGGGAGTCACTACATGACACATTACAATCATTCCTTGGTAAGAGGGGGCTAGGGTATTGCATGCATTTAGTACACTCAGAGGCAGCAAATCAAAAATGCAGATTGGAAAAAGGACAGGATGTGGGATCCAAAAGAATACAAGAAGAGCAAATTTCCAAACTGATTGATTTCTGCATCTCACTCCAAACCACACACATGCAATCAGGAGCCTCAAACCCAGCGCAAAGCATCATGGGTATAAAATCCATAAAGAATACAAGGAGAGAACACATTTTCAAATTGTTTAGTTTCTGTATATCCCTCCAAACCACACACATACACTCAGAAGCCTCAAACCCAGTGTACAGCATCATGGGTATGGCTGTCTTATAGATGGTAATCAGCAATGTTCCCAAGGAGACCTTGGTCTAGTTAACTCCCTTATTGCCAAGACCCCTGGCGAAGAGGTCTTAGTGGCCTCAAAGCACTGGGCTGTTTGCACTTTATCTGTACGTGAACCATTACATTTTAAGAATGTATAAAGATGACACTTTGTTTGCTTTTCAAAATATAAAAAAATAAATATTTTTTTAACGCTAGGCTGGAGTACTGTATCTTTATTCTTCTTGCCAAGAACATAGTATAATGACTTGAATAGTTTTTTTTTTGTTTCTTTTTGTTTGTTTTCTATTACTGGTCCAAAATAAGTATCCATTTATAAGAGTATGAGCCCTGTTTGATAAATGAGTGCTCTGCTATGCCATGCAGCTCCAAATGTCAGTACTAGAACAATGTTATCACATCAGTCTCTTCTGTAACGAGTTATTCTTTTAGTAACAAGACAAGTCCCACTAGGCCCAGGGCCTGTTTTCAGTGGCAACCCAAGGACACTGGGAAGGTTAAGTGCTTTACTCAGGGTCACACAGTATGCAAGAGGAGGTTGTGGGTATCAAACTCTATTCTGCTGGATGTATCAAGATGATTCACAGCTCATTACTGTAATGTCTAGGCTGTTCTGCCAGTCCTATGCTGTGATTTAACAGCACGACACAGTCCTACTACACAATGCAATAACACAAAGACCAAGCAATAGAAAACAGCACACGGGAGTAAAACACAAACAAGGGATATGGAATAAGGTTTATTAGGGAAGGCAGGAACAAGGCTCTGGGGAAGGAAAGGGAAGGGTTAAAACATAAATAATTGCCAATCCCTGCAATCACCTCAACAACCCCCCCCCACCCCTCATCATGTCAGTCCCTCACAGACCCAGCTAACAGGCACAGCAATTATACTATCTCCACAGTCCCTAAGAGCCCCCTGTATTCTACTGGGTAACACACTTGTTGAATCATCATAGGCCCAATTAAAATTAAAGGGATCCCTATTTGTAATACAGAACAAGGTCAAATGGCCAAAATGCAGGTCTTCTACTTGAGCACTCCTAAAAGAGACAGTCCAGTCCTGCCTTAACTATCTAATTAAAATGATTGGGACAAAGGTCTGATTCAGTACTCATAGTATGCAGATCAAATCAGACCCTGAAAGGTTTCAGATGTATAATGTTGGTCTCTCTGGTGTGCAGTAGCTGCAGGTTGCATGCTGTGGCTCTTTACTGTATCATAGCTGACATAGCCACGTGACAGGCTTGTAGGCCTGTGATGATTCACCAACAGTGGCACCCAGCAGAATATAGGAGAGCTCTTAGGGACAACGGAGAGGAGAAAAAAAAAAAAGGATAGTGGTGGTGATTTACCCTTACCGTTGGGAGGGAATGGCCCCACTGCAACCCCTCCCCCTGCTGGCAACACTGTCTGTTGGGGTCCCCCCATTGAGCTTTGCATGTGGCCCCAGCAGGGCAAAAACTTCCACTGGCTGAGGGAGGGAGTGGGTGAGATTGAGAGAAAGAGAGACACACATAGACATACATACAGACAGACAGAGACTCAGCTGTTGAGTGCTTTGAAGGAATGAAGTGTGAGTGTGTGTGTGTGTCTGTGTCTGTGTGTGTGTGTCTCTCTCTTTTCCCTTATAGCAGCACCACTTGGGTAAGTCAGTGTCAGTGAAGTGTTGCAAGCGGTGTCTGTGTGGCTGTGGCTCTATCATCTGCCACAAGGTATGTGGGTCACGTAGACACAGAGGGAGCTCCTGTGAGACACACACACACGCGCACGCACACACACACACACACACACACACAAGCATATGCACTTCCACACAGTAAAGGCAAGTATGCACAGTACATGTTGTACAAGATGCTGCAAATTTAATTTTTCTACCAAGTTCCCACTTCCTCCAGGTAATTGAGAAATATGGTCTTCTACTCTACTCGCTACCACTTGACAAAGTTTAAGACTGAATCATCAGCTATGTGCCCTGATAGAAAAATAATTTTAATAGTATTTAGTCAATCAAATAGTTAGCTGGGGCCAGTCAACACATTTAACTGGTGATACACAAGTATGGTCATACTGCATTATAAACATTTTTATCACTAAGGGTTAGAGAAATAGGCCATTGGCAACTTCTGTTTGGCCTTAAACCATTACATTTGGTTTGACTTCCAGAATTCAGCAAAACTATTTCATCTACAAATACAGTAATTGTCTTGGTGCAACTTGGCCAGAAATAGGGGGTAAGAAAGTCTTAAGGTCAGCAATAAATAGAAATTATCACTTACTAGTTGCAGGTGCTGTTGGCATGCATCTGCTGTGGATTGCTGTTTGTGGTGTGACTAAGCCTGCAAATCCCATCAAGACAGCCACAGCCCAGTGTGAGCTATTTTAATAGTTACTATTCATCGCTGACCTCAAGACATACTCTATACTCCCATGTAGTCTCTGCTTTACATGCATGCTACTTTCTATATTTTTTTTGTGTCTGGCTACATTGATTTTCAAATTACATAAACATAACCCCACCCCCGCAAAAAACAAACAAACAAGTTATGCATCAAGAAATCCTAACAATTCAAAAGATATTGAATGTACGGCATTACATTGCATGTGAGGGATCTTCATTAACTGATACCAACTTTGTGTGCTCCGTGTTCTCAGTGGCACACCAGATCATATGGGGCTTGCTGGTAATGACAATGTGAAAGTTGTTAGCATTGTCATCAGAGACAGGAGCTGCCTCACTACTGCTGAGGTGGTATGCCAGACTATAGGGCTAGTGCCAGGGGACAAAGTCCAGATAGCCTTGCCACCAGGAGGTATAGGAGTGGGACTAACAGTACATGATTAAGCAATAAGATCTCACCGAGTGTTAGTCAGTGGGAAAGTTACCTGTCCTCCTGATGTGGTGTGACATGAGGTGCAGCCATATGCCTTAAACCTCAAAGGAAATGGGTAAATCCCACAACAACCCTTGCCATGGAGTGCATTATTGTGATAATAAAATTGACCCAGTTGTGAAGAACAGTAAAACACAAAATTAATTAGCTGCAGCCAGTCAACACAATTAACTGGTGGTACTCAAGTATTGTACTGTATTATAAACATTCTTATCAGTAAGGGTTAGAGAAATAGGCCATTGGCAACTTCCATTTGGCTTTAAACCCATACATTTGGTTCGGCTTCCAGAATTCAGCAAAACTATTTCATCTACAAATACAGTAATTGTCATGGTGCAAGTTGAGACACAAATAGGGGTATGAAAGTCTTAAGGTCAGCGATAAATAGAAATTATCGCTTACTAGTTGCAGGTGCTGTTGGCATGCATCTGCTGTGGATTGCTGTTTGTGGTGTTATGACAGAGCCTGCAAATCCCATCAAGACAGCCACAACCCAGTGTGAGCTACTGTAATAGTTACTATTCATCGCTAACCTCAAGACATACTGTATACTCCCATGTAGTCTCTGCTTTACATGCATTCCACTTTCTATATTTTTTCTGTCTCTGGCTACATTGATTTTCAAATTATATAATCATAACCTCCCCCCCCCGGAAAAACCAACAAGTTATGCATCAAAAAATCCTACAAATTAAAAGATGTTAAATGTATGTCATTACACTGCATGTGAGGGATCTTCATTAACTGATACCAACTTTGTGTTCTCAGTGGCACACCAAATCCTATGGAGCTTGTTGGTGATGATAATGTGAAAGTTGTTAGCGTTTTCATCAGAGGAAGGAGTTGCCTCACTGCTGCTGTGGTGGTATATCAGACAATAGGGCCAGTGCCAGGGGAAATGTCCAGGTAGACTTGCCACCAGGAGGTATAGGAGTGGGACTAATAGTAGATGTTTAAGCAATAAGATATCACTGAGTATTAGTCAATGGGAAAGTTACCGTTCCTCCTGATGTGATGTGACATGAGGTGCAGCCATATGCCTTAAACCATATAGGAAATGGATACATCCCACAACAACCATTGCTATGGAGTGCATTATTCTGATAATAAAATTGACCCAGTTGTGAAAAACACTAAAACACAAAATAATTAATTAATCATTACATAATGATGTGATACATCCACCAGTCAATAAAATAGTCCTTAATTCAATTATTTTACACAGCTTAAAGTAGATTGTTTGTGTCACAGAAGTTGATTTCTTCTTGTCTATCTGATTCCAATACATGTGCTTTTAAGAAGTACATAAGCAATTTTAAAGCACTTAGACTCTACTTTTCTTTCCCCCCCCATTTCCTTTTTTGCTTTTTCTTTCACCCACCACAACAGGTTTGCACTGTGGCAGAGCCTGGCAATGACAGGCAGGGGAAGAGGTTTGGCAACTGGGCAGTCACGCACCAAGAGACATGGATTCCACATGGGTTGCCAGAGTCTAGTGCAGACAAGCATCAGGTTCTGGTGGTATGGGACTCAGTTTTTAGATTTGCAGACTGGAAGATGTTCAGGCATTATCCAGAGAACTGCTTGTTTTGTTGCCTGCCAGGTGCTAGGTCTGTGGATCTCACTTCAAATTGCTGGTGGGGATGGGGGAAGAACTGGTAGCTGTTGTTCATATTGGGGAGCCTGCAACACCCATTAACAGGCCAACAGCAGGTGAAACGATCAATATAAACCCTTTTCTATGAGAAAACAAATGCAAATGTGTTGCAGGCAGGAAGACACCTTAACTATGGCATCAGAGGTACTGTAGATCTAGTCCACTCCCGTGGTCTTAATATAACAGGATTGTGCTCCTACAGTCTTCTTTCCATGGCAGTTCATAGGGAGTAAAAAACCATGCCAATATGTTTATAATTATAGTTCTTGACTCTACATAGTCATTTGTTTTAAAAAGTTTCCAATGTTTCTTTCTAATAATACTTCTTAGATTATTTTCTTATTAATAATTCAATGTCACATGTGAATATTCTTTCTTAGTTCCATAATTACCTGAATGGCTACTTTTTAGTTTTTGATACATTATAATAACAATATTCTTGTGACCATTGGTGAGCTCCCTTATATAGTCAACATGCACTATACTACTTTAACACGGTACTTCTGCATTTACTTCCACACATGTGAGATGGACTCTGGTCCGGCGAGAGCATGGCAAGAGCTCCGAGTATTCTTTTTCTCCCTCTTGCCTCACTTCCTTTGCTCTGAGCAACTTTATCAGCTATGACCAGAACTTGTATATTTTTGTAAATATCCCTCTACTGCCACATTTTCATTTTCTACCTTTTGTCTTGCATTTTAATCCACCCATTTCAAAAATGTGTCATAATTGTGAACTGATTTACAAGACAATTCAAATCGAGATGTAAGGTTTGTTTGGGGGTTACAGTCCCACCATACTCCACCCTGTCATAGCTAACTAACCTTTGGTGGGGGCCTTAGCTGAGGGTGATTTATCTTGTATATCAAGGTGCCTCTAGCAAGAGAATGAATGGTAATGGGTTACATGGTAGTGGGGTACAATCCTCTGAGAAGCTGTCTCTATCCATTTCCCTCCCCAAGTCACCCTTCCCAGCAGTACCACACCAGCAGATAAACAGTCATTGGCAGCACAAGGTGAATGGGAACAAACACATCACTTTTTGGGCAGTAATTGAATATCTGCTCTGCCCTTCTTAATGAGACAGGATCATAACAAGACTTTTTTGAAAATCTGGTGTCCAAATATTAACAAACAACAAATTCATGAGCCTACATTACATTTTGCTAATGCAGGTTCCTACTTTGGTAATTTTCCATATTTTTACACCAAATTCCTCACCTGCAGCCCTATCGGCTCTAGCCAGACTTTGTTTTTTCTTGCTTCCACCATGTTTGAATGAAAACAAAAACACAAGGTGCTGTGTCAGCATGTGTCTGAAGACAAACAAAAGAAAAAAAAAACAGTAATATTAAATACATGCTGAAAATAGAGTTAGAATTGATGTCTTGACATTAGGTCTTCTTCAGGAACTATCTAAAAGAGGATAAAAAATAACTTTGCTTTTTTTTTCCTATTTAGGTAATTCCTGAGGAAGACTTGTGGTCAAAACTTCAGTTCTTACTCTAGTTTCTTTTTTTGCATTATATTTTTATTGATTTTGTAAGTCATATCACTCACATTACAATGTAGAAGAGGAAGGAGTAACATCCAGAATACATACAGTTCAACCCACAAGTGTTACACAAATGATCATAATACCCCCTCCATACTTATTACATCAAAGGGGGATGTTTCGTCTTTAATATCCAAAATTCCAGTCCACCAGCATACAGCCTAATAAGAAATCTGAAAAGGGCACCATCCTGTTAGACCTGTCATAGGGTGCAACAGTGTCCATAATTCAATACCAGCAAAGATATGTATATATATATAGTAGAGCCCTTCCACCTTCCAAATACAGTGTAGCCCCTACACATAATTAAGAAAAATACAAGCATCAGTCCATTCCCTACAAACACAGCTCTCCAGAGAAAGTCCCAAAGGAAACTTAGGATACATAAGGAAGGATCCCCATTATGCAATACAATATATGCATACAGCTTTAGTTAAGAAGTAAACATTTTAACAGTTCAGGTATATAGCCCCGGAACAAAGAAAAAGTTACAGTTCACCTGCCAGTCCAATCGAAAAAATGTCCATAATGTCCCCGTAAAGTCGTTTTAGTACAGGAATGAACCGCAAACCCAAAATTAGCAAGCTCCACAAAGCTGATTTAACAGGCCTCAGAGGGCCTTTGAGTGCTCACTGCCACAAACCCCACAATAGAAAGATACCATACAATCATCAGTCTTCCCTCGATGAGAGATCTCCATCTTCAGCAGATTACTCCGTGCCCTTTTCCATCAAGTGTAAGATTTTTTCCAAGTCCTGTGGATCGTTGAACGAATACGACTGTCCTTTCCAGGATAAGCGCAGTCGTGCAGGGAAGATAAATTGGTGATCCACATTCAAGAGTATCAGTTTACCCCGAACCCCATCAAATGCATTATGCCTCTGTCTTGTACTGTATGTCAGGTCTGGATAAATACTTATTTTAGCTTGGTCATATCAGAGCATTCTCCTTCTAAGAGCGACCTGCAAAACTCTGTCCCGGTCTCCAACACCACGGCAAATTATGAAAATTGTTCTTGGGTATTAGCATCCACTGGTGGCCTTCTGGGGTTAATATGATAGGCTTTTTCAAATGCAAGAGGGGGTTCCTTCTCATCGGTCCCCAAGATCGTAGGCAAGAATGATTTATTAAAGCCCAGGCAATACTCCCCTTCGATTTTCTCTGGTAAGCCCAGAAGGTGTAGGTTTCTCTCTCTTGTTTGATTTTCCAACAGTTCCATCCGTTGGTTCAGTAGCCCATTCTCTCTGAGTAGTTGGGTGGTCATTTCACAGGCCTTCAACACAGCCCCCTCATTCCGCTGTACCATGTCCTCACAAGCATCCATTCTAGTCTCTAATGCCGAGACCCAGGGGGTAAGTACATCAAGTTTTTTATCAATGTCCTGCACGGTTTTAACAAGTTGGTTCAGTGTGGCTTGAATAGTCGTCAGTGAGGTTCCCTCCATTGAGGTAGCAACTGAGGGCATGGCTTCATCGAATCCACTTGGCCCCTCACCATGAGGAGGTTGTGTCCTCTTGGGAGCAAAAAAGTTGCTTGTGGCAGCAGCATTTCCTTGATTTTTTCCCATATTCAGTTTCTATCACCCTTTAGGGATCCCTCAGAGTATTTAGAGAGTAAGATCCTCAATAAAATTGTAAAATTAGGCTTAAATAAAATAAAATCTCACAGAGCTCTACAATGTGGTTGTGTCCTGCAAGCTGCTGTGATGACCAATTGACCAATCAGGAGTCGGGATTCTTTCTTGCCATTGTATAATATTGCATATTGCTTGGTGGTCATGGTTAATGATTTTAAGAGGGACTAAGGTCAAAATTTCTGGCATCAGTAAATTCAGAATTTGGATCAACATAGCCTCATGCCTAAAATGAGATATCTAATTTACTTTGGCTCCAATAGCGCTTTTCGAAGTCTGAGGATTCCATTGCTTAACCTTAATTCAAAATGGTGTCTCAGAGTCAATGAGTTAAAAAGTTGCAAGTCATTTTACAACCAAAAAAAGCCAGTTTCAGTGAAGAGATGCTAATGATGTCATCTCCTGAACACACAGTCTAGTCCTCCCTATCAATGAGCTTATATGATCTGTTTCTCCAAAGTTTAAATATCATGTGCAGTGGTTTTCACCAGTTAAATAGGTAACATCATTCAATAAACATTGTTTTAAAAACTATATGTGTTTTAGGTTTTGTAACAAAGCTGACAAATTCCTTTTTTTTTTTTCGTTTTTTTTTATGTTTGCTTGCACACATGTGGAAGAAACATAGTGTCACCATATGAGTTTTCGTAGGTGTGCCACCCTGCTTCTAATGCCCTGCTCCTTCTTACAGGTGCGGCCTCACCCCACCAATAAATGTCTCAGCTGTGTATGACAGCAGTTCAGATGCAGTGGCATACAGTTCAAAGCAAAAGACCACTACAGTGAATGGTGGTAACGTGCAGGCAATTTGCATACTGCCATTGACAGACAATTTTCATACTGCCGTTGGCAATATGCAAAGTGCCTACACGTCAGCACTGCATCTGAACAGCTGTCATAGACAGCTCTGATTTTTCTTGGGATCCCCTCCCAACAAACACCCAAGTAGCATGCTGGGAGCCCTTCCCCAGCGTGCTCATGCACTCCCTCCCCACTCCCTCACACTGTATGGCTGACGGGGGTGCCCATTGCCCCATCAGCTCCACTGCCCCGTCAAATAGACTTCCAGGTGCCATGCTGGGAGCCCACCTCAGCGTGGCAAAAGTCTGTATGGCCGATGGGGGTGCCCATTCCCCCGTTGGCTCCACTGCCCCCCATACAAACTTCCAGCTGCCACGCTGGGAACCCAACCTAGCATGGCAAAAGTCCATATGGCCAATGGGGGGTGCACAATCCCCCATTGGCTCCACTGCCCCCTCAAACAAACTTCCAGCTGCCATGTTGGGAGCCCATCCCAGCTTGACAAAAGTCCCGCATCACCTCCCCCCAGAAAAAACACCTATAAGAAAAAATTATCCCTCTTTGACTCTCTCGCCCCCCTCCACCAATCTGCACCCACCCTCTGTGTACCCCACCTCCCCACACCCCCACCTCACCCGATATTTCCTCCGGATGCTGGCGCGACGATCTTTGGTGGCCTGGGAACACGTCTGCACTCTTCAAAGCCAACCGTGAACTGAAGAAATGCTGGTAAGCTGTATAATGGCATAAATGTTTGTTTTTTTTTTAACTTTGATGCATATCTCAGCCATTTTTGGGAATTTGTTCACCAGACTTTCAAAATGGGGTTCTTTGGACCCCACCTCATGAACTCAGTCACTGTCATTTTGTTATCCGGTCCCGAAAGGTGATTTTGTGGTCACTGCGTGGAACCACCTTTCAGGACTGATTAATGAAACAACAGTGTTGCAGTTCATGAGGTAGGCCCCAAACACCCCATGTTGAAAATCTGTTGAAAAAAATGCCCCAAAATGACTGTTTTACGAGCGTGTATTGTACAGTTCCTACACTTGCTCGTAACTTTGAGAATTTTTAATATTTTAACTCCAGATTTTCAACATTGCCATTTTACCACACCTTCTTATGAACAGTATAGCTGTCATTTTTCACTTGTCGCCCAAAATATGTTTTCGCACATGTAGCGCACATTGGCACAGTCAGTGTGCAAAATCAATGTTCAAGACACATTAAAAAAATCACATTGACACTGTTCATGAGCAGAGGCATTACAATGGCTATGTTCAAAATTTGGTGACAAAAGTCCGTAAAATGACTGTGTTACGAGCGTGCATTGCGCAATTTCCATGCAGCCTCGTAAGTTCATGAATTTGTAATATTTTCAGTCCAGATTTTCAACATTGACATTTTTCCACACCTCCTTACGAACAGTACCACTGTCATTTTTCATGCCTGGGCCAAAATGTGTTTTTGCACTTCTGGCACAGAATAGCACTGTCGCTGTGGGAAATTAGTGTTCAGGATAGATTAAGAAAATCACAGTGACACTGTTCATGAGTGGAGGTCCCAAAATGCCTATGTTGAAAATCTGCTGTGACTTCACCAGTTTTTTTATATTTTCACTCCAGATTTTCAACAATGCCATTTTTTACACCTCCTCATGAACAGTACACCTCTCACATTTCACATCCTGTTCGAAATGTGTTTTCACACCTGTGGCGCCAAATAGCACAGTCACTGCACAAAATCACCTTTCACTTAACAAACTGATAGTGTCACTGTTCATGTGGTGGGGTCACAAAAAGCCCATGTGGAAAACTTGGAGTAAAAATACCAAGAAACACCCAGGGCATTAGGGTTTTCGACCATAACGCCCTACCCTGTGGGGACTGACAGGCGTCAGGGGTGTGACTTGGGCTTGTTGACAGTAATGCTCATGCCATTCCACCCTACAGCCAGTGACAGGCACCGAGGTGCGTCTTGGACCCTTTCCCCCAAAGTTCAGCCCATTCTCCTATACTGCGCCCATTTCAGTGTATTTCTTTATGGAATGAGGTGAATGTAAACCCAAACACCCCAAGGCACACCTCAACACTTGTCAGTGTCTGAAGGGTAGGGTGAGGTGAAATGTCATGACCGTCATGGGTGATGACCCAAAGGCACACCCTAATGCCTGTCCATCTCTGCAGGGTGAGGGTGGAGTTGGCGTCAGTTCAATACTTCAATGCCATTCCTATACTGCATCTGTCTAACTCCTGCAATTCCACTGCTAATGCCAGCAAGCAAACATTCAGCATTTAATACGATGTGGTGAAAGTCTGTGATCATTAACACTTGTCATTCAAGTGAGGTGAATTCTCAGGATGGCACTTTAAAACTATTGTTCTATCTTCTTTTAAATGGGGCTGGGAGTCAGAAGATATAATACTGTTTTATTTATTTATTTATTATACATTTTGGAATTACAACCCTTTGAGTCAAGGACTCATTTCCAAAGGCTCCACATCAGTTCCAACAGATTCAACACATAGACAGCAACAAAGGTGCAATACGATAACAGGAGGTTACAGAGGGTTTGGTACATACCAAACAGAGAACTGCAAACAATATCCATATATTTGCAGTTGGCAGTACAAACAACATACAGGACAGAGCAATCCAGTGCCCAGGTAAAATTACAGTTTACAATAGCAGTACAGAGATCTATACAGTGTGATAGCTAGGCTCCAAGGATGAATACAGTAATTCAGAAGTGCAGCCTGTGATAAGGCAATTGTTGTCATGAGTCTAGCAAAGGGCCCAGAGAGGGAGCGGCGGGCACCTATGGGCTAGGATCCCACCTTTGGAGTGCATTTGCAGCTGCGGGTGGGGAAAATGTGGCTCTTGAGAGCTGCCTTAAAAGGACCTCTTTTAGTGAGTGAGGAGATCGAGAAGGGGAGGGCGTTGAACTAGTGTGGTACCCTGTAACAGAAGGATCTCTGGGCAAGTGATGTCCGCAGTCTTGGGACTCTTACAGCGGCCTTAGTGGAGCCATGAGTAGAGGCAGAGGGGGAAGCAGGGTGGAGGGAGGCTGACACCCTTGGGGGGAGAGACCTAAAAATATTTTTTTTAGCTAGGAGGCAGGTCTGATATTGTGACTGCTCTTCTAGATTGAGTATGTTGGCCAGGGAATATAGAGTGCATGCATGAGTCCATTTGTCTGCACCAGTGAGGAGCCTGCAGGCCTTAGTTAGGAATAGCTGGATTCTCCTGAGTGCGGTGGCATCAGCAGCAGCATAAACAGGGAGTCCATAGTCTACAAGCAACAGGACAGAGGAGGAGACAGCCATTCTGAGGGCATCCAGTGGAAGGCAGTCCTTATGATGGTAGAGAAGTCCTATGCGCATGTTAGTTGCCGAGGTGAGCAGGTTGATATGCGAGTGAAAGGTGAGGGCAGAATCCAAGGTAATGCCCAGGTATTTACATAGAAACATAGAAACATAGAAGTTGACGGCAGATAAGGACAGCAAGGCCCATCCAGTCTGCCCATATTTGTAGCTGCTAACTTGTTCTAGTGGGTGGAGTGAGATGGATGGTATATGGAGGGGCAAGTTTTTTGCCTTATTTTGATGGTGAGTAAACAACATGGCTTTTGTTTTTTTAATGTTAATGACCAGCCTGCGGTCGTTGAACCAGTTTCCAATTTAACTGAAAGAGTGCTGGAGGGAGGTCTGAAGAGGGGAGGGGTCAGGGTGGGAGGAGAGGAGAACAGCATCATCTGCATATAGCAGGACCTTGCTGGAGCAGGAGTTGGGTAGGGCATTTACTTAGAGACTAAAAAGAAGAGGGCCCAAAATGGAGCCCAGCGGGACTTCGGAGTGAACGGGGTGGGTGCTGGAGAGGGTGTTGTTTATTTTGACACACTGGGACCTTGAAGAGAGAGATAGCTAGAGAACTGTGCCACATAGAAGACTATTGCACAAACTGGGGAATATGGGTGTGGGCAGGACAGTAGTGCGGTGGGTAGGTAACTGGCTGGGCAGCAGGACACAGAGGGTGGTGGTAAATGGCTGTCACTCTACAGAGGGAAGAGTGACCAGTGGGGTACCACAGGGATCAGTGCTGGGACCGGTACTATTCAATATCTTCATCAGTGACATTGCACAGGACCTAGAAGGCAGAATTTCACTGTTCGCTGATGACACAAAGCTCTGTAACAGAGTAGACACACCAGAGGATGTAGACAGAATGAGAAGGGACCTGCAGAAACTTGAAGAATGGTCAGGGTTTGGCAGTTGAAATTCAATGCAAGGAAGTGCAAGATAATGCATATGGGGCACAAAACCCTGGCACAATATATCAGTTGGGGGTGAGGATATAGCATGCACCAAGCAGGAAAGGGATCTTGGAGTTATCATCTCTGATGACCTCAAGGCAGGGAAACAGTGTGACAAAGCAGCAGGTAAAGCAAATAGGATGCTGGGATGCATAGGCAGGGGCATCACCAGCAGGAAAAGGGAGGTCATAATTCCACTATACAAGACACTAGTGAGGCCGCACCTGGAGTACACTGTACAGTTCTGGAGACCTTACCTACGTAAGGACATAGACAGGGTAGAGAAGGTTCAGAGGAGGGCAACAAAGATGGTGTATGGATTGCATCACAAGTCCTATGAGGACAGGTTGAAGGCACTGAACATGTACTCCCTGGAGGAGAGGAGGGAGAGAGGGGATATGATAGAGACATACAAGTATCTTACAGGAGGAACAGGGTGCAGGAATGCATTTTTAAGCGAAAAGATGTTCCAGGACTAGAGGGCATGGGATGAAGTTGAGGGAGGATGATTCAGAGGAAACGTGAGGAAGAATTTCTTCACAGAGCGGTGGTGGACAAGTGGAACACCCTGCCAGAGGAAGTGGTGGGGGCTGAAACAATCACGGGATTTAAGAATGCATGGGATAGACATAAAGGAATTCTGGAGGTCAGGGGTAAGGGGCAGCAGACTTCCTGGAAAACATAAACTGAACTTACAAACTTAAATGGGCAGACTGGGTGGGCCATAGGCCCTTATCTGCCGACACTGTCTATGTATCTATGTATCTATGTATGTAACCAATCCAGTGGGCCTTGGGAAAAGCCTAGTTGAAGGAGAATATCAAGTAGGAGTGGGCGAAAGACCATATCAAAGGCCTTGGAGAGGTCGATGTAGACAGCCCCTGCAAGGTGGCCTTTGTCAAGGGTTTTGTGAAGGAAGTTTGAAAACTCCATGAGAGCAGTGGTCATACTATGACCTGGATGGAAGCCATGTTGCTCTCTGCATATTAGATTGTGGGAGGCAAGATATTCAGATAATTGGTCTGCCACTATTTTTTCCAGGGCTTTAGAGAGAGGGGGAAGAATAGAGATCGGCCGATAGTTGCCAGGGGAGGAGGTGTCACCACTTTTGAAGATGGGGTGATCACAGCCTTTATCCAAGTTTTGGGGAACTGGCCCAGGCAAAGAGAGCAGTTGAGTAAATCAGTCAGGGGGTTAAGTACTACATCAAGGACTTGCCATAGGATTCTAGCATCCAGAGGGTCAGAATAGGGGCTGGTAACACTGAGGGCTTTTGTTAGACAGTGCCAGAAGTTTTGTGGCGAGATGGTCCTCAGGTAGAAAGGTGGGAGAGGGAGGGGCTGTGGCTGGAGGGGAGGTAGGGTCGAAGAAGTTACTAGGGAAAATTGTGCTGAGATCTGAGAAGGCAGTGTTAAGGCAGTCAGCAATATTAGCGGGGTCAGTGATAGTGGTCCCATTAAAGCTGAGTAGAGATGGGGGCAGGGATTGACACTTGCCATTTAGATCCTTTATGTTGTCCCAGAAGTTCTGGGTTGACCCCCAGGAGGAGGCTAGTGTAGATCTGTAGTACTCCGCTTTAGCCTTATGGATAGCCTATGTACATCTGTTGCGCTCAGCATTTTAGGACTGCCTGTCTCCAGGCTTGCCTGAGGAAATGGCCCTATGCCAGAGATTGTCTCTGTGGCGGAGCTATTTGAGCAGCAATGGTGTGATCCATGGTGCACTATGTTGCTTAGTACAGGTTTTGACAGTGGGGTAAAGATGTCGCAGGCCTTATGAAAGGAGTAGGTAAAGTAGTCGAGTGCTTCATCAGTACTAGGGGCCTGGTTGATTGGTGACCAGTCCCACTGGGCGAGATACTGCTTAAGTCTAGCGAGGTTACCTGGTCGGATAAGTTGGCGGGAGACCATGCTGGGCACAGGTTTTGGTAGTCGGCTGGACCATGTGAAAGTTACTGGCCAGTGATCGCTCAGTGAGTTAGGATGAACAGCGATGTCCACAATTCTGTGCGGGTGGTTGGTAAGGATGATGTCCAGTAACATGTGAGAGCCGTAGGATGGGTTCAGACGGGTAGGCTGGGTTACCAGCTGTGTTAGGTCCAGGGCTGCAAAAACATCCTTGGCATGGGCAGATGAACTGGCAAGCCAGTTGGTGTTGAGGTCACCCACTAGTATCTGCTCGACTTTATGCAGGAGGCTGTAAAACTTGTCAGTTAGGGATTAAATTGCTTGGGCTTGTTTCCGCAGCGGAATGTAGGATACCAAGATAATCAGAGAGACCCTGGAGGGGTCTGGGGTGATCCTAAGTGAAATGGCTGGGGTACCATGGTCGAGCTTGAGGATTGGTAGAGCGCAGCCCATTAAGCAGTCACACATATAGATGGTGCAGCCACCCCCATGCTTACCTATTTTATCTTCCCTAAAAAGGGAGTAGCAAGGGAGAGAGATGGCAGAGTCAGGGGTAGACTTAGACAGCCAGGTTTCGATGATTGCCAGTATGTCAGGCTGATGTTGCGCCATCCAGCACTGGAGGGCAGCATTTTTTTTAAGAGACTGCAGATGTTCATAGAGGTTATGCGTAACCCCAATGTAGGGGAGGTCTGAGTTTGGCAGGGAGGAGACGGGCCTGGTTTGGGATGAATGTTGCCGGATAGGAGTAGAAGCAGGGAAACAAACCTGAGGAGACAGGACATACATTGTTTGTGTGAGCTGTGGCAGTAGTAAGCTGAGCTAACAAGAGGAGAGCATGGGATGGGCAGAGCACAAATGGTGGGGATAGCAAGGTAAAGCATTGGCAACAGTGAGTTGTGGGAGACCAGATGTAGATGGAGCTGGGCAGGACAGGGTGGGGGAGGTGATGGTGTTGGACAGGTGGGGTGTGGGAGAGTGGATAGAGGGGTAGGGAGAACCTCAGTTGGTGGGTGGGAGGGTGGATAGAGGGGTGGGGAGAACCTCAGGGTTATTAGCAATTAACGTCAGCGATGGATATAGGTGGGGAATAAAGACTGCTAGGACCAGTAGATGAATTGATAGATTTGGTCTTAGGGAGAGGCTCATGGTTGTCCTTGGGTGATGTGAGTTCATAAGGTATAATGTTAGCTGAGAGCCAACCAGATACTCCCCTACAAGCAAAGAAGCCAGTCAGGGAAGAGCAGGGCGGAGCCACAGATTATTTAATAAAGGAAGGGGGCTGGGGATGGGCCGGTGAGCACAAAAATCGAGCAGGCAGGAGCTTAAACAAGAAGCTCCCTGATTTAAATTAAAGCGCTGCCTGAAAAAAGCACCAAGATTTAAAATTACAATGTCTCATTTGCAGTCTGATGCTCCAAGTCCTGTACCTTGTGATGTGGCAGTTTTCAGCGGCTTGCAGCGAGGGGCAGGGGAGGGCTGTAAAACATCAAGCCCTCAGACCCTGGAATGTAAAAGAAACAACAGGGTCAGCAGTAAAGTAGGGGGGAAAACAATCTGGAAGCAGGGAACTGCAGGGGGAAACCTTACTACGAGTTTCAATGCAGTAGCCAGCTCAGTGTTTTCTCCCCGACAAGCTTTAACTTGACCTACATTCAGGCTCATCTATGTTGTACACCACATTAAAATAATAATTTTACAAGGGCTAACACTTACACCACTAGAAGGAATTATCACATATAAGGCCCCTATTAAAACTTATTGTAACGCAGACACTGACAAACAGCAATGAAGTTACCAACAACATTACAACACTAATAGCAATACAACTACCTAACAGGCACAGTAGATTAGCACTCCAAATAGTATCAGCAGCCTTAAGGCATGCTGATTCAGCATCCAGCAACCCTGTAGCAATGGACCACACCAAAAAGGCATAAAAAATATGAATTTGCCAACTTTGTTACAAAACCTAAAACATGCATTATTTTTATAGCAATGTTTTCTGAATGATGCTGCCTGTTTTACTTGTGAAAACCTTTGCTCATGATCATTTCAGTTTGTAAAAGCAGATCTTCATCTGGGTTATTTTACTCATTGGGTCACACTGTAGGAACTTCACCATCAGTAAGTGGGAATCCACATAGAAGATTTTCAGCAGTACAACTGGGGCTGCCCATGCCATCGACGTCAGCTGATGTCGCCAACTCTATAAAGGCGTGAGTGGCCCTGCTCCCTTCCCAGTTCTTTCCCACTGTCGACTCGCTTGCATGGGTCTCCATGGATGCTCCATTGCAGTATTTGTGCTTTTTTTGCATTTGTCTTTTCTAACTTTATTTTTTAGGAATCTCTTTTTGTAAGAGATTCCATCATCTCATTTATGTCGAGGGTTAATCCCTCGTCTTCTATTTTCCATTGCTGCCGCTGCAAAAAGAAATTTGTCTCCACAGATGAACATTCTGTCCATGTTTGCTGCCTCAGGCCTGAACACAAAGTTTCCTCCTGTGAGCTCTGCCAGAAATTTAATGAAGCAACTCTTAGTTGATGCAGAAAGGCTCTCAAAAATATTCTCATGGATCAACAGGTAGCCAGTTACAGGCAGGGGTCCTCCGTGGTCCCAGAGCCAAAGAAACAAGGGGTTTTACACCAGGTTTTTCCTGGTCCCCAGAAAGACTGGAAATCTGAGACATATCCTAGAGCAAAAGGACCTCAACCTATATGTCCAGTACAAGAAGTTTTGGATGGTAACTTTGCCAGGCCTGATGCTCCTTCTCAAGACTGGAGACTGGCTCTGTTCACTGGACATGTAGGATGCTTACCTGCACATTTCGGTTTTTCATTCTCACAGGAAGTTTCTCCATTTCCCATTTCAGGATGAGCACTATCACTTCAAAGTTCTGCCCTTTGTCTGGACTGCGAATCTTTACCAAGTGCTTAGCAGTGGTCACAGCAGCTCTCAGAATGAAGGGACTGTGTGTCTTCCCTTATCTGGATGATTAGCTTTTAAAGACCCTATCCAGAGAACAACTTTTGCTGACTCTGGAACAAACCCTCCAGTTTTCCTGTCCCTAGGCATCACTGTGAATCTGCCCAGGGCGGTTCTGGACTCAGTGCAGGGCAAGGCCTTCCTGCCTCAAAACAGGGTGGGGTGTCTTATATCCCAAGCTCGGGAACCCTCTCACAGCCACTACATTCCTGCCAGGGTATACCTCAGATTGTTGGAACTTCCACTAGAACCACATATACCATGAAGTGGAATCAGTTTACCATCTGGGCTGACAAGCATAGCTTAGACCCTTTTACCTGCTCAGTGAACCATATCCTGGACTACATGATAACTCTAGCCGACTCAGGCATCTTACCTCAGGGTTCACTTTTTTGCTATTTCTGCCTTTCATGAGCCCGTGAGTGAGTGAGTGCATGACTGCTCAGCTGGATTTTACCTGTACCTTTCTAAGAGGCATCCTGCACCTAAGACCCCCAATTCATTCCCCTGTCTCGGCTTGGGACCTGAATTTTGCTTTGGAAAAATTGACTCTGTCTCCTTTTGAGCCAATTGTGACTTGCGATTTAGGTTTTGTCTCTTGGAAAGCATTGTTTTTGATTGTAATTACTTCTGCTTGAAGAATTTCAGAGCTGCAGGCCCTCTGGTATGATGAGACTTTTTTGATTCTTCACAAAGACAGGGTGTCTTTGCACACAAATCCTAAGTTTCTTCCTAAGGTTGTTTCAGAGTTTACACTCAATCAGTCTGTCCACATTCCCGTTTGTTTTCCCGAGCTTGCCAATCCAGGGGAAGCACTGCTCCATAGTTAGATGTGTACAGAACTTTTAAGCACTACCTGCTTAGGACTAAGGAGTCAAGAAAGTCAAAGCAATCGTTTGTTTCTTTTGCCCCAGGTAAAGTGGGTGTTTCAGTTTCTAAGCAATGTTTATCCAACTGGTTGGCAAATTGCATAGTGTTCTGCTACAATAAGTATGGAAAAGAATTGCCTGGTGTTGTCAAAGCTCATTCCACTAGGGGCATAGCTACCTCTGTGGCATGATTTAGAGGGGTCTCAGCTGCTGACATCTGTGAGGCTGCCACCTGGAGAACCATCCTTACAGTCACCAAGCACTACAGTCTGGATATTGCCTCAAGAGTCCGTTCTTGTTTTGGCAGGGCTGTGCTGCAGGGCCTCCTGTATTGAGTTTATGGTGAGCCCTCCTCCATACAGTTTGTCTGGACCTTTAACTGCTTTGGAATCATTCCTACAGTGTGAACTGATGATTGAAATAACCCCAATGAAGACAAACAGTTATGTAAGAATTTACCATAACAGTTGATCTTCTAGGGGCTCTCCGTCATTATGTCTGTTTTCCCTCCCACCATCCAACCGCTTGAGGCTGCTGTTTAGGAACTGGCTGTCTGGTGCATCCAGCCTTTCATAGGGGTCTAGGCACCTCTTTTTCTCATTGGTCTCCCATGGCACGACCCTGGCTCCCTGAATCTCTGGGGAAAAGAACTGAGGAAGGAACAGGGCTGCTCACACCTTTATAGAGTTGGTAATGTCAGCTGATGGTAACAGCATGGGTGGCCCCAGTTGCACTGCTGAAAATCTTCCATGTGGATTCCCATTCACCAGTGGTGAAGTTCCTATGGTGTGATCAGATGCCTGAGACCCCCTCGAAGATTTACTGTTATGGTAAGTTCTTACATAACTGTTCTGTCCTCTAAGCTTGCTAACAGGAATGACTAGAATGTGAGTTCAGTAGATGACGTCAGCAGCAGCTCTTCACTGAAACTGATTTTTTAATAGGTAGTGAAATAAGGTAAGTGAAATAACACAAACATAATTTTTGGTATAGAGATTTATGGGGGGGGATGCATATTGTAATTCTGTAATGTAGCACTTTTGGCCAGAGTCCCTCTTTAAAATTTTTCAGCTTAGACATGCAGACTTCAGCCTTATGAACTTTGAAGCCACCTGCCAGTGTAATGTCTTCATGTAGAAGTGGTCACCATGTTTTTTTTTTTTATCCTATGAAATCGATCATCTTAAATACTGTATGTCAACTTAGGAACTCCAATCTCAGGCAAGTGGAACTATAACAAGAACACTCACCGTCGTTTTGTAACATTCATTAAAATGGAAAATAGAATGGTACCTCAGTCCCTAGCATCCTCTGACTGTCGCACTTATAATTTTATGTAACTCCTGAGGAAGGAAACAAGCATGTGGGGGTTTGTATGTAGCTTGCCCTGAGGAGCTATTGCCCGGCTGTTGTGCCACCATGCTCCAACTGTTTGTGATGTAACATCAGTTGACTGTGACATTTGATAAAATCACAAGAGCCAGGGTTCAAGTAAGTTATTAGTTATACCCTGGGATTTTACCAACGTTCATTCAGTTAAAATTACTAACACACCTCTTTAATATCATTCTCCATAGGCGTGCATGGAGCAATTGTTCCTACAGTTACACTGCCAAAAGTAGGAGAGCGGGGGTGGAGATGTTCAGCTGGTGCATGCCCCCCAGGGGTTTACATTATAATCCCTTGACTTTTTCCCTTCCTCAGGATGGGTATGGGTGTACTGAAGAATTTCAGAAGTGGCAGAGAGGAGATGCTGTCTTACTGCTGGCTGTTCAAATATTGGTTCTCAGTCACTGCCAGTCCCTCCTGTCAGTCAGTGCGTGCATGTGCATCTATTAGCTTCTTACATAAGCCATTGTGTGTCTCTATGTGGTCAAGAGCCACCAAGTCCTCATTCATCTCAGCTGACCTGCCATGCCAGTGCCACTGTTTTTTTGTGGACACAGTGATACTGTGAAAATCACTGTTTTTGAAAAAGAAAATATATCTTCCTGTACAGCAACAATCCCCCAATATGTATGAACAGAATAACTGCATTACTTCATCAGTGCATTTTATCTAGGCAACTGTGAATGCTACAGTGTTCCTCAGTAGTGCCTACTAAGAATACTACAGGATCCAAATAGCCATCATCAAGCACATGCTGTATGACTAGACTCTGTAAACTCACCAGGCAACAGAGGTTTTTAACTTTTTCTATTTCAAATAATTCTCCTACACCAACCTGCATTTCTGTCACTTTTTCATGCAAAGAAGGTATTATGTTTCAATAGTATTTTATTTGTATGCCTTGTGGTCCTCATATCCTTGCCATTTGCCTGCCAATTCAAATTCTCTATACTACTGTTTTCAGGCCCCTGCTAATGTATGCAAATGCCAGTAACACTTGCATTGTATGTGTGGTCATGGCATTTGCAAATGCCTCATGTCATCAGCACTACTGTGCTTGATCAATGGCCCTCCCTGATACACTGTTATAATCAAATGTAATGTATGCAACTGCATCACTGGGTGTGTTTTGTCTTCCACATGATGATGCCACTGATAATTGCTTCATGCACCGAAGGTGTTAATTGTGTGGTACCTCATGTTATATGTACAGATAAATATAATCATCCAATCTTGACCAGTGTCTCCCCATACATCAAGTCGGCTGTGCTTGCTTGCCTGCTCAGGGCCCTAAAACAGTATGCAATCACAGTCATCTGTCTTCAGCCTTTATGCAATGAACAGGATAAGCCCATTTTCAACTTTTTAATGCATGTCTGGTTTCTTTAAGTATGGTCAGGTAGTGCAGTGGAGTGGGCAGGGTGGGAAATTCGGATACCTTATGTGCACCAGAGCAGGTACTTTTGTCTAAGGTCACCTACAGATCTACTCTGCCTGCCCCCTGGGGCACCTAAGGCCCTGTCCACACTATGCCTCTGTAATGTTACAGAGGGTGTAAAACGTTACCGTAACAGGTCGCGTTTACACCTGTAACGTTACAGGAGGCGATTTCGCAACCGTTACAGAAACCTGTTGGGAGGTGGTTTCTACAATGATTTCTGTAACGGTTGCAGAACTATAACGTTACTGATGAGCGCGTAAACGCTCCACCGTGTAGCCGACGGTCATCCGACAGACCAGCATGCATAGCGCAGCTCAAGAAAAGCCAGGAGGGCTAGGGCGTGGGCCGAGGAACTCGGAAGGAGACTGCATGTGGAGAGTTAATACCCGCAGAGGGCTGCAGTGGTATGGTAGCAGAGCCAGCACAAGGGTGGGAAACCAAGCACCTGAAGCAATGGAGGGACACACAGGAACGCGGAGCAGTGGGGAAGCACTGGGAGCCCAGTGGGGGGCAGCTGAACAACAGGACATGCCAGCAGGACACTGATGGTCCTAGGGAAAACAGTGGGACACAGCTGGAAGGCATAATGACAGCAGGGTAAAGGCGGCAGTCAAACAGACCAAAGCACAGATCCGCGTGCCACAGTTGGGAAGTAGGCCACCAACAGCCACCAGAGGTACAACCTAGCCGCTACAGTACAACCTTGCCAGGCCACACCATCCTGGCACCACAGCAGAGCCACCCTGACCCCCAAACACAGCCCGTGAGTGAGGTCAACCAATACACCCTGCTACCCAGACACTGGTGACCACAGCAGTACGGTACCACCCACCCTGTGCTGCGTGCCACCTTGAACCATGTCAGACCGTGGTGCAACCTGGTTAGAGGAGGCCACTGCATTGCTGGTGGAGTTCTGGTCCCAGAAGAAGGTGCAGGTGGAGCTAGCCGGTGCCAGGCACAACACCAAGGCCTACCAGAAGATATCGGACTACATGTTTGAGAATGGCATGGAGAAGACGGCAAAGCAATGCCATGACAAAATAAAGAAGATAAAGGTGCGGTACCACAAAATCAAGGACAGCAACAGATGCTCGGGGGGTGCACATGTGGTATGCCCCTTCTATGACAAGCTGGACACCATACTAGGCACACGGCCAACCACAGCACCGGCATTCATCCTGGACAGCTCACAGGTGGGCAGCCCACAACCAGAGTCAGATGATGGGGTCACCACCAGGAACATGTGCCCACACCAGGGACCTGGAGGTGTGGACAGTGTGCATCGGGAGACATCTGACACTGATATGTACAATGTACACTGTACCCATATGGTGGCTGGGACATGGGGGGCACTGCATGGTGGTACTGCCAGGGCATGGGGCAGATGTTGATCACAGATGGGTGTTGCACAGCGATAGGAGGTGGCACGGGTGAGCATGGTGGTGCATAGCACACATGCCATGGCCCATGGGCACACAACAGGGCAGTGGCACCTGGGGTGTGGTACTGGCTACGGGTGCAGGGGGGACAGTGGTGTAGGGATGGGGTTGGGTGGGGGTGGTGGGGCGACTGCATGTGTACAGTGGTGAGTTGTGTGTTCTGCCATTGCAGGGCAAGACCTAGGGGAAGGTATATCTGTAGACACTGATGGAGTGGATGCAACATCAGCGTCCTCAGGCATGCAGGACGAGATGCCGGATACCTCCAGTGACACCTCCACCACAGGACTGGGAAGGGCTGCGAGGCAGCGAAGTGGCCAGGAACCCCTGGTTAACCTCTGGAAGAGGAAGGCCAAAGCGGCACAGATGGCTGATATGCTTGGGGCGGTACTGGAACCAACCCATAAAATGCTGCAGGAGCACCATAGGGAGATTCTGGAGCTGGAGAGGGAGTGGGCAAGGGAGGAGAAGGCTATGGAGGAGCACATGCGGCAACAGGAGGCCACGCAAACACAGCAGTTCTTTCAACAGATGGCCATGTTCCTGGCCATGCAATGCCACCAGTCACACCCTGCGGGTGCACCGCATTGTATGGGTGCCACTGCCATGCCTACCACCACCACTATCCCATCCTCACCCACCCCATCCCTTAGGGCGCAGCCCACCGGTTGTTGTCCCGCCATGCCCATGTCCACTGGGAACCCCACTGGTGTGCAAGCCATGGACATCCTGCACCATTCTGCCACTGATGACAGCCAGGCAGGCAGTGGGGCACCAGCTGACTGCACTGGTGTGCTGCCCCCAACCATGCCTGTGCCCCACATATGTGTACCCCCTGTTCAGTGGTGTGTGTACACAGGCAGTGCCACTGCCCGGGACGCCCTGGCCACCACATCCCAATCACCACCGTGTCTTGTTGGCATGGCATGGCAGTGCCCAACAGGTAGCATGCCCACCACAGCTGGGCAGCACACTGCTACCCTACCCCGATGCATGGTGCTGCTGACCAGCTCAGTGCTGCTCCCATGGCACCCACTGCAGGCATGCCGAGCTTCACGCAGGACCTGTATGATGACGAGTTCCAGTCGACCACACTGTAATGGCATGGTCTCCCTTGCAGGGGCCTGTTGTTCAGTGTGTCCCGCGGGCCATCCCTGGATCACCCATTGTGTTCTTCACAGTCATATGGTGATGGCACTGGGGGTGGACCGGTGTTGTCCATGCCTGGTGTGGTTTGGCACAGGGTTTTGTGCTCACAGTGGCACTTCTGTATTTAGTGTGTTCCCACTGGTGTGTTCTGCAGTGCTGCATGGCATTTCTGTCACATGTTCCACAGGGGTTCGGGTACAAGAGGTCCACGTGGGGGGCTGGGTGTTAGCCCATCCTGTGCATGTTACCCTGGGGTGTTGTGTTGAGACATGGGGACGTTAGGTTGGTTACTGTCTGGTTGTACACTGTTGGCCATATTGTTGCCTTGCATAGTGTGTTACATGACTGGGTCACATGTCAGGGTCTGTGTCCCATGGGTGTCCTGCATCCACCGGACAGCACCTATCACTGTAGGGGCCCTCAGGAGGTGGTGTAGTTTCAGTCTTATGTTGTGTGTCCACTGGCGGGTTTGCAGTGGTCACGGGGTTATTACAGTGTTCCTTATGCCATGGGTTCAGTCCTGCACAGGGTTTTGCTGTTGGATGTTGCATGTTCTTTTCATATCCTCTGTGTACTGTAGCTATGCACAGGACATGCTGCCTGTTCATGCCATTGTCTAGTATTGCTTTCCATGTGTTACAGCCACTAGAGGCCATGGTGGCATTGCAATAAAGACCGACATGTGACACGATACTGTGTTGCTCATTTGCTTGGGTGGGTTGCTTGCATGCCCGCATTGCTATGTGGGGGCACTGTTGGAACTCTTCCAACATGGGTCACAGGTGTGGTGGGACTGTGTGTACTGCCTGGCAGCCTTGTGTGTGCTGGGCACATGCAGTCTGCTTCTGGAGGGTGGCTGTTGTGCATGGCATGCCTTGCCCAGGTGGTGTACCTCCTACCTGCCTGTGGCATGCTGCTGGGTCACAGTTCCCAGCTCCCATGGGTGTACCATGTCCCTCCTCCATGCCAGGCACCAGGGCCCTCCTCTGCTTTTATTTCCACCCCTTCCGCTGCATCACACCATCAGCCCACCATGGCTGACTTAGTTGGGCTGCTGGCTGCAGCCACATGACAGGGTAGCCACTCAGTGATGCCTTTTGCTAACAGGCATTACTGAGTGGATGCTAGCATGCAACTGATTCCTCTCCCGAAGCATTGCATGTCAAGTGCCATTGAGCCACCAGAATGGTTTGTGGAAGTCAAATTGGTTGCAGCATAAATAGGCAAAAATAAGTACAAAGGTAAAAATCATCTTAAGGGCTAACACACTTTAAAAAACAACTCACAGTCCTTGTAATGATTACTGATTAGGGACCAGTGGCAACATTAAAAGGTTTTGTAAAGGTTTGGGGTATATGTCCTATTAAGGATTTATAAAGGCACATAGGCAGGCAGTTAAAACATTTAAAAATAAAGCCTTTTTCGGGGCTTGGGTGCTTCAGAGTCCTTCTTAAGAACTTGAGGCACAGAGAAAAACAGAACATTTTTTTAAAATAAAAAAAGCTCTTTTAAAGTCTTGGGAATAAGGACTTGGTGTGAACAGACAAACAAAAAAAGGAAAATCAATGTGAAATGCCATTTTCAGGGATTGCTGGTATAGTACCACTGCAGTTAAGACAGACAGGTAATTGGGGATATTATTTTAAAAAGACCACTTTACAGACATGCTTGGGCTGCAGACACAGCAGGGGATGAAATTAAATTTTGCTATCACTAGCCAGCAGGGCTAATGTCTAAGAAAATTCACAGACCCCACTGTCTACCATTTGCCCAATTAGTGTAGCTAATGATGTGTTACTTCTGCATTACAAGCCAACAGTGCTAGTGGAAGGAAAATGTTACTGGCCCACTACAAAATATACCAGCATTTGGCTAGTGGGTGGTGCCAATTTTGACCCCTGCACAGGTACGTCCTATTCCCCTGTGCGGGCAGGCAAAAATAAATCATTAATCTAATTCAGGGCTTGGGGGCTAGCAGTAAAGTCCTTTGAAGGATTTTGGGCAGAACACAGAAAACACAATATTTATTGAACCTGTTTTAAGGGCTGGTCAGTCAGGGCGGTAAGCAGGCAGCAGTCAGAAATTATTGTGTGAGTGGTGAGAAGAGTGCTAAGCTAAACAAGAAATTTTCAACAAGTCAGCATCTCCTTCAGCAGGCAGCCATAAGATATTTACCACAGTTTATGCCAAAGGTCGGGGCTTGTGCCAGGTCAGTGATACAACAAAGGACCAGTTCCTGTAATTTAGTAACCCAGTCCCAGACATGGGGCAGCATATAAGTAAGCTCTTGGGCATGTATTTTTACTCCTTACATGCCCAAGTGGACAAGTACTTTTTTTATGAATTTCTTACCCTAGGAGTGGGCCATATACAAACTGATAAGGAACCACTGCATATTCTTGTCACTTTGTATATGTTCTATTCACTGTAACTCCAGTCCTCAGTCAGCCAGCACAGCAGTAATATAAAGGATAATGTATAGTCCTCTATTTATAACAAGTTTGTAAACTCTTCAAAAGGTCGTCATGGTGATGTTTGGAACCTAGAGAGTGAAGCTGGAGAGGTTCCATCGCCATGATGACCTCGAGAAGAGTATTTAAACTTGTTATAGATAGAGGACTATACATTTTTTTTATAGTGTATGGTCTCCTATCTACATTGACAACTGACAAATGAGCGTAGACTTAAACTGTACATCTACTTACTGTGCCCCACATAGTCTGACAGAAGTGCAGAGACAGCAGCTGTTGACATTATGAAATGTTACTTACAGATCATGAGGTTTCCATCAGATGGCAGCATCGATTGTGGCAGTTGGAAAACATTCATACACCAAATCAAGAAAAATAAAATGATTAGCCAATTGCCCTACTGCTTCATACAGAGGGCTATCTTAGAACTAAAGTTTAACTAGGAGTCCATTGCTATAGAAAAAAACTAAAGCTCCACGTAGTCACATTGACATTTGACTTCCCAGAAGCCACAGCGTGAACTGTAAAGGAAAGCAAAAGGGGATTTTGAGTCTTAGGTCACAGAACATAAGTTAAAAATATTTGGGGTCACAGGAGCTTCATTTTTTAAGTTGATTGCGCGCAGCACAAGAAACATATTGGGACAGTTTGCTCAGAAGCAGGTTGTGGAGGAGTGGCACTGTTGTGGCCAATGCCCCCACAGCCTGCAAAGGCTAGTCCCACTACTCCCAATGCCGTTCCATGCTGCTGGTGACAGCAGTTTGGAACGTTGCCACCAAATGTGAGAATTTTACCACTGCAATCAGGGGCCACCTCCTCATTGCAGCGTCAGCCATTTGCTGCAATGAGGGAGCGACCCGTCCTTGCAGGGCAGGATATAGAAGCCTTGGTATTGTTTGTGAACATGGCGGTGGCTTGCTGCCATATTCACAAACAATATAACCCCCTCCCCCCACTGTGTTTATTTGCCGACGGGGGGCCCCAATCCCCATTGGCCTCGGTGTCCTGTGTTTCTGTTGCCGACAGAGGAGCCCACTTCCCATCGGCATTCTGTAAACCCCCGCTTTTATTCCTGCCAACGGGTGTCCAATCCCCATCTGCATAATAATACCCCCCACTTGTGTGCCGATGGGGGCCTAATCCCCCGTCAGCTACTGCTGTCCTCCCAAAAAAGCCTCTAGTGGCATGCTGGGAGCCCACCCAGCATGCCACATCCCCTAAAGGAAAACGGTCCTCAATGTCTTTTTTTTTTCTCCTGCAAAAGGAAACAGTCCTCGTAGTCTCCCAGCCCCTCACCGCAACCCGCACCCACTTGCTTCAGACCTACCTTCCCACACCCCTCACCCCATACTTAGCTCTGGAGCTTGGTCGACGATCTTCGTGGACTGGGAACATCGCCTGCACTCTTCAAAGCCGACCCGAATTGAGGAAATGCGGTAAGCTGTATAATGAAATAAATAGGGTTTTTCAACTTTAGTGCATATCTCGGGCATTTTGGAATTTTTCACCAAATTGTCAACATAGGGTTTTAGGACCCCTCCTCGCGAATTCTTAGACTGTCATGGCGTTAATCAGCCTCGAAGGTGGTTTTGCAGTCACTGTAGGAATCACCTTTTGGGGCTGATTAATGAAATGACAGTGCCAGTGTTCATGAGGTGGGCTCTCAAAAAGCCTATGTTTCAAATTTGTGGGAAAAATCCAACAATGACTGTTTTACGAGCGTGCGCTGCTCAGTTGCTACGCACGCTCGTACCTTCATGAATTTGCAATATTTTCATGCCAGATTTTCAACATTGGTATTTTGTCACACCTCCTTGTGAACAGTATAGCTGTCATTGTTCACATCCTGGCGGAAATGTGTTTTCGCACTTCCGGCGCATAATAGTGCGGTAGCTGTGGGAAATCAGTTTTTGGGACAGATTAAGAAAATGACAGTGACACTGTTCATGAGTAGAGGTCCTGAAATGGCTATGTTGAAAATCTGGTAACAATACTCCGTAAAATGACTGTGCTACGAGCGTGCGTTGAGCAGTTTGCACGCACGCTTGTAACTTTCGCAAATTTATAAGATTTTCACTCCAGATTTCCAACATTGCCATTTTCCAACACCTACTTATTGTAACTGTGGCAAATTTCTTTGTGGGAAGAAGAAGGCGGCAATGCAGGCAGGAGCCCAATAGAAAAGGGCAGCCTGCAGTGTTGGCAGAAACAAACTGAGCGAGTGACAGAAGGGGAGTAAGCGAGCTTAACAGAGTTTTGTCAGGACTGCTGCAGATTTCTTTGTGGGCAGAAAAAGGCACCAATAGAGGCAGGAGCCCAGTACAAAAGGGCAGCCTGCAGCACCATGAGAAACAGAATGAGTGAGTGACACAGGGGGAGTGAGCGACCTCAACGGAGCTCTGTTGGGACAGCTGTGGATTTCTTTGTAGGCAGAAAAGGCAAATGCAGGCAGGAGCCCAGTACAAGGGCAGCCTGCAGCACCAGGAGAAACACAACGAGGTGAGTGAGAGGAGAGGGAGGGAGAGTGAGCGAGCTCAATGGAGCTCTATCGTGACTGCTGCGGATTTCTTTGTTGGCAGAAAAAGGCGGCAACACAGGCAGGAGCCCAGCACAAAAGGCCAGCCTGCAGCGCTGGCAGAAACGGAACTAGTGAATGAGATGGGGGAGTCAGCAGGCTCAACAGACTTGTCTTGGGACTGCTGCAGATTTCTTTGTGGGCAGAAAAAGCCACTAACAGAGGCAGGAACCCAGTACAAAAGGGCAGCCTGCAGCACCAGGAAAAACAGAATGAGTGAGTGAGAGAGTGGGAGTGAGCCACCTCAACTGAGCTCTGTTGGGACAGCTGCGGATTTCTTAGTGGCCAGAACAAGGTGCCAACACAGGCAGGAACCCAGTACAAAAGAGCAGCCTGCAGCATCATGAGAAACAGACTGAGAGTGTGACACAGGGTCAGTGAGCGAGCTCAACAGACCAACGCAATCAACATTCGGCATTGACAAATGCTTGTTTCTGAAGCTATGATCTGTAAATAAAATTTCATAATGTCAACAGTTGCTGTCTTGCATAACTGTATACGGTAATGTCAGCTGATGGATGAGCATGCGACTCAAACTTACAGTACATCATACAAGGTTCTAAGCTGTTATGCTGCAGTAGTTACATACCTAGTGCAGCATAACAACAAGCTACTGAAGCATAACAACTTTTTAGCTGGTATGGGTTTTTATGGATAACAACGTTCTACCATACATTATAGTGATATTATATTCATCTGTCAGCAGTAACAAGTACACCACCCTATTCTCTTAACAGAATGCACTTACTTACAGTGTACTGTTGTCCTGCTACACTGGTAAAAGCACTCAAAAAGGTTTTTGAATCTACTGTGTATCCATTACACAAACTTCTAGTTTAGTATTCAATCAACAGTCAGAGACACACTTACATTAGACAAATAAAGGTTTTTATTTCTTTACCGGGAAGAAGGAAGGCAATTTATGACACATTAAATAAAAGGTGGAGACCCCTCCACTCCCGGGAACTATAGGCCCATCTCCCTTCTCCCCTCCCTGGCCAAACTATAAGAATCCCTTATTCATTCAAGGCTATCTGGTGTCCTTGCTAGCTCCAACACCCTCTCCCCTGTCCAGTCTGGCTTCAGGAAGCATCATTCAACAACATCATCTCTCCTCAGTGTCACCGATTCGATACTTACAGCGATGAACAGGAGACAAATTACAGCTGCCATTTTCATTGACCTGGCGAAAGCCTTCAGTTCTGTCTCCCATCCCCTCTTGCTACCAACTCTTGGCTCTGTCGGCCTTGCTGACCTTCCTGTCAACTGGTTCCATTCTTAACTCTAAGGTAGGGAACAATCAGTTCAAATAGGTGATGCTTTATCCTCCCACTCCCCATCCTCTCAGGCATCCTCCAAGGCTCCATCCTTGGCCCTAGCCTCTTCTCTCTATTTATAAATACCCTTCCCTCAGTCTGTAGGTCCGCCAAAATTCAATTAATATACTTTATTAATTTTCCAGTTTTACAGCATGTACCAGAAAAAATAAAAGGAAAACAAATACTATGGCATACATATGTAGAAACTCCCTGGAGTGTTAGAAGGTAGAAAAAGCATATAAACAATGGTAGCAGTAGGCTAGAGAGGTATCTGTAATGAAATGAAGGATCTTTAGAAATCTAACAAAACACATTTATAACAGTGTAGAGCCTGGTGGTAACAAAGGAAACCTATCTAAGAAATATGGCTAATCCCCACCAACTCTCCCCAGTCCTCCTCAACCCTCCCACCCTGGAGCATATGTTGAATGATCAGATGGAAAAGCCGGTGAGTGCTAAACAAGCTACTAATTGAATGAAGGCTGGGGCAAACCCATCTGCTGAGGGGCTATGTTAAGCAGATAGGTGAGGCCTCCTTCCTAGGGAGTTAGGAGCTTCCCCACCTCCCGGGAGCTACCCGACCAATATGCATGATGGGTATCAGGGCTAGTAGTTGACCCCATCGAGCTCTGCAGGCCGACTGTCGACTATTCCTCTGGGCTATATGTTTCTCCAGCTCCAAAGCCTGGAGTAGTTTGCATGCCATTCTTGAGAAGGTAGGCTATCCTGATCCAGCCAGTGGTGGGCGATAACCAATTTCATTACTGCAGAAATGAGAGCCATGTGAGCTTTGTGGACTCCCAGCATATCATTAGGAAAGAGCCCTAAGAGGCAAATTTGTGGGGTAAAGTAGGACTCTAACTCAAGCATAGAATTGAGAGACATTCTTATTTTCTGCCATAAGGAGAAAACCCGGTCACATTCCCAGAAAAAGTGCTTGGTCGTCCCAGCCGCTTTCCCACACACAGTGCAAAGAGGAGAGTCTAGTCTTCCCATCTGATAAAGACAGGTGGGAGAATAGTACATGTTGTGCAAGATACAAAATTGAAGGTGCCTTAGTTGATCTTGTTTGATGTATTTATATAGGCTCTGCCAGACTCTTTTCCACTGTGTGTCTTCAACAACTAGGTTACGTTCCTGTTGCCAATAAAAACAGATTCCCCTGGGTAAGTGAGGGTGCTGTGCCTGCAGGATTTTGTAGAAAAGGGAAATTGTGTGTGGCTGCATGGCGGCATCCAAGAGTGATTGTTTCAAAGGATTTACAGGTGTTGCCAAGGAGGTGGGCCCAGAAAGGACATGAGTACCCCTCTCAGCTGAAGGTGTTTGAAGGCATGTAGGGAGGGGATTGAGAATCTCGACTGAAGTTCTGTAGCTGAACAAATCTTGCCACTTGCTGAAAGGGAAGAGACAGGTATCCCTCAAAGAATGGGACAAAAGGCAACCGGGATGACACGGCCTGCGATTTTGAAGTGAGAATTACCCAAAAGCGGCTGGTCTAGATCTTTATGTAGGGATAAATGTAAGAAGAGCAGATTTGGCTCAGCACATTTATGGACCACCACGGGGGGGGGGGGGGTTCTAGGGAGAGGGGAGCTCTGCCAGTTTAATATGAAGAAGAGGCTTAAGGTCAATGCCTTGGGCCTGGCAGAGTTGTTGTTCCAAGGATAACCATTGGGGGGAGTAATCATATACGGTATCGCCAGTTCGGTATGAGCTCCATCTGAAAATATTACAGTAGTGAATTGCACAGTAGTATAAAAAGAAGTTAGGAAGATGTAGGCCTCCCACTTCTTTTAAAAATGTTAGTTTAAAGTAAGCCTGTTGTACTGATTTCCCCTGCCATAAAAAATCAGCTAGTAGAGATTGCAGCCTAGAGAACCACCACTTGGTGAGGTACGGGCATATCATACTGAGTGGGTATAAAAAAAATGGTAGAACATTCATTTTGAGCACATTTATATGACCCCAGAGAGAGAGAAGAAGATGTCTCCACATTTGTACATCTGCTTTAATGGTTTGACAAATTGGGGAGAGGTTGAGTTTAACCATGTGCGCCAAGGTGCGTGGGAGTTTGATTCCAAGGTGTGAGAGAGCTGTGGGTTCCCAGGCCAGGCCCAAATCTGTAATCCAATATTTCTGGACAAGGTGATTAAGGGGCATAATGCAGAATTTCCTAGATTAAGTTTGTATCCCGAGATCTGAGACAACCGATGTATAATATTAAGAGCTGCGGGTATGGAGGATTGGGGGTGTTCAAGATGCAGCAGGAGGTCATTGGCATATGCAGATAAAGAAAAAGAAAGCTGTCCCACTCGAATGCCCTGGACTTCCTTACTTAATTGCAAGGAATGGATGAGGGGTTCCAAGTTGAGGTTAAAGAGAAAGGGGGAGAGGGGGCAGCCCTGTTTGGTGCCCCGGGAGAGAGGAAGTGGTTTAGAGAAAACCCCATTGCAACAGACTCTAGCTGTAGGATTCAAGTACAACACACAAAGCCAATTGCAGAATGAAGAGGGAAAACCAAATTGTCCTAGGACAGCGAATAGAAAAGGCCAAGAAACTCAATCGAATGGCTTTTCAGCATTGAGGGAAACTAGTACCAAGGGAGTGGGTCTATCACCTGCTAAAGCTGTAAGGTGAAGTATCTTGTGCATGTGGTCCGAGGAGACCCTACCAGCTACAAAGCCCACCTGTGAATGGCTTATAGACCTAGCCAGACCTGGTGTAGCCAGTTAGCCAAGATTTTTGCCATGATTTTTATGTCTGAATTCAGTAATGATATGGGACGATAATTACCAGGTAAGAGGGGATACTTGTCTGGTTTCGGAAGAACTGATACCCAAGCTTGGGTGAATGAGGAGTTGGAGAGGCCAGAAGATTGTAGTAAGTTGAAAAGCTGCGAGAGAAATCGGGCTAAATTGTCCAAAAAGTCCGCATAGAAGGAGACATTGAAGTTGTCAGGGCCAGGGGCTTTGTCTTTAGGCAATTGCCCTAGCACCTGCTTGACCTCAGAAACTGAGATTGGGGCCTTTAAAAGTGCTTGCTGAGCCTTGGAGAGGGTGGGAAAGGACACCGAGTCCAGGAATTGGTCCTAGAGAGTGGTGTCAAGCAGATAATCATTCTCCGGTGTATAAAGATTTTCATAGTACTGTTTGAAGATTTCTGCTATCTCTCTAAGCTTGGTAAGAGTAGGCCCAGGAAACACAGGTTGGAGGCACTGGATCATACTCCAAGCCTCAAGCTGTCTGAGCCGTAGGGCCAATAGTTTCTCTGGTTTCTCCCCTATTCCAGATAGCAGAATTTAACCCTTCGTAGAGCTAGTTCTGCCTTTTCCACCAGCAGGCCAAAGTATTGAGCCTTAAGGGTGTTTAGCTTGGCCCAGCTGTTCACATTGGATGAAGAGGAGAGTTCTCCTTCCAAGGTCCTAATTTGGTGAAGTAGTTGCTTGGTTGATGCTTTCCTTCATTTTTTAGCTTTGGCGGCTAATCTAATGCATTCGCACCTGATCGCGCACTTCGCCGCACCTCACAACATGCTGAGAGAAGCTAGTGACCCCATTTTATCATTAAAAAAGTTCTGTATGAATACTATAAGGGACTTTACCACTTGGCTGTCACGTAAAATTTCTGAGTTGAAATGCCAAGACCTATCCTGATCTTCCAGCCCCCCAGGGTGAGTTCCATGTATATCTGGGCATGATCAGAGAGTACTGTAGGCAGGATATCGCAGGTCACTAACCCCAGGAGATTAGATGTGGACATCAAGAAGTAGTCGATGTGGGAGAAGGAGTTATGAGGAAGGGAGTGGAAAGTGTATTGTTTATCTGTTGGATGAAGAATTCACAGAAGGGACCCCCAGGCCTAGAGTATCCATCAGTTCCCTGAGCCCCCTTTGAGCTGGTGAGAGACCCTTCCAGTGCCCTCCTGACCTATTGCAATGATTGTGATATACCAGATTCCAATCTCCACCTAAAATTATTGGAGAGCTGGAAAATGCAGAGATGTGGGATAAAAATTTTGAGAAGAAGCTAGGAGAATCCACATTAGGACCATAGATACCACCTAGTAGTACCTCTGTGAGCCCAAGCTGCCCCTCCCCCGTAATAAGAGAAACTGACTGTCCAGATCTCTGAGTTCTTCTACCAACTGAAATGGGGTACCCCTATTAATTTAGATGCTCACCCCTGGATCCTGCTCCAAAAGCTTGACCAACCCATTCCCTGCTGAAAAGCAGGATGTCTTCCTGCTTGAGGTGGGTTTCTTGTAGGAAAACCACATCAGGGTGATATTTTTTGAGATGGCGCAGTATCATGTAATGTTTGCGCTTAACATTTGCCCCCTTTACATTCCATGACAGGAGTTTATATATTGTCCCCATGATGACCCATGTAGAAATCAGTTGCCCAGGCCTCCATTCGCTTATTAATTACACCTCTATATGCTCCAGCCCCATCTTCCCGCCAAACACCCAACATCCCTCCCACCCTGCCCCTCAAGAACAATACCCTTGATGAAGGATGAAACAATAGCATGAACAGTGAACAACTCCCACCCTGTCCTTCCTCCCACCACCCCAAATATAATCATCCGATATATGAGGCATGAGACATACATGTGAGCCATTATAATCCTCTAAGACCCCCCCAACCATCCAAACTATGTACAAGCTTTGAACCCCCGGCTCTGAAGGCCAAACTACCACTCTGTTTACATATGTGATGCTTTACCACCTCAGAGTGGGCCCCTCTTCCTCCACGGCTCCCCAAAAACCATGAAATGTAGCATTAGGTATAAGCCTTAGCATTAATATACAAAAATGGTTGCAATCAAATAAGAAATGTCCCGGTTGGCCCATCTCCACCTCAAATTCCTGGCCAGCACTGTCCACATGAAGGGACCCCCTCTTCCGAATGAGACAATGAAGTTGCGCCCCAACAAGAACCACGGCAGCAAACCAATTAGTCTGCCCTGGGGGGGGGAGGACCAGAAGCTGCATTACTGTCAGGGTACCCAGAGCTCATATTAGAGCATGCATGCCGGCCCTCAATAAGTCGACCAGTGGAGATAAAGCACCTCTGAGCCGGGCCAACCCCCCCAACAAGACACACCAAAATAGCACAACCTCCCATTAGGATGCAGCCAATCCTGGATCCTGCACATTTGCAGTGAATTTGCCACCCTGCCTGCCCCTGTGTAAGCAACAATTCATGGTGAGCAAGTTTGGGGCTGCTGTAGCAAAAATAGGGAAAGAACTCTTTGCACGCACAAACTGCCCCCCGGGCCATAGCCCAAGACCTTTGGCCATGTTAAACCGTATGCAGCCCAGAACTTGGGGGAAGGGAAGGGGGATTATTCACTGCCCCACCCTCGAGTCTAGTCACCACAATGCCAGGACACCTATCACAACTGGGGGGGCAAGAGTGGCTGTTAACCCAATCAGCTGCTAGATCCAGAATTGGCCATGAGATCCCCACCTTCCTCCAAACATTTCTCATGGATTTTGTTAAGCATTGGTCGGGGGGTGGTATATCCATCTCTGAACTCCCAAGGGACTCAACAGAAGGTATATAGCTGGGTGGCATTTTCTCAGGTGCACCGCATCAGGAGGAGAAAGAGGGCCCACCTACCCCGAGAGCCATGCCCCCCTTAGTAAAAATCCAGAGGTCCTACTTTACATCCTCCACAAGGCTCCCAGGTACACCATAACAGAGAAGTTCCAGGCCAGGTCCCCCATGAACAGGACCATCCGCTGCTAGTAGCTGTGATATGGCATCTCTGCAGGATCAGGGAGGGCAACTAAAAAAAAGGCCCCCCAGAGTAGACTTTCTCACTGGCACATCCCGGTAGATTTGGATCGATAACCAGAATTCGAGGTGATGTACTAGATCTTAGGGGTCTGTGGCAGCCACCAGGTGAAAGAAAGAGGAAGCAGAGATCCGATGACCAGCCAGTTCAGGAAAAACGTCTGCTATATCCAAACTTTAAAGTGACTCCTGCTAGTAATAGCGAAGAAACCCTCCACACTCAGCTAAGTGGAAATTCACTTCAGGGCTGGGAACAAGTCTGGGAACAAGGAGTTCTTTCTTGGCTTGCTCTGCTGTTTCGAAGAACTTGGGGGACCTTTGGTGCATTATTTGCAGTTTGCTTGGGTGGAGCATTTTAAAGAGGAGGCCAGCTGCAATGAGATTTGAAATGGCGGTGTTGAAATCAGCCCTTTTCAGCCTTACTGAATGTGGCAAATCTTGAGACAACCTTATCCTGTGCCCTTCCCAAGCAAGCTCCTTCATCTCCTGGAGCTTAGCCAGAATATGCATTTTATCGAGGTAATTCAGGAGTCTGAATATCAGTGGATGAGGTGAGGCATTTGGGTGGCATTGGCCTCAGAGCTCTATGGGGTCTTTTGATTATGTAGCTTGGGCCATTAGATGAACGCCCAGTGATCTTAACGCAAAACTTCTGGATGACAACATTGGATTCTGCCCCTCTTATCCCTCTGGGAGCCCAATAAGGAGGAGGTTATTCCTCTTGCTGCACCCCTCAAGATCTTTGACTTTTTCCCCTAGTTTGGTAAGCTTTTGGTAGGTGGCTGTGGCATTGGTCTCCTGTCAGTTCCACCAGTCATCTAGGGAGCTGACCCGCATCTCCATGTCTCCCATTCTTTGAGACAGCGAGTCAGAAATAGCCTGCAAGCTGGTGAGTTGAGAGGTGATGCCCCGCAATGGTTCCTTTAGGGGAGAGAGCTACAACAAAAACTTCTCCTCTGAAAGCAGGGTGGGAGCTGCGGGTGACTTTGCACTGGTTGCTGCCTGGGTTTTTGGCTTTTTAGTCACTTTGTTCTTCTCCAGCATGTTTGGTGGGGTATGGCTGGGCCTCACAGGCTGCATTTCCGCCTCCATACCTTGTGCCGATAAAAAGCCAGCTGTTAAACAAAAAATGAAGGATAATGCAGGCCATCAAAAGTATAAGTCAGTTACATGTTGGAAACAGAGAAAATTGGTGAGTTTGGCTACAGTTATAAGGCTTAAAAACCCTTAATTTATGGAGCCAAGGAGCAAAGCTGAGAAACTAACATCCTACCAGCCACGACTCATCCCGTGACTCCCCCCACCGAAATTCATATGTATATGAATGACACCATTCTCTTCCTCTCCGGACTCTCTGTAAGCAGCATACAGCTCCCTCTCCAGGACAATTTTGATAGAGTCCAGTCCCGGTTCAAGGCCAACGACCTCAAACTTAATGTAAAAAAACCAGTGGCCATGACCCTCAGTACCAGACAAAAGCTTGCCACCCTAACACATCGCCCTACTTTCACTACCCTGGGTAGTTCCACCCTTGAGAATGTCTCAGTCTTCAAGTACCTAGGGGTTTGGCTGTATGAAAATCTGGATTTCTCCACCCATGTCAACACCATCTTTGCCAAACTTTGACCCAAATTAGGCGTCCTCTACCACACAAAGCCAGCCTCCCTCTCCCCACCCACTGCGAGCTGGTCGCTAAAATTATACTACCTACTTTTGACTATGCCAACGTGGTGTATTGCACTGCCTCTCAAGCATCCCTAGGCAGGCTTAACACCCTGCTATACTCCTGTCATTTCACCACTGCTGCTCCCCCTCTCACTCACCACTGTTTTCTCTATTCTGCCCTGTCTCTTGCTCCCCTGCCTTTCAGGAGACTGCTCCACTGTGCCTCCTTCATTGCTAAATTCTGGTTTGGTTCCCTCCCCTTTTATCTCTCCTCCCATCTCCCCCAAGCTGCCTCCTCAAATGACTCCCTTCATCATAGAGACTCTCAAACTTTCTCTATCCCCCTTCCCCACTCAGCTTCTGGTCAATCTGCTTTTTCCTTCCATTTCCCCTCTCTCTGGAACAAACTACCTTCTGACATCCACTCCTGCACCTCCCTCTTCTCTCTCAAAAGGCTGCTCAGACTCCCCCCCTCCTCCAGTCTTGTCCCCAATCCTGACCATCTTATCTTTGGGTCTACCCTGTTGGGTCCTGCCAGTACTTGGCCAATCCCATCTGAGTATTATTTTTTTTTCAAGGGCTTGTATAATCCAACTCTCATCTATTTCAGTTACTTGACTTTTGTTGTGAAATGTTTTTTTATGCTGAGTGATGCTAGTTCTACATTTGCAGAGGGTCTTGTAACCCTGACCCTTGACTTGTGTTCTGTATTTTGCTTTTGTTGCTTGCCTTTGGTGTATTGGTCCCTTTGCCCCCTTCCCCAGATCGCATCTGGAAACGAGCTTCGGCTCATGTTGCTTTTCCCGGTTACCAACTTTTAAATAAAACAAATAAATAAATAAAAGTAAAATATTTACATTTTTCAAAACTACTTCCACCGCTTCAAAGAGACAAGGGCAAGATGATAACAACATCACCCAACATCACGTCAGTCAAGATAATAGCAATGAAACTGTTAGTCATGTTGAAGATAATATTGAACCACAAGGTATGACAGCGTTAATAGCTAGACAATCAGTACTGCAATTAAGAATTTGCCACTCCCATTGTTAGATGGTGTGGTTCCTGAAGTAATAATGTATATGTAGTTAAGACTATGTTTACCTTCTTTAACAAATGCAGATACTGACACACAGTTGGAGACAGAGTTTACAGTGCCTAAAAATTGCCTATTTATTTATTTAGTTATTTTTTTATTTAGTCAGTCATAGGAATTACAACCCTTTGAGTCATAAACTCATTTACAAAGGCTCTGCATCAGCATAGTCATACATTCAGAGATAGTACATTAGTGGGACATCACATTTCAAGTATTTACATATAATAGCCAAGGTGGCTGAAAATCTATACATGTAGTAGCTAGGGTATTGATATTATTACAGTGGAACAATTATAGACCAAGTGAAGCCTCTGGGACATTGTCATGTAGTAGGACAGTGATCAATACATTAGTGAGGCAACACAGTTTAAGCAAATATTCACATGTAATAGCCTGGGTGTCTGTTGACCTATACATTTAGTAGCTAGGGTATTGGTATTAGTACAGGAGACATAGTTACAGTGTAGGTGCAGCCTCTAGGGCATTGTCATATAGCAGAGACAGAGACCAGCAGCAAAGATGTCCTATACAGTTAGTCCTATACAACTGGTAGCAATGTCAATGGGGAGCGGCCTAGTGCAGCTCTATGCGTGCCAGTTAGGAGGATTAGCAGTTGCACTGGCATTGGCGCAAGGAGTGAATGTGTTTTTTTAGGATGGTCTTGAAGTGTCCTAGATTCAGAATAGAGGTTATGGCTGGGAGGAGCTCATCGAGTACATCAAGAAAGGGCCTATTCAGAAATGTTTAGAAAAGTACCTACAAACTTTGGAAACAGGAGAAGATCTTTTAAGAAAGGATGATTTTCCAAATATAACCGGTTAGAATGTAATAATGCATCAGATGCAGCTTTCTGCTTCCCATGTCAAGATTTTGGTATTGATACAGCAAAATATGAATCAACATTCTCTGTGGAAGGGTTTAGAGACTGGAAAATAGCTTTGGAGTCTGGCAGAGGTTTCAATAGACATAGTAATAGCAAACAACATCTTGAAAATGTTGAAAAATTGAAACTCCTTCTGATTACTAGACCTCTAGATGAGCAGTTATATGAAGAGCGAGCAAAATAAATACAGCTAAAATCAAAACAGAGAGAGAATAGGTACAATATTGTCATAGATACATACATAGATACATAGACAGTGTTGGCAGATAAGGGCCTATGGCCCACCCAGTCTGCCCATTTAAGTTTGTAAGTTCAGTTTATGTTTTCTAGGAAGTCTGTTGCCCCTTACCCCTGACCTCCAGAATTCCTTTATGTCTATCCCATGCATTCTTAAATCCCGTGATTGTTTCAGCCCCCACCACTTCCTCTGGCAGGGTGTTCCACTTGTCCACCACCTGTTCTGTGAAGAAATTCTTCCTCACGTTTCCTCTGAATCGTTCTCCCTCCAACTTCATCCCATGCCCTCTAGTCCTGGAACATCTTTTTCACTTAAAAATAGTGCATTCCTGCACCCTGTTCCTCCCTGTAAGATACTTGTATGTCTCTATCATATCCCCTCTCTCCCTCCTCTCCTCCAGGGAGTACATGTTCAGTACCTTCAACCTGTCCTCATAGGACTTGTGATGCAATCCATGCACCATCTTTGTTGCCCTCCTCTGAACCCTCTCTACCCTGTCTATGTCCTTACGTAGGTAAGGTCTCCAGAACTGCACAGTGTACTCCAGGTGGGGCCTCACTAGTGTCTTGTATAGTGGAATTATGACCTCCCTTTTCCTGCTGGTGATGCCCCTGCCTATGCATCCCAGCATCCTATTTGCTTTACCTGCTGCCTTGTCACACTGTTTCCCTGCCTTGAGGTCATCAGAGATGATAACTCCAAGATCCCTTTTCTGCTTGGTGCATGCTATATCCTCACCCCCAACTGATATATTGTGCCAGGGTTTTGTGCCCCATATGCATTATCTTGCACTTCCTACATTGAATTTCAACTGCAAACCCCTGACCATTCTTCAAGTTTCTGCAGGTCCTTCTCATTCTGTCTACACCTCTGGCGTGTCTACTCTGTTACAGAGCTTTGTGTCATCAGCAAACAGTGAAATTCTGCCTTCTAGGTCCCAGCCAATGTCACTGATGAAGATATCGAATAGTACCGGTCCCAGCACAGATCCCTGTGGTACCCCACTGGTCACTCTTCCCTCTGTGGAGTGACAGCCATTTACCACCACCCTCTGTGTCCTGCTGCCCAGCCAGTTACCTACCCACCTCACTACTGTCCTGCCCACACCCATATTCCCCAGTTTGTGCAGTAGTCTTCTATGTGGCACAGTGTCAAAGGCTTTGCTGAAGTCCAGATAGGCCATGTCCACTGACTTGTTGATATTACTGCTACACTGGCTAGTTTGAAACTACTATTTAGAGGCCATGATGAGTCTAAGGGTTCAAAGAACAGGAGTGTATTGAGAGAAATTGTATCTTTACTTGCAAGATATGACCCAGTACTTAAACAACACCTAGAATTGGCTTCTAAAAATCCAAAGGGCTACCCAAGTTATCTGTCAGCTCAAAATCAGAATGACTTAATCATGTGCATTGCAAGACAAAGAATGACTTAATCATGAGCATTGCAAGACAGAGAATGACTTAACCATGCACTGCAAGACATGTACAGAATACAATAACTGAGGAATTAAAACAGTCTGTGTGTTTCCTGGTTTGCCTTGATACAGTGCCAGATGCTTTGAAATAAAACCAGTTATCTGTAGTTTTACGTTATGTTTGCAGAGATGCTACAATTCGTGAACCATTAATTCATGTTATTCGTGCAGAAATGGGAACAGGTGCCAGTTTAGCAGATTATCTTTGTCAAACATTGAAGCACTATGACCTTAGTATTTCAAATCTGAGGGGGCAAGGATATGGTGGCTGTACAGCAATGTCTGGGGCTTACAGAGGAGTTCAGGCTATTATTAGAGAATTGTGTAACAAAGCATATTATGTTCATTGCTATGCACATCATTTAAATTTGGTTGTTGTTGACACATGTAGCAAGATTGCCCAGAATCTTAATTTTTGGGGGGATCCTTGAGTAGTTGTACACTTTCATTGAAAATTCAACTAAAAGACACAATCTGTTTCTTGCTGTACAGGAACAGTTCTTAAATAACAGTGCTTCACAAAGTTATCATAGAACTCATACTCTTAATTCACTTTCAGGGACTTGCTGGTCTAGTAGAATTGACAAATGTAGAGCACTGCTTGAAACCATTGATTCTGTGATGCAAACCCTTGCAAAAATTCAAGAAGATGGCTCTTTTGATAGAGAAACTGGCTGGACTCTTCGGGGGTTGGGAAGCAGTTCTACCAAGTTCAGGCTGCTCTCCCTCTGCAACCGATCACTGCACAGCTATGGTAAAAGTGGCTGTCCACCACCAGAAGCATCGGGGGACAAAAAGCTGCATTCGAGGAGCCGAGCCGAATTCAAATTTCCCGCCCACCCACTCAGCCTGGCCCTGACTGCTATTAAATGCCTGTGGAAGGAGGCGGAGTCATCAGCAAAGGGTATTGGCTCAAGTAAGAAGGGCAGAGTTGGGGAGGAGCCACAAGTAAAAGAGCAAGTAAAGACTCTATTAGAAAAAGAAACAAAAGACAGATAGGAAAACACCTAGGACACAGTAGCTTAAAACTGCATTGATATTGACTTGGGGGGGTTCAGCAAACAAATAGGAAAATGGTACTGGGGCACAAGAACATACCTTATGAATAATCTAGCTCACAAGTCAGCCACAAAAAGGGGGTGGGTTTGGAGTGGCACTTAATGGGGAGTGCAAACTGATCCTAAAACAGCTGTAGGGGTATACCTGGCGTAGAGTTCTTCAGAAACCTATGTAAACAGGATTGAACAATATGACATAAGTCTTGTGCTTGAAATACTTTCAGTGGGGGTGTGGGTACAGGTACAAAGGAGGACTGTACAGAAAGTTTCTAAAAAAAACAGAGTGCAGTGCTTAACAAAAAGAGTACAGTGCTTAACAAGGTTTTCACTAAATGGAAAGTGAGCGCGGGTTTGTGCAGGGGGAATGGGGGACATATCTATAGTCCATCCTCTGTCATCAGTCAATAGGATAAGGGCAACTGAGTGCTAGGGAATGGGATTTGTGCAGTGCAATGGATGTGGGGCTATTCTCTCCAGGGTGATGCTCTGGCAGATTGGATATTGCCCAATATGTCATAGACTGTATGAGCTATGGGGGCAGATGGAGGAGGCCAGGAGGGAAATCACAAGACTTCTGCACATACTGGCCAGGGGTTCTCCCTCACCTCATCACCCCTGCAGGGCCAGGGGAATGGAGGGTGGTGGGAAGGGAGGAGAGGAGGGATAAAAAAGAGAATAAGGGCAGGATGGTACCAGACATTGGTATCAGGGTGCAGAACCATTATGTGCTCCTGGCTGGGGATGTCAGGCCAAATATAAATCAGGGGTACCTGCTGCAAACCAGGGAACTAAGGGACTGCCAAAGGCCAAAGGAGAAGGCAACAGCCATAGGAGAGTAAAAAAAGGCTAGTGGTGGGAGACTCAATGGTTAGAGGAGTGGCATCGAAACTGGATGGTGGCAGGGGAACAGAGGTGTCAGTCATTTGTCTGCCTGGGGCAACAGCAAAGAAGGATGGAGATAGGATAAGTAAATGGATAGATAAAAAAGAAGAAAGACTGGAGGTCCCGATCCACCTAGGCATAAATGACATTGGAAGGCAGCCAGTGGAGGAGGCAAAAATCAGCCTGGAAAAACTATCAGATAGTCTGGAGGGTAGGGTAGCATATTTGGCCTTCTCAGAAGTACTGCTTATGTGGGAGATAGGGGGGAGGAGTGGTAGAGTTAGGCAGGCTGAGACTGTGGAATTTAACAACTGGTTGAAGCTGTGGTGTCAGTTTAGGGGGCACCACTATGTAGGTGACTAGGGTGAATTCTGGGAAAGGAGGTTATTTAAAGGGGATGGCCTTCACTTATCTAGACAAGTGGTTAGGGCACCGGTGCAAAAATTTGATGTTCACATAGAAATCATAACATGACTAGGAGCATCAGATAGACACCAGGTGGAGGGTGGCAGCTTTGCTGTACCAGGGGGAGACACTGGTTGGAGGCACCTAGGGGATGAACATGCAAGGAATAAGGTGAGGGTAGTGAGAAATGGGATGTCAACTGCAAGGGGGGAGGGGAAACATCCAGGGGAGTGGAAAGGGAAGGGAATAAGCACCAGAGGACAGAAAAATTGGACCAGTGAATGGAGAGCTATGTGCACCAATGCCAGGAGCATAGGAAACCAAATTCCAGATTTAGCACCAGTCATGGCTGAGGTGGACCTGGACATCGTGGAATTAGAGACATGGGGTCATGATAGCCAGGATTGGGACATGGCAGTACCGGGGTATGTTCTATTCAGGAAGGACAGGAAGGGAAGTGGGGTGGCACTGTATGTGAAGGAACACATAAAGGCCATGGAATTGCAGGGCAGATGGGGGTACTGAGGCTATATGGGTATCACTGGAAACAGAGAAGGAAGAAGTCATATGTATTGGGGTAGTATATAGGCCACCAGTGCAGGAAGGTGATGTGGACAAGGCAATGATGGAACAAATCAAGCTGATGGCAAACAGAGGGGAGCTGCTGTTGATGCGGTACTTCAATATGCTGGATGTGGAATGGGGCACCCCATCGGCAGCATCTACCAGTAGTAGGGAAATCATGGACGCCCTACAGGGAGCTCTCATGAGGCAGCTTGTAAGAGAATTGACCAGGGAGGAAGTGATCCTAGACTTGATTCTTACAAATGGAGAATGGGTGGGTGAGGTATATGTAGGGGAAAACATTGATATGAGTGACCACAGCACTATTGGTTCATGGTGAAAACTACTGCTGAGATTCATCGGTCCAAGGTGAAGGTGCTAGATTTCAGGCACACGGACTTTAGGAAAATGGGGGACTGCCTTCAACAAGCATTGGCAGGAGTGGGGAAACTCAAGGGGGTAGAGGAAATGTGGAATACAATAAAAGGGGCCATATTACAGAGCACAAACCTCTGTGTCAGGAGGGTAAATAAAAACAGAAAAAAAAAGAAAGCCACTGTGGTATAGTAGAGAAGTGGTAGAGAAGGTCAGGGCAAAGAGAAGGGCGTTTAACAGGTATAAAATGATCCAGAGGGAGGAGGATAGGGCTATATACCAGGAAAAGCAGAAGGAAGCAGGTTTGGAAGTCAGGACAGTGAAGGCAAGGATAGAAGAGAGAATAGCCAACTCAGTCAAAGAAGGGGATAAAACTTTTTTCTGGTATGTGAACAACAGGAGAAAGTCAAAGGAGAGAATAGTCAGGCTGAAAAACAAAGAAGGGGGTTGGTGGAAGATGACCGTGAGAAGGTGAACATACTAAACAGCTATTTCTGTTCAGTGTTCATGATAGAAAAGGATGGGGAGGGTAGACAAATCAGGGAAAATGAGGTGGTGGTGGGGGGGTAGAATTCAGTCGGTTCCCGGGTGAGGAAGTCCTGAGGGAGCTAGAGGGGCTGAAGGTGGACAAGGTCATGGGTCCAGATGGGATGTACCCCAGGGTACTAAGGGAGCTTAGTAAAGTACTGGTGAAGCCTCTGAACAAGTTCTTGGAATCAGGGGAGACTGGAGATGGGCGGATGTGGTCCCCCTACATGACAGTGTGGACAAGGAGACAGACAACTACAGACCAGTGAGCTTAACATCGGTGGTAGGAAAGCTCATGGAGAAACTGCTAAAGAAAAGAATCACTGGCTACCTCGAAGCCACTGGCCCATAGGACCAACGGCAAACATGGGTTCACTGAGGCAGGCTGGTCAAACAAACTTGATAGAGTTCTTTTAAGGGTTACCAGGTGGTAGATCAGGGGGGATCTGTAGTAATTATGTACCTTAACTTTAGGAAGGTTTCTGATTCCATACTGCACAGAAGATTACTGCACAAAATTAGATGTCTTGGGCTGGGGTCGGTAGTAGTAAAGTGGGTGCAAAACTGGCTAGAGGGTAGAAGGCAAAGGGTAATTGTAAACGGGGTGCCTTCCAAGGAGGATATAGTTACCAGTGGGTGCCTCAGGAGTTGGTGTTAGGGCCACTTCTATTTAACATTTTTATAGTAGACATAGCGGAAGGAGTGGAAGGGAGGGTATGTCAATTTGTGGATGACACAAAGATCTACAATAAAGTTGATATGCCGGAGGGAGTTGAGAGTATGCGCAGGGATCTTGAAAAACTGGAGGAGTGGTCCAGGAAGTTGCAACTGTCCTTCATTACAAAAAAGTGCAAAATCATGCACTTAGGCAAGAAAAACCAGGGAATGGAATACCGGATTGGGGGGGGCATGCCCTAGAGGTAATTGAGCTAGAAAGGGACCTTGGTATAATCATTTCATGGGACCTGAAGGTGAAAAAGCATTGTGAAAAGGCAGTGGCAAGGGCTAGTAGGATACTGGGATGTATCAGTAGGAGAATCACTAGCAGGAAGAGTGAGGTCATAATACCCTTGTACAGGCAGCTGGTCAGGCCACACCTCGAGTATGGAGTCCAGTTCTGGAGGCCATACCTCAAGAAGGATGTGGATAGGGTGGAGCGGGTCCCCAGGAAGGCAACAAAAATGGTAAAGGGCCTTGGTTATTTGTCATACAAGGAAAGGCTGAGGAACCTAAACATGTACTCTCTGGAGCAGAGAATGAAAAGGGTGGACACGATTGAGACCGTCATGTACATCAGGGGTATAAACAGGGTACCAGTAGGTGACATTTTCCACCTAAAGAGGCAATCAAAAACAAGGCGACATGATATGCAGATAGTGGGGGAGGAGAGGTTCAGAGGAAACATTAGAAAATTCTTCTTACGGAGAGGGTGGTAGAAGCAGAACAAACTCCTGTGGAGGGAGGTGTGTGGGGAGGACTGGGTGGAGGGAATTAAGGGAGTGTGGGATAGGCACAAGGGTCTTTTGGATCTGGGGAGGGGGAACGTTAGGTAGTAGCAAAAGATCTAGTTGCCAGCTAGTCAAACTGGTCAGACTGGGTGGGCCTGGCGGTTTTCTTCTGCTGACACATTCTATGTTTCTATGTTTCCATGAGACTGCTAGCACAGCCATGTCCCTGAGCAGATCAATAGACTTTCAGTTCTGTTTCCATTTGATATCATTTAACAAGATTTTGTCTGTTACAAATGTAGCCTCAAAATATCTTCAGACCATTGAGTTAGACATATCTGTATCTGTTGCAGCTGAGATGATTGAGACCTGTAAAGCTGAGCTACTGGCATTGAGGTCAGATGAGAAATTTGAGGAAATATGACTTGAAAATGAGATGCTAGCTTCCAAAATAGATGTAGGGTATGTTGAATCATGTATTAGAAAATTATCCAGATGACTTGATCAAATGTGACAAAATGAATCCAATACAACTGGTAGGCCTGCAGTGAGTTGCACTTTGCAACCCTAGATCGTTGTATACAGGAAATAACTGACAGATTTAGCTCTGAAACACTTCCATTGCTAAAACATGTTAGTTGCCTAACAAATCCTTCTCTTGAAAACCTGACAACCTCAAACAGCTAATAACATACTACAGAGGTGACATAGATGCACATTTGATAGAACAAGAGTATGGGAGGTCACGTGATGAGCTAGTCAAGCAGGACGTTTCTCGTGCCGCTCTAAGGTCCGAAATTACTTTTGTAAAGTAAAATCTCTTCGGGACTAGCCAGTTCCAGCTATTTAGACCCTTTTCTGACTGGCGGGATGCTGGTGGATCAGTTTGGCGTCGTTTTGTAGGAAAAAGGGGAAGTTTGCCGGATTGAAGCTACGGCTTGCGAGGGGCATTAGTGAACAACGTTCAGCCATGATAACAAGTTGCTATGGAGCCCGAGATAGCAGAGCCCCTGTCGGTGAGATCTCCAGCCTCTAAACAGCCAAAGCCCCAATCCCCTACCCTCAATGATTGGGAAGAGGTTGCGGGTGATCAAGGGGGGGCTAAACCAAACAACGAGGATATTCAAGAGATTAAACACTTGCTGCAGGGGCTGGTAGTAGATTTTGCAGCCTTTAAACCTGCGTTGCAGTCATTAACACAGAGGATGAGAGATGCGGAGGCCTGGATTTCTTCGCAGGAAAGAAAAGTTTCAATAGTGGAACAGGAGCTGGTGGTGGTAAGAAAACAAGTTAAGAAACTGGAAGAAAGGCTAGAGGACCAAAAGTCAAGGAGCTGATGAAATAATTAGATTCTGGCGGGGCTTCCTGAGAAGGCAGAAGGTTTGGACTGTGTTCTTTTTTTGCAAGACATGCTGCTTAAACTGTTCGGCCCCTCGCCATATGGGGAGACTTATAATCTAGAGAGAGCGCACAGGGCTCTGAGAGAGGTGCCACCACCAGGAGCAAGACCCCGTGAAATTATAATGTGGTTCCTCAACTATAAAGAAACAAGCATTTGTCAATGCCAAATGTTTGCTTGCTGGCATTGGCAGTGGTAGTGTAGAAGTTACAGAGCTGCGTAATAGGAATGGCAGTGAAGTATTGAACTGAAGCCAACCCCACCACCACCCTGCAGAGAATGACAGGCATTGGGGTGTGTGTGTGGGTCGTCAGGCGTAACGGCCACGCCATTTCACCACACCCCACCCTGCAGACACTGACAAGTGTCACGGTGTTCCTTGGGGTCTTTGGCCCTTATGCGCACCCCATTTCATTCGGAAATATGGTGAGATGGGTGCGATATAGGAGAATGGGGTGAAGTTTGGGGCCGAAGAGTCCAAGGCATACCTCGATGCCTCTCACTGACTGCAGAGTGTGGAATGGTATGAGCATCACAGGCAAGAATCCCAAGTCACAACCCTGATGCCTGTCATTCTCTACTGGGTTGGGCGTTATAGTTGGAAACCCTAATACCTCAGGCATTTGTTGGTATTTTCACTCCAAATCTTCAACATGTTTGTTTTGTGACCCCACCTCATGAACAGGGGGGAATATCACTTTGTTAGCCGAAAGCTGCTTATGCTCAGTGACTATGGCATTTAGCACCACAGGTGCAAAAACATTCTGAACAGGATGTAAAAAATGACAGCTGTACTGTTCATGGTGAGGAGTAAAAAATGGCAATGTTGCAAATCTATACTAAAAATATTAAAAAAAATGGTGAAGTCACGAGCGTACATAGAAACTGTGCAACGCACACCCATAATATAATTAGGTTGGGGATTTTTTACAGCAGATTGTCAACTCAGGCATTTTGGTGCCTCTGATCATGAACAGTGTCACTGTGTTTTTCTTTATCTGTGCTGAACAATGATTTCCCACAGCGACCACGCATCTCTGCGCTGAAACTGTGAAAACACACTTCAGCCATGTTATGAAAAATGACAGCTGTACTGTTCATAAGGAAGTGTGGAAAAATGTCACTGGTGAAAATCTGGACTGAAAATATTACAAAGTCATGAAGTAACGAGGGTGCGTGGAAACTGCGCAATGCTCATTCGTATCACAGTCATTTTATGGACTTTTGTCACCAAATTTTCAACATAGCCATTTTAAGACCTCTGCTCATGAACAGTGTAACTGTGATTTTCTTAATCTGTCCTAAACATTGCTTTCGCACACCAACAGCACCATTGTGCGCTACATGTGCGAAAACACATTTTGGGCGACATATGAAAAATTGCAGCTGTACTGTTCATAAGGAAGTGTAATAAAATGGCAATGTTGAAAATCTGGAGTGAAAATATTGAAAATTCGCGAACTTACGAGCCTGCGTAGGAACTGTGCAACGCACGCTCGTAAAACAGTCATTTTTGGAATTTTGGCATCAAATTTTCAACATTGGGTTTTGGGACCCTTCTCATGAATGATGTCACTGTCATGGGTGATTCAGGCCTGAAGGGTGATTTCGCACAGTGACTGCGCGAGTACTCGCGAAATCACCCTTCGGCCTGAACTCTACACCATGACAGTGACGTCAATCATGAGAGGGTCCACCCCATGTTGAAATTGGTGCAAAATCCCAAAAATGCCTGAGATATGCAACAAAGTTGAACCCCCATCTAGCCCATTATACAGCTTACGGCATTTCCTCAGTTTGTGGTCGGCTTTGAAGAGTGCAGACGTGTTCTCAGTCCACCGAAGATCGTGCCGCCTCGAGTCCAGAGGTAAGTATGGGGTGAGGGGGTGTGGGAGGCTGGGTGCGCAGTGGGTGGGTGCGGGTTGTGGGAGGCGGGGGAGACTGTGGGACTGTATTTTCTTTACAGGGATAAGACAGATGACGTGGAATTTTACCCACGCTGGGTGGGCTCCCAGTGTGGCACAAGAGGATGGTTAGAGGCTGCATTCAGCCCGGCGGGGATTGGGCACCCCATCCGCTAAGGATGGATGCCACGCTGGGTGGGCTCCCAGCGTGGCACACTACCGGGAGGCGGAGTGCAGTAGAGCCGACGGGGTATTGGGCACCCTGTCGGGTTATTGTTAGTTGCCACGCTGGGGTGGGCACCCAGCGTGGCATTTTGAAGCCTTTGGGGACGTGGGGGGAACGCAGCACAGCTGATGGGGATTGGGCACCCCGTCGGCTATACAGTGCATGCATGCGGGGGTGCGCACACCTGCGTGGGCTTCTGTCTGGGGGGGAAGCTGCGCGTCCCTGTCTCAGAAGAAGCCAGAAGGGGAAGGAAGGAAACATATTCAATTCAGTGCTTTAGAGTAACTGGTAATTGCTATTTTTCTTTTAAACTTAGATTGTAGGCTTTTAGTGACACTATACTTTCTTTGTTGTCTTTACTTATAATTGTTTTTGGGCTGTTGAAAATTTAAAACATAGTGGTGGTGTAATTCTGTGCTGTCTTTAATTGCTGCAAATTTTATCTTGGCTTGTCTGACTGCCCTGTAGTTGGGTGAAGGGTGTTAATTGTCTGGCCTCTGACCTCAGCTACGTGATAACTGGAGGTGGGGCTTAGTTAGAGTTAAAGTAGCAAGCAGAGGTTTATTTTCTCAGAAAAAGCCAGAAGGGGAAGGAAGGAAACATATTCAATTCAGTGCTTTAGAGCAACTGGTATTGCTATTTTTCTTTTAAACTTAGATTGTAGGCTTTTAGTGACACTATACTTTCTTTGTTGTCTTTACTTATAATTGTTTTTGGGCTGTTGAAAATTTAAAACATAGTGGTGGTGTAATTCTGTGCTGTCTTTAATTGCTGCAAATTTTGCCCCCCCTCCCCTTCCCCCAACTCTTAATTATATGCCCTGATAATTCTGATTGACAGGAGCTAAACACAGGGTATAGTAAGGGGTGTGAAGTAAGAGGGGCATAAGGGGGAAGAAGCCCACCCTCAGCACGACAAGTGTTTTGACTCATTTATTTATTTATTGGTTTCTTTTTCTTTAAAAAAAAATTATCTGAGGATCAGTGACAGGATTTTTAGTACAGTAAATTAATAAAAGGAACTAGGAGAGCTTCAGTAGCAGACAAGTAGTGGAATTGCAGTATAGTAGGGAGTGGTGCAATGCAGTGGCTGTGGGCAGCCATATTCAGGCAGACCTTCTGGACACTGAGGTGCTGCCCTATCTGCATGCATCTCTGGACTGCGGGATGAGGTAGCCAGACTCAGAGCGGAAGTAAAATGGGTCAGAGTACCATCATCCCTATCCAGGGACCACCCAGTCCAATGCAACTGCCTCAAAGGATGCCGAGAATGAGGAGCACTTGGATGACAGTGGGCTCAGGGAGAGTTAGAGCAGTCAGGCAGAGGCACATCCCAGATCCTATTCCATTCAAGAACTCATATGCCACACTGGCAAATGAGGACAACCAAATAGAGGTAGCCAGAGAAGTGGAAGGAAAGGATGTGGAGGTTAGCCAAGGAGGTGTCCTCAGCGGAGAAAGCAGTGGGCCCCAGATGAGGAGGAAGATATCCTGGTGGGGACTCCATCATAAGAGGGATCCAGCTAGGAACACAGGAGGAGCAGGGAGGTGAGGTGTCTACCAGGTGCCACGGCACGGAGGGATGGAAGGAAGATCCTGGGGATCACTGGGAAGGCAAGATGGGAGGGTGAGCTGGATGTCATTATCCACCTAGGTACTAATGACCTGGCAAATGGGGAGCCAAGGAAGTTCAGGAAGAGTTTAGGAAACTGGGAGGGTCTCAAACAAGTAGCTACTTCTGTCACTTTCTCAGAAGTACTACCCGTGAGAGGCAAGGAGAGCATAGGAGTGCATGCACCAGGAACTTTAACTCATGGTTGAAGAACTGGTGCTGTGAGGAAGGGTTGGATTCATTGGTGACTGGGGACCCACCTGGAGGGATGGAGGTTTGTTCAAGCCTGCGGCCTGCATCCATCCTGGAGGGAATCCAAGCATCAATGATAAGTTTAAATGCTACATTGACAAGCATTTAAACTAGCAAAGGGGGTGGCAGGCCAGCAAGGAGGGTACCTACTTGCTCACCCCCACAGCTAGCAGTGGAACCAGTGAACCAGAGGAGTGGCTATCTCTGCAAAGCAGTGAAAAAGATGGAGATTAGTGCCCAAGAGGTGGATAAGCAGAAAAGGGCAAAATTCAGCAGAAGGGCAGACAGCAAGGAGAACCAGAGATAAATGACAACCAAGGAAGGGATGGAGTAGGAACAGTGAAGCAGTCTAGGAGGTCAAATCATGGAAAGCCATGTGCAAATGCCAGGAGCCTTAGCAACAGATGGAAGATCTGGAGGCCGTCATGGTACAGGCAGACTGGACATTGTGGCCATCATTGAAACCTGGTGTAATGATAACCATGACTGGGAGATGGCCATACCTGGCTACAACATATTCAGAAGAGACAGAGCAGGCAGGAAGGGAGGAGGAGTGGCACTGTATGTGAAAAATGACATAAGGGCCACAGAGATCCAGGAGGAACAAAATGGGGGAGAGATACTGTGGGTTAAGCTGGAAAGGAAAATGGGGACAACCATCCACACAGGTGTGGTCTATAGACCACCAGCCCAGGAGGAAGAAACAGATAGGGAGCTGATGCTAGCCATCCAAAGGATGGCAGACAAGGGTGAGGTAGTACTGGTTGGAGACTTCAATATTCCAGACGTGGACTGGAGCATCCCAGCAGCAGCATCAACTAGAGCAGATTTATCCTGGAATCCCTTCAGGTGCCTTCTCAAGCAACTGGTCATGGAACCAACTCGGCAGAGGGCAATACTGGACCTTGTGCTCACAAACAGGGACAGTGTGATGGGGATAACAGTGGGGAGCACCTGGGAAACAGTGACCACCAGTCATTGTGTTTGAAATCACAGAAAGAGCAGAACCAAACCACACAAAAACACGATCCTGGATTTTAGGGGGCAGACTTTGGGAAAATGGGAGATACTTGAAAGAGGCATTAAGGAATGGGACAGGAATCAGGGTTGAGGAACAGTAGGCAGTATTTAAAATGGGATTACAAGAACAACAGAATTATGCATTAAGCAGGTTAGCAAGAGGAAAAGGAAGAGGAGACCATTATGGTTTTCCAAAGAGGTATCAAAGAAAGTGAAAGCCAAAAAGATTGCATTCAAGCAATACAAAAAGACACAGGCAGAAGGGGATAGGGAGAAGTACCAGGAGACGCAAAGGGAGGCAGGGAGGTCAGTAAGGGAAGCCAAAGCTCAGACAGAAGAACACATTGCAAAATCAGTGGGTAGAGGGGACAAAACCTTTTACAGGTACATAAGTGAAAAAAGAAAGACAAAGGGAGGGATAGTGAGACTGAAGGGGGAGGATGGGAGCCGCGTGGAGGATGACAACAGTAAAGCTGACATATTAAACAGGTATTTCTGCTCAGTCTTTACTGAGGAAAAGGAGGGTAATGGGTCTGAAGGAGTACAAGGGGTGAGAATGGTGCAGAAATGGACACAAGTCCCTTTACGAGAAAGGGTCCTGAAGGAACTGGAAGTAATAAGAGTTGATAAAGCAATGGGGCCAGATCGGGTGCACCCCAGGGTCCTTAAAGAACTAAGAGAGGTGGTGGCTGAACCTCTGGCTATCCTGTTTAGCCGATCACTGGAAACAGGGGAGGTACCCAAAGACTGGAGGACAGCAGATGTAGTCCCCTTATACAAAAGTGGGAACAAAGAGGAAGCAGGGAACTACAGACCAGTCAGCCTCACCTCGGTAGGGGGAAGATCATGGAAGCACTACTGAAGGAGAGATTGGTGGAACATCTGGTTATCAATGGACTACAGGACCCAAGGCAGCATGGTTTCACCAGGTGGAGGTCATGTCAGACCAACCTCATTGAATTTTTTGACTGGGTGACTAGGGAGGTGGATCAGGGGAGGCAGTGGACATGGCCTATCTGGACTTCAGCAAGGCCTTCGACACTGTGCCACAGAAGACTATTACACAAACTGGGAATATGGGTGTGGGCAGGACAGTAGTGTGGTGGGTAGGTAACTGGCTGGGTGGCAGGACACAGAGGGTGGTGGTAAATGGCTGTCACCCACAGAGGGAAGAGTGACCAGTGGGGTACCACAGGGATCAGTGCTGGGACCGGTCCTATTCAACATCTTCATCAGTGACATTGCATAGGATCTAGAAGGCAGAATTTCACTGTTTGCTGATGACACAAAGCTCTGTAACAGAGTAGACACACCAGAGGGTAGACAGAATGAGAAGTGACCTGCAGAAACTTGAAGAATGGTCAGGGTTTGGCAGTTGAAATTCAATGTAAAGAAGTGCAAGATAATGCATATGAGGGCACAAAACTCTGGCACAATATATCAGTTGGGGGTGAGATATAGCATGCACCAAGCAGGAAAAGGATCTTGGGGTTGTCATCTCTGATTACCTCAAGGTAGGAAACAGTGTGACAAGGCAGCAGGTAAAGCAAATAGGATGCTGGGATGTATAGGCAGGGGCATCACCAGCAGGAAAAGGGAGGTCATAATTCCACTATACAAGACACTAGTGAGGCCCCACCTGGAGTACAGTGTACAGTTCTGGAGACTATACCTACGTAAGGACATAGACAGGGTAGAGAAGGTTCAGAGGAGGGCAACAAAGATGGTGCATGGATTGCATCACAAGTCCTATGAAGACAGGTTGAAGGAATTGAACATGTACTCCCTGGAGGAGAGGAGGGAGAGAAGGGATATGATAAAGATATACAAGTATCTTACAGGGAGGAACAGGGTGCAGGAAAACACTATTTTTAAGTGAAAAAGATGTTCCAGGACTAGAGGGCATGGGATGAAGTTGGAGGGAGGACGATTCAGAGGAAACATGAGAAAGAATTTCTTCACAGAACGGGTGGTGGACAAGTGGAACACCCTGCCAGAGGAAGTGGTGGGGGCTGAAACAATCACGGGATTTAAGAATGCATGGGATAGACATAAAGGAATTCTAGAGGTCGGGGTAAGGGGCAACAGACTTCTAGGAAAACAAACTGAACTTACAAGCTCAAATGGGCAGACTGGGTGGGCCATAGGCTCTTATCTGCTGACACTGTCACACTGTCTATGTGAGCAGCCTTATCTTATCGCTGCTCACTGAGGCGTAGCTCCCCCTTTCAACTATGCGCCTTTTGGAGCTTGTCGCAGACAATCCAGAATGCATTGGTTTACAGGGGCCGTGCCTGCCAACACGCTGACTGAATTGGAGGAGGGGGTGACACACCTCCGAAATCTCTGATGATGGCACTATGTTTCTTGCACATGCATGCAAGCAAACATAAAAATGTTTGTATTGGCCTCAGCAAGGCAAAAGAAAACAACACAGTGGAATGGTGCCACCTTGTGGATGTTTCAAGATCAAACGCCTTCAGTGAGAAGCAAACAGAAGGAGTATGTGGAAATTAAAAAGAAGCTATATCTGGCTGGTATCAAATTTCGGCTTCAGTATCCTGCTACTCTGGTGGTCCAGCTTCAAGCGGGGGAGAAGAGATACCTCACAGCCAAGGAGGCACTGGAAGGGTTCCGAGTGGAGCTTCCAGATTTATTCAGAGCATCGAGCTGAGGTGCCTGAGATGACTGGGAGAGATGCCAAGAGTCTCTTTGGACTGGGACTGTTGTAGTTTCAAGTTTGTTAAACTTAAGCTGGTTAAATTTACCTTTAATGTGGTCGAATCTAAAGCTTCAACTGGTTGGTCTTAGATAGAAGCTTTGCAATAGGGGCAGAGGAATGGTTATGGACGATTATGGGCTTAACAAGAGAAACCAAGGGGAAGGGTATGTAAGGCAATTTTGTTTTGTTATACGATTGGGGAAGGAGCGGGATGGTTAAAGGGTGGCGCTTGGGGGGGGGTTCAATATTGGGACACGAATGGAGACTAGAGATTTTGCTGGATGAGCTGGAAAGGTGAAGGGGACGGATATTACGGCCTGGGGGAATGACTAAGCGGGCGATGGGAGGGGACTCGAGGGGATAAATAGGAGGGGCTAGTGTCTGAGGGACATTTGTTATAGCGGGCTTGAAGGAACAAGTTATATGTTATAGGACATGGGAAGTTTAAGTTATAGCTATGGGGGACATAGAGGTCATATCCGAAGGGGGGGTTGGGGCATTTCTGTAGGACTATGTTTGTTTTTCTGTCTCTCTGTTGGGGGGCCTAGGGGACCACCACTGCTTCTCTCTACACTGACCGCTCTGGAGAAAGGGGGAGGGGCCAGGATCTGAGCCAGGGCTATACTGCTACAAGTGAGTGATATGAGTACTAGGATGGGAGGCGGTCAGTAACTCCAGAGGTGGTTTTGCCGTCTTGCTAGAGCAATGATGAGTGGTAGGGGGTTGGGGGCAAGATAGGGAAGAGGGGACAGAGATCGGGGTTAAGGGGATAGATACTGATGTAAGCTTCAATTTAGGGATATTATAGATGAGAAGATTATCTAGTCAATCACGTTTACCAATAACTAAAGTTAGGGTTGGAGATTATTACGGTTTATAAGGTCTAGAGAAGTGGGAAGGTTATTTCTGAGTGCCTGGTCAGGTGTTATGGGTAGAGACGGGATAGGAGGTTGACTACCTGAGGGTTCAAGGGAAAGGGAGTTAAAGGATAGGTCGAATATAGTAATGGTTTACTAGAAGGTTTGTGGTGAATTTTAAGAGGTTCCGGAGAGGAGACGGGCATGGAGGGCGGGGGAGCGGCGCGGGAGGAAGCTCATCGATGACCCATGGACTTGGGGGCGAGCGATCTAGGGATCGGGGGCAGGGGGATTAGGGGCAGGGTTCAGAGTTTGAGAAGGAGAGAGAGTCCCTTAAGATAAAGGTACAGAAGGCAGACTCAGACAGGGTTTCGAGAGTCAAGTGTCCCAACATATGTCCTTGGCACTACCAATGGCGAATGTTAGACTGATTTCATGGAGTGTCAAAGGGCTCAGGGGTAGGCGCAAAAAATTGGTAATCTTGAGACATTTGGATCAATTGGGAGCTCATATTGCGGCTCTACAAGAAACGCACCTCTTGACAGAGGAGCTGAATAGCCTCAAGCGATCATGGGTGGGACAGGTTTTTGGGGTGGGCAAGAAGAGGGCGTCAGAAGGAGTAGCGATTTTAATTAGAAAATCTTGCATGTATAGTGTTGAACAGGTGGTTATAAGAGAGGATGGTAGAGGGATTTATATCTCGGGCCTGCTACATAGTAGGGCCACTTCGGTGGCTTCCATATATGGTCCGACGCCTCCCAATGCGGAGTTTTTTGCTTCGATAGAGGGGGATATAGTGGGTCTCCCGGGGTATGCCCTTATCTTGGCAGGAGACTGGAATGCTTATGTTGACAACTGTAGGGATAGGATTCCACCGGCGAGAGGATCATTAACAAAGGCCCAACTAGCCTTGGAGAAGCTGTTGGAGGCTTCCGCCCTGGTGGACCTGGCACGGACTCATATTGGTGGGAGTAGGAACATGACATTTTATTCATCGGTGCATAAGACTCAATCTTGTATTGACTTTTTTCTGGTGAATAGGGAGGTACTTATGGGGATTAGGGGTCTGACAACGTAAGGTAGAATCTTCTCAGATCACTCCCCGATTTCATTAGTCTGGGAACCGAAAGTGGGCCCACCTAGACCTTTTTGTTGGATGCTGAGTGACTCGCTACTGACCGAAACTGCGACTAAGGAAAAGCTTGAGGGAGCCCTGCTGGATGTTATCCAGCAACAGTTACCCACGATAACAGATATGAAATTGGCCTGGCCAGCTTGCAACATACTCTTTACAGGGGTGGCTCAGGAATTGGCAGCTCTGAAAAATAGGCAGAGGAGGGCAAAGGAGGATTTAATTTTAGGGGCTATTAGCTACTTGACACCTCTAGAGGGGTCCTCAGAGGAAGTTGATGGGGAACTTAGAAGTTTAAGGCGTGAGCTGGAGGACATGGTTTACGGTAAGGTGGACTTTTGGTTGGAAAAGATTAAAGCTAAATATCTCCTGAAAGGAGATGTTCCAGGTCGCCTGCTGGTGGCTAGAGTTAGGGAGTGGGAGGTGAGCAGAACGGTGACGTCTATATGGTGCGATGGGAAGTTAATTACAGACTCCCAGGAGTTAGCTGACACTTTTGGGTGATATTTTAAGGAATTATACCAGATTGGGAATACGGTAGGGGAAGAGAAGATCAAGGCATTCCTGGAGGAAATACCTCTGCCCGTGATAGACCCCTCAGAGATCAGGGAGCTGGTAGCACCTATAGGTGCAATCGAGATTGTGGAGGTCGTCAAGTCTCTACCCAGGGGTAAGACACCAGGGCCGGATGGCCTTACGGCAAAGTTTTACCAGACCTTTATTCAGACTATATTGCCTATACTCCAGGAATTCTGTAACATTATAATGCAGGAAGGAGTGCTCCATTCTCCCCTTTACCAGGCTTATATCACATTAATTCCTAAAGCAGGTAAGCCTAAGGATGAACCAGTGAGTTATGGGCCCGTCGCATTGATGAACCAGGATAGTAAGATTCTTACCAAAATATTGGCTAATAGAATTTGGTGGATAGCGCCCTATATAATTAGCCAGGAGCAAGTGGGGTTCATGCCAGGGAAGGGGGCTCATGATGCCCTGAGGAAGCTTCATCATATCTTGAGCTATGCTGTGGACTCTCAAATCCCTGTAGCCTTAATATATGTCGATGCTGAGAAGGCCTTCGATAGGGTCTTGCATTCTTTTCTTTTTGCCACAATGGAGAAGATGGGTTTCCCCGAGGGCCTTCTGAAGGGCATTAAAAATCTATATGCTGCACCGATGGCAAGAGTCCTGTGCAATGGTTACATTTCACAGGAAATACACTTAGAAAATGGGACGCGTCAAGGATGCCCTCTTTCCATGATATTGTTCAATATTTACTTAGAACCCCTGTTGAGAGCTATTAGTAGGGACAGATGGATAAGGGGGGTAGAGATAATGGGGAGGGAGCTAAAATTTTCAGTTTTTGCAGATGATGTACTCCTGCACTTAAGAGACCCGGTGGATGGATTCGAGAGGGTGAGAGAGCTAACTGAGCGATTTTCTAAAGTATCGAACTATAAATTAAACTTGGCTAAAACTCAAATCTTGCCCCTGACGCCACATGTATACAGGGCAGATTTCCCTCACTTACAAATCCAGTGGATGGCAGATAAAATGAGATACTTGGGTATATGGATCACAAGGAATTATGAGTTGGGGGCCGAAATAAACATGGATGAGACAATTTCAGATATTAGGGGAGATTTAGTAAGATGGAATAGGCTGCCCCTAAATTTTACCGCTAGGCTTGGGCTCATCAAAATGAATTTGCTGCCGAGGCTGTTATACCTGGTGTATCTAGCTCCATATAGTATCCCCAAAAAATGGTTTGGACTGATTAAGAAGCTACTTTCAGATTTTTTGTGGGATTGTAAACCACCTAGGAAAAAATATAATGATTTACGACTTCCTCTGGGTTTGGGAGGAATTAAGCTACCAGATCTCCACCTGTACTATGTTGCAGGTCAGTTTGGTCTACTGGCCCGGTGGGGTAGGAGCATGGCAGGAGACAGTTATGTCCCAGATTGGCTACATCTAGAGACTCAGATATTGAGAGAGGCAGGCCTCTCCCCAGAGGCATCCTTGTATGCTAATATAGGTGCCTGTGTCAAACAGAAGGTGGGAAGCCCTATTTTGAAGATGGTAGAAGCTTGGTGGTCATTTTTGACTGCTACCCAGAAAAAAGAGCAAATGCGGGCCCAAGAGCAACCGCTTATGGGCAATCCCAATTTAACAATAGGCAATAAGGTAATCAAAGGCAAATGGGCCAATTGGGTCTCGGGCATGTTCCTTAAGGAGGTCATCCAGGACAATAGGGTAGTCCTTCCAGTGCAGTGCGATAGAATGCCCTTTTTCCATAGATTGCAACTTACACAGGTGCTTGAGGGGGCGTTAAAGAAAACAGGGGGCCTTTCAGATCGTTCATTTACATGGGGTGAGTTGAGGGAGATTGACCCAAAAGCCAGAGCTTTGTCGCAGGTTTATAGAATCCTGTTGGCCTTCTTTAGGACGAGTTCTCCTATAGTATTGCCATACTGGGACAATAAATTGGCGCCTCGAAATATTGACTGGGCCAATGTTTGGAAGAGTGCTAAGTATATAGTGATACCTAAACATAGGAGCTTACAATTTTTTATTGCTTCTAATCTGTATTTTACCCTTGTGAAATTGTGTGAAAGAGGCCTTAGACAGACAGACCTGTGTTTCAGGTGTGAATTAGAGCAGGAGACCTTTTACATGTTCTGTGGAACTGTAACAGAATACGGCCCCTGTGGGAAGAAGTAAAAAGGTGGATGGATCCATTGTTGGACTACTCTGAGCTTATAATACCGGAGGTATGTGTTTTGGAGGATTTTTCACAAATTGCGGGTGCTACTCCTAAATATCATGTATACCTGATGGCTATGGTAATTAAAGCGTATGTGGTCCAACACTGGAAAGATGACCAATCTTATGGGTACACACAATGGACGGGGGACCTTATTGGAGCCCTATCTAGGATCAAGAGACATTTATACCTAGAGGGGAGGAAAGGGCTATATGCTAAAAGATGGGCAGTACTGGAGGCAATCTATTCCCAATAAGGGCCGTGTGGCCAGAAGTGGGTCTGTCTGTCGGGCTGTGACTAGTTTAAGTTTGACTGGAATGAGAATATAGAGATGCTAATGGGGTCTGAGGACTCTGTAATATTTGAAGGTGGATGGGTAGGGTTCTGGGGACTAGTGTAGTAGTAAGAATACTGGGTCTGCTACAAGGATGGGGGGATAGGGACTCTCTCTTTCTGGGGGGCACAGAGAGGTGTTACCCTTTGAGGTGGAAACAGCCCATTACATATTGAGGTTAAGGAACACCGGATAGGCGGGGGGCAGCTGTATCAGGATTAAAGGGAAATGGTCTGATTTGTAATGGGCCTAAGGGTGTTGTTTTTATACATAGAGGTGTTGTTGGGCTTAAAGCTAGAACTGGTGGGGAAGGGGGGCATCTTCTCTGTGCATGTACATAGTTGTAATGTATATAGTTTACACAGCCAGTTTTGGGCTGTGTGTCTGGGGTTCCAGGTTTTGTTGCATGTCTGTTTTGTTCTGTATTAAAAAGATGAATAAAGAGGTGATTTAAAAAAAAAAAAGAACAAGAGTATAAACTCCTGATCCATAGACTCTCCAGAGAAACAACACCACCAGTCACAATTGATGATATGTATCACTTTATCTGTAACGCTAATCTGCAACATGTATTATGTCAAATATAAACTCTCCCTGTAACATCATACAGTAACGAAAGAAGCTTTGCGGCTTTGAAATTCATTAAAAATTGCTTAAGAACAAGAAAGGGCCAAGAACATCTTGATAGCCTTATGGTTATTGCTGTGGAGGCAGAGAGAACTCAGTCTGTAGAACTGACAAAATCTGAGATTATTTCTAGAATTTAACTGACAGACGATAGGTTACACAGTAGGGCACAACTTCAGAGCAAGATGTATACACAAGAATAGTATGTTAACAATGACTGGAAGGGACTAACAGTAGGGCAAATGGCAGAACAATGTGGGAAGACAGGTCAGCCAGCAGTAACAGCAGCATTTTTTTTAATCAGTACACCTAAACATGAAGTTGTAATTTGTGATCCATGTGGAAACAGAGAGAAACATTAACAGAACAAATACATTTATGTTACTTTTTTCCTGCTAAAGCCTATAACATACAGTTACACCATAATGCTGTTGCTTACATCATTTATGTTTACTCCTAAACAATAGTCTAATTGTGGACTTGTTTAGCTTGAGGAGGCACTCCTCCATCCACATTGTAGGGTGTAGGTGCCCCTCCTCAAGCAACAAACATATTTTTCAGAGAAAGACTTTGCTTGCATTCTAATATTCATGCCAGTAGTGGAGTCCACTGACATCAACAGGTGGAGCTGACAAGTCCTCCACAATTGGGATTTGATTCATTCAAATAATTTCTTAAAGAGCTAGTGTACTGCTTGGAATTAACTGAAACTTTCAGATGTAGTCCGCTATCACGTCTTATATCTGAAGGTATTTATTTTTTTATTTTCTGTTGGTACTCAGAAGATTTTCCACCTGGGGGTACTGTGGTGATGTGTGGAGCAGCACTCTAGAGGCTAAAGAAAAATCAGATTTCATCCCAGGGATTCTTGAGCATACTTGAAAGGTGCAGTATTTATTTTTGTTTTGGATTACAACTTTTGAGCCGTGAGGCTCCCTTACAAAGGTTTCAAGTCAAAGACGACAATGCACATTGCAAAGTACAATGAATGTGCAAAAAACAATTTTACAGATATCAGGCAGTACATTCAAGTAAAATAAGTGCAAGCAATTGGCAATGAACATCATAGCAGGACAAGTGTTAGGTGGACTCCAACATTGTTGCTAAGTGCATGAAGTGGAGACTGTGGCTGCCCAGGCTGGCATTGTCCAAGATGAGGAAGAGGAGAGGTAAGGTGATGGCAGAGGTAGCTGGAAAGAGAAAGGGAGTGCATAAAGTGGGGATTCTAGCTGCTTAGGTGGGCATGGTCCAGAAGGAGGAGAAGGAGAGGTGAGGTGAGGGCAGAGGTAGCTGGAGAGAGGAGGGTGTATTAGCAGAGGATGGGGATGGCACTGTGGGAGGTTTAAGATCAAGTCTGCATTGTTAAGATGGGGTTGGGGGAGGCAAGAACTAGTTGTCAGACAGCTAGGGGAAGGGGTAAGAAGCAGAAGTTGAGAGCAGTCCAATAGGCATTATAAAAAAAAAAAAGAAAGTGGGAGGGATAGGTGAGAGTGGAGTCAGTATGACAGCTAGGTTTAGCTGCCCTGGAGGAAGAGATTATGCAAATGATTTTTTGGCCTTAGCCAATCAGGAATCAGTAAGAGAGTGCTGCTTGAGCTACAGTGGGAGGTCAGTCAGATTCTTTTCTCTGCTAACTGGACAACACTTCCCCAGAGTTATTTCTCTCACTTCGCTTGAAGAGGTTCTTTTCTCTATCAAACTTGGTAAAAGTCTCTTCTTTGTGCTGCCTTAGTGAATTTTAACATTTTTTTCTCAGTGCTGCTGTGTTTTACTTCGCGATTCCTTCTGTTCCCATGAACTGCAAATTCCTCTTCTCGGGGTCCATTCTACAGTTCAAGGCTAAAGCTTTGTTTTCTTCACAGCCTCCTGAAAAATAATCTAGAAGGATTGATTTTATGGGGAAAAAATGTTATACCACAGCCTCTCTGTTGTTTCACCTGTCCACCTACATGGCTTATGCAGCTCAGTACCAAAAAGATCTCTGGAACTCAATGTCAGCTGTAAGCCAACAGGTCCCAGACAAAATAGCACAGGATCTGACAGAAACTGTCAAAACAGCCTTGGAAACCACTAAATACCAGTTTCTCATGGCAGTAGACACCAATGATACTGCCTCCAGAACTCTGGCCCAGGCAGTCTCTCTTAGGTGCTATGCCTAGCTAATGGCACCTAATCTTTTGCATGGCACTCAGAATAAAGCTATGGATTTCCCCTGTGAGAATTATTCATTATTTGGGGACAATACTGAAGCTTATATGAAAAAGGTGGGAGAATACAAATCCACCTACCACAGTAATACAGCAAAAGAGAAAGCTTCCACTTCTCAGAGGCCTCAGAATAGGGGAAGCAGAGGTAGAGGCTACTACCCCAGGGTCTTCTACCCTATGCAAATGCCCATGTCCTTAGACTACTCTTAGGTTAGGGGTTACTTCAGAGCAAGAGGTAGGAGACGTCAGAGACTGTCTCATTTCTTTCCTATGTCTAACATTCAGTCCAGACAAATCTCCTGAATAAAAAAGCTAGGTCGCCTCCTCTCTCCCAGTAGGAGGAAGGCTGGTGCACTACCTCCCCCACTGGCATCTCACTACCATGGACAAGTGGGTGCTAGAGGTAGTGAGTCAAGGTCTTACCCTGCAGCTCAAAAAGCTCCCCCCTCTACAGGGTCACAGATCACTAAAACCCCTAACTCTTGCAGAAAAGCTACTGCTGGAGCTATAGGTGAAGTTCCTTCTGTATGCAAAAGCTGTAGAGAGAGAGTGTTCCCTATTCCCAATGGGAAAGGGTCTTTACTCCAGATACTTCCTAACTCAAAAGAAAAATGGGGATTGGCGACCTACCTCAGAAGGCAATAGGTGTCTGTCTTCCCTTACCTAGATGACTGGTTTGGGCAAGTCTCTACAGGAGGTCATAGACTCTGTCAGACTAACTCAGAAAACCCTTGAATCCCTAGGCTTCCTAATCATTACTCAGAAGTCCCACTTTCAATCAGTTCAGTTTTTGGAATTCATTGGGGCAGAACTGGATACACAAAAGAAGGCCTTGTTCCCTCTCAACAGGGCACACAACCATCAGAAACTAGAAACTCTTTCATCCTGGGCCAGCCAAGACCAGTCAGACACCTTCTGAGGCTTCTAGGCCACATGGCATCAACAACGGCTGTGGTACCAGGTGCCAGATTTCAAATGAGGGACATTCAGTATCACATCAGGTCTTACTGGTCATAGAAAAGGGTCTCTATGTCAAAATTAATTCCAGTCATAAAGACTTTGCTCCAAGTCATGAACTGGTTGAAAGACTTACAGAATCTCTGGGAAGGAGTTCCCTTCCAGCAAAGGGAACCTTCCAGAATACTTACTACAGATGCCTCCCTTCTGTCTTGGGGAGCACAAATGACAGACCAGTCCATAAGAGGGACATGGTCCCCTCATGGAGTCCACTTACCATATACACCTCCTCTAACTCAGAGCTGTTTACTTGGCAATAAAAGCATATTGATTGGTAGTCTGTGAAAGTCACTGCTCAGTCTGCAAGGACTGTGGTGCCTCAATATGTTTGGTCAAATGTCTGATGATGTGGGAGGAACAGAACAGATTTTTGTTTAGCCTCAAAACAGAATGCTGTTCCATACATCAGCCCAATACTGCCAGGTGGAAAATGTTCTGATTAGCAGACAGAAAATAAAAAAATATTTCAGATATAGTAAGTGATAGCTGACCGCATCTGAAAATTACTATTAATTCCAGGCAGCACTCTAACCATTTAACTAGATGGAGTGGAAAATATTCAACTTCAGAAGTCCATCGATACAACTAAATGTAGACATGATACATCTCATTTAAGACAGTTTCTATGTTGAAAGTTCATTTTTACTGTTCTGTAACATAGCAAAGCATGTTTGTCTTATCAAATAAACATAATGACAACTGGTTAATGCAGCACTTTTTTACATGATATTATCTAAGTTAGATAAACAGTACAGAAATTTACAAGAAGGAGGCAGGTAATGTATATGATACATGATTGATCTTGCTCAGCAGGCAACTTGGTTTGCAACCAAACTTTCAAATACCAAAACTTAGAAACATAGGGCCCGATTCTAGAAGCATACACCAATGCATAATGCAGATGCACCAACGGGAATGGCGTAAGTTGCAAATACATCCAGCAAATACGCCAAACGCAATTCTACATTGTGAGATGTGCATTGACACAATGCAGTATACCAATGGTGATTTACACTGCAGTTGCAACAAACCCGCAGGTACGCAAATGTGCAATGGAACATACACCAAGGAAATGGCAGAGAAACGCCAAGGCGGGATTCTAGAAGCAGCAGTGCCACAACATACACCAAGATCAGATGGCACAACATATACCAGGTGGGAGCAGGTGTAACATACACAGCAAAGAAAGGAGCAGGGCCAGACAGGCCAGACACACAGCAAAGCACACATGAGATAGGATAGAGAGTGTCCGAGGAAGGCAGGCACACAGGGGCAGTGTGGCACAGGGTCGAAGGGAGCACAGAGGCCACAGGCACAATGCAGGGACGATGGCGCCATCAGGCACAACTCCCCTGCCGTGGCCACTGATACATGTAAACAGTGCAACCACAACAGGGACACAGCACTGGGTGGCACAGACCAGTGGACAGTTGGTGGTGAGACACACCAGCATCCGTGCCAGTGGTGCCACCTGCAGGGAACAATGGCACCCCGAAGTGGAAAGTCACAGCACAGGCACCGTGCCACCACAGAGCTGGGAGGTACAATGTGAGGTAACAAGGACACCATAGCATGCAAGGTGACTTGCAGCACACAGGACACCATGCAGATGTGGTCTGCGGACAATGGCCTGTGCTGTGAGCAGCACAAATGACACACCAACCTGACACACGGGGAGGGAACACTGGGGACAGAAGGCACCATCACCAGTGTGTACCCCTGCGCATAGCAACACACACACACACACACACACACACAACACACACACACACACACACACACACACACACAGCCAAGCATACCAGTAACAGACATAGAGACAGTGAGTATGGCAAATGATTTAATGAACAAAATGGGACAGGGATACAGGATAACAATGGGAGGGGTATGGGTATGGAAAACAGGCAACAGCAACAAACTGGAACAGCACAGTACACCCAAAACCAAACAACCACCCACATCAACCCCGAACACCAACCCGCACCCATGTACACCCCAACACAGGCCCATCAACTAAACAACAGTCCCACCCACAAACAAACAGCAATATGCAAACCTGCCCACCCAATGTCCACCCACAACACCCACACAAACAGAACCAGCAAAAATAACCACCCCTATATACATGCCCACCCACACAGATAACCCAGCCCATGACTGGCAGTGGTGGACATGGTAACTATGTGCTCTGGAGTTCTCCAAGGAGGGCGCCCACTGACCCATGTAGGCACCCAATGTCCTGAAGGATGGCAGTCACCAGAAAAACAAGGCGGTCCCGATCCGGGCCCCCACTCTGCATGGGTTTGCTGGCTGGTACTTCAGCCCATCATGGGCAATGGCTCCTCCTGCTGCAGCACTGGCATGGCCACCTCCTGCCACGGTCCAGAGTCCCTGGCTGCAGGGACAGCAGTGCATGGCACAGTGTCCATTGGTGGGGCATCCATGGCCACCCCTGCTGTGATGGCCACAACTGTGGACCCGGACAGTGGTGCAGCCATGGTCCCAAAACCCATCTGCTGTAACACTGCACACTCTGTCCAGGCTGAGTGGCTGTGAATCTTCTGGCCCCTGTTGCCCACCATCAGTGGGGTCCCCCTAGTTCGGCCATACTTCCATTGTTGGTGGGTCCCCGTCAGCTGCTGCTACTGTGGAGGAGGTGGTGGTGGTGGTGGTGGAGGAGGAGGAGGAAGAAGGTGGAAGCACCCTGGCCCTCCACTGCCTGCGCTGGGTGCGTAACTGGTACTCCTCTGTGTCATGTTCCTTGATGGCTGCCATCACCCACAGCAGGGCCCTCTGCCACTGTAGCGGCCTGCTATGAACACCTGTAGGGATGAAAAGGATGCGGTCAGTGCTGGACCCAGTCAGGGAGGCACACACAAATAGGCAAGCAATGTGAGGGCACAGCATGGACCACAATGTGTCCGCTAGCCATGGCCATGGGACAAGGGTCCATGGAATGTACCTACCTGACCTCCACTGTACCGCCTCCTGCCTGAGGCTGGTGTTGCATCCCTGCTGCATTGTGTGAGTCAGGCCAGTGGAATCTGTGGGGTGACGAGACAGGTGAGTGTGTTGGAGGTACAATGTGCCATGGCCACCATGCCAGCACTGCTGCAACAGATGAACAGCTGTAGGGATACATACCAACACCTGGGTCCTGCCCTGACCACATCTCCGCATCACTGCAGCGGGCCATGCTAATTAAATGCTACAGGACTCCAGCCTCCCTGTGCATCAGGTCCTGCCAGCAGTGGGTAAGCTGGCAGATGGTCCGGCGTATCCTGATTGCCTCTGCCATGTGGGTGGAGATGGCCATACAAGCCCTTTTACACTCTGCCGCACTGCTCCTGTGGCACCCAGTTGGCAGCAGCATCCGACCTCACTGCTGCATGTAGTTGGCAATGCAGCGTAAAGTTGAGGACACACCTGCTGAGGCTCAGGGATGACCCAGAGGACATTACGGCTTGTCGTCCGTGTGGCGCCTGTAACAGGGGATGGAATGGCACATGCATCACTACAGACATCCACCGTGGCTATGCAGACCACTCCACCCACCCACCATGCGTAACACCGGACACCGGCTGTGGGATATGGGTCAGTGCTGGGCCACAGGCCTGCAACTATGGCCCGCCACCCCATGTGGCACTGCCTCACCAATGCCATGCATAGCATGAGGTGTGTAAATGAAATGCTGAGCCGTGCCATGCAGGGGCCAGGCACACAGTGCTGCACACAGTGACCACAGTGCACCACCATGGCTCCCGTCCCCTGCAGAGGCATGTTGCGGGCCGACTCTGCACAGTGTGGGCATGGAGCACCACATGCAGCCCTGCCACACATCCACACCATCACCCCCATGTGGAGCTGCATGTGGCCACACCCACCAAGTGGCCAAGGGGCTGACACATTGCCAACCGTGGGTGCTGGCATGGCGACTGACAGAGATCACCTGTGTCATGCAGTGTGGAGTCCGGAGTGGGTGGCGCTGTTAGGCGTGGAGCACACCTGGTTGGAGAAAGAGCAGGGTAACATAAGCCTGTGGCACAGTCGGGGACCCTGGAGCTGCTGTGGTGTAGCAATATGTACATACCTGGACCTGTGCGCTGGCGCTGAATCCTACACAGGGGACAGAGAGCAACAATGTCAGGTACACAGCGCTGGACAGGCATTGGGAATATGTGCATTGATCAATGTCATATACTCACTGAAGTCACGTATATGTCCACCGTGGAGCTAGGGAGGGAATGGACATGGGTTAGTAAACAGCCGGAAGTGCCCCGGTGGCCAGCAGCCTCTGGGTGCTGCTACCCCCCCCCACTGGCACCATCCCACAGGCATGTAGCTACACATGGCCCAGAACAGTCCCCAGAACACCCTGCTCTGACCGACCATGCACAGGGTGGATGTGGGCAGGTGCGGACCCGACGGGCGTAACATGGAGGGCATGGTAAAGGGACAGTGCAATACAGCCAGCTGGGCAGGTGACTGTGCACCTGTGTGACTGGCACAGGCAATGTCCAGTGTAGGTCCCCCACACACAGTCTGGGCCACGGCTGGTGGCACCCGGCCCATTCCACATGGGATGGCCAGGACATGGGCTGCCACGTGCCACACACAGGCATAGATGATGCTGCAAGGTTCGATGGTGCAGCATGACTGGACTCTGTGCACAGGCCAGCATGTGGGACAGCCCACCACTGCAGTGACACCCTCCCACCAGACAGATATGCCTCGCTGTTGCACTAGCACAGAGACAGTGTGACTGGGCCATGGCACCACCTGTGTGGGCTGGTACAGGCGCCGTGTTGGCAACCCAGCCGGGATACCCATGACTGGTCCCAGCAGCACCATGCACCCATGGAGTGCTCGCTGGCACACTGTCCGTGCATCTACGCCTACAACACAGGACTACAGAACCACACATACCAGACAGTCTGTGGCACACCTATGTGACCCTGTGGTACAGCATGCCACCATGGTGTGGCAGCAATGTCCAACATGGTGTGTGCAGTGCTGGGCACCACCTTGCCTCTGGTGGATGTTGCACCCTGCCTGCAACCTGTGTCCACACACCAGAGGCGTGCTGGGACACCTGCATGACACCCTCCATGGCAGGCAATAGTGCCCACTACAAACGCAATACTGACCCATGCAAGTACAACCCTCCCTGGGTGCCCACAGTGAGGGGCGCACCCATGGTGAACCATGTACCACGCACAGTGCATCGTGCCACACAGACAGGCCCAAAACTCTCACCCTTCCATGGCACATCCCAGGTTCAGGGCAGCCAACAATGGGGACCCAGCCGCCAGACCGGTGCCAACTGTGCCAGGGCCTTCGCACACCATGCCACTGCAGTACCCTGTTGTGGCCTACACAGTCCACCCAATGAATGCATGGTGGTGTGGCAGCTGTGCGTACCACATGTGGGCTGCCTGGGTGGCCCAAACTGCAGCAGGCACAGGTACAGCCCTGTACTGCAGGGGCTGATGAGGGGTGTGGCCATGGCCTGTGCTGCGCAGGCATGCCGGCATGTGCCATGGGCAGTACTGCTGAGGGGCCCAGAGGAATGGGGACATACCCCCAGGTGCCCCTCAGCACGGGGGCCATCCCAACCCATGCCCCACCTCAGAGCCCTGGCCCATGGCTACCCCTCATGGGCAGTGTGCCACTCACATAGCCACTGTGCAGTGTCTGCATGCTGCTGGCCAGTTGCTATGTCCATGACACATCCATCACCGCAGTACACAGCATGCGGCTCACCACCATGGGTGCCACAGTGGTCTGACCATGTGCCCCACCCTGGGGTCACTATCCCACAACATTCTCAGGGGTGGGAAGGGGATGTGTGTGCCTTACGGTGGAGGACACAGACATAGGATGCCTGCCCCCACCGCAGGCATGGGGGAGGGCTTGCCTGGCCTAACCACATGGGTGAATGATGGACCACACAGGCAACATGTTACCACACACATGTGGCATGTCCAGTACACCGCCCACCACACAGTGGTGTGTGGTCATAACATGCCCCCCCATATCCCTGCCCACCTTCCCACAGCACAGCCCCTGGTACCGACCACAGCCATTGCACATAACGTATCGGATCCCCTGACCATCCACCTTTGGGAGGGTCATGCCTGAACACCTCTAACCCATACCACAGTATGGGGACTGTTCCCCGTTGTACCACACAGAGGCCCCCTGTGCCACACTGCGGAGACCTGTGCCACATTCATTGTTGACCTACAGGAGCATCACTCCATTGGACATGCTGCGTGTCACTATGTCAGTCACCCCGAGACAGGCTTGAGGAACATGAACAGGGGTGTAGCCAGACAGTTCCGTATTGTACAAGCAAACACTAAGTTTCCCCCCCTTATTAACTGTACACTTCCTCTCCAGATGGTCCCTCCTTCCAAACAGGTACAGAATGACTGGTGTCAGATGTCCCCTCTAAACCCTAAAATGGTTATACATGTACCCCCCTCCCACACAACAGATGTACTTACAGTGACACCCACCAGTGGCCTAAAGTAACACATATACTATAGATCAGAGTGCTAATGCCCTGTGACCTGCATATGGATCATGACAGACACTCCACATGTCTGTACACAAATGCAGACAGTGCGTCTGCCTGCCTGCACCCTTGTACATAACTGCTACTGTACAACAGTGGTCTATGCCTCAAGGTATTGCCTGCTGCAGTTCTCCACATGCAGCCCATGGGTTCCACAGTATGATAGACACTGTACAACTGTGCATGCCTGTCCCAGTCCCTCATGGTAGTAACAGATGGATTAGGGGCATGTAAGGGAAGCCTGCTGTGGACCAGTACTCACCAGTCTGCTGGACTTCTATCCCTGTTCTGGTCTGGATGGCACTGTTCAGATGCAGCTCACTCCTAATCCTAGGTCTGCAGTCCCTGTACCACTACACAGTGCCTGGGCCTATTGACTCAAAACTGCATGTGCCGCACATGCATTTTGCACGTGCATCACATGTCACACTTCATGGATGCGCATATGCGGCGCGGACGCAGCATCAGCGATTTGCGACAACACAGGTGGCATGGCATCTGCAATGTGGGGATGCAGTCTGCCTGTTGTCACGCATATGCGTGTGCTCCCTGCGGATGCAATGCCCAGTGCCGGGTGCTGGACTGTAGGGGACCCTGCCAGTCTGGTGGGCTGAGCAGTGCCCTGGCGAACCACCCCTGACATTGCACCCTGTGGGCCTGTGTGTGCCCCCACAGGTGGGCTGCTGTGCCTCTGCCCACGCAAGCCTACTTGCCTCTGTGCCATGTGTGGCAGCAGCCATGCCGGGGCTGCATAGTGTGTTCCCCCATCCCATGCTGAGTGCCTCGGGCCCTGTGCAGCCTGCAGGGCACCCTCCTCAGTGTGCCCACCCCCCTGTGCGTGCCCTGTGACTGACCCTGTACCTGTAGGAATGTGTGAGGTGCTCAGCCTGGCATGTGCCTGTGTTGCCAGTACGCCTGTGTCCACCACCAGTGTCACAACCTGGCGCTGTACTGTGCCCGGGTCGGTGTGGGCGGTGCCTGGCTGGGCGTGCGACTCCTGCAGCATGACTGGCCGGTGGGTGGGTACTGACGCCTGGGCTGGGGTGGAGATGGGGGTTCCACAGGCACCAGTGGCTGTGTCTGGGAGCTGGACTGGGTGGTGGCTGGAGGATGCCATCCGCTGGGCCAGACCTTGCAGGTGGTGCAGCGGCAGCAGTGCGTGTGCTATGGCCTGCATGGCCATGGCCATGGCTGTATCCCGGCACTGCTGGTGTGTGAGCATGTTCTTCAGGCCTGTGCCGAGGTGGTCCATGATGATCTTCTGGCATTTGGCACAGTGCCGGATGCCCTGTATGACATCCCCCAGGCCAACCATGCATGCCGCTGTGTCTCTAGTGAATGTCTGCAGGGTGCCGGTGATGCTGGTTAGCTGCAGCTCCATGCAGGTGTGGTGCTCCTGCATGCCCTGCTGAATGTTTGCCAGCTTCTGCCTGCAATCCTTTTGGCTGGCCAGCACAAACTGGCAGCAGTCCCCGATGTAGGCTGGTGGGGACAGCTGGTCCTGCAGCACCCAGACGGCCTCATCCAACTCGTCCTCCAGTCCATGGGTGCTCAGTGAGCTCAGCAGCCTTATGCCAGTGTCCTCAGCCACCGGCTGGTGATCATGGGCATCTGCACTGCCTCCACAGATGTGGTGGCACTACTGGTGGTGTTCTTGGTGATCCCCTGCTGTTCCCGTGGTGGTCCAGCTGTGTCCTTCTCACTGCTGCCCACCACCTTCTCTGCCATGGGGCTGTTGCCATCCCCACTCCCCTCAGGCTCAGACATCAGCTCCGGTGTTTCTGCCACAGGTGTGCTGGCGGCAGGGCTGTCTCCAGTGTCTGTAGGGCTGCTGCCATCATCCAACACCATGCCGGTGGCCTGGGCCATGCCGGCACCATCCCAGCCCTGCTGCTTCCGCCCTCCAGCTCTGCTGGGACCACCTGAGCCAGCTGCCACTGCACCTGCTGGATGGGAAATGTGTTAGTGCGTCCCAATATCACAGTGTGCCCTCACCTGCCTGATCAGTGTTTCCCTCACAGGTCTGCTTCGACGTTGCATTCTGGCATTGCACCCACCTCACCTCTGTGCTGTCCCACCTAGTGTATGCCATCATTGTACATGCATCCTGCACCAATGGCATGAACCCCTGCTATTTCTGCCCTTGCTGTGCTGTCCATCCTGGTACAGTGACTCTGGCTGTTACATGGCCACCCGCTACGGCTCCCCACTTCACAGTGGCACCGTGCACTGGCACGCCCATAGGGCCTCACTGCGCTGCAGAGGCCTGCACCCCTGGGTGCCTATGGTGTCTTTGCCAGCCATGCATGGCCCTGTAGCCCTTGCCTGCACTCTGAAGGTACTGGGACAGTGACCCATGCCCCCTCCCTACTGACCAGCACATGCCTGTGCACGGCCCCCCTAAGCACATAGCGCTTGTCACCGCATCCCCCAATGCAGCCCAGGATATCCCTCAGCGTGTCCCCCCAACAGTTCATAGTGCAGGACACAGCACCACGCAGTGCAGCCCAGGCCTTTCATCAGCATGCCCCCCTCCAACTGTACGCAGTGCAGGCCACACCAACACCCAGTGCAGCTCAGGCCATCCCTCAGCATGCCCCCCTTCCAGGTTCTTGAGCCTGTGCCAGCCCCTCCACGTTTGCCCATGGGTTGTTCCTTTGCACTGCTGCACATGTCAGCTGCACACATGCCTATCCCTGGCCTGCCCCTCACCATGTTTTGGTTCCCTTGGCCCACTATGTGGCCGGCTCTGGCCATGTGGCAGTCCTGTGGCATGCCTCCCCACCATGACAACTGCCTGCACATTGACATCCCACTCCCCACATCTTTTCCATTGGCTTGGGTGCTGTTGCCCTGTCTGCCTGTCCTGTACATTGCTGGTTGTTTGTCCCTACCTGTGGCCATCTGTTGTCTGTATGTGTCCAACTGGATGACACCGGCGATGCTTTGCTGGCTGAAATGTGCCACTATCCTCATCTTGATGGTGCTGAGTGGCTCCTGCTGGGTGGGTCTGCCCCTGTGCCTGTGCCTATTCTGCACCACCTTGCACTTCACCAGGTGCTTCCGGTCGTTCCATTTCTTCTACACATCTCTGACTGTCCTGCGTTATGCAGTGATGGCATTGACCTTGTGTGCCACCCTGTCCCATGCCCTCTTCTGTTTCTCCCTCTTCTTGGCATCCCCTCCGAGGCCCATGAGGAGTGCATGGTGGCAATATATTTGCTCCACCAGTGTGTTAACCTCCTCATGGCCAAAGTTCTTCTTCTTCCTTCTCTGCCATTCCGCTGCAGCTTCTGCTATTGCTGTGGCGTATCTGCTAGTGTATGTTGGCCCGCTTCTGCATGTTGCGCACTTTTATATGGTGTATCTTGCATGTCATGACTTACGCAGTTGCGTTTGGCATATTCTCGTGGGTTCTAGAATTGCGTGTATCTTGCATGTCGCAGTTGCTAGTGCATATCTTACACGACTTTGTTTCTTGTGTCTGGCGTATTTCTCTTTCTAGAATCGGGCCCCTACTGTTTAACAAGGGGAAATGGGCTGGTTCACCAACTTAAACAGTATGATTTGGTGGTTTAATATCAGTGGGCCCATCAGGCTGGCACTATATCAGGCTGCAGTGCTACTCAGCTGAGTATTTTGATGTGCTGTTTATGAAGCACCATGCTTTTCTACTTCTAGTAAACAGTTGTTCAACTAATGTTGAGAACCACTGCATTGAAGGTATATAGCATACTAATGTCTGTAATGTCATTACAGAGAAATTAGATGTGCTACATATCCTTTAACACAGTGGTTCTCAGCATTAATTGAACAACTTTTTACTAGAAATAGAAAAATATGGTGCTTCATACATAGCCCATCAAAGTACTCAACTGTGTTTCACTGCAGCCTGATACAGTGGCAGGGACAGTTACACTACAGAAACATACTGTTTGACTAGGGGACATGGGGTGGGTTCTACAGAACATTATGCTTTTTGTGGTATAATGGCCCCTATCAGGCTATGGTGCAGCTCGTCTCAGTAGTTTAGTTCTTCCTCACAGTGTGCACAATTGTAAGAACAACTGTAGTAATTCAAATTACTGATGCAGTACATTGTTGCCTATGTTCCACTTGTAACTACACAGGTGGGTTGTACTGCAAGCCTAACAATACTGCTGCTGCTATTACACCACATAAACAAACTGTTTGCCTAGGGAAAATGAGATGGTTTACCTACTTGAACACTGTGTTTTTTTTTTTGTGGGATGCAATTGTACCTATAAGGCTACACAGTACAACTCATCTAAGTAGTTAGGTGTTACACATAGGATGTGCACATAAGACCTTCTGTAATACCTTGTTAAATTTACTGTAGAGCTACATTTGGGCCACCCCACATTAACTTCCTATTATTGTATACTAACCATATGGTGGTGACGGGGTACCATACTAGGAGTTCTTTGACCAGGCCTGGGACTTGGGATCACTGTGGTTCTGGTAAATGCAGGGATATAAATTCATGGTATTCTGCTCTGTTTTGCATACCATTTTTTTAGGTGGAATACCAGTTCATCATGCTGGTATTCCAAATGGAATATTACTCCTCCATGACTCCGCTCCTCAATTTAATGTTCAGCACTGCTCTTTACGTAGGGAATACCAAATATTAAGATGGAATACATAACAATAACAAATTTGGGGTTTCGGTATTCCACCTTCCACATCACATTATTTCCTTGACTACTACCCTTGCAATACATTTACTGCATGACTAGTGTGACCAGTAAGAACAGCTGATGTCTATGGCTCACAAAACAGCCTGTATATATTGTATTGCCACGCATGCCTCACCTGCAATTCAGTTACAAACTGATGACTATTTTAATTAATGTAAGTAATACATGGAAAAGATTACACAATAAACAAAGTATCAGCAAGAACGGATGACTTGTGTCATTATTTTTCATGCATAACATTTATAGTAGATGACTTATATGACTCCTCAAATGGTACATTTCTGGCTTTTAGCAGACAGTGAATTAGCTAGGAATGGACTGTAACTAGTTAGCTGATTCACTGTGTGGTAAAAGCCATCAAATGTACTATTTCAGTTCAATTCTTACAAAATTTCTTTGAAAATACAAAAAGTCACTGTCCACAGACTGAACACACAGAAAAAATAAGCATTTGTCAGTGCCGAATGTTGTTATGCTGGCATTGGCATTGGCAGTGCCGAAGCTAGATATGCATGATAGGAATGGCAGTGAAGTATAGAAGTGATGCCAACCCCACCCCCACCCTGTGGAGCGCAACAGGCACTGGGGTGTGCCTTTGGGTCGTCAGTTATAACGCTGATGCCATTGTACCTCACCCTACCCTGTAGACACTGACAAGTGACGGGGTGTGGTTTAGGGTCTTTGGGCATTATACTTCCCCATTCCATAAGGAAATATGCTGATGTAGGTGCAGTATAGGAGTGTGGGGTGAACTTTGTGGACGAACAGTGCAAGGCACACCACGATGCCTGTCAGTGGCTGCAGGGTGGGGTGGGGGGTGGAATGGCATGAGCATTACATCCAACGATCCCAAGTCACACCCCTGATGCCTGTCAGTCTATACAGGGTGGGGTGCTACAGTTGGAAACCCTAATGCCGTAGGCATGTGGTGGTAGTTTCACTCCACATTTTCAACATGGGCTGCTTGTCAGGCCACCTCATGAAAAGCGGCACAATCACTTTGTTAGCTGAAAGGTGGTTTTGCACTTGACTATGCCCTTTGGTGACAGAGGGATGAAAACACATTTTTGTGCAGGATGTGGAGAATGACAACTGTATTGTTCATGAGGAGGCGTAAAAAAATGGCAACACTGAAAATCCCGGAGTGACAATATGAAATATTGGTGAAGCAATGAGCAGGCATACAAACTGTGCAACACACGTCCGTAACCCAATTATTTTTGGGAGTTTGGTAGCCACATTTGTAACATAGGTATTTTGGGATTTCCCCTTATGAACAGAGGTGGTGCGATTTTGTTAATCTGTCCCAAAAGTTGATTTCCCAAGCGACCACGCCATTGTGCGTTACAGGTGCGGAAACACATTTTGGGCAGGATGTGAAAAATTACAGCTATACTGTTCATAAGGAGGTGTGAAAAAATGCCAGTGTTGAAAATCTGGCATGGAAATATTGCAAATTTGCGAAGTTACAAGGGTACATGGAAACTATGCAATGCAAACTTGCAAAACAGTCATTTTATGGACTTTTGGCACTAGGCAGTTTAGGACCTCTGCTCATGAACAGTGTCACTGTCATTTTCTCAAACTGTCCTGAAAAGTGATTTCGCACAGCGACTGTGCTATTCTGCGCTGGACATGCAAAAACACATTTCAGGCAGGATATGTAAAATGACAGCTGTACTGTTCATCAGGAGGTGTGGAAAAATACTAAGTTTGAAAATCTGGAGTGAAAATATTACAAATTCATTAGATTATGAGCGTGCTTAGAAACAGCGTAACGCACACTCGTAAAACAGCCGTTTTGGGGAGTTTTGTCACCATATTTGCAACATAGGCTTTTTGAGAGCTCCCTCATGAACAGTGGCACTGTCTTTTTGTTACTGAGTCCCTGAAAGGTGATCTGCAGTGACCACGAAATCACCTTCGGAATCAAGAACGCCATGATAGTGCCAACATTCATAAGGAGGGGTCCCAAAAACCCATGTTGAAAATTTGGTGCCTATGTTCCAAAAGCTGCCTGAGATATGCATCAAAGTTGAAAAAAAAACTATTTATTCCATTATGCAGGTTATTGACATTTCCTCAGTTTGCAGTCAGCTTTGAAGAGTGCAGACATGTTCCCGGTCCACCGAAGATCATCACGCAGGACTCCGCAGGTATGTATGGGGTGAGGTGGGTGTGGGGAGGCAGGGTGCACAGTTGGTGGGTGCAGGTTGTGGAAGGGGGTGCAGGGAGACCACTGAGGGACTGTTTTCTTTTTCCACAGGTACAAAAAAAAAAATCACAGGATCATTTTTCTGTTTACGGGGGCATGTGGCACACTGGGGTGGGCTCCCAGCATGCCAATGGAGCCTTGTTTTTTTTCGGTGGGCAGCTGTAGCTGATGGGGGATTGGGCACTCCTTTTGGCACACAACAAAAGGGGGGCTACTTTATGCCAATGGGGATTGGGCACCCCCATCAGCACACAAGGAACACGGGGACAAGAGCTGAGGAGGATTGGGCACCCCCTCGGCATATAACAAATGGGGGGATTCTTTATGCTGATGGGGAGTGGACTCCCCCATCAGAACATACATTGGGGGCAGGGTAAGCCAACAGGGGGACTGGGCACCCCTAAAGTTGGCAGTTTGGCAGGCAGTGTGCCGCCATGTTTGTGTTTCTGGGTAAGCATGTTGGGAGGTTTGCTGTGTGTGAGATGAGCTTTGCTCGCACTGCAGCAGACCTTTCCTTAGATGTGCTTGCCTGGGTGGTGTGGTGACAGCATGCAGGCTGATTGGGGAATGAGGGATGCACCTATTGATGCATGCCTTGCAGTCTCTCAACAGTGACTGCACCTCCAAATCTGCATTACCGAAAGATGTTGGCTGCGCAAGCACACCAACATAAAAATGTATCATTGCTCTGTCATTATGATGGCATTTAGCATGTTGGGGAACAGCTTCCTGGTCTGCTAAAAGTCACCAAAATGCACCATTTGACCTTAGTTTTTCAAAATTGGCCCAGTGGGGCATGACACCGGACTCTCCTAGACAGATTGGATTTTGTGCACCTCCAAAATTTCTGGTTGCATGATGCCCCTGATTCCAGGCATCCACTAATCAACCAGAGGGCAGTAAATTTCCTTGCCATTGTGTAATACAGTATATCAAAGGAGCATAATTATAAACATTGTAAGGCAAGTCAGTGCAATGGGTATACATACTAGATAAAAAGTGAGTATTTATAAGTCAGGGTGAACTACTCATACAGGTATAACTTATGGATGAGAGGAGCAAAATGACCAGGGCAATATGGGTGAGGAGGAGTCAAGAGGTAGAGGGTCATTGACATCTGCAGGTGGGAATAGAAAAGGCATGAAGAAGAGACTTAAGGGAGAAAGCAGAAAAGGCAGAGCAGATAGACAGGAGATGGGAGGACTCCAGAGTTTAGCAAAGCGATATGAAAAAGCAGATTGACCAGCAGTAGATTTCCTAGAAGGAATAGAGAAGAAATGGGAACTATCACTGTGGATAGGGTAAGAAGAAGAAGGGGGACAGGATAGTAGGGATGTAAGGTATGAGGGAAGCAAACCATACCAGAATTTAGATATAAAGGAGGCACAATGGGAAAAGCACCTGACATCAAGAGAGGGCAGTGAAAGGGTAAAGCAGAGCAAGCCATGATGGGTATGACACGAGTGGTGCAACCTAAGGCAAAATGACAAAAAGAGTGAAAGAGGGGGTCCAGTCAGGCAAGGGAGTATTTTGGAGCTCCACTGTAGACTACAGTATATTACCATAGTCAAAAATAGGGAGAAGCATCTTTAAAACAATCTCTTGGTGGGCAGGAAGCAGGATACTCACTTTGTTCCTGTCCAGTGCACCAAGCATGGAGTGGAACTTATGGTGTATAGCATTAATGTGCACCAATAAATCAAGATCTCAGTCGAACCAGATCCCTGAGGTACTTAAAGGAGGATACATCCTCAATCATAGCACCATCAAGGGTGTGAAATGGAGGGAGGTGAGTCTGGTAAGTCTCTGTCAGGTTCCAAAAGTCATGAAAACTGTTTTTCTGGCATTGAGAAACAGTTATTTAGACTGGAACCAGCACTTAATGTTGTCAAAATCCAGCAGTAGCTGAGAGGTAATGTCATGGTGAGTGGATCCAGATGAAGAAAGTACTGTATCATCAGTGTACATATGTATGGACACAGAAGAACAGAAAGGAAGACATATGGGAATATAGAAAAGAGAATAGGGCCCAAGACAGACCCATGAGGGGTGCCAAAACAGAAGAGGAGTGGTGTGGAAATGGAGCTTCCTATCTGTACAGTTTGTGACCCCCCCAAAGTATGAATGAAATGTCCAGCAAGAGGGAGTGTGCCACAGTGTGAAAGCTTTAGCAAGATCAACAAATATAGTGGAGGTGAATCAGTTCCTGATCCATACCTGAGGAAGTAGAGTCAGTGAGCCGGAGGAGGGAGATGGAATGGAGTGGGATTTTCTAAAATCATACTGGAATGGGTGAAGAAGGAGGAGTCTAAGAAGGAAGAGAGCTGAGAAAATACATGGTATTTCTGTATCTTAGCCAAAGAGGGAAGGAGAGAGATAGGATGGTAGTTACCAGGGTAGAAGAATCACCACCTTTAGGGAGATGAATGACAATAGCCTGCTGCCATGCTTCAGGGACCATGATAAAAAATAGAGGTTGAGGAGTAGGGCAATAGGCAGTATGATGGCAGGAGTTGAGAGAGGAAGAAGCTTGGGATCAAGGTCATTGGGGTTACCTCCTGTGTGAAGATTAAGGCAAGCAGGGCCTTAAGGGAAGCAGAGGGAGTGATACAAGACAAGGAAAAAGAAAGAGGAGCAGAAGGCAAAGTGAGGGAAGAAAATGAGAAGGAAGGGATCAGACAAAGAGAGAAAGTGCACAGTTGATATTGTAGAAGTTAAAAGAAAATGCAACAGCAGAGGGGGTCAGAGATGAGGAAGTCACCAACCTTGAGAACAGGGGAAGGGGACTGGGTCGGAGGCAGAAGAAGGAATGTATAACCTTCCAGACTTTGTAGGGTTGATTAATGTTGTTCTGGAATGTGGATTCAAAATACTCAGACTTTGCAAGTCTGATGGCTTTGGCACACTGTGAAAATGGCAATAGTTGTTCAAAGCAGCCAGCCAGCCAGTGAACTTACAGAATCACCAGACAATGTCTCTGGTATGGAGGAAAGTTAACAGCTCAGCTGTTATCCAGGGAAGATGAGAGTCCCATACTCTTGCTTTCCTCAGGCGTGCATGATGATCCTAAACAGCTATAAAGTTGGTATGAAAATAATGGAGAGTAGAATTTATATTGTTGGCTACAGAGATGGGGACCAATCAGATGTCTGTAGGTCAGCTAGGAGGGAAGACAATTCCAGTGACCTAAGGACCTGAGATAGATTAATTTAAGGGTGGAGAGATGGGCGAAAGACACCAATGATCTACGGGGAACATGGCAACTGCATGTAGAGTGAGGGAGTGAGTTGCTGCTGGAGACCTGTCCATGAAAAGACACCCCCACTTAACTCCTGATGATTTATTTATGTGAATTTCACCCAGTAACTGGCTTTTAAAGTTAAGTCACACAAGAAGCACAAGAATCATAGCAACCTGGCTTTGTGCACATGTGCGTCTGAACTTTCTCAGCAAAATCCTGTCGATTCAACAAGGTCTCTGTGGTCAGACCACCACATGGAATTGGTAGCATCTTCACAGCAGACTAAGTTACTGTACTTGTTTCAGAGAAAAGAAGAGTAAACTTATATTTGTTAAGCTAACAAAAAGGTCCTGTGCTGTGGATAAAAAAAATATTCACTTTAATTCATAAAAGATAGTCTTGTTGCAAAGTTGGCATTTACTGGGACACATTACCAGTGAATATGTGGGCAAACATTTAAATCTGCTACTCTGTGAAATGCTTGAATGTCACCAAGAATATGGGAGCTGAGATCAAGAGCTGCTAAAAGGCAATCGCTTTACTCAATATCAGATATTTTGAAGCAGGGGAAAAAAAGTCATGGAAATAGTTGCAACTGAATCTGATTTGTGAGAAACCACAAGAACAGTAACAAGTATTGTTGCCTAATACCGTACATCGGGAACTCAACAGCCAAACACTACAGGTGCATTGCAAATTTGCCAAATTTATTAAGCTCGATTTTCTCCCCTAAGAATTGTTTACTGAGCTCAGCATAAGTGACAGAAAAATGTGGTTCTATGCTGCCGGTTTGACAACAAATTTGTCAACCGGCATCTAACTTAACGGATTTATGTTGATCGCAAGTCATAGTTGACATAAATCCCGATTGTCTCCTGGTCTGGTTTTTTTTTTTTTTTGTTTTTTTTTTTATCGGGGGGGCTCTGCCCCCGCACCCCTCATACTAATGATTATCAACTCCGAGTTGGGGTTGATTTGGGGAGGGGGTGGAGGACCATGAGACAGTGCGCCCCTGTCTCAGACACACCAATACAGCGACCAGTTGGTGAACTGTCGATTTTGTTGACAACTGTTATCCATGGACCAGCACCCCGATTGGCCCCCTACCTCGCAGACAGTAATATCTAGTGCACAGACACTTATCGTACAAGCATAAGTATCGGGATCTGAGTTCTATTGTATTTCTACTAAGAATCATAATGTATTTTCTATCATAATTGTATCACTTGGGAGACACCTCTGTTTATACTATTGTATAATCATTAGTTAGACAATACTTCCATCTTTAGTTCTAGTGCAGAACAGTAATTACTTATGTAAGTATGTGTGTAACCACAAATAGCCTTCACGAATACAGGTCTTTTGTTTAGTTATCTTGTCTTTCTTCTAGATCAGCATGCTTTCCCAGCTAGTGAGAAGTCAGCTTAGTTGCCATTATCCAATGATGAGACTTTTATATATCTTTTTAGTAGTTACTATGGTAATTATCAGGGGTATAAGACCCTTTGCATTGCACCTTTTTCTCTGAGAAGAAGAAACTTGTTGCTCCCTATAGGTATGAATGATTGGAGGTGTTCTCCCCGGTGTTTATCACTGTGATTTGGTTGTAAGCCTGCTTTATATACCAGAAATAAATCACTTTATGTGCAGGACACCACTTGTCTGTCATTTCTCTTCTTTTATTCAGTTCCAACAAGAACCTAAGAAAGGACATTTTATTACCCAGTTACATTTGGCAACAGTGTGCAGGTTGGGTGCTTTAAAATGAATGTCGAGTAGTGTGGTGCATTTTTGCCCACTTGGACCTACTCAAACTTACCATGGTTGTTCCTTTACGGACCTGTTCCATCTCAGTTTCAAGCGTGGTAGACCCACACCGAAGCACTGGTACACTCCCTTTGTGAGTAGCAGTGTACCGCCTTGGCACCACCGTTTACCCATGGGGGACCAGAAAGCCGTTGGGTGATGGCACCAAGGATTTTATTCCAGTCTTTTGACTGCTTTGTTTGTTTGTCTGTTTACCCCTTTGTTTGTTATGCCTGAACTGTGCACACAATTGAGACTCAATGTCTCTAACTACCCCACCTCCCATGGAGGATGGATTGATTTTGCGCTGGACGTGAGATCAGCCGAAGACCCCTTGCTTGCGATCTCTGAACAATATCTCGAGTCCAAGCAAAAAACCAAGAAATACCACACCAAAGGTCTCTTGGTAGCAGCTTTACATACAGCTGTAGAAAATTTACTAGCATGATGTGCCTCCCTTGAACTGCAAAACTCTTCTCTAAAAAAAAGAGATGGGCTTGCAGGCATCAGAGTTACTGGAAAGGGAACAGAAACTCACAGAGGAGACACAGTCACTCCTTGATCATAACAACAGACTGTTGCATTGCACTGCTCAAGACTCTGAACGTGAACTGTGTATGTTAAGAGATGACAATGAAAGGTTAAAATGTGATAAGAAACAGCTATCTTATTTGAATGACATTTTGAGTGATACGAATGAAAGTTTGAGAGAGGATAATGTTGAACTGGAGGAAGAGAATGTGAGATTGATGCATGAGCTAGGCAAAGAGCTTAGGGAAAATGTCGAATTGGGTGCCATCTACAGAGTATTGCAGTGTGAGTTTGAGAAGGGTATTGAGCAGGGCACTGCTAAAGTTTGTCACAAGATCTGTAGAGATAAAATGGTGAGAATGCGCCATCAGCGAGATATTCTCACTGGTCATGTAAAAGCCATGAATGGGTTTCAGTACACACCCATTGACATTACCTCATCAGGTGATGACCACTCTGATTACGAGGACTTAGGGTGCTCCGTCATGCCTAAGACCCCACTCCACAGGGTTGTGGCCTTTACCAGCTATTCCCAAGATGGCGGCCATTATAGCCCACCCCATGTCACGTTGGTATGCCTTCTATGCTGCCACATCAAAACAAACATGACAGCCCCCATGATACAGGAGGCTGACTATCTCCAAGCAGGAGCCCATTTCCACTGGCTTCCCTTTCCCAGGAAGATGGTGCGGAAGTTTGAGGCATTGTACAGGACATCTTGACTTGACTATCCACCCCTGAGTGAAGCTCCTCCATGCATGAGCAGATCGGATGAATGTTCAAAAATTCTGTAACCCAAGAGAATGCATTCGAGGCAGTCACTGATGCGGTGTTGGAAGCTGCCCTTCGCAGTGCTTTTGGTCATGGGGAACTCAACTCCACTCCCCACATGCCCACTTCCAATCTCCTACAGGTCGCTCATTCTGTTCACCAAATTGCCCAAGGCAGCAGACAGATGGTGCCAACTGACAACCTTAGCTGTCACCTGAAGAAGGTGTGATCCCTCTGCAAGAAGTTTTTTCTCCAACCCGTGTACCAGGTCCAAATCCTGAGACAAACCATCGAGCCTACCCTCTCGGCCAAACTCCAGGAGGCTGTCCGCAATTGCTAGATGCTTGATTACAATGATATCACACAGGAACTTCTTGCTGCCAATGCCCCAGGTATTGTTGGAGCCCGCTTGGCTTACAAGGTCAAGCAGAATGTGAAAGAAAGCCCAGTGGCTTACCATCAACTGTTGTGGCTCACCTACAAGGCCGACAAAGGCCTAATGGGTAAGAACGCTAACAAAAACCTGATTGAGTGCAAGGATTTGTACATCTGAAACATGACTCCGGCTGTTCGGGAAAAAGTTGAACTCAACTTCTACCTACAGACCTACACCTTTGAGGAGATCCTCACCAAGATGGAGAGGGCCATCCAAGTCTACCTCCGTAACCTAGCTTCCGGCAAAAACACCAACAAGGCCGCTGCCATCCAAAATCCAATAGCCCATGCCACCCCGGACAAAGTTGCCATGGTAGGCACTTCTCCAACCCACTATGTGGTGGAAGGCAACAATGATAAACAGGAAGCCCCTTCTGATGATTGACAGTTGCACAAGTTGGGGGGGGACCGGAACTACAAGAATAACTGGAACAATAACAAGTACAACAGGAATGGGAAATCAAATTCTGATGGCAAGTACCGTAATGGGCCTAGCTATTGGGATCCAAAGGAGGAAAACAAGACCCTCCGCAAACAGCTGGAGGAGGCCTGTGCTGTAAAGGAGGCTACATCCACATGTTCTGTGGTGGCCCTGGCACCAGTCAATAATAGCATCAACCCTTTCTGGTCTTTGGCTACTGTACTACCGAGCAGCTGAGGGAAAAACCCTTTCATGGCATCAGGCACTGGCCAGGTCAATGTGGTGATCTGGGAACCACCCACTGAACAGTTTGAGATCTCGGCCCTGACGTCAGAGGTACAGTACTTGTGCCCTGTGAAGCACCGAGAGGAGGCCCAATGATCCTCCAAAGGCCTCAGGTCACAGGGACAGGAGGATGAGGAAGAAGCTGGGAGTAGTACTGATTGAAAATTACAGGCCCCAGTCTAGATTGTGAGAAACCTACTCGTCAACACAAATGGATGGCCTTGTGTAAGGGCTATGGTCGGGGGCCACCAACTGGACATGCTTCTGGATACAGGAGCAGCTATGTCTGTTCTCCATGATGAGAACCCAGACACATCTGCCTGGTCTACCAGCTGGAAGACCTGTGCACAGGGTGTAGATGGCATCCAACTGCAAACATATCAAGCTGTGTCTCTGCCTGTGCAGGTAGGCCATCTTAAAACACATTTTTGTTTTTGACCTCTTGGTATTACATCATCACCCCAGCATACTGGGAATTAATTTTCTTACACAGCATGGCTGTATGGTGGACCTAGCTAACAGGTTATTGCTACAGATCAAGGGACAATGTCATGCTGTTATCATACTAGACTCCCATGCGGTGGCAGCTATCTCTCATAACAACAAAGAGTAAGACATCATGGCTCTGTTTGAAAGTCATGACTTGTTTCCTGAACTACAACCATTGCTACAGGAACATATTGATGTGTTTGCTACCAACAAGCATGATTGTGGTAGGATGCACACTACCATTGAGATCCCAGGACCTAATCCTGTGAGGCAGAAGTAGTATCCATTTCCTGCTGAAGCCTTACCCTCACTGAGGGAGACGATCCAATCATTGCTACAAGAAGGAGTGATTAGGACTTGTGTTTCACTGTCAGTTCACCCATTTGGCCTGTGAAAAAGCCAAACGGAGATGGAGACTTACAATAGACTACAGGAAGCTTAACCAAGTTACCCCAGCTGTGCCCTAACTGTGGCATCAGCCCCTGATGTGCTTAAGTTGCTGACACCTGACAAAAGGTGGTTCTCATCCATTGACCTCTCTAATGGGTTTTGGTCACTCCCATTAGCACAGGAAAGTCAATACAAATTTGCTTTCACCTTTGATGGGCGCCAGTACACCTGGACCTATCTGCCCCAGGACTTCCACAACAGTCCTTCCTTCTTCCATCTCCACATGATGGATGCTCTGCAGGGGTTTTCTATGCCCCAGTATCTCCTGTAGTATGTGGATGATTTGATTTTGGCAACGTCCACCAAAGAAGAAGAACATCTAACCCTTTTGGACGAACTACTGACTCTCCTCAGGAGAGCAGGCCTCAAGTGCAACCCCTCTAAGGCACAGAAGTGTCAGAAGGAGATTATGTTCCTTGGTCAATGCATCACAGATCAAGGCTGAAGCCCAGCTGTCAAGAAGATCCAGGGCTTACAAGATCTGCCATTTCACACTAGCGTGGCAATACTGAGATGCATTTTGGGCATGGTAAACTACTCTAGGGATTTTATCCCTGATTTTGCCTTGAAGGCTGCTCTCCTGTATGAACTACTGAAAAAGGATGTCCCATGGACATGGGGCCCCACACACACTGAAACTGTGGCCCAGCTCAAACAGGCCTTGGCCTCAGTCCCAGCCCCAGCACTGATTAACCCAAATCCAAGACTACCTTTCCATTTGAAAACTGCCACCTCTGATGTGGCCATGTCTGCAGTGCTGGCCCAAAAATACAATGGGTACTACAGACCCATTACCTATGCATCTCAGATGCTATCCCCAGTTGAGAGGAACTACAGTCTGTGTGAAAGGACACTCCTGACAACCTTCTGGGCTGTCAAACACTTTCTCTACATCACTGGGTATGCTCTCATCATTCTGTAAACCTGTCAAACTCCCACTAACATTTTACTTTCAGATAAAGTAAAAGATGGCTCAGTCTCTAATACCAGACTCACCCATTGGTCTTTGCTTTTGCAGGATAGAGACATCAAGGTGTTGCCTGCCAAAATGCCATCAGTCTTGGCCCATGGCCTACTTTACACAGGTAAGCCCCATGACTGTGCCCTCCAACCACCTGATCTGCTTGATCCTGGACCCTTCCTGCCAGCCACGCCTGAGATCCTGGAAGACAAAACAATATTCCTCATCTTTACAGATGTTTCTGCATCCTATATGGCAGGAGAACAGGCAACAGGGCTTGGAGTGCTCATCAGGGATCATCCTGGTGATTTCAGGTGCATAGCTAGAAAGTGCACTGTTATCTCTTCACAATATGCCAAACTGGCTGCTGTGGCCTGTTCATTGGAAATCATGCCACATGGTGACAAGGACTCTATCATTTTTGTGGACTCCAATTGGGTATGCTCATCCCTTAATGAGTTCTTTCCATTCTGGCTGAAGAACAACTTCACCTCATCTGATGGTACTCCTGTCAAGTATAGGGAACTACATGTTCACCCACAAGCTCTACATTCACAAGGTGAAGGCTCATTGCAAGTCTGACCCTTACCATGAAGTCAATGAATGAGCGGACTCACTTGCCAAAGCAGGCACTTAAGGGGTGGAGACATGGGAAATGACTCACCTGCAGTACATAGCAGCAATTGTGCAATCTATAATTGCAGCCACTAAGAAACCAGTACCAGAGTCCCCTCTGGATCTATGCACTGCACAAAAAGCAGATCCAGAGATCAGAGATGTGTTCAAGTTCTTAGACAAAGGAACTGAACAACCACTGCCTGTTGGCAGTCCCTACAAAAGACACTCAGACAATGTACATTTGTCTGGTGATCAGAAACTCATCTGGTATCACAAACAGGATACATGTGGCAAATTGTGGGTTGCACCACAATCTCTGTGAACGAAATTAATTTATATGGTTCATGACACTCCCACTGGTGGACACCAGGGGACATTAAATACCCTCTAGAGGCTCAAGACAATCATCTGGTGGCCTGGCATAGCCAAGGATGTGGAATATCATGTAGATAACTGCATAGTGTGTGCTCAGAACAATCCTATTACAGTGAAGGAAAAATGCGCAGCTACTGCCCCAAAGACAGTCTGGAACATGGAATGCAATCCAGATCAGTTTCTTCAGCCCTCTTACTAACTCTAGTAAGAACAACAAGTATGCACTTGTTGTCACAAATTTGTTCTCCAAGTGGGCAGAGGCATTTCCCACTCAGAACAACATGGCAAATACAACTGCCAAGATCCTGGTGGATCAATTGTTCTCCAGGTGGGGCCAACCTTTAAAGGTGGACTCAGACCAGGGAACCAGCTTTACAGCTGATCTGATGCAACAGACACTCCAACTCCTTGGAGTTGATCAGAAATTCCACATTCCTTACCACCCTCAATCATCAGGTCAGGTAGAAAGAGCCAACAGATACATAAAACAGATGTTATGTAAATTCATTGATGATAATTCCAAGGATTGGGATTCCCTCTTGCAACTACTACTGATGGCAATTAGGGGTATGCCTGTGGCTACCACTCAGTGTACACCTTATGAGGTTATGACTGGTAGAGCTATGAGACTACCTGAGCACCTGTTGATTGATCTCCACACCCCTACTGCAGATAGAGTATCTGTAGATAAGTATGTGGAAAAGCTTCATGATGACATCATGAAGACACACCTGTTCGCTGCTAAGCAGGTGGACAAGGCTCAACAACAAGCTAAAGCTCATTTTGACAAGCATGTCAAAGAAGTTGACTGGCAAGTTGGAGACCAAGTTATGCTTCTCCAATACAGACAACCCACACACTCATTTGCCAGTAAATGGGAAGGTCCTTATCCCATTGTCAACGAGCTCAGACCTGCTGTGTATCATGTCAGAATACAGCAGCAGAAAAAGACTGCTGACAAGTGGTTCCATGCTAACCAACTCAGACTATATAAAGGCGACTAAAAACATACTTTTCCTAACCCCATAGGGTGGAATAATACTTTCAGCTAACTAATCCTTTTCTCTCCCTTTCAGATATTGGCAAGATGACTATCTTGCGCCCTCTTCTCCTACTGGTGGGACTACTACCTCTAACCATTATAGCACCCCCACTCAAACCCTCACATACTTACAAGGACCGATTGGATCACTTGCTTGGTCAAATGGAACATTCAACTCCCATGGGTGTTCAGATTAACATTTCAAATAAAAACGTTAAGGTTACATAAGACAAAGGCACCTTTCTGGATGCTGTGGTGGTTGCCCTGGATAAATCTTCACTTTTCATCCAATGGCAAACTGATGTAATGGGCTATACAATTCCTGTAGCTTGCCTGATCAAAGGTACATTCCATGGCTGGCCTAACACTACCATATCTCAAAATGGTTCTCTTTCTATCAGACAGGCTTCTCCATGACACACTGGTCAGTACAATCTTACTGCACTTAATGATCTTGCCTTTTGTGAAAGACTCCCTTCACAGGAGGCCACGGACTTTTGTCTCCAAAACTATACTGCATCCTCTTCTGTCTACCTCTCTGTAGTCCCTCCCAGTCAGGAAGAACTGCTTGCCTGCCCTCATATGGAGGATAGCCCTCCTAGTGGTTTGACCACCACATCACTCCCAGGAGCTCAGATAAACAATGTGCGGTTTATGCACGTCCTAGTTATTTTCAATTTATCACATTGGAATATGGCTGAATGTGATTTATGTCAACAGACTAATACTTCTAAGTTTCACAGGATGATGCTTACTGATCTTGTAGCTGCTTACCAAACATGCACAAATGATCCTAGTGGTGGACCTCATACCACCGACCATATTGGTGTTTTTAGACCAGCCCGTAAATATGCTAAATCCAGACCAAAACACACCAAGCGGGACACAGCTTCAGATGTCACTGGTGCAGCCGGTTCTGCCTCTGGTATAACTGGAGTAGCTGGCACTGTTACTGACATTTTTGGCTTGGGAATGTCTATTTGGAATAGAGCAGATATTGCCTCCATTAAGGCCTAGACACTGAAGTTTCAGCAGACACTTGGCAACACTGTTATGCCCCCTATCTTACAAGTTGTTAATTCTCTTAGGAGGAAGAATGTTATACAGTGTATAATATGAAGGAGATTGCTCAAGGGTTCCATGACACCAGACAGAAACTTAATGATCTTATCTTTCAGAATAACCATGAGGTAGACAAGCAATATACTGGGCATGAAATTCTATGTTCTGCTTATGGTTCTTAGGTTATTTCTACTGTTAACACTCTCTTCAGGGACTTGGAATCAGGCAAAATTCCAGATGTTATTCATGATCTCAGATTGGGTAAATGGTATTGCCCACACTGCGCAAACACAGGCTGCATTTCTATGTGTTTTAAAAATTCTTTTAATATTTCTGTGTCTACAGTGCGTAATATTGGTTACGTTTCCAGGCTTCCTAACAGAGCACCATGTTACCTGACCAAATCTTGTTCAATTAAGGACAATATGTTTGTGATGTTTACTGTCTCCCTACCATGCTTTGATCCGGATACGTCAGTCTTTGACAAGCTGGCCAATATCCACTCCATTGGACATCTTGAAAATGGCATTTTCTGTGAATGAACTGAACGTCCTTCTATGCTGGTTTACCACCCCATTCTGCAAGTTTAGGTGGCTCCTCACATGAACTGTTGTGCCAAGAAAGGTTTCTACTTCTTGTGCCACTGTGATATTTTTGACATTGTGAAACCAGTTTGCGGCTACTCGCCAGAACATCTTGACTGGGTTTTGACATTGGGTGATGATTTGCTGACAAATCTTACTGACGTTGATGCAGATGATGTCTTTCCTGCTGCATCTTTAGCATTCAATGCTGAAACAGCACCTTCCAGAAGCAATCTTGAAGAGATACATCGCATCACCATTCGGCTAACAAATCAGACTTTCACCTGCCCTATACGCTTACATCACTGGTGTGTACCAACACTCAGAGTCACTTATACCTCTGTGGGACAGTTTTGCGTCGTAACAAATAATCCATCCTTTGCTTATGGGACTCATATTTGTAATATTATTAACCCTAACTTCTGTTTTACTCCACAGCAAAAAACAGTGATAGGTCACACTGTCATCACGTCTGTTCCTCTCCCTGAACCAGAGGTTATTGATACTGATCCCCAATACTTGCTTGCCCCGTGTTAATATTTGCCCATTTTTAATGTGCAGATTGATCCCTTGACTGTCTCCTTGTGATCACTTTTAGCTAGAAAAGATGCTCATTTAATTTATGTAAGCAATAATATATCTAAAGCAAATAATATATTTAATGATTTAATTCATGATGGTTATTTAAGTCTTGCAGTTGGCAATTACTAGGTAGAACTAAGCTTTAAGGTTTTTGTTATTATTCAAGCATTTTTGATTGTTTTCCTGATTTTTATTCCTTGCTGCCTGTGATGTACTCTCAAACAACATCGAGAACAACTCCAATTCCTTTACAAGGATCATGCGCTGGGCCTGTAAATGACTTTTTAGCTACATCCCTACCAGCTTCCTTGGGATTGTTGCCCCTTCTGAGGCAACAAGAGGGGAATGTTTTCCATGGACCAGCACCCCTAATTGGCCTACCTCGCAGACAGTAATATCTAGGGCATATTCACTTATCGTGCAAGCATAAGTGTCAGGATCTGAGTTCTACTGTATTTCTACCAAGAATCATAATGTATTTGCTATCATAATTGTACCACTTGGGAGACACCTCTGTTTATACTATTGTATAATCATTAGTTAGACGATACTGCCATCTTTAGTTCTAGTGCAGAACAACAATTACTTATGTAAGTATGTGTGTAACCACAAATGGCCTTCACAAATACAGATAATTTGTTTAGTTATCTTGTCTTTCTGCTAGCTCATAATGCTTTACCAGGCTACTGAGAAGTCAGGTTATTTTCCATTATCCAATGATGAGACTTATATGTTTTTTAGTAGTTACTATGGTAATTATCAGGGGTATAAGACCCTTTGCATTGCACCTTTTTCTCTGAGAAGAAGAAACTTGTTGCTCCCTATAGGTATGAATGATTGGAGGTGTTCTCCCCGGTGTTTATCACTTTGATTTGGTTGTAATCCTGCTTTATATACCAGAAATAAATCACTTTATGTGCTGAACACCACCTGTCTGTTGTTTCTTCACTTTTGCGCAGTTTCAACAAGAACCTGAGAAAGGTAATTTTGTTACCCAGTTACACAGTGAGGTAGGTCACTGTGTTGGTGTCACCTTCGGGGAGACATACTGAAAAATGTCTGAGACTAAAGAAAAGATGTCAGCTCTTTCAGTGCCAAAACACAAGTTTTAGCCAGAAGCATATAGATGAAGACATTTTTTCCGCTACTCTGCTTCCACAGGAGGTTTGGATTTAGGCTTAAATAACCACTTAAAAATAGAAAAAAAATAAGCAGTACTGGCCTCATGGTATCCAAAATACAGCTTTCAGACCAATCACTAAAAGAGGTTGTAGCACAAAACTCTGCAGTACACAACTAAATAAGTTCTAGTCAGAGCCAAAATGCCTGCTAGGCATTAACCTCATACGAGGAAAAAACAGAAAAACTGGACTGGGCCTACAAACCTATTTCTCAATGTTCAGTGGCCTGAAGACTTCCTGCAAGGCTGTTAGGTCCCTTAGGAGCAGCAGTGCAAACCGTTTTCTGGAACAAGGAAGAGGTGGGATGTTTGTTTGCAGTGTTGTCCATAAGGGGACCAACAGGTTGCAGGTATGAAGGCTTCAGGCCAGTGAACATAAAGATGTTAGGTGTGGTCCAGCTTTTGTTTGTTTTTTCTCATATCAGGTTAATGTGCAGTAGTCATTTTGGCTCTGACCAGAGGTTCCTTATTACTAAAGACATTTTAATTAAAATGGGATCTTTTTCCCTGAGATGTAGGTGGCTGAAGTGTGGTTAAATAGAAAGACTGTTAGTGACTGATCACACAAGAAAAATAAACATTTGCACTAAACTGTGAATGAAATTGACTTTCATTTCATTTACATACGTAAACTGCAACATATATGTGTAGAGAGCACAGTCACCCATTGCAGGTACTGCTACAAGCCTGAAGCAATGAACTCTCCTATTAACAGCATACTCAAGCCACTGCACCACATGGCCAGCTCAGCAGGGCTTGGCCAAACAAATCATTTTATCCCCTTTCTCGTGAGTATAGTGCATATCCCTCAGTGCTACACTCGCTGTACCTATTCTGTTCTCTTTTTCCCTACTTGCTCTATATGGGAGCGGTATTACTGAGTTGCTCATATTGAGCCGCTCAATAATACTTGCCCTTATAGGCTGCTACCCTATGACAGTACTACGTAATTTAATAACAGTAGCATGGCCATATGAAAGTTTAAAAGATTCCACATAACTTTCTCTTGTGTTTTTTAAGCTCCATTCCTGAATGTTGTCTTTTAGTGCTAGATTGTATCATGTTATCTTCCCAAGTTCCCCATTTCTGTTAGCATTTTTCTCTGTACGGATTGGGCACTTTCAGGAAACAATATCTATGTTACATCCTCTCCCATTTTTGGGATACCAAAATTAGAAACTCATACATAGAAAATATAAATGCTGTGCCTTTGGTTTTGATTATCTGAACCATCACATTCTCAGTTCTGTAGCTGTGCTTTGTTTGTTGCATATTAGTTTCAAGGCTTGTGATCAGTTTTAATGTTGCTTCTTTCTCCAGCCTTTACATTCTGCCTAGTGTCGATTTTCTAGCTGCTAACACCATTTCAATGTCAAACACATGCATGCTGTCAAACCCCAGCATGTTGTCAGTTTCAATGTCTAAATCAGGCACTGGCATAGCACCCATCTCCAGTCAGCTTTGAGAGCTTTCTCTTGCATTAGAGGGGAGATCTCTGGTTCCCTTTTACAGATCTTAGAAGGCTGTGTTTATGCAATATGTACTAAAAAAATGCACACGAGTTGCAAAAGGAAATATTAATTTATTCAAAGTGCATACTCAGATACTATCAGCACCACTTGTAATGACAGAGACTGTGTGGGGGGAGCACAGTCTGTCATTACAGGTACCACTGACTGTAACTGCAAGTGAATAAATTCATATATCTTTTTGCAGCTTGTGTGTGCTTGATCTTTTCTGGTACATATGCTATTTATGGAACACCTTTGGAGCCACTGTGCTGGGGATTTAGTAATCTTATGTGTTTTGGAAACACACTTGACAGTTTATGCTGTACCTATCCCCTGGTCACTCCGTCTCGACTGCCTGTCTGCCTGTCCAGAGCATTCCCAAGCAAAGGTGTGATTTAGTGCAGACTGTATCCTTTTAATTATTTGTGTTATAACAACACTCCCCAAACTTTGGGATGTCACAAAAGTCCCCTGCATCAGAAGCCCAGACTTTCCCTGAACAGAAGATTCACAAAACGCCTGAAATACTTGCAACTGCGGGAAAAACCTGACGCAAGTGGGTTGCCACTTGCAGGTCCACAAGTTTCCACAGTTTACCCACAGGTGTGAATATTCACAAAGATGGAGCCAGATTATGATCTAGCTCCATGATTTATGGCAGCTTGCGGGTGGTGTTGCCAGAAAAATCCCCACAGCTGGGAAAAACTGTTATGGCTGGTGCGACTAGCTGTATCATCTTCCACAGCTGTTGTGCTGTGCATAGCAATATCCACAGCTGTAGAGTTTTAGTTGCAGTGTGGAACTTAGTCCCCCAAAGCTTTTTGAATCCTGCCCTGAATCTCTGGCAAAAATCATCTGGAGGCACGACAGCAATTATCTTACCTGCTCTGTGAGCAGTGTGTTGTATAATCACCACTGTGCCTGAATCACTGGTACCCTCCTGTAAAATTAGCAAGCTGTGTGAAGCACTTGGTCAAGCACACTGAGTCCACAACTCTGTCCTGACTAAATCACTGCTCACAGAGTGGGTAAGATATTTACCATTGTGCTCCCAGGTGATTTTTGCCAGAGATTCTGTTTGAGGAAAGTCAGGACTTCCAAGGCAGGGAAATTTTTGCAGGAGCCTGAAGTTTGGGGAGGGTTGTTATACTATGGAAAAATTAAAAGGAAACAGTCTGCATTAAATTGCACCTTTGCTTGGGAATGCTGCTGGTGGGCAGGTGGGCAGTCAAGTGATGAGGGGATAGGTACAGCATAAATTGTTGCATGTCCCTGTAATATTACAACTACTTCAAAGGTATCTGGAGTTCTCTAAAACAAAGCTATAAAAACCTGAGAGGTTATTCAGGTTGTCAATTACTGCGATCTGTGGAAGGAAAAATAAAGGAAAGAAAAATGCATAAACAGAGGTATGCATAGGCATGCACATATATAACTACTCCAAAGAAAGATACCACTAACTCTGAACAGTTTGTGCTAGTTTAAATAATTATTTTAATCACAATCTGGACATCCATACACCTTCCCTTTATATGATAACCTCTATTTGCTCTTCTGTGAAATTCCTTTAATTTAGGATTACCATGCTTCCTCCAATTTTATACATCATAATAAGCAGAAATCCTAATTATTCCAGTGCCTTAAAGGAATAGTTTTATTTAATATTATTGGCTAATGAAAGACTTTTAATGTTCTAGAGTCTATTTCATTGTAAGGGGTTTTCTCTGTGCCAAAGAAGAGGTGGCTCATAAAGGAATAATATTTTGACAAGTTGGTAATGGATTAGCATGATATATAACTACAGTAGAGAAAATTTGTATTCTCTTAATGATCTCTGTCTATTACAGTAGCTGAACTTTTTTCAATCATCCTTTTTCAACTTTTACTATGGACCATTCTATTTGGACTGTTTGCGATGGGTCACTTCACTCAGTTAGCTTATTGACAGCTAATTTTGAACTTTATTCACAGTAGGTATTTCACCTGTTCAGTCGATATAAGGATATCAGCAGTCGTTTATTTGATGTAGAAGATACAAGCTAACTAATAAATGTCCTAACTTACATTCTATATTTATTATTCATTTTTATAGGGTTAAATACAATTAGGTTCCAAGATTCATATGCTGGAGTGATGGAGGCTAAGGGGATCCTTTCTTAGTTGGGATTATCACGATTATAATGATATTAGAAGATCAGTCTCTGGGACTGGGGGTTAGTAGTAGGGTTTACTTTTTTTTAATAAAGAAAGAGGTTATTAGAGGAGGGAATTTATATCACTCAAACTCAGTCTGTTGGGGGATGGGGGTTGATTTTATGGGAGAGCTCAATGCAACACATTTACCAAGCTATCTTCTCTGTTCTATGCCACACTTTATATTTCTATAAAAAATTCATTGGATAAGTGAAATTAATATTAAGCTTGCATCATGGAATGTGAAAGGAATGCACCCCAAAATAAAAAGGATACAGATGCTACATTATTTAAATTCCTTAAACTATAGCATTATTTTTTTACAGGAGACTCACCTTTAAAATTTGAAATAGACTTACTTAAACAATTTAGATATAACACAGTTTATGGGGCGGGGGGTTCTCTTCCAAAAGGGGTGTTGCTATTTGGATAGATAACACCATGGATTTTCAACTTACAAAGTCCATCATAGGTCCTGAGGGGAGCTCCATCTTAGCAATTGGCAAAATCAGCCAGGTAAATATTTTATTGGGCTCAATTTATGGCTGCAGCACTAATTCTGCATCCTTTTTAATGCAATTAGCTTCAACTATTTCCTCATTTCCATTGTATTTTATAATTAGGGTTGATTGGAATATCCTAGTAGATCCGGTCCTTGATAAGTCCATGCCCTCGAATCACTCGGTACATGCTGACAGTGATGCATTAAAAGATTTTCTTCAGCTATGCAACCTTGTGGACCCATGGAGAATGCTTTAGCCTAATGTTAAAAATTACTCTCCTTATTTTTCTATTCACAGGTCTTTTTCAAGAATAGATTTTTTTTTACTTATTAAATTCTTTTTACCCTCAGTTATAGATTCCCAAATTTTATCCAGGTATCTCTCAGACCACTCTTTAATAGACCTCAGTGTCATCCTCACTTCTTCCATTGTTAAACATTCCCTTTGGAAACTAAATAACAGTTTATTAAAGCAAGAGTACATAGTTAATTGTATCTCTAACTCTATTATGAACTCCTGAGATATTAATAGTAAATCCTTAAAAAAAGTTGATTTAATTTGGGCAGCATGCAAATGCTACTGTATATTAGGGGTGATTTTATTAGATTTGTGGCTAAACAAAAATGCCAAAGGGTCAAAAGATTAGAGAAGCTGTCGTCCAGATTAGCTTATTTGGAAAATCTTAATCAAACCTTCTTGTTTGATAGAGAACACCATGAACCTCACTCACTTAAGGAAGAGCTTTTCTTATTGGTGAAAGAAAAAGCTGAATTCCTCATCGTTTAAAAGTAAAGCAAATTATGTAGACTTGGGAGATAAGCCAAACAATCATCTTGCTAATAAATTAAAACCCTTAGAATAATCAAAATATATTGAAACCATTCTTTCTGAGGATAATAACCAAACTATTACAGACCAACAAGGGATTATGAGTGAGTTTTTAAAATATTACACACAGCTCTATGGCCCTATTAATAGCTCTCTCACACTTAAGGATTTCATAAGTTTCATAAGATTTTCAAGTAAAGTAGACTATTCATTCTTTGTTGCTTGCTAGCTAGGCCATATCATACTTATTTACAAAGAAATTATCCAATCTTGTTTTGAACAATTCTATTGAAAAACTTGTTACCCCTTCACTAGGCAGTCTATTCCAAGTAGTTGGTACCCTTTGGCTAAACCAGAATTTTCTTTTCAACAGTTTCCATTGGGAAGTTGCTAACTGAAGATGGTGCCCTCTGGTGTTATAATTACATTCTTTCATTAATAAGCCATATTCTTTCCATAGAACATTATCATGGAGTGCTCTGTAAACCATGCATAAGTTGCCTCTCATTCTCCTATATTGTAAAGTATAGCTATCCAGATTTTTTAGTCTTTCATGATATGTTAAATTTTTATTTCCTGCAATTGCCTTTGTGGCTCTACATTGCACCCTTTCTAGTTTTAAAATATCTCCCCTCTTGTATGGAGCCCATACTTGGGTACCATACTCCAGGTGTGGTTGGACCAATGCCTGGTAAAGGGGAATAATAACCTTTTTGTACCTGCTTTTTATGTGGCGGAAAATACAGTTCAATCTTTGGTTTGCTATTTTAGTAACATTGGTGCAGTGTGCAGAAAATTGTAGATCTGAGGTTATTGTTATCCCCAGATATCTTTCATCTGTAGTTATAGGTAGAACTGTTTCCATAATCCTATAAGTATTCTTTGTATTCTTCTTTCCCAGGTGTATAACTACACATTTGTTCACATTTAGTTCAAGTTTATTTTTATTTGTCCAAGTTGCTATATCTAGTCTGCCATCCTGCATGATATTTCCCTCCTTCGTGGTATTTACTATTGCCCCTACTCTACAATCATCTGCGAATTTGGCTAACCAAATATTGGGCTGTTTGCAGCACAGGGAGGATATGTACATATTGAAAAGACATGGACCCAAAACGGATCCCTACGGCACCCCACTTGTCACAGCTGCCCAATCAGACAAAGCACCATTCACCATCACCCTCTGTCTCCTTCCACCTAACCATGAGGCTATCCATTTTACTAAACTAGGCTCTAATCCGATTTTCTCTAAGACACACAGCATCTCCTTGTGGGGTAATTTATCAAACACTTTGGAGAAGTGTAAGAAAGCTATGTCAACAGCATTACTCTCATCCAGAGCATTATTTACTTGTTCATAGAAGGCTAACATGTTGGTCTGGCATGAGTGAGATTTTAAAAATCCATGTTGGGTAGAATCTGATTGATTTGTTTCCACCAGGTGTACCAATAGTTTATCCTTTATTATATCCTGTAGGATTTTACATAATACTGATGTCAGACTAATAGGGTGAAAATTTCCTGGATTGGTCCTTGGGCCTTTTTTCTAGATTGGTACAACCACTGCATCCCTCCATCTTTGGACCACCTCCCCAGAGTCAATGGATTTCTAGAAGATATGTGTTATTGGGGCTGCTAAGTTTTCAGAGAGCTCTACCAATATTCTAGGGTGAATGTTATCTGGTCTGGGAGATCTGTTTATTTTAAGTTTTTGTAACCTTCCTTAACTTCTTCCATCTCAATTTTTATTTTACATGGAAGGGTTTCTTTACTTACTGTGGATATATCAAATATTGTGTTTTATTTGTTTGAATCCCACAGCTTCCACTTGCATACTGTGTGATCCTGAGCAAGTCACTTAACTTCTTCCCTGTGCCTCCAGGTCACTCCTGTAAAAAAGCTTTCAGCTTAGTGTGCTACTACTGGTTAAACAACTAAATAAAAAAAATAAATAAATACTGAACAGAAGTTCTTATTCTGAATATCTGCCATTTCTTTGTCATCAGTTTTATTTCCCTCTAAGTTTATATATGGGCCTATTGTGTTTGTAGATTTCTTATTGTTATTAATTTACTGTATGTATAAAACATTTTATAGTTATCCTTAGTTTTAGAGGCAAGTTCCACTTCATACCTAGCTTTTGCTCTTTTTATAGTTTTTTTAACTTCTTTTACTAAGGCCTTGTATCTCCTCATATCCTCAGGATCCTTAGATTTTAAATATGCCCTATACATGTTATTTTTTTTTATTATTAAATTCTTGATATTTGTATTAAACCACCCTTTTACATGTTTTTTGTTACCTTCATATTTACTACTGGTTGGTATGTATCTGGTTGTTTCAGTCAATAATTTAGCTTGTAATATCTCCCACATATGTTCCACAGATTTATTAGTAAAGTGGTTTTGCCAGTCACACATATACATTGTTGTTTTAAATGTTTTAAAATCCGCATTTTGGAACTGCAATTTATTAGTACTCTTGTTTGTAATCTCAGTTGGGGAATCTTCCTTTATTTGGAAAAGGACTACTTGGTGATCGCTATTTCCAAGAGTATGTGAAACCTCCAGATTGTTCACCTTTTCACTATTGGTCAGAACAAGGTCCAATATGTTACTATCCCTGGTGGTTTTGGTAACTTTTTGATCAAAACCTAGTTGGTCTGTTACTTCTAGAAATATTTTATCGATAGTAGTGGAACCTCTATGCTTGTCCCAATTTATTTCTGGAAAATTAAAATCACCCATTAGAATGTTTTCTTTTGCTGGATCCAATTTTGAAATATGGTCTATTAATCAGTGATCATCCTCTAAGGAAATTGAGGGGGGTCTATATATTAACTGTAGGTTTATATATGATCCTTTTTTTAAAAGTATTTTAACCCACAGCATTTCTAGATTGTGTTGTTCCAGAGTTATTTCTTCACTATTTATTAAGCTTTTAATGTAAATAGCCACTCCTCTCCCTCTCCAGTGAGTTCTGGACTTTGAATACAGCAGGTAACCCTCAACAGCTTTATTATGTGGATCAGTATCTTCCCACCAAGTCTCAGTTACCAATGCAAGATGAATATTATGAGTCACTAGAAAATGTTTAAATTCATCAAATTTATTAACTAGACTTCTTGCATTCAAAAGTACCCCATTCCAATCCATGGCCTGCTTACTGCAGCACTTTTCATTATTCTTAGGTGTCATGTCAGGTGTACCTTTCCTCCCTGAGCCCAGTTTAAATGTAATTTGATCACCTCGTTTATTCTCTTCCCAAATATTCTAGTACCGTCTCTGTTTAAGTGTATTCCATCATATTTAAATAAAACTTTGTTCAGAAATGTCACTGAATTGTCCATAAAACCCATTTTATTAATTTTACAGTACTGTCATAGCCATATGTTTATTTCATCAATAGTTTCTTTTTTGTAAGCCTGGAATCCATGTAGAGGTAGTATTCCTGAAATGATTACCCCCCCATTTCTTTAATCCTGTTTACTAACTGAATATATTTACTTTGTATTGATGTATTACTACTTCTACCAATATCGTTTACTCTGACATGGAGTATAACCAGGAGATTATGGGTTCCTTCCAGAAGTCTGTTTAATAATGTATCTACGTCAGCCAGCTTGACTCCTGGGAGAGCACTTACCACTGTATTCATTTTTCTACCATCGCATATAATCACATCTGTACCTTTAGTTATGAAGACACCTATAATTATAATATCCCTTGCTTTCTTTTTTTTGGCTGTGGTCATTACTATGGTTGAATGCTATTTTTGATATTTACCTCCTGCCTCATTTTGTTGAGAGCCTATGTTTGCTGTCTTAATGCTGATTTCTTCTTCTTCTGGGGGTCTGTTGTACACTTCAGTCACTTCATAAGGTGTTTTTGTGTAACTCTGAGCTGAAATGTCTGTTGAATTTCTATCTGCAGTTTTTTTGTGATTCTTGAGACGTTTTAATTGATTCAATATTTAAAATACTAAATTTGTTCTGTAATATTATTTGTTCTCCCTTCAGCATTAAACTTATACTGTTTTGCTGTTTTTTTTTTGTTTTGCTTGTGTACTTTGATTTAATTTGACTGTTTTCCAATTAGCTGTCCTAGACTTTAGTGACTGAATACTTGTATAAATTTAGTTGTCCCCAAATTTGTAAAGATCAGGCACAGGATTTAACTTCTCCAATAAAAGATCAAGAAATAAGTGAGGCTATAGATCATCTAAAATTAAAAAAATCTCCAGGTCCTGATGGCTTTACAGCAAACTTTTATAAAACATTTAAAAATAATTTGATCACAATTTTAAGGCTGCCTGTCCACTCTGGTGTCCCACAGGGGTCTATCCTCGGACCTTTATTTTTCAGCCTCTTCCTTAACTCTCTCCCCAAGTCCTGCTCAGGCAACATCCTAGTCTACACTGACGACACTGTCCTGTACTCCTCCAACCATAACCCCTCTCAGCTCCACCTCTCCCTCCAATCCTCTTTCAGTGCAGCCGAAAAGTGGTTCACCTCACAGCGCCTTATTCTAAACTATAAAAAGATGAAAGTTATGTACTTCTCACACCCACTTAACTCCAAGAAGGACCACTGTCCTCAACTACTAACTGCCAACCAGACCCCACTTGAGCATGTGGACTCCTTTAAATACCTGAGCATCACACTCGAGCCAGCCCTTAATTTCCACCATCGCATTCACCAACTGTCTATAGCCCTCAATATCCAGCTTGGCATCTTCTACCAGTTTAAACACTATCTCACTTCTGATGCCCTTCACCTTGCGGTCTCCTCCTTGGTCCTCTCCCTTCTAGACTATGGCATGCTAATCTATAGTGCTGCCAGCTCCTCAGCCTTATCCAGACTATGACTCTCCCTCAGCAAAGTCTGTCATCTCACCCTGGTCTGTGATCGTCTAACCCACACATGCTCCCTTTATAATGCCATGAACTGGCTTAACCTAGATAACAGAATCAGGTTTCATACTTGCCTCATTGTCAAAAAGATTACCCTTGGTCTCACCCCCCTGGTCTCTCCCCTCTAATCCAATGGACCCCATCACACCAGCACACCCAAAGCACTAGTAGGCAACTCCTCATGGTTCCCCGGTGCTGCACCTCCCAATTCCAAAGGTCCTTTAGTTACCGAGCCCCTTACTGGGTCAATAACCTGCCTAATGCTCTCACAAACATGAATAGACTAGACTTCTACAAAGCTTACCTGAGGAACCATCTACAGTCCTCGAATCTCTGTGACTGCCCCGAACCTGCCCTCCACCTATATCCTTTGACTAAGACCACTGGTCATCTACCCCCCCCACTCTTCAAACTCTGTATATTAGCCCTTTACTGGAATTTTTATATGTACATGGACATTGTGTCTAACACCATGAATCAACGGTATCTAAAATGTTAGTCGACTTACTGTATCTTTGTATATTGTTTGCTTGCTTGTGTACTATTTCTGTATTGTTCTGTACTGTTCTCTTATTGTTTTTACCTGTACTGACGTGGAACCTTTGAAAAGGAGTCTTTGACTCAAAGGTATTTTCCGAATCCTCAATAAATAAATAAATAAATAAATAAATAAATAAACTAAAAGACTTATTTTTATATATCCTGTGTGAGGGTTTTTCAGGCTCCTTACTATTTGGAAGCCCTTATAACATTACTACCGAAACCTAACAAACCAAAAAATTAAGTAAGTAACTACTTCTCATCTCCCTTATAAATTATGATATAAAAATACTTACAGATATTCTAGCCCAGAAAATCAATAACATTTGGCAGCCTTTAATTTGTAGGGATCAAGTAAGCTTTATGTCACTCAGACAGACTTCTGACCATATGAGGAAGTTATCACATATCTTCTCCGCATCGGGGCACTCAAGATTTCCAGTGGTTCTGGAGTCTCTGGACATGCAGAAGGCCTTTGATAGGGTGAATCATAACTTTCTATTTGCAGTCCTGCATAGATTTGGCTTTCCATACCTGTTTATCGACTGGCTTAAGATATTGTGTTCATGCCCTACTGCTAGGCTTTACTGCAATAGCATACTTTCTCCCTCTTTTAGGTTATATTGTGGCATGAGACAAGGTGGTCCCGTCTCCTATTCTTTTCAATTTTTATTTAGGGCCCCTTTTATATTTTTTAAACACAAATCCAGCTATAGTAGGTATACAAATAGGAGTTAGGCATCTAAAACTTCCTACTTTTACTGATGATATTCTTTTACAAATTACAAACCCAATCCATTCAATTAAAGCAGCCATACAGACCATTCAGGAATTTAGTCTATTTTCTAACTATAAGTTGAATATAAATAAGACAGCAGTAATGCTCTTAAATAATTTCCCATTAAACATGAGATTTTAAATTTAGGCCTCTCATAGACTCAATCTGGGTTAATATAGTTGGGTATTTACTTGACTACTAATCTAAGACAGACCATTAAACTTAATTTGGAAGATGTGATGATCAAGCCGGAGCCTGACCTAAAAAGGTGGCAGTCTCTTCCAATCTCTTTTGGGGTAGGGTAAATATAATTAAAATGAATATGTTCCCTTGGTTGCTTTACCCACCAAATATGTTACAAATATTTGTGCCCTTACAGTGGTTTAAACAAATTCATACTCCTACAAATAACTTCCTATGGCAAGGTAAAACCTCTAGGATTGCCCTAAACAAATTAATGTTAAAGAAATCAAATCACAAGGGGGTGCTTAAATTACCTAATTTTATTTTGTACTATATGGATTCCACTTTAAACAAATATCTGAAGTGGATCCAGACCCCCACACAGACAAATCCATATACTCCCACCTGGTTGGAATTAGACCTTTTAATTTTTTTTAAATACAAGGCCTCTCCAGAAACAATTTGATATGCTAATCTGAGGAACATCCCTAAAGCTATACAAAATTCTGTAGTAGCTACCTCCTTGAAAATTCATCACAAAATATGTACTTTTTTGGATATCAACTTACAGCATGACATTAATCAGTCAATACTATATAATTTTAATGTTACTGTTAATGGTAGTTATTTTAATTTCTCCTGGCTACCTGTGCTTAACAATCTCACTGTAGCCTCTTTTATAAATCATGATCTAATTATCTCCCCAGGTACATTTTTAAAAGATTTAGGATTAAGTAAAAATACATTACTAATCTATTATTATTCAAGGTAGTGTTAAAAGCACATTTTGGACCTTTACCTTGGAAAATTAATCTTCAAGATACACTAAATCAGCTTAAAATTTCCAGTACTAGAAAACAACCAATAGCTAACATTTATTCAACCTTGTTGTTGATTAAATTCACTGACCACCTATACAAATGAACTATTGGTGGAAAGAAATCTGACATAAATCTTTAAATTGGTCTAAGCTATGGAGAAACATATATAAATACATCCCACTTGATAACCTTCGAATAATTCAATATAAATGACTTCATAATGCCAACTTATCTCTTGTTAAACTTAGCTTATTTGGATTGACTGATTCAGAAAAATGCCCAAGATATAACATAGATATTGACTCCCTTTACCATATCTTATTGTCTTGTTCCAAAATTCAGAAGTGCTGTACTGAAATTAAGGAGAATATTCTTCAAAAACTACACCTACACTATTTGTTTAATATTGATAATTGCATCTTGGCAGATTTTGAAGAATACATACCAACCTCTGATAAAGCTACAATTTCTTTAATTGGTATTTCGATCAAGCAAATAATCCTTCAGCACTGGGTGGATAATGATACTCTTTCCTTCAAAGAATGGGTGGCCAATATTCATTGCAATTTAGAACTTATTTATCTGTCAACTCTTTTTATAATAAAAGAGAACAATTTTTTCATTTATTGGGCAAATTTTATGATTTTATCTTCAAAATTTGAGTTCTTTTAGTCAGCGCATTCCTACTAGAACTCTTGCTATGAATTATTGGATTATTGTTCTTTCCTATAGATATAACAATTATATAAAACTTTTTTAGGTTTACCTAATGTCTTTGTTTAAAATGGTGGCATCATTTGATTATTCCTATCTATATATATATATATATATATATATATATATATATATATATATATATATAATAACTGTAACACGTTGTATGATTAAATCTGTTTACTTGTGGCATTAATATTGGCTTAAATACTTTTTGTAACCTTCACGTTTATCTTGGTACTATGTGCACTATTCGATCATATCATTGGGTTCTCCTGGGTTTTAATGGGGGTGGGTAATATATGTTTCCTGTTTGTTATATTGTTTGTTGTGATGTTAGGTTTATGTTTATATTTGTTGTTGCTGACTTTTGGACATGTTTATTTAGATATAAATTTAATAAAGATAAGGAAGTTAAAAAAGAAAGAAAAATACAGGATGCATTAAATCAACAAACTGAAAAGGATATGAGATTTTTTTTTAAAAAATAACTTTTACTATACTGGAGTCAAAAGTGATAGACTGTTAGCCCACATTTATAACCCAAGCTGAAATACCAAAACTGGGAGATACAGAAACAATATGTATAAAGGGAGATATAATAGTGGTTATAATAGAACTCCTCAAAGATAAGACACCTAGAATAGATGGGTTAACATCAGAATTCTATAATGTTTTTTTCTTCAATCTTTACATCCTTGGTTGGAGCAGATGACCCAGGAAATGTGCCTCTGTCAAGATATTCCAAAATCTGTGTTAGAGGCATTAATTATTTTGATACATAAGGAAGGGAAGAACAAAGAAAATCATGAAAATTATGGACCTATTGCATTACTCAATGCAGACAATATAATTATAGCCAAATTAATTGTGAAGAACAACATAGAAGGCACACCTATGGGGGTTATCAGCCTCAACCAGACAGATTTTGTTAAAGATCAAACCATATATGAAGGTCTAAGATTACCACAGAATTAATTTGAAAGGCTATGCCTGCAGTTCAATGGGCTGGATCAACCAACCACACCCTCTGCCTGAGCTATATAAGCCAGTCCTTCAAGCTTCACTCAGAAGCACTTTTCTTTGCTGCCAGATGCTCTGCTCCATCCCCTTTTTTTCAGCATATTTGTCTCTCTCCTCTCATGCTTTTGGATTTTCTGCTTGGTTTGTGCTGGACTTTCTGCTGGTTTGTGTTTCTCCTGTTTGTCTAAGTTAGTATTTTGCTTTGCCTCTGGCTGCTGCTTCTGCTTCTCACTGTCCTCTGTGTCTGCTCTCCTCTTCTCATGTGCTTGTGTTTCTTCAGTTTTACTTTTTTGGAGGACTTTCATATCCTGCTGCTCCCCTTTGCTTAAGTTGTGCTATTCAGGTGCATTGTGCTATTCAGGCTCCCATTTACTTTTATCATACTTTTAGCAATCCCTCAGTTTAACTGCAGTAGTTATCTGTGAGCTATTCAGTTCTACCTGCTGTTTTGCCTGCCTGTAGCAGTCCCCCGGTGCACCTCCACCCTTAATTATTTACACCTGACTTCATTCAGTGCCTGGCTCTATTCAGCAGCTACAACTACTAACTTTACAATTCGAAAGTGATTGCTTTTCTAACAGTTTTATTGTTGCTTTATTTCCATTTACTCTTGCTCCTTAGCAGTTTAAATCATTTATACTGCATCACCCTACCTGCTCTACAATGTATTAGCAACTGCCACTACCTCCCATATGGAACTGGTTGGCATGCATCTCATTCCGCTCATGCTTGTGACATACCTATGTGAAGGTATCAACATTCAAGCTTTACCTGCATGGAGGTCTCATCTACTATATTGTCTAGTCACTCAGACTTACATGGAGGTCTCATTACATGTTACCTGTTTGTCTCCTGCTGACCTTCATGAAGGTCCTATATACACAATATCAGACTTGTCACCTGCTGTGATATGTGGCAGTCTCATGTACTTTAACCATTTCTCCTGCTTCCAAAAATGAATGCATGCCAGCTACAACCATAAATTATTGTGGCTCAGGACTTGCCCTGCAGCTGACTGTCTTGCTGTGCATCCATGAAGTCTGCATCTTGAGCATGTGAACCTTGGGTTGGGGTCCTTCTTATCTTGTCCCCAGTGGGAATATTCTTGCTCTGGGTGGAGCTTTAGCCATTCAGATGTATCAGCAGAACCTCTTGATGTAGAATTTAAGGCTTCAACTGTCAAAGGGTGGGCCCTTAAGCCCAAGTGGGCTCCTTTAGCAGTGCTGACCAGGTTTGATGGCACCTTCAAAAGCTATTCTCCCTACAACCACCTGAGGTTCACCTGGTCTACATGATCTTCCTTCCCTGCCAATTCAATCATTTGGTTTCCTCTCTAGGCCTCCTTCATGAAGGCCAGCTAAGTGCTGTTGAGTGGTTATTGATCTCTTCCTACTGCCTTGAGGAGGGCCTCCCATGTGGGAGTCTCCCATTGCTGCAGAGTTTGCTTGCAGCCCCTCATGGCATTCCCATTAGAGGGATAGAGTAAAAGCCTTCCTCCAAATTGAATTTTTCCCTGAATTGGATATCTAAATTGCAGTAGCAGAGCCATCACTAAATGCATCTCAAGCCCAGAGGGAAGGTGACCTAGGCTTTGGCTCCCCAGAGGTTTCTTCCTCATACAGTGTTTTCCCTCTCCTCTGTGTCAAAGGTCATAATGGCTAGTTAGTTCATATTGTAGTATATCCTTGAGGTTACCTAGGTAGGTTTCTGCTGTTGGAAGGAGTTGGATGGTGGCTCTCCTTTTGCTGTTCCCTCTCTCCTTAGGAATTCATGCCCCTCTTCTCAACTGCGATGCCTATCAACTCTCAGTCTGTGTCCATTTCCACTCACCACCAGTTGCTGTTAATCCATGCTCCTCAGCCTTCATAGTCAATGCTTGCTGCTCAAGACTCTTTTTGGGGCTCCTTCCTAAGGTACCTTTGGCCTAAGGGAATCCTTTCCATGGTACCTCTAGGGGTGGAACCCTCTTTGAGCATTCCTTGCCTTTGGTACCCCTATGGTGTGATATTTCCCTGTGGAACAGAGAGTGGAAATGGAAAAAAAGGTTTATCCACAAGTTGCACAAGCATAACACTTAACTAAGTTGCAAAAGCCCATTGAATTGAAAGGATATGCCTGCAGTTCAATGGGTGGAGCAACCAGTCACACCCCCCTGCCTGAGCTATATAAGTCAGTCCTTCCAGCTTCACTCAGAAGCACTTTTTCTTTGCCTCACCATCCTCCCCTCCTCCTCCAGTGGCTCATCTTTCCCCTCAGAGCTCCTTTCTAAGGTACTTTTAGCCTAAGGCAAGCCTTCCCACAGCACCTCTTGAGTAAATTTAGATTGAACCATTTTTGTATATTCTCAGAGTCAGACTGGAGAGATGCCTGTACACTAATGAGAGAGGAACCAGACTCAAAGATGACTGTGTCATTAGTGTATATATATATATATATATATATATATATATATATATATATATATATATATATATATGATGAGTAGTAGGCAGAGGGTAGTTTGTTTACAAAGACAAAGAACAGTAAATGGCAAGGACTGAACCCTGAGGTACACTGGTATGGATGGGGAGGGGGGAGGTGGTGTCACTCAGTTGCACATAGTGAAGTCTTTTGGAGAGGTATGCTCTGAACCAGTTGGTGGATGAGGAAGAGAGGCCAATGAAAGCAAGTTGATCCAGAAGGAGATGATGGAAGACTGAGTCAAAAATGTTTGCTAGGTCTATGAAGAAGGCCAGTGTCAGCTGCCCATTGTCCATTGCAGAGTGGATGTGATTTGTAAGGCAGAGTAGGGAGGATGAGGTGGAATGGTGGTGCTGAAAGTTGGATTGATAAGGGCCAAGGGTATTGTTGGATTCCAAAAAGGAGGTTAGTCTTCTTGAAATAAGGCTCTCCAGCACTTTAACAAGAGAGGGGCGTAAAAAAATGGTCCAGTAGTTGCCCGGTTGTAAAAGGTCAGCTCCTTTATGAAGGGGGATGACCTTGGCAAGCTTCCATGCCATTGGGATTGAACCTTGGGAGAGTGAGAGGTTAAATATGTGAGTAAGGTGGGGGGGAATTGCCGGGACAGAGATCTTGAGAAGATTGGGACTGAGCCCATCAGGACATTGCTTGGATTGGTTCAGGGCTTTGATGGCACAAAGAACCTCAATAAGGGTGACTGGGGGAAAGGAGTAACCAGTTGGGGAGGAGGCAGTGGAGAGGTGACTGCAGGTTGAGGAGAGAGAAGGAGGAGGGGAACCCACCAGTAGAGCACAGGTGGTGAAGTAGAGGTTTAAGGAGGCAGCTGCTGAGAGCTGAGGTTGGTGTTGTTTGCATCTGAGACTATGAGGGAGGAAGAGGGTGGATGGGAGGGTGAGCCTTTTAGGGAGTGGAATGTTTTCCAGAACTCTGCAGGGGTGGTGCACTTCTCATCAATTTGGTTGTTGAAAAATTTGACTTTGGCTACATGCACTGCCTTGGTGCTTGCATTCCTAAAGGTTCTACACCTTTGTAAGTCTGAAGCATTGAGGGTTGTTTTATAAGTGCTCCAAGCATGATCCCTGGTTTCGAAGAGATTGATTATGTTGGGGGAACCAAGGGAAGGTGTCTGCAACAGAGGTGTACCCTTCTGGGAGGGGCATTGTTGCCCCATGTGCTTAAAATGTGTTAGAGAAGGCAGCTAGGGCAGAGTCACTATTAGGTGCAGTGAAAACACCAGACCAGTCAGCCAGGTGCAGGTCAGACAGTAGTGCTTGGGTGTTGAGGGATCTTAGGGGGCAGAACAACAAATACTTAGGGGGGAGCATGGAGGTTAGGAGTTTCTGATGCAGTAGGTAACACAGTGATCACTAAAAGCCTCAGAGAGGACCTCTGCAGTGGGGTACTTCAGAAGGTGGGAGGACAGAACCCAGTCTATGAGGGAGTGGTTACTTGAGTGGGGGTTTAGTCTGGTTGGTTCGGTTATAAGTTAGCTAAGATTTAGGGATTCAATCTCCTGAGTAACATGTTTGGATGGGGGAGCCAATTTAGATTAAAGTTGCCCAAGAGAAGAAGCTCATTAGATTGAGTGGTGGAGGTGAGGGTGGCCAGGCAGGAAATGATGGATGAGGGTTTGGCTTTGACGGAGAAATAGCAAACCCTGATAAAAATGGGTGAAGTGGATGGAAGGGTCAATTTGATGAGCAACAACTCATGGGAAGCAGGTGAGGTCTTCTGGAGGACGATAGAGTAGGGGAGGGATTTGCCAATGTAGATAGCATCCCCTCCACTATGCTTACCCCATCCTGTCGATTGAGTGCATAGTCAGGGATCTGTAATAAGGAGATGCTGATCTTTGAGGAGAGTCAGGTTTCTGAAATACTGTTCATAATATCTTTAGAGATGTTATTACAACACATATGCCACAGTCAACAAATACTATAGAAGGTCTGTCCTTAAATGAAGAAACAGTAAAGATCAATGCATATGCTATTGATCTTATATTTATTAAAAATCCGGCTAAATGATACCCAGCTTTAATTCTAGAAATTGACACATTCTTAAAGGTTTCAGATTGTAAACTGAATATGTCTAAATCAGTTATACATCCTATAACACAAATAACAGATGCCAATAAAATAATTTTCCAGGAAATGCAATTAGCATTTTCCATCAAATATTTGGGTATACAACTTACAATAGATATATAGCAAACAACAAACCATAATTTGAATCAAACAATTAATAAAATAAAACATTTTCTAGAGGGTTGTCAATCTTTATCCCTTTCATTATAGGGCAGAATAGATACCATCAAAATGAAGGTACTTCCTCACTTATATTGTTTTCAAGCTACTGTACTATAGCAAAAGTAGATACATCAAAATTAGTCATGATTATAACTATCTTAAAATAAATTTTTGTGGAGAGGGGTCGCCTAGGAATACCATGGGCTACATTAATTATTCCAAGTCAGCAAGGAGTGATGGAATGTCCCGAGCCTGAAATGTACTTTACAGCAGTCAAAGCTTTAGTGGTGTGATAATGGGCCTTTAAAGGTGAACCTAAACAACCTGTTGTTGCAGTGCTTAATAAGGTACTAAAGGGCTGCATATTATCCAGTTTATTGTTTTACTCACAAGCAACTGTTGTACCCAATAAAATATTAATTTGTTCAGAAATTATTAATGCCATGTTACTGTTATACAAGAACAACAAAACTGTGCTTTTATATTTATATATGACAATTTGTACAGAACTGTTGGGGGCTCTGGGTAACTCTATCACTAAGGTAATAAATAAACTGAGATATGCAGAGGTCTTTAGATGCACCAAATTATAAATTTGGCTGGCCTATATTCTCACCAGAAGGTCAAAGATTCATATATAAATTTAACTTTCACATGGTGGGAATATAGGGTACTAAATACATTATGTAAGAGATGTGTTGCCTATGTTGGCTATCAAAGGATAGGTGGGTGGAAATCAATAATTCAGGATAAAATAAAAATACATCTTTTTACCTTCAAGGAGTAATAAAGAAAATGTACAAACAACAAATTAGTAGAGAGGCCCTTAACGTTCTTACAATGAAGAACATCTGGGTGTTAAATGGACCAGTGAATCCAATGCAGACTTTCATGCAAATAGTTAGGCACAAATGTGGCAAACAGCCAACAAACTGCATCAATTTGCTAAAAATAAAATGATATAATACAAAATTCTTTTGCACGCATATATGACCCCTGTGAAATTATACAGAATGGGTTATAAGTCCAATATAAAATGTTGACACACTTGAAATAATAAAAAAATATTTTTATTATTTAATGGAGGATGTCCATATATTAAAAAATGATGATTGAAGGTATGGCAAGAGACCAAATTTTATATTATATATGTATATACAGTATACATACACACACACACACACACACACACACACACATATATATATATATATATATATATATATTATAATGTCAATATAGTTAGGGCTGAGTACCCCATTTAAAGTTAAATCTGAAACTTGGCAGCTTAATAACTTTGCCACCATGTGATGGATTTGCCTGAAATGTGGCAAGCACAGTCTGACACCATAGATCTCTGTACCTGCCAAGTTTTGTTATGGTCAGATGTACGATTGCGGAGCTACAGAGCACTGAAAAACACACAAATAACGCAATTTTACGCATGCTTTGCTCGCACCTACAGCCTGCACGGTTAGTGCGAACGGTCCAAAACCTTCAGGGAACATGCAGCTGGGGTCCCTTATGTGTCTTTTAAAGATTTTGTGAAAAAATATTAAACGGTTCAAAAGTTATTCAAAAAACAAGTTTCCCATTATAGTCAATGGGAAAAGTTAACAAAATATGCCAAAGTGTCGCAAATGCACTTTTTACTTTTGCAAATGACCCTTGTAGTGTCGCAAATTGGCCATCTTGTTTTCAGTTGGTGGTCACAGAAATGCTTGGAATTTAAATGTGGAACCCTCTAGGGACACAATTCTTGTTGTGTTCACCTAGTCAAGCCCTGAGGATGCTAGCCATGTCTTTTTCGGGGGGTAAAACACCCCAGAAATATGTTTTTAAAATTTTTGTAAATAATAGTGTTGCAAATTACTTTCGCATATGCGACACTTTCGTGATTTTATTTGCGAAAGTGTCATGATTTGCGAAAGTACTTTGCGACATTATGGCCAAAACAATAGGGAATCTTTGCCACCCTGCTGCAAAAGAACGGTTTGGTCTTTTGGGCTAAAATTTGGAAGGAAGAAAGTCACGATCCCACAGATGTGCTTTTTCATGGTTTGGTAACAAAATATTAGAGAGCTGCAAAGTTATGGTACTCCAAATTTGACAGTCTTTCCCGTAGGACAACATTACGGCATCCGCCGCACCTTTCGGGGCCCGTATCTCAAAAATGGTTAGAGATACGGACTTTTCATCAGAAGAGTGCTTAGTTCCCCACTAGGGGGCTAAGTGCAAAACTAGCCTGGAAAGTCATAAATAATATGAGTTATTAAAGGAATAATGCATGACAGGGTGTGTGTCATGCTGGGATAACGCCATGCCTGGGGGGGTTGGGCACGAGGCCACAGGCCGAGTGCGTCCAATGCCCCAGGCGTGGTGTTATCCCAAATGACACACACCCTGGAGTGCATTATTCCTATTATACAATGGCTCATTGTTGTACAGATTAAAAAAGAAATTTCAAAGATGTTTTTATGTGGAAAATACTTTTTGGTTTTAAGAGCATATGAAACAATCAAGCTCAAGATGCTCAATGGGCTCAAGCTCATCTATATGGGTTCACAGTGTTGAGACAAGACCTGTGGTGATGTGCTGGGATATCGCCATGGGTCCAGCCCCAAACTGACCAATCACAGTCCAAGATTCTTTCTTGCCATTGTATAATAAATTTTTTTCTACGTCGTACGGTTCCTGAGATATAAGAAATTTAGTATTCCAAGTGCTCATTTTCTGCTCCGAGGGCCATTATTATGCATACATTCTTTGTATTCACTGTGCTTCTGAATGCATTTGCATTACTGTTACAATTAATGTTTCCCCTTGTGTTTCTGTTATCGTTTGTGTTAGCATTTCTGTTAACGTCACCATCTGCGTTACCCTTTGCGTTTACGCTTCTGTTACCGTTTGCCTTTCCGTTACTGTTTTTGTTTGCATTTACTTTTGCATCACCGTGTGCATTACCACTTGTGTTTGCATATGCACTTGCATTTGCGTTTCCATTACTGTTTCCTTTGGCATCATCGTTGGTGTTACCGTAACCGTTTGGCATTTCCAATTGTGTTACCATTACTGTTTGTGTGTTCATTACCATTTGCATTTCCATTGGCCTTAGTGTTTGCATTATCAGTAGCATTTCTGTTCTCAAGTGCATAATTGTTTCCTTCTGCATTGCCGCTGCTGTTACCGTTTGCATTTCTGTTTGTGTTTCTGTTACTGTTTGCATTTTCGTTACCGTTTTCATTTTCAGCCCTACGTTCCCACCAACCTAAGGAACTTGGTGGCAGCGCGGGTCCTTCAGGCCCTGCATTCCACCAACTCATGGAAGGTGGTGGGAGCATGGGCCTTCGGGCCCTGCGTTCCCACCAACTTGTAAATGTGTGTGAACCATCAACTCCCTCTAAATTTCAATGTAAAACACCAAACCGTGTCTGAGATATAACATGTTAAAGTTTGAGATTTGCAGTTGTCAGAGATGCAGAATTCTGCACCTGTTAACATTTTACAGGCACAATGAGTGTGTTTCATTCATAAAATAACCAGAATTGTGTTTTAAAGTTGGCAAATCGAGAGAAAAAATCATGTAGCGAGGAATGGAGCAGCACCGCAGTCATCTTGCCAGCTACTTTGTATGGAGAAAAGTAACTCTGGCTAAATATTGCCTGAGAAGTTTGTACAAGAGGGGGTGCTTATACCTTTCAGGGTGGTCAGAAATGCGGAGATGGTCAGAGTACACCAGCAGCTGAAGCACAGGGTATGAGGTCAGGGGTGGGTACCAAGTTATGGTAGGGGAGTGCAGGTTAAGCTTATCCTGGAAGGAGTGGAAAGTACTAGAAGGGTCTGTGCCATGCAACATGAGAAACCTAAAGGTCATGGGGGGTTTCCATGGAGTGTTTGTTAGAAAGTAGCAAGTGGGTAGGAGTAGAAGAATGCAGAGGGCTAGCAACGCCATTGGGAGAATTGTGTTAGAGTGTGGAGGCAGAGAGGATGCAGCTTTATAATGGCTATGGGAAGGTAGCGAGAAGGGGTCAGGGTTGGAGCCAGGAGCAGGACAGGAAGAAAGAGGTAGTGATACCTTCACAATATATATGCAAGGAGGAAGTTGGTAGGGTGGACAGTAAAAGGATGGCGAGAAGTAGTGTAGCTTCCCCAGGAAGGGCAGGGAGCTGGGAAAGAAAGCGTGCTGGCTTGAGTTTTGTTTAACTGTTAACTCACCCATATTCTTTATATATTTAATGCACACTAGGTGGATAGGCCAGCTGTAGAGATTTGGAGGTACTGGTACAATTACTACACATTTTGATTTCATGATAAAAATTAAGCCCTGCCAAATCAATGGCATTCATTCACAAAAAATTCATTCACAAAACTGGACTGTCTGGTACGGTATGGGCTGCACGCCCATTGGCTCTTGCTCTGCACCAATGGGCATGCAGCCCCTACCGGCTGATCAGTCGTGAACCTGGGCAGCAGGCGGGTGGGATGCTGCCGCCCCGCGGCTGCGGGGAGAGCGGGTGGGGCTTCGGTGGGTGGGGTGGGGGACACTAGGTCACCAGGGATGTGTTCAGGGGTTTGACAACTACATCTAGCGATCAGGATTTTCAGTCCACTGGACCACCAGGGATATGATCGGGAGGTGGGGGTGTTTATTACTTGAGCCCGCGATCGGGCTTATCGGTCCACTGGACCACCAGGGCTACGCTTGGGGGTGTTTAATGATTACATCCCGCGATCGGATCTACAGTCCACTGGACCACCAGGGCTATGTTTGGGGAGTTTAATGATTACATCCCGCGATCGATCTACGGTCCACTGGACCACCAGGGATGTGTTTGGGAGGGGAGACACATTGCTGCCCGCGATCGGGCTGGTGGGGTTACACCATGCCCGCGATCAGGCTGCAGGGTGGGTTGTTTTAAACTAATGCAGCCTGTGGTCGGGCTGGTGGAGGGGGACATTTCTGCTGTTGCCGGCGATCGGGCCAGTGGGGGGTGGTGGTGGGGATTTTCACTCTTTTGCCCATGATCGGGCTGCAGGGGGCGTTGGTCCCCGATGGCTGCTGCCTGGCAGGGCGCCAGGCACAAGTCCTCGGGGATCGGCGCACCTGCATGCTAATGGCATGCTAATGGGGCCATAATCAGATGAAAATGGCCCCCCCTGTGCCTTGCATAAATTATGGCCCCATTTGCATGTCACCTTTTGAATATCGAGATTTTGCACATGGCACAATGGTACTTGCGCCACATAGTTGAATGCTCCACTCTGACAACTTGCGGTGGCACAAGTTCCACTGCGCCATGCACAGTGGCTGTGGCTGGGGGGTGATATTCAAAGGAGTTGCTCAATAGCGCAACTCCTTTGAATATCGCCCGGGCCACACCCCTGTGCAACTATTTTGCGCAGTGCAAGGGCTTGTGCCTAAGAAGAGCGCAGTTTGAATATCTGGCCCATAGTCTTTTAAGGGGGATTACCTCCAAAAACGACCTCCACCATCACTAAACAACGTCTCTAGATAGGCTGACAAAGGGAAACCACCACTACTGTCTGCATTTAAAACAAACATATCTCACTACTTACAGTATAAACTGACAATCAAGGATTCTTAGGGTCCATTCCTTAATTGACCCAGATCACCTCACATCCAAAAGAAATGGTGAAAAGTTATCTTTCCATAATTAGGCAGACACTCATTTTCATAAAAATGGAAACGGAATCGCATAGCACATAGCGTTCTTAGAAACAATACTTCAAGGCACTGCTTCGAGGCAATGATATAAGACTAAGGATTCATTTAAAAGTAGTTCATTTAGAAAACACTTCTCAGCCCCATAATAGAGCCATATCATAAACAAATAAGCCCTTGCTGCACCCTAAATGTCCTCAGATTGATAAATGTGATAACTGTGATAACGGAAAGTTGGGTGCATTTAAGCCAAAAAGCTTATACTATATTTTAACTAACATACCAAATCTTAATACTCCTCACAGCAGGACTCAGATTCTTCCAGTCACTGCAGCAAACTTGCCTGTTAGTTTTTTCCCCTGGACCCTGATTTGAGGAGGCGCTTATCGCAGAGTGAGGACTCAGGAGGATCCATTGAGGGAGTCCCCAATGAACTTGAAGTGGAATCCAATTCCACCCCACCCCCCAATGGAGCACTGTCACACTGAAATGACTGCATTGCCAAATCGGGGGCAAAAACTGCAGTGCGGTTGGAGTGCTAACAAGATGACCCTGTAATTTAAAGTTTTACAGTTTTCTGTCTTGGGTCATAATTCTTCATTAAAAAAAAATTATTACATGAAATCCAAATCTTGAATTGGGCATTTGTACTTGAGGATTTCGTTAGACTGTGTTCCCCTTTAATGCAATACCTTTTTTTGGAATGAAAATCCACTTTTTACCTCAGAAACAGGAACTAAAGTTACTTTTTTTTTTTGCTTTTCAGTTACATAAAGTCCTAATCTTGAATGGGCCGGGGACACTTGCACTTGGGTATTTGTTAGACTGTTTTCCTCTAACAAAATATATATATATATATATATATATATATATATATATATATATATATACACACACACACACACACATACATAATATAATAATTTATATATAAATATATATATTTATTTCGATAGAGGGAAACACAGTCTAATGAATCCCCAAGTGCAAGGGCCCCTGGCCCATTCAAGATTAAGACTTTGTGTAACTGAAAAGCCAAAAAAAAAGTTACTTTAGTTCTTGTTTCTGAGGTAAAAAAGTGAATTTTTGTTCCAAAAAAAAGATATTTCATTAGACTGGAACACAGTCTAATGAAATCCTCAAGTACAAATGCCCAATTCAAGATTTGGATTTCATGTAATAATTTTTTTTAATGATGATGGTGGCAGTGCTGCTCCCCACAACTGCTGCAATGTTAACACAATGGCAGAATTTACAGTGTAAGTATGAATTGCAATACTGCCGTGCTGTGTGTCACCTCGCGAACACTTAGAAGTGCACTCCTCTCCATAAAGAAAATAGACACACATAATTTAAAAGTACAGGTAATGTGTCATTGCAAAACTTGTGTCACTGCATGACAGCTCCAGATAGCGAAGATCGTAAGGTGCGCGTAAGCTGTCCCATGCAGCAGTGCTGCACAGACTGATTTGCAGCTCCATCTAATACACTGCCCCATTCACAAATTTCAGAGAACCGATCAGAGTACAGATCAGAGAAAGTTCAAGTGAGACTGCCACACTAAAAATGTTAAGATAAGTCCCACTAAAATACTCCAAAGAAAAAACAAAGCAGATCACAAAGCACAGAATGACTAATTTTATCTCAGTTCAGTAAACAAGTTCACGCTGAACTGCAAGACATCTCATTCTGCATGTCGTGCTCACAAACAAACTGAGTAATAAGTCAGTGTTTTCCCACTCATTCCTAGTACAAAAATGTTATGAATTCAAGGCAACTATAATAAACATTTGCTGTGCCCCTCTGCATGTTGTGAATTAAAATTTACTGCATAACAAGTTGCTTCCAGCCGTGTCATTCCTTACAAAGACCATCGGTAGACAGCACAGAACCAGCGCTAAAATGGTGTCACATAACTCACAGGCTATCACTGACACATCAAAATAGCGTGAGTGCTTCATGAAAAACTGAACTGCTTATACAGATATCAATAGCAAAAAATTTAAAAAGAGCATTCAGCTCAGACTTACAGAAGAAACACACAACACACCAAGGTTTAACAAAAATAAGTTTATTTCATAGTCTGACAACACAGCAAGACTGTTGCCATTGATCTTTAAACTGAAAGATTGGCAAAATTGGCCTATTTATTTCATTATAAAATCTGGCCATCTTGTCCCTCCCTTGTGATCAAAGATGGTAATCAAAGAATGTCACGATCCAAGAATTTGCAGGCTCGCGATCAAAGAATTTGTAGGCTCATGACCAAAGAATAGAAAATGCTGTAAATCAAAAATTAGAAGGAATTCCAGAAAACCACCAACATGGTTTGACAGAACGAAGCCCCCTGAGCAAAACCCATCCTCATTTGACTTCCTAGGGCACCCCTGGGCTGCGAAAATTGATTTTTTAATTTGGCCATCTCATCCCTTGCTCATGATGCACGATCGCAATCAAAGAATCTCACGATCAAAGAATTTGCAGGCTCGCGATCAAAGATCATTATTGAGCCGCGATCAAAGATTTTAAAACCTGATAACTCTATTTTTTGAACATTTTTGATGAAACCAAAGGCATGGCTCGATAGATTGAATCCCCCTGAGTAAAACCCATCCAAGTTTTACTTCAGGAGTGACCCCTGAGCCAAGATATTTGTGTTTTTGTGATCGGAAATCTAAAAACAAGATGGCAGACCTCACGATCAAAGAATTCTCAGGGACAAAGATTCTTGAACCACAAGGCTGTAAATTCTTTGACTGCCAGGTGGGACCAGATGGCCAGAACCCCATTCTTTGTTCACAAGACATACATAATGGGAACTTAAAAGTGGCATAACTTTTGAATTCCTTAATATTTATTCACCAAATGAAAAGCTGCACGTTCTGCCACCAAAGCTCTTTCAAATGAGCCATCTCACAGAGAAGCACACCACATGATGGCCACGAAAGACCACATACAAAATCCCAAAAGCTGCCTCCAAAAATGGATAATTTTGCATTTTCAGCGTTTTGTGCTCAAAGCTCATAAGTCCAACCAAAATGAAATTTGGCAGAGCAAGAGATCTACCATGCCCCACCATGCATACCAAATTTTAGGCAAATCTGTTGAATGGGTCCAAAGTTATTAACACACAAAATTTGACTTTAACATAGAAGTGACATCTCAACCCTAAATATAGTGGCGTGACTACGCCTCTATGATATATATATATATCTATATATATATATATATATAGATATATATATATATATATATATATATATATATATATATATATATATTATATATATATATATATATATATATTATAGTGGCATGGTAGTGCCACTATAGTTAGGGTTGAGTACCCTATTAAGGTTAAATCTGAAATTTGGCAGCTTAATAATGTTGCCACGTGCAAATGAATTTTCCAGAAATTTGGCATGCATGGTCCGGTTGTGAAGCTACAGAGCACCAAAAAATGCACAAATTACACATTTTTGTGCATTCTTTGCTCACACCTACAGGTCACAAGGCTTGTGTGACCAGTCCGAAACCTTCAGGGAACATGCAGCTGGGGTCCCCAATGTGTCTTTTGAAGATTCCGTGAAAAAATATTAAACGGTTCAAAAGTTATTCAAAAAACAATGTTCCCATTATAGTCAATGAGGAAAAGTTGACAAAATATGCAAAAGTGTCACAAATGCACTTCTTACTTTTGTAAATGACCCTTGTAGTGTCACAAATCGGCCATCTTATTTTCAGTTGGTGGTCACAGAAATGCTTGCCATTTAAATGTGGGACCCTCTAGGAACACAATTCTTGTTGTGTTCACCTAGTCGAGCCCTGAGGATGCTAGCCATGTCTTTTTTGGGGGGTTAAACACCCCAGAAATATGTTTTTAAAATGTTTGTATAAAGTAGTGTCGCAAAGTAGTGTCGCATATGCAACACTTTCGTGATTTTATTTACGAAAGTGTCGAGATTTGAGACACTATGGCTAAAACAATAGTTAATCTTTGCCACCCTGCTGCAAAAGAAAGGTTTGGTCTTTTGGGCTGAAATTTGGAGGGAAGAAAGCCAAGATCCCACAGATGTGCCTTTTGGTGATTTGGTGACAAAATATTAGAGGGCTGTAAAGTTACGGCACTCCCAAGTTGATGATTTTTCCCATAGACTAAAATTATGGTGTCCGCCATGCCTTTTGGGGCCTGTATCTCAAAAATGGTTTGAGATATGGACTTTTCATCAGAAGAATACTTTGTCCCCCATTAGGGGGGCTATTTTTTTCTATGTCGTATGGTTCTTGAGATACAAGGAATTTAGTATTCCAAGTGCTGATTTTCTGCTCCGAGGACCATTATATGTATACATCCTTTGTAGTCACTGTGCTTTTAAAAGCACCTTTTTGGGGAAAAAAGGGTGCGCATTTGCGTTACTGTTACTGTTAGAGTCTCCACTTGCGTTTCCATTACCATTTGCATCAGTGTTTCTGTTTACATCACCGTGTGCGTTACCATTTGCATTTGCACTTGTGTTTGCGTTATTGTTACTGTTTGCATTTCCATTATCGTTTTTGTTTGCGTTTACTTTTGCGTCACCATGTATGTTACCCTTTGCATTTGCATTTGCTCTTGCATTTGTGTTACTGTTACCATTTGCGTTTCCATAACCATTTGCATTAACATTTCCATTTATGTCACCATGTGCGTTACCCTTTGCGTTTGCATTACTGTTTCCATTTGCATTTCCATAACCGTTTGCGTTAGCATTTCCGTTTACATCACCATGTGTGTTACCACTTGTGTTTGCATTACTGTTACCATTTGTGTTTCTGTTGCTGCTTTTGTTTGCGTTTACTTTTGCATCACCGTGTGCATTACCATTTGTGTTTGCATACGCGCTTGCTTTTCCATTTGCATTTGTGTTTCCTTTGGTGTCATCGTTGGTGTTACCGTGTTTGCATTTCCAGTTGTGTTACCATGACTGTGTGCATTACCATTTGCGTTTGCGTATGCACTTGCGTTTGCATTTCCATTTGTGTTTGTGATTCCTTTGGCATCATTGTTGGTGTTACCGTAACTGTTTGCATTTCCAATTGTGTTACCGTTACTGGTTGCGTGTTCATTACTGTTTGCATTTGCATTGGCCTTAGCATTAGCGTTTTTGGTAGTGTTGCCATTGTTGAGTGCATAACTGTTTCCTTCTGCGTTGCCATTGCTGTTATCGTTTGCGCTTCTGTTTGAGTCTGTGTTAACATTTGCATTTTCGTTACCGTTCTCATTACCGTTTGCATTTCTGTTGCTGCTAGCATTTGCATTAACGTTTTCATTACTGTTTACGTTTCTGTTGCCATTAGCATTTGCATTACTGTTTGCATTACCATTTCTGTTGTCATTTATGTTTGCACATGCATTTCTCTTACTGTTTGCATTATCATTTCTGTTACATCATCATGTACATTACCATTTGTATTACCATTAGCGTTACTATTTTCTTTGACCTCAATATTTCCATCACCATTTGCGTTAACGTTACCGTTTGTGTTTTTGCATTTATGTAGTGCAGTGCAAAACGTTATGTTTTTGCTATTTTTCTGCACTCTTTTCCATGACACATAGTGCAGCAAGTGTGTGGTTGATTTGTCTGAAACTTGGCATGTAAAAGGACCTCTGTTCAAGGAACATGCCTGTTTTTGTTTGGTGAAAAAATATTCATCCGGTCCAGAGTTATTGCCAATTAGAATTAGCCCACTTCACAGTTACTGATTTTTTTGGCTGCCAGGTCCACCATTTTAGTGCATTTTCTGCCATGATTTCCACCATTTTGTGGTGGAAGACTTCTTAAAGGTGCAGAAATGTAAGCATTGAATATCTCTGGAATGGTGTGGTCTTTTCACATGAAATTTGAAGGGTATTGAGTGGATGTCCTGGGGATGTGAATAATGTTGTTTACATGTTGGAAAAATAATTCATTGTGGAGATACTGTGTGACACAGTTACCATTTTGCGCATAGTGTTCTGCATGGTTCAACTGGCTTGAAATTTATTCCACAGGTAGCCATAGTGGTACAGAGGTGCCTTGCAGTGGTTTGGTGTGTAAAACATTAACAGGTGCAGAATTATGCCACTCTGATGAATGAATATTTGGTTCATTCTGCTTCGATAACTTTTGAACCGTCTGTCTAATTTGCCTGGCATTTGGAATGCAGAAAGATTGTTATTATGTCTTTGACTGTGACAATTTTTGGATTGCCGGCACTTACAGTTGCTGACTTGTGCCTGTTATGTTGTTTGTTCATGGTGCTGTGCGACCGTTGAACAGTTGTACACATGATTCTGAACACATGGTGCACCATGGTACATGTCTTCATTTACCAATTTTCATTTCAGTCAGTCATACAGTTTTTGCACAGCAAAGTGACAAAAAATCACATGGTGAGCCCCATGCTCCCACTACCACATTCCATTCACTATTTATAGTGCACATTCTCAAAAAGAAGGGGAATTCATGGCAAAAAACTATGTTTAATGCATCAGTTAGGGTTATTCCACAGTGGCAAAAGTGAGAAAATTCAATGTTAGGGTTGCCACCCCTTCCACCCCATGCCCACCCCTTCCCCACCAACAGGCACTGGGGTGTGCGTTAGTTGTCAATCCTAACTCTCACCCCATTCTCCTATACTGCACCATGTCAGCTTATTTACACACGGAATGGGGTGAGAGTTAGGGCCGATGACCCCAATGCACACCACGATGCCTGTTGGTGGGGGCAGGGTTGGCAAGGGGTTCAAGGGGTGGCAACCCTAACACTAAATTTCCTTGCTTATGTTGCTGTGGAACAACCCTAACTGATGCATTAAATGAAGTTTTTTGTGATGAATACATATATATATATATATATATATATATATATATACATATACATATATATATACATATATATATATATATATATATATATATATATATATATATATATATATAATACTGGCGCGGTAGCACCAGTATAGTTAGGGTTGAGTATGCAGTTTAATATCAAACCTCAAATGTTGCACCTTTATAACTTTGTCATCATATGACAGATTTGCCTGACATTTTGCATGCATAATCTGGCACTATAGATCTCTGGATCTGGCAAGTTGCATTATGGTCAGATGTACAGTTGCAGAGCTGCAAAGTGCCAAAAAAAAAAAAAAGACTTTTGCTCATTTCTTTGCTCATGCCCACAGCCCACACGATTCATCCATTTGGTCTGAATACTTCAAGGAAAATGCAGTCTGTGTCACTGATGTGCCTTTTGAAGATTTGGTGAAAAAATATTAAACCGTCAAATGTTCTTCAAAAAACAAGTTTCCCATTATAGTCAAAGGGAAAAAAATATATATGTGTCTCTCGAAAGCTGTCACCAGTACATTTTACTTTCGGAAATGGCCCTTTTACTTTCATGCTGCCACCATCTTGTTTTCAGTTAGTGAGAGAGAAAAGTGACTGGCGTTTTAATTTGGGCCCCCCTAGGTAAACACTGACTGTTGTGTTTACCTAGTCAGCTCCTGAGGATCACTGCCCTGTCTTTTTTGGGGGAACCCCTCAGAAATGTATTTTTTAAGCTCAAGCCCCCCTGTACTTCTGCAAATGGTGACAGTACAGATGCGACACTTACACAAATCACGAAAGTTTTGTGCCTGTATTTTGCGAAAGTGTCGCAATTTGAGAAAGTACTTTGCCAAAAGAAAAAACATTTCTTTGCCATCCCCTTGCAACAAAATGATTGGGGCTTTTGGGCTGAAATTTGCAGGGTGACAAGCCCTGGTCACACAGATGTGCCTTTTGGTGGTTTGGTATGGAAATATTCAACAGGCCTAAAGTTACAGTGCTTCAAATTTGAGAAATTTCCCATAGGATAACATTGCAGCGCCTGTGATGCCTTTTGGTGCTTGTATCTCGAAAATGAAGAGGGACATGGATTTTTTGCTACCTACAGCTTAGTTCAAATTTATAGAAACAAGTCTGGAAATCATAGAGTACACCTGCTCTGGAATTTGTTCTGTACAGTACATGCTATGGTTACAGAGATATTGGCAGGAACATGTTAAAAAGGTTCCAAGGGTGCCTCTTCAGTACTTTTCAGTGCCTTTATCTTGTAAACAATGCAAGATGCAAATTTTATTGACATATCATGTATGGAGGTCTCACTGTCATGATTACAATGACACTTAAATTTTTTTCATAGCTGCTACAGTTGCTGAGATATTGACAAATTAGTGTTACAAGAGGTCCTTGCGCTATAGGGCTGCTGTATGGCTCTGTAGTTATGTGTAAGTGGGAGCACAGCGCCTAGAGGGCCCACACTCCCACATACTCATACCATTACACAAAAAATTGGCAATGTGAAGGGAGCACAGGGCCCGGAGGGTCCACGCTCCCACTACCACCTACCAGTTGCCAGTTACATTACACTTTCTCAAAAAGAAGGGAAATTCACTGCAAAAAAACTCTGTTAATGCATCAGTTAGGATTAACAGCACAGCAACAAAAGTTTGAAAATGTGATGTTAGGGTTCAAAACCCTAACTCCCCATTCCCCCCCACACACACATATGCAAGGCACATGCAAGATTGTAAGACACTATACGAGTCAGTCACAACTGTAAGCACAATGATTGCAACACTGTACTCATTTCACATAACACTTTGTAATGAAAAAACAAATACAGTATGATCGACTCTATACTGCCAACACAGTATGATGGCACACTATTGCTGGCATATCTTCTTCATGCAATAAAACTTATTGGCCCAGATATTCAAACTGCACCCAAAAAGTGTGCAACAGCAGGAGCAAGTGCAAGTCCACTGTGCCCATGCGCACGAAGCGCGATATTCAAAAACTGCGCAGGCCAAGATGCGCCTACGGCTGACGTCTGAATATTGCACCACCTGCACCATAGCGCAACTAGGGATGTGAAGCTGAGCATATCTGATGCACCATAGCGTAACAAGGGATGCTTAGCAGAGCAGTCCAGATGCGCCATAGCGCAACCAGGGACACCACCTGCAGCAGGGCAGCAATGCAACAGCACAACCAGGGATGCAGGGGCCCACAACCCATGCCACAGATGGGCAGAGGAGCACACAGCAGAACAGACCTCATCCCCCACACCCCATGCACTGCACAACTGGGTGAGAGCTGGAATAACTACCAGCCCATGGATACCAGCAACCAACTCACAGCTGGGCCATGGTGCCCCAGCAAACCCCCTGGCAAGCTGTGACCGGCACACAAGGAGGGCCAACCACCCTGTGGCACCCCATCCCACCAATGCAGAGCACACCCTGCACCACAATCACCATACACCCTTCCCAGGAGTAATGCCCAACAGTGCAAGACACCCTATGCATGCCACCACCCCCACTGTGACAATGCAACCCTGTGCACCATGGAGCCATGCAAGGCATCCCCACCATGTGCACCCAGCTGTGGGCAGCAGCAGACAGCAGTGCAACAACAGCATACACAGTGCCACCCTGCACATCCCCCCCGAGGTACAGCTGAAAGACCGACCATGCGTTGCCACACGAGGTACCCCACATGTGACAGGGCATGCCCTGGACCCCACCTCCAGTGGTACAACACCCTGTACACCCTCCCAAGGACACGTCCCATCCCAGCACTGGCCACAACAGCCAGTGCAGACATGCACAGTGTAGCATGGAAGCATGCACCACACAGGATGCAACACAGTGCATGGATAAACACCCTCCCATACCCAAGGGCACACCAACACAGGGACACAGTAGTGGGTCAACCAAGCCACTGGCATGTGGTCACTGCTTACGTGTACACATGGCCAGCACCCCTACATTGCACAGGTGTGCCAGCCACCCTGCACAGGCACCATGAAGCTGTATGCCACCAGCATGCCACTGGAGCACAGGTGACAGACACTGGAGCACATCCCCTGCAACAGACACAAGTGACAGCATGGAGGGAGGACAACAACAGTGGAGGCCACAGTGCCACTGGAGGCAGAAGTGCACCATACTGGTGATGGAAGGCAACCTGGCATTGTGCCGGGTACAGTTGTTATCCAGCATGGACAGCCACCACTGACACACCAGCAGACCGTGCATATCACAGACATGCAAGGGTGTCAGCTGCACAGGCCATGGATGGTCTGACAGGGGTGCTATGCACACAGTGCAGGCCCCATGGACCACTGCATACAGGCATCCAGTGCACAGAGTATTAACGCAAACCACAGACAGTGACTGATCCCCCCTGCCCACACCATAGGCGGTTCACCTCTGCACACACACACACACACACACACACACACACGCCCATGCATGTACCACCCCTGATGCCATGCACACCACTGCAGCTGAGCACCTGTAGCCCACTGCAAATCAGAGACCACCACAGTTGTCATAACAAAATGCTTATATTTAAAAGATGTAACAAAACCTATTTACAAGAGGGGAGGAAGGGCCACATAACAGGTGGGGGTGGGTAAGGGGCAGGGGTGAACATATGGGAGAGGGAAGAAGGGGGGTGTGAGGCTGGGTCAAAGGAGGGAAGGTGGTAGTAGGGGCATGGAGACATTAATGTGCACCCCAGTCCTCCTCCACATGGCACCGACATCTGCTGCTGCTCCTCCTCCTCACCCTGTGGCAGTGGATCCTCTGTAGCAGCTCCAGTGTCTCCCTTGCCACCAGGAGCAGCTCCCGAACACCCCTCTCTATTGCCTGGAGTCACCGTCCACCTAGGACGAGGGAGCAGAGTCAATAAGTGTGACTGTCCAGCCCCCTGCAGCCCACCCATTGTGCATGGCATACAGCCATGTGCCACGCCCCTGTGATGGTGTGTGACCACCCACAGTGACCGTGTCCACAAGATCCTCCTACCCAGGCAGCCACAGCCATGTGGACCACTGCACACATCCACCGCCCATGTCCTGCACAGCACCACCATGGCCATACAGTGACTTGGCTATGCAGTGTGAAGACAGTGCCACAGCCATGTGCCCAGTGCACACATGGACCACCATTGACGCACTCCCAGACATGCAGTGCCACTGGACAGTGCTGACTGTAACAAGTTGCGTGCATGGCAGTGGTGTCAATGGATGGTGGCTATGCCCCGCTGCCTGTCCAGTTATACAGCATGCAATAGTAATCATGGATGTAAGGCACTCACCATCATCAGGCTGGTCCACGTGCCACTGACCGCCATTATCCCTCCTGCCCTGCTGCTCCTCCAGGCGGCGCCTCCGTTCTCTGGCCTGCCGGCGTTCTTCGGGCCCTAAGGTGCAAACATGGAGAGAGGAACATCAGTACAATCCGGTAGCAAAGTCCCCTGCCCCCATGTGTGTGCAATCCCACACAGCCATACCCATCCACCCCACACCCCGATACCACCACCAAGGCCAACACCGGACAGCCCCCATGTGCCGGACACATGCAACCATGATACCTGTATGGACGATAATAGTGTATGGATGTGGCACCTACCTGGCCATGGCACTGTGCCCCTCCTGGCATGTGCCCACAGGTGGGCAAGCAGGTCCGGGTCTCTGCGCCTCAGGTCCCTGTAATGATGGCAACACAGCTCCGCCATGCGCCCCATACCCGTTGCCTCCTCCAGGGCTTCGGCCACCTCCTGCCACACCACACTCCTGGCCCTGTCCAGGGGTGCATCTCCATACAAAGCCCCAGCATGGGGCTCAACTATTACCACCAGGTTGGCTAGCTCAACCTGGCTTCACATTACTGCATGCCTCCGCACCATCTCTTCAGTGTGGTGTAATCAAAATGGCGCTCGGCAGCACGGTTCTGCCATGTGCAGATGCTGCGCAGTCCAGCGCTGCCATTCCCTATTGTGCTGTCACCTAATAGCGTGATAGTGGTGCACCCATGCCTGATGCATGGCGCCTAGGGGGCAAAGGTCAGGCACAGAGTCAAGGGTCTCTGGCGCACGGACAGCCACAGCGCGATTGGAACCCAATGCTTGTAGTGTGAATGGGTGCCTGTGTGCTACCTCCTGTAACGGCCTACAGTGCTGTTGCCCCAGTGCGCCTACGACGCCCCAGTGCCACAGCGCCATATATGTGAACAACACTGTAGCACCACTGGCACAATGGTGGCTGTGCCCTGCATTGCCTCCCTTACACAGCATGTCAGCAGCGTGGCAGGCACCTGCGTCATCAACCTGGGCATGCGCAGTTAGGTGTGTACTGTGCATGTCACAGAACTGACGTGGGAGGAAGAGGAGGCCAAATTTCACAAAGGCAGAGACAGATGCCCTGTTTGAGGCCTACCTCGACCAGGAGCCACTGCTCAGCGGATGCCAGGGAACACCATAGGCCCATGCTGCTGCATGGGAGGAGGTGGTCCGTGCTGTCAACCTGCATGGCAGCCACCAGCGGTCTGTGCAGGAGTGCAAAAAGAAGATGGGCACGGACATGCGGAGGATTAAGGAGAAGGTGGCTGCCATCAGGGCAGCATGGTCTGCGACCGGTGGGAGACAGCCAGAAGTGCAATGCCTGACCCCACAGGAAGATCGGGTTGCTGGCAGCATGCAGCGTTGCGCCATTGAGGGTGTTCCGGGTGGTGAATTCCAGACAGGTGGTAGCCCGTCACTGCATGGTAGGTTATGTTCTGTCAATTGGGGGGGACAGGGTAGGTCACATGTAGTAATGCTACTGTTTTTCCTTTACAGCTCCTGAGCATCTACATGGGTCAGTGGTGGTGGGCTTCTCCACTGAGGGCAGTAGCATGGAGATGGAGGAGGGCCCGTCCACCTCCACAGGCATACAGGGATCAGGGCAACAGTGGGCCCACCTGGACGTCCGTACTGATGTTGGTGGAGCAGGTGCGGAGAAGGCCATGCCCGTGTCCCAGCATGCCAGCGTCCATGGATGCCAGCATGCTGAGACTCGGACTGGTGCCAGATCCATCACCGATGATGATGGAGCTAACGTCATGGGCAGTGAGACGTGTGAGCCACAGGATGGCCACACAGCAGGTGACATCATGGCCATGGCTATGGGTGGTGCCACTGTGGAGGCCTGTGTGACATCACAGTCCCAGCCTGTGCCTGTCTGCACCAGTGGGGCAGCACTGGTGTGTGTCCAGGACAGTGGACTGTTGCGCCACTGCAGCGGCACCATTGAGCCCTGAGAGGCAGCCAGAGGGGCAGTATCAGCAGTCGACCAATGGCCATGGGGTACAGTGTCAGGCGGCGGCGTCAGTGCACCACCTGTGGACATGCCCAGGCCTGGCCCTGGTGTGCAGCACCCACTCTCAAGGGGTGATGACCATCAAGGCCGCGAACACCATGAGTGACAGCATGCCGATCAGGCAGATGACCTCTTAGATGAGCACACCCGCATACTGCAAGCATCAGTCAATCAGCAGATGCGGCTTGTGATGGCGGTGGATGCACTGAGTGCAGCTCTGCGCCAGGCAGAGGAGTGGCACAGCAAAGACACCGCTCTGCTCCTGGCAGGGATGGACCAGTTGCGAAAGGATGTGACCGCTGCCATTGACAGGCAGACACAAGCATTCACAGCTGTCATGGCCACAATGGGCACACTGTGCCTGTCTTGTGAGGTGTGTGGGTGTGTGTGTATGACCACGTGCCATGTTAGACCTCGCCCATCCCTGGTGGTGTGTGCGGTTCCATGCTCAGCCACTTCCCTTGACAGCATGCACCCCTGGTGTGTGTCCATGCGTGTTTGTGGGTTGTGCCATTGCCACTGGTGGTTGCACATGGCCCCATGACTTACCTGGGTTGGCTGAAGTGCTAATCCATGATGGTGTCCCGGTGCAGCTGTGCCAGCCGGAGCAGTTGGGGGTCCCATCACCCAAGTGGGGGCTGCCCATCACCATCTTCACCAGCGTCATCATCGTCCCCATCGCTGTCCTCCTCTTCGACCTGTACGGCTATCCCACAGTCGTTGGCCATGTTGTGCAGGATGCAACAGGCCAGGAATAGCCCGCAGGCCTTTGAGGGGCTGTACTGTAGGGCACTGCCAGACATGTCCGGGCAACGGAAACGTGCCTTCAGCATCCCGAACACCTGTTCTATGAGATTGCGTCTGGTGGCATGTGCCTCATTGTAGCGTTGCTGCGATGGGGTCGCGGGCCGCCGGTATGATGTGAGCAGCCAGGGACAGAGTGGGTATCCACTGTCACCTGTGTGTAGAGGGTGGAGGTTAGTTTGGTGATCAGCGTCACCATGCCTTGGGCCATCTAGGCCAATACCCATGTCACCTCTGACCATGCCCCTCCCAAGCTCTATGTTTTTCTGAGTGGTTTGCTTACTCACCCACTAAGTGGCCAGTGGGGATGTCCCCACTCTCGAATCTGTGGCACAGTGCCGACTGGTACCAGATGAAGGCATCATGTGCTCCCCCAGGGTGCATGGCACAGACATTGATTATGCGCCCCCTGGCATCGCACACCACCTGGCAGTTGTTGCTTGCATAGTCCTTCTGATTGATATATGCGGCCCCTTCAGGGCCAGGTGGCGTGTGGATGGCCACATGGGTGCAGTCTATTGCCCCTAGCACACCAGGCATATGTGCTACCCTGTGGAACTCCTGTATGTTTGCTGTGCACTCCGCCAGTGTGCTGGGGAAATGGATGTACTCCACAGCATGTGGCAGCAGTGCGCTGAGGAAGTGGGTGAGGTGGCATGATGCGGCTGATGGGGTTATGCCTGTGGTGTCCCCTGTTGGTCTCTGGAAGGTACCCGTGGTGAGCAGGCACATGCAAGCTGTCACTTTTGTCTCCACTGACAGAGCATGGCTCCATCGCGTGGGTGCCTGCATCACATCACTGCACAGCTCATAGAGCTGCCTCAGAATTGCCTGATTCAGGCTGTACTGGCCCATGATCTCAGTATCACTGTACAGCTCGAAGCTGGTGCGGGCTCAGTACTGCATGTTGGGGGCATACCACTGACGGGCCCTTCCATGGCTGCGCCCCCCTGCTGCCTGCCTTCTTACCCCCCTCATTATTGCCTCCATCTGGATGGTGGCACTGGCCATGTCCCTGGCTTGTGTTCCCGCCCTGGCAGCTGTTTCTGTGTTCCCTCCGCTGTCCTGGCTGCTATCTCCCATGCACCGGGAACACCTTCCTCTGGTGGTCTCAGTGCTGTGTGGCACTTCCCCCTTCTGCACTTTGTTTGGCTGTGGCTCCCCACACCTTCCCTGTTCCTGTGGGTTCAGGGTGCCCTTTCTCTGTCCTGCCCTGTGTGTGCATCTGTCCTGCCCTGTGTGTCTGCCTAGAGTTCAACCACATGTGCCTTCCCTGTAGCGTTCTTGTGCCTCTCCCTTGTTCCTTTTTATTTTGGCTCATTTCCACTATCGCGCAACTTCCGCTTGCTCCCCTATTGCGCATGGAGCATGTTGTTGAATATCACACTGGGCTATTTATGCATGGTTCCTCCCCCTTCAGTTGCACATACATTCACTATCATTGTGCTCTTGCTTAGCGTGATTTGGGGGGTGCATCTGCCTCCCGCTGAATATCGCAGAATGGTGAATTTTCGGACTTGCGCTGGAGCAACCCTATTGCACATGGTGCAACCCTTTTGAATATCTGGCCCAGTATGTAGAAATTTTCTAAATATTAATTTTTATGTGTCATAATTCAACAAATGGCTTGCTGCAGGTATTGCTGCTACCACATAGGCATGTGGTAGCAGGAAAGATAGAGCTGACACGTACATAGTACTTTTCCGATACTGCTCAGGTATGAAACTAGTACCATCACATGTTGTTATACTGCTGTGTTACCTGGAAATACTCATTAGCAGCATGTTATGGCTAGCTTTGGATGTTACAGCTGTTGCTTTCACATGTTACTTGTAAACTATACTACAAAAAATTACTTTTATTATTACTACCATTTGTTATTAGGACTGACTCACTCTATCTGAAAAAAAAGAAATACAAACATCCAGTGACTGTTGGTAGGGTTATCCAAACTCTCATTTCCAATATAGCTTTCTGTAGATAACATACTGTGTGTTTCATCATTTAACTATTGAAATATGGTCATCTGCTTAAATCTTGTTATTGATGTTTGTAACACAGAAATGCTTACTGTGGGCCATCACCCATGGTTTCCCAGCATGCATGTGTACCCCCAAGGCCCTCGGATGACAGCAGGACCCATACAGTTGGTGGACCATGATGATGGATGTGTCTTGTAGTACATTTAGAGAGTTGTATATTACTTCTGTTACCTGATGCCGGTTGTCTCTAATTGGTTGTGCTGCCTTGGCCCTTCCCCTGCTTGCATATGTGTGTGTGTGTGGGGGGTGATGTGGAGTTAGGGTTTTGAACCCTAACATCACATTTCCAAACTTTTGTCACTGTGCTATTAACCCTAACTGATGCATTAATGGAGTTTTTTGCAAAGAATATATATATGTATATACACACAGTATATACAGTTGGAAATACCATTTTATTTTGCCATATTTGTGCTTAACAATAAAGTTAAATATCAATTTTCAAAAAATCTATGCAATAATAAACATAACTACATAAAGAATTATCTTGTCTAGAATATGCCTGATCACTCAACTTTTAATCTTGAAAACTGGCAGTCAAATGTGCTCAAGCACTTTCTATTGAAAAATTATTGCTAAATTATGCACAATCCATGAATCAAATAGCAAAACATATGGAAACAAATAGTTAAGCTCCTACCTCCTCCCTGTAGACTATTAAAATGCACGACTGTTACAAGTATCAATATATCTGTACAACAGCACTCACCTATTTGATAGGGGTTCCACACAGTGGCACTATCCTCCATACAGGTTAAACACTTTCCACTCTCAACACGATGCATCAGGGGTGGTAACACAAAAAGGCTCACCAAGGAGCTGCTGGCTCAAATGAAGAAGGAGGATAAATCCAGGGCCTCCTAAAAAGGCGCCCCTACACCGGCAAACTGGAATGACTATTAAAGACTCAGAAACCATTGTAAACAAGATATAAAACTGTAAAAGGTCTCCTTTCTCAAGTCACAGCAAACACATAACCTAAGTGACTCCCATAGATTCTGGGCATCAATAAACTCGGTCTTGAAACCTGCCCCAAAGCAGAACAATATAAACCTTGTCACGGAAGAGGGACTCCTGACTGAACCAGCAAAGGTCGCTGACATCCTAAACAACAAATTTACTAATCTTGACTCCTATCTTACACAACTCCTAACTAGATCAACAAGACCTCAGTCAGAGCTGGATGGCCATGTGAGACCAAATTGTCCCACTTTCTACTTTAGAGTCACGTCCCCCTCAGAGGTCAGGCACCACCTACGGGCCTGCTCAGGCAGTGCTGGGAGAGATGGACTCTGCCCTCAGTTCCTGAGATTGGTGACTGATATCATTGCCAAACCAATCTCTATCATCCACAGCATATCATTTTCGACATTCACCATCCCAGCACTCTGGAAGCAGGCTAGGGTTGTCCCCATCCTTCAAGTTGGGGGACTGCAGTCTTCATGAGAATTACCAACCAATGTCCATACTGTCCCACCTGAGCAAGATCCTTGAAAAGATTGCATTCCTTCAGATCTCAGATCATCTCTCTCAATGAAATCTACTATCCTTGGACCAGCATGGTTTCTGGAAAGGATATAGCACCACTATGGCTCTTGCCCAATTCACTGACCGTGTACTTAGAGAAGCAGATGAGGAATGAATCCCAGGAGGTATCTTTGTGGATCTCTCGAAGGCTTTCAACATGGTAGATCATGACATCCTTCTCAGTGAGCTTACCTCTTGTGGCTTCTCTCCCAATATGTTGGGCTGGGTTGAGAACCATCTCTCAAACAGAACCCAAATGGTCTGTATTCAAGGGGTCTTATCTTGCCCATTGCAAGTCCCCATTGGGGTCCCCCTAGGATCCATCCTAGCCCCCTTCTCTACTTCCTCTTTGTTAACCCTATATTCTCGGAACCATCAGGCTGTCACAATATCATGTTAGCTGATGACCTCATTTTGTTCTGTAGCAATGACTGTCCCAGTAAGCTTTCCCAAACCCTCACCAAGGATTTCTCTCATATGTCACATTGGTTCACATCACACAGGCTCATAGTTAATGCAAAGAAAACTAAATCCATGTTATTTGGATCACAGCACTGGCTGAATAGATGCCCCTCACACCATCTGCACTTGCTTAACATACAGTCCCCTGATGGATCCCCACTGCACCAGGCCGAGGCTTTCAAATATCTTGGAATAACACTTGACCCCCCCTTTGCCAACCACATCAGACAGCTGGTAAAATGGATGAACCAACAACTGGGAGTGTGTTTCTGCCTGAAACACCTTATGACACTGGAAGTAAGACTTGCCATAGGGAAGGGTACCCTTCTGCTCTCCTTGATTACTGTTCCCCATCATATCCATATTGTCATAGGGTTGTTAGTTCAGGAGACACATTGCAGGCAAACAACAAAAATCAGTGCACAAAAAATGCCAGGCTGGCATTTATAATTTAATTTTTCCACTTCATCAAATGATTCAAATTCTTACAGAAGAGAAGATTGTCATTAGTTCAGCTTCAAGCCACTCTCTTTCCTCTGAGGTCCTAACCCTCAGACTCTCAGTTCCAGACTGACTCTCTGGTCTGGTCTCTATCTCCCAGCCAGTACATTCCATCAAACATAGGTTTTCTCCAAGGGCACCACATATCGTGGACTCCACCCCTCTGGACTCCCTCCACCCCTCTGGATGACCCTATGACACTTAACCTCACCACAATTCCTCATTCACCTCAACACAGCATACAGCAGCATATGCAAGTTCATAACCCTAGCCCTGTACCGTACCCAGCATTGCATCCTCTACTCATTCTTTGGGTGGCCTCCCCGGCCCACAGAGACTTAATGCTGAGCTCTCCATCACTGTTATCTGGTCTGTTAAGGATCAAACAAGACTCTAGACAACTCAGAGTCTCCTCTCACTGACAACTGGCCTGCTCCCTGGTCAGAAATGGTTATCGGGCAGAGGGCCTTCTCTAGTGCTGCTCCTAGTTTCTGGAATGCCCTTCCAGAGGAGGTTAAAAACCTGGGATCATCCCCTATTCTTAAAAAGTACTTCAAAAGAGCTCTTCCATTAAAAGTGTCCTGCAATTGCTAGATCCTATTAATCAGAACTTCTAGTTCAATACCATTTTGGTGCTATTGGGTAGAGAGCACACCAAATTATATTTCTGTGATAACTACGTATCTACAATGTTACAGTCTTTTGTAAACTGTTTTTCATCACTCACTATGACTAGATTGTGCTGTCAAAGACTGGAGTGTGCTGTTTTTATCTCAGATTCCATGTATAAGCTTATTAAGACTGCTACTGTATCTCTCTTGCTCAAACTTGTACTTCTATATACCATCTAGATGGCCCAGTTCATGACTAAAAATTGTCCCTAGGACTCACCCAGTTATCAAATACATACATACATAAATAAATTTAATTCAACCACTGTTTAAATTCTGACATAAAATAATAAGTACTGTAGATATGAATATTATACTGACTGCATGTCAACTTTATTATGATCCTCTCTGATGTGTGAACTGTTTTATTTTGCTTTTTTAAGAAAAAATATAAACAGACACTACTTTGGAAAAAAAAGATAGCTAAATTTTGTGGGCTTTAGCATGATGTATTTTGCACACACAGTGAATAATATGATGGTCACTGAAGGCATCTAGAAGGATTGTTGCATCCACAATATGGTGGGGATGATATGAGAGGGCTGAGTCTAAAAGAAAGTGATTTATCTAATTAAAAATAGGCATGTGGGGTCAGAAATCAATTGAATCGAATGGAGGGATTTTACATTTCGGGAAAATGTACTAGTATTGGGGGAAAGCCAATTTATATTAAAATCACTGAGGATAAGCAGCTCACCTTTAGAAGAGTTAGAAGAGATAGAAGAAAGGAGCTCAGTAACTAAATCAAGGGACATATCAGGGCAACAGTAAACACCAGCTATACTGTAGATGGGAACAGAGCAGGAAAGTGAGAGCTTAAGGAGGAACATCTCATAGGAAGAGGGGGAAGAGACAATGAGCACAGTCACAAATTGGATGCTGTTGGATATGTAAACTGTAACATCACCACCTTTCTTTGTGTAAAGCTGCCTGGCTAAGGTGCAACCAAGGATAGTCACAGCAGAGTCTTGGAACTTTGAGGAGAGCCAGGATTCAGATATGACAAGTATATTCAGTTGAAGGTAAAGCATGACAGGCTGTAGCTGGTCAATTTGTGGAAGTAAGCTTCAGATGTTGAAATGGGCAACCCTCAGTACTTTGGGAACTTGAAAGGGAGGAGTTGTGATGCAGCCAGGATTAAGTTCAATGTCACCTGCTACCAACAGCAGCAAGGAGACATGAAGCTTAAAGGAACCAATACGCTGACTGCATGAGTGGGTCAAGGGGAAGAGAATGATGGAGGATAAGGGGAGAAGAGGTACAGAAAATGCCAGAGGGCTTCAAGACAAAACCAAGGAGCAGGATATGCCAATATGTATACAAATGAGGCCATTAACCAGGAACTAGGACAAACTTGTGACCTTGGAGATGTAATATGTCTTTACTACAGAGATAATCTACTGGGAAACTAAACATGCAACTCAACCTCATAGTAAAGAGTTCAATAGGATATTTGACCAACTCAGTCTAATTCAACACATAAAATCCCCTACCAGAGGAGAGAATATATTGAAATATTACTAAGCTCCAATAATATAAATATCTCAGATTGTATGGTAGAATGTCTGCTAGGAACAAATGATCATAACAGTGTTCCCTTCTGTATCCAGCACTCATATGCCAAAGTAAAAGGATGCTGGAAAATTTACCTTTATCAAACTGCCAATATTCAGGCTATTCAGGAAGACCTAAATAATTCTAGGTGGGAAAGGCTATTAAAAAACAAATCAGTTTAGGAAATGTGGTTGATAATAAAGGAAAAATTATATCTGTATGCAATATGCATATTAGGTAAATAAAAGTAATACTATAAACAAGGCATCAGACCAAAATGGCTCAACAACGAAATAAAAAAATTATAAGAAAGAAAACAAAACTCTTATAACTGTATGTTAAAGAAAGCTCTTAAAACACCTGGAAAAATTACAAGACTGTATTAAAACAATTCAAAAATAGAAACGAGATCTGAAAGAAATTTTGAATTAAAAATGGCCACTAACACCACAAAAAATAGTACAAAAGATTTCTATAGCTGTATAAATTCCTTAAAAAATTCTTACACCAAACTTGGCTCCACCATGGATAACAATTTAATAATTGATGATTCAAATAATATAGTGGACATATTCAATAAATACCTCTGTTCAATGTTTGTTTCAAAATCTGTTCCATATACTGATAATACTCCCGATATCGTACCTATATCTGTAGACTTCGAGTCATCTGGGTGCCGGAGTGGGGGGCAGAGGGTGGAGCAGGATTGAGCATGTCGGAAGGCAGCTCTCCTCTCCTCTCCTGAGGGTGGGTTGGAGCCCCCCCATAGTTCCTCTCCCACCAGATGGAGGTCCAATGGGTAGCGTAGGCAGAGAGGTGGAGGCAAAGTATCAGAAGGTGGATGGGGCTGAGTTGGCACCACGGGGTGCGAAGCATGCCTCCACACGCTCGCACGGCCATATGCCGGGGCTTCGGGGGGGGTTCAAGGGAGAAAATCTGCAAAAAATACACATGTGTCCCCATTGCCAGTTGCAGGGGAGGCAACGGGGACCAAAAAGCTAAAATAAATAAATATAAATTAGATAAATACATACTGGAGGAACATGATCTACCGTATAAGGCGTGAAGGACAAGAGCAAACAGTATATGGGCAAACCTCCTTTTTGCTCCATAACTTTTAGTATGATCTTTAATAGGAAGAATATGACACCTGGGGTGCTAAGGGGAATGGAGGAGGGAATGAAGGTAGTGAAGAAGGGGGAAGTATAGAGGATGAGTAGAGGGAAAGCGTATACTGTTGTCGCAGCGACTCCCAGATTGTGAAGACCACCACAGTGACAGGAATCGGGCAAAATTCACCAGTTGCTGTGGTGGTCTGTAGGGTGACCGGGACTGCTTCACTGGGTGTTTGCCCCCAGTCCAACTCTGACTTGAAGTTAGAATCCTAGAGACCAGGGGATAAATGGAGGTATCCCCGACACTGCAATGCCGACAGCCGGCACTGTGGCTGTTGCTGTTGGGGATGTCTCCGTGATGACTGTCACTGCGGCATGGGTAAACTGAGGGAAAGGCCAATAGATGGGGTTAGGGAAAGAACAGTTGATGGCAGAAGAGAGGAAAAAAAGGAAAGAAGAGGGTCAAACAAGTCAAAGAAGAAGAAGAAGTTAACAGCAAAGTGGAGATACAGTGCATAAAAACTGAAACAACCAAGGTGCTAAGTAAAAGGAGGAAAAAAATAAAAGGAGCTAAACAGAGTGGGAGAGAAAACTGAAATGGGCCTTATCAGACATTGAATTAAAGAGAATGGTCAAAACAAAATAGTGAATTATAGGAAGTAGACCTGACCCATGTTAAGAGATTAACAGGAATAATGGCCTAACTAGAAATTCTTGTGAAAAGCAGGCCTGTATCAGGATAGTGAAGTAAAGTAAATGTTAAATAAACTCAAATGGGGAGACAACAGGGAGGCAGATTAAACAGGTGAAATAAAAATACAACAAGTAAAAAGCTTAACGATAATGGAGACACCAGGCATGAGACAAAATCAAGAAAAACATAAAAATAAAATGGGGATGCTAAAACAAGCGGAAGGCTAATGTATGCATTGTTAAAAATACACTACCATATTACAAGGTGATGGCCAGAAAATAACATAGTAAACCCTCACACAAAAAAAGGAGTGTTAAGGATGGCAAGCAACAGTCAAACAATAAAAAACAAATCACTTAAAGGGAAAGTATCCAATAGTTTCACACCCATATTTTCCCAACTCCTTATGTGTAACTGTTGTGCTCCTCCTCTAGTTGCCAGCAGTCTTATTGCTGTCCAAATCTAGATTATAAATAAAAATATACAGCCCCCAGAAGTTATCAATGTGTTTGTCCTCCATTTTACCATCAATGATGCTGGAGGATGATGTCATCAGAGCAACAGATAATGGTGCTGCACTAAATGCTGTTCTACGAGTAAACAGAACCCACAATGATTGGTCCCCCACTTGAGTAATGGGGGAACTCTTCAAGTGTTGCACACATCCATGTGGCTCTCCACAGGACCTCCTTGTGAATGAGCTTGCTCAATGGAGTTTTCCTGCAATAAACTTGAACTTGACTTGAACTTGAACATCCTGAAGTGCAGGTCTAATAGGGACTAGGACCAAATGAATGTGATTCAGCACTGATTTGACATGTATATACAGTATGCCTATAAGGAACTGCCTATATGTGTTGTGTTAATGTTTCTGTTAGCAAAAACAGTTCACCCAATAATGACTCTGGGTACAACAAGAGTCTGAAGTGTCATTATATAGCTGTTGTATTATGTTCTGTGTGTGTTAGCATTCTCTGTTTTGATTGACACCAGCAGTGAGACACAATCTTGCACAAATACCCCTTTCCCTTTGTAACTAGGCAGTCAGTGATTGGATGGCTGATGTAAGGCAATAGAGAGTTCAGCCATAATAAGGAGTAGGTTACCAGGACAACATCAGCTGCAGCATATGGAAGAAGAGTAATCTAGTAGTTAAAGCACAGGCACAAGAACTGGGAAACTCTGGTTCAAATCCTACTAAAGTCTCTTACTCTCTAACCCTTAACAAGTTCCTCTAATCTCCTTGGGAACTGTGATGGCCCCTCAGGTCCATGATTTTAACAGTGCCCCATTCCCATTATAAATCATTAGCAGTCATGTGAGAGCTACAGCACTTCACTTTGAAGGTACTGAAAACAAGCTGTGGCAGCCCCCCCCCCTTGAAATGCCAGCACTTGAAGTAGGATGACCCTCACAAATCAGATGCTACACTTCAGTTGTCGTAGGTAAAGAAACTAATCAGTCTCAGTGTTTGTAGTACTATGTATTTGTTTAGCTCATTCCTCCCATGTCATATACATTCTGTATCTTGGTATTTCCAGTCAGAACCCAGACGTAAGGAGCATTTGAAATGTAAAACAATACACTTTATAAATTAAGTGATCTAGCTCTCCACTTTCAGGCTGCTGAAAGGGGAGTGTATAATTTGTACAAAGGAGGAATTCAGTCTTGTATGATCCTTTGGGAAACTGCTCAAGCCTACCTTGTAAATGAATCCTCTCAATGGTGTTCACCTGGTTCACTACAGAGTGACTGATTGACTGGTCGATTGATTGATTGATTGGTTGGTTGATTAACTGATTCAGTCTACTGCTTTCCACAACATGTTACAACTGTCTCACAGAGAGAAATGAGCAGTACACAGGAATAGCTTTGTTTCCTGTGAATGAAATACTATTAGATGTATTATTTGCTCTACACATACAGTATTAAGGCTACAAGTACCACTCCCTCTGTGAGTTGCGTGACAGAACTGTCTTAAGCCATTGCAAACTTAAACTAAAATCAGGATAGACAGCATTGATACCCTTATGTTTTGTTCTGCACTGTTGCTGCAGTGACATCAAGGAATGGGAGTGACTGTATTACAAGTGACTCATTTGCATGTAAATGGAGGCTTGCTTGACATTTTACTACCTTGTGTCAGAGCCTCAAACTCTAGATATATGTTGCAACAGAAGAAATGGCTGATCTCTTATTGACATTTGTACAGTACTTGACGTAATGTATAATAAATACATCAGATATATCCAAATCATAAATATACAGGAGTCTTCCCCTTTAAATTGTAAAACAGAGACACAATAGCTAAGCAGTTTATGGAAAATAGTCACAATAGCCTGCAAGTTGCAGCAGAGGCCTAGATAAAATGGACAGGCTGGATAGGCCAAATGGTCCTTATCTGCCATCAAATTCTATGTTTCTGTGTTTCTAAAACAATTAATATTATAAACACAATAGGCTAACTAATAGCATAAGACAAAGAGCAAAAAAACAGGGATGTTACTACATACCTACAATTGATTCACAGTAACAGTGCAATATGGTGCTGAAAGAATGGCACACTGTGGGCTCCTGCCAACTGCTACCCCATGCTGATGCCCACAGAGTCACGCACTTTAGCTTGCCCTTTAGCTATGGCCCTTCACTCAAGATTCATGGTGGAAGACCGCTAAGGTGAGTGCAGGTTAAATAGTGAAGGAAGTAGAGTGCATGGCCACTCCCACAAGCTGTAACTGCCTCCTGACTGGAGGAAAGCACAGAAGGGAACTGGAGAGATTTCAAACAATTACTGAGTCCTGTGCTCCCTAGCAATTCCATCAGTCGCTGACTTTTACAAAGCTGTTGCTCCTGGAGTCTGATTTCCCCCCCTCCCCCACCCCATGAAGGGATGCAGTACAACAATGCCACCTGCTCGAGCTGAAACGGGAGCACTTTACAGCTGATTTGGGGCATTGAACTGCACACACAGCCTCAAATCTCTTCTGGCCACATCCACAAGCTGTGTACTGCCTCACAATTGGAAGAATGCATAGCACAGAACTACAGGGATTTCAAACAATTGAGTCCTGTACTCCCTGTCAATGCTGTCAGTCAGTGACTTTTACAAATCTTTAGCCTCTGGAGTCTAGTTGACTCCCCACTCACTGAAGGGATGCAGCCCAACAATACTGCCTGCTCGATCTAAAATGGGAGCACTTTATAGATGATTTGGGGCGCATAATCACATAATTAGTAGGAGTAACTGGCCCCTTTAAATAACATACTAGTCACACAGTATATCTACAATACTTTACATGATCAAAGGACAGTGCTGGGTGATGGGTTTGCCTAGTGGCATTGAGTAGGTGGACTGTAATATGGGACCAGACTGACAGTCATCATCGGACCAAGATGGCATTTGATGATATTTAGAATTTCCTATCACTTTTAATTGGTCTCCTCAAGGTACCAGTTGTAGTTCATACATAAACAGTTCACGTGGGCCTGCCTAGCTTTGCATAGCTGTTGCCCAAAGTCAAATAAAGCTGTATGTCTGGTCATGATCCAGGGAGCTTCGATTCTGAGAGACAGGAGGCCATAGGCACTGCTGTGCTGCTGCAGAGCTAAAGAATGCACAGATTTGTTTGAAACTTATTATATAATTGCCAGCTGCATACTCAAGTTTCTTTTCAAAGGGAAAAGCTCACAGGGATTCTTATGAATTAATACAACGTTTTAAATGACAAAAGTAGCTACATTGTGCAGAAGCTGAAAATACAACCTCAAGGACTGGCTTTGATGAAACTTTAATCCTCACTGTTTGTGTGTGCGTTTTTCTGTTTTTTTTTGTCACTTGCCTTCTTTTTCACAAATTGATATTCATTGTTTTTGAAGAGCAGGAAATGGCAGGTTCAGTCTGAGGCCAAGGTTTGTTTCTCATTTGCATGTACAACTGGTGATGGAGGAATTAAAGAGCCAATTAGATTCTTCAAAGAAATGGCACCCCAACGGGTATACAGCATTCCAGTGCAATAAGGTTCAGAGCAGAGCTCTCACTGTTCAGTTGGAAGCACTTATACTTTTAGTCCTGGAAGTTGAGGTACAACAGATCCTCTTGAGGAAAATAGCCAGTAGAACTGACACTGCAGCAATTCCTGCTTTTTTTTTTACTTAGGGCTGGATAGTCAAAATATTCCTTTGTGCAACTTGATTGCTCCTGTCATACAACTAATCGGCGTAGCCACTAGAAAAATGCCCATTTTTGCCCATGACATTCCATAGAACACAGATTTCCACCCACAAAAATGTTGGAAACTGGATTTCCGTGAAATTTTTGCATTCCACAAATTCCAGTTCTTCTGTGGAGCACCATGGAAGCAGATTTTTTTCCATTACCATATAACCACATGAAATCCAGGATATCATATAGTTTTTTTTTCTGGAGTTTTCTAACTTTCTTTGTAGTTCCATTTACTCCACAGGGGCAAGGTTGTTGCAAATCTGAAAGCATCCTTATTTTATAGAAAAATGGCTACCTAGAATTTCTACAGTACCACAGCTTACAGTAGTGATCAATCCTACTGTTGTCCCCAGAGACTCTGCTCATTCATTTTCCACCTAAAATGTGTGTTAAGCTTTTCAGAAGCAATCACATTGCACATGAAAATGTTTTAAATGATGGGGCTTCATTTTCTTTATCCATGTGCTTATCCTCATCTTCAACCTGTTCTCTTCCAACCAGCCCCTCCAGCCTAGTCACCCACCTTCACTAGGTACTTACGCGAACCTCCACCTCCCATGGCTTCCCCCCTCCACAAGGTGGGGCCTATGGGGTTGCCCTTATCCCTCTGGTGATCCGGATCTTGTGGAGGAGGGTGCCAGGTTGGTGGTCCAGGGCCTGCGGGGGCCTTCATCTTGTGCTAGCCAGGTTTGTCAGTCATGCTTTCTCTCCTATTAGAAGGCAACATACACAACATGTGAGGGGTATATTCTGATGTATGCAACATGCCACTACTGGGAAAGCAAGCCCCATGGCCCAGCAGGAGGAGCTTTAGTTTAGCTTATTTTTATATTTTACCAGGATAAGGCACGAGGCGGAGCCTGTTTTCAGGGCTGTTCTGTTTATAAAAATGTACAGACATTGGACAAAGGACATAAGTATACAAATACATGATTACAAAGAACAATACAATTAGTATAATAACACACAAGATGTAAAATTAATCTGTAACAGGTGTACTTCAAAGAGTAGGAATCCAAAACAGCAGACTTAAATGTTTGATATGCTGGCTTATTACGTGCAATGGAGGACAATGAATTCCAATTAATAGCAGCTATATAATCAAATCTCTGTTTACCGAATTTGATCTTAATTTGTGGGATCTTAAAACCCCTCCCTCTAATTTCCTGCAATGGGTAACTTGAAGTGTTCAATGCCAATCTGTCGTTTAGCTATTGTGGAACAGAGCCATTTACACATTTGTATATGAAATTATTCAAGATTCTGACCCTTCTTATTTCTAAAGGGATCCAATTTATTTTAGATAACAAATCACAGTGATGGTGATTAATATAGGGGCCCTTAATACCGAAAACAAACTGACTAACTTATGATGTAGTCTGTCCAGCTTTAACATACAGTATTACTTTTACTTAAAGTTCTATAGACCATACACCCATAATCAATCAAAGGTACCATAACTGATCAAGATTTATTCGGTGGTGCTCATAAGCCCTTCCTTTGGGCGGACCAACAATTAATGCCTGGTGCTATGTAGCAGGGTAAAATTCATGTTGTAGTTTGTTCCAAAATAGAACAATTCTATATGCATGCACTCAGCTTCAGAAAGTTCAAACACTCATTCAGAGTACACACTTTACTTTCTGATTTTTTATTTATAATTAGAAGTTTAAAATTGTCCTCCACTTTTTTACTTAGACACTTCCACTACCATGTCCTATTTTTGTGGAAAAAAACCTTTTACAGGTTTCAAGAACTATAGAGTCACTATACCCACTTTCCTTTCAGGCAATCCATCTTTTGCATCTCTGCACGTTTTCGAGACGTCACTGCCTAATTCTCAATGCAAAGTTGCAAAATGTGTGGTTTTTTTGTCGAAGGAAAAGGACACCGTCTCCTTCATGTCTCTTTCAACAGGTTCAGCCAGTTTATTTCTTATTTTTCTTTCTTTAAACTTGAGCGCATAGCTCAAAGCACTTACATAGCTTCCAAAAGGAAAAACTGGCAGCCACTAAGCTGTCTCTGTGCTGCTATATTATGCTGCGTGGTTCTTGTTGCTGTTCACCTTCCTCTGGCCAACACCCAAATCACATGCTTATGTTTCAGAGCCCACCTGACCCCATCATGAGCGCGAGTCTAAAGGAAGAAAAGGATGTGGAGACACAAAAGATGGACTGCCTGACAGAAAAGCAGGTACAGTGACTCTATAGTTCTTAAAACCTGTAAAAAGTGTTTTTTTCCACATAAATAGGACACAGTAGTGGAAGTGTCTAAGTAAAAAAGTGGAGGACAGTTTTAAACTGCTAATTATAAATACAAAGTCAGAAAGTAAAGTGTGTACTCTGAATGAGTGTTTGAACTTTCTGAATCTGAGTGCATATAGAATTGTTCTATTTTGGAACAAACTACTACTGGTACCATAACTGAATTTACCAGAAATCCTCTAGTACCCTGGGACATACATTATTTGTGCCTTCTCAAGGCCCCTAGTTTTTGAAAGACTTTGTTACCGACTTGTTCAATGTGGAAACCAAATTCTAACCATGAGTCAACCCATAGGCCCAAGTACTTGTAGAATTCTACTTGGGTAAGTTCCTTGCAGGTTCCTGTTTTTATGGTTAATTCTGACATTGCATCCCCAGACCCTCTGACTTTTTTGTGACTAAACACCATTGTATTTGTTTTCTTTATATTCAATACTAATCTGTTTTCAGTTAACCACTTTTCTAACTTAGTGAACTCTTGTTGTAAAACAATTTCAACTGCAGCACAATCTTGTCCAACACAGAGCAATGCTGTATCATCAACATGCAGCTTAACAGTACTATCTGTGCATATTCTAGGAAGTTCATCGATAAATACGATGAACAGAAGCATCCCCAAGATCGAGCCTTGGGGCACACCTCTGTTCACCTCCTTTAATTCTGACTTTGCTCCATGAACACTAACTACTTGTCTTCAATCATAAAGATATGAATGAAACTATTCTAATGTCTCCTTATCAGTACTCTTACACTCAAGTTTATTCAACAACAGTGGATAATCCACCGTGTCGAATGCCTTTGATAGATCGATGTACACCACTCCCACACACAATTTATTACCCAGTGCATGGTAGCTGGTGTTCGTGAAAGCTATCCGGTCCATAGTTGTGGAGTGAAATGGTTGGAGCTGTTGAGGCACCATATTATGCAGCCTCTGTCCCCCCAGTTGGGAAATACTATCATTGGAAATGTATCTGACCAGCCCAGCTGCCCAAGTGGGACTCCTGAGTTTGCCACCAAGCCAAGGTCACCAGCATGGAAGCAAGACCCACTGCCCTTGGGCCATTTTACTGCCTTGGGACTCATTTTGTAACCCATTTTTTTTCCTCATCTTAGTGTTGCAGCTGTATCCACTGCCTTTATGCCAGTTCTCCATCATGGTAATGGTTGTTATATAATCATTCATTTTTCTGAGAGGGCAGATTGGAATAGTGATTAGGATTGCAGCACAGATCTGTGAACCTGGAGTCCAGAGGACATAAAGCCATTTTTTTCTTTTGTATTCTTGCAAGGAAAGTGCTAGTGTCTCAGAAGGTATGTTGTGAGTGCCAAGGCACAAATATGTGCCAATTAAATGCAGTATCTGTGCTCTGCATTAAGAAGTGATGGTACTGCAATATGCCTTCTACAATTATATTAACTAAATTGTATCATACTTTGTTTAGGCAGCTAACCATTAAGAATAATTACCACATGAAACATAAGAAAATAAAGAAATATGGAGGTATGAAATTAAACTAATTCACAGTATTTCAAGGTGCAGTAGTGAATTATGTTTGATCCTGGGTCATTACAAAATACAGAATAATACCTGGGTTTATCTATAGAAGTCCCCTGAAGAACCATCTTAGGTGAAATGTTGGATCAAGGAGTCACATTAATAAAGACTTTTATGCAGCAAGCATTGTTGGCTTTATTATTAGCTGAATGAGTGGCCTACTTACTACATTTCTTCTTTGTGGATTACCGAAATGGTCAGATCTGTGTCAAACCACAACCTACAAAAAGTTAGAGTACAAATAACACAGCAACATAGAAACAGCCGGCCCAGTGATGAAGAGGGCTGAGGCACTCTGTGTCTTACCTTTTCCCATGCCGGTGACCCCGATTCATGAATGAGCTTGGGTCACCAATGGTTGACAGGGGAGGGAGAGGACTGAACATCCAGAGGACAGCTCTCCTCTCCTCTCCTCTCCGGAGGTGGGTTGGCTCATCATTCAGTCCTTGGCTGCCCCCAGGAGGTGGAGGCCTGGGGTTAACCCCAGCAGTCTGAGCAACAAGAAGGGAGAGGCTGTGATTCTGCAGGCATGTGTGCTTCCACACACATGCCTTACATGCTGCCACAGATAGGGGGCAAAGGAGAAAAGAAGAAAAGGTTTAGCATGGGCTGAATGAAGTCTTGCCTGCCTTCCTCCACCACGCCCCGTCAGCCAGTTACCTGTCCCATCTGGATGTGTGTCTCCGGGTGGCGGGGGGGGGAGGATGGTCCTTCCTTTCCCAGCCCTGCCATGGGGGGTCTGTAGGAGATTTCAGGCATGGTGAACCAGTGCAGTGGGGTGCAGAGCAATAGGTATGGGGCAGATCTGAGAGCCCTCCCACACTGACCATGGAGAAAAACGTCTATGGCAAAAGAAACATAGAACCATAGACAATAATAGCATAAGAAGACCATTGGTCTATCCTGCCCATAAAATGCTAACAAAGCTGGATCCTATTGTCAATACAGGGTTGTAACTCTCACTATCTACCCCGGGCATCATCTACCCTGCTTGCCTTACATTACACCGTGGACAGTTCTTTGATCTTTCAGCCCACCTCCAAGACAAAACCACTCTGAACTGGTTGTGTGTATTTGTAATCTGTCCAAATGTTCCCCCAGCTTATGCTCTGCAGGCTGCTGGCTGAGTAGACCAGCCATTTATTTATGATAAACACTAGCTTCTTTCAGAAAAAGATGTTCAGCCAGTTGTTACCCAAAACATAGAAGGCCATATTCACAAATGACTTGGGACTAAGTCCCACTCTACAGTTCCATTTGGGGACTGAACTCTCTGCAGCTACAGAGATTTGTCTTCTCAATCTGCTGCAGCTATGGGAGATGTTATGCCTGATCTCACCAGGTGTAACATGTTTCTGCAGCAGGGGTAACCACCTGAAAGTTGCTGTATATCATTAAGCCAGTTGTAAACTGACTCCACCTTTGTGAATACCGCGGCTATGAGAAAAACTGTGACTCTGCAAGTGGCACTTAACTTGTGCCAGGTTTACCCATAGCTGTGGGGATTTGGGGGGCTTTGTGAATCCACCACAGAGTCTTTTAGAGCCTAAGTGTTCAGCTTTTCACATCCCAGACTGTTCCCATCTGTGAGAGGCATACATTAGGAACATGCAGTTTCTCTCTCCCTATATATCCCAAACCTTCCTACTTATTTTACAGAGAAAATAGATAATAATAAAAAAAAATGCTGGTTGTCACAAGCACATATACTAAACTGCCTCTTGCAGACACAGTAGAAACAACATTGTACAGATGAACATGCACAATAAAGACCTGCATACTTTCTGTCATAAGATCTTGTCTTTGAGTTCTGATACACAGGAAAGCTCCTCCTGGCCCAGTCCCCAGCCTTTCCACCCTAGGAGTGTACTTGGAAAAGTCCTTGAGAGTTAACATGGAGGTATGCACAATGGAAACATAAGGCAGTTGTTCCATATTGCTTGGTAGGTACTCATTTGCCCCACCACAAAATGTCTCAGTCTCTCATAGGTGGCAAAAGTATATATAGTTTGTTTCCATTCCAGGATAGTAGGGATGTTATCCAACTTTTCATTTATAGAGAAGGAGCCTCTTTGTCTTAGCACTGGCTGCTTTCAACCACCTTTGCAGCACTGGAGGGAGACCAACTGGGATGTGTTACCCAGGAGAAAGACAGAGCAAATCCACAGGATATGACACCTCTCCACCCCATGGCATGCTTGTTGCACTCCATACTAGTATGCCTGTATCCTTAGGCAGGACCACACAATATGGACCAATGCCCCCCTCCTTTGGGCCTCACACCAACAGCATCTGTAATGGTCCATGGCCCCCTAAAGACTGATGCATATGTGGTGTCCAGTACCACCTATGAAGGACCTTATTTTGAATTTACTTGTTGTGGCTGCTCCTACATATGACATGTGCATGTAGTCAGCAGTTTTCCTATTCTTGTGAGGCAAGATTAACCCCCATCTCCTCCTCCTCCCATTCATTCTGCGCTTTCAACAGACAAGATAAAGAGGGATCTTGTATAGCTGTGTATAGCTTCCTTTCCCTCTTCATTTTACTTACCCATACTGATGTTAGGAAGGAAAAACCTCCCTCCCATGGGAGCTGGTAATCCATTGTGAGATGCACCTGAAATATGCAGCAATGACACACGTATTTCCAAACTTCTTTGCTGGACCTGTCAGAACAAAATAAATTAGATTATTAAACATGGTGATAAACCAAGCTATGTTATGTAACTAAGGAAGAGTCATTAGCCCTTAAGAGTCCGGAGGAGAACAGTGCTTTAACCATTAAACCTGCAGACAAAGGGGGCTCTATAGTAGTGAAGTCAACAGAAAGGTGCCTCATGGAGATAGAGAGGCAGTAACAAAACACTGCCTTCTATTGTAGACTAGATCAGGAACCCACTGCGGTATTTAAGGGACAAATAGACATCTTCTTGAATGAGGTACACCTTGCGTGGATAATCAGTCAGGATGAAATGGATTTTCTGATGGTCAATCACCCTGTTAGGGCTAGTATATATACCTTACCAAAAATATACAAAAATTTGTTGGACCCCCCCCCCCCCGGATGCTTGATAGTATCTGGAATAGGCTCACTGAAGAGCCTTTGTCAAAATTCATGGATGCACATATCAATAAATATGTAATCATGTGCCCTTTGTATATTAGAGACACTATGAAGATACTGGGCATACTGGGGGACATGCAACTTAAACAGGATTGGTACATGGTATCCTTGGACATGACATCACTGTACACCAATATACATTATGAAGGGGATCTTAGTGCCTTATCTTATTGGATGGAACAGGATCAAGAACTAAGTAACTCCGAGAAACAATTTTTAATATAATGTGCAGAACATGTATTAATGAAAAACAGTTTTGTCTTTCAAGGGCACACACTATATCCAGACTAAGGGCACTGTAATGGGGGCATCTTTTCCTCCCAACTACCTCAACCTCTATTTGGGTCTATGGGAAACAGAAATAGTCTAGGACAATCAGGTCAATTCTTTTTATGATAGGATTGATATCTGGGGTCGTTATGTAGAAGACATATTCATAGTGTGGCATGGCATGAGGGGCGAAGTGGATGAGTTCATCACATACTTGGAAACAAACAATGTGAACTTGAAATCATTTTGTACAATGTGACACAGAGTCAATTACATTTATGGACCTTCGCATTTAAAAAAATTCTGATGGTACCTCAAGAAATATTGTAAAGAGACAGATCAGAACTCTTTCCTACATGCATCTAGTTGCCACCCACACCATTTATTTGTCAATATCCCTAAGGCTTCATTTCTTAGGATCCAGAGAAACTGTACTGAAATTATTGACCATCTTGTCCAGGGGATGGAAATGAAACAAAGATTTCTTAACAGAGGATATGGTGGGCAAATAGTGAAAAGAGCCTTCAATGAGTCTTTTGATGTGAACAGGGAGGATTTACTGGCTGTTAAGCCTAGGGGAAAGGAGTGAACCCAGAATGCACTTTGTGACTACATACACTAGGCATTCACATGAAATAGAAAAAGTGATTAGAGAAAATTGGGATATGTTACAGTCTGACCCCTTGCTAAAGGAGGCCACTGCCCTCCCCCCAGGATATTGTACAAAAGGGGTGTAAACCTCAGGGATAGGCTGGTACTAGTTACCAACCAGTATCACATGATACTCCTGATACAGGCGAATGGTGGCATAATCACCCATGTGGATCTTATCCCTGTGGCAATTGTAAGTTCCCCCGCCGGCCTACGGCTCCACGATACTGGGCTCCTCTAGTAGGCTCCTGCCGCGAAAACCGCTCACCCGCCCTTTCACCCCCGTATTTTCACACTCATCGATCTGTCCAGCCTGCGTATGGTTTCCATGGACACGGTCTCATCCCTCAGCCCCCTGCCGCCATTCCCATCATATCCCCTAACACTGACTTTCGCTCTACACCCCAGTTAGACCCATTTGCTCTAACTCCACAGCGCCTGACTCACTCCCGACTGAGCACCGACTCCTGCCTGGGAACAGTACCACAACCCCGGGTACTTGCCGCACCTAGCTGCTGATGCCGCTCCCACTGCACTCTCACCCCAACCCCGCTATCCTAACTCTCCCTGCCAACTTCGGGTTCCACTAACCTGGCTCTCTTGAGTGGTTCTGCTGCTAAAGTCACCCTGTGGCCGTCTTCACTTCCGATCCCCTTCCCTGCAGCTCTCTCTAGCTGCCACACGGATCCATGGACTCGGTCTCTTCCTGTAGCCTTCTACCGCTTATGCCACCATATCCCCCTCCCCCAGACGTATACTGTAAACCCCTTGCCCCATCCAAATGTTCCCCCGCTTCACTCCTCCTCTGGCTGCCGATGCCTATCATGTCCTTTCCTGCCCTGTTTTCGCACCACCTTTTACCCCTCTATAGCCCCACTGCAGGTGGTGTCTCTCCTGCCTCCAGCTCTGCCTGAACCACTCTCTCCCCCCACCTTGACCATGTGCCGCCACCATCCATTCACCACCCCACACCCAGAACCCCCGTCCTGTCTCCTTCATCCCTGCTGCCACCTTAACCACTTAACCGCAAGGTTGCCTCTCCGCACTTCTTTACCTGCTCACCCAGTTCCTCCCCTGCTCTCTCCCTCCCCTGACCCACCTGTCCTTTGGATCTGCCCTGTATACCTTTAGCCACTCACTAAATGCTACCTGTACACTGTAAATCTGCTGTTTTTCTCTTGACCTGTTGATTGTCACTGAAGCTGTACTCCTTTATTGCCTTTTACTGAAAACTGTTCTCTGTACTGTTACTGCTTCCCTGTATTATGTAAATGAACTCTGTATTGTTACTGTACCTCCCGGGTCGTGCCTGAAAATAGTCACCTGTTTGGCTAGAGCACCTACCCCGTAAACAAAAACTAAATAAATAAAAAAGTTTTGCCTATCAATCATTAAAACAAAGACACTGACCACAGTTAATGCTAACCAAACATATGAAATGAAGTTCTTTTGTAGCTGTGTAACTAATAATTTAGTGTACATGGCACTATGCTAATGTGATGCTTTCTATGGGGGTAAGACCACATTAATGTTCAAAATTTGCATAGTGGAGCATTTACATAGCATTTATGAAGACGATGATAAAGAATGCCCTAGACATGCACTGTAAGAAGTACAAAAACTTAGGGAGGAATCATGTTTTTAAATTCTGTGAGGTTGAGAGGGTGGCTTTGGGACCCATAGGGGGTGATTGAAATCTCTGGTTGATACAGAGAGAATCCTCCTGGATTGATGTCCTGTACAGACACAGGCAATACCTCTCTCTGGGGGCCCTCTGCCTCTCAGTCAACAGCTCCATCATATCTACTATTGACTATAGACTAGTGGTCTATGGGACAGCAACATATACAGCACTCAGGAGGGTTCAGACTGTGCTCAACAAAGGCTGCAGACTCACCCTGGATGCTGAGCATGACACATACATCTGTACTCTGTATGAATGTGCCAGTTGGCTGTCATTAAGAAATTGGGTCAAATTCCAGACTTGCATCCTAAGGAATTAGGCTCTATTGGGTAAAACACCACCTTGTGTAGGCAATTTGATCGAGGTGGTCAACTTGTTACAGGTCACCAGGGGAGGACTAGAGGGGCCTTGGCTATCCCCTTCCATCGCACCTCGCTTGTGCAATGTGCATTTGCCTACTGGGCCCCTCTGTGGATGAATGAACTCTCCGAGCAGCTGTTGTCCACCAATTGTCTGGCCCAATTCAAAACTAACCTCAAACAGCACCTAATAACATTCTCTAAGTGCACCTGCCCCCAAGTCCAGCCACACCCACTCTCCCTGCCCCCCAGCAAGCACTAGGCAGGCCTCAGGTATCCCCTTCCTCTCTTCCTTCTGATGACTTGCCTCAGCAATCAGTTCATGTCATGCTCCTTCAGCACCCGCCACCCCACCTTTCCCCTCCCCAACTCCCAGTCCTGTTAGTTTCCTGAATAGTCACTACTAATTCAAGCTGCCTGACCATGCCCCCTCGCACCCCACCATTTACTCTAGCACGTCTTCTCCACTCATTCTCCCCTCACCCCCAATTTCTGTCTATACCTTATCACCCTTCTTCCCCCACCCTCCACCTCCACCGCAGTACCTGCCTCTCTCTCATACCTCCTTTCTTCACCCCACTGCCAGCTGTCTCTGTCCCTCTGAACTACTGACAATGCACTTTGTGGCTGATTATCCCCCCACCTCATAAAGTGTTTTTCTTGTTATGTAAACTTGCACCTATGTTTTGAGTTATTCTGTAAGTTCTGAATCCAAGCTGTATCAATCATTGTGATGTACCTTTGGTTTCTCTTATTGTACTTTGTTTTGTAATCTGTGATGTGGAACCTTTGCAAAAAAGTTTGCACTCAAAAATCTTTTCTGAATCACCAAGTAAGTAAATAAATAAATAAAATACACATTGGACCCACTGGGCTTAAATGAAATGATTGAAATTTTAAAAGGTATTAGAAAATGATGAACTCCAATTTGTTTTTCTTGCTATTCTCATCATACAATATGTGTTCTTTTTCCAGGGTGCAAGAGGAGAAATAGAAGCTTTACCTCCAGAACGGACATTTAGATATGGGAAGAACCTGATAAAATTCTGCAGTAATGTCTCATATCCATTGGATCAGTTTTAATAGATTGATTACAGATAGTGTTTTTTTATATTTATTGTCTATTAGTGTTTATATAAGTCATGGTTTGGTGAGCACTGAGTGCCATTGCAATTATATTTAATGTGTGCACTGTGTCTTTAATTACACTCCTTTAAAAGAGCACTTTGTGATCAGCTGGCCCTTCTCCTGATGATGCATTAATGTACGAAACCAGTAGAGGTTTCTGTGGTGACTCATGTTCACTCTATGTGGCAGTATGTATGTTTTTATTGTTTAATAAATATGCATTTTTAACACAGTGGAGTGGTGCTGGTATTGCTTTTTCTCTCTTTTTGTTGGGAAGGCCAGATTAACTAGAAAGGGATTTAAAAGGGGCCAGTACATACTTTTCTGATTCCATGCTCATCCACAGAAAATTCCTGAACAGATGCAAACCATTGCAAAGATCTGAATTTTTGATATTCTCCGTGATGACCAGTAATCCAGGGGAGTTCCCACGTTTTCTGCTTCCAGTGCACCCTAAGCATTTATCTATAATACTGCACTGATCTTTTCTAAAACTGGAGTGGTAAAAATGTACATTTAAGGTCAGTTTAGACTTTTCTGTTTTTACAGTTCCTATAATTTACAATCCTGTTTATTTCTATTTTCCTAGTGTGTACATTCTGTAGATAATTAGTATGTAAGCAATAAGACATGAGGGTGTGTGCATTAGACACTTCTAACACATTGCTAGGGGAGTGCGTTCAGCCCCTGACAGTGCATTAGAAGTTTGTAATGCACACCTCTGGAGTGTCTTATTGTGCTTATAAAATGGCTCTTTGTATTTTAAATGCATGTAAAAAGTAAAGTTTTTTTAAATTTTAAAAATAGAAAAAAATGTAAATCTTTAGGGCGGGATATTCAGAAATGCACTGGAGGCAGGCGTTAGTGGGGCGCAGCACAATTCCACTGCACAATGGCACAACTGGCGCAATATTCAAAGGCTGTACATGACAGGATGTGCATGTGCAAAACGGCTGATTATCACGCCCATTGCGCCATTGTGCAGCCAGGGATGCACCAGGGAGCATGCCATGAAGTGTAATAGCGCAACCAGGGATGCACAGGGGAGCAAGCCAAGAAGCACAATAGCAGCAACCAGTGACTTGCAAAGTGCAGAGGTGCATTTGCCAGGACACACATGGAATGGCAACAGGCACAGCAGGTGGCAAGCCACAGGGGTGGGAGGGTCCACTACTAGGGCACAGAGCATGCCAGGTGAGAGGCATGGCAGGCACATGAAGGCACACCGCCCAGTAAGCACGAGGTGGCAGTAGGCCCCTGACCACGTGCTCCACAGTGGTGCAAGGAGGCAGGGTGGCAACAACGGCTTCTGCTGCACAGGCACTTGAAACCCCTACAGGGAGGCTCAGGACATGCCACCTGTACCACAGCCAGCAAAACACAGGTGAACCGCGCACAAGGCACACCCCATATGACCGGAATAGACAGGTCATGCCATCCCAACCATCCAATGGAGGAACACCACCAGGTATAACCCCCAGTTCACCCCAGCCATCCCACACAGCAGCCATGCACACCACTGCAGCATGGCTCGACATGCTAGCTGCAAAGCAGACACTGACACAGACACAGACAGTTAACCATAAAATATTGTATTTCAAAAGGTATAAAACAACTATATACACATATACATGGAACAGGGTAATTGGAATGGAGAAAGGTGGGACCAGTAACAAACTGGGAGGTCAGATAAGGGAGGCAGGGGGACAGGGGTATTGGCAACTGCATGGGACAAGGGAGGGTGAGGGAGAGGGCTCAGTGAAGGGAAACAGATGCAGGCCAATGGGCCCTATGGCCATCCATGGCCCATTGGAGGCCGATGCTGGTGTCAGTGCCACTGTCTGTGCTATGACACTTCAAGAAGCCGTACCACCTGGAGCGTGGCAGGAGCCTTGCATGCACATCAGGGGGATGGACACCTAGGACAAAGGAGTAAACACAGTATGAGTGCATGCCTGGAACACTGCAGCCCACCTGCCGTGCACAGTGGGCATCGGTGACATGCGCCTCTGGGCTGGCAACAAGACACCCACAGTGAGTGCGCTCGCACAAGTCACCTTCCCATGGACCCACAGCCATGCAGCACACTGCACACCATCACCACCCATGTGCCGCACACCACCGCCATAGCAGGCAGGTGACATGGCTAAGCAGCTGGATGGCAGTGGCACAGCCAGGACCTGGGTGCACCCACGTCCCACCTGCAGCAGCCAACCACATGTGCGATGGCCATGGCACAGTGCAACGGACACTGCAGGCAGTGCACAGCTGGAGAGGACATGTGCACATAGGGTTGGGTTCCACCTCCACCCCCACTGCCCACCCTGCACAACAATGTAGCATGGAACTGTGCCTACCTGCATGCTGTGGTGCACCTCATGGCTGTCCAGCAGCACTGCCCATGCAGCCTGCATCCTGTGCACTGCTCCCTGCAGTGGCCCACCCTGGTCCGGCAACAGCACCAGTGAGATGAGCCCCTCTCTGATCTTCAGGGCCTAGGCGGGAAGTATGGATAAAGACACATCAGTACCTGGCAACACCACAGGCCCCCCCCCAGTGTGACACCCTGCCCAGCATGTCAGTGGCGCAGTGGCACAGGGCACCCATGGTGAGACATCATGGCCAGCTCAACTTGCAGCCCCAGCCCCCTCTGGCAGCATGGTGTGCCAGCCTCACCGCCCCATGGACCACTGGTTGGGAATGGGCATGGGCAATGTGCACTTACCTGGCTGTGGCACGGCCCCCTCAGGACACATGCCTGTAGAGTCCAGAGCTGCTCAGGGTCTCTCCACTGCAGGTCCCCATAGCAGAGCCTGCATTGCTCGCCACTGTGCCGAGCACCTGTGGCCTCCTCCAGACCATTGGCCACCTCTTGCCACACCTCTGTCCATGGCCTGTTTTGGGGCACCTGCCCAAACAAGGTGCCAGCATGAGGCTCCACAAGGGCCATAAGGTTGACATGCTGCACTTGGGTCAAGTTAGGGGACCTGGCACTGGTATGGTGTGGCATGGCTGCAGCTAAGTCAACAATCCAAAATGGCACCCATTAGTGTGCACATGCAACTCATGCTGGGGAAGCACACCTCACACGGTGATGCACTGCCATGCCTATTGTGCAGGCATGGGGATGTGCAACATGGTCAATGCAGTGCTGCCACATGCCGCAGGGCAACCAGAAGTGCAAAGGGCAGCCATGGGGTCAAGGATCAGGCCTCGCTCCCTGCGCCACAGTGCCATTGGGCACGCCATGCATGGTGCATGGTAGTGGCATGTGGGAGCCATGGTGCATGGCCTAATAGTGCACTGGCACCATCAGCATCATGACACCACAGCTCCATTGGCACTATGGTGCCCGGGTGCCATAGGCCATACAGCCCATGAGCACCACATGTGCCATAGTGGATGGGCACTGTACTGCCATCTGCACATTGTGCTTTTGATGTGCCACTGGAGTATGCAATGGCAGCATGTGCTTGTGTGCTGCAGAGCCTATTGTGCATGTCACAAAGTTGCACCACGATTTGAACATGTGCAAGTCCATTGCCGCAATGTGCAACCACAAATATGTAAATCAGCTCTTTAGCCCATCTGTGGCACATCCACTGCATTTGCATCTCATTACAGTTGTGCAACACCTCATTTGCATGTGATGCGCTATAAAGGCACCGCAGGACTGCATAGGGTATGGACCAGTATTGCATCCTACAGAGATGAGAGGCACGCTGCGGGTCTGTCAGGACAGTGGTGTGGGAGGGTGATGTGGGACCTACCGGACTGTATTAAACAAAGAAACATAGAATTTGATGGCAGATAAGGACCTCTTGGCCAACCTAGTCTGTCCATCTTCTCAGGAACAAGCATGACCGATCGAGTGGAGGGTGAAGAGTCTGGGCCTGCACGCAAGCACAGGACCAACTTCACCAGGGCTGAGTCGGACACCAAATTTGAGGCATACCTGGACCAGGAGCCTCACCTGAGTGGCATGTCAGGCACTCCACAGACCTGGGTGACAGCACGGGAGGGTGTGGCCTGTGCTGTGAACCAGCAGGGCAGCCACCAACGTTCTGTTCAGGAGTGCAAAAAAAAGGTTGGCACAGATCAGAGGAGGATCAAGGAGAAGGTGGCAGTCATCCAGGCAGCACGTGCCACCATGGGTGGGGGTCAGCCTGCCGTGCCCCAACTGATGCCGTGGGAAGAGATGGTGGGTGCCACCATGCGGCACAGCACCATTGAGGGCGTGCCCAGTGGAGACTTCCAGACAGGTGGCAGCCCATCACTGCATGGTAGGAATGGCAGTAACAGGGGCAGGGGGGCTTGGGGTGGGGCGGTGACAGCACCACTAATGCATCTGTGTTCCATTTCTGCTCCTGAGCTCCTGCATGCAGTGGCAGGGGTTGGGGTGTCTGCCATTGGGGCAGCCCTGGACCTGGAGGACCATCCATCCACCTCCACTGGCCTAACCAGAACAGAACAGATGTCGCCCAGCACTGCTGTCCATCCGGATGCCTGTGGCTCTGTTGAGGATGAGGCCCTGGCTGTGGTCCAGCTTGATGCCAGGCATGGCATCCTGTGTGCCAAGACACAGATCAGAGTGGGGTCCAGAACCGATGATGACAAGTCCTGCATCCCAGACAGCGATGTTGTGGGCACAGAGGAGGCACCTAAACCACACACCCGTCATGGCAGCACAGATAGTGACCTGGTGGCGGTTGCCTGCCCACTGGCCTCTGTAGCTGGCATCACCTAGGCCGCCCCTGGTGTGGCACTGGCTGGTGGTAGTGGCGGTGGTGGTGCAGCTGTGCTGGCATTACCCTGTGCACAGTGGCTGGAGGGGGCAGCAGCAGTGGCTGGCTGGATGGTGTCAAAGGGGGGCCTGGGGCAGTGCCCACCGATGGTGCACTGCATGATGACCAGCCCCAGGAGGGTCCCACTGTGCAGCACCCACCATTGTGGGGGACTGGGTCATGGGGTTGGGCTACACCTGTGGGTCGGCACATTGCCCATGTGCCCCAGGGTGCCAACCCCTTGGACGAGCACACCTGTCTGCTCTGGGCCTCTGTTGAGCAGCAGGTGCTGGTCGTGGCAGTGGTGCATGCGCTCCATGCAGAGCTGCACCTGTCAGCAGAGTGGAGTGACAGGGACTTTGACCTGCTCCTGGAGGAGAACACACAAATGTGGGTGGCCACAACTGCAGCCATGGATCATCTCACTGCTGTGGTCATGGCCAGCCTGGCACCACTGGCCTCCCTTGTACGTGGTCATCCACTGCATACCCCACAGAGTGCATTTTCCACCCCTCGGTCATGGTGTCATTCAGCGCCCACTGTGTCTACACCGAGATCCGCTGTGGGCATTCTGCGCACGCCTGGAGCAGGTATGTTTGGGAGCTTTGTTCAAAGCTAGCATCACAGTCTACTTGACTTTTAGGTGAATAAAGCAGACTATATGGCAGCAACAAGTACTCACAATTGAAGCGCCTGATCATAGGGCCGAGACGCTAGGGTTGTAGTTTTTCTCCAGTCATTAAACTGCTATCTGTACTTGGATTGCTGCCATATAGTCTGCTTTATTTCACCCTGAAGTTTGAGTAGACCATGAGTGCTACAAGCTTTTGAACATATTTATCTTTTTTGGGATTTACCTTCCTTATTGTATTAGCACCCGGGAAATCACCTGCGATGCACCTTCATTTCTATTTTTGTGTTTGGGAGCCTGCAGACACCTGCGAGGACCCAGTCGCATTCCTGCAGTGTCACCCCTTGGGGACAGTCTGCGACACACCCTGAGGCCAATGCTCAGCCTGTGTCTGCTGGGCAGTCTCAGCGGGACTGTCCTCATGTCCATGGTGGCTGTGCTACTGTGTGGCATTCCTGAACTGCCCACCTCTGCTGTATGCTGCTTCCCTGTGAGCACATTGGTGTGCCGTGTGTGTCCCATGGATGTGGCTTCTGTGGTCGACCTGCACATGGACCTTGTGATCACCCGCTTGGCTGCTGGCCACTGTGGCATGTGCATGATGATGCCAGCATAGCGCTGACTGCCACTGTGCATCAGTGCTCAGCGTCTGACACACGCCTGGTGCCCACCTCTGGGTGGGGGCATGATGGGTCCTGTGTGCATGTGCGTGTGTGTGTGTGTGTGTGTGCGGGGGTGCAATGGGGTGTGTGGGTGGGGTGTGTGGGGATGTGCTGAGTGCTGCCATGGTGTCCAGACTCACCCGGGTCCATGCTTCCCTCCAGCTAAGCCTGGCACAGGTCCCACCCATGCATGCCTGTCTACTGTGTTATAGGCCCTGAGCCATGCATGTGGCCATGTTCACCTACCTGTGCACTCCATAGTGTTCCTCTACAATTGCATCCCAGTGCTGCTGGGCCATCCTGGTCAGCCGGGGATCCCTTCACCCAGGGGGGCTGCCCACCACCTCCAGATCCGGCAGCCACGTCGTCCCCACCACTGTCCCCCTCTTCAACCTTGACAGCTATCCCACAGTTTGTGGCCATGTTGTGTAGTGTACAGTAGGCCAGTAATAGGCTGCAGGCCTTTGAGGGGCTACACTGTAGGGCACCACCAGACCAGTCCAGGCAATGGAACCAAGCCTTTAGAAGCCCAAACACCCACTCAACAATGGCCTGTGTTCTGGCATGTGCCTCATTGTATCACTTCTGTGCTGGGGTCAATGGGTGCCAGTAAGGGGTGAGCAGCCAGGTCTGGAGTGGGTAGCCACTGTCACCTGTGTGTGGAGATGTCTGGTTAGCATGGTGGACTGTGTCAGTGCACCCCTCAACCATCCCGGCCACACCCCCTGGAATCTCTGCCCTGGCGTAGCCCACACCCTGCCCTGTTGTTTCCAGCTTCCCACTTCCACAACATATTCACCAACTAGATAGCTGGTGGGATGTCCTCACTCTCGAACCTGTGGCACAGTGCTGACTGGTGCCAGATGAAGATATCATGTGCTCCTCTGGGGTGTGTGGCACAGACATTGATAATGCACCCCCTGACATTGCACACCACCACTTGGTGCTTGACACTGGGGTAGCCCTTCCTGCTCATGTACACTACCCCCCATTCAGGTCAGGTGGTGCACGAATGCCAACATGGGTGCAGTCAATGGCACCTAGCACACCAGGCAAATGTTCCACCCTGTGGCACTCCTGCCTGTTCGCAGTGTGCTCTGCCTGTGTGCTGGGGAAATGAATGTACTCCACAGCATGTGGCAGCAGTGCACTAAGGAACTGTGTGAGGAGCTGTGAGGCAGCTGACTGGGTTATGCCTCTGGTGTCCCCTGTTGGTCTCTGGAAGGTATCCGTGGCAAACAGGCACATGACAGTTGTGACATTTGTCTCCACCAACAGAATTGCCCTGTTCAGACTGTACTACCCCATGATCTCTGTATCACTGTACTGTTTGAAGGTGGTGCGGGCACAGTACTGCCTGTTCTGGGCATATCACTGATGGGCCCTTCCACGACCATGCTGGTCTACAAGCTGCCTCCTCAAGCCCCTCATTACTGCCTCCATCTGGAAGACAGCACTGGCCATGGCCTGGGTTGTCCTTCTCCCCCCAAGCAGCTGTCTCCCCAGAACCCTCCGGCTGTGTGTTGCTGCCTTTGCCCCTGCACTGGGTGCACTTCTATGTCATGGCTGCTTGGCCAGTGGTCTGTGGGCTGTGGCCTCCGCCTTCCACCTGTCCTGGCCCCTGTGCAGCCCCCCCCATGCTGAGTGTCATAGGCACTCACTGTGTGTTGCCTTGGACTCTGTCTCGTGTGCACACACACACACACACACACACACCACACACACACCCTCTCACTGACTCTGGCAGTGTCACACTCCCTGGTCCACAATCTGTGCCTCTCCCAGCCTGCCACCTTCTCTCTGTGGCTCCTCTCCTGCTGTTCAGCCTGCCCGCTTGCTCTCCCTCTATGTGGCTCCCCTCTGGCGCAAGCCTCCTTCCCTCACTTGCTCGCCTTTTTATGGGCTCAAGTCTGCTCTGCGCATGTCCCGTTTGCTCTGCGCGTGTGCCATTTGTCTGCTGTTGAATTTCGCACTGTGCCACATATTCATGGCTATTCCCCCTGCGCTTTCACATGCATTCATTGCCATTGTGCATTGGTGCATTGGAACATGCACTGCGCATCTGCTGCCACCGAATATTGCTCTCTGGCGCATTAGCACAGTTACACCAGCGCAACCCTGTTGCACATTGCGTAACTGCTCTGAATATCCCGCGCTTACTGTCTTTAATGTAAAATAGCTCCTCTGCCTGTAATAGTTTATGGTAACTTTTTTGTCCCACTGTGGTCACCATAGTTGAAGCTAATTTCTATTGCTACCAGGTGCCTCCCACACAACTGTTGACTACCCCCAACTACACACACTGGCACATCCTGTTCACTTGATATACAACATGTCTGTGTATTGTTTTAAATTTTGTTTAGTTATTTATTTATTTCTTAACTTTTCTCTGAGTAAGAAGTGTGCAAGCATGCATTTTGGACTGTTGGGTGAAAGAAGATGATAGCAGGTGCAGCATTTGTTGCACTGGTAAGTTTAATAGAACCAAAATTCTGATAATTATTGATGATAATAATTCTTCTGCTATGATTTGTGTTTCTGCTGTAATTATCTTCCTATGAAATTGTACTGTATTTGACATTTTTCACTGTGAATTTGCTGTAATTGTTCTGTACTTTATTTCTCTGGTTGCTGTCCCGGATCGTCCTGGAAAATGGGACTGCTTTGTCTCAGTGAACTTACTTGGTTACCAAAATTCAAATAATAAATAATAAAAAAAAAAACATAAACCTGCTCACTGTAACAAGAATTGCATCTGAGAGCAACCAAGTGGCAGTTTGTATTGTAAGGAGTGAAAGGACTCCACTATGGGTTCTTGTAAGAGGTAAACAAGTGGAAGGAATGACAGACAGTGGTAAATCATGTAATAAACAAGCTTATTACAAAAACACAGACTTATAATGTGCAATAATAAATACTGGGAGAAAACAAGTTCCCCTATGTCTAGATGCAGCAATTCTCAGCAAATCTTTCTAGAACCATGCTTCTTATAGTGAGTTAAGGAAAAAGATGCAACAGTTCTCATTGGCTGAAGCAAGTGGTACCATTACATTGCTGGATAAAAAATGTAGAGTCAGCAGGAAGAAAAACATTATGTTATACATAAGCTATAACATTAGATAGAACAAAGACAGCACAGAAATTGTAGCAGGTGCAAGGTCATTATGGTGCAAAGCAGTGACAGCAGAAATACAAGAATACTTTGGAAAAAAAGATATGATTAGGCCCAAAGCACATATGCCTCATATAAGCAAATAAACATTACATATAACAGAAAACTAAGAAACAATACTGTAAAATAAATGTATACTGTATAGTGTATACACTTAGCAAGCATGATCCCTAGTACCCATGTTTGTATAGCGGATACCCATTATTACATATTAGTGCAATACAGCAATATTACAATAAACATCTGTCATTGGCGTGTGCATGACGGTGGAAGGGGTGTGGGACCCATGGGCAACATTCCCCTTCTTGTTGCCTCAAAAGGGCAACTTACCGCCATAAAGTGGTTGGAATTGTTTACAAGCCTGAAGCACGAGTCTTGTAAAGGAATGTTAATAATAATATTGTATGAGAGCACACCGAAGACAGTAAAGCATTAGTATTAATAATATACGATAAAAAATAAAACAGGGTTACATGTGTGATGGATAATCACAGACTGAAACCTAAAAGGAGACAAATATTTATGTAGTTTGTAAAAAGCAGATAGTCAGGGTTACTGTCAAAAATGGGCCTGTTCAGGAGTTGGTACAGGGGTGGTCACAGATGGAGCATAAATGGCGTGTTTGTAAAACATAGTGCAGAACTTAGGGATGTCAACACCACAATTGAAATAGCTGGAAAGATGTTAACATGTGATACCACATAGAACACAATATGATATAACGATGTCTGTTGATGAATAAGAGTTGATGGAAATCCACTTTGAGAGTGGTTAATGTAGGTGCTGCCTGGTGTTGAGGTGTGGCACACTCTTGGAGCCTGATTGAAGAAACTGTTGATAATGTGTCTAGACAGATAGGTCCTTATAAAACATACATGACCAATTTAGGAAGTTCATATGTGTAACAGTCCATAGAGTTCCTCATTTGCAGAAAGCTGGTAAGCCCACAAGGCACATGGGGCCATGCAGATGGTAATTGAAAGATGAAACACCATCACAGTAAGAAAGTCAGTGCTCATATTGCTGGCTGCTGGATGGATAGATTGGCAGACGCCTTATCAAGGGGTGCATTAGATTGTGCATTGAGTCCTTTAAGGAAAATCCACACACACTGGGGTAGCATTTGTGTTGTGGTAGTTGATTGCACCTTGGCACAAAGATTAACAATTTATAAGTAATAATCAGTCTGTATAAGGTGCCAGCCAGGCTTGGAAAGAGCAGCAATGGAGAAAATGGATGTCTTGCTTGAAGATCAACTGAAGAGGAATCTTCTTGCTGAAGTTAGGGGGTTGCCCCTACCCGAGGCTTCACTTAGTAGTAGGCAGACACAATAGGCTTGATTGTATAGTCTGAATGGGTTGGACCTGATTTAGTTAATTTAAATGTTTATAAACAGGTGTAATTTTGCTGAAAACATTATACTTGCAAAGGTAATAATATCATGTTTCATGCAGTAGTCCTTATATGGAGCCAGTCAGGCACAAAGATGGTAATGACATTGAAGCTGTGGCAGCTGTTTTCTTTTTAGGAAAAAGATGAATGTTTTGGTAGCTTAGATGAAAATGTTACTGCTGTTGTACATGGAGATGTTGTGTGTGCCACACCATGGAAACCTGCAAACTTGTAAAGTGTATTAGAAACTGACTTAAGAACACATAAATAACAATCTTTTAAACCAATGACTTTTTTTGTCTTGTAAAGAGTGGTATGACACAGCCTAAATTTTTGACAATTGTGGAAAGAGAAAAATAAAAATGGGGCATCAACTGCACAAATGTGAGTGCAGACCGAGGTCCAAGAATACCATTTGACCGTCTGTGAATCCATGACAATGTCGTGGTTACACCCTGCTTTCAAATCGCAGAAGAAGATATGACAGTGATGAACATGATTTACCTGTCTATGTATTGCTGGCAGGCCTAACTGAGGCCTGTGTTATAAAATCTTGTAATGTTATTATAACACACTCTAAACATATAGTTTATGGCAATATGCCCGTTACACTATGCAATAGTGGGACAAAAATATATATTGTTGGCCTGTACCAACTAATAATAGTGCCTATTGCACCTGTGACAACTGAAAGGGTCTACCTTCTTTACACTGTATAGTGAAATATTTTATCCTACCTCCCCTGTGTAAGGCACTAGAATGTATAGTCACTGATCAACTTACTGACCACCTAAATAAATATAACCTTCTATCCAGACAGCAGTACGGTTTCCGTAAGGGTCATAGCACAACCACTGCCCTCCTTGAATGTACCTCCCATGTCCACTCAGCCCTGGACCATGGCCACCTCACAGGCGCAATCTTCATGGACCTATCTAAGGCATTTGATACTGTAAAACATGCCCTCTTACTGAACACAGTGGCTTACACATGTTTCTCCAATGACACCATAAACTGGTTCACCAGCTGTCTGTCTGATAGAATGCAGATAATCAAGGTAGGCCCTGTCTCTCCCCCCACCTCCCAATCCGCTCTGGTGTCCCACAGGGCTCCATACTTGGTCCCCTACTTTTCAGCCTATTCCTCAACTCCCTCCCATCGCCATGCCCTGGAAATCTGTTCCTATATGCAGATGATGTGGTCTTGTTCGCCTCTGACCCGACACCCCTCAAACTCCACCAAACTCTCCAACACTCTTTCCGTGAATCCAAAGACTGGCTCACCACCGAGCATCTTATTATCAACTATAATAAGACAAAAGTCATGATATTCGCCCACCCTCAGAACCCACTCAAGGACCTCTGCCCCCAATTTCTCACTGCCAATCAGACCCCCTTAGAACATGTAAGCAGCTTTAAATACTTAGAGATCATACTAGACCCCGCCCTCAGCTTTATTCAACATATCCTACACCTATCAACAGCCCTTAGCTCCAGACTAGGTGTACTCTACCGGTACAAATACTGCCTCACCCCTGAAGCATTACAACTTACCATAAACTCCTCGATCCTCTTCCTGCTAGACTACAACATCCTAATCTACAGTGCTGCACCATCCACAACCCTTAACAGACTCTGATTCTTGCTTAATAAAGCCTGCCGTCTCATCCTTGGATGTGATCGTTTCACACACTCCTGCTCCCTTTACAGTAACACAAACTGGCTAAACCTAGATAGCAGAATCAGGTATCACACCTGCCTTATGACCAAAAAGGTATTACTAGGCCCCACCCCACCTACCTTAGACCAAATTATCCTCCCAATACCACCAGGCAAAGCAATATGTAGCTCAAACAAGCAGCTGCTATGAGTACCCTGAGGCCAGACTTCCCAATTCCAGTGAACTTTCAGTTACAGAGCCCCTTCCCGGACTAACTCACTCCCAAGCCATATAACTAATGAAATAAGGCTTGGCCCTTATAAATCTGAGCTAAGGGAATACCTTCGGGCCTCTAACCTATGTGACTGCCCTTGACATCCCCCCAGGATTGACTTAGGCCTCCTTCAACTAACTATTATCGGGTTCCCGTACCTAAATGCACCTATGAAACTATATGACTATTAGCCTTCTACAGAACCTTCTGTAACTATTATGGCTGTGCTAAAGTCCCTAAACTTCTGTTAGCCATCTACTGAACAATTATATAACTTCTTTGACTGTTATTTGTAATGTGCTGTAATCTGTAATCAAGTACTGTCCCTGTACCTTTTATGTATGACGTGGAACCTATGTAACTGAGTCTCTGACGCAAAGGCCTTTTCTGAATATTACAATAAATATATAAATAAATAAATAAAAAATAAATAAAAAGTACTGAGTGAGGTAAGGCCTACTATGGAACCTTGAAGCTTAGGTTCTGGAGCAGAATCTAAATTCTGCCATATTATAATTGTTAAGATTTAAAATTACAAAACATGCATAGAGTGCATTTTATTTTCCAGGGGTCTCTGGAAGTGATGACACAAACAGGGCATTCATTTATCTGTGGTTTTGCTTGGAACATAGTGTAGGGGTGGGTCAGCAATGCTAGCCCCAGTATTTACATTTGGTTATGGCCTGGGCAATACAAACATTCATAAATATGGAGCAGTTTTGTGAATAGACACTTGATTAAGTGTAGCAAGATGTATATCAAATCATAATAGCATAAACATAAATCATAAACATGTTTTGCAATAGAACAATATTAGTATTGAGCATAATGCATAAAATACATTTTAAACTACAAACAAATGTAGACTGCAAGTTTAGTTTAGAGTCCAGGAATCTTAGAGCATTGTGAATTCATTTGTGTTGACCATGACCATGGAATAAGTTGCAGAGAGAGTAGGACACAGTTTAAGATTGTAAATTGCAGTCCTTGGTAAAAATTACTTGGTTTTGGTTGAACAAATTATTTGAGCAATACACCACTCTGTTTTTTTGTTAACTTGTAAGGCTTTTTCCAAGGTATACAATGCTTTAGCACTTTGAAATTATAGAAACTTGTTTGTGCTTACAGAAGGCAGATGATTGCATCCATTGCTGTAAGGCTATAGAAAGTTGATTTGTATTTGTCTGAACAGGATAAAAAAAAGCTGAAAAGACAATCAAAAGATATGAATATGTGGAAATACATACACAATCCCCTCTACCCAGCTCGGCTGGACTGAGCTGGGTTATACTGTTAGAATACATTGGATCTTTTCAAAACCTGTAAATAACAAATAGTTATTAGCAAATACACATTTTGTTTTATTTTTCCCTATGGGAAGAAAGTGGCATACCTTGCAATCTCTATGGGTGTTGCACTGGAAGGAAGGGTATTATGGTGTCCCCCCCTCAAGCTCCTACTATGGTAAAACAGGAAGCTCAAGCAATGTAGCAACAAAAGGTTTGCGCTGTTGGCAGTGATGTGGATGCTAAAACAGAAATGGTCTGACAATTTCAGTAGCCAGTCATGCAACACCTTAAAAAGGTGTGCACTGGATAAATGGTAATGGTGCGGCCCCAGTGCTTTTTTTTAATACACATACAATTGCAATTATTTTAGGAAAGGTGGCTTTATACATTACCAGAAGATGGGGAACTTTCTTTTTCCTAGGAGAAAGAAAGAAAGAAAGAAAGAAAGAAAGAAAGAAAGAAAGAAAGAAAGAAAGAAAGAAAGAAAGAAAGAAAGAAAGAAAAAGAAAGAAAACCACAACATACACAATCCTGAAAATAAAACAAGATTATTTTGATAGGATAAAAGAAGCAAAGCGTCCCTGGGTTCCGTTATCTTAAGTATTACAAAATGTCAGCTGAGTCGATAAAAGATCCGGAGTGATGGTAATACCGTATGTACGTATATCTTAGAATGCATTTTTAAAAGAAAAAAAAATTATTACATCATGGTCACACATAAAAACAAAAGTTATTGGTTTTAACTGTAGATGGTAAACTTTTTTTAAAAACAGCTGTAATATTTCTTTTTAACAGTATACTGTATATATAAAAAAATTACCGGGGGTGATGAGTCACCACCCTCCCTTAAGTGTCTTTCATAGTATGGGAATCATGTGATATTGTTTAGGAACAAAGAACCTGTGCTACAACCAAGCACTACATAAAAAGGTAAAATTGTAGGGTTTATCCTTGGTATGGTTCCATGAAAACATACATCTTGTGTGGAAATGGGTGCTTTAGATAGGTTCACACATCAAGTTTGAACTGGTAGTGACAGAGAATGTTAAAACACAAGAAGGTCAAGTTACTTGCTAAAGGTCACATAGTATGAAAATGATGGCTGTCGAGAATAAAACAGCCATTTAGGTTTGAAACAGTATTGCAGTCAAGTACTGAACTGCACTAAGGTACAGTACATACCCTTTGTGAGAGAACAACAATTAATACATAGAATGTGAATTAACACAGTTATAGTACTGTATCATGGAACCAAGTGACCATTAAAATGCAATGCATTATAAAATGGCTCAATATGAAAATGGGGGATAAAATTACCTGTTCCATGAAATACAGTGCAATGGGACATCACAATGATACCAGGAGCAAAGCAAAATGGATATACATGTGTTTATGCCTCACAAATTGTGACTGTAGAAGTTTGATCCAGTGACGAATTAGGGTTAAGTAATTTGGTTGTCAGCCCAGAAGAGCTGGCAACAGTCCTAGCTCACACTTCTCAAGGAAAACTTAAATGAGACTTTTTTTTTAAATGTATAAAACAACAAGCCATTATAAGTTGAGCCCGCATTAAAAACACTGACCAGTCATAAAAACACTTTTGAGAACACAACAGAGTACATTCTAGTAACTTTTAATCTTTGTAAACAAAGACATTTTTTTAGCACATTTTTCTTTGTCAAACACCATCTGTATTGACCTACACAAACAATCAATAACATGTCATGCCCTACAGAATCCCTATAGAATTATGAGACAACAGGATTCCAACCATAAGGAAAATCATGTACAACAACCCCCTATATTACAAATATCAAAAACAACTGGCTAGCAATGACCCTGAAACATAAATAACCACACCAATAATTAGGCACGGAGCACAAAACAACTATAGTATGTACCATTGAGTTTGAATGTATTCTAAAGTGAATAGCAATAACAACTGAATAAACACATATATATCACACCCAAACTGTTGCAGATGACATTAGAACAGCTTTAAACATTTACCCAAGGTAAGCAGTGGTTCTTGAACCATAAAAAAAAAGGTTGGAGACAAAAATAGGGAGTGAACTGTAAGAACACTTACCAGATATCAATTTGAGAAGAAAAGGCTGCTTGACCTCCAGGATCAAATGGGACAGTTTTCCATTCCAAAATCTCAGATTGTGTGGCCACAAATTGAACAACAGGCAGAATGTCTGATATCTTGGTTGTCTGGATAGCTAGCATAATGAAGATGCTTAAGTTGCATGGGTGGAGGTCTGTCGGCATTTCACATTTAATAGGAGGCATTTTTAATGTCTGTAAATCCAGTCTTTTTGTTAGAAAGGACTGTGTAGGGCAAGAAAATGCTGACTTGCCTCCAATGCTGGTAGAGCAGCACATGCTTAGCACTGGGCAGAAATGTTGAGTACAGAATTTCCTATTGACCTTGTGTACAGCACAAGTCTGATTAGCCCTTTTATAGGGAGTAGACACACTGACAAACAACATAAAAGCAAGCACATGTGGGAAACTTGAAAATTAGCCTGGAGTTGTCACCTACTGCTTTCCGGTCCCCGGTAGGCAAGCAGTTGTCATGGGAGGTTCGCTGTGACTCGGTGTGGGTCTGCCACACCCGTTACCACTGTAAGTACGAGCAGGTCCAAGTAGGCAAAACAAAGATTGCACTACACTACTCGACCTTCAAAATTAATTGAAGGTGAAGCTTCCCTTGTTTAATCTCATCCCATCCTCATCACCAATATGTAAGGAGTGAAAAGACTCCACTATGGGTTCTTGTTAGAGATAAACAAGTGGAAGGAATGACAGACAGTGGTAAATCATGTAATAATAATAATAAACTTTATTTTTAATGCGCCTTTCAAATGTCAATGCACAGTACACAGCTAAAATAATTTAAAACCAATGCTGCAGTCACAGTAAAAATATACAATACAGTTAGAGTCTGTCATCCTCAACACCATAAGCCCTGTTCCATAAATACATCTTTCATGCTTGTTTAATGCCCCCCACAGTCATGCACTCCCTAATCCAACAGGGTAGAGAATTCCAGAGGGTTGGTGCCACGAACATAAATGCCTGGGACCCAGAAGATTTTAAAAACACCCTCGGAATCTCTAGCAACCCCTCATTGGCCGAGCGGAGCAGTCACTCAGGGAGGTAAGGAACCAGAAGCTCTTTCAGGTAGTCAGGGCCCAGTCCATGTAGGGCTTTATATGTCAGTAATCCAGCTTTGAAGGTGATCCACCACTGAACTGGCAGCCAGTGCAGCTCCCGCAGCACTGGTGTGATGTGGGAAGATCGAGGAGTCCCCATCAACAACCGGGCTGCGGAATTCTGCACCAGCTGCAGGTGGCAGTTATCAACCCCTGGAAGCCCAAAGTAAAGGGAGTTGCAGTAATCTAAATGCGTGGTCACAAAAGCATGGATCAATATAAGGAGGTCCTCGAATGGAACAAGGTGCTTGATCCTAGCAATGTTCCTCAGATGATAAAAGGATAACTTAACGACAGCTGAGACCTGCGAACGAAGTGTCAACTCATCATCAAGAATCAACCCTAGGTCTCGCACCTGTTCAGAGATAGGAAGCTCAGAGTCCCCAAGGAATAAACCTATGGATTGACCTGCTCCCAACCCCTCTATCCGGTGACCTGGATCCACAACTATCACCTCCGTCTTCCCAGGGTTCAACTTCAACCAGCTGGACTTCATCCAACCCTGGATTTCAGTGAGGCAGTCATTGAATACCGAGAGTGCTCTACCCTGGTCAGGTGCAAAAGACAGGTAGAACTGGGTATCATCAGCATAGCAATGAAACTTCAGCCCATACTGTCTTACAGTGTCTCCAAGGGGAAGCATATACACAGTGAACAACATGGAAGACAGCACTGAGCCCTGAGGCACCCCACAAGACAGAGATATAGGGTCTGAGGAAAAAAACCCCGACACCACCCTCTAAGTTCTACCAGTGAGAAATGAAGTAAACCATCTGTGGACCAAACTAGAAAGCCCACAGATGAATCTCAGGTGCTCAAGCAGAACCTCATGGTCAACTGTGTCAAAAGCTAATGACAGATCAAGAAGTACCAAAATGGACAGTTTTTTCTGGTCTCTCACCATCAGGAGATCATCAAGCACCCGAATCAGTGCAGTCTCGGTGCTGTGCCTTTTTCGTAAACCGGATTGGAGAGGTTCATAGATGCTATGGATGGTCAAATGGTTCTTCAGCTGTGCAGCCACTACTTTCTCAATCACCTTCCCCACAAAGAGAAGGTTAGTGATTGGTCTGTAGTTAGCGAGAGAGTCTGGGTCCAATGAAGCCTTCTTCAACAAAGGTGTCACTACTGCCTCCTTCAAGGAGCAGGGGTACTCACCAGAGTCAAGGGAGCACCAGACTATCTGCACCAGAACCGGGCCGATAGCAACGCCACAGCCCATTTTCAGGGATGTAGGACCCGGATCTAAACTACAGCATGTAATGCGCATACCCTGGACAATCCGCATAACATCCACGATTTCCAGCCGGTCGAAGGAACTCCAGGAAAAAGGAGGGATAGTGACCAAGCATTGATCTTCATCAGCTCCCATAGAGTGCACTGCATGGGTCTCTGACCTGATGTCGGCCACCTTATCAGCAAAGAACCAAGCAAGCTCATCACACTTCATTTGTGAAAAAGCTCTACGAACATACAGACAGGCTGGGTTGCACAGTTCGAAAGAGCTGAGCTGGTCGGTTCTGAGCAGCAGCAATTTCCCCGGACAGGAATTCTGCCTTCTTATGTGAAATTTCTGAGTGATAGAGTCGATAATGTTCTAGCAGTCTAAGATGGTCGGCATCTAAGCTGTATTTCCACCAGCACCACACTAACCTTCGTCCTAGTCACCACATCTCCCTCAGGTCCCCATCAAACCACGGAGACCAAGGGCGAAGGGAGAGAGGACGCACACAGATTGGAGCAATGGAATCCAGGGCTGAGGTAATGGCCTTATTATATGCCAGAACCAAAACCTCCCGAACCATGCTAGCCACCGGAAATTCTGATAGATCGAGCACCGCAGTTAGACCATCAGGAGTCACATCTCGTAAAGGGCGGTACTTGACCATCTCCACAGGGGCTGGCCTATGAAGAGGGGTGCAAAAATTGAATCACACAGTGTGATGGTCAGACCATCCGATGGGTTCCACCCGCACATCAGAGGCCTCCATCCCCAAGAGGAAAATCAGATCAAGAGAATGGCCATATTTATGAGTAGCAGAGGTAACCATCTGTGTGAGGCCCAATTAATTATCAACTGAAGGAAGAGTTGTCCAAATTGCGAGAGTTCATCATCGATCCAGGCATTGAAGTCACCCAGGACCATCAGCCTGGGTGACTCAAACACCAGGTCGACCACGAAGTCCGCCACTTCCTTAAGGAATAGCTTCTCAATCCCGGGTGGAGGGTAGATGAGAGCCAACCTATAACCCTCACCTGCTACTAAGACACATTCAAATGATCTGGTTTCCTCAACTGGGACACTTGAGAGGTCCAATTCAGTCTTAAAAAAAACTTCAACCCCCCCCCATGGTCCAATCTCAGTCGGTGTATCACCGAATACCCGGTCGCAATTGCAGCCTTAAGTATGGGGCCAGCATTACCATCCAGCCAGGTTTCAGTGATGCACGCCAGATCCGTTGTCCCAACCAGATCTGCAATAATAACAGTCTTGTTCTTAACAGATCTGGCATTGCATAACACCGCACGAGTTGGGCAGAACTCCTGGGTTGCCCCGGCCACCTGCCCACCATCAATGGTGGTGCTCTTGGGTATGGAGACCAAACAAGGTGACCCATGTTCTAGACTCCATGTCTCCCCAGGGTGTCTTCTGGGCTTAACCACCCTGATGTGAGCGCCCCGCTCTTCCACCCTCCGCTGTTCACACCCACCACCCCACCCCACCCTCCTGTGGGCAATACCCAAAGCCCGACAGTGTTGACAGGTGGAAAAAAGCAGTGGAGGGGGGGAAAAAGGGTTGAGTAGTGCATGACCTGGGGGGTGGAACAGTGATGTATATCCCAGACCCCAGACATGGCTCAGGAAGAACCAATACACTTCAAATCTAGCTTATAGACACAGATTTGTGCAAACATAAATAATATAAAACCCAACAATCTTACCCCTTACCTAAAATTCCCTTACTCACTTTCCCCACAACAAATAAAAATAATAAATGTATACAATAATAAACTTAAACAGAAGATTAATGGGGAATATTGTAAAAAACCACCCTCCAAACAAAATCTCCCACACAAACAAAAATCATACTTCATAAACTCTAAATAAATACTATAAATAAACTAAAACTAAAAACTAAAATGAATGTTAAATCACCATCAGAAGTCACTTTCAGGAAGTCCAGGTTAAAAAGATAAGACTGCATCAACATAAATGAATATACCTCCTCTCACAAGGCATGCCCAGTAACATAAAATAAAATAAAATAAAATTGCAATTTTAGTAACCAAAATTCTAAATAAACAATACAGTTTGTTAGGCCCCCAGGTCCTCTCACTACTTGGGTGCCTAAAATGACTGAGCACTCTCACTGCTCAGAACATCCAACATAAACTGAGTAAACAATATAGTTTGTTAGGCCCCCAGGTCCTCTCACTACTTGGGTGCCCAAAATGACTGAACACTCTCACTGCTCAGAACATCCAACATAAACTGAGTAAACAATATAGTTTGTTAGGCCTTCAGGTCCTCTCACTACCTGAGTACCCAAACTAACCAGGCACTCTCACTGCTTAGAACACAGAGGGAAAAAAAAATTTAAACAGCTTGTTAACCTCCAGCATAAACTAAGTAAACAGTACAAGTTGTTAAACACCCAGGTCCTCTCACTCCCAGGGTGCCCACAGAACCAGGCACTCTCATTGCTCAGAATACAAAAGAAAACATTTTAAGCAGCTTCTTTCCCAGGAGACATTCTTCCAATGGTAAGAAGCATCCAACATTAGACTAAGTTTTCTTGAAAAGTGCAAGACTCAATAGCAGTCCAGCTCTAAAAGACAATCGGATTCCTTAAAACCCTTCTGTGAGGCCCAGCCACAGGAAGTGTCAGCCCCACCACCTCAACAACTTACTTATGCCAGCCCACTGGCTGACCAGTAAGGGGCCTTGGAGAAACCTAAGTCCCAATAGCCAGCTCCCCAGCTCGACCAGGCCCCAGCATCCTGGGTAGAAGCAGACTCCCGTGACTGGCCACCCACACTTTCAGGGTCTTTAGTCCCGGTCTAATGGACTCTGTATATTGACATCAAGCACCCCAATGGAAAAAACAAGTCAGACCATCAAATCTTAAAACAAAATGAAATTCATACAGTTTCCGGATCATACAATCTTCGTGCTCTTCTTAGCATTACAGATCCCCAAACACACACACCGGCAGGTCCTCGGTTTGATCACAATCCCGGCAAAGTCCAAACAGTTAATCAGGCAGTGTTACTATTGCAACAGTCCTCACGGTAGCCAATAATCCCCTAAACAGTGCACATGCAGACTCCAATGATCTTCAACAGTCTGTAATTCGACAGGACCGAAGGCAGTGAAAACCACCCCCAAAAACTGCCACGGAGAAAAGCAGCCCAAGCAGTCCCAAAACAAACAGACTATAATCCAACAATCCTCAGCCCTTAAACCAGCAGTCTGTAGCTCAACAGGACATGCTGGAGTGTACCTTCAGGGTGCCGGATGCTGTAGCTGGTTGTCTGTCTGGCATATGACTTATGAAGAGGACCTTCCAGCGTACTCGTAAGATCGAGAGGGGAAGTCCGGTTGCTCCAAGTTTGGTGGAGGAGCTCTGTATTCCAGATGAGTTCTCAGTGACCAGTTCTGGTGACTAGTTTCTAGTCTATGATAGTGGCATGGAGGCAGCTTGAAATCTCATGTTTGCCACAGACAGGAATATCCGATTCTTGGGGAAGTGTGATGAGTGGCTCATGGTTGGGACATTTACATTTTTCCAGCTTTCTTCAGCCAGCATTACACTGTGCATGGCATGAAGTCTGGATCGGTGATACCTGCAGTGTATGTGTTCATGTGTTCCCGCAAGGTCCAGTCATACGAGTGGGTGTTTTCACAACTGAAATCCTTCAGCTCCAGTTTGTGTCCGCAGACTGCCATAATGGGTTATAAGCAGGCTACGTAGAAGGCATTCTCCTCTGTGTTTCCTTCTGTCCAGGTAAGGGGCTATTTTTTTCCACTTTTCCCAGTTCGTGTGGAGAAAAATTCAGCAGTGCCCTGACGTTCATGATCGGTGTGATACAGACACGGATTTTGCTCTTCATTTGCACATATTGCTTGCTTTGGCATTTGTTCCAGTGGCAGATGTGGTGGGCGTGTTTGAGGAGCTGAGGGAGTGGGATTCCTTTGTCCGTCATCATGAGCTGCTGCAGCCTGTGGTAGACTTTTCTGAGGACACATGGATAGGTCATCCTGTTGGTCATTCTGGAAGTAGACAACCTGTTTTTCCAGTGTCCTACTGGAATTGCGGTGATGCTACATGGCAGGGTTTTGCTCACACCAGTAATGCTGTGGACCTGTGGCACAGAGGCTTTAATACATATATTGGTGCATGTCATCCCAACATATGGAGATTGACTGAGTGTCTGAAGAATGAGCAGTGGATGACTGAAGTTAAGATGGAACAGTTGGTGTCTAGTGCAGAGTCAGTAGCAGTAAAGAAGAAATACAAAGATTTGAATCAGAGACTTGCTACTGTTGTTTCAGAGTACGAGGTTCGGACACATTATGACTGTCTCCATGGACTTGCCTATAATTTCCAGTTCCAAATGTGAACTACTACTACTTTGGTTCGTCGTGGTTGTCCATGGTGTTTGATTTGGTCTGTTTTTTTTGTTGTTGTTGGGAAAGTTGCTATTTTGATGGTCACTGTTTTTGGTGTGGGTTGTGTTTGTCTTCGGCGCTTTGTTTTTGTCCATGTGTTACTAGCTATTTTGTTTTCGGTGACATCACATAGAACTCCTGAGTACTTACCTATTCATTACACTGTTGAGTGACTGTGCTGCATGACGTGTGTAAAAAGAAAAAAGATGCACACTCAGCTGAAGGTGAGTGACCAAAAAAGAACGACATCAGATACTGTGTATGCTGAGTCTCCCTGCACCATGCCCAGAAAAACACAGGTGAAAGACAACTCAAAGAAAAAAGAAAGACACAATAGAGCAAATAACAAATTTTCCAGATTGAAAAGACTGAGCATTAAAACCAGTGTGTTGATTCAGGAACAAACCACACAAACACACACCCTCACACACACACACACTTTCTCAGACAGCAAAGAGTACATGCAGGGATAAAACACAATACCAATTCCATAGTCTGCTGGCTCCTAATATCATGTAAAGGTTTTTGTTTAATAATTATGTTTCACTGTAAAGCTTTACAGAGATTGAAAGTAGATAATTTTGTGAAATGCTTTAAACTGAAAAAGTTGTTCCAGGATGTGTGTGTGTGATCTGAGTTTTGTTTCTTTGATTTATTTACCCAGGATAGTCCAGCTGGAATGCAGTGTCTTGTTTTCAGATGTGTTCTACTTCTATACATTTATGCAACCAGTGGAACAGAAATGAAACACATGCAAGTCAAATAACTTACTAAAGTTACCCGGTCAGCCAGCAGTCATGGCAGAATTTGAACCTACAATCTTCTGTGTCACAGTTCTTTTTCCTAAAAAGCCTTAACCACACTGCCTACCCTGCTCACTCAGGAACGGTAAGTATGATTACTCCCAGAAATCCTTTTGACTCCTATTTTAGTATCTTTCAACAGGTGAATACTGCAGAATCGACAAGTACTGTACTCTCACACTGTCAACAAGTGCAGAGTATTACATCAAATGTACTCACAACAGCACGTAATGTGCAAAATGTCATGCAGCGTGTAAGAACAGTGTTAAAGTGACAGGCAAAGCCAAGAATAAGAACAGCATATGCAGCTGGGACAAACAATGGTGAGAAAGCAAACACGGTGTGACATGGCAAACACAGTCAAATGTACCAACCACATATCCCATGATGATGACATGCAACCCCGTCAGTGAGCACAACAGTGCAGCATGCATGGCATGTGGCTGAATGCACATGCGCAAAACAAAAGGGTGGCAGCACACCATGGAAAGGCCAAAAAAACAACAATGTCAAGGGAATCTGAAAAAGATTCATTCCACACACAACACAATGTGTCGTGGCCTGAGAAAGACAATAAAATAAATATGTGGCTTAACTCCTGCCTAAAGAAAACCCACCCACATAGGCCACACCCCTCCCCACCTGAAGCAAAAACTAAAGAACAAACCCCTGAAAAACAATAAAGAGAGGTATCAGCATAAAATCACCCCGCTGTTGGGGCTGAGCACCATGGCCCTGGTCATGTACCTGCAGAGACTGTGCCAGGTGTTCAATGGTGGTCCTATTCTATAACACTGCCACCCATATTGCTCACAACAGCAGCACCATGCAGCACAGCAGTAGATCTTCATCCTCCTCAATGAGATCCTTCTGCCTACACTGTTGTCTCTGTGCAGCACCTATAGAAAAGAAGGGTTACATGTAAGCATGCATATCACACATACTGTGTAGTAACACTCAGCCAGCTCATATGCAACTGCTGAAGATGCCATCTGTAAGACAGTGGATGGCACAGCTGAACAATGACATGAGTACCATGTGTAATCAAGCAGGGTACAGTATGTAGTGTAACACTGCAGTGACTTCTGCAGCTGCCAAACACGTCAACTGCATGTGACACACTAATGTACAGTCACAAACATAGCTCTTGTGTATATGTGGCACACAGTCTGAACAGAAATGTATGTAGTACACATAAAGGATATGCCATGCCCCCAGCAGAAACATCTGTGATAGTTCTCCTGAGTGCAGTTTGACCTTATGACATCATGAATGATGGAGCCATGAGTGATGTCAAAGTTCAAAGTGCCTGAGGAAGAAATATCACAGATATTTTTGCTGGTGGCATGGCATATTCAACTCATGCAATGATTTATCTTTAGTTTCTTACTGTAGTGTTGTTTTATTGATTTCTTTTGTGGTTGTCTTCTTAAATTCACGTTTGCAGAATGACCAGACTTATTCCTGAGCAAGCATTTTCCCCATGCTGATGACGCTTTTGCATGTGTCATTGCATCATGCATCAGTGCGTGTGGCCGAATGCGTAATTCACTGTTGTGTAGCAAGCAGGAGTGATCTTCTGATAAGTGGGGTTTAGGACAGCCATCGCGAGGAAGGATTCAATGAGAATGTTGGTTACACTCATGGAGATATTGGTCCGGGCTTGGGGCTATGAATGGGAGGTATGGTGGAGAGAAGGAAACACAGTATTTCTGCACTGTAGTTGAAAGTATATGTAGGTTGGGAAATTATATGAAAAAGGAGTGTTGCCTCCCCCTCCCCAATGTCTAGGGGACTGATGGTAAAGTTCAGGGGAGGAGGCACCACTTAGCAGCATAACACATCCAGAATAAAGCGAGCTGGCATGTACTTGAGTCCATCTTAATCTCCTAAAGGTAGTCGTTGGGCATGGCCTGCATCAGATGAAGAAGACCAGCAAAACCAAGGCTGTGGAGCAAGAGGTTAACTGGCAGCAGGAGTTTAATTCATAAAGCAACTGGAGCCCACTCCTAAGGCCCATTTTTTTATTGATAAGAAAATGTTATTAAAACAGCATAAAGCAGTACAGACTGCTCCCAGGAGCAGTAGGCACAGCTTAGGAAGAAAGAACAGTCTTTTGTGCCACAGAGCCATGGCACCATACTTATGGCCATTAGGGCCACAATGCTGAGACCCCACAGAGCTGGAGTGGCTCCCTTACTGAAATTAATGGCAGTAGCATGGATTTGGCCTTAACACAAACCACCAGGTCTCATGACAGCTCAACTACTGGGCCTACCGCTCTCTCTCTCTCATCTCACACATTCACAGTGGCAAACACAACTGCAGCACTTCCCTTGATTTCCATCACCCTGCAAAATAGGGCCTACTCAACCAGGCCCCCAGCATCCCAGTGCATCCCTAGCACAGGTGATCTGAGGGATGCACCCACTGAACTCTTCACTCCCCACAGGCCATCTTCACCTCAGGCGGAGTGGCACACAGATTAGGGGATGTGGGCTGCACCACCGCTCTCCTCATGATGCAGGCTGCCACCACTATGCTGTCCCCACTGCCCACAGGCACTACATCACCAGCATCTGACCTTCCCCACCCTGGTGCCAAGGTGCATGCAGGTGGGAGCCTTACTCCTCAGGCCACAGCTCCCCATACAGGCCCAGCTCCCAGCATGCTGCAAAGTCTACCATGGCCACCCACTCCTCCGAGTGGATTTTCCCACGACAAAATGCTGAGCCCTAAACCAGGCCGGGGCTAATGCCCCAACTCCGTTGTACATCACCGTTCTCTCTCCCAATGGCCTCCCCCTACCCACCAAAATGCCTCCCAATAATTATCACCCAGAGGCACTAGCTCCACCTGACCAGCAGGCAAGCCAGCCCCCAACCTCCCAAAAAGGGCAACGGGTTGGAGAGGGTCACCTTAGTAAGCATCCCCGAGAAGAGTGCTTAAAGAAGTTTTTTGACCCATTTTGCTGTATGTTGGAGAGAGAATTGTGCTTGTGAAGGTTGTTCAGAAATGAAACTACAGTTAAAATGAGTCTCCTCCAGTGTGAGCAGCTTAGTTCTTATTACTCTGGCAGCCAGCTCCAGCTGATCCCCACCTATTGTGCAGATAAATTGATGCATGGGGGCACTAGAGTGAGGATAAATGCAATATTCTCACTCTAGGTTTGACAACCCTCTAAATATTTAAAATATTTGTCAGACGTTATCCTCACAAGCACTGTATAACTAGAGATGCCAGCTATATATGTGTGCAGTGGAAGCACACCACAAATCCAAAACACTCATGCAGTCAGGGATGACACCAGTGTCATAGCACGAGTTTCAAACTGTGGTTAGGGATGGGGGAAATTGAAAAACAATTCATTTAAGGTACTTTTTTTGTAATTACACCATTGTTGAGAATGTTTACATAATTTTGATAATTGAGCACAGTATACTTAAAAGTGCAATTCTTGCAGATAGCACTGTGTTTGGGTAAAATAAGGAGCAGTACCATTTAATTTATGCAAGGTGAAGGGTGCGGAAGATGTCATATATGTAATCTTGCAATATGGAAGACATTTTGGGAGCACTATGCGGTGTTTGTTCAAACTGAACATGAGTAAGCAAATTTTTGGATTCAGGTTTTAAAAATGTGCACACAATTCACATAGTAAACAAAGCACAATGGTGCCTATGCACCAAAGGGTGGAAAGTACATGCCAGAGGTGTGTACCCTGTCCGCATAGCTCTGCACCTACAGACAGGTGCACACAGGCTGGTATTCACTAATGGCTGCCACCTGTTCATGGCCCCCCCCCCCGTACAGGTATGCACTGGGTGGATGGGGGCAGAGTAGCAAACCCAGGTGGGCAGCCAATCGGATGCCCATCCTGGGTACAGGACAGGATGCCTCTCACATGCCGGTACAGGAACTCATAAGTGGTCACACACAGGCACCAACAGAGAGCACAGATGGTCCCCGTCAGTGGTAAACCCCTCCCCCACTCAAAACCTGCCCTGTGGTACCACCCACAGCCCAGTTCACAGCTCCCCCCATGGCAAAGCACCCACCCGGTCCCTGATGCCTGCCTGATGCCCTCTCACACATCACAGACCCATCCCCAGCAGAGCAGACTCCCCCAACACACATTGGGGCACCGGCCTCGTGAAGGCAGTGACCGCCCACACACAACTATGCCCATCCTCATATTTGTACACCCCCCGAGATGTACAACACATCCCGTTTGTGTGATGCACCCATCAGAGACATAGATGTCCACATTCTCCAGGAGCTATGACTGTCTGGTACCTCCCTGCTACTGTCCAGTATTCATAGTCTGGTCAGCTTATATTTCCTACCACAGGATATGTGCACTGTGAGGGTATCTCATTGATCCAGACTGCCCTCCAACCCCCTTTTCTAGCCCCTCTGGCAGCTCATTGGAGTTCATTGGCCCCTCTCACTTCCACGGCATTGACAACACCACCCTGTGCCCCATACCTGCAGGTTGGTGCTGCAGCCATGGGACAGCTGGCAGCACAGCCTACCGCACACCTCTTCAGCCACCGGCCATCCAAGTGATACTGGGTGCGTGCCGCTATATATATGCAGTGCACTGCCAGCATCACTTGGATGGCTGGCGACCGAGGAGGTGTGAGGAGTGCTGAGCCACTGGCCATCCAAGTGATGCTGGGAGCGTGCCACTATATATAGGCAGTGCACTCCCAGCATCACTTGGATGGCTGGTGACCAAGGAGGTGTGAGAAGGGCTGAGCCACTGGCCATCCCCATGTCCGCAGCACTGACCTGCAGGTATGGAGAACAGGGGTGGTGCGGTCAGTGCCGCAGGGGTAGAGGGCTACTGAACACCAATGATCAACTGGAGGGGCTGTGATTGGGGGTCAGGGGGTGGTCTCGTGGTGCTGTACTGGGGGGCATGTGTGCCCAGATATGGGCACAGGGGATAGGTGTGTCGGGGGTGCTTACTGCAATCATGGGGCTAGTGCCACTATGTGTGTCGGGGGGGTAACTGCATTCACAGGGCTGGTGCCCCATGTGTGTTGGTGGGTCTGCAATCATGAGGATGGGCCACAACTGTGTGCTAGGATGGGTGGCACTGGGCAGCCATTAGGGATGGGTGCAGGACTTCTGTTCATGGGGAAGAGGGCTGTCCACCTGGACTCAGCAGCAGACTGTGTGCACGTGGTGGGTACAGGAGTTATGGCAGGGTCCCCCCTGCCGTAACCTGCACTCTCCTCTGCACCCCTGTGAGCAGCACTATGCACCTTATTGAACAGCGGTAGTGCTGGCATACCCCCTGCCCACCCCTGGCGCATTGCTATCCACATGGCTGAGGTATCGGGTAAATATGGGAAGTGCACCACATTTGTGCATCCTGCGCAGGGGGGCACAATGGTTGTGGGGTGGCTAGGCACTCTGCACATTCATGCATAGGGTCCATCATTATCACACAGCTCTTTCTTTGACATCGGGAGGAACAAGGAAGGGTTTCTCCCATGATTCCTGGTTGATTTACAAAGACCAGGCTCCAGTGCTGGTCAGCCATCTCCGTGCATTTGTAAGAAAACTGTCAGAATGTTTAGACCAGCAGAGTTGCAGCCGAAATCAATCCTTGATAAAACAAACTTGAAAATGTATTTCTTTCTTTTGCAATCTGTTAGAAATGACTTGGCAATCCATTTTTAATGTTATTTTTACAGTGCCTTCAGTTTATAGGATGTATTTTGGAAGCTTTTATTTTGCCATTGCGAAGTGCTTAAGGAAGACAGGAAAAGCTTTTCTGAGCTTTAAAATTTAGCATACAATCCACAATATGGTGCTGTATTATGCACAGCAGCATGGCACTCATGCAGTGCTGTACAACTCATACAACAGCACTGAAATTCAATGTATAGCAGTGGCGATTGCTGAAACTGTACAGGGAAATTGTGCTAGTAGTATATTAAAAGGAAAACAATGTTGTTGTTTTTTTAGATTGAGTCAATAGCAGTGCAAGCAACCTACTCATAAAGGGATCATGTGTCATGCCTGACTTGGTAGTTATTGCCTTAAAACAGAAAGAGGTAGTGTTAGGGGTAGGATTCATGTTACTTTCACTATTCTGATAGGAAGGATCAGTGAAGAAATTAGGAGGAAGTACTCCATTCAGGTCAATGAAAGCAGTATTAAAAAATGTCAGCTATCTCTTTGGAATCCTGAGTGGTAACACCATTTACATTGAGCACTGAAGGGGGTAACTTGTTGGGCTTGCCATTAAGGTTTGCTATATTCACCCAGAATTTTTTGCTATTACCCCAGGAGTTGAAGAACTGGTCTTGGAAGTAGGTAATTTTGGTTAGGCATACTGCATGGGTGCAGGCATTTCTGGCATTCTTGCAGCGTTGCCAGTCACTGGGTTTATTAGTGGCCTTTGCAACATGCCAGAGATCGTCACAGACGGTTATGAGGCCAAGGAGATTGTGTTGATCCAGGGGTTGCTGTGAGACTTGCATTTCTGTTTTTTGAAGTGGGCAAAAATATCACACACTTTATTTTTTTTTCTTTGTTTAACCAGGAGAGACGCACACTAAGTTGAAAGCTTATTTACAGATGGGACCTGGGAGCACAAAGAAGTTAAATGACTTGCTCAGGGTCACACAGTATGCAAATGAAGGCTGTGGGATTCAAATCCACATCTCTAGGTTTGCAGGTCAGAGCCTTAAACCACTTCACTATACTGCTTCCTGAAGAGAGAATGAAATGCCCTAGTACTAGGTCCATTTATTGCTATGTCAGTTAGTGACCAGTCACAGAGGTAGAGGTATTCTTGAAATTGCTTGAGCTGCCCTCGCCTCAGAGCATGATGGTAGGATGACTTAATAGGGCATTTGGAATGCTGATTTGACCAGTGACATACGACAGGGGAGTGATCAATAAGGGAATCAAGAAGTACCATAGTGTCTTTAATTCTATCAGGCCTATTGGTGAAAATGAGGTCAATTAGGGTGTGGGTCCCAGTTCTATGATTTACCCTGGTAGGGGATTTAATCATCTAAGTAAGGTCAATGGCACCAGCAGCATCCTTAAAAGGGCCAACCTCAGGTGTGAGCCAACTGATGCTGAAGTCACCTAACACAACAATCTCAGAGCAATTAGGAAGTTTGGTAATATAGTCAATGATCGAGTCAAATCTGGTGGCTGTGTACCTAGGTGGGATATAGACTGATGGGACAGTGAGTGAATGCCCTTTTATTTCCCAAGGCTATTTTGACTGCGATCACCTGGGCACCATTCCTGGTGGACAAGGTTAGAAGGGCATGACCCTGGAATGTGTCTGAGAGATAGATGGCACAGCCCCCCCCCCTTTTTTTGTAAGCCGGTCTGCCCTGAAAAGAGAATATCCAGCTAGGGTAGCAGCAGAGTCAGGAGTTTTGGGAGAGAGCCAGGATTCAATGATGGCTAGTAAGTTTGGCTTGTGCTGTTGTTCCCAGACTTGAAGCTGATCAAGCTTTGGTAGTAGGCTCTGGATGTTTTGGAAGGCAATCTTATGGCCATGAGAGCTAGTAGTTGTTGCAGAGGGTCAGGATTGGGGAGTTCATTGCCTGAGAGTAGCAGTAGTAGGGCATGACGTAATAACATGAGCTTAATTAGTTTTGGATTTAGGGTAACTGGGTGTTTGGGAGCAGATTCAGATGACAGGGGTACAGGAAGTAAGGCAAGCTGCGATAATAAAAAGAGAGTGTGGCCAGGCCCCAACATGCATATTGCCCCAGCCTGGTAGGGTGGGTGCTGGATGGTGGGCTGTGAGGGCAGCTACAGTGCAAGAAAGTGGTACTGTGGTTACCAGGAATGGTGAGTGGGGGTGGTTGTGGCACCAGGACATGTAGGGATACTTGGGACCATGAGTAACAAGAGGACGGTAAGTAGATGCAGGAACTCAGGGGGCCACATAGTTGGCCAGGGGACTGACCCAGGAAAATTGTGATTACAGTAAGCTCAAAACAGAACTTGACCATAGTGGGTGAGGGAAATGAATCAGACTAGGCAAAGGAGAAAGACAGGCTGAGATGATAGTTTGAATGGGGGGGAGTGGGCTGCTTACAGTATACCTAAGAGGCAGGTGAAAGAGCGAAGAAGGACAGATGAGCACTCAATTAGCTTTGGATCCAGCAGGTAGCACAGTGATAGTGTACTTGCCTTTGGTGCCAAGGGTCGATGGTCTGAATCCCAGGGAGGCAGGCTGGAGAAGTGGAGCGAAGGTACAGGGAATTCTAGAGTGCAGGTCAATAAAAGTAGCTGTCAGAAGGGAAGAATAGGGATGGTTGTGTAAGGGGAGTGTGTAGCAGAGGAAAGGTGCACTAGCGACTCCTAGGGGTCACAAAATTTAAAAAACAAATGGAGAGGTGGGAACTTAGAAATCAGAAGGTGAGAGTCACATGACTTGTCACGTGACCTTGGGAACCTATAAATGTAGAGTCAGACCAGGGTGGGTGGGGCAGTTGACTGGCATGTGCGTCGACAGGCTACACTATTAAATGACTGCAGCTGGTATATCACTACATAAAATCACTGTGACTTTTAACAGAATGCACAGATTTGCTCTTGATTATGACTGACACACAACACTGTCAGTCATATCACAGCCTTGGACTACTGCCTCCAGAAGGATGCCATAGAATTTGTCAGCAGAAGAGGACTGCTTTGCCCACCAAGTCTGCCCAGATGGTGCCATGAATTCAATTAGGCCTTATCATTATACCAATGTGTCAATCGCTCCTACCCTGATTATAGCTGCAACCTCCTCAACAAAACAGTGCTAATTTACCAGATAAGGGCACAGATCAAGGACATACTGAATATTCCTAGAACTTTCAAATCCATAGAAAGAAAACATTTGCCACTGCCACATTTATCAGTAGAAATGTATCCAGACTTTGTCAAGTCAAAAAAAAATATCTCCAGGCCATTAAATGGGCTGTGTTCTCCCACCTTGGGAAACTGCCCTGCTGCCCTTAGCTCATCCCACTTCACCCCACCACAATGTTTCTCATTTCTTTCTCTCATTCTATATGTTCCTTCTGTCTCCTCTAACTTTGTACCCACCTTTAACCCACCTCTAGTAGAACTTAGTTTGACCTAAATACATTACAATGGACTAGGGTTATTAGGAGTGCAAATGTATGTTTATGTGTGTTTTACCTGAGCTGTAAATAACATGTAACTTTGTGTTATATTTTGCATACAGTTCCGCCTACTGCGTATATATTTTATCACTATTTGACTGCATGTCTAACTCTAATCTATAACTACCTTGCTGCTGTTTTGTTCCCAACAAAGCTGTAGTAGTAGCAGCAGCATAGAACCCTGGGCAGATTAAAATTCCAACTAGCAATGGCTCTCCAGTCCCAGTCTTTGCTGTGCCATTGAAGGGGAAGCAGCATAGAACATTCTCTGATGACTTCTCTGAAGAAAAAATGTCTTTCTTCAGTGTTTAATCCTTAGGGCTACGATTCTGCTGAGCAGGATGGGGCTACCTCACGACAGGGGAGCATCCCTGAATTTAAAATCATGCCTGTTAAGCTGTGACTTTCAAACTAGCTAAGCTGCCTTTTCCCCCATTTCCACTACCTATCTGTGCTTGGATTGGGGGACATGTTCTGCCACATTATTTTAAGGGTGTTTATTATGTCCTTTTAACAGGTCTCCAATTATCTTTTCTTTCTGGTGCCTCAGGTAAGTACTTTTTCATTTGGGGAGTAATTATTAGGGTCTAGCAGTCAGATTTACTAATTGTTTTCCATGTTGGCATCGCCACCCTCTCCTGGACTGTTAGAGGGCAGTTATTTTACACTGTATGTACCCTTGGTGCTTAAAACTGCTTCTGTTGTTCGGTATTGATTTTTCTTTTACTGGGCTTTGTGTGTTGTATGTGCCTACTTGCTGAAGCCTGGGGTTCTTCTCAGGCTCACTTGTTTATTGGTTTTTTTTTTGCCTTTAGCTCTTCCTTTTTGGTCACTAGTTTTACTTCTAACAGCTCTACTGAACCACACAGACTCCCACCATTTTTGAGAGCCTGCAGTTAGGTTCACGCTCCTTTGCAAGTCAGGTGGCCATCCTGCATCCCAGTGCTATCAGATTTCACACCTCTTAGCTTGGGTATGCACCCTGATGTGGTGACATCATGCGTAGCGTCGTGATGTCACATGCATGCACAAGCGTGCCTGCATCAGTGATTTTTTTTTTAAGCACTAGATGCAGTGTCAGTGTTCCTCAGCTCAGCTCCTCTTTTCTTCTGGTTACAATCATTCTTACTGCTGCCTGTCTTTTCTGTAGGATGATGGGAATGCTATTGTGTGATTGTTTTTGCTTATTTTTGCCTTTTCAGCTAGTCTTCAGTTCCCAGCTGTTTGCTGGCTTTTCTTTTCAGCTTTCCACCCCAGCGGGGGGGGGGGGAGGTCAGAGCACTGTTATTTAAAAAGGAAAAATACCCCAGACAATTCATTTTGGTGTACTCTGGGCTGTTTTTTCTACTTTAGAACCATTAGCACCATGGCTTATCGGAAACCTTTAGTTGTTACAAGATGTATGACCTACAGAAGGATAATATGGCCCACTCCACTGGGTTTCTATTGCTCCATTGTGTTACTCAGGCTAATATTTCTCTCCCAGTCCCCCCCCAGTCAGGACCCCAAGTTGGAGGGGTGCAGCTGGTGTACTGGTTGGCAACGGCAAAGCAGAATTGCATAAATCTTTGTTGTTTCTCTTGGGTGAGCTGTTGACCCATGATGTTATGCAGGACATCCCTTTTGACACATCTGACCCCAAACTAGGTCCGTCAAGACACAGGCACATTCAGGTGCACTAGAGCAGGACAAGTCTGCTAACTTAGATCTTCAGGCAGACCCCGACCTTGACCATGCAGAGGGTCAGGAGGAGGAGGAGGATACCGGAGATCTTGGGACACATTCTGACCCTAAAGTGTTACTTGATTATGAGGATGACCCCCACCCGATGAGGAGGAGGAAGGGAGTGGATGGAGCCTAAGAGGAGGATTTGAATCCCTCTCTTGTTTGATACAAAATCTCCAACCTCTCTTATAACTGAGGCTTGTAGGACAGTACAGCTGAAGGAGGTGCAAACCATGGAGGCCTTAGATGTGAATCCTATCCTGTCCATGTCCTCATCCACTCTGAAGTGTTTTCCAAAACTTTATTCACAGTGATCAAATTATTGAACAAGAATGGGCAGGCACGGATCACAGAAAAATAACTGACAAAACCCAGGGTACAGTGTGTTCCTTTTCTGGAAGGAAATACCCACAAGTAGGAAACTCTACCCCTGGTTGATAAGACTGTCCATAACTCTGTAAGGCACATGACTGTTCCAATTGAAGGATCACTGGCCGTAGCAGATATGCATGATAAATGAGTGGATGCTTCATGCAGAAAAGCCTTCTCCTCCAGTAGGGAAAACCTCCACACTTCCTATGCAACCATTATTGTCACCAGAGCACTAAACTTGTGGGTTACTATGCTGAGTAGTTTTGTTCTCCAGGATTCTCAGGGAGCGAGCATTTTACAGCTAGTACTGTATCTATGGCCTCCATTTTTCAATGGGATACCACTGTGGAGAACTTATGGATGTCAGCTTACTCAGATTAGCACATTGTGTCCACAATGTGAGGTATTTAGCCATGGCATTGGGTCATGGACCAGGTGTCAAAGGCTAAGCTGTTTAATTTAGTCTTTGAGGGAGACATGTTATTTGGATCAGGCCTGGATGACATTTTGGGAGATATCCAGGATAAAACAGACATCTTCCAGTATGAAAACAACAGCAAAACTCCTACCCAGCTTTGAAAGGCTGAGAAGGCAGCCAACAGAGGCAGTATCAAGAACTTTGGAAACCAGAGGAGTAAGGCATCCTACTCTGGGTTCAAGAGCAATAGTGGCAGAGGGGCCTCTGCCCGAAAACATAATAGAGGTTCAGGGCAAAGAGGTGGCACATCACAATGAGGGTTCTATGGGCCCATCTCTGCCCCCCTTCTCTTGGTGGAAGACTGCAGAATAGAATGCAAGATGGACCCAGAGAACATCAGATGCTTGGGTCCTGTAGATTCTGACATTAGGCTATGCAATAGAGTTTACAACCATTCCCTCAAAGGGACCTTTTCTACCATCCCCTGTACCAAAGGACCCAGTGAAGAGGCAAGCAGTGTCTCACACCTTAGATCACCTCAAACAGATCAGAGCGATTGTTCCAGTGCTTCCCAATGAACAAGGCCAGGGATCTACTCAATATATTTTGTGGTTCCTCAAAAAATCAGGGGGTTTCAGATCTATTATAGACCTAAAACACCTAAACAAGTTTATTCGCCACATGTCCTTCAAGATAGAGTCCTTACTGTCAATCATCTGGGCTGTCCAGTCGGGGGATACTTTAGCATCCATACATCTGAGGGATGCATATCTCCACATTCACATTTGGCAGTCTCATCAGAGGTTCTTTAGCTTCATGGTCCTGGGGCAACACTTCCAGTACAGTTCACTTCCCTTTGGGATGGCAACAGTGTTCTCAAAGGTGCCCTTAGGCCTGGTAGCAGAATTTTGGCATGAGGAACATCATGTCTACTCTTTCCTGTACAACCTGCTCATTCAGGTGCCTTCTGCCACACTGGTAGGGAATCAGTGACCAGGATTCTGGAAGTTTAGGAGCCCCATGGTTGGATAGTCAATCAGAAGAAAAGCTCCCTCAAACCATCTCAGACCCTGGAGTACCTGGGAACGGTGTTCAGGATGGATGAGGGAAGGTCTTCCTCTAGGCAGCCAGGAAGAACACCTTGATACTAGAGGTTCAGTGGCAGCGGAGTCAATCGTTGACTTCAGCTCACAGTCTACTGTTAATTCTGGGTCTCATGATGACAACAATATAACTAATTCTGTGGACTCATTTACACATACAACCACTTCAGACTGAGCTGTTGGCAGCCTGGGACATGACCTCGGAGGACTATCAGGCCATGATTCCAAATTCTCCACCCCTTCAACAGTCGATGAATTGGTGGGCGAGTTTAGAGAACCTTAGCAAGTGGTCCCCCTCAGAAAGTCCCCTAGAGTTGATCCTGACAACCGATGCCAGTTTGTCTGGCTGGGGTGCAATTCTGGACCTGGTTCCCCTTCAGGAGTCTTGATCTGTGCAGGAAAAGCACCTGCTTATCAATGTCCTGGAGATGAGAACTGTGTGCCTCACTCTTCTTCATTTTCACAAACTGGTGCAGTCAAAAGCCATGAAAATGAGGGCAGACAATGTGATCTTGGTTGTGTACATAAAAAATCAAGGAGGCACAATGAGCAGAGAGATGCTAAAAGAAACAGCCAATCTGCTACTGTGGGCAGAGAAGAACTTTCTCTCTCTCTCTCTCTCTCCTCCCTCCCTCCCTCTCTCTCTCTCTCTCTCTCTCTCTCTCTCTCTCTCTCAGCAGTTCACTTGGTGGGGAGTTGAATATTCAGACTGATTGGCTAAGCCATGAAAATGCCCACCCAGGAGAGTGGATGCTGAGCTCAAAGGTTTTCAACCTTCTTTTCAGAAGGTTCGATCATCCATGGATCCATCTGTTCACCTCCAGACAGAATGCTCAAATACATCGGTTCTTCAGCTGATACCGGTGTACAAAGGTGGAGGCAGTGGATGCTCTATCGCAGTCATGGAATTTCTAAAGAGCGTATGCCTTCCCTCTTCTGTCGCTTCTCCCAAGGTAATAGGCAAAATAAGACACACAAAAAGAAGTTTTCTTCTGACAGCTCCAGAATGGCCCAGAAAGCTGTGGTTCTCCGACCTAGAGAATCCAGTTCAGTGCACACCGTTTTATCTCCTAATTTGGGTGGACCTTCTCTCCCAAGGTCCCATTCCACATCCAATCCCGGTGGCAATGTAGCTTGTAGCCTAGCTCCTGAGAGGAGGAGACTCCTGAAACAGGGTTTTTCCAGAAAGGTAGTGGATACCTTGATGGCTGAAAGAATTCCGTGTCTGCAGCGGATGCTCATGTATGGACCACTTTTTCAGCCTGGGCCAGAGAAAAAAAATATACTGTATGGCCTTCTAAAGCAACAGTTCTTCAGATTTTTGATTTTTTGCAGGTGGAAGTTGACAAAGAAAAGGCCTTGAGCACCCTAAGAGGTCAGGTGTTGGTAATTGGAGCCTCCTTGGGCTCATCTTTCGGGAATAACTGGAAGGTTATCTGAGACTAACTGGGAGGTTATCTAAATCCTATGAGCTTTTAGCAGAAGCTGAGCCCTGTTCCAGTCCCCTGTCCCTCCATGGGATCTGAAGTTAGTTTTGAATGCTTCTTGTAAAGAGCTATTCAAACCTCTTTAATTGGTATCACTTGATGTTCCAGCCTACAAGGTGTGTTGCTTAGTTGCTATGTGCTCAGCCAGGAGGATTGGTGAGCTCTAGGCCTTGTCCCACAAATAACCTTACCTTAGTATTCATAAGGACAAGATGGTTCTGAGAACTGTTCCATCTTTCATTCTGAAGGTTCCTACATCCATTCATGTGAATCAGGAAATCTATCCTCCATCCTTCTGTCTACAGCAGACTCGTCCAAGAGAGAGAAAGAGTTGCACAAGACAGATTGTGCAGGGCAGTTAGGAAATATCTTAGTTGAACTGCAGAGTTCAGAAAATTGGATAGGTTGTTCTTACTTTTTGTAGCAGCCAAAAAAAGACAAAAAGCCTCCAAAGCCAATCTAGCAAGATAGATGAGGGTGTGCATTGCCAAAGCTTATGTTGCAGTGAAGAAGAGGGCTCCAGCTCACATCAAGGCTCCTTCCACCAGACCTAGGGCCACCTCTAGGGGTAGAGAAAGGTGAGGCATCTGTCTTAGAATTGTGCAAGACAGCAACATGGTTCTCTATGCTGACATTCATCAAGCACTATAGATTGGGTGTTCAAAGCTCTGCTGACGTGGCCTTTGGTCACAGAGTTTTACAGCTGGTGGTTAGCATGTAAATTCCTTTTCTCTCTTTTGCAGTTTGCACATGGGACAATATTCTCCCCCATCCAGTTTGATAATGGGTATTGTTTGTTAGATTCCATATGTACTAACTACCCATTGAAAATGTGCTTCAGAAAGAAGAAATGTCTTCATATTTACCATAATTTCCTTTTCTGTTAGCTCTAACATTGTCAATGGACCTCTCCCAGAAGCCGTGGTGCCTACTTGAGAATATTGTTTGATATAAGTAATAGCATGTTTTTTTCTCCAGAAATTATACTTTGTAAATATTGTTGCCATCCTATTCTGCCTTATCTGCTAACGTGAAAGCAGGATGCAATCTACTGGATTGCAGGCACTCAAGTTAACAGGTTGATGTTTATGAACATGAGGCGGTGTGTCTCTGTTACAGGTTAGTGTTTACTGTGTTTTGCAGTTACACTAAATCTTATTGCATTTATTCCTGTTATACAATAAGTAATAAAGAACTCACTGATAGGATAGTAGCAGTAGTCCTGTATTTTATTAAGTGCCTTTCCCAAACGCTTTACACAAGTGCAAATAGAGCAACATGTAAAACAGCTGAAAAGGTACAAAATGTGTTTAAGTAAAGACATCTGTCTAAACAGTCCACAGAGTCCAAGTAACCGGATGACATAAAGTACTATGTTTCCTTACGAGGAGATAGAAAAAGCAAGGGTACAACAATGGTGCCTTTTGGATGCTGGGACTATTTAAATCTTTTTAAACATTTGGAAACTGAAGGAGTGTTTATGGAACATTAATGAAGGGCCAGCCAAGTTTCTAATAAAAGTAATCTATCATTTACATTGCCTGAGTGTATTGGGCTTATTTAAAGAGCAAATTCTTAATAAGGTATGTAACTTAAAAAAAATAAAGGTTTTGGCCTCTAGATGCCGTTTGTAATCATTTTGTGTTACTAACATACTAATTGTCAGCAGATTAGGCCTTACGGTCTATCGAGTTTGCTTGAACTTCAGATCTCTAGTTGGGTGCCGAGGTCCTCCCCCACCTTGTGTTCCAGAAACCCCTGTCATCCATCCCCACCCCCCTGGGCCAGGCCATCATCTGATACATCCACTTTCTGTGTCTGTCCCACCCTCTCTTGAAGCCCTCCACTGTGGATCTCTGAACCAGCTCGCCAGGCAGTGCATTCCAAGGATCCACCACCCTTTCAGTGAAAAACCTCCTCCTCTTTTCCCACCTCACCCTTCCACCTTCCAACTTCAAACCATGCCCTCTGGTGATACCTCCTTACTTTAGTCTAAAGATCCCCTCCATGTTTACACTATGTATTCCCTTGAGGTACTTGAAGACCTCAATCATGTCCCCCCCGTCACTCCTCTCCTCCAATGAAAACAGGCAGAGCTTCTCAAGTCTGTCCTCATACGTCAAATCACCTAGTCCTCGTATCATCTTAGTTGCCCTCCTCTGTACCCTCTCCAGGAGCTGTATGTCCATCTTCAAGTGTGGTCTCCAGTATTGTACACAGTACTCAAGGTGTGGTCTAACCAGTCCATTGTACAGCGGCAGAATCACTTCCCTGCTCCTAGAGGTGAGAACCCCCTTACAATGCATCCCAACATCCTGTTTGCCTTGCTAGCCACTCTTCTGCACTGCTCAGAGTTATTCATGCATGCATCCACCATGACCCCTAGGTCTTTTTCCCCTATTGAGGCCTCCAGCACCTCCCCCCCCAGGGTGTACCTGTGTTTAGGGTTTCCTGCCCAAGATGTAACACTTGCACTTGGTGATATTGAAATTTAATTTCCCTGTGTGTGCCCAGCTTTCCAGGGTGTCCAGGTCCTCTTGCAGGGCCAACCTCCCTCTTCCCCTCAACTACTGCTCCTATCTTGGAGTCATCAGTGAATAGACTCATTTCCTCCCTATACCCTCCCTGATGTCCGATATGTATACATTAAACAGGATCGGACCCAGGACGAGATCTCTTGGTCCCCACTACCGACCTCTCTAGGGCTCAAGAGCTTCCCACCGACCACTAATCTCTGGGTGCGTCCAGAGAGTAGTGGTTGGTGGGGAGCTCTCAAATCCTAGAGAGGTCGGTAGTGGGGTACCGCAGGGCTCGGTCCTGGGTCCGATCCTGTTTAATGTAGTCTCATTCAGAAGCATGTTTTTCTTTGTTGCAACCGTGGGTTCTGCTAGAGCTCTGCTCCTCTCCCTATTAACTCTGGCATTTGCAACATGCTTTCCCTTGTGCTTGGACTTGCCACTGGTTTGTTCTGTTTTCCTACATTTGTTTGGTCTTTCCAGTTTCTAGATCTGTATGTTGCCTTCTTTCTCCCAGATACAGCTGTTCTTCTTTATGTTCTCTCCTGTTGTCATGTCTCCTATTCCTTGTGTTTCTTTTTTTTGGGGTAGTTCTTACTGTTTTGTCTTTCTTCTTGTCTTGTGCTATTCAGGTCCAATTTGCTGCTCTCCGTTTAGCTAAATGTTATTCCAGCTCCAATTTTGCTTTTTTAGTTCCTAGCAATCTCAGTCCACTAGATTGTCTCATTCCCTGCGCCTGCTCCAAGCTAGCTGCCACTCATTGCTGTACTATGTTTCTAGCAAGCTGCCACTCCCTGCTGTACTATGTTACTAGCTAGCTGCCACTCCCTGCTGTACTGTTTGTTTCTAGCTAGCTGTCCCTCCCTACTATACTATGTTTATTACTAGCTAGCTGCCACTCCCTGCTGTACTGTTTGTTTCTAGCTAGCTGCCACCCCCTGCTGTACTATGTTTGTTTCTAGCTAGCTGTCACTCCCTGCTATACTATGTTTGTTACTAGCTAGCTGCCACTCCCTGCTGTACTGTTTGTTTCTAGTTAGCTGCCACCCCCTGCTGTACTATGTTTGTTTCTAGCTAGCTGCCACTCCCTGCTGTACTATGTTTGTTTCTCATAGTTCCACACATTCATTCCATCCTATCCATTTTTTATTATTTTTAATTCCTCAGCCTCTTGCCTCGCACTGTGTTAACAAATACCACTACCCTCCTTCCAAGACTGGTTGGCATACATTTCTTATTAGGCCATGTTGTTTCTTTCAGTCTAATTGCTGTGCCTTGTTTACCTTGCTGTTTTTAGTTGCTACTGATACTGCTGTTATATGCTTACCTATGCAGCCACCCTATTATACTGCTGTTGCAAATGCTGATGCAAATGCTGCACTGTTTATCAAATGCTGCTACCGTTATAACTGCTGCTTTGAATCCTTTCCACTGCCTAGCTACTATTATTTTGCTTCAGCATTCAAACAGCTGTTCAGCTTATCAATTTTTGTTGCTATGTGCTTGCAGCCTAAGGCTCCCCATGACCACCTTCTCCTCCTGCATGTATGCCAACCACAACAACCTAACCAACATATGACTCCAGGGCCTGCCCTACAGCTGGAGGTCTCACTCTGCCCCAGTCCGCATCTGGAGGGTGTGCCTCAGTCCACATCTGGAAGGTGTGTCCCCCACCCACAGAGGTCACACTTACACCGTGGGATGCTTTACCCATGCAGATCATTGGCGGCACCTCTTGATGTAGCATTTAAGACTTAGGCTGCTGAATGGTGGAGCCCCTAAACCCAAAGTGGCTCCTTTAGCTGTGCAGGTGATGCTGGCAACACCTTTGAAAGCTATTCTCCCTACAACCACATAAGGTTCACCTTATCTCCATGTCCTCCACTTCCCTGCCCAGTCAACTCACAGACGGTCCTCACGGAAGCCCCTTGGACATCTATCTTCATCTTTAGGCCTCTATCATGCAGGCTGGGTGAGTACCTTCAGCGGTTGTTGCTCTCCTCCTCCTATCTTGGTGTGAGGGCCTCCTGAGCGGGAGTCTCCCTTTGCTGCAGAGTTTGTTCACAGCCCCTTCATGGCATTTCCCATTGGAGGGATACAGCGAAAGCCTTCCTCCACATTGAAATTTCCCCTGAATCAGATCTCTAAATTGCAGTAGCTAAGTTGTCACTAAAAGTATCCCAAGTCTGGAGGAAAGATGACCTAGGTCTTGGATCCCCAGGGGTTTCCTCCTTATAGTTTTTTTTTTCTCTCCTCTGTGATGAAGAACATAAAGAGTTAGATAGTTCATACTGTAGTACATTCCTTCAGTTTACCCCGGTAGGTTCCGCTGTTGGATGGAGTTGGATGGTGGCTGTCCTTCTTTGCCATTTCCTATCTTCTTAGGAAGTCATGCCTCTCTGCTTCAGTGATATCAATCAGCTTGCTCTTCAATCCATGTCTGTTTCTGGTCATCACTGGCTGCTGTCATCTATGCTGTCTGTGTTTGTGGTAAATGTTTGCTGCTAAGTGCTTTTTTGTGGCTCCTTCCTAAGGTACCTTTAGCCAAGGGGAATCCTTTCTGCTACATCTCTAGGGGTAGAACCATGGTGACATCACAGTGTGCTCGTCAATTTAGTAAGAACAAAAGGTGGTAAAACCCACTATGGTTTTACAAGGAGGTGGCAACCATGGTGACAGAAAAGTGCATAGCCTACAGAAAGTACAAGGAGTCAGGGAACGAGGCAGACAAAACAGAATATAAACAGAAACTAAAAGAGACAGGGAAAGTAATAAGAAATGCAAAGGCACAAACAGAGGTTAGGATAGCTCAGGAAGTAAAAAAGGGTATCAAAACCTTCTACAGGTACATGTGTGAAAAAAGGAAGACCAAAGGGGGCATTGTTAGAATCACAAAACAAGACAGACAAACTACAGAGCAAGATGGGGAGAAGGTGGGGCACTCAATGAGCCTTCTGCTCAGTTTTCCTACAGGAAGCAGATGGTAACCGACCAACAATAGGCATAAAGAAGTGACAGAAGAACAGACATGGGTCCCTTCACAGAGGAAAGGGTCCTGGAGGAAATAGACAAGTTAAAAATAGATAAAGTTATGGGGCCAGATGGGATACACTGAAGAATACTAAAAGAATGAGGGAGGGAACTGGCAGTCCCCTTAGCAATGCTCTTCAACAAATCATTAAGGAACGAGGAGGTGCTGGTGGATTGGAAGAGTGCAACAGTAGTACCAATCCACAAGAGTGGAAGCAAGGAACAGTCAGATAACTACTGTCCAGTTAGTCTAACATCAGTGGTGGGAAAACAGATGGAGTCCCTGCTGAAGGAAAGAATCCTAGCTTTTTTGGAGCAAACTGGTCAGCTTGACAAAAATCAACATGGTTTCATGGGAGGGAGGGAGGTCCTGCCAGACAAACCTGGCTGATTTTTTTCAATTGGGTCACCAAAACAGTGGATCAGGGTGGGGCAGTAGATGTGGTTTACCTGGACTTCAGCAAAGCTTTTGACAGAGAAGAGACACTGTGTGGAAACTGTTTTTCCAGGATGTTAGCAACTGCTTGGTACTTGGGACCTACTTTTTAATTGTTGGAAAGGGTTGTACCTGTGTGGAGGTGTTCCTGACCCTCCGCTATACGAGGGGACAGGAACTTGAACAGGCACTTAAAACTAATGCTTCAGGAGAGCTGTTTAATCACTCTTGAGTGTTGGCTGTGCTGCCTTTTTAAAGGCAGCTTATACACATTGTTCAGCCCTGCAGGGACGTGGCTTTCAGAGTGAGCATTGCCATAGTAATGGGTGACATCTTGCACTCACACTATTTAATGCTCAGCTTCAGTGAGTGGAGTCGAGCATAGAGGTGAGTTGATGCAGGCAGAGGCCAGTGGCATCTGATGGCATCAGACAAGGAAGCAGAGGAAGCAGCTGAGATTTGTGTACACAGCTTGTAAAACAAGGGACGCATACAGTGTGTGTAAGGAGTATTAAAATTATAAAGAATTAGGAAGTAATAAAGAGGTATATTGTCAAGATAAGTAGTGAAGGTCATAGTAACAAAAGAAAGGAAAGATCAGTAAGAGACAAGAATGGATACTAATGTAGTGAAATTAGAGGATGGTATATTAGGATTAAGATGTTTAGAATGTAGAATGAATAGTACAGATGTAGTTAATGAATTATTGATATATACTTGTGAACAATGTAATAGAATTAAGGGATTATAAAAGAAGTTGGAAGAAGTGAAACAGGAATTAATAGTATGTAAACAAAAGATGTTGACAAATAAGGATAAAAATATACAGATGGATCAGAGTTGTGAAGATTTAAATCATGGGGAGTCAAGGAAAAGAAGGAGAGAAAAAAGTCAGGATGGGGACTGGGCTGTAGTACAAAGCAAAGCAAGAAAAAAAGCTGTAAGAAGAAGAGCAATGAATTTCTCAATGGAGTGCTCAAATACCTTTGAGCCCTTGATTACACTGGATGATGAGAGATGAAGCAAAGATATAGAATACAGTTTAGAAACTAATAATGAAACAATAAATAAGGAGGGTGATATGTTTGATACAACAAATATATTAGGGAATAGAGAACTGGATACAGAGAGTAGAGACCCTAGTAGTGGAATGCAAGAACATGGAAGTAGGGAAGGGGATGAAAAAGAAGAAAAAATAGCATGTGAGCATGAAGAAGATGAAAATCAAGAGGGAAATAATATAGAGAAAAGGCAGATTGTTGTTGTTCAGAAAGATGAGGATGGACATATTAATTCAATAAATAAACAGGATAGCATTACAATTGGTCAGAAAGATACCAGCAGACAAAGACAAGTTACTGAGACTGAAGAATATGAGGAACAAATGGAGCAAGAGAAAAGGGCAAAGAACATCTATATATTAGGTGATTTAATATTGAAATACACAGATAGATATATATATATCACAGGATAATAAAGAGATTATTACAACAAGTTATTTCTCAGGGGCAAATATAGGAGATGTGAAGAATATGTTAGGTGATATTATTAAAGAAAAATATGAATCAGCAGTTTTGATTGTACACTTAGGGGTTAATAATATCAAAAATCAAGAATTAAAAGAAATACAAAAAGAATTTGAAGATATCAAGATGGAAGCAGAAAAGTTAAAATGTAAGATTTATTTTTCAGGGGTTTTATCTGTGGCAAAAGAAACTAACATAAAAAATGAAAAAATAAGGAAAATAAATAATTGGCTCAGCCAATTAAGCAAGAAGGCATGACATGGTGTGGTATATCATTGGATATCATCATGCCTCGGGTGGTTGGGCACGAGGCTGCAGGTCGAGTGCATCCAACCACCTGAGAAGTGATGATATCCCATGATATACCACACCCTGGAGTGACTTATTGCTATTATGAACTGGCTTAAAAGTTTTAGCAGTATAAAATAAAAAATAAAATGTTTAAAATATTTTTTAATTGACTTTTAGATTGGTGGAGGAGTATGTTTTTGAAAAAAGTTCCTATAGTTCTCTGGGCAGCAGGTGGCACTGTTGTAAGTGGAGATATTTGAAGAGGTGCTGCTCTGAACTCTCACCTTCCAGCAGTGTGTGCTCCTTACATTTAACCTGGTCATGCTGTGTGTTCTTAGGCAGTGTGATGATGGACTGTATTTATTTATGTGAAACTCTGATATGTTGGCAGTGGGAGAGAGCAACTAAACAGGTACGCACACACACACATCATGTGGACAGTTTTTTTGTGTGTGTTTTGTGGGGAGTTGCTCAAGGCGTGCCTTATGCCATGCTGAATGTGTTTTCTGCTTTGAGGTATTTGTTCCAGTGGGCTGTGTGAGGAGGAATGAGCGACAGTTGTTTTTAAACATATGCTGCATGACACTCGTGTTGGGGAACTCTGTCCATTTTTCCAGAGGCAGTGGGCACAGTTGCATGAGGTAAAGTGTTGAAATGCAGCTGTCAGAGGAATTTCTGTCTGTGAGGAGGCTGGTGGCCAGAGGCTTTTGGAAGCCATGATGATGTAGTCTGATATCATCATGGCTTTAAAGAGCTCTCAGCCAATCAGATTTGTGTATTTACAATCGCCAGTTCATAATAAACATTATATAATAATGTGGGTTGTATAAAACATTGGAAGGATTATATCTATGAGCCATCCTACTTTTGTAGAGACGGACTTCATTTAAGTAAGAAAAGTAGCAGAAAATTGGGGATGGACATTAAGTTGGTGGTAGATAGTAATTTAAACTAAAGATTAAGGGAAGAGGGAAAATGATGCAGTTCAGATTAAAGAAGAAAAAAGAGAAACTAGAACAAACACATAAGGTTAACAAAATACAAGAAGGAATGTCTATATAGTTACTTAATACCAGAAGCCTAAATATGGATAAAAAAGGCAGAGTTAGAAGTTAAGTTAATTAATAAAAATATAGACGTGCGTATGGTGATAGAAACTTGGTGGGATTCTGAAGTACAATAGAATAGGAACATAGAAGGATATAAAGTATATTCCAGAGATAGAAGAAATAGAAATGGGGGGGTATATATATATATATATGAAGGAATAAATAGTCATTTATATAAAGAAAGTGAAAATGAAAAAATAGAATCACTATGGATTCAAGTAGTAAGTGGGATAGAAAATAAATTCTATTTGGATTATATTATAGGCCACCAAATAGTAGGAAGGAAATGGATAAAATAATAAATGAGGAAATTGGACAGATGACAGCCGAAGGTGATGTTGTTATAAGAGGAGACTTTAATTATCCTGATATGTGTTGGAAAAAATGTAGTAGTATAAATGCAAATAGGATATTTTTGCAACAGCTGCAAATGGTGAGATTGGATCAATTAATATATAAACCAACTAGAGGAGAAACTACTTTGGATTTATTGTTAACTAATAGCACAGATATTAAAGAAATAAAAATACGAGAACAACTGGGAAATAGTGATCATGCTATGGTGACTTTCAGTATTAAAAAGAAAGTTATATGTACAAGGGATACAACAGTAGTTAAAAATTATAATAAGGCAGATTTTAATAGAATTAAAAGACAATTAAAACAATGGAATTAGAAAGAGAATTTAGGTAGTAAAACAGTAGGACAAATGTGGGAAGAATTAAAAAATAAGTTATTAAAGCTGGAAAGGGAGTATGTTCCTGATAAAGAGCTATACAATAGGAGAGGAGAAAAAACAACAATATGGTGTACTAATAAGGTGATAAAATCATGCCTATAGAAAAAGAAAGTATTTAAAACAATGAAGATATTAGGAACAGATGATGCAAGACTATATTATAAAAATTGTTTAAAAAAAGTAAAACAGAATATAAAGAATGAATAAAATTGGTGTCTAAATTGGCATATAGAAAAGATAATGGGGAAAGTTTTTATACATATATAAATCAACAGAGGAGAGATAAACAAGGTGTAGGGCCATTAAATAGTGACGGCAAGGAAATTAAAAATGCTAGTGAAATGGCAAATGTATTAAACAAATTTTTCAGGTCAGTTTTTGAAAGAGGGAATGACGTAGGGAAAGTAAAAGTAGAAAAACAAAATCTAAATTTTGAAATAGAAACAACAAAAGAAGAAGTGGAAAGAATAATAAATAAAGTTAAGGTACATAAGTCTGATGGACCTGATTTGTTGCATCCAGGATACATTAAAGAGGTGTTGTCTTTAATATCAGAAGTATTAGTATGGATATTTAATGAATCCTTTAAAACAGGAGAGGTACCGGAAGATTGGAGGAAAGCTTATGTTGTACCCTTATTTAAAAAGGGAAAGAGGTCAGTGGTATCAAATTATAGGCCAGTAAGTCTTACTGCAATTCTGGGAAAGGTTGCTGAGAGTATACTGAAAACAAAAATTGAAGAAGACTTGGAATTATTAGGATATAAGGATGAAAAACAATATGGTTTTAAGAAAAATAGAGCATGTAGTACAAACCACTTATGCTTTTGTGAAAGCATAACATAGAAATTAAAAAATAATACACCTATAGATATAATATTTCTGGACTTTCAGAAAGCCTTTGATAAGGTACCCCATGATAAATTGATTAGAAAAATTAAAAAGTGGGATTGTATAGACGTATTATCTTATGGATAAGAAATTGGCTGAGTAATAGAACTCAGAAAGTAAGAATAACAGGTGAACTACCTAAATCAATTAAAGTGGAAAGTGGGGTCCTGCAGGGATCCGTGTTGAGACCTGTTTTGTTTTCACTATACATCAGTGACTTGCATCAAGGGGTTACCAATTAAGTAGTAAAAATTGCCGATAATATTAAAGTAGGAGGATCAGTAAGAACATTGGAGTAGCAGGAAGATTAAAAAGGGACTTAAAGAAGATTGAGATGTGGAGTGAAAGGAATAAGATGAAATTTAGCATAGAAAAATCAGGGGTAATGTACCTAGGAAAAGGAAATAGGAGTAAAAACAGATATTTATTAGATGGAAAAGAACTGAAGGAAGTTGATGAAGAAAGAGATTGTGGGATAGCAATTGACAATAAATTGAATTACAATAAACAACAAACAGTGGCTATACAAAAAAACAATAATATGGTGAGAAGTATTAAAAGAAGTTTAATAAATAAGTCAATAGGATGTATGGTACCAGTATATAGAACTTGTCTTAGGCCATACTTGGATTATGGGTCACAGTTATGGAATTCATATACAGAGATGGAAAAAAAAGGGTCGAAGAAGTGCAGAGAAGATATACAAGGATGATGGGAATGTTAGGTAAGTATGAATATAGTGAAAGATTAAAAAGGACAAGACTCTGGACCTTGTAACAAAGGAGAGAAAGAGGGGATTTAATGATGTTATTTAAAATAATAAATGATAAAGAACTGAGAAGTGAAATGAGGTTAGAGATGCAAGAAAAGCCTGAGTGGTTGAGAAGATGTAAAAAGCAGATTAGGTTAAAAACTGTAACAAAGAATTATGAATATTATTCTTTCATAAATAGAGCAGGGAGAGTTTGGAATACACTACCAGTTGAAGTGGTAAATAGTAGAACATTGATAGAATTTAAGGGAAAGATTGATAAATATTTGATGGGGAATAGATCAATGAGTACCCACTGAGGTGGGGAACAGTTTATATGGACATGCTGTCTTCTACTGTTCTAAGCCAAGTATAGATACCAAGTATAGACTCCGCTTTGCACAGGAGAGTAGTCAAAAAATTGGAGAACATGGGAATTGGGCCTGAGGTTACAAACTGGGTTAGAAACTGATAACATGGGAGAACTCAGAGAGTATTAGTAAATGGCACCCTGTCTGTGGATGGGAGGGTGACTAGTGTGGTCCCACAGGGCTCAGTTCTGGGACTGATCCTCTTCAACATATTCATCAGCGACACTGCGGATGAACTGGAGGGAAAGGTGGGCCTGTTTGCAGATGACACCAAAATCGGCAACAGGGTAGACACAACAGAGGGACAGCAAAGCATGGATGCTGATCTCTGAAAACTTGAGGAGTAGTCCAAGATCTGGCAATTGAAATTCAATGCCAAAAAATGCAAGGTCATGCATCTGGGAAAGCGTAACCCAGGAAAACTGTACTCAGTGGGAGGGGATCAGCTGGTGGCTACCAGGCAGGAGCAAGACCTAGGGATGATCATACCAGATGACCTCAAGGTCAGTAGACAATGTGAAAAGGCAGCACTAAAAGCTAGTGGTGTTCTGGGATGCATAGGGAGGGGCATCACGAGCAGAAGGCATGACGTAATCATGGCCCTGTATCGGTCCCTGGTCAGGCCTCTCCTGGAATACTGTATCCAATTCTGGAGGCCACAACTCAGGAAGGCCATAGATAGGCTGGAGATGGTACAGAGAAGAGCAGCAAAGATGGTGCAGGGCTTGTATCAGAAACCACACAAGGCAAGACTGGATGACCTCAAATTATACTCCCTAGAACAATGCAGGAATCATGGGGACGTGATAGAAACATTCAAATACCTTAAAGGCAACAACAGGGTGCACATGCAGAACCTCTTTCAGGTAAAGGACTACAGCAGGACTAGAGGGCACAACCTTCTGCTTAAGGGAAGAAAGTTCAGAAGCAATACAAGGAAATTCTTCTTCACAGAGCATGTTGTGGGACCATGGAATAGCCTGCTGGAGGGGGTGGTGGGAGCCAAGACATTGTAGAATTCAAGAGGGCATGGGACAGATACTGTAGGATACACAAGCAAGCAGCTAAATAGTGGGGTAGGAAGCCAAGGGCAGACTTGATGGATTGTATGGTCCCCATCTGCTGACAACTTCTATGTTTCTTGCCTTTGGTACCCCTACAGGGTGGTAGCTCCCCAAGGAACAGAGAGTGCGAATGGCCAAAGTTATCAACAGTTGCACAAGTATATCAGTACACTAAGTTGTGTGAGCCCATTGAATTTGAAAGGCTTTGCCTGCAGTGTAATGGGCTGTAGCAACTAGCCACTCCCCCTGCCTGAGCAACATAAGCCAGTTCCTTCCAGCCTCATTCAGAAGCACTTTTTCTTTGCCCCACCATCCTTCCCTCCTCCTCCAGCAGCACGCCTCTCTCCTCGGGGCCCCTTACTAAGGTACCTAGAGCCAAGGGAATCCTTCCCATGGCACTTCTAGTGGTGGAACCCTCCATAAGGGTTCTTTGCCTTTGGTACCCCTACAGGGTGGTAGTTCCCTAATGAACAGAGTTTGTGAAAGGCCAAAGTTATCAACAGTTGCACAAGCATAACACTACACTAACTTGCACAAGCCCACTGTACCCTTACGAACAACTGCATATTAGTAATAATTTACTGTCTTCTTCAAAACCCTCCAAACATCTGACAACCCTGGATTGCCAGTTATTTTAATTCTCAAAATCTTATCTTAATTTGTTAATCCTTTACTTGAGTATCATTTGATTTATCAAGCTGATTGTCTAGGTCTAAACTCTAGTCACCACCATTAAAGTCTTGATCCATATATTGAAAAAGCTTGTTTTACAAAAAAAAAAATGCTTTGGTGTAGTTTTGTTTAGACCATAAATACAGACCATATTCAAATCTAAAAGTCCTGCACTCTCCACCACAATAATAAAGCTGCTTGCTTATAATCCACAAAAAGTGCAAACGTTTATTTAAAGTGCCAGTGCTGTGCACATCTTAACTAGTTTTGGACAAACTGTCCTTTATCAAAAGACATGCAGTACAAGCCACACATACTCTTTATATAGGCTCAAACCTATGACATCATAAATAAGTGCCAACCACAAATGGATAGTGAACTGTGAACTAACAAATATGTAAAATGACTAAAATACAAAAAGATAAAAACAGCAGCATTTGATACGCTTAAATGACAATGTTCTAAATATTTTAAATACTTCTATCTAAGCATACAATATGGAAAGCATATTAAAGAGCAGTTTCCTAGTAGCTGCCAGCCCAAGCATGGTCAATAACTGACCTGTCTCTGAGTCTCCATATGAAGTTTGGCAGAAATCCTTCCTCGCAATAAAAAATTATATCCCTTGTAAATATGTATTTTCCCTTAGCTCTGAAAAAAGGACCGACTTCCCAGTCTGCAAATCATGCTCCCACCTTGGCCCATGCAGCCCTGTTTTGTGATGTCACAAAATGAAGGCTACGTGAGCGCGCACCATTCACTGCTATGGGGCCAACATTTTAACATGTTTTTATACCCTTTCCTGTTTGAATTTTAATAAATCAAAGCGATCGATTGACTAATAGGGACCCTATTAGTCTATCTTTTTTTCAGCGCTAAGGGAAAATACATATTTAAGAGGAACAGAACTTTTTATTGCGAGGATGGATTTCTGCCAAATTTTATATGGAGACTTAGAAACAGGTCAGTTATCGACCACGCTCATGCTGGCAGCTATTCCTTAACTAGGAAGCTTCTCTTTAAACATCAAGCAATAAAATACATCAGTTAGAAAAATGAATATTAAATAGCAATATCCAAGACATAATATAAAATAGGGAATATCCTTAACTTACTTATATTCAAGGGCTCTTATGCCCATTTCATGAAAAGTGCTTAATGCCGCATATCAGACATGTAAGCCAAAATAGCAACACCACAGAGTATGATAGACACTTTCTATTTATATTTAATGTAGGGTGTAATATTAAACCTGTCATTCAGACATGGGGGCTTACATGCCCATAGAGTATAAATCCAAAAGCCCTCTCATTGAAGTATCAGATTTTTATAATCCCCCCTCTGGGTTTAGGCACAACTTTCTCTATGGCCTGAAATGTAAATCTGTGCTCACCAGGATCTGAATACAGACAATATCTAGGGGAGAAATACTAAACAGTTGGGTATTGTCAACACCTGCAATGGGTCTCTTGCAGTAGAGCAATATCATTACCAATTTTTTTCAGATGAGTTAGCACATTAAATTGGATATTATCACCTTTAATATTCCATGCTACACAGCTAATTATATTACTATGCATTGTCTATTTGTACATAACATAAAAGTGAGAACAACTCAGTACAATGCATTATTTGTTTATTTATTTGTTTGTTTTTCTTTACCTGATAGGGTACACTAGGCAAATAAATACCAATTTATGGGTATGACCAGGGAGAGTACAGAGAAGATAAATAATCAAATACATAGACAAAAGGAGCCAGTAGACCTGATGAGCAATGCAACATTAGTTACATCTACAGATGGAAACATAAGAAACAGAGCATAAAACTGTTATATGTATTAAAAGGATCAGGCTCTCGCTAGAGCATTATAAAATTAACATACATAAGGGTAATATCCTGGAAGGGAGAGTTCACCTGGCTGAACACAGAAGTGAACTGATTACATAATTCAGGTATATGACCTGTTGAGGCAAACCATGGAGGCAGATCCTAGTGCATTGTACAAAATGTACCATATGTCTGGAAGTTGTCAGGAGCAAGAGAAAGAGGACAAACCCTTTAAATGTTTCCAGAGTGCTCTTTAGAAAAGGCCATGAGAAGGAAAGCTATGGATGCTTAATAGGAAGAATTCCAAGCTATAGATGCGTAATAGGAAGAAATCCAAAATTTGGGGGTGAAGACGGAGAAGGCCTGTTCAGTATAGTCACCCATCTTTAGTGGAGCATTTGAGAACTTGAAGGAGGGATGCATCAGAAGATCTAAGTGAGTAGGATTAGTGAGGCGAATAAGGGAGGATAATGGGTGGGGCAGGGGGATGAGGATCTTAATAGTTTATCAATAAAGAAGCCAAGGGAGTAAGACAGGAAGCAGAGGGTGATGGCCAACCCAGGGAAACATAATGGGAACAATGGTGGGCTAGGTCAGGGAATGACACTGGGAAGCAACAGATGTTCTTAAAGATCACCTCCCACTTGTTAAGGGCAGATTTGGGGGCATGAGAAAAGACCAACTGGCCATATTGGAATTGAGGGAGGAGGGCTCGCTGGGCTGTAGTGAGCCTAGTCTTGGGAATGAGGTTGTGCCTTACCCAGTATGCAAGCCCACGTCTGTAGTTTACTGTTTTGCAGGGCAGGGTGATATGAAGGGATAAATCAAGGACTGGATCTGTGGTGATGCCTAGACACTTTAATTCCTCTATAGTGAGGAGATGGGAGCCATCCAGGCATTTAATAGACAGAGGATCACCACAGATGTTGAGTCTAGTGATTTCTACTATTAAGGACTTTTACACAGGTTGCTGAGATGTCTGTAGTTAGGCCAGTCAGCTGGGTCAGAACACAGAAGACACTCTGTAGTCACATCGGTGTTTGTCCCTAGCCTTGAACAGGGAGAGTAGTTCCTTGTGCAGACATTGTGTGGCAATGCCTTTAAACCCAATCTTAGTAAGTGGGGCCAACCTGTCTTGAATCTGAGATGAACAGGTCTGAAAGAGGCTAAGGTTGGTACTGACATTGTTAGAGGAGATGACAGGGAACCAGCCTATTTCCAACAGCTTATGGAAGAGGGATGGGGAGTGAAGGCAAAAGACATCCTGCAATGTGACAGTTTTTCGAGGGGCTTTGGAAGCCCTGACTTTCTAGATACAATACATGGGAAAGTGATCCCTCTGTGAATCAGGTAGCACCCCAGCTGAATGGATCCTGTCCAGTCTGTTGGAGAGCATCTAGTTCAAGAGGGTGTGACATCAGACTTTGTTTGAGAGGTGGGTAGGTCAGAAATGAGCTAGGAGAGATCCAGCTTACTTATTGCAAATTCATACGACTTGTAATGGGGGCTCAGTCAATCAAGATTAAAATCAACTATGGCAATCACATAGGTGACAGGCAAGATGGCAGACTCAAGAGTACATGCTGAAGCAGCCGGTCCGCTGGCACAGCAGCAAGGCATCTACTTGCAATGCCAACATCCTAGGTTCAGTGATGGACTTGGGAGTTGGAGGGCCAGACGGGGGCAGAAGGATCGAGCATTCTGGGAACCTCTCTCCCCTTCTCTGGTGGGAGGGGAGAAGAGTGTCCAGTGCTTTACAGATCCCAGGTGGAGGCTGGGGGTACTGCTGCAGTCAGCGACATCACGTTAGGGGAGGTGAGGCGGACACTGGACGTCATTACATGTACCTGCCCCCAGGGGTCCAGCATTCAGGAAGAAGCTGGCTCCTGCTCTGCCTTCATCTCCACTACCACCAATGATTGCCGGGGGGGGGTTCCCACTCCCATGACCCTGACCTGCGAGGTAAGCTGGGGCTTGCCAACAGTAACTGTCGGGTGGGGGTGTCCGCCCACTGGTCCCACCCAGGGGGGTAAGCCAGGGCATGGGGGGATGGTAGGCAGGGCTGAGCTCTGGTAAGGATTGGGGGCTGGCCCCGAAAAAAAGGGTACATGCTGAAGATGTTCCCTGACCCACTGTCTGATGTTGCACTGAAAAAATTAACTACCATGGCACTGTTTCCAAACCAATCTAAGGGACCAGTCCAGTTAATTATAAATAGCTGCAATAGGAAGAAATACATTTAAACTCCAGCTATTGCAATAGTATGATGCCTAAGAAAAATGCCCAAAATAAGCAGCCATCCAGTAAACTAACATAGAAGTTAGTGAAGAAACATCTGGTAGTGTTAAAACGCCATCACACTGCTTAAACTTGCAAAGGTAAAACTGCAGTATCGCATTTTAGGAGCTCTGCAACTGAAGGAGTCAAAGAAGATTTGACTGAAACTACTGCACAAAATACGCAAAATATGGAAACCCGTGCAACCACTCAAGTTAACAACCAAACAGAAGTTGCCAAAATGAACACCAATATGTTGAAAGTGGCTCAGCAAGCCAATGGCAGTGACTTTCCAGCCAGTTCAAATTTGGCAACCAAAAGAAGATCTGAAGCATCGCCGATGGAAGGAGATATAGTAACATTTCTAAAATTAGCTTCTGAAGTTCAAAGTTGCAAGGAGCCATTCCTTCAGTTTATGAGGCTATGAAACCTAGGAAGCCGAGAAGGCTAGGCTGAATCAAGCGGAAACCATAGCAGACCAGGCTATTGAGAAGCACGGTGCTAATTTACAAAAGTTTTCCTCCTGAATCCAACTAAACAATGATAAAAAGCTAAAAAAAACCTATGGTGATTACATCATTTTTTTCTGACCTTGGGTGAGATAATATTACTGAGGGCAGATGGCTCAGACAGAACACTTTTGGGAGGACTATAGATGCATATAAGACGTAGCATTTAATATTCCCCAAAAGAAGGGTCCCAAGAAGGACCTCACAGGGGACTCTGAGGAGGGGATGGTTTAGGCAAGATATTAAATGAACTCTTATAATAAAGGAGAAGATCCCTTTCCCAACTTGGGGAAGTCCAGTCCACTCAGATTAGGTTGTAAATTTCCTATGACTATTAGGATATGTGAGGAGTAGTGTGCCTTCCAGGAGTCAAGGCCTGGCTCGTTGGCCAGGAAGGTTCAAATGCTGAAGCATGTAATCTTGATGCCCTTACTGCCCATCCAGGTAGGGTGTAGGGCAAGGGGAAAGCATGAGTCTAAGATTGGGTTCAATGCCATGTCCCCAGATAAGAGTAGGAGGCTTGTTATGGTCCAGCTTGAGAATTGAGTTTTAACAAGGGCAACCAAGGAAGAAGGTAGGAGAATCCGTCCCTCCGGAACTGGCCTGGATTCTTGGCCCTGCTGACCTCTCCCCCTACCCGCTGAGATCCCAGGGCCCTGGCCTACTAAATGTACCTACCACCCGCACCATCATGGGGGACCGGAGCTTTGCTGTTCATGCTCCCAGGCTTTGGAACTCCCTTCCTGAAAGTGTCCACACTGCCCCCTCTCACAAGCTTTTCCGGACCTCCCTGTGGGAACATCTTAAGCTGGTCTCTCGCTGTGAATGCCCAAAGCCTCCTTAGCACATAGCTCCCGGTGCCCACTGGAATGCTGGCTTCACCACTCTCATGCTGCTACCTTATCCCACCCCCTACCTTACTGACTGACTCTATGGTGCTCCTACGCTTACGATTCCTTACATGCCCTGCTGGTCATTGTATTTATCTCTAATTTGTATCTTGCCCCCAGCATTAGAAACTGGGTGTACTTTCCATTCAAATGTAAAACTGTAAAACTTGTCTTTCTCTCCTGCTGTTGTATTAATGTACTCGTTATACCCTATTGCTGTATTGTTGTACCTGCTATACCCTATTGTACTCTCCCGGGTCGTTCCTGAAAATAGGCATAAAACTAGTCTAGTGTACCTACCCGGTTAACAAAAACTAAATAAATAAATAAAACTACTATATATGCTGAGCTAAAAGGACAGCAATTTTATCCTACTGGATCCAGACTGAGTTGGAGCTCTGGTAGAATGCCCCTAGTATATTAGAAAAATAACAGTCACAATAGTAATCAAGGGGATCTAGGTTGCCATGAAACTTGGGAGGAGGTAAGGGAACCAAATCTACTAGTAGGGCAGAGAGGACTAAAACTTCCAGCCACAGGATTAGAGACAAGGCACAATGCATTTTATCTCAGTTCAGGAAGGGGGTGAAGCTATGCAGACAGTATCCTGAGTGGGTGTAGGTTGACCCAGACAACTGGTAACTGAATAATATGTCAGGTATCTAGCATTAAAGTATAGTCTACTAATCCTAGACTGCTGTAACCTGCCTTGCATCAGGGCTAGAAGGCCTGAGCAACACCCAAAAAAGATATATTAATTAATTGAGAGATCAGTCAGAACTCCGAAAACTAATACAATACACATGGGTCCTTGGATAAGAAAGTAAGTTTTCCTTCTAGGATGTTAGTGACAACTTTTAAAATGTTGACCTTTAACATTAAGGAAAGATAAAATACTCCCACCCATCAGACAAATTAAAATCAAAAGCATAAAGCTATCTTCCATAACAACTGATCAGAACTCATAGAACAATGTAATAACACATTTAACCAGAAGATGGCAGTCAGTAACTAGTAAACCAATAATAGGAAAGAAGATGATCCTTTTAAGTTGTCTAAAAAAAAAAACATTGGTGTAGTATGATAAAATAAGAATCAGTGTACTACAAACTATGGTATTCAAATTTTATGTCTGTTTAAGAGTAAAGCTCAAGTCACAACATAAAGTCAGTATCTCCAAGATGGAATACATTTCAGTACTGTTATATAAGAAATACACATCACTGTTGTAACTGGTTAACTGAATTCATAACAAAACGTTTATTGATAATGTATTAAGAATAAGATTGAGTGATATTTTTATATCAGTGACACTCGGATTCTGTTGTACTTTTCGGAATGGAACATATGACCCACTGTGGTGGTTTTCATTGCTGAACAACTCTAGCATTCTAAATTCCATTAGTAAAATAGTGAGCAAAAAGTGTTGTCATTTGAATCTCTTTCACCTAGAATTAATCTTGATTATGAAACATCCTCTTTCAGTAATAACATGAATTTTAATAGCTGCCCCCCTCCCACTGTCATTTCAGTCTATATGGCAGAGATCTCTGCACACAGATGGCCAGTGCAAAACACTCTGCATTCATTGGACCCAGTTTTTAATGGGATTGCTAGATCGGCATGCATTGTGCTGATCCATGGCTGCAGAAAACTTTGGGTACATCAGGGACTCTGCACCTGATTTCAGTACAAAGGGGATCCTGTGCTAAAGTTTCAAGAGTTGCCACAATTGGAGTGCTGCAGCAAACATTTGGTGCACCTGAGGGTTTGACAGAGGGTCCCATCAAGCCCCCCCACCTATGTGCAATGTGGGTCCAGACTGCATTGTTGGGGGGGAAGGAAGCCTGGGAAGTCATAGGACAGGGCAGAGGGGCCTGAGGGGGTGCCGTAGTGGGTGGCAGGGGAACGGTGGCTGTAGCAGGGTACGCAGGTGCCACCAGGCAGATGTGCTCTGGAGAGTTGCACAGAGCTGCTAGGACTGGGTACTCCCTGGTAGGCAAGCACTGACTCCATCCCAGACCCCAGGTGCCACCGGCCGAGGCACCTGTCCCAGAGCTTACACAGTCCCCGACAGTGTAGTTGGGCATCAGCATGGCTCCATGCAGTGGGCTATTCAGCAGGGAAATGTCTGGTGCCCAGGCTACATGCCCATCCACCAATTGCACCTAGTGCCCTGCAGCAATTGCCTACCGCTGCATGTCAGGGACTGTGTAAGCCCTGGGACAGGTGACAGGGCTGGTGGCACCTGGGGGTCTGGGACAGAGTCAGTGCTTGCCTACTAATGTGTACCCAGTCCTAGTGGTTCTGTCCAACTGTCCAGGGCACATCCACCCCATGGCACTTGTGTACCCTGCCACAGCTGCCATCCTCATGCCCACTACGGCACCCCACAGGTTCTACTGCCCTGTCCCATGTCCTCACAGGCTCCCCACCACTTGGATATCTCCAGACCTTGGAGTCTGATGCAGGTCTGTTAAACCAACTCATGACTGGTCTAACCTCAGCCCCATCTTTTGGCCATGATGGGGCTTCCAAAATCCCCAAATATGGGGATGATGCAGCCCCACCATGGCACAAGCCCCCTTATGACCTGGAGCACCGGCACTTCTGGTGCAGGTGTAGAGCAGGGCTGCTTTCGTGTATGGCATCCTGATTTCAATGCAGCCTGCATTCAAAAACCAGGATTGCTGCAACATTTGGTGCAAGGTGCCACTTGTGTAAAATCCTTTTGGTGCAGGCCCCTTGCGCCAAGTTCTGCCCTTTGAAAATCATGTCACTGTCTTCATTTACAATATACTGTATTAATATCAGTGTTCCGCCCCTTCACACATAATTCCACATAGAGTATTTGAGTATTAGAAACACATGGAAATATTTGAACAGAACAAAATAATGTACTTGAAATATATTACAGGACTCCCAACAATAAGTAAGATGAGCTACTGAATATGGGCTACCCTACCATCAACATAACTCACAGCACCTCATGATTATCTCATACATTGATAACTGAAAAGGAGTCACACATAATAAGCCCATCATAAAATGCGATGAACGTATATCCTTTGGAGACCCATGTCATAGTCACCACCTGATGGAACCCTTAAGTAGGAGTTTTACTAGAACAACAGACTCCACAGAAAATATGGATGACAACATGTATAATTAGGAGGCAGCCCATAACTCATATATAATATATGGGTAATAATTCAACAAGGCTCCTCCAATCTAGTAACAAGTTCCACATTATATAGAGAATAATGTATAGGCAGGTGGTTATTATGAGAATTTTACACACCGGTGTGGGATGCCTTAAACCCCGAGACGCCCGAGGGTTCTGGCAGGCATCCCACACCGAGGTTGTAGTAAATTCTCATAAATAACCACCTGCCTATTACTTTATTTTTTATAATTGCTGGTCAGCAATTTTTTCCCACATTGATGCTGCTTGTCTGTGATTCACTGACACACACACACACACACACACACACACTGTCACACAGACTGTCACACACACACACACACACACACACACACACACACTGCATCTTTATTAGGAAAAACAGATTGTTCTTTGTTAGGCATCTTTTTCTTTTTTACAACTGTTTCTTCATGCTTTGCTTGTTTTACTTTGACTTGGTACAACAGCGCTTACCTCGTTAAGCGCTTGAACCGTTCAGTCCGGTTGCTCTGTTTCCGGAGAGAATTGCTCAGGCTGTACAGGTTATGGCGGGATCAGCAGATAAGAAGCTTTGGGAAATAAAAAAAACGATATCTGGTGTGACTGCTCGCCTGTGGCAGCTCCTCTGTAAGCTGGACGACGAGCCGCCATGTTTGTTGAGTGTTTAGCCTACCCATGAGAAGAGGAGAGCCAATCAGGATATGGCTCTAGTTTGATTGAAGTGGCGCGTGTTTGAAATTATAACTGGTTCAGCCTATGGAAAGAATTGCTGACCAGTCTAGACAGAGGTGGCGCGTGTTTGCCGTTATAACTAGCTGAGGTAGTTATAACGGCAAATTACAACTCGGTTTCTCTATGAGAAAAAATTGTGACCAGTAATTATATACAGTATTACTCAGTTTACTCAGTTTTATTAAGGCAGAAGCAGGCCATGAGCCCATTGAGACTGCCTTCTCCACACCAGAGGGGAAAATCAATCCTTCCAACTCATTAGCAACCTATCCAGCTCTCTTTTAAACTGATAAAAATCGTTAATGTCCACTACATGTTGTGGAAGAGTATTCCATAATTTACATGCTCTTATAGTAAAGTAGTGGTTTCTTTTATCAGTACAGTACAAGTTCTTGGTATGTATAATTGCTTATTATGACAGTGTAGATTGTCCCTTTTTGATGCATAGGATAGATTAGTCTGATGCTAGCTGTTTATCCTGTAAAATATGAAAAAGCATGAGAAGGTCTCCCCTATCTCTTCGATTCTGTAAGTCATATAGATTTAATTCATCTAGCCTGTCTCTATAGACTGTAGTTTTAAGCCTTGGTATAATTTTAGTAATCCTTCTCTGCACATTGTTCAGCAATTTCCTGTCCTTAACTAGATAGGGAGCCCAGAGGGATGCTGAATAATCCAGGTGTGGTCTAATGAAGGCCTGATATAATGGAATTATACAATTTTCATTTCTGATTGTAAAATATTTTTTGATGGCTCTTAGGAGTCTATTTGTAATCAAAGCCACTTGCCTACAATGATCCCCAGAAGATAACATATTATTTATTGCTATTCCTAGGTCCTTCTCATTTGCTACAGTTTTAAGTGGTTTTCCATAGAGCTAGTATGTATTATACATATTACAATGTCCTAAGTGAATAACAGCACATTTATCTACATTAAAACACATGTTGTTACTGGCTGCCCAGATTTCAATTTGTTTTAAATCAGATACTAGGAAGTTAATCTTTACTATAGTTTCAACTTCAGAACTGATCTTGGTGTCATCAGCAAACTTATTCAGACAATTTTTAACATTACAATGCAAATCACTAATATAAATGCCAAATAACAAAGAACCCAGAACAGTTCCATGGAGGATACCACTCATCACAAGTATTTCTCTAGATACCTTGCTCCGCATTTTATTTATTTATTTATTAAATTTTGGTGACCAGGTAGGCCCACTGAGCCATGAGGGTCCCTTTTTCAGGGGCGACCCGGGATAACAATACATGGTTTTATACAGTGGAGAAACATTTGGTCACGAGATTATACAGGCTTATGGTGGTTACAGACATGGTTATCATCATGACACAGTTTTACCTAGGTGCTACATGGCATAGTATTATACATGACGTTGTATGTAGGATAAAGGGACCAAGGTGTCCTGGATCTTGAGAGGGGTACCTGGGTTGGCTCACTTTTGGGTGGGTTGATGTGGGAGAGGGAGGTACTTTATGAGCTGTGGCAGAGGCATGTGCTTATGTCAATCATATGAGCCTTAAGTCTGGTTCAGAAGTTCCTAAGTGAGGAGGCCTTCTGCACCAGAGGAGGGAGCTTGTTCCACAGGTTGGGGGCTAGGCAAGAGAAAGATCTGCCACCAGCATTGGTCCTTACTCGGGGGGCTTTCAGTATCATACGTTCTGACATCTGTAGTCTCCTGGGGTTATGTTTAATTGCTATGGTTCTTACAATGCTAGGTGGAGCAGGGAGTTTGAGTAGCTTAAAGGCCTGGACAAGCAAAGGGTATTGTAGGCGAGCAGCCAATGAGGGCCACTGTAGCTGGGCCAGTGTATCACAGTGATGACGTCACAGGTGGTCCTGGGTAGTGTACCGAGCTACCTTGTTGTACAGGATTTTCATCCTGGAGACCTCTTGTTTAGCCATGCCCTGTATAATCGGAGCTGCATAGGTCGGGGTAGGGAGTAGAACACTTGTGGCAATGGAGAGCCTGGCCTCGGGGATGAGCTGGTCCTTGAGAGAGTACAAGGTTCCAAGTTTGCAGAGTAGAGTCTTGGTGACATGGTCCATGTGGTCCTTGAAGGTGATAGATTGGTCAAGAGTAAGGCCTAAGTATTTTAGGGAGGGCACTACTTTGATGCTTTTACCAGAGAGTGTGGTAAGTTGTAGGGATGTAGTCCTGTCATGGCCCAATGATCTCAGTCCGAATAGCACTGCCTTGGTTTTGTCTGCATTAAGTACCATTCTGTTTTCACACAGCCATGTCTCCAGGGATGTGAGGTCCTTTTGGAGGAGAGGACCAAGAGTAGCCACATTGCCCAAGGATCGGTAGATGACTGTGTCATCAGCATGCTGTGCAACCAAGCTATCCCCACAGTAGGTACTTAGGTCATTGGTAAATAAGGAGAAAAGGAGGGGGCCGAGTTTTGAGCCCTGAGGTACACCCTGTTTTAGAGGTAGTGGACCTAACATGGCCTCCTTCCAGAAGACCCTCTGTATCTGGCCCGATAAGTAGCTCCCAAATCACTTGCGAGCATGGGGGGGTGGGTCTAATCCACATTGTTCAGCTACTGTAGCAGAAGACTGTGGTCAACAAGGTCAAATGCCTTGGACAGGTCTATAAAGACAGCATCTGTGGGTATCTCTTTGTCCATAGCTCTGAGTACTTCATCCGAGAAGTTAATAAGGACATTGTCAGTCCCGTGGTTAGGTCTAAATCTGTGTTGAGAGGGAGCAAGGAGCTGATGAGCTTCCAGGTAGTCTCGAAGTTGGTCATAGACTAGCCTTTCTTGCAGCTTGGCTAGTGTGCAAAGCAGGGAGATAGGCTGATAATTGGTTAGGTTTTCCCTGGGGCCACCTTTGTGGATTGGGACCATGTTGGCCTGTTTCCACTGGTTAGAAATGATTCCTTCCCGTAGTGATCTATTTAGGAGCCAGGTCAAGGGCTTGGATAAGGAGGTGGCTCCAGCCTTGAGTAGCCAAGGGTTGATCCCATCTGGTCCCCCTGAGCCTTTAGCATTCAGCGCCTTTAGGAGGGTTAGGACGTCTTTCTTCTTTACCAGTCTCAGGTGGAAAGAGGGTCATTCATACTATGTTGCTTCACCTGCATTAGGTGCCGAAGTCTGGGGTGACTGGCCAGCCTTGTAGGCCTCAAGGTCTATGAAGTGGTTGTTAAGGGTGGCCACTATTTGAGAGGAGTCACTAACAAGCTGACCATTGACCTCCATGGGGCTAGGTTCAGTCTTTTTGTTGCCCTTGATCAGGTCATTAACATGATTCCAGAATTGCTTAGGGTTGCCTAAGCTGGTTTTCTGGAGTTGTGTGACGTACTCCCTTTTAATGAGTTTAATGGCACTCTTGGCTTTGTTTCTTAGGGCTTTGTATGCCGCTAGGTCTGCCGGAAGGGATGAGAGCTTGAACTTCTTCCAGGCCTTGTCCAGATTAATGATGAGAGATTTAAGGGATGGAGAGATCCACTTGTAACAGCTGCCTTTAGCTCTCAGTCTTTTCAGAGGAGCAAAGAGGTTGGCCGCTGTACATAGTAAGTCCTGGAAGTATTCCAAGTCCTCTGTCAGAGTAGGGAGGAGTGTTATTGGGCTCCAGTCCTGGCTGCTTAGGTAGTCATTGAATTGCACTTCCGAGAAGTTGGTGTAGTCATGAACAGTAAGGATTCTGGGCTGGACCTTAGGTGCTCTGTTCTTCCAGATATAGAATATCGGGGAATGGTCACTCAAGGAGTCTGCCATTGTGCCAGCAATCTGGATGTTGGCTGGGTTGGACACCAGGGCCCAGTCGAGGGTGGTGTGATTCCCAGTTTTGTAATTAAGTCGGGTCAGTTCCGAGATAACCTGCATCAGACCTGCCTCTTGGGTCAGTGACATCAAGGCATGGCCAGGGTTCTGGGCCCAGTTGAGATTGATGTCTCCCAAAATGAGGAGCTCCATTGATGCTTCTTGGGCCAAGGCATTTGTGATGGCCTCGAGGGATTGGAGGGCCAACTTTGGAGGATGGTAGACACATCCTATAGTAAGTTGCTTGGTTCATCCAAGGGTAATACGGATGAATACAGCTTCTCCGTCGGAGGGGGGACTTTGTTGCAGGTTTAGGAGTGACAGTGAGGTCTTCCTTGGTATAGATTAGCATCCCGCCCCCCCTTTTTTGGACTCCCTGTCCTTACAGTAGGTGCTATAACCCAGTGTCTGTATCTCATACTCGAGGATGTAGGCTTTTAGCCAGGTTTCAGAGATGGCTATGACATCGGGCTTGTAGAGGTCCAGCCAGGCTTGCACTTCATGTATTTTGGGTCTGAGGCTACATACATTCATATGTGCTATCTTCAGACCCTTTGCAGAGACCCAGTGAGGGTCCCAAGGGGATGTCACAGAGATATTGGTGGTATTAGGTCCAGGGTTGGGTTGAATATCTCCTGCCAGGAATAGTAATGTTACTAGTAGGCAGAGTAGCTTAGGACTGGGTGAGGTGACGAGGTTTCGTCGATGCATCCTGCCTGCAAAGCAGAACAGGTCGTAGCATTTTAACTACCTGTATGTAAGCTGACAGCCATGCCTCCACCCATGTAATAATGTATAAATTTAGTGATAGTTTATTCATTTTTTTCTATTAATGTACTGTGCATAACAAGGTCGAAAGCCTTCTTAAAATCCAGATAAATGATATCCACTGGGATATCCTTGTCCAAACTTAAATTTATACTTTCAAAAAAATAGATATGGTTGGTTGTACATGATCTTCCTGACGTGAATCCATGCTGCATGAAGTCATCCAATCCCTTGTCAGTAAGCTCTTTTTGCAATTTGTTTTTGAGTATCTTCTCTTGAGTTTTACATGCTGTTGAGGTCAGACTAATTGGTCTATAGCTACCCGTATCATTCCTATTTCCTTTTTTTGTAGATTGGGACCACCGTAGCTATTCTCCAATCTTTTGGAACTACTCCTTCCCTCAAGGATCTATTAAATAACATATGCAGTGTTTTTTTAAATACAGTTTGCCATTTCTTTCAGAAAATAAGAATTTATATCATCTGGACCTGCAGCCGACATTTTATTTAAGGTACTGAGAGATGTAAATACCTCCTCCATTGTAATTTCTTCATATTGAGTAATGAAGTTTGGAACTAATTTCTGTCCGTTTTTTGTTGAGAAGACAGAGCCAAAGTATATATTAAAGGCACTGGCTACTTGTTCTTCCCAGTATGATTATAATGATCCATTTATATCCTGAACAATTATAGACAAAGAGAGGGGCACCATCCAAATGCAGTAACACTCTTCCATACTAATGGGTCATGTAGCCCCGACCCCCAACACCCATACCTATACAACAAACCTACAAATGCAGGAATGGTTATTTTTAGTAAAATGTGAAGTTTAACAATATTTCATTTTGTCAAGCTGAAATATATTTATTCTGTTACAATATGCCCCATGCTAAATATATAATATAGTATATGTTTTGTTTCATAATATCTGTTTTCACTTTATTCTGATTGCCGCCTGAAAGTGAGGTAGACGCAAGTTTTTAATTTTCCAATACAATGCAGAAAAGAGAAAGTGAAGTACAGAAGCCTGACAACCCAACTTGCCAAGACAGATGCATCAAGAACAGCACTGTGCAAAAGTATACCCATCTCATTTAGCTCACTGCAGAGAGTTCAGAACTCATCACTGTATGCTATGATATACGCCATTAAACAATCTGTCATTGTAATATTTGACATCAAGGCGTCATGTGTTAATTCATATAGTTGGTCAATATTTTAACCTTGTATTTTCAGCAAACCATATATACAATGTATCATACTAAATTTCTTTAGATCCTAAATAATTAGTTTAAGAAACTTCTCATAACATCTGTGTTGTCAAAATTCAAGAGCAGCTGTGTGTCAAATTAAAATCAGATCTATGGTGCAGAGAGTCAATTTCATGGATGCCATGAGCAAGTGACATAGATCATGAACCTCACATTTGAATGAGTTGCAGTTTTCACAGATAAGTTTATGTATAGCCAGCTTCATGGTAAGCCTATTTTCCTGATTGCTGTACAGCACACAGATTATTGGGAATGTTTTCTGAGTCTGCTGGCATGCAGCAAACTGCCCTTAAACAAGTATTTGTCAATGCCGAATGTTCGCTGCTTGCATTTATGTTGTACTGGGTCCTTTTTATACACATTTCTAATATAGTTACTCAAGATAAAACAGATGTGATGTAATATGTTGTTTGCGGAGGGGGTCCTAATTTTACACAGTTTTATTCCGCATTTACCCAGGATAGTATATCTGAAGTGTGATACTGTATCTCATTAGGTTCCCCTTGCACACATGTATAGCAAACGTTGTTAGGAGAGTGGCCTTTGAGGGTTGTGACACTGTCAATCCAATGCAGAGTGGTCTGCAAGGGGCTCGTCAGTGTCACACCAATCAGCCAGGTTAATCATAACAGTATTCATACGAACATACGTAAGTTGCCAGCAGCAAAAGGCCATCCTGGTCTATCTAGGCTGCTCGAGATTGCAGCTAGCTCACTGTTCTGCAGCTGCCCCACCCCCACTTCCCTCACCTCCCTTTACCCACCCCTTTGCTCTCTCCTACCCCTTCTTGAAACCTTCTACTGTTTTACATGTCACCAACACACTGGTAGTGTGATTCACTTTGCCACAACCCTTTCTGTAAAGAAATGCCTCCTCACCTCCCTCCTGAATCTACCCCCTCCAATCTCATGTCATGGCCCCTAGTATCTCTCCCCAGCCTTGTTCTGAATAGAACCTCTGTGTCTGTTTTGATTATCCCCTTCATGTATTTAAAAGTCGTAATCATGTTCCCCCGTCCTTCCTCTCCTCCAGTGTGTACATGTTTAACTCTCTTACTTTGACCTCCCATGGCAATTCTCCCAGGCCCTGAATCATCTTCATTGCCCTATGCTGCACCCCCTTCAGCAGTCTAATGTTCTTTGTAGGTATGGGTGCCAGTACTACACGTAGTAGTCCTGGTGGGATCTAACCAACAATCTGTACAATGGTAGAATAACCTCCCTTCTTCTCGAGGTAATGCCCCTTGCAATGCCCCCCAGCATTTTGTTGGCCATTGCTGCTGTCTTTCTGCATTGCATGAAATTGTTCATTGCTCCCGTGATTAGCACCCCCAGATCCTTTTCCTCTTCTGTTACCTCTAATCGCTCCCCCACAGATGGTAGCTTCTCCTCTGATTTTTTTTTCCGTAGTGCAGTACCTTGCATTTTTTTGCATTGAACCCCAGCTTCCATCTGTCAGACCATGCCTCTAGCCTTGCCAGATCCTCCTGTAGCCCCCGCCACCCAACCTGTTCATCCACTACTGCTCCCATCTTGGTATCATCCGCAAATAGGCTGATTTTGCTGCTGATGCCCTCCGAGATGTCTGCAATAAATGTAAACAGCACTGGTAGCTCTGCGTCTCCACTGAAACATCACTTGTCACAGGCTTAGGGTATCGTATTCCCCACCTACCACCACCCTCTGCTGCTATCTTTTGCCAGTTCTCCACCCACCCCACCAGTTCTGCTCCTGCTCGTGAGCCCCGTAGCTTGCTTCCAAGCCTCCCTTGTTGTACTGAATCGAAGGCCTTACTGAAGTCTAGGTACAGGATATCCACCGCATGGCCACAATCAATTTGCCTAGTCACTCAGTCATAGTATTCCACCAGGCTAGTCTGGCATGTCTTGCCCTCGATGAAGCCATGCTGCCTCCCGTTCTGCACCCCGTTCACCTCCAGCAGTGCCACTAGCCTCTCGTTTAGGATAGTCTCCATTAGCATCCACACTATGGACACTAGATTTACTGACCCATAGTTCCCCAGTTCATCCTTGGGTCCACTCTTGTGGAGGAGAACCACATGAGCCAGTCTCCAGTCATGGGGTATTGCATCCTGTGTCTAGAGATGAATTAAATAATTCTGCCAAGGGTCCTGCCAGCACCTCTGCCAGCTCCTTCAGCACTCTTTGATGTACTTGATCTGATCCTGGTGCCTTGTCTACCCTCAATGCCCTTAACCCCTCCAGCACCCTCCCCACTGTGATTTCTCCATCCATCACCCCCCCATCTGTTTCTATCCTCCCTCCTACTATGGGTAGTGCCCCCTCTCTTTCTTTCATAAAGACTGAACAGAAGTAGTCATTGAGCACTTCTGCCTTTTCAACCCCCTCTTCCACCCATCCCCCCTCCTTCTTAATTCCTACAATTTGGTCCTTACAGCTTCTTTTCTCCCTGATGTACCTAAGGAAGTATTTTCTCCCTTGTTTTATGCCCTGTACCAGCCTGAGTTATCTTGCTGCCTTGGCTGCCCTTACCCCCCTGGTCACTTCCTTTGCTTCTTTCAGATATTCCTCCCTATCTTCCTCCCTCCTCGATTTTCTGTATCCCCTATGAGCTGCTCTTTTCCTCCTTACCCTGTCTAACACCCATTTGCTTATCCAGCTGGGTTTCTTTCCCCTAGCCTTCTTAGTGTGGGCCCTACAGCAAGTTTCTGTTGCCTCCACTATCCCCTGTCTTATCAGTTCTCACCTTTGTTGTGTGTCCATACCTGGTTGAATTTTGCACAGGAACCCCTGTACCACTTCCCTCATCATCTTAAAGTTGGTATTCCTGAAATACAGCACCCTTGTGCCAGATGCCTCCCTCTCTTTAGCCATCTGTAACTGGAACCATACTTTCCTGTAGTCACTCCCCCCCAGTGGTTCCTCCACCCTCACATCCCTCACTCACTCCCTGTTCATAAGTATGAGGTCAAGAGTGTTCCTTTCCCTAGCTGGTTTGTTGACCAGCTATACTAAAAAGCTTTCCTGGAAGGCGTCCATCATTACCTGCTCCCTTCTGTTCTTTGTGGTAGGTGTGTCCCACTCCACCCCTGGCCTGGCAGGTTGAAGTCCTGTATTATAACCATCCCCCACTTCCTGCAGTTCCTCCTGATCTGTTCTGCCAGTACCCTGTCCATCCCTTCAGATTGAGAGGGTGGTCTGTACACCACCTCCAGTCTTAGTGATCTGTTTTTGGGACCCTGTAGTTGCACTCACAGTGCTTCCGTATCTCCCTCATCTCCCTCCTCCCTCACACATTTTAATCTCTCCTTTATGTACAGCGCCACCCCCTCCCCTTCTCCTGTTCCCTATCCTTCCAGTGTAATCACACTAGGATCTTGACCTAAGATATACTGACCTCTGCCATTTACATCACCTACTGCACATCCAATCTCCCAGCCTCCCTCTCCTCGATAACCCTTTCCCCTCTTACCCTCACCTGCCCTTTTGCACCCTTATCTCTCTCTACTCTGTCTTGCCACTACTACTGTTTGACTGCCCATACTTATTCTCTATCCTATCTCTTTCTTCCAGTGCCACCTCTATTCTGCATGCTCAATGTTTCAATCCTCCTATCTCTAACATGAGTAGGCTGTACACCCTAGCTAGCTGAACTTAATTCAAATTGATCTGTTATCCTCCAGTTACATGCATTAAGTCCTTAAACTTACTATCACAATGTATCTCACAGTTTTATCGTATTGTACTGAACTAAATAGCTACAATTCACATGCCTGTACATCTCATGAATGAAACCATGTATCCTCAATTCATCTGTGTTGTATTATTGTCTTTCATAACTGCCTATGTATATAGCCTGTTATTGTCTCCCAGGCTAACACTTATTATACATTCTTCTTCCTTGTTATGCCATTATGATTGCTATTTTGTCCTATTTATGTTTTGTTATATGCTTAGCCTTAATGTTCCACTGGCTATTGTACTGCTCCCAGGTACATCTTGTAAATGAGCTTGTCTCAATGGTGTTCCGCCTGGCAAAATAAAGATATTGATTGGTTGGTAATCTGTACCCCAGAACCGCCATGTCCCAATCGTGGATCTGGGTGGCTCATGTCTCGGTTATAGCCGCCAAGTCCACTACTCCCTCCTCCAGGAAAGTCTGTAGTTCTGCCCCCTTATTCTCCAGACTCCTAGCATTTAGTGTTACCACCCTCCAACCCTTGTCTTTACCCTCCCCCCACCTCTCTCCCCTTATGTCCGCTCCCTTAGTAGTTGCCTTCCTCCTTACCTTGCTATCATGGGGGCTAAGCACATTTGGTTTCACATCACTAGGCCTCTGAAATCCTCTATCCATGCTGCTACCCCCCCTCCTAGTTTAAATTCTCCTTAGTGTCTTCCCTATCCTTGCCTTCAGTACATTTTTTCCTTCCTCATTTATGTGCAGTTTATCTTTTGAGTACAAATTGCTGTTTTCCCAGGTCCCCCCCTTCTACTAGCCCTTGCCCCTTTTCCCAACATCAGGCCCCTAGCCATTCATTAAACTCTTGAATTCTCCCTTTTCTTGCTATACTTGCCCTGGGAATGGGAAGTACTTCTGAGAAGGTGATAGATCTGCCTTGCTCCCCACACAGAGGTCCCAGCTCCTGAAACTTCCTCTTTACCTCCCCTACTGTCCCATCAGCCGGGTCATTGATCCCCAGGTGTATTATTAGGTGATGTCTTTCCCTTCCCCTGCTTACATGCCTTAGCATGGATTGCCCCACCCTTTCTGCCTGCATCTCTGGCATGACTTCCACCCATATTCTACCGTGCCTCTGTTCCCTTTGCTGCTCCACCTGACCCATCTTAGTATCGGGTTCCCCAGCACCACGATACCTCCCTTCTTCCCAGGTGTCGGCAGTCTTCAAGCTGGCCTTTTACCATCTCAGTAACACTGCTAGGATCAAACACCTTGTTCCGTCCAGTGACCTGCCTATCTTGGTCCATGCTTTTGTGACATCATGCCTTGACTATTGCAACTTCCTTTACCTAGGGCTTCCTGGGGTTGATATTTGCCACTTGCAGCTAGTGCAGAACGCTGCAGCACATTTGTTGACTGAGACTTCGAGAAGAACTCATATTACCCCTGTTCTGCGCGATCTGCACTGGCTGCCCATCCAGTGGTGGATCACCTTTAAGGTAGGTCTACTGACCCACAAAGCCCTACACGGACTTGGTCTTGATTACTTGAAAGAGCTCCTGGTTCCTTACACCCCTTTGCGACAGCTCCGCTAGGCTGAAGAGGGGTTGCTGGAGATTCCGAGGGTAAGTTTAAAGTCATCTGGTGTGCGTGTCTTCGGGTTTGTCGCACCTACCCTCTGGAATTCTCTGCCCCGTCAGCTATGGGAGTGCAGGACAGTGGGATGCTTTAAGCAGGCATTGAAAACCTATTTGTGGGGAAAAGCGTAACCTGAATTGCTTTGATTTTTATCTGTATTTATTGATTGTTGTTTTTATCTTACTGTACAGCGCCTTGAAGCATGAAAGGCGCTATACCAAATAAACTTATTATTATTCCCATCCCCATCTTCCCCCTTCTCCTCTTCTTCTTTCTCCTGCACAATGTTCCCTCCTATTGTCGCTGTTTCTCCCCCTGTGTTCTTCACTGTACTCAACCCTTCTTGCCCCGATGCACCTATTTCTCCATCACTCTCCCCAGCCATTTTGTTGTTTATATCCATGGACCATGCTTCCCCTTCCTCCTTCCCCTCCTTTGACCCCACTGTTAGAGGTCAGCCCCCATCTGAGCTTACTGTGTTACCATCTCCCTGTACTCCTTCTCTTAATGTCCTCACACATTGGTTTTCTGTACCTGTGACGCCCTCCCTGTCCCTTTGTCCTGATCACCCCCTGTCACTCTTATCTCCCCCATCTTTTTTCTCTTCCTGGATGTCTTTTGTGCTTTCCACATTCCCTTCTTCTCCTGACCTAATATGTCCCTTCATCATCTTTGACACTTCCCCCATTAGCCTTAGTGCTTCTTTCTCTAGCCTCCCCAGCCTTATACAGACTGGGCACCCCGCCCCCGTCCTCCATAGGGTGTCCATGAATACTGCCCCTCTACAGTTATTACATTCCACAATCCTTCCTCCTCTCATTCCATCCTGCCCCATTACCTTGACCCCTTCCCAGACTTCCCCAATCTTTCACCCTGGTCCCATTACCCTTTCCTCTTCTTTGTTCCCTCTGCTCCATTCTCCCTCTCCAGTCCCTCTTCTTTCTATCTTGCCTCATCTATTGGTAGCACTGTTTCCCTTATTTTCCAATCCCTCTACCCTGTGGTGTGTGGCTATGTGGTATAGGGAAATAAGATGGCTAACAGTGTGTGCTTGCAGTCAGCAGGTACCGTATAATGTCACAGGCTACCAGTTTAAAGGAAGTGATGCATTAGGTGGGGGGAGGGGTGGGGTTGGACCCCTTCTGATCACCAAAGACAATCAGGTACTCCAGCAAACCCTCACTGAGACACTCAGCTGCACCAGCAAAAATTCCCTAAACAGGTATCTTTCTAACTTAAGTCAGAAAGCACTCTAGTACCAATTGAAAACAACACTAAGCTGCAAAAGAAACATCAATAAAATATTCTGGCTAGCTGGGTGGAAACTTCATGTACTTCAGAGGAAAGAGCCAGCACAATCATAGGTCAGCTCTTTCCTTTGACTTACACCACCCAGCAAGCACAGGTGATCTGTCAGGATCAGCCTACTGAGGAATTACACCCTGTGACATAGAAAACCATCCATCAATGTCTGTTACTGGTGCCCCAATAGATGTCCCCCCAATCTGACCCTCCCTCCCTCTCAGCACCCCTTTCCCCACAGACATGATGCTGCCACTGAGGGTGCCCAACTCCTGTCACCAACTGAAATAAAGAAAACAGTCCCTTATACACACATATATATATATATATATATATATATATATATATATATATATATATACACACACACACACACAATAGGGGTGAGTGGTAAATGAGTGAGATAAAACAGTGTATCATCCACTGCAGTGTGATATTTTTGCCCTCTGCTCTGCTGTGATGATATGAGACATTTACACAAACAGGTCACAAAAGGTCACTGATATCATCACTCTAGGCAGCTTTCCCCTCAGCATGAAAGAAACACCTGTGCTGTTACCATAGACACAAATGCAGAACTACCTGAGAGGTCTCACTGCTGCCTACAGCTAACTCAGTGAGCATTACAAAACATACCTCCCCCCCAACTTCCAGCTCATTACTGTGATGCTCTCAACTTGATGCAGCCAGAATTCCAAACAGCACAGCTTCACAGAACACTCTAAACTACTGCCTACAGCTAACTCAACTACCACTGAAACACACTCTCACTTGTTCGTCAAACTCTGATTCTCACCCATTACAATTACTGTGACAATTTCAACTTCACTGCAGCCAGAATCCTAAAGAGAACAATTTCACAGAACACTCTGCACTCTGCCTGCAGCTAACTTAATTACCACTGAAAACAGTATCAGCTGTTCTGACACTCTGCCTCTCAATTCATTACAATTACTGTGATGCTTTTAACTTCACTGCAGCCAGACTGCTAAACAATACAGCTTCACAAAAGTATGTTTCTCATTCCTATCTAAAACTAACTCATTTAGCATTGCAAAACACACGCATGTGTCTCTCAGAGTTTATAACACTGCCAGCCCATTCAGAAAAGCTCACACACAGAATGAGCAAACACATTAACAGGAACAGAACACAAGACAGCATAACAAAACTTCTGAAACTCTTGGCCCTATTGGATATATCAAATACATGATGGGCAGATCGTGTGCTATGGCAAATATTGTCTCTCCTGCATTGTGAGCTTGGATATCTCACTCTGCAGGAGTGACAATATTTGCCATATCACACTCATGCCCATCATGTATACCCTATTTATACAACATGTGTTTTAGGATAAATCTAGGGATAAAAAGTAGTATCTCAAGCAGCCAGTGAAGATATCACTGATATCTCCATGTTCCTATATGTCATAGTGATATCTCCATGTTCCTATACATCATGGTGATATCTCTATGTTGCTATACATCATTTAAAGGAAAGTGAAAGTATTTCACTTTCTATAGCCCATGACTCTCTGTCTATAACCCGCACCAGGACATGCACCCCCTTCCCACAACAGGCATCTGATATGTGGTTCATACTGACATTATTGTAGAATAAGTACAAAGTTAAAAAAATATCTGGTCGATCCTGCCACTGTGCCTTTTGGTAAAGTTATTGTACTTTTACTGTTTGCCCCAAAATGTAGCTTGACCGAGCGCTGTGAAAACTGGAACATTATGTGTTGTCAGAGCTTTTCACTACTGGAGTCTGTATCAGAACTCCTGGAAAACTGTGAGCATTTACACACTTTCAGTGTATTTCTTGAAAAGAAGCTCCTGAGTCCTGACTCTACCAACAGGACAGAGAACGAGTCGGCAGTTTCAGAATAGGAGAAAGAAGCAGCAAGTGTTGCAACAATCGCTGATGCAGCCCAGATGGTTTGCCTGTCTGGTCTGAAATCTTCAGGGAAGATGTAGTCCGGGTCACTGATGTGCCGTTTGAAAATTTGGTGAAAACATATTCAACTGTTCAAAAATTATTCAAATTTTAAATTTCCCATTATAGTCAATGGAAGAAAAATATATGTGCCTCTCAAAAGCACCCGGTACTGTCGCAACAGTACATTTTATTGTCTCAAATGCCCTCAGTAGTGTTGTGCTGCCGCCATCTTGTTTCAGTCAACAGTGGACAAAAACAGCCATAATTCAAAAAGTAATGCCCTAGGTAAACACTGGCAGTTGTGTTTACATAAACAGGGTCCGAAGAACACAATGCTACCATCAGTTTTTTTCTACACCCCTCAGAAATGCCTTTTCCAAGATCTGGTCCCCTGTACTGTCGCAAATTGCGACAGAATGAATGCAACACTTTTACAATTTGCGAAAGTGTCACACCCGTTCTTTCACAAAATTTGCAGAAGTGTCCCAGTTTGTGACACTACTGACCCCCCAAAATACCATTTCTTTGCCACCTCACTGAAGCTAAGTGGTTGGGGCTTTTTGACTGAAATTTGCAGGATGGCAAGCCCTGGCCCTAGAGATCTGCCTTTTGGTGGTTTGGTGAAAAAATATACAATGGTGCCATAGTCACAGTGTTCTGAAGTTGAGAAATTTCCTATATGATAACATTGCAGCACCCGGGGCATCCGCATCTCAAAAACAATTCGAGGTACATATTTTTTGCTCTGGACAGCTTAGTCTACTAAACATGCATGGGGGTTTTCAAGTCATGATTAAAACTGCAGTGGAATTTTTTTCATGGTTGTTATGATTAGTGAGATATTGCCAGATTAGTGCTACAAGGGCTCCTTTTCAGGGTATGCCCCTGTAAAGCAACACTATTACAGTGAACACGTTGATGTTGACAACATCAACTTTTTCACTGTAATAGTCTGCACGAGACCCCAGCACTCTGTCTCCCGGTCTTGCACGTCTCCCTGATCCAACTCTGGCTCACAGTTAGAATCCTATAGATAATAGGGTGTGGGGGCAGAGCCCTCCCACATGGGGGGGTTCAGGGGCAACCTCCCCCATGAAAAAACAGCCGGGGTCTCCAGTCAGATTTATGTCAACTGCAAGTTGAGGTCAACATAACTGTCACTGTGATGACGGTCTACAACTTAGTTGTTGAACCAGCATCGTAGAGCCCCCTTTCAGGACTATAGGGCTGCGGTATGTCTCTGTACTTATGTGTAAGTGGGAATGCAGAGCCCAGAGGGCCTGTGCTCCTACATATGCATGCCATTATGCAAAAATGGGTAGCTTGAAGAGAGTGAAGGGCCTGGAGGGCCTGCACTTAGACAAAGACATACCAGTTACATTACATTTTCTCAAAAAGAAGGGACATTCATTGCAAAAAAACTATGTTGATGCATTACTTAGGGTTGATAGCACAGTGAGAAAAGTTTGGAAATTTAATGTTAGGGTTACCACCACTACCACCCCACCCCACCCCCAGCCTCCAAACCAACAGGCATCAGGGCATGACATGGGATCATCAGGACTAACTCTCACACAGTGGACCATGAAATTATGAGTGATAGGCTGTTGGAAATTCAGATAGCAGAAGATACTCTACAATGGTTTAATTCATATTTAGGAAATCGGTCCCAACAGGTACTGGTTGGAAATGTCCTATCTAAGAAGTTATCAATAGTTAGGGGTGTCTCTCAGGGATCAATTTTAGGTCCTATACTATTTTTGGTGTACATGAACCAAGTGTCACAGTGCATGGAAAAAACAAGCCTGCGATGGTATGCAGATGGCTCTGTGCTGCTAGTCAGGGGCTGCACAATGCAAGAAGTGGAACAGCATCTCCAACATGATTTTGATGCACTGGGTGACTGGTTTGCTGAATATAGGTTGGTCCTAAATGGGAAAAAGTCCCTGACAATGATATTTAGTCTATCAGGAGGAAAAATAAGAATATAAAATCCATCACAATAAAAACCAGGGAAAACATGGTATTGACTCAGATTAATGAATATAAATATTTAGGTATTTGGATGGATGCAACCCTAAGTTTTGAACACATATAAATAACTTAATCAGGAAAATAGACACCAGATTGGGAGTCTTCAGAAGAACTAGACATTGTTTAAACTTCAATACGAGAGAGTCTGTAGTAAATCATCTCTTAATCTCCATTTTGGATTATGGGGATCACATATACTGTACACTTTGTACAAATAAAACAAATCTGATAAAATTAGATAGATTGTTTAAATGACTGGCAAGATTTGTATTGAAATGTAATTACACTATGCACCATTGAACAATGTACACAAATTTAAAGTGGCTAAACTTAAAAAACTAAAGAAAACAAACATGGACATGTCTGGTATATAAAACATGATCAGGAAATCCAGTATATTTACTTGATAAATTAAATAACAGGGAAAGTAAATATAACCTTAGAAATAATAATGAGAATATATTCTCGGCTTCTAAGATTAAAAATAAATATGGAACTATGACCTTCTTGAATAATGTAAATAAGCACTGGCACTTAATTAAATCCTATGATGAAGAACTTGGGTTGCATCCAAAGATATTTTATGCCCACATTAAAAGGGATTTGAAACAAGATTGTAATTGTTAACTAATCAAACAATCAGGAATGAATGTCTGATACTGTTTCGTTGAATTAATTTGTACTGTGGTGTTAGTCTACGTGGAACTAATTGTAGTGCAAACATTTACATGTAACAGAACTTTGTTCTGTAGTACGTATTTTAATTATCCAGTTTACGTTCACGAGGAACATTAAATGTAAATGCAATCTTACAAATTGTAATATGAATTACATACACAGGAATACCTTGTAAACAGCACCTTGGTCCAAATGGTTGTATTTTCCATCTTTCTGTACAAAAAGAAAGATTTTTACTACTACCACGACTACTCATCCCATTCTCCTCTACTATAGCGTGTCAGCTTCTTTACACATTGAATGGGGTGAGAGTTAGGCCTGATGACCCCATGGCACGCCCCAATGCCTGTTGATGTGTGGAGGGTGGGGTGCTAGGGGTGTTAACCCTAATATTGAATTTCCAAACTTTTGTCACTGTGCTATCAACCCTAACTGATGCATTAACACAGTTATTTGCAATGAATATGTAATAGATAAACCACTCTGAGGTGTGCAGTTGCGCTCTGATATACATACACCTTGGTGTACGTCAACCACCCAAAGCATGCATATATTAGAGCATGACCACACACCTCAGAGTGGTTTATCTATCTTATAAAATGGCAAAATTGTTCTGGAGGCGGTAAAAGTGGAGGTGTGCGGTCGCGCTCTGACATACGCATGGTCATGTGATATGTTTTATATAATCAGAAGTTTGCATTTAAGCTACTTCTTTTATGCATTTTCATACATACAGAGACATAGAATTTGATGGCAGATAAGGACCGCATGGCCCACCTAGTCTGCCCATTTTCCTACCTAATGGATAAGCTGCAGATCCTAGTTAACCAGCAGCCTACTTCTGCCTACCCCCACTATAATTGCCTTATAGTAGTCCCATGCATTCTTGAATTCCCCCACTGTTTCTGACTCCACTGCCGCCTAAGGAAGTCTATTCCATGCATCCACAACCCTCTCCATGAAAAAATACTTCCTCCTATTACCTCTGAGCCGTCCCCCCTCTATCTTCAAATTGTGCCCCCTTGTTCTTGTACATCTCTTTTTTTGAAAGATGCTACCCTCTCGGACTTTATTGATTCCCTTGAGGTACTTTAAAGTTTCTACCATGTCCCCCCTCTCCCTCCTTTCCTCAAGTGTATACATATTAAGCTCCTTTAGTCTCTCTTCGTATGTCTTCTGGTGCAGACCCTGCACCATTTTGTCTGCCCTCCTTTGGACAGCCTCCACCCTATCTCTGTCGTTGCAGAGATGGGGTCTCCAGAAGTGCATGCAGTACTCCGGATGGGGCCTCACCAATTCTCTGTGCAGTGGGATAACAACTTCCTGTTTTCTGCTGGTGATGCCTCTCCCTATGAATCCCAGTATCCCCCAGCCCTCCCTACTGCCTTCTCACATTGCTTGCCCACCTTTAGGTCATGTGATATAACTACAGGTCCCTTTTCATTTCTGTTGTTGTCAGTATCTCACCCCCCATTGTGTACTCTTCCCCTGGGTTTTTATTTCCCAGGTTTATTACTTTGCACTTCTTTGTGTTGAATCTAAGCTGCCAAACATTTGACCATTCCTCCAGCCTTGCCAAGTCCTTTCTCATCCTTGCCGCCCCACCTTGTGTATCAACCCTGTTGCAGATCTTTGTGTTGTCTGCAAAGAGACATACTTTTCCTTCCAGTCCCTCTGCAGTGTCACTTATAAAGACATTAAAAAGGACTGCACCCAGTACTGAACCCTGCGGTACCCCACTAGTAACTCCCCTTTCTTCAGAGTGGAATCTGTTTACTATTATCCTCTGCGTCCTGTTGTCCAGCCAATATTTTACCCAGGCTACCACCTTGGGACCCACTCCCAGGCTGGCTAATTTGTTTATTAATCTTTTGTGTGGGGCTGTGCAAATGCCTTGCTAAAGTCTAGGTAGGCCATATCCACAGCCCCTCCAAGGTCTACTACTTTGGTCACCCAATCAAAGAAATCAATTAGATTCATCTGAAATTACTTTCCCACTGTGAATCCATGCTGCCTTAGGACCTGTGCCCCACTTGCCTCTAGGTACTCAACAATTCTTACCTTCAGAAGTGATTTCATCATTTTCCCTACCACAGAAGTCAAATTGACAGGTCTGTAGTTTCCTGCCTCTGTCTTGCTCCCACTTTTGTGAAGGGGAATCACATCTGCCCTCGTCCAGTCCTCAGATACCACACCATCCTCCCATGATTTGTTAGAAAGGGTAGCAAATGGTGTTACTAGTTCTCCCCTTGGTTCTTTTAGAATTCTGGGGTGAATCCCATCAGGCCCCATTACTTTGTCCACCTTCAGTTTTAGGAGTTCTTTCAGAGACCTTTCTTCTGTGAAATGACTGATATTGACCCCCCCATCCAGAATGCTTCTATTGACTGGATTAGGTACCTCCCCTCATAGAAACATAGAAACATAGAAGTTGACGGCAAATAAGGAATGCAAGGCCCATCCAGCCTGCCCATTTCATTTTCTACCTTATAAATGTGCCATCGGCCTTTGCTCTGTCAGTGGCCTATCTATTCATACTCATTTGTATTGCTCCCTTATGCCTATCCCATGCCTGTTTGAAGCCCTGCACTGTATTCATAGCCATCACTTCTTGAGGTAGGCTATTCCATGCATCCACCACCCTTTCTGTGAAAAAGAATTTCCTCACATTCCCCCTTAATCGGCCCCCCTCTAATCTCATGCTGTGTCCTCTTGTCCTGCTATTTTTCTTATATTTAAACATGTTAGACTCTTTCACCTTGTTAATGCTCTTAAGGTGTTTGAATGCCTCGATCATATCACCTCTCTCCCTCCTTTGCTCAAGGGTATACATATTGAGCTCTGTTAATCTGTCCTCATATGTCTTCTGATGCAGTCCCTGACCATTTAGTTGCCCTTCTCTGGACTGCCTCAATTTGGTTAATGTCCTTGTGAAGGTGTGGCCTCCAATACTGCACGCAGTACTCCAGATGGGGCCTAACCAGTGTCTTGTAAAAAGGGATTATTACCTCCCTCTTACGACTTGTGATACCCCTACTGATACACCCTAACACCCCCCTAGCCTTACCTACTGCTTTAGAGGTCTGCTTGGATGATTTCAGGTCATCAGTGATGATGATGCCCAAGTCTCTTTCTCCCTTTGTGACTGCTAGCAACTCCCCTCCCAGCCTATAGATGGCTTCAGGGTTTCTCTTCCCTATGTGCATGATCATACACTTCTTTGCATTAAATCCCAGTTGCCACTCTTCTGACCATTTTGCTAGTTTATCCAGATCTCTTCTCATTCTGCCCACCCCATCTGGATCATCTACTCTGTTGCAGATCTTGGTGTAATCAGCAAACAGACAAGCCTTACCCTCTAGTCCGTCTGCAAGGTCACTAATGAAGATGTTGAAGAGGACTGGCCCCAGGACTGATCCCTAAGGTACCCCACTTATGACTTGCATCTCTTCTGACTGTATACCATTTACCACCACTCTCTGTTTTCTGTCCGACAACCAGTTTGCCACCCAGTTGACCAACTTCTGACCCACCCTGAGCCTACCCAGCTTATTTATCAATCTTCTATGTGGAACAGTGTCAAAGCTTTGCTGAAGTCAGGTAGGTGACATCAACTGCCCCCTTGGTCCACCACTCTGGTTACCCAGTCAAAGAAATCTATGAAATTAGTTTGACAGGACCTTCCTTTGTAAACCCATGCTGTCTTGGATCCTATGCCCTATGGATTCCAGGTGTTGCACTATCCTTTCCTTAAGGAGTGCCTCCATAATCTTCTCCTACTACTGAGGTAAGACTGACTGGTCTGTAGCCTCTGCCTCCTCCCTGCTACCACTCTTGTGGAGCGGGATTACACGAGCCATTCTCCAGTCTTCTGGAACCTCTCCTGTGCTCAGAGACTCACTAAACAGTTCTGCTAATGGCTCTGCTAGTTCCACCTTTAGCTCCTTAAGTACCCTGGGATGTATGCCATCAGGTCCCATTGCCTTATCCACCCTGAGCTTAGCAAGCTCTTGTAGGACCCTTTCTTTTGTGAAGGCAGTAGTTCTCACCTCCCTCCCCCCTGTGTCCATGGTGCTGAGCTGTGGGTCCTGCCCTAATTTCTCTTCAGTAAATACTGAGCAAAAGTATCTATTTAGGATAGATGCTATTACATGGTCCTCCTCCTCACATGCTCCCTTTTCTCCATTAAGCTTAACAATACCCCCTCTGACTTTCCTTTCACTAATGTATCATAGAAGTCTTGTCACCTTCTTTTACTGTTCGTGCTAGTGTTTCTCAGTTTGGGACTTTGTCTGCCTTACTGCCTTCCCTGCTTCCCTTTAGGCAGTTTGGTATGCCTCCCTATCTTCATCCGCTGTGTTCCTTATATTTCCTGAAGGCCAGCCTTTTGGCTCTGACCTTTTCTGCCACTGTATTTGAGAACCAAAGTGGTTTCCTTCTTCTTTTGCACTTCCTTTTCTGTCTAACACAATGGGATGTTGCTTCAAGTATTGCATCCTTAATGCTTGCCCACTTTGCCTGTACCCCCTCACCTGTGTTTCTTTTTGCCAGGGCTAGCTTAACTCTGTTGGCCATCTTATCAAAGTCAGCTCCTCTGAAGTTCCATATTTTTGCCTTGGAATGGGATGATTTAGATGTATTGGCCAAATTGAACCATTCCATGTAATGGTCACTGGCCCCCAGGTGACATTCTACCTGGAGATCTGTGATCCCTTCCCTGTTAGTCAGTACTAGATCTATGATAGCCCTGTCTCTTGTGGGTTGTTGTACCAGTTGTCTGAGGCCCTTCCCCTGCAGGGAATCCACTATGTGTCTAGTTCTGGCAGATGTTCCTGCTGGTATTGCCCAATCTGTATCTGGCATGTTGAAGTCTCCCATTATCAGAACCTCCCTTTAGCTGTCATGTTTTGTATATCTTCTAACAGTAATGTGTTCATGTCCTCCCCTGGTCAGGGGCCTATAGACAACCCCAGTTCTTATGGCTGTCCCATTTCCTGTTTCAGGGTGACCCACAGTTCTTCTGGCTCCTTATGTGTGTTCTGAATTTCTATAGCTTTGATATTTTCATTGACATACAGGGCCACTCCTCCCTCCCCCCTTTTTGCACCTCGGTCTCTTCTGAACAATACATAGCCAGGTACTGAAGTCTCCCAAGTGTGGTTACTGGTAAACCACGTCTCACTAATTGCTACTATGTCCAGTTTAGCCTCTGACATTATTGCCTGCAGGTCTGGGATCTTATTTCCCAGGCTGTGAGCATTTGTGTTCATGATTTTTCATTGGGCAGATTTCAGTGTGTTAGTTGTTGGGTGAGGTTTGGCATGACCCCTGTGCGTTGTATCTTTTGTGAATACTGAGCAGAAGCATTTGTTCAGTATCCCTGCTTTTTCACTGTCCCTCTCTGCCCACCCACCTTCCTCTTTATTCAGCCTCAGTATCCCTTCCTTTGTCTTTCTTGTCTTCAATTGCACCTATAAAAGGTTTTATCCCCTTCTTAACCAAGCTGGCTATCTTTTCCTTGGTTTGAACCTTTGCTTTTCTGACTGCCTTCACCGCTTCCTTCTGCTTTAACTGGTACAGTTCTCTGTCCTGCTCCTTCTGTGTTTCTTTATACTTCCTGAATGCTATCTGTTTCTTCCTAACCTTCCCCGCCACCTCTGTTGAGAACCATTGTGGTTTTTTCTTTCATTTTGATTTGTTTATTTTCTTCACACAAAGGCTTGCTGCCTCTGTGATGGCAGTTTTGATGTTTCCCCATTGTTGCTCCACCACTCCTTTTTGTCTGTTTGCTAGGGTTTTTCTGAGGCACTCTCCCAATTTGAGAAAATCAGCTCTCCTGAAATCCAGTACCTTCACTTTTGTATGGACTGACTACAGCTGAGTTTATCATGAACCACACTGTTTGGTGGTCACTTGTTTCCAGATGGCTGCCCACTTCTAGATCTGAGATCCTCTTTCCATCCTCATTTGAGAGTACCAGGTCTAAGATTTCTCCCTCCCGAGTGGTTCCCAACACTAGCTGTTTGAGGCATGCCCCCTATAGGGCACTGAGAATGGCCCTGCTCTTGGATGTGGCTGCAGCAAAGGTGCTCCAGTTAACATCTGGCATATTCAGGTCCCCCATCAGCAATATCTCCCCTTTCTCTGCCATCCTAAGGATGCCTTCTCTCATTTTCTTGTCCATCCCCCCCAATATGGGGTCTGTATAGAACCCTGTGAGGATTGTGATGCCATTTCCAGTCTCCAGGGTGACCCACGGTGCCTCCTCTCCTCCCTACTTACCCTTTAGTTCCATTGCTTTGAACCCTTCCCTTACATAGAAAGCTACTCCTTCTCCTCCTCTTCTACCCTCCCTGTCCCTTCTGTAGATTGTGCACCATGGTATGTTGACATCCCAGCCATGTTTCTCTGTGTACCATGTTTCTGTGACTGCCACCATATCCAGACATCCCTCTTCCATCAAGGCCACCAGTTCAGGGAGTTTGTTACCTAGACTACGTATATTAGTACTCATTACCCTCCATTTTTTGATGGCCTTACCCCTTTTCGCCCCATCCCTGTCCTTATTGCCTTTGTCTTTTTCCTCCATTTACTCCTGCTCTTCTCCCTATCGACTTCTCTATCTTGGTGTTTACCTCACTAACTACCCTGTTTTTTTTGGGGGGGGGGCTAGGATTTCCCTTTTCCTTTTTATTGTCTCCCCCTTGGCTAATTTAAATACTTGCCACTGAAGCATTTAAACCTGTCACCTAGGATCTTGGTTCACCTCCTGGACAGGTGCAGACCATCACACCAGTACAGGCCTGCATCCCTCCAGGTGGACACCCAGTCCCCAGTGAAGCTAAACCTCTGAGCACTGCACCAGTTTTTCAACCACTGATTGAATACCATGGTGTGGAGCACCCCAGCCTCACCCATGCCATAGACAGGCAGAACCTCCAAGAAGGTTATCGTGCGTGCCACTTGTCTAAGTCCCCTCCACAAACTTCTCCTGCATTGCCCTGATACCTTTCCCAGCCAGGTCATTTGTCCCTAGGTGGACAATGACATCCAGCTCCCTTCCCTGTGCAGCTGCTCCCATAATCCTGAGGATTTGCTCCCTGTTCCTCCAAGCCATGGCACCTGGAAGGCACCTTACCTCCCTCTTTCCTTCCTCCCCCAGTTCTACCCTCCTAACAATGGAGTCCCCCACCTGGAGTTCTTTCCTTCTCCCATGGGCTCCCATGCCACCCTCCTATGGGTCTCCTTTGTGGAGATTCCCAGCATCCTCCTTGATCTCCTTGGTGGGTGCCTCCATAGAGGAACCACACTCTGCCAGAATGGCATATGAATTGTGGAGCAGTTCAACTGGAGGGATGTGGCTCTGTTCCAGCACCCTCACCATCCCTGAGCCCACTGTGGTCCAACCACTCCTCTTTCTTGGCAAACTCTGAGGCAGCGGCAGTGGCCCTGGTGGTCCCTGGGTGGGAAAGGAGGTCCCCCAAATCCTGTCCAACTCAGCCTGGAGGTGAGCAACCTACTCCCTCAGCCCAGAGAGGTGCCCACAGATGAGACAACACTGCATCCTCCAGAATGTCTCCCAGGAGACTGCTGCTCCACAGCCACTGCACTCCACCACTCCATCATGTCTTATTTGTGGCCTCTTAACTGTTGTTTTGTATATTTACTGTTTCCTCTCTCTGTTCTTTTTTTTTTTTATATAATTGTAATTTTTTTTTATTCCCTACTTTCCAACTGCCTCTGTGCCCTCAAAGCTCCTGAACTTTCTGTTCTGGGACAGGAAGTTCCTATATTTCTCAGTAGTCTCCTTCTTACTTGCTCAGAGTCAGACCTCCAGCAGCTGGGGGGATGGAGAGCTACTCTTTTCCTTCTAGGATGGTGAATCTTTTGTGCCTCTGTGATCACTCCCTTCCTGCTCCCAAACAGGAAGTTCCTGTTGTCAGTCAAATCCTGTGCCTGTAAAAGTAGAACTGACTAAGGGTGGGAGTGGAGGGAAAGAGGACAATTTAGTCTCAGTAAAGTTCTAACAGCAGCACCTTCCTCTTGCTATTCTCTACCAAAAGCTATCTAGGTCAGTTTTTAAATGCCAACACCTGGCTTCCATCTGCTTAAACCACTCCCATTAATTTACAGTTTCTTTCTTCACCTAGCTAACTGCACAGATAACAATTCCTTCAACCAACTCAGACAAACACACTAACTTTTTTGTTTGTTAGTTTTTACCCTAAATTGAAGTTTTCATTAGTAGAGTTCCAGTAGAGTAGTAGAGTTCTAACAGCAGCTCCTCTCTCTCTCTCTCTCTCTATATATATATATATATATATATATATATATATATATATATATATTTATACAAGGGGTGAGGATAAAGTCTGGCAAATATTACTGATATTCCCGGGGTAGTGTGACCTACAGCGAAGGTATTGTATTTATTCTCACTGTAGGTCATTTATCCACAAGTAGGTCACCGAGAGGCACTATCTGAAGTTAACCACATCAGTGGCACAAACTGCAGTTAATCCACAGCACATGGCAACTCCAACTTCACCCACTGGTCAGCTGCAGTTGTAAACCTCTTCAGTGTGAAACCAGCATTCACAATGAGGGGTTCTTTTTCATATATTTAAAAAAAAAATTGTCTCACTGTGACATCCTGGCAAAAGTCCTGAAAATCACTACAAAAATTCCTCTGTCCCTTCCTACTCATGAATGACACTCCATACCTGTAACACTGAACACTGCTTCTGCTGGATAGCATCCACTCGGCTATGTGCCTATATGCAAAATACTTCTTCTGCCGGCCAGCAACCTCTTGTACTGTCTCCAGATCCCACAATGGCACAAAGCAGGATCAACCAGATATTATACATAAAAATCAATAAAAAAACTACCAAAACATTGCTCCCTCACTAAGTGAGAGCTGCCGCCGCCATCTTAATAAAATTAATCAGCTCGCCCACAGAAGTCTGCTAGCCAATGAAATAGCACACTATGAAAAAACATGTAGGGACCCTCGCTACCTCTCTAGCATCCCTACCTACCTACTAGCAGTGCAACGCAATCAAACAGTGAGAGAAACAGAACTAAAAATAAATATTACAAATAAAAAGAAAAAGGAAAACTGCACACAAAAAAATATCATTACATAATCAAATATGTAATGGGTCTACTGGAAATATCAATGATATTTCCCCTCATACAGTTTGACCTTGTGACCTCTCTAGTGGTTCCGCCACTTGTGAGGTCATAAGATCAAACTGCACTCGGGAGAAATATCACTGATATTTCCAGTAGACCCATTACAAATCATATATATATATATACACACACATATGCATACATACACACACACACACACATATATATGCCTCTAAAAAAACTGTTCATCAATGTTTGTTTCTCCTGCCCTTTAATGTTTTACTTTCCACCCATCTGACCCTGCCACTCAGCACCCACCAACCGTCCCCTCATCACTCCCACAAACAAAACACCATTGCTGGGGGTGTCTAATCCCCCAGTGTCGTCACCTGAAATAAAGAAAAGCATCCCATCTTTTTTTTAACCATGTAAAAAAGAGAAATGTCCATCAATGCCTGTTGCACTGTTAGTCTCCCCCACCTGATCCTCTCACTCAGCACCCGCCACCCTACCCTCAGGCCCTTACTTACCCACTGGGGGTCTAACACCATAATCCTCTCTGGACTGCAGACATATCTTCATTCTTCAAAGCCTAACTGCAAACTAAGGAAATCAAATATGTGGTTCAATGTATTTCAATAGAGTTTTGAACTTAATGGCAAAACTTGGTCATTTTTGAATATTTTTGCTCCAAATTGTCAGTATGCCTTTCTTGGGACCCCACCTTATGAACAATGACAGTGAAATTAAGTAAAATCACTTTTTGTGCAGTATTAGAAAATGTTCTCCACCCTTGTTCATGAGGTGGACTCATAAGAAGACTATGTTGAAAATCTGGAGTAAAAATATAAGGAAACAACAAAGTTATGAATCTCTATTGCACATTTTCAATACACACTCATAACTGGTAATTTTTAATATTTTGACCCCAACTTTTCAACATAGCCATTTTTCACACCACCTAATGAGTATGACAGCTGTCATTTCTCAAATCCTACCCAAAATGTGTTTTAACACTTGTAGCGCAAAATGGTGTTTCAGCCATTGTTTTATAAATGACACCTGTCATGCTCAGAACTTCTAAAGAGTGGTCATAAAAAGATAATGTTGAAAATTGGGGGTTAAAATTTGAAAAAAAAAACAAAACAGCTAAGTTATAAGGAAATGAACTGTTCCAACAGTTACTCATAACTTAATTTTTTTGCAGATTTCTGCCCCTAATGTTCAACATATCCCTTGTGTTACCCCACCTCCTTAACATGGCAGGTGTCATTTTTTTTAAATCCCCTCCAAAACTTGTTTCCACAGTTGCACAGTGATATTACCTTTCAGATGGGATTTTAAAAATTCCACCTGTCTTGATTATAATGTCAGATCATTAAAAGACTGTTGGACATTTGCGGTTGAAATGTGGAAGCCTACTAAAATGTAGAATATTGCCTTTCAGCTGCCCTATACTGGGCAATTACAGCCTAATAATGTTTCAAAGCAGGACACTGCTGAAAATGAGATATTACATCTCACCTGCTTTATCCTGGATAAATATATACTAAAAATGTGTACAAGCAAGACCTGGCACAACAGCAGAACCAGCGGAGAACATTCAGCATTGACAAATGCTTGTTTTTAGTTTGGTCCTGCTTTTATAATGTATTTTTCTAGGATAGACCATCTTAGATGCAACATCTCCTTTTCAGTGGGATTCTGCTATAAGGTTCTGTTTTGATACAGTTTTGCAATGTTTTTACCCTGGATAACCCAGCTGAGGTGCAATATCTCATTTTCAATGAGGTGCTGCTTTGGCCCATTTTTGTTCTGTATTTCTCTGGCATACCACCTCTCAGATTCCATCTTATTTTCAATGTGATCCTGGTTTTCCCAGTTTTTAAACTATATTTACCAAGGACAGCACAGCTGAAATGCAATCTCTCACTTTCCATGAGAGCCTGTTTTTACCCATTTTTATAATGTATTTACCCAGGGTAGCCCAGCTGAAAGGTAAGCTGCATTTTCAGTGGGGTCCAGCTTTTACCATGTATTTTCTCCCAGGATAGAGCAGCATAGATGCACAATTCAATGGGGGCTGTGTTGTACTGGGGTCCTGCTTTACACATTTTTATTATATATTAACCAGGGATAGACCAGATGAGATGACGTTTCTCATTTTTGGTGGGAGCCCAAATTTTGACCCCAAATTTCCAAATATAGTCTTTTACGACCTGACATTATGATAGAGGCAGGTAGAATTATTTTTAAAATCCCATCTGAATGGTGATTTCACTGTGCAACTAGAAAAACACGTTTCAAAGGAGATTTGAAAAATGACACCTGTCATGTTCATGAGGTGGAACAGATGGAATATGTTCAAAATTAGGACAGAATCTACAAAAATGAAGTAATGAGCAAACAGTGGAGCAATCCAATGTTTAATAACTGAGTTTTTTTTTACATTTTGTCCTCAAATTTCCAACATTGTCTTTCTATGACCCCATGTAATGATCAAGACAGGTGGACTTTTTTTTAATCCTGTCCAAAAAATGGTTTCACAGAGGGAGTATGAAAACATGTACCAAAGGGGATTTGAAAAATGATACCTGTAATGTTCATCAGGTGGGATAACAAAAGGGGTATATGCACATTTGGGGCCAAAATCTGCAAAAATTATAAAGTTATGAATGAATGTTGAAAAAATTAAATGTTTCCCCATAAATTTGTAGTTTATAACATTTTGACTTCAAATTTTGAACACTGTCTTTTATGACCCCACTTTCTTTTTTGTGAACTCTTTTCCTGCACTCCCTACCTCCAAACTCTCTCCAGCATAGGCAACTCATTCATCGGTTTCTCCCATTGTGCATGAAGCATGGCTCACTTGATTCCAGCCGCGGCTTCCCCCATCACCTGCGCGGCATGCCCAAGCCCCCCGGGTCTGTGTTCTCTGGGGAAGGACCACCATCACCTCCAGTGCCCTCTCTAGAGGATTGATGGGGCAGCCTGTGCAGGGGAGGGAACCAGAATATGCATCCTTATGCCCGGAGGTAGACATGGGGCCTGTTGCCACTGGTCCCACCTTTGCCTACTACAGCGGAGGGATTTTTCAACTTTATTCCCCCCCCAACGAGGTCAGTGCAATGTCGCCCAGCCCATTTAGTGTGGGCACCTACACACATCCAGAGGGTGGCTTCCCAACATTGTAGCCCATTAACTGAGTCCTGCAGCTGTAGTACATCCAGCCATCGCTAGGTGTTGCTACCTGTGCCGGACAGTCCCCTTACCCCTCCCCAGGTGAGGAGAGCAGTCTATGGATGCTCGATCCTCTCCTCCCCTGCCGACCCCCGATGACCCGGGCTCATTCTGGGTTACCGGTGTGGCTCAAGGTGCAGCATGCAGCAACTCAGCCCTCAGCACCACCGGGATGGCTATGACTCTCCTTTATGGTCACAACATGTAGAATTTTTGAAAAAAGACTTCATGGAACAAATGCAAAAACATGTTTTGGATGAGGGGCGTGGACAACCACCAAACAAGATAGCAACTTGATTGCATAGCTCCATCTGCCTAAGAGCCGAGAACCCGACTAAACAGTCTTTGTGAGCCCCGACGGGAAATATCTAGTCTAGTGGTGATCTGAAACCATCCATTAACTGCAGGCTGAACGCAGGGAAAATCTGACACAGGACTAATACAATAATAGTCAGTCCGCTCTGAAGCCACTCACACAGCTGGAAAGCGCGCCAAAGCCTTTTCGGCCCATGGAGGAAGAACCCTCAGTCAGAGACATGTTCACCTCTATCATGACCAGTATCGATGCTTTAACCTTAGCGGTGAATACCACCGCAGAATCAATGCAACAATTAGATGCAAGAGTGGACCAAGTGGAACAAAAAACAACAGCCCACAGTGTCATACTGCAGGAGCACTGTGCTACCATGCGTGACCAGGAGGCCCAAATCCATTTTCTTCATGACAAACTTGAGGATATGGAAAATAGGAACTGCTGCAACAATCTGCAGCTCCTTGGTTTTCAGGAGGGCTCTGAAAGTGGGAAAGTGTTATCCATTCTGCAGCAAGCGCTCCCAGAGATTCTCCAACTTCCTAGGGGCACGAGGGGCATGACTGAATGGGCACATCGCTCACTGCAGCCTAAACCTATGCAGGGGGACAGATCTAGACCATTAATAGTGCATATTTTAAACCACACTGAAAAAGAAGCTATCCAAGCTAGAGCCAGAGAACTGGGGCAACTCCACTTAAAGGATCACTCTATCATGATTTTTCAAGACTACTCTAATGAGTTAGCCGTTAAATGGAAAGCCTTCACCGAAGTCCATCACAAGCTGCGTGCTCTACAAGTCCCCTTTACCCTGCACTACCCTGCCAACCTACAGATTTCGGTTAATGGCACTACACATCAATTTGCCTCCCCAGACGCTGCCATGGCCTTTATTACAGATAGGTGGGCGGCAGCCCGGGGCACCTCTTGTCACACCCAGACAGAAGGAAGGATAGAAGCCACAACGGTGACACTCCCCACAACACCTCACTCAGTTCTGGAACCCCACAATTCTAAAAGTAGGAGAAGGCCGCTGAAATCACCTCACTTCAAGTGCAACCATCTGCAAGACAGGATACGCTGCTTGGACCAACAGGACCAGAATCTCTTCACAGCCGACATGGCCGAAACAGAATATGTCAGCCCATATTTTGTGCAAAATCACTTTTCCCCATTGTGAGACCTGCCAGACACTGACTGAGGGTAGGAGATGGATATCAACCGCATAGCCCCTGATAGGAACTACCCCAGGGATGAACACAATACATGGGCCTCTGCTACAGACGCTGCTCTGCTCTTACAGGAATTAGAGAAACAATCATTGGCTCCTGGCTCCCCATCTAGCCATAGCACCAAACTTAGCCCTGCAAGACCACTACAATCGCGCCCAGGATGAATGCCCTGATTAACCAACCCTTCATAAGGGCTGAAAATCAGATAAGTACTGAGGGGCAGGTGTCTCGGGAATTTGAAGAATAGAAGGGAGTGGGGTAGCAGGAACAAATTTGGGCTGGTATGGCATGGAGTTAAGAGTTTAAGCTCACTCAGTACATCACCATTGCTGACTTAGAACAGGCCTCATTTTTGCCACTACACGTCACACCGGGAGGTACATAACAAATGGGTTATACCGTAATGTTAGGCTGGCAGTTGCCTTAGGCTAATTATATAGTAAAGTTTACAAAGTGTGCTGTTTAAATGCTCAGAAATGGGTGTAAATGCAGTTATATTTCCGCCCGGTTACAGCAGATGATTTTAAACCCTCCCCCCCTTTTTTTATTTTTATATTCCACAAGCCTATTGTGCAGGGGAAGAACTGTATGGGCACTAAATGGATGTGATAGCACGCATACTGTATCCTCAGCAGATCCCATATCCGCATGCAGGCTTTTCAATCCCTGCTAGCATGGGGCATAGTACAGGAAACTGCCCTGTTGAAATGAACCACTCACACCCAGATTGAGGGCTAAGCGTGGTCAAACTCTATACTGTGTCTGATAGTCAGATACTGCTTATTGGGGGTAGGAGAGAAGGGTGGGAGACAGTTATGGACATCACAGTATGGTGTCTCAGGCTTCAATGAGCCCCTCTGCTCTGTAACGCAACCCTCCACTGTAAAAAGCTGAGCCAGGCAGACCGGGTTTATTCCCAATTTCAGACATCTCCACTTGGAGGTATATATTCTACATTACAGATTCTGTATATTGATATTAGTGTAAGACGTTTAGTATTGTTAAAGGTTCGCTGACTAATCTTTTTGGCTTGGAAGATAATGTTGTTAGCTGGACTACCCCAAGCCACCTATAGTACATTTTACATCATAGACAATGTACTTTATTGTTAGCTATTAGATGTTTCGCTCTGTTAAAGGTTGTCCTCCTAATCTTTGGGGCTTAATAGACAGTATGATTACTCCATCAGACCCTTCCCATTAGATTCCTTTTAAAACTCCTCCTCCCCTCCCATCCACCCTGAGTCTCAAAGATGGATGGGTTTTGTAAAGGTAGTAGTCATATCTAAGTAGGACGATTGAATATCTCCTTCACCAGCAGAACCCTGGTAAACAGGCCATTACACCTCCCCCCCCCCTCCCCCCCCCCCCCGGAATATGGATCCCGTACTCTCACCATGTTGCCAGGGCTCTCTGCCAGCCAACAATCAGATATAAAATCAGGGATCACCTATCGGGCTCTCTTTAACTCCCGGTAGGGGGGGTTACAGGCTGGAATATATCTGTATATCCTGGAAAGGTTCTGGGCAATGGATTCCCAATAGTTTCTACTTGTTTATTGTTTATATTGACAGTACTGTACTGGATAAATTCAGTACTTTCCTTTTAGTGTAGATAGTCTTCCCTCACTGGTACTCTATTCGCTCCACGTCCCACAACACGATCGGGCATACCACTGGCTGGGGCCCCAGCCGGTTAAGTCCCTTCGTGCCTTTTATTGTGTTTTGTTTGATAAGTTAAGTGGTTTAGACTGGTAGACATAGTACATAGATACAGGGCTCCTACTGACCCCTAAGGTGGAGTATAGTAACACCTAGCTCACTTGGTGTATACTTCTGTTTCTTATTTCAATAAAGGAGGGGTGGTTCCCCTGTACACATCACTGAGCTTTCCTACTCCCCCGGGTAATCACTAGACCAAAATGATGGATGTTGTGTTTCACACCTGAAGTGTCAGAGGACTGAATTCCCCAGTGAACAGCAAGAAAGTCTTGACCCGTTTGAAATGTTTACACTCCAAAGTTGCCTTTCTACAAGAAACCAAACTGTCAGGGGATTACCATACGCGTATGACTAAGGAACGGGTGGGCCAGCAGGTTCATTCTAATGTCCCTACCAGGAAGCATGGTGTCCTAATTCTGTTGCATAAGTCTCTCCCCTGGACACTAATACAGACACCTTCAGATCAGAATGGCAGATGGGCGATAGCTACATACCATACTCCCATGGGTCCACTTACGTTATGCAATCTCTATGCCCCCAATGAAGACACTCCCCAGTTTTTTCACAATCTTGCGGAGGTGATCCTGGAGTTTAATCCCCCAGATTGTCCCCTCCTCATAGGTGGGGACTTTAACCTGACGTTGATACCTCCCCTAGATATGAACGATAGAGGCAAAGAAGTGCACCTCAGAAGTGAGAAGGCTCTCCTTCAAATGATCTCAGATCAGGGGCTTACAGAGTTATGGAGACTCTTTCACCCCAGAACAAGGGATTACACCTTGCACTCAGAAGTCAATGCCTCATATAGTAGACTGGATTTCTGGCTGGGCTCACCCACCATAACACCTAAAACCCTCGCTGTCTCAATCCTTCCTAGAACTATCTCTGACCATGCCCTGGTTCAGCTCCTTATACAGTGGGACCCTGTAGCTCCCCCACCCAGATATTGGAGATTAGACCCTCTCCTAGCGAGAGACCCGGATTTTATCCCATGGGCGAGGAATGAAGCCTCCCTCTTTCTAGCTGAAAATCCCATAACAAACACCTCAGCTGGCACCACATGGGAAGCTTTTAAGGCCATGATGTAGGGTAGTATCATGGGGTTTGCAGCAGCTAAATGGAAAGAAAGGGAACATCAGTTGGCTACCTTAGAACAGAAACTAGCCACAGCTGAAGACATCTTTAAGTCTATGCTTTCCCTCTCCATTCACCCCCCCCCCCCACAGGCAGAACCATTCTAGGTCTGCGCTTTGAAATTAACCTGCTTCTTAATATGAAGGCCAAAGCAGCTATCCTTCACCTAAGGCCTATCTTCTGGGAAAGGGGTGACAAGTGGGGCAAAATACTTGCATACCAACTATGAAAACAGCAGGCCAATAGATACATTTCGGGGTTGAAGAACAAGCAAGGGGTATTGGGCACTTCCCCAGAGGACATTAATAACACCATGCCTTCTTTCTATAGATCACTTTATTCCTCCACACACACAGAACCAAATAGAGAGGCCCAATAATTTTTGGATACCTTGCACCTGCCTAGATTGCAGCTGCAACAAGCACAGCTCCTGGACCGTCTCATTACCAGAGAAGAAGTATCTGCAGCCATCCATGGCCTGAAAAAGGGGAAATCTCCAGGTAGCGATGGCTACATGGCAGATTTTTACCAGGCATTAGCCTAGATTATCTCTCCTTTCTTAACCCTAGTCTTCTGGGAGATAGAGCTTAAGGGTACCATTCCTCCCTCCCTGCAGGAGGCAACTATTGTAGTCATCCCTAAAAAGGGCAAGGATCCTACTAACCCTGGAAGTTACCATCCAATTTCTATCATTAATTTGGATAGCAAACTGTACACCAAAATCCAGGCAACTAGACTTAGTCCCCTACTCCCTGGACTTATACACCCCTCACAGGTGGGTTTTATACCGGGTCGTCACAGCTCAGACCACTTGAGAACCCTCATGAATCTGATGCCTTTTTCCAAGTCAGTTCCAATACCAGCTGCTGCCTTTGCAGTGGACTTCGAAAAGGCATTTGATTAAATAGAATGGGACTATCTTTATATGGTTCTTATGCATTTTGGGATAGGAGATAAATTTCTCTCTAGGATACAAGCTATATATGCTGGCTTCTCAGCCAATGTTAGTACAAATTCTACACCTTCCCCTATATTCCCACTGGAAAGAGGTACAAGGCAGGGTTGCTTCCTCTCTCCCCTCCTATTCGTCTTGGCAGTTGAACCCTTGGCCACGGCAATACGAAACCACCCTGATATAAGCAGCTGTCAGTGGGAAGCATAAGTTACACAACTCTAATGTATGCCGACAACCTTTTGCTTCTCTTAGCAGATGCCCATCTCACCATCCCTCCCCTGCTCAGTCTTCTGGATGCCTTTTCTAGATATTCAGGCCTATGACTGAACCAGAATAAGACTGAAGTACTCCCTCTTAACACCCACTGTACACAACAGATGGTAGATGCAGTCAACCTCCTATGGGCTCCTAATCGAATCACTTACTTGGGAATTGTCTTAACCCTGTCTTTGGATACAATATGGCAGACTAACATACAACCCCTCCTCTCCTCCATCAAGACAGAATTTGACAGATGGAAACTCCTCAAACTTACCCTAGCAGGGAAAATTGATGTCTCAAAATGATATCTGCCCTAAACTCTTCTACCTCCGTATGCACTTGCCTGTTCCTCTCCCTAAGCAATGGCATAGGGCCATTGATAGGTTAGTTGGGGACTTTCTCTGGGAAGGATCTCAACCCAGATACAGCTGTTCCAAACTTAGGTTTCACTGGGAGCAAGGTGGTTGGAATCTTCCATGGCTGGAGGGATACCACCTGGCTTTTCTGCTGGCCCAAATGGTTAAGTGGATGTGCCCCCTTTCTCCCTTTCCTCCCTTTCCCCACATTGGATACAACTCGAACTGGACATTGCGGGAACTGCTCACTCTTCCTTACTTCTTGTAACAGAAGCCTATCCCAAAGTTGGACTATTCCGTAGACCTGACACAGATCATAGCACACCTACAGTGGAAATATCCCGAGCTAACTGGTTTAGTACTCATCTGAAGATGAAAATGGACCCTCTCCCACCCCTATGTTCCTCTTTGGCAAAATCCCTCCATTACTATAGGAGGATCTGTAGTATTATGGCAACATTGAGTGAAGTTGGGCATTTACAAAATGGAGGATATAGTGGTCCCAAACCTCAAAGCTCTCCATACATTCTAGTCCCTCCAACAGATATGGGGAATTCTGCAAACAGATTTCTGGAAATATCTCCAACTTAGAGATGCAACAAGACATCTTTTATCCCCTACCTTGACCCGTGGTAAACCCCCTGACCTTAACATTTGGCTATGACACCCTCAAATTTAGGGATACCCTTCCTTTTCAATCTGAGGAGGCAAGATGTAAATGGGGGAAGATGCTGCAACTCCACATCTCACCTAGGGCTTGGGACCAGGCCTAGAAAGATACACAAAGCTGGTTTAAAGGTGCCAGATCCAGACTGATTCAAAATAAAATTTTCCACTCTTGGTATAGAACTCCTCCAGTCCTGTATGAAGCCAAATGACTGGAATCTGACTGCTGTAGGAGATGCCAGAAACCGGGGATCTGTTACACATACTATGGTCCTGTCCAAAGATTCAACCCCTATGGTGAGAAATATAGTCTCTAGCCTCTAGAGTAACACAACTGCAGATCCCCCTTAGCCCTCTTTTCTATCTCTTGGGAATACATAGTGATCTCACTCAGATGTCACCACAGGTGTACAGGTGGCTTGCTTTGCTGACTGCAAACTAAGAGAGCCATTCTCTGCAAATGGAGATCGTCCCTGGTCCCCACAACACCAGAGATATTGATGTCCCTCTCGACCTTGGCCAAACTAGACAGAATTTCCCATCTTCAGACATCTCAAATCTCTACATTCAGACTTTGTTGAGCACCTTACCTTAACTACGTACAACCTCAGATGGGGGTAGGATGAATACTTCCACATACCTTGCTGGATACAATGAGGTTTCAGTGTGGACAGTTAGCAGATGGCTTAACGTTTCGAGAGGCAATTCACACCTATCCTTTGCTAAGGTTTTGGTTAGTATAAGTCCACCCCCTACTCTCAGGTATATCTGGCTGTACACCTGATTTTCTTTCTATCTGCAACATAAAATATTTAGGTTAAGAACTTAAGCTTTGGCATGTATCTGTTTCCACCCTAGGTTCAGTCTAAATTTTGCAGAGCAAATACGCACTTTTGCCCAACTCTTCTCCCAAGGCCATGAAAGGGGACTTGATTGACTTGTCTAGATACAAGGAAATATGCTTGGTGTGCTTATGTCCGGCAAAGATGGTCGACTGGGAGGGAGATTTTGCCCTGGTGAGTACAACAGTTTGTTATTTCCATGGGCGATCTTGGTGAGCACTGCAGTGTACCCCTTTCTGCCAATATTCTCACATTCATAAACATCCAATGTTTTCTACCTGTACTCATTCCAAAAGGAATAAGGATTAGATATAAACTAATTTCTGTACCTTTTATCTGATATTCTTGATTGTGTGTATTAAACAGTTAGACTTACCTGTACATCTCTATGAGACTAATTTGCTGCCTGTTCTTACCCCACCCCCCTTTTTTCTTTTACTCCGATTCCTCCTCCTGCTCCCTCTCCCCTCTCTTCCCTCTTATTTTCTCCTACTTTTTCCCCTACTCCTCCTCCTACCGCTCCTCTCCTTATTCCCTGTTGGAAATATACACCTGTATACTACCTGTTGATTGGTTAAATATATGATACAGATTTTATGGATGTATAATATGTCTTGTAAACCTTTTTGAAAATAAAAATTCTACAAAAAAAAAAAACATGTTTTGAAAGAGGTTTGAAAAATTACACCTTTCATGTACCTAAGGTGGGGTAATAAGAGGGCTAGCTTGAAAATTTGGGGCCAGAATCTGCACACATCACAATGTTATGAGAAAGCATTGAAAAAAATCAACATTTCTTCTTAACTTCATTATTTTGTGACATTCCGACCTCAAATTTTCAACATTGTCTTTTTATGACCCCTCCTTCTGAACATGACAGGTGTGATTTATGAAATACTGACCAGAATATCATTTTGTGCCACAAGTGCAAAAATACATTTTTGCCAGGATTTTGAAAAACAACACTTGTCACGTTCAAGAGGCTGTGGGAAAAAAATGGCTATGTTGAAAATTTGGGGGAGGGATCACTCAATGTCCAAAACTAAGGAGGAGTCCAGAGTGCTAAAACACTTCAGCAAGAGTCTCTCCTAGGCTGGAGCCTGCTGAAACACAGTCCTGGAACAGGCACAAGGCCTGCAAGCACTGCAGTCTAGATGGCAACTCTGTTGCAGATAAATATTCCAAAGAGTCTTCAAACCTGCAGGAAACAGTTAACTTAAAAATGAAAAAGGTCTCTTATCAGTTCCTGATGACAAAAAGATGTCAACATCACCTCTCTGGAGCTGCAGCCTGATGATCTTCAGTTGCTGGGTAGACAAAATCTTCGGATCAGATGCTTCCATGACCTCCTACTGGACCCAGACTGGAAATCTTCTCCTAACCTGCTGGGCTGATGAACCTGTATGTTACCACACACAAATCTGGATATTGCTGGAGCTGAATCAGGATGCTGCTGCAGACGGACCTCAATCACCAGAAGAAAGACATCTCCATTCTGGGTTGCTGCCTCTTTGGTGGCAGATGGCTGAGCTGGTAATGGCCGAATCCACTTCCGGCAGGTGGGCACATTTTCAAGAATGGCACCAATTTCTGGGGTAGTACCATTCCAGATCTGGGGCATAGACTGTCACCCCATCTGAATGAACCATGGGAACATTATACAATGTCTCTTACCCAGCTTTGTCCTCTATTCTTACAGAGTTGATCAACAAGGTCCCACCATGCTTCCAGAATTGCAGTCTCTCATTGCACACCTTAATTCAGACCCACTTGTTTACTCTAGGGTGCAGGTTGGCACAAGCTTCCTCCCACAACCAGGCATACCTATCTTTCTCTATGTCTTCCCATATTTTTCTAGGGTAGAAAGGGACCGTCCATACTTGACCTCATCTCATCTATGCACAATTCTCTCTTCTTTGCTGCTTTTCACTATCTCACATCCAGAAGCATGACTTGGGGGTGGCCAGTCCTGATTGAGCCAGTCATGAACACTTAGTGCAGAGCAAGAGCAGTCCACCTCTGCACTCAAGGGCACATTTCATGAGCCTTCCTCCACACAGACATCGGGAAGCTCCATGGAAGCCCAGGCCAATGCCAACACATGAGGGCCCACTGAAGCCATTGCTGCTTCCTCCTCTTCCACGCATTCTGCCCAGGAGCTGGTGATTGTGCCAACCCTCGCAACTGTCCATTCTCCACTGTCATCGGAGTCACTGTCCTCCAATGACATGCTGCTTCCACCTTGAACTCTTCTACGAGGCTTGGACTTGAGCCTTCCATCCACTAATCTACTGAACCTGCACTGGCAGCATCCAATTCCACCCTCTGTGGTGTGGAACACTTCACTTCCTCTGGGCCTTGCAAAGCATGAGTGCAGACAATGTCCAGAATTTCCTTTACAAACTCCATGGGGTCACTTTTACTGCAGCCAGCCTGTCACTGTTGTTCCGATTCTTCAGGGTCCCCTGTCTGTGTCCAAGTTGGAGCTAAACTGATGCATTTCACTTTTGCTACCCTTGTGCCACCTGCCATGTTCATCCCAAATCAAGTCCTACAGTCTGTGCAATGGGGAATGGGCAGAACATCTCTTCCTGGTTTTAGGCATACTATGCATACATTACATGGAAAGTTCAGCAAAGTCACCTCAGTGGGTGCTGTTGAACAGTTGTACAATTGCTCAGAATGGGTTAGTTCTTGTTCTTGTTGGACTACCCACGTCTTAGCATGGAGCGGGTAGCAAAGGGTTTGCTGTGCCATGTTCTGAAAGCCAAACACACAGGTCCCCAAATTACTATTGTTTTTAAGCACTCTGAGATTTGGTTTTAACACACTGGAAAAAGTTCAGTAACAGGCTGCCTAGCTGCTGCAATTGTATTCCACAACTTAGCAAGAAACCATTTGAAACTTTGTTTTGGTTTGGAAAACTCTGTTCTAAAATGGTGCTGCTTTGTTTAATGGCTACACCCCAACATAGCGACTGTAATTTTGCATCACACTCAGTTAAAAATTGTCAGGATTCTGCATGGATCTTTGCATTTCAACTGGTATTCTCAAGCACAAGTTAATTTTACTATTTCTCAATCCATTACTTTACAAGCACTTGGATCAGAGGGATCGTTTGTTTTAAAGTTCACTTTCTTTGAAAATGCCACTTTCACACACCAAGTCCAAGATTGAACAGTTCACAAAACTCTCTCTCTCTTTCTCTCTCTCAGTACTTTTGCTGCATTTGCTCAAGTTCTTATTCAGTTTTTCGTCCTTAACACCACAGTCAATTTCTTTTGCAAAGGGTACTTAACAGGCAATAGGTGGTTTGCACCATCGATGGAATACAGCCTGCTGCCGACTTGAAGAAGGCCTCTGGGGTGAAATTGGCTGGTGGTCCCACCAATCATCACTACAATTGCCTCGATCACTCACCTGTTGGGCGGAATACAGGTTGAGCCCTGGTATTTGCAAAAAAAGGCAGAAAAACTGCTGTTGCAGAAGCACTTTTGTTGCAAGTGATTGCTCCTTCCTGCCGCATGAACTACAAGCTGCTCACACACTGGAGGCTGCTCCTCCATTATTGTTCCACAAGCAGAGACTCAGGCAAGGGCTGGGCTTAGGTGCATGGGACCAATCACATAACACCATGCAAATGAGCTCTCTCTCTCTCTCTGCCTCACTCCTGCACGGCAATCGTCGAGAAGGCAAAATTTAAACAGCAAACTGCCACTTCTTTTCTCGGTTTGAAATTTCAGTGGGGTGAAGTATTTTAAAGCATTTTCACTTAGTTTTTGGTGCATTTTCCTTAGCGAATCCCTCAAATTTCACTGTAGACTCTTAAAACTTTCAGAGCACCTAGAAAGCACTGTCTTTTAAGTCTGCAAATACTTTTCTCTGGAAATTAGCAACTTTTAAAAGTTCTTTAAGCACTTTTTCCACAAGGCAAGGGCAAAGTCAGCAGTGTCAGTGGCTCAGCAGGTAGCACACTCACCTCTGAGGCTGGGAGATCAGTAGACTGTGGGTTCTATCCCCCCACCAGGCACTTGGGTTAATATCCCAATACTGACACTGTAGTGCAGCATGAGGGGGTGCTGCACTTCTAAGATGCCATCTTTCGGATGAGATGTTAAGCCAAGGTCCCATCTGCCTGTTCTGGTGGTAGTTCAGGTGGATGTTAAGGACCCCATGGCATGTCTCGAAAAGAGCAGGGGAATTTCCCTGGTGCAATGGCCAAATTTCCTCCATTCAAGAAAAAATACCACCAACAGCTTAATCTGGCTCAAGGTCAGTTGGCATTCATCTGTATCCCCCTCCCCCGGGTCATGCCTGAAAATAGGCAGGATTTGTCTAGTGCACTTACCTGGTCAACAAAAATAAAATAAATTATTTCTCAGTCCAAAGTTTAAAAGCAAACACACAAGCAGCAAATTCTTCCTCTTTCTTTTCCACATAACTCAGGCAGCAAAAGACTTTCAGGTGGCATTTTACTTGGCACAACTTGCTTTCTGATAAATAATATTCTGTTTGGGGCATTGCCACCAGACAGGAAGATCCTAGACATATCCTCAGCATGCCTCTCACCCCAAATTAAATATCCTAAGATGAGCCCCCATTTTTTGCAACCCCCACACGCCGCTTTTTAAACTAGTGTGCACCCCCCCCCAATTTTTTGTAGTGCTCATCCAAGCTAAATATCTGGAGAAACACTGGTGCCCACTGGCACACCAATTTACTTTGCTAAAAGGTAGGTACCACCCTTGGCATTAGTATGTATACCTGGCTCAATGTCCAGAGGAAAAGAGGGGTGGGGGTACAGAAACAAACAACATGAACCCTGTGTAAATAACACAACCCAGGTCCTGGGTGGAGGCAGTTAAGCATATGCTAGATCTAACCTGCTGAGGGGGTCTCCTAGAACAGTACTCACAGGGGTTGTTCTGTCCACAGGCATGTAACAACAAAAAAAGGAAAAGAAAGACACTCTCCTGGGTAGCCGGTCAAAGCAGTCTCTTTCAGGTCCTATCCAAGGCAGCTGAAAACATCACAGAACATTCGGGGGATTGTCCCTTGAGTCCACAGAGAACAAACAATTCCTTCCAGTTCACATGGAGTAGAAATCAGGAAATTCTGCTGTAGCCTTGTCATCCCCAACTTCAACTAGAAGCTGGAATTGACACTCCACTATGGTGAGAAGTCCTGGGTTCTCTCCTCAGAGTCCACTGGCAGTCCTTCTGCCACTCTCACCTTCTCACTCCACACCACTGTACCTAAAACTCAAACTCAAACTCAAGCTGAGCATTCTAAACTCCCCAGAGCAGCTATCCATGCAGTGTGGCTTATGCTGCTGCGAGAGTTCTCAATGACCTTATCATTCTTCCCTCCAGGTTAGCTGAGTAAACAATGATGTCATTATAGAAGGAGCCTTTAATGGGGCTTCCTACCAGCTGCCTGCTGCCTTCTACCTTCTCAAGAATAATACTGATAGGATCCTAGTAACTCCAGGGTACTGGTGGTTACATAAGTAAATCAAAGAGGAAGAAAAAAGACTCTGGTTCTCACAGGTGGTGGCAGGAGGGTGAGGGAAAAAAGGCAGCATTCAGAAAATACAAAAAAACACAGAGTAAGTAAGATAGTGGAATGTATCTGGAAAAGCTAAAGGAGGTGGGGAAAGCAGGCAGAAAGGCCAGGGCACAGACAGAGGAAAGAATAGCCAAGGCATTTAAAAAAGGAGGCAAGACTTTTTTTTTAAATACATTAGAGAGAAGAGAAAAACCAGGGGTGGGATTGTGAGACTAAAAAGGGAAGGGAGGGGGTCAGCAAAAGGGGATCAGTAAAAAGCTGAAATCCTGAAAAAATATTTTTGTTCAGTGTTTGTGGTAGGAGGGGACAGGGAGGGACCACAGCTAAGTGTAAGAAGCACCAAGGGGAGGAGTGTAGATACCCGTTCATTCACAGTAGAGGAAGTCCTAAAGACATTAGAAAAACTGAAAATAGATAAAGCAATGGAATACATCCTAGAATTCTAAAGGAACTAAGAAAGGAGCTAGCAGGACCAGTGACAGGCTTGTTCAACAAATCATTGGAAAAAAGGTGTGGTTCTGGCAGACTGGAAGAGGGCGAATGTTGTCCCTCTCCTTAAGTGTGGGAGAAAGGAGGAAGCTGGTAACTATAGGACCATCAGCCTAGCCTCAGTGGTAGGAAAACTGATGGAGTCATTGCTCAAGGAAAGGATTGTGACATACCTTGAATCCAGTGGACTGCAGGATCCGAGACAGCATAGTTTCATGGCAGGCAAGCTTTGCCGAACAAATCTGATAGATTTCTTCAGCTGGGTGACAAGGGAGATTGATCAGTGAGGGGCAGCAGATAATGCCTACATGAATTTTAGCAAGGCCTTTGATACTATCCTCCATCAAAGGCTAATAAACACATCTAGCAGCCTGGGAGTCAGATCCAGGGTGGTTAACTGAGTTAGAAATTGGCTGAGCATGGAAATGGGAATGGGGGGAAGGAGAAGGGAGAGCTGATCTAACTACTAATCTGTATTACTGTGTTACCTGTGTGCATGTATTATTGGATCTTCTCTCTGTAACTGTATAAAAATGAATAAAACTTTGAATTGAAATAAAAAAAAAAAGAAATTGGCTGAGTGGTAGGACACAAAGGGTTATAGTGAACGGATTCAGTCCATAGAAAGGGAGGTGACCAGTGGGGTACCTCAGGTATCGGTGCTAGGCCCAGTCCTCTTTGAAGGGGACAGGAATTTGATTTCTCCTTTTTTTTTGCATTTTCTACCCAGTTGTTCATAATTAAACAGGTTTTCACGTATAAATCCTGTTGTTTACAAATTGTTTTCTACTTATCTTCCTATTAACTCTAAACAGCGCTGTAACGAGTATGGACATTTTATAAATGCACGAGAGAGTCAGAATGGATGTTGTGTGTCTGGCAAGCATGTCCCAGTTTGTCCATTCCATGCAGTTGCTTGCCGAACATGAATCGCAGTCTAGACTGTCTCCTAATATGTCTTTCAGTAACAGGATAAAACTTCACTCTTCTAGTGTACAGGTTTATGTATTCATGATTTGTGTAAATGGATTTCTGAATTATCACACCATGAACGATCAGAATAAATATGTAGAGTAATGATTTCTGTTGGTTGTTCAGGTATTTTCCCCGATTGTTGTAGACTGCAATTTAATAGGTGTTTTTTAGATAAAATAATGTTTTTCCTGTATTTATGTTTGACTCCCTCTCTGTAATATAAATATACTGATCGCCAACATCCGTATTTATGTTTTTTTTTTTTTTTTTAAATCACGAATGTGTTGTGTTTGTGAGTATGAGTGGGGGGGCAGCTTCTGAGAATGTGGAAGGTGGGTGGAAGGCTATGTGCATAGAAACATAGAAACATAGACTTTGACGGAAGATAAGGACCACTTGGCCAACCCAGTCTGCCCATTTCCCTTCCTATTGGATAAGCTGCAGATTCTAGTTAACCAACAGCCTACTTCCTGCAACCCCCTACTACAATTGCTTTATGTCTGTCCCATGCATATTTGAATTCACCCACTGTTTTAGACCCAACAACCTCCCCAGGAAGGCGGTTCCATGCATCCACCACTCTCTCTCCGTAAAAAAGAATTTCCTCACATTACTCCTGAGCCGTCCCCCCTCTATCTTTAAATTGTGCCCCTTAGTTCTTACACATTTCTTTTTTTGAAAGATGCTGCCCTCCTGGACTTTGTTGATTCCCTTGAGGTACTTAAAAGTTTCTATCATGTCCCCCCGTCCCTCCTTTCATCAAGGGTATACATATTAAGCTTTCTCAGTCTCTTTTCATATGGTTTGTGATGCAGACCCTGCACCATTTTAGTTGCCCTCCTCTGGACTGCTTCCATCCTATGTTCTTGAGTAGATGGGGTCTCCAAAACTGCACACAATATTCCAGATAGGGTCTCACCAACTGTCTGTACAGAGGGATAACCACTTCCCTTTTTCTACTTGTGATGCCCTGTCCTATGCATCCCAGTATCCCCCTGGCTCCTCTTACTGACTTCTCACATTGCTTACCCACCTTTAGGTCATCTGATATGACTACCCGCAAGTCCCTTTCCATTTTTGTTGTTGTTAGTACCTCCCCTGCTATTGTGTACTCTTCTCCTGGGTTTTTGTTTCCCAGGTGCATTACTTTGTACTTCTTAGCATTGAATCTAAGTTGACATATTTCTGACCATTCCTCCAACCTTGCCAAGTTCCCTTCTCATCCTTTCTTCCCCACCTTGTGTATCAACTCTGTTACAGATCTTTGTGTCACCTACAAAGAGGCATACCTTTCCCTCCAGACCCTCTGCAATGTCACCTATAAAGATGTTAAAGAGGCCTGGACCTAGTACTGAGCCCTGAGGTACTCCACTAGTAACCCCCCTTTCTTTGGAATGTGTTCCATTCACTATTACCTTCTGTGTCCTGTTGTGCAGCCAGTTTGCTACCCAGGCTACCACCTTGGAACCCACTCCCAGGCTGGCTAACTTGATTATTAGTCGTTTGTGTGGGACTGTGTCAAATGCCTTGCTAAAGTCTAGGTAGGCCATATCCACAGCCCCTCTCTGGTCTATTACTTTGGTCACCCAGTCAAAGAAATCAATTAGATTTGTCTGACATGACCTTCCAGCTGTAAATCCATGCTTCTTTGGGTCCTGTGCCCCGCTGGCCTCTAGGTACTCAACAATTCTTTCCTTCAGAAGTGATTCCATCATTTTCCCTACCACTGAGGTCAAACTTACAGGTCTGTAGTTTCCAGCTTCTGCCTTGCTCCCACTTTTGTGAAGGGAATCACATCTGCCCTCCTCCAGTCCTCAGGTATCACCCATCCTCCCATGATTTGTTAAAAGTGTGGTGTGGTGTCACTAGGTCCTCCCTTAGTTCTTTTAGGATTCTGGGGTGAATCCCGTCAGGCCCCATTGCTTTGTCCACCTTGAGTTTTAGGAGTTCTTTCAGGACTCTTTCTTCTGTAAATGGACTGGTGTCAACTCCCCTACCCAGAGTGCTTCTATTATCTGGTTTAGGTAACTCCTCCTTATCTTCTTTTGTGAATACCGAGCCAAAGTATTCATTCAGTATCTCTTCCTTTTCACTGTCTCCCTCTGCCCATCTTCCCTTTGCTTTATTAATCTTCACTATCCCTTCCTTAACCTTTCTATGCTCCCTAATATACCTATAGAAGGTTTTATCCCGCTTCTTAACTGAGTTGGCTATTTTTTCCTCAGTATGGGCCTTTGCTATTCTGACTGCCTTCCCCACTTCTTTCTGCTTTAATTGATACAGTTCCCTGTCGTGCTCCTTCTGTGATTTCTTATACTTTTTAATGCAGCCTGTTTCTCCTTAACCTTCCCTGCCACCTTTTTGAGAACCATAGTGGTTTTTTTACTCCGCTTTGTTTTCTTTATTTGTTTTACACAAAGGCTTGTTGCCTCTATGATAGCAGTTTTGATTTTTCTCCATTGTTCTTCCACTCCTCCTTTTTGGCCATTTGCTAGTGCATTCCTCAGGTGTTCACCCATTTTGCTAAAACCGGCCCTTCTAAAGTCCAGTATCCTTGTTTTTGTATGGCTTGTCTACGTGGTTGTGCTTATTGTGAAGCACACCGTGCAGTGGTCACTTGTTCCCAGATGTCTACTGACTTCTAAATTTGTAAACCTCTCTCCATTTGAGAGTACCAGGTCTAGTATTGCTACCTCCCGAGTGGGTTCCAGCACTAGCTGCCTAAGGCCTGCCCCCAGCAGGGCATCGAGAATGACCCTGCTCTTGGATGTGGCTGCAGTACATGTCATCCAATTAACATCTGGCATATTCAGGTCCCCCCATCAACAGTATCTCCCCCTTTTCAGCCATTTTGAGAATGTCCTCCATCATTTTCTTGTTCATTTCCTCCCCTTGAGACAGGGGTCTGTATACAACCCCTGTGAGGATTATGATGCCATTCCCTGTCTCCAAGGTGACCCAGAGTGCCTCTTGTCCTCCCCCTTTACTTTTTAGTTCTGTAGCTTTGATCCCTCCCCTTACGTATAGAGCTACTCCACTTCCTCTTTTACCCTCCCTGTCCCTTCTGTAGACTGTGTACCCCGGGTATGTTGACATCCCAGTCATGGTTCTCCATGTATCATGTACCATGTAGCACCAATGCTTGTAGTCTACCAACAAAATCCCTGAATTCATAGCCTTGATGGCAGAGGCACAAATGGACTGGGTCATGGTTACAGAAACTTGGCTCTCCACCAACCTCACCTGGGATGCTACTATCTCAGGTTACACACTCTTCAGAAAAGACCATGAGGGAAGAAAAGAGGGGAGTTGCTTTGTATGTAAGGGGGGAAATCTGTGCAACAGAGATCCAGGGGTATCACAGTAAGGCAGAGGCTCTATGGGTCACACTGGGAGCAAGGGAAAAGGCCCCCCTCTGGATGGGAGTTATCTACAGACCCCCAACCCAGGAAAGTGAAATCAACAGAGCTCCTGGAAGCCATCTCAGTGATGGTGGACAGGGATGAGTTGCTGCTTGTTGGATACTTCAGTCTGCCAGATGTGGATTGGACCTCATACACAGCAGCCTCATAGTGGAGCAGAGAATTCCTGTTCATGCTGTGGGAGGGCAAGTCTAAATCAGCTGGTAAACTCACCCATCAGAAACAAAGCAACCCTGGACTTGGTGCTCACAAACCGCAACAGGATTTCAGATGTTCATGTGGGTATCAATCTGGGGACCAATGACCACAGGTCAGTCTGGTTATCAGTAAATAAAGAGGAAGGTAAAAGTCATACAAAAATCAAGATACTTGATTTCAGGAAAGCAAACTTTCCAGAGATGAAACCCAGGTTCAGGACCATGCTTGACACCAGTAACAAGGGGGATGCAGAACACTGCTGAAAGAACTAGAAGAATGCCTTAAACACTGTCACCGAGCAATGTGCAAGACAAATCAGCAAAGCCAAAAGAAGGAAGAACCCGCTCTGGTTCTCCAAAGAGGTAGCAACCAAAATCAAGGAAAAAAAGAGGGCTTTTAAGCACTACAAAGAAACAAAAGGAGAAACAGACAGGGAGGAATATATGAACAAACTCAAGAAGGCAGGAAAAGCAATTTGGATACCCAAACAGAGGAAAGATTAGCACAGGAGGTTAGAAAGGGAGATAAAACTTTCCATAGATACATAAGAGAAAAGAGGAAGAGTAAAGGGGAAAGAGTCCGATTAGCAACAAGGGAGGACCAGCTGTTAGAGAAAGATGAAGACAAAGCAGAGTTGGGTCAGTGCATGAAATAGGGCTAGCAAATTGTGACATTTGTAAAATTTTTTGAAATTCATAATTTATCAAATATTTTTTTTTTGGGGGGGAGCCATCACCCACCTAATGTAAATATTATATAGTGCAGGATAACACCTTTGCTGTGTCACCAGAAAAAACAGTTACAATGTTGCACATGAACAGGGACATAAAACGGTGTATGCGCATGTAACAGGGGACCTAAAACTGTGTATACACATGTAACAGATGACCTAAAACTGTGTATGTGCATGTAACGGGACATAGAGAATACTGGATGAGCAACTATGCAGAACCAGTACGTTCTGCCACAGAGGGATTCTGATTCCCTCTGACTTTGAGAGTGAAGCTCAAGAGGTCCATGGGAATCAGAATCCCGAGGTGGCAAAACACACTGGTTGTGCACAGAATTGATCATCCTGTATTTTTTATAGTGTATAGTACTGTGTGATAAATGTGTTTTGTGAGTTCTTTTGCTTTCAAAATAAAACTGACTAATGCAGTCTCTAGAGGTTCTAGAATGCTGTTCTATCACAGTAGGGTAGAATAGCATTCCATGACATTGGAACTATGGTAGAACAGCATTTTGAAAGGGATGGAATTCTATACAGAACAACACTCCACTATACACTATATATTCACAATGCTGTAATTTGGCAAGGGACCTTAAATAACAGCACAAGCAATAAGTGATAGGAAACGGTTGTAGAAGTTAACAAAAAATTTTACTGGTGAAAGTAAAATGGGTAATTAAATCAAAATTGACAAAAGTAAAATGGTTTACACCGACAAAGTCTCAACAACAGTATTAATTTTCAACAAGAAAAGGATTTTGTTAGATATATTATAGATAAATAATAATAATAACTTTATTTCATACAAGCGCCTTTCTAATATAAGGGCACTTTATAAAAGATTAAAATAAGAGTGATAAAATCAGAAAATACAGTATAAAACAATAACGATGATCTGACAGGGTTCATTCACTCAATATCATTAAAGGCCTAGCATCATAAAAAAGGTTTTGATGATTGTTTAAAGCCTCCCACTCTCATGCACTCCTGCAGCCAACGGGGAAGAGAATTCCAGAGGGTAGGAGTGATGTACATAAATGCACGGGCCCCAGAAGATTTCAAAGGCACCCTCAGGATCTCTAGCTACCCCTCATCGGCCAAACAGAGCTGTCACTCTGGGCAATAGGGAACAAGAAGCTCTTTCAAGTAGTCAGGGGCAAGTCCATGTAGGGCTTTATACAACAGTAAACCAACTTTAAAGGTGATCTGCCACTGAATCGGCAGCCAGTGCAGACTGCACAATGCAGGGATAATATGAGATGTTCCAGAAGCCCCCATTAACAATCATGCTGCTGCATTCTGCACTAGCTGCAAGTGATGGATATCAACCCCAGGAAGCCCTAAGTACAGGGAGTTTCAGTAATCAAGGCACGAGGTCACAAAGGCGTGAACCAGTGTAGAAAGATCTCCGGATGGAACAAGGTGCTTGATCCTGGCAATGTTCCTAAAATGATAAAAAGAAGACTTGATGACCGCTGACACTTGAGATTATAAGGTCAGCCCATCATCAGGCACCACCCCCAGGTCCCACACCCTTTCAGAGGTAAAGATCTGGATGCCCCCTATTTAAATTCCAGAGGGCTGGTCAATCCTCAGCCCCTCTATCTGGTAACCCAGCTCTACAATCATCACCTCAGTCTTTCCCGCGTTCAACTTTAGCCAGCTTGAATTCATCCAGTCCTGGATTTCAATAAGGCAGTTGTTAAATACCGAGACAGCACTATCCTGATTCAACTATTACCTAATGCATGAGCTACAGCTATAGATCAACGAATACCTAAGTACTACACCTAGAGACTAAACTAGAAATGCGTACTACACATAACTCCTAAACTATACCTAGAGGCTAAAGTAGTAATACAGGCTAGAACGGTAACTACATAACTACTGAACTATACCTACAGACTAAACTATGAAGGCTAAATGTTAACTACTGAATTATACCTAAAGTCCATGCTAAAAATACTGCCGAAACAGTAACTACAGATCTACTGAACTATACCTAGAGACTAAACTATAAATACAGGCTAAATGGTAACTACAAAAACTAATTATGCCTCCAGACTAAAACAGAAATGCAGAATAAACTGTACAGAAGATATGGAAATTATGTACATAAATTACAAGTAGGGCAATGCAATGATGCATTTTCAGCAGTCCACCTTAATGCACAGTTCAAGTAGTGTTTTAATTCCATCTTGGGTGCAGCTTGCTGAACTTTTCTTCAGTGATCTTTAATTGTTCCAATTGTACAACACAGGGGCCATCTCCTCCTTCAAGCTGTATCTGTCCATGAAAAATTTGTATTTTCTTCACGCTGTCAGTGTTCAGTCATCATGGCCAAGTAAAAACACTCCCATGGTTCTGTAGGAACTTCACTGAGTAAAACTGTTTTACAGTATCTACTGCTGTAACTTGAACAATATAGAATTCCTTAGAATAGTAGACAGCATATAATTTATTGATCTCTGGTTCTAACAATATGTTTTCATTTTCTGAACTTTTTGGATGCTTGTTGTTGTAGCAGACATGTCCAATTCTGGAGTACTGCACTGATTTGAAGTGGTTGCATCAATGTGCACGCCCATGTCTTGCAAAGTGAATGAAATGGCAATGGTGGCTCCTGTTGCATCAGGAACTGCGGCATCACTGGAAGACAGGTTGGTGTGGGTGTCAGGGGATTGTGCATGACCAGACACAATGATTACAGCTGCGAAGCAAGTAGGAGCAGTGTCACTTGTGATTCTGTGAACTTTAGCAGCGGGCACAAATGTAGCCAAATTAAGTAGTTTCTTTGGCTTCTACTCTTCCACCAGACTCTGGTTCTCATAGGGCCCAGCTTCATCAATGCAATGTGTACAGAAACATGTAAGGTTTCTTGTGGCCACTACACGAGGTACAGCTTTTATGTCTCCTCTTGGCTGTCTTTTTATTTCATTTTCGACCACCCAGAAAAATGTTCTCCTGCAGTGAGTGCACCCTTCAGTGGCAGTGCCTTTTGTTAATTCTCTGTGGCAGTATTTTAATAGTTCTTTTGCATCCCAGATTACTGTCTGCCATGATTGTACTCCCATGCTTGCCTTAGACTTCACCACTGCGCTTTCCCCATCTGAGGGCCCCTTCCCATGTCTTGATCCAAAATAAGCACAATCAATTAGAAATCCATACTTGCTGTTGGAAAAGGAAATATCATAAAATGACCATTTTTACCTGTACTGCCCACCACAGCCATCTGTGAAGTACATTTGCTTGACAATGTTCGGTGATCAAACTTTCATGAGGTGTGCATTTGCAATTTTGACAAAATGCCGTACAGCATAGTGATCATGCTTGAGATCACTTGATATGAAAACAAGAGACTCTCTGACAGTGGCTTAACAGAGATTACAGTTATAATATGTTACCACAGGGTGAACTGTTGCTTGCTCATGGTGCCAATGGGCTGACTGCACTTCATCCTGTAGTTTACAGGTGTAGTTCTCCGTGAAGTCTAGCACCATCACCACCCATCCCTTGGGTACGAACTGCCTTTTCTGGGAAAACTGATGCTGCTGCCATACTGCAACATACATATGATGACCCAGGAAGGAAAGCTAATCTTATAGGACTTCTACCAGCATTCACTTTTTCAAAACATTCCTGGTCTGTTGCACTTGAATGCCATCAGCCCTTCACATGATTTTGATACTGTCCCACTGCTGCCATGTTGTCTATTCTTGTCCATGTCTCTGGACTAGGTCCTTCACCATGTTAACAACATTTTTGATGCTGCACTTGTCGTATGTTTTTTCCACGCAATCAAATTTGAAGAACTTTTCCAAAGGTAGTCTAGGATACATAGTAATTTCAGCTGCCTGGTCAAGATTTGCAACTTTGCAGCATGGAAGTTTATATTTATGACAAGACGATTTATAGCCTTAAGCTTCAGTGATGCATTAGCTCAATATTCACAAAGACATTGTTCAAATTTTTGCTGCCCCGCAAGTTTAATGTGCCTTGGCTGTAAAGTGTCAGATATTCATGATCTGAGTGGTGTGTCTGGATTCTGTTGCATGAATTCTTGGTGAAGACAGTCAATGGGTTTGTCAAGGTATGACTGTGTTTGGCCTGACTGTTTAGAAAAGGCATTTGTGTGAGCCAGAGGTGTGGCACTCTCTTCGAAGAATTTCCACGCTACTCACTGTTTCGAGTGGCAGTGCAGAGTAGTGAGTTTTTTTGGTTTCAGTCTCTGCAGAAGGTACTCTCATAAGCCTCTTCCAGCTAACCCCCAATGTTGAGCTTGCAGTCCTTAGCAGCTTATATTTTTTTAATACTTCAATTGTTTTTAAATATTCCTTACTCCTCTGTCCGATTGTTTTTTAGCTGGGACTTCTCAGATACAGCTGACGTAAGTTTATCTTCCAGTTGTGTGCTTGGAAGCACACCACACTTGGCCAGGGTTGCTTTCTTGGATGGTGAGCAAGATGCCAATATCTGCTCCAATGTTAATGCAAATTTAGTGGGCGGTTTTGGCAATGCCTTTTGTGCTCTTTGCACTGATTTTTTTTAGAGTGCCATTGTATGGTACCACTGGGGTTATGAATGGCTCTTTTTCTGGCAGGAGCATCACTGAGGTTGGTGTGGTGGAGGTGGCCTCTGGTAAGTTGGCAGTGGTCACTGGTGAGTTGGCAGTGTTGGTGGTGGTGGTGGCCACTGGTGAGTTGGCAGTATTGTTGGTGGTGGCCACTGGTGAGTTGGCAGTGTCGGTGGTGGTGGCCACTGGTGAGGTGGTGGTGTCATTGGGCACTGGTGAGGTGTCGGTGTTGGTGGACACTGGTGAGGCAGCTGTGACAGATCTTTTTTCATGGTACTTTCTGCATTGTTTCTTATTTATTCTTCTTCTTTTCTGACTTGTCATGTTGGCTCACTGTTGTCTTTTTTTCCCCTCCAGTATTCCCTCCGTGCCAATGCAATCTGTTCATTACGCCGTGTTCGTTTTGTCGGTCCTCTACTTTTTTCTACAGTTGATTGGGTCTTTTGTTTCTGTGCTTCTCTGTACCTTCTCATTCTCTCCTTTGCCATGTCATTATAATGGCTACACTGATCGTCAGTCATGTTGTCGCTGCTTTTCTTGGCACGTGTTGCATTTTTTTCCAAATATGCTTGATAGCGGCCATCATCCTTCTTTATGTTTGCTCTGTAAAGCTGGTTTCTTTCCTTGCTTGATCGAGGAGTCACAGTATTATGTGATACCTCAGTGAGCACTGCTGCTGCAGATACACATGGTCTTCTTCTGGATTCCATCCTTAAGATTTGATTGAGGAGTCGCAGTATTACGTGATACCTCAGTGAGCACTGCTGCTGCAGATAAACATGATCTTCTTCTGGATTCCATCCTTAAGATTTTTCAGAAAGTCTGTGGGAACAGAAGCAGATTTAAAAAAATGTTGGGATAAAAATTTGCTTCTGTTAATGAACTTCCCATAAGATGGAACAGACATGCCATGCAAGACATGGTTAATGCCACAATGGCCAAAATATACAATGCGAGAAGTGGTTAATTTCGTGATCGTCAAGACATAAGATGTAAGAAGTGGTTGATGGCACAGTGCCAAAGACATGATGCAAGATGTGGGTACCACAGGGAAAAGGTCAACACAAGACACACAATGTGCTTCACAGGACAAAAGTCAAACACAACAAACTGAAGGAACACATCCACCTGCCTGGTGACAAAATGGAGGCCCGTATCCATCTGCTTGCAAACAAAATGGAGGCATGCATTCACCTGCCTGGTGACAAAATAGAGGCCCGCATCCATCTACCTGCAAACAAAATAGAGGCACACATCCACCTGCTTCTGTTAATGGACTTTCCATATGATGGAACAGACATGTCATGCAAGATGTAGTCAATTCCACAATGGCCAAAATATACAATGCAAGAAGTGATTAATTCCATAATCATCAAGACATAAGATGTGCGAACTGGTTGATGGCACAGTGCCAGAGAAACGATGCAAGAAGTGGTTACCATGGACAAAAGGACAAAACGAGACACACAATGTGCTTTACAGGACAAAAGTCAAACACAACAAACTGCAGGAACGCATCCACCTGCCCGGTGACAAAATGGAGGCCTGCATCCACCTGCATGCAAACAAAATGGAGGCACTCATCCAGCTGCTTCTGTTAATGGACTTCCCATAAGATGGAACAGACATGCTATGCAAGACGTGGTTAATGCCGCAACAGCCAAAATATGTGCTGTGAGAAGTGGTTAATTCCATAATCGTCAAGATATGGAGATCACGTGATGTGCTTGGCTCACTAGCTGCTATTCCCTCTGGCTCCCGCTCACCACCTCAGTAATCCTTTCTGATCGGGACCATATTGGGTAAAACTGCTTCACAAACTGCTGATTCAAGCTCTACATTGCCTACTTGTGTGGATTCTATTCTTCTGTGCATCGCAATCAGCTCGTTGTAGCCGTGATGGAGGCAGAGATGAAATTGGCCTTGCCGAGACACACACCACCGGTCTCGCCTGAGAAGCAGGCCAAAAAAGTGAAACCACATCAACAAGCTCCCGCTAAGCATTCTAGCGCCCTGTCTCTACCAGTACCACTGACAGAAGAGAGGTTTCTTCAGGAGCTGATGTCATTCAAAGAAACACTACAAGATATTGCATCAGACCTTAAAAATGTAAGGAGCGAGCTGGGTGATTTAAAAATCCAGACCTTGGACTCAGGAGCACTCACCTGCTCCCTAGAAGCCTGGAAAGAAAGATCCAAGCCAGAAATAGTGAAACTCAAACAGCAAATCACTAAACTACAGTTAAAAACTGAAGATTTGGAAGGAAGAAGCCGGAGGAATAATATCCTGATTTTCGGCCTACCAGAAGGCGAAGAGGGCTCCTCTGCTATCCCCTTTCTCCAGAAGCTGCTAATCAAAATTGCTGGCTCATCACCACATAATCCTACATACCTAATTGAAAGAGCTCACAGGTCCCTGAGACCAAGACCATTGGACTCTGCTCCTCCCAGACCAATAATTATTCGGCTATTGAACTACCTTGAAAAGCAACATATTCTGGCTAAAACACGAGAGCTGCAAACAATACACTGGGAAGACAAGAAATTACACATTACACAAGACCTGCCCTTGGAGACCCGACAGAAGAGAGCCACCTTTCATGCCATTGTGTGCAAATTAATTGCAGCCAGTATTAAATTCTGCATGGCTTATCCAGCCTGCCTGCAAGTTTTAGTGGATGGATTGTGGCTGTTGTTTGATTCAGCCCAACAAGCTCAAGCGGAGCCTTGCATGAAGATACCCTCACTGTTCAAATCTCCCTGAAGATCCTACTTTAAATGTGTTTATTGTGATTAATCCTTTCAAGAGCAGAATATGATGCCCACTGTGATTGATGCCATGAGGATTCGGTGTCAGATGGTTTGGTCTGTGCTCCCGCTACAGGTGCTGTGGTAATGGGCCCAGCTGTTGGCCTGAATTTTGACTCCTGTTTGCTCTGAAATGGCCTAATGCATAGAATGACTGGCCTGCTTGTCTTTTAATGATGGGGCCTAATTGATCCATGAGTTCTGTTTCCCCAGGGACTGTTTTTCCTGCTACTCTGGTCCGACTGGCTTTTTGGATCCCCACTGGACTATTCCACCATTCACCTGACTGTTGGGGGGGTTCTAATTGTCGCATTCAAATGTTAGGATTCTAATGGTTATACAATATACAGTTATAGCGTGTTTTTAATTACCAATTTCAAATTAGAGATATTTGGAAGCTCGCTCAGTCAGGATTGGGTCCTCCTTTTTCCCCTTTAGCTAGTCTCCTACTATTCTCTCAGTTTAAACTTCTCTCAATCTCATTTTATTATCCCCTCACTTTTCTGACTTTTTATTACTTCGAGCTGCTTGGTTTCCTAAGGCTGTTCCCTGATTCTACTACCTACTCTTAATCTCAATCTGATGGTCCTGGTCAAGTGACATCTGAGGTCTCCACTACAAATACAGGTCAGTAAACACCTTGTTTACATAGCATCACAGGTTATTCTATTTGTTTGTCTGTACAACGGATTGCTGGGGGTTGAAGTAGCTATAGGATGGCCAACTCCATGTACTGGATTGTTGGGGGGGGGTACCCTGGGTGCCCTCAAGAGTGTGTTAACTTGTATTATTTGGTTCATACTCATATTTTGGGTATTATTGGGTTCCTTTTTCACTGGGCAGTCTTTGCTGGATCAAGCTCAAACTCAATACCTAATAAATAATACACAGAGTTTCCACCACATGCACATACATACTAACAGTGGGAAGGAAATCGGTCTGCTCACCACTGAACACTGTATTATATGTTACGGAGACCTGACAGATGGTAAGGGAGTATCTGTAAATAGGTCAATCCAGGAATTTAAAGGGGGGAGGGGGGTTGGGGTCCTCATAATTCTGATTTCTCAACAATTATTATATAGGTTCAGAGTTATCTCCTTTTATGATCATCCAACTAGAACAATATCACAGTTAAGGCATTTTAGATTATGGCTGTTATATGTTGGGAATACATGGGCTTGGAAACCTTTGGGTAATGAACTGAGGGTGTGTGAGATGCATATTGAGAATGTCATGTACTTAGGGTCTATACTACTCTGTCATGACAGTGGTTAGTACAATGACGACATTTCTCACCTGGTATGTTAGAGGTGCCAGGGAAACCACTAAGTGATACCAAATTATTAAACATATTTCGCGTTTATGTGCCAATATATCATTCCTTCAAGAGACCCACCTACTCCCCTCGGAAGCAAATGGGTTATGCAGGGAAGAAATTGGTCAAGTTTTTGCCTCAGGAATATTGACTGCTAGCAGGGGATCTGCTATTCTGGTAAATCACTCGGTGCCCTTCCAAGCGAGCAATATAATTGCAGATCCACAGGGGAGATACACTCTGGTCTATGGTATGCTTGATCATGCAGACTTAATATTAGAGTGCATCTATGGCCTGGTAGGTGGTGACCCGGCCTTTCTCCAGGAACTACTTGATAAATTAACCCCCTTTATGTCACTTCCAATGATTTTGGGAGGAGACTGGAATCTCCCACCCACCCAAGACCTAGACCGATCTAATTGCTCCCTCAGACCTCTATCGACCGCACAAAGGGCATTACATGAGTTTCTTGACTCACTGGGTTTATGTGACCTATGGAGAGTATTGAACCCTCATCTCGTACCTTTTCCTTTTACTCTACAGTTCAGTGTTCCTCATCCCGATTAGATTATGTATTGATCAGCCGCTGTCTCCTCCATGGTCTCTGTAGCGCAGGAATGGAGTCCATAGTCTTGTCAGATCATGCAGTGGCCTGGGCTTCACTGCTACTAGATGCCAGTTTCCAAAGGGACACATCCTAGCTGCTGAATACTCAGTTCCTTAAAGAGGAATACGTCATCTTCAGAATCCCCTCCTTATTCAAACATTCATGGCCTCCAGTCTTAACTCTGTCCTGAGAATGGATTATGTCTGGTGTGCTCTGAAGTGTTTTTTAAGAGGGGAATTCATCCAGATTGCCTCCACGTGGAAAAGTCAATGGGAAGCAGAAGCCATATCATTGCTAGCCCAAATCAGTGTCTTGGAACAATCTCTCTCTCCACCATCTCTCCTACTGACTCCTTGCAAACCCTATTATCCTTGAGAAATAAATATTCTACTCTATTACAGGGAAAAGCAGAATTTGCAATATTGAAAACCCAGACAAAATACTTAGAACATGAAGAAAAAGCCGATCATTTGCTAGCCATACGCCTCAGGAAACTTGAGGCCTCCAGAAATGTTTCCGCGGTCAGCGCTCCTGATGGTTCTATTAAAACTCATCCTAGGGAAATCTTGAATATTTTTGAACAGTTCTATTCCTCTCCTTATACTCAGCACTCGCCTCCTCCATTGAAAGTAGATCTATTAATTTATGAAAATTCTATGACATTGCGATGTCTTTCAGCTCCACAACAAACTGTACTAGCTGCTACCCTGTCTCTACAGGAAGCAGAATCTGCTATTAATGCCTTGGCCTTGAACAAGGCACTGGGTCCTGATGGCCTGCCATCAAATTTTTATAAACTTTTTGTTAAAGACCTAGCTCCTATCCTATTTCGCTTTTATCAGTACATGCTACCTTGAGAGATACTAGATCCCGCCCTACTGGAAGCCTCCATCATCCCTCTCCACAAACCAGACAAACCCCCTAACTGCCCAGTGAGCTACCGACCAATTTCACTGTTAAATTGTGATATCAAAATTCTCGCCAAAATTCTCACTATGGGAATTGAGAAGGTCTGGTCCTCTCTCCTTAGCCCAGAACAAGTAAGCTTTGTCTCAGGCAGATCTTCTTCAGATCATACAGTATTTGTAAACTCTCTTATATCCTTCAAGTAGCAAATACCTCACCCATATCGATGACATTAATCTTCTTAGACACAGAGAAAGCCTTCGATAGAGTGGATTGGGATTTTTTGTGGGCGACGTTGCAATTAATGGGCTTTCCTTCAAACTTTATTCACTGGATCCAATCTCTATATTCCTCTCCATCTGCAAGAATACACTGCAATGGCATCCACTTATCACTCTTTACACTTCATACCAGCATGCATCAAGGATGTCTGCTTTCTCCTTTCCTCTTTAATTTGTATTTAGAACCTTTAATTAGGAGTTTAAAATCTTCTCCCAATGTCATTGGCATCCCTGTAGGTAATATAGTTCCACAGCTCTCGGTCTATGTGGATGACATTCTTCTACATCTTTCCAACCCCGTTTCCTCTCTATCAATGGCACTGGAAATCATTGACACTTTCAGAAAATACTCAAACTACAAGCTTAATCTAAACAAGACAGAAATCCACCCTCTTAACCGTCTAACATATAGTCATGCTTTCACCAAATCTGGGATGAAATGGTCTACCAGGTACATTAAATACCTAGTAATCTTTATTACCTCTGACACATCTTTAACCGTAAGCTTAACCTATCAGATCTATGGAACAATATCCAACAAGGCTTAGTGCGATGGAAAAATCTCCCACTCTCGTTATGGGGCAGGGTTAACATTATCAAGATGAATGTTCTGCCTAGGCTTTTCTATCCCCTTAATATGCTTAATATTTGGTTACCCCTATTTTTTTTAAATGTATTCACTCCAATATTGCTTCCTTTATTTGGCTAGACAAAGCTGCCAGAAGATCCTATCTTAAATTAAGCCAGCCCAAGGAATTTGGGTGGTTACGTATGCCCAACTTCTTGCTGTATTACTGGTCCAGCCACCTTTACAAATATGGGAAATGGCTATCTTTACCCTAGCTGTTATTTCAACAGAACTACAACCCCATTTGGCTGCAAATTGAGTCAGACATATTCTTAACACATAAATTATCTCCTGCTACAATTCTTTTTCTCTCCAGTGAAAGCTATCCCCAAATCATAACAACCTTCCTCAATCGGGATTTCAATTAAAGTTTTTTCACAAATGTGTGGATATCTCAAAATCACTCCAATTTCTCCCAACCAATACTTTCCAATTTAATCATTAAAATAGTAAGTATTCCACTCTCCTGTACTTGGCTCCCAATGCCCCCACATATCACAGTCTCAGGGTTTTATTCCCAGACCTCCATACTGTCCTCCCCAGAGATTCTGGCTAAACTCGGGCTACCGACGACATATATTTTCAAAGTCTATCAGCTGCGACATCTTCTGGTTAAAGTATTTGGGCCACAATCCCTACCTTCTCATCTAGGAGTTTTCCTACAGCAGATAAGTGGCCCAGTCTCTTTGTCACATGGAATCTCTTTTCTATATAAGCTATTGCTCACAAGCCCCCAGGAGCCATCTCTAGTAGGTTCCAAAGTGTGGGACACCCTTCTGCCTGAATTAGAAATTAACTGGTCCCTAATATGGAAAGACTTATATGTTTATGTCACACAAGACCAGTACAGGCTCACCCAGATTCGTACACTGAACAATATGTATTACACTCCAATTAAACTCACCAAAATGGGGCACCTTCCCTTGAATATATGCTCCAGATGTGATAAAGAGATTGGCTCCCAATTGCATATCTTTTGGGCCTGTGGGAAAGTGTCTCTCCTGTGGAAACAAATTGAATCTACGCTAAATCTACCCTTAGGTCTACAAGGCCTTTTTCCCCTGGCCATCTGTATCCTTGGAGATCTCTCTCAAGTCCAGGTAAAAGAGAGAAGATATCATATGGCTCTTATCTCCCTAGCAGTCAAAAAACTAGTGCTTAGACATTGGATGGACCAAGCTCCCACTTCTTACTCTGAATGGCTACATGAAATATCTTTCGACCGCTGTGCAGAGCAACTCATTGCTAATATCCATTACCTTAAACCCTCATTTATAAAAAAATGAGGGACATTGTATGCTCTCTACTTATCTTGAGCACCCTGTTTTAGTATTCCCGGTTGCCTCTACATTCTCTAACGAACATTACCTAACAGATGGTTAATTTACCCATTATAGACACAGTTATCTAAATGGAGTATTTGCACCTAGTTGAGGAAGGGTAAGGAGATCTTGGGTGGAGGGTGGAACAGTAGAATAGATGGATAGTAGTATTATTTTATCTTGTTTATTACCTCTGTTTAATAGTGTAATGTTATACTATAAGACAAAACAGTTCAGCATTTGGATTAGTATAAAGGCCTTATATTGCATGGTATCTCTATTGTAAACAAATTGAAAAAGATATTAAGTATGATTATTTCAGAATAACAAACATCCCCATGAGGCCCCCCCTCAAAAAGCAAACATCAGAAAACATCAGTGAATTTTTGGTGTGCATAAGTGGACGCAGCATTGCAAGCAAAAGTACAATGCTGTGCCCAACCATTGTACATCAAAGATTCACTTTGACTTTGGGGTTCCAAATGGTCTGACTGAGGCCTACACACCACAGCAGGCTTCCAAGCAAAGGCCTACACCATGTGGCATGCCACCCCCCCTAGCAAATATTACTTGAGCAGCATTTTAATTACAGCGAGTCACATAATAACAGGTAATACCCCCTATTTGATCTGTTCAAACACAGCAGGAGGGTGGATTTTGCTACATGAGTCCTCCCCCACCAAAGCAAATATCAGAAAACAACAGACTGCATGGCGTGGGCCTTTATCTGGAAGCCTGCTGTGGTGTGAAGACCTCAATCGGACCATTTGGAACCAATAAGGGAATCTTTAGTATGCATAGGTGGACACAGCAATGCAAGAAAAATTACAATGCTGTGCCCACCCGTTGTACATCAAAGATTCACTTTGGGGTTCCAAATGGTCCAACTGAGGCCTACACACCACAGCAGGCTTCCAAACAAAGGCCCACACCATGTGTCATGCCATTCCCCCCCAGCAAACACCACTTGAGCAGCATTTTAATTACAGCGAGTCACATAATAACGCGTAACACCTCACATTTGACCAGTTCAAACACAGCAGAAGGGTAGATTTTGCAACATGAGTCCTCCCCCCACCAAAGCAAACATCAGAAAATTACAGACCGCATGGCATGGGGCTTTATCTGGAAGCCTGCTGTGGTGTGTAGGCTTCAATCAGGCCACTTGGAACCAAAAAGGGAATCTTTGGTGTGCATAGGTGGACGCAGCATTGCAAGCAAAATTACAATGCTCTGCCCACCCGTTGAACGTCAAAGATTCACTTTGGGGTTCCAAATGGTCCAACTGAGGCCTAAACACCACAGCAGGCTTGCAATCAAAGGCACACACCATGCGGCATGCCACCCCTCCCAAGCAAACACCAAGCAGCATTTACCCATTACAACCACACATTTGAACAGTTGCAACACAGCAAGAGGGTGGATTTTGCAACATGAGGCTATCCCCCACCAATGCATCAGAAAACATCAGTCCGCATGGCATGGGCCTTTATCTAGAAGCCTGCTGTGGTTTGTAGGCCTTGATTGGATCATTTGGAACCACACCACAGCAGGCTTCCAAACAAAGGCCCACACCATGCGGCATGTCCCCCCCCCCCCTTGCAACCACCAAGCAGCATTTTAGTCAGATCTACAAAACACCACATTAAAACACAGCAACATGATTTTCCTACATAAGCCCCCCCCCCTAAAAACAAGCAGGATCAATAGCATGTGTCCACAATGGTCAGCACAACAACTGGGTCATACAATTATGGGCACCCCCCCCCCACATTAAGTCAGATTTCATCACTTTGCACTGGACTTTCAGCATAGCATGTGCAGTACACTTTACCCAAAGTTAAGTAAAAGTAGCTTAAACATTGATTTTGGCCAAAATGTTGCTCAACACTACAGGAGTGGCACAGTTAAACTGGACATTTTAGCACACTGCAGCTTTGTGTTTCTCGAACTCTACACAATAACCAATAAACTCCCTAGAGCCTAACACACCAGAAAAAAAAAAGGGTTCACTCGATGTGTAAAATAAATAAATAACACCTCACATCATGGAGGTCAGCCAGTACAGCAACCCAAGAGAAAGCACCAAACGCCTAGCTCGATGTAAACCACACCAAACCACTTAAAATTACCATCTCACCAATATATCAGGCATACAGCAAGTTTTAAATAAGTTAAATATGCTTCAAAGTTGATAGCTTGCTAATCTGGCCCCTTACCTCGACGGAGAATATGGTGCAAGATGGGGTGGTCATCAACAGAGTGTCAACACGTAACACTGCAGGACAAAATGACTTCTCTCCTCGATTGCTGCAGGAAGAAAGGGGCAAATCTCCTCAGGACTGCAGATTTTATATCCCCTCGATTCCTGACGTGCTACGATGCCACGTCACCGGGTGTCTCAGGTTCTCATGCGGCTCCCCCATACCACGACCTCTCGACATGAACATCCGGGAATTTGGATGTGAGCCTGTGGGTAGGTGACTGCATATGGTGCCGATCACTGAATATAATGCGGATTTAGGAAGAAGCAGGTCAGAGGGCTAAATGGGACACTGATGCAGGGAAACAATGCAATACATTGGGGGAAATTAAATATTAAAGGGATCCAATGGCAAAACGGCTGAACATAACTAAAGGTAACTTAGTAAGTTACGTCCGAGAGTGCTTTTTTTCAGGGTGATTTGGGGGAAGGAGAAGTTATAGAAGCTATCAAAAAGTGCAGACAACACAACAAGTGAGTAATTTGTTTGAAAAGCCTGTATTTCAGCAGATATAAACTGTTACAACTTCAGTTAACCAACATAATGCAGGCATGAGTAAAAATGTCACAGAGCATTTTGTCACTTCTTACTGGAGTTTGCACACAAAAATGTGGAAATCTACTATTAAGGAGTGTTCCGTGGCACTCTTACTAAGTTTTTTTATCTGTTTATACTGTATTGTTTCAAAAGCCATATCACTACATCTAATTATGGTTTTCCCTGCATTTGGATTTTTGCACAGTCTTGGGGACATTATAGATAAAATATTGGTAACCCATTTTCATGCATTGACCCAGTTGTTAAACAAATTCTTCTGCTCAATCTTCACAATAGAAGATATTGACAAAAGACCTACACTAAGTAAGACAGAGCAGGATAGTGGAGTGGCAGACACAAGTCCCTTCACGAAAGAGAGGGTCTTAGAAGAGCTAAGCAAACTTAAGGTGGATAAAGCCATGGGGTCAGATGGTATCCACCCCAGAATACTAAGAGAGTTATGGGAAGAAATAGCTACACCACTAACTGAGCTGTTCAACCTATCTCTGCAAAGTGGCAGAGTACCTCAAGACAGGAAAAGGGCAACAGTTGTTCCCTTGCACAAAAGTTGTAGCAAGGAAGATGTAGGAAACTACCACTAAGTCAGCCTGACCGTTATAGTTGGAAAATTATGGAGACATTACAAAAGGAGAGAATAGCTGACTACCTAAAGGAAACTGGAAAGCTCAACCCCAAACAGCATGGTTTCACAGCAGGGTGCTCATGCCAAACAAATATGATTTATTTCTTTGATTGCGTTACCAGAACAGTGGACCAGGGAGGGGCGGTGAACGTGGTGTACCTAGACTTTAGTGAGGCCTTTGACACCGTTCCCCACAGGAGACTTGCTAACAAACTGGAACACACAGGAACTGGACAGAAAATAGTAAACTGGATTAGAAACTGGCTACAGAATAGGACCCAGACAGTTTTGGTTAATGGAGCATTATCAAGGGAGGGAGGTGTGACCAGTGGCATTCCACAGGGATCAATGCTGGGTCCAGTCCTCTTCAACATATTCATCAGTGACATTACTGATGAACTGGAGGGGAAGGTTTACCTCTTCACAGATGATAAAGAGCTCTGCAACAGGGTGGATACACTAGAGGTGGCCTTATGTATGGAAGCTGACCTAAGGAGACTGGAAAAACATTCCAGAAATTGGCAGTTAAAATTTAATGCCAAGAGGTGTAAGGTAATGCACCTGGTGAAGTGGAACCCAGGAAAAAAGTACCGACTAGAAGGGCATCAATTAGGAGGGCCGTGCGAATACTGAATATTACTTTCCGAAAACCACAGTTAATGGTCTATTTTAATATTCGGAACCGAAAAGTCCACTATTCAACTGGTATTTGGCCATGTGAAGGGAAAAAAAGCCTTTCCCACCCTTAAAAAGCCTTAAATAAATATTTTAGTCCTGGTGTCTAGTGTTCCCACCCCCCAGCCAATTGGCGGTCCAAAATGGAGAATCCCCCCAACAAGACCCTCAGCAAAACCCCAGGTCCCCCATCCCCAAATGTATAAAATAAAAAAATTCCCTCATTTCCATGGTGTCTAGTGGACCCCCACCATCCCCCACCCTGTCAGGTAGTGCCCCCCACCTCCCCCACCACCCATGACCCTGAGCGGGCCACCAGCACAGTCCTCCACTCACCTCAATGACTGGCAGTCTGACTAAGTTTTCAATGAATGTGCGCATGCTTGTACAAGCACACGCTCATTCATTGCCACTCAGATTCAGCCACCCACAGCAACTAGCACTAACAGGGGCTAGATGGGAGGGGGATCTGCTCTGGTCACTGGCAGGGAGGTGGGATAGGGGAAACAGTGTTGTGGACCCCATCCCTCCCCCCTGCCAGTGACCAGAGCAGCTTCCCCCTCTCCTCTAGCCCCTGGTAGTGCTAGTCACTGGTGGTTTAATCTGACAATGAATGAACACATGCTTGTACAAACGTGCACTCATTCATTGAAAATTCAGCTGGGCTGCTGGTCATGAAGGTGAGTGGAGGGCTGTGCTGGTGGCCTGCTGGGGGTCATGAGGGGGAGCAGGATGGGGCACTATCTGACAGGGTGGGAGCTGGGGTCCATTGGACACCAGGAAGGTGAGGAATTTTTTGTTTTATACATTTGGGGATGGGGGAGTGGGGGTATTACTGAGTCTGGGTGGGGGGGATTCTTTATTTTGGACCAGCAATCGGCTGGAGTGGGTGGGATCACTGGACACCAGGATATTTTTTTTTTTAATGATGGCTGGGGGGGGGGTGCTCTTTTGTCTTTAAATACCCCCCTTCCAGCCACCCGAATAATGAATACCGAATTTTTCAGCACCAAATAATGAATATTCAGCTGGATATCAAAAAAAGGTATTCGCACAGCCCTATCAACTAGAGGAGACAAAGATGGAAATGGATCTGGGCTCGATCATTAACAACAACTTAAAGGTAGGAAAACAATGCAAAAAGGCAGCACAGAAGGCAAGTGGTATCCTCGGATGCATAGGAAAGTGTATTACAAGCAGAAAGCAGGAAGTCATCATGCCTCTGTACAGATCTTTGGTGAGGCCACACCTTGAGTACTGTGTCCAGTTCTGGAGGCTTCACCTAAAAAAGGACATCGACCATCTGGAGATGGTGCAGAGAAGGGCCACAAAGATGTAACGGGGCTGCATCATAAGCCATACGAGACAAGACTCAAAGAGTTGAATTTATTCTCTCTAGAACACAGAAGAAATGGGGGGGACATAATAGAAACGTTTAAGTACATCAAGGGAATTAACAAAACTCAGAAGGAAAACCTCCTCCAGAAAAACAGGATGGTGCATACAAGAAGGCACAACTTGCGTCTGGTGGGAGGCAAGTTTAAAAGCAACTCAAGAAAGTACCTTTTCACTGAGAAAGTGACAGACCCATGGAACAGCCTGCTACCAGAAGTGGTGGCATCAAAGACAGTAAGGGAATTCAAACAAGCTTGGGACAGGCAATGTGGGCAACTTAGGAAAAAAAATATAATTGAGGGGATAGCCACCTTGGGCAGACTAGATGGACCACATGGTCCCCATCTGCTGACACTTTTATTATGTTCTTATGTGTATGAGCTTTGCATCTTGATCATGTAGGAAAAAAAAGATGAAAAGAGAATTCAGTAATAATCTGTTATTTCAAGTTAACTGAACTCAAAGGCTGTCAGTATCCCCAAGGATTAGCCCTAGTTACAGATGCTCAACCGATGTGTCTAGGGTTTCATAGCCCCAAAATGCAGATCATTTACATTTCTCTGTATGTAGCAGTAGTAGAAAATCTTTTTTTTTATACAGGACTAGATCTTACATACACATCATTAGGTCAAAGGTCCATTTTCAAGATGGTTCTGTTTCATATTTAAAAAGGTTACACACTAAGACGCATACAAAAACGTAGGTTTACAATTAATTAGGTACCCACAAGACACTCAAGGAAATAAATTTAATAAAAACAACTATGGGCTGGGTGTGAAATGCAAAATATTCTTGAAGTGTGACTATCATTAATCATTACACAGCCATCTTAAATTTAATTCATGCCTAAGAGACTTCATAAAATGTTTTGTACTTTGTTCTTGATATTTCAGATTACTGTCTATTGGATCCCAGATCTGTGCAAATTTGGAAACAAATGTCATGTTTGCATATCTCTTTTTTCATTTTTATCTGAAGATTTTTTTTTTTTAATCTCATATTATATTTGTGTTTGTTTTCGTATTCTACAAACAGTTACTCGTTCCTTCATTAAAAATGACTGCAGTTTGGAAGTGTCTGATTATAGTTGCATTTTTCATATTCCATTTTTTAAATAACTTGCTTTCTGCATAAGTCCACCTAGTTACCAGTGCCTGATTGTAAGTGAATACTTGAGAACACAGTGGTCATCTCGAGTTATGATCAGGTTCTGGCAGAATCTGCAGGAGGAGTTTGCTGGAATCAAACCCATGTCGCTGTGGACCCAACAAATTTATTTTGAGAAATTTTTATGAAACTATTGTGTTGTGATTATGAATGAGTGATAGTCTGGTCTGTGCTGACATACTGTATAGTCATTTTGTCATCTCTCTGATGTCCTGATGCATTTTACCAATATGTTTACATGTACAATCGCACTTGTGGAAATTGTCCTCCCTTACGTGAAGATTGAGTTTATTTTACATTACTATTGCAGTTCAACCATATACACTAGCATCTTTACTGTCAGTTTCTTTTTCTTATCTCAATTGCTCCATCTGGCGCTGATATTTCATTTTGAAAATTAGATCAAATGATAAATAAAAAAAAGTCACAGGGAAAAAATGAATGCAAAATCTGTCACTGGACATTTCAGATTGGACTATGTTCCCATATATTGTAAGTCTGTAATCCCTAGTGTTTGGTCCCACCCCCTTCACCCTCAGTTTTTGACTGTATGTATTGTATATGTGCATGGTATATTTAATTTGTGATTAGTTGTCAGAACACTACCCCTTCCTGTCAATCTACTAATGTCCATCACAACCTGTAATTACAAAAACGGTCCTACATCACCTATGTTTTTTTTCTGTTCTGAAAAAATAAATTAGACGTCCAATGCCGATTGTATTCCAATCTCCACCCAACCTTCAGTTCTGCACATACCAACTCCCCATCCGCACCCAGACTCCCGTCCCCCACATATCTTCACTCAACTTTACTGGCATCACTTTGATGATCCGCTCACCAACCGATAACTCGTCTTTCTTCTGTCACAAGTGACTGATTTATAAAAAATTAAGCTATTTGTGGTACAACATTTACTTTACTTTTCATACAGTGATTGCTAGTTCAATTAGTAAGATGTGACTTCAGTCAGATAGTTGCAGTTTACAATACCACCTCCTAGCCCTCATATTGATACATTGTCTCATTTGAGGTAAAGTAATAGGCACTGGTGTCTTGTGACACTTTCATCCTTCTGATTTTCACACATGATTTTTTTTCTGTGTTGCATTTTGTGCCCATTTGTACCCACTATCCTTCAAAAAGGTCCTTTTGTCCTTTTTTTTTATCTGATGTCCAGCAGTACCCCGCATACACATTTTTTAAATACAGGTATTTGGGGTGGGTGGTGGGGGTGGAATTAACGGATACGGTATAGTGTGCACAGCCAGAGATCTAGTGGTGGTGTGAGTGTGATCGGTTGTCCACTATTTATGACTGTGAATCATTGTTGTGTCAACAGGTTACGATGGCAATTGGTGGGGTAGTGGGTACCGCTGAACTCCAGTTGAAAACTAATACTGCTGCATGTGGAAGCCATAGTGACCAACTCTGTAGAACAAACACACAAACTGTAACATGCAAATTTCCATATCCCAGTTAGAGAAACAAAACACCAATGTGCACTCTTACCAAACTAGTCACCTCAAAATTAGATATTGTATGCTCCAATGCAATATGTATTATTTAGGAATAATTTGGCTCAATGCCATATTGCTGGTTGTGTAGCCCTTGTCATTCACTGGCCTGTTACATAATACACATAACACATTATTGCACAAAACAATATCCAAAAGTGAACCCCTTGAATATTTACAGTTATCAACCCTTTAAATCCCAGGAAACAATTTTTTATGGGGGAAACTCAATTGAAGAATAAATTGTACCTTTATTTATGTATGCCCCCTCTTCCTACTACAGTCACTGACCCAATTAAATTAGATGTATTATCATTGTCTTTCCCCTTCCCCATCTAACAGCATTCCATTTTTTTTTATAATCCCCCCATTAAATTATGATAATAAAGAAACAGCTACATCAACATCCAATTGTTGAACCCCCTCCACACCACCTAATTGATTACTGTCCGCATTTGCCATTGCATAATTAGTCATGGCATCTTTTTTCTTACCCCCTCACCCATTTCACCATCCTATTTCATATGTAGGCATTTTTTTATTGTTTTATTCTTAATGACTAGATGTGCCAATTACCACACTCCCAACTATATCAATATCACTATTTATATATACATTTAAAAACATTCTCACAATGTATGTCTAGTATTTTTTAAACCTATTCAAAGAATTGAAAAAAGGGAAGAAGTTTATCTCTGATCAAACCCTCGGCACCATCCGATCTTCCACTGATAACCCTCAGCTACTCACTTCCAGTAGTCACCCCCATTTACCTTCACTCTCTTAAACCAGTGTCACTTTGATGATTCACACTGTCATTAAAAAACAGGTGTCTTGCTGCTTGAACTTATGATCACTGTCATGGAAAACAAATAATTTAAGTGTGGTTCACTGTATTTTCAAATGGTGTCCAACTGTTTACCCTACATCTCATATAGTAGTCTATTACTTAATTTTCAGGAAGTGTCTTCTATAGGATCGTGCATCTTCAATGTGGGAAGGATGCCTGGTACATGAGGGTGCGTGGGATGCGTGGGTAGTGATCTTTTGTGGTGCTAAATGCACAATGCTAAGTCATGGTTCATGGGAGGGGGTACTTGAAGGAAATGCGGAGGATTTTCAGGTGAAGGGTGGAGAAGCCAGTAGTAAATGCTAATACTCAAACACAGCTGTTTCTCCTTCACCTACTTCATCCACCTAGCATTTGATGCCTATAAAAAAGAATAAAAGTCCTTCAAATTATATTTGCACCATTATGTGGTGATTGCATGGCAGATCCCTCACCTGTATGGCTATAGACCATTACTCCATCTGTGCAGGGGTTAAACGGCCACACAAGCACAGTGGTGTACCCTCATGCTTCACAACACTCATGTGGATTGTTCACAGATTGTCAATGCACTTATATTGTTTGTGGTGCACTTGCACAGAAACATACTGTATGTAACCCCTAGGTGGCGCTATCCTATGGGCTACTACCCCTGCCTGTGCAGCTATACACAGGTTGAGGGGACAGAGTTCAGAGAACGGTACCTCCACCTGGAGGAATGATATTGGGGCAGCTTGACTGCTTTGGTATAGCACTCCGGAACACTATAACCACCCACCAACTCTTCTAGTGGCCTCAAACATAATACCATAGAACATTCAAATCCACTGAATAACAGTAATGGTATGCTCACACCCCTTGCACTTACCACCAGGGCTGGATCAGCTGCAACTGCCCTGGAGACCCTCTGGAAAAAAAGGTCAACAATGCAACAATGCAATATTACCACCGTAGCCCAACTAATAATATGCACACTAGCCAGGTTAAATGTGAAACAAAGTAATCTGATTTATTCAGGGGGAATGAACAAGGGAGGGGCATGAATCTGATAGAATAATTGACACCTTGATTTGATCTAGGTTTGTTCAGCATGCACAGTAAGTTCCTTTTTAACAGTCCCACAAACCTGGGTACCCAGAGTGTTATTCAGGCTAGCCTGAAGCATTACTTGGGGTGGCTGGTGTTGCAGCTGTTGTTGGGGCCCTTAGGAAGAAAAACAGTTAGCATGTGCACAACTCAGATAATTGCAATCCCAAGCTGGATGGCTCAGTCCATTTGCGATAACCCAGAACAAAACAATCAGATGACACACAATGATTTGCAGCTGTTGTTGCAGGGAGTTACCCTAATTTGTACTCATGCTACCCAGACCAGGGTGTAGGACAGGCAAGATGAAGACCTCATGGCATTGATCTGGTGGGCATGGGGTAGCAGAGCCTACATGACTCACCTCCTGGTGGTCGCTACCTGTTCGATGGCATTGAGCAGGGGGCTGAATCCCCAAGCAGGTCTTTTGCTGAGATGATCTCTGAACTGGGGCAGCAGCTTAGGCTGAGATGGCAAGACCCAAGCAGGATTGACAGTTCTGCGAGAGTTTGTTATCTTTTGCTGGAAAAGCCTCCAGCAAGCATAACAGGATTCACCATGGGGAACCAAATTGCGACCCACAAAACACATTCAGCACACTCAAATCAGCTAGTTCTCTAAGCCATAGTTCAGATGCAGTCCGGTTGCTAATTATAGCTTTACTGTGCAAACTTTTCTCCCCGAGGCTACTTCCTCTCATCAGGTGGGTCAATTGCTTCTGGAGCAAGTCTTCAGAGCAAAACCTCAGTCGCCACAAAAATTCTATTCTTTCTTTCACTGCCAAAGTACACTGGCAAATGGAACAGTCCAATTGCTGTAGTGGCAGCTCAAAGGCAGGAGAACGTGGCAAGCAGGCCAGCAGAGCCTTGCTGATGATTCTCCAATGTTCCTCCTAGGAGCAGCTGCTCGACAGCTTGAGCTGTTCACTCTTCAACCTCTAACTCTCAACTGACTACTGCTTCAGGCAGTTCTTGGGACTTCCCAGTCATCCACAAGGTTCGGTTGGCTGAGGAAACTGTCTGTCACAGGAAGGACTCCCCCTGCAGGTCCATTTTGGTGCCAAACACTTAAAACTACAAAAACTACAGAATTTCCATCCCACAAGACCTCTGGGGACAGTCTCTATTTTAGGCACCCAGAGGTTTGATTGGTCCAGCACTGTAAGTCCAGAACCAAAATGGTGGCTCCTATTCAAAAGCTCAAGTTGCAATTGAAATCAGGTTAGACAAACTCCTTTGTCATTATTATTATAACAGATAAACAGTAATTAATCACGTTTCCTCACAGGGCTCCCTCTTCACATATAGCGACTACAGAACGGGGCCATATCACAGACAGTCTGACTGGTCGCAAGCCTTAATTACTCAGACCCAGCCCAGACTGATTTCTAAATACAAAATAGGCACTCTCTTAAGGAGACAGGTACAGAGACTTGTTAGAGCACTCTCATGCAGACACATAGAACTACTGCAGACAGGACACCAGCCTGACAGTGGGCATTTAGTAGCCCAGGAAGACAATATAGTAAATCTCAATTTGTAGTGGGGTTACACATAGTAACATAGAATAATACATTCTGATACCAGTTAGGATTGCTTATCTCACCTAGTCTGTCCATTACCCTACCAACTGCTTACACTCCAGATCATAATAGTTCTGAAGCATTTCCCATCTTCACAATATTGTTGCCTTCTGGCTATCCCATGCAGTTTTGAATTCTCTTACTGTTTTTCTACTCCCACAACTACCATTGGGAAGTTGTTTTATATATCTACCACCCTTTCCATGAAAGAATACTTCCACATGTTGCCCTCAAGTTTCACCCCTCTATCCTCATATTGAGACTTCTTGATCTGTATGATGCTGTCTTCCTAAACTTTGTTTATGCCCTTGAGTTGCCCTAAAGTCTCTATTTGTTCACACCATCTTTTCTTACATCTAAGGAATAAATATTGAGTAATTTCAGTATTTCTTCATATAGTGTCTGGTACAGTACTTGCACCATTTTCATTTTCTTTCTCTTAACTTTTTATACTCTCTCTATGTAATTCTTGAGAAGTTTGTGCACTCAAGAACAGGACACAATAATCCTGGTGAGGTCTGACAAATTTTCCGTACAATGGCATCAGGTTATGATTCCAGGTTAGGCTCAATTCTGGATATACAGGGAGTGAAAAGTGTGTGGGGAGGTTCCCTGTACATCAAGGAGGGTATAAAACCAACTGCAGTGCAGGGCAGGCATGGTGAAGCAGAGGCATGGTGGGTCACCCTTAAACCTGGAAATGGCACAGCAATTTGCACAGGGTGATTGAAAGGCTTACAGCACAGAGGAATGAAGTAAATAAGGAGCAAGTGAAAGAGATACACAAAATGGCAACAAAAAGGGTAGGTACTACTACTGGGTGACTTTAATATGCTGGATGTTGATAGGACAGTCCTGATGGCTGCCTAAGCCAGGAGCCATGACATCTTGGAATCCCTATGGGGGACCATGTCTCAGGCAGCTAGTACAATTCTGGAGTCCGCTTCTTCACAAGGACATTGGAAAGGTGCGTGCAGTGTATGTGGTTCAGAGAAGGGCAACTAGAATGGCGAAGGGGTTGCAACAGAAAACAAATGATGTGAGATTAATGGACTTCAATATGTATATACTGTAAGAAAGGAGGGAACAGTGAGATGTGACTGAAACCTTCAAGCATCTGAAAGGCATGTATAAGGCGCAGACAAGAGACACCTTTCAGTATAGAGAAGAGATAACAGAACAAGAGAGCATGATATGAGATTGAAGGTATGCAGGATAAGTGTAAGTGTAAGGAAATGTTTTCACAGAGATGGTGGTGGATACATGGGATAACCTGCCCCAGGAGGTGGTGGGAGCGAGCAGAGTAGTGGGATTCACACATAAATGGGATAAGCATAGGCAAACGCCTAGCAATGGGTATGATAAGCTAAGGGTCAATGACCAAGTAGGGTCAATGGTCACTGATAACAGGTAGTGTATATGGGCAGACTGGATGGGCCTGGCAGTTCTAATCTGCTGTCCATTTCTATGTTTCTATGATTCTATCACCGCCTCCTGTTCTCTACTAGTGAGGCCTCTCCCTATTGAACACATCATGCCTTCTGCTCTCTTCACAGCCTTCTCACATTGCTTTCTTACCCTTAGGTTATCTGGTATGAAAACCCACTCCTTGTGTCTGCCCTGTCCTCACAGTGTATTCATTCTCTAGATTTCTGTGCTCCCAGTGCATGATTTTGCATGTCTTTTTATCAGTTCAAAGCTGGCACACCCTTGACCACTCCTCCTACTTGCCTAGGTCTATTCTCCGATTGTTTTCATCACCCTCCGGAGTGACAATACTATTGCAGATTTTAGTATCGTATGCCAAGAGGCATACTTTTCATTCCAGCCCGTCTTCAATTTAGCATACAAAGACATTAAAGAGGACAGGCCTTTGCAGTGATCCCTCTGGCACTCTGCTGATTTCCTCCCTCTCTTCTGATTGGACTTTGTTTCTCACCAGTCTCTATGGTTTATTGCTCAGTCAATGTCTGAACCATTTTGCCACACTGTGTCCCTCTCCAGACTACCCATCTTATTTACTGGCCTCATGTGTGGGGCAGATTAAAATGACCTGCAAAAACCAAGGTAGCAACATTTCCTTCCTTTCCTTGATCAACTACAATGGTCACTCAGGCAAAGAAGTCTATCATATTTGTTTGACAAGACCTTCCTGCTGTGAATGCATGTAGCCTCGGGTCTTGTGTACCAGGGGATTCAGTTTATGCCACGATCCTTTTTTTGAACATTGATTTTTTAATTTTCCCAACCACTAAGGTCAAACTTACAGGCCTGTATCTTTCAGCCTCCTCCCTTCCCCCTGCTTTTGTAGATGTGTATCACATTCATTCTCCACTAGTCCTCTGAAATCACTCCATCCTCTGGCACTTTGTTGGATACATCTGTCAGTGTTGCAACCAGCACGTATCTTAGTTATTTCAATGTTCTTTGATTTATCCTCCCATCCAGCCCCATTGCCTTGTCCTCTTTGAGTTTTTCAATATCCTTTTGGTCTCTATCCACTGTAAATGAACCGGTGTCTGCCTCTCTTTTATGCAGACATTTCTACCACCTAAAATGGGTTTCTGCTCTTTCCATTCATTTGCTACTGCTGAGCAGAAGTATTCATTCATGATTTCAGTGGTTTTATTGGTCCTCTTCCACACACTCTCCTAATGAATTTAGCCTCACATTCACTCGCATTAATTTTCACTAACGTACCTAAAAAAAGGTTCTGTTTGCGTCTCATTTTATGGGCTTTTTTTTAATCTGTTTGCGCCTTTGTGATCCTAACTGCTTTCCCATCCTCCCTCAGTGTTGCCAGCTATAGTTCCCTGTCTGCATTCTACTATACTGTTATTTTTTTAAGTATACCCGATAAACTGTCTAACTGTTAGTGCCTCAATGGGTGAAAGACAGAAAGTATTGTCTCAGTTAAGTGGGCTGTTGACAATAGCAGTCCATACTCAAGCTAGAGTTAGGTTTAGCTATGACTGTCGAACATTATATATCAAATTTTCCTAATCTGCAGTCGAAAAACAGTATGCCATGACACATGTGGTGGAGGATTAATAGTCTGCTGCAGAACCCATGTGTCACTTATATCTAAGTCTTGCATCATGTAAGCAGTGTCCAATAGAAACAACATAATACCTTGGATGGTTTTGCACAAATGTATCAGGTCTCAGGGACATTTCTAACATGAATCAGGTCAGCAAACATCAAAATCAAACAAAGGTAAGAAAGTCCAATTACATATCTGCCATGTTATACAGAACTCAATAGAGGGTAACTTTAGCTCTTTGATTGTGCCGCTGTGTTCTCATTGCCTACACTTAAGGCACCAAGTCCCACCTGTCACTTTTTCTGATATCGACTGATAGTAGATGTCTCTTGCTCACATACTAGGTTTGATTTACCTGAAACTTTGCATGCGCAGCGTCCAACCATAGATCCCAAAACATGAAAATGAGTCAACTTTTGTGCATTTCTTCGGTCAGGCATAATGGACTGAATAATGTATCTGAGTGGATCCAGATTTGCATGTCTATATGTGGCCAGGGTTGAACTGGTGCCTTTTGAAGATTTGGTGAAAAAATATTGATCTGTTCAAAAGTTATTCAACTTTTTCATGTCCCATTATAGCCTATGGGAAAATGTATATACGTATTGCAAAAAGTTTTGTGATCGTATTTTTGTTGTCATGCTCCTTGAATTTGTTTTCATCCTGCTGCCATCTTGTTTTCAGTTAGTGAGAGACAAAAAATGTTGTAACTCATAAAATAATGCCCTTTGGTAAACACCAACAGTTGTGTTTACCTAATTGGGCCCTGAGGAACATGACTCTGGCATTAGTTTTTCACCAGGTGGTCTGGAAATATGTTTTCCAAACTTTTTCAGCCATTCTGTCATTTTGTTGTCGCGACAACATTTTTTGTTGCCGCAGCAATAATCACGATAAAAAAAAGAAACCTCAATAACATTTTTCTATGTGCGACAACATTCCCATTATAGAGATAGGAGTGCCACAAACACATTAAAGTTATTGAGAAAACACTGCACAAACACATTTTTCCATGTGTTGTTTTCTTTGTCACTTCATTGTGCCAAAGTGGATAGTGCTTTTGGGCTGAAATTTGCAGGGTGGAAAGCCCTGGTCCCAAAGATGTGCCTTTTCATGGTTTGGTCCCAAAACATTTAATAGGCCCAGGGCTGCAGTAATGGGGGGAACAGTGGGGATGTTGTCCAGGGCCCGAGCTCAGGAGGGGCCCACCTGAGGAGCTGGCATTACCCCTGGTATTAGCTGGTTTGGGAAACAGGGGCCCATTTCAATTGACTTGTCCTGGGCCCCAAAATTCATAGCTGCAGCCCTGAATAGGCCCATAGTTACAGCATTCTTAAGTTGAGAAATGACCCATAGGATAACATTGCAGCTCCTGCAGCACCTTTCGGTGCCCATATCTCAAAAACTAATCGAGATATGGATTTTTCACTATCTGCAGCTTAGTTCACCTTAACTAAGTCTGCAAGGAAGTTTAAAAGTCATAGATTACACCTGCACTGGAATTTTCTTCATAGGTTGTACGGTTGCTGAGATATTGGCAAATCAGTGTTACAAGGGTTCCTTTTCATGCCTATAGGCTATTGTATGGCTCCGTTGTTATATGTAAGTGGGAGTGCAGGGCCCAGAGAGCCCACACTCCCACAGATGCATATCATTATGCACAAATGGGCAGTCGGGCCCCATGCTCCTACCAACACATACCAGTTACCAGGTATATTACACTGTAAATAAATGGTTTGGTCTTTTGGCTTGAAATTTTTAGGATATAAAGGGGGTATCCCAGAGATGTGAATTATGCTATTTAGGTGTAAAAAATGTAATCAGTTCCATAGATACACCATAACAAAGTTGAGAGTTTTCCCATAGGACAACATTGCGGCACCCACAGCACTTTTCGGTACCCATATCTCAGAAATGATGCAAGATCTAGATTTTTCACTACCTGCTGCTTTGTCCACCTTTAGTGTTACAAGGGATCCTTTTCAGGCATATTGGGCTACTGTATGGCTCCATTGTTATATGTAAGTGGGAGCGCAGGGCCCGGAGAGCCAGCACTCCCACAGACACATATCATTATGTACAAATGGGCAGTTTGGTGGGAATGCGGGAACAACCAATACATACTATTTATTAGTTACATTACACTTTTTCAAAAAGTAAGGAAATTCTTTAAAAAAATTTTTGTTAATGCATCAGTTAGGGTTAAAGTGACAAAAGTGGGAAAAGAGACATTAGGATTGGGCCCTCCCCACCCCACCCCCATCACTCCACACACCAGCAGGCGCTGGGGTGTGCCATGGGGTGTGGGGCCCTAACTCACCTCATTCTCGTTTACTGTAGCATATCAACCTGTTTACACATGGAATGGGGTGAGAGTTGGGCCTCATGACCCCATGGCACACTCCAGTATCTGTTGGTGTGTGGTGGATTAGGGTGGTGGGGTGGTGGGGGGAAAGGTTAGGGGCTCAACTGTAACATCTCATTTCCCCACTTTTGTCATTTTAACCCTAACTGATGCATTAATAAAGTTTTTGCAATTAATATATATATATGTAATAGATAACCCACTCTTAGGTGTGTAGTTGCGCTCTGATATGTGCATGCCTTGGTGTGCGTTGTACACATAAGGCCATGGGCCGAGTGCATCAACCACCCAAGGCGTGCTTATGTCAGAGTGCAACCACACATCATAGAGTGGGTTATCTATCTTATAAAACAGCAACATTTTTGGGAGGGGGGTAAAAGTGCAGGTATATGGTCATGCTCAGAAATATATGCACAGTCATATGATGTGTTTTATACAATCAGAACACTTGATTTGGACAATATCATCATCTCCATTTTATAAATATATATATCTATATTAGAATCCATATAACCTGTATGTGTTAATAGCACCCTGGTGGAATCATTTGTTAATTTGTCTTTAAAACAGGTAGTTATAAATTTAATAGAAAATGGGATTACAAATATAAGCAATGCGATTGGCTGCCAAGCATTGGGGGGTCATTAACTAGCAGTATGCACCATACAAAAAAACAAGTGCTATGCATACCCCCTCACCCACTCAGGTGTCCTTGCCCTTCCTGCTTACTCATTGACTGAAAAACCTCCAAATCAATTTTAGATCACTGCTATTTTTTCCTTTTGCATAGTAGGATATTCTTGTCCCAGTGCTCTGTACTCCACTACCAACTATTCGTACACAACCTCAACTGTGCTCATCTAGCCCTTTATTTTCATTTAATTACATTACCCTCTAATGCAGTACTTAGCGGAGATTTTCATCTTTTTTTTTCTTTTCCTGCATTCCCTTCTAACTTCTATAGGCAGGACTTAAAAACAAACAAACAATTGAATCAATTGGTGGGCACTGGTAGAAAGTAAATGCTAGGGGGGAGGGGGAGAGCTGAAGCAGCACAGTACCAGTCATAGAGGAACAGCTTTACCGAAAAGGTAGAAAAAGTTGAACTGTATTCATTTTTATGTAATTTATAATATTACTTTAGATTTGTTGTGTAGTCCTATAAAAAATGACACAATGGCCCAGATATTCAAAAGGGTTGCACATGGCGCAACAGTGTTGCCCCATGCGCAACCCACTGATGTGCCCTGACATGATATTCAAATGGAAAAAGTGTGCGGCACAAATCTTGATGCGCCAGAGCGTGATTAGTAATGTGTATGCAGGCGCAGGTGGGGCGTGCCCCATGCATACCCACAGCCCGATATTCAGCCCGGGATGTGCAGAGCCATGCATGTGCAACCCCTACCTACGCCAGCACAAAGTTGATCAAAAAAAAAAAGGAACAACAGATGGCGACCCACAGGTGAACTGCTGCATTGCAGGGCGCAACACGGCAGCTGCCACCTGTGGGTAGCCACCCGAGCTCCGGCTGCACCTCTGTGGTGGTACCCCCATGCCTGATTGCGGGCATCAGTAAAAAGGATTTATCCAAAATCCCTGGTGGTCCAGTGGACCTATCCGCCCGATCGTGGGCTAAGTAAATAAATGATAATTCCAATATCCCTGGTGGTCCAGTGGACCTGCCTGCCCTATCCCGGGTGAGTAAATAAATAAAATCCTCAATATCCCTGGTGGTCCAGTGGATCTGCCTGCACGATCGCAGGCTAAGTACATAAATAAGAATCATCAATATCCCTGGTGGTCCAGTGGACCACTCACCCCATCTGCCCGCTGAATCCCACCACCCTGATACCCCCCGGTCAGCGGTGGGTGGCATTACGCCCACCCGCCTGCCACCCTGCCATCCACAGACTGACACCATCGGTAGGGCTGTACGCCAATTGGTCCACAGTGTGAGCCAATGGGCATGCAGCCCATACCGTGCTACATATTCCAGACATGTGACTGGGATCCATTCACATATCTGGAATGTGTAGTACAGTATAGGCTGCAAGCGCATTGGCTCATGCTGTGGACCAATGGGCATACAGCCCTACTGACGGTGTCAGTTGGCGGGTGGCGGGCAGAGGTGGGGGTGCTACCGCCCACCGCTGACCAGGGCGGGGGTGAATTCAGTGGGTGGGTGGTGGGGTCCACTGGACCACCAGGATATTGATGATTCTTATTTATGCACTTAGCCCACGATCGGGCGGGCAGGTCCATTAGACCACCAGGGATATTGTGGATTTTATATATTTACTTAGCCCGTGATTGGGCGGGCAGGTCCACTGGAACACCAGGGATTTATGATATTCCTTTTTTTACTGCAGCCCGTAATCGGGCTGTGGAGCACATTGCTGGCTGCAGGGGGTGTCGGTCCCCAACGGCTGCTGCCTAGCAGGGCGCCAGGCTCAAGTCATCAGGGATTGGTGCACCTGCATGCAAATGGGGCCATAATGACATGCAAATGGCCCCCTGTGCACCTTGCATACATTATGGCTCATTTGCATGTCAACTTTTGAATATAGCGGTTGCTGCGCCTTGTGCAATGGAACTTGCGCTAGCGCATCCTCATGCTCCACTCTGGCCACTGGTGCTGGCATACTGCCACTGCACCATGCACATTGTGGGTGGCCAGGGTGACATATTCAATGCTGCTGAGCCATGGCACAGCTCTGTTGAATATCGCCCTGTCCACACCCTTGCGCAGCCAATTTGAGCTGCACCTGGACTTGCACCACAGCCTGGCGCAGTTTGAATATCTGGGCCAATTAGTCCATGTTCAGTGTGCAATAATATCCTCCATTGTGGGTGGTATGGGCAATATCTGACATTCCAGGGGCTACAATGCCTTCTGCCTGTGGCATCAGTCCTTATCATGCTACTGGGCAGTACAGCATTACCCAATACCGCCCACCCTATTGAGTATTGTTGCTAGCATAAAGTGTGGTACATAGACCACGGTGCATCATTAATCTATAACATCCATATTGAATATCACATTGCTTCGCTGCAAAGTGGTGATTGACTTAAACCAAAGTATGAGTGGATTTATTAAAAATTACTGGTTTAAACCACGGTATGGTCATGTACCACAGAAGATAGAGCATTGCTATCTCAGCTATGGAGCATGTTCATATTTGATTTAGATCTTGCTGATTGTCCATTTATGTACATCATATTGTCACCTCATGGAGCATTTGTTTTCCTGTTTAAAACTTCAGCTGCAACTCATATGTATTTGTGTCTCTGTGTAAAACATAGAACATGTACAGATGAGTAATAATCATACTGAGAATAGAGTGAACAAAAATTAGACGTAAAATAAATTTATTTATTGTAATGTGTGATAGGTTTCACACAATACAATGTATGATTTGGGTAACAAAAAAAATTTAAATATGTATTACATAAGAAGTTAACATCATAGGATTAATATATGTATTGTCATAAGTATGTAACAGGTCAATGTTTTTATTGATATTCTTCCGTTGTATCAGTGGATCTACCAGATGACAACTCTTGATGTCTCGTTACTGCTTAAATTGTAAAAATTAATACACAGCACTAAATGTGTTACTGATTATATTGAAGAACTGCACCTTGAGCTTTTGTTTCTTTTGCGTATTGTTTTGATTGTTTATAAACAGAATTTAAAAAAAAGATTATAGTAAGCAGATGTATTCATTCACAAAGTAGATACCCTTCAAGATGTATCAGTTCTATACATTGTGTCACAGGAAAAGTGAATGAAATCTTTCATATTCAACATCAGGGTAGTGATGTCAAATAACCATCACACAACATGATGGAATCACTCGTCTGATGCATTTCCCAACATGTTCATGTGTCCACAATGTAAACTGTCGATAAGCAGCTAGTTTATCTGTTCTGTAGGGAAAACACAAAACAATGATTAAATAATGTGAGGAGCAAATACTGCAACAATTAATTGCTGTTCAATGCGTATGGATGCCCATGCATTAATGTTTATAGTGTATGGGCAACCATGACTGTCTATTTCAGACAGTTTAGCTCCTTTCAGTGCATTGGGGTGGGAGAAGAGTCACTTGAGAGTGGACAGGTAAGCAATAATATTCAACAAGGTGGGCAGTATTGAGATATACCAGACTGCCCAGAGGCAAAATGAGGCATGACTCCATAGCCAGAGGGCATTATAGCCAATGGTAAGTGTGGTATGGCCCATACAGTCCACACTGGAGGGTATTTTTATGCTAAGATATTGGGCCACTATATAATATGTGTTTGAAAATAAAATAAATTTTCTGTTTAAATGCTGAAACTGTTAAGTTTTTCATCTATATAATAAAAAATAGTTAATCCACTTGCATTATAGTGGTATGTTTGTGTTGGCTGTTATGTAACCCCACCCCCACCACAAACACACACACATACTTACCCAGCAAACAATATGAGTGTCTTGTCTGTTTTCATTCAGCGGGATCTCAACCCCCACAGTGCCTAACGTTACAAATGTAGTTCTATTTCTCACCAATTGCATATTAGATCCTGTAGATTCTTCAGTTAGTAGGTGTAACATGCACCAATTTACTTGGATAATGTTTATTGTTTGGAAGAGAGACTGGTGCTGGGTATTGACCTCGCTGATGGGCTGTTCCTATGTAGAGCCTGAACCTCCAGTTGCACACCCACTTATTTTACTGCTACAAGTCAGCAGTAGTCACATGGAAGAAACTAACTGTCCTGTCATGTTGCCTGGACTGGTGACTGGAGGACTGAGATCATGGTTGGCATAATAACAGATTAGAAGCATTGTTCAGAGGTACATAGCTGGGAGAAACAGTTAGTTGTTCTTTCTGTCCCTGACCAAAGATTTAAATTTGAATTTTTTTTTTTAAACAAGCATCAGTTTACTTCACCCTTCCCTTTCCCCTCCACCCACCCTACAGGAGGGTGCTTTAGACTGTGATTTCTGTTTTGGTAACGGGGGGCTTTAGGGATTTGGGTTGAGATGTTTTGTTAGGGCGGGGAGGGGGGTTGGCTATTTTAATTACTAAGTGATCAGATGAAAATGTCTGCTGGCAAGTTTCCTAACATTCTACAGGCACAGTGATTTCTGCCTAAAGGCAATGTAACACAGGTACTAGTTATTCAATGGTCTCTGTTGCCTGATACCATCCTGGATAGATTGTGCTCTCGAATAATTAGAGAGCCATGTTTATCTCATTTTCTAAATACCAATATTCTTAGCAACCATTAAAAATGGAATAACAGAGTAATACAAGAATAGTATCTTGTCAATACCATTTATCTTTTAGACATACTGTATGTAATTTATCTGCTTGCAACTGGGCGTATTAGTGATCCGCCATGGAGGTATCTGTTAGCCATCAGACTGGCATCAAGTACTTCGATATCAATACAGATGTTATACAAATGTGGATTATCTGTTATGCATGAAAGCCCATGCATTCTATGCTGCATTCCATTAATTTTCTGGCAACATATACTCTCAATTTCAGTAGCCATTATCATGCAATTACCACAAGACTGTATGTCTTCTCTCAATATTTCATCATCATAGTTATGAGCTGCTTGCTGAACAATGTCTATATCAATTACAAGTTCAAATGCATATCCTTGAACTGCCAAATTACATACAAGTCTTGTTATATTTTCACTCTGGTTGCTGGTCTAGTCATCGCACCTGGGAGAGTTATTCATGACTGTAAGTCATGCAATTATGAAGAAATTTCTTAAAAAGTAAAGAAAAAAATGAATCAATCAGGTCAGTTGTTTAACCAGTATCACTGCTATGCTTACATATAGTTCTTCATGTATGTACTGGCAGAAAATATCTAAATTAACCAAAAAATTATAGTGCGCAATTAGCCAAAAGATCAAACCAAAAGTGAGAGGAAAACAATCATCCAGTTGTCTGTCTTTCTTCACATTGAATACATCCAGTGATTGTTTAACATGGAATAGAAGATGTCAAAGCTCCACTGTACTCTGGTAATAGGATGCCCCACACCTACACACACACAGAATGATTACATGGAAATCATGAATTCTAAATTCTTCGGAGGTTGCATACACACACAGACATGGTTCTATGTGATAATGGTGATTGTGGAATAGCGATTGCCATTTGGGTGAGTGTACATCACCGAAAATGAATTTCAGCAATGTACACTTGCAGCAAACTGCAGAAAGGTGCCCAAGATCTATGGGTTTCTTTTATATGTGGGGGCTGCACCCCACACCCCCCACTAAAGGATTCTCAACTCAGGGGATGCATGTCAAGGGGGGTGTAAAACTTTAAAAAAAAAAAAAAAAAAAACTGACACAAAACAGTATCATGCCCGGAACCAAACCCAGCACCCTCCCAACCCCAGCCTGCCACCTACCCACCACACCATACAGCCAGCTCAGCAGCCCACCGCCACACTGCACCCCACAAACCCTCCCTCCCCTTCCGCCTGTCACATGGCATGGTCCCCCCCACACGTGTATACATAGCAACATCCTGTCACTATATTCGCCTACCCCCAATCAGGTTGCCCCTCTGCTAGGTAGCCCTGTGCACAGGTACTGTGATCAAGTCACCCTTTTTGAAAGCACTCAGTTGCAGTCACCTTGTAAACATGATATCCACAGACACACAGGCATCAGATGGAGCCAAAACCTCAATTTTATCTTCTGCCAGGTAAGGAGCAGGGATTCATCTGGCAATCTGGTAAGGTTAGTGGATGTCTTTTTTTTTGTTATGGTCGTCTAAAACCAACAATGGACACCCTGCATAGTCACTGGCTCACACGAAAAAACAAAAACAAATCAGGATGACAACATAACAATACAAGACACAACAAAAATGTAAAAAAAATTAATCAGGTTGAGTGAAACGAGCAGACACGAAAGACTGTTAGGCCTATTCTGCTGGCATTTTAGTATGTTAGTATGTTAGTATGAGTGTGTCTCTGACAAACTGCAGTACAGTACAACTCTTCAAATATCTGGTGGCCTAGTGGTTTTGTGATGTCCCAATGGTTGTAGTGAAGTTCTGGTCTAGTACAATGCCAAAGTTCATGCTTTCTTGGTAATCCAAAATATGCTTGCCTTGTAGTCTTCTGTTTTCCTTATGACCCCTCCCCCCCCAAAAAAAGGCAGTATGTACTGTTCCCCTGTTTGGATTTTTTCCCGCCTCATTAATCAACAGCCAGGTCTTACTGGGGACCAAGAAATAAGCACTGGGACACATAAGAAAAACTGCTGTTCATACTCTCATATGGGCTGGACTTACTATGGAGAACAACAGTATTAGGCAAGGGAGCCATACTAATGCCTTGAGTGAATCCACCCTACTCCTTTACCTGTGATCTGCGGAACCTTGCAGGCTGGGTGTTATTCCTGACTTCTGATAAGAATATAAACTTCAGTTCTGATGTAATTTTCTACAAAAGATCAATGTGTGAAATATATTTTTGTTGTATGGTATACAGACATCTAGAGTTCCAAATGAACCATTTTATAACTATAAACAACACATTCAGAATATTTCTATCCCATTGTCTCCAAGAGTTATCAAAGTGCCCATATAAGTGTGTATCAGAGTTAACCTTTACAAAACATTTGACCTTCCATTGTGTGGCCATGAACTTCCAAAATTCAGAAATATAGCTACATGTAAAAAATAAATGATCTACGGTTTCCTGTTGGTGATGACACAGTAGTCTAGAACACATGCATTCTTACATCTGTTTGTGTTTTTGGGTTGCTTTCACACTGAGTTTGCTGTGGCAATAGCCAGTGCACATCACACATTTTTTCTGGTACTCTTGGATTATTTAGTAACTCTAGGAATGAGGAAAGAAGGTTAACAGGGCATTTAGGAAAGACTACTGGTTCAAAAAAGTTATTCTTGATTATGCTTTTATAAAGAAATCTTCTTATCATGGTGGAAACCATGTGAGCAGAAATCTTTCAGCTTTTAAGTTTCACAAAGAGTTCTCGAAGATACATAGAGGCTGATTGAGAGTGCTTAATTATACGCAGGGAGTCATTATTCCAATGTGTGAACCAAGCTTCACAAGATGATCTATACAAAGGGAGCCAAGCCTTCCTAGTATGTTACAAGAGTGGCCTTAAGTTAGTTGCAATATAAATACTATACAAACATACAAGTGGGTTCACCATATTTAAACCCCCTTGTTTCAAAGGAAGGTAAAGAATATTATGTTTTAGGGGATTTATCCTGCTCCCCTAGACTGCTTGGAAAGATACGCTTTAGGTTGTAGTTTCCAATTTTTTTGGGGGGGGGCACTGAAAAGGAGCAGGGAAATCCTAGCCCCCCACCCAAAAAAAATCAGGGACGTTAATGAGGTAAACACCAAGATAGAGATGTCGATATGGAGAAGGGCAGCAGTAAATGGAGAAAATGACAAAGGCAGTAAAGACAGGGATGGGGCAAAAAGAGGTAAGACCATCAAGAAATGGAGGGTAATGAGTACAAATGCCCCTGGGCAACAAGCTCCCTGAACTGGTGGCCTAGATGGAAGAGGGATGCCTGGATATTGTGGCAGTCACAGAAACGTGGCATACAGAGAACCATGACTGGGATGTTAACATACCAGGGTATACAACCCACAGGAGAGACAGGAAGGGTAGAAGAGGGGAAGGAAAAGCTCTCTATGTAAGGGAAGAGATAAAAGCAATGGAACAAAAGAGTACACAGGGAGGAGAGGAGGCACTGTGGGTCACCTTAGTGACTGGAAATGGCACCACAATCTGCACAGGGGTTGTACAGACCCCCATCTCAGGGGGAAGGAATGGACAAGGATATGGTAGAAGGCATCCTTAGGATGGCAGAGAAAGGGGAGATATTGTTGATGTGGGATCTAAATATGCCAGATGTTAACTGGAGCACATTTGCTGCAGCCACATCCAAGAGCAGGGCCATTCTCGATGCCCTACAGAGGGCATGCCTCAGAGAGCTAGTGTTGGAACCCATTCGGGAGGGAACAATCTTATACCTCATACTCTCAAATGGGGACAGTGAGAGGATCTCAGATTTAGAAGTGGGTAGCCATCTGGGAACAAGTGTCCACCAAACAGTGTGGTTCACGATAAACTCAGCTGCAGAGTCAAGCCATACAAAAGTGATGGTACTGGACTTCAGGAGGGCTGACTTTTTCAAAATGGGAGAGTGCCTTAGAAAAGCACTAGCAAACAGGCAAGAAGGAGGGGTGAAACAACAATGGGGAAACATCAAAACTGCCATTACAGAGGCAAAAAGCTTTTGTGTGAAGCAAATAAATCAAAACAAAAGAAAAAGCCTCTATGGTTCTCAAAAGAGGTGGCGGGGAAGGTTAAGGAGAAAAGGATAGCATTTAAGAAGTATAAGGAAACACAGAAGGAGCAGGACAGAGAACTGTACCAATTAAGGCAGACAGAATCAGGGATGGCAGTCAGAATAGCAAATGCCCAAACTGAGGAAAAGATAGCCAACTCGGTTAAGAAGGGGGTCTAAAACCTTTCATAGGTACATTAGGGAGCATAGAAAGACAAAGGGAGGGATAGTGAGGCTGACTAGAATGACGGTGGGTGGGCAGAGAGGGACAGTAAAAAAGCAGGGATACTGAATGAATACTTCTGTTCAATATTCACAAAAGAGGAGAAGGGGGAGGTACCTAATCCAATTAACAGAAGCACTCTGGATAGGGGGGTTGATCACAGTCCTTTCACAGAAGAAAGGGTTTTGAAAGAACTCCTAAAACTGAAGGTGGACAAAGCAATGGGGCCTGATAGGATTCACCCCAAATTCTAAAAGAACTAAGGGAGAACTAGTGACACCACTGACTGCCCTTTTTAGCAAATCATGGGAGGATGGTGTGGTACCTGAGGACTGGAGGAGGGCGGATGTGATTCCCCTTCACAAAAGTGGGAGCAAGAGAGAGGCAGAAAACTACAGACCTGTCAGTTTGACCTCTGTGGTAGGGAAAATGATGGAATCACTTCTGAAGGAAAGAGTTGTTGAGTACCTAGAGGCCAGTGGGGCACAGGAGCCAAGGCAGCATGGATTCACAGCAGGAAGATAATGTCAGATGGGATCCATCCTAATTCCCGCAATAGAGAATACCGAATGACGAAATCCCCCCGCCAAAATATCGAATAAACAAAATACAGAAATAAAATAAGACCGAGAATCCAAATCCTGCCTCATTACATTGAAAACATTATAATAATGACTCACCAGACTCTGCAGCATTAATCTCCGTTAATTTATTCAGCAGGCAGCAGCAGCATCGAATCTCCGGGCAGCAGCAGCATCGAAAGGACCTCAGCACCATCCCTCTTAAATTTGTCATTCAGTTGATTTGATTTATTCCATTAAAAGTGCAATTTTTATTTTAAGCTTTAAAAAAAAGACCGCATACTTCAACGGCAGCATGATCGAAAGTTACACAGGTCACGGTCCACTTAACTCTTTACTCGTGAATCTCTGTGCAGCAGCATCTTTGAAAATGTTTAGTTCAGTAACTGTATTCCATAACAAGTTCATATTTTATTGCAATCTTGAAAATGGCAGCATAATCAAAACTTACAAGGTACATTTAAATGCTGAGGTTGTGAGCTATACCGCGAAGGAAATCTAATGTGGTTCTTTGTTCTTTCACTGTCACCACATTCTGTATTTTTTCCTCCCTTTTGCAGCACCTTTTTTTTGTTGGAGACCTAGGAAGACCTCAAAGTATTTTCTCACAGGTTGTTTCTGTGACCATTGTCTCTTTTTGTAGCCGTTCTATAAACTGGTATGTCCCAACATGAGCAGACCCTATCAAAGCCCCGAGTCGTCGATGTCAAGCCTCGATTTTATTTTGTGTCCTTGGAAATCCCATTTCATCCTGCTCTTGGACTGACCAAAATTCTGGTGGGAACATTGGAGGGTTTCTGATGGGTGCTCGGTTTCTCATTACTCTTCTTACTCTACCCAGAACGTAATGTTCCTCAAACCATGAAATAAGAGGGGCAGCATTTTCAGGCATTATAGTTTTCAATTCTTGAAAAGCATATATAATTTCTCCAGATGAAAGAAAAGCCAGAGCAACAAGGTGTTGCAATAGAAGGCTAAATTCCATGTCAGTGCCATACTGTTGTGCTAACCCACATGCCTGTATCCTCCTCCACAGTCTGGCCCAGGTGGAAAAGACATCCTGTATTTATAGTGGACAGAAACTCAATTTTGCAAGCATTAATAACTGCATGCTCAAAGTCAGTTATGATGTGCTTACGGGCTAGTATTAAGTCTGCCTTGTCTGCCAAGTCTTGTAGGTCTTGGAATAATCATTGATAACTGCATTGGGACTTATCGGACATAATCACAGACGCCAAAGGTACTATCCTGCAAGTTTCCTCTGGTCCCACAGGTGCATATATTGAGTAAAGCTGCCTGAATATGAGGGAACAGTCTTAAAAGTCCCATCCATGATCCAATATTTTGCCCTCGATAACCGCTCAATATTAGCCCCAGTGCTAAACAGCAAGAAGTGTTCATCGCCCAGAGTGGTGTCTCGTAGCAACCACGGCTGACCATTCACTGACCGAAGCTCCTCGGACACACTAACCTCTTGAAATGGTCATGGCTCAGGTGGTCTATGTGCTCTTCTTGCTCGCTTTATGACCTGAAGCAATGCCTGTTTCTGTGGCATGCTTTGGCTGAGTTCAGGGGGAACTGAGGACAGTGCATCTTGCACTAGCTGTGAAGGATTATTGTGGGTTTCTACAGCTCTCTGTGTTAAAGTTGACATTGCTTCTGCCTTCGGTGCATCTGATGCATCTGGTGAATGGTTGTGTTCTTTATCATTCACCAGCAGATGCAGACCACCGCGAAGGACAGTAATTGCACGACCATGGCAGTTCAGTAACTTGCGGCTTTAACAGCACCAGTAATGCCACTCACCATGAATTTTTTCACCCACCAGCAGGTATCCTCTCACGCACAGCTTATTCTGTCCTTTCTGTGAAGGGACAAGTCGGCACACAGGATAATCAATGTCTGGGACAGACATTGTTGTTATGTTGCTGAAAGCCATGGTTGGTAACCAGGAGACCCATGTAGCCCGGATCACAGCCTTGCATCTGCGCTGTTTCAACATCTTGTCAGTGCACCAGGTAATCAGGTAATCATCACACCTGATGACCTGATGACCTTTTTATATTTCAGCATTTTGTAGGTCGGGATTTCGATTGTATCGGGAAATTGGCCATTCAGATGTTTTGCATGGTAATTTACAATTCTGCATTTTTTTAGATGGGATTTAGTACCTAATCCATGTCAGACAAATCTAATCAATTTCATTGACTGCGTGACCAAAGTAGTAGATCAGGGAGGTGCTGTGGACGTGGTCTACCTAGATTTTAGCAAAGCATTTGACACAGTCCCACACAAAAGATTAATAAACAAATTAGCCAGGCTGGTCGTGGGTCCCAGAGTGGTAGCCTGGGTAAAACATTAGCTGGACAACAGGACACAGAAGGTAATAGTAAACTGAGCCCACTCTGAAGAAAGGGGTGTTATTAGTGGGGTACCACAGGGTTCAGTACTGGGTCCAGTCCTTTTTTAATGTCTTTATAAGTGACATTGCAGAGGGACTGGAAGGAAAAGTATGGCTCTTTGCAGTTGACACAAAGATCTGCAACAGGGTTGATACACAAGGGGGTGGAAAGGATGAGAAGGGACTCGGCAAGGTTGGAGGAATGGTCAGAAGTATGGCAGCTTGGATTCGATGCAAAGAAGTGCAAAATAATGCACCTGGGAATCAAAAACAAAGGGAAAGAGTACACAATGGGGGGGGGGTAGTAACCAACATAAATGGAAAGGGACCTGGGACTAATCATATCAGATGACGTTAAGGTTAGCAAGCAATGTGAGAAGGCAGTAGGGATGGCTGGGGGGATACTGGGATGTATAGGCAGAGGCATCACCAGCAGAAAACAAGAAGTTGTTATCCTTCTGTACAGACAGCTGGTGAGACCCCATCTGGAGTACTGCGTTCAGTTCTGGAGACCCCATCTCCGCAAGGACAGAGACAGGATGGAGGCAGTCCAGAGGAGGGCAACTAAAATTGTGTAGGGTCTGCAAGAGAAGCCATATGAGGAGAGACTAAAGGAGTTTAATATGTATACCCTTGAGGAAAGGAGGGAGAGGGCGGGCATGATTGAAACTTTTAAGTACCTCAGTGGCTTAATAAAGTCCAACAGGGTAGCATCTTTCATAAAAAGAGATGTGCAAGAACAAGGGGACACAATTTGAAGATAGAGGGGGGATGGCTCAGGGGTAATGTGAGGAAGTATTTTTTCACAGAAAGGGTGGTGGATGCACGGAACCACCTTCCTGAGGGGTCTAGAACTGTGGGAGAATTCAAGAATGCATGGGACAGACATAAGGCAATTCTTTTTTTTTATTTAGTTGTTTAACCAGGTATAGCACACTAAGCTGAAAGCTTTTTTACAGGAGCGACCTGGGAGCACAAGGAGGTTAAGTGACTTGCTCAGGGTCACACAGTATGCAAGTGGAAGCTGTGGGATTCAAACCCAGGTCTGGTCTGCTGGATGTCACCAAATTTGCAGCTCAGAGCCTTAGACCACTGTGCTATACTGCCTATAGTGCAATTCTTGTGGGGGGGTAGGAAGAAATATGCTGTTGGTTAACTAGGATCTGCAGCTTATCCAGTAGGTAGGGAAATGAGCAGACTAGGTGGGCCAAGCAGTCCTTATCTGCCGTCAAAGTCTATGTTTCTATGTATCTATGGGGGGTGATAGGAAACTGATAAAACAGTAGGTAACAGAAAAGTCTTGATTAAATGTATTGTTTTAGTTTTACTCATTTTCCACTTATTCCAGTTGAGCAACATCCTATGGTCCTGTTCTATTTTAGGCATCCAGTTAAGTACTTCAAGATCTCCAGAACCAAAAAGTATTCCTAAAATATTAATATGATCTTTGGTAAGTTTTATACCTGAAATTTCTGCCAGAGGGTTATCTGGCCGCCCAAGTTGCCTACCTGTGCATTTTCCTAAATTCAGTGCTGCTCCTGACATAGTGCTAAACCGTGCACAAATATTCATGGCTTATATTACTGATGCTGCGTCTTTTGTTATAATACTCATATCATCCGCATAAGCTATTGCAGTATGTGGGATAGTGTATGAATCCACATGTATATGTTTAATTTGAGGTGAAGAATTTAAGGCTCTGAGCAAAGGATCTATACTAGATATATTGAATAGTGGATGGTTGACCATCCACAACAAGACTGTGTTTCCAGCGAGGGAGTTGATGACGTCATAGAGACCTCAAGAGCGAAGCTCGAGAGGTCTCTATGGCATCATCAACTGCCAAGATGGAAACACAGACTTAGTTGTGGATGGTCAACCATCCATTATTTTTCATAGTGTATGTTTCCCCCCAAATGGAGACAAGGTTCATACCTTGTGTTCACAGTCCTGCAGTGGTCCATGCTCGAGTCTCGTCCCCCAAGATTCCGGTCCTCCTCACTGGGGTTATGCTCTGTTCCGGCCATGTGCCAGAATATAGTGGTACTCCTTGTTGTGGTCCCACTCTGCTTTTACCATAACTGTGCCAGACATTTTGTAAAAAAAAAAAAAATAAATAAACCCTGCAAGTGGATAGTTTGGACACACGGAGCCGATTATGGCAGTCCGTGTCCAAACTGTCTGCTCGCCCAACCACTCACTAATTGAATCCGCCATTTTAGAATGTGATTTTATGAATCACTGCCTGTTTTCACCAATCAGGAAGGAGCTCAAAGGGCAAAAGTTGTACTATCAATGTGACGTCAGAACGATAGTACAACACCTTTTTTGACCTTTGAACTGTCCTACAATAAGATTTGGAAAACCTTTGTTTTCCATACACAATGAGCCCTAACCATATACTATACATATAATAGTGGACTGAGGGGGCATCCCTGTCTAACTCCCCTTTGAATATGTATCATTGGGCCTTGCCATCCATTCATTTGTGGGGTGACTGTAGCTGTATGATACAGAATTTGGATCCAGCTAATGAACTTATCAGGGATGCCATAACAATATAAAACTGCCCACAATTATTGGTGATTGACTGAGTCAAAAGCTTGTTTATGGGCCAAGAAAGGATGAATCCTTCTTTGCCTATCCTGTTATCCCATTCTATAATTTCTCTTAAAAGGATGAGGTGATCTACCATCTTTCTTTCTGGTATGGTGCAAGATTGCATTGGTGAAATCAGGTGAATGGCTGCTTGCAGCTATCTGGTATTGAGAATTTTAGTTAAAATTTTAAAATCTGTATTTAATGGGCTTATATTTATTTATTTTTTGTTTAAGTTTTACTGGGAAGGCATACTGAGCGGAATACCGTTCGATTCCAGATGCGTCCTGGGGGAAGGGGGCAGTGGAGAGGTATACAATAGAGATTTATACAGATCATATACAGGTACAGCAGCTAAGCACATCCCACAGTAGGATTAGGATTTACTACATATTAACAGCTGAGGGTAGAGGACAGTAAACGCTTGGAGAGGAGCCTGTGTGCAACTAACAGGTGGTCAGGATTTTGTAGAAATGCAAGACGTGTAGCCCTCAGTGGTGCTAGGTGCAAGTGCAGGAGGTGGAAAAATGCTCCTTGAGGAGAGAATAGAGGTGCTGGGTATTAGCGGTGTGTCGAATGTCTGCAGGCAAGGAGCTCCATATTTTAGGCATGGAGTATTTGAAGGCAGCCTGGCCAGAATTGGTGGACATCTGTGGGACATAGAAGAGCCGGGAGTCGGTGTTGCTGAGTGAGTGTGCTGGTGGGGGTTGAGTTGATAGGGCTGTTGTGAGGTAAGGGGGATGAGACTGGTCCCAGAATTTTGCTGTTGTCCTAGCACAGTGGACCAGTCTCCTGTCATGAAGCGATGGGAGGTCCAAAGACCTGTAGAGGATGCAGTGATGGGTTGAGAGGGGAAGTCCAGGGTGAACCGGCAGAAGGAATGGAAGAGAGTATCCAGTCTGGCTAGGGAGGACTTAGGAACAACACTGTAGATGACATCCTCATAATCGAATATTGGGAGGATAATTTTCTGTGCAATTGCCTTGCGGGTTGGCAGAGGTATGCAGCCCTTGCTCCAATATAGGATGCTCAGCCTGGGGTGCAGTTTCTTGCGGATTGCATCTATATGAGCAGAAAAGTCAAGGTGCTGGTCAAGCCAGACCCCAGGTACCTGAATGAAGTACAAGCCTGTAAGGGAATCCCTTCAGTGGTGTGGAAGGTGGGGATGGCAGAGAGATAGGAGTGTCTCTGCCTCTAGCCAAAGGTTAGGGAGACCGTTTTCTTGGGATTAAGAAAAAGTTGATTTGACCTAAACCAGAGCTGGGCACTATTATAGGCCTCCAATTGGTCATAAGTTGTTTATCAACCTTTTTAAATAGATAAATCAGCATGCCTTGTGACATGTCTAATGAGATGGAACTGTTTTGTAGCATATAATTAAAGGCAGATGCTAATTCTTTTGAGATTTCCTTACCCATGAATTTGTATAGTTCTGGGGTCAATCCATCCATATCAGGAGCTTTATTGTTGTGTAAAGACTGAATAGTAATTTCCGCTTCAAAATAAGAAATGTTTTTACTTAGGTCTGCCAGTACATGGTTGGGACATGTAGGTATGGGGGAGGCAGATAAGAACTGTGGAAGTGTGTCAGATATGGTCTGCATTTTTTTAAATAATGTTGAGGTATGTTGTGTCACTATTCAGAGTAAGTTGTCTTTGTCAGAATAAATCACACCATCTTGACTTAGTAAATGTGTTTATTGTGCACCCTATCCTTACAGTACAAGAATGGACAAATCATTTCTGCCTGCCCCTAGGTGCAGAAGGCCTGTTGTTTTTGTAAACTTTCTTGTTGTCTTAAATGAAAAGTTTGCATGTCATGTTTCAGTAACTGAATCTGATTGGTAAAGTTATAAGTGGTGGTTCTAGCCAGAGTTTGTAGTTTTTGTAGCTGTTGTCTATTATATAGCTATTTTAAGTAATCACTATTTTTACAAGATTTACTTACAGACTGTAACAATAGTCTTAGGTCTTTCTTCGTATCTTCCTACCAGCTGGCAGGTTGTCATGCATTTCTAATACTGATTTTATTGTGTTAAAATAATACATTATGCATTGATGTACCTCTGGTTTAGTCAATAATGATGAATTAAATTTCCAGGAACCTGGGCCATAGGTGTGGATTGTGGATGGGCCTATCTGTAGTGTGAGACATTTATGATCTGAGAATTCCACTTCTTTCACAGATGCAGTGGAAATGTGCAGAGATGGTGATATAAAGAAAAAATCTATCCTTGTGGCTAGTGTACCCTTTTGTAAAGTGGGTTTGGGTGTTTTGTTCTGGGCCATATATGCATCTGTGAGATTTGAGTCTGAAATAATATTTTTTAAGGTTGACATACCACAGAATACTTTTCTAGTTTGGCATTTTGTCCCCTATCCCAGATATCCATGCCACATTTAAAATCTCCCCCTAAAATTACATAGTGGGAGAACAAACAGATACAGTATGGCTGAATTGCATGAAATAAAGTAATCCTATCAGCTTTTGTTTGTGATGAGTATACATTTAGGAATCTGAAGTATTTATTATTGATTTTTGTGTCTAAGACCAAAGCCCTTCTGGGCAGAAGATCTACTAATTTAATTAAATGCACTTGAATATGTGGCTTAAAAAGTATACCCACCCCTGAACAGGTGTCTCTCCTTATGGACCAATGGGATGGGCCTGCATGCCATGTTTTAATTTCTGTGTTTATTTCGGATGTGGTGTGAGATTTGGTGTCTTGCAAAAATAAGATATCTAAAAGAGCTAGAAAGTAGATAAGATATTACTATTTGTCTTTTCCTATAGCTCTTTATACTGCTAACATTAACAGTGCCTATAGCTAGAGATGCTTAGGGTGGTTCTATACTAGTGCTTAGGGTGGTTCTATACTAGCTCTTGGTAACTTCCTTTGCTTTTTAGCAGTTTTAAGGGCAGTCTGGGCATTCACCTCTTGATCAGAGAGGAGGTCTGGCTGAGAAGATCAAAGTGAAGAGTCTTTAGAGTCTGCATCAGAAACCTCGGAGTTTTGAAAGATTTGAAACCTATTAGACAGAGGTAATTCAGTCATTTTCTAGATTTTTGGAGCAGATTGGTTGTGAGTCTGGCTACGTCTAGTGATTCTCTTACTCTTGGTTGTAGTTTGCTGAGGAGGGGGGAGATATAGATGTGGGGTCAGTTGAAATGGATTCACCGGCTAGGGATAGGGGGGTCTTGTTCCATAGTCATTACATTGTCTTGAGGAACTGTTGTCGTTTGTTCTAGGGAAATGCTGACCATGGGTTGCTGATTCTGTTCTGGGGGGGGCAGCAGCAGTAGAAACTACAAGACGTGCTTTAGGAAAGGTTGCTCTTTGTGCAATTGCTATCAACAAATGCTGTTCTGTGTCATCAGAGGGGTCTGCCTGATTATGGACTGCCCAAGAGCAACTTTGATAGGTGTGGACTAAACTGTCACAAAGGTTACATTTAGGTTCATTTAAGCAATGACCACTAGTATGCTCAAGTTCCTGACATAGAGTACACTTAACCTGATCACATATACTGCTTAAGTGCGCTGTTGATCCAGACTTGTAACAGGCCTTTGGTTGGCCTGCATGAAATTAAACACCTCTGTCTCTGCCAAGAAAAAAATAGTTTAGTAAGTGACATAAGCCTACATCCGAAGAACGCACCATTACTTTTACCCTCCATCCCCCAGTCCAAATATGTTCGGTGTCAAAAATAGCCTCAGGGGAACCTAGCACTGTACACCTTTGTTTTAACCAATATGTTAAGTCAGTTACACTAACCCCTTCACTTCTGAACAACACAGTTATTGTTTTATAGGCTGGTTTTGTTAAGGGGATAGCATTAAAGGGCATCCATGGGGGAATTTGTTTTAAAGTATGATATTGTGCCCAAAACCTTTGGAGTCCTGCATTGAGCTTGAAGCTGAAGTCAAAGGTCATTTCACGAGACACATGGATCAGTGCATAAATTTCACTTGCAAAGAACTTCATGGAGTCTTTCAACAAGGATTTTGCCACAAATACTTGGTCAGGTAGTGTCTCCATACACCCTTTACACAAAAACCTGACAGTGTCGTGTCTCTTAGCAGGGTAGATGGGTTGTTGAAACAAAGAGGCACATAATCTGGAGGTAGTTCTATTAATTCTGTTAAGAAGAGCTTCTGGGGACCCCACCTTTGCGGCTGTTTGCATTGGTACTGTGGAAGTAGATGCAACTGATGGTGCAGAAACATTTGTATTCACACAAGGTATGGATTGTACAGGATTTTCAGTAGCCAGAGGAAACACAGGGTTATCAGTTAGCTCAAGTTCATCGGGTAAGGTTAGAGGAGAGTCTGTGATGCAGGTAGCAACAGTAGACACACATACAGGTTGCAAACCAGGGTCTTCATTAAGTATAATAGGTTTTTCAGTGATTACAGGCTCTTTTCTGGGAGAAGTAATAACAGGTGTTAGACCAGAGATCCACTCACCCGACTCAGTTTGCACCCAACCAGCACCTTTCAATGTCGTGTTCACCGACCAGATTTCTTTACTCGATGCAGTCTCTGTAGTGTTTGGGGAGCATCTTAGGCCAGAAGGACTGTCTGTAATTGCCATTACTGGAGCTTTCCCAATAAGTCCATTGGCTGAGGTAGCTGCTCTCGGGGTTCCAGTCTGCTCCAAAAATAAATGTTCTTCCCCATTTGGCTATTGCTAGAATCAGTTCACTGCTTTGCTACACTGCTATAGGCAGCTGTTCCTGATGCATTTGCAGCTGTAGGCAGCTACTGTACTGAGTCGGGTGTGACCACTTTAGCGTTTGTTCTTGCCGCAGACTTTGCAAGTGCAAGTTCTTGGCACCGGTAAGCGAAGAGATGCTCTTCTTCTCATAACATAGCTTGAAGTTGGTCTGTAAATAGTGTTTCATGGTGCAATCTGGCAGTTGATGTCTCAGGTCTTGAAATACTAGAGTTATTTCTGTCAGTTAAAGGTATTTGTTTTTCCATATCTCCCAAAGGCATATTTTTGCCAGTATTTTCTGGAGCATCAAAGAAAAGATCGGTCTCATGCAGAGATGAGGCGGGGGATGAGACCTTCTCTCCAGCCTCCTGGACATCCATCAGCTCTTCCATCGCCACCAAGGCAGTCATCTTGGCAGAATGCCAGGATGACAACAGTTCCCCTACAGGCTAGTAGGGGAATTTCCTCATTACCCTGGTCAAATTTCCCCCATTCAGTAAAACTACCAGCCAACTGCTTAATTTGGTTCAAGGTCAGTTGGCATTCATCTGTATCCCCCTTCCCTGGGTCGTGCCTGAAAATAGGCAAAATTTGTCAAGTGCACTTACCCGGTCAACAAAAACGAAATAAATAATAGTAAGATAGCCCATTTTCCCCCTTGTGGCCCACTGCCATCAGCCTAGTTAGCGGAAAGATCATGTTTATTTTTGACATGTTTAAAACAATGGGACTGTTTTAACAGCATTCATGATGTGGAAGGGTGTTGAGCTCACCAGTTTGTGGTGTGGGGAACAGGACTGAAGAATGAATACCCCAGCAGGACTGATAATGCCATTCTTGTAGGTACTGCTATATTCAAGAATGGGGGAAGACTGGAGGGGGAATAAGGTGAGCAAGTGACTGAGATATCTGAGATGAAGGGCTGCCAACACTGCAAGCACTACCCGACCATAGATAAGACGAGACAGTGATGGAAAATACTTGAAATGGCAGTGTGGTGCCTAAATGAGTACCTGGAGTCAGTGTAGGGAGATTACTTTTTTTTGGGGGGGGGATTTGTTGAGCCAGTATCACTGAGACTGAGTATACCGCATTCAGTATTCAGAATAATGATGAGCCAGCCAACTAGCATTATAAATGAGGTCATGGACAAGGACCTCAAAAGGATTGCTGAGGACTTTCCTGCCAGGTTCTGATAATTACAGGAAAGGGGGTAGATCAATACTGGAGGTTAGGTGGATTTGCTCAAGATGTTATTATGTCTCCCCTGCCTAATAATGTTGTTCTACATAATAAGTCAAGCCCTTATGAGGGTGTGAACAGCAGTTTTTCCAGTGTGTCCTGGTGCTTCTCTCCTGACTCCCTAGTAAAACCTGGATATTGATTAATGCGGCAAGGAAAAAGCAAAACAGGGGGACTGTACTTACTGCATTCATTGTGCAGAAAGGTGGTGATCCACCCAAAGTTTATTGTGGGAGCAAAAGTGAAAAACTGATGAAAAAGGACTGGAGAGCAATTTGGGAGGCATTATTTAACAGTACCAGTGAATGACGCGTATCGGTAAAAGTGCGCGCTACTCTCTGAGGCACAAGATTACAATCTGAAGTGTGATAATTCTCTTTGTTGGACTGGTAAGCTCATATGCAGCCCCAGGCAATACTAAAGACAGAGTGTGAACAGCAGACTGTTTGATCGATAGCAGGCTAGCTGCAGGGGGGTGGAGGCAGGTTCATATGGAAAAAGAAGGTTACAAGAGAAGAATATTTTTGGGTTACTAAGAAAGCATGATCATTTGCACTGGACCAGACCAGAACTTCGTTACAACCATCAGGACATCACATAACCACTAGACCGCCAGATATTTGAAGAGCTGTACTGTACTGCAGTTTGCCACAGAGAAAGTCAGTTGGATTACAACACAGGTTCGGCATCTTACAGTAAACAACATGAACAAAATCGTAGCCTAATGTGTATTAATCAAAATAATCCACATTTTAAGTCATGGTTTTGAGCATTTTGATGAAACAATTCTAAGCAAAGGGAGGAAAATAACTAGTCAGCACTACAGAGAGCCATGTAGCTCTCTGCTTCAAGCTTCAATGATGTGATGTGATCACTTAACACATTTAGCAGCCATTTCAGGGAACTGGCAGAGCAGGTTTTTATTTTTAAAAATTGCAAGGCTGATGTTTACATTGCCTGATGTTACAAAACCACATTTATGTTATTCATTAAAATGCAATTTTAGCATCAAGGTAAAAAACAACATTTCCACGTACCGAAAACCATACAATTCTTGACTGGGTGATCACCAATAGAGAAGAAAAGGTGCTCCAATTGGGGACACTATCAGATGTCATTAGTGATCACTCCCCCACCTACATGGTTTGGGCCATGAAGGCAACCCCCCCAACTACTCTCTTTCCATAACTTCAGTCACCCTGATATTCCCTCCCTCCTTGAGGACACTTGGGCTATAAACTGGTCAACCTTCTACACCCTCTCTGATGTGTCAGAAGCTAAGAGTTTCTTCACCGCTGCACTCTTACATCTCCAAAATCATAATTTCCCCTGACCACTCCTAGAGTTAGAGGAGGCTGCACCAACTGGGTCACAAAAGATCTCTTGGTCCTGATGAAGGAGAGGGATAAATTATGGTCAGCCTATAAAAAGGCCCCTTCCCTGCTCGGTGGAATGAATATAGGCACCTATAGAACCATTGCAAACAAACTGCCCTAGCCCAAAAGTATGCTTTCTTTCAGGGCAAACAGAGAGACAGCCTCAGTGATCCCCACCATTTCTGGGATGAGGTCAGCTCCCTGCTTAACCCATGTTCTCATAACCCTGCTGTTCACCTTGAAACCCCCTCCAGCTGACTTACTGACCTTGCAGACATTGCCAAGGCCCTCAATAATAAATTCAAAGACCTGTTTGCCCTCTTTAGCAAGCTGCCTACCTTGGCATCACCTAGCCCCAGGCCTGATCCACCTGCCCTAACTCCTGATAATTCCACCCCCCCTTCTACTTCTGGACCATGACCCCTAAGGACACTGCCAAACTGCTAAAGAGTCTGCCTAGCTGGGGAAGCCCAGGCAGTGATGGTCTTTTTGCTGTGTTGCTCAACTTTTTATCCCCTGCCATGCTAGAACCACTCACCTACCTCTTCAACATGGCCTTGACCACCTCCTCAGTGCCCAGTACATGGAAACATGCCAAGGTGGTCCCAGTTTTTAAAACTGGTGACCCACTATCCACAGGCAATTACCGGCCTATATTTTTGCTTCTCCTGCCCTCCCAAGTTACCACCGGTGTACCGCAGGGCTCCATTCTTGGCCCATTATTATTCTCACTGTTTATTAACTCTTTCCCCTCTGACTGTCTTACTTGCGATGCCCTACTGTATGTTGATGACCTTGTCCTCTTCACAATCGACAAGGCTTTTGGGAATATATCCACAGTTTTATCCAGTAACTACACTTCTGCTCACACCTGGTTCCAGTCACACTGCCTACTTGTGAACATCAAATAAAACAAATCCATGCTGTTTGGATCCAAACCTTTCCTATCAAAGGTTGTCAAGGTTGGGTCCTCCCTCTCAGTAATCACCTCAGATGATGCTATGCTCAAAAATGTGCCACCTTTTAAATATCTGGGTGTAAACCTGGACCCCTTCCCCCATCTACATCGATCATGTTACCTCCATCATCCTTCATGTAAACCAGAATCTTGGCATATCCAAATGGATTAAGCCATTCCTAACCAGGGAAGCCCACATTGCCATTGCATTATGCAACTTACTGCCCATTATTGACTATTGCTCCCCCATTTACTTGCATAGATCCTCAGCCATGTGTGTGTGTACTTCAGCTTGACATATAACAACATCTGCTATTTCTCTCTCCTGGTGCCTTAATCCACCCACCACTGCCACCTCTACCAGTCACTAGGTTGACTCCCTCTAAGCCAAAGATTTGACTATGTGCTTGGCTGCATTCTGGGCCATGCCATCCAGCTTGGCAATTGTCCCTCCTTAACACCAGAACACCCTTGAGATGCCAGTGTGCAGCCTCAGTCCCCGACGTCCTCAAAGTCTTCTCGGCCATGGGTGGTAAAACACTATCCGTAGCTGGTCCCACTCTGTGGAACAGTCTCCCTGCACTCATTCACTCCTTGGACACTCGCCTATCTTCAAATCGTGCCTCAAATCCTGGCTGCTTGACGAAGCCAAGTGCCGTTGCTCACTGGGCTAACCCCTCCCCCGCTCCCTCACTGACCACTCCAGTTCAACTCCAGTTTAGATGGTTTGGCCACCCCAATGTGCATTTTTCACCATCTTTGTGATCTGTCTAAATCTCCCTCAATACTTGTCCATGTACTCCCCCAATCAGTGTCTTGTGTGTTTCCTGTGTTTTTGCACTTACTTGTTCTTGTCACCAATCTTGCTGTAAATAGTGCACAGTTAGTTTTACTGTTCCTAAGTTCATCCTGATGTGCTGATTGTTAGATTTAATTTCTACAGCCTCCATTACTTGGTTTCTCCTGTTGTACCTACTCTGTCTATATATGCATTTGTTTCTGGACTCATTGTATTATACATTTTCTCCTGCTGTATTTACCACCTGCTGTGGTCTGGGTTGTGCCTAAAAATGATCCCTTGGATCAGTGTAGTTACCCAGTTAACAAAGACCTAGATAAATAAAATAAATAAATGAAGTTGAAATTTTGAATAGTTAGTTGGCAAAATGTTGTTTAGGTGTCTTTTAAACATTTTGGGGATTCTGAAAAGGCTATGGGCTGGATATATAGATGTGTGCCGAAAGCTGCGACAATGGCAGCTTGCAGCAATGGCCTCTGTGTCCTGGACCCTGTGCCCGATGCAGAAAGGAGCAGGGTCTAGGAGTCTGCATCCCGTGACTTGCAGTAGCAGTGCATGGTAGGGCGCAGCCCCCATGTATGCCGCAAGCTGCGGAATGGGGCAGGCTTCAGATGCGTCCATAGAACGGTGTTGTGGTGCCCTCCATGCCTGCCCCAACCAATCCTTGTTGGGTGTGGACTCCAGCCCCAAACCCCCATATTATGATATCCTCCACTTCACTCATGTAACTCCCTGGTAGTCTAGTGGCCCCCCACCCCACAGTGCGAGTCCCCCCACACCCTCCAATACCTCACCGGCGACTGGCACATCCTTCCTCTCACCACCACGGCCAGCCACCGACTAAACAGTGCCAAGCTCGCATAATGTAGTAATATGTGCTCAGATTGATAGCCACTGTCATTCACAGAGTGCGTATGAGTACAGTACATGAGCATGGCACAGTTCGATCGTTGGCTGGCGTTGGTGCAATGGAGAGCTGCCAGTTACCACGAGGGTATTGGAGGGGTGTGGGGGGGCCTGCACTGTTGGATGGGGAGCCACTAGACTACCAGGGAGCTATGGGAGTGAAGCGGGGGATCTTGCCCCAGGGCATGTGGGGGAGGCTCTCAACATATGTGTGTGTGTGTGTGGGGGTCTGGGCATTGGGGGATGTTCCACACACCTATCCTGGCACAGTGCGTGCCATGCCTGGGTCCTGGAACTTATGGGGGGGCTGTAGCCCACAGGTGATGTAGAGCTGGGGCACAGTGGCAACCTCCAGTGAACAGCAAAGACCACTTATGCCAGCTTCTTGTTGGTGTAAATGGTCTTTGACAGATGTTCACTGGTGGTTGTCTCTGAATCCCAATTTGTGGACGTAGCAGCCACCCTACCTGAATAGGGTGCAAATGCTGCCATAAACCCCCTTACGCCATGTCGCAAGGGGGTTTATGGCGCATTGGTGCAGCTAGGCACAGGCAGCCTGCAGCATGTTGCAGGCTGACTTTGTGAATCCCACCGGGATACAACTCAGGACTACCTGCATCATTTTTTCTGATGCAAGTTGCCTTGTGTCCTTATTTGCCTTTTGTGAGTCCGTCCCTATATCTGCAGATATACATCATCAACTATTTTTAACACATGACCAACATCAGAAGGAGCTACAGTGTTTTTGATGAGTGGGGATTGGGGAAGTGGGGTTGAGGTTCTGTCATAATTAACAAATAGTAGGTAGAACATTATAATGTGACACAGAATTTAACAGAATCTATTTCGTGAGCGGCACAAGTGGACCTGCAGTCCCTATTAGAAAAAAACAAAGAAAATGGGCGATAACAGAGTGTTGACTGTCAAGGATTAAGGCTTATAGACCCATTGTTCTGATCCTGTTGAAATAAATCTGTCGGATCCTGGCAAGTGATACTCTGTGCTGCCTAATGTGGTCATTATTGTCTACAAAAGTGAACAATTGCCAATGGACTCTCCGTTGCTGACATTGCCAGGCTTAAGTAATAGCTCTATCAAAGAGCATCATAAATACATTAACATAATAATCAGAATTAGAAGTATGCATAATTATAAAAAAAAAAAATATTTCACAGTCTGTGCTGAGCATCAGAAAGGAATAGGATGGTTAAGTTAAAGAAATTGAGAAGGGAGCAAATTTATTCAATTGACTGCAGACATAACAAAGAAAAGGTTCCCAAACTCGTACAATTCATCATCAAAGAAGATACAGAAATAATCAACCGAAAATGGATAATGGGAAATTGAATCTATATGAAAAGGAGTAAGTGCAGTGTTGAGGGTATGGGAACAACAAGCAGAATCTGAAAGAAAATGTAACAAGTTACAGAGCTACTGATAGACTCATGAGGGTGTTGGAGGTATGGGGTAAATGACTGCGTTAACCAACATTGATATATCGTTTCAATTGGACAGAATCATAGAAAAAAAAATGCTAATGCCATGGATTCTACAGGAATGTACTTTGCAAACAAAGAGAAACTGCACATGAACGACATGTGGATGAAACTCCGTCAGAAATAAAAATATTATATTTTTCTTTTTTTTTAATGTTCAAACAAGATAAACACAGAAACACAGAAACATAGACTTTGATGGCAGATAAGGACCGCTTGGCCCACCTAGTCTTCTCATTTCCCTACCTACTGGATAAGCTACAGATCCTAGTTAACCAGCAGCCTTTTTCTTCCTACCCACCCCAAGAATTGCCTTATGTCTGTCCCACGCATTCTTGAATTCTCCTACAGTTTTAGACCCCACAACCTCTTCAGGAAGGCTGTCCCATGTGTCCACCACCCTCTCTGTGAAAAAATACTCCCTGACATTACCACTGAGCCCCTCTCTCTTCCAATTGCATCCCCTTGTTCTGTCACATCTCTTTTTCTGAAAGATGCTACCCTCTTGGACTTTGCTGATTCCACTGAGGTACTTAAAAGTTTCTATCATGTCCCCCCTCTCCCTCCTTTCCTCAAGGGTATAATGTTAAGCTCCTTTAGCCTCTCCTAGTATGGCTTCTCTTGCAGACCCTGCACCATTTTAGTTGCCCTCTTCTGGACTGCCTCCATCCTGTCTATGTCCTTGCAGAGATGGGGTCTCCAGAACTGGACGCAGTACTCCAGATGGGGTCTCACCACCTGTCTGTACAAAGGGATAACAACTTCTTGTTTTTTGCTGGTGATGCCTCTGCCTATACATCCCAGTATCCCCCCAGCCATTTCTACTGCCTTCTCACATTGCTTGCCATCCTTAAGGTCATCTGATATGATTACCCCCAGGTCCCTTTCCATTTTTGTTGTTGTTACTACCCCCGCCCCATTGTGTACTCTTTCCCTGGGTTTTTGTTTCCCAGGTGCATTATTTTGCACTTCTTTACATTGAATCCAAGCTGCCATACTTCTGACCATTCCTTCAACCTTGCCAAGTCCCTTCTCATCCTTTCCATGCCTCCTTGTGTATCAGCCCTGTTGCAGATCTTTGTGTCATCTGCAAAGAGACATACTTTTCCTTCCAGTCCCTCTGCAATGTCACTTATAAAGAGATTACAAAGTACTAGTCCCAGTACTGAACCCCACGGTACCACAATAGTAACCCCCTTTCTTCAGAGTGGACTCTGTTTAATATTACTTTCTTTGTCCTGTTGTCCAGCCATTGTTTTACCCAGGCTACCTCCCTGGGACCCACTCCTAGGCTGGCTAATTTGTTTATTAATCTTTTGTGTGGGACTGTGTCAAATGCCTTGCTAAATTCTAGGTAGGTCATGTCCACAGCCCCTCCCTGGTCTACCACTTTGGTCACCCAGTCAAAGAAATCAATTAGATTCATCTGACATGATTTTCCCGCTGTGAACCCATGCTGCCTTGAGTCCTATGCCCCACTGGCTTCTAGGTACACAACAATTCTTTCCTTCAGAAGTGATTACATCACTTTCCCTACCACAGAGGTCAAACTGACAGGTCTATAGTTTCCTACCTCTGTCTTGCTCCCACTTTTGTGAAGGGGAATCACATCCGCCCTCCTCCAGTCTTCAGGTACCACAACATCCTCCCACGATTTGTTAAAGAGGGTAGTCAGTGGTGTCATTAGTTCTCCCCTTAATTCTTTTAGAATTCTGGGCTGAATCCCATCAGGCCCCATTGCTTTGTTCACCTTCTGTTTTAGGAGTTCTTTCAGAACCCTTTCTTCTGTGGAAGGACTGGGATCAATCACCCTATCCAGTGTGCTTCTGTTAATTGGATTAGGTATCTCCCTCTCCTCCTGTTTTGTGAATACTGAGCAGAAGTATTTGTTCAGTATCCCTGCTTTTTCACTGTCCCTGTCTGCCCATCCACCGTCTATTCCATTCAGCCTCATTATCCCTCCCTTTGTCTTTCTATGTTCCCTAATGTACCTATAAAAGGTTTTATACCCCTTCTTAACCGAGTTGGCTACCTTTTCCTCAGTTTGGGCGTTTGCTATTCTGACTGCCTTCCCTGCTTCCTTCTGCCTTAACTGGTACAGTTCTCTGTCCTGCTCCTTCTGTGTTTCCTTATACCTCCTAAATGTTATCTTTTCCTTCCTAACCTTTTCCGCCACCTCTTTTGAGAATCATAGTGGCTTTTTCTTTCATTTTGATTATTTATATTTGCTTCACACAAAGGCTTGTTGCCTCTGTGATGGCAGTTTTGATGTGTCCCCATTGTTGCTCCACCCTTCCTTCTTGCCTGTTTGCTAGTGCTTTTCTAAGGCTCCCTCCCATCTTGCAAAAGTCAGCCCTCCTGAAGTCTAGTACCCTCATTTTTGTATGGCTTGACTCCGCAGCTGAGTTTATCATGAACCACACTGGTGGTCACTTGTTCCCAGATGGCTACCCACTTCTAGATCTGAAATCATCTCACTGTGCCCATTTGAGAGTACACAGCCTAAGATTGCTTCCTCCCAAGTGGGTTCCAACACTAGCTGTCTGAGGCATGCTCCCGCAGGGCATCGAGAATGGCCCTGCTCTTGGATGTGGCTGCAGTAAAGGCACACCAATTAACATCTGGCATATTCAGGTCCCCCATCAACAGTATCTCCCCTTTCTCTGCCATCCTAAGGATGCCTTCTATCATATCCTTGTCCAGATCCTCCCCCTGAGATGGGAGTCTGTATATAACCCCTGTGTGGACTATGGTGCCATTTCCAGTCTCTAAGGTGACCCACAGTGCCTCCTCTCCTCCCTGTTTACTCTTTTGTTCCATTGCTTTTATCCCTTCCCTTACATAGAGAGCTACTCCTCCCCCTCTTCTACCCTCCCTGTCTCTCCTGTAGGTTGTGTACCCTGGTATGTTAAAATCCCAGTCATGGTTCTCTGTGTACCATGTTTCTGTGACTGCCATGATAACCAGGCATCCCTCTTCCATCAAGGCCACCAGTTCAGGGAGCTTGTTGCCCAGACTATGGGCATTGGTACTCATTACATTCCATTTCTTGATGGCCTTACCCCTTTTTGTCCCATCTCTGTCCTTATTACCTCTGTCGTTTTCTCCATTTACCCCTGCCCTTCTCTCTATCGATGCCTCTATCTTGGTGTTTACCTCACTTACTACCCTGATTTTGGGGGGGGAGCTAGGATTTCCCTGCTACTTTCCAGTGCCTCCCCCCTTGGCTAGTTTAAATGCTTGCCAATGAAACATTGAAACCTATCACCTTAGATCCTGGTTCTCCTCCTGGACAGATGCAGACCATCACACCAGTGTAGGCCTGCATCACTCCAGGTGGACCCCCAGTCCCCAATGAAGCCAAAGCCCTGAGTTCTGCACCAGTTTTTCAACCACTGATTGAATCCCATGGTGTGGAGCACCCTAGCCTCACCCATGCAATAGATGGGCAGGATCTCCTAGAAGGTTACCGTGCATGCTACATGTCTAAGGCCCCTCCCCAACTCCACAAACTCTTCCTGCACTGCTTTGATACCTTTTCCAGCCAGGTCATTCATCCCTAGGTGGACAATGACATCCAGCTCCATCCTCCGTGCAGCTGCTCCCACGATCCTGAGGATTCGCTCCCTGTTTCTCCAAGCCATGGCACCAGGCAGGCACCTTACCTCCCTCTCCCCTTTCCTCCCCCAGTTCTACCCCCTAACAATGGAGTCCCCCACCAGGAGTTGCTTCCTTTACCTGTGGAGTCCCATGCCACACTCCTGTGGGTCTCCTTTGTGGAGGTTCCCAGCATCCTCCTTTGTCTCCACTGCGGGTGCCTCCATAGAGGAATGACACTTTGCCAGAATGGCATATGAATTGTGGAGAGGTACAACTGGAGGGATGCACCTCTGTTCCACCACCCTCACCCTCCCTGAGTCCACTGTGGTCCAACTGCTCCTCTTTCTTGGCAACTTCTGAGGCAACGGCAGTGGCCCTGGTGGTCCCTGGATGGGAGAGGAAGTACCCCAAATCCTGTCCAACTCAGCCTGGAGATGAGCAACCTCCTCCCTCAGCCCAGAGTGGTGCCTGAAGATGGGACAACACTGCATCCTCCAAAATGTCTCCTGGAAGACTGCTGCTCCACAACCACTGCACTGCACCACTCCCATCATGTCAAGGCATCTGATGTGGGGGTGGAACCCATTGGATGATCTGACCACTACATTGTGCAATTCAATTTTTGCACCCAACCTTGTAGGCCAATCCCTGTAGAGATGGTCAAGTACCACCCTTTACGGGATGTGACTCCTGATAGCCTAGCAGTGGTACTTGATCTATCAGAATTTCCTATGGTAAGTATGGATCTGGAGGTTTTGGTTTAGCCTATAATGAGGCCATTACCTCAGCTCTGGATTCCATTGCTCCAGTCCACGTTCGTCCTCTCTCCTTTCACCCTCAGTCTCCGTGGTTTGATGGGACCATGAGGGAGTTGTGGCAACTAGGACAAAGGTTAGAGCGTTGCTGGTGGAAATCCAACTTAGAAGCTGACCATCTTAGATTGCTAGAGCATTATTGGCTCTATCAGTCAGCAATCTCCCCTAAGAAGGCAGATTTCCTGTACGGGGAGATTGCTGCCGCTCAGAACTGACCAGCCCAGCTCTTTTGAACTATAGACGGGCTGTGCAACCCAGCCTGTCTGCATGTTCGAAGAATGTTTTCACAATTACAGTGTGATGAGCTTGCTCGGTTCTTTGCTGATAAGGTGGCCGACATCAGGTTGGAGACCTGTGCAGTGCACTCTATTCGAGTTGTTGACGATCGATGCTTGGCTACTATCCCTCCTTTCTCCTGGAGTTCCTTTGACCGGCCAGAAATTGTTGATGTTATACAGATTGTCCAGGGTATGTGCCCTACATGCTGTAGTTTAGATCTTGGCCCAACAGCCCTGATTATGGGTTGTTATGATATTATCGGCCCGGTTCTGGTGCAGATAGTCTGGTGCTCCCTTGACTCAGGTGAGTACCCCTGTTCCCTGAAGGAAGTGGTGGTGACACCTTTGTTGAAGAAAGCTTCTCTGGACCCAGACTGTCTTGCAAACTACAGACCTATCTCTAACCTTCCCTTTGTGGAGAAGGTGATTGAGAAAGTAGTGGCTGTACAGCTGAAGAACTATTTGACCATCCATAGCATCTACAAACCTATCCAGTCCGGTTTTCGAAAGAGGCACATTACTGAGACTGTGCTGGTTCGGGTGCTCAGTGATCTCCTGATGGAGAGAGATCAGAAAAAATGGTCCATTTTGGTACTTCTTAATCTGTCATCAGTTTTTGACACCATGGACCATGAGGTACTGTTCGAACGCCTGAGATTCATCTATGGTCTATCTGGTTCGGTCCACAGATGGTTTGCATCTTTTCTCACTGGCAGAACTCAGAGGATGGTGTCAGAGTTTTTTTCTTCTGAGCTTATCTCTCGATCATGTGGGGTTCCTCAGGGCTCGGTGCTGTCCCCCATGTTGTTTGCGGTGTATATGCTGCCCCTCAGAGACATTGTAAGACAGTATGGGCTGAGGTTTCACTGCTGTGCTGAAGATACCCAGCTCTACCTGTCTTTTGTGCTCAACCAGGATGGAGTACTCTCGGTATTTAACAACTGCCTCACTGAAATCCAGGATTGGATGAAGTCCAGCTGGCTGAAGTTGAACCCAGGGAAGACTGAGGTGATGGTTGTGGATCCAGGTCACTGGATAGGGGGGTTGGGGCAGGTCAACCCATGGTACTTTTCCTGGGGGATTCTGAGCTCCCTACCTCTGAATGGGTGTGAGACCTAGGGGTGATACTTGACGAAGGGCTGACACTTCGATCTCAGGTGTCGGCTGTCGTTTAGTTATCCTTTTATCATCTGAGGAGCATCACTAGGATCAAGCACCTTGTTCCATCCGGTGATCTCCCTACATTGATCCATGCCTTTGTGACCTCATGTCTGGATTATTGAAACTCCCTTTACTTTGGGCTGCTGGGGGCTAATATCTGCCGCCTGCAGCTGGTGCAGAATTCCGCAGCTCGGTTGTTGATGGGGACTCCTCAGTCTTCCCACATCACACCAGTGCTGTGTGAACTGCACTGACTGCCAGTTCAGTGACGGATCACCTTCAAAGTCAGATTACTGATTTACAAAGCCTTACATGGACTGGGCCCTGACTACCTGAAAGAGCTTCTGGTTCCTTACTACCCCAAGCGACTGCTCCGCTCAGCCGACGAGGGGTTGCTAGAGATCCTGAGGGTTTCTTTAAAATCTTCAGGGGCTCGAGCATTAATGTACATGGCCCCAACCCTCTGGAATCTCTATCATGTCAGATTAGGGAGTACGTGACCGTGGGGGGGTTTTAAACAGGCATTAAAGACGTATTTATGGAGCAGGGCTTATTGTGATTAGAAAGACTGATTTTAATTGTATTTTATATTTATTGTTGTGGTTGTAGCATTGTTTTAATTTATACTGCACCATGACATCTGAAAGCGCATTAAAAATAAAGATTATTGTTAATATATATATTATTATATTATTTCTGGCCCATTAACTGTTGTTTTGAATACTCTTTCCTCTGTTTATGAATTTATTATTATTTATTTTATTTTTTTTTCTCCCTGCTTTCTTACTGCCTCTGTGCCCTTTAAGCTCCTGATCTTCCTGTTCTGAGACAAGAAGTCCTATATTTCTCAGTAGTCTCCTTACTTGTGCAGAGTCAGACCTCCAGCAGCTGGGGGTGATGGAGGGCTACTCTTTTCCTTCTAGGATGCTGAGTTTTTTGTGGCTCTGTGATCACTCACTTACTGCTCCCAAACAGGAAGTTCCTGTTGTCAGTCAAATCCTGTGCCCATAAAAGTAGAACTAGCTAAGACTGGGGGGTGGAGGGCAGGGAAGGAGGGCAATATAGTCCCAGTAGAGTCATATACAGTAGTTATAACAGCAGCTCCTTCCTCTTGCTGTTCTCTGCCTCTATTTGTGTGTGTTAAGATATACAACTGGCTAGTAATCACTGGAGCCATGTGAATTATCTCAGAAATTCTGAGTAGTTGTCTTGATAAATGTGTGAACTAAACAGACAACATCTTATGAAAAAACAAGTCTGACAAAAAATAACTACTGATATTTCACGATCTGTGCAAATCTTCACTTTTAAAGAATTCATCTGGAAAACTGTAACTAGATTACACAACTGTCATCAACGCTAATTTGTTTATAATCATGAATCAGGTGGAGTAAGTGGTAAGGGAGTGAGTGGGAAATAAGAAAAAAAAAACAAGAAAAGAGCAGGTAACCTTTATATCATGGTCATGTTTATTAGCAGCCCACGTCAGTATATGTGTGTGTGTCTGTGTGTAGCATTAACATGAGTTTTGAGGGGAAAAAAAACAGGACTACAGCACATCATTAAAAAAGCATAGATTTGCTGCTGCAGTTTTAATTATGTCAGTAACAGTCCATCATGTTTTACACACTGACAGCATCATACGATGAATGACGAGATGGGCAATGAGAGGAGTGGAGTTAAAAACAAAAGGGCTACCACCTTGTACATCCTGCTCCTCTCTGTTAGCAGTGACAGCTATAGTACGGTGTGTGTGTGTGTGTGTGTGTGTGTGTGTGTGTGTGTGTGTGTGTGTGTGTGTCTTGGGGGGTATTGGTTGGGGGGAACTTGAGAATTACAATCACCACTGGTTAGTATAATAAGGCATACCCCCTGCAAGCATGCCTCACGTGACAATCACTAGCTACTGTAATTAAAGTGATCAGTGTAAACATGTCAACACATCAACCCTAAGATTGGAGCTGCTTACAGGGTTCGTCACTCACTCACTCACTGCTTCTGCCCGTGTCTCTGTAGCCCAGGGGGTCCTTCTTCTGGGACTGACATATGCTCTTCCTGTTTTCTCTCAGGCTAAAATAACAGACTTACATAAATGGGACACCACATACAACAACATTTGCAGATTCGTTCTGGCTGCTCCCCGGCTGACCCATCACTGCCGTCTCTACTCTACACTGAACTGGTTGTCTCCTGAAGGCATGCGCTCCTATGCGCTGGCTAACCTTATTGATTCCTTATCACATCCACCTCATCCTGATGCGCTTGCAGCTATGCTTCAACCCATTACCCCAGCTCGTCTCCTTAGGTCATCGACTGCTCCCCTGCTCACCGTTCCTCCCTGCTCTACAAAAATGGGTGAGCAAGCTTTCTCACACCTTGCTCCTAAATACTGGAACTCTCTTCCTATTGACATTAAGCACTCCCCATCTCACCACTCTTTCAAAAAAGCACTTTTTTCTTACTTGAGCCTCCCTGGTGTCTGTAGTTGTCCCTAATCCCTTTCTGGTTCCTCTGCCCACCCTATGCCCAATATTGTTATGTATTTAATACTTACCTTAAGTAATCTCCAGGATGTTTTATTGTTACCCACCCATACCTGGGTGCTTGTTATTTTTGTACCCTTGTAAGGCTACCCTGCGTGGTGGTCCTGTGTTTTGGTGCTAATACCAGACTGTCCTCTGTAATTTTGACTTCTGCATTGTTGTACACTCCTGGGTCGTGCTTGAAAATAGGCAGGGTTTTTGCCTAACGCACCTACCTGGTTACCAAAAGCTAATAAATAAATAAGCTTGATAAAAACTCAAGATTAAAAACTAGTGTACTAATACATATATAGCGTACACAGATGGAAATGCTATGCCAGATTATAGTAGATCTAGTAACAGTATACTTGTTACTTGAGCCCAGTTTCTGCTGTGGTATTCCACCGTTTATTGTATATGCTACAGTATGTTACCCAGCAAGCTTCTACATCTTACCCCTCAAGTAGCAGTGACGGAGGGTACCTTCCACAGCTGAGATGTTGATAACTTTTGACTCTAGATCAATCAGTTGGCCTATTCTGAGGTCTGGCTTCATCGTGATGCTAAGGATCACAGAACGGAGGCAGCTAAATGGGCAAGGACACAAGCTACCTACTGGCAATTACTATCTGAGGGCACATTTTTACAGATCACAGTTTTTATTTATGGTTCATTGTTGCCATATGTTGGCTTTTCCATAAACTTGCACTGCCTGCATTTTCTGTGTCCAATGCATTCCCATAAACATTCCCCATTTCCTAAACTATCTTTAAATGCCTTTGCCATTGGAAATTATGAATGCTACTGGTCAATATAATAAGGAATGGGTTAAAACAGACTGCAATGTAAGATAAGTACATCACAGAAGAGCTGCTTATGACAAAATTCACCATCATAGCTCTATCTTTTATGTTTTACAGGATTAGTCTGTTAGTAACAATTTTCCTTGTCACTGACATCAGCTATATGAGAACGAAGTGTGACAACGTTTATCTTGCAGTGTATTACGATTAGGATGCAACCATCTTGGTGTGAAAAACAAGATAAAGACGATCTCACCAAATCAAGTCCTATGTAATCTATACAAGGGAGAGGCAGCACAGTACAGTAAGCCAAGTGCTAAATTGTAATCCTGGGGATACAGTAGAACTGGGTTTGAATACCACTGTTGCCACTAGCATACTGTGGGACACAGGGCAAGTCACTTAACTGCCCTGCTCTCTGATCACACCTGGAAACAAACTGTGTGCCTTCCAAAGCCAGACAATTAAAAAAAATATATAATATACATATAAATATAATATAGGGAGAGGCATCAGCAGCAGAAAACAGGAAGTTGTTATCCCTCTGTACAGACAGTTGGTGAGACCCCATCTGGAGTACTGCGTCCAGTTCTGGAGACCCCATCTCTGCAAGGACATAGACAGGACAGAGGCAGTCCAGAGGAGGGCAACTAAAATGGTGCAGGGTCTGCAAGAGAAGCTGTATAAGGAGAGATTAAAGGAGCTTAATATGTATACCCTTGAGGAAAGAAGGGAGAGGGGGGACATGATAGAAACTTTTAAGTACCTCAGTGAAATCAACAAAGTCCAAGAGGGTAGCATCTTTCAGAAAAAGAGACATGCCAGAATAAGGGGACACAATTTAAAGATGGGGGGCGGTTCAGGGGCAATGTGAGGAAGTATTATTTCACAGAGAGGGTAGTGGATGCATGGAACAGCCTTCCTGAGAAGATTGTGGGGTCTAAAACTGTGGGAGATTTCAAGAATGCATGGGACAGACATAAGGTAATTCTTGTGGGGGGTAGGAAGAAATAGGCTGTTGGTTAACTAGGATCTGTGGCCTATCCTGTAGGTAGGGAAATGGGCAGACTGGATGGGCCAAGTGGTCCTTATCTGCTGTCAAAGTCTATGTTTCTATGTTACACTTTAATGGAAACCCAGCAACAGAACTGTCATGGGGTTTAGATAGTCCCCCTGTAGGATGTCAGCTTTTACGGTGCCCTATATGGTTCAGTAATTATCTGAACTATATACAGCTGATTTATTTATTTATTTATTTAGCTTTTGTTTACTGGGTGATGTGTACTTGGTATACATACGCCTGTTTTTAGGCATGACCCAGGAAGATACAATACATTACAGTACATAATCACGGGTTCCCAAAAGTCTTCCAGGAGCTTGCCTGAATGCTCCAAGTCTGGGCGGTGTTCGGTGTCTGAGCTGTTTAAATGTGGTTTCAAGTGAGTGCTATTTGAGCCTGCATGAACTGTCTCTTTAAGAGCTGTCTGCTTGCAGACTTAATTAGTTTGTATGGGGGGATTGTGTATTTAATGCTTGAATCCCGCCCAAGCTGCTGCCAATTTGCTCCAATTCTGCCATCGCTACATGTGCAGAGGGAGCCTTGTTGAAAGATATAACTGTTTGCCAGAAATCTGTTAGAGTGATAATGAAAATACAGTTTGTCTAACCTGCTTTCCCTTCAGCAAGAACTGTTTCAGTGTAGCTGTTTCATTTTGGTTCTGAATAACTGACTTGGACCAATCAGGATGATAGGGAGACCCTAAAATGGAGCCTGTGGATGAATCAGAACTTGGACTCTCAATTTTGAGCGAGCCACAAGGGGATTGTATGGGCAGTAACTCTGGGAAATGTAGCTTTAACCTTGGTGCCTTTTTTCCACCAACAGAGGGAGTCTTATAGTGAGTGACAGCTGAACCAGCCAACAGAATGGTGTGGGACTAAAGGAAATGCCTTGCTCTGTGACTGGAAAGATTAGATCAGTTGTGACTGTGGAGAGAGAAGGAGCTCTGTGTTTCTGCAGTGTATAGTTTCACACGGGAAGTGTGTGTGAGGCCCTGAGTTTTGGTCTGCAGCCTTTGTGAGTGCCAGTTTGGTTTGAATCCAAGTTGTGAGGAGAAAGAAGCACTTGAAGTGTAGAAACCAGGCTAACCCTATTGAAGACTGAAGAAATTGTTGAATCACGCTCAGTCTGTCAGGAACTGAAGCTGCTGTGTGTGCTCCCAGGTATTTTGCAGTAGTTGTGATCAGGATCGAGGAGCAGCCAGTCTGGTATAGTACTTTCCTTTCACATATGAATGTGCATAGTGCTTGTGGGGAATCACTATTTCCAATCCCCAGTGCTGTGTGCTGTGTGTTGAAGCTGGAAGCAAACCCCAGCTTGTCTCTGACTAAATCTGTTTGCTATCAACTGCAGTGGGGTCCAGTGACAAGGACTTTGTCTTCATGCCTTGTTGTTCTGGCAATCCAGAAGAACATCCACCATCTGGTTTTCAGCTTGTGTATTGTGAGTACAAGTCAGGGTATTCTCCTGCAACCTGTTTTCAATCACAAGTGTGTCATCTCATTCTTGCTGTTTCACTGCTTCATGGACTGAGCCATCCAGCTCCAGATTATAATTGGGTGTTGTGCATATATTTTTTCCTACAGGGCCCTGTCCATCTGCACCTACCGGCCAACCCCGGGCAATGGACCTGGCTAGCCCCCTCCCCAACCTGGGTACCCAGATTGTGACTTTTCAGACCCTGTATGTGTGCACAGTACTGTGATTTAATGACACCAATTAACCTGATTCCCCCCTCTCGTGTTACTGTCTCCTAAATAAATCAGATTTGTTGTTGTTATACTATATACTGTCTGTGGTGTTGGTGCTTATGGAAATGGTATTGTATTTTGCTGTGCATGTTGTTTAACCTTATTTTATAGGGGGTCCTCAGAGACGTGCTGCAGAATCAGTCTCGAGGGTAAGTGGTACTTTTTGAGTGAACAGTGTGTATACGTGGGGTACTGGACCTGTAACTCCTGTGTACTGAGTGAGCCACTAGAGGGAACCAAAGAGGCTCACGGTGTCCCAGAGGGTGGTGACCAAACTAGTCTAACCACTACAAACCCTGACCTCTGGGTGGAGGCACCCACCATAGAACCTAGGCCCCTCAACCTGTCAGTAGTCAATCAGGCAGGGGTAGTAGCCCTTGGGATAGTGCCTGCTGGGGTTACATATATGATCCATGTAACAAGAATTACAGCAGGATCAGGTGATGTGGGAGGAAAATTCACTACAGGGTAATGGGAAGAGAAGCAAAATGGATCCCAACTGGCCCAGAGAGTCATTCAGATAGGTAGATCGCCTTGCTCTCCTGGAAGGTGCGTTCAGTGTCATGTTGGCTCCAGCATGTAGCTAAATATGCAGATAATGATAATTGGAAAATGTAAATACACCTCACATTATTTCTTAATTGTATGATTCTGCCACAATATATTCAACTTTTCTTTTTCAAAATAAAAAAGGTTGAATTTTAACACTAATTTTATGTTTTACATACAATGTTCATTGTATATATGTTCAGTATTGATGGGGTGGGGGATGTTGAGGACAGGCATGCTCTAGATAGTTCTATGTTTTGATTAGCATAACCTATGACATCCACATTCTATGATCCATATTCCAATATAAGCTGTCCTGGCACCCCCCGCCCCCCTGGCACACACCCTCACCTCCTCTATCATACCATCACGTAACAAATGAAAAGTCAAAGTAATGCTATGACACATTACATTGTGCCATCTACTCCCTTTTTTTTAAATAATACCCACTGTCTATTACACAAAAAAAAAAAGAGTAGATGGATTTTTGCTTTGAATGCCTTATTACCATCATGGCTAAATGGAGAATTAGTTTGTTCTGTGTTTCTATAGGAAACTCTCGCATGACCAGTGTGTTTTGTCACTGGTCTGGAAACAGGTATTTTTATTAGATCTCTGTGTCTACATTCAACAAAATTAGGCATATAATTACTTTTTTATAAAACAATTTGCATAAACTATCAGGAAGACAAGAATTTTGAGAGCTGCATGAATTAATGTATCAAAACATCACTTATTTATGTTTCCATCAGTTGCATGTAAATATGACAGAGGAGGAGACGGGGGTGAACATGATGGTGGGGAGTGGGGCGGGGCAACCATGAGTTCTTATACAGGAACATGGTTAAAAGAATGAGGACTACAAGGACTGGCCTGCCAGTGCAGTGGTAGCGCTACAGATCATGATGCTGGTGACCCAGGTTTGGGAACATACGGGAGTCGGAGGGCTGGCTGGGGGGAGGAGGCTTAAGCATTCATGGACCACTCGCCTTCTCTGGGGTGGGAGGATGAGGCTTGGTGCTTGACTGGCCTTCTGCAAAGGCCAGAGGTACAGCAAGCACCTAGCCATACGAAGGGGAGGAGGCATGATGGACATCGGCGGATCCACCTTGACGACAGAGCACACATCACGCCATTGAGAAAACAGAAAAAATGCATCCCTGCACACCAGGAAGATGGAGCATCTGGCACAGATCCTCTACTCCTCTGCCTGTCCCAATGAAACAAGAAGCACAGGGTGTACGGGCCCCACCTCATCCCCACCTGGGGGAATAACAAAGGCTCCATGGGGACCATCACAGGCTCCAGGTAGGTGGAAAAAGGAAGGACAGATGCTTTGGTGACTCACAATGGTACTGAGTGCAGGAGGCAGGGGGAGCATAAATAGAAAGTGAAAAAAAAAGAATGAGGAGTACAGATGCTGTGCTAACAAGAACCCACATGTCCCCCCATACACCCATTCATCGTGAACATATATACAAGGAAAATGGGCCATACATAAGAACAAAGTAAGCCTTTGTGTGAAATAAATAAAGAAAACAAAGCAGAGTAAAAAACCACTATGGTTCTCAAAAGAGGTGGCAGGGAAGGTTAAAGAGAAAAAGGCTGCATTCAAAAAGTATAAGGAATCACAGAAGGAGCATGACAGGGAGCTGTATCAATTAAAGCAGAAAGAAGTGGGGAAGGCAGTCAGAATAGCAAAGGCCCAAACTGAGGAAAAAATAGCCAACTCAGTTAAGAAGGGGGATAAAACCTTCTATAGGTACATTAGGGAGCATAGAAAGGTTAAGGGAAGAATAGTGAAGATTAGTAAAGGAGAGGGGAGGTGGGCAGAGGGAGACAGTGGAAAGGCAGAGATACTGAATGAATACTTTTGCTCAGTATTCACAAAAGAAGATGAGGAGGAGTTACCTAAACCAGACAATAGAAGTACTTGGGTAAGGGGTTGACACCAGTCTATTTACAGAAGAAAGAGTCCTGAAAGAACTCCTAAAACTCAAGGTGGACAAAGCAATGGGGCCTGACAGGATTCACCCCAGGATCCTAAAAGAACTAAGGGAGGACCTAGTGACACCACTGACCACACTTTTTAACAAATCATGGGAGGATGGGATGGTACCTGAGGATTGGAGGAGGGCAGATGTGTTTCCCCTTCACAAAAGTGGGAGCAAGGCAGAAGCAGGAAACTATAGACCTGTAAGTTTGACCTCAGTGGCAGGGAAAATGATGGAATCACTTCTGAAAGAAAGAATTGTTGAGTACCTAGAGGCCAGCGGGGCACAGGACCCAAAGCAGCATGAATTTACAGCAGGAAGGTCATGTCAGACAAATCTAATTGATTTATTTGACTGGGTGACCAAAGTAATAGACCAGGGAGGGGCTGTGGATATGGCCTACCTAGACTTTAGCAAAGCATTTGACACAGTCCCGCACAAAAGACTAATAATCAAGTTAGCAAGCCTGGGAGTGGGTTCCAGGGTGGTAGTCTGGGTAGCAAACTGGCTGCACAACAGGACTTAGAAGGTAATTGTGAGTGGAACACATTCTGAAGAGAGGGGAGTTACTAGTGGAGTACCTCAGGGCTTACTACTGGGTCCAGTCCTCTTTAACATCTTTATAGGTGACATTGCAGAGGGTCTGGAGTGAAAGGTATGCCTCTTTGCAGATGACACAAAGGTCTGTAACAGAGCTGATACACAAGGGGGGGTAGAAAGGATGAGAAGGGACTTGACAAGTTTGGAGGAATGGTCAGACATATGGCAACTTAGATTCAATGCAAAGAAGTGCAAAGTAATGCACCTGGGAAACAAAAACCCAGGAGAATAGTACAGAATAGCAGAGGAGGTACTAACAACAACAAAAATGGAAAGGGACTTGCGGGTAGTCATATCGGATGACCTAAAGGTGGGTAAGCGATGTGAGAAGTCAGTAAGGAGAGCCAGGGGGATACTGGGATGCATAGGACGGGGTATCACAAGTAGAAAAAGGGAAGTGGTTATCCCTCTGTACAGACAGTTGGTGAAATCCCTTCTGGAATACTGTGTGCAGTTTTGGAGACCCCATCTACGCAAGGACATAGACAGGATGGAAGCAGTCCAGAGGAAGGCAACTAAAATGGTGCAGGGTCTGCATCAGAAATCATATGAAGAGACTGAGAGGCTTAATATGTATACCCTTGATGAAAGGAGGAGGGGGGGACATGATAGAAACTTTTAAGTACCTCAAGGGAATCAACAAAGTCCAGGAGGGCAGCATCTTTCAGAAAAGAGATGTGTAAGAACAAGGACACAATTTAAGATAGAGGGGATGGCTCAGGGGTAATGTGAGGAAATTTTTTTTCACAGAGAGAGTGGTGGATGCATGGAACTGTCTTCCTGGGGAGGTTGTTGGGTCTAAAACAGTGGGGGAATTCAAACATGCATGAGACAGACATAAAGCAATTGTAGTGGGTGGTTGCAGAAAGTAGGCTGTTGGTTAACTAGAATCTGCAGCTTATTCAACAGAAAGAGAAATGGGCAGACTGGGTGGGCCAAGTGGTCCTTATCTGACATCAAAGTCTATGTTTCTATGTAAAGGATACAGGTTTAATTGTTCATATCCGAGATATAAAAGTACAACATAACTAAAATAGATGGCAATCATTACAGGCTGACATTCTGAAACATAATGTAATTAAGAGCATTGCGAATGATGAGAGGCAAGACAGAACAGCAGGTCTGAATGTGGAAAAGGAAAGAAAGTTTACATGCATGTCATTCAGTTAACTGTGTTCTGGATTCAACCATAGATTCAACCAGTCTTGACAACTGAAATCAGTTCAGTTCAGATCCTGTGTGAGAATGATCCCATGCAAAACACACGGGGGGGGGGTCACAAAAGGGATGTGCCAGCGCATCCCAGACATGCACCCAATCATGATTCTGAAAGGGCAGTGATGCACCGAACACCACCCTTAATGGTATGTGGCACATCTGGAGTGGGCGTTCAGGGGGTGTGCCCATGCATATGGGGCACAGCCCTAGTCACAACCCACCTTGGAGGTGCATCTACCGAGCAAGTCTGAAGATGCACCTCCAAAAGATAAGTCTACAAACAGTAGACTTAAGTGGGTGTCCACAGCATGGCAGCCTGCTTACCTTGGCAGTCCAGTGGTTCCCCAACCACTGCCTGTAGCTCCGATCATTGAGTATTATCCCTGTAAGTAATCCCTGGTAGTCCAGTGGACCCCTCTCCCTGCCCATCTCCCCATAATGTAACAATGGTTTCCATAGATCCCCCCTCACACCTGAATCCCCATAAAGTAATGTTCGGTCCCCAATCCCTGGTAGTCTGCCCGTCGCCCGTAGCCCTGTAAGTTGTAAATCTTGTCCAAGAATCCCTGGCAGGCTAGTGTAACCCCCACTCCCTGCCCGTATCCCCGATCGATGACAGATATTGCCCTCCATAAAACCCGTGGTCCAGTCATCCCCCTTTCCATACCTGAACCCACACCATGCTTATATTCAAGCCCAGATGTGTCCCTGGTAGTCCAGTGGCCCCCACCCCCACCCACTGAAGGAACCCTACCCTGCTCCCCATCCCAGCATGAACATAGAGAGTCGGCAGGCAGCACAACCCACCTGCACATGCCATGGCTGCCCACCGACTGAGCTGTCAATTAATGACAGCATACAGTATGCCTGTAAGCCCATTGGTAGAGGCTGTTGACCAATGTCATTTACAAAGTTGGGAATGAAATCTTGCAATACTCACTGCAAGCCCATTGGTCAATAGGGTCTACCAATAGGCTACAGGTGTACTGTACGCTATCATTCATTGACAGCTCAGTCAACTGGCAGCCGTGGTGTGTGTGGGTGGGTTGTGCTGCCCACCAACTCTCTATGCCTGTACTGGGATGGGGGAGAAGTGTGGGGGTCCTTCAGTGGGTTGGGGGCCACTGGACTACCAGGGACACATCTGGGCTTGGATATCAGCATGGTGTGGGTTTGGGAATGGGAAGGGTGATGGCTGGACTGCAGGTTTTATGGAGCGCAATATCTGTCATCGATCATTGATATGGGCAGGGAGGGGAGTTACAGTAGCCTATCAGGGATTCTTGGACAGGATTTACAACTTACGGATCTACGGGCAGGGAAGGGAGACCACTAGACTACCAGGGATTATGGACCAAACATTACATTACAGGGATACGGGCAAGGAGGGGGGTCCACTAGACTACCAGATCAGGTTGTGTTATTTATTATCTCATCAGTGATATTGGGGATTGGGGTGGGGGGACCACTAGACCACTGGGGGTGGTTGTTCCTGTCCTTAGACACTACCACACTTGCAGGGTTCCCAGCGCAATCTGCTGGGTGCATCCCTACAGGCTGCATGCATATAGGGCCATAATGACATGCAAAAAGCCCCACTGCACCTTGCATGCCTAATGGCCGCATTTGTATGTCTGGGGCTGTGAATGCCAACCTTGGGCACAGCGCATCTGGAGATGTGCTGCTCCATCAGTTTCCCAGCCTGACCAGGGGGATGTACCGGCGCATCTTGGGTTGGACACAACTGTGGTATTCACAGAGGGGATGCGCTGAGAGCATCTTCTGTGAATACCACTATTTGGGCTCAGCGCAACTCATTTGTGCTGGGACAACTGAGATGAACCGAGTGCATCTCTTTGTGAATCCCCCCACAATCAGTTCATGACCATTTTACAGTGTTACACAAAAAAGCATTATTAAACCTAAAAAAAAATAATAATAAATTTGCATACTAAGGATGGGCAGGACTCTTCTACTAACCATAACATAAAAAACTTTGATGGTACTGACACTGTTCAGTTCTGCAAGTAATTCAGGAAAAGAATATGTCAGTGAATATACAGCACCATCTGTGTTGATTGCGTTACTGAGTTTATCAGATGTAAAATTGCATTGGGGGGTGTATGGGGATGATCATGTCCTCTGAATCAGTTATGTGAAGAGTGCTTCAGAAGAGTAGCAAACTACCAGCACTTACTTCTGAAGTGGCGGAGCAAATTATTTACACTTCACCTGAAAGGAAAAGTATCATAAAAGTTTATTATCACAAACATAATATGCAGAGGGACAGGGGTTCAGTTACGCAATAGTTCAAAATGAACTTGGAGTTTCAAGAAACAGCTCCCTGAATACAAAAGCAGGGAAAAATTATGTAACTGCAGGAAGCTATTGAGATAATATATCAGAAGAGTGCAATCAAAATGCTAGGTGATGAAAGATCCAAATCAGGATAAAAAAAAACAAAAAAAACAGAACAGGCGAATGAAAAGGCAGATTGACAGGGAGTGGCAAGCACATTCTAAGGTATATCACAAATACTGTAACAACCGTCGGATATATAAGGAATTGTGTTTCTGTGTGTACATGCGTGAGTGTGTGTGGGGGGGGGGGAAGTTGGGTAAAAGGCATTATGTACCAGAGCTGCATCAGTCAACTATGTAAATAAAAAATTAAAAGAATAGAGGCTGAATGTGATATACTTTCATAGAGCACATTATTTGGCAACAAATAACTACACTATCAGCATATGTCCATCAGACACTAAAAAAAAGCAATGATCTCTTTCTCTCTTACTTCAGTCTTTCATTTTATTTATAAAGCGAGTGACTCATATGATGAACTATGATTAAAATAGGGTTAATTACCAGTTTTTGTGTCATCATTGACATAAGTAGTTATTAAATCTGTGACAGTAAGGCATAAACAAAGTACAGAAAAATACCTACAAGAAAGAAATATTTCACTTCCTGGTTGTCAGCTTCTGACAGTTTCAATGGGAATGTGCTACACACAGTGCGAGTCTGGATGATATAATGTAACACATTTTTTTACTTATTGTATTTTATTGAAATCTAGGATTACAAATACCTTTGAGCAGGAACTGCTCGTTTACAAAGGTTCCACGTCGAAGGAATGGGGGGGTATACATACATAGAAAGGTCAACATAGTAATACATAGTTACACAATAAAAAGTAGTAAGAGACTGAGGCTTAGGAAATTCCAGTAATTCAAAATGTGCCAAATGTTAGGTAGCATGACATACCAGCCAAGGGCAATCTTAGAAATAAGTGCTGCAGGTGGGGGTATGCAGGCAGGAAAGCCATTGTCGGAATAGCGAGATCACTGTTTACCTGCCACGCTCACACTCCTGATATGAAAACCAGAACTGTTAAATGGACTTGTCCAGAAACAGCCATATTTACATTTACTGTTGCTTGGCAACATTAAAAATACAAAAAAACAAATGAACACAACAGGTGAGTGGTCAAAAATGTATTCCCAACTATAAATAATTGCATTACACCAATTGTAGGATTTCACTGTTTAATTGATTTTCTGTCATCTTTAATGTATTCATAAGTAGAGATGAGGCAAAGTTTTACTTTGCCTGTGAATTATCTGGGAAGTTGACATATTCACCTCCGTGGATCAATTTACAAAGTTGTCCTCTGAAGCGATAATTCACCATTTGTAACTTTGCCTTGCTTTTGCTTTTTTTTTAAGTGCAAATTGCACTTAACCCCCCCCAAAGGAAGGAGAAGTTACAAATTCCAACACAACCCTCAAATAACTGGTGTCTAGAGCCCCCCCCCATTTGCCAGCCACAATGTTGTTTTTTTATAAATTAATTAAATCCCTGGTGTCTAGTGTCCCTTCCCCTGCCGATCGCCGGCCGCAGTGTAAAAACATATATGTATATATAATATATACCAGTATACTTAGAGTGAAAGGTAACTTCTATGTTAAACCTGAATTTGTGAATGTTAATAACTTTGAAACTGTACAACAGATTTGCATGAAATTTGGCATTGATAATGTCTAGTGGTAGGTCTCTTGGCCTGCCAGATTCTGTGGGAATCTGTTTTGTGGTTTCTGAGATGTGGAGTGTTGACAAAACAGAAAAAAACATGTTTTTTTTTCGCATTTCTTTGTCCACCTGGATCTCAGAAACGGCTTCAAGTTGTGGTCTGAAGTTTTCAGGGTAGAAAGCCTTTGCCTCACAGATGTGTCGTTTGAAGGTTTGGTGAAAAAATATTAATCTGTTCAAAAGTTATTAAACTTTAAATGTTCCCATTATAGCCCATGGGAAAAATATATGATCTGAAAATGAAAGCAGGTAGACAGACCCAAAAACCAGTTTCTTTGCTACTTTCATAGCAAAAAAACGTTTAGGACTTTTGGGCTGAAATTTGCAGAGTGGCAAGCCCTTATCTCATAGATGTATCCTTTGCTGGTTTGGTGATGAAATGGATACCGGTTCCATAGTTACAGCACTCCAAATTTGCGAATTTTCCCATAGGATAACATTGTGGTGTTCATGGCCCCTTTTGACAGCTATATCTCGAAAATAGTTTTGAGATACAAATTTTTTGGTAAGCACAGCTTAAGCATGCATGGAGGTGGCCAGTCCATGAGTACAACTGTGAAGACATTTTTTTTTAAAGTTCCTATGGTTCCTGAGAAATTGCAACTTTTTCAGCACAAGGGTTACTTGGAATGGCTCTAGGAGTGTGCTAGGCCCCTGCGCTCCGACATTTGGATCCCATTATGCAATAATGAGAGTGCAGGGCCCTACCACACGGATATGTGATATCATTAAAATATCAGTACACATATGTATAGATGGGAGTGCAGCTCCAAAATGGAAATCAGAGACAATTACAAAATGTATGCATGATGGGAGAGCAGGGCACCACAACCACATACAAATAACATTAACACTTTCTCAAAAAAAAGGGAAATTCATTGCAAAAAACGTCATTAATGTATCCATTAGGGTTGTCATTAGAGTGACAAAAGTTTGGAAATTTGATGTTAGCTGGGCTTAACTCTCACCCCATTGTCCTATACTGTACCACTCAGCTTCCTTACAAATGGAATGGGGTGAGAGTTATGGCTGGCAACCAAGGTACACCCTGACGCCTGTTGGTGTGTGGAGAGGGGTGGAGGGAAGGGAGGGTTGTTAATCCTAACACCGAATTTCCAAACTTTGTCACTGTAATGAGAACCCTAACTGATGCATTAATGAAGTTTTTTGCAATGAAGTATATATACTGTATATATATATATATATAAAAGACAAAGAACCTCTGTGCACAAACACTGAGGCAAGGGTCACCCAAAGGGCATTTGGCTGGGAAGCCAAGTTTCAAGAAAATACAAAATCACACATGCCCCCACAATGCAAAGCATCATGGGCTACATATGTAAATCACCACAGAATGTTATGCTGGTCCAACTTTAAGCAAAATTGCATGGTGCCGGAAAGGCTCTCACACAGTTTGCAAAGGTGCTAACAGAAGACATAGACACGTGTTTCGTCCTACCAGGACATAGGGTAGCTGGTCCATTCCACTGGGGTGTCAAACAGATGAGGCATACTGATGAGTCCTGGTAGGATGAAACACGTGTCTATGTCTTCTGTTAGCACCCTTTGCAAACTGTGTGAGAGGCCTTCAGGCACCATGCAATTCTGCTTAAAGTTGGACCAGCATAACATTCTGTGGTGATTTGCATATGTAGCCCATGATGCTTTGCATTGTGGGGGCATGTGTGATTTTGTATTTTATATATATATGTTGTTGGCACCCTTTGCAAACTGTGTGAGAGGCCTTTCGGCACCATGCATTTCTGCTTAAAGTTGAACCAGCATAATATTCTGTGGTGATTTGCATATGCAGCCTATGATGCTTTTGCATTGTGGGGGCATGTGTGATTTTGTATTTCTTTGAAACTTAGCTTCCCAGCCAAATGCCATTTTGGGTAACTATTGCCTCAGTGCTTGCACATAGAGGTTCTTTGTCATATATATATATATATATATATATATATATATATATATATATATACACACACACGTACAATAGGGGTAGGAGCTTGAGCTTCTAGAGTTTGATAAATGGAGATATCTTCATTGGAGTGTGATAAATGACAATGCCATCACTACTGTGATGATAAATGCCATTTATCCATATTGTGCTGATGTCACCACTTACTCACTACAACCTGCATTCTAAATGAAACTGCTTTATCAATTTTTCTTTCTCACTAAGGCCTTAAGGTTACACAATTAACATTGCAAATGTCATTAGAGTGACAAAAGTTTGGAAATTCGATGTTAGTTGAGCCTAACTCTCACCCCATTGTCCTATACTGTACCACTCAGCTTTCTTGCAAATGGAATGGGTGAGAGTTAGCACCGACCACCCCAAGGCACACCCATAGGCTATAATGAAAAATGTTAAAGTTTAATAACTTTTGAACAGATTAATATTTTTTCACCAAACCTTCAAAAGGCACATCTGTGAGGAAAGGCTTTCTACCCCTTACAAATGAAGGGTTAGCAGGGAGGGGTTAGAAAGTAAGTAAACACGACAGGCAGACTAGATGGACCTCAAGGTCCTCTTCTGCCATCACATTCTATGTTTCTAAGACACTCATCTGCGTCCCATAGTGTTTCTGACACTCCCAGCCCATTACTATCCTAATCTCAGCTTCGCTACATTCTGCATTCTAAATGACACTGCTTCACAAAACAGTGTGTTCTCACTGCTACCTGAAACTAACTCAATTAGCATTGCAAAGGACACTCAGCTGTTTCCCATAGTGTTTCTCAAACTCCTAGCTCATTACGATGCTACTCTCAGCTTTATTACAGCCTGCATTCTAAATGACACTGCTTTACAAAACAGTTTGTTTCTCACTCCTACCTACAACTAACTCAATTAGCATTACAAAGGATACTCAGCTGTTTCCCATAGTGTTTCTGAGACTCCCAGCCCATTAAGAAAAACTCTCACACACTCAGACTACACACAAAGAGCAGACAGCACACAGAAACAGGAAAAGAACATAGAAAAACATAACAATACTTCTGAAGCTCCTACCCCCCCCATTGCATAAATAGCACACATGATGTGCAGATCATGTGCTATGGAAAATATTCTCACTCCTGCAGAGTGAGCTCTGATACTCATGAGTGCCGTGATCACACTCCTGCCCATCATGTCTCCTCTCTCTCTCTCTCTCTATATATATATATATATATACAGTATATATATATATATATATATACAGTGAAGCCCACCAGGATGAAGTGCAACACTGCAGAATTCTGCAGTAGAGTTATTGCAGCAAACAATGCAATTTCAGTGGGAGTTAATCGCTTTTGTCATGCAGTAAACCTGTGACACTGTGCTTCATCCTAGGGGGCTTCACTATATATATATATATATATATATAAAATCTCATTCCATGGTGTCTAGTGCCCCTCCCCGCCGATCACCAGCCACAATTTGTTTTATAAATTAATTAAATCCCTGGTGTCTAATAGTTCCCCCGCAGATCGCTGGCCAGTGAACCACGGTGTAAAATATATATTTGAATAAGTCCCTGGTTGTAGTGGACCCCACCCCATCAGGGAATGCCCACCACTTTAGCCCCCCCACCATGATCCCAACACTGAGCAGGCCACTGGCATAGCCATTCACTCACCTCCACACCTGGCAGCCTGACTGAGCTCTCTCAATGAATTTGTACATACGTGCAGCATGTGCTCATTCATTGAGAGAGCTCAGTCAGGCTGCCAGTTGTGGAGGTGAGTGGAGGATTGTGCCAGTGGCCTGCTCTGGGTCAGGGTGGAGGGGGAGTTGGGTAGTAGCACTGGTGGGACATTTCCTGATGGGGTAGGGGGGTCCACTAGACACCAGGGATTTAATTTCAAATATATAATTTTTACATTGCCACTAGACACCAGGGATTTAATTCAGTTATATAAAAAATTGTGGTTGGTGATTAGTGGGGGGCACTAGACACCAGGGACTTAATTCAGTTTAAAAAAACTTGTGGCTGGCAATTGGCGGGAAGGGGCCACTAGACACCAGGGATTTAATTCAGTTATAAAAAATTGTATGCGATTGGTGGGTGGGGTACTAGGCACCAGGAATGAGATTTAGTATATATATCTATATATATATAGATATATATATATATATATATATATCTATATATATATATAGATATATATATATATATTTAAACCGGGCCCCGCGATTGGCAGGATTTAATTTAACATATACATTTTACATTGGGGCTGGCTATCGGTGGGGGGACCACTGGACACCAGGGATTTAGTATATAACCTCTTTTTTATTGTGGGCAGTGGGGGGGAGGGATACTAATACATCAGGCAGGGAAGTTTGTGTGTGAAGTGTGAAATTTCACCTGTGAAATTGCACACTTTGCATTCGATTCAGTGTTCTGTGAATTGGCAAATTTCACAAATTGCACTTTGCCAATTGAACTCAGTTCACAAAATATTTTGTGGAGCAAATTTTTCAGACTTCGCATATCACTATTCACAAGTGACATTGAAGAGGAGCTGGAGGAGAAAGTGTCCCCCTTTGCATATGACACAAAGATCTGCAATAGGGTAGACACAGCAGGGTGTGTGTGTGGAAAGAATGAGAAGGGACCTGGACAAGCTGAAGGATTGATCAAATGTATGACAGTTGAGATTCAATGCAAAGAAGTGCAAAATTATGCACTTAGGTCACAGGAACCCGAGACAGGAGTACTCAGTGTTGGGGGTGGGGTCCTGTTGGCCATCAAACAGGAGAGGGATCTCGGAATAATTATATCTGAGGACCTAAAGTTGGGTGGACAGTGTGAGAAGGTGGTTAGAAGGGCCAGCGGGAAGTTGGGATGCATAGGGAGGGGCATCACAAGCAGAAAATAGGAGGTGATGATGCCACTATAGAGATCACTAGTGAGACATCATCTGGAGTATAGTGTCCGGTTTTGGAGGCGGCATCTCAGGAAGAACATAGACAGAGTGGAGGCAGTCTAAAGAAGGACTACAAAAATGGTACAGAGGTTGCACCAGAAATCATATGGGAGAGGCTGAAATACCTTAATATGTATTTTCTAGAGATGTAAAGAGAGAGGGAAGGCATGCTAGAGACGTATACATAACTTAAAGGTATCAATAAGGTACAGGAAGGTAGCATCTTTCAGAAAAGAATATGGACAAGAACTAGGGGACATGAGATGAAGTTAAAGGGAGGAAAATCAGGGGTAATGTGACGAAGTATTTCTTTACAGAGAGGGTGGTAAATGCTTGGAACAGCCTCCCTGCAGGGGTGGTAGGGGCAAAAACAGAGGAGGAATTCAAAAATGCATGGGGCACACACACTTACACGTGGGAACCCTAGAAAAAAGGATGAGTAGGAAAGCTGCAGATCACCTATAGTCTGTAGCCTAAGTTAAAGGTAGAAAAATGGGCAGACTAGATGGGACAGGTGGTCCTTGTCTGCCGACAAATTCTACATATCTGTGTATCTACTACCTAGCTGCACAGACCACAACCACACACATAATCTCTTCAGTAAGACAAGACATGCAGTCTAGATGGTATGCACTTGAACAGCACCTCCCTCCCAACTCTCCAGTTTACCTTGCCATTTGTGAGAATTTCCCTGGCTCTTAAAGGGCAGATCAATAACCCCTGAACTAAGCATACCCTAGGGATCCTTGAGCAACTTCACTTTCCCAAAAGTATTTAAGATATAGGTTTTTGGACCTGGAAAGCCTTGTGGATTACACAATATGACCAGCTTTTAGAGAGAGGGGAATGTTTACTTATCAGCCATCTTAAAAACACCTTTGCCTTTCCAGCCAGAGACACCTTTTGCTTCTTTTAGGTGCTTCACTATTTATCGAGTGAGGACGGATAGGGAACAGCAGCCAGAGAACAGACAAAGCTAGAAGCATTTCTATACCAGACAGTACAACTCACTCAGAGGAGTAAATGTATCTCCTAGGCCTATAATGTATTGATCATCTCCTCTAAACTACCCACTGCTGCTCTGACAACAAAATAGGAAGAAAAAACTAACATAGAAATATCAGAGAAATGGGTTCAGATTTGGGAAAAAGGATGGGAAACTACCTCCTCACCCAGGAAGAGGGAGTTCAGATGGTATATTGTAACATGATTCTTTCATAACCTCTGCACTGCAAAGTCACTTTAGATCTGCTTGCTCAGAACACTGCTGTAGGGTAGGGGCTCTACAGCCCTAGGGAACCATTTTTGCATTATTCTGGAATTGTGACAGGTTAACACCTTATAGGACACAAATTAGTAGTGAAATTGGAAAATTACTATGGACTGAGTGTCCTACAACATTCCAGACACATGGACTGTGATTCCCACCCACTGGACAGAGGGGCAGTAAGCCCAGGGAACTCTGTAGCGTCATGAGTTTAGTGGCTCTGAAAGGGATAATGGTGAGATGGCTATCTCCAACACCCTCTAGAGTAGTGGAATGGGTGAAATGCATGTCCACTATACAAAAGATAGAATGTATCACTGCAGACCTCCAGCTAACCAACAGTTGATTGGATGGCAGACTGATAGGTTGCCCCTTCTGGAAGGTGAGTAGTTAGATAATTGAGTTTTACAAAGGGGCAGGAGAACACCAACAATTGCCCCCTCGTTCACTATCAGCAAGTGGTCCCACATCAGCCTGCATTTAAACAACGTGGTTTATATCCCCCTCACCTGGACTGAAGGACTGCTTCCAGTCATGCTCCTGGACTTCCACTGTACTCTGCCTTGAATTCAACTCTGCCCATCAAACTGAAATGTGGCCATCAACCCTCCCTGGCTCACTCAGCCCTCATGGCTGCAACAGTGCTTACTCCCAACTGTGGCTTCTCTTCTGACTGCCCACGATCTTGGCCTCCTTGCTTCTGGCCGCCCAAACTTCTGACAGACCAAATAGCTCCTGGCTGCATCAAGAGACCACCTGCTCCACCTTTGCTCCACATTGCAGCTTTACATGTGCAGCAGCAGCCCTCTCAAACACAGCCATGCACACCCAGAGGGAATGTCTGCCACCACACCAACAGCAGGACTGTGGCCCCAGCTTACTAGTGCTAGAGATGAACAAAGCCCCACTTTCCTGCTGAGCCATTCTGCTGCATACAAACAGCAGCTCAGTACTACTTGGCCATGGTGCTCATGGCAATAAACAAAAAAAGGGGGCATTCAAATTAAATAAATCAACGGCGCAACAGAAGCCCAGTAAGGACCACAAATGAATAAAGTGGGGCACAAAACACAGAGGCAGCAAGGCAACACAATGGGTCACAACAGGGTAAAGTAACCTTTCAGGGCCAAATAAATAACCAGTACCAATTTCACTTAACTGCAGAGGCAGCAAAAGACCAAGCTGGGCTCAGTCAACAAATTAAGCAGATGGACACTCTGGGAGCTAAACAAAGAAGCATTTCTATTTGTAGGAGAACATGCCAGAGTGGTTGTGGAAACATTACTGTGTTAAATGCAAGCATTACATGTTGTTGACACTGCAGTATTAGAGACTCTGCAGCAGGCTGCTCTATTTCCACCAGCCAGCTTGCCAGGTTCAGGTGGTTTTACCTATTTTGATAGCACTGCATTCTTCAACAGACAATTGTGGGGTGGCAAGGCCTTTTCCACGTGATATGTAATACTGTAAGCCAGTCTTTATAAATCATTTGTGGAATAATATGAACATATGAAAGAGCCAGCAGAAAAGGCCAAATTAATCTATCGAGCCTGCTTGTTGGTAATGCAATGTCACTGGCTTACACCACTGACACTACACCCTCCTCCCCGTCACTCTCTCCTCCATAACTTCCCCTTCACAGTCCCCTGTTTTTTCCTCTGTGCCTATCTGAGGCCCTTTTAAAGCTACCCACTGTCTTCTGTGAGACCACATCCTCTAGCAATACATTCCATAGATCCACCACCCTTTCTGAGAAAAAATGTTTCCTTACATCTCTTCTGAACTAACCCTCTACCAATTTCAACCTGTGCCCCCTTGTGGTTTTATAGTCACTTAGCTTGAAGAGACCTTTCCTAGCCACTCTATTTATTCCCTTCAGGTATTTAAAGGTCTCTATCATATCCCACCTTGCTCTTCTCTCTTCCAGGGAGTACATTCCCAGGGTTCCCAGCCTCTCTTCATAAGATTTTCCCTGTTGTCCCCTGATTATCTTGGTTGCCCTCCATTGTACCCACTTCAACAAGCTGATGTCCTTCTTAAGATATGGGGTCTAGAACCTTATCCCATATTCTAGGTGTGGTCTCACCAGTGACCAGTACAAGAGCAGTATAACCTAACTCCACCTACTGTTGAAACCCCTGGGTATACACCCCAACATCTTGTTTACCTTAGCTGCAGACCTTCTGCATTGCTACAATAATGCTACAGTCTGAGTGAGAATGAATCACTGTCATGTTTTTTCAATCAGTGCAGCAATTGGGGAAGGGACTTTTTGGGGGCGATGTGGGGCAGGGTGATCAGGACACTGATCAGCTGTGTACTGGGAGGCATCATATAGATCCAATAAAAGAGCCACCCTATAATTAGGTCATATTTTTCCTTTGAACTACACAATGTTTCCACCCAGCAAGCCAGAACATTGTCATGAGCAGCCTGGCTGATAATTGTTGTGACACTGACAAGCCCCTTAAAGGCTGCTCTGCATTGGATTGACAGTGACACACCTCTCAAAACCCACTCTCAAAACAATATGTTCTCTGGCACTGGTGCACAGTGAACATGCTAGAACTGGTACATTATTGTAACCAGCAGCCATCAGGTAGAGATAACTTGGGACTCTTGTTTCTTCAGGGGAAATTATCCCTGTCATGATGCAAAAATGGTGCAAAATTGAAATAGCTCAATTTCCAAAACAGTGATGTGTAGAGATGTGTGTATCCACTTAATGTGGCACTACAATGTAAGTGGATTCCAGTTGAGAAAAAATAAAGTGAGGCAGTCATTGCTAGCAGAAGGCACTTACTGCTGAAATATTTACTGTAGTTGAGTGGTTGCAGGCTCTCTTCACAACCCTTGTTGCCATATGTGAAAGCATTGTGGTGCAGTTTAAAAGGAAAAATAAATGATTTTCTTCATATACCCACATATCTTACAAAGGGTAGCAGTAATATATATATATTTGTTTATTGGAAATTACTCCAACCAGGATAGCCATCAAGACACAGCATCTTGTTTTAATGTGGGTCACAGGGAGGATAGCAGCAGTCAGCAGATTAGCATAGTCCACCAAGAATAGCCACATACAGGCTAAAGAATACATGGAAAACCAAAAAGCTCTAAAGATGAGTGCATACAAACAGTAATCAAAACAAGCTAACAAACGGGGTTCGCTTCAAACAAAAAGCATGAACATTGCTATGCAGCACGATCATGGTCATATAGATGGGTATTCTGGACCAAAACAAACGCATGGAGTTCTGGAGAGGGAGTTTGTTCAGGTAACTAGTACTGTAAATGCAAAGACCTTTCTACCAAATTCATACTTCATCCCAGTAACAAGGAAGGTAAGTGCTGCTGTAGAATGGCGTGAGTAGGCCCTGCTTCACTATGTGAGAAGGCTAGGAGATACTCAGGGGCTTTTCCTTGTGTGCAGTTGTATCATAAAGATTGCCAGTGGTAGTCACATCTGCTTGAGGGACTTGTCTAGTTAAGGCAAAGCAACGCAAAGCAATTTTATTTGTTTGACACTTTTGCCAGATGCTCAGAGCAACTTACAGAAATTAAAATCACTGAACATTTAAATAAAACATATAAATGTAAAAAATAAAACAGTAAACAACATTAATGAAAGAATAAATTAGTTTAGGAAGGCATGTGAAAGGAGAAAGGATTCAGTTGCTGCTTAAAAGTCATCACTGTGCAAGCAGATCTAAATCCCTCCAACAAAGAATTCCAGTGGAGAGGGGCAGCAACCCCAAAGGACCCATCTTCAGTAATGGGGAACCTTGCACAAGCCTGCACTGGTGGACTGGAGAGAGCAGGTGAGCATGTAGGACATCATGAGATTTTTCACGTAGCTTGGGTCAAAACTGTATGTGACCTTGAAGGTTAACAAACATATCTTAAAAGGTTGTACACCACTGCATAGGCAGCCAGTGCAAACTGTGCAGCACTGGTGTAATGTGGTCCCTTTGAGAAGTTCCCATCACTAGTTACTCTGCAGCATTCTGGACTAACAGTAGGCATTGTATCAAACCTCCAGATAGCCCTAAGGAAAAAGCAGTCTGGAGGTGACAAAGGTGTGGACTATCGTCACCAAGATGCCTTGGGCAAGATATGACTTGATTCATGTGGTATTACGAAGACGGTAAAAAATGCTCCTCACTACCGCTGACACCTGATGTTCTAGTGTCAGCTTGCAGTGCACAACAATGCCCAGATTCTTCAACATGTCCACAGCTTGAAGTGACTGACCAGTCACAGATGGTAAAAGAAAGCCACTGCTCATCATTGCCAATCCATGTCGATCTAGATCAATAATCATAAACTCTGTCTTTCCTCGGTTGAGACAGAGCCAGTTGGAAGCCATCCAGTCATTAATTCTTGTAGACACTGCCCAAGCACTGAAGCCACATTTTAACCCATCAATAGTACAAGACACAATACAGCTGAGTGTTATTTGCTCAGTAGATACTGTCTAATGATCTCAGCCAATAGCAACATGTATGCAGCAAACAACAAAGGTGCCAAGATCAAACCTTGTGGAACCCTACAAGATACCACAGCTACCCCTGAGATGTAATTATCTAGGGCTACCTGCTGAAATCTCCCAGTAATGTAGGATTTGAAGCAGCCCAACACCATCCTAGTGAGTGAGGCTGGACATACAGCAGACAATGATGGGTAGACCAGTCACAGGAGAGGATGAACCTACACATCTTGCTGGATCTCAATATGCATTCCACGGAGAAGAGGAGGCTAGGATATGATAGCGACTTTCAAATACCTTAAGGGTATAAATAAGGTACAACAGGGTATCATCTTTAAAAAAAAATATGTTCAAGAACAAGGGATCATGATATGAAAATAGAGGGGGGTAGACTTACGGGTTACATAAGAAAGTATTTTTTCACAGAAAGGTTAGTGGAACCATGCAACAGTCAGTTCCGGGTGTTAATATCACCCACAAAATAAAGTGGGACATGATATCGCGGTCAGGATATCGTGGGCATAGACATTGCATGGCAAAAACATCACAGGCAGTTATATTGAGAGTCAGCAGCCCACGGTGTACTGCAAGACCCCATGGTGCCCCCACAAACATGAGAGGAGGGAAGTGAACACTCAGGTGCAAAGCATGGGGAGGGGACAGTAGGAACACTGCAAGGGACAGCAGCAGCACTGCTCCTGGTGCCTGCTACCAGTGACTGGAAGTGCCTCTGGCACCCCTGCACCCCAGTCCATCACAGTCCCACCACTGCCATCTGTGCATTGCCACCTGTGATGGCCTTGGTGGTGTGGGTTGCTATGATACTCCTGTGTCTGTGGTGACATGCCTATACCAACTCGCTGCCTCTGGGGTTGCTGCTGAATTTGGGCCTGCCCTTACATCTGTTGGGCATTGCGCTGCAGTTGGTGAGATGAGCACACAGACTAGACAAAGGTAGGTGTCCTCCTTGGGGTAGGGGCACCACGGCAATGGGCAGCATTGACCATAGCTAGGTGATGCAGATTGTCAGTTTGCTGGTGTCGGTGTCTGTGTTTGGGGACCCACAGGACAAAGGGGGTGCAAGGGTGCCAGAAGCACTTCCAGTCACTGGTAGCAGGCACCGGCAGCTGTGCTGCTGCTGTCCCTTGAGGTGTTCCTGCTGTGCTGTCCCCAAACTTTGCATCTGAATGTCCTCTTCCCTCCTCTCATGTTTGTGGGGACACCATGTGGTCTGGTAGCACACTGCGGGCTGATGACTCACAGTATTACTGCCTGTGATGTTTTTGCCATGCGATGTCTATGCCCGCGATGTTCTGATCATGATATTGTGTCCTGCTTTATTTTGCAGGCAATATTAACACCCAGAACACAACAGCCCCCTGGCAGAGATTGTAGGAGCAAAAATGGTAGGGGAATTCAAAAACACATGGGCCCGACATAAAGGAATTCTAGCAATAGGAAAGAGAGGGTAAGTAGCAGATTATTTAGGATCTGCGGTATATGAAACAGGCAGAGAAAATGGGCAGACTAGGTGGGCAAAGTAGTTCTTATCTGCCATCAAATTCTACAGTATGTTTCTGTGTTTCTATGTTACAAACAATTCAGTGACAGCAGAATGGTTTTTTTAACACAGTGGAATATGATATCTCTATAGTCAATGGACAGGGGTTCACCCATACCTGAGTGCAGCTGAAACTCACATCATCAAAAAACGCACTGCACAGAGACCCCAAAAGTGCACAGTCAAAAACTGTGTTAATATTAAATAAACTAACTCCAAACCATGCATGCTGTTTTGACCACATGGTTTTCAACCACGCGGCTCTTTTTTCATGATCTTGATGGGATACCATGGAGAGGATCAGGAAGTGGGAGACTCCCTGCTTCCTTATGTCAGCACTGAGGCAGAGTTGAGACCAGTAGAGAAAGATGAGCTGGGGCCATACCTCTCAACTGCTATGAATTTCACATAGTGTTATGATTTTCACACTCAAATTTATACTGGCTCCACATAGGTTTACTGATGTTCTTAATAATGTTAGAGCCATTTCTGTACTCATAAACTATTAAACCATTAAACTAAGTTAATAGAAACATTTCTTATTACTGACTCTATGGGGCCCACTATTTGTAGACATATTATTCTTTAAAATAAGAAAGTGCTCCACATTCTGACCATCTGCTATGATTCTTGAATGCCAGTGCTATGATTTTTAATGTTGAGAGGTTGAGAGGTATGGCTGGGGCCCTACAGTTATTAAGATGTAATTAACATGCTTACTGTATATAAGTGATACATCAAAGCCAGATTCCCAGATGAACACATTGACTTGCTCAGTAATGTTGCCATCTGATGTTATGATTGCGAGTAGATCAGCTGAATGAATTAGTGCATTAAGGATCAGGTGGTTGTTGATGAACAGGAGGAGGCTCATAGGAAGGTGGCACAGGACGCAGCAGGGAAAGGAAGCAGCTCCTGGTGGGGGACTCAGTTATCAGGGGGATAGAACTGGGGGGGGCAAAGGAAAGTGAAACAAGGTGCCTGCATGGCGCCATGGCTTGGAGGCACAGGAAGAGGATTCTAAAGATCACAACAGCAGCTGCACAGGAGACAGTGCTGGATGTCAATGTCCACCTACAGTATGGACAAATGACTTGGCCACGCATGGGATTAGAGCAGTGCAGGAGGAGATTGTGGAGTTGGGAATGACCTTAGACAAGTAGCTCATATAGTATCCTTCTCAGAGGTGCTGCCTGTCTATAGCATGGGAGAGGCCAGGGTACTCCGCACCATGCGGTTCAATGAACGGTTGAAGAACTCGTGTAGTGCACAAGGTTTTGGCTTCATTGGGGACTTGAGTTCCACCTGGAGGGATACCCACCTATATGGGCATGATGGTCTGCATCTGTCCAGGAAAGGAACCAGTCTCCTCAGTGATTGGTTTAAATGCTTCATTGGCAAACTTTTAAACTAACCAAGGAGGGAGGCACTGATAAGCAACAGGGAATCCCCAGCATCCTCCTCCAAAACAGGGTACTGAATGAGGTAAAGACTAAGGTAGAAAGGTCAGTAGGGAGCAGGACTGGGGCAAACGGAGAAAGCAAAGTCAGTAATGGCAGGGATGGGGCTACAAGAGGAAAAGCCATCAAAAAATGGAGCGTAACAAGTACCGATGCCCATAGTCTGGGTAACAAACTTCCTGAACTAGTGGCCTTGATGGAAGAGGAACATCTGGATGTCATGGCAATCACAGAAACATGGTACACACAGAACCATGACTGGGATGTAAACATACCAGGGTACACTATCTACAGGAGGGACAGAGAGGGTAAAGAGGAGGTGGAGTAGCTCTCTATATAAGGGAAGGAATCAAAGCAACAGAACAAAAGGGTAAATAGGGAGGAGAGGAAGCACTGTGGGTCAACTTGGAGACAGGCAATGGCACCACAATCTGCACAGGGATTGTATACAGACCCCCATCTCAGGGGGAGAAAATGGACAAGGAAATGATAGAAGACATCCTTAAAATGGCAGAAAAAGAAGAGATATTGTTGATGGAGGATCTGAATATGCCAGATGTTAACTGGAGTACATTTTCTGAGGCCACTTCAAAGAGCAGAGCCATTCTAGATGACCTCCAGGGGGCATACCTTAGACAACTAGTATTGGAACCCACTTGAGAAGGAGCAATCTTAGACCTGGTACTCTCAAATGGAGATGGAGAGAGGATCACAGATGTAGATGTGGGTAGCCATCTGAGAACTAGCAACCATCGAACAGTATGGTTCATGATAAACACAGCAGTAGAGCCAAGCCATACAAAGGCAAAGGTCCTGGACTTTAGAAGGGCTGACTTTGCCAAAATGGGTGAGTGTCTAAGGAATGCACTACCAAATGGGCAGGAAGGAGGGGTGGAAGAACAATGGGGAATAATCAAAACTGCCATCACTAAGGCAACAAGCCTTTGTGTGAAGTAAATAAACAAAACAAAACAATGTAAAAACCACTATGGTTCTCAAAGGTGGTGGCAGGGAAGGTTAAGGAGGAAAAGATAGCATTCAGGAAGTACAAGGAATCACAGAAGGAGCAGGACAGAGAACTGTATCAGTTAAAGCAGAAGGAAACAGGGAAGGTAGTTAGAACAATAAAGGCCAAAACCGAGGAAAAGATAGCCAACTCAGTTAAGAAGGGGGATAAAACCTTTTATAGGTACATCAGGAGAGAAGGAAGATCAAGGAGGGATAGTGAGGCTTAATAAAGGGAGGGGAGGGTGGGGTGGGCAGAGGGTGACTGTGAAAAGGCAGAGATACTAAACAAATATTTTGCTCAGTATTCACAAGTGATGAAGGGTAGGTACCTAAACCAAACAACAGAAACACTCATGATAGGGGTATTGATACAAGCCCATTCACAAAAGACAGAGTTCTGAAAGAACTCTTAAAACTGAAGGTGGACAAAGCAATGGGGCCTGATGGGATTCATCCCATAATTCTAAAAGAACTAAGGGTAGAACTAGTGACACCACTGACTGCCCTGTTTAACAAATCATGGGAGGATGGGGTGGTACCTGAGGACTGGAGGAAGATAAATGTGATTCTACTTCACAAATGTGGAAGCAGGGCAGAGGCAGGAAACTGCAGACATGTTAGTTTGACCTCAGTGATAGGGAAAATGATGAAATCATTTCTGAAGGAAAGAATTGTTGAGTACCTAGAGGCCAGAGGGGCACAGGACCCAAGGCAGCATGGATTCACAGCAGGAAGGTCATGTCAGTCGAATCTAATAGATTTCTTTGACTGGGTGACCAAAGTAGTAGATCAGGGAGGGGCTGTGGACATGGCCTACCTAGACTTCAGCAAGGCATTTGACACAGTCCCACACAAAAGAGTAATATACAAGTTAGCCAGCCTAGGAGTGGGTCCCAAGATGGTAGCCTGGTTAAAAATTTGGCTGGAGAACAGGACACAGAGGGCAACAGTAAACATAGTCCACTCAGAAGAAAGAAGGGTTATTAGTGTGGTACCCCAGGGTTCAGTTCTAGGACCAGTCCTCTTCAATGTCTTTATAAGTGATATTGCAGAGGGACTGGAAGGAAAAGTATGTCTCTTTGCAGACGACACAAAGATCTGCAACAGGGTTAATACACAAGGTGAGGTGGAAAGGATGAGAAGGGACTTGGCAAGGTTGGAGAAATGGTCAAACATATGGCAGCTTAGATTCAGTGCTAAGAAGTGAAAAATAATGCACCTGGGAAATAAAAACCCAGGGGAAGAGTACACTATGGGGGTGAGAAACTAACAACAACAAAAATGGAAAGGGACCTGGGGGTAGTCATATCAGATGACCTAAAGGTGACAAGCAATGTGAGAGGGCAGTAAGGAGGGCTGGGGTGGTACTGGGATGTATAGGAAGAGGAATCACCAGTAGACAACAGGAAGTTGTTATCCCTCTGTACAGACAGTTGGTGAGACCCCATTTGGAGTACTGTGTGCAGTTCTGGAGACACAATCTCCACAAGAACATAGACAGGATGGAAGCAGTCCAGAGAAGGGCAACTAAAATGTGCAGGGACTGCACCAGCAGACATATGAAGAGAGACTTAAGGAGCTTAATATATATATCCTCGAGGAAAGGAGGGATGGGGGGACATGATGGAAACTTTCAAGTACCTCAAGGGAATCAACAAAGTCCAACAGGGTAGCATCTTTCAGAAAAAGAGATGAGCAAGAACAAGGGGGCACAATTTGAAGATAGAAGGGTGATGACTCAGAGGTAATGTAAGGAAGTATTTTTTCATGGAGAGGGATGTGGATGCATGGAGCAGCCTTCCTGTGGAGGTTGTGGAGTCAAAAACAGTGGGGGAATTCAAGAACGCTTGGGACAGACATAAGGCAATTCTAGGGGGTTGGGGGTAGGAGGAAGTAAGCTGTTGATCAACTAGAATCTGCAGCTTATCCATTAGGTAGGGAAATGAGCAGACTGGGTGGGCCAAGCGGTCCTTATCTGCTGTCAAATTCTATGTTTCTATGTAAAATCAGATTAGAGCACTTTAACAAAACTTTCTGACTGGTTTAAAGAGCTTTAACAAGAGTTCATAACTTAACACATCTGCAGTTGAAACACTCTGTTCCTACAATTAATCAGCTATTGAATTCATTTGGAAATACAGTCAGAAAAAGTTTGTAATTGTGCCTGAGCAGTAACAGTGTTTTAGAATTTGTGGAATTTCTCATCTTTCTAGCTCTAAACGTAGTGGGAAAGGGAATTGACTACTTCATTTGAATATTTCCGAGTGCCAGTTTTATGACTCTATATGCACTCTGTTTTGTTCACAGTATGGGTGTGTGTCCAGAAAACTTGGGTCCAATTATGTGAGCCTGTAGCTCAGTGGATAGACCACTGGGGAAGTATTCTGAGGGCATGGGTGCAATTCCCAGTAGGTCATATTATTTCTTTCTCACTACAATATGTAATTTAAATTGCTTAGCAGTGGCTAATACTGAACCAAAAACAGCTAATTATCATCAAATAAATGCAGATTGACTCCATTGTTAAACAACGAGTACTGTACAACATTTTAATTTTGCTATAGGAAATTTGGGCCGAATTCATGTTTCCTCATCCATGAAGTTTTGTGAACTTTCTGCAAAATGTTAGTAAAACTATGCCAAATTTAATTTTCACATTATGGCAGTTTAAAACTTTAATATTCATGTACCTTGGTTTTTGGTAGGTGCCAGTTTGGGACAAACAATGTGGTGAGCTTTCCCAATAAAATATTTTTAGCTTTCAGCTGAGACCTTGCCACTTCTTCAAACAGGGTTTTAACAAATTTGTCTGACATTTCTGACACTTCCTTTATCACCAAAATTGTAATATGATTTCTTCATTGTCTGGGCTCTTGCTCCTCTAATCTCTCTTTCAGGTTTGGTACCCTTTTCTGTAATGTAAGACATTCCTCTCTATCTACTTTTATAAAAGTTTTTCAACCTTATAAGATTTTCCACACAGTTCTGTCGATAAGTTTTTCATTGATAATGCAAGCACAAGTTCACGTGGTGATGCAGTGGTACAAAAAGCTTCAAGTACCTCTCCATTCTCATGATCTTTCTTCTGTAATTTCTTTTTATTTTCTTTTTGTTTGTCAGACATTATAGAGTGGGTCTAGTCCTACACAGCAACTGTGCACAGCACATGAAAAAACAAGTACTGAGAAATAAAACTATGACTTTTTTGTTTTACTTTTAAAATAAAAAAAACTACTGATGGGAGAGGGACCTGAATTAGAAATAACAGTTTTTGACCTACAGTGAAGTGCCATGGAGGCTTGCAAAAACACATCCTACTTTGATGCTGACATCATTCAAACTCTGCTCTTGAAATGTGTCTAACATAAAATATTGTATTATGTTTTTGGTAATAAATAACAAAACATAAGTGAAAAGCCTTCATCACACATGAGTACAAGCAACTAATTTATAGAAACATCAGATTAAAAGAATAATATGCCTCTGATCTACCACTTGCTCTTGAACTGAATAGATTTGTTGCCACTGACCCCATTTTATTGTAAATTGTGGATCGCCATTGATGAGCACCATGAAAAAATAATCTCACTGGGAAAAAAGCTGTCTTTTCATCCCCTTTCTGATTTCTGTGAGAAAAGAAAATGCATTTTACTTTAAATCTAAAGATATGTGGCCACTTACATGGAAGTCTGTTTTGTGGTTAAGTGAAGATTCTCATTGACTAGTATTGTTGATTTCCTCAACAAAAAAATGCCTTTCACATTATTACAGACGATCAACTAGGAAAGCTGCTGTTTTTTGATTGGAACTTAAATACATTTTGGATTGACTGATATTGACAAGCTCCTTTTGTGTGCAGTTTGTCCAGTTCTAAGGTGCTACTGGGGTGCAACTTCAATGAATAAATGTCTGTGAGGGGAAAATACAGAAAGGTTTACTTGCAGCAGAAGCTGCTGAAAGAAAACAAAAGACGTTGAACAAAAGTGAAAATAAACTATTAAAAAACATCTAAAAGTAAGATCACATAACAACAATGTAAAAATCCAACAGAACAAGCTATTTTCAACTCTTTTGGTAACCCCCTCCCATGCTGAAGTTTAAAAACCCTTCGAGTCCTATACTAACTCCATCCAGGGAAGAGCCTGCAACATATCAGCAAGAGAAAGTAATGGACCAAATAGAGATCACCCTTACATGGATGAAATGTGTAAAACTAGTCCATATAGAAGATAACAACATTAAGGAGAACAAGAAGATAGTTGATCGACAGACTCCTGAAGTACCAGTGGCTTTGGTGAAACAACTTGTACATGGGATAATGAGCATGGAGATAAGGAACTACCCCAAACAACAGACTTGGAAAACATTCGCCCCATGGGGGCAGAATTTATGTCTGCAGAATTTGATGTTGAAACTGAAGTAACAGAAGCTGAAGACAGCTAGGAACAGACTGGTAATCATCACTTGCAACAAAAAGAACTGGCAGTCCTTCATGTGAACCATTCATAGACCCAACTATTACTCAAACATGGCTTTCTCCAAAAGTAGCAGATGCTTCAATTTCCATCCCAGCTACAGAGTCTTTAGACAGGATCATCTCTCCAAGCATGGGGGTGGTTGTGCGATCTACCTCCAAAGCAACCTTTAAGATCTTGTCCTAACTATGCCCAAAACTGATGACCATATGCAAGCCCTTGCCATAAATGTGCTTCTAGATGCACACAATAAAACCCTTACTGTGTTTTCAATCTATATTCCTCCTAGACAGATGGCCTCCTGCTTTGATTCACTCCTAGAGTGTTTTGGCTGTCTGAGTCTTAATTCAGAAATTATCATGTTAGGAGATTTCAGTAGCAATTGGTTCTCTCCTGACACAAGCCCTTTCAAAGATGAAGTTTCAGCAGTTCACCTCACCCAGCTAGTCGAGTCCCCAACTAGAATCAACCATAAAACTGGGACCGGTACCTTACTGGACTGGGTGCTCTCTAATCACCCTGATCATATATCAGACACAACCATACTCCCAGATGCCTTCAGTGACCACTCCCCAGTCTTGTGTCATTGGGTGAACAAATTCTCTAAACCACCCACTAGAACAATTACCATCAGGGCACTCATCCGTGGGCATCTTGATTCACTAAAAGCTGACCTGTGTAATCAGGGCTGGTCAATGGCTTACACAACTAACAACGTTGACATTGCCATCGACCAATTAATTCTTCAGTTCAACGCTATATGTGATAGGCATGCCCCCATAAAAAGCTTAAAATCAAAGGCCGCTGTAATCCCTGTTTTTTTCCAGATTTCCTTGAGCTTCTGAATACCAGGGGCCATCTATGGCACAGATCTAGGTCCCTGTGTAACCAGGTCAACATTCAGAGGTACAAAGTGGCTAGAAGCAACTGCACAAGGGCTATTCGTGTAGCAAAAAATCAATATTACAAGGAAGTGCTCTCTCGGACCCGGATTGATGGCAGAACATTTTGGACTAACCTTAAAGAGGTCACTGGGAGAGACCTCAGATCTACCTCTACCATACTTAACATTGATGGTGTACCCTCACTTGACCCCAAACTTATTGCTAACACTTTTAATAATGCCTTCACAGACCTGAGTGGTGTCCTGCCACCTGGCTACTTCTCTCACCCCCTCACAAGTGACTACTCTGGGAAAGAGACTCTGCACCCTTCTCATCCTCCTTTCTACTTCAAAACCCTCTCAGCCCATGAAGCCAGGAATTACCTACTCAAGGTATTAAGGAAATCAAGATTTAGTGGTGACACCCTGGACCTTAAGTTTGTCGCCTTTACGCTGGATGAAATTCTGTCACCTCTAACACATGTTATTAACATGTCACTTAGATACTCTCAATTTCCTCAGAAATGGAAATCTGCAACTGTGACACCAGTTCATACGCCTGGGGACCGCACAATTTCTGGGAACTACAGGACTATATCTATCCTGCCCCCACTCTCGAAAGCTCTTGAGCATATAGTGGCTGACCAACTGGTTGAATACTTAGAAAAATATCAGCTACAATGCCTGCAACAACATGGGTTCAGAAATGGTCATAGTACCACTATCGCCCTTCTGGAGTTCACTGGCTTTATTCACCACTCCTTAGATCAAGAACACCTGGTCGGTGCTTTCATTGATTTAAGCAAAGGTTTCAACACAGTGACTCATGCCCTCCTGGTCGAACAGCTTACCTCCATTGGCCTAGCTCATGAGAGCGTAGCCTGGTTTGAAAGTTACCTGCACAACCATACACAGCAGGTGAAGATTGGTAACTCCCTCTCAGATAGCAGACATGTCCTATCTGGAGTTCCTCAAGGGTCCATCTTGAGCCCTCTTTTATTTAGCATTTTCCTCAACAACCTTCCTTACTCCTGTCAGGGTCACATCCTTTTATATGCTGATGATGCTGTCCTGTTTACCAGTGATCCAGTCCCTAAGGTTCTTGAATCTAGGCTACAGAGTAATTTCGTAGTCTTAGAAAGATGGTTCTGTAAGCACAAGTTAGTTATGAACTACAGCAAGACTAAAACTATGCTGTTCTCCAGCTCCCAAACTAGGCACAGAACTTACCCTCTTTCCATCACCAATAAAGAGGGCTGTCCCCTGGAGCTAGTTCAGCGCTTTAAATATCTGGGGGATTACTATTGACAGTACGATGACCTATGCTTATCACATTGACAACATTGCTAAGGCTGTTAACAGCTGCATTGGGCTACTTTATAGGCATAAGCAATGTTTGACCCCAGAGGCTCTTAACCTGGGCATTCAAAGCTATCTTGTCTCGCTTATTGATTATGGCTTGCCAATCTATGGATCAGCTACTGAAACAACTCTTTGCTGCATCATAGTTGCACTTAACAAAGCATGCTGGCTCCTTACCGGCTCAGTCCGTCTGTCCCATACCTGTGACATGTACACTCAGGCTCACTGACTCCAGTTCAAAGATAGACTCATGTACCAAACATGTTTACTGTCCAAAAAAGTAAGCTTAAGCAAAATGCCCCCAGGAGCGCAAAAGCTTATTACCCCCACTATCAGCTGTCATTGCACCAGAAGCTCTACTAGCCAGATTTTTAATATACCCTGCTGTCGCATTTCTCTCGGACAAAGGTCCTTTGCATACTATGTCGCACTATGGATGAACTTGCTGCACCATGACATCACTTCAGCATCCACATTGGACTCCTTAAAGGTTAAACTTAAGCAACAGCTAGTTGCTGATGCCAGTTGTGACTGCTTCCAATAACCTTCCTTCTTGTGACCAGCACTTAATCTAACCTTATGCTATCCTGACTGTATGCATAACTGTTCTCAGCATGTAAGTAACTGTTCTAAGTTGCTAATCATTCTCCTTCACATTTCCTCTTGATCCCTTCCACTCTTTCCCATCACCCGTCTATGGCTTCCCCCTATCCCCCTGCCCCATTTCATATCTCCTGAGCTCCCTTGCTCACTTGGTCTGTCCCTTACCATGTCACCTCAGACTAGGCCTCTGGGCTGATGCCATCCCTTACCTTGTTAATTATTAGATAATAGGCTGAGTCTGTTCTCATTTTCCTGTAAAGGGTTGTTTCATAAGACCCCATCCCCTCTAATATGACCCTTTGAATTCCAGGTTTTAATCAAAATATGCACCATGGGATACATTGTACAATGCCACATGTATTGGGACTTCTCTTGCTATACACTCTTGTAATGTCTTGTATAATTCCTTGTTTTGTTTGTTCTCCATCTCATACTTTCCCAATATGTATTGTTCATCTGACGTGGAACCTATGAAATGAGCTTGTTCTCAAAAGTGTTATCAGAAATTTCAACAAATAAATAATAAAAAAAAATCATTACCCACAGATAAAGTTTCAAGTAGTGAATTGAAACAATAGAATATACAGGTACATTTACCTACAGACCCTATAGAAGAAACTATTCTGGTTTGGTTAAATAACTTTTGTGCAACATTAATACCATCAACAGAGACATACAGTTTGTTAAACAAAAGTCAGAAGGCTTTGACAAGATTAAAGAAGAAATGGAAGAAATAAAAAGTTCCATTATTCTACTGGTTAACTCCTTGAAAGAGATTAATATTAAAATGTCTCAGATAGAAACCAGGATTTCTGAAATGGAAGATGAAACAGTGACGTGGGAGAGACAACTTATGAAAATGTGATTAAAGAAATACACAATTAATTAACAGATGTTGAAATATCAAGAAAGAAGAATTTGAGAATAATAGGAATCCCTGGAGCTTGGGAGAATAAGCAACACCACTCTCAGTTTTCTGCCCATCAACTAGTTTGCCACCCAGTTGACCAACTTCTGACCCACCCCGAGCCTACCCAGCTTATTAATTAATCAGTCTTCTGTGTGGAACAATATCGAAAGCTTTACTGAAGTCAAGGTAGGCAACATCAACTGCTCCCCCTTGGTCCACCACTCTGGTTACCTAGTCATAGAAATTTATGAGACTATATGTATGATATCTTCATACATTGATAACTGAAAAGGAGTCACACATAATAAGCCCATCATAAAATGTGATGAACATACATCCTGTGACGATCCATGTTATAGTTACTACCTGATGCTACCCATAAATGGAAGACTTACTAGAGACGCCAAACATGACAGAAAACAAGGACAACAGCATGTATAATTAATAAGTAGTCCATAACTCATACACAGTATGTGGATAATTCAGCCAGGCTTCCCAGTCCAGTCACAAGTGTCACATTACATATGAATATAATGAGCAATTTAGATCCTACACAGTTATAGATGAAGAGAGGGGCACTATCCAAGCCCAATGACATGCCTCCATATTATTGGATCACCTACCCCTCACCCCATCACCCACATATACAACAAATGTACATATACAGGTAAGGTTAGTTTTAGTGAAATGTGAAGTTGCATGTGAGACTTCACATGTTTTCAAAACAATATATATTTAGTTTTATCAAGCTGCAATATATCAATTATTTTAGAATATGAATTATAATCTCTGTTTTCACTTTAACCTGATTGGTGCCTAAAAATTAGTAGATGTAAGTTTTAATTTTCCATTATAATGCAGAAAAGTGGATCTAAAGTATAGAAAACCTGAAAACCCAACTTGCCATGACAGACGCACCAAAAACAGCATTGTGCTAAAGTATACTCATCTCATATAGCTTACTGCAGAGAGTTCAGAACTCATCACTGCATGTTATGAGATATACCATTAAAAACAGTCTGCCCTTGTAATGTTTGACATCAGGGAGGCCATGTATTAATGCATACAGTTAGTATTTTAACCTTGCAGTTTCAGGAAACCTTATATACAACGTATCATACTTTTTTTCTTTAGATCCTAAAATATTTAGCTCAAGAAACTTCTTATATATCTGTTTTTTTCCAAATTCCAAGCAGCTATGAGTCAAATTAAAGTAAGATCTATGGTGCAGAGAGTCAATTTCATGGTTACTGTAAGGTGTCAAATGTTCTTTCTCTTCCTTACTGAGCAAGTGACAGATAGATCATGAATCCCGCATTTGAATGAGTTGCAGTTTTCACAGATAAGTTAATATATGCCCAGCTTCATGGTAAGCCTAGTTTCCTGATTGCTATACAGCACAAAGATTATTGGGAGTGCTTTCTGAGTCTGCTGGCATGAGGCAAACTGGTCTTAAAAATGGTAAGTAGGCAAGAACTGGTGCATTACTGTGACCAGTAACCAGCAAATGGAGATAACGCGGGGCTGTTGTTTCTTCTGGGAAATTATCCCTGTCATGATGCAAAAATGATGTAGAATTGTAATGGCTCAATTTACAAAACTGATGTGTAGAGGCATGTGTATCTGCTTAATGTGCATTACAATTTAAGAGGACTCCAGTTGAGAAAAAATAAAGCAGGGGAGTCATTGCTAGCAAAAGACACTCAAATGCTGAATTAGTTACTGTAATTTTCTGGTTGCAGGCTCTCTTTCATGTTTAAAAGTGCCCCCCCTTATTTCCCTCTGGTCGACGGGTTTCTGAGGCAACCCTCAGACATCCCCAGCTGGTCCCACCCTGAGATCCCCCACACCTCAATTCCCCCCCTGCCCCGGAACACCAACCTCACACCTCTCACCACCTTAGATGCCCCCCTGGCTTGTGCCCCTCAGGATGAGGCTGCCCTTTCCTACCTTTGGGCACTCCTTCAATCAGGTCTGGTGGTTGGATGTGGGCCAGAGGATATCGGGACTGGGTGGGTGGAATCCAGCAGTGGGTGTGGGGCAGGCATGCCGTCATCTTCCCATAATCTGGAGTTTTTCCTTGTTTTGTGTGTGATCCACCTATGGAGGCACTGATTTGCAATGGTGCTCCAAGTGAGCTGGGCATGCTCCTGCATCTCCTCTCACAAGGGTCCACTCTCACCTCCTCCTCTTTTGCATGCGCGATCCCACTTGGTGTTCCCAGTCTCCACTGGGAGTCACTGCTGTAGCGGGATCACGATCCATACCCTTCCCAGGAGAGGAGAGCTGTCCTCTGGATGCTCAATCCTCTCCTCCCTGGCTGACCCCTGGCAACCCTAGCTTACTCCCAAAGATGGGTTGCCGGCGTGGTATGACATGTGGCGTTCAGCACCTCAGTTCTCAGCGCCACCGGGCCGGCATATGTTTGAAAGTGTTGTGATGCAGTTTAAATGGAAAAACAAATGATTTTTTTCACATACTCTACCTGTAAATCAGGCAGCAGTAATTGCAGCAACTGGGATTTCCCCATGAGATGCAGCATCTCATTTTCATGGGGTCCCAGGGAGTATTGCAGCAGTCAGCAAGCTAACATAGTCCACCAAGAACAGTTACATACAGGCTAAAACATACACAGAAAAAAAAAACAAGCTCTATAAACAAGCACATCCAAACAATAATCAAAATATGCTAACAAAGTTGGTTCAATGTGAACAAAGAGGATGAACATTGTTTTGCAACATGATTATGGTCAGATAGATGAGAATTCTGGAACAAAACAAATACATGCAGTTCCAAGATGGCTGGAAAGACTGGACTTGAACGTTTGCATGCTGGACGCATTCCTCAGCTGGAAAGGGAGTTTGTTCCAGGTATCTGTTGTTGCAAATGCATATGCCATTCTACAAAATTCACGCTTCACTGCATGACATGTGAGGAGGGCTAGGAGATGCTCGGAGCATTTCCTTGTGCACAATTGTACAAAAAAAAGCCAATAGTAGTTATATTTGCTTGAGTGACTCATCCAGTTAAGGCAAGACATGGCAGGGCAAAGCAATTTTATTTATTTGATGCATTTACCAGATGCTGAGAGCAACTTACAGAAATTAAAATCACTGAACATTTCAATAAGACATATAGAGTAATTTTATTTGTTTGGCATGTTTACCAAAGGCTCAGAGTACCACACAGTAATTTAAATCACAGAAAATTTGATAAAACATGTAACTATAATAAATAAAACAGTAAACAATTAATAAATAAGTCTGAGAAGGTCTATGAAATGATATATGTTTCCACTTGGGTGTCAAACAGATGAGGCATACTGATAAATCCTGGTAGGACGAAACACGTGTCTATGTCTTCTGTTGGCACCCTTTGCAAACTGTGTGAGAGGCCTTTCGGCACCATGCATTTCTACTTAAAGTTGAACCAGCATAATATTCTGTGGTGATTTGCATATGTAGCCCATGATGCTTTACATTGTGGGGGCATGTGTGATTTTGTATTTCTTTTGTTTCAGCTTGCTGCTTAAAGGCCCCCATTGTGCAAGCAGATCTAGTTTTGGTATCCAGTGAAAAAGTGCAGCAAAAATAGCACGAGTATTTAGCACGTGTTCTTAATAGCGCAGAATTTAACAGCAACTACTACATTATAGCACCTTACATGTTTGTTCTGATGGCAGTACAGGAATGAACTGATCCTGGGTGTCAGTGGCAGAGACAGAAATTCCCTTGTTTTCATTACTTTATCAGGGACATAATACTGCTTACTTTTTAAAATGTATTTACCAGAACAAAAAATCATACCCAGTCCACGTCCATCTTTAGGTTAAGAACTGCAGAATAGGACAAGTCAGTATTGGCAACACATCACAATGCTAACTGGATGGGCAGTTGAAAGTATCTACTTGGCACATAACCAAAGGAGGGACAAAGGACAGAACAGGAAACTTATTCTAGTTAGAATATACCCCCCCGACCCACACCCAACCAGGAAACGAGCATGAGCATGTCTGAGTACAGAACAGCAGAAAGAGGAGACAACAGAGAGGACACAGAGGGATGATTTTATAAAAATGTTATTATTTTCACACAGCATAATTGCATTGGAATACAAGGCAGGTCAAAACACTAAGAATATAAAACAACATTGGAAAGAAGTAAGTACCCAATAAATACTCTAAAGTCTTGACGGTATCCCTTTAACTAGTTATCAGTCTGACCGGTACATAGACTGGTGAACCCAAATGATATTTATGCATACATGCATTTATTACAAGGTGCTGAACTACCAGCACTGCCAGTAACCACACTATTACGGTTGTGCGGTATTCTCAGTAAACCTCTAATTTCCTTCCAGCAAAGAATTCCAGAGGAGAGGGGCAGCAACCCCAAAGACCCTGTCTCCCAATTGCTATAAATAGGAATGGGGAACCTGGTAGATGCCTGCACCAGTGGATCAGAGAGAGTGGGTGGGCATGTATGACATCAAGAAATCTTTCACATACGTAGCTTGGACTCAAATCATGTAGGGCCTTGAATGTTAACAAGCATATCTTGAAGGTGATGCACCACTGCACTGACAGCCATGGAGACAATGCAGCACCAGCATCCTGTGGTTCCTTCAAGAAGTTCAACTATAAAGACAGAATTGGCACCAACAAAGTTACTGGCCAATACACATTTACACAAAAAATGGAAAGGCTAGAATTGCCATTAAAAAAATCTTTATTAAGCACAATATAACATTAAAAACTGGGATAATTGTATAACAACCTGCATAGCAGTAAGACTCTGCCCAGTACTGTCTAATGATCTCACCCAATAGCAAGATGTACACAGTGAACAACATAGGTGCCAGGACTGAGCTTTGTAGAATCCCACAAGATACTACAGTCACCCCAGAGATGTAATTAGCTAGGGCTACTTGTTGCAGTCTCCTGGTAATGTAGGACTTGGACCAGCCCAACAGCATTCTGGTGAGTGAAGCTGGTCATACAGCAGGCAATGATGGGTAGACCAGTCACAGGAGAGGAAGAACCTACACATCTTGTACAAATGATCCACGGGCAGCTGTGTGGTTTTGTTTGCACAGCAGAATATGGTGTCTGTACAGACAATGAAAGGGACCAGGAAGTGTAAAGCTACCTGCTTCCTTATGTCAGCACTGAGGTAGAGTTTAGACCTGTAGAGAAAGTTAAGCTGGGGCTCTACAGTTATGAAGATGCAATCAGCATGCCAACTGTATGTAAGTGATACATCAAGCCAGATTCCTACACATTTAAATATGTTGACATGCTCAATAGTGTTGCCATCTGGGGCCCGAGATACAAAAGTTTTCCCTGTGGGCAAAGTGATTACCCACTATTTGCCAGGGGTTGCACCCATGCACAATATTCAAAGGGGTCAGGAGTGCACACTATATGAGCTAGTGTGTGTGCAATGATTGGTTCACAAAGGGTGGAGCAGGGACATGAATATGGGCACAGCATAATATTAATCCCATTAGCGCTGTTAAAAAAACAATAGCACAGGCCACCTTGTGCTGCACAATTACTGCTGAGTAGAAGCCTGATTTACTCCAGGCGACCCTCGTGGCCAGTCGAGCTACTGCAGCCAGCAACTACGTTGGTGGTTGAGGAAGCACACTTGTTCCCTGGTGTTCAGTAGTCTCCCCACCCTCCAATTCTATCTCCATTAAAATTAAAGTATTCCCTGGTGTCCAGTGGTCCCCCATCCTCCAATCCATGGCCCTGTTAAGAAAGAGCAGTCCCTGGTGCCCAGTGGTCCCCCTATCCTCTGATCCCCATCCCCATTCAAAATGAAATTATTCCCTGGTGTCCAGTGGTCTCTCACACCCTCTGATCCCTGGCCCCTTTAAGATGAAAGCAGTCCCTGGTGTCCAGTGGCACTCCTGACCCTTCGATTGCTCACAGGATTTCCATACAAGAAGTTCCTATTGTCTAGCTTCCTCCACCACTCGCACTGGGATAAACCACCCTGCCATTACCCTTATCTTTATCGCTGGCACCAGGGGGATCTCATACGGTGACTGGTACAGCCCTTCTCTCACCACCTTTGCCAGCTGCCGTATGCACTGACAGGAAGTGTGCATCCTGCATACTGTAAAGGGAAATACATACTATCTACTGCTTTTATTTTAAAGGGGCCAGGGATCAGAGGGTGACGACCTCTGGACACCAGGGAATAATTTCATTTTGTACAGGGCTGGGGATTGGAGGGCAGGGGAGACCACTGGGCACCAGGGACTGCTTTTATCTTAACATGGCTGGGGTTCAGAGATCACTGGACACAAAGTAGTAGTAGTAAAATGTTTATTCATAAATTACTTTATGAATTGGATACACTCAGTTGAGCAATTGCTCATTTACAATGAGGTCCATGTGTTACAGCTTGTTGCAATATATTCAAAAAAGCAAAATACAAAAGTTCAAAGTTACAAAAATTCACTAAAAGATCAAATCCTAGATACAATACACCACTGACTCTTAAATTCTATCTTTTTTTAAGTATAACATTCTACATCTATCTATGACTGAGCATTTCTTCAATTAAACTGCAACAGTGCCTAGAATTGCCATTAAATATGCGTAGACAGGATTTCATAGCCCCCCACTTTGAGATGTTCCCCATGATTCTTAAATTTTTTGGCAAACTATTCCACAGCTGTGGACCCCTGACAAATACTGAATGTTTCCCTGTGTCTTTGTTGTACATTGATTTAACAAGATCCAAGGTACCCGCTGATCTTAAAGAATCTGCTTTTACCTTGGATACTAGTTTTTCCATAACATAATTTGGCAATTTTCCCATTAGCTCTTTATATACAAAAACCAGAAGATGTTCACTATGGCTAGCATATAAGAACTTCCATCCAAGTTGTCTATACATTAAGTATCAATGTGTTAAATGAGGAGCTCCTAATTTAAAGTGAGCTAACCTGCTAAGGCAGAAGTCCAACTTATGCAGGTTTTTTTTTTGACCTGAGGAGTATAAAATATCTCCATAATTAAACAAAGGAATAATGTCATTTTACCAGAGCCAGAGATTGGAGGATAGGGGGACTGTTGGACACCCAGGAATAATGTCATTTTACCAGGCATGGGAATCAGAGGATGGCAGGCCTACTGGGCACCAGGGTATAATATAATTTTACTGGAGATGGGGATAAGAGGATGGGGGGGCACTGGACACCAGTGCCTGCTTTACTTTTTATGGCCTGGGTGATTGGATTGGGTAGGGCCAGCCACAGAAGGGGTGCAGACCTGCCACCACTTTCAATGTAAATGAGCCACTGATGAGCATGCATATGGCCCCTTACCACCTTTTATGCCTATTGGTCTCATTTGCATGGTGCTGGCTAAATATTCTGTTGGTGGCTCCTGGTGCTATTGGGTCTGGGGGTGCTGTTTTATGCACTTCCAAGATCCATATTGGGGAGTGCTACTCAACTCAGTGCTGTGCCAACATGCCCCTATGTTCGGTAAGATAGCGCCATCGTACTATCAAACTGAATATTACATCCTTGGGAATGAGCAGGGGCAACCACAGCACATACCTTTGTGCTCCATTTTTGGCCCTTTTCCAATATTGGGCCCCTGATATTATTGCAAGTGGATGTGCTGAGTGAGTCAGTTTATTAAGGATCAGGTGATTGATGATGAACCAGGAGGAGATTGTGTTACAGTGAGATTGGAATACTTTAACAGAACTTTCTGATCAGTTTAAAGAGCTTTAACAAGAGCTTGTAATGAACCTGCAGTTTTGACACTCTACTCCTAGTTGATCAGCTACTCATTTGTTTGGAAATATGGTCAGAAATAGTTTTGTAATGGTGCCTTAGCAGTAACAGGATTTTTGAAATTGTGGAATTTCTCAACTTTCCAGCTCTAAACTTAGTGGGAAAGGGCACTGAATACTTAATTTGAGCATTACTAAGTGTCAATTGTATGTCTCTATATGCATTCTGACTTGCATTCTGTATGGATGTAACATCATCAAATGCAAATTCACTCCAATGTGAAACAATAGTGCTGTACAACATTTTAATTTTACCATCAAAATTTGGGCAGAATTTATGATTCCACATCCATGAAATTTTGTTTGCATTAACTTGGAAGTTTAAAACTTTATTGTCCCTTGGGTTTTGCTTAGGTTACAGGCTGGGACAAACAACATGGTGAGCTCTCTCAATAAAATATTTTTAGCTTTCAGTTGATGGCTTTGCCACTTGTTCAAGCAGGTTTTGACAAATTTGATCAATACTTCTGACATTTCCTTTATCACCACAGTTCTATGTTTATTTCTTCATTGCCTGAGTTCTTGCTCCTGTAATCTCTTCTTCAGTTTTGACACCATTTTCCAGAATGTAAGAATGTACTTGTTTCTCTCTATCCACTTTGTCTTCTAAACTAGACACTCTCGTCTCTGCATCATTAGTTCTCATGTCTAACATTAGAAAACCTTTTCACATGTTCAAATTTTACACACAGTTCTGTCAGTACGCTTTTTATTGATAGCTCAGCCACATGTTCATCTGGTGAATCATTAGCACAAGAAGTTTTAGGTATATCTCCATTCTCGTGATCTCTCTTCTGTCATTTCTTTTTGCTTTACTTTTGTTTTTCAGACATTATGCCATGGGTCTAATGCTATACAGCTGCTTTGCAGTGTGCACAGAACTTGAAAAAACTGACTAGCAATGTAAATGGGACCTGAATTAGCCACACTGATAGTGCAATCAAGTCTGTAATTTTATATCTGAAGTGTCATGGAAGCTGGCCGGAGCACATCCTATTTTGATGTTAGCATCATTCCAACTCTGTTGTTCAACTGTTTCTAGCATCAAATATTTTAGTATGTTTTTGGAAATAAATAATAATCAAAACAGACATGAAAAGCATGTATCACGCGAGTACAAGAAACTGAATTATAAAAATATCTGATTAAAAGAACAATATACCTTTGACCTACTGCTTGCTCATGAACTGAGTAGATTTGCTGCCACTGATCTCATTTCATTATAAACTGTGGATCACCATTGACGAGTACCATGTAAAAAATCCCACTGGGAAAAGATTTGACTTTTCATCCCTTTTTTGATTTCCATGAGAAAACAAGATGCATTTTATATTGAATCTAAAGATGTGTGGCCACTTTCATGGAAGTCCATTTGGTGGCAAAATGAGAATTCTTGTTGATGTGTACTGTTGATTTCCATGAGAAAAAAAACTGTCTTTCACCTTATTATTGAGGCTCAACTAGAAAAGCTGCCAAGCAGTGAAAATATGGCTACGTTGCTTCTCCTTTTTGATTGGCACTACAATACATTTTGAATAGACTGATATTGCATTAGATCCCAACTGCAATACCCTTGACCACTCCTCCAGTTTTCTAAAATCTCTACTCATCCATTCCACCCCATGTCCCACAGAGTGTCTACCCTGTTGTAGATCTTGATGTCCTCCAAAAAGTGACAGACCTTCCCTTTCAGATCCTCTGCTATGTTACTTATAAAGACATTAAAGAGGACTTAACCCTGAGGTACCCCTCTGGTCACAGTCCCTTGTTCGGAGTGAACTCAATTTATCAATACCCTCTGTCTTTTATTCCCTAACCAGTTTCTTACCCATGTTACCAACTTGTTTCCCACCCCATGCTACCCAGCTTGCTTACCAGTCTCCTATGTGAAACAGTATCAAAATTCTTACTGAAAACTAGGTAGGCCATGTCCACTGCTCCACCCTGATCTAAATCCTTGTCACCTAGTCAAAGAAATCTATTAGATTTGTTTGGCATTACCTCCACCCTGTGAATCCATGCTGCCTCAGATCTTGTAACCCACTGCATTTAAGATATTCTACTGTCTTTTCCTTTAACAGTGTTTCCATTAATTTTCTCAGCATGATTGTGAGGCCTATAATTGTCAGCCTCTTCCTTGCTACCACTTTTGTGAAATGGAACTACATCTGCCCTCCTCCAGTCCTCTGGGACCTCTCTGGTCTCCAGTGATCTGTTAAATAGAACTGTGATAGGCATAGCCAGTACCTCCCCGTACTCCTTCAACACCTTGGGATGCACCCTGTCTGGCCCCATAGCTTTTTTTTACTTTCAGGTTACAGGGTGCTTTTTGGACTTTCTCCTCAGAAAAAGGACTAGTATCCACTTCCCTAACATCACAACTCCTGCTGCATTTTTACAGACCCTCCTTTTCTCCTTCCAATGTGAATATGGAGCAGAAGTACTTGTTTAAGATGTCTGCCTTTTCCTGGTCCACTTCTGCACAGTCCCCCCTTTGGAACCTTACAATCCCTCCCTTTGTCTTCTTTTTTTCACTTACATTCCTAAAAAAAATGTCTTGTCCCCTTTTGATATTCCCTGAGCTATTCTTTCTTCAGTTTGCATCTTTGTGCTCCTTAACACTTTTCGCCTGATTGTAACTTTTATTTCAGATTGTAACCCTACCTCCATGTATCATGTATTCCACTTGCTATGTATTTAGTTCTCTGTTGTGTTTGTCTTCATTCTGACTTGGAACCTCTGTAAAAGAGTCATTGACTCAAAGGTACTGTAATCAGAGATATGAATAAATAAATAAATAAATAATTAACATACTGCTTTTCTGCTTCCTTCTGTTTCCCCAATACACCTCCCTATCCTCCTCCCTCTGTGTCTCCTTGTACCTTCTGCAAGCAACCATTTTTAGCCTTTACCTTTTCCACCATCTCTTTTGAGAACCGTTCTGACTTGGAACCTCTGTAAAAGTGTCAATTGTTGACTCAAAGGTACTGTAATCATAGATATGAATAAATAAATAAAATACTGCTTTTCTTCTTCCTTCCTTCCTCAACCATTGAAAACCATAGCATCTTGACATCCTACCTTCATTATGGAACCATGGCAAATACCCTTTATTTCTATCTGAGGCACCCCATTACTAAGGACTGGGTGCAAACGACCGCCCTGACTGGAAAAATCATATCTGAGCACCTGTCATTAGCAACCCTCCTTTGTTGGGACCCTAGGCGACTGCACTGTATCCAAATCTGCAGCATGCAGAGGATAGACGTTACATGGTATGAGCTATGGGAGATATCCCTCAAACTGCTACTCCTTCTACTTCTCATGTCTGGTGGGATCCACCCAAACCCTGGCCCTGGCTCAAACATTAAGATAAAGCCTGCAAAAACTGAAAACGGGCTATCCATTGTTACCCTAAATATCTGCAGCCTCCTTCCTAAGCTGGCATCTCTTCAAGCCTTTATTGGACAACATAATCCTGACATACTTGTAATTGTTGAGACCTGGCTAACACCTAGCACTCCAGATCATGCAATCTCGCTCCAAGGCTACAACCTCTTCAGACTTGACCGGGTAAAAAGAAAGGGGGGGTGGATGTGTTATCTTTATAAAGGACTACCTCTCATGCCACCTTGCCAGTTCTTCCCCAGAAAACACCCTAGTACAACTTCTCCCTGTCAAGCTTCTCCTTGGTGCCCATAACAAAGTGCTTATCGTGGCTGCAGTCTATATGCCCCCTAAAGACCCACGAGCTGGGCTCCAGTCTATCCTTGAATTTGCAAGATTACAACCTCCTGACTCTGAGCTCCTCCTTCTCAGTGATTTCAATATAAATTGTCTTGCCTCAGATATCAGACCCAGCAGGGATACTATCCTAGCAACCAACCTAACACAGATGGTCAACTCCCCTACTAGAAAAAACTACAAGACTGGAACCAGCACTCTCATTGACTGGATTCTTACTAATCGCCTGGACTGGATAAAAAACACCACCGTTCTCTCCGACTCCCTCAGTGACCTCTCCCCTGTGATCTGTATCTGGACAAATAAATTCCACAAACCACCTCCTAAAACCATCCTAAGTCGAATGCTACTGCACAGAAACCTTGCTAAGCTAAAGACCTGCCTCCTACAACAAGACTGTTCCCCTATCTACAATACGCTGGATGTGGACGCTGCCCTAAGCTTCTTCATTAAAACTTTCAACACTGCCTGTGACACCTCGCACCTTTCAAAAACGTAAAATCAAACCCTCTCTAATCCCTGGCTAACAGCCAAACTACTGAGCTCAGCTTAAAGCACGTGAACATCTTTGGGCTATAGCCAGGGCCACAGGCTCCATAACAGATTCACTTAACTATAAACAGGTACGTAACCTATGCACTTCACAAATCAGGCAAATGAAGAGCTCCTATTTCAAGAATGCTCTAGAAACCACCTGAGGTGACGGGAGATCGTTCTGGGACAATATACGTAATATTACGGGAAAACAGTCTAAATCCTCTCCCACAGCAATGAACACTGATGGCTCCACTACCCGTGACCCTAAGACTATGGCCGATGCCCTAAATAAAACCTTCACTGACCTCAGTGGTGTCCTCTCACCAGACTTCTTCCAGGACTTGTCAGTTCCAAAACTAGTATCCCAAACCACCTTGCCAGACAAACCGCTATTAAAATAGTTAAGACATATGAAGCCTACAGATACATAAAAAAGGCCTGCTCTAAATCTAGAAATAGCAGTGACACCATTGATCTAAAACTTCTGTCCCTCACCTTGGAAGAAGTGATCCACCCCCTCACCAAAATTCTCAACCTCTCCCTGTGCCAAAGTCAATTCCCCAACACATGGAAGGCCGCTATAGTCACACCAGTGCATAAAGGGGGTGACAAATCCACACCAGGGAACTATTGGACCATATCTATACTTCCACCCCTCTCCAAAGCTCTTGAACGGATCGTGACGGATCAACTATCAGACTACCTGCAAAAGTACGATCTACTCTGCATTCAGCAACACGGATTTAGGAAAGGACACAGTACATCGATGGCCCTACTTGATTTCTCTAGTGAAACTCACAAAGCCTTGGATAAGGGTTATTTAACCAGAGCTGTTTTCATAGACCTCACAAAGGCCTTTGACACTGTTCACCATAGCCTTCTAATCTCTCTTCTGCTCAACACTGGGCTAGCAGAGGGACCTGGAGCCTGGGTAAAAAGTTACCTGGCACAACGTTCTCAAACAGTAAAAATCTCTGAGGTTCTCTCTGACTCCAAACCGGTCCTCTCTGGTGTCCCCCAGGGCTCAATTTTAGGTCCTTTCCTCTTCAGCCTATTTCTAAACTTGCTTCTTAAATCCTGCCCTGAAAAATTAATACTCTATGCTGATGACGCTGTAATTCTCTCCTCCCATAAGAATCCAAATCCACTACGACAGAGCTTACAGCTTGCTTTCTCATGTGTTGAAAAGTGGTTCCTTGAGCACAAACTGGTCCTAAATCAAAAAAAAAACAAAAGTCATGCTTTTCACCAGTCATCAAATCAGAAATAGGCATACTCCACTCGTCATAAAAACTTCTCATGGAAATACACTAGAACAAGTGAACATCTTCAAATACCTTGGTATCACTTTTGACGAATGTCTTACTTTTGCGGCACATATCGATAACACTGCAAAAACAGTGCACCAACGCATTGGAATTTTGTACCGGAATCGTCAATTTTTCAACCAAGCTGCCTTGAGGATTGCTGTTCAAAGCTCCATCATCTCAATCATAGACTATGGTCTAATTGTCTATGGCTCAGCTACTACCACTGCACTAAAGCGAATCTCAACAGCACTAAACAAAACCTGTCAACTCCTCACTGGAGCACAGAGATGGACCCACACTTGTGCCTCTACATGAAAACCAGTTGGTTGCATCTTTCCAATCACCTCATGTATCTCACCTGTGTGATAGCAAAAAAATCAATCTTGGGACTCACTCCTCCATGTATCCGGGACCTGCTCTGCCTGAACAATGGCACTCGTACCACCAGAAGATCTGACCACCAACCTTTCCTTGTCCCTAGATGCTGGACTGCTCAGGGACAAAGATCTTTTACATACCGTGCCCCTACCTGGTACAATGCCCTTAACCTGCCCTCCCTATCCTCCACGACATTGGGAGCTTTCAAATCCATACTTTATGCTCACCTCACAGCCTCCAGCTCCTGTGACTGCTTTGACTAAAGTCTCATCCCACTGAGTGCACTTACATTTTGTTTCACTCAACCACCATGGTCTCCTCTTTGACAAAGACAACCTGAGTACCACTAACCTGGTTCTGTCTGCTCCTAAACTTCTTATTTCTCCCTCTCTTCCCTCTCAAGCTCTCCAATCCTTATTCCTTGCCCTTGACACTACCTCTGAGTTCCTTTTTCTTTTCTGTACGTAAATGTTACTGTTTAAGTTGTGGCCTTGTTAAACGGCTTACTGATTGTTTGTAACACTGTCTACTATGTTTTTGTACTTAATGATGTGGAACCTTTGTAAAAGAGCCTTGGCTCAAAGGTATTAATTCCTAGAACAATAAACTTCAAACTTCAACTTCTTCCTCTTGCATTTGTTCACCTGCTTGACGCAGAGGTTTGCCGCCTTCAGTATACCCCCTTTTAGTTCGGTCCAATGTTTCTTGACTCCCAGGTCCTCCCCTTGTGCCTGATCATCCCTGAGGCATTCACTCATCATGTTAAAATCTGCCCTCCTGAAGTTCAAGACCTTCGCCTTTGTGTGGTTTGATTCCACAGTCATGCTTATGTTGAACCACACTGTACAATGATCACTGGTCCCCAGTTGGCCTTCCACCTTGACATCTGCAACACTATCCCTGTTAGTGAGAGCCAGGTCCACTATTACCCAATCACAAGTAGGTTCACTGACTAGTTGCCTGAGGAACACCCCCTACAGGGTGCCTGGGATGTCTCTGCTTCTAGTTAACACTGCAGTTAAGAGGCTCTAATCTATAGCTGGAAAATTGCAGTCCCCCACCAGCAGCACCTCCCCCTTCACAGCTATTTTGCCATTTGCTGCAAACAGTACCTTAACTAACTCCTCCCCCTGTACTGGATGTCTGTAAATCATACTTGTGTGAATGCTGAATCCACTCCCTGACTCAAGGGTGACCCATACTACCTCTGGCCCCTCTGAGCTCCCTGGGCCTGATTCAGAAAGCCTGAAAAATGATGCAACCTGCCTGCATGAGTCATACTTGCTGTAAGGGCACCTTGCATCAAATATTGTGCCACCAGTGATTCAGGAATGCAAGCTGCAGCAACTTTGGTACCCCTTGTATGGAACAGGGCCTGTACCAGCACTGTGCCTGATCAGGGGGTGCACCATGGCACTAGGGGGCTTGCAGCAGTTGCATGCTGCAGAATCCCCTATGGAGGGATTCAGGAATCTTCCCCACAGGGTGCACAGTCCATGACAGTTAAACCAGCCCAGGGCCAGTGTAAAAGCCCATGTGCCATCCTTGGAGCAATTGCCATGTGGCAGGGAATCTATGTCAGTATCCAACCATGGTACCAAGTGACCCCACAGCACCCAAAGATGTTTGTGGTGCAGTGCCTGCAGGGTCCTCCATAGTGCCTGGTGTGCAGCACCCCCTAAGGAAAGCACAGGCATGGCAGTGGCCATGTACTGTCCTCATTAAGGAGCTGTTGCCACCCCCACCACACATCTATCCCCTACCTGCCCTCCTCATCCCCTGTCCCTGTCCACATGACCACACTAGCCTCCAGGTGGGTGTCCAGCAATTGGAATCAATGTCGCCTGACCACACTGCAGCTTGTGGCAAACCTCCATTGTGCAGCTTGCCTTTGGTGCATGGCAAAATTTGCCACAAGTTAAAGGAGTTTGGCACAGAGACCCTTCTGGATAGTGAATCGGGTACAGGGTCTCTGGTACATCGGGGATTGATGCAAGCTGTGGTTTTCTGCAGTTTGTGTCAGTCTCCAAGGGGCATTGTGAATCAGGCTCTCTGTATCTCTGTTGCTTTTATGCTTTCCTACACATAAAGCACCACTCCTCCACATTTCCTTCCCATCCTTTCATCTCTGAACAGAGTGTAGGCTGGTATGGCCATGTTCCAGTCATGGTTGTCAGTGCACCATGACTCAATAACTGCCACTACATCAAGGTTGGCCTCTGCCATAAAGGTCTTTAGATCTGGGATCTTGTTTCCTAGATTTCTAGAATTGGTGCACACCGCCTTCCATATTTTGTTAGTACTCTGCTTTTTGTCCTCCCTTTTCATGCTTGCTTGTGCACATGTGCAAGAAACATTATGTGGTAGCTTAGGAGAGAAGTGGGTTGTGGAGGTGTGGCACTGTGGCAGTCAACGGAGGCACTACATTTGGGGACTTGGCACTGGTGGACCAATGCAGGCACACTGTGCTGATGACATTAGTTTCCAAGTTTGCAAAAGAGCCACCAAGTTGAAATGATTTCACCACTGCAATGAGGGGCTGCCTTATCATTTGCAGTGTCAGCCATTCCGCTGCAATGAGGGAGTGACCCATCATTGCAGGGTGGTACCTTGCCTAGTGTAACATTTTTTGTAAACATGGTGGTGCTTGCCGCCACCTCACAGCCCCACGAAAGCTGATGGGGTGGCCAATCCCCCTATCAGCATGCCCCCAAACCAGTTAATTTGCCAACGAGGGAGCCCACTCCCTGTCAACATAATGCCCCCCATTTGTTGTGTGCCGAGGGGGTGTCCAACCCCCCTTGGCATCATGCACCCCCCCAAGACAGTCTCTCTTTGCTGAAGGAGGGCCCAATCCCCATTGGCTTCAGTCCCCCTTCCTAGTCTAATTTGCTGACGGGGTAGCCCAATCTCCGTCAGCATAATGGCCTCACAATCATGTTTTGCCTGTGCCAAGGGGTGCCCAATCCCCCTCTGCATCATGCACCCCCTTGTCCATTTCTGTGCCAATGGGGGACCCAATCCTCCTTCCCACAAATGCCAGTGGCACACTGGGAGCCCACCTCAGTGTGCCAAACGCACCTGTAAAAAAAGAAAACCGACCTACATTGTCTGTTTTCTTTTTTTTACCTGTAAAATAAGAAAACAGTCCCTTGAAGTCTCAGGTGACCCTCCCCCAACCCGTACCCACCCTCTGCATACTCTACTGCCTCACAGCCCTCCCACCCCACATTTACCTCCAGAGCCTGGCATGATGATCTTCGGTGGACTGGGTGCACTCTTCAAAGCCAACCGTGAACTGAAGAAATGCCGGTAAGCTGTATAATGGCATAAATAGGGGGTTTTCCAACTTTGGTACATATCTCGGGCATTTTGGGGAATTTTGGCAACAAATTTTCAACATGGGGTTATTGGGACCCCTCCTCATGAATTCAGTCACTGTCATGCCATCATTCGGTCCCTAAAGGTGATTTCGCGTTCACTGCATGGAATCACCTTACGGGATTGATTAACAAAACAACAGTGCCACTGTTCATTAGGTGGGCTCTCAAAAAAGCCTATATTGCAAATTTGGTGAAAAGAGTCCAAAAAATGACTGTTTTATGAGCGTGCATTGTTCAGTTGCCACGCGTGCTCATAACTTCGTGAATTTGCAATATTTTCACTCCAGATTTTCAACATTGGCATTTTTCCACACCTCCTTATGAACAGTACAGCTGTCAGTTTACACATCTTGGCTAAAATGTGTTTTTGCACTTCCATTGCAGAATAGAGCGGTCGCTGTGGGAAATAAGTTTTTGGGACACATTAAGAAAATCACAGTGACACTGTTCATGAGCAGAGGTCCTAAAATGCCTATGTTGAAAATTTGGTGACAAAAGTCCATAAAATGACTGTGTTACAAGTGTGCATTGCACAGTTTCCACGCACCCTTGTAACTTCGCAAATTTGTAATACTTTCACACCAGATTTTCACACCTCCTTATGAACAGTATAGCTGTCATTTTTCACATCCTGGCTGAAATATCTTTTCGCACTTCCCGGCGCAGAATAGAGCAGTCGCTGTTGGAAATCAGTGTTTGGGACAGATTAAAATTGAGCGACTGAGAGAAGGGAAGTGAGCAAGCTCAATGGAGCTCTGTGGGGACTGCTGCAGATTTCTTTGTGGGCAGATAAAGGCACCAATGGAGGCAGGAGTCCAATATAAAAGGGCAGTCTGCAGCACTGGGAGAAACAGAACGAGCCAGTAAGAGAGGGGGAGTGAGTGAGCGAGCTCAACAGAGATCTGTCAGGACTGCTACTGATTTCTTTGTGGGCAGAAAAAGGCACCAATGGAGGCAGAAGTCCAATATAAAAGGGCAGCCTGCAGCACTGGGAGAAACAGAATGAGCGAGTGAGAGAGAGGGAGTGAGCAAGCTCAGTGGAGCTCTGTCGGGACTGCTGCATATTTCTTTGTGGGCAGAAAAAGGCACCAACACAGGCAGGGGCCCAGTACAAAAGGGTAGCCTGCAGCACTGGGAGAAACAGAATGAGCGACTGAGAGAGGGGGAGTGAGGGAGCTCAATTGAGCTCTGTTGGGACAGCTGCAAACTTCTTTGTGGGCAGAAAAAGGCACCAATGCAGGCAGGATCCCAGTATAAAAAGGGCAGCCTGCAACACCGGGAGAAACAGAGTGAGGGAGTGAAAGAGGGGAAGGTAACTAGCTCAATGGAGCTGTGTCAGGACTGCTGTGGATTTCTTTGTGGGCAGAAAAAGGTGCCAAAGCAGGCAGGCACCCAGTACAAAAGGGCAGCCTGCAGCGCTGGGAGAAACAGAATGAGCAAGTGAGAGAGGTGGAGTGAGCAAATTCAGTGGAGCTCTCAAGACTGCTGTGGGTTTCTTTGTGGACAGAAAAAGGCACTAACGCAGGCAGGAGCCCAGTACAAAAGGGCAGCCTGCAGCACCGGGAGAAATAGAATGAGCGAGTGGGGGGGGAGTGAGTGAGCCCAACACAGCTCTGCCTGGACTTTAGAGTTGTCCAGCCTCCTGCCCAGGGTCCTCTGTGGTCCTATATTACAGCAGGGTCTCTGGGGTGGAGACAAAGCAATGATTGGATACTTTTAGGATTGCCGTAATAATACAGATTTAGTTGTTCTATTTATTTCTCTAACTGAGCTCAGTACTGAGCTATACTGTTAGGATTGCTGTAATAATACATATTTATTTGTTCTGTTTCTTTCTCTAACTGAGCTGAGAAATACTTGGAGTGCAATAGGATTTCTAACTGGGCTAAGTGATACTATATGAGGGCTGAGAACAAAAAGTATAATAGCTGAGGGGTGAAAAACAGACAAGGAGGCTTTAGGATTGCTACAGTAATACAGTATCTAATGGATGAGATTTGAGACTGAATTAACCCAGTCGGCAAGGGGGCAGTAGAGGGACTAGTGTGAGAGGGGACAGGAACTTGAGTAAATAGGGGCCTAACAGTTGTGGTAGGTTACAGAAACTGGGAGTAAGAGCTTGTAACATAAGATGGGGGCCAAAATGGGGCAGGTGCCACATGTCAATAGGGTGGGCATCTTTGGAAGGGTGGTGGGGTGTACAGGGTGTGGGTCTGCCATGATAATGGACTGGGCTTGGAGGATGGGGAGGTGTATGGTCTGTAGACAACTGGCTAGTTTGAGGGAGGAACAGTGGAGGTTAGGGAGGCGTCTAAGTAGCAGGGCAGATGAGTATGGTAGGCATCCTGGCTGGGGAAGGAATAGGGGATGGCAAGGGGGGACGGAGGAAGAACAACTAGGGACTGAAACTGACCCCGGTATCAGAGGCACTAGCAGAAAAGAGAGGAGAAGGGAGGGGGTGCCTGAAGTGAGGGGAAGGGGACCTCCTGATGAGGAAAGAAGAGACCACGAGGAGTATCAGGGGAGAGAGCAGACTGTGGGTAGGGAGGAACCAGGAGTGGGACCAGAGATGGCACAGAGGGGAACAAGTAGGAGGGGAGAACCGATAGGGGGAAGATATGTAGGAGGGGTATTGACTAGGAACAGATTTGAGCCTCTGCTATGGGAGAGAGAGGGGGAGCAGGAACATACTGAAGGGGGGAGAACAAGCAGGGCATTAGAGGATGACACAGGTAGGGAGAGAGATGCGAGGACAAAGGGTAGAAGGGGCTAGTAAGGAAGGAGGTGGTGACTGGAAGAGAGAAGGCTACGGAAGGGGAAGGATGGGAGGCATCACTATCAGGGTAGAAGGAATGGGGGTTCCTAAATTGACAGCAACAACATAGATGAGGAGGGGTTGGAAATCAGCAGGGGAGGAGGACAGGTCGACAGGGAAGCCCAGTAGGAAGTAGTCAGGCTGGGAGGGGGTTCAAGGGGGATGGGCAGAATAAGGCAGAGAAAGGGGTGAGGTAGAAGTAGAGGGTACAGATACAGAAGTCACAGAGGGTGCAGCAGGCAGGGGTAAGGGGCAGGGAAGAATGAATACTGGGGTGGTCAAAGGGGCATTAAAAGGGAAAAGGGGTAAGGGCCCGGGTTACTCATCCTGGGGGATTCTATACTGAAAGGGGTGAGATGGGGTGAAAGAGGGGAAAGGCACAGCTGTATTTGGGTGGAAGCTATCCCCAGATTGACTGCAGGAGGGGCAGGGCAGGCACTGCTCAAGTGTGCAGCGAGGGGGAGGAAGAAACCTCATTTAGTGTTGCATGTGGGTACAAATGACTTGGTGGGAGAGACTGTGGAAGTAGTGAGGGGGAGGTTCAAGTAGTTGGGCAGGCAGTGTGAGGGGGTGAGGGAGTTGGTGGCATTCTTGGAGGTAATCCCGGTACTATGTGCAAGAATTTGGAGGAAGGGTAGGATTGAGGAGTTCAGTGAGTGGCTGAGGGATTGGTGCCACACCAAAAATTATGGGTTAGTGATTAACTGGGGTAGGGTCTGGGGGAATAGTGACTTGTGCATGGGGGACAGGCTACACTTGAGCAGGAAGGAGAGGGGAGTATTAAAGGCAGGATTAGAGGGGTATATCTCTACTAAGGTGGATTTAAACTAGTGGGGGAGGGGTGGCCAAAAGACTGAGGTTGGTAGAAAGGTCCGGACAGGGGAGCCTAATGAGCTCACCCCCCCTCCAGATATAGGTAATGGTGGAGACGTAGTAACCATGGGAGGGGGTGGACAGAGTGGTCTGAGTGTAATACAGAAGGCACCACCACCCGGTAAGAATAAGGAGGAGAAAGTGTGTGGACTACCGGGAGGAGGGACACAGGCCAAGGAGGAGAAGAGTGAGGAGAAGGAGGGGCATGGGTGGAAGGTCATCTCTCTCAATGCAAGAAGCCTGGGGAACAAAACTGCAGAGCTTCAGGTGCTCCTTTCAGAGGGGAAGATGGACATTGCTGCAGTGACAGAGACTTGGGCCACAGAGTACCATGATTGGGACTTGGCAATCCTGGGATACAGGATATATGGGAGGGACCGGGGAGTTTAGAAGGGGAGGGGTTGCACTCTATGTGAGGGAAGGGATTAAATGCATAAGGGATGAGGGAGAAGAGAAGAGAAGAGGACAGAGGTGCTTTGGGTGCAGTTCCTAGGGCCGAAAGCTGAGTCTGGGAGTGGTGTACAGACCACCAGCCTAATCCGGGGAACTGGATGAGGAGTTGGCAGAGCAGATAAAGAGGGCATGTAGAAGGTAGAGTGTGGTGATAGTGGGGGATTTTAACCTATCATGGGTTGACTGGAGCACCCCAGACACTAGCAGTACCGGGGAGCAGGTGGTCCTTGATGCATTCCAGGACTGCCTTCTGATGCAGTTGGTAAGTAGGCCTACAAGGCTTGGTTGCACTCTAGACCTTGTACTGGCAAATGGGTAGGTGGTGAGGGAGGTAAGGGTGGAGGACCCTCTAGCAGGTAGCGACCACCAAACAGTGTGGTTTATTCTTGCGCTGGGCAGGGAGACAGGAGGCATGGGCACTAAGATGGTGGACTTTATTAGGGTGGACTTTGTGGGGACAGGAGCAATGCTGCAAGGGAGACTCCAGGATATAAGGCTGGGGATGAATGGAGAACAAAAGTGGGGAGTCATAAAGATGGCTAACATAGGCAACAGTAGGCTGCACCAGGGCCAGGAGTAAGAAGAGCAGAGCCAAGAAACCATGCTGGCTGAGCAAGGAAGTGCTGCAAGGGGTGAGGGCAAAGAGGGCTGCATACCGGAAATACAGGAGAACAGGGAAGGGAGAGGATAAGGAGGCTTTCGGGAGTTGGTCAAGGGAGGCGGCCAGGAGGGTGAAAAAAGCTAAGTCCTCCTGGGAATTAAGGTCCACACAGGGCATAAAGGGAGGGAGGAAAAGGACTTTTTTAGGTATGTGAGGGGAAAAGAGAAAGTGCAAGAAACATATTATGATGATAAAGCAGGGAGGGGATTGGGTGGAAAAGGGGAGGAGAAAGTGAAAATTCTAAATGAGTACTTCTGCTCCATTTTCACTATGGAGAGGGATGGTCCACTACCAGAATGGGATGAGGGGTGGGGAAAGGGGGCAGCAGGTGACAGACAAAGTGATCACAGGGAGTAGGGTGCTAGGGGGGCTGAGGGCAGTAGGGGTGGACAAGGCATCAAGTACCTATGGCATCCACCCCAGTGTGCTGAGGGAGATGGTGGAGCTGTTGGCTGAGCCACTGGCAGATCTGTTCAACAGCTACCTGGAAACGGGGTGTGTCCAGGACTGGAGGGTGGCCCATGTGGTGCCCATACACAAGAGTGGGCCTACGGAGGAGCCAGTAAATTATCAGCCGGTAAGTGTCACATCCATAGTGGGTAAGTTTATGGAGGCAATCCTGAAGGAGAGGCTGGTGGCATTCCTAGAGAGTAATGGCCTCCAAGATGGGCAGCAACATGGGTTCATCTCAGGGAGGTCTTGTCAAACCAGCCTAATAGAGTATTATGACTGGGTGACATGGGAGTTGGACAGGGGCCATGTGGCTTATGTCCTGTACTTGGACTTCAGTAAGACCTTTGAGATAGTGCCTCATGGGAGACTGGGGATGAAGCTGACAGCAGTGGGGGTGGGAAAAAAGCTGACTAAATGGACAGAGAACTGGTTACAGGGGAGGGTGCAGAGGGAGGTGTTGGTGGGGGATCTCTCTGCACCCAGAGCAGTAACAAGCAGGGTGCCTCAGGGGTCAGTGCTGGGCCCGGTACTATTTGGGCTTTTTATCTCTGATATAGCAGATGGAGTAGGGAGCAGGGTTAGTCTGTTTGCAGATTATACCAAATTGGGGGTGGTGGTGGATGAAGAGGACAGATGTGAAAAACTGCAGGGGGACCTAACCAAACTAGAGACATGGTTGGTGGAGTGGCAGCTAGGATTCAATGCAAAGAAGTGTAAGGTGATGCACTTCTGGGCCAAGAACCAGAAGAGGGACTATTGGTTGGGGATCACAGAGGAGGAGAAGGACCTATGGGTGTTGGTAACTGGGAGCATGAACAACTCGGCCCAGTGCAGGAGAGCAGCAGCGAAGGCAAACAGGATGCTGGGGTGCATCACAAGAGGGTTCTCATCCAGACACAGGGATGTGATCCTACCTCTCTACAAATCATTGGTCAGACCACACCTAGAGTACTGTGTGCAATACTGAAGGCTATACCTGAGGAAAGATATAAAGTTACAGCAGGGGGTGCAAAGGAGGGCATCAAAAATGTTAAACGGGATGGAAGGAAAGGAATATGAAGTTAGGCTGAAGGAGCTGAACATGTATACACTGAAGGAGAGGAGGGACAGGGCGGATGTGACTGAAGCATTTAAATACCTTTGGGGGGTAAATAAACCTAGCACCGAAGGAGTGTTTAAACTGAGGAGTGGAAGAGCGATGAGGGGCACAGACTAAGGTTGGAAGGGTTTTTTTTCAAGAGGGAAATGAGGAGGCACAACTTCACTGAGAGAGCAGTGTCTAGTTGGAATGCACTGCCAGAGGGGGTGGTAACATGTAGGACAGTCCATAGCTTTAAGAAAGAGTGGGATAAAGAAAGAGGAAGAGTCAGGGGGGAAAGGGCTGGGCCAAGCAGGGGAGGAACTGAGGTGGAGGAGGCTGGGGCAGCTGTAATCTAGAGTGCTAGCTGCACACGTGGGCAGACTTAGACTGATTGGTGTATTCTGCTGGCAGATTCATATGTTCATATATTCGTATGTATGTTCGTATGTAAAATCACAGTGACTCTGTTCATGAGCAGAGGTCCTAAAATGCCTATGTTCAAAATTTGGTGACAAATGTCCATAAAATGACTGTGTTACAAGAATGCATTATGCATTTTCCATGCACCCTCGTAACTTCACAGATTTGTATTATTTTCACTCCAGATTTTCAACATTGGCATTTTTTCAGACCTCCTTATGAACAGTACAGCTGTCATTTTTCACATCCTGCCCGAAATATACGTTTACTCATCTGGCGCAGAATTGCATGGTTGCTGTGGGAAATCAATGTTCGGATTAAGAAAATGAGTTAACAGTGTTCATGAGCAGAGGTCACAAGATGCCTATGTTGAAAATTTGGTGAAATAATTCCACTAAATTTATTTATTTATTGAAAATTTCGGAATTACAACCTTTGAGTCAAGGACTCCTTTGCAAAGGCTCCACGTCAGTCATGACAGTACAATTACAACAAGACAGTATGGACAATGTTCTCAAAACAGAGAAATTACATTTCGACAAGCGTTTAAAATCATAGCTTAAGTCAAAGGCTACGTCAGTTGTAATATTGAATTTTACATAGAGACAAGGTTTGTACAGAAAATTGCCAGGACATTACAAGAGTTTAACAATCACAGTATAAGGTATTGCCAAGACTGAGATAATATCTGGAGTTAATTGTGTTCCTAACGATGTGGTGGCCCAGGTGCCTGACAATCTATGCGAAAAGATGGAAAACAGCTACAGGTCTCCATGTTGAGCAGATACTTCTGCACTCTGTTTTGAATAGTCTTAGACTGGGGGCAAGCAAGATGGAAGATGGTAGATTGTTTAGCCAAAGTGGAGCACGGTAACGGAAAGATCTTTGCCCCAGAGAGGTTCTGCAGTGGGAACTGCGTGAGGAGGTCCCTGCCAATCTCTAAGGGTTCCCCTATTGGGGCTGGTTGGATGAGGCGGTGCAGACAGATGGGTGCGAGTTTCATAAGGATCTTCTTGGCTTGGAGGCAGGTATGGTATTTAAGCCTCCTTCAAAGGTTAGCCAGTCCGCTTGATAATAGAGCTGACAGGTATGTGTTTGTCTACTGCTGCTGGGTGACCATGCGGCAGGCTTTGTTTAGTGCTATATTGATGCTGTGTAGGGCTGATTTGTCAGCGCCCGTACATAGTTATTCCATAATCGACCAATGAGAGGACCGAGCTAGTAACGGCTAAACGTGAGAGCCTGAGGAGGAAGGCAGTGTTTGTGCCTGTAAAGAATGCCAAGTCGGGTATTAACTGAGGAGGAGAGAAGTTTAATGTGCTGGTGGTAGGTAAGGGATGTGTCCAGGGTGATACCTAGATATTTAAGTGGGTGACCTGCTCAATGTGGTTACCCTGTAGGTTTGAGATTGAGAGCAGGGAGTTATAGAGGGTTTTGCGATGGGCAAACATCATGGATTTTGTCTTGTCATAGTTAAGTATTAGGCGGTGGTCAGTGAACCAGTATTCAAGCTCCCTAAAACAGCCTTGAAGGGTGTTTTGGAGATGTATGAGGTTAGTGTGTTTCCAGTATAATACGGCATCGTCCATATATAGTAATAGCTTTCCACTATGCTGAGGGGAGTGAGTTCAGAAAAACAGTGAACAAGAGCGGCCAAGTATTGACCCTTGGGGGACACCAGCCAGAACTGGTAGTTTGGAGGAGAGTGTGACTAATTTTTACTTCCTCTGTTCTGTCAGTCAGATAGTTCTTGAACCAGGAGATAGCTTCAGGAGCAATATGGAGGCCAGGGTATGAAGAAGAAGCTCATGATTGGCGGTGTCAAATGCTTTGGTCAAATCTATATAGATTGTACCAACTGCTGACCCCTGTTCAAGGGCTTCATGAATGTAAGATGTAAATTCTAGTAGTGCTGTGGTAGTACTGTGCCCTTTTCTGAAACCATGTTGCTCATGGCAGAGGAGACCATACTGTCAAGGTATTCTGTGAGTTGGTCAGACACAATTTTTCAAGAGCTTTTGAAAGGAGGAAGGATCGTAATGGGCCTATAGTTAGCAGGGGTAGTTGGATCACCCTTTTTCAGGATAGGTGTGATAATACCCTCTTCCATAGTGTGGGAATTGGCCATGACACAGTGGTGGTTGAGGAGTTTGGTGAGATGTGGGAGAGTCTCATTAAGGGGTGAGCCGAAGGATTTTAAGGTCGAGGAGTCACTGCTGTAGCGAGTTATGCAGTGCTTTGGAGAGGTAGCTTTTAGCCTGATTGCACGAAATGACACACAGCCTGAAAGGAGGGTGTGTAGGGGAACAGGGGGAAGTAGTAGGTGTGTGGGAGATGGGATCAAAGAAGTTTTTGGGGAGGACTTGACTGAGGTCAGAGAAGGTGGTGTTTATGACTGTGTTATGTGCATGCGTTGCACAGTTTCCACATACGCTTGGAAGTTGAAGCATTTTTAATATTTTCACTACAGATTTTCAACATTGCCATCTCTTCACACCTCCCTATGAATGGTACAGCTGTCATTCTTCACATCTTGCCCGATCTGTGTTTTCGTACTTCTGGCACACAATGGCACAGTCGTTGTGGAAACTCAAAGTTTGGGACACATTGGCAAAATCACAGTACCACTGTTCATGAGAAGAGGTCCCAAATGCTTTCATGAGGTGGGGGTCACAAAAAGGCCATGTTGAAAATTTGTAGTGCAAATACCAACAAATGCCTGGGATGTTAGGGTTTCTAACCATAACGTCCTACCCTTTACAGACTGACAGGCATCAGGGGTGTGCCTTTGGATTGCCTACTGTAATGCTCATGCCTTCCACCCACCCCACCCTGCAGCCAGTCCACAGGCATCCGGGTGTGCCTTGACTCTTCAACCCAGAGTTCACCCATTCTCCTATATTGCACCCATTTCAGCTTATGTCCTTATGGAGTTGGGTGACTGTAACGCTGAGCACCCCAAAGCACACCTCAACACTTGTCAGTCTCTGTAGGATAGGGTGAGGTGAAATGGCATGAACATTATGGGTGACAACCCAAATGCATACCCCAATGCCTGTCCATCACTGCAGGGTGGAGGTGGGGTTGGCATGAAGTTCAATACTTCACAGCCATTCCTACTCTGCATCTGTCTAACTCCTGCATTTCCAATGCAAATACCAGCAAGCAAACAATCGGCATTGACAAATGCTTGTTTCTATGTTGTCCACCTCCTTCTCCCTACCCTTTTAAATGCTGACTTCCACCCTCCCCTTTACTATCCCTCTGACTTTTTGATTAACTTGCACTCAGAAGGGGGGCCCCTCTCCACTTGGGATCTCCCTACTCTGTACATCAGCCTGTGTGATGGGCAGTTTCCATCAACCTGATTTCTTCTACTATCCCTGTTGTTTAGTTTAAATGTTCATCGAAGTAACATTTAAACCATCCATTGAAGACTGTGGTTCCCCTCCTGGATGGATGCAGGCTATCAACCCCTGTATAAGCCCTAATCCTCCCTGGTGGGCCCAAATCTTAAATGTAGCCAACCCCTCCTGTCTGCACCATTCCCTCAATCATTGAAGGTCTTAGTGCAGGAAACCCTCTCCTTCCCCCTGTCATGGACAGGCTGTACTTCTGCAAAAGCTACTGAGCATGCTACCCATCTAAGACTGATTCGTAGTTCCATAAACTCCCTCTGAACTATCCCAGCCCCATCCCTAGCCAGGTCCTTCGTCCCCAGGTGGACAATGATATCCAGCTTCCCCTTTCTTCCTCCTGCCCTAGCGACCCCTCAGATATTTTTCCCATTCCTCCAGGCCATTGCGCTATGTAGATACCTGATCACCCTCTCCTCCCCCTTTCCTATTCCCAAATCTATCTCCCAGCAATTGAGTCCCCCACCAGAAGTTGCTTACCCCTCCTCTGGGGTTCTCTCCCCCCGGGGTTCCCACCAAGAAGGGACCCCTCATCCTCCCTGTTAACTACCACAGGTGCCTCCTCCTGTCAGTCCTACCCCATCAAAGCAGTGTAGGAATTCTGTAGCAGTATCAGTTGAGGAATGTGCTTGCAGCCCACCCTCACCAGCCTTACAGAGCCCACCACCGCCACCCTTCCCAAGCCCACTGTAGTCCAGCTGCTTCTCCTACCTAGCATCCTCTGAGGTAATGGCATCAGACTAGGTGGGCCCTGAGTGGGAGAAAAAGGTACCCTGACTCACAGTCAATTCAGCCTCGAGTCTATTGACCTTCTGCATCAATCCAGAGATGTACACAGAGATGGGGCAGTACCACAGCCACCAGAAGGTTTCTCTGAATATGCTACCCTACAGCCACTGTGTTGCACCACTCCCCACATTCTCTAGTCCTAACATCCCTGTGCTACCTGGAAAACCCCAGCTTTATGTCATTGTTATACCCTTCTGCACACCTTACCCTAGATAGGATGATGCTCCTTATCCTAATTTTGGTCTATCTCTATTCTCTTATTCTTCCCTTTTGTACCCCTTACCTGTGATGTGGGTAACTCTGATGTCACTCTTTGTATCACTTACCTCTGATGTGGGTAACTCTGATGTCACTCCTGCACCTCTTATTCATAAAACATTGAAACCAAGTAATGAGAACTATTGGACGGCATCTCTTCTCAATTATTTTATGCTAAATCATCATTTAATCAATATCTGGTGGGAGAGAATGCCAAGAAAAAAAAAAGAGTAAAAATGTTTAGCCATCTTGATCACATTTGAGTTAATAAAAATTTATCTTCACAGACATATGATGTCCTTGTTAATGCTATTTCATTATCAGATAATCCCAATTGTAACTACGGACAGTGGTGTCCCCCAGGATGAAATGCAATTCTGCAGCATTTTGCAGCACTCTGCACAATGCTGAAGACCTACTAAATAAAGCAATGTAATTTCCATAGTAATTAGTCCCCTTTGTCATTTAGGATAATGTAACACTGCCAGTATGAAGTGAATGCCACAGTTTCCTGCATGACAAAGGGGACTAATTGCCATTGAAATGACTTTGCTTTATTCAGTAGGTCTGCTGCAGCATACTGCAGAGTGAGTTAAAGTGTGTTTCATCCTGGGGATGCCACTGTATTTGATCACTGCCATAAATAAACTGTGAATCTCTACATGGAGATTTGATAACACTTTCTTGTATGATCCCATTGTTGTTAATTTATAGAAACAGAAACATAGACTTTGATGGCAGGTAAGGACCACTTGGCCCACCCAGTCTGCTCATTTCCCTACCTACTGGATAAGCTGCAGATTCTAGTTAACCAACAGCCTACTTCCTGCCACCCCCCACTACAATTGCCTTGTGTCTGTCCCATGCATGTTTGAATTCTCCCACTGTTTTAGCCCCAACAACCTCCCCAGGAAAGCAGTTCCACGCATCCACCACTCTCTCTGTGAAAAAAAATGTCCTCACATTACCCCTGAGCTGTCCCCCCTCTATCTTTAAATTGTGTCCCCTTGTTCTTACACATCTCTTTTTCTGAAAGATGCTACCTTCCTGGACTTTGTTGATTCCCTTGAGGTACTTGAACATTTCTATCATGTCCCCTCGTCCCTCCTTTTATCAAGGATATACATATTAAGCTCTCTCAGTCTCTCTTCATATGATTTCTGATGCAGACCCTGCACCATTTTAGTTGACCTCCTCTGGACTGCTTCCATCCTGTCTATGTCCTTGAGTAGATGAGGTCTCCAAAACTGCACACAGTACTCCAGATGAGGTCTCACCAATTGTCTGTACAGAGGGATAACCACTTCCCTTTTTACGTTCGCTGGCGCGCATGCGCAAGGAATGTTTTGGGAGAGTAGCACACTTTGGAGGTGTTACACGAGGTCCCTGCACCCTAATTGATGCCCTCAGGGGTACATCGTAGACAGCTAATGTTTAGACATAGGCTATACTAATACAGTGGACTAAAGGCATATACCGTACAAAGTAGATGTTAGTATATGAATACATATTATTGTAACTCACTTTGCTTGCTAATGCACACACATTATACCATGTATTTTCTGTCTATTTCTTACTTGTCAGATGCCAAGACACCTGTCCTTGAAGTAATTGTAATATGCAAGGCAACATTGCCATCTTTTGGTGATGGGCACCACTTCACCTTGTTATGTAAGACTCTGTATAAGAACGTCTTTGTTCTAAAACTGATGACTTTACAGAATTATATAATGTTATCTTGGACTGTGGAGCCACCTCTAATTTAGCCAATAGGGCTCATCTCTGTAACTAGAAATGTTTCTATCTTTTAGCAACCATAGTAATTATCACAGGTATATAATGTTATGCACAGATTCTACACCTCGGAGACCCGAGAGATCCCAAGAGACTACAGAGAAACCTCGAGGTGTAGGGAATGCTTAGCACTGGCTCCCGGTTCGTATTGGTAAGAACTGCTTAGGGCAACTGTGATTTGTCCCTTTTTGTAGTAATAAACTTGTTTATTACTCGAATGCAACTTGTCTGTGATTATTTGCATCCCCAATATTGCCAAGAACCTGAAGGTGAGGTTCAGACCTCTTACAATTGGCGACCGTGTGCAGGCGATATTGGGTGTTGCAAGTTTTCACTTGTTGCTATACATTTCCCTTTTCCCACGGGGACTGTAGGTGTACACTCCCATAACACCTCTCCCGTCTTTTCTACCAGTTTGTAGATACTTGCAAAGTCTAGCTGACTTTTGGGTGTGAGTCGATGCCGTCTCGACCCACTCCATAACAGCTTTGAATTGCAAGCCTACCAATATACAGTAGCCCGGCTGTGTTTAAAAGTACTGTGGTTGTGGATCGATCGCAACACGTGGTCTTTTCACAGTTTGAATTTTGTTCCTCCCACACAATGGCCAACTTATCAGATATCTGCGCAGAACTGAGACTCAATGTCTCTAACTTTCTTACCTCCCATGGAGGATGGGCTGACTTTGGCGGGACGCGAGTCAATCTAAAAACCCTGTACTGGGGATTTCAACCCAGTACGCAGAGATGCGACAGTCAACCAATAAGCGTTGCACTAAAGGGTTGATGGTCGCTGCTCTCTACGCTGCTTTGGAAGCCTCCGAAGCGAGGTTTTGTACCCTTGACCTGCAGATCGCATCTCTTAAGCAAGAGATGGATTTGCAGGAAACAGAATGTATTCGAATACAGCAGAACTTGGAGTCAGAACTCCAATCTCTGCGTAATGAAAAGGATTCACTATTGCATCATTCCGCACAGGCTGGTGAACAAGAAGTGTGTACTCTGAAACAGGAGTGTGAAAGTTTGAGACAGGATAAGAGTCAGGTGGTGCAAATGAATGATTTGTTGAGTGCTGCGAATGCACAGTTGAGTGATGAAATGGGTGAACTTCAGGACGAGATCAACCAGGTACGTAATGATTTAGAAATAGCCTATAGGGACAATCGCGAATTGAGTGCCGTGTACCATGTTTTGCAGAAGCAGAAACAGGATCAGGTTGATATGGATGTTGCAAGTGTGAATCATGATGAATGTAAAGCTAAGATGGATAAACTGCACCATCAGTGAGAGGTTTTGACTGGCCACGTTAAGGCAATGGGAGGCGTAGTCCCTGCCTTTCACTCGTCATCGGAGGGGGAACCATCCGATGATGACGTCTCACAGTACAACGCCCAGTCACACCCCTACTATGGCCCAGATTCCCCACCCAGCCATCCACAGTATGGTGGGTCCCCGCCCACCACTCCCCAGGTCACACATAGATGATGTCGTGACGCTCATCATGGGAAATGCCATCATGGCGGCGCCCATGATGGGGGGGAGCAGGCCCAAGCCTGGTCCCGACGGCGCCTCCAGTAGCCGTTATTAGTGTGGAAGACAGGCAAGAGATTGAAACCATGATTGATAGAGCATTAGGAAATGTTCCTCTTCCTGAAAGAAGTATGAAAGCCATTAAAAGTCAGATTCGACAAATTTTTCAAGAAGCTGGCACTCAGGAAGGTGTTGTTTGTACTGCGGCTGAAGCTGCAGCTCGCGCAGCATTGGATGGTGCGTGAGATGCATAACCTTTGCCTGATCGACCACCAACTAATCCCCTACAAATGGCCTACTCTGTTCAGCAAATTGCTGACAGCATTGGTCGGATGAACCTGTCTGACAATCTCAGCTGCCATTTGGAAAAGGTGCGCTCCAAGTGCGAGATGCTCAGCCTCACCGCAGAATATCAGGTCCAAATACTACGCCAGACCATCGATCCTGGTTTATGGGCCAAACTCCTGAAGTAGTTCTCAAGATGGGAACGCCACCACGGCGAAGTGCAGCTGAGCTCATTTCTGCTCACAGCCCTGGTGTGGTTGGAGTAATGCTGGCATACCCCGTGAAGCAAAATGCTAAAGAAAGTCCAGCGACCTACCACCAGAGACTCTGGATGGCCTATCAAGCAGGGAAACATCTGGAACAAGAAGCTGCGGATGTAGATCTTTATCGAATATAAGACCTTGTTCCTTAGAAACATGATCCCAGCCGTAAGAGAGAAAGTAGAGCCAACCACATACCCAAATATGGATAGGTTTTCCGATATTCTTCGGAAAACCGAGAGAGTGTATCAACTGTACATCCGTGATTTGGGTTCCGGTTCCAAAAGGTTGCCGCCGTGGAACCGCTTCTGGGACCACACATTACACTGTGGAAGGGCAGGCCCAGCAACAACAGCCAAACATCCATCGGCCCCTCCAGCTAGCACTAGCAAAACCCCTAACAGGGCCAATAACAACAACAACAACAGTGGGGTGGGAACCGAATTGGCCTAAAAACAGAAGGCACAAGGGCAAAGGGAAGCCATTACAAAGATCGGGTCCCTCATATAAAGAGATAGCTGAAGAAAATCGAAAATTTCGGGAGCTCCTGGGGCAAGTGCGCTCCGTAGCAGATGCTGTTCCTGCACAAACACTTGCAGCAGTACAACCGGCGACCCATGACACTACTGGCCATGGAGACACCGGAAGTATGGGCTCTCAGGTCCACATAAGCCTGAACCCAGAAGCTCCTCCCTACGTTGCATCAGTGCAACACGGTGAAGTCATTCATGCAAGTCAGACCCAACCTCTGCATGCCTCCAACAATACGGATTGACAATTACAGACCCCAGTCCGTATTTTAAACAAGCTGGTCTTGGATACAAATGGAAGGCCCTGCACCGAGGCCGAGGTCGGGGGCCGCCAACTGACTGTCTTGTTAGATACAGGTGCAGCTGTATCTGTGTTACACGCCGACCACCCTGAAACATCTCCATGGTCTACCGGACAGAAGACCAATATGTCAGGAGTTGATGGTGCTAGGCTACCTGCATACCGTTCTCTGCCTTTACCGGTAGAACTAGGCCATTTAAAGGCCTCACATGCTTTCCAACTGATGGTGCATGATCATCCTAGTATCATTGGGATTGACTTCCTTGCACCACACGGCTGTGTGGTGGATCTAGCAAACATGTTGCTGATACAGATCCAGGGTCAATACCATACTGTCTTAATTCCTGACTCACATGCTGTAGCAACAATATCCATCAATAACAAACAGTATGACGTCATAGATTTATTCAAGAATCATGAACTTTTCCCAAAACTCCTACCTATTCTGCAATGACATTTGGAAGCGTTTGCAGTTAACAAACACGATTGTGGCAAAATGCATACCATTATTGAGGTGCCAGGCCCGGCACATGAGAGACAAAGGCAATATCCGTTTCCCACTGAAGCCTTACCCTCTCTCCGAGAAACAATCAAGTCACTCCTTAAACAAGGAGTAATCAGAACCTGAGTTTCCACTGCCAACTCCCCTGTTTGGCCTGTGAAGAAACCCACAGGCACCTGGAGACTTACTATACTACAGGAAACTGAATCAGGTTACTCCCAGTTGTTCCCCAACTGTGGCGTCTGCACCAGATGTGCTTCGACTTTTAACACCAGATCAGAAATGGTTCAGTGCCCTGGATATCTCCAATGGTTTTTGGTCATTACCATTGGCCCTCAAGAGCCAATATAAGTTTGCCTTCACCTTTGAAGGATGACAATACACGTGGACTTGCTTGCCACAAGGATTCCATAATAGCCCATCCCTCTTCCATCTCCATATGATGGATGCCCTACAAAGTTCTCAGCCCCCCAATGTCTCTTACAGTACGTAGATGACCTGTTGTTGGCCACTGCCACACAGGAACAACATCTGGATCTCTTGGACAAACTATTGACTCTTATTCAGAGAGCAGACCTGAAGTGTAACCCTGAAAAAGCACAATTATGTCAGAAAGAAGTACTCTTTCTGGGTTTGAAAATAACTGACCAAGGCTGGAGCCCTACTTGGAAAAAGATTCAAGGATTAGAAGACTTGCCATTACCTACCAGTGTGGCAACTCTTCAAAGGTTTCTAGGTATGGTAAACTATTCCAGAGATTTTATTTGTGATTTTGCTCAGAAAGCCGCTCCTCTGTATGATTTACTCAAAAAGGACGTTCCATGGAGTTGGGGCCCTGTCCATACCCAGGCTGTGACATCACTGAAGCAGGCCTTGGCCTCTGCCCCAGCACTGGTAAACCCCAATCCAGCATTACCATTCCATCTAGAGTGTGCCACCTCTGACATCGCTATGTCAGCAGTGCTGGCCCAGAAGGTGCATGGCACCTTGAGACCTATTGCATATGCATCGCAGCTCTTGACCCCAGTGGAACAGAAGTATGGCCTTTGTGAAAGGAATCTTCTGGCCACCTATTGAGCAGTCAAGCACTTCCTGTATATCATTGGGTACTCTCCGCTGATTCTTAACACTAATCATACACCTACTACTTCTCTGCTCTCAGATAGAGTGAAGGATGGGTCAGTCTTCAACACCAGGCTGACACATTGGTCACTCCTCCTCCAGGATAGGGATATTCAGGTCCATCAAACCAAAGTTCCATCTCTATTAGCTCATGGCCTCCTTTTTCAGGGGGATCCCCATGACTGTACTTTGCAGTCACCTGACCTCCCAGATCCGGGTCCATTCTTCCCTGCAACCCCTGAGATACTGGAAAATACCTCTTTGTGCCACATTTTCACCGATGGTTCAGCATCATACTATCAGGGAGAACAGATTGCAGGGATGGGTATTATGGTGGTGTATCCTTATGGGAACACTGTCAGAATATCTAAACGCTGTAGTGTAGCTTCATCACAGTACGCAGAGATGGCAGCGGTGGCCTGTGCACTAGAGTTTATCCAACATGGAACTCAGGATACCATCATTTTCACAGACTCTAATTGGGTTTGCTGTTCCCTTACAGAATTTCTCCCTTTCTGGCAGAAGAACTCCTTCCTCTCCTCTGATGGAAGCCCAGTGAAATACAAAGAATTGGTGATCTACATACATGCATTAGCACAGAAATACCCACACAAACTTTATGTGCACAAGGTTAAAGCTCACTCCCTACATGATCCCTATCATGCATTCAATGACACAACAGATACCCTTGCTAAGGAAGGGGCCTGAGGGGGGGATGTCTGGATAATGGATCATCCAGAGGCCAATGCAGCCATACAGGTTGCAGCTCTCAAAAAGAAATCTGAATCTTTTTCCCCTTGGACCTCTCAGCAGCCCAGCATTTGGACACTGAACTCAAAGTGTTTCAGATTCCTGGACAAGGGTATTGAAGAAGACTCCTACACATAACCCATATCGCAGGCATGAAGGTAAATTACACTTATCCCTGATGATAAACTTATTGGTTCCAACCAGAGGATACTACCACCAAATTGTGGGCAGTCCCCAGACATTTGAGATCTGAATTTTGCACCAGGTACATGCACACCTACTGGTGGACACCAGGATGGAAAATACCCTCCAGCGTCTCAAAACCACTGCTTGGTGGCCTGGGATTACCAAAGATGTTAAACAATACATTGATAATTGCCTTGTTTGTGCACAAAACAATCCCATACCTACAAAATGAAATGCCAAACTTTTACCACAGAGACACACTGGCCCTTGGCATGCCATTCAAATTGATTTTGTCAGTCCCTTGACCAACACCAGTAGAAACAACAAGTATGCCCTTGTAGTAGCTGATTTATTCTCTAAGTGGGTTGAGGCTTTCCCCACCAAGACATGCACCACAAAGATAACCACCCAAATCCTGGTAGAACAGATTTTCTCCAGGTGGGGCTTGCCTCTCAAGGTAGACTCCGATAAAGGAACCAGTTTTACAGGTGAGTTGATGAAAGAGTCCCTTGAACTCCTTGGGGTCCAGCAAAAGTTCCACATACCTTATCACCCTCAATCCTCAGGTCAAGTAGAAAGAGCCAACAGACGGATTAAGCAAATGCTTTCCAAATTTATTGAGGACAATCCCAAGACCTGGGATTCCCTATTGCCTTTACTCCTTATGGCAATCAGGGGTACACCCTCAGCCACCACCCAGCTTACACCTTTCGAGGTAATGACTGGAAGACAAATGAGATTACCTGAACACTTGCTCTTTGACCTGCATACCCCCACTGCAGACCGTGTGTCTGTAGATCAGTATGTGGAGAAACTCAGAAAAGACCTCATACACACACACTTGTATGCTGCAAACTGCATGGGTAAGGCCCAGCAACAGTCCAAAATACAATTTGACAAACACGCACAAGAAGTGGATTGGCAGGTTGGAAATCAGGTAATGGTACTTCGATTTGCACATCCCACCCACTCCTTCTCCAATAAGTGGGAAGGCCTTTACCCCATTGTCAACAAGCTCAGTCTGGCAGTCTATCAAGTTAGACTCCTCCACAACAATAAATTGACTGACAAATGGTTACATGCAAACCAGTTGAAACTGTACAAAGGAACTTAAACTTACTCTTCCTAACTCCACTGGGCGGAACTGTACTAATGTACTAATCTTTCATCTTCCTTTTCAGATACATTGACAAGATGGCAATCTTGTTCCTATCTCTCCTCTTGCAGGAGTAATCCCTTTCGCCCAAGGCACGGTAACAGACCTCCTTCGACACCTGGATCCTCCAGCACCTCCTACAGAGAGTTTCCATCAAAATTCAGATACTATGATTACTGTCCAGGAAGGTTCCAATGCATACCTCACTGCCTCGGTCGTTGCTCCTGACAAATCCACCCTTCAAATTGAGTGGCAAACCACATCACAAGGACAAATTCTCCCTGTGGCCAAACTCTCTAAGGGAACTTTCCAGGGTTGGCCCAAAGCTAAATTATCCCCAAATGGTTCACTGTCCTTGTTACAAACTGCATTAAGACACTCTGGTTTGTATAATATAACTGCTCTGATCGATCCTTCCTATTGTAATTCTCTCTCTCAAGATTCTGCCCGCAGATTCTGTGCTGTATACCACATGGCCTCTGCAGCCATGTATCTCTCTGTGTTGCCTTCTACCGAAAAACAGCTTTTGGAATGTCCAAAACATACCCCTGGTCCCCGTAGTGGTCTCACAGCCACTGCCCTCCCAGGTTCTTTAATTAATAACTTTACAGTTTATGCACATACCTGTTTTATTTAATCTTACTTACTGGAATATGAAAGAATTTGGTATGTGTCACAATACCGATACATCTGCATTCTATAGTACATTATTGCTTGATAGTTTGGCTGCATTCCAGATTCGCACCAAGGATCCCTTTACTGGGGTTTATTCTACCGAACACAGAGGTAATTTTAGGAGGAAACCTCCTCCTAGTACTCTTACTCATAAACGTAGTAAACGTGAAGTTGACAGTTCTGATGTTACAGGTGCTACAGGTACTTTCACAGGTTTCTTTTTGGTACTGCTATGTCCATTTGGAACAAAGCAGACATTGCTGCTATTAAAAGTCATTCTGCAAAGTTCTCCACTGGTTTGGTTAATAATGTTTTACCACCCTTATTGCATGGTGTGGATGGCCTTAGTCAGGAAGAAAGATACACTGTATACAACATGCACGACATCGCAAAAGCCTTCACTGATTCCAAAGATAAGATTAACGCACTCATACAACAGAACAATAGAGAAGCTGATAAACAATACATTGGTGAGAAATACTTTGTTCTGCATATGGTTCATATATCCTCACTACCATTAACAACCTCTTCCAAGACCTAGAAACTGAAGAATCCCTGATATAATACATGACAGACGCATCTCTAAATGGTATTGTCCTAAATGTAAACTTCCAACTTGTATTTCCTATGTATCCTAACAGACATTGTCGATTCCTCTCTCCACACGCACGGAATTTGGGGTTTGTAACCAGACACCCTAATACTGGTCTTGTTTTCTACTAAGAAATGTTCTATAACAGATACCATGTTTGTCTCCTTTACTGTCTCCTTACCAGTTTTGATCCCACACAGCCTTGTTCAACAAGCTGGCACTGGCGCATTCCATTGGGCATTTGGATGATGACATCTACAAGAACGCCTGGACCTACCACCTCTACTGGTCTACCACTCCTTCCTGGACACCTGGGTGGCACCCTACGGACTGTTGTCGGAAAAGCAATATATCTACCTGTGCCGATGTGATGTGTTTGATGTTACTCGCCCTGTTTGTGGCTACTCTCCAGACAGCATTGATTGGACTTTCACTATGGATAATGACATCACTGAAAATGGCACCAACTCTTTTGAATCAACGCCGTTACCAGATCAGCTCTACCAGTCCTATCGTGAGAAGCTCATCGTCTGTCAACACGGATCTCTAAGACGACCTACACATGCCCTGTCCAGTTGCAAAAATGGAGACTGCCTACTGTACGTTCACAGTATAACTCTGACGGAGAATACTGTATAGTGACTAATGTGAAATCTTATACATATGGTTCTGTTACTTGTTCTATTGATTACCCCAACTTCTGTTTTGTTCCCCACCAGAAGACTGTTATTGGACATACTGTCATAACCCCCGTTCCCCTTATGGAAGCAGATATCATTAACGGTAATCCAGATTATTTACTCACACTTTCAGAATACCTACTGTACTTCAATGTACACATAGATCCACTTACACTTACATTGAAATCACTTTTAGATAGAAAGAACACACACCTCATCCACATCAACAATAATATAACCAAAGCCAATGAAGCTATTCTTGACCTAATCAATGATGGAGATATGAATAATGCATTGACTAACACCTGGTTAGAAATCACTTTTAAAGGTTTTGTTATAATACAAGCATTTTTAATATTTACTTTGATTATTATGCTTTGCTGCCTACGACGTACACTGTGCCAACACCATGAGCAGCTTGAGTTCCTTTACAAGGCTCGTGCCTCAGGATTGTAAAGGGCCACTGCTCCTGTCCACGCCTTGGATTTGCCTGTGTTGCCCTTTGAGGCAACAAGGGGGAGAATTGTTACACGAGGTCCCTGCACCCTAATTGACGCCCTCAGGGGTACATCGTAGACAGCTAATGTTTAGACATAGGCTATACTAATACAGTGGACTAAAGGCATATACCGTACAAAGTAAATGTTAGTATATGAATACATATTATTGTAACTCACTTTGCTAATAATGCACACACATTATACCATGCATTTTCTGTCTATTTCTTACTTGTCAGATGCCAAGACACCTGTCCTTGAAGTAATTGTAATATGCAAGGCAACATTGCCATCTTTTGGTGATGAGCACCACTTCACCTTGTTATGTAAGACTCTGTATAAGAACGTCTTTGTTCTAAAACTGATGACTTTACAGAATTATATAATGTTATCTTGGACCATGGGCCACCTCTAATTTATCAATAGGGCTCATCTCTGTAACTAGAAATGTTTCTATCTTTTAGTAACCATAGTAATTATCACAGGTATATAATGTTATGCACAGATTCTACACCTCGGAGACCCGAGAGATCCCAAGAGACTACAGAGAAACCTCGAGGTGTAGGGAACGCTTAGCACTGGCTCCCGGTTCGTACTGGTAAGAACTGTTTAGGGCAACTGTGATTTATCCCTTTTTGTAGTAATAAACTTGTTTATTACTCGAATGCAACTTGTCTGTGATTATTTGCATCCCCAATATTTCCAAGAACCTGAAGGTGAGGTTCAGACCTCTTACTGAGGTGTGCCTCTCCCTTTCAATCCACTGCTCCATTGAGCAGGCGTGGCGGTCCTGCACCAATGGGTGCAGGAGCTGTGTATGACAGTGGTGGTCTTCACTTCAAAGAAAACCACTGCTGTCATAGAGAGCACCGTGTCACGCCGCCCCCCACATCACGCGGCCCCCCCATGTCATGCCGCCTCCCCAAATCTTTCCTGCCACGCTGGGAGCCCACCCCAGCGTGGCAAACGTCCCGTGTTGTTTGCTGACGGGTGTGCCCAATCCCCCATCGGCTCCACAGCCCCCCCAAGCCATCCTTCTGCCACACTGGGAGCCCACCCCAGCGTGGCAAATGTCCCATGTAGTCTTTTTTTTTCCTTTCACCTGTAAAGCAAAAACGGTCCCATGGTGCTTCTCCCAGTCCCCTTCCCACAACCCGCACCCACCACTGCACACCAGCCTCCCACATCCCCTCACCCCATACTTACCTCCGGAGCTTGGCGCAACGGTCTTCAGTGGACCGGGAACACGTCTGCACTCTTCAAAGCCAACCGCGAACTGAGGAAATGCCGGTAAGCTGTATAATGGGCTTGATAGGGGGTTTTCAACTTTATTGCATATCTCAGGCATTTTTTGGAATTTTTGCACCAAATTTTCAATATGGGATTTTTGGGACCCCTTCTCATGAATGATGTCACTGTCATGGTGTTATTCAGGCCCGAGGGGTGATTTCAGTCACTACACGGTCACTGCACAAAATCACCCTTCAGGACTGAATACTGCCATGACAGTGACATCATTCATGAGAAAGGGTCCCAAAAACCCCATGTTGAAAATTTGGTGCAAAAATTCCAAAAAATGACTGTTTTACGTGCGTGCGTCGCGCAGTTCCTATGCAGGCTCGTAAGTCTGTGAATTTTCAATATTTTCACTCCAGATTTTCCACATTACCATTTTACCACACTTCCTTATGAGCAGTACAGCTGTCATTTTTCACATCCTGCCCAAAATGTGTTTCCGCTCATGTAGCGCATAATGGCACTGTCGGTGTGCGAAATCAATGTATGGGATGCATTAAGAAAATCACTGTGACACTGTTCATTAGCAGAGGTCTTAAAATGGCAATGTTGAAAATTTGGTGAAAATATTCTAAAAATAAACTGTTTCTGATGATCGTTGCGCGAGTTCTCACGCTCGTGGGTTCTGAGTCTCAATGTTTCACTCCAGATTTTCAACATTGCCATTTTACCACACCTTCTTATGAGTAGTACAGCTGTCATTTTCACATCCTGCCCAAAACATGTTTCCGCCTATGTACACAGTGGTGCAGTTGGTATCGAACTCAGTGTATGGGACACATTAAGAAAATCACAGTGTCACTGTTCATGAGCAGAGATCTTAAAATGGCTATGTTGAAAAATTTACAATGGTCCTAAAATACTTTTATTTCTGACGTGCGTTGTGCAGTTCCTACGCACACTCGTAAGTTTGCGAATTTTCAATATTTTCATTCCAGATTTTCAACATTGCCATTTTACTACACCTCCTTATGAGCAGTACAGTTATCATTTTTCACATCCTGCCCAAAACGTGTTTCCGCCCATGTAGTGCACAATGGCGCAGTCGGTGTGCAAAATCAATGTATGGGACACAGTAAGAAAATCACAGTGACACTGTTCATTAGCAGAGGTTTTAAAATGCCAATGTTGAAAATTTTGTGAAAAAATTCCTAACAATGACTGTTTTATGAGCGTGCGTTGCACAGTTCCCACAGACGCTTGTAGGTTTGCGAATTTTCAATATTTCCACTCCAGATTTTCAACATTGCCATTTTACCACACTTCCTTATGAGCAGTACAGCTGTCATTTTTCACATCCTGCCCAAAACATGTTTCCACCTATGTAGCACACAATGAGGGTAACAAAAAGGTCATGCTGAAAATTTATTGTGCAAATACCACCAATCGCACAGGGCATTAGGGTAAAGCACTATACGTGCCAAACACCACTGCAAATACCTGCAAGCAAACGTTCGGCATTGACAAATGCTTGTTCTACTTGTGATGCCCCTTCCTATGCATCTCAGTATTCCCCTGGCTCTCCATACTGACTTCTCACATTGCTTACCAACCATTAGATCATCTGATATGACTACCCCATGTCCTGTTCCATTTTTGTTGTTGTTAGTACCTCCTCTGCTATTGTGTACTCTTCTCCTGGGTTTTTGTTTCCCAGGTGCATTACTTTGCACTTCTTTGCATTGAATCTAAGTTGCCATATGTCTGACCATTCCTCCAATCTTGCCAAGTTCCTTCTCATCCTTTCTATCCCCCTTGTGTATCAGCTATGTTACAGATCTTTGTATCATCTGCAAAGAGGCTTAGCTTTCCCTTCAGACCCTCTGCAATGTCACCTATAAAGATGTTAAAGAGGACTGGATCCAGTACTGAGCCCTGAGGTACTCCACTAGTGACCCCCCTTTCTTCGAAATGTGTTCCACTCACTATTACCTTCTGTGTCCTGTTGTGCAGCCAGTTTGCAACCCAGGCTACCACCCTGGGACCCACTCCCAGGCTGGCTAACTTGATTATTAATCTTTTGTGTGGGACTGTGTCAAATGCCTTGCTAAAGTCTACGTAGGCCATATCCACAGCCCCTCCCTGGTCTATTACTTTGGTCACCCAGTAAAAGAAATCTATTAGTTTCATCTGACATGACCGTCCTGCTGTAAATCCATGCTGCTTTGGGTCCTGTGCCCCGCTGGCCTCTAGGTACTCAACAAGTCTTTCTTTCAGAGGTGATTCCATCATTTTCCCTATCACTGAGGTCAAACTTACAAGTCTGTAGTTTCCTACTTCTGCCTTGCTCCCACTTTTGTGAAGGGGAATCATATCTGCCCTCCTCCAGTCCTCAGGTACTACCCCATCCTCCCATGATTTGCTAAAAAGTGTGGTCACCGGTGTCACTAGGTCCTCCCTTAGTTCTTTTAGGATTCTGGGGTGAATCCCATCAGGCCCCATTGCTTTGTCCACCTTGAGTTTTAGGAGTTCTTTCAGGAATTTGATAATAAAAACAATGGAAGCATTCTAGCTAATGAATAACTCTCCAGATATGTCTATGGCAATAAAATAGGGTGTCTTTAAGGCTCTACTGAGAGGGATAATTACTACCTTTGAAATAAAAAAAAGAATAAACAACAAAAAGGGACACTAATTAACCTAGAAAAGGAAACAAATGATTGAAAAAAAAACTGATAAATGAAGCCTTAAATGAACAAACTAGTATGGAACTTCAAAACTGTATGAAAAAGAAAAAAAAAATTAATGCCCTTAAAATAAAACATATCTTTTATGGGGATAAGATGGATAACATTTTGTCTTGCACTCTTAAAAAGCAAACATAAATGAATACAGTTACATCTATTATAACAGATCAGGGGAATGGAGTATATATATGAACAAATTAATTGCTGCTGAATTTATTAAATACTTCAACAAAATCAATAATAAGAATTATAATCATCCCATATCCCTAGTTGAAGATTGCCTGCGTAAAGTCAAAACACCCAAAACACCCAAACTAGAGATTAATGATTCCCTCACAGAAATTAATTTGCCCATAGTAGGGAAAAAGATTCACATTGGGCAAAATCGCCTCACCAGTGAATTTCTCTTTGTTTAAAAAACAAACAAAAAGAAAGAAAGCAACTCATGCCTTGGTTAAAGCAGCTGATTAATGAGATTACCCGTACTGACAGTGTGCCCAAACTTTATTAGAATGTAAAACAGTACTTATGTTAAAAGAGAATACAGATAAAATGAGACCCAAGAGTTATCACCCTATAGCTTTATTGATTCCTGATTACAAGATTATCCCTAAATTGACAGTAAACTGCATTCAGGATCAGATTTCCTTTCATATTTGGCCCAAACAAAAAGGGCTTATAAAAGAGCAGACTAGTTTAAAGGACTCAGAAACATTAGGAAGTCATCTTTTCATGTCCTCTTGACATCAAGTTGAGATAATTGAAAAACTGGTTGCAGCCTTGGATGCTGCCAAGCCCTTCAATCTGTTTTCTTGGGAATTTATGTTTTTGTGTTTGAAGACCTGGGGATTTCTGCATATATGTCTGTACTAAGTAAACTATGTCATACCCTTTTAGCTAGATTTAGAATTAACTCTTATTTGTCAGAACCTTTGGTTTTATCAACCAGCATGAGACAAGGATGCTCTTTCTCAACTTTGATGTTTATATTGTGTTACAAACCTCTTTTGAATCAAATACGGACTACTCAAAGATTTTGAAAAATCTTCATTTTCTATGTGGGGAAGGATTGAGATCTTAAAACTATCATTATGACCCATCCTTTATATTTTTACCAGGTAGTACAGAGAGAAGTCCCAGAAAAAAATTGCTTTCAAAAGTCAAATGCATTTTTGTAAAATTTTGTGGAAAGGGGCTTCTCCCCACATAGCTTGGTGTAAATTGATAATCTCAAGGGCCCATAGTGGGATGGGTTGCCTGGATGCACTCTGCTATTACTGTGGTTTTGGATGAACCACATGTCAATGGCCTTATCCAGGGCTTCATCACTGCACACATGCATCGTCTTTCTCTCTTCTACTTTAATACTACTGTCCATCTGAGCAGCAACACACCTTAGCTTTTCACTCACCTTGTGGATGTCATTCACAGTGGAGTTTCCAATGTTATAATGCTGAGCTACATCCACCATCTTTCTTTTAAAATCTGATGCTTTTGCTTCGGGTCGAGCACCAATCCTTTCCTCTTAGACATGTTAAGGCATCACAGGACAGGATATTGCAGAGCAGCTGGTGATGGGTTGTGCTATGATCTGTTTTCACACTGCCTGCATTAAATGCAATATAGAGATGCTTAGCAGTAATGACTGCTAACATGATAATTGGGAGCAGCTTGGCAGGTAATTGATTTTCCCAGGAAAAAACATGGGACACAAATTAATTCTGAATAATTAGGATTTCTGGATTAATGAAATTTAGTTAAATGGAATTGTATTGTATTGCTAATAAAATGACAATGGGATTTAAATTGTCCAAGAAAAATAATTACCAGGTACTTGGGATAATTCCTAATGCTGGCACTGTAGTGCAGCATGATGGGGTTCCGCACTCCTGAAGTGCCGTCTTTCAGATGAGATGTTAAACTGAGGTCCCATCTGCCTGTTCTGGTGGTAGTTCAGGTGGATGCTAAAGAACACATGGCACTTCTTGAAAAGAGTAGGGGAATTTTTTATTTACACTTCAAAACAAATAATGACAAACAATGTTCATTCACATTAAATAATATATAACAAAGGAATAAATCAAAAAAATATTGCAATCATATTATTCCAACTGAAACAAACGTTACAAAATGTGTAGAAAACAAAAGGAACTAAATGACAAAAAAAGTATTAATTCATACTTATGCCCATTTGTAATTCATAAATGAGTAAAATAAATATTTCAGTCATACTCCTGTCAGATTACTTTCCAAAATAAATATTTAATATGCTAAGAAAAATTATGTAAATACCCAATTCCCCCTTCCCCCAAAATGAGTAGGGGAATAATTTCTTATAACTTAAAAGCAAATGCATACACAAAATCCTACTAAAAGGAAAGGGAAACATAAATAAGTGTTTCAGCATACCTCAAAACAAAACTGTATGTTTATAGACTCAAAATTAAGTAATAAATATTGAATACAGACACCCCCACTAAAAGGAAGAGGAATTTTTATTTAAATTTCAAACAAATTATCTCACATTCATGCTAGGAAAAAGGAGCCCCAAACTATTAAGTAAAATAAGTCAAGTGTGGGTAAAGCATTACCTCCTCCTTCTTATACTGATTTATTTTTTCTCAACCTGTATCTGGCCAATTCATATCATCCACCATAATTTATATTGTAATGCTGAAGCTGTCTGTTTGTCCATCATTTGTAACCTCTTGATATCCTGTCTTATTGAAAAAACTACTTGTTCGACTGTAATTAATTGTTATCTTAGAGCAAGTGTGCACCTGGAGTGACATATTTGGAATTAAATAAACAGTATTGTCTCTGTGTGGTATTTATCCCAAGTATGTGGTAATATTCCTAGAAAGAAAATTTCCCCTGTAATCTATCGAAGGGGTGATACAACCCATAATTTGTTCAAATAATTCTGGAATGAAATGGCATAGAGGAACTGGAAATATAAATGTTATATTGTTTTGGGAATGTTTGAACAAGAACCACCCCTTGGGCAACATCTGTCTGCTATGCTCTTATGCTTCATATTCCCTCTAACTCCCAACCTCCCATGCACACCGAGCCATAGATGATCCCACATGTAATTTGGAACTCTTCTGCTCAGAACCATTTTATATATCTGGCTTACTTCTTTTGGGGGTTTGTTACTAAAGGAGGGTTCTTCTATATAGAATTGTGTCATTAGGTGATCATAAAATTATTTTCAATTTAATGTTTTTAATTGTTGTTTTGCTGTTTTTGCAGAATTTTAATTTACTAATGGTGCTACATAAACTACCAGGTAGCCCTTCCACTGCAGTCTGTTTAGGAATGGACAGGTATACTTATCAACTCTGTAATACTGGACTATTTAGATGTTAGACATGCTGCATGTCTAACATCCAAATAGCTCAGATTGTATTTGTTTGTTTAATAAGGGGAACTACGTTCATATATAAAAATATGCAATGAAAAAAAAAGCAACAGGATTAATCATTCCTAGCACTGCTTTTTCTAGTGGCTGGTATGTGATACCTCTTTTGAGCTGATTAAGCCTACTACCCCATAGGCTTTGGAAAATGATACTTAGTAAGGCAGTATCAATTTCTTTAGGAGGGGGAATATGTTTCTTATGTGCACAAATATAGGCATTAAAAAAGTCTTCATCATAAAGATTCTTTTTTTGGACATCTTCCATTTGTTTCATAGGTGAACTTTTGCTGATGCTTCTTGTAATTTCATGTCCCAATTATACTTACACATCTGCCCAGGTCCCCCAAAAAATCCCTAATATTGTATGGTAACCATCATGAAGATGGATACCCATTATTTTAGTATATGTTGTCCCTGGTTGTTCAATTGGAAGACAGCAACTCTTCGAATAATTAACTGAGAACCCAGAAATGCCCGTGTACTCTGTCAATTCTGTGTTTACAGCTATACTGGATGCATAATCAGAAATAGTCAGACATAAGTCATCTGCATATGTCACCATGCAAATCGGAAAATCTTCACTGTTCAGGGATAGCCCTACTAACTGGTCTGTATGATTTAATTTATGAAGTAATGGGTCTATTGTTAAGATGTAAAGGAGGGGGTTCAAGAGGCACCCCTGGCTTACTCCTCTGGCAACTGTACATTGTTCCCCTAATCATCAATTCATCTATGGGATCAAGGAGGCTTTTGAATAATAGATTTGTATCCATTTTATAACTGTTTTAGGAAACTTACAGGCTGCCAAAACCTCCCACAGGTAATCATGCTCTACCCTGTTGAATGCTTTATTTTGGTCAAGGCTTAATAGGTACCCTATTAGTTCCCCTTCCTGTCCCTTATAAAAGATTTCTCTGAGTAAAATCAGGCCATCTGAAATACTTCTAGACGGGACCCCACAAAATTGGGAGTGATGCACAATATTACCCAAAACTAAGGATATGTTAGAGGACATTATTTTAGTAAAAAGTATAAGTACTCAGTCCCTTTCTTGTTGACTGCAAACTGTTGACATTCAATGATGCTACTCAGTGATTGTATAGTGCAGGTAACAAAGTGGCAAAGTTCAAGGTGTTTTTTTGCTAGCTGTTCTTGCCCCCATTCTTCTCTGCTGGGCTCTGGTCTGTTTTCCAGGAGGTAGTTCAGTATCTGAATTTGTTTCCATTTGAGTTGAGGATTCTGATACCCAGACTATGTCACCCTCCATTGGCGTGTCTCCTTATTGGAATGCTGAAAACATGTTTTGCTCTAAAGGAGGTTCTGGATCAGTTGCTTGTGCAGGTTTTGCAGGCTTTTTTGCTCTACCACCCTTCTTCCTTACCACCTCAGTAAATTCTGAATCAGGTACTGGGGAGGTGATGGCATATCCATTGTGGGGGTTGCTGGAATATTCTGATCACACATGGCTTGTGGTTCCTGCCTGGGTGGAGAAGGAGGAGGGGGGTCTGGTCTAGACTTAGTTGGTGGCTTTTGGTTTCTTGGGCTTTGTGTTTCCCTCTGGTGTCCTTAGGGTCTTTTCGATGCCTTATGGATATAGAAATCCTGGATCTCATAGTCTACAATATCATTTTTTTAAGCCCATGGACAGTCTATAATGGCATGGCCTTTTTCCTCACATAGACTACATCTTGGAGTTTTGAAGCAGTGAGCACTTTCATGACCTAGGTCCCCACAATGTGCACATTTCAATATTTCACAGCTTGTACTAATGTGCCTCTTATACCCACATTTAAAACACACCCTTGGCTGCCCCAGGTAGAAAAGAAAACCTTTATCCAGATCTATAAAAAAAAACAGTTCGGTAGATGAATTATATCATTTAGTGTTTGCTGTAGTCTAACTTTCACATTTCAACCTCCATTCCAAAACTCTTCCTCACCGATGATGGGTTCTGGATTGGCCTGCATTGTACATTGTTTCTTCAGCCAAAACAGGATGTCCATAATATTGACCCCTTCATTTCCAAAAAGTATTATTATTACCCTGAAAGCCTGCTTGGTAAGGGAAATCACTAAAAAAGGTACCCACAAAGGGTTGTTTTTCATCAAAGAATATTTGCACCAAAAATGTTCAGGTTGTTCTAAGGTCCTGAAACATATATCATAGGTCACCTCTCCTGGGACATGAATCAGTGCATATATCTCTGATGGAGAAAATCCTAAAGATTGTTCAATCAGAAGTTTGCCTATGAAAAACCTATAAGGTGTTTCTTCTTTAGGCACTAGGAACTTTAGCTGAACAGCACTACGACATTTGGCCAGGTCTACTTGTCTGTGAAATAGCCCTGCATAGATAGCATTAGTATCAGGGTAATTTTGTGTGTGCCCCACTCGTTTAGTCAGAAGGGCCTGGTTGCTGCTCAGGATTGGGCTCTGTATTACTTTGACTAGCGTGGGGACCCCATGTCTCCTTGTTTCGATGATCAATTCTTGGTTTGGGTACTTCTTTAGTGTTTCCCTTCCCCATGTCCGTTATATCCACATTTTGCCAATCCTGGATATCTAACCCAGGTTTTGAAGTCCCCTCTTTATGATCAAATACAGTCTTATTTTTAGTTTTACCTGCTACGTTGGTCAGCTCTTTACCTGAAAGCAGACCCTCCATCTGTTCCAGTGTTTCTGGAGCCTCTGTGAAAAGTTCTTGTTCTTGTTCACTATCTGAGAGAGTTCCAGGATTACTTCCCTGCAGTGGGACGCTAGGATCAGGCACCCAGATACCTGTAGTGCCCAAAACCCAACCTGCATTTTGGAGTGTCAGCTCCAGTGTCCATTCTGTATTGCTAGCCTTTGTTTGATTTGAGTTGGGTGCATTGTTTGTGGCCTTATCTGGGATACCTTGCCTGGCACCAAACACAAAGAGCTTTGCTGGTCCTGGATTCCCCTGGATTGTTGGAAAATTATCCATACACTTTCTTTTCTTCTCCTCCCCCTCTGTAGATTTCTATACCATCGCTAGTTGTTCCTCTACTGTGTTTAGTTGTGCTTTCAAGGTTGCCTGCTGTCTTTGCAGGGAAATTTCTGACATTTTTAGATCCGCTGCCAACTGCATGGATTGAACAACCAGAGCAACAGGTACTTCCTTTGTAGATGTATTTCTCAAAGATTTACTGCTTTGAGATGTCAAGCCAGGTAGATGACCTCCTTCCACCTCATAAGCCACATATCATAAGGTAAACAATGCTGTTCCGAAAAAACATTGGAATGGCAAATCATGTTCAATACGCTCAAGAACACAGGTAGGAGACTGATATACCTGTCTCACCTGCCACAAATGAAATTTAAACATGGCAAATGAAAGTCTCAAAATGTCAGCATCCTTAGTAGTATGACACAACAAAAAAAAAACACAACTTCTACATAAGTAATAGCTTTCCAATAGGATTGGCCCTAACAAAAAGAGAAGGTAGACCATAAATCCGGTGCATAAGGACAAGAAATATAAAAATGGGCCATTGTTTCCTCCTGAACTACACAAGTATCCCTAGGACACATCCTTTCAGATACCATTTTATGCTTAGCATTCCCCTTAACATTCAGCCGACCATGACTACTAAGCCACAACACATCCCACGATCTAGGAGGTATCAATTTATCAACCAGACCTTGAAGTATACGTTCATTATATCAAGCAGGAATATCCTTATACACAGAGACAACAGAATGTGCCTGGGTTTGCAAAACTCCATAAATATATTTACTTGATCTAGAGAACACTTGATCAGGGACTACCTTCCATTTATTAAATTTCATAATAGCGGGTCTGAAATAAACAGGAAAGAAAGAAGCCTGCAGTGTCCGCCTATCTGGCACATTCCAACAAGTAAATAAATGAGTTAACCATGTATCCACATAAATGACCCACAACACAGATTGAGGAAACAGAGATCAATCCGGTTCTGGTGAAAAAAAACCCCACTAAAATAAAAGGTTATAGGATTGACATGATTCAACCCACCTTGTGCTATAGGGAGATACAACACAACCTTCTTAATCAGATTTAAGTGACTACCCCAAATGATTTGAAAAAAAAAAGACCAAGCAAAGTGGTTTCCAAATTGGGGGGCAGGGTATGCCACACTAAGATATAAAAAAGGGAAGAAGCAAAGTTTTAACAATAGTTACCTTCATACGCTTAGTTTGTTGCCAAGATTTCCACAATGCAACCTTAGGTTTAGCCATGTCTATCCTGGTGGACCAATTGAGAAGTGCATTATCACCTTTCCCAAAAGCAATACCCAAAACTCTGATAGGGCCTTGCAACACAGGAATACCCTGTAAATCCAGTTTTGTAGGGGTCAAAGTATTCAGTGGATACAAAATACTCTTAACTTTATTTAAGGAGGTACCTGTCACCATGGAATAAGTAGAAAAATGATGTAACACTCTATTGCTAGAAGGAACATCAGCAACAAAAACACAGACATCATCTGCAGAAGCCGAAATCATAGCACCAACTGTACCCTAGGGGGTTGGGGGCAACACCAGTAACTGGAGCATCTTGGGCAATAACTCTTAACAATGGGTCTAAACTAAAGACACAACGCAAGGGGCTCAAGGGGCACCCCTGTCTCACCCCCTATGGATAGGGATATAGGAAACCAGGAATCCATTCACCAGGAGTAAAGCATATGCATGTCCATAAAGTAAAGCAAGCCAAGCCACAAAATGTTCTGGAATATCATAGGTCCTTAAGGCCTGAAATAAAAAGTCATGTGGAACCCAATCAAATGCCTTTTCTTGATCAAAGGACATAAAAAACCCTGATACAGTATCAGCATTACCAAGTTCTACCAATTCCCTGAGTAGTAGGAGGTTAGAATATATGGATCTACCAGGGACAGAACAGGACTGGTGAAGAGAAGTCAAAGCAGGGGCCACTGACAATAATCTGGTATTCAAAACCTTCATTAAGACTTTAAAATCTGTATTAAGAAGACTCAATGGCCTCCAATTTGGAAGGTCACCCCTATATCCCTTTTTATATAATAAAGTCTGAACTGAAGTACAAAAATGAAAATCAAAGAAGCACTGCTGCAAAGTCCAATTAAACACCACAGTGAGTATTTCACTAATCAAAGGACAACAAGCTTTATAAAACTCAGTCAGTAAACCATAGATAGCAGGTGCCATATTATTATGGAGGTGTGAAATTTCCCGGGTTACTTCAGCAGTACTGATTGGAGCAGTCAAGACCTTCAATAGCATATCAGGTCAAGGGGTAATGTCTAGGGAAGAAAGAAAGTTCCCAATACCATTCTCATCCAAAGAAGGAGCAGTATACAAATCTGTAAAATTAGAGGAAACCACCTTTATTTATTTATTTTTTTAATTTCTGTTTCTTCCCCTCCTACTGCCCCACAGAGCCACCACCATTGGGAAGCGCCCATTAAGCCTGCCCCTGCTAACACCTACCTTACTACCCCATGTCCCTCCATCAGCCCACGGAGAACCCCCCAAGCAGGGTCGGGGTCAGGTGGCCCATGAATCTCAAGTCTCATCAAGGTCTGTGGGTCGTAGGCAGGTGTCGACACATCGGGACCCGGCTCTGCTTTCCGTCATCTCTTGGCTCTGTGGCATATTTTCCCATGTTCTCCATGGGACATTACATGCCATATGCCTCAAGGCATCAGTCGGCAGCCACAGTGTCCCCCCATTCTGTGAAGGAGTAGCCCAGGAGGCTGATTGGCTGCTGGCCTACACCCACAACCAATCATACCTCTGAGACTCCATCTTGCTGTCGCTTTCCCCAGCCTCCACCAGGGGTCACTGCATGCAGGGTTGGAGTCCCCTCCTCCCCCCAGAGAAGGCGAGCTGTCGCTGGATGCTCCAGCCTGTCTCCCTCCGGCCAAACCCCGATGACCCGCGCTCACTCCCGAACCTGGGTCGCCGGCATAGCGTGAGGTGTGGCATCCAGTGCCTCAACCCTCAGTGCCACTGGGCCAGCAGGAAACCACCTTTATATTGTCAGGTAAGGAAGTACACAGTTTACCATCAGGGCACACTACTTCCATCAACAGCCTATCCACAGACCATCTATGACTACATTCTAATGCATCCCCCAAACCAGCTTTCTTGGTGGAACATACCCTATGCTCATGTAAAAGGGAAGCAGCCCTAGAGTATTGTAGGGCTGCCATCTCTTTTTTTTACTGCCTACACCTCTGACATTAAATTTAAACATTGAGAATTGATCGCAGAATACAATGTTCCCAACTGCGATCGTGAGGACAAATACCGCTTATATTTAGTCAATGTAACAGACTTGGAAAAACTTGTAGCTAAAGATGTCAGATCAGACTTAGTTTCCAACCACCAGCCCATCAAATCCCCTGTAAGGCCAGCCACAGTCATACGGGCTTTTAACAATTCATGCACCTGTTGCAAAAAATGAGTATCATCCAACAAAAGGATATTCAATTTCCGATAACCCCTGCCAACTGTAGCATAAGGGCCCAACCCTATGGTGGCAGTCAAAACCACATGATCTGAAGTCTCAGCTGGAATAGTACGAGCAGAAACAACACGAACAGCAGTTGTTGTAAAAAGAAAATCAGTCCTGGTGGATAAAGGACCCTTAAAAAATTACGGCCACCTGTGGGATGACAAACCAGATAAGCATCCTGAAGATGTCCCTGTAGAATAATATGATTAAGACAATTAGTGTCACAAAAATCCTTATCAGTCAGTGCTCTCCGATCTTGTTATGCACATCACAATTAAAGTCACCACCCCAAAATGAGAAACCTAGTCATGAAAAGATAAGGCTGAACAGTATTAAAGAGATCAACCCTTCCCTTCTTTGTAACTGGCACATACACCACAATCAATCTCCAACAGGTACACAAAAAAACAAAATCCAGCAACAAAGCATGCCCCATAACAATTTCAACCAACTTAGTGGCATGAAAACCATCAGCCCTGGATAAAACCCCAACACCATCACAAGTATCCAACCCAAAGGGGAGAAAAAAGAGGGACCCCAACACCAAAGTTTATTTGCTACTGAAACCAAAGAAAAGGCATTTAATTGGATATCCTGTATAAGACAGATATCACACTTCAAATCTTGCAGAAAATGAAAGGTAAAAAGTTGCCTTTGAGCATTCTTAACACTATTAACATTCAAGGTGGCAACAGTAAGGCTAAATGCTGAGGCCATCTGTAAGCATCAGAGAAAAAAAGAAAAATAAGAATGAAAATCAGGTAACACTCCCTGTTCTAGTACTCCTGCATGGGTGAACCACAAGTCACAGGGGCCTACTGTCAGTGGCCACATTTTTTGATTTGTCACTTTCAGAATCAGAGGATAAAAGGGGTTGGGAAGAAGTATGAGAATCACCTCCTAAATCTGAAGACTGAGACTGCCAAGAAAGAACTTCAAATTTGTTACTCAAGGGAACAGTCCCACTAGGGAAGGAAGCTTTAGCCAATTTGGATCTAGATTTGGTTTGTTTTTGTACCCTCTTCTTTGCCTGCACACAAGGCTCAGGAGGGGGCATAACCGAAATATCAGTAGACCATACAGGAGGGACAGATGTCTCTTCGACCCCCAGAACAGAGACAGGGGGAAGGGACTTAACCATAACTGCAGCCTATGGCAAATCCTGTGAAGGAGGCTCTTCTGAGGGTAAAGAAGTCAGGGCGGAGTCCAGAGGGTCAGGAGCTGGTACCTCTGGGTTTGGAGGGGGGTAGACAATACATTAACAGGGGAAGGAGAAGGCTTTGAGGCAGCTATATCTTTCTTCTGGGCCTCAAGAAGGATCAGATCCTGATCAGGGCAATCCTGTCGATTATGAGTAGCCCAAAGACAGGACCGAAAGCTGTGACCAACTTCCTCACAAAGACTACATTTAAGCTCTGCAGTACAATCCATACTTGCATGACCAAATGAGAGACAAAGGGAACACCTCAACCTATCACAGGCCGCACTAAGGTGGGAAGGGGAACCATATTTAAAGCAAGTATGTGGCTGTCCCACATAAAAACAATTACCGCATTCTCTACCCAAAAATAGACTGTTAGGTAAATGGACTGGGCCTACATTAGTATGCCAAAGCCGCACCTTAAATTTCCAGCCACCAGTCCAAAAGTGCACAGAATCAAAGATAGGCTGAGGTGTCCCCAAAATTTCACAGCATTGTTGCAACTAATGTGAAATACAGTATTATACACTGCCACATTTTCATTACGGAACAAAATAGTAACATTCTTGATGGTTGGCCTAGTGAGAGGAATAGCTCGAAAGGGCAACCACAATGCAGGGTATCTAATCAGTTCATACTTAGTCCAAAAGCAGTCCGACCCCTGAGGGGTCTTAAAACTAATGTCAAACTGAGAAGTGCCAGATACATGAATGAGAGCAAAACCCTCACTTGTGGAATAACCCAATGAGCCTTTAATGAGGGTTTTCCCCTTCATAAAGGTGATCAGGTATAATATCCAGGCCCCCAACATACTGTAGTCGGACCACATTTCTCCACTGAAGTGGAGGAGGGGAATTACAAAATGCATCTCGTTTCCTAAACTCTTCCCAAGTAGATTTTGCCTTCTCCCCATGGTCAGGAGGAGGGTCTGGGAGCAGAGTGTCTGTGTCCATACTGTCACCCCCAAGTAGACTGCTGAGTACTAGGGCATTCATCTGCTGAAGAGGAGGCAGATAAGAGCGGGACCTTTTTGAGCAGGTCAATATTCAACACAGGATGCTGAACATCTGCAGCATTTAAATCATTGTCCAAAGCAGTTGTGAGAGGAATAAAGCTGAGAGCTGGCAAGTCAGAAACAGCAGAAACTGAAGTGGATGCCTGTATGCTTTGTCCAGATATTGGGCTGTGGGCAAGATCAATGATCCAATGGTCTGAGGCACGTGGGTTACAGCCAGCGTTCTGCAGGGAAGCTGCCAAGGAACTAGGAAGTGGACTTGTCATAGGAGCAACAGCAATAGGCACCATGTCCCAATGAGGTGAGGAAGGCTCAACAAGCGGAGAAAAAGCCACGCTAAAAGGTGGAGAAATAAATGCAGTACTTATGGGCAGAGCAGGGGAAACAGCTATTGGTGAAGGCAGCACTGTTGAGCCATCAGAAGACAATGCAGTAGGTTTTGCAGCTGCCAACTCAGCATGCTGTAACGTTTGTGCAATAGGTGCAGCAGGAACAGGAAGAGCAGGTGTCTGACTCATCACTACAAGCATCTCAGAAGGCACCGAAGCTACAAGGACACTAGGCAAACCAGAAACAGTAGGAACAGCATCCAAATCTGGCTCAGGAGCTTGCAACTCCATAGACGATAATCCTGCAGAGGCAGTAGCATCAATAACAGCCAAGACATGTTGCTTATGGGAAACAAGTAAGGATTTCAACCAAAATTCATCTGCAGGCAAAAAACCATTCGAAGCATTTGATTGCAGGTCAGTAGCAGTAGGATCAATGTCCATAGCGTCAGAACACGCAGACAGTCGAGATGAAATAGGCTTCAAAGCTGGACCTGCAGGAGCGGAGCTCTGTTCTCCTGCAGGTACACCAGCAGACTGAGCAGTTCTAGAGGTCGAAGCCATGGTCCACCAGCACCCCCACCTCAGAGTAGGGGGAATTTTTATTCAAAACTTAAAACAAAACATATAAAATTGTATTACATCATACAAAATCAGATTGAACAAAATCAAAAAACAAAAAATAAGTATTACAGCATACATGTACTTCAAACAGAAATAAACCATATTGGTAAATAACCCCCGTCCCATCCCTACTAAAAGAGTAGGGGAATTTTTTATTGTAATCATAAATTGAAACATATACAAATCTATTCATCTATATACAAAACCTTAATATAAAAAAGGACCATAAGTATGTTATCATACAATAATCTCAAACATAAGAAAGAAAACCTACTGTAAACAAAAATATACAAAACAGTATTTCATCATACTGAACTGAAATAAGGAAAAAATGTAAGGAAGAAACTAGAGAAAAACATGACATCATACAATACCCTATACTAAACCAGCTCCCTCACCCCAGATTTCTAGTTAAAGATCATAATTAAGGATTTCATAAGAAAAAATAGAGGGGGAAAAAACCCGAAAACACGAAAAAGGATAAATATCAATTCATACAGTAATATAACCCCTCATAAATAGCAACATTAAATAAACTCATACATTCCCCATAAGGAGGTCCAAAAAACAACATTGTATTCCATACGTTCTGCACACTTCAATTGATGCAAATCTGAAAACAACATAAAAATAGCTCTTCAGTAGAAATCAACTGTTGTTGTAATAACAACCTGCATCTGCTGATCCACAACCAATATAAAAAAAATGGCCATGTATCACTCTTAAGGTACTAAGACTATCTTTAGGCAAAAAATCATCATGAATGCCATAGAATAGTAATTCTAGAGATGGCGGTACAGAAAGTATATGTTTCCATCGGTTTTTAACCACATCCCAAAAATTAATCGCATACGGACACTGAAAATAAAAATGCAACATAGTTTCCAACTTTAATTGACAACATTTCCTTGGAAAATAATGATCCTGTAAACTTTTATGCTTCTGATTGCTACGGACATTCACCCTATTGTGAAGTCCTAACCAGACTGTATCCCAAATATGTTTTGGTATGCGCTAATCCATAATATAATCTGACATTTCTTGTTGGTGGATCAAAGAAAATCCAGAAAATGGTGAATCAAAATAACACCTTTGTAAAACATCCACATAAAGAGCTTTCCTAACAGTATGTCGAACTGAAAACCAACTTATATGCCATAACTTAATTTTATCAAAAACACCTTCCCATCACATAGCCAATTGTGGGTGTCTTTTATTCTTATGATGAAAATAATTTAATCTCCATTCTGAAAAAAACCCAGGCAACTGCTGGTTTACAAAAAAACTCCAATTATGTGAACAACTAGTAATTAACAGTACTATATTACAGGATAAAAAAACCCGTAAAAAAAAATACTGAATGAACCATATTAACCCCTCCCGCCTGTACTGATAAATATAAAATATTCCGTCAAATCAGATTTAATCAGCTCCCCCAAAAACAACTAAAAAAACAGCCCGTCAACTGAGTCTCCAGATGTCGTGGTAACAAAAAAATATAGCTCAAAAACAAAAAAAAACAGGAAGCAAAAAAGTTTTAATCATAAAAATTATTTTCAATTTAGACAACTTCCATCGATTCCAACCTGCTACCATCTGTTGTCCTTTAACTAAGGCTCTTTGCCAATTATATTCTGCCATAGCAAAGCCTCCAAAATAAACCCCGAGTATACGGCAAGGAACCCTATCCATTTGAAAACCTCCCACCATCTCACTCGTATTTGGAAATCTACCAAGACGCAAACAATGTGTTTTCTGCAAATTAATCCTAGCTCCTGAAATTCTGCCAGCCTCTGTTATTAAAGTACACAATGAAACAATAGAGTCACTGTCCTTCAAAATTAAACAGAGATCATCTGCATATGCCACAATCTTTCTAAAATTCCCCAAATCCCCTTCTATCGCCCTAATTCTAGGAGATCTAACCAGTAATCTTAATCATGGGTCCAATGCAAAACTGTATAAAAGAGGACTAAGCGGGCACCCTTGATGAACCCCTTTAAGGATCTGATGATGGGACCCCAACCTCCCATTCTCATATGGTAAGACATATGCCATTGCATAGCATAATTTCACCCATTTCACAAATACTGTCAGAATACCATAAGCTTCCAGACAACTCCACAAATATATGTGACAGACTTCATCAAAGGCTTTAGCGTTATCCAAACTCACCAAATACCCCAGATTTTGATCCACCAAACCTGTCTCATTCTGATATTCCATCAATTCTCAAATCTGCAATGATGCTTCAGTAATTCATCTTCCGGGAACAGAACAATATTGATCCTGACTTATAAGATCCAGCATTGCTAAAGATAGTCTGTTTCCCTATAATTTACAAAAAATCTTGACATCTACATTCAATAATGTGAGTGGCCTCCAATTATTGATATCAGTCTGGTCCCCAGATTTAAAAAGAAAGACCATTAAACCTTCATACATTTGCATAGGCAAAATCATGTCAGTTATAAAGAAATTATATAACAATACCAATGTTGTTGGCATCAGCCACCAAAGAAGTTTGTATAACTCACTCAGTAAGCCATCTGAACCAGGAGAAACATTTGGTTGCAAAGATAAAATCACTTTTTCTATTTCTACTAAAGTAAAATCTTGAAGCAATGCTCATTGCCAATTCAAAGTCAAACATGGGAGATTCACTGCCGCAAATAACTGATGAAAAAAATTAGAATTTATTACCGGTACTCCAAATTTCTGTTCAATATAGTTATCAACGATTGTCATTATACCCTTTTTGTCCCAGACCCTTTCACCAGATGGGGCTAATAAGTTAACACAAACTTATTTCTCTCTTCTATCTTTACAGACCAAAAAGGGATTAACATACGCAGATTTTCCTTGCATACCAAAGAACTGTTCTTTATGTGAAGAGGAATATCTATCATATTGATATTTAACCATAGAATGTTTAACCTGAGAAATTTCTTCAGTCAAAGATCCCTTCCCTTTCTCCTGTCTCGATAATAACTCACCTAACAATTTTCTAAAAGAAAGGTATTCCCCCATCTGTGTCCTTGCCTGTGTTTTTCTCAAAGCCTGAAAATATCCTATCAAACAGTTTTTAAAATCTTCCCACCAACATCCAATATTATCATTTAATTCAAGAGTTGTAATTTTGTCTTGAATAACAATTTTTAACTCTTCTTCTATATCTGGTAATAATAAAAGGGAAATGTTGAGTCTTCACACTCCAGAACTTTTCATCCATCTGGGTGGATTCTCAACACTTGTCCCTATCAAAGAGTGGTCAGAAGTTTCCACAGGCATATTCATACTTTTCACAATCGCCAATGATTTATGTACAAACATAAAATCTATTCTTGAATGTAAAAGACCCTTAGAAGATGTTGACTTTACCTTTGAACCCCCTTTAGTGTGTGCATCTACTAAACCTGCTTAGGAAAGAACATTCTGCAAAAATTATTTATCACAATATTGTTTGCCCAGCTCAGTCTGCTGATGACAATTAATATTAAAGTCCCCACAAAAGAAAACCTGTCTACTAGTGTATAAGTATGGTTGCTTTTTTTTCCAGTAGAACTATTCTTTGTGCCTTTGTCTGTGGCCCATAAAAATAAATTAATCTACATTGTAAACCATTTACAACCCTATCAAGCAACAAAATTCTCCCTGGTTCAACATCTATTAAACGAAAAATATGAGCATCCTGTGACAAAAAAGCATATCCCTTTACCACAACAGGTATCCTCCCCCATAGACCAATATGTCTTACCCCAGGGCCAGTCTGTAGTTGCCTGAGTCACATCACTCAGAGTATGTAGCCTAGTGTCTTGCAGTAAAAAAAATCATAGTCTAACTGAGATAACACTCCAAAGGTCGCTAGTCGTTTAACTGTTGACTTAATGCTATTAATGTTCAGACTCGCTACGTGAAGAGTAGATGGCTCAGGGAGGGGGTTTAATTATTTTCTCACTAGATCTTGTTATCCTCTTTTTCACCTCTAAGCTCTGGGCCTTTCGAGGAGGTGATTTCAAACCACCTGGTGTGATAATAGCAACATCCAGACTACCATTCACATCAAGTAAAGGACTCTCATCATCTACCTGGTCTCCCCAAGAAGAAAACATAATGAATCTATTAGATAGATGCAAAGGAGACAGGGGAAGACCCTGACTCTCAAACCCCTTAGTGCTCTCTACCTCCAAAAACAACTGGGCCCCCTCCTGGTCCTACAACTCAGACTGATGAAGTACACCACTAGTGGAAGGAACTACCAGATGGCATGTTTCTAGTGGGGAAGAGTCCAACAAACTCCTAGTGTCTCGCTGGGGAGAACCCTGTGAAGTCACATAAGTGGTCTCCCGTCTTCAATTCTGGAACGTTCTAGAGGAAGATTAGGATCTGTACCTTTTAACTAGGAGAAGTCCCTAACTACAGGAGGCAGAGATACGGGAGGTAACGGAGTACCTCTCCTATCCTCCATACCTCCTCCACGTCCTCTACCCCGTCTCCTACCTCTCCCAGGATTGTATGACTCAGACACAGTAGGATAAAGTGGTCTTCTAGCCTGATACAGAAAATATTCCTGATCAGAAGAAGCATCAAAATCATGAGTAGCCCACGGGCAATCAGCATAGGTATGACCCTCATCCCCATATAAATGGAAAATTTATTTATTAGCTTTTGGTAACCGGGTAAGTGCGCTAGGCAACAGACCTGCCTATTTCCTGGCACAACCCGGGAGAGTGCAGGACATTGGTTACAATATGCAGAAATGCACAGACATAATATAGGTGTACAGGAGCAAATAAGATATACATTGGGTAGCACAGTAATAGTTCCATAAGGGAACATTTTAGGCATAGATCATAATAAGGATGTAAAATAAAGCAATTAGGGTAACCATAAGACAGCTGAGGACAGTAAAGACATCAAGGTTCATAGCCACCTAGACAAGCATATTGCATGGGAGAACATTAGTGTAGTACTCAGGGTCAGACCCGACAGCCTTCAGTGGGACAAAGCAAATTAAGAGCATTTGCATTGGCCAGAGGCTAGAAGGTGGGTGAACAGCGAGTTTTTGAATTCTCGATGGGATGCTGAAGTTTTCACCATAAGGGAGAGTGAGTTCCAGAATTTGGGATCAAAATGGGCAAATGCTTGTTCACCCATTTTTGTCATGCAAGGTCTAGTGGAGAGCATGGGGACAGAGGAAGACCTGAGGGTACGGGTGTGTGAGGCAGGAGTCAGGAGGTTGGCAAGATAGACAGGGGAAACAGTGCAATGGGCAGCAGTGTGACCTAATACCCCACACTGAAAACACTTTACTTGGTCACAGGAGATGTTCAAATGTTGCAAAGAGCCACATTTGTAACATCTGTTAGGCTGGCCTGCATAAAAAACAATACCACTGTCTCGACCCAAGAAAAAAGTACTTAGAAGGTGTTGAATACCCTCCTCTATTTGATTAAGCTGCACCCGTACTGCCCACTCCCCCCATCCAGAAACCATTTTCATCAATGATAGGCTTGGGTTGATCATACACAGAACACTTTTTTTCTAGCCAAAAATTAATATTAGCAATATTGACCACCTCATTCCGAAAAAGAATAGTTACTGTCTTTATAGTTGGTTTAGTAATTGGAATGGCTAAAAAGTCTCTCCAAACTTCAATGTCTTTCACCTCATAATATTTTTTACAAAATGTATCCAGTGATTTCATTGTAACAAAACTAACATCATATGAATGATCTCCGGGGTGGGTGGTGGTGGTGGTGTATGAACACATACACCTCCGATGGTGAAAAACCTAATGAATCAACCAAAAGAGTTTTTCCAACCCAAACTCTGTCTGGGACTACAGATTCTTGCCTTTGTATCTAAGCCAAACCAGAAATCGGCATCTTGCCACCTCTGCTGGCTTATGGAAGAGGCCCGCATATGTTTTAGGACTAGAGTCCTTCTGTGGAGAGGAATCCCCTTCCTCTTCACAGCCAATAATAATCCCCTCAGATGACCTATCCTGACCTTAGTTTGTGCCAGTGCTACCCCTGTCTGCAGATATTAACAAAGAGACTCACATCAGCTGTGAGAGGGCAGGTGTGGAATTGCTGTACAACATAGAAGGAGGAGGGCAGTCCACAAGTTTAAAGTTTCTGCCTACATCATGTAAGCATGAGTGGCGAAAAGCCACTCAGAAGAGAAATGGTTTCAGGAGAGGAACGTTTATTTAACCTCACTAAATTTGGAGATTTTGAACATTTGGTGGGGGTAAGAGCTTTAGATTAGTATAAAATCTGTTTTCGCTTTTTAGATATTTAAAGTGGAGTTCAGGATAGTTTTAAAACTTGAGAAGTTTGGATTTGTTATTTATTATCTAAATCAATAAGTATGGGCGTTTTAAATATTTGGGCGTGCTGGTTAGTGCTATGATTGATTCTATGTCCTGTCCTTTTAAGTAAAGTAAAGGATCAAAATAATGAGGATTTATCCTCAAAAACATGCTTAAGGCATCAATGGAGGGAAATGCAGGAGGAAAAAATGTCCCCTAAAAGATTAAAAAGATGTAACCCCTTTTCAATGGTAAGGGAACACATATCTAGAGTTGGATTTTTTAAATTATCCATGCATTTTAAATGTCTAGATAAACAAACAAGTATACATTTGATCCTGATAATGGGAGGGGATAGTGAAACAAATGCTGGGTCCACTCCCCCCACCTGTAAATTAATATATGATAATGCTAGAAGTTTGTAAAACAAGGTGGATATGTTGAGAGTTTGAGGGGCTACAGAAAATCCAAATATTATAGCCTTAACTGAAACTTGGTTGACCCCAAATATTAGAGATGAAGAAATTGGGTTACATGGATATGGGTTGCATAGAAGAGATGGGGGGGGGGGGGGGGTTGTTATTATACCTTAAATGAGATTTTGGACAAGTAAATGTATTATTCATGGGTAAATTAGATATGATTGAATATATCCTTGTGAAAATCAAAGACCTAAATTTGGTCTTGGGTTTAATCTATCCCCCCCCCCCCAAAGGTTAAAACTATGGATTTTGATAAATTGACCAATTTGTTATATTCACATTCTTATGGTTCTGAGTTGTTGTTAGTGGGTGATTTTAATGCTGCATGGAACAAATTGAGAGGAAATGCTTTGCGGAACAGTCTGACTCCATTAAACCTGAACCAGAATGTTGCCCTTACCACTAGGACAACTTCCCTTGTGAGTGAGGGGAACATTTTGGATCTCTTGTTTACCTCTGAGGGAATCCAGGTAACATCCATAACTGTGAGACAACCTATATTTGGGGACCACTGTTCCATTGTTTGTTCATGGGGGGTGGATGATCTTATTTTTTTTTTTTAATGAGATCAATAGCCCAAGTAAGGTTGTAAAACATGAGAAAATATAATAAAGAGGCCTTCTTGAACAACTTGATGAATGCTAGATGGGACAGAATATTTCTAATACTGGATTTGGATTGGGCTATAGAAGAATTTACCTCTTTGTTCATCCAGACATGTAATGAAGTTGCTCCTGTTAAAATTAGAACAAAATGGGAAATAAAAGTTCCCTGGATCACAGATAAAATAAAATATAATATTCAATACAAAAATAGGTTATGGAGGAGAGCTAATAAATCTCTAGAACCAAATGATTGGGAGAAACTTAAAAAAGAACGAAATTTAGTTAAATGTAATATTAGATTAGCAAAAAAAAATATTACATGACAAAGGTTAAACAATGTACAGAGCAAAAAAAATATTGGCATCTGATTCAGTCCTTCCAGCATCCAGTCATAAATAGGCAACCCATTCAAATTAGGGAAAATGACATGTTGTTGTCATCTTCAGATTCAGCAGAGAGGTTAAATACTTATTTTATTATGCTCCCAGATATTCAAATACCTTATGGAATTTCTGAGGAGAAGGGATCAAAGGAACATCAGTACCCTTCTGGGAAAAAATTCAGATTAAGAGTAATCACCTGTACAGAGGTAAAGGAAGAATTAAGGAAAATTAAAACAAATAAAGCTCCTCGGTTGGATATGATAGAAAACATATTTTTAAAAGATTCCCTAGAGGTAACAGCCCCAATTCTAGCAAAACTTTTTATTTTGAGCCTATTAGATAGAAGTTTCCCATCTTTGTGGAAATGAGGAAAGGTCATTCCGATCCACAAGGGTGGTTCAATGGGAAATCCAACAAATTATAGACCAATCTCGTTGTTGCCCATGGTGTCGAAGGTCTTGGAGAGAATAGTTCAAAAGCAGCTGAGTAACATTCTGGAAGAGAACCATCTCCTGTCTAGCTGCCAGTCAAGTTTTCGTAGAAACCATTCCAGGGACACCGAGATCGCCAATTTGGTTGACATCGTAGCCTCCAAATTAAGTGGAGGTAAATTGGTGGGCACGGTGTTCATGGATCTCTCCAAGGCTTTCAACACCATTGACCACAAAATATTATATGAAAAAATGTTGAGTCTGGGGATTGATAAAGAAACCCATCCTTGGTTTTAGTCATACTTAATGGAAAGGGAGCAACAAGTTCAGGTTGGAGGTGTTCTTTCAAAGCCAGGGTTTATTAAAAGAGGAGCACCTCAAGGCTTGTTTTGGGGCCCTTTTCTGTTCATAATTTATGTAAATGATGCACCTAATATAGTAAATTACTCGGTGTTATGAATGTATGCAGATGACACTGTTTTATTGACAAGTGGAAAAACCTTACAGATGGTGGAAGAACACCTTCAAAGAGATTTCAGCTTTTTGGAAACTTGCTTGAGGACATCAAAGTTGGTCCTAAATAGTAAAAAAAACAAATACCATGTTATTTACATCTAAAGGGAATGAAAATCTTAATCGATATAAATTGTTCATAAAAACATTAAGTAGTGAAATATTAATACAGGTTGAATCTTATAAATACCTGGGGGTAATCATGGACCAAAACCCAAAATTTTATGTACATATTAAGGAAATGATTCATAAAATAAATAATAAGTTGGGAGGCTATTGGAGATCTAGGTATTGTATGAATATGAAGATGAGAAGGGATGTTATAAATCAATTAATCATACCATGTATTGATTATGGTAGCCATATGTATGGTATGGCAAATAAATCTGAATTAAAATCAGTAAAAGTGTTATATAACAACTTGGCTAGATTTATATTAAATTGTGATAGACATATGCATCATTTCAATATGAATACTTCATTACAATGGTCTCATTTAGAGCAGAAAAGGGATCAAAAATGGATGAAATTAATTCGTGGTGTGGTCCATAAACAATCCCCTGGGTATTTAGTACAAGATTTGTCATATGCTACCAATGGGTATCAATATAAACTTAGAAAAACTGAGGGGGAAGTCTTTTGTAATTCCTAAATTATTGAATAAATATGGGAAAATGACCTTTGGTTTAAAAGTGGTTCATTTATGGGCTCCTCTTGAGGTAGAAAAGTGGAAAATACAAAAATATAAGCAATTTAAGGATGTGATTGGATATGATCTGAAAATGAAGTGTATATGTAATGGTTAGAGCTTTGTCTTAATCATCATAAGTATGAGGGCATTAATATGTATGTTGTTTGTTAGGACAGACATAGAAGTTTTAATGTAAGTGTTGTAAGTTTCATGTTTTGTCTTTAAGTTCTGGAATGAATTAGATACAGGTTCATCTTGAAAAAGGGATTATTTCCCAATGATGTATTATAAACCTACCTGTTTAAAAATAAACTTTTCTACAAGATGAGACAACAACCGGTACAGATTGTGCCAAATCAATCTCACCCTCTATCCCAGTTCTGTTTTTTAATGCCGTAGTATCCAACATACTGTTATTGTCTCCAGTTCCTCCTTGCATATTAAATACCATAACGGGGGAATCATTGGGTGAGCTTCAACAAAATTACCCTTATCCAAGGAAACACACGCCATCTCCCTTTGCTCCTCACCAGACATAGCATCAGTACTTACTGACCCAGGCAAAGGAAATTGCAGATCAGGAATCCAGCGTCCATCTGTCCATAACCATCCCGCTTGTCACAATGCTTCACCCAAAGACCAGTCAGGCAAAGAACATCCATTACTAATCCCTCCATGGGATGAAGGGATAACAACCAGATCTGAAATTCATGTCTTGGCAGAAGTTGAAGGCGTTACATCTGAAGGTATCCGTTCACCTCCGCTCGTATGAGATCTGCAGGTGCTGAGAGCTCCTTATTGCGCCCGCCTAGCTGTTGGCTGCCTGTTTGGAAATCATTTTTTGACAGTGAAATGAGATTCAATAGTTGCAATTTTTTCAACACCAGCTCATTTTGCAACCACAATTCAGCAGTTGCTTCTTTCATATCTACTTCAAAAGAAGCATTCTGTTCCAAAATAACATTTTTGTTGTTCATTTTGGGTCCACCTTCTCCCTCAGATATTGAAGGCTGCACCAAAAGCTCCTGTGCCTCAGAGACACTACCATCCTCCTCCACCATCTCCATCAAACTGAGGTCTGCCATCCCTGCAGACAGACGGACAGTGCCACCTGCCTACAGAGTAGGGGCATTTCCCCTGTGTCCTGGCCAAATTTTCCCTTGTTCACTAAAAATACCACCAACAGCTTAAAATCTGCTTTAAGGTCAGTTGGCATTCATCTGTATCCCTCCTCCCCCAGGCTGTGCCTGAAAATAGGCAAAATTTGTCTAGTGTACTTACCCGGTCAACAAAAACGAAATAAATAAAAATAAATAAATTATGTAGTAGACGTTAGAGGGAATTATGTATCCATAAAACAATGGTTGCTCTACAAGTTAAACACAAGACTAGTTATACAGGATATTATACCCTTCTGCTCCAAATTTCCTTCAGCCAATATAAATCCTATATTAAGTAGTGTGGCTAATGCATGTAAAATGTGGACAAAGAAATCTACAAATAAGTTACTTGCTACACTCAAGTATACTGAATAACTTAAACACCATGGTCCCGATTCTCAAACGCTGCACCAAGACACAAGGTGTGTGTGCCAAGCAGCAGGATGTAAGCGGCAAGCTACACCAAGATGCATGCAAGATGGGATTCACAAATGCACCATGCATGAAGGCAAAGACTCACTGCATCACACACCCCATGCACCAGCACAGCGCCAGAAGGCAGCTAGTGCCATGACTCATGGTGCATTGCGACAGGGGTAAGACATGTAGGACACAGGAGTGCTATTCACAAAGGGGCACCTAACAGCAGATATCAAACACCTGCTACGCCACACACAGCTGATCTAAGGGAACTTAGAAAAAGGAAGTGAAGGGGCAGGTTAGTGATACAGGACTGAGACACAGGACTGCAGCAGGACAGAGACAGACAACTGCCCAGAGGATGTTAGCACCACAGGCCATACTGGGAATACAGCTGGACAGGCAAAGCCATACGTGACATGCCCGCCAGGCTGCACAACAGGGTAGCGCTGCACAGCAGATGCACAGACAGCAGCAACCCAGACACCGGAGGCATGCCATGCATGTGTACCAGCCACACACCACCCACATGGACCTGAGCGAGGAGCAGTGCATTGCATGATATCAACTTGGCAAGACAGCCATAGCAGAGCTATGCCAGGAACTTCGACGCTCAACCTCAGAAGCAGGACCTGGAGAGGCCATGCTACGCCAATAGAGGTAAAGGTATGTGCAGCCCTATGGGTAATGGCCACTGGTGGATTCCAGACACTGAGTGGAGACACTGTGGGCATCTCACAGCCCTCTGTATCATGGTGTCTGAGGGCAGTTGTGGATGCCCTCGTACACAGGTCACACCAATACATCCACCTACCCACAGACACCCAGGAGCAACTGGCAATCAAGCAGGGATTCTACAGCATGGAAGGATTTCCACGGGTGCTTGGTGAAGTAGACTGCACACACATTTCCATAAGGGCACCACTGGATGAACCAGAGACCTATGTCAACCAGAAGGGCTTCCATTCCATGAATGTACAGGTCATCAGTGACAGCAGGTGCAGGATCCTCGATGTTGTGGCACAGTGTCCAGGGTCCGCACATGATGCGTGCATCTACAGGAACTGCAGAATGGGACACTCACAGATGGCTGGCTGCTAGGTAAGGCACACAGGGACACATGCAGCATGGGTGGGCATGGGATGAATGTGGGCACAACAGTAACCTACACCCCCTTCCCACTGGTGACAGTGGATACCCACAACAGCCCTGGCTGATGACACCGGTGAGGCATCCACAGAGTGCAGCAAAGCAATGGTACAACAATGCCCATACAGCAACATGCAGTGTAATAGAGCATACATTTGGCATCCTCAAGATGAATTTACAGTGCCTTGACAGATCAGAGGGTGCACTGCAGTATACACAAGAAATGGCATGCAAACTGTTCATAGCATGCTATGTGCTGCACAACATAGTACTGGAACATGGCACACCACTGGCAGAGGATGAGGAGGCACCCAGCGAGGATGGTGACACTGCAAGGGAGGAGGAGGAGGCAGCGGGGCCAGCCCATGACTGGCAGCATCAAGGCCAGGCACACCACTTGCTAGCAGGATGTAGGATGCGAGTGCAGCTCATTGCATCACACTTCAGATGAGCACACAACAGTATGTGCAGTGTGCATGGCCACAGGTATGCCAACACTACCATGCTGCATGCAGGCCCTGAACGACAGCTTCAGGACCATGGGACTACCACACGCATGCAGCAATGGCACACACAACAGACACACTGGGCAGCAGTGCCATGCCATCGCAGGGAACAACAATGCAGTGCCAGGAACCCAGGGACCACTGCGAGAGCACACACAGCAGGTGGACCGGAACAGCTGTGGCAAGGCAGAGGTGTTGCCACTCGGGCCACCACACAGGCAGTGGCAGCACAGGTGACACGGATCTGCCCATTACCTGTGTGCTACCCCAGACGGTGCGGCGCACAGTGACATGGATAGTGGCATGGGTGTCTGGATCTCCAATGCCAGCAGGGGCGACATGTGCATAAGCAGTGTGATGTAGGGATGGGGGACTGTGTGGGGTCAGTCACACAGCAGTCATGGTGCTAGGCAGCAGAGACTGCACATGATGGGACTGGATCCACGGAGACAAGTGGCATGCAGCACACTGTTGCCGGTGCCAGCATGTAGTGGAAGTGCACAGTGGGCACGAGAGGTAGGTGGAACAGGGACATGGGGGACTGTGTGGGTGGCAGGCTGCACACACCATGCAGTACTGCTGCAGGTGATGCACATGGGTGGGTGCAGTACACCACAGTCAGCAGGACATGGGTGTGTCATGGCACACCCATAGGATGTGTCATGTGGACTGGCACAGTGCCACTGGAGGCAGGCCCCCCTACATGGCCGAGGTACCCTGCACAAGCACAGTGTGCGGTGACAGGGGGGATGGCAAGCACAGCACCGCACATTGCACTGTGCAGCGGCAGCGGGTGGACACGAGTCACACTGTGTGTTAGCCACAGCAACGCTACTTGCATACGCAGTTATCCCATACTCAACACATGGTGCGTTACGCGCTGTGTGCCAACACAAGCTGCATAGCGTGTGTGTCGCAGCATGTGACCTTGTAGGGGGAAGCGGGGAACACGTGGAATTGAGCCACCAGCATGTGTAGGGCCTCAGTAGCACATGTTAGGGTGCACAGAACAGTGTAGCACAGGCACAGCTCCATCTACACTGCAGAGGGAGGCAAGGGCTTACAGCAGTCACAAGGGCAAGCAGCAGGTGGAAGTCCCAGTTGCAAAGGCACACTGGAGCAGGACACCTAACTTTTCAGATGATGAGACAGTGCTTCTCATCAGCCTGGCTGAGCAGTGGAGCAGGATGCTATTCCCACAGAGGGTACAGCAGTCCAGCCCAGCAGACAGAGAGAGGGTGTGGTCCACCATAGGCAGCAGGCTCCGGGTGGTGTCTGGAATAAGGAGGACCATGCAGCAGGCTAGGCACCATTGAAATTACCTGGTCTGGAGGGAGGAGTGGCTCCTTGCCCACCTGAGGAGGATGGCATGAGAGGCTGATGTCCAGATGCTTGGAGGACGTCCACGTCGGTCAGGTATGTGGCACAAGTAACACGTCCAACACACAGCACACTACAGTGACCTCGACTGCACAGAAGGGAACTGATGATGTCATACACTATTATGTCCCTGCAGGTGAGGGCAGAGATGCCAAAGGCCAGGGCGGGCCCAGGGAAGCCAGACAGGATGGACATGGCAGAGGACCCCACAGAGATCAACATCACCAAGGTAGGTGTGCAGCGGTCATGACATGTATGCAGCTGTGTAGGCTACTGTGTGGGGACCAGCAGGCAGGGGGGTTACACACACACACACACACACACACACACACACACACACACACACAGACACTCACACTGGCAGGCCGGCACAAGTTGCCATGGCTGGAGGGTGCCGGTAGGGCAAAGGCACCATGGACACATGTGTGTGTGTGTGCCCCACACATGGTCAGTGCATGTCACAGCTCATGCAACACGTGGCAAGGCATGGCAGTGGCCTGCCAGGCTTGCATCGGTGGTGTGGGCAACATGCAGGGAGGCAGTGCATGGGTGTGTGGTGCACTCACTGGCTGTCACTTTATGTTCCAGGTGCCCATGGTGGTGCGAGGAGTGAGCAGCAGGGCCGGGATGCACAGTGGCATTCCCTGGAGTGGGCAATGTACCGCCTGAAGCAGAGCGATGCACGGGTGTACACAGCCAGGACCCGGATGATGGCCCAGGGTGGGCAAAAGGCGGCCCCACAGCAGGGTGTGGAGGATGCAACAGATGAGGAGGATGTGGAGGAGGCGGAGGGGGATGTACAGGATGCCTGACAGGAGTGTCTTCAGAATGTAGGGCCAGGCGGCAGTGCTGTGGGACTGCGAGCGGCAGACGACATGGCTGACACAGCGACAGGCAGGGACGCCCATGTCACAGCTGGCTGGGTGGTTGCTGAACCGACCAGGGATGAGGATGCCCCCATGCATAGCAATGGTGATGCAGCCCCCGATCATGGTCCAGGGCAGCCTGGGAGTGAGAGGGACACGTCGCAGGACAGGGACATGAGGGGTGCTGTTGACATGTAGCCCCAGCCACATGCCCTCTGTGACTTTGCACAGGGACACAGCCTGTGCCTCAGGCCCATGGCAAGGCTGCTGACCGACTTACAAGTAGCAGTGCAAGCCCTGCTGGACTGGATTGGTGGACAATGAGTGGCGGACATGTGCGTGCATCAAAGACCTGGCTCCCACCACGCAATAGTGGACATGCTCAGGACAGGGCTTACTGGGTAGTATGAACACAGGTCACCGGGATATCAGGGATAATGAAGCTGTGCATGCACTGCAGTTAAGTGCATCACTGATGTAAGCCTATTGCAGAATGTGGGTCTGTGCCCATTGCACTGTGCACCTCTTGGTTCATCATGACTGTTGCTGTAGTGTGTTGCTTATGTGTCCCCAATACAATGTTGTTCAATGTGCAAGCTGTGTCTGTGTGCCTCTCTGTACTGTGCATGCTATATACCTGTCTATGCTGTACATCAGTCAGGGACAGCCATTGTGTGGGTAGCAGCCCACAGGGCCTCTGCAGGGCACCATGTGGTCAACAGGGACCGCCGTCCAGCAACATGTGGACAGCACCTCAGTGTGCCACAGGGTGTGATGCTGCCACCGGCTGGGCACAGTGTCAGAACACTGTACCCTTGCGGGCCTGTGCCACCCAGTGTAGCGGTCCTCTTAGTTCCACAGTAGCATGCCACGGTGGGTAAGCCAAACCACAAGTCAACAAAGTGGGAACCCGCAGTTTGGGCCTACAAGTGTCGTGCATGTGTCGGTACCAGCTGTGTGGGGCCAGGTGGTGTGGCATGGTATGTGGCATACCACAGGGCCCACCCAGTGGACTGCTGTGTGCAGCTCTGTATGGCTGCCGTGGTGGAATGCCCCACAGTGGGAACTGTGTGTGCAGGTTGGTGTTGGGTGGTCTGTGGTGAACCTTGTGTGGTGGGGAGGTGACAGTCCTGTGGTGGCCACACACCTAGGTGCGTGGCATGCATGGCATCATGAACAGGTATGGTGCCGTGTTTGCCAGGGGCCGTGCCTGTGCAAGTGCTCCACGCCACGGTGTGTGCACCCACTGCCCACACTGACCACTTGGAGGGGTTTGTTTGGTTGGCTGTGTATGGGGGTGCACAGGTGTGAGAGTGCAGTGTGAGCGGTCTGTGGCATGCCATGGTGTAAGCACATGGATGCATGCAACAGGTCCCAGGGTTGGCATTGGAGCCATGCAGGTGTCTGGTATGTGCCTGCAGGGATGACGGTGTGCTGCTCACTAGCATGTGGTGGGGTTGCCACTGTCAGGGGATGCAGGCTTGTGTGCGTGTCCCATGCTGCAGTGCCATGCAGGGAGCACCATGGCCATGGGCAATGTACAGGGGATATGGGTTACAGGTGCATGCGGCATGGGTATGCATGGCACAGACACCTACACATCCATGTGTGGTGTGTGTTGTGATGTGGTCCCTGCCTATGGTCAGGTGGGTGCATTGGACCATTGCAATATGGTGGACAGCACCATAGGGCGACCCCCCTCCAATGTGCATGCCTAGCATGCTGTGTGCATCCAACCGGTGTTTGTGTGCTGGCCTCCCCTTCCGGCCTATGGTGTCTGGTTGCTCACTCTGTGCAGTGCATGGTGCCTGTACCACCGTGCTGCTACCCTGTGTAACTTCTGGCAGTGTGGTGCACCCTGGCTGCACCTCCACCAAAGGTGTCACTGTGTGCACCCTGTGCCTCTGTGACTGCCATCGTGTCACCAGGGGTATCTGTTGTGCTGCAGTGGTCCCTGGCAGCTTGCTGCTGTCATCCTCCCTACCGCCAGTCCTGCTGCTGACTGCTGCCAACTGTGCAATGGGTGCTGCTGCTGGTGCTCCTTGCCTGGCCATCCACCCTTCACAGACCATACCACCTGCCTTGGGGTCGGCCCTCTTGCAGCCTCGGGAATGGGCTGACATATGTTGTCCTGGCCTCTGTGCTGCACTGGGTGGTGGCATGGCCATGCTGTTGGCTGTCACTGTACCATCCTGTGTCTGTCCAGGCTGCTCCACGTCACTGTCACATGGGTTGGTGTCCGTCCCCCTGTGTCCGTCATGGTCCAGTACCCCTGTGTGCAGGTGCACACCCTCATCTGTGTTACTTTGTGTTTTGTCACAGTTGTCATACATGCCCTGTTTGGCTGTGGCCCCCTGCAGTGTGTGCTCCACTACGCCATGGTCAACCTCCATACCAGCATCGCTGCGTGGCTTTGGCCCATCCCTGCTGTCTGTTGAGGCCATGTGTCTGTCGTCAGTGGCTTCTGCATCCAGCTGCTGTTCCCCATTGGCTGTATGTGTGCCTGCCATATCACCCAAAGCCCTGTCCTCAGGCATGGCGGTGCTTGACATGGGTGGTGTTGGCACTGTGTCTGGCCATTGTCCTGTGGGCATCAATGGCTGTTCTATGCCTTGTGCGCCCTCATGACCCTGTCCCACTTCCTGTCTGCTGGCTGTGTTCCCCATGCCGTGGTGGTCATCCACTTCCCCTCTGTCTCGCCACCACACATTGCAATCTGGGCATACCTGTGGGACTGGTGCAACACTGGCTGCCTGCTGCTGCATGAATCTTGCATTCTCCTGCAGTGCAGTTGCCATTGCTGATGTTGCCTCTGTTTGGGCAATCTGCTGCCCCATGCTGCATTCTGTGATCATGGTCTGCCATTCTATGGCATCCATTTCGCTTGTGATGCACAGCCATATGTCCTGGAGTAGCTATGTTGTCTGTGTTGTTTGGCATGCCCCTTCCTGGATTCCATGTATGAAGGCTGCATGGATATCTGCCACTGTAAGCTGCAGCTGTCCCATGTGTGCAACCGTGGCAGTGGTGTGTTTCTGGATGCTGTCCTGTATCCCTGACAGCTCCTGCTGTGCTGCCTCCTGGGTGAGAAGGATGTCCTGGCAGTATCGTGACAGGTCTTCTCCAAGGTCATCCTCCAGTGGCAGTCGAGTTGCACCATCTCCACCTTTCCCACCTGCACTTCCATGGTCCAGTGTGTTGGTGCGGTGTGCCTGGCCGCCGCGGCCTACAGTGGTGGGTGCGTTGCCTGCCTGTCCTGCCACAGGGTCATCCCCTCCATCCCCCTGCCGCTGTGTGTCTACCAAGGTCTGGCGATGATCAGCAGGTCTGGCCATAGGTGGGCTCTGCCCAACGGTGCTGCTACTGCTGGACAATGTTCTGGTGCTGTCAGTGTCACTTCCCTGCTGGGTCTCTGACTCACTATCTGTCACCCTCCTGTGGGCCTGGCTCACTGTGCTGTCACTGGTGGATGCCTGCTGCTGTTCCTCTTCACTACTGCTGTGTCCTCTGTGCTCCGATGCTTCAGTATCACTGTGGGTCACTGCACGGCATTGTGGTGGTGTTGCCTGACTGGCTATGGCCTGTTTTCTGGTCACTGTGGTCCTGGCACCTGCTGGGTATACAGACAGATGTGCACAGTGCATTATCTCAGTTGCCCATGTGCTGGTATGTGTCCAGTGCCATGGTGCATGTCCAGCCTGTGGCAACCAGTGGAGGGGTCACCTCATGCATCTCCTGCATCTGCATGGGGCTCAGGCCGCACTAGGTACCTCTATGCCTGCCCCTCGGGTCCCTGTCCATTGTGGGACCCTGGTGGCCCTGCGGTGCATCGGCCTCCACTGGTGGTGCCACATTTGCTGTCTGCACAGTGATGCCACCTGCCACATGCATGCCCAGTGCTTATCTTGTGCATGTTGTTGCTGATACAGGTCTAGCTCTGTGTCGCCCTGTATGCTGCTTATGCTGATCTGTGCCACTACTCATTCCTCATGTCTGCTGAGGGGCCATGGTTGTGTGGGTCCTCCTCCCATTGCCGTTGTGCAGCGCCTGTTGTAGGCTGCCTTCTCCTTGGCATGGTGCTTGATGTCACAGTGCCGCTTCTGCAGCTCCCTCACACTGCACTTGCTGGGTGCCACTGCATTCACTAGTCTGGCTACCTCGTCCCATGTCTCCTGCCGCTTTGCCTGTATCTTCTGTTCCCCTTCCCGGGACAGTAGCAGGTCCACCTGTTGGGTGTCACACACTGGGCAGGGCCTTGCACCATTGCCCCACAGGCTCTTGTCCTCCTGCCACACATCACACCTACCTGGGCCTCTATTGCATCCAGGAGGATGTTTGTCTCCTGGTCTGTGAAGTTCTTTTTCCTGGTGTGCCCAGTCTTCTTCCTCTGTGTCCCTGGGGTTGGCTGCCCCCCTCTCCTCTTGCTGCATCCTCCCTGGTTCAGCCATTCCTCCGCCCCTTGTGTTTAGATGCTGCCTGCACCTAGCTCATTGCCTATGCTATTTATTTGATGCGCCGTGCATTCTTACACCATGTGCACTGCGTCTGGCACATGGTGCGTTCCTTATAGAATAGGGTGCCTTGCCGATGATGCAGGGGGCTTTGGCACACAGTGCATCTGATGCACCTTGTGCTGCTCTATGGTCGTCTTTGAGAATCAGGCCCCATGTTTTAATAAATAGATATACTTATTGGAAAATGGCCATAATTTATGCAAACATTATAAACGGGTTAGATGTAATACCAGATTGGAAATTTTTGTCCTTTACTAAATTGTATTATTATATTTCACATTTTACTGATAATTGGTATTTATATTTAATTCTAAATATCAAATTTACTACGGTTACTAAGGTGTACAAGGAACAGGAACAGACCTATGATGGCCTTCAAGCCAGTTCCCTCACTATTCAGTGCAAAATTTTGTCCAGTTGTTCATGTAGACATCTAATTGTGTTTTAAAACTATCAGTACTTGTAGCTGTGACTATGTTCTGATAACTGGTTCCAATACTTTACCACCCTCTGTATATAATATGATGATCCTTTAGTCTTAGTTTTATATAGTTTTCCTTGGAGTTCTTTACTGTGACCCCTTGTGCTGTAAATTTGCTCTCACTGAATAGGTCCCATCTGAGCACACATGTAGTTGCCACTAATTATATCATATTGGGATATCAGACCACCACTTAACCTGTATGTCTCCAAGCTATTTAACCATAGTACTTCAAGTCTAGATTTATATGATAATGTTCTTAAACCAGTTATGCATTTAGCAGATCATCTCTATATTTTTTCCAGACTATTTATATCCTTACTGAGTGATGGTGACCAGAATTGGGAGCAGTAGTTGACATAACATCTTGCCAGATACGATGACATAATAACATCTGCATGTATATGCCTACTGTTACAGTAAAGTTTTTGTTTCTGTTTCCCAGACTACATAGAGCTTTACTTGTATTGTTCTTTATGTTATTTGAAAACGTCAGGCAATGCTGTATTAGTACTCCCAATTCCCTTTCCTCCTTCATGCTACTTAATTTTGTGTTTCCTAAATAGTACTGTTTTCTTGTGTTTTGTTTGACCATATGCATAACCACACATTTACGAACATACGAACATATGAAATTTGCCAGCAGATAAAGGCCTAGAGGTCTATCAAGTCTGCTCGAATGTGCAACTAGCACTCCTTATTCTGAAGCTGCCTCTCCCTTCCACCCTTCCCCTTCATTAACCCTCCCCCTTGTCCTGTCCCATCACCTTTTGAAGCAGTCCACTGGTCTACTGCATACCACTTCTGCAGGTAACGCATTCCACCCAGCCACCACCCTCTGTGTAAAAAAGTGTCTCCTCATCTCCCTCCTGAACCTTCCTCCCTCCAGTCTCATATCATGGCCCCTGGTGGCCCTCCCCTTCCTTACTTTGAACAGCCCCTCTGTACCCATCTTGTTTATTCCTTTCATGTATTTAAAGGTTTCAATCATGTCACCCCTGTCCCTCCTCTCCTCCAGTAAGTACATGTTCAACTCCTTCAACCTCCTCTCGTATGATAAGTCCCCCAGCCCCTTGATCATCTTTGTCACCCTGTGCTGCACCCTCTCCAGTAACTTAATGTCCCTCTTCAGATACGGGCGCCAGTACTGCACGCAGTACTCCAGGTGTGGTCTAACTAATGACCTATACAGTGGCAGAATCACCTCCTTGCTCCTCAAGGATATACCCCTTGCAATACAACCCAGCATTTTGTTGGTCTTTGCAGCTGCCTTCCTACATTGTGCCAAGTTGTTCATTGACCATGTAATGAGCACATCCAGATCCATCTCCTCCTCTGTCTGGGCTAGCTGCACTCCCCCTAGCTGGTAACTCCTCCTTGGGTTCTTCATCCCAATATGCAGCACCTTGCACTTTTTGGCATTAAACCCCAGTTGCCAGGTGTCTGACCAGGTTTCAAGCTTTGCCAGATCATCCTGCAACCCCTGCCATCCCCCTAGGTCATCCACCACTGCGCCTACCTTGGTATCATCAGCAAACAGACTGATCTTGCTCTTGATGTCCCATGATATGTCTGCAATGAATATCCCAAACAACACTGGTCCCATCACCGAGCCCTGTGGAACACCACTCATCACTGCCCTTGGGTGTGAGAGCTCCCCACCCACCACCACCCTCTGTTGCCTTCCCTGAAGCCAGTTTCCTACCCATCTCACCAGCTTTGCACCTGCCCCTGTGCCTACTAACTTCCTTCCCAGCCTTCCATGTGGTACCGAATCGAATGCCTTACTGAAGTCCAGATACAGGACATCCACTGCATGGCCCCTGTCCAGTTGCCTAGTTACCCAGTCATAGAACTCGACCCAGTTGGTTTGGCAGGATCTGCCACGTATGAAGCCATGCTGTCTGCTGTCCTGTAGTCCACATTTGTCCACATTAAAGTTCATGCACCAATTGCATGTCCAAGTGTATATCTAGTCCATATCTCTCTGCAGAGCAATAATGTCTGCATCTATTAGGACTGGTCAATCCAGTTTAGTGTCCTCTGCAAACTTTGACATACAGTATTACTATGTAAACCAATATGCATATCTGCTATGTATAATGTAAATAATACTAGTTCTAACATTGACTCCTGTGGCACTCCACTGTATACCTTGACTTATAAAAGCCGGTGCTCACGTAAGCGGAGTGTCCCCACGTGTGTTGGTGTGTTAGCATGGGAATGTGGAGAAGGAGGGTATACATGTGGAGAGGGATAAAAACATAAAAAAGGAGTATGGAGTTGATTAATGAAAAAATGGGTAAGGGTACACCATCCTTGTTAACATCAGAAGGGGATTTAATGATGTTGTTGCCTTTTTCACAGTTTGCAGCTGGTAGGGGGTCCTTGAAAGAGATGGCAGCTTTGCATTATGAAGGGAAGGGAGAGTGCGAGAGAGGGAGAAAGGCAGCGGGGAAGTTTAGGGCGATTATGAGAGTAGTCACTGTACAGATAAATGGTTGTGACGATCACTATGGGAATAACTTCAAGTTATTCTTATAGTGATTATGTCATGGTCATTTATCTGTACAGTGTCTTAAATAAATGCCTTTATGCAGCAGAATTTATCCTGACGCCTGTTGCATAAATTTGAATATTGTATAAATGTATTTATATCTGAAAACTATAATAAAATAAGTTAATGCACTAGAAGAAAGATTAAGATTAAGTGAGTGACATTTTTATATCAGTGATACTCAGATTCTGCTTTACTTTTCAGGATGGAGTGTGTGACCTATTGCAGATGTTTACATTGCTGAACAACTCCAGCATTCTAAAGTCCATTAGTAAATTACTGAACAAAAAGTGTTGTCATTGATTACATTCACCTAGAGGTAACCTTGATTACATAACATCCACACTGATTAATAACATGAATGTTAATAGATGCTCCCCCCCCCCATCCTTTCAGTCTATATAACAGAGATCTCTGCACACAGACACCCAGTGTCTTCATTTATAATTTGCTAAAACTCATGTTCCCACCTTCGCGCATTAGTCTACATAGAGTATTTGAGTATTAGTAATGCATGGAAATAACTGAACAGAACAAAATTCCATACTTTAGATATATTACAGGAGTCTCAACAACAACTCAGATGAGGTATTGAATATGGGCTACCCTATCATCAACATAATTCATAGCACTTCATGATATTCTCATACACTGATAATTGAAAAAGAGTCACATGTAATAAACTCATCACAAAGTGCAGTGAACATACATCCTGTGGTGACCCATGTTATAGTAACCACCTGATGATACCCTTAAGTGAGAGATTTACTAGAGGCACCAGACACCACAGAAAAAATGGAAGACAACATGTATAATCTGGAGGTAGTTAAATAACTCATACACAGTATATGTATAAATCAACCAGGCTCCCCCAGTCGGGTCATAAGTTCCACATCATATATGAAAATAATTAGCCATTTACATCCTCAACAATTACAGATGAAGAGAGTGGCACCATCTGAACCCAATAACAAGCTTTTATATTGCTGGATCCCCTAGCCCTCATCCTCAACACCCACAGATATAGAACAAATTGACAAATACAGGAATTGAGATTTCTAGTAAAACATAAAGTTTCATGTGAGACTTCACATGTTTTCAAAACAATATCTATTTTTTGTCAAGTTGCAATAGATTTATTCTTTTAGAATAAGCCCCTGCTAAATATGTCATACATTATTATATGGTTTGTTCCTAATATGTGTTTTCACTGTATCCTGATTGGTGCCTGAGGTGAGGTAGACATAAGTTTTTAATTTTCCATTATAATGCAGAAAAGAGAATCTGAAGTACAGAAGCATAACAATCCAATTTGCCATGACAGAAGCACCAAGAAAAGCATTGTGCTAAAGTATATCCATCTCATTTAGCTTAGTGCAGACAGTTCAGAACCCATCACTGTGTGTTATGAGATATTCCAGTAAAAACAATCTGCCATTGTAATGTTTGACATCAGGACGGCCATGTATTAATGCATACAGTCAGTATTTAACCTTGTATTTTCAGTAAACTATATATACAATGTATTATACTAAATTTCTTTAATCTTAAAATATTTAGGTGAAGAAACTTCTCATATATCTATGTTGTCCAAATTCAAGAGCATGTTGTGTGTCAAATTAAAAGGAGATCTATGGTGCAGAGAGTCAATTTCATGGTTACTGTATGGTGTCAAATATTCTTTCTCTTCCTTACTGAGCAAGTGACAGACAGATCATAAAACCCACATTTGAATGAGTTGCAGTTTTCACAGATAAGTTAATATATGCCCAGCTTCATGGTAAGCCTATTTTTCTGATTGCTGTACAGCACACAGATTATTGGGAGTGCTTTCTGAGTCTGCTGGCATTCACTGAACTGACCTTAAAAATAGTAAGCCTACTAGAACTGGCACATTGCTATAGCCAGTAGCCATGCAGTAGAGATAACTTGGATGTCTTATTTTTTCTGGGAAATTATCCATGTCATAATGCAAAAATGATGCAGAATTGAAATGGCTTAGTTTCCACAACTGTGATGTGTAGAGAGGTGTGTATCTATTTAATGTGGCTCTCTTTACAACCTTTGTTGCCACAGTTCAAAGTATTGTGATGCAGTTTAAAAGGAAAAAGAAATGATTTTCTTCATATACCCACAAACTTTACAAAGGGCAGCAGTAACTTATTTATGCATGTATTTATTTATTCAATATTACACCAACCAAGAATGCCCCATGAGATGCAGCATCTCATTTTCATGGGGGTCCCAGGGAGGATATCAGCAGTCAGCAGGTCAACATAGTCCAACAAGAATAGTCACATATAGGCTAAAGGAGACATAGGAACAACATACAAGCTCTAAAGATAAGTACTGTACATCCAAACAGTAACCAAACTATGCTAACAAAGTGGGTTCACCGTGAGCAAAGAGCATGCACATTGTTATGCAGCGTAATCATGGTCAGACAGATGGGATTCTGGACCAAAACAAATACATGGAGTTCTAAGGTGTCTGGAAAGACTGGACTTCAACACTTGCAAGCTGGAAGCATTCCTCAGCTGGGGAGGAAGTTTGTTCCAGGTAACTGGTACTGCAACTGTAAAGGTATTTCTACCAAATTCATGCTTCATCTGCGGAACTGAGAAGGTAAGTGCTGCTGTTAAATGGACTGAGTAGACTTGGCTTTACTGTTTGAAGTGGGCAAGGAGATGCTTGGGGGCTTTTTTCTGTGCACAGTTGTACAACAAAGGAAGCCATTGGTAGTCACATCTGCTTGAGGGACTTGACCAGTTAAGGCAAAGCAGGACAAAGCAATTTTATTTGTTTGGCACATTTACCAAAGGCTCAGAGTGCCTTACAGCAATTAAATTGACAGAAAATTTTGATAAGACATATAAATGTAATAAATAAACTGATAAACAACTTTAATGAATGAATAAATTAGTCTGGGAAAGCCTTTATAGAGATATATGTTTTCAGTTGTTGCTTAAAGGCCCCCATCATCCAAGCAGTTCTAATTGACCTCTAGCAAAGAATTCCAGAGGAGAGAGACAGCAGTCCCAAATGCACTGTCTGCAAGTTGCTTTAAGCAGGAACAGGGAACCTGGCACAGGCCTGCACTGGTGGATCAAAGAGAGTGGCTGAGCATGTAGGGCATCAAGAGATCTTTCATATAGCTTGGATCCAAACTCTGTGTAGCCTTCAGTGTAATCAAGGATATCTAGAAGGTGATATGCCGCCGTGCAGGCAGCAAGTGAAGACGGTGCAGCACAGGCATAATGTGATCTATTCGAGAAGTTACCATTACTAGTCACTCCTCAGTGTTCTGGACTAACTGCAGGTGTTGCATCAAACTTTGAGAAAACCCTAAGTGAAGAGCTGTCTGGAGGTGACAAAGGTGTGGGACTATTGTCTCCAAGTTGGCTGACGCAAGATATGGTTTATTCAGGTGGTATTATGAAGAATGTAAAAACTGTTCCTCACTACCGCTGACACCTGATGTTCTAGTGTCAGCTTGCAGTCCACAACAATGCCCAGATTCTTCACCACATCCACAGCTTGAAGTAACTGACCAGTCATAGATGGTAAAAGAAAGTCACTGCTCATCATTGCTGATCTATTTCAACCTAGATCACTAATCATAAACTCTGTCTTGTCTGGGTTGAGACACAGCCTGTTGGAAACCATCCAGTCATTGATTCTTGCAGACACTGCTGAAGCACTACAGACACATTTAACATGGCAGGGGTGCAAAAATAGAGCTGAGTATCATCTCTATAGCAGTGAAAGTGTACCCCATAATGCCTAATGATCTCATGCAATGGCAACATGTACACAGCGAACAATATAGGTGCCCAGATCGAGCCTTGTGGAACTCCACAAGATACTACAGCTTCCTTAGAAATGTAACTACCTAGGGTTACCTGCTGCAGTCTCCTGATAATTTAGGACTTGAACCAGGCCAACATATCCTGGTGAGTGAAGCTGGCCATACGGAAGACAACGAGAGGATGAACCTGCACTTCTTACTGTACAAATTACCCAGGGGCAGCACAGTGGTTTTGTTTGCACAGAGGAATGTGATATCTCCATAATCAATGAAAGGGATCAGGAAGTGGGAAACTATCTGCTTCCTTACATCAGCACTGAGGAGACTAGAGACCTGTAGGTAAAGTTGAGCTTGGGCCCTACAGTTGATAAGATGTGATCAACATGCCTACTGTATGTAACTGATACATCAAGCCAGATTCCTACATATTTGAATACATTGACTTGCTCAAAAATGTTGCCATCTGCTGGGCCAGTGGCGCTGAGGATTGAGGCACTGGATGCCACACCTTCTGCTACACCAGCAACCCGTGTTAGGGAGCTAGCACAGGCCAACAGGGGTCAGCAGGGGAGGAGAAGGATTGAGCATCCCAGGGACAGCTCTTCTCCGGGGGGGGTGACCAGTTGTTGGTGCATGCTTGGCCCCTAGCAGCAGCTGGGGGGTGGCACACCAACACTGTCAACATTGGGTCAGAGTCGGGGCAGACACTTGACAGAGTGCACACACAGCTGTCATTGTCGTTCTGCACATTCCACCCCTGAAGGGGAGAAAACCAAGAGGAAAAAGTGCACAGCAGATGATGAGGGGAAGGGGAGCTCACAGGTCCCACCACTGAATAGTCATGATGCCAGCCCTGTACTGGATCCTGTCTCACTGGGTGTGGGCCCCTCACCAACCCAATTAGGGGGTAAGCCCTGGGGGTTGCTGGTCGGTGTCGGCTGGTGGATGTCAGGGTATGTGTCTGAGACTCCCTCCAGATAGAAAGGACTATGGAGTTTGAGTATAAAAAAAAAACGTTGCCATCTTTGGTTATGACTGCAAATGGATCAGCTGAATGAGTTAGTGCATTAAGGATCAGGTGGTTGTTGACGAACCAGGACAAGACTTTATTAAAATCAGATTGAAGTACTTTAACAAATATTTCTGTCTGGTTCAAAGAGCCTTAACAGCAGCTCATAACATATCTGCAGTTTAGTCACTCTCTACCCCTACAGTTGACCAGCTACTGATGGTCATTTGTTTTTAAAATATGGTTGGAAAAAGCTTTGTAACTGTGCCTTAGCAGTAACAGGGTTTTTAAAACAGTGGAATTTCTCACATTTCCAACTCTAAATCTAATCATGTTATCTTGTTATGGTAGTCACTCACTGAACAAATGTGTAACCAATGTTATGTGATATTGTCCCTGTACCTTCTATGTATGACGTGGAACCTTTGTAAATGAGTCTTTGACTCAAAAGTCTTTCTGAATATCTCAGTAAATAAAAAAATAAATAGACTTAGTGGGAAAGGGTACTGAATATGTAATTTGAGCATTACTAAGTGCAAGTATTATGTCTCTACATGCATTCTGTTTTGCTCCAGTGTGGATGTAATATCAAATGCAAATTTACTCCATTGTTAAACAACTAGTGCTGTGCAGTTTCAATTTTGCCATCAAAACCAGGGCCAAATTTATAATTTGTCATCCAAGAAGTTTTGTGAACATTCTGCAAAATGTCAGTAAAACTTTGCCCAAGTTTAATTTTCATGTTATGTTGGATGGTTGATATTTATCTCCCTTGGTTTTTGGTTGGGTGCCAGTCTGGGACAAACAGTACTGTGAGCTCTCTCAGTAAAATATTTTTAGATTTCAGTTGATGGCTCTGCCCCATATTCAGACAGATGTTCATCAAATTTGCCTGATATTTCTGACAGTTCTTTTATTCCACAATTCTAATATTTCTTCATTGTCTGAACTCCCCATCTTCCTGTGGCTCATCTCCCTGATTAACTCTTTTACTGGGCTGCTCTCCAGTTTGCTCCTCTCACCCTCCCCTCCTTACCATCACCTCCAAATCAAATGACAAAGCCATTCTCAGGCTGCTTCCTCTCCCCCACTGTGTCAGATTGTCCCCTACCAGTGTGGACAGCACTCCCAGGTACCAATGGCACTATCCGTTTGACAACCTATAGCACTTCCTTTGAAACTGTTCTTTGTCTTAGTGGTATTTGAAATATTTGTAATGCAATATCCCTTTGTAACCTTGTAACCTGTATACCTGTAACCTATCTGAAACAAACTGTCCCTCATTGTATCATATTCATATTGTAATCAGTGCCTGTTATCTGTATGTCCTCATAACCATCTTTGTATGACCCGGAATCTTTGTAAACGAGTCCAAGGACTTAAAGGTATTAATCCTAGACTGCAATAAATAAATAAACTCTTGCTCCTTTAATCTCTCTTTCAGTTGTGATACCCTTTTCCATAATGTAAGAACATCCTTGTTCCTCTCTATCCACTTTGACTTCTAAACTAGACACTCTGGGCTCTGCATCATTAGTTCTTACGTCCAACATTAATAAAGCTTTTCCACTGAATTCGATTTTAACCACGGTTCTGTCAGTAACTTTTTTTTTGATAACTCAGCCAGAAGTTCACCAGGTGAAGCATTAGCATGCACAAGAAGTTGCCTCTCCATTCTCATAATCTCCCTTCTGCATTTTCTGTCTTTTTGCTTTACTTTTGTTTGTCAGACTTTATGCAATGGAACTACTACTATACCATTGCTGAGCACAACACATGAAAAACAGGCGCTAAGAAATAAAACAAAACAACTTTATTTTTAACTTTTAAAATAAAAAAAAAACTACTGCCAATGTGAGAGGGGCATGAATTAGCAATACTGATAGTGCAAACAGGTCTGAAATTTTAAGCCTAGAGTGCCGTGGAAGCTAACAAGGCATCTCCTACTTTGTTGCTGGCATCATTCAAACTCCGCACTTCAACTGTTTATAGAATAAAATATTTTATTATGTTTTTGTAAGTAAATAATCAAAACATACATGAAAACCAATATCACACATGAGTACAAGCAACTGACTTATAAAGACATCTGATTAAAAGAACAAAAATGAGAGACACAACTAAATTCTTATCTCAGTTAAATAAATCTTGAGAGAATAAACCCATAAAGCCTCAGCTGAAAAGAGGTCTACTATATACCATGAGAAAAATCAGTGATATTACAAACATTATATTAACTTCTCTTATAAAATGGTTACTATGAATTCTGCATACTGACTGACTGAAACGTATTCATTGCTATTGGACTGGGAAATTGCAGCCAATGAGTATGGAAAAGTCTCTGTGCTTGCCAGCCCAATTACTCTAGGAACCACTGTATGAACCCTAGTAGTTTTCTCCATTTGTGAAAAAAATGTGTCACATGGCCATTTTCAATAATCACCACTAGGCAGGATTAACCTACTTTTTTTGTATTCTCCAGTTCCATGTTTATTTCATTTTTTTTTCTAATACGTTAGTTTCACATAATGTCCACAGCACATGACCGTTTAAATGATTAATTTGCTCCCAATCACCAACTCCCAAGCTACCTCTGGTACTCTGACCTGCCTGACCAACTGAGCATTCACTATCTCCCAGGATCACATCAACACTCCCTCTCTTACTGCCTCCCAACAACAGAAACCACCAGCTGAATCTCAGTAACATCTCTCCTTAGGGCACAGCCACTTCTGCTTTAGCTCCCTCTGTCTCAGTAACAGCTGCCATGCATTCTTTATCTGTAGCTTTCATTGTATTGCCCACATGTTCCCTGACTGCCTGGCTGCACCCTTGCTCTTACTACCCATCTTCTATGATCCACATTTTTTTATTTTAAAACAGTGAGCCAGATATTCAAAAAAGCACCTGAGGCTGGTGCAACCCCGGCGCAGTGCAGCTCGACTGCATCATGGTGCAGTGACTGTGATATTCAATGGCTGTGCACTGTGACATGCACTAGCACAACATGGCTGAATATCACAGGGATGCACTATGGTGCAGTCAGAGGTGCACCAGGCAGCAACCCGACATGCGTCATAGTACAACCAGGGATGTGCAAGGGGAAAAGAAAGATGCACCAAGGCACAGAAGGATCAGCCACAGGGACAGCAGGGAGCAAGGCACTGGGAAGGGGGGGACAGTGTGGGTAGGCAGTGCAACCAGGCTGGGAACAGTGGCAGGGATGCACACCTGGGCCACAGGTGACCACCACCCGTGGAGTGCAGACATGCAGCCAGCCACCCACCCCCCAGCAGAGGAGCAGTGGATGCATGGAACAGGTGGCACTAATGTCCAAGGGTGAACTGCCACTGGCCACCCCCCCACTGGATGGCATGCCCCCACTCAGCCTACAGCAAGCTACACCCTGGCACACGACACCCAACACATATGCCACACAGCCTGTACAGCCATCCCATGGCCACCTCAAGGCACAGTTACCAACTAAGGGTCAGGTCACCACCATGCACAGCCCACACAATGACACAGGTGCACCACACAGACACCCATCACACCACTGCAGCATGGCTCCACTCACCAGCTGCAAAGCAGACAAGGACACAGACAGGGAAACATGAAAAATATGGAATAAACAAGTAGAAAGAGTACAAAACAAGGGATAGGGTAGGTAAGTGAGGGATGGGGGCAGGGAACATGGTCTGTACAGTGGGACAGGGGAAGGTGGGGGAAGAGAAGTCAGGGGCAAGAAGAGGGTACGGTGCCCACTACGGGTGGCCACAACCTGCCGCCTGGTGCCTCCCCCTGCACTGGTCCCTCAGCAGTATCCTCCGCGTCTGGTCCATGATCTCCATAGTGGTGGATGTTATAAGGATGATCTGTTGCAGGAGGCGATAGTAGAGTGGCAGCCATGACCCCTCTGGACACCTATGGCAAAGGAAGGGACAGGTGATTGGTGCACGTCTATAGCACCCAAGCCCTCCCATTGTTCGTAGCGGACAGTGGGAACACATGCCCCTGGAGTGTCACCCCAGCCACCCACAGTGGGTGGGCCAACACCTGCCAACACCTCAACATGCCACAACAGTGCACAGTGGTGGACACCACTGCCCAAGGGCCACCCGACCAATCTGTGGTGGGCAGTAGCAGCACAGCAGCACTGGTGGCAGAAGGATGCACACCCATCCCACCAACAACTGCCACACATGTGCAATGGGTGCTCCACAGTGGCATGCACACCACACAGTGTGCCGCACACTGCTAACACGGCACAAGGCACAGGTGGCCTTGGCCACACCCCCACCTCTGCTGACCACCTGGTAAAGAGTAGAGGAACAGAACAGTGCCTACCTGCCCACTGTGGAGCTGCATGCGCTGGTCCCACAGCCACTCCACCTGTTCCATGGGGTTCAGTTCCCCCGACTGGTCAGAATGCAGTGGTCTGCTGTGGTCCACCAGGTGTCCCAGCCACCCTGGCTCAGTGTCAATCCTCAGGTCCTAGGGAAGGGACACAGACAGGCAGACATCAGAACACAGCCACAGCATGAACCCACTGACCCCAACCATATGCACAGTGTGTGCCCCAGCTGGGCATGAGCCGCAGGGCAGTGACGCAGTACAGCGCACCCGGTGACTGGCAATGCCACACCACAGGGCACATGATGACAGTGCCCTCCCCAGGCATGGCAGACAGCCCAACCAACACCATGGCATGGCGGCCGTGCACAGAAGCAGCATGTACCCACTTACCTCGCCATGGCACAGCCCCCACTGTGCACAAGCGCCTGCAGCACCCTTAGCCACTTCGGGTCTTGTTGCATCAGGTCACCATATCTGTGGCAGCACTGCTCCCCTGTGTGGTGCACCCCTATGGCCTGGACAAGGCCATCAGCTATGGCCTGCCACACATCAGTCCTGGACTGCTGCAGGGGCTGTTGCCCAAACAGACCTGTAGCATGTGGCTCCACCTGTGCCACCGGGTTGGCCAGATCAACCTGGCTCTAGTTCCATGAACAATGAACCTCACAATGTGCCATGCTGCCTATACCAGTGAAGAATCAATATGGCACCCAGTAGCACATGTGCACAACATGTGCAGGATGCGCGTCTCATGGATGGTTGCACGGCGTCTGACAATCGCGCATCACTGTAGATGAGTGACATGGGTGTGGCCACACCGGTACATGCAGCAGGAGTCCCAAGGGAGCAAAGGGCAGGGCAGGGGTCAGAGGTCAGCATGCACAATGTGTGCATGGGCACCATAGAGCCCACATCGCATAGTGTGCAATAGGGCATATGGTGCGCCATGCTCCATGGGCCCTATAGCACCTGAGCACCATTGGCCTAATAGCGCCTGAGTGCCATGGGCCCTATAGCACCTGGGCACCATTGGGTCCATGGTGCATTAGGTGCTATGGCCCCTATAGCGCTCCTATCGCACAGTGCACAATAGGCAGTAGTGCATGCCACGGCACATGAGTAATGTGGGTGGCGCACTGCACATGTCACATCATTGCACTACGACATGCGCCGGAGCAATTCCATTGCACAAAGTGCAAGTGCGTGATATTCAGCCGTCACATGCAAATGAGTTCATCAGTCTAACCATGGTGCAGTGGGGATATCTGCATGTCATTACTGTTGTGCAACAGCTCATTTGCATGTGATGCGCTATAAAGGCGCCGCACAACAGCACAGGCCATGGACCAGTATTGCAACCATCTGAGGTAAGTTTCGCCTGCCATGGGGACTGCCAGCACAGCAGGATGGACGGGGTGGGCCACTGCATCCAGTAACCACATGTCCATGTCCACAGATAGCAACATGTCTGAGCATGAGGAGGGTGAGGAGCATGGGCCTACCTGCAAGTGCAGACCCAACTTTGCAAAGGCTGAGGCCGATGCCCTGTTCATGGCGTATCTCAAAAGGGAGCCACTGCTGAGTGGCACCACTGGCACACCACAGGCCAGGGCCGTGGCGTGGGTGGAGGTGGCAGTGGCCGTGAACCAGCAGGGAAGCCACCAGCAGTCTGCGCAGGAGTGCAGAAAAAAGCTAGGCACCAACAAACGCAAGATAAAGGAGAAGGTGGTAGCCATACTGGCCACCAGGATAGCCACTGGTGGGGGCCAGGCTGCTGTGCCACAGCTCACGGCACAAGAGGAGCTGGTGGTGGCCACCATGCGGTGCAGCATAGTAGAAAGCATGCTAGGTGGTGGCTTCCAAACAGTGGGGAGCCCATCACTGAATGGTAAGTATGTGGGCGGGGGGGGCGGCCGGTACCGCAGCACTGACACATTTGTTTTCCCTTACAGCACTGACTCACCAGCATGCAATGGCAGAGGTGCCTGCGGCTGCTGTGGGGGCAGGCCCAGCCCTGAAGGACCAGCCATCCACCTCCACAGGCATCCAGGGGCCTGATTGGCTGCAGCACACCCCACGCCATCCAGCCAGATATCTTGAGCATGGTGGCAGACGAGGCCCTGGATGTGTTCCAGTGGGATGCCAGCCATGGCATGCTCTGTGCAGAAACACAGATTAGGGTGGGGTCTGACACCGATGACGACATCACCATCATCCTGGACAGCAGGGATGTTGTCGTGAGGGAGACACCCATACCTACCACCATCACTGGCAGCATGACCAGTGGCCTGTCGGTGGTGGAACAGCTGCCTTCCACTGCCGCAGGGTCTGCTGTGTGCACAAGCACAGCGGCGCTGGGCGGTGATGGTGGTGGTGCAACTGTCCAGGTGCTGGCCAGTGCACAGGGGCTGATGGGGCAGCAGTCAGATGGGGACAGGGGTGGCTGGGTCCAGTGTCCACTGCCGGCGTGCCTGACGAAGACCTACCCCATGGGGACCCTGCTGTGCAGTGTCCACCTGTGCGGGTGGCTGTGCAGCATGGTCGTACACCACCGGTGGGACGGCGACATGCCCATTCACCCCCGGGTGCCAACCTGTTGACTGAACACACCCAATTGCTGCGGGCCTCTGTGGAGCAACAGGTGCTGCTCATAGCTGGGATGCATGCACTCCGTGCAGAGGTGTGCCAGGCAGCTGAGCAGTACAAGAGGGGTACCACGCAGATCCTGGAGGCCATACAGCACCTATGGGAGGACATGACTGCAACCCTGGACTGCATAGCCATTGCGATCTCAGTTGGACTTGCACCACTGGCTGCTACAGGGCGTGGCCACCTGCCACAGTCACTGCGCGGAGTGCACTGTCCACCCCATGGACCCAACGTTGGGCGACACCTACAGTGTCGATGCCAGGCTCTGCTGTCAGCATATCAGGCATGCCTGGGGCAGGCCTGTTTGGGTGCCTACGGACCCCTTCGAGGACCCAGTCATAGTCCGCAGAGCCACCCCTGTGTCTGTGGTGGCCATGTGTCTACGTGGCGGACCTCATGTGCATGCCGCCCTGTTTGCTGTCTGCTGCCACTGCCCTGTGTGCACCTGACGATGTGTGTGTGTGCATGACACAGTCATGGCACCTGTGTGTCATGCAACGTGCTGCCCATGTGCGCACCCACCTGGTCGCTAGCCCATGTGGCATGTGCATGATGATGGCAGCACAGTGCTGGTTGCACCTGTGCACCGGCGCCCTTCATCTGATCCATGCCACATGCTAGCGCCTGGGCACGTGCCTGCAGGTGCCAGTGTGTGTGTGTGTGTGTTACTGTACAGTGCTGCATGGTGTTGTGTGTGGCTGTGTGGCATGGCCCCCCCACTCCTGACCCACACCTGTGTGTGCATGCCCGTGGCCATGCCCACCCTTGCCTGTGTGCTGGGGCCAATGTGTCTGTTCAGTGCATGGGGGTTTGTCCACCTACCTGTGTGCACCGTAGTGCTCCTGTGCAATCATGTCCCGATGCTGGCATGCCATCCTCAGGTGCCAGGGATCCCTCCACTTGGAAGGGGGCTGCCCACCACCCCCCTGGCCCAGTGCTCATGTCGTCCCCACTGCTGTCCCCCTCTTTTTGACCTAAACAGCTATCCCACTGTCAATGGTCATGTTGTGCAGCATGCGGCAGACCAGGAATAGGCCACAGGCCTTTAAGGGGCTGTACTGTAGGGCACTGCCAGACCTATCTAGGCAATGGAAATGTGCCTTGAGCATCCCAAACACACACTCAATGATGTTCCACATGCTGGCATGTGCCTCATTGTATTGGTCCTCTGCTGGGGATGACGGGTGCTGGTAGGGGGTGAGCAACCAGGGCCAGAGTAGGTAGCCACTGTCACCTGTGTGGGCAGAGGTATGTTTAGCCTGGTGTCCTCTGTTGCTGTGCCCCTTGACCATCCCTGACACTCCCATCAGCACACCTGAACTACTGTTCCCAGCTGCTCATGGTCTTGCCATATTCACCCACTAGGTGGCCCGTAGGGATATCCCCACTCTTAAACCTGTGGCACAGCGCTGAGCTGTACTAGATGAAGGAGTCATGTGTGTTCCCAGGGTGTGTGGCACAGACATTCGTAATGCAACCCCTGGCATCACACACCACCTGGCAGTTGGTACTGGGGTAGCCCTTCCTGTTCACATATGCTACCCCCTCTGGGCCAGGTGGCATGGAGATGCCCACATGGGTGCAGTCTATGGCCCCTAGCATGCCAGGCATCTGTGCTACCCTGTGGAACTCCTGCATAGTTACTGTGTGCTGGGGGAAATGGATGTAGTCCACAGCATGTGGCAGCAAGGCTTTGAGGAACTGTGTGAGGAGTCATGATGTGGCTCACTGGGTTATGCCTGTGATGTCCCCTGTTGGTCTCTGGAAGGTGCCCATGGTGAGTAGGCACATGATGGCTGTCACCTTCATCTCCTCTGTCAGGGCGTGGCTCTGTCCAGTGGGTGCCTGCATCTCCTCACTGCAAAGCTCACAGAGCTGCCTCAGAATTGGCCGCTTCAGGTGATACTGGCCCATGTTTTCCTTATCAGTGTGGGTCTCAAAGCTGATGCGGGGCCGGTACTGCCTGTTCTGGGTGTACTGCAGATGGCCCCTTCCAAGGCCATGTCACTCTGCCTCCTGCCTCCTCACACCCCTCATTATGGCCTCCATCTGGAATACTGCACTGGCTATGGCTCTTGTTGTCCTGTCTCCCCCTGAGTGTCCGGCTCCACTGGACCACTTGACACTGTGGGGCAGTGCCTTTCCCTCTGCTGAGATCCCTCCTGTGCCACCTGTCCCTGGCTGTCAGTCACCTGTGACCTCTGTCCCACACCCCTTTAGGTACCTGTGTCGCTCCCTTCAGGGTCTGGAGGCTCCTTCTCCCTATCACTCTCTCACTGTCACTCTGTCTGTCTCCCTGTCTCTCACACACTCTCTCTGTCTGCCTGTCTGCCTCTCTCTCTCTGTATTGCTCCCCTCTGGCGCAAGTGCCATCCCCCCCCTGCTTGCTCCCTGTTTTTATAGGCTCAAGTCTGCTCGGTGCATCTGGCTGTTGCTCCTCACTTGCACCATGGTTCGGGGGTTGAATATTGCACTGTGCCACATATTCATGGGTACGCCCCCCTGCCCTTGTGCATGCATTCATTACAGTTGCTCACTGGCACACTGCTACTTGCGCTGAGCAATGGCTCCTACTGAATATCGCTCTATGGCGCATTTCTGCATTTGCGCACGCGCATCCCATTTGCACCATGCTCAGCTGCTTTGAATATCCAGCCCAAAATGTACAACACAAGGAGAACAACCACCACCTATACAACCAGCCTTTTGATATTGCAGTTCCTGAAAGAAGCAATATTTTACACTAGCGTATTCAGGTGCCAACCTACCAGAGTGTAGACTATTTTTATATAATTTTTAATTTTCAAACTGCTTTTAATGTTTTTTTAAATTTGTTTGAAATTTCAAGTTTGTTTCAAATTTCAACATGTAACTCATTTATCATTACAATAAAACATTTCAGGCTGTTGGTTGTGTTGTTACAACTGCCCTTCCTGGGGCTGAAGGCACCAGTCCTACTAAACTCCTAAATGTTTTGTTATGACAATGAAACCACAACCCTGTCATTTCTTATTGCTTATATATATTCATGAGTAGTCTCAAAGTGTATTCCATTTTCCTGCAAAGCTTGACAGGTTATTGTTTAGGCTATAAGCAATTATTTTCTGGTGCAAGGCTGGTAACATTGACACATCAACTGTTTATTTTACTATAGTATATGGTTGCCCTTTGTTATGTTTAAAAATCCGCCTGCTCAAAATCCTTGTTAAGCACATTCTAAACTGTTACGCACATTCTGAAGTGTTGTTATGCACATTCCAAACAGTTGTTATGCATAGTTCAAAGGTCATACAACTTTAAATTTCTCATTTATGCTACACCTAGCTACCTACTAACCACCCAGTGCCCAAAGTCATACCTTTTACCTTTCAAAAGTCTGGAAATTTGATTTTGATATGGGAATAGACCAAAGAAATGGCAAGATTTTTTGTTTTCACTTCAGTGAGGGTCTGTCACTCTAGTGTAAAAAACCATATACTATAAAAAATAAAATATGGTCAACCACACACAACTTGGCCTGTGTTTCCATCGAGGGGTTGAGATGACAGCATGGACCTCTCAAGCTTCGCTCTCGAGGCTGATATGCTGTCATCTCAACCCCTCGATGGAAACACAGCCTTGTTGTGTATGGTTGCCCATACATTATTCTCTATGTTATTGGCCTAAGTAGTATGCCTGTTTAGAATACTGCATTGCTCCATTCTGATGTCATCAAACATTGCTCAGCTGCTATTCTGTTTGTTAGTGAGTCCCAGGTAGCTGATTAAAATTGGACTGTTCAAAATAACAATGATTGTGATGAAGCTGTGCTCTAGATAACATGTTATGTAGAGGTCACTTGCAAGATACACCATGTTATCTTTCTATTCTGTGACTTATAAGTGTTGTATAAACTAGACACACAATTCACACTGGGTCGGTGGTGCTCTCTATATGAAGCAAGAATACCCAATCGATAAAATAGGGCACTCATCACCAATAAATTTGATGCTCAGTCTCATTCAGTATAAAAGTTTATAGTGCCATCTGTATTAGGTGCTGCAGTTACATATACAGATGTCCACTATGGCCTGACATGTTTCAACTGAGAAAGGATAGTTTTATCCAAAATTCATCAGGTGATAGTGGGCATCTATGTGTGTAACATGAACACCTACTGTAATAAAGATGGCACTATAAACTTTTATATTGAATGAGACTGAGTGTTAAATGGATTGGAGGTGAGTGCCCTATTTCCTGGTTGTGTGTTGTATAAACTACTACACAAGCCTTATTGTACTTTATTATATTATTGTGTTGCTTTATGGCATTTTTCCCCGTACTGTACACTTTTTCCTAGGACACCTCTAGAAACAATCACTTCTCTGCACAATAGGCATTTTCTGGTAAAACATTTGCTGTACAGTAATAAATAAGTAGAACTATTAAAAAGTTAGTATACACTGATTGCAAAACATGGGGATAAATATAGAAGAAGAAGAATCAGCTTTTTCATACATCCAAAGCGCTTTACAAGCAATGCAAGACTTAGTAGTGAAGTGACTGAACGTGTGGTGGCGGCCATATCACACATCATCTCCCACACACAGACTGGATAATTGCATGAACCGGTTTATGGGAAGGGGAATGTTGGCCAGGACACCAGGAATGTTCCCTACTCTTTGCGAAGAGTGCCCTGGGTTCTTTTACTTCCACCAGGACAACACCAGGATGGGCAGAAAGGACCTCGGTTTAACGTCTCATCCGAAGGACGGCACACCCCAGCAGTACAGCACCTCCCAATACTGTACTCGGATGCCAGCAATTTTTAGGTGCAAGTCCAATCCCGATGTGGGATGAGAACCCACAACCTTCTGGTCCAGAGGCGGATGTGCTACCAACTGAGCCACGCTGACACCTATAGAATAAGTGAAGTTAAAATAGAATTTATTGGTTTTGAAATGACATGGAAGAAATGAGGTAAATTGTATTTTGTCTGTGCCTAAACAGTTTGGTGAAGTAATTAAGAAAGAAATCAGAATTCTAGGATATAGAACTTGAATCATATAATAAAGGTGTGGGGAAGTCATGCTAAAGGTATACAACATGCTAGTCAAACTCCTACCTACATCAGTTTGTTCTAAGGTTGTACAAGTAGTGAATATTATTTTCTGAATACTACAAATAATAGGATCTTCTCAGAGATAATCTCCTGCCTAGAGCCCAATGCTTTGATCTTTAATGGAGGCACTAGAACCGCACAGGACACAGAACATTTGATGCCAGTGGCACTGATGAATAGTACTACTACATGGAACTATTTGCATGCCATCACTAAGTGACATTGACCCCAACCACCTTATTTCCTGTTTCATTGTTGTAGACCACATCTCTTCAGGGACCAAGACTTCAAGTCTCTTATTATCTGTTGCTTCCTTTGTTCATAATTGTAATTTTTGTCTGTGTGAGTATGTTTGTTAGCATCAGCATTATGTCAGGTAAATAACCTTTCATGCTGCATGCTTGTGGAAGTAAAATTGCTGTCACAGATTTATACACCTTATGCCTTGAGTACCTTGGACCAGTTCATGATGTCCTGAGCAATCTTACATTGTCCAAACCAAGGTTGATGTCACATTTCTGAGTCCTCAACACTGTCACATGGACAGTTCCCATGTCAACCTAGCCTCTCCTCCAAACTGGGAGTTTAAGAAACTGGATGGATTGGGAAAGATATGTTTTGTGGCAACAAACTTTTATATTGCAAAGTATAGGCACAGACTTTGGGAGCAGGTGTTATCATTAAGGCCCTACAGACTCCAGTGCAAAACAAGAATTAAAGTGTATAGTTCTTAGGACATTGAGGCAAATAGGTATTAGTTGAGGGCTGTGTATACCTCTAACATAGCCTCATGAGCTACTAACACAGCAAGATGTCTTCACTTTAATTCTTGGCTTTGATTTTGACCTATTCCCCTGAATGCATTCCAAGTTGCACGCCAACGCCACAACACAGGGTCGAGAGGGCTATGGGACCAAACAGCTCCCCCCACACCACATTAACAGCTGCACAATAGACATACCCTGCAAATCACCGAAGGATGCCAACATCAGAACATTGGGTCGAGAGGGCTAGTGGACCAAACAGCTCTCCCCACATCACACTAAAAGCTGCACAACAGACATACTGTACCCTGCAAATCACTGGGGGATGCCAGCACCACAACACAGGGTCAAGAGGGCTACGGGACTGAACAAATCTCCCCACACTGCAAGAACAGCTGTACAATAGACATACCCTGCAAATCACTGGAGGATGCCAGCACCACAACACAGGGTTGAGAGTGCTATGGGACTGAACAGCTGTCCCCACACCACACTAATAGCTGCACAACAGGTACTAGCTCCACCAGTGTGCTGGGCCATGCTGCTCCTGGTGTTCAGCACCATTTTCAACACACCTGGGCTGTTAGCTAGGAGCTCTGATTGACTTTTACTAGGGATCCAACAGCAATACTTTCCATACATTATAACCATTTTCAATGTTACTTTAAGGGTGCTTCTATTATTTGAAGCTTGCATTCCTGTGTTTTGCTTGTATATTTCTCACTGGTGCCTATATCTGTTCTTTGTACAATTTACAGCTCAGACCTGCTTGTTGGTAGTTTCCCTCAGTGAAACCCAAAAATAGTGCTCTCCTCAGCCATGGCATTTAACCTAGCTCCTTCCACAGGCTCACTTTACCTCCCTTTGGTTGCCACACTAATCCTTATATCTTTTTTCCCCACAGACATACCCTGCAAATCACTGGAGGATGCCAGCACCACAACACAGGGTTGAGAGGGCTATGGGACTGAACAGCTCTCCCACACCACTCTAACACCCCACCCACCCACCCACCCAGAGTGTTTCTGTTTAAATAGTGTATTAGAACCCTTTCAGAACCAGTCAGTCCACTTCTCCACTCCTCTGTGCTTTTACTTGGTTCTGCCCTTTCACAGGAACCCCCACCCATATCTCCATCCTACTTGGTCCCTTCCTGTGTACCCATTATACCCCCTCTGTTACTTGCTGCACATTCTACCTGCCTTCCAAGCCTACCTACATTCACCTTTTCTTATAACCAGACTCCTCCTCTGCTTCCCCTTCCCCCATCACTTCTCTACCGACTATATCCTCTGCCTCTTTCCGCTGGATTACAGCATCTTCTGTACTAAACACTTTGGAATCAGACTTATTTTAGTATAGATTCTCAGTTCTAGCGGCATAATGTCTCTAAGGGCAGAATGCATGTCTTCCTTATCCCTCTCTGACTGCTGTGCATATATTCTTGCAAAGGATGTCTCTCCTAATAACACCTTCTCCTCCTCCACTTGCTTGGGCTACCTGCCTCTTCCTGTGCCTACCATACTGCACCACTCACTCCTAACATTTTCATGCATGAAAAAGAAACAATGTTACCAACTAGGGGCCTTTTTATTCCAATTAGTAACCCCTCCATCATTGGCCACTAGATGCTTTAAAAACTATCCCTGGGTCTTGCAGCTATTACTCCTGCTAGGTGATGATATCAAGTCAAACCCTGGTCCTGGAACTATTATAAAAACAAGCATTTGTTCTCACACAAATATTCAGTGGGCTAATGCAAGGGGGTTAAAAATAACCAATGTAAATATCAGTAGCCTGAGGAATAAAATGTATGAGTTGGAGGCTTGGGTAAACTCTTACTCTCCCGATATAGTCTGTGTATCTGAAACTTGGCTTTAACCTACCATCTTACCACACGAGATGACTCTCCCAGGATATCTTACCTTCAGGCAGGACAGGTGTATAGAAGGGTGATGGAGTACTAATTTATGCCAAGTCTTCGTTAAATGCCTACCTAATCACTTTACCAAGCCAACAAAATTCTGAAAGTGAGGTCATCTTTATTAATCTGTTGCTGGGATGAATCAAGTCTGTCCTGACTGGATACATTTACAACCCCCTAAGGTAGCAGAATCAGTCTTCAAAGCACTTAGTGAGACACTCTTATTACTACCTGCAGGAGAAAAGATAATCCTAGGAGATTTCAACCTGCACTGGTCTCAATCTTCTATTACAGAATAAAAATCTAAACTGGATGATGCCCACCTCACTCAAGTTATTACTGAACACACACAAATGAATATACAATCAGGAAATTACGTAACCCTTGATTGGATCCTTTCTTCAAAACTCAGTTGTATCAAACTCACTGGGGTCTTTGCCAATGCCTTAAGTGATCATGCCCCCCCCATATTTTGTACCTGGAGAAACAACCAACCATTACTACCCCCTTGAATCTTCTGGGCCAGGGACTTCTCTAGATTTAACCCAAGATCTTTATCTCAAATCTTTATCTGAGGTGCGCTGGTCACAAATTAACACTGGTCCTTACTTAGATTCAGTCCTAGAACTCATTATAAAGAACTTTTTATCAATAGCTAAGGGTGTAAGTTTGTCACAGAGGTCATGGAGGTCACGGAAACCGTGAATTTCAGTTGCCTCTGTGACTTTTGCCAGATTGCCGGTTCCACATTCGCACATGTGCAGTAGTGCTCTTTCCCTTTAAATCCTCCATTTTCAGAAGGGCAGAGCGTTGAAATGCACATCGGCAAGTTGCAATATGCTCCAGTTCATTAAAAAAGGCCCTTTACACAGGCACTTGCGTATTGGAACCATCTTCTCCTCGGCCTGTGGTCAGCAAGCAAATCGGAGGCACAGAACTATCTCTAGTGGCATAAAAGGCAATCGGTTTGATCACTTCAGTCCCCAGATTGTCAGCATTTGTCAGAAGCTTGGAGGGGGAGGTAAAACTTAAATAAAGCAGCTGCAACACGAGGAGAGGTAGCGAGTAAACTTGTGGGCATGTCACGCATGTGGGGGCTTCTGCCTTGCCCTTGATTGTTTTCTACGGCAAACGGGAAGGGGACAGAAGAGAATATGATCCCCAGAAGGAAGTGAAGTGGGAGCAAAGTTGAAGGGGGCTGGAATCTGAGGGAGGCAGCAGGAAAATGAAATTACTGTACTGGGGAGAGAGTTAACCTGTGGGCTGTGGATGAAGATGCTTCTGCCAGGCCCATGAAATTGGTGGCAAAGGGAGTTGAAAAGAAGGAGCTGGCTCTCTGACTGACCTGTTGGAGAATTGGAGAAGGAGGAGGAGAAGGAGGAGGAACTGGGGAGGGGAAGGGAGGCCCTCAAGCCAAAAAGAAGAGAAATGCTGATGCAAGTGAGATAACATTGTTGGGAGCAAAGAGGACTGCAGAAAGAAGTGACATAGAAAGAACTACAGTGCTTGGAGAGAGATGTCAAAGTTATTTATTTGTGGAAGCCCCTTAGCAAAATAAAAAGGTGTTTAAAAACTGAAGTGCAGAAAAATTAGCAAATATCTTAACAAACATATAAAAATATCTATATATATACTATATATATATATATATATATATATATATATATATATATATATATTGAAAGCACTGCAGAAACCAGCACAGTATCACTTGAGTGGGTGGGTGCTCTGGATTGTTGGTTTTTAGCCAGAAGAAAGGTGCAGTGAAAGGATTTTCACAGGCAGCCACTGTGCGCATTTGATCCTGTGAAGTGTGGAGAGAGACCTTGTGCAACCGTTCACCTGCCTTGAAGCAACTCTTTTACCAAACCCAAGACCAACCCATTTCCAGGGTACTTGATTGGAGACAGAAGAGAGAAGACCTACAGACTACAGTGAATGTACGGTATGTTAACTTGTGATTCAATTCTCTATAAAACTTGGGGGGGGGGGTGTTGTGGGGCACTTTTCAGTTAATGGGATATTTAAGGCATATCAATTAATTTCATCCCATTTGTCCAGTCTGTCCACTCCTTACATGCTAACCAGCTGTAAATTGTATATTGGGGAAACTGCTTTACTGTACTGGCTGAGCCAGACTCAAGAGTGATTGGTGTGCTAGCCTGTCACTGGGATTGACAAGGCCAGATACATACAGGTAAGTTGCAGCAACACAGGCTGGCATCTGTTTTGAGGCTCTTTCCCAGCATGCTTTAACTGAAGTCCTGCCTGAGTGGGACAAATTGTAATCACTCAGGATCATGGTTTTGTGGAGGTGATGTAATTGTTTGTATGCTGCTGCAGTGCTGCCTATGCAGTGCAGCTTAAAAGGGAGAGGTGTGTCAGTGATGTCAGTGACAGCAAATTGAGGTGTCATGCAAGGCAGGGAGGGTTTTGTTGAGCTAGGATGCTGCAATCCAACAAAACCCTTGCTGAATGACAGCATAATTACACTGCTGGATTTGTTCTACTCAGGCAGGAGTTCAGGCTGGGAAACTGCCCAGAAAACAGTAACTGTACACTCTACGTCACCTTGTGTCACTGCCACTTAGCTTTGTGTCTGAGCCAGTTGCCAAAGAGGGGTTGGTGTGCTGCCAAGTCACCAAGATTGACAGAGAGCTAGGTGGCAGCAACACAAGGTGACTGCTGGGTTTTCTGTTTCTGGGCTTTTCACAGCCTAACCTCTGCCTTGGGAGTACAAATCTGAGACTGGCTCACACCGTGCTGGGGGGCAGTTGCTTGCAGAGAGTTGGACTGGCTCACTTAGATCCATGGTGGTGGTGTGTAGAGGGTGTATGCTGCTGTCTAAACAGTGCAGCTTAAAAGGGAGGGATTTTAGTGGCAGTGAATTGATCTGGCATGCATGGCAGGGAGGGCTTTGTTGGGCAAGGATGCGAATGCTGGATACAGACTGTGCGTCACACACACGTGACATGAAGTTCTGTGCCAGCCCTGCTGCTGATATTTTCATTTTTGCATTGTCAAAGCAGAATATTGATGTTTTGCTTTGTCTTTTTTCCACCTAGCAAGCCTTGTCTGGGGTGAAGTTCACAGACTGAGCTCGAGATCAGCTGAAGAAGTTCAGTTCTTGACCTGAAGTGACCAGTCCATCCATCCCTCAATCCATCCAGCTAGAAGACTGACTCCATCATCCTTCAGTGAAGACACTGAACAGAAGAAGATCAACATCAGATAAGTCGGACAGTACACAGTCATCTTGTGTACTGTACCACCAGCTATTTGAGACATCTCTTATTTAAAAAAATATTGTGACACAGAGACACTTTCAGAAACAAAAAGATATTTATTTTCTGAGACTGTGGTAGGATATAAAAAATATGTCAAGTTACAGAGCACCAGCTTTTTGTTACATTGTGCACATCTGGCACTGACATGTGGTAGCAGTAGTAGTGTACTGTGAACAGCAGAATGTTTAGCGCATTTAAACATTGTAAAATACAGTAGTAGTAGTACTGTAAACTAATTTAGAACGTTGAAATAGAATCCCTCAGTCAGGATCAAGGTCACCTAGTTTTTAAAAATGGAGGTAGCTGCACAGAATCGGGGGAGACACATTCTTCTTCAGATAAATCTATGATTTCAAAAATGAGTGTAGATGAATGCTGTGCTTAGTATGCCAGTAATGCTTTTCATGTGATTGATGGCAAACTCTTCTGTTCCACCTGCAATGTGCCAGTGGATTTTTCAAGAAAGGCAAGCTGTGACAAACATTTGGGTAGTACAGTGCATCTAACGAAATGCAAAACCTTAGAGCAGGCAAAGTTGAAATGTGTAAAAAGACAAAAAATAGTGACTGAACTGTTTAGAAATTCAACTGAGGAGCAGTTACATAGACGAACTGAACTTTACAAATTAACCGAAGCTTTTACAGCAGCCAATATTCCATTGCACGTGCTTGACAATACATCTCTGAAGGGTTACTTAGAAAATGGGTTGAAATTCATTGGGATAATCCCCATGTCCCATCAGCTGAGACAATTGTATCTACCAAAAGTGTTTGAGGGTCACACATTAGCTATAAAAGAACAACTTCAGATGTGCTGTGGACTTAGTATTGTATGTGATGAAACCACAGATGCCAAAGATAGATATGTGTTCAATGTTCTCATTGTACCAACAGTTAAAGCTTCTGACAAGGGTGACAGTTCCGGCCTCGCAACAACAAATTCAAGTGAAACAGTACTGTCAGCTATTTTACTTGATTGTGTTGTACTGGAGATCACTAACTATAAAACTGTTAGTCAGGCTGTCATAGATGTGCTTCAAAAGTATGAAGTTCCTTTTGATAAGGTTTCAGTTTTTGTGACAGATAGTTTGTGGTGGGCGAAGTGGGCTCAATCCACTCCGCGAGGCGATTCGCGGAGCAAAAGTGGATTCGCGGAATGCTCCGCAATGCGAAGCGGAGTACTTCACATTATAATGAGGAACACAAAGTCCATTGAAAGCAATGACTTTGCGTTACTCCACCTCCCCAGGCCACTACTGTGCCAAATTTAAGGCGAAGTGCATTGCAGGCAGTGCACATCGCCTCACTTCGCCTTGTTTTTGAGCTCCAAAGGTGAATTTTGCAGTGATTCATGGGATTTCAGGTCGCATGGGCTCTAGATTGATCTGCATAGCCTCAGTTCGGGGTAGTATGAGTAGGAAGGAGTAGGAGACAGTGTGCTCTGACAGTTGTCTGTGATAGGAATCTTGTAAAAGCTGTTCAAAACGCATTTTTGATTTTTTGGGGGGGGATCCAACTTTAGTTCATTGATTGTAGGAAACCCTCCTGTGCTCATATCATCGAGCATTTTTATTTATGTGTGGATTTTGAATGTTAATTTACAACATTGAGTGTGTGTGGTGAAAGACAGTGAAAGTGTGCTTTGGGGGAGGGGCGTATCTGTAGTGTAGGTAGATTTAAGTTGGAGAAATAGTGATTTCTTTGTTTTTTGGTTATATTATTGTTATATAACTGACTGTGTTAATGTACACAAAGTAATATTGTCAGTAATAGTAGAAATTTTCTTGCTGTTTGTTGTGTGGATGTGGTGCAGCAGTTCATAAGTTCAGGTTGTTTACATTACAAATTTATAATACGTAATGTGGCATAGTACTGAACTTTTGCATCTGTGATGCATTCCTTGATCAGCATTGTACACAAACTGTTCTGTGTGTGAGTGTGTGTGCAGTGTTGCGTGCATCAAATGATACACCTTTTATTGTGCCACAGACTAGTGTAACTGCCAGTGCAGCAGTGTGAACCTGCTATCCACTGCAGTTGCCTGACTTTGTACTGCAATCGTGGTATCTGTTCTTAGTTTTGCTGCTTGTAGTGCTGTGAAAATCAGCACTGTCTGCATTCAGTGCCCCCCCCCAATGTTCAAAAGGTACTTTTTACCAGATTGGATTGTTTTTGTGACCTCATCAACACCACTGGTTACTGAAGTTGTTTTAATTCCGTGACAGTCTCAGAGTAGTCTCTTATATGCTGCTGAAGCCACAGTTGTTTATTTGGCTTCACATCCAGTGTCCCTCCAATCAGAGAGTGAACGTATCAAAATCTGAATTTGGTTATAATATTTGTGGTTGATCCCCCAAAATGCCTGCAAAGAGATGTGCAAGCAAAGCTGTTTCTCGCCATGGCAATGTTGGCAGTAAGATGGTCTGTGGGCTTGGTAGTACACAGATGCAGAAGTGCATTGCTGATGTGAGGAAAGGAATTTCTCCTGCAATGTTTTTTACAGCTCAATCAGTAGCTTCACTCATAGTTGGAGGAGATGATGTTTTCCCAGCTGGTGGTGTTAGTGTTACTGGTGTTAGTGGTGGTGGAGGTAGTATTAGCATTGTTGCATCAAGTTCTAATTCTGACCAGTGTACCGTATCCCAAAATATTGAGTGTGAAGCAGTGCAAGTGAGTGGCAGCGTAGATAATGTCATACTTCCCAGTAACATCCCAGAAACTGAACCTGAGGATTCTGATGATTATGTCAATGATAGCATACAATGTGATATTCCGTCCACTGTGGCATTTAACGTCACGCATTTTCCATGCAGTGATTCACAGTATGGTGAAAAAATATCAGGTGATGGTGGTGTAGATGCTGATGATGAATGTGATGATGATGATGATGTTGCTGTTGTTGCAACATTGCAACATGCAGTCCACATGCTAGCATCCAAAAGCAGAAGATGTGGATGTGTGTGACGTTGCTGAATATGATGATGATGTAATTGACCCCAGTTGGGAACCAGAGAAAAAGAAATTAAATGTGGCTGTGTCTGAGTCTGTTTGCAGGAATCCCCCCCCTGTAAAAACTTGTGATCTATCAGTTTTAGTTGATGATGATGATGACCCAGTAATCAATATGATAGGTAGTCATGGCGGTCAGTTGCAATCCAGGTGTGCAGTGCCCGAAACATCACGTGCCCCCCCCTCCCACTTCAGTGCTTAAAAAAATGGACTTAAATAAGCCGCATCATGGACATGTTAAAAGCAGAGCATCACAATCCCTTGTTTGGGATTTTTTTGTTCAAGATGCAAATGATGATTCAGTTGCAATCTGCCAGGTTTGTCATATTTATTTATTTTTTTTTATTTATTTATTGAAAATTTCGGAATTACAACCTTTGAGTCAAGGACTCCTTTGCAAAGGCTCCACGTCAGTCATGACAGTACAATTACAACAAGACAGTATGGACAATGTTCTCAAAACAGAGAAATTACATTTCGACAAACGTTTAAAATCATAGCTTAAGTCAAAGGCTACACGTCAGTTGTAATATTGAATTTTACATAGAGACAAGGTTTGTACAGAAAATTGCCAGGACATTACAAGAGTTTAACAATCACAGTATAGGGTATTGCCAAGACTGAGATAATATCTGTGAGTTGCTGAGTGTTCCTAACGATGTGGTGGCCCAGGTGCCTGACAATCTATGCGAAAGATGGAAAACAGCTACAGGTCTCCATGTTGAGCAGATACTTTGCACTCTGTTTTGAATAGTCTTACTGGGGGCAAGCAAGATGGAAGATGGTAGATTGTTTAGCCAAAGTGGAGCACGGTAACGGAAAGATCTTTGCCCCAGAGAGGTTCTGCAGTGGGGAACTGCAGAGGGAGGTCCCTGCCAATCATCTAAGGGTGCCCCTATTGGGGGCTGGTTGGATGAGGCGGTGCAGACAGATGGGTGCGAGTTTCATAAGGATCTTCTTGGCTTGGAGGCAGGTATGGTATTTAAGCCTCCCTTCAAAGGTTAGCCAGTCCGCTTGATAATAGAGCTGACAGGTATGTGTTTGTCTACTGCTGCTAGTGACCATGCGGCAGGCTTTGTTTAGTGCTATATTGATGCTGTGTAGGGCTGATTTGTCAGCAGCGCCGTACATGGTTATTCCATAATCGACCAATGAGAGGACCGAGCTAGTAACGGCTAAACGTAGAGCCTGAGGAGGAAGGCAGTGTTTGTGCCTGTAAAGAATGCCAAGTCGGGTATTAACTGAGGAGGAGAGAAGTTTAATGTGCTGGTGGTAGGTAAGGGATGTGTCCAGGGTGATACCTAGATATTTAAAGTGGGTGACCTGCTCAATGTGGTTACCCTGTAGGTTTGAGATTGAGAGCAGGGAGTTATAGAGGGGTTTTGACGATGGGCAAACATCATGAATTTTGTCTTGTCATAGTTAAGTATTAGACGGTGGTCAGTGAACCAGTATTCAAGCTCCCTAAAACAGCCTTGAAGGGTGTTTTGGAGATGTATGAGGTTGGTGTGTTTCCAGTATAGCACGGCATCGTCCGCATATAGTAATAGCTTTCCACTACATGCTGAGGGGAGTGAGTTCAGAAAAACAGTGAACAAGAGCGGGCCAAGTATTGACCCTTGGGGGACACCAGCCAGAACTGGTAGTTTGGAGGAGAGTGTGTGACTAATTTTTACTTCCTGCGTTCTGTCAGTCAGATAGTTCTTGAACCAGGAGATAGCTTCAGGAGCAATATGGAGGGCTGCCAGGGTATGAAGAAGAAGCTCATGATTGACGGTGTCAAATGCTTTGGTCAAATCTATATAGATTGTACCAACTGCTGACCCCTGTTCAAGGGCTTCATGAATGTAAGATGTAAATTCTAGTAGTGCTGTGGTAGTACTGTGCCCTTTTCTGAAACCATGTTGCTCATGGCAGAGGAGACCATACTTGTCAAGGTATTCTGTGAGTTGGTCAGACACAATTTTTTCAAGAGCTTTGAAAGGGAGGAAGGATCGTAATGGGCCTATAGTTAGCAGGGTAGTTGGATCACCCTTTTCAGGATAGGTGTGATAATACCCTCTTCCATAGTGTAGGGAATTGGCCATGACACAGTGAGTGGTTGAGGAGTTTGGTGAGATGTGGGAGAGTCTCATTAAGGGTGAGCCAAGGATTTTGTCGAGGGAGTCACTGCTGTAACGCGAGTTATGCAGTGCTTTGGAGAGGTAGCTTTAGCCTGATTGCACGAAATAACACACAGCCTGAAAGGAGGGGTGTAGGGAACAGGGGAAGTAGTAGGTGTGTGGAGATGGGATCAAAGAAGTTTTTGGGGAGGACTTGACTGAGGTCAGAGAAGGTGGTGTTTAGGGTATAGGCTATGGTGGTGGGGTCATGTGAGAGGGTACCCTGGACTAAGAGCTGGGTTGGGTCTGTGTCTGTGACTTTCCCACATAGTTCTTTAACATTGTTCCAGAAAGATTTCCCGGAGCTCCATGTGGTGGTGAAGGCTTGTTGATAGTAGGTGGCCTTGGCTTGTCGAATAGCCCTTGTGCATTTATTTCTTGCTTCTCTGTAGAGCTGTCTGTCTTGGGGCAGCTGAGAGGATACGGCCCTGTGCCAGAGGCTATCCCTGTGCTGCATCTGTTGTAGGAGGGACTGGTCATCCAAGGTGTCCCAGGTTTTATTACCTTCTTTGTGAAAGGGCAAATATGTCACAGGCTGCATTGAAGATAGCAAAAATGCAGTGAGCAGCATCTAGAGATTGTGCAGTATGCACTGGACCCCAGTCACAGGTGGTGAGGTACACTCTGAGGCGAGAGAGGGCACCTTTTTTGAGGTGCCTTTGTATGGAAGTTTTAGGTTTGATTGGCATACTTTTATTTGACCACCAGCACCCGACGGGGGAGTGGTCACTAAGTACATCGGGAAACACATCGACTTTGGAGATGTGGTTTAGGGAGTTTGTAAAGATAAGGTCTATAAGTGAGGAAGAGCCTGTCCGAGGATCCTGTCTAGTGGGTGAGGGTACTACTTGAGTAAGATCATAGGCACTTGCTGCGTCTTTGAAGGAATCCGACGTAGTGGATAGCCAGTTCACATTAAAATCACCCATAATAATCAGTTCGCTTTTGGGTAGATAGGTTATTGCTGATAGAACAGAATCAAATGCTAGTTTCTGTTTTGTTGGGGATGTAACTGCCATAATATAAAGAGGTTTGCCAGTAGTGCCAATGGTAATTTTAATTGTAGTGGACTGGGCACCATGCTCAGGCATGGGAAGTGGGACTAATAGGGGTTTGAGGGATGTTCTAATATATGGCACAACCCCGCTCTTTTCCTGCCCTATCAGTTCTGAAAAGGGTAAAGCCCTTGAGTGACACCGAGTCATCTGGGACCTTTTTTGAGAGCCAGGTTTCTGATAAAGTAAGGATGTCCATGGGGTGTTGTGCAAGCCAACCCTGCAGCAGGGTAAATTTTCTTGGAAGACTGCAGATATTGAGGGTGGCCAGGAATAGGCCACTACGTGCATTCTTCTTAATTCCATATTTCATGGGAGGACCTGGGTTGGGATGGACATTCCCGGATATAAGCAGGAGGAGAAGGAGAGTTTGCCGGAGAGCGAATATCCTCATCAGCTTATTTGAGGTGCAGCGCGGACCAGGATACGCGGGTGATTTGGTGGGGCTAGTAGGTATGGGGAGTGCGGGTACTAGTTGAGTTAGGGTTACTAAGAGGTATGTGCAAGCCAGTGGGGGTCTGGGTGGGGAGGGGTTTGGGCAAGCCATATTCCATTTATGGTACAGCTAAAACTAGGGTACAGTTTTTGCTGTGGAAACCAAGGGAGAGGTTGTAGGTGATTTGACCCAGGTGCCTTTCCAGTGAGATGGGTAGAGGACCCAGCAGCGGGGTCCCTATTAGTTTTAAACACCCATGAGGTTAGCAGGGGGTGAGAGACAAGTATAAGGATAAAAAGTTGTAAGCTGCAAGAGGTGGTGTTCATAATGGCAGGAAACTGTAGGTCTACAGATGTAAGAAAAAAGGAGGAGGCCCTCTAGTGGTGCTGCAGTATAAGCTGCAGATGGCAAAGTGGGCTGATTGGTTTCACACCACCACGTCCTATTAGCTATAAAAACAAATGCCGACCAAGGGTGGTGGTGGGGGTGGGGGGGAGCGCAGCGCCGGCGGGGACCAAACTGCAGTTTAATTCCACGGAGAAGACAAGCAGGCTGAGAGCGAGGGAAACCTCAGGAAATGTCCCGTTCGTACCTGGCTCACTGCGGTGGTCTGCAGGCTTGCTGGGGGGAGGGCATTTATTGCAGACCTTCGCGATCGGCAATCTGGCTACCGGACGTCTTGCTGGAGGGAGGGCGGCTTATTTGGACCCTCGCGACCTGAATTCCGGCGATCGGGAGGCTTGCTGGAGGGAGGGCGATTTTGGAGACCCTCCGACTCTGCTGTGGACAAGGGAGAGGGGTTTGTTTTAAAGGTAGGCAAAAGTGGAGGGCACAAAGCTGAAACAAAAGAAGGGATTACTGTATTGTAAAGCTCTGAGTTAAAATGTTCACCCTGGTATGGAGACAGCAGTGAGCAGGAGACAGAAAGAAAGAGGAAAAATAACAATAAAAATAAAAGATCCTTGTAATGCAGCAGTAAATTCAAATTAGTTGTGCTTAGGTTTAGCGTATGGTTTTACAGGAGAAATCCCTTATTTAACATAAAATCCAAGAAAAAAACAAAAACATTTAAGTAGTGGAGATTGGCGCCAAAACTAACGCTCCAACAGTCCCAACTGCAGTTTAATTCCACGGAGAAGACAAGCAGGCTGAGAGCGAGGGAAACCTCAGGAAATGTCCCGTTCGTACCTGGCTCACTGCGGTGGTCTGCAGGCTTGCTGGGGGGAGGGCATTTATTGCAGACCTTCGCGATCGGCAATCTGGCTACCGGACGTCTTGCTGGAGGGAGGGCGGCTTATTTGGACCCTCGCGACCTGAATTCCGGCGATCGGGAGGCTTGCTGGAGGGAGGGCGATTTCTGGAGACCCTCGCGACCTCTGCTGGCTCACTGCGGTGGTCTGCAGGCTTGCTGGGGGGAGGGCATTTATTGCAGACCTTCGCGATCGGCAATCTGGCTACCGGACGCCTTGCTGGAGGAGGGCGGTTTATTTGGACCTCGCGACCTGAATTCGGCGATCGGGAGGCTTGCTGGAGGGAGGGCGATTTCTGGAGACCCCGCGACCTCTGCTGGCTCACTGCGTGGTCTGCAGGCTTGCTGGGGAGGGATTTATTGCAGACCTCGCGATCGGCTATCTGGCTACCGGACGCCTTGCTGGAGGAGGGCGGCTTATTTGGACCTCGCGACCTGAATTCCGTGATCGGGAGGCTTGCTGGAGGGAGGGCGATTTCTGAGACCCTCGCGACCTCTGCTGGCTCACTGCGGTGGTCTGCAGGCTTGCTGGGGAGGGCATTTATTGCAGACCTTCGCGATCGGCAATCTGGCTACCGGACGCCTTGCTGGAGGAGGGCAACTTATTTGGACCCCGCGACCTGAATTCCGGCGATCGGGAGGCTTGCTGGAGGAGGGCGTTATGGAGACCCTCCCGACTTCTGCTGTGGACAAGGGAGAGAGGGTTTGTTTTAAAGGTAGGCAAAAGTGGAGGCACAAAACTGAAACAAAAGAAGGGATTACTGTATTGTAAAGCTCTGAGTTAAAATGTTCACCCTGGTATGGAGACAGCAGTGAGCAGGAGACAGAAAGAAAGAGGAAAAAATAACAATAAAAATAAAAGATCCTTGTAATGCAGCAGTAAATTCAAATTAGTTGTGCTTAGGTTTAGCGACTGGGTTTTACAGGAGAAATCCCTTATTTAACATAAAATCCAAGAAAAAAAAACAAAAACATTTAAGTAGTGGAGATTGGCGCCAAAACTAACGCTCCAACAGTCCCAACTGCAGTTTAATTCCACGGAGAAGACAAGCAGGCTGAGAGCGAGGGAAACCTCAGGAAATGTCCCGTTCGTACCTGGCTCACTGCGGTGGTCTGCAGGCTTGCTGGGGGGAGGGCATTTATTGCAGACCTTCGCGATCGGCAATCTGGCTACCGGACGCCTTGCTGGAGGGAGGGCGGCTGATTTGGACCCTCGCGACCTGAATTCCGTGATCGGGAGGCTTGCTGGAGGGAGGGCGATTTCTGGAGACCCTCGCGACCTCTGCTGGCTCACTGCGGTGGTCTGCAGGCTTGCTGGGGGGAGGGCATTTATTGCAGACCTTCGCGATCGGCAATCTGGCTACCGGACGTCTTGCTGGAGGGAGGGCGGCTTATTTGGACCCTCGCGACCTGAATTCCGGCGATCGGGAGGCTTGCTGGAGGGAAGGCGATTTCTGGAGACCCTCACGACCTCTGCTGGCTCACTTCGGTGGTCTGCAGGCTTGCTGGGGGGAGGGAATTTATTGCAGACCTTCGCGATCGGCAATCTGGCTACCGGACGTCTTGCTGGAGGGAGGGCGGCTTATTTGGACCCTCGCGACCTGAATTCTGGCGATCGGGAGGCTTGCTGGAGGGAGGGCGATTTCTGGAGACCCTCGCGACCTCTGGCTCACTGCGGTGGTCTGCAGGCTTGCTGGGGGGAGGGCATTTATTGCAGACCTTCGCGATCGCAATCTGGCTACCGGACGTCTTGCTGGAGGGAAGGCGGCTTATTTGGACCCTCGCGACCTGAATTCCGGCGATCGGGAGGCTTGCTGAAGGGAGGGCGATTTCTGGAGACCCTCGCGACCTCTGCCACGACACGACATATGCGTGTGAGATGAGGTAAAAAGGGGAGCCATCTAGGCACAGGAGGACAGCATACGCATCTTAAGAATAGGCACTTGGCACTGTGGACCCAGCACATGCTGGCAGCTAATACCACAGTGGGGCATTCACCCACATCACTGGCAACTATAGCCAGCATGTTATCCCCTTCCATGACTGTTAAGCCCAGTAGGAAATTAAACGTGTGCAGTAGTATGGTAATAAAAGCAGAAGATTACTACAGGCATGATCAGGTGGAGGACCATAATGACTTTGAAATGTTGTCCAGTGCTGGAGAGAGAGTAGCAGTTTTTGTGGTGGTGGTGGTGGTGAATGCAGTATGTCTAGTGCAAGTGGTACATCAACCCTGGTTGGCAAATCTGGCAAAATAACAGATTTCTGGGGTTTGTCATCATCACCTGTGCAACCGTCTTTATCAAATGTCCACACTCCACACCCTGCCAAAGCCATTCATCACAGAGCACAACCATTTGTGATCAACGCACCCTGTGTAAAACGTTCAAGTCAGCCCACGTTACTGAGTGTTTTTGCACATAAGCTGAAGTGCACCCCGAATCATACAGTGTCACATGAACGCAATGCTTCTGTAGTGGAAATGCTGGCAATTGATCTTTTGCCCTTCTCCTTTGTGGAGAATTCTGGGTTCTGGCGGTTTGCTGCACGTGCCTATCCAAAATGGAAAGTCCCATCCAGGACATACTTTTCTACCCGTGCTGTCCCCGACTTGTTCCGCACTGTGTCCGACTCAGTAAGACATGCCCTTCAACATTCCTCCTTTCCATTCATTCATTTAAGAATGGATATGTGGACAAGTGGCAAAACAGCAGGGAGTTCATATCTGTGTATAACTGCACACTGGGAGCAGGTGCCGGAGGTTGTTTGTGATGTTGGCAGTGTGAATAATCAGTGCAGTAAGGTGGATTGTTGCAGTAGCAATCTTCCAGGAATTCGACAACATGCAATGATTGATATGCGCAGTGTGACCTGTTCACACACTGGTGGGAACATGTTGGACATGGTACTGACTGAAATTGACAGATGGCTAAACCCTCTCTACCTGAGAGCTGGGTTCATAGCAAGTGAGAATGGGTCAAATGTGGTGAAATGCATCATGAATGGTGTTTTTTTTTGTGTTCCATGCATGGTCCACTGTTTAAATCGTGTGATTCAGGAGTTTCTGCAGCACCCTGATATAAAGGAAATGCTGACCATTGCACGACGTAGCTGCTCTCACTTTTCAAGATCTGGAAAGGCCCGTGACCAACTGTGGCAGTTGCAGATACAAAACAGCCTGCCTCAGCACTGCTTGAAGCTAGAAGTTGTCACCTGATGGAACTCCACTTTATATATGGCAGAGAGGTTGTATGAACAATACAAAGCCATCTCAGAATATCTTGTTATGCACACTAGCCATGACAGTTCCGGGGCCTCCATGTCTTTGATGACTGAACAGTGTTGCCTCATGGACTCTGTAATAACAATTTTGAGGCCTTTTGAACATGCCACACAGGCAGTGAGTGGTGAGTCTGCCTCCATTAGCCAATCAATTTCACTGCTGCTGGTGCTGAGGCAGACATTTGTGAATGTACAGCATAGCCTTGATGTTGCCGGAGACAGTGGTAGCAGTATGTTGCTGCAACACATGCTGACAGTATTCGACCACAATCATCACACTGTGAGCATTTAGCGTAGTGACAACTTTGCCATAGCAGCAATGCTGGACTCATAATACAAATGTGGAATTGCATCAGTACTGGAGGAAGGGCTTGAACAGGTAAAAAAATATCAGTGGTCAACTGGTGCGCTTGATTCATGGGGCATAGAAGTCACTTGCCAAGGTCAGCAAACCTCAGCAGCATAATCCGGCTGAAGGTATACCTAGAGGACCATCAAGCAAATCCTGCAAGGGGAAGGGGACTGCAGTTCCAGGTGGTCTGTCATCCAAAGTGGCTGGCAACAACCCGCTTTGGGAGGCTTTGTCCCAAGTGGGTATTTGTGAAATAAATGATTCGGGAGAACAGGATGACGCATCAACCACTGGACTTAGTGCGGCACAGAGAATGGTTGAGTCATATTTGTCTGAAAACAGGCATCTGACAATAACTGAAGTTCTTCTTTTGTACTGGAGTGGAAAGGTCAGTGAATAACCAGAGCTGACTGCAATGGCATTGAAGTACCTCACATGCCCACCCTCCAGTGTAAGTGTTGAGAGGGTGTTCGGCTCAGCAGGTGCAATAGTCAGGGATCGTCGGACAAACCTGTCTCCTGCAAATGTTAGTTTGCTAATAACATTCATTAAAATGAATGAGAGGCACATACCAGCAGAGACTGCAACCTCGGTATTCATACTCTGGCCTAGTCATGGTGATCTTGCTGATGTGGAAATGGAGCATCCTTGTGGCACTGGCAGTGACTGCCTGAAACAGCCCACCACTGATGCAGATGATGACACACTGGAGAAAGAATTTCCCAGTGGTCAGACTTCAGACATCGATGACTGTGAGGGCAACTTTCTTTATGAGGATGATGATGTGGTTAATGTTGGAAGGTTTTAACTGAAGTTTTTAAAAGGCGGTGTGCCGCCCCCATGGACCACCACCACCAGAACTGATGTTTTCCACTGCCACCATGAGTCTGTCTGCCCCCGGACCACCACCACCGGGACTGATGTTAGCCACTGCCACCACTGCCACCATGAGTCTGTCTGCCCCCTGAACCACCACCACCAGGACTGATGTTAGCCACTGCCACCATGAGTCTGTCTGCCCCCAGGACCACCAACACTGGGACTGATGTTCGCCACTGCCACCTCTGCCACCATGAGTCTATCTGATCCCTGGACCACCACCACCAGGACTGATGTTAGCCACTGCCACCATGAGTCTGTCTGACCCCCAGACCACTGCCACCAGGACTGATGTTAGCCACTGCCACCATGAATCTGTCTGCCCCCCGGACCACTGCCACCAGGACTGATGTTATCCACTGCCACCATGAGTCTGTCTGACCCCCGGACCACCACCATCAGGACTGATGTTAGCCACTGCCACCATGAGTCTGTCTGACCCCCAGACCACCACCATCAGGACTGATGTTAGCCACTGCCACCATGAGTCTGTCTGACCCCCGGACCACCACCCCTGGGACTGATGTTAGCCACTGCCACCATGAGTCTGTCTTCCCCCTTGACTACCACCATCAGAACTGATGTTATCCACTGACACTATTAGTCTTTCTTCCCCCCGGACTACCACCACCAGGACTGATGTTAGCCACTGCCACCACTGCCACCATGAATCTGTCTGCCCCCAGACCACTGCCACCAGGACTAATGTTAGCCACTGCCACCATGAGTCTGTTTGTCCCTGGATCACCACCGCCAGGACTGATGTTAGCCATTGCCACCACTGCCACCATGAGTCTGTCTGACCCCTGGACCACCACCACTGGGACTGATGTTAGCCACTGCCACCACTGCCACCATGAGTCTGTCTGCCCCCCGGACCACCACCACTGGGACTGATGTTATCCACTGCCACCATGAGTCTGTCTGACCCCCGGACTACCACCACCGGGACTGATGTTAGCCACTGCCACCATGAGTCTGTCTGCCCCCCGAACCACCACCAACACCGGGACTATTGTTAGCCACTGCCACCATGAGTCTGTCTGCCCCCCTGGACCACCACTACTGGGACTGATGTTAGCCACTGCCACCATGAGTCTGTATGACCCCTGGACCACCACCACCAGGACTGATGTTAGCCACTGCCACCATGAATCTGTCCGGACCACCACATCCATCAGCCAGAGACACAAAGCTTCTTAATATTTAAACCATAAAGTGAGTATGTGTACTCGTGTTTGTTATGCTGCTTCACTTCCTTTAGTTGTATGTTTTGTTTTCTGTAGCTTTTCAGAGCTGCATTGGTAAAACACGTACAGTACACTTCTTTTGTTTCGTTTACAGGGTAACAAAAAAGGCTCCATCACTAAAACTCATTGGGAATGGTACTGCAGCTGTACCATACAGAGAGGAAGTGATGTAATATCCATGTGAAATCCATTCTGGTAAGTATGAAGATTTTATTTCATCCGTTTCATTGTTTTGTAAAGACTGCAGCAAATATTGCACACAGGTTGTGTTAGTTGACAAGATGTGGGTTTGAAATGTAACTTGACTTAAGGGATTGAGATTTGAGAACCAGGGAGGGACACATAACAATTAAGTTGTAAGAAGTCATTCATTTCTTTTTTTAGGAAACTTCCAGATGCTTTGTTGTTCTGACAAAGTGGCCTTATCCAAACAAGTTCTTCAACATCAGGCCCCCCGAGCTGGGGCGCACATGCAACACGCAGAAGTTGTTTCATTAGATGACCATGACCATCATTAACAAGCAGACTCGAGAAGGATGCAGATGAAATCTGTGAAGAAGTAACAAAATAAGAAACCATTACAGACAAACCTGCAAATATGCTTCCTCCCACCCCAAAAAAAAAAAATACTTACCTTCATGTGCTTGAGAGTTATCCATTGCAAATTTCTATGCACAAAGTTCTCATCGAGCACTGGTGTGCACACCAACAGTATCTGTGACCTGAGATACAGAACAATACCATGAGTACATGTCCATGTCAACCACCCTCACCTACAAAATACAGAAATATACAGTATATCTATATATATATATATATATCAACTCACCAAGGCTACTATTAGTGTACAGACAAAGGGCACCCTTCCATCCAGTTGAGATGATCACATTGCATTTGCTCGAATCGCAGCACACATTGGACCAGCAACAGCTCGCTCAAGGTCATCATTTTATTCTGGGGCACTGCGTGCATGAGTGACTGTGCAATAAATTCTGGGGGACTTTGTATGTGGCATGACGATCCCATTTCACTTCCTTAGCACTTGTCAATTTTCTGGACACAAGGTGGATGCATTTTGGGCATGCAGAAAAAATCTGGGGACTCTATGTGACCACTGCGAGCATGAGTGACTGTGCAATAAATTCTGGGGGACTTTGCATGTGGCATGACAATCCCAGTTCACTTCCTTAGCACTTGTCAATTTTCTGGACACAAGGCGGATGCATTTTGGGCATGCAGAAAAAACTGACGACTCTGTGTGACCACTGCGCACATGAATGACTGTGCAATAAATTCTGGGGGACTTTGTATGTGGTGTGATGATCCCATTTCACTTCCTTAGCACTTGTCAATTTTCTGGGACAGAAGACAGATGCATTTTGTGTGTTGTGATTGTGAGAACATAATGTCATACTTAAATTATAAATTAAAGCAGCATTGCAACAATGTGCTGACAATTTTGACCTATACTTTTTTATGCTATTTTACATTGCTGCCATTGCTGGCCACTAGTTACATCATGACTTGTATGATACCTTTCTTTTCACAATTTGTGTCTGCTTTACTACTTTTTCTCATGTCTGAAAATAAAAAAGGAGCACACCATTTAATATTGTTCTGACCAGGTTCTTATCACTATTTACAGCTGTTTTTGAACAGCTATTGCTCTGCGAGGTCATAAAACACTGCCTGTTGCATAATTGTTAATTTGACAACAGAAGTAGTATATAACAACTAATGGAAAAAACAGCGCAAAATACTGACGAAGACCTAGGCCCAGATATTCAGAGGGTTTTGATTGGTGATAACCTCCTACGGAAACCCAATACGGGAGAAAATCCCAAGTAAGCATCTGCCACTTTGTCTGTCCTCAGAGAGGATAGGGCAACTGCCTCTGGGTACCGGGTGACATAATCCACTACAGTAAGGATGAACTTCTTCCCAGAGGAGCTGGGGTATTTAAAGGCACCACAATATCCATTCCCACCCTCTGGAATGGCTCGTCCACTATGGGCAATGGAATTAGGGTAGCTTGGGTTTTCTTAACGGCCTTCCCTATTTCTTGGCACCGGTGACAAGACCTGCAATACTCCTTCACCTGCTGGTTGAAGTTGGGCCAGTAGAAATTCTGGGCCAATCACTGTGTAGTGCGTGCAATTCTCATATGGCCAGACAAGGGAATATCGTGTGCAGTCTTAAGCAACTGCTCATGGTACCCCTGTGGAACGACAAGCTGCCTGCCTATCACCCCTCCCTCTGTCTTCACATCCTGAGTATACGTCAGTCCATTTTCCCAATAAACCTTATGTTTACCGTCCCCACCTGTGCTCCATCAGAGTCTGCCCAAGCCCTCAGCTTCTCTAGACTAGGGTCACTTTTCTGAGCAGCTGCAAACTCCTGACACATTCCCAAGGCATGGGACAGGTCCTCTTCAGTATCTAAACTAGGGTCCCCAGCTCTAGTGTCAGAGCACTCAGGATCACTGCCATCCCTGACCCTCTGACAATGGGTCCCCTCTCCTTCCTCGGAGTAACCCTCCATAGCTGTTTGGTTAACTGCTACCGGGGAAATTTCTACCCCCCTTTCATTAGACTCCATAGCAGGAGACACAGGCTGGGAACCAGCCTCTCAGTGGTTTCAACAGTGGCTTCTACAGAGTCCAGGGAACTACAATTTTCCCTTGCCACTTGGCTACGGGTAACTGCATACACCATCCCCTGTTTGAGATTGTTGCTGAGGATTACATCAACTGCTGAAGTTTTTGCTATGGCAAACTGTTGCACAGTTCCCCCTGTCTCACCCCAGTCTAGGAGAACACTAGTGAGTGGCAATGTTTTCTCCTCCCCAGTGAACCCTTGTACAGTTACAATTTTATTGGCTATAAGCTGACCAGGCTCTACCAGATCCCCTTTTACCAATGTTAGGGATGCCCTCGTGTCTCTTAACCCTTGTGTCTGTACACCCTTCACAGTGACTGGGGCATGTGTTCCCTCATGTTAAAGGCATGCTTCCAGGGACAATAATAAACAACCCACTTCTTTCCTAGTACCACTTTGCATATGTGGCTTATCCTTTGGGACACTGTCTATAATATGCCCAGTTTCTTTGCAAACCCAACATTCATTTCTTTTCTCAGAAAATCTTTCTTTGAAACCTGGGAGTAATAGGTGGAGGCAATGAGGGTTTTAGCTGCCCTGAAGGCAGGTGTTTCCCTTCTGCACTGTCACCCCTGCCCCATTTGCTCTCAGAGCAGGTCTGCTCTTGGCATAGTGATCCAAGAGTTCAGCAGCCTCTTGCACTGTTTTGGGATCTCGGTCTTCCAGCCAGGTTTTCAGCTCAGCCGGGCATGCCTCCAAAAAATGATCTAACATTATAGCATTTTCAATTTTATCAACAGAGTTTGCTTCAATTCCTTCCCACCACCATTTTAAAACTGACATTGTTTCATGGCTGCTCTCATAGCTCATGTCAGGACTTTTCCTGAGCTACTGAATTTAGCTCTGTATGCTTCTGCAGTTAAATCAAACTTTGTTAAAAGTGCAGCTTTAAGTTTGCTGTAATCATTACTGTCCTCATTGTCCATTTGATCCAATGCATCCTGAGCTTTCCGCTAAGTAGCGGGATAGCTGGAAGCTCCAGAACCTTTCTAGAATGTTTGCCTGAATGCAAACTTTTTCAAAGGAACTTAAAAGGCATCCATATCCTCCCCTCTTTAAATTCAGCTATCAATTTGGAATTTAATTTGTAAACCAGTCCTGTAGTTCCAGTTAAACCCAGGCCACTTACCTGCTCTGGTGCTGGTGGTTGGAGTCATAGCTTCTCCAGTTCATGTTGCCTCTGGCGCTCATGCTCTTCACGGTCAGCTTCTCACTGTTCTTGCTCCCTCTTCTCCTTTGCAGCTCACTGTTCTTGCTCCCTCTTCTCCTCTGCAGCTTGTTGCTCTTGCTTCTCTTCTCTTCTCTCTAGAACTCCAGCTCCCATCCTGCACAACTATCACTTCTGGCTCAGAATACGGTGACCTTACCCTGCTGCTGTAGCTCCTTGGCTTGCACTGGCCCTGCTGTCTTCCTCACTGGATCTGGACACTGCAATGGACACACGCCCCTCGACACACAAAGGTTTGGTCCTTTACAGTCACAGACTCTGACTTCGATGCTCTGGGCATCTGCTGTGACCGAGCATCTATGAAATTCCACTTGTTGGCTTTCCCCTCATACTGGACTCCTCTGTCCTGGCACAACTACCTCAAGTAGTCTGCAGTGTACCCACTGTAGTTGGAAGCCATCTTCTTCCCTAACTATGGCTACTCTAACTTGCACTTTAAGAAAAAAATAAAACAGGTAGGAACTTTGACTGTAAGCAAAATGATATAGTTCTGTTTTCTGTTTAAAAATAAATCATTGCCTTATTTTGCAAGTGAACTGTACAGTATTAAGCTGACACACTGAACTGTTAAAGCTTGTGTTACCAGTTTCTTTTTATTACACCGTTGCCAACCAAATCTGTCACAAACACACTCCGAGGTCAGTCCCTCTGCTCCCACAGTGCCAACCTCAGTGCACAATAGTGTGAACAGGTAACAGACAGGGTAACCCCTATTGTTTGCTTTGGATCCAATCACCTGTAGTCTCAAGTTCTGAGGGATTCAAACTGAGAACCTTATGCTAGCATACCCAATTAACAGGCTCGGACACATACTGTCTTCGGGGAATGCAGTACAATCCTTCACCCAGGTGCACCTAACCAAGTATCCAAAATGAACCCTTAAAACTCTATGAGAGACTTTAGGTATATTCTTACCTTTTCTGATCTTAGTAACATCATCAAGCCTTTTAAACCATTGTCAGACTTAAAAATACAGGCACCCCACATGCAAAAGAAGACTGGGAAGACACAGAGCAGTATCTTAAGAAAAGGTGGTTTACTAAAAATTGTAAAATAATTGTACTCTGTGCCTGATTGGGCACCATTGACTACCTGCTACCTTGGGAGGGCAAGCTGAGAGTGGATGATCTGGACTGTTGCTGAGTGAGGGAAAAGGGAACTGTAGGCTGTGCCTGCTTGGGCACCATTGACCACCTGCTACCTACAGCTGTGGGACATGACAATTGTAAACTGATTTATCACTTCGGCTGGTGAACTGGTTACAGCTGACCGGGGGACAAGGGTCCTGTATGCTGGGTTGCATGGCCAACATTGTATACGGCTATCAGAGGGGGCATATTATAGCAGATTGTATAATTGTGTATGCTGTCCACAGTTGTGGGGGTAGGCAAACTCTGCGAATGGTTTACTGCTACTGATCACGGCTGGGGAGGGCAAAATTTCTGCTTGAGAACTGGGGCTGAAAAACTGGCTGTTGTAGGGAAAGAGGGAAAAGTGCTGTAATCTGAGTTCTGCTGGGAGAGGGGGCAAACAGCTAGGGTCCTTGTGTGCTTCTGCAGGAGGGTTGTACTGTCGCCCAAAATGAGGGTGGACTTGGGGCTGACCAGAGCGGCATCTTGGGTAGGGGTGATTGGGTGAGGGGTGTGGGACAGCAATAATCTTAAATTGGGCATGGAAGTTCAGAGGGGTCCAGTGTGTTTTCAGCTGACAGAGGGAGAAGGTTGGGGATCAGAAGAATGCTGAAAGGCATGAGGGGAATGGGAGGAAAGGAGGGAAAGGGCCTCATGAGAGTAGGTGAAGCTACTCAGGTATACCCCATGGAACAGGTGGAAATAGACCTTATGTGAACTCCAGAGGGTAGGCACGATACAAACAATGGATGGAAAACACTTCATAGGAGAGTGGGCCGATCAGAGGGAGCAAAGGAAGGAGGGGGATAGAGAAAGCAAGTCAGGGGAAGCATCACACTTACTAATAGATTCATCATGCTGTATCCAGGAGAGGAGGTGGTAGAGGTTGGTGGGAGGGGAACAGGCGGATAGAGAGAGGTTTGGTCAGCAAGCGGGGGTTGGGGCAGGAGAGGTTGTGGAGCAGGGAGCAGGCAGGCAGGAGGTTTGGCCAGCAAGCTGGGGGAGATGGGGTAGGGGAGGTGGTCACATCCACACGAGGGAGGAGGAGGGAGGGAGAAGGGACATGAGCCGGGTTGGAGGGGAGGAAAGGGGGAAGGAGGAGAGCAGGACAAGGCCAGGAGGGAGGGGAGAATTAGGTCAGGCAGGCACTCAGGCTGGGGAAGTTAGCGAAGGAGAGGGGTAGTGGTACTCTAGAAAGGCCAGCGTCGGGGCGGGAGGAACTAGATGAGGTAGGGAGGGGGGAGGAGGGAGGGTAGGCAGAAATATGCCAGATGAGGTGGAGGAGACTAGATGGGAGGGGCGTTGGAGGCAAGGAGGGACTCAGTAGTAGGAAGTCTGGGTGGGGGACCTGTGAATTCTGGCCCAGAAAGGGAGCCCTGGGGAGATCTGAGGGGGGGGCAATCAGTGCCACCCATGAGGTTGGGGGGGTGAGGAGTAAACTGGAAGCTGCAGGCTGAAGAAAGAGCATGGTAGGGTATGCACAGACTAGTGATCCCCGGACAGAAGGCAGTGGGAGAAGTAAGCTGGGGGTTGAAGAAAGAAGGAAGAGCCTGGAAGGGATCAAAGGGCCAGTAAGTTGAGGTGAAGGTGATCCTGCTGGGTGACTCCATGACCAGGGTCATCCAGTGGGAGGGGGTAGGGAGGGAAAAGAAGCCCAGACAAGGCTAAATGTATCCCAGACCTATCCGTACACAAGGCCGAATTCCAGTTATACTCATTAGCATTGGAATCCCCAGATTTCCATGTACATCTGGGCACAAACAACTTGCAGGGAAATAGTGAACTGAAAATCCAGGTGAGGTTTTGGAAACTGGCCAGGGTCTGCCGCTCTATAAGAAGCTCAATCTTCTTCTCGGAGATTCTGCCAGTACCGAGGGTGTCCGGGAGATGAAGCATAAACTCAGAGGGTTAACCAGTGGCTCAGGGACTGGTGCAGGCAGAAGGGTATGGGCTGGTGGGGGACTGGGGAGACACATGAGAGGACAAGGGTTATATGCCAGGAATAGGATACATCTCAAACTAGAGGGGAGGGAGATCTTGAAACTAAAACTCGCAGGATTCATAGTCGAGAAGTGGGGTTTAAACTTGCAAAGGGGGATGGGATAAGAGAAGGAATGGAACCAGGAGAGCTGATTGAGGTTCCAGGTCTAGGGAGTGAAAAGAGGGCAGGTGACTGCAAAGTAATTACAGCCAGAGCTGTGCAGGAAAAGGCGAATAGGGAGTGCACAGGACCCAGACAATTGGAGAAGGGAGGGGGGATGGGTGGAGGACGGTCCTGATCAACACCAGGAGCATGGGCAACAAAATGCCTAAGCTCCAGGCGATGCTGGCTGAGGGATCAGTGGATGTGGTGGTGATTACTGAGACATGTGCCACCCAGAAGAATGATTGGGACCTAAACTTGGAGAGATACACAATATTCAGGAGGGACAGAGAAGAGGGTAGAGGAGGTGGTGTAGCGCTGATAGTCAAAAATGGCATAATGGTTAGTGGAGTGGAGGAGTCTGATGGGGGGTGGAAGCGATATGGGTAACCCTGCAAACAAGGTGAGGCAAAAGACTGAAAACAGGGGTTGTGTACAGACCCCCTGCGATGGATGAGGCCCTGGAGGAAAAATTAATTGAGAACATCAGGGTCACTGTGTCCGTGGGAAAGGGTAGGTGGTGGTCATGGGGACTTAATATGCCGGGGCAGACTGGGACACTATGTCATCAGTGGTGGCCAGGAGCAGAAACTGATGGATGTGTTTCAGGATGCCTCCTGGTCCAGCAGGTGGGGAACCTACTAGGGAGGTGGATGCTGAACGTTGTCCTTGCAGACAGTGACCAGATAAGGGACTGGAGGTGTAGCCCACTGTCAGGTGGTGACCATGCCAATGCTCTGGTTTCTGCTGTGTCTCGCGGGGAGGATAACAGCTCTAATACAGCAGTAGTGGACTTCAGGGAGGCAGACTTTGTGTGCGTGGGCAGGATCCTATGGGGGAGTTTGGACAAGATTAGGCCAAACATGAATGCTGGTAGCGTGTGGGAGGCCATTAAGAAAGGGGTGCAGGAGGCTACTAGCTCATGTACAAGGGTAAGGCATAAGAATAGTAGAGCCAATAAGCCGTGCTGGTGGACCGGGGAGGTGCAAGAGACAGTGAGGGATAAAAAGGCTGCCTATGCATGTTTTAAGAGCTCCAGTGGGGTAAGGGAGAGAGGCAACTATGAGTCGACAGCAAGGAGGGTCCCAGAGTGATGAGGAGAGCCAAGGCAAGGATGGAGCAAAACCTGGTTAGGGATATCTGGAGGGGAGGAAAGGATTCTATAGATACATGGGAGAAGAGAAAGGGAAGAGCACAGATCTCCAGGATAAAGACGGGGAGGGATGGGCCCAGGAGGCAGGAGATCATGCAGAGGTACTAAATGAGTACTTTGCCTCAATATTTATTGAGGAAAACAGGGATCCATTCTGACTGAAGGGGTGGGAGACATCTGAGCGGAGAGGTCAGAGGAGTTGAGAGGACCAGAAGAGGCTGGGGCTCCGGTGGGCCAGGCCTAGAAGGATGGGTGTTTAAGTGAGGGTGGATTGGGAGGAGAAATCACAGAGGACAGGGTGAGGAGGGTTCTTCGGCTAAAAACTGACAAGGCACCGGGACCGGATGGGCTGCATCCGAGGGTTCTGAAGGAACTGGCGGAAGAACTAGCAGTTCCACTAGCTGCACTCTTTAATGCCTCTCTGCAGACAGGATGGGTGCCTTAAGACTGGAGAGTGGCTCATGTGGTGCCTATCCACAAAGGGGGGGTCTAGGGAGGAGATGGGAAATTACAGGCCTGTCAGCCTAACATCTGCGGTAGGCAAACTAATGGAGGGCATCATCAAGGAGAAGCTAGGGAGGCAACTGGAAAGGTTGGGGCACCTGGATGACAAACAGTATGGTTTTGTCCCAGTGAGATCGGTCATAGATTTTTATGACTGGGTGACGGAGACCATGGACTGACAAAGACCAGTGGACGTCCTATATCTGGACTTCAGTAAGGTGTTTGACTCGGTACCCCACATCGGGTTGTTGACAAAGCGGGGGAGATAGGGGTAGGAGGACAGTTGCTTAGATGGGTAGAAAATTGATTAACGGGGCGAACACAGAGGGTAGTGGTTGGTGGGATAGTCTCCTCCCCTAGGAAGGTCTGCAGTGGAGTTCCCCAAGGTTCAGTACTGGGGCCACTCCTGTTAAATGCCTACATCTCCAATATGGGGAGGGGGGTTAGGAGTAGGATGAGCCTCTTTGCGGATGACTCAAAACTGGGAGCACTGGCAGATGGGGCAAAGCGAGAGAGACAGTCCAGAGGGATCTGGATACCCTGGAGGGGTGGTCAAGGAGGTGGGGACTGAGGTTTAATCCAGGGAAGTGTAGGATGCTGCATCTGGGGGTCAGAAACCCAGGTCATGTATACACCCTGGTGGGGGGTCTCACTGCAAGCCACAATGAGTGAAAGGGACCTGGGGGTGGTGGTAGACACCAAAATGAATAACACTGAAAACTGCAGAAGATCTGCAGCAAAGCTAACAGGATTCTGGGTTTCAGCCCGGGAATTACGCCCAGGAGGAGGGAGCTGATCCTCCTCTGTATAATGCCTTGGTCAGGCTGCATCTTGAGTATTGCATTCAGTTCTGGAGACCTCACCTCAAGAAGGACATAGCACAGCTAGAGAGGGTCCAGAGGAGGCAACCAGGATGATTCAGGGCATGAGAGAAAGGACCTATGAGGAAAGGCTGGAAGAACTTGGGCTGTACTCACTGGAGGAGAGAGAGACAGGGGACATGATAGGGTCTTCAAATATGTGAAAGGGATAAACAGGGCAGAGCCTAATAAATGTTCAGGCTAAAGAAAGGCACAAACTAGGGGCATGAGTGGAAGCTGAGGGGGGAAATTACAGGGGAGAACATACAAGACATTACTTCACTGAGATGGTGGTGGAGCCATGGAATGCACTGCCCGAGAGTCTGGTGGAGGAGGGCACAGTGGAAGGCTTCAAGAGGGGTGGAATAGGTGTATGGGTAAACTGAAGCTGAAGCTGACCCTCTCAGGGGCTAAGGGGGGTTGGGAGAGCGAGTGCCCAGTAGGGGCTGGCCACCGAGCAAACACGAAAGACTGTCAGGCCTATTCTGCTGGCTTTTAGTATGTTAGTAAGATAAAATACAGAACAAATAACAAGAGCTTACAATCTCAAAAGAAAATGAGAAAGTTACAGAACAAAACTCCTACTACAATACTCTTAGATCTTTTCTATCTAATGTATTACCTCTGTAAGTGTTTTAAGTTAGAGAGATCTTTGTTTCTTAAGAGCCCAAGATGATATGACACATTTCAGATACACTGATACATTTTCAACTCTGTTTCCACACCCACTTGATGAGTCATCTAGCTCCTCCTTTTAGAATTTATTCCTCCAAACATAATTTCCTACCAGTAGGTATTTTTAAATTAATGGTAACATCAGAAGAAAAAAAAAATTCCTAAATATGACTCCTTAATTAAACATTCCCCTTTGATCTAAACATTCCCACACTGGCACCAAGGTGTTAAAAAGCCAACAGAAATCAGCCTAATGACATCCTGTTTCTGATGTCATGAAGTAACATTTGGTTTCCACTTCAAAAAAACCTGGGTAGGTCATAAAAAGGTAATAAAATGCCATTTTGCAAGGAAGTCAATTATATGGTCCTTCTGGTCTATTTTACAATATCCTGTGGTTTTCAGCCACTGACACCTTGAAGTTACATGCCAAATTCCTCACACACTGAAAGGTCACACACACATGTATTTATAATACCAATATCATACAATGATCATAACCAGCTGGCCAAGCATCACAGATGGTACTACACACCATAAAACTTATAAGGCAGGCCTTATGCCTGAATATAATTGCTGGAGATGTGGGCAAGACAGGCACACCTCTACCATATTCTATGGACATGCTCCCATATCAGAGGATTCTGAGACCAGGTTATTGCCATGGCGCAGGACGCTCTCCCGGACACTAGTATTGACTCTCCTCTGCTCCTATTGGGATGTGCCCCTGCAGGCACCAGCAGGTCAGACTCTAGGGCCCTGTGGCTCACCTCAATGGGGGCAGTGGCCAAAAAGCTTCTGCTAATGAGATGGTGTACTGTAGAGAGCCCTACCCTGGTCGAGCTGCCAAACTCCTTAGCATAAGTGGCCACCTACAAGAAGCTACCCAGTTTTGTGCAGGGTTCCATCCAAATACAACAGAACTGGGGCCCATTTCTGAGGTCACAATACTGCCACTCAGCCCTTAACCCCACAGACCTTAGGGACACCCGCTATACTTTCTTGTTATAGGATATCCACACTGGTTTTATACTCTACCTGAGCTAGACTTCAATCTGATGACCTTCTAGTCCACCCTTAACCCTCCATGGTGTTCAAACTGCAATCGACCATGTACAGATGACTTAGAATGTTATTTCAAACTGCGTTTGTAAGTTCTTCTATTTGTAATGCTCCATATCTCATTTCTGTGTATGTTGGCCCTTTGCATAGGGTACTCTTTTCATAGCATAACTTTTTGTTAATTGCTCTTGTATGTTATTGAAATGCAATAAAAATTTTCAGCTTCAAAAAAAGTATGCCTCTTTGCAGATGGCACAAAGATCTGCAACAGGGTTGATACACAAGGTGGGGTGGAAAGGATGAGAAGGGACTTGGCAAGGTTGGAGGAATGGTAAAAAGCATGGCAGCTTAGATTCAATGCAAAGAAGTGCAAAGTAATGCACCTGGGAAACAAAAACCCAAGGTAAGAGTACACAATGGAGGTGGGTATAACAACAACAAAAATGGAAAGAGACCTGGGGGTAGTCATATCAGATGGTAAGCAATGTAAGAAGGCAATAAGGAGGGCTGGGAGGATACTGGGATGCATAGGGAGAGTTTATGCTTCATCTCCCCGGACACCCTCGGTACTGGCAGAATCTCCGAGAAGAAGATTGAGCTTCTTATAGAGCGGCAGACCCTGGCCAGTTTCCAAAACCTCACCTGGATTTTCAGACAGTTGGTGAGACCCCATCTGGAGTACTGCATGCAGTTCTGGAGACCCCATCACCACAAGGACATAGACAGGAAGGGGAAAATCCAGTGGAGGACAACTAAAATGATGCAGGGTCTGCACTAGAAGACATATGAAGAGAGACTTAAGGAGCTTAATATGTATACCCTTGAGGAAAGGAGGGAGAGTGAGGACATGATAGAAACTTTCAAGTACCTCAAGAGAATGAGCAAAATGCAAGAGGGTAACATCTTTCAGAAAAAGAGATGTGCAAGAACAAGGGGGCACAATTTGAAGACGGGGGGGGGATGGCTCAAGGGAACGTGAGGAAGTATTTTTTCATGGAGAGGGTGGTGGATGCATGGAATGGCCTTCCTGAGGGGATCGTGGAGTCAAAAACAGTGGGGGAGTTCAAGAATGCATGGGACAGACATACATCAGTTCTAGAGGGGGTAGAAGGATGTAGACTGCACGTTAACTAGGATCTGCAACCCATCCAATAGGTAGGAAATGGGCAGACTAGGTGGCCAAAGCGGTCCTTATCTGCCATCAAAGTCTATATTTCTATGTCTCAAGGCACAGTTGGATCCACTTCCATAGGCTCATCACTGCTTTGAGCCTCATTTTCCCAGAGGTAGGCCCATCCTCTGAAGATGCAGCTCCAATCTGTGGTTCAGAGTCTATCAAGATATCTGTAGGATGACTAGGATCACGTGCTTGCAGGGGTTGTGTCTGCCACAGTTTCAGAGGGTTTTGATGCCACTTGAAATAGCCAGGCCAGCTCAGGTGTTGTTTCCTCTGACTCCTAATCTGAGTTATCTCCCACTGTCTCCTCTTCTGTGCAAACAAGGCCAGTTACTGGTTGATGAACATTTTGCTTTCATTGTCGATTGCAGGCAGCAGCTTGAGTAACTGGGGTGTGGAGGGTCTGACATGTGTTGAGCTGGGCGAATCACCATATCCCAAATGGGCAGGAGATTATTTGGGTAGATAACCTTGTGTCCAGTGGAATCCCCTTCAGGCCTAATCTTGTAAACTGAAAGCCCATTCAATTTCTCCAGCACCATGTAGGGTGTACTGCCCCTCCTGTTTGCAATCTTGTGCTTCCCCAGGATGCCCAAATTCTTCAACAGCACTCTGTCCCCTGGCAATAGTTCCTGCACCCGGACTTTCTTGTAGTACCTCGCTTTATCATCTTGATTCTTTCTGCCGACCACTTCAGCAGCTAAACGGTAGGCATTATTTAACTGCTGTTTGAGCTCCTGTATGTACTGCAAGTTGCTGCCCTCTTTAGTGCCTTCAGTGGATATTCCAAAGCACAGGTTGAATGGAAGCCAAGCCTCTCTCCTGATCTTGAGACTGCATGGGAAGAACCTAGATACATAGTTTCAGGTGCAGCTGTAGGCATGGACCAATGTGCTGACCTGCTGGCTCAATTTGCTTTTTCTTTGGGTTCCAGGTTTTCCAACATGTCTGCCAGAGTTCTATTAAATTTTTCAGGTCGGGGTCACCTTTGGGGTGGTAAGGTGTCATTCTTGATTTTTAAACCTCCATAGAGATAGCATTTCTTTGATCAGCCTGCTTTCAAAGTCACGACCCAGATCTGAGTGGATCCATTGTGACACCCCATAATGAATTAACAACTTTTCAACTTGCACCTTAGCCACGTCAGAAGACTTCTGGTCCCCATAGGGATGCTTTGTACATACCTTGTTAAATGGTTCATGACCACCGAATATTTCAGATGATCTTGGAGTCTGGTTCCAAACTGAGAAGTCAATATATACCAGCTCCATGGGGGCACTCGGTGTGATGTTTACCAGAGGCAGCCTTTTGCTGGAGGGTTTTACTCTGAACACACCTGAGGCACGTTTGCAATACTGTTCCTGTTTTGCCCCATTTTAGCCAATAAAACCTGCAGTGGGCCATGTCTAAAGTGTGCTCACTGCCCAGGTGGCCCAATGTCATCATGTAGAGCTTTCAGGACTGTCCTTTTAAACCTTGCTGGTAGCACCAATTACACTCGAAGAGACCCCTGCTGGTCCCGCACCACTCAATACAGCAAATTGTTCTTTATCTTTAACCTTGACCATTCTCTTAACATCAACCTGGCATTGGGGTCTCTAGTTGTCACTTGGGATGTGTCACCCCTTTTCTGCAGAACCCTAAGTACTTCACCAAGGTCCGGGTCGGACCTTTGCTCTCTTATTAAATCCTGACTTATCAGTTGAGATAGGACTTCAAGTCCAAATGGTTAGGTGGTAGTGAGCTCCAGGAAGGCAATCTCCGAGGGCACCAATTCTGTCCACTAGATGGGGAGCAGTCTCTGATACTGAGGGCTCATCAGTGTCAAATTTCCTGCACAGGGCCTTCACAGTCTGTTCAGATATCATCACCCAGGATGACTTGTCACCAGGAAGGGCTGTGGTGCATCGGGACAAAGCATCAGCATCTACATGATTTAGACCAGGGCAGTACTCGACACATTAGTCATAGGTGGACAAGGCTAACAGCCACCTTTGTCCAGCCACGTCGAGCTTGACTGTGGTTTGACCGTAAGTCAGTGGGTTATTGTCAGTCGTTACAGTAATCTTGGCCACATATACATAACCATGAAACTGATCGACAATGGCTGACCTGAGAGCAAGGAACTCCCATTTGTGCACCGGGTACTTACTCGCAGCTGGGTTCAGGCTGCAACTAGCATATGCAACTGGATAGAGGCCCTCTGGGTAGTTTTGATACAGTACAGCTCCCAGACCACTGAAACTGGTGTCGTGATGTGTAAGGTGTAAGGCTTTGTGGATCCACATATGCCAAGACTGTAGCAAGGGTTGAGCAATGAATGATGTCTTCATAAGCTCTTTCAGTCTTCAGTCCACCTGGTGCTGAACAGTTCAGATGGTTTGCAGTAATGTTGCTGCTCAGCGGGAGCCCCTGGATGCTTGAGTCTTTTGCTTTTATAGACTGGAGGATAGCCTTGCAACAGATTCAGAAGCAGTCTGACTACCCGGGTATAATCCTTGACAAATCTTCAGTAATACCTGCAGAAGCCCAATAGGCACTGTAACTCTCTTAGGTTCAGGGGCCTGGGCCAGGTGGTGAGTGCCTCACCCTTGCTGGGGTCCATTTGGATTCCTTGTGCTGACATTATATGCCCAACATACTTGACAGAGGCTTGAAGAACTGGCACTTGTCGATAGAAAACTTGAGCCTAGATTCTTCCAGATGATCCAGTACCTTCAGTAACCTCGCTTCATGCTCTTCCAGGGTTTTTCCAATGACTATAATATTGTCTAGATACACTAGGCACTCCAGCAGATTTATATCCCCAACAGATCTCTCCCTAAGGCACTGGAATGTAGCAGGTGGACCAGAAATGCCTAGGGGCATCCGCAGGAACTCATAGAACCTGAGAGGGCATATAAAAGCAGTCTTTTCTCAGTCATGTGGGGCCATAGGGATCGGATAGTACGAGCTTCTCAGGTTCAACATGGAGTCCATTTGCCGCTGTTCAAGCAATTCAGTGCACCCTGAATCTGGGGCATCGTGTATTGGTCAGGGATGGTCCACTTGTTTAGTATTCGATAGTCCACACACATCCACACAGCCCCATTTTTCTTTATCACCATTACTATGGACAAGGTGTATGGGTGACTGGACTCCTAAATGATGACTGCAGCCAACAATTCTTGTAGATGCCCCCTTACATCATCAATATCTACTGGGGCTAAGTTGAACCTCTCCCTAAATGGACGCTTGTCAGTGAGCAGATATGGAGCAGTTCCTCTATCATACAGCCCACATCCCATTCATGCAGGGAAAACACATTAGTCTTTCACGACAGTTTTTGTCAGATCTGAGCCTTCTACTCCTTGGGCATGGGGGCACTTACTAAGGTCAAATAATTTAGGGTCGATACTAGACAAGGCTCCTCCTCTGGAAGAAGATGATTGCATTGCTGTGTCTGCACAATATACCTCAGCTAAGGTGTGTCCCTTCTAGGCAGCCACTTCCTGGTCTGTCACATTCTTCACCTGCACCGTGACTTCTTCTGACATAAGCATGGGCCCTGGCTGGCAGTACACCGGGCTTGACGAGCAAACTGGCCGGGAACCCATACTCCTCAGGGGTGTCCAACATTAGGATCTCGTTCTTCACCTCCTTCTTTAAATGCACCATGCCGCTAATATTTGCACATGGTGTTAGGGGGCAGTACTATTTCCTTCGCATCCCACCTCCAGACTACACCCACCGGATCATTCTGCTCTTCAGTCAAAGTTTGTACTTGCTTCCTGTACACTTCCCTTACTACTGGGTGAATGGGCATGACCTTCCCCTTCTGCTCAGTCTTCCAAGCTCAACAGAGCTGTGCCAACCATCTACACGTGGGAATTTGTACCCACCAGTACAGGAACCCCATCGTTTAATCCAGCTTCAAGGAAAATTAGAACCAGAGTCTCTACAGTGTATCCCACCCCGGTCACCTTGGATGAGAAAGCTATCCACACTCTAACATAGACATGGTAGGGATAGGATTTGTCACTAAGACCCCACTCATTCAACCCTTCCAGTGGCTGCATCTCAAGGTGAGACAGGTGTTGGTCATACCAGGTTTTAAAGATGATGGTTACCTGGGAACCACAGTCTAGGATGGCATGGGTGGACACTCCATTTATGGTGACAGTAGTCTCGGTAGATGGTCCCACCAACTTTTCTATACCTGTGGGAAGGCTTTCTGGTTTTGCTGTAGCTCCTCATGAACACCATGCTGGGCTTGGTGAGGGGCCCCGATATGCCCTTACTGGGCCCTGTTGAAGTTTCCCTGATACTGGTGCTTCTCCACCAACAGCAGGTCCCTCACACAGGCTCGGTCTTCACATGATCGGCATTCTCTGTGAATATGTCCATCTCTCCCACACCTATAGAAGTACACGTCCCCTCGACTTTGCCAGCTGGGTAGGAAACTTCAGCATCGGACCTGGGGTCTTGGTGACTGGGTTGCCCGTGATACACTGGAGGGGCCAGGGCAATTGCTTGGGCCATAGCCACTCTCCACTCTAGCTCTCCTGGCATCGATAAGGCTTGACTTTTCAGTTTGCATACAGCCTGACACAGGTCACTGAGATGTGTTTCGACATGGGGTGCCTCAGGAGGCACCTGGGCCTGCACCCCAAGGCCCATCACTGAAAGACTGGCTGAAGTTAGCTGAATAGACTGACTTGGAGGGGTATCAGGATTTCTATTAACACCAGAGGTAGCCCTGTGAAGTGCTTTCCCGTACTCTTTGAGATGTACCTTAAGTTCAGAAGCCTCAATGGAAGGGGCATTTTCACTGACCTGACTGGCAGCCACTACAGCGGAACCGGGCCTCCACTGAGCATCTTGTTCCTCCATCTCCCTCACTTCTCTGAGGAGGACCCAGGGGCAGGGAGGGGGTCACTCAACCTTTCCTTTAGACTCAACTTGAGTAGCAACAATTAAGAGTACTTGGCACCCCTCAGCACCTGTTCTAAACACATTTTGTTTAGGTCTGTAGACTCTACCCCCCCCCCCACCTTTATGATATACCTTTTGCAAAGCCATTTCCAACCTTTGAATATACCCTGAGAGGGGTTCCCCTTGCTGTTGCCAGGTTGCCCTGAAGCCCCATAGCAGGTCCTGACTGGACTCAGTGCTTCCAAAGGCACTGTCCAAAGCAGCAATATAATCTTCCACACTGGCCTTTGGATCAGTGGCCCACAAGGACCAATAGTGTTGAGGGCAGGACCTATCAGATTTTCAGTCAACCTTTAACGTTTTTCCCCCTCGCTGCACTGCCATTCCTGCAACAGGGGGATCACATAATTAACCCATGTCTCATAATCCTCCTCCCCCGCTGGAGTGGGCTTCACCCAGAAAAAATCCTTAGCTTGCGATAAGAATCTGAAGGGGAGGGCATATAACTAGGCTGGGGCCCTTCAATGAGCGGTGAAATTGGTGTGGGCCCAGGTACTGCCTCCCTCTGGGGGGACAACACTGGTCATTGTTACAATAGGCCATGCCTCTGGTGACCCCTCCAGAACTAAAGCATCAGGGGCCCAGGAGGCTTCTATTACATTTTTACATGTAACTAACACAGTCAGGGTTCCTGTAGCAGTATCTAACATTTGGCCCCGGACTGCCACTTAACCCAGCCTCTTTGTGGCAGACAGATGCCCCTCTATAGTCCCTGTAGCTAACTCAGGGGGTACCCCCAGAAGCAAGAGAGATTTCTGGGGATCCATTTTGTGACCTCCACTCCATTCAACCAATCATAATTTAGCTGCCTCCATGACCATAATTCTTGGTTTGGGAGGTTAGCACCGGGGTTGGGGGAAGCAATAGTGGCCTATACGCCGATGGCATCCATGATGGGTGTGGCTGGCAAACAGGAGATCCCATCAGTGCCTCCAAAGATGTAGCCCAGGCGCCATGTGCCAATGGGCTACTACCCCTGCCTGTTGACTACCACACAGGTTAAGGGGCCTGGGTTCTGTTGCAATGGTGATTGGGGGGTTCTATCCCAGAACAGAAAGAAAGTAGTGTGGTGCTTCCACCCAGAGTAAAGTAACAGTGGGCCAGGTGTTTGATTGGTACAACCCCCTGGGATGCTGTACCTACCCACCTCCCCTTCCAGCCAGCCCGCCCACCAAATACCCTGATACTCACCAATACTGTAAAACACATATACGTAACAGCTATAACAAATAAAATACTCAAAACACAGGAATTACAAAACACAGCTTTATTTTAGGGAGAGGGCTAGGGAAGGGGGTACCAGGACACAGGATTGCTCTATGGAAGAGGAAAAAATGTTGATTTAGGTTAACAAGGCCCGTAGGCCAGAATATTAAACAATGCCCAACCCCTCTGGTACCAGTGCACACTCCCTATGTCCTGATTGTCCTGAATGGGTACTGAGATCTAGCGCAGGCCTGCTAGATGCAGCGGGTTGGCCGGCATTGGGGCTCTTAAAGTAGCTGTCTAGGATGCTGGAAATGTTAAATTTTAACTCCCCTTTGGCAGGGCAAGTCCTGAGTTACTCATGGTACTGCATACTGAAGCTCAGCTACTGGCACAGTAGGAACAGGCAATTCAGGATCAACCACTCCGAAGGGCAGCAAGCTGGGGGCAGGAATTCTTTGTCCAGAAGATGCATCAATGGCTAACAGCTGGTCGACCTTGGACTTGCTTGAAGATTCTTGCAACTTGTCACCTTCTGACTTGCTTGAAGACTCTTTCAGCTTGTCACCTTCAGCCCACCAAGCGGGCCAGATTATAGAGCCCAGATGCAAGGCCTACTAGGCCACAAGGAACCAAGACCCAGGAATGACCCCATGGTCTGGCTCCCCACGGGCCCAGAGTGCCCTAGCACTCAGGCATGCTCCCATGGCCCCTGCAACCTAGTCTGCATCACTCGATAGGGGTTAGCAATTTTCCTACCTGGTTCTAAATTGCAGCTGTGGAGTTTCCAGTTTTCACCTTTCTTCTGGGCAAGAACAAACAGCTCTGGTGTGCAGCAACGCATTCTCCAAAGTTCCTCCTTTCCAGTGGCTTTTGACAAGTGACTTATAGTCTCTGGATTCAACCTCCACATTTCCACAGCTGGTTTTCAGCAAATACAACAGGTTCCTGAACTCTGGATACCTGCAAACCTTTTTCTTCCAACATCTTCAGATTCAGGCACACTGCCATCTTTTAGCTCTGGCACTCACAGTTCCAAACAACCCTTGTCACTCATGCAGGGGTTTTCCACGCTAATGCAGGATCGCTGCAACACTGGATCTCCAAAACCACCAGGGGTTTTCACCAAATTTCCTTGGTTGTTCAATTGCAACACCACAGTTCTTTCAGCCAGAGAAAATCCTCTTTTCCAACTCTCAGACCGATTGACCAATTAAGTTCTGTAAAAGGCCTCCTGCCTTTCCAGCACACAGCCTGAGCCCTTCTTGACTTGATCAGAGCCCAGACCAGACTGCCCAAACTGCCCCAAGTTCCTGAGATTTCACCAGAAAATCCCAGTCTCTGATTGGTGGATTCTGGCTGTCCATCAAAAATTTTAATAGTTATTAACCTCCTTCGATTATTGATTGGCAAAGAGTCTTTGGCACCTAGAATTAGCTCACACCTCTCCCATAAGTCATTTCAACTAGCTTTTGGGCATCTAAGTTAGTGACTGGCTGGAACAAGGGGTCATAGTATGAAAGATGAGTGCTCACATCACAGTCCCACACAGCTTATATGGCAGTCTCAAGTTTAAAGCATTAGTGCAGCCAAACAAAGCAGTTTTTGTATATGTTTGACCCATTGTTCAATAGCAGCCTTTTCCCCCTGCTAAGCGACTGCTGAATTAGATGTCAACATAGTTCCATTTGTCCACAGAGCTGCCGAAAAGTTCAGTCCCCCCATGCAGCCAGGCAACTCAGCACTATTCATCAGGGCTCATTAATATGTAAATATGCTCTGTCTCTTGAGCACTCCTAGGTGTTTCCAAAATAACCAATCTTGCCACCTCTTATGCAGCATCTGCCGTGTCTGACCCCAATTAGCTTATTTGGGGGGTTGAGAGCACCGGGGAGGTGATTTCCCAACTGCTACAGCAGTCTGAAATGAAATATACACTATGGTGAATGCACAGACCCTGCTAGCCCTTTTAAAGTGCTAGGGCAGCAGTGTTCCCATTACCTTTGCTCTGCCAGCCCCAAAGAATTCAAAACAACACTGGATCCTGTGGGAAACTTAACTGAGGCAGCAGGAACCCGGACCGGTCAGCAGGAAGCAACGGGAGGAGCAGGAGCAAGAACGGGCTCCTGGGGCAAACAGGTAAGCCCCACATTTTGTTTTCAGCAACGTAAGTCTAAGTCTGAAGAAGTCATGGGAATGAACCCTTTTTTAGCCAGCTTTCCAGCAAGCAAGATCTAGCCTAAAGCCTAGTCTGTAGCTGCAGACAGACCCTGGCCTGAAGATTACAACACGATTTGTTATGTTGTAGGAAAAAAAATTACTCATCAAAAGTCTTGTTGAATATGCCTTGTCAACTACCTGGAATGCTCCCCAGTACTCTGGTATTTGTTAAATACAGATCCGGCCTTAGCATGGTGCGATCATGAACTGTGCATTTGCACAGGACCCCAAGAGCAGAGGGCCCCCAAAAGTCCTCAGCTTTCCAGTTGGTCTCCTTTCTTCCTGGCCCACTGTGCCTCTGTCCAAATTTCTCCAGAATTTATTGCTGATATGTACATATATGTAGAGATTACCTTCTAATTCAAGGAAAGTGGAAAAATGACCCAAAACAAGCTCAAAATGAAGATACAGGGAGACCATTGTAGGGATCAAGATGTTCCTTGGAAGCTCCCCTGACTTCTGATATGGGGCCCCAGCAAGGAGGTTCACACAGGGTCCTGTGATAGCTAAGGACAGCGCTGGTCAAATACACCTGGTAATCAAGGTATTCAACAGCAGATCTGACTTTGACGCACACCCCTACTTATAACCAATTAAGTATAATTTTGAAAGACTGAAACTCTAAATACCAAGTGTCAGAATCCCAAGACAGATTGCCCAAAACTTGGAATCCTGACACTTGGTAATTGCTTGCGGTGGAGTTTGTTATCATAAGTAGGGGGGTGTGGGGGGGGTAAAGTCCTCCCGAACCATGGAAAAAAACTCTGCCACAGGCAATTACCGAGTGTCAGGATTCTGAGTTTTGGGCAGTCAGTCTCTGGATTCTGACACTCAGTGTTTAGAGTTTCAGTCTTTCGTCATATATCCAACTAATTAAAAGTTAAGGGGACATGTCCCCCAAATTCTCTGTAAAAGTACCCTATGCCAAAAGTGGAACTGCTAGCAGCATTAGCTTAAAGCGTTGTTAATGAGCATTTATTAGAAACTCCCAGACAAAATTCCCTGTCCTTAGTAAGAGGCCTGTTATGTAATCAGGACATAGATAATTCCAGAACACTTGGGGTAGCATATGAAGGAGTATTGGGGTGCATAGAGAGGGGAATTGCTAGCAGGAGAAGGGAGATACTGTTAGCACTGTGTAAGTCACTGGTTCGTCCTCAACTAGAGTTCTGTGTGCAGCTTTGGAGTCTGCCTCTAAAGAAGGCCTGGGAGAGAGTGGTAGGCAGTGCAGATAAGGGTAACAAAGATTATCCAGGCACAGCAGGAAAGGGCATATAAAGAGAGGATAGAAACATAGAAACATAGAATTTGATGGCAGATAAGGACCGTTTGGCCCATCTAGTCTGCCCATGTCCCTACCTAATGGATAAGCTGCAGATCCTAGTTAACCAACAGCCTACTTCCTCCTACCCCCTACTAGAATTGCCTTATGCCTGTCCCATGCATTCTTGAATTCCCCACTGTTTTTGACTCTATGACCTCCTCAGGAAGGCTGTTCCATGCATCTACAACCCTCTCTGTGAAGAAATACTTCCTCACATTACCTCTGAGTCGTCCCCTCTATCTTCAAATTGTGCCCCCTTGTTCTTGCACATCTCTTTTTCTGAAAGATGCTACCCTCTTGGACTTTGTTGATTCCCTTGAGATATTTGAAAGTTTCTATCATGTACCCCTTCTCCCTCTCCCGCCTTTCCTCGAGGCTATACATCTTAAGCTCCTTTAGTCTTTCTTCATATGTCTTCTGGTGCAGACCATGCACCATTTTGGTTGCCCTCCTCTGGACAGCCTCCACCCTGTCTATATCTTTTCACAGATGGGGTCTCCAGAACTGTACACAGTACTCTAGATGTGGTCTTACCAACTGTCTGTACAGAGGGATAACAACTTCCTGTTTTCTACTGGTGATGCCTATCCCTATGCATCCCAGTATCCCCCCAGCCCTCCTTACTGCCTTCTCACATTGCTTGCCTACCTTTAGGCCATCTGATATGACTACCCACAGGTCCCTTTCCATTTTTGTTGTTGTCAGTATCTCATCCCCCATTGTGTACTCTTGCCCTGGGTTTTTGTTTCCCAGGTGCATTACTTTGCACTTCTTTGCGTTGAATCTAAGCTGCCATATTTGACCATTCTTCCAACCTTGCCAAGTCCCTTTTCATCCTTTCCACCCCACCTTGCATATCAACCCTGTTGCAGATCTTTGTGTCATCTGCAAAGAGACATACTTTCCCTTCCACTCCCTCTGCAATGTCACTTATAAAGAGGATGGCAGATTTAAACATGTACACAATTGTAGTGAGAAGGGAGAGAGGGGTCATGATTAAAACATATACAGTAAATAGTTCCACAGGATAAAGAAAGGATTGCAGGAAATTTTCCCAGCTAAGTGGGAACACAAACACCAGAGGCACCTCCATGAAGCTGTTAGGGGAGGGGAGGGGAGCAAATGCAAGGAATATACCAGAAAGTACTTTTTCACACAGAGGGCAGTGGAGAGGGTGGAAAAAGAAGCCAAAGGAAGTGGTCTGTACAAAATCAATAGGGGATTCACACAAGGGTGGGACAGACACAAGGGCTTGGTAAACACCATACCAGACAAGGACGCAGGAAAAGAGAGAGTGAAGAATCATTACGGCTCTGTCATTCAGCACTAGTTACATAGGACTGAGCAGACACAAAGAGCCAAGGGGCCTTTTTCTGCCAGCAATTTCTACTTTTCTGTATTTCATTGTGCATTTTTGTCCCTCATTAATGCTGTGTGAACAGAAATGGGGAACAGAAAATGTGTTTATTTACAATCCTACTCAGTGGGACAGACCCGGGAGATGCAGTGCCTATTTTTTATGGGGCCTCAAGGGACAGCAAGCATACGTTCAGCAAAAAGTTGCAGTCATCATACACACAGGACTGCAAACATACATGTACAAAATAAATTACTATAGAAACAGTAGTATGAAGCAATTAAAGTAGCAGCCAAGGCAAGACACAGTTTGCTTGTCTCTCTCAAGTGTAAGCAAGGTTGCCTTTTAAAGCAGTTCAGCAATGAAAGGTGCTTAAAGTGATTCTCTAGTTTCCAGTCAAAAATTCATTATTGGCATCAGCAAAACTTGTTTGCAAAAATTCCCCCCTAAATCTGAATTTCAGGACATTCATTTTTATCGCCAAAGGCATTTGCACTAAAACAGGATTTTATTCCTTTAGACTCAAATCTGTTCATGTTGCTTATTGCTGCCAAGAGGTCATAATCATCTGATTATGACATCACAGTTTGTTACCACAGAAATGATTCTGACATCACAAGTAGGGCAGGAAAAGCAGCAGGAACAGATGAAGTCTAGGAGGCAAATGGCCTGGATTCTTGTATCTAGTCGTAAAAAAAAAAGCTGAATTCCCTTAAATGCAGGTTTTTTTTTTTCCGGGAATGCTATGAGATATGAGTTTGCTGACGCTGATAGTAATTTCTGCAGAAACTGTCAGATCATGTGGTCCCTGAGAAGTCAGCATCATTCAGCTAGAGATGCTCAGACAGTACATCACCCGATCTGCATCATTACACACAGCTCAACTAAATGCTGAGAGACCTGGATAACACATAATTTGCCCAGATAATCTAGTTAATTTATCAGGCTAATGACCAGGGCAGCTCAATATCTGTTCCTGAGAAAACACGTCCGAGTCAAAATTTGTCATCATGAGTATACGGAAGACACTGTACAATGGCTTATCCAAATTTCTCCATATTCTGCAGAGGTTACTTAAGCAAAAGCATGTCTTCCTAATAATTTCCTATTCTTAGGACTTCAAAAGGGGTATTCTTCATTCATTGAAAACAAAATAATGTTGGCAACTACAGGAGTCAAATCTCATAACATTCTTCAGCAAGGGTTGGCTGTAACAAACAGAAGTGGCATTCCATTGGCATTCATTTAATGTTTAACCCTTGCAGGGATATCAATCCAGAATTCCTATACGTTCTAATTATGTTGGCAGCCTAAGGGTTAAGGTTGTACTGCATATGTTGTTTGCTATAATACAAGTCAACATATTACATTAATGTGATGTGGATCACACAATGTTGTCTCTGGTGGACTCCAGCAGTTCAGCAGTCTTGCATGCTGTGAAGACATACACACAGAGTTTTTAGCACTCATCCCTCCACTTCCATTAGCAGCAAATACACACAAACACACACACACACACACACACACACACACACACACACACACGTTACATACCCCTTCCCCGATCTCTCCAACTACTACCTCCTGCCATACCTGATGATTAAATAGGTACCCCCACCCACCTTCAGTAGTACGCTCCTCACCTCCCACTGTCCCAGTGAAATTGTCTTTAAAAATCAGACATCCATCAGTGAAATACATTTCCCTTCCTCACCCAAGGTGAATTTCTGACACCATCAACACCCACCTGAGCCAGTGGAATACATGAATACCCCCACACCAGCACTGTCTGGCACCCCCACTCTCCCACCACTACTCATCCAAAGGATATGCATTGTGCTGCTGTCGATGTTCACCTTGCAGGACCTGTAAAACAGGAAACTGTCCCAAACCACGGGAAACAACGTAATCTCCCTGTTATCTGGATCACTCATCAGTGAATGAATCAGGGATGATGTGCCTAGTAGTAGCATCTGATTGGTCTCTGTGGTTGGCAAATCACATGTTACTACTAGGGCACACCATCATTGGTTCATTCATTGATGTGTGCGTTGATGAATAGTAAAGCTCAACTGTTCACTGTGAGGGATAGTTTTCTCTTTTACAGGACAGAAATAGGCATCCCCAACTCTACCACCATATAGAACCCAAATACAATACTCCCTCCCAGCCCCAACATGAAAGCTACATAGATTCAAAGAAAACCTGTAAAAAAGAAATCTCTACCAGCCATAAGTTAGATGTACTCATTTTCAGTGTCCTGCTGCAAAATGAATGAACAATGATGTCCTCAACTATAGTAACACCTGACTGGTCACTTGTTAGTCAGGTGTTACAATAGGTAAGAATGTCATTGCTTAGTAATTCTGCAACAGGACACAGCAGTGAATGATTACATCCAACTCTAGCTTGGGATGGTTTTCATTTTTCACATGTTTACTTTAAATCTGTGCATCCATTACTTTGGGGTTTGGGGAGAAGGAAGCAGGTTGGATGCTAAAGGATTATAGAGTGGAGTTTGGCTATGCCTGTGACTCAAGAATAGGGAATGGGTGGGGAGAGGTGGGAGGTGGTGTGTAATACTGATCTATCATTGGTGAGGAGAAGGCTATAATCCTTATAACAAACATACAAAAAACTTCGCCAGAACTGTGTCAGGAGGAGGAAGCTAGGAACTTAGAGGGTCTAGTGTGGGGTTACTTAATTTTTAAGGGACTGGGATGTGGTAAGGGGTGGGCACAGTATATCAAAAGGGGGAAGGGTGGGTTCTCCGTTTGAAAAAAGTTAAAAAAAAAGAACTTCACTGCACAAAGTTGGGATGAATTGCAAAATTCCTGACTTTGCAACAACTTCTTCGGCATAGTTAACACCCTACTCTGGGTGCATATTACCACATAGCACCCATACAGATCACAAATCAGACTTACTTGCATGTAGTCTCTATGAGGAATATGGGGATATTCTTGGGCAGTCAGGCACTGGTGGAGGGACACTGAAAAGTAGTCCACAATTCACTGAACAATTTTCCTGACTTCCTTCTGGTAAAAGCTATTCTTCTTCTTCTCCCCATATAGGTTTTATCCTCCTATGTCTGGGGCCAGCTGCATCAGCCTGATCCCCAGCCCCTACAGGCTAACTCTTCACCTCCCCCAGGGAGCATCTGGACGGAAGTATGTCCATGAGTTCTCCTCTCATGGCAGAGCCAAGGAGGGATGGCCATCCCCTGAGTACATCAAGTCTGAGGTGGACCAGGTTACTCACTGAGCTGTGACATGGGTGCAGAGATGGCTGGGCAGGCTTCAGAAGCCCCCAGTGTCCATTTCTTCTGCTTTTTGTCCCATCCCTCCTGTGGAGCATAGAACATGTGTGTGGAGGCAAGTCCATCCTACATACCCCCACAGTGCCCTCCCATACTTTGCCTCCTGACCTACTCTACCCCAGGCTTCCACTTGGGGGCAGTCAAGGCCAGAGACAAGCCACCCTCCCTGAGAGAGGGAAACAGACCCTCAGATGCTCAATCTTCTCCTCCCTGCTGACCCTGATGACCTGAGCCGATTAACAAACCTGGGTAGCTGGCATGGCAGGAGGTAAGGCTCTTGCAGCTCTTCAGCCCTCCACACCATTGGGCTGACTGGTAGAACCTATTCTTGAGGGCCTGCAAGAAGTCTTCTGTCTTACACCAAGCAGCTTCTAAAACTGGAGTGTCAGGATGTTCCATTCTTTATCACTATAGAGACCTGCATGAAAACTGACTATTTACCAGAAGACTCATCTTTTCTTACTAGGAGCATTCTGCACTTGCTGCAAGAATGGGCAAAGTTTCTTGGCTTGTTAAGGATCTGCTGCATGTCTCCTGGAATGCTTTTGAATGTCCTTTGGAGCCCCCTCTGTCTGATTCTCTTTTTATAGCATCATCTCTTGCAGTGAAAGGGATTCTGAAGACACAAAGGATTGCAGGATAGTTCAGATACAGACAGATAGCAAAAGCAGATGAAGTCTAAGAACACATGGGGTTCAATTCAGAATGGTCCGAGAATGCTGGATGCCCCAGCTTCACCAAACATATGGCGCAAGGGGCTTGCAGCATTCCCCAGATAGCAATCGGGATTCTCAATCCCAAGCACCATTTGCCACGAGTTAAACCACTTTTTTGCTGGTCTAACTTTGCAGCAGTCTTGGGACCCTTTGAAGCGGCTTGCACCAAACATTTGGCATAAGCTGCCGTAAAGTGGGAAAAGTGTCACAAATGCACCTGATCTTCTTGAATCAGGCTCAAGTTGTGGCAATGTGTTGGTGCAACTGTGTCACAACACAGGTTTGACAGAGGGCTTGATACAAGCCCTGCAGCACCCTTTATGAATCAAGCCTATTATTTTTTTTTCACACCAGCATCTTTAGAAATAATGAATTAAGATATTGAATATTTATAAATTCCTGTTCCATTTTTCTGAGCATGCTCTGTAGGTTTTTCTTATAACTGCATTTTAACAAAAGCATGTTGTGATTGTTTTATTTGGCAAGACCATCACAATATGCTTTCATTCACCTGGCAGTACAGTGCACTAAAGCTTTCGTTTAGCACTGCTGGTCTAAGGGGGAAGGGCTGCATCAGCACATCTGTGCACGCTGATGCAGTCCTGTTTCCAATGTTTGATGCTTTTGTACTTTGAAAAATGTAGCTTTTGTATGGCTTAGCAATGTGAAAGTTTAATCATAGTGAAATCTTTGCACACTAAAAACTAAACTATTAGGGTGACTAGTGGTCTGTAATTTGAGCAGTCACCATAGACGTGTGAAGGGAAAGTTCCCAGACACTTTTATGCTTTAGTTTTCTATTTCTAAAAGAGAAAAACATTTGGGGAAAAATCACAAATGACAAAAGCATAATGGAAAAATGCTTTCAGTTTGTTATGCTTTTATACGAAAAATTCTTATGTTAATGCAGACATTAGGGCAGAAAAACACAAAGCAAACAAAGTAAGGAAATGAAGAAATTTGAGTTTGAATCTCAGGAATCTGCAAATCATTGGTGTGGTGTTCATTGGGGTTTTCAACCCTAATGCTTACCCCCCTCTCCAGCTCCTTGTACATTACCAGTGAACAAGCTGTAGGTCCGGAGCATGTAGGACCCTGCACAAAGAAAGTTACAAATGATCTTGCTCTCCTGCTTCATGCAGGGCCCAGAGGGCCTTGCATAAAGAAAGTTATGTCTGAGTATGTGGGCCCAGTGTGATCCATAGTTCTCTATCTCTAAACACTGCACCTACTGGGCACAGGATTAGACCTGTATTCTGTCCTTGGGCCATGAGGAAAGGGGAAGGTGGTGGGCATTAGGGTTGAAAACCCCAAGGAACACCACAACACCACACCACCAATCTGGAATGATACTTGAAACTCCAAACCCTTCATTTCTTTAGTATGCATGATTGGCATTCTTCAATCCTGATATCTTTTATGTACCACCAAGTCGAATGCCTTGCTGAAGTCAAAGTAGAGTAAATTCACTGCTTGCACATTATTCTCATCCTTAGCTTTCCAGTCAAAGAATACTAACATGTTGGTCTGACTAAACTTCCCTGCTATGAAGCCATGCTTTTTACTATCCTAGAGCTCATTTCTGTCCAGGTAGTCCATTAAGTCTTGCTTCAACACAAAGAATAGCCCACACTGGGAAGGTGATGCACACAACACAATGAATTGAACTTAAAGACACAAAGTTAGGCACTCACCACCTCAAGATATGCATGACTCAGTTGTATATCAAAAAATGCTGTTAGTACCTCCTTATTTCATGTCAAAATACATAGTAAATAGGCAGACATCTTGCTGCACACCTGACATGTTTTGGATCTCTACAGTCCTTTGATAAAGGATCTGAAACGTGTCAGGTGTGCAGCAGGATGTCTGTCCATCTTTAAAATGCCTTTCTGATATGAAATAAAGGAGACAATGAAAACACTTTTTCAATGTACATCTGAGTCAGAGTGTCATTCATATCTTGAAGTGGTGAGCACCCAACTATGTCTTCAAATCCTATCACTAGTGCCTCCATCAGTTTACCCACATTGGAGATAAGGCTGGTGGGCCTGTAGTTACTTAGTTGTCCATGTCTCTTGTTCCCTCCCTTGTGGAGCTGAACTACATTTGCTTCCCTCCAGTCCTTCAGAATCTTCCCTGACTCTGTTGAGCCATTGAATAGCCCTGCCAGGGGTTCAGCCTGTTCTGATTCCATGCCTGTGAACACTCAGATGCACCTCATCTGACCCTGGGGCCTTATTGGAGGCAATATCACCCAGTTCAAATATTTGAGCATCCTTCTGGAACTAACTTTTTCTTCCCATATAAAATCTATTAGCCATCAGGTAAATCAAAAATTGGGATCTTTATTTAAATTACAGTCCATGCTAACTGTTCAGGCAAGGATGGCCATAGCAAAGGGTGTACTTCTTCCAATCTTAAATTACAATTCCTTCCTCTTCTCTAATTTGGCAAAGCAAGATATTTCCACTCTTACATCTGTATTTCATAGTATTTGTAGATTCACATTCAAATTACCATATTACACTCATCACTGTGTTCTGTATAATATTTCTGGATGGCTTCCACCGAGGCTGAGCAGCCTATACAATTTGGGTTGTTTGACTGATAACATTCTTCATTAAAGGGAAAATTCTCCATTGTACTCATTGCATCATGTTAATAACAATGTTAAAGGTCTTCATTCTAGTGAAATGATTGTATTTATGGTGCCAAAAACCAAAACTAAAATGGGAAATCGACCATTTTCTTTTAGTGCTGCCTCAAATTGGAATGAGTTTCCCAGGTTATTTTCTGGTAACATAAGTCATCAAACTTTTAAAGTTAAATGGACACTGTCAACCTTTTTTGCATCATATTATTTCTAGATAAAACCCTACATTTTATGATTGCATACCTTCTCTAAAATTCATTGATGTTGCTGGTTGATTAATCTGCTTCCTTGCTAATTAGAACTGAAATGCATGGGAATGTATAGTTATAAGCAGCCTTGTTTTGCTCCAAATTGTTTACCTAAGCTTACTGCATACTTCCTGAACATTAGAAAGACACTCAAACAGTGCAACCACTTGTGATACAATAGTCTCATCTACTCCCACTGTATAATGAGTAGCTAGATAGTGTTAGGGGTGTTCCTGAGTCCAAGAAAGATGCAGTTGTAGGGTCAAGAAATGTAAACAAACATGTTTTGGTGTGGTAACACCGGTATGGTTGACACTCAGTTTTTACTTTTAAGAGGTAAATGGAGTCTGAATCAAACAGCCAGCTACATCAGCAATGTCTATAGAATGAGAACAATCATAAAATAAAGGAATAATGCGACAGGGTGTGTGGGTGCTGGGATAACACCATGCCTGGGGTGGTTGGGGCACGCAGGTCACAGGCCGAGTGCATCCAATGCTCCAGGCGTGGCATTATCCCAGCACAACACATACCCTGGAGTGCATTATTGCTGTTATACAGTGGCTCAATTGTAAAACAGTAAAAAAAAAACATAGAAAAATGTATTAAAACTATATTTTTTTATTGTTTTTGTAGTGGGTAGGGTTACATTATGACAAAATAGTGCAATTTTTAGTTTAGCTAGTGGGTGGAGCTGCACTGTTTTGCTGTGGCTTTCTGCTCCCGGATTGTTAACATTTTTTATGGTGCTTAACATCTGTTCCCCCCCCCACTGACTTACTGACGGCCACATACTCCTTTGAGGATCTATGCTGCATGGGTGGTAGGAGATGTTTTAGAAAGTTGGTTGAATGATTTTAATGTGCTGAAGTATAGGAGAGAAGGAGTGTGTTTACGAGCAAGCGAGTGAGAGCCACGGTGACTGTGTGAGAACGCAGTTGTTCACTCGCTTGCTCACTGGGCTATGCGCTCGGTTTCTGTATGGGTCAAATTTGTTTTTTGTGAGAAAAAAATAGAGTATTTACTTATTTTATGATGGCTGTGGGTGGTAGTATGTGGGTTTTCTATTAGGGGTTATGATCTGTGGTGAGGTGGGTTTCTGGCTGTGCGAGGGCAGGCTGACTGGCAAAGCGGGTAGCGGGAATGCTGCTCATATGTAGCAGAGAGATGTTAGTTTTAAATCTAGATGCAGTTATCGGTGTGCTGAGACTAAAGCCATGGTGTTATGCCAGGATAACACCATGGGTCCAGTCGCACACTGACCAATGTGAGGTTGAGATTCTTTCTTGCCATTGTACAGTATAATGTGTTTTTTAAACTATGGACACTTTGAGGCCAAATGGGGTTGACATTGTCCCTTTAAATTAAGGAAATATTTGTTGGATCAACTATGCTGTAACTGTTTTTGATTGGGTTTTTGTTTTATGTTAACTGTATTTATTCATATGTAACATCTTGACTGTATTTGTATGGTCCCAGGTTATGCATGGAAATGGGCCAGTGGCTCATTGCGTTTACCTGGTAAACAAAAGTAAAAATAAATAAATAAAATAAATAATATAGCATAGTGGTTAAGGGTGCTGAGCTGCAAACCTGGATACCTGGGTTTGAATCCCATCAGCCTCCATGTGTATACTGCATGACCCTGAGCAAATCACTTAACTTCCTTGTGCTCCCAGGTTGCACCTGGAAACAAGCACTGGCTTAGTGTGCTTGTTCTGGTGAGCGAACTTGGATTTAGTAGCCATAATGGAGTCATTGTGCATGGAGAACCATAACTGGGACATGGCCATACTGGGCTACTTTATGTTCAGGTGAGACATGGCAGGGAGGAGGGGTGTTTATATGTGAGGAGGGAATCAAGACCTCAGAGGTATAGGGTACCATGAGGAATGGGAGGGGCTGCAGGTGCTGGGTATCCCATGGCGAGGGTGCGGGGAAAGGATGCTGACAATAACGGTGACCCGCCCTATGAATTCCTCATGGTAATGGTAGATTAAGGCAGCCGGATGGGGGTCGGCAATTATAGTGATAGGATGTCACTATACGACACATGCAGGGGAAGCAACACACACAGCAAGGAGACATGAGGAGTTGTGCCATGGTGGTTGCTGAGCCGAGCCCGTGGCGAGGTGGGTGGGTTGCCGGCACTGGTCGGCAAGGTACGGGGTACAGATCCAGGCGCTGGTGCATTCTTATTATGCCCAGCCAGAACCTTTTATTTTTTTTTATGTTTTCATCCCTCCCAACATGCACCCCCGGAGTTGAGAATCCTTTAGTAAGGAGGTGTGGGGGCACAGTCCCTCACAGAAAACATTAAAAACTAAGTCCCCAGTTCCATTTTGCTGTGCACTGGGGTGTCAGGAGTGCTGAAAATGTTTTCAGCACTCTCGACTCTTGATAACGGCGATCACATTTAGGTTTTCACTGTTATCACATAAAACCAATGTGCTATGGGTCACCCTGGAAACAGGCTCCGGGGCCACTGTCCATACCGGGGTAATGTACAGAACTCCAGCACAGGGAGAGAAGTTGGATAAGTCACTTTGGGATGCCATCATCAGAATGGTGAGCAAGGGGGAGGTGCTACTTGGTGATGTCAATATGCCAGACATGGAGCCTTCCAACTGCAGCTCTGACAAGGAGTAGGGCCATTTACAACTGTCTACAAATGAGGTTTCTCAGGCAGCCAGTGAAAGAATGCTCTAAGGACATGGCAGTGCTGGAGCAGTTGGCAGCGTTGCAGCCATCGGAGTGGGCAGTCCCTTGGGTACCAGTGATCACTGTACAGTGAGATTTAACACTAAGACAGGAACAGAGGCTAACCACACAAGGATGAGGGTCCTGGACTTTAAGAAGATGGATTTTTAAAAATAGGGGACTGTGCCAGAAAAAATGCCTTTGGATGGTTGCTAGGGAGGGGTAGAAGTACAGTGGGGAAAACAAGGAGGGCATAATTAAAGCAACCAACCTCCGGTGAAGGAAATAAGTAACAGCAGAAGGAAAAGAGACTGTTATGGTTTTCTAAGCAAGTGGCAAAGGTGGTAAAGGAAAAGGTGGCATTCAGGAGGTATATGGAAACATAGAGGGAGGTAGGTAGGTATAGTGAAGCAGAGGGAAGCAGGCAAGGCAGTGAGGGGACAAAGGTGCAAACAGAGGAAAGGATTGCCAAGGGGCTCACTAAGGGGATACAACTTTCTTCAGATACATAAGTGAGAAGAGGAAAGCAAGGGAGGCATGTTAAGGATTGGGGAGGAGAGATTTCACAGAAGATGACCAAGAAAAAGCTGACATTCTAAACAGGTACTCTGCCTGGCTTCACAGTGGAAGAGGGGAGCAGACCACAATGGAGTAGCATGAATGGGGAAGGGGGACACTTTTTCGGAGGAAAGCGTCCTGAAGAGACTTCAAGCTCTGAAGGTGATCAAAGCTATGGGACCAGATGGGGTGCACCTAAAAGTTTTAAAAAACTCAGGGCAGTGTTAGATGCCCCACTGCCACCCTTATTCAACAGTTAACTGAAAAAAGGCATGGTTCCAAATGACTGGAGAAGAACTGACATATTGCCTCCACATAAGAGTAGCATCATGGAGGAGACTCACAACTATAGGCTGGTCAGCCTTCAGTGTTGAGGAAATTAATGGAAACCCTGTTAAAAGAAGGATTGGTAGAGAAACTTGAATCCAGTGGGGTGCAAGACCATCGGCAGCATGGATTCACATTGGGGAGGTAATGCCAAGCAAATCTGGTATAATTATTTGACTGGGTGACTAAGGAAATAGATCAGGGAAGGGCAGTGGAGATTATCTATCTGGACTTTATTTATTTAGTTTTATTTAGTTTTTGTTGACCGGGTAAGTGCACTAGACAAATTTTACCTATTTTCAGGCACAACACGGGGAGGGGGATACAGATGAATGCCAAGTGAAATTGAACCCGAATAAACTGTTGGTGGCATTTTTAGTGAATGGGGAAATTTGGCCCAGCTCACGGAAATTCCCTACTCTTGGAAGGGGTGCTGTTGGCCTAGTTGTTCCAAGATGGCAGATTTGGAGGAGAAGGAGGTGGATGCTTTGCAGGAGAAGGTGGATGGATTATCATGTCCCTTTGAAAGACAAACTGTGGAAGTGGATAAGGACAATTTTGATAGCTCAACAGATGAGGAAGATGATTCTAGATTTGCAACACCTTTGTTGCAGGATGAGACTGAGAAGCTTTCAGATACTACTGATATTGCAGCTGCTGCTGCACAGTTGGAAAAAGACATTGATGAACATCAAACAGTATTGCTTACAATGCTGACAGAAGATGAAGAACGATATGAGAAAAGGAAAACTGCCTAAATAAAAGGCAACTGGAGGTTCAACAAATAGGGAAACCTGCCTGCTCAAAGGTTAGTGATGGAACAGACTGTAAAACTGTAAACCTGCAAAAGGCTAATATAAGAAAAGTACTTCTCAAGTAGTAGCTGCACAATTTAGTTTGGCACAAACACTTACCCTGCAGAAGGACTGGTCCCCAGACAGAGCACTTGGGGAGGCTGGCTGGTCACAGGACCAAAATGGGACTTGGACTCCAGATCCTCCTTATGAGGATTCCCATGAAATAAAGCACCCAGCAACTGAAAAATCCAGGGTGAACTCTGATGGGTCTCCAAATCTAAAATCCCCTAAAAGTAAAAAACAGGCTGAGGTACCAATGCAAACAGAGCTTTCTCCCGGTACAGAAGCAAGCAATAGTCCCAATTGTACTGTGCTATTGGATAACGAGGACGCCTCAGACTGCGAGGTTATGGTGGATGACAACAGTAAAAAACAGAATCTGCAAGTTACGCAAGGGGGGAGAAGTCCTGAAAACAGAGACACCTGAAACCGGCATCCGGGACTTGGGGTCAGATAGAAATGACCCAGATGTCCGGAACATGAATAATGGGCCAGAAATACAGCACCAAGAACAGTTGGAGCAACGGCAGGTCAGGACTGCACAAAATACAAGTGAGGGTGCCCAGGGGCAGAATAGGGGCATACACCAGTTACTGGGGGTCAGACACAACTTAAATCCTATGGTCCTCGAGTTTAAATTATGGGTGGGAAGAATAAAATGAAGAAACACATATTCAAGGAGGGTCCCTGAAGAAAGAAAGGGTCTGTGCCATATGTTCATAAATCTCCAAACTCACAAAGGCAACCAACCAAGGAGGCTTCTGCAATGGGATAGCAGACACCTACAAGGGAGCAGTAGTCAGCAGGAGGTCGGCACCCCTCCCCAGACCAAGGTTTTCAGACCTTTTAATAACTCTGAACTGACTCCACGAAGAAATGTGGTGCACCTTCATTATGAAGGGGGTCTAGAGCTGTACCTGGATAGAATGTATGTAGGCAAGAATTTGTTAAAAAACTCTCTTGGATTCACTGCACAAGACATCTATGACCTGATACATGTATCAGAAGAGGACAATTATGACATCAGCTTCAGAACACTGGCTGGGCTTGAAAGGTTTTGGATGTTGTATAACCAATGTTGGTTTGCCCCGCTGCGGACACCTTTCTATGCCATCCCTCTTTCAAAACCCCTAATAAAGATGGTAACGGTGATGTTTCGGAATGAAAGTACCGTATACACATCTGCGACATACACCACTGGTTACAGCAGTGGTGTGAGGTGTTAAGTGCTTCTGAAGCACTTTAGACTCAGAGCCTTCTGGACTGGTGGCTGGCAATTTCAAATAAAGTTAAGACAAACTGTGAAAGGAATTGTTCATATCCCAAACAGCTTCTTTCTAGGCAAAAGATCGGGGTGCTTCACCAGGCCAACCAAAGGCCTGTTATAAATGTGGGTCCCTACACACTTGTCAAATGTGTGTGATAAACTGAGATGTGGCATCTGTTGGGAATTTAACCACACTAGTTCCCAATGCACAAACTTCACAAAGTGTAATCTTTGTGATGATCATGGACACATATTCAAGAATGCCCTGGGTGGCCAGAAACAAATCAAGTCCTGTGGATCCTGATGATCTAATTTCTAGGGCACAAAAAGAGGTTCCTACTTCTGTCCCAGAGCCCACTACCCAGAATCCGCAATCACCTAGTAGAAGGAGTGATTCTGATGAGAACCTGGATCCTAGTTCTCAAATGGGGACGAAAGAGGATGAGACAATACCCTTCCCCCGGTACCACAGCAGGTACCTGAAGCATCACAAACAGGGGAGGTGAGGGCAGAATAATCAGGGGAGATTAGCAGAGATCCATCTTTGGAGGAAGAGTTAGAGGCAGCATCCATGCCCCCCCCGGCAGGAAACTTGGTCCCGCCTGAAACATGATGTAGGAATAGGCGATTGGTTAAAGCTGAGGCAACAGGGGAGGAGATGGAAACTGAAAATCCCTTTTCGATACTGGCTCCAAAAAAATTTGGGAGATGCTGGGAATTTGGACTTACCAACAGAGGATAAGAAAACAGGGAAAAAGGACAAAAAGAAAAAAAGCTGTAAAAAAACTTCATGAGGGTTTTAGGGGACAATCTTGGGGATAATCAATGCTAACATATGGCTTCTTTTTCAGTAGGTTCCTGTAACATACACAGTATTAGAAATATGAGGAAGCAATCAACGTTTTTTTCTTTGCTTCATGAATTTAAATATGAGGTACTTTTTCTACAGGAAACCTGGATGAGGTCATATACTGGTTTGTTAGGTACAAAAAAACAACTGAATTTGGGGCCCCTCCTAATAGTCCTTTGGACAGGACCAGGCTGATGGGGTGGGTATCTTGTTTTCAGTTTGTAAATTTAAGTTACAAAATTAGTAGAAATCATGCCTGGGAGAGTTTTGTTAATAGACAGGATGTGGCAAAATGTTCCATTTAGATTTATGACTGTATACCCCCAGACTAAGGCTGACAGAGTGGCACTATTCAACTTGATACAACCTTTTTATGTTTGCTTGTACGCATGTGCAAGAAACATAGTGCCATCATCCGAGATTTCGAAGGTGTGTCACTTCCTCCTCCAATTCAGTCAGTGTGTTGCAGGCACGGCCCCTGCAAGCCAATGCATGCTGGAGCTGTCTATGACAAGCTCCAAAATGCAGTGGCATACAGTTGAAAGGGGGAGCTACGCTTGAGTGAGCAGCGATAAGATATCGCCTGCTGATGCGCAGCTCCTCTCACACACACACACACACAACGCATGCATACCTGCGCTGCCCTCCCCACACACACACACATAGAGCCGATGGGGTGCCCAATCCCCATCACTTTGTGCTGTGCTCCCCCAAGTTTTTCCACATGCCACGCTGGGTGCCCACCCCAGCATGGCAACTGATAGAATAGCCGACGGGGTGCCCAATCCCCCATCGGCTCCACTGTCCTGACCCCCGTACTGGGTGCCACGCTGGGAGCCACCTAGCATGGCAACTAATCATACGACCGACGGGTGCCCAATCCCCATCGGCTCCACAGCCCTCCCAGTTATCCTTGCCACGCTGGGAGCCCACCCCAGCGTGGCAAAGGTCCCATGTCGCTTTTTTTAACCTGAAAAATAAAACGGTCCTATGGCGTTTCTCCCAGCCCCCCTCCCACAACCTGCACCCACCCACTGTGCACCCTGCCTCCCACACCCTTACCCCACACTTACCTCCAGACTCGGCGTGTGATCTTGATTGGACAGGCTACGTCTGCACTCTTCAAAACCCGACCCGCGAACTGAGGAAATGCCGGTAAGGCTGTATAATGGGCTGAGACAGGGGTTTTCAACTTTATTGCATATCTCAGGAATTTTTTGGAATTTTGGCACCAAATTTTCAACATGGGGTTTTTGGGACCCTTCTCATGAATGATGTCACTGTCATGGCGTTATTCGGGCCCGAAGGGTGATTTTGCAGTCACTACACAGTCACTGCACGAAATCACCCTTTGGGCCTGAATAATGCCATGACATTAACATCATCCATGAGAAAGGGTCCCAAAAACCCCATGTTGAAAATTTGGTGCAAAAATTCCAAAAAATGACTGTTTTACGAGCATGCGTTGCGCAGTTCCTACGCAGGCTCGTAAGTTCACGAATTTTCAACATTTTCACTCCAGATTTTCAACATTGCTATTTTACCACACCTCCTTATGAGCAGTACAGCTGTCATTTTTCACATCCTACCCAAAACATGTTTCCGCCCATGTAGTGCACAATGGCGCAGTTGGTGTGCGAACTCAATGTATGGGACACATTAAGAAAATCACAGTGACACTGTTCATGAGCAGAGGTCTTAAAATGGCTATGTTGAAAATTTGGTGAAATAATTCCTAAAAATTACTGTTTTACAAGTGCATTGCGCAGTTCCTACGCACGCTCGTAAGTTTGCGAATTTTCAATATTTTCACTCCAGATTTTCAACATTGCCATTTACCACACTTTTCTATGAGCAGAACAGCTGTCATTTTTCACATCTCACCCAAAATGTTTCGCCTCATGTAGCAGCATATAGCGCAGTCGGTAAAAGCGAATCAATGTAATGGGACAAATTAAGAAAATCACAGTGACACTGTTCAAGAGCAAAGGTCTTAAAATGGCTAGGTTGAAAATTTGGTGAAAAAATTCCTAAAAATGACTGTTTTATGAGGGTTCATTGCGCAGTTCCTACACACGCACGTAAGTTCACGAATTTTCAATATTTTCACTCCAGATTTTCAACATTGCCATTTTACCACACCTCCTTATGAGTAGTATAGCTGTCATTTTTCACATCTTGCCCAAAATGTGTTTCTGCCCATGTAGCGCACAGTGGCACAGTCGATGAGCAAAATCAATGTATGGGACACATTAAGAAAATCACAGTGACACTGTTCATGAGCAGAGGTCTTAAAATGGCTATGTTGAAAATTTGGTGACAAAAGTCCATAAAATGACTGTGTTACAAGTGAGCATTGCGCAGTTTTCACGCACCCTCGTAAGTTCATGACTTTGTAATATTTTCAGTCCAGATTTTCACCAGTGCCATTTTTCCACACTTCCTTATGAACAGTACAGCTGTCATTTTTCACAACATGGCTGAAGTGTGTTTTCACACGTTCAGCGCAGAGATGCGTGGTCGCTGTGGTTGGGAAATCATTGTTCGGCACAGATAAAGAAAATCACAGTGACACTGTTCACGATCGGAGGCACCAAAATGCCTGAGTTGACAATCTGCTGTAAAAAATCCCCAACCTAATTATATTACCGGTGTGCGTTGCACAGTTTCTATGTACACTCATGATGTCACCATTTTTTTCAATATTTTTACTGCAGATTTGCAACATTGCCATTTTTTACACCTCCCCATGAACAGTACAGCTGTCATTTTTTACATCCTGTTCTGAATGTTTTTGCACCTGTGGTGCTAAATATCGTAATGCTGTGCATAAGCAGCTTTCGGCTAACAAACTGATATTCCCCCTGTTCATGAGTTGGGGTCACAAAAAAAAATGTTGAAAATTTGGAGTGAAAATACCAATGAATGCCTGAGGTATTAGGGTTTCCAACCATAACGCCCAACCTGTAGAGAATGACAAGCATCAGGGGTGTGACTTGGGATTCTTGCCTGTAATGCTCATACCATTCCACACCCTGCAGCCAGTGAGAGGCATCGAGGTATGCCTTGGACTCTTCGGCCCCAAAGTTCACCCCATTCTCCTATATCACACCCATCTCACCGTATTTCCTAATTAAATGGGTTGTGCATAGAGAGCCAAAAGACCCCAAGAGCACCGTGACCTTGTCAGTGTCTGCAGGGTGGGGTGTGGTGAAATGGCGTCCTGGCGACCCAAGCACCCAATGCCTGTCACTGTCTGCAGCGTGGTAGTGGGGTTGGCTTCAGTTCAATACTTCACTGCCATTCCTATTACGCAGCTCTGTAACCTCTACACTACCACTGCCAATGCCAGCAAGCAAACATTCGGCATTGACAAATGCTTGTTTAGCAACAGCAAGAGCCATTGTAATAGGAGGGGATTTTAACTGCACCCTAGAGACAGCTAGTAGAAGACTTACAGGGAAAAAGGTGTACAGTGATTCCATAGCTTTCCAGACATTAATTAATACAGCTGATCTACTGGATGTATTCACTTCTGCTACTCCACTAGCGATGCATACTTTTGTGAAAAACAATCTCACATCTAAAATCGACTACATTTTCATTTCTAAACAACTATCTAGGAGATCAACCAGAGTCTTGCCTTTAGAATTTATAGATCATTTATTGGTACATTCTACTATTTCAACACAAGGTACTTCAATGGTCACCACTAGATGGAGACTCAATACCTCTATTCTTAAAGATCAGATAGGTATAATATCACATCAATATTTTTGCAAGGGTTTCAGTAATTAATTTATATGAAGATTTGGGACTTTGGTGGATGGAGACTAAACAGGATTTGATGGCTTGGTTCCAATGTTATTTTAAAAATTTGTCAAATAAGTTTATCACTACCTTAAATTAAAAGATACAATTATTAAAATTGTTATCATTAACCTATACTCAAATTTGGATTATGCAGGACAAATTACAGTTTTAGTAAAGCAAATGGGAAATTACAGTATAATAGATCCAAATCTTTAGAGGCTGAACTTTCTTAAGGAATGCAAAAAAAACCTGTATGGAGATCCTTGTGAGGCTTGCAAGGAAAGAAAAACTAATTCCTGTATATTAGAACTTCAGAATTCACAGGGGAGCATAGTAGGGTCTCAGCGGGAAATTAGGCAGGAAGTGAAACATTTCTTACAAAACTTATATCTTCCATGGGACATAGATAAAACACGGATGACTAATTATTTAACTGAAATAGTGGTGCCAGGTTTAGATACGGAGGAAAAAGAAATGTTAATGGAAGATATATCCCCACAGGAAATCCAATAAATTATTAAATCTTTAAAAGATGATACATCTCCTGGGAGGGATGGGATTTCGAATTCCCTTTATAAAACATATAGAGATTTGGTGGCTCCCTGTTTTGCCAAAGTTTTAAAATACTGGGTGACACAGAGAGTGATACATCCAGATTATTCAAAAGGCTTTATAATAATGTTACATAAAAAGGGGACAAAGAAATATAGACAACTGAAGACCAATTTGTCTTTTAAATTTGGATTTCAAGATTTTGATGGGTATATTGCAGAAAAGGCTGAGGAGGGTGGCACCTCAATTAATACATCCAGTATTGACCTGTTCAATTCCTGGAAGGAATATCAGGAAAACCTTTCCATAATCAGAGACGTGGTTGATTACACTAATAGACTAGGGCACCTATGTGGTCTCACTTGATCAGCATAAAGCCTTTGACAAAGTCAGTCATGAACTTTTGTTTGCTATATTTAAGTCTTATGGGATTCCGGACTCTTTTATCGGGGTTTTAAAACTGGTTTACAAACCAGCTATGGTTACACCACTGATTGCGGGTAAAGAAGAGAAATGGATACCGGTTCAGTCAGGGGTCAGACAAGAGTGCCCCTTGAGCCCGTTGCTGTATACGTCTGTGCTGGACCCTTTAATTGGAGGAATATTATTAAATAAAAAAGTACAGGAGATTTTAGGGGAATATAGTCCTCTGGAAATTAAACTGATGGCTTACGCTGATGATTTATGTGTTTTTCTTAGAAATGAAGAGAGCATTTTAGAATTGATACAGAAAATAAGGACATATGGTACCCTTTCTAGGGCCTGTTTAAAGTTACAGAAATGCAGAGGACTTTGGATAGAATAAAAAGGAGGTGGGGCTCTTCAGGTAGAAGGAATCATTGTTTCAAATTGCCCTATTAAAATATTAGGGGTATGGTTTGGGGAGGATATGGTAGTAGAAACTGAGAAACTAGCCTCATGACCTGTGAATACAAAGTTAATGAGCGGAAAAATTGGAAATTCTCAAAACTAAAAAGAGTTTACATTATTAAACAATTCCTTGTACCCTGTTTTCTGTATATCAGTACTGTACTGTAATAAGATTATTTTTTTCAAATGCTTTGGGGTTCCCGGCTGAATCCGGTTAAATGGGAAATTATATATCTTCCAAAGAACAGAGGTGGTTTAAATATGATTAACCCAGTGTTTTTTTTTTTATACAATTTTTTGGTCTGGGTCCTTTCAGGTGGTGGTGAAAGATACAGATTCAGTAGTTAAGACATGGCTAATTAATAACCTGGGACCTGTTTTGGAAATATGGGGTGAATTTCCTGTGTGGTTTAACCACAGATGGCAGATCTCTGAGTGTTATAGACCCACACTACAGAAATTACATAAATGGGGGGTTTGTAGATCACATTTACGGGGTAAAACAAGGTAAGCTTTGTATAACTAAATTCTGGACTCCATAGGACCAACTATGGCAGATTTCAAGGGCTGCCCTCTTTCTGACAGGGTTCTAGTAGTTAATCAACTTATGAACAAAAAGGATACCACTTAGGATGTGGGATGTTTTATGGTTGGTGCCACATGGGAGGTTAGGGGTAAAGGGAAATAACAAACACAAGACTTTGGATGAAAGAAACTGGCCATACCCTGAATGCAAGAACCACACAGAGACAATGGATCATTTTCTCTTGGTACAGTATATCCTTATTCCAGGGGTTTATGGAATTTCCTAGCAAATAGATGGTGTTTAACTTGATTAAAAACACTTACATATGAACAATTGGCTTTAGGGAATTATTCAAGCCTTGTGGCTGGTGGGATGGATACTATTTCGAATGTTTTTTTTTTTTATGATTTTAATATTTTATCTGTGACGAGCTTGGAATCAATTAATTTTCCAACAAAAGAAAATGCCTTATCTTTCTATATGTAGACTGTGTGAAGCTACTTTGAGAGAGGTATCGTGGTGTATGCCACGACTGTACCCTAAGAAATGGGTACAGGCTTGGTGGAAAGGTTTTCCTTTTTTCAAAATATGGTTAGTTTTGGTTTATGAAATGAAATATGTCAGATGGGAATAATGGCTGTAGGATTTTTTATGATTTAAGTGTGATAGAACACTTTTCTTAGTTGAGATTTAAAAATGAGTATTTGATTTTCTTTTTTTCTTCTTTTCTCAGGTTTACTGTGGGCAATGCTGAGTTTATTTCTGTATATAATGTTTTTGTAATGTCTTTTACTTTGTGTGATGTAACACGATTGTTTTATTTATGATTTGACAGTTGTTCAATAAAAAATTCCCCTACTCTCCTGTAGGGGGAACCTCTGGCCATGAGAATGGCCACTCTGAGTTTGTCTCAGGAGGAGATGGATGTCTCCGGGGGTAGGGGAGCAGGCTTTGTCCCCTACCTTCATATCCCCAGAGGCTCATGATAAGCTGGAAAATTTGATGAATGATACTGAGGACACAGGGGAAGCCCCAGAAATGTTTGTTTCAACAGAAGATCTCAGCCAGCCGATGGTGATTTCTGACTTATCACATCCTGATATGGCATATAATATTATGGAACTCGAAATGGAATCTACTTTATTATCCATGCTGCAACAAGAACGTCCCAGGCACCTGCAAAAATGAGATCGTATCACTGCACAGCTAGCAAAATTGAAAGTCGGCAACATGCCTGTCAAACTGCCCGATTATCTTGACAGCATGCAAAATGACACAGTAGTATCAATGGCCCAGGCGGGGCTGGGTGAGTTACAAAACTCCTTACTTTGTTCAAGCCCTGTATCTGCTCCTCTGCATACTGAGACTCTGGCTGGCATTTCAAATGCTAGTAGTAGCATGTGCCAAAATCCGTTAGGGAGCAAGGATGATTTAGAAATGAATGAAGGAAACAAGCCTACACATACACATTATAGTGAAACTGTACTGGAGCTACACTGTATTCGGAAGGCTCAGAGTTGCCGTTGGCTCTGATTTCACACCCTCTTTGGATAGAACTCTGTCAAAAGCTATGGGGTTTGTGTTTAAACATAGCCCTTTGCCGCTCACAGACTGTTCAAAAACTTTTTCAGACTTAAAACCTGTTGAGTATCAATGCCATCCTACCTCTCAGGATGGCACAACTGTTTTTTCTTTTGTTACAAAAGGGTCTACTTTGAAATCTATAATGAAGGATGATCCTAAAGAAAAACGTACAACTTTAACTTTAGCTAATCGAAACAAAAGGCTGGATGCTGAACCCCTACTAATCTCAGCAAATACATTATCCCTTTAAATATAGACAACTCACATCAGACAACCACTGCAGCAATTACTGAGGCTTTTTCTAAAACCAGTCCTGCTACTCCTTGTGACCCTTGGTCACCTCAAAAAGCTCTTAGTGAAGCAGGATGGAGGCAATCTTCTGTGGGAACTTGGTTACCTGAACCTGACTGGGACCCTAAACTTACTTTTCCCCACTCCATCCCTGAATGGTGCCCAGCTATATTTCTGCAAACCCAGATATCTTCTACAGTTGTTTACCAACACCCTTCTGATGTTGCTCCTATTACAGTGGCACCTAGTATACAGCCTACTGAGTTACCAAAGGTAGGCTATGAACATAACAAGACCGTGGCTGGGCTGTCTCCACTGCGGTCCCTGTCCAAAGGACCAGTAAGAAGGTCCCCAGAGCCATTTCCCCTTAAAAAAAACCTAGCCTGGTCTCCAGAGAACATCCAAGTTTCCTGGATGAAACAGATATCAAATTTAGAGTCATGAATAAAGATAAACACAACCTGATGTTTCACAGCATTTAATACACTGTGAACGTTATTAGTACCAAGTTTTAGAGAAGTCAGAATTTGAACTGTTTTTTTCCATTTATTTTTCTTTTTCCCCCTATAACCCACAAGTTCCTAGTTCTGGGAAGACTGGTCTACTGCAATTTGTTAGGAATCAGAGTCCCCTTGGAGTAGACCAGTCTTCCCAGAACTAGTGCTGATGGAGTAGGTATCTTGTTCAACTCCTATGCATTCACTTTACATAAACTTAGCCTTGTTCCAGGTAAAGTTCTGATTTTAGATGGTCTCTGGTCAGCCATGGATTGCTGCCTCATTACTATTTATGGTGCACAAACGAAGGCTGAATGGGTCATGCTCATATCATCCTTGCAACCCTTTCTAGTTACCACTAAAAAACTTTTTCTAGGTGGGGATTTTAACTGTGCAATAAAGAAGGAGACACTTCTCGATGATACCAAAAAGATTCATTGTGACTCTAACGCCTTGTTTAAATTGGTTGATACAGCTGACCTACTGGACTGTAGCCAGTTCCACACTAAGGGTTCACTTTTTGCTTACAAAAGGAGCAAATTTACCACTACCATAGATAATTTTTTATTTAAAAGAATTTGCCAAAACATCACTCCAAGTTATCTCAGCTGAATTTTCAGACCATTTAATATTAACACTTCAAATCAGTGATATACCCACAGAACTGAAATGGTCATGCAGATGGAAATTGAGTGCATCACTTCTCACAGACCCCTGTGTAAAAACAGGACTTTTAGATCTAATTAGGTTTCAAAGTTCTGTTTGCTTTCTGTATTCAGATATAGGGGAATGGTGGCAGGATTCAAAGGCTGATTTTCAAACATGGTTCCAGGGTCATGGAAAAACAAAGGTAAACAATAGTTTTTTGAAATACCTGTCCTTAAGGCATTAATTGCAAGCCCTGTTTTCTTTATCAAATACTACTAGGTATGATTACTCCACCCAAATCACCAAACTAAAAGATGAGATGAAGTTGTATCAATATGATAGGGCCCATACACTAAAATCAATGTTACAAAATGGTACACAGAAACTCCCCATAGGAGACCCTTTTGAGACTGCAAGTCCTTTAAAACCACCATTTCAATGGAAGGTTTGATTAATCAGGGTGGGGTTAGAGTTAATACTGTTGAGAATTCACACCATAATTCAACACTTTATAGAGTCACAAGTTCCAAATATTCAACCTTTGGAAGAATATATTAAGTCATATCTTGCAGATCTCAATATTCCAGACAAGGCACTAGAAACACAGGAGCCAAAGGGAGGAGAAAATAGAAGCAGTCATTAAATCCTTACAAATGAAATCCTGGACTGATGGTCTCCCCTATGAATTATATATATTTTTGCACAAAATTATCTATCTATTTGGAAACAGTTTTTATTCCTTTTTCACATCAGGTGTTATGCATCCTTCCTTTACAGAAGGGTTACTAATTGTTTTATTTAAATCTGGAGATAAAGCCCTACTCCAAAATTGGAGACCCATCACAATTTTAAATGCAGATTATAACATTTTGGCTCACATCTTAAATAACAGACTGAAGAAATATGCAAATCTTGTTATTTCCCCACAACAATTTTGTGGGCTCCCTTCTAGGAAAATCCAACATGCACTCATGATTCTTAGAGGTATGATAGAACACCTTTCCCTTTCTGGTAGGTCAGGATGTATTATCTCAGTAGATCAAGAAAAAGCCTTTGGTCATGTTTATTGCCCCTTTCTATTTTATATTCTTGAAGCTTATGGTATTCCCCAGGAACAATTTAATTTCTTAAATTATTATATTCCTCTATGATAGTATATCCAGTAATTAGAGGTCAAACCACAAAGGGGTTCCAGACCTACACAGGTGTTAGGCAGGGCTGCCCACTAAGCCTTCTATTTTATATCTTCTCATTAGATTATTTTCTTGGAAGACTCTCTGAACACCCCACATGGGTGGGAATTTCTGAATCAGGAATAGAGGATGGGTTGCACACACAGGCTTATGTGGATGACATCTGCCTTTTTTTGACAGACCATACCAAGCTTTCTTTTTTCACTGAAATGAATATATATTCCACCTTATCCAACTCAAAATTGAACTTGCACACGAGCAAAGGTCTCTTTGTGGGCTCCGGCCTCCATGATGCTGCAGAAACAGGGGAATCAAGATCTCCTGTGAACCTTTGAAGATCCTGGGTATCCTTTTTGGATCCCAAAACATGCCCACTTTTGAACTGGGAAACTGTGCTTAAAATGGTAGAATTAAAAGTAAGCAGATGGAGACATTGAAAGATGTCAAAGCTGAAACGAATACACATCATTCAAAAATTCATCATCGCATCCATATTGTACGTCGCCATGATATATCCTTTGCTGGCCGCGTCGGAAACTAAACTTTATAGCTTGTTTTTCCAGATGTTGCAGGGAAATAGGTTGAACCCCATAAAGAGCTGTTATATGTGTCTGCCGACAGAGAAAGGGGGATTGGGAATGGTAGATCCTGGGGTATTTTTTCATACTTTGTTCATGTCTCAGTCAGTTAGATGTGGTTTAGTACATACAGATACACTTTATCACAAATGGAATTTGTTGAATTTAACAGATATTTCCAGGCATGGCATGCAGTCCCACAAAAATAACTAAATATTTGCATGTTCCAGAGTATTTCAGGCCAGTAGCTTCCAAAATTCATAAATGGGGATAGTGAAGCTTCAAATAATGCAATTTTCTAGTAAGAAATTATATCAGTCTGTAATGTCTACAGTCTTCCCAGTGGAACCTTGTTTTAGAAACTGTCCACAAATCAGTAATAGGTTGGTTTCTCCCAGCTAACAAATAAAATAATTACCACTTATATGTGGGAACACCAGTTGCTTTCTTTTACGGCAGATTAAATATCAGAGAAATGCCAAACATGAAGCTGAAGAGGAATGAAACTGCCCTTACCTTGATTGTATAAAGCAGGAAGAAACTACAGAACACTATATTTTTCCTGCTCTTATATCCAAACCTTTATGGATTTTTAGCAAACAGATGGGGAATAGGATGGCTAAAAGGGCTGGCGTATGAAATATTGGTTCTGGGACAATTATCCCAAGTGAGGTCACATTATCATCGTGATATATTAATTTTTTTTTATGTTGTTTGAAATATTTTTTATGGCAAGCTAGATGCCAATGGGTACTGTCACAAAGAAAATGTCATATGAAACTGTGATTCACCAGGCCATGATGAAAGTTTATTTAAAGATGTGTCCATCGATACGTCTCAAAAGTACCCATGTGGTGGAAGGGTTTTAGTATTTTCATCAAATACAAATGATGTTTGACTGTCTTTGTTTACTGAAGGATTAATATATATTTTTTCTTTTTGTAGTGTTGCCTAAATTGTATACAACACTGGAAGTTAGTTTAAATGAGTTTTGTTTTTTTTTAAGGATTGGACATTTGACCATGTGACATGTATATTTTGTGATCTATGATTTGTTTTGATGTTTTTCTTAAAAAATATTCCCCTACTCTAAATGGGGATCTTCTTTTTTCATACTATGCTTTAATTTTTGGTTTCTAAATATTTATTAGAAAGTTAGTTTAGAAAATGTATGAATGTAATACTCATTTGATTTCTTTTATGATTTGTATATTTTTGTTTGAATTAACACTTTTTGTATTTATTTGTTTCTCTTACCTTATGACTTGTATATTGTTTTGTGTGACTCAGCACTATTTGTAATTATTTGTTTTTGATGTTATTATAATAAAAATTCCCCTACTCTCCTGTAGGGAACACCTGTCTGTCAAGATGGCCACTTCTCCTGGAACTGTGAAGAGAATGGATGTGCGGGAGGTGGAGGAGCAGGCCTTCTCCTCTACCTCTCTACCTCGAGAGGCTGAACAATTTTTTGATGCATCAGTATCAATGGAATCAGAGACAGCTGATATGCTGTCACAACAAGGCTCTCAGTGTGAGCTTCCAGAACAGAGACATTTATCAGTTAAGTCAACTCCATTCATACCTAAGAAAAACAGTGAAGGAATACCTACTGGGTTGCCAGTTGACAGCAAGTCATAGGATCTCAAACAGCTACTTATGCCCAAGTAGGAGGAGCAATTCCTAATGCGTAAACAAGAAATTCAGCGAGCGCTTGCAGCTCACGACTTGGAGAGGCAAAGACAGAGCAAAGCGTTGCTTAGCAAACGGACTGTGCAGGCCCAGTGACAGCCTGTTGATATGGTGGACAATGCTACAGTACTTCTATCTGACAAGCAGGAGTGCTTCACAAATGCAGTGGAAGTTGGTGAACAAAGGCGGGACGTCAACCAAGGAAAACAGAGGTGTTGCAGCACAAACTTTTTTCACAGCAGGTACAAGTGGAGAACCGCTTTTGTATTTAAAGGCAATAAGCATAAAATGCTATGGACTGTCCCATTGGGAATGGCATACACGGACAGTATTGCGCCTGGCCTAAAATGGGACAACAGTGCTAATATTGAATCAACAAATACTAGACAATGGTCTGTTGAGTCAGCGCTTAGATCTGTGGGATGGAAAAGGATGAACAGGTTGGTCAATGGGTGGCAGGACTCCAACCAGTTGTTATGCCCCAAGAAAGCACTTCAGCAGCTACAGCTGTACCAGTACTATTACAAACTGATACAAGTAATGACAGAATGGACATTCAAGAGTATCAATGTGGATCTCATTGTTTGTGAACCTTCCCCCCTGCATCTCATTCAGTGCCTACAATTACCCCAAACTCCTGTTTCCTGGTTACAACATGGAAATCCACAGAACCAGGGTGATGAGTCTCAGGCCGGACCATCGCTGCTTCATAGGCCTACTGAAAATGGCCAAGGGGCACCTGATGCTACTCAAGGGCCCTCTTACTCAGAGGGTACTAGGACAAGATATTATGCCTCATTCTTTAGGGCTCCCATGTATCCTGTGAAGAGGCACTATGCTGTGCGTCAACTGTACAGGGGAGGTATGGAGACTTTCCCAGACAAAATATTTGTGGCAAGAACTTTATTAAAAGAGTCTATGGATTTTCAGCAGCTGAACTATATGCCCTGATACATGTGTCTGGGAAGCCAACTTTCGACCTCAGTTTTAAGCTGAGTTCAGGGTTACAGAAATTCTGGACAAAATATTGTACCTTAAAAACTCATCCTTTGTGGGCCCCATTCAAGTGATCCAACAGAATAAACCAGCAAACCATACAATAACAGTATTATTTAGAAATGAGGGGGTTAGTACAACAAACCTTTTGTATTGGTTGAAACAATGGTGCACAGTTTGGGGCAATCCTGAAGCTATACTGGATTGATGAACAGATTTGGACAGGGGGATGGCACATCCATGTGAACCTAAACAGCACAGAGACGGGACTTGAACATCTTCCCAACTGTTTTTTTCTAGGCAGGTATAGAGGGGTGCTGTTCTATGCAGGCCAGCCCAAAGCTTGTTATTGCTGTAGGTCTGTGGGGCATATCAGCAGTTTATGTGATAAGTTGAAATGTACCATCTGCAATGAACTGGGTCATATGAGTGGTTTCTGTAGAAACAAACAAAAAGGTAATTTGTGTGAGACAGTGGGTCATACTTACCACACATGCTCTTGGGCTGCACATAATCAGCCAGACCAGGCTGACAATGAAGAGCAGTGCCCCTTGATAGCACTAGCACAGAGGAAAAGAGCAAGACAGCAGGACCCTAGACAGCCTCCACTTGCTGCCCTCCTGCCCCTCCTACAGCAGATACTAATCTCAGAGAAGAGATACCCCCTCACCCTGCTACTAATACTGAAGTGCAGCAGGTCGGTATGGAGGACAATGAAGTTGTTCATCTTGAAACTGACATTCCCCAAGAGCAGCCTGCAGTGGATACCATGGAAGTAGTTCCCTCTGTGAACAACCTAGAAATACTCCCACCTTCTCATCCTCAAAAAGAAAAACCAAAGGAAAAAGTGATCACTAGAAGAAGGCAAGCATGGGAAATGCCTGCTTCCAAAATCCCCCAAACCTCTGACTTTATTACCTCTAATAGGTTTAATGTTTTAAACGAGGTGGTGGGCACCTCAGGGAATGAGACTGACACCTCTTTCTTATGGTCATCCTTACACAACCCAGAGTCAGACATGGACAGACCCTCTCCCTCTAATAAAGGGGAAGTGGAAGAGGAGTCTCAGTCTAAAGGAAAGGGCAAATAGAGGCTTACCAGGGCCACGAAGCCTAGAAACAAACAACCCCTTCAATATTCCTGGTTGTATGAGATATTATGTTTTCTTTAAACACCCTGTATGGACTCTTCACTTTCCTTTTATACTATTAACACAAATAGTGCTAAGAATCATTAAAAGAAACAGATTGTTTTGTCACACTTGAAGTCTCACCCTCCAAGGATTTTTTTTCATCCAGGACATCAGGTTGCACATGACCCTTGAGGTGAAGTAAGCCATAAAATTGTGGCAAGTAGGGGCTTCTTATTGGTCCATAGGAACAGAGTCATGTTCTGGGGTAGCTGTGCTGTTTCACATCCTGCCTTTTACTCTAATAAAATTAATTGACTTGGTATACTGGGAAAGCATTAATCTTGGATGTGAAAATCTGTAATACTCTGTATGGACTGGTAAATATCTATACCACACAATCAAAGACAGCAAGGATAGAACTCTTTCAGGCTACCCAGCCCTACTTACACTCCTCACAAAATATGATTCTGGGGGGAGATTTTAATTGTGGCATGTCCTTATCAGATAGAGGGAGCAACACTGAAACTAAAAAGATTTTTTGCGATATGGCCTTTTTAAAATCCATGATTCAAATAGCAAATTTGAAGGATGTATATCTCTCGGCTAGGAAATAACTGTACTCAACCTTTCAAAAGGGACCCCTGGCTACTAGAATAAATTATTTCTTTATATCTGCCAAAGCTTCTATTCAATCTGCTAGAATTTTATACACTGAATTTTCCAACCACAATATGATCCATGTTACACTAGGTCAGGGGTCAAATCTGAAGAATGGCCCAGGGGATTGGAAATTTAATTCCTCACTTTTACCTCAGGATCTTTAAAAACAAATTTGTAGTGATTTATTCAGGCGAGGAAATCAGTTCTCATAATGTACAGTACACTGACCCCTCCCTTTGGTCGGAAGATACACTTATAGATTTGGTCTCTGTTTTGAAAAAAGTACAGAAAAGATCAGAGGAACACAACCTACATGAAATATTTACACAACAGAAAATTATTACAGCACCTTTTGACAATAGCTTACACAACAGAACGAAACCTCAGAAATCAAATCCAGCAAGCTAAAAAAGATATGACACAATATCATTTAATCAGGCCCAAAGTTTGCAGTATTAGCAAAGATACGGTACTAAAGGTAATCGGGGTATGATTTGTCCCTTCGAACATTGCAGGGATAGAATTCAGCATAAGCAAATGAAGGGACTAGTGGGTCCAGATCAGGTGGTACAAACAACACTGCAGGGTATTTTAAGTATAGTTACAAAATATTCCATGAGTCTTTCTCAACCAGATGATTTAGATTTACCAGATGTGGCATTTTTTTCCAGTCCCTGATATATCTTTAGAAAACAAGTCTCAGCTGACTGTACCTATCATTCCAGATGAAGCTGTGTCTGTAACTTCATCCCTGGCCAATGATAAGGATCCAGGAAGAGATGGATTCACAGGGAAAATCTATAAGTGAATAGGAAAGGAACTTGCTCCAGAACTAGCAGAAGTACATAGTTACACATTGGAACACCAGTCTCTGTCGTTATGAATGGTGAATGGGAGACTTATATACCTCTTCAAAAAAGGAAATAGGCAGGACATTACAAATTGGAGACCTATTAGTCTCCTCAATACAGACTTTAACATTCCATCAAAAATTTTGAAAAAAAGATTCCCAGTGGTGGCGCAAGAGCTAATATCAAAAGCACAAACATGTGCCCTCCCAGGACATTCTATAACTGAACATTTGATTTTATTAAGGGAAATCTTTGTGCGACATCAGGCAGGAACGTTGACAGATTTTCTGCTCTCACTAGACCAACAAAGTGCATTCAATTCAATCAGTCATTCTTTCTTATGGGCAGTATTAGCACATTATGGGATCCCTCAGACATTTATATATTGGATTAGAGGTCTATATAAATATGCTACAGTTACCCCAGTGATAAATGGATGGGTAGGCCCGATGGTCCCAGTATTGAGGGAGATACATTGGGGTGGCCATTAAGCCCACTGCTTTATGCATTTTGTATAGACCCTCTCCTGTGTGATCTAAATTCTTCACATAATATTAGGCAAGTGGCTACACCTGATTATATCGTTCCTTTGTAGCTATTCCTTACGCAGATGATCTCTGCACAATGGTGCCTGATGTTCAGGCTGCACAAGAAGCCTTGGATATTTGTCATAATTATAGTTCAGTATCAGGGGCAAAATTAAATATTCAGAAGTACTCTGGTTTTGAGTTGGGTTGCCCCCTAATGCCTACTGATGAAGTAGTAGGGATTACTTTCTGTAAGGCCAAAATAAAGTTGCTGGGTATTATTTTTGGGACATAGCAATATGATTTGGAAAATAACTGGAATAGCAAATTACAACAAGGGAAAAATCTGGTGGCTCAATGGAAAAAGTGGAAGTTAGGGAAAAAGAAAAGGGTATACCTTGTCAAAATGTATTTAGTGCCCATATTTTTATTAATTAGCTATGATTTTCCTCCCCCAAAGAGTCTGGACACTACCCTACTTACATGTAGTGTGTTTTTCCAAGTGATTGGAAGTAGCAGACTGAACCCTTTAAAAAGAAACATTATTTAACTATCACGCAGCGAGGTTTGCGCATGGTAAACCCTATTGTTTTTTCTATGGCGTTTTCATCTACACTAATACAAGGCCCCTGTTGCAACACATAGGTCAAAGCTGGGTACCAGTCTTTCATTTTTCTTTCTGCACCTGGTATCAACAATGGGAAAGGGGTAGACTGGGACTACTTAGCTGATGCAGTCTAGTTCCCTTGTATATTAGAGACACGTTTGTAAAACTCAAGATCTGGAAAGTCACAAGTGTAATGGTATTGACCAAACCTAGAAAGATGCTGTATGACTGTATACAGGAAAACAATTATAGAGGACCAGAAACATTTTCAAAATGCCCTCCACAGTTTTTGTCTGACCTACATCACTTGTTAAAAGAACAGCGTATCCCAGTTAAAATGTGGAACATACACTGGCTTAGTTGCCGTTTGAAAATTAATGTCAAAGATAATCAGAAACATAAAGCTCTTGAAGAACGAATCTGTAATAGACCCCTTTGTGTACAACAATTGGAAACTTTGGATCACTTGTTTTTTACTTGTTCTCATATTTCTGTTTTTTAGGGTGAAATTGCTACTACTTGGAACTTGGTTCACGTCTCTTACATTTGAAGACAACGTATAGTCATTACCATGGCAATCAATAAGTGGAATAAGAGTTCAATACATATAGTATTTCTGTGTATAAAATGGTTCATATGGAATACTAGGTGTTTATTTAGCTTGCAGCAGAAGCAGATTCCACAGCTTGAGCTAACAGAGAATATTACATCAGAACTGAGACATATATACAAACAAGAAGCTAAGAATATGTTGGCTAGGGTGTTAAGGGCAGCATGGCGAAACGTGCCATGGATCACTGATTCAGATGTTCCTACAACTTGAAGGTTTCTTGTGTGTATTCCCTTTTTTTTGTTATAACCTTTTTTTTGGGGGGGGATTCATTAGTTCCTTTTTTTCCTAAACCCTTTGCAGTATGTATTACATAGAGATTGATTTATTTAATTTTATTTATAGTTGAGGTTAAAGCTTGTGTTATTTTTTGATTATTTCTTGATTCTGTACTAAAAGTTATGTGATTCCTTTTTCTTTATCCAGTTCTCACTTGTGTTACATTGAGATACGTTTTTTGTTCTCCTACTGTATATTATTGGTGATGCTTTATATGTTTGATTTTCTTTTCCTTAATAAAAAATCCCTTTTCAAGAAGTGCCATGGGATCTTAAACATCCACCTGAACTACCACCAGAACAGGCAGATGGGACCGCAGTTTAACATCTCATCCAAAAGACAGCACCTCAGCACCCTCCTACAGAGTCAGTTTTGGGATTTAACCCAAGTGCCTGGTGTGGGGATAGAACCCACAACCTTCTGATCTCCTGACCTCAGAGGCGAGTGTGCTACCTGCTGAGCCACTGACACTTTCAAAACTTAACTAAGGCCTTCGACACTGTGCTGCACTGGAGGCTGATTAAAAAAAAGCTGCACAGCCTAGGGGTGGATCCAAAGTGCTGAACTGGGTTTGGAACTGGTTAATGGATAGGTGACATAGGGTGGTCATTAACAGCCCTCTCTCTAATGTTGGGAGAGTAACAAGCAGGTTGCCAAGAGCCTCAGTACTAGGACTGGTCATCTTCAATGTCTACATAAATGAAATTGAAGAAGAGCTGGAAAGGAAGGCATAACTTATTGCAGATAGTATCAAAATCTGCAATAGGGTGGACATTCGGGGGGGGAGAATGCACGGGGATCTTGGGAAACTTGAGGAGTGGTCAAGAGCATGGCAGTTGGGGTTCAATGCCAAAAAGTGCAAAATCATGTATCTAGATTTCTAGCACATAGGGACCCAGGAGGTGAGTATGGGATGGGGGTACAGACAGTCACTAAACAGAAAAGAGACTTTGGGGTTATCATACCTGATGACCTTAAAGTGACAGGCAGTGTGAAAAAGCAGTGAATTGGGCTAGTGGGGTGCACAGGGAGGGGTACCTCCAGCAGGAGAAGGGATGTGATCTTGACGCTGTATCACTCACTGGTGAGAGCCCACCTGGAATACTGTGTCCAGTTTTGAAAGCCACACCTCAGAAAGGACACAGACAGGGTAGAGATATTCCAGAGGAGGGCAACTCAAATGGTACAGGGGTTGCATGAAAAGCCTTATGAGAGACTGAGGGATCTCAAAATGTACACCCTGGAAGAGAGGAGAGCGACAAGTGACATGATAGAGACCTACAAGTACTTCACAGGGTTGAACATGGTGCAGAAGGGGAGTTTCTTTCGTATAAGAGAATGCACCAGGACCAAGGAGCATGCGAAGAAGCCGGGGGGTAGTGAGATGTGAGGAAATATATCTTCACTGAAAGGGTGGTAGATGCTTGTATCAGCCTGCCAACAGAAATATGGCGGTGAAAACAGTGATGGACTTCAAGCATGTGTGGGATAGACACAGAGGTATATTAGAAAATAAGCAGGAAGGATGGAGGGTTGCTGGAGACCAGTTAGAGTCTGTGGAGACAGATTAGGCAGAGAATATCTAGGCAGATGGTTGAGCCAAGTGGTCCTTTACTGCTGAAAAATTCTATGTCTCTAGTTTCTATCTGGTGGTATGGTTCCTAGACCACAATGGTTCCTCAGCCTGCACTCTGCCTATCATTTCCAAGTTAATGAGTACCATGTCGAGCTTACTAATCATGTTTCCTAGGTTTCTGGCATTAAGGCAGACTGCCCTTCAGCTTGTGCCTATATCCCTTTCTTTTCTTCAGCTCCTTCTCCTTCTTCTTTGTCCCCCCTTCTTTTCTTAATATCCCAATATTCCGTCTCCTTGTCATCTTTGTGAGTCCTTCCTCCCCAGAACCATTTCTGAACTTATTATTAGCCCCTGCCTTGCTGCCTCCCTCTCCACAGTTCCTGGCCCCATTTCTGAATGAGTCTTAGCTAGGGTCCGCTCTTGCTCTCTGTCCTCTGTGACTCCCACAACCTCCTTCTCCCCCCACTCAATTTAAATGTCCACCAGTGCAGACATCAAACATCTGCCCAAGCACACTAACCCCCTGTCTTGTTAGGTGAAGGATGTCACCCTTGAAGAACCTTCTGTCCCAGAATCACCCCAAGTCTCTCACAAAAAGGTACCGCTCTTACAGACACCATCCCTTCAACCTCCCATTAAACTTCTCACTCACCTCCTTACTCTGTTCTTCCCCATACACCACAGAGGGAGGCTAGGGAAACAGAGTGTGTCTTCAATCCATCCCCCTGCCTTCGAATGTTGCACTTCACTACAGAGAAAATAGCCCAGGCAGTAAAGAAAAGGTACAAGACATTTTTTAAGGTATGTAAGTGAAAAGAGAAAGACAAGGGGAGGGATAGTAATGCTAAGGACGGAGGGGGTGTGTGGAGGGGGACCAGGAAAAAGAAGACATCCTGGACAAATACTTTTGTTCAGAGTTCACAGAGGAAGGGAAAGGTGAGGGACCACAGATAAGTGACAGGAGCATCAAAGGAAGGGAGGTGGACACTAGTGCATTTACAGAGGAGAGAGTCCTGAAGGAACTTGCAAATCTGAAAGTGGACAAGGCAATGGGGCCAGACAGGATACATCCAAATATATTGAATGAGCTCAGAGAGGTGCTGGCTGCACCTCTGAAAGTCCTCTTCAACTACTCACTGGAAATAGAAGTGGTTCCAGAGGACCAAAGGAGGGTAGGTGTAGTCCCACTTCAAAAAAGTGGTAGCAGGGAGGAGGCTGGCAATTACAGGCCAGTCAGCCTGATTTCGGTAGTGATGAAATTAATAGAATCACCACTGAAGGAAAGGTTTGTGGAATATCTTGAATCCAGTGGCTTACAAGTTCAGAGGAAGCATGGATTCACTGGGGGAAGGTCATGTTAAACAAATCTTATAGATTTATTTGGCTAGGTGACAAGTGAATTAGATCAGGGTTGAGTGGTGGATGTGGTCTACCTTTATTTCAGTAAGGCCTTCGATACCATTCCACATAGGAGACTCATAAACAAGTTAGGTGGCCTAGGAGTAGGTCTGAAGGTGGTAAACTGAATAAGGAATTGGTAGGGGGATAGGTGACAGAGGGTGGTGGTAAATGGAGTTCACTCTGAGGAAGGGAGGATGACCAGCAGGGTGCCACAAGGATCAATACTGGGACCAGTCCTCTTCAATGCCTCTATTAGTGACATTGCAGAGGGGCTAGAAGGGAAGGTATACCTTTTTGCAGATGACACTAAGATCTGCAATAGGATAGACAATCCAGGTGTGTGTGGAAAATATGAATAGAGATATAAGAAAGCTTGATGAGTGGTCAGGAGTGTTGCAACTAAGTTTCAGTGCAAAAAAGTGCAAAATCACGCACTTGGGTCACTGAAACCCAACCTCAAAACAGGAAAGAGATCTGGGGGTAATCAAAGGTGACAGTGTGACAAGGCAGTGGGGAGAGCTACTGTGATGCTAGAGTGCATAGGAGGGAGTATCACCAGTAGGAAGAGGGAGGTGGTGATGATGCTGCATATATCTTAGGTGAGACCTCACCTAGAGTACTATGTCCAGTCCTGGAGACCACATCTCTGGAAGGACAGGGACAGAACAGAGACAGTCCAGAGGAGGGCAACTAAAATGGTGCAGGGTCTGCATCAAAAGCCCTATGAGGAGAAACTAAAGGACCTCAATATGTACAACCTGGAGGAAAGGAGGAAGGGGGGGTATAATAGAGACTTTCAAATACCTCAAGGATATAAATAAGGTTCAAGAGGGAAGCATTTTACAGAAAAAAAGATGATCAAGAACAAGGGTCATGCTTTGACATTGGAGGGGGTAGACTCAGGGGAGATGTGAGTAAGTACTTCTTCACAGAAAGAGTGGCGGATGCCTGCAACAGCCTCCCAGCGGAGGTGGTGGGGGCAAAACTGTAAAGGATTCAAAAATGCATGGGATAGGCACAAGGCAACCTTAGGGGTAAGAAAAGGGGGTAAAGCTGGAGATCAAGTAGGGCTTATGGTATTATAGTAGGTAGGGAAAATGGGCAGACTAGGTGATCCAAGCGATCTTTATCTGCCGTCAAATTCTATGCTTCTATGTTTCTGTGCTACTGCCTTATCAGGCTGGTTTGCATGATAGTTGGAGTCTACCAGCATTTCCAGCACCCACTCCCCCATCTTCTACCATCCTGTCTATCCTGTACATGTCCCTGATGGCTGGTGCACCTGGGAGGCATGAAACGGTTCAATGTCAATATTGCGCAACAATAATAGCGCGAGTAATTTAAGCACATACATATTAGCACTTGCAAAAATAGTGCACTATCATTATAGCGTTACCCATAACCGTGCTTTTAAACACTTACTTTACTGTCTTCTTTAAATCTTGGTCTGCTGATTAAGGTTTCCTCGGTGTCCATGGAGAAAATGCTGGCACCCCCTGCAGTCTGTCGCACTACCTAACAGGCACCACATCCACCACGTCAGTGGTCCTGAGTAAATGGTGGCTGAGTAAGTACAAGAGAAGGAAGGTGCCTTTGTGATCCATTTCCCAGCTAGGACTCACCCTTGTTGCCTGTATACCAGGCTAGCCTAGCTAAATATTGTCGCACACAGACTGCTCCAATGTTACTCAGCGCAGTCAAGGGTAAACAGGCATTCGTGCTTCAGGAACATAAGGACCAGTTTCCATTATGCATTGGCAGCACATCAGTCAGGAAAACTTTTATCAGTATGCTGGGTTTCCAGAACGTGTTGTGCACCCGACTTACAATCCACTGCAAGACACACACAAACACTGTAGAGGGATGTATCAATAGTCACCAAAGGAACATTGCCAGGCTTCCAAAATTTTGGTCTGAGACACCCAATCTTTGCATCTTGGGAGTCCCAGACACCCCAACAACCAGCCAACACCATGCCCAGTACCGAGTCATTTGGTACCCCACTACTTACAGAGGAGAACAATGCAGAGTTGCATTTCAGTTACCGAGGACAGCAGGGGAGAGACAGAGGGGATTTGCTGCTGAGCATGAGTCGGAAGGGACTTGCTTTTCTTTTGACTATACTTGCTAGATGGTGGAGCTCACAGCACTATTTCAGTATTGTGCTTTAATGTAACGTGCTATTACTTTAACGTGCTAAAAAGTAAGCGCTACAATGACCGGCGCTATTACAGTCACGCTATTTTGACCGTATACCCATGAAACCACCCCCTTCCCACCACCTTCTCTGCCCATCCCTATCCTCTACCATCTGCTATCCTATCCATGTCTCAAATGGCTAATGCACCAGGGAAGCATGTAACCACCCTCTCCTCACCACCTTCTCCATCCCTTTAATCATAGCATCCCCTATGGCTACAATACTCGTTCCTGTTTTTCTCCTGTTCTCACCACCAGGAGCCAAAACATAGCCACATTCACTCTTTTCAACTGGCTCCAAATCACCATTCAAAGGAGTCAGGTACCTGCTCATCCTCCATGGGTGTAAGGCAATTTGCTGTTGGGATTTGGTGAGCTTGGATTACCTCCTTGTGATTGTCCCTGTTCCATGTGGGCCTCTGGGGAAGTGGGGGTGGGGCATGTGCCTGTGGGTACCAACTTAGCTGGTGTCACAACTGGGATATCGTCTCACTTGCTGTTACCAGTGGTGCCTGGAGCTGCACAAATGTCCTACATATGGGGCAGTGTCCAGTCCTCCAGGACATAACCTGGGAGATGAGTGCCCAACAGTCTATGCAGCTATCTCCCTGATTTATCTGAGCTCCATGATGTCTGCTGGTACCACTGAACACCAGGGAAATCATGTTTATCTATCAGGAGGTTTGATCAGTTTGGGGGAGGGACCACTGGACACCAAGGAAATGTTTTTTATATTTCAGGTGGGCAATCGGATGAGGGAGGGACCACTGGACATGAGGGAAAACTTAGGTAATGTTTATATTTACCATACAGGGGGTCGAGATTGGGGGTTAAACTGGACACCAGGGTATATAATGTGCACCTTGGATGGGTGATCAGGTGGGGGCAGGGATCACTGGACACCAGAGAAATCATGTTTATCTATCAGGCAGGTGATTGGGTGGGGAGGGACCACTGAGCACTAGGGAAATTGTTTTTATATTTTTGGCGAAGATCGGTTGGAGGGGGAGGGACCACTGGACACCAGTGAAATCGTGCTTATAATTCAGACAGGTGATCGGGAGAGGGAGTATCACTGGACACCAGGGAAAACTTATATTTTTTATATTGGTGGTGATCGGCAATCATGGGGGGGATGAACTCCTACTCCAAGGATAATTAATTTTTTTATATTGGATGGTGACTTGCAGTTGGGGGCCACTACCTCCAGGGAAAGTAATGTTTTTATATCATCCGATGGGGGGCATGCTACATTCCATAGGGTCCATGTAAATGGACCCATTATGGGCACGCAAATGGCCACCTAGCACCTTACATGCCCAATGGGCTCATTTGCATGGCTGCTTTTGTGACCACCAAATAGCACACCTGTGTTATTCATTCTGGGGCCATTCCCCAGGATTGGGTCAGGGCGACGCTAATGGGGTTAGAGGTAACAGTAATGGGGTTACCGCTGACTCAACCTAACCCTATTCGCAGTCAGATAGCATGGTACGCTATCCATCTGTGAATAGCATTTTTTAACACCTGGGCTATCACAAAGTGCAACACAAAATTTTGCGTTGCCTTTATGATTTTCTGTGAACCTAGCTCCAGGATCATAGTTATATCTAGTCACAATTTCCAATTGCAACTGCTAGTGAAAGTTAACTGCTTTGAAAAAATGTTTGACCTCCCTCCCCAGCCAGAGTAAGATTTCTATAAGCAGAAACTGTTGTTATTATGGATGTGTGCCAATTTTCATTGTAAAATGCTGTCACTGAGTTATAATATATCCAGTACACGCTTGATGGTCTTAGGTCTAATTTACATCATTTCCAGGGGCATTCTGGGAACATTCTAACAGATCAAAGGCAATAAAAGAAACCTGCATGGCTATCCCAAGGGATCATAAAACTGGCAGGAAAAAGTAACAAAACCAAAAAGCTTTCCACAGACACATGGAACAGAATACAGGGACCATCAGAGAAACAAAACCCCAATGCACCCCATGTGTTTTTATAATTTTTGCATGTAGGCTTCCTTCTTTTATTTTAGTCTTTGGTAACCAGGTAAGGCCCACTAGGTACAAGTGTCTGTTTTCAGGGATGACCTGGGAGAACTGGGCAGTTTTAAGTAGCTAGCTCAGAGTCACACAGTATGCAAGTGGAGATTGTGAGAATCAAACTCAGGTTTGGTCTGCTGGATGTATCAAGCTAGTTCACACCTCGAGCCTCTAACCTCTAGGCTATACTGCCAGTCAACCCCAACTTTAAACCCCATGCCTGCAAGCGTCCCATCACATGGTGTCCCATTGTGTGAGTGGCATGAAGTAGGAGTGGCAAATCTACCAAAGGAGAGTCTGCAGGGCATCAGTAGGCAGACTGCAGTTCAGCAGTCTCCTATAAGCCTGCTTCAGCTCCTCCCCCAACCAGACTCCTGTCTCACAGGTTATAATTAACTACTCTACCCACAAGATACTGCAAAATGTTGTTCCAATTAAGCTCCCTTCCCTGGCTACTAAGAGTTACAGAAACGTAAAGAATAGCCCCAAAACACTGACCAAAAAGCATTTACTTTTTCCTATTCTTTCACACAAGTCTAAAAATTAAATAAATTACCTTTCCTGATTTAGGCTAGCTGATTTGTTCTCGCCTTCCTCTTAGCTCTATCAACAAAAATACTCCAATCTATTGTGAAGCAAAAAAGTGCAAGAGCCTCACTGAACACACTGCTTACCATCCCTGGTGTCCAGTTTTTCAGAGTAGTCCAATTCCTTGTTTATAATAGCAGTGTGTTTGTTCATGTTTCAGGAAGTGACAAGATTTTACCAGGGTGTGCAAATTTCTTTGTGTGTCTTTTAGCAGGAGTGAGGTAGGAATGGGGACTGTAACTTCATAGCACTTTTCCTGTGCTTTTTGTTAAGGTTACTATTTCCAACGACAAATGTATGAAACTACCTTTTGAATGTAGTGCCTGCAGACACTGCTCAAATTATCTATTTAAAGCAACAGTACTAGATAATCAGGAAGTGATTATCAAAATTCTGTTTTTTGGCTGGAATCATGCAGCCACAGTTTGGGTTTCCATATCTGTAAATATTTTTTTCTGACGATCTTTAGTTTTTTAGATATTTAAAATTGATTTCCATTGTTGTGGATAGAGATGCGGCAAATTTAAATTCCACCAGCGATGTGAACGCTACGCGGAGTGGACAATGCAAAGTGCTCACTCCACTTTTTCATTACCACTTCATGTTAAGGCGGAATGGCAATGCAAAGTAAGGTGAAGTCATTGTTTTTAATGGACTTCACGTTCCTCATTATGATTCTAAGTGATCCACTTGGTGTTTCAGATTTGGCAGCCTTCCCACACATCACATGGCTTACAGTACTGTAAGTCACATGCTTTTTAGCTAGGCAGGAAGAAAGTGAGTCATACAAGCAGACACTTTTACTTTCTCCTGTGCAGACAGAGCAAGAGGAGTGTGTTTTGCGACTGCTGATACTTTGAGATCAGAGCGAGGAGGAGATTTAAACTTTGATTTAGACCCAACAGCTTTTTTCAAAGCTACATTTTTTTGTCTTTTCTGTCTCTACTATTTTTTACTTCATTTGTTCTTTCTGTAAATTTTATTTTTCTTACATAGAGGGATATTAGTTGCAAATTATGTCCATGCTGGAACTGCTGCTGGATCACCATGGGATCCCACATTAGTTTTTTTTTCCTCACACCATGTTCCCCCCCACACCTTCCTTGCTGTGTTATAAAATGTATTCCTCCACCATCCCTGACCCTTGTATGTAATTATGCCCTTTTTTGTTGTCTTCCGTATGCATTCTGAGCAGTGCAAGTATACTATGCTAAACTGCATGGGTGCAGTCTTCTTTCCAGTCTTTGTATATACTGCAGACACTGTCCAACTCCCTGACTTAAAAACAAACATTAATGAGTACAATGGTGGAGTGGTGAAGCCTGGAGAGATACTACAAAACAAGCTTACAATACATCCAAGTAACTAGTAAAATATTTATGTTGTGATTTGTGACGTAATCGTAAATCGTGATTTGTGACTGCATTTGTGACCGTGATAATAAAGAAATGCAAATGCCTATGGCTGTACTTCTCCGGGCCCCGATGAGGTGTGGCACAACATCCCCCGACTTAAAAACACTCATTAATGAGTACAATGGCGGGGTGATGAAGCCTGGAGAGATACTACAAAACAGGCTTACAATACATCCAAGTAACTAGTAAAATAATTAATGTGATTCGTGACATGATCATAAATCATGATTTATGACTGCATTTGTGACCGTGATGATGAAGAAATGCGAATGCCTACGGCTGCACTTCCCCAGGCCCCGATGAGGTGTGGCAAAAAACTCCCCCATTTAAAAACACTCATTAATGAGTACAATGATGGGGTTGTGAAGCATGGAGAGATACTACAAAACAGGCTTACAATACATCTAAGTAACTAGTAAAAAAAATTAATGTTGTGATTTGTGACGTGATCGTAAATTATGATTTGTGACTGCATTTGTGACCATGATGATGAAGAACGTGATTTGTATTACGAGTGACTCGTGATGATGGTCCTGACTTAAAAATGCATATTAATGATTATAATGTTCATGCTGAATTATGCACCACACCTGTCCAGTACTCTGAAGGGAAGCCAAAGAAACAACTGTGATTTAAGTTAGAGATGGAGATTGGGCCCTAAAGAGATGCAAATGCACAGACAGATTAAGATTGCGCTGTGCACTGAAGAGATGCAGATGCAAAGGCACAGCACCTAACCAGTGGTCACCATCAGAAATTAAAATCTGGAAAGAATACTTTTGCTGGTTGGGGTGGGCCGTGGGGGGCAGTGTCCTGCACTGCTGCAGTAACAGTCACTAGTACTAGTACCAGTAAGATACCACAAAGAAGTACAAAAATACACAACTGCAGTGGATAGCAGGTTCACATTGCTGAAATTATGTGGCACAATAAAAGGTGTCTGATTTGAAGACATGGGTCCACACATACTCACACACACACTAAGTAATGCATAAATTGAAAACTTCAGTAATATAACCACATATTTTAAACAAACTAAAATTATGCACTGCTGCACCACAACAATCAAGCAAAAATGGCAGGAATTATTGAAAATATTACTGTGTGTACATTAACACAGTTATACAAGAAAAATATCACCAAAACAGAAAGCACTGTCTTTTTCTCCAAGTTAATCTACCTACACCACAGATACACCCTTCCCCCAAAGCACACTTCCACTGTCTCTCAGTACACAGACTGAATGTTGTACATTAACATTCAAAATCCACACACAAACAATAAATGCTCAATGATATGAGCACAGGAGGGTTTCCTGTAATCAATGAACTAAAGTTTAAGAAAAAAAATGATTCAAAAAGCCTTTTTTAACAGCTTTTAGAAGGTTTGAATCACAGATAACTCTCAGAGTAGATTGTCTCCTACAGCTTCCTACACACACTACCCCAAACTGAGGTTGTGCAGAACAATCTAGAGCCCATGTGATATGAAATCCCATTAATCACTGCAAAATTTGCCTTTGGAGCTTAAAAACAAGGCGAAGTGAAGGGAAGCACATTGTTTTCAATGTACTTCACCTTAAGAATTGGTGGAGTAGTGGTTTGGGAAGGCGGAGTAATGTGAAGTCACTGTTTTCAATGGACTTGCAGTTACCCATTACTGAATAATCCCGCTTGGCGTTACAGAGCCCGCTAATTCGCCACTCCATGTTCCACTTTGCGGAGCAAATTGGGGCCACTTCACCCATCTCTAGTTGTGGATCCACAGTAAATATGGCTGCTGCCTAATTTGCAGTGAAACTTCCCCCTCACGTTGCATCATGTCTTTTGTTTACTTCAGTGGTATCCTGTACTGCACAGTCCTGCTGTCCCTGCGTAGTGCTGCGAGTCATGCGGATGTGCGGTTGGCAGCAGAAGGTCCCAATTCAACATGGTTTGTGGGAGCAATATAAACAAAAACAAAGAAAAATTGAGCAAATTATGGACTGACAGTATAACAAAAACTAGAATGATTACCAGGTAAGTGCTTAACAAAGCACAGGAAACAAACTGCTGCAAAACATCCAATTTTTTTATATAGTACTGCTGCTTTAATGCAAGAATTCCTGGAAGTTTTGTCTGTGTGTGATTCTTGAAATTAGGTTGGGGTGGTAAAGAGGCAAGGATAAGGGTAAGGGAACTGCCTCCCTTGTTATTACTTTTTAAAATTCATCTTAAAATAGCAGAATTTGTATGTTGTCTTATAGTTTATTTCAACAATAATGTTATTGGCAAAAATGTCATATACCCTTTTTCCTTTATGTTTTCTTTCATTTAAAAATTTGAGTGGCAGCCATCTTTAATGATGTGAGTCATTAATTACAAAACAAGTTAAAACTGCACTTCTAAAAATATCTGAGAAAACTGAAAATACACCAATGGTTAATCAAGGATGTCAGAAATGCATTTTTGCTAAAACAAACAAACAAAAAACAATATGTGATAAGGAATTTGTTTTTCCGACTAACAAATACTGCTGTTTTAAAATTAGTTAATCAAGCAAATCATTTACTTTTTCTTTTGGACAAGATCGCTGCTCTGTATTTAGTTCTTGGGCTTTTTGCAATGACACTGGCCATATTGATGTATACACCTCAACTACACCTTCTGACTACATCCCTGGTCAAGGTGTACACCTCACTGAGGTGCACCTAATTAGCATTTTTATAGATGCATGTCAACTACTCCACTAACCTACACCTCAAGTAAGGTGTACCTAATTAGCATTTTTTTAGATGCATGTCTTCTACACTTATGTTACACTGTAAATGCACTGCTATTGAACCTCATGTACTCTTCTCAGACAGTAGTACATTTAATGTGCACACCTCATTTAAACCTTAGCTGCATGCCAAATGCACCTTAACTGAATCAGAGGATTTAAACAACTCTTTTTCCAGAATTTGTCACCTGATTTTTTTTCCCTCCTGCTAACATCTTACAAAAGCCCCCCACACCACAAAAAATAAATAAATTGGGCATTTTTAATCACATGGGTACCTTGAATATTTATGGAACACATACAAACAGAAGGGAGAAAGAAGGAAGTGCCTCCGCTAGGACTTGAACCCAGGCCACCCTGAATACTATTTCTGTCACTCTGTCCCGGAGCACACATTACTCTTTTTCCAATGCGCAACCTGGTGCTGCACAAATAATTACTACATTTTCAATCACATGGATGTGGTGTGCATATTTATTGAACACGTACGAACAGAAGGGAGAAAGACGTGCCTCAGCTGAGGCTTGAACAGAGGCCACCCAGAAAACCGTTCCAGTTGTGCTAACTAGCTGCACCACAAAGGCAACTGGAAACTGGGCTGCCCTGGAGCACACATTACTCTTTCTCCATTGCGCAACCTGGTATTGCACAAATAATCACTACATTTTCAATCACATGTGTGCAGTGTGCATATTTATGGAACACATACAATCAGAAGGGAGAAAGAAGTAAGTGTCTCAGCTGGGACTTGAATCCAGGCCACCCAGAATAAATAGGGCAGACTGGGTGGGCCAAGCAGCCCTTATCTGCCATCAGGTTCAGTGTTTCAAAGTTTCAAAAAATGTTTATGCACAGGGGCCAGGCTTTTGCTAACCGACACCAGGAAGAGGAAAGGATCAGGTGGCCAATCTTCTTGGAGCAAAAATTAGGATACCTCCCCCTTACAACACAGAAATAAAAAAAATTAAATATACAACAGGTCCTCAGAAGATAGGCTACAAGTGCATTTTTAAAGCACCAAACTGGTACACTTTAAGCATTAAGATAATACTGAAGCAGCCATTGCTGGCTGTAGCCAACTTTTGTTTAAACTAGGCACAGGTTGAGCCCTAAAAGGGATTCCAGGTTCCATTCACAAATAATTCTAATTAGAATGCTAAGATTTCTAGAAGGTAGGGCTGGGTGAACTGTTCTGTGGGAAATCCGGACCCCTGAATCAAACCTGCAATCCATGGACCCGGATAAATACAGACTTCACTGCAGAAGTCCGGTTCCGGATCTGTGGAAATGCCATTTCTGCCATTTTGTTTACTGTTGCCATGGGGATGCCATTGGCATGCTCACTCCATGTACAGGTGGCAGGCTACATTCAATCAGGCATCAGATGGTCACATGATGCTCTCACAGTATATAACTGTGCTGCATGCGTAACGTGGCCCAGATGACAGAAGAAGATGGTCGGACAGCAGGAACACCTCAGCAAAGATGCTGCCAGGAAAAGATGCCAAACAGAACCAACCCCCCTCCACCCACAAATATAAAAAAATATATATGACGGAAGGGAAGAGAAACTAGGGAGAGTCAGAGAAAGGAGACTTACCGGGGCAAGGGAAGGGGAGAGAAACTGATCGCTGGGAGAGGGTGACACTAGATCAGGAGTTGGGACTTAGCAGGACTGGAGAAAGGAGGAATCCAGAGGAACTGGTGAGATAGTGGTGGCCTGGGTGGCTGTCGGTGGGGGATGCAAAAGGCAGGCAGTGTGGCAGTGTGAATGCATGTAATATGAGCAAGGGCAGGGAGGCAAAATCTTTGACTTGTGCCATTGCAGAAGATCCAGAGGAGAGAAGGAGAGACTACTGGAGGCCCAAGAGAAATTTTACAGTGACAGAAAATCCCAAATGAAAGTTTTTTTCTTTTCTTGGCCTCAGACATTGTAGCTGTGTACGTGAGCAAGGGCAGACTGGCAAGATCTTTGACTTGTGTCATTCCAGATCCAGATGAGAGGAGAGACTACTGTGGGGCCCCAAAGAGATTTTACAGTTACAGAAAATCCCAAATGAATGTCTTGAATATCACCTCAGCCACACCCCCGCGCAACTATTTTGAGCAGCACAGGGCTTTGCTTCAGAATGGCGTAGTTTGAATATCTGGGCCTTTGAGTCATCTGCTCTCTGTTTTAACACACTTACGTCCCTGTGTAGCTCCATATAAAGTTTTATTATACCTCTACTTGAAATGAAATTAGCTCCTTATAAATCATATCTAGCTTCACTTGTTTGTTTTTTGGAGGCTTTGATCATGGAGTCGGTGCATGTTCTGGGTGGTCTTTAGATGCCATTGAATGCTTGTACTCAGAGGCCTCACCCTCCGACGTCTTGTGTTCTTTGAACATGGTACAGCCGCCAGTAAGTCAATTTGTATTCTTATTTTGCCATGTGCTGTCTTTGTTTTCCCTCTTATTCACTTTTTGTGTCTCAATCGTAGTTTTAATACTGTAATTTCTGGGGAAATGCTCGAAGGGAATGAAGAGCTCTTAGTTCAGGTTGCCATCATGAGGAAAGCTAAACCTGAAGTCCCCTAGGGTTAGGTCTCTTGGCGTGCCAAATTTTGTGTGAATCAGTTTTGTGGTTTCTGAGATACAGAGTGTCAAAAATCCTAAATGTACCATTTTTTTTTCCATTTCTTTGTCCACCTGCACCTCAGAAATGGTTTTAGGTTTTGCTCTGACATTTTCAGAGTAGAAAACCTTTGGGGCACAGATGTGACTTTTGAAGGTTTGGTGAAAAAATATTAATCCATTCAAAAGTTAATAAAGTTTTAATTTCCCATTATTTCCTATGGAAAAATGTGTATGTCAGGCATGAAAGTTATAATCTGTGCAAGTTACATAATTTGCACAATATACTGTTGTACTGTGCCGTAAATTAGATAATTTGCACAAAATACAACAGTATCTTGCTCAAATTACAGCTTTCATGCCTGTCACAAATTTTTATGTTGATTGCATGCATGCGCAAGAAACATATTGCGGTAGCTTGCTACAGAAGCAGGTTGTGGAGGCACGGCACTGTTGTGGCCAGTGCCCCCACAGCCTTTGGAGGCTTGATCCGCTGTTGCCAATGGGGCGGCATGCTGCTGCTGACACTAGTTCAGCAGCATGCCACAGCCTTGTAAGGTTTCAGCAGCTGCAATCAGGAGCTGCCTCATCATTGCAGCTTAAGCCATTCCGCTGCAATGAGGGAGCGACCAGTCATTGCTGGGAGGAATCTTGGTACTGTGATATTGTTTGTGAACATGGTGGCAGCTTGCCACTGTGTTCTCAAACAATATAATGTACCCTCACTGCCGAGGGGGTGCCCAAGCCCCCATGGCAGCATGTGGCCCCCACCACAGTGTTTGTTTGCTGACTGGGCCCCAATCCCCGTCTACTTCAGTGCCCTGAGTTCATGTTGTCGACGGGGGAGCCCGCTCCCCATCAGCATTATTTCCCCCTTTACAGTTTAATTTGCCGATGGGGAGCCCACTTCCCATCGGCATAATTCCCCCCAAATGCCCAGTGCAGTTGTGCTGAGGGGGTGCCCAATCCACCTAGGCTCTTGCACCCCCCCTTTTGTGCTGATGGGGGTGCCCAACCCCCGTCAGCTAGAGCTGCCCCCCAAAAGAAACACTCAATTGGCACCCTGGGAGCCCACCACAGCATGCCAAATAGCCCTGTAAAAAAGAAAACCGTCCTGTGATTTTTTTTTTAACCTGTAGAGAAAGAAAATGGTCCTCGCCATCTCCCTGCCCCTGCCACAACCCGCGCCCACCCTCTGCACATCCTGCCTCCCGACACCCCCCTCACCCCATACTTACCTGCGGAGTCTGGCGTGATGATCTTTGGTGGACCAGGAAGACGTCTGCACTCTTCAAAGCTGACCGCGAACTGAGGAAATGCCGGTAAGCTGTATAATGGCATAAATAGGGTTTTTTCAACTTTGATGCATATCTCAGGCATTTTTTGGACTTTTGGCACCAAATTTTCAATATGGGGTTTTTGGAACCCCTCCTCATGAACTTAGCCACTATCATGGTGTTATTCGGCCCCGAAAGGTGATGTCGCGGTCACTGTGTGGAATCACCTTTTGGAACTGATTAACGAAATGACAGTGCCAGTGTTCATGAGGTGGGCTCTCAAAAAGTCTATGTTGCAAATTTGGTGGAAAAAAATCCAAGAAATGACTGTTTTATGAGCGTGCATTGCGTAGTTGCTATGTATGCTCATAACTTCGCAAATTTGCAATATTTTCACTCCAGATTTTCAACATTGCCATTTTCCTGCACCTCCTCATGAACAGTACAGCTGTCATTTTCTACATTGTGGCCGAAATGTGTTTTCGCACTTCCGGCACAGAATCGCACGGTCGCTGTGGGAAATTAGTGTTTGGGACACATTACAAAAATCACAGTGACACTGTTCATTAGCAGAGGTCCTAAAATAACTATGTTGAAAATTTGGTGATGAAAGTCCATAAAATGACTGTGTTACGAGCGTGTGTTGCGCAGTTTCCATGCATTCTCGTAACTTCGCCGATTTGCAATATTTTCACTCCAGATTTTCAACATTGCCATTGTTCCATATCTCCTTATGAACAGTGTAGCATTCATTTTTCATATCCTGGCCGAAATGTGTTTTCACACTTCCAGCGCAGAATAGCGTGGGTGCTGAGGGAAATCAGTGTTCGGGACGCATTACAAAAATCACTGTGACACTGTTCAGGAGCAGAGGTCTTAAAATGCCTATGTGGAGCATTTTGTGATGAAACTCCATAAAATGACTGTGTTATGAGCATGCGTTGTGCAGTTTCCACGAACTTGTAACTTCACAAATTAGTAATATTTTCATGCCAGATTTTCAACACTGGCATTTTTTCACACCTCCTTATGAACAGTACAGCTGTCATTTTTCACATCCTGGCCAACATGTGTTTTCGCATTTCCAGTGCAGAATGCTGCAGTCGCTTTCGGAAATCAGTGTTTGGGACAAATTAGGATTGAGCGAGTGAGAGAGGGGGAGTGACCAAGCTCAACTAAGCTCTGTTGGGACTGCTGCGGATTTCTTTCTGGGCAGAAAAAGGCACCAATGCAGGCAGAAGCCCAGTACAAAAGGGTAGCCTGCAGTGCTGGGACAAACAGAATGAGCGGGTGAGGGAGGGGGATTGAGCGAGCTCAACAGAGCAAAGCAATCAACATTTGCCATTGACAAATGCTTGTTTTTATATGTTGCTGACAGCAGGTGCCCAGTCCCGCTGTCAACACTATAAGCTGTCATCCCCAGCAGTGTTTTGACACTGGGGAGCCCACTCTCAGAGTCAGCATTTTTTTTAAATCATTTTGCCGACAGGTGGGTGCCCAATCCCCCTTTCAGCAATGTAAGCCCCCCGCCCACCCACCAGAGTCTGACACTGGGGAGCCCACCCCTAGTGTCCTTCTATTTTTATTTGCTGACAGCAGGTGCCCAATCCTGCTGTAGGCACTGTAAGACCCCCACTCTGATGCAGTTTCACACTGTGGAGCTCACTTCCAGTGTGTAAAATTCTTTGTTTCCTGTGAAAAGAAAACTGTCCCCAATGTCTTTTTTTTCCTGAAAAAAGAAACGGTCCCTCGTGGTCTTTCCCTCCCCATCCCACATCCCACCCTCCATCTGCGATCCACCTCCCCTTACCCCACTCCATACTTACCTCTGGAGGTCGGGCTGTCATTTTATGAGGATTGGGACACATCTGCACTCTTCAAAGCCGAATTGCGATCTAAGGAATCAAGGTAAGTGCTGTATAATGGGAGTCAATGGTGGGTTTCAACTTATGTTGATATCTCAGCCAATTTTCAACATATTTTCACCAAATGTTCAACATGGGCTTTTTGGGACCCCACCTCATGAACACTGTTACTGTCGTATCATTAATCAGACCTGTAAGGTGATTTTGCACATCCATGCGTGGAATCACCTTTCAGGACCAATTAATGAAATGACAGTGCCAGTGTTCATGAGGGGATGTCCCAAAAAGTCCATGTTGAAAATGAGGTGCAAAAATGTAAAAAAAAATTCCCGTTACGAGCGTGCATTGCGCAGTTTCTACGCACGCTCGTAACTTTACCAATTTTTAATATTTTCATTCCAGATTTTTAACATTGGCATTTTTTCACACTTCCTCATGAAGAGTACAGCTGTCATTTTTCACATCCTGCCCAAAACATGTTTCACACCTGTGGCACAGAATATCACAGTCACTGCATGAAATCAACTTTCAGGATGGATTAATGAAATAACAGTGCTACTGTTCATGAAGTGGGAGTCCCCGAAATCCATGTTGAAAATTTGGTGAAAAATACCTTAAAATCCTCTAGTTAAGCCAGCCTGGTGGTGCTGAGGGTTGAAGCACAGGACTCCACACCTCACGACACACTGGCGACCCGAGTTCTGGAATAAGCCTGGGTCACTGGGAGTCAGCAGTGGAGAGAGAGAGGATTGAGCATCTGGAGGACTGCTCTCCTCTTTTGGGGAAAGGGGACTAGTCATCCCGCTCACTGACTGCCCTCTAGTGGTGACTGGAGGGCAGTACAGGTCAGGAGACTTAGAAGCTGACATGCTTATGTAGGAGGACAGGGAGGGAGAAAACAGAAAAAGGCCAGGGCTCCATGGATCCAAGATGGCCCTACTGCTCCAGCGAAGTCTGATGCCCACCACCAGGTTTGCCATACTGGGTGGCGGGGGATTGCTGGCACCCCTCTACCTGGCTCTGCCACAGAGGGGGGAATCTGTGGGGGAACCTCAGGGGGCAGGGGGCAGATGAGCTGGGAGTCAGGCCAGAGGATGTACCCCATCTGAGGGAGGTGGTCATAGCCCCATGGAACCCGTGAAGGCACCATAAAGAATAACAAAAAACAAATCCCCGAGTTACATGCATCCATTGAATTTATTTTACACACGCTCATAACTTTGCTACTTTTGATCTTTTGATGCCAAATTTTCAACAGAGCCATTTTTCACACCACCTCATGAAGCAGTACAACTGCCATTTTTCACATCTTGTCCGAAATGTTTTTTTGCACCTGTGTTGAAGAACGGCACAGTAGCTCTGCAAAATCACCTTTTAGGAAAACTTAACAAAATGACAGTACCACTGTTCATGATGCAGGGTCACAAAAGGTCCATGTTGAAAATTTGGTGAAAAAAAATCCTAAAATTGGCCGAGTTATGAGTGTTCGTTGAAATTATTCTAGGCACATGCGTAACTTTGGTAATGTTCAATATTTCCATTCCAAATTTTCAATATAGCCATTTTTCATACCACCTCATGAATACTCACCCTAAATAGGGATACAAATGAAGTATCTGAAAAACTAAGGAAATTCACTGCAAAAAGCTTCATTAATGCACTATTAGAGTTGAAGCCTAAAAAGTAGGGAAATGACATCTTAGGGTTCCCAAGCCTAAGACCCCACCCCCACCTTCAGCTTCAAACCATAAGGATATTAAGGGAGCTGTGAAGGGAACTGGCAGTGCCTCTGGCAGCCCTGTTCATGGAATCACTCAACAAGGGTGTGGTTCCAGAAGACTAGCGGAGGGCTATGTGGTCCCACTGCACAAAAACGGCAGTAGGAAGGAGGCGGGAAACTACAGGCCAGTCAGCCTCACCTCAGTGGTAGAAAAGATCATGGAAACACTGCTGAAAGAAAAGATAGTGGCACACCTGGAATCCAGAATACCTAGGAAATGATACAACATGGATTCACAGCAGAAAGGTCATGTCAAATGAATCTGATAGATTTTTTTGATTGGGTGACTAGGGAAGTAAATCAGGGAGGGGTAGTAGACATCACCTACCTAGATTTCAGCAAAGCCTTCAACACCTTCCCACATAGAAGGCTGGTTAACAAGATGGGTAGTCTGGGCATGGGACAGAAGGTAGTGAACTGGGTTAGAAAATTGTTAACAGACAGGAGACAGAGGGTGGTGGTAAATGGGGTACAATTTGGGGAGAGGGGGTGACCAGCGGGGTACTGCAGGGATCAGTACTCAGATCAATCGTGTTCAATGTCTTCATTAGTGACATTGCAGAGGGACTGGAAGGAAAGGTCTGCTTGTTTGCAGATAATACCAAGATCTGCAACAGGGTGGATACTCCAGAAGGAGTGCAGAAAATGAAGAGGGACCTGAAGAAGCTTGAAAGATGGTTGGTGATGTGGCAATTGAGGTTCAATGTAAAGAAGTGCAAAATAATGCACCTGGGCAGCGGGAACCCTGAGGAGAGCTACAGGTTGGGGGAAGAGCTGACTGTCACCAAGGAGGAAAGGGACCTAGGGGTTATTATCTCTGATGACCTTAAGGTACCAATGCAGTGCACAAAGGCAGTGGGGAGGGCCAGTGATATGCTGGGGGGCATAGGCAGGGGTATCACTAGCTGGAGGTGGGAGGTGGTAACGCCATTGTATAAAACATTGGTAAGGCCTCACCTGGAGTCCTGCATGCAATTCTGGAGGCCTCACCTGCACAAGGACATAAACAAGGTGGAGACTATCCAGAGAAGGGTGACAAAGATGGTCCAGGGCTTGCACCACAAAGCATATGAGGAGAGACTAAGGGACCTCAATATGTACTCACTGGAGGAGAGGAGAGAGCAGGGTGGGTTGGGGGGCATGATTGAAACTTACAAGTACCTCAAGGGTATAAACAAGGTGCAGATGGGAGACCTTTTTCCAATGTAGAAAAAATACTAGAACAAGGGGGCACAATATGAAATTGGAGGGGAGGAAGATTAAGAGTTAACGTGAGGAAGTTTTTCTACATAGAAAGGATAGTTGATGCTTGGAATAATCTGCCACAGGAGGTAGTGGGGGCAAGCACAGTGGAGGGGTTTAAGCATGCCTGGGACAGGCACAATGGAATGTTGAGAGGGGGGAGTGATGAAAAGCCATTGATCACATAGGGTCAATGGCCACATACAATGTATAGGGCCTATGGGCAGACTGGATGGGCCTCATGGTCCTTATCTGCCAACAAATTCTGTTTCTATGGTGCATTAATGAAGCTTTTTGTGAATATATATATATATATATATATATATATATATATATATATATATATATATATATATTCATGGAAAAAATCTGTTAAATGCACCATTAAGATTGAATAGTTAAAGTAAGGAAGTGCAAACTTAGGGTTCCCAAGTATAAATTTACTCCCACTGCACATGCAGGAACAGGCATGAGGGAACTTAGGCTTTAACTAACACCCCCCACCCTCGGTTTCCAATTATAAAGTCCACCACACCCTGCATGCAGGAACAGGTGTGATGGGTGTCGTTGGTGTTCAAACCTAATGCTCACCACATTCTCTTATTCTGTACCCATGTTACCTTAATTAGTCTTGGAATGGGGTGAGCATTAGGGTTCTAAATGCCAAGGTACACTCGTCATACCTGTTCCTGCATGCAGCGTGGGGGTGGGATCTTACAATTGGAAGCCAAGAGTGTGGGTGGGGTGTTGGGGTTGGGAAGCCTAAGTTCCCCTCATGCTTGTTCTTGCATGTGCAGTAGGAGTGGGGCCTTATACTTGGGAGCCATAAGTTTGCATTTCCCTACTTTTAACCTTTCAACCCTAATGGTGCATTAAACACAGTTTTTTGCCATGAATTTCCTTATTTTTTTATTTTTGTTGTTTCCTTATTGGGGCTGGGAGAATTCAGTGAAGTTGTGACCCTTATTAAATAAGTACCACAGTTACAAGCATGTGTACCCAAATTGCAATGAATAGCAATAACTTTGTCATTTTTTCATATTTTGACCCCAAATGTTGAACATAGTCTTCTTATCTCCCCACCTTATAAACCCCATAGGTGAACATTTTGAAATCCATGGGAAAATGCCATTCCATGCCACAGGTGTGAAAACATGTTTTGGACAGGATACGAAAAATGACAGCTGTACTGTTCATGAGGTGGTGTGATAAAATGACTATATTGGAAATTTGGAGTAAAAATATGGAAATAGTCAGTTACACGCATACAGATGTGTCCAACACCCCTTTAACTCAGCCATTGATAGGAGTTTTTCACCAATCTTCAACATGGCCTTTTGGGATATCACCTCATGAACACTGCCAGTGTTACTTCATTCATTGATCCAGAAAGGTGATTTCACCAGCAACCGTGCCATTGTACGCCACACGTGCAAAATCACATTTTGGGCAGGATGTGAAGAATGACAGCTGTACTGCTCATGAGGTGGTAGAAAAAATGGCAATGCTGAAAATTTGGAGTCAAAATATGGTAAATTACCAGAGTTATGCACCTGCTTAGAAACTGCGCAACACATGCTCGTAACGCAGCCATTTTTAGGAATTTTGTCACCAAATTTTCAACATGGGCTTTTTGGGACCCCACTTCATGAACACTGGCACTGTTATTTCATTAATCAGTCCCAAAAGGTGATTACTCACAGCGACCACAAACTCACCTTTCAGGAATGAGTAATGAAATGACAGTGCCAGTGTTCATGAGGTGGGGTCTCAAAATGCCCATGTTGAAAATTTGGTGCCCAAATTCCTAAAAATGGCCTAGATATCAGCATAAGTTCAAAACACAATTGACTGCCATTATATGGCTCTTACCTTTATTTCTCAGTTTGCTGCTTGGCTTTGAAGAGTGCAGACATGTCCCAGTCCAGAGAAGATGACAGTGCTTGCTCTCTGGAGGTAAGTTGGGGTAAGGGGAGTAAGGGGAGGTGGGTGCACAGTGGGAGGGTTTGGATGTGGGAGGGAATGGGGAGATGACAAGGGATCATTTTCTTCTTTACAGGGTTTTTTAAAAAAAAAGACGACTGAGACGGTTTTCTTTTTTACAGGGACATAACTGTTTCGGGACACTGGGAGTGGGCTCCCTAGTGTCCCACACTACTGTGGGGGGGGTGTAAATGCTGACACAGGGATTGGGCACCCCGATGTTGGCAATACATACTGTTAATTATTAGTTTATGGGACACTGGGAGCAGACTCCCCAGTGTCCCACACTGCTGGGGGGGTTGTAAATGCCAACAAAGGGATTGGGCACCTCGATGTTGGCAGTAAATAAATTATTAATTTACAGGACACTGGGAGTGGGTTCCCCAGTGTCCCACACTGCTGGAGGGGGTGCTGTAAATGCCGACATGGGGATTAGACACCCCGATATTGGCAAGTACATCAATGGACAGTTTTTTTTTTGGTTAAAAAAAAATCTTTGTGAACACTGGAAGTTGGCTCCCCAGTGTCTCACAGTACTGTGGAATACACTATTAAAATGATTTGTGGACACTAGGAGTGGGTTTCCAAGTTTCCACATATCAAAAATATATTCATTTGTTTCTCTCACTAAGCGGAGAAACAACATGGCCAGCAGCATAATGTGTTCGACCTAGAATTCCACATTGCAGCTGCTCCTGCAACATGGGATACTTGGTTGTGCTGAACATTTATTTTTCCCCTTAGGAAATGATGGGAAATGCAAAATGGAATAACTTTGGAATGGATTAGTATTTTTCCACCAAACCTTCAAAATGCACACCTGTGAGACCAAGGTGTTCTATCCTAAACATTTCAGCCAAGAAGCTAAAGCTGTTTCTGAGATACATGTGGACAAAAAAAGTGCCAAAACCCCCAAGCCTTCTTTATTTTCAATACTCTGTATCTCAGAAAAGGCTAAAGCTTTTGAATCAAAATTTCCACATACAAACACCTGCCGAGGGCAATTACACATGCCAAGTTTCATAGAAATCTCTTCAACCATTACAACGTTATTAAGGTCCAAATATATATATATATATATATATATATATATATATATATATATATATATATATATATATATATATATATATATATATATATATGTATGTATATATATATATATATATATATATACACACACACACACACACACACACATATATATATTAGGGCAAAAAACTCTGTTTAATGCATCAGTTAAAGGTTATTCCACAGTGACAAAAGTAGGAAATTCGGTGTTAGGGTTAGAAAACCCCTTGCACCCTCAGCCCGCCCCCAACTGGCATTGGGGTGTGCACTGGGTTGCCGCCTAACTCTCACCCCATCACATGCGTGAACAAGCTGAGGCATAGGAGAATGTGGTGAGAGTTAGGACCGATGACTCCAACACACACCCCGATGCCTGTTGGGGGGTGGGCTGAGGGGGTGCAAGGGGGGTTTCAAAGCTAACACCAAATTTCCTCACTTTTGTCACTGTGGAACAACCCTAACTGATGCATTAAACAGAGATTTTTGCCTCTAATTTCCCTTCTTTTTGAGAACGCGGACTATAAATAGTGAATGGAATGTGGTGATGGGAGCGCATGGACCTTTTGGCCCCTTGCTCCCACCACATGTTTTTTTGTGACATAGTAACGGTAAGTGCAAAGCAAACACAAGCGCTAACTGTTAAGCACATGGTGACGCAAATGTAAATTGCAAAGAAAACGTTAATAGAAACGCAGGCAAAAAGTGATGGCAAACTGAACAGTGACGCAAACGGGGACACACGCACATACAAAAACACAACTGGTAATACGATGGTGATGATACTGCTATTGTAAATGCAAATGATAACTGTAACAGCAACAATAACACCAAAGGAAACATAAACGCAAATGCAAGTGGGTACAGAAACACAACCCGAAACGCGCACAGTACCGCAATTGTAAACGCAAATGGTAGCTGTAACAGCAACAATAATGCCAAAGAAAACAGAAACACAACTGCAAATGGAAGCATGTGTGGAAATGCAAACCGTAATGCACATGGGCACTGGAATGCAATTGGAAACGCAAATGGTAACGGTAAGAACAAAGATGATGCAAAACAAAAGACAAACGCAAACGGAAACAGATGGGCAGCCACCAACAGAAATGGAAATGTGCACAGTGATGCTAAGTGAAACACAAACACAAACAGTAATGGAGACACAAATGGTAACAGTAACGTAAATGCAAGCGCAAACGGAAATGGAAAGGGTAATGCACACAGTGGCGTACATGGGAACGGAAACGCAAATGGGCATGGAAACACAAGTGTAACAGTAACTGGAGCACACACCCTATTTTTCCCAAAAAGCTCCACTAAGAAACACAGTGAAAACAAAGAATGTATGCATTATAATGTGCCTCGGAGCAGAAAACGAGCAGGTGTAATACTAAATTGCTAATATCTCAGTAACCGTACGACGTAGAAAAATAATTAAAATTTCACATGATTCATGAGCTTCCAGGCTAGGTTTTCACTGCATGTGTAGCCCATACTTTTGTGAAGAAAATTCTGTATCTCGCACCGTTTCCGAGATATAAGCCCCAAAAGGCCCGACGGATGCCGTCATGTTAGTCTATGGGAAAAACATCAACTTTGGAGTACTGTAACTTTGTGTCCATGCAATATTTTGACACCAATCCACCAAAAGGCACATCAGTGAGATGTTGGCTGCCTTCCCTCCAAATTTCAGCTCAAAAGACCAAACCGTTCTTTTGCAGCAAGGTGGCAAATAATTCCTGTTATTTTGGCCATAGTCTAGAAAAGTAGTGTCGTGATTTGCGACACCTTTTGCAAAAATTTGAGAAAGTGTCACAAGTGCAACACTACTTTGCAATACTACTTTTCCCACAAATTTGAAAAACATATTTCTGGGGTGTTTTACCCCAAAATAAAGACATGGCTAGCATCCTCAGGGCTCGACTAGGTAAACACAAAAAGAATTATGTCCCTAGATGGTCCCAATTTTAAATGCCAAGCATTTCTGTGATCAGTAACTAAAAACAAAATGGCAGATTTGTGACACTACTAGGGTCATTTGTAACACTAAAAAGTGCATTTGCGACACTGTCAAACTTTTTGTTAACTTTTCCCATTGACTTATAATGGAAAATTGTTTTTTGAATAACATTTGAACCGTTCAATATTTTTTCACGAAATCTTCAAAAGACACATCAGGAACACCGGCTGCACGTTCTCTGATGTTTTTGGACAAGTCGCACAAACTGTAACCTGTAGCACAAGCAAAGAATGGCAAAAAGTAATGCACTCTGAATGTCACTTAATAACTCCTGCAGTCAGATATCTGACCAGAAACAAGTTGGCATATCCAAGATCTATGGTTATGCCTCCTGCTTGCCAAATTTCAGGCAGATACATTGAACAGTGGCAAAGTTAGTAAGGTGCAAAGTTTCACCATTTAACCTTAAATGGGATACTAACCCTGACTATGGTAGCATTATCGTATACCATAATATATATATATATATATATATATATATATAGATAGATAGATAGATAGATAGATAGATAGATATATGTGTGTGTATATAGATATATGTGTGTTATATATATATATATATATATATAGATATATAGATACATACATAAATATATATATATATATATATATATATATATATATTTCAGAGGCAAAAACTCAGTTTAATGCATTAGTTAGGGTTGTTCCACAGTGACAACCCTAACTCACGATTCACCCCACCCCAAGCACCACACACACACATGCAAGTAGAGGGAGGACCAAGGCAACACGACCAATCATAGACAACCAGCAGCAGGTGACAGAAATAAAATACAACTGTCTAAATATACTACAAGACATCCCCATCACCCCAGACCAGGTACTGCATGCTCACTTGAGATCCACAGCAAAACTGGGGCCATGTACGCCAATGGTACAGATCCCTGATTGCAGGTGCACACAAGTTACCACACTTAGGAGTTGCATGGCCTTAGCTAACAATGCCCATGCCCCGGCACACCATGTACTGCACCCTGAGTGGAGAGCCACAGCAACACTAAGGCCACGGACATCTATGGTATATCTTCCTGACTGCAGGTACACACAAGTTAACAAAGTTAGGAATTGGAGGACTTCCGCCAGGCAATGCCCCACCCCCCAGACCAGGTACTGCATACTGAGTGGTGAGCTACAGCAACACTAAGGCCATGGACATCTATGATGTATCTCCCTGATTGCAGGTACACACAAGTTAACACACTTAGGAATTGGAGGACCTCTGCCAGGTAATGCCCCACCCCCAGACCAGGTACTACATAATGACTGGAAAGCCACAGTTAAAATAAGCCCATGGACATCAACAGTGCAACTCCCTGATTGCAGCTGTACAGAAGTTAGCACACTTAGGAGTTGCACAGTCTCAGGCAGGCAATGCACCCCGCAGAGCAGTTACTGCATCCTGAGTGGACAGCTACAGGAAAACAAAGGCCATTGACATCAATGGTACACCTCCCTGATTACAGGTACACCCCAGTTAACACAGTTATGAGTTGTATGGCCTCAGCCAGGCAAGGCCTCCCCAAACCCTGAGACAAGGTACTGCATCCTGAGTGGAGACCCACAGCAAAACAGAGGGTATGGACATCAATGGTACACTTCACTGATTGCAAGGACACTCAAGTTAGCACAGTTAGGATTTGCATGGCCTCAGACAGGCAATGTCCCCCCCGACCAGGTACTGTATCCTGAGTGGACAGCCACAGATGACTGTGCATATATCATAGCACGACTGCACTCCTGCTGCTGATTGTCTGTGATTGGTCATGTTGCCTTGGTCCTCCCTCCTATTTGCATGTGTGTGTGTGTGTGTGTGTGGCGCTGGGGGTGGATGACTGGAGTTAGGGTTTTCAACCCTAACACAGAATTTCTTTGCTTTTGTAGCTGTGGAACAACCCTAACTGATGCATTAAATGGATTTTTTTGCCTCTAATTTCCCTTCTTTTTGAGAATGAGGATGACAAATAGTGAAAAGAATGCGGTGACAGGCCCTGCGCTCCCACCATGTGATGTCTTGTCACATAGTAACTGGAACAACAATGCAAACACAATTACCAAGAGTTACGCACATAGTAACGCAAACGTAAATGGTAAAGCAAACATTAATAGAAATGCAAGCATAAAGTGATGGTGAAGCAAACAGTGACGCAAACGGACATGCAAGCACGTACGAAAATGCAACTGGTGATGCGCACAGTGACGGCACCAGTATTGTAAATGCAAATGTTAAGTGTTACAGCAACAAGAATGCCAAAGGGAACAGAAACAAAAACACGAGCGGAAGTGCGCACGTAAACGCACACCGTAATGCACATGGGCATGGTACCACAATTGTAAATGCAAATGGAAAAGTTAACATGAACAATAACACCAAAGGAAACAGAAACGTAAACACGAAAGCAAATGCGTACTTAAAATGCAAACCGTAATGCGCACGGTCACGTTACCGCAATTGTAAAAGCAAATCATAATGGTAACATCAACAGTAATGCCAAAGGAAACAGAAACACAAAAGGAAACACAAGCACATATGGAAATGCAAACCATAATGCGCATGGGCACAGTAACGCAATAGGAGACGCTAATGGTAACAGTAACAGCAACGAAGAAGCAAAATGAAAGAGAAATGCAAACGCAAACAAAAGGGCTGCTGTACCCGCAAATGGCAATGCACACAGTGACGCAAATGGAAATGCAAGCACAAACAGTAGTGGAAACGCAAATGGTAAGAGTAACGCAAAGACAAGCGCAAATGAGAACGCAAAGGGTAACGCCCTCAGTGGCGTACATGGGAACAGTAACAGAAATGGGTACAGAAACACAAGTGGTAATGCTAAGTGTAAGAGTAATGTAAACGCACACCCTGTTTTTGCCCAACAGCGCATGGAGAATCACAGTGGGTGGGATATTCAGACTGCGCCAGGCCGTGGTGCAAGCCTGGGCGCAGCTCAACTTGGATGCACAGGGGCATGAACAAGGTGATATCCAACGGAGCTGCACCATGGCACAGCATAGTTGAATATAGCACCTTGGCCACCCGCAGCGCACATGGTGCAGTGTCACTGCACCAGTGCAAGTGGCCAGAGTGGAGCAGGGGGATGCGCTAGCGCAAGTGCCATTGTGATAGGTGCAACCACCGCGATATTCAAAAGTGCACATGCTAATGGGGCCATAATGTATGCAAGGTGCAAATGGGGCCATTTGCATGTCATTATGGCCCCATTTGCATGCAGGTGTGCCGATCCCCGGTGACTTGCGCCTGGTGCCCTTCCAGGCTGCAGCCGTCAGGGACCGACACCCCCTGCACAAGCGGCAACATGCTCTGACACCCGATCGCGGGCATATGAATGAAATGTAAAAGTCCCATATCCCTGGTGGTCCAGTGGACCGCTCGCAGCCCGATCACGGGCATATTTTGAATTATAATAGTCCTATATCCCTGGTGGTCCAGTGGACCACTCGCAGCCCAATCACGGGCATCAGTAAGGTGCCTCAGGAGCTTGGGTGGCCACCCACAGGTGGCAGCTGCCATGTTGCACCCTGCAATACAGCAGCTCACCTGTGGGTGGCCAGCTGTTGCTCCTTTTTTTTTGACTCACCTGTGTGCAGTGCAAGTAGGGGTTGCACATGCATGGGCTCAGCACATCCCGGGCTGAATATCAGGATGTGCGGAGTATGCAAGGGCACACCCCCCCCACCTGTGCCACATACATTACTGATGGGCTCTGGTGCATCAGGATTTTTGCCAGGCTCAATCTCCCTTTGAATATCATGCCGGGGCACATCAGTGGGTTGCGCATGGTGCAACTGTGTTGTGCCATGCGCAACTCTTCTGAATATCCCGCCCAGTGTGTACGAAGAATGTATGCATAATAATGGGCCTCAGAGCAGAAAATGAGCTGTTGGAAGACTAAATTCCTTATATCTCAGGAACCATACGACATATAAAAAAAAAATTCCCATGATTCGTGATTTTCCTGGCTGTGTTTGTCGCGATGAAAATTCCGTATCTTGCACCGTTTTCGAAATACGAGCCCCGAAAGACACGGCAGACGCCACCATGTTAGTCTATGGGAAAAAACGTCAACTTTGGAGTACTGTAATTTGGCAGCCATGCTATATGTTTCCACCAAACCACCAAAAGGCACATCTGAAAGATGTTGGCTGCCTACCCTCCAAATTTCAGCCCAAAAGACCAAACCATTTGTTTGCAGCAGAGTGGCAAAGAATTCCTGTCATTTTGGCCATAGCCTGAAAAGTAGTGTCGCAATTTGCAACCCTTTTCCAAAAATTTGTGAAAGTGTTGTGAGTGTGACACTACTTTGCGACACTACTGTTTTCAGAAATTTGAAAAACATATTTCTGGGATGTTTAACCCCAAAATAAAGACATAGCTAGCATCCTTAGTGTCCGACTGGGTGAACACAAAAAGAATTGTGTCCCTAGAGGGTCCCAAATTTAAATGCCAAGCATTTTTCTGATCACCAACTGAAAACAAAATGGTGGATTTGCGACACTACTAGGGCCATTTGCGGCACTAAAAAGTGCATTTGCGAAAGTGTCGAATATTTTAACTGTTCCCATTGACTTATAATGGAAACTTGTTTTTTGAATAACTTTTGAACCGTTCAATATTTTTTCACGAAATCTTCAAAAGACACATCAGAGACCTGGCCGCATGTTCCCTGAAGTTTTTAAACCAGTCGCACAAACTGTGCGACCTGTAGGTGAGAGCAAAAAAATCGCTAAAAGTGTAATTGTGCAATTGGCTGTCTTTTAATAACTCCGCAGCTGTATATCCAACTGGTACGAAACTTGCAGATCCCAAGATCTACCATGCCCAATTGGGCATACAAAATTTCATGCAAATCCGTTGAACGGTGGCAAAGTTATTAAGGCACAAAAGTTTACCCTTTAACCTTAAACATGCTACTCAACCCTAACTGTGGTAGCACTACCGTGCTACCATAATATATATATATATATCTATATATATATATAGATAGATATCTATATATATATATAGATATATATATATATCTATATAGATATCTATATATATATATTAGAGGCAAAAAACTCTGTTTAATGCATCAGTTAGGGTTGTTCCACAGAGACAAAAGGAAAGAAATTCAGTGTTACGGTTGAAAGCCCCCCTTGCACTTCCCCATCCTGCCCCCAACCGGCATCGGGGTGTGCATTGGGGCCATCAGCCCTAACTCTCACCCCATCACATGTGTAAAGCAGCTGAGGTAAAGGAGAATAGGGTGAGAGAGTTAGGACCAACAACCCCAGCGCACACCCCGATGCCAGTTGCGGGGCAGGATGGGGGGGTGCAAGGGGCGCTTTTGACCCTAACACCAAATTTCCTTGCTTTTGTCGCTGTGGAACAACCCTAACTGATGCATTAAACAGAGTTTTTTGCCTCTAATTTCCCTTCTTTTTGAGAATGAGGACTATAAATAGTGGCGCTCCCACCACGTGATTTTTTTGTGACATAGTAAGGGTAACAGCAATGCAAACACAAGCGGTAATGGTTACGCACATGATGATATAAATGTAAATTGTAAAGCAAGCATTAATAAAAACGCATGGGCAAAGTGACGGCAAAGCAAAAAGTAACACAAATGGAGACGCAAGCGCATATGGAAACGCAACTGGTAATGCGAACGATCACGGCACCACTGTTGTAAATGCAAATGATAACTGTGACAGCAACAATAACGTGAAAAGCAACAGAAATGCAAATGCACACGCAAGCACGTACGGAAACGCAAACCGTAATGTGCACGGTCACGGTACCGCATTCCTAAACGGAAATGGTAATGGTAACAGCAACAATAATGCCAAAGGAAACAGAAATGCAAATGCAAGCACATATGGAAACGCAAACCGTAATGAGCATGGGCACAGGAACGCAATTGGAAATGCAAATGGTAACGGTAAGAACAATGATGACACAAAATGAAAGACAAACACAAATGGAAACGGAAGTGAAGCTGCTGGAGTGCACACCCTATTTTTCCCCCAAAAGCTCCATTGAGAAACACAGTGAAAACAAACAATGTATGCATAATAATGGGCCTCAGAGCAGAAAACGAGCAGTTGTAACACTAAAATGGTAATATCTCAGTAACCGTACGATGTAGAAAAAAAAATTACATTTCACATGATTCATGACTTACCTGGCTAGGTTTTCACAAAATGTGTAGCCCATAGGGCTCATGATGAAAATTACGTATCTCCACTGCGTTTCCGAGCGATACGAGCCCTGAAAGGGATGGACGCCACCATGTTAGTCTAAAGGGAAAACCATCAACTGGAGTACCATAACTTGGCATCTGTGCAATATTTTTTCACCAAACCACCAAAAGGCACATCTGTGAGATGTTGGCTGCCTTCCTTCCAAATGTCAGCCCAAAAGACCAAACCATTCTTTTGCAGAAGGGTGGCAAAAAATTCCTGTCATTTTGCCATAGCCTGGAAAAGTACTGTCGTGATTTGAGAAAGCTTATGCAAAAATTTATGAAAGTGTCGAACGTGTGACACTACTTTACGACACTACTTTTCCCAGAAATTTGGAAAACATATTTCTGTGGTGTTTAACCCCAAAATAAAGACATGGCTAGCATCCTGAGGGTCTGACTAGGAGAACACAAAAATAATTGTGTTCCTAAAGGGTCCCAATTTTAAACGCCAAGCATTTTTCTGATCAGTTACTGAAAACAAAATGGTGGATTTGCGACACTCCTAGGGCCATTTGCAACACTAAAAAGTGCATTTTCGAAAGTGTCAAACTTTTTATTAACCTTTCCCACTGACTTATAATGGGAACTTGTTTTTTGAATAACTTTTGAACTGTTCAATAGTTTTTCACAAATCTTCAAAAGGCACATTGGGGACCCTGGCCACATGTTTTCTGAAGTTTTTGGACAGGTCGCACATACCATGCCACCTGTAGGCACGAGCAAAGAATGTGCAAAAAAATGCAATTGCACGCATAGATGTCACTTAATAACTCTGCAGCCATATCCCAATTGTGCAAGAAAGTTGGCAGATCCTGAGATCTATGGTTATGCCCTGTGCCTGGCAAATTTCAGGCAAATCCATTGAATGGTGGCAAAGTTATTGAGGTGCAAAGCTAACCATTTAACCTTAAAGGGCTACTCAACCCTAACTATGGTAGCACTACCGTGCTACCATTATATATATATATATATATAGCTATACATATATATATATATATATATATGGGTGTGTGTATATAAATATATATTATAGTGGCGCGTTCGTGCCACTATAGTTAAGGTTCAGCGGTCAGTTACATACTAAAGTCAAAGGTTTGGGCGTTAATAACTTTGGACTCGTTCAATGGATTTGCCTGAAATTTGGTACGCATGTTGGGGCATGGTAGATATCTTGATCTGCCAAATTGCGTGTCAGTTGGAATACCAGTCTTTGTGTACGAAAGCGCTGAAAAATGCAAAATTATCCATTTTTGGAGGCACCTTTTGGGTTTCTGAATGTGGTCCCGCACGGCCATCGTGTAGTGTGAAACTCTGTGAGATGGCTTGTTTGAAACAGCTTTGGTGGATGAATATGTCGCTTTTTGTTTGGTGAAAAAATATTAAGGCATTCAAAAGTTATGGCACTTTTAAGTTCCCATTATAAATCAATGGAAAAATTTATATGTATATCTTGCGATCAAAGAATGAGGTTCTGGCCATCTCGTCCCACCTGGCGGTCAAAGAATTTACAGCCTCGTGGTTCAAGAATCTTTGTCCCCGAGGATTTTTTGAAATTCTTTGATCGCGAGGTCCGCCATCTTGTTTTCAGCTTTCTGATCACACAAACACAAATATCTCCACTCAGGGGTCACTTCTGAAGTAAAATTTTGATGGGTTTCCTCAGTGGACCCCAACCTATTGAGCCATGGCTTTGGTTCCATCCAAATCTGTCTAAAAATAGAGTTTCCAGCTTTTAAGTTCTTTGCGGCTCACTAACGGTCTTTGATCGTGAGCCTGTAAATTCTTTTAATCGCAAGATTGATTGATTGCCATCATGCATCGAGACCTATTTTCAGAAATATCTCAGCTCAGGGGTGATCTAGGGACAGAAATGAGGGTGGTTTTTGATCAGGGGGCTTCGTTTAATCGAGGCATGCCATTGGTTCAGTTGAAATCGGTGAGAAAAAATACGTATCAAACTCTTTCATTCTTTGGCCATGAGCGTGTGATTTCTTTGATCACAAGGCTGCAAATTCTTAGACCACCAGATTCTTTGACCGCCATTGTGCATCGCGAGCGAGGGATGAGATAGCCGTATTAAAAATTATTATTTGCAGCCAAGTGGTGTACTAGGAAGACAAATGAGGGTGGGTTTCACTCAGGAGGCTTCATTCTGATGAACCATGGTGGTGGTTTACCGCAATTCTTTGAAATTTTTAAATTACAACAGTTTTTATTCTTTGGTCGTGACCCTGTAAGTTGTTTGATCGCGAGATTCTTTGATCGTGATCATGCATCACGGGTGAGGGATGCGATGGCCAGAAAAAAATAAATCTTCTCAGCTCAGGGGTGTCCTAGGAAGACAAATGAGGGTGGGTTGTATTCAGGGGGCTTCATTCTCATGAACCATGGTGGTGGTTTACCGCATTTCTTTGAATTTTTTTAAATAACAACAGTTTTTAGTCTTTGGCCGTGACCCTGCAAATTCTTTGATCACGAGCCAGCAAATTCTTTGATCGTGAGATTCTTTGATCACGATCATGCATCACAGGCAAGGGATGAGATGGCCAGAAAAAAAATAAATTTTCTCAGCTCAGGGGTGTCCTAAGATGACAAATGAGGGTGGGTTGTACTCAGGGGGCTTCATTCTCATGAACCATGGCGGTGGTTTACCACAATTCTTAGAATTTTTTTAAATGACAACAGTTTTTAGTCTTTGGTCATGACCCTGCAAATTTTTTGATCACGAGCCTGCCAATTCTTTGATCATGAGATTCTTTGATCTTCATCTTTGATCGCAAGGGAGGGGCAAGATGGCCAGATTTTCATAATGGAATACATAGGGAAATTTCACCAATGTTTACAATTGAATTTCTTGGAAACGGTTTGGTCTTCCAACTTGAAATTTGGAGGGCGTTTGCAGCATGTCTTGTGGATGAAAATTGCAGTGCTAATGTTTTGTTTCATATTTATTGGATCTAGTACATTGCATTCTGGAACACAGATGGCAAGAACCTGCATACAAGCTGCTGTCAATAGGTAGCGGAGATGTCAACAAGATACAACCTAGATAGCAATTGCCCCCATCGTGAAGTTAGCTCAATAGGTGCTCTGCCACATGACAATTCACAGCAAGTGGCACTTGCACATGCATGGATAGAGCCACAGAGGGCTATCACCTAGTCATTTCAAAATTTGCAATGATTGCCCACATAGACGTTCTGACAGTCTTAGTACTGGAGATGCTGCATTACAAAATGATGCTGAGAGTGCATTGTCATCCTTGCTACTTCTCTCCTAAGGCCTGAGTCGGTGACTGAGAATGGAATGAATGAGTTGAGAATATCCGATACTATTGTGGACTGCACCTATGCGACATCTGTACCACAACACACTGGATTTGTTGTTGGTTAATTTGTGGGTCAACCATTGAGGGTAGCTTGGTATTTGGCCCACTTGCAATGTTTGTTCTGACATGCAACCATGTCTGGAGAACTGTGGGTGTATGTGGCAAGCATGGTGAATGTGGAACATAGATTGCAAGAACTTGCATAGTAAGTTGTTCTGAAAAGGCAGTCCATACGGCCACATGAGACTAGACAGATTGTAAGTGCTCTCTATTTCAAGCTAAGCTCAATATGTGTCCCCCGCCTGGTAAATCATAGCAAGTAGAGTTTCACATGTATAGATAGAGCCACAGAGGGCCACCAACCTACTCATTTAAAAATGTGCAATGACTGCACCCATAGAGGTAGTGACAGTCTTAGTACTGGAGATGCTGCATTGCAAAATGGTGCTCAGAGTGCACTCTCATCCTTGTAAGTTCTCCCCTTACCCCCCCAAATTGATGACTGAGAATGGAACAAATAACTTTAGAACACCTGATACTATTGTGGTGTTGAAGCCATGCACCATCTGTACCACCACACACTGGATTTTTTGTTGGTTGTTGTGTGGGGCAGCTATTGAGTGTAGCTTGGAATGGGGCCCACTTGCAATGTGTGTTCTGACATGCAACCAGGTCTGCTGAGCTGTGGGTACATGTGGCAAATATGTAGAGTCTGGAAAAGAGATTGCAAGAACCTGCATGATAAGTTGTTGTGAATAGACAGTACACATGTCCACAGGTGGCAATGCAGATTGCAAGTGTCCCCCACTGTGAGCTGGCCTCAATATGTGGCCCGCATGGCAAGTCACAACAAGCGATACCTCCACATGTATGCATAGAGTAAGAGAGGGCAATCAACCTCCTTTCTGCAAAACCTGCAATGAGTGGACCCACAGATGCAGTCACAGCCTCAGTAGTAGAGATGCTCCATTGCAGATTGATCCTCAGAGTGCACTGTCATCCTTGCAATTTCTCCCCTAATCTGTGAGGTGGTGAGTGGGAATGGAACAAATCATTTGACAATAATTGATGCTATTGTGACTCTGCACCCATATGACATCTGTACCACCATACACTGAATTAGGTGTCTGCCCCACCAGGAGATCCTCTGTCTAGTGTTCTACTTTCTCTGCATAGTCAGAGCCATGCAGTCACAGTGCAATAGAAGACATGTAGCTCAATAGTACACCTCTGTAACAGTAATTGCTTTAAAATAAAACTCAGGAGACATAGCATAAGGTTTATAATTACTTTATTATTTCAGTATTTATATATATATTTAGTCCAAATTGTTTGGTTGCTCTTGGGAGGGCCAAAAAAAACAGTTCATGGTATATATCCGTGATCATTTTTGGGGATGTTTTTTGTTTCTTGGTATTTTACTGAGTTTTTTTACACTGTATCTTTTCAATATGTTTAGCGTTTAGAATTAACATTGTGTATAGATGTGGTATGTGGCTCCATATGGGCGTTAATGTTACAGAACATGTAATGAGCAAATATTTATCTTTGCTACATTTATTGCTGAGTGGTATTAGTTATGTGTCTATTGATAGTATTTTATTATCGCATTCACTCATAACTTAGATATTAAGAGAATGGAGACTAATAATACATTATTTTACATGTGGTTTTCAACATTTGACAGCTATTTTATGCAACTGATTAGGATAGAGTTAGCTTTTCACCTAATTAATGTTTAATGGCGTTTAGTTATTGACTACATGTGCACATGAGATAGTAAGAAACATTTAACAGTTCTCATGAGCATATTCATACATTTTTCTATAGGAGAACCACATGTGTAGATTAAGAGTGTAAAAGTAGGTGAGAATATTTTACATGTGAGTAGACACCTTTAGTTTGATATCAAGAGACACATTATGAAGTTTAATTTGTTGTTATGTATTTATTATGTTTTAGTTAAATGAGAGACATTTTTCATTTCTCATTTGAATACTATTGTACTTTATTAGTGACGTCTACATATGTTTTACTACTAATTTTGTTAAACTAGCAGTTATTTATTTGAAGGTGGATCTACCAATATCAAGAACTAAAAAAAAGATGGAAGGATTACAAACATTTGTTACATATTTAACTATGTCATGGTGTGGTGAGGATACTCGTTTCACATCCATTTTTTGACTGATGGAGAAATGGTTGGCTAAGATGCAAATCGATGAGTTTTTAAAAGTATTTATTGTTTGTGGAACTGGGAAAAATTCCTCATCCGACCTCCAAAAATATGGACATTCCTGTTAAAGCAAGAGCACACCAATTGTTTGCATTGTGGAGGAGAAGTAGACAACCATTTTAAACATTTTGTGTTTAGTTATCAGTTGTAGACATCTGCACACATATTAGAAATGTATTGTACAGTGGAAATAGGCCAGATAATCATATGTATACATCTCTATAATCAGCCGTGAATCATATGAACAGTAGCACTTAATGCAATGCAATACCATTAAATGCATGGCTAGAGTACATTTGTCACAGCAAATAAATTATGTGATTTTTCTGTTTGGTTTTTTTAGAACAAACATAAATATTTCCAAGTATATTTAACTTATATACATTCAATTTGAAGCTCAGCATTATACACGTATGCACAAGTCTGAGTCACATTTTTTTTGGCACAGTTTGTCATGTTCGGTGTTCAGAGTGCAAGAACAGTGACAGAAAATTCTATCAGATTGTTTTCAATAATTGCAGTTTAGTGCTAGCAGATGATACCACGATGTAGATAGTCATGTTGTTAATGTGGTTGTGATAACAACATTTGCCAAGACATAACTTACTAACTGACATTGTGTAATATCCAGTGCCCTCGAGTCTGCTTGGATTTGGCAGAAGTCAATTTAATAAATATCATAGTCAAGGTCAAGAATGTAGACAACAACAAGAAAAGGACTGATAACTTAACCTAATGTGTGTTGTTCAAACAAGTAGAGTTCTCAACACAATATGTGGAGAACAGTAGTTACATGTCTGATAAGCATTTAAATAAGTTAGCGAATTTGTCATTGCCATGTAAGATTGTACTGTGAAACAAGTGCCTACACAGTCATATTTACTGAGACATGCAGAGTTAAGTAAGGCATCTGCAAAAAGACATGACTGACTGTCTATTGATTACAGTTCAATACACTCAAGTCTACTTGAACAGTAACAATGCAATTTTTGTAGTTAGTATATCAAACTTGCAAATGCTGAATATCACAATACAATGTTTTTGAAAATTGCATTGCAATGAATGATGAAAACAGTGTTGCTTTGTATCCAACGTATGAGGATAGCAGTGTGATAAACAAGTACTTATCTACCACAGGTAGCTGCATTGCTGTATTGTTGTGGTGTCTTCTGCAGTGGCAGACAAATCAGAGCAATTAACATGGGCTGTGGTGATTTTGTGCAACAAATAGAACACATAGGTCACCATGGGTGGTTTTTCACACCAGTAGTTTCTGATGAAGGTGCAACTTATTCTATTAAAGAAAAATACATGTGTACATTGGTGGTAAACAATTAAATCTGAATGGAATATGCACATTGTATGTTATTGTTGCAGAGATACTGGTTTAGTGAGATGCTGTGATTAGATGGCATCACTCTTCCGTTCATTGTGCAACATTGGTGCAATGGAGAATTATGACATATACTGTACTTCTTTCAAATTCCTTGGGATTCTTTCTTTCAGAGTGTATACTGTATCATTGTACTCCACCCATCCCTTTCTGAACCTTCACCAAGTGACATAGTGGCCAGAGTGAATGGATAGGCCATGATGGAAGATTATTGCATGGGTGTTAAATTGAGTTCCTGAGAACATAGTTCTCCCAGCAATGAAGTGTGAAATTGGTGTTGTTACTTTCATGCCTTGAGAGTCAAAGCGTTGCAATACAATCATTATGTGTGAACTTGAATATGTAACTCTCAGAGATAAACACAAAAAGTACCACATCTTCGGCACAGCCAACCAGTTTCTGCATTTGCAAATAACTTGCAGAACTTCACAGTTCTCTGTTCAGGGACATAGACAGACAGCCAGAGCATATCCTGAGTTGTTTGTGATTCTTTGTGACCGAATGACAAACATGTGTACTTGGACACATAGCCAACTTTAAAGTGTTGATGCAGATCAATGCCATCATCTGCTAAACTGTTTATCATTCCCATCTGAACCTGTGACATCTGTTGTGCATTGTCAGCAAACATTGATTGTCCTGCATATTTTCCAAGAGTTAGTCATAGAGGAGTCAAGCTTTGTAAACTGGCCAACTGGTCTTGACTACCTCTAATGACTCTCTTTAATGCTTCCAACAGAGGTGTTGACTGACTTGAGTTTAACACATTAACAAACTGAGGGATGTGGAGAAATGCTTACATAGTGCATTTGCATAGCAGTTTACTCCTGTGCTGTTGTCAAATATTGGCAGTGTGTTAACCTCAATACATTTTTTCACAGGTGGAGATGCGAGTTGTTTATGAAGAGAGTGCTCTGTAATGGAGTGCTGAGGTGACGATTGTGGAGTTTTAGTGTGCTTTCTTTTTAGTTTGTGTCCTTCATCCATTCTGATAGCTGTTCTGGACTTATATCTGGAAACTGGTAGCAAAGGAGCATTTGGTTGGTACAATATACGTAATCTGTTGTACTCAACTATGCATTTTGTGTCAGCACGTATTTTACTTTCTGCCAGATCACAATGTGTACTCCAGACAATTGTCTTACACGAGACAAAGCAACATAAGATATACCATCCTTGAATATACCAGTGCCTATATCTACAATGGCACCATCAAGGCTGAGGCCTTGTGACTTGTGTATGAACACTGCATAAGCATCACACAATGGAAATTGTTTCCTTGTCATGTATATGTCTTTCACAAGCTCAAACTTGACTGTAACTCTGTCTACTGGCTGAGGAGTTTCACAGTTGTCAAACGTAACAAATATAAAGTCCACAGCTGTGTTCTGCACATTGTACTGGAACTCATGGATGTACCCCATGGCTCCATTCACGAGACCTCGCTCAATGTCAGTGTTTCTGTGAAGCATGATATGTGCATTTCTACAAAGTGGTAGCACAGCTTCCAAGCCAGCTGTGCGTGACACATCACTTGTGAGCTCTCTGAGATGCTCAACCATTTTTGTTGCCATTGTTTGTGATAGGGTGACACCATCTATGGTATCTATGCATGGGAGAGTGACAATATGTTGCTATTCTCTGTGCATCATGATCTCATTGAACTCTGCACACTGCTTAAGTCTTGGGAACAGACATACAACATGTATCCCAGATTTCTGTACATGTGCAAAGACATCACATGCATCCTGAATAGGAGCATCATTTATTGTGATCATGCGCTGTCTTAGCATTTCAATGTGGGTGGGTGACAGTGCACCAATACGCACCTCATCAAGTAATGCATTGTAAGACATGTCACCTTGCTGTCTCATATTCTGTGAGAGTTCAGCATATGAGAAGAACTCCCACAGATTGACTACACCTATGCATCCAATTGCTTTCTTTGCCTCTTCAATGGAAAGACTACAGAAGACATGTTTGCCATTTACAGGATCCAACTGAAGGAGATTTCCAAGAACAAGAATGTTCTTACCACCAAATGGTGTGTCATCATTGGTCCCTAGTATCTCCTGTAGATGTAGGTGAACATATGTGAATAGAACATTTGAAACCATGCTGATCTCATCTATTATCAGCAAATATGTCTTGTCAAACATTGACCTCAGTTCAGAAGCAACGTCATATGACAATTTTCTGTCATCACCACTCTTCCCATGCTTAACTGGCAACATGAATAACCTATGAAGTATGATACCACCTATGTTATAAGCTGCCAAACCTGTAGGAGCAGCAACAATAACAGATGTTGCTGCATTGCTAAGTTCATGCACACCTTTGCTTATAGCTTCAATCAAGAAACTTTTTTCCAGTCCCAGCAGCACCACTAACAAACTTCCTGATTGGTGTCTGTTCCTCACAAACACACTGTTTGGTACTGTGCTGAATAGCATGTTTCACAGCATGTATCACAGAGTGATACATGACTGTTTGGTGTGAGTTCAACTTATCAACAATGTCTGTAGCTGACTCTGACAAGTGCATGCTTTGTTGCACTGTACCCTCTACCTTTGACATTAGCACATCTGGGTCATTAGGAGGAAGAGGAGGACCAAGAGTCCCTTCTCCTTCAACATCAACCATTTCCTGTGATGTTACTGGTATGTCATCATCCAGAATTTTATTTGTTTTCTCTAGCTGATTTTATTCCATTTCAAGTCTGTCAATGTAAGTCACAGAGATATGACTCTGGAAGGTATGATATGTTTCCATGAACTGTTGTTCATATGTGTTAGATAATCCTTTCAATTCAGATTCTGACCTCCAAGGCTTGAACAGAAACAATAGAGCAAAGTGATACTGTTCTTTGCCTTCTGTTGTGTTCAAGGTGAGTTTACAGTGGTCAAGTTAGCCATGGTTTGCACTTTTTGACAAGGGAGCCATCAAACCCAGTGACTTTATATATACCTTTTTCTGGGTCAGAAGAAACACCCCACTTGTAATCATATCATTGAGCAACTTCAAAGAGACGCAAATTGTCCATAGCACTGTGTTGCTGTGGATAGTAGTTGTCAATTAAGTTGCTCTTGAGAATATTGTGGATATTGGTCTTCTAGCAGCCAGATCCTCAATCTCTTCATGGCTCTTATGGACACAATGCCTGTTCTGCTTGTGATTCACATTCAAGAAACGAATGGAGTCTGACTTGCCATATAGACATACACCTAAGTTGGTCACTTGCTTCATAGGCTGCACAGTCACGATGTGACAGAGTCTTAAGTCCCAGTGACCAAAGCCTGGAAGATATTGACTTATCACAGTTAGACAACTCTTCCCACATTTCTTGCAGGTTTGTTTGCTCATGCTTAGTGCTGTATGATGTAACATATCTTACAAGAGCCACTGAGTTGTCAGCAACAAACTGAACATCAATGTTTGCCTGTAACATCAACAGAAGAGAAGGACTATAGTCATTGATATAGACCTCTGATTCTGTGCGAGGTAGTTCATAGACTCGCTTTGTTGACGTTGCTTTCAGGTGGTGTCGCATGGCTGAAAATATATCATTCAGAGAAGCAGCTAGGCAAGCTCACCTTGGGAAGCCTAAATGGCATTGAGTGTACCACTGACCTTTGTTCTTTACTTTCCTATGACAGTATTTGCTACACAGGTGTCATTGGAATTTCTGAACCAGTTCCCAAAATGTTGCACTGTCATACCTGCCTGGTATCTGACATGTGACATACTTCAATATGAAGCTTAGAACGTCAGTTGTTTCACTGTCTCCAATACGGGGGGCATTTTTTATCCACAGCAACATATGTACCTGTATGTGTGGAGCTCCACGAGCTTGGTACTCAACCCTCCAGAAGTAGTGCTCGACAATGCCAAGAGGAGGATTTGTCTTTCAGACAGTATGAACTTCAAAAGACTGTGGAACCGGTGGTGAAAGTAACATGAAACTGTTACTGGATCAAGTGAACTTAATTCGTTGAGAGTCATAGTTTGAATGTTCTCAATGTCAGAGTTTGCCCATCTGAGAAGATCAAGCAGATCATCCCAATAATATTCAGCACAACTCAACGTTATGAACCATGTTGCTGGTCCAAACTCTCTCAGCATGCACATTACCTCAGAGTGTCGTCTGTACCAATATTCCTTAGTACCACGCATGCTAGACAAAATGTAAGAAAGACTGACTTGCAGGGTTTCATCTTTGGTCTGCAACTTCTGTAGTAACTGTGCAGTTGTCATAGTGTTGAATTCTGTACCAAGTCTGAATGTATGAGCAATACTAGCAGATAGGACACTAAATTCACTTTCCCAAAGAAGGTGGAACAGGTATGCAATGTTTCTCTGAAACTTGCCATCCTTGTGTAGTACTCATGAGACCCTATACTCAGCTCCTGGTACTCAAACATAGAAACATAGAATTTGATGGCAGATAAGGACCGCTTGGCCCACCAAGTCTGCCCATTTCCCTACCTACTGGATAAGCTGCAGATCCTACTTAACCAGCAACCTACTTCTTCCTACCCCACCCCTAGAATTGCCTTATGACTGTCCCATACATGCTTGAATTCCACCACTGATTTTGACTCCACAACCTCCGGAAGGCCATTCATGCATCCACAACCTCTCTGTGAAAAATACTCCTTAAATTACCTCTGAGCCACCCCCATCTTCAAATTGTCCTCTTGTTCTTGCACACCTCTTTTTTGAAAGATGCTACCCTCTTGGACTTTGTTGATTCCTTGAGGTACTTGAACGTTTCTATCATGTCCTCCTCTCCTCCTTTCCTCGAGGCTACACTATTAAGCTCCTTTCATCTCTCTTCCATGTCTTCCGTGCAGACCTTGCACCATTTTAGTGTCCTCCTCTGGACAGCTTCCATCCTGTCTATGTCTTTTCGGAGATTGGGTCTCCGGAACTGCACATAGTACTCCAGATGGGGTCTCACCAGCTGTCTGTACAGAGGGATAATAACTTCCTGTTTTCTACTGGTGATGCCTCTCCCTATGCATCCCAGTATCCCCCCAGCTCTACTTGCTACCCTCTCACATTGCTTGCCCACCTTAGGTCATCTGATATGTCTACCCCAGGTCCCTTTCCATTTTGTTGTTGTAGTATCTCACCCCATTGTGTACTCTTCCCCAGGGTTTTTGTTTCCCAGGTGCATTACCTTGCACTTCTTAGCATTGAATCTAAGCTGCCATACATTTGACCATTCCTCTAACCTTGCCAAGTCCCTTCTCATCCTTTCCACCCACCCTGTGCATCAACTCTGTTGCAGATCTTTGTGTCATCTGTAAAGAGACATTTCTTCTTCCAGTCCTTCTGCAATGTCGCTTATAAAGACATTGAAGAGGACCGGTCCCATACTGAACCTCATGTACCCCACTAGTGTTTCCTTTCTTCTGAGTGACTCCATTTACTATTACTCTCTGTGTCCTATTCTCCAGCCAATTCTTTACCCAGGCTGTCATCTTGGGACCCACTCCCAGGCTGGCTAACTTGTATATTAATCTTTTGTGTGGGACTGTGTCAAATGCCTTGCTAAAGTCTAGGTAGGCCATGTCCACAGCCCCTCCCTGATCAACTACTTTGGTCACCCAGTCAAAGAAATCTATCAGATTCATCTGGCATGACCTTCCCACTGTGAATCCATGCTGCCTTGGGTCCTGTGCCCCTCTGGCCTCTAGATACTCAACAATTCTTTCCTTCAGAAGTGATTCCATCATTTTCCCTACCACTGAGGTTAAACTAACAGGTCTGTAGTTTCCTGCTTCTGCCTTGCTCCCACTTTGTGGGAATCACATCTGCCTCCTCCAGTCCTTGGGTACTACCCCATCCTCCCATGATTTGTTAAAAGGGTAGTCAGTGGTGTCACTAGTTCTACCCTTAGTTCTTTTAGAATTCTGGGATGAATCTCATCAGGCCCAATTGCTTTGTCCACCTTCAGTTTTAAGAGTTCTTTCAGAACCCTTTCTTCTGTAAATGGGCTGGTATCAACTTCTGTATCCAGAGTGTTTCTACTGTTTGTTTTAGGTACCTCCCCTTCATTTGTAAATACTGAGCAAAAATATTTGTTTAGTATCTCTGCCTTTTCACAGTCTCCCCTGCCCACCCTCCTCCCTTTATTAAGCCTCACTATCCCTCCTTGGTCTTCCTTCGCCCCTGATGTACCTATAAAAGGTTTTATCCCCCTTCTTAACTGAGTTGGCTATCTTTTCCTCAGTTTGGGCCTTTGCTGTTCTGACTGCCTTCCCAGCCTCCTTTTGCTTTAACTGATACAGTTCTCTGTCCTGCTCCTTCTGCGATTCCTTGTACTTCCTGAATGCTTTCTTTTTCTCTTGAACCTTCACTGCCACTTCCTTTGAGAACCATAGTGGTTTCTTACATCATTTTGTTTTGTTTATTTGCTTCACAAAAAGGCTCATTACCTCTGTGATGGCAGTTTTTATTATTCCCCATTGTTCTTCCACCCCTCCTTCCTGCCCATTTGCTAGTGCATTCCTTAGGCATTCACCCATTTTGGCAAAGTCAGCCCTCCTAAAGTCCAGTACTTTTGTCTTTGTATGGCTTGACTCTATTGCTGTGTTTATTGTGAACCATACTGTTCGATGGTCGCTAGTTCCCAGATGGCTACCCACTTCTACATCTGTGATCCTCTCCATCTCCATTTGAGAGAATCAAGTCTAATATTGCTCCCTCGAGTGGGCTCCAGTACTAGTTGTCTAAGGCATGCCCTGTAGGGCATCTAGAATAACTGCACCTTTGAAGTGGCAGCTGCAAATGCACTCCAGTTAACATCTGGCATATTCAGATCACCGTCAGCAATATCTCCCTTTTTCTGCCATTCTAAGTATACTTTCTATCATTTCCTTTGTCCATTTCCTCCCCTGAGAAGGGATTCAGATACAACCCTCTGCGGATTGTGGTGCCATTGCCTGTCTCCAAATTTACCCACAGTGCTTCTTCTCTCCCTGTTTACCCTTTTGTTCTGTTGCTTTTATTCCTTCCCTATGTAAAGAGCTACTCCTCCTCCTCTTTTACCCTCCCTGTCCTTCCTGTAGATAGTGTATCCTGGTATGTTTATGTCCCAGTCATGGTTTTGTGTGTACCATGTTTCTGTGACTACTACGATATCAGATGTTCCTCCTCCATCAAGGCCACTAATTCAGGAAGCTTGTTACCCAGACTACGGCATTGGTACTCATTGCTCTCCATTTTTGATGGCTTTACCTTCTGTTGCAGCATCCCCACTGACCATTCTACCTTGTCTTTTCTCATTTAGTACCCTGTTTTGTAGGAGAGGCTGGGATTTTCCTGCTGCTTGTCAGTGCCTCCCCTTTGACTAGTTTAAAAGCTCCAATGAAGCATTTAAACCGATTGCTGAAAAGACTTGTTCCCTTCCTGGACAGATGCAGACCATCCTGCCAGTATAGGCTGGTGTCCCTCCAGGTGGAACCCCAGTCCCCAATGAAGCCAAACCCTGTGCTCCATACCATTTTTCAACCATTCATTAAACTGCATGGTGCTAATTACCTCGCCTCCTCCATGCCTTTGACAGGCAGCATCTCTGAGAAGGATACTGTGTGTGCTACTTGTCTTAGGCCCTCTCCAACTCTGCAATGTCCTCCTGCACTGCTCTAATCTCATGATGAGCCAAGTCATTTGTCCCTAGGTGGACAATTACATCCAGCTCAGACTCCCTTGCAGCTGTTCTCGTGATCCTGAGGATGCGCTTCCTGTCCCTCCAAGCCATGGCACCAGGCAGGCACCTTACTTCAGTTTTCCCAGCTCCCCCCAGTTCTATACCCCTAATAATTGAGTCCCCCACTAGGAGCTGCTTCCTTTCCCTGTGGTGTCCTCTGCCTCCTTCCTGTGGGCCTCCCTTGTGACAGTTGTCATCAGTCTTCTCTGCAGGTGCATCCATAGGGGAGCTATGCTCCCCCAGAATGGTGTATGGATTGTGGGTGGAACAATTGACTGGGTGTCCTCTGTTCACCATCCTCACCTCCCTGAGCCCACTGTGGTCCGACTGCTGTGCTTTCTTCGCAACCTCTGAGGTAGTGGTGGTGACACTAGTGCTCCCTGGATGGGGAGGTTCCCTTTCTACTGTCCAGTGTGGCCTGGGGGAAGGTTTCCTTTCTACTGTCCAGTGCAGCCTGAAGACGGGCAACTTCCTCCCTCAGGGCAGATAGTTGTCTGCAAATAGGGCAGCATCTCAGCCTCCAGAAAGACTCCTGGAAGACTGCTGCCCCACAGCCATTACATTGGAAGGCTGGGGGGATACTGGGATGCCTAGGAAGAGGCATCAATAGTAGAAAGCAGGAAGTTGTTATCCCTCTGTGCAGACAGTTGGTGAGACCCCATCTGGAATACTGTGTGCAGTTCTGGAGACCCCATCTCCACAAAGACATAGACAGAGTGGAGGCTGTCCAGAGGAGGGCAACTAAAATGGTGCAGGGTCTGCACCAAAGACATATGAAGAAAGACTAAAGGAGTTAATATGTATACCCTTGAGGAAAGAAGGATAGAGGGGACATGATAGAAACTTTCAAGTACCTCAAGGGAATAAACAAAGTCCAAGAGGGTAGCATCTTCCAGAAAAAGAGATGTGCAAGAACAAGGGGGCACAATTTGAAGGTAGAAGGGGAAAACTCAGAGGTAATGTGAGGAAGTATTTTTTCACTGAGAGGGTTGTGGATGCATGGAACAGCCTCCCTGAGGAGGTCATGGAGTCAAGAACAGTGGGGGACTTCAAGAATGCATGGGACAGGCATAAGGCAGTCCTAGTGGGGGGTAGGAGGAAGTAAGCTGTTGGTTAACTAGGATCTGCAGCTTATCTGTTAGGTAGGAAAATGGGCAGACTAGGTGGGCCAAGCGGTCCTTATCTGCCATGAAATTCTATGTTTCTATGTTTCTATTGCACTACTCCCCACATGTTTATCTTCTTTTTTTGTTTGTTTGTATTGTGTGTGTGTGTGTGTGTGTGTGTGTGTGTGTGTGTGTGCGCACGCGTGTGTGATTGGTTATATAGAAATATATATATTATACAATGTGTATGCTTATATTGTCAGTGCAGTGTGCTAGAGAGGATATGACAGTGATATGCACCTTTCACTCTTGAGGAAATGATGTCAGAACCTCAGGTATAAAGGAACTATTTCCAGGGTGGGTGGGGTGAGGGGTGGGAAGGGGTTGGGCCTAAACTGCTGCCCTCACAAAACAATCAGCTAAAAGCTCTCACCCACCGCTGCAATGAGTGCCTTCCTGTCAGCAAGATACCCTACACAACAATTTGACAGAGAAAATACCCTGCTAATCAAACAGAGAAAAATCCAGACATCCAAATCAGACACAGGTAAACCTCTCCAGCCCCAAAACAGCCTGGTGGTTTGTTAGCTACAAAGGAAAATCAAATATGCAGTTATTTCAGCCCTTCTGAAGATGCTGACAAGATAAGCAGTTTTGAAAACCCCCTTTCTGAATTAAAAACTAAAATAATTAAACACAAAGCAATACCACTGTAAAAGTGAGGAAAACTTCTCTCAGATGTAAGCAAGAGAGAGAGAGAGATTAGTTACAGATATTTAGTCCAATATAGTATATCCCATGCAGCTTCTCAGTTGTTTCAAAGCACACCCAGTACACAACTTGGAAGAAGATGGACTTCTGTCTCAAACAGGATCACACCAGTAGTTTATAGTAATTGAACAATGCTGAAATGGTCAAGCTAGACAATTGGCTGTGATGCAGGCCTCTGACTTGTGAAGACAATTTCCCCCACCTCAGGCTATGTCTGGCATCCAATTACAAACTGCAGCCTTTGCTATTTTAAATCACACAACCCTACCAAATGTTGCAAAATATATTGATGCAGATTGTCACGGAATTCTAGTAATCAGTCCTGTTAGCCACAAAGGAAAATCAAATATGCAGTTATTTCAGCCCTTCTGAAGATGCTGACAAGATAAGCAGTTTTGAAACCCCCCTTCCTGAATTAAAAACTAAAATAATTAAACACAAAACAATACCACTGTAAAAGTGAGGAAAACTTCTCTCAGATGTAAGCAAGAGAGAAAGATTAGTTACAGATCTTTAGTCCAATATAGTATATCCCACGCAGCTTCTCAGTTGTTTCAAAGCACACCCAGTACACAACTTGGAAGAAGATGGACTTCTGTCTCAAACAGGATCACACCAGTAGTTTATAGTAATTTAACAATGCTGAAATGGTCAAGCTAGACAATTGGCTGTGATGCAGGCCTCTGACTTGTGAGTCGAAGTTATCATTCAAAGTTATCATTCATCTAATCGACCACTTGAGCCAAGTGGAAATATATCAGGAAAACAACGAGCTTCTAGAGTAGCCTCCTATATACTTACAGGATTGCCCTCCACTTGCTTCATTTGATATAAATCAATGTTATCCATTACTGGGTCTTTGCCATGCAATGGGTGTATGGTGAATTGCTCATATACATTGTGTGTAGTTGCGATGTCAACTTTCTCCAGTATTGCTTTGTCAGAGTTCTCTGCGGCAATATCTGTAGAAAGACCACCAAATGCATCAATGTTAATGTCAGCATAAAAACAATTATGCTCTTTCAGGTATTGCAAAGCATGCTTTACCTTGTCTACATTGACTATGTCCTGCCATATTGTTTTTGCCTTTGTTGGTACATCATTTACCAAGATGACTACACTATTGTCCTGAGAAATAGTGCTGACATTTTCTTGCAAAGGTAAAGGCAAGTAGACAACAGAACCTTTGAGAGAGTGTACCAGTTCTTTGTTCGGTAGGTCTCGCGTCTTTGTGTTCAGTCTGATGATTGTTTGAAATGGCTTCATGGTCTGAATGAGAATACTTTCAAACAAGTTCAAGACTACTATCTCATCAGGAGTTGGTTCAACTTCCATTTTATTAAGTACAGACTGAGGAGGTAAACTGTCACTCTTAATCTTGTTATGACAGTAAGAACAGAGTGACACAGTTGCAACTTCTTCGAAGTCAGACTTTAAGAGAAGGTATGCATGGAGACGCGCCCACATAACATTCCAGCTTGAAATGCTTTGCAGTTCCACTGTGACACATAAGTGTTTGTAGAACAAGTATTCACATGATACACAGATTACATCGAATTTTTGTGTTTTGCTAATTTCAAATTTAGCAAACTCACGAACAAAATGTCTCAGATGGTGATCTTCTTGCACCAGTGATGTGTGGACTGTATTTGTTTGTTTGTGGATAGTAGCAGTAGATCTCAATCTATGGGCTCCTTGCAACTGTTTAATTGACTCCGTAAGTCCTTCCACATCTCCATCGTCGTGCAATGCTTGGAATTGCATGTAGTCTCGGATGACAGATCTTACTTAACATAACCTTTGTACAAATTTTTGGATGACAGAGTTATGCACTGCCAGCCTCTGAAGTGTTGGAATGTGCTGTCACAGTTCATGCTCTCTAAACTTGCAAGGGAGTGACCCATTAGGCCTTTGTGAGGCCAAATCTCACACTTGTCAATGGTGTGAAGCAGTGTATGTCGTTCAGATCTTTTGTGGTTAGAAATGTTGAGAGGAAACTTTGAATAGATATGATTGATTCTTTTCTAACATTACATGTGTTGTCATGCCCATTTCTTAGCTAACAACTTTGGATCATTTTCAACCTGTTCAACTTGATCGTCATTCTCCAAGTGAAGGGTTTCATTAGATAGAGCTAAGACATTCTGCACTTTTCCCTGTTCATCAATTGTGAAACTGATGTTTCTGTTGTGTGCATGGTATGTCTCTTCCAGAAGAATGCTTCTGAGTACTCTGAATGAAACCAGTCTTCTTGAAACACAACAGAGATATTTTGTCTGCTTAAGTGTTCAAAAAGACAATATTTTGTTTCTCATCTCCTCAATCTTTACATGCAATTTATCAATGGCTGACATCATTTCAGCTCATAATTAGGAACATATTGCTAGTGCCACATTGACAAATCATCTTACTCTTAAGCGCAGTTTCATCAATGAGATCTTAGTATGCAGTCTGTTCCCTTTGCATCTCACTATTTTCGAGGTCACATGTTCTTGCTCTATGGACAAGTTTTTGGAAAAAACTTGCCTTGCTGTGTTGTGCAGCAGCAGAACTCACACATCTAGCATTTTTTTTCTGTCTCACATGTTTATGCTTTGTTGATGATAGTGCTGGATGTTGTAACTGTGCTGTATTTCTAGGAAGGCTACTTGTAGTAGTTTTACTAGAGGAGGTTTTGTCTTTGTTTAAATGTGTATGTTTAATTATATGTCTACTTTCAACAGAAGACAATTTTTCTTGCCTCTGTCGACAAGTTTTACCTTTGGTTCTTACATGGCATGATGATGAACAAGCAGTACAGCTAGAACTTTCTCTTTGTGCTCAAGGTTTACAGCAAATGGCCATAATGAAAGAACTCAAGTATTTCTTTAATCTCTTTGGGCTTGTAGTCTCCTAAAAAGTAAAAGAAAATATAGAGTAGTGAGAAACATGTACCATATGGTAATAAAATACAAATACTGCATAAGGAATTGAGAACATAGTATAGTTACAAAAATCTATTTTATGCTAAGATTTGTATCACTTTGTTGTGCAAACATTTAGTTATTCTGTGCACTGCAGTGTCAACTGAATATTGGGTTAGATTGTAAAACGGTAATACTCAGAAAAAAATATGCATGGTGAGTTCATTGGTTGATGCACTTGGGTACTAGCAAGTTGAAAGTTGCGCAATTGTTAAATGTTAGTTGTTACATCTTTCCAGCCACTTATGTTAATATATTATAATTATGGGATAGGCAGGGTGCTATTACTCAATAGTGGTAATGATAGTGGCATGGGTGTGTATGAAGGCGCTAATGGTGTTAATAATCTTGAGTTTGAGGTATTATATTAGGTTTCTTGCTTGTTGTGATGACATATTTATATTTATGTGATGTGAATTGTGTGGGAAAGTGAAGATATAGAAAGTTGCATGAGTTTTAAATTGTCAATTTGACATTTTTTTGTCACGATCAAAGAATTTGTTGCCTCGTGACCGATCCTCCTGATCAAAGATGCCTCAACAAAGAATTTGTACTCTGCCAACAAAGAATGTGGAAATAACATCAAATGACAATAAAAGCTTGTTTAGCTAACTTAACATGGTAGACATGACTTGTTATGTATTAATAGACATGTGTGTATATAGTGTGGTGAGAATGTATTATTACAATTGAGTTTTTTACAACTACTCATGTTAAATTCCTGAAATGTCTAATTTTTCTCACAATCTAAGAAATTGTCAACTCATGAATGATCCTCGTGGTCAAAGTGAGTCACGGTCAAAGAATTCGCACGCTGGCGGTCAAAGATCATAAAAATGTGGGAATTATTTGCAAACTTTGTAAAAAATAGATATTAACACTATATTCCTTAGTTATGAATCCTAGAAATGCCCTCAGGGTTCACTGTGTTCCAGAACTATAAATCTACTGTTTTTCTCAACCTGACACACTCTGGGAATGAAGTCTCATGTTATTCTCACAATCAAAGATTTTGCATGCTCGTGGTAGATCCTGGTGGTCAAAATGAGTCGCGGTCAAAGAATTTGCACTGTCACGGTCAAAGATTGTAAAAATGCAGAAATTATTTGGAAACATTTTAAAAATAGATATTTACAATATATTCCTTAGTTATAAGTCCTAGAAACACCCTCGGGGTTTACTGTGTTCCAAAATTATAAAAAAAACACTGTTTTTCTCAAGCAGACACACCCTGACAACGAACTCTCACTTTATTCTTGCGATCAAAGATTTGCATGCTTGCGGTTGATCCCTCTGCTCAAACTGAGTTACGGTCAAAGAATTTGTATGGTCGTGGTCAAGATCATAAAAATGTGGGAATTATTTGTAAACGGTAAAATAGATATTGACACTATATTCCTTAGTTATGAGTCCTAGAAATGCCATCAGGGTTTACTCTGTTTCAGAGTTTTAAAATCTACTGTTTTTTCTCCAGCCAGACACACTCTCACAATGAAGTCTCGTGTTATTCTGTAATCAAAGATTTTGGACACTCGCAGATTGATCCTGATGAACAATGCAGTCATGGTCAAAGAATTTGCATGCTCGTGATCAAAGAAATGGCTAACTTTGTCATGTGGCTTTTCTGAGCCAATAGAATCAAAGAATAACATTCTGGGGCCATTTTAGACTCAATGCTCGAGCAGCAAACACTAGGAGATTACAGTGAGTGCTTTTACTAAGTTCAATTAAACTTGCTGAAACTTATGTTTTTTGTTACTTGGAGTAGGTATTTCACTTATTAACAAGTTAGGAAGGAATATGCCATGTTTACTGCTTTATTGTTACACTGTATATTTATTTTTTTGGTATAATGTGCAGGGTTTTCTTTCTGTCTGAAAGTTTCATTGCATTCTGTTCAGAAAACTGTTAAACATTTTGCTAATGCATGATATTTCCTCCATGTGTTTTAGTCACAGAACACTTCTAGAAATGCCATGTAAATAGCTTGTCAAGAGTTACAATTTTCCCAGGAAAAAAACTGCTAAGGAATTTTTTTAAAGGTTGTATTATGATATTTCTATATTTGAAAATAGTGTTAAAACCTGCTGATTGGGAGTTTTGTTAAATTTGTTACTCTTACAGTAATTGTTTGTGGCTGGAAATACTGCTTCAGGTTTAGTATTGGCTATGACAGTTTCCTATTTTTCTGTGACACTATTTGTCAACTTAACAGTTAGTGTCTAAAGCAGATGTACTGCATTTTAGTGGTGGGTTGCTTTGTGAGGATTATTTCATAATCTGACAATATTAGGAGTTTTTAGTTACATATGTGTGTGTTTTCCCAGTTGTGCAATGCTACCTCAGAAATAAATGTGTACTATCTAGGTTAATTTGATAGTACATTTGAATTGTTAAACCCAGACACATAGATATATTTTACTTAACATATAGAATAACAGTTATTCTTAGTAAGAATTGGTAACTGTTAAATTCTACTTCAGTTATGAGACTATTACAGGCTAATTAATATAGTAGAGTTGTAAACTGTTGTACATTATGTCTGTGAAGTACAAAGGTATGGTTCCACTCACCACCAAGCTGCTGGATGAGAAAGAGAGGGAATTTACTTTAATGGCCAGTCATTTAGACCAATGAACATTCGTGTTTTGGCAAGTCATAAACTGTGCAATGAGAAGACATTATTGTCCCAGTAAAACAAAAAGAATGTTTTATAAACATAATGCCAATAGAAAGAGGCTTTACATACATAACTAGATCTTTTAGGCTGTATGAGCCAATCTGGGAACAGGTTATTACTTGTGATTGTTTTGACTGTATTTATCTGAATGAAACAACTGAATACTGCTCATTGTGCTGATTAGACTTGGAAGTGCTTGGTAGTCAGACAGACGCAATTGTGATATTTCTGCATCTGAATTTTTGAGATTTGTCACTCAGCATGGCAGAAAAATGTACATTGACTGTATGGATAGCGGGATCAAGTTTGGAGAGAAGGGCAGCAGTGTTCAGTAGAGGTACTCATTTTGGCAATGATTTACATCTACCTGGATGCTCAGTGTCTTGGTTTGGGAAGGGTGGCATGAGGTGGGAGCAGCTCATGCCTATCATGTACCATTTGTTGGAGACACACCCAGAACCAGACATACTAGTTATACATCTCAGAAGTATTGATTTGGGGAACAAAGGGCAATTGATTTAATAGAAGCTGCACAGTCTAACTTGTAGCATTTTATCAGTATGTTGCCAGCTTGTAAAATTCTATATTCAGACATTACACAGCGCATGGTCAGGAAAAGTAAGGATTACTGTCCTGCACTTGAAAGATCATGCAGGAAGGTGAACATACAAATATCTGAATTCCTTCGTGTTATGGGAATGCATACCATTAGTCACCCCAAAATTACTTATGACAAATATTGGCTATATCTAAACAATGGTGTGCATCTCTCTAACACTGGTAATAAAATTTTTGTTGGGGACCTTCAACATGGTATCCTTACAGTTCTGTGATTGTGTACCTGTACAAGTGTGCCTTTCAAGTACATCACATATGCACTGACAAAACCGGTTCTTTTTAGAGCCAATATAAATGGTCAAAAAATAGAACATTTTACATTTTGCACATTGTTGTCTGTATGTTAGAGTATGAGTCTGAGGGAAACACAGATTGTGTGGTATGTTTCAGCAAACAGGTGTTACAATAATTGCTAACAGTTGATTGGTATTTGCATTTTTATTTGAGATTTTATGTGTGTTTTTGGGTGGGTTACGTGAGATATTGTTTGGGTGCTGCTGTGCAAATGGTGTTTTTCTGTGTTATCTGTCATGTGATATGGGGTGTGTGTACTGTAACTATTTAAACTTTTTTGTGATATTAATTTTTTGTAACGGTTGAGTATGGTTAGTTTAAAGAGGGAATGCATTCTCTGAGTATGGATAAGAATCTTATGTGTGTTTCTGAAGGTGAACTGCCAAGAAAGGGTTGGTTCTATGACATAAAACATGTATGCTATTGATGTACAATACAGTGTGGTGCTAGGGACATATTCACTGGGTAATTCAATGATTGCCTTTTTTTGTCAAAAATGTGGGTGTTGTTTGATAGTCCTGTAATACATTTTCGTTTTTTTTCAACAGATACATATATATAGCTTGAGATTTCCTGTGTATACTCTACTGTTAAGTAAGTATTATTCTTTTTTGCATTACCTATGCATTCAGCAGGTTACTACACTGATGCTAAAGTGAATAATGCTCTAGTATCATAGGATGTATTTTATGAGGTCCATTGTGTTGTCCACCGTTTGCTTATTGAGCTGTTAGAAAGTGACATAGACACTGCCAGCTCTCTGATTGCATCATTGCAATGGCAGGAGGGTAGATTAATGTACGATAGATGGTCAGCTTGAAAGAACTGTGAATTCAAGGTGCACCATTAGCTAACAGTATATTTGGCACCCTGAATTGGCATACTGATGTGGTGACATTTTTGACTGTAACTTACTGAGGCCTCTAAGGTGTTTATTGTGTAATGTGCCACATTTCTACAACTGCTATGTCAGTGTGAGCATCAAAAATTAGATTTCTTACTTTTAGCTTTGGCTGCTTGCTCTTTGTAGTGCAGTATTTCTTGCTACTACTGTGACTTTCACCTTTGGTTGTTCATTTGCAAAGTTTCAAGTTGTATTAATGTCTTGTTGAGTTTCAGGCACTTCATCGGCTCTTCACTACTGGCTGTCCATTAGCTGCAAGAAACTGATTAAAAAACAGTGCAATAAATATTTTAACATTCAAATAGTGCTTGTGTCTGTGTCAGCTGGTGGGGAGAGTAAGTGTAACCATGATGACCTCTGATGTTGCTGACTGGCTGCTATTGCCTGTCTGCAAAAAAATGAAAAAGATTTTCAACACTGTGTCTATGTGTGTGGTGGCCGGGGGGGGGGGATTGTGAGTGTAAACAGGATGTGTAGAAGACAACAACAAAAAAATGAGGTGGAGGAAGTACTTGTTTTACATATAAGGAAATAAAAAATGTACTATGGAAAGTTACAAAAATAAATATTTTTTTATAAAACATCTCACACAGTGACCATTTTGAAAGTGCAATAATACCCTACAGGGTGGTCAGTCAGGTGTAATTACACCCCTAGGTGGTGTGGTGTTCTCCAGGTTTTTCCACCATGTCAGGTATTAACATTTGGTCATAGCACTATCTCTGTTGTGTAGGGAATAGTGGGAAGTACCTTCAGTGTACCTGCATGGTGCACAGCTCTTTGGTCTGCGCTATGATACTATGTAGTCAGTATATGAATAATACAGCTTACATAATTGTAAAATAGATACTACCGCAGGTGTGAATGCAGGTGTGAAAATTTATTACTATACTATTTTGTTACTGTCGGGAAGGGGGGCACATATATGCCTTTTAATAATAGAATCATCGTTACTTCAGAATATATTAGTTATTACACATATCTCATTTTGAGTGTTAAGAAAGAGAAGCAGGTGTAAGATACAGCACTATTAATGTTATGTCTAATTATGTTTTCTGATATGTCTTTTTTTTACAGATAGACAATGTGGAAATCCTGGAGTGACAGAGAGGTGCTGGCCGGTCAGGTTGTTGGGGAGCATGAGATGCATGCATCGTCATGCGTATACTAACCTCAGCCTGACACACACATGGGGCAAGGTAGGTCTTTATTTGATTGGGAGTTCAGTATTTATTTCCATGCCTATAGATGTGATCAATGACAACTCTGGGTTATGTATCATATTAATTAAATAAATTGATCCTTGGTGGTACAGTGGACCTTACACACCCTAATTGCGGTCTTCTGTATACTACAAATAAAATAAACATTTCCTTGCAAGTAAAGTAGAATGGCTGCCAAGCTGGACCATGGGCATAGTTAAAGAAAACCCTGGTGGCCCAGCTGTACCCCCTTCTCCAGTCCTTTTACAGTATCTGCAATTGGGCTTGGAAGCATCTGCAGTGGATTGCTGGGATAACTGTTTTTTTACAAAACATTCTATCAGTCTGGGAACAGTCCATTAGAGCACTATGGATATATTTATTATATTTTTATTAAACATATGCATGATTGGGCTGGGTATAGAGTACTGGAGTTGAAGAGATAGATATTATTACTTATTTAGTTTTATACATATTACTGTTTTGGGTACTGGGGTGCTTTGCCGGTGAGGTGAGGGGTGTTAGACTCTGACGGCTAAAGACTGGCTGGGTGCCAGGTGTAAGTCACCAGGGCTGGTACACCTCTGCACAATGGGGCCATTATTACAAGCAAATAACCCCATTTGTGGCTTGTGTGTATTATGGGCCCATGTCTATATTCATCACTGAATATCGTGGTTCTTCCACGTCTCGTGAATCAGTAGTTGTGTTAGTGCATCCCCCTGCTACTGTCTTGTCACTTGTGGTGTTGCAGTGTCATTCCAGGATGTACAATGCAGGTGGGCATGATAGCATATTGAGTGGTACTGAACCATGGCACTACACTGTTGAATATCACCCAGGACATGATACTGCACTTTTCAGTTATGCTGCATCCAGGCTTGCACTCCTCCCGGGCACAGTGTGGATATCCAGAACATGGTGTTATTGAAGTGTGATGAGACACATTTGATGTCAGCACTGTTAACAGATGTAGATGTATATATGGAAGATCTCCCATAAAATAAAATAAAAAATAGTTTGATATTTATATATATATTTGTAACACAAATGTTTTTACTTAATATATACCTAGAGTGTATTGTGCTATGTAAGAACATGGAATAAAGAGTGTCTCTTGTTCTTGTTTGGTGCAACTGGTTCATTAGATGGAGTTGGTGTTTGACCTTGTGCACAATGTTAACCACTTCCCCCACATGTCTACATTATAGCACTGCTGCAAAGCATGTGAGCTATTATTACTTTCATATGTGATAAACTGTGCATATGAGTCCATATTGTTAGAGCTTGTGAATTAGTGGTGAGGTTGTGGCCTTTGTAAACTTATCAATTTTTGTGTTACACAAAACATTTAGCATACTTTTCTCTTTTTTTTCCCTCAGGTTAGTCGCGCCTTGGGAAGATAGGAGATGGCAAAATCTCTAGATGAGTGTTGCAGGAAGTGGAAGATCACCCGCTAGACCTTATTAAGGCAAAGGCAGCGGTGGGTAATATGCGAAGGAGTGTCCAGGAGTGGTATAATATAGTCTATGCTATGTGGGAGGATGCAGGGAAACCGGAATTCAGTGATCATCATCACACCTGTGAGTACATCTTAGTAACTGTTGTGATGCTAATATACAGGCTCCTGTGCTGTATCTATTATTTGTAAGTGTGTGACTAAGAAGGTTGTTTTATTTTGAATTTAAATGAAGCATTCACATTTTTGACAATTTCAAAGCAAATGATATGTTGTATTATACTTATGGAAAGTAGTGATATGTAAAGAAAGAGTATGTCACAATAACTGTTAAGTAATTATGAACTGAGGACTGTATTTGTGGTGAAACTGTATTTTAGCTAACAGGCAAGAGGAAACATCTTTACTTCTCTGAAAGCCGATAATGAGACTTGCCTGGTAGTATGGTAATGTATGAAATCTTGAAGATATCACATGAAGTAACATTTAAATGCTCTCAATATATTATTTAGAAACACAGGAAGATGTAATTTGCATTTAGGCATGTATTAGAAGAGTACAGTAGGAGACAGTCTGAGTCATACTGTATGTTTTCACAGTATTCATAGTTACGCTCAAAGAGAGTGTTCTTTAAATATTGAAGTTCTGTGCATTCTTTAGACATCATAGATGGGGTATTGTGTGTTATATAGTAGTGCAGATGTATGTGATCATGTCACAGCTGTGGGTTGCTAGCTTATGTTAGTATGTAATGAACATTATGAAAGGGCAACACAGGACACTGAAAATAGGTTTGCAATTCTAGAACATCAGTACAGTACTTTGTATTGATGACTCATTGTATGGTAGCTATCTTGTACTGTAGTTTGAAACTGGTACTGTAGGGATAGACTGTAGCTTTGGGGTCTGCATGTGATCTTGAGTGGGCAAATTGCTTGATAGTGAGGATAGCAAAGAGAAGTGGTGCAGTCATTGTGCAAATCAAACTAATAAAACAATATAGTTATATTAATGTTAATGCTGAAATCGCTAAAGATCGTGATACACTTTTTTTCTCACTTAGCCACAACACCAACAGAACCTGCATCCTCCCATCATGTGCAGCTGCAACCACTTCCAGATGGTGCGGCTCAAGGGGCTCCAGTCGAGCAGCTCCTGGTGCTCGACTGTGCTGGTGAGTTTGAATAATGTACTGATGATGTATTTTAAGTCGATAGGTAGTATGTCTGTCATATGGCATGACAATACTTTGTGTAGCTCACTGTTACTGAAATTTATTCATGTATCTAGTTTGTATCATTTGATTACAAACATTATCATTAGATTGGGAATTCCTAGCAAGAGCAATTTTTTAGACTATATTATGTAGTAGGACAAATATTTCATGAGAAACTGTTTTGAGAAGAACTGCTTATTTATGTGTTTACTATAATGATTACTATAAAGCTGTTAAGGTGTTTTTTGTGAGTAAGAGAGTGTCACAATGTGTAAATTCAAGACCACATGATTGTACATAGCTGCTAATAATTCTAGTTACTGTACTAATTAATAGAGCAGATGTGTATACTGTAATGAAGTGAACACTACATAGTATTGTACTTGTCAAGACTGAGTATATTGTACGTGGCAGTGGTGATATATATATATATATATATATATATATATATATATATATATATATATATATATTTATATATACTGATATTAATATTGAGAAATGAGTCAATTGTTTTATTTTACTATGTTTTTACAGAGGATGAACCATCTGCAGAGGGTGCTGCTTGAGGAGAAGACTCCACAGAGGGTACAGAGATCATGGAGATAGAACCCTCTGTGGAGGTAATGCCAGAATCTCCAGCAGCAGGTCATCCTTCATCAGCTGCAGGTCCAGCTGGGCCTCCAGCTGAGGAATGTAAGTACTTTTTATTATCTTTGTGAGTTTCTTTTTTAAGAGCAGTACAAGGTGGTCAGTATACTAATTTTCACTGATGGTAGTAGTAGTGCAATTTATACACGACCCCAGGTGATATGTTCTTCTTGAAGTGCCACTGGGTCTTCCTATCATTAGTTATTAGAATATTTTCAGTCATGCTACGTTTTCCTGCTGCCTTTATTCATATCCCTGCACTCATCAGAACTGGTTGTGGTGGAGCCTGTTCTGTCTGCATTGATCGTATTTCTCCAGACCCCTTCACTCTACAACCTGAAGCTTCAACTGTGTACCACCCTTTGCTCCATTCCTTCTTTCCCTTGGTGTTACAGGATTAGTATTTCCTGTTGAAGCCTGGTGATCAGGCAGCGGGAAGCAGATATGTCTTTCATAAACTCATGACGTATGGTTCCTGGATTGCCTCCGATGATTTATTCTTCTCCCAGTTCAGTGATGGGTTAAGTAAGGAGCAGTCACACACAGACACACACAAAGTATAGAGGATTGACTTATTAAAGATTTAGACAGCAGTATTACATAAGACACTGGTATGTGGAATGACTGTGTAATGTTAAATCAACATACTAAATGTTATGTATCAGATATGAACATTTTTTTCTCTGGAGACTGTGCATGGAAAAAGCACAAGAAAAATGTTATTAAGGCTGTATACTGTATGTACTACATTCATAGCTATTCTTAGATGGTCAATGCTAAATGGCATGGTGAGTGTTCTCTTATGAAGTATGCAATAAGGAGACAGTATATGTTAATATGGTAAATCATCTTACTTGTCTGCCTGCTGGTGACCTGTGTGGCTTTTATCAATTTCGTATCTGCTTGTATATATTTCTCTTCAAGAAGTTGAATCACCTAGAGAACAGTGGATAGGTAAGTATGCAGAGCCAGGAGTATAAAATGATTTTTTCTCATCTTCATCTATCTTTCATTTACTGTTGAGCTACAGTAATTGTGTCTTTATCTCTGATATGTGTCACTAGAAACTGTTACAGTGACATTTTTAAACTATATTTTATGAGGTTGAGAAATGTGATGAGGTGTAAACAGATCACACAGTACTGCACTAATGATGTTCTTACAAAATGGTATGTCTCTACTAGTTGACGTATTGAGATGCAATGTCTCAGTTACGCCCATACCTTTACAGACATACACGAAATGGTGTCGAGAGGCATTAAGCAGGCATGGAGTGTGACAGTACAGTGTTGTGCTACTGAAATAAACTATATCTGTATAGTTGTGTCACGGGGTGTTGTGGTGCTTTAAATAGTGAAGTTTCCAATCTGGTGTCTTCTTGAACAAGTTTTCGAACAGAGTGAGTATGAATTTGTATAACTGACTGTGTACTGTGTTCATCATTATACACTTTATAATGACAATAGTACCACAGTGCACATGTGGTCCTACAAGACATCATTGTACAGTAGGGTGGTATAACTGCAAGTATGTACAGGTATTGATGTTTCATTATTGTACAACTTTTGTATATAATGCATATAGTCATTTATAAAGTGGTTTAATAAACACCATCACTAGGCACCTATTCTGGGGTTAACTGAATGTTTTTCTGGTGGAATATGTCTGTCATTGTTGTATCTGTAATGCTGAGGGTAGCTGTGTGTATAACAAACATAGATAACAGTATTTTTAAGTCAACACAGTTTTTTTTATTGAAGTATCATAGATGTGGATAAATCTGAGCTATTATATATATTAGAAACACAGACTTTTGTGTAGTCCATTTTCAGAAGACTGCAGAAGAGTTTCGTCTATTGACATGTGTATTCTTTCTTTTTCTTTTGTCTCCATAGGGCAGCTTGCCATTCTAGATACCATCAGCAGTACCCTCAGCCAGCTGCTTGAGACTGTGTGGAGTGGCAACAGGGCTGCTGCTGAACACACCCATGACACTGCAGCAAAACTTAATTATTTGGTTGATCAAACCAGGGAAATTATACAAGGGTGAAATAATTGACTTGCTGCAGTGTCATGGGCGTAGGGCATGTGGCCTTAGTTGCCACTGTGGGCTCGGCAGAGCAACAGGGGCCTCACCAAAGCGATTCAGTCACTACGGATTTGGAAGGGGCCTCTTTTGCTTCATTGGAGTCCACACACTGTCTCATGGTGTGGTTGGCTGAGAACCAGCTGGAGGCCACAGAAGCAATACACCAACTTCTACACCAGGACCTGCAGCATCTAGAGGATGACCAGCCCTCTGAAGTGCTTCAGCAAGACCTCCTCAAAGGTGCCCCTCCAACAACACCATCAACAACTGCTGCAGAAGAGGGGCAGCTAGCCACACCTACTCCCTATCAGCCTTCCACTTCCTCGCCACCGTCGTCTCCCCAAATCCCTACAGCCTGAATGGCCTCACCTCTCTGTCACTCCTGACCAGTTCTTGTAAATACTTTCGTTTAAAGAAATTATTATTTATTTATAGTTATATATCCCCTCACATTGGTTATTTATTTAGTGTGCAGGAACACTTTTATTTTATTTTACAAAACTTGTATTTAATGTATTATTTATTTATTTCCCTTCCTCCTAGCATGTGAGTGAAACACATACTTATTTTTGTATTTGGGTTTTTACATCTTTTGTAAATAAAAAGTTAATTTTTTTATACAAATTTTATATAAGGAATTATAGTTTTCCAAGAATTTGTTTGTCTCATTATTCTAGATATGTATGTAATGCAGTTATTGGGTACAGAGGTTCGAGGTAATAGCATGCCTGACAGTATAGTAAACATGACTGTCCCAGCAACTAAACAGTTGGTATTTAAGTAATATAGTGTTAATGTGGTGGTTTCCTTTTGGTTATAATTTTAGCATTACAGTAGGAGCCACACAGTACTACCTATTTCTGAAATTTCTGTGATTTCTTGACAAATGTCTTCTGCTTTCTGCATTTTAATAGTACGGGCAACAGAGAGAAACAGTGCAGAAATTTTGTGAGATATCTAGAAATAGGTGTCAATGTCTGTCAGTTGAATTGCATGATGCAATGCTGGTATGCAGAGATGGCCTCTCAAGCTGGGTAAGGTATTGTTTTAAAAAATATCATGTTACGCTTATATTATTTTTTTCAAGGTGTTCTGAGAGAAATAACATTTTGTATTTCTCAAAAAGTCAGAAAACTTATTGCAAAAACTGTTAATGCAAGAGTTAGGGTTTGTTGTAGCAACAAAGCAAGGAATTCGGCATTAGGTTTTAACCCAACTCCAGCCTCCCCAACACCACACCCCCCCCCACCCCATCCCCACTGACACACACACACACACACAGGCTGAAACATAGACACACACACACACACAACACACAACTATGGGAGCAGTACAAGGAAATAAAACCAATCACAGACAGACCCAATCTCCAAACACATAGACAGAGTGCAAGCTGTTCAGAGGAGGGTTAACAAAATGGTGCAGGTGTGCAGCAGAAAAGATATGAGGAGAGACTAAAGCAGCTTAACATTTATACCCTTGATGAAAGGAAGAGAGGGATACATGGTACAAAGTTTCAACTATCTCAAGAAAATTAAAAAGTAGAAAAGGATACCATTTTCAGAAAAGAGATGTGAAGAACAAAGGGCAAAAATTTTAAGATAGAGGGGGATGGCTCACAGGTAATGTTAAAGAGAAGCTTTTCCAGAGGGTTCTGGATGCGTGGAATGGCCTTCCTGAGGAGGTTGTGAGTAAGGAACAGTGGCAGAATTGTAGAATACATGTAAGAGACATAAGGCAGTTCTAGTGGGAGGTAGGAGGAAGTAACCTGTTGATTAACTAGAATCTGCAGCTATTGATGAGATATGAAATAGACAGTGTAGCTCTGGAAGCAGTACTTAACTGCTGTCAAATGCTATGTTTTTATGTATGCTTCTATCATGCATGCACATTCTGTAATTACTGCAGTATCTGCTATATGTCACTGCACTGTAGCAAGACCCTGTATATTCTTTTCTACACTGTTGGTGATCCTAAATGCTATCCGAGCAATATCAGGTCTGAACAGAACATGTTTTCAATTCTTGTGTGAGCAAGCATTCTCACCAGAGTTAGGGATTGTCAACTGTACCGTGATATATCCCTGCCCATGAGAAGCTAGGTGCCTGTATAGCCTACTGGTTAGTGTAATTACCTCTGAATTAGCTTGGTACATCTAGCAGACAAGACCTAAGTTTGATTCTCACAATCTCCACCTGCATACTCTGTGACTCTGAGTAAGTCAGTTAGTACCTAGTGCCTCCAGCTCTCCTGAAAACAGGAACTTGTCCCTAATTGGTGTCAGCCTGTTACCAAAGATTAAAACATATATGTATGTTTAGTCTTCTTTGGGAATTGATTAAGGCATCTCTCCTGGAAGAAGTTGTACATTATTTTGCTCCTTTCTTCTTGTATTTCTGGTTTTCTGAAAGATGCTGTGCTCTTTTACTTTAAGGGTATACATGTTTATCTGCTTTAGTCTCTCCTTATCTTTTCTGCTGCACATTCTGCACCATGTTGTTTACCCTCCTCTGAACAGCTTGCACTCCGACTTTGTGTTTCATGGAGATTGGGTCTGTCTGTGATTGGTTGTATTTCCTTGCACTGCCCCATAATTGTGTGTTGTGTGTGTGTGTGTGTGTGTGTGTGTGTGCTATGTTTCTGCCTGTGTGTGTGTGCCAGTGGGGATTGGGGTGGGGGTGGTGTGGTGTTGGGAGAAAGAGTTAGGGTTTAAAACCTAATTGAATTTCCTCACTTTTTGTCGCCACAACAAACCCTAACTTTGCATTAATGCAGTTTTTTGTAATAAATATATATCTATATCTATATCTATATCTATATCTATATCTATATCTATATCTATATCTATATCCATATCTATATATTTGTGAATGGGGCTGGGATACCAGGATACTATAACTAGGCAGACTTGAAGTTCTAGTGCATAAAAAGCACTGTGTTGGCACTTTATCATTTTATTTCTTCATAAAAATGATGTTTCGTACAGAAATAAAAAAGTCAAGCATTAGTCCATACTCTTTTCATCAGGTTCCTCAAAGACAAGTGCCTTGAAAGGCCAACATACTGCCCAGCAATGGCACACCTTCTGTCAGATAGCACCACTGTGTTTCTTTGGTCTTCCTTCACAGACACTCAGTAAATAAACAATATACAAAAGAAAACACTTCAGTATAAATAGCGAAAGTAAATGATTCTCAAAACAGAACTTCTCTCACTGCTAGTCAGAAAGCACTGACCCTATCTGATCTGTTACCTACTCAGGTAGTGCTATTTATCCCCACCCACCGGGGTCAGGTGACCTACCACATCATCAACTGGAACATTTCTTTAAATCCTTAATTAAAATAGACTTTAGACAGTAGATATACTGTAATACTGAAGGTAAAACACAAGCTACTATGATAACCAAATAACCAAAATACAGAAATACCCATTCCAAAAGCTTTTACTTTGGTGTTCATGTGGTCCAGAAAATGATTGACAGCAGCTTACTACAAAATAGGGCCACAAGGGGCCTCTACTTCCCTATAGGAGCTCTCATTATGTTGCCAGGAGTCCTGGAGGACAGACCTAACATGCTAACAAGAGGACCCAACTCCAGCTGCACAGGGAAATAACCAGGAAAGGTATTGCTTTCTGTACCATATAAGGGCTGCCTCTGGTAAATGTTTACTTTGAGCACTGGCAAAGCTACTTGTCCTACTACAATCACTGCATACAAATAAGCACCCACACAGCTTAAGAAATACAGACAAACGCTATAATAATATAATAGCGTTTAATATCAAACGTGCAACAAGAATATAAGAAATAGATGGTGGCTAAAATGAAATAAATTAACGTTTCACCTAGACTCTGCTAGGCTTCATTGCATTTCCAAACTTTTTTGATTGTGACATCAACCCTAACTGATGCACTAACAGAGTTTTTTGCAATGAATTTCCCTTCTTTTTGAGAAGGTGTAATGTAAGTGGCTAGAGGTATGTGTTTGTGGGAGTGTGGTTCCTCCGGGCTCTGTGCTCCGTTCACATTGCCCATTTTTTGCGTAATGGTATGTGTTTGTGGGAGCATGGGCCCTCTGATCCCTGCACTCCCACTTACACATAAATACAGAACCATACAGCAGACCCATAGTACTGAAAAGGAACTCTTGTAACACTTATTTGGCAATATCTCAGCAACCACAGCAACTATGGAAAAAATTCCACTGCAGTTGTGATCATGACTTCGAAACTTCCATGCGGGCTTAGTCCACCTAATGAAAAATCCGTGTCTTGAATCGTTTTCAAGATACGGGTGCCGAAAGTTGCCTCGGGCACCGCAATGTTATCCTATGGGAAATTTCTCAACTTTGGAATGCTGTAACTATGGGCCCATTTAATGTTTTAGGGACCAAACCATGAAAAGTCACATCTGTGAGACCAGGGCTTGTCACCATTCAAATGTCAGCCGAAAAGCACAATCCACTTTGGCACAATGAAGTGACAAAGAAAACAATACATGGTACAATGTTTTCGAGCAGTGTTGTCGTGATAACTTTAATGTGTTTGAGGCACTCCTATCACTGTAATGGGAATGGTTTTGAGCACAAAAATATGTTGCCAAGCCACCTTTTTTTATGTGCGAGGTAATTACAGCGCACACAAAAAATGGTTTTGTCCAACAAAATGGCAAAATCGTGGAAAAATGTTGAAAAGCATATTTCCAGGCTACCTGCACAGAAACTGATGCCAGGGTTATGTTCCTCAGGACCCGATGAGAAAAACACAAGTGTTGGTATTTATCAAGAGGCAGTATTTTTAGATTTAAAATGTTTTTGGTCTCTCACTAACTGAAAATAAGATGGCGGCAGGACAAAAACCAGTGTGCAAGTATGTTATTACAAGTCCAAAGCATGTCTCTATTAGCAGGGCCACAATGAAAGACCCCAGGCCTGAATCACTGAACGGTGAGGTACGCACTGCGCAGGGACAAACTGGGTGCATCCAGGTGGTGATGAGAAAGGGTTGCTACTGGGGAAGTTATTGATTGCCTAGAGGGAATTGTGTTTGATATTCTCCTCATTGTCCCCCTTCCCCAATAAATAAGGTACTGTTTGCATTTTATTCACTGTCACTGTGTTATTGAAAGAGTGCTGCTGGGGGGTGTGGATCTATAGTGTGGAAACTGTAATTTGTGTGGAGAAAGTAGTTTCAGGGCAGAGTACTATTTCCTAGGGGGTGGTAACCTGTTCTTTATCCACTGGATTCCCTTCCCATTACCCCAGTTGGAGGCAGTGCACCACACGAGCTGTCACTGAGGAACCCAGGCTGTCCCCCTCGGAGGTGTGTTCTGAACTTCCCTGAGGATCCCAGAGCAGCCAAGGTGGGTCAAAGGGCTGTTACAAGTGGAGGCACCACTGGGATTTGCTGCTCCCTAGATGTTACCCCTGAAACTGCAGTTTGAAAATTTTGGTACCCCCGTGTTGGGATAAATGAAATGTTGTTCCAGGAAGTAGAAGACTGGTGTTTGAAGGCCATGACCCCTAGAGGATGCTGCTGTTAAAGAATGAGACTGGTGGAGAGATAAAGAGTTTATTTTGGAAGTATTAGATGGGGCCCTGACAGAGTGTAGGAGGATGAAAATTCAAAGGTGATAAAGGACCCCAGCACTGGGCTTGGGGATTTAATAATAGAAATGGACAAGGACTTAGGTCCTGTTGATATACCCCTACTGTGACATGAGAAGGGCTTCAGGAGACATGGATGGTGTTGAAGAAAGAGAGTCAGGCTAGTCCACCACCTGGTAATCCACCCCCAAGAGCCCCTTGCCCCGTGACCAAGGGAGTTTTGAAGCTAAACTGGATTCCCTGCTCGCTAGTGAAGGGAAGTCCTTGAAAGACCTTTAGGCTATGTTCCTGGAAGGGTGGCCCTCTCCTATAGTGTTGCCCAGTGTGGTGACCCCCTATGTAATGGCACCATACGAGCAGCATAAACGGGTGTGCACCTTCTCAGGGTCAATCCCCATGCCAACTGGGGAAGAAGACTTTGAATCCTGGATAAGTCAGGCCACCCAAATAGTCCAAGTCTGGAGGTGTTCAGATGAGGAAAAATGTAAGAGGATTGTTGAAAGCTTAAAAGGCATGGCTCTGGATGTGATTCAGTCTCTACGGGCCTGCCAGCCTAACTGTACCACAGATGACCATGTGGCAATTCTGAAAAGCACCTTTGGGGTTGTGAAAAAGAGAGATGCCATCCTGTTTCAATTGTGGGGCACCATGTCACAACATGGCAAAACATTGTCGCAGTACGTTACCAAGATGGAGGCCATGGTGCGCAAGTTTGCAGAGGATGGTGGAGATTCCCCAGAGCAAGTAGCTAAAATGAGACTTGACCAGATCCTTAAGGGGGCTGTGCACTCCCGACTGACTCTAATCTCCCTCAGATTAAGGGATTGAAAACCAACCCACCCCCATCTTTTAAGCAGCTGTTGGATGATGTGAAGGAGGAGGATGCCCAGGGAGATGTCGTTGACTCACTGCAGATGCCCGCAACTACCAGTGCCGCCTGTGACCCCAAGCTACAAACCCTGTAGAACTGCCTTGCTCCTTGGAGCTGGGAAATGTGTTGAAAGAGTTGAGAGATTGTGTGAAGGACTTCAAGGAATGATAGAAACACCTCCCACCCCTACTATGGCTGAGTTCAGAGAAATAAAAGACTGTGTGAAGGCCTTGCAGCTGGCATTGGAGTCTCAGCCCCTGCAAAGCGTTGTTGCATCCAAGCCTAGGTGGCAGTCTGTTCAATATGATGCCCCCAGGCCTAGGGCCTCAATATCCCCAGGCTTCGAGAGGGCTGGTTCTATTTCAAATGCGGACAAGATGGCCATACCCGAAGTAGTTGCCTCAGTGCAGAAAATCCCCAGCTAGTGGCCAAAAATAAAGGTAAATGGATCAGGAAATGCCAGTGGGGACCAGTAAGGAGCACCTGGGCCCCAGCCATTGCATTGCTCCACCAAGTGGACTGACACCCAAATTCCCCCACCAGCCAGGTGCTACCCAGCCCGATTGGCCCCTCGGCTGACGCAGAAATCTTGCTGGAGGGAGTGCTTGTTTACTCTACTGGATAGCGGTTCACAGGTCACCATCATTCACCAGACTTTCTATGACAGACATTTGAAGCATTGCCCTCCTACCCCTGTCTGGGTTGTCACTGTGAAGGATAGATAGTTCAAATTACCCTATGATGGTTATTGCCTAGTACAAATAGCTTTTATCTCAAAGGGCCCTGAAGTACACCTACCATTGAGACTTTGGCTTTGATATGCCCAGAGCCATAGGATGACTGACACACCAGTATTAATTGGGACAAATGCTGATATGTCTGGGTGGCTGGCAAAGATGTGTACGAAAGAGGTGGGACTGATGAGCTAGAGAACCTCTGGTAAAAGCTGTGATAAAGAAAGTAGGCTTGGCTGTGGAAAGTGTGAAAGCAAATGTGGAGGAGAGTGGCATAGTGTGCAGTGGATGGAAAAGAGTAGATTCTGCCTCCAAGTTCAGAGTGTCGAGTTGTGGGAATTGTGCAGTTTGCTCAGCCACCCCAAGGACATGCCTTCATCATTGCCACCTTGCCGCCTGACAGTTTACCAGAGGGACTACTGGTGCAAAGAGAGTGTTGTTCCTCCGGATACACCATGGGCCAGGGGCGGTTATGGTGTGGGTCTGAAATGAATCAGGAAACCCAGAGTCATCTGAAAGGATCAAGTGTTGGCAAGCATCTACCAGTGTTACAGTGCAATTGCAGTGAACCCGATGCTAGCCACAGAAGAAGAGATAGCTCTACATTTGTTTGAGTTTGGTGATTCCCCTATGCCCACTAGTTACCATTGGAGCCTAAGTCAAAAATTGCCAAAGGTCTTCTCACTACATGAGTGGGACATGGGGTGTGTGGAAGGTGAAGAGCATCGGATTTGCTTGATGGATGAGAGGCCTTTCCAAGAGGTTTCTGAGGCTGGCCTGGTGACACCTGCTGGAATTATTGGATGCCAGCATAATAACAGAGTCCCGGAGCCCTTATTCATCCCCCATTGTAGTGGCCCAGCAGAAGAGTGGAGTATGGAGGATGCATAGACTATCGATGCTAAACAAGAAGACAATCCGGACCAGTACACTATGCCCTGGGTGGAAGACGCCTGGCCAGCCTGCCCGGAGTCAGTGGTTCTTCATGTTGATCTCTGGAGTGGCTATTATCAAATCCCCATGGTGGAGGAGGACAAAGAAAACTGCTTTTTATTTGCCCATTGGGGTTCTCCCAGTTTGGGCGCATGCCGCAGGGACTATCTGGAGCACTGGCCACTTTCCAGCACTTGATGGAGAAGGCTGTGGGATATGAACTTGTTTGAAGTTATTGTCTACCTAGATGACTTGATCATATTCGGTCACATCCTGGAAGAACACAAGACCCAGTTAATGAAGGCCCTAGATCGACTGGAGGAGTTTGGCCTAAAGGTATCAACTGACAGGTGCCAGTTCTGCCAACCAGCACTAAAGTATGTAGGAACATCATCTCAGCAGAGGGTATGCAAACTGATCCAGCTAAAGTGGAGACCCTCACCACCTGGCCTTGGCCTACCAACTTAATTGCCCTGCAATCCTTTTTGGGGTTCTATGGCTACTACCATTGCTTCATAAAGGAATACTCAATAGTGGTACACTCACTTAATGATTTGATGCAAGGTTATCCCCCAACAAACCAGAAAAAGAGAGCCCCAGGATCCAGGACAAACTTGGCAAAGGAATACTTGCGAGTTGGTGAACCTTTTGGAGAACAGTGGACCCCTGAGTGCGAAGCTGCTTTCTGGGAGATTATTCAGAGATTAAGTGAGGCCCCTGTTTTGGCATTTGCTGACCCTAACAAACCTTATGTTCTCCACACTGATGCCAGTCTAAATGACTTGGGAGCTGTGTTGTACCAGGAGTATCCCAGAGGGCATCGGCCAGTGGGATTCACTAGCCATAGTTTGACACCTTCTGAAAGGAACTACCAGGTGCATTAACTGGAATTCTTGGCATTATAGTGGGCCATGACAGACAAGTTCCATGAATATCTGTATGGGGTTCCTTTTACGGTCATAACAGATAACAATTCCCTGACTTATGTCACCACGACAGCTAAACTGGATGTTGCAGGGCACAGATGGCTATCTGCCCTTTCAACCTACAATTTCAGTCTTGAATATCGAAGTGGGCAGACTAAGGCAGACGCTAATGCCTTGTCAAGACACCCACATGGTGACACCCATGACCCCCCCCAGTTCAAATTGAGGGTGCTGTGGTTCAAGTGTTGTGTTCCAAGTTTGTCTTGCCTGTGGAAAACTTTGTGAACACTACTGAGCTATAGATATGCTGGGGTCCTCCCAAAGCTATCCCACCAGCATATTTGAATTTCACAGGACTGGACATGTCTTCACTGCCTCAACCCAGTAAGCATGAACCACGGCAGGCACAGAGAGATGACCCTGCCATCCAAGACCTAATCTGGGACCTTGAAAGAGACATTCAGCTGACCACGTGCACAGCCATCACCCTGACATCAAACACCTGTTGAGAGAATGGGGAAAGCGACTTCTACTAGATGGACTGCTACTGTGAAAGGCACATAACAAAGACAACCCTGGACATTCCAGGCTTCAGCTGGTACTGCTACAGGGGTACCGTGGTATAGTCCTAAAGTCCCTGCACGATGACATGGGTCACCTGGGTTATGAACGCATCCTAGATCTGTGTGGAGCATGGTTTCACTGGTCCCACATGAAAACTGAGGTAGAAAACATTGTAAAAGCTGCCTGTGGTGCATACAGAGGACAACCCTGCCCAAGCGAGCTGCCACCCTAGTCAACATTAATACCAGTGGGCCCCTCGACCTAGTCTGCATGGATTTTTTGTCCTTAGAGCCTGACAGAAAAAAACACTGCTAATATTCTGGTTATTACTAATCACTATACCAGATATGCCCAAGCATTTCCACCAAAGATCAAAAGGCTAGCACTGTGGTCAAAGTACTGCAGCAGTTTGTGCAGCACTTAGGCATCCCAAAGAGAGTTCACTCTGATCAAGGCCAAGATTTTGAAAGTCGATCTGAAAGAGTTCTGGCCACATACGGTATAAAGTCTCACACCACACATTACTACCCCAAGGGAAACCCTCAACCCACGTGCTTCAACCGAACTCTGCTGAACATGTTGGGAACCCTGGACCCAGCCGACAAAGCAAACTGGTGTCAGAAAGTAAGCTATCTGATGCATGTGTACAATTGCACCAAGAATAATGCCACCCAACACAGTCTTTTCTAACTCATGTTTGGTCGTGAAGCTTGGCTGCCCATTGATCTTTGTTTTGGTGTGTCCTCTGATGGCATGTCCCACAGAACCAATCTGGAGTATACCCATCAGTTAAGACAGCAACTTAAAAAAGCATACCAGCTAGTCTCTGAAGCAGCAGCTTGCAGTAACCAGCAAAGGTAATAACCGAGTCCATAAACAAGAGTTGCAAGTGGGGGATTGTGTTCTGCTTCCAGTCTTGGGGTTGCAAGGCAAACACAAGCTTGAAGATTAGTGGGCCCCAGAAAGTTACATTGTGGTTGAGAAACTGGTGGAATTGCCAATGTTTTGAATCAAACAAGAGCAAGGCCAGGGTCTAGGAAAGGCTGTTCACCGAAATCACCTTCTCCCCATCGGTGAGATTATGCCTGACCCTGTCCCTGGTCCTAAAATTCCAGTTGCAAGATGGCCCATGACATGTAGTCAAACTGCTCAGAAAAGATGGCAAAGCCCAAACCTATCCATGCCTCTCAAAAAGAACACATTGAACCTGAATGCTGGTTCGACTGCACTTTCTGAGAGGCTCCACAGAAGTGATCCTACTGCAGATATGTCTCCCGAGAGGACCACATTGAACCTAAACAGAGGTCCAACTGAGCCTCATGAGAGGCCTGCCAGCAGTTCTTCTAAGGAAAGTGAGGCTGAGGATTTTGTACTTTGTCCTTGTGAGCCACATTCCGAGCTACCCCAGTCCTTGTGGGAATGGTACTGTCAAAATTCATCTCCATCCACCAGTACCAACCTTCCAGACTTTCTGTTTTCTTTGAATCAAAATGTCATGCCTTTCATTCCTGAGAAGAGGCCTGTCGTCCCTATGCCAGACCCTAATTTGGAGATTGAAATGGACAATGAAAATGATTGGGGCCCCACCAAATCTGTGGTTGATGCACCAGCCACCCCTTGCCCTGCCTTTATCCCAGTCCCAGCCCCTGAGCAGAATCAAGATAGTGTAGCTTGACCTGACCAGGCCCCAGGGTGGACTGTAAAATCTAGCCAGGTGGGATTGGCTATTATTCCTGGGGAGATTCCCATACCCAACACAGCTTTGCCTAGGAGATCGGCAAGACAGCCAGGCCCATTGTTAAACTTAAACTTACGTATGCTATGCTGGATGCCTCCTTCAACCTTCCCCTCCATGTTATTCACAAGCCTGTGGGTCCTGTTTTTTATCCCCCATCATGTTGCCCAATGGATGGGGTGGGAAGGTGTATGTGCATACCTGTAGTTACCTGTGTATAGTTAACCTTTGATGTTTGAACAGATACCAGTTGTGGGATGCATAATGTAAAAAACAACACTGGATATTATTGGTGCTAGTTAAAAATCAGGTGTCTAGTTAGCAAAGTGCATGTTAAACTGCTGGTTACGAAGAACTGGGCTTGTCAGAATGCTAAGCGTTTGGCCTGGGGAGTGTGTAAGCACCCCACTTTGGGCTTACTTGTTGGAGCTGTAACCCTCCAATCCTCTGCCTGATGTCCCCCAGTTGGCTGTGGTAAGGCTTGAGTCTGAATGCCCCTCGTGTTCCATGGCTGCAGCAGTGCCATATACGGGGCCTCGACCCAAGTTCTGGATGTGGCCAAGGTCCAAGTGGTGTTCCCATGCCTCTGGGTGCTACGGGGAGGTTAGAGCAGCCCCAGTGAGCTGAAACAGGGGCTGCTCGGTGTAAACAAAAAATATGGTGGCCATGCATCCAGTGCACATGTGCAGCAGCCTGGAGGTGGAATGTTGGCACCCTTATTATGGGCTAACTATTTGAAATAAAGGTTGCACAAAATGGCAGCCCCCACAAAAAAACTACAAAACATGCTGCTGGGTAGAAAAAGAGAGCAAGCCCTGAGATCACCTGGGGAGCTGCAGCCAATGAGAGGGAGGCTACTCAGGGAAATATAAGACTGTTTTTGGCAACAAAAGGGTTGTAGGTCAAGAGGGATTGCAGGGCAGCGGTGAGAGAAGAAAATGCTCATTAATACAGTCTGCCTGACTGTGTAAACCCTGCCTACATCCACCTACCAATCTGAGAGCAGGAGGAACAGTGGCTGCTGGTGAGACTGAATCAGAGAAGAAAAGCCAGAGTTTTATAGCAGCTCAGATAGTTTGGACTTCTGTTTGAATTGGGAAAAGAAAAGATGGGCTGTGGACTTTGAAAACCAACCCCCTGCTCCCCACAGCGCAGAAACTGTTGAGTGAAGTGGACATTTCCACCAGTGGAGAGCCTGCAAGTGTTACGTAAAGCCACTGTGACAGGACCTAGCCCTGCTGGTGAAAGCATCCTCAAGGAGAGGGGCTGCAAGGTAGAGACTGTGGAAGCCCTGCTGCTATGCACTGGTCCTGAGGGTGGCTAGGCATACCTCGTAAGGGTTTGGGGAACATAGGAAATCTTGATTCTTCAGACTGAAGATGACAACCCTTGAAGTTTGAAAAAGGCCTGCCTGTGTGAAGTCTGTATATCAAGGCCCGTAGGCAAAGTTGGCAAGGCCAGGCAAGTGAAGATCATCATCCCTTGAGCTGGCCAGTTTGGTTTTCCCCACCGGTGGTGCACCACCTATGCAGAACCTCCACGGTACCGTGCAATGCATCTGGCTGTGAACCCCCAGTGTAGATTGCAAACTGTGAGTACCCTGAGCTGTGGCTCTGTGGAATCTTTCAGTTAGCTAGTCAGTTAGGATTCTGGAGGTAAATCCCTGCACATTGACTTAGAGACATACCAGTGTGCAAGTACATGATTTCAAGTCCAAAGCATGTTTCTGTTAACAGGGCCCCGATGAAAGACCCCAGGCCTGCATCACTGAATGGTGAGGTACCCACTGCACAGGGACAAACTGGGTGCACCCAGTGGATGGTGAAAAAGGGTTGCTATTGGGGAATTTATTAACTGCCTAAAGTGAATTGTGTTTGACATTCTTCTCTCGCCCCCCCCCACAACAAATAAGGTTACTCTGTTATTGAAAGAGTGCTGCTGGGCGATGTGGGGCTAAAGTGTGGAAACTGTAATTTGTGTGGGGAAAGTATTTTCATGGCAGAGTACTGTTTCCTGGGGGGTGGTAATCTGTTCTTTTTCCACAGGATTCCCTTGCCATTACCCCAGATGCAGGCACTGAACTACACGAGCTGTCACTGCGAAACCCAGGCCAGTTCCATCAGAGGTGTGTTCTGAACTACCCAGAGGACTCCGGAGCAACCAAGGGAGTCTTTACGAATAATATATATATATATATATATATATATATGACATATGGAAATAAATATAAAAGTAAGCAATCTAAAAAAGTAAGGAAATTCATTGCAAAAAACTTTGTTAATGCCTCAGTTAGGGTGAGTACTATAGCAACAAAAGCAGGAAAATGAGGCATTAGGGTTTCCAACCCTAACACTCCATCCCCACCCTGTAGACACCGACAGACATCGGTGGGGTGACTTGGGGTTATGAACCCTAATGCTCACCCCATTCTTGTATACTGTACCCATCTGAGCTTATTTACTTATGGAATGGGGTGAGCATTAGGGTTCATGACCCCAAGTCACCCCATGGATGACTGTTGGTGTCTGCAGGGTGGGGTGGGGTGTTGGGCTGGAAACCCTAATGCTTATTTCCCTGCTTTTTTGCTATAATCTCACCCTAACTGATGCATTAATGACTTATTTTGCAATGAATATATATATAATAATAACTGGTTACCATTTTTCCCATGGGGAAACTGGGTTATAATTCTAGTGTTATAACTAGCAGGTTATAATGACATTCATGCACCTGGTTTCCCCACTTTAGCTCATGCACCTGCTGCAATCTTCCTGCTCTCTGCGTGGTCTGCCCCGCTCTTCAGTACTCTCAACTTCCCTGACAGAAGTCGGCGGTAAGTTCTTCTTTTATTTTAACAGAATACTACTGGGCACAAAAAAAAAACAACTGCCTAATCGGCTCCAAGTTAGAAAAAAAAGCTGCTTCAGTTTACGAACCAGCCACTATGGACCCTCGTTAAAACTCCAGCAGTTCATGCTTGACTCTCATCGAATAAACTTATTTTGTATAATTGCTGTGGTGAAAAAATGGCCCAAGTTATTATACAAAATAAAGGATGGGTAGGTGTGTAAAACTCAGATTTATACACACACACATATACAGTATGTATATATATATATATATATGTATATATTCATTGCAAAAAACTTTGTTAATGCGCCACTAGGTTTGAAGCATAAACAGCAGGGAAACACCAATTACAACTTTTGTGCCTGACAGTATCTTTTTTTTCCCAATTGTTTAACCAGGTGAAACACACTAAGCTGAAAGCTTGTTTACAGGTGCAACCTGGGCGCACAGGGAAGTTAAATGACTTGCTCAGGGTCACACAGTATGCAAGTGGAGGCTGTGGGATTCAAACCCAGGTTTCCAGATTTGCCGCTCAGAGCCTTAAACCACTGCACTATATTGCCTCCTTATGTAACTTGCACAAATTACAACTTTCATGGCTGACATAAATTTTCCCACAGGAAATGATGGGAAATTAAACGTTTAATAACTTTTGATCAGATCAATATTTTTTACCAAACCTTCAAAATGTATATCTGTGAGGCAACGGCGTTCAATGCTGAAAATTTCAGATCACTACCTAAAGCCGTTTCTGATATACAGGTGGATAAAGAAATGTAAAAACTGGTACATTTTGGATTGCTTGACACTCTGTATCTCAAAATCCACAAATCAGATTCACACACAATTTGGTACTTTAGGAGACCTATACATAGAGATTATGCTTACCAATTGTCATGCAAATTCATTGAAGGGTTGCAAAGTTATTAAGGTGCAAAGTATATATAACTGGATGACAGTGTGCAAAACATACCTTCAATTTCATTATACATATACATTTCCCCATATGAAATAATGGGAAATTAAAAATGTAATAACTTTAGAACAGATTAATATTTTTTCACCAAACCTTCAAAAGGCACAACTGTGACCAGCAGGCTTTCTACCCTGAAAATGTTAGACCACAACATAAAAGGCATTTCTGAGTTACAGGTGGACAAAGAAACATGAAAAAATGGTAAATTTAGGGTTTTCTGACGTTTCCAATTCACAAACCACACAATGGTTGCACAAAATCCTGCACATCAAGGGACCTACCCTGGAGATTATGCATTCAAATTTTGTGCAATCTGTTGAGGTAGTCCCAAAGTTATTAAGGTTCAAAGTTTTGGGTTATAAAGTTTGCACTCAACCCAATATACAGTGCCAGTATAATATATATATATATATATATATATATGTATAAATATATATACACATATACACATACACACACATATATGGATGTGTATACAAATATATACTGTGTGTTATATATATATATATATATATATATATATATATGATAAAGACAAAGAACCTCTGAGCAAACACTGAGGCAAGGGTTACCCAAAGGGCATTTGGCTGGGAAGCCAAGTTTCAAGAAAATACAAAATCACACATGCCCTACAATACAAAGCATCATGGGCTGCATATGCAAATCACCACAGAATGTTATGCTGGTCCAACTTTAAGCAGAATTGCATGGTGCCGAAAGGCTCTCACATAGTTTGCAAAGGGTGCTAACAGAAGACATAGACACGTGTTTCATCCTACCAGGACTCATCAGTATGCCTCATCTGTTTGACACCCCAGTGGAATAGACCAGCTACCCCTAAGACAGTGTGCCTTGGATATATTGTGGTGAACCCATTAAAATAAAAACTATTTAAGATAAAGACAAAGAACCTCTGTCATAAACACTGAGGCAAGGGTTACCCAAAGGGCATTTGGCTGGGAAGCCAAGTTTCAAGAAAATACAAAATCACATATGCCCCACAATGCAAAGCATCATGGGCTGCATATGCAAATCACCACAGAATGTTATACTGGCCCAACTTTAAGCAGAATTGCAGGTGTCGAAGGCCTCTCCACAGTTTGCAAAGGGTGCTAACAGAAGACATAGACATGTGTTTCGTCCTACCAGGACTCATAAGTATGCCTCATCTGTTTGACACCCCAGTGGAATGGACCAGCTACCCTTAAGACAGTGTGCCTTGGATATATTGTGGTGAACCCATTAAAATAAAAAACTATTTAAAAGACAAAGACAAAGAACCTCTGTGCGCAAACACTGAGGCAAGGGTTACCCCAAAGGGCATTTGGCTGGGAAGCCAAGTTTCAAGAAAATACAAAATCACACATGCCCCCACAATGCAAAGCATCATGGGCTGCATATGCAAATCACCACAGAATGTTATCCTGGCCCAACTTTAAGCAGAATTGCATGGTGCCGAAAGACCTCTCACACAGTTTGCAAAGGGTGCTAACAGAAGACATAGACACGTGTTTCGTCCTACCAGGACTCATCAGTATGCCTCATCTGTTTGACACCCCAGTGGAATGGACCAGCTACCCTTAAGACAGTGTGCCTTGGATATATTGTGGTGAACCCATTAAAATAAAAAACTATTTAAAGACAAAGACAAAGAACCTCTACAAACACTGAGGCAAGGGTTACCCCTAAAGGGCATTTGGCTGGGAAGCCAAGTTTCAAGAAAATACAAAATCACACATGCCCCCACAATGCAAAGCATCATGGGCTGCATATGCAAATCACCACAGAATGTTATGCTGGTCCAACTTTAAGCAGAATTGCATGGTGCCGAAAGGCCTCTCACACAGTTTGCAAAGGATGCTAACAGAAGACATAGACACGTGTTTCGTCCTACCAGGACTCATCAGTATGCCTCATCTGTTTGACACACTGTCTTAAGGGTAGCTGGTCCATTCCACTGGGGTGTCAAACAGATGAGGTATACTGATGAGTCCTGGTAGGACGAAACACGTGTCTAGGTCTTCTGTTAGCACCCTTTGCAAACTGTGTGAGAGGCCTTCAGCACCATGCAATTCTGCTTAAAGTTGACCAGCATAACATTCTGTGGTGATTTGCATATGCAGCCCATGATGCTTTGCATTTGGGGGCATGTGATTTTATATAAATATATATACACATATATATATTATATATATATATATATGTATATATACACAAAACACTTGTTTATAACTGGATGTCGGGTCGCCTTGAAGTATATATCACCGATTTGCTTTTCGGCAATATACATTCACCATAATAGTGATCTCTGTTTTGCGATCATTATTATGGCATGGAACTGTGTAGTGATCTTCAGGGAGTCATGAGGGAGAAGGATCTGTTCCATTCAGAGGATGCTGGGAGTAGATCAGACAGTTTTGGAACAACATGACAGTGGTGAGGGTGGTGACATGCCACTGACAATGAGGTTACCTGATGATGCAGGAAGATTGGGTGAGTTGGTAACACAGGCCCATGACACTGTGCTTCAGGTTACAAAAACATATAATTATGATTGGTCACTGCTCACGGGTTCTCTGCTGAACAAGCAGTGGCAGAGGACACATTTGTGGTCACATTCTGCTGAGCAGATTCTCACTAATTATTTGGCTGAGCTGATTGTGTACTTTAATGTTGACTCTCTTGCCTACTGGAACAAGAAAAAGCAATCATATCCTGCTTTGTCCCATTCAGCATGTAAACATCTTGTGCACCCCCCAACAAGCGCACCCTCAGATTGCCTCTTCAGCACTGCAGGAGATATTGTTCAGCCACATCGCTCCCATTTGCAGCCTGAACATGTGCAGCAGCTACTTTTTATTAAACTCAACGTGCATCTGCTTGTTTTTTTAAGTGAATAGAGTTCACTTGTCACAGCCTGACAATATGCTCTCACTGCTTGCCAGCTTTGAATGTTGAATTAACTACCATACTTATGTCTTTCTCATCTCTGCTCTTCATTTTGCTGAAAAAGATTCTGGAATAACAATGTCAGATGTGGTTGCGCTTGTTACTTGGCACTTTGACCTCATAGCTTTATGACTTCTGCTGCTGTAACTATGATCCTGGAAATTGCTGAAAATCTTTTTCTCTTATTCTTTTTGCAGTGTGACTTCTCCCACCCTGGTATAGCCAGGCACTGGGTTAAAGCATTTACTTATTATGACATTGACTTTTTTTCGGGCTAGAAAACAGCCAAAATAATCGCATTGGCGGGGGGGGGATGTGGCCAACCACCGAGCTTGTAGCAGCAGTTTTGCAGTGCTCTGTAAGGCACAACTAAAATCACTGAGTTTTGGATTTCAAAGTTCGCTTGAAAAACCTAAATACCGATTACTGGAAAGCTGAATCCAAGTGAAGTTAATTCTCCTAAGTCCGACAATTTTCTGCTTTTCTGAACAAAAGTTATGGGTAGAAGTGATAGACTGGGTGCAGGAGGAGAAGGAGCCTGACCTAAGGACCTGAAATTGGACAGCAGCAAGGAGGAGACAAGCAAGGAGGCTAGCCAGGGAACGGGAGGCAAAGCATCTCCGCAGCTGTCAAACATTGCCTTGCTTAAAGACATCCAGAGACTCAAACGGAAGATGAAGAATTTTACTTCACAGTTTATACATGGCAATTAGTGTGCTGGAGGGAGAAACTACAGTGGATTTGAAATCTGCTGAGATTGCATTAACTGTGCCTACTGGCCTGACTAAAGAAAATGTGGTGCTTCACTTTGACTAGAGAATTTGGAAAATGCCTCTTGTGCCATTAATTGTGTAGTATTCTTGGGCTTCTGAAGGATTGATGGAGAAAACATTATAATGTTCATATCTAACTTCCTTAAGGATGCCCCAAAAGTGGAAATCTTGATAATGGCACTTAAAGCATATCAGATCAGCCCACATGGAGTAGAAATCATATTGTTGTCAACGAGCTCCCACCTGATACTCTGCTTGTGGTGCTGGGAACTGTTTTAGATAGAGACATTGTTCTAGGTCAAGCTAAAATGTGTGGATCTCTGGATTGGCATGGAAATAAAGTATATTTGTTTCAGGATCTAAGCTATGTGACCCAGCAGTGCCAAAAGAGCTTTGATGGGGTCTGAGCCCAGCTCCGACAGCTGGGAGTGCATCACATCGTTCTCATGCCAGCCAGTTTGCACATGGTATACGGGAGAAGTCTTACCAATTCATGGATGCTGGAGAGGGTACAATGTTATACTGCATTGAAAAGGAGTTCTGGGCTAAAGGAGAAGGTTCAGGTTCCAATTTGGGGACAGTGTAACAGATTGTGGGATCTTGGTACTGTCAGTGCACCAAAAAGACAGTAATATGACTTTATTCCTGTTCCCTGATCCCTAGCCATTATGACATTACATTTCATAATTATAACTGTTGGTTAAATAAGTTAAAGATATGGCTGTGGGATAAATAGGGATTAGAGGATTATTAAAATCAACGATGTTGGAAGATGCATTGTTCTATTTAGATATGGTGCATTTCTTCTTCATTTATTCTGTTTATTTTGGTACCTTTCAAGATTTTGTACATGCATAATGCACAGACCTGGTCTGTCTGAGAACACAGGTTGTGATGCTTGCTGGCATTAAGTCTCTTATATGGCTCACTTTATGATATTTCAACCTGTTCTTTAAAATGATTTTCAAGCAGTTTTTTTTTATTATCTTAAAACACACGCATAAAAAAAGTTTTTGTTTCGAGGGGCATTTATGTTCACTCTCTAATTGGATACCTACTGTAGCATCAACAGGGTTCTGCATTTTTAACTCTGGTGGTAACTTCTTATTTTGGTTTGGGAGATGTTCTACTCAAATTACAGGGGTACAGTCTTGTATTACTGTCTATATATTGATAATCCCTGCTCATGGCAATAGTAGCTGTGTGTTACTTGGTTATTGGAGAACTTAGTTACAAATTCTGCAACCCTCCCTGTCTTGTGCCAGTGGATAGGGGCATAACTAATCCTGAATGTGAAAATGATGTATGCATTTTATTGTAATGGTTCTGTTATTACCGTGTTTCTTCCTACAGGATGAATGTACTGTGTAATGTATGTAGTTAAACTACTGAAAATAAAGTAAAAAAATAAATAATAGTATAAAAAATTTACAAAAAAATTAAAAAAAGTACAAAAGTCTGAATATTTTTCCACTGTGCAACTCAACTTTGCCTTCCTGTCTTCTACCCTACACAAATGTAGTCTTTCATTTTAATTCCTTCCTCTGCATGCTGTGCAACTATTTGCTTCAATGTTTTCTTCCTGGTCTCCAAAACAGATATTCCATTCATTTTTATGGCTGCATGGGCAGAGCCCTGCAGACGTTTTGCTCTGAGAGTGAAAAGAGGCTCTTGGAGCATGTGACCATATACCTCAACTCTGTGCTTTCACAGTACTGTGGTCCTGTGTCCACAGTGCTGCTGTCAGTGCTGGTGGATTAGTTCTCCACTGCTCCTGCCCTCCATGGGCCACAACCCCCCCCCCAACGGGGGCACTATTTTGTTTCTGCCCATCACTTCCACAGCTGCATGTGAAATAAAAGAGCCTGCCATGCCCAAGATGGATGCTGTGAGCTCATTACGCATGCACAAGTATTGTGCATGTGCACTTCTGTCATGGTGGCCATCTTGGGCATGGCAGGCTCTTTCTGGCACATGTGCAGTGATTATTGGTCACTATGCATGAGCGAGTACCGCCTGGCACACCATCAGCCACACCAGGAGCTCTGAGTACTTTCACTTGACTCGCCACTTGAAACAGCTGTGTTGGTTTGACCAGAATTTGTTCCAGTACATCTGTCAGACAGAACAGAACATGTAGAAAATGCCTAATCTGTTAAAGACAACACTGGTTACCTTTGTGCAGTCTCCTGTTGGTGCATATGCCCCCCCCCCCCACATTAGCATTTCTGTGAAATGAAATATTTTTTCCAACTGCATTTTTGCCATTTTGGTATTAAAACTTTAAGTTTAATAAAGTGCTTGAATGGGGGGAACCATACTGAGGGAGCCAGTTGTTTCCATGCTCAGATATGATACTCTAATGTGCCCCTGCTGACTTAGCACCTTGGCCAGCAGGGGCACATTAGCATATCTTGGGAGAGGGAGCAAGTGGCTCCCATAAGATGGCTGCTGGTGGGTGGCAGCCTTGCAAAAAGGAAGTTTTTGACCACTTTATCAAACTGAAGTTTTAATACCAAAATACAGTTGGAAAGTAAATTCTTTACACACAAACACTAATTGTGTGCACAAATATGCACTGGCAGGAGAGCACATAAAGGTAACTCGTGTTTTCCTTTAAACTATGCTTGCGATGTCTGACCCTGAATCATTATAGTATGTTTTCACAACCTAGCATTACCCTCTACCCAAGCTGAACAGAAAACATTACATTTGTCTGTTTTTTATGTCTATAGCATTTTTAATAAATGTACTACATTATGGTCAAATTCCAGCATAGTCAAATACCTGAATAGAATCGAATACCCGAATACCCCAGGTGTATTCGTCGAATATTCAATGAATACACAATTTATATATCTGCACACTCTAGTTATAAGCATTATTTAATACCCCTCTTTCACTTCCTTTAGCCTGCCTGAAATCCCACCACAGTATAACAGGACCTGTGTGTAATCCTGGTTCTGTCATCACCCTTCTGCACCACTTGTAGATCAGTTGCACATCTAAAATTCAAACCTGGTGCCGACAGGTGTACTGTTCACATCCCAAAAGGTCTGCTGAGCTTTGTTAATTATTAAAGTTCAGGCCACAGAAATGCTGCTCTCTGGACCTATAGAGCCATCTCTAATAAGCTGCCTTACTATATCTCCTGCTGTCTTCCCCTGAGTATAATTGGGAAATACGCATTAAGAAGTTGCTCAGCTATTACAGTTAAGGTACCCAAAGCAAAATCCCGCTTCGTCAGGGCAGCCATAAGCTTCATGCTACCTACCTTATGGAATGATCTACAAAAAAAACCTCAAATTAAGCACTCTAATTGGTATAAATGCCTTCAAGACACTTTATTTCCATACAATCAGAGAAGTATGTAACTGCTTCAACCACTCAGACCCAGTACCAGTGTCTGCACTGGTATATAGCCACGCCTAGACCCAATTTTAAGTACTGACCCCCCAGCTTGCTCCTCACAAGCCTAATTGTTCTCTCTCTCTCTCTTATCTCCTGTCTTATCAACACTAGGCCCATGCATCCCCTTATCCTTCCTTTCCCAACCTCGGATAGGAGCTCACTACCCCTGGGTTGTGACATCCTACCATGCCCCGTATTTTATAGCATTCAATCCCGGGGCTCACATATCCACCTTCTCTACATCCTGTTTTACCAACTTCTCTCTGTGCACCGTGCCTCCTAGCCTTTCTCCCTACTCCTCCCTTCCCCCACCTTCACCTCTACCTGGTGTACATTTTATTTTATTTTTCTTTTACTTCCTCCTGCAACCTTAGATAACCTGCTTTATCTTCCTATAAACACTTCTATGTATGTAAATATCCTGTAATCTGTACAATAGCTGTATAATTCTATGTACATATGAACTTCTTTTTCTTCCTCTCTAAAACAGTATTATCTGTATTGCCTTGTAAATACCTGTATTGACCTGTATATACAATTGTTCATGCTCCACCCAGGTCCATCTTGCAAATGAGCTTCTGCTCAACGATGAACGCCTGGTTAAATAAAGACTTGATTGATTGATTGATTGATGTCACTCCATTCCCTTACCAATATGTCTTACAGCTACCTATGGCTATCCTGCAGCTCACAGACTCCATCCTAACAGGAACTGACTATGGGCAAATTACCTCTGCCATTTTTGTTAACCTGGCCAAGGCCTTCAACACCATCTATCATTCCCTTCTCCTCGACTCACTCATGGCAGCTGGCCTATCTCCCTCCACCAGAAACTGATTCAAGGCCTACCTTATTGGCAGAACCCAATCAATTAAGATCTTGGATGCCACTTCCCTTCCCCTACCAATTAGCACTGAAGTCCCCTAGGGCTTGGTATTAGGACCCCTCCTATTCTCCATCTTCTTAAATGACCTTCCCTCTGTTTGCTCACCATCCTCTGCTATACATATGTATGCTGATGATACAGTCCTGTATGCAACTGGCTCCTGTCCTGATGAGGTTACAACCAGCTTACAGCAAAACTCGGACAAGGGTCAGTTCTGGTTTGCAAACCATCAACATTTCCTCAATGCCAAGAAGACTGCCTCCGTGACCTTTGGCACAAGGCAGAGACTTTCTAGGCTTTCATCCCTACCCACTTTCCACCCTTGATGGCACTTTTCTTGAGGACACATCCTCCTTCAGGTACTTAGGTGTTTGGTTGGACAACACCTAACTTCTCTGGACATATTGACACCATCCAGAAAAAACTGCTCCCCAAGCTTGGTGCCCTGTTCAGGAACCGTAGCTGCATCCCTCCTATGGCTAGGTGTAAACTTGTTCAGAAGGTGATACTGCCCATTTTCGACTACTGTGATGTAGTTTATGGTGCTGCCACTAAGTCCTCCCTGGCCAGACTGAACACCCTCTTCAATTCCTTCTGCCACTTTGCCCTGAATGCCCCCCCCAAGCACCCATCACTGCAATCTTTATCTTTCTCTATCCTTCCCGTCTCTTACAAATAGGTAACTCTCCCACTGTACTAAATTCACCTCCAAGCACTGGTCGGGTGAGTCCCTTCCTACCGCACCTCCTCCTTTATAACACCCCCCACCCTCCCATTCCCTTAGATCGACTGATTCCCATACCCTGGTTGTCCCCTGCAGATCTACCAAAATTGGCCAATCCAGTTACTCTCACTGCATCCCAAAAATCTGGAATTCCCTTCCATCTCAAATCCAACACTCATCCTTTGCCTACTCCATTTGCTCTGCCCTCAATAATTACTTTGCAACTAGCTGCTCTTGCTATGACCTCCTAATTCCATCTTCTAAGCCTGGAGAAATCCTCTCTGCCTCACCTTCACCTACCACCCCAAAGGGAACATCTGATCCTCCTTCTCCCACCATCCTAAGGGGTCTCTCTGGAACACTGCATTATCCCCCTCTCTGGTCCCTCCAGTCCCCTTGCAGGGTTCCTCACACCCTGAGGGGTCTCCAGGACATGACTGTTCCCCTTCCCCACCTCACCCCTCCTTCCCCTTTCCCCCTTTTCTTTCAAGTAAGCACTTGTTTACTTACTAACCCAACACTTATTATTGTTCACTCTTTCTACATGATATGCACAACACTGGTGTAACACTGTTTGTAACACTTGCCTTACAACTGTATGCTAATGTTGATCTTGCAACTTGAATGTTTAATGTCTCATTCCTATTGTACCCCTTCCTCCCAGGTCACACCAGGAGATGATCAACTTGTTGCTCAGTGTGCCTTCCTGGTGAAACATTTCAATAAATAAATAAATAAAGCCACATTATACTTGGTATCTAGTATCACAAAGTGATTGAAAATGCAGTGTCAGCCTTACTAACAAAATGCAAGGTTTATGACTGATCTTGCACGATTTGGAAGAATAATATAATTTACTTAGTGTTAAAATTACTGCAAGTTCTTTGCTTGACTGCACAAGCATTTTATCAACTACAAAAACTGTAATTTTTCTTGCACCACATAAATGTAAGTTCATCTCAAGCATAGCAAGGTTTTTGCTAAATCATAATTTAAGTTTTAACACCAGTCAAGAAATATGCAAGTTTTAAATGTTAATGTTGTACATAATATTGCTATATTACATGTTTGTAAGAATAGCACAAGAAAAAATATCCTGTGTTTATACTAATCAAGAAACAAGCAATTATAAAATGTAGTGTTTAAGGATAATGACACATAATGACCTTGTAAGAAGAAATTTGTATATAAATAGGTCTTACACACTTTCAGCGGCAAATTAAACAAATGCAGAAGACCTGCAAAACATATTACATAAGAAAATGTAACAACTATTATACCTTCAACAACAATATTATGAAGGAGGAGCAAAGCCTTGAAAATAGTAGCATATCATCTTAGGAAGCCCAGAGTGCTAACACCATAACCAAATTAAAGACAAAATAATGGGCAGCTATTTCCATGCCACCACTGTCATTTACAAACTCTCAAATTCTTTTACACCTAGTATATACTCACCTCGTGAACCACCACACACAGTCAGTGCCACTTTCTTTGATTGATTAGTCCTCCTACAATGACTAACAGCAACACCAACTAACTGCACCACTGACTACTCCAGAAATTTTGACAGTTTTATCCAAGTTTGAAACTGACAAAAGCCCAGGACCTGATGGTTACATGACAGAATTGTATAAATATTGTAATGTAGCCACCCCTCCCTGAACGTCTAGGGTTCCAGTCTTCTGAGGGAGGGGCCCAACAGCAAAGAACCCCACCAACACCCACATCTCCAGCAAATGAAAATAGAATAAATTCTGGGCCTGCCTGGAGATGTCTTCACTTTGGCTGACTCCAGGTCACTGCCACTTCTGGAATATGAACACACCACAAAGGCTTCGAAATTTGAAACAGGAACACTGGTGACTTCAGGATTTGTTCCCAACTCTAAACCTTTGAAGGCACATGAGTCTTAGGATCTTCAAGGCCTCCTGTAATCAAACTCACATAGGGATTAAAACTAAGGATTAACAATTTAATTCCGTCCTTATTTGCTAATGAGATTAGGACACTTCATTTCCTTTTAAACCAATCACTTTATTTCTCCTGGGCCCAAAAGATTTTGAGGTCCACAGGGGCTCACTTGTGTGTCTTGCTTTAAACTTCAGCTCCATGGGACTAAACATTGTACAAATGTTTCAAAGAAAGACATTTTCCTCCTAAAAGGGCAGAATCACAGGCAGAAATAAGATTTCTCTCATCAGTCACCTTGTAGCAGGATGTCTACTCAGCACCAGAGAACCGTTACTTCTTAAAACTTTCCAGGACCATGAAGATCCTTCAAAACACATCAGCACTGGTAAGTACCTGACCTCTCGAGCTTCACATCTAACCCAGTTCTTTGTCATACCTCTAATTAGTGCTCCCATTATTTCACCCTTGAGCACTATCCCATGGAGAAGCGATGTGCTTCTCCCAGCCACCCCCAATCCATTGCAAATGTTGAAAGGGGGCAAATCGCTTTTGCAGCCTCCAAACTCATTCCCTGGCTGCCTCTCTTTTGCACCATAAGCTCCAGCTCCTTCTCAGACAGTAACAGTGGCACATTCCTTTCCAGCTACCCCCCCAGAGCAAAGTCATGGCCTACCATGGCCTAAAGACCTACTAACAATTTAGGCCCCAGGGCCTGCCCCAGACATGGGCATGGCAGGCCCACAGCATACCCAGGCTGTGCCCCACTCCCCTGTCTACCGACCAATGACCTGCCATGCCACGCGGGGTAAAGGGCTAGGACTGCTGCCACAGGTACTTGATCCCCCCATTCAGAAGCCCTGCCACAACCCTTAAATCCCTGACAGCTCAAAGCATATGTTCCAGATGGAGCCTGACCCCCCCCAGGGGTTCCTGCTCTACCTGCCCTACATCACCTTGCTGGATGCTCTCACCACCCAAACCCTGGGACCCAGGACCCAAAATGACCACAACTGTCCTACTTGAAGCCTCCCTTGGAAGATCACCCAGGAACCCAGCGCCTCGCTGTCAAACTGACGACCTGCCTGCAAGTGGGGCAGGGCCCCCTTCTGACTGCCCTCCTGCTGGTACTGCCGATTTCTCTCTCCAGCCTACTCCCTTTGTACTTACTGTTTCTCCCTATTTCTACCCTTTCTAGACTGCTCTCTTCTGCCACCATATGGCAACGTGCAAAAATTATGCCCCAGACCCTGATTTTCCTAACTCTTGGGGCAGTAATTTGGAAAGCGTCCCTAAAAGTGGTTTAAGCCCCTCTCAAAATGAGAAGGGGCTTACATAAAGTTCTACTACTACCCCAGCTTAAATGGACACACTGCACTATTTTACCCCCCTGTTGAATACCGTGCATGCGTAGTTATTTGTGCTTTTTAAACATATTTATTGTTCCCCACCCGACTCTCCTCCCAGCACCCACCACCCACCCCCAGAAACATAATAGTGACACTGGGGGTGCCCAATCCTCCAGTGTCCTGATCACAAAATCTCTTACTGAACCACCCTCTGTCCACTACTGCACATGCATGGTTATTTGTGACATTTTAAAAATATATATTTATTACTTTCCCCCCCACCCTCCCTGCCTCTCATCATCCCCTCAGAAACATAATAGTGACACTGGGGTGTCCAGTCCCTCAGTGTCCCATCATGAAATCCTCTTACTAAATCCCCCCGTCCACTACCGCACATCAGGGGCGTCATGCAACCAGAAATTTTAGAGGGGCATAAAATCAAAATTTCCCTATGAGGGTCTGTGGGCATGCTCCCCAGGGAACATTTTGAAAAACTGAGGTCAAATAGTGCATTTTGGTGACTTTTAGAAGGCCAGGAAGCTTTTCCTTAACATGTTAAATGCTGTCACAATGATACTTTTTTTTCTTTGTTCAGTCTGTGACAGTGACCTCTTGTATTTTCAAAACAATTTTGTAAAACTAGACTGAAATTGTGCATTTTTTGTTGGCTTTTACCAATACAGTGAATCAGCTATCTCTTTACAGGACAAAAGAACCTCTGTGCGTAAACACTGAGGCAAAAGTTACCCCAAAGGAGCATTTGGCTGGGAAGCCAAGTTTCAAGAAAATACAAAATCACACATGCCCCCACAATGCAAAGCATCATGGGCTGCATATTCAAATCACCACAGGAATGTTATGCTGGTCCAACTTTAAGCAGAATTGCATGGTGCTGAAGGCCTCTCACAGAGTTTGCAAGGGTGCTAACAGAGACATGAACCGTGTTTAGTCCTACCAGGACTCATCCAGTATGCCTCGTCTGTTTGACACCCCAGTGGAATGGACCAGCTACCCCTATGTCTTCTGTTAGCACCCTTTGCAAACTGTGTGAGAGGCCTTTCGGCACCATGCAATTCTGCTTAAAGTTGGACCAGCATAGCATTCTGTGGTGATTTGAATATGCAGCCCATGATGCTTTGCATTTTGGGGGCATGTGTGATTTTGTATCTCTTTACAGTCCATTCCTAACTAATTAATTACCTGCTAAAAGCCAGAAATGCATCATTTGAATAGTCAAATTATTACAGCCATCTACTATAAATGTTTTGCATGAAAAATAATGACACAGGTCATCTGTTCTTGCTGATACTTTGTTTACTGTGTAATCTTTTCCATGTATTATTACTTACATATATGCAGAAAAGAACTGCAGACAGGATTCACAGTACTATACAATAAACTATAGAAAGTTACATGTTTACACACACACACACACACACACACACACACACACACACACACACACCAAGCAGAACACAGCTGGATAAGGTACCAGTATTTAGCAAACTTGTCATACTTACCCAGAGTCTAGCAGGGGCGTCATGCAACTAGAAATTTTGGAGGGACATGAAATCAAAATTTCTCTAGGGGGGTCTGGGGGCATGCTCCACCGGGAACATTTTGAAAAATTGAGGTCAAATGGTGCATTTTAGTGACTTTTAGAAGGCCAGGAAGCTTTTCCTTAACATGCTAAATGCTGTCAGAATGATACTTTCTTTTTCTTTGTTCAGTCTGTGACAGTGACCTCTTGTATTTTCAAAGCAATTTTGTAAAAACTGAACTGAAATGGTGCATTTTGGTGGCTTTTACCATACAGTAAATCAGCTAGCTATTTACAGTCCATTCCTAACTAATTAATTACCTGCTAAAAGCCAGAAATACACCATTTGAATAGTCAAATTATTACAGCCATCTACTATAAATGTTTTACATGAAAAATAATGACACAGGTCATCTGTTCTTGCTGATAATTTGTTTACTGTGTAATTTTTTCTATGTATTACTTGCCTATATGCAATAGGGACAATGATAAACAGAGTATGATGAATCTATTTATTTGAATAACTGTGTGCATAAATTTCATTTATACACACAGTTATTACATCATGCTCCATCACTCCAGAAGTTACTTGAGGTCAATGGCAACTTCACAAGATAACCGCTTATCACACAGTCGCTCTCAGATATTCCTTATTCATGCAATAGGTATGGTAGGCATTAGCAATAGCTAGTATAGCATAGCATAATGTTATTCAGTATCAGAGGGTGGTGCTCCATTTTCTGAACTGTATTGCACTAGACTGCTAAACATTTTTATGTTTTTTATTCAAGTTTACGCGATACAAAACAAATTAAAACAAAGTATTTTTCATTTTGCTAACCAGTCTGTGCCATATACTATGCTTTTTGCAGCCGATTAGCACTTTTACATGTGAAACTGCTAATCAATTTTTTTGGATTATTTAATACCCTGCATGGACACAAAACCCATTTGATAAATCCATTTATCTGCACAGCCATTGAAAAAATCAAATTTATCTATGCAGTAGTGATTTAATCACCATTTATCCACACGTTAGTTATGTCATTATCATTTATCTGCATAGTAGTGATGTCACTATTCCGTATTCAAATGCAAATAACTTTAAAACGAAGAATGATAGCATATACTGTGAGAACGAAGGTGTTCAGCAGAAAGATATTTACAAAATGAGTGGTGTTTCATTTATAGTTACAGTTTAGTTTTTTTTTATAATTAGCAAAAAATAGCAGAAAATTCAATTTTGTTCACTTTTTGCAAAAAACAAATGCAAACAACTTTAAAACAAAAAAAAATGACAGCATGGTACTTTGAGCACACAAGCTGTTCAACACAAAACTATCTACAAAATGTGTGGTGTTTCATTTAACAGCAACCACTGTGCTAGATGGAAAGTTGACAAAAAGTCACACAACCTATCATTTAAACAACATGAAAGCAAATGTCCCTGCAGTGTCAGAAAGCATCCCTTATTGTATAAAGGAAATATACAATGGTGAGCTGTCAGATAAGTTATTTATCTGCACAAGTGCTGTTTGACCTCGAGTTTGGACCACATCTCATCTTATCATGTCAGCACTTGTCTTTAAATTGTGTTAAACTGTCTGAATGTGTGGTAGCATATTTAATCAATATACATATAGTGGGTTTCCATGCTTAGTGCCAAAGTATGTTTCAATAAAAGTTACATTTTTATTATGAAACTGCAAACAACCCAGAAAAACTGCGAACAGGCATGACAGAGATCATGATGAGCAATGCAAAGCAGAAATAAATGTAGATGAGAATAATGCATCATGTTTGGGCTGGCAGTATAGCCTAGAGGTTAGAGGAATGAGGTGTGAATGAACGCGATACATCCAGCAGACCAGACCTGAGTTTGATTCTCACAACCTCCACTTGCATACTGCGTGACTCTGAACAAGTCACTTAACCCGCAGTGCTCCCAGGTCACCCCTGAAAACAGGCACTTGTGCCTAGTGGACCTTACCCGGTTGCCAAAGACTAAAAAAATAAATAAATAAACATCAGTACCACCTCCCTACCAACAGGCCCTCCAAATGAAGTACTGTAAACAGAGCAAGCCAGCTGGCAATACACTGTACTTAGTATTGCTAACAAAAGTAAAACTGTCAGAACAGTATAATAAAGGATCATACTAATTAATGTTACTTGTAAAACTCCTACTACTGCCCGGGGCGGGGAATAACCCACTCCAAATCACACAGTTTACATTCCATTCAAGAGCACAACCACATCCTGCAGGCTCTCAAACCAGAGCAAGCCTAATAACAACAAATGAATGCCTTTACTGATAACCCTCCAACACTGACAAATGACAGAGGTGGTATTCGAGGTAACACCACACTCAGATGAGTGACCTCCTCTTGCAAACCCTCCAAACAGAAACAGACAAATGACAATAAAATACAACACAGACTGACAACCCAGACCCTACTGAACTTCTGCTGCTGCATGAACATCTGCCCCACTTTGATTGGCTTGTCCATGGTGGCAGGTGGTCAGCTTCTCTGCCTGCCTCTCAGCACCACAGGGCATCCCCGGCAGATCAAGCTGTGGTGAATGTGGCACAGTTCAATCCTGCTGCTCCAGCTGAGTACAGGATTCCTTCATTCCCGAAAACCAAACTTTTACAGCTCTCTGTTGGTGTCTGGGGTGGTCCAATGATCATGTCCCTCTGTGTCCCCTACACTAAACCCAGGAGAACTCTTATCACTAGTATTCCCTCTGATTCTCTTGCTTCCCAGGCCCCACAGCTGCTCAGCTCGTGGCATAGACCACTGTCTTTTTGCAGATGCTGGAGGCTGGTCTGCATTGGTCACTTCTACTAAGTATGTTGCTTTGTTCGGGGGGGGCATCCGTTACTCCTGTTGCTCTGGGTCCCAGCACTTTGGCACCTGCCACTTTTCCAGTGGGACTGCATAGTCCAGTGACACCCCTACACCATGTCCAAGTATCCCAGGTGTATGGTGCTACCCCAACACACTTTGTCTCATGTCCAAGTATCCATGGCATGCAGAGGCAGCTCCTCCAACACCCCTGTCCCCACCTAGTATCCCTGCTGGCCACTGATAGTGACAATTTCACCATTTCCCCAGACACACACACACACGCCACACACACACACACACACACACACACACACACACACACACACACACTTGCCTGGCCACTAAGTTGGGGCTTGTGTAAAGCACTTTTATGGCATGGCAGTATGAGAGCCTCTGTGTGCCCTAAAGTCCATCACCCCGACAGCCACAGTATATCGCCCCCAAGAGCCACTGCGTATTGGCCCCATATGCCTACAAAGCTTCTGAAGATAATTATGTGGGTTGCAGTTGTTACAGTCAGTGAGAACCCTGGATCCCTGTTGCTCATTATATATTATCTTTAATAAAGAGACATGCCAAGAAAGAAAAGTCAAAATCCAGCATGGCAGAGTTACAAAAATGGCATAGTTTTGTGTTCCATGAGCATTTCTGCCTACACTCCAAAGCTAAAAACTGAATTCCCCAAATCAAATTCAGGTTTCTTTTTACCTGGTTAAGTTACAATTTGTCTCTGAGTTTTCAGGGAAAAGGAACAAAAGCTAACCATTCAAAGGAGAGACACTAGTATGTCTGATGCAACTTTTTTCCTTTTCTCAGGTGATGGATGTGTGAGCAGAGTTTCATTTCCTTTCCTTTCCATGATGCTTCAGAAAGGAAATGAAACAAAACTCTGCTCCAGCGTCCATCACCTGAGAAAAGTAAAACCAAAACCTGAAAGTTGGAAGGGGAAGGGAAGCAGATTGGCAATTTGGAGAAGAAGTACCTGCAAAAAAAAAAAAAAAAAAAAATGGGGGACAGAGAACACATTCCAGGTGGATGCCACTCCTCAGCCTTCCAAACTAGAAATCCTTGTCTGTGGGCTGACGCTGGCTCATCAAGTAGTTGATGGACACTGGGCACAGCTCGGAAGAATTAGGTTTGCTATCTCACCCACTCTGCCCTATCCCCCTGTCACATACAACGTCCTCCAAGAACAGAGCCCTTTTACAAGCCAACCCAGACCAACGAATGAAGACATTCAGACTCACCGCCTCCTATTGCTGCTGGTACTGCTAGTATTCCTCCCTGGAAGTAGAGGTGGCACATACACACCCACGGCTGATCTCACTCCACAATGTGGCCCACCACAGGTCAACGCTACTCTTCTTGCTGCAGTTTTGCTTAGTTTTCCATAACGGTCTTCTCCTCAGTCTGTCCTCCTTGAGGGCACAGAGTAAGATAGTGCCTGAAAATCCACTCTTTGATGTGTGGCGGTGTCAAAAGATCCCCGCCCCCACCACTTATGACTTCAAAAAAGTCAATATTGTTTTAGAGCTTGTGATTTTATGGAAAATAAAATACATTTACAGGTATTTTATACTAGTTTTGAGCAATGATATTTGGGGGGCACGTGCCCCCTCGGGCCCTATGGGCATGACGCCACTGCCACACATGCACGGTTATTTGTGCCATTTAAAACATATATATTTGTTGTTGCCCCACCCTCCCTTCCTTCTCAGCACCTACCACATCACTTCACCCAGAACATAACAGTGGCACTGGGGGTGCCCAATCCCCCAGTGCAGGAATCCTCTTTTTTTCTTTTTACCTGAAAAAAAAAGTCAATTGAAGTCTTTTGTAACTGTTGCAGTCCCCTCACCTGATCCTCCCACTCAGCACCCACCATCCAGCACCCCCTAAGCCCTTACTTAACCATCGGGGTCCAATGCTGTATCTGCTCTGGACTGCAAACACATCTTTACTCTTCAAAGCTGGATCGCAAACTGAAGAAACAGGTATGCATTTCGATGTATTTCAATAGTGTTTTGAACTTAGTGGCATAACTTGACCATTTTTTTATATTTTTGGCCCAAATTTTCACGTGCCTTTTTGGGACCTCGCCATGAACAATTGCACTGTCACTAGGCAATCTGTCCCAAAGGGTGATTTTGCAGTCCCTGTGCAATCTCCTTTTGGGCAGGAGTTGAACATTTTCTCTGCCCTTCTTCATGTGATGGGGTCATAAGCATGCTATCCTTTAACTTTCCCGTTAACCTCCACTCCTGATCCCTTGTCCTAGCTTCTCTGTTCCTGGTAAATAGCTCCTCACAGTCCACCTTGTTAATTCCTTTCAGGATGCTGAAGATTTCATATCCCCTCTTCTGGTTTACGGTGAATATACTGTATGTTCAGCTTTTAGTCAATCCTCAAAGGATCTGCCCTTCTGGACCTGAATTTACTTGGTCACCCAGTGTTGTACCTTCTATAGATTGTTTCTTTTTTAGGTGAGGACTCCAGAACTGGTCACTTCACTCCAGGTGTGGTCTCACTAATGACCTATACAGTGGTAACTGCCTTCTTCTGTCAAAACCTCTCCTGATTCACACTAGCATTCTGCTAGGCTTTTCTGAAGGTTTTGTTACATTGGCTAATTTGTTTAAGGGAGACACTAACGATAACTCCTAGGCCCCTTTCCTTGGATGTTGTGTCCAGCTGCCCCTCCATTCCGTACTCTCTTTTGGGGGTTTTGGTCCCAAAAATGCATAACTTTGCACTTTTTGGAACTGAATTTCAGTTGCCAGAGTTTGAATTTTTCCAGCCTTTGCAGGTCTCTCTGCAACTCCCTTATCCCTTCTGCATTGTCAACCCTACCCCAGAGTTTAGTGTCATCTGTGAGTAGACACAACCGGCCCTGGGATTCCCTCTCCCATGTTGCTGATAAACATATTGAAGCAGACCAGGCACAGAACAGATCCCTGTGGTGCTTTGCTGGTGACCTCTCTTTCCTATGATCAGACCCCATTTACCACAACTCTCTGCTGCCTCCTCTCCAGCCAACATACTACCCACCATATCATTTCTTTAGCTGTTCTCAGATTCCCTATCACTCCTATCATCTTCAGCAGCCTTCGGTGTGGCACCGAGATGAATGCTTTGCCAAAGCTTAAGTAGAGTAAATCTACTCATTTTCCCTTACCAACTACCCTGGTTACCCAATCAAAGAATACTGTCAGGTTGGTCTGACAAGAACCACCTCCTATGAACCCATGCTGCTTACTATCCTGGAAGCCCATTTTCCTCCAGGTATTCCATTACCTCCTCTCCGACTAGTACCTCCATCAGTTTTCCTATCATGGAGGTAGGCTGATGGGTCTATAGTTTCACAGCTGCTCCTTCTGCAGCGAACTATGACCACCATCTCCAATCCCTGAGAACCACCCTTGTTGCATAGAGCTATTGAATAGCCCTGTCAGGGTTTCAGTTAACACCAATGCCAGTTCCCTTACCACCCTCAGATGCATCCCATGTAGCCCTAAGGCCTTGTTTACCTTCAGGGCCGATAGCCCTTTTTCAACTCTTTTGCCAGTAAATTTCTGCACTTTCATTTTCAGGACCCAGTATCAGCTACCTTTTGGCCCTCACTGCCTTCCAGATGCTGTCATAGAACCAGATTGGTCTCTTATACTTGTTTCTCTTGATAAAGGTCCTCGTACGTGTTTTTGTTGCCCAGAAAATTTCCCTTTTTATAACCCCCCTTTTTCTTTCACTCCACTGATGCCATCTACCCAAGTTAATATGCCCAGTACAATTTACCTCATATGACTGATACTTGCCCTGCTGTAGTCTAGCAATTCAGCCTTACATGAGGGCTTACTGGTGTCCAGAGCTACATCTAACTATATAGCATTATGGTAACTGGACCCAGGTTGTTCCTTGCTCCATACTGCATCTACTCTGCAAATTCATGTAAATTTAAAAAGTTACAACTGTTAAACTGATGTTGTATAAATACAGTAGAACACACAATTTCTTGACTCAAAATATACAATGTACCTACTCTTGTAAGGGGACAAGACTTTTTAATTTTCTTGTGGTTTTACCACATGTGAGTTGGTCTTGTCCTCAAACTTGGAGATAAATTGTATATTTTAAATCACGCCATTGTGTATCCCCTATTTATACTCAAGTCACATTGTCTGTCTTTTGACTTAATGATCTTGCAGTGTGCAGTATCATTGACCCACAGTTATCAATTTGTGTGAGTGTGACTGCTGACATATCAAGTTGTGTGTTGTATGTCTGTATCATCATGGTTTGTTGTTCGCCCAGCACACCTGTCACTGTCATTTGGTCTTAGCCTGCTATTCTGTGAGCCAGTATCTTATGGGAGACATTTTTGGGGAAGCCACAAAAGTCAGCAGTGTGCATACTAATAAGAGCATTGCCAAAATACAACCACTGGATGTGAAGGGCACTGTACTGTACGCTGCACAATATATTCCTGTCGTTTGTTCATACATTCAGGCAGCACAGGCAACACTTGGTCCGAGGAGAGGTGTCGTGGTGGAGAGGCTTGTGTGTTCCAATAATCTTCAGGGCTATGTCATCCGGAGTCTCATACTCCTGCCTGGGTCACCCATGGTGAACAGGCCTGAGGTGAGGTCCCAGACTAAGTGCTGTCCAACCTCCAAAGTCCTCAATGGTGGATCAGGCAGAAGAAGATGTTAGGATCTCAACGGCTGTGAAGGCGGATGAAGGCTGCAACAAGATGGAGGTCTCCAGTTGTCTTGGACTCTCCTTGCCACTGCGCTAGATCGTCTGCTTGTCAAGTTTGAGTGGTTGCTGCAGGCTGCAGTGCACCAGCTTCCCCACGCTAAAAGAAGTCACACACAGGCTTCTACCATGGGAAACAACAACCCCACAACCAACCTTCCAAGCCCTGTGGTGACAGACTAGTGTGACGAGGACAGGACCAGTGAATCTGGCAGTCTCTAGCCATGAATCTGCACATAGGCAGTGGTAGTTTGCTGGTCATCTGGCACCTGGACTGGGACAGGGGTGCAATTCAGCAGCTGCTACTGTGACTGAGCAGTCCTCTTTAGGATCCCCTCTGCTCACCCCACATGGGGAGGGGGCTAGAAATGGTGCCCTAAACCTAGACTGTCTCACCTTCTCCTAACTGAATAGCCACATCCAGTGGGATCACTCTCTCTGCGGTTGAAACAAGAAACAGACAATGATTTTTGTGACATGGAATGTTCATACTCTGATGGACAACCAGTATAGTGAACAACCAGAAAGAAGAACTGCTATCATCACCAGGGAACTTGCAAGATGTAACATCAATATTGCTGCCCTAAGTGAGACAAGATGACCAGATGAAGGTCAGTTGATAGAAGAGGGTGGAGGTTTCACCTTCTTCTGGAAAGGGAAGCCTGCTGAATACAGACGCATTCATGGCATTGGCCTTCCCATCAAGAACAAGCTCATCAACCAGCTTACCGAGCTCGCCATTGGCATCAACGAACACCTCATGACCCTTTGTCTTAAGCTCAGCAACAATCAGCATGCCACTGTCAACGATGCATTCGCCCTGCCACTTAATGCTGATGAGGATGTCAAGGAACAGTTCTACTCCAACCTTGACAGAGTCCTGACCAGCACCCTAAGGAAGACAAGATTATTTTCCTTGGTGACTTCAATGCCAGAGTTGGTGTGATTTAGATCTCTGGAATGGTATCATCTGGAAGGAGGGTTAGGAAAGACAAACTCTAATGGCATCCTACTCCTGAACAAATGTGTGAAGCATGGCCTGGTAATCATGAACACCATCTTCAGACAGAGCTGACAAGTATAAGACTACTTGGAGACACCCTCGATCCAAGCACTGGCACCTCCTTGACTACCTCATTGTCAGAACCATGACCGAAAAGATGTCTACATCATGAGGGCTATGCAGGAGTTGATGACTCCTGAACAGACCATCATCTCGCCAGATCTGTCATGAACATCTGGCTCACTCAGAAACATCTAAGGCAGCCAAAATCAATTCAAAGGAAATTCAACACCAAGTCCCTTCAAGACCCAGTGGTTCAAGAGGACTTCCAGCAATGTCTCCAAGCAAGGCTCTCTGCCATGCCCGCAGCTGATGATAACATTGAGAGATACTGTTAGGAGTTCAAGACCGCCATCCGCTCGGCATGTGCTGAATCTATTGGCTATGTCACCCGGCATCACCAGGACTGCTTTGATGAAAATGATACCAAGATTCAAGACCTGCTCAACTAGAAAAGAAGAGCCCACTGCACATGGCAAGATGACATCTCATTCCAGCAAAAGAAAGAGTCATACCAGCAGCTCAAGGCAGAAGCTCAAAGGAAGATCCGAGACATCAAAAACAAATGGTGGCAAGACAAGACCAAGGAGATCCAGCTCTATATTGACAAACATGACATGCAGAGCTTCTTCCAGGCTACAAGGGCCATTTATGGTCCAAGCTTCCATGGTCCCACTCCCCTCCAATCTCAAAATGGCTTGACACTCCTAAAGGGAAATGAAGGCATTCAAGCTAGATGGAAGAAGTATTTTGAGAGACTCTTGAACCACAAGTCATCTGTGACAGATGCCACTATTAATTCTGTCCCTTAACACCCTGAAAGAAAATCTCTCACCAACCCTCCTACCATCAAAGTAGTAAGACATGCCATCAAGCTGGCCAAAAACAACAAAGCTGCGGGACCAGATGGCATACCGGCTGAAGTCTACAAGGCTGGGGGCAAGAAACTGGTACTAAAGCTCCACAAACTCATTCTATGAATTTGGAACAATGAGAAGATTCCAGAGGACTTGAGGAATGCCAACATTGTTACCATCTTCAAGAAGGGAGACAAGTTAGTGTGTGGAAATTATCGAGGCATTGCCTTACTCTCCACTGCAGGGAAAATCCTCTCCCATATTCTTCTGAACTGTCTCCTTTCCATTGCTGAAGAAGTCCTGCAGGAATCTCAGTGTGGATTCATACCATCTCGTGGGACAACCGACATGATCTTCATTGCCAGGCAGATCCAAGAAAAGTGTCAGGAACGACATCAGGACCTGTACATGGTTTTCATCGACCTGACAAAGGTCTTTGACTCCATCAATCATGAAGCCTTGTGAAAGGTGCTGGCCAGATTTGGCTGTCCTACAAAATTCATCAAGGTTCTGAGGCTTCTGCATGATCAGATGACTGTCACTGTTCTTCACAATGGTTCAAAGACAGACCCATTCATCATCCAAACTGGGGTCAAGGGTGTGTCAGTGCTCCAGCCTTGTTCTCTACCTTCCTAGCAGTCATCCTAGTCCTCACCAAAGACCACCTTCCACTGGAATTGACATAGAATATAAAATGGATGAAGGGCTCTTTAATCTTGGACATCTCCATTCAAAGACCAAAATTTGCAAGGCATCTGTCATTGGCCTCTAGTACGCTGATGACTGTGCCATCCTTGCACACACCAGGAGTGACCTCCAGTCTGCGCTAGATCTCTTTGCGGAAGCTTACCAAAGTCTGGGACTCTCACTCAACATCAAGAAGACCAAGGTGCTCTATCAGCCTGCTCAACGCCTTTTAAATGACCCACCACAGTTCACCATCGAGGGACAGACCCTGGAGGCAGTCGAGCACTTCCTTACCTTGGTAGCCACCTCTCCCTAACAGCTAACATGGACAATGAGATTCAGAACAGGATCCATTGTGCTAGTACCTCATTTGGGAAACTGCTTTGGTGCATCCTCACTGACCGTGATATACTAAAGGACACCAAGATCCAGGTATACAGTTTAGTTATCATCTCTGCTCTTCTTTATGGATGTGAAACTTGGGTGACTTACTGACATCTAAAGAGCCTGGAGAGGTACCACCAATGATGTCTCCAGAAAATCCTCCACATCAAGTGGGAAGACCACTGCACTAATGTCAGTGTTCTCGCTGAGGCCAATGTTACCAGCATTGAGGCAATGATCCTCAGACATCAATTCTGCTGGACTGGACACTGTGTATGGATGTCCGACTCTCGACTCCTCAAACAAATTTTATACTCCCAGCTCAGTCACGGCCAGAGATCCCGTGGTGGGCAAAGGAAACGCTACAAAGACACACTGAAGGCATACCTCAAGAAAACAGATATGGACATCACGAGCAGGTAGGAGCTTGCCACCAACCAATCTCAATGGTGCCAGAACCTCCATCAAGCGGGGGCCTGCTTCAAAGAGAAACACCTGGCCATCGAAGCTGAAAAGAGAGAGCGTAGGAAGGAAAGGGAAAGAAACCCCAGCCAGTGGGCAGCTCTCCCACATGGAAACATCTGCAATTTCTGTGGATGAATCTATGGCTCTAGGATTGGATTACTGAGCCACCTCAGGACCCATCAGTGAACCATGGTAGAGATCATCCTCGAATTGAGGGATCGCCGACAATGACAGACAACACTCCTGCACTGTGTTTATGGGTGACAATGACAACTGGTTATGATTCTACAACATTTCTGGACCAAAATGGTTGCTGTGTACCAACATCCAGCTGCCAGATTACCAGCCAGAACTGTCTTTCCCATACCATTTGAATAGTCTATAATGTGCCACGGTGTGTTCATATGGACCCATCTGGTCATAAAACTGGTCATTCTGCTGGGCTGCATTGCATGTTCCAGGGTTCTATGCAGCCAATCTGAAAGGTGAGGGCAGCTAGTCTGTGGTACACTGGAATAAATGTTTGTGCCATGTGTGGGTGCATTTCTCACAGGCCATCAACAAAAGCTATGTCAGCATGGCTCCATGAGGTGTTCAGCTCTATATATGATGGGGTCAGGCAGTGTTCCCTGAGAGTGCTTGTGTTCCTGCTGGTCCATGCTCACTATGCACCTCCCCACACCACTTTGCATACTTGTCAATCTAGTTCACTGACCATGTGAATTACTGATTGTGTATAGGACTTACGTGGCATGGAGCTCCACAGTCAAGTAACATCACATATGCGGCCATTTTAGGAGGTTCTTAGAGTGAGATTTTAGAACAGGAAAGACTTAACAGTTTATAAATGCTGCAAAACTGCACTCATTTTCATTATATAAATGCAGTTTCAGCAATTTGTTAAACAATTTTTATTGATTTTTTTTGTGCAATATCAAAAACTCATCACATTACCACATAGATACATATTGCATTCTAGCCAGGAGAACCCCATGGAAATACAACTCTTAAAACATTAAGAGATTATATGAACAAACAACTCAGTTTGAAATAAGAAAGAATTCATTAATATACATGACAGTAAATATCATAATTTTTCCTATTTTGCTTATTCTTTTTATCCCCCAGCCCTCCTAGCTGGCCACTCCCTCAGTCCACCGAGGCCCCTACTGCCACCGAGCTCCCCCCATCACTGTCCTGCTGTCCCAACATCTGCTGGCACCCCATCAACCTGACATATCCCATCATCAGGGAGCCCCCCTCCCATGGTCATAACCACAAGGGGAGACTAGCCTGCTGGTGCTTCATTCCTCATGGGGCCCAGCAGGGATCAGCCCGACATCATCCAGGCTTTGTGGTGCATGGGGAGGCCAGCTGCCATCATCTAGCTGGCCAGGTGGCTATTTTTCTTCTTTGCCCCACTTCCACTACAGCTGCACACTCACGGCATCCTGGCTGAGCACACCTGTTGCATGTGGTCACCCACACCACAAACGCGTGCACCATAATGGCAGCCAGGAGCTGCACCAGAGAAGTGCAGGCTCAGATCCAGGAAAGTATCTGAATGACACTCCAAACCCTCCCTGCTGGCCTCCACATCTGTCATCCCAGGCTCAGGTTGCAAAGCAGTGCCAGCGTGCCAGGTGATCCCCACACCGGCACCATGGAGCTAGCTAGTAACATGAATTTTATCAAAAGTGTGCAAAACTGGATCCACGTGATGCAGCGGACTGTATAGCAGCGTGCTTTGGCTTAAGTTCCCGCCACCAAAAGCCTTAATTTTATTAAAAATTCGCCTAAAAGGGCTTATACTTCTGTATAGGTGGCTGCTCCTCCTCTACTTCTACCAAGCAAGTGTTTGCCTAAAATGGAAGTCAAATGAGGTCGGTGTTGCCCGACATACCTGCCGTCTCCCCGAGAAATCTGGAAAACATTCCAAGGCCCAGCCGACGGGCAGTGGTAAGCATTCAACTACTACAGCTCTTCATGTGTCGGGGTGGAAACCACTCCTCACCCTCGAACTCCTTCAGGCAGAGTTACAACCCTTTGGGAGGATCTCAAAGCTATAGTGTCTGAGAATAAGCAATTGTCTGGGGCGCTGGAGGATTTGTCTACAAGAGTCTCAGATTCAGAATCCCATAGTCTCTTTGGAGAATAAGGCAGGCCGACGGTGGAGGACATAGTAGATTGTCAGCAACGATTAAGAAATTAGAATATAAGGCTGAAGATTTAGCGGGCAGAAGCCATAGAAATAATGTGGTGGTTTTGGGTATTCCTGAGAAAGAGGAGGGCAATAATGCAGTGCTATTTGCCCAGAAGCTGTTCGAGCGAATTACGGGCCCCTCTCCTTTTGGAACCTCGTATACATTGGAAAGGGCTCACCGTGCACTCCGTCTGATGCCCGCACCTGGCCAGCAACCCCGGCCCCTGTTGACTAAGCTTCTTAATTTCCAGGATAAGCAATTTTTGTTATCAAGGATAAAAGAGCTGGAACAAGTTTTATGGGAAGGCAAGAAAATTAGAGTAACTCAGGATCTCCCAGCCACGGTGCGCCAGAGGAGGTGCTTTTCACCCCATCATAACCAAGCTTATCACCAGAGGAATTAAATTTCGAATGGGGTATCCTGCCCGCTTTCAGGTTGTAATTTCAGGACATGGACACTTTGAGGAGGTTGAACCTGCTAAGAAAGCACTGCAGAAGGAACATCCTGATCTCTTCAAGCCGACCTGAAGTTAAAGGAACCTGTTACTGCCTTTATGAGATACACTGCAGACTGGGAAAGCCACAGCAATAAGGAGCATATTGACTGAACTGTTTGCATTTCCAAAGTTATTGCCGTTATCCTTAAGCTTTGTTGCCTGGTTTTCCTACACTAAGATTAGTAGTTGTTATAAATCGCTTATTGAGGGTGGAAGTTTTAGGGGGAATTTTCTCAATTATGATGGATACCGGGACAATTATGGCTTTATTTCTTTGGGTGGTGGGAGGTGTGTTAGTTATGAGCTACTATCTGGGTAGTGTTGTACTCTTTATTGTTGGACTTGAGGGGGGGCATGGAGAGGCTGCACTGTGAACCCGAGGCTCAGGGTAACTTAATGGTGATATTTAGTAATTGGCTAGGAACATATTGCCGGGGGAACTCCAGAGGCTGTTCCCTACTTTGGCGGATACATATTAAGGTTCTAGCCCACGAGTTGGACATTCATACATCTTAACCTCGACTATGAGGTACTTGCTTTACTTCATTATTCTGATAACATTGTACAGGGTAGAGATGGACTCGTTGAGTATTTTGTGAATAACTTCACAGTGCAGCCCCCCTCCCCTTCCATTGTCTGCATCTTAGAGATTCGGAGGTTGCAATGTTTTGTAACACTGAGTAGCACCTGTTCTCCTACGGATATGGAAGTTTTTGGGGTTCGCTTATTTAACAAGGCATTACCGCCTTATTAGGCTTTGGGTGGCGGGAGGGGAAAGGCCGGATACTGTAGCAGAACCAGCTATACCGGGGAACAAGGAGGGGGGGGGATACTGCATGGATTTTTAGTTCATTTTACTGGTTTACTGGTTGTAAGGGGTCTTTAAGGGGGGAATAGGGGTGGAAGAGTGGGTGGGTTTTCCACTAGGTCCTTGATACTATTGCTAAGATCAGATTGTGTCAACTCAGGTACCATTTTGGTGTGGATTACAGAGAATAACGGGGTTCTCGTATTGTTATAATGAGTATCAGGGTAATGTCACGACGGAATATCGGGGTTGCAGAAATAAAAGGAAGCAATACCAAGTCTTACACCACTTAAAGTTAGTAAAGGCAGATATCGCCTACATTCAGGAAACACATCTATTGGACTCAGAGGCCTCTCAGCTCCGGAAAATGCAATTTGGTCAGTTTTTTAGTGCAGAGGGTTCCTCTAATAGTAGAGGGGTGATGATCCTTATACACAGGAAAATTCCCTTTAGTACAATCAAGGTGGTTAAAGATCCAGGGGGCAGGTATGTTCTCATGCACGGTTTACTGTATAATAAAGAAGTAATTATTGGCAGTATTTATGGCCCTAACAGGGATACCCCTGAATTTTTTACTCATCAGACAGCTGGTCAGACCCCATCTGGAGTACTGTGTGCAATTCTGGAGACCCAGTCTTCGCAAACACATAGACAGGATGGAAGCTGTCCAGAGGAGGGCAACTAAAATGGTGCAGGGTCTGCACCGGAAGACATATGAAGAGAGACTTAAGGAGCTTAATATGTATAGCCTCGAGGAAAGGAGGGAGAGGGGGGGACATGATAGAAACTTTCAAGTACCTCAAGGGAATCAACAAAGTCCAAGAGGGTAGCATCTTTCAAAAAAAGATGTGTGCAAGAACAAGAGGGCACAATTTGAAGATAGAGGGGGGGCGGCTCAGAGGTAATTTAAGGAAGTATTTTTTCACAGAGAGGGTTGTGGATGCATGGAACAGCCTTCCGGAGGAGGTCGTGGAGTCAAAAACAGTGGTGGAATTCAAGCATGCATGGGACAGTCATAAGGCAATTCTAGGGGGTGGGGGTAGAAAGAAGTAGGCTGCTGGTTAACTAGGATCTGCAGCTTATCCAGTAGGCAGGGAAATGGGCAGACTGAGTGGGCCAAGCGGTCCTTATCTGCCGTCAAATTCTATGTTTCTATCTCGCTGTGGTCTTACAGACATTTATCTCGAGTCCCATGATTATCGGGGGTGATTTCAATTTAGTACTTGACCGGGATATGGACCAGTCCAGTCCTCAGAAAACCAGTTTCTCTCCGGCCCAACAAGCGTTCAGGGAATTTCTCGACCAGCTTGGGTTGTGTGATATTTGGTGGGTGTTGCACCCCCCAAGAGAGGAAATATACCTTTGTTTCTCCGGGTACATTCCTCTTCTTCGAGGATAGATTACTTGTTTTTGTCTCATTCCTTGCTACTGGCCTCACCTGACTCTTCGATTATCCCTGGAGTTCCTTCAGATCATGACATTGTCTCCTGTTGGATAGCAATGGTGTCACTTCCGAACAGGACCCCAGATGGAAACTAAATGACTTATTGCTGAAGGACGACTCTCTTACGAAGCAGATACAGGAGCAGATAGATATCTTTTATCATTCCAATAAAGTCTCCTCGAGTAGGCCAGATCTACATTGGGGCACTTTCAAGGCATACACCAGGGGAATTTTAATTAGCCTGGCTACATATAGGAAAAAGGCTGCCAACGTAGACTGTCCCAGTTGCTTGCCCAGATTAAAATCTTAGAAGATAACCCTTCCCTTCCAAATGCAGAAATTCATCGGCAAGAGTTAATTAAGCTGAGGGCTGCATATATGGAACTCCTTCGGGAAAAGATGGATTATAATATATTAAAAACCCAGGCGTCATACGTTGACCATGGGGAAAAGGCAGGCCGGCTTTTGGCCCTCAGGGTGAAACAAATGGAAACTGCCCTTTATATTACTTCCATATGGTATTTGAAGGACAAGTCCCTTAAAACTCACTCCCTGGAGATTATAAAAGAATTTACTGATTATTATATGGAGTTGTATGGCCCTCATGCCCACTCCCTCCATCTGCTCAACAGATTCAGGACTTCTTGCAGGAGTCGATCTCCTCCGACTTTCCAGGGAACAGCAGGATGCTTTGGTGACCCCAATAACTTCAGAAGAACTCTCCGCTGTCATTAAAGCTCTGCCAATTAACAAAATGCCAGGCCTCATGGATTCTCCAGCTTATTTTATAAAAGGTTCCTAGTTCAACTAATGCCAATGCTCTTCCCTGTACGCATATATTTTATCCGCGAGATTCTGATTCCTCTTTATTTGAGGCTTATTGTCCTGATTCCCAAACTGGGAAAACCATTAGACTGTGTGTCTAAATACCATCCTATCTCATTGATTAATCAGGATATTAAAATCTTGTCTAAGCTTTAGCGAACTGGTTGGCAAGGGTTCTGGATTGCTTGATAGGGTCGAACAAGGGTTCCTAAAGGGAGGTCCTCGGCGGATCACTTGAGAACTCTCTCGCATGTCTTCTCAGTGTCCAGGGATGCACCCTATCCTGCCATCTTGATATCCATGGACACCGAGAAGGCATTTGACAGGAACACTGGGATTACCTTTTTCAGGTTTTAGAGAGTTTTGGCTTCCTCCACTTTTTATTAATTGGATAGTGCATTATATAGATCCCCTCAGCTTGGGTCTCAGAAGATGGAGTTATCTCTCAAAGGTTTGTTCTCCATTGGTACCAGGCAGGGATGTCCCTGTTGCCTTTTATTATTTAATTTGTATCTTGAACCGTTAATTAGAAGGTTGCAAAATTGTCCAAATATTCAAGGGATCCCCATTTTTCCTTGTGAAGTTAAGGTCTTCGCTAACGCTGGACGATCTCCTTTGCAATTAGCCAACCCGAGCAGTTCTATTCCGCATATGTTGACATTATTGCTTCCTTCGGGCATGTTGCTAATTATAGTTTAATATTAGTAAACTACAGTATTCCTCTAAGTCATAAATCTTTAAACGATATTGAAGTCTACGGCTGAGGTGGCACAGGCCTTCCGTATTTGGGAATTGATCTTGCCTGTAGTAGTAATCATGTGATCACAGAACCTAGACACTTTGGTGAACAAGGTGTCTCAAGATTTAAATAGGTGGGCTTTCTTCCCATTTCGTTGTGGGGAGGATAAACCTCATTAAGATGAACGATTCCCGCTTATTATATCCTTTGATTATGCTTAATGTTTGGCTCCCAATATCCTGGTTTAAAAAATTTCAATCCTCGTTCATTGTAGTCTAGTAAATCCCCTTGAATAGCATACCGCACTCTGGTGGTCCCCAAGGATAAAGGAGGCATGCGATTACCCAATGTACTTTTTATTTTTGGGCCGCTCATATCAACAAATATATGAGATGGGCATCTCATGGAGCTTTAGGTAAGGCCCCAGTGTGGTTACAGATCGAAGTAGAGCTCATACGCCCATGTGGTTTAAACCGCATGGGTTTACTGCATATTGGGGAGAACCAATTGCCGGTAAAACTTAAAAGCTCGGTAATTTACACTTCACTTAAAATCCATACACAGGTCTGTAGATTTCTCAAATACAACCACTTCAAGGATCTTAATCAACCTATTGCAGGTAATCTTAATCTTAAAATTGGGGGCAAACCTATGGCACCATATTGGCTTTCCATACCTAGTGATTACAAAGTTTCCAGTCTGATAGAGGAGGGCCAGGGGTGGATGTCCACTCCAGAAATGGCAGACAAGCTGGGTGTTTCCAACAGGCATATTTTTCAGGTTATTCAACTTAAGCACGCTTTAATAAGTTTCTTTGGCCATTCACCTTGTACCGGCCAACCTATACCCTTCTGTGAAGAGCTTAGTCTTGTTAGCGGTGGACCCAGGGCGATTGCTAAGATTTATAATTTATTGGTTGGTTGGAAAATACCCGAGGATTGTGGACCTACAGACCTGTGGGGATCCCTTTTCCCTGAGAAGGTGATTGAGTTGTCGTCTATCTGGAATACCTCCCATAAATTTATCAAGCAAGACAGGTTAAAGCTGATGCAATATTTTATATTACACAACGCTTACTATACACCCTGTAAATTGATGAAGAGGGGGCTTAAAGTTTCCAATAGCTGTGTGAGATGCCATCAGGAGGAGGGTAATTTAGTTCATATTTTCTGGAACTGCCCGAAGGTGGCCCCACTGTGGGAGAAGATTGAGCAATCCGTAGATGCTCTTTTGGGTTTAGAGGAATTATTTACCCCCAAAATTTGCCTTCTCGGTGATTTATCTGGAGTTAGAGTTAAAAATTGGAAATACCACATCATGCTTATTACGATGTCTGTAAAGAAATTGGTGTTAAGTCATTGGCTCGATCAGCAGGTAATCTCCTATGAGGAATGGTTGGCTGAACTTCTAGCTAACCTGCGTACCGAGAAAACTGTTGCTAATCTGAATAACACAATGTCTAACTTTAGTAAGATTTGGGACCCTCTGTATACTGTCTATTCCCTGCAGGGTTAATTAAATAGGATATGGATGTAATTTATTTTGAGGAATAATACTGTTTGAATCAGTCTTAGCAGGGTAAGGGTTTTGGGTACTATGTTTTCCTAGTGGTGGTGTGTACGGAGGGAGGCGGGAGGGAAGGGATGTGGTTTGGGAGGGGAGGCAGATTCATGTGTATATGACTGTGTATGAAAACGACTTGTCTGTTTGTACATCTGCTTGCGTATCATTTTGGGTAAAATGATTAATAAATTTTAAATGGAAAAAAAAAAGTGTGCAAAACTTACTGTAATAGTTAGTGAAGAAGCACAGAATTAACATTACTTTAACATATATGGCATACAAAACCATCTACAACAGCCATACCATTTCAGTTCACAATATATGAGAGAAACAAACGTTAACTTGAAATCTATTACACTTTTATGTCATTCGTCTGTAACATAGGTTGCATAGCACCACTCCAGCGTAGATTTAGATTTTACTTGGAATCTACTTAATATCATTAACAATAATATTCACTCGTGTTCTTCTTGTATCTGCTAATGTGAAATGATAACAAAGTTAAAAACAGGTTAGTATGATTATTTAACCTGGTAAGCACATTGAGTATACTAGTAGGCACATTCCTGGTGTCTCAGATTGAGTGAATATTTGGAAAGAGATTTACCAGCTAGACTGTATGATTCTCCTGATAGCATATGAGCGAGGGAGGAGGAGAAAGGGACAATTACTGCACAGTCCATTTCTTTCATTACCTACCTCTCTCACTCAGACCCCATTACCCTCCTGCCCCATCCAGCATTTAATCTACCCTATGCCCATGCAAATTTGTGTTCCTTTAGTCCCAAACCATGGACTCCATGTTTGGTTGAATTTGAATAAATTTCCCCCTTCTTTTTTGGAGTACCCTAATTTAGGTGCCAGTTTTCGTGACATCCATTTCCCATTCTGTTTTTGTAGGTACTGTAGACTATCGGCACTTCATGAGAAGCTGTCATTTGACCTCTATGGTCTTTGTATAAATTAGGGTCTGCAACCCAGTAACTGGGCCTTCGTTAAGAAATCATCCCCCCAATAGCCACAGCAGTGGGAAGATGGGGAGTTTTATCCCTGACATGTTTTCTGCCTTATCTATGAGCCCTTCCTTAAATGGTGTTACCTCCAGATATGTCCACAGAGTGTGACTAATGTGTCCTGGAGTGTACTGACATCTCCAGCATACATTTTTAATGGCAAACCCCATTTTGATCAGCCATTCTGGAGTGCAGTGCCACTGGCCTAGCACTTTCTTTTGAATAAGCTGGGCTTTGGGATCTGGAGTACCCTGATGGGCTAGCTTCCAACACCTCAGCCATGTGTCTGGTGTGAATTTTACCTGGAAATCTGGGGCACACTTCCACCTGTGAGGTTCCCAATCTGGGAGATGCAGCTGCTATGTTTGGGCATATATCCATTTATCTTTTTTCCCCAGTAAGAAGAGCCCATTTATCTATCATTTCACTCATCCCCTTAGGCTGATATCTCAATGCAGGGCTCAACCAATTCCTGAGTATCTGCCAAAGTTATAAATGTTTCCAATGATCTACGATGGGAAAGTGATATTCTTCCTTTAACTGTCGAAAGGATCTCAGAGTCATGGAAAGGGGACATATTACATCTCTAAGTACCCTAATTCCTTATCTTTCCCAGTGGGGCCAGTGTACAACTGCTCCTCATATCTGCAGTCTGGGATGGTGGCATAAGAATTCAGAAAGGCCCAGAAACAAGTCTTTATATTTAGACAGGGCCTGCAGCTTCTTGAAAGAATATCTTGTGAACTCATCAGGTGGAGATGACTTTTCTCTTTTTTTATCTTTGACCCAAAGTCGGATCTGCAGGGATTTGCCACCATACAGGTTATTCTGACCCAGAGGGAGGGTAGCCTTCTGATTGTGCCCATAACATTCCACTTCTGATGCCCTGAGCCATGTAATATTTATTTAGTTTTTGTTGACTGGGTAAGTGTACTAGACAAATACTGCCTATTTTCAGGCATGACCCGGGGGAGGGGGATACAGATGAATGCCAACTGACCTTCAAAAAGATTTAGTTGTTGGTGGTATTTTTAGTGAGTGGGGGGAAATTTGGCCAGGACCCCAGGGAAATTCCCCTACTCTTTTTGAGAAATGCCATGGGATCTTTATCATCCACCTGAACTACCACCAGAACAGGCAGATGGGACCTCGGTTTAATGTCTCATAATATACCTATACACATAATGCATTTCAGCCTCCTGAGCTGTTTGCCATCCTAAGTGTCCATTTCCCAAATCTTGGTGCCTGATGGCCCCATAAAAAAGAGGAAAACAGCTTGTCAATTTTGTGCTACCACTTTTCTGTGAGTTGCATGGGCAAGTTAGTGGTGCAGTAATTGATCTTTGGGAGGGTCGTCGTCTTAATGGCATCAAGCTTTCCAGGGAGAGAGAGGTTTAATTTTGTTCACCTCTCCATGTCCATTACCAGATCCTATATCAGTGGTTGCTGGTTGACTGAAGCCCAATCCTCAAGTTTAGAGGAAATATGCATACCTAAGTATCCGATGCTATTCAGCGCCCAGCTTCTTTTAGCTACTAGTAGGGATGGAGGATGATCTGGGCAGCAATAACTCAGTCTTGGACCAGTTGACCTGAAGTCCAGATATAGCCCCCAAAGTGAGTCATAAGGGCAAGTACTGCTAGCACTGACTGTTCAAGCTGTCATAAGGTGAAAAACAGATCATCTGCATACATCAGCAACTCATGGTTATTGTTGCCTATTTCGATCAACTTGATATCTGGGTGTCTGCATATAGCTGCTGCTAGTGTCTCCACAGCCAATATAAACAACAACTGTGAAAGAGGGCAGCCCTGTCTTGTACCTCAGTGGAATAGGAATCTGGGTGACAAGAGGCCATTTGTGAGGACTGTAGCTGCTGGCACTGCATATAGCCTTTTAACATAGCCAGTGAATTGTGGGCCAGTGCTTACATGGGCCATGGCCTCAAAAAGGTGATCCTACTCCACCGAATAAAAACCTTTTTCAGCATCAATTGCCATCAAAGCTATCATGTTGTGCCCCCACTGTGCCTTTACTATCAAATCGGCTAGTGTCCTAAGGTTTTTAAAGCCTTGGCTCCCCTTCATGAACCCTGCTTGTACAGGGTGGATGAGGTGGGTAGCATCAGTTCATAGTGACATATACACAGCCAGCTGTGTGTGCTGTGGTGTCTGTACAGATGTGCAGTATGTGGCTGGGGCACATACCATCAGACAGGCACACTGGTGTTGGGGTATTCCCAGCACTGGCCCATGTGCACTGCATGGCTTGTTCCAGCCTCGTGGCAGCACCCAGTCAGTAGTGCAGCTTGGCCACTTGTACACTCCTCCCATAGCACCATCCATGCCCACAGTGCTGCATGTGTGTGCTGGCATCTGTTGGTGTCCACAAAAGGGTGGTCTGCAGGTGTGTGCTATATGGCCGCACTGCCATGGTGTCCACTGGGAGCCAGATCACCCCTTACTGCCTAGCATGGCTGGGACTGGTGGCAGATGATGGCATCATAGAGATGCCATCTGTGAGCTGCAAGTTTCCTCTATGTCTGGCTTATTTCTGTGGGTCATACTTACTGGCTAGGGTCATGCAAAGCAGTACAAAAGTCGCGCAAAGCCACAAAGTCACACAAAGCTGATTTGCCCAGAGTTTGACTACCTTTTCCAGGGCAGTAATTTGCACCTTGCAAAGTACTGCGGTAAGTTACACAAAAACACTCTGTGCATCACATTGCGCCTGTATTCATGTACACGCCCCATCAGTTTGCCCCTTGCATACGTTATAATTTTGTCCAGTGCTAATGCAGTTTGTGCATGCTATTTGACCTTTTGAATATATCAGACCCGCGCTAACCCTGCACCGTTTGCACCCAGCACAAAGTTTTGAATATCTGGCCCATGGAATTTTAAAGAAACCCCAAGGAGGGCAAGTTAATAATTTGAGTTTGTAAAAGAAACACTCATGAAGACTAGAAAATAAATGGGAGAGACAGATAACACATTACCACAGTAAACGTTACAGAGACAACTAAAACTACAGCACTGATGTGATAAATCTGTTCTCTAGGAAGTGCACAAAAATACATAACTAGAATAATGGATAGGTAACTGGATATTACTGGTGAGTAATACCATTGAGAGGTTCTGGACACGTAGGAACCTCAAGAGCGAAGCTTAAGAGATTCCCATGTCCAGAACCTTGAGATGGTATCCCACCAGTAATGCCCGTTTACCTATCTATTATTTTTTTTAATATACAGATCTGACTTTTTTTTTTTATTATTTTGTTGTGGGCAGTTGGCTGTTAACTGAAGGAATCTTGTGCTTGTAGCCAACTGCCACAGCTTCTCACACTGTCTAGCTTGGTCTACCTGTGCTCCCGCCACATGCACACACACACACACACACACACGGCAAACATTCTGTTTTCTTTTACTCTTACCTTTTGTTTTTGGGGGGTGGGGGAGCACAGGATCAGCTAAGATACATTTTTGGTTATAGATACGCAGAAAAAAGGAAAAAAATAGGGAAGTATCATCACTGTGGACTCCGCATACTCTCATCTCACTAAGCGAGAATCCACCACCATGTTTTTGAAATGGTTTCAGCTGGAAAAGCGGCCGATCAGAAGGCACGCTTGAAAGACATGGGCAGATAGACTTGCTCTTGTGCTGTTCATCTTTGGTGATAATACTATCGTTCAGGTCCTGAACGATAGTATTACAGCTCCTGAACGATAGTATTATCACTCGGGAACAGTGGTATTATCACTCCAGGAGTGATGGTATTACCAGGATTTTTTTATATGCTTTATGATGGTATTAATTTGACAATCCATATATTAAAAAATCTATGTATTGTTGCCTTGTCAATTAACTGGATCAGGATTGTGAGTCTATGTGAATTGCTGAAAGCCTTGCTTTTGGAATCACTGTTGCTACCAATTGAAAATACACCCTATTTCAGTAAGACATTGCACATTTTAAGAAAAGGAAGTTTTTCTACAGGCAAGGAATGCATATATAGTGCAGCTTTGGTGGAAGCTACCCCAGGATGCCATACAATGCTATGAAAAAATAGAAGTGCTATCCAAAGAAAATGAACAGAAGATTCTGCTTGTATTTTTCAGAATACGTCTTCTTAGTTGCATACAACCCAACATCTCATCATTCATTACCTGGTTTCTTCAGGGGAACTGCTTTACTGAGTATTCTTTCCTCACTTTCCATTTATACAATGAGTCTCTGCTTAATGTGTTTTTTTCTCTCCATTTTTGCTTTGAAATGCTTCTTCATTCTGAACTGGCAAGGCATTTCAAACTGGAAACAAGTAAACAGCACACTAAGCAGAGATTCACTGTTAACACAAGAAGAAAAGCAGGGACTTGACAGGCAACCTTTGGAGGAAGAATATATAGGAAATACTGACCATATAAAAAGAAAGTGAGGAAAGACTTCTCCATAAGCAGTCCCCCTGAAGAAGTCATTTAGCGAGTGGTGAAACATTGGGGTGTATGCAAATAAAAAGACATTCTGAAAATACAAGAGGAATCTTCTGAAGTTTATTTTCTTTTGAAGAGCACCCCACCATTTTTCATAGCATCACAGTTTTTAAACCAGTTTAGCCAAGTTAAACTAGTTAAACAGTGCTTAGAGTGGTTAATAACCCCACTGTTTCCAAGGTAAAACAGTTTTTAACAACTGTTTTTGATATCACCTTGGGAGCTGGTTCAACTAAAACAGTTCTACCTTGGATGGACAGGTGAGCACAGTTCTATGTATTGAAATGAATAGGAAATGGTTACATCAAGAACAGGTTTAACACTAGCAATGTGGACACGCAAACCATTATCAAGAATGGTGCATATGAATGGGTGCAACTCAGCTGATATAACTAAACTGGCTTTGAAGATGGTTGCCAACAAGAATTCTATAATGTAGACAGAGCAATAGAATCCAAGTAAAAACTAAGACATTTCCTTCTGAGGAGCGGTACAGAGGAGGGCTACCAAAATGGTGAGGGAGTTGCATGAGAAGCCATATGAGGAAAGGCTGCAGGAAGTCAAAATGTACAGTAGTCCCTGGAAGAGAGAAAAGTGAGAGGGGACTATACTGAAACCTACAAGTACTTGAAAAGTGAAGAAGGCACAAGTGGAGGGTCTATTTCAGTGAAAGGAAGGCACTAGAATAAGAGGTCATGCAATGAAACTAAGAGGGCGGATGTTTAAGAGAGAAAATCATCTTCACGTAAACTGTGGTGGATGACTGAAACAGCCAGCCAGAGGAGGGGATGGGGGAAAAGACTGTGGGGATTTTAAGCATGCATCGGATAGGCACAGAGGCATATTAGGTGGAGGAACAGTGAAGGAGCAACACCTATGACCAGGCCCCTCAAGCAATCTGTAGGCAAAAACTTTTCTGTGGCGGGTCTGGTCAATTTCTGCAGTGAGATTTTACAAATTTGGCAGCATTTCTGTGACACTTTTGTTCATTTGTACTTTTGTAGCATGAAAAGTAAGGAACAACTCACATTATATGTTTTAATCTTTTTATTGCATATATTATGTAGCATGAAAAGTGTAAGGGACAACTCACATTTTACACATTTTTAATCTTTATTGCACAGACATATCAGGCAGTTAGGGTAACCATTTTGTAAGACAATTTAAAATTCAGCACTGTTTTTGTTTTGATGACATTCTGTATTTTTGTTTTGCATTGACACAGAAAAATCAGCCTGTGATTGCTGTCCTCAGAAAGTCCCCTACGTCTTTGTGTAAAGATTGTATTGTGGACACTGAAACTGCATTCTACGTCTGTAGAGTTTGTCACACAATTAATGTATGGAAGAGCCAGTTGAAAAAGTTGTGGTGTATGAGCTGCTGCAGACTTCCAATATAAGTCCAGATTTTTGTCTATGTGGCTTGTGCTGCTCACCTAGTTCGGTGCCAGGATTTTTTTGTACATTTAAATTCTGTGTCAGGATATCACTCCATCCTGGAATAGCTGCATAATCATCTTTGCTCTGTGACAGAAAAGCCACTTTAGAGGGATTGAAGATTCTCGCTGCTTTCAAAAGTTCAACCCAAGCTGGCCCTCCACTGATAAGTATTTCCAAGTTTGGATGATGCATTACAGAATGCTTCATTGAAACTGTCCAACAACTCTGTCTGAATGTGAGCAGGAATCTGTTCATCACCATTGAAAAAGGAACCACAACTCTCCATGACAAACTGCTGATGCACCTGATGATTGATCTGCAGTTCTTCTAGGATGTCGACAACATTTGTTGTCACAGGGATCTGTGACTGAAATTTATCCAGCAGCTTGCACATCCATTCTGATTTGTTTGTGAGGAATGCCAGCTCAATACTCAGCTTTAGTGCAATAAAGAATGTTCTGTAGAAATGGGAAAAAAATAAATACTTTTTCTGTAAACAAAATGCCTCAACATATCATTCAATTAAAAAAAAAAAAAGAACAGACTACTACAATATTCTTACCTCTATTGCAAGCAATGTGCTGCATGGGTGTCCTGTTAGGGCAAGTTCTTTTTCAATGAAGGACTGGTGGTAGACAACATGGTGGTGGTGGTGATACCTTGCAGCGATGAAATAGGATGTCCACCTTGTTGCACAGGGATCAGCAGGCATCGTGGCATGCTTGTCAGGCGTGACCTCTGATAGGTGTCGCAAGTAACGATTCTTTCTTCCACTGGGTAATGAAAAAAGTTTGCGGAATAACTTCATGTATCTCATTGTCAGCTGGAATGGTTTATCCATTGCACCTGCAACTAGGTCCATGATGTGGGTGCAGCTGGGAAACAAACCACGTAAATTGCACTGCAGCATTTCTTCCTATATGAGGCATTGTATGTGTCTAATACCCAGACAGCATCAAAATCTATTCTGTAGTCTGTCACAGTTTGAACCACTGCTTGTGCCACGGTGCTGTGTGTCACGGATGCCAAAACTTTGTGTCCAGCAAATAAGGCTGCACTCATTCAGTTTCATCTTTCAAGTGAAGTAGAAAGGATGTTGAGGATGTAGTGCTGCTCAATATCACTGGTCTCATCCACAATTAGGGCTACCTTTTGGCCATGATTTTTGCTGCACATCCTGCTGTTCCAAGTATAAATGTCCGCACATATGTAGCTCTAATCTAATCTGCACCTGGTGTGGCACTTCCATTTGGAATGTGTTTACCAATAAAACTGTGAACTGCTAGATGGTCAATTTTCTCCAGGGGGGATATCCACTTCAAGAAAGGTATTTGTGAAGTCCTGCACAATCTTTATGCGTTCTGTCTTAGCATTTGTACTTTTTGCAAGGGATGTCAGCAAGGTCCGTTCCTTTTTCCATGCATTTTCTAACTGTGTATCTGCAGCTCTTTTTAAATGAGTCTTGGAGGAGAAATGATCTGCAACTGTAGACTTCCGAACGTGATCCAGGACAATGTTGCAGGGCGTACAGAATAGCTTTCCTTCATTTTCATGTATAGGCTGGCCTGGAAACTGCTTGCAGTGGTCTTTTGCTGTCACGTTCTGTCTTTGATTGGTTCTGGGCAGATGGGGTCAATTTCCTTACAAATTGATCCATTCTGTAAAGAAAGACATAAATAAATATCAGAAATTGCATGAAGTCCCCCCCAAAATATGTAGACAAAAAGAAGCACGTGCATGCATTGTTAATATAATACTAGCATGCAAGTTGCAAGTGATGCAGACATAGTGAAATCACATCTGGTGATGGGTTCAGCAGAGCAGAGTAGACCAGTAAGTAGTGTATTGGCTGCCGCCACCCTTAGCCATTAGTATGAGCCAGTAGCCCTAATTGTTATCTTTTCTTTTTTGCAGACAAATACAAGACTTGAGGAGAATGCATTAAAAACTTTGCGAACACTCTACAGCAATGAACAGCAATGAGACGCTTTGACCTGGAACAGACTACCAGCACAGATGACATCTTTTTTTCCCTTGGACTTACCTGGGTTGCAGCCCCCCCCCCCCAAAGACATCAGAGAATGAACCTACAAACTTTGAGCCAGCACAGGAAATATTTTCAAGCAGAAGCTGGAAATAAATACATGTACAAGAAAGGCTGGACCATCCCCAGTGACCCAAAGAGTGCACCTGTGGACATTGCCAACAGCACTGAACATTTGGAACAGACTACCAGCACAGAAAACCTTAAAATACCTTCTGTGCTGGTGGCACTCTGTTCCAAGTGTTTGTTGCTTTTGTCAAGGTCTGCAGGTTCAACCTCAGGGTGACTGGGGAAGTGGCATAAAATAACAGCCGAGGCCAGATCAGCTTCCCCCAGCCATCCAGAGCCAGTACCTGCAGACACTGAGAACAGCAGCAAACACTTAGAATTGGTGACCACCATCACAGGAAATACAGCAACAAGAAAGGTCAGACCATCCTCAAGTAACCAGGAAAGTTCAACTGTGGACACTGCCAACATTTGAACAGACTGCCAGCACAGAAGATCTTAAAATATCTCCTGGGCTAGTGATAGCCTGGTCCAAGTGTATGCTGTTGCTTTCAAAGCCCACAGGTAAAGCCTCTGGGTGGCTGGGGGAGCAACAACCACTACCAGAATGTAAGTTGCCAGACAGAGACTGTACCTGCAGACTTTGGAATCAGATCAGATGACTATCAGTCATCGGTTCCCCGTAGCTACAAGGCTGGCAGCAGGAAGGTACGTGATCTCAAGACTGCGCTAGGTTTTAAACCTTGGAGCCTTTTTTCTGCTCAGCTCCCTGGTGCTGTAGTACTCGCTGCTGCAGCCACTTTAATCCCAAGGAAATTAATGTATTTTGACTCACAAGACTGTGCCTAAGACTGTGCCTACGATACACTCTAGCCTGCCTACCTTGATTTAATTAACTTTTGCTGATTCTGGTACACTGCAGCTGCTGTTTTAATTAATTTTAGCATATCCTCTAACACAGCAGCTCCTCTACCATTAATTAAATACACTGGTAATTCTGCCCACTTTGTTCCAACCTATAAACTCACTTGGAGGGCAGTCCTACCCTCCCCTTGCTGCATCAGTCCTAATTCAAACCAGCGAGGTGCTTTTTTTTTTTTTCTCCACTCACTCTTGCCTATTCTCTATGTTTGCCTCTGTTCTACACTTATTTTGTATGGAAAAGTAACTCAGACTGAGGGTATCCCAGTTTTATCTTTTCCCTCACCTTTTCAAATTCCCCTGCTCCTGTCCACCTCATAAACTGCACTCTATTGGAATACCTGCCTCTTGTGAATAACTTGTATAATTGACTGCCAACCTCTGGCCACTAAGGGTCTCACTCAAACTGCCTTCACTATAGGTGTCACCCTGCCCGTAAGTCACCATTTCTGTCACTTATATTCTTCTCTTATAGGGATAATCTACTCTGATTTACAGAGGTTTCATAAGGCATACATAATGTTCTCTTGCATGCCCAAGGTCACTTCTGGTGGTATCAGGATTACTACCCACCATAATCATCCTCTCTTATCTCTCATGTAACATACCAGCTGGATACCCTGGGTCCCACTGCCATGAAGAATTCTCTTTGTATTCTCCAACCTTATACCAACTAGAACCTTGCTCCTTCTCCTAACCTGTACCTCCATATAACTCATCCTTCCAAATTGGGGCATTTCCTTTCTATCCCCACCACTAGCATGCCCAAATACCTCAAGCGCATTACAGATTCTACAAAGAAGTTTGGGTGATGCTTCTGCGCTTATGTTTGTCAGGAGACATAGAATCTAACCCTGGCCCCCATTGGAATGCCAGGTCCACGGATGACTCCTCTTGGTTTTCCACTAAGGGCATGAAAATTGCTAACATGAATATCAGAAGTTTACCAGCAAACTTTCCTGAACTTGAAGCCTGGATAGCCCTGTACTGTCCGGACATACTTGGACTAACTGAAACATGGCTCAGGCCAGAGATGCCTGATTCCATGTACAAAATACCTGGCTACAGCTTGTCCAGATTCGATCGCCCCCACCAAACAAAAGGGTGGAGGAGTTGACCTTTATTATAAAGAGCATCTCAATGTCTCTGTACTCCAGTCTTGGATAACAAATCACAGTGAAGCTCTGCATACAGTTCTACAACTAGGTGGTGATAAAAGACTAAATCTGATCCGTGCCTACAATCCTCCAAAGGGGGCTCTCCCTGGCTTAAATGGGCTCTTGGATTATCTGGCCACTCTAAATGGTAGATCTGAAGTCATACTAATGGGAGACTTCAACCTAGACCTATCAGGGGAGTCACGCCGGTACATATACTGAAGCTCTCGCCCGACTTAACCTCGCTCAACTTATCTCTAGCCATACACGCATCTCTTCCAACTCGGAGCACCAATCTCTCCTGGACTGGATGGCTACAAATAGAGCAAATAAAATAATTGCTGCAGGAACCTTTTCCGATTCTATTAGTGATCACCTGCCTACATTCTGTATCTGGAATGGCCACTGACTTAAACCTCCCCCAAGAATCATTCAATTTTGGGATTTTGCCAAACTAAACCAAACTGCACTTCGAGGATATTAATAATATAGACTGGTCTCCCATCTATCACACTGATGATGTAAACACAGCACTTGAATACCTGATGTCTCAGCTTCTGGCCCTTCAGGATCTGCACATCCCTCTGAAAAAAAGGCGTCTTAGGGGCTCCCCTAATAAATGGCTTAAAAAAGACCTCCTTCGAGCCATGATAAAAAGAGACAAGGCCTGGACCTTGGCAAAGAAGTCCCAACAATCAGAAGACTGGGTTAACTACAAACAACTGAGCAATGCCTGCAAAAAAGATATTCGGAAGGCTAAAAGGAGCTACTGCCTTAAGCTTCTCCAATCTTCAGCGGGTGATACCAGGGGTTTTTGGAACCACATCAAAAATTTCATTGGGCAAAGGCCCAAGACAGCCATTACCGACATGACACTGAATGACGCAAACTGTAATAAGTTACCTACTATTGCTAATGCTCTTAATGCACAATTCTCGGATCTCTCCGAATACACTGAGAAATTCAACCAACCTCTTTCACCTCCTCCTGAGGTGCAACTTTTGCAGGAAACCCTTCGCCTCACATTAGTCTCCTCCACCGGGCGTTGCATCTCCTCAAATCAGTATCCACCTATGGATCTGTTGGCCCGGATGGGCTACGCTGCTAAGCTTCCTGAAGCAGGCAGCCCCTGCCCTTGCTGTTCTTATTGCAAGAATCTTTAATCTTTCCATAATAACCCAAATGGTACCAACATTGTGGAAAACCGTCATTGTCCCTGTTCACAAAAAGGATACCAAAATATGTCAAACTATAGACCAATTGCCATTCTCTACCCTAAATAAACTTCTCGAGAAGGCCATCGCTACTGGGTCACAAATTACCTGCACCTTAACAACCTTATATCCCCTACCCAGCACGGATTCCGAACAGGACACAGCACCACAACTGCTCTACTTCAGCTGACAAATGCAGTCCTTACAGCGATGGATAAGAGCCTGCTCACTGGGGCTATATTTATCGATCTCACAAAGGCATTTGACCTTGTGAATCACTCTGCTACTTTCCAAACTGTCCCGCCTTGGCTTTGACCTGTCGTCCATCTCCTGGTTCGATAGCTACCTCTCAGGGAGGTTGCAATTTGTCCAAATTGAACCGCCTGCCTCAAATCTTTCCCCACCTCTGTTGGAGTCCCCAAGGATCTATTCTTGGCCCACTACTTTTCTCCTTTTCATTAACAACTTGCCCTCCCTTCCTGCTCCTCCTCATTAATCCTTTATGCCGATGACATGGTGCTTCTCTCCAGTGGTAAAGATCCCTTATCAGTAAGAGCACATCTTCAAGCAGACTTCAACTGCTTGCAGGAGTGGTTACTACAGAACAGGCTCCTATTGAATGCTAAGAAAACTGTAACTATGCTTTTGGCCCCCATCAAGAATCAGATCTCTTACTCCAGACTTATTGATACATTCTCTAGATGACTCTCTTGAATTCAGTTATCTCCTTCAGGTATCTAGGAGTCACCTTGACCCATCTCTTGACTTTAACCTCCACATTGCGGCTTACATGTAAGACAGTTTACTCAAAACTTGGTCTTGCCTTTAAAATTAGGTCCTCCCTCAATGATGCTGCCCGGCTTGTTATTGCACAAGGATTTCTCCTCCTGCTCTAACATATTGCTCTCAGGTTTACCTTAAAGCTAGCAAAGGAGCACTCCAGAAATGGAGCACCTGCTATAACAGTATATGCAGATTTGCTCTCTCCGCTCACAGACTTACCCATCATTGCCTGCTCTACTCAAAACTAAATTGGCTTTCCCCAGACTTGCTCAGACACTATTCTGCAGGCTGTACAATTGATAATATGATCAGAATGGGGTCCCCTAAATACCTTGCCGAACTATTAACTCAGCCCTCCCAAGCATACCTCCTCAGGGCATCTGCTCAAACCCAACTTGAAATTCCCAGATATCTCACACAAAAAGGAGAACGATCCTTTGCCATATCTGCCCCTGCTTCTGGAACTCCATTCCCTCCCACATCAAACTCTCCAAATCCCACAAGGCCTTTAAACTGAGTCTTCAGGCACACCTATTAGAATCCGACTGCTGCTCTTGTGCTGTAACTTGAGCTTCTCTCCAGCATTTTCTCTTCCTATGGCACTTACTGATTTCTACTGGTCTCCAAAATCTGAAAGTTTCCCACATCCAGCAGAAATCCTATTGTTATAATGCTACTTCATTTAAGTTTTGGTGCTGTTTGTTGTTTCAATTTAGTCATTGATATATCATCAGATGAAAATAATTAATGTAATGTTATCTGTTTCTCTTTGTCGTTACTGATAATGACTGTACCTGGCTGTATACTGTTCAAATGTTTGTTCTCACCTCATGCTGCGTCATGAAATACTCTTTAATGTTGACTCTGGTCTCCCCTGTCTGTACTTTCCCGGGTCGTGCCTGAATATAGGCAACATTATTGCCTAGTGTACATACCCGGTAAACAAAAACCAAATAAATAAATAAATCAGCACAGGAAATATTTTCAAGGAGAAAGAGGACATAATCATTTTAATACAACAGCATAGGTCAGATGGTGACCCCCCCCCCCCGACTGTACCTACAGACTTTGAAATCAGAGCATACACCTTTGTCCTTTATCAGAAGACTATCAGCACAGAAGACCTTAAAAATATCTCCCTGGGCTGGTGGTGGTCTGGTCCAAGTGTACACTGCTGTTTCAAAGCCGCAGGTAAAGCCTCTGGGTTGCTGGAGCAACGACAACCACTACCACTATGTAGGTTGTTCTCAGCCACCCAGAGACAGAGACTCTACCTGTAGACTTTGGAATTAGGGATACACTTGCATCAGATAACTACCAGCACAGGAAATATGTTAAAGCGGAAAAAAAAATAATACCACAAAATCCTAGGCTGCAGCCCCACCCCCCCAATGTAACTGCAGAGAGGAACATCAAGAGAGTACCAGAACATCTATACACCCCTGAATCTCTAAACAGCAGAACTGTCTTTTTCAGTCAAATTAAATAACAAAATAATTTCCCATTCAAACATAATAGCACCAATATAAAAAATTCCATTCAAAGATATCACCAGAAATTTTTTATCGACAGTAACAGTCATCCCTCCACAGCAAAAAATAAATAAATAAGCAGCCAGTTCTAAAGAAAGTTGCAGTACCTCTTCCAGAAGAAAGATGTCAGGAACAAAAGCAGCAGTCATCTTCCTTCAGCAGGCAGTGTTGTCTCTTCGATGGTGCCCTCTCCTCTCAGACTCCAGGAAATGTTGCTGGAAAACTACAAAAATGCTGCTCCATTTTATGTCCCCTGAACACACAACTCCATGCCTCACTTTGCAAGATTCTGCCACTGATTGGACAAGTAGGACAAGCAAAACTTTTGATTTGCTGATTCTGTGAATCACTGAGCTGATAGGCTTCTAAATGTAGCCAGTTAGCTCATGCAAACTTGATCCTTGGGCAGTTTGAAAACCAGGGCCAGAGAAGTTAGAAACATTTGCTTGCTTGAGGAGACAGAGGATGCATGCAGCTACCCCCAGACCTGGATCGGTGGGCAGCCAAATTGGCACATTCTTCAACTGACTGCTGACCTGACCTGAAAAGAACTGAGGTCATGGAACTACTGCTGGGCCACAGAAAGGTAGGAGACTGGGTGGTTGGTTATCCCTCCCCAAACAAACAACCTGCATAGTTTTATGGATAGATGTAGTATATGGCATTTATGTTTGTATTTTTGAGGAGGGATTAGGCAATGGTAAAATAAATGTGCATTTTATTACTTTGGCTCATTTCTCTTTGTTTAGGCTTTTGACTTAAGAAAAGGTGTGCAGCAGCAGCCAGCAGCATGAAGGGAAGCAAATGAAATCTCCATCCAGCTTGGGACTCTCTGGCTCATGATCATGTTGCTTCCTGTATTTTTTTTTTTTACACTTTTTTTTTTATTTCTCCTCCCCCCCCTCCTCCTTTTTTCCCTCCCGCTCCATGTTGGTAATGACTGTGACAGACGGGTAACCCTGATCTTGCTGCTTTGTGTTTGATCATGCTGCTTTGTGTAAATATTTTATTTTGTTTTGGCCCCTTCCCTCTCTTTCCCTCCCACTCGGTGTTTTGTTCCTTTCTTGTTTAACTGTGTCCCCCTTCCTCTCACGCACTGTATTGGCATCCTGCAGCACCCTCGGTTTTTCTCAGTAGCACTAGTCCTTTTCTCTGGTAACTGGGCGACTTGCTGCTTTGTTCAGAGGATCGGTGGCCGAGGAGATGAGACTGCTCCCTGGACCCTAATGGATTGCGGGCTGGTGGCTACCTGGAAATGAAGTCAGGGGAATGGACTTTTCAGATGCTGCACACTTCAGGTGAATTGGGGGGGGGGGACAGATCAGTGGGGTGCTGAATGAAGCATTGGGTTCATTTTGTGGAGGAGGTGCAGTGGTGATCGTGGACAAGGACTCCTGCATAGGGTAAAGTTTATTTTATTTCGTCCAGTGATTACCATTTTAAACTGCAGTGTCACAGACATCCTGACTGCAGCCCACTGATCTGTTAGTACAGCTAGGGTCGGTTGTTGTTTTAATGTAGTAGCTGTTTCGTAAGCGGATCATACTCCTAGCGCATCAGTAAAACAAAGCTCGACACGCATCATATTTGAATTTTTCAATCTCACCAGCCGCTATGTTTGTTCTGTTAGTAGCGGCTGGTGAGATTTGAAGAAAGAGAATTCAAATGTGATGTGTTGGTGGGGGCTGTTTGTGTTTTGTTGCACATTTTAAATTATGTCATAATCACGCTTGCAGGCGGCTGCCATTTTGAGCAAAGCAGACATTTTTAAGCTGTACTGAGCAGATCTGAGTGGATTCTGTGGCAGACAATGATTTCCATGGGTGGTGAATAATTCTACAGCCATTACCGTGGCTGCGGAATCGTGGAATGCCAGGGGGGCCTGCCTATGACCAACTAGGGTCAGTGGTGATAAAATTGTCAGGAACAAAGGGGCAGACTGGATGGGCATAAGAGTCCTTTTCCACTGATAAATCTATGTTTCAATGTTCTATAGTGCCCACAACTTTTATTCAAAAATCAGTTTAATCGGCAAAATAGAAAACAAGGCGTGATATAAATATTATCATTATTATGACCCAAACATTTGAGACTGACAGTGAGATAATTAAGAAGACCGCTCAAAAGAAATGCACCCTGTTCTTCCAAGGGTCAGCACCTCATAAATTCTAGACACATATTTCATATCTCAACAAAACAAATTCTTGCACAATCAAGATTTCCAGAACTTTAAGTAAGCTTTTGAAGTCCATTCCCAGCAAACCCCTCTGATGATAATAAGAAATCAATCAACATCTGTTTTATGATCCAGATCTGTTGAAAACATTTTTTAGATGAAAAAGTGAAGGGGGGCGGGAAGAGAAAGATGAGAGGAAGAAAAGTTTGGAGAAAGACCAGGACATGACAATGAGGATACGGAAGGGTGTCTGTTTTAATTACAGTCCTAAAACAAGATTTTGGACATTAACACATTTTTATTTTATTTCATAAATTCTCCATTCATGCAGGCATCTGCTGTGTATGGTGGGGGCAAATAAGATTTTCTATGTTCTGTATTTATTAGGCCTTTATTATTTGTACTAGATGATACTAAAAGTGTACCTTGTATGCTATGTATGCTATTTAAAGAGCAACTATTACAATAAAAAGCTTAAAAGCACTAGATTTACATTAATTATGTTTTAACGTTATTGTTTTCAGTTATTTGATATACTATTTACTTCCTGCTGTTGATTGACTAAATATTGTAGATAATACAGCAATTATTTCACTGAGTCTTTCAAAGTTTATCTAACTCTCCTCTGCTAACCACACAATTGTTGTTTGTGATCTCACCATCTGTTGTCATGGTGAGCACTATGATGTCAAACAAAAGCACTGTGAGGTTAACGGAGGACAAGCAAATGTTTTCAAACGCTTTCATACACACTTTCTAGAAGGACTACCAAGCTGTGCTGTAAATTGTGGAAAGGGACATTGAAAATTGAAAATGTATTATAAATGTTAACAGATGAAATGTTATTTATGAAAGCATGTGCTGAAGTGCATGCAGAGCTGCTCTTTAATTAGATAAGTGTATAACAAAACTGAGACTTGCAGCAACCTTCATGTATAGCAACATAACATAGAAGCATAGAAACAAAGAATTTGACAGCAGATGAGCACTGCCTGGCCCACCCACTCGCCCATTTTCCTGCCTAATGCCTACAGTATCATGGTTGACCTAACTGATTTCCTGCTTTTTCTCCTCCCCTTCTTTTCCACTAAGATATCCTTATGCCTCATCCCATGCATTCTTCAACCCAACTCCTGTCTTCACCCCCTGTTACTTCCACTTGAAAGCTGATTCAGGAATCTACCACTCTTTCTGTGAAGAAGTACTGCTCACATCTCTCCTAAGTTGACCCCTCCAGCTTCATAGCATGTCTCCTTGTTCTTGAGCTCCTTTTGTTTCTGAAAAAGCTACCTCCTGTACCTTATTTACACCTGGCTGTGATGTATTTAAAGGTCTCTATCATATTCCTCCTCTTCTCTTCCAGGGTGCACATATTGAGGTTCCCCAATCTCTTGTCATAGGGCTTTGGTACAGACCCTGCACCATTTTAGTTGCCCTCCTCTGACTGCCTCCACTCTGCCTGTGTCCATCTGGAGATGCGGTCTCCAGAACTGGACACAAATTCAAGGTGGGGTCTTATCAGCAACACCACATCCTCCTTTCTGCTGTTGATACCTCCTTATGCACCCCAGCATCCCACTAGCCTAACTGCCTTGTTGCACTGCTGGCCATCTTTAGGTCATCTGATATGATTACTCCAGTACTCATTCTTGCTTGATGATGGTCAATACCACTCTACCATTTTGTATTTTGTCCCTGGATTTCTGTGCCCAAGTACATGAGTTTTCTTTTTCACATTGAAACTCAGCTTCCATACTTTTGACCACTCCAAGTTTTCTCAGGTCTCTGCTCATCTTTTTCACCCCCTGGAGTGTCCACCCATGTTGCAAATTTTGGTGTCATCTGTAAAGAGGCAGATTTTCCCTTCCAGCTCTTCTGCAGTGTCATGTATATTGACATTAAAGAGGAACAGTCCCAGCACTGATCCCTCAAGCACTGCGCTGGTCACCTTCCCTTTCTCAGAGTGAACTCTGTTTACCACCACCCTTTGTTGCCTATCCCCAAACCAGTTTCTTACCCAGTTTACTGCCTTTGGACCCACTCCTAAGCTACCCAGCTTGCTTATTAGTCTGTTATGTGGAATGGTGTTGAAAGCCTTATTGAAATTCAGGTAGGCCATGTCCACCACTCCATCCTCATCCAATGCCTTGTCACCCAGTCAAACAAATTTATCAGATTTGTTTAACACGACTCACTCCCATGAATCCATACCCAAACAGGTTTGATTAAACATATTCCACAATTCTTTCCTTTAGCAGTGTTTCCATTAATTTTCCCACCACTAATGACAGTCTACTCCCTGCTACCACTTTTGTGAAGTATATTTGCCCTCCTCCAGACTTCCAAAACAACTCCTGTTTCCAGTAAGCTGTTAAGAGGTGCAACCAGTAACCTACCTGGGCTTCCTCAATACCCTTGGTTACACCCCATCTGACCTCATTGCTCTGTTCACTTTTAAATTTGTGAATCTTTCAGGACTCTTTCCTCCAAAAAGGATTCGCCCCTCAAAGCTCCTGTTACTTTTTGTAATCTTTCCTTCTCCTTGCTCTATGAACACTGAGCAGAAGTATTTGTTCAGGATGTCTGCTTTTTCCTGATCCCCTCTGCACAGTCCACCCTTCCCTTTTTAACTTTGCAATCCCTCCCTGGTCTTCCCTTTTCACTGACAGACTTAAAAATTAGGTCTTCTTTTCTACCATCTTGGCTATTCTGTTTTCTGTTTGTGTCTTTGTGCTCCTTATTGCTTTCCCTGCTTCCCTCTGTTTCCCATGATACACTTCCCTATCCTCCTCCCATTGCAGCTCATTGTACCTTCTGAATGCAACCTGTTTAGCCTTTACCTTTTCCACCTCCCCTTTCGAGAACCATTATAATCTCTTTTCTCTTTTCCCTGTTGCTTTTGCTCACTTACCTGATGCAGAGGTTTGTCATCTTAACTATGCTCCTTTTTAGCTTCACCCACTGTTTCTCCCCCCCCCTCAAACTGGTCATTCCCCCTGCCAGGTCATCTCTGAGGCATTCACCCCACTTTAAAAAATCTGCCCTCCTGAAGTCCCAGACCCTCATGCTTATGAGGTTAGATTCTGCAGCTGTCCTTGTATTAAACTACACTGTACAGGGATCACTGATCTCCAGGCAGCCTCCCACATTTATGTCAGCCACACTGCCTCTGTTAGTAAGTACCAGGTCCAGTATTTCTCCATCAGAAGTGTTCACTGACTAGCTGCCTGAGGAATGGCCCCTTGCAGGGAGTCCGGGATGTCACTGCTTCTAGATGAAGCCACATCTGGGAGGCTCCAATTCCATCTGGTAGACTGAAGTCCCTCAAAAGCAGCACTTCTCCCTTTTCTGCCATTTTGCCAATAGCTTCCACCAATACTTTATCTAACTCCTCCCCTGTGCTAGATGTCTTTAGATCATGCCAGTGTGACTAGTGGCTCCATTCCCAATCTCAAGGGTGACCCACAGTACCACTTCCCCCTCCCATATTCCCTGTATCTCCATTGCTTTTATGATTTCCCTCACTTAAAGCACCACAACCCCTCCTTTCCTTCCTACCTTGTGGTTACCAAAAAAAGTATAGACTGGTATGGCCATGTCCCAGTCATGGTTTTCAGTGCACCATGACTTGGCAATGGCCACAATATCCAGGTCAGCCTCTGCCATCATGGCCTCTAGGTCTGGAATATTGAAGAAATATGACTTCTAGAATTCACATACATGGCTTTCCAGATTTTGTTAGCACTGTGATTGTTGCCTCCTCTTTTTTTTTTTTTTCCTTTTTGTCACCTCCCCCCCCTTAATGCTCATGTTTCCATCCCACTTCATTTCCTTAACTATGCTTCCTTTATTAATTTGCATCCGGGGGGTCCTTTACCTTTGGGTTCTCCCTACTTTCAACTTCAGCCTCTGAAAGGGCAGCTTCTGCCTCCCCAATTTCTTTCGCCGACTCCCTCAGCTAGTTTAATTGTTCATCAAAGTAATATTTAAACTGTTCATCGAGGATCATGGTTCTCTTCCTGGGTGGATGCAGGCCATCACCGCTGCATAGGTCCTTATCTTTTCAAGTGGGTTCCCAGTCCCCAATGTAGCCAAACCCATCCTCTTTGCACCATTCCTTCAACCATCAGTTAAAGTTCCTGGTATGTAGATCCCTCTCCTCCCCCCTGTCATAGACAGACAGTACCTCAGATAAAGTTACTGAGCATGCTACCTATATAAGACCACTCCACAGCTCATCAAACATCCCCTACACTATCCCAGCCCCATCCCAAGCCAGGCCATTGGCCCCCAGGTGGATAGTGATATCCACCTCCTTTCTTCATGGTGCCAGAGGATCTACAGTATTCGCTCCCATCCCTCCAGGCTATGGCACCTCATAGGCACCTGACCTCCCCTCTGTCCCTTCCTATTCACAGATCTATTCCTCTGACAATAAAGTCCTCCCCAAGTTGATTCCTCTTCCACTGGGGTTATCTTCCACCCTCCTTGGGGTCTCCACTATGAAGGACCCCCACATCCTCTCTGGTCACTACCAGGGGTGCCTCCTCCTGGCAGTCCCACCCCACCAGAGATGTATAGGAATTTTGTAATGATACTGGTTGAGGAACATGCGTCTGATCTAGCACCCCACCCTTCCAGAGCCCCCTCACAGTCCAGCCATTCTTCCTCCCTGGCATCCTCTGAGGTAATGGCGTCAGACCTTTGCCCCTGGGTGGGGCAAAGTTCCCCAAATCCTACCAACTCAGCCTGGAGTCTAGCGATGTCTTCCCTCAAGCCAGAAGGTATGTATATGGCAGGACTATAGTTTCCAGAAGGTCTCTGTAAACTGCCACTCCAGAGCCACTGCACTGCACCACTCCCAGGGTTCACCCATGCTGAAGTGACAGGCATGTTGCCGATGCTGATTACGGTGCAGGCAGTATGCCACCTGACATTACAACATCAGGCATTATGCTTCCTTGGAGTTACAGCACCAATGCACCTTCCTGGGAAATGGTCAGCTTTTGTGGGTGGACTTTGCCCCCTGCACCCTGCAAAAATATATATTGCTGGGGGTGTGGCATAGTGGTCAGCCAAGAGGCTACATAACTCTGCAGCAGTTGTCTACCCTGGGCAAATAATCTGACTAAAAGCATATCCACAATAAAATCCCAAGCTTCAAAACTTACCGCCGAGCTGCCGGTAGTGTCCACTCACAGAAGATCCATTTTTGGCAGATTGGTCTACGCCTGTATACCCTACAGAGTTCTGATTCTGTGCCCAGAGACCACATGGTGCATAATCAATGGAGACAGTGCTGAACCTTTCATAAGGGAAATGTTCTCCACTTTTATGCAGTGCATGGAAGAAGTTGCTCTCCTGGCTAATAACACAACTTTTGTGCTGCATCATCTAGACTTATGAATTGGCCATGTCGAGCGGAAAGTAATAATGCATGACAAAATGCTTAATGGCCACTGCTTCACAATATGGGAACAGGCTCAGCAAATCCAGGCCCTGCAAGAAAGTTGATGATCTCAAGAACCAGAGCCACAGAAACAATCTGCAGCTCTTAGGGCAGCAAACAAGGACAGACAACTGCTTTTCTACAGAAGGCCCTACCTAGCATTCTAAGATTACCTGAAAGTACCCGAATCACAATTGAAAGGTCACACAGATCACCCAGCCTTGACCAGAAGAAGGTGAAAGGCTGAGGCCAATTCTGTCATGTTTCCTTAACTTCATGGAGAAGAAAGCAATACAGTACAGGACAAGGGAGCCTGGTGCACTGCACTGGAATGGGCACAGGATCCTAATGTTCCAAAATTACTCCAGGGAGCTGGCCCAGAAATGTAAGGAGTACACCGATGTGAGGAAGCACCTCCATAAACTTTAACGTCCATTTTCCTTGAGGTACCCAGCCATCCTGAAGTTGACCCACAACAGGACCATACTGCAGTTTAGTACACTGGAGGCTGCCAAGGAGTTCCTGGAAAGGAATTGGTCATCACCGAGAAGCTCACACAATATTCCAGCTTCAGGCAGGTGGAGCATATCACCATAGCAATCCCAGTACACCCGCCACTGGAGAACAGAGGATTGACACAGCAGAGTCCCAAAAACACTACAATCAACTGATACTGAGCTGACCAGTGGTCCTTGCCACCTGGCTGCTGGAAAGAACCCACCACACCAGGGAGTCAGAGGGACCACCCAGCTGAGAGGAACTGTGCAGAGGCCTACATCAACAATTACAGGGGACTAGTAGTAGAGGAGCTGCCCCAAGACCGCGACACCATAAACCCCTACTTCTCTCAAAATAGGTTTGCACCTCTCTAACGGATGTCCCAAGCTCACAGCCCAGCAGAAGAGCCAGCCATGGAAGTAGTGGCCCTCTCACCATCAGTGCAGGCTTCAAGTCTGGGACAGCAATCATGGGCCACAGCACTGGAAGAGGAAGGGACCCGATGGGTCCCTTCCCACTAGTGGTGCAGCTGCAGGACCTGGGCGGTTCAGAAGATGGAGATCAGTGCAGACATCTTCTGACCTGAAACCAGAGCACACCTGGAGCTGTCAGATAAGTTTTGTTTTCTCTTCTGGGGTAGAGCATACAGGGTTATAAGTAGTGGGGTGATAACAGGCTTGGAAGGTGGGGAGGGTTTGATTGTCTTTCATGGATCTCACAGGTCTAGATGGGGATCTCAAGTTTAACTACAACAGGACAGTGGAAGGTGCCTGATAATGGTGGCCTCTGTCCCCTCGGCTCTACCCCACTCTTGAAGGGCACTCTAGCTTATGCAGTTATTCTGTACCCTCCTAGTTTACAGATCAGATCACTTGTTGCACTTGATGCTTGTCTCATTTGGCTTATCTGGTCATCAAAATTCAAAAAGAACTCAAAGCACTTGTAGAAGATAGCTAGGTAATATGTAGCACAGAACTATTGCTGATGGGTCCCCCACCCCCCATGCTCCTCTCCTGCTTTCACCCTTTGCCCTGCACTATAGGTGCATTCAAAGGCTACCAACACCCCTCTGAAGCAGGAGCCTTGATACAGAGGCCCCCCTCACTCCACCTGGACACCTTCTGATGTAGATTCTCCACCCCCTCCCCACAGGAATCAGGAATCAGGCAAAGTACTGGCACCGACTGAAAGCAGGGGTGTGACCCCCCCCACACCTGAATCCCAGCTGCATATTGTACTTACCCAACACTTTCTCCTGATTTTAATCCAAACACAATAGAATCAGGGTCATGGAGTGCATAGATAACTGAGTCGTATGTAACAGTCTGAGCATCTATGATTGTCATCATGCTTACCCTGAATGCATTTATAGAAGTTAGGATGGCATGCAGCTACTGGCTACATGATGAAGGACTGAGGGTCACAGTGAGGCAGAAAAACAAAACTCTACCTAATCCACCCAGGCCTGCATTGAGAGTACCACTTGAATCCCCTTACAACCCCCCTTTCTCCCCATCCTCTCGGACCGGGCCAGCAGCACTAACTGGGCAGCAACAAGGGACCAGATCTCCAAAGGCACCCCCCCCCCAGAATGAACCAGGTACGGTTACAGGGACACACTGCCCTTTTTGGGCAGCTCACACCTCACTCGGCTCATCATCCGGATCTGCCTTTGGGATGAACTACCCTGATCCAATTGCCTTGGGGGACAGCAAGCAGTGGTAGCCTACCCCAAAGTTCCCCTTCACTAGGTATCACCTAGGTGGCCTGGGATACTTATCCCTGCCATGCCCCATGGTTACTCTGACCAATGAGTGGTTCCGGCAACTGCCAGCCATGGCTAGATAGACCCTACCCCCAAAAAAAAAAGCTTTTAGTTAACGTAGTGTACATAGTTGAATTTTCTAAGAATTGTGTAATTGTACTTTAGTGGTGAAACATGCCTGTTTACAAAGGTTCTGCTTCTCACAGTTAGGGAGAAGGACTGGTTAACTAAGAAAAATAATCGAGGCTTTTCAGGACTGTACAACCAGTTTGGAGTAATGTCTGTGGGGATAGAGGTGTACTGGGTCATGCTCTACCTGGAGAGGGCCACCGAACTTTGACTGCATATGCTTTTCCAATATCGCTTCTAGTTATTAGACCTCCCTGATGGACCATGGATGAGATTGTATGTCACACATGGAGTGTCAGGGACTAAATATCCCGTCAAAAGAAAAAGGTCCTTTCCCACCTAAAGCAGCTGAAGTCCCAAGGGGCCTTTCTCCAGGAAACAAAGCTCACTCAGAATGACCATGCTTCCTTGGTGAGGGACTGGGTGGGGCAAGAGGTCCATGCAGGGGCACCAACGAGGAAAAGGGGAGTAGTGATACTTGTTCACAAGTCCCTCCACTGGACTCTAACTTCATCGGTGTCAGATCCAGCAAGGAGATGGGTATTGATCAACTTTAGCACCCCCACAAGGATGATTGCCTTGTGTAATATCTATGCCCCCAACTAAGATGACCCTAACTTTTTCCATGTAGTGTCAGAGCTATTGATGCTTTCATTACATCTGACAGTTCCATGCTGATCGAGGGTGGCTTTAACCTCACCCTAGTCCCCCAAGTTGATAGAAATGGATCCAGTAGGGAATCCCATACCAGGGGGGCCAAGCATTGCACCAGCTAATAAATGATTCTGGACTGACCGCAGGGTGCGTCTTCCATCCCTGGGCTTGAAATTACACCTTTAACTTGGAAGCCCATGCCTCCCACACAGAACTGACTCCTGGCTGTCCTCCCCCTTACTGACACAGAATCTGCTAGACTCCTCTATTATGCCTAGGGTGATATCTGATCATGCCCCTGTTCAGCTCCATTTCACATGGGGAGCACCTTCCTTGGGGGGAAACTGGAGGCTCGATCTGATCCTAATGAGACCCCAAGTTTGTTCCCTTGCTTCAAAAACAAACCTCTCGGTTTTTAGGCAATAACCCTATCTCTGACATATCTGCAGGGAACACCTGGGAGGCACTTATGACCACCATTAGGCGTGCAATTATGGGGTATGCCTCAACTAAGCATTGGGAGAGAAAAGCACCTGGAAGAACTGGAGGCAAAACTTGGTGCAAGCTGAAACAGTGTACAAGAACATGACCTCCCCTAATCTACACTTCCCTACTGGAAGAGCAGTTCTGGGTCTATGACTGAAAATCAACCAGCTCCTGATCAGGAAGGTTGAAACAGCTCTTCTTAGACTTGGGCATACATTTTGAGAGGGGGGGAGATAAAGGGGGCAAAGTGCTTGCCTATCAACTGTGGAAGCAACAGGAGGAGTACCGCATACCTGGGCTGAAAGACACAATGTGACAAACTGCAACCAGCCAACAGGGAATAAATAAAATGATGGCATCTTTTTACTCTCACCTGTATACCCAGCCCTTCCTGGACAATTTACCCCTTCCTAAACTAACCCAGCAGCAAACACAGGAGCTGGATGCCCCGATTACAGAGGGAGAGGTTTGAGCGGCCTTACAAGCCATACAGAAGGGGAAGTCCCTGGGGGGTGATGACTTTACAGTGGACTTCTACCAAGCTCTTGCTGGTCAAAAAAAAAAAACCCTCCTAACCAAAATGTATGCTGAGTCTGAAACCGTAGGGTGCCTACCCCCACGCTGTGTGCCATGATCACCGCCATCCCCAAGAAAGGAAAGGCCCCATGTCCGCAGGGAGCTATAGGCCAATATCCTTGATCAACACAGAGCAAGATCTATGCCAAGGTCCTGCTACTAGGTTGAGCCCCTTTCTCACTGACCTAATCTACCCATCCCAGGTGGGCTTCATCCCAAAGAGGCAAAGCACAGACCACATAACTCCCTAATAAATCTCATGCACAAAGTGAAAGATCTTCAAACTTCAGCAGCCACTATTGAGGTTGACTTTGAAAAGTCGCTACTCCCTGGAATGGGACTATCTACAGCTGGTCCTTGCTCACCTGGGAGTGGGTGATAGATATAGAGGGTGGGTACTCTAGATCTACATGGGTCCAGTGGCCGTGGTGTCCACCAATCAACTGTCTGTCCCCTTCCCCCTGGAGAGAGGGACATGCCAGGGATGTCCCCTCTCCCCACTAATATTCATGCTGGTGGTTGACCCCTGGCTGTGGCTATTCGCCAACACCCTAACATTACAGGACTGGGGAGAGGTGCCAGTAGACATGCAGTACTAATGTATTCAGATGACCTTATCACTCTGGAGGATGCCTAATCCTCTCTCCCTCCCTCTTGGCTTGCCTTGACTCCTTTGCACCGCACTAGGGCCTTTGCCTGAACCAATCAAAGACTGAGATGATGCCACTTAATCAGCAATGTCATCCTCAGTCTTAGGGCTCCTGTGGGCTCTGCAAGGGATTACTTACCTTGGAATCAAAATCACCCTTAAGGTTAAGGACATATGGGAGGCCAGCCTCAACCCTTGCTGCTGTCCTCCAAAACTGAGGTTGACAGATGGAGGCTACTGTCTCACCTAGTGGGTAAAATTGTAGCTATCAAAATGATCACTGCTCCAATGTTCTTTTACCTCCTCTCCCATATACCCCTGGAGTTCCCCAGTAAATGGCCTCTAGCCATTGATAAACTAATTGGTGATTTTCTTTGGGAAGGAGCTAAGCCACGCTTTAGCCGTAACAAGCTGAGGGCGTACTGGTTGCGGGGAGGCTAGAATCTCTCATGGATGGAGGGCTATAAATGGGAATTTCAGATGGCCAAAACAGTACCCTGAATCTGTCCAAAATCACAGTTCTCCTCACAATGGGTGGATTTGGAGATGTCCTCAGCACAGGTCCCAGTGCCAACCTCACTACTATGCTGAACCAAAGGCAGCCCACGCTCCCCTCACTCCACCATTACTCCTTCAGCTAACTGTTGGAGATGCACCCACAAAATGTTGGGACTCAGAGCAATGCCCCACTCCATTGTCCTCATATGGCAGAACTCAGATATTACAGTGGAAAACTAGCCCATCTCCTGGCCTCACTGGGTAGCTAAAGGCATCTCCAAGGTGAAGCATGTCCTGGACTGGACACTCCTCATTTCGGGGTTGCAAAATTCTCATCCCTACAGGAACAATGGAGGCTTCAGAAGAGTGACTTTTGGAGATACCTCCAAATCAAGGAAGCAGTTTGTCCTCTACAGAAAAACTACTCCACACCACAATCCCCTAATGAGAGCTCCTCCTGGCTAACCGAGTCAAAAGGCCTAGAGGGAAAAATTTATGCTAAACTAAGAGACACCCTTCCCTGTCAATCAGATGACACCAGAAGTAAATGGGAGAGAATGCTGGGGTACACAATCACTGAAACATAGTGGTGTAGGGCATGGAGGAGTACCCACAGATGATACAAAGATGCCTGCAGCAGACTAATACAGAACAAGATCTCACATGCATGGTACAGAACTCCAACGGCCTTGCACAAAGCCAGACTTCTAGAAAATGACAGATGCAGGAGATGCAACACACCAGGGGGAACCTGTACCACATACTCTGGATATGCCCCAAGATCCAGAACCTCTGGAGGCAAATCTGCCACACGGGAAGCCTGGTCCTTCAGGCACATATTCCACACTCAGCTCTGTTCTTTCTGCTGGGGGTAGAGCCAGAAGACTGGCAACTTAAACCCCTTGAGTACAGGTGGCTTGCCCTCCTTGCCCTACAGACCAAAGAGCTATCCTCTGTAAGTGGAGGTCCATGATAGTGCCAGCACTGGCTGAAGTCTTGGACTCCCCTCACAGCACTTAGAGGTTAGATAGGCTTTCTCTCTCACAGCTAAACCAGATTCCCAATTTCCAGACCTGCTGGACTCCATATATGGCATACATCAGCCTTGCTACAGGTGTCTGGTAAATGACCCCTCCTGAAGTGGACAGAGCTCCACAATATCTCCAAGGTCTAGTGACCAGTCTCACCTGGTCAGGGTTGCCAGTGGATCCCTTCCCCCATCTACCATGCAAATCACCCACCATTTCACTCACAACAGAGCATCCCTCTTGCTTCAGCCTAGATCATACCCTGGCCAAGATAAAAACAGATTAACACCCCACCACATGAGTTGATGTTATGTAACACCTTTGATGTTTATGTTTCTGTAATCCTGCTGCTATAATGAGTCTGTTATTCTTTGTGGTTATGTTTGTTTGTTCGAGAGAGCCCTGGCATTCCAGGTACAGAGTGGACTCAACCTCATTGCTGGATCCTAAAGGATGCCCTGAAGCTTACAAACCAGAATCCTGCCAGGAGTCTATCACTCATGGCTCTCTCCACTGGTTAAGTAAGTACCTACCTCTTGCATGAACACAGCCTGCCACAATGCCATCGGCATTAACAGCACAGCAGTAATGCAGTCACTTTTATTTTTGTGGGGGGCTCCTCCACTCACACCCCCAACACACGGGGCACTGCCCCCCGCACCACCTGGACTGAAAGATTCCCACTTCAGGGAAGGGGGGAGTGGGTCACTAGGCAAGTTAAATTTGTTGGACTGTGGAATACAGTGTCCATGGCCCCTAAAAAAAAAAAAATCCCGATGTGTACAAAATGGTTGGAGACCAGGATTAGAATCTTGGTCTCCACTGCCTCCCAGTGTGCAAGCATGTTGGTGTCTGGAGGTATCCTCTTCCTTCCTGTTGGCCCCTGCTGTGATACCTTAGTCCCTTTGTTCTCATTCTTTGATGTACAATGAGGACATAATTATTTTCACTGGTTCAAATTATTTTTTAGATACAAGCAATTTTTTGAACAATGATTTTTTTAAACATTTAAATTAATAGTTATTGAAACTCAATCTCATCTTTAGAAGTAAGAAAACTAAATGCATGCTGATTGGTTCAAAAAACACAAGTTCAGCAGAGCCTCTACTGCCTTCGACTAATAATATTTTTGAGCAAGTGTAGATTTTTAAATAATTGGGAATTTCACTTGATACTAATTTAAGTTAAGTGCATGTAAATAGTAGGGAGCAAATAAATCAAACGGAGTTCTTTATAGGCTCAAAAACTATTTGACCATGTAATTAAATTGGCCATTGCAAGATGAGTTTCAATATCTATTGTACCTCAAATTATAATTATTTTACTTTTTCATATGACCTGGGAACTCAGCTTAGTCATTTGAACATAGTCTATCACTATATTTGCTGTTTTGTTCTAGGAGCAACTTCTACACCACATTACTGTGAGTTATAGTCTCATTTGGGATGCTTATTTTCTGCTGCCTGTAGGATTTTTAGATTGTGTTTGGTTAGCAAATCTTCAAGACTTGTATAAGATTCATCTCTAAACAATCCTATGTGCCCCAAAACATCTTTGGAAAGTCTTAGATCTTCATATTAACTCATTCTTTCTGAGAGGAATGTTAAAACATTTATTGGACAGTGATTGTTTTTCCTCTTTTGCATCAAAGCCATGTAACAATCTGCCCTATGATCTTCCACCAGTGTCTACTCATTCACTGTATAGGGCAATTTGTAAAAGTGTTTGATGTTGAGCCATGTTAGTAACTGTTTTAAATGTATCTTCACCATTTTGTGATGTATTTTTATCTGTATGCTGTACCTGCACATTGTACATTTACCTGTTGTCATGTTGTTGCCTATGGCACCAGGTGACTCCAGAAAATGGTCCTTTGGTTCAGTATGTCTTGGTCGGTAAATAAATTTAAATAAGTAAACATAAAGTACCACCTAGCCTTCTCTAGGTGGCACTCATGCTCTGAGGCATATATTGCCCTACTCTAAAAGAGGAGACCAGTCTATGGATAGCTTGCTTCACCTTTCTATTCTTGTTCCCCTAGGATCTGAGGCTGCCTCCTAACCTGGGTTGTTGGCATTCGGGCGGTAGCACTACCATTGTGTCCAAGAGTCTGTCTTAATTTTATATTTGGCAATTAATACCAATATATAGATCTTGGTTTCTCATTCAGTTGGAGGACTTCTATCTGTTGATTGATTACTTTATTTATATGGTAAGTACCATTAAGTCTGTACTCTTTACAAGGTATCCTAGAATTACAGAAAAAATATTTCAGTTTTGAGATAAACATGTGTATACATATTAAAATACAATTCAACCATAAACGCAAGCTGGACATATATTTAAATATAATTCAATGCACAAAGGGCATGAAAATAAAAATGTAACTTTTTTTATTTGACAAGGGTACCATGGCCCAGATATTCAAACTGCACCCAAAAAGTGTGCAACAGCAGGATCAAGCACAAGTCCACTGCGCCCATGTGCAAGAAGTGCGATATTCAAAAACTGCGCAGGCCAAGATGCGCCTATGGCCAACAACTGAATATCGCACCACCTGTGCCATAGCGCAACTAGGGAGGTGAAGCTGAGCAAATCTGATGCGCCATAGCTCAACAAGGGATGTTCAGCTGAGCAGTCCAGATGCACCATAGCGCAACCAGGGACACTCCCCAGCAGCAGTGCAGCAATGTAATGGCACAACCAGGGATGCAGAGGCCCACCCATGCCACAGATGGACAGAGGAACACACAGCAGAACAGACATTGTCCCCCACACCCCATGCACTGCACAACTGGGGGATGGCTGGAATAACCACTGACCCATGGAGACCAGCAACCAACCCACAGTCGGGCCATGGTGCCCCATCACACCCCCTGGCAAGCTGTGACCGGCACACAAGGATGGCCGACCACCCCGTACCACACCATCCCACAAATGCAGAGCACACCCTGCACCATGATCCCCATACACCCTGCCCAGGAGTAGCACCCAACAGTTCAGGACACCCCATGCATGCCACCACCCCCACTGTGACAATGCAACCCTATGCACCATGGAGCCATGCAAGGCAGCCCCCCACCATGGACACCCTGCAGCGGGCGGCAGCAGACAGTGATGCAGCAGATGCATACACAGTGCCACCCTGCACATCCCCCCCGAGGTGCAGCTGAGAGACTGACCATGTGTCAGCACATGAGGTACCCCACATGTGACAGGGCATGCCCCAGACCCCACCTCCAGTGGTACAGCACCCTGCACACCCTCCCAAGGACACATCCCATCCCAGCACTGGCCACAGCAGCCATCACTGACATGCCAGCAGACCGTGCATATCACAGACATGCAAGGGTGTCAGCTGCACAGGCCATGGATGGTCTGCCAGGGGGTGCCATGCACACAGTGCAGGCCCCATGGACCACTGCACACAGGCATCCAGTGCACAGAGTGCAACACACAAACCACAGACAGTGACTGATCCCCCTGCCCATGCCCTAGTCAGTCCACCTCTGTATATATGCACACACACATGCCCATCGTCACCACCGGCGCCATGCACACCACTGCAGCTGAGCACCTGTAGCCAGCTACAAATCGGAGACCACCACAGTTGTTATAACAAAATGTATATATTAAAATATAAGAACTATGAAACATATTTACAAATATATACAGGGGTGGGGGGAAGGGGCCACAAACAAGGCGAGGCCGGGCATGGGGCAGAAGTGTACAAATGGGAGAGGGAAGAAGGGGTGTGAGGGTGGGTCCAGGGAGTATGAGTGTCAGGGGGTCATGGAGGGCCTATTCCCTGCCCTGCTTTCCACTCCTGTGGTGCCTCCGGGTTCTCCTCCTCCAGACCCCTTGTCGCTCCAGTCTCTCCAATGCTGCCAGGGACGCCTGTGCCAGCTGAAGTATCTCTTGTATGGCCCATTCCAGGGCCATCCAGTGTTGCCCACCTACGACAAGAGCAGAGTCAATAGGTGTGACTGTCCAGTCCCCTGCAGCAAACCCATTGTGCATGGCATACAGCCATGTGCCACGCCCCTGTGATGGTGTGCGACCACCCACAGTGACTGTGTCCACAAGACCTGCCCACCCAGGCAGCCACAGCCATGTGGACCAATGCACACAACCACCGCCCATGTCCTGCACAGCACCACCGTGGCTGTACAGTGACTTGGCTATGCAGTGTGAAGGCAGTGGCACAGCCATGTGCCCGGTGCACGCATGGACCACCATTGACGCACTCCCAGACATGCAGTGCCACTGGACAGTGCTGACTGTAACAATTTGCGTGCATTTGAGTGGTGTCAATGGATGGTGGCCATGCCCCGCTGCCTGCCCTGTTACATAGCGTGCAATAGTAATCATGAATGTAAGGCACTCACCATCATCAGGCTGGTCCCTGCGCCTCTGTGGACCTTCGCCCCTCCCGGTCTGATGGTCCTCCTGGTGGCGTCTCCTCTCCCTCACCAGCCTGCGATCTTCTGGGCCTAAGGTGCAAACATGGAGAGAGGAACATCAGTACAATCCTGTAACAGAGTCCCCTGCCCCCATGTGTGCAATCCCACACAGCCAGACCCACCACCCACACCCTGATAACACCACCACGGCCAACACGGATGGCCCCCATGTCTCCAGAAACATGCAACCATGATATGTATATGGAAGATAAAAGTGTATGGATGTTGCACCTACCTGGCCGTGGCACCTTGCCCCTCCTGGCACATGCCGCAGGTGGGCAAGCAGGTCCAGGTCCCTCCTCCTCAGGTCCCCATATCGGTGGTGGCACTGCTCTGCCATCTGGCCCATACCCGGTGGCCTCCTCCAGGGCATCGGCCACCTTCTGCCACACCTGACTCCTGGCCCTGTCCAGGGTGCCTCCCCAAATAGTGGGCCAACATGTGGCTCCACAATGGCAACCAGGTTTGCCAGCTCCACCTGGCTCCACTGCACAGCTTGCCTCCGCACCATCTCTGCTGCTCAGTTAAGTCAAAATGGCACTCTGCAACGTGGTTCTGACACATGCAGATGCTGCATGGTACAGCACTGCCATTCCCTATTGTGCTGTCACCGAACAGCGCGATAGTGGTGCACCCATGCCTGATGCATGGTGCCTAGGGGGCAAAGGTCGGGCACAGGGTCAAGGGTCTCTGGCGCATGGACAGCCACAGCGTGATTGGAACCCAATGCATCTATAGTGATTGAGTGCCTGTGTGCCACCTCCTGTAGCGGCCTACGGCGCTGTTGCCCCATCGCCTCTGACGCCCAGTGCCTCAGCACCATATCGGTGAACAGCTGTGAGCGCCACTGGCACAATGGTGGTCGGCCGCATTGCCTCCCATGCAGCACATCAACAGCGTGGCAGGCGCCTGTGTCATCAGCAGGCATGCGCGGTTAGGTGTGTACTGCGCATGGTACAGAACTCGCCCTTGGCTGAGCACGTTCAACACAATTGCGCAAAGCGCAACAGCACGATATTCAGCCGGCATATGCAAATCAGCTAATCAGCCATTCAATGGCACAGTCACTGCAATTTGCATCCACTTAAAGATGCGCCTCGCCTTATTTGCATGAGTTGCACTATAAAAGTGCGACATTGGGCTGCACTGGCCATAGTTGGTTACTGCAGTCTATTGATGAGTTGCATGCTGTTTGGGAGTGTGAACTGTGGATTTTGGGACATGCATGGGACTGCACAGTCACAGATAACACCTGTCATTGTCACAGGCTGAATCATGACCAAGCGTGTTGTGGAGGAAGAGGAACAGAGTCATGGGAGGAGGAGGAGGAGGAGGAGGAGGAGGAGGAGGCCAAATTTCATGAAGTCCAAGATGGATGCCCTGTTTGAGGCCTACCTAGACCAGGAGCTGCTTCTCAGCGGATGCCTGGGAACACCAGGCCCATGCTGCTGCATGGGAAGAGGTGGCATGTGCCATAAACCTGCATGGCAACCACCAGTGCTCCGTGCAGGAGAGCAAGAAAAGATGGGCACAGACAGGTGGAGGATTAAGGAGAAGGTGGCTGCCATCAGGGCAGCACGGTCTGTGACAGATGGGGGACAGCTGGAGGTGCTACACCTGACCCCACAGGAGGAGAGGGTTTCTGGCATCATGCAGCGTTGCGCCATTGAGGGTGTTCGGGTGGTGGATTCCAGACTGGTGGTAGCCCATCACTGCATGGTAGGTCATGGTCTGTCTATTGGGGAGGGGCAGGGTAGGTCATGCAGTAACGTGACTTTGTTCCCCTTACAGCTCCTGAGTGTCTGCATGGGTGGCGGCGGTGGTGGGCTTCTTCACTGAGGCCAGTCAGATGAAGATGGAGGAGGCCCATCCACCTCCACAGGAATACATGGCTCAGGCGATGGTGGGTCCACCTGGATGTCCAGACTGATGTTGGTGGAGCAGGTGCGGAGGAGGCCTTGCCTGTGTCCCAGCTTCCATGGATGCCAGCATGCTGAGACTCTGGATGGTGCGGATCCGTCACCGATGATGATGTCGCTAATGTCATGGGCAGTGACGTGTGTGCTACAGAATGGCCACGCGGCAGGTTACATCATGGCCATGGCTGTGGGTGGTGCCGCTGTGGAGGCCTACGTGTCATCACAGTCCCATCCTGTGCCTATCAGCACTGGTGGGGCAGCACTGGTGTGTGTACAGGACAGTGGGACTGTTGCGGCTACTGCGGTGGCACCATTGAGCCCTGGGGATCAGCAGCCAGAGGGGCAGCACCAGCAGTTGGCCAATGAGCATGGGTGTACAGTGTCAGGAGGCAGCATCAGTGCAACACCTGTGGACATGCCCAGGCCTGGCCCTGGTGTGCAGCGCCCACCCTCAAGGGGTGATGAGCATCAGGGCCGCGAACACCCTGAGGGACAGCATTCCGATCAGGCAGATGACCTCTTGGATGAGCACACCTGCATACTGCAAGCATCAATCAGCAGATGCGGCTTGTGACAGCAGTGGATTCACTGAGTGCGGATCTGCACCAGGCAGAGGAGCGTCGCAGCAGAGAAACTGCTCTGCTCCTGGCAGGGATGGACCGGATATGGGAGGATGTGACTGCTGCCATTGACAGGCTGACAGACAATCATAGCTGCCATGGCCATAGTGGGCACACAGTTATTTGCCCATGTGCCGCAGACACCACACAGTGCAATGTTCACCCCCGTTCCCAGCGTCGTGCGACACCATTTTAGTCGACACCGGGTTCAGCTGTGGGCATCCCGAGCATGCCTAGGGCAGGCATGTTCAGTGTGTGCTGCAGACCCCTGCGTGAGCATGGTCGCGTTCATGCAATGGAACCCTTGGGGGACCATTGGTGCCATCCCATGAGGCCAGTGGTCAGCCTGTCACTGCTGGTGGGTCTCAGCGGGGCTGCCCACGCATCCATGGTGGCTGGGGCACTGTGGCACATGACTGACCTGTCTCCCAGTGCGGTTACTGTATGATGCTGCCCTGTGTGCATTGTGTCATTCAGTGATTAATGCATGGGTGAGTACCCAGTCCTGCACCGCGGACACACAGTTCATCTGCACACCCTCCCGGCTGCTGCCTGCAGTTGCGTGTGCATGATGATGCCTGCATTGCGCTGTATGCCAATGTGCAATGGTGCCTAGCACCTGACACACACACAATGACAGGCAGTGGGCGTGGTAGTCTGTGGACATGTGTGTGGCTAGGGGTGGCATTCTGGGTCACTGTGCCTCCTACCCTTTGTGCATGTCTGGTGAGGTGTGTGTGTGTGTGTGTGTGTGTGTGTGTGTGTGTCTGACCACGTGCCATGTTAGACCTCGCCCATCCCTGGCGGTGTGTGTGGTTCCATGCCTGGCCACTTCCCTTGATGGCATGCACCCCTGGTGTGTGTCCATGCGTGTTTGTGGGTTGTGCCTTTGCCACTGGTGGTTGCACATGGCCCCATGACATACCTGGGTTGGCTGAAGTGCTCCTCTGTGATGGTGTCCCAGTGCAGCTGTGCCAGCTGGAGCAGTCAAGGGTCCCATCGCCTAAGGGGGGGCTGCCCATCACCATTGTCACTGGTGTCCTCATTGTCCCCATCACTGTCCCCTCTTGACCTGCGGCTATCCACATTCGTTGGCCATGTTGTGCAGGATGCAACAGGCAGGAATAGCTCGCAGGCCTTTGAGGGGGCTGTGCAAGAGCACTGCTGGAGGTGTCAGGCAGTGGAAGCGTGCCTTCAGCATGCGAACACCCACTCTATGACATTGCGGTGGAGGCATGTGCCTCATTGTAGCATTGCTACGATGGGTCACATGGGCCGCTGGTATGGTGTGAGCAGCCAGGGATGGAGGGGTATCCACTGTCACCTGTGTGTAGAGGGTGGAGGTTAGTTTGGTGATCAGCATCGCCCTGCTCCAGGCCATGTAGGTCACTACCCATGTCACCTCTGACCATGCCCCTCCCAAGCCCTAAGTTTGTCCGTGTGGTTTGCATACTCACCCACTAAGTGGCCAGTGGGGATGCCCACACTCTTGAATCTGTGGCACAGTGCTGACTGGTGCCAGATGAACGGATCGTGTGCTCCCCCAGGGTGTGTGGCACAGACATTGATTATGCGCCCCTGGCACGCACACCACCTGGCAGTTGAGGCTAGCATAGCCCTTGCGACATTATATGTGGCCACCTAGGGGCCAGATGGTGTGTGATGGCTACATGGGTGCAGTCTAGTGCCCCTAGCATGCCAGGCATATGTGCTACCCTGTGGAACTACTGTATGTTTGCTGTGCGCTCCGCCAGTGTGCTGGGGAAATGGATGTACTCTGCAGCATGTGGCAGCAGTGTGCTGAGGAATTGGGTGAGGTGGTGTGACGCGGCAGACTGGGTTATGCCTGTGGTGTCCCCTGTTGGTCTCTGGAAGGTACCCATGGTGAGCAAGCACATGCAAGCTGTCACTTTAGTCTCCACTGACAGAGCATGGCTCCATTCTGTGGGTGCCTGCATCACATCACTGCACAGCTCACAGAGCCACCTCAGGAATTGCCCGATTCAGGTGGTACTGGCCCACAATCTCTGTATCACTGTACAGCTTGAAGCTGGTGCAAGCTCGGTGCTGCCTGTTGGGGCATATCACCGACGGGCCCTTCCACGACTGCACCCCCCCTGCTGCCCACCTTCTCACTCCCCTCATTACTGCCTCCATCTGGATAGTGGCACTGGCCATGTCCCTGGCTTGTGTTCACCTCCCCGGCAGCTGTTTCTGTGTTTCTCCCTGCTGTTCTGGCTGCTACTTCCCTTGCACCGGGAACACCTAACTGTGGTGGTCTCAGTGCTGTGTGGCACTTCCCCGTTCTGCACTGTGGCTGTGGCTCCCCACACCTTCCCTGTGCCTGTGGGTTCCAGGTGCCCCTTTCTCTGTCCTACCCTGTGTGTGTGTGTTGCCTGTGTGGCTGGCTATAGTTCAGCAACATGTGCCTTCCCTGTAATGTTCTTGCGCCTCTCTTGTTCCTTTTTATTTTGGATTATTTCGCTATCAGCTTAACTTCCCCTTGCTCCCCTAATGGCAAGCATGTTGTTGAATATCGCCTGCACCATTTCTGCATGGTTCCTCCCCCTTCAGTTGCACATCCATTCATTATCATTGCGCTATTGCTCAGCGTGATTTTGGGGAACGCAACTGCCTCCCACTAAACATCGCAGAATGGCACATTTTCGGACATGCGCTGGCGCAACCCTTTTGAATATCTGGGCCATGTCTTTTAGATATAGATTAAGCTATAATTTGTTTCACACTCTTAACTTTGTACCTTAAGGCAAGCTTTCCATAATTTGCCCTAAATTTTGCAATATATTTGTATAACATATAGAATAATGCATGGGATGGTGTACATTATGAGAATTTAATACACACCCAAGATGTGTGGTGCTACATAAACCACAAGAGCAAAGCTACAGGAGTTTATCAAGCATCACACACTGAGAGGTGTGTATTAAGTCATAATATTCACCATTCCATGATTATTATATAACTGGCCATCAATTATTTCTCTCACTGTTTCTGGCACTGTGTTTTATTTCTCTAAGCCCTCATCACTCACTGTCCTCTCCTATCACAAATGAAGCACACATGCCCCAAATTAAGCACAGCTAGGAAAGTAATTGGTATCATAGACAGAAAACATAGAAACACAGAAACATAGAATTTGACGGCAGATAAGGACCGCTTGGCCCACATAGTCTGCCCATTTCCCTACCTAATGGACAAGCTGCAGATCCTAGTTTAATCAACAGCCTACTTCCTTCTACCCCCCACTAGAATTGCCTTATGTCGTTCCCATGCATTCTTGAATTCCCCCACTGTTTTTGATGCTACAACCTCCTTAGGAAGGCTGTTCCATGTATCCACAACCCTCTTTGTAAAGAAATACTTCCTCACATTACTTCTGAGCCATCCCCCCTCTATCTTCAAATTGTGCCGCCTTGTTTTTGCACATCTTTTTCTGAAAGACGCTACCCTCTTGGACTTGGTTGATTCCCTTGAGGTATTTGAAAGTTTCTATCATGTCCCCCCTCTCCCTTCTGTCCTTGAGGCTATACATCTTTAGTTCTTTTAGTCTTTCTTCATATTCTTCTGATGCAGACCCTGCATCATTTTGGTTGCCCTCCTCTGGACAGCCTCCACCCTGTCTATGTCCTTGCAGAGATGGGGTCTCCAGAACTGTACACAGTACTCCAGATGTGATCTTTTTTTCTTTTTTTTTTTTTAAAGTATCTTTATTGTATTTTGCATAAACATACAAACAAACATACATACCAAACCCGGTGCCCACCCTATAACTGAGTAGGTAAACTATGTACAAAACAATATACAATCACAGCTGCAGAGAACCACCAGCTCCTATCCAAACATGAAAAACCAGGACACCACTCCTCACATTGAGGAAAAAGAACAAAAGGTAACAAATTGGGACTGGATATTAACGAAAACGAGAACCCCAAAGTGTAAGGACTAGGATTAGTCCACCAATCCTATAATTCCCAAAACCCTCTAGACCGGGGAGGATGTTCCGCAGCTGTGTCCGAGAAGAGAAGAGCCCAAAAATAAAATTCAAAATCCCTTGCTTGGCAGTCCAGGTCCTATATTATTAATGTACAATGCTAAAGGAAAAGAAAAGGAGAAATAGAATTAGTTCTAGAACCTACAGACCTCTAGATCTAGAGATAAAGAAAACAGAGTACTCCCAATATAAACAATCAGTCATAGAAAATATGAATACCCACCGCTTCAAAAAGCTACACTTAGACAGACAGACCGATGGCAAGGAGGCTAGAGCTGGAGTCGAGTAGATAGCCTCTAAAATTCGCCACCTCTTATCATAAGTTTCTTTTTCCATTCCGAGACAAGTGACGCTTAATCCTCCCTAGTACCCTCTTATGATCCGCTAGCCAGCGGTCATATGAATAAATACATTCACTTTTCCAGTGCCTCAACACATAAGCTTTAACCAGGGCGGACATCAGGGCAATATGATGCTCAATCTGCGATCCGGGATTTGAGTCATATCCCCAAAATACAGACCTCCGGTGAGATGTAGTCTACATAGTTTAGAAGGGTCCATATTCTGTTAATTAAAACCCAAATTGGGTATATCCTAGGACAGTCCCAAAATATATGTACTGTATCTCCCGAATTCAAACCACACCTGAAACATAGATCTGTCTGTCCAAGCTTCCTAGCACAAAGTTTGGCAGGGGTGAAATACAAATTAGAAAAAATGAAAAATTGCATAATTCTGAATTTGGGTATAGATATGTAGGCCACACTTTTCCATATTGTCTCCCAGTCCGGCCTCAGTAGGGTATCCTTCTTCTCCCAGTAGGCCACCTTCGCCGAGACTTCCTTACTGAGGAAGTCGAGAAGCACCTTATACATTATTGACAGAGGCTTTCGAGCACAATTAATTCCCTTAAGATTATCCCAGGTAAATGGAGTCCCTTCTTGACAAATATTATCCCTTTGCATTCTCTGTAACATTTTGGTAATCTGAATCTTCTTGAAAAAATTAATACCACTGCATTGAGGCGGAAACATGACTTTATCATCTAGAATCAAGTCTGACCAAACAAAATTAGCTAACTGTGGAGCCCAGGGTCCCTAATAAGTCGGCCACCAATAGTCATGTTAGGATTACCTAAAATAGGTTGACCTCTACAGCTCTTCTGGAGCTTCTTACGGATGGGGACAAAGAGCCCACCAAGCCAGGACTGTCTTAACTATTGGGGAATCCTTACCCACATCAGGGAGAGATCCCGGATTAGTAAAGATCACTGACTCAGGAGAAATACCCTTATCTCTTAAAATTTGCTGTTCAATATGTAGCCAAGTTGGCGTATAGCCCTCTCCCTCCTGAGTGCTATTCCATCGTGTCATTATCGATAGTTGCCCAGCAACGTAATATAAGTAGATATCTGGAATTCCAAGCCCCACTGAAGTAGAAGGCAGTCGCAAAACCACATGTTTCCTCCTCGGAGGCTTGGAATTCCATAAAAAGTTGGAAAAAATTTTTGTATTCTAATAAACCAGGACTTAGAAATATTATAGGGGGACAAATATATAGGATATAAAAATCTAGGCAATAGATTCATTTTAATTAATCCTATTCTAGCTGTCGAATTTAAGGAAGCTTGTTCCAATTATCCAAGTCAGCCCTAGCTGCTACAAATACTTTATCCAGGTTTGCTTCTACACCTTGCTGGAAATTAGAGTAACCCTGATCCCCAAATAGTCAATACCATCTGGAGCCCACTTTAGGTGGAGATGGTCAAAATCTGCCTTAAATACATGTGGGGTAAGGGGAGGACCTGGGTCTTAGTTAAGTTCAACTTATAGTTTGAAACTACGAAATCTCTTTATAATCTCCAGAACCCTATCAAAACTCTTCACCGGTCATAAAGATGCAGAAGAATATCGTCTGCAAAACCGAAAACTTCAGTTCCCTACCTAACCTCAATCCCCGTATTTCGGGTCTGAATGAATCAGCCCTCAAAAGAGGCTCCAGGTAAATATTAAATAAAATTGGGGAGAGGGCAACCCTGCCTGGTCCCGTTGTCAGATGGAATTCCTTTGACAAAAAGCCATTACAGAGGACCCTGGCTGTAGGTATAGCATATAGATTCCTAATACCCCTGAGAAGGCCCTCCGGGAAGCCCATCCTCTCCATGGTGGCAAATAGAAAGGAATGGGAGACCCAGTCAAAGGCCTTCTCGGCATCCAAGGAGAAAAGCGCCATATCCAAACATGAGGTGGAGGCCTCCACAAGGACATGGTGAAGCTTACGCAAAGCATCATGAGCCCCCCTGCCCGGCATAAAACCAACCTGGTCTTGGCTAATAATCCGAGGAGCTATCTTTAAAATTCTATTAGCCAATATTTTAGCTAACAATTTGATGTCCTGGTTCAAGAGGGCAATAGGCCTATAACTCCTGGTGTTTCTCGGGGCTTATCTGGTTTAGGAATAAGTGTAATATAAGCCTGATATAACGGCAAATGGAGATTCCCTCAGACAAAATACCAGAAAGAGCTCAAGGAGTAAGGTATGAGACTCTTCAAGTGGGCTTTATAAAACCCAGCTGAAAGACCATCTGGACCTGGAGTCTTACCCTAGGCATAGTGTTAATTGCATCACATATTTCAGCCTCCGTTATAAGTATTACCAGGGCCTGGGCCTGTTCTTGGTCCAGTCTTGGTAAGGCAATACTCTCAGAAACTCACGCATTTTCCTCATTGCTGCCTGATGCCCCTGATATAAATCTGTAAAATAATCTGCAAAGCATCTGCCATATCCTGAGGTCTGTGATCAAATCCCCGGTATTCCAAGTATGGTATCGTGGTGGCCTCCCATTCTCTAACCCTGCTTGCAAGAAGCCTACTGGGCAAGTCCCTTGCAAAGGTATTCAGCTTGAAGCCTTTCAGTCAAGCCTCAATTTGAAGTACATAATATTCGTCAGCTCGTCCCTCAGTTCACGAGTTCCCTATCCACCTCTCACCAGTTCCCTCAAGGAGGAGAGTGAGTTAATAGCACCCTCAATGAATTCCTCCCTTGCTTTCCTCAACTTATTCCTCCTAATAGAGAGGGTCTGAGCTATACTGGAATATAGGACTTTACAAGTAGGCCATGCTAAGTTCTTATTGTCCAGGGTAGGGATCTGGGTCAAAATAATATCCCTAAGAGATTCCTCCAGACGAGATAACATATTGTCTTCTAAAAAAAGAGATTCATCCAATCTCCACCTGAACAGTTTTGTCGGAACAGACTCCAATATCCAACACATCTGTAATGGAGAATGGTCAGACAAAATTCTACTATGAGTAAACAGCTTCTTAACCCCTCGTAGGGCCTCCTGATTAACCAAGAAGAAATCGATACGTGTTTGAGTTTTATGCACCCCTGAATAGAAGGTCATAATACCATCTCCTTGTTTAAACTTCCAAAAGGGATCTGTCAGTGCTGCCACCTCCAGAAATCTGGCCAAGATACCTGCGCTCTAGTAAGCGTTTTTTAGAGGGGTTCCTATCACCAAGTTACTAAAGCAGAGATTCCAATCCCTGCCATAATTAGGGGTGAGCTGAGAAGCTGGTGAGGTCTAATTCTAGGGAGGAAAAAATTCAGGGTTGGGGAGTTGGCCGTATACAAAGTGATTGTTATTAGCCTCCCCATAATAGTACCCATGACAAAACTCCAGCTCCTCCGGTTTTATATTGCACAGGAGTAAATGGACAACTCTTAGCAATCAAGATAGCAATGCCCCTGAGGCTTTAGTGTCCCTCTCCAAAAACTTGACCTACCCAAAGCCTTCTCAAAGCAATAACTCTTCCTTTAACAGGTGTGTTCCTGTAGCAAAGCTATATGAGCCCCTATCTGTGAAATAAATTTTAGAATCAGTAGTCTCTTTTTCCTCCCTCTAAGGCCTTTAACATTCCAGGATAAAATGTTAACCGTAAACATATTAATGTATTACACCCCATACCTCCCAGCCCCGGCTGCCGCTAAGGAAAAAAAGGAAGAAACATTCAAAATCTGCAATTTGGACTCTCTCTCTTCCCCCTCCCCCCAGGCCCCACCCCTTTTGTCACTACCCCCGATCCGCTGATCGTCCTCCTAACCACCGTCGAAAACGAGATGAGCCAGCCACTGAGCGCACTCCCTAGACCCTCCAACCCCGAAATAACCCAAAACAAGCATCTATTCCCCCTTACCCGGAAAATCAATATTTTTATTTGAAAGCCCTTCCCCCCCATACTTCTTCTGTGGTCCCAACTTATAACTCCACCCTCATTAAGGCTTTAAATCAAAAGTCACAGTCTCCACGATCCTCAGGGAAAATTGTGTTGTAGTACTAGTAGAAAGCCTTATTCCAAAGTAACATAACTGGGAAAACAGAATTCAGCCACATCCACGGACTTGTCCCAAGCCGTAAATTCAGGTTACGCCCTGAACAGATCCGGAAGTTCAGCTTTCAGCCCTCCATAGCATCCTCGCTGTCAAAAACCTCCGGTCTCGATTGCAACTTGACCACCAGAGTAGCAGGATGTTGCATCTGAAACTCACACCTGCTAAATAGAGCTTCTTTTAATGTCAATATATTCTTTCTGTTTTTCACGTATGGCAGGTGTCTGATCCTGAAAAGCCAGATTGCAGCTCCATTCCAGTGCAAGTTTTAAGGGCTCTCACTCTCATTAGAGCAGTGGGTCTTCTCCCTAAAATTCAGGGGCGCTATTATAACCCTGGGTGCGAGCCCTGGGAGGTCTCTCTCAGAGACGATGTGCCCTCTCAATATTATATGCCTCTCCATAGGAGTAGGGCCCAGGATCTTTAACAGCAGCCCCTGAATAAAAGGTGATACAGTCCGCACCCTCAGAGTGCTCTGGTAGACCAGCCAGAACTAAATTATTCCTTCTGCTGCGAGATTCTTGATCGTCTACTCTCTCCTCCAATTTTTCACTTGTCTCCTTAGGGCCACACTCCTGCTCGTGTGCAGATGTTTTTCTGTCTTGGGAGGCAGCTCTAGCTTCAGATCCCTACTTTCTGTGCCAGAACGTTAGAGTAGGCTTAATGGTAGCAAATTGGCTACCAGCCCTCGTGAGAGCGATTTGATTTCACCTAAATCGTCACATGGGATCTGGCCTTTCTCCTCCCGCACCTACATCCTCCTGGTCTTCTGGCACTGGTGAGAGGGTTTCAGGCATTTGGAGGTGGCGCTCCGTGTGTCGGCGAGTTCGGGCTTCCTGGATCCATCCTCGGTCCTGCAGCACAGGAGGTACACTCGCGCAGCCCGAGCGGAATAGCGAACCGGCGACTTTTCAGTAAGTCAAAAAACAGCTGCGGTTCTAATGAAGATTGTCAGCCCGTTAGCGTTAATCGGGGATTTTAAGCTGGTTTAGAGGTTGAGTCGGCCTGGGAGTAGTGCTCAGAACGTCTTCTCGGCACTAGCACATCACATGATCTCCCAGATGTGATCTTAACAGCTGTCTGTACAGAGGGCCATTGAGTTCCTGTTTTCTACAGGTGATGCCTCTCCCTATACATCCCAGTATCCCCCCAGCCCTCCTTACTGCCTTCTCACATTGCTGGCCCACCTTTAGGTCGTCTGATATGACTACCCCCAAGTCCCTTTCCATTTTTATGTTTGCTTGCACGCATGTGCAAGAAACATAATACCATCATCGAGTTTCGGTGTGTCACCCACCTCTTCCAATTCAGTCAGTGTGTTGGCAGGCGCAGCTTCCAGTCTGCCAATACGATGCTGGAGCTGTCTATGACGCTCAAAATGCAATGACATACAGTTGAAAGGAGCTACACTTCAGTGAGGAGTGATCAGATATCGCCTGCTCATGCGCAGCTCCCCTACACACACACAAACCACTTGCCGCCTTTGTGTGGTGCCCTCCCACGCACACACTGTATGAGCGGGGTGCTGTCTGCTCCCGGCTGTGCTCGCTCCCCAAAGCCTTCCACATGCCATGCTGGTGCCCACCCCAGCGTGGCAACTCATGGTATAGCCGAAGGGGGTGCCCAATCCCCTGTCAGCTCCACTGTCCTTGCCCCCCCCCCGCGTACAGGGTGCCAAGCTGGGAGCCCACCCCAGCATGGTAACTGATGCTATGGCCGGGGGTGCCCAATCCCCCATTGGCTCCACGCCCCACCCAACCAGCCGTCCTTGTGCCATGCTGGGAGCCCACCCCAGCGTGGCAAATGTCCCGTGTCATCACTTTAAAAAAAAAAAAAAAAAAAAAACCTGTAAAGAAAAAACAGTCACGCAGTCTCCTGCCCCACAACCCGCACCACCCACTGCACGCACCCTGCCTCCCACACCCACCCTCACCCCCCCATACTTGCCTCCGAGTCGGTGACGACGACCTGTGGACCCGGGGTTCACCGTTGCACTCTTCAAAGCCGACCGTGAACTGAGGAAATGCTGGTAAGCTGTATAATGGGATAGAAAGGTTTTTCAACTTTGTTGCATATCTCAGGCATTTTGGAATTTTTGCACCAAATTTTCAACATGGGGTTTTTGGGACCCCTTCTCATGAATGCTATCACTGTCATGGCGTTATTCAGCCCCAAAGGGTGATTTCATGGTCACTGCATGAAATCACCTTTCGGGACTGATTAATAAAACGACACTGCCAGTGTTCATAAGGTGGGCTCTCAAGAAGCCTATTTTGAAAATTTGGTGGAAAAATTCAAAAAAATGACTGTTTTATGAGCGTGCGTTGTGCAGTTCCGCATGCTCGGAAGTTCGTGAATTTGCAATATTTTCACTCCAGATTTTCAACATTGCCATTTTACCACACCTTCTTATGAGTAGTATAGCTGTCATTTTCACATCTCACCCAAAATGTGTTTCCGCCATGTGGCGCACAATGGCGCGATGGGTGTCTTGAAATCAATGTACAGGAAAAATTAAGAAAATCAGTGACACTGTTCATGAGCAGAGGTCTTAAAATGGCTATGTTGAAAATTGAAAAAATCCTAAAAATGACTGTTTTACGGTGGTTGCGCGCAGATCTATGCATGCTCGTAAGTTTGCGAATTTAATATTTTAGCTCCAGATTTTCAACACTGCCATTTATTATACTTCCTTATGAACAGTACAGCTGCCATTTTTCATATGTCGCCCAAAATGTGTTTTCACATGTAGCGCCAGTGGTGCTGTTGGTGTGCGAAAGCAATGTTTGGGACAGATTAAGAAAATCACAGTTACACTGTTCATGAGCAGAGGTCTTAAAATGGCTATGTTGAAAATTTGGTGACAAAAGTCCATAAAATGACTGTTACGAGTGAGCATTGCACAGTTTCCACGCACCCTCATAAGTTCATGACTTTGTAATATTTTCAGTCCAGATTTTCACCAGTGGCAATTTTCCACACTTCCTTGTGAACAGTACAGCTGTAATTTTTCACAACATGGCCGAAGTGTGTTTTCACACTTTCAGCCCAGAGATGCGTGGTCGCTCTGGGAAATCATTGTTCGAACAGATAAAAAAATCACAGTGACACTGTTCATGATCGGAGGCACCAAAATGCCTGAGTTGGCAATCTGCTGTAAAAGTCCCCAACTTAATTATATTACAGGTGTCGTTGACAGTTTCTATGTACACTCATGACTTCACCAGTTTTTTAATATTTTTACTGCAGATTTGCAATATTGCCATTTTTACACCTCCCATGAACAGTACAGCTATCATGTTTTCATCCTGTTGAATGTTTTGCACCTGTGGTGCTAAATGCCGTAGATCGCTGTGCATAAGCAGCTTTCGGCTACAAACTGATATTCTCCTGTTCATGAGGTGGGGTCACAAAAAAACATGTTGAAAATTTGAGTGAAAATACCAATGAATGCCTGAGGTATGGGTTTCCAACCATAGCGCCCAACCCTGTGAGAATGACAGGCATCAGGGGGTGTGACTTGGGATTCTTGCCTGTAATGCTCATACCATTCCACACCCTGCAGCCAGTGAGAGGCATCGGTATGCCTTGGACTCTTAAGCCCCAAAGTTCACCCATTCTCCTATCGCACCCATCTCACCATATTTCCAATGGAATGGGAGTGCGCATAGAACCAAAGACCCCAAGGAACACTGTGACACTTGTCAGTGTCTGCAGGGTGGGGTGTGGTGAAATGGCGTGGCCGTTATGCCTGACGAACCAAAGGCACACCCCAATGCCTGTCACTCTCTGCAGGGTGGTGGTGGGGTTGGCTTCAGTTCAGTACTTCACTGCCATTCCTATTACATAGCTCTGTAACTTCTACACTACCACTGCCAATGCCAGCAAGCAAACATTCGGCATTGACAAATGCTTGTTGTAATTGTCAGTATCTCACCCCCCATTGTGTACTCTTCCCCAGGGTTTTTGTTTCCCAGGTGCATTACTTTGCACTTCTTTGCATTGAATCTAAGCTGCCATACATATGACCATTCCTTCAACTTTGCCAAGTCCCTTTTCATCCTTTCCACCCCACCATGTTGATCAACACTGTTGCAGATCTTTGTGTCATCTGCAAAGACATCTTTCCCTTCAGTCCCTTTGCAATGTCACTTATGAAGACATAAAAGGACCCGACTGATACTGAACCCTGCTGTGCCCACTAGTAACCCTCCTTTTCTTCACTGGACTCCATTTACTATTACCCACTGTGTCCTGTTGTCCTACCAGTGTTTTACCCAGGATGCCACCCTGTGCCCCTCCCAGGCTGGCTAATTTGTTAATCTTTTGTGCAGGACTGTGTCAAATGCCTTTCTAAAGTCTAGGTAAGCCATATCACAGCCCCTCCCTGGTCTACTGCTTTGGTCACCCAGCCAAAGAAATCAATTAGATTTGTCTGACATGACCTTCCCGCTGTGAATCCATGCTGCCTTGGGTCCTGTCCCCACTCGGCCTCTAGGTACTCAACAATGATTTCCTTCAAGTGATTCCATCATTTTCCCTACCACTGAGGTCAAACTGACAGGTCTGTAGTTTCCTGCCTCTGTCTTGCTTCCACTTTTGTGAAGGAGAATCACATCCGCTCTCCTCCAGTCCTCAGGTGCCACCATCCTCCCATGATTTATTAAAAGGGTAGTCAGTGGTGTTACTAGTTCTTCCATAGTTCTTTTAGAAATCTGGGATGAATCCATCAGGTCCCATTGCTTTGTCACCTTCAGTTTTAGGAGTTCTTTGAGAACCCTTTCTTCTGTGAAAGGACTAATATCAACCCCATCCAGGTGCTTCTATTGACCTGATCTGGTATTTCCTCCTGCTTTCCATTGTGAATACTCAGCTGAGTATTCATTCAGTATCCTAACTTTTTCACTGTCGCTGTCGCCTAACCACCTTCCTCTTTGTTCAGCCTCAGTATCTCTACTTTAGTCTTTCTTTGCTCCCTAATGTACCTATAAAGGTTTATCCCCTCCTTAACCGAGTTTGGCTATCTTTTCCTTGGTTTGGGCCTTTGCTATTCTGACTGCCTTACCCACTTCCTTCTGCTTTAACTGGTACAGTTCTCTGTCCTGCTCCTTCTGTGTTTCATTATACTTCCTAAATGCTGTCTTTTTCTCCCTTACCTTCTCTGCCACTTTTTTTGAGAACCGTAGTGGTTTTTTCTTATGTTTTAGTTATTGTTGCTTCACACAAAGGCTTGTTGCCTCTGTGATGGCAGTTTTATGATCCCCCATTGTTGCTCCACCCCACCTTCTTGCCTGTTTGTTAGTGCTTTTCTGAGGCACTCTCCCATTTTGACAAAATCAGCCCTCCTGAAATCCAGTACCTTCACTTTTGTGTGACTTGACTCTACAGCTAAGTTTATCGTGAACCACACTGTTTGGTGGTTGCTTGTTTCCAGATCGCTACCCACTTCAAGATCAGAGATCCTCTGTCCATCCCCATTTGAAAGTACCAGGTCTAAGATTGATCTCTCCCGAGTGGGTTCCAAAACTATCTGTCCGAGGCATGCACCCTGTAGGGCATCGAGAATGGCCCTGCTCTTGGATGTGGCTGCAGCAAAGTGCTCAGTCAACATCTGGCGTATTCAGGTCCCCCATCAGCAGTATCTCCCTTTTCTCTACCATCCCAAGGATGCCTTCTATCATTTTCTTGTCCATTTCCTGCCGCTGAGACAGGGATCTTTCAGATTTGTGAATGAAACATCATTCACAAATCTGACTGTCATGTACGTATGGCTGCATGCCCATTGGCTGTAGCTCTGCACCACTGGGCGGCAGCCCTACCGGACAGTCAGTCGGGCGGGCGGCGGGGGCAGGCGGTGGATGCTGTCGCCTGCCGCCGCGGGGAGCGGGGTGGAGGGCTCGGGTGGGTGGGGCACTAGACACCAGGGAGATGTTTGGGGGTTGTGATGTGACATTCTGCCCGCGATCGGCTTTACGGTCCACTGGGCCACCAGGGAGATATTCGGTGGGGGAGGGTTACATCTGCCCGTGATCGGGCACTGGGGGTTCATATATGTTCTTCCCGTGATCGGGCTGTGGGATATGTGTGGGGGTTCATGTACCTGTACTGCCCGCGATCAGGCTGTGGGATATGTGTGTGGGGGTTCATGTACCTGTACTGCCTGCGATCAGGCTGTGGGATATGTGGGGGTTTCATGTACCTGTACTTCCCGCGATCTGGCTGTGGGATATGTGTGAGGGGTTCATGGCCTGTACTGCCCGCGATCGGGCTGTGGGATATGTGTGGGGGTTCATGTAACTGTGATGCCCGCGATCGGGCTGCATTGTGCGTCGGTCCCCGATGGCTGCTGCCAGGCAGGGTGGCCAGGAGCAAGTCCTCGGGGATCGGCGCACCTACATGCAAATGGCATGCAAATGGGGCCATAAATAGATGCAAATGGCCCCCCCTGCACCTTGCATAAATTATGGCCCCATTTGCATGTCACCTTTTGAATATCGGAAATTTGAGCATGGCGCAATGGTACTTGCATCACCGCAAGTTTAATGCTCAACTCTGGCAACTTGCGGTGGCGCAAGTTCCACTGCGCCTCATGCTATGTTGAGTTGGGTGATATCTAAAGGAGTTGCTCAACAGTGCAACCTTTGAATATCACTCCTTCACACCCTGCGCAACTATTTTGAGCAGCGCAGGGGCTTGCGCCTCAGAATGGCGCAGTTTGAAAATCTGGGCCCTGGTCTGCACCATATTAAAAGGAGTGCTCCTTTTATTATCTCAGACATGAAAAAAAGTACTAAAGCAGACTCAAATACTGGAAAGAATAGTATCATACAGTACAAGTCAGGATGTAAGTAAAGTGGCAGTGTAAAATAGCAAAAAATGTATAGGTCAAAATTTTAAACAGATTGTTGCACTACTGCTTTAAAGAGATTCAGCAAGTTAAATAGGTATGGACGGTATTGCACCCAATATATTGGTGCCTAACCTTCCGGGGAATCTTTATTGCTCCATATGTCCTTAAAGAGTGCAATACTTTTCTGGCAAAAATGTTTGTAATTTTGGTAAACCGGGTCCTGGGGGACTTCCCGTTCTGAAGAGCCCCCCAAATTCTGCCCCTACGCTCAGCAACATTGTGGTGAAATGTGGGCATGTTTCTACTAACAAGAGCATTGTTAGTGGAAACATGCCCATGTTTCACCACAAACTGACCATTATAACATAAAGAAACATTCGGAAAGCTGCTGGCCATTCACTATAACAAAGCACGCCCCCGTGCTCCCCCTGGTATCACGTTATAACATTGCTGAGCGTGGTGGTGGAACTTGGGTGGCTCTTCAGAATGGGAAGTCTCTGGGACCTGGTTTACTGAAATTATGAGTGTCTTTGTCAGAAAAGTATTGCACTATGGAATGTAAGGACATGTGGAGCAAGAAAGATTACCCATATAAGGAGTATATATGACTGTATGTGCATGTGTATATTTAAAGGGAAGCAACAGCAACAGGTTCCCGCGCCCTGCCCAGGTGGTTTATCCTCCAGTTGCTTTTGCAGACAGTTATTTTCTCATGCCGCAACATACTTTTTTATAAAGAAAGAGTCAGTGATGGTGGATGTTATAGGGGCCCCATTATGTGTAAAGGAAAGGTGCGGCAGAGATGCACCATGCGCTTCAAATACTTTTGTATTGAAGCGCATGGTGCGTTGCCGTTGCACCTTTACACATAATGGAGCCCCCATAGCATCTGCCATACTACCAGGTCGCTGACGTTTCTTTAGTACACTAAAGTATGTTGCGGCGTGAGAAAAATGCCGCAAACTACTTAAAAGGCTTAACCGGAGGGTAAGTCTTGCAGGGGGCAGGATGCAGGCGCTCCTGTTGCTGACTGCTTTACTTTAAACTAATACTGCAGCCTTCCCTCTGTCTGGTATTAAACAAACAAAACACAAAACAGTACAGCAGTGGTGGGGGGGAGGTGTGCAGAAACCAAAACCTAACGCTCGATCCCATGATGTTCCAGCAGCAGATGACGCATTAACACTATTTGCAGCTCCTCTTGCTCGATCCGCTCCATCTGCTGCTGGACAGCACCCGTCCTCAGATTGCTTTCCTCCATCGCAGCCCACAGCAGTGCTATTTCTGATTGTGTTGCAGGCATTGTGGCAGGATCCACTGCTGTGGGAGGAAAGCCAGGTAGTGGTGGTGGTGAGAGTGGTGCTGGTGGCAGTGGTGGAGCAGCAGCTGCTGCTGTGGCCCTCCTCCTGCCCTGGCAACATGCAGCAGCAGCAGCAGCACCCACTGCCACTGCCACAGAAGGGCCAGCAGGAGGAGGCCTGACCCATTCTGTGGCAGCCTGCCACTCCACCTTGTGGTGGTTAAGCATGTGTGTCCTCTGGCCCCCAGTCCCCAGATGTGTTCCCCATATGTGTTCCCCAGGGGCCACAGCACACCTACACACCACAAAGCAGGCACATCACAATGCTCCTGTCCCCCCGACATGGTTGAAAAACTGCCAGACTATCGAGCTGCGGGAGGGACCAGGCACAAGAGGGGCAAATGTATTGCTAGCAGCACTGTCACACATCTGAGGGGGCTCCACCTGCTGCTGTGGAGTGGGAGGTAGTGCTGCTGGAGCTCCTGTAGCTGGTACTGGTGGTGGTGGTGGTGATGACAGTGGTGACTTGCTGGAAGTGGCGGTGGCACTGGTAGTGCTGCTGCTTCCAGAGGGGGGCAGGACCAAATAATCAGAAGCGGTCCAGCGACACCCACCCACACTGACCCCCATGTGTCCACACTCCCCTCTGGCCACCATGGGCCACAGACTGTCCCTGGTCCATAACCCAACAAAACTCTCCTTCCCTCTCCACTCCGACGTGTCATGCGACAACGACGACCGACTTCACACACAGACACACACACACACACTTACACAAAACAAAACTTATAAAACAAATAAATCAGTCACAAAAAAAGGACTCACAAAACAGTGCAACAAAAGTTAAAGAATTAGCTTTTAAAAAAGCTGTTGGTTTTTATGAAGTTTAAGAAAGCAACAACTAAACACTCCTCTCCTACACTGTCCTTCCTCCTTCTACCTCTGCAAAGGAGAAATTGAAAGTATCTGTTAGTATGACTCACTTCCTTCTTGCTTGTCTAAAGCATGTGACTTACAGTACTGTAAGCAATGTGATGAGTGTGAGGGGGCTGCCTAAAGTGCCTATTGTTCTCATTCTGCCTTACTTCGCATTAAGGCGGAATAACAATGCAAAGTCCAGTCATAATCACAAGGCGAAGTGAGCACTCCTCAATGGCCACTTAGCGTAGCATTGCACAAACGTGAAGTGGCCACTTCTCGTTCACTTCGCCTGCGGATTTTAAATTTGCTACATCTCTACAGATAATGCTGCACATATGTACAAAGCATGGAACAGTAGCTTGAAGAGCTTGTTTTTGAATGGGGTACATGTAACCTGTACTGCCCGTTTGCTAAGTTTAATTGGTGACATTTGGCGGAATAATTTTAAACTGGTTAACAGTTTTGTTACAGCTGTCAAACCCTAGTTTTACAGCATGCCCAGCTCGTAAAGAGAGATTTCATCAGTTTCTGGTAGACAATGGTAAAAATGGTTGTATTCCACCGGCTTCAGTAATTACTCATTGGAATAGCTGGTTCAATGCTGCTTTGTATCATTGCTCACATCTGCAGGAATATATGGATTTCTTCAGAGAAGATGCGGATGAAAGTATTGCTATTCAGGAAGTTGTTGAGTTAGCACAGTCAGATGAAGTGAAAGGTGATCTGCAGATTATACTGCAGTATGCTTCTAGAATAATGCAGGCATTAACAAGTTATGAAGCAGCAGTTCCTCTAGCTCACAAAGTAATTGATGATTTAACAGATTTATCCAATTGAGCACAGACTAGTTCTGAGCAGTGTACACATAGACTAGCAAAGAAAGCTTTAGCTGAATGTGCAAATAAAATAGTCATACATTGCAGAATATAAGCATTCCAGGTTCTGTCAGCCAGCAGCTTCATTTTTTTAGAGCTTGTCATATGTTTGACTCTAGCAGAGCAAAATGGCTCAATATGACTGAAGATAACGTGTTTGATGGCATACCATTATTTGAGGAGAGCCTTAAAGCAAGAATAGAATTTCATGCATACAGAAATTTCTTAGCAGAGGTTAACTGTGATGACATGATTAGTTTTTGGAAAAGTATGTCTGAACGATTTCCAGAACTGTCCCAGATTGCACTTTGTTGCCTGTCAGTGCCAGTAAACAGTGTGGATGCTGAACACTCCTTTTCAGGATGTAGTGATGTACTGTGGGATGACAGCAGACACATTACTTCTTAAAACTTGTCTATGTACAACATGCGGTTCCAAAATGCTGATAACATTTGAATTGTTGTTTTCTATGTGTCTGACTACAATCCAAGTAAGTCAGTAACTGTTTTGTTCTCAACATATATAGATGGGGCTAATTTTATTTGTTTTGTACAACAGAATATGCCCCACTCTTGTCAGTGCCTGTCATTTAATTTTATTTTTTTGAAGTCAGGTATTCAAGTTCAATTTAATGTGCAGGTAATTTAGCTTAGTACTGGTTGACATGTTGCCACCTGCAGATCTAGAAAATGTGTGCGAGGGACAGGAAGCATAACAATTTTGCCTGTTACGCATATGTGGGACTGGAATATTGCCCAATGTACATGTAGGTTTGGGCAGAGCATGTCAAGTTGTGACTTTCTCTAGGTTACTGTTGCTTTTTTGTGCTAAGAGATGGAGCAGCTATGTAATGCTTCTCTAAATGCTGGATATGCTGCTGCAACAAAGTTTAAATTACTTAATCCCGAGCCCCCACCCAGTGGCACTGAAGTGATGTGGTCACTGCCATGTCTGGTGCATGGAATGCCACCCCTGTGTGAGAGGCATCTCATGCTCTCAGTTGTAGTCTTCTTCTTGCATAAAGCCCTGCCATGTGCTGTGCATAACTGTGACATCCCACTACACAATGCTTCAGCTGCTGCATCACAGAGTGCCAGTGCCAAAGCTTTAGTAAAATAAATAAACGACTTAATCCAGAGCAGCCACACAGTGGCATGGACTGAAGTGATGTGGTCACTACCACATCACATCACATGCAAGGAATACCACCCCTGTGAACCTAAACTGTGTGCGACGCACCTCATGCTCTCAGTTGCCATCTTCTTCTTGCATAAAGCCCCGTGCTGTGCATAACAGTGACATCCCACTACACAATGCTTTGGCTGCTGCAGCATAGAGTGCCAGTGTCAGACATTTCAGGACTTTCTCTCTCCCTAGATGGTCTCAGGGCTTCCGTACTAAAGTTTTTCTCCATGCAAGTCTTACTTTATTGACAAGCAGATTTGGTTGTTGTTGTCTTGTTGTCAGTCTTTCATTCATTCATTCATTCATTTCTTGATTTCTTTAGACAGTACTGTCTTAACAGATGCAGCTGGCACTAGTCTATTCCGCCTCAGTGTCACAGTCAATGTCAGCATATGTTGTTTCAGGTACACTGCCATGCAAATAAAGACGCTGTGAGGGACGTCACAACATCATGCAACAGCACATGTATGTTGGGTGTTGTGCTACGGGTATGTCACGTGTACCTGAATCTGGTGGGACACTACTGCTTGAGTGCTTGGGGACAGCAGGTTAGTGGGAAGTGTGGCAAAAGAATCAAAGAAAAAGCAGTATGAATCACAGAATCATTCTTCAGAAGCTGTCAAAAAAGTCTGCTTGGACTGTTTTCTCAGTCCCAAAAACTATGTAACTGTTGGGATGTTACGGGGGGCACTGCAAGACAGGTCCATTCCAATTCTGTTCAGTTTATTGAATAATAAATGATTTCATGGTGGTGGATCTGTTAGCATTTTAGTTCAAGATTAACTTGCATGTGAGAGGATTCTCAAATATCTCAGTTGAGTCATGTATGTTGTCATGCAGCTGTCAAGTACTGTCTGGACATGCAAACATCTTACTAATGTAATGTGTTTGGTGTCACACCTGTTCTCTACCACTTCATATATTTTTGGGAATACTATGGAAGTAGTGTACAGTATTTTCTATGTTAGAAGACAGAGTTCATGTGCTGATTCTACTGCAACTTCATAAAATGATGTGCCTTTGAAAATGTTAAAATATTTTCTACTAGAACTTTTATTTAATTAAATAATGTTATTCAAAGTGACATTCACATTGCACAACAGGGTTAAACTTCTTTGGTGTCACAGCTTTGTCTTTCCTGCCTGTCTACAGCCCAGGTATCACAACCTAAACTTTGTTTCAGCAACTTCTTGTAGCAAAGAGAGAGCACATTTCAGGCAATGCAGACTGATAGAGTTCTGTCACTGAATTAACATGTTGAGGTTGCAGTAAATCAGTTAAGCACTGCAACACATTAACATGTTAATTCATTGACAGAACTCTATCTGTCTGTGTTGCCTGGAATGTGTTCGATCTGTGGTACAAGAAGTTGATGAAGCAAAGTTTAGGTTGTGGCATCTGGGCTGCAGACAGGCAGGAAAGACACGGCTTTGACACCCAACAATCTTCTCAGGCTGCACACTTTGTTGGTCACCAGTTAATCAGACATCTGGCAGGTACTTAGGTGGTGGTCTTAACCTTTTTTCTGTGGGGGGGGTCTGCCTTTCCTGTCTCTGGATCTCCAACAGTCCTGCCTATATGCTGTATTGTTTTAGATGTTCTTGTGTGAGTTAATAAACACCACATAGATTTTGCTAAGAGTTGGCCTGCTGTTACAAGAAAAAGTGAGGCTGGGTCTAAATCGTTTGTTTTCTTTCACTCCATTCATGTTGTACAGGTTAGAATCGATTCCAACAAGTTAAGCATTCACTTAGATTGTACTGTTCCTCTCAGGAACACATCTTTGAATGTGTTGCATGCAATTGGTATGCTGTGGTTGTAAAAAAATGACACTCACATTACAGTGATATTAACTGTCTACTGTGGACCAGATCCATCCCATCCATCTCTGTTGTGATTCACTGGTTCTGAAGGGTCCCGGACATAGAGAAATATACTGCCCTACTATCCTTATTCCTTACCACTGGTCCATTTTGTATCAACAACACTGTGAGTGTTGTGCAGTGACATTTGAGATGTGCCCTACTGCTAGCATGTCACTTTCATTTGATTGACCTCTCTGTGAACAGTAATTTAAGGAACAAATATATTCATATGTAGGTAATGTTATTCCTCCTGTTATTTAGGGGCACAACAGCCAGGTTGGGATTGGTCTGGAACTTTGGCCACAAGTTGTGGCTGGTAACACTTTGGATTTTAGCACTTTTGTTCCTTATCTTATTGACTGTACAGAACAGAAGTAATCTAATGTAATGTATGAAATGTTTTAATTCTGGACTGTGAACCAGAACAACACATAAATTTTATATAACAAGAATATATCCTAAAAGATGTATGGCCTGGGTCAAAAAGCACTTAATGTGAACACTTTCCTTGTTTGTCAAGTAGAAAGTGTTAAACACTATGAAAAAGCAATAAATTCAATAATTTGTTGCTAAGACACTGTTTTATGTCTTGTTTTGTGTCTTTACTGACTTTAACAGCATTAAACATCACTAAAAAAGTGGCCGTGACTTTGCCATGAAATTAGCACTTTTGTCCACCACCACCCCATGAATATTTTAAAAATTGGCCATGACAAACCATGACTTTTGTCACTTTGTCCTATGACAAACTTACATCCCTATCAATAACATAATAAATATGCCCCATTTAAACAACTAAGAGTCAAAGGGCTGGAATCCCAATTGCTATCCCAACTACTTAAAAAACTTACGAAGGCCAGAGATACAGCTTGACATATCTTTAAACTCTCAGGCCTATCCACTGATTGGCTGAAATACAGAGAACTGCAAAACAAATGTAACAGTACATAAGGGCTGCAAAACAAACTTACCTCAAAAACCTACAAACCAAAAACCTTTCCAACCCGAAGATTTTCTGGGCACAAATCAATGCACTATTAAAGGGAAATGCTAGCCCTTATACATGCGCTGTCGTTGTAAATGGTGAGCACCTCACAAATCTAGTGGACTCTGCTATGGCTACCAATGAGTTATTTACAGATTTGGAGAAATTCAGAAGCTACTTCCTCACCTACCCAACACCCCAACATAAGTACTCTAGCGCATCTCTCCCCACGATAACTTCCGGGTACTCTGTAGTGCACTAACTGAGGAGGGAACGCAAGGGTGGGGGTGTGGCCATCTGTTTTAGATCCAGCTTGATCTTCCCCATGCATCTAGTGGATTCTACCTTGTCATATGAATGTGTGGCTTTGTATGGGGGTCCAGGTGCAGGTTGCAGGATTCTCCTTGTTTACTGTCCTCCTGGCATGGGGGGAGTTTCCTGCAGGAGGTCAGGGACTTTGACGCTGAAAGGATGTTGGAGTCACCCAGATGGTTGATCCTGGGTGACTGCAACACCTAGGTTGATGACAAATCCTTGCATGTTAGATGTGACTTCCTCTTGTTAATGACATCACTGGGCCTAGCACAAGCAGTTGCTTCGGCAACCCACCACCACCACGGCCACACCTTGGACTTGGTATTCTCATTCGGGCTTGAGGTCACTGATCTCAGGATTGATCGGGTCATTTGGTCTGATCTTTGCATGATAGAGTTATTGTTTGGTGCCCCCACTGATAGTCCCTCCCCTGTTGAGATGGTCCGCCATCACCAATTAAGGTGATTGTCCCCAGAGGGACTTTTTGCAGTGGTAGACCTTTCTGGTGTGAGTACTGCATGTCTGATTGATATGAGTGAGTCAGTGACAGCTTGTAACAGGGCTATCACCAAGGCACTGGATGCCATTGCACCAGTCTGTATATGACCCAGGTTTTCTCGCTTGAGACCCCCCGTGGTTTGATGGGGCTGTCAAGGAGATGAAGACCAAGGGTCAGAAGTTGGAGCATTGCTGGAGAAGGACCCAGTCCAAGGAGGATAAACTGACTTTGAAAACTCACTACAGTGACTATCAAAGGACAACTGACCATAAGGAGGCAGAGTTCCTGTCCAGGGAGATTGCCGCTGGGAGAAACAGACCAGCTCAGGTCTTTCAGACTGTGGACAGGCTACTTCACCCTTCCTGTCTACAGCTGAAAAGAGCATTTTCAGTTGCATTATGTGAAGAGTTTGCTCAATTCTTCTTTGGCAGAGTGTCCTCTATTCCATCCGGGATCTCCTCAGTGGGACAAGATCAGCCCCACAGTGGTAGGCCTTGTGAAAACAGATGCACTCCTATTGTCTAGGGGGAGTTTCAGCCAGTGGAGTTGGCTGAGGTCATTGAGGTAATCTTGAAGTTGTGGCCCACCTTTTATGAACTGGACCTGGGCCCTATTCATCTCCTATTGGAATGCACCGAGTCCATCGGTCCAGAGTTTGCTGAGATAGTCTGGTGTTCGCTCTTGGAGGGCTTCTTTCCCGATGCTTTGAAGGAGGCCCTGTTGAAGCCCATTCTGAAGAAATCATCACTTGACCCTGACATCTTGGTGAATTATCAACCTATCTCCAACCTCCCATTATTGGGAAAGATTTTTGAGAAAGTGGTGCCTCTGCAGCTTGAGGCACAATATACAGCCTTTGACATCTACAAGCCATTCCAGTCTGGATTTAGGGCTAGGCATAGCACTGAGACAGCATTGGTCAGGGTGCAAAATGACCTCCTCAGGTTGAGAGATAGAGGAGACTGGTCAGTTCTCATTCTCCTGGATCTCTCCTCAGCATTTGACACTGTGGGCCACATTGTGCTTCTGGATCACCTTAGAGAGCACTGTGGACTTGCCAATACTGTCATCAACTGATTGGAGTCCTATCTCTCAGGCAGGATGCAACGAGTAGTGATGGGTAATTTCTCCTCTTGTCTGAAGCTCCTGACATGTGGAGACCCTGAAGGTTCGAGCTTGTCACAGATGTTGTTCCCGATGTACATGCTGCCCATGGGTCAGCTCATTAGATGCTACAGTTTGGGTTTTCACTGTTATGCAGATGATACTTTTGTACCTTTCTAGCTATTGTGTTGTGGTCTGAAGCACCACCGACCCTGTGCAGGACTTTGGTGATGAGTGTACGCAGATGATACCCAGTTGTATATGTCTTTTGCCCCTGGACAAATAACACTGTGAAAGTGTTAAACAACTGTCTGTCTGAGATTCAGGATTGCATGTCCTCTAGCTAGCTGAGACTGAACCCTGGCAAGACAGAGGTACTGGTGATCGAGCCTGATCGCAGGCATGATGTAGATGCTATCAGGGCACTAACAGGGTTGTTTCTTGAGTCTACTCTGTTGATGGTGTCTACTAAGGTGAGAAATCTGGGCATCAACCTTGAAGATGGGCTGATGCTTGTTGTGTAGTTGTAATCTGTTGTCCAAAGTGTTTTTTACCACTTAAGGAATGTCACCTGGATTAAATCCCTTATTCCACCTGATGACCTGCCCGCACTGGTACATGCCTTTGTCATGTCAAGGCTGGACTACTGCAGTGCTCTATACTTAGGGGTCTGTGGAGGGAACCTCCATCGACTGCAGCTGGTGCAGAACCCAGTGTCCAGGTTGCTGATGGGCCTACCCAGGTCCTATTATGTGATCCTGGTCCTGCGTATTCTGCACTGGCTGCCTGTCAGATGGAGGATCTTCTTCAAGGTGGGCTTTCTCACCTATAAGGCCCTATACAGCTCAGGCCCTGGCTACCTGAGTGACCTCCTGACCCCTGCCCTTCCTGTGCACTTCCTTCGCTCCTCAATCGAGGGCCTCCTAGCAGTTCCAAGGGACAGGATGAAAACCTCAGGAGAGCTCCCATTTGAGGTGGCCAGCCCGGTCCTCTGGAACTCACTTTCCAGATCCCTGAGGGAGACCTCATCGGTGGAGGTCTATAAGAGTTGTCTGAAAGCCCATCTATTTGAAGAAGCCTTTCCTGGTTAATTACAGCTGATTTCAGTGTTATTTATTTATTCTCACTTATTTATTATGGATTTTAAATTCATTATTTGTTTAATAACCTGTATGTACTCTTTGTATAATTCCTGTCATGTCTTACTCCTATTGAAAGGCGCCCAGAGCCTCTGGGATTGGACGCCATAAAAATAAAGTTTTACTTACTTACATACATACTTCCATCTCAAACTAGTGACCAGACTGGAGGTTCTCAAAGTACTAAGAAAAATCAAAACTACAGGGTCTATAGGACATGACAAACTAGACCCAAGGCTGCTAAATATTGTTGCCTCAGTCATAGCCACCCCAATAGCTTGGCTGTTTCATAGGTCCACACTCGAAGGGAAAGTCCCAATGGTATGGAAAGTTGCCCTTGTAACCCCAGTCCACAAGAGTGGTTCACAGGAGTTAGCTAAGAACAATCACTCCATATCCATTCTCTACACTTTTAGCAAGATACTGGAGTGGATTGTTTACAACCAACTCCAGGACTACATTGAGCAACAGAGTCTTCTCACTGCACATCAGCACAGTTTCAGGAAACATCATGGAACAGACAATCCATGTTCACCTAACTACCGAATCAGATGTCTTCTCTGTCCTTGATAATGGTCAGCTGACAGGATCAGTTTTCATAGACCCTAGCAAGGCATTCAATTTAGTGCACCACTAGCTCTTTATATTAAAGCTGAGTTCTCTTGGCATCGCTTCCTTTGCTCTGCAGTGGTTCTCTAACTATATTACTAACAGGTCACAAAAAGTAAAATGGACAAGGGTACTATCAGATGCATACTCTATCCTAGATGGAGTCCCTCAGGGATCAAGTCTTGGATCCCTACCCTTCTCACTGTATGGGAAAGACTTGACCAAGAATTGCGGGGGCATGAATCTGATCCTGTACGTGGATGATGCAGTCATGTACAGGAGTTCTTATGATCCCTTCAAACTGACAAGCCTAATCACAAGTGACATACAGTCCTTGGAGTTCTGGTTCCACACCAACAAACTGGTACTAAATCCCCAAAAAAAGACAGTCTATCCTCTTCGGCCTCCAAAACACTGGTTCTAATAGAGTGCATATCTTCACTCCTATACTCTTGAAGTGGTCTGGCATTGAGGTAGTTAAATCCATTAAGTACCTAGGGATATATCTTGACCATGACTACACATTCAAAGCTCATACCCACCACTTAACTAAATATCTGAATCCAAAGTTAGGCCTCTTGTACCGCCTGGTTCCCTTACTTACCATGGAGTTGCAGCTTCGCTTTGCAAATGGAATCCTTCTCCCTACCCTGTTCTATGGGTCTACAGTTCTGTGCTCCCCCAGGAGTACAAAACTGCATAAGCTCAAATCCCTTTACCATCAAAGCAGTCACTTCACTGATGCAGCCCCACTGAGGATCACCACTGCAATGTCCTGCACTCACTATAGTGGCCAACACTAGAAGGGAAGTTAGCTTACCTTCTCCTATGCCTAGCATACAAGCTTTAACTAAACAGCACTCCCCCAGCCTAAAAGAGCTGTTAACAGCCAAAGCTAGTAGGTGGCCCCTCAGATCTGCTAACTGACCCCAGCGATTACTCCCAAGAACTAAGACTACTGCAGGTGATAGGTTATTTGACACCATCATCCCAACCCTATGGAATGCCCTCTCAAACAGCCTAAAAGAATGCTCATCCCTAGATGGCTTTAAAAAAGGCCCTTTTCTAGCTATCTCTTTAACAGGTCACAAAAAATAAAATGGACAGTAGTACTATCAGACGCATGTCCTATCCTAGACGGAGTCCCTCAGGGATGAATTCTGGGGCCCCTGCTCTTCTCACTGTATGTTAACGACTTGCCCAAGAATTGTGGGGGCATGAATCTGATCCAGTACGCGGATGATGCAGTTGTGTACAGGAGTTCTCCTGATCCCTTCAAACTGACAAGCCTACTCACAAGCAACATACAGTCCTTGGAGTTCTGGTTTGACACCAACAAACTGGCACTAAACGCCAAAAAAACAAAGGCTATTCTCTTCGGCCCCCAAAACACTGGTCCTAATAGAGCGCATGTCTTCACTCCTACACTCTTAAATGGGTCTGGCATTGACATAGTTAAATCCATTAAGTACCTAGGACTATATTTTGACCAGGACTGCACATTCAAGGCTCATAAAGACCACTTAACTAAATATCTGAATCCAAGGTTCGGTCTCTTGTACTGCCTGGTTCCCTTCCTTACCATGGAGTTGTGGCTTCGCAATGCATATGGCATACTTCTCCCTACCCTGCTGTATGGGTCTACAGTTCTGCGCTGTCCCAGGAGTACAGAATTGGATAAGCTCATATCCATTAACCATTTAATTGGTCACTTGTCTGATGCAGCCCCACCCAGGGAGCACCACTGCAATGTCCTGTACTCACTAAACTGGCCAACACTAAAAGGGAAGTTAGCTTACCATCTCCTATGCCTAGCATACAAGCTTCAACTAAACAGCACTCCCCCAGCGTAAAAGATCTGTTAACAACCAAATCTAGTAGGCAGCCCCTCAGATCTGCCAACCAACCCCAGCTATTAGAAGCATAGAAACATAGACTTTGATGGCAGGTAAGGTCCACCTGGTCCACCTAGTCTGCCCATTTCCCTACCTACTGGATAAGCTGCAGATCCTAGTTAACCAACAGCCTATTTCTTCCTACTACTCACAAGAACTGCCTTATGTCTGCCCCATGCATTCTTGAATTCCTCCACTGTTTTTGACCCCACAACCTCCTCAGGAAGGCTGTTCCATGTATCCACCATCCTCTCTGTGAAAAAATACTTCCTCACATTGCCCCTGAGTCGTCCCCCCTCTAGCTTCAAATTGTGTCCCCTTGTTCTTGCACATCTCTTTTTCTGAAAAATGCTACCCTCTTGGACTTTGTTGATTCCCTTGAGGTACTTAAATGTTTCTATCATGTCCCCCCTCCTCCCTCCTTTCCTCAAGGGTATACATATTAAGCTCCTTTAGTCTCTCTTCATATGGGTTCTGTTGCAGACCCTGCACCATGTTAGTTGCCCTCCTTTGGACTGCCTCTATCCTGTCTATGTCCTTGAAGAGATAAGGTCTCCAGAACTGCACGCAGTACTCCAGATGGGGTCTCATCAACTGTCTGTACAGAGGGATAACAACTTCCTATTTTCTATTGGTGATGCCTCTCTCTATACATCCCAGTATCCTCCCAGCCATCCCTACTGCCTTCTCACATTGCTTACTAACCTTTAGGTCATCTGATATGACTACCCCAGTTCCCTTTCCATTTTTGTTGTTGTTACTACCTCCCCCCCATTGTGTACTCTTCCCCTGGATTTTTATTTCCCAGGTGCATTACTTTGCACTTCTTTGCATTGAATCTAAGCTGCCATACTTCTAACCATTCCTGCAACCTTGCCAATCCCTTCTCATCCTTTCCACCTGTCTTTGTGTATCGACCCTGTTACAGATCTTTGTGTTGTCTGCAAAAAGGCATACTTTTCTTTCCAGTCCCTCTACAATGTTACTATAAAGACATTAAAAAGGGCTGGATCCAGTACTGAACCCTGCAGTACTCCACTAGTAAAACCCCTTTCTTCGGAGAGGAGTCCGTTTACTATTACCTTCTGTGTCCTGTTGTCCAGCCAATGTTTTACCCAGACTACTACCCTGGGACCCACTCCCAGGCTGGCTAATTTTTTTATTAATCTTTTGTGTGGGACTGTGTCAAATGCCTTGCTAAAGTCTAGGTGGGCCATGTCCACAGCCCCTCCCTAGTCTACTACTTTGTTCACCCAGTCAAAGAAATCGATTAAATTCATCTGACATGACCTTCCCACTGTGAATCCATGCTGTCTTAGGTCCTGTGCCCCACTGGCCTCTAGGTATTCTTTCCTTCAGAAGTGATTCCATCATTTTCCCTACCACTGAGGTCAAACTGACAGGTCTGTAGTTCCTGCCTCTGTCTTACTCCCACTTTTGTGAAGGGGAATCACATCTGCCCTTCTCCAGTCCTCAGGTACTGCACCATCCTCCCATGATTTATTAAAAAGGATAGTCAGTGGTGTTACTAGTTCTCCCCTTAGTTCTTTTAGAATTCTAGGGTGAATCCCATCAGGGCCCATTGCTTTGTTCACCTTCAGTTTTAGGAGTTCTTTCAGAATTATTTCTTCTGTGAAAGAACTGGTATCCAGGCTACTGATTGGATTAGGTACCTCCCCTCCTGTTGTTTTATGAATACTGAGCAGAAGTATTTGTTCAGAGTCCCTTCTTTTTCACTGTCCCATGAACTAAAACTATTGCAGTTGTTAGGTCATTCGCCACAGTCAACCCAACCCTATGGAATGCCCTCCCAAACAGTCTAAAAGAATGATCATCCCTAGATGGCTTTAAGAAAGGCCTAAAGGTTCACTGTTAGAACTGAGCACCTGCAACTGTTATCTCTGATATATTTTCCTTTGTGCTTCACTACAAGTCTACCTGGCCTTTAACGTTTCCATTATTAAAATACCGTATGTCTTATTCATTTATAACTCACAACTTGTCACTGTATGTATAACCATTATTTTGTAATATTATATGTAAAGTGTACAAATATTTTTGTAACTGTCAGCAATTTCCATGTAATTAACTCTGGGTCACCCCTGAAAAAGGGACTCTTCAGTCTCAGTGGGCCCACCCAGTTAAGAAAATTTAAATAAATAAATAAGTTAATTAATGCTCTTTCAATTGGATCATTGTCATTTGGTTAAAGAGTTAAACAGGTCCTGTCTAAGATGTAGGATACCAGAGACACTGAACTGCTCCATAGAACTTCACAGGGATATGTTCTGGCTCATAGTTGCCTGTCTTATCATCAGTGTTGCTAGGATTTGCCCTGTAAACCTGTTTCCTGAATTGGACATATCATTCTAAAATGTTATCCCACCATGGAGCAGGATCCACACCTACAGAATCTTTTACTGTAGTGTGATTTTATGTTTTAAAGGTTTTTATGTTCATAGGTTCATAGGTAGATATGAGTTTGAGAGAACTAGCCCAAACTGAACGCACCACCAATTATCCTATTGGCAAATCTGATATTTTTTATTACCCATGCGATTATCAAGGTTAACCTTGAACTGTTTCAAGTTTATACTTGTGACCATATCCTATGGTAGGGAATTCCAAATTGGTGCAACCCTTTAAGTAATAAGCTTATTTCATTTTACTGTTTTATTAATATTAATTTTTAATTTTAATTTATGGGACCTGGTGTTACAAGGAATAGTATGTTATTCCAAACAAATTGCTTCAAACAATGTTTGGTCCTGAGCTGCCTTATATACTAGACAAAGTTCGTCGTGTAATGACAGATATTCGAGTGAGTAAAGCCCTAGAGACGTTAGCTTGTTAACATTGCTAAGATTCTTTACACTGGAGACATTCCTAGTCAACTTCCTTTTATTTTTTTCAACTGTATCTTTATTTCCCAAAGATGTTGGGGTGCAAAATGGGGCACAAAAGTCCAAGTGGGATTTAACCAGACTTGAATATACAGGCATAAGTACCTCTGGTTCCTGACTCTTAATATTTTTTAATATACAAGAAATCATACTATGGCATTTCTTAATTGTTTTATTAGTTTGAACAGTAAATTTTAAGCTGTTAGTAATATGAACCCCTAAGTCTCTTTCTGATGTAACTTTCTGTAATTGAGTGTTATTCAAATAGTATTTAGTCAGTTTATTATTTTTACCTATGTGCATAACCTTACATTTTTTTTCTCTCTCATCTTTTGATATTCCGGTGGCAACCATGTAGATTGAAATATTCCAGCACTAGCCTCTGTTGACACTCCAACCTTGAGAAAGGGTTAAAGTTTCATTCTAGAACTCTCTGATGCTGTTTTCCTACTCTGTGATAGTTCTCAGAGGCCACATAGTAACAGCTCAAACACCTGCTATTGTAGCATTATATACTTTTGTTTTTTCCCCGTTTATTAGTGTTTGCATCAGACTGCTGCATACATCTGAATGATATTCTCCTGTTTATTGTATATATGGGAAGCCTGCTTGTGATTTTTCACTGTTTTGGAACAGATGACAGATTTCCTTTATAGCATTTGAATACTCTACATCATGTTTTGCATTTCAGGCTTTGAATGGGAAGTCAAATTTACTAATTCATTGTTGTGAATTTCTAGACAGCATTCCCAATTTCTTGACTAGAGTTTGTGTTATGACAGTTCTTTTTCTTACACTTAGTTGCTCCAATAAAAAAGAAAACCTTACTGTGTGCCAAAAAGGAAGACAAAAAATGATAGGATGTAGAATTTGAATACCGGTCAGTAGCGGAACATTTTTTTATTGCTAACAAAATCCAACTGTTGTGAACAAAATCACAACAGGCAACAACAATGAGGACAAGACAATAAACACCTCACTCCAAATGTCCCAGTATTCACTCAGTTGGAGCTTCATTGTGAGTGGATACCTTGAGTGATCACTCCTCTTTTAATGTCAGGGATCACGCTGATGGTCCAATCATATGTTTTGGCCATGCACATGTCTTTTAAAGTAACAGTGCATCTATCTCCAAATGGGCATGATAATGATGTTAAAAAATACCAAGTGCTTGCATATACATGTGAAATTAATACTTATAAAAAAAGATGGTTATGTTAAATTTACAACACATCAGTTATAAAAATATATACCAAAAACAAGTAGGGTGAAATTTCAGCAGATAACAAATATCAGATACTAAAGATACATATGCAGGCTTAGTAAGAGTGTAAGCACCCAGTCCCTGGGGTTACTAGAATCCTATCACTATTATTGTTAGGAAGGTAGCAGGCAGCTGGTAGGGAGCTCATTAGGGGTTCCTTACATAATGACATTATTGTTTACCCAGCTAGCCTGAGGGAGGAATGATTAGGTCATCTTAGAACTCTTGCAGCAACATAAGCCACACTGTGTGGATAGCTGCTCTGGGGAGCTTAGAATTCTACTCAGTTCTGAGTAGAGAGTAGTGGAGTGAGGAGGCGAGAGTGGCAGAAGGACTGCCAGTGGGCTCTGACTGAGGGCCCATTATTTCTCACCCTAGTCATGTGTTATTTCCAGCTTCCAGTGAAGTGGTGGAGACAAGACTACAGCAGATGTTCCTGATTTCTACTCCCAGTGAAGTGAAAGGATCTGCTTGTTATCTGCGGACTCAAGAGGCAATCCCCTGAATGTTCTGAGGTGTTTTCAGCTGCTTTGGTATAGGATCTGAATTAGACTGTGTGGACTGGCTACCCAGAAGAGTGCCTTTTCTGTTTCTCTTTGGTTTACCATGCCCAGTGGATGGAACAAGTTGTGTGAGTACTGAAAGGGAGACTAGATCTCCACAAATGTTCTTATGGGAGTGGATAGTCTGGGGTGCATATGCCCATAGATGAGGCTAGATTGCACCTGGCAGTGCCCCTAATCTCACCAGTGTGAGTGAAGGAAGTTAAACTGTGGACCCTCGTGAGTGCTGTTTATCTTCTCTGTGTCACCCAGTGGTGTGACAAGTAATGTATGGGACCTCTAGCATTTCAGTGGGGAATAGGGGTTTCAATGGTGTAACCCTGAAGAATGGCAGAGCATGTTGGTTGGGGCCAATGGTGGGAGGAACACCATCTAAGCGCTGACTAGCAAGGGCTTCCCGGTTTGTAAAGGGCACCAGTATTTTTACCTGAGTGAGTGTCCATGCTGCAGGTTAAGGTGTGTGGCTGAAATTTCACATATTGCATCTATGTTTGAAAGGAGTTTTTGAGTGTGTGGCTTAGATTTCACTAAATAACACTCATGGGAAAGAAAGAGGGATGTTCATCTGCATGGCTCAGTGTTCACAGATGCACTTTTGGGAATTTGGGAAGAAGATGTTTTTGTTTTGTTCATGAACTGTACTACATTGCAAGGAGAGTTCTTGGATTGTTGTACCTGTTCAGCCAGGGCCAACCCTTGGGGTTCCACTTCAGCTTTACTTGCCATCTTTGAATAAAGCCTTACTGCACAATCTGATTTATTGCTTCTGATTGTGTGGATTTACTGGGCCTCCCTCAGGAGGTTTGATCAAGTATATGACTAGCTGCTTCCACCTAGGACCTGGATTGTGTTTTTATACAGGGTTCAACTTGTTTGCTTCTGTAGCCCCAACCTTCTCTTCCTCTAGAAAATGAGCCAGGTATACATCCTATACATCCTAATGCCAGGGGTGGTACCTACCTTTTTATTAAAGTAAACAGTATGCCAGTATAAGAGCACCAGTTTAGCTGGGAGAACATTACAGAAAATGGGGGGGGGTTAGCACACTAGTTAAAGAAGTGGCCTGGGGGTTAAAAAAATGGGGACTTGCCTTGGGATATATCATTTTGGGTGAGAGGCATGCTGAGCGTATGTTCAGGATTTTCTTGTCTGGTGGTGGTGCCCCAAAGAGAAGATCATTTTACCAGAAAGCAAATTGTGCCAAGTAAAATGTCACCTGAAGGTCTTTTCCTGTCCAAGTTATCTGGAAAAGAAAGAGGAAGAATGTGTTGCTTTTGTGTTGCTTTGAAACTGTGGACAGGGAGATAATTGCCCTTGCCTTATGGAAGAAAACACTTAAAAACTGTTTAAAAGATGCACATTTCCTGAGAAATGTATTTATGGACTCAAAAGACTGTGTTTTTTTATGTACTCAGAAAGTTTCAAATGTGTACAGTGAAATTTGTGGGAGTGGCTACGGAAAATGTACCAGAACTGAGTGAAAATGCCTTAAAATGCTTCACCCCACTGAAATTTCAAACTGAGAAAAAAGTGAGAATTGCAGTTTAAATTTTGCTTTCTCGATGATCGCCATGCAGGAGTGCAGCAGAGAGAGAGAGAGCTCATTTGCATGGCATCGTGTGACTGGTCCCAGTGCACCTAAACACTGCCCTTGCCTGAGTCTCTACTTGTGAAACGTTCATGGAGGAGCAGCATGCAGTGTGCGAGCAGCTTGTCGTTTGTGCGGTAGAAAGGAGGAATCGCATGCAGCAAAAGCGTTTCTGCAACAGTAGTTTTTCTGACTTTTCTCGCAAATACCCGGGCTCAACCCATATTCTGACCGACTGGGGAGTGATCTAAATGATCGTTGCGATGATCCGCAGGACCACCAGACTGTTTCACACTAGAGGCTTTCTTCAAGTTGGCAGAAGGCTGTATTTCCATCAAAGGTGCAAACCTTCAACTGCCTGTAAGTACCCTTTGCAAAATGGAATTGACTGTGGTTCTAATGTCAGAAAACTGAGTAAGGACTTGAGCAAAAGCAGCAAAGGTGCTGAAAGAGAGAAAGAGAGAGAGAGAGAGTTTGTGAACTGTCAAATCTTGGACTTTGGTGTGAAAGTGCTGTTTTCAAAGAAAGTGAACTTGAAAACAAATGATCCCCTGGTTTAAGTGCTTGTAAAGTAATGGACTGAGAAAATTCAGTTGAAATGCAAAGATCCAGACAGAGTCCTAGCAATGTTTAACTGAGTGTGATTCAAAGTTACAATCACCATGTTGGGGTGTAGCCAGCTGTGTAGACAAAGCAGTGCCATTTTAGGACAGAGGTTTCAAAAACCAAAACAAAGTTTAAAATGGATTTCTTGCTACAGTAAGTGTGGAATACAATTGTAGCAGCCAGGCAGCCTGTTTGTGAACTTTTTCCAGTGTGTTAAAACCAAATCTCAGAGTGCTTGCAAACAATAGTAATTTTGGGACTTGTTTTTGACTTTCAGAATATGGTGCAGCAAACCCTTCGCAACCCACTCCATGATATGGTGTGGGTATCCCAACAAGAACAAAAACAAGAACTAGCTCAGTCTGAGCAATTGTATGACTGTTCAACAGCACCCGCTGAGGTGGCTTTGCCAATCTACCAATGTAATTCTGTGCATAATATGCCTAAAACCAGGAAAAGATGTTCTGCCCATTCCCGATTGCACAGACTGTAGAAAACAATTTGGGATGAGCATGGCAGATAGCACAAGGGAAGCTAAGGCAAAATGCATCCATTTAGCTCCAACATGGACACAGACAGGGGACCCTGTGGAACTGGAACAACAGTGACAGGCTGGTTGTAGTACAAGTGATCCCAGGGAGGTAGTAAAGGAGCTTCTGGACATTCTCTGCACCAATGCTGTGCATGACACAGATCAAGAAAAGTATTCCACACCACAGAGGGTGGAATTGGATGCTGCCAGTGCAGGATCAGTGGCTCCGTGGGTGGAAGGCCTAAGTCCAAGCCTCATTGGAGAGTCCAAGGTGGAGGAAGCATGTCATTGGGAGGACAGTGCCTCTGATGGCAGTAGAGAATGGACAATTGCAGGGGTTGGCGCAATCACCAGCTCCTGGGCAGTCTGTGTGGAAGAGGAGGAAGCAGTAATGGCTTCAGTGGACCTTAGTGAGTGAGCATTGGCCTGGACCTCCATGAAGCCTTCTGATGCCCATGTGGAGGAAGGCTCAAGAAATGAGCCCTTGAGTGCAGAGGTGGACTGCTTTTGCTCTGTACCAAGTGTTCATGACTGGCTCAACCAGGACTGGCCACCTCAAAGCTGTGCTTCTGGTCAGGAGTCAATGAAAAGCAGGAAAGAAGAAGAGAATTTTGCTTAGACAAGCTGAGGCAAAGTATGGACAGTCATACCCCTTCTACTCTAGAAACATATGGGAAGAGATAGAAAAATACAGGCATGCCTGATTGTGAGAGGAAGCTTGTGCCAGCCTGCACCCTAGAGTAAACAAGTGGGTCTGAATTAAGGTATGCAACAAGAGACTGCAATTCTGGAGGTGTGGCAGGACTTTGTTGATTAACTCTCTAAGAACAGTTGACAAAAATTGGCCAAGAGACATTTCATTATGTTTGAATGGTTCGTCCAGATGGAGAACTCTGTGCCCCAGATCCGGGATGGTACTACCCAGAGATTGGTGCCGTTCTTGGAAATTGTCCCCACCTGCCAAAGGTGAATTCAGCCATTATCAGCTCAGCCATGTGCCACTGAAGAGGCAGCAACCAAGGATAGAGGTGCTTTGCTTCTGGTGATCCAGGTTCACCTGCAGCAGCATCCAGGTTCGGCTCCAGCAGCATCCAGGTTCATCTGTGGTAACATCTAGGTTCACCAGCCCTGCGGGTTCGGAGAAGATTTCCAGACTGTGTCCAGAAGGAGGTCGTGGAAATGTCTGATCCAAAGACTTTGTCTACCCAGCAACCGAAGATCATCAGGCTGCAGCACCAGAGAGGTGATGTTGACATCCTTTTGTCATCAGGAACTGGTAAGAGACCTTTTTCATTTTTATTTAACTGTGTCCTGCAAAAAGTAAGAGTCTATGGAATATTAATCATCCAATTGTCATTACATCTAGACTGCAGTGCTTGCAGGCCTTGTGCCTGTTCCAGGACTATGCTTCCGCAGGCTGTGGCCTAGGAGAGACTCTTGTTGCAGTGCTTCAGCTCTCTGGACTCCTTCTTAGATTAGGACTTTGCAGAGATCCCTCTCCCAAATGTTCTGAAAATGTCTTTATCTTTTCTATTTTTTGTACTTTTGTAGGAAATCCTTTTACAAAAATTATTTTTGTGCTTGTGTAGTATTCAGTGGGAGGGTTTGGGCCACTGCTTTTGGCTTTACAGGTTGTAGTTGTGTGCAGAAATGTTTTTGAAGTGTTTTCTTTTGCAGGTATTCCTGGAAGAAGACAAGAAGACCTGAAGAGGATGGTGGGACTCATCGGAGTCCTTCCTTTTCGTAGATTTGTTAGGCTTGTGTAACTGTTTAGTGCAATGTCTAACCTTTTTTCGTTTTACAGGTGTGAGGGGTAAAATGGTTTTGTTTTTGCTTTTGGGTTTGGGCACATGGTATGTAGCATAGGTCAGACAGTTTTCTCCTAGAGGGTTGGGGAGAAGGCAGGTTGGTGGTCCTGATTCTGGATATAGGGATCACCAATTCTGTCTGGTAGGACATGCAACAGGCAGTTTCTTAGAGACATTGAGGATCCCTAGATAGTTCAGTAGTAGGATAGAAACTGAAGTTTCTTCAGTGGGCCTCTAGTCTTTAGTGTCACCTGCCTGTGCCTGGCACATGGTAGGGGAGAATTTGTGCAACCCTCCCTGTAGGGAGTATCAGAGGTAGGATGGTCTGGTGCCGGGTGAGGGAATGACTGCGGACAGTTATTTACCTGGCAAGGGGCGAGTGTAACCACCCAGTCCCTTGGGTTACTAGAATCCTATCAGAATTATTATTAGGAAGGTTGCAGGCAGGTGGTAGGGAGCTCATTAGGGGCTCCTTACATAATGACATTATTGGTTACTCAGCTAGCCTGAGGGAGGAATGATTAGGTCATCTTCTCACTCTCGCAGCAGCATAAGCCACACTGTGTGGATAGCTGCTCTGGGGAGCTTAGAATTCTACTCAGTTCTGAGTAGAGAGTAGTGGAGTGAGGAGGTGAGAGTGACAAAAGGAGGGCCAGTGAGCTCTGATAGCGAGGCCAGGATTTCTCACCCTAGTTGTGTGTTATTTCCAGTTTCCAGTGAAGTGGTGGAGACAAGACCACAGCAGATGTTCCTGATTTCTACTCCAATAAAGTGGAAGGATCTGCTTGTTATCTGTGGACTCAAGGAGCAGTCCCTTGAATGTTCTGAGTTGTATTCAGCTGCCTTTGTATAGGATCTGAAATAGACTGTGTGGAACGGCTACCCAGAGGAGCGCCTTTCCTGTTTCTTTTTGGTTGTTCCATGCCCCATGGATTGAACAAGTTCTGTGAGTACTGAATGAGAGACTAGATCTCCACAAATGTTCTTAGGAATGTGGATAGTCTAGGTTGCAAGTGCCCATAGATAAAACTGGCTCACACTTGTCAGTACCCTAGTCTCACCAGTGTGAAGGAAGAAAGTTAAACTGTGGGCCCCCGTGAGAGCAGTTTATTTTCTCTGTGTCACCCAGTGTTGTGACAAGTAATGTATGGAACCTTCAGCATTTCAGTAGGGAATGGGGGTTTCAATGGTGTAACCCTGAAGAATGGCAGAGTCTGTTGGTTGGGGCCAAGGGATGGAGGAACGTCATCTAAGCACTTACAAGGCAGGGCTTCCTGGTTTGTAAAGGGCACCAGTATTTTTACCTGGGTGAGTGTCCATGTTGCAGGTTAAGGTGTGTGGCTGAGTTTTTACATATTGCACATATGTTCAAAAGGAGTTCTGAGGGTGTGGCTTAGATTTTACTAAATAGCACTCATGGGAAAGAAAGAGGGATGTTCATGTGCGTGGCTCAGTGTCCGCAGATGCTCTTTTGGAAATTTGGGAAGAAGAGGTTTCTGTTTTGTTCATGGACTGTACTGCAATGCAAGGAGAGTTCTTGGATTTTTGTATCTGTTCAGCCCTGACCAATCCTTGGGGGTCCACTTCAGCTTTACTTGTCATGTTAAATAACTGTTTTTTTTATGTTTCATGTATTTCTGTATTTTTAATTTTTTTTGTGTGTGTGTGTGTGTATTGTTATGGATGTCTAAATATGTTTGTAACTTGTTGCTGGTGAAAACAAGCAGTTTTTGCTCATCCTGCTTACAAGTATAAAAAATAGAAATGAAATGAAATGAAAACGAAATGAAGTCTTTGAATAAAACCATACTGAACAATCCCAGTCACTGTTATGGACATTCTGATTTATTGCTTCTGGTTGTGTGGATTTACTGGGGCCCCCTCAGCAGGTTTGATCAAGCATATGCCTAGCTGCCTCCCTCCAGCACCTGAGTTGTGGTTTTACACAGGGTTCAACTTGTTTGTTTCTGTACCCTCAACCCTCCTCTAGACAATGAGCCAGGTATACATCCTAAAGCCAAGGGTGGTACCTACCTTTTTAGTAAAGTAAACAGTATGCCAGTATAAGGGCACTAGTTTGGCTAGGTGTGCATTACAAAACATGGGGTGTGTGGACACTAGTTAAAGAAGTGGTCTGGGGGTTACAAAAATTGGGGGCTCGTCTTGGGATATTTAATTTGGGGTGAGAGGCATGCTGAGTGTATGTCCAGGATCTTCCTGTCTGGTGATGGTGCCCCAAACAGAAAATCGTTTTACCAGAAAGAAAATAGTGGCAAGTAAAATGTCACCTGAAGATCTTTTGCTGTCTGAGTTATGTGCAACAATGTGCTGTTTGTGTGTTGCTTTGAAACTGTGGACTGAGAGATAATTGCCCTTGCCTTGTCAAAGAAAGCACTTAAAAGCTGTTTCAAAGTTACAAATTTCCTGAAAAAAGTATGTGTGGATTTAAAAGACAATGTTTTCTAAGTGATCAGAAAGTTTCAAGCATGTACAGTGAAATTTGTGGTTGTCGTTAAGGAAAATGCACCAAAACTGAGTGAAATTGCCTTAAAATGCTTCACCCCACTGAAATTTCAAGCCGAGAAAAAGAGTGAGAGTTTGCAGTTTAAATTTTGCTTTCTCGATGATCGCCATGCAGGAGTGTGGCAGAGGGAGAGAGAGAGAGAGAGAGAGTGAGAGAGAGCGCTCATTTGCATGACATCGTGTCATTGGTCCCAGTGCACCTAAGCCCCTCCCTTGCCTGAGTCTCTGCTTGTGGAACATTCATGGAGGAGTAACCTGCAGTGTGTGAGCAACTTGTAGTTCATGTGGCAGAAAGGAGGAGTCACTTGCAGCAAAAGCGCTTCTGCAACAGCAGTTTTTTTTACTTTTCTCACAAATACCTGGGCTCAGCCCGTTTTCCAACTGACTGGGGAGTGATTGAAATGATGGCTGTGATGATCCATGGGACCGCCAGCCCGTTTCACCCCAGAGGCCTTTTTCAAGTCAGCAGAAGGCCTTATTTCCATTGACGGTGCAATCCATCAACTATGTGTATGTACCCTTTGCAAAAGAAATTGACTGTGGTGCTAAGGTAAGAAAACTGAGTAAGAACTTGAGTAAATGCAGCAAAAATACTGTTAAATCTTGGACTTTGGTGTGAAAGTACTATTTTCAAAGAAAGTGAACTTTAAAACAAATGATCCCCTGGTCTGAGTGCTTGCAAAGTGAGGGACTGGGAAATGGTAAAATTAACGTGTACTAGAAAATTTAGTTAAAATGCAAAGATAGTGACAAAGTCCTAGTAATTTTTAGCTGAGTGTGATGCAGAGTTACAGTAGCCACACTGGGGTGTAGCCAGCTATGTAAACAAAGCAGTGCCATTTTAGGGCAGAGTTTTCAAAATCAAAACAAAGTTTACAATGGATTTCTTACAAAGTGTGGAATACAATTGCAGCAGCCAGGCAGCCTGTTTGTGAACTTTTTCCAGTGTGTTAAAACCAAATCTCAGAGTGCTTGCAAACAATAGTACTTTTGAGACTTGTGTTTTTGACTTTCAGAACATGGTACAGCAAACCCCTTGCTACACGCTCCATGCTAGAGCATGGTTAACCCTACAAGAACAAGAACTAGCCCAATCTGAGCAATTGAATGACTATTCAACAGCACCCTCTGAGGTGGCTTTGCCGAACTACCCATGTATTGTGTGCATAGTATGCCTAAAACCAGGAAGAAATATCCTGGCCATTCCCCATTGCACAGACTGTAGAATGCAATTTGGGATGAGCCTGGCAGGTGGCACAAGGCAAGCTAAAGCAAAATACATCTGTTTGACTCCAACATGGACACAAACAGGGGACCCTGTAGAATTGGAACAACAGTGACAGACTGGTTGCAGTACATGTGACCACAGGGAGGTTTGTAAAGGAGTTGCTGGACATTATTTGCTCCGATGCCGTGGAAGGCTGAGATGAAGAAAAGTGTTCCACACCACAGCAGGTGGAGTTGAACGCTGCCAGTGCAGATTCAGTGGATCCGTGGGTAGAAGGCCCAAGTCCAAGCCTCATTGGAGAGTCCAAGGGGGAGGAAGCATGCCATTGGGAGGACAGTGCCTCTGACAACAGTAGAGAATGGACAGTTGTGGGACTTTGCACAATCGCTAGCTCCTGGGCAGACTGCATGGAAGAGAAGGAAGCAGCAATTTCTTCAGTGGACCTTAGCAAGTCGGCATTGGCCTGGACCTCCATGGAGCCTCCCGATGCCCATGTGGAGGAAGGCTCAAGAAATGTGCCCTTGAGTGCAGAGGTAGATTGCTCTTGCTCTGTACCAAGTGTTTGTGACTGGCTAAACCAGGACTGGCCACCCCCAAGCTGTGCTTCTAGTCGTGAGTTGGTGAAAAACAGCAAAGAACAGAGAATTGTGCATAGATGAGCTGAGGCAAAGTATGGACAGTCATACCCTTTCTACTAAAGAAAAATATAGAAGACAGAGAAATTCAGGCATGCCTGGTTGTGGGAAGAAGCTTGTTCCAACCTGCACCCTAGAGTAAACAAGTGGGTCTGAATTAAGGTGTACAATGAGAGACTGCAATTCTGGAGGCATGGCAGGACTTTGTTGATCAACTCTGTAAGAACAGTGGACAAAGCTTGCCAAGACAGATTTCATTATGTTCGAATGGTTCGTCCAGATGGAGTGACACTCTGTGCCTCAGATTCAGAATGGTAACTACCTCAGAGCTTGGTGCCATTCCTGAAAATTGTGCCTGCCTGCCAAAGGTGAATTCAGCCATTACCAGCTCAGCCATCTGCCAACAAAGAGGCAACAACCCAGGATGGAGGTACCTTCCTTCTGGTGATCCAGGTTCTTCTGCAGCAGCATCCAGGTTCATCTGTGGGAACATCCAGGTTCATCAGCCCAGCAGGTTTGGAGAAGATTTCCTGTCCGGATCCAGAGGAAGGTCATGGAAATGTTTGATCCAAAGATTTTATCTACCTGGCAGCCAAAGATCATCAGTCCACAGCACCACAGAGGTGATGTTGACATCTTTTTGTCATCAGGAACTGGTAAGAGACCTTTTTCATTTTTATTTAACTATATCCTGCAAAAAGGAAGATTCTATGAAATATTAATCCTCCAATTGACATTACATCTAAACTGCAGTGCTTGCAGGCCTTCTGCCTAATCCAGGACTATGCTTCCACAGGCTCCGGCCTAGGAGAGACTCTTGTGTTAGTGCTTCGGCTCTCTGGACTCCTCCTTAGATTGGGACTTTGCAGGGATCCCTCCCCCAAATGTTTTGCAAATGTCTTTATCTTCTCTATTTTTTGTACTTTTCTAGAAAATCCTTTTAAAAACAAGCATTTGTCATGCCGAATGTTGATTGCATTGGTCCATTGAACTCACTTGTTCTGTTTCTCCCAGTGCTGCAGGCTGCTCTTTTTTACTGGGCTCCTGCCTGCATTGGCACCTTTTTCTGCCCACAAAGAAATCTGCAGCTATCCCGACAGAGCTGCATTGAGGTGGCTCACTCCCCCTGTCTCACTCATTCATTCTGTTTCTCCTGGCACTGTAGGCTGCCCTTTTGTACTAGGCTTCTGCCTCTGTTGGTGTTTTTTTCTGCCCACAAAGAAATCTGCAGCAGTCCCAACAGAGGTCCATTGAGCTTGCTCACTCCTCCTGTCTCACTCACTGGTTCCATTTCTGCTGGTGCTGCAGGCTGGCCCTTTGTACTGGGCTCCTGCCTGCATTGCCGCCTTTTTCTCCCCACAAAGAAATCTGCAGCAGTCACAATAGAGCTCCGTTGAGCTCACTCACTCACTCCCCCCTCTCATTTGCGTGTTCCATTTCTGCAGGTGTTGCAGGCTGCCCTTTTGTACTGGGCTCCTGCCTGTGTTGCCGCCTTCTTCTGCCCACAAAGAAATCTGTAGCAGTCACAATAGAGCTCCATTGAGCTTGCTCACTCCCCCTCTCTCACTCGCTGATTCTGTTTCTCCCGCCGCTCCAGGCTGCCATTTTGTACTGAGCCCCTGCATGCATTGCTGCCTTTTTCTGCCCACAAAGAAATCTGCAGCAGTCCCAATAGAGCTTAGTTGAGCTCACTCACTTCCCCTCCCTCACTCGCTCATTCTGTGTCTCCAAATGCTGCAGGCTGCCCTTTTGTACTGGGCTCCTGCCTGCATTGGCGCCTTTTCCTGCCCACAAAGAAATCCACAGCAGTCCTTAAAGAGCTCAGTTGAGCTCGATCACTCCCCCCTTTTCACTCGCTTGATCCTAATCTGTCCCAAACACTGATTTCTAACAGTGACTGTGGTATTCTGCGTCAGAAGTGTGAAAGCACATTTCGGCCAGTATGTGAAAAATGACAGCTGTACTGTTCATAAGGAGGTGTGAAAAAATGCCAGCATTGAAAATGTGGCTTGAAAATGTTACTAATTTGCAAACTTACAAGGGAGCATGGAAACTGCATAAGCAGACTCATAACACAGCCATTTTATGAAGTTTCATCACAAAATTTTCAACATAGACATTTTAGGACCTCTGCTCATGAACAGTGTCAATGTGATTTTCTTAATGTGTCCTGAACACTGATCTCCCACTGCAACCGCGCGCTATTGTGCACCGGAAGAGCAAACAAACATTTCGGCAGGGATGTGAAAAATGACAGCTACACTGTTCATAAGGAGGTGTGGAAGAAAGGCAATGTTGAAAATCTGGAGTGAAAATATTACAAAGTTGCAAAGGTATGAGCATGTGTGCAAACTGCACCATGCACGCTCGTAACACAGTCATTTTATGGAGTATTGTCACCAAATTTTCAACATAGGCATTTTAGGACCTCTGCTCATGAACAGTGTCACTGTCATTTTCTTAATCTGTGCTGAACACTGATTTCCCACAGCAACCGCACCATTCTGCACTGTAAGTTCAAAAACAAATTTCGGCCAGGATATGAAAAATGACAGCATACTGTGCACAAAGAGGTGTGAAAAAAATGCCAATGTTAAAAATCTGGTGTGAAAATATTGCAAATTCGTGAAGTTATGAGTGTGCGTAGTAACTGTGCAACGCATGCTCATAAAACAGTCATTTTTTAGATTTTTTTCCTCCAAATTTGCAACATAGGCTTTTTGAGAGCCCACCTGATGAACACTGGCACTGTCGTTTCAGTAATTTGTCCCAAAAGATGATACCACACAGTGACCTTGAAATCATCTTTCGGGGCCGAATAACGCCATGACAGTGGCAGAATTTATGAGGAGGGGTCCCAAAAAAACCCATGTTAAAAATTTGGTGCCAAAATTCCCAAAAATGCCAGAGATATGCATCAAAGTTGAAAAAAAAACCCTATTTATTCCATTATACAGCTTTCTGGCATTTCCTCAGTTCGCGGTCGGCTTTGAAGAGTACACACGTGTTCACGGTCAACCGAAGATCATCGTACCAGACTCTGGAGGTAAGTATAAATTGAGGGTGTGTGGGAGACAAGGGTGAGCAGTGGTAGGTGCGGGTTGTGGGAGGGGCAGGGAGACCTCGAGGACTGTTTCCTTTTTCACAGGTAAAAAAACAAAAAAATCACAGGACTTTTTTTTACAGGGGCATGTGGTACACTGGAGTGGGCTCCCAGCGTGCCAATGGAATGTTTCTGGGGGGGCTGTACCCAACAGGGAATTAGGACACCCCATTGGCACAAAGGGGGGGCACAACAGCCAAGGGGGATTGGGCACCCCCTCGGCACTAATTACTTGCTGTTTGTGGGGAGCGGGGCCATTATGCCAACAGGAGTAGGCTCCCCATTGGCAAATCAAAGTGGGAGGGGACATAATGTTGTCGAGGAGTAGGCTCCCCTGTAAGTAACTGTAACAAGGGAGGGACTGAAGCCGGCGGGGATTAGGGCCCAGTCAGCAAACAAAACTGTCCTGGGGCACATGCTGCCGAGGGATTAGGCACCCCCTCAGCAGGGTGAAATTAATATGTGCTTGTGAACATGGCAGCAGCTGCCATGTTCCTAAATCAACATTACAGTAGCAACATTCCGCCCAGCAATGACAGGTCGCTCCCTCATTGCACCGAATTGCTGAGACTGCAATGATGAGTCGGCCCCTGATTGCTGTGGTGAAAACATTACAAGTTGGTGGCATGCTGGCTGAACTAGTGTCAGCAGCAGCGTGCCACCCCATTGAAGAACAGGGGCCAAGCCTCAAAAGGCAGTGGGGGCATCGGCCACAACAGTGCCACACCTCCACAATCTGCTTCTGCAGCAAGCTGCTGCCACATGTTTCTTGCGCATGTATGCAATCAACATAAAAATGCTTTCTGGGCTTGTGCAGTATCCAGTGAGAGGGTTTTGGCCACTGCTTTTGGCTTTACAGGTTGTAGTTGTGTGCAGAAATGTTTTTGCATTGTTTTCTTTTGCAGGTATTCCTGAAAGAAGACAAGAAGATCTGAAGAAGATGGTAGGACTCAGAGTCATTCCTTTGCGTAGATTTGTTAGGATTGTGTAACTGTTTAGTGCAATGTCTAACCTTTTTTTGTTTTACAGGTGTTTTTGGGTTTGGGCACATGGTAGGTAGCATAGATCAGACAGTTTTGCCCTAGAGGGTTGGGGGGCAGGCAGGTTGGTGATCCTGTTTCTGGATATAGGGATCACCAATTCTGTCTGGTAGGACATGCTTCAGGCAGTTTCTTGGAGCCACTGGGGATCCCTAGATAGTACAGTAATAGGATAGAAACTGAAGTTTTTTCAGTGGGCCTCTAGCCTTTAGTGTCACCTGCCTGTGCTTGACACATGGTATGGCAGGACTTGTGCAACCCTCACATTAGTGGGCATCAGAGGTAGGATGGTCTGTTGCCTGGTGAGTGAATGACTGCGGACAGTCATTTACCTGGCAAAGGGTGAGTGTAACCACCCAGTCCCTTGGGTTACTAGAATCCTATCAGTATTATTGTTAGGAAGAAAGCAGACAGCTGGTAGGGAGCTCATTAGGGGCTCCTTGCATTAATGACATCATTCTTTACTCAGCTAGCCTGAGGGAAGAATGATTAGGTCATCTTAAAACATTTGCAGCAGCTTAAGCCACACTGTGTGAATAGCTGCTCTGGGGAGCTTAGAATTATATTCAGTTCTGAGTAGAGAGCAGTGGAGTGAGGAGGTGACAGTGACAGAAGGACTGCCAGTGGGCTCTGACCGAGGGCCCATTATTTCTCACCCTAGTTGTGTGTTATTTCCAGCTTCCAGTGAAGTGGTGGAGACAAGACTACAGCAGATGTTCCTGATTTCTACTCCCAGTGAAGTGGAATGATCTGCTTGTTCTCTGTGGACTCAAGGGACAATCCCCCTGAATGTTCTGAGGTGTTTTCAGCTGTCTTGATATAGGACTAGGCTGCTTTGGGGCTGGGGAGGTTTACCTGTGTCTGACTTGGATGTCTGGATTTTTCTCTGTTTGATTAGCAGGGGATTTTCTCTGTCAAATTGTTGTGTATGGTATCTTGCTGACAGGAAGGCACTCATCGCAGCGGTGGGTCAGAGCTCTTAGCTGATTGTTTTGTGAGGGCACAGTTTAGGCCCAACCCCTTCCCACCCCTCACCTCACCCACCCCTGGAAATAGTTCCTTTATACCTGGGGTTCTGACATCATTTCCTCAAGAGTACAAGGTGCATATCAATGTCATATCCTCTCTAGCACACAGCACTGAAAATATAAGCATACACATTGTATACTATATATATTTCTATATAACAAACCTACCACACACACAAACACACACACAAAAAAAAAAGAAAAAAGTACATAATCATGTGGGGAGTAGTGCAATGTAATGGCTGTGGGGCAGCAGTCTTCCGGGAGTCTTTTTGGAGGCTGAGATGTGCCCTATTTGCAGACAACTCTCTGCCCTGAGGGAGGAATTTGCCCGTCTTCAGGCCACACTGGACAGCAGGAAGGGAACCTTCCCCCAGGCCAGACTGGATGGTAGGAAGGGAACCTCCCACATCCAGGGAGCACCAGAGCCACCACCACTACCTCAGAGGTTGAAAAGAAAGCACAGCAGTTGGACCACAGTGGGCTCAGGGAGGGTGAGGATGGTGGAACAGAGGCACACCCAGTCAGTTGTTCCACTCCACAATCCATACACCATTCTGAGGAGCACAGCTCCCCTATGGATACCACAGAGGAGATTAAGGAGGCTGAGGATACCTGTCACAATGGAGGCCAACAGGAAGGAGGCAGAGGACACCACAAGGAAAGGAAGTAGCTCCTGGTGGGGGACTCAATTATTAGGGGGATAGAACTGGGGGGAGCAGGGAAAACTGAAGTAAGGTACCAGCCTGGTGCCATGGCTTGGAGGGACAGGAAGCGCATCCTCAGGATCACGAGAACAGCTGCACAGGAGTCTGAGCTGGATGTCATTGTCCACCTAGGGACAAATGACTTGGCTCAACATGAGATTAGAGCAGTGCAGAAGGACTTTGTAGAACTGGGTAGGGGCCTAAGACAAGTAGCACACACAGTATCCTTCTCTGAGGTGCTGCCTGTCAATGGCATGAGTGAGGCAAGGGTACTTTGCACCATGCAGTTTAATGAATGGTTGAAAAAATGGTGTGGAGCACAGGGGTTTGGCTTCATTGGGGACTGGGGTTCCACCTGGAGGGACACCAGCCTATACTGGCAGGATGGTCTGCATCTGTCCAGGAAGGGAACAAGTCTTTTGAGCAATCAATTTAAATGCTTCATTGGCAAGCTTTTAAACTAGTCAAGGGGAGGCACTGATAAACAGGAAAATCCCAGCCTCTCCCTACAAAACAGGGTACTAAATGAGAAAAAGACCGAGGTAGAAAGGTCAGTGGGGGATGCTGCAACAGAAGGTAAAGCCATCAAAAAATGGAAAGCAATGAGTACCAATGCCTGTAGTCTGAGTAACAAGCTTCCTGAATTAGTGGCCTTGATGGAGGAGGAACATCTGGATATCATGGCAGTCACAGAAACATGGTTCGCACAAAACCATGACTGGGACGTAAACATACCAGGATACACTACCTACAGGAGGGATAGAGAGGGTAAAAGAGGAGGAGGAGTAGCTCTTTACATAAGGGAAGGAATCAAAGCAACAGAACAAAAGGGAAAACAGGGAGGAGTAGAAGCACTGTGGGTAAATTTGGAGACTGGCAATGGCACCACAATCCGCTCAGGGGTTGTATACAGACCCCCTTCTCAGGGGGAGGAAATGGACAAGGAAATGATAGAAAGTATACTTAGTATGGCAGAAAAAGGGGAGATATTGCTGATGGGTGATCTGAATATGCCAGATGTTAGCTGGAGTGCAGTTGCAGCAGCCACTTCGAAGAGTGGGGTTATTCTATATGCCCTACAGGGGGCATGCCTTAGACAGCTAGTATTGGAGTCCACTCGAGAGGGAGCAATCTTAGACCTGGTTCTCTCAAATGGAGATGAAGAGAGGATCACAGATGTAGAAGTAAGTAGCCATCTGGGAAGTAGCGACCATCGAACAGTATGATTCACAATAAACACAGCAATAGAGTCAAGCCATACAAAGGCAAAGGTACTGGACTTTAGGAGGTCTGACTTTGCCAAAATGGGTGCATGCCTAAGGAATGCACTAGCAAATGGGCAGGAAGGAGGAGTGGAAGAACAATGGGGAATAATAAAAACTTTCATCACAGAGGTAACAAGCCTTTGTGTGAAGCAAATAAAACTAAACGATGTAAAAAACCACTATGGTTCTCAAAGGAAGTGGCAGTGAAGGTTCAAGAGAAAAAGAAAGCTTTCAGGAAGTACAAGGAATCACAGAAGGAGCAGGACAGAGAACTGTATCAGTTAAAGCAAAAGGAAGCTGGGAAGACAGTCAGAACAGCAAAGGCCCAAACCAAGGAAAATATAGCCAACTCAGTTAAGAAGGATAAAACCTTTTATAGGTACATCAGGGGCGAAGGAAGACCAAGGGAGGATAGTGAGAGGCTTAATAAGGGGGGCAGAGGTGACTGTGAAAAGGCAGAGATACTAAACAAATATTTTGCTCAGTATTTACAAAGGAAGAGGGGTACCTAAAACAAGCAGTAGAAACACTCTGGATATGGAAGTTAATACCAGCCCATTTAGAAGAAAGGATTCTGAAAGAACTCTTAAAACTGAAGGTGGACAAAGCAATGGGGCCTGATGGGATTCATCCCAGAATTCTAAAAGAACTAAGGGTAGAATTAGTGACACCATGACTACCCCGTTTAACAAATCATGGGAGGATGGGGTGGTACCCGAGGACTGGAGGAGGGCAGATGTGATTCCCCTTCACAAAAGTGGGAGCAAGGCAGAAGCAGGAAACTACAGACCTGTTAGTTTAACCTCAGTGGCAGGGAAAATGATGGAATCACTTCTGAAGGAAAGAATTGTCGAGTATCTAGAGGCCAGAGGGGCACAGGACCCAAGGCAGCATGTATTCACAGCAGGAAGGTCATGCCAGACAAATCTGATAGATTTCTTTGATTGGGTGACCAAAGAAGTAGATCAGGGAAGGGCTGTGGACACGGCCTACCTAGACTTTAGCAAGGCATTAGACACAGTCCCACACAAAAGATTAATATACAAGTTAGGTAGCCTGGGAGTGAGTCTCAAGATGACAGCCTGGGTAAAAAATTGGCTGGAGAATAGGACACAGAGAGTAATAGTAAATGGAGTCCACTCTGAAGAAAGGGGGGTTACTAGTGGGTACTGCAGGTTCAGTATTAGGACTGGTCCTCTTCAATGTCTTTATAAGCGACATTGCAGAGGGACTGGAAGGAAAAGTATGTCTCTTTGCAGATGACACAAAGATCTGCAACAGAGTTGATGCACAAGGTGGGGTGGAAAGGATGAAAGGGACTTGGCAAGGTTAGAGGAATGGTCAAATGTGGCAGCTTAGATTCAATGCTAAGAAGTGCAAGGTAATGCACCTGGGAAACAAAAACCCAGGGGAAGAGTACACAATGGGTGATGAGATACTAACAACAACAAAAATGGAAAGGGACCTGGGGGTAGTCATATCAGATGACCTAAAGGTGGGCAAGCAATGTGAGAGGGCAGCAAGGAGGGCTGGGGGGATACTAGGATGCATAGGGAGAGGCATCACCAGTAGAAAACAGGAAGTTATTATCCCTCTGTAAAGACAGCTGGTCAGACCCCATCTGGAGTACTGTGTGCAGTTCTGGAGACCCAGTCTTCGCAAAGACATAGACAGGATGGAAGCTGTCCAGAGGAGGGCAACTAAAATGGTGCAGGGTCTGCACCGGAAGACATATGAAGAGAGACTTAAGGAGCTTAATATGTATAGCCTCGAGGAAAGGAGGGAGAGGGGGGACATGATAGAAACTTTCAAGTACCTCAAGGGAATCAACAAAGTCCAAGAGGGTAGCATCTTTCAAAAAAAGAGGTGTGCAAGAACAAGGGGGCACAATTTGAAGATAGAGGGGCAGCTCAGAGGTAATTTAAGGAAGTATTTTTTCACAGAGAGGGTTGTGGATGCATGGAATGGCCTTCCGGAGGAGGTCATGGAGTCAAAAACAGTGGTGGAATTCAAGCATGCATGGGACAGTCATAAGGCAATTCTAAGGGGTGGGGGTAGGAAGAAGTAGGCTGCTGGTCAACTAGGATCTGCAGCTTATCCAGTAGGCAGGGAAATGGGCAGACTGGGTAAGCCAAGCGGTCCTTATCTGCCATCAAATTCTATGTTTCTATGATCTGAATTAGACTGTGTGGACTGGCTACCCAGAAGAGTGCCTTTCCTGTTTCTCTTTGGTTGTTACATGACCAGTGGATGGAACAAGTTCTGTAAGTACTGAAAAGGAGACTAGATCTCCTCAAATATTCTTAGGGGAGTGGATAGTCTGGGGTGCATATGCCCATAGGTTAGGCTAGATCGCGCCTGTCAGTGCCCCTAGTCTCACCAGTGTGAGTGAAGAAATTTAAACTGTGGACCCTCGTGAGTGCAGTTTATCTTTTCTGTGTCATCCAGTGGTGTGACAAGTAATGTATGGGACCTCTAGCATTACTGTGGGGAATGGGGGTTTCAATGGTGTAACCCTGAAGGATGACAGAGTCTGTTGGTTTGGGCCAATGGTGGGAGGAATGCCATCTAAATGCATACAAGGCAGGGCTACCTGGTTCGTAAAGAGCACCTGTATTTTTACCTGAGTGAGTGTCCATGTTGCAGGTTAAGGTGTATGACTGAGTTTTCACATATTGCATGTATGTTTGAAAGGAGTTTTGAGTGTGTGGCTTAGATTTCACTAAATAACACTCATGGGAAAGAAAGAGGGATGTTCATCTGCTTGGCCCAGTGTTCACAGATGCACTTTTTGGAATTTGGGAAGAAGATGTTTATGTTTTGTTCATGAACTGAACTGCAGTGCAAGAAGAGTTCTTGGATTTTTGATCTTGTTCAGCCTAGACCAACTCTTGGGGTTCCACTTCAGCTTTTCTTGCCATCTTTGAATAAAGTCATACTGCACAATCCCAGTCGCTGTTATGGACATTCCGATTTATTGCTTCTGGTTGGCTGGATTTACTGGGACCCCCTCAGCAGGTTAGATCAAGCATATGCCTAGCTGCCTCCACCTAGGACCTGGGTTGTGTTTTTACACAGGGTTTAAGTTGTTTGTTTCTGTACCCACACCCCTCCTCTCTTACTCTAGAAAATGAGCCAGGTATACGTCTTAATGCCAAGGGTGGTACCTTAGCAAAGTAAATAGTATGCCAGTTTAAGTGCATCAGTCTAGCTGGGTGAGCATTACAAAATTGGGGGGTGTGCACACTAGTTAAAGAAGTAGCCTGGGGGTTACAAGAATATTGTCAAAATATATCACGAAATGAAATACAGGAAGCAAAGTTCATGTTGCATGGTCCAATAACAATGAAAAAAATATATAACATAAAATAAAACCTTGTATGAATATTTATAATACTGTCATATATATTGAACCATCATTTTTTCTATAAACTTCACTTATTTGCAGTCTTATTATCATGCTATTATCATTAATTAAATCCCTAATTATTAAGTTCCAGTCACTTACTTCCCAGGCCCATCTTTTTTCACTAATGGAAAGCTCATCAGCATGGCTTTAACAAAACAACCTTCCTAGCCATCCCCTTTCCAGTTGCCCTTGGTATCCTGTGGTACCCCAACTCTCTCCACATCCCTTTCCTAGTTGTCCCTGGTGTTCAGTTTCACCCCCACCACGATTCCCCCATCCTCCACCCCAGTCACATGGTAGTGGCCATAAAAAACTCTCTTCCCACCTCCTCAGCCAGCCCAGCTGCCCTCTGACTTACAGAAACTGCTTTATCAGTGTAACAGTGTATGTTGATATAGTCGTTGCAAGTCATCTATGGAAATCTGAGATACTTCTGTGATTTTCATAGATATTTTACAACTATTCAATATATTATATTGTGTATCGATAATGTTGTTTCCATTAGTCAGGCAGCGAGTGACTGAGGAGGTGAGCAGAGGGTTTGTGCCAGCTGCCATCATGGGACCAAAGTAGGGGTGCTATTACAGGTAAGGGGTGTCAATAGAAAACATGTGACAACTGGGAATAGAATGAGGAGAGGGAGGGAGTGCCACTAGATTACAGAGACAACTTGAAAAAGAAAAGGGGGTGCCACAGGCAACTTTTTTTTTATATGTTCTATGTTTTTTTGAAAATGTATTATAATAGATAAACTATACCTGACAGTTCATTAATAATAAGGGTGAGAAAATCCAGGGTTGGATTTGTCTCCTATTTTTTTAATTGGATTTGGATTAGGATTTAGATATGGTTTAGATTCAGTGATACATTGTTTTAGGTCTGCAACAAAAAAAAATAAACACAGAATTGGAAGATAAGCTCTGATACTGGCATCCTTCATCAGTTTGAATTTAAGCGACAATTAACAAAGCCAAGTTAATAAATACAAATGAGAATATCGCAGTCCAGTTATAATACACAAGTGAAAGTGTCCACATCTGAGCAGTATGAGCTTGGAGTTGAACCTCTATCCCCTCAACTAAAGCATAAAACAATTCATTTTATTTCTCTTACTGTAGTGACAGATATAGTGCCTACTCTTCCTAGTAAAGTTGTAACTTAAATTGAAAATGATGCTAATGTCTGACAATGATGGACAAAAATGTATACGATGACTGAAAATATTAGGAACCCACCCTGAGTATAGAAATTTACAAGTCAGTGTGGCTAGTACTTGTTAACTTCCCTTTGCCAACATTTTTGTTATTAATGGCAGCAGGGTTCCCCCTTTCAAATATACCATTCCACATTAAGTTATTTTTATTTAATGTTCTGTTCTTTTTTGCTGGGTTTTCCAATTTGGCAACTCTGAGAAAAGAGCTGAGAAGAGCAAATGTGTGCAGCATTGCAATACATACCAAATAGTTTATTTACAAATGGAAACAAACTTTTTATGTTCCATTTGCCAGGTGCCTAGAGATTTTTAAAGATACTTTTGTTCAGTGTCATTATCAATTTAAGAGGAACCATGCATTGGTGATGTGTCTGAGTAGCCAGCAAACAACCCCAAAATGATCTTGTAAATGTCCATTTCTCAACATTATCTGTTGATAGACTTGCTCTTCAGTTAGTAACAATACTGCCAGTAGCACTAAATATCCCCACAGAATATGCTCTAGTTGGTGGACAGCTAAGGTACATACTGACAACCTTAGTTAGCACTGGCCAAAGTTTTATTTTTCTAAGCTAGAATTTGAAGGGAGCAGCCCTGATCTATAGCAGTTTAGGATTGCTTAAGTAGCTTTGCCCCAAAGTTCAATGTGCTTATGCAACTTGGTGTGGTGTTGTGTTTATGCAACTTGCTGAATAAACTTTGTTGTGGTCATTCATCTCTCTGTGCTTCAGGACTACCACCCTGGAGGGATACCAAAGGCAAATAACCCATGAGGAGGGTTCCACCCCTAGAGGTGCCATGGGAAGGATTCCCTTAGGCTAAAGGTAGCTTAGAAAAAGCCCTCAAGGAGAGGGATTAGCTGCTGGAGGAAGAGGAGGGGAGAATGGTGTGACAAAGAAAAACATTTTCTGAATGAAGCAGAAAGGAAGAATTTAAATAGGTTAGACAAGGGGGTGTAGCTGTTGCTTCAGCAATTGAACCACAGGCTTAAGTCTTTCCATTCAATGTGCTTATGCAACTTGGTGTGGTGTTGTGCTTATGTAACTTATTGAATAAACTTTGTTGTGGCCATTCACCTCTCTGTGCCTTGGGACTACCATCTTGTAGGGATGTCAAAGGCAAGGAACCCTAGAGGAGAGTTCCACCCCTAGAGGTGCCACGGGAAGGATTCCCTTAGGCTAAAGGTAGCTTAGAAAAAGCCCAAAAAGAGTGTAGATCAGAAAGCATTACAGAGATAATGAGTTGGTATTGAGATCTGGACCTTCACATAGGTCAGCAGAGATAACAGTAATGGTCGGCAGATAACTGAAATGAGTAATGACTTTAACGTAGGTAGAATGAATTATAACAAAAGAACATGACTTCTCAGGGAGAAAGGGAACATCAAAGGAGGGTCACCAACCATCTCCATCCAACAGCAGAAACCTATCTAAATAACAGCCAAAATCTACCTAAATAACTGTAGAAACCTACTTAAGAAGCCTAGAGAATTACAACTAAAGTACTGTAACTAGATATTATGACCTTTGGCACTGAGGAGAGGAAAAAAACCCTTTGAGGAGGAAACCTCTAGGGATCTAAGGCCGAGATCACCTTCCCGCCAGGCTAGGGATGTTTTATTTAGTAAGGGCTGCTGCCATTTAGAAACCCAATCCAAGGGGAGGAAACAATTCCAATTTGGTGGAAAGCTCTCACAGTCTCTCTCTAATGGGAACATTGTGAAGGGTTGCGAGCACACTCTACAATATTGGATACTCTGAAGCAAGAGTGGGACCCCCAAGGTAGGAGGAGGAGAGGAACAAATCCTTCATAGCTGAAGTCTTAAATTCTACATAAAGAGGTGCCATTGACATGACCGCATGGCTGAAGTTCCACCCAGAGCCAGGACATTCACATTATGGGCCAGATGAGAAGGACCTCACCCTGAATTTCCTATGCTGAAGATGCGGACTTTATGGGTGCACAGGGAGACCATTGACTGCAGGGTAGGTCCAGAGCCATAGAAAATAATGGTCATGGCTGGCATGCCTCCAATTTGTGATTGAGAGCATACAGTCAACATCAACCATAAAGAGCTAGACATAAGGAGGCCGTGTGAAGCCAGCAGCCATCAGTTAGGTATTGGTATGTCAGATGAGATGATTGACTGAGATGATTGACAGATGAGATTGACTGATGAGACTGACAGATGAGATTGACTGATATGAGCAAAGCCAGTGAAAGCAAGCCAACCAATTTCTTTACAGAAGCCTAATATTAATGACATTGAAAATACTCAATGGCAGTAGGTAATACTGATGTGGGTAGGTGGTAGGAGGTCGGGCAAAGCCAGTGGCTGTTGGTTAGCTGTGAATGCCAGAAACTTAATCAATGAGGTTTAGGTAACTGAATTAATATGGTTTATGCATGATTACCATAAATGCCATTTAGGCTGCACAGGAGTAGTACTAGGAGAGCCGCTAATTAAACTGATGAGGAGTATGAAGCAATATGGCAAAGGAGCAGGGCAAAAGTCATTTAACTTACATAAAGCATGCTCCTGCTATTGGGTGCCATGATGCCCCACTGTGACATCATGGTCTCCCATCATGGGAACAAAAGGGATACCACAAATTGAGCATCATGAGGCCAAACAGCTCATTTAATGACTGAACGTTTCGGTATAGATAGAAATTAGAAATGTACTGTTTAAATGCCAGTGCCCATAAGCTGGGATGACATACTTTAGACTGAATACATAGGCAAAAGTAATGAGAGATTGAGTTCAGATTACAAATGCATATGAGTCCTGCACGTAGGACTAGAAAAACAGTAAATTTATGATAGAGTGTAATTCGGGTGGTAGGGCAGGAAAACCCAAAATTGTAGAGGCGCTTTCTGCTTCCCACTCAGTTTTACTGCTTTCATTCGTAGTGCAGTAAGCTATGAAGTAAAGGAGCTTGGTCTGATAAGCAGTAGCAGAAAATCCCAAAAGGAGTACATAGAAACATAGAAACATAGAATTTGACAGCAGATAAGGACCGTTTGGCCCACCCAGTCTGCCCATTTCCCTAGCTAATGGATAAGCTGCAGATCCTAGTTAACCAGTAGCCTACTTTTTCCTACCCCCACCCACTAGAATTGCCTTATAACTATCCCATGCATTCTTGAAATCCACCACTGTTTTTGACTCCACAACCTCCTCAGGAAGGCTGTTCCATGCATCCCCAACCCTCTCCATAAAAAAATACTTCCACACATTACCTCTGAGCCGTCCCCCCTCAATCTTCAAATTGTGCCCCCTTGTTCTTGCACATCTCTTTTTCTGAAAGATGTTACCCTCTTGGATTTTGTTGATTCCCTTGAGGTGCTTGAAAGTTTCTATCTTGTCTCCCCTCTCCCTCCTTTCCTTGAGGCCATACACATTAAGCTCCTTAAGTCTCTCTTCATATGTCTTCTTGTGCAGACATTGCGCCATCTTAGTTGCCCTTCTCTGGACTGCCTCCATCCTGTCTATGTCTTTGCAGTGATTGGGTCTCCAGAACTGCACGCAGTACTCCAGATGGGGTCTCACCAGCTGTATGTACAGAGGGATAACAACTTCCTGTTTTCTACTGATGATGCCTCTCCCTATGCATCCCAGTATCCCCCATCCCTTCTTACTGTCCTCTCACATTGCTTGCCCACCTTTAGGTCATCAGATATGACTACTCCAGGTTCCTTTTTCTATTTTTGTTGTTGTTAGTATCTCACCCCCACTGTGTACTCTTCCCCTAGGTTTTTGTTTCCCAGGTGCATTACTTTGTACTTCTTAGCATTGACTCTAAGCTGCCATACATTTGACCATTCCTCCAGCCTTGCCAAGTCCCTTCTCATCATTTCCACCCCACCTTGTGTATCAACTCTGTTGCAGATCTTTGTGTCATCTGCAAAGAGACATACTTTTCCTTCCAGTCCATCTGCAATGTCGCTTATAAAGACATTGAAGAGGACCAATCGTAGTACTGAACCCTGTAGTACCCCACTAGTAACCCCTCTTTCTTCATGGTGGACTCTGTTTACTATTACCCTCTGTGTCCTGTTCTCCATACAATTCTTTACCTAGACTACCAATTTGGGACCCACTCCCAGGCTGCCAACTTGCATATTAATCTTTTGTGTGGGACTGTGTCAAATGCCTTGCTAAAGTCTAGATAGTCCATGTCCACAGCCCCTCTTTGATCTACTACTTTGGTCGCCCAGTCAAAGAAATCTATTAGATTTGTCTGACATGACCTTTCCCACTGTGAATCCATGCTGCCTTGGGTCCTGTACCCCTCTGGCCTCTAGGTACTCAACACTTCTTTCCTTCAGAAGTGATTCCAACATTTTCCTAATCATTGAGGTTAAACTGACAGGTCTGTAGTTTCCTGCTTCTGCCCTGCTCCCACTTTTGTGAAGTGGAATAACATCTGCCCTCCTCTAGTTCTCAGGTACCACCCCATCCTCCCATGATTTGTTAAAGAGAGTAGTCAGTGGTGTCACTAATTCTACCCTTAGTTCTTTTAGAATTCTGGGATGAATACCATCAGGCCCCATTGCTTTATCCACCTTCAGTTTTAAGAGTTCTTTTTTCTTCTGTGAATGGGCTGGTATCAAGCCTCATCTCTAGAGTGTTTCTATTGTTTGGTTTAGTTATCTTCCCCTCTTCATTTGTGAATACTGAGCAAAAATATTTATTTAGTATCTCTGCCTTTTCACAGTCACCCTCTGTCCACCCCCTCCCCATTAGTAAGCCTCACTATCCCTGCCTTGGACTTCTTTCACTCCCTGATGTACCTATAACAGGTTTTATCCCCTTCTTAACTGAGTTGGTTATCTTTTCCTAGGTTTGGGCCTTTGCTGTTCTGACTGTCTTTCCTGCTTCTTTTTGCTTTTATTGATACAATTCTCTGTTCTGCTCTTTCTGTGATTCCCTGTACTTCCTGAATTCTTTCTTTTTCTCCCTAACCTTCCCTGCCACCTCCTTTGAGAACCATAATGGTTTCTTACATCATTTTGTTTTGTTTATTTGCTTCACACAAAGGCTTGTTGCCTCTGTGATGGCAATTTTGATTATTCCTCATTGTTCTTCCACCCCTCCTTCCTGTTCTTTTGCTAGTGCATTCCTTAGGCACTCACCCATTTTGGCAAAGTCAGCCTTCCTGAAGTCCAGTACCTTTGCCTTTGTATGGCTTGACTCTACTGCTGTGTTTACAGTGAACCATACTGTTCGATGGTCACTATTTCCTAGATGGCTACTGACTTCTAAATCTGTGACCCTCTTGACATCTCCATTTGAGAGTACCAGGTCTAAGATTGCTCCATCTCGAGTGGGTTCCAGTACTAGTCTTCTAAGGCATGCTCCCTGTAGGGCATCTAGAATGACCCCACTCTTAGAAGTGGCTCCTGCAAGTGCAGTCCAACTAACAACTGGCATATTCAGATCCCCCATCAGCAATATCTCCCCTTTTTCTGCTATTCTAAGGATACTTCCTATCATTTCCTTGTCCATGTCCTCCCCCTGAGATGGGGGTCTGTATACAACCCCTGTGCGGATTGTGGTGCCATTGCCTGTCTCCAAATTGACCCACAGTGCTTCTTCTCCTCCTCCCTGTCTACCTTTTTGTTCTGTAGCTTTGATTCCTTCCCTTATGTAGAGAGCTACTCCTCCTCCTCTTTTACCCTCCCTGTCCCTCCTGTAGATAGTGTATCCTGGTATGTTTATGTCCCAGTCATGGTTCTGTGTGTACCATGTTTCTGTGACTGCCACGATATCCAGATGTTCCTCCTCCATCAAGGCACTAATTCAGGAAGCTTGTTACCCAGACTATGGGCAGTAGTACTCATTGCTCTCCATTTTTTGATTGCTTTACCTCTTGTAGCACTATCTCTGTCCTCATTGACTTTGCTTTCTCCATTTACCCCTGTCCTGCTCCCTACTGACCTTTGTATCTTGTTATTTACCTCATTTAGTACCCTGCTTTGTAGGGGGCTGCTTGTAATTCCCTGCTGCATATCAATGCCTCCTCCCTTGACTAGTTTAGAAGTCACACATGAGAATTGTTGAGTTGGGAGTTGCAGCTGCCTAGAAGGAACCAGCACTGAGTAATTCCAGTCCAGGTGTAGACAATTAAGGTGAATGTGCACACTGTTACAGGTAGGGAGAACATGAGACCTGAATAGCACACAGATAACAATTGCAGTTGAACTCAGAGATTTGATGAAGATATGATAAAGCAAATAGGAGCCTGAACAGCACAAGCCAAACAAAAGGACAGCAACACACTAGGAAAACTAGAAAGGCCTCAGAATGCAAGCAAAGGGAAGCATCTGATGCTAGGAAAATTAGAAGCCCCCCCCCAAAAAAAGAAAGAAAACTGAAGAAACAAAAGCCCATCAGAACAGTAGAGCAGACATAGACAACAGAGAGAAGCAAGCAGTAGTCAGAGGCCAAAGCAAAATACAGACTGAGAAATGTAGGAGAAACACAAACCCGTAGAACGGCAGCACCAAACTAAGCACAAATTCCAAAAATGCAAGAGGAGAGTGGAGTCCATCAGAACCTCCAGTGGCAAAGAAAAAATGCTTCTCAATGAAGTAGGAAGGAGGAGTTTAAATAGGCCAGGCAAGGGGGCATGGCTGATGCTTCAGCCATATAGCCACAGGTTTAAGCCTTTCAATTTTGGTTGATTGTGATAGCTCATTTCTGTCCTGGTGTGGAGTAGAGATTTTTGTAATGAAAAGGAGGCTGCCCAAATGTTATTTTCCTGTTCAGCATCATCAGACATATGAGAATGATCTTGTTCAGTTTCATCAGCTGGAGATGCATTCTTGTTTTTTTTTTTTGCCATACTGCTAAGGGATGTAATTAGTTCTGTTTGGAATAGTCAGAATTTGACAGAACAGAATTCCACAGGATATCAGAAAATTCCAAGGAATTCCATCGGTAGCAGAATTCTGACATTTTACATGTGAAATGGTTTTCTTGACTTATTAAATAGGGAATAAAGTACGGGGTTGTGTGTGTAACATGATTTTACACACACCCGAGGGGTTGGATGCCACATAAACCCTGAAAGTGAAGCTCGAGGGGTTTATCTAGGCATCCAACCCTGAGGGTGTGTGTAAAATTCAAGTTTCACACAACCCCGTATTTTATTTTATATAATTGCTGGGTTTTGCTTTCTTGCCACAGGAATTATATAAAATAAATCTTCTGGTCTGTTTGCGGTCTGGATTATGTTTAGCCGAATCCATGGTCGCTTTGCAGCAGCTTAGTTTTTCTAGATTTGTTTCCCTTTACTGTACTGTGTGATTTTGTCAGGAGGTTTTGTGTTGAGGAGTTACTTACTGCCTAGATATAGTGGTGGTGCGGTTTCGACCGAGGAGGCAATCTGGTGGAGAGCGGTGAAAAGTCGGAAGAGCTGAAGGTTGGGCATGCACACAACGAGGGAAACCCAGTGCATGTTTGATGTTATAAACACTCCTTTATAACAGCAAATAACACTACGGGTTTCCCTAAGGGGAAAAGTGAGACCAGTTATTATATAGAGAATAATGCATAGGGAGGTGAACATTATGAAAATTTAATGCACACCCGGGGTGAGGGATGCATCATTAAACCCCGAGAGCAAGCTCGGGGGGTTTAACAATGCATCCTTCACCGAGGGTTTGCATTAATATTTCATAATGTTCACCTCCATGTCTTATTTTTTATAATTACTGGGGTAAATGTTTTTCCAGCCAGAGAGTTACATTTCCATACACAAACTATTCAAAACCATGTTGCACAACACCACAGTTTGGGAATTTAAATATGATTTTTTTTAATTATTTTATCCAACTGAACACACAAGATTATAAGAACAAGCAGAAAAAATATAGGAGCAGTCTTACCTTACAAGAACTGCATAAGATAGTAACATACACTGGCTATTTAATAAGAAAAAAACATGAAAAAAAAACCACCGAAGTAAATGACACATTTCTCTTGTATGCTGCACTGTACTAGAACATTGTTGAGAGTATTCAGAGCCCAAAACAAAGTTTTTAATAACTTTACTGCGGTTAAAAAAAATAAATAAATAAAATCACTGGCTGTGAGACCTCCGTGTCAGCTTCATTTCTCCGTGTGCTTACTTTCAGTTGCTACAGGACAGTTCATTGCCATGGTTACAGAGGCCCATCTGATGGAGTGCCAGAAATGAGTTAAGGGACAGTGTTAAAATTACCTGACACATAGGGAGCTCAGGAGAAAGGAGTTAAATTAATTCTTTTATTATGCTTTTGGCACACAGGGAGGCAACAAATTACAAATGGTACTTCCTTATCTCACTGCTAACTCACCTCTAGTTGGAATCTGACTCAGTTACCGGACACCTTCATTTATTCTGATCACTTTCTTCGGGAGCTGCATGATAAATGTTGATGGACGCTCCCTGGTTGATCACACAGGTTTGGGCCAAGGATTGTTTGAAGAGAGCTTCCTGTAGTGTAGATTTCCTTTGCAGTCCCCTGGGCACTATTCGTGTTGGGGAACATACAGGCTGAAGTTGAAGACTGCTGGTTTTCTTCCACATCTGGCAGGTACTACAGAAGCGTTCCCTTATTGCTTACTGCAAAGTGTACTGGAACACTCGCACTGAACTACTGTGTGCACGTGAAAGTCATAACAACTGACTGGTGATTACAGGGAATATCAACTGAGTAGTCCCATTGATAAAAATTTACACCAGTAGTTATATAGAGAATAATGGCTATGCAACTATGTGTTATGGACTTTTTTACACACCTGCTTGAGAGGTTTATGAGGTCATCACACATTGATGGTGTGTAAAAAAATCCATAACAATGCAGTTGCATTGCCTCTATTTTTCATAATTACTGGTGCAGGGGGTTTTTTTCTTCAGCACTTGACATGACAGACAGAGACACTTGTACAATTTAATGCTAGTGCAGAGAATTCTATCACACATGCACACACACACACACATACACACATACTGTCCAGTATGGGACAGGGGGTGTCAAGTTTTCAAATCTGTGTTTCTAAATACTCAGTATCCATTATCAGATTTGATCAATGTAAGATCTCCTGTTTGTAGTCTTTGTTCAGTGGCATTGTTTTGGTGAATATAACATCTCACTACAACCGGCACTAAGTCTTTCTCGGTTGCTGCCCCCCTTTTTTGGAATGCAGTACCCCTACAGTTACGCTCCTCCACCTCATTACAACACTTTAAACTAAATTTTTTATTATATTTGCAGTCTTTGGAAGATTGTGGATGTTTTACCTAATTTATGGTATGGGCTTTCAGTGTGTGTTTTTGTATATTGTTTTATGTATTGGGTCAGAACTGAAAATGGACTTGTGCCAGTGTCCTTACCCAGTTAACAAAATAAAACAAACAAATGAGTACAGACTTAGTTTAGTTTTATTTTATTTTTCTTTAAAAAAATAAAAGTGTTGATCCACGATTAAGTCATGGTTTAGAGGTTAGGCAGAGCAGGCACAGTCTCACTGGTAATCGTGCTGGGTCAGATTCATGGTTTCCCAAACCCGACATGCAGCAGGATCAGCCAGATACATTTCAGTAATTTAAAAGGCAGGATCAACCAGATAAGTTAAAAAATAAATAAATAAGTTGGAGAGATGTAGAATGATGGAGACTCTCTGTTGCTGTAGCAGTTCGTTGCTTAGTGGGAATGGAGTTCCCATGTTCAGCTGGCCCACTAACAGAATAGGAGACAATGAGGTAGCACAACAATTTTTAATGATGGTAGAGTTACCAAATTTGCAGCTCAGAGCCTTAGACCACTGCGCTATACTGCCTCCTATTAAAGGAAATGCTGTAATAACTGGGTGACTCGGTTATTATGGTGTTTGAAAAACAGATCCAGAGCATCTATTAAAGGGATAATTATTAACAGTAATTATTATGCAGTTTACATAAACTGTAGATTATTTTTCTACAATCCACAGAAAATTATTATGTGAGCTAAGAAAAATTATTCTGTGGTTTACACAGCTACTTTTTGGAATTCTGCAGAATTTATAAAGAAATTCCAAAAAGCACTTTGGAGGTGGAATTGCCATTCTGCATGAGTTCCACTGGCAGAATTCCATATCCCTCCCAGCCTTAGATGTCATGCTTTCTTCTCTATTTGCTTAAGGAGAAATTATAGGACCCACATCCTCATTTGTCCAGCTTTCCATTTCTGCTGCAGTTTTTAGGATTGTAATATGGTATCTATGTATTTGTGAAGGTAAGTATCATGTGGAAGGAAATACATTAGGTTGTATTAAATCAAGGGTCCAGCATTGTCATTAGGATATAATGCTCTGACTTTTTCATCTTCTCAATTCTAGGATCAAATTCCACTATTACAGCTCAGCAGTCTACAAGATCACCAGGTAACGCAGCAGCCAAAGATGAAGTCCCTCCTCTTCGAGTTTCTGTTGAAAACTCAGCTTCTATATTTCTGATTTCTTCCTCAGCACACTATAGCCTGACCCAATAATACTAGAGGACCCCCAAAGTCTGAGAAAAACAAAGTTTTACTTTGTAAGCTGGGCATCGATGCACCACTTTCTGATTCTTTCTGAGACTTTATAAAATATCTGAAAAAAACATTTCTGTGGGATGACGGGTCTCTGATGGAGTCAATCAGATGGGTCATATGCTCATCCTCCACACACTCTCCCTACCCCCCAGTTGCCTTTAGCTTTGTCCTCAGCTTTAGATGGGATCAAATTAACTGACTTATCACAGCTGAGCATCCACTCTCTCCCATTCTTATTTTATTTGTTTACCCTCTACCCCTCCTACTAGCATGCAGTTCATTGGATTGTTCACTGCCCTGCTAAACATCAACTCTTTTGCCATTTGTGATCAACTCATAGCTCTGGGGATTACCAATGCCCAAACTGGAAATGTGCACTCTTTTCCTGTTCTGTCCTGCGAAAAACCTCTCCCTTCTCTCCTTCGCCTACTCTGCCTCTCAAAAAAAGATGTTGCCTGCCTTGGTTCCTGGTATGCTCATAATCTCACTTGTCTCTCTCCCAGGAGCTCTCTCACAAAACTTATCCCTTTAGTCCTTCTTATTATCCTTGCTGGTGACATTGAATTGAATTCTGGTCCCACTTGTCTGCAGTTTGCCCCCACTGCTTATTCAGTCCCCGTCTGTCCTATCAAAGGCCTGAAAATTGCTCATTTAAATACGCAAAGCTTACACCCTAAAATGGTGGACATAGAAGACTGGGTCACTCTTCACAACCCAAATGTGATAGGAATCACTGACACCTGGCTCAAACCTAGCATCCTACAACAAGAAGTTGCTTTGCAGGGCTATTCATGTTTCAGGTGGGATAGATCAGGAAGAAACGGGGGTGAAGTTCTCATCTATGTTTGATCCAGTATTGTGGCACCTGAAGTTGCCTATCCTGCCTCTGTTCCTCCTCCTGTAGAATGTATCTTCCTTTCATTAACCTTAAGTAAAGTCAAACAACTTACAATAGGTTGCACCTACCTTCTCCCAAAGGATGCTAATAATGTCCTTTCCTTCTTCATAGCTGTCCTTACTGAGCCCCCCGGACAAGATCTTCTACTCTGTGGTGACTTTAATCTTGATTGGCTGAACCATATTAATATTAAAGCTCATTCTATCCTAGCTGACTCCAACCTTACATGACACATCTCTGAACCCACTAGACTAAATACTAAATCAGGTAACCACTCACTGATTGACTGGGTAGTGTCAAATTGTCCTTATAGAATTCAGTGGACTGCTGTACTTCCTGATAGTATTAGCGAACACTCTCCTACTTTCTGCATCTGGAACAATAAATGCCCTAACCCTCCCTCTAAAATGAGTATGTTGAGAAACATGTCACAGTTCGACCCTCTGACTTTCTGTCTTCGCTATCTGCTGCTGATTGTAACCCTGTCAGAAACCTGACTAACATTGATCAGACCTTGGAATACTTCATCAATACCTTAACAGATATAATAAGTACATATGCCCTCTTCACTAAAAAGAGGTCCAAGCATTTAAAGGCACCATGGATTAATAAGGATCTAAGGCATCTCATGTCCCTCCATGACTCAGCTTGTTAAAACTTCAAAAAGTCTAGCAACCCCTTTGATTGGACAACATACAGGCACCTTCACAACACATATAAAAGTTAGTTACATAGCGCAAAACAGATTTATTTCCGTTCCTTGCAAACTGAGCTACTCGCTAATGCTAAAGCTTTCTTGAAACAGATCAGCATACTAATGAAAGGTCACTCCCTGGTGGCTCCTAGCACCCTACGTGATCAAGGCTTGACTCTTTCAGACCACCAATCTATTGCTGATGGCTTAAACCATTTTTTCACTGATCTTTCCAGCTGTACCTCGCACTTCATCCCTCCCTCTGACTTCAACCTCACCTCCCTCCCTCCCTCTTAGGCAATTCTCTTCTTGCCCTCAGTTTCATCTAAAATTAATTACTTGCAAAGAGGTGTTGCAACTTCTCTTAAAATTAAAGGGAAGATAGCTCCCCTGGCTACGACTCATTAGAACCTCGGTTCCTAAAACCTGGGGCCCCAGCCCTTGCAGTCCCCATCTGTGGCCTAATAAATAGGTCTCTCATCAGTGGGATTGTTCCAGCAAATGGAAAGTGGCAATTGTCATTCCACTGCATAAGGGAGACATGCATGCTGTAGAAAACTACAGGCCCATATCAATCTTGTGCCCGTTTGCTAAGATACAAGAGTGTAAAGTTTTTAATCAGCTTCAATCATATCTGGAACAACATAATCTCTTAACCGACTGCCTGCATGGATTCAGAAAAAAAATATAGTACCTTCACTGCCTTAAGGTGTCTACAGATATCTTCAATGCTCTTGACAAAGGGCTCTTTATTGATGCCATATTCGTGGATTTCATGAAGGCTTTTGATTTAGTTAACCTTAGCATTTTGCTGGACAACCTTCACTCACTAAGCCTGGATACTCATTCACTCATCTGGCTTAACATTTATCTGTCTGGCTGCTCCCAGGGAGTAAAATGGTCTGGTGCCCTCTCCTCTTTTCAACCCATCTCTCACACCGTTCCCCAGGGATCCATCTTGGGGCCGCTTCTGATCTTGCTTTTTATAAATAACTTACCATCACACTGTGGCAGGTCCAAGGTGCAGTTTTTTGCTGATGATGCTATCTTATACAGGTCTTAATGTGATATCCAATGGCTAAACCAAAACCTGGCATTGGACTTCCATTCATTTGAGAAGTGGTTTCTTAAGAACCATTTAGTCCTCAATACCAAAAACACAAAGGCTATGCTCTTTCACAACTCATCCATGAAAACCAATCAATGCGGCTCATTTCTTACGTCCACATCAGGTGGCACACTCGAAACTGTTCAGACATTCAAATACTTAGGAATGGTGCTAGACCCCTCTTTCTCTTTTGAGCAGCATGTAACACAAGCTACCAAAAGACGTAACCAAAAACTCTGCCTGCTTTACCGCATTTGTCCTAATCTCTCTCATGACTTCTGTCATAAAATTGCAACCTCCTCCGTCCTTCTTGTCCTATTCTACAGTGCCCCTCTACTCTATGCTGCCAAACCCACCATGCTCTCCCACCTTAGAACATTATATTACAGGGTAGAACATTTCACTCTCGGAGCCAACCCACAACTTCACCACTGCGATGTGTTAACTGCTGTGGATTGGCCTGACTATGACCAAAGACTGCAGTTTGCCACCCTTACCTTTACCTTTAAGCTTGCCTTCCTTTTCTGTCCCCCATGCAAGAGAGATGTACTGAAGTTCAAATCTTCCCCCATTTATGTAGGTCCTCCTCAACCTCACTACTGCTCACACCTTATCCCCATCTAGCAATTGTCAAACAGTCATTTTCTTACTCTGCACGCTCCTCTTGGAACGCACTCCCTTTACAACTCTCTCCCTCACCTCTCTGACCTTGTTCAAGTGCTCCCTCTCCAAGCACCTCTTGCAATCTAAACCTTGCACCTGCCTTGCCTATTTCACTTCTCTCATATCTTGAAATTTTATCCTCTAAGACCACCTGACCTGACGTTACTTGGGTCCATAGTGTATTCCTTCTGAGCTGGACGATGTTGTAATTATTTTTCAGATTGTAATAATGTTCAAATTTGTTAAATGTATAATTGCTGTATATATGTCTCCTCTCCTTCGTATCATTATGTATTTGTTACCGAATTGTATTTATGCAACCTGCTGTTATGTTGTACCTGACTCGGGTTGCCCCTGAAAAAGGGACTGTACGGTCTCAGTGGGCTTACCTGGTTACCAAAATTCAAAATAAAAGCAAATAAATATGCCTAGACTTTCAACTTTCCTACTTCTGCTGACAACCTTTTCTCACAGAACACACATAGCTTGCCAAACATTATTTCAGTCAAGATCAAATAATTCAACACCATAGATGTAGCCTCTTAGTTTTTTGCTGGGCATAAGAACATCTTATCTTAGCTCAGCCTCCTCCAGAATTGATTCAGTCTCTAATTGGGAGTGGGAAAAACTCAGACTATCTGGTTCACTATCACTAACTGTATTTTTATGTTGGGACGCTTCTGCAGCCAACATCGTGGGACAGTGCAGCTTTGGAGGCGGGGTCACTGTTGGGCGAATGCAGGGCATGCACCGGTAGGTGCGTCCATCATTCCCCAAACAGCCTGCATGCCGGTGTCACACCATGCATACATAATGTGGTGAGCACACCTAGGAAAAGGTCTGCTGCAATCCGAGCAAAGCTCGTCATACGCAGTGGACCCTTCCTACTTGCTCGCCGACATTATAAGCATGGTCAGCGAGTGGGTGGCCGCCCACCTACTGCCGACTTCAGGTGTGCCCAATCCCCCTGTCAGTTAACCCCCCCCCACTTTCTTTGTGTGCCGACAGGAAGCCCTCCCCGCCGGCATAACCCCTCAATTGTTGAATGCCGAGGGGGTGCCCAATCCCCTCAGCTCACCCCCACTTTCTATGTGTACCACGGGGTGCCCAATCCCTGTCTGCTTTGCTTCCTCACCCCCATGTTGTGTGCTGATGAGGGTTCCCAATCCCCCATTGGCTATAGACCCCCCCAAACAGTTAGGTGGCACTCTGGGAGCCCACCCCAGAGTGTCAAATCCCCTGCAAAACAAAAACTGTCCCACAATGGGCTTTTTTCCTGTAAAATGAAAATGGTCCCTTGTAGTCTCTATGCCCCCCTCCACACACCCTCACCGACCCTCTGCGTACCATGCCTCCCCTCACCCCATACTTACCTGCGGAGTTTGGTGCAACAATCTTCGGTGGACCAGGAACACGTCTGCACTCTTCAAAGCTGACCACGAACTGAAGAAATGCCGGTAAGCTGTATAATAGAATGAATAGGGGTTTTTCAACTTTAATGCATATCTCAGGCATTTTTGCAAATTTTGGCCCCAAATTTTCAACATGGGGTTTTTGGGACCCCTTCTCATGAATTCTTGCACTGTCATGGCATTGTTCAGTCCCGAAAGGTGATCACCTTTCAGGACCAAGTAATGAAGTGGCAGTGCCACTGTCCATGAGAGGGGCTTGCAAAAAGCCTATGTTACAAGTTTGGTGGGAAAAATCCAAAAAATGACTGTTTTACAAGCGTGCATAGCAACTGCGCAACACACACTTGTAAGTTAGCACATTAGCACTATTTTCATGCCAGAGTCTTAACATTGGCATTTTACTACACCTTCTTGTGAACTGTATAGCTGTCATTTTTCACATCCTGGCCGAAATGTGTTTTCGCACTTCCAGCGCAGAATAGCGCGGTTGCTGTGTGAAATCAGTGTTCAGGACACATTATGAAAATGACAGTGACACTTTTCATGAGCAGATGTCCTAAAATGGCTGTGTTGAAAATTTGGTGACAATACTCCATAAAATGACTGTTTTACGAGCATACGTAGCAACTGCACAATGCACGCTCGCAAGTTAGCGCATTTGCAATATTTTCACACCACATTCTCAATATTGGCATTTTACCACACCTTCTTGTGAACCATATAGCTGTCATTTTTCATATCCTTGCCGAAATGTGTTTTCACACCTCCAGCGCAGAATAGCGTTGTCACTGTGTGAAATCACTATTAGGACACATTACGAAAATGACAGTGACACTGTTTATGAGCTGAGGTCCTAAAATGCCTGTGTTGAAAATTTGGTGACAATACTCCATAAAATGACTGTGTTATGAACGTGCATTGCACAGTTTGCACGCATGCTCGTAACCTCGCAAACTTATAATATTTTCACTCCACATTTTCAACAGTGCCATTGTTCTACACCTCTTAATGAACATTACAGGTGTCATTCTTCACGTCCGGACTAAAATCTGCTTTCGCAGTTTCGGCGCACAATAGCGCGGTTGCTGTGGTAAGCCTGTGTTCGAGACACATTATGAAAATGGCAGTGACACTGTTCATTAGCAGATGTCCTAAAATGCCTATGTTGAAAATTTAGGGACGAAAGTCAATAAAATGAGTGTTTTATGAGCGCGCATTGCGCAGTTTGCACACACGCTCGTGACTTTGTAATAATTTCACTCATCAGCAATTTCCATACCTCCTTATGAACAGTACAGCTGGCTGAAATGTGTTTTTGCACGTCTGGTGCAGAATTGCATGGTCACTGTGCGAAATCACTTTTCGGGACACTTTGAGGAAATGACGGTGACTCTATTCATCAGCAGAGGTCCTAAAATGCCTATGTTGAAAATTTGGTGGCGAAAGTCCAGACAATAACTGCGTTGCAAACGTGCATTGCGCAGTTTCCACGCATCCTTGTAACTTTGTCAATCTGCAATATTTTCATGCCACATTTTCACCACTGGCATTTGTGCACACCTCATTATCAACAGTCCAGCTGCCATTTTCCGCAGCCTGCCCAAAACGTGTTTCCACAGCTCTGCCGCACAGTGGCATACTCGCTGTGCAAAATCACCTTTTGGGACACATTAACAAACTCACAGCGCTATGCCTCTCCACCTCAGCCACTGCCAATGCCAGCGCAACAACATTCGGCACTGACAAATGCTTGTTATTTTAAACTCATACTCAGGCTATAAGGCAATAGTAGGCCAAGGGCCCATAATAATTGCTCCCACCCACACACTTCTCAGTGGTCTTGGCTTCTTAAGTAGCCATTCACTATATAATTATCCAGTTAATTTTTAAAACTAATAAGACTATTATATGATACAATATCTTCATGCTAACTATTCCACAGTCTAACTGTCCTCGGAATAAAGGTATATCTTCTAATGTCTCGGTTTGACTTGTTTTCAATAAGCTGAAAATGATGCCTTCTTAAACTATAAACTGGTTTCTTAAATTCCAAGCCCAGGTCACTGAACCATTGCTTAACATGGTTTATATAAAATGATAATAAGTCTCCTCTAAAGCACCTTTCTTTTAATGTAAAAAGTCCTAAGCTCTTACACCTATCATTGTAGGATTTATACCTGTGACAAGCAATGAGTTTAGTAAATCTACGCTGAGGAGCCTCTACCAGTTTAATATCTTTTTTAAGGAAGGGGCTCCATATCTGTAAGCTGCAGTCCAGGTGTGGACATATGTAGGTTTTATATATGGGAATATGTACTGCAGGAGATCTGCTCAAAAAACTATTTTTTACACAGTTAATCAAGTAGTTAGATTTTGAACCAACCTGTCTACAGCAAATGTACATTTTTTTAATTATTTATTTATTATATTTTTGTCCCCCATTTTTCTCCTGCTCCCCCACCCACAAGTCCTTGGTAGAGTGTGAGCATGTGGAGGCATGCACACATCTTGCACTGTGGGACGCTCCACCCTACCCATCACCCATAACCACCTGCGCCACCACTGGACCTCCATCTGATGATGGCAGGGCTGTGGACAGGTGACCCACCCTCCTGGGAGAGCAGAGGAGAGCAACTGCTTAATCCTGCTCCCATCCTCCCCCCTGTGCCGGCACCCCAACAACCGAAAGTCATTCCCAAACCATGGTTGCCAGCATAGCATGAGGTAAGGCAAGGATGCCTCAGCCCTTAGCACCACCGGGCCAGCTTGAATGTATGGTTTTAATGAATCAATAATATGAATTCCCACATCAGCTACTTGATTAGAATGGTTAATCTTAATGCCATTTATAAAATAATCCTTGCATTCATTAGTCCTGCCAATGTGTAGAACTGTACATTTTTCAATATTAATCTGCAGGTTGTTAGCTGAAGCCCCCATCTCAATGTGTTTTAAGTCATTCTGCATCTAAATTTTGTCAGATAAATTTGACACTGATCCTCTCGATTTGGTGTCATCGGCAAACTTCTTAAGATAGTTGTCATTCTGCAGTTTCAAGTCATGGATGTAGATGTTAAAAAGAAGTGGTTCCAGCACTGACTCCAGGGTAACACCACTGGTCACAGCTCTTTCATTTGAGATAAATCCATTGATTCTAACAGCTTGCCTTCTATTATATAGCCAAGCATGTACCCACTTATCTAAGTATTGACCGATACCTAGATTTAACATTTTGGATACCAATGTGTTATAGGAGACTGTATCAAACACTTTTCTGAAGTCAAGATACAGTACATAATATCTATGTTGTCACCAGTGTCAAATAGTCTACTAACATGTTCATAGAATATCGCTAAACTGGTGGTGCAAGACTTCCCCTAAACAAAACCATATTGTGTATGATCACGTCTACCATAAGTAGTCATAGCCTCTGTAATCAGGAATTTAACTATCCCTTCCATGATACTGCCTACCAGAGAGGTAAGACTGATGGGTCTGTAGTTAGTTGGTAGTGTTTTGTTACCTTTTTTGAAGATGGCGGTTATTAATGCTACTCTCCAATCCATGGGTACCATACCTTCCCTAAGAAATTTGGAAAATATTTTTGTCAATACAGGTGCAAGTTCTAAACTAAGTTCCTTCATAAATTTGAGGTGCAAACCATCAGGTGCTGCAGATTTATATAGGTTGAGTGTCTTAAATATTGACAAAACATGATCTGAGTCTATGAGGTTGATCTCTGGCTCGGGGGAAGTGTCTTCCCAATTAATAGCATCATCATTTTTTATAAAAACAGAACAAAATAACTCATTGAGTACATCAGCTATACCCTGGGGATCCTTTATCATCTCATTGCCCCTTAAAAGGGGAACCAAACCTCTAGATGTACCCATCTTAGAGTTTATATAAGAATAAAACATTTTGTAATTATTTTTAGTATGGGCAAGCCTGGTTTCTAGATTCCTTTTTGCTTATTTAATGGCTTTCTTGGCTGCTCTCAATGCCCTTTTATAACATAGGATATTAGTGTTTGTTGGAAGAGCCTTCTGTGAAAGGAATAGTTTCCTCTTTCAATTAATTAATTTCTTGATCTTGCCATTAATCTAAGTGGGCATTTTCCTTTTCAATTATACAACTTTTTCTCTGGGACACATTTCTCTATGACATCACTGATTGCAGTTTTAAAAAGGTCCAGGATTCATCCACACTTAAGTGATCTAGAATGTTAATCCAATCTATGTAAGCCAGGATTGTTTTAATAACCTCATAATTAGCTTTGTTGTGTAGCCCCCCCCCCACCAATTTGGGGCTTACCTTATGCCTGGTCTCCCATTTCTGCACCTCCTGAAAAGAGAATCCTGGCTACCTGCTGTTTTCTACTCTTTTCAGCCCAAGTCCATTTTGGTGCCCTTGCCCCCAGAACAGCCCCAGTGTGAATCTAGCCCATCTTGGGCTCCAAACTCAGGCCACACCTCCCCATTGATCTCTCTGGTGCTTTGGCACAGTAGGGATCTTGCATGCACAAAGCTGCACCTTTCATCTCCTGACTGCTCTGTTGGCGGTCCAGCAGGAGAGTGTCAGCAGTCCTGGTCCCCGTGTTAGGCAGAGTGGGGACCAGTGACCTAAACAAGGGCCATGAGAGCCCTCTTCTGTATTTAAATAAAAAGATCTATGAAGCACTTGTGATCAGGGCTCATGAATATTAATGAGCGGGAGCCCTGATCCTCATGAATATTATTATGGGTTCTGTATGCCCTTGGCGAGTACTATTTTTCGCTGGCTGCTGCAAGAACAAAATGTAAATAAATAATAGCAGCAGTTGCCAAGAGCACTAAGGGGCATGTGTTTAAAAGGGGGAACAGATTTAAAATAAACAAATAATCCTGGCTACACCAGTGATGTTGGGACTCAGATAACAGCCTGCCTGCTGCAAACAAGGGATGTAAAATATTGACAGCAGTGACAGGCTCAGGACTGAACTACATGTTTAATTTGGACAGTGACCTTATGGACACACATGTGGCTATTGAACTGTGGGGCACAGAGGCAAAAATAATAATTATTCTAGCTGCACCAAAACTTTATTTAGGACTGTGTTGAATCTGCTTAAGGGACTGTGTGTTTAGCAGCCATTACAGAGCAGCCACAGCTAATTGGAAAGCTAGGATTTTTAAGCCAGGACTTGTGGGACTTTTGCCAAAGCTCATGGGAAACTACCAAGTACTTATGGGGAACTGCAGGGACCTAATTTCAGGTGCCAAAACAGGGAGCATATTGTAGATCAAGGAAGCTTTATAAATAATTCATTTTTGTGATTGACAAGACCTTCAGCCAATCATCGTAGCAGTAACAACTAGCTTCAATGAATAGGGAGCTTCAGGAGAGCCCCATAAAATATGATGTTTTCTGGCTGTTAGGCAGATTGGAGAGAGATTTGAGTGGGAGCCCTCCATAGGGGTGGGGGCTCATTGCCCTCAGCCAACCATCTGAGCCTAGTTATCCAATGCAAACAGTCCATGGGGGGGCATTTTCCTATGCCAAAAGGGGAATCTAATGCAGAACCTGCTAGCCTGGGGATTGCCAGAATGTCCTCCAGGGGCTAGCCAAATCCTTTCCACGTGTAGGGAAAATGTGGTCCTACAACTTTATGCCAAACCAGCTGTGAGAGAGCTGAACATGTCTCAGCAGTGAGAGGGCTGATGTCTTCAGGAACCTCAGATGAAGGAGAGCCATTCCTGTGTGGATGCCTGAGTGAGTAAAAGTGTATCTACAAAAAAGTGCTTAAAGGAAAGCTTAATGTTGCAGCAAAGCCCTACAGAGCTGTTTGGAACTGTTTGCTGTCTGCAGCCTTAGTTTAATCAAAGCATAGAAAGTGTGGACATCTGCCAAGTGACCAGAGAAGGGTCGTTAAAATTATATAAATGTGTCTGATTTGATTATTACCTACAGGATTAAAAGGAGAGTACTCAGAGCTGAGGCTCTTCCTGACATTACCTGGGAGGTCCAGTATTTATCCAGTGGAGTTGCGCCAGCACTGCCAAGATGGACTTTGTGTAATGGTCATGATGTCCAGTGTGAGCTGTAAACTTCAGCCAAGCCACAAGGCATTGAAACTTTGAGATTTATGCTTAATCAAAGTGCAATAACGGTTTTGAATTGCAAGTTATATGGAAAGAGCCCAAGTGAGCTAAAGTTGAATTGCAAGTTAATTTGAAAGAGCCCATGTAAGCTAATGGAACTGTTATTTCCAAGAGCATGGTTTGCTTTAGGAAAGAGATATAAATGTGCTAGTAGAAGAAGAGAAGTCCTCAGTTTGCACAATGTTCTAAATAGATAAATGTGCTGAATGCAAATTGAAGAGACAGTGGGAGGTAGTATAGCACAGTGGCTTAAGGCTCTGAGTTGCAAATCTGGAGACCTCAGTTTGAATCCCACAGCCCCCATTTGCATACTGTGTGACCCTGAGCAAGTCATTTAACTTCCCTGTGCTCCCAGGTTGTACCTGTAAACAAGCTTACAGCTTAGTGTGCCAATTCTGGTTAAAAAAATTGAAAAAAAAAACACATAAATGTGCTAGAAGAAGTGAAGCGATGTCCTCAGTTTGGATAAGGTTCTAAACATATGAATGTGCTGGATGTACACTTAAGAAATACAAACGTGCTAAATGTGATTTAACTGGCCTCTTGCTACCATAAGTGTTCCCAGCCTGAAAGAAGGACTCAGTCTTCAAAGTTAAAGTGTTGTTTTCATTGTCAAGATTAAAATCTCTGTAGTCAGTTTAGGTGGGACTTGGCTGTTGGCTTGCCTGCCGTTTAACCTCTAGGGATTGTGCCCGCTTGCTAAGAGCACTTAATTTTAACCTGCTTACAGAGAAGATAACTGTAACTAATGCATGGTCTCCCCTGCACCATCTAAAGAGAATGTTCATAGTTGAAGTGTTAAATATTTCAAGCCTGAGTTTTAATCCTCATAACTAGTCAGCCAGTGTAAAGCTGCTCTGCCCATCAGGCCTGCACCATTTATGGACTATGGTTACTAGGTACCCAGGTTAAGGTTGAGATTGCAGGGTCTTATACCAAATATGGGGACTGGTACCAGTGTTGGTGATTAATGATATCAGCATTAACTGATTTATTGCAGCCAGTTAGATAGCCAGGGCTCTGGTTATTCTAGAGGTTGGTGGGGAAAGGTGTTCAATATGTGTGATTTAAAATGTTACTGTTAATCTCATTCCAAACCAAATCAAACTAAATGCAAAAAATGTATGTAGCCTAACCTCTATTCCTTTTTTCACCCATCCTAACCGCCCCCATGTAAACACACTTTGTTGTTGTTGTTTTGCAGCTATCATGACCATATTATTGGTATTGAGTCTTAAATGGTAAAATATATCAAATGTGGGGAAATGTTAGTGGGGTATGTTTGGGTGGCTTATGGTGAAAGTGGGTGGGTACAGCATCCCAGAGGGTTGTACCAGGTTAGATCTGACTCACTTAAAGCCATACGCTGGGTGGAGGCACTGAACAAATGTACTGTCTTAGATAAGAACCAGTTTAAAGTACATTTTGGGAACCCAGGCCCCTCAACCTTGTATGGGCACACAAGGCAGGAGTAGCCTTGGAGTAGCAGCGCCTAGGGGTTATAGTTATAATTCCTAATTTTGGTTTTACCTTCACAAATTGCCTACCCCTACATTATTTAAATAATATGGTTGAGTGATCACTGGAACCAAGTGAAGGGCCAACATCTACCTCCTTGATGTTATCCTTGATGTTATTTATTATTACATCTAGGATATTGCCTCCCCTTGTGAGAGTATCAACCAGCTGTGTCAGATTTAGGGAGATGGTAACATCTGATAACTAATTACATATGTAAGAAGTAGCCATCATTTTCTCCCAATTAATTTGAGGAATATTGAGATTCCCAAGATGATTACATCACCTATGTCAGAAAATGGACAAACTGGTCAAGTAAAACTTCTATTCTTATATTGTTTGAATTGTGGGGTCTATAGAAAACACCTAGGATAACTTTATTACCCTTAAAATCAGAGATGGATATTCATAGTAACTCACAAGTGTTTCCAGTATCAGATTCTGATCCAAAGAGATGACAGTCAATACTGTCCTTGACATAGAGGGTGACATTTTCTGTGGCAAAGCAGGAAGGGGTGGTTCAGTGGGGTATCCACATAGTGACCTAATTTACAGGGGCACTAGTAATTTAACTTGTTATAACAAGTTATGCAAAAATAAACAAACAAAACACAAAATCAAACTTTTGCTTTCATTTTCTTTCTTCTAATTCCTATGACCAGGTTATAAACCCAGGAAATTATCTGGAATGGATATGATTAACTGCAGGCACTGCAGAACACTTTTCAGAAGGGCAGTTTTACAGGATTTAGGACACTGTCCTACATGCTGGGCCATTGCAGATCTTAGGGCTCAGCTCCAGACAGCATAGGCAGAGATTGCGAGCCTCAAATTTCATATTCAAGAGGAAATATATTATAAGAACCACCCGCCATTTCCCCAACATCCAACAGAAGCACCTTGGCCACAGAGGGTAGTTGGTCAGGGAGGTTGGCAGATGGTTAGGAGGGGCACTTCGGGTGCCCTATCACTCAGTGCTCTCCAACTTATTGCCTCCACAAACCATATAAAAACTACAAACAGATATCTGCCCCTATCTCCGAAATCAAACAAAGGGGCAGAGGACACTGCAGAGCAAGACACTGCAGCACAGGAGCTAACAAAACAAAACTCACCCAAAACAGGAATCAAAACAAAAAAACAAAAAGGAAATCCAAAAAACTTCTGATCACAGGAGGCTTCATGATTCGGGGAGTTGATACCTATCTCCAGCCAGGCATAATGGTCAGATGTCTCCCAGGGTGCTAAATTGTTCAGGAAGCAGGAGAAAACATTGATGTCCTGGTACACATAAGGACTAAAGATCTCGCCAGCTGGTCAGTTGTGGAGACCAAGCCACACCTGATCAGGCTGGGTGACAAACCATCATCCATTTCATCCAGCATCTCCTTCTCGGAAATCCTGCCAGTCTGGGAGAGGGGGGCAGATGGACAGAAGGTCAGAGAATGGGAGATAGGGGAGCTAAACATGTGGCTCAAGGGCTGGTGCCAGGAAAAGGGACACAAATTTGTAGGGAACTGGCAACAGTTTTTGGAATGAAAGTTCTTTAAATTTGATGGACTGCATCTGACTAGAGAGGGAGTCAGTGCATTGGGGCAGAAGTTTGACGTCTTTGCAGAATAGTTAAACTAGCAAATGGGGAGAGGGGTGCAGCACCCCATACGTCGAATGGGAAGAAACCCTTCCCCCCTCAGCTAGTGGTAAAACAGGAGTTCAGCATGTTTGCAGTTCATTTGCATCACCAGGTAAGGAAAAAGGTCTAGCTTCCCATATGATGCACAGGAGAAACACCAAACCTCGCCCAACAACTAACACACCAAAATCTGGCCAATGGAAAATCATGTACACAAGTGCTTGCAGTCTGGGAAATAAGATCCTTGACCTGCAGGCAATAATGACAGAAGCTAAACTGGACATAGTAACAATTAGCAAGATGTGGTTTACCAGTAAGTACACTTGGGAGACTTCAGTACCTGGCTATGTGCTGTTCAGAAGAGACCGAGGTGCAAAAAGGGGGGGGGGGGGTGGAGTGGCCCTGTATGTCAATAAAAATATCAAAGCTGCAGAAATTCAGAATACACATAAGGAGCCAGAAGAACTGTGGGTCACCCTGGAAACAGGAAATGGGACAGCCATAAGAACTGGGGTTGTCTACAGGCCCACAGACCGTGGTAGGGCAAAGACACATTACTGTTAGAAGATATACAAAACATGACAGCTAAAGGGGAGGTTCTGATAATGTGGGACTTCAACATGCCAGATACAAATTGATCAATACCAGCAGGAACATCTGCCAGAACTAGACACATGGTGGATTCCCTGCAGGGGAAGGGCCTCAAACAACTGGTACAACAACCCACAAGAGACAGGGCTATCCTAGATCTATTACTGACTAACAGGGAAAGGATCACAGATCTCCAGGTAGAAGGTCACCTGGGAGCCAGTGACCATCAAATGGTATGGTTCAATTTGGCCACTACAACTAAATCATCCCATTCCAAGGCAAAAATATGGGACTTCAGAGGAGCTGACTTTGATAAGATGGCCAACAGAGTTAAGCTAGCCCTGGCAAAAAGAAATACAGGTGAGGGGGTAGAGGCAAAGTGGGCAAACATTAAGGATGCAATACTTAAAGCAACATCCCATTGTGTTAGAGAGAAAATGAAGTGCAAAAGAAGAAGGAAACCACTTTGCTTCTCAAAAACAGTAACAGAAAAGGTCAGAGCCAAAAGGCTGGCCTTCAGGAAATATAAGGTAACAGAGCAGGATGAAGATAGGGAGGCATACCAAATTTCCCTAAGGGAAGCAGGGAAGGCAGTAAGACAGGCAAAGGCCCAAACCAAGAAAACACTAGCACAAACAGTAAAAGAAGGTGACAAGACTTTCTATAGATACATTAGTGAAAGGCGAAAGTCCAGAGGGGGTATTGCTAAGATTAAAGGAGATAAGGGGGCATGTGAAGAGGAGGACGATAAAAATGCATCTATCCTAAATATATATTTCTGATCAGTATTTACTGAAGAGAAGGTAGGGCAGGGCCCACAGCTCAGCACCATGGAGACAGGGGGGAGGTAGGTGAGCACTAGTCCCTTCACAAAAGAAAGGGTCTTACAAGAGCTCGATAAGCTCAGGGTGGACAAGGCAATGGGGTCTGATGGCATACATCCCAGGGTACTAAAGGAGCTAAGGGTGGAACTAGCAGAGCCATTATCAGAACTGTTTAGTGAGTCTCTGAGCATAGGAGATGTCCCAGAAGACTGGAGAAGAGCTCATGTGATCCCGCTCCACTAGAGTGGTAGCAGGGAGGAGGCAGGGAACTACAGACCAGTCAGTCTTACCTTAGTAGTGGGCAAGATTATGGAGGCACTCCTTAAGGAAAGGATAGTGCAACACCTGGAATCCATAGGAGCACAGGATACAAGACAGCATGGGTTTACAAAAGGAAGGTCCTGTCAAACTAATCTCATAGATTTCTTTGACTGGGTAACCAGAGTGGTGAACCAAGTGGGAGCAATTGATGTTGCCTACCTTGACTTCAGCAAGGCTTTCAATACTGTTCCACTTAGAAGATTCATTAATAAGCTGGGTAGGCTCAGGGTGGGCCAGAAGTTGGTCAAGCTGGGTGGCAAACTGGTTGACGGGCAGAAAAGAGACAGTGGTGGTAAATGGTATATCATCAGAAGAGATGCAAGTCACTAGTGGGGTACCTCAGGGATCAGTCCTGGGGCCAGTCCTCTTCAATATCTTCATCAGTGACATTGCAGCTGGACTGGAGAGTAAGGTTTGTCTGTTTGCAGATGACACCAAGATCTGCAACAGAGTAGATGATCCAGATGGGGTGGGTAGAATGAGAAGAGATCTGGATAAACTAGCAAAATGGTTGGAAGAGTGGCAACTGGGGTTTAATGCAAAGAAGTGCAAGATCATGCACATAGGGAAGAGAAACCCTGAAGCCACCTATAGGCTGGGAGGGCAGTTGCTGGCAGTCAAAAGGGAAGAAAGAGACTTGGGTGTCATCATCAGCGATGATCTAAAATCATCCAAGCAGACCACTAAAGCAGTAGATAAGGCTTGGGGGATGTTGGGGTGTATTAGTAGGGGTATCACAAGTTGGAAGAGGGAGGTAATAATCCCTCTTTACAAAACACAGGTTAGGCCCCATCTGGAGTACTGCGTGCAGTATTGGAGGCCACACCTTCACAAGGACATTATCCAGATTGAGGCAGTCCAGAGAAGGGCAGCCAAGATGGTGCAGGGACTGCATCTGAAAACATATGAGGACAGATTAACGGAGCTCAATATGTATACCCTAGAGCAAAGGAGGGAGAGAGGTGATATGATCGAAACATTCAAACACCTTAAGGGCATTAACAAGGTAAAAGAGTCTAACATGTTTCAATATAAGAAAAATATCAGAACAAGAGAACACAGCATGAGATTAGAGGGAGGCCTATTAAGGGGTAATGTGAGGAAGTTCTTTTTCACAGAAAGAGTGGTGGGTGCATGGAATGGCCTACCTCAGGAAGTGGTGGAAATGAATGCAGTGCAGGGCTTCAAACAGGCATGAGATAAGCATAAGGGAACAATACAGATGAGTATGAATAGATAGGCCACTGACAGAGCAAAGGCCGATGGTACATTTATAAGGTAGAAAAAGAAATGGGCAGACTGGATGGGCCTTGCGGTCTTTATCTGCCGTCAGCTTGTATGTTTCTATGTTTCTGTAATGGCTGCTAGTTCCATTTTTTTTTTCTATATTTAGGCTTCTTGCATTTAGAAGCATAATATTAAAGCTATTAATATGTTTTTATTTTTTAACTACAGTTCCCTTAACTAACACTAGGTTTATAGGAGTTCTTTGGCATGTCACTTGTCCTCCATTCTTATTCAGTTTAAAGCATTGGTAATTGTGTTGTTGATTCCAATACCTAGTAATTTACTTCCATTATAGTTGAGATGCAACCCATCTCTACCAAACAGGTGAGGTTTCCCATAGAAAGAATCCCACTGCTATAAAAAGGTAAGGCCCATTTCATTTGTACAAGTCCTCAGCCAAGAGTTAATGTTTGTGGCCTCATTCATCTGGTAAGTAACAAATACATAAATAAAAAAATAAAGTTGCCTTCAGTAAAGGCAAAATCTCTGAGAAAATAATATCACACCCTTTCAATTTCAGCTGATTCCCGCGTGAAATATAATCATTTTTAATAATAGAAACAGGGGATCTAGTCACATCATTGACTCCAATGTGAATAACTACCAAAGGGTGCTCCTCTTCACCTCTCAAAATATTCTCTGCCATACCAGTTAGGTCCTTAATTCTAGCCCTTGAAAAGGAGTTTGCCATCCTATTGTGTTTATCAGCTCGACAGATTATCCCATCTATGAATTTAGTGATCAAGTCCCCCAATACAACTATTTTTTCTAGGTTCTACTGAACCTTCTAGTGACTCTTGCAAGATATTACTATTATTAGGGCGTGTCCCTGTATCAGCAACATATTCCTTATTTCGTAGCTATTGGGTATCTACTTGTGGACTCAATGTGTTGGATTCCTGGGTGTTCTGCACAACAGTATCATGCTAGATTTTAATTGTGAAATCTTAATATAAGCATTTGTAATATCCATGCTGGAGCTCTCATCAGTGGCTAAAACTGAAAATCTGTTAGAAGTGGATATTTCCCCACCTAATATCCTCTGTCCCTTTTGAGTCCTTCTACTCTTGCATGCAATACTCCAGTCAGAGTCATCACTTTGAGATTCATCAACTTGATTTTTTATCCCCCCCCACCAGTGTTAAGGGGTTATTAGCAGGGCCACTGGAAAATTGTGGAAAAGGTTACCCCAAATTGCGGAGCGTTTTGTAAAAATTGCAGGAAATTGCGGGGGCTCGACTATAGACCCTGAGTGCTTCACAATAAATCTTTTAATGTTTTCTACAGCATATATTAGTCAGTATAAATTGCTAAATGAATACACTGACACCTGAATATGTTTAAAACATAAAGAAAAGTTTATGTTCCTAAAAAGGATATTAAACTGATGAGCTATCATAAGCGTTGCCTATCTTCCAAAATTTAAAAGCATCTGCCTCATACAATGCCAAATAAATTCTATAAAGTGAACCACAGCAAATCAATATTAAATAAAGCCAGAAGAATTTTTTTTTGTTTCTGGCTGAAGAATAATGTAACCTAATCAACAGCTGTTTACCTTGCTCTGCCAGCTATTCACCCACTTTGGTACAAGAAAATAATAAGCAGATAGAGTGGTGAATAATTGAGTTTTAGTAAAATGTTGTTAAAGTGTTTAATGGTCATAATTTGTACTGTAGGAACTGTACACTATTTTTGAAATCACATATTTAAACTTTAAATCTGGGGGTTATTGGGGCTGGCAGTATAATCTAGAGGTTAGAGTAACTGAAAGAGTTAATGACATCTAGCAGACCTGGGTTTGATTCCCACGGTCTCCACTTGCATATTGTGTGATTCTGAGCAAGTCACTTAATCTACTTGGTGCTCCTGGGTTGTACCTGAAAACAGGCACTTGTGCCTAGTGGGCCTTATGCAGTTACCAAAAAATTTAAAAAAATACCAATATATTTTTACTGCATCATTCAGTAGTTAGGGTACCTTGTAATTTACCTTTGTTTTACTCTAGCTGCTGTGATTTTGTTTAAAGATAAATGTTCAGATACATTTTGTGTTTTATAAGCTTGTTTTTAGACTTTAGTCAGGTTTTTATTGTAATCTCTGCATGTGAGCATTTAGATGGTAGATTGCTAAGAGTGAGATCACTGCTAGCAACTAGCTTATTCAAGTTTAGAATCGTCAGGGCCATCCAAAAATCCTCAGCTGTTCGAATCAAAACTAGTCTGAATTAAAGTATGCTCATAAAGAAAAAGGTGCCCTGCCGCTTACAAAAAGGCTTCATAGTTAGCACCCCATCTAAGTGAATGGGATAATTTGCACCTTTTCTCCCATCTTTTGTTTGTCTATGTGGCAACAAAATATTTTCTGATAGACTGCTTCAACACAAAACAAATGTTATGTGTTTAAGAGTACTTATGCTAGGCCAGTGGATTTTGAAACCAAACAAGACAAGAATTCAAAAGAAATCAGTGTCACATAAAACCCTTAACCGACTTTGCACTGCATTGTTTCGGCCAAAACCAAGTCTGCATGCAAAATTGTCAATATATTTGAAAGTATTTTATTTAAAATGTTAATATTTTTTACACAGTTCAATATAAAAACTCAAAAATTGCAAGAAATTGCGGAACATGTCAGTTTTTACGGAGAATGGTGAAAATTGCGGATTCCTCAAAAAAATTGCCGGTGCAATTTTCCAGTGGCCCTGGTTATTAGCAGGCCCATCAATAGCAGCATTCAGATCAGTAACTGTATTAGACAGGGATGTGCACAATATGGGATTGGGGTCAAGTAAGATTTTCTTTATTCTCAAAAGGTTTATTTCATGTACAAGTGTTATAATTTTGTGCTTTAATGCTTTTATTTTTTTTTTTTACAATGGCCACATACAAATTTCACAAAATCAAGTATTTGCTCAGGGCAGTAGGACTTACATGTATCACATTGTGTGACTATGGATCCATCTGGTAGTGTAACAAAATTTTCTGTAGTCATATTTGTGTAGTCCAAAAGTGTTATTGTTAGAAACCCTTAAAACACAGGTACAGCACTTGTATAGATTTGTGTATACCACCGAATTCAAGATTAAAAACTAAGGGTAATATGGTTTAAAATATCCAAAACTTACTTATAAGTTTGCCCACAATGTAGTAGGTTCCTTCAATACTACAGCCGGTAATGCAAACTCAAATATCTAGTGGGACTGTTTAGTCAGAAACTCCGTGCTCACCCATGGAAACAACTGTCTAATTACAAGAGTCTAGGACCCTCTGTAAACCAATACTAGTAGTCTAATGCCAACAGAGTCTCTCCCATACATCCCTGATGTCCCCAGCGGACACAGCAAACATGTGCAGATGCGCTGGTGTTTGTGCATGTCTCCACGCATGTTGCCATACACTCGGCTCCTCTCAAGCTCACCCTGCTCACTAAGCCTGATCAAACTTATACAGCATGACATGGATGTGGTATTAGGGGTCACAACTCATCCTAGTCTTGCTGGACCCACTAACTGAGGATTACAATTTTAAAAAATAAATTTCCCCACACTAAAAAGCACAGTCTGGACCAATAATCTTAATGGTGGTGCAGGTGTAAAACAAAACCATACTACAGATATTTAGTAGTTCTTGTGGCTGCCAGTGAACTACCTGTCACCTCCACTTCCTCTGTGCAGTTTGCTGACATCCTGGTTACCACAACACAGCTCTTCCTCCACTAAGTTGTACAATGTGCTGGGAAACAGTAATAAAATAAGTCAAGGACTTGGGTTTCCCTGCCTCTCAGTATGGACTGTTGTACAGCACTCCACTTAAGCAAGAATAACAATAATAAAACAGTTTTTCTCAGTTTTCATTTTATGCATCTTGCATTGTTACTTACTAATATGTGGGCTTTACCCACACATATTTTTTCACTCGCATGTTAACTTTTTTTAAGTACTTCTTTCCAGGCAGAAATTTTATAGATGCTTTGTCTTATCAATAAATAAATAAGTTAAATAATGTTCAGTGTGGCACTTAGATTCATTAGCTGCCATTATGTGGATATTTTTGTTGCCTTGCTTTAAGTAATCTGTTGTTTTTTACTTTTTGTTCTCACGATTTATTTGGGTATGTGTTTGGTGCTGGCTTATTATCTCTTACTTTCTTATTTCCATTCTCTTTTAGATACATATGGGGCCCCATATTCAAAAGTCGCAGGCTGCACTATGCAAGTGCTTGTGCCATGCAACTCAACTGCACCAGCAAAAAACAATGGTATATTTAGAAGATGTGGTGTAATATGTGATCGCGCAAGTGTGGCTGAATATCCCAAACATGAGCAATTGCGCAGTGGGAAATGAGTGGCATGGTAGGTGCCTAGAGCCCACTGCAGAGCATACAGAAGTGTATGATTTATAGCCACTTGCGCAGCATGCAGATTTGCAATATTCAGCCAGGATATGCAAATGGTCTTGCTGCACAGTCAGCACCCAAACAGCACATTTGCATCTCATTGCTGAAATGTATTCAGGCCATTTGCATACACAGTTCCAGCACTGCTGTGCATCACCACCATTCCACAAAGGTGTTCAGGAGGTACTGCAGACCAGCAGGCAGGTGAGAATGCATGGTTATGTGTGGGTGGACTGCATTGGCCTGAGTACAATACTACATAAAGGTTTTGAGAGTGTAGGCTGCACACTGCACTGCTGAGGAGTGAGCTGTGAGAGCAGGGCACTACCAAGGCTTGTTTTTCACTTATAATGGGTATGTCATCAGCTGTCAGATTTTAGCTGGTTATAAAGTAATCTATGGATAGAGTCTTTCAAGTCTGACTTGTGCCTCCGGTAATTTTCCTGAAATCCATATTGCTCTGTGCTACAGGGGGTTGAAAAGAGATAGCTGGAGTCTTTGATGGCAGGACCCACCCCCTCTTCCCTCTGGAGGCATGGTAAGCCCCGTGGAAGGCGAATGCTGCATTATAAAGGAATTAAGTGTATGAAGTGTATTAAGTACACCTTCCCAGGTTAAATATTTGACTGAGGCTGCACTTGTTTTCACTTGCTTATCTCCCTGAACTGAACTGTATACCTTTTGTTGATACACTTTTGTCCGTATACTCTTCAGCTCACAAGATAACATTTGAGATAACACTCAAGAGGTGTTTGCATCTGAAAGAGAGCCAGAAAGTTACGATATAGATCAGTTTGGAATGCCTTGTAAAGCTTTAGAGCAATTTATTTAAGAGCCGTTCTCTTTGAGATGCCCCAAAAAGACGTTCTTTTAATTGAGTATTTTTTCTGAACATTTCTGTTGTTTTTGCATTAAGCACAAATATATCCCGCTTTTGTGTGCCATACTGATTGTTTATCACTGATTAGAATTTTGGTTACTATTTGTGTACAGTAGTGTTTTGATAGCATGCTTCTTAAGGGGCTTAGATAAATCAGGGGACAGCCTAGATGGCAGTGTGTTAATTCTTTTTTATATTGTTAATTTCTATTTTGACATTCTTACTCTTTGTATAGTATTCATCTTTTATATTACACTATACAAGTTACTACACAATTCTTCCCATTTTCTAGGCACTTTTAAAATTTTATGCTGGTGTTTAGATTAGCTTAGGCTAACTTTGTCAGTCTGATTAACAATATAACAACTGCTATAAATGAATTCCTATGAGAAAAAGAAGAGCGTGATTTGATATTTTTTTTAATTTAGTTTTTGTTGACAGGGTAAGTGCACTAGACAAATTCTGCCTATTTTCAGGCATGACCCTGGGGAGGGGGATATAGACAAATGCCAACTGACCTTGAACCAGATTAAGCTGTTGGTGGTATTTTTAGTGAATGGGGGGAAATTTGGCCAAGGCACCCTAAAACATAAAAGAAAAGAGGAAAGAATATGTCCTATAACAGAATGTGGACTAGTGGAAGAAGATATGGAACACCTCTTTTTTAAATGTAAACACATTGCAACTTTTCGGAATAAGATTGTAGATTTTTTGGGGATGGATATCCTAAAAAGCATGAGCTATAGTGTACTAGTATATGCACAACTAACAGAAACATGGAAGAAGTGGAATAAAAGCACACTTTATGTGATTTTTGCAGTTTTAAAATGGACAATTTGGCAAGCAAGATGTCAAAGAATTTTGCAAAATAAAATAATAACCATGCAGGATATGCTGTTTAAATTTCAGGGTGCAATATATTGTATATACAAAGGGAATGTGATATTACGGGAGAAAAAAAGGGCAAATGAAATATGGAAAAACAGTGAGTTAATTGGGTGAAGGATTTCTTTATGGTTTGTTTTTTGTCTCATTATTATGATTCATGTTTATTTTCAAAATTGATGTTTTGTTTGTATGTAATTACACAAGTTGGTTTTTGTTTTTAAATAAAAAGAACAGAACTACAGGAAGAAGGAGCTACCAGTATAACTAAAACTTCTCTACTGGGACTAAGAACTAAATCTCTTGTACTGGGACCTTCAATTAAGGGTAAAAAAAAAAAGGAGTTGGTGTGTTTGTCAGCGGTAGTTGAAGTAAATTGTTATCTGTTATCTGTGTTATCTGTGTACTTATCTAGGTGCTTGTCACAGGTGTCAGAAGGGAATTGTTATCTGTGAAATTAACTAAGTGTAGAAAGATTTGCAAAGTAGGGGGAGTGGCTTAGCTAGAAGGAGCCAGGTTAAGACCAGATATAAATACTGCCCTAGATAGCTTCTGCCAGAGGACAGACAGAACTACAGGAGGAAGGAACTACTGGTATAACTAAAACTTCTCTACTGGGACTATATTGCCCTCCTTCCCTCCCCTCCTCCCCCCCCACCCTAAACCAGTTCTACCTTTATAGGCACAGGATTTAACTGACAACAGGAACTTCCTGTTTGGGAGCAGGAAGTGAGTGATCACATAAGCCACCAAAGATTCACCATCCTAGAAGGGCAAGAGTAGCTCTCCACCCCCTTCTAGCTGCTGGAGGTATTACTCTGAGCAAGTAAGGAGACTACTGAGAAATATAGGAACTTCTTGTCTCAGAACAGGAAGATCAGGAGATAAAAGGGTGCAGAGGCAGTAAGTAAGTAGGGAGAGAAAAAAAAGAAATCAACAAACAGAAGAAAGAGTAAGTATTCCAAATAACAGTTAGGGGGCCGGAAAAAAGACATGATAGGAGTTATGCAGTGCAGTGGCTGTGGAGCAGCAGTCTTTCGGGAGATGTTTTGGAGGATGCAGTGTTGTCCCATCTGCAGACACCTCTCTGGGCTGAGGGAGGAGGTTGCTCATCTCCAGGCTGAGTTGGCCAGGATTTGTGGGACCTCCTCTCCCACCCAGGGACCACCAGGGTCACTGTTGTTGCCTCAGAGGTTGCCAAGAAAGAGGAGTGGTTGGACCACAGTGGGCTCAGGGAGGGTGAAGGTGGTGGAACAGAGGCTCATCCCTCCAGTTGTACCTCTCCACAATTTCTATGCCGTTCTGGAAAAGTGTGGTTCCTCTATGGAGGCACCCACAGTGGAGACCAAGGAGGATGCTGGGAACCTCCACAAAGGAGACCCAAAGGAGGGTGGCATGGGACCCCACAGGGGAAGGAAACAACTCCTGGTGGGGGACTCCATTGTTAGGAAGGTAGAACTGGGGGAGGAAGGGGAGAGGGAGGTAAGGTGCCTGCCTGGTGCCATGGCTTGGAGAGAGAGGGAGCGAATCCTCAGGATCGCAGGAGCAGCTTCACAGGAGGAGCTGGATGTCATTGTCCACCTAGGGACAAATGACCTTGCTAAGAAAGGGATCAGAGCAGTGCAAGAAGAATTTGTGGAGACGAGGAGGGGCCTTGAACAGAAATAGCACACACGGTAACCTTCTCCAGGGTGCTGCCTGTCTATGGCGTATGAGGCTAAGGTGCTCCACCATGGATTCAATCAGTGGTTGAAAAACTGGTGCAGAGCTCCAGGATTTGGCTTCATTGGAGACTGGGGTCCACCTGGAGGATGCAGGCCTATACTGACATGATGGTCTGCATCTGTCCAGGAGGGAACCAGGATCCAGAGATAGGTTTAAATACTTCATTGACAAGTATTTAAACTAGCCAAGGGGGAGGCACTGGAAAGGAGCAGGGAAATCCTAGCCCCCTCAAAATATCAGGGTACTAAGTGAGGTAGACACCAACATAGAGATGTCAATAGGGAGAAGCGCAGGGGTAAATGGAGAAAGTGACAAATGCAATAAGGACAGGGATGGGGCAAAAAATGGGTAAGGCCATCAAGAAATGTAGGGTAATGAGTACCATCGCCCATAGTCTGGGCAACAAGCTCCCTGAACTGGTGGCCTTGATGGAAGAGTGATGCCCGGATATTGTAACAGTCACAGAAACATGGCACACAGAGAACTATGACTGGGATGTTAACATACCAGGATACACAACCTACAGGAGAGACATGGAGGGCAGAAGAGGGGGGAGTAGCTCTCTATGTAAAGGAAGGGATAAAAGCAACTGAACAAAAGATCAAACAGGGAGGAGAGGAGGCACTGTGGGTCACCTTAGAGACTGGAAATGGCACCACAATCCGCACAGGGGTTGTATATAGACCCCCATGTCAGGGGGAGGGAGTGGACAAGGATATGATAGAAGGCATACTTAGGATGGCAGAGAAAGGGGAGATACTGTTGATGGGGGACCTTAACATGCCAGATGTTAACTGGAGCACCTTTGCGGCAGCCACATCCAAAAGCAGGGCCATTCTTGATGCCCTTCAGGTGGCATGCCTTGAACAGCTAGTTTTGGAACCCACTCATGAGCGAGCAATCTTAGACCTCATACTCTCAAATGGGGACAGTGAAAGGATCTCAGATCTAGAAGTGGGTAGCCATTTGGGAACAAGTGACCACCAAACAGTGTGGTTCATGATAAACTCTGCTGCAGAGTCAAGCCATACAAAAGTGAGGGTTCTGGACTTCAGGAGGGCTGACTTTGGCAAGATGGGAGAGTGCCTTAGAAAAGCACTAGCAAACAGGCTAGAAGGAGGGGTGGAGCAACAATGGGCAAATATCAAAACTGCCATCACAGAGGCAACAAGTCTTTGTGTGAAGCAAATAAACAAATCAAAACAAAAGAAAAAGCCACTATGGTTCTCAAAAGAGATGGCGGCAAAGGTTAGGGAGAAAAAGATAGCATTTAGGAAGCATAAGGAAACACAGAAGGAGCAGGACAGAGAACTGTACCAGTTAAGGCAGAGGGAAGCAGGGAGGGTAGTCAGAATAGCAAAGGCACAAACTGAGGAAAAGATAGCTAACTTGGTTAAGAAGGGGGATAAAACCTTTTATTGGTACATCAGGGAGCATAGAAAGACAAAAGGAGGGATAGTGAGGCTGAATAGAATGGATGGTGGGTGGGCAGAGAGTGACAGTAATAAAGCAGGGATACTGAATGAATACTTCTGTTCAGTATTCACAAAAGAGGAAGTGGAGGAGGTGCCTAATCCAATTAACAGAAGCACTCTGGAGAGGGGGGTTGATCCCAGTCCTTTCACAGAAGAAAGGGTTCTGAAAGAACTCCTAAAGCTGAAGGTGGACAAAGCAATGGGGCAAGATGGAATTCACCCCAGAATTCTAAAATAAGTGACACCACTGACTACACTTTTTAACAAATCATGGGAGGATGGCGTGGTACCTGAGGACTGGAAGAAGGTGGATGTGATTCCCTTCACAAAAGTGGGACCAAGACGGAGGCAGGAAACTACAGACCTGTCAGTTTGACCTCTGTGGTAGGAAAGTGATGGAATCACTTCTGAAGGAAAAGAATTGTTGAGTACCTAGAGGCCAGTGGGGCAGAGGACCCAAGGCAGCATGGGTTCACAGCGGGAAGGTCATGTCAGACGAATCTAATTGATTTCTTTTACTGGGTGACCAAAGTAGTAGACCAGGGAGGGGCTGTGGACATGGCTTACCTAGACTTTAGCAAGGCATTTGACACAGTCCCACACAAAAGATTAGTAGTCAAATTAACCAACCTGGGAGTGGGTCCCATACGCCATACACTATTACCAGCAGAGGGTAGAAGGATATGAGACCTGGTCCACTATCAAGGTGGCTTTAACATATCCTTACCCAAAGGGTTTACAGAATTAGGGGGTGAATACTGAAAGTACTGCATGAATGGAGCCCATTTGTCCGAGAAGACTCGCATAGATGCCACAGCCAAATAAGTCAGCTTAGAAAAACTAGCCAGGTTGGCCATGGCTACTAATCAAGCAGTAAGTGAGGGTACTTCTGTAGTCCTCCATCTACACAAAAGTAACCATTTGGCTTCCACTGAGGCTTGTACAAGCCATGTCAAATGGGGGCTTGATGGTCTGAGTTCATTGGGTGAAAGCCCCAGGATCCAAAAGCTAGGGGAAGTAGGGACCTCTTGTCCCAATATATGGGACCAACATGTAAGTATTTCAGACCAGAAAGGACGAATAGGGCCACATTGCCACAATATATGAAGTAAGTCTGCTCCTGCCACATTACATCTCCAGCACACATCGTTCGTAAGTAAATTCATTTTCTTTAGTATTACTGGGGTACGGTACCAGAGGTGTCTTATTTTATTTTGGATAAAGAAACTTCTGGGGTCCCCACAGCCTTTTTCTGCTATTAACCAGCTACTTTGCCAGACATCCTTACTAAAGGGAAGGTTCAACATATGCTGCCATCTTGCTTTGGCAGCTAGGGATGGATCTGGTAAGGGTCCCCTCATAAACCTATAAATACGGCCAGCCAGGCCTTTCTGTGATTGTAGCCAGCTATCAAAAGGCAATTTGTTTTGCTTAGCTTTACCATTACTTTGGCATATCACACACATGCGCCCTCTTTTCAGTCAGGATGAATAAACATGTCTCATTTGAAGATATCTTCAAAAATCACTGGGGCCCAAGTTATGTTTCCCTTTCAGAAAAGTAAAACTATCTAGGGTATGGCCATCCCCCATTAGTATATCTTGTAGAGTATTGATCTGCTTCCTCTTCCAGCTCTCCCAGTAAAGGGGTTTCTGGTCAATGGTCCAGCCAGGTTTATTCCATAGAGGGAGGTGTTTCTCCAGGTTCAAACAGGTCTTACTTATGGCCCCCATTTGTTGCCAGGCCTTGTGGGCTGCTTTTATTGTGAGCCAAAAATGAAATTTGGAGGGTTGGGGGTTACGCATAAACCCAACCAGATGGGTCCCATGCACGGCATTCCTCTCTATTGATTCCCATTCTGGTAAGTCAGAAGTAATTGTCTGAAGCAGTCTACTTGTGGCTGCTGCTGAGAAAGCATATGCGTAGAGTTGGAAATGTGGAAGGCACCACCCACCCTTGTTCCACGGGGCTCGGAGTTTGGCTCTACTATACCTCGGGGTTTTATTGTCCCACATGAAAGTCCATATTAGATTGTCCAGTAATTGATACCATTTCTTTGGGATCTCAGTTGGTAGGTGGGATAGTATGTAAAACACTCTCGGAGCAATCATCATTTTAATTGCTGCCACTTTCCCGGGGAGAGAGAGGTTCAACTGTTCCCACCTTTGAGTTTCAACCTTGAGGCTATCTATTAATGGAGAGAAGTTAGTCTCCGGTAGGGAAGACACACTGGCATTTACCCTAATGCCTAGATACTTAATACCCTAACTAAACCCACTGCTGAGATATCTTCGGATTAAAGCTGCTTATTTAGGGGGAGGACTTCTGTTTTACCTTGATTAATCCTGAGGCCTGAGATGCTTGCAAAGGATTGCAATAACTTTACAATGTGTTCTGCACTGGTATGAAAATCGTCAGTTTGAATGAGACAATCGTCAGCATGTAACAGTGCATGATACGACTCAGGGCCTACCCGTATGCCTTTAATATTTGGATGTTCTCTCAGAGCACTAGCCAGGGCTTCTATGACCAGCAAAAACAACATCGGGGAGAGGGGACATCCCTGCCTAGTGCCCCTATGCAATTCGAATGGTTCTGTGAGTGTATTATTAGTTAGCAGTCTGGCCATAGGAGACGTGTAAAGAGTTTTGATCCAGCCCCTGAACATATCCCCAAAGTTATAGTGCTGCAGCATCATATGGAGAAAATCCCACTCTACTGAATTGAAGGCCTTCTCAAAATCTACAGATATAGCGGCTGCTGGAGTTGGGGCTTTCCCTGCCTTCTGTACAAGGGAGATTAAAGATCTAATGTGGTCAGTACTGACATAGCCCTTCACAAAGCCCACTTGGGAAGTGAGAATCAAGCATGGAAGGACTTTCTCCAACCTGGCTGCTAACACCTTTGCTAGAATTTTGGTATCGGCGTTAATCAATGAAATGGGCTTATAGCTGGTAGGCAGGGTGTGGTCTTTACCTTCTTTCAGAAGGACTGTAATAATCGCCTCTCTAAGGGTGGTGGGGAGAATTTCCTGTGCACGAGCTTCTTGTAACATATCCCTCAGGGGGTAAGATACTATCTCTGGTATTACCTTATAAAAATCAACCAAGAACCCATCTCCCCCTGGTGCTTTTTTTGGGGCCATCTTTTGAATTGCCTCCCTTATTTCTTGTATCTCTATGGGCATCTCTAATTGTTCTCTCTGGGTGCCTGTAAGCCTAGGAAGCTTTGTACCTGCCATAAACTCCTCAAATTTGGACTTGTCCCAGGTAGTGTGGGAGCTGTTCAAGGTTTTGTAGAAAGACAGCATAAGTTGGTTAATTACCTCTGGTTTACTATGTTTTTCCCCCCTTATTATCCCGTAATTGGGCTATATGCCTCTCGGCTTGTTGTTTTTTTAGCCGGAATGCTAGGAGTTTCCCAGCTTTTTCTCCCCTGCCCAATATTTATGTTTTAATCTTAATATTTGAAGTTATGCTTTCCTAGACGCTAGCATATTCAATTTCATTTGTAGGGCCAGGAGGTCATGCAGCAGGTCTGGGTTTTGGAGACTAATGGGATCCCTCTTGTACAGGCCTTCTTTCTCTCCCAATCTCCTCTCCAGTTCCCTAGTTTCATTTTCTCTCTGCTTCCTACGGTAGACAGCATAGCTAATAATGCGACCTCTGATCGTGGCTTTAAAAGCCTCCCAAATGGCTGCTGCAGTTGCAGACCCACACGGATTGTCAGAGAAAATGTTTTTTACCTCCCCTTTAAGCCACACTTTAAAGTCTGTCTCTTTCAGCAATAATGGGTCTAGCCTCCAACTAACTGACCTAGTAGTGGGGACAAACTGCCCCATGGCTAATGTCAATGGGACATGGTCTGAGATATACAAGGGGGCTATTGTGACATCCAGTACCTTATTTATAATGTTTGGGGAGATAAATCCAATAGTCTATCCTACTTGCAACTTGTTTAGCTTCAGAGAAATATGTATAGTCCCTCTCAACTGGGTGGGTTACTCTCCATATGTCTGGCAGTTTATGCAGGGATAGCATATCCTTTAAAGCCCTAATAGAGCAAGTGTGTGCATCCAGCTTGAAGTTAGATCTATCCAGGAGGGAGTCCATTGTCAGATTAAAATCCCCCCCCCCAGAAGAATGTCCACTTCCCCTGCCGCCAACTACAATAGATCTTGTGAGAGTTTGTGAAAGAAATCTGGGGTGTCCTCTTTTGGGGCATAAATGTTAGCTAATAATATATTCCCTGTGGGGGTGCATACTTTGGCTAAGACCCATCTCCCCCCTTTATCAGCCCTTTGTTCCTGCAAAGTCCATTTTAAGTTTTTATTGCACAATATAGCTACCCCACCTTTAGTTTTGTTGGCCACACTATGGACCTCCCAGCCCACCCATTCCTGCCTTAGTTTTTGAACTTCCATATGATTTAGCTTAGTTTCCTGTAAGAAGGCTATCTGAGATCTCAGGGCTTTAAGTAGGGCAAGTACTTTCTTACATTTAATGGGCAAGTTCAGGCCCCTCACATTCCAAGAGGTAGCCATCACCATATCTTTACCTGCCATGAGTTATGTCAGTCAGCAAAACCCGAGGCCCCCACCTGATTACCAGGAAACCAAGTAGTCTGTAAACAGGAAGCTTATCCTTCTAATCAACCCTTAATCCCTTCCCCTGTCTGTCCCTTGTAATTTTGCAAACTCCACATAAACTACGGATCAATTCCAATATTGACGCTCTAGTCCCTATAACAACTTTTGTTTTTACCTTTCCACACCATTCTCCTTGCACCACACCTTCGCCTAAGAGGCTCTCCTTATATGACCTGACCATTACAGATGGACATGGTCCGTGATCAAGAGAATCCCTCCTGAGCATGGGGCCCGGTAATTTACCAGAAGCCACAATTTGATTATCATCAGATAGTGTAACCAACTCTGCTACTTGACCCGAAGTAGGGCCCTGTGAACCCCTACTAAACTAACATTGCAGGGAACATCAGATTTTATAGCAGCAATCATTAACCCTTAAAACTGAGAAATTGATAACATGATGAAACAGTTAAGACATTCCGGATCAGAGATAGTTCCCCCTTATAACCACTGGGGGGGGGGATACGCTGTCTCCAGCGGAGTGAACCCTGACAGTGCTGTGGAAAACACAACAAAGAGAAGAAAAAAAAAAAAAAAACTTTGCACTATCTCTCTTCTGCTTATAGAAACCACCTATCCTGGTTCACCAAAACACCATGGCAAACTTTAAGCCATCTGGCATAGGAAGCTGGGTAGGTCCTGAATATTGCCTCCACGCCATAACTGGCCAAAACATAACATTCCTTGGTCGGGTGCCAGCCTACCAGGAAGACCCAGCCCATGTAGGATTACTGGCAAGAGGGAGGGATGGGGAGAATAGCTCAGCCCCTCCACAGCCATTTGAAACCCAGCAAACTGGGCAGGAATAAGAAAAGGTTAGAACCCCTCAGTCATTTTGGCAGTTGTTGTTTCTGTTAACAACTCTCCCTCGCATTCGGCCCAGTCTTTACATTGTGGGGCCCAGTCTGTTAGCAGACTCTGGTCTGTAAGATCTTCTGGTAACGGGCAATCCGAGATCCTTGTGAAATCCAGGGCTTGTGGCACAAGGTCCCTCAAGGGTTCATATCTATTGGACACCTTAACTGGCATAGCTGCTGGGGAGATCATGCTGTCATCTGACAGGATTTGTAATCTCTGGTGGCTCCTTGATCTAGTCTTCTTGGCCATAGATTTTTTACTTGGGGTATCCCTTCCAGGCTTCCTCTAACATCTCCGTTGAACTCTCTGCCAGGCCCCCTCTGGTTCTGTGCCTTTCGGTGCAGTGCTGGTTGCTATATCCATGGATATCGGGGAGTTCTCTCTGTGCTGTTTATTAGTGCTGCTCGAGGGTTGCGGGGATTTGATCATGCTCCTGCTTGATATTTGTATGTTTTGCAGAAAGTGTTCCATGTCTCCAGGGTTGATAAACATGTTGCTAAACATGCTAAACATGTGAAAGACACCATTATTACTGGTCACTCTTTTGTACTTGTTGTTCTTTCCATCACCATAATTAGAGTCACCATTTTTGTTTTGTCCATATTACAGGACACCCTTTCATGCAGGCAAGGTACATTTGCATGTGTGTCATCTCCCAAGCATGTGAGTGGGACAGTGCAGCAGTGGAACATCTATCTTAAAGCATCAGCAGGCATCCATAGATAGCAGGATATTCTGCAGAAGGGACACCTGATGCAAAGTAGGAAATAACACAGTACTGTGTACAGATATACTGAAATAGACAGCATAAGGTTACGTTGGTACAGGTAGTGGGGTAACAACTAGGAGCTAGGAAGTAGTAGACATCAGGAAGGTAGCAACTGCTAGAAAGGTTGAAAAAGAAAAATAGGAGACACCCTATCTCGGGTAGGGTAAAAAATACATTTCAAAATGATAACGGAAGAGGTAGGAATTCAAAAAGATATAGAAAGGAGGCAGGAAAGTGTAGAAAATGTTTAACAGAAAAAACATACAAACAAAAAGGTTAAGAAAGAAAAGATCATGGGAGTAGTGCAGTGCAATGGGAGTGGAGCCACAGTCTTTCAGAAGACACTCTGGAGAATGATGTGCTGCCCATTTTGCACTCACCTTTCTGCTTTGAGGGAAGATGTTGCTAAGCTCTGGGCCAAACTGGCAAGGATGCAGAGAACCTTCTCCCCATCAGGCGCCACCAAGTCTGCCACCACTCCCCCATTGGATGCCTAGGCAGAAGCAGAGTAGTTGGTCCTTGGTGGGCTCTGTGAAGGTTGGGGTGGTGAGCAGGGAACACACTCCTCAGCCTGTACCACAGCACAATTTCTTCACTGTACTGACAGAATAGGGCAGCAGGGAGGAAACACTCGCAGCAGTGGGAAGGGAGGAAGTGGGGGTCCTCAAAAGAGGAGGCCCCAAAGAGGGAAGGAGGAAGAGGCTCCCAGGTGAGGAAGAAGCTGCTGCTGATGGGGGACTGTATCATTAAATGGATAGACTTGGAAGTGAGATGGGGGGAGGGAGAGGGAGGTGAAGTGCCTCCATGGTGCTTTGGCTTGGAGGGATGGAGAGTAGTTCCAGAGGATTGCTAGGGCAGCAGGAGATGTAAGAGGGCTAGATGTCATTTTCTACCTAGGGACAAATGATCTGGCAAGGGATAGGGTGGCAGTAGTGCAGGGTAATGTGAGGGAGATGGGAAGGGGCCTTAAACAAGTAGCATATACTGTGGTGTTTGCCTAGGTGTTACCTGTGTATGGCCGAGGAGAAAAATGGGCACTCTGCACCACTGCTTTTAACAATTGGTTGAAAGCATGGTGCATAGAGGACAGCTTCATCTGCACTGGGGACTGGGGACCAGCCTTGGAGGGTATGAGATTCTATTGGGGAGACAGCCAGCATTGTTTCAGGAGAAGAACCACATTCCTTAGTGGGAGGTTTAAATGCTACTTAGATGAGCATTTAAACTAGCCAGGGACACAGGAATACGGGGGTAGGGACAAGTTGGAAAAAAAGGGGGTTTCATTAAGATAGCAAGAAGAGAGGAGCAAAGGAGACAGGTAACAAATGGGTAACAAGGAAAGAAGGGGATCAGGAGGAGCTTCAGGAAATGGCACAGGTGTGGGGGAGAAAACAGGGAGGCAAGCAAGGGAGGAGTAAAATGTGGAAAGCCATGAGCACCAATGCAAGGAGTCTGGGAAATACAATTTTGGACCTGGAGGCCATCATTGAGGAGGCTAGCCAGAATTTGGTAGCCATAATAGAGACATAGTGCACTGAACACCATAACTGGGATGTGGCCATACAAGGCTACTTTCTGTTTAGGAGAATCAGGTAAGGGAGGAGGGGTTGTGCTATAGGTGAGGAAAGGAAGTAATGCTATAGAAGTGCAGGGCCAGCTGGAGGAAAAGGAAGGTGTGCAGGTGTTGTGGGTCAACCTGGAGACAAGTGCTGGGGCTACTATCCAAACAGGGGTTGTATACAGACTTCAAGCACAGGGAGAAGAGTTGGATAAGGCACTTGATGAAGACATCATCAGGATAGCAAAAAAGAGGGGAGGTGCTGCTAGTTGGTGACTTCAATCTGACAGATGTGGATTGGAGTCTTCCAGTTGCAGCTTCAGCTAGGGGCAGGCCATCCTTGATTCCCTTCAAGGGGCCTTTCTCATTCAGCAAGTCAATGATTCCACTAGGGACAGGTCAGTGCTGGACCTATTGCTTACAAATAGGGACAACACTGCAGATGTCACAGTGGGCAGTCCACTAAGTACCAGTGATCACCATACTCTGTGGTTTAATATTAAGATGGGAGCAGAGGCAAACCATATAAGTATGAGGGTTCTGGACTTCAGGAGGGAGGATTTTAAGGAAATGGAAGACTGCCTTAGAAACTGCCTAGTAGGAGGGAATGCCAGGTAGGTGAAGAGGAACAGTGGTGAAAATAAGTGAGGGCACAATTAAGGCAACTAGCTTCTGTATGAAGGAAGTGAGTAAAAGCAAAAGGAAAAAGAGACCGTTATGAAACTCTAGGGATGTGGCCATGGTGGTGAAGGAAAAAATGGTGGCCTTCAGCATGTATCAGGAAATGCAGAGGGAGGAAGACAAGGAGGTGTGCCAGGTAAAGCAAAGAGAAGTAGGTAAAGCAATGAGGTGAGCAAAGACACAGATAGAGGAAAGGATAACCAAATGAGCAGCAAATGGGGATAAGAATTTCTTTTGGAACATAAGTGAGAAAAGAATAACAAGAGGAGTCCTAATGAGGATAAGAACAGCAGTACAGGGAAATCATGCAGAAGAGGACCAAGAAAAAGCAATCTTCCTGAACAGGTACTTCTGCTCAGTCCTCTTAGTGGAGGGAGGGGTTGACAGACCACCGATGAAGCTGGGAAGGGGCAGTTTAGAACGGATGTGAGGAAGTGCTACTTCACTGAAAGAGCGGTGGATGCCAGGAACAGATTGCCAGAGGAAGTGGTGGAGTCAAAAACAGTAGGGGGCTTCAAGCATGTGTGGGATAGATATGGGGAATATTAGGAAATGGGCATGTGGGGGGGAGGGCCACTAAAGACCAGTTAGGGTCTAACGAGACAGATAGGCAGGGATCATCAAGGCAGACTGGAGGGGGCTAATGATCATTTTCTGCTGACAAATACCATGTTTCTATGTTTTGATGCCTGCACACTAGGGTTCTCAGAACTCACTGAAGTTCTAGGTTCTGGTTCTAGTCCAGAACTTTTGAAACAGCTCTAGGGTTCTCATCTTTTTAGAACGTTTTAGAACTCAGCCCCTGTAGTGAAATGCATGTCATGATATTGTGGACAAAAAGAAATAAAATCTGTTCAATATAATGGGAGAGAGAGATGATTGTGTGTGACTTTAATATGACTACAGCTGGGTTTATCTGTGGTTTCTCCAGTTTGCTAAAGCCAGCAACTTACAGGGGCTAACTGGACCACCCACCCATACGTTGAAAGTGTTCCTGCTGCTGCTACATTAGACTTCCTGAGTGTAAAAAACAGTCAATAAATAGTACATTTATTTACTCAGTTACTGTTTATCCACATCATCATGAAGTATGAAAACAAGCATTTGTCAATGCCGAATGTTTGCTTGCTGGCATTAGCAGTGGAAGTGCAGGAGTTAGACAGATGCAGTACAGAAATGGCAGTGATGTATTGAACTGACGTCAACTCCACCCCCACCTTGCAGAAATAGACAGTTATTGGGGTGTGCCTTTGGGTCGTCACCCATAAGGGTCACGACATTTCACCTCACCCTACCCTGCAGACACTGACAAGTGTCAAGGTGTGCCTTGGGGTGTTCAGGCTTTACACTCACCTCATTCCATAAGGAAATACACTGAAATGGGTGCAGTATAGGAGAATGGTGTGAACTCTGGGGCCAGAGTCGAAGGCGCACCTTGATGCCTATCACTGGCTGCAGGGCGGGAGTGAGGGTGAGGGTGGGGGTGGAATGATGTAAGCATCAATTCTTGTGGGGATTTTTTGTGCCAGATTTTCAATATAGGCATTTTAGGACCTCCGCTCATGAACAGCATTACTGTGATTTTCTTAATCTGATCCGAACAATGATTTCCCACAGCTAACGCGCTATTCTGCGTCAGAAGTGCGAAAACACATTTCTGCCAGGATGTGACAAATGACAGCTGTAATGTTCATAAGGATGTGTGGAAAACTGCTAATGTTGAAAATCTGGAGTGAAAATAGTACAAATTCGTGAAGTTACGAGGGTGCGTAGAAACTGCACAATGCACGCTCGTAACACAGTCATTTTATGGAATTTTGTTACCAAATTTTCAACATAGGCATTTTAGGACCTCTGCTCATGAACAGTGTCACTGTGATTTTCTTAATCTGTCCCAAACACTGATTTTCCACAGCGACTGCACTATTCTGTGCTGGAAATGCGAAAACACATTCCAGCCAGGATGTGAAAAGTGACAACAGCACTGTTCATAAGGAAGTGTGAAAAAATGCCAATGTTGAAAATCTGGAGTGAAAATATTACAAATTTGTGAACTTGCAAGTGTGCTTGGAAACTGTGCAATGCATGCTTGTAACACAGTCATTTCTGAGAATGTTTTCACCAAATTTGCGACATAGGCTTTTTGAGAGTTCACTTCAACCATCACCCCTTCAGCCCCCATGTCAAGTGAGGATCCACTACCGGTGCACGCCTATTCCAGACATTGTCGGCTGGTGAAGCAAGTGGCCATCAAGCTGCCGCAGACCATGCTGCTTTTCCCTTTTTCTCGCAATGGGAGCACGGACATGCAAAGACATCCATGCACTAAGTGTAGGCATCTGCCGTGGTCCCCCTCCACTACTGAGCACCTGCTACTGTAGTTTTTCAGGGCATTCCCAGGGACCACCAGAGCATGGCGTGCACCCACCCCTTTCCCCAGGACTAGGAGAGTTGTCATCGGACGCTCGATCCTAGTCCTCCCCTGCTGACCCCCGATGACCCGGGCTCATTCCCGAACCTGGGTCGCCAGTGTGGAGTGAGGTGTGGCATCCAGCACCTCAACCCTCAGTGCCACTGGCCGGCTTTCTCTTATTGTTTAAACTTAGGATAGATAAAGGTGCAGGAGCACCTGCTTTATAATTCTTGTCTTTATCTGAGCAAGGGAAAAGGCTGAGGTGCAGGAGTGTCTGCTTAGCACTGATAAACTTTCTTTGTTTTCAAACAAATGGAGGGATGAGTAAAGGTGCAGGGAAGCCTGCATTTCAGATAAATATCTTTAGGAGCAGGAGTGCCTGTTCTGCCGTCATAAACTTTCTTTGTTTTCAAACAAATGTAGGGCTGGGTAAAGGTGCAGGGGAGCCTACTTTTCTGTTAAATATCATTAGTCCAAGCAGTGTGCAAAATCAGTGCAGCAGCGCCTGACTGAGAGAATCTCTGGCTTGTTTGTTTTATTTCATCCCAGCAGATCACCTCATCACTGCACTAGTCTATGCACTACACTGACTGAGTGAATATCTTGCTTTTTATTTATTGTTGTCATTTCATCCCAGCAGATTTAGAACAAACACAAGTGCAAGAGCACCACCTCACAGCACTAGGTAGAGGTTCTGCCTTCCCACCCACCGGGATCTTGGTCTATTTGTATTGACCCTGCAAAGGGGCTGACAGCAGTAACTTCCTGTTAGGAAGAAGAAAGGAGTAGAATTGACAGCAGGAACTTCCTGGCAGTAGCAGAAAGGGAGCTTGATTGACAGCAGGAACTTCCTTCATAGTAAAGTGCAAACCCCACTTACAACGGATATAGTAAATTGCCAAGGATGCGGGGCACTCATCTTCATGGATCTTATCTGGGGGGGTGGGCCATTGCCCCATATGTAATAATCTTCATGTGCTCAGAGCTCATCTGGAAGCAGCTTGGAAAGAAATAACAAGGCTGCAACATCAACTGTACTGGTGTTCACCCTTTCCATGTCCACTCCCCCAGAGACCCACCCACCCAGGAGTGTGGAAAATGGTGGGACTAGAAGGGGTAGACTTGTAAGGAAAAACCAAAGACACTCTGTTCAGCTGAATGAAACATCAACTGCAAATCACTTTGCACCACTGGCAAATGTGAAAGATCCAGACTCAAAGAGAGAGAGAACATAGTGGAAGTCAAAAGAACAACAAAGAATGGGGAAATGGCACCTGGTGGCAGCAAGGAGAAGTGGGACAGGAATAAACATAAATAAATACTCATGCTGGGAGAATCAATGATAAGAAGAGTCAAGAGGCACCTTAGAGAAAGGATGCAAACAAATGTCACAGTAAAATGTCTTCCCGGATCCTTAGCTAAGTGCCACACTGAATGTATCAGGATCATAGTGGACAAAGTGAGAGAAGGACTAAGGGTATTAGTTCACCTCAGAACAAATGACTTGACAAATCTGATGGTAGAAGAGACCAAGCAAAACTTTTTTAAGCTGAGTGAAAGGTTGGCTGCTCGATCAACCTCCTTGGCTCTCTCCAAAGTCCTCCCAGTGTGGGGCAAAGGGGAGAGCGCAGACAAGAAAAGAAGCAAGGAGCTGGTAGACTTTAATGCATGGTTGAAAGCATGGTGTCACAAAAATGGCTATCACTTCATTGATGGCTGGGGGGACTTCTGGGAAAGAAAGTTTTTTAAGTACGATAGTCTCCACCTGACCAAGAAGGGGGTGACTGCACTTGGACAGAAATTCGATGTCCATATCGGTTGTGTAATTGAGGGGGGGAGTCTGTCATTAAGAAACCTAACAGTTACAGCAAAAATAATTGGAGCTTAGCCAGCACTCTCCCTCAAACTAGAAACACTCTCTTCCACAATCTGGGAGCAACCAAGGGGAACAAATGGGGGCTCAGTGAGGCTGTAAAGAGAACCGTAAAAACATAAACCTCCAGGTGAGGTCAAAAGTGGGGAGAGTATGTACTATTGCCAACTCATGGAAGGGGATAAGCTTCAACACAAGGTGCCTGGGGAACAAAATGAGCAACCCACAGGCAATAGTGGCAGAATCAAAGGCAGACCTGGTGGCCATCACTGAAACATGGGCAGCAGAGAAAAATGACTGGGGTCTCTCAATCCCGAGATACACTCTCTTTAGGCAGGACAAGAATGGTACCAGCGGGGCAGTAGCACTATGTTCGTGATAGAATAAAAGCAACTACACTTGACACTTACAAAAAGGAAGCAGTAGAGTCCTTATGGGTGCAGCTCAGACAGGCATCAGGTAGGAAACTCTTCACTGGAGTGGTTTACAGACAACCTGGTCAGACAGGGAACAAGGACAAATAACTTCTGGAGGAAATCAGAGGGGTGACACAGAAAGGTGATTCAGTGGTGGTGGGGGATCTGAACATACCCAATGTTGACTCCTCTAGAAATCAAACTATGGTAGAAGCCTTACAAGATTGCCCACTCACCCAAATGGTTATCACCTGAACTAGGATAGATACCATCCTGGACGTGGTCCTCACAACAGTAACCACAACTTTGTTTCGTTTGAGTTATCCCATAGGAATGTAAAATCTCAATCCAGGGAAGAGGTCTTAAATTTTAGGGGAGTAAACATAGAAGAGATGAGTAAAATAGTCAAAGACAAATTAGAGAGACTCCAGGAGAAGTTGGAGACAGAAGACATTTGGGGAATGATTAAACAGGCCATCCTAGAGGCTACCAAACTATGCATCAGGACAGTGTCAAAAAAGAATAGGCGTAAACTACTCTTGTGATTCACTAACCAGGTCAAAAAAGCAGTTAGGAACAAAAGAGAAGCTTTCCACAAGCACAAAAGAAACAAGGGAGACAAGGAATTTGATGAGTTCACACAGAAGAGGAAGGAAGCCAAGAAGGCAGTGAGACTAGCTAAGGTGGAAGCTGAAACTAGGATTGCAGTGGAAATCAAAAAAAGGGAATAAACAATGTTTTTGATATGTTCAAGAAATGAGGGAGAAAAGGGGAGGGATTATTAGACTTAAAGATGTTATCCATGGGTGAGCACCCCTGATTGGTACCCTACCTCGCAGACAGTAATACTTAGGGCGCAGGCCCTTATTGTACAAGCATAAGTGTCAGGATTTGAGTTCTACTGTACTTCTACTAAGAATCATAATGCATTTGCCATCATTCTAATTGTACTACTTGGGAGACACCTCTATTTATACCATTGTATAATTATTAGTTAGACAATACTGACATCTTTAGTTCTAGTGCAGAACAACAAGTACCTATCTAATTATGTGTGTAACCACAAGTGGCCTTCATGAATACAGGTCCTTTGTTTAGTTATCTTGTCTTTCTGCTAGCTCAGCATGCTTTCCCAGGTTAGTAAGAAGTCAGGTTATTTGCCATTATCCAATGATGAGACTTTTATATATCTTTTTGGTAGTTGCATTATCAGGGGTATAAGACCCTTTGCATTGTACCCTTTTCTCTGAGAAGAAGAAACTTGTTGCTCCCTATAGGTAAGAAAGATTGGAGGTGTTCTCCCCGGTGTTTATCACTGTGGTTTGGTTGTAAGCCTGCATTATATACCAGAAATAAATCACTTTATGTGCTGAACACCACCTGTCTGTTGTTTGGTTGTAAGCCTGCTTTATATACCAGAAATAAATAACTTTATGTGCTGGACACCACTTGTGTGTCGTTTCTTCACTTTTGTGCAGTTCCATCAAGAACCTGAGAAAGGTAGTTTTATTATCCAGTTACATTTGGCGACCATGTGCAGGTTATAATGTACAAAGTGAGTATTCCATTTGAGTTCTTTGAACTGAATGTCGAGTAGTGTGATGCATTTCTGCCCACTTGGACCTATTCGAACTTACTGTGGTTGCTTCTTTTACGGACTTGTTCCATCTCGGTTTTGGGCATGACAGACCCACACTGAACCGCTGGTACACTTCCTTTGTGAGTAGCAGCGTACCACCTTGGCTCCACCATTTGTCCACAGGGGACCGGAAAATCGTTGGGTGATGGCGTCAAGGATTTTCTTCCAGTCTTTCGGCTGCTTTGTTTGTTTACCCCTTTGTTTGTTACGCCTGAACTGTGCACAGAACTGAGACTCAACGTCTCTAACTACCTCATCTCCCATGGAGGATCTACTGATTTTGCGCTGGATGCGAGATCAGCTGAAGATCTCTTACTTGCGATCTCTGAACAATATCGCAAGTCCAAGCAAAAAGCCAAGAAATACCACACCAAAGGTCTCTTGGTAGCAGCTTTGCATACAGCCATTGAAAGTTCGCTAGCACACTGTGCCTCTCATGAGTTGCAAAATGATTCTCTAAAAAAAGAGTTGGGATTGCAGGCATCAGAGTTACTGAAAAGAGAACAGAAACTCAAGGAGGAGACGGTCACTTCATGATCATAACAACAGACTGTTGCATTGCCCTGCTCAAGACTCTGAGCATGAATTATGTATGTTAAAAGATGATAATGAAAGGTTAAAATGTGATAAGAAACAGCTATCTTATCGGAATTACATTTTGAGTGATATGAATGAAGGTTTGAGAGAGGATAATGTTGACTTGAAGGAAGAGAATGTGAGATTGATGCATGAGCTAGACAAAGAGCTTAGGGAAAATGTCTAGTTGGGCACCGCATACAGAGTGTTGCAATGTGAGGTTGAGAAAGGTATTGAGCAGAGCACTGCTAAAGTTTGTCACAAGAAATGTAGAGACAAGATGGCGAGAATGCGCCATCAGCTAGATATTCTCGCTGGCCATGTAAAAGTCATGAATGTTTTTCAGTATACACCCATTGACATTACCTCATCAGGTAATGACAACTCTGATTACAAGGACTTGGGGTGCCTCATCACATCTAAGCCCCTGCCCCACAGGGCAGTAGCCTTTACCAGCCATTCACATCCTGCCCCCATGTCACGTTGGAATGCCTTCTGTGCTGCAACATCAAAACAAAACATGGAGAATTGGTAGTACTGTTCCTGACTGGATCCTCTACCTATAATACAGTGACAGAAGCTAAAATAGACTTGCTTCAGTGGGGGATCTTCTCACAGAATGACACCAAGTTTGCATCAAGGGACCTACCTGTGCCTTCCAGGTCTGGCACTCAAGAAAGCCTCATATCAAGATAGGAGACCCCTGTCTCCAGAAATTAATGGACAGAGTTCATTTACTGAGGAATCTGACATTGCAGTCAGACTGAGAACCACACTAAGGTACTGTTCCACTGGGGGGGCGGGGGGTCATCTTTGCCGGGGAGATGGGGTAGAGGGTGGGTAATGGCTCCTTAGTAGGCCTCATGGTTACTATGATAACAAAACCTATAGCCTCTACTATTGATTTGGCTACCAAATGAGGCCAGCAGAGTGCCTTGCTCTCCCCCCTCCCCCAAGCGGCATGGCTCGATGTTACTTCCCCCTTCCGTCCTTCCTGGTGGTGAGAGAGTATTTCGCCTCTCCTATTCCCTGAGGATAACTGGTCTGCATCTCCATAGATGAACAATGATTTGCCCACTCATTATACCAATTAGGATTATTTAGACCCTAACAGGCTTGAAGTCACCAATCACAGTGCAGTTAAGGACACCTGGACTTACAAGGGGGAACAAGAAGTGCGATATTGAGCCTGGGACATCGAGGCCTTGGAGCAGTGGTCTTATAATGTAAAATCCTATACTTCTGTCCAGGGCGGGCAGGGAGGATGGGAAGGATCAAGGCAGTATGTGGAGTTTTGGAGAATCGATCATTTTACACAGATCACGGGACATTACCAGCTTCCACCTTGGACTGAGCTCAATAATCTCACTACCATGGGCCTGGTTGTGGGGGTGAGAGATGGGTCAACCTAGTTCGATCTTTTAGGTATCCTTTTTTTTTTGTCGTAGAGTTTCATTTCACCTAGACATTTGGCCCCCACTTAGTGAGGCATGCTTAGTTTGTCTCTGTGTGCCTCCACTTATAATTCATAGCCCCCTAACCTTTGAATCTTGGGGGAGCTTTAATGTTATTGTTACTGTCGTGCAGGGGTCTCATAATAATACCCTTTTCCCCTCTCCACCAGACCCAGGCCTCACAAGGGAGCTATGCCTGATGTTTTCAGGGCCAGTTTCAGGGTCTATACAATAGGAACAGTAATACTCAGCTTGATGAGCTCTAGATACCCCCTAGAGGCCACAAATCCCAGGTCTATGTTAAGTCAGGAGTCTCACCCCAAGTTCACACTTCCTGACCCAACTTCACATTTTTGTAATTAGACCTCTGAAGGGTTTCGACCTTCTCTTTCTTGTGCGGGTGGGGGGACAGATCTTTTGCCCTCATACTCATGGAAATTTGACATCGTCATAGGATAATGTAACACCCATGTCAATACCATCCCGGGAGCAGCTTTCTTTACTGTTAAGACTGTTCCCAGAGGGGGTGTTCCCTCTCAGATGGGTCTTTATTCACCATTAGTGGGTAGTGGCCCACTTTACTAGGGCAGGGGAATCTCGCTTACCCTGGGATCTGGGTGAGAGACTGTTATGTCTCCCCCAATTGTGGAAGAACAACTGTATATAGTTATCTCCAAAAGGAGACAGGTTAATAGACAAAGTTCCTGGTTGTAGAAACTTGTGTTAAATGTTGTTCAAGTTATGTTAATTTTAAAAAATGGAAGGTGACACAATCTTTAAAAGGAGTTATGATATCCCCTTCATGGTTGGAGGAATTGCTCTCCAGAAGGCTACTATTTATGAAGCTATCACTCGATTCGGAACTGCTGGATATGGTCTGATAGGACCACTGGATGCAGGGTGGGATGCAGGAATTACAATTTTCATTGGATTTTTCTGTCCTCTGGGGATACAGCAATCTTCTAGACACATAACCATACTACCTCCTCAATGGGACAATTTTAATGTACCAGTAAAAAATTTTTCCCAGAATGTGAATGGCTTGCATTCTCCTGTAAAACGATACAAGATCATGCAACACTTGGGAAATCAGAAGGCAGATTTGTGTTTTTTACAGGAATCCCACCTCTCAGTAACTGAGCACTCCAAGCTGCATTGGGGAGGCAGATATGTGTGATAGCATCCTCTCACCAAAGGGGTCGCAAGAGGAGAACAGCTATTTTAATCCCAACCTCAACTCCACTAGAAATACAGGATTCCTACCTAGACCCACAGGGTAGATACATGATCCTTATAGGGTCACTCTATTCTCAAACAGTGACTCTGGTTAATACGTATGTTCCCCCACAAACATCACTTACAGTAGTTCGGACCTTCTTACAGTGTGTGATGGAGAGGCTCAGGGGGTCCTGATTATGGGCAGGGATTTTAATATCCCCTTTCATCCACATCTTGATTCTTCTAACCAGAACCTGAGCAGGCTTTCTAGGGCTGCTAAATATTTAAAAGGGAATTTTACTTTTTTGGGTATTGAGGATGCCTGGCGGAGATTTTTTCCATCAGTTCCAGGATATACTTTTTTCTCAGGGAGACACGACACTTACTCTAGGCTGGATTATTTTTTTATTACAGGGGAACATCTCACATTGATACAAGATATACTATTTGAACCAAGGGTACTATCTGATCATCATCCCATAATTCTGAAAATTGATCTGGGTAAACAAAAGAAATTCAGGCTCTGGCGATTCAATGCATCCCCCCTCCAGAATCAAGAATTCCAGGACCATTTTAGGAAGCGCATCCCACAAGTAATCCAAGATAATTCAACCCCTGAAGTTTCCCTCCTAATTCAATGGGATGCTTCAAAAGCAGTTATCCAGGGGAAATCTTGGAATATGCCTCCCTCAAACAAAAGAAAATGAGCGCCAGGTTTAATTTTTTAACAGATCATCTAGCTTCATACAAACTCTTATATAGGGAGGGTGACATAGCTCTCCAGTGCTGTATCAGAAGTCTAAAACAAGAAATACAACAAATCTTGGATTATAGAACTCTTCAGAGCCTGAATTATTTAAGACAATATAATTATGAAGGGGAGTCAAAGGAGCTAAGGTTTTGGTTCGGAAACTTAGAGCTAACAAACAAGCCTCGACTATTTTAAAAATAAGATCCAATACTTCTGGTACAACCACTGACAAGGAAGAACAAATTAGTCAAGTTTTCACACAATTTTATGAAACCTTACATGAAGCCCCCCACATACCCCAGACTCAAACTGCGGCAATGCATGCCTTTATAGACAAGCTCCACCTTCCCAAGCTGTCAGAGCAACAAACCAATATACTGGAGTGACCAATAAGACCAGGAGAGATACTTCAACAGGTTAAATATTTAAAACCCCTGAAATGCCCTGGCCCAGATGGTTTTAGTCCGGAGTGGTGTAAGACCCTTGCGCCACAGCTGCTTCCCAGTTTTTTACCAGCCTGTCAGGCTGTGGCAGAGGGGAAAACCCCACCACCATCTTGGAGTTATGCTGTTCTTTCTCCTCTACTTAAGCCTGAGAAAGATCCCACCCTTCCATCGTCTTATTGTCCCATTTCTATTTTGAATGTAGACTACAAAATATTTATGGCCGTATGGGCCAAACGGTAGGAACCCTTACCTTTACAGCTAATACATAGGGACAAATTGAGTTTCATTAAAAAATAGGAGTACATCAGATAATATATGCTTAGTCATGCTTCTCTTGGAGTATATCCATGCCAGAAAGATCCCCTCCGCCATAGTAAGTTTAGATGCTAATAAGGCATTCGATAAGTTGGGATGAGAATTTTTGTGGGCCATCTTCTCCAAATTCTCCTTCCCAGATTCATTCCTTTCCTGCCTGCAACACATATATATTTTCACCCAAGGCCTATATTCGAGTTAACAGATCCTTGTCTCAACCAATACCTATACATAAGGGCACAAGACAGGGAAGCCCTCTAACCCCACTACTATTCTCCCTTTACATTGAGCCTTTGGCCAAATTCATCCAAAGCAATGCTCAGATTGAGGGATTCCCAGTGGGTCAGAGAGACCATAAGGTGGTTTTGTTTGCTGATGACATTCTGGTGATGGCCCTCTCTCCAGAGACCTCACTCTCTGCATTGTAGAAAACCCTGGAACACTTTACTGCTGTCTCGAGATTTTAGCTCAACATAGCTAAAACAGATCTTCTCTCATTATTCTTTACCCCATCTTCAACTCTTAAGAATAAATATCCAATAAAGTGGTACCAAACAAAATTTAAATACTTGGGAATCCACATTCCAAGAAATTTAGATAACCTAGAGTTGTTAAACTATGAACCCCTATCTATTCAGATCCAGTCTGATTTGGCGTGCTGGTCTAAATTACCACTAAACTTCTTCCAAAGACTCAATCAATCAATCAATCATTATTTATTTATAAAATAGAGCTATTCCAAAACCATGGCGCTAGTACAAATTATAAAATCAGTAGAATCGAAACCATTCATATGATAATATTACCCAAACTTTTGTATTTATTTCAAAATATCCCTTCCTTCCCATCTAAATTTTATTTCCAGTCATGGGATAAAATTATATCGAATTTTATTTGGAATGACCAGTGGCCGAGAATCAGGATGTCTCTACTACAGCTCCCGCTTTCTCTCAGTGGAGCCAACCTACCTAATTTGAAATTCTATGCATTGGCAGCCTTCTTTAAAATATTATCTCTATGGTTGTCCCCAACATATGAGGTGCCCTGGAAAGACCTGGAATTTGCAATAAATGATTTATATGATATTACCAAGGTAAGCCTCTCCATGGCAGCCAAGATACCACCTATGCAGGATTACACACCTTTTACAGACCAAATTTTGAAACTATGGTATAAGTTAAAAACACATAAAGACTTTGGGGCACTTTTCTTCTTTTACACACACATTTTGGGGGACGACAGATTTTCTTCCGCCAATTACAGATCATACTTTTTCAAAATGGAGGAGAGTGGGTCTCCAATTTTTTAAGCAATGCTGTCTCTGACAGGCATCATCCCATTTGAAACCCTCAAAATAACTTATGATTTATCAGATACTGACTTTTACAGACATACCCAGATTAAAAATTATATATTGTTCCAGAGAGAGGTAACCTCAAAGTTATCAGATCCCATTCCAATGGCATGGAGATATCTTGAGGATCATATTAATGGGCATATGTGGGGTTATCAAGTGGTACATTTATACAAAATTCTCAGGGAAGGGACGGACGATTCATCGCTTACAATTTTAAACAGCTGGTGTAAAGATTTAGAATTAGACATTTCAGAGCAGGATTGGTTACGAGCATCTCCCTTGGCATGTAAAGTAACCCATTCTATTAAATGGCATGAATTTGCCTGGAAATGTCGCAGTCATTTTTTTTGTTCACCAGCAATTCTTACTAAATACCTACCTGCCCACTATGGCAGATGTTGGCAGAGATGCCCATGCCCATACGCTGACCTCACTCATGTCTTTTGGGCGTGCCTTCAGTTAACACCATATTGGTGTATACTGCAGCAGGAGTTCTCGGATTGTTTGCAGAAGGTGGTGGAATTTACAGCCAAAATTTTTCTCTCATCTATATTTCCTCCTCATAGACTTTCCTGGCATTGAACCCTACTACCTATTTATATTTTAGCTGCAAAGAAGGCTATCACCAGACAATGGAGATCTACTATTATTCCTACTTTAGGAGATTGGAGGGGGGTGGTTTCAAATATCTATTACATGGAATCCCTCATAGAAATATAGAAACATAGACTTTGATGGCAGATAAGGACTGCTTGGCCCACCTAGTCTGCACATTTCCCTACCTAGAGGATAAGCTGCAGATCCTATTTAACCAACAGCCTATTTCTTCCTACCCCCCACAAAAATTGCCTTATGTCTGTCCCATGCATTCTTGAATTCTCCCACAGTTTTAGACCCCACAACCTCCTCAGGAAGGCTGTTCCATTTGTCCACCACCCTGTCTGTGAAAAAATACTTCCTCACATTGCCCCTGAGCCATCCCCCCTCTATCTTCAAATTGTGTCCCCTTGTTCTTGCACATCTCTTTTTCTGAAAGATGCTACTCATGGCCAAACTCCACAATAAATACCCAGTGTTTGAGGTGTTGTGGAGACCCTGGGTGATGTACCTGTCCAGACATGATCCGGACTTTATCCCCTGAGCCTCTCCATAAAATAGTGATTCTCTTCACATTGGGGGAGACTGGACCTGGGGATGGCTTTGAATGCAGCCCTCACTTCTGCAACAAGTATTCTATTCCATGGAGGAACATGTTCTAGATGGAATTTATGAGGGGTTGAATACCTGCTGAGTTAACAATTCAGTAATTCTATAAAGAATTACACGTACACAGGAAAGAGTAAATTGGTATTTTATTGTTAAACGGAGTAAACCAAGAAAAATGATTATTGTAATAATTGTACCTGAAGATGACTGTATAGCATGTACCTGTCACCTTTACTTAATAAAAAGAAATAAAAAAAAATATGGAGGCTCCATGTTACGGGAGGCTGACCACCTCCAAGTAGGAGCCCGCTTCCACTGGCTCCCCTTTCCCAGGAAGGCAGTGCAGAAGTGGAATGCACTATACAGGATGTCTTGACTAGACTATCCACCCTTGAGGGAAGCTCCTTCATGCAGGAGCAGATAGGACGCATGTTTGAAAATGCTGTAACCCAGGAGAATGCATTCAAGGCAGTCACTGATGCGGCAGTGGAAGCTGCCCTTCATGGTGCTTTGGGTCATGAGGAATTGAACACTGCTCCCCGCTCACCCACTTCCAATCCCTTACAGGTCGCTCATTCTGTTCAGCAAATTGCCCAAGGCATCGAACAGATGGGCCCAACTGACAACCTCAGCTGTCATTTGGAGAAGGTGTGCTCCTTCTGTGAGAAGCTTTCTCTCCAACCTGAGTACCAGGTCCAAGTCCTGAGATAAACCATCGAGCCTACACTCTGGGCTAAACTCCCAGGGGCTGTCTGCAATTGCGTGATGCTCGACTACAATGATATGGCACAGGCACTCCTTCCTGCCAACTCCCCAGGTATTATTGGAGCCCATTTGGCCTACAAGGTCAAGCAAAATGTGAAGGAAAGCCCATTGGCTTACCATCAATAATTGTGGCTTGCCTGTGAGGCTGGTAAAAGCCTAGCGGGTGAGAATGCTAACAAGAACCAAATTGAGTACAAGGATTTGTACATCCAGAACATGACTCCGGCTCTCTGGGAGAAAGCTGAACTCAATGTTTACCCGCAGACCGACACCTTTGAGGAAATCCTCACCAAGATGGAGAGGGCCTTCCAGGTCTACCTCCGTAACCTAGCTTCTGGCAAAAACACCAACAAGGCTGCTGCCATCCAAAATCCAACAGCCCAGGCCAACCCAGCCCAAGTCATCATAGTGAGCTCTGCCTCAGCCCACTATATAGTGGAAGGCAACAACAATAAGCAGGAAGCCCCTTCTGACGACTGACAGTCACACAAGGGGGGGACTGGAACTATAAGAATAACTGGAACAATAACAACTACAATAGGAATGGACAATCAAATTCTGATGGCAAGTACCATAATGGGCCTAGCTATTGGAACCTAAAGGATGAAAAAAATGAGACCCTCTGCAAACAACTAGAGGAGGCCCATGCTGCAAAGGAGGCCGCATCCAAACGTTCTGTGGCAGCCTGGCACCAGCTAGTAATGGCACCAACCCTTTCTGGTCTTCGGTTACTGAACAACTGGGCAGCCAAGAAAAAAAACCTTTCATGTCATCGGGCACTGGCCAGGCCGATGTGGTGATTCGGGAACTCCCAATTGAACAGTTCAGGATTGTAGCTCTGATGTCAAAGGAACAATACTCATGTCCTATAAACTGCAATAGGGAGGCCCAACCAGCCACCCTAGGCCTCAGGTCACAGAAACGAGAGGATGAAGAAGAAGCAGGGAGCAGTACTGATTGATAATTACAGGCCCCAGACTGGATTGTGAGTGACCTGCTTGTCAACACAAACAGATGACCTTCTGTAAGGGTCACAGTTGGGGGCCACCAACTGGACATGCTTCTAGATACAGGTGCGTCTATGTCTGTTGTCCATGATGAGAACCCAAACATGTCTGCCTGTTCTACTGGCTGGAAGACCAGTGCACAAGGTGTAGATGGCACCCAACAGCAAACATTGATTTGTGTCTGCCTGTGCAGGTAGACCATCTCAAAACAAATTTTGTTTTTGACCTTATGGTATTACGTCATCAATCCAGCATATTGGGAATTGATTTTCTTGCACAGCATGGCTGTGTGGTGGACCTAGCTAACATTGCTACAGATCAAAGGACAATGTCATGCTGTCACCATACCAGACTCCCATGCGGTGGCAGCCATCTCCCATAACAACAAAGAGTATGATGTCATGGATCTGTTTCAAAGTTATGACTTGTTTCCTAAACTACAACTATTGCTACAGGAACATATTGATGTGTTTTCTACCAACAAGCATGATTGTGGTAGGATGCACACTACCATTGAGATCACATGACCTAATTCTGTGAGGCAGAAGCAGTACCCATTTCCTGCTGAAGCCTTACCCTCAATGAGGGAAACCATCCAATCACTGCTACAACAAGGAGTGATTAGGACTTGTGTTTCTACTGTGAATTCACCCATTTGGCCTGTGAAAAAGACAAATGGAGCTTGGAGATTTACAATAGACTACAGGTAGCTTAACCAAGTTACCCTCAGCTGTGCCCCAACTGTGGCACCAGCCTCTGATGTGCTCAAGCTGTTGACAAATGATAAAAAGTGGTTTTCAGCTCTTGACATCTCTAATGGGTTTTGGTCACTCCCATTAGCACAGGAAAGCCAATGCAAATTTGCTTTTACCTTTGATGGGCACCAGTACACCTGGACCTATCTGACCCAGGGCTTTCACAGCAGCCCTTCCCTCTTCCATTTCTACATGATGGATGCTCTGCAGGGGTTCTTCATGCCCCAGTGTCTCCTGCAGTATGTGGATGATTTGCTTTTGTCAACTTCCACCAAAGAAGAACACCTGACCCTTTTGGATGAACTGCTGACTCTTCTCAGGAGAGCAGGCCTCAAGTGTAACCCCTCTAAAGCACAGCTGTGTCAGAAGGAGGTTATGTTCCTTGGCCTATGCATCACAGACCAAAGCCAAAGCCCAGCTGTCAAAAATATCCAGTGCTGAAAAGATCTGCCACTTCCCACTAGCGTGGCAACACTCCGACGCTTTTTGGGAATGGTAAACTACTCCAGGGATTTTATTCCTGATTTTGCCTTGATGGCTGCTCCCCTGTATGCACTGCTGAAAAAGGATGTCCCATGGACATGGGGCCCCACACACACTGAAGCTGTGACCCAGATCAAACAGGTCTTGGCCTCAGCCCCAGCACTGATCAACCCAAATCCAAAATTACCTTTCCATTTTGAAACTGCCACCTCTGATGTGGCCATGTCTGCAGTGCTGGCACAAAAGTACAATGGATACTACAGGCCCATTGCCTATGCATCTCAGATGCTGTCCCCAGTTGAGGAGGAAATACAGTATCTGTGAAAGGACACTCTTGGCAACCTTTTGGGCTGTCAAACACTTTCTCTACATTATTGGGTATGCTCCCATCATTTTTCATACCTGTCACACTCCAAATAATTTTTTGCTTTCCGACAAAGTAAAAGATGGATCAGTCTGTAACACCAGATTCACCCACTGGTCTTTGCTTTTACAAGATAGAGACATCAAGGTACTGCCTGCCAAAATGCCATCAATCCTGGCCCATGGCCTACTGTACACAGGTAAGCCCAATGACTGTGACCTCCAACCAGCTGACCTATCGGACCCAGGACCCTTTCTGCTAGCTACACCTGAGGTCCTGGAAGACACAACAATGTTCCACATCTTCACAGATGGCTCTGCTTTGTGTGTGGAGGGAGAACAGGTAGCAGGGCTTGGAGTGCTCATTAGGGATCATGAGGGTGATTTCAGGCATTATCTCTTCACAGTATGCCAAACTGGCTGCTGTGGCCTGTGCATTGGAGATCATGCCACATGGTGACATGGGTGCCATCATCTTTGAGGACTCCAATTGGGTATTCTCATCCCTAACTGAGCTCTTTCCATTCTGGCAAAAGAACAACTTTACCTCATCTGATGGTGCTCCTGTCAAGTAAAGGGAACTGTTTATGTATATACACAGCCTGACACAAATGTTCACTCACAAGTTGTACATTCACAAGGTAAAGGCTCACTGCAAATCTGACCCTTACCATGAATTCAATGAATGAGCGGACTCGCTTGCCAAAGCAGGCACTTGAGGGGGGGAAGACATGGGAAATGACTCACCCACATTGAATAGCAGCAATTGTGACATCTATAATTGCTGCCACCAAGAAACCAGTACCAGAACCCCCACTGGATCTTTCTGCTGCACAGAAAGCAGATCCAGAGATCAGAGATGTCTTCAAATTCCTAGATAAGGGAACTGAACGGCCACTGCCTGTTGGTAGTCCCTACAAAAGACACTCGGAAAATTTACATCTGTCCAGTGATCAGAAACTCATCTGGTATCACAAACAGGATACAGGTGACAAATTGTGGGTTACACCACAATCTGTGCAAATCAGATTCATCTATATGGTTCATGACACTCCCACTGGTGGACACCAGGGTACAGAAAATACCCTCCAGAGACTCAAGACAGTCGTGTGGTGGCCTGGCATGGCCAAGGACATGGAAGACTATGTGGACAACTGCATAGTGTGCACTCAGAACAATCCCATTACAGTGAAGAAAAATGCCAAGTTACTGCCCTGAAGACAGTCTGGACCATGGAATGCAATACAGATCAATTTCATTGGCCCTCTTACTAACTCCAGTAAGAACAACAAGTATGCACTTGTTGTCACAGATTTGTTCTCCAAGTGGGTAGAGGCATTTCCCACTAAGAACAACACAGCAAAGACAACTGCCAAGATCCTGGTGGATCAATTGTTCTCCAGGTGGGGGTCTACCTCTAAAGGTAGACTCAGACCAGGGAACCAGCTTTACAGCTGAACTGATGCAACAGACACTCCAGCTTCTTGGAGATGATGAGAAATTCCACATTCCTTACCATCTTCAATCATCAGGTCAGGTAGAAAGAGCTAACAGATGCATAAAACAGATGTTATGCAAATTCATTGATTATAATCCCAAGGACTGGGATTCCCTCTTGCCATTATTACTGATGGCAATTAGAGGCACGCCTGCAGCAACTACTCAGTGTACACCCTATGAGGTCATGACTGGTAGAGCCATGAGACTACTTGAGCACCTGTTAATTGATCTCCACATCCCTACTGCAGATAGAGTATCTGTAGACAAGTACAGTATGTGGAAAAGCTTCATGATGACATCATGAAGACACACCTGTTCGCTGCCAAGCAAATGGGCAAGGCTCAACAACAAGCTAAAGCTCATTTTGACAAGCATGTCAAAGAAGTCAACTGGCAAGTTAGAGAACAAGTAATGCTTCTCCAATACAGATAATCCACACACTCATTTGCCAGTAAATGGGAAGGTCCCTATCCCATTGTCAACAAGCTCAGCCCTGCTGTATATCAGGTCAGAGTAAAGCAGCAAAAAAAGACTGCTGACAAGTGGTTCCATGCTAACCAACTTAAACTACATAAAGGTGACTAAAACTTGCTTTTCCTAACCCCATAGGGTGGAATAGTACTTTCAGCTAACTAATCCTTTCCTATTTCTTTCAGATATTGGCAAGATGGCTATCTTGCACCATCTTCTCCTACTGGTGGGACTACTGCCTCTAACCACTATAGCACCCCCACTCAAACCCCCACAGACTTACAAGGACCAATTGGATCACTTGCTTGGTCAAATGGAACATTCAACTCCCATGGGTGTTTGGATTTATATCCCAAACAAAAACATTAAAGTTACTCAAGGCAAAGACACCTTTCTGGATGCTGTAGTTGTTGCCCTGCATAAATCTTCACTTTCCATTTAATCTGATGCAATGGGCTACACAATCCCTGTAGATCACCTGGCCAAAGGTACATTCCATAGCTGGCCTAACACTGACATATCTCAAAATGGTACTCTCTCTATTAGACAGGCTTCTCCATGATACACTGGTCAGTATAATCTTTCTGCACTCATAGATCCTGCCTTTTGTGAGCGATTCCCTTCACAGGAGGCCACTGACTTCTGTCTTCAAAACTATGCTGTATCCTCTACTCTCTACCTCTCTGTAGTCCCACCCAGTCAGGAAGAACTGCTTGCCTGTCCTCATATGGAGGATGGCCCTTCTAGTGGTTTGACCGCCACATCACTCCCAGGAGCTCTGATAAACAATGTGCAATTTATGCATGTCCAGGTTATTTTCAGTTTATCACATTGGAATATGGCTGAATTTGGTTTATGTCAACAAACTAATACTTCTAAGTTTCACAGTATAATGCTTACTGATCTTGTAGCTGCTTGCCAAACATGCACAAATAATCCTACTGGTGGACCTCACACCACCAACCATGTTGGTGTCTTTAGACCTGCCCATAAATATGCTAAACCCAGACCAAAATGCACCAAGTGGGACACAGCCTCAGACATCGCTGGTGCAGTCGGTTCTGTCTCTGGTATAACTGGAGTAGCCGGCACTGTTACTGGCCTTTTTGGCTCAGGAATATCAATTTGTAATAGAGCAGATATTGCATCCATTAAGGTACAGACCATATGGTTTGATGGGACCTTGAGGGAGATGCTGTGACAAGGATGAAGACTGGAGCATTGCTGGTGGAGCTCTGCCCTTGATAAAGACCATCTTAGATTGATGGAGTATTATCAAGTCTATAATTCCGCAATCTCTCCTAAGAAGGCAGCGTTCCTGTCCGGGGAGATTGTGGCTGCTCAGAACAGACCAGCTCAGTTCTTTCAAACTGTAGACAGACTGTGCAACCCAGCCTGCCTGCAGGTTCGAAGAGACTTTTCACAAGTAGAGTGTGAAGAGCTTGTTCGCTTCTTTGTGGCTAAGGTGGCTGACATCAGGGCGGTACTCCAACCTGCACCCTCTATGGGAGAAGCTATGGATTTGCACCCAATCAATGACCCTAGGCTCTCCTGGAGTTCCATTGACCAGCAGGAGTTCATTGATGTCATGCGGATTGTCCACGGTATGAGCCCTACATGTTGTAGTTTGGATCCGGGCCCAACTTCCCTGATAAAGGGTTATTGTGATACTATCCTAGCATGGATAGTCTGGTGCTCCTTGGAGATGGGTGAGTTTCCTAGCTCCCTGAAAGAGGCGGTGGTAAAACCCCTACTGAAGAAAGCTTCTTTGGACCCAGACTGCCATGCCAACTACAGGCCGATCTCTAACCTTGCCTTTGTGGGCAAGGTGATTGAGAAAGTAGTGGTCACACAGCTGGAGAACCATTTGACCATCCATGACATCTATGAACCACTCCAGTCTGGTTTTCAAAAGAGACATAGTGCCGAGACTGCGTTGATTCAGGTGCCCAATTATCTCCTGATGGCTGAAGATCGAAAGAACCGTTCCATTTTGGTTCTTCTCAATCTCTCTTCAGTGTTTGACACTGTGGACCATGGGGTACTTCTTGAATGCCTAAGGTTCATTTGTAGCCTGTCTAGTACAGTCCTCAAGTGGTTTAGATCTTTCCTCACTGGCAGAACTCAGAGGGTGGTGTCGGGAATTAATTCTTCCAGCCCAGTTTCTCTGTCATGTGGGGTTCCTCAGGGTTCAGTGTTGTCCCCCATGTTGTTTGCTGTGTACATGCTGCCCCTCGGAGACATTGTAAGAAGGTATGTGCTAAGGTTTCCCTACTATGCTGATGATACCCAGCTCCACCTATCGTTTGCATCCAACCAGGATAGAGCTCTCTCGATAATCAACAACTGCTTCACTGAAATCCAGAACTGAATAATTTGAGCTGGTTGAGGTTGAACTCGGAGAAGACAGAGGTGATGGTGGTGGACCCGGGTCACCGGATAGAGGAGATTGGAGCTGGTTTGCTTTCGAGATTATTTCTGGGTGGCACCCAGCTCCCTATCTCTGAATGGATGCAGAACCTGGTGGTGATTTTTGATGATGGACTGACACTGCAATCGCAGGTGTCGGCAGTCATCAAATCATTCTTTTACCATCTGAGGAACATCTCCAGGATTAAGCATCTAGTTCCATCTGGTGATCTGCCTACATTGGTCCATGCCTTTGTGACCTCACACCTTGATTATTGCAACTCCCTGTATCTAGAGCTACCAAGGATTGATATCTGCCACCTGCAGCTCGTGCAGAACGCAGTAGCCAGGTTATTGATGGGTACTCCTCATACCTGTCATATTTTTCTGGTGCTGCGTGAACTGCACTGGCTGCCAATACAGTGGCGGATCACCTTTAAAGTCAGTCTTTTGACTAATAAAGCCCTACACAGACTGGGCCCAGACTACTTGAAAGAGCTACTGGTACCTTACTGCCCTAGGCGATCACTCCATTCAGTGGACAAGGGGTTGTTAGAGATTCCAAGGGTTTCTCTTAAATTTTGGGACCCATGCTTATATGTATGCGGCCCCAGCCCTTTGGAATTCTCTACCCTGCCCGCTTCGGGAGTGCACGTCTGTGGAGGAATTTAAACAGGCCTTAAAGACCCACTTATGGTATCAAGCATATCCCAGCTGATGATATTTTATTAGATTTTATAAACTGAATATTTATTGTATTTGTGTTTTATATTATTGTTTTTATGTAAGCTTGCTGTGATGGTGCCTTGGTTTTAGAAAGGCACAATATAAATAAAGTATATTATATTATTATTAAGTTCCAGCAAACACTTGGCAATGATGTTATGCCCCTTATCTTGCAAGGTGTTAATTCTCTTAGTGAGGAAGAATGTTATATGTGTGTAATATGAAGGAGATTGCTCAAGGGTTCAATGATACGAGATAGAAACTTAATTTTCTTATTTTTCAGAATAACCATGAGGCAGACAAGCAATATATTGGGCATGAAATTCTATGTTTTGCTTATGGCGCTTATGTTATTTCTACTGTTAACAGTCTCTTCAGGGACTTGGAATCAGGCAAAATTCCAGATGTTATACATGATCTGATTGGGTAAATGGTATTTCCCACATTGCACAAACACAGGTTGCATTTCTATGTGTTTAAAGAATACTCTTAACATTTCTATGTCTACAGGGTGTAATATTGGTTATGTTTCCAGGTTTCCTAACAGAGCACCCTGTTGCCTGACCAAATATTGTTCAATTAAGGACAACATGTTTATTACATTTACTGTCTCCTTACCACGCTTTGACCCAGCTGCATCTGTCGTCGACAAGCTGGCAAATATACACTCCATTGAACTTCTTGAAAATGACATTTTCCGTGAACGAACTGAACTTCCTTCTATGCTGGTATACCACCCAGTTCTCCAAGCTTGGGTGGCTCCTCACATGAACTGTTGTGCCAAGAAAGGATTCTACTTCTTGTGCTACTGTGACGTTTTTGACATTGTGAAGCCTGTTTGCGGCTACTCACCAGAACATCTTGACTGGGCTTTGACATTGGGTGAAGACTTTCCCACCAACCTTACTGACATTGATCCAGATGACATCCCTCCTGCTGCATCTTCAGCGTTCAATGCCGAAACAGCACCATCCAGAAGCTATCTTGAAAAGAAACATCACTTCACCACTCAGCTGACAAATCAGACCTTCACCTGCCCTGTATGCTTACATCGCTGGTGCATACCAACACTCAGACTCACCTATACCTCTGAAGGACAATTTTGTGTGGTCACAAATTACCCCTCCATTGCTTACGGAACTCGTACTTGCAGTATTGATAAACCTATCTTTTGTTTTACTCCACAGCAGAAAACTGTAATAAGGCACACTGATCACGCCTGTTTCTCTCCCTGAACCAGATGTTATTGATACTAGTCTTCAATACTTGCTTGCCCTGTCGCAATATTTGCCGAATTTTAATGTACACATTGATCCCTTGACTCTCTTCTTACGATCTCTTTTAACAAGAAAAGATGCTCATTTGATTTATATTAGCAATAATATATCTAAAGCAAATAATATACTTAATGATCTGATTCATGATGGTGATTTAAGTCTTGCTGTTGGCAATTATTGGGTAGAACTTACTTTCAAAGTTTTTGTCATTATTCAAGCATTTTTGTTTGTTTTCCTAATGTTCCCTCTATACTGCCTGTGACATACCCTCAAACAACATCGAGAACAACTCGGATTCCTTTACAAGGCTCGTGCGTCAGGCCTATAAATAACTTTTTAGCTCCATCCCTACCAGCTTACTTGGGATTGTTGCCCCTTATGAGACAACAAGGGGGGAATGTTATCCATGGACCAGCACCCCCTGATCGGCCACCTACCTTGCACAGAGTAATATTTAGAGTGCAGGCACTTCTCATACAAGCATAAGTGTCAGGATTTGAGTTCTACCGTACTTCTACTAAGACTCATAATGCATTTGCCATCATTGAAATTGTACCACTTGGGAGAAACATCTGTTTATACCATTGTATAATCACTAGTTAGACAATACTGCCATCTTTAGTTCTAGTGCAGAACAGCAATTACCTATGTAATTATGTGTGTAACCACAAGTGGCTTTCACAAATACAGGTCCTTTGTTTAGTAATCTTGTCTTTCTGCTAGCTCAGCATGCTTTCCCAGGCTAGTAAGAAGTCAGGTTATTTACCATTATCCAATGATGAGACTTTTATATATATTTTTGGTAGTTGCTATGGTTATTGTCAGGGGAATAAGACCCTTTGTATTGCAGCTTTTTCTCTGAGAAGAAAAAACTTGTTGCTGCCTATAGGTAAGAAAGATTGGAGGTGTTCTTCCTGGTGTTTATCACTGTGATTTGCTGTAAGCCTGCTTTATATACTAGAAATAAATCACTTTATGTGCTGAACACCACTTGTGTGTCATTTCTTCACTTTTGTGCAGTTCCAACAAGAACCTGAGAAAGGTAATTTTATTACCCAATTACAGAGATGAGGATAGGATCATTGAGGATGATGGACAGAAGGCCACTGCTCTGAACAATTTCTTCTGTTTGGTGTTCACAAAGGCACACAGTGAACCAATGCCAGACAGTGGCATAAAGCAGCTGATAAGGGGGAACCGCTAATGGAAACTGCATCAATTACCACCAGCAGGATCAGGGAGGCTCTAGGACAACTATGGGCACACAAAGCACCAGGGCCAGATGGGCTGCATCCAAGGGTGCTAAAGGATTTAGCAGAGGAACTGGTGGTGCTCTTGGAATACCTGTTTACCAGATCACTGCAGATGGGAGTCATGCCAAGGGACTGAAGAAGAACAGATATGGTTCCTCTACACAAAGGAGGGAGTAAGGAGGAAACCGGAAACTACAGATGAGTTAGCCTCACATCGGTGGTAAGGACACTAATGGAGACCTTAATTAAGCAAAACCTAGTAGAGTACCTAGAAGAAAATGATCTACAGGATATCAGACAGCATGGGTTCATAGCAGGCAGGTCATGACAGATGAATCTAATTATGTTTTTCATCCGGATGACCAAGGAATTGGATTGGGACCACCCAGTGGAGCTCCTCTACTTTGATTTTAGCAAAGCCTTTGACTCAGTGCCGCACAACCACCTGTTGAGGAAGTTGGAGGACCTAGGCATGGCCAAGAGCATAGTCAGGTGGGTACAAAATTGGCTAAGGGACAGAAGGCAGAGGGTGATGGCAAATGGGATGAAGTCAGATGAGAAGGAGGTCATCAGCAGAGTGCCCCAAGGGTCAGTCCTGGGCCCGATCTTGTTTAATATGTTCATTAGTGATATCAGTGTAGGCATACATGGAGAGCTTGAACTCTTCATGGATGATACTAAACTAGGGGCAGAGCTGAGAGCAAAGAGGCAGCTGGGGACCAAAAAAAGGACCTGCAGAGGCTGAAAAGTTGGTCTAACATCTGGCAGCTTAGGTTCAATGTGAAGAAGTGTAAGGTGATGCATCTAGGTAAAGGGAATCTAAGAACTGAATATTGGCTCAATGGGGTCAAAATCGAAACCTCACGGGAGGAAAGGGACCTGGGAGTCATCATATATGACACCCTTAAGCAATTCAGCCAATGCATTATTGATTTCAGCAAGGACAGCAAAATGCTGGGATGTATAGTGAGAGGGTTCAACAGCAGTAACAGAGAAGTTATCCTTCCACTCTACAGGTCACTGGTGAGACCTCGCTTGGAGTACTGTGTTCAGTACTGGGGTCCACACCTTAGGAAAGACAGGGCTAGGTTAGAAGTAGTGCAGAGAAAGGTGACAAAGATGATACAGGTCCTTCAAGAGCTCTCGTATGAGGGGTACCTGAAGGAACTAGAGATGTACTCACTGAAGACTAGGAGGGAGAGAGGTGATATGATCAAGACTTTCAAGTTCCTTAGAGGCATAAATAAGGTACCACGCTAAGAACTCTTCAAAAGGTTCCCCAATGCAACTACTAGAGCTCACAAATGTAAACTGTGGGAAGGGGGGCCTCAAGAAAGATCAAAGGATGTATACTTTACAGAGAGGGTTGTGGATCCTTGGAATAGGCTTCCTACCGAGGTGGTGGGAGGTAGGTACAAGACAGTATTCGAGCTCATGTGGGACAGAGTCAGAAGGAGGATCAGATCCCAGGACCCATAGCAGGTATCAGAAACTCATGGGTATACTTGATGGATCCTTGGTTTCCTTCTGCCATCATTTTACTATGTTTCTATGTATAAGTAAAGTGTTTTTTAGGTTTCCTAATCACATAATAACTCATGGAATATTTAATGTAACTACCAGTTGTCATGTGATGTTTAAGGCAAGGGACAGCATCAACCCCCTTAGGCCTCAGATTGTCCCTTTTTTAAAAAAACACACACACACACACACACGCACGCACACATACACACACACACACTTTATGATTCATATTCTGTAAAGATTGCTGATGTAGCTGGTTGTTCAATTCTAATTTCTTTTTAAAAGTGGAAAACAGACTGCTCCCCATACTTCTGTTATCACCACCACACAGCTGTTTACACTCCTTGATCAACTTCCACTGCATCTTTTCTGGTTGGGAATACCCCCACAAAGTCTAGCTACTCATGATGCAGTGGGAGAAGAGGGGACATAGCATCATGAGTGGCTGCACTTTTTGGGGATGTAATTGTGTCATTCAGGAGGTATGCAGTTAGTGTTAATCAGGGTAGGATTAGAAATAAAGCAAGGTTGGATATTTTATTTGTTTGTTTGTTTGTTTACTGGGTAGGTGCACTGATCAGAGGACCATTTTCAGGTATGACCCAGGCCATGAAGATGGCACTGAGGGCATAAATGCAGTACAAAACAAATTACAAAACATCACAATACAACAAAGGTACATGACAGTTTGGTATTATACAGACAAAGAATGAATACATACTGTATTTCAATTACATTGACAATGGACAAGCAAATAGTGCAAAGCTTAACAGCCAGGGGAGAAAAATTATACATATGACAATTACATTAACAAAGTACAAGCAAATAGTGCATGGCATAACAGCCCAGGGTGTACAGCAGTAACATGTCAAGCCACATAGTCTTCAGACCAGTGGTGGGAAACAGCCAGACATAGGAAATGTGGCTAACCCATGTGTGCCATTCAACCAGGAGAGCAGCAGCATTTGAAAGTTGCTATTAGGTGCACTTTGTAAAGAGATTGAAATTGACAGTGGGAGTTTATTTTATTTATTTATTTTATTTTAAACTTTGGTAACCCGGAAAGGCACACTAAGCCAAGGCTCATTTCCAGGTGGACAACTACCACCCATGTGTGACCCAGGGAGTTAAGGGATCATAGGACAGTTGAGAGACTGTTCCACAGATGAGGAGCTGCAAAGGAGTAGGCTTTTTGGCCCATATGAATGGAGACCTTGGGGCATTCCAACAGTAAGCTAGAGTAATGGTGGAGGTCATGAGGGCATATTTTGGTATGAAGGAGTGAAGAGAGAGGGGAGGGATCCAACCTTATCCTGTATGGCTTTATCTACGGTACAGCCTAGCAAGTAGTCACTGCGGGCCTGAGGGGGAAACCATCCAAGTGCTTGGTAGAAGGAGCAGTGGTGGGTAAGGATGGTTGCTAGAAAGGCAAACCTACAGATATTATTGAAGGCAGAGTTTAGCCTAGCAAGTATGGATGAAGAGATGTATGTATAGATAGTAGAGCCATAGTCCATTAGTGGGAGGAGGGGAGGAGGATGCTGTGGGCAATGGCAAGTCAGGCTTCAGGGGTGAGGTGGTTGATTATCTGGTATACATCTCCTGGTTTCTGATTTATTCATCAGGTAGTGACTTCAACGTGGTCGACAATGGTCAGTACAGGGTCAAGCATGATGCCAAGGTACTTCACGGAGGTGATGGTCTCAAATGGTAAACCATCTGGGATTGGACCTTCAGAGGACCGTTAGTGTTTGCAAGTTTGGATAGCCTAGGTTTAGAGCCAAAGAGCATAGCTATGGTCTTCTTGGCATTGACAGTTAATTTGTTTCTCAGGAACCACACATAGGTGATGGCACACAAATCATAAACCAGAAATGCCTGGGGCTGCCAAGGCTGCAGGTCTGGAGATTCTTAAAGTACCCAGCTTTACATGAGCTTTTCCTCCTTTTGCAGAGATTTCTCAGGGTTCTGTACTCATTCCAGAGTGGTGTGGAAGGGGATTCTTTGTAGGTTGCCCATATATTATAGGGGCATAGTCACACCCCTATATTAGGGTTCAGTCTTCACTTCTATGTTAAACTGAAAATGTTGAACCTCGCAACCATTCAAGTGATTCACATGAAACTTTGCATATGCCATCAGAGACCAATGATCACTTGATGTGGCAAGTTTTGTTCTTGTCAGATGTGTGGGTATGAAGATACGGATTGTCAAAAAATTTGAAAATTACCACTTTGGTGAAATTCTTTGTCATGCCGATATGCAAAAATGGTGTAGATATTGTGGTCTGAAACTTTTAGGGTATATAGGTCTTGGGTCACAAATTTGCTTTGTGGAGGTTTGGCGAAAAAATGTTAATCCGTTCCAAAGTTATTAAATGTTAAAGTTTCCCATTATTTCCTATGGGATCAGTTAGATGTCCCGCTCAAAAAATAATTCTTTATCGCAAATGCAGGATCTTTGGCTGCAAATGCAGAATCTCTTTTTGTGATGCCACCATCTTGTTTTCAGTTAGTGAGGAAAACAAGATTAAATTACTAAATAAAAATAGAGGGCTTTAGTAAACACCAATAGTTGTGTTTACCTAATTGGGACCATAGAATCAGATTCTGGGGTTAGTTTGTTGATAAGGTGTTTAGAAATGTGTTTCAAGAAATGTGTTTTTTTAACTGTAGAAATTTTTTTTTGTAAGCTGCAAAAACCTTTTGCTGTGACACAGGATCTTTTTCCGCAATTTGTGACAAAGGATTTTCTTTTGCCACAATTGCAAAAAAAAAAAAAAAAATAATGAAAGAGGATTCTTTTTCACAATTTTCAAAAAAGGATTTTCTTTTACTGCAAATTTAAGGCAAAGAAGGGTAGCACTACACTATTTCAAAAATTATACATGGGCCCTGAGGTTCCACATGCAAATATAGATACCATTAAGGACTGATGGGAGCACAGGGCCTGGAGAACCCTGTGCTCCCAGATGGAAATAGGGATACAATTACAATATCTCAAACATTATTGATGGATGTCACTGTGTGCTCCCAGATGCAAATATAAATTACCATTATGGTGTGCTGGGAATGCAGGCCTTATGTATACATGGCAGCACAGGGCCCTTTCCAGGCCCTGCACTTTCACATGCAAATATGCAGATAATTATGGAGTAATGGGAGTGCAGCACACAGGGAAATAAGGATGCAATTACAATCTCTCAAAAATTATGGATGGTTGGGAGTGCAGGGCCCAGAGGGCCCTGCTCTCCCAAAAGCAAATAAGCCAATGATTATACTTTCTCAAAAAGTAAGGAAATTCTCTGCAAAAAACTTTGTTAATGCACCATTAGGGTTCCAGTGACTAAAGTTGGGAAATGTGATGTTAGGGTTTCCAACATTAACACCCTACTCCCACCCTGAGTTTCAAAGTCTAACACGCCACCCCCACCCTGCATGCAGGAACAGGTGTGGGGGGTGCCTTGGGGTTTTGAACCCTAATGTTCACCCCATTTTCTTTTAATGTACCCATCTCAGCTCACTTACTCATGGAATGGGGTGAGTGTTAGGGTTCACAACCCCAAGGCACACCCCCATGCCTGTTCCTGCATGCACGGTGAGGGTGGGGTGCTAGGGTTGGAAAGCCAGGTTGGGGTGTTAGGGTTAGAAACCCTAAGACTGCATTTCCCAACTTTTGTCATTGGATCCCTAATGGTGCATTAACTCATTGTCTCCTAGCAAACACCTGTAGTTAGTGGTAAAATACACTGGTGTGTCCTGAGGACGACTACAGAAGTCAGTTACTGACTTCCAGTGTGCCTTTGCAATGTCTGAAGATGTCACTTATATATTTTAATATATAATATAATATAATATAATATAATATAATATAATATAATTTAATATAATATAATATAATATAATATAATATAATATAATACAATATAATATAATATAATATAATATATATTTGACTGCATAGCACCGTTGGAAAGGTAATATTGTGCTGAACAACTTTGCCACTAATATTTTGTGTATATCATGTATATTTTAGGAGTTATTCTCATTTGTTTATGGTATGGTGTATATCAAATCAAATCAAATCATCTTTATTTCTAAAGTGCCTTTCAAAACCAAGGCACTGTACAAAGAGATCATTCATACATACATATAAATTAAAACAGACATAAATTAATCAACCATAACTAGGATATGCTAAACTAAATAAATAAGTCTTTAACTCCATTTTGAATCTCTCAATGGTTGGACATTCTCTCAACCAATGAGGCAGAGAATTCCACAGGGTTGGTGCTGAGAAAGCAAAAGCACGAGATCCTGATATTTTTAATTGAACCCTGGGAACCTCCAGCAATCCCTCGTTAGCGGAGCGGAGAGGATGGAGGGGGCAATAGGGTACCAAGAGATCTTTCAAGTAGCTGGGTCCCTGATCATGTAGGGCTTTAAAGGTTAGTAAGCCAACCTTATAGGTGATCCACCACCTAACAGGCAGCCAGTGCAGTTCACGGAGCACAGGCGTAATATGGCTGGATCTAGATATCCCAGTCAAAAGCCTGGCTGCCACATTCTGCACCAGCCGCAGGCGGTGGATATCAACCCCAGGTAGCCCTAGGTAGAGGGAATTACAGTAATCAAGATGGGTAGTGATAAAGGCATGGACCAATGTTGGTAGATCACCCGGTGGGACCAGGTCTTTCACCCGGGCGATATTCCTCAGATGATAAAAAGAGGATTTGACTATGGCTGATACCTGAGATTTTAAGGTCAAGCCATCGTCAAAAATAATGCCCAGGTTTCGTACCCGATCAGAGGCAGTGAGCGACATACCACCGAGCAATAAGCCTGATGGTTGTCCAGCCCTCAAACCCACTACCAGATGACCTGGGTCCACTACCAACACCTCAGTTTTATCAGGGTTCAGTCTCAGCCAGCTAGAACTCATCCATAATCTGATTTCAGCAAGGCAATTATTTAGCATGGAGAAAGCATCATCTTGCCCAGGCAGAAAAGACAAATACAGCTGAGTATCATCTGCATAGCAGTGAAAACCCAGACTATATCGCCTGATGATATCTCCCAATGGCAGCATATACACTGAAAACAACATGGGTATTAGAATGGAACCCTGTGGTACCCCACAAGGCAGGGAGTGAGTGCCAGAGGAATAAATTCCAGTGGCAACTCTCTGAAACCTGTCTGTGAGGTAAGACTGAAACCATCTGAGGACTGTTCCAGACAGCCCACAATAAATCCGCAGGTGCTCCAACAGCACACCATGGTCTACAGTGTCAAATGCTGCAACGAGATCGAGAAGGACCAGAATGGTACATGCCTTTCGATCTCTAGCCATTAGAAGATCACTCAACACTCGGGAAGTCTCCACGCTATGCTTCTTCCTAAAACCAGATTGGAGAGTATCATAGACATTGTGAGTTGTAAGATGATCATCCAATTGTAACGCAACCGCCTTTTCAATAACCTTACCAACAAAAGGCAGGTTAGAGATAGGCCAGTAGTTAGCTAGACAATCTGGATCTAAGGAGGGTTTTTTAAGGAGTGATCGAACTACTGCCTCCTTGAGGGGGTCAGGAAAGACCCCCCTCTCCAAGGATTTCCAATGTCAGCAAGGATCGGGCAGATAACTTCTACACATCCTACTAAAAGGGGTGTAGGACCCGGATCCAAACTACAACTGGTTGGTAGCAATGTTTGGATGATCTTCACAATGTCAGTGAACTCCAGCCAGTGAAAATCTGACCAGACAGACCAGGTGCATAACACTTCCTGTCGACAACTGGAATCCCTCAAAGGAGAGGTCGGACCGATATCAGACCTGATGCTGGCAACCTTATCTGCAAAAAATCGAGCAAACTCCTCACATCTTAGCTGAGAAAAAGCTTCTCTGGGCTGGAGACAGATTGGATTGCACAATCTGTCAACAGTCCGGAAAAGCTAAGCCGGTCGATTTTAGCAGCAGAAATCTCCTGACAGAACTCCTGCCTCTACGGGTGATTTCTGATTGATATCCATCATAATGTGCCATCAACCTAAGCCTGTCAGCATCACTACCAGACCTCCGCGAGGCTCTCTCCAACCTTCGACCAACTCTCCTTAACTCTTTCAAGGAGCCATCAAACCAAGGGCTCCTTGAACGGAGGGTGAGAGGCTGAACATGAACAGGAGCAATCTTGTCCAGAGCATCTCCCACAGCCTTATTATAGGCTAACATGAGATCATCTGGACTCATGCATTCACCTGACAAGCTCGATAAATCCAGTATCGCCATTAGGTCACTGGGGTTAATACCTCTTAAAGGGTGGTACTGAACCATCTCCGTAGGGGCAGACCTATTAGGAGGAGCCCTGAAACTGAACCTTATGGTGTGATGGTCAGACCAGCTGACTGGTTCCACCCCCAAATCAGCAATCTCCATACCCAGAAGAAAGATCAGATCCAATGAATGACCCTTTATATGGGTTGAGGAGGTAACTACCTGTGTTAGGCCTAGTGACGTCATCAACTGGAGGAGATTTTGACCAAAATATGAGAGTTCATCATTGACCCAGGCATTGAAGTCCCCCAGAATTAGCAATCTGGGGGACCGCAACACCATGTCGACGATGAAGTCTGCTTTCTCCTGCAGGAATTCTCCACCATCTCCCTGTGGACGGTAGATGAGGAGAATTCCACAACCTACACCCTCACCCAAGATATATTCAAAGGATCTGGTACTTCTCAATGGCACATCCACAAGGCCCAGCTCAGTCTTAAACATAATGGCTACACCCCTGCCCCTACGATCCAACCTTGGATAGTGTATCACTGAGAACCCAGCTGGTGTTGCCGAAGCCAATATAGGGCCTGGATTTTCATCCAGCCAGGTCTTGGTGATGCAAGCCAGATCACTTGACCCAACAAGATCAGCTATTATAGCTGTCTTGTTTTTAATAGATCTAGCATTGCATAACACCGCCAAGGTTGGATGAGCTGTCTGGGAAGACCTCTGCTCCTGCCTACTAAAATCGGAACCCTTGGGTATGGGAACAAGACAAGAATGACCTCTATCTTTGCCCCATTTTGCCCCAGGGCATCTCCTGGACCCTACCACCCCAATCCGCCCTCCTGTCCCCCATCAGACTCAGCTCTCCACCTTCTTTTACGTTTCCTCAGAATGCTCAAAGCACGACACCTAAAATAGGTGTAGGATGATAATGGTGGACATTCGAAAGGACACAATTCCCTGAGTCTGGTGGGGGAATAATGCCCAACCATCACTAAATCACCCCAACACATTATAATAAATAATGCAAAAAGAAACAATATACAGTATAATAAACAAAAATCAAATACAAACAAATAATATATAATCAAATACTTATACAAAAATAAAATCGGGAATTAATATATACATAAATCCAATTATCCAGCATTTCCCAGATATAGGCAACTTAAAAACTATTTCCTTTAACATAGTTAATTAAAACAATACAAAAATAAATCTTATAAATGAAACAGAAACAAAAAGAAACCCCATATAGAGGCCATTCTAAAGAGAGTTCAAGTCCCAAGAAAAAATAAAAATAAATAGACTTACATAAATAATAAATACAATTAATTTTCAACCCCTGGTGCTCTCACTACCCTGGGAATCAATACATATAATAAAATAAATAATTATATGGCTTATGTTGCCTTATTTAGTAAAAAAAAAAATTATTTGTTTTGCTCTTTCAACCAGCATAGAAAAAAAAGTTACTTATTATTACTTGCAGACCACCATTGGGAAGGTATTGTTGTGCTGAACAACTTTACTACTCATACTTTGTGTCTAGCACTTTCTGTTCTTGAGCTATTAGGATTTGTTTGTGACATGCTGACAATGGCTTGATTTTGCTTAGAAAGGCCCAGGATTCACTGTTAACAGTACACCAGAGACAAGTGGTACAACTTCAGAGAGCTCCTGTGGAGGCAATGAGTTAACAAAGTTTTTTGCAGAGAATATATATCTATATCTATATCTATATCTATCTATCTATCTATCTATCTATCTATCTATCTATCTATCTTATACTGGTGCAGTCGCGCCAGTATAGTTAGGGTTGAGTAAGAAGTTTAATGTTAACCCCTAAATTTTGCACCTTAATAACTTTGTAACTGTTCAACGGATTTGAACAAAATTTGGAATGTATGGTCTCATATGGTAGATCTCTTGATTTGCCAAGTTGCATTTTGGTTAGACTTGTGGTTTCCATACAGCAAAGCACTAAAAAACAAATCTTTCGCCTTTTTTGCTGATTTTTGCCCATCATGCTGTGGCCACACCGTTTGGTATTTTGGTCTGAAATGTTCAGGGTAGAAAGAGGTTTGATCAAAGAATAATCCAGCATTGGTTCGGTGAAAAAATATTAAACAGTTCCAAACTTATTTAATGTTGACGTTTAGGGTTCTGAGCATGCTCAGTTCACTCCAAGATTTATATGTATTTTTTGCGAAAGGGGATTGGGCTTGTGATCAAGGATTTTGTCATCTTGCAAAAGGGGATTGAGTTTTGAACTCCTTTCATGAGCGGACAAACTCCATTAGTGAGGAGTCAAAATTCTCAGTTCACGAGCAATTCCTGCTTTTAGCAAAGCTGACAAAATCCTTGATCGCCATTTCATGACCAGATGGCCATTCTTGCAACAAGGATCAGCTCACGAACAAGGATTTTGACAGCTCACAAAAGGGGATTGACTCGTGAAAGGGATTTGTCAGCTTGCGAAGGGGATTGTTTTTAATTCATTTGTGAGTTGTCAAAATCCCTGTTTGTGAGCTGTCAAAATCCCTGTTAGTAAACCAATCCCCTTTATAGGCTGGACAAAATCCCTTCTTCACAATTTGGGGACCAGATGGCCAAAATCTGACGGTCAAAGATTATTTACAATCGGGGATTTTGACAGCTCGTGAACAGGGATTGAACTCGCAAATGGGGATTTTGACACCTCGTGAAATAGGATTTTAAAAACGTTGCCTCTGCACTGTAAATAAACGGTTTAGTCTTTTGACTTGAAATTTGTAGGGTATAAAGGGGATGTTTCAGAGATGTGAATTATGCTATTTAGGTGTTGAAAAGTTAATCAATTATGAAGATATGCCATCACAAAGTTGAGATTTTTCCCATAGGATAACATTGTGGTGCCCATGGTGACTTTTGGTGCCCGTATCTCAGACACAATGCCAGATACAGATTTTTTGCTACCTGCAGCTTTGTACACCTCTAGGTGAACTAAGCACATGCGGAAGTATTGAAGTCATGATTACAACTGCAGTGGAATTTTTTCTATCGGTTGTATGGTTACTGAGATATTGGCAAATTAGTGTTATAAGGGTTCCTTTTCAGGCCTATAGGGCTACTGTATGGTTATGTTTAAGTGGGAGCTCAGGGCCTGGGGGACTGCACTCCCACAGACCTGTATTATTATACACAAAATGAACAGCTGGGTCCCGCGCTTCCACCAATACATAGTATTTACTAGTTATATAACACTTTTTCAAAAAGTAAGGAAATTCATGGCAAAAAAACATCATTAATGCATCAGTTAGGGTTAAAGTGACAAAAGTTGGGAAATGAGACGTTAGAGTTGAGCCTCTAACTCCTCCCCACCCCATCCTCCACACACTGACAGATGGCGGGGTGTGCCATGGGGTTGTGAGGCCTAACTCTCACCCCATTCTCCTTTACTGTAGCATATCAATCTGTTTATACATGGAATGGGGTGAGATTTGAGCCTGACAACCCCATGGCACACCCCAGCATCTGTCGGTGTGTGAAAGATGGGGGGGGTGAGATGGTGGGGGGAGGGGTTAGGGGCTCAACCCTAATGTCTCATTTTCCCACTTTTGTTACATTAACCCTAACTGACGCATTAACAAAGTTCGTTGCTATATATATATATATATATATATATATACACACACACACACACACACACACACACACACACACACACACACACTTTGTTAATGCACTAGTTAGGGTCAAAGTGACAAAAGCTTAGAAATGAGGCATTAGGGTTTCCAACCCTAACACCTCACCCCCCCCAGGCAGCACAACAGGTGTGTGGAGTGCCTTGAGGTTCTTAAGCATAATGTGGACCCCATTCCATCTCTAAATAAGGTCAGATGTGCATACTGTATGAGAATGATGTGAGCGGTAGGCTTGAGAACCTCAAGGTACACCCCACACCTGCTGTGCTGCCAAGAGAGGGGTTGGGGTGTTAGGGTTAGAAACCCTAATGCGACATTTCTCAATTTTTGCCACTTTGACCATAATTAGTGCATTAATGAAGTTTTTTGCAATTTATTTTCTTACTTTATGAGATTATGTAATAGTATCTCTGTTTGACTCTGGAAGTGCAGGGTGCTCGGGACCCTATGCTCAGATTCATACATAACTTTTCTGATAGTGTATTCATATCGTTATTTTCCTGTGGGGGTACAGTGACCTCTGGACCCCGCGTTCCCATCCCTGCAGTATATTAATCTTTTATATGTATCCCAGAAGTCTAGTGGCACCCCACCCTTCCATTTCCATGTATACATTTTTTGTATATTTTCCTTGGCGTCTAGTGCTACCTCCCAACCCTCCTGTGCCGGACCCTGATAATTTTTTTTTCTTCCTGGTGTCTAGTGGCACCCCCCACCATCTGATTGCCATACACTTTTTTTCTTATATTTTCATTGGTAATCAGTGTTATCTCCCCCCACCATCCCATTGTGCCCTGGCTCCCATTAATTTGTATATAATAGCTGTGGTGTCTAGTAGCACCCACATGCTCCAATTTCCATGCACTGAAAATAAAATTCATTGGTGTGCAGTGGTACCTCTCACCCTCCCATGGCCCTCTTATCCTGAAAATAAGAACACTGTCCCTCAAAATCTTTTATTTTTTTTTTTGTAAACCTGAAAAAAAAGTCCACTGCTGATTGTACCTGCACCCTCCCACCTGACCTTCCAGTGTGCACCCACCACCCCACACCCCCAGACCATCCCACACTCCCCCACTCCCCTGAAGTGCTCCTACTGTGAAAATCCATTCTTCAGTCAAAGACACGTCTTGCTACTGGAACTGGTGACTGCGTATAAGGAGTACAAACCCACCACAGTGTCTTCCAGTAGCTTCTGCAAAAAGAGACACTGACCATATCTAAAGAAGGATACGCAGGGAGGAAGTGAAAGCAGACATTATAATTCACCCTTGAACAAACGACCTGGCAGAAAAAAACATTAGAGGAAGCCAAAAAGCACCTAGCCCAACTGGGTGACAAATTGACCATTTTTTCATCCATTCTCACCTTCTCAGAAGTACTGCCAGTATGGGGAAAAGGTGGAAATACTGAGGGGATCAGAGAGAAGGAAATCTCTGAACTAAACACATGGCTGTGCAGATGGTGCCAGTCAAATGGACACCACTTCATCGACAATTGGCAGGACTTCTTGGAGAGATGATATTTTAGGTATAATGGACTCCACCTAACAATGGAAGGGGTGAGGGCACTCTGACAGAAATTTGATGTCTACTTGGGACATTTAAAATAAGAACTGGGGAGATGGCAACAGGACTCATAAATACTGGTGAGCCAATGACCACTCCCCGAACACAGAGGGCCAGATATTCAAACTGCGCCAGGCTGTGGCACACGCCTGGACACAGCACAACATGGCTGCTCAGGGGCGTGGACTGGGCGATATTCAAAGGAGCTGTGCCATGGCTGAGCATCATTGAATATCACACTGTGGCCACCCACAGTGCACATGCAGTGGCACTGCACCAGTGCAAGTGGCCAGAGTGGAGCGGGGATGTGCTAGTGCAAGTTCCATTGTGCTAGGTGCAACAACCGCGATATTGAAAAGTGCACATGCAAATGGGGCCATAATGTATGCAAGGTGCAAATGGGGCCATTTGCATGTCATTATGGCCCCATTTGCATGCAGGTGTGCCAATCCCCGGTGACTTGTGCCTGACGCCCTGCCAGGCAGCAGCCATCGGGGACCGACACCCCCTGCAGCGCGGCAATGTTCCCCACAGCTCGATCGGGGCATTTGTAAAATAAAAAAAGAATCCTATATCCCTGGTGGTCCAGTGGACTGCTGTCAGCCCGATCATGGGCTTCAGTAAAATAATAAAGATTCCTTTTCCCTGGTGGTCCAGTGGACCGCTGTCAGTCCGATCGTGGGCTTCAGTAAAATAATAAAGATTCCTTTTCCCTGGTGGTCCAGTGGACCACTGTCAACCTGATCGGGGGCTTCAATAAAAGTATAATGATTCCTATATACCTGGTGGTCCATTCACATATCTGGAATGTGTAGCACGGTATGGGCTGCACGCCCATTGGCTCACGCTGTGGACCAATGGGCGTACAGACCTACTGACAGTGTCAGTTGGCAGGTGGCGGGGCAGCAGGCAGGTGGGGTGCTGCCACCTGCCGCTGACCGGGGGGGAGCAGGGAGGTGGGGATCATTGGGCAGGTGGGGAGGGGGTCTGCTGGACCACCAGGGATCTAGGAATCATTATACTTTTACTTAAGCCCTCGATCAGGCTGACAGTGGTCCACTGGACCACCAGGAAAAAGGAATCTTTATTATTTTACTGAAGCCCGTGATCGGGCTGAAAGTGGTCCACTGGACCACCAGGGATATAGGTTTCTTTATTTATTTTACTGAATCCCACGATCAGGCTGACAGCGGACCACTGGACCACCAGGGATATTGGAATCCTTTTTATTTTACACATGCCTGCGATCGGGCTGACAGCGGTCCACTGGACCACTAGGGATATTGGATTCACTTTTTTCATACCAATGCCCATGATCGGGCATGGGGGGCCACTACGGAGGTGCGGCGGGCTGGGTACCCACCACATGTGGCAGCTGCCGTGATTGTGCCCTGCAATACGGCAGCTCACCTGTGGGTGGCCTGCTGTTGCCCTTTTTGTTTGGATCAACCTTGTGCAGCGCCAGTAGGGGTTGTGCATGCATGGCTCAGCACATCCCGGGCTGAATATTGGGATGTGCAGAGTATGCATGGGCACGCCCCACACCTGCGCCTGCATACATTACTGATGCGCTCCGGAGCATCGGGATTTGTGCCAGGTGCAATTCCCGTTGAATAATGGTCGCGTCGGGCGATCAGTGGGTTGCGTGTACAAACATCGCTACGCCATGCAACCCTTTTGAATATCTGGGCCAGAGAAAACAAATAGACCCAGGCACTAGTATTGATGAAGGAGTGCAGCAACATTTGCAAAATAAACCCAAGTAAAGCATGTTCAGAATAAAAAGAGGGTAAACACCATAAGTGAAGAATGTACACCACAAAAGGGGAGAAACGGGTATGGCAGGCAATGGTTACAAATGCACAGAGCTTAGCAAGCACGATCACTGATCTCATAGCTATGATGGAGGAGAATAAGTTGGACTGGATGGCTGTGACTGAAACATAGTTCACAGAAAACCACAGCTGGGACATATCCATCACAAGTTTCAACCTATTTAGGAGGGACAGGAAGAGAAAACATGGGGAGAAGTAGCTTTCTACATCAGAGAGGTCTTAAATGCAACAGAGTTACAGGTGACTCAAGATGAGTCAGAGGCCCTATGGATAAGAACTGAAAGCAGGAAAGGGACTGCAATTAGAGTAGGCCTTATCTACAGACTTGAAAATTTAAGATCTATCAGGCTCAAACAGGATGTATTTGTTTGGCTCCAAGGCTATCTGACTGGGAGACAGCAGTGAGTTATACTGAATAATGATTATAAATCTAAATACTTGAACATCAAATCAGGGGTACCCCAAGGGTAGGTGTTAGGACCCATACTGTTCAACGTGTATACGAATGGTGCCGAACACCTACTGAGTGATGTCCAGCACTATTTGCACACGGATGACACAGTTCTCTATATGGAAGGCAAGTCTGTTAGTCAAATACAAGAAAAATTGCAAAAAGACTTTAATAAATTGCAGAATTACTTCCAGGATCTTGGGTTAGTTTAAAGCTCCTCAAAGTTGCAAGTTATGCTTTTTAAGCAATAAGGCATGACCAAGGGTTATGTTAATGGTCTGTTAATCACCTTCTAGGGGTGTACTGTAGCACGAGGTGTAGCCGAGTGCCACATGCCCCTAGAGAGTGATTAACTGACCATTAACATAATCCCTGGAAGTGCCTTATTGCTATTGTAATAAAAAATGTTTTTAAAGTGTTAAACCTTGTTCAGCATATGGCTAAGCTCTACATGTATGTTAATAAAAGATTAACATAAGGCTGTTAGAATGTTTGCAGTCAATCAGAAAGCTCCATTTATCAGACCCTTTTTATAATTTCAAATAATCAATTACAAAATCAATCAACTTTGAACATAAAAACTCTTGATGATAGTAGTCAAACCCTTGTTGATTCCTATAAATATTTGGGAGTCTGGATAGACTCTCATTGCAAATGGGATACACTCATTGACCTACTGACTGGGAAACTAAATAAAAAATTAGGGGCCTTATATAAATACAAAAACTACATCCCTCCAGATATCAGATTAAAAGTAGTAAACTCCATTGTAATCCCTCTGTTTGACTATGGGGGTGTTGTTTTTTTTGCGGGGGGGGCACAGCTGGAGGTGTTGTACACCGGCTTGATGTGCTTTATAACAGATTTGCACCCTGGCATGCACACCACTGTTCCCCGTATAGAGCCCTGAATTGGATAGCACTGATAGAACAACAAAAAATACATATACTACATTTGCTGTATTGCTGTCAAATACAAAAAATGCCTAACTAAATGCTAGATTTAATTAAGAAACAGATCATATGGGAGGGTTTACATGCAGCAGGAGCAATAGAGTACACTGTGCCAATGGTAAAAACTGTGAGGGGTAACTCTAGGTTTGTTCATACAGGCCCGAGGCTCTGGAATAGTCTGCCAGGTCATTTGAGGCAAAGTAATAGTATCTTATCTTGGAATGCTATAAGATCTTGGTTTATTGATGCTGCTAAACCTTCTAATACTTGCTGTGGCTGAGCTATGTTTGTTATTTATTGCTAAATGTGTGTTTGTGCTGTACTTGCAATGTATGTTCTGTAAATTTTACTGTGGAATTGCTATTTTTGTACAATGGGACCCCACTGAAAATGAGCTTTGGCTAAACGGAGTCATCCCTTTCTGATGTGTCTCAGTATAACATTTTTACTACTACTACTACTACTACAGACCACCAACGCAAGGGGAACAAGCATTTGTCAATGCCGAATGTTTGCTTGCTGGCATTGGCAGTGGTAGTGTAGAGGTTACAGAGCTGCGTAATAGGAATGGCAGTGAAGTATTGAACTGAAGCCAACCCCACCAGCACCTTGCAAAGAGTGACAGGCATTGGGGTGTGCCTGTGGGTCGTCAGGCATAACGGCCATGCCATTTCACCACACCCCACCCTGCAGACACTGACAAGTGTCACGGTGCTCCTTGGGGTCTTTGGCCCTTATGCGCATCCCATTTCATTAGGAAATATGGTGAGATGGGTGCGATATAGGAGAATGGGGTGAAGTTTGGGGCCGAAGAGTCCAAGGCATACCTCGATGCCTCTCACTGACTGCAGGGTGTGGAATGGTATGAGCATCACAGGCAAGAATCCCAAGTCACACCCTTGATGCCTGTCATCCTCTACAGGGTTGGGCGTTATAGTTGGAAACCCTAATACCTCAGGCATTCGTTGGTATTTTCACTCCAAATTTTCAACATGTTTGTTTTGTGACCCCCACCTCATGAACAGGGGGAATATCAGTTTGTTAGCCGAAAGCTGCTTATGCACAGTAACTACGGCATTTAGCACCACAGGTGCAAAAACATTCCAAACAGGATGTAAAAAATGACAGCTGTACTGTTCATGGGAGGTGTAAAAAATGGCAATGTTGCAAATCTGTAAAATATAAAAAAATGGTGAAGTCACGAGCATACATAGAAACTGTGCAACGACACCCATAATATAATTAGGTTGGGGATTTTTACAGCAGATTGTCAACTCAGGCATTTGGTGCCTCCGATCATGAACAGTGTCACTGTGATTTTCTTTATCTGTGCCGAACAATGATTTCCCACAGTGACCCACATCTCTGCGCTGAAAGTGTGAAAACACACTTCAGCCATGTTGTAAAAATGACAGCTGTTCTGTTCATAAGGAAGTGTGGAAAAATGTCACTGGTGAAAATCTGGACTGAAAATATGACAAAGTCATGAACTAACGAGGTGCGTGGAAACTGCGCAATGCTCACTTGTAACACAGTCATTTTATGGACTTTTGTCACCAAATTTTCAACATAGCCATTTTAAGACTGCTGCTCATGAACAGTGTAACTGTGATTTTCTTAATCTGTCCTAAACATTGCTTTCGCTTTCAACAGCACCATTGATGCGCTACATGTGCGAAAACACATTTGGGCGACATGTGAAAAATTGCAGCTGTACTGTTCATAAGGAAGTGTAATAAAATGGCAATGTTGAAAATCTGGAGTGAAAATATTAAATTTGCAAACTTACGAGCATGCATAGGAACTGTGCAATGCACGCTCGTAAAAGTCATTTTTAGGAATTTTTCACCAAATTTTCAACATAGCCATTTTAAGACCTCTGCTTATGAACAGTGTCACTGTGATTTTCTTAATTCATCCCGTACATTGATTTCGCACACCAACTGCACCATTGTGCGCTACATGGGCGGAAACACATTTTGGGTGAGATGTGAAAAATGACAGCTGTACTACTCATAAGAAGGTGTGGTAAAATGGCAATGTTGAAAATCTGGAGTGAAAATATTGAAAATTCGCGAACTTACGAGCTTGCGTAGGAACTGCGTAACGCACGCTCATAAAACAGTCATTTTTTGGAATTTTTGCACCAAGTTTTTCAACATGGGTTTTGGGACCCCTTCTCATGAATGATGTCACTGTCATGGTGTTATTCAGGCCCGAAGGGTGATTTCATGCAGTGACTGCATGGTGACTGAGAAATCACCCTTCGGGCCTGAATAACGCCATGACAGTGACATCATTCATGAGAAGGGGTCCCAAAAACCCCATGTTGAAAATTTGGTGCAAAAATTCCAAAAAATGCCTGAGATATGCAACAAAGTTGAAAACCCCCTATCTAGCCCATTATACAGCTTACCAGCATTACCTCAGTTCGCGGTCGGCTTTGAAGAGTGCAGACGTGTTCCTGGTCCACCGAAGATCATTGTGCCGAGGTCCAGAGGTAAGTATGGGGTGAGGGGGGGTGTGGGGAGGCAGGGTGCGCAGTGGGTGGGTCCAGGTTGTGGGAGGGGGGCCAGGGAGACTACGTGGGACCGTTTTCTTTGGTAAAAAAAAAAAAAAAAAAAAAAGGACGACATGGGACTTTTGCCACACTGGGGTGGACTCCCAGAGTGGCACAAGGATGATTGGGGAGGCATTCAGCCGACGGGGATTGGGCACCCCCATCGGCCTAAGGATCGATTGCCACCCTGGGGTGGGCTCCCAGCGTGGCACTTACTACTCGGGGGGGGTGAGGACAGTGGAGCCGACGGGGGATTGGGCACCCCCGTCGGCTATATCATTAGTTGCCATGCTGGGATGGGCACCCAGCGTGGCATTTTGAAAGCTTTGGGGGGCGGGGGAACGCAGCACAGCCGATGGGGATTGGGCATCCCGTCGGCTATACTGTGTGTGCGTGCATGCGGAGGCGGGGGTGCGACGCCTGTGTGGGCATGTGTGTGTGTGCATGTGGGGGACTGCGATGAGCAGGCGATATCTTATCGCTGATCACTCAAGCGTAGCTCCCCCTTTGAACTGTATGCCACTGCATTTTGGAGCTTGTCATAGACAGCTCCAGCATGCATTGGCCTACAGGGGTCGTGCCTGCCAACACACTGACTGAACTGGAGGAGGAGGTGACACACCTCCGAAATCTCCGATGATGGCACTATGTTTCTTGCACATGCGTGCAAGCAAACATAAAAAGGGGACATAGAGCTAATAGAAACCATACCTAAAATGTCAGACAAAGGCAAAATGATACTGGTGGGGGACTTCAATTTGCCAGATATAGAATAGGGCCTATATACAGCAGACTCAACTAGGAGCAGGGATTTTTTGGCAGCACTATGAGAGGCAGGCCTGAAGCAGGGTATCCAGTGAACAAGGCGATTGAGATTGAACAACTGCAATAGAAACATAGAAACATAGAATTTGATGACAGATAAGGACCGCTTGGCCCACCCAGTCTGTCCATTTCCCTACCTGATGGATAAGCTACAGATCCTAGTTAACCAGCAGCCTACTTCTTCCTACCCCTACCCCCTAGAATTGCCTTATGACTGTCCCATGCATGCTTGAATTCCACCACTGTTTTTTACTCCACAACCTCCTCTGGAAGGCCGTTCCATACATCCACAACCCTCTCTGTGAAAAAATACTTCCTTAAATTACCTCTGAGCTGCCCCCTTCTATCTTCAAATTGTGCCCCTTGTTCTTGCACACCCTTTTTGAAAGATGCTACCTTGACTTTGTTGATTCTCTTGAGGTACTTGAAAGTTGCTATCATGTCCCCCCTCTCCCTCCTTTCCTCGAGGCTATACATATTAAGCTCCTTAAGTCTCTCTTCATATGTCTTCTAGTGCACGATCCTGCACCATTTTAGTTGCCCTCCTCTGGACAGCTTCCATCCTGTCTATGTCTTTGTGGAGATTAGGTCTCCAGAACTGCACGCAGTACTCCAGATGGGGTCTCACTAGCTGTCTGTACAGAGGGATAATAACTTCCTGTTTTCTACTGGTGATGCCTCTCCCTATGCATCCCAGTATCCCCCCAGCCCTCCTTGCTGCCCTCTCACATTGCTTGCCCACCTTTAGGTCATCTGATATGACTACCCCCAGGTCCCTTTCCATTTTTATTTTTGTTAGTATCTCACCCCCATTGTGTACTCTTCCTCTGGGTTTTTGTTTCCCAGGTGCATTACCTTGCACTTCTTAGCATTGAATCTAAGCCGCCATACATTTGACCATTCCTCTAACCTTGCCAAGTCCCTTCTTATCCTTTCCACTCCACCTTGTACATCAACTCTGTTGCAGATCTTTGCGTAATCTGCAAAGAGACATACTTTTCCTGAACCTTGCGGTACCCCACTAGTAACCCCCCTTTCTTCAGAGTGGACTCCATTTACTATTACTCTCTGTGTCCTATTCTCCAGCCAATTCTTTACCCAGGCTGTCATCTTGGGACCCACTCCCAGGCTGGCTAACTTGTATATTAATCTTATGTGTGGGATTGTGTCAAATGCCTTGCTAAAGTCTAGGTAGGCCATGTCCACAGCCCCTCCCTGATTAACTACTTTGGTCACCCAGTCAAAGAAATCTGTTAGATTTGTCTGGCATGACCTTCCTACTGTGAATCCATGCTGCCTTGGTTCCTGTGCCCCTCTGGCCTCTAGATACTCAACAATTATTTCATTCAGAAGTGATTCCATCATTTCCCCTACCACTGAGGTTAAACTAACAGGTCTGTAGTTTACTGCTTCTGCCTTGCTCCCACTTTTGTGAAGGGGAATCACATTTACCCTCCTCCAGTCCCTGGTACCACCCCATCCTCCCATGATTTGTTAAAGAGGGTAGTCAGTTTGTCACTAGTTCTACCCTTAGTTCTTTGAATTCTGGGATGAATCCTATCAGGCCCCATTGCTTTGTCCACCTTCAGTTTTAAGAGTTCTTTCAGAACCCTTTCTTCTGTAAATGGGCTGGTATCAACTTCTGTATCCAGAGTGTTTCTACTGTTTGTTTTAGGTATTCCCCCTTCCTTTGTAAATACTGAGCAAAATATTTGTTTAGTATCTCTGCCCTTTCACAGTCACCCTCTGCCCACCCTCACTCCCTTTATTAGGCCTCACTATCCCTCCCTTGGTCTTCCTTCGCCCTGATGTACCTATAAAAGGTTTTATCCCTTCTTAACTGAGTTGGCTATCTTTTCCTCGGTTTGGGCCTTTGCTGTTCTGACTGCATTCCCAGCTTCCTTTGCTTTAACTGATACAGTTCTCTGTCCTGTTCCTTCTGTGATTCCTTGTACTTCCTGAATGCTTTCTTTTCTTGAACCTTCACTGCCACTTCCTTTGAGAACCATAGTGGTTTCTTACCTGCTTCGTTTTGTTTATTTGCTTTACACAAAGGCTTGTTACTCTGTGATGGCAGTTTTATTATTCCCCATTGTTCTTCCACCCTCCTTCCTGCCCATTTGCTAGTGCATTCCTTGAGGCCTCTCCATTTTGACAAAGTCAACCCTCCTAAAATCCAGTACCTTTGTCTTTGTATGGCTTGACTCTATTGCTGTGTTTATAGTGAACATACTGTTCGATGGTCGCTAGTTCCCGGATGGCTACCCACTTACATCTGTGATCCTCTCTTCATCTCCATTTGAGAGAACCAGGTCTAAGATTGCTCCCTCTTGAGTGGGCTCCAATACTAGTTGTCTAAGGCATGCCCCCTGTAGGGCATCTAGAAGAACCCCACTCTTAGAAGTGGCTGCTCCAACTGCACTCCAGTTAACATCTGGCACATTCAGATCACCCATCGGCAATATCTCCCCTTTTTCTGCCATTCTAAGTATACTTTCTATCATTTCCTTGTCCATTTCCTACCCCTGAGAAGGGGGTCTGTATACAACCCCTGTGTGGATTGTGGTGCCATTGCCGGTCTAAAAATTTACCCACAGTGCTTCTTCTCCTCCCTGTTTACCCTTTTGTTCTGTTGCTTTGATTCCTTCCCTTATGTAAAGAGCTACTCCTCCTCCTCTTTTACCCTCCCTGTCCTTCCTGTAGATAGTGTATCCTGGTATGTTTACATCCCAGTCATGGTTTTGTGTGTACCATGTTTCTGTGACTGCCACAATATCCAGATGTTTCTCCTCCATCAAGGCCACCAATTCAGGATGCTTGTTACTCAGACTACGGACATTGGTACTCATTGCTCTCCATTTTTTGATGGTGTTACCTTCTGTTGCAGCATCCCCCACTGACCTTTCTACCTTGGTCTTTTTCTCATTTAGTACCCTGTTTTGTAGGGAGAGGCTGGGATTTTCCTGCTGCTTATCAGTGCCTCCCCCCTTGACTAGTTTAAAAGCTTGCCAATGAAGCATTTAAACCGATTGCTCAAAAGACTTGTTTCCTTCCTGGACAGATGCAGACCATCCTGCCAGTATAGGCTGGTGTCCCTCCAGGTGGAACCCCAGTCCCCAGTGAAGCCAAACCCCTGTGCTCCACACCATTTTTTCAACCATTCATTAAACTGCATGGTGCAAAGTACCCTCGCCTCACTTATGCCATTGACAAGCAGCACCTCTGAGAAGGATACTGTGTGTGCTATTTGTCTTAGGCCCTTCCCCAATTCTACAAAGTCCTTCTGCACTGCTCTAATCTCATGATGAGCCAAGTCATTTGTCCCTAGGTGGACAATGATGTCCAGCTCAGACTCCCGTGCAGCTGTTCCCGTGATCCTGAGGATGCGCTTCCTGTCCCTCCAAGCCATGGCACCAGACAGGCACCTTACTTCAGTTTTTCCTGCTCCCCCCAGTTCTATCCCCCTAATAACGGCGACTCAGTCTCAATGCCTGTGTTCTGGGCTACTCTGAAAGTGTAGCAAAGGGTGAGAAGGAAGGTAACTGGAACCACACCGCAAGGGATGGAAGGGGAGGGAACGTATATGCGAGGCAGTGCAGTGGAAGGTTGCTGAGCTAGCCATCTAGTGTGGTGGTGAGGGTACAGGGTTCGGGTCTGGAAGTGTGATACTGTTTTGTGTCGCAACGTTTTTTAAAATTTTTTGCAAGCCTCCCCAAAATGCACCCCCCTGGAGTTGAGAATCTTTAGTTAGGTGCCCCGCATAACATGTAAATCCATGTCTGAGGTTTTTTTTTTTTCGCCATGAGTGTACATCACTGTTTTTATATTTGGTGATGTACACTCACCGAATATCACATAGAACTTTGAGGCACCTAGTAAATTCATCGGGGGAGGGGCACTGTCCTGGACCTGATACTTACAAACAGCAATACGGTAGAAGTGGGACACCATCTTGGTTCAAGTGATCACCACTTGATATGGTTCGAGTTCAAAACATTTGCAGACAACAGTCACTCAAAAATTAAGGTTTTAGATTTTAGAAAGGCAGATTTTCAAAAAATGAGGGTCTGCCAGGTAAAAACCTAGACAGCCAAATGGGAGGTGGGGGGCAAAGAGACATGGCTAACCTGAAGAAAACAATAAAAATAGTCACAGAGGAAAGCATCAGGAGGGTAAGTAAGGCAAAAAAGAGAAGAAAACCACTTTGGTTCACAAGAGAGGTGGCAACCAAAGTGAAGGAGAAAAGACAGGCTTTCAGAAAATTCAAGGAGTCCGCCAGTGAAGAGGGCCAGGAAAGGTATAAAGAAAAACTGAAGAAACCAAGTAAAGAATTCAGACAGGCTAAAGCTAAAATGGAACTGAATATACCACATGGAGTAAAGGGGGGGGGACCTTTTTTAGGTATATCAGGAAGAAGAGAAGAAATAGAGGAGGAACTGTAAGACTCACAAAGGAGGGGGGACTAGAGTAACGGGGACAGTGAAATGCTGGAGGTCCTAAATAAGTACTTCTGCTCAGTTTTCACGAAGTAACAAGAGGGAAATGGACCTACTCTAACGAAAAAAAACCTCTCAAAATCAAGAATAGATATAAGCCCCTTCACAGAAAATGAAGTGCTAAATGGACTAAACATATTCAAGGCAGATAAGACCATGGGCCCAAACAAGATACACCCAAGAATATTGAAGGAACTAGCACAGGACCTGGTGGCACCTCTGACAGAACTATTCACCAGGTTCCTGAGGAGTGGGGTCATTCCAGAAGACTGGAAGATGGTGACAGTTGTCCCTCTCCATAACTTGGGAAGCAAGAAGGAGGCTGGAAACTATCTGCCACTCAGCTCTTACTTCAGTGGTGGGCAAACTGTTGGAGTCGCTACTCAGGGAAAGGATACTAGAGTTTCTGGAAAAAAGTAAGCAGTGGGGCACAAAGCAGCATGGCTTCATGGCAGGTAGATCATGCAAAACAAACCTGATCAACTTCTTCAAGTGGGCCACCAGGGCAGTGGACTGGGGGGTACAGTGGATATAGCCTACCTTCACTTCAGTAAAGCGTTTGACTCAGTACTGCACAGGCGGCAGATTAATAAGCTGGAAAGCATGGGAGTAGGGCAGAGGGTGATAAACTGGGTAAAAAAATGGCTGAGTGGGAGGACACAGAGGGTGCAGGCAAACAGTGCCTTGTCCGAGGAGAGAGAGGTGACCAGCGGAGTGCCCCGGGGGTTGGTGTTTGGACCTCTCCTCTTCAATGTTTTCATTAGTGACATAGCAGATGGGTTGGAAGGAAAGGTGTGTCTATTCACAGATGACACTAAGATTAGCAACAAGGTAGATACCCCTTAGGGGGTGAAGAAATGGACCTAAAGAAGTTGGAAACATGGTCAACAACAAGGTAACTAAAATTCAGTGCAAAAAAGTGTAATGTCATGCACATACTGTAGATAAAGGCAACCCAACAAGGGAGTATTACCTGAGGAGGGACTGGCAGCAACCAAACAAGAAATGGAGCTAGGTATCTTTATATCAGAAGATTTGAAAGTGACAAAACATTGTAAAAAGATGACACTGAAAGCTAGCAGTATGCTGGGGTGTATCAGGAGGGGTATTACGAGTAGAAAAAGGGAGGTGGTACTTTCACTGTATAGGTCTCTGGTGAGACCCTAACTGGAGTACTGTGTCCAGTTCTGGAGGCAGCACCTCAAGAAAGGATATAGACATACTGGAGATGGAGCAGATGAGGGCTACAAAGATGATTCAGGGACTGCACCAAAGGCCATATGAGGAGAGACTGAGTGAACTTAACTTGTACTCACTCGAGCAAGAGTGAGAGGGGAGATATGATAGAAACATTCAAGTACCTCATGGGAATAAATAGGGTACAGGTGCAGAACCTCTTTCAGGCCAGAGACTGCATGTGAGCAAGGGGGCACAACATGAGGCTACAGGGTGGGAAGTTCAGGGAAAATATGAGGAAGTGCTTTTTTAAAGAGAGGGTGGTGGAATCTTGGAACAGTTTGCCCCATGATGTCATGGGGTTTAAAACAGTTGAGGGATTCAAAAGTGCATGGGCCAGACACAATGCTGTCATCAGGACATAAGCACTATAGAGGAAGGGGCAGGAAATCAGGCAGACTAGATTGACCAAATGGTCCCCATCTGCTGTCACAATATATGATTCTATGTTTCTATGTCTATGGCAAACAAGGTAACAGTGGTCGAAATACATGGAACCACAGTTACCTTATTTGTCATGCAGCAGTCACCAGTCCCAGCAGCAAGACGTGTCTTTGATTGGAGAGTAGATCTTCACAGTGGGAGCACTTCAGGTGAGTGAGGGTGTGTGGGAAGGTCTAAAGGTTTGTGGGGTGGTGGGTGTACCATAGGAGGTTGTGGGGGGTGAAGATGGATAGCGTGGACTTTATAGGTTACAAAAAAATTAAAGACATTCATAGACCATTTTCTTATTTTCAGGATAAGAGGGCCATGGGAGGGTGGGGGAAGGGTACCACTGGACATCAATGAATTTTATTTTCAGTGTATGGAAATCAGAAGGTGGGGGGGTGCCACTAGACACCAGTGAAACAATGGGGACAGCACTTGGTGGGTGTGGGGGTGCCACTAGACGGTACCGGGTGATAACATCGCTCCCAAAATAAAGCCGGACAAAATATCACAGGCAAATCATCGGGGGCAATAACATCACCTGGCAATGATATCGTGGAACAGAATACAGTGGGCCACCAGCCTGCGGTGTGTCCCAGACACCACAATGCCCCCACAGTCATGGGAGGAGGAAACGGACACACAGAAAGATCGACAATGTGGGCACAGTGCGAACACCACAAGTTCCAATGTAGCTGGTCCCTGTGCCCACACCTCCCAAGTGAAAGTGCCTGCAGTGCTCCTGCATCCCCCCCGCTGCAGCCACCTCACTGGCCCCCAATAAAGTCACACACAGCCACCAACCAATGGTCAACCACACAGCATGGCTCCTTGCATTGTTCCCCCCCCCCCAGCCAGCTGAACCAACTCAGCCAACCATCAAGCTGCTGCCTGCCACAATAGATCATGTATGGGCTGCCACATGTACCCGTTCCCCCATCTGTGGGCCAGGGCAAATGCATCCCCAGGGCGGTGTGGTATCCTGCTGAAGCCCCATGGCAGGTGAAATAGCGGCTGTGCGTGGTGACAGAATGTGGCAGCATGGATGGTGGAGCAGGTGTCACCATGCAAGAGTATAGACAGGCACAGTATGGCACTGCGAGGGGTGGTCATTTGTAGCCCCGCTGCTCCTGTAGCCTCATCCTAGTCTGCACTGTTCTGTCATGCTCTCAGTTGTGGCAGCTTTGGTTTGCTAGGCATTATTATGCCTTGCTTTACCTTGCCCCCACTTTCTTTGCCCCCACTTTATTTTGCCCGCAATATTTTGTTCAGTGATGTAGTGTTCTGCGATGTTATCACCTAGTACCTACTAGACACCAGGGAAAGGATTTCACTTCATGAAAAAGGACCCTTTTTCATGACTCACAATACAGAAAAGAATCTTTTTTTCATATCACCAGTTATGAAAAAAGATTTATAATCTAAAAAAAAAGTCAAGGGCATTTCTTCAACAGATAAGTGCAGAATCCAACTGAGGGGAGTCCCGACAGGCAAGCTACATGTGTTGGGTTTTACTCAACACATAATTGTTTTCAGTTATTTGATTTTGTTTCCCTCGCTAACTGTAAAACAAAATAGAGTCTGCATGGCCGGCCCGCTGGCGCCGAGGCATGGTGGCCGTCTGCAGCTTCGATGACCCGGTTCGGGAAAGGATCGGGAGTTGAGGTTGGGATGGGGAGCAGGATTGAGCATCAAGGGACTGCTCTCCTGCTCCTGGGAGGAGTGGCCAGTGCTTGTTGTAATGTGTGCACTCAGCAGAGGCTGGAGGTACCTGGCAACTCAGGCCTACTGGAAGGGGGCGGGCAGACGCCAGCCGTCATTGCCCGTCCCGGCCCTGGAGGAAAAAAAAAGCAATCGAGAAAAAAACAATCCTCAGCTCCCTGCTAATGAGCTGGCAGCAGCACGCCGACCCTCTGGCCACCAAACTCTGCTACAGCAGCCCTATTCGGGAAGGGTCAGACCCGAGCACGTGGGGTCTACGGCTGAGGCAGGACAAACCTCGCATCCAGGTTAGGGGAAGCTAGGGGGCCAAAAAAAAAAAAAATGGAGTCTGCATGAAAAATCATTTTCCATTTACAACACAGAATGAGTCATTTGCAAAAACAGATTACCCATTTGCAACAAAGGATCCTTTTTTGAGGCTCACATCCAACTGGAGAGTGAAATTCCCTTTGAAAAAAATGGTAAACTTTAAACTGTAATAACTTTGGAATGGATTAATATTTTTTCAACAAACTTTCAAAAGGCACATCTGTGACCCAAGATCTTTCTACCGTAAAAATTTCAGACCAAAATCCCAAGCCATTTTTGTGCAGTGACTTGACAAAGAAATTAAAAATAAATGGTAAATTTACATTTTTTTCACACACCATATCTCCACACCCACACATCTGACTAGAAAGAAACTTGGCACATTAAGAGAACTTTGGTCTCTGTTGGTGCATGCAAAATTTCATGAAATCAGTTGAATGGTTGTGAAGTTATTATAGTTCAAGTGACTGTCCCATCCAAACTATAATGGCACCACTATGCCCTTATAATAATATAATATAATTACATTACATACTTATTTTTTCTCAGGGAGAATCCTGTGCACGTCAGGCCGCCGACCAGGCCTCCACTACCATCGCTTCCCGAGAACGCTCTGAGGATCCCAGTAACGGGCTGCTGACCAGGGCCGCCCACTACCATCACCCCGAGAACGTTTCCGAGGATCCTGTGCGACCGGGCCCTCCACCACCCTCAACCACCAGAGATAGATCCCGCCGTCCCTACAAGGTAACTCTGCGAGGGAGCGAAATCGTGGTGCCTCCTACCTTGACTGCGTTTGGCTGCACTCCTCTCGGCCCACTGCTGTGTGCTCGAAGCACTGGCCCCGCCGGCTTTGCCGGCTGCCCCACCATCCCCGCCACCACCCTTGGTCGTCACTCATTCTTATAGGGGAGGTCACGTGCTGCGGAATAACCTATCAGCCCACTTCTCCATTAGCAGGCTATAGTATTCGTCCACAAGGGGGGTTTCATCTCCTCTTGCTTAACTTCCCTCCTCTATCCCAACTGATCTCTAAGCTGCATGCCCCTCTTCCGCCACTAGGGGCTTCTTCCACAAAGGGGCCTTGCTGTCTTCCTAATTCATAAATTCATAATACCTAATGCACTGCACTGCCAGCTCAGTGCCACCTGTAGCCTCTCTAAACCCCCCCCGACCTGAGCCACAATAAGGGTCCCTAAGTAGGGCTGCACACTGCTGGTGACATGCCACCCCTCGCTCAGGCCGGTCCCACAGCCAGTGGACCGGGTCCTCTGGCGACTCTAATCTCCTTCGGTCCTGCACCTGCCTGAGATGGCCAAAGGCCAAAGATAGCCCACGTAAACATTCGAAGCCTCCTACAAAATCATGTGGAGCTAACTGCCTGGATTGCCTTCTACGAGCCTGACATCCTGTGCATCACAGAAACGTGGCTCAAACCTCGCACCCCTGACTCTGCCTGCTCCCTCCCGGGCTATGGCATGGTCCGGCTTGACAGGGCTGGCAATAAAAGGGGCGGGGGTGTACTCATTTACCACAAGGTCCACTTAAACATCACCCCTGTACTGCACCAAACCCTGGGACCCTCACCCTGCGAGTTTCTCCACACACTGCTGCTACTCGGTAACACCAAGAAGTTGCACTTAGTGTGTGTATACAATCCTTCCAAGGGGGGCCTACACGGACTCACAACGCTCGTAGAGGTACTCCGGGATAAAGTGGGCTCAAGCGAGCTCCTCGTCCTTGGTGACCTAAATCTTAACTGGCTGGGGCCTGGTTCCAAAATGATTGAGCCAATACTCTCAGGCCTCCCTCAGTCAGCTTATCACGGATCCCACCAGACTCTCCAATCAAGTGTGACAAGGGATGCTCATTGATTGGGTCCTGAGCAACCAACCGTCAAAATCATCAACTCAGGGCTCTTCCTGACTCTATCTCTGACCACTCGCCGATATACTGCATTTGGGGCTCTACCCGCCAAAGCCCCTGTAGAGTGATACAAATGAGGATCACTTAAACTGGTTGTCCCCGACTACCTGGAAGACCTTCAGCGAGCTGACTGGTCCCACGTCATGTCAACAGCGGGACCCCATCGGAAAACCCTTGACCAGTTCATTCTTGAATTTGCCCCGGCTTCAAAATAGGCATGCTCCACTTTCTAAGAGGAGGGTCAGGGCTCGGTCACAAAGTGGCTTCATAGGGAACTCTCTCACTCATGAAGCAGCAAGACAAGCCTGGGCTAAATACAGGGCATCCCATGACCAGAAAGACTTTCCAGGTGCCGACAGCTAAGGAACTCCTGCAAACGGGCCATACGACCGCGAAAAGTGAGTACTGTAGTGCAGCACTGGTTGCTGCTGCAAATGACCACACGCTTCTGGAAGAAAGTAAAAAATCTGGTTGGTGGTTCTACCAAAGCTCAAGTCACCGACATGAACATTGGTAATGCCAACTGCAATAACCCCCATACCATTGCCTCCGCATTTAACCGCCTCTTCACTGACCTGCTGGCTGCCACCCCCTCTCAGTCCCCTGCCCTAGTTCACTCCTATGGGCCCCCACCCTCTCGCCCGCCTTTCTACCTCAAAAAGATCACTGTGGGTGAGACCCGGGCTCTCCTTGCCGGCCTTTCTCACCACACAGGAGTAGGTCAGACGGCCTGGAACCAAGACTGCTTAGCCTGGGTGCCCCTTTCATCGCCCGTCCCCTTGCACACATATTCAACACATCACTCATCTCAGGGTCATCCCTGACATATGGAAAGTTGCCAGGGTTGTCCCTGTTTTAAAAGTGGTGACCCTAAGGATAAGCAATTATCGCCCCCATCGCAATACTATCGGGTGCCTGCAAGCTGTTGGAAAAAGCCGTTGCATCTCAAGTATCCCACTACCTTCAGAGATATGGTGTCCTCTCCCTCTCTCAACATGGCTTCCGTAGGCCACAGCACCTCAACGGCGCCACGAGGTCACCACTAGGATCAGGACTGTGATAGATCAGAGCAAGCTGATGGGGACCATATTTTATGACCTATCCAAAGCCTTTGACCGGGTGGACCACCCTCCTCCTCTCCATACTTCAGACCCTTGGTTCTCCTCTGTGCCCTTGACTGGTTCTCAAACTACCTCGGGGCAGGATGCAACTAACCGGGTTTCAATCGGACCCTCTCACCCCTATACCCGTGGACAGTGGGGTACCACAAGGATCTGTCCTTGGACCCATCCTGTTCTCCTTGTTCATCAATGAGCTACCCTCGGTTGCCACAAAGGACACCCACCTGTATGCTGATGACCTGGTCATCTTGTGATGTCCTGGTGCCACCACCATCAATAACCAGCTCAACTCAGACTTCTCACGTATCCGGAGCATGGCTGGAGGGTCATAACCTCACAGTAAACTTGAAGAAAACCCAGGCCATGCTATTTGGCTCAGCGGCCAAAATCTCCGCCTGCACCACGCCTCAAAATCCATGGGTCCAACAACTCCCTCCTGCCGACTGTCAACTCAGCCAAGTACCTGGGGTCACCCTGACCCTCCCTAGACCTCTCCAGACATGTCAGAAACACTTTGTAATGCTACTAATGGCAAACTTGGTTTCAGCTTATGGGGCAAAGACTGCCTTACCCCTGCCGCCTCGGATGGCTATAGCCAGGGATATTACTTCCACCCTTTCTTATGGTCTCGTTGCCTTTGCCGCCCTCCCAGCCTCTAACCTTGCTAAATGCGACACCAACGACAACAACATCTGCCGCTTGCTCCTCGGCCCCCCCCTGCCTCACACACGACCGCTGTATGCCCACTCACACTGGAATGGCTCCCCTGAAAAACATCAGACCTATGTCATGGGGAACTTCATTGACAACATAATTAGTACAACCACTTCTGCCTCTTGCCCTCCCCTCTAACTTCCCTCCCGTCTACCACCTCAGGTCACGTCCCAGACTTCGCGGGTCCCCAAGACCGTGCACCTATCAGGGATCAGGGTTCACCACCTATGCCCCCAAACTGTGGAACTCCCTTCCCACAAGTTTGTGCCTCCTCCCATTCCACCTTCAAAACCTCCTCCTGAATTTCCTGAAACCAGCTGTGCACTGCATGTGTGCCACTTAACACCTAGTCCGGCAGCCTCCCTCCCACATTGGAACCCCAGCTAGACGTTCTTTCTGCCCCACCTCCATGGTGTGGCACTCTTACCTGAGGCACCTTACCTGAGGCGATGCTATGTATTGTCTACTATTCAACCTAGGGGAGGTCCTCGCCTTGCTCCTAAGCCTGTATGTACCATATGATTTGTGACATATGCTCATCTCTATACTATGTACTGCTGCTTTAATTAATCACTGTTGTTCCGCTTTGTGCTGGAGCATGCCACTCCATGTTTGTACTGTGACGTAGTATTTCTCTCATGTATACCTTGCAACTATGTAATTTTCTCATGCACACCTTTGTCACTATGTATTTCTATCATGTATACTCTTTGTAATTCTCCTGGTCGCATCGAAAATAGGCACCAGCTGTCTAGTGCTTACTCACATAAAAGCAAATAAATAAAATAAACATAATTACCATACATGTAAAGTACGAGTGCAATGACATTTGGCACAAAATGTGACCCTATACTTCTGTTTACTATCAAACATTCCAGTCATTTTCCAGTTTTATTTGGTAGTAAACTTTTCTGGTTCCACTGAAAATGTATTATTTTATGAGTATTTAATTAAATTTTTCCTCAAGAAAAAAGGATGGCCATCAGTCACAGTTGACTTACAGATAACATTGTAAACCTGGCAATGGTTAGGATTGAGAAAATAAAAAAAATCATGGTGCACAGCATAGGAGGGACCTAGTAAAGTAGATCTGACAGGTATGTTTATATTTTGATTAATTGCAGCACAAACTTGTTCTTTTAGGAAAACATTTTTGTTGCGCTGCTGCTTTAAGTTGTGCTAAAAATGGAAGCAAATAAAACAACCAGCAACATCAATAAATTTTAGAGAAGGTAAGCAATCCAAAATATGGGCTTTCAACTAGAAACAATGTAATGCAAAAAGGGTTGACAGTGTCCCTTTATAGCCATTGGTCCTGTACCCACTGATGTTAACTTTTCCTGGAAAAAAAAATGCTGACTGTGGACCCTATCTACAAAACAGTTTGCCATTATAGAGAACTAGTGAAAGTGTTTTGTTTATATGGTTTGTTGTAATAGAATGACAGACACCACCTTTCATTGCATTCTATTCTTTAAACTATCCTTTTTTTTTTCCAACATAGTACAGTGCATCTCGCTTAATTCGGACATGTTCGTGTACTGGCAATCCGCCATTATACACCAATGTCCAATTCATCCTAAGAACCGCTTAATTCTGTGGCACACATCCAAACACAGCAACGTCAACACCCAGGACTGCTGCTGTGCTTCCAGTTGCTTCCAGGTGTCATTTAGTACACTTGCTGAAGCTGTTTGCATTCATTGGGACTGGATTTGTGGAGTTGCACTCACATTAGGATCGGTGTTGGAGGTGAGATCTTGGTGCTTTGGTTTTCTTCTGTTTACTTCGGGGGGTGTGCTTTGATTTGTGTAGACTTTTAGTGGTGAGTGTTTGGTGCATTTTGTTTGTACTTCTGTGACATTTATAACATAACTTTTATTCAGAACTTTTTGCAACACCTTTTTTTCACAACTGTCTTTTATTGGTCATTAAAATAATCTAGCATTGTGGTCTGCCCCTCGTTTTTCTTTCCGTATCGTGCCCACATCTGTTCTGTTGCATGGAGTGCTGACCAGTCAGGGAGTAAATCACCTCATTGCTCCATTGCTTTCCTTAGGGTAAAGACAGCTGCTCAAACTTTGGCAGGGGTCACAGCCTGGGTGATGTCATCCATGACCTCCTCCTCCTCCTTCTCCTCCGATTCTTCCTGGTTTGGTTGTGTCACATCTGACAGAACATCAGCTATGTCATAGATACATAGATACATAGACAGTGTCGGCAGATAAGGGCCTATGGCCCACCCAGTCTGCCCAGTTGAGCTTGTAAGTTCAGTTTGTTTTCCTAGAAGTCTGTTGCCCCTTACCCCTGACTTCCAGAATTCCTTTATGTCTATCCCATGCATTCTTAAATCCCATGATTGTTTCAGCCCCCACCACTTCCTCTGGCAGGGTGTTCCACTTGTCCACCACCCGTTCTGTGAAGAAATTTTCTCATGTTTCCTCTGAATCGTCCTCCCTCCAACTTCAACCCATGCCCTCTAGTCCTGGAACATCTTTTCGGCTTAAAATAGTGTTTTCCTCACCCTGTTCCTCCTGTAAGATACTTGTATGTCCCTATCATATCCCCTCTCTCCTCTCCTCCAGGGAGTACATGTTCAGTTCCTTCAACCTGTCTTCATAGGACTTGTGATGCAACCATGCACCATCTTTGTTGCCCTCCTCTCAACCTTCTCTACCCTGTCTATGTCCTCACGTAGGTATGGTCCAGAACTGTACACTGTACTCCAGGTGGGCCTCACTAGTGTCTTGTATAGCGGAATTATGACCTCTTTCCTGCTGGTGTTGCTCCTGCCTATACATCCCAGCATCCTATTTGCTTTACCTGCTGCCTTGTCACACTGTTTCTCTACCTTGAGGTCATCAGAGATGACAACCCCAAGATCCCTTTCTGCTTGGTGCATGCTATATCCTCACCCCAACTGATATATTGTGCCAGGTTTTGTGCCCCATATGCATTATCTTGCACTTCTTTGCATTGAATTTCAACTGCCAGACCCCTGACTATTCTTTCAAGTTTCTGCAGGTCCCTTCTCATTCTGTCTACACCTCTGGTGTGTCTACTCTTTACAGAGTTTGTGTCATCACGAGCAGCAAATTCTGCCTTCTAGGTCCTGTGCAATGTCACTGATGAAGATGTTGAATAGGACCCGGTCCCAGCACTGATCCCTGTGGTACCCCACTGGTCACTCTTCCTCTGTGGAGTGACAGCCATTTACCACCACCCTCTGTGTCCTGCCACCCAGCCAGTTACCTACCCACCACACTACTGTCCTGCCCACACTCATATTCCTCAGTTTGTGTAATAGTCTTCTATGTGGCACAGTGTCAAGGCCTTGCTGAAGTCCAGATAGGCCATGTCCACTGCCCTCCCTGATCCACCTCCCAGTCACCCAGTCAAAAAATTCAATGAGGTTGGTCTGACACAGCCTCCCCTGGTGAAACCATGCTGCCTTGGGTCCTGTAGTCCATTGACAACCAGATGTTCCACCAGTCTCTCCTTCTGTAGTGCTTCCATGATCTTCCCACTACCGAGGTGAGGCTGACTGGTCTGTAGTCTCCTGCTTCCTCTTTTGTTCCCACTTTTGTATAAGGGGACTACATCTGCTGTCCTCCAGTCTTTGGGTACTCCCTGTTTCCAGTGATCAGCTAAACAGGATAGCCAGAGGTTCAGCCACCACCTCTCTTAGTTCTTAAGGACCTGGGTGCACCCCATCTGGCCCCATTGCTTTATCAACTCTTATTACTTCCAGTTCTTCAGGACCCTTTCTCGTGTAAAGGGACTTGTGTCCATTTCTGCACCATTCTCACCCTTGTACTCCTTCAGACCCATTACCCTCCTCTTCCTCAGTAAAGACTGAGCAGAAATACCTGTTCAAAATGTCAGCTTTACTGTTGCCATCCTCCACGCTGCCCCCATCCTCCCCTTCAGTCTCACAATCCTTCCTTTGTCTTCTTTCTTTTTCACTTATGTACCTGTAAAGGTTTTGTCCCTCTACCCACTGATTTTGCAATGTGTTCTTCTGTCTGAGCTTTGGCTTCCCTTACTGACCTCCCTGCCTCCCTTTGCTTCTCCTGGTACTTCTCCCTATCCCCTTCTGCCTGTGTCTTTTTGTATTGCCTGAATGCAATCTTTTTGGCTTTCACTTTATTTGCAACCTCTTTGGAAAACCATAATGGTCTCCTCTTCCTTTGCCTCTTGCTAACCTGCTTAATGCATAATTCTGTTGTTCTTGTAATCCCCATTTTAAATACTGCCCACTGTTCCTCAAACCCTGATTCCTGTCCCTTTCCCCTTAATGCCTCTTTCAAGTATCTCCCTATTTTCCCAAAGTCTGCCCCCCTAAAATCCAGGATACGTGTTTTTGTGTGTTTGGTTCTGTTGTTCTGTGATTTCAAACCACAATGACTGGTGGTCACTGTTTCCCAGGTGCTCCCCACTGTTACCCCATCACACTGTCCCTGTTTGTGAGCACAAGGTCCAGTATTGCCTTCGCCGAGTTGGTTCCATGACCAGTTGCTTGAGGAAGGCACCTGAAGGGAGTCCAGGATAAATCTGTTCTCTAGTTGATGCTGCTGCTGGGATGCTCCAGTCCACATCTGGAATATTGAAGTCTCCAACTAGTACTACTCTCACTTTGTCTGCCATCCTTTGGATGGCTAGCATCAGCCCTATCTGTTTCTTCCTCCTGGGCTGGTGGTCTATAGACACACCTGTGTGGATGGCTGTCCCCATTTTCCTTTCCAGCTTAACCCACAGTATCTCCCCCATTTTGTTTCTCCTGGATCTCTGTGGCCCTTATGTCATTTTTCACATACAGTGCCACTCCTCCTCCCTTCCTGCCTGCTCTGTCTCTTCTGAATATGTTGTAGCCAGGTATGGTCATCTCCAGTCGTGGTTATCATTACACCAGGTTTCAGTGATGGCCACAATGTCCAGGTCTGACTGTACCATGACAGCCTCAGATCTTCCATCTTGTTGCTAAGGCTCCTGGCATTTGCACACATGGCTTTCCATGATTTGACCTCCTAGACTGTTTCACTGTTCTACCCAGCCCCTTCCTTGGTTGTCATTTATCCCTGGTTCTCCTTCTGCTGTCCTGCTGAATTTTGCCCTTTCTGCTTATCCACCTCTTGGGCACTAATCTCCATCTTTGCACACTGCTTTGCAGAGATAGCCACCTCTGGTTCACTGGTTCACTGCTAGCTGTGGGGGTGAGCAAGTAGGTACCCTCCTTGCTGGCCTGTCACCCCTTTGCTAGTTTAAATGCTTGTCAATGTAGCATTTAAACTTATCATTGGAGTGCTTGATTCCCTCCAGGATGGATGCAGGCCGTCAGGCTTGAACAAACCTCCATCCCTCCAGGTGGGTCCCCAGTCACCAATGAATCCAAACCCTTCCTCACAGCACCAGTTCTTCAACCATGAGTTAAAGTTCCTGGTGCATGCACTCTATGCTTCCCTTGCTCTCACAGGTAGTACTCTGAGAAAGTGACAGAAGTAGCTACTTGTTTGAGACCCTCCCAGTTTCCAAACTCTTCCTGAACTTCCTTTGGCTCCCCATTTGCCAGGTCATTAGTACCTAGGTGGATAATGACATCCAGCTCACCCTCCGTCTTGCCTTCCCAGTGATCCCCAGAATCTTCCTTCCATCCCTCCATGCCGTGGCACCTGGTAGGCACCTCACCTCCCTGTCCTCCCCTCCTGTGTTCTAGCTGATCCCTCTATGATGGAGTCCCCACCAGGACTTTCTCCTCCTCTGGGGTCCACTGCTTTTCCCGCTGAGGTCACCTCCTTGGCTAACCTCCACATCCTTTCCTTCCACTTCTCTGGGTACCTCTATTTGGTTGTCCTCATTTGCCAGTGTGGCATATGAGTTCTTAGTGGAATAGGATCTGGGATGTGCCTCTGCTAACTGCTCTAACCCTCCCTGAGCCCACTGTCATCCAAGTGCTCCTCGTTCTCGGCATCCTTTGAGGCAGTGGCATTGGACTGGGTGGTCCCTGGATAGGGGTGATGGTACTCCTGACCCAGTTTACTTCTGCTCTGAGTCTGGCTACCTCATCCCACAGTCCAGAGAGATGCATTCAGATAGGGCAGCACCTCAGTGTCCAGAAGGTCTACCTGAATATGGCTGCCCCACAGCCACTGCATTGCACCACTCTCCACATTATACTGCAATTCCACTACTTGTCTGCTGCTGAAGCTCTCCTAGTTCCCTTTTTATTAATTTGCTGTACTAAAAATCCTGCCACTGATCCTCAGATAATTTTTTTAAAAGAAAAGAAACCAATAAATAAACAAATGAGTCAAAACACTTGTCGGGTTGAGGGTGGGCTTCTTCCCCTTATGCCCTCCTACATACAACCCTTACTATACCCTGTGTTTAGCTCCTGTCAATCAGATTTAACAGGGCATATAATTAAGAGTTGGGGAAGGCGAAAATCTGCAGCAATTAAAGACAGCACAGAATTACACCACCACTATGTTTTAAATTTTCAACAGCCCAAAAACAATTATAAGTAAAGACAACAAAGAAAGTATAGTGTCACTAAAAGCCCACAATCTAAGTTTAAAGGAAAAATAGCAATTACCAGTTACTCTAAAGCACTGAATTGAATATGTTTCCTTCCTTCCCCTTCTGTCATCCTCGTCTACCATTTCTTGATTGTTGTGATGATCTCCCAGGTGGTACAGCTGATCAAATTCCTGCTCGGTTAGTCCTGATGGAGGATCCACCCTGTCATCCTCTTGTTCATGATTAGCGTCCGCATCCCCAGAAGAAGAATTAATGTGATTTGGCATGTCAGTGATTTGTGAAAAATTTTGCCACAGGTTTAGCTTGCTACTAGAAGTGGAACTGGGAGTTGTGGAAAAACTACTGCCCACATTTGGTGACTTTTCCCGTCCTGTATCTCTTCATGAAGTTGGACCTGCACATTGTTGAGATGAAAAGCTACTGTGTGTGTCTGTGTTTGACTCCTGTAATTATTGCAACTCATCTAACAACAGTCATTTGTAGCGTTCTACATTATCTGGTTTTGGAAGATGTATAGACTTGAACCTGGGATCTAAAATAACTGCAAGTATGTAGTATTTTGATTTGGTCATTGCAACTAATTTGCCATCATTTTGGAAGCACTGAGACATTCTCTTTACAAGATTTCTGTGGTGTTGCTGATATCTTGTCTCATCTTCAGATCTGTCTATTGGTGGAGTCAAAACACTCAGATGATGTGTTATCAGCATTATAAGTGGAATAACATGACTCAGAGTCACACATTCTGAAAATATGTCCCTTGATGCTGTCTCAAAAGGAGCTAGGATGCAGTACACTTTCTCCATTAACTTAAGCATAGATTAAACATTGAATTTGATGGCAGATAAGGACCTCTTGGCCCACCTAGTCTGCTCATTTCCCTACCTAACGGATAGGTTGCAGATCCTAGTTAACCAAAAGCCTACTTCCTCCTACCCACCACTGGAATTGCCTTATGTCTGTCCCTTGCAATCTTGAATTCCCCCACTGTTTTTGACTCTACGAGCTCCTCTGGAAGGCCATTCCTTGCATCTACAACCCTCTCTGTGAAGAAATACTTCCTCACACTACCTCTGTGCCATCCCCCCTCTATCTTCAAATTGTGTCCTCTTGTTCTTGCACATCCCTTTTTCTGAAAGATGCTACCCTCTTGGACTACATTGATTCCTTTGAGGTATTTGAAAGTTTCTATCATGTCCCCCCTCTCCCTCCTTTCCTCGAGGCTATACATCTTAAGCTCCTTGAGTCTTTCTTCATATGTCTTCTGGTGCAGACCCTGTACCATTTTGGTTGCCCTCCTCTGGACAGCCTCCACCCTGTCTATGTCTTTGCAGAGATGGGGTCTCCAGAACTGCACACAGTACTCCAGATGTGGTCTTACCAACTGTCTGTACAGAGGGCCAACTTCCTGCTTTCTACTGGTGATGCCTCTCCCTATGCATCCCAGTTGCCCCCCCCCCCAGCCCGCCTTACTGCCTTCTCACATTGCTGGCCCACGTTTAGGTCATCTGATATGACTCCCTCCAGGTCCCTTTACATTTTTGTTGTTGTCAGTATCTCACCCCCCATTGTGCACTCTTCCCCTGGGTTTTTGTTTCCCAGGTGCATTACTTTGCACTTCTTTTGCGTTGAATCTAAGCTGCCATACATTTGACCATTCCTCCAACCTTGCCAAGTCCCTTTTCATCCTTTCCACCCAAACTTGGGTATCAACCTTATTGAAGATCTTTGTGTCATCTGCAAAGGACATACTTTCCCTTCCAGTCCCTCTGCAATGTCACTTATAAAGACATTAAAAAGGACCTGCCCCAGTACTAAACCCTGCGGTACCCCACTAGTAACCCTCCTTTCTTCACTGTGGACTCCATTTACTATTACCTGCAGTGTCCTGTTTTCCAGCCAGTGTTTTACTCAGGCTATCACCTTGGGACCTACTCCCAGGCTGGCTAATTTGTTTATTAATCTTTTGTGCAGGACTGTGCCAAATACCTTGCTAAAATCTAGTTAGGCTATGTCTACTGCCCCTCCCTGGTCTACTACTTTGGTCACCCAGTCAAATAAATCAATTAGATATGTCTTACATGACCTTCCTGCTGTGAATCCATGCTGCCTTGGGTCCTGTGCCCCACTGGCCTCTAGGTACTCAACAATTGTTTCCTTCAGAAGTGATTCCATCATTTTCCCTACCACTGAGGTCAAACTGACAGGTCTGTAGTTTCCTGCCTCTGTCTTGCTCCCACTTTTGTGAAGGAGAATCACATCTGCCCTCCTCCAGTCCTCAGGTAATACACCATCCTCCCATGAGTTATTAAAAAGTGTAGTCAGTGACATTACTAGTTCTTCCCCTAGTTCTTTTAGAATTCTGGGGTGAATCCCATCCGGCCCCATTGCTTTATCCACCTTCAGTTTTAAGAGTTCTTTCAGAACCATTTCTTCTGTGAAAGGACTAATATCAACCCCCCTATCCAGAGTGCTTCTATTGACTGGATTAGGTATCTCCCCCTGCTGTTCCATTGTGAATACTGAGCAGAAGTATTCATCAGTGTCCCTGCTTTTTCACTGTCACTCTCTGCCAAACCACCTTCCTCTTTATTAAGCCTCAGTATCCCTGCCTTAGTCTTTCTTTGCTCCCTAATGTACCTATGAAAGATTTTATCCCCCTTCTTAACCGAGTTGGCTATCTTTTCCACGGTTTGGCCTTTGCTATTCTGACTGCCTTCCCCACTTCCTTCTGCTTTAACTGGTACAGTTCTCTGTCCTGCTCCTTCTGTGTTTCCTTATACTTCCTGAATGCTATCTTTTTCTCCCTAACCTTCCCCACCATTTCTTTTGAGAACCAAAGTGTTTTTTTCTTTTGTTTTGATTTGTTTATGTGCTTCACACACAGGCTTGTTGCCTCTGTGATGGCGGTTTTGATGTTTGCCTATTGTTGCTCCACCCCACCTTCTTGCCTGTTTGCTAGTGCTTTTCTGAGGCAGTCTCCCATTTTGACAAAATCAGCCCTCCTGAAGTCCAGTACCTTCACTTTTGTATGGCATGAGTCTTCAGCTAAGTTTATCGTGAACCACACTGTTTGGTGGTTGCTTGTTCCCAGATGGCTACCCACTTCAAGATCAGAGATCCTCTCTCTGTCCCCATTTGAGACTACTGGGTCTAAGATTGCTCCCTCCTGAGTGGGTTCCAAAATTAGCTGTCTGAGGCATGCCCCCTGTAGGGCATCGATAATGGCCCTGCTCTTGGATGTGGCTGCAGCAAAGGTGCTCCAGTTAACATCTGGCATATTTAGGTCCCCCATCAGCAATATCTCCCCTTTCTCTGCCATCCCAAGGATGCCTTCTATCATTTCCTTGTCCAACTCCTCCCCCTGAGACGGGGGTCTGTATACAACCCCTGTGTGGACTGTGATGCCATTTCCAGTCTCCAGGGTGATCCACAGTGCCTCCTCTCCTCCCTGTTTACCCTTTAGTTCTGTTGCTTTGATCCTTTCCCTTACATAGAGAGCTACTCCTCCTCCTCCTCTTCTTCCCTCCCTGTCCCTTCTGTAGATTGTGTACCCTGGTATGTTGACATCCCAAAGAACTGAACAGAATATACTGTTCAAATGCTGTTGCACAGACTCTAAAGCACATTGCTTACATTAACAAAACATAAAGGAGAACAGCTTACCACTTGCTGCAATATCTTCCTTTTTATTATTACAAGGTGCTTATAATGTTGCCATATCAATGCAGTAAAAAATGAACAGAGTTCAGCGGCAGAACTAGAGACAGTAAAATAAAATAAATACTGTCTGCACCAACATAGGTGCACTGCAATCAAATTGATCAAGCAGTCAGACAAACAAACGTGCACATTGCCTGCTAATGTTCCAAACTGCTGACGTTTCGCCTAACAACGCTTGCTCAGAGCTGATTGACTATATACAAACTTTCCTTATATACTCCCATTCATACATATTCAATAGTAGGTGTGTCCATATATTCACATATATACGTAAAATACAAAGGCAAACATGCTACAGATAACTATATAGAGGTATTTCCTCATTTAAACCTCTCGGTTATAAAGTGTCAAGGGTATAGATCCAAAAGGATTCTCGTTGCAACAGTTTTTTTAAAAGATCACCCCCTCTTGCACCCAGTTCAACTTTTTCAATCCCAAAGAAACGTAAGCTCGCCGGTGAGCCATGTTGCATTACTTCATAGTGTCTTGGCATAGCATTGTTTTTTGAACAAGTACGAATCACCGATTCATGTTATGTTATTCATTCCCTTAATGTTCTCTTAGTCTGTCCAACATATCCAAAACCACAAGGGCATACCAATAGATAAATGACAGACATCGTGGAGCAATTAATAAATTTCTTTACTTTAAACTTTTTTCCGGTCTGTGGGTGTTTTACACATTCCGTGTTCAAAGTGTTATTGCATTGCGCACAATGACCGCATTTGAAATTCCCATTTGGGATACTCAGGAGCCAGGTTTGATTTTCACTGATCAAGCACTTCTTATGTAGACTATGCACAAGTTTGTCATGCAAATTTGTCCCTCTACAGAACGTTACTTGTAGGTTCATTTGTTCGAATCCCTCAATGTTCTGAACCACGTGCCTGTATTTCTTTATAATATTGGACACTGCTCCACTTTGATTACAGTAATTTGACACACCGCCCTCCTATAATATAGAGATTACATACACAAAGACCTAGACCGTCGCCACATACTGTAGTAGGGTCAATCTATATTGACCTTACTAAAGCTTTTGATACTGTTAATCACTCCCTCCTGATACGAACACTCCCCACACTTGGCCTCTCTAAAGAAGTCTCCAACTGGTTCCTTAGCTACCGTGCAGATAGAACTCAGAAAGTTAAAATTAATGGCACTCTCTCCTCCAGCCTGCCAGTTCATTCAGGAGTATCTCAGGGTTCAATCCTTGGCCCTCTATTGTTGAGTCTTTTACTCAATAGCCTTCCCAAATCCTGTGGCAGCAATATGGTCCTATATGAGGATGATGCTGTCCTCTTTACTAGTAGCACTGATCTGCTTCCCCTTACAAACAAACTCCAGGCCAACTTGGCATTGGTTGAGATCTGGTTTGAACAGCACAAACTGCTGATGAATTATAAAAAAACCAAGGTCATGCTTTTTTCTAACCCCCATAATAAACATACACCTGTCACCCTATCGATCCAAAACAGTCACAACCTCCCTCTTGAACAAGTAACTGAATTCAAGTACCTAGGGGTCATTCTGGACTGTCACCTCTCTTACTCCCATCATGCAAATCAGGACTCCAAGATAGTTAATGCTAGAATTGGCATCTTCTACTGCCACTGGAATTGCCTGACCCTGAGGCCCTGTGGCTAGCCACTACCAGCTATATACTACCCATAATAGATTATGGCTTAGTCATCTATGGGGCTGCAACTGACACTACCCTGAAAAGAATCTCAACGGCACTGAATGAGACCTGTAGGCTCATAACTGGCACTGACAAATTCACTCATACATGCAAGCTTTACAAACTTACCAACTGGCTCAACCTTAAAGGGTGAATCACCTATCAAACCTGTCTATTGGTCAAGAAAATCAGCCATCACCTGACCCCCTCTCCTCTCTTCACCTACTAACACCAGAGCAAAACCCTCGATGTATGTGTAGTGCATCCAAAAATACATACCTAACTCCTTTCTGTTGGACTTCTCACACGCAGTGAACTTTTAGCTCCTGGGCCCCAACCGGGCTAAATGGTCTCCCTCAAGACATCTCCAATGAACCAAAGCTAGTCCCCTTTAAGCTTATGCTCCGGCAACACCTCATCTCTCTCGTTAGCTGTGACTGTCCTCCCTAACCTCCATGTTAGCTACTCTTTCTTTCTCCTTACTCACTCTCCACCTATAGTCCTCTCCCCTTAACTAGATTCACTATCTGAGATCTCACCTGTTCCTCCTCTTCCTTTTATTCCACCTCCCCTGCTGTTCCCTTCCCCTTTCTCATCATTTTCTCTCCCCCTCTCTGGGTTTCCCCCTCACACCTCACTTCCCTCCCACACCACACCTGTTCCTAACTCAAGGTTGGTTCCTCTCCTTAACCCGAACTTGTCTACTCTTATCTGTACCTGTTATTGCACAAACTGACAAAGTCACACTAAAGACTGTTTTTGTTTTGTATTGTTCATAACTCTGTCTGAAATTGTACATTGTAACCATGAACTTTATTGTAACTCTCTTCTTCTGTGTATGTAACTTCCTCCAATGCTTGCTGGTTTTATCTCTGTTGATGCAGATCCTTTTTAAAAGAGCCTCTGGCTCAAAGGTGTTAATCCTAGTAATCAATCAATCAATCAATAAATACTCTTTGCAAATATTTGTGGATTCCTTTGCAACTACACTACCTGGTGCTTTCTCAGCAGTCTCACTCATTTAGCTTGAGTGAGGAGCTGTTACTTCATCAGTCAGTAAAATGTCAGACTCAGAGGCACTGTCACTTGCACTACTCATATTGCTAATCACAGGGATTTTAACAGCCTGAACGCATACCTTTATAGTGCCCCTACGACTGACACCAGCAGTTGAACAAATTTCCTTAAAATGTCCACCTTTGCCATGGTTAACTGTGGCTGTTTTGTTGCCTGTATTATCATCTTAAATTCAATTCTACATGCTCCGACCTAAAGATGGTGAACATTGGAGTTCCCCAAGGCTCAATCCTTGGGCCACTTCTCTTCTCAATTTTTATCAACAGCATCAACATTAATCTTCTTGACACCTCATCTCTACTCTATGTGGATGACATAGTCATGTATGTCATTGCAAAAGATGTGTCTGATATCAACCAACATGCCACCTCTGATTTCTGATGCACACAAGCCTAGCTATGGGACTACAAACTTGTTTTAAATGAGGCAAAAACACTTCCCATGCAATTTGGGACCCTCCATAAACTCAGACATTCCAAGATAAGTTCAGGGTCTCCTGCTTAGATGGCTCACTCATAACTCCTGCAATGTCATTTAAATACCTTGGGGTCACCCTTGACCAATCTCTAAATTTTGAACTCCACATCATCAATGCATGCAAATCACTCAATTCCAAACTAGGCATGTCATGCCCGACCAGCCACATGCTAATCCCAACTGCTAGAGTGGCTATAGCTTGGGGCGAACTCCTAGCTACTCTGACCTATGGAGTGCCCACGTGTGCTCCTTTACCAAAATCAAATCTTCAAAGATGGGATGTGACCTATAACAACATCTGCAGGTTCGCCTCAGCCTCCCACAGACTAAAACACCATTGTCTACTATACTTGGATCTAAATTGGTTGTCCCCCAATGATACTAGACTTTACTCCCTCGGCTCCACCAACAACAATTTCATGAGATCTCGTACCCATACAACTCTGGCTGAGCTACTCACCTACCAGACCTCCAACTATGGCCTATGCTCAGCTGACAAATTCCTTCTATACATCCCCAAATGCAGTACCAAAGGCTCTAGAGCCTTTGCCCACCATGCACCTCAATTATGGAACTCACTCCCTCTGGACATCTGGCTAGCTCCTGCACACAATGCTTTTAAAAAAGTGCTCCCACCAGTATATCAGCTCCACCAACCAATGCTCCTGTTTCAAACCTCCTTAGTCCTGTGGGTATCCTGCCTATCCCGAAGCTCTTATCTTTTCTCCACAATACTCCCCTTGCAGTACAACCTATCCCAGCTCTTTCTCCTGACACTAGCCCCCTGCAGCCATCCCTTTCTCTCTTTGCCAGCTCCTATCCTATACCGTCATTTTTCTTATCCTGACCTGCTATTATCCCTACTGCTCACAATCTTGCAATTCCCCTGCCCATTATCCCCCTGCACTTGTCAGTATTTGACCACATTTTTATTTATCTAGCTTTGTTGTACTTTGTAAATTGTATTTTTCCAGGACTACTACTGCAATACTCTTGCTACTGTATGTTTTTGTCATGCTATGACTGTAAAAACCTCTATGATCCTAGCAGGACCACCCTGTGTACTACCTGTAATGCTTAGCTTATTGTTAAATGTTTTTCAAAATACCCTGTATACTACCTGTGCTGCTTAGCCTATAGTTTGATGTTTCACAACACCTTGTTTATGTATCTCGATGTAATCTACTGTTTGTTATACCTGCAATGTCTGCACTGTAACCTCCCAGATTGTGCCTGAAAACAGTCATCTTTATGGCTAGCACACCCATACAGTAAACAAAAACAAAATAAATAAATAAATAAAACATTTGTACTATTTTTAACTACCACCATCACCAGAACCAGAACCATCACTAGCAGCAGAGCTAAATGATTCACCTGTGTTGTCAGCCATAATAGCACCTGCGATTGTGTACAATTCCTGCCTTACAAAATAGTGTTACTTAAATTATAAATTTGTTTTTGGCTTTATGACAGAGTAATCTGTGGTGGAAGTTAATTGAAGAAAATATGAAGTTAAACTGATCCCATGTTCAAGGCTTACAGAATGGACGTGGGCAAGGCATTGATGTCAGGAATTGGAATTCTCAATAAAAATGCTTATTTTTTTTCTATTGAATTTGTCTTTGTATAACTCTAACCTGCCTCACCCAAAATATATTTGGGACTTATTTAAGATACCACACATTTACTTCTGAGAGGCACATGTCAATTCATAGTCACATTTGGCTAGTATGTCATCAAGCAGTCACAGATAATGAATAAATGATTTGTGTCAGGCTCTTCCCCTGTCATCCAAAATATTTCTGGGATTTGAGATGCCATACAGGCACACAATGGTTACAGTGCAGTCAAGGGAAGCACAGCACAGTTGGCAAGTATGCCACACATGAGTCACAGGTAATAAATAAATTATTTATTTCAGTATCCTCCCTTGTCACCCAAAATATTTCTGGGATTTGAGGTGTAACACAGACACACACTGGGCACAGAGCAGTCCAAGGAAACACAGCACAGCTGGCCATTATGCCACATAGGAGTCACAGATAATGAATAAATTATTTGTGTCAGTCTCCTCCCCAGTCATCAAAAACAGTTCTGGGATTTAAAGTGTCACACAGGCACGCACCGGGTACAGAGCAGTCCAAGGTAGTATAGCACAGCTGGCAAGTGTGTCATGCAGGAGTCAGATATGTCCTCCGGGAATTTTTTGAGAAGATGACACACTTAATCAATCAACCAAAATTTCATTTGTCAGCACAGTTCCACTAGACCAAAGTGCCTTGCATCCTAAGCAAGTTCAAATTAATACAGACATCAATAGTTAACACAATCTGAACATAAGTATAAAACCAAGCGGTACAACTCGGCTTAACTCTCATCAGGAAATGCCTAGCTGAACAGGTAAGTTTTTAGTTCAGTTTTAAAACTGTCAGCAATCAGGCACTCTCTAATCTAATGAGACAGAGTGCTGTACAGGGTCGGGCCACAAAAAAAAAAGTGCACACCCCAGAAGTCTTTAACCAGACCCTGGGAACCTCTAGCAATCCCTCATCAGCTGAGCAGAGTGGGTGGAGGGGGTGATGGGGTGCAGAAGATCTTGCAAGTAGGTGGATAAACAAATGAAAAAAAACTCCTCTTTCTCTGGTACTATGTCATTTTTTTCATTAATAAGAGTGCCACCCCCACTATTGCCTGCCCCTCCCTGCTTGCCCTGCCTTTTTTTAACTTAATATATATTTTTCTTTTGTAGTTACAGTTTGTTCTCCAGCCCCGAGTCTGCACTAAGAGGAAAGTTTCTTTTTAAATTTAGGAGGGTTTGGAAATGATTTTGTGGTGGAATCATATCCATCCAAAGGAGAGGTAGCAGCTAGCAACCTTCTCCCACCTCCACTGCTTGTTCCTCCCTGCCTGGCCTGCCTTGTTTTTTTCACAAATCTACTTTTTTATTTTTTTTTCTGCTAGTTTTTCTCCAAAAGAATGCAGAAAATAAATATAGAATTGTCTGATGTGGATTTGAATCAGAGTCACTCTGGTGGACACATGCTGCCAGCCCAGATGCTGAGGTCTACTCTCAAACTCCCCTCCGAACTAACTGCGCAGCAGAAGATTTACTCTGCAGGCTGCTAAACTGAGATTCAGTCATCACATGTCTGAATCATTGTTAGGTAATGTAGCACATCTCATGATTTTTCACTGGCTCTACTCCCCACTCAACCCATCACCTCTTCCACTCCACCCCCAGCTCTGTCAAATCTCTAACCCATCTTCTCTTACCACACAGCAGCAGACTGCCCCGACCCTTAGTCCCTCCTTCCACAAAAGCCCAGTGCGCTTTTCAGCAAGCTGCAATACCCACTCTGCCATCTCATGAATGACAGACAGTATGGGCCCAGCCCTCCAGTATCCCCCAGCATCCATCCGGTATCACTCGCCAAAGTCTTGCCCCACAGCCAAATAATCAAAATAAAGAAGAAAAGGTTGAAACCATTCAACAAATCCTCTAGTGTTTGAGTTCTAAATTAGAACTCGAAAACTAGAGTTCAAGCACAGATCAAATATTTTTCAGACTAATTCTTACAACCTTACTGCACACACTTTCAGTGTGTGTGTGTGTCTGTGTGTGTGTGCATGTGTGTGTGTGTATGTGTGTGTGTATGTGTGCATGTGCATGTGCTTGCATGTGTGTGCGCGTGCATGCATGTGTGGAGAGAGGGGCATACTCACATGGGCATTCCACTTGTGTGTGCACATCCATTTTCATTTTCCCCAGATGTCCCTGTCTCTTTCCCCCACCTTTGTCACCTTTCAGCCTTCTTTCTATGGCCTGTTAATCAGACCCCACTTGAGGACTCCTCAGCTCATTTATTCCTATTATGCCTTTCCAACCCCATCATCACATGTGTTGTACAACTGGAGTCAAAATCTGAATGAAAGGTATTTCACTGCTGTCAGTAGCCATGTATTGTTTTTTGGGGTGTTGCTTGTTTCATTCTTAACTTTTGCTCATAATTCTTTTTTTGGGGGGGGGATTTTGACCTAAATCTTTAATGTGGTCTTTTTTCATCCCATTTTATGAACTTGACAGTGGTAATTTTTTAATCCTGCCCAGAATGTTGTTTCGTGGTACTACCACAAAATGGTTCGCCCATGCCGGTGCACAAAGAGCACTTGGTAAATGACAGCATAAGCAAAATGATGACATGACTGGTGAGCAGCACAGAATTAGTCACCCATCCAGCCAGACTGCACAGTGTCTGCATGATTTTCTGCAGGAGGCTACACACCCCGGCACCCTTCCTAAACTATATATAAAGAACTCTGGGTTTGGACATGCCATGAAGGACAGGCAATGCAAACACAGTGTGAGTGCAGAATGTTCTGAAATCCAGAATGTCCCTTTCACTTATGACCTTGTTGCAGCACCCACATTGCAGCGCCCTAATCACAGCACCCTTACAAACATATATGCCACAAAACAATCTTTCAGCTAGGATTTGAAAAATGACAGCTATGATGTTTAGTAGGCGGAGAGTAAAGGAGGTGCTTTATAAGTTTGGGATCATCGTATTAACAAGCATTTGTCAATGCCAAATGTTGTCTTGCTGGCGTTGGCATTGGTAGTGCAGGAGTTAGAGAGATGCATAATATGAATGGCAGTGAAGTATGGAACGGACGTCAATCCCACCCCACCCTGCAGAGACTGACAGGTATTGGGGTTTGCCTTTGGTCATCAGCCATAACAGTCATGCCATTTCACCTCACCCTACCCTGTGGACACCGACAAGTGTCGAGGTGTTACTTGGTGTGTTCGGGCTTTACACTCACCCCATTCCATAAGAAAATACACTGAAATGGGTGCATCATAGGAGAATGGGGTGAAATTTGGGGCTGAAGAGTCCAAGGTACACCTTGATGCCTGTCACTGGCTGCAGGGTGGGGGTGGAATGGCATGAGCATTACTGTCGACAATCCCGAGTTACACCCCTGACACCTTCAATCCCTACAGGGTAGGGTGTTATGGTTGGAAAACCTAATGCCCTGGGCATTTCTCAATATATTCACTCTAAGTTTTTAACATGGGCTTTTTGTGACCTCACTGCATGAACAGTGACACTATCAGTTCATTAGCGGAAAGGTGATTTTGCAAACTGAGTATGCCATTTGGCACCACAGATGTGAAAACACATTTTGAACAGGATGTGAAAAATGACAGCTGTACAGTTCATGAGGAGGTGTAAAAAAATGGTAATGTTGAAAATGTGGAATGAAAATATAACAATATTGGTGAAGTCACGAGCGCGAGTAGAAACTGTGAAACCTACACCAGTAATGCAATTATTTGGGGAATTTTTACATCATATTTTCAAGTTAGGCATTCTGAGGCCTCCATTCATGAGCAATGGCACTGTGATTTTCTTAATCTGTCCTAAACGTTCATTTCGCACAGTGACCATGCCCATTGTGTGCCACAGGTTCAAAAATATGCTTTGGGCAGAATGTGAAAAATGACAGTTGTACTATTCATCAGGCGGTGATCAAAAATGATAATTTTGAAAATCTGGAATAAAAAAAATTTGCAAGTTACGAGCTTGCGAGAAACAGCCTAACACAGTCATTTGGGGAAGCTTACACCAGATTTGCAACATGGGCTTTTGGGACCCTCTCCTTATGAACACTGTCACTGTGATTTTCTTACTCTGTCCTGAACATTGATTTTGCACACCGACCGCACCATTATGCACCACATGTGCAAAAACACATTTTGGGCCAGATGTAAAAAATGACAGCTTTACTGTTTATAAAGAGGTGTGGAAAAATGGTAATGCTGAAAATCTGGAGTGAAAATATTAAAAATTCTCAAAGTTACGAGCATGCATGGGAACTGCACAGAACACACTCATAACACAGTCATTCTGGGGAATTTTTTCACCAGATTCGCAACATAGGCTTTTTGGGAGCCTACCTCATGAACTGTGACACTGTCGTTTCATTAATTGGTCCTGAAAGATGATTCCGCGCAGTGACCACAAAATCACCTTTCGGGACCCAATAACAAAATGGCAGTGACTGAGTTCATGAAGTAGGGTCCCAAGAACCCTATGTTGAAAATCTGGTGCCAAAATTCACAAAAATGACCAAAATATCCACTTAAGTTGGAAAAAACCCATTGATGCCATTATACAGCTTACCTGCATTTCTGCAGTTCTCGGTCAGCTTTGAAGAGTGCAGATGTGTTCCAGGTTTTCCAAAGATTGACGCGCCAGGCTCCAGAGCTAAGTATGGTGTGAGGGGGGTGTTGGGAGGTGGGGTGCACAGAGGGTGCGTACAGGTTGGGGGAGGAGGCCGCCAACAGCAAGGGACCATTTTCTACTTTACAGGTAAAATAAATTAAAAAATAAAACATCGCAGGAAGATTTTCTTTTTTTATAGGCACAATTGCATGTTAGGGGTGGGCTCCCAGCATGCCACCTGCATGTTTTAGGGAGCAATCTACTGGAGCCAATGGGGATTGGTTCCCTGTTGGCAACAAAAAGGGTCAGCGTTGGGGAGACATGCCTGAGTGGGATTAGGCACCCTCGGCAAACAACACTTGTATCGGGGACATTATGCCAACAGGGATTAGGATCCCCTGTCAGCAAAGGAACTGGGGAGTGGGGCATGCTAACAGAGGGATTGGTCCCTCCCAATGTTGGCTTTTATGGGGACTGTGAGAGGTGGACAGCGACAGCCATCGCCATGTTTATTGAAATGTTACACCAGGGAAGGCATGCCTTGCAATGAGGGGACACTCCTTCATTACAGCAGTGAAACTTTTTCAACTTGGTGGCACATTTTTCAACTGCTGTCATAGACAGCGTGTGCATTTACTGGTGCCACAGAGACAAGCCCCCAAAAGCAGTGGGGGCATTGGCCATAACATGACTGTACCTCCAAAACCTGCTGTTCCAAGCTACCATGATATGTTGCTTACACGTGTGCAAGACAACATAAAAGTTAGAGAAGTTCCGTACAAAATTTGGGGGAAAAAAACAAAAGCAAATTATGTATAGAAAAATTGTATTCAGTTCAGTCAGGTTTCAAATGCAGTAGGGTTTGCATCACTGGTCACTCAGAAGATTACAATGGTAACCCCCTGTACAGGTAAGTGGGTGTCTGGGGGTGATGGGTGGTAGGGTACTAGAAGGGTGGTAAGGATAGGAGTGAGAATCAGTTGGGGAAAGATGCTACAATGGACTGTGTTGTTTTCATTATCTAGGGGGAGATGATGAGGGACTGGTTTCTTGTTTTAAGGGAAAGTAAAATATATAAAATTGCTATTTGTGATTTGTTTTTTACATGTATGTTGATGGTGGGGAAGGGGAGAGGTAGGTGGCATGGGTGCTAAAAGGGTGGGGGAGGGTTGCATTTGCATACAGGAAATGACCATGGGGCTTAGGCACCCCAGTGGTCACATGTGTTAGGAATAGTCACCATGCTTGGGTAACCCACTGGCTAAATGAAAATAAAACATTTTGCCAGCCCACTGGCGCAGGTGTTGAATTTCTGCTTGTAATGCAGATACCCCAGGTTTGAATCCAGACTCAGGATGTCGGAGGGATGGCTGGGGGGGGGGAGGAATGAGAATCCTTTGGACTGTGCTCCTCCTCCAGGGTTGTGTGTCTGACCAACTTATGATTAACCCCTGGTGGAGGCCGGGGCAATACAGCTGCCAGCACCTGTTCTACTTGGGAGGCATGTCAAATGTTCAGCATGTTGCCTTAACGTCACTGCACAACACACCTCCTGGGGAAAAAAACTGTGAAACACTGGAGTTACTGCCTCCACAAGATGACATCCACCCCATGTAGCAGACCTCACATTGTTGCCCAGGCTCCTGCTTCCATGCTACATACTAGAGTCCATCAGGGTGGAGCATGCCTCCCCTTCGACGGCTCCACCCCTGGTGGTATGTCAGGGGTGTTTATGGGTAGGGTCTGTTCCATAGCGAGAGGTGCAGGGTGGAGCATGCAGGTGACTGATAGTTGGTGGATGGGAAGCCAACCAATGGGCTTGAGCATTCTGGTAGCCAAATAAAAAAGAGGGGGGATACAACAGCTTGAGGGGGTTGCTTAACATGGCCATTTGGGGTCCAAATGACCCCATATTTTTAGGGTGGGTATATCGGCATCCCATCCCATTGACACATATTGCAGCAGAGCATTTTGCACAGTTTTGCACAGTACACTATGTTCCAAACTGTGGAGTCACTTTATAAGGCTTTCAGGACATGTGAAGTTTATGACTTTACCACATCATTATCAGCAAAGAAAACTTAGCAACTTCTTTATGTAGTCCCTATAATTTGAAAACCAAGGAGGCTACAATGAATGTAGTTATTGACACACATTGGGGTGATATAAGACTTGAGGGCAGCAATGAATAATCAATATTCTACCTTAGAGGGGCATATCCTGTGTGTGTTGCAGACTCGATCACATGCCCCAAAACACAACAAAACACATCAAACTCCAGTACTGCCAGACCAAAGCCACCTGTCAGAAGGAAGCTAAATTAATAAATATTCACTGCCGACTGCAAGGCTTTCATGCCTCAGATTTGTAGTCTGTTTTACTTCCATGCCAATTACTTCATCATGCGTCAATGTTTTTCATCCAAATTCTCAAAGTCAAACCACAGAAAATTGCCCAGAATCAAAGCAGAACCAAGTTTGCCATTGGCCTCCTTTTCTCATCCCAGCCTCCCACCTAAGTAAAGAAAAATTGCCAGTATATTCTACATTTGTTATATAACTCTCTTATTCTGTAATTGTTTTTCCTTTCAATTCCTGTAATTTAATGACTTCAGTCATATGCTGACCAATTATATTCTGCTTCTCCGTGCCTAACGGTTCCTGTTATGGCAAATTATGCCTTACTAGAAATTGCATTAATGCATACTGTGTATTTATAATGCTTTTAGCATAAATGCTCAATCTTTTAGAGTTGTAAGTCTCTGCTGAGTATACTCACAATTATGTGCTTCCCTATTGGCCTTGGGTTGAATATACTGTAACACTGCAGTTATCACAAACAGTCATTAATACCCAACATACAGTGCCTCTCAAGTGTTCTGCATTCCGGATAGCACTATGCATTTTACACCTACATTTACCTTTGCTCCCTGAAGATATAGTGATGATGCCCATAATGTTGAAACTATTGCTGGACATACAACTCATTACAGAATTAGATTGCATTGACAGAAATATTCTTTGACGCAAAACATAGTGTGCTGTGAGTCGAAGGATCTAGTCTATGTTATCCCAATCCAAACCTAGAATCCAAACATGTGGGCAGCAGTCTGATTCATTGTACTAGCCCAAGAGCAATTTTTTTTAAGGAGAAACTTGTATAATTACTTGCTATTTACCAATATAAGCATATTTTTTTTCCTTTTAAGTCTTTATTCCTTAAATAAATTACAATTGAATAACAGAAATTCCTTTTCTATTGAGTGGTATAACATGGGGCCTTGTATACTTTTCTTGTCCAATGGTACTCACAACATTATGGGATTCCTGTAAGCTGAGAATAAAGAACAGTCAACACTAAAAGCTCCACACCCAATTGTGAGGCTGGTCCCAATTTAAACTTTGTGTGCAGCACTCTTTTTTACTTACTGACATTGGAGGAGAGCTGCAATACATTTTAGATCTTTTATAAACTTTAATCAGATGTTTACTGGTCTTGCTGTTCTCCCGGGCCTAAGTAAGTGCTCTTTGATTGTACTCAGCCCAGAAAGGACTGTAGGACCACAAAACAGATCAATGCTTATAAAATGCTTATAAAAACTCTAAAACGAACTGCAGGCTATTGAATCTCCCACTGCTTCAGTCCTCCTCTGATGTCAGCTACATGGGAATCTGGGATTCCTAGTTAGTGAAAATGTCAGCTTGCAAGTCAGCAGAATCAGTCTGATACAATCTACTACACTGCAGTAAACAGTAACTAAAAAAAATTGTTTGCACACAACGGGCACATTGGGACCAGCCCCACACTTGGGTGTGGGGCTCTTAGTGTTAACTGTTCTTTATTCTCAGTTTACAGGACCTCACGTGAATCACATAATGTTGTGAGCATCATTGGACAAGAAAAGTATACAAGGCCCCATGTTATACCACTCAATACAAAAAGGAATTTCCGTTATTCAGTTGTAATTTATTTAAGGAATAAAAACTTAAAAGAAAAAGATATGCTTATATTGGTAAATAGCAAGTAATTATACAAGTAAAATGGTACCCATCTGTACACGTAAGTAAAAGCTTGCTGGTAACAGTTTTTTGGGAAAAGGTTTCTGAATCTGTCTCTTTGCAGCTTGCAACAGTTAATAAATGTATTCCAGAGAATCACAGCAACAGCAACAATCAAAGTTGGTATGAGGTGGTATATGACAGTAAGTGGCCTCTGTAGTGGATGGAACTTGGCAACAGGCAGAGTCCAGATAGTAAGTTTAACGATGCAACACAGTGTACTTGCAATAAATGACATCACACAATACTGCATGACAATAGGACTTAATTGCCTTTGAATTACATTGTTTCCTGCAGCATATTGCAGCATTTTATGATCCTGGCTGGCACCGTTGTATGCATACCTCTCCGCCACTCTTAGCCTTTCATGCCCAGGTAACACTTACTCCCAGTCCCATTCACTTGCCAGAGATCAAGGTGTTACACAGGCTATTAGCTTTAGGGAGTATTCTTTGCCAAGGGTTAACAGTCAGTCATGACAACTGTTTTGTCACTGGCCTTAGTTCTGGACTTAAGCAACTTCAGGCAAACATGAGGAGCACTCCTCCTGGTTGTACTTCACTGTAGGTGGACTCTTGCATCCAGGTGTGAGGGAAGATAGATGAAGACTAGGGGCCCAAATCTCAAATTGGTTAGACTGCCACAAGCCCTGGGTGTGCCAAACACACAGCGCATGGGGCTTGCAGCATTCCCTGAAAGGCAATCGGGATTCTCGATCCCATGAGCCACATGGCATGAGTTAGACCAGCTTTTGCTGATCTACCATCAGCCTTTGAGAATCGGACTCTAGATGCTCTTTTCTTCCTTCTGTTGGATTATTGGTGCCAGGATGATATGGTATTGTTAGATGTTGAAGAATATGATTTACTGGGATGCAGCAAGATGTTCAAAAATACACAGTAGTGCTGGATGAAAACTGCAAATTCTGAATTCATGTAAATTTCATGAAATTTCCTGCATTTCATTAAATTTTCTGAAATTCAGACATTGGTGAAATCTGTATTTTCTGACTGTGTTTGGCAAATTTTCATCCCATTCTACAAATTTTCTTGCTGAATTTGAGAATGAAACACATAAATTGTGGTGTTCCATTCTATAGTCTAATATATAAATCTGCAATACATGTAGTCATTCTGCAGTTCAGTGATCAGTTCTGCAGAATTAGTTTCCACAGTTTAATACAGTACGTACCACTAATCCATTCACCCTTAAGCTGGACAGCCATATAAAAAGGACCAATTCTGGGTGCTAAAAGCTTTTTGTATTAGGGCTGCATTATAAACATGCTGGCTATAGCATATTAAAGTTGCCTGCTATACCAGACACTTGAGACCCATTAACACCTCCTCAGCTGCAATCAAGTAGGCTTCTCGATATTTCCAGAGGCTATCTACCACAGCGGTGGAGGTGTTAAGGGGCCCATTACACTACTTGACCACCGAAGCTAATCTTGCTAACGAGATGCTAAGCTGCAGCAGCAGAGGAAGCTAAGCTGCCCTCTCTGTTTGTCCCCTGTCTTTGTCCCTTCATCCCTCCTTCCCTCTCAGTGAGCCCTGTCTCAGTTTGTTGTTGTTTTCAAGTTCCTGCAGAGTTACAAATGACCCCCCACCTGCTACATACAGTGAGTCTGCTTGTAAAAGAAAAAAAAAAGTAGTGTCTGAAAAGGTCTTTGTGTAGCCGAATCAAATTCCAAAGGGCTGCAGGGGCCCTTTTCTCACTCATTAGCCAGTTGTAGTCTGAAGGGCTGCAGCAGTTCTTTCCTCACTCTTTTGCCCATAAGGGTTAACTTTGTTTACCCCCCATGCTGCGAGTATGGTTTGTGTGGTCTGAAGTGCTGTGGCAGTTCTTTTCTCACCAGAGTGGTTTTAGAGCTGTCTTCTTTCGTTGCTGTGACTTCACTCTCTTCAGTGTCTGTACCTCCCTAGTCCCCAGGAAATCTTTTCTTTCCCCAGTCATAAACACAATATGTAAGTGCCAGGTAAGGTGTGTGTGTGTGGGGGGCAATGCAAATGTGCCAGATTGAGTGCTTATGTCTCTGCAACTAAAATAAAAATTAAAAGAAAAGATGAGAGAAAGAACAGATGGAACAAAACTGCACTTCGATTTCAGCTTTCAGCTTACAGTTGGGTCGAGGTGGGCTGCGAGCAGACAGAGGAACAACGGTGAGTTTAACTTGTATTTAGTTTAATGCATTTTTATGCCTCTGTTCACTCATTCATTCATTCGGTTCACTCAGCTGTGTTTGTTTCTTTATTTACTGAGTGAAGGAGTGATATGCATGTAGCCAAGAGTAAAAAAGCAACATAGATTACCACTAGTGAAAAACCTAATGGAAAAACAAAGTCAACATGCTTCTTGGATATCTCAGACAGCCTCTTATAACAGACAAAACAGGGACACACCGAGTAGTCCATTATGAATGACTTGCACTGTACCTTAATCTGCAATTCATGCATTTTATTTTGCAGTTCTAAGTTAGAATTGTTTGAATGTTGCCAAGGTGCATCCTGAAATTTTGTGGAAGTGAAATTCTGACATTTATGGTAATTCCACCAGTGGAATTTTATTTTCACACAACATTATACCACACATGCAGATAACATCCTTTTCCAGAAGAATGGCATTTTCCTACTGTAAAATTTCCATGGAGCAGCATCCTTACCTCTACGTCATACTGTACCAAGAAGGCACTGGTACCAAACATCGGGGTCAGTGCACGCTCTTTAGTAAAGTGCTAAAGTGCAGGTCAAATATACAAGTACAGGTTAAAGAAAAAACACAAGGCAATACATTGACAAAAATCATACCAGGTGGTGGCAAACCAAGACCGCCAGAGCCGATTATAAAATTGCTTTGTTTGCAGATGATATTCTCTTAATGCTTACTGACCCAACTGCATCTTTAGTAGCTGTTTCTGATCTTTTAATCAGGTTTGATTTTATTGCAGGCTTCCAATTAAACAGGCTTAAAACAGAAGTATTGGCTTTTAATTATATTCCACCTCAACATATCAAATACTTATTTAGCATCCATTGGAACCAAACTTCCTTGAAGTACAGTACCTTGGTTTATACCTTACTACATGCCCAGGCCATCTAGAGCTACTTAACTATGAGCCTTTAATGACAATGAAAGCAAAGGATTTACACCATTGGCCTTTAAAAAATGTGTTGTTCTTGCAGAGGATTGAAGCCATTCTCTTAAATGTTTTACCAAGAACTGTATTTTACCTACAAACACTTCCACTATACTCAGCTAGTTGTTATTACCAAGGCCACTGATTTACGGTGATTAAAACAATTAAATTCCATTTTCAAGACTTAAGATTCCAGAATTTCACCGGTGATTCTTACTCCAATTTCCGGATTTTACCGGGATTCTGTTATCATTTTTTTAGTATGTGCATAAATAATCAGAATTAAAGAAGGCTTAATATACAGAGCATTAAATAAAGCAAACTGAAAATAGTACAGGAAGGAATTAAAAGAAAAACACACTTTTTTATAGAGTTACTGATCTGATAGAAAATGCCAGATTCCATGAAATCTTCATTTTAACCGGTTTTCAGGCAGCCCTAATTCCAGAATTTTACCGGATTTTCCGGTAAAAACCGAAAAATAGTGGCCTTGGTTATTACTGAGACTAGCATAGGCTGATATCTAGTTTTATATGGCAGGGACATAGGCTTAGATATAGAAACATAGAAACATAGAGGTTGACGGCAGATAAGGACCGCAAGGCCCATCCAGTCTGCCCATTTTTTCTACTTTATGAATGTGCCACACACCTTTACACTGTCAATGACCTATCTATCCATATTCATCTGTATTGCTCCCTTATGCCTATCCCATGCCTGTTTGAAGCCCTGCACTGTATTCATAGCCACCACTTCTTGAGGTAGGCTGTTCCATGCATCTACCACTCTTTCTGTGAAAATAATTTCTCATATTCCCTTAATCGGCCTCCTCTATTCTCATGCTGTGTCCTCTTGTCCTGCTATTTTCTTATATTTAAACATGTTAGACTCTTTCCATTGTTAATGCCCTTAAGGTGTTTGAATGTTTTGATCATATCACCTCTCTCCCTCCTTTGCTCAAGGGTATGCATATTGAGCTCCGTTAATCTGTCCTCATATGTCTTCTGATGCAGTCCCTGCACCGTTTGGTTGCCCTTCTCTGGACTGCCTCAGTTTGGTTAATGTCCTTGTGAAGGTGTGGCCTCCAGTACTGCATGCAGTACTCCAGATGGGGCCTAACCAGTGTCTTGTAAAGAGGGATTATTACCTCCCTCTTACGACTTGTGATACCCCTACTAATACACCTTAACATCCGCCTAGCTTTACCTACTGCTTTAGAGGTCTTCTTGGATGATTTCAGGTCATTGGTGATGATGATGCCCAAGTCTCTTTATTCCTTTGTGACTGCCAGCAGCTCCCCTCCCAGCCTATAGATGGCTTCAGGGTTTCTCTTCCCTATGTGCATGATCTTGCACTTCTTTGAATTAAATCCCAGTTGCCACTCTTCTGACCATTTTACTAGTTTATCCAGATCTCTTCTCATTCTGCCCACCCCATCTGGATCATCTACTCTGTTGCAGATTTTGGTGTCATCTGCAAACAGACAAGCCTTACCCTGTAGTCCATCTGCAATTTCACTAATGAAGATATTGAAGAGGACTGGCCCCAGGACTGATCCCTGAGGTACCCCACTTGTGACTTGCATCTCTTCTGACTGTATACCATTTACCACCACTCTCTGTTTTCTGTCCGTCAACCAATTTGCCACCCAGTTGACCAACTTCTGACCCACCCCGAGCCTACCCAGCTTATGTATCAATCTTCTATGTGAAACAGTGTCGAAAGCTTTGCTGAAGTCAAGGTAGACAACATCAACTGCTCCCCCTTGGTCCACCACTCTGGTTACCCAGTCAAACAAATCTATTAGATTAGTTTGACAGGACTTTCCTTTTATAAACCCATGCTGTCTTGGATCCTGTGCCCCTATGAATTCCTGGTGTTGCATTATCCTTTCCTTAAGGAGTGCCTCCATAATCTTGCCCACTACTGAGGTAAGACTGACTGGTCTGTAGTTCCCTGCCTCCTCCCTGCTACCACTGTTGTGGAGCGGGATCACATGAGCCCTTCTCCAGTCTTCTGGGACCTCTCCTGTGCTCAGAGACTCACTAAACAGTTCTGCTAATGGCTCTGCTAGTTACACCCTTAGCTTCCTCAAGTACCCTCGGATGTATACCATCAGGTCCCATTGCCTTGTCCACCATGAGCTTAGTGAGCTCTTGTAGGACCCTTTCTTTTGTGAAGGGAGTAGTGCTCACCTCCCTCCCCCCTATGTCCATGGTGCTGAGCTGTGGGCCCTGCCCTACCTTCTCTTCAGTAAATACTGAGCAAAAGTTTCTATTTAGGATAGATGCTTTTACAGGGTCCTCCTCCTCACGTGCCCTCTTTTCTCCTTTGAGCTTAGAAATACCACCTCTGGACTTTATCCTTTCACTAATGTTTCTATAGAAAGTCTTGTCACCTTCTTTTACTATTCGTGCTAGTGTTTCCTCAGTTTGGGACTTTGTCTGCCTTACTGCCTTCCCTGCTTCCCTTAAGGCAGTTTGGTATGCCTCCCTATCTTCATCCTGCTGTGTTCGCTTATATTTCCTGAAGGCCAGCCTTTTGGCTTTGACCTTTTCTGCTACTGTATTTGAGAACCAAAGTGGTTTCCTTCTTCTTTTGTACTTCCTTTCTGTCTAACACAATGGGATGTTGCTTCAAGTATTGAATCCTTAATGCTTGCCCACTTTGCCTGTACCCCCTCACCTGTGTTTCTTTTTGCCATGGCTAGCTTAACTCTGTTGGCCATCTTATCAAAGTCAGCTCCTCTGAAGTCCCATATTTTTGCCTTGAATGGGATGATTTAGATATAGTGGCCAAATTGAACCATACCATGTGATGGTCACTGGCCACCAGGTGACCTTCTACCTGGAGATCTGCGATCCCTTCCTGTTAGTCAGTACTAGATCTAGGATAACCCTGTCTCTTGTGGGTTGTTGTACCAGTTGTTTGAGGCCCTCCCATGCAGGGAATCCACCATGTGTCTAGTTCTGGCAGATGTTCCTGCTAGTATTGACCAATCTTCATTCGCATGTTGAAGTCTCCCATTATTAGAACCTCCCTTTAGCTGTCATGTTTTGTATATCTTCTAACAGTAATGTGTCTATGTCCTCTCCCTGGTCTGGGGCCTGTAGACAACCCCAGTTCTTATGGCTGTCCCATTTCTTGTTTCCAGGGTGACCCACAGTTCTTCTGGCTTCTTATGTGTATTCTGAATTTCTGTAGCTTTGATATTTTCATTGACATATGGGGCCACTCCACCCCCCCTTTTTGCACCTCGGTCTCTTCTGAACAGTACATAGCCAGGTACTGAAGTCTCCCAAGTGTGGTTACTGGTGAACCGTAATTGCTACTATGTCCAGTTTAGCCTCTGACATTATTGCCTGCAGGTCTGGGATCTTATTTCCCAGGCTTTCACTGCTGCACTTATCCCTGACCCAAAGTGGGATAAACCTTCCTAACTTCCTTTTATATGTGTTAGCATGCCAACTTTGTTTTCTATGCCTTTGGACCTCCGAAACCTACCAAGCCCATTGGAAAGATGTAGAATTCACACTTAATGACCTCCGTGATATTAATTGAACTCTATTTTCTTCACCTCCAGGCTATTTTCTGTTTTCCCATTTTTCTGCTATACTGCAGAGACACTCAAGGTCTGGCATCTAATATGAACGAGACACCTTGGAGCAGAGGTTCCCTTATTGGAAGCATTGGCGTGGATGCACCACAATCTACTGAATGTCTCAGGCCATTTTTTATGACAGTGGGCCTGATTGGGTCTAATATATCTTCATCAGATTCTAGATTCTCAGTGTGTTCCTTCTTTTTCTGATATGCTACATATCCCTTACTGACCATGGACCACTATCAGTACTTGCAACTCCAAGCATACCTATAAACCCTTTCTCCTCCTCCCTGTAGGAGTCTCCCAGATCCACCACCGGCATTGATTGCTTTAATTGTGTTCCATCAAGAAGGTGGTCGGTATACAAGACCATTTGATTGGTACTATGTATTCTATTCTTCCAGACCAGTCAAATAATTCTACTCTCTCCATCTTGAACCAGTGAAATAATGACTTACAGATTTCATGTGAACCAGCCCTGTGGGAGAAATACTCACTCCCTACATATAAACTTTCAATGGCACCTTACTTAAAAGTGTTCACATGGAAGTGCTGGATGAGATTTTTTAAGACTTCAGCACTTTCAGCAAAATATCTGGGTATGCAGGCTGGTATTTGTTGACAGGCATGTGGTGAGTACAGTGTGGACCATGCCCATGTCTTTTGGTTGCGCCCTCACCCATCATACTGGACTGCTGTCTCTACGGGTATAGCACCTATGTTTGATATTCCATTACCTCTTCCTCCTGCATTGATTCTCTTGCATATTTCTCCTGATAAGCCACAGGTGAGAGGCAGACAATTTAAACTTCTGTTGATACTTTTTGCATGTGCAAAAAAGCTATTATCAAATTATGGCTTCAAAAGCAGCCCACCTAATTATCTCATTGGATAGCCATAGAGGATACTATTTATGAACACAAAAAATGTATGTATCACTTTTTAAATCTTATGCCAGTCTTTGAAGAAATCTGGAGATGGTCGGTACTGTAAAAAGTACATTCTGACCCCAAAAATGTCCTGTAAGCTCCTTTTTTTCCTTTTAATTCATTTCCTGGGTCTTGTTCATCAGTCTTTTATATATTTTTTTGTCTGACTGTTTTTTTTTCTGGTTTTGCCCATGCCTTGCCTCAGCCTTTCTTAACTTTTTGTATTTTTCAGCATCCTATTCCTTGTCCCTATAATTATTACACTTTGGCTGTGATGTCTTTCATGTAGTTTTATTTGTCACAGTTTTCTAGCATAGTATGTGATCATTATTTTTAGCATGATGTGTTATGTGTATCCTGGCTTTATATGTTTTAACAGTTGTTCTTGGTGTTAGTTATGCAGTTAACTTGTTTGATGCTTTCTAATTTAAATACATAATAAAACAGTTATTATAACAAAAAAAAAAAAAAAAAGACATCCAGGCCAGCAGCTCAACCGGTTTGCCCGACACTTTTTCAAGAGTCCCGGTAGTATCTTTTTATATTGTGTGTGCTTAAAGTGACAGTGTTAAATAGTAGTACAAGAGACAATCAATAAGTTAAGAAGTTAAAAACATGAATTTTTAAGCCAAAGAGCAGGTGCAAACTTAAAGCAACTTTCAATACTAATAAAAGGTACAGATAAAAGACAAGCTATTTAAATATTAATATAAGCTAGAGATGAAAGGGAAAGCTATTTTTTATATATTACAGTCCAGAAATTCCTATGCAGGGCTCATATTCCAGAGTAGATGGCTTGCCAGCACACCTGTGTGACTGACTGTTCACTCATAATGTCAGAACTCACAACAAAACATATACAGTATCTGGAAAGAAAGATAGAGAGAAAATAGAGGATAATGTATGGTCTTTGGTTAATAACCACACTGTAAACACTTTGAGAGGTTGCCATGACATCATTGTAAACCTCAAGAGCATAGCTTGAGAGATTTTTGGATGTCATGGTAACCTTGAGAAGGGTTTTCAGAGTGGTTATTAACCAAAGACCATACATTATATTTGACAGCGTATAGACTACCAAGATTGTGTTATGGACTGAATTACTTTTCTGAGTAATTCTTACCTTAAGCAGTCATAAATCATGCAAGAATATTCCTCAGCAATGTTTATTGTGTGTTCTTTGCAACACTTTTCATCGGTACAGCCTGGCACAAATCAATTAGTTTAATACCACCATTTTAAACATTTCTCTCGAAGTGGAACATTGAATATAGTGTATGGTAGAATGTAGTTATGCATGGAATTCCATGCTTGGAATATGCTTGTTCTGCTGCAGTACTGACATCATTATGTTGTTCTGCTTCAGCAGTAATGTCTCAACTATAGCAAAACACCTTGAAATGGTAGACATAGTTGCTTCCCTCTATCCAGTTAACCTGGAAGTTGTTGTTTTTTTAAACTTGAACTTGCAGAAACATCTGCAGCACACTGTGTCAGTTAAAAAAAAGAAAAAAGAAAATTTTAAAAGTTCTTTTCTCCATTGTCTTCACTAGCTGGTTTTGTGTGATTTTCTATGCTGTGACTGCCCATGCACTATAAAAGATTGTGTATGAGCAGTCATAAACAAATACAGATATTTTTGTATCTCAAAGCTCCCTTGGTAACAGAACACCTCTTGAGCTGCGCTCTCAAGGTCATCTGTTACCAAGAAAACCTCTCAATACAAGACTATCCTTGATGTGTATGACTACCCATACACAATCCTCTATGTTGTGAGCATTCCATTTTGTTATACCATTGATATGACATACTCAAGAAGGTTTAACAACAGAGTGATGTCATAACAATGCCATAAAAAGGTTGTAATCTGCTTGATTTCAGTTAGCAATAAGTGCTCCCCATACATCATGAATAATTAGAAGACTTAAAAGGTGTATAACAAAACACAGTTGTATATTCTGAATGCAGCACTAACACCATAATCAACAATTTCTTCCTAGTCAGAGGCATAAGATCAAATTTGTCATATTGGCCTGGCTGGAACTGTCCCCCCATTGGGCCATCCACATGGCTTCTCTCTTTAGAATCAGATTTTCCAAATCTCCCCCTCTTTTTTTCCAGCCTTATGGAACCAATTTCATATTTTATAGACTTACATATTAAGGAATTGTATAGGCACTTCTGTCATATTTACATGACACTACAGATATATCAGGCATCCAGGAAGATCTCCAGATGGAAGACAATTGGTGGCTAGTCAGTGGATAGTGAGACCTTGTATGGGAAAAAAGGAGAACTTTGGAAAGTCTGATTCTAAAGAAAGAAGCCACGTGGATGATCCAACTGGGGAGAAGTAAAAGTGGGGAAAAGGAGAGGAGATTTGGAAAATCTGATTCTAAAGAAAGAAGCCATGTGAATGGTCCAATTGCAGAGATTGCTAATTATTTTTTCTCAGTCTTTCTTTCCAGATACCTTTTATGTTTTGGGCTCTGGCATTATGAAGGAACAGTCAGTCATACAGGTTTGCTGATAAGCCATCACTTTTGTGAGGCAGTATATTGTACTTTGGAATACAAGCCCTGAATAGGAATTTCTGGACTGTAATATATCAAAAATCATTCATCTGTTCATCTGCACTCTGCATTAGTATTTAAGGTTGCGCTTCAATTGTACCTGCTCTTTGGCATAGGAGTATGTGTTTTTAACTTATTAACTTGTTAATTGTCCTCTTACACTACTAGCTCAGGTAAATCCACTTGAGTTGACAGCCCTGGCAGTCTTGTTTTGCCACTACCTGGTAAGAATTTTCCACACTATACTGCCTTGTGTATTTTTTACCTGTACAGTATTTGTATATTGGCACTGCACTTTAGCACCTTAATAAAGAGAGTGCACTGACCCCAATGTTTGGTGCCAGTCCCTTCTTGGTATGGGCAGTTTTGTTTTCTTTGACCTGGCACAACAGTCTATTCAGAGCAGCCTCTTTGCTTGTCCTGAACTCTATGCCACCAGAATGAGGGATGACCATGTGTGCAATTTTGTTTACATTTCACAAAGAAACATTTGATAAGGTTCTTCTTTGTAAAAGTCTGAAAGGTGGAGTTTGAACATTGGCTTGTTATTCTAAGTGTCTCACCTTATCAATTAGCGACTAAAGCTAAACATACAGTGTAACAATAACATTACACCAATGCAATTTATTAAAAACTTCAAAGTCACATCGTTGTTACAAAAACACATCTCAGGTAGTTCTCAGGGTGAAAATCAATACGTTGTATTAAGAAAGGTTTTACATTTTAGCACACAACGATTTCATAACAGGATCACTAGAAGGGACTGGTGTCTTAAAGGTTCACATGGGTAAATTAAACATTACATACCCCTTCTCACCTATCTCGTAATGTTCTTCAGCAATGAACAAAAAATGGCAGATAAGATACAGTTTGTAGATACTACCATAACTGGCATATTAACAAAAAGGCTTTTGTCCTTTCATCACTGATAAGAATTGAAACACCACAAGGACAAAGCAAAACATAATTAGTGTTGTTCTTTTACTTTAGCAAACTGGGGCCTGAATGGAAACTAGCAAATGAGGTGTTAAATTGGGCTTCCTTAAAATCATAGATCCCACAGTGCACACTATTTTTATTATTATCGCTCTTTAAATTAAAAAATGTGCTATGTGGTCCAGCTATTTGATTTGCTTTTTAAAAATTAGTGCTAGGGATTTTAATGCTGATATGTTGAGAGAAATCTCGTGCAAAGTAGCAGGCATACACAGCTCTTTGCTTGTATTATTATGGCCTTAATAGTACTTTTCCGTACCTCAATGGGACTCTGTTATGGCCCCATATTCAAACTACATACAAAGTGGTCAACAAACAGCTGTGTACTCCTGCTACTTTGCACATAGCACAAAAAGAAGTATATTAGAATCTGAGCCCTAAAGTCCACTGGGCAGCACAAACAGGTTTTCAGTATACCTCTTGTGTGTGCCGCTCAAAGCAAAGACTGTGGCTGATTGCAAAGCACACTGAGGCCCACTCACACAAACCTTGTGACAGGGTAATGCAGGCAGGCTCAGCAGTCTGCGAGGCACTAAGCTGATAGCACTGCATTGCTAAAGTGCCATATTGGAAGATAACAAGCTATTTCGCCCTGCTCAACATGCACAGAGTTAACAGTTGTTTACCATATCATTAGCTGCCAGTATCATGTCAATGTCCAAGCACTTTGCTCCTCACAGTGAGTGGGAGCTGGGGTAACACAGTACAAAAGGGCAGTCCAGATATGTATAAGGGGGAGAGGGGAAGAATCACAACAGTTTTGGTTTCAGAACTTAAATCTTCTACTGTGGCAGGAAGACAAGAAGATCTGTAATGACCACAACAGATGAATGCCTTCTTATTTGGGTCTCTGGAATTAATGGGTGTCACCTTAAAATTGCAATTCTACATGCCCAGTGCTGCAGAGAGCTGTATCACATGAATTATTTTGTCTCCAATGGTCTCCATTGCAGCTGGGCTTGCAGGTATGGGCCACTGGTATGGTGTTTTTAGTGTCTGCCCTTTTGATGCACTGCTAAAATATGCTTTTTCTAGGTGTTACATTACACTGTGCAAACAGACTTTAACACATTTAAAACACTGTCAATTTGCCAGTGCACACTATATGCATGACTCTGCATTTCACTAACATATGCTCCTGATGTAGACTATTGCTTACAGCCTAACTGTTTTTATAAAATAAGTAGGTCCTTCCAGCATCCTGATTGAATGAAAAGATTCTAAAGCCATGTGGTAAAGTAAATAAAACCCATGGCTTTGGATTGGTGAAATGTATCTCCCACCAGCTGAATTCTAGCGAAATGATGATTACACTTCTGCAAAATGTCATGAAATTTCTATGAAAATGTTGTGAAATTTCACCAAAATTATTATATTGTTTTTTTCCACTTAAGTTAAAAAGCTTTTGACCAAATTGCACCATGTTTAGTATGCTTACTTTGCCAACACCCATACAGATGTATAACAAGCTTCAGATCTCTACCTTTAAAGATGACTGAGTTATGAGTCTCCAAACATTCAGAAATGTTAAAATTACAGTTAACTACATAAACTACAATTGTTTGTCCAAATTGCACCACATTTAGTACAGTGACGTTATCAATGTTCATACATACGTGTGCTGAGTGTCATAGCAGTAGCTTTAAATGTTACTGGGTTATAAGCCTCAAAACTTTAAGAAATGTTAAAATTACATTTCACGATTATGTAAACTGCTGAATTTTAAGCTTCTAAAAGTTAAAAGTTAGAGAACAGAATATCATCAATGTTGTTAGGTTCATTGACCTTAAATATTAAGCTTTAAGTCAAATCCCATGGCCCAGTATCAGACCATCATGCTGCCATGCTGACAACCCAGGTTCAGGTGCAAGCCCAGGATGTCATGTTGGGAAGCAGGTCATGGCTGAAACTTGCAATTTACATAACCAGTAATTCACTATTTAGCAGTTTCTATGACTACTCCAAGAAAGTATGCATTTAAGTTTTCAATTATTTAGCTCCAAATCTGGTGAAGTTTTAAGCATGACATATTCAGAAATGTGCACATGAATATGAAATTGCCATATTTTGAGCCCCTATAACTTCTCCACCTTTCATCCAAGGGTAAGGAAGCTTAGCACACTTTTAGGGCCCATACCAGACAATATACCTGACAACTTTCAGACATCTGGCTGCAACACAGGCCACATTATGGCCAATTAAAGACATCCAGAAAGTTCCCAAAAAATTCACAAAATTTTGCAAAATTTCACAGAATGTCTCAAAAATTGTGCAGATTCAGAATTTGCTAATTTCACCCAGCTCTACTTTGGACTTCTTCTGGCAAGCATGATGTCTGCAGGTGTCAATGTCTCCTGAAAATTTTCTTCAAAAAATTTCTGGCAATCATCTTTAATACAATAAATGTAAGTATATAGCCCCCCCCAAAAAGTCAGGGTAGTAAGTGAGGTAAACACCAAGACAGAGATGTCGATAGGGAGAAGGGCAGGGTAAATGGAGAAAGTGACAAAGGCAATAAGGACAGGGATGGTGCAAAAAGGAGTAAGGCCATCAGGAAATGGAGGATAATGAGTACCAATGACCATAGTCTGGGCAACAAGCTCCCAGAAATGGTGGCCTTGATGAAAGAGGGATGCCCGGATATCGTAGCAGTCAGTCACAAAAACATGTTACACAGAGAACCATGACTGGGATGTTAACATACCAGGGTATATAACCTACAGGAGACACAGGAAGGGGAGAAGAGGGGGAGGAGTAGCTCTCTATGTAAAGGAAGGGATAAAAACAACTGAACAAAAGAGTAAACAGGGAGGAGAGAAGGCACTGTGGGTCACCTTAGAGATTGGAAATGGCACCACAATCCGCACTAGGGTTGTATATAGACCCCCATGTCAGGGGGAGAAAATGGACAAGAATTTGATAGAAGGCATTCTTAAGATGGCAGAGAAAGGGGAGATACTGTTGATGGGAGACCTGAATATGCCAGATGTTAACTGGAGCACATTTGCTGCAGCCACATCCAAGAGCAGGGCCATTCTCAATGCCCTACATGCCTCAGACAGCTAGTTTCAGAACCCACTCATGAGGGAGCAATCTTAGACCTCATACTTTCAAATGGGGACAGTGAGAGAATCTCAGATCTAGAAGTGGGTTGCCATCTGGGAACAAGTGACCATCAAACAGTGTGGTTCACGATAAACTCAGCTACAGAGTCAAGCCATACAAAAGTGAGGGTATGGACTTCAGGAGGGCTGACTTTGGCAAGATGGGAGAGTGTCTTAGAAAAGCACTAGCAAACAGGCTAGGAGGAGGGGTGGAGCAACAATGGGGAAACAACAAAACTGCCATCACAGAGGCAGCAAGCCTTTGTGTGAAGCAAATAAACAAATCAAAATGAAAGAAAAAGCCACTATGGTTCTGAAAAGAGGTGGCGAGGAAAGTCAGGGAGAAAAAGATAGCATTCAGGAAGTATAAGGAAACACAGAAGAAGCAGGACAGAGAGCAGCACCAGTTAAGGCAGAAGGAAGCAGGGAAGGAAGTCAGAATAGCAAAGGCCCAAACTGAGGAAAATATAGCCAACTTGGTTAGGAAGGGGGATAAAACCTTTTATAGGTACATCAGGGAGCATAGAAAGACAAAGGGAGGGATAGTGAGGCTGAATAGAATGGACAGTGGGTGGACAGAGAGGAACAGTGAAAGAGCAGGGATACTGAATGAATATTTTTGCTCAGTATTCACAAAAAAGGAGGAGGGGGAGGTGCCTAATCCAATTAACAGAACCACTCTTGATAGGAGGGTTGATCCCAATCCTTTCACAGAAGAAAGGGTTCTGAAAGAACTCCTAAAACTGAAGGTGGACAAAGCAATGGGGCCTGACGGAATTCACCCCAGAATTCTAAAAGAATTAAGGGGAGAACTAGTGAAACCACTGACTACCCTTTTCAACAAATCATGGGAGGATGGTGTGGTACCTGAGGACTGGACGAAGGTGGATGTGATTCCCCTTCACAAAAATGGGACCAAGACATAGGAAAGGAAACTACAGACCTGTCAGTTTGACCTCTGTGGTACGGAAAGTGATGGAATCACTTCTGAAGGAAAGAATTGTTGAGTATCTAGAGGCCAGTGGGGCACAGGACCCAAGGCAGCATGGGTTCACAGTGGGAAGGTCATGTCAGATGAATCTAATTGATTTCTTTGACTGGGTGACCAAAGTAGTAGACCAGGGAGAGGCTGTTGACAAGGCCTACCCAGACTTTAGCAAGGCATTTGACACAGTCCCACACAAAAGATTAATAGTCAAATTAACCAGCCTGGGAGTGGGTCCCAGGGTGGTAGCCTGGCTAAAACATTGACTGGACAACAGGACACAGAAGGTAATTGTAAATGGAGTCCACTCTGAAGAAAGAGGGGTTACTAGTGGGGTATCACAGGTTTCAGTACTGGGTCAAGTCCTTTTTAATGTCTTTATAAGTGACATTGCAGAGGGACTGGAAGGAAAAGTTTGCCCCTTTGCAGATGACACAAAGATCTGCTACAGGGTTGATACACAATGAGGTGTGGAAAGGATGAGAAGGGACTTGGCAAGGTTGGAGGAATGGTCAGAAATATGGCAGCTTGGATTCAATGCAAAGAAGTGCAAAATAATGCACATGGGAAACAAAAACCCAGGGGAAGATTGCACAATGGGAGGGAGGTAGTAACAACAACAAAAATGGAAAGGGACCTGGGGGTAATCATATCAGATGACCTTAAGGTTAGCAAGCAACGTGAGAAGGCAGTAGGGAGGGCTGGGGGTATACTGGAATGTATAGGGAGAGGCATCACCAGCAGAAAACAGGAAGTTGTTATCCCTCTGTACAGACAGTTGGTGAGACTGGAGTACTGTGTCCAATTCTGGAGACCTCATCTCTGCAAGGACATAGACAGGATAGAAGCAGTCCAGAGGAGGGCAGCTAAAATGGTGCTGGGTCTGCAAGAGAAGTCATACGAGGAGAGACTAAAGGAGCTTAAAATGTATACCCTTGAGGAAAAGAGGGAGGAGAGGGGGACATGATAGAATCTTTTAAGTACCTCAGTGGAATCAGCAAAGTCCAAGAGGGTAGCATCTTTCAGAAAAAGAGATGTGCAAGAACAAGAGGGATACAATTTAAAGATGGGGGGGGGTGCAGTTCAGGGGCAATCTGAGGAAGTATTTTTTTTCACACAGAGAGTGGTGGATGCATGGAACAGCCTTCCTGAGGAGGTTGTGGGGTCTAAAACTGTGGAAGAATTCAAGAATACATGGGACAGACATAAGGCAATTCTTGTGGTGGGTAAGAAGAAATAGATTGTTGGTTAACTAGGATCTGCAGCTTATCCTGTAGGTAGTTAAATGAGCAGACTAGATGGGCCAAGCGGTCCTTATCTGCCGTCAAAGTCTATGTTTCTATGTTATGCAGAGTACTTCCCTTTTGCCCTTTGAAAATTAATAAATTGGATCTGTTTCGAGCTTCCAAAACCACTTCCACTTCAGATACACATACTAATAAAAATTGAACCCAAACTCTTCCTTCCATATCTGTCTCCTTTTTCTGAATGAGGTGCCTATTTAGGTATTCACCTCCAGCATTGATTATGTGCACATTTAGCAAGCCTACTTTTACTGATCCCACTTGTGATCCTCCCAATCAGCCTTCCTACAGATGTTGGTACCAAAGGAGTTCTTCAGACTCTATAGCACCTTGGTAATGCTCAGGTCTGCACTGCTGGTGTTTGTACATTTGACTGGTGGTCGACATCAGCTCTCATAGAGCACATGTGATGAGCTACGCATTCTGCCTTCTTCTTTAATACTTGACTACACCCCCCCCCCCCACAAGCCTGATCATGAGAAACTCTTACAGAGAGGGAATAAGCAGTGCTAACATGCAAAGAAAGACAGGCAAAACAACATGATGCTGCAGCACTGAAGACACCATACAGTGTGTGTGTGTGTGTGTGTGGGGCGGGGGCAGATTGTAGGTAGTGATACAGCACAAGGAGGGACAAGGAGGAGTCACGAATACACAACAAAAAATCCAACAAAACCATATAAGCACAAGTAGAGAAAGTGAGACAGACATGGAGAGAAGGGAGGATGACAAGTCATACATATCACCTAGCAGCTAAACAGCTACATAGCTCCTTCTAGTGGCAAAAATAAAAACATGACAGTCAGGCAGTATCAACAAGGGCTTTTTTATGCTTTTGTCTTTTTATTTAAATCTTTTAATTCATATTTTAAAAAAGAGAAGGCTCACATCTGATAAAAAGATGAATTTGCTTGCACTAGTGTTTCTGGTTTTGTGTGGCTGTCTGTATGTATGTGTCTGCCTGTACGAGAGTCTATACTTGAATGTTTGTTTATGTGTTGTTCATGTGAACATCTGTGTCACATACTAGCAGTGGAAGCACATTGGCTATGCATGTGAAGTATAACTTTCTCTAATGTTTACATGCAATAAAGATGCATGAGTTCTGGCAGACTTTCATGAGCAAAGACTCTTCAACCCGTGCAGCTCTAAGCATCCTGTTGAGGAAGCAGTTTCTAGTTCTTCTCATGGCTTCTTTTTTACCTCACTCAGTGAGAAGCAAAGCAGTGGTTAATGCAGTCTCCAACTCCCCACCCCCCATTAATCCCCTAAAGCAGAAAATATTTATCTCTGGAGAGCCAGTAGTGGCTGGCTTGCTGCACAAGTGATCATCAAATACATTTATTCCTTTTTTCTGGTTTCAACACAAATATAAATTGATTTTTCAGGGGATTATCTTTCATTAAAATGTACATTTGTTTCATTCTTTAATTCTTTCTATCTTGCCTCTGGAGACATCGAAAATGGCCTCTTGTGCTCAGGTTTGTCCAGACAATCTCAATATAATTAACGAGCCTCCTTTTAAACAATCTGAGGCTTTTCTTTATTTCTGGGCCCCTTGAGCTCCTAACAAATGTTTTTCATTGAAAACAAAAAAGAGAGGGACACACATATACACACACACACACACACCTCAAGTTTTTTTTTCTAAATGCCTGACTTCTAAATCTGGAAACCTCCAAATCCCAAACCAGAACCAGATGCATACTAAATAATTTCAATTTGCAAGCTTACATGTCAGATGGGTATGCTAATTCATTTTGCTAGTAAAATACCTGAAATAACAAGACAGAGAATGTTGCTTAAATGTTACTAGTTACATTTAAACACAGTGTTCATTTTGTTCAGTTGGCTGTACTCTTGCCTTTGAGCTACTGTAGAAAGTTAGTAACAAACATGGAAGCATAGTTATTTTTGTTTTCAAATATGTTTTTTCAGTAACACTTTACCTTCAGTGTCCTTAACTACACTGACACTACTGTATAACTACTATGTAACTACTATGTAACTTCTGTGTAGTTACATGTAACTACATTGTAGTAGTTAACTAGTTCCACATTTGCGGTTTGGTGTAGTTACACAGTTTGTATGAACTGGTAGTTACTGCAATTACTGCTGCCTCCCTTCTGCCTCAAATCAATTATGTCTGGCAAATGAAACTATGTATGTTGCACTTTGCAACAGCTGTTACATGTGTAGTTACACTTCCAGCAGAAATCAATTTGAGCCAAAAAAGAAATGGTTGTGGTTGCATGTGTAACTACCACCACTACACACCAGGAAGAGTCCCTACCTCTGCATCCTGTGCCACCCACCACCACTTCATGCAGCAGATCAGTGGTAAAGCATGTTATGTAGCCATGCCCAACCCCCAGCCACCCACATGGGCCATAGCAGGCCAGGAGTGTGGGTGCAGAAGATGTGTGGGTCAATTCCACAGAAGCAGCACGTTGCTTAGTAACTACATCACTGTTGCAAGCCAATAAGTAATTATGTAAATTATTTTTATTGTATAAGTAAACAATGTAGTGATATAGCAATTAAGAATATTAGATTGCATATTTAATAAGCAGTAAGTGCATGAGGGAATGATTTCTGAAGGAAAGCATACATCCGAATTACAGCATTGACATTCAATGTCAGTGTATAGTAGTTACACCCTTCTTCTTATGCTTTATTTTACATAGATACATAGACAGTGTCGGCAGATAAGGGCCTATGGCCCACCCAGTCTGCCCATTTTAAGTGTCAGTTTATGTGTACTTACTCTGTAAATACATATCAGTTAGGAATTAACTGTGGAAACAATGCCACAGAAGCAGCACATTCAAGTAACTACATCACTGTTACACCCTTCTTCTTACACTTTATTTTAAGTGTTAGTTTCTACGTACTTACTTTGTAAGTACATGTTAGTTAGGCATTAACTGTGGAAACAATGTCACAGAAGCAGCACATTCCTTAGTAACTACAGCACTGTTAAAAGTCAATAAGTAATTATGTAAATTAACGATTTTTTGTTGTATAGCAATTTACAATGTTAGATTACATATTTATTTTCAGTTCTTTTTTTTTTGGTTGCACAGCATACAAGTGGTGGCTCTGGGATTTGAACTCAGTTCTACAGGTTTCCCGGTCAGTGAGTTTAATCACTATGCTATACTGCAATAAGTTCATGAGGGAATGACTTCTGAAGGATAATTTGAAGTGTCACTAACTGCACTGTAACTACTGTATAACTACACTGTAACTGCACTACTATGTAGTTAACTAGTTTCACAATGTGTTTTGTGTACTTACATAACTTTAAATGTGCTGCTTCTGTGAGATTGACCCACACCTCTACTGCACCCACATCCCTGTCCTGCTGCTGCCCAGGTGGGTGGCTGGGGGTGGGGCATGGCTACCCTTTGATGAGAGTCCTAATTCTTCTGTACCTAAGACTAAACTGTCCCATCGTACAATGCAGAACAGTCATAAGGCTGACTGTTTGTACATTATGTATATTGCATCCCCACTGTAGTTGCTACTCTTTTGTGTTTCAGCTGTATTCTTGCACATAATTGTACCTAACGGTACTCAATATATTCAGTGTATTCTATTTTCTGTTCCTTTCTCTGTTACTGTAAGTGTATTATCTGTATTACCTATATACCATCTTTATGGCCTGGATCATGCCTAAAATTGGTCCACTGAATCAGTGCATGCACCCGATAAACAAACAAATAAATAAATAAATAAATATCACCAATCTGCTTTGTGGAGTGATGATGGGTGATGCCAGACACACATGCCGGGACGCTTCTCATTACATGCCCTTCCCACTAGCTGAATGAGGTGGCAGCCATGGCATCATCATTCACAACAAGCTGCCACAGCCCTCTGGCTATACAATGAGGGCTTGGGGAATGGTGGAGAAGACATGCATGTAACAGCTAAGGAAGAGTCCCTGCATGTGTATCTGGCACCACCCAATATTACTCCACACAGCAGATCAGTGATATATATATATATATATATATATATATATATATATATATATATATTTGTTTGTTTACTGGATAGGTGCACTGATCCAGTGTACTATTTTCAGGTGTGCCCTAGGCCATAAAGATGGTATTTAGGTAATACAAACAATAGACTTACATTATCAAAGAAAGGTACGGGGGCATGGTTTAGCCAGCAAACAAAATGGTGAACTAATCATTTTGTGCTGCTATCCCAGAGCTAAATCTTTGAATTATACCCATCCTACAGAAGAGCTGCTTTTCCTAAATGCGATCGGAAGCCATAAAAAGTCATACTGTACCTGCTGGTTGATCGAAGGACTAATCTATTATAGGGTTCAACTAAAAACTGTGTTTGGACCTGGAGCTTTGCAGAAATAGTACATGCATGGCATACAAATCCAAGGAGGGCACAAAGCCCTCAATAAGAGACATGTTTACTTCCATAAGGAGCCTGATTGACGCTCTAACAGTGACTACCAACAGCATGGCTGGTATACTACAGGAACTCGACGCAAAGATGGGCCACACAGAACAAAAGGTGGAGTTACACAAGGAGGCTCTACAAGGTCACTGTATGACCATGCAGGAACAGGCAGCCCAAATCAAGCTTCTACAGGACAAAATGGATGACTTGGAAAACAGGAGCACTGCAATAATCTGTGGCTCCTGGGCTTCCCAGAGGGGCCTTACACAGGTTATTACCTCTGTGACCCACAGGTGTGGTCACTCCTTGGACTTGGTGTTCCTCCTGGGGATGGAGATCTCCGATGTGGTGGTGGAGCCAGTCAGTTGGTCTGACCATCACACCATAGGGTTCAGTTTTGTAGCTCCCCCCAATTGACCTGCCCCTACAGAGATGGTTCGCTACTGCCCCTTGAGGAGTGTGACCCCAGATGTTCTGATGGTGGTGTTGGACCTATCGACCATATCAAGTGAATGCATGGATCCAGGAAATCTAGTACTAGCCTATAATAAGGCAGTGACGGGGCCCTGGATTCCATAGCTCCTTTTCTGGTTCATCCGCTCACTCTTTGCCCAAGGTCCCCATGGTTTGATGGGACCTTGAAGGAGATGAGGAGAGAGGGATGAAGGTTAGAGAGGTGCTGGCAGAAATCGGGCCTTGATAGTGACAGACTTAGATTGATGGACCATTATGTTGTCTATCTTTTTATCATAGAAATGTTTTATTGAGTTTTCTTTTGTTGACAGAAAGTTTGCAATACCTTGTCATTTGTACATCCATCCCAGTACAGCATTTCACATTTCAAGTTTACAAGATGCTGCTAATTTATATTACAATAGAGCTAATACAATTTTGATCCTCATCCAGTGAAATACATTCCATAAAAACTGTGAACTCAATTACTAATCTCTTCCCAACATTCTTCCTTGTTAAGGAGTTTGTGTATGTATGTAAGGTGGGAGGTTAGTACCACTAAGTGAGGTCAAGCATGGTTATGACTAACCTTATCCAGGAAGGTGAGAAAAAAAAAACAGTTACCAGGAAAGGAACAATGGAGATGAAGATAGTGAGTAGAGAGCTACCTTAGCCAGCCGGGTAATCACCCCTCCCTCTGTACCACATAGGCTCCTTCAATTCAGTGATCAGTTGCTGCCTACCTGAGAGTGGTGGGTGGGTTGCCTGGGGGTGGAAGGGGGGATTTGCACAATATAGAATTCAGGAACGGTCCCCATTTCAAATAATAGAAAGATATTTTACCCCAGTTGGCATACGTCAACCTTTCAAATGTGGCTAGCCTTGCTACCGCTGAGTGCCAGAGGGGAATGGGGGTGGTTGTGTTTGTCTCCAGGATAAGAGCAACAGCCTCTTCACTTCCAACAGAACAGTCAACAACCAGCTTACGTGAGGCCATGGCAGGAAGCCAACAGGGGATGGATCCCCCAACAAAAGGAGTGGATTAGAGATATCAATGGGAACCCCTAAAATCCCAGAGCAATCCATTGCTATGGCATTCCAGAAGTTCATCAACTGCTGACATTCCCACATGCTATGCAGCATATTTGCGGGGCTACACCCACATCTCCAGCACTGAGCATGAGGTAATATACCCCACTGTTGAAGGGTCGCAGGTGTACAATACCACCTAAGCAGAATCTTAAGTTGGATCTGCTGACTCCTAACATCCTGATAAACAGAGTGAGCAAGGTGGAGGCATTTGGACCACGTTTCTCCAGTAATGATGAGATGGAGTTCTTCACTCCAGGCCTTCCTGCAAGGATCAGTGTGGTCTGGCTGTGCCTCCCACCAGGTACGATGGAATTTACAAGCCATACCTTTTAAGGAGGTTTTATTGTGTAACTGTCAGCCAGTCCCACTTCGGATTTCCTGTGAGCAGTGCCTGACTCTTGTGAATCGCCTTACGGATCTGCAAATATCTCCAAAGATCCTTGGATGGTAAGGAGTATTTGGCCCTTAGTTGTGTAAAGGACATCAGAGCACTAAAATCATGCATATATAAGTCTTGAATAACGCATATCCCTTTACTTTCCCATTCCAGCCAGTGGAGCATTTTGTTATCCACTGTAAGAAGTGGGTTATGCCAAAGCATCAGGTAGCAATATAGCATGGATCTGGCTGTCTTTGGAGTATTGGAAGCTGCCACGAGACTAACCCATGCTTGTCTTGTTTCAACCATGACTGGTGTAAATTGGTTAGCAGTCCTATGTATGCCAGTCAGGAGTGTCCCCAAAGGAGTTTTGGCCATTAACTGAGCTTCCAATGACACCCATTGCAGAGAGGTATTATGGGAAGGAAAAAACCATTTTGTGGCCTGCACAGAGATATAGGCCCAGTGATAACCTTGCAACCATTGGAGTCCTAGGCCTCCCTTGGTCCAGTGCACCTGTAGCTTTGCGCGACTCCACCGTGGAGACTTGCCCTCCCAAATATAGGAGGCAATTATCTTATCCAATTTACAAAATACCTGGCAGGGCAAGGCAATTTGGAGATTGTTAAATAGGTATGCCACTCTGGGTAGTAGTAGCATACGGATTGTCGACACTTTTCCAGGAAGTGAGAGATTGAGGCATTTCCATCTGTTGACTTCCACCGAGAGTGAGGAGATTAAAGGGTTAAAGTTCTCCGATATAAGGTTGTTCCATTGAGCCAGAATATGAATACCAATATAAGAAAAGCCAGTTGGAGCTCATGTCAATGTAAGATCCTGCAGGCATAACTTTGTGCAGGCTGCATTGAGGGGCATAACACTGGTCTTACTTTGGTTAATTTGCAGCCCAAACAGTTGTGCAAATTTGTTTAATATCTCCAGAACTTTAGGGAGCGAGTCCCTTGGGTGAGTCAGAGTCAGTAACAAGTCATCCGCATATGCGGCTGTAAGATATTCCTTCTGGCCCACCTTTATACCTTTCACCTCCTCTGCTATCTGAAACAGTCATATGAGTGGATCTAAGGCTACAAGAAATAGGGGAGATAGTGGGCAACCTTGTCGAGTGCCTCTCTGCAAGATAAAGGAAGGAGAATTGTCCTTGTTAGTTAATATCTTGGTTGAGGGGGCATTATATAGCACCTTGACCCACTGTCGAAAATACTGGCCAAATCCATAATGATGCAAAAGCTCATGTAGATAGGGCCATTCGACTGAGTCAAAAGCCTTAGTTAAATCCACCACTAAGGCCATCATGGGGTCTTTGGAATGCATTGCAACCCACTTTAAATCCAGTACCAGCCTTATGTTATCAGCTGCAGATTGCCCCTTCGTAAACCCCACTTGGGAGGGGTGAATAATAGATGGCAGTGCCTCTGCTAATCACGTGGTGAGCACTTTGGCCACAGTCTTGCAGTCCACTGAGATTAGGGAGATTGGCCAATAGTTGGCACAGTTAAGCAGATCATCCACCTTTTTTGGCAGGAGGGTGATCAGAGCCTCCTCCATTGAAGGCGGAAGGATCCCAATCCCATACGCCTCCTGCAACACAGAGAGCAAGGGAGCACTAATATCTGCACCCAGCATCTGGTAGAGTTCCATGGTCATCCCATATTGCCCCGGGGACTTACCAGGAGACAACTGAGACAGAGCTGACATCACCTCCCCTTCTGTGACTGGCTGGTCCAAAGCTTTCTTCACGTCCTCTGTTAGTTGAGGAATTTTGGCCTTTGTACATAAGTCCCCAATCTGTATCTCCCACTGACTGGGTTCTAAAGTAGAGTGTGTTTAGTAAAGTCTTTTGTAAAATTGCTACATGCATGCATTAATTTTCTGCGGTGAGGAGATCACCTCACCATCTGTATTTCTAAGGGCATGTATCCTGGATGATGCCTGCTGTTTCTTCAATTGATACACTAATAATTTCCCTCCGTTCTCACCTCCTTCCCAATATAGATGCTTAGATCTAAAAAGTGCCCACTCAGACTTCTGGTATAATATGATATTAATACAGTACTTTAGCCCCACAATCTATCTGAGAAGGTTGGGGTCAGATACCCCTCCCCCTGAACCTCTAAACCTAGTCACAAGTATTGTCAGCTCCTTTTGCAGCTTATCTAGCTCTGCTCTCTGCATTTTGTTTCGGTGTGCAGAGTAAGCTATAATATGCCCACGTAAAACTGCTTCAAATGCCTCCCAAACTGTGGCTGCAGAGGTATCAACCTCATGATTATGGGAAAAGTAGTCCTTAGCAACTTTCCTTATTTTGGTACAAAAGTCAGGGTCATGGAGAAGGAGAGGGCTGCACCTCCATCTAGTGCCCGACCCTCCCTGGCCTAAGGGAGTGTAACAGCAAGTAACCGGTGCATGTTCTGATACCAAGATGTTATGGATTTTAGCACAGAATATATCTTTAGCTGTGACAGAGTTAGCCAACCAGAAATCAATTCTGCTTGAGGTTGTATGGGCTGCAGAGAAGAATGAGTAATCCCATCCAGAAGGATGATTTCTTCTCCACACATCCATCATGCCCCACTTATCTATAATTTCCTACAAAGCCTTCAACGCTCTAGGATGTGATTGTGGGGTCATTTTGGATTTGTTGAGGAAGGCATCTAGGGTAAAGTTAAAGTCTCCACCCCAGAGGATCGGAATCTGTGGGTAGTCGATTGTTAAAGCCTCTATGGCTTTGTTAAGATCCAATAGGACATCAGGCTGGTCTATATTAGGGCCATAGAGATTAGCCAACACTGCCCACCCCCCTGGAAAAACAAACCTAACCACAATCTAGCAACCCTGCTTGTCTATAAGGACTTGCTCTTGCACCCATGAGCATGATTTTTTGTCTAGTATTGCCACCCCTTTTGACTTGGTGGGCACTGAGCTCACTAACACAGCACCAACCCATGCTTTTTTAAGCCACTGTACATTTCTTGCAGTGAGGTGAGTCTCTTGTACCATGGCTATGTCTGTCTGCAAGGAATGTAGGTGTCTAAGGACCATAGTTCTTTTAACTGGGTGATTTAACCCTTTTACATTCCAGGATACTAGGTTAATACCTGCCTTTGTGTTCTGTGCCATATTCTCAGATTGAGTAAATAAGCCAGTACTCACCATCCAAGTCCAGATAAGGTAAAGAATAACAGCAGAAAGTGCACTGAGACAGGGATGAGAAGTTGACAGGAAAGACTTAGAGAAAAAACAATCTGTCCAACTGTACAGCTCCCAATAAGAGCCTAATATGAAAGAATAAACAATTATATTAACACTATTAACTGGTCAGCCAAAAGCTGGTTGTCCCCAAAAAGACAGATATTAATCAAAAAAAGAACTTGTTCATTGAAAGACTAACAACAATCAGAAACACTTTGTATTGAATAACACACTAATCTGACAGTGAAAAGGTGTAAGTGCGCAATGCCAATCCCTTGAGGAGTAGCTAGCCGCACTGACCTGTCACTAAGAGAGGGGTTAGAGAGAGAAAACAACCAAAAAAAGCTGTCTTCTCCTTCCCCAGCAAGACAGGATTTAGGATAGTTATCAGGGGTAATTAAATTCCCAATGAATAAAGGGCGATGGGTGAGGGGTGCAAAATAGGAAGGGTGAAGGGAGTGCCCCATGAGAGCCATGCCCATATCGTCCTTACCACCCCGACCCCAAGGACAGCTAGGACAGCTGGCTGAGCCTGCCACTAGAGCATTTCTCATCCTCCAGTGCTCAGCCTATGAGTACTACAGAGCTTGTACCACGGACCATACTCAGCATATGTAGTCACACTGGCCGGCTGCCTAAAACAAAAAGGGGAAGGGGAGAAAGAGGAGCATCAACTCTTCCACTTAGGCAGATCCAGGCAGCAATCAAACCTCCCCTGGAGAGTCCCAGACCTTACAGTAACCCCTCAGCCATGAAGACCTGGATACAAAATCGAAAGGGCGTTGAGGGTAGAATTTATGCCAAGCTTAGGGACACCCTTCCCTCCCAATAAGGGGAATCAAAGATGGGATGGGAAAAAATGCTTCAGTGCAACATCCCCAACACCCAATGGGGTCAGGCCTGGAAAGACTTCTATAAATTACACCAAGGTGCATGGTCTCGGCTGATCCAGAACAAAATTTCACATTCTTGGTACAAGACCCCCACTGTACTCTGTAAAGATAAACTCCTTGATTCTGATCACTGCTGGAGATGGCAGACCTGGGGAGGAGATCGGGCTCATTAACTTTGGTATTGCCTCAGGATACAGAACCTATGGAATAGGGTGTGCTCTATGACTTCTCAGGCACTATGCAAGCAGAACCCCTCAGACGCCCAAGTTTTTCCTCCTAGGGATTCGAGCAGATCTTCCATTACTGACCCAGCAGGAATACAGATGGTTACCCTTGCTGGCCATATAGACCAAGAGGGATACTTTATGTAATTGGCGTACTCCAACCACTCCCACTGTTGTCGAGGTAGTTGTCTCCTTCTCAGCTCTTGCTAAACTTGATAGGCTCACCCATCTTAGATCCTACCAGCCCAGATGGCTAAATTTCAGCAGTGCTGGTCCCATACTTGAGATATGCCAACCCCCGGAGGTGGTGGACTGAATGCTCAAACTACAAGCTGGATTCAGCTGGTTTCCAAATATGTCAAGGTGTTTGACTGCATAAGGTGGATACTGAAGGTGGTCCCTCAAGAGCACTGTCCATTAAACCAGAATTTTAGGTCTTAAATTAAGGTCCATAACTCCTGATCTACTCATGTTCTTTTACTACAATTTTAATAGATTGTGTACCATGTTTGTGATACTCCCATGCTTATTGAAATAGGTTCTTATAGTATTTGCAGTAGATTTAGCACACAGATTCTTTGTGTATTTCTCTGTTCTGTTTTAGGGAAAGCGCCCTTGGGCTTAACAGAACAAATTCACACCTACGTGGCTCACCCTATATTCACAGAGTTGTGAACCCTTTTAGAAGGATAGGGGTGTCTTTGGTCCCACATAACAGTTGCCAGCACAGATCTCTGAAAGGTGAATAACCTTTCCAATTAGCACATTATGCTGGTAGTCCTTCTTTGTAGGATTTGCTCCCAAGGTCCATATTCCCCTCCCCCATAGAGGGAGGGGGAATACATTACAATAGAATAGATAAGCCTACATCGGAGATCGGAGCAATGGACCTCAGCCATACTACAGTATTAATGTGATTGCACCCTGTAACCATATGCAAACTGCTGATTTGTGTTGTTCTCTCATTAGTCCTCTCCTGATTTTCCCTTTCCTTCCCACCTTCCCTTTATTCCTCCCCCCCCCCATAACAAAGCTGTTTACAAGTCTTGTACTGTACTGTATTATCTTTTGGAAAAATAAAACATTTTACAACAACAAGGAAAGGTACAGGAAATAGAATACATTGAATATATTGAGTACAGCTAAGTACAAGTAAATGCAAGAATACAGTTGAAGCACAATAGAGTAGCAGCTAAAGTGCGGGTGTAATATACATGATGTACAATCAGTCTTATGACTGTTCAGCATTGTACAACAGCACAGTTTAGTCATAGGTAGAAAAGAATTAGGACTGTCATCTGAAGGTAGCCATACTCCACCCCAAGCGACGCCCCTAGGCATCAGCAGGACAGAGGTGTGGCTGCACAAAACGTGTGCATCAATCTCACAGAAGCAGCATGTTTAATGTTATGGAAGTACACAACATGCATTGTGAAACTAGTTAACAACTACATAGTAGTGCAGTTACAGTGTAGTTAAACAGTAGTTACAGTGTACTCAGTGACACTTAAAATTATCCTTTAGAAATCATTCGTCTCTCTTTTCCAGAAGAAATGCATCATAAATAGAATGCTCAGTTTTTTCGCTTGCTTATTGCATGAACGGCAGTTGTGCTTCAATCTAAAAAAATACCTCTGACAGTCACATTTACGAAAAAACAACTGTAAAGTAGAAAATTAGTGGTATTATGCTAACTTTCTCTCATAAAAGCTGTTTTGTCATTGGTGTGTCCGTGTTGGGCTGCAGGTGAGGGTTACCCGGTAGTGTGGCAGAGAACACGGGGCTACTGTGAGGAGAAACTAAATTCAGATACATTTCTTTTTTTTTATTTATTGCAGGGATTTCCCTTGCAGGAGGTGGACTGGGGACCAATACAGGAGCGGGGAAGCCGACAGAAGACCACTCTATTTATCCTTACAGGGATCGTGTTTAAAATGTTAAAGTACATTTTCTTTTATACTTTTTTACCTTGCAGCACCTGGTATGTGGAATTAGGAGCAGGGTAAGCCAGAGGCAGCAATCCATTCAGTGTTCATACAGAGGTTGCTCTTCTCAATAGCTGTGCTTTGGGTTAAACAGCACACCATTAACTGATTTTCATCTGATCAGCAGAGGAGTCAGGAGAACATTGTAAAGTACTACATTGCCTACACTGAACAAACTGGACTGGGGAGGGAGTGGGTTGGGGCAGGGGGGTGATATTGGAGTGGGCTGGACATACCTCTTAGCTCCACTACACCACATAGGAGACAGGAGACATGTTACATGTATGCATGTTGGGTATCTTAGCTGTGGGTCCAAAGGTGGCATACTGGATGATGCATTTCTTCTGGAAAAGAGAGGATGTGCCTCCCTCAGCATTGTGCATCCCAGTTCCCACCACACAGCTTGTAGGTTGTTTTTATTTGGGACTTGACAAGAACCTCATGCAATGAATGGTGATCTGTACAGTTACACTTCCCTGGTAAAATTTCACCACTCGTGGGTGAAATGTGTAATTTTACAGGCGAAATTCATGATTTTGCCATCAAAATTTCACATTTCACACCCATGAAATTCACGGGCAAAATGTGCAAATTTCCCAAAATATTTCATGCGGTGAAATTTGCGATTTCACCAGAATTTCGCCAATGAAATTAAATTTCTCTGCAACACGAACTGGGACCGGCAGCTGTCTGGGCCCCCAATACCCAAACCAACATCCCCTCAGAATGAGGCCACTATCAGCAGGCCCAATGTTGCCACCAGCATGGGAGCAGGCACTGACCATAATGACCAATGCCAAGGAAAGGGATGCCTTGGAGGGTGCAGAGGCACTGGACACCAGAGAACCCTCTGGCTCCTAGAAGTCAAGCAGCCCGTCCAGTTCAATCTCCCAATCATCTGGCTCTGGAGAGGAGAAGATCCACAAGAGCTGCAGACGAGTGGCCCTGGAGGTTTTCCCACCCGCAGCACAGCTTGCGGCACCGTGGTAGGGCCTAGTACCACTTGCAGTACACTACCATTCACTGGAGTTGTGAACAGCCCCATGATCCAGAACGGTGCTGGTGGGTGGCACTGAGGTGCAACCCATGCTGGGCCCACCAGGCGTGGGCCTCGATACTAGGAAGTTGGCACCTCTAAGGAGGTAACTGCCTGTGTGGTGCTCCTGGCCAGTCCCCAAGAGGGCCAGACTGTTCCTACAGCACCATGGAAGATACCTCCTCCCTGGTGAGTCTAGAAGGAGAGGAGGCCCTCCTCCTCACCAGTCTGTATAGAACTGGGAGCAGACCCATAGGTAGGACAGAGAGACCTGCACTTAGAGTCCCTTGTACAATGCTGCCCTCCGAAAGTCGACCGATCGCAGCCGACTTTCCATGCATGGTGCTCCAGTACTCAGTGTTCCATGGAGAGGCAAGCATCACAACTATCTATGTCATGAGATGGACCCAGGCAGGTGAGGCATCGGTCATGCCAGTCCATGATGGACATCTGCCGGCGCAGGGACACTGACACATAGGAGGCTGGCCTGCCTTGGAAAAGTGCTTTTTGTCCCTGGACAAACCCGACATGACTCACAGTAACTAAAATAATAATAAGAAACAGACTCAGTGCCACTTCAAGAAAGAAAAAGGAAAGGTCTTACCGGATTCCTGAAGAAAACGGCGCCAAGTTACTAACGGATGATGGAACTGGAATGGAACGAAAAAGACGTCGACAATGGCATAGAGACAACTGACTAGGCTGCAATGTTGTAGATGAAATTTCTTCAGCAGGTGCGAGGTGCTGCACTCTCAATGGTAAGAGAAGCAGAACTGGAGTAGAGGAGGAACTGGCGACCGTTGCTGGCTGACCTGCGAGCACCATGTAATGTGTCAGCCTCGAGGGCGGTGCCGCATCTAGTGCTGGCTCCTCCCCCTACAAAAAAAAGCTCCCATGGGGTGCTACACCTCCAGCTGTCACCCAGACAGTGATAAATGATGAAGACTGACACAGGGAAGATCGGTAGTACTGTGCTGTAGATACACAATTTGCATGAAGTGGTTGTTACTGCAATTACTGTTGCCTCCCTTCTGCCTCAAATTAATCCTTTCTGGCAAATGCAACTATGTATGTTGCACTTTGCAACAGCTGTTACATGTGCCGTTGCACTTCCAGCATAAATCAATTTTCCTGTTGCACTTTGCAACAGCTGTTACATGTGTAGTTATGCTTCCAGGATAAATCAATTTTTTCTGTTGCACTTTGCAACAGCTGTTACATGAGTAGTTACACTTCCAGCATTAATCAATTTGTGTCAAAAGAGAAATGGCTGTGATTGCATGTGTAACTACCACTTCTTGCAAATTGCATAACTACACACCAGTCAAAAGTGAAAGTAATTAACAACTACATAGTATTTACAGTGCAATAACAGTGTAGTTACTTCATAGAAATGTGTGTATAACTACATAATATGCAAATGTGAAACTAATTACAACCACATTGTAGTTATATGTAACTACACAGTACTTACATAGCAGTTACATTGTAGTTATACAGTAATTACAAAGTACTTAAGGACACTTAAAATAAAGTATTACCATTTTTTCCTCCAGTGACCCATCTGTGCAGAACTCCTTCCAGCTCTCCTATTCCAAGTACCCCATCACAGAATCCCTTCTACAAGCATGCCCTCATATCTGAAACACACAGTCAGAAGCCCTGTTACCTTCTTGGAAATTGCCCTCTAATGTTAGGCCCATGCCATCCAACTATATAGTGGGTATTCATCCTCCTATCTCACCAGTGACTATCTGGTCACAGGCTGTGTGGCATCAGGGGAAGGAACAACCTCCTGAGGTGAGACTGGCTCACTGTGGTCATGGTGAGTATACAGACTTCATCTATCTGGGGTTGGTCATACTTCTTTTACTGTATACTCCCATAGCCAGTCCTTCCTGGGAGTGCTTTCTCAACATTATATTATATATATATATATATATATATATATATATATATATATATAGGCATATATACGATACTCGAGAGAGCAAGTGTGACATTCATGATCCCAAAAAAACTTTCTTTAAATGTTATGACTGTGGATTATTTTGAGAACTTATATGTGGTAGTTGTTTAATCCAAAATACAAAGATAGTTTATCAATTCTAAGTTTAAGAAAACAAGATTGAAAAGTATCTGAAGAAAAATTTAACGTGGGTAACATGGTGTCCTTGAGAACTCATTTGCCAGTTTTATTATTAATGTAAAACTGATATCACAATGTCTGGGTCTTCTACTTGTATAGTAGTTAGCAACTTTTCATCATTTGGTCTCAGACCATACCAGTCACCCTTTACTGGACCGTCCATTGTGGGACACCACTAAATTTCAGCCCATAGCTAATCGTAGTTTAGTTTTCTCTCACATCCCTTTGCTTTCCCCAGACCAACTTTGTTGAAGATATATGTGGTGCTATATGCTTAAGACAGACACCAACAATTATTTGAAATGTGAAGCATATTTTCTTTTAACACAATATTTTCTAACACATAACTTGAGTAACAGGGACACCACAACACATAACGTGAGTAACAGGGACACACCACAGATGTTTTATCTAACTATGCCTTTACCTATTCAGCACTTTATAAATATGGCTTACACGTAACAAATATGGAAGATAAAGCTAACCCTAATATACCCCAATATACAGTAAAAGCAGTTAAACACACTCTTTAATCATCTAATTCACACAGGGTAAATCTTACCTGTGTCAGTAGTAAACAAACTGCTAATCACCACCAATCACTGCATCTGGTCCCAAAGCAGAAGAACAGAGGGAATCCATTAGGTGTACAACTTAGCTAATAAGCTAAATATTAGTGTAGTCCATGTCTGTCATGTCAAACAGACCACATCAGAAGAAGACATTTATTTGAAAATTAGTTTAAAACCAGACAGGGTATGGTTTAATCGAAGAAAGTCATGTTCTGGAAAGTGCAACTATTGAGTCACTGTTGACTGTACAGGTTCACCAAGTTTCCAAACAATGTCTTTTAATGGTTGTGTAGAATATTCAGCCATGTCCTCATTAGTGACACTGTAGATGTATTTTTTATTCTTTAACAAATATTTGATGGTGACTTGTGTATCTGAAGAAGATACAGCCTCAGCAAGGTATATAACAAGTGCGTTTTTGTCCCTGTTGTAAAACTGCACAGCCAAAGTATACTTTATCAATTTTCCTAAAAAAAAAAAACAGAAATTGAGAAATAAAATAACCATCTCCGATAATTATCTCCAGCTCGGGTGGGTTGGGGGGACTACTGCTGAACTGGTTTTATTTATTTTGCTGTTGTTAACCAGGAAAGGAGGACTAGATAATTCTACTACCTCATCCTGGGAGTAGGGGGTTTACAGATGGATGCCAGATAACAGTGAACCAGATTAAGCTGTTGGTGGTATTCTTAGTGTGGTATAACTAGTGGGATGCACCTCTGTTCTACCGCCATCACCCTCTCTGAGCCAACTGTGGTCCAACCCCTCCTTCTTGGTGATCTCTGAGGCAGTGGTGGTGTTCCTTGTGATCCCTGGGTGGAAGAGGTCCCCTGTATTCTGGCCAGATTGGAGACTAACAATCAGCAACCTTCTCCCTCAGCCAAGAGAGGTGTCTGCAGATGGGACAACACTGCATTCTCCAGAATGCTTCCTGGAAGATTGCCACTCCACAGCTGCAGTGTAATAGCAATTTGGCTGGACACTGAGGAAATTCCAATACTGTTTGAGAAGTGCCATGAGATTTTTAATGTCCATCTGAAACAACCACAGACTATAACTCTGATTAATATCTCCTCCAAATGAAAGCACCTCAGGAGAGCAGCAGCCCCTCATGCTGCACTAGTGTCAGCATTGGGTTAACCCAATTGCCTGGAGTGGGGATAGAACCAACAGCCTTCTGACATTCTGGCCTCAGGAGAGTATTCAACCTGCAGAGCCATGTCCAAAACTTAGAAAGCCCCAAGAAATTAGGGGGTTCTCATCAGGAATAAGGTCACCCTGTATTGTAATTGATGCAATCTCATGTTGTACTTAACAACTACATCCCGCCCACTAGAATATATGTTAATGCTCACATTAATGCTAAGCTTTCCTGTTGCAAGGGCACATCTTCACCTGAAGGAGGTTGTTGCAATTTTCGAGACCTGGATCGTGGCACTGGTAGACTTGCAGACCTCTGCAGCGTTGGAGTTGGGGACCTCTGCAGTGGTGGAGTCAGGAACCTCGGCCAAGCTGCTAGTGGTGAAGGAGATCCCATGTGTGATGTTCTGTTTGCCAACTCAGCACCAGATTTCAAACAAAGAATCTCCAGTCTACTATAAACTTTATTGCTGCATTGTCCTTTGTTGCTTATGCAATACGCAGAAACAGCTCCTTTCTCTTGCAGAAACAACATATGGTTCAAAGATAAAGAACCTCAGTGTGCAAGCACTGAGGCAATGGTTACCCCAAAGGGCACTGGCCGGGGAGCCAAGTTTCAAAGAAATACAAAATCACACATGCCTTCATAATGCAAAGCACCATGGGCTGTATATGCAAATCACCACAGGATATTATGCTGGTTCAACTTTAAGCAGAAATGCATGGTACTGAAAGGTCTCTCACACAGTCTGCAAATGATTCAATTCCACAGACACAGTGTGTCATCCGTGTGTTTGGCGTTGTCATTACATTGATTCTTTATGAATATTTGCAGTTCACTTCCCCCTCCTTGACAAAGAAGAATGTTCTTCTCACATGCACATGTTCATGCTCATTTTTTTATTTTCCATAAATGAACAAATCGTGAGCATTAGTTATTACGGCTCTTCTTGCAGTTACTGCTGTAAAAGCACTCTTCTTGAGAACACCAACTTCACCATCACATGGTCCTTTTCCATGGTGACTGCTAAAGTTATGTTTCTCACAAGGAACTCCCTGGTCAGACTCTCCAAAAGATGCATCCTCAAAGTTGCCTTTATTTTCATATTGTGTTGGAGTACCATCCAAAAAATGAATAATTTTTGTCATGTTGATCCCTTGATTTTGTAGGTATTTGGTTGCAAATGGATGTACACTGGAGCTTATAGGCCATGCAATTGCTGGGATAACGTTCATCACAAAGGACACACCTGTTTTGGCAACATTTGTAATGAACATTAATGACAACAGCCAAACTAGCCTACAAAGCAGCAAAACACCCAGACTGCTGCAAAGTGTCTATAACTGAGGGTGACTAGATGGCAGTCACCACCAGCATCACCCCCAGTAAGTAAACATTTCACATCATGTTTAATCCAACAAATGCCATACTGGGCTAAATGTGCAGCACATGGGACCCCAAACAATTAGAAAGATCCACCAGTAATGGCTCAGAAATGAAAGAATCAGTATACCCTTGACACACAAATGGTGCTTCCATGAGCGCTTGCTGAACCTCTGCAGGCATGAAGGCAAATGGATGTACACCAGTGCTTATAGGCCGTGCAATTGCCGGGATAACGCTCATCTCAAAGGATGTGCCTTTTTTGGTATCCTTTGTAATGAACATTAATGGCAACAGCCAAACCAGCTTAAAGTGCAGCAAAATACCCAAACTGGTGCAATGTTTCTATAACTGAGGGTGTCTGTGTGGCAGTTACCACCAGCATCACCCCCAGTAAGTAAACATTTCACATCATGTTTACTCACACTGAAGCCATGCTGGCAGAGGTCAACCTTACCCTTAACCTTTTTTGACACTAGCCAGCAGGACAAGTTGATTTAAAATTTCCCCTTTAACTAGTCATCTGGGTTTGTATTTGAGAAGGTAACATTGCAATAAGTAAACCAGTTGGGCCAGTGAAAAAGGCTGTGGGGCTAGTGAATTTTCCCCATCACAAGCCCTGCAGACTAGTGGCTGGAAAACTAAATTTCAGCCCCTACATTGATTACTGTGGTCCATTTAGAAGAGCTCTGGACCCCTACACTTGCCAGTAGTGGCAGCTGTGTGTGTAAGGATGATCATTTGACAATCTGGTCTACAGTGGTGTCCAGGGAAAAGGAGATTTGAGAGATTTGGAGGGTAAAGGGAGCAGCCATGGTGATTATGGGATAAAACCAACCACCTGCAGGTATGTATACCTTAGCATTTTGTCACTAAAATGTTGAGTACAGATATTCAAATTAATAATTGTAAATAAATGTAGGGGCTCTAATCTTAATGTGGGACAACCCATCAGACAGACACATTCAGAAAACTTGAAGTTAGTGGCTTAACAGCAATCCACCCCTTAACAAAGTCTGGACAAAGCTGAATGGTCCTAACAGTGGAGTGATAATGACTCACATTGAGTCTTTTGTGGGATCCCCCTCTTTGCCTGCCAGAAAACTGCAGCTATTAATGAGCTAATTATCACATCAGGCCATTTGGAACACTGAGATAGATCAACATGAGAATTAAAGCTTGCTAAAATGAAGACTTAAAACTTCATTAACAGCCATGGAAAAGCTGCACTAGGCAAGGAAGACAAGCTGGGAATTAGCAGCACTACTCTAGGTAAATATGCACTAGGTTTTGGATGAGTATAATAATGTTAAAACTGACCCCTATACTGGGCCTACCATTTAGCACATGGCCCAAACAGTGACCAAGATTCACTGCAACAGCCAAAAAACCTCTAAAGTGCAGAAAAAGACCCAAAAGATGCAAAAGTACTAAAACCAAGAGTGAGGCTTTGGCAGTCACCACTAGCATCACCACCAGAAAGAAAAACAAATGTTACTGGATTGCTTGCTGGAAGTGACTACATAAGCGTCACCCTTGGTTCTAGTAATTTTGCATCATTTATGTGTTTCTGCACATTGGGGTTCATTTGGCTGTTGCCATGAATCTTATTAATTGTTTGGACATGTGCTGCTTGGTAGGCCCAGCACAGCTTCTGTGGTAGTAAACCCAATGCAAAATATTTTTTTCTTATGGGTGGGGGTGGGTTGATGCTGGTGAGCCTACCACTCGGCACATGGCCCAAACAAATTACTAAACATCACTGTCTGCAAAAACAAACAACAAGCCAAAAGAACAAAATTCAAGCAGAAGTACTAGAACTAAGGGTGATGGTGGGAGCTCCACCAGCATCATGCCCATAAGAAATTATTACTTTACCTCACATTTAGACCCATGGAAGCCATGTTAGGCCCAACATAAAGCACATGGTCCAAACAATCGGTGCAATTCACTGCAACAGCCAAAAGAGCTGAAATAGGCACAAAAAACACCCAGTGCCAACACTGTTGGCATTAACACACATTACTTACAGTACCTTTTTAAGTGGTAATAACATGTCCCATTCCCATCTAAGTTTCATCTCACTTGCATTAAATGGTATAGAGGACAAAAAACTATACCCAGTAAGACCCCCCGCCAATAATGGGCCATAGAGTAGTGCATAAAACAAGTCGAAAATAGGATTTTTCCCAAAGATTCAACTTGGGGAACTTTTAGCAGAGGATCTTACAAGCAGGCAGCTATTGAAGAGTAGTTGTGTTCTAATACCTCCCATACAAAAGAGCCCCATGCAGAACCAGGTCCAGGTCATTTAACCCCCACTACCTGCTGTTTTATTCTCAGCACCAGCTTTGAAAACTACTGGGTTTCTTTTTCTGTACCAGCTTTGTAAACTTTAGAGACCATGCCTAGTTTATTTAATCAGACAACTTGCTGTTTTGTTTTCAGTACCATCATTGTAAACTGCAGGGCTTCTTTGAAAACTAGAGCTTAATCAGACAACCTTAGTACTGTACTAGCAAACTACACAGTCTGCTGTTTTCCCCACAATAACCAGCTAGAAAACTGAAATGTGCACAAAAACAATCTGTGCCAGCATTGCAAAATGCAAACTCCTCTTACCCCTTATTCTCTCAGCACCCATTCCCCTTAATGCTAGCTTACAAAATGCAGACTCCTTTGCCTTATTTTTCCCCAGTACTCATTCACTTTAATACTAAACCTGTAAAATGCAAACTCCTCTTTTCCCCAGTACCCACCCCTCAGTGCCAGTCTTGTAAAATGCTGACTCTTCTTTGCCTTTTTCCCTCAGTGCCAGTGTTGCAAGTTGCAAACTGCAGCCTCCCCAGAGCATCTCAGCACCACAAGGCAAGAGCTGGACTTTTTTTTTTAATATTCTGTCTCCCCAACCCAGATTTGGAGCATACTATACCTTGGAAAAGGTGCTCCTCAAAGCCAGGTAACAAGTAGAAGGGCAGAAGCAAAGGCTAATGTTCTTAATGCCGAACTCCCGAATGGACACCGCATCTTCTCAGTACTGCAGGCAGTAGTGAAAAGAAAGATGAACCGTGATTGCAACAGATTTTGAGAGCCCTATAGTGATGAATTCAGGTGCTGGCATGCACTTCCGGTTCTCCTGATTCTGGACCAACTCACGGGCCGATGCAAACGTGCATCACAAAAAGGACACAAAACTGGGTAGTCAGGCAAACATGTAAACGCATCTAAAAGTGAGGGACATGACTGGCAAGCTTTGGGCAGTAGATAAATAAAAATAAAAGGTCCACTCTCAATTTGTTGCATTAGGACCACAGTGGTTGGCTATCTCACAAACAGGTAAGTTAGGGATGTGACAAAAAAAGACACCACATGTAGGGAACGTTAAGGAAGTATTAAAAGTAAAAAAAAGACAGTTAAAACTTATTTTGCAATTGGAGTTCATAGGAGGATGGTAAAATTGAGCAACTAGGCAGCAAACTGCATATCAGCTGTGTTTGTGGGGCACAGTAAAGAGCAATAATTAAGTACACTACATGGGGCTGTTAACAATGTCACAAAATGGAGCCCTACTTAGCAGGGTAAATAGATGCTTGTTATAAAATGGAGAGAACATTGTAGGACCAACCCAGGTGATTTTATTTTTAATATCTCTCCTATTAGGGCACTACAAATGAGGGTGTTATTTTAATATTTTGACAATTCAGAAAAAAATTAAAGGGTGTCAATATGCATAAGGTATAAGTCTCTCGAATACTGTATATTGGCCTATAATATATATATATATATTTAATATATGTTTTATTTTAGTCTTTGCTGACTATGAAGAAGGGCTAGACAATATTGCCTATTTTTATCCTAGTCATCAGGGGGAGGGGATACAGATGTAAACAAACTGAAATTTAACCAGATGAACCTGATGGTAGTATTTTGAGTAAATTGGGAAACTCAGCCAGGACTCTAGAGAAATTCCCTTATGCTTCTTGAGAAGTGCCATTGGGACTTTAATGTCCAGCTGAACAACCACCAGTAACAGCAGACAGAACAGAAGACAGAACTTTGGTTTAACATTTCATCCAAAGGAACACCCCAACAGTGCAGTCTTCCACCTAGTACTGCACTCCAGTTCCGGAACTTATGGTATAAGCTCAATCGTGGAGGGACTAGAGCCCATGACTTTTTAACCCAATGGTGAATGTGCTATGAACTAAGCCATGTTATCACTTTTATTCAGTGCTGGCAAACCTGATACACTATTGTGAGCATGTTCACCTTTATTACAGTGATGACCTCATTACACTGCCACCTGTGGCCACCCAGGTGGCAGTATAGCAGGAGGTCACACTACCCACTCTTACTGAGGAGGAGAGCATTCTATGGGACATTCATTCATCCTGATACCAGGCTTCCAGCATCCCAGGATTGGAACATAAAGGCAGGTCACCCATAGTATAGTAATTTATGGTGGGAATGGACTCTAGCTCCACCATGTCCACCCACTGCTGAGCTATGAAAATGTTTTCTGTGCAAACGAGTGCTAAATTAAAAGGGGGTGAAGTCCCACACTGTGTTTGTGCTCATACTCAGTGCTGACACATGATACTCGGTGGGCAGATGAATGGGTCAAAGGTGCTATCCTTCAGATGAGATGGTAACCTAAGCTCCCTTTTGGCCATTTCTTGTGGTTGATCACCTGAAATCTAAGTGTCCCATGGCAATGTTCAGAAAGATTCAGGGATTATCCTGGTGTCTTAATTAACACTCATTACTTTAGAAAAATAAATTTTAATGCAGTTTTCCATGACTGTGCATGGAATATTGCCATGGTGGATGACATCTGCCCATTTACAGAAGAAAGGGTTCTGAAAGAACTCTTAAAACTGAAGGTGGACAAAGCAATGGGGGCCTATGAGATTTATCCCAGAATTAAGGGTAGAACTAGTGACACCACTGACTACCCTCTTTAACAAATCATGGGAGGATGGGGTGGTACCTAAGGACTGGAGGAGGGCAGATGTGATTCCACTTCACAAAAGTGGGAGCAGGGCAGAAGCAGGCAACTGCAGACCTGTTAGTTTAACCTCAGTGATGGGTAAAGTGATGGAATCAGTTCTGAAGGAAAGAATTGTCAAGTACCTAGAGGCCAGAGGGGCACAGGACCCAAGGCAGCATGGATTTACAGTGGGAAGGTCATGTCAGATGAATCTAATAGATTTCTTTGACTGGGTGACCAAAGTAGTAGATCAGGGAGGGGCTGTGGACATGGCCTACCTAGACTTTAGCACGGCATTTGACACAGTCCCACACAAAAAATTAATATGCAAAATAGCCAGCCTGGGAGTGGGTCCCAAGATGGTAGCCTGGATAAAGAATTGGCTGGAGAACAGGACACAGAGGGTAATAGTAAATGGAGTCCACTCTGAAGAAAGGGGGGTTACTAGTGGGGTACCACAGGGTTCAGTACTAGGACCGGTCCTCTTCAATGTCTTTATAAGCGACATTGCAGAGGGACTGGAAGGAAAAGTATGTCTCTTTGCAGATGACACAAAGATCTGCAACAGAGTTGATACACAAGGTGGGGTGGAAAGGATGAGAAGGGACTTGGCAAGGTTGAAGGAATGGTCAAATGTATGGCAGCTTAGATTCAATGCTTAGAAGTGCAAGGTAATGCACCTGGGAAACAAAAACCCAGGGGAAGAGTACACTATGAGGGGTGAGATACTAACAACAACAAAAATGGAAAGGGACCTGGGGGTAGTTATATCAGATGACCTAAAGGTGGGCAAGCAATATGAGAGGGTAGTAAGGAGGGCTGGGGGGATACTGGGATGCATAGGGAGAGGCATCAACAATAGAAAACAGGAAGTTGTTATCCGTCTGTACAGACAGCTGGTGAGACCCCATCTGGAGTACTGCATGCAGTTCTGGAGACCTAATCTCCACAAAGACATAAACAGGATGGAGGCAGTCCAAAGGAGGGCAACTAAAATGGTGCAGGGTCTGCACCAGAAGACATATGAAGAGAGACTTAAGGAGCTTAATATGTATAGCCTCGAGGAAAGGGGGGGGGACATGATAGAAACTTTAAAGTACCTCAAAGGAATCAACAAAGTTCAAGAGGGTAGCATCTTTCAGAAAAAGAGGTGTGCAAGAACAAGGGGACACAATTTGAAGATGGGGGGGTGACTCAGAAGTAATGTAAGGAAGTATTTTTTTCACAGAGAGGGTTGTGGATGCATGGAACGGCCTTCCAGAGGAGGTTGTGGAGTCAAAAACAATGGTGGAATTCAAGCATGCATGGGACAGTCATAAGGCAGTTCTAGGGGGTGGGGTAGGAAGAAGTAGGCTGTTGGTTAACTAGGATCTACAGCTTATCCATTAGGCAGGGAAATAGTCAGATTGGGTGGGCCAAGTGGTTCTTATCTGCTGTCAAATTCTATGTTTCTGTGTATACTCCATACAGATCCTGCACTGCCAAGGGAAAGTTTAATGAAGGGTTTTAAACTGGTGCAATCCTCATTTGAAAGTTTGGTAGGCTCTAGATAAGTTGACTCCCCCCTTTGTTGCTGTATTCCTTGACTGATGATGCTTTGCACCAACTGTTGTCAGTTTATTTAATCTTGCAAACATTGTATTTCTTTGTATTTTGTGATACATGTACTCATCCCATTCCTTTGTAATCTCCCGGGTCATGTCTGAAAAAAGTCAGTTCCTGTCTAGTGCACTTACCCAGTTAGCAAAACTTAAATAAATAACTGTTGTTTAGAAGAGATAAGGAAGCAAAATTTAACTTGGATGCAACATAGTGTTGTGGTTTGAGTACAAATCTTTGTACTGGGAAATTCTGGTTTCAATCACACCAAAGTCTCTTACACACTGTGTGACCATGGTAAAGTCATTTAAGTTCTTCAGTCTCCATTGCTCTAAAATTGCTAAAAGCAGGACATCACTGAAAATAAGATGTTCAATATATGCTTTGCTTTCATTGCTGAACGGATTAAAAAAACCAAAAAACTTACTTTTATCGTTACATGATATGATTTCAGATCAGCTTTTCATTTTAAATTCTACTTGCACACAATTCTATTCAGCTTTGATGCACAGGTAAGAGACTGAGGAGACTGTCTCACAAATATTCCTGGAGCTTGTTATAGGCAAAGTCATTTCTGCTTGAGACACAATAGGTTTAATCATTTGCTGCAGTGATTCTTCCTCAGGGAGTCAAAACCACTGAAAATCTGGACATTATCAAAATGGAGACTATCAGATGCTATTATTTTATAAATGGAATAGAGTTCTTGTTTTTACATTTAAAAACGGGGTACTGCTATCCAGCACATAAGCATCAGAGGAGAATGATGCACTTTCTTATGGGTGACTAGAGCTCACATTATGAGCCTGTCTGTTCTGTAGTGGAGGTGTCTGGTGAGTGTTGCAAAAAAAAAAAAATCCTGTATGTCTCCAAATTACAAAATAATTTATTAAATGCATTAGCTACTGTATGTTACTATAGCTAGTAAAAGGGCATTATGTACAGTTTTATAAATAGGGGTTTCAGACATGGGATTCAGCATACAACTGATACAATCCCAGAATTTGTTATGTTCCCCACATTACATTTTGGCAGGGATGTGGATAACAGACAACAAAGGGCATTTGTAGCTGATGGGCTTCAAGCAAGATCTCAATCAAATCCTCCTCTTGACAAAGGATGATCTTAAAAATACTCCATCCCAGACCCTGTGGCTTTATATCCTCTAAACCATTGCCTCAGAGTTAGAGTAATGAGATATGACATGCTATCCCAGACCCTGTACCTCTGTATCCTCTAAACCACTGCCTCAGAGTCAGAGCAATGGGGATGAGAGAAGCATTACGAAGAAAAATTGGCATTGATGACACCAGGTCCAATGACAGTACTATAGTGCAATGGTACCATGGTGGATAGTGCTTAAAAATGCTAAAAACAGCAAAAGAAACCACTATGTAACAAAAATGTTTGTAAAAGTACACCAACTACTCATTGTATGAAAACTGAGACAGGTTGGAATTGTACTGGGGAAGCACAGTGTCGTGTAAAAATATTTGAGGCAGAAAGGAATCAACAGGTAAAGATAGTCAAGAAAAAGACAGAAAATATTAGACCAAAGAAAATGAACTAGATAGAAACCCTATTTGAAGAAAAGAGAAATTCTGATCCCTAATGAGTTAGAAGGTTTTCTGATGGTGGAAAGAAAGGAACTGAGACATTTGAGGCAAATGACACAATATATAGTGATGATGTGTGCATGCCACAAACATCAGTGCTGTGCATTGGTATGGCTAGGCAACAATGCTCTGGTTCACATAGGGTTTTTGTACCTCCAGCCAAAGACCAAAGCAGAGGGAGGAGATGACATCTGTGAAGATCTGCAGTTGGTGAGTGTTACTTCTTACTCTGAGAACTTTACTGTATAAGACATAAATTTCGCTATCATTTTATTTTAGCTATATTCACTGATTGAGTAATTCAGCGAAAATAAAATGAGAGTGAAATTTAACTTATCTGTGCCTAGCTCTCATTGCTTTTCCCATCTTTCCCCATCTTTCCCAGTCCCCGTGTTTCCTCATAGCAATCAACACGAGAAGACTTTATTTGCTGCACAAAAACTTTAATGTTTAATCCAAAAAAGCAATTGAGGGCTGAAAAGAGTCCCTTCTTCTGTTTCTATTGGCATTTACTCATATCTGGTCGGACACGTGGTCACATTCTTCACCCGTCTCCATGGATGCGTCTTTCGGCGTGATGACATCAGGAGATACGGACACCTACGTTGTGGAAATCGAAAAGAAAACAAATGAGAAATGGGATAACCAATGTGAATTTCTGTAAGTAAACTCATTAAACCTACCAAGTTCAGGCTGTTACTGTGGGCATTTAGTATCCCAGCTTCTGAAAACCCATGGATACAATCGTCTTTTCACAAAGATAGCTCTGAGAAGCTTGCCTCTAGCCAGGCGGCGTGACGCTCCTTCAAGTGATGCTGCTTGAAGTCGATGTTGTACTCTTCACTACCCTTGGCCAGATTGTCTGCTATTATTCCAGCATACCAAGCAGTAAACTGCTTTCGCAGACTATCCTTAAACAGCTTATTCACAGCAATATCCAAGGGCTGCAATAGGGCAGTGCAAGAAGCTGGGATGAATATACAGTAGGCAAGATATTGTTTAACTCTAGTGCCTTCAGGACTTCAGGCGTAGTATGAGCTCTAAAAAGATCCAGGAGCAGGAGAGCTTTTTGTTCACTGGGCAGTTCAAGTGTCTCTTTAATAGTCTCAAAGTAAGGGACAATAACATTTGAAATGTATTGCAGGGTGGTGGTTTCATTGGCCCAGTGATTAGGTGACTGTGTAATATCCCAGTCCCGAGGGAATCTGTATGCTAGGTTGCACGCATGGGTTTTACCCTTGTAGATTACCTGTGGGAGTAAATAGCAACCTGCTAATGTGCATGCCAACACCATGGAGACTTGTCGCTTGTCTCCAAGTCCTGCTACAGACACCTGTTTTGAGCCGGTAGCGGCCATGGTCCACTCAGACACAGGCACTATACTGACACTGGTCTCATCTAGGTTAATAACTAGCTCCGCTGGAATAAGTTCTTGGGCCACACAATTTGCTATACGCGTCAAAAATTATGCTTTTAAATGAGGGAAATCAGATGGTGTCTTACGGGCTGTTTTAGTGTCTTTTTGTTTACTATAGCCCATTCTATTAAGAAACTGCCAAGCCCATTTCATGGACAGTTCAACAATGCCACCATTTGCTTTCAGGAGGTGTGGGTCGTCAGACTTAACAATCCCTTGGGCAACAGCAAGTAACACATGGGCATTAACAACAGCACCCTCACTTCTCAGCGTTACCACAATCTTCTGCAGCTTGGCTATGACATCTGACATTAGAAGTGCAGGTCTGCCTCAGGCTTTGCGTGGCAAGGCAGGGGACAGCTGAGAGGGGTCAGGCATTTTCTTAAGCTGTTCCATGTAATCTTTTTTAAATTTCTTGACAGTGCTCTCATTAATTTCAATCTGACTTTTCTGGCTGTAATACCTGACCGCAGACATTACGCCATGCTGAGTAGCATATTGCCCCAACTCAAACCTCAGCTTGGGGGTGTAATGTGCATAAGTATTCGGCCGCTTCTTTTTGGCTGGTGGAGGGTTGGACAGCTCCTTAGCAACCGCAGATGCAACTTGCGGTTCTACACCTGAGGTCTGAGCGAGCGCCTCGGGGTTCACATTGGACACCTCGAGTGGGTACACAGTCTTCATTGTCTTAGGTTTCAACCAGGATAGAAGCGACATTGTGTGAGGTAAAGATAAAAAAATCAGCACAAAAGAATTGTAAAGAAATGACAGTCTTTTATTCATTGTAATCGCGCTAATTTACTCTGACACGAATACGTAAGCGGGATTACGATTGTGAAATTTTTTTGCCGCGAATTTAAAGTCTTATACAGTATTCTGAACACAATATTGCAACATTTTTGTAAATGGTTTTGAGTAGTCTCTAAAGCTAGAAGAAATTGATGGTTCGTATTCCATTCAGCTGTCTTTCCTAGCCTTCGCAGCTAATAGAGATGACAAATCTGCAGTAATTATTTTATTTTGCCAGAAACTGCACTATGCCTCCATACTGTCTGTCCTCCATTGATCTGAAAGTCAGGTTTGATGTGGCACTATTGCCAGGAACAGTATATTAGTGGTTTATTTCTATGCATTTCTGATGTGTTATTGTATAGAGCTCTCCTGTCAAGCAATTAATATGTATCTCAGCATCACATAACTCCTCCAACAGGGTTACATCTAGATAAAAAATTGAAATTACATCATAATCCATGATTCCTTAATTGGGAGGGGGACACAGAGTTCTTTTATACCCCCCACCTGATTGTCCTTCTGCACTTTCTACCTTATTCCATTGCCATCCTCCTCTCATCAGTCTCATAATTTGAGTCCTACTGCTCTGGACAGTTATCTTTGCTGAGGAAAATCCCTTGGGAAAACCCTATCTTGGCTGGCCCTGTGAAACTAGGTTGCACTGTAGTTTGTAGCTCACCAGAGAGGGGTCAGCTGTTGGAGCTGGTGCTGTAGAGAGGATGACCAGTATCATTTGCCAATGAAGACAGTTTCTCCCTTTAGCATTTTAGTTCTGCCTGTCTCCCAGGATGTCTATGGTGACTCCAGCACCACTGCAGCCTGGGGTGGGGGTGGAAGGTTGAATAGATGCACAAACTCCAAATTAGTACTTTGTGCAGATGATGCTGTCCTGTACAGTCCGTATAATTCTCTGCTCACATTAATGCATGTCTGGAACCTGATTTTGTAAAGTTCCAGAACTGTTGGTTCCCACATAAGCTAGTCCTGAGCAATACCAAAACTGAATTGATACTTTTTCAGCTCTAGACCTAGAGTTGGCTTGCAAAAAGCTGGTTTTAAAATATACATCTATGAAGGCTCTGAATTAGAAAATGCTGACACTGTAAAGAATTAATGGGTTCACTTAGATCCATTCATGACGTACTTAGATCCTATTAGTAGAGTTACTGTCACCAGAGATAAGGTACCCTATGCAGGTGAAATAGTTTCCTGATTAAAGAGTTGAGGATCTCGACAGTGGAATATAATTTGCAACACAATTTTGGATTTTGGGGTACATGTACTGTAGTTGACTCTCCTTTAATTAGTAAATTAGCAAACAAGAAAACTGTATTAACAAAATAGACAAGTTTATAATTTTGAAAGAACGAAGAACACGTCACTGCCTGCTTTGTCTACTCTCACTTAAACCAGTTACGCTAACTTAAAAATCTGTGAACACAATGTCAAGCTTTGCACATAAAATCCTGACATGGATACATAAAATTTTACAGGCAGAGAAAGAGCCTAGATGCATTGAGTCTGCCCTGTCCCTACCTTAGTCCCATGAGTCTGGCACTTGGCCAAGGCACTGCCTTCAACCAGTAGCTTCGCTTTGCTAGTCAAAAGACCCACACTTGACCTCCCCCATCATCCATCATTTTCACCATAACTATGTGTCCATCCCACCCTTTTATGAAACCTGCAACCATCTCAACATTAGCCACCTCCCCAGGTAAATGGTTCCATCTGTCCCTCACCCTCTCCATGAAGAAGTAGTTTCTCATATCCCTCCTGAATTTCCTCCCATGAGCTTGTGTCCTCATCGCAGACCTCTCACATTTTCTGAACACTCTCAGATGCTTGCTGACCACCCTGTTTATTCAGTTCAGATATTTGAATATTTTAAACATGTTGCCACGTTCTCTTCTGGCCTCCAGAAAGTACATGTTCAGATCAGTCAATCTTTTCACTAAAGGTCTTCCCCTGCTGCCCATGTACATTTTGGTTGCCCTCTTGTGGACCAATTCTTAATAGTTCTCATGCTTTTTAAGGTGAGGTTTGCAGAATTATGTACCATACCCAAGGTGTGGCCTCACCAGGGACCTACAGAGGAGCAGGATCATTTCATTCCTTTCACTAGACAAGGTCCTGCTTTTGCACTCCTGCACTCCAGCATCATGCTGGCTTTTTAAATATGCCTTATTGCATCTCGGCATAAGATAAGGTTCTGCCTATGCACTCCAGCATCCTGCTGGCTTTTTAAATATGACAAATCTGGGCAGTGTTCTTAAGGCTGTCACTTACTGGAACTCGGTCCACTTCCTTATATTTCTCATATATCATCCCCTCATCCAATACTGTGTTTTCTGATTCCTTTTACCATTGTGCATTATCTTGTACTTCTTGGCATTAAAAGTGAGCTGCCAGATCTTGGACTACTGTTAACATTTGTCTAGGTCCCATTTCATATTACTAACCCCTTTCCCACTGTTGATCCTTCCACATATCTTTAATGTTGTCTGCAAAAAGATACATTATGCTTTGGACCCTTTTTCCAGTGTCAGTTCTCAGAAGTTCTTGTCCTTTTTAAGGTGAAAATTCCAGAATTATGTACCATACTCTAGGTGTGGCCTCACCAAGGACCTATAGAAGGGCAGGGTCACTTGATTCCTTCTGCTAGACAAGGTCCTCCTTTCATACTCCAGCATCCTGCTGGCTTTTTAAAACTGCCTTATTGCATCTGAGCAGTGTTCTTAAGGCTGACACTTATGTGAACCACCAAGTCCCTTTCCTCTAAGGTCTGGTATAACATGCCCCCATCCAGTGCATGTTTTGGGGTTCCTTTTTGCCGTGTGTATGACCTTGTACTTTCTGGCATTTAATGTGGGTTGACAGGTCTTGGACCACTGTTAACATTTCTCTAGGCCCCTTTTCATGTCCCTAACCCCTTTCTCACTGTCGACCCCACTGCGTGTCTTAGTGTTGTCCACAAAGAGATATATTATGCTTTGGATCTATTTTCCAGTGTCATATAAAGAGATTAAAGTGCACAGGACCTAGGACTGACCTCTAAGGCACCCTTTTGGTCACCATCCTAATGTCAGAGTTCCTTCCATTTATCACTACCATTGGGGTTCTTCACTCTAACCAGTTCTCTACTCACATTGTTACATCTTCTCCTGCTCCCAAGTCACCTAGCTTCTTCACAATATGTCTATGGGGCACCTTGTCAATCACCTTGCTGAAATTTAGAAACAAGACATCCACCACCTGGCCCTTGTCCACCACCTCAGATACTGTTAAATAACTATATAGGTTCATTTGGCAGGATCTTCCCTTCATGAAGCCATGCTTTTTATTGACTTGAAGACTGCAACTCAACAGAAAGTCTACCAACTAATCCTTGATAATATTTTCTACCACCTTTCCTATGATGGTCAGGCTGTCCAGTCTGTAGTTGCCCTGGCTTTCCATGACCCTCCTTTTGTGCAGAGGCATAACGTCAGCTACTCACTGTACCTCTTGCTAGCCAGCAGTTGAACAGGTTTGCAAGGGGCATTGCCAGAGCCTGCCCCACCACTTTGAGCACCTGGGGATGCAGCCCATCTGGTCCCAGTGACTTCCTTACTTTTAACCCTCTCAGACCCTTGAGTACTTGGTCCTTAGTGATGGTCTTCATCACCTTCTTAGTCTTCTTCCCAACTTTAATGCAGTATTGTGGCAGTAGCTGGCTTTATTCAACCATGAAGACTAAGTAGAAGTATTCCATTAGTATGTCTGCTTTTCACCTCTCTTCCTCCACCCATATCCTCTTCTTCAATCTTTCAGTTTCCCCATTGTTTTTCCTCATTTCCCTGATGTACCTTAAAAAGAGCTTGCATTTTTTAACCCCTTGTGCTGTTCTGATCTCTGCCCCAAAGTAACCTTTTGCACTGCATTCTGTCCTCTTTCAGTTTAGTAAGGTAAACCTCCCTATTTCCTTCTAATCGATCATCTTTATACCTTCAGAAGGCTGATTTCTTGGCCTTGACTGCTTCTACCACCTCCCTGGAAAACCTAATAGGTTCCATTTACCTTCCCAATCTGTCTTAGGCATGTCATAGACACCTCTGGGGGCCAGCTTAATAGCGTGCATGGGAAGGGAATATTGTGATAAAGCACTAGTTTATGATCAATTTCTGCCAAGTAAATACTAAATTTACTGCATCTCTATAGCCTGAGACCTCTTAATAGTATACAGTAGGAGTTGGGAGTAATAAGGGGTGCTCCCCTTCCATTACTAGTACTTTGCCTGAGCAGTGAAGCACTGTGGGAACCTGGAGGACTAGTCCAATATCCTCCACTCGAACCAGAGCTTGGAGTCCTTATAGAGGGGTTTTAGCCACAGTTCCTGCAGCTTAGCAGATATTATATGCATTGGGAGCTATATGAAAGCCAAATAGTCACCTTGTAGATTTCTAAACACCAAAGTGTAAAAGCACAAAACCAGAAGTGGCATGTGTGATGCTGCTTCCAGTCTCAGCCCTGCATATAGCTGACACCTTAAACTGAGTCTGTGATGCATGGGAAGTGATTATTGTGACAAAGCACTAGTTCTGATGAATTCCTGCCTATTAAACATTCTATTTACTGTATCTCTGCAGCCTGAGAACTCTTAATAGTATACAGTGGGAATTGCGAGTAATAAGGGGTGCCCCCCTGTCCTTCACTAGCTCTTCATTTGAGCAGTGAAGCACTGTGGGAACTTGGAAGGCTAGTCCCATATCCTCCTTTGACACCTGAACTTTTGCTCTTGTAAAGGGTTTTTTGCCACCTTTCCTGCATTTTAGCAGTTATTAATTGTATTGGGAGCTATAACTATCTTGCACCTAACTGTTCCTGTTATGACCCACCTTAATTTCCTTCATCTTGCTCCTTACAGTTCTAACTGTCCCCTGCTGCTCCAGCCTCTCCAGTCAGTCTAGGTACTCTCACTGTTTTCCTAAAATATGGAACTGTCTACCTCCTCAAATCCGACACTCCTCCTCCCTCTGTTCCATCAACACTGCCCTCTCCAACTAGCTTGCACCAAACTGTTCCTGTTATGACCTGCCTTAATTTCCTTCATCTTGCTCCTTACAGTTCATCCCCCTTCAGAATTTACCTAATGCCTCTATCAATTCTACTGCTTCTACTGATCCTAGCCCTTACTAGGTGCTAGTTATCATACCTTTCTCCCTTCCCCTACTCTCTCCCCCTTTTTTCCCTAGCCTTCACACTCCCCTTGCAGGGTTCTCAGCATCCTGCACTATCTGTCATCTCATCCTCTCTCTCTTTCACCCCCTTATTTCATGATAGCACTTGTTCACTTATTAGCATTGCATTTATTAATTGTTCTCACAAATTACATATGTATGCAACACTGTTTGTAACAACTGCCTTAATTAATTGTGTGCTGTGTTGATCTTTGTAACTTGAATGTAAAATGTCTCATCCCTATTGTACCCCTTCCCCCCAGGTCACACTAGGAGATGAGCAACCTGCTGCTCAGTATCCCTTCCTGGTGAAACATTTCAATAAATAAATACAAATAAATTACCACCAGATAGTACTTAAGCAGATTTTTAAAACCTGAAGTGTATAAATGTGAAACAGAAGTGATGCAGATGCTACTTCTGGTTTCAGCTAGTACCTTGCGGGTGTCTTCGATCACAAGGTGGAGGCATTGTGCTGGCAGAGGCATGCCAATCTGTTTGCATGCACCAAGGCAGATGAGTAGATAACCCCCCCTTTGGTTTCTTGGACTGGATAAAAAAATCACTTGTTTATACTAGTGTATCAGTCTATACTAGTTTATCAGGCATTATGGATCCTGCAGGGGATGTTTAAACTATTATGTAAGGGGAATCCATTATAAAATGTCAAAAATGTAACATGTTTGTCTCTACTTCATGTTAGGGCTTGCTGGAGGGGTTTAGTCATGATACATGTACAGAATGTACTGTTTTACTTGCTGAACTCAGCAAAGTAAAAAGTAAGTTACACAGAGCCCTTGACATAAATAAAATAAAATCCTTTTTAGGGCTGCAGGTAGGCAGAGCCTACAGCCCACTTGCATTAGCTCTAAAAATGAGCTACCAGATTCAGACCATGGAACACTTCCTTTGGAGTGTTCCAATGATCCTTCCATGTCTTTGCAGCCCTTCAATTTAACCCTTGCAGGGCAGCAGACTGAACTTCTGTCCAGAGCTCAATCAAATGGAATACTTCCTTTGGCGTTTACCAAGCCTCTTTGCAGCCCTTCAATTTAATCCTTGCAGGGCTGCAGACTGAACATCTGTCTAGAGCTCAAGCAAATAGATTTATTCTAGTTATTTTGGTAGCCTATGGGTTAAAAAACAAATGCTATTAGAAGCCCACTACTTTTCTCACCTGAATTCTGGTCTGTCCATGACCAGGTCAACAATGGAATTCCACGCACAGAAAACAAATTAGAAGTGTGGCACGGCAGATTGGGTGCATTAATAGGTTCTTCACATATGGACACCAACCGATTCATAGCTCAGCTGCAAAAGGAGACAATGCTTGCTCCATAGATACATAGACATTGTCGGCAGATAACGGCCTATGGCCCACCCAGTCTGACCATTTGAGCTTGTAAGTTCCCTTTACGTTTTTCTAAAAGTCTGTTGTCCCTTATACCTGACATCCAGAATTCCCTTATGTCTATCCCATGCATTCTTAAATCCCATGATTGTTTCAGCCCCCACCACTTCCTCTGGCAGGGTGTTCCACTTGTCCACCACCCTTTCTGTGAAAACACTCTTCCTCACGTTTCCTCTAAATCGCCCTCCTTCCAACTTCATCCCATGTCTTCTTGTCCTGGAGCATCTTTTTTGCTGGAAAATCCCATATTCCTGGACCCTGTTCCTCCCTGTAAGGTACTTGTATGTCTCTATCATATCCCCTCGGTCCCTCCTCTCCTCCAGGGAGTACATATTGAAGTCCTTCAGCCTGTCCTCATAGGACTTGTGATGCAACCCCTGTACCATCTTTGTTGCCCTCCTCTGAACCTTGTCTACCCTGTCTATGTTTTACATAGGTAAGGTCTCCAAAACTGTACACTATACTCCAGGTGGGGCCTCACTAGTGTCTTGTATAGTGAAATTATGACCTCTCTTTTCCTACTGGTGCTGCCCCTGCCTATACATCCCAGCATCTTGTTTACTTTACCTGCTGCCTTGTCACACTGTTTCCCTACCTTGAGGTCATCAGAGATGATAACCCCGAGGTCCCTTTCCTGCTTGGTGCACACTATATCTTCCCCACCCAACTGATATGTTGTCCAGGGTTTTTGCCCCAGATGCATTATCTTGCACTTCTTCAAATTGAATTTCAACTGCCAAACCCTTGACCATTCCTTAAGGTTCTGCAAGTTCCTCCTCATTCTGTTTACACTCTCTGGAGTGTCCACTCTGTTACAGAGGTTTGTGTCATCAACGAACAGCGAAATTCTGCTTTCTAGGTCCTGCTCAATGTCACTGATGAAGTTATTGTATAGGACTGGTCCCAGCACTGATCCCTGTGGTACCCCACTGGTCATGCATCCCTCTGTGGAGTAACAGCCATTTACCACCACCCTCTGTGCCCTGCCACCCAGTCAATTACCTAACCACTGCACTACTGACCTGCTCACTCCCATATTCCCAAGTTTGTTTAATAGCCTTCTATGTGGCACTGTGTCAAAGGACTTGCTGAAGTCCAGATAGGCCACATCCACTGCCCTTCCCTGATCCATCTCCCTTGTCACCCAGTCAAAATATTCAAAGAGGTTGGTCTGACATGATCTCTTCCCAGTGAAACTATGCTGCCTTGGGTCCTGTAGTCGATTGGTAACCAGATGTTCCACCAGTCTCTCTTTCAGTAGTGCTTCCATGATCTTCTCCACTACCAAGATCAGGCTGACTGGTCTGTAGTTCCCTGCTTCCTCTTTGATCCCACTTTTTTATAAGGGGACTACATCTGCTGTCTTCCAGTCTTTGGGTACCTCCCCTGTTTCCAATGATTGGCTAAATTGGAGTGCCAGAGGCTCATCCACCACCTCTTTTAGTTCCTTTAGGACCCTGGGGTGCATCCCATCTGGCCCCATCGCTTTATTGACTCTTATTCCATCCAGTTCCTTTAGGACCCTTTCCCATGTAAAGGGACTTATGTCCATTTCTGTGCCGTTCCCTCCCCTTGTACTCCCTTCAGGCTCATTACTCTCCTCTTCCTCAGTAAAGTCTAAGCAGAAACATCTGTTCAGTATGTCAGCTTTACTGTTATCATCCTCCACATGACCCCGTCCTCCCCCTTCAGTCTCACTATCCCTCCCTTTGCCTTTCTTTTTTCACTTATGTACCTGTAAAAGGTTTTGTCCCCTCTACCCACTGATTTGCGATACGCTGTTCTGTCTGAGCTTTGGCTTCCCTTACTGACCTCCCTGCCTCCCTTTGCTTCTCCTGGTACTTTTCCCTATCCCCTTCTGCCTATGTCTTTTTGGATATCCCTTGAGGTGGGTGCATGGGGAAGGGCACTGTCCGTAATGGTGACTCCTTCCCGGTGCAGTCCCTCATGGTGATGGGATGGTAGGGTGACAGGATGAGGGGGTGGGCTAACTGGGTGACAGCATGTCGCTATGTGTACGCATGCACGGGGGAGCGAACATGGCGAGCATGGGCTGGGAGGAGGAGGAGGAGCTGAAGGGGGTGGTGCTGCAGTGGATTGCTGAGCTGCGTCATGGCATTGGGGGTTGGCTAGTGGTTGGGGTGGGTGAGGTACTGGGTTTGGGTCCAGGCACTGGTGCGATTTTATTGCGCCTGGCCTGAATCCTTATTTTTAATGCTTTCACCCCCGACATGCAACCCCTGGGTTGAGAATCCTTTAGTAGCCGGGTGCAGAGAGGTGCGGGGGGCACTGCCCCCACAGAAAGTATTAGAAATACATGTCCCAGCACCGTTGTCCCAGGCTGGGGTTGTCAGAGTGCTGAAAATGTTTTTGGCACTCTGACTGTGCGATAACGGTGATCACCTTTAGGCGTTCGCCATTATCACATAGAACCATCTTTTTGTACTGATGGAATGCGGCCTTTTTGACTTTCACTTTCTCTGCTACCTCCTTGGAAAACCATAATGGCTTCCTATTCTTTTTCCCCTTGCTAACCTGTTTATTGCATAATTCTGTTGATCTTGTAATCCCTGTTTTAAATATTGCCCATTGTTCCTCCACCCCTGATTCCTTCCCCATTCCAATTAGTGCCTCTTTCAAGCATGTCTCCATTTTCCCAAAGTCTGCCCTCCTAAAATCCAGGATAGATGTTTTTGTGCTGTTTGGTTCTGTTCCTCCTGTGATTTCAAACCACAGTGACTGGTGATCACTGTTCCCCAGGTGCTCCCCCACTGTTACCCCTATCACACTGTCCCCATTTGTGAGCACAAGGTCCAGTATTGCCTTCTGCCGAGTTGATTCCAAGACCAGTTGCTTAAGGAAGGGAATTTGAAGGAAGCCCAGGATAAATCTGCTCCTGGTTGATGCTGCTGCTGGAAGACTCCAGTCCACATCTGGAATACTGAAGTCTCCAACCAGCACCATCTCCCCCTTGTCTGCCATCCTTTGGATGGCTAGTATCAACTCCCTATCTGTTTCTTCCTACTGGGCTGGTAGTCTGAAGATCACCCCTGTGCAGATGACTGGCTCCATTTCCCTTTCCAGCTTAACCCACAGTATATCTTCCCTATTTTGTTCCTCCTGGATCTCTGTTGCCTTTATGCCAATTTCACATAAAGTGCAACTCCTCCTCCCTTCCTACCTTCCCTGTCTCTTCTGAAAATGTTGTAGCTGGGTATGGCCATCTCCCAGTTGTGGTTATCATTATGCCAGGTCTCTGTGATGGCCACAATGTCCAGGTCGAACTGCACCATGGCAGCTTCCAGATCCTCCCGTCTTGTTGCTAAGGCTCCTGGCATTGGCACACATGGTTTTCCATGATGTGAACTCCCTGGACTGTTTAGCTATTCTACTCCAGCCTCCTCCCTTGTTGTCCTTTATCCCTGGTTCTCCCTGCTGTCTGTCCTTCTGTTGAATTTTGCCCCCTTTCTGCCTATCCTCTTGGTTGCTTATTTCAATCTTTTTCTGAGACAACAATTGAGAAGATCGTATGAGGCTTGCCTAGATCACATGCAAAGGCTTGCCTAGATCATCTCCAGGGGATTGCGCATAACTTGACACTATAAATACAAAAAAAATAAAGTGTTTTAACTTTTAAGTTAACTTTTAACTATTAATATAATTAAAGATATACATTTTATTGGTGTAATTGGATTACTGAATTTCTGGATCTGACTGGATAACTGGATTACTGCAGAATGGAATGAACATCAATGATGGTAAGTTACAATTTATTGTTGGTTATGCATGTCAGGATGATGTAAATACAGGCAGTTATAATGGCAGGATTTTTCATGTCGGAATTTTGGTATGTCAGTATTTTGTGTTGTCAGGATTATGGTGTTAGGATTTTACATGTCAGGATTTAGTACCTAATCCGTGTTTTCAAGTAGGCGTGGTTCACTGCTTTCCAGGTGAAGTTTCTGAATCTTGGGGGAAGGGACAGTGCTTGGTTTCCACACTGTCTGCATTTAATTCTGGTGAATGGTGAGGGACTGCCAGAATTGGAAACTAAAGCCTTTTGTTTATCTACAGTGACAGGTACAGTGTGTTACTGGTGAACGGTAAGGGACTGGCACCACTGGAGACTGAAGCCCTCTATAAATCCACAGGGGCAGATGCAGTGTAGAACAGACAGTCCAGGGTTTCTGCACTGTGATAGATATAGTGCTGATGAAAGGTAGCAGACTGACAGCACTAGCGGCTGAAGCCCTCTGTTTATCCACATGGGTAGGTACAGCATGGGCAAGGATAGTACAGGGTTCTCACAATGATGGTTTCATTGCTGGCAAAAGCTAAGGGATGGGCAAAACTGGGGGGCCACTCTACTGTCTTCATGTCTACAGTCTCTATTGATAGGTCATTTTAGAAGGCCACCACCTTCTGGGACAAAATATGCTTCCTAATGTTGCCCCTAAGCTTGCCATCTGTGACATTTAGAGCATGTCCCTGTGTCCTGCTGGAGAACATATCCATATGTTCAATCCTGTCAATACCCCTGAGAATGGGAAGACTGAGATCATGTCCCACCTCAACCTACTGTTCCAGAAGGACAAGCAAAAGGATGAGGAGCACCCACATATGCAGAAAACACCAGGACTGAAAAAATATTATTCAAAGTCCTTGATTTAACTACAGTGCATAGAGCACCCACACATAGTGAGCATAAAGAAGTGGTGGTGAAGCCTATCTGCAACTAACATTTCTCCTGACCCCTGCCAGGCATCATCAGAGTGATTCACTCTACTGATGCCTGGCAGGGGCCGGGAGAAATGTTATTTTCAGAGAGGCTCAGTCATCACTTTTTTATGCTCACTATGCGTGGGTGCATTATGCACTTAAGTTAAGTAAAGAATTGTGAATAATATTTTTGCAGTCCTGGTGCTTTCTGCCTATGTGGGTGCTCCTGATCCTTTTGCTTGTTTCAGTTCTTTCATTGCTGGGCACCATATTACTTGTCCCAGCACTCAAATCCATTTTGCTTTGTTCCAAAGGGAGATGACAATAACAACCACTAGTAAGCATAAATGTGGATATTATTGGTTAGATCCTTCCAGGTATTCCTGTTTTGAAAATGCAGCTTCCCCTTAACAGTGGTATCTAAACAGAAAGCCAACCAGGAAATTTATTTTTATTTTTAATACTGAACACATTCTCTTTACTGCTGCAGTAAATGTAAACACTGGAGGAAATATGAAGAAACTGATAGAGAGAAGCTTACAAAGGATGTCAGTAGGCATTGTATGCGACTGCATAAATACGCAGAGCTAAAAAATACTACATAAATTCACTGCCACTAAACAAGTGGCAAATGGGGGTGGAATTTGTCAACACAAAAAGGGGGCTTGGTTTGCACTCAGAGAGGAGTGAGAAGGTCAGTTTTCCTATGTGAGACAGTGACCTACAGCTTGTAAAAGGTTGGGGTTATTGAAAATATGATGGATCATAATTTTCTACATAGCCCATTTTCTTAAAGCAGCAGTTTTGTCATCAAAGAAGAAAAAAGGTGGGTCAGAATTGATAACCATCTGATATGTTTCACAATCCCCCACTCAAAAATGAAAACCAACACAATTTAACTTGCTGCAGTATAAGACCGCACCAAAGATTTCAGCATCTATGCCAAGCTGGTGTTTCTCTGCTTGACATATGTGTTGCATTCCTTCAGCAGGGTCTTATAGAGTACAGTACCACAATAAATGTTCTTGACCTTGTCCTCACTTCCACCTGAGTACATCCTAACCCCCTGTCTGCCATGGTATCATGATATTTAGGGCTTGATTAAGTAAAGCTATATCCAAATTTCCTCCCCATGTATCAAGTGAAACTTTTTCTGCCAAAAAAAAAAAAGACTAGTAGTGCATTCCCTAGCCTTGAATAAATATAATATGTGGTAGTATTATACTTTGTGCATTCTTGTGTTGTATGACTCTAAAATGTTCACCTGTTAAGTTATAAGGCTATGTTGAATTTTGCAAATGCGGGCTCATAACTTTGGTAATACTCAATAGTTTTACCACAAATTTTCAACATAGCCATTTATTTACAGCGACTCATGAATGTGACAGCTATCATTTTTCAACTACTGCCCAAAATGTGTGTTTGTAGCCCAAAAGTTGTTTTTGCAGTCCCTGCACGACATCACCGTTAGGCCAGGAACTGAATGTTTTCTTTGTCCTTCTTTATGAGGCAGGGTCAACACAAGGCTGTGTTGAACCTTTGGTGTAAAAACATTAAACAAAATATTGTCAGTATTTTTAACCCAGATTCCTCTCCTGCTGCCCTATTGGCACTGGCCAGAGTTTGTTTTGAAACAATTACCACAAAGAATCCATTGCATCTTAAAAGGTCATCTGACAATAAAAACATGATAGGGAAGAAAGCAAACAAGTTATTACCCCTACTAAACAAGAGAGGAATACCAAAAGTGAAAGAGAAGATCCAGAAATCACAATGATTGCTGTTCGGTACATAACGAAGAATCAAAAAGAAAGGAGAACAAAGCAATCACCAGTATACCTGAACCGATCACACTGCAAAACAAATATTCTGTACTAGATACTGAAAGCACACACTCCAACAATAGTAACCAACCTTTACCAACTACGTACACTCAGAACCCTCTCCCAGATGAAGGTTAGTCATAGAAGACACTATTACTAGATTTGCTATTTCTCATCTTTGTAAAAAAAAGACAGGGAAAACACTACAGTCTCTGGCTTCCTGGAGCCAAATTCAATAATGCACAAACCAGAAGAGATTCTCTACTTAAAACCCTAGTATATAAAACCTTGTAGCACTCCATTTGGGTACCACTGATGTAGGCCTCTGACATGAAAAGGAAATATGCTATGATTTAATCGACCAAGGAAAGAAACTACAAAACAAAGGATTTAATGCACCACTTTCAAGTGTTCTGCCTATCCTGAGTGCTTGCAAAGGGGAAAAAAATCATAAACCGGATTCATAGTCACCTCACACATTGATGTAGTAAATCCAACATCACCTTCTTTGATGCATGGGACAGTTTTTACAACAAGAACAAGTTACACTCAAAAGATGGGTTCATCTTAACAAGTGGAAAACTAAAATTTTGGGTCAACAAATTGAGGCATCATTACATTTAAAGAGTTTAAAAAAGATCAGGTGGAAAATGAAAATGTACTAAAACACCTAACATTCATTGAACAAAACTGAATAATAAAATAATAACAACTGAACAAACTCACCAGTGGAGATGCACGCTTATTAACACAAGAAGTTTAAACAAAAAACTAGAGGAGTTAGAAGTACTAATCTTTGAGAAATGGCTGGTACTAATTGCCATTATGGAAACATGGTGGTCCTCCCAAAACATTTGGGGGAAGAAATAAAAGGCTATAATCTATTCAATAAAGGCAGGTAATTAAAACGGGAGGGAGAATTGCACTGTACATAAAGGAAGGAATACTTGCCAATGATATATTAAATGAAACAAAAATGACCAGCATGAAAGAGAGACACTGTGGGTCAAATTAATGAACAAGAATATTAGGAGTCTAATTGTTGGGGTATGTGATAGATTGCCTGATACTACATTTGAAGTTACAGCCAGCATCTTTAAAAAGTTAAAAGCAGCATGTGATGAAGAAGAATCATTATACAAGATTGTACATACCTAGGAAACAGGCTGGGTGTCTAAATCTGACACATCTAGGGCAAGTAAATGTGTATGCTTCCACTAAGATCCCCCTCAAGTCAATAATCTCAACTGCTGAAGTCAGTACTCCACCATTATCACTTAATACCCTGTCAACTGTCCCAGTGGGTAGCCCTGCCACAGCACTTCCTTGACCCCCCACCCTCCCACCTTGACACTGCCTCCACCCCACTCCAACCCACCTCAATACCTACCCTATCCACTTACCCAATACCTCTCTCTCTGTCCTCTCCTCCCTATCCCCTCCCTATGTGTCCACTCCTAATGCTATATGTCTCTTCAGGACACAGACATACATTGTACACTGGCCTAGTAGAGTTTTACCCTGTGCATCAATTGTATTGTTATACCTCCTGTACCAACCATGTATATTTGTCTCTGTATTTGTACCTCACTGTATATTGTCAACTGATGTGGAACCAAATAACGAGCATCCACTCAATGGTGTCATCCAAGACCTCAATAAACAAATAAATAAATAAATAAAAGTCAATATTTAATTGATGTTGTTGACCAACTAGGTTTACATCAGCATGTTGTTACACCCACCAGAGGGAATAATATACATGATATAATCCTATCATCAGAAAACCTACAAATTAAAAATTGCTTGATTGGTGCACCATCATGCAACATTGACCATAATACGGCAAGGTTTAACATTCTAGCAAAACATACTTTTGTAAAGGGTATTATTCCTCTAACTGTATTCATGCAGACGTATGTAACAGGTCTATAATATTATTGTTATGTATTTGACAGCTTTATTCCATGTAATGCTTGTTAAAGTCAAATCAATAAAAAACTTATTAACCATTAAAGGTATTATTGTACATGGTGATGTTTTTTTAAGCATGGAATTCCATGCCATGTAAAAAGTAATTCTGCTGCAGCAGCGACATTCGTACTGTAGCAGAACAACGTTTCAATCTGTTGCAGTATGGATGTCATAAGATCAATGCACTGCTAATTACCAGATTGGCAGATACGCTATTACCGCATGTGCGGTAGTGAATCATATGGTGAGTAGCACTTTCTATAAAATAAAAGAGAAGCAGCAGAAACACAGAAAAGGACTTGAAGCATTTTTTTTATAACATGCACTATATAACGTGCATGGGAGTCCCAATATACAACACGACTGTTGTTCCAGAGCCCTCTCCCCCTTGCAAGAAAAAGCACACTAAAACTCATATTATCTTTGGTTGCTCAGTCAGCACACCTTTTATTAATTCTTCAACTCCAGCCATTTATTTACAATACGAGTTCCTTTTTACATAATTTATTTTATCATACAATCTTCTACAGTGTCCATTATATACAACCTTCTATTATATTTCCATAACTTTTTCTGTTCCCCAGGTGTAAACCCGCAGGGCTCTTCTTTTGCATTCTTATTCTTCTCTTTCACCCCCAGGTGCAAACCTGGGCTGGGTCTCTGTCTTCCCATCTGGGGCAGGTCCATTTCCTGCCCCCCTTTCTCTCCTTCCAGGGTGTCCATACCCCTTTTCCTCTTCTCCCGTTTTTATGTCTTGCTCCTTTTTCCCCTCTACCATCCCCCATTGGCTTTTTTCTTTCCTTTTTCCACTAGCCATCTCCAGTCTGCATTTAGATGACAGGCTTCCCCCTTTTCAACCTTCCTTCAAACTGAGGACTTGCACCAGGTGTCTATGCCTCTCCCCAGTTCCGTAATAAAAATATGATTCCCCATGTCTGCCAAATGCATCCCATCAGATCTGTATAGCCCTGTTATCTTCTCTACAATCTCATCATGCCAGATGACCCTCCCCCATTAGCCTTATACTTCTTTCTATCCTCCCATTCATTCTCTTCCTTGCCCTTTCAATAGCTTTTGTTTTTTTTGTGTATCGCCACACCCTTCTGGCCACCATTTCTGACCAGAGTACTTTTACCCTTGGCCACCAACCTTTTAACATTCTCAAATCCTCCTGGATATGGTTGACTATATCCAACCAAGGGTGAGTACCCAAGTCATTGCCCCCTAGATGTATAATTATCAAGTATGGCTCCGGGTGACTTCTCCTCATCTCTTCAAACAATGGCATGAATTTCCCCCATCTCATTACTCGTATTCCTTTCTAATGCACTCTTATTTTATGATGGTCCAAACCCAACTGTTTTCCCTCGGGCTTCCGTTCGGCTTGCCTTTCCACCCAGTATACATAGGAACGCCCGATGATCCAGATGTGCTTTTTGCCTTCTATCACTACACAGACAAAGAACATTCATATGAGTTACTGCCACTCTCTTCTACCCCTTGCTTCCCTCCCCCTCCCCCATGCACACCCCATTTTTTGCCCTCCTGTGGAGAGAAAAAAGACACATCATTAGCACTTGTCACTTCACAAATATTTCTTTTAGCAACTTGATGTCCACTGGCCTAAAGTCTTTAGCCCTTCCTCGGGTACCCCTCATGCTGCTTCCCTGGAGGCCACCCCAATCCTAAATTAATGTGAGGAATATCCCTTAAGGTCCTCACCCATGGCTATGATGGTCTTCTTCAGCACCCCTAATATCTGATTCTACTTCACCCCTTTTCCATTCTTGTGAATGAAGAATGCCCTCCCCCATGTGCCTGGCAGCTTGGTAATGTTGCACCACTTGCATTGGGCAGATGGCCCCCTGCAGGTGCTGTCTTATCAGCATCCTGGCACCCCTCCCTATCTGGTCTGTCTTTGACTTCCTCAGATATACCCAAAGATCTCCCCCCTTTCCACTGTATATCTGACTACTGTAAACCCTGCCCGTCTATTGGTTTCTTTTACCCTACCAACTCACTAACTGTAAAGGCCCCCCCAAACAGCAATGTGAAAACTGCTTTAAATAAACTGGCTTCATAGCCTGAATGACACACTCTGGGCAGTGTCCCTACTAGCCCCATCAACATCTGCTCTGTAATGGGCATTCTTTTATCTGGTACACTGCCACTTACCCTTTGCCAACCCATCATCATTCTTCTAACCAATACCCCTCTTACAAAGAAACATAGAAACATAGACTTTGACAGCAGATAAGGACCGCTTGGCCCATCTAGTCTGCCCATTTCCCTACCTACAGGATAGGCCACAGATCCTAGTTAACCAACAGCCTATTTCTTCCTACCCCCCACAAGAATTGCCTTATGTCTGTCCCATGCATTCTTGAATTCTCCCACAGTTTTAGACCCCACAAACTCCTCAGGAAGGCTGTTCCATGCATCCACTACCTCTCTGTGAAATAATACTTCCTCACATTGCCCTGAACCGCCTCTTCTATCTTTAAATTGTGTCCCCTTGTTCTTGCAAGTCTCTTTTTCTGAAAGATGCTACCCTCTTGGACTTTGTTGATTCCACTGAGGTACTTAAAAGTTTCTATCATGTCCCCTCTCCCTTCTTTCCTCAAGGGTATACATATTAAGCTCCTTTAGTCTCTCCTCACACGGCTTCTCTTGCAGACCCTGCACCATTTTAGTTGCCCTCCTCTGGACTACCTCTATCCTGTCTATGTCCTTGCGGAGATGGGGTCTCCAGAACTGGACACAGTACTCCAGATGGGGTCTCACCAACTGTCTGTACAGAGGGATAACAACTTCCTGTTTTCTGCTGCTGATGCCTCTCCCTATACATCCCAGTATACCCCCAGCTCTCCCTACTGCCTTCTCACATTGCTTGCTAACCTTAAGGTCATCTGATATGATTACTCCCAGGTCCCTTTCCTTTTTTGTTGTTGTTACTACCTCCCCACCCATTGTGTATTCTTCCCTTGGGTTCTTGTTTCCCAGGTGCATTAGTTTGCACTTCTTTGCATTGAATTCTAGCTGCCATACTTCTGACCATTCCTCCAACCTTGCCAAGTCCCTTTTCATCCTTTCCATGCCTCCTTGTGTATCAACCCTGTTGCAGATCTTTGTGTCATCTGCAAAAAGGCATACTTTTCCTTCCAGTCCCTCTGCAATGTCACTGAAGAAGACATTAAAAAGGACTGGACCCAATACTGAACCCTGCGGTACCCCACTAGTAACCCCTCTTTCTTCAGAGTGGACTCCATTTACAATTACCTTCTGTGTCCTGTTGTGCAGCCAATGATTTACCCAGACTACCACTCTGGGACCCACTCCCAGGCTGGTTAATTTGACTATTAATCTTTTGTGTGGGACTGTGTCAAATGCCTTGCTAAAGTCTAGGTAGGCCATGTCCACAGCCCCTCCCTGGTCTACTACTTTGGTCACCCAGTCAAAGAAATCTATTAGCTTCGTCTGACATGACCTTCCCGCTGTGAACCCATGCTGCCTTGGGTCCTGTGCTCCACTGGCCTCTAGGTACTCAACTATTCTTTCCTTCAGAAGTGACTCCATCACTTTCCTACCACAGAGGTCAGACTGACAGGTCTGTAGTTTCCTGCCTCTGTCTTGGTCCCACTTTTGTGAAGGGGAATCACATCTGCCTTCCTCCAGTCTTCGGGTACCACACCATCCTCCCATGATTTATTAAAAAGAGTAGCCAGTGGTTTCACTAGTTCCTCCCTTAATTTTTTAGAATTCTGGGTGAATTCATCAGGACCCATTGCTTTGTCCACCTTCAGTTTTAGGAGTTCTTGCAGAACCCTTTTTTTGTGAAAGGACTGGGATCAACCCCCTATCAAGAGTGCTTCTGTTAATTGGATTAGGCACTTCCCCTCCTCTTTTGTGAATACTGAGCAGAAATATTCATTCAGTATCCCTGCTTTTCACTGTCCCCTCTGCCCACCCAATTGCTCATTCTATTCAGCCCTCACTATCCCTCCCTTTGTCTTTCTACCGCTGATGTACCTATAAAAGGTTTTATCCCCCTTCTTAACTGAGTTGGCTATCTTTTCCTCAGTTTGGGCCTTTGCTATTCTGACCTCCCTCCCTGCTTCCTTCTGCCTTAACTGGTACAGCTCTCTGTCCTGCTTCTTCTGTGTTTCCTTATACTTCCGAATGCATCTTTTTCTTCCTGACTTTCACAGACACCTCTTTTGAGAACCATAGTGGCTTTTTCTTTTGTTTTGATTTGTTTATTTGCTTCACACAAAGGCTTGTTGCCTCTGTGATGGCAGTTTTGATGATTCCCCATTGTTGCTCCACACCTTCTAGCCTGTTTGCTAGTGCTTTTCTGAGGCGCTCTCCCATCTTGCCAAAGTCAGCCCTCCTAAAGTCCAGTACCCTCACTTTTGTATGGCTTGACTCTGTAGCTGAGTTTAACGTGAACCACACTGTTTGATGGTTACTTGTCCCCAGATGGCAACCCACTTCTAGATCTGAGATCCTCTCACTGCCCCCATTTGAGAGTACGAGGTCTAAGATTGCTCCCTCATGAGTGGGTTCCGAAACTAGCTGTCTAAGGCCTGCCACCTGTAGGGCATCAAGAATGGCCCTGCTCTTGGATGTGGCTGCAGCAAATGTGCTCCAGTTAACATCTGGCATATTCAGGTCTCCCATCAACAGTATCTCCCATTTCTCTGCCATCCTAAGAATGCCTTCTATCATATTCTTGTCCATTCTCTCCCCCTGACATGGGGGTCTATATACAACCCCAGTGCATATTGTGGTGCCATTTCCAGTCTCTAAGGTGACCCACAGTGCCTCCTCTCCTCCCTGTTTACTCTTTTGTTCAGTTGTTTTTATCCCTTTCTTTACATAGAGAGCTACTCCTCCCCCTCTTCTCCCCTCCCTGTCTCTCCTGTAAGTTATATACCCTGGTATGTTAACATCCCAGTCATGGTTCTCTGTGTACCATGTTTCTGTGACTGCTACGATATCCAGGCATCCCTCTTCCATCAAGGCCACCAGCTCAGGGAGCTTGTTGCCCAGACTACGGGCATTGGTACTCATTACCCTCCATTTTCTGATGGCCTTACTGCCTTTTGCCCCATCCCTGTCCTTCTTGCCTTTGTAACTTTGTCCCCAGCCTTTCCTGGTGCACACCCATCCAATGGCCACCAGGTGCACCCCCATAGAGGCATGAGCTCCCCGTGCCCACCATCCTTGCACCACAAAACTGGCCACCTGCTATTCCATGACCTGTCCACTTACCTCCATACTGTGCAATGCTCTGAAGGCTTGGAACACCCTCCAAGAACTCTCATGAGCCTTTATTGAGCTGTCTTCCCAAGAGCTCCAGAAGACATATTCTGCTTCTTCCAACCAATCTCCAACAATACCTCTGGTATCTTGGCCCCCTTCGGGTCTGCCCCAATTGCTACTGCTCAAAATCTGTCCATCTGCAGATGGAAGGGGCTGTCAGCCACTGTATTCTGAACCCCTGCTATGTGTCTGGCTCTAAAGCTCAGGCTGAGCCTCAAACTCTGCAGTACCAGTTGTCGCAACACCCTCAAAACCATGTCAGACTTGGCCCCTTTGCTGTTCAATACCTTGACCACTGCCCTATTATCACACCAGAAAGTTACCTTCTGGTTCCTCAATGCCTCTCCCCACAGTACTGTCACCACCCATATTGGGAATATCTCCAACATGGTGATGTTGTGCTTGAGTCCTCTCCTCACCCATTCAGTTGGCCATGGTTCTGCAAACCATTTTCCCTTAAAATAAGCTCCTACCCCTATAGCTCCTGAGGCACCAGTATACAGATCAAAGTCAGTATTAAACAACCAGTCATCCTGCCAGAATGCAACTCCATTATGCATTGCAAGGAATTGCTCCCACACCTTCATGCCCTCCCTAACTTCAGTTCTTAAATCCACCCAATGGTGTGGCTTACGTGCCCCCATTGTGGCTCTGGCCAGGCAACGTATAAACATGTGTCCTGGCCCTATGGCCATGCAGGCAAAGTTCAAATGACCCAGCACCTGTTGCACCTTCTTTAAAGTCACCCTCCTCATCTGAGTCACTTCCCCCAGTAGCCTCCTTATCTTTAATATCTTCTGTTTTGGCAGTCTGAACAAACCTTGTTCGGCATCTACCTCTATCCCCAAAAACTCTAGGCACCTACTCAGTCCCTCCATTTTTCCCTCAGTTAGCGGTACTCTCAGCTCCCGACACATCCCTTCAAAATCCGCCAGCATGCGTTCAACTTCTGCCTTTCCTTATCCAATGAATAGGAAATCATCCAAGTAATGGACTACTGCCCATGCCAATATCTCTCCTGCAAGACCCACTGCAACCACGTACAGAACAATTCAAACGTGGCACATGCCACTGAAAAACCCATCGGCATGGCTTTGTTGAAATAGTACTGCTCGTCTGTCTGGAAACCCAGTAAGTCCCAGTCTTCTCTTCTGACCGGCAACAGCCTGAAAGCTGACTCAATATTTATTTTTGCTAGCCAGGTTTCTTTTTTGTCCTGATCAAACTAACAGCATCCTCCAGCATCCCATAGGACACCCTGCTGTCTTCCTCCCCAATGAAATCATTGACTGAATCCCTGTCTGGGTAGGATGGGTGGTGAATTACTCTGAATTCCCCTTCCTGTTTCTTAGGCACCAGGCCCAATGGTGACACCCTAAGGTGCCTAAGTTGTGGTTCCTGGAAAGGACCTTCCACTTGTCCCACCAGTCTTTCTTTCCCGATCTTCCTCATCAGTAAGTGCTCTTTCCTTTTACAGACTTGAAGTTCTCTGCCCATATCCCCTTCCTTGGCCCCTGGTAGTGCAAATTAAAACTGTGCTTGAACTCTTGGACCAATGCGTCCCTGGCTCCTTCATCCGGGTACCCCCTAGTCCATCTCTCAACTATCTCTGGCTTTATGGGTGTCCAGGCCATCAGAAAGTTCAGTCTCTCCCCTTGTTGCCTCCCCCCTTGCTGGAATCCCTGGCCTCCCCATAACTCCTCCCCCTCCCCATATTATCCCAGTACCTGCCTCTCTGTGTCTGCCCTGGGACCCTGAAAGGAATGGCCCAACTGCGAGCCCAGCCTGCCACCCTTGTATGCTCTGCACTTTGCAGCTGGGTGGCTTCCCCCACATTTGGAGCAGTCATGCATAAACCTGCAGTTGGGGAATGAACAATACACCCTATTGAAACCCCAACAACACTTTTGGTATCTCTCTGTCCCTTTTGACCACTCCCCTTCAACTCCCCTGGCTACCGTCATGGTCTCCCACCACAGGTCATTATATTGAGAATCCCACAGACAGTTCAACCCATAATTTGCCATCCTGGTCCTAAACTTCTCATCATATTGCAGTCAGTTCATGCCACCCATCATTTTATATGCATTCTTGATGATCAATGAGTATGCCAACAGCGGAATTCCCATTTCCATTTTTTTGTCCTGTACTATTGCACTGTAGTATGTAAAACCCAGCGACCAGGCGTCCCACATTTTCCGTTTATAAGTAGGCCCTTTTTGCTCTTCCCCCTTTTTGACCAAGACTACTGCAGCAGTGAGCTCTTTTTCACTCAGACCCTCCTTTTCTTCATACTGTTACCCTGTTTTCTTGTCAATCAAAGCAAAAATGTCCACAAACTCACTCTTCCAAATCTTCTCCTCTGTGGCAGCGGTACGTGGTTACCTATTCTCACCCACCACCACTGCCCCTTCCCCCTCCATTCTCCCTGTATCCGATCCATCCTCCCCATGTGCCTTCTCTGCTGCCTTCCCTTTTTCAAACTCCCCCAACCCTTTTTACAACCTGTTAATCCAGTCTCCCCCCATGCCCAACAACAATTGCTCCACATATTCTTTCATAGTGCTTTCCACTGTTGTACCTTTAATATTATTACCTGAAGCATTCTCTGGCCCAGGCAAGGGATCCAGAACTGGAGCTTACAGGGGTGGCATTGGCCATGGGGTTCAGCATTGGGACTGACTGCGGGACCATTGGTGTTGGCACTGGGGATGGCCCCAGCTGGGGTTCTGGGTCAGGAGCAGGTGCCGACCATATAGCTGGGCTCAGTACAGGCAGTGGTGTGCCATCTGGAATGGGGGATGGTGTTGGGATGGGTTCCAGGCCTGCAGGTTCGGGCCTGAGCATCTTTTGAATGGGATCCCTTGGGGCCCCAACCTTCGTGTTACCCTTTCCCTTCCCACTGAACTCTGCCCTGTCCTTCCTCTTCACACTCATTCCAGATGTTGCATCTACCCTGAGTCATCCACTGCATCCAGCACCTTGTGCACCCTGTCCACCAAATCCATGATCAGTTTCACATCTGCCTTCATAACTCTTGCACCTCTGGTATTCATGTCTGTAATGATAAAAACTAAGTCAGCTTTCGGTCCTACTCATGCACACCCCTGAGGTCTCTCAGTGCCTCCATTGTCACCATGGCCCATTGTGACTCAAAAAGCCTCATTTGCATTGTTTCACCCTCTGTTTCTGAGTCCCTCCATCCCCCCCCCATGTGCCCCTCTTTCTGGCTTTTTTGCCTGAAAACTTTTCTTTTTTTTTTTTTATTGGGGCTGAATTCCCTGTCGCTCTGACCAATTTTTTGCCTTTTGCTTGAACAACTAAACCACCCACTTTGCGACTGTCCTTTCCATCCTCCTGGTATTAAATCTCACTTTCTTTTGTCCATATTAGCCAGTCATGGTCCCTTTGGCCACTGCGTGATCTGTGTGAGGCCTATGCTCCCACTACTTGGCCTCTGTGCCTCACCTATCTGAGATAAATGCTCAAAATTGGTGACCACTGTGCAATCGCTCCTAAAAAGGCAACTGCCATGTGACTGATAACAAAATGGTGGCTGCCATGCGGTAGCATGACAAAATGGCATCCGCCACATGGCTGCCATACTGCAGTGGTGGCCCTCTGAGGCCCATGCCATTGGGCCCTTGCTCTTAGAGGTCTCCCTGTGCACCCCCAATGGCTGTTAGCCCAGAGAGAGAGACCTTCCTGTTGTCTTCGACAACAACCCCCCTTTTGCTGCACGATAGCCAAAATGGTGGCCACCACATGGCCGCATTACAGAATGGCAGCTGCCACGCAGTCACTTCACCACCATGGTGGCCCTCTGAGGCCTACGCTGTTAGGACCCTGCTCTTAGGGGTCCTCCTGTGAGCACCAAACAGCTCCTAGCCCCAGAGAGAGGCCACTGTTTACTGCTGTGACAAAAAAAACCTTTGTGGCTCTCCCGTCCTTGTGGGTGATCCCACTTGCAGCTCTGCCCCAAGTACCACCTCCTCAACCTGCGTGATTGCACCGCCCAGTGACTTGCTTCCAATGCTCAACCACACATGCTGCTTTTTGCTCTCTCTCCTCCCCCATGAGCCGTGACCTTCCATTTCATGCTGCTCACCTGTTGCCATGCCAAACCACATCCCCAGCCTCTCAGACTCCCCTGCACCTGCTCCATATCACAAAGGATCCCCCCCAGAACATAACACTTGCACTGTTTCTTTCACTGACCAAACTAGTCCCCCAGCTACTCAGATTCCTCCAGGCCTGCTGGAATGCACGCTCACGCTGACTTTTTTTTTCACAAACAAATCACCCCAGCTTCTCAGCCATACTACCACATTCAGGTACTCTGCACACATTTTTCCTAAGCCAGTACCCATACAAACCAGGGCTCTTGATGCCCTCATTAATGATGACTAAACACACCAGCTGTGTATAAACTTTTTATGAGTATATCCTTAAACTACCAAACCAAAACCTGCTTCACATAAAGCCCAGTAGTGCTTACAACTAAACTTTCTGTTCTTTACTGATTCAAACAACCTGTTTCACATAATGCACAGTAGTGCTTAACAACAAAACTTTCTGTACTTTAGCAATTTCTGGAACTCTCCGACTGATGTGCTAAGACCTGGAAAACAAAATCCTGTCCTAGCAAAATAAAGTGAGGGGAGAACTCACCTGGGCTGCCCCTTAAAAACTCCTTATTTTCACCACCCCCATCTCTCGTCCCCCTCTCTCTTTTTTCTTTGACCTATCCTCTGCCACCTTACCCCCAGCCCATCCTGCCCCTTTTATGATGTCACTCCTTCTTGTCCTGTTCATCATTTCTTTCAACTCCTCCCCCTTTTCCGACTCTCTCCTTGCTCCTCCCCTTCCCCCCCTTTGCCTCTTACTGGGTCCTCAGGCTTGGAACAATGGGGGCTGTCCTTTAAAGACGAACCTACTTCATTCACCTCATGGTTATCAGGACAACAAATTGACCTCTTGAGCTTTGCTCTCGAGGTCCTTGTTATCCTGGTAACAACTTGCTGAAAGAATAGCCTTGTTGTGTATGGGCTCCCATACACTATTCTATGTATAGAGGTGTATCATTAAAATAAAATGGTATAGCAAAAATTATCATGGCAGTAGATAAAAGTGACTGGGAACAACTATACAATAAGAAAGCAGGGGAAAGAATGTGGCAAATATGGAATCATTCATGAGTTTAGTTACATATTAATTCCCAAAGTTAGAAAATGCAGTAGCAAAGGAACTAAATCCAGATGGTTAATACTGAAAAAACTCTAATAAATAAAGAGAACAAACCCCACAAAACTAATTTGTTACTTAAAAAGAATGCCTCCTGTACAGCTTGTGTACATAACCAATGTAAATGTAAAAACGCTACTAAAAAGGTAAAAAAAAAGGAATAGATCTTTCCCAAGCTAAAAATGCTAATAAAACAATAGCAAAATAGGGTACACCTACATTATCTCCCTGAAACATTCTAAAAGTGGAATTGGACCCATACTTCATGAAGGTATCACAGCCGGTGATCAAGTAGACAAGGCTAACATATTTAATAGCTATTTCTGCTCAGTTTTTCAGTTAAAACTATACAGTCAGATATAACAGAAACACATGCATCAGAATACATAATTACAGATAGAAAAGAACTTATGGACATAATTAATAAACATAATCCACACTCTTCCCTGAGAACTGATAATATAATTAGCAGCATGTTAAAAAATAATGGCAGTTTACATACCCTTGCCCTTATTTCATATTTTCCAACTCTCGATAAATTCTGGACAAGTTACAAAAGACTAGAAACAAGCTAAAGTGGTGCCAATGTACAACAAGCATTTGTCAGTGTTGAATGTTGTCTTGCTGGCATTGGCACTGGTAGTGCAGGAGTTAGAAAGATGCATAATAGGAATGGCAGTGAAGTACTGAACTGACGCCAAGCCCACCCCCACCCTGCATAGACTGATGGGTGTTGGGGTGTGCCTTTGGGTCATCGGCCCTAACGCTCACGCCATTTCACCTCACCCCACCCTGCAGACACTGACAAGTGTCACGGTGTGCCTTGGGGTCTTTGGGCCTTACACTCACCTCATTCCATAAGGAAATACACTGAGAAGAGTGCATTATAGGAGAATGGAGTGAACGTTGGGGCTGAAGACTCCAAGGCACACCTCGATGCCTATCATTGGCTACAGGGTGGGGGTGGAATGGCATGACCATTACGACCAATGATCCCAAGTCACATCCCTGACACCTGTCAGTCTCTACTGGGTGCAAATTTTCAACATGGGCTTTTTGTGGTCCCACCTCATGAACAGAGGCAAAGTCAGTTTGTTAGCGGAAAGGTGATTTTGCACAATGACTGTGCCATTTGGCACCACAGGTGAGAAAACACATTTCGGGCAGGATGTAAAAAATGACAGCTGTACTGTTCATGAGGAGGTTTTAAACATGGCAATGTTGAAAATCTGGAGTAAAAATATGAAAAATTGTTGAAATCATGAGCGTGCATAGAAACTGCGTAATGCACACCTATAATGCAATTATTTTGGGAATTTTTTTTAACCACATTTTCAACATAGGCATTTTGGGACCTCCCCTGATGAACAGTGGCACTGTAATTTTGTTAACCTGTCCCAAAAGTTGATTCTTCACAGCGACCATGCCATTGTGCACCACAGGTGCAAAAACACATTTCAGGCAGGATGTGAAAAATGACAGCTATACTGTTCATAAGGTGATGTTGAAAAATGGCAATGTTGAAAATCTGGAGTGAAAATGTAAAAAATTGTTGAAGTTAAGAGAGTGCATGGAAACTGCATAATGCTCACTTGTAACGCAGTTAAGTTTTGGAATTTTTCACCAAAATTTTTTTAATTCAATAAATTTTATTCAGTTTTTGCACAAGTTACAGAGATGAATACAGAAAAACAGTCTGAATCATAGTTTCAAGTTATTTTTCACCAAATTTGCAACATGGGCTTTTTGGGACCCCACCTCATTAACAGTGGCACTGTCATTTCATTAATCAGTCCCAAAAAGGTGATTCCATGCAGTGACCATGAAACCACCTTTCGGGACCAAGTAATGAGATGACAGTGCATGTGTTCATGAGGTGGGGTCCCAAGAACCCCATGTTAAAAATCTGGTACCAAAATTCTCCAAAATGGTTGAGATATCCACCTAAGTTGAAAACCCCCATTGCCTGCCATTATAAAGCTTATCGCATTTTGTTCAGTTCCTGGTTGGCTTTTGAAGAGTTCAAGCATGTTCCTGCTCCACAGAAGATTGCAGCACTGGCCCTCCAGAGGTAAGTATGGGGTAAGGAGGGTGTGAGGAGGTGGGGTGCGCAAAGGGTGGGTACTGGTTGGGGAAGGGGACATGGCGGGATGATGAGGGACCTTTTTTTTTTTTTTACAGGTAAAAAAAAAGAAACCAGACTTTGGGGATGGTTTTCTTTATTTACAGTTAAAAAGGTTATTTTGGGCACACTGGAGTGGGCTCCCAGTGTGCCATGAGTTTGGGGGGGACATGATGCCAATTGGGATTGGGCACCTCATCAGCAAAGAAAGTTTGTGTGTGCCGGGGAGGAACATGATGCCAACGGGGATTTGGCACCCCACTGGCAAACAAATTGCATTGGGGGGGACATGCCAACACAGGGATTGGATATAACCAATGTTGGCTTTGTGGAAATTGTGTAGTAGGCATCAGGAGCTGCCATATTTATTGGGACGTTTCACCAGGAAAGGCACGTAAAGGAGCCTTGTCATCTGACACTCCAATAAGGAAACTGCACCTCATTGGAGAGGTAGATTTCTTTCAACTCTGTGGCTATCTTTGAAACTGCTGTCATTGCTAGCATGCTCGCTAATTGGTGGCTGAGGGATGCACCCACTAAAGCGTTCCCTGCATTTGCCAACATTGACACACCTTTGAATGTGCTACTACTGGAAGATGTTGCTTGCGCACGTGCAAGACAACATAAAAAAGGAAACAAGCAAAGCATGTGAAACTATAAATCAATCAACTTAACAACAGTACTGGGAAAAATCATTAAAGATATTGTCAAAGATAAAATTAACATCTACATAAAAAAATCTCAATCCAGAGCAACATGATTTTACAACTGATAGATCATAAATTATTAATTTGCTTTATTTCTATGAGAACATAAGTTGTACTCTACAAGAAAACACCATGTGACATGATTTACTTTGACTGTAGTAAAGTGTTCAAACTAGTTCGACACTGGGTAACAAGAGAAAAGAAGAAAAAGGCAACTATTGCCTCTAAACTCATTAACTGGACATTAGCTTGGCAACACGATAGAAAACAAATTGTGAAAATCAAGGGCAGCATGGTCAAAACAGAGAAGATTTCTATTAGTGTCCCTATTTCAGGTATTTATCTCCAATATGACAAAGAATATATCAAGCTAGGCCTCAAAATAATGTACATGGATGAATCCAAGATTGGAGGTCTGCAAACGGATGAAGAAATACAGCCAGATCTTGCTATTATATTTAATTGGGCAAATAAATGCAAAACGAAATTTTAATGTAGAGAAATGTAAAGTCATGTACTTAGGACATAAAATCAAAAGGAACAAATACACACTGAACAACCAAACCCTGATACTGCAACTAAAACAGACCTACGGGTGACTGCAACAGAAGACCTTGAGCAGCACAAACACTTTAATGACTAGGTTATCTCAAGAGCAAATAGTCATGTCATTCATTGAAATAAATATCTATTCTAGAGACAAAGATGTTATCTTTCGATTATATAGGGCCTACATAAGGCCACATCTGGATTTTGCTATACAATTCTTGTGTTCTCATAAAACAGGTAATATACACCATGTGGAAATGGTCCAAAAAAAGCAACCAAATCAATAGCAACGTCCGATAATAAATCCTATGAAGACAGACTTAGAAATGTAGCACTCATGCCACTAACCCATTGTCTTCCCTATCCCTATTTCATGTGTGAGCTGATTATTTAATATAAATCTAATGCCGCAGAAAGAAGTGATAATCCTTTACAAACCTCTGGTAAACATCTCAACACCATCAAAAGGAAATTTTACTTTACCCAGTAAATTATCAACCCACGGAATACCTTACCCTTGGACATTATCATCAGTAGAAACAAATCAGAATTTAAAATTAAGCTACAAAAATACATTATGAATAATCAGAAGTTAAACTATTAGTTAGCACAAAGCTACACATGGGCTAAAGCCTCCTATGCACTTTCCAGCCTCAATGTGAACTTCAGTTCTGTACACTTCTCTGGACCACTGGACACCAAGTTAAATTCATTTCAGTCATGGCCAGGTGTTTGGGGTTGGGGGAATCATTGAACACCATGGTTAATTCATTTATGTCACAGCTAGATGATTGGGGTGGGGGGAAGCTGTATGACCTGGTTTGGAGAGGTGTTGAGTAGTGTGGTACTAACAGCTAGTTACCACCTTTTTACCAACAGAACAGACTTCTGTTCCATCCAGTCTACCTGGTTTCTACCTAGGTCCTCCCTGGTCTAGCACTAGTTAGGCCTCTAGTGGAGCAACCATCCCTTAGTTTGGATTGGACCAAGCCTCCCTCCATAATACTTCCACCATCATCCCTGTCATTTTCATGTCTCATGCGTTTATCTACCCACTCTTGAAACTGGTCACTGACTTCACATTAACCATCTCTGTCACATTACACTGACCATCATAACCCAGTGACAGGGAGTACAGACACGCTATTAAAGGAGTCACATGGTGGAATATTCTTTCTCAGGACATGATGGTGATAGTTAAGGGTAATACAGACCCACATGAGAGGTCTAAAAACTGTGTAAATGTAAATTTCAGCAGTGCTAGGCTACTATCATAAAGTAAACATAGGGAGAGAACTGTGGTTGTGGCTAAGCAAGGGGGAAACACTCGGACATTCAGTATGGAAAGCCATGACATGACATGGGGAAGATATGGTATTGGTGCCAAAATATGTATGTCTAGGGGACACTGGAGTATTTGGCTGGCCATTCTGCAGAGCTACTGTTCTTGATGTACAGGTCATGAGCACAAATCTAGTGTTTAATTCTTAGCGATGTCTGGTTAACAACCGAGAAGTTGAATTTCAGCTTGATTTTCCTAAGTTCAAAAAGTGAAGCTTCAAAGCTCAAATTTTGTTAACAAGCCTCCAACACCACAGAGACAACCTTGAAAAAATATAACAAGTAGGTCATCCCACCTGAGCAGCAGTTCTGCTGCCAGTCACGATGCCTGTGGCCTGAGTTCAGGAGTGAGCCCAGGTCATGGGGGGGGGCGGCAACTGGGGGGAGAGGGACAGAGCATTCCAGAGGATGCTCTTCTTTTTCATGACAGGGTAGTTTCTGTTCTCTGCCACAAGGCCACCATGTGGGTGACCATAGGTGGCAGTGCAGCTGGAGGGCTGGCAAGAAGGTTCAATGTCACTGATATTGGGAAAGCACCATGCGTTGCATGTGCAAAGCCTTTTGACATCTGTGTTGTGACATCCAAAGGAGATGGGATAAAAAAGGAAAATAAGGTGCTGGTATGGGACAAAAAGGAATATGGTGGTGTCTTCCATGAAAAAGAACTCCAGTGTACCTGGGTCCCATCCTGCCTCCAACCTCATTGTATATGGATCCCATCCTGCCTCCTAAGTATCATCTCCAGAGGATACATGACCTTAGGAGTATACCCCCACCACTCCATCTCTATTCTGGGATGGGGGGTAGCTGTAACTGCATGCAGAATGATGGTTTGGGAGGTAATGGATGGAGTAGACAATGGTCTGGGAGCTCTGGTGGGAACCAGGCAGCAGAGAGTGGAAGGAGACATAAATGGAAGAAAACAAAAGAAAAACTATAACAAGTAAATACAGTTTATATTGTATTTCATGTACTGTCTTACCTCCTTATACTTTATAACTTATGAAATTTTTGCAAAAAAATAGTATCTTTGCCACTTGATCTTCAGCTGTTCTGGCTGCTTGTCTGAAAGTGGCATCAAATCTCTCCTACAGCCACACAACTGGTTGCTGCAGAAATTATTGTTTTCCCACAAACAGAGGTGTACGTTGTCACTTGCAGACAAGCAGCTAAAGTGAGACTACTGTTTTCATGAAGATGTCCTCAGTAATAAAAAATAATAGGAAGGTAAATACAGGACTAGAGATGCTGAGTAGCTTTAATTCACCAGCAAAATTAAGGTGAATTTGCTAACTTTGCCTTCATAAATCAATATGTGAATTTTTGCTATTTAGTAGGAAATTCACCTTTGACTACTTTGCCTGGCGACGTCACCTATAATTAATTAATTAGTCAGTGTAAGAGATAATAGCCAGACAATCTTTCAGAGCAACTTTTGTGATCTAAATCCACAAGTTACATTATGTTAACAGTTTTTTTTAAATGTTTTCCTCAAATTGATGTAATTCCTTGAGTTCTTAGGCACACTTTCATTTTTGTTTCTGCCATATTTTGCCTATATTCCTTTAGTTATACTCTTTAGTTAGAGATCTCTATTTCCCCATTTGGTTCCCTTTGTCTCTCAGATTTTTCCTTTCTCTCACCATTCTATCTCTCTCTCTGTCTCTCTGTCTCTCATTGTTATGTCGCTTTAGAAATGGAGGATAGGGTGACTCAAGGCACAGGAGCTAGGGGCTGCAAGAGGGGTGATCCACCAGCATTCCCCCCAAAGAGCTGCAGAAGCAACCCCAAGTTACTCAGCATTCTCCGGTTCCCTCAGCTTCATTGCCTCTACCTGAACCTCTTCTGCCCCATATGGTACAGTACCACTGCCATGGGTTATTCCTCATGAGAAGCCATGTGCCAGTTCCTCATCCTTTGACTCCACATGGTCCTGTTCCAGGAAGTAGCCCAAGTCTTCCCTTCTGTGGGATTTTTTTTTTACCCAGGACTGCAATGATCACAATGTGGTGAAATGCAAGCTCTGCAACACACTTGCTCATCATGGGAAGAAGGGCAGCCATTTAGGTACCACTTGACAGTATATCCTATTGTCTTGTCTCAATGGTGCTTCACCTGGCAAAATAAAGATGTTGATTGATTGATTGATCCATTTGAAAATCCACCACCTGAGCCAGTGAGAGGCCAGAAAAAAGGAGGTGGTGAGTGATGGTGGTGGTAGTGGCAGTGGTTCTTTTGCACCACCAAAGGGTAGTGCAGAGTTAGACCACAATGAACACATGGGCAGTTGCCAGATGGGGTGCACCTCTGCTAACAGCAGCCAGAGTGAAGGGCAGAGTAATGGAACAACAACGTTTTCAATCACAGGCGTACGGTGTGCATATTTATGGAACACATACAAACAGAGGAGAGAAAGAAGTAAGTGCTTTAGTTGAGACTTGAATCCAGGCCTTTTGGAATACTGTTCCAGTTACACTACCAGCTGCACCACCAAGGCAACTAGAAACTGGGCCATCTCAGAGCACATTACAGCATCACCAAAAACCACCAGAGGGAATTGGCACAAGTCCAAGTGAGATGGACGATCTACATCACAGAGTTTAATCAATGGAGGAAACTCTGCAGAAGCTTGTAGAAAATCAGCAAGTTTTTCTGGAGAGAATGTCCAAGCTCCATCACAGTGGTGCTGATGCTATTCCCCCTGGTCCTTAAAAATATCCTCCAAATACTTTTTTTTCAGTCCTTTCTTCTCCAGTCTTCCTCACGGATACTCCTTTTGTTATACCCTGTCCTTAGCTCCCTAACAATCAGATACTACTTCCTATCTCCTCCTAATTTTTCTTCATCCCTTTTCATTTATGAGGAAAAATATAAAAGTTTTAAAAACTACAAAAACATTTTAAACTCTTTTCCTCGCTTTCTCTCTTGCTGTTTGACTCCATTGTTTCTCATCTTGCTTTCTGTCTGAGTGCTTTCCTTCTAAAAAAAATCAGTTTTTATCTATATTTTCTTTAATGGTGCTGCTTATGCACCATCTCATTCTCTTCTACATCACTGTTGTTGTCATTGTAAATCACTGTTGTTTACATATGTAGTGCATTTGAAAAGCACCAGATTAAAATTTTCTGGTCCCTGAATATTTTCCAGTCCAACAGTTGATGCTGCACTGTATCAGTCAGTCAGTCAACCCCTTAGACTGATTCTCTCCCTCCACAGCCACGGGTTTCACTGTTCTTATCCTGATGATGTTTAGTGCCCAGAATTTCGCAGTCTAATAAATTATCATATCTGGAATGTTTTGCATGAGGAACAAAATGATATTGGCTCCCTGAATTAATATGCTGCTTCTACACTGTGTGAGTCTCCCACCACAGGATCTATCCTGAGAACTGTAGTGCCAGGAAATTCTGGAATTTATTTTAGTGACATGATAAGGCCTGTTTGGGGCACAGATTCAGATGATGATCTTTGAGTATCACTGTGCATCCTACAAGCAAAGGTATGTTTTTTTTTTTTTCTTCGTTTTTTGGCTCATGACAGGAAGGGGAGGAAACAATGTCTTTCTAACCATCTTTTGTACCTCTTTTTCTCTTTTCAGGTACTTATCACTCATTTGATGAAATCCTGTTGCTGTATGGGTCTGGCCAGGATCTGATTATTTAATTGAGCAGTACATCCTACCAGGAAAGGTATCTCTTTTCTTTTCTTTTGGAAAAGGGTAGAGGCAGTGGGGCACCTGTACGCCGCCTTGACAGCATGCGTTTCAGATGTCCATTAAAAATGAAATGCCACAACAGTGAGAAGTTGTTGGCCCCAGCACCAGCACCCAGCAGCAAACAACTGTGCCCCCTTCCCAGCAGCAGGAGGTGACTGTGGCCCCTCCACCGCAGCAGCAGCAGAAGACAGTTCCCCCTCCCTAGCACCAGGATGCTGTTCTTCTGCCCTGGCAGCAGGAGACTGTGCCCCTCCTGAGCAGAAGGAGGAGTCAGTGCCTGGGTCATCATCTGCCACCCCCCCCCCATGGTCCCATCATCCCCGAAGTTCTCCTGCCTGGGTGTTTTTTTATGCAAGTTCAGCAGGTGACCCAGTGGTCACCTGCAATCTATGTGGGCAGGATGTGCATTGTGGTAAGTCTGGTTCCCACTTCAGGACAAGTGGCCAGTGGAGCCCCATGCTGCACTACCACCCACTTCAATGGATCCTCAAACTGCAGGAGGTGTTGGCAGCATCAACTGCAGCTGTGGGGAGCAGTACGGGTGTGAGCATTGAAGGGGGTGAGCAGAAAGGAGGCATGGCTGGACCTATTAAGCATCCTCACCTGGCTCGCCAGACCAGACAACAGCAGCAGTCTGCAGTAGCATCAAGACCCTGCCAGGGCCCCCCTGTCCAGAGCCAGCAGGAGGACACAGGCAGTCCCCACCCCATCAGCAGTGACACATGCAGACTTATCAGCTGTCCTGTCAGCAGTCCACCAGCTTCAACAGGAGTTAAATGATTTTAGACAGGAATTTAATGATGGCCAGGGGGAGATTGCTAAACTCCAGGATGATGTCGATAAAATCATGGGCATTCTGTCTGAACTGCATGGCTGCCCCACTGGCAGTTAATGTGGCAGCACAAATTAATTTGTATTTTTTGTTTTCATATTTCTGTCCTCTGTTCTGTTGCTTGCATGTTCCGCTCTAAAAAAAATTAAAAACAAAAAAAATTTGTTCTGTTCTTTTTAATCTACATGATTAAGTCCTCTTGTTTCTTGTTTTGTATGTAAAATAATTTGTTTGACTATTGCTGTTGTGTCTGTTACTGTCTTATGCTCCCTATATAATTCAGTCCCTTTTCTTATTCTCTCTCTGTTACTTCCACCCTGCTCATTGTTATATTACCCTTGTACTCCTGATCCTGCCTGTCATTTGTTATGCTTATTCTGTACCATGTCCGTGTACCCCTCCCTAATAAACACCTTATTCCCTTATCATTTGTAGTGTGTGTTACTTCTTAGAGCTGGTTACATCTACAATATTACTTTTAACAGCATAATGATGCATAATGCAGTTGCATTCAATATATATGGAGTTTGCAAATGAAAGGCCATCTCTTGCTGAAGCCTGTCGGCCATCTGGGTCTTGTGCACAGAGTGTGTATTTTCTTGAATTCAAATACCTCATGTGAGTTGCTTCAACTCAAAGTTAGAAGTACTCACCACAGCATATGTCCATAAAGGGCTCATTCATTATTTGAGTGTGGCAAGTAAACAATGTAAAAAGTGTTTCCATATAACTAAGATAAAAACGCTGGCTCACCCAAGGCACCATCATTCCTTATATGTTACTGGTTATGTCACACCCGATGCACGTGTTTTTCACATGCGTGCTTTGTGTGCAAGAAAGCCCGCATGTGTGAAATGCATCAGGTGTGACATAACTTTTGATGTATCATGAAGTACGGTGCCTTGAGGGAGCAGACTTTTTTATTTTAGTTATATGGGGGCATTTTTTTACATTGTTTACTTGCCACACTGGAATAAAGAAAGTGCACTTTATAGATATGTGCTGTGGTGAGTAATTCTTACTTTGAGTTGAAGCAACTCACACAAGGTATTTGAATTAAAAAAATACAGACTCTGTGCACAGGGTCCTGATGGCCGACAGCCTTTGACAGGTGCAGGCCTTTCCTTTGCAAACTCCATATATGTGAAATGCAATTGAATTGTTTGCCAGTGTTATGTTTTGTGGAAGCTATGTTGAAGGCATCACCTGATCTTTAACATGTTTCCTCCTCCTATCCACAAATGTCAAGTATTGTGCCTATTAAAAAAATTGTTTCACAATGCTATGTGATGTTGTGTCAGTTATTGCTGTGTGCAACATTCCGAAGATGTAACACATCTGGTGCTGCCATTGCTGAACATACCCCAGAAGTCCAGAAATGTTTCCCAAAAAATGTTAGCGTAAATTGAGACAGAAATCTGGTGTCAGTCTTGCTGTTAGATGGTTCACATCCACCACCAGGACCAAAATCTGCTGTTTTCTGCCCTGTTTACAACATTTTTCAGGCCTAATCTTGGTGCTTCCACTGCTGAACATACCCCAGAAGTCCAGAAATGTTTCCCAAATTTTACAGTAATTTGAGACAGAAATCTGGTGTCAGTCATGCTATTATATGATTCACATCCACCACCAGGATTGAAAAATGCTGTTTTCTGCACTGTTTACAAGTTTTCAGGCCTAATCTTGGTGCTGACACTGCCTAACATGCCCCAGAAGTCCAGAAATGTTTCCCCAAAAATGTTACAGTAAATTGAGACAAAAATCTGGTGTCAGTCATGCTGTTAGATGGTTCACATCCACCACCAGGACCAAAATCTGTTGTTTTCTGCACCGTTTACAATGGTTTCCAGTACAAAAATAAAGCAGAAAAGTGATTAAACAAAAGGAAACAGGAACATAACTACTCAGAATGAGTAAGTGTTCAGATAAAGTTACCTAAGAAAGGGTAAATATGTAAGAAAAATATTACAAATAAGTAGCACACCAACAAAAATATTAAGACTTAAAAGAAATAACAGAAACTTACTCACAACTTATGAGAAATCTGTCAAATATTAGTTGTAAGAAATCTGTCAAATATTAGGAACTAGCCTGCTCTGCTTTCACACACACACACACACACACACACACACACACACACACACACACAAACACACGCACCACACGGTCGACCCTCCCCCAGTCAACTACCTCACAGACACACAGAAAACTGAAAACACTACCTAAGTTAAAGTATTGTCCAAAGATACCAAAATAAAAAAATGTTCACTAGCAGCATTAGGAACAAAATTTAGATTTTGGGAGCAATTAGCTCTAAAAAATAACAAATAAAGAGGCTTTTGAAGGTTTTTTTTTAGCTGTGATGCACCACACTGAACTGGTCTCTGACTCAACAGACAATATACTGTGCAGGAAAAAGCCTGCACGTGATATTTCAGCTATGTACCCACAATACATTGCAAATTTTGCAGGCCAAATTGAAAAACATTGACAAAATTGGAAAAATTTGACAACATTTTTCATTACGTGAAATCACCATCCAAGGTGAAATTATGTTCTACCTAGGCAAAAAATTTCACATATTGTGGTAATTAGGCAAAAAATTTTGCTAGGCAAAATTTTTCAATTTTGCATAACTGTAGTTGGGAAATGCAGCCAGACTTCTGTCGGGAAATTGCAACTTCTTTTTTTTTTTTTCTCAACTACTCTTGTCTCCATCACAGCCCAGACATCTGTTCCCTTCTTGTTCCTCCCCCAATGATCACAGCCCACTCCAGTCTGTCTGACACATGTGCACACTGTGACTGTCAAAGCAGCTATGCTATAGTAAGCACTACAAGTCTACATGTCATATTTATCGGCATCAGCAGATAGGTGGGAAGGGTGTGTGCACTGTGAATTTTAACTTAACTTACCACATGACTCTGTTAGTGGACTGCTGTGACAGTCATGTGGTGAGGAAGCCTTACAGTGATGCGTGGGGTTTGTGGTGGCTGGCAGTTGGTTGGAGTAAGGTCTAAAATCTTTGTGTGCTATGTGAGTAAGGACTTATACCTAAGTTGGAGAATTTTATTTGCACTTGGAGACTGTATATTCTAGCACATACTGTCTGTTTTTTATTGAGATAGAAGAAATTAACAAAGAATGAATAAAGTATTTTAAATGTTTGATACACATCTGCATTTTTTCTCTATTTAATGACCTTACCTGTTCAACACCTTTTTCAGGTACTTAATACCACTGGATTATATGTGTGGTAAGTTAGTGGACACTACAGGCTATACAGCGCATGTCAGTACCTGTTAACTCATGCCACTGGTGTCATCTTCCTCACTCTTGAGGAGCAAGAGAGTGGAGCGCGGTGTATCAGTCTATCAATTGTACAAGGTGGCTCACCTCATTCTTGCTTGCACTGCATTTACTTATTTTGTTAAATTCATCAGCAAGTTGCAGTCTTTCTTGGAGTGACTAGAGGTGATTTTAAAGTTAGCATTGCAGTGCATGTTAACATAAACAGTTTAAATTGTGTACAATTGTTCAGCCATTTGATTTTAAAATGATGATGTGGGTTTTGTCTGGCAGATGCTTGCACTGAGTGAAGTACCTGAAGTTACAGCCTTTACTGATATGGCTGCCCGGGAAGCCAAGTGTCATAACTTGCATTTTACAATGGCTTGAAGTCACTCATGACATGAGTTTCCTCCCTGTCATTGTCTCGTCATTGATCCAATCCTTCGATCACACCCATTAGGCCAGTGTGAGAGGGCTTTGGGTTGCACAGTGTTTTTCAAGGGAACCCTCACAGAAAAATATTTTGCATGGACACCAGTTTTGAGGGGAATAAATTCAACTTTACTTCAGCAAAGACACAAAAGAAAAATAAAGGAGTTTACATTCAGTGTGATGTAAAATTTAACACAACAGATTCTCAATGGTCAGGCTGTTTGCTGCTGCCAGCCTCCCAGCTATTCATCTCTTCTCGCTCTCTTTCCTGGTCCCTTTTTATGGGCTCCCATGTGTGTCTCAAAAAAACATTTTCCCCCGAGTGCCTTACCAATAGCCTCTGCAAGCAGAGCAAGCCTGAGATTTTAAAAAGACAGCCCTAAAGCAGGCAATATTTTTTTCAAATCCCCCATAGCTCCAGCTAACACCTTTACTGAGGTGATGGTGCTGTGGGGGTGATAGGTGTAGAGCATGATGGGTGTAGAAAAGAAATGTGGAGATGAGTTGCTACTGTAAGTGATAATTATCTACATCAGCCTTGTATCTGTATAGCCACCAGGCTGTTACTACCAAGGGCAAATCTGAAAGTCCCAGACTAGATTGGACACATCTGGAAATGAGCTATTTTAGCTCAGTATGTCTTTCCTGGTGAGACTTTTCAAATAAAAATACAAAAACAAAAGACTGGCAGAGAACAAGTCTCATTACGCAATGGTGGAAAATAGAATAACTGAATAATCAAACCAGATGATCATTATCCAATCCAATCAACATGTCTTGTTTTAAGTTGTATTGGAACCAAATAATGGCATAATTTACATATATGCAGTAACCAAAATCTTGAATTTACTCTGCCACAAACCTTCAGAGTAACCTTAACTTCTCTGATAAATTCTGGAAGGTTAGTCACCCCCTTTCCAACCCCCCTACTCAGTTGCTTGCCCTTGTTCACAATCCAGGGACCTTACCCATCTCTGAACCACCATGTGACCTGATAAACACTGACATAGAACTGCTTAACTTGAATATTAGATACCGTTTACTGCCAATTTTGATATGTTGTTGAGATGGGGATTCACAAGTGGAGTGCCACAGGGAATGTTCCTGTTCTGGGACTCATCTTATTCAGTGTGTTCATTAGTGACATAGGTGAAGCTATACAGGGCAAGATGTGTCTCTTTGTTCTGATGATACAATACTATGCAGCAGGGTAGATATCAAGGGAGGGGTGAGAAAACTTCAGTGGACTTAGAGTTGCTAGAAGGAAGGTGGGGGTCACAGATCTGAAAGTTGAGACTGAACACCAAGATGTGCAAGGTGATGTACTTAGGGCAGGGGTTCTCAAATGGTGAGGCCAGCCTCCCTGGGGAGGCCCCAACCTGTTCCAGTGGAGGCTCAAGCAAGTCTGAAAAAATAATGTTTTTTTAATTTTGAGTTTTATATAAATTTTGTTTGAAAGGATGAAGCAAACTGAAAGAGGATAATTGTAGGTGAAATTTATATATTTATTTACAAATCATTGACAAGGGAAAGTGAATGAGTCGAGGCTCATTTCAGGTGTATCCTGAGAAGGGTAGGCAGCGAATACAATTCAAAAGGTAACTGCAGAACAGTCAAGCAATACAAAATGAATAATAGTGCAAACAAATATGAAGAATAAACTAACAATGAGTGGTGGTAATTGTTCAATTTGTAGACTGATGGTAGAACAGTCCAAATACAAGGGCAGAGAATAGAAGTGCTAAGAGCAATAGTAGGAAAGAGCAAAGTAATCCCTGAGAAGTTGCTTAAGAGCAGGGCAAGAGGGGGAGAGGCGAGGTGTATAGGAAGGTTATTCTAGATAGAGAGGAAACAGCGAAAGTTGTCTGATCCCATGAAGGTACTGCAATAAGGGGTAACAATGGTTCAAGAATCAAAATAGTGGAGCAAGTAGGCTGGCCTGTGGTGGGGGTTACAGTAAGCTGAATAACATTTATTTTATTTTATTTATTTATTATTCAGATAACACCATTGAGCACATGTGATCTTATTCAAAGGTTTCAGGTCAGTAAAAGACAAAGAACTGAATGACAGCCAAGTACTCAAAGGGGGTTCAATTTATTCATAGTGTACTGTGCAAAGTACAGTATGTTAATTTTCTTTGGGGAGGCTCAGAATCTTTTCCATGGATTTGGGGAGCCTCACTGTGACAAAGTCTGAGAACTTCTGACTTAGGGAAAAGAAACCCATGCATGGAGCATTGGATATGAGGAGTCAGGATGACCACTACACAAAAGAAAAGATCTGTATTTCATCATCAGTGACTGCCTCAAGCAAACAAGCCAGTGCACGAAGGCATGCTAGGGTATATTGGAGGGGTTTTAATAGCAAAAGAAATGAGGTGAAGTGATACTTCCCCTAAAAGGCCTCACCTGGAATACTATACGCAGTTCTGGAGCCCTGACATGAGAAAGGACTCAGACAGGCTGGACTCAGTACAAAGAAGGATCACCAAAATCAGCCAGGGCCAACCAGGCAGATGCTATGAGGAATGGCTAGTTGCTGAATATGTACTCGCTGGAGGCAAGATGCGAGGGGGGGCATGATAGGGAGATGTATGTTTCTGAGTGGTATAATGAAGGTGTAAAGTGAAGACCTGTTTGAAATAGGGACACAGTCACAAGAGGACATGATTGGAGGTTAAGTGGGTGGGGGGGTTAAGTCAGGAGGGATGCAGGGAAGCTCTATTTCACGGGAGGGTGGTGGAGCCATTTAACAGATATCTGGTGGAAGTGGTGGGGCTGGTACCTTAAAAGTATTCACCCATGACTGGGACAGCACAAGAGTGCTCATAGTCCCACTGGGGAATCAGGGGAGCTGTTATTTTGGGAAGAGGAAATAGGGGGACAACCCACCAGGCCACTAGTTATAAGGGTGAGGTATAGTAGTATAATATGTGAAGACTTGATGGACCATTGGTATCTTTCTGCCAACAGATTCTAAGTTTGTATGTTTCTACAGTATGATGTAATGATGGAATTCTATTGTGTTTACTTCTATTTAAAGGTGATAGCAAACATTTTTTTATACCATTGGATGGCCTCCCTTTGTCCACTGAATATTCTGATGTTTTTGAGCTTTTTTTTTTGTTAAATCAATAATCTAATTTTATTGCTTTTGTAGCTAACCTGAATCACTCCCTCAACAGCTGCTACTCTCTTTTTTCACACTGCTTGAAAGTTCTGTGACATCAATAACATCATTCCAGGCCATTTAGTTGAACAGTATGGAATGGTGTTATTGATGCCAGAGAATGTCTTAGACATATGAGCAGAATGAGCAGTAGCTGATAAGAAGAGTTGAACTCTATGTAGATCTGACGGTACCCCAAAGCAAAATCATGTATTTATCAAAAATTGGTCAAAGCATATTAGAACACATAATTGGCATGGAAAGGAAAATGAAAGGCCAGTAAACTATTTAAAGATAATTTCCTGTCTCCTTTAATTCAGAGGTGATATATATATATATATATATATATATATATATGTGTGTGTGTGTGTTACTGAGCTATCATAAAGGACAGTATTAAAAATGAGCCATGGCAAAATAGTAGTAACATCTTTTCTTGATTTTCAGTAAACAGTTGAATTGTCTCCCACACCCATGACTCTGGAGAAAAAAAATTTCCCCTGGAATCAGAGGTAGGTAAGATGTAACAAAAGTGGGTTTTATCTTTAATAAAAGCTGAAAGAGTCACCACAGAGCATCTAAATCCCCAGAGCGTCTGGCCAGCCTTTATGTAAAAACTTGCACAGTACATTATATTATAATAATGCCTATAGGGTGGGTGGAGGTGGCATTGTTGGTCAGCCAGTTGCCTACCACAGTTGCAGCAGCAGACTTAAAGGCAAACTATAATCTCCCACACCCATGACTCCAGAGAAGAAAAACACATTTTTCCCTGGAATTAGGGGTAGGTAAGATGTAACAAAAGTGTTTTATCTTTAAAAAAAGACAAAACTCACTACAGAGCATTTAAATCCCCATGAGCTTCTGGGGGCCTAACAGACCTCAGACCCCCAGCCTTTATATAAAAATCTTGCACAATACATTACAATAATAACTATGTGGTGGGTGGCTGATACCATTGTTGGTCAGCCACATGTCCACCACAGTTGCAGCTGCAGTCTTTAGAGTCAACTATAGTTTCCCACACCCCTAACTCTGGAAAAAAAATTCCCTGGAGTGAGAGGTAGGGAAGATGTAATGAAAGAGTGTTTTATCTTCAATAAAAGCCCCCAAATTCACCACAGAGCATTTAAATATCCAAAGATTCTAAGGGCCTGGTGGCCCCCAGACCACTGGCCTTCTTGTTGAAAATTTAGGAACTGCCTGGCCGACCTATATTTTTGTCCCACTATGCCCCTGCAAGGCAAGGCAATTTTTATGTTTATGATGCCCATTCTATGTGGTTCAAAGTACTGTACAAGGACAGTAAGACAATAAAATACTCAAAATAACAAATACACTAAATACAATAATAAACATAGCTAAGAGCAGTAAGCAAGCTGGAAAAAATTGGTTTCCAATGCTCTCTTGAAGCATCCACTGTGCATGCTGACAGAATTCCCAGTGGAAGGGCATTCCATAAAATAGGAGCAGCAACCACAAAATCTCTATCACCCAAGAGCTTAAATAGAGAATGGGGTAATGCCACATGTCCTGCATCAATGAAGTGGAGAGAGTACACAGGGGTGTGAGGCAGCAGGAGCTCTTTCTGGTAATCAGGGCCTATATTATGTAAATCCTTGTATTTAAGTATAAGGGAGAAGACCCCCTTGAAATGGTTTCCTTTTCATGCCTAGTCCAGCAGAACAGGTGTCTGAACTTCAGGAGTATGTGTTGCCTACCGGTGCCTGGGTGGCTGTTTTTCCCCCAACTAACTCGCTTTTGACACAGCTGAGAGCAACTGTTTTATCGGCTTGATCCAGTATGTAAAAATCACAAACTAGGAATTGGGTATTCCTTGACTTTACATGGTGATGGGAGTAGGACAGTGGAGTTGTGAAAATTGATGTTTTTTGGGAAAGTTTATGCACTTCAACACTGGAATGACTCATGTGCTGCAGTGAGCTCAACACTGGTTAGAGGAGCAACTGTTGTAATAATGGGGGGGACTTTGGTAGTTGTATGAGATACTGGTGTTGAAAGCCCCACGTGTTTAGCAGCAACACCCTTCCTTTTTTTCTTTTCTGATTCCCATAGGGGATCCAAATCATCATCCCCCACCGCTGCTTTCATCCTACTTCTCCTGAGCTCTGTCCTCATAATCTTCACTTTTCCAGCCTCTCGCTCCCTCTTATAATCCAGAATCTGAGACACATTTCTCAGTTTAGTGGTTTCTGTCTGCAAAACAGTCAGATCTCCCTCCTCAGGCTCTGCTCATAGTTAAGCTACTCATTCTCATTTGGGAATGGGAAACTATAATCATGATCAGGCTCTACGCCACCACTACCAGGTGTCATGGGGACACCACCAACTTCCTCCATGATCAATGTAATTGAGACAGAGATAGTGCTACTTCTTGGACTGTTACTCTTGTTGCCATCTCCCGAGCCCCCACCAGCATGGATGCCATAGATGTGGCAGAGAAAAATGTAGCCACACTAATGCCACTGCCACTGCAGCCAGCTGCTCCTTTACTACTACAGAGATAAAATGGCAGTATGTACAGTTTCCCCTTTTGTATATGCTGTTCTGAGACTGGACTGATAACCTCTTTATTGACAATCCAGTGGTCCCCCCTCCCTCCAGTCTCCAATCAATCATGTTCAAAAGAAATCCCTGGTGCTACTGGCACACCTCCCTCCACAACACCCATAGATGATGCAGCTGCAGACATTTTTTTTAGTTGCAACACCCTTTTGCCCCACAGAACTGAAGCACTTCTTTGCTGCCTCCTCAGCACTTCTCACTTTAATTGAGCACCTCTTCCAAGTCATTTTATATTATGACAACTTGCCATGTATATTGTGTGTGTGTGTTTGTTTAATTTTATTATCATCTGTACCTTTTTAAAGTATTTCAGCTGAGGTGGGCGGTCCAATGGAAACTGAAAATTACATTCATCTGTATCCCATGCCATGAGGCTCTCAGCTAGGAGTGGCCTTTGTGTAAGCAGTCCTTTTCCTGTCCTGTCCTGTAAAGGCCATTTGTTTTGGGTGAATCTCAAAGGGCTGAGTCCCCTTCATAGGAAAATAAGATATGTTTGAATGTATGCATGGTCAAGGCAAAGTAAGACATTGCCAGCTGTGCCAGATGGCCAGGATAACAAATCAAGCCAAGGGGACTACAAAAATCTTATTTTCACCAGTCTGGGAAAAAGGTGGCCCACAGAGATCAAAAGCAAATACAGAGTGTATTGTCAGAGAGGCCTTTCCACTGATGTGGTGATACTGAGCCAGTCAGCCAAAGGTAATTCTGTTGTATGTTTGCAATGAGAATTCATTTGTGATGTAATTTTGAACTAGTAATATTATGAGTTCAAGTCTGCTGTAACTCACCAGTTCTCAGTTGGGGGTAAGCTTTTCCTACTCTAAATAAAGATTTAGATAGCTTTGAATTAGGTGTTTCCTGCACGATGTCTATGTTCTCAATTGTGTTTATTTTTATCTCTGTAGAAATACCGTACTATCCTGTAACGTATGTAAATATTGTGCAACATTACATTTTTTTATATACTGCCTGTTTTCTGTGACTAAGTCATGTCAGGTATAGATAACAGGGGTAAATTGGCAAGTCTATGGTCCATTTCTAAAGAGACAGGCTAAAAAGTTACCATATCAAAAGAAAAGAGTTCTCAGCTGTGACAAAAGGGTGTGTCATTTTTCTTTTGGGAAAGAGCACCGTGCTGTGTGAGCAATGGCGTTAGTGAGATTCAGACCTAGAAATACCCAAGTGAGAGTCACGCTAAGTGGTGGCAGGAGACTAAGGAAATCCTTTCAGATGTCTGAAGGACTGTGAAAACTAGCAGTGGTGCAAACTGAGTTCTGGGAGAGAACCAGTCTGTGATTAACTGTTTGGCAGTGATTGGGATCTGAAATGGATTGTCAATAAAAAGGTTATCAGTCCAGTCTCAGAACAGCATATACAAAAGGGAATACTGTATATACTGCCATTTTATCTTCTTGTTAAGTAAAAATAGATAGGTTAACTATGGAATACATAAACTTAAGAGGTGGGGAGTTTAAGAGTAATGTGAGGAAATACTTCTTCACAGAAAGGGTGTGAGACACATGAAACAGCTTGCCAAAAGAGGTGGTAGGGCAAAGACAGTAGGGAGCTTAGACCTTGCATGGGATAGCCACATGGGCATTATAAATAGAGATAAAGAAGGAGGGAGGGAAGGACACATGACCAAGTAGAGTCCAGGGTGTAGTGTTAGGAAGGGAAAATAGGGCAGATTAGGTGGGTGTATTAGTCCTTTTCTGCCACCACTTTCTGTTAGCTAGAAGACTCAGAGTCTGATATTCAAAAGTTTGCACAGACACTAACTTGTGTTTGCCCAAGCAAACCAGGTTTTGTGCTGGAGCTCAACATTCAAAAGACTAAGTTGCTCCATCAAACAGAGGTAGCGCCAATGCCAACCAAAAACACGGGGGTAGACAAGAATATTGGTGCAAGCTGATTTTCAGTTAATTTGCACCACACAAAAGGGTTTTGCGTGGTACTCTTACACTATGCAAATTCCACCAAAGAAAGCCTCCTTTTACTCCTTGCAATCCTAGCAGCTGCCTGAGGTAATGCAGCCAACCATCTGGTTGGCCACTGAGGGAGCACACCCACCCCTGTAGTCCATGGTACCCCCCATCACCAACCAGTAATATCTACAATAAATGCATGGTATTAGTGGTCCCCCCTCCCTCCAGTCTCCAATCAATCATGTTCAAAATAAATCCCTGGTGCTAGTGGCACACCTCCCTCCAATCGCCAGCTCATTATGGCCAAAAGAAATCCCTGGTGATAGTGATCCCCCCTCCTGACAATCACCAGCCTGTCATGTTCAAAAGAAATTCCTGGTGCTAGTGGTCCTCCCCCCCAATCACCAGCCTGTCATGTCCAAAAGAAATCTCTGGTGCTAGGGTTCCCCCCTCCCACCTTTCCCCAGCCTGGAAGTAAAAAAAAAAAAATTCCTCCCTGGCATCCAGTCATCCCCCAGCACAGATCCACAGTACTACTCCTCAAATTCCACACTCCCTGGCATTTAGCAGCCTCCCCCCTAGCACCGCACACTCCCCTGCTCTCCTTATCAGTATATGTGGTGTAGCAGGTGCATACAGCAACCAGCATAGCCATTCTCATACCTCCTTGGCTGGCTACCATATGTCCAGGCAGGGAGCACACCACTCATTTATGGGACAGGATGCCATTCCCTTAAAACCACTTGATGTCCCTCCCTCATTGTTTTTTTAACACTGGGTATATGGTCAGATGGATACAAACTGATGAGCTCTCTTGTTTGCCTCCTTAATAGAGCTAGAAATCCAATACAGCAGCCAGATGCTCATCTTCTGCAGTACAGTTCTTAGAAACTGTTCCATAAGGAGCACAACTTTTATCTGTTCCACAGAGCTAATCTTTGTACCCACTAACCATCACCCTAACAGATTGCCTAGTTGCACAAACATTTTAGAATTGCTTTCAACCAGTGCCTTCCTTAAACCACTAAATTTTTTTCTATAGGCATTGGGAGTCAGTTCAAAATGTTAAAGGCATTTTTCACTTTGTTATATCTATTCAGTCCTCATTGTTCATCCTAGCAAAGGCTTCTAATGCCCTGCCCATAAGTAGTTGCAAAACATGAGTTACCCAATAAGACCTGTACAATTCAAATTGCCCTCAAATTCTCTCAAAAGATTTTAAAAACAAATCAAGATCATCCCCCTGTTAGGCTGATAGTGGGTGCAAAGGCAAGCTCTGTGGAACAGATAAAAGATTTGTTCCTCATGGGAACAGTTTTTAAGAATTGTACCAGAGAAGATGAGTATATGGCTACTGGATTGGGCTCCTAGCTCTATGAAGGAGGCAACCAAGAGAGCTGATCAGTTTGTATCCAGCTGACCATAAACTCAGCATAAAATTAATGAGGGAGGGACATCAGGTGGTTTTAAGGGAGCCTGGAGGGGAGGCGAGCTAAGAGAAGCCATCCTGTGTCTGAACAAAAAGAGAAGGCAACTGATTTCAAATGTAAGGAGTCAGGGGAATGCAGCTGCTAAAATGGGATTCCTGTCTTTTGACTGTTTGGAAAATATAGCAAAAGGGGATTGCTGCTTGAAAAGATAGCTCTGGAAGTTCCCAGCAGCTAGAGGCATGTACCCAGAGTGCAGTCCCCACTAACTCCATTGTACACATGCATCCTGTATTAGTAAATGGGATGGTACCCTGAGATTGAGGGACACGGGGGCCTCCATTTTATTAGTAAAACATGATTTAGTTCACAAGGAACAGATCCTGCTAGAACAGTTTTCCACAATTAGAGAAATGACCGGTCCTGTGGTCTCAGTGTCAATGGCCAGGATCTTTCCAAGCAGGAAAGGTGGCCATATGGGAGGTGGGCATTCTATCTGGCCTGCCCGTTGATGTAATTATGGGTAATAACTTTGATAGGCCAACACTGTGTGTGTCACCACCCATAGTAAGGCTAGGGACTAGCTGCTGAGGAGTGAGGACACAGAGGGGGCAGTGCAGCTGGCAGCAAAACCTTTCTCAGCAGCAGGAGAAGTTATAACTGATGAACAAACTGGAAGCAGCAATTCTGAGCCACAGCTATAGACTGCAGAGATCCCAGCTATGGGTGGCTCTCCAATAGAAGAGTGTGTTTCAGGGAAGGTCAGGCATGTGGAACTGGGAGAGGTCAGCAAGCTGACCTATCCCTACAGGAATTAAGGATGTTGACCATCAGGGTGGAAAGTGATTCTAAGGATTCAGAGAAAAGGGAAGTGTACTGAGAAAATCAGCTCCTATATTGTGAGTGGGTTCCAAAGAGAGGACCAGAGAAAGACATACTCTGCCAGATAGTAGTTCCTAGGGAGCAGAGAAAGCAGCTTCTGGCCTTAGCTCATGATATTTCCTTTTCTGGATACTTTGGAGTCAGATGTGCAAAAAGGCAGCTGTCTAACATTTTGTATGGCTTAGTATCTTTAGGGACAATGCACATTACTGCTGGAATTTTCCACAGTGTTAGAGGATGGAAAAGCTTGGGGACAAGGCAAATGCAACTTTGATTCTCCTGCCTATAATTGAAGAGCCATTATAGTGAGTTGCTGTGGACATTGTGGGGCTACTCAGCACCCCAGGTCTCACAGGAAAGAGGTTAATTTTGGTGGTTGTGGATTATGCCAAAAGGCACCCAGAGGCCATGGCTTTACCCTCCACTGAGGTACTAAAAGTGGATGATGAACTGCTGGGGATATTCAGCCAGGTGCATTTTCCCCAGGAGATTCTGTCTGATAAGAACATCAATTTCATGTCTGCCCTAATAGCTAGTCTTTGTGAGAAAGTGTTGGCTATTGCAACTCAGGGTCTCCATATACCATCCGCAGACTAATGGTCTGGTTAAGTTATTTAATGTATTACTTAAATCTTTATTATGGGCATTAACCAACCAGCATGTGAGAGAATTGGACAAGTACTTACCCCAACTTTTATTCACATATAAGGAAGTCACCAAGGGGTCCAGAGGGTTCTCGCACTTCAAGCTGTTGTTTGGCCGTAGATAAGAGAGCCCCTTGATTTGTAAGGAAAGAATGGAGGAGGAGCTTGCTCCCCAAGGGGAGTCTGTTGTGGAGTTAATCCTGAATTTCAGGTTGTGGTTGAAGGGACTCATGGGGTTTGTTCAGGAACACCTAGCCACTGCACATCAGGGACAGAATACATGGTACAATTGTGGTGCAAGTGCCCAGGAGTATGACATTGGGTAACAGGTGCTGGTACTTATCCCAATCTGACAGAATAAATTACAGGCTACTTGGGAGGGTTCTTACATAGTGGTCAGGAGGGTGAATGATGTTAATTACATGGTGAAATGACCCAGCAGGAGGCACAAGCAGCAAATCTACCACATAAACATGATGAAGCCCCACCATGACTGGGATGAGACTGTCCTGGTTGTGTGCAGCTATCCAGAGGAGAAGACAGAAGCAGATCTGCTGGTGAATCTCCTGGAAGAGGTTTAGGGGTAAATCTTCAGTGGACACTGTCACCCTGTCAGAGCAGCCTGACACCAGCCCAAGCTGCCAAAATATGTGAGGTACTGCATATATTTGGGGAAATGTTTACAGGGAAACTGGGGTAAACCACACTGGTGGAGTACCATGTGGATACAGAGTCCCAAGCCTATCTGAGACAGCCACATTATTGAGTCCCTGAGGGAGTGAAACATGCCATTGAGGGGGAGATCAAGCAAATGCTGGTTCTTAGGGTAACCCAGGAGTCCAATAGTTCCAATACATCCATGGCAGTACTGACACCCAAGAAGAATGGTAGCACGATACTCTGTGTCAACTACTGTAGGATCAACAGTTGTACAAATCTGGATGCATAACACATGCTCAGGATGGAAGAGGTCATAGAGAGACTAATGGGAGCCATGTACTTGATCACCGTAAACCTCACAAAGGGCTATTAGCAGGCACCATTAGCACCTGAAGCTAAAGAGAGAGATCACCTTTATCACTCTGTTTGGCCTGTTTGAGTTTTGAATAATGCCATTCGGGATGAAAAATATGCTAGCTAATTTTCAAAGGTTTGTGGACCGCATTCTCTCTGTGGCAGGAGACTTTGTTCTACCATATATGGAAGACATTGCCATCTACAGCCAGATATGGGAGGATCATGTCAGGCATGTGATCAAGGTGCTCCACCAACTGAAGGCTGCAGGGCTGACAGTCAAGGTGGAGAAGTGCTAAATAGGGATGTTAGAGGTGTCATATCTTGGGCACAGGGTAAGGAGTGAGTACATCTGGCTTGAGGCAGAAAGAATTGAGGCCATATAGAGGTGGTCTATTCCCATTACCAAATGAAAAGTACAGGCCTTCCAAGGGATGGCAGGGTACTATTAAAAGTTTGTGCCAAACTTCAGTAGCAAGGCAAAACCCCTGTCTGATCTCAAAAGGAAGAACATGCCAGAAAACATTCAGTTACCGAATCACTGTGAGACAGCCTTCTGCCAGTTGAAGGAGCCATTGTGTCAAGCACTTGTGCTCATGATCCCTGACTATTCTTTGAAGTTAAGTGTGCACATGGATGCCTCCAATCATGGGTTGGGGTGGTTCTGAGTCAGGTCATGCACATGGTGGTGGAACACCCAGTCACGTACCTGAACAGGAAACCGCTGCCCAGAAATGAGTCCTATGCCACAATTGAGAAATAGTGTTCGAGTATCATCAGGGTTCTGTAAAAGCTGGAAGCATATTTGTATGGGAAGGTGTTCACACTGTTTACCAACCACAATTCCCTCACATTGCTTTACAGAACCAGCAGGCAAAATCACAAATTGTTAATATGTAGCCTGGAACTGCAGTTTTATAGCATGGACATTAGTCACCGCAGTAGAATACCATGGCAATGCAGTTGGTTTGTCTAGACAATAACCAGTGGCCCAGTAAAGAATGGGAGGTGCCTTGAAGAGTTAACAAATTGTTAAACCAGAGAGAGAACTGGAGGCACAGCAGATGGAGCAAACCTGCTAACATAAAAAAAATCATTTAGGGATTCTAAAAGATTTTTTTTTTCATTTTTCCAGGGTTGAAAATATGAAAACCTGTCTTGTATTTTGTTTGCAAGACTTAATATTTTTATTTTTATTATCATCCATGCCTTAATATAGTATTTCTGCTGAGGTGGGAATGCTGAAAGAAATTGAGTATTACATTCCTCTTTAACCCATGCCACACAGCAGTCAGATAGGAGTGATTTTTGTGTAAGCAGTCCTTTTCCTTCCCTTTAAAGGCCCTTGGTTTTGGGTAAACTTCAAAGTGCTGAATCCCTTTCATGGGAAAAAAGATGTGTTTTAAATGTGCACAGGGCCAAGGCAGAGTAAGATGTATATAGTGATACCAAATTGTATTAATCTGTACTCTGTTTGCAATGTCCACATTGTTGTAATGTCTGTCTTGATGTTCCTCATAATTTGTATTTCTCTGACGTGGAACCTTTGTAAAAGAGCCAAGGCTCAAAGGTATTTGTAATCCTAGACTTGATAAATAAATAAAATAAATAAGTGTTAATATCCAAAATGGCCAGGATAACAATGCAAACTGAGGCAAATAAAAAATCCAGTTTGGACCAGTCTGGGAAAAGCTGATCCCCAGAGATCAAAAGCAGAAGCAGGGTGTGATGTCAGAGAGGCCTGTCCAGGGATGCAGGTAAGTGGGCTGGCCAGCCAAAGGTATTTCTGTTGCATGTTTGCTATAAGAATTCAGTTGTGCTGGGATTTTTAACCAGTAACATCATGGGTTTGAGTATGCCATATTCACCAGTTCCCAGTTGAAGGTAAGCCTCTTCTAGTCTAATTAGAAATTTAGATAACTTTGAGGTAGGTTTTTCCTGTGTGGTCTCTATCTTTTCAAATACATTTACTTTTGTCTGTGTAGAATACTATGTATATTCTCCATAGTCTTTAATGAGTAGTATCCTGTAATATGTTAGCAATAAGACACAATGAGGTGTGTGTTAGACAGTTTAACCCATGGTTAGGGGCCACAGGCTGAGTGCATTCAGCCCCCTAGCCATACGTTAAACTGTCTAACACACACCCCGGAGTGGCTTATTGCACTTATGAAATGGATAGGAATTTTTAAATAGAGAAATAATGAAAGTACAACTTTTACTTTTCAATAAATATAGATTTATTCTGTACAATAACACTATGCTGCATAAAGCAGGACCTTTCTTGGGGGGGGTAGCACTCTGCATGTCTGTCTGCTGTTTTTCACTGACAAGGATCTTGGGTTGCTTGCTGAATTGGCTGCTGGTCAAAGGTTTAGCCTCATTTTCTGTTTTTTCTTTCTTTTGATGCTAGGATATTGCACTACTTCCTCTGATCATCCGGTGACACACGCCAGTAGCTTTGCAAGCTAGATTTATTGTGGTGGCTGGTGATGCTCATTATTTCCCAGCTTTTAAGCTGGCTTTGGACGGGAGCTGAACTGCCGTAGCATGGAGGCAGTGGTTAGTATATCTTTGGCTTAGTCCAGCTATTTTACTTAAACTGGCCATCATATTTGCAAGATAATTTAATCCCATGGGTTCTGCTGAGTACCACATGGGAAGTTGATTGAGCTGTGGTTGTGGCAGATGTTGGGGGTGAAGATACAAGGCCTTAGGGTCAGGAGGAAGTTTGCTAATATACATTTTGAAATTTGCAACGGGGCACAGAGGGTATTCTGGATGTGAGTACATGAAACCTCTGTGCCCTTGCTTTCCATTTTCCAGTGGGTTGGTATGCTTTTTTGTGTGTTCTTTAAAGTTTAGGATGACATACTCAAACCTGTTTCCATCAATTTTTATAGAAAAGTGCTCAGGCTTTAACTGTCATTGACCTTCTCGGCCATGCCTGACCATGTAGATTTGTATGTAAGTCCACACTTTGTGGACTAAGTCAGGCATGGTGCAGGGTGAAAGCACTTCACATTGTCTTAAATTGTATAGGTCTGCCTCAGTAAGTGCTTCAAGATGTTGTGCCTTATCTTTCTGAGATCTGTGGTCATTTTTCATCTTTGCAATGAAGACAGCATTACTTGATTTGAATTCTGTGTCAGTTATGATGTTAATTGTGCGGCTCACTGCTGGGGAACTCAAGTGGTGGTTCAAGGCAGCGTGGAGACCACAGAAACTGGAGATAACATACTATAGCCCTCTGGTCGTCTGTGCTTCAGCATAAAACATTTGGAACATGACATTAAGTTTTGCTTTGGTTGAAGTCTGCCAGTTGAGGACTGTGTTGGTAGAGGCAGATCACTCATTTATTACTTTAAGAGCCCAAGCAGTGGCTCACTTGGTATTTTTTTCATTACGCTCATTTTCTAGGTTGTCAAGCTGTGTTAGTGTATGTTTGAAAGCTCTTACTCGCTGGCACTTTGGTAGATGAAGGCTGACAGTCCATTTGACAGCTCTACTTGTCAGGCTGAATTTCTATAGTTTGTGTATCCACAGGCTGATTTGCTGGTTCCAGGAAAAACTGCATATCTTCTTCTGAAAGAATGACATCAGAGTTTGCATCCTGAAGTGCCATTTCTGATCAGGTAAGTTTGACAGCTATTGATGCCACTTGTGTAGTTCTAAATGAGCGCATTTACTGGTATCAGTGTCCAGCTTGGCATAACCGGACTTCTTTTCGTGCACTAGACATAGTAACACATAGCTAGGAGCCAATCAGATTTCTAAAAAATTCCTATCCATTTCTTAAATGTAAACAGCATGGAGTAATAAATGTTATTTTTATATCTAGTACACCCTCTATTATCCACCCCTATATTATCCACTACCCTCCTTATCCACTAGTCTGACGTCTTGTACTGCTCTCTCTGTAAGAAAATTCCCTCTAAGTTCTGCTACCCTCTCTACCCACCATCTGCCAACACTTTCTGGTGTACAGGCCTTATATTTCTCATGTTATTCTCCCTCAATCATCTGAAACATCATTGGCAGTGACACAGTGCATTATGGTCCATTTTTTCTGGTTTTTGTAAAAGTCTTAATAAAAAATATTGGTAACACTTTATTTTAAGTGTCCTTAACTACACTGTAACTACTGTCTAACTGTGCTGTAACTGCACTGTAACTACTGTGTAGTTGCATGTAACTACTATGTAGTTGTTAACTAGTTTCACATTTGCGTGTTGCATAGTTACACAATTTGCATACATATGCAACCACTACTGTCTCCCTTTCAGCAAAAATTAATTTGATCTGACAAATGTAACTACACATGTAATAGCTGTTGCAGACTGTAACAGAAAATCTGTTGTGCAACTATCACTCTATTTCGTCTGGCATTATGTTATTTGTTCTTATAATGGCAACTACAATGTAATAGCTATTGGAAATTGTAACAGCACATCTATTGTCTAACTACTATGTTGCTACTTTTGGCATTATTAAATTTGTTCTTACAAGTGTAACTACATATGAATGCAGGTCTTGTGCACTGTTTCAACTGTCTATGTCTAGCTGACATTTATTTAAAAGATAATCACACAGAAAAATGTTAAAGTGTAATCAGAATGGTAACTAAAATAGAAATACAATGCAACCTCCATCTGCTACAGTTAAATGCACAGACTGGCAACTCTTCAGATGATGGTCCATTTCTGTATTTCAATTTTTCATGAACTTACAGGTTAGTAAACATGCAGCCTAATATTGAGACTTGATATGTAACTGTATACAAAAATATTTCATTTGCACAATTACTAATTGGTACTATAACAATATTGTGGCTAAGAAATAATGCTACTGTTTTCACAGTTAATGCCTAGGTAACATTTATTTGCAGTTGCGCACACTTATATTTATCAAATGTTAGTACTGTAGCTGTGATGTAGGTTCTCATTTAGAAATCATTCCCTTATGAACTTATTGCTTCCTAAACATGCAATCTAATATTGGACCTATTCACATAAGTAGCAGGGAATGTGTCAAATGTGCATTCCCAGACCTGGTGAGCAATAGCAGCCATCCAAGCAGATGGACTGACCAGGAGCAGACTGGATCCTGCACTGTGTGTGTAGTGGGGAATTGTGGGTTATGGGTGGTTCTCCCATTACTGCTGTCTTCCAGTAAGGGGAACTACTGGTCTGTCCATGTTTACTGCCTTGCCCTCAGCCCCCATGGTATAGTCAGAGGGCTGTGGTAGCTTGATGTGAAGGATGGTGCCATGGCCGCCACATTGTCCAGCCAGTACAAAGGGCATATAAAGGCTAAGGAAGGGACCCTGCCTGTGTATCCAGCACCACCCACCACCACTCCACGCAGAAGATCAGTGATAAAGCTTGGTATGTAGCCATGCCCACCCCAGCCACCCAGCTGCACAGTAGCAGGACAGTTGTGTTGGTATGGGTGTAGAAGAGGTCCTCCCCAAGATACAGCCACCAGCCATGCGGACATGTGCTGTCACCCCATCATGCCACCCCGGCCCTCAATGACAACAATCCCAAACTGAACCAGTAGCATCTCAGTTGATGAAGCCTTTCTCACAAAGCTCTGGGGTGAGTAGTTCCAACTTGTATGTGTGGCAGCAGTTGTCCTTTGATAAACTAAAGACTACTTTTGAGATAGTTTCCCACATGTGGACAGTGCAATGCTTTGGTAGAGTGCAGCAACATGTGGAAATTGTTAAGATGTTGTTGGGGTGAGCGGCTCACTGATGAAGCCTTTCTGGCAAAGCAGTGGTGTGAGTAGTTCTGACTCCTATGTGTGGCATCACTCATCCTTTGATGAAATAAAGACTACTTTTGAAATATTTTCCTATGTGTGGACAGTGCAATGCTTTGCTAGAGTTCAGCAACTTATGGAAACTCCTCAGGGACAACAGGAAGGGCTGTGGATGACCACTCAGGCAACCACCAGTGATTTTGAAAACATTTCTCACTTTTGGAACATTTCAACTCTGTGTTCCACCCAGCATCCCCTGCTCCATGCAGTGAAAGGGATTTACTCATGGACCTTGAACGAGCATCCCATTAGATGCCCACAAGTTTCCAATGATCTGTCTTCCACACACTAGCGCGCCGGGCAGTGGAGCCATGGATGAGAGGTGCGCAGTGGCCAGCAACCATGAATGCCAGCAACTGCACAACCATCCATGGGTGCACAGCTGCACACACCGGGTATGCTTCTTTTATGCATACCCAATGTTTCATTGATGCATAGACCCCTATGTGAATAGGGTCCAATATTAGATTGCATGTTTAGTAAGCAGTAGGTTCATGAGGGACTGATTTCTGAATGAGAATTTACATCACAGCTATAATACTGAGATTTAGTAAATGTAAGCGTGCACACTTGCAAATATATGTTACCTAGGCATTAACTGTGAAATCATAGAGAATAGTGGATGGGAAACCATGCAGAACCAGTGTGTTCTGCCCCAGAGGTGTTCTGATTCCCTTTGACCTCAAGAGCAAAGCTCAAGAGGTCCATAGGAATCATATCCCCAAGGTGACAGAACACACTGGTTCTGCATAGATTTGGTCATCCACTATTTGTTATGGTGTATGGTGTCCCTGACATAAATTTGTATGTAGTTTTAGCAGGTTTTTTTTTTTTTTTAAGTAGAAGAAGACTGTCTCATCTACGTCTTTTTCCAAGAGTAACAACTGGTTGCCTGGACCAGTGGTGTGGTTGTTAGGGACCAGACATCCTTACATTTGTGTTGCAGACTCCCACTGGTTGAAAATTGGGTTGGGAGGAATTTTTAAGGAAAAAAACAGTGGCAGCTGTAGTTTTGCTTATCATGGACATGGACAACGCACATTTTTTCCGTACGTAAATGTAAATTTCTGGTTGATTCTGCATTTTTTTTGTTCATGGGACAGTATATCTGGTTGATCCTACATATTATTTTACCATATCTGGTTGATCTGCATCTTTGTGATTATGCAGCTGTCTGTTCCTTCTGTTGTTGCCTCCTTTGTTCTGGTTGATCCAGCAGTTTCTGTTGGTGTGGCTCATACAGTACACTCCTGAAATCAGCTTGAATGCTGTTGCACCACAGAAGGGTTGAAAAGCATTCTATGATCTTTGAAATGTGGTACAACAGCATTTTAGTTGATATAAAAATAGAGGTAGAACAACGTTCTACCAAACATACCATTATTTCTTAGCCACAGTATTGTTACAACACCAATTAGTAATTATGCAATAAAATATGTTTGTGTACAGTTACATATCAATTCACAATATTAGACTGCATATTACTAATCTGTAGGTTCATGGAAAAGTGGAATACAGACATGGAACATCATCTAAATAGTTGCTAGTCAGTGCATTTAAGTGTAGCAGACTGAAGTTATATTGTAATCATAATTTATTTACCATTCTGATTACACTTTCAAGTTTTTCTGTGTGATTATCTTTTAAATAAATGTCAAATAGACATAGAAAGTTGCAACAGTGCACACAACCTGCATTCATGTGTAGTTACACTTGTAAGAACAAATTTAACAATGCCAAAAGCAATAACATAGCAGTTACACAATACATTTTTGTTACAGTTAGTAATACCTATTATAACATGTGTAGTTGCCCCTTTAAAAACAAATTACATAATGCCAGAAGAGATACAGTGACAGTTGCAAAACAAATTGTCTGTTACGCTTTGCAACAGCTATTACATGTATAGTTAAATGTGTCAGAATGAAATGATTTATGCCAATAGAGACAGTAGTAGTTGCACATGTATGCAAATTGTGTAACTACACAACATGCACATGTGAAACTTTTTAACAACTACATAGTAATTACATGTAACTGCACAGTTGTTACGGTGCAGTTACAGTGTAGTTACTTCATGCAAATTGTGTTTAAGTACACAACATGCAAAAGTGAAACTAATGCAGTTACAGTGTAGTTATACAGTAGTTACAGTGTAGTTAAGGACACTTAAAATCAAGTTTCACCAAAATATTTTACAGTCCACTGCTGAGGACCATGTTATCTTTTAGAATGGCTGTGAGTTTTTTTAACTTGTACTTTTATTTAGTTATCCAATTTGCAAACATCATATCAGTACAGGTAGCAAATATTCACTTTGGTACAGCAGGGATATCTATTCCACACTAATTAATAGATGATGCAATATTCTATCTCTATCATATACCAGTTAACAATCTATTTAACATGTGTATTTTCTTCTGTTCCTTATTACAGGTTCAGTCCTACATGAAGTGGCTGTGAGTTTTTTAACAACATCATTGATGAAGAGATCATTGAAACTGTCAGAGGTAAAGAAAAGGAAGATTTCAAATTTGAAGTAAGGGTGGATTTTAAGGCAAGGGCAAGGAAAGCATCATATCCCAAAGGCTCAGGGCACTGTACATTTAACAAATCAAGAAACAAGCAAGACACAGTATCAAAAATGTTAAAAAAAATACTTAAACATGTCTAACAAGATACAGACTTAAAATAACTAGTTGGGGAAAGCTTGTTCAAATAAAAAGGTCTTCTGAGAGGCTTTGAAAGCCTCTACCATGCTGGCCATGCAAATGTTCCCAGGATGTGAATTTTACAGTATTGGAGCTGCCACTTCAAGAGCTCTTTCCCCAAAAGGTCCCAAATGGGAAAATGGTTTTGCTTGGCTGGGGCCTGGGCTAGTGCAGATAACCCCTACTTGTCCATCTTAACTAGTGCAGAGAACCCCTACTTGTCCATCTTAACTAGTGCAGGTCTTCCATGGCTGTCAATGAAGTTAAACAAGTCCCTACTTGAGCAAGCTCTAGTCCTCATACTAATCTCCCTTTTTGTTTCAGATAGCCAGGTAGGATTAGTAGCCCATTAAGAGCTGAAATTACCTGACATCTGGTATTTCAAGTTGGGGACCCCACAAAAGACTCAATGTGAGTCATTGTTACCCCAGTGTTAGAATTTCCAACTAATGTCCAAGCTGTGATCAGGGGTAGAATGCTGTTAAGTCATTAACTGCCAGTGTTCTGAATTTGTGCCTTTTTTTTTTGGTTTGTTTATTTGGGATGATTTCATTGAGCAAGCTCATTTACAGTGATTTCCCATTTTACAAATAAAAAGAAGTTCCAAGAAATAATATATCAACATACATAATACATCAACATTGACACATACACAGTTCACAATACATATTTCATAAAACAATTATCACAAATATATTACACATTTTACCCTATGTAATTTCTTCAATAGCATGTTTGCATATTTTGCAACATGTAACAGTAGTCATAAACCATGTCTTCATGGTAGCCTGTGTTGATGTCTTTTTACCCTTTAATCAAAATTTATCTGGCAAGGAATTCCTTTCATAAGGAATCATATGAATAAAGAAATGATTAGCTCTCAATGTTTTTGTCCTAGGGATTGTCAGTTCCACTTAATTCAAATTTATCAAACATCCTTTCAGTACCCTATACTCTAATCGCTCTAACAAATAATTAGGAACACCCCCCCTCCATATACACTTGGTTGCAAGCAACATTCGGTGTGGTCACCGCCTTTCTTGTAATGAGGTCCATCCTACAGTAGTTGGTTGTACAATTTGCATCCATGTGCATCATGGGGGGCCCTAATCATGAATCCCACCATCTCTTTACACAATATATCTAATTTAGCAAGTTTTCCCTTTGTACTGTACTCATACACAATATCAGCATAATCTAAAATTGCAGAATTTGTGATTGCACTATCTTTAACCTAGTCTCTGTATCCAAACACCCCTTGTTTTGATATAATGCTCCTTAACACTTCCTGACCTTATTTATCAATTTAGGTCCAGTCGATACTTTAACCTTGTACTTCTGTTTACTGTATGTAAAATTGCTGTATTGTACCTACTGCATGTAACTTCTGTCTACTGTATGTAAAAGTGCTGTATTGTACCTACTGCATGTAACTTCTGTCTACTGTATGTAAAACTGCTGTATTGTACCTACTGCATGTAACTTCTGTCTACTGTATGTAAAAGTGCTGTATTGTACCTGCTGCATGTAACTTCTGTCTACTGTATGTAAAATTGCTGTATTGTACCTACTGCATGCAACTTCTGTCTACTGTATGTAAAATTGCTGTATTGTACCTGCTGTATGTAACTTCTGTCTACTGTATGTAAAAGTGCTGTATTGTACCTGCTGCATGTAACTTCTGTCTACTGTATGTAAAAGTGCTGTATTGTACCCGCTGCATGTAACTTCTGTCTACTGTATGTAAAAGTGCTGTATTGTACCTACTGTATGTAACTTCTGTCTACTGTATGTAAAACTGCTATATTGTACCTGCTGCATGTAACTTCTGTCTACTGTATGTAAAAGTGCTATTATGTACATACTGCATGTAACTTCTGTCTACTGTATGTAAAAGTGCTGTTATGTACCTACTGTGTGTAACTTCTGTCTACTGTATGTAAAAGTGCTGTATTGTACCTACTGTATGTAACTTCTGTCTACTGTATGTAAAAGTGCTGTATTGTACCTACTGCATGTAACTTCTGTCTACTGTATGTAAAAGTGCTGTTATGTACCTAATCCCGGGTCACCCCTGAAAAAGGGACCTTTGGTCTCAGTGGGTTTACCCAGTCACCAAAATCTAAATAAATAAATAAAATAAATAGGTACATGTATATTCCCTGACCCAACTGTAACCATCCCATACCCCAACTACTTTTTGTGTGTTGATGTGCCCCACATTATTAAGGCCAGAGTATCTCATGTTCCTACATTTTGAGTACAATTGTGCAAACATTTCAGTGACCAAATTTTAAGAGGTATATAGTGTCTGCCATGTAGGTGGTGGGTTTTATCCCAGCCTCCCTATAGTCACTTCCTCTCCCTTCCCACTCTCCCAGCTCTGTACTTTCCCTGGACAGTACTGCAGGCCTATGAGAAAGGAGTAATTGAATGCTAAATGATAAATGAACTATACTAAACTGGATTTTAATCCTTGCTGTGCCATGGACTGATATATCAGTCCAGTATTACTATGTGTTCTAATTCTGTTGGCAGCCTAAGGGTTAATAGTAATATTATATTTTTTATGTATTTTTGTTACCAAACTGTACACAAATAAAGAAACTGAACAGTTAATACCTAAATGTAGTACTGAACTAATTTCCCCATATATTTTACCAATGCGACATAATACCATCCTCTATTATTTGCCAAAAAGTTGGTGCACCTATGTTGGCAGATAGAGGGTGCACTGTACTTCATGCTTTCTGTGACTTGAGTCAGGGTTAAATGGGCAAGTCAGTGATCAGTTTCTGAAGAAACTGGCTACAAAGTTATCATATCTAAAAGATAATGTTCTCATCTGTGGCAAAAGGGGTGGGTCATTTTACCTTTGGGAAATAGCACTGTACTGTGTGAGCAGTAACTCTAGCAGGATTTGGACCCAGAGGTACTCCAAATGAGACTCATGCTGAGTGGTGGCAGATACCAAGGTAACTCATTCAGAAATCTGAACGGGTGTAAAACTAGCAGCAGTGCAGACTGAGTTCTTGGAGAGAACCAGTCTATGACATATGTATTTAGATCTATAATATCTGAGGACAAAATTTAAAGAAACACTGTAGTACAACTAAATAGCAGCAGTGGACAATACCTCTGAGGGATTAGCAGTGTGATCTGAACAAACCTGTTTACTGATCTAATAGTAGCTACAGTACCCCACCAATTTCTTCTTAACAACACAAGAATTAACAAAACACAAATGACAGGGTAATTAACAATTTAGTGTAAATAACAACACACCATTACATTAAGAACTAACCTAAATAACTAAAACTAATATAGAAAGAGACTGAAACAATAGTTAACTACACCAAGCTGAACTACAGAAACAAAATGAGAAATCACAGACCTCTGGCAAAAAATAATGAAGTTTTCCCCCCATCAAGGAGCAAACCAAGTTGTCATGGGGATTCCTCCAGAGGAATGGTAGTGCTCAGAAAACGGGGGAAGAGGTTGAAATGAGTCAAAAGGACATAGGCTTTTGGTGTATTCCAGGGTAGGTGGAGCCTGGACGAAAAGATAGTGTATGGCCATAGGGGAAAGAAAAAAGGGGCAGGGAAAGGAATCCTGGGATAAAAGAGGCAACCCAGAGGGAATCGGCATGTTTTGCTAGAAAATTTTGTTGGGTTGTTTTTTACTCAGCAGAACTATAGCATGTCAGATTGGCTTTTGGCAGGCTAAGGACAATTATCATTATCAGCCTGTTTATAAGGTGATAAGAATTCAATTTGGTCATGACCGAGGAGCAGCTCGTAACAGCAAAGCCACCTATACGTTGAAGGACAAGTTGGTTTGGTAAGTAGAAAAAAAAGGCAAATGAAAGCGCGATGCAATTGTGGAATGTATGGGGAGGTACGAGGCACTGGGAGCATGGGAGCTGCAGAGATACAGATAAGCTTGAAGATAATCCCATTTGTTTAAAAAAAAAAGTGGAAAGATGCAGGGAACTGTTTGTTTAAAGTTGCCAGGGAATGAGTGTTTTGCTGGTGCCTAGGAATTGCAGTAACATCCATTGTTTTTAGTGGCATGAGAGAGATGTGGCTTTCTTAAGAAACAAAGATAATTGAGCAAACTCTGTGCTCTCCGGGAATAGGGAAGGCCAGTCGGGAGCACAGAGTATGAGTGTGTAGCAACCGTTGGTTTCCAAGAGGGGCGGGGGATCACTAGTTCGTCAGCAGGGCATTTTTGTAGTGCAAAATAGAGTGAACAATGAAGAAATGCTTGCTGTTTTTTTTTGGGCTGTTTTAGCAGTGTATTTCTTGAAAGCAGTGGTGTGAGGTCAGGGAGAGCTGGCTGGCTGCACGATAGAAGTGTGGCACATGGGTGAGTGAGGCCGGAGAAGGTCTTTTCCTTTTCTCTGAGTCACGTGGTCTGGGGACAAGGAACGAGGACAGAAAGGAGGTGACTAAGCTGGAAATCGGACACTTTGGGGAGAGAAGTGGGGTTGCCAGGGTAATTTGGGGGCAATTTGCTGAAGGTGCCGTGGAGAGGCCTGGTGAGCAGGGGCCACAAGGTCTCACAGTGGCATCTGACATCATCAGTGAGTCAGAGGCTGAGAAGACCACTCAGGATAAGTGTGGGGCATTTGTTTCAGTGATAGGAGTGGCCCAAGCAATAGGGCTGTAATTTTCAACAATTTCAGCAGTTTGCCTGTGTGTTGTGAGGTGTGTAATTTTGAACAATTTCAGCAGTTTGCCTGTGTGTTGCGAGGCGTGTAATTTTTAACAATTTCAGCAATTTGCCTGTGGATGGAGAGGCGTGCTTCCTCAGTTTGTGGATGACTGCAGCACAAAAGGGAGTGTGTGGATATGGGGTGCAGCAGGCATGTCAGAGGGTGGGGAGTGTAATAGAGAATGAACAACAGCAGTTTTGGCAAGGGACAGTGTGAATTTTTGTTTTATTTGTTATCAGGGCTGCCCAAGGCAGCAAACGGCTCTATGGTACAGTTTGCCAATTTTGTGGCTTATGTAGGGAGTAACAACCAAGGAGAATTTTATAAAGATACTAACAATAACCAACAGCAAAATGGCTTTAGGGGGAAGTAAAGTGAGGCGAAAAGGGGGTCCAGGGAGGGCGGAGTTAAGAGCACTGAGCGGCCAACATGGGGATCTGGTTTTGAGTCCCATCAACCACTGCTTGCATACTGGGTGACCCTGAGCAGGTCATTTGTGAAGTCAGTGTGGCTCATGGTGATACAGAGGATAGTGGTAACCCCACAGCATGGGCTAGTTAGTGGTTTTAAAACCTGCTCATGGTTACTTCTGCAGCAGCAGGGGAGAGGGAGGGAGAGGGAGAGTCCAGAGTCACCAAGGAAAGCCTGTTACATGCAGGCATGTTTAAAAAATATATATATATATATATATATATATAGTAACAAATAACATAGATAATAATAATAATAATAAATATGTGGACATTTGGTGGGAAAACTGTGTGGTCTGGTATTCACAGAGATGATTTTATGCCTAGTTTTTAGGCAATAAAAATTGTGCCATGTGGGGTGGGATGGGGTTCACAGAGGAGGGCTGACCACACGGCATGGACTGTCCTGTGCAGGGAGTTGGCCCCCTCGCTTTAAAAAAAAAAAGGGGGGGGAAGTGGGCATGAGGCAACGGGTACCTGGTACAGTTAGGAGGGGCGCAAGGGGGATAGCAAATGCTGTTTTAGTACTAGGGGGCAGGACAGGAGGGGGGCCTGCTATGAAGTGTGTGTGAGAGTGCTCCTCCCCCCCCCGTTTAGGCAGGAGAATGCTATCAACCAAAAATTAAGGTGCTGTCTGGCAGAATACAATGGACACTAATGTTTCGCAACCTGTTTAACTTATTCCCAGTTGTCACAGGTCAGCGGTTTGAGGATGGCACCAAGGAAGAGTCGGCCAGCGAAGGAGGAGGCATACTGGGCGATAGTGGACCTAGCAGAGAAGGCCAACATGATGTGGAGGTTGGTGGAAGGGACAGAACCGAAACAATTGGGGGAGAAAAGGAAAGTGGCAATGAGAAAAGGGGGCAAGGGAAAAAAGCCACCTAGGAGGCCATCCAGTCCTGAGAAGCAGCAGCCAGAGCCAGTGGCACCTCCCAGGCCAGTCACCCAGGCACCAGTCCAACCTGGAGTACCTGGCCGATAATACTTCACCTAGAGCCAGTTCCTGTCCCGGCACTGGAACCCACACCTGGGCCTGCAGCTGTGCTGGCCCTCCCATCCCTGGTACAACAGCCAGTTATCCCTCCAATAGAACAGCCGCTGATGAGCTCCAGTGTTGTTAGACCAACTGGAGCAGAGCGGCCTACAGGTATGGTATCAGGATAAGTGGGCGACAGCATAAAAGGTTGCATGGGTTAGATCATATCAGCCCTTGGGGAGTCAGGTTTGGGCCAGATGGAAATGGCTTTGGCTGAAATGAAGGCCGACAAGGGTAACAACGGAGGGGTGGGGGAGAGTGTCATGGAAGAGGTGGGAAAAGGAACAAGGGACATTGGAGCTGCGGGTATGAGAATAGGTGAACATGTGCTGGTGACAACAAAAGAGAAGACATGGAGAGGGGAATATATAGACATATTTGCCTTAGTGAGTAGGGAAGCGACTGCAAAGTATGAAGAGACTGAGAGCATAGGCAAGAGCGAGATGGCAGCTGCTGTGGTACTATTGGGCAAGAAGGAAGAGGATAAATTCACGAAGGGAAAGATGTGGGATGGGTGCTTCATGGGGTTTGCCACATATTCAGCCATTATGCTGAAATGAAAGTCAGAACTGGGTATACCATTAATCACATATTCCTTAATTATTCAAAGGGAAAAGGCAAAAGGAGGAGTAGGATGGATATATTATGACAAATTTTTTTGACAAAGGATGGCAACATGTGGGGACGTTAGATGGGACATGAAGCAACTAGATTTATGGACTGACTACGTTTTGGATCAATCCATCCCAGATGGCGAAGGAGGAAAATGTCTGGGACTGCCCCAGAAGTGCTGCTGGAGTTACAGTAGGGCTTTTTGTTAATGGCAGCAATGTTGATTCAAGCATGTATGTTTGAGATGTGGTGGATCCCATCCAGCATCATGATGTAGGACCTCTACATGGAATCAAGAGGATCAGGCTGGGGGGAGGGTACAAACAACCAGCCCTTTTGAGGGAGTGGACAAGGCTACAGGGGAACACATGGATGAGAGAAGCCAGGGGAAGAGGGTATGGAATGAGTGGGTGATAGGCATACTAGGAGAAGAAGAGAAAAGGTATCAAAGGAGGGAGGGGTTCGAAGGATAGGGAGAGCTATAAGGTGGCTTATACCCTGATCAAGATAGAAGTATGGGAGAAGTGGTTGTGGCACTACCCAGACAGGGAAGTGGTGGACGCAATCAGAATGGGTTTCAGAGAAGGCTTCCCATTGCAATGCACAGGACCCAGACAGGTAAGAAAGGCTCGGAATTTAGGATCAATGAGGAGAAAGGAAGCTATCTTGGAGCAGAAGCTAAGAAAAGAGAAAGAAGCAAGAAGGATAGAGGGGCAATTTGCGTTTCCTCCCTTGGATGATCTGAGGGTTTCATCACTAGGGCTTGTACCCAAAAAACAGCAATGGGAGTTTAGGGTGATTCACCACCTCTCGTTACCAGAAGGGGAGTCGGTGAATGACTTTATAGGTGAGGAGCACAGCAGGGTGACGTATGCAACATTGGAGGAAGCGGTACAGATTATCAGGGCAACCCCAGATGCATGGCTGGCCAAGACTGACATAGAGTCAGCTTTTAGATTGTTGCCAGTCCGAAGGCAGGACTGGGATTTGTTGGGTTTTAAAGTGGATGATCAGTATTACTTTGACAAGGCCATGCCCATGGGTTGTTCTACAGCCTGCGCAACCTTTAAGAAGTTTAGCACCTGTTTGCAGTGGATTTTCCAGCAACAGATGGGTCATAGGGTGGTGCTCCATTATCTGGACAACTTTTTGCTAATAGGTAGTGGACTGCAAGAAGCAGTGAAGATGTTAACCCAATTTCAGGGTTAAGTAGAGAGCTGGGTGTGCCACTGGTGTCAGACAAGACAGAGGGGCCCAGCAAAGTGCTAGAGTTTCTAGGGATCGAGGTAGATGCACAGGAAGAAGTATTTTGGCTTCCGGAAAAAAAGGTGCAGAGGTTAAGGGCCCTGATTACGGTGCACACTAGTAGAAGGTGGGTATAGCTCGGACAAGTGCAGCAGGTCATGGGCCACCTCAACTTTGCATGCCGGGCAATCGGGCTGGGGAGAGCATTCATGAGGAGGTTAACTAGGGTCATGGTGGGGTTAACCAGGCCGTACCATTGGGTTGATATAACAAAAGGGGTGAAAGAAGTTTTTCGAATATGGGAGTGATTTTTGAGGAGTTATAATGGCAGTTCCTTTTGGCAGGATGAGTGGGTATACAACATGGACCTCGAGTTGTATATAGACGTGGCGGAGGGTCTTGGAATGGAAGGATATTTGAGGGGAAAATGGTTTTCGGAACTATGGCCTGCAGAATGGGTGGAGAAAAGGATGACTAGGGACATCACACTGCTGGAAATCATGCCAATTTGGGTCTGTACTTTGGTGTGGGGTGACGAGCTGTGGAATCAGAAGGCGACATGTTGGTGTGAAAATAAGGCAGTGGTGGATGTCCTTAATAATAGGGGAGTGAGACTGGACACAGTGATGAGGGTATTGAGACAGCTAGTGTTAAGAGGTTTGCAAATGAACATGTCCTTCAGAGCCAGGCACATAGATGGGGTGAGGAATACTTTGGCTGACAGTCTTTCCCGTCTGCAGTGGGATCAATTCCAAGCATTGGCACCAACAGCACAGGAACAGAAAACACCCATTCCAACGAACATCTGGGATGTTGGCAAGATGGAGCTGAATTGCAGTTTTGGAACTCATGGGCACCAAGGACATTAAGAGCCTATGAAAGGGCTTAGTGGGCATTGCAAGCATTCAGGGAAGTACACCACATGGGCTGGTCATGGAGGACCAGATAGGGAAATTCACAGTGGACCAATGGGCACAGGGGTGGCCCACAACACAATGGGCATTGACCTGGCAGGTATTAGCATAATCTGTAGTTTAAAAGGTTGGCATGACCCCACAAAATCAATGCTCATTTGGAGAATGATGCAGGGTTGGAGCAGGGTGAGGCAGAGGCCCAAGGATAGTAGACACCCAGTAGCGGACTGGCTTTTAGGAAAACTAACAGGGATACTATTGGCAATTTGCAGGTCCAAGGATGAGGAGCAACTTTTTAGCACTATTTATCTAATGATGTTTGCCAGTACGTTGAGGGTCAGTGAAGCAGTGAGGCATGGGAGGAGGGATGAACAAGGGGGGGTTGGAGTGAGGGGATGTGAGTTGGGGCAAGGATATGATTCAGTTAATTATTAGGAGATCCAAGATGGATCACGAAGAAAAAGGGACTGTGGTAAACATTAAGACACATGTTGAAACCTGAATTTGTCCAGTAAAAGCACTGTGGGGCTACACCACAGAACGGAGGACACGGGAGGAACAGTTATTTGTTCACAGGGATGGGAAGGGGGTGACAAGCTATCAAGTTATAGCCATACTTAAGAAAGGTACGGAGCTCATTGGAGAAGATCCCTCTAAGTACTCCTCTCACTCTTTTAGAATAGGAGCAGCTTCGAAGCTGGCAGATGAAGGGGGTTCAGTGACGAAAGTGCTAGAGATGGAGAGATGGAGGTCTGCCAGTTATAAGAGGTATATTCAGTCTTTACATGAATAATAATAATAATAACATGTCTCTCCACCTCTTGTTTTTCAGGTGCAAATAAAAGAGGGGTGGGGGGTGGAGGGGTAGTAGGGCAAAAAGGGGACTTGGGAAATATTTGTTTTGAGTTAATCCGAGATGTTTCGTGATCAAATAGGTGCGGGTCATATTGCTAAGGTGTGGATCTGCGGACACTTGTGCATTTACTGGCAGAAAAGAGAGCAGAGAAGAGAGCCGGGGGAAAGCAGCTGCACCAAGATGCAAGACCATGCAGGCTGTGTTGGAGAGGAATCAGGGGGATGAGATGGGCAGAGCTGCTTCTGACATTATGAGAAATGAGAGAGAGAGGTGGCCCACTTCAGACTTACTTATTATACATCTAAGGGGCAATGACATTGGGGAAAAAGCCATGGTTGGATAGGTATTTCCAAATAAAACAGGACTTGGTCAAGATAAAACAATGGTGGTCCAGGATAATGGTAGCTTGGTCAGACATGATACCTTGGAGGGTTTGGAGAGGTGAGTGCAGTCACGCAGCAGTAGAAAGGGCCTGGCGAAAGATGAATAGGAGAGTGGGAACATTGATAAAAAACATGGTTGGGCAAGTAATATTGAGGGGGATGGAAGAGTGGGCCGATGGGTTTTCTAGGTCAGACGGGGTCCATTTATCAGATTTAGCAATGGATATGTTTAATACAGAAATGAAAGAGCTTTGTTGAAGCATGCAGAAGGCAGGTAAGAAGATAACAGGGAAAGGGGAGCGAGCGGGGGAATACCAGTCATCCAATGCAAGCTGGAGACCAGCTGTGGGAAATGGGAGGGAATAAAAGGGGGGGCATAAAAGAAGAGGGGGGAGTAAAAAGGGAATATGAGGAGAGACAGAGATGACAGACAGAAATGGTGGTTTCGGTTTACACCATTACCTACACGAGAAAAAGACAAGAAGCCACCCAGGTTTACACCTGGGAGGGCAAAAGAAGAGAAGAAGGAGAGCATATTATTATAAAGTGGAAATGATGGATTAATGAAGAAAAAATGGGTTGTAAATAATGAGTGAAAGTGATACTTGTAAATAATAATGTGGAATTAATAAATTGATTGCCAGTCTGAGCACCACACTACTAAACTGTCTGTCCTTCTTGGGAGGAAGAGTACGGGACAATGAAGTTTGCACCCCCCCCCCGTCAAGGGGCAGACCAAGTTGTCATGGGGATTCTCCTCCAGAGGAATGGTAGTGCTCAGAAAAAGGGGAAGGGGGAGTTGGAATGAGTCAAAACATGGAGGGGCTTTTTTGATGTATTACAGGGTAGGTGGAGCCTGGAAGGAAAAGGAAGTGTATGACCGTAGGGGGAAAGGAAAAAGGGGCAGGGAAAGGAATCATGGGATAAAAGAGGTAACCCAGAGGGAATCAACCTCTTTTGCTAGAATGTTTTCCCACCCGAACATGGAAAGAATGGAGAGCCTATGGCCTAGTGGACATGAGTGGACTGCCGAAGGTGGACAGCAGAGGGTGGCAATGGAAGAAAACAAGATGGGAAAATTGGGGGATAAAAGAGGAAGAGGAAGGGGGAGGGGGAGTAAAAAGAGAATATAAGGAGAGACAGAGACGACAGAAAGAAAAGGCGGTTTTGGTTTACACCATTACCTACACGAGAAAAAGACAAGAAGCCACCCAGGTTTACGCCTGGGAGGGCAAAAAAAGAGAAGAAGGAGAGCATATTATTATAAAGTGGAAATGATGGATTAATAAAGAAAGAATGAGTTGTAAATAATGAGTGAAACTAATACTTGTAAATAATAATGCGGAATTAATAAACTGATTGCCAGTCTGAGTACCACACTACTAAGTTGTCTGTCCTTCTTGGGGGGGGGGAGGAGAGTCTGGAACAATTAACAAGAACAGCTGAGGAAAACAGATATTTGCTTCATACAGACTAGTGCTCACAGTGATAATGACCCCAAGGCACTGATCTTTCTGGGCTGCCTGCTAACTGAAACACCTCCCCTCCTCCATGCAGCACTGCTTTATTAAAGACAAAACAAAACCGCTATTTTAAACTAACTAATCAACCAAAACAGAAACTACAGAAATCTAGCATCAAAAGGCCCTCCAGATCTATTTGTGATTTGGCTTCAAAAGACTCTGTATTTATATTGATTTTAAAGGTTCTTTTGCTCAGACAAGCAGGGACAGACTTCTTTCCAACTCTTTCTTCAGCAGTCTGCAATCAGCATAGCCTTCACATGATACACAGGTCATTTCTGTACCATGTGACCTCCAATCCCATAGTGCATTGCCAACTTTGCTGTGAGCCCCACTTTGCCAGCAAAGTTACCAAATGCGCAATTCGTGAAGTTATTCCTATACTGTGAACTGACTCGTCACAAGGTAGATTGACTGTGTGAATTGTGGTAGATTTGCTAATTTATTCATGAAGCAAATTTTTCCAACTTTATGCACTGCTATACTTGACATATTTGAATAAAGTATTGAATTATTTCCTATGTGTTATGTTTTTCAAAGTTTCCAGGGTGGTATCAGATGCTATTTAAAGCTTTGCCATAATTTGCAATTGTTCTGTTACAATAAGTTATTTTTGTGGAAACAAAGGTGACCAGAAAATGTATTATTGATACATAAGTACAAATACAAGTTTACTGCTAATCACACATTGAAAATGGTTGACTGGGAGGACTAGAAAAGGGAAGTCAGTTAACAACAGAAAATGTAGTTTAATACAAGGAAGGACATCAAGTAGGAAAAAATATATCTGTAAACTGATGTCATAAAATGTCAAGGTGATACAAAACTAAGTTAAGAGAAAAATATTGAATCACTAAGTCACATCATGACACAGTAGCCTTCTTACAGAAAATCAGCTTCACCCACTCAGACTAGACATTTTTGAGCTACGTTCAGATTCAGGCCACTTATCTCCCAGAGGTGGAGAATGTTTTTCTTGACAACATGAACTGCACAGTACTGAACCTGTATGAGTGGTCCCATTCAGAGGATGGGGTGCAGAATCTGTTTCCTGTATGGAGTGAACCCCAATGAGGCCTATTTGCAGCATCCTACCCTTAAAAACAAAACTGTAACTTTATTTCATCAGCTTGGAACTGTAATAATCCTCTAGTGCAGAGAATCCTACTCCAGCTGGAGTCCAATAAGGGGTCAAATGTTTCTGACAGTCTCCTGCTGGTCAAGAAAGATATGGTACTGTCTCTTACAACATGTACTGTAGCTGTTCAGGGTCCAGTGACTCTTCCACTATGATTTAACCCCCAACTCAATACCAGGAACAGCTGTTATGTCTACATTTCAATCTCTACATCTCCATGCCTGGCTCTTGAGATTGTAGAGGTTCATAAATTTGAATATACAAGTAAGTGTAAGGCTACAATCTGAAGTAGTGTTTATGCATTCACTAAACACCATACTGTGGATATGGTCTCTGAGACATGCAGGTTTTAACTTGTCAGCACTTCAGGAGTTGCTACCAGGATCAACCTTGTATAAATCCAGTCAACCATTAATGTTGGTTGTACTGTATGGCTGATTACTGTACTTGGCCAAAGAGTGTGGCTTTAAGCAGGAGACTGACACAAAGAACACAGGAAAGTTACTTATTAGTAACTCAAGTGTTTTGAATATCTCCCTCCACAGAGTCACACTCGAGCACCATGCCATACCCCAGGATCACTAGTATCTTATTGGCATGTTCTTGTCTATCAGGGTAGGGAGCTTCAGCACATGAACTGTTTCAGATAACTGCGATTTTGTGTATACTAGCAGTGCTATTTTTTCTCCTCCAGCTGATGGAGTTATTGTGTTTTGCATCCTTTCTCTCCCTGTTACTAGGACCTTATTGGGATTACCATACAATATCTTTTAGAAAAACAATTGTACCAATGAGGGAGGAATAATTGTTTCATTATTTTTTTGGTTGTCACTCCTGTTTAAGAATAGCTTCCAGTTGTACTTGTTCTGTATCTTTAGTTTTCCATTTTCTTTGTAGTTGTTCTTCTCTCTTTCTTGATAAAAAAAAGGTACTGTGAGGGTTGGGGTCAGTGACACCATACACCATATGGTGCCAATGTGCCCGTGGCACCATATGTTGGTGCCATATATCAGCACTGTCAGCCTCAAACGTTTTAGCTACCATGGGGATCCTAGTGCCTCTGCCACACTATCAAATACAGTAGTGTGATCGATGGAGATGATACTCACAAAGTTCAAACATTACTGGTAAATAGCATTCCTATCTTTCAATGATGTTGGTGCTAGAGTCAATTTTGTCTAGTTAAGGAATATATTCTGAGCAGTATAGGGATTTCAATTGCTCCCAGTGCCCTTTTTCAAGTTATAAATCCTGAAGGCTTTGGTAAGTAGTAGAGGATTGCCTTCAGATAAACCCAGTCTCTCTACAAGAATCAATTTAATCACGTCTCATGTAGTTCCAAAATCATACTCGGAAAACTAGGCAGTCCAACAATCCATAGAGTTCTTTATCTCATCTGGTTCTGTAATCTATGTTCTGTCTAAATCTATATTGCCCCATAGTAAAGCAGCTGACTTGAGTTTCTTATGTTTGAACTTTGATTTCAAATGTATTCAGTGTCTATGATCATCCTTACTCATATTGAATAAGGGACATTTATTTTCCAAACATCTTCTTTTCTACATATCGTATCACAATTTATTTTAATTAGAATTACCCATAAACATATACAAATGTAGAACTGACTGGATAAGTTGCTGTACTGCAAAAGTATACAGGTCATTACAAGTGACTTCTATTATTTCTCTGTTCCAGTACTTTGGTTTAATTTTAAAATTGTTCTTATCTGACTTTGCTCTTCTTAGAACATTGATTAACCAGCATTTTCCAATGTTGAATGTTTGCTTGCTGGCATTGGCACTGGTAGTGTAGGAGTTACAGAGCTGCATAATAGGAATGGCAGTGAAGTATTGAACTGAAGCCAACCCCGCCACCACCCTGCAGAGACTGAAAGGTATTGGGATGTGCCTTTGGGTCATCAGGCATAACAGCCACACCATTTCACCACACCCTACCCTGCAGACACCGACAAGTGTCACGGTGTGCCTTAGGGTCTTTGGCCCCTTATACACCCTTCCATCTGGAAATACAGGAGATGGGTGCAGTATAGGAGAATGAGGTGAACTTTAAATAAAGAGTCTAAGGCACACCGCCGCCTCTCTCGCTGGCTGCAGGTGTGGAATGGTATGAGCATTACAGGCAAGAATCCAAGTCACACCCCTGATGCCTGTCATTTTCTACAGGGTGGGGCGTTATGGACGGAAACTGTAACGCCTCAGGCATTCGTTGGTATTTTCACTCCAGATTTTCAACAGGTTTTTTTTTGTGACCCCACCTCATGAACAGTGGCAATATCAGTTTGTTAGCTGAAAGCTGCTTTTGCACAGCGATTACGGTATTTAGCACCACAGGTGCACAAACACATTCCGAACAGGATGTGAAAAATGACAGCTGTACTGTTCATGGGGAGGTGTAAAAAATGGCAATGTTGAAAATCTGCAGTGAAAATATTAAAAAAGCTGGTGAAGTCACAAGCGTGTGTGTAGAAACTGTGCAACACACCCGTAATGTAATTAGTTTGGGGATTTTTACAGCAGATTGTCAACACAGGCATTTTGGGACCTCTGATCATGAACAGTGTCACTGTGATTTTCTTTATCTGTCTCTAAACAATGATTTCCCACAGCCACCACGCATTTCTGCGCTGAAAGTGTGAAATACATTTCGCCATGTTGTGAAAAATGACAGTTTTACTGTTTATAAGGAAGTGTAGAAAATGCCACTGGTGAAAATCTGGACTGAAAATATTACAAATTCATGAACTTGCTAGGTGTATGGAAACTGTGCAATGCTCACTCATAACACAGTCATTTTATGGACTTTTGTCAACAAATTTTAACATAGCCATTTTAAGACCTCTGCTCATGAACAGTGTCACTATGATTTTCTTAATCTGTCCCAAACATTAAGCTGCACACCGACTGCACCATTGTGCGCACTTATGCAGAAACACATTTTGGGCAAGATGTCAAAATGGCAGCTGTACTGCTCATAAGGCAGTGTAATAAAATGGCAATGTTGAAAATCAGGTGCAAATATTAAAAATTGAACCTTATGAAGGCATGAGGGAACTGCGCAACGGCACCTCCCTAGAACAGCCATTTTTGGGATTTTCATCAGATTTTCAACATAGCCATTTTAGGACCTCTGCTCATGAACAGTGTCACTGTGATTTTCTTAATCTGTCCCAAACATTGATTGCGCACACTGACTGCGCCATTGTGCGCTACATGCAGGGAAACACATTTTGGGCAACATGTGAAAAATGACAGCTGTACTGCTCATAAGGAGGTATGATAAAATGGCAATGTTGAAAATCTGGAGTGTAAATATTAAAAATTCATGAACTTATGAGCGTGCGTAGGAACTGCGCAATGCACACTCGTAAAACAGTCATTTGTAGGAATTGTTTCACCAAATTTGCAACATAGGCATTTTGAGAGCCCTTCTTATGAATACTGGCACTGTCATTTCATTAATCAGTCCCAAAAGGTGTTTTTTCACAGTGACTATGAAACAGCCCTTTGGGCCCGATTTACACCATGAGAGTTCCAGAATTCATGAGGAGGGGGTCCCAAAAACCCTATGTTGAAAATTTGGTGCCAAAATTCAAAAAAATGCCCGAGATATGCATTGAAGTTGAAAGCCCTATTTATTGCATTATACAGCTTACTGGCATTTCCTCAGTTCGCGGTCGACTTTGAAGAGTACAAACGTGTTCCCGGTCCACCAAAGATCATCTCGCCAGCCTCTGGAGGTAAGTAATGGGTCAGGGGGGTGTGGGGAGGTAGGATGCGCAGAGGGTAGGCACAGGTGGGCAGGGAGACCTCCAAGGAAATTTTTTTTGTTTACAGTTTTTTTTTTTTTAGAAGATGACCCAGGACGTTTGCCACACTGGGGTGGGCTCCCAGTGTGGCAGCTGGAAGGCTGTTTGGGGGGGCCTAGATCTGATGGGGAATTGGGCACCCCCGTCGGCCATACAGTGTGTGTGTGTGTGTGTGTGTGTGTGTGGGGAGAGAATTACATGAGCATGCAATATGCGTGTGTGGATGTGGAGGGGGGGGAGTGCTGCTCACTGAAGCAGAGTTCTCCCTTCCAGCTTTATGGCATTGCATTTTCAACTGCTGTCATAGACAGCTGCAGCATGCATTGGAGAACTGCAGCCACATCTGCAAACACACTGACTGAATTGGAAGACAGGTACCACACCTCTGAAAACTTGGATGATGGCACTATTTTTTTTGCACATGCATGCAAGCAAACATAAAAAGTACTAGGGAGATCAGAAAGGTTTTGTAAAGCTATAGACTTCTTAGGATGATCAAACTGGGAGACGTTTATAAATAAAAGTGACACGCCTACTCTATTTGATTCCAGAGACTCTGTCTTCTTTAAAAAATGGTTGGAATTCTATAGAATATTTCCATTGAAAACACTGAAGTGTTGGGAAACCCCTCCCTGTGTGTTCAAGCAAATAAAAAAAAATATTTGGTAGCAAAGCTGGTGAGATTCAATCCCAATCTTCAGGTTCACTCTTCTGTGTTCCTCTTACCATTAGACTATACTGACACTACTGAAAATAATCATTTCAGCTTGGTCTTTCTCTCCAATACTTCAGATATCTCAGTATAACGTCTTCACACATTTCCATGTCAGGAATCTTTGATTTGTTATTTAGGTTTCCATGATGATGATGCCCATGGTTTTCATGGAATATCCATGGCCAGTGACCAAAGGAATCCATGGAAAGTGATTAGTAGCATGGAATGCCACGGTATTTCATACTTTTCTATCCTAGCCTTTGGATTACCATGGATTTACCATAGAATGAAGTAATTAAATATTTATTTATTTATGTCTTTATTAATTGGGTAAGCAAGCTGATCCAGTGGACCATTTCCAGTTATGACCTGGGCCACTAAAATGTGGCAAGGTAAATTACACAACAGCAAAACAAAAAAATGAACAATACAATGCCATGGTACAAGCAGAAATAAGGCAAGACAGTATAACCAGATGGGTAGCCCATGACATGAGCGACTACAATTGAGCGAACTGCAAAATGGTAACTCAATTGCGGTGTATATCTTCGGGGCTGCCAACAATTTAGGGTGACCGGATGGGGCTGGGTTCACGTATATAGTGACAGGATGGCGCTACACATATGCGGTCATGGGGAGGGTGGGAGCAAGCACATTTAGTGAAAGGTGAGAAGGTTTTTGAGGGGTGATGCCATAGTGGGCTACCAAGCTGGCCCCGTGGTGTGGTGGGTGGGTGGATTCATGGCCTGGGTAGACAGGGTACTGGGTTCAGGTCCAGTCGCAGGTATGTTTTTGTTGTGCCTGGCCTGAATTTTTCTTTTTAATCTTTTACTCCCCCCCTTGACATGCACCCCCCTGGAGTTGAGAATCCTTAAGTAGGGGAGTGTGGGGTGTAGCACTCCCCACATAAAATGTTAAAATTGTAAATCCCCAGCATCGTTTTGCTGTGCGCCGGGGAGTCACAGCACCGAAACTGATTTTCAGCACTGTGACTTCACCTTTCGGCGATCGCCTTTCAGCAGTCACCATTATGACATGGAACTGGCCAAATGTATATAGTAGCTAACTAATGAGGTTTATTCTTCCCTGTGATTTTCCCACTCATTACTGCACAAAGTTTTAAAATCTACATTGACCTTTTCTTACCTCCAGAAGAGAGCTGAACTGATTTTAAATGGTTTTTAAGGGCCACAACTGCCTTATAGCTGTCTGTCTCACTGACAAAAAGAATGCTTCCAGGTATGGTCATCACCTTAGGGCTCATATGGGCAGGATGTTGTAAACCAAAGCTTTTCTTGGAGTAGGGCCATTCTCAGTTACCTTCTCTACTGCTTCTTCATGGAATAATCTATCTTTTGAGCTGAGAAACATAATGGACCTGATGTTCTGTTACTAAACTGTGATTTGAAAATGGGACACATAAAGGTAACCCACTGTGACTTACCTCAAATTTGCTATTCTTAAAACTTTAATTAGCCCTGAGAAGGGGAATTCCTACCTAAGAATACAAGTAAGGGATTCCAGGTTAGGACTGCATACTGCAACATTACAATTTAAGCAACAAGCAAATCAGTGTATGGTGCAGTACTATACATGGATGTGCATGTGTACTTCCAGTGGTGAGACTTATCTCCCCACCCCCAGTCTAACCCATATCATAGCCATGCTTCTGGATGTCAGTGATTTTCACTGTTTTTGATCCCTCAACACCATCCTTTGTATTCCAGAGGCAACCCTTCTTAACCCAAGCCTGTAATCCCTCCCTGGTCTCGCTCTCCAGGCATGTCTCTTTACAAGTCCAGTTTCACAATAATTATGGTCCCCACTAAGTCTGCACAGCAGTCAGTGCAGCAAGTGAAGAATTCTGACTTCCCTAACATGGACCCTAAACATTTCTTATGGCAGGGGGTGTCTCAGAACTCTGCACCCAGGTCACAGCTCTGGGGTTCCCATTCTTTGTGGATGACACATACTGGATATCTGTGAGTCCTCCGATAAAGTACCCCATAACATCCTCATTAAAAAAATGATTGATTAAAAATTTGGTACCAATACTAGAAAAAGGTAGTTAACATGTTTAGTAGTAGAGCCTAGGCTGTTAGAATTTTCTGATCCATTCCCCAGATATAGGCATAAGTGGGGTCCCACAGGGATCAGTCTTGGATCCAACCTGGTTTAATATTTTCATATCTGACCTGCACAAAAACATCACAAACAGGATAGCTAAGTCTGCTGATGATAGTTATCAAGGTGGGACAGCAGGTACAAAATCAGAAAATAAATCCTTAGAACAGGACTTAGATAAACTATTGATATGGTTAAAAACCACTGGCATGCAGTTTAACATGGATAAATGCAACATGATACACTTCAGCTGAAAAAAATCAAAAAAATAACTATTGCACTGATGGAAATATGACTAAAGAGAGCAAGAACAAAAAGGATTTGGTAATGGCAGAGAACTACAGACCAGTCAGTCTTACCTCAGTAGTGGGCAAGATTATGGAGGCAATCCTTAAGGAAAGGATAGTGCAACACCTGAAATACATAGGAGCACAGGATCCAAGACAGCATGGGTTTACAAAAGAAAGGTTCTGTCAAACTAATCTCATAGATTTCTTTCACTGGGAAACCAGAGTGGAGGACCAAGGGGGAGCAGTTGATGTCACCTACCTTGACTTCACCAAAGCTTTCAATACTGTTCCACATAGAAGATTGATTAATAAGCTGGGTAGGCTCAGGGTGGATCAGAAGTTGGTCAACTGGGTGGCAAACTGGTTGATGGGCAGAAAACAGAGAGTGGTGGTAAATGGTATACAGTCAGGAGAGATACAAGTCAGAAGTGGGGTACCTCAGGGATCAGTCATCATCAATATCTTCATCAGTGACACTGCAAATGGACTGGAGAGTAAGGTTTGCCTGTTTGCAGATGACACCATGATCTGCAACAGAGTAAATGATCCAGATGGGGTGGGCAGAATGAGAAGAGATCTGGATAAACTGGCAAAATGGTCGGAAGAGTGACAACTGGGGTTTAATGGAAATAATTGCAAGATCATGCACATAGGGAAGAGAAACCCTGAACCACCTATAGGCTTGGAGGGGAGTTGCTGGCAGTCACAAGGGAAGAAAGAGACTTGGGCATCATCATCACCGATTACCTGAAATCATCCAAGCAGATCACTAAAGCAGTAGGTAAGGTTAGAGGGATGTTAGGGTGTATTAGTAGGGGTATCGCTAGTCGGAAGAGGGAGGCAATAATCCCTCTTTACAAGACACTGGTTAGGCCCCATCTGGAGTACTGCATGCAGTACTGAAGGCCACACCTTCACAAGGACATTGACCAAATTGAGGCAGTCCAGAGAAGGGCAACCAAAAATGGTGCAGGGACTGCAAAGGAAAACTTATGAGGACAGATTAATGGAGCTCAATTTGTATACCCTAGAGCAAAGGAGGGAGAGAGGTGATATGATTGAAACATTCAAACACCTTAAGGGCATTAACAAGATGAAAGGGTCTAACATGTTTCAGTATAAGAAAAATATCAAGACAAGAGGACACAGCATGAGATTAGAGGGGGGCCAATTAAGGGGTAATGTGAGGAAGTTCTTTTTCACAGAAAGGGTGGTGGATGCATGGAAAGGCCTACCTCAGGAAGTGGTGGATATGAATACAGTGCAGCACTTCAGTCAGGCGTGGGATAAGCATAAGGGAGCAATACAGATGAGTATGAATAGATAGGCCATTGACAGAGCAAAGGCCGATGGCACATTTATAAGGTAGAAAAAGAAATGGTCAGACTGGATGGGCCTTGCAGTCCTTATCTGCAGTCAACTTCTATGTTTCTGTTTCTATATTTCTATGAATGTAGATTACTGAGGACTTTCAATCAGAAACACACTGCAATGTGATAACAAGAAAGGCAAGACAAATACTGGGCTGTGTCAGAAAAGCACCTACTAGTTGATAGAGGGAGGCAATAACGCCATTATATAAATCATACGAACCTCCATATTTGGACCATTTATCACAAGTTTGGTGTCTGTACCTAAGGAAGGACATTTAGGCCTTGCTAGGAGAACAAGGTAATGCAATAAAGCTAATCAAACCTCTCTAAAATGTTACATATGAGGAAAGGTTAATATACCTGAAACTGCATAGTTTAGAAAGACTAATGGCCAGAGGGGACATATTGTGTTTAATATAGTTAAAGACCAGACCAGGTACTAATATAGGAACTCAGAGTTGTTTTCAAGAACATTTGGAGGCATATGAGGAAGCTGGAAACTAAAACATCTAACATATTTATAAGGAGGCAGTATTTCACAATCAGAACAGTGAAATAATAGGATAGTTTACCAAAAGAGGTGGTAGCAGCATATATTTAATATATTGAAACACAAGTTAGATGAAAACATGGACACAAATTACTGGGGTAGAACCCACTAAAGGATAGAGAGACATTCCTGATATAGACCCCCACAGCGTTCTTTTGTTTCTAAAACCAAAGTATTAAGTATTAATCTTGCATTCCATTAGTGTGGGTCCTCAAACACTCCTTCACAGAATCACATTTTGAAATGCGTAACTCAGGGGATTAAAAAAAAAAAAAAAGGACCCAGCACACAACCATTGTCACAATGGTTTTGCAATTGTCCCTTCTGACTGCTGAGAATAAGGCCCAATGCTTCTAAGAACCTTTACTCGATCACTTATTTTACTCTAACAAAAAAATTGTTATGACATAGGAAATACTATGAGAAAGCATTCCAAGGGTCCATTGTGTTCATGTCCTGCCAGCAGCACCCAAAATTAGGTATAAAATGTAAAGATCTCCAGAAACCCTTCTCAGTTATTTACTACCAAATGATGTTGTTCTCTGTAATGGACTGAGCAAAGCTGTACGTAATGCGGAATTCCACTGCTGGAATTCATGCAGAATGGCAATTCAGCTTCAGAAATGTTTTTTGTAATTTCTGTTTTAATTTTACGGAGTTCTGAGAAGCATTTCTACATAGACCATGGAACAATATTGCATGAATTGCATAATCCATGGAATATTATTTCACAGTTTGCAGAAAATGAATCTGAGGTTGAAATAAGCTACAGAATATGATTTAATGCATAACATTCTGCTTTCAAATTCCAGAATTCTGTTTCTGACTGAAATCCATGGAATTAGGCAGAATGTTTTTCATTCCACACAGTTCTAGAATTTAGTCAACCTGGACTTAAAGATTCAATGGTCCCCCACTTGCACAGTATCCTTTATGAATTTATTTCACGAGTTTACTACTTTCTGGATCACAAAATGCCTCCACTCATTACTCCCAGTTCTATCCATCATTAAATACAGGAATAGTCTCTAGTTCTACTTCCTGAACAAATAGGAAAGGTTTTCACTGATCCATTTATCCAATCCATTTAAAACTGTAAAAACAGAAATAATGGGCCTGATTCTCAAAGCCCCCTGAATGACACAATGTGTGGAAAGGGCTGATCTAAGGGTAATTAGAAGTGTGTCCTCTGGGAGGGCTAGAGACCATGTGCTACCCCTGGAGCCCTCCATGGGTGGGAGGGAACTTGTGCCATGGTGTCCCCCCAGCCTCTATCTCCTTTTTAGTAAAAGTACTCATTTCCCTAGCGGTCTAGCAGACCCCCTCCCTATCCCTCATCTCCCATAAATAAGTTGTTATAGTTTCCCTGTGGCCTAGCAGACCCCCCTCTCATCCACAATCCAATCTCCCCATATATGATTATTTATCCTTCCTTGGTGGTCTAACAGAACCCCCTCCCTATCCCCAATCTCCCCCAAAAATATTTATATATCTTTTAATGGTGGTCTAGTGGACCCACCACTTTCCCCACCCCAGCAGGCAGTGCCCCACCACCCCAATCTCCCAGTCCCATCCCCAAACTAGCGACTGGCAGTCCTCCACTCTCCACCATGACTGGCCATCAACTGAGCTGTCAATGAGCATGTACTGTAAGAGCTGATTGTACAGTATGCACTCATTGACAGCTCAGTCATCAGCTGGACATGGTGGAGAGCAGAAAACTGTGCTGGTTGCCGGCTTGGGGATGGGATGGGGGAGCGGGATGGTGGGGCACAACCTGCCAAGGTGGGGGGGAGAATGGGGTTTCCATTAGAACACCAGGGAATATTATATAATTATTTATGGGGAGGGGGGAATGTTAGACCACCAGGAAAAAATACATATTTTTTTTTTACGGGGAAATTAGGGCTGGGGGTCTACTAGACCACCAGGAAAAGATACTGTATATAATTATTTATGGGTGAGATCGAGGACAGGGAGAGGTCCACTAGAACACAAGAGAAAGATATGTAATTATTTACAGGGGAGATCAGGGATAGGGAGGTGGTCCACTAGACTGCCAGGGAAAGATATATCTTTATTTATAAGGGAGATCAGGAATAGGGAGGGGGGTCCACTAAACCACCAGGGACTTGATTACTTGCAATAAAACAAGGATCAGGGCTGGAGGAGGGCTGCTCACCACCAGGGACTGCTGTATATTGTAGAAACATAGAAACATAGACTTTGACAGCAGATAAGGACCGCTAGGCCCATCTAGTCTGCCCATTTCCCTACCTACAGGATAGGCCGCAGATCCTAGTTAACCAACAGCCTATTTCTTCCTACCCCCCACAAGAATTGCCTTATGTCTGTCCCATGCATTCTTGAATTCTCCCAGTTTTAGACCCACTAACCTCCTCAGGAAGGCTGTTCCATGCATCCACTACCCTCTCTGTGAAATAATACTTCCTCACATTGCCCCTGAACCGCCCTCCTTCTATCTTTAAATTGTGTCCCCTTGTTCTTGCAAGTCTCTTTTTCTGAAAGATGCTACTCTCTTGGACTTGTTGATTCCACTGAGGTACTTAAATGTTTCTATCATGTCCCCCTCTCCCTTCTTTCCTCAAGGGTATACATATTAAGCTCCTTTAGTCTCTCCTCATATGGCTTCTCTTGCAGACCCTGCACCATTTTAGTTGCCCTCCTCTGGACTGCCTCTATCCTGTCTATGTCCTTGCGGAGATGGGGTCTCCAGAACTGGACACAGTACTCCAGATGGGGTCTCACCAACTGTCTGTACAGAGGGATAACAACTTCCTGTTTTCTGCTGCTGATGCCTCTCCTATACATCCCAGTATACCCCAGCCCTCCCTACTGCCTCTCACATTGCTTGCTAACCTTAAGGTCATCTGATATGATTACCCCAGGTCCCTTTCCTTTTTTGTTGTTGTTACTACCTCCCCACCCACTGTGTATTCTTCCTCTGGGTTCTTGTTTCCCAGGTGCATTATTTTGCACTTCTTTGCATTGAATCCTAGCTGCCATACTTCTGACCATTCCTCCAACCTTGCCAAGTCCATTTTCATCCTTTCCACGCCTCCTTGTGTATCAACCCTGTTGCAGATTTTTGTGTCATCTGCAAAAAGGCATACTTTTCCTTCCAGTCCCTCTGCAATGTCACTGATGAAGACATTAAAAAGGACTGGACCCAATACTGAACCCTACGGTACCCCACTAGTAACCCCCCTTTCTTCAGAATGGACTCCATTTACAATTACCTTCTGTGTCCTGTTGTCCAGCCAATGTTTTACCCAGGCTACTTCCCTGGGTCCCACTCCCAGGCTGGTTAATTTGACTATTAATCTTTTGTGTGGGACTGTGTCAAATGCCTTGCTAAAGTCTAGGTAGGCCATGTCCACAGCCCCTCCCTGGTCTACTACTTTGGTCACCCAGTCAAAGAAATCTATTAGATTCGTCTGACATGACCTTCCTGCTGTGAACCCATGCTGCCTTGGGTCCTGTGCTCCACTGGCCTCTAGGTACTAACTATTTTTTCCTTCAGAAGTGACTCCATCACTTTCCCTACCACAGAGGTCAGACTGACAGGTCTGTAGTTTCCTGCCTCTGTCTTGGACCCACTTTTGTGAAGGGGAATCACATCCGCCTTCCTCCAGTCCTCGGGTACCACACCATCCTCCCATGATTTATTAAAAGAGTAGCCAGTGGATTCACTAGTTCCTCCCTTAATTCTTTTTAGAATTCTGGGGTGAATTCCATCAGGACCCATTGCTTTGTCCACCTTCAGTTTTAGGAGTTCTTGCAGAACCCTTTCTTCTGTGAAAGGACTGGATCAACCCCTATCAAGAGTGCTTCTGTTAATTGGATTAGGCACTTTCCTTCTCTTTGTGAATACTGAGCAGAAATATTCGTTCAGTATTCCTGCTTTTTCACTGTCCCCTTCTGCCCACCACTGTTCATTCTATTCAGCCTCACTATCCCTCCCTTTGTCTTTTCTACGCTGCTGATGTACCTATAAAGGTTTTATCCTTCTTAACTGAGTTGGCTATCTTTTCCTCAGTTTGGGCCTTTGCTATTCTAACTTCCTCCTGCTTCCTTCTGCCTTAACTGGTACAGCCTCTGTCCTGCTCCTTCTGTGTTTCCTTATACTCCAGAATGCTATCTTTTCTTCCTGACTTTCACAGCTACCTCTTGAGAACCATAGTGGCTTTTTCTTTCATTTTGATTTGTTCATTTGCTTCACACAAAGGCTTGTTGCCTCTGTGATGGCAGTTTTGATAATTCCCATTGTTGCTCCACACCTCCCTCTAGCCTGTTTGCTAGTGCTTTTCTGAGGCACTCTCCCATCTTGCCAAAGTCAGCCCTCCTAAAGTCCAGTACACCTCACTTTTTGTATGGCTTGACTCTGTAGTTGAGTTTAACGTGAACCACACTGTCTGATGGTCACTTGTCCCCAGATGGCAACCCACTTCTAGATCTGAGATCCTCTCACTGCCCCTGTTTGAGAGTATGAGGTCTAAGATTGCTCCCTCACGAGTAGGTTCTGAAACTAGCTGTCTAATGCCTGCCATCTGTAGGGCATCAAGAATGGCCCTGCTCTTGGATGTGGCTGCAGCAAATGTGCTCCAGTTAACATCTGGCATATTCAGGTCTCCAATCAACAGTATATCCCCTTTCTCTGCCATTCTAAGAATGCCTTCTATCATATCCTTGTCCGTTCCTTCCCCCTGACATGGGGGTCTGTACACAACCCCTGTGCAGATTGTAGTGCCCTTTCCAGTCTCCAAGATGACCCACAGTGCCTCCTCTCCTCCCTGTTTACTCTTTTGTTCAGTTGCTTTCATCCCTTCCTTTACATAGAGAGCTACTCCTCCCTCTTCTCCCCTGCCTGTCTCTCCTGTAGGTTATGTACCTGGTATGTTAACATCCCAGTCATGGTTCTCTGTGTACCATGTTTCTGTGACTGCTCTGATATCCAGGCATCCCTCTTCCATTAAGGCCATCAGGTCAGGGAGCTTGTTGCCCAGACTACAGGCATTGGTACTCATTACCCTCCATTTCCTGATGGCTTTACTCCCTTTTGCCTCATCCTTGTCCTTCTTGCCTTTGTCACTTTCTTCATTTACCCCTGCCCTTCTCCCTATCGACACCTCTATGTTGGTGTTTGCTGCACTTACTACCATGATTATTTGGGGGGGCTAGGATTTTCCTGCTCCTTTCCAGTGCCTCCCCTTGGCTATTTTAAAAGCTTGCCAATGAAGCATTTAAACCTATCACCTAGGATCCTGGTTCCCCTCCCGGACAGATGCAGCCCATCATGCCAGTATAGGCTTGCATCACTCCAGGTGGACCCCAGTCCCCAATGAAGCCAAATCTTGAGCTCCACACCAGTTTTTCAACCACTGATTGAATCCCATGGTGGAACACCCTAGCCTCCTATGCCATAGATGGCAGTACACCTCCGAGAAGGTTACCATGCGTACTTTGACTCAAGGCCCCCCCAATTCCACAAACTCTTCCTGCACTTCTCTAATCCCTTTCTTAGCCAGGTCATTTGTCCCTAGGTGGACAATGACATCCAGCTCCCTCCCTGTGCAGCTGCTCCGGCAATCCTGAGGATTCGCTTCTGTCCCTGCAAGCTATGACGCCAGGCAGGCACCTTACCTCCCTTTCCCCTTCCTCCCCCAGTTCTACCTTCCTAACAATGGAGTCCCCCACCAGGAGTTGTTTCCTTGCCCTGCAGGGTCCCCTGCCACCCTCCTGTGGGTCTCCTTTGTGGAGGTTCCCAGCATCCTCCTTGGTCTCCACTGTGGGTGCCTCCATAGAGGAACCACACTTTGCCAGAATGGAATAGGAATTGTGGAGAGGTACAATGGGAGAGATGCACCTCTCTTCCACCACCCTCACCCTCCATGAGCCCACTGTGGTCCAACCACTCCTCTTTCTTGGCAACCCTGAGGCAACGGCAGTGGCACTGGTGGTCCCTGGATGGAAGAGGAGGTCCCACAAATCCTGGGCCAACTCAGCCTGAGATGAGCACCTCCTCCTCAGCCCAGAGAGGTGCCTGCAGATGGGACAACACCGCATCCTCCAGAACATCTCCCGGAAGACTGCTGCTCACAGCCACTGCACTGCACCACTCAATCATGTCTTATTTCTGGCCCCTTAACTGTTTGCAATCCTACTCTTTCCTCTGTTTTTTCTCTCTCTCTCTCTCTTACTTTCTGCCTGTGTGCCCTTTAAGCTCCTGATTGTCCTGTTCTGAGACAAGAATATCCTATATTTCACAGTAGACCACTTACTTGCTCAGAGGCAGACCTCCAGCAGCTAGAGGGCTGAAGAGCTACTCTTGCCCTTCTAGGATGGTGGGTCCTTGGTGATTCTGTGATCACTTTATTCCTGCCCCTAAACAGGAAGTTCCTGTTGTCAGTCAAATTCTCAGCCTATAAAATAGAACTAGCTTTAGGTGGAGGGAGGAAGGAGGGCAATACAGTCCCAGCAGAGAAGTTCAGTCACACTGCAGTCCTTTCTCCTGGTGTCTTCTGCCAAGCTATTAGCAGAAACTTTAAGGCAGTCTTTAAATGTAGCTTCCTTCTAGCTAAGCCACTCCCCCTACTTACCAGATCTTTCTAAAAGTAATTTAAACCTCACAGCAGTTAAGTCCTTTCAGTCACCTGAGATTTACACCTGGATACCTCTTCAGATACCCATTCAGTTCAGTTAACCCAAACACACACTTTTTTTTTGTATGTTAGTTTTTTTACCCTAAATTAAAAGTCAAATACAAAAGTTCTTCTACTTTAGTCCCAGTAGAGAAGTTCAGTCACACAGCAGTCCTTTCTCCTGGTGTCTTCTGCCAAGCTACATGTCTAGGTGCTGCCTGCCCACATCCACAGCTTGTGGCAAGCCTCTCAGGTGCACTGTCCCTTTGGTGCACTGCCACCTTTGCCACAAGATGTGGGACTATGCCACCGGGATCCTACCTGACAGAGAATTTGGTGCAGGTTCCCTAGCACACCAGCAATCATCACAAGCTGCCATTGGTGTAGTTTGCACCATCCTTTGAGAATTGAACACAATGGGCCCAATTCCAAGACATTTACACGTGCTGCAAGGAGACTTGCACCAAACCCAATGGCACAAGTCACACCTTGCACCATGCGTTACACTGGTCAGGATTCCAGGAGGTGGTCTCACCAAGGTGCGGGTAGCCTGCTCCCAAGGGGACATCTGCCACCCAAGGCCCCTGCGGCATGGCAGGAGGGGGGGTTACAGCAGCAACTGCACCCTATTCTTAGTGGACGGTTGCCGTAACCCAGTTACACAATTCCAAGACCCACTGCAGCACTGCAGGGTTAGACCAGCTGTTAGCTGGTCTAAGGGGCAACCATCCTGGCAAAATGATGGTTGCCCCACCCGCAGTGCCATGACCCACACACAGCCATGTCCCATAACCCCCCTATTATAGAGCAACCCCCCCAATACTGGGATGTCATCCACTGGCACCTGGGTCCACATTTCGCCAGTGCCACCCTTGCCCCCGTGCCACACTGCCAATCCCCCATGGCCCACAGGGGCTTGCAGGATTGCTTCAGGGCTGGGGATCTCAGAGGGGGCTGCACCCTGCTGTCAGTGGCTTGTGGCACCCAGGTCCATTCCTCCCTTCCTGTGGTGCAAGCCTGTGGCTGCTGCAGGTTGCAGGGCATAAGTGCTGGGGACCCTGCCTGTTCTGGAATAGGGCTCAGGGTCCCCGGCATAGCGGGTGAATGTTGCAACTCGGATACACCTGCGAGTTGTGACATTCATCTTGAAATTGGGCCCCATGTCTCCTCTTAAACTTTCTTCTTTGTCAGGGATACCATACAGTACCGAGTGCATTTAAGTAATTTACATTTGGCAGGTAATTGATCTGAGCTGTAAATGCACTGACCTCAGTAGTGGCAGTGAGCTTTAAATGAGTTCCCACTGAATGGTAGATTTCATTTTGCGAGGCGTTTTCTAACAGCCCTGCATGGGCCATGCAGTCACATTTGAAACAAAAAAAAAGTCTAAGATGCAAGTTTAATTGACACACATTGTCTCAGCTGGCTGGTAATGAGCTGTGAATGCAGTTCTAAACTATACAAATGAGCAAGGGTATATTTAATTTTTTCAAGAAGGCAGCAATTTTGGCAAGGGGGTAGTCCTCTGCAACCAAAATGTAAAAGGTTACCTTTTAAAGTTCAGGTTATGTTATGTTAACATAGCTACTTTTTGCTGGCTTGGGGGGTAGCAGGTGCTATTTCCATTGATAGCTTGATCTGCTAATAAAATGAAGTCTGTACAGTATCTAACCATTCTAAACATTCCCCATGGCTGTGTATGAGCAGTGGCTCTGTTCAAATTCTGACCTAGAGAGACCCCAAGTGAGAGTCAAGCTGCGTAGTAGCAGCATATCAAGATGACCATTCAGGTGTTGGAAGGGTTGTGATAACTGGTAGCAGTACAGACTGAGTTCAGGGAGACAGACAGACAATCTGTGGCACTGCCTCTTTCCTCTAATATCACTAAGGATTTTGTTTTATTATCTTTAATGTCTGTCACCAGTAGTGCTGCACAAAATTTCTAGTACTCTTACAAAATTGCATGAAATTACCAATTTTGCATTTGTGCAATTTTCACAAAATTACATCAAAATCCAGTGCATTTGTTTTCCTGAAATTGTGCTGTTTTCCTAAATTGCACATTATTTAAAACTTGAGTTGTTAAAAATGCACAATTTCAGCAAATAACACCCTTTTCCACAAACTGCACACTTTTAAAAATGTGACTTCATAGAGATGTGTAAGTTCACACCATTTTCCCAAACTGTTCAAATGTGCAATTTCAGCAAATAATGTCAAAAGCTAAGCATGCACTTTTGAAAGTGTCCATTTTTATAGGCCTTAATCTGCAAAATTGCACAATTTCACTCATGTGTAAAAAAAATACATAGCACTGTATACATTATGCAGATCATAGAATTGCATAAAATTACACAAAAATGGTGCAGTTTCATGAAAAGTGTGAAACATATTTTTACAATGTTGTTCAGCACTACTAACCATGCCACTCTCAAGTTTCTTTTTTTTTTTTTTTGCCATCCTGATGCCCTTTTTAATGCCTCTTCATCTCTGGCACTAATCTTCATGGCATATTTCTCATTCTGTAAATTACATTTATTCAGTTGTTTATTTAGTAAGTTAGTTGCACTAGCAATAGCAGAGAGAAAATATTAATAGTATTTAAAAATAGGCAGTTGTTACTGAAGTATTTTTTTTCCTTTTGCTTGTTAGAAGGTTTTCTGCCTGATGGTATTATGTGTAATATGAAGTGCAATAATTTTCCTGGACACTGACACATCCAGTGTTATTCCTCTTCATATCTTATCTCATTGTGTCATCACATCTGACCAATCTGGCAACAGTTCAGGGGGTCTTCTTGCCACGTTGTGATGCTGAAGTCAGTGAGCTCACAAAGCTGAAGAGCTATTGATGGGAATAAAACTAGATATGTTAGCATGCAGGCAGAGTACTGATCCACACACCATGCTAGCACAGTCAGGTGCAAAACCTTCTGATTAGCAAAAGGGGGACAAAGCAACTCCAAGGCTCCAATATAAAATGTAACAGAAAACAATTTTCAAAAAGTTCATATTAATTGCTGGCAGTGTGTTAGCTCCCTAAATTATTTACATCCAGGAAAAGCAAACCAAGATTGAGAAGTCACATTTTCAGTAGCAACAGGGACTGGAGGTGTGCAAGGGATGGTAATAGGAAGCAAAGTTCATAATGATTCTAGAAAGTCAAAATGCCTTTTTTTATACCAGTGCTTAGATGTTTTGTCTTTTTATCTTGCTTTCTTATTTTGTGCCCACTATGAACCAAACCCATAAGACCACATACTGAAAGGTCTGCTTCACATTCCCTTGGGTTGAGATACAGATGTGGCACACCTATGAGTCTTGAAAAGGACAACGCATGTGTCTCTGTCTTCTGTTTTCAGCCTTTGCAGATTGTGTGAGAGGCCAGTTGGCACTATTCACTCCTGCTTAAAGCACAACCAAGTTTAGTGGTCTAGGAAGATTAGTCCCCTAAGATCTGGTCTGAGCCCTAAGACCTGGTGTGAGACCAGTTTCTGTATTTCTCCAAGCAGACCTGGTCTGAGACCAGTTTCTCTTTTTATCTGGGAGCAATCTTAATTTTCATGGTGATTTCCCAATGCATCCCATGATGCTTTACATTATTGGGGTGTGTGTGATTTTGTATTTCTGTGAAGGAAATGGTATTACTTTAATGAACTAATCATACATCATCTAATGTTTTAATGAACTTGTAAAAATCAAACAGGTGCTTCTGATCATCTTTCCCCACAGTACAATCTCCAGGGTAGTTCTTAAACTGTCTTTCCTAAAGATATTTTGTAGGCCCAAAGGGCCAAATAAAAAGTTATTGTGTGGCTAGATGAAACTCGGGGAACCATTTGAATTTAGCAGGGTGGTGCACAAGTGAATCAATTTCCATGCATATCTGCGGATATGGAAACAGTCCCCTCATTTGCATATGTACAGTAGGAGAGTAGCAGGCACAATGCTTTATTATCCCACGAAGACCACACGTTGCATTCAGACTTTGGCAGTAGGACTCAAAAGAAATAATCAAATCTTCAATGAGGAGCATATTTACAAAGAGCATGCTTTCAAAATTAAGGACAGTATAACTGGTACAAGTATGCACTATGCTAAGCTCATTTATCTCTACTAATAAAAAAGCAATCTACAAAATGTGCTTGTGCCTTTGCCAGTTATGAGTTAAGTGTCCTTTTTCCCATATGGAAATAAATATGGGATACACAATAGCCTGACTCAAAATATGTAATGTATTTCCAAGAATTAGGGGACAAGACCCTATCACAAAGCCAAGAGTGAGTTATGAAAGTCTTGTCCCATCACAAGCTGAGATAAATTGTATATTTTGAGTGAAGACATTGTGCATTCAATTTATGTAAGGTCAGTTTACCAAGCATAACTATTTAAATCAGCTTTTTTGTGTGAAAATTTTATTATAATTAATGGGTTTCACTTTCACCCATAGGGAAACCAGTTGCACAATTTGCCATTATAAAGAAGTGTTTATAACAGCAAATATGCACCAGGTTTCCCTTCCTCTGTGCATGTGTCGCCCGCAACTCTTCCGGGTTTCTCAACACTCATTCACTACCCTGCCTCCTTGCCAATACCACACCACCATTGTAGCACACATAAGTAAGTTACTTTTTAAAAAAATGAAACTACCCTTAACTAAACCTGTGACAACCAGGGGGGAAAAAATAGAAAAAAAATTAAGTGCTACAAAGCGATTGCGGACTGCACTAAAAAGCGAACCAGACAGAGGCTGTACCAGAAGGTTACTTATTTTATATAACTGCTGTGGCAAGAAAGCAAAACCCAGCAATTATATAAAATAAAATATATGGTGGTGTGTAAAACTAGAATTTTGCACACACCCTCAGTGTTGGATGCCAAAATAAACCTCTTGAGCTTTGCTCTCAGGGTATTTGCAGCATCCAACACTGAGGGTGTGTATAAAATTTTCATTACACGCACCACCCCATGCTTTATTCTATTTATAGTGAATGGGAGAATGCTGTTCCACGTGGAAATCCATGCTTGGAACAGCGTTGTGCTGCCCTGACTATGTCACAATCTTGTTGTGCTACACTGAGTATGTCACTAGTGCAGCAGAACAAGATCAAACATCATTGTGCATGGGCGATGAAGTGTGCCGCAGCATTGAGATCTGACCAGGAAGTGAATGGTGCTTAAGGAAGTGTGCATTATTAAGGTATTTTTTGGCTTTTAATCGGACACCAAATTCAAAGAATAATTACCCATACAGTATAAAAGATTGTGTATGAGTAATCATATTCACAAGGCAGCTGTATGATCTCGAGGTTTTCATGATAATGGACCTCTTGAGCTGTGTTCTCAAGGTCACAGGTTACCATGGAAACCTCTTGATCCTACAACTGCCTTGTTGTGTATGAGTACTCCTACACAATCCTCTATGTTTTCTATTATTTGAACTGCTGGCTTCAGTGCTGCACAGGTTTATTATGATGTCATCAGCATTGATAGTTGCTATCTGCTTGATTCTGTTCTGTGCAAAGGTCTAAAATGTGACTATGTCTTATAGTGTCTAACCTGTAATTAAATGTTTATCAGGAGGTTAGATAATGTGTTAACCAAATTTATAGGAGACATTTGTCACCACTGGTATTTTATAAATATGGGATATTCAAAGGCCAGACTCAGAATATGCCATTTATCATCATGAGTTGGGGCATGATCATCATTTCCAAGTGGCAGAGTCATGAATGAGTTATGAAAATCCTGCCCTCTCACAAGTGATGATAAATATCATATTCTGAGTAAGACCATCGTCTGTCCAATTTATACAGTGTATTTTAAATTCTAAAGCTTTCAGATTAGTTAATTTAATGAAGAATAAACTGTTTCTGTTCGATTTCACTGCTCTGTTTTGAGTGCAGCAGTGGTCATTGTGATGTCATCAGGCATTGTTCAAGTTGCTGTCCCAATGATTATGAGCTCCTTTGTGACCAACCTCAAGGGATGATAAATGGTGATGACCCACCTCTTGTGATGATAAACAATTTATAGTGTATGGTGGAATGCGGTTGTGTATGGAAATCCATACACCTCAGAAAGTCGTTCTGCTTCAGTAGTGACATCCTTACTAACGCCAGAATGACTTTTCATTCTGCATTAATGAGGATGTCACAATGCAATCACCCCCACCAGTGCTATTCATAGGAGGGGCGGTTGGTGACTCCTGATCGTGAGCTGGCCAGCAGGCTGGAGCGACCAGGAGTGTGGGTCTCCAGTGAGAAATGATAGTGAAAAATGGAAGTGATCCTGTATTTTGGGGTACCATACACTATATAGAACAGTGTATGGCTGCCCATACACAACAAGACAACTCTTCCCCCTTGTGTTTTTTGTGTTTGCAGAAGGACCTCTTGAGCTTCGCTTTCAAGGTCATCAGCCATTATAGAAAACACTCAGGTGAAGAATTGTCTTGTTGTGTCTAGGAGGCCATGCACTATCCTATATATCATCACTCCAGGTCCTACTGCTATTTAGATATTTCATTTATCTGTATATTTTTTGTCTTGCCTAATTGTATATGTAAGTAAGAAGCCATGAAAGGTTGTGCATTGTAGGATTTTAATGCATGCTCCAGGGGTGCAGTAAGGTACAAGACTGATGGTCAAGTGTTCTTATGCCCCTGAGAAGTACATTAAAATCATACAGTGTACACCCTGGAGGGGCTTATTACAGATAAAATGGCTCTAAATATTTTTTTTTTGGGGGGGGGGTGAGATTCAGCACTTGACCATGCATTTAAAGAGATTTAATGCATGGTTATGTGACATATCTCGACCAACAAAACTTCTAGATTTTTTCTTGCCATTTTATAAATAAGAACATTGCTGAAAAGGAAATCCCACTTGCTCACCAGGGATTTCCAGCTCACTGTCACCACAAGGTTTTTGCCAACAATCAAGAAACCTGTTTTTTACCTCCTCCTTGCTCAAGGTCAGGAAGGTCAACACAATAACTGTGCATAAAGTGCCCCTTCGGAGATGGACTGCAAATAGAGTCCAGCAGAAATAGTAAAATTATCTTTTTAAATAAAACAAGCAGTCACTGATTCTATAAAAATAGAATCTTTCTAAAATACTACAAGTATTTACACTAGGATGTAGTTACAGGAAACAAGAGGCTTGCACATTTATTAAGAAGCAGAAAATAAAATCACATTAAACAGACAGGTATTATACAGCAGAATTCTAAGCTATCATCACCTAAAATCCTTCACCTGCCCTAGCTAAGGATGCAGTTTCTCTCACTGTGCTGTCTTGCCAATCAGCTAGTCTTTGTAATGACAGGGACTCTCATCCTTAGATGTTTCAGTCCAAGACAGTGAGCCTGCTTACAGACCCTTAATGTATTTCTCCTCTCTGTGGGGAGGGGTCTCACTTTGAGTGACAGTTCCATGTTGTCACAGACCTCTTTAAGAACGTGTATGTGTGCACGTGTGCGTGTGTGTATATGTGTGTGTGTGTGTGTGTGTGTGCGCCTGTCCACCCTTCAGCACATTCTTGTTACTATAATGACGTCCACCTGGGTCCTTTGTTCAACATGAGAACATCTCCTGGAAGGACACCCCCACTGGTTTTTTTGCTTTATTGCCTCCTCCCTGGCTTTCCTGTTAACTTTCCCATAAGAGCATTAGACCTGTAACATAAGCTATCATATACTAGTTGATCATGTGATCTGGTAACTATTTTGCATCTAAAGCAGATGCTTGTTTAGAAAAGAACAAATGAATCAAATGAATGCAAGGTTCTGGTCCCCTTTCCCCATCACAGTCATGCTTGAATATGTCATTTTTCCCGTAGGAATATGTCTCTACATTTTCTGCTTGAAAAATGTTAATTTGAAATTACAGTACAGTTTTATAAACATCACTTTACAATTATGTGTACTGTGTTTTCATGCATCTATTTTAGGTTACAAGTGTCTCCATGCAGGTTTTCAGGGTGTCATCAGCTTCACTTTACTGTTTTCCAGCAGTGGAACTCAAAGATGACACTTGCACAAACATAAGAAGTCCAGCAATCATAACTATGGGTTCAGCCTCTCTTCTGGGTGGTCTACCCATTACTGTCTGCTGTACAGTATGACTAGCTTATTTGGCCAAGTTCCTCAATCAGGAGTGACTATCACTGGCTTTCTTTGTTGTACAACTGTGCATAAGAAAAAGCCTTGATTATCTACAGCCCTCCTTGCACTGTCAAGCTGTGCCTGCTCACTCCATTCAACAGCAGTACTTACCTTCTCAATTACCAGGCTAAAGTATGAATTTGGTAAAAAAAAGGGAGACAGGGAGGCAGTATAGCGCAGTGGTTTAAGGCTCTGAGCTACAAATCTGGTGACATCCAGCAGACCAGACCTGGGTTTGAATCCTATAGCTTCCACTTGCATACTGTGTGACTCTGAGCAAGTCACTTAACTTTCCTGTGCTCCCAGGTTGTGCCTGTAAAAAAGCTTTCAGCTTAGTGTATCTCACCTGGTTAAATAACTTTAAAAAAAAAAGATCTTTGCATTTGCAGAATAAGATACCTGGAAAAAAATCCCTCTCCAGCTGAGGAATGCTTCTAGCCTGCAAGTGGTGAAATTCAGTTTTTCCAGCCACCTTAGAACTACCAGTTTTTGTTTTGGTCGAGAATCCCTATCTGCCTGACCATGATCATGTTGCATAACTAGGCTTATACTCTTTGTTTGCTGTGACAGCACTTGGTTAGCTTGTTTTGATTACTTTTAGGATGTACAGTACTTACCTTTACAGTTTGTTTTCTCCTGTGTGTGTTTTACCATGTGCGTGTAACTATTCTGGCAGGACTATGCTAACATTTTGACTGCTGCTATCCTCCCTGGGACACTCAAGAAAATGAGATGCTGCATCTCATGGGGTTATCCTGGTTGAAGTAATTTCAAATAAATAAATATGAACATGTGGCATAACCCACCATGTATTTTCACTGTAGATGTAGTATTGTCGCCTGACTAAAAATAAACAAGTAGCAAACCAGCACCCCATCCTTAATTCACAGGATGCTGTCAGCAGCATCTTCCATTCCTGGGAAATCTAAATATATTTATGTGTATACTGTGAACATATGCTTAGGGCCTGCTTTATAAAGATTGTGCATATATGCATCAGAGGCATGTATCCAGGCGCATAGGCTACACTGTGTAAGTGGCTGTACTGCATCTATGACTTTCAGTCTCTACCAGCTCCTTGCTCTATGTGAGGAGAGACACACAGCAGGGCCAGGGGCATTAGGGGCAGAGTAAGGCTGGCCATTCAGTAAGCTGCCCATTCCAGTGCCAGAGTGGATCCCCTGCGCCTCATGGAGCAACATGGATCAGGGGATTGTGGGATATCTGTGTCATGGTCTTAATGAATCTTAATTCATTAAATCTTTTAAAGGCCTCTTGCCATCCATGCTAGTTTCAAGGTCTGGGAGCAGCCAGCACAAGGGCATGATAGGCCCAAGGAGGGCCATTGTAGACTTGTGCAGAGGGAGGACAGATATTACTGCAGATCCCCCTTACAAAATGCTGCTGCTCTCCACAATCCCTCTCTGCTGCAGATAGTAACTTTCGAATCATGTGGATACATGTCCCCATCCTCATCCCCATGCCTGCTCCTGTCCTGGTCAGCCACATAAATCTATGGAGAGAGTGGGAGGAGTGCACAAACTGGTTCATACTTTCTATGGAGTGCCCTGCATGTGTGTAGGGGGTACTGCATGGTTGTGCAGGGCAACATTTTCTTATGTCGCATAAGCCTTTAGTCACATACTATACTATATGGACTGTACTTCTTTATAAAAAGAAAATTGTTTCATCTTTTATAGTGCCTTTCATATGCACATTATTTTAAAGCACTGAAATGTTTTAGCTTTCTTTTTTCTTTAAATGTTTTTTGTTTTCTTTTTCCTTTTTTTATATTGAACTTATCCAGTGTAGAGACCATCAAAGTTGCACTCAACTGACAACATGAAAAAAATGTGTGCCTGTGTACAGTCACTAATCCTGTCTGATTCGCTGTGGGGTCTACTTAATTGGTGAGCACTCTGGATGACTGACACACATGATTATATTGAGCTGGCTGGTGATGACTATGTGAAAATTGTAGTCTCATCAGGAGGACCTGAGGTGGAGGTCCACGTCAGAGTAGTCCATGTGCTGCCACTGGTACTGGGTGTGGTGAGCCAGACTATGATGCCAGTGTCAATGGGAGACAGGGCAGTTTTACCACTAGGAGGTACAGAAGTGGCAAAAATATTAGAAGAAGTCACTTTTTGGACATGTGAACAATTAAATAGGGAAAGTTGATCCATGGTAAGCTGAGTGTGAGAAAGGCTAAGTATTCAAGTTTATCTGCCACTTTCTTGGTAGCCACCCCCTTACTCCCCTCATTCTGTTTCCACTTTCCAGTCTGTCATGCCTCCTCCCCTGTCCTCCACTTCCCCCTCACTTCCTCTACACTCTTCCCCTCTTGCCTTTCCTTCCACTCCCCACCTTGTACTTTGGTAACCACAGACACTGCCTAGTCATTTGGCTGAAACACTCATATGCAGAAAAAAAAAGAGAGAGAAATGATCTAATACTCCTGCTGTCACCATACTATAATGCACTTTATTGTGTCCATTGTTATGTTTTCATTGTTCATCCACCCAGTTGTTTAATCTCTCCCTTCCCTACCTTACACTATTGCACTTAATTGCTCTCATTGTATTATTCCTTATTGTTTTAAGTGTGTTTTGTTTTGTTCTCCTTGACATGGAACCATTGTAAATGAGCTCTTAGCTCAAAGGTATTGTTTCCAAGAAATCAATAAATAAATAAATCTGCATCTAGCCTTGAGCAATGTGGTGAGGCAGTATTCCTAGCTGTACTAAAACATCTGTCAGAAGCTATTGATGTTGAAGGGCATCCAAAAAAATATAAAGCCACTTTAGCCAATTGAGGCCAAATGGCTTGCCTCTCTTGCCAAAACTGGATTGGTTCATTATTTCTGCTACACAGTGACTCTGATAAATCAGCTTGCATCATGCAGGTTGGTAACACATTCATGTCTTCTTCCAAAATATCTTAGCAGTACCAGCATTCAGTATCCAAAGGCTCCCAAATGTCCTTCATTATCTCAAGCTCATCATCACTATGCAAGTCCATTTAGGCCCACCTCAAGGGAATCAACAAAGTCCAGGAGGGTAGCATCTTTCAGAAAAAGAGATGTGTAAGAACAAGAGGGCACAATTTAAAGATAGAGGGGGGACGCCTAAGGGGTAATGTGAGGAAATTTTTTTTCATGGAGAGAGTGGTGGATACATGAAACAGCCTTCCTGAGGAGGTTGTTGGGTCTAAAACAGTGGGGGGATTCAAACATGCATGGGACAGACACAAGGCAGTTATAGTGGGGGGTTGCAGGAAGTAGGCTGTTGGTTAACTAGAATCTTCAGCTTATCCAGTAGGTGGGGAAATGGGCAGACTGGGTGGGCCAAGTGGTCCTTATCTGCCATCAAAGTCTATGTTTCTAGGTTTCTAAGTCTCTGATTATCATGCTCATGTCTACCACTTGTACAGCAAAAGACAGCAGAAGAAGAAGAAAAGTATGTTGGAGGAACAGTATGTAGGAGTTGTGTATGCAAATACTTGGTGGTTTCTTCATGTTGTTTTTTTCTATCCCATCGCAAGTGTATTAAACAATGCCATTTAGAGGGAATGAACATAACTCTATATCTGAGAGCCAATGTTGCTGCACATCAAATTGCATGTCATATTTAATGCTTTCAAAGCTGTTTGAAAGTTGTGTAGGAAACATCTCTGCCACTCTTCCTCAATGAGAACTGAATCTTGCTGCTGCTGAAGTGACTCAGATCAGCTAGTGGTTTCCCCTGCTCTATCATCATCATCATCATCATGGCCATCACTAGCACCTTCACCAGTACCTCCATAGCTACCAGCACCATCACCAGTCTTGCTTTATTGGGTTGCTGTAGCGGATTATAAATATTATCATACATGGCATTCCTGTAGAATCACCATAAGAAGGACTATACGAATGGTTGCTGATTTGCTGAATCTTCACTGAAATCCTTGGTGTCATGCTCATTTGATCATGGAAATGAATGAAGGTTTGCAAGGCACACCACTGCACCCATGACAGATATCACCCACACACAACATCCACAAATTCCTTAGCTCAGAACACAGATTTCTGTCAAACTAGCCTTTCCAACATGTAAAAGATGGAGTTTTACTTTATGGAAATATCTTTAAGTAAGCAATGTTGAGGAACAGAGTGCTTCTGCTGATAATGACAGAGGATTGCAGCACCTTTGGGAAAGTAGATGGAAATATATATGTTTCTTACAGTAAATGTTTCTTGTAACTGTGCATATCAAGAATGACTCGCCGCCAGATATAGTGCATGTTCAAAACAAGTGCATGACAGATCTCATTATTCATCGCCTTTAGCATGTTTTTGTCACTGTTCATCTCAGTGATTCTCACCTGCATATCATAAGGGTATATGGTAAAACAAGGCAAGGCAATTTCATTTATATTGTGCCCAATCCCTGGGGCTCTGGGTGCCTTACATAAAAACAGGTAAGGTCATAACAAGCAATACAACACATGCAAATCTATAAATATTTAAAACAATAGATACAGTCTAAGAGAACTAAAATAACTACTGTAATTAATGCTGGTCAGTTGCCTTCATTGAGGAAAGCCAAACAGAAAAAATGAGTCTTTAGACCCTTTTTAAAAGACTCAACTGTTGGGGCCTGCCTAACAGAAGCTGGAAAGGAGTTCCACTGGGCCAGACTAGTGACACTAAAAGCACAGTCGCCTGACGTTTTTAATCTGACCCTAGGAACAGCAAGGAGGCCCCTAGTCGAGGACTGGAGGGAATGGACTGACGTGGCAGGTGTAAGAAGATCAAACAGATAGTCAGATTTCTAGTAGGGACTGGAAATCCACAAATGTTTTCCCCATTATGCTTCACCTCAAATACATTAAGTATGGCACTTCCTCTATTTTTGTGTTCTTCTGTGAGGCTGTCTGTTTTAAAAAAATACATATCTATATCTATAACTATATCTATATTCTTACATGCATAGAAACATAGAAGTTGACAGCAGATAAGGACCGCAAGGCCCATCCAGTCTGCCCATTTTTCTACCTTATGAATGTGCCATAGGCTTGTACTCTGTCAATGGCCTATCTAGTCATACTCATCTTTATTGCCCTCTTATGCCTGTCCCATGCCTGTTTGAAGCCCTGCAATGTAGTCATATCCACCACTTCCTGAGGTAGGTTGTTCCATGCATCCACCACCCTTTCTGTGAAAAAGAACTTCCTCACATTTCCCCTTAATCAGCCTCCCTCTAATTTCATGATGTGTCATCTCATCTTGCTAATTTTCTTATATTGAAACATGTTAGACTCTTTCACCTTGTTAATGCCCTTAAGATGTTTGAAAGTTTTAATTATATCACCTCTCTTCCTCCTTTGCTCTAGGGTATACATATTGAGCTCTGTTAATCTGTCCTCATTTGTTCTTTGATGCAGTCCCTGCACCATTTTGGTTGCCCTTCTCTGGACTGCCTCAATTTTTTTAATGTCCTTGTGCAGGTGCGGCCTCCAGTACTGCACGCAGTACTCCAGATGGGGCCTAACCAGTGTCTTATAAAGAGGGATTATTACCTCCCTCTTACGACTTGTGACACCCCTACCAATACGCCCCAATATCCCTCTAGCCTTACCTACTGCTTTAGTGGTCTGCTTTGATGATTTCAAGTCATCTGTGATGATGATGTCTAAGACCCTTTCTTCCCTTGTGATTGCCAACAACTCCCCTCTCAACCTATAGGTGGATTCAGGATTTCGCTTCCCTATGTGGATGATCTTGCACTTCTTCACGTTAAACCCCAGTTGCCACTCTTCCGACCATTTTACCAGTTTATCCAGATCTCTTCTCATTCTGCCCACCCCATCTGAATCATCTACTCTGTTGCAGATCTTGGTGTCATCTGCAAACAGACAAACCTTACCCTCCAGTCAATCTGCAATGTCACTGATGAAGATATTGAAGAGGACGGGCCCCAGGACTGATCCATGAGGTACCCCACTTGTGACTTGCATCTCTTCTGAATATGTACTGTTTACCACCACTCTCTGTTTTCTGCCTGCCAACCAGTTTGCCACCCAGTTGACCAACTTCTGACCCAGCCCAAGCCTACCCAGCTTATTAATCAATCTTCTGTTTGGAACAGTATTGAAAGGTTTGCTGAAGTCAAGCTAGGTGACATCAGCTTCTCCCCCTTGGTCCACCACTCTGGTTACCCAGTCAAAGAAATCTATGAGATTAGTTTGACAGTACCTTCCTTTTGTAAACCCATGCTGTCTTGGATGCTATGCTCCTATGTATTCCAGGTGTTGCACTATCCTTTCCTTAAGGAGTGTCTCCATAATCTTGCCCACTACTGAGGTAAGACAGACTGGTCTGTAGTTCCCTGCTTCCTCCCTGCTACGACTCTTGTGGAGTGGGATCACATGAGCCCTTCTCCAGTCTTCTGGGACCTCTCCTGTGCTCATACTAAACAGTTCTGATAATGGTTCTCCTAGTTCTATCCTTAGCTGCTTTAGTATCCTGAGATGTATGCCATCAGGTCCCATTGCCTTGTCCACCCTGAGCATAGCGGGCTCTTGTAGGACCCTTTCTTTTGTGAAGGGACTAGTGCACCCTTCCCTCCCTCCTGTGTCCATGGTGCCGAGCTGTGTGGCCCTGCCCTACCTTTCCCTTAGTAAACACTGAGCAGAAGTATCTATTTAGGATAGATGCTTTTCCTTGGTCCTCCTCCTCACACTCCCCCTTATCCCCTTTGATCTTAGCAATAGCCCCTCTGAACTTTCTCCTTTCACTAATGTATCTATAGAAAGTCTTGTCACCTTCTTTTACTGTTCATGCTAGTGTTTCCGCAGTTTGGGCCTTTGCCTGCCTTACTGCCTTCCCTGCTTCCCTTAGGAAAGTTTGGTATGCCTCCCTATCTTCATCCAACTACGTTTCCTTATATTTCCTGAAGGCCAGCCACTTGGCTCTGACCTTTTCTGCTACTGTTCTTGAGAACCAAAGAGGTTTTCTTCTTCTTTTGCTCTTGCTTTTCTCTATAACACAATGGGATGTTGCTTCAAGTATTGCATCCTTAATGCTTGCCCACTTTGCCTGTACCCCCTCACCTGTATTTCTTCTTGCCAGGGCTAGCTTAACTCATGTTGGCCATCTTATCAAAGTCATCTCCTCTGAAGTCCCATATTTTTGCCTTGGAATAGGATGATTTAGTTCTAGTGGTCAAATTGAACCATACCATGTGATGGTCACTGGCCCCCAGGTGACCTTCTACCTGGAGATCTGTGATCTTTTCTCCGTTAGTCAGTACTAGATCTAGGATAGCCCTGTCTCTTGTGGGTTGTTCTACCAGTTGTTTGAGGCCCTCCCCCTGCAGGGAATCCACTATGTATCTAGTTCTGGTAGATGTTCCTGCTGGTACTAATCAATCTGTATCTGGCATGTTGAAGTCTCCCATTATCAGAACCTCCCCTTTAGCAGTCGTGTTTTGTATATCTTCTAACAGTAATGTATCTATGTCCTCTTCCTGCTCTGGAGGCCTGTAGATAACCCCAGTTCATATGGCAGTCCCATTTCCTGTTTCCAGGGTGAACCACAGTTCTTCTGGCTCCTTATGTGTATTCTGAATTTCTGTAGCTTTGATATTTTCATTGACATAAAGGGCCACTCCACCCCCCCCCCTTTTTGAACTCTTCTGAACAGTACATAGCTGGGTACTGAAGTCTCCCAAGTGTGGTTACTGGTGAACCATGTCTCGCTAATTGCTACTATGTCCAGTTTAGCCTCTATCATTGCTGCCTGCAGGTCTGGGATCTTGTTTCCCAGACTGCGAGCATTTGTGTACCTTATTTTCCATTGGCCAGATTTTGGTGTGTTAGTTGTTGGGCGAGGTCCGATGTTTCCCCTGTGCGATGTATGGGGTGCCAGACCTTTTTCCTTACCTGGGGATGCAAATGAACTACAAACATGCTGAACTCCTGTATGATCACTAGCTGAGGGGGGAGGGGTGTTCTTCCCATTTGATGTATGGGGTGCTGCAGCCCTCTCCTCATTTGCTAGTTTAAATATTCTGCAAAGACGCCAAACTTCTGCCCCAATGCACTGACTTTCTTCTTAGTTAGATGCAGTCCATCGAATTTAAAGCACTTTTGCTCCCAAAACTGTTGCCAGTAACCTACAAATTTGTGTCCTTTTTCCTGGCACCAGCTCTTGAGCCACATGTTTAGCTCCCCTATCTCCCCTTCTCTGACCTTCTGTCCATCTGCCCCCTCTCCCAGACTGACAGGATCTCAGAGAAGGAGATGAAATGGATGTCAGTTTGTCACCCAGCCTGGTCAAGTGTTCCTTGGTCTCCACAACTAACTGCCTGGAGAGATCGTTAGTCCCTATGTGTACCAGGACATCAATGTTTTCTCCTGCTTCCTGCACGATTTTAGCAATGCGGTCAGTGTCTCTCTATACTGATATACCTAGAAGACATTTGACCATTACCCCTGGCTGGAGGTAGGTATCAACTCTCCGAATCATACTGTTTATATATATCTATACATATACACACACATATAAATATTTTTTGTTTCTGTCCTGCGCTTACTAACCCCCATCCTCTAGTATAACCAGCCCTGGAGCTTACCTTTATTGGTACCACAGATCACGTGAATCCCCACTCATACTACTATCTCCCCAATTTTCCTGCTGCAGGTTATACTGAACAGACACTAGGAGTCACTGTTTCATGCGCTTTCCCTCCATTCATCCCTAATATAAAGTACCTTCATTGTGAGGATAGTCACTCCAACCTTGTTCAGCCCTCGCTATTCCACTCCTTATTTATTTAATTTTCATGTACCCCTGCCCCTATGATGCACTCAGTTTCGAGCCTGTAACCTTCTGCACCAAAGTCAGCAACCCTAACCACTAGGCCATCCCAGCGATAACAAATTAGTCTACGTTTTTAGTTCCCCATATACTCCCCCCCATGATACATCAGCCTTGGTACACCCTTGAAGCTGCATCCAACCAGCTGACTCACACTTTTCTACCTCCTAAGACTTTCTTGTGAGTGTTTTCTCTGTGAGCAGATTCTGACATTTTGTGTTTCTCTCTACATTACTGAGCAACAGTGCAACAGATATCTACTATTTTTATCAGTCGTCTACACCATGCTTCTCCTTATCCTCACCTGCCTTCCCTTCCTACTCACCCCTATGTCCCTCCCCTTTTTCCCTTCCAGCGACCCCTCCAGCTCCAATCCTATGACCTCCCTCCTCCTCCCCCACTCTCCCATCCTCCTACCACCCCCTGCTCCACTATCCCTGATATCCAGATGCATCCATCCTCCACTCACCAGGAACTCACTTGGTGTCCTCCTGAGCATCTAAATCGCCTTTCAGCAGCACCACTAATCTGCCTACCCCCACCTCCACCCGCCTGATCTCCCTGACTAGGAGACAGTTGGACAGCCTCACCAGACTGCTTAAAGTACTACTTATCCTTACTGCAGGCAACACTGAATCCAACCCCGGACCGTCCCCCACCCCACATTGCTATCTGTCCAAAGGGCTACGTATACTCCATCTAAATATTAGAAGCTTTCTCCCCAAAATTGACCTACTTCAACTGCTTATGTCCAATTTAAAACCCTCTGTCCTCCTCATAATCACAGAGTCATGGCTCAGATCTAAAATCCCTGACTCTGCCATCTCTATTCCTGGTACGCCATCATCCAGCAGGACAGATCATCCAGGGGTGTAGGAGTGGATATGTATGTTTCCACCTCTGCCCAATTCTCAGTCTGCCTCTTCACAGCCTCCCCTTCTGCCTACAAACTTTTGTTAGTAAAGCTATCCCTACCCTGCTCCCTTCCCATCTTTATGGGTGGTGTCTACTGCTGCCCCAGCCTTCCTGCCTCTTCCCCATCCTCTATCATGGACCTCCTCTCTTCTCTAACCACTTGCCACCTATGGAGAACTCTACATCTTAGGGGACTTCAGCATTAATTGGTTGTCCAGCACCCAATCCAAAATCTGTAATCAAATCTCATCCTTAAATCTAAAACAAATCATCAAAGATCCTACTCACCCAAACTACAAATCAGACAAACATACCCTAATTGACTGGATACTGACATCTCACCCACACAGTTATCACCTCAGACATACTTCCAGATGGACTCAGTGCTCACTATATGATATGCTGTGTGGAAAATCCATCAGGTAAAATCATCTACAGTTATTCTCAACCTTTGTTCCTTCTGATAAATCGACCTATTCTCTCTCCACAGTGACCTTACCAGTACTGACTGGTCACTCATTGCCACTGCTTCCTCTGTGGACGCAGCCCTGAGATACTTCAGCTTACAGTTTCTGAATGCCTGGAACCACCATGCCCCACTTAGAAAGACAAGGGTCCACGGCAATCACCTCCCCTGGCTCTCTGCCAAGCTGCTAGCATGTCAGTATGCTCAAGACCAGGCATGGGTTGTGTTTAAAACTTCAGGACTGCTTAAGAATCTGCAGGAATATCGCTCCCTCTGCAATGCCTGCACCAGGACTATCTGTCTTGCCAAGGCGGAGTATTTCAGCTTCTCCTTTCAGGAAAACCTTAACAATCCTTCCAAATTCATGCTTTATTCTCTCCCCCTGCCCAATCCCCCCCCTCTCGTTTTAAAAGTGGGTAACGGCACTGTCTCTGCTCCTCCATGGCGGGTGGAATTTAATATATTTTTTACCACCTGTGCCTCATCCCTCCTAGCTTCCTTAACCCCCACTGCCACCTCACCAGCCTCCCCCACTCGGACCCCCTCATCATCATGCTTTTCCTTCAAATCTGTCTCCCCTGATGATACCCTGCGAGAATTACTAGCCCCAAATCTCATAAGGATAAAAGCCCTGATGGGCTTGACCCCAAGCTACTTCACCTCTCAGCTTACACCATAGCTCACCCTCTATCTACTGTCTTGAATCTATTCTTCTCACTGGCCGTCCTCCACCAATGCCTGGAAGGTCACCACTGTTGTCCCCTTCTGAAGGGTGGTGACTCCTCCAACCCCGGCAACTTTTGCCCTATATCTCTGCTCCCAATCCTGGCTAAACAGCTCTCCACTTTCCTTGACTCTTCCTCCTTTTTCACCCCCTTCCAGTCCAGGTTCTGCAAGGCCCACTCCACCACTACCTCCCTTCTTTGGTTCTTTGATTCCATTCTTTCTGGCAGGAATCAGGGATGCAACACATCTGCCATCTAGCTTTATCAATCTGGCCAAAGCCTTCAACACTGTTGCCCACTCCTTTCTCCTCAGCAAGATAACCGCAGCTGGCCTCTTCACTTCCACCACCAGCTGGTTCCAGTCCTACCTCACTGGCAGGTCCCAGTCTGTCAGGGTCGGAAACTCCCTCTCCTTACCTCTCCCAATTAACATGGGTGTCCCCAAAGGCTCAGTACTTGGTCCAGTACAATTTTCCATATTCCTGAATGACCTACCTTACACCTGCTCATCTGCTATAGCCACATGCACGCAGATGATACCATTTTATTTGCCTCCGGTACTTCCCCCTCTGAGGTGGCAACCAGCCTCCAGTAGGACTTCAACAATGTTCAGCACTAGTTTCTCCTAAATCAGCTTTCCCTAAATGCCAAAACAAAACAGTCTCCATGACCTTTGGCACTTGTCAAAAGCTTGTCAGGCTTGATGCCACTCCCACCTTCCATACCCTCAATGGTTCTGTACTGGAAGATGTCTCCTCTTTCAAATACCTCAGGTTATGGCTCAACAAGGCTGTTATTGGGTGGGAACTGAGCAGGACAGCAGCAGGAGGTATTGTACAATATGGCAGATGCATGGGCTGGGGCATGGCTTTAGATTTCCCTGCTTGAGCAACTTTCTTTCATGCTATTCTCATTTTCATTAGCTATTATACTTTTACCATCTTCTCCAGTGATGGCCTCCACTCCTCAGTATTACACCCATTACCTCTAATCAGTGGTATAATTGAAATGAGACTTTCAAGCTCCTCTCATTCATCCCATCTTGCACATGCTTTCTTATTCCCCTCCTCCTCTTGTGCCTTTTCCCCTGGTTTTCCTGTTGTATTTCTACCCTCTAATCTTTCTCCTCCTTTTTATGTTTGCTTGCACACATGCGCAAGAAACATATTGCATCAGCTTGCTTGTAGAAGCAAGTTGTGGAGGTGCTGCAGTGTTTTGTAGCCAGTGCCAGCAGTCTATTGTGGGGCTGGTCTATGTGATGCCAATAGAGGAGCAGGCTGTCCATGACAGCGGTAGTGTAGCATGCCACCAACTTGAAAAAAACTTGCTGCTGTAATCAGGGAGTGCCCTATCATTAACAATCATCTGTTTTTGTTGCTGGGGTGGTCCCTGAATGCAGCAGTGAATGACAGCTTGTCTTGTCAGGTGTACCCTTTCTATAAACGTGGCAGCGGCTTCACTGTCCGCCTCTCACAGTCCCCCACAGAAATCAATGGACAGCCATTGCCTGTCACAGTCCCCATGAAAGCTGTCAGGGGTGCCCAATCCCCCTGTCAGCATGCCCCTTCCCCAGTTCATTTGCAGATGGGGTAGCCCAATCCCCGTCATCATTAGTGTCAGTGGCTCAGTAGGTAGCACACTCGCCTCTGAGGCCGGGAGATCAGAGGGCTGTGGGTTCAGTTCCTACATATGGCACTTGGGTTAATATCCCAGTACTGACACTGTAGAGCAGCATGAGAGGGGTGCTGCACTTCTGAGGTGCCGTCTTTCAGATGAGACGTTAAACCGAGGTCCCATCTGCCTGGATTGGTGGTAGTTCAGGTGGATGTTAAAGATCTCATGGCACTTATCGAAAAGAGTAGGGGAATTTCCCCGGTGTCCTGGCTAAATTTCCCTCATTCACTAAAAATACCACCAACAGCTTAATCTGATTCAAGGTCAGTTGGTATTCAACTGTATCCCCCTCCCCCGGGTCGTGCCTGAAAATAGGCAGGATTTGTCTAGTGCACTTACCCAGTTAACAAAAACTAAATAAAATAATGTCCCTGCATTTTTTTTTCCATTTCACTTGGTAGCAGCTATCACCGTGTGCCTCACACAGTCCTCATAAAAGTCAACAGGGGTGCCCAATCCCCCTGTTGGCATGCCCCTCCTAAATTCATTTGCCTACGGGGAAGCTCAATCCCCATCGGCATAATGACCCCTCATTTGTTGTGTGCCAATGGGGTGCTCAATCCTCCTCGGCTCATGCACCCCCCAACACTCTGTTTGTGCTGATGGGGGTGCCCAATCACAGTCAGCTATAGCCCCCCTCCAAGAAACACTCAGGTGGCATGCTGGGAGCCCAGCCCAGCATACCAAACCACCTATAAATAAAGAAAACCTTCCCGTGTTGTTTTTTTTTTAACCTGCAAAATAAAAAAAGCCCCTTGTTGAGTCCTGTGCCCCAATTTCCCAACCTGCATCCACCCTTTCTGCACCCCACCTCCCTCACCCCCTACTTCCCTCTGGAACCTAGCGTGATTATCTTCGGTGCACTGGGAACATGTCTGCACTCTTCAAAGCAGACTGTGAACTAAAGAATTGCTGGTAAGCTGTATAATGGCATAAATGGTTTTTTTTCAACTTATGTGGATATCTCGGCCATTTTCATGAATTCTGGTACCAAATTTTCAACATGGGGTTCTTGGGACCTCATCTCATGAATTCAGTGACTGCCATCTTGTTATTTGCTCCCAAAAGGTGATTTTGTGGTCACTGCACAGAATCACCTTTTGGGACCGATTAACAAAATTACAGTGTCACTCTTCATGAGGTGGGTTCCCAAAAAGCCTATGTTGCAAATTTAGTGAAAAAATTCAAAAAAATGATTGTGTTACAAGCGTGCATTGTGCAGTTTCCATGCACATACGTAACTTCGTGAATTTGTAATATTTGCACTCCAGATTTTCAACATTAACATTTTTTCACACCTCCTTATGAACAGTGCAGCTATCATTTTTCATATCTTGGCCAAAATGTGTTTTTGCACCTCCAGCGCAGAATAGCCCAGTCGCTGTGGGAAATCAGTCTTTGGGACAGATTAAGAAAATCACAGTGAAACTGTTCATGAGCGGAGGTCCTAAATGCCTATGTTAAAAATTTGGTGACAAATGTCCAAAAAATGACTATGTTACGAGCATGCGTTGCATATTTTCCATGCACACTCATAACTTTGAGAATGTGTAATATTTTCACTCAAAATTCTCAACATTGTCAGTTTTGCACACCATCTTATGAACAGTACAGCTGTCATTTTTCACATCCTGCCTGATCTGTGTTTTCCCAAATCTGGCGCAGAATGGCACAGTCGCTGTGGGAAATCAATGTTAGAGATAGATTAACAAAATCACAGTGCCACTGTTCACGAGCAGAGGCCCCAAATGCTTTCATGAGGTGGGGGTCACAAAAAGGCCATGTTGAAAATTTGTAGTGCAAATACCAACAAATGCCCGGGATGTTAGGGTTTCTAACCATAACGTCCCACCCTGTACAGACTGACAGGCATCAGGGTGTGCCTTTGGATTGCCAGCTGTAATGTTCATGCCATTCCACCCCACACCCCACCCTGAAGCCAGTGACAGGCATCGAGGTGTGCTTTGGACTCTTGGCCCCAGAGTTCACCCCATCTCCTATACTGCACCCATTTCAGCATATGTCCTTATGAAATGGGGTGACTATAAAGCTGAACACCCCAAGGCACACCACAACACTTGCTGGTGTCTACAGGATAGGGTGCAGTGAAAAGCAGTGAGCGTTATGGGTAATGACTCAAAGGCACACCCAAATGCCTGTCCATCTCTGCAGGGTGGAGGTGGGGTTGGGGTGAGATAAATACTTTACTGTCATTCCTATTCTGTATCTAACTCCTGCACATCCAATGCTAATATCAGCAAGGAAGCATTCAGTATTGGCAAATGCTTGTTTTGTGCTTCCTCTGTCCCCAGTCCCTTCTTCTCATGAGGCTCATGTGGTTTCCCCTGCTGCTTTGCCTACTCCTCTCATTCTTCCTCCTCTTCTACCTTCTATTTTGCCTCAGTCTCATGCTACTCTAACAGATCTACTTTTATATACTCCTCACTGGCAATCTCCATTTCAGTCTGCTTTGGCAGTGTTACTTGCTTGTTTTTGAAAAATTGTGGTGTTGTCATATCTCATCAGGCCCTAATCCAATGAACAACTGTGCTTTTTGCTCTGGTGAAAGGATTATAGTACTGTTCGTGCCAGAGGAAGACTCCATGTCAACTTCCTCCCGCATACTAAATGACTGAGCAGCAGCAGTGGGATGTGTGGTACAGATGCTGATGCATGATTTGAGGACAAGGAGGACATCATACAGTGGTACAGGGTTGACTGGCAGTTGTTGCTGCCTCCTCGCAGGCAGTGGAGCAGCTGTTGCCATATTTTTCATTAGAGACAGGGGAATTGTTTGCCTTTACAGTTCTGGATGGATCATTTTTATCTCCGGTAGTTGAAGTGGAAATGGCAGCACTGAAACAAAGAAGAGGAGGGAAGTGATGTGATCCTGCATTAATTTTATCACCAGATACACTGGATAGACTGCTTGGGGGGGGTGTGGAACCAGTGAGCTTCTGGGTACTAATGAGCCATGGTTTCTTTGGCCATACTACTACAGCTCCATGACTCTGACTCCCAGCCCTATCATGACCATCTCATTCTCCCAAACCATGCAGAACTTGTACTTGGTGGAACTGGCATGGCACAACCTGTATCTTCACATTTACTCTGCCAGCATCCCTTTCTCCTCCATACTTGATGAAAATGGCCTGATGCAACCTTCATCTTCACATTTACTCCCCCAGCATCCCGCTCTCTGCCCGTTCTTTCACTCATATATTCTATATGATAACACTTGACAGATGATGGCACAATAATGAAGCGGCTATCTCAGACTGCTAACTGCACTATTGTAACCCCCTTTGGGGTAGAGCATTATATTAGTGTACTGGATTTTATACTGGGTTAAATGTAAGGGCTCCGTGTGTGTGACCATCTAAAGGGTTAATTCTTTAGAGCCTAAGGGAGCTAGCAGGTAGTCATACTGGCTTCCTAGGGGGAGGGTCAGCTGCTTGCAGCTAAGAGGTTGCATGAAGTTGCTTTCAGTTTTGCAGAGCTGCACAGGGGATTAACAGGGAAGCACTGCCTGACTCCTGTTCTCTAAACCATTTTTCTCTGTTGAGGGCCTGAGATATCCCACAGCTGAAGTGGTGGAGACCTGAGTTACGAGACCCCTGGGTGGGGGGTGGAGTGATGATGCCATCTGGAGGAGAAGACCGATGTGCCTTGCAAGTACCTGCTATGGGATTTGAGCTAACACCTAGCCTGGGTGATTTTGTTAGCTCTGATGGAGGAGGGACATGGAGGCAAGGCCAGAGGCAGAGCCAAGGGGAAGAGATCACTATGGATCTCAGCTGTGAGAGTTCAGCTCAAGTCAGAGACCTAATGTAGCACAATGGGAAGAAAGAGAAACAGAGTATGGACTTTACATCTGCGGGATGGGGGAATGTGCAGCAAGACACCCCCATGAATTTGAATGGAGCAAGGATTGGAGAGGACCCCAAGCCTGAAACGAATGTATATGACTGGGAGTTTGAGAACCAGTCATGGAAAAATAGTATCTGAGGCATTGAAGGAGAGGTGCCACCTGTAGTTCAGTCTGGGGCAGTCACCCAAGAGTGTAACAAGGGAGCAAGACATCATTGGGAGGATCAGTGGCCACGAGGTGAGAGGCTAGTGGGCCCATGGGAGCATAAGGATAGAAGCCTGCATGAAATGTCAAATGTATGCTGCCTAGTTAATCAAGGTCATCAGTTCCATGCCCCACAATATGGACACTGCTTCCAGGACTATGGACTTTGCTTGCACTTTGATCTAAAGTGCCCCTGGGCCCAGTAGACATTTCCCATATGGGATACTGCTTGTCAAGTTGTTGCTCCATGGAGAACTCAAGTTTCATTAAAGGATCCAGGTTGCTTATAACTGTTGTTTGGACTTTATTTCAATGTTGTCCTGATTTTAAAGTGCTGTTAATCAAGTTTGCCTCCTAGCCAAGCACCCCACAGATGGAGTCTGCACCCCAGGCCAAGAATCAAAATGTAAGTAATCTTTGCAGTTTTGCTGTGGTTCCCTCCACATGGACTCATTATCATCATCATACCCCTAGACACTAGGGAGGGGGGTGGGCTACAAGTGGGGGCTCATCCCAGGATGTTTTGGGGGTGCCTTTCTGCACTAAAATGATCCCATGGTGTGGCCGGGTGAAGTTATGGACTGATGTGGACTATTTGCTTTAAACATTTTGAATGCAAAATGGTGCTGGGGAGCTGGGAAATTCTGCACCAATTGGGGGATTTCGTGCCTTGTTGGAGTGGCTGAAGAGGACCTGTGGCAACAAAATATGAGGAATATGCAAGTGTAAAGAAATCTGCTGCATGATATACCAGGGATTGGACCCCAGTGTAAAAAGGGGGTGCCTGAAAACCACTTGCCATTCTGCTGGGGTGTGCCTGATCAGAGAAGTCTTGTGGTCATTGGAGAAAGAGCACCTGTGCAGCACAAGATTTATTATTTTCGCTCTTAGTGAAAATAAATTGTCCCTTTCCCCACTGTACCTATGCTCATTTGAGTGTCTGTGGACAATGCACCTGAGCTTGCAATGGACTGCACCTCTGTAAGTACTTTTGGCCTCTCTGCAGGTCAGAAGTGAGGAAGCCTTAGTGAAAAGATAGGCCAAATCAATTAAATGCGCGTAGACTGCTAGAGCATAGGTTTTGGGAAGGGGAAGAGAAAGCAAGTGAACCTGGACTGGAGAAGTTGAAGTGCTTGGGCACTGAGTAATTTTAGCTTTTCTCCAGGTGTGGGGCTCTTGCCTGACCTTTTAAGGGCAGACAAAACCCCTGTGTAATTGATTTTAGGAGGCTGTAGTGAGGGATCGGAAGTAGGAGCTCCACGGAACTTCCACTCTCCTGCTATATACTGTATATCAGTGCTATTCCAGGCTAATTCAGTCCCTATTTCTGTTGGGGCACTAGTCCTGTCCTTGGTGTACCAGTGTGTAGCACTGGGAGGTAATCTTTGGCTTTGGCAAAGCGCTAGCAATTGCACCGGAATGAATGGAGTGGTGTGTATGGTTGCTAGGCAACACCACACTCCGCTCAAGTAGCGCTCCTATTTGGCTGTTCGCTTGGGCACTAAGTAATTTTAGCTTTTCTCCAGGTGTAGGGCTCTTGCCTGACCTGTTAAGTGCAGACAAAACCCCTGTGTAATTGATTTTAGGTGGCTGTAGCGAGGGACCGGAAGTAGGAACTACACGGAACTTCTGGCCCTACACTATATACTTGTAGCTATGGCGAGCGCCAGCCAGCCCAGCACCAGCAAGCCCGGCAAAGGTGACATGGTTAAGGCATTAGTCGTGTCTGCCATGTCAGCCAGGGAAGAGGTAAAGGGGCAGGAGAGTCTGGAAGGCAGGTAGGTATTGGTGTAGGGCACGATGATGTACAGGATTTATTGGGCACTAATTGGATACTGTGCAGCATATGTGGAATGCTGGAGCAGCCAGAACAGGTGGAGAGCCAGAACTGTAATAATTGTAGGTATATTAAAACACTTGAAGGTAAACCTGGGGAACTTCAGGAAAGGATTGAAATGCAATCCAGCATTAATGAACTAGCTAAGTTTGTACAAACAACTAAATCCATAATTGAGAATACTGAAAGGGAAATGGCAATTAAACAATAAATAAAGGCCCCAGTGACCAAATGAAAGTAAGAATGGATGATCAGAGTTTAGAAAATGATGGTGACTGGAGTATTATTCAGAGAGGTCCTAGAAAATGTAGAAGAGATAGAGATCTACCATTAGAATTGACTAATAGATTTGATGGGTTACAAGACGAAGGAAGTACTTCCCCCCCAAGAGGGTGAAAAAGAGGACTATGCCAATGCCTCACTAATGAGGGGAGATGCACCTAGGTTAGATACCGGTGCAAGAGATGAATTAGGGGTATCCACCAATCAGGAGAGGAGGGATTATCTTGTTAATTCAAGCCAAAATATGTTAGGAAACAGGCCTTTATTAGGTCCACTAGATAAAACCGGGATAAAGCAAAGGGATATAGTGATTATAAGTGACTCTATGCTAAAAACAGCTAATAGGATGATCTGCATTAATGGGAAAGAGCATGTTACTCTGTCCTGTTTATCAGCGGCCAGGATAGCTGATGTAAAACAATGTCTAGATGGATTTCTAGAGAATACAGTGGATCCTGTGGTCTTCTTGCACATAGGTACTAATGAATATTGGGAGGAAGAATTTTGCTAACATCCAAAGAGATTTTGAAGCAATGTGCAGGGTTTTGCAAAATAAAAACATATCTTTGGTTATTTCTGAGGTACTTCCTGTCCCCAGGCAGGCAAGCAGAGAATTAGGGATATAATTAGATTTAGTGGCTGGCTAAAAAGGTGGACTCAAAGAGATGACCTGCAATTATTGAAGCACTGGCGTAGGTTTTCAAATGTCCTCAGTCTATTTTCACCAAATGGGCTTCACCTTAATAAATATGGGCTCCGGGTATTCGTGGACAGATTTAACGCTAAAATATGCAATATTTCAAATTTATGGGGTGGAGGCAGGAGATGCCCTACCAAAAATAGCAGATGATGTGTCACATGGAAGAGAGAAATCTGATCACTGGACTGTTCTGTTTCTAAATGCTCAGAGCTTAGCCAACAAAAAAGAACTGGGTGTAATATTAAACAAGCATTTGTCAATGCCTAATGTTAATTGTGTTGGTCTGTTGAGCTCGCTCACTGCCCGTCTGTCACTCGCTCAGTCTGTTTCTCCTGGTGCTGCAGGCTGCTCTTTTGTACTGGGCTACTGCCTGCATTGGCAGATTTTTCTGCCCACTAAGAAATCTACAGCTGTCACGACAGAGCTCCATTGAGGTGGCTCACTCCCCCTCTCTCACTCGCTCATTCTGTTTCTCCTGGTGCTGCAGACTGCCCTTTTGTACTGGGCTCCTGCTTCTGTTGGTGGCTTTTTCTGCCCATAAAGAAATCTACAGCAGTCCAGACACAGGTCTGTTGAGCCTGCTCACTCCCCTGTCCTCTAACTCACTTGTTCCGTTTCTACTGGTGCTGCAGGCTGGCCTTTTGTACTGGGCTCCTGCCTGCATTGCGCCTTTTTCTGCCAACAAAGAAATCCGCAGCAGTCATGATAGAGCTCCATTGAGCTCGCTCACTTCCCCTGTCTCACTCGCTCATTGTATTTCTTCCGGCGCTGCAGGGTGCCCTTTTATACTGGGCTCCTGCCTGCATTGACACCTTTTTCTGCTCACAAAGAAATCTGCAGCTGCCCCAACAAAGTTCCGTTGAGCTCGCTCACTCCCCTTCTCTCACTTGCTCATTCCATTTCTGCCAGTGCTGTAGGCTGCCCTTTTCTACTGGGCTCCTGCCTGCGTTGCCACCTTCTGCCCACAAAGAAGTTTGCAGCAGTTACAATAGAGCTCCGTTGAGCTCGCTCACTCTCCCTCTCTCTCACTCACTCATTCTGGTTTTCCCACCAGTGCAGGCTGCCCTTTTGTACTGGGCCCCTGCATGCATTGCTGCCCTTTTCTGCCCACAAACAAATCTGCAGCAGTCCCAACAGAGATCCTTTGAGCTCACTCACTCCCCCTCCCTCATTCACTCGTTCTGTGTCTCCCGCCGCTGCAGGCTGCCCTTTTGTACTGGGCTCCTGCCTGCATTGGCGGCTTTTTCTGGCCACAAAGAAATCTGAAACAGTCCCAACACAGCTCCATTGAACTCGCTTACTGCCCCTTTCTCACTCACTCATTCCGTTTCTGCTGGCGCTGCAAGCTGACCCTTTGTACTGGGCTCCTGCTTCCGTTGCCGCCTTTTTCTGCCCACAAAGAAATCCGCAGCAGTCACAATAGAGCTCCGTTGAGCTCGCTCACTACCGCTCTGTCACTCACTTGTTCTGTTTCTCTTGGCGCTGCAGGCTACGCTTTTGTACAGGACTCCTGGCTGCACCGACACCTTTGTCTGTCCACAAAGAAATCTGCAGCTGTCCCGACAGAGCTCCACTGAGGTCGTTCAGTCTCCGTTTCTCATGCACTCATTCTGTTTGTCCTGGCAATGCAAGCTGCCCTTTTCTTTGCATTGGCAACTTTTTCTGCCCACAAAGAAATCGGCAGCAGTCCTGCTAGAGCTCGGTTGAGCTCACTCAGTCCCCCTGTCTCACTCAATCGTACTGTTTCTTCCACTGCTGCAGGCTGGCCTTCTGTACTGGGCTTCTGCCTGCATTGAAGCATTTTTCTGCCCACAAAGAAATCCACAGTAGTCCTGACAGCGCTCCGGTGAGTTCGCACAATCCCCCTCCCTCACTCGCTTTCTCATTCTGTTTCTCCCAGTGCTGCAGACTGCCCTTTTGTACTGGGCTCTTGCATTGGGGCCTTTTTCTGTCCACAAACAAATCCACTACAAGTCCTGACAGAGCTCAGTTAAGCTCGGTCACTCTCACTTCTCACTCGCTCGATCTTAATCTGTCCCAAACATTGATTTCCTACAGTGACCGTGCTATTCTCCAGCAGAAGTGCAAAAACATATTTTAGCCAGGATGTGAAAAATGACAGCTGTACTGTTCATAAGGAGGTGTGAAAAAATGCCACTGTTGAAAATGTGGTGTGAAAATATTACAAATTTGCAAAGTTACAAGTGTGTGTGGAAACAGTTCAACGCACGCTTGTAATACAGTCATGTTATGGAGTTTCGTCACCAAATTTTTGACAAAGGGATTTTAGGACCTCTGCTCATGAACAGTGCTACTGTCATTTTCTTAATCTGTCCCAGACACTGATTTCCAACAGCGACCATGTTATTCTGCGCAGGAACTGTGAAAACACATTTCGGTCAGGATGTGAAAAATGACAGCTATACTGCCCATAAGGAGGTGGGAAAAAATGCCAGTGTTGAAAATCTGGCATGACAATATTACAAATCTGCGAAGTTATAAAGGTGCATGCAAACTGCGCAATGCACGCTCATAACACAGTCATTTTATGGAGTATCGTTACCAGATTTTCAATATAGGCATTTTGGGACCTCTACTCATGAACAGTGTCACTGTCATTTTCTTAAACTGTCCTGAACATTAATTTCCCACAGTGACCACGCTATTCTGCACTGGAGCTGTACTGCTCACAAGGAGGTGTGAAAACATGCCAATGTTGAAAATCTGGTGTGAAAATATTGCATAATCGCTAAGTTATGAGTGTGCATAGTAACTGCACAGTGCATGCTCATAAAACAGTCATTTTTTGGATTTTTTCCACCAAATTTGCAAGATAGGCTTTTTGAGAGCCCACCTCATGAACACTGGCACTGTCGTTTCATTAATCAGCCCCAAAAGGTGATTCCGCACAGTAACCATGAAATCACCTTTTGGAGCAGATTAACACCATGACACTTCCAGAATTCATGAGGAGAGGTCCCGAAAACCCCATGTTGAAAATTTGGTGCCATAATTCCAAAAAATGACTGAGATATGCATTAAAGTTTAAAAAAAAAACATTTATTCCATTATACAGCTTACCGGCATCTCCTCAGTTCACAGTCGGCTTTGAAGAGTGCAGACGTGTCCCCGGTCCACCGAAGATCATTGTGCTGAGCTCTGGAGATAAGTATGGAGTGAGGAGGGGTGTGGGGAGGCAGGTGCAGAGGAGGCGCAGGTTGCAGGAGGGGGCAGGGAGACCGCTAAGGACAGTTTTCATTTTTACAGGTAAAAACACATTATGTATCACTTTTTATTTTACAGGGCATGTGGCATGCTGGTGGCTCCCAGCATGCCACCAGAGTCTTCTTTGGGGCAAGCTGTAGTCAACGGGAATTGGGCACCCCATTGGCACACAACAAAAGGGGTGAGATTATGCTGATGGGGATTGGGCACCCCATCAGCAGACAATATAAGTGTGGGGGTTTACTTAATGCCGATGGGGAGTGGGCTCCCCCGTTGGCAGCATACATATTGGGCCACTGAAGCCTATGGGGATTGGGGCCCCCATCAGCAAATAAACATGGTTGGGGGGTTAATATTGTTTGTGAACATGGCAACAAACTGCCACCATGTTCACAAACAATATCAGTGTGTCAAGATCCCGCCCTACAATAACGGGTCACTCCCTCATTGCAGCAAATGGCTTATGCTGCAATGACGAGGTAGCCCCTGATTGCAGCTGCTAAACTTTTACAAGTTGGTGGCAAGCTGGCAGAACTAGTGTCAGCAGCAGCATGCCACAGCATTGGGGGATGCTGGACAAGCCTTTAGAAGCTGAGGGGGCATTGGCCACAACAGTGCCACGCCTCCACAACCTACTTGTGGAGAAAGCTGCAGCAATATGTTTCTTTTGCATGCATGCAATCAACATAAAAAAGGAAAATATTAAACTGTGTGCAGTAACAGAAACATGGTGGAAAAAGGAAGATTGTGGAACAAATATCGATGGTTACCAGTTATTTAGATGTGACAGGGAGGGTAGATGGGGAGGGGGTGTAGCATTATATGTCCAGAATGATATTGCCACATATGAATTAAAAACTATAAGGGACACTGAATTTGAACAACTGCTGATACAGATTGTACCACCCTGGGGGAAGCAAATATTGGTAGTTGGTTATTATAGACCTCCATTGTTGAAAAGTGAAAAAAACCTTGAACTAATCCAGTGCACTAGGGAACTTAATGTGTCAAAAAATATGATATTACTTGGTGACTTTAATTTTAATGCTATAAACTGGAATACCTGGTCCTCTTCTTCTCCCTGTGAAGCAGCATTTCTGGAGGTTCTCTGGCATTGTATAATTATGGGCAGGAAGGCACAAGGAGTAATAATACCTTGGATCTTGTTATGAGTAACATGAATGACCAAATCTACGATTGTAGAGTCAAGGAACCTTTATCTGGGAGTGAGCATAATATGGTTGAGTTAAAAACTGCAACAAGGGGTACTATCCAGCCAGGGACTACTGTGATTAAAAATTACAGTAAAATAAATCATGACAAATTAAGGCAGTTGGTTGGAAACTTGGACTGGAGGACCAAGTTTAAGGGTCTCAGAGCTGCTGAAATGTGGAAGGAATTTAAATTATTTCTCCATCATTTGATAGAAACCCAAATCCTCACAAAGGTTAAACATAATTAAAAAGGAAAGATTACAGTTTGGTATAACAATAATATTCATAGATTAATTATAAAGAAAAATAGAGCATACACACAGTTCAAAAGAGATTGTACTAGGGTGTACAAACTTAAATATAAAATTAAACTAAGAGAAGTTAAAAGAGAACTAGCTAGAGCTAAGAAAAATTTTGAAATTAGTTTAGTAACTAAAGTAACAAATAACCAGAAGACTTTTTATGGTTATATTGCATCTTTAAAACAAACAATAATAAAGTAGGACCCCTATTGATGGGAGGAAATGATGTAACTAACCATAAGGAAATGGCTGTGGAATTCAATAAATACTTCAATGGTGTTTATTCAATTGGGACCACTCCAGATCACATATCTTTAAAAGAATCTGATAGCCTACTAAAAATTTCAGACGATACAGTGAAGAACAAATTGATAAATTTGAAAGTCAATTGATCCCCTGATCCAGATGAATTACATTCTAGACTGCTTAAAGAACTTGCCTCAGTCATCAGTGACCTAGTCCGGGCCATTTTCCAGTCCTCCATAGATCAAGGACAGGTACCGGAGGACTAGAGGATGGCAAATGTGATTCCAGTCCACAAAAAGGGGCCTGAGTCTGACTGTTTGAACTATCATCCCATCAGTCTGACTAGCATAATAAGTAAAATATTGGAGCCTATTATTAAGGATTATATTGAAAACCACTTAAGGGAAAAGGGATATGTGGATATAAGACAGCATGGATTCACTAGGGACAGGTCATGTGTGACCAATTTATTATCCTTTTTTGAAACAGTGAGCGCAGCTTTGGACAGTAATTTATCAGTGGATGTTTATACATTGACTTCGAAAAAGCATTCAATGCTGTATCACATAAGGAATTTTTGTATACTTTGGGGGAATTGGGAGTGGGTTCTTATGCTGTTAGGTGGATTGCTGCTTGGTTGACTGATAGGAAGCAGTGGGTCTGTATAAAGGGAGAGATGTCTGACTGGACTATGGTACCCAATGGAGTCCCCAAGGGATCTGTACTGGGCCCACTCCTGTTTAATGTATTGGTCCCATCTATAAATTGTGATGCCAATGCATGGCTCACTAAATTTGCTGATGATATGAAACTTGGAGCAGTTATTATGAATGAATTAGATGCCAAGCAGTTACAGAGTAATATAGATTAAATATATAAAACAACCATGAGGAAAAAATTAAAATTTAATTTAGCAAAGTGCAAGATCATAAATTTGGGAAGGAATAACCCTACATTTAAGTATACTATGGATGGAGCCCATTTATTGGAAACAGATGCAGAAAAGGACTTGGGAGTATGGCTAAATAAAGATCTGGCGTGTACTCACCACTGTAACGTTACTACCAAAAAAGCCTATGGCATCTTGGCTTCTATATAGAGAAATATGAAGAGCAGGGAAAGGGACATGATTATGCCACTTTATCGGTCCCTTGTTAGACCCCATCTGGAGTATGCTGGTTGTGTATGGAGACCTAGACTGAGGTGGGACATGAGGAGGTTGGAGGGGGTTCAGAGACAGGCAATGGGGAGGGTGAGAGGCCTGGGGGGACTCTCCTATAGGGATAGGTTAAGAGAGCTCGGTCTGTACTCCTTGCAATATAGGAGATACTGTGGGGATATGTGCCTGATTTATAGGGCATGTAGAACTACTGATATGTGGGAATGTATGGGATTAAAAGCAAGATCTAGTTTAATTACAAACCAGGGTCACCAGTACCAACTCATAGGAGAGAAATATAACAAGAATCAGAGAAGGGCTTGGTTTTCACAACGTACATCAGTGGAATGCTCTGCCCAGTCAGGTGGTCTCTAGTGGAACTATGAACCAGTTTAAGACAGCTCTGGATAAATATAAAATGAATTACTTTTATGATGTGAATCTATAAATGGTGCAGGATGATAATGGCCTAACAGCTAAAGTACCTGATCTCTTCCTATAAATCCTATGAATCTTTGTTAATGTTGATGTTGATTTGTTCTTGATCACAAGGGTACAATTATTGGGACTGATAATAGTTCCCTGTTTAAAATGTACACCTAAACAACAATGTTTGAATTATTGCAATGTTTAGATTGAATTGCTGAATTGTTATAATAGTCATGGGTCCTGTTGGGCCATTTATGCTGTTTCAATGTATCAATTTCAATCACTGGATAACAGGTGTCCTATTATTGGGAAATATATAAGGCAAAAGAAGTTTGGGTAATCAGCAGCCATGAAATGGGCAGTATTTAGGTAGGCTTAGTTAGCTGGTTAGTATGGGCAAGGATAGCAGATATTAGACCTGGGAAGCCACTCTCCAGGGACTTAGGCAATCTGCCCTAAGGGTCCAAGAGAGTGGGTGGCCAGGATGAGCTTGAGCAAATTTGGAGGGTCAAGCTCTAGAGTTCCCTTTTCTTTTCTTTAGTAGAGAGATAGTCCACCTTCATGGTGAGGCAGCCTGAGCTTCTCTAAGCCTGGGTAGGAGGGGAAATGCACATACCTTTCTTACCGTAGTACCTGGGGGGGTGGCTGGTAGGTGATCTGGAGTGCTTGCTGAGGGCATCAAGCTTTAAAAAGGGGGGGCGAGATATAACCCCAGCTTTGGGTTAGAATGTTAGATTAGTGTACTGGATTTTACACTGTGTTAAATGTAAGTGCTCTCTGCCTGTGACCCTCTTAAGAGTTAATTCTTTAGTATCTCAGGGAGCTAGCAGCTAGTTATGCTGGCTTCCTGGGCGGAGGGACAGCTGCTTGCAGCTAAGAGGTTGCAAGGAGTTGCTTTTAGTTTTGCAGAGTTGAACAGGGGATTAACAGGCAAGCACTGCCTGGGTGCTACTGTCTAAACCATTTTTCTTTGTTGAGGACCTGAGATATCCCGCAGTTGAATTGGCGGAAGCCTGTGTTATGAGACCCCCAGGTGGGGGGAGTGATGATGCCATCTGGAGGAGAAGCCCAATACACCTTGCAAGAAGCCGCTATGGGATTTGAAACAGCACCTAACTGTGGTGATCTAGTGAGCACTGAGGGAGGAGGGACATGGAGGCAAGGCCAGAGGCAGAGCCCAAGGAAAGAGATAGCTGTGGACCTCAGCTGTGAGAATTGATCCCAAGTCTAAGGCCCGATGTAGCGCAGAGGGTAGAGAGAGAGAGAGAAAGAAAGTATGGACTTCACACCCTCAGAGGAGGGAAATGTGCAGTTAAACACCCCCATGAATATGAATGGAGCTAGGATAGGAGGGGACTCAGGCCTGAAAGGAATACATACGGCTTGGAGTTTGAGAATCAATCAGGAAAGTAGTATCTGAGGCATTAAAGGGGACTTGCCACCCATAATTCAGTGGGGCAATTGGCCAAGAGTGTGCCAAGGGAGGAAGATGCAGTTGGGAGGATCAGTAGCCCCTTACTGAGAGGTCAGTGGCCCATGGGAGCATAAGGACAAAAGCCTGCCTGAAATGTGAAATATATGCAGTCTAGTTAATTGGGATCATCAGTACCATTTCGCACAATAGGGACACTGCTTCCAGGACTATGGACTTTGCTTTCTTTTTATGCTCACTTCTTGGAACATAAGCTGGCCAAACTGCATAGACAGCTACAGATAAATAAAGTAGCTGAAACTGCAAGCGGTACACCCAGCGCAGGTGGTTCAAATCCAGAGCTCCAAAAATGGTTGGTTTCTGAACAGCAAACAAAGTCCAACAGAAATTACCCAGTCCCCTCTATCCTAAGCCTCATGCAGCTCCGAGCATCCCAGGTAGTTTCTGCTTCTCCCTGGCAACTCCTGAGACCCATGCAATGTTCCGCTCTTGGGCTGAAATGGCTTCCCAGCTCCTCTTCGCAAGGCCAAAGTGTCACCAGAAAGGGAGACAGACTGCCACCACTGCACTCCCTGGAACACAGACTGCCACCACCATGCTTCCCCAGTGATCTAGCACAGAACCTTCTTTCCTCTCACCCAAGGATGAGAAATGTGGGTGCAGGGCTCACCTGTGTCAACCCCACCAAGGTGCCAGAGAATTGTGAGGTGGGCCACTTACTTTTTCCCCAGGGTCTAGCCCCCCACAGTGCGGAGGTGGTCTCAAAAAGCTCATAGACTCCTGACCACTCACATTATCCACCGATCTTCAAGGGCAGTGAGACAGAGTCGCAAATGGTTCGCCCCAGCCCTGAACCTTGGCCCTCACAGCTGAACACACTCTAGCCACCTCCTCTCTCTTATCTTCCCCAAGGACTCACTCTCTGCCAAAAAAAAGCTCCCCCCTTTATACCCTCTGGGCTGGGGCTCCCCTTCTTGCAGGCAGGTAGGCTGCCAGCTCCAGGCCTACAGGCACTAGAACTTCCTTTGCACTAACTAGAGTTCCCAGATAAATTAACTAGTGCTTACAAACAGTGAAACCTTCTTATGTGAATAACTGATTCAGTATGAGAATAAAGCTACTTTAACAAGCAAACTTACTTTGCACTAACATTGTGGGTCCAGAGTTTTTACTTCCAAATTCCCTGATTCACATATAGAAAATACTATTACAGTTCAGTGTGCCATTCCTATTTTGAACAGCACAACTGTGCAACTGTTGTTTTCAATTTTTTTGTACACTTTTCACCATTCCTTTTGAAAGTACTCTACCTCTGCTAGAGCACATCAGCTTCTCAGTGGATCCAAGTATAAAGTAAGAGTCACTTTTAAAACCAAATGTATAACTGGCTCTGTTCTTCCCTACATCAATCTATAATAAGCTCTTCTTCCTGTACTCAGCAGCCCCAAATGTCAGAAAAAAATATGGATTATTCCGCCCCACCAGGTACTGTAGGTGTGAAAATTTTGATTTCTGTCTCTCTCTCCCTTTATACTTCCACTGATATCCATTTTCACAGCCTATTATTTTCTGCTTTTTTGCCTGATAATTTCATCAACACCCAGAGCTTTGCTCCGTCTGTCACCTCTGACAGCACTGCTCATTAGTTAGGAACAGGAGCCTATCAGCCACTGAAGGATCAGTCAGTTTCTCAGAAACAAGACTTCCACTGAGTAGTGCTTTAGGTTTTCATCCTTTGAAGCTAAACTTTATGTTCCCTTTCATTTTGCTTGCAGAACATAATGTACTGTAGTAGCATAGAGCCGAATTGTTAAAATGGGTCAAATACAGATGCAGTGTGTCCTGTACATTCATCTACCTCTGTCTGAATGCACCCAAACTGACCTGTTGCTATTTTCAACATTTGGCATAAAATGTGGGATTTATGACAATTTTCATAAACAAATACTGCACAGTTTTGCTGTTTTTGGACTCAACTGTGTCCAAGTGCCAGGCGCTGTTAGTCTAATGGTGTGAACAGAAGTCTGCATTAGAAAATAGGGCCAGATGGATCCAAACCATATTCATTTGAAAATCCTGCTGTAGAATTTTATTGGCAGAAGAAACCAAAGACTGTATTTTCAAAGCAGGTGGATACAGATATAAATTTATGCTACTCCTGTGACTGTGTCTGCCTGTCATATCCAACCCACCTTGTTGCTATTTTCAAAAGATCTGTCCTTTTGTAGCAGAAAGACATGCTTTGAAGTAATCAGCATAAAAATGTGCATCATTGTTTCCCTTAAAATGCGGGTTACCTTTGTAAATGCATACAACATTTTGACAGAGGCAGGGTGGGATTTTTCAAGAATTGTGGTATGATTTTGTCACAGTTATGCTACCTGTGATATGACTGTTAGACCACATTAAATGTGGTCTAACTTTGTGTTCAAAAGTACCACAAGTTAGCATTATAAAATGATGCATGCATCATTTTTCTGCCACAAAGTGTCAGAAATGCATCAAAATGTTTGAATATCGCACGCATTCATTTTGGAATATTTACAGTGATACAGCTGTGACAGAACAACTGACAAATCCTATATAAAGCTTCAAAATACAGACCATTGACTACAGATTGTCTAACAGTTTGGATGGTTGTCCTTCTTTGAGACTATGCATTGATGGATCCTGAAATGGGCCACTGGAAAATTCTCTCCATAGGGTCTATCTTACCTACCCCTTCTGCCACACTGCACAGACTATTACTTAACTACTGAAATTTCAACTTAAAATATGTTTTTTTTTTATGGCTGTGGGTGGAGTCGACAGCCATCTTGCTATCTGTAGCTGGAAAATGGAGTCTTGTGGAACATGTTTTGGACTTTTCAATGTATCCTTCCATGCCAACTGAAATAAAATACTCCCTTGTTTCTGTTAAGAATGTTAGAGACATAACTCCAAGCTGCTTATCAGATGCCGATAGGAAACTGAAACAGCTTGTTAAATATTTGTTAAATATTGGTTGCCTATTAAACTAGAGATGTGTTTACCCCTGTCAGAATGTAGCAACTTACACATTTAAATACTTAGCATTTAAACGGTTCTTCCTACTACTACTTTCACTTGGGAAAATATTGTCTTTCAAGAAAGAGTCATACCTCATAAATGTCATCTCTTTCCCAGCAAATCTATAATTTACACTTTTTTTAACCTCTAAAGACTCTATCTGAAAAGCACTGTCTCAGACATATGCCAGGTCTTCAGTGAACACACATTATACACACCATCCTCATGGCCACAACATTTAAAATAAAAACTGCATTCTAATATGTTATAAAACAATAAGGCAACTGTTTGTTTATGTCAGTGAACACAGAGAAGTTCAGTTTAGAGTAGATTTTCTTTAAATATTTTTTATCCTATATTTTGTCTGCACCAGAAGCCACATGAGGAGAGACTTAAAGGGCTTAATATGTACATCCTTGAGGAAAAGGGGGGGGACATGATAGAAACTTTTAAGTACCTAAAGGGAATCAACAAAGTCCAAGATGGGAGCATCTTTGAGAGAAAGAGATGTGCAAGAATAAGGGGACACAGTTTGAAGATAGAGGGGTATGGCTCTGGGGCAACATCAGAAAGTATTTTTTCATAAAGACAGTGGTGGACACATGGAACTACCTTTCTGAGGAGGTTGCGGGGTCAAAAACAGTGGGAGAATTCAAGATTACATGGGACAGGCATAAAGCAATTAGAGTGAAGGGTAGGAGGAAGTAGGCTGTTGGTCAACTAGAATCTGCAGCTTATCCAACACATAGGGAATGGGCAGACTAGATGAGCCAAGCAGTCATTACCTGCCATCAAAGTCTATGTTTCTATGTTGTATCTTGGATAATGAAGGGGAGATGCTACATCTCATTGTCATAGGGATCTTCATCTACACATTTTGCACTGTATTTACTCAGGCTGTCCCAGATTAGATGCAATATCTTGTTTTCAGTGGGGTCATGATCTTATCATTTTGATAATGTATTTCTTCAGGGTAGTCTAGTCCAGGGCCCCTATATTCAAAGGAGACACATGGCGCATCCCGACGGAAAAGGGAGCTGTGTCATGCAACTCCAACAATGTGCCACAGCGTGATATTCAAATGTGCAGGATGTGCCAGCTGCAAGGGAATGGGCCAGGGTGCACACAAATAGTATGCTGTGTAAGTCAAGGGTGCATTCCCATGCATATGTTGTGCTGTGGCATACTAAGTGGGAATGCACCCCTCACAGTCCAGAGCAATGCAGCCCACAGTTAGGCCATAAATAGCTGGCCTAACCTAGCCAGCCACCCACAAGCAGGCTGCAGAAGTGCACTCAGGTGCACAGCAGCCTGGCAGCCCTGGTGGACTAGAGGTACCCCCTCCCATCCCTGATCGATCCAACTTCATCCCCAAAGAGATCCATAGTGTAAGGCCCCCCCGGACCCAATTGGACCAGAGGAAAGCATGGCCCATATCCATAGCAAAGAGAACCCCCACCCACCTCCTTGGTATGTAGATACCTCACTCCCCCATACTCGACCTGTTGCAGAGACTGGCACTGCCCTCCACACCCTGCCATGGCCAGCCACTGATTGCTCTGGACCCACGGACCTGCACTCCAGAATGACCAAAGTGGCTGTACCATGCATTGAGGCACTACACAAGCTGCAGACCCACCAAAGTATGCAGCCGTGTGTATGTCCCTGGCAAACCATAAGAGGGAATTGACATACCTCCAATGCATGCCTTGTCCATCGGTATCTTCTTGCTGTCATACACTGCTGCAGGCCCACACTCTCTCCCATTCCCCTGTGTAACATGCCACCCTCCAGACTGCTGAGGTATCCTGGGTGTCATGGGGTGTGGTATCCTGCAATGCCATTTACAGTGTATGCTCCAGGCTATGGATAGTGTGTCCATGGTTCCCCAGTTGTATAAACAAATGGGAGGTCAGCAGTAACATGCCTGTTCCAGGACCTGTGTAAGTCATACAGCATCGATTGTCACCCGCACTGAACAACAGCACCGGGACGATGGATCTGCATATGAGCACCTGAAGTGTATGGCCACTGGGCATTATCACCAGCACACAGCTCGTGCCTATGTATGACACATTCCAGCATCCTAATGCCAGTGCTCTGCAACCCGAAAATAAGATGTCATTTTTAATGTGAACTATCTAGGCTAAATATATGGCAATCAGCAGGCATATTCTAGGAAAACACATTGTAAAAATGTGTAAAAGGAAGACCACATTGAAATTGCCTCTCAGCAGATCTGCATTGTGCAAATTCATTAGAAACAATGGGTAAAAGCATCCCAAAAGCTCTCCACAGCCAAATCGGCTCTGACCAGAGTTTATTTTTACTAGGGCTGGCAGAAATCTTCTTTGCATGGGTGAAAATGAATTGGATGAGGAAATGTTCACACAAATGGTATAAAACAAGCAAAAATCATGAGGAAAAATTCAATGTTTTCATGAAAATGGCTAGAGTTTGTGCAATTGATTTGCATCTGAAAGTATTTTTACAGAAATAACTTTGTGACAATGCAGGTGACAATGTTACCAGGTCCAATTTGTAACCTTTAGTGCTGTGCAGTTTTTTCCTGCTTTAAATTTGCAAATTGTTAAAATTTAACTTTTCAGATTTATGCAAATTTATGTGAGAAATATCTCCATTGTGCTGTGAAGAAAATAAGCCAGAAACAGAAAAAAATGGATTTAGTTCAGCTATTCATTGAGAGCTTGTGTTTAGGTTAAAAAAAAAAAAAACATTTTGCAGCACAGATAGCTATACAGTTATACCACTCTTATTCTCAGTGCTCTGATTTTCAAGGCATGCTTTCCAGACAATTTCTGAAGGCTTTTTAAAAATCCTCCTTGAAGTTAGGTAATGTTAGGTGGAACCATTCAAAAAGTACTTGAAAAGTCAATATGCGATCAGCTGCAGACCAGGAGTGAGATAATAGAGTTTTAAACCATCACTGTGATGGCCATGTTTGAAGCAGCATATGTCTACTTGCATGAATACTAGAACTAACATGATGATATTTCATGTAATCCACCTTCTGAGGAAGCCAACTGAGCACACCAATAACACAGCTGAATAATTCTACGGCAGGTGTGTACGCACATGTTTTGTTATGCTGGCAGCGGCCAGCTGAGTTGGTGAATGGAGAGACTGTTCTGGTTACCATCACTGTTTCAGGGATTACAGTTTGATTGGTATGATTTATAGAGCAAGTAGGTTGCAGACAGGTGTGGCAGTGGGTACTGAATGGGTGGGATGAGGTACAAGGGCTGTATCTGATATTGTCAACAAAGAGTGAGGGTGGCTAAACTCCCTGGAACAAGACACAATGGACCTGACGTTGTATGGGCATTTGAGGTGGAACTAAACTATTAGGGCAATAAGGCATTATGGAAATGATATTGGATTAGCACCATGGAGCAGGGGGTGTCCATTAGACAGTTAGGAACAAAATTAAATACTGTATTATGCTGGAGAAGAGAAGGGTGTGAGGGATCACTAGACTACCAGTAAATGGTAGCGCTTGCTGTCAGTCCGCTAATAATGGTTCAAAAGCTGGAGAGGGTGTGACCAGGCAGGTAAGCATTGTTCAGAGTAAGGTTTTGCAAATGTTACAGCAACCTTTTAGTGCTTCCAAGTCCTCTTAATACACCTTTTGCACCCTGTATGCAAGAGGACTCAATCATTTGCATGGACACAGTGGTATAGTCTTAACCAACAAAGTACAGTAGGTGCTGTAGGGTCTGAGGGAGGATGCTGAATCTTACTGCTACAGCTGTGCAGTATTTCCTTCATTTTCTCCCCTCCCTGGGCACCTCGTGGGTGGGGACTGCCAATGATGTGAGCATGCAAGGATGTTATTGTCACAGTCAGCAGGTACCTATCTTCCCCTTCTTGGCTCTAGCTTTCACCACCACCTGTAGTCACCCAGGTGGTGGTAGCAGAGTGGAGCACAAAGATCTCAGCATCCCAGAGAAGGAGAATGCCCTCTGGGATGCTCGATGATACTCCTTCTGGCCAGCCCCCAATGATTCAGGCTCACTACAGAACCTGGGTTGATGGAGTCATGAGCAGTAACTCCACCACTGTGTTGAGAGGTCATCTGAAAATGCTAAGACAGGTTTCTGTTTTCCCAGAAAGACTAGTGAGTCAGAGTCAAAGGTATCTAATGCTAATCTGATCACAATGGCAAAAGAGTTCTGGCAAAGGGCAATGTAGCATGCTATCGAGTGCACCACGTCCATATCATGTATCTGTGTACCCTGAAGCTCCATAAACTAAAACTAGAGGTGGACCCCCAATGCCCCAAGTGCAAAGCAATGGAAGACACTTATTTCCATATGGCTTACCAATGCCCTAAGGTCCGTGTATTCATGTATGACGTCCACCATACAGTGGAACAGATCTTAGGGCAAACCTTACCAAACAACCTGTAGAAATGTTGTTGGGGGCAGAGAGTCCCACACATAAACAGAAACTTCATCCCCTGTGGCAGCTAGCAATGATAAACTCAAGAAAAATCCTAGGCCAGCTTTGGATAGGGGAAGACCCTCCACTGGTGAGCCACTGGTGGAACAGTCTTTTGGATTGCATGGGCCTGGAGAGGGTTAGGGAAGAGGGAACTGTTGGTTTACTCTGGGACTCTTTAATTGCTAGTTGGCATCGTACTGGATTACTATAACCATTATAATCACTGTATCCTCTGTTTGTATGTCTGCATTGTTATCTTCACTGTATCCTATGCTATTATATTTTATTGCCTATTGTTACCCCAAATTCACTGCTGTACCTTGCCCTTTTTGCCTCCTCCAGGGTGCATCTGGAAATGAGCAATTTGCATGGTATGCCTTCCTGGTGAAACTTTTAAATAAATAAGAAAACTTGTAGCAAGAGAGTTAGGGATGATTCAGGGCTGACCAGGAAGGATAATACTACATCAAGTTAAGTATTACATAAAGGAGGGATAATTATTGACCTGTTGTATAAATCTACTAGTAAGGGTTGCAACCTGTGTAACATAAGCTATTGATGCATTGACTGCATATATATATATATATATATATATATAGATAGATAGATAGATAGATATTATAGTGCTGTGGTAACACCACCATAGTTAGGGTTAAGCAGTGGTTTCTATGTTAAACCCCAAACTTTGCACTTTAATAGCTTCGCAACTGTTCAACGGATTTGTACAAAATTTTGCATGTATGGTCTCCGGGGCCTACCAGATCATAATCTCATGGATGAAACTGCACACATAAACACCATGCAGTCAATAGCGTGCATGGCTTTACAGTAACAGGGGAATTACAGCGATATGAAAATATTGCTACTCCCCTGTTGCTCACCAGAAAGGAGGAAGTGGATGTAGCCACTGCCGGTCGGGTGCTTGGCTGATCCTAACTATGGTGGAGTGGTTAGAGCACCCAACCCTGCAGTGGATGGGGTTGGGTGTAAAACATGATTTGATTCCCTGCCAGGGAGTATTTTACTTTTCCTATTTTTTTTTCTTGCCCCTGTGTCCACACACCCCCAGAGTTTATTATAATAGTTCCGGGGGGGGGGGGAGGTGCAGCCCTTCACAAAACAAAAGAAACATTTTTGGTGTTGCCCTATGCTATTTGTAGGTGTGTGGTCTTGATGTGCATGGTTTTGTCCATGACATTATGACCCCATGCCTCTTCAGGGGTAGGTCTCTTGATGTATCAAGTTTTGTTCCAGTTGGACTCCAAGAACTGGATGGGGGAAAAAGTGACAAAAATTAGGTGTTTGATGTTTTTTTTTTGTCATCACCCAGGGCCCATATGGTTTCAAATATCAGTCTGAAATTTTCAGAGTAGAAAGGGCTTGGCCCACAGTGGTGCCCTTCACTGATTTGGTGAAAACATATGAATCTGTGCCAAAGTTACTAAATTTAGAAATTTCAGTTCTGAGCATGCTGAGCAGTCTTTTGGATAGCTGCTTTGGACAAAAAAAGAATTTGGTCTAAACAAAAAAAGATCCTTTTTCTTATGGGGATAATCCTTTTTTCATGAGGAAGAAATCTTTTTTTCATCTGGCCATCATGTTGTTTCCATTTCTTTAAAAAAAATCAAAACCCACATAAATTACATCCTGCACACACACCAACACATGTAACCTGCTAATCAAAAACCAGTTAGGTGGATTCTGCCCTTAGTTTGTGGAAAAATTACCCCAAAATGTATTTTTTATACTTTTTAAATTCTTTTTCATGAGCCGATTTTCATTTTTCGTATGGCCATATGAAAAAGGAATTGGCCCATATGATAAAGGATACCTTCATATGAAAAACAAATTAGGACTTTGGTTGTATTTGATTCTTTTTTTTCTATATATGAATCATTTTTTGTATAAATGAAAAAAGCTAAATGAAAAAGCCATACAAAAAAAAAATCCATTCATACAAAAAAGAATCAGGAAAAAAACTAAGTTAAAATTCTTTTTTCAAATGCAGGGATCCTTTTTATACTGTTTTTTTGTTCTTATGAAAAAGAATGCCTTCATATGAAAAAAGATTTTGGACTTAGCTTTTTTTCCCTTTTCTTTTTTCGTAAGAAGCAATCATTTATTGTATGGATTTTTCATTCATATGAACAAAGATCCCTACATATGAAAAATGATTTTGAACTTAGTTTTTTTCCATATTTGAACTTCAACAAGCTATAACCCCTAATATTAGTAATTAGGAATATATATATATATATATATATATATATATATATATATATATATATATATATATACATATATATATATATATATATATATATATATATATATATATATATATATATATACACACACACACACACACACACACACACACACACACACACACATATATCTCAAAACAGTGCTCTTAAAGAGTACTACAAGAGTAACACATGTTACAAACTATTTAGGGCCATATAAAAAATAAACATAAAAAAATTAAAAAAAATTCCCATAGGATAACATTGAAAGTTTAACAAGCCATAGAACCAACCCAATAAATAGCTGTTTTGGAGAAATGAAATCGCAGGGCCCAAAGTGCCCTGCTTTTACACACCAAAATGATGTTTTTTTTTTTTTATATATAAAGGATCCTTTTTCGTATAGGGTTTTGTTTCATACAAAAATGGATGCCTTCATATGAAAAAAGGCATTTGAACTTAGTTTATATAGAAACATAGAAAATGATGGAAGAAGGGTCCATCGAGTCTGCCCATGAGTTTCCAAGACCTACTACTGGTCCCGGGACCTAACCCCTCTTATTGTGTTTGTCCATCCTTGGTACAGACATTTCTCCTTGCTCTGTCACACCCAAGCTTGAATGCTTCTACTGTCTTAAATCCCACCACCTCAGCAGGCAGTCTGTTCCATGTTTCCATGACCCTTTCAGTAAAGTAGTGTTTCCTTAGCTCCCTCCTGAAGTTCCCTTCAAAGAGTTTCCATTCATGACCTCTAGTAGAAGAGCCTTCAGTTTTGTTAAATGATTCTGTGTAGGGTAACCTATTTAAACCTTTCATGAATGTGAACGTCTCAATCATATCCCCTCTCTCCTGCCTCATCTCGAGTGAGTACATGTTCAGTGACCTAAAGCACTCCCCAAATGATAGCCCTTGGAGTTCCTGAATCATCTTAGTCACCCTTATCTGTACAGTTTCCAGCCTATCCCTGTCCTTTCTAAGATGAGGGTTCCAAAACTGGACACAATGCTCCAGGTTAGGCCTCACCAGAAACTTATATTGGACATTTCAACTTCACTAAGCCCTAACTGTCTCAATATTTGTACTTAAGGGACAATCTATATATTAAAAGAAAGGCATCAATGAATACTACAAGAACACATAATACCCCCCTCCAAATTTATGGGCCATATACATTAGCATAAAAACTAAACAATCAGAACCCCATAGGATAATGGAAGTTTCACAAGCCAAAAAAAACCCTGCAAATCAATTGCTTTTAGGGAGAAGTGGTAGTGCAGATACCAGAGGGCCCTGTGCTTCCACAACAACATTAATGTATACATGTATGAAGAGATGGAAACACAGGGCCTAGAGGGACCTGTGTTTCCATAGGCAAATGGATGTGGTCATGCAGGTCCCTCTGGGACCTACATGAATGTGGATATGCTTCTACTATGTGAAAAATGAAGGAATTTATTAAAAAAATCATTGCTAATGCACTAGTTAACATTCTGATAATATTAACAAATGTAGGGACATCTGGTGTTACACTTTCCTACCTTTACACCCATTCCCCATCTTGTAGGCTGGAAAAGGAAAAACCATTACAGTCTCACCTCTCTAGAGCCTTTGGAAATCAGGCCTCACCTGTTCCTTGGGGTTGCCAACCCTAACACTCAATCCATTCTCATATGAAGCAATTCTTTTTTATATGAACAGTGAAACCTCATGAAAAGGTTTTTTTTCCACATTCTTTTTTTTTTGTATGAATAAATCCTGTTTTGTTACAATGACAGAATGTCATGAAAATGATTGATTCATTTGAAAAAATAATTTTGGGCTTACTTTTTTCTCACGTCAACTTTAATAAGCATTTTTTGCCACTTTGTCACTTTAATAAAGGATAATTCTGTTAATATGTGGAATTAATATAAGCAGAACTAAAGTCTGACACACTGGGTTTGCTTATAACAATATTTTTGTTTTATTATTTTAAATAAATAATATTTTATGTAATAAATTAGATAATATAAAACCAAATGATACAAATCTATTTGTTATCTTATTAAAAAATGAATTAAAGGAAAATAAACTTTTTTTTTGCAATATTACATTCATATTGCAAAATCAGAGTTAAATAAAAAAACATAAAAATATTTATTTTTATATTTTTGAAAGCCTTTTTTTTCATTTTTGGATGAGGAAGTACCTGCCCTGTGACATCAATGATGCAGGACTGTCAGTCAGTTCTTGAGTGCTAGCACAAGTGGAAACAGGTGCTCACTGGCAGTGTCTGGGTTGGAGACACAAATCTGGTGGGTCTCCCCATTCCTCTTCGGGACTGAATTTAGATGTGGGCTGTGATGGAGGATCTTCCGACTTCTGAAGGGGGTGCACAGAGAGGGTCTGGTCTTCTACGTACTGCAGTATGCTGTTTGTTTCATGCATTGCCTCAACCAGTCCACAAATCAACTCATGTGTGGTCTCCTGGGCAGCTGTGTGGCCCTCGTGGCTCTGTTGTAGGTCACCAATACTGCGAGTGAGCACAATGTTGCTGTTCTGGAGACCACAGAGGGCCTTGTAAGTCTGGTGATCAAGTCTGTCATGATGATACCTTTTGGTGACGATTTTGTTTTGAATCTATAGTACCATTACAACAGACTTTGCTAGACTTTGCAAGCCTTCTATCATGGTGTTCATGAACTGACTGAGGTCCTCAGGACCATCATTGCTGTGTGACATGCTACAATAGGAAAAAAAAAAATTTGTATACTTTGTGTGTTCTGTAGTGTGTGCTATAACAACTGTTAGGATTTCTTGTTCTTACATGCATTGCACTGTGAAGAGAATGACTAGTTTAAAGGTTGTGGTGAAGCTTGTACACTCTGATGTGAAATTTTTTTGTCTTCCACTGCTATAGTCGTCATATCTGAAGACACTGTCTGGTGATTTTGTTTACCTGTGATGATAAATATTTCTGTATAGGGAATGTAGTATGTTATGCACCTGTAATTCAGAAGAATGTATTAGCAAAAAATGAAAAGGGGGGACAGCCTGCTGGTGCAGCAATAGTGTTACCACCTGTTGTGCTGATGATCCATATTTGGAAGTGAGCACAGAGTGTCAGAGGGTCAGCCAAGGGGAGGTTGGATGAGCATCCCATGGAAAGCTATCCACCTCCGGGGAAGAGTTGTAGTTTCCCTGCATGCTAGTGTCACCTAGTGGAGACTGGGTGTACAGTAGCTGGAACCATCTGGCACTATGGAGGCTTCAGCTGACATCTGCGTGATGGACACAGGAGCATGCCCATCCCACACTGATATCATTGCACATATGCATCTCTTGGGGAACCATGCAAAGAAAAAACCCTGGTCGCAGAGCTCTGTGACACACCTGGATCACCTCCGGAATGACACCCTAGGCATAAGCCTCAGCTGGGGCCTCTGGTGGATTTCAGTCTCTCCCCCAGCCCCAAGGGGAACCCCATCATAGGTGTCAAGATATGAGCCACCCAGCTAGTTGACTTGGAGGGAGATGCAGGGAGGGTGGTCTGGATGCTGAAACAAAGTGTATGCTTATTTTGTTCACCTTGGAGGATAAAGATTTGTGTCAGGTCATGAGTTGGTTTAGCTGTGAGGATAAAGAATTCTGTGAAGACAAAGTATTAGTTATGAGAAAAAAGCACCTTTTTCCACAGTTTTGTTTACATGTGAGGATAACGATTACTGTGAAGACAATACTTATGAGCCCAAAAGTGTATTTTTTCCCGGTGCTATATTAGTGTGATGTCAATTAAAACTATGATCATGGTATTGTCCTATGAAGAGAAATACTATTGTAAAGGCAGTGTAGGTTCTTCTACAGTGAGAAGTGGCAAGCACATTTTGAAGACAACTGTAATGTTTTCTACAAAGAAGAATTGCAGTTTACCTGTAGCATACATTTCACATTCACTTTGTAGACTTAAGTACAGTTCAATACAGGTATACATTTTTCTATAGACAGCATATTCACAGAATGCTACAAAGGGCCACAATTACTGTGGAGTGTGTTAACAACTATAAACATGGAAGTCTCTAAAATATTTCTCCTTTACATGAATGACATCATCATCACTGTTTTTTCATGCAATGTACAGTGTTGCTTAGATATAGGCCATGCACAATGGAGCATGTTGAAGTACAACATAGTGTAGTAGGTACAACCTGTGGAGATGCAGCTATGCTAAAAAGCTTAGTGTACAAGTTGTGTTTTTCTTTGGGGGGGGCTGAAAGATGTTGTAGTACAGCATCAGCAGCACTGCTACAAGGGTGTCTTCTGTGATACATACAAGCAGATAAATACTGTGTTGTCAGGACTTCAAGATCAAAATGATCTTCAATTTTCAAATCGAGTATCTGTTTACCATGAGAAATAGTGAAATGCAAAGAAAACACAGATACACAAGAAATGAAATACAGATATTGTATTGCCTATGTGTTATAATACATATATATATGTTGTAAGCAATAATACATGACAGGGTGTGGGTGGTAGTGTGATCTCCACGTGCTCAAGGGTGTAATAAGGCATTTGACCTCAGGCTTCATTCCTAATTGTCCTTGAAAGTGCAGTGAACACAGTATTACCCACACCCTGAAATGTATTATTGCACTTATATCACATTTTCTGATAAAAATAACTCTTCAGACAAAAAGTATGTATTTTAAAAGTCAAATGAGTTTATTTTTGTCTATATAGCATTACACTGAAGAAAATAGTTCCAAAACTTGGGGGGGGGGGGGGTGGATGGCAAAACAGAGTATTGCTTTGTAATGCTTCTTCATTTGTTAGAAATGGCTGAGGAGCTTGGTTCCATGAAGAAACAACATTTCTGTAACTGCTTTGGAATGTTGGCACAAGGATCTAGTACTTTAGTGACTGGGCTGCTAGGTTGGTACTCATTACTGCCCATCGGTAGTAGTGCCCTCAATCATGGGGCAGTAGCCAAGCAGAGCAAAGCTATATTTGTTGCCACATGAAAAAGAATAATTTCACTCAGAAAACAAATGCATACTTGTACATATCTCTAGTACTGTTAAAAGGTTTAAGTACTACTTATGAATCTTCAGATATGATGTATGTGTAAGACTGTATTGGACGTACTTCCTCTTTAATAAGACACATGATTTACTTGTGTCAGCTGCAACCATGCAGTGGCATTGGGGAGGTAGATTTACAGAAAGAGAAATAAAAGTATGAATTTAGAGACACGTTGTCTATCTGTGACAGTGATACTGTATATTATTAAAAATTAAAATTCCTGGTAGCGGAGCTATCTGACGACCGTGATGGCAGCATAATTGTGACAGCAGGACCACCGAGGGAGAAATCTCATCCATCCAGAAAAAAACACAGGAATAACATGGCTAAAAAATAGATATTTGGATTGCTTGAATCCAGAGCAGCTAATACATACCAGACTTTAATATTTTATACTTCAGATTCACTGCAGACTAGTGAAAAATGATCTGCCACAACACACAGAGCAATGACTGGATCTCAACTCACCCTTTCTTGTCAGTCTGCAACTACACAACTACGGAGCTAAAATGCCTTTTGGACATCTCTCAACATGGCAAAAGTGGCTCAAACAAAGGAAACTTCAACATCAGAGATGGCAAATATAACAAATATGATGACTCAAATACTAAAAGACACTACCGAACTGAAAGATATCATGATGCAAACAAACTGGGACCTTTCTGCCCTTGCCAAAAGGGTCACAGAGATGAACAAAAAATAAAACTAGAATAAGACTATCTACAACTGCCAGGGCACCTTATGAGACCACCAACAGCAATTAAAATATTTAGTAGCAAAGATGGACAATATGGAGAATTGTGCCCGGAGGAACAATGTCCAAATCGCTGACATCTCAGATGAAGCTGAAGACAGAGACATGGTGGCATTTCTTTGGCTACTCTGACAACGTTTTACATGTCAACAACTGCCCACCTCCAGACACTGAAGAGAGCACATCACTGTCTTTCTCCAAAGCCCAAATGGGGGGAAATCCTTGCCCAATACTCTGCAAATTCCTCAGATATCCAGTAAAAGAATCCATCCTGAAAATATCAAGGGAGCGGAGCCTTTTGAAGTGGGAGGGCCATAATTTACAAATATGCCAAGAATTCTCTCCAGAGCTGTCAAAATGTCAAACAGCCTATGCTGCTGTTTGAAAAGGTACTTTAAACTCAACATTCCTACTTCATTCAGATACCCAGCCATGCTATGCATTCGTATTAATTGGGCATTTATGACATTTAATTCTCCCTAGGAAGCTGAGCAATATTTAATGCAATGTGAGAGTGAAGGCAATGCCCCAGATCAGCCTCCATCAGAATCACGTTATGCAATGACCCAACTTATGGATATGACTCAGTTAGACTCAGAGCTACCTAAATATTCACCGACTAGCAATCTGCTTATCTCCAGTAGCCAGCAGGAGGTGTCCCAGGGTGGGCAGAAGAAAAGAAGCAAGTACCCTCACACAAAATGCTCCCTTCATGGACCCATTCTGGGATCAGGTAATGCATTTACCCACCTTCAGATGCAAGCAACGACTCCCCATATGACACCGGTGAAAATCAGCAACAGGTACGAGGCCATCAGAGAGTTGGTCCTGACATCCCTGGAGCCTTCAAATGAACCACAACATCCTCTAAACCAAAAAGAAATCTCTGGTTCTAAATTCAACAGACTGGGCTCCAGTCTCTACTGCATCAGCTGACTGCATTTTAGAAACTGCAGAAGAATTTGTTACATCACAGGTACCCCAGATCCTGCTGCAAAATGACATTTCTGCTGCAAATTCCCCTATGTGAATGCCCCACGGCAGGTGGATTTCAGTGCAAGAAGAAAGGATCTTGGTATGTCAGGTGAGACCCATGTCTGCTGGCAAACCTGGTTTAACGTAACAGTATGAGGGGAACAGTCTTCCTATAACTTCCCCATTACAGTTGGTGAAGATAGCCAGCTTCACACATGGAAAGGAACATACCAGATGCTGCATGGAGATAAATACGTTATAGTTACGCAACTCTTAATTGGAGCATGTTAATTTTTCTATGACGCTCAGTCTGATATACTTAAGATAAAGCTCCCAACCCTGAATAATTTACAATGTTTATATTTTCAGGATGTTTGTTTAGATATAGATAATTCATGTTCTCTTGAGATGCTTAATGTACAAGCTGATGGAAGAAATGGTTATGTACCATTAGCCGTGTTAGGGTAGCTAGAGAACTAAATATTAAACACTGTTAATATATATAGCAATTGTCTAGAACTACAGTAGCACTCAGTTGTTCAGTATAAACTGTTTTTGATGTCTGTTTTCATGTTAAACTGTTGTAGGTCATGATAAACATGATAGCTCTTCTGTTATGGGGATCCAATTAATCAAGTTGCTACAATACATACTAAATCTCATTAAACTTTAGAGGCATATATGCTTATGTTTTTCTGTTGCTGACAATGTCAGCATGTTTCTGGTAATATGACTCCTTTATTAATATGGGTGTTACGTGAAGGAAAGGTTAAAAGTGCCCTATGCATGTATATTTTTGTCCCTTCTCATCTCCCCCCCCCACCCCTGGGACAGGGTCAACAATGGTTAATGCTCATCAATCAAATTTATAACACACACACACACACACACACACACACACACACACACACACACACACACACACACATACACACACTCAGTAGCTATGCTGAAATTAATAATAGGACAAGTATAACCCCAGGTTGCCATGCAGTATCTCCCCCTCCACATTAGTATACCCCCTCATTACCCAATCTTGTCCTTCATCCTTTTTATGTTGTCTTGCACATGCAGCACAGACGACATATTGGGATTGCTTGAAGTGGAAGAGCAGGATTTGGAGGCATAGTCGTGTTGTGGCCAGTGGCGCCACTGCTTTTTAGTGCTGGGCTGCCTGGCACGAATTAGCTTACATGCTGTCTATGACAGTAGTTGCAAAACGTGCCACCAACTTGAAATGTTGTAGCTGCTGCAATGAGGGAGCAACCCCTCATTGCAGGACATGCCTTGCTTGAGGTAACATTTCAATAAACATGGCTGGCGGTGGCTCACCGCCCACTGCTCACAGTCCCTAGGAAGCCGACATGGGGGAGTGCCAAATCCCCCGTCAGCATATCTGACCCCTTTACTGATGTGGTCTGCCAAGGGGGTGCCCAATCCCCCTCAGCATCATGCCTCTGAACACAGATATGCTTGTCAACAGGGGTGTCCAATCTCCCTGTCAACATGTTAACCCCCTCCCCATATTCCTGCTGCTGCCCCACCCCAATTCTGTGCCACACTGGGAGCCCACTCCAGTGTGGCTAATGTGCCCCTCAAAGACATGTGCCACACTGGGAACCCACCCAGTGTGGCCAAACCTGTAAAAAAGGAAAATGGTTTGCAGTGTATTCTTTTAATTTTTGTTACCTGAAACAAAGGAAACGGTCCCTTGCTGTCCTGTCCCCTCCCTCAGCCCACAGCCACCCTCTGAGCACCCCACCTCCCCACACACACCCTCACCCCATACTTACCTCTGGCGCCTGGTGCGACGATCTTCGGTGGACTGGGAACACGTCTGCACTCTTTAAAGCCAACCGCGAACTGAAGAAATGCCGGTAAGCTGTATAATGGCATTAATGTTTTTTTCAACTTTGGTGCATATCTCAGCCATTTTTGTGAATTTTGGCACCAAATTTTCAACATGGGGTCTTGGGACCCCACCTTATGAATTCATTCACTGTCATCTCGTTATTCCGTCCCAAAAGGTGATTTTGTGGTCACTGCGCTGAATCATCTTTCAGGATCGATTAATGAAATGACAGTGTGACTGTTCATGAGGTGGGCTCCCAAAAAGCCTATGTTGCAAATTTGGTGAAAAAAGTCTGAAAAATGACTGTGTTATGAGCATGCATTGCGCAGTTTCCACAAACGCTTGTAACTTCGAGAATTTGCAATGTTGAAAATCTGGAGTAAATATTTTAACAATTCTCAAAGATACAAGAGTGCATGGAAACTGCACAATGCACGCTTGTAACTTTGGGAATTTTTATATTTTACTCCAGATTTTCAACATTGACATTTTTCATACCTCCTTATGAACAGTACAGCTGTAATTTTCCACGTCCTGCCCGAAATGTGTTTTTGCACACCCGGCGCACAGTGGCGCTGTCACTGTAGGAAAACTATGTTTGGGGCACAGTAACACTGTTCATGAGCAGAGGTCCCAAAATGCCTATGTTGAAAATCTGGTGAAAAAAATTCCATAAAATTACCATGTTACAAGCGTGCATTGCACAGTTTCCACACATACTTGTAACTTTGAGAATGTTTAATATTTTTACTCCAGATTTTCAGCATTACCATTTCTCCACACCTCCTTATCAACAGTACAGCTGTCATTTTCCACACCCTGCCCAAAATGTGTTTTAGTACATCTGGCACACAGTGACGCAGTCGCTGTAAGAAAACAATGTTCCGGATGCAGTAAGAAATTCACAGTAACACTGTTCATAAGCAGAGGTCCCAAAATGCCTATGTTAAACAGTTGGTGCAAAAATTTCACAGAATGACTATGTTACAAGCGTGTGTTGCTAAGTGTCCAAGTACAGTCATAAGTTTGAGCATTTTTAATATTTTCACTCCAGATGTTCAACATTGCCATTTTTGTACACCTTCTTATGAACAGTACAGCTGTCATTTTTCACATCCTGCCTGAAATGTGGTTTCACACATCTGGCGCACAATGACGAAGTCACTCTGGGAAATCAACATTTGGGAAAGATTAAGAAAATCATACTGCCGCTGTTCATGAGCAGAGGTCCCAAAATGCCTATGTTAAAAATGTGGTGAAAGAACTCCAAGAAAAGACTGTTATTAGCATGTGTTGCACAGTTTTCATGCACACTTGTAACTTTGAGAATTTTTTATATTTTCACTCCAGATTGTCAACATTGCCATCTCTTCACAGGTCCTTATGAATGGTGCAGCTGACATTTTTATATGGTGCAGAATGGTGTGGTCACTGCGAGAACTTTCAGGACACATTAACAAAATCACAGTGACACTGTTCATGAGCAGAGATCCCACATGCTTTCATGAGGTAGGGGTCACAAAAAGGCCATGCTGAAAATTTGGAGTGCAAATACCAATAAACGCCCAGGGTCTTAGGGATTCTAACCATAACGTCCCACCCTGTACAGACTAACAGGCATCAGGGTGTGACTTTGGATTGTTGGCTATAATGCTCTTGCCATTGCACCCCCACCCCCACCCTGCAGCCACTGACAGCCATCCAGGTGTGCCTTGGACTCTTCGGCCCCAAAGTTCACCCCATTCTCCTATGCTGCACCCATCCCAACATACTTTCTTATGAAATGGGGTGAGTGTAAGGCCCGACGACCCCAAGGCACAATGCCACACTTGTCAGAGTCTGCAGGGTATGGTTAGGTGAAATGAAATGAGCATTATGGCCAACGACCCAAAGGCACACCCCAATGCCTGTCACTGTCTGCAGGGTGGAGTGGGGTTGATGTTGGTTCTATACTTCACTGCCATTCCTATTATGCATCTCTCTAATGCCTGCAGTACCAATGCCAATGCCAGCAAGACAACATTTGGCATTGACAAATGCTTGTATAAGTTAAGCACAACTGCAACACACCTGCAGTCTGGCTCTGGGTAGTTATTATTCCTTGACACGAGTCCTTTCTAGCTTCTAAAAAATACATACTGCTTTTTACACACACTAAGGAGAGGCACTCACCCTGTTGGAGAAATCTTCTATCCTCTCTCTCGGTGGTTCCAACACTGTAACACAGAAAGTAGTACCCAAAGAAACATAGAATCTGACTGCAGATAAGGACTGCCTGGCCCACCTAGTCTGCTCATGTCCCTACCTACTGTATAAACTCCAGATCCTACATGATCTGCCACCTACCTCCTCCTTCCCACCCCTAATGTTGCATTCTGCCTGTCTGCCTGTCCCAGTGCCTACACCAGTGAAATTCACTACTTGGAATATTAGGGCACTGAATTCTCTTATAAAGAGGAAAACAATCCTCACTCCCTTGAAGAAATTAAATACACACATCGCATTTCTTCTGGAGACTAAACTTAATCAGACTGAGGCACAAAAACTGGCCAAGGAATGGTTGGGACCCAGGAGTTCTGCAATCATATTGTTCCTTGACATACAGAATTAGTTTAGTTGTCATATTGGTCCTTGAAAGAACAGATCCAGAAGCAAATGATTTGATACCTTTTATTGGACCAACACAGATGTTACAAAAAGAAAACAGTGCCTAAGCTTTCAGACAAACAAAGTCCTTCCTCAATCATGTATGCCAGTTGTTTAGAGAAGAATCACATTCTAGTAACATCCAGATCATACATAAAAAAACAGAAATAATTCTCATTGGTTTAAAATTCCTTTTTAAAAAAACAACAGACAATGAAAACAGGTAACATTCATACTTGAGAAGAAAGTCACACTATCTTAAATAATGAATAAATGAGTGTGTTATGTGACTACATTCTTAAACCTTTAGATGTAAATGTTTATGGAGTTTGTTAACTAGTTGAGAGAATAGTTTAGAAAATGTCTCCAGATAGGTTTACTACTGTATAAGTCTGTGAAACAGTTGTTCATACTGGGACATTTTTCTTTATACTCTCATATTTCCATATATAGAAAATGTCTGGTTTATAGTTTTTTAACATATGATGCTGTCAAATGTTAACATGCACTTATGTGAATATTAAATCTAAAGGTCTTGCTTTTAATTAAGAATGTATTCACATAACACACTCATTCATTCATTATTTCAAAAAGTGGGACTTTCTGCTTGAGTATGCATGTTATCTGCTTCTGCTGACATTTGACCTTGGAAGGGTTTTCAGTGGTAGCAGACTGGTAGAATCTGTTTCCTTCATTTCAATGTCTGTTTTGTTTTTTTTTAATTGGATTTTAAACACATAAGAATTCTTTCTGGGTTTTTTTTATGTATTATCTGGGTGTCAATAGAATGTAAGTCTCTAAACAACTGGCATACACTTCTGAGGAAGGACTTGGTTGGTCCAAAAGCTTAGGCACTATTTTATTTTTCTAACATCTATGTTGATCCAATAAAAAGTATTAAATCATGTGCTTCTGGATTGGTCTCTGAGAAACTTCTGACCATTTCTCAATCCTCCCCTCCCCCCGGGGGGAACTCCCATGCCCTTTGAAGACTCAGTCATGGGCCACTGGGGAATTCCCATTCCATAATATCCCATTTGGTGGGTCACAGGGCCCAATATGTATCTTTTTCTCAGATATTCATTGCATTTATTATTTTCAGATCTCTTCTTTGTATCTGTCATGTTTAATTTGGCATTGGGGTACTATGCTGTATTGTTTCAAATGAATATTATCATGAAATGTTTGTTATATAACAAAAATATTATTTTCTAGGGTTAATTGTTCCAAAAAGCAAGGTTCATGTAGTAGATAACAATGACCTACCTATGGCAGATGATGGTTTAAGTACAAAAGAAGTATGGCAATGTACAGGTGGAACTGTACACTCCTCTTCACTCTAGTCAATGCTAGGCCTTCTACTCACCATTTTAAAGAATGTCCCCTATAAACACTTACTATGGCTGTAACTACACCAATGAAAATCACTACTTAGAACATTAGGAGGCTGAATCCTCTTACAAAGAGGAAAAATCCTTTGCTCGTCTGAAGAAATTAAATACACAAATCACATTTCTTCTGGAGAACAAACTTAATTAGATAGAGGCACAAAAACTGGTCAGGGAATGGTTGGGATGGGAAACCCATAGCTCATCAGGGAAATCTAAACGTAAGATCTCAATCTTAATTCACAAAAGAATAAAATGGACTCCCGTTGCACAAAAAGGTGATGAGGAAGGCAGATGGACCATAGCCACATTGTCCTCACTTAGAGGCCCTGTAATTCTTGGCAGCCTGTATGCTCCAAACAAGGACAATCCTAACTTGTTTAATACCATCTCCCAGACTCTTTTGGATATGGCTTTTGACAATACAGAAATAATCTTGGTGGGGGGGGTATTAACTTAGTGTTAGAACATTATATGGACACATCCAATGCTAAATCTGAAATGCATACTAAAGCCCTTAATATGCTGCAAGAATTAATGTCCCTGCATCAATTGTCTGATATATAGCACCTTATGCACCCTTCAGACAAGGACTACACATATTTATTGGAAGCCATAGCAATGGCAAGCAAATTAGACCTATGGGTACATCAGCGTTTATTACACCACTAGTCTTAGACATCACCATAGCACCCCTTTACTCATATGATCATGCGTCTGTAGTCCTAACTAAATCCATGGATCCCCATATGTGCAATTCTCCTATGTGGTGTTTAGACTTACTGCTTTTGAAAGATGAGGACTTTTATAAGTAGCTCAAACAGAAAGCCACAGCATACTTTGTTCATAATTCCCCAGGTACTGCCCCTGCAGCAGTGATCTGTGAAGTATTCGAGACCACGACACATGGAAAAACTATTAGCTTTGCCACACATAGAAGCTGTCAATGAGATTTAGAACATACAAGGCTAGAGACACAGCTTGAAAAACAAGTTCTAGCCAGAGCCAATAGGGCTGTGAAAAGCTACCATGTGACCAAAGTTACACATGTGTGTAGAAATGATTTATTGCCCGGGTGTAACTTGGCCATTTTTTTGAGGTATTGCACTAAATTTTCAGCATGGTCTTTTTGGACCCCTCCTCTTGAAGTGTGCCAGTGCCATTTTGTTCACCTGTCCTGAAAGGTGATTTCACAGAGCGAATGCACTATTCTGTGCAACAGGTCCAAAAACACTTTTTGAGCAGGTTGTGGAAAATGTCAGTTGTACTGTTTTGAAGGAGATGTGCAAAAATGGCAATGTTGAAGATGTAGAGTGAAAATATTAAAAATGGGTGAAGTTAGGAACTTGCGTAGAAACTGCACAATGAGTACTCATAACACAGTCATTTTCTGGAACTTTTTCACCAAATCTGCAACATCGGCTTTTTGGGACCCCACCAGTAATAGTGGCACTGCTGGTTTGTGAGTCAGGCCCTGAGAGGTGATTCCAAGCAGTGACCATGAAATCACCTTTCCAGACTGAGTAACAAAATGGCAGTGACAGTTTTTATGAGGTGGGGTCCCAAGAACCCCATGTTGAAAATTTGGGGCAAAAATTCCCAAAAATGGCTGATTTATCAGCATAAGTTGAAAACTTCATTGAATGGCATTATAGCATGCTTACCTTTGATTCTTGAGTCTGTGGTTCGACTTTGAAGAGTGCAGATGTGTCCCAGTCCAGAGAAGAAGATGATGCTGACCACCTGAGGAAAGTATGGGGTAAGGGGGGTGGGGAGGTGGTGCTCAGTGGGAGGGTGGGGGTGGGGAGGGGACTGGAGTGACAATGAGGGACTGTTTCCTTTTTTACAGAAAAATAACAAAAACAACTGGAGCGATGACGAGGGACCATTTTCTTTTTTACAAAAAAAAAAGAAATTTGAACACACTGGGATGGGCTCCCAGTATGCCACATGATTGAGGGAGTTGTACACGATGCCAACACAGGGCTTGGGTATCCCGATGTCAGCAGGGGGAAGAAAAACAAACTGTTAGGCACACTTGGTTGGGCTCCCAGTGCGCTGCATGAGTGGGTGGGGTGCACATAATGCTGGCACATGGATTAGGCATCACAATGTTGGTGCGTTAAAGGAAAAATCTTTGGCCACATTGGGGTGGGCTCCCAGTGTGCCACATGAGTTGGGGAGGCACCACAGAATGCCACGGAGCTGGTGGCAGTGATGCAACTGTGCATGCTCTGCACTTGCACAGGCACACTTGTGGTGAATGGCATTTTGCCATTCAAAGCATGAAAGCACCAGCAGAACTGAGCATGTGCGTGAGTCACGCATGTGCATCTCATTCACCAGAATGTGGAAGTAACAGCTGAAACAGTGCAGCTGTTATTCCATAGCAGTCGATTGTGGTGGAGGGTTTCAAGCTCCATTGGACATTTGGAAGGATACTTCCAAATGTCCAAAGGAACATTCCACGATCAACCATTTTTTTAGAGCTAGGAACCAATCCCAAAATAACTGTAGGCTCCACCCACAACCCTAAAAAGGAAGAACTGTACAAAAAAGACCCCCAAACCCTAAGAAACAAAACTTTGGTTCAGAGATAACAGCTCTTAGAATTCAATTCAATGTACTGGCCACCTGGAAGGTGGAGCTGCAAATATATAGAACAAAACATAAATATTGGGCCAATGCAGAAAAGGTGAGTAAACTCCTTTCTTACAGCTCATGAAAGCAACAAGCAGTACAGTACATATCCAAGCTTAAAGATACTGGAGGACAGATACAAAAGGCCCCAATAGCCATCAATAGCATAAGGAAGGATTTTTACCACACCCATATCAATCCCAGAACTCATTTGATACACATAAATTAAATTCCTTTATTTTCCAATCTCAAACTTCCTAAGATAACTGAGCGCCAAAAAGCTTTTCTAGAGGCTCCATTTATGATGAAGGAAGTCTCTCAGGCCATCAAAGCCATGACTCTACACAAATGTCCTAGCAGTGGTGGATTCCCAGTGGATTTGTATCATTTACTACTTGTTGTTATTGCACAGCCAGTGCTCCATGTGATTTTGGAATCACACGCTCAGAACACTCTTCCTGGGACACTTTAGGAAAGCCATCATTACAGGGCTACCTAAGGAAGGTAAAGATCCATTAACGCCATCCAGTTATAGACCCATTTCATTAATTGATATAGACACAAAAATGATAGCTAAACTACTTGCTTTATGTCTTCAACATATCCTCCCATCCATCATACATCGTTCTCAAGTTGGGTTTATAAAGGCAGAATACGCTCCGACCACCTAAGGACCATCATTTCTTTAATGCAAGCTGCTGCAGATCTCCCAACTCCAGCTGCAGCAATTGCCATAGTTTTTGAGAATGCTTTTGATTCGTTGGAGTGGGGGTACCTACGTGCTGTCTAGAACCATCTGAACTTCGGCCCAGACATCAATACATGGATAGAAAATCTATACAATAATCCCACAATCCGACTCGTTACCAATAGTACATTATCTTAACCCTTCTCACTCTATAGAGGGATGAGGCAAGGATGCCCCCTCTCTCCCCTGCTATTCGCAATAGCAATTGAACCACTGGCAGCTGCGATCGGCAACCACCCAAACACAAGAGGTATCAGAACTGGACAAATTGAATATTGCACCTAATTATATGCAGATGATTGTTTAGTTCTAACCAGTGATGTCACACATGGTATTCTACACTTATTGTCACTCCTAGATTCTTTCGCAAAGCTATCAGGCCTATGTATTAACTTAAGCAAATCAGAAATTCTCATATTAAATGCTACCACTATGCCAGGCCTTGTAAAGAATTTCAGTTTAGCATGGGCACTTAAAGAGCTCCTGACACAGTCGAGACAATTTTGAAAAAATGTAATATTCAGACATAACTAGCTTATATTTTGTATTTTATTCTTTAATTCTCACCCTTATTTCCTTGTTCTAGGAGAATTTGCATAAATACAGTATTTCTGCTCTTTGAGCTCTGGCTGCCTACTTACACCTGACATCATAATTCTGTTTATGACATCAAAATATGTTGCTGTGGAGATACTCATGATGTCACGAACATGAGATTGTGATGGCACGTGTAGAGAAGCAGCCAGAGTAGATAGAGTCTAGGGAACAGGGATATTGTTTTCATGCAACTGTTTTCAATAATAAAGAAAATGGGGAAATAATTACTGAAAATATATGAAGTACTAAAGAAAATGGGAAGGAGCTGAATATACATCTTACTTTTTTTAAAGTTTTGCTAATGCTGTCAGGGGCTCTTAAAGGCAATTAAATATTTTGGGATCAAAATTACTCCTGCCCTCAACCACTTGCTCTCCGATACATTACATCCTCTAATAAAAAAAACTTCAGGAAGATATGACTAGATGGTGCCATTTAAACTTATTACTAGTATGGAAAGTTTCTGCAATAAAAATGATAGTAGCCCCAGTCATTTTTCACATAATTGCACATCTTCCAACACTCATACACCCTTAATGGTTTCAGAAACTAAATTCTCTCATAGGAAACTTCCTGTGGGATGGAACCGCTCCAAGGTATAGAACAGCAAAATAAAGAGCTCACTGGTCTAGAGGTGGGTAGGGCATCGCCCCACTTCCTCCATTATTATTTAGCTTTCATAACAGCTAAACCCTGTCAGTTGTTTCACCCCCATCGAGCTGACTTTCCAGCGTGGATAGGTATAGAAACAGCGCTTCTTGATGACTCACACACTTCAGTGTATCTAGGCCACCCACTTCCAAAAAAAATACCAAAAAAATTGTTTGCAATTATAGTGGCCCATACCGCTTGGAAAAAAGTAGGAACACTTACAAACTATTGATACAGACTAGTGCATAATACATCCCTATGGAATAACCCTTTTTTCTGCATTGGACATAGAACATTTAACTGGAAGGACTTAAAAGCATGGCAGATAAAACTCCAGACTTCGGCGCTATGGATTCTTCTCAGTCTCTACAATACAGATATACCTAACCATGATCTGATTTCTGGAAGTACTTTCAGGTCAGAAGCCTGTATACCCAGTGGCAAATGGTAAAATGTACATGTTCCACCTGTAGTGCAACACCTTCTCTCCAGCACACTACAGTTCCTATTCAAATATGGCTTAAGACATTAAAGGGCCTGGCTGGGACTATCTATAAAAAAATTAAGAGATGCTGCCCCTGACCCCTCTATCACACCCAAACAAAAATGGCAGCTATTGCTCCATACCCCTATTACTGATAATGCCTGGTTCCAGTGCTGGAAGATTACCCATAAAGCATGCATAGACCAATGTAGCCTCCTGATACATAACAAGATTTTACACTAATGGTACCCAGCCTTGGCTCAGCTTAAAAAAAATGGGCCTCCTATCACATGACAATTGTTGGAGATGTGACTCTCTTGGGGCAGATCTTCTCCACATATTGTGGAGTGGTACATCCATATGTTTCTACTGGCAACAAGTGATCCAGATCTGCGCTAGAATTCATGGTACCCCCATTCCTTTCTCTCCTGAATTGGTATTGTAGAGGTTTCAGTTGTGACCCCTAGATCCTTTGAGTGTATCATTGGAGCAGGTGTGGGCAGCAGAATCTTACTCATCTACCGTTCACCCGGTGATGAGAACATTTTTCTGAAGAAAGTTGCAGACTTCATTGTCGACCTGGTGTTGGAGCCCTCCAGGTGGTTGGTCCTGGGGGACTTCAATGCCTGGGTCAACAATGAACTCTCGCATTTTGGTCAAATCTTCCTCCAGTTGATGATTTCATCGGGCTCTACACAGGTTGTTACCGCTGCTACCCATATTCAGGGTCACTCTCTGGATCTGGTGTAAACCCTGGGGATGGAGATCACGGAACTGGTGGTGGAACCAGCTGGGTGGTCTGACCATCACTCTATAAGGTTCAATTTCATGGCCCCCCCTCTCAGACCAACCCTTTTGGAGATGGTCCAGTACCACCCTTTGAGGGGAGTTACCCCTGAGGGTCTGAAGGCAGTGCTGGACCTATTGAGTTGGCCTATGGAGTGCATGGAACCAGATGTCTTAGTAGTGCACTATAATGATATGGTGCTGATGGCTCTGGATTCCATAGCTCCAGTCCATGTTCACCCCCTCTCCCTCCGCCCTCAGTCCCCTTGGTTTGATGGGACATTCAAGGAGTTGAGGAGAGTGGGGCAAAGATTAGAATGCTACTGGCGGAAATCCAGCCTGGAAGGTGACAGACTTAGATTGATGGCCCATTATGTGGACTATCAATCAGAAACATCCTGTAAGAAGGCAGAGTTCCTGTCCTGTGAGATAGCTGCATCAAGAAATTGACCAGCTCAGCTCTTCCAGACTGTGGACAGACTGTGCAATCCAGGCTGTCTGCGAGGTCGGAGAGCTTTTTCACAAATAAAGTGTGATGAGTTTGCTTGGTTCTTTGATCTTAAGGTGTCATTGATCAGGTTAGAGATCCGCAATATGCATTCTAATGAGTGTGGCAGTGATCAGCGTGAGGATACAGGCCCTTAGTCGGCCTGCACAGAATTTGACCAGCCAGCAATCATGGATATCATGAAGATTGTCCAGGGTTTGCGACCAACTTGCTGTAGTTTGGATCCTGGACCTACGTGCCTCCTCGTGGGGTGCATGGATGCAATCGGACCAGTCCTTGCTGAGATAGTCTGGTGCTCTTTGGACAAAGGGGTGTTTCCAGAGTCTCTAAAAGAGGCTATCGTGACACCCCTTTTGAAGAAACATTCCCTTGACCCAGACTGTCTCGCTAACTACAGACCAAACTCTAACCTGCCTTTTTTGGGCAAGGTTATTGAGAAAGTAGTCACGTTGCAGATCGATGACTTTCTTACAACCCATGAAGTCTATGATCCTCTCCAGTCCAGTTTCAGTAAGAGGTATAGTACTGAGACAGCGTTGGTTTGGGTACTAAATGATCTCCTAATAGCGAGAGATCGGAGAAGCCGCTCTATCTTGGTCTTCCTTGATCTCCCTGAAGCAATTGACACCATGGACCATGGGATGATGCTAGAGTGCCTAAGGCTGCTTTGTGGACTGTCGGGGACAGTCCTCAAATGGTTCCAGTCTTTCCTCATCTCATAGGCAGAACTCAAGAGGGTAGTATCAGGAATTTTTTCCTCTGTTCCCTTTGTTCTGCCCTGTGGGGTGCCGCAGGGCTCTGTGCTTTCCCTCATGCTGTTCATGGTGTACATGCTGCCATTGGGAGACATTGTAAGGTGTTATGGGCTGAGTTTTCACTGCTATGCAGATAATACTCAGCTCTATATGTCCTTTGTACCTGAACAGAATGACACATTATCAGTCTTTAACAACTGCTTCACTGAGATTCAGCACTGGATGAGTGCTAACTGGTTAAGACTGAATCCAGACAAGACTGAGGTGTTGGTGGTGTATCCAGGTCACCATGCAGAGAAGGTGACTCCTGGGTTCCCTCTAGCCTTGTGTTGGGGGGTAACCAGTTGAGACCTTCTGAACAGGTGCAAAATCTGGGCATAATTCTTGACAGCGAGCTGACACTGAAGACACAGGTGTCAGCCATTGTCAAGTCTTCCTTTTTCCATCTGAGGAATATGGCCCAGATAAAACACCTTGACCTTCCTGTGTTGGTTCACACCTTTGTTTCTTCGCTTCTTGATTACGGTAATGCTCTATATCTAGGGTTGCCGGGGGTGGATCTCCGTCATCTGCAGCTGGTGCAGAATGCTGCAGTCAGGTTGTAGACTGGGTTAGCAAGAATTTGTCATATCACACCTGTGCTGCGCAAACTGCACTAGCTGCCAGTGCAGTGGAGAATCACCTTCAAGGTCGCATTGCTGACCTATAAGACCCTACATGGTCAGGGACCGGGCTACTTGCAAGATCTCCTTCGTTCCTACTGCCCTCTCCACCTACTCCACTCTGCCGACGAGGGATTGCTGGAGATTCCCAGAGTTTGTCTTCACTCATCTGGGGCCCAGAGCTTTTTCTTTCATGGCCCCAACCCTATGGAACTCTTTACCTCGTCGGATCAGAGAGTGCCTGTCCACAGAGTCATTCAAGACATCTCTGAAGAGCTATTTATTTGAATTAGCTTTTGAATAAGTCTCCTGCTGCATTTTAATTGTTTTTATGTTTGTATTTATTGTGATGGATGTTATTCTGATATGTATCTGCACTTTGATAGTTTGAAAAGCACATCACAAATAAATTCTGATTTGATTTGATTTGATTTGATTTTGGGTATGTCTGTAGCTGGTGTCAGCTTCTACTCTCTGCAAGACAATGGTGGCCACTATTGAGGCAAAATGACTGCTCCTCTGTACATTGAGAGCTACAGCTTTACCTGTGATTTTGGAATGGCTTACCTCCTTAGAAACTCATGCCACCTAGTCTAGAATGTCACATTATTCTTTAAACACTATTAAATGTTATAATGACATATAGGGCCCATATTCTCAATTTATCGCTACAAGTGCTGCTCCCACTAGGACCGCTAACAACAAAAACCTACTACGCTCTCCATGAATGAATCCTTCCATATCTTTATATCCTAACTATCAGTTCAACATATATTATTATAAGGCAAGAATTATTCCTGTACTCTGATTGGTTGTCAGAGTTCTAGCAGGGTTACATGAACCCACGTTATCCTACCATCTACAGCCCAATTACTGTGGCTGCTATTAAACGGTACTAGTGGATGAAGTTCCAGTAGCTGTATCTGAAGTTCAAATAATCTTACAAAGAAAAAAAAGAAAAAAAAAAAAATGCTGTTCCTGGCATCCATGGTACATTTTACACAGCATTAAAATGAATTCCACTTACAGACTGACTTCCTCGCTCATATGTAACTGTTTAATATTTTATGTAACTGTTTAATATTTTAGAGTGAGAGACACTGGTCATGCTGATTGCTAAGCGCATTTCAGGAGGAAATGGCAACTAAAATACATTGACTTTTTTTATATAATTTCAATATAAATAAACACCTGCCACAGATAATCACAGCTCTGTATTTTTTTTGTAATATATGTGTTCTTTGTTTAGTCAAGATAATTTTTTCCAACAAAAATAAATTTTGGAGACTGGCTTCTTTGTGTAAAACTTCAGGTGTTCACACTTGTTCAACGTAATCAGTGTAAATACAATTAGTTCAATTATACAGTGCTGTTACACAGAATGCCACCCTGTAAACTGTCTTTAACAAAATGAAGAAGAATGCCACATATAAGGTTTTTTACACCCCGCTCATGAATGAAATCCTAGCTATTTTTACTTGCAGTTGTTCTGGCCACAGATCACAATCTTCAAGCAGCAGCTCTGTGTGGGAGTTAAAAAAAATATCCTACTCCCACTCCCGATCACATACAGTATCAGGATCTTACGTAGTGCTGAATAATCCACAGGATACAATTTTAAAGACTAGTATGTACTACATATATGATCTGAAAGAAGGAGTCAAAACCAGCACGCCAACTGTTATTTTAAAACAGTTTGAAAATCGGGACTTCTGACTATGGGCATGTGCACTAGCATTGATCTGCATGTTTAGCTGACTGTAGTGCATATGGTCATAGTCAGAAGTCCACATTTTCAAACTACAGTATTTTAAAATCACAGTTGGAGTGCTTGCTTTAGAATGTGAATTGTAGTATCAGTAAACAGGAGTGGCACCACCTAAGTAAACATGCCTGGTGACCGCACAGTACAATGACTGTATCTTGTCCATGGGTAACTGGTTTAAAATAACAAAAAGCTGAAGACAGATACACTTTTACCCCCCCCCTACACACCCGACAATCATTGTACTGCTGGTCATCTACAGTGGATGTGAAAGCATAGCTATCTCCTATCATCAGTTTGGAAACTCATGCTTGATGAGTTATGACATTATATTGCGGTATGAGATAAATAATAATGGAGCAAGTGGGGGGAGGCCCTACCCTCCTCTAGACCAGTGAGCTCTTTATTTTGCTGTACTATACCTTGGAGGGGTTCCGTACCACAGGACATTTCCTATGAGAGAATTTAGTTTCTAAACTGGGTCTGAAAGTAAATGCCTTATGCATTGCTCAATGTGATTTCCTTTGCAAAATGAGATAACTGTATTTTTTAACAGTGTTAAGAATCAGGAACTTGACTATATTCACCCCAAAGTCAATAAGTGTGCAGACTGGAAAGTACTACTAGGCCTGCATATAGTCACTCTCTTGATTTTTAAAACTGTTAAAGAGCTCCTGTACCCATTGATACATCTTTAGAAAAAAATAAGATTTAGACACAATTTGGCTTATATTTAAGCAATATACCATGACAGGGAGTGGGTATATGGGTGGATTTACCGCGCCTGGTGTGGATTCGGTCCAGGCGCAGCAGTGACTTTAACCACACCAGGTGTGTAATCACCCATATACTCAATTCTGAATGGTATATTGCTATTATACGAATGTTTTAGTTTTTTTTTTTTGTGTGAAAATAAAAAAAAAAATTTTTTTTGTATTTTAAAGTTTTTGTTTTAAATTGTTACTCCGTCAGAAAAAAATAGTCCTTTGCTGATAGGGAGACTCTTGTTAGCTTAGTCATTTAAATGACTGTGCGAGACATCGTGGGTGCTGCAGAGTAGGAAAGCGCAAAGAAGTTGTTCTGAGTAAAAGATTCATAATTTCACTTAATTTCATTTTTTTCTCTGACTCGCTTCCTGCACGCCTACTAATTGTGTCCTAGTTCACCGCAAGAACTAAACGGCGCTGTAGTCCTGCCCCTTTCAAATTGGTGATTGGAGTTGCTGGGGTCGATACTGTAATTTGATAGGGTGAGGCAGTTGTCCTTCTAAGAGCCCACATAGCGGAGAAGTGTGGACGGAGTGTTTAAATGGCTACTGAAAGACTTCAGTATTGTTTAAAATTGCGGTTTGCCAAGTTGCAGGCTGGATTAGGAGCGGAGGCTGAGGAGATAATATCGGAGATGAGGTAGCTATTTAAAGCGAATTCGGTAGCTGCACAGGATTTTGTTATTGTTCGGCAGTTTTACTCTGGTTAGTAAGTTCAGAATGTTACGGTCAGTTCTTGAGCTTGCCACTGGTGTGTTTGCCGTCATCGGAGGGATTTGCGAGGGGGTTACTGATGCGGCTGACTGGTTGCTGGTACCTTTTCCAGTGGGTATATTGGAGGATTTATCACTCTGAAAAGGTGCCAGCCAACCAATCAGAATAGAGGGATTTGTGTAGTTTCTGATGTCCATTGTATAATTCATGTTTCTTCATGTAATTCTCAACCTTATTTCTTTATTACTAAGGACATTTGCATGACAACATTATTTCTGCCCTATCTGCTGTGTTTGCTTGCCTACACCTGACATCACAGTTCTGTTTATGACATCACAGTCAGCTGCCGTAGAGATAATTTTGATGTTGTAAACTGGCGACTATGATGTCAGCTGTAGACAAGCTACCAGAGTAGATGAAGTCTAAAGGACAGTGATCATGTTTTCATGAAACTGTCCTCAGTAATACTGAAAAAGGAAGACATAATTGCAGGAGATATAAGAAATATAAACTGAGTTGTGTCTAAATCTTACATTTTGTAAAGTTATCCCAGTGGTGTCAGGGGCTATTTAAAATTTACAGTTAGACTACTCATTTTGGAAATAAAATTGCATACAGCAGTACACAAGAAAATATGCTTTCAGATCTCATTTACCTTCCATACTACCTTATAAAATTGGAAGTCGTCAATGAACGAGTTTCTAAACTGAAAGCCATGCATTCACAGCCACTGTGACACAAACAGTACTGCATGTGCTCCTTGTAAAAGTTCTGAGTTTTAAAACTGTAAAACACAATACTTACACACCTAGTTTCAAACTAAAAATTATATCAAGTACATAACAGCTACTATCAGTCTCGATAGATAGGAACAGTGCTTTAGAAAACCCCATCTCATCAGTGTAAAAGTTAATCAGTTGTTGATGCGCATGCACAGCCATTGTTAAACAAATGTGGAAGGACTATTTAACAGTACAATAGGCATTTTGGGATAGAAACATAGACTTTGATGGCAGATCAGGACCTCTTGGCCCACCTAGTCTGCCCATTTATTGTATAAGCTGCAGATCCTAGTTAACCAATAGCCTACATCTTCCTCCCCCCCAACAGAATTACCTTATGCCTGTTCCATGCATTTTTGAATTCCCTCACTGTTTATGACTCCACAGCCTCCTCAGGAAGGCCATTCCATGAATCCACCACCCTCTGTGAAAAAAAATACTTCCTCACATTACCCCTGAGCCGTCCCCCCTCTATCTTCAAATTGTGTCCCCTTATTCTTGCACATCTCTTTTTCTGAAAGATGCTACCCTCTTGGACTTTGTTGATTCCCTTTAGGAACTTGAAAGTTTCCATCATGTTCCCCCTCTACCTCCTTTAGTCTCTCTTCGTATGGCTTCTGCTGCAGACCCTGCACCATTATAGTTGCCCTCCTCTGGGATGCCTCCATCCTGGCTATGTCCTTGCGGAGATGGGGTCTCTAGAACTGCATGCACAACTCCAGATGGGGTCTCATCAACTGTCTGTACAGAGCGATAACTTCCTGTTTTCTACTGGTAATGCTTCTCCCTCTACATCCCAGTATTCCCTCAGCCATCCTTACTGCCTTCTCTCATTGCTTGTTTACCTTTAGGTCATCTCATATGACTACTCCCAGGTCCCTTTCCATTTTTGGTGTTGTTAATACCCCCCCCCCATTGTATACTCTTCCCCTGGGTTTTTGTTTCCCAGGTGCATTACTTTGCACTTCTTTACATTGAATCTAAGTTGCCATACTTTTGACCATTTCTCCAACCTTGCCAAGTCCTTTCTCATCCTTTCCACTCCCCCTTGTGTATCAACCCTGTTACAGATCTTTGTGTCATCTGCAAAGAGGCATACTTTTCCTTCCAGTCCCTTTGCAATGTCACTTATGAAGACATTAAAAAGAACCGGACCCAGTACTGAACTCTGCGGTACTCCACTAGTAACTCCCCTTTCTTCGGAGTGGTCTCCGTTCACTATTACCCTCTATGTCTTCCTGCCCAGCCAATTTTTTACCCAGGCTACCACCCAGGGATCCACTCCCAGGCTGGCTAATATGTTTATTAATCTTTTGTACAAACATACAAGCATACAAAATTGCCAGCAGATACAGGCCATTCGGTCTATCTAATCTGCTCAAGTGTGCAGCACTTCAGTACATTAGACTGCAGCTGTTCCCCTTCTCTCTTATGTCCTCCCCCCATCTCCCACCCCCTCCTGATTTGTACCCTCCCCTTGAATCTATCCCACCCCATTGTGTGGAATTGTGTTAAATGCCTTGCTAAAGTTTAGGTAGGCCATGTCCACAGCCCCTCCTTGGTCTACTACTTTGGTCACCCAGTCAAATAAATCAATTAGATTCATCTGACATGACCTTCCCATTGTGAGTCAATGCTGCCTTGGGTCCTGTGCCCCTGTGGCCTCTAGGTACTCAACAGTTCTTTCTTTCAGAAGTGATGCCATCATTTTCCCTACCACTGAGGTCAAGCTAACAGGTCTGTAGTTTCCTGCCTCTGCTTTGCTCCCACGTTTCTGAGGGGGAATCACATCCGCCCTCCTCCAGTCCTTAGGTACCACACCTCCCTCCCATGATTTGTTAAAAAGGGTAGTCAGTTGTGTCACTAGTTCTCCTCTTAGCTCTTCTAGAATTATGGGGTGAATCCCATCAGGTGCCATTACTTTGTCCACCTTCAGTTTTAAGAGTTCTTTCAGAACCCTTTCTTCTGTGAAAGGACTGGTATCAACCCCCCTATCCAGAGTGCTTCTATTGATTGTATAGGTACCTCCCCCTCCTCTTCTTTTGTGAATACTGAACAGAAGTATTTGCACAGTGTCCTTGCTTTTTCACTGTCCCTCTCTGCCCATCCACCTTCCCCTTTATTAAGCCTCACTATCCCTCCCATCATCTTTCTTCACTCCCTAATGTACCTATAAGAGGATTTATCCCCCTTCTTAACTGAGTTGGCTATCTTTTCCTCGGTTTGGGTCTTTGCTATTTCGACTGCCTTCCCCACTTCCTTCTGCTTTAACTGGTACAGTTCTCTGTCCTGCTCCTTCTGTGTTTCCTTATACTTCTTGAATGCTATCCTTTTCTCCCTAACCTTCCCTTCCTCCTCCTTTGAGAACCATGGTGTTTTTTTCTTTTGTTTTGATTTATTTGCTTCACACAAAGGCTTGTTGCCTCTGTGATGGCAGTTTTTATGTTTCCCCATTGTTCCTCCACCCCTCCTTCTTGCCTGTTTGCTCGTGTTTTTTGAGGCACTCTACCATTTTGACAAAGTCACCCCTCCTAAAGTGCAGTACCCTCACTTTTTTATGGCTTGACTCTGCAGCTGTGATGAAATGTCCCCCACAAATTAAACTCGGCTGGACCTCGTGCCATATTACACCCCAAGGGGGTGATTAACAGATTGTTATTCTAACCTATGGTCATACCTTAGTGCTTACATCACAATCTTTCCTCTTTCACTAGAAACTAACCCAAGATACTCAGCATTAACAGTAATGTTCTATTTGTAAATGAAAAACTATGGATGCCAATGGATGTTCTCTACTCTCTCTGTATATGACTATGTTATATGAACCATATAAGTCACAAATTTGTTAGAACGATCTAATCTGTGTATATGTCACCTTTTCATGTATGTAAGGTTGGAACAAAAAACAGTTAAACTTCATAAATAGATTAACTGCAAAAAAAGTTTAAATTCCCAGTCTTAACTTTATGCAGTATATTTAGTGACTGTATTATCTGGCAACATTTGTACACCTGCAGTTCTTTCCATAGCTCATAAGCTTGAGCACATTTTCTAAGACAGGTAATCCAGTATATGATGTGTCTTTGTGGCCTGGTATGCACAGCACCATCTCATCTGTACTCTAGTATCTATCACATAACACATTGCTATGATATGACTTCTATGAAGAACAAGTAACATTTTATGTCCTGGAAGAAAACATTAGTACCCAAGTACTGGACATACACAACTTTCTGAATGATTGTTATAGACACAGCATTTCTTGCTCTTATGACTGTAATGATACCGTTTCATTTGGAATGCCAGTATGCTATGGTATTGGACATATAAGCCTGGTACCATACCATAAGGTAGTGGTTACAATGTCTTGTATTACCACGTATCTGTGTTGCTACTGGTGTAGAAGATGTCGTAGGATACTGCCTGCATGCTTGCCCCCAGCTGTATTATGCAGCAAGCTGAGCTGGGGTGTCACAGAGGGAGGAGGCGCCATGTTGGGATATGGAATGCTCCTGCCATGATGCTCTGGCCACCTAGCTGCATGGTAGGGCTTGGGGTATCTCTGTGGGTGATATGCTTCCACATCCTCTATACATTTTTAGTGCATTTCTATCTAAGCATAAAAGCATGCCAGTAGTACTCTTTCATGTAGTGGCAAGAATAGATGAGTACACTCAGAAGAAACAATTTTTGTGATGCATAGGTTGACAAAATAGCACAGTAATAATTCTGTTATATTTTTATCTTCTTCTTGTTCCTTTATGTTTCCATTTATCATTTTGAAGGCACTGTATTTCTACAGCCTGAAGTGGATGTGTATGTGCTGAAGTGTACAGTTTTTTTTTTCATGGATAGACAGACATTAGAGTTCACACTGGGATGGTGGTGTTCCTAGTAAATCAGGATACAATGTGTATAGGAATAGGGCACTCTCCACCTCATAGCTGAAAAGCACAAACCTCCTGTAATATGTTAGGACAAATTCAATCCATTTTTATTAAAAAATAATAAAATAGGCTGTGCTTGTCTGACGTGTTTCAGATAACAACTATCCTTTATCAAGGATAATTGTTTTCCTAAACGCGTCAGGCAAGCACAGCCTGTTTTATTCTTTTTTAATGAAAAAGAACTGAATTTATCCTAAAAAATCAAAGGAGACTGGTGCTTATTTGATATGAAGTGGTGAGTGCCCTATTCCTATGCATGGTGCATCATGTTTGTCCATGGCAACAGAAGTGATGGACCATGATGATGGATGTCTCCAGTGTTATCTGCAGAGAGTTGTATGCTGCTTGTCTTATCTGATGATGGTTGTCTCTGGTTGCTTGTGTTGCCTTGCCTCTTTTGTTTCTGGTTGGGGGGGGAGAATGTGGAGTTAGGGTTGGAAACCCTAACATTGCATTTCCCCACTTTTTTCGCTTTAACCTGAACCTTAGCTGATGCATTAACAAAGTTTTTTGCAATGAACATAGCTATCTATCTATCTAGAGTTATGTATATATATATATATATATATATATATATATATTTATACACACACACACACACACACACACACATATATATATATATATATATATATATATATATATATATATAGTGTATATATATATATATATATATTCAGTTACATTCAGTAAAGTGGATTAACTAAATATGGGCTCAAAACTATGAAGCTGTGTTGTATTGTCTGTATTTCAGTTTAACAGATCTGTAATCAGTTCCGTACTGTACTTTGAAAAGTTCTTAAAGTTTTAAAAAAACTAGTATTGACCGACTGAATTACTAAATAAAATCTAGTTAGCACTGCATGAGGTAGATGTTTTCAGATGTTAGAAGATATGCTACATGGTGAAGAATTTACTACTAATCTCTGTAAGCCCCCTGTAAATGCGAGGCTTACATTCTCACTTTTAGGCATCCTTTTCCCCTCCTACCCCAGGTCTAGGAAATGGGTTTAGTGCTCTGGAGGATATTGCTCTGGATGCCTCAAGATGGCAGCAGAGAGTAGGGAAAGGGTATGTAAGGGGACTGACAGGATGTAGAGGGCTTTTGCAGCCCGGGGCATTAGGCCTGGGACTGGAGGGGGGAGGCTGGAAGAGTAGCATCAGAAACAGATAAAGTGGGTAAGTGAGGGAGCTCGGCAGTCCAGGAGGGCCAGAGGGGGAACCCCTCCCCAATGGAGTGCAATCAGGATTATTCCATGCACCATGGTTGATGAGGAGTTGGGGGTAGACAGCTCTGTGGGGGACAGATAGCCAGGTCCTGCGTCATTGGGGCTTGGGCGGTAGGAGGCTTTAGCAAGCCCAGAGCGAGTAGTAGCCTTTAGAGAGCCTGTTGGTGAATATCCCAGGTCACAAGGGCTGGGAGGCAGTGGCAGGCCCCTCCAAAGAGGGGAACTGGTGGCAGTGGTTTCCCTCATACCTAGTTTGGCAGGGCAGGCTGGGGGAGTTGCTGGAGCCGGGAAGCCTTTCTCTTAAAAACAGGAAGCCAATTTGGAGGAACAAGTCCTGTGGCACCAATAGATAGAGGTCTGGGTGGGTCACAGGCCAAAGAAATGGCAGATCTTGGAGGGTGGCCCCATGCTGGAGCTTAATTCAAGCCCAGGAGTTGAAGCAGACATATGGGCCTGGCAGGGACCCTGAGGAAGTAAGTAGCAGCGAAATCCCCAGAGTGAGTTGGGGACATGGTGTGTTGAGGCAGAGCTCAGTGATCCTGCAGGGGTGGCTTCAGCCCTAGGAATAGTGCCAGTGTCTGTAGGTGGGTGCAGGCCTGAGTCATCAGGAAAATTCCTGGATGCTGTTATGGCTTGGGCCAGTGCCCAGGGGCCCTGGTGGGGAAGGCAGCTCACCTTCCCACACCAGAGTAAAGGGGAGCTTAACCTGTGGGGGCTACTCATCTGATGATCCCTGAACCCCAAAATCACCGCTGGACCCTGAGCCTTGTGGTTTACAGCAGTGCCAGGCCTCCCGGCCTGGTTGCGCCCTGTGGCAGAGTACAGAATTGCTGTGGGTTAGGCCTGGAGCAGGCACTGGGCCTAGCTTGCTGGTGTGATGTGTGCATGAGACTTGCTGGTCACGTGACCCTCAGGCATGATCCTGATTGGAGAAAGGACAAGAGGGAGCTCTAGCAGCTGCAAGCAGAGGCACCATCTTGGGCAATCAGAGTGAGTGGATCTGAAGGCATGAGACCAGCAATAGCAGGAAAGATAGTGCTAGAAGGAAATATCGATAGCAAGAGGAGAGCAAAAGAGACTGTTTCCTGAGCACATTCTCAGAGCAGGCAAGTGAATTGGGCTGCACATATCTGGAGTGAAAGAATTTTGAGCTCATTGTGAGTGTGAGAATTGGGAGGGTTAAAAAAATCAAGCACAGGCATTCACCATGGATTGGCAGCAATTGGTAGCAGGGGGAGATGCAGAGAGACCTGATGTGACCCCTCAGTAGGAACTCCTAGCTGCAGTTCCTGCCTCACTTCTCTCCTGGCTCTGTAACTTCTCTCCTGGCTCTGGAAAGCTGGGAGAAAATGCAAAGGACATGAACACTGTGTGAGGTGTGGATTTAAGCGGGTGGCAGGAACCAGGTTGCCTATGTGCCCCTAATGTATAGGCAGTTCATCAGTCCCATGTAGGGGGATGTATGCTCCCAGTTCCACTGCCAGCTTATTCATCTTGTGGTTACCAGCCAGTGGGGATTCAGAGAGGTTTGAGAGATTGTCCCTGGGAGAGAACCCGTGTCCAGGTGGATGAGACCCAAAACAAATCCCTGGATGTGATAGTGGAGGCTGTAGAGGAGGAGAAGGAGGGTGCATGTGCACCAGAGAGGGACAAAGGTGATGGAGCGCACAGTCGTCTGCCAAGCTCTTCACTACCAGCAATCAGCTATCTCACTGGCAGAAGGAGGGGCATCAGACAACTGGCTGGGGATCCTCCAGGGCCTGGGGGAACCTTACCACAGCCCCTGTCTGGCGGTAGCCCACATGCTTTATCCAGCAAATCAAAGCCTGTCTCAGGAGCCAAGTACAGAGCTAAATCTATAGAGAATGGCACCAATCCTGGGCCTGCACCAGTGTCAGCCAGAGGGAGGACTAGTGACCCAATAGACCTAAGGGAGCTAGATGACGAAAAGTATGTCGGTAGTCAGTTCCAGTTCCAGGACCATATGGTGGTCAGGGCAGTCCCTATGCCTTACCACCACCTGGTTATCACCTTTGAAGATATCACCCCACAGCTCCCAGTCCAGGCTAAGACTCTCTGGACCCAGATGGATGGGTTAAACCCAAATGACCCGTTGAACCTAAAATATTGATGGGGTATATGGCTACCGATGGGACAAGTCAGCAGAATCAGAGTGAGGGACATGCCTGAGTGGAGTCAGGACAAAAGGTGGGTTCGCAGGAGGCTGCAGGTAGAATATCCCAATTTGAATTATCCATATGTGCCAGAATGAATTTGGGACATTATCAAGGAGATGCAGGAGGACTGGATTTTCTAGGAGCAGTTGCAGAGGTTAAAGAACTGTCCAGGAGGAGGAAGTGCCCCATCTCAAGTTGTTCCAGCAGTCACAGTTGATGTGTGCCACACAGGGAACTGGTGTGGACTAACTATATTCAAGAATTTTGCTATGGTCCAGGACTTAACTGGGACTTGGACCAAGTACTACCTTTTGGACCAGGATTACATAGAAACATAGAAACATAGAATTTGACGGCAGATAAGGACCACTTGGCCCACCTAGTCTGCCCATTTCCCTACCTGATGGATAAGCTACAGATTCTATTTAATCAACAGCTTACTTCCTCCTACCCCCACTAGAATTGCCTTATGCCTGTCCCATGCATTCTTTGAATTCTCCCACTGTTCCTGACTCCACAGCCTCCTCAGGAAGGCTGTTCCATGCATCCAAAACCCTCTCTGTGAAAAAAAACTTTCTAACATTACCTCTGAGTCGTCCCCTCTCTGTCTTCAAATTGTGCCCCCTTGTTCTTGCACATCTCTTCTTCTGAAAGATACTACCCTCTTGTACTTTGTTAATTCCCTTGAGATACTTGAAAGTTTCTATCATGTCCCCCCACTCCATCCTTTTCCTCAAGGGTATACACATTAAGCTGCTTTAGTCTCTCCTCATATGTCTTCTGGTGCAGACCCTGCACCATTTTGGTTGCCCTCCTCTGAACAGCCTCCACTAAAATTGCACACAGTACTCCAGATGGGGTCTCACTAACTGTCTGTACAGAGGGATAACGACTTCCTGTTTGGATTCCTTTGGAGAAGTGACCACTAAACCAGATCCAGCATATTACTTCCTTCCAGGTGGGGGACCTACAACCTAGGCCTCTTGGACTGAGACTTATGGACTGCACCAGGATAATTGCTGCATGGAGCTAATATGGTGACTTTAATTCAGTTTATTCAAATCAAGCTCTTAAATTTGGAGGAAAAAAAAAGTTTTATACTGTTAATGTTCTAGTATCATGATAAAATATGATTCGGAAAGGTCGGTGAAAGAATGTGTGCAATCATTTGAGAGTTAGTAGTCTGGGGTTGTACACAGAGAAACTTATTTTAAAATTTGGTGGGAGGTATTTGTGGGAATGTCTAAACAGTTTCTACCTCATTATTACTGTTAGCTAATGCTTGAATAAAATTTCTTAAAATGCTTAATCATTATGGAAAGTTATTGCAATTACTGTTTTAAAAGAAATAATGATGGTTGTGACTAGCACTTTAGATTTATCTCCTGGCTCAGGTAGGATTTAGGTATTAACTTTTAGGATATAGTTTGGGTTAGGTAGGCAGATTTGGTGGTACCTGGTGGCCAGGTATGGTGTTCCATTACCAGAAGGCTGGGGAGTGCGCATACTCAGTCTGATGGGAGAGAACCATCACTGGGCTCTTGCCCTTATTCCCACTAGGGAATTATTTTCTGGGTGGGGGAAGAGTGTAAGCCCCCTGTAAATGCAGGGCTTATATTCCTTTTAGGCATCCTTTTCCCCCATCCTACCCCCGAGCTAGGAAATGAGTTTAGTTCTTTGGGGGATATTGCTCTGGATGCCTCAAGATAGTGGCAGAGAATAGGGAAAGGGTATATAAGAGGACTGACATGAAGTAGCAGGGCTTTTCCAGCCCAGGCATTAGGCCTGGGGCTGGGGTGGGGGGGTTGGAAGAGTAGCATCAGGAATAGATAAGTTTGGCAAGTGAGGGAGCTTAGCAATCCATGAGGGCCAGAGGGGAATCCTCCCTGTAGAGGTCAGTCAGGGTGGTACCGTGTGCCATGGATGAAGAGGGGTTGGGGGTATGGAGCTTCGTGGGGGCACAGATAGCCAGGTCCTGTGTCATTAGGGGCTAGAGAAGTAAGAGGCTTTAGCAAGCACAGAGAGAGTAGTAGCCCTTAGGGAGTCTGTTGGTGAATATTCCAGATTGCCAGTGCTGGAAAGGCAGAGGCAGGGCCCTCTGGAAAGGCAGTGGTTTCCCTCATACCTGGTATGGCAGGGCAGCCTGGGGGAGTTTCTAGAATAGGGGAGTCTTTCACCCAAAAATAAGGGGCCTGTTTGGAGGAACAGGTCCTGGGGTGCCGGTACGTAGAGGTCCGGCCAGGTCGCAGGCCAAAGAAATGGCAGACCTTGGAGGCTTGCCCTGTGCTGGAGCTTAATTCAAGCCCAGGAGTTGAAGAAGGGATGTGGGCCCAGCAGGGACCCTGAGAAAGTAAGTAACAGCAAAATCCCCAGAGTGAGTTGGGGCCATGATGTATTGAGGCAGAGCTGAGTGATCGCAGCAGAGTTGGCTTTGGCCCTAGGAATAGTGCCAGCATCTGAAGGTGGGTTGGGGCCTTGGTCATCAGGAAAATTCTTGGATGCCCTTGTGGCTTGGGCCAGCGCCCAAGGGTCCAGGTGGAGAAAGCCACTTGCCTTCCCGCACTAGAGTAAAGGAGGGGGGAGAGTTACATTTCAAGAACACAAAGCTGTGTTCATGTGAAAGCACAAGCAAGTGGTAATATACTTATCTAACAGTTTATGCTGATCAATAGATGCTGCTGAAAAAAAAGATGTATTTGGGTGCACTGGGGATTTATAAGAACCTTGCAAGTTTTCTGCATTTCTAGGTAGCTTTTTCTGCAATTTTCCACTAAGCCTGCCTATCAGCAAATGTCCTACCACCAACAGTTTTCAGAGGATATCTTGGAACTAAGAGTTTTTGGTTTTCAGATCTGAGATATCTTGCACAGCAGTATTCATTGAACAAATCTGAGAGGTATTTTGGGGTGGCAATCATGAAGACATTCATATGTTAATAAAAGTAATTTAAAATAAATCCAAAGCTTAAGTGGCAGCCAATGAAGATCTCTGAGGAAAGGGGTGATATGGTCTTAAACTGAAGAGTCTGAAACCAATCTAGCTGCTGCATTTAACACTTACTGCAATTTAGTCTGTTTACAATTTGGGAAACCTGACAAAAACATTGCAGAAATCCAATCAGAGATATAACAGAAGCATTTACAACCATCTTCAGCTAGACCAAATTTATACATTTCTTTAACTGAGAGATTTTCATGCAGTGAAAGAAACATTTAAAAGATAGAGTGCTGCATATAAGAACTCAAGCAAATCTCTGGGCAAATTTGTGTGTCAAAATTAACCTAATGGGCTCAGGGTGGCATACTGGAACATGTACTAAGCAAAGTTTGCTTACAAGCAATGTTTCTATTAACCTCCTTGTAAGCAGAGTGCAATGAGAGTGCAAACAGCAGGCAAAGCCCTCTGTAGGTTTATACAGCTGCAGAAATGAATGGCATTTCATGCACACACAGGAGTAAGCAATATTTTGTATGGTGAATATGTGTTTGTTCCTGAGACCCAGTTCCTGTATTGGAACATGTGAATTACTTCATTTTTTATGCAAGGGGCTAACACTTCATTACCATCTGATTATCTGGCCATTTCTATGTCATGATCAAGGTACTGCTCTTGGAGTGACTGGAGGCTGAATGCTCAATAGTACAGACTAAGATTGCCTACTGTGAATGGGTACCTTGTCGTTCTGCAACACACTGTTGTCCTCAATTGAACAGGGATGTAGGAATTGTTGAGAAGTGGGCATATACTACAGTTAAGGGCAGGGGTGTAGCCAGGCATTTCAGATTTGTACACCAACTTGCCACACTGCTACCCCCTCTCCCACTGTTGTTCATGCATGCCCCTTCACAACTTGAGTCCAAGGTTCCTGGTTCTACTCAGATGATTCCCACACTAGACTTGCTGCCTGTCTGCGCTGCTAGTGTGGTGCTCACTGCTCACTGGTAAACGCCACTGACTGCACCACGAGTCCAAGACCACAGCAGAAATTTCTTCTTTCTCCCCTGCAGGTAGGCAGATTTGCTCCACTTGCCATGCCACATGATGTCTTCATTCTTTTCTCTGGCTCTGAGTCTGTTTTCCGTCTGCTGCTTCTCAGTTCTTCTGCTGCGTCTCTCACTCCCAGTACAACTGAACTAATAGTATGGTTTCTAACTTTGCTGGGGTATTTAAACTCACTGCCCCAGACTTGCCACACCCCTACCAGATGCCGCAGCCAATCACTATGCAGGTGGACCATGTGGACCTAATTGAGACTTTCAGCTTAAACATCCGCGGTTCACTTTGCCAAACCCCCCACCCCAAAACAAAGCTGAAAGAGAAAAGAAAAAGCCTGTGAAGCCAAACAAAGTAATTTAAATGCAATAAACTTGAGAGGGCAGAGCAATGCTGGCCAGTTTGTTTGCTACCCCCTGCTTCTAAACTCGGTACACCATGGCTTACTTGGAGTATCAGTAGCTATGCCCTTGGTTAAGGGCTTAGCAAAAGTACACTGCTGTGCTTACTTGCATCAGTATCCATGGGGAATGTGCACAGTATAACATATACATTTTTGTTTATGATTCTTTTCACCTGGGACAACCAAGAAAACAGAATACTGTTACAGCCCCATATCCCTGGATGCATTGTTAGGGAACAACTGTAATAGGCAGTGTCATCTATTGAATAAGTAACATACATGTAAATAGTGAGCTTACATATTTGCTCTATGCAACAACCCATATGCTGTTGTTCACATCTGGTGATCTCCCAGTGCTACAGTCCAGGTACCTGCTTGAATGTTTAGCAAAAGGGACACACATGAAGTATATTTTGAGCATATTTCTGGAGTGTGTCCCTCTGGACTGCTTGGCCGCAGCTAACATGCCTGCTGATTGCTGGCTCATGAACTGGAATGTGTTGATATATTACCTCACCACTCTGAACCATACTTTGGTGGGTATAGTGCCCCGAAAATTGAATTGTTCTGCCTATGGCCTGACTTGGTTGCGGTACTCTGAACTGCGTTTGCCTAAACAAACTTTTTCTTGAACTGAACTGTCTTACCTGAGAATTGAACTGGTTGTCTTATATGTTCTACCACTGTGAACTGAACTGTTGTTCCTAAGAACTGTACTGTTGCCTTTAAAACCCAACCTAGGGTGTATGTCCCTATAGCCACCTGGGCCAGTTTGAGGTTAATTGTTCAGCATCTTCACTCTTCCTGCTTCTGCCATCAACACCTTGCCAGAGTCAATGCGCCTGACAACTTCATCTTCCAGCTTCATTCTCGGTCTCCAGTGACCTGTCTACTCCCACGTCCCACCCAGCCAGTCGATGCCTTTGGAGCTCCACCATCCAGCACTTGAGTTACAAAACCTACCCTAAGGGCACAGCAGAAGATGCCAATGCCTGAAGTAGCCAGAATAGTGATAGCCACTATCTCTGTGTAGTCAGCCTAGGAGCCAACTTGGCTCAGTGGTAGTGAGGTTCCCCCCACAGTATTGTGGATAGGGAGTTGCCACATTGTTATTTTGTTTTCTTTTTGGTGGCCTTAGTTATCCCTTTATCAAATGGGCAGCAGGCCTTCAGTAACCTTGCCAGGAGCTATCTTCAGTGGCAAATAATCCTTTTCAGGGTTGTCCTTCTTCCTGGTTTCTTCATCACCTGCATTGTTGAAAGCTCCTCAGCAACTTTGGCCTACAGCAATGACCAACCTTCTTCATCTTCTTTATCCCTTTTGTTTCTCCAGCATCAGCATCATTGGAAGTTCCCCAGATCTTCAGCTACATATGACGACCATCATTCTTTAATTTCTTCTGCTGGCCAACGAGACTAATCAGTCAACCAGGTACCTTGCTGGACCCAAGGCTTCAGCTTGAGTAGACTTATCTATTCTTTTATACTGAACAGATTATTTTATTACCTTAAACTGTTAAATTCCTAGTTGTTCCTAGCAGGACATTCAGTTATTTTATTTTGCTCAGATTATTAGTAAATATAAGGTCTGCAGACATGGTACTGTAGGTGGCCCCTATAGCGTAAAAGCATTTTAGTAACTGTTGAAAGAAATGATTGTTGTTTCTGGTGTGACACAAGTGACTGTATAAGTAAAGTCTTTTATTGAATCTGGAAGGTCATCTGGTTAGAGATAACAAGGAAGAAGAAAGAGGGAAAAGAGTTCCAGAGACCTGGTGTAGGAGATAAGACAGAGTAAAAGTGACACAGGGAGAAGGATCAGAGAAGAGAGCATGAGAACAGAAAAGTGAAAGGCCAGAAGCCCAAAGGTCTCAACAGCAGGAGGATGTAGATGGAGTGGTGGGGGTATACCCTCATGGAATTCACCTGAGGTTTGTCAGGACCCACCCCTGGAGCCGTGAGGGTGGTAAGGAGAAATCCTCCACATGCAACTAGCTCTTAAGATCACTCTGACTTCAGGCATTATACAACTATGCCAAACATGGCTTGCCAAGATATATGTCTGTACCCTAGGATGTCTTAAGTAAGTTAACCAAAAAGTAAGCAGGAGCAAGGAAGCCTGGGGAGAGTTAATAAGTTAATATTGCACCACCTTTCAACATCGCACAGTACCGCTGCCATCCTAATCCAGGAAAACAGTGACATCAAGACAGACATGGACAAAGGCTTGCTTACTGCAGTAGTTTCCATTCATCAGCCCAACACCTTTGATTTCATTGCCCATCAATCAATCAGTCAATCAAACAGTCAATCAATTATTCAAACTTTATTTAACCAGGCATAACACCGTTGAGCAAGCTCATTTTCAAAGTGGTCCTGGGCATAAGAAAACAAAACATGAAGGGGGAGGCAGTTACAAAATAAGTATATACAGTGTAAATAAATACATACAAGGAACTGTAACAGGCCTATACCGGGAGAGATTAGCACAAGTATCTAATGACTACAGTACAATGAACAAGCATACATAAAATAAGTCTTGATTAGGATAGCTCAATCCTAGTCACCCACCAGAGTAAGTAGCCCGGTGAGTCTTCTAGAGATGAGACTTGGTAAGAAGAGGAGTGGAGAAGAGGGATGCTGAGTGGGGGGTGAGGGGGAGGATGGTGGGGGTGACCATGGGGGATAGAGGATGCAATATAGTGAATTGGCCGATGAGGAGGGGAAGGTGGGGTCCCTGAGATTCTTAAGGGTCACGGGTGCAATGAAGTCAAGCAGCATACCCTCCACTGTGACAAATTAAGCTGGCCTCTCTCCACATATGCCTCTACCTATTATTCATTTATTCATTTATTTCATTTTGTTGAGTGGGTAGACCCACTGGGCCCAAATGGTCCCTTTTTATGGGGCTACTCAGGATTGGTTACATAGATTCCTGTAGGGTACAGGACATATCAATGATACATTTTGATGATACAAAGCAATTTTTAGAAACAAACACAGTATTTCCAGACAGTTACAGAAATTCTGGAAGACTTACACTTTGGAGTAACATACTTATGCTTTTTGTACATAAGTTCATTTAGACAGGAGGAGGCTACCAACATTGACAGTGTGTTAATTACAAGTTATTGTGGTTACAGGTAACAGACATCAGGCCATGTTGTCCATTTTCATATTAATTAGCTTCTGCTATTGTGCCTTTTATGCTGGAGCGTTGCCCTAGTGGACAGGATAAGTTACTAGGGGGCTAAGTTGCTTGGATTGTCCTTGGCACATGCATGTTTTTTTTGCCAGCAGTTACGATTGGAGCCCTTTTCTAAAGGAAAATAGTGTGCCGCCATTGTGCAGTTGGTCAGGGAGATTGTTCCAGAGGATCAGGGCAGCATGGTAGATGGATTTATTTCTTGCTGTCATCCTCATCCTGGAAATCTCTGTGAGCCTTTATAAGGATGTGCATAACATCCTACTTGGGTGCTTGGGGACCAGCAGCTCAGCAAGGCCCATCAGGAGGGGACCATTTATTAGTTTTGTAGGCGGTGCACAGGACAGGGCATTGGAGACATTGGGGTAGGGATGGCCAGTTTAGGGAGTCAAGTACCTCGCAGTGGTGGTGCCTCCAGTGGGATTTGGATGTAGGTCAAGCAACCTTGTTGTAGAGTATTTGCATCCTGCCCAGTTCTTTCCCAGTAAATGACTGTATGACTGGGGCAGCATAGGTAAGCTTGTGTAGGAGGATGCTGTTTGCATTTGCTACCCTGGTTTCCAGGAAGAGTTGCGAATTCATCCTATAAAGTAGACCTAGCATTTGGTGTATTGCTCCTGTGATATGGTCCACATGGCATCTGAAGGTGAGGCCTTGATCAGGAATGAGGCCCAGGTACCTGAAGGAGCTCACAAGTTCTATGGCCGTACCCGATGAGGATTGTAGGGGGAGCAATAGAGTTCTGTCCGAGCCTAGGGTTCTAGGTCTGTACAGCATGGCTTTTGTCTTTTTATCATTTAAGCAGCAGCCTATTAGCCAGCAGTCACCTTTCTAGGGTTGTGAAGTCCTCCTTCAGCTAAGGCCCAAGGGCTGGTATGCTGCCCATGGTTCTATACAGCACTATACCTGCAGGCAGCAATTTGTTAAATTTGGTGGTGCCTCCTCCAGTCTAGTCCCAGTCAACCAAAGTGCTCCCCAAGGCTCTATCCTTGGGCCGCTTCTCTTCATTTTCATCCGCAAACTGCCATCAGTGTCTGCCACATGCTCAACTATTGTGTATGCTGATAATTTTGCCCTATACCATAGCTCCACCACCAGTCCCTCCTAAATATTCAACTCAGACTTGAATTCTCTCACATTCATACCTGGTTTGTTAACAACAAAGTAGTTTTCAATTCCTTCAAAACCTAAGTCATGCTCTTGGGTTGAAAGCAAATAGATTCACAAGCCATAACCCCCTGTCTAGTTAGTGTTCTGATAACTCACACCTCTCCCTCATCAATCAATCAAAATATTTATTTAGTCTCATGGAGGAGAGCAACTAGTTTGGCATCACCTGTGACTCTTCCCTTGACTTCTCCACTCACACATCTACCATCTGCAAATCTATTAATTCAAGGCTATTCTTGGCCTACCATCTCCACTACTTCCTCATTCCTAAAGCAAAGCTCACCATATCCCAAAGTGTTCTTCTCCCCTGTCTTCAATATACAGTACTTCACTTGTTTACTCAAATGCCCCCTAAAACACATCCCCAGAAATGGGATGTGACCTACAATAATATTTGCCAGGTTACTCTGCCCACTTCCCTAATTAATCACTTCAGAATTTATTCTTCCCTGGGTTGGCTGTTCCCCTTTGCCTCTTGCTCCTACACGCTGGGCTGCTTTATCTTCAAATTACTCAGGTCAGCCTCCTCTACCCGTATCTTTCTGATACAAAACATTTATTCATCCTATTCACTCAGATCCATCAATACTACCGCCCTCGCCATCATTAAATGTGCAGCCAGAATGTGTGCTCAGGCCTTTTCTTCTTTTTTCACCTAGGCTGTGGAACACCTTACCACCCAGTACGCACCTCACCTACTCCGTTATGCTTTGAAAGTTCTCTGAGAAAACATCTCCTTGTTCTGTCTTTAATTGCTCCTAACCCATACCATTTCCCCTATGACAACCAGGATCTACCCCCTCAATGTCACCAATATGTCACTGTATGTTGTAGGCAAATTACCCAAATTCTAATCATTAATTATATTCAAGACTAAATTGTTTTGCATCGACCATACCATTTGCTTATCTGCTTTACCTACTGATACTTTTTTTGTTCTTGCTATAGTTCAGCATTCAGTTACATTGTATTTAGTTTTGTTCATTAGTTATACATCATTTGTTTCTAGTTTGTCTCGCATCAACTGTTGTGTTCATTTAACTGCTTTACCTGTGTTGTTCTTGCTGTGTTTTTGATGTTTTCCATATTGCAATTGTTATTGTTCATTGATTAACGCATGCATTTGTACCTGTAAATAGTGGCATTATTATCAGCTAATGTAAAGAATTTATGGTCACTAGAAACATAGAAACATAGAAGTTGACGGCAGATAAGGACCGCAAGGCCCTTCCAGTCTGCCCATTTCTTTTTTTACCTTATAAATGTGCCATCGGCCTTTGCTCTGTCAGTGGCCTATCTATTCATAGTCATTTGTATTGCTCCCTTATGCCTATCCCATGCCTGTTTGAAGCCCTGCACTGTATTCATAGCCATCACTTCTTGTGGTAGGCCATTCCATGAATCCACCACCCTTTCTGTGAAAAATGTTGCACATAAACTCATATGCCAACATAAAATGTTGGTTTAGGAATAGCTCACGTCAAAAAAGATACTGCTGTGTAGCTACATAAATGGTATTAGTAGACATAATGTAAAATAACCTAGATAGAATTGAATTAAGATCTTAGGAACGTCATAAAATGTGAAACAATGAGAATTGTTCAAGTATTTTTGGTATTTGTGTACTCTATGTTTTTGTGTGTATGTTTAGTATTATATCTTCTTTTACCCAGTTTTATATTATTTTAAGATTATGAAATGTGTAATTGATTCACTGCATGTACTTATGTAAACCTTTTGTATGACTTTGTATGGGACCTTATAGAAAATGAGCTTTGCTCAATCAAGTTTATCCTTTCTTCATACGAAATTCGATGAATAAAAATATTTTACTACTACTATTACATTATTGTCTTTGACCACGTAATATTGTCTGACTATTTTCAGTTAGCGATAATTTATTCTGCATGTAATCACATTGCTTTGCTTCTAGTAATGGAAACTTGTTCACGTCAGCAGTATTGCCAAGGGAGGGGGGGGTCTTCAGGTGTTGAACAGTAAATTATAAGCACTGGGGCATGTGGTGAATACATGAAGATTAAACAGGAACAGAAAAAAAAAAATGAAATGTTGAGGAAAAAAAGGTAAAGTAACTGAACTTAAGATAAGGGACAGGAGTTTCCTGGAAACAGACCCGCCAGAAAATGAAACACATTTTCAGTCATACAGTACAGTCCACTATATACTGTCATGTCTATGACTGACTTTTGTAATACCCAGTGAGTTGCATGATTGCTGTTGGAGCCAGCACAAGCAATGCAAAAACTGCTGCCTAAGATCTGCGACACAACTTTGCACTGTGTTATGACATAGTTGCAGATACAGTCGAGTTAAGTCACAAACCATTTCATGAATGCTACTCTAGGGCTGCCTAAGTGATGGAAACCACACATTGTGAGTTGGTAGTTCATTACTAATTAAAAAAGAAACATGCAACATAAAATACTTTGGCATAGGAGTTTAACATACTGTAAATTATCATACACTGGTCAACTCAAAACCTTCACAAGTATTAATTTTTTCCATCAGTCTCATGAGGTAAAAACACTAGGGCCACCCCTCATTGTTCACTTAAGGTATGTGAGATTGACATTAATCAATGCTGCTCCCTGGGCTTCTATTTCTGTTGTATTATACTAGGGATGGGCTACCCCTCGGGTAGTTGAGGCGGGTAGGTCGGGTATCAGTGGTTATTAGTTGGGTAGGGTAGTATGGGTAGTTCACTACCCTACCCAACCTAACAGTGTACTTCATGGGTCGAGTACTGTGGACATGGGTAATGAGGCGAGTCATGGGATTTTATTTTTAAAACAGGCATTAGAGGCAGACTGTGGGATCCTGGGACTCATACGAGGTTGGAAACAAGCATGAAAGGGCATCCTGTGGAGTCCTGACAGCTGAGAGGAGCACAACACCAGCCTGACAATCTGATTGGTCAGTGCTGGTGTCTATGCTCCGTATCTGCTGTGTGAGCACACAGATAGCAGCAGACTTTCTCAGGAGAGGGAGGAATTGGTGCTTGCTCTGTTGCTGTGGCTGCCACAGTGAAAAGGAAAAAGTTGACTTAAAAAAAAACACAAAGCATAGGTTTACTGCACAAAGGAGCAAGGGATGGGGACTGAAGGGGGAATAATCAGGGGATCCAGTGTGGTGCTAGGGAGAGAAGGAGAAGGGGAAGGGAAGGTTCTCATTGCTCTCCTGTCAATAGCTGTTATACACTACTAGGTGTCTGCCCTGTTTTTGACGTAGTAGCTAGTGTGTCTCATCTCTGCAGTATAGAAAGCCATTTTTAGGCTGTATTATACACTGTCTGTTAGGTGCCCCAAGCCCTGTCTGTGATATACTGTAGCTAATCTGTGTCTTTCTGCAGCATAGTGAAAGTCATTTAGGCTGTATCACACACTGTCCCTAAGATGCCCTGAGCCCTTTAGCTACTCTGTGTGTCTCTGCAGCAGGGCTTAAGTTAAGTCCACTGTGGGAGTATTTCACTTCCATAAATAAAGCAAAATCTTCCAAAATAAAGGGGGAGGAAGTCAGTTACTTCCAAATGTAAAAAGTGAAATTGAATGACTTCTACAAGTGAAGTCACAGAAGCCAAGAAATGGCTGATTTTTCTAAAAGAAATTATATTTTACCACTAATGCTTATAGTAACATCATAAATTGATCCATCATAGAATACTGGCTTCCAAATTGTGGGATCTGGGAAGTATGGGAAGTATTCTGGCTTCTAAAAAACTGGAATGACTTCCAGATTTTGACTCACAGAAGTATAAAACTTCCACTAAAATAAATTAACAGAACCTTTGCACTGCAGTATAAAGAAAGCCATTTGTTACACCTTGCATGTTAGGTGCATTCATGTGCCCTGTCTGTGACACAGAGTATAGCTACTCTGTGTGTCTCTGCATTATAGTGAAAGCCATTTAGGCTGTGTTAAACACTGTATGTTAGGTGCCCCGAACCCTGTCTGTGACATAGCAACTCTGTGTCTGCAGTATAGTGAAAGCCATTTGGGCAGTATTACACACTGTCTCCTAAATGTCCTGAGCCCTATCTGTGACATAGCTACTCTGTGTATCTCTGCAGTAGAGCAAACACCAATTCCTCCCTCTTGAAGAACGTACTGTAACAACAATAATAACAATAACATCAGCCGGACTGGTATTAAATGTCTTCCTGAACCAAAAAAGCATGTTACCAATGAAATTATACTAGAGTTTCAAAAAGAGCTGACAAGAGTTACACATAGAGGTACTGAATGTTTTATCACATGTGCCAGGAGACTTCCAGCTGCTGAGGCAACATGCAAGGAGGGGGAGGCATCCTCCTCAAATATAACCTCAGATGCTGAGGGAGTAAATGCTGATAAACTTGCTGGATATATTGGGGAGTGCGAATGGGACAGCCCAGGCTATGTCTCTCCAGATGATGACTGCACTTCTAGTTCTTCTGAATCTTGTGGCAATGAAGTTGGCACTAGTTTTGAGGGGGTTGGAGAGGATGCCACTGTAGGGCATGAAAGACAGGTGCAGAAAAAAAATCATATGCTAAACGTAAGAATAAGATGATCAGGAATGAGAAAAATTCATGTGAACAAGGAAATGGCATTATAGGGTTTCCTCCAGGTCCCTTGACTGTTCACAAAATAGTGCCAGGTACCATATAACAAAGCATAAAGGGTAAATATTTAGTGTGGAATTTATTTTATATTGACCCTGCAGATAACTCTCGAGTTGTATGCAGTCTGTGCAAAAAAAGTGTCAGTCATTGTGGAGAAGTGGGACATTTTGAAACATCAGTAATGATGTGACATGCAAAGGCAAAACACCCAATTGAATAGGGCAGGGCAACAGACAGTGTGGTTGATAGGGGGGGTACTGAAGGTGGTCGTGACGATAGTGACAATGAACTGGAAGCAGGAACTGACATTGAATCACTTGACGTGTCCTTGCAGTCTTGGCAGACAAACATAGATTGTTTTCTTCTGACACAATCAAGTACTGCAAAATCTCACAGTAGTACTCGACCTGAAAAATATGTGAAAAGTACAATCTCCCCCAAATTAAAAATATCTCATAATCCTCGTCAACTAACATTAAAATAAAGTGCTGCAAGGACATCAAAATTTACCAGCAAGCATCCAACATGCCAGATGTTAAATAGAGCAATTGCAGAGCTGTTGGTCGATTGTCAGCTCCCTTTTGTTTTTGTTGCCCAGAAAGGTTTCCTCAAGTACATGAACCATACTGAATCACAGTACACCATTTCCTCTCAAACCAAATTCTCAAAAAAGGCTGTTCCCAGCGTGTACAGTTGATTGGTCACCAGACAAAATGCTGCTGTCAAAATAATGTGGACATTTCATCACAGGGACAAATAAAAGCTGTACATTTGGTCATCGACATAACTCGTAGATAGGTGAAGAAGTCATTGTAAAAAAATATAACTGGACAGATAGTCGCAGCATAGTGTTTCCCCCCAATTGTGCTAAGGTGGTACTGAGATGTAGGTGCTAGGGGAAGGTTAGTCATATCACTGTATGAATCCAAATCAGTCAATAACCCCTGCACATTAACACATTACCAGACCATGTTATGTCCACCTCTCTCGCTGCAAAGCTACAATCATTCCAGCTCTTCTTGGCTCCAGTTCACCAGTACTGACATTCAGATGTGTGCATATATATGTGTGTGTGTGTGTGTGTGTGTGTGTGTGTGCCAGAGACTGAAATGGAGTAAAATGCGGCCGGGGAAAAAGTAAATCCAGATAAAACAAATAAAATCAGGTTTAGGAAATTAAGAAGGTGGAAGCCTCCCAATGTTTGGTGGTGCAGATATTGAGGTTGTGGATATAGTCAAATTGCTGGGCATAATTTTACAGTAAGATGTTGGCAGTCCATGCCTCCTGCCTAGATGAAGTCTGGTGATGGTTGAGGGAGCTGCAGACATCAATTGGCAATTAAATTAATTGAAAGCTGCCGTTGAGGATCTTAAAGCAAATCAGACAATCAGGAAAGTAGGTTAAGAACAGCAGCAAGTTTGATGTTAATATTGTTGCCATACATCAGCAGACAGAATGTTACGGGTATCTGGTTGGGATGGCTGCATTGTGCCCACTACCTGTTGTACCAGTGACAAGATTACATTTTCGATGAGATCTGTGCTACAGTTTGACTGCAACAAATTCTACCACAACAAAAACACCGTATTCTGTTCCCAGTTGTATGATTTGGTGTGTACTGCAGTCATTAAGCAATTGAAACTCTCTGAGGTGAAGCAAGTTCACATAACCACAGATTATGAACCAGCAACAAAACAATTGACTACATACAGCGCATTGGGCAAGTTTTCAATCAGAATGTAATCATTCCTGCTCTACCATAAGTAGTAGGAAGCAGGCTGTATTATGTGTCACCACTTTTGAAGAAAACAGAAACACAGAATTTGACAGCAGATAAGGATGGCGTGGCCCACCTAGTCTACCCATTTCCCTATCTGTTTCATATATAAATGTAGTAGTATTACAAACTTTATTGATTGACTAAAAAATCTTTACAATTACTAAAACATTCACAATACACTTTAACACATACAGATTTAAAATTCATAAAACCATCTAAACCAAATCATATAAAGTGCCATTTGGGAGTAAGCTAGTATAGCTAATATAGCTAATCAACAGCTTTAATAATAGCTTATCTATAACAAACATTTCAGGAATATAATAAAATTGGACCTGAAAGGGAATACAACATCAGAGAAAGTATATGTCCGGATGTATTATATTACACAGCATCCATTAAATACTAGACTTCTCACTATGTTATTTATTATATTACATTAGCATCAATCCCTTTCATCATTTGTTGTTTTATATTACTTATCTGAAGAAAATACTTTGCCAGTCGATCTATTGAATAGTCATTCTCAGTACAAATAAATATTTCTGTCATTATATTTTTTAGCAAAATTGTTCCAATCATTCACCATGGGAGTAAGCCAATGTATTCTGGCATTTTTTGTACCACTTACAATCCCACATAACATGCTGTGGGCCTCTTTTTCTCCTGTAGCATAAAACCATTTCTGGGCAATAGGAGGAAGTTTATTAAATCTGGCTCTGAGTACATTACCCTCAAAATATTCAAATTTATATCTAGTAAACACCTTTCTCAGGGCTGGATCCACAAGCCTGTCTAGCTAATATATATAAAAAAATATGTTCCCAGATGCATAGAAAACTATGGTGAATACTTGGATTTTAAAATATTTTCCATGTCTTTTTCAATTCAACAATTTTCTGTTTTCTTTTTAATATAATCTTTATATTTCCAACTCAATGTAATGTTGTTGTTTACATACTTGATTAATATTGCCAAGTCATACTTCCCCAGAACTTTACTGATTTTACTAAACCAACTCATCACCTTGCATTTATTTTCTTTCCAATTCTTTTTTTCCTCCAAAACATCTATAAGGAAGTCTATCCTGAGACCTTCTTGTTACTTTCAACCAATAGTTAATTTGTCATCCATCATTGCCTGCATAGTTGGAAGAAGCAACTCAGAGTGAATATAAGAAGCTGAGTAAGCATGCCCTAGCTACAAGGTGGGTCCTAACAATCTATAAACTGGTTAATTTATCAGGATTTTTATAGTTCCAGATTCCTGCTCCATATAAGAGGTGGGAGAAAAATATAACCTTTACTGCCATTACTAGAGGCCTTACCGTGCAACCACCTTATAATGTATTAAATTTATTTAGACCCTTGGTGGTCTTGATTGCCTGCTCTATAAGATATTTCAAATGTTTAGACTATACCAAATTTGAGGTAGATTCCCAAATATGTATAACTATCTGTATTAATTAGCTTTTGGTTTCCAACATACAGAACCAGGTACCAGCTGTCTTTTTTTTTTTACCAAAGGTCACAGTCTAAGACTTGAATATTTACATTTAATTTTAGTACCATTATCATTGTATTTAATAAATCCATTCCTTTTGTACACTGCTTTTTGTTAATGCCAGTAAAATTATATCGTTGGCATCTGCCAACACTGGACATATGTGATTTTTAATTTTTGGGGAATATGCATTCAGTTTTTCAATCTCTCTCAATAAAACATCCCCATATAAACACAAACCTGTCAGTGCCAGGATGCAGCCCTGGCATACTCTTCTATTAATACTGAACTTTTCTGAAATTTCCCCTTTGATGCCCATTCTGAAACTAGCTCAGGTAGTACTATACAAATGACATATCATGCCTACCAGGGCTGAGTCAATACCCTGCTCCAGCATTATATCCAAGAGTGTTGCTCTATCAGTTGTGTCAAAGACAGATGAAAAATCCACAAAGGCCACATAGATTTCTTGTTTTCTTAATAACACATATTTCTTGGTTAAATGATAGAGTATAAAACAATTATCTTTTGTGAAGTACTTACTTCTGAATCCTGCCTGTAACTCAGAAATACCACCCGTTTTCTTAATTTGTATTTTTAATTTTTCTAGGATCACCTTAGAAAATGTTTTAAATTGATGTCCAATAGACTTATCAGCCTATACATAGTTGGGTCATCTACAGTACATTTCCCCTTTCTATGGATTGGGACTATAAGTGCTCCATGCCATGTATCTGGGAAGTAGCTCTCTTGTATGCATTTATTATAAAAAATTTCAAGCAGGCTTCTTCACCGATGTGAAGTACTAGCACTATATACCTCAGACATGATTCTATCTAGACCTGGCACCTTATTCAACTTTAAAGTTGTGATTGCTATATATATTTCTTGTCTAGTTATCCCTAATTTACTATAATCTATTAAGCCTAAACAAAAGTTATTATCCATTTTTTTGTCAAATAAGATATCAGTAAAATATATAATCCAGTTTTCCGTCAGTGATATAAACATCTGGAACATTCTTATATTAATTTAGTGTACATATATATATATGTTATGGTAGCACGGGTAGTGCTACCATAGTTAGGGTTGAGGAGCCATTTCTATGTTAAACCCTAAAACTTTGCACCTTAATAACTTTGCAGCTGTTTGACAGATTTGCCTGAAATTTAGAATACATGATCAAGAATCATCAACCTTGGGATCTACCAAGTTTTGTACCAGTCAGCTATACAGCTGCGGAGTTATTAAGCATGATCTGTGGCGCTCGTTTACGCTTTTTCTGGAATTCTACGGTCGCGCCTACAGGTCGAACGGTTTGTGAAACTGGCCCAAAATATTCAGGGGACATGCGGTCAGGGTCCCCAATGTGCCTTTTGAAGATTTCGTGAAAAAATATTAAATGGTTCAAAAGTTATTCAAAAAACAGTTTCCCATTATAAGTAAATGGGAAAAGTTAACAAAAAAGTTCGACAGTGTCACAAATGCATTTTTACTTTTGCAAATGGGCCTGTTACTTTCGCAAATCGGCCATTTTGTTTTCAGTTGGTGATCAGAGAAATGGTTGGCATTTAAATTTGGGACCCTCTAGCAACCTAATTCTTTTTGTATTCACCTAGTCAGACCCTGAGGATGCTTGCCATGTCTTTATTTTGTGTTAAAACACCCCAGAAATATGTTTTTCAAATTTCTGGAAAAAGTACTTTAAATTACTTTGTGCTCATGAAAGTGTCGAACTTTTCGGAAAGCTTTCCATAAGTGCGACAGTAGTTTTCCATCTGTGGGAAAGTGACAGCGATTCTTTGGCACTGCGCTGCAAAGAACCGTTGGGGGTTTTGGAGGGAACGGAGCCGACATCTCACAGATGTGCCTTTCAGTGTTGTATTGAAAAAATATTACATGACGGCAAAGTTACGGCACTCCAAAGTTGACATTTTTTCCCATAGGATAACATTGCGGCGCCCGACGCATTACAGAAATCCTTTGGCACCCTGCTGCAAAATAACGGTTTGGTCTTTTTTCCTGAAATTTGGAGGGAAGACAGCCAACAGCCAACAGATGTGTCTTTCAGTAATTTGGTGAAAAAATGTCACATGGCGGCAAAGATTCTGACACTCAAAGTTGGCGGTTTTCCCCATAGGATAACATTGCAGGCAGGCATTACAGAAATCCTTCGGATCCCTGCTGTAAAATAACAGTTTGGTCTTTTTTCATGAAATTTGGAGGGAAGACAGCCAACAGCCCACAGATGTGCCTATCAGTGGCTTGGTGAAAAAACATTACAGGGAGGCAAAGTTATGGCGCTCCGAACTTTTCTTTTTTTCCCCATAGGATAACATTATGGCATTCGCCGCACCTTTCAGGGCTGTATCTCGGAAACGGTGCGAGATATGGACTTTTCGTCGGAAAATTTCTTAGCTCTCTACTGGGGCTAAGATTCAAATTAGCCAGGACAGTTGTAAATAATATGACTTTTAAATTTTTTTTCTATGTCATATGGTTCCCGAGATATATTGTATTTAGTATTCCAAGATCTCATTTTCTGCGCCGATACTCATTATTATGCATACATTATTTGTACTCACTGTCTTTCTCTATGCAGGTTTTGGGGAAAACCAGCCTGTGCGCTTACATTACTGTTACTGTTGCCCTTTCCGCTTGCGGTTCCGTACCCGTTTCACTTACTGTTGACATCTGCGCCACCATGTGCGTTATCCTTTATGCTTTCATTTGCACTTTATGCTTCTGTTATTTTTGCCATTTCTGTCTACAGTACTGTTTATCTTTCTGTTTCGCTTACATCACCATGCCCATTGACATTTCTGTTTGCAGGCACCATGTTACTATGTGACAAAACATCACGTGGCAGACCATTCCCATCTACGCCACCATGTGCATTACCCTTTCTGTTCTCATTCATGCTTGTGTTACCATGTGCGCCACTGTTAGCATTTCTGTTTGCATTGCTGTCCCTGTTAGTATGCCACAAGACATCATGTGGTGAAGGGCCCCGCGCTCCCGCCACCGCATTACATTCACTATTTCTCGTTATTCTCAAAAAGAAGGGAAATTAGAAGCAAAAAACTCTGTTTAATGCATTAGTTAGGGTTGTTCCACAGTGACAAACGTGAAGAAATTCGCTGTTAGGGTTGAAAACCCCCCTTGCACCCCCCCAGCCACCCCCCCAACCGGCATTGGGGTGCATTAGATCGTGGATCCAACTCACCCCATTCTCCTATACTTCTGCTGCTTTACACATGTCATGGGGTGAGAGTTAGGGCTGATGATCCCAATGCACACCCCAATGCCACCACGCGCATCATCCTTGCGTTTCATTTGCGCTTGCTTATGTTACTTTTTGCCATTTGTGTGTACCGTCTGTTTCTCTTTCTGTTTCACTTTGCGTCACCATGCCCATTGACATTTCCATTTACAGGCACCATGTTACTATGTGACAAGACATCACGTGGCACACCATTCCCGTCTACGCCACCGTGTTCGTTGCCCTTTCTGTTCTCATTCGCGCTTTCGTTACCTTGTGCGCCACTGTTAGCGCTTCTGTTTGCGTTGCTCTTCCTGTTACTATGCCACAAGACATCATGTGGTGGGAGTGCGTGGCCCAAAGCACCCCGCACTCCCGCTGCTGCATTACGTGTCGGGAGCGCGGGGCCCTATGTGCGTTATCCTTTGCGTTTTCATTTGCGCTTACGTTTGTTATATTTTGCCATTTGTGTCTACAGTACTGTTTCTCTTTCTGTTTCACTTTGTGTCACCATGCCCATTGACATTTCCGTTTGCAGGTACCATGTTACTATGTGACAACACATCACGTGGCAGGCTGTTCCCATCTATGCCACTTTGTGCATTGCCCTTTCTGTTGTCATTTGCGCTTGCGTTACCATGTGCGCCACTGTTAGCATTTCTGTTTGCGTTGCTGCACCTGTTACTATGCCACAAGACATCATGTGGCGGGAGCGCGGAGCCCTTTGGGCCCCACGCTCCTGCCACCGCATTACATTCACTATTTCTCATTATCATTCTCAAAAAGAAGGGAAATTAGAGGCAAAAAAACTCTGTTTAATGCATTAGTTAGGGTTGTTCCACAGCGACAAAAGTGAGGAAATTCGCTGTTAGGGTTGAAAACCCTAACTTTGAATTCACCCCCCCCAGCACCACACACACACAGACACACACACACACATTCAAGTATGGTGGAGGACCAAGTCAACACAACCAATGACAGACATCCAGCAGCAGGTGACAGAAATAAACAATTGTCTAAATGTACTCGAGACATCCCCACCCACCTGACCAGGTACTGCATGCTCAGTGGAGATCAACAGAAAACTGAGCCATGTACACCAAACGTACACATCCCTGATTGCAGCTGCACACAATGTACCACACTTAGTAGTTGCATGGCCTTACCTACCGATGCCCCACACCAGACAACACCACTTGTGGTGGGCCACTTGAGCAATAGAGTTCAGCAAAATCAAGGAGTTGTACAGGTATAATATCTCTGATTATAACAAGTGATTGAGAAATGCAGCTTTCTAATTGACTGTAAACATTGTAACAGCCTTATGTTTAGTTTTTATTAACATACATGTAGAGCCTAACCATATGATGAACATGGTTTAATGTTGTTTAAAAAACAGTTTTATTATGATAGCAATAAGCCACTCCCAGGTATTATGTTAATGGTCAGTTTATCACCGTCTAGCGACATGTGGCACTTGGCTATGCCTCATTCAACATTAAACCCCTACAGGGTGATTAACAGACCATTTAACATAACTGTTGGTCATGCCTTGTTGCTTAATTGTCTTTATGAGTAGATACTCTCCCTCTGCTAGGCACTGCAGCAGCTTTGCAACACAGTGTCCCACCCAGTTACACCATACACTGTCTAGTTACTGGACAATGGCTGTGAATATGAACTCATGAAGATGAACAGTGTAACTTGATCATTACAGTCATCGAAACCCTAGTGTGATTATAATTGACAGAGTCAGTGATAGAGGATAACCCCTGCTGTCCTAGTACACTTACCCCATTGTGAGTTAAATCAATACTAAAAGACATTCTGTTTATATCTACACCATACCTACTTGATTCCTGTTGTACCACAATTAACATAGTTATCACTTTGATAGCATCAGTGACAGAAGTGTGGCAAACCCAAACACTAGGCATACAGCCTGAGTATGAAACAACTGTTAAAAAAAATTACACTGTGTCCATAAGTGATAAGTGTTAATATGATCACTCATTGCAACAATAGTAAATGTATTACTATTTGAATAAGTTAGTCATCACAGATGCAATGAGATTGTCTCTATCAGGTACAACATACTCAGTAAGTGCCTACAGGAAAATCTATCCTATATACATCTCCGATACAGGTACATCATTGTTGGCTCAGTAGTGCTATGATATTTAGAAGTTGCATGGCCTGATCCATACAATTACAATGTTTCTTACAAAGAATACTTACTGCATCTTTAGTATTGAAACACAATGAAGGTCTATGTATGTATGTACATCAGCAGTACACCTTCATCAGTACGAATGCATGTGATACTGGCAGTACGAATTTCACAGCGTTGAACAGGCAATGCTTTTCCATACGTTTACATCAGCCTCTCTATGTTGAGTAAACCATTGCAGTAAATGTACTACTATGTAAATCACCTACTAAATGTATCGCTACTTTTATCTTGAGCATGCTAGTGTCTTGTAGTTAATTTATGTGCTTCTCTTAATTAATGTATACTCATAGTATTAAAACCTTTTACAACTGTCATCATGCACCTTCAGCATTTATATTGAATAATGGCACAGTACCAGTTGTGGCGTGGTGTGGGGCATCGGTAGGTAAGGCCATGCAACTACTAAGTGTGGTACGTTGTGTGCAGCTGCAATCAGGGATGTGTACATTTAGTGTACATGGCCTCAGTTTTGCTGTTGATCTCCACTGAGCATGCAGTACCTGGTCAGGTGGGTGGGGATGTGTCGTAGTACATTTAGACAATTGTTTGTTATTTCTGTCACCTGCTGCTGGATGTCTGTCATTGGTTGTGTTGACTTGGTCCTCCCCCATACTTGAATGTGTGTGTGTGTGTCTGTGTGTGTGTGGTGCTGGGGGGGGTGAATTTGTAGTTTGGGTTTTCAACCCTAACAGCGAATTTCCTCACTTTTGCCACTGTGGAACAACCCTAACTAATGCATTAAACAGAGTTTTTTGCCTCTAATATACATATATGCATACATATACATATTTAGGGTTATGAAGGCACTTCTATGTTAAAGTCAAAATGTTACGTGTTAATATCTTTGGACCCGTTCAACAGATTTTCCTGAAATTTGGTATGCGCGGTGGGGCATGGTAGATCTCTTAATTTGTCTAATTTTTTATTTTGTTGGACTGACAGTCTTTGGTCAACAAAACACTGAAAAATGCACATTTCGCCTGTTTTGGAGGCAGTTTTAGGGATTTTGTCCATGGCCCTGTGTGTCTATCATGTGGTGTGCCAGTCTGTGAGATGGCTCATCTGAAAGAGCATCAGTAGCCGAACATGCCACGTTTCATTTGGTGAAAAAATATTAAGTCATTCAAAAGTTATGGCACTTTTAAGCTTCCATTATAAGTCAATGGGAAAATTTATATGGTTGTTTTGCGAACAAAGAATGGGGTTTGGGCCATCTTGTCCCACTTGGTGGTCAAAGAATTTGCAGCCTCGCGGTAAAATAATCTTTGTCCCCGAGAATTCTTTGATTGCGAGGTCCACCATCTTGTTTTTTAAATTCTGTCAGAAAAAAAATCAAATATCTCAGCTCAGGGGTCACTCCTGAAGTAAAACCTGCATGGGTTTTACTCAGGGGCTTCAATCTATTGACCCATGACTTTGGTTTTACCCAAAATGGTCAAAAAATAGAGTTATAATGTTTTAAATTATTTGATCGTGACTCGCTAATGATCTTTGATCACGAGTCTGCAAATTCTTTGATCGCGATCTTGCATCGTGAGGTAAAAATACAATTTTCTCAGCTCAGGGGTGGCCTAGGAACACAAATGAGGGTGGGTTTTGCTCAGAGGGTTTCATTCTATCGAGACTTAGCAGTGGTTTCATGTAATTCTGTCTAAAACTCGAGTTTCACCATTTTTTATTCTTTGATCATGAGCCTGCAAAATCTTTGATCGTGAGATTCTTTGATCGCCATTTTTGATCGCGAGAGAGGGACAAGATGGACAGATTTTATAATGGAATAGATAGGCCAATTTTCACAATTTTTAAGTTTTAATATCTCGGAAATGGTTTGTTCTTTTTACTTGAAATTTGGATGGTGTTGAAGGCATGTCCTGTACATGTGAATTGCGGTGTTTACTTGTCAGAGAAAATATTTTTTGCAGAGATATTGCATGACACAATTTACATTTTGCAGACAGTGTTTTGCATTGTGGTGGTGTCTTGAAATTGATAGTGTGCCTAGCCTTAGTGTCATGGATGTACTTTTCAGTCGTTGTGTCTGTAAAATATCAACAGGTGCAGAATTCTGCAACTCCGACGAATGAAAATCTCAAACTTTAATATGTTATATCTCAGACATGGTTTGGTCTTTTACATTGAAATGTGGAGGTTGTTGATGGTAGAGACATGTTTACAAGTTGGTGGGAGCACAGGGCCCAAAGGGCCTACGCTCCCACCAACTTCTGCAAGTTCTTAGTTTTCTATTCTTTCTCAGAAAGTAAGGAAATTCTATGCAAAAAACTGTGTTAATGCATCATTTAGGGTTAAAGCACAAAAAGTCAGGAATGAAAAATCTTTAGGGTTGCCCCTCTCCCATGAACCCACCAATCATCCCAAGATTGACAGATGACAGGGTGTGTCATTGGGGTTGTGAGGTCTAAATGTTGCCCCATTCTTGTTCACTGTTGCTTCTTAATATGATTACACAAGGAATGGGGCAACATTTAGGCCTCACAATCCCAGTGACATACCCCATCATCTGTGAATCTTGGGATGATTGGCGAGTCCACGAGGGGGGGAGGGGCAAACCTAAAGATTTTTCATTTCCTGACTTTTTGTGCTTTAACCCTAAATGATGCATTAGCACAGTGTTTTGCATAGAATATATATAAACACAGTGCTGTGAATATTTTGCAGGAGCTGCAAAATCATTTCCGGAAATGGCTTCTTACTCTGCATTATTTACATCAGGGTGCCAACATAGTCATGGTTGTTAGGGATGGCAACTACCAACACATATCATGTTTTGCACATTGTTTAAATCTTCTCAGCCATGGTTTCTTAAATGGAAAGAAAAATGTTGAAAACCTGTTAGGTCTTGCTAGGAAAATACGTGAGCATTTCAGTCAGCCTAAAAACTCAAAAAATCCTGAAATGGCTGCAGAGGTCAAACAATTTACCCTTGCATACATTAAAAGTTCAAATCCACTGGAAATCAACATTTTACATGTTGGAAAGGCTTATTGAACAGAAAAAGGTTGCACATGACTACACTGTGCAGAATCAAATTGGTAGAGTAGACAACATGTTCAGTTCCATAGAAACATAGAAACATAGAAGTTGACGGCAGATAAGGACCGCAAGGCCCATCCAGTCTGCCCATTTCTTTTTCTACCTTATAAATGTGCCATCAGCCTTTGCTCTGTCAGTGGCCTATCTATTCATACTCATTTGTATTGCTCTCTTATGCCTATCCCATGCCTGTTTGAAGCCCTGCACTGTATTCATAGCCACCACTTCTTGAGGTAGGCCATTCCATGCATCCACCACCCTTTCTGTGAAAAAGAATTTCCTCACATTCCCCCTTAATCGGCCTGCCTCTAATCTCATGCTGTGTCCTCTTGTCCTGCTATTTTTCTTATATTTAAACATGTTAGACTCTTTCACCTTGTTAATGCCCTTAAGGTGTTTGAATGCCTCGATCATATCACCTCTCTCCCTCCTTTGCTCAAGGGTATACATGCTGGAATCTTTGATTACCCTATTGGAGCAATTTTAAAGCTGCCACACATGATGTCAGTGCAGACACTGCAACTCTGACTCAAATTCTTCCTCAAATTAGATTTTTTTTACATCTTCCTTGATGACATAAAGAAAGACTTTCAGTCAAAAGACAACACCACTGCTCTTATGCTGGCAGATGACTTCAGTCAAAGACTGTTGACTGATCAGAAAATAAATGTTGTGTTTAGGAATAACACTTATGTGTTGGCTACGTTGCTATATCCCCACTTCAACTGAAACATTGAAGCCAACCTTTCTTCGGAGGAAGACATTGAGTATTGGAGAGATCTGCTAACCAAATGCAACATTACCCTACAAACACTATTAAGTGATGTTCAGCAGTCAAACCCTGTTGAACCATCACAGTGCACTTGTGGCGCAGACAATAGCACATCTATCAGCTCTTCTCAGCAGTGTCATCAGCAAGGGAGAGGACATGTACAGCTACTTCTCTGGCATCCTATGTTCAGGGTCAGAAAGGCAAAGCACTTACGAGTTGCCTGCAACAACATGGACTGGTATACTGTAAAGAAAGTGTAGCAGGTTCATCTGCCAGACTGTTAACCATCTCACACAGCACAATGATCCTGGAGTACTTTGTGGACCATACTATGACCATACTGCCACGGGTATAATTTTTGGAAACAGCAGTAGGATCACTCATAGCAGCTGCACTACTCATACCTGCCGCAGCAATGTCCACCATGGGTTTAATTTTTTAAAACCACAGATGGCTCTCTATGAGCAGCTGCACCTCTTGTACCTATCTCAGCAATGTCCACCATTAATATAATGTTTGGAAACAGCAGCAGGCTCACTAAGACAGCCTGTGCTTCTCATACCTGCCTCAGCAATGCCCTCATAGGTATAATGGATTGGGGCACCTAACAGATAGTGTAATAGTCCCCCAAAACAGTCTTTCCATGATTTTTGTTATGGTCAGGGTTGGGTAATTGGCTAGTAGAATGTGTCAGGTAGTGACTACCCGACCCGACAATTCATTTTTTATCTGTTTTTTTCTGGGTACTTTAGGGGTACCTGTGGGTTGTCTTGGTTGTTGGGTATTTTAATACCCGCCCATCTCAATATGATACTGCATCCCATGTGTTCACTCATATTCCCACATGGCATACCACACTTGGGTGCTGAACAGTTGAGAACGATAACCTGGGGCAGTAAAATGTCTACAGTTCAGTGGCAGCTGCAGTTTGGTAACATCTGAATGTCCAGTCAAGAGAGATTTAAAATTCTGGGCAATACAACAAAGAGCAGACAAGATGACATGACAATACAGAGAAATATCAGGACTGAAAACTGCATTTGAACTAAAATTAGGGCAAAAAGTGTGCAAAAAAACCCAAAAACAAACAAAAAAAAACAGCTAGGCATATGGAGACTGCACTTAGGGAAAGGTGGATAGACAACTATTGCAGAAATTCTTGTTCTGTAGTGCAGAGCATTTTCATCCTTTTCATCCTTAATCTATTGTTCAAACAAAATACAAAAATCACAGTATACTCCATAGTAAAAGTAGCAGTAGAGTTGCTGGTAAATAATGATTGCGCAGATAAGGGGATTTGCCTTCCTGATGGTCAGGTCAAATGAGTGATATCAATAGTCAAGCATGGGAGTTAGACGATGATCTGGCTCTTGCTGTCAACACTGGCATAAGTGGGACAGGGAAAACAAGTCCTAAGGATATGAGGAGGTTATTTACAGAACTAAGGATGTTCGGAAAGAGAAAGGTATCCAGAGTGATCTTCATTGAGATCCTCATGGTCCTGGGTCCTGGGACCAAAAAGGAATAGGTGGCTCTGTCTATAAGTGAGAGTGCTAAGTAGAGATGCAATGAAAAAAAATTTTACTGGCGAAACTGCCATGAAATCAGCAGTTTCACCAGATGAAATGTTTCCCCAACTTGCGACAAAATTGAGAAATTTCACCCGCAATTTCTCCCGTCGCCGCTGGCCACAAGTCTGTAAATTGAACCTCTTCCCTGACACACACAAGTTGCCCTGCACCCCCCATATTTTGTTTAAAATAAAATAACAATTCACCCTCCATTCCTGGTGTCTAGTGGTCCCACCACCCCACCCCCTGCCATCACTGGCCATAAATGCAGAATGAGGGCAGAATAAATATCTCATTAGGAACAGTAATAAAAAAAGTACTGATGAATTTCAACAGCAGAATAATGAGCAATACTTCACCAATTCAGGAATCCTAGAAGCGATATAAATACATTAGAATTTCACTAAGGCACTTGAAAATATTCCATGAGTAGCCTATATATGTATATATATAAACTTAAAGTGATAGAATGCTGAGTGGTAAAAGAAAATAAATAGGGTGTTTAAATTAAGTATTAAAGTGCCCGAAGGAAATAAGTTAAAAGCAAAAAAAAAAAAAACTAGAACAATGAGTTTCAACTGTGCAATAAAACATAAATTCTGGTTCTACCCAAAGTAAAAAAGTACATTCAGTTTTTTGTGCCCTCACTCCAACCTAGCCACGAGCACCAGAAACACAAAAAGCTACAAATGACCAGCTTGACTCTGAAGGTGCAGTAGCACTCCTCCCCCCAAGTTACCCTGGCTGCCACCTCCGTTTATTTAAAAACAAAAACACCTTCATCTCCCTGATGTCTAGTGAACCCCCAACCCCCACCCCATCAGTAGGCAGCAGCACCCACCAAGCTCCCCCCCAGTCCCCCAATAGAGCCACTGGCATAGCTCTCCACTCACCTTCACATCAGGCAGCCCGATTGAGCATCACTGAGTGCTTGAATGAATGAGCTTGTACCACACTCATTAATTCATTCATTCATTCATTCAAGCGCTCAGTGGTGCTCAGTTGGGCTGCCAGCCATGGAAGTGAGTGGAGGGCTGTGCAGGTGGCCGGATCATGGTACTGGAGGGGAGATGGGTTGGTGCTGCTGTCTACTGATGGGGTGGGGGGGTTCACTACACTAGACACCAGGGAGATGAGGGTGAATGTTTTATTTTTTTTATTAAACAAATGGAGGGGGCAGGGTAACTTGGGGCCTATTTAATGTAATTACGGCCAGTGATTGGCCGGGGTGGGAGACCACTAGACACCAGGGAGATGAGGGTGTTTTTTTTTAAATGAAACAAATGGAGGGGGAAGGGTAACTTGGGGGAGGCTTATTTTATGCAACTTTGGCTGGTAGTCGGCCGGGGGACCACTGGACACCAGGGAGAACACTGTCCAGTTGCCACTGGCCAAGGGACCAAAAAGGTTTTGCAGCACGAGACAAAATTACTCCCTCAAGAAGATAAATTTCACCGTGGGTGGCAAAATTTCACCTGCGGGTGTAAAATTTTGCCCACAAGCAAAATTCCGGTGGCTTGGGGGCGAAATTTCATGCCCAACCACGGGCTAAATTTTGCATTTTGCACAGCAGAATATTTAGCGAAATATGCTAATTATGCGAAATATTCCGCTTGGCAAAATTTTTCAATTTCACACATCTCTAGTGTCAAGTCACTCAGGGTCATACTATAGGACTGCAAACAGTTCACCTCAACTGGTGAACCTAGGAAAGCAGTCAGACTAGATGCAGGGGTGATAAGTGCTTTGTAAATTTAAAATTTTGCATGTGGAATCATGGGGGCATTACCTATTCTATGAATTTGTGAGAATATTTTGCCAATTAGTAGTCTGCAATATTTCTGTTGTAACTTTAAAACTACTAAACCAAATTTCTCCAGATTTGTTATGTTGTAGGATCAATTTACACTGGGCATGTATGCCAAACATTAGGTCTGTATCAATAATAACAGCAGAGTTATAAGCATCTAACGTTTCCCCAAAATGTCACCAATTTTCACAAATAATTAAATTGTGAAATTATGGGCACCTCTAATTTACAAATTACTCAACCAAATCTTGCCACTTATAACAGTGTCTCCTGGGGCTAAATTAGCACTGCCCGGTGTGCTAAATTAGCCCGGAACCAGTAGCCCACTATATGTTAAAGGGATAGCCCCTGTGCTGAATACAACATGCTAAGGAAGCCTAGAAAACTGGGCTGGGAGTGCAGTGCAAAAATAACCTGGGAAATAAGATAGCTCTGAATATAGCAACCAGGAAGTGCAAACATAACAGCAGCCCTGTTCACAGTGAAGTGAAGGAAGGTAGAGGTGAACTATGTGGCCAATGTGTGTGCTAGCAAAGGAATGGATTAATTAAAGCTGCAAGCACAAGCAGATGTGAAAGTAAATTGTGTAGAAATGTACAATGTTTCTGAAACATTTGCGTGGCACAAACACATTTGCACAGGTTTTGCATGGAGCTAAGCCATTTGCCTGGCACTATCACGTTTGTCAAGGGCAAAATATGTATTCAAAAGTGACATTCAAAAGAGCCTACTCAGACAATCCATGGGTAAACATCCAGACTAGCATCTCATTATGTCCTGATTTGGATGCAGTTTGCCCAGTGCTATTGCAGGGTCCCACAGCTCCACCTGTAGGTCGGTCAGGCAGTGCATGGTGTTAGCTGCAGGCTACATTTGTACAGAACCACATAGAATAATGTGGCTTAGTGGACTACACAGCACAGCACAGGTAGTGATGCTGCATGCAATTGTCAGACTGTAGTTCTTTCTACAGTGCAGAGCAGACACTGCAGTAGCAAGGTGGTCAGTACTGTGTGGGACACAGCAATGCCTATGGTGTGTAGGGCATTAATTACCACTGCACTGTACATGGTGACAGGCCCAACTTGCAGGTGTATACTGACAGTGGACATTACTGTTATACTGTTGTGTGACCCACAGATGCTGCACTTCTGGCATGGAATGCTCACAATAACATATACAAGGCTGTGTGTGCTGTGGTGTCTGTACAGATGTGCAGTATGTGGCTGGGGAGGACACATACCATCAGACAGGCATGCTGGTGTTGGAGTATCCCCAACACTGGACTATTTGCACTGCGTGGCTTGTCCCAGCCTTGTGGCTGCACCCAGTCTGTGGTGCAGCCTGGCCACCTGTACACCCTCTCCTCAACACCCTCCATGCACACAGTACTGCATGAGTTTGCACTGGCTTCTGTTGGTGTCCACTGAAGGGTGGTCTGCAGGTGTGTGCTGTATGGCCACACGTCCTTGGTGTCCACTGGGAGCCAGATCACAACTTACTGCCTGGCATGGCTGGGACCGGTGGCAGATGATGGCATCATAAAGATGCCATCCATGAGCAGCACGTTTCTTCTCTGTCAGGTTTATTTCGATGTTTAATACTTACTGGTTAGGGTCACGCAAAGCTGTGCAAAAATCATGCAAAGCCACAAAGTCGCATAAAGCTGGTTTGCCCAGAGTTAAATGACCTTTTCCTGGGTGGGAATTTGCACTGCACAAAGTGTTGCTCTAGGTCATGCAAAACCGCTTTGCGCGGCGCTATTCGCTGAATATAGCATTGCGCCTGTATTCATGTACATGCCCCCTCAGTTTGCCCCTTGCATACATTATAATTTTGCCTGCTGCTAATGCAGTTTGACTGTTCTATTTGACCTTTTAAATATAGAGGACCTGCGCAAACCAGGCGCTAACCCTGTGCAAATGGTTTGCACCCAGGGCAAAGTTTTGAGTATCTGGCCCATAGCCTCATAATCTTTCACACTACAAGAAAATGTTAGAGCCCCTATCAGTTCCAAACTACTCAATGACATGATATCTGGAAGGCCCCTATATCACTTTTTATTAAATGGCAAAAAAAATCATGGTACGTGGTTGGTCAGCTGGGACCTTCAACTGTGATGTTATCCTGGCTCAACATCTCAGGATCAAGTTCCAGCACACACATAACTGCATTACACTACTAGCATGCTTTCTCTACATTATGTTGCCCTCACTTGAGATGGCTGCCTTTAACTCTTCCAGTGCAATGCCCCAAAGTAAAAAAGAATGCTCCCTTTCTCTCACTGTGCCAGCAGCAATCAAAAAATGCTTTAAAAAAACTGTCACTTGGCCACACAGATGTCCTACTGCTTTGCAGGCCACCCAAGTTCAGGAGCAACTTGGGATGCTGCATCAGGAGATAGGCCAGACTGCAGCAGCTATCGCTTGGCAGTACGCTGCAGTCAGTGAGGGATAGCATTGGGCTCTGGTGTAACAGCAACCCATACAGTGGAACAAGGGTGCTTGCTTCCCCTGCAGATTGTCGCTGAATGCAATTAAGGCCATTCTGTGGGCTCCATCCATTCCAGGGGAGAATGCAAGACCAGAGAGAGAGAAAATGTGGGAACAAAACTAATGTCCAGCTTTATAATGGCCTGAGTTCCCTGGGCTTCCCCTAAATCTTGGTGGCCATGATGCTGGTTCCTCTTCCAAACCATGGACTGCCTCAGGGGGAGCATGGACCTCCTGCTGGAGCCCCTGCTATGAAGAAAATACCCAGGAGAGAAGTCTGTAGGTGCAGAACCCAGGGGATAGAGTTTAATGGGCCAGAACAGGGTATATCCTTGGAAACAAGGTTTATCCCTTACAGACATGGCTCAGACTAAAACCTTTGTTGAAAGCAGCCCCTGTCACTTTTCTACCTTCATCTCACTGCCTACTTTCTTTATGTGAGGTATTGCTGTGTCTCTGAACTGCTGCTTTATTTTCCAAATGCTGATGTGAGCAGTTTCACATATGCCATCTGACTGTACAACTGTCCAGCTATAATGAAGCAATAAGGCACAACAGGGTATGTGTTATTGTGTAATAACATCACGCCGTGGGTGGTTGAAGCACGAGGCCGCAGGTCGAGTGTGTGCAACACCTGAGAAGTGACATTATTACACAATAACACACACCCTGGAGTGCCTTATTGCTATTATACAATGGCTTGTTTGTAAAGAAAAAGGAAAAAAGGATATAAAATAATTTTTTTGTAATTTTTATGTTCGTTATGCGCGCAAGCGGAGATGAACATGTTGATATGAGAGTTGCTAGAGAGAAGTGTGAAGGGGTGCCAGCCCAATGGCCAGTGGTGCTGTAGGGGCCAGTCTGTAGCTGGCAAATCATCAGGCAGTGTCCTGATGATACTGGTTTGCTGAGGGAGCTCGTCTTGGCAAACATTTCAAAGGACAGAGCCGACCCTGCGCGTGGCTGTCTTTTAAAATGCATGCCCTTCAGCTGCAGCTTAGTGTTTCTTCCCTTGTTAAACAATGTCCCCTTTCCCTGCTGCCACTTAGTGTGTCTTTCCTGGTTAAACAATTTCCTCTTTCTCTTTCTGGCACATGGTTGCCCACTCCCGGTGTCGGATGCACCCCTCAACCTGTTTATATCCCTAGCAGACAAAGGGGTACCCAATCCCCGTGTTGGCATCCCCCCTCCTCACCACTATTGTAGCACACCGAGAGCCCACCCCAGTGTGCCTAAATTTATATTTATTTATTTTGTTATCTGTAAATGAAGAAAATCTTCCCTCACAGTCTTTTGTTTTGGTTTCACCTGTAAAAAAAATAAATAAATAAAACCGTCCCTCATTGTCTTCCCTGTTCCCCTCCCCCATCTCAACCCTCCCTCTGCTCACCCACTACCATGCACCTCCCCCCTTACCCTGTACTTACCCTTTGAGGACAGTGGGCACGATCTTATGTGGAGCAGGACAAATCTGCTCTCTTCAAAGCCAACCGGCAAACTGAAAAAATGAAAGGTATGCCATATAATGGGAGTCAATGAGGGTTTCAACTTAGGTTGATATCTCAGTCATTTTTAGGATTTTTGGCCCCAAATTTTCAACATGGGGTTCTTGGGACCCCACCTCATGAACATGTCACAGTCATCTCGTTCCTTGGTCCCAAAAGGTGATTTTGTAGTCACTGTGCTGAATCACCTTTTGGGACTGAGTAACAAAATGACAGTGCTACTGTTCATGAAGTGGGGTCCTAAAAAGCACATATTGCAAATTTGGTGAAACAATTCCAATAAAATGACTGTGTTACGAGCTTGCATTGCACAGTTTCTACGCATGCTTGTAACTTCACCAATTTTTAATATTTTCACTCCAGATTTTCAGCATTGCCATTTTTTCATAACTCTTTATGAACAGTACAGCTGCCATTTTTCACATAATAATAATAATAATAAAATGTATTTAATAAAGCACCTTTCAAAATTCCAAGGTGCTGTACAGAATTAATTCAGATAAAACATACACAAATACATATCTTATAAAATCACAATAAAACTGGAAATGCCTTTCCCCATAGAAAAGTTTTTAGTGCCTGCTTAAAACTCTCCTGTCTTGCATTCCCGGAGCTGACGGGCAGAGAGTTCCAGAGGTAGGTGCTGCAACCAAAAGTAACGCGCACCGGATGACTTCAAATTAACCCTCGGAATCTCCAGCAACCCCTCATCAGCCAAGTGGAGCTGTCACACAGGAGTGTAAGGAACCAGGAGTTCTTTCAAGTAATCAGGACCCTGTCCATGTAGGGCTTTGTAACTCAATAGGCCTACTTTGAAGGTGATCCGCCACTGTATTGGCAGCCAGTGCAGAGCGTGCAGCACAGGGGTTATGTGGGATCTCCTCGACGCCCCAGTCAACAAATGTGCTGCTGCATTCTGCACTAGCTGCAAGTGGTGGATATCAACCCCAGGAAGCCCTAGACAAAGGGAGTTGCAGTAGTCAAGGCGTGATGTCACAAAGGTGTAAAATGTGATTTCACACCAGTTGCGCAGAATGGTGCGGTTGCTGTGCAAAATCAACTTTCAGGATGGAATAACAAAATCAAAGTACCACTGTTCATGAGAGGAGGTTCAAAAGAGCCCATGTTGAAAATTTTGTGAACAAATTCCAACAAATGACCGCATTATGGGTGTGCATTGCACAGTTTTTATGCATGCTTGTAACTTTGGCAATTTCTCATATTTTCACTCCAGATTTTCAACATTGCCATTTTTTCACACCTCCTAATGAACAGTACAACTATGATTTTTCACATACTGACCAAAATGTGTTTTAGCCCACACGGTATCGAATGGCGCAGTTGCTGCACGAAATCACCTTTTGGGATTGAGTAATGAAATGATAGTGCCACTGTTCATGAGGTGATATCCCAAAAAGCCCATGTTGAAAATTTGTAGTGAAAATACCAACAAACGCCCAGGGCGTTAGGGTTTCCAACTGTAACGCCCAACCCCCCTACCCTGTAGAGACTGACAGGCATTGGGTGTGTGCCTTGGGTTCGTTGGCCATAATGCTCACACCATTCCACCCCCACCCTGCAGCCAGTGACAGGCATCGGGGTGTGCCTTGGAGTCTTTGACCCAAATGTTCACCCCATTCTTCTATACTGCACTCATCTCAGCTTATTTCATTATGGCATGGGGTGAGCATTAGGGCCAAAGACCTCAAGGCACACCATGACGCCTGTCAGTATCTGCAGGGTGGTGGTGAAATGGCATGAGTGCTATAGCCGATGACCCAAAGAGACACCCCCAATGCCTGTCAGTCTCTGTAGGTTGGGGGTGGGGCATTAGGGTTGGAAACCCTAATGCCTCATTAAGGCAGTAAATGAGGGAGGGATGTTTGATGTCACCTATCTTGATTTCAGCAAAGCCTTTGACAATGTCCAACATAGAAGGCTGATTAACAAGATGAGTAATCTGGCAGATTTTACAAGGATGGCCAGTGGCATGCTGGGGTGCATAGGCAGAGGTATCACAAGCAGAAGACATGAGGTGGTGATGCCATTGTATAGTGCACTAGTGAGGCCTCACCCACAGTGCTGTGTGCAATTCCGGTGGCCACAAATGTGCAAGGACATTGACAAGGCAGAGGCAGTCCACAGAAAGGCAACCAAGATGGTGCATGGCTTGCAACACAGAACATATCAGGAGAGATTAAAAGGACCTCAGTATGTACTTATTGGAGGAAAGGAGGGAGGTGGGCATCTTTCAAGACAAACATTTGGCATGGACAAATGCTTGTTTTTTATCCTAAAAAAAAAAAAAAGAAAACCATCCATCATTGTCTACTGTTTAACCCCCCCCCCCGCCTAAACAGTATACAGACACTGGGGTATGCAGTCTCCCAGTGTTCTCATCTGTCTGACCATTGTTGTCCACTGTGTAACCCCCCCAAATAGTATGCAGACACTGGGAATGCCCATTCCCCCAATGTCATCTGTCTGTCCATTGTTGTCCGCTGTGTAACCCCGCAAACGGTACACAAACACTGGGGATGCCAAATCCCCCAGTGTCCTCATCTGTTCAGCAAACTTCCTGAAAAAAATAAAACTGTCCCTCGTCATTTTTTTCCCTGTAAAAAAAAAAGAAAACCGTCCATAGTTGTCCATTCTGCTGTTACCCAACCCACTACCCTCCCACTCAGGACCCACCACCCCACACCCCATGCCCCATACTTACCCACCAGAGGTTCATCGCTATAATCTACCTTGGATGTTTTCACACTTCAAAGCCTAACCACAAATTGAGGTAAGCGCTTCAATGTATTTCAATGGGCTTTTTGGCATCAATGCATTTCAATAAGGTTTTCAACTTACTGTAGTGGCATAACTTGGACATTTTTAAATATTTTTGCCCCAAATTTTCAACATATGTTTTTTGGGACCCTACCTCACAAACAACTTCACTGAAGCAATTTTCAAACATCCCCCCCCCCATGACATCAGTGCACATGACAAACATCCGGCATTGACAAATGCTTTTTATGTTTGCTTGCACGCATGTGCAAGACACATAGTGCCGTCATCCGAGTTTTCGGAGGTGTGGCAGCCCTCTTCCAATTCAGGCAGTGTGTTTGCAGGCACAGCCGCAGTTCTCCAATGCCTGCTCGAGCTGTCTATAACCAGTCCAAAATGCAGTGGCATACAGTTGAAAGGGGGAGCTACACTTCAGTGAGCAGCGATAAGACATAGCCTGCTCATGCGCGCTCCTCCCCCACACACACACGCATGCATGCATACTGTGTATCGCACCCAAACACACTGTAGCATGACGGGGGGGCCTATCCCATCAGCTGTGCTGTGCCCCAAAAAACAGAGTTCTATATGTCACGCTGGGAGCCCACCCCAGCGTGGCAACACATGCTGATCACTGACGGGTGCGCAATCCCATAGGCTCCACGCCCCCACCAGCCATCTCTTGCACGCTGGGAGCCCACTCCCAGCATGGCAAATGTCCCAAGGCCATCATCCTCGCTTAAAAAATAAACACCTGAAACTCAAAACCAGTCCTCTGTGTCTCTGTCCCCACCCATGCCCACCCACTGCGCACCCTGCCTCCCCACACCCCCCTCACCCCATACTTACCTCCGGACTCCAGCGTGATGATCTTCTGTGGATTGGGAACACATCTGCACTCTTCAAAGCTGACCGTGAACTGAGGAAATGCCTGGAAAGCTGTATAATGGGATAGAGAGGGGTTTTTCAACTTTGCTGCATATCTCAGGCATTTTTTTAAATTTTTGCACCAAATTTTCAACATGAGGTTTTTGGTACCCCTTCTCATGAATGATCTCACTGTCATGGCATTAATCGGCCCCAAAGGGTGATTTCGCAGTCACTGCATGAAATCACCTTTCAGGACCAAGTAATGAAATGACACTGCCACTGTTCATAAGGTGGTCTCCCAAAAAGCTTATGTTGAAAATTTGGTGGAAAAATTCCTAAAAATGACTGTTTTACAAGCATGCGTTGTATAGTTCCTATGCACGTCAGAAGTTCAATGAATTTTCAATATTTTCACCCAGATTTTCAACATTGACATTTTATTACACTTCTTATGAGCAGTGTAGCTGTCATTTTTCATCTTGCCCAAAACGTGTTTCCGCTTCCATGTAGCGCATAATGGCGCAGTCGGTGCAAAATCAATGTATGGGACACATTAAGAAAACCACAGTGACACTGTTCATGAGCAGAGGTCTTAAAATGGCTATGCTGAAAATTTGATGAAAAAATTCCTAGAAATGACTGTTTTACGAGCGTGCATTGCGCAGTTCCTACGCACGCTCGTAAGTTGCGAATTTTCTATATTTTCACTCCAGATTTTCCACAATGCCATTTTATTACACTTCCTTATGAGCAGTACAGCTGCCATTTTTCACATGTCACACAAAATGTGTTTCTGCATTTGTAGCGTACAATGGTGCAGGCGGCATGCGAAAGCAATGTTCGGGACAGATTAAGAAAATCACAGTTACGCTGTTCATGAGCAGAGGTCTTAAAATGGCTATGTTGAAAATTTGGTGACAAAAGTCCATAAAATGACTGTGTTATGAGTGAGCATTGTGCAGTTTCCACACACCATCGTAAATTCATGACTTTGTAATATTTTCAGTCCAGATTTTCACCAGTGGCATTTTTCCACATTTCCTTATGAACAGTACAGCTGTCATTTTTCACAACATGGCCAAAATGTGTTTCACACTTTCAGCGCAGAGATGCATGGTCGCTGTGGGAAATCATTATTCGAAAGATAAAGAAAATCACAGTGACACTGTTCATGATCGGAGGTCCCAAAATGCCTGTGTTGACAATCTGCTGTAAAAATCCCCAAACTAATTACATTACGGTGTATGTTGCACAGTTTCTATGCACGCTCGTGACTTCACCAGTTTTTTTAATATTTTTACTGCAGATTTGCAACATTGCCATTTTTTACACCTCCCCATGAACAGTATAGCTGTCATTTTTCACATCCTGTTCGGAATGTGTTTTTGCACCTGTGGTGCTAAATGCCGTAGTCGCTGTGCATAAGCAGCTTTAGGCTAACAAACTGATATTGCCACTGTTCATGAGGTGGGGGTCACAACAAAAAACATGTTCAAAATTTGGAGTGAAAATACCAACGAATGCCTAAGGTGTTAGGGTTTCCGACCATAACACCCCACGCTGTAGAGAATGACAGGCATCAGGGGTGTGACTTGGGATTCTTGCCTGTAATGCTCATACCATTCCACACCCTGCAGCCAGTGAGAGGCATTGAGGTATGACTTGGACTCTTCAGCCCCAAAGTTCACCCCATTCTCCTATACCGCACCCATCTCATTGTATTTCCTGATGGAATGGGTGCGCTTAAGGGCTAAAGACCCCAAGTCACACCGTGACACTTGTGAGTGTCTGCAGGGTAGGGTGTGGTGAAATGGCATGGCCGTTATGCCTGACGACCCAAAGGCACACCCCAATGCCTGTCACTCTCTGCAGGGTGGTGGTGAGGTTGGCTTCAATTCAATACTTCACTGCCATTTCTGTTATGCAGCTCTGTAACTTCTACACTACCAATGCCAATGCCAGCAAGCAAACATTTGGCATTGACAAATGCTTGTTTTATTTGATTTTTGTCAGTGGATGTGTACTTACAGAAAAAAAGTCCAATGTTTTTGTCTTTGCCAGTAGGTGGTGGTGCTGTCTGAATGATCCTGTCTGTTGACCTGCATAGCATTTGCTTGTTTTCTTTATTTGTTGTTTAACACCCCCCTCCCAACAACTTCTGTTTTCTTCGTGGTTGCTGTGGGCTAGAGGATTTAATTGTTTTTTTTTTTGCCTTGTTCCTTGTTGAAACACTTGAGTCCTTTCTCATGATGGCCACTGCACAAAGCCACTTACTGAATGGTGGCGGCACTGTGCTGAAGTTGACTCGCACTGTCAGAAGCCAGTAAAAAGATGAACAGATACAGAAAAAGAAGAGAAAAGTCAGTCTGTGTGGTGCTGCAGTTTTACTAACAGGCCCTTTATTCTATTAAATATTCAGTCAGACTGCAGAAAAAAGGTAAGGCTTGTTAGGGCTGTAACAGGAATCTTTGGCAGGAATCAGAGGTTTCCTGCTGAGCAACTGTACAGGATAGCACTGAAGTGTACACGTGCTGTCAGTCGTGATGTTCAGCGTGGGTTGGAAGGTAGTTCTGAGCTATGACTTTTTGTGCTTTTGGTATACTTTTTTTGCTTTTTATTTTAGGTCCATGGCTGTGAGCAGGACAAGCAGAATGATGTGTGACAGTGTTCGAGGTTTGGGGTCTGTGGTCCCATTACTGGCAATTAGTTTCTGTGTACTTCAATGCACTTCAGTGAAGCCACTCGTTCTTGTGGTGAAAAAAAAATATCAGCTCACAAGCTGCAGCAATGGAGGACTTTTATAGAACATAAATGTGGGAAAAAAAGATTTTGTGTGTTGGGGAAGGGAAACTGTGACTTGCTAGAATGGAAAACACGGTTCACTATTGATTGAAGAGGGAGGGATTTCTTTTAATGTTATGCGACCATCCCTGTTCCTGTCCTAGATACAGTGATGTTATTTAAGCAATAAAGCATGACCTGGGGTTATGTTAATGGTATGTTAATCACTCTCTAGGGGTGTGATGTGGCACGAGTCATAGCAGAGTGCCACATGCCCCTAGAGGGTGATTAACTGACCATTAACATAACCCCTGGGAGTGCCTTATTGCTATTATAATAAAAATGTTTTTTTTTTTTTTAAATTGCGTTAAACCTTGTTCAGAATACGGCTAAGCTCTAAATGTATGTTAATAAAAGATTAACATAAGGCTGTTAGAATGTTTACAGCCAATCAGAAAGCTCCATTTCTCAGACCTTTTTTATAATGTCAGATAACATCACTTTCTCTATGGCAGCCCAACCAATCAGAGGTTAGGATTTTTTCTTGCCATTGCGTAATATAACAATGAGTGCACACATGCAGCTTCAAATAGGTGTATGTGTACAGCATTTATAATGACAAAAACACTTACCTCTGACTGAATTGCATCTCTCCTGGTCCCAGACTAACAGCTTTTCTTAAACATGTATCCTTTCTCCTCATAAACACCCTTGCCCCTTCTTTACAAAATTCCATGCCACTACAAAAACCGATGTTCACAGTTGGGTGGGGGGACTGTATTTCCAATACAGCAATCACATCTACTGAGTGAACCACCTCACTATGGGGACTTTCTTTTAAAATCTATATATTGATCAAAAATGTCAAAGAAAACATTTTAAAATAAATCTCTTAGGTCTACAAATGAGACATTTTATAAAAGCAGTAAGGCACTCCAGTGTGTGTGTGTTATTGTGGACTAATGTCACTTCTCTTATGATTGAAGTCACTCGGCCTTTGCCCTCATGACTTCACAACCCAAGGCATGATGTTGTTTAACCATAACTCACACTATCATGCCTTATTGCTTAAACAACATGGAAACATGAACATTTTTAAATATATAGCTGAAAAGATAGCTGAGTTAGAACCACATAAAAAAAAATTCCCAGAATTTCAAAAAATTCCCCAAAATGTCACGAAATATGTGAAATGTCATAGCACTTTTACAGAAGCAGAATTTGCTAATTGTACTCAGCCTACTCCATACCTCTGTATACTGCCCTCTTTAAAGCAGCAGTATTTGTTAACTGCCAAAATGTCATCATAGTGTTTTTATCATTCATTTATTCCTTTTATTTAAAAAAAAATTGAGTTTTACATTATAGAAACTTAGAATTTGACGGTATATAAGGACCGCTTGGCCCATCTAGTCTGACCATTTTCCTTACCTTCTCTAACACTGCAGACCCTACTTAATCCCTGGCTTTACCCCCTTTTCCTTATCACCAAGGTTCCCTTATGCCTATCCCATGCATTCTTGAATCCAGTTACCATTTTTGCCCCCACCACCTCTGCTGGGAGGCAGTTCCAGGCATCCACCACTCTTTCTGTAATTTATAAAATCATACAATAAAGCACCACAAAATTACATAGTGACAAGGGTCCATTAGTTCAAAATTGCAGCATAGCAGAGTGATATTTCCACGTTTTTCTCCAGGGTTCTTTCAGAATCCACTGAATGTGTCATGTTTTCTATACCGGATACCCAAAAAGGTCATATATGTAAGAACAGAGCAGTGAGAAAGTAAGCAGAAGAGCAGACAGAGAGGAGATTCAATAATTTATTTCTGACATCCTTAGCTTCCTCGTGAGTGTATTTTATTTCTCTCAGAAACACCATTTTTATGTTTGCTTGAACGCATGTGCAAGAAACATAGTGCCATCATACGAGTTTTCTAGAGGTGTGTCAGCCTCTTCCAATTCAGTCAGTGTGTTTGCAGGCACGGTCACAGTGTGTCAATCACTGCTGCAGCTGTCTATGACAGCAGGAAAATGCAGTGGCATACAGTTGAAAGGGAGAGCTCCGCTTCAGTGAGCAGAGCTCCCCCCCCCACACACACACACACAAGCATGCATATTGCGTGCTGATGGGTTCCCTCCCCCCCCCACACACACACTGTGTGGGCAACGGGAGTGCTCAATACCCCGTCGACTCCATGCCTCCTCCCCCAACAACAGCTGTCCAGGTGCCACATTGGAAGCCCACCCCAGTGTGGCAAGAACTGTCATAGCCAATGGGGGTTCCCAATCCCACGGCTGCACGCCCCCCCTGCAAAAAAGCTTTCCATGTGCCACACTGGGAGCCCACCACCGCATGGCAAAGCATGTTATGGCCAACTGGGGTGCCCAATCCCCCGTCAGCTCCAGCTTCCCCAAACAGCCTTTCCAGCTGCCATGCTAGGAGCCCACCCCAGCGTGGCAAGCATCCTGCGTCGTCTAAAAACCTGTAAAGAAGAAAACCTTCCCTCGCAGTCTCCCTGCTCCCCCACAACCCGAACTCACCCAGCGCACTGCCTTCACACCCCTCACCCCATACTTACCTCCGGAGCTCGGCGTGATTTATCATCGGTGGACCGAACTTGAAATGCTGGTAAGCTGTATAATGGAATAAATAGGGGTTTTCAACTTTGTTGCATATCTCAGGCATTTTTAGGAATTTGGGGCCCAAATTTTCAACATGGGTTTTTTGGGACCCCTCTAGATGAATTCTTGCACTGTCATGGCGTTAATCTGGTCCAAAGGGTGATTTTGCAGTCACTGCGTGAAATCACCTTTCGGGACCCATTAACGAAATGACACTGCCAGTGTTCATAAGGTGGGCTCTCAAAAAGCCTATGTTGAAAATTTGGTGAAAAAATTCTTAAAAATGACTGTTTTACGAGCGTGCATTGCACAGTTCCTACGCACACTCATAAGTTCACGAATTTTCAATATTTTCACTCCAGATTTTCAACATTGCCATTTTACCATACCTCCTTACGAGCACATCTCACCCAAAATATGTTTCCGCTCAGGTAGCACACAATGGCGCAGTCGGTGTGCAAAATCAATGTATGGGACACATTAAGAAAATCACAGTGAAACTGTTCATGAGCAGAGGTCTTAAAATGGCTATGTTGAAAATTTGGGGAAAAAATTCCTAAAAATTACTGTTTTACGAGCGTGCATTGCACAGTTCCTATGCACGCTCGTAAGTTTGCAAATTTTCAATATTTTCACTCCAGATTTTCAACATTGCCATTTTACCACACCTCCTTATGAGCAGTACAGCTGTCATTTTTCACACCTTGCCCACAATGTGTTTCCGCCCATGTAGCTCACAATGGTGCAGTCGGTGTGCGAAATCAATGTATGGGACACATTAAGAAAATCACAGTGACACTGGTCATGAGCAGAGGTGTTAAAATGGCTATGTTGAAAATTTGGTGAAAAAATTCCTAAAAATGACTGTTTTAGGAGCACACGTTGCGCAGTTCCTACGCATGCTGGCAAGTTTGCGAATTTGTAATATTTGCACACCGGATTTTCAACAGTGCCATTTTACTGTAATTCCTTATGAACAGTACAGCTACCATTTTTCACATCTCGCCCAAAATGAGTTTCAGTACATGTAGCGCATAGTGGTACAGTCGGTGTGCGAAAATAATGTTTGCGACAGATTAAGAAAATCACAGTGACACTGGTCATGAGCAGAGGTCTTAAAATGGCTATGTTGAAAATTTGGTGACAAAACTCCATAAAATGACTGTGTTACGAGTGAGCATTGCGCAGTTTCCACGCACCCTAGTAAGTTCATGAATTTGTAATATTTTCAGTCCAGATTTTCACCAGTGGCATTTTTCCACACCTCCTTAGAAACAGTACAGCTGTCATTTTTCACAACATGGCCGAAATGTGTTTTTACACTTTCAGTGCAGAAATGCGTGGTCGCTGTGGGAAATCATTATTTGGGACAGATAAAGAAAATCACAGTGACACTGTTCATGATCGGAGGTCCCAAAATGCCTGTGTTAACAATCTGCTGTAAAAAAAATTCCCAAACTAGTTACATTACGGGTGTGCGTTGCACAGTTTCTATGCACGCTCGTGACTTCACCAGTTTTTTAAGGTTTTCACAGCAGGTTTTCAACATTGCCATTTTTTACACCTCCCCATGAACAGTACCGCTGTCATTTTTCACATCCTGTTTGGAATGTGTTTTTGCACCTGTGATGCCAAATGCCATAGTCACTGTGCAAAAGCAGTTTTCAGCTAACAAACTGATATTGCCATTGTTCATGAGGTGGGGGTCACAAAAAAACCATGTTGAAAATTTGGAGTGAAAATACCAACGAATGCCTGAGGCATTAGGGTTTCCGACCATAACGCCCCACCCTGTAGAGAATGACAGGCATCAGGGGTGTGACTTGCGATTCTTGCCTGTAATGCTCATACCATTCCACCCCCCCCCACACCCTGCAGCCAGTGAGAGGCATCAAGGTGTGCCTCGGACTCTTTGGGCCCAAACTTCACCCCATTCTCCTATACCGTACCCATCTCACCATATTTCCTGATGGAATGGGGTGCGCATAAGAGCCAAAGACCCCAAGGAACACTGTGACACTTGTCAGTGTCTGCTGGGTAAGGTGTGGTGAAATGGCATGGCCGTTATGCCTGACGACCCAAAGGCACACCCCAATGCCTGTCACTCTCTGCAGGGTGGTGGTGGGGTTGGCTTCAGTTCAATACTTCGCTGCCATTCCTATTATGCAACTCTGTAACTTCTACACTAACACTGCCAATGCCAGCAAGCAAACATTCGGCATTGACAAATGCTTGTTCTATTTGCATTGAATGACTCAACTCATTAAAGATGGCTGCTGTTAGACATGGCTGTTCCACAGCTCAGCCACTCTTTCTGTAAAATAAAAATTACCTTGCAGTTTATTTTGTTGGGTAAAAACTGGAATACCCTAGATCTCATTTCAGGGATGAATCACAATGAAAATTGGATATGTTTATGCTATTATCAGACATACATTATAACTAAAAAATATGATGATATATTTTCTCTAACAAATACTGCTCTATTAAAGCGGCAGCACAGCAAAATTGTGCAAAAAGATTTAACTCTATCTTAATTTATTGTAAAAGGTTCAAGGCTTCTTTCAGTTTTATTTAGTGGTACAGTTTTCTAGTTCCCCTAAAACACGAGTATTTTAAATTTAAAATGTTTTCATTTACCTTTTTTTCCCCCAAGAAAAAAAAAACGTCCAGCACATTAGGCTTAGAAATAGCATTCTAGACCTGGCAAGTATTGGGAGTGAGAAAATAATAGCATAGGAGCACCTGATAAAAAAAAAAAAAAGATTTGACAGGTATGCTAATATATTTATGAATTGTAGCTGAAACCAGCACTGTGGAAAAACATTTTCACTGCACTGCCACTTTAAGTCATGGTGTTGGGGGAGGAAAGAGAGAGTGAGGGTCTTGACATGAGACCCTGGGAGGCCCTATTCCAATTACTCAGAACTGTTTTGCCAGGTCTGAAACACTGTCAGACCTGGTATACTTGAAACCCTGACTAAAATATAACCCATTTTAGAACTTCTAATTTAGTGAGTATAGTTAATGTTTTAGCATTTATCAGCCTAGTCTTATTTTTGTAACCCTGGCACACAGCTAACAAAGAGAGAATTTGGTGTGCATTTCATCATGTCTGTGGCCTTTGTTACCAGCCAGAAGCTGCCATGGCTCGCTGTCCTCCCCATCTTCTCCATGCTGGATGGCACACCATTTGAAGTAGTCCAGGCTTTTAAATGCCTTGATTTGTGGCTAGATAGCAGGCTTGACTTTTCTGCCTACATTGATGCTATCCATGGCAAACTTTGCCCCAGACTTGGTGCCCTGTATTGTAATAAGAAGTGTATTTCTACCCAGGTCTGCCGGGAGCTGATTACGAAAATGTTTCTATCAGTTTTCAACTATGAAGATATGGTTTATGGCATCACTCCTCCACCTCCCTTGCCAGACTGGACACCCTCTGCAGTGTCTTCTGCCACTTTGCTGCCTTCTCATCCTCTCATACTTACCACTGCTCCCTTTACTTCTCCCTATCCATCCTTCCTCTCCCCTCATGTCACCACTTTGCTGCCAGCTCACCCTCTCATACTTACTACTACTCCCTTTACTCCTCCCTGTCCATCCTCCCTCTTCCCTCATATCACCAGTACCACTGTGCTTCTGTTATCTCTAAATACTGGTTTGGTTCACTCCCCTCATACCTATTGCATCTCCTCTCTCCCATCTCCTCCTTCTCCTACTCCCTGTGCTCAAGTGACCCATGCACATTATCCATTCCCCACCCACATGCTTCAGCTGGGAAATTGCTTTCTAATACTTCCTCTCCTCCCTCTGAAACCTGCTACTCTCTTCCATCAATCTCTTCCACTCTCTCATTCCTCCTTTAGACACGAGCTAAAACTCCTCCCCTCCCCAGCTCCTGCCAACCCTCTTCCTAAACCCCTCCTTACCCTTGCCTGACTTTTGACTACCCCTTACCCCCCCCTCCCCCTTTACCTCATAGTTCTAGTAACCTCAATGAAGTTTGTCAAACTATTCCGACTCATACTTTCAGCACCAGCTCTGCTTCCCTTCTCTCTGGCACCATGCACTTTGAGTTTGCACAGTTTGCTCAGATAATTTGTACGTTAATTCATTTGACCTCCATATGCAATGTTTTGCCATTTTGTCTGTACTGCATTTAACTTATGCTCTTTATGTTATGCCCTTTATGTCATCCTCACCTGATTTGCTGCTTTTTTGTGTGTACCCGGTAATTGTGCTTCTCACTGTCCCCTTCCCCTGGGTCACACCTGGAAATGAACCTCAGCTCAGTGTGCCTCTCTCAGTTACCACTTTTAAATAAATAAATCAGGCAATCAATGAATTAATCAATCAATGAATCAATTAATTAATCAATTAATCAGTCAATCAATCACTAAGCAGAATTTAGAAAGTTGCAGAGAAAAAGACACAGTGATCAGCAATGATGGTAAGCATTGCAGTGATTAGAAATGGTCACCTTGGAGTTCTAGGACAGGGCAAACTAAGGCCAAAGGAGCCTTGACCCATATTACAGTAGCTGGAGTAAACCCTGCTGTAGTCTGTACATTATTCAGCCAATACAGCTTTTACCAGCAGAGGACACTGCAGAGCTTCTTTTGTTTGCTTGAAGTGCAGCAGCTAAGTTTCTTATACACAGCAACTGAAACTTGTTATAAGACCCTAATGGGACTGCTAACTGAATGCTAAATTAATCTCCAACTAGAAGTGAAAAGGGTAGTATTTTATAATGCTTCACACCTACATGAAACCTACATTAAAAACTAAAATACTGTATTAAAAAAAAAAGTGATGCACAGTATACAATGCTACTACTGTACTTCCCATGGGACTTGTGAAATAAAATGCATTCTAGAGACATTATGGATTAAAACATTGGAGGGGTTCCCATGTAAGGAATTAGTCTGCCATAATTACAGGTACCCTGCTTTTGTTAGAAATATTTAATTGTTTGGGACACAAGGATATTACATCCTTTATTTCTGGAATCCTTCACCTTACAGCCACATCTTCTGCTCAAACACTGATCATCTCTTCCTGCTCTAACTACTGTCGCATTTTTTTGTGGGGTCTCCACAAATGACTGCTTGAAAGACTTAAGCACGGGCACTCCTATTCTTAAAGAATTGCACTAACTACACCATTCCCTTCCAAATAAACTTCTAAATTTATTAAACTCTGACATAAAAAGGGAAACTTCAGAATCATCCTTTTTAGACTCAGCACAGCTTATGTTTAATTTATTCTCTTATGTACTATCCCCTTTTTCACAGCCTTGTGCATTAAGATGAAACCAGGATTACCCCCCAATCCCCTCACCCCAAGACCTTGTCTATTCTGAAATATAAAAATCATACATACCCCAATAATGAAAAACATTTCTGGGTGGTTGTTTATGCCAGACAACATAATCTTGTTTATGACTTCATAATCATTTCCATAACAACAGACTCTGATGTCATAAGCAGAGAAATATACCGAAAGGTATAGCCCCCCCCCATTATTTAATGAAGGCTAGAGGACAATGATCCTAATGCTATATTAAGTTCCATAATTTTATGGAGCTAAATATAGAATATATATGGAATATAAACTCCCATGTGTCAAAATATGATGTTTTTCAAAGTGTCCCCTGCAGCATGTCAGACTCTCTTTAAAATTATTCATGGAATTTTACCTACAGTACAGTTTAAATTAAATCCTCATGCCAAAGAGTTGCTTATATATTTATCAATAAGTTACGTAAGTGTTGCTGCATCCATTACAAAGCCTTGCAGAAACATTTGTCTAAGTATAATCTAGCTATCATAGATTGGAGGTTACTACTAGCTAACCTTCTGTATTATTTTTGTATATTAAATGGTTTGCACTTAAAGGATTCAGTTCATATGCTTAGCGACAGAATGTTTTTTTCTGTGCTCTACACAGTTGGTGCCCATTGGCCTGACACCTTTCCCAGGTGTTTTTTCCTCCTGCTAATGGCACATTAATGGAACCTTAATCCCATCTAAAGTATGTGTATTTCTTTTGTTGGTGAACAAATTTCAAGTTACCCAGCCTGGTAGAACTGAGGGTTGAGGCGCTGAACTCCACACCTCGCGCCGCGCCGGCGACCTGCATTTGGGAACAAGCATGGGCCGCCAGGGGTCGGCAGAGGAGGGAGAGGATCAAGCATCCAGAGGATACCTCTCCTCTCCTGGGCAGGGAGGACTGGCACTCCTACTGAATGACTACCTCCAGGTGGAGGTGTGGGTCAGAAGGACCAGAAGAAGGGACAGTGCTGTGGGACTTCTGCGGACACATGCCCGCCTGTAAATGCACACATCCTGTGTGTGCACCCCAGCAATGGGAAAGGGAAAAAAAAACAGAGGAAAAACTCATCCAGCTGTGGATGATGATTGACCTCTGCACCTGGCAACTGGGCTGGAATAAGTCCTGGTGCTACCGGGGTAATGGGGCTGGGGAGGTCAGTCAGAAGGGTGCAGCTGGGGGCAGAGGAGTACAAAGTATAGATAAAAAAAAAAAGTTCAAGTTACAGAGTCAGGGCCCTCGTTGCTGTTGGCACCTCTGGGTGTGCTTCTCTGGTTGAGACCAGCTGTAGTGGGCTTGGTGACCCAGGATGGTGGCAGTGTCCTGGTTCCAGAATGGCAAAGGCTTCTGCTGATGTGGGTCTGCAGAGGTTCATATCCCTATCAGGGTCTGGAATAGGAGTCAGCAAGGACCTGTTGGCAGCATCCCCCTCAAGGTGGGCTGCCTGAAGATTTCTGTGTTACCATCCTACTTGTTCCAGTAACAAAACTGGGCAAGAAATCTGTTCTGGCAGTGGCCTGAAGGAATGATGAAGGAAGCTGTGGTCACAGAAGATTCAGTGCAATTGGGTGGCACCAGTTATCTGTGCTGAGGAAAAGGGAAGGATGTGATGAGCTCTAGTAAGCCTCTGTAGCTGTAACTGCAAGGTACTGGACCCTGAATCCTCAGGGTGTAAGGGGCTAGGTGTAATGGTCAGTAATTATTCTACCTCAGATCTGCTATGCTCAAATTGGTCACTTTATCAGTCCTAGGAGGGTACAGCCCTCCTGAGTTTGACGTCAGTAGAGGCACTGAGCATAAACTGTGCCTAACAGGGCTGGGTATATGCTAAATCCCACTTTGCTGCTTGCAGCAGCTGTGAGGGGATCCTTTAATGACAATCCCTGTTTGTGTCACTGGTTTCAACGTGTAAAAATGCTGAATATAGATGCTGCTAAGGTTTTAACCCATGCTTGGCTAGACTGGAAACTTGCACAGAATTTCTGATTTAATGCTGAGTGTTACCACCGATGACTGGACCCATGGCGGAGTAAAGCCATGACTCTAATCATCCAGTCCCATCACCAACCATGTGTGTGCACCGGCCCTATAAATAAATGTCAGAGTTTTGCAATATACATTATATTTCATACCCTTTATAGTACACCGCAGCCAGAAAACCATTGGTTTTTCCCCATCCATCTTATAGGTTGATCCACAATCCAATCAAATTCAAGCTGGCTGTGGACAGCCCTCTTTTCCCAACTTAGAATCTCCAGTTTACTTTGTGCCTCTAGAGAGGTTGATCATGACCCAGATCTACTCCCAACAACAACTAATTTCAATTACTGCTTTAAGGTACAGCATATTTATACTATTTCATTGTCTACAAGCCTGGTAGCCAGCAAGTATAAATTTACCAGACTTAGTGGGTCCTACCACTTAATTATACTAAGTTAATTATGTTAAGGTGTACTGCAGACTGTATGCATCTATCAATTTATCATGAAGTCAATAGGCGTTAAGAAATATATCTTTTACATCTCTATAGCTTAAGCAGTATAAACAGATTAATTGGGGTAGAAATCCCTCCTGTAGCACTTCCTAGTCCCCACAGCCCTGTCTCTGTTGCCTTAAGATCCCCAAACAGAATTACGCTGGTCCCTCTTTTGAGTGATGCGTAATCCACGTTGCACTCTGCATTGGTGCTTATTTTCTATGTTAGGTACCTCCTGGAGTGACCTCCCTACAGCAAGAATAAAAAACGTGTCACTATTTCCCTTGATTTCTCCTGGGCTACATCCACGTGGGAGGCAGCATTGACTGAGAGCCTCCCATAATGCCTTAGTCACATGCAAGTGAGAAAAAAAATAAATAAAAGCCCTGTGGGTTGTTACCTGCAGTCTGCTTGTAACCCCAATTTTCTTTCTGCTCCTCCGCTGTTTTTTCTGTACCCATTGGTGTCTGCTCCACCCTCAGAGAGTGACCCATGGCCATTTTAAGGGAGCTGCTCCCTATCTCTCCTCTGCTGATGGCCTTTGTCTCAGTGGGCATTTGGTAACAAGTTCTCCGCCAACCGAGACTCCTGGCAGTCATACTGGTATTCTCCTTCCTCCACTGTATTCCTAGAACAACACATGGCTCCCGCAAGACTGGGAATGTGGTGCTGTGTATACAGTACTTGCAGTTCTTGTAAGCTACTCTCGTGAGATCACAGTGGCCATCTTGGGTGGGCCCATAACCAACAGCATAGGGCTGTCCCAAATCCTGTTGCATCTTGTGGGATTTGTGGTGGCCATATTGCCTGGGACCACTGCCACATGTTTCTCATAGAGAACAATCGCAACAATAAAAGGAGCAACAAATTAGACAACAGAGAGCCACAGAAGTGCTTCAGAGGGGGGTTCTTCTCTAAGATTGTTTGATAATCCTCTGAACATAGTTGAATAACTATGTGGCAGTCCAAAACGGAGAACCTTTACCTGATTCAATTATTTTTATCTCAAACCCACATATTGAGGAATAAAATTAACATAGTAAGGAAATGCAGGGAATGTGGGATCCCTTTCCCAGAAGTGGACGAGGGAGATGCTACCTGCACAGTTTGTATGCTAACAGAGAACGGGGGATCTAGGGACATGAATGAACAGAATTCGGACACCGATAAACCCCACTAGCAGCTCTTCTGGCACTAGACACCAGTCAAGCACAGCTGTTATTTCAACTATTGGAAACCTTTATGTCCGGCCACCCTATACCAGTTCCAAACAGACCAAACATACAGGAGGATGACCTCACATGAAAAAGACCAAGACAGGAAACCAACAGTACTACTACAGAGACCTCAACAGATCTAGATGAAGAAATAATTGACAGATCTAACAAGATGTGCCATGGTGAAAACATCATGGAACTGATCAGCATAGTGAGATTAGCACTGAAAATAGCAGAGCTACCTGAGCAAACCTACACCTCTGAAGACTCACTCTTATCCATGGGTCAGCCAGAAAAGAAGGTACATTTTCCAACCTATAAGACCATTAAAACAATTCTTACTAAGAAGTACAATGCATCCAAACCTACCAGATTACCTGAAGAAAGCATGGTAAATAACTGGTACCCCTTGGGTCACATAAGGAGTGAGCAATGGGGAAAAGCCCCGAAGGTGGACCAACCAGTATCTGAACTATCTAAGCGCACCACTATCCTGATTGAGAGCATAATGGCACTCAAAGAACTGATGGACAAGAAAATTGAAGAATACCTCAAGAAGATACACGAGGTATCGGGCATGCTACGCTCAGCTGATACAGCCGTTTGATTCACAAGCAGAGTTCTTCTTAGGTGGATTGAAGCCCTGACCAAGAGTATACTGGAAGACTCAACCCAGACAGATGCAGCCAAGTGTATGATGCAGCAGTTAAGTACATCATGGATGCCTCATCAGACATCCTGAGGTTTGGAACAAGAACAAGAACAACTTTTAAGCCTGGCCACCCTATACCAATTCCAAACAGACCAAATAGACAAGAGGATGACCTCACATGAAAAATACCAAGACAGAAGCCAACAGTACTATTACTGAGAACCCAACGGATCCAGATGAAGAAATAATTGACAGATCTAACACGATGTGCCACAGTGAAAACATTGAGGAACTGATCAGGATGGTGAGGTCAGCACTGAAAACAGCAAAGCTACCTGAGCAATCCTCCACCTCTGAAGACCCACTCTTATCCATGGGTCAGGAAGAAGAGAAGGTACATTTTCTGACCTGTAAGACTATTGAAACAATTCTTACTAAGGAGTACAATGCGTCCGAACCTACAAGATTACCTGAAAGAAGCATGGTAAATAACTGGTACCTCTTGGGTCAGAGAAGGAGTGAGCAATGGGGAAAAGTGCCCAAGGTGGATCAACCGGTCTCTGAACTATCTAAGTGCACCAGCTGATACAGTGATACAGCCATTTGGTTCACAAGCAGAGCTCTTCTTAGGTGGGCTGAAACCGTGACCAAGAGTATACTGGAAGACTCAACACAGGCAAACGCGGCCGAGTGTGTGATGCAAGCAGTTAAGTACATCATGGACCCCCTCATTAGACATCCTGAGGTTTGGAACAAGAACAATGATTCTGGTAAACAGGACAAGGAGAGCGTTACGGCTGAAGTTGTGGCAAGCAGACAACGAGTCCAAGAGTGTCTAATGAAACTACTATTTAAGGAAGGCACCTTGTTTGGCAAAGGCCTAACACCCTACCTAAAAAACAGGGGGGAAGCAAGTGCAAGGGGATAAAGACATCTATTTACCCTCTGACAGGTTCTTTCAGCTGAAAACTAAACCTTTTAAACCCAGGACCCACAATTTAAACTCCCAAGGTGCCAGACAATGGAATCAGAGGCCTGAGTTCCAACAAAAAAAAAAAAGCAACAAATCAAAGAACAGCACCGGCAGAACACATGGCAATGGGGGCTACAAGCCAAACTTCAAACATCAGGGAAAGAACCAATGAAGATACACTGGCCCAGGCAAACCATTCTCAAATCACAAGGAGGCTGCAGAAGTTTGCAACTCATTGGGCCCAAACAACATCTGACAAATGTGTGAAGGAAGTGGTGATGCTGGGATATGCCATCGAACTCAGCAGCAAATCAATTCCACAAAGACCTGGGATCAGACAATTCAGAACTTCAGGACCCAGATAACACTGCAAGTAACAGCTCTGAATGGACTGCGATGGTGGACTTACAAGAAGAATATACTGTGAGGCCGCACCTTAGCTCAACCGAACAATGCAGTCATTACCACAGACATGAGCATGAAGGGTTGGGGGGAAACTTACTTGAATCACATCACTTAGGGACTATGGTCACAAAGGGAGTCAACATTCCCAATAAATGTTCTGGAAATGCAAGCAGCATGACTAGCACTGACATTTTTCAAGCCGCTGATTGCCAAATGAGCAATCCTGGTGAGATGCAACAACCAGGTGATGGTGGCATGCCTGAACAAACAGTGGGGCACATGCAGCAAGGCCATGATTGCAGAATCACTCAAGTCATTGCACTGAGCAGAGCAAAATCTACTACTGATCACAACAATGTATCTGGCAGGTGCATCCAATGGAGGTGGATTGGCTGAGCAGAGAAACAATAAACCAGAGTGGAAGCTCAATGAGACAGCTTTTCAGAGTACAGAAGAGATGGGGACCTTTTCAAGTGGACCTCATAGCCTCCCAGCACAACAGTCAACTACAAAATTTCCACTGCAGATTCTCAGACCAGAAAGCACAGGAATTGGACATGCTATCTGCACTATGACAATTCAAGAGGGCTTATGTATTCCCACCAACCACAATGATCAACAAAATGTTGCACATAATATGGATCACAGGGGCAACAGTAGTACTGGTAGCACTGAATTGGCCCAGGAGACCATGGTACTCACTAATCCAAGAAATTACAATGGACTCTCTGCTACTGTTACCCAGTTGGCCAGACCTACTGAGCCAGTGCCCAGTCCTGTATCCAAACCCATCAACTCTGAAACTGACGGATTGGTTACTGAAAGGAGCAGACTGTTGAGCTTGGGTTATCACACCTAGGTAGTGGACCATCTATTGCAGTCAAGAAGGCAATCTACCACTCTAACATACCACAGACAATGGCAAATCTTTTGGAAATGATGTGTGGAGAAAGGAACTTTACCATCAGTGGCTGGCCTTTCACAAATTCTGTGCATTCTGAATGGTGGAGCGAGTAAGGGCCTTAGCCCATCCTCACTCAAAGTACAGACATCCACAGTTTCTTCTATAAGGGGTCCACCACCATGGGTAAGACTCATTGGGTCACACCCCAATGTAGTCAGATTACTCAATGCAATTATCTTATCATTACCAAGGGTTAGACCAATTTGTGCATCATGGCATTTGAATATAGTATTAGAGGTGCTCCAATGCCCCTGTTTCCAGCAGGGCTCTCTATACTGATGTACCCTAAAAAACAGTTTTTGTCTGATAGCAATTTGCACAGCTAGAAGCATAGAGAAGCTACAAGCACTGTCATGTAGGGAACTGTTCTTAATGTTCCACCATGGCAGGGTCATCCTCAGAACAGTCCCTTCTTTTCTCCCCAAAGTGTCCACTCCATATCACATGGAACAGGAAGTCCAATTACCCTTTTTGCATATGAGTCAGGAAATCACCATAGGGATCCCACACCCTTTTGAAGTCGGCCAACAACTAAGACTTTATCTCATGTAAACTGGCGACACCCATAAGACATGCAGACTATTCATTCTGATCATGGGTAAGAAGGTGGGGCAGGCAGCCTCTAAAGACACCATTGCTAGGTGGCTAAAACAAACTATAACTGAAGCTTACAGGGATTCAGGTCAGGAGCCACCTCAGCGAATCAAAGCACACACTGCCTGAGTGGTGGCGACATCCTGGGTGGAGAGGGGTCAAGTTTCCATAGCAGCTATCTGTTCAGGAGCCACTTGGTCATCTATTCACACTTTTACCAGGCATTACTGGCTAGATGTGACATCCACTGAGAGAGCCTCTTTTGCTAGAGCAGTGATAAGAGAGAGCACCCAGCATAGATGATAACAAGTAATCTGCCTTATTACCCACCCGAAGAACATAGGGTAAACACACTGCTGCTAAGGTTCCAATGGTTTTCAGGCAGCAAAATACTATAAACGGTACAGAATATAATGGTATTTACTAACCTGGTAAAGGTGATTATTTAAGTACCTGTTATAGCACTCCGCAGCCCCACCCATAGGAAATTTGATTTTGGAAAAATGCTGAAAAATGATTTTTGCATACTAAGGGACCATTCATACCTCAGGTATGACATGAGGGCTTCCCATGAAACGACTGAGCATCAATAAGTATCAAGTATGTTGCTAAATTGTTGGCAATTTTGAAATATTTGACTTTGTTTTTTCCTTTTAATGAATAAAGTGGAACATAATTTCCAACACTGTTTCCAGAGGTATTGTCTTGATAGATTACGACATAGATAGGACTACCAGGCATTAATGACAGAATGAGAAGCGACCTGCAGAAACTTGACGAATTTATCAGGGGTTTGGCAGTTGAAATTCAATGCAAAGAAGTGCAAGATAATGCATATGGGGCACAAAAACCCTGGCACAATTTATCAGTTGGGGGTGAGGATATAGCATGCACCAAGCAGGAAAGGGATCTTGGGGTTGTCATCTCTGATGACCTCTAGGTAGAAACAGTGTGACAAGGCAGCAGGTAAAGCAAATAGGATGCTGGGATGTATAGGCAGGGGCATCACCAGCAGGAAAAGGAGGTCATAATTCCACTATACAAGACACTAGTGAGGCCCACCTGGAGTACAGTGTACAGTTCTGGAGACCATACCTACGTAAGGACATAGACAGGGTAGAAGGTTCAGAGGAGGGCAACAAAGATGGTGCATGGATTGCATCACAAGTCCTATGAAGACAGGTTGAAGGAACTGAACATGTACTCCCTGGAGGAGAGGAGGAGAGGGATATGATAGGGACATACAAGTATCTTACAGGGAGGAACAGGGTGCAGGAAAACACTATTTTTAAGCAAAAAGATGTTCCAGGACTAGAGGCATGGGATGAAGTTGGAGGAAGGATGATTCAGAGGAAACATGAGAAAGAATTTCTTCACAGTGCAGGTGGTGGACAAGTGGAACACCCTGCCAAAGGAAGTGGTGGGGGCTGAAACAATCACGGGATTTAAGAATGCATGGGATAGACATAAAGGAATTCTGGAGGTCAGGGGTAAGGGGCAACAGACTTCTAGGAAAACAAACTGAACTTACAAGCTCAAATGGGCAGACTGGGTGGGCCATAGGCCCTTATCTGTCAACACTGTCTATGCATCTATGTATCAGAGAGGGCCACCTATGAAAGTGGATCCGATTTGTCCTCTCTGCACTTATCTTGTGTTTTTGTCTTGTTATTATTTCTCTAATTACTAAGGAAGACTCATACTGGAGATTCTAAGTTGGGACAAGGGAGCTGTCCTCAGCCAGCTTGAATTTGATTGGATCATGCATCAACCTACAGGATGGATTGGGAATACCCAATGTTTTTCTGGGTGCATATTACTATAAAGGATACTCAAATACTCACCTTTACCAGGTGAGTAAATACCATTATACCTAAACTCTGTGCTCTGTGCCTTTAATTTACTAAAATCTTTAATCTTGACTCTAAACATCACTTGCAATTGTCCATTTTCTAAGGCTGCCAGCAGCCGTCATGTGGGAGCCGCTCACTCTTTCACCTAGGATATGCTAATATACCCCTGCTGACCAATGTGTTGAGGAGCATATTAGCATATCCTGGGTGAGGATCGAGCGACTTCCATGAGATGGCTGCTGGCAGCCTCAGAAAATGGAGGTTTGCGATCAGTGTTTAAACTGTAACTATCACTACCTAAATTAGAATAGAATTTTTTTTTTCATATAACCACTAACTGGGGGCATAAGCGCTAGCAGGAGAGTGCCAGCAGGTGAGCTGTGTTTTCTTTTAGGTCAGGTGATCAGACAACATCTGAAGATATGTGAATATTTAGAGCCCGCAAAATATGAATGTAACCCGGGCATCGATGACCACAAAACAGGTTGAGAGGCCTGGGCTCTGTTCTGAAAGTGACTGGGAGTTCTTTACTAAAAAGAAATGAGTAATAGCACAGTGCCTCCACTTGGAGTAAATTATAGTGGGACAGATATTTGTAGGGTACAACCCCTTGGGATGCTGTACCTACCCACTTCTCCTTCCAGTCACTCCCCCACACAGAGTCCCATAAACAGTTGCAGTACTTTACTTTGCATGCAATTAATTACTATAGCACATAATATGCTCACAGACAGTTTTGAGCCACAACAATAACATACATATTATTTGGGAAAGGGGTAGTTAGGATGCAAAAATTTAGAACAGCAATCTAAATATTTGATAAACTGGTAACAGCTGTTATAAAATGGGCATCCAAAATAAAGAAGTCTCATTGGTCAAAATATATCATGTTACAATGCATGAAATCTGTTTCATGCACAGTCATCCTGGTCCTAAATGACATCACGCAATGGGCAAATCAGTCCTCCTACAACCAGACCTACCTTCCATCAGTCCCCCTACAACCAGAATTGATCTTCCATCACAAACATGGCTACTACCTTTACACTGTAAAAAAAAATTTGACTGGGCCCTAAAATAAAACTACTTTAAATAAAAAATAAAACAAATTAATTAAATGTTGTTTCCCTGATCATCACACTTTCCTTACACACATAAACAAATTAAAAACATTAAGTATTATTTATAGTTTTCATTGCAACTGGTTCTTTGCTGACAGTGAAAAATCACCCTTCTATCTTTACCTGTTCATCAGGGAAATCTCTTCTGCTTGCCCTGACAGAGATAATTGAGTTTCTGGCTTTAGAAGAGGCCTTTGCTTTGTGTGTGTGTGTGTGTGTGTGTGTGTGTGTGTGTATACAGTATGTCAGGAGAGGAAATTCTGCCAGTGGAATGGAGCAGAATTTTTAATCCATGTGTTCCATGGTAAAGAATCCATGATAAACATTCCATATCTTGAATCTTGATGCCAGCAAAGGACACATTTTGTCTTGCAGTAATACAATGACATAATTTGCAGTGGGTGGAAGGACTATTTTATCATAAATGTGCACAAGTAAATCTATTGTTTCTACATATAAACATGCTTTTCCCAACTGTAAAAAGTGAGAAAAAAAGGAGCTCATTTTATAAGTGCAATAAGACACTTCGGGGTGTGCATAGAACAGATTTTACTGCATTTCCAAGAACTGAAAGCACTGGGCCTGTGGCCTTATGTCTCACTATACCCCTGGGCATGTGGTAAAACCTGTTCCATGCACACCCTGTCATGTCTTATTGCTTACACAATAACAACCATTGGCAGTGTCCACCTCCCCACATTAACAAAATGGAGGCAGTCCAGAGAAGGGCAATCAAAATGACTGCATCAGAAAACAGATTAGGACAGACTAAAAGAGCTCAATATGTATACCCTTCAGCAAAGTAAAGAGAGAGGTGATATGATTGAAACATACACACATCTTAAGGGCATTAACAAGGTGAAAGAGTCTAACATGTTTAAATATAAGGAAAAATAGCAGGACAAGAGGACACAGCATGAGATTAGAGTGAGGCCGATTAAAAGGGAATGTGAGGAAGTTCTTTTTCACAGAAAGGGTGGTGGGTGCATGGAACGGCCTACCTCAGGAAGTGGTGGATATGAATACAGTGCAGGGCTTCAAACAGGCATGGGAAAGGCATAAGGGAGCAATAAAGATGAGTATGAATAGATTGGCCATTAACAAAGTACAGGCCTATGGCACATTTATAAGGTAGAAAAAATGGGCAGACTGGATGGGCCTTGCAGTTCTTATCTGCCATCAACTTCTATGTTTCTATGTACCAGTAATAAAACTATGAGGACAAGTGCAACATTAAACATTAGGCTCTGGGTACCCAGGTGCTATGATACAGTTCCATTGCAGGCCTGGTTGCAGAGCTGCCCAGGATCTTGTGGTGGTGTACCTGGAGAAATTTAGCAAGCTAATAATTTAACCCCCCCAATGGGCCATAGTGTGCTAGAACAATTTTAAAACTTGATCATCAAAAGTGGAAATGGCAACCATTCAAAGGCAATAATTGTAATCCAACTTAGGGAAACAGAAATTTCAACCAGCAATGCCAGCACTCACTTGACCTATGGATGCAGCAGGCCAGCAATAGGATGGCAGCTCAGAAGGAGCAAGGAAACAGCCCAAAAGCCCTGGATTCTCTTGAGTAGGCACCAACGGTTCAGCTCTTCTCCTCTCAGACCTCTGTGAATGCAACTCTTCTCTATCAGCTCTCAAGCTGCAGCCCTTCTTGCTCATACCTTTCTGGATGTAGAACCTTTCTGCCACCTCTTCGCTGGACTCAGCTTTTCTGAATCACACCCAGGCCACAGGAGCACTGCACAGCGACTTCCTGATTCCAAAAGAGCCCAGATCTCAGAAGTGACCGCACAGTCTGACTCTCTCAAATGGGTCAAAAGTACCTTGGCACTTGGGCATGCTTCTGGGGCTCCCTGCTCCCCAATCCACCCCATATGATAAGGGCTAGCTGACCCCTTATCTGGCTGTAAGGCGGCTGGAACAGGATGTCATCTCTGTCTCCACCTGAATCAACTCAGAGCTCTTGAATACAGCAGGGCCCCTTTAATTCACACTTTATGCAGAGCACTTCAGAACAGTCCAAGGCAATGAGTGGAGCCAGGCATAGGTTCACAAGAAATATCTTGCAGGAGCCCTGTGGAGGACTTGGAGGATGCCTGGCCTGGCTATGCCCCAGTAACACTCTGGATACAGAAGTTGATACCGGCCCATTTACAGAAGAAAGGGTTCTGAAAGAACTCTTAAAACTGAAGGTGGACAAAGTAATGGGGCCTGATGGGATTCATCCCAGAATTCTAAAAGAACTAAGGGTAGAACTAGTGACACCACTGACTACCCTTTTTCACAAATCATGGGAGGATGGGGTGGTACCTGAGGACTGGAGGAGGGCAGATGTGATTCCCCTTCACAAAAGTGGGAGCAAGGCAGAAGCAGGAAAGTATAGACCTGTAAGTTTAACCTCAGTGATAGGGAAAATGATGAAATCACTTCTAAAGGAAAGAATTGTTGAGTATCTAGAGGCTAGAGAGGCACAGGACCCTAGGCAGCATGTATTCACAGCGGGAAGGTCATGCCAGACGAATCTGATAGATTTCTTTCACTGGGTGACCAAAATAGTAGATCAGGGAGGGGCTGTGGACATGGCCTACCTAGACTTTAGCAAGGCATTTGACACAGTCCCACACAAAAGATTAATAACAAGTTAGCCAGCCTGGGAGTGGGTCCCAAGATGACAGTCTGGGTAAAGAATTGGCTGGAGAATAGGACACAGAGGTAATAGCAAATGGAGGTCCACTCAGAAGAAAGGAGGCTTACTAGTGGGGTACACGAGGGTTCAGTATTGGACCGGTTCTCTTCAATGTCTTTATAAGCGACATTGCAGAAGGACTGGAAGGAAAAGTATGTCTCTTTGCAGATGACACTAAGATCTGCAACAGAGTTGATGCACAGGGTGGGGTGGAAAGGATGAGAAGGGACTTGGCAAGGTTAGAGAATGGTCAAATGTATGGCAGCTTAGATTCAATGCTAAGAAGTGCAAGGTAATGCACCTGGGAAACAAAACCCAGGGAAGAGTACACAATGGGGGTGAGATACTAACAACACATCAAAAATCGAAAGGGACCTGGGGTAGTCATATCAGATGACCTAAAGATGGGCAAGCAATGTGAGAGGGCAGCAAGGAGGGCTGGGGATACTGGATGCATAGGAGAGGCATCACCAGTAGAAAACAGGAAGTTATTATCCTCTGTACAGACAGCTGGTGAGACCCCATCTGGAGTACTGTGTGCAGTTCTGGAGACCCAATCTCCATAAAGACATAGACAGGATGGAAGCTGTCCAGAGGAGGGCAACTAAAATGGTGCAGGGTCTGCACGAGGCATATGAAGAGAGCTTAAGGAGCTTAATGTATAGCCTCGAGGAAAGGAGGAGAGGGGGACATGATAGAAACTTTCAAGTACCTCAAGGGAATCAACAAAGTCCAAGAGGGTAGCATCTTTCAAAAAAAGAGGTGTGCAAGAACAAGACGGCACAATTTGAAGATGGGGGGGGGGGTGGCTCAGAGGTAATTTAAGGAAGTATTTTTTCACAGAGAGGGTTGTGTATGCATGGAACGGCCTTCCAGAGGAGGTTGTGGAGTCAAAATCAGTGGTGGAATTCAAGCATGCATGGGATAGTCATAAGGCAATTCTGGAGGCTGGGGGTAGGAAGAAGTAGGCTGCTGGTTAACTAGGATCTGCAGCTTATCCAGTAGATAGGGAAATGGGCAGACTGGGTGGGCCAAGCGGTCCTTAACTGACATCAAATTCTATGTTTCTATGTTTCTTCCAATCACTCACAGGTCCCCTGTCATTAGAGAGCTTCAGCCACCAACTCCACCAAGCTTAAAACTGTCCCAGGGTTTCAGGGGAAATGGCAGTTTTTTATTGGTCCATATAGCTGTCAGTCTGGCAAATTAATAAACATTAAATCCCTTTGACACCTGATTGATTGGTTGACAATTTAGGTTCCAAGGGCATGGTCCTCTCCCCCTTCCCAGGCACCATAGTTGCAGGTCCTTGGGCTCCTTGAATCCTTATTGGTGGTTGGGGGGAGGTCAAAAGCAACAAGCATGGCTGCTTTAATAAACAGTTTATATACAGTCTCATTTTAAGTTCATATTGCAGATAGACAATATACTTTTAACATTTACTGTCCCCAGTCTGGAAGTGAACTTCCCCTGCCTGTTGTGCCATCTGATTTACTCTCCCTCCAGGCACCAGGCAACCCCCCCTCCCCATATGCCTCCAGTCCCCACTTGTGTCTCTGGAGTCCCTGGGGCTGGAGCACACACAGATGAAACCTCTGAAGAGCTGCAGGGTTACTTTACTCTTAACAGGGGAGCTGACCACTGCAGCTCTCATATTCAAAAAAGACTGCATGGTGATTGGCGATCAGTAAACCACAGAACAGGTGGTTTAATTTTTTTCTACACTCCTCCAATCCCCGTACACAGGATTAGCACCCAGGGGCTGGCAGGAGCAAGGATCAGGCACCCAGGACCAGGAATGGTGGCAGTGAGAGGTTGGGAGGCAGAGCAGCGCCCAGAAGGTGAATTAAGTTAAGCCCCACCTGTGTGGGGTTACATGAATATTCGGGAAAGGGCACAGCCTTATTATTTGGATGGTTGGTTAACCCATGGTGTGTGGACAGATATATGTAAGGAGAAGAAATGAAGCTAAATTCCAAGTAAGATCTATATCGGGGGGAGGGGTACAGCCTTTATCATAATTCCAGTACTGGTTAGCCCCCACTGCCAGTATAAAGACCATCTACTGCTTTTGCACTAGCACAAGACATTCTTCCCACTCTGCCTGCCACCACCAACACAAACTGTTTTTCAATCCTGATCCGGCAAATTCTTTAAATTACTAAGTACACAACAACACACAAAAGCAAATGCTGAGAGATAGCAGTTTGATCAGTTTCATAAATCTACAGGCTCGGGCAAGACTTCCATTTCAAAGAAGTCTCTATAAATTAAGACTCCTTGTTTCCCATTATGTCTTAATGGAGGGTCACAGGTGGAGGAGACAGATTAAAAAAAAAAATCCCATTTCTTCTTTATTATTTCATGGCTCCATTTTTCTTCTTGCTGATGTCAAATGAAAACATGCTGTTAGTCTTAATGGCAATCTCTGGCTTTTTATATTTTTAATAAGTTTCATCGACTTCTATTGATATCAGATAATGTGCTTGTGAATAAATAATCCACACATATGTGTCACAGAAATTCTTTGCTCTGATGTTTGCCAACTGTAAGCCCACGGCCTTTGGGGGTACCACCTGTGCCCCATGTCACTTTCCTGAGGGGGGCTGACTGGGGTTCTTGACAAATAACAATAAATGCATGGTGCCTCCACTTGGGCTAGCAATATGGGATACCTAAAGGTTATACACAGGAACATTACCCCCAGCACATGATACAGGTCTCACTCCCACAAAACTGTACTACCCACAAACAATAGTTGTGACAAAGTAAAGAAATGACAGATACCCCAAGTTAAAATGCAAAAAAAAAAAAAACTGCATGGCAAGAAAAGCACAAGTTGTTTTGAAGGAAACATGGGAAGCAGCGGGGTAACAATAAATTACTCTAACTGCAAAACTAAGAGCACTATATAAGCTCACCCACAAGTCCCCCCCCCCACCAGTCCATTTTACCTGGGGTGGATGCACTTACCTGCCCCCATACAGTTGCATTTGGTGCCATGCTGGTTGGGTCAATAGTTAACCGCACTGGAGCCAATTGGTGCGTGCAGAAATAATCATCCTACAAACAAAAGTCACACAACTGAAGCAAAGAGGTCATTATTTATAATCCCAAGACAATGGCTTCAGCAGGTCTTTTGCCTAGATCTATCAAGTACACTGGTGCAGTTCTACCAAGGACATTAACCTATGTCCTAGCTATCTAAATTTATATGATGGTGCAAAAATGACAGTGCTGGAGCTCTTACTAAACTCAAAATGACATTGCCAGTGGACTACAGACCACTGTATCTAGCATAGACATTACAGTACGCTAGTTACATTACTTGTCAGTGGGCATGGGTGTGATTTGTTTTATCAGTTTGTTAGCTTGGGAAATTTGCTCCCCACACTCCCAGTTTTAAATAAATAAAAAACACAGGGGTATGGGGGAAGAGTCCCCCAACTCAAATAAACTGATTAAAAAAAATCACAATTCCCCAACCCTAAGTGGAGTAACCAGTGTAGCATATGAGCTATGCAATTATGGTGGTACGTAGTCCTTTACTATGGCCCCCCCAACACACATTTCATGACCATAACCAATGCTTTATTAAACTGCTGTTTATGGATATGAAGTGTGGGGTTTGATAGGAGTGCCAGCGTTGTCTTCTTTACTGTATATTATACTCAGTACCTTATAAAAGTTGTGTGTGTGCTACTATCTGCTTGTACAATTCAATTTATTTAGGATAGTGTGCCCACTTTTTTTATTTTCCAGTGGACTTGTTCCTTCATCATGAGCACTGTTGGTCTCTGAGAGGCTCTTTTGTTGTTTTTATTATTATCTATGGTGTTGCAAGGCCAAACCCATGTGGTAATTCTTGGTTTAGAAGATCTCAGAGGACTGGTACTGCAATGCTGCATTGGTAGTGAAGGGTGTTGCACCTCTCTGCTAGGCTGCGTAGCCATCTCTGTCACAGTTTGGGATCATCTCTTTTTGCTGGGCTGGATCAGGATTCAGCTGGGCCTCTCTGCTAGGCTCCTTCTCACTGATCTGACATTGGCTTTGCCTCTCAGGTCTTTTCATTGCTCTTGTCCCACTTTTGGGGAGGATGTAGCTACTCGGCAGTGACCATGGGACCCAACCCCCCTGTACAATGTAGTGTCAGTGGCTCAGTAGGTAGCACACTCACCTCTGAGGCCAGGAGATCAGAGGGCTGTGGGTTCAGTTCCCACATCTAGCACTTGGGTTAATATCCCAATACTGACACTGTAGTGTAGCATGAGAGGGGTGCTGCACTTCTGAGGTGCCGTCTTTCAGATGAGATGTTAAACCGAAGTCCCATCTGCCTGGACTGGTGGCAGTTCAGGTGGATGTTAAAGATCCCATGGCACTTATCGAAAAGAGTAGGGGTATTTTTATTTAGAAAAGTTGGGCTTCATTACAAAGAACAAAAACAATCATCCTGTACAATATATATCATCTATAAAGCAAATCAAGAAAGAGAAAGAGCAAAGAAAAAAAACATCAACAGTCTGTAAAGGAAAAAGTACAATTTTGCCACAATAGATGAAATTTAGAACTGGGAAAAGTTTGGAAATCATGCAGCTTAATTGAGTTCAAAGCTTGACAAATATTATTGAGAACTTCTTTTATAGTAAGCACTTTTTGATGTAATACTAACAAACATCTTGCTTGCCATATGTAATATCTAATAACAACAAAAACCACATATAAGGTATCAATACGATATTTTGAATTTAAAATGGCATCAGTGCAAAACATTATCTGATCATAAGTTAAGAGATAAAATAAAGGTTCAAACCACATATCCCCTAATTTTGACCATAATTCACTAGAAAAGGGACATTCCAAAAACAAATGCTGTTGGGTTTCAAGAATTTCGTGGCAGGACTCTCTAGGACAAAAACGTGCATTTAGGGCCTTATGTTTATGATTTCCCTTGACTCCCAGTTTACCATGGTTACTTAGCCATACCATATCCCAAAGAAATGAAGGAAGACGTGGATTATTAAGCTGTTGAATAACCCAGGTAATACGATTTACAGGGCAACAGGGAAAAGCGACAGGCTCCAAAGCTTCACTCCTCCATATTTGTTCGTAAATCATTTTCCTGGTAAAAGCACAAAAATCTTGCGAGGAGAAACCCCAGGATAAGGCCAATTTAAAGCTTTCTTTTCCATATACTGGAATGATTAAGGAACGAGAAAAAAAATTCTTATTTACAGGGTTCCAATTAACCAGGCACGATGAAAACCATAACAAAAAGAACGGCTTCCAAATAGTATCACCAGGTTTAATGGCCTTACCAAAATTACAGTAAAAAAATAAACTATAGAAAAATCCAATAGGGTGGACCATATTAGCCCCACCCTCACTGATAGGTCTATATGTTATATTCCGTTTGATTGGGTTAAGCCGTGACCCCCAAAACCCTTGAAAAAGACCCCATATAATTTAGTAAAGAGTACAGAAGGAGGTGGAAAACATAGCTAAGATACAAAAAGTGGTATGACCAAGTTTTTGAGCAAGACCACCTTTTTTTTACCAATTAAAAGCGATTTCCAACTAGCAATCAAACCTTCGGCCTTTTTGATAGCAATGAGCCAGTTATGGGAAGGTATGTCACCTGATCCAAAATAAACCCCTAAGTATTTAAAGGAATCATTCTTAATAGGAATCCCGGCATAAGTACCACTAGCCGGGAGAGTGGTATGACCTAATGGTACCCCCAAGCTTTTATCAAAATTAACTTTGGAGCCAGACATAGACGTAAAGGTTTGAAAAATCTGAACCAGTGCTTCTTCTTTATAGCTTCTATCCACGACCATGACCAAATCATCAGCATATGCTAACAACTTGATCATAGGTACAGAAGGGGTTCCCTGTAATCCAATAATATTGTGGCACAGTAGAATAGCCCGTATCAATGTATTAATGTAAAAATCATAAAGTATTGGGCTTAAAGGGCATCCCTGCCGAACACCACGAACAAGTGAAACTGGATTCCCTAACCAACCGTTAACATTTGGGATTATAAGCGCATCCTTATACAATGACTGAATCCAAAAAAGAAATTTGACTGGGAATCCAAAAGCTTGTAGAAGAGAGAACAAAAAGTCATGAAGTACTCTGTCAAAAGCTTTTTCTTGATCTATGCCCAGAACCCAACCAGACACCATTTTCCTATCCCCCAACACAAATAATTCCTCTAGTAAAATTAGATTGTCATGCTGGTATCTGCCAGGGATACCACAAGTCTGATAAGGACTTAAGAGAAATGCAACTTTAAGCAATCTGTTTAGAAGAATTTTAGCTAATATTTTATAATCGACATTTAATAGACTAAGTGGCCACCAATTACTTAGATCAGTAACATCTCTCTTTTTAAAAATCAAAATTAGAATAGCTTCCTTCATCAATTTGGGCAAGAGACCAGAGATCAAAATCTCTTTGTACAGCAAAGTTAAAGTAGGAGCCAATTCAGACGAAAAGGTTTTAAAAAAACGCGCCGTGAGGCCATCTGAACCAGGAGCAGATTGTAAACATAGTTTATCAATGGCTTGTTTAACTTCAACCTCTGTAATATCAGCCTGAAGTTTTTCTTGATCAGAAACAGAAAGTTGAGGGAGATGCAGAGATTCCAAAAATTTTTTGGCAGACTCACAGTCAGGCTTACTACCTAACATGTTGAAAATATGTTGTTCAACAAGTTGTACTAAGGATTCAGGGGAAGTAATCCAAGTGCCATTTGGAGACTTCAAACACTGTATTAATTTAGAGTTAACACGACTCTTACATGCCTTAAAGGGATCTAATCCTTTTTTTTCCATCTTAGTCCCAAATTTGGCTTCTTGTCCCAAAGTACTAGCTCTATCATACTGCAATTTCCTCATCTGAGCACAAATAACGGAAATCTGATCACTAAAATCATGTCGAGTAGTATCAGCAAGTGACAACAAATGCTGAAGCTGCTGTCTAAGAGCTAAATACTTCAAATATTTCCTGTTATTAGAAACAGCTGCTATAGTTTGAAAAGCTAGCTTCAAAGCGGGTTTGGAATCTTCCACCAGTCAGCGATTGTATCATAAAATTCAATGACAGATAACCTAGCTATCCATTCTTTATGCCATAATTTCAAAAAGGAGGGGTCTTCCAAAAGGGAGTCATTAAAACGCCAACGGTTCTTTTTACATCGGGGTGCAGATTCCCATGAAAAAGATGCACATAAGGTGGCATGATCTGAGAATTCAATCCCAACAGTGCGACAAGAGAGGACTAGCAAGATTTTAGATAAGAAAATAAAATCTATATGAGTCCGCAGGGGCCCTTTAAAAAAAGTAAAGCCTCCTTTAGCATGACAATGCCTATATGCATCAATAAGCTGGGCTGTAGTTACAATATCCTTCAGGGCTACAGAATCACAAAACATTTTAGGAGTCTTAAGACCTCTGTCTTCTGGTTGCAGGCCACAATTAAAATCGCCTACCCAAAGCATCAATCTGGAAGTATGTAAATAGGGTCTAATTAAGTTAAATAAGGAGACTCGTTGAGCTTTGGTTTGAGGAGCATAAACTGCCACAAGGGCAAGCTCCATAGAATATGTGAAATCGAGCAGCAATGCTCTTCCGTACAATGTCAACTAATCTAGAGGCATGAAAATTAGAGTTAGAAAATAAGATACCTATGCCATCACAGGTGTCAGGACCAGAGGACCAAAAAGACGGTCCAGTAATCCAAGCCCTTGAGGCCTGCTGTAGCTCATTATGAGACTTGAGCCTAGTATCAACCAAACAAACGATATCACAATTCAGATCTTTAATAGTCAGAAAAATACCACCTAATTTCTTTTGACCCTTAATACTATTTACATTAAGAGAACAAATCGACAAAAGTGTCATTTTTTAAGTGCCAACAGGAGATTTACTCCTCTGACTTTGTCTGGTCCTTTTAGCTATAGGGTCTAATTCATTGCTACTTTCATGTTCAGGACAAGACCGAATGGAGGAGGTGTCAGTATCATTCCCACCAGAGTCTTTATCTGCGAGTTCAGTAGCTAAAATGGCAAATTTATTAGTGGATTGCCAAGTACGAGTAACTACATCTTTACCACGACTGTTCACAGCCTGGCCTTTCCTAGTCCTTTTGTGGGTAACTTGGGTAAAACCAGAAGAATCCAAATCTGAAGCTAATTGTAAGGGAGGGGGAGGAGGGGGCATCTCAACGTCTAGCTTATCACACACAGCAGGTTTTATAGTGGTATCTGAGACAAGGAGGGAAGCAGCTTCAATAGGGGTGACTATATCAGAGGACAGATCAGGATTTTCCATATCCGACATTAAAGGGACCTTTGATACTATGGTAGTAGTATGTTGTTCCACATCACGAGCAGTATTTGCTTGCATTTGCTGTGCAATAGTAATTAAGCCTTCATGTGAGGGACAATCAATTCTATTGTGAGAAGCCCAAGGACATCGGCCGTAAGCATGGCCTGTGCCATCACATAAATTACATTTAAAAGGATTAGAACAGGTGCTGGAAGATTGACCAAACTCAAAACAATGGCTACATTTCATGATGTCACAAGCTGAACTTAGGTGTGTCCGTGAGCCACATTTAAAACATGATTTAGGCTGACCAGCATAAAAAATAAGGCCCTTATCCTTACCCAAATAAAAAAAACTAGGTAAGTGTTTTGGTCCTGTATTAGTGGAAAATAATTTAACTCTTACCCTCCAGCTGCCATCCCAAATTTGCTCACTATCTAACATAGGAGTGGGTCTATTAAGTACCTCACACCTTTTATTCAACCAAAATAGGATATCCTCCACATTAACCCCTTCGTTCTTAAAAATGATTGTAATATTCCTAACTGCAGGCTTTGTCAATGGGATAACTTGAAAAGGAGACCAAAGGGGGGAGGTCTGAAGTGTTGCATACTGAGCCCAGAATTTATCCAGACTTGAGACTTGTTTAAAGCTAATGTCAAAATTATAATTACCAATATTAATTAAAGCAAATATTTCTGAAGCAGAAAACTTCATGGACCCCTTTAGCAGTTGTCTCGCAATAAATATACGATCTGGAGGTTCCTCCAACCCACCTTTATAGAGGAGTCGAACTGCATTACACCTAGGGGCAGGCTCACCTTTAGAGTTAAATAGGTCAGCTAACTTGAAACTATCAGGTTTATCTGCTTGAGACCTGCCATGTGTTTGTAATACAGGTTTGGATGTAAACCCTAATTCCACATTAACTTCCGAGGGTAAAACAGAGGATATATCCTCATGAGTTTTGGCATTCCCTTTACCTCTTTGAGGGAGCATGGGTGTAACTGCAGGCTTACTAACATTGTCATCAGAACATACAGTAATAAGATCAGAATTTAAATGTGCACAATTAATACCCCGGAGTTCGTTGGAGCTCAAAGAAGTGTCTGGTGCTGCAGCAGTAGTTGCCTTCTGCAACATTAACAAATATGTAGGGTCCTGGGAATCTGGTGTCCAAACACCCCCTTCCCCTTTCTCCCAACCAACGTTCTCAAGGGCGCTATCCAGAGACCAAGACGACGTTAGAGGAGGTTTAAACAATGATTCAGTTTCAGGCTTTTGACCTTTAAAAAGTACACCTCCTCGCTTACTCCAACCAGGAGTTTTATCAGCAGAAAAAATAAATACCTCTTTGTCCTTAATCTGGTGTTCCGAAGTCGCGACTTGGTCAGGTAAGGAGGATACAGTGCTGTGTCCAGAAACAATCTCCCCCGTTACCTGGTGGTCAGGGTGAGGAGAAACAGTTACAGGCTGTAGGCACACCACGTCATGGGTCGAAAAACTGCCAGCCTCCGTCGAATCGACCGCTAATGCGGAAGTAAGCATAGAGAACGTCGTATCGTCGGCGTCAGCAAGGGGCTTACCAGCTCCAGCGTCTCCAGGGATAGTCGACTTTTTAGACGTCTTACCACATGCCGTAATTTTATTGTCCAACTGCTGTACTTGCAGCAACAACGCCGCTCGCTGTTCCTCCAGGGCAGAATGAAGTGATGAAGCAACAAATAAACCGGTAACCTCCTTGCTACCTTCTGACATTACACTGTCCACAACTTTAGCTTCTATAACAGTGCTACCGCTAATGTCAGCAATAGCCAATTCCTCATCTGTGGCCTCAGTAGCTCCAGGCACAGGGGAGGAGGCCCACTCCCCTGTACTTGCAACGTCCATCTCCTCCAGGGTTTCATGCAGACTGGCCATCTGGCAGCCAGTAGCATAGGCTCCACCTACGCATAGTAGGGGAATTTCCCCGGTGTCCTGGCCAAATTTCCCTCATTCACTAAAAATACCACCAACAGCTTAATCTGGTTCAAGGTCAGTTGGCATTCATCTGTATCCCCTTCCCCCGGGTCGTGCCTGAAAATAGGCAGAATTTGTCTAGTGCACTTACCCAGCCAACAAAAATTAAATAAAAATAAAATAAAATAAACAATAAGGCACCAACCCTCTGGCTATGAGAGCTGGCTGGCACCAGGTCCCTGTAATAGCTACAGACAGGGGCAAACTATAGGCATCTTCTACCGCTGCTTCTCTTGCGCTTTAGCTGAAAACCCTTTTCTTCTCAGGTGGCAGTCCATGGTCACTGTGTCTAGCTGGGAACAGGTTAAGAGCAATCCTGCTCATTTCCCAATAATTTTTCTCCACTGTGCTTCACTGAAAATGCACACAGTCTGCATGTTAGCAAAAGTTCCTGCAAGAAGCACCTTCTAGCATACCAGGCCCTGGAGCCTGCTTTCTCCCTCAGTCTAACACATACATACACACACACACCCACACACACTACACACACACACACACACACACACACACACACACAACGCTGATTTGAACTGAGACAAACAGAAGAAAGAAAGAAATAAGAGCCTTGGCTAGAAGTTGAACCCTGGCCACCCAGAATTCCATTCAGGTTGTGGTACACACTGCATTACCAAGGCAACTGGAAACCTAGGACTCCCAGAAGCAACTTACTCTTTCTCTAATCCACAACCTGATGCTCTACAGATCATTACATTTTCATACACAAGGGGTGGTGTGCACATATATGGAATCCAACCAACCAGAAGAGAGAAAGAAATAAGTGCATGTGCTAGGATTTGAACCTTAACTATTAGGAATGCTGTTACAGTTGTGTTACCTGCTGCTTCACCAAGGCAAAATAAAGCAAGAAGCAATGCACATGGACTGTGAGACACAGAAATAGGAGGATACAGATATGCGTAATTACCTGTGAATTCATTAAGTGCCACCAAGGCAACTGGAAATCTGGGACTCCTAGAAGCATGTTACTCTTTCTTTAATGCACAGCCTGGTGCTGCACAGATAATCACATTTTCATACACAAGGGTGTGGTGTGCACATACATGAAACCCAAACAATCAAAAGATGGAAAGAAATAAATGCCTTTGTTGGCATTTGAACTGAGACCACCCAGAATTCCCTTGGTTTTGCAGCTGGCAGCATAACTGAAATGGAATTTGTTGTGGCCTGGGTTCAGTTCTGTTCTGTGCAGAACTTAATTAGTATTTAAATGGCACTACCTCCTGTTGAACCTATTGCTATGTTCTGGTGCAAGTATCTTGTCACATGAGATAGTTATGTTATTATATTGTTATTATTACTATGTAATTGTTATGTACGTTTACTCAACCTGTTATGTCTTAACCCCATTGGCAATTGTTTTGCCCTAGGTCCATCTTGTAAATAAGCTTGCCTCAATGATGTCCCGCATGGCAAAATAAAGATTTTGATTGACTGATTGATTGATTACGGTGTGCGATACTGACCAATAATTCCACACCCTGGTGTGTTGTATTACATATGTAACACTTTGATCTGTAAAGCATTTTCAGCAGCAGTGCAAATGAAAATACAGCATAAAACGAAATTAGTTTGATGTTCTGTTCTACAATCTACTGTTCACTTCACAGAAGGCATTCATAGATGATTGGTATCTGGGAGAGCAAACAGCCACTCCTGCCAGCCCTCTGGAATGTTCAGAACATTGTACAATTTTGGGAGTTTTGTATCTTGTCCTCCTGAGTGGCATGTCTCATCAACTACAATATTTACATTTGTATACATGGTCTTTTTTTAACTCCATTTCCATTTCCTGTACATTCTTGTTTCAGAACTAAATCCTGTGTCCCCCCTGATCACTTAGATCACTCATAGAAACATAGACTTTGACAGCAGATAAGGATCACTTGGCCCACCTAGTCTGCCCATTTCCCTATCTATTGGATAAGCTGCAGATCCTAGATACCCAACAGCCTTCTTCTTCCTACCCCCCACCAGAATTGCCTTATGTCTGTCCCATGCATTCTTGAATTCTCTCACTGTTTTTGACCCCACGACCTCCTCAGGAAAGTCGTTCCATGAGTCCACCACCCTCTCTGTGAAAAAATACTTCCTCACATTGCCCCTGAGTCATCCCCCCTTTACCTTCAGATTGTGTCCCCTTGTTCTTGCACATCTCTTTTTCTGAAAGATTCTACCCTCTTGGACTTTACTGATTCCCTGGAGGTACTTGAAAGTTATTCTTTCCATACTAGTGTCTATTCCAGCACTTTACGTCTCCTCAAACATCTTCTGTGTTCTACATTCCACTCTCTCTCTCTCTCTCTCTCTCTCTCTCTTTCCCTCTCCCCCTTCCCGATTTTCTGCTGCTTACTGTTGGTGGTGGGGGAGGCACTGATGCTACACATATCAGTATGCTGTGTCTTGGGCCTCTATGTGGCACACAGGTCTTGGTGTCTCCACAGGGGTACAACTGGTGCTTGCACACACTGCTCTCTCCCTCTCTCTCTCTCTCTCTCTCTCTCTCTCTGTCTCTGTCTCTGTCTCAGTTGATCACTGCACCACACTGTGCTGACAATGGGGCACAGCCAACAGTGTCAACAGAGAGACAGAGAGAGACAGCACTACAGACATGCTGCAGTACAAGTCCCAATGTCGGTGTCACTGTCTCTCTCTCTCTCTCTCTCTCTCTTCACCGCATTCTTACCGGCAACAGGGAGACACAAACAGAGAGAGACAGAGAGAGAATTTCCCTGTTTCTCCTGCACTCACTACTGACTATATGGCTCAATATAGTGACAGACACAGAGGACACTGTTGATGTCACTGTACCTGTTTCTCAGTGACATGCTGGATCACTGCCCCGTATCTTCCTCCATTCCACAAGTCATGGTCTCCCTTTCTCTCCACTGTAACATTCAACCAGTGAAAGGGACATCCTACCCAGATTCCTGGCACTGTTGACTGACATGTCCTGCTCTGCTGACAGTCAGGGCCGGACACCATGTGTGTTTGGGGGGGGGGGTTGTTTGATGTACACAGGGCACCATACCTCTGAACCTGCTAGGCCCCAAATCGGGGACAATCCCCCCCAAAATCAGGGACAAATAACCAAAATCAGGGACACCATATTTTACTCAGCGTGGCACAGTGCCATCACATGACATTTATGTAGCACACTACCACACATGTAAAGTAACTTCATGCTTTTTACATGTCAAATTTAGCAGCATACTTCCAAATAGCACAATAAAAAACACAGGCAAATGTTCTGCATGTTTCTCTTGTTTGGTACTCTTCATTTACTTGAAACTAAAGAGGAACATCAGCACTGCTAGAAAATTTTTTTTAGGATACAATGTTTAATTAATGTCCATGCTTTTAAGGATCCAGTGTCATTAATTTCCAGATGTAACTGAACAGATATGTACTGTACTGGTCTCTGTACAGAATATACTTTGTTTGGGTTTCTAGGCTGCATGCACCAAGCCACCACAGAGTATCTAAACTAACATTGTTCTTGCTTGTTCTTTCCTATGTAGAGCAGCACTATGTGTATACTGTTTTTAATGCAACAGCATATTGCAACCTTATTAGTGGAAATGCTGCAGAATATACAACAACAGTACCTCAGTAGTCATTAAAGTAAAGCAAGCAAAATGAAAAAATAATAATTGGCTGAACTACTTAAACAATTACAGTCACTTTCTCATAGTAGTTTGGCCACATGGGAGCTATAAAAGGGGAGGGGTCCTACAGGTTCCAACTGATGCTGCAGACTGCATTGTATGTGTGTGTGTGTGTGTGTGTCTCTCTCTCTCTCTTGACTTTTTCTCACTCTCTGTCAGCATGGAGTCAGATTACACACACACACACACAGTCCATGGTCTATATCTACAAAGCAGGGGCTGAGGAATGTCTGGGGGGGGGGGAAGCTTCTCACTTGTCAGTGGGGACAAACATCTGTTTTCTGCTTGAGACACTTAACCCTTGCTGCTGTACACAGCCACAGACTGCTGTATTAGTCCTGAATTCCTGTGCATTCATTCCATCAGTAGTTAAGGGTTAAACATGTGCACTATGATTACACTGGCATTCTTAAACTCGGGAAATGACACTACCAAGGCGGGACTTTGGGACATTGAGTTTAAATCCGGGAAGTCCTGGAAGAATTGGGACAGTTGAGAGGTATGCGGTACACCTTGGGGGGGGGGCAGGAAAGTGTCATGTATTGGCTCCCTCCTGTGGCAATCTCTGCACCTCCATGGGCACTTTTTGTTGTCGGGGACTGGGAAATGACATGGGCAAAATGTGCCACTTATTGTGCTCTTTCTTGTGTGACTCATGGCTCCTGCTCTCCCTCTCACACCTATAGTACCACAGGTGACATTCTAAATTGCAATGTCTGTACCCGATGACTGCACACTCAGTAAAATAGTTGGGGCTGCACTATTCACTGGGTCCCCAGAGGTCTGCAGGGTGTGCAGCTGGGTGGGTAGCCAGACAGTGGTGAGAAGAAAATGCTGACAATGTTGTCTGTCACAAAAACACTCCACAGGTCAAGCCTCTGCTCCCTCAATGCCAACCTCAGAGTGCAATAGTGTGAACAGGTAACAGAGAGGGTAACCCTCCTGTCTGCTTTGGGTCTGAATCACCTTTTGCCTCGAGTTCTGGAGGGATTCAGACTGTGAACTTTATGCTAGCATACCCAAATATACAGGCTCAGATAACATTCTCTTCGGGGGGATGCAATATATCTTTCGCCTAAGGGCACCTAACCAGGTATCCAAAATTAACCCTTTTTAACACTACAAGAGACCTAGGTATTTCTTACCTTATTATACAAGCTCAATAACACAATCAAGCTGTTCAACCACTGTCAGACTTAAATACAGGCACTTCACATGCAAAAAGAAACTGAGAAGACACCCAGGCAGTATTTCAAAGAAAAGATTGTTTACTAAAATATGATAAAAACAGGTAAAATTAAATACAGAACAATATATCATAAATCTTACAAGCATGTAAAGCAAAAAGGAAGTTACAGAACAAACACTCCTACCACAGATACTTAATTCTTTTCAAAGTATTACCTTTTAAGTGCTGTTCAGGTTAGAGATCTTTTTGTCTCAGAGCCAAAGATTCATATGTCACATTTCCCAGATATAATGTTTCATTTTTAACTCTATATGCCCCATCCCCTTCTGATGAGGTCAGCTAGATCCTCCCTTAGATTCTTATTTCTAACATAGTTACCCCTGAGGATGTGAGTCATTACATTTTGAGAAATCTGTAACTAGCCATTTCCCAAATATGACAGTCTTTAATCAAGCATTTCTCTTTGATGGCCTTTCTCCTTATTTCCTGCTGCTAGTGTGATCTACGGGTTTTATTACTCTTTGGACACTTCAGCCTATGTGCTAAAATGAGAGGAACCAGCCCAATTACCCTTCTTCCTGTAACATCATAAAACTCACATTTAGTTTCAACTTCAAAGCCTGGGCAGGTCATAAAAGGTAATAAAATGCCCTACTGTAAGGAAGTCTTAATTAAATGGTTCCCCTGATCAGTTTAATGACATCCTGTGGTTTCAGCTACTGACCTTTAAAGTTAAAGGCCAGATTTCTCACATACTGACATTTCATACACAGACCATTTATTTATAATATAACTATGTAAGCAATAATACCCAACAGGGTGGGCAGTATTGGGAAATACCAGACCGCCCAGGGGCGTAATGAGGCCCAACGTCACAGGCAGAGGTCCTTATAGCCCCTGGAAGGTCTGGTATTTCCCAATACCGCCCATCTTGGAGGGTATTATTGCACTTTGAAAATGGGTGCTGTGAAAAAAAAATGAATTAAAAAAATGGTTAGTGAAAAAATAGTTTAAAATACTTTTTTAAATAAAATTGTTCCTCTGCCTGCATTACAGTGATGTAGTTTTATCCTTCTTGATACTTTTGATTTTCTAGTTCTAAAATGAAACAAAAGAAAACAAAAACTAGGCAGTATGCACTAACTGTCTCCACAGCAAGAGTTAGTTTGTGGATTTGGATCTTCCCTTTCATCTGTGCATAAAGTGGGTAGATTTTGGAGTTTTTGATGTAGTTAAAACAAAAATTTGCAGGATCTTGTATCAGGAGTGAGGTATATTGGTTAAGGAGTAAGCTGTGGGAGCTGGGGGGGTTGTCCAAGGATAAGGGGTGTGGATATGGGCAGCAGAAGGGTGGGGCTGAGGGGAGGCTGGGGCAACGCTCTGAAATTACAGGACATTATGTACAGCAAGCAGAAGGGGGATATTAGGGACAGAGGACCCTTAGATAGGGAAGTTGATGCTAAGGGAAAGTGTACAGGGTGAAAATTCTGAATTCAAAGGAGACTGGAGGAAGAGTCAGGAGGGGCTGTTGTGCGAGCCTAAAACAGCAGACTGTGGGAAGGAGCTCTAAGGTGAACAGTGCAAGAGAGGAAGAAGAGGGTCAGTTTAGAGATGCAGTCGGGGAAACTCGGGTTACTTGATGGAGGCTAACATAGAGTGTCACAATAAATTTGAGATACTAAGCATCCTAGAGGGGGAGGAAGGGTTGGTGGAAATGAGGAAACTATACAGAGGCCGGGGAGGAGTCAGATACCCATAGGGCATCACAGAACAGCTATGGAAAGGATAGACATAGTCCCAGAGGGAGAAGGGAAACATATATGTTAAGCAAATGGGAGATGCAACATATTCCAGACATGAGGGAGGAGAGCATGATTGGAGAGAAACTGGGAGACAAGGAGGTGGAGAGGCCCCCTTCAGCAGGAAGGTCAGTACCAAGGATGGGGCCCTAGCTAAGGGACCCACAGAGAGCCTCTGGAGACAGGGATACTATTACAAGGGGATGGGGGTGCGGGGAAGGGAAACCATCAGGGCCAGGATAAATGGTTCAGATAAGAGAGGTTAAAGGGACACCTATTCAGAAGGGTTTGAGTTAAGTGGGCAAAATAGCAAGGAGGCAGAAGGGGAGGGTGACAAGGGGTCTCTAATAAGGCAGGAAGACTCCCATGAAATTGCGATCATGAATAAAGTGGGGGCTGAGAGGGCATAGTGGAGGTAACCATAAGGATGATGGCGGTGTTAGGTTCTGTTACTGGGAGACTAGATGATTAAGGGTATCCATTGGGAGGGACAGGGGATGGATGCCATAGCCAGGTGAAGGTAGTGAGTATCTCTGGGCTGACAGTGCACAGAGCAAAGTTCATAGTGTATGAAATGGTTAGGGATTGTGGAGGAAACCGGATTTCCTGGTGCATTTGGAACTAATGATCTAGAGGAAATAGCATTATGGAAATCCAAGCAAGGTTCCAAGAACTTGCAGAGTCTGTCGGGATAATGGATGCAACATTTCCTTTTAGGAATATTGCCAGTACCTCAGCCTCAGTGGAGAAAAAAATGAAGCTCACAGAGGTTAATAAATGGCTCAGGAAGTGGGGTGAAGAGAATGGGTTGGGGGTGTTAGGGAACTGGAATGGAGTTTGGGAGGATAAGGGACTATATGCCAGGACAGGTTTCATCTTGCCCCATTAGGGAAGGAAGTCCTTAAACAGGGATGGCTGACTACATACAAGAAAGGTGGGGTTTAAACTTGTAAGGGGCACGGGATAAGGGAGGGCTGACCAGAAGCCCTCCCTCTAGATAGGGGTAGCCTTCAAGCCCAAGGGGAGGAAACAGACTGGAGGTGGAGGTTTCAGGAGGAGCAGGGGGAGGATGGAAGTATAAGGAATCTGGGTGGGGTTCGACAAAAAGGATCAGGGATAAGGGTTGGGGGTTAGTGTTAGTAAATGCCAGGAGCTTGGGAAACAAGTTGCCAGAGTTCCAGGCCATGCTGTTCGAGTGGGGGGTGGATGTGGCGGCAGTCACGGAAACGTGGGCCAACAAAAACCATGACTGGGACCTAAATGTACGGGGGTACACTATGCTTAGGAAGGATAGAAAGGAGGGCAGAGGGGGTGGAGTGGCTATGTTCATTAGAGATGACATAGAAATTGCTATGGTAGAAGAGGCAGAGGGAAACGTGGAGGCCTTATGGGTCACCTTACGATCCCCAGCAGGAGATAAGGTCAAGCTGGGAGTAGCATATAGGCCCCCCGGGATGAGTGATGTTCTAGAGGATGGTTTGCTGGACAACATCATTGCCCAGTGTGGTCCAAAGGGAAGGAGTGGTGTGATGGGGACCTTAATATGCCAGGTACAAACTGGGGACCATGTCCTCTAAGGTGGCCAAGGAGCAGAGGCTGCTGGATGGCTTCCAGGATGTGTTCTTACACAGCATGTGATGGAGCCCAAGGGAGGGGCATGTCCTGGATGTGGTTCTGGCAGATGGGGATCTGGTAAGGGACATGGTTGTACAGGACCCCCTGACTGGGAGTGACCACAATACTGTCTGGTTTCAAATAAGCATTGGGGGAGTGGGGGTGAGATCTAGGACACTGGCAGTGGACTTCGGGGGGCAGACTTTATGGGCATGGGAAATATTCTCAAGGATCACTTGAAGGGGATTACCTCAACGACAAGTGTGGAAAGGAGATGGGAGGTCATAAAACGGGGACTTCATGAGGCAGTCAGGATCTGCGCTAAGTTGAAGCAGTAAAGGGAGCAAGGTCACATAAACCATGCTGGTGGTCCAGTGAGGTCCAGGTAGCAGTCAGAGAAAGAAGGCGGCTTACAAAAATATAAAACAACAAGAGGGATAGGGATAGGAAATGTACCAGCTTGCATCTAGAAAAGTCACCATTATGGTGAGGAGCAAAGTCCAGTAAAGAGCAACAGCTGGCACAGGGATACATGGAGGGAAAAGGGTTCTTCGGTACATTGGGGAGGCGGAGAAAACTAAGGGCCATCTCAGCAGATTGAGATCAGAAGAAGGGTGGGTGGAAGAGGCGGGGACCAGGCAGAGGTATTTAGCAGTACTTTGCCTCTGTGTTCACTAGGGAGGGGATGGGATATCTACAAAGCAAGGCACAAAGGGATAGAAGCGGCGGGGGTGGGATCAGGGGAGCAACAGAAATGGAGCAAAAGGGAGGGAAAGGTACCCCAGGGTGTCACATCTGGATAAGGATAAAAGACCAGTAAGGTGGAGGGACAGATGATGCCATCCCACCAAAAGGTGTGGTTTGCCCTCAAGGCCCTAAAGAAAGACAAATCTCCTGGGCGGATGGCATTCATCCGAGTACTATGGAATTGGCGGACATACTGGCTGCACTCTGGCGGAGCTTTTCAACAGGTCACTTGAGACAGGGAGGGTACCTAGGGATTGGCGAGGGCACATGTGGTACCAATCCATAAAGGGGGTCAAGGAAGTACCAGGAAACTATAGACCCATCAGTTTAACTCGGTGGTGGGAAAATTACTGGAGAGTATACTAAAGGAACGATTGGGGGTTTACTTGGGGAGGTGGGAGGTCTGGATAGTCGGCAGCATGGGTTTGTGCCAGGTAGATCATGTCAAACCAACCTTGTGGAGTTCTATGAATGGGTAACATCAGAACTGGACAGGGTAAGCCTGTGGATGTATTATTCTTGGACTTCAGCAAGGCGTTTGACTCCTGTCCCCACAATGGTCTGGTGGAGAAACTGATGGGGTTAGGAGTAGGCCCTTTGATGGTCAGATGGATTGAAAACTGGATAGCTGGACGCACTCAGAGAGTAGTGGTCTGTGGGGAGCTCTCGAACCCTACAGAGGTTGGTAGTGGGGTACCACAGGGCTCGGTCCTGGGTCCAATCCTGTTTAATGCATACATATCAGACATCGGGATGGTATAGGTGTGAAATGAGTCTCTTCACGGATGACTCCAAGATGGGAGCAGTAGTTGAGGGAGAAGAGGGAGGTTGGCCTGCAAGGGACCTGGACACCCTGGAAAGCTGGGCTCACACATGAAATTAAATTTCAATATCACCAAGTGCAAGGTGTTGCATCTTGGTCGGGAAACCTAAACACAGGTACACCCTGGGAGGGAGGTGCTGGAAGCCTCAACAGGGAAAAAGACCTAGGGGTCATGGTGGATACATGTATGAATAACCTGAGCAGTGCAGGAGAGCAGCTAGCAAGGCAAACAGGATGTTGGGATGCATCACAAGGGGATCACCTCAAGGAGCAAGGAAGTGATTCTGCACTGTACAATGGACTGGTTAGACCACACCTTGAGTACTGTGTACAGTACTGGAGACCACACTTGAAGAGGGACATACAGCTCCTGGAGAGGGTACAGAGGAGGCAACAAAGATGATACGAGGGCTAGGGATTTGACTTACGAGGACAGACTTGAGGAGCTCTGCCTGTTTTCATTGGAGGAGAGGAGAGACAGGGGACATGATTGAGGTCTTCAAGTACCTCAAGGGAATAAATAGGGTAAACATGGAGGGGATCTTTAGACTAAAGCAGGGAGGCATCACCAGAGGGCATGGTTTGAAGTTGGAAGGTGGAAGGGTGAGGGGAAAGAGGAGGAGGTTTTTCACTGAGAGGGTGGTGGACCCTTGGAATGCTCTGCCTGGTGAGCTGGTTCAGAGATCCACAGTGGAGGGCTTTAAGAGAGGGTGGGGACAGACACAGAAAGTGGATGTATCAGATGATGGCCTGTCCCGGGGGGGTGGGGATGGATGATAGGGGTTTCTGGAGCACAAGGGATGGGAGGGTCTCTGCACCCAACTAAGGATCTAGGTTCGAGCAGACTTGATAGACCATAAGGCCTAATCTGCTGGCAAATAGTATGTTAGTATGTTAGTATGTTAGTATGAGACTGGTGACGGGGATCACCCCATTGATTGCTGAATGTGATCCCCTTTGCTCCAACCTTCACTGTTTTGGTTTAAAATTTACATTAAATCATTCAGCTACTATGGTGGGGAATATATTTTGTTGCATATCAATCAGGTGGGGAGATGAACTTGAAGAGCAGTGGGAATGGTCTTTGTTTGGTTTGTCTTTTTCTTAAGCCTGATAGGGGCGGAGAGATAGATGAGAAGAGCAGAGCAGCAGGATCAGGCAAGACGACAAGGAGAAGACTTGGACATGGTTACCTTGCTACAAATGAGGCTTGAATTTGTTATTTTCTTAATTTTGGTACATTTGTCTAGTAAATGTGGAGGCATGGCAAGCCAGGGAGAAGTTAAGAAAACCTTGTGATAGTAGCGCTGAACACAAGGTTGTGCTGCCAATGTTCATTTTACTAAAATACTATTGCCTTTTTGTTTCTCGCCACTGCATGGGAACAGCACATGATGACAGTTTACCTTTTTTTTTGTACATTTAACAAGAGATGCCAAGGGGGGGAGGTCCTAATCATCAGTCCTTCCGACACTCGGTAAGTGAGGGAGAGAAATGGTCTGCTGCAGGGTGGCAATAGCATGGTGTCTGACTCAGGCATGATAGGACAGGATACGCTTGGCTGATGAGCTACAGTATGGATGGTCGAGAAAACTGGCAGCAAAACGAAAAAAGTTTAAGTGTAACTGCAGGTACAGATCTGCGTTTTCTTTTTGAGAAGGAGTACAGTTTTACATCTGATGGTACAGTATTGCAGAGAATCAGGCCAAATAGCTGTGACAGCACTTCAGTAAGTGGGACTTCCAGGAGATGGAGATGTGCTGTTGGCTGTTTTCACAATCTGCTAAATGGGATGGCTTTTCGGGCAGCAGGACTGTTTTTTTTAAATTGGTGTTTTGTGTGGCAATTTACTGAACTTTTCTATCAAATTTAATTGACCATGGCGGTTGATGATTCAAAAGACTAATAGGTCTTTTTTTTAGGGCTGGCTGTCTTTAGTTAAGTGGAGAAATAAACATGGTGGCAATTTTGAAATGAACATTCTGTTGCCACAGTGATTTTGGAAGGTAATCAGGCACTAGAGATGGGGACTAGTTACTTCCTGGTCTGTGTTGCTTGATACCAGACCAGATGGTTGGTGGGCTTAGCCAATCAGCATTAAGGATATTTTGGAACCCATTTTCTAACGTACAATAACCATAAGCAGAGGGAAGAGCATCACAATCCTCCCCACCTGGACTGAATTTGAGGGCTCTATCCCCTGCATGAGATGAGCTCCCTAAATCAGTTCATTCCTCATATAGATGCGACAGGCCACCTGCATTTTCATTTGGTTGCTCCAGCCCTATGTGAGCTCGTCATGTCATACCCTTGCAAGGCAAGACTACATCTTAATAGTTGACCATTTGTTTTTCCCATTTGTGTCAGCCAAACCAGGGGGTTGTGGCCAGTTTGTACCTCAAAATGCTGCCCATATAAGTATGGCTCTAACTTCTTTAGGGCCCACACTTCGGCAAGACACTCTTTTTCCACAGTAGAGTGTGCCTGCTCCCCAGGAAGTAACTTTTTATTCAGGTACACTATGGGGTGATGTTTCCCTTGGTTGGATGTCTGACTCAGCACTGCTCCAATACCCACATTTGAGGTGTCAGTCTGGGCTATAAAGGGTCTGCCGTAGTCTGGACTTGTCAATACAGGAGGACTGCACAGTGCCTCTTTCAGTCTGGTAAAGGCTTTTTCACAGGCTGGTTCCCAGGTAGCTTTCTTAGGCATCCTTTTCTTTACCAGGACAGACAAGGGAGCAGCCAGGGCACTGTAATTCAGTACAAATTTCCTATAATACCTTGCTGTCCCCAGAAAACTCCTGACCTGCTTCTGCATTTCAGGTCTGGGCCATGCCTTGATTGCCTCTATTTTCACTTGGTTAGAATGGAGCTGTCCTCGGCCTACAACATGCCCAAGGTATGCCACTTCAGCCATAGCCACCTGGCACTTCTCAGCATTGACAGTGAGTCCAGCCCTCTGTATTCTTCCCAGCACTTCCTTAAGGTGGGACAGGTGTTCCTCCCAGTTGGCACTAAAGATAGAAATGTCATCCAGGTATGCCACGGCATACTCCTCAGCACCATTTAACACCTGGTGCACCAACCTTTGGAAAGTGCCCAGGGCATTCATCATTCTGAAAGGCATTACTTTAAATTCAAATAACCCTATTGGAGTGATGAAGGTCGAACTCTCCCTAGCTCTGTCAGTTAACTCTGCCTGCCAATACCCCTTTATCAAGTGAATAGTTTTAAGGTATGGCACCCCTCCCAACTTGTCCAGGAGTTTGTCCGTCCATGGCATCGGGTGGGCTTCTGACTTTGTGACTGTGTTTAGTCCATGATAGTCCACACAAAAGTGAGTAGACCCATCTGGCTTGGGTACAAGGACTATGGGTGAGGCCCAGAGGCTGTGGGATATCTGGATTACCCCTAAATCCAGCAATTTCCTACACCTCCATCCTAATGTCCTTTTGGACAGCCTCTGACACCTGATATGCTGTCCACCCTATGGGCGTCTGTGTCCCTGTCTCCACATCATGCATCACTAAGGGGGTTAGTCCAGGCTTTGTGCTAAACAGAGGGGCAAAGTCTATTAGAATCTCCCTTACTTTCTGGATCTGACCCAGAGCCAGCTGGGTTGACAATTTAACTGCCTCCACAGAGAACTCCCACTTGCTTTCTTCCAGCAAGTCCAGAAGGGGGTCTCCTTCATCCATCCCTTCCCCAGGGCTACATACTGCAAACACCATGTCAACCTTAATAGCATATCACTTCATTATGTTGACATGGTACATTCTTTGTGAAAGTCTCCTTTCAGGTAACTCTATTATATAGTTTATGTCATTTACCTTTCTGATTACTTTGCATAGTCCTGCCCACTCAGCCTGCAGCTTGTCTTTCCAGACCAGGATTAGGATCATGACTTCCTGACCCACAGTGTACGAGTGAAAGCTCTGGCTCTACAGTTGTACCACACTTTTTGTTTTCATTGGGCGGCTGCCAGGTTGCTCTGGGCTGTCCCCATAAGCTCCTTCAGCCCTTCCCTAAACCTAATGACATAATCCACTATGGGAGTTCCCTGGGTGGCATGCTTGCCTTCGCAGTCCTCCTTGATCAAGTCTAGAGGCCCATGTAACCGTCATCTGTATAAGAGCTTGAAGGGGGGAAAACCCTGTTGGCTCTTGGGGCACATCCCTGTATGAAAATAACAGGTGGGGAAGGTATTTCTCCCAGTCCCTCCTATGCTGTTCAGTAAATGCTTGGAGCATTGACTTAAGGGTATCATTAAATCTTTCCACAAGTGCATTGGCTTGTGGGTGACAAGGTGTTGTGCATCTCTGCACCATCCCACACTTCTCCCACAAACATTTCATCAGGTCCAACATGAAGGAACCCCCTTGATCAGTAATAACCTCCTGTGGAAACCCAACATGGGAGAAAATCCCAAGTAAGGCATCTGCCACTTTGTCTGTCCTCAGAGAGGATAGGATGACAGCCTCTGGATACTGGGTGGTATAATGCACCACAGTCAGGATGAATCTCTTCCTGAAGGAGGTGGGGGGTATTTAAAGTCCCTACAGTATCTATTCCCACCCTCTGGAATGGCTCCTACACTATTGGCAATGGAATTAGGGTGGCTTGGGTTTTCTTACCTGCCTTCCCTATTTCTGGGCACCAGTGAAAAGACTTGCAATACTCCTTCACCTGCTGGGTGAAGTTGGGCCAACAGAAATTCTGGGCCAACCACTGCATAGTGCGTGTGATTTCCAGATGACCAGACATGAGAATATTGTGTGCAATCTTGAGCAACTGCTCACGGTACCCCTGGGGAATGACAAGCTCCCTACCTATCACCCTTCCCTCTGTCTTAGCATCCTGCGTATACAACAGTCCATCATTCCAATAAACTTTGTGTTTCCCATCACCTCCATGTGCTCCATCAGAGTCTGCCTAATCCCTCAGCTTCTCTAGACTAGATTCACTTTTCTGAGCAGCTGAAAACTCTTTACACATTCCCAAGGCATGGGAGAGGTCCCCTTCAGTGTTTAAACTAGGGTCCCTAGCTCTAGCGTCAGGGCACTCAGGATCACTGTCATCCATAACCCTCTGACAATGGGTCACACCTCCTTTCTTGGCGTAACCATCCATAGCCATGTGGTTAACTGCTACCTGGGGAATTTCTACTCCCTTTTCATTATTCTCCATATCAGGAGACACAGGCTGGGGAACCAGCCTTTCAGTGGTTTTCACAGGGGCTCCTGCGAGGTTCAGGGAACTACAATTTTCCCTTGCTGCTTGGCTAAGGGTAACTGCACACACCATCCCCTGTTTGAGATTGTTGCCAAGAATTGCATCAACCGCTAAAGTATCAGCTACAGCAACCTGTTGCACAGTTCCCTCTGTCTCACCCCAGTCTAGGATAACACTAACGAGTGGCAAGGTTTTCTCCTCCCCAATGAATCCCTGTACAGTTACAGATTGATTGAGTATAAGCTGACCAGGCTCTACCAGATCCCCTTTCACCAAAGTCAGGGATGCCCCCATGTCTCTGAACCCTTGTGTCTGTTCACCATTCACCGTGACTGGGTGCATGTGTTCCCTCATGTTGACTGGCATGCTTTCAGGGACACACAAACAACCCACTTCTTTTCGAGCACCACTTTGTGTACTTCTTGTCCTTTTGGGACACTGTCTGACAATATGACCAGTTTCTTTGCAAACCCAACATTCATGTCTTTTCTCAGTTAAATCTTTCTTTTGAAACCTGGGGCTACCTGGTTTTGGTGGAGGCAGTGAGGGTTTTAGCTGTCCTGAAGGTGTGCTTTTCCCTTTATGCACTGCCACGCCAGTCCCATTCACTCTCAAAGCAGGTCTGCTCCTGGCATAGTGGTCTGAGAGTTCAGCAGCCTCTTGCACTGTTTTGGGATCTCAGTCCTCCAGCCAGGTTTTCAGCTCTGCTGGGCATGCCAAAAAAAAAACTGCTTTAACAATACAGCATTTTCAATTCAATTTTTTCTACAGAGTTTGCTTCAATTCCTTCCCACCAATGTTTTAAAAACTGATGTTGTTTCGTGGCTAGGTCCTCATAACTCACAGAATTTAGCTCTGTATGCTTCTGCAGTTAAATCATACTTTTTTAAAAGTGCAGTTTTCAGTTTACTGTAATCATTACTGTCTTCATTGTCCATTTGACCCAATGCATCCCGAGCTGTCCCAGTAAGTAGTGGGGATAGCTGGAAGCTTCAGGACCCTCCAGAAATATTTGCCTGAATACAAACTTTTTCAAAGGAATTTGAAAAGGCATCCATATCTTCCCCCTCTTCAAATTCAGCTATCAATTTGGAATTTAATTTGTAATCCAGTTCTGTTGTTCCAGTTAAACCCAGGCCACTTACCTGCTCTGGTGCTGGTGGTTGGAGTCGTAGCTTCTCCAGTTCATGTTGCCTCTGGTGCGCATGCTCTTCATGGTCAGCTTCTCACTGTTCTCACTCCCTCTTCTCCTCTGTGGCTCGCTACTCTCACCTCTATTCTCTCTGGAACTCCAGCTCCATTCTCCACAACTCCATCTGCAACTGGATTATTTCTGGCTCCAGAATGATGTTGATCTTCACCTGCTGCTGTGGCCTTTGGCTTGCACTGGCTCTGCAGTCCTACTCACTGTATCTGGACACTGCAATGGACCCTGGCCCCTCCACACCCAAGGTTCAGTCCTTTTCAGTCATAGACTGTGACTTGAGGCTCTGGACATCAGTGGCCATCAGAGCATCCACAAGGTTCTGCCTGTTGACACTCCCTTCATGCAGGACTCCTCTCTCTTTGCACAACTGCTTCAGGTAGTCTGCAGTCTGCTTGTTGTAGATGGAAGCCATCTTCTTCCCTAACTATGACTACTCTAACTTGCACTTTAATAAAAAAAAAATAAAACAGGTAGGAACTTTGACAGTAAGCAAAATGATATACTGTAGTTCTGTTTACCTTTTTAAAATAAATCACTGCCTTCTTTTGCAGGTGAGCTGTACAGTATTCAGCTGACACACTGCATCACACCGCTGCTGACCAAATCTGTCACAAATGCACTCCGCAGGTCAGGCCCTCTGCTCCCACATTGCCAACCTCAGAGTGCAATAGTGTGAACAGGTAACACACAGGGTAACCCTCCTGTGAGCTTTGGGTCCGAGTTACCTTTAGCCTTGAGTTCTGGAGAGATTCAAACTGTGAACCTTATGCTAGCAGTCCCAAATGTATAGGCTCAGATAATATTCTCTTTGGGGGGATGTGATATATCTTTCACCTAACAGCGCCTAACCAGATATCCAAAATGAACACTTTTTAACTCTATAAGATAACTAGGTATTTCATACCTTGTTATACAAGCTCAATAACACAATCAAGCATTTCAACCGCTGTCAGACTTAAATACAGGCACTTCACATGTAAAAAGAAACTGAGAAGACACCCAGCCAGAATTTCAAAGAAAAGGTTGTTTAATAAAATATGATAAAAACAGGTAAAATTAAATATAGAATAATATATCATAAATCTTACAATCATGTAAAGCGAAATGGAAGTTACAGAACAAACACTCCTACCACAGATACTTAATTCTTTTCAAAGTATTACCTTTTAAGTGCTGTTCAAGTTCGAGATCTTTTTGTCTCAGAGCCCAAGATTCATATGTCACATTTCCCAGATACAGTGTTTCATTTTTAACTCTAGCTGCCCCGCCCCCTTTTGATGAGGTCGGCTAGATCCTCCCTTAGATTTTAATTTCTAACACAGTTATCCCTTAGGATGTGAGTCATTACTCTGAGAAATCTGTAACTAGCCATTTCCCAAATATGACAGTCTTTAATCAAACATTTCTCTTTGATGCCCCTTCTCCTTATTTCCTGCTGCTAGTGTGATCTGGGTGTTTTATGACTCTTCACACACTTCTGGCTACTTGCTAAAATAAGAGGAACTGGCCCAATTACCTTTCTTCCTGTAACATCATAAAACTCACATTTACTGTAGTTTCAACTTCAAAAACCTGGGCAGGTCATACAAGGTAATAAAATGCCCTTCTGTAAGGAAGTCTTAATTAAATGGTTCCCCTGGTTAGTTTAATGACATCCAGTGGTTTCAGCTACTGACCTTTAAAGTTAAAGGCCAAATTTCTCACATACTAACATTTCATATACAGACCATTTATTTATAATGTAACTATCATACAGTAACCATAAGCAGAGGGCAGAGCATCACATTGTCTGCTGCTCTTGTAAACATTAACGAATGCTGATATGTGAGTACTAAATTAATGTGGTTCTGGAGACAAAAAGGCTTTCTCTCTCTTCCTGTCAGTGTCTCTCACAGCAGTGATGTACGGGGGGTTGGGGCGCTGCCCGTGACAAAACTATACTGTTGCTGTGCCAGAGAACACTGCTCTGACCCAACAGGTGATCAAGTGCAGAGGTCATGGTTCTTTCCCCTGGTTACACTGTGGCACCTCCCACTTGCATAGCCAGCACTTTAAATGATTGCTATTCCATTCAGCTGTGCTGCAGAGCTAACAAGATCCACAGCACTCATTGATACACCTTTGGATACATCATCCTGACTGGGCGGTACAAGCATTTAATCAATATTACCAATGGGGCAGGATTTTGAAAGTATTTTATTTGATATAAATAACAATTGTTTGACTACTGATGTATAGGATTTGTGTCAAATAATCAGGTTATTCAATAGTTGTAGCTAAGGGATGTTCTGCTAGGCCAGATCTCCATGCTCTGTATGGTACAAATAAATAAGGGGCCACTTATGCGAATCTTCTATCAGATGTATCTACATTTAAATGAAAACTGCTGGAAAATACAGCTGTGTGCCACAAAACTGGACACTGTTTCAAAAATCAGCACAGGTGTGTCAAATAGACTAGGTGCACAAGCAGTGACAAAGTCCATTGTTGAACCTGCAGCCATGGTCGTTTACTTGTATTTTGAAGATGCAGCCCTGGTTCTGTTTATTGCCAAAGGCATCCTTTTGTGCTTTCACAATTTGTGCCAACATCTCCATTTCATAAACCTCATCCTTGGCTCCAAGCATGCCTTCCATTTTGGAGTAAAATTTTTAAACACATTTCCTTTTTTCTTTATTCCCCTCACCATAGCTGCCCACCTCTGCAAAGGCCACCAGCCAGCCACATTTATTTATTTATTGAAATAGTTTCACCAGGAAAGGCTCCCTGAGCAACAAGATGCTCGTCTCCTGGTGCGACCTGGGGGGAGGGGGTACAAGGGGGTTGGATAACACACAGGTTATCAACTGAGCAAATAACAGAGGCAAGTAGCAGCATATGGATACAACAGCATTAAATGACAAGCAACAACACATGGAGTACGTTGGATATTGTATGGAGCATATAACAATTACTTGACATATAGCAGTGATACAAGGGAAAATTTAGCACACAGTAATATGCAGGTATAAGCAACAGGAGACATAGAGCACATGATGGTGCAGGACAAAAAGGCACAGGACAAAAGTGCATAGATTGGAGCTATATGTCAGCATTTATAGCAAAGCTAAGGCCGCTGCTCGGGCAGTGGGGAGAGGAGCAATTGGTGCATGGCTGAGTCAGGTACAGGAGCAATTAGTGGTGAGGAAGTTAGATAGAGCAGTAGAAAGAGAGTGGGCAGAGGAGGAATGCCGAATTTGAGGTGGGAGATCATTCCATAGCTCGGGTAACCGGTGTGAGAGGGCGGATTGCCCGGCAGTAGTCTTCCGCCTAGGGATTGATAGTTAGTGGTAGTCGTAGGATCTAGGATAATGGGTGGGGAAGGGGACAGCTGAGAGCACGGAGGAGAGGTAGGAAGGGATGGTGCCAAGTCATAGATTAGATATATATTTAGCACAGTGTGAAATACGGCAGTTTCAGAGGGACGGTAGTGCCAGGGAACGGTAAAGGTCACAGTGGTGGGTAAGGGGTGAGGCATCAAGAGCAAAGCGGCAGAAGGCATTAAAAAGTGTGTCCAGCTTAGATAGGGTGGACTTAGGGGCTGCACCATAAACAATGCCATAGTAATCAAAGGAGGGAAGTATCATCTTCTGGACCAGTTCACATCGGACGGGGAAGGGAGGCTACTGTGGTTCCTATAAAGTGCAGCGAGCATGGGACATATTTTTTTTTGAAATAGCATCAATGTGGTCTGAGAAGGAAAGATGGCAGTTGAGCCATACCCCAAGTACTGGAATGAGGAGACATCTTCGAGTTTTTGGCCATCCAGGGTGTGGAAATAGGGAAGGGATGGGAGTCTGGACAGGCATTGTCGTGTGCCAAAAGTCATCGTGACAGTTTTTTTACATTTACGGAGAGCTGGTGAGAGCTGAACCATTGTTGTACTTTGTTGAAATTGGCTTGGAGGTTAGTTTGTACCACTTCAGGGTCAGAGACTGAGGAGAAGAGTACAGTATCATCTGCATACATGTGGATTGAGGTAGTAGAGCACATGAGCGGTAAGTCATTTAGGAATATAGAGAACAGTATGGGTCCAAGAACTGACCCCTAGGGGACACCGGTAGTTAAGGGAAATGGGGGAGGAGATAGCATTTGCGACTCTAACAGACTGGGTTCTGCCAGAGAGGTAAGATCTGAACCAGTTGGTGGCAGCAACAGAGAGGCCTAATTCAGTGAGACAAGAGAGCAATATGGGGTGGGAGACGGTGTTGAAGGCTTTCGCAAGGTTGACGAAGATGGCTGAGGTGATCAGCCCACTGTCCATACCAGTCAGAAAGGAGTTGGTAAGCCTTATCAGGGAGGATGCAGTGAAGTGTCCCTTTCTGAAACCTGACTGGTAGGGTGTGAAGAAATTAGAGTCAGTGAGGAAGGAAGGAAGTTGGGTGCGCACAAGGTGCTCTTGTAGTTTTGCTAGTACTGGGAGGAGGGAAATAGGGCAGTAGTTGGAGGGGGAGGTGGGGGTACCTCCTTTTGGGAGGGGGATGACAATAGCATGCTTCCATGCTTGGGGGACAGCAGTGGCGGCAATGGACTGGTTTAAGAGTTTGACAAGCAGAGTTGCTATGGCGGTGGCGGAGAGATAGAGGAGTTTAGGGTCCAAGCTATCTGGGGATATGTCTTTTGAAGGGTTGAGAGAAAGTAGTGCATCTAGGACATCTGCTGCAGAGATGTCATTGAAGGAAAAGGAGAGAGGTCTAGTCAGGTTCATTATGTCTGTCGAGGGTGCGATAGGTGCAGGGTTTGGCAGGGCAGAGAGGAGAGTGGCAGCACAAGTGGAGAAATATATGTTGAACTCAGTAGTGACTGCTGTTGGCTCAGCAAGAATGAAGTTGTTAATATTTAGAATTGGAGTGGGATTGGCAGCTGGTGGGGTGAAGAGGGAGTGAATGACCTTCAAGAATTTTGAGGATTTATTTAGGTTGGACTGTAGGTAGCTGCTGAAGTACTCTGCTTTAGCTAGGTGAGTGGCTCTGGCACACTTGTTTTGAAGCATGCGGTATGCGGAGAGATGTTGTGGGAGGCGTGAGGATTTATGCATTTTCCAGGCTTTGTCACGGGCGGTTTGACATGCAGTAAGTTCTTGGGTGATCCACGGCAGATGGTTGCCTCATACTCTTGTACATCGCAGCGGGGCATGTTTGTCCCAGACGCTGAGAAAAGTGTCTTTAAAGTGGAGAAAGGTGTCATCAATGGAGTCATAATAGGGGCAGGGCCCAGTTTGCTAATGCAAGGTCGTCTAACACTGGGGTGAGATTGAGGAATTTGAAGGAGCGTTGGACTAGAATTTTTTGGGGGGGATTTTGAGCGGTGGATTTTGCGCACTAAGAAAGTAACGTGGTGGTCACTGACGGAGTCAGGAAGAATACCAGCATTTATGACCTGGTGAGGGTGTGTGGTAAGAGCTCAATCGAGAAGTGAGTGGTTACCAGATTTTAGGTTAAGCCGGGTGGGCTCAGTAATGATTTGAGAAAGATTTAGAGCAGCAATTTTAGTTCTGGTTTTGTTGAGGGCAGGAGCTAACCAGTTGTGATTTAGATCATCCATAATATAAAGTTCCCCTGTCGGGGTTAGGCAGAAGATTTGCTTGAGGAGGTTGGTGACAGCAGAGGATGGTGTGCCAGGTCGGCAGCATATTCCTGCAATGTAGATTGGTAGTGAGAAGGGGAGTATCAGCTGGAGTCAAATTAATTCATAGATTTTAGGTTCAGACTTGGCTAGGATAACCGAATAGTGCAAGTCCCAGTTGACGTAGATGGCAACTCCGCCGCCTCTTGTGGATCTGTCCCGGTGGGCCAAAGTGTAGCCTGGGATGGTGACAGAGGAGTCACTAATGTTTTTTGTGAGCCAGGTTTCAGACAAGGTGAGGATATTTGGAGCATAGTGGGCAGCAAGTACCTGGAGGGAGTCAAGTTTATGGACTAGGCTTCTTATACTTAGGTGCAGGAGGTGCAGGCCACATGGGAGAGGGTCTCCAGGGAGAAGTGAGGAAGTGTCCGATGTAGGAGGAGGGCTTGCAGAGATTGAGAGGGGGTGTGTGGTTTGGGGGCTGTGGTTTGTGTGGATGTCACCTGCAGCAAGGAGCAGTATGTGACTGACAGTGAGCGGACGTCTCTTAGTTAGAAGGCTTGGGTGATTATCTGGAGCTGGGCAAGGGGGAGGAGTAGTTTAAAAGTAAACCAGGAGAGTGATGGGACAAAGAGAAAAGGGCTGGGATGTGTGGCTGAGTGAATCCATGCTTGGGTGAAAGGGAGAGTGGAGGCCAGAGTGGAGAAGTGGGGAAGCCCAGTGAGGTTGGGCAGGAAAAGGGGGGGATGGCAGAGCTGGGTGGCATGTTGGAAAGGAGGGGAGGGAGGGAGAAGAGAACATGGATGAGCAGTGGCAGGAAGCCTAGTAGTTGGGCCATGGCACGGATCTAGTGTTAGAAAACCCCTAACTGTTGTTGCAGCTTAGAGGGGACAGGCATAGAGGGCCAGGGAAATGAGTGGTTCCTGTGGGAAGATGGAGGACCAGTGAAAATCAAGGCCTAGATAACCAATGAGGCATGGCTGGTAATAGCCAGTAGGAGTGAGCTAGAAATCTGGGGCACGTTTATGTGTATTTAATCAAGACCCTGGGGGGGTGCATGGGTGGGCGAATAAATTGGCAGCTAGGGCTCCCTTCCTGGAGCTAATCAGTCCCTGAGGGCAAGTCCATACCTATGCTTCTGTGAGGGGTTGGTGGCTTCACACCTGGACTGCAGGCGGCAGTCTGGCAGGTCGGGTTCATCAGAGAACCACGGCTGTGGCTCTGAGACTACCTGGAAGGAGAAGGCAGAGGAGAATTAAATAAGAAAGTCAGAGGGGGTAGGGCTGCTCGTGGAGCTAATAAGAAATGCAGACTGGCTTAAACGGGGGGTGTTGCAGACCAAAATGTTAGGCAAGGTGCCTCCAAGTCTGAGAGAGCAATAACAGGGCTATTTAAAATACAATACTAGCGTAAAAAGGTGAAGGGGGTGTTTCAAACGCCTGAGCTGAGATCACTACTTGTCTGATGAGGAACACAATACAGGCATTTACATTAAATCAGAAAACTTCAGCTAAAAAATACAAGCAAGACAGTTTTAACAGAAAACATAATCTAGCACAATATAATCAATCATTAACAGTGCAGAGCTATATGGAGCCAATCAGAGTGCTCCTGGGGCGGACTGCAGCCAGTGGGTCACAGCAGTAAAAGACTCTGGATTTAAACCTAGACACAACTATCCTCATGTAAAGAAAGCAAAATTGGCAGCTAGGGCTCCTCTTCTGGAGGTAATTAGCCCCTGAGGGCAAGTCCGTACCTATGCTTCCGTGAGGGGCTGGTGGCTTCACACCTGGACTGCAGGTGGCAGTCTGGCAGATCTGACATCCCCTCCCATCTCTGTTGCTTGCCTTTGTCAGGGGGGTTACATAGAGCAACACCCTTCATGGTGGATTCAGTTGGGAGAGTGGATGCATGGCATTAGTGCAGGTCTATCAAATGCAGGATACTAGTGGGCAGACAGGAATGGTAGTGTTCAAGAGTGTTGGCAATGCATCATACTGCCACATCTTGGAGTTTTACACCTTAGTTTCAGCCTTATTCCTCAGCACACAAATGGCAAGGAGCTTGTAGGCATGCAATGCTTGACCATGCTTTGGAGCCAGCCTGTGTCCTTCCTCCACACAAGCCTCTCCAGCTGCATCACCTCCTGTTGTCCCCCAGGTGGCGGTATAGTACTGGAGACTGCTACCCTACCTCCACAAAGTTAGAGTTTGTCATGTGGGATGCTCAGTCCTTCTCATCTTCCTGGCTGGTCTCTGATATCCTGGGCTCCTTCCGAACCTAGTTCACCAGCATCATGAGCTGTAGCCCTACCACTGCACCAACAGGCTGGGTTAACCACTTTCTAATGATGGACTGCTTTGGTGCAGTGACTGTAACAGAAATTACACTTTTTGACACCTTAGACAGATTATGTTGTGCAAAGACTCCCAAGAAAGAATTTCTTGTAAATGATTCACTAGTATTCCTAAACATTTCTCCATATCCTGAACAGCTTTTCCCAATATCTTCCACAAGTTAAATGCAGTATATGTGTGTGGTTGGCATTCTGCACACCCTGGTCTCTCCAGTTTATGTCATATTTTCCTAATTCATTAAAACAGGGCATTTTCATATTAGCTCAGTTTCATGCTTGGTGCAATGTTGCCGCTATTATGCAGTTTAAATTTGTGTTAAGTGATTAGCATCTAAATCCACTACAGTGGCTACATTATGTAAATGCTGTCTCATGTATTCAGTTTTCATGAACACTGTGAAAAGTAATGTTACACAAAATGTTCCAGTTTTACAGCACATCCCGTTTTTATGGAGATCTGCTACCACATCTCAGCAAAACTCTCCCCTTGACTCCTGGTTTGATAAACATATTCCAAATCAATTTCTCCAGCTGATCAGGAAGTACTGTAAGACAGTCCCACTGTCTTTTTCATTGAATGATTGTTCCTTCAGTCTAGGATAATTCTTGTTGTGTACAGTGGTGTCTGGAGATCAGACACCATATTAATTTCCCTGGAATGATTTTTGTGACTAAGTTCACCAAATAATTATTAATTTCATTTCCTAATCATTGTTAATAAGAAAAGTCATATGCTCCAGTGTGTAGGGCAGAGGAAACAAGAAATAACCACAGCTGGATCTCACCGCAGCCACTGAGTCACTGTATAACCTTGAGCAAGTTACTTTGCTTACTTGTACTTGAGCACTCCTTTGCATAACCCAGCTGGGTAGAATGAAGCAGTGCCCTCATTAAAAACAAAATGTTGCCTCTCAGTTGGAAAGTCCTTGATGAAAAAAAAATAAAAATAAAACAATAGGAATTGCTCATCACTTATTACAGTCTTAGACTGCCAACACTCAGCTATGTATATTATGTCAACAAAATTTAGTTTTACAGAAAAGCAGCTTCTTACACCAATGTTTTACTGAATTGTTACATACCATGTGCCACAGCATTTCAGGGGATGGTATTTTCCATGTTTAATTCCAGAATAAGAAGGCAGGTAGGGTAAAGTCACAATTCTTCTTACTTGAATCTTACTGTGAAAGATGTATGGTAGAGCAGCCACCAGAATAACTCAAGCGTAATGATCCCCATCCCCATGGCATTGCTATCTTGCTTGCACACTGATGGTTGAACTATGAGCTGCTGACAGGCATTCTCAAGGCTGGAGATTCAAAAGTAATAAAAATAATTAAGGCCCATAAGCTATATATTATACAAATCCTTCCACATTTATGCATTGGGGGTTTTCTATATGCAAATTGCCAATGGTATATGTGGCTTGCATTTTGTTTTGCAAACTAAATATGGGTTAGATATGCTCAAAAAGTGAACTATCTTATTCGCTGACTATTAACCAGATAGTAGTTTCAACAAAACAAAATCTGAATCGGTGATGATCAAGTTAAAGAGCAATTCTGCACTTCAGTTTATAGATGCTCAAGGACAAGGGGGCATGATATGAAGCTGAAAGGAGGGAGACTTAGAGGGGATGTGAGGAAATATAGCTTTATAAAAAGTGTGGTGGATGCCTGGAACAGCCTCCCAACAGAGGTGGTGGGTACAAAACAGTAACAGGTTTCTAACATGGATGGGATAGACACATGGGGACCTTAGTAACAGGGCTGGGGGGGAGGTAATAGCCGAAGATCAATTAGAGTCTATGGTAGCACAGTAAGTAGGGACTTTAGGGCAGACTAGGTGGGCTAAGAGGTCCTTTTCTGCTGATACCCTCTATGTTTCTGTTTGCTACACACAAGTCGACACAATCTCTTAAACCCACAGGGAGCACCCCAAAAGAGTGGCAACAGAATAAAAGAAGGAGGACCAAAGACAGCCCCCTCTCCATATCACTGGCAGCCCTCACGAAACTCCTGCTCTTTCTATTACTCTGTATTGGTAACGTGGAAATCAACCCTGGACCCCCTGAATGTATCACTTCTCCATCAGACCTAACCTCAATTAAAGGCCTCAGTTTCCTGCATATTAATGTATGCAGTCTGCTGAAAAAACTCACACTGATACAAGCCTGGGTTGCCCATACCTTGGCAGACTTTCTTATGGTATCTGAGACATGGCTCAAACCCACCACAGCAGACAGGGATGTTAACCTACCTAACTACCAGCTATTCAGAGCTGATCGCCAAACAAAGGGAGGTGGAGTAGCCATATATGCAAAATCCGGTATAGCTATATCCTGTATTGCTGCAACATCTATGCCCAAGGAGTTTGAATGCCTATCACTAAAAGTCTCTCTCCCCAATACAGCAGCTTTTCAGCTAGTTGGTTGCTACAGACACCCCTCTGCTGAACACAAGCTCTTATCCCATCTGGGGAACCTGCTCAAACCCAGCACTGAAGAAGTCATTATTCTAGGTGACCTGAATTTCAACTAGCTTACCCAGGAAGCTGCACCTCTGGTATCATTCTGTGATACATATGGGTTCACACAGCTAATTAATGAACCAACAAGAATTAATGCAAGGAATAGTAATGACAGCACACTACTTGATATCATGCTAGTGAATAAACCACATCTATTCACACACGCTGGAGTGCTTCTCTGCGATGTAAGTGATCACTGCCCCATCGCAGAGGGTAAGATCCACCAGCATAACAAGCCCTGCAAAATTCCTCATGAGGAGATCCAAGAAAAACATCAATATTGAAGGATATTTGCATGATATAGCTTACTCTCCACACTGGCAAGAGTTGTATCTTGCCCATTCTGTTGAAAAAGCTCAGCAGGTGCTAAATAACATTATAATAAATGCCCTTAACACCCATGCCCCAATCTCTAGTATCCGAATAAAAAACAAATCCTGTCATTGGTTTACAGCTGACCTCAAAGCTGCACTGCTGGAGAGAGACAAACTCTGGAAAATGGTAAGAAAAACCAAGAATGCAAATGACTGGATGATCTTTAGGAAAGCCAGGAATAGATGCACCAAGAAAGTTAGGGATGAAAAGGCTGCCTTCTACTTGGCCGAACTCGACTCTTCCTACCATAATCCTGCTAGGTTTTGGGGCACCATCAAGGGTATGGTGGGGCAGGACGCTAACACCCCCCTTCCAACTCAATTACACAACAGTTATGGCCCTATCACTGGCAAAATGGAAATTCTGGATGCCTTCAATAACCACTTCACAACGGCTGGCCTTGCCTTTGACACCTCTTCAGCTAACCTGCTGAGGGAACAACTAAGCTCCCATTACACTGGTGATCAGAGAGTTGACTCTTCCTTCAGCTTCAAATCTATACTGTTGAAACAAGTAGAGGATCTATTATGGCAACTGGATACCTAAAAAAGCGCAGGGGCAGACTCTCTGGACCCCTACTTTCTAAAGATTGCATGCCTGTACTTGCAGTCCCCCTAACACACCTCTTTAACCTATCCCTAAACTCTGGCTCTATTCCCACACTGTGGAAGACAGCCCAAGTGGTTCCTCTAAAACTAAGGGGACCCTATGGATCTTATAATTACAGTCCATAATAATTACAGGTCCATTTCCATTCTACCAGTGCTATCCAAGATGCTGGAGAAATTAGTGAGTAATCAGTTAAGGGAGTATCTTGACAATGCTAACCTCCTAAACCCAGCTCAATCTGGATTCAGGGCCAAGCATAGCACTATCACTGCACTAGCCAAGGTCACAAATGACTGGCAATCCGAATTAGATGAAAGAATAATGTCTGTGCAGTATTCCTGGACCTGAGCAAAGCATTGATACTGTGGACCACGAGCTACTACTTTCATCCCTGTACTCCATTGGCCTAGATCCATCTTCCTTAAGTGGTTCAGATGCTATCTCACTGGTAGGTCACAGCAGGCAAAAGCTGAAGGTGACCTATCCCCATTAAAACCACTGTCAAGAGGAGTCCCCAAGGTTCTATTCTGGGTCCTATCCTTTTGCCATTTATATAAATAACATTGATTCAACCCTTACCAATTCCTCTGTACACCTCTTTGCTGTGACACTGTTCTGTATGTCAGCAACCTTCACTCGCAGCTGCTCGTGAAATCCTACAAACAGAATTCTCCTTGCTACAATATCAGCTACTTGAGAAAAAGCTTCTGTTAAATGCAAAGAAAACTAAAGCAATGATGTTCACAAATCAAAGCTCCACCAGCACATCCTCTCCAATCATTCTCCCCAGCTATGCAATTATACTTGGAGAAAATCTGGAGTATGTAGAAAACTTCAAATACCTAGGTGTGTGGATTGACAACAGACTTGATTTCACTCATCATTTAGAAGAACTGTTAAAAAGCTTCACCAAAGGCTTGGCCTTCTCTATAGATTAAAACCCTTCCTAAACAGACACTCAAAAATGAGGTTAGTCCAGGCCATTTTTCTATCAGTTGTTGACTATGCAGACTTCCTTTATAGTCACTGCCCCATCTCCTACCATCACAAGTTGGATACCTTATATCATAGAGCAATAAGGTTCATTACAGAGCTGCCATCTAATACTCATCATTGCTGTCTTTATGCTGCAGTTGGGTGGGTTCCTTCACCTCAGAAGGAACAGAAATGCAGCACTATGGATTTACAGAGCATTGTCAAAAAACTTCCAAACTATATCCTGGACTGCTTCACCCAGACCTCTCCTAGCTCCTATGCCCTAAGAAGCAACAACATCATCCTGCTCAAATTGCCCAAATTCAACACCAGGCTAGGGAGGGCAGCAATCAGCTATTCTCTAGCTATAGCATGGAACACCCTACAAAAATCCCTAAACTGTCCAATATCATTCCATTTGCATCCTTTAAACAGCATTGTACAGTCTTCTTCAAAGAGAAATGCAATTGCTACCACTAGAGCTAGCATTGTCATCTCCCAAATCTCCCTTCCAAACCATATATGGCATATTCCTTCCAGACAGACACCCCATCTTATGGCACCCAGTAATACCTTCACCATCCTAGTATTACATTATGTTGAGTGTCTGCCATGCCCCCACTGGGATATGTATATACTGTACATACTGTAAATATTAGCTTAACTTTCCTGTAACCGTTTTTTATCATGTGAATTTACTGTACATCACTGTGTTTATAAACGTTATTTTCCCCTGTATGTATAACTGTCTTATATAAGTGTATGATGTATCTGTTGTGTATCAACTATTGAACCTTGACCTTATCAGGTCCATCTTGTAAATGAGCCTTGCTCAATGATGTTCGCCTGAATAAATAAAGATTTGATGATGATGATGATGAAGTCTTCAGCTTTTATGATTTATTGGGGACTATTTATTTTTAATAATTTTCCTTTCTAAAGTTCATAACTCATTTTGGTAACCTATCCCAAAAAGTCTGTATGAAAACATTTGACAGTCTCTAACTGACTTAATGATACCTTTGTTTATGATATCATACTTCTTACCAAGACAGCAGACTATAACGTTACATTACACACAGCCCAGCTTGCTAGTGGTGCCCAAGCTCTATTCTTCAATATCTCCATTAGCCCATTGAGGGCCCCGCTTATACTCACAGCTGTATATACATTCCTCCACGAGGCCAGGAGCCTGCCTTCCAGTCTCTCACTGACTATCTCTCCTAGCTCCTTCCCAAATCTGAACTAATTACGCTGGGAGACCTCAACATAAACTGGCTCTCCCTCTCAGCCTACCACTGCAAAGATGCCCTTTCCGCTCTTGACATTGTCCAACTAGTTACATGCCCCACTCACCTCAGTCACAAAAGTGGCACTGCCTCCTTATTAGATCTAGTCATGTCCAACCATCCCCACAAAATCACTGACCTCACCATCTTCCCCGGTGCTCTTAGCAACCACTCTCCAATTCTCTGCACCTGGTCTTGTTGGGTAACGAAGTCTCCTCTCAGATCTGTCCTCACTAGATAACTCTGACTGGGAATGCAAAGTCACCTGAAATCCCATCTTTCCCATTATGACTGGTCTCCCATACATCGCTCCTGGGATCTCGATGCTGCTCTGACCTATTTCATCATCACTTTTAATGATGCCTGTAATCATTTTGCTCCCCCCATTAAGAAGATGACTGAAGAGCATGATACCCCATGATCTCCTCATCCCTACTAGATCTAATGTGTTGCCGTGATGACCTGTGGAAAAAAGCCCTTGATTCTGGCAGCCTAACTGATAGACAAACCTACCGGGCTGCGCGCAATGGGTGCCTACTGGGTCATAATATCTCATGCTTAATAGTGTACGACATTAGCACAAACCCGGTACAGTGCAGTATGCTACCGCTACTGGTGCAATACCGTGTATACTGCTGTACATGGTATTGCACCCGTAGTGCTTTCCCAGGCAGAGGATAAGGACTCTGCTGGGAGTGGGTTCTGACGAGCAGCTGCCATGGCTCACAGGACTGAGCCACAGCAGTAGGAACCCAGGCACTGTGTCTGGGACTGGGTTTGATGCCCAATCCCAGAAACATTTTATTTTTTTCCAACTTGTGAGGTCCCCGAGCTGCCCCCCGCCGGAATTGAGAATGTTTAGTGGGAGGGTCCAGGGGTGCATCCCCTCGTAACGGGGAAAAAAGACTTATGCCTCATGGCATAAATTGCACTGTATTGGCAGCACGATTTTGCCATATGGCATAATGTCTTGTGACGTTATGACCCCGTGCCCAATAGGTGTACCTGGGCAATCTGTGAGGCTAAGGCTGAACACTTTAAGGCCACCCTGACCTCCTCCTCCTCCTGGGGCTCAGGACACAAATTATGGGAAAATATGAAATCCCTTAATGGCAAATCCACCTCCCCCCCAGCCCAACTTAATGTGAATGGGTCTGTCACTAAAGACACACAGATGGTCACTGATGCACTTAATATCTCCTTCTCCGACCTGAGACCAATTCTTCCCCCCAACTTCTTCAATCCCACCACCCTCCCCCCTCAATCCCTCTTAGCCTACCCTCCCTTTCACTTCATTGTCCTCATCCCCCATGAGATTAAACCCTACCTCCTTAAATCCCTGAGTTGCTCTCGCCAAAGCAGTGACTCACTTGACCTTTGGATCCTGAGCTTGGTCCTTGATGAGGTACTGCACCCCTGCCTCTTAAACCTCTTGCTCTGTCTAGGTAAATTCTCCTCCATCTGGAAAATGGGTATCATTATCCCATCCACAAATCTGGGGACTGCCTCTCCCCCTGCAACTACTCCCCATATCCATCCTTCCCTCCCTCTCCAAGGCCCTGGAATGCATTGTCTCCAACCAACTCACCGAGCACCTCTCCAAATATGATCTCCTATCTGCTGAACAACATGGTTTCAGACAGGGCCACAGTATCTCTACTGCTCTCCTGGAATTCTCCAACTACATTCACTCTGCCCTTGACAAGGGCCAGCTGGCTGGTGCTGTCTTCCTAGATTTATCTAAGGCGTTCGACACAGTTTCTTCCATCTCTCACCTTGGCATGGCCCAAGAAACCACATCCTGGATCACAGATTATTTATCGGGCAGCTCTCAAAGGGTCAAAATCTGTACAACTCTCTCTAAACCCCTTTCCATGCTCTCAGACACCCCACAGTGATCCATCCTTGGGCCCCTTCTATTCAGCCTCTACCTCAACTCCCTTCCGAAGGCATGCACCAGGAATATTCTCCTCTATGCAGATGATGCCGTCCTCTACACTTACCACACAAATCCTGCCTCCTTTGAACTTTCCCTCCAGAATGCTTTCACTGAGGCTGAGTCTTGGTTCACCAGGCACAAGCTTATTCTGAATCCAAAAAATTCCAAAGTCATGCTTTTCTCTCACCATCAAAACAGACTCAAACACTCGCCTCTCCATGTTCTCACCTCCCTTTCTTTTCCACTTAAACAAGTCTATACCTTTAAGTATCTTGGAGTCACTTTCGACCCAGCCCTTACCTTCCATGACCACATCCACTTACTCTGTACCTCCGTTAACTCCCGTATTGGCCTCCTCTATCATCATCGGAACTGTCTCCCCCTGAAGCCCTCCAACTTGCCATCTCTTCCTCAGTATTATCTATCATTAACTATGGTATGCTGATATATGGTGCTGCTGACAATACTACCCTCCAAAGAGTCAAGATTGCCCTGAACAAGGCCTGCTGCCTTGCCTTAGGTTGCCCAAAAACCACCCACACTTGCACTCTCTACAGCCAAACTAACTGGCTAGAATTTGATGTCAGGTTGCAATACCAAACCTGCCTCTTAGCTAAAAAGATTTCCACTGGCCTAACTGCCCCCAGCATCGCCCCTCTCCAACTACCTGTGCCTACCACCAAGTCCACCCACAGCTCATCCAAACCTACCCTTCTAGTACTGTGACAAAATATCTCTCTTGGCCAATGCTCCTTCCTCTATCGGGCCTCTACCAGGATCAACTCCTTCCCTCCTCACATAACCCTCAAACCCAAGACTGGCCAGTTCAAATCCCTGCTCTGATCACACCTCCTCTCCTCCCATTGCTGTAACTGACCTTAATCTCCCCCCCGACAATGGACCTTGTCCTGTCAAGTTCCCATTTCAAGCATCCCCTACCCCTTACAACTCTCATCTGCCTTCTTTTCTAGTCTGACGAAGGACTGCCTAATCTCTACCTCCTATTCCCATTTAGTCCTTTGTCTCCCTTTAACTCGATAGTCAATATGTATTCTACTATTTTTCCTTATCCTCTACACTGTTGAATTTAACTAGTTTTATTCAAATTGTATGTATACTCATCACCTATTTACTGTAATCTCCTGTTTTTGAATATGTTTTGTATTATCCAATAACTGTATGTCAGCATGTTGTCAACTGACATGGAACCTTTGAAAAAGAGTCTCTGACTCAAAGATTGTAATTCTGATACCTTCTATAAATAAATAAATTTAGTTGGGGATAGTTAAATGCTTCTTGAAAGGCATACTATAACAAGCATTTGCCAATGTCGAATGTTGATTGCGTTGGTCCGTTGAGCTCGCTCACTGCCCCATGTCACTCGCTCGTTCTGTTTCTCCCTGTGCTACAGGCTGCTCTATTGTACTGGGCTCCTGCCTTCATTGGCATGTTTTTCTGCCCACAAAGAAATCTGCAGCTGTCTTGAAAGAGTTCTGTTGAGGTGGGTCACTCCCCCTCTCTCAGTTACTTTTTCTGTTTCTGCTGGCACTGCAGGCTGCCCTTTTGTACTGGGCTCATTTATTTTTTTGTTCCTATTCTACACAGTTATGGGGCTATTTGGCCAAAGTATGGAATATACCTTGGCTTGTTAGTTTAAATTATGAGATATGCGTTATAGGCAATTATTCCTTTTTGGGCTCCAGCTTCCACTCAGAAACTCTTGCTATTTTTTTTGTTGTTGTTTAAAATTTTATCTATGGCAGGCAAGATGTAGTTGGGTACTTCGTCAGAATAGAATGTCTTATGAGATGGTTAGGATCTTTTTCTGTGATGCTATGGGTCAAGTATATGTTACTGGTACTACACAGGCAATGGATAGGCAAGTCCAACGATGGTGGAAAGGTTTTTCATTTTTTATAAAATATAAATAAGGTGTTTAGAATAAATTTGGTTTAAATTATTTATTTTTGTGGGGTTTTTTTCTACTTTGTTTAAATGGGGAGTTTAGGGTAAGAGCAAACACTAATGGTGAAATGTTACAAGGTGTATTATGTAAAGCTTTTTTAGTCTTTCAAGGAATTTGTTTATTTTATTTACCCTTCTCAAGGTTTGACTTTTTTTTTCTTTCTGTATTATAATTGTTTAATTATGTTTCCTTGCTCTGTTTCAAAAGTTGTTAATTTTAATGTATTTACAATGTTTTGCTTCTTAATAAAACTACCCCTACTCTTTTCGATAAGTGCCATGGGATCTTTAACATCCACCTGAACTACCACCAATCCAGGTAGATGAGACCTTGGTTTAATGTCTCATCCGAAAGATTGCACCTCAGATGTGCAGCACCCCTCTCATGCTACACTACAGTGTCAGTACTGGGATATTAACCCAAGTGCCAGATGTGGGAACTGAACCCACAGTCCTCTGATCTCCCGGCCTCAGAGGCGAGTGTGCTACCTACTGAGCCACTGACACTCCATTGAGGTTGCTCTCTCCGCCTATCTCACTCACTCATTCTGTTTCTCCTCATGCTGCAGGCTGCTCTTTTGTACTGGGCTTCTGCCTGCATTGGCACATTTTGCTGCCCACAAAGAAATCTGCAACTGTCCCAACAGAGCTCTGTTGAGGTGGGTCACTCCCCTTCTCTCACTCGCTCACTCTGTTTCTGTTGACGCTGCAGGCTGCCCTTTTGTACTGGGCTCCTGCCTCTGTTGGCAACTTCTTCTGCCCACAAAGAAATCTGCAGCAGTCCTGACACAGGTCAGTTGAGCTAGCTTACTCCTCCTCTCTCGCTCATTCTATTTCTGCTGGCACTGCAGGCTGGCCTTTTGTACTGGGCTCCTGCCTGCATAGCCACCTTTTTCTGTCCACAAAGCAATGCACAGCAGTCAAGATAGAGGTCTGTTGAGCTCGCTCACTCCCCCTCTCTCACTCGCTCATTGTGTTTCTCTCAGCACTGCTGGCTGCCCTTTTATACTGGGCTTCAGCCTGCGTTGGCATCTTTTTCTGCCCACAAAGAAATCTGCAGCTGTCCCGACAGAGCTCCATTGAGGTTGCTCTCTCCGCCTGTCTCACTTGCTCATTCTGTTTTTCTTGGTGCTGCAGGCTGTTCTTTTGTACTGGGCTTCTGCCTGCATTGGCACATTTTGCTGCCCACAAAGAAATCTGCAGCTGTTCCAACAGAGCTCCGTTGAGGTAGCTCACTCCCCCTCTCTCACTTGCTCATTCCGTTTCTGCTGGCGCTGCAGGCTTGCCTTTTGTATTGGGCTCCTGCCTGCATTGCTGCCTTTTTCTGCCCACAAAGAAATCCACAGCAGTCATGATAGAGCTCCGTTGAGCTCACTCACTCCCCCTCTCTCACTCGCTCATTGTGTTTCTCCCAGCGCTGCAGGCTGCCCTTTTGTACTGGGCTTCTGCTTGAGTTGGCACCTTTTTCTGCCCACAGAGAAATCTGGAGCTGTCCCAACAGAGCTCTGGTGAGGTCGCTCACTTCTGCCTGTCTCACTCGCTCATTCTGTTTCTCCTGGTGCTGCAGGCTGCCATTTTGTAGTGGTCTCCTGCCTCTGTTAGCACCTTTTTCTGCCCACAAAGAAATCTTCAGCAGTCCTAACAGAGCTCCACTGAGCTCGCTCACTCCCCCTCTCTCACTCACTTGTTCCATTTCTGTCGGCGCTGCAGGGTGCCCATTTGTACTGGGCTCCTGTCTGCATTGCCACCTTCTTCTGGCCACAAAGAAATCTGCAGCAGTCACAACAGAGCTCCATTGATCTTGTTCACTCACTCCCCCTCTCTCACTCATTCATTCTGTTTCTTCCACGCTGCAAGCTGCCTTTCTGTACTGGGCCCCTGCATGCATTGTTGCCTTTTTCCTGCCCACAAAGAAATCAGCAGCAGTCTCAAAAGAGCTCCGTTGAGCTCACTCACTCTCCCTCCCTCACTCGCTCGTTCTGTGTCTCCCGCTGCTGCAGGCTGCCATTTTGAACTGGGTTTCTGCCTGCATTGCCGGCTTTGTCTGCCCACAAAGACATGCAGCAGTCCCAACACAGCTCCACTGAGGTTGTTTACTCCCCCTCTCTCACTCGCTCATTCCATTTCTGCTGGGGCTGCAGGGTGGCCTTTTGTACTGGGCTCCTGTCAACATTGCCACCTTTTCTTGCCCACTAAGAAATCTGCAGCAGTCATGATAGACATCCTTTGAGCTTGATCAGTCCCCCTCTCTCACTCACTCGTTCTGTTTCTCTCAGCTCTGAAGGCCACCCTTTTGTACTGGACTTCTGCCTGTGTTGGCACATTTTCCTGCCCACAAAGAAAGCCGAAGCTGTCCCGACAGAGCTCCATTGAGGTTGCTCACTCCCCCTGTGTCAGTCGCTCATTCTGTTTCTCCTGGTGCTGCAGGCTGCCCTTCTGAACTGGGCTTCTGCCTATATTGGTATTTTTTTCTGCCCACAAAGAAATCTGCAGCAGTCCCGACAGAGCTACATTTGCCTCACTCACTCCCCCTGTCTCACTCACTCGTTCTGTTTCTGCCGGTACTGCAGGCCACCCTTTTGTACTGGGCTTCTGCCTGCATTGCTGCCCTTTTCTGTCCACAAAGAAATCTGCAGCATTCATGATACAGCTCAATTGAGCTCACTCACTCACTCCCCCTCTCTCACTCGTTCATTCTGTTTCTCCCACCACTGCAGGCTGCCCTTTTGTACTGGGCACCTGCGTGCATTGCTGCCTTTTTCTGCCCACAAAGAAATCCACAGTAGTCCCAACAGAGCTCCGTTGAGCTCACTCGCTCATTCTGTGTCTCCTGCTGCTGCAGGCTGCCCTTTTGTACTGGGTTCCTGCCTGCATTGGTGTTTTTTTCTGCCCACAAAGACATCTGCAGCAGTCCACACAGAGCTCCATTGAGCTCGCTCAGTCCCCCTCTCTCACTCGCTTGTTCCGTTTCTGCCGGCACTGCAGGCTGGCCTTTTATACTGGGCTCCTGCCTGCATTGCTGCCTTTTCCTGCCCACAAAGAAATCTGCAGCAGTCACGATAGACCTCTGTTGAGCTCGCTCACTCCCCCTCTCTCACTCACTCATTCTGTTTCTCCCAGCACTGCAGGCTGCCCTTTTGTACTGGGCTCCTTCCTGCATTGGCACCTTTTGCTGCCACAAGGAAATCTGCAGATGTCCCAACAGAGCTCCATTGAGGTCACTCACTCCCCCGGTCTCACTCGCTCACTCTATTTCTCCTGGCACTGCAGGCTGCCCTTTTGTACTGGGCTTCTGCCTCTGTCGGCATCTTTTTCTGCCCACAAAGAAATCTGCAGCAGTCCCGACAAAGCTCAGTTGGCCTCACTCACTCCCCCTGTCTCATTCACTCATTCTGTTTCTGCCAGTGCTGCAGGCTGCCCTTCTGTACTGGGCTCCTGCCTGCGTTGCCACCCTTTTCTGCCCACAAAGAAATCTGCAGCAGTCATAATAGAGCTCTGTTGAGCTCGCTTACTCCCCCTCTGTCACATGCTCATTCTGTTTCTTCCACCGCTTCAGGCTGCCCTTTTGTACTCAGCCACTGCATGCATTGCTGCCTTTTCCTGCCCACAAAGAAATCTGCAGCAGTCACAACAGAGCTCCGTTGAGCTCACTCACTCCCCCTCCCTCACTCGCTCATTCTGTGTCTCCCGGTGCTACAGGCTGCCCTTTTGTGCTGGGCTCCTGCCTGTGTTGTCACCTTTTCCTGCCCACAAAGAAATCTGCAGCAGTTCTGACAGAGCTCAGTTGAGCTTGGTCACCCCCCCCCCCAGTCGCTCAATGCTAATCTGTCCCAAATACTGATTTCCGACAGCGACTGTGGTATTCTGCGCCAGAAGCGCAGAAACACATTTCGGCCAGGATGTGAAGAATGACAGCTGTACTGTTCATAAGGAGGTGTGAACAAATGGCAATATTGAAAATCTGGCATGAAAATATTACTAATTTGCAAAGTTACAAGGGTGCATAGAAACTGCACAACGCACACTCGTAACACAGTCATGTTACAGAGTTTCATCACAAAAGTTTCAACATAGGCATTTTAGGACCTCTGCTCATGAAAAGTGTCAGTGTGACTTTCTTAACATGTCCCAAACACTGATTTCCCACAGCAACTGCGGTATTGTGCGTTGGAAGAGCGAAAACACATTTCGGCCAGGATATGAAAAATGACAGCTACACTCTTCATAAGGAGGTGTGGAAAAATGGCAATGTTGAAAATCTGGAGTGAAAATATTGCAAAGTTGCAAAGATACGAGCGTGCATAGAAACTGCGCAACGCACGCTCGTAGCACACTCATTTTATGGACTTTTGTCACCAATTTTCAACATAGGCATTTTAGGACCTCTGCTAATGAACAGTGTCACTGTCATTTTCATAATATGTCCCGAACATGGCTTTCCCACAATGACTGCGCCGGAAGTGCAAAAACACATTTCAGTCAGGATGTGAAAAATGACAGCTGTACTGTTCACAAGGAGGTCTGAAAAAATGCCAATGTTGAAAATCTGTCATGAAAATATTGCAAATTCGCGAGAAATTCTACAGTGTGTAGCAACTGCTAGCATGCCGCTCGTAAAACAGTCATTTTGGATTTTCCCACAAATTTGCAGTATAGGCTTTTAAGAGCCCACCTCATGAACACTGGCACTGTCATTTTGTTAATCAGTCCTGAAAGGGGATTCCATGCAGTGACCACAAAATCACCTTTCTTGGCCGAATAATGCCATGACAGTGCCAGAATTCATGAGGAGGGGTCCCAAAAAACCCATGCTGAAAATTTGGTGCCAAAATTCCAAAAAATGCCTGAGATATGCATCAAAGTTGAAAAAATCCTGTTTATTCCATTATACAGTTTACCAGCATTTCCTCAGTTCGTGGTCGGCTTTGAAGAGTACAGACATGTTCCTGTTCCACCGAAGATCATCACACCGGATTCCAGAGGTAAGTATGGGGCGAGGGGGATGTAGGGAGGCAGGGTGCACAGTGGGTGGGCGTGGGTTGTGGGAGGGGAGCAGGGAGACCGCCGAGGGAAAGTTTCCTTCTTTACAGGTTAAAAAAAAATACATTGCGGGACCATTTTTATGTTGCTTGCATGCATGTGCAAGAAACATATTGCCATCATCGGAGATTTCGGAGGTGTGTCACCTCCTCCTCCAATTCAGTCAGTGAGCTGGCAGGTGCAGCCCCTGTAAGCCAATGCATTTTGGAGCTGTCTATGACACGCTCCAAAATGCAGTAACACTCTGATTGAAAAGGGAGCTACGCTTCGGTGAGCAGAGATAAGAAGCGACTCCCATCCCCGACTGCGCGGGGCGTCTGGCGCCCTACGTACTGGCAGCCGGCCAGGGTGCCCAATCCCGTTGAGCTGAGTCTGTCTCCCAGTTGTGGTGGTGCCACGCCGAGCCCACCCCAGCGTGGCAATCAGTCCATAGGCCGACGGGTGCCCAACCCCCGCCAACTGAATGCCCCCAACACCTTGTGCCACGCTGGGAGCCCACCCAGCATGGCAAATGGTCCCACGATGTCTTTTTTATTTTAACCTGAAAAATGAAACGGTCCTGAGCGCCTCCCGACCCCTCCCACAACCTGCACCCACCCTGCGCACCCAGCCTCCCCACCCCCTCACCCCATGCCTCCGGACTCGAGCGCGATGATCTTGATTGGACGGGAACACGTCTGCACTCTTCAAAGCCACGACCCGCGAACTGAGGAAATGCCATTAAGCTATAATGGCTAGATAGGGGGGTTTCAACTTTGTTGCATATCTCAGGCATTTTTGGGAATTTTTGCACCAAATTTTCAACATGGGGTTTTTGGGACCCCTTCTCATGAATGATGTCACTGTCATGGCGTTATTCGGGCCCGAAGGGTGATTTCGCGCAGTGACTGTGAAATCACCCTTCGGGCCCAAATACCACCATGACAGTGACATCATTCATGAAGAGGCTCCCAAAACCCCATGTTGAAAATTTGGTGCAAAATTCCCAAAATGACTGTTTTACGAATGCAGTTATGCAGTTCCTACAAGAGGCTCGTAAGTTCTGAAATTTCAATATTTTCACTCCAGATTTTCAACATTGCCATTTTACCACACCTTCTTATGAGTAGTATAGCTGTCATTTTCACATCCTGCCCAAAACGTGTTTCCTCCCATGTAGCGCACAATGGCGCAGTCGGTGTGCAAACTCAATGTATGGGACACATTAACAAAATCACAGTGACACTGTTCATGAGCAGAGGTCTTAAAATAGCTGTGTTGAAAATTTGGTGAAAAAATTCCTAAAAATGACTGTTTTACTAGCGTGCGTTGCGCAGTTCCTACACACGCTCTCAAGTTCGCAAATTTTCAATATTTGCACTCCAATGACTTCCACACACCTAAACAGCACATAGAAGCAAGCAACATTCGGCATTGACAAATGCTTGTTTTATTTTATAGGGGCATGTGGCATGCTGGGGTGGGAACCCAGCATGCCAATGGAGTCTTCTGTTTGGGAGAGCAGCAGTAGCTGATGGGGGATTGGGCACCCCTGTCAGCACACAAGAAAAGGGGAGGTGTTACATTATGCTAATAGGGATATGGCGCCCCCATCGGCACACAATAAAAGGGAGGCAGGTAACATTATGCCAATGGGGATTGGGCACCCTGTAAGCAGACAACATAAGTAGGGGAAGGGAGTTAACCTTATGGCACTGAACCCGATGGGGATTGAGGCACCCATCGGCAAACAAACACGTGGGGAATATGCTGCTGAGGGGACTGGGCACCGCAGGGAATATTGTTTGTGAACATGGCAGCAAGCCACCGCCATGTTCACAAACAATATCAGTGTTTCAAAGTTCCGCCCTGCAATGATGGGTCGCTCCCTCATCGCAGCGAATGGCTGACGCTGCAATGATGAGGCAGCCCCTGATTGCAGCAGCTAAAACGTTAGAAAGTTGTGGCACACTGGCTGAACTAGTGTCAGCAGCAGTGTGCCATGGCATTGGGGGAAGAAGGCCAAGCCTTTATAGGCTGTGTGGGCATTTTCCACAACAGTGCCACGCCTCCCCAACCTGCTTCTGAAGAAAGCTGCCGCAATATGTTTCTTGTGCATGCGTGCAATCAACATAAAAAGTACTACATGATCTGAAATATTCAGTTGATCAATAATGGAAAGTAAAAAAAACAAATAAAAAAAAACAAACATAAAGGTAATCATAAATGCAGTAAATATAATACTTATAATCTCCAGATTCTAGTGGAGGCCTATAATTAAATGAAAATGGGTGGGACTGCTGATACAGTGAAATCTGTAAATTTTGGGCAGAATTATTAATGCTGCTTCTGTGCAAGTTCATACAAACTTGCCAAAAATTTCCTTTCCATGTTTCCTGTCTAATTTTGAAACTACTTTACCGCAGACTGGCTCTGTGTTATTGAGTGACTAGGCATCCACTCAGCACACTGGCAACTTGGGATTTGTGACCTGAGTCTGAGATGAAAGGAGCCGAGGCTGATAGAAAGGGCAAAGAAGCATCCACACAAGCATGCTGTCCTTCTGCAGTAGGGTGCTGTGGCCTAACACTCACAAAACAACACCTAGAGGGGACTAGAGCCTTTGCTTCTGTGGGTGACCATGCAGAAGGGTTGCTCAGATATCTGTTTTGATAATCATCTCAGCAAAAAATTTAGGATTTTCAGATAAAGCTGCTGAAAATCCAAAGTTTTAAATATTACAAAGCCAAACAGAATTCAAACACAGAAATCTGATCTGATTTGGCATCTGTTGCCATCTGTTACTAGTCCCACACTTTGCAAATGTGTAAGCCCCCCACACACATGAACCACTCCATAAGCCCCGACTTCCCCAACCTCAATTCTCTGCCCAAAGATCCTGCAAGCACATTCTTAACAGAAATGGAATATTTAGAAGAATTCCTTAGCTCTTGTCTTGTACTGACGACTGCACTTTATTATAATGTTCTTAGGCAGCTCCCATCATTATAATGAAAAAAAACACAGCCCCCACACTCATGCTAAATCAAGAGCCCTCCTCCCACCCTGGCACAAGCCACCATTCCACTGACCCAGTTCAACTGAGCATCCCCCACCCAACACAGCCACTGGCCCCAACTTCCCTCCACCCCCACAGCTTGCAAACAAATGCAAACCTTTGGGTTAGGTCATCACGATAGTGCTGCCTAAGTCAAAATTTGTGGTCCCTTGGGGGAGCAGCTTGTACTCATCTTCAGTCCAGGTAGGTGAATGAATGATGATGTCCTGCTATAGTAATACCAGAATGGCCATCACACACGACCACAACAGCCTTTTTTGCCATGTCATTTTTACCACCACTGCTGTCATGTACTGTATGTATGTATGTATGCATGTATGTGTGTGTGTATGTATGTATGTACATATGTGTGTATGTACATATGTACATATGTATGTATGTATCTATCTGTCTGTGTGCCTGACTGTCTGTCTGCCTATCTATCTGTGTATATAGAGAATAAATGATGGCAAAGTGTGGTATACAAGGAAACTGTACTGCTGAGGGAAAGAGCAAGCCATAAAACCACAAACCCGAAGAGCGAATGACCTTTATGAGCTTGTTCAACCCTGAGATGGTATTATTTCATGAGTATGCCAGAATTTGCCATCTTTTATTTTATATAATGCATTAGGCTGGACACTTTTTGCTGTGTCCTATGTCTTACCATAGTGTTGGGGCATATAGGGTGGCTGTTAAGAGTTATTAAATGGTTTGTTATATGTGTTATTAAGGGGCTTGTTACTTGTGTTAAGGAGCTTGTTACATGTGTTATTGCGGTGACAAGTTCTCAAAAGATGGGAGGTTTTGAGATGGGCACTCAACTGTATTCTGGGATCCAGAAACATCAAAAATACATAACGTGCATAACAAGCACCATTTTGGCCTTTTTATGCCCTCTCGTACAGACTATAGATAGTGTGAAAGTTTTTTTTTTTTAATGTTTCAGGGCTGCAGTGGCTTGTGCCATGGGCATGCTTTTCAAAGGTTTTGTGAAAAAAACATTAATCTGTTCCAGAGTTATAAAATTTTGAAATTTGGCTTCTGAGCATACTCTGTAGGGTTTTTAAGATAACCCTCTGATATGAAAGAAGAATTTTACTTTTATGAGCTGTTTTACTTTCATGAGAAAATGTGTTTTACTTTCTGGAGACGACATTTTTACTGTCCTTGGTCTGAGCACTAATAACTTTGGTGCCTTTTGACAACATTGCATGTAATGTTGCATGTGTGGTCAGGGTGCCTGATTCCTATGATCTGGCAAGTTTCGTGACCATCATTTGCACAGATTTAAGACCAAAGGGGGTTAAAAATCAGACAAAAATGTTTTGTGCCAAATTTATTTTTGCTCACTTCAAGAGCAAGAAAAAAAAAACAGTTTGGAATTATGTTCTGACATTGTCAGGTTAAAGTGGCTTGCCCTAAGGAGGTGCCTTTCAAAGAGTTCATGAAGAAATATTTATTGTTTCTCAAGTTATAAGGTTTAAAAAATGTGTCTTCTGAGCATGGGTTGAGTTAATGTTAGACCCTGAATTTTGAACCTTAATAACTTTGGCTCCACTTAACAAAATTACATGAATGTTTGCCTGCACAGTTAGGGTGCCATTTTCTTGGAATGTTTTGTAATGGCCGTTTATCCAGATCCTGAGATCCAACAATTTAAAACATCTGTAAAATCACACTTTTGTGCCATTTTTGCTCATCTGTGGAACCAAAATGTTAAGCGATATCACACATGCCCAGTATTGCATGTGTATTAAGGGTGTGCAGTGTTCCATGTGAAACCCAAAATCTTTGCAGCTTAATAACTATGGGGACATTGGACAGAATTGTGTGAAATTTGGCATGCATGGTCTGGTTGGCAAGTTCTTGAGATGTGGCAAGTTTTGTGACGGGCATGTAACCTGACTTTGAGATCCAGAAATGTCCAAAATACATAAAAAGCATTGTTCATAGTCTTTTTTGCTCTCACCCTCAGCCAAAACAGGAAAAGCCTATAAAATTGCACTTTTTTTGGCTCACCAATGAAGCAAAAATGGTTCAGAATTTTGTTCCCAGATTTCTGGTTTAGAATGAGCTCGAAAATGTCTCCAGAAACATTCCAGATAGTCCACAGGAAATGTCCTATTTACTGTTAATCCTTAGGTATGCTGCTTCTACCGATGTGACAAATAAAACAAACTCTTTCTTTCTTGGGGGGGGGGGTGCAAGAAATTCACATAGGTAGACAGGTCTTTTTTCAAAATTTTGTTCCTTTATTTTATTTTCAGGCCCATATCCTCTATGTTTCACCAACAAATATTGGCTTCCTCAGGAGGTGCCTTCACAAAACTTGTTATTCAATGCGCCAGTTAAATTTTCCTTCCAATTAGACTACTTGATTCCCACATACATCCTTTTCAATCTTAATTTCAGTATTTATTTCAAATGATCATAATCTCCATACTATTGTAGGCCCACAACCACGAGCAACAAGTGAGTATGGGCCTGAAAAGATAAAAAGGAAAGAGCAACCACAACGTGGGGCCTACAAACAGTATGGAAATTGTAATCGTAAAAAAAAATTTATGAAGAAACGTTCTTTGCAAAACTGGCCATTAGCTCAGCAGGTAGTTATTGTGGTCCTAGGCCAGTGATCTGAGTTTGGGGGCAAGCTCAGTTACCAGCTGGATGAGGTGAGGCATGGGGATAGTGCTGCCATGCAGCAATGCCCCTAGCCTGAGGAGGGATGGTTCAGTGTTTGTGGCACAGCAACAAGAAATCACATAGTGAAGAAAAATCTTCTCTTGACATAGGACCCAGAGAGTCCTACACTTCTTCACCCATAGCTGCATGGAAGCAGAGGGCCCCACAGGCCCTGCACATCTGTATTTGTAGCCAACCGAGGGCTCTGTGCTTCTGCAGCCACCAGACAGCATATAAATTCTTTGTATCCATAGCCACATGGAAGTTCAGGGCTGGGAGGACCCAGAATTTCCTTTACCAGCCATAGAAACATAGAAATTGTAGGCAGATAAGGGCCTTCAGGCCCACTGAATCTACCCAAGTGTTCTATCTCCATGTTACCCAAGGACCGTAGGTAATCCAGGTAATTTCTGCCCATGCCCCCTCTCCAGAATTCTCTTATACCTATCCCACGCAACCTTAAATCGCATCACTGTTTTTACCCCCCCACTTCCTTAGGGAGTGCTTTCCACCTATCCACTACCCTTTCTGTGAAGTAGTGTTTCCTAATGTTTCCCTAGAATCTTCCACCTTTTAGCTTCATGTCATGACCTCTTGTCCTTTTCAGCATCTTATTCTGAGATATACTGCTATCCAGGACATTGTTTATACCCTTTTGGCACTTAACAGTCTTTATCATGTCCCCCCTTTCCCTCCTTTGCTCCAGGGTATACATGTTGAGGCCTTTCAGCCTCTCCTCACATGTCAAATGGCTGTGTCCTTGCACCATTTTCATTGCCCTTCTGTGGACCCTGTCCAAGCTATCCACATCCATCCTGAGATCCGGTCTCCAGAACCTGACACCATATTCAAGGTGTGGCCTCACCAGCTGTTTGTACAATAGCATCACCACCTCCCTCCTTCTGCTCATAATACTCCTGCCTATGCATCTTAGCATTCTACTGGCCCTCGCTAGTGCCCTCTGGCATTACTTAGCCACCTTTACATCATTAGATATGATTATACTAAGGTCCCTCTCCTGCCCTATCACTTCCAGTATCTGGCCACCCATCCTGTACTCTGCTTTTAGATTTCTACTCCCTAAGTGCATAACGTTGCACTTTTTGACATTAATGCTCAACTACCGACTTTTGACCACTCCTCCAGTTTGTGCAAATCCCTTCTCATTTATTCTACCCCATCAGCAATGTCTACTCTGTTGCAGAGCATTGTATCATCCACAAACAGACAGATCTTCCCCTCAAGCCCTTCTGCAATGTCTCCTATGGAAATATTGAACAGGATAGGACCCAGTACGGATCCCTGTGGTACCCTGCTTGTCACCGTTCCCTTCCCTCCCCTCATGGAACTCCATTAGTGATCACCCTTTTTCTTCTTCCCTCCAGCCAATTGTTCACCCATCTTTCCACCTCTGGTCCCACCACCAAGGTGCTCATTTTGTGCAGAAGCCTTCTGTGTGGCACAGTGTCAAATGCTTTACCAAAGTCTAGGTACACAACATCCACTGCCCCATCCTGATCTACTACTCTGGTCACCCAGTCAAAGAATTCAATTAAGTTTGTTTGACATGACTTCCTTTCCATGAAACCATGTTGTCTGTGATCCTTCAGGTCATTTGAATCAAGGCATTTGACAATTCTTTCTTTCAGTAATTTCTCCATCAACTTCCCCACCACTGATGTCAGGCTGACTAATCTGTAGTCACTTGCCTCTTCTTTGCTTCCTCCCTTATGGAGGTGGAATACGTCCGCTCCGTTCCAGTCATCTGAAACCACCCCCATCTCTATCAAACAGGCCGGTTAATGGTTCTGCTAGCTCCTCACTCAGCTCCCTCAGTATTCTGGGGTGAATCCTGGCAGGTCCCATGGCTTTATAAACCTTTAGTCCTGCTAGTTACTTTAGGAAACCCTTCACTTTGAATAGTATGGTGTCAACCCCCTCTCCAGCTTTCCCATTTTGGGTCCCTATGGCACAGGACCCTCATGGCCCTGTGTGTATGCATCTGTAGCCATTCAGCAGAGCATAGCCCTGAGGGCCCAGTACTTTCATAGCCAGATAGACTCTTCCCTTGGCACAAGGCCCTCCACTTCTGCAACTTCCACATATGATTCAACTGTCACAAAAAGAATGGAACTGTATTGCCCAAAACTGTAATGATTCAGAGATTAAGGTTCCCAAAAAGTCAAAGCATACAAAGTAGGGAAATGAAGATATTAGGGTTCGGAGTCCCAGAAGTCTTGGTGAGTTGGTGGTATGGTGTTCCTTGTGGTTGTCAACTGTAATGCTCACCCCTTCCACTAAGCAAATAAATTGATATATGATCTCTTGCTTTAATCATGGCCTGCAGGGATCTGAGTGAAAAAAGTTACAACTGATTCTGTTGGCCACATGTAGCGAGCTATACTTCTCTACCTCCAAATAGTATATGACTATAAGGCATGGAACTTGGACCTGTACATTGTGCTGAGGCAGAAGGCTAGGGCCTTGGGGGACAGGGTTGGGCATTAGGATTGACAGTCTATGGAACACCACATCACAAATTCACCAAGACTGCTGAGACTCCAAATCCTCGAGTTTTCATTCCTCTACTTTGTGCATTTTGACTTTTTGGGAACCCTAATTTCTGCAATGAATATATATAGAATAAATAATGGGTAAGTAGTAATAGTAGTAGAGTTTATTTATTTCAGGCACTCTTCCACTTAGGTTTAGGGCACCTTTACAGCAGAATATACAGATACAGCAATATGGAACAGTCAGCATAATATATATAAATGTTTTACAAAACCCCATTAAAAATCAAAAACAGGACTAGGATTACAAGCTTTGAGGCGAATCAGTTAGGATCACTTATACAAGAGTGGGAAGTGAAGCAAGCGATCACCCAACTTGCTGGGGATAAGTCCCCTGGACTGGATGGTCTAACTACTAATTTATATAAAGCTTATGTGGATATAATATGCCCAGTCATAACTAAGGTATATAACTTTTGGTTTTATGAGGGCCTCTCAGAAACAGCTTTCTTAGAGGCCCTCATAACTCTTATTCCTAAACCGGAGCGAGACCCTGTGCTCCCTGGCAGTTATCGCCCAATATCATTGTTAAATGTCGATATTAAAATATTGGCTAAAGTCTTAGCCAACCGACTCAGTCCATTAATGAGTAATCAGGTAACTGATGTGCAAGTGGGATTCATGAGCGGTAGGGTGTCTAGTGACCATCTATGTAAACTTCATCATCTAATTGTGCATGCACATAATTTACAGACTCCGGCAGCCTTACTCGCATTGGATGCCGAAAAGGCATTCGACTGAGTGTCGTGGGACTTTCTATTTGCAGTTTTATCCAGATTTGGTCTATCTGAAGATTTTTTAAATTGGGTCCGAGTCTTATATAGCACACCCAAGGCACGGATATGGTGCAATGGTATATTGTCAGCTTCTTTCCCTTTATCCTGCGGCACAAGACAGAGATGCCCACTTTCCCCGCTTCTATTTAATTTATACCTTGAACCCCTGATTCATAGATTACTGGCTTCGCAAGAGATTAGGGGAATAAAGGTGGGAAACAGGCGGTACTTAATTTCAGCCTATGCGGATTACTTGCTTATGCGCTTAGAGGATCCAGAAAATGGTATACCGGCAATACTGCATGAAATTACAAAGTTTTCCAAAGTCTCGAACTACAAAATTAATATCTCCAAGACAAAGCTTTTCCCGTTAAACAATAGATGTTATCCTAACACAGCAAGGGAATATGGATTAAGCTGGGAACCAAGGATGTTGACGTATCTTGGTATCAAAATCACTAGGGAGATAAGTTCGATGATTAGAGAGAATCTCCATAACCTTATTAAAGCTATTAAACAAGACCTGGTCAGATGGAGTTTATTGCCTTTGTCACTCTGGGCCAGAATAGAAACAGTGAAAATGAACATACTACTGAGAATTTTTTATCCTTTAAACATGTTAGGGTGCTACCTACCCAAAACCTGGTTTGGGAATTTGCAAAAAATGCTCAATGTATTTTTATGGAAAGGGAAGGCTGTCAGAAGATCCTACCCGAAACTCACAGGATTAAAGAAGTCAGGAGGCCTCACACTCCCCTCTTTCTTTAAGTACTAGATTGCCTCACATATTAGTAAAGTGGTACATTGGAATAAACCGAATAGCTTAGTGGCCCCGAACTCTTATGTGCCTTCCTGGGTTTATATTGAGAGCGATTTAGTTCTTAAATATTCATTGACTCTAAATTCAATTGCCTATACCACCATTAAACTCCTTCCCAATCCACTCAAAAACACGCCTATTGGATGGTCGCTAAAAGTTCTGCAGCAGGCTTAGAAGCTCCTAAAGGCGAACTGGCAGAACTTGCCGGAACAAATTTTGATACATAACATCCACTTTTTAATACAGCGGGCTCCGATTTCTTCTATGTTTTGGGGGCCGATAGCTGGATTACGACTGGGGGATTTGGCACCCCAAGGGAAGCTAATATCATATGAACTAGGCTGTATCCAATTCCCAGATTTAAAAGGACATCATTTCAAATTTTGACAAATTTGTGGCTCAATAAAAGCTCAACTTCACAGAATGAAAACATGGGTGGAAAACAGGACCGAGTTGTCCTCGTTGCTTAAAGTTGCAGACCAACCCCATTCTGTTTCTAGAGTCTATAACGTGTTGCAGAGGATAGACGAGGATTTGCCCTCTTGTGTTAGTCATTATTGGAGGCAGAAATTAGAGATGACAGTGGATAGGGGAGTATGGGAGCAGATATGGGTAAATAATCATAAATATATCAGACAAGATAGATATAAACTACAGCAATTTAATATCATGCACAATATGTATTACACTCCTGCTAGACTTCACAAGATGGGTAAGTTATCATCACCTATCTGTAACAGGTGTGAAGCCAAAGAAGGGGATTTGTTCCACGTACTGTGGGAGTGCGCTAAGATCCAGCCTTTCTGGAGGGCAATTTACGCTTCATTATCACTGATAATAGTCCTGGAGCTCTTTTTTACACCAGAAATTTGTTTATTGAGTAGCTTCCCCAGAGGCATGACTAAGCAAAAAAAGTTATACATGGCTATTATATCAGCTACGGCCAAAGCTGTCATCCTGAGGCACTGGATGGACACTATTACTCCACCAGTCCTAGAATGGTATAAGGAGATTATGCTTGCTTTACAATTGGAGTTGCACATAGCCAAAATGAACAACAGGATCCAGTCCTATGGCTCCAGTTGGGGCCCATTGGATGCTGTTCTAGCTATTTGGAAAGCTTAGTCTGTCTAGCCATAGGAAATACCCCCCTGCTAGATGTATCCTTGGATCCTTGATTCTCTTCCTAGTGAGAATCCCCGTGGTATCTCAATTTGTATGTAGATGCTGTTTGGGCGATGCGTGTTGGGTTGGGAGGGGAGGGGGTTAGGTTGTATTAGGTTACCTCGTCATATGTTAGGTCAATCTTGTTTATCTCAATGATATTGTTTTTGTAAATATGTTTATATGATAATGGCATATGTAACTTGCAAGTGTCAGCCCGATTAGAACTGTATAACTCATGTATTATTACTGTGCCAATAAAGTAAACTGAATCAAAAAAAAAAAAATCAAAAACAGACTAATTCCCAAGCTGGTCAATTGTCCCAAAATAAATTCCTCAGGTCCCAAAGGCCTGTTCAAACAGAAAAATCTTAAGATGTCTTTTAAAGAACTGTATGGATGGCACCTCCCAGAGGTACCCCGTCTATGAATTCCAGAGGACCAGGGCTGCCACTTCAAATGCCCGGTCCCCAGAAGATTTTAACCTAGCCCTGGGGACCTCCAGGCAGGCCTCTCCAGCCAATCTAAGAGAGTGAGAAGGAGTGTAGGGATGCAGAAGCTCCTTCAGGTAGCCCAGACCCAACCCGTCTAGGGCCTTGTAGGTCAAAAGACCTACTTTGAAGGTGATGCACCAACACACCAGCAGCCAATGCAGTTTGCACAGCAACAGTGCAATGTGACTGAACCTCAAGTGTCCAGTCAACAACTGGGCTGCTTCATTTTTCAGACACTGCAGGTGCCGAATCGCACCTCCACTAACCCTGAGGTAGAGTGCATTACAGTAGTCAAGCCTCAAGGTGACAAATGCATGTACCAGCGTGGCCAGGTCATCTGGAGGGGAGGGAATTCATTTGGGTGATGTTCTGGAGATGGTAAAACCCAGTCTGGACAACAGTCGACTCCTGAGCATCATGTGTCAGCTCATTGTCCAGAACAACACCCAAATTCTTCACCTTTGGGGAGGCCTCCAGTTTGGTTGGACCAATAAAAGGCCCCAATCAGTCCCCAGAGGCCCCCACTCATCTCTTTTGACCTTTCTCAACCACCAGTACCTCAGTCTTCCTCAGATTAAGTCCCAGCCAGTTTGACACCATCCAAGCCTGGATCTCAGCCAAGCACTCATTCAGCACATCGACTACATCAGATCTCCCAGGTGCAAAGGACAGGTACAGCTGAGCATCAGCAATTAAAACTCAGCTCATACAGCCTTATAACCTTGCCCAGGGACAGCATGTACACTCCAAACAACATGGGGGAGAGGACAGAGCCTTGGGGGACTCCACATGGCAGGTCCGTTGGGTCTGAGGAATAATTCCCCAATATCACCCTCTGAGACCTGCTCCAGAGAATGGACTCAAACCAGATGATGATCTAACTGGTGAGTCCTACATATTCCCTCAGCCTGTCCAACAACACCCCATGGTCCACAGGTCAAACACTGATAAGAGATCCAGGAGGATGAGAATCATTCACTCTCCTCTATCCCTCACCCTGAGCAGGTCATTATTCAGCACCCAAACCAATGCAGTCTCCATGCTGTGCAAAGCCCTAAATCTGGACGGGAACAGTTAGTAAATTTGGAAGTCCATGAGGTGACCCTCGAGCTGTTCCATGATCACCTTCTCAAGAACCTTCGCCAAGACATCGGGGTCCAAAGATGTTTTATTCAGCAGGGGCTTAACCAGATCCTATTTAAGGGACTCTGGAAAGACCCCCACCAACAAGGAACTCATGATAATCTCATCCAAAACCGGACCCTGGACCTCGACGCAGCCAACTAGTAGTCACTTGTAGCCCATGTCAAGGTTGCAGAATGTTGGTTTAAGCCCAGATATCACCACACAGACCTCCACGGTCATTATAGGACAAAACTCTCCCCAGGGCAACCCAGTGCATCCACTCACTTGGGGACTGCCACTGTGTGAGAATGGTATTCTGCTTGAAGAAATCCCAGCCCTCATGGAGGACACTCTGTTTGAGAAAACTGAGTGAATGCCTCACACTTGTAAGCTGATAAAGCTCTCATGGGTTCTAGACAGGCCAGATGAAATTGCCTATCTACAACTCAAAAGAGCTAAGTCAGTTGGTCCCTGCTACATTCATTCTAGACATACAGTAAATGCTGCCTTTTTTTGGATAATTTCATTCTGATACTCATCGTAATGAGTAATCAGAACCAGTCAGTTTTCCAGAGACCTGATATTCCTCCAACACCTCTCCAACCTCTGACCCCTGGTTTTCAGAACTCTCAGCTCATCATCTAACCATTGTAAAGGTGGTATACAAGGATATATACCTATCAAGGGGGCTAATTAGGGCTATAAGGCCACAAGACCAAAGAATGAGTGGCCTTATTGCCTTAATTACCCCCAAGTTGGGTATACTTCTGAGTGTTCCACCTTTACCCATAGTTTCTTGAATATAATACATTGTTATTTATTTTTTTTACTTTAAAATCTAGGTAACCAGGATAGGCAAACTGAGCCAAGGCTCATTTCCAGGTGCGACCAGGGGGCACAAGTGTGACAAGTGGTTATAAACATAACATTTCAGAACATAATAGTAATATTAATAATATTATGAAATTAAGAGGAGGCTGCTGGGAATAGAAGAGGAGGAGGGTGAGGGGAGAGAAGAGATAGGGGTGTGGAGGAAGCAGGACGGAGCAGAGGGGATCCTGGAGGTGGCAGATGTGTTGCTTGAAAAAAAGGAAGGATGATTGTTGTCATTAGGATGGCTATTGTTATGGAGTCACATTTGCAATTATGTTATGGCACCTGAAGGTCTCTAGCAGCAAGGAGGGAATGGTGTGTAGTCAGTGCACGTAGGAGTTTAGATGATTTCTTGGTTTGGGAGGGTTTTGAGCAACTGTCTTTTTTCCAGGTTCTTTTGCAGCTTTTTAATTGGTTTGGCTAGCTTCCTAAAGACGTGTTTATTTTATTATTAGTATTGTCCCATAGAGTTTAATGTAGTGTAGGTATACACTTTTTATTAGTGTAAATATATATTTTTAATTAATTTATGCATATACTTTTAATTGTTTGGTTAGTGTGCTTTCTCCTCTAAATCTCTTGATCTGGTAGGGACCTTTAATTTTCTAAACTCTATCTCGTTGCCTACATGATTATGTCCTGTGCTAGCCTACAACTCTATCCTAGGGTTCACTCTGAGTCTAAAATTATGATTAGCTACCGTCTGGGGGTGGTGATCCTCATCCTCTTTGCTCTACTCTGTATGAGCTTGTCGTAGCTCGTGATCCCCTGTGACTACCAGAGAAGGGTATCAGATACCGGAGATTTTTGCTTCTCCAATCTCATTATCACCAAACTTTGGCCGGTAAGCTCCTGGCAACTTACTCTGTATCCAAAAGGCTGCATTTATTATGTGCTTCTAGTACTGGATAAGTGGAGTAGGAGGGCTGTCCCTTTTCCAGTCTCCCACATGGTTAGGCTCTTTTTTCTAGTATTGATGATACTCCTAGTGGGTGACATTGAGCTTAATCCTGGCCCCTCTGACCTATTCTCTGCAGACCACATAGCTGGACTGTCTAGAAAAGGGATCTTTATTGTTCACATGAATATTAGAAGCCTAATATGTCACCTGGATAAGCTTGAGGACTGGGTAAAAGAATACAACCCTGACATTCTTTGCCTCATGGAAACATGACTAAAACCCAGTATACCTGACTCATGCTGCTCTATAGCCAATTACTCCTTCACCCGTAGGGACAGGTCGATGAACAAGTGTGGTGGTGGTGTTGCCATCTATCACAAAGATCACCTCAACCTAACAGCTATCCAGGCATCTGACATTCTGTGTGAACACTTACATGTTGCTGTTACACTGGGCACAAAGAAACTCCATATTGTCTGTTTCTATAACCCCCTCTCTAGGGGCTTGGCTGAGCTACAGGATCTACTTGACATTACATTCAGTAATGGCAGTCTCAATGAGGCCATAATACTGGGGGACTTTAACCTAAATTGGTTTGGTCCTGCGCATAGCTCCTTGGTTTCTGTGGCTAGCAGCTTTGACCTGCATCAGTTGATAACAGAGCCCACTAGGACTCCCAATCCAGCTAAAACTGGTACCCTGGTTGACTGGATACTTACAAATTGACCTGAGCATGTGCCCTCAACAGGGATCCTTGTGGATGCTATAACTGATCATGCTCCAATTTTCGACCTGTGGACCTCAGGTGCCCCTCCATCTCCACCACCTCGGTACATGACCTTCACAAATTTTGATAACTTAGATGAAAATGCCTTTCTGTGGGACATATCATGTGTTGACTAGTCTGAAATCCATCACACAAACAGTGTAGAAGTGGCTATAAATGTTTTTCTTAATAAATTTACTGCCATCCAGTCTATGCATGCCCCGAACGTTACCAGGAGAGTCAGAGTTAAGCAAACTAGATGGTTACACAAGGACCTATTGTCTGAGCTTCATGCAAGGGATAAACTTTGGAAGTGTTTCAAACAAACGGGATAGCTGGCTGATTTTAACACCTATTGGGCTCATAGAAACCTCTGCAAAAAGGAAATACGTGCTGCCAAAAAAGTACTGCAAGGATCTGCTTACTAGTTCTGCAGTGGACTCAAGAAAATTCTGGGCTCATACCAAGATCTTCCTAGGGTCCTCCAAATCTAACACACCAACAGATATGATACTAAATGGGGTTCACTGTAATGACTCAAATACAATTGCCAATGCCTTCAACCGTATGTTCTCAGATCTGTCCCAATATACCTCTGCCTTCCCGGCACAGGACACCCACAGTCAGACCCCAGGGTTTATCAATGCACCTGGCTCATCCACATCCCAAGTGCCTCCACTTTCTAAACTCTTTCTCCACTTTCCCACCTTTCTACTTCAAGGCCATAACCATGCAAGAGGTCTTTAAACTCCTTACGTCTATGTCCGACAATATTAGTATGGGGTCGGACTACCTGGAACAGTGCCTTCTCAAACTTGCAGCCTCCTTTATAGCCGCTCTACTGGCAAAAATATATACTTTATCCCTGTCTTGTGGCACTGTTCCTGAACTCTGGAAAACAGCTTGAATAACTTCAATCTTCAAAAAAGAGAACAAAAAAGATATCCATATCTACCGGCCTATAGCTGTCCTATCAGTCTTGCCCAAAATACTTGAGTAACTCGTCGCCACACAAACACTGAAATTCCTTATGAAATTTGATATTCTCACTAATGCTCAGCATGGATTTAGAAAGAATCATAACATGACCACCGCACTGCTAAAGCTAACCTTGGATATACTCTCTACTATGGATTCTGGGAGACTAACTGGAGCGGTTTTCATTGACCTTACTAAGGCTTTTGACCTTGTGGACCACTGACTACTTCTATCCGGCCTCAGCAGCCTGGGTTTCTCTTCTCCAGTTGTTTGCTGGTTTAACAGCTATCTATCAAACAGCTGCAAGTAGTCAAGTTCAACTCAGCTATATCTGTTGCTGCACTTATAAATGTTGGTGTGCCACAAGGGTCTATCCTGGGGCCACTCCTCTTGTCACTCTTTGTGAATAATATTCTCAGTGCCCTGCAGAACTGTTCTCTATTACACGCTGATGATCTTGACATCTATGCCAGTGATAGCAAAGTTGAAAACTTAAACTCTTCCCTCTCAGCTGATTTCACAAATGTCCAGAAATGGCTCTTTGACCATAAATTGGTTCTAAATGCTACAATAACTAAGGTCATGCTCTTTTGTTCAGCCCCTAAACTTTGAAACTGTCCCCTGTCCCTAGTGGTAAATGATATGGATGGGTCTAAACATGACACGTTCGTGTCCTTTAATTATCTTGGGGTTTTACTAGATCAATCCCTGGATCATAACCTTAACATTCAATCCACCTGTAAATCAGTCAACTGCAAACTGGGTGATGCATTCAAGACCAGTTACATGCTAACTCCATCTGCCAAACTGGCCATTGCTAGAGGAATACTGCTCCCCTCCTTAACCTATTGTGCTCCCATTCTTGCTGGAGCTCAGAAAACTGCCCTTCATAACTGGGATGTCACTTATTATAACATATGTTTATATGCATCCTCCTCCTCCTCCATGCTAAAGCACCACTGTCAGCTTTATGATGACCTGGGGTTGGCTCTCTCTCTTTGCTACTAGGCAATATTATCTTGGCTCTCTTACCGACTCTATTGTGAGGCTCCAAACCCTAATACCACTAGCCAAGCAGCTAATTCCTATTACTGACTCTCATGGGCTGAGGTCTGCTGACAAGTCTTTTTCAAACTTCCCCAGGTGCTATACCACAAAAGGCATGGGTGCATTCAGGCATGCGGCGCCTCAGCTTTGGAATACATGTCCCCTTGGACTGAGGATGATTGGCTCCCACCAGTGTTTCAAGAAGAATCTGCATCGATATCGATTGGGTGCTGGCAGCCTGCACTTTTTTTGACCCTGCCTGATGGACTGATGCAATGTTTATCCTTACAACACTTGCTACTTGTTATAATTTGTTATAATTGTTTGATTCTGCTATTTTACTGTTTTTGTTTTTTCTTGGTTCCTTATGCTTTTGCCATTTGTTAATTGTTTTACAAATAGGTAATTGTTCTGCCTTGTTCCTATTTCTATCTACTGATTACTGCATCACTGTACAATGCTGTCTACTATGTAAATTGTATGTTCATCTATGTACCTCATTGAAATGTTCCAGTACTTATTCATTGTGTCATGTACTCTCCCAGGTCGTGCCTGTAAATAGTCCTATTGTTTGGCTAGTGCACTTACCCAGTAAACAAAAACTAAATAAATAAAGTGTAGGTATATAGTTTTAATTGATAATTTACTTACTGGTATAGAAGGAAATAAACAATGGCCTTTTGTATGGGGACAATTCCCCATCCATGTATTATGTAATAGATAATCCACTACAGGGCATGCAGTCATGCATTGATATACACATGCCTTGGTGTGCATTCTCACACATGAACCTACTGGCCCAGTGTATTCAAACACCCAGGGTGTGCATATATCAGAGTATGACCGCATGCCCTGTAGTGGATTATTTATCTTATAAAATGACTAGAAATTTTCTTTTGGGGGGTGCACAAAGTAGCCCTTTTGTGGCAGAAATTACACTGTTATTTAGGTGATCTGGTTGATCCTGCCATGATTTTGATAGGTAAAATGTGAAAAAAGTTGTCTGGTTGATCCTGCCATTTTTACACTGTCTCAGTTGTAATCACTTTGACTTTTGGCTTTTACTATAGCATGACCAAGCAGTGTTCACTCTGCTAAAGAAACTGCTGCCAAAGGTTTAAAATCAGGAAAATTTTCTTCAAAATGATGTAAGCTGTTGGGTGTTTAACCTGAGGTCAGTTAGTTTTGTATAAAAGAAGCCGATGAGTGTAGATTGAGGAGAGCGAGTGAGTTGGTGGCTTGAGAAGGCTTGATGCAAGCCTGAGCAACTGTTGCTATAGAAGGTAACTATTGCAATGTGGGACAGCTGTATACCTTTACTTGGTTATGTTTGTGGCAGCCTGTGTGTACCACGTATATGAGTGTGTTTGTGTGCCAGGCTGTGTGTGCCAAGTGTGGAGTGATCTTGCTAGTAGTAAGAATGCTCTGTGCAGATGTGCGATCATAGTGGGAGGCGTGCAGTCATTGTGGGATAATCCATGGTCATGTGGTGTGTTTTATCCAATTAGTGAACTTGTTTTTCACTGATTTTCCCTACCCATTTTATACAGTAAGTAACAGATAATCCACAACAGGGTGTGTGGTCATGCTCTGATATATATACACACACCTTGGGTGTATTTGTGAGGCACAAGGCAGCAGGCTGGGTGGGTTCAACCACTCAAGGTGTGCATATATCAGTGCACAACCACACACCCCTTGGTGGATTATCTGTCTTATAAAATGTCTAGAAGGTTCTGAGGGATGAAACAAGTGCAGGCATGTGGTCATTGTGGAATAATGCACAGTGAACTGGTGTGTTTCATCCAGTCAGGAGATTGAATTTTCACATATTTTTCTTACCCATTTTATAAACAAGGGATACACAACAGGGACCTGAGGAATACCTGATTTATTTTCATGAGTGCTGTTTGACCTAGGTAACCTCACCAGTGGTGAAAGCCATGAGTGAGATGTCCAAGGTCAAATAGCACAAGTGAAAATAAATCAGGTATTCTACAAGGTCCCTGTTACGTATTTCATTTATACAATAGGCAGGGATCTCGTGGGTTGGGATAATTAATTATAATGATTTAATTATTTTTGAACACTGATTAAAATTTCATGGGTTACTTTTACTAAAAGTACTGTTGCGTGTTTACTGCTGTCGGTTGCTAGGGTGGCTGCTAGGGAAGCAGGCATGAGGACATCGCGGCATTACTGAGACATCTTTCTGGATTGGTGTATTTGCTTTATGTGGGTGTGCATTTATGGAAAAGAAAATATAGCGACTTTGTTTCTGCGGTACAGAGAATTTGCTTTTTGGTGTGCTTCTTTGTGTTGGTTTTTTTTAGATTTATCTGGATGATCCTGCATTCAGCATTACGGTTTGTGTGGTGCAATATCTGGCTGATCCTGCTTTTGGCAGCTTCAGTGGCAGTTTTTGTCTTGGGAGAGGGAAGATTTGAGTGGCCAGAGAAGGAGTAAGCACTGCAGGCTGCGGGAAACCTGTGAAGAGAAACAAGCAACTGGAATTTGCAGAAATATTTTAAAACATTGGTACTCCTTTTGTTTGCTATAGCTGGGTAACTATGTGAAGGGTACTGCGAGGTGAGGATAAGTGTGCCAGGAATGAACATTTGTGAAGGGTGTGTGTGTGTGTGTGTGTGTGTGTGTGTGCATGTGTGTGTTTGCAGCAAAAATGGACCCCAAGAGGAATGGGTTTGGGGGGATGTCAATGATCTAGTTCCAGCAGACAGGGAATGATTAATGGCAGAGTGTTAAATAAATGTGTTTGATTGACACTGTGGTGTTAAACAAATGGTGGGTTCTGATATTTAGTTAACACCAGTGAGAATAAACACATTTATTTAACTGATTTTGTGCCCACTCCTGTTGTATATATTTGTGTGTGTGTGTGTGTGTGTGTATATATATCTATATATATATATATATGTGTGTGTATATATATAAAAAACAAAGAACCTGAGTGCACAAGCACTGAGGCAAAGGTTACCCCAAAGGACATTGGCCGGGAAGCATTTGGTCCAATAACATCCCAGGGTACCAGTTATTTTATAAAAATAGAATCAATAGGAAAGGAGGTGGAGTGAGCTGCTACATTTCCAAGCACATAATATGCAATGAAATAAATCTATATGACAACCATAAGAATAGAGTCACAGAGATGTTATGGATGACTCTACACTTCACCCACTCTGCAAAAATATATCTGGATATTTGTTACAAACCACCAAATGGTAATATTAGCTATAACTATGCATTATTTGATTAAATTAATACAGTCCTCAGTTTAGGCAGCACTGTACTGGTTGTCGACTTTAATGTAGCAGGTATTTCCTGGGATTCAATAAAGGGTGTGACATCTTTTGGACAAACCCTTGTAGATAAAGTAACATCCATTGGATGAGAACAGCTTGTAAGTACTCCAACCAGAGGCAAGAATATTCTTGATCTGGTGATCTCAAACTGCAAAGAACACATAAGTAAAGTTGGGGTAGGAGCTCACCTGGGAACCAATGATCATAAAACCATTGAATGTACTCTTAATCTTATCAAACTCAAATTAAAAAATTATACATCCCTATCTGATTATAAAAAAGCAAATTGGTCTGAAATAAGTTATGACCTGTCAAGCATCAATTGGGATCACTTTTTTGATGGTTTGGGCTTCAAGCAAATGTGGAATAAATTAAAAAATAAATTACAAGAATTACTGGAACACCATATTCCCATGCATAAACAAACTAACAGTAAAGGAAATATTCCGCTCTGGTTCTCTAGGGCCATAAAAAGACAAATAAGAAGGAAGCAAAAAGCATTCAGGAGCTATAAAATAAACCCTTCCCAAGCAAATCAACTAACATAGAAACATATAGAAACATAGAAGTTGATGGCAGATAAGGACCACAAGGCCCATCCAGTCTGCCCATTTCTTTTTCTACCTTATGAATGTGCCATTGGCCTTTGCTCTGTCAATTGTCTATCTATTCATACTCATCTATATTGCTCCCTTATGCCTATCCCATGCCTGTTTGAAGCCCTGCTCTGTATTCATATCCACCACTTTCTGAGGTAGACTGTTCCATGCATCCACCGCTCTTTCTGTGAAAAAGAACTTCCTCACGTTACCCCTTAATCGGCATCCCTCTAATCTCATGCTGTGTCCTCTTGTCCTGCTATTTTTCTTATATTGAAACATGTTAGACTCTTTCACATTAATGCCCTTAAGGTGTTTGAACGTTTCAATCATAACACCTCTCTCCCTCCTTTGCTCTAGGGTATACATATTGAGCTCAGTTAATCTGTCCTCATATGTTTTCTGATGCAGTCCCTGCACCATTTTGGTTGCCCTTCTCTGGACTGCCTCAATTTGATTAATGTCCTTGTGAAGGTGTGGCCTCCAGTACTGCATGCAGTACTCCAGATGGGGCTTAACCAGTGTCTTGTAAAGAGGGATTATTACCTCCCTCTTCTGACTTGTGATACTCCTACTAATACACCCCAACATCCCTCTAGCCTTACTTACTGCTTTAGTGGTCTGCTTGGATGATTTCAGGTCATCAGTGATGATGACACCCAAGTCTTTTTCTTCCCTTGTGACTGCAAGCAACTCACCTCCCAGCCTATAGGTGGCTTCAGGATTTCTCTTCCCTTTGTGCATGATCTTGCACTTCTTTGCATTAAACTCCAGTTACCACTCTTCTGACCATTTTGCTAGTTCATTCAGATCTCTTCTCATTCTGCCCACTCCATCTGGAACATCTACTCTGTTGCAGATCTTGGTGTTATCTGCAAACAGACAAACCTTACCCTCCAGTCCATCTGTAATGTCACTGATGAAGATATTGAAGAGGACTGGCCCCAGGACTGATCCCTGAGGTACCCCACTTGTGACTTGCATCTCTTCTGACTGTATATCATTTACCACCACTCTCTGTTTTCTGGCTGTCAACCAGTTTGCCACCCAGTTAACCAACATCTGACCCACCCCGAGCCTACCCAGCTTATTAATCAATCTTCTATGTGGAACAGTATTGGAAGCTTTGCTGAAGTCAAGGCAGGCAACATCAACTGCTCCCCCTTGGTCCACCACTCTGGCTACCCAGTCAAAGAAATCAATGAGATTAGTTTGACAGGACCTTCCTTTTGTAAACCCATGCTGTCTTGGATCCTGTGCGCCTATGGATTCCAGGTGTTGCACCATCCTTTCCTTAAGGAGTGTCTCCATTATCTTGCCCACTACTGAAGAAAGACTGACTGGTCTGTAGTGTCTTGCCTCCTTCCTGTTACCACTCTTGTGGAGTGGGATCACGTGAGCCCTTCTCCAGTCATCTGGGACCTCTCCTGTGCTCAGAGACTCACTAAACAGTTCTGATAATGGCTCTGCTAGTTCCACCCTTAACTCCTTTAGTACCCTGGGTTGTATGCCATCAGGTCGCATTGCCTTGTCCACCCTGAGCTTATCGAGCTCTTGTAGGACCCTTTCTTTTGTGAAGGGACTACTGCACACCTCCCTCCCCCCGTGTCCATGGTGCTAATCTGTGGGCCCTGCCCTACCTTCTCTTCAGTAAATACTGAGCAGAAGTATATATTTAGGATAGATGCTTTTACATGGCCTTCCTCCTCCTCCAACTCAGATATAGGTCGCAACAGCAACTTCTAAAATCTTTGATCAAGAAAGAGAAAAATAAGTTGGAATACAGACTGGCATGCAAGAAAGTCTGTAAAAGTTTCTATGTGTATGTAGATAACAACAAGAAATCCAATAATATAATTAATATGATAACAGACAATAGCACAGTAATTAATAATAATAAAGAAATCACTGACTGCTTTAATCAGTATTTCATTTCGGTATTTAATTAAAAATATTCAGGGATACCTGCGTACTGCCTAGACGGTTCTGAACTAATTAATCTGTGCCCAGAAATGGTACATCAAGAATTACGTAAATTTAAAGAAACATCCTCCCCAGGACCTGATAATATAAGTCTGGTTATCTGGAAAAAATTAGCTAATATGGTGGTATGGCCCTTAACCATTCTGTTTAATAAGTCTCTTATACTGGAGAGGTTCCTTTTGACTGGCGAAAGGCCACTGTCATACCGATTTATGAAAATTGCCAACTATAGGCCAATCAGTCTCACTTCTGTCTGTTGCAAACTTTTGGAAATAATAATTAAAAACATAATTGACAGTGAGGTGGCTAATTTGGGACTCCAAGATCACACACAACATGGTTTCAGGAAGGACCTCTCCTGTATTACTAATCTTGTCTCTTTTTATAATTTTGTAAGTGAACAATTGGATATGAGAGTTCCCATTGACGTAATATTTCTGGGTATCGGAAAGGCATTTGTTACTGTTCCACATGACTACTCATTAGGAAATTAGGCAACCTGAGACAAAATAAATATATTGTTAGATGGATAGGAAGTTGGTTGACAGACAGAAAACAGGCTGTGAGGGTTAACTCTACCTATTCCAAAGATGGCAATGTAACAAGTGGAATACTGCAGGGATCTGTACTGGGCCCGGTATTATTTGGATTATACATAAGCTAGGGTGCCTACTGCTTACCAGCCCACTACATCTCCACCTAACCCACCCTTGATTGTCTCCACCTATACTGCCCCCTTTATGTCTGCAAATCCACTCCCTTTCTTACCCTCAGACTCCTAACATATATGTCCCCAGCCCATCTACTGTAGCACCCCTCCTAGAACAGCTGCAGTCCTGTACCCTTCCCCTCTATATCTGCCCCTTAAGTTTGTATATGTCGTGACCAATGATGTACCATGCTGTTTGAAAATGTTTTCATATGCTGGCTGTTTCAGAATGTTTTAATTCCCCTTCTTACACCATTATCCCTAACCTTGTTAACCCTATACTTGAAATACTTGTTATTGCTCTGTGTATTTTTTTTTCTATTGCTGTATAATTATGCCTATTTATTATCTGTACATAAAAGTATTACTCTTGACCTTGTGTCACACAGGTCCACCTTGTAAATGAGCCTGCTCAATGGTATTCACCTGGATAAAGACTTGAATGATTGATTGATATGGGTAAGGGGCTTTGAAGTGTTGTCTCTAAATTTTCTGATGACACAGAAATGGATGGTGATGCATCTTCTGTCCATAAATATCAATTTCTCTTAAAAGATCTCCAGGCTATTGAACAATGGGGTGTTGACAATAAAATGAAATTTAATGAACAAAAGTGTGCTGCAATACATTTTGGTAAAAACAACCCTGGTTACCAGTATTAATTTAGTGGTATGCCACTCAAATCTAGTTCAGGAGAAAAGGACCTGGGTGTATGGGTCGACTCGAACCTGTCTTCCACAACCCATTGTAAAAAAATAGCCTGGAACTGTAATCAGCTTGTTCGTTCAATAAAGAAAGCCTTGGTCTGCAGGGACAAAGACTGCATGTTGAAACTTTATAAAACTTATGTTATACCCTATATAGACTACGGACCTCCACTTTGGTGTCCTTTCTTAAAGAAAGACATTATCACTATCAAAAGAATACAAAGGAGGTTAAATAAATCAGTCCAGGGTCTAAGGAGTCTAGATTATAATGGAAGGTTGGACAAACTGAAACTATTCTCATTAGAAACTAGAAGAACTCTGGGGGGGATTTATTACTTATGTATAAAATTATAAAGGATTCATCAGTGATGAATCAGTGTGGTATACATTACCTAATTAAAAAGAAAAATCTCAGGTCACACAGTAAGCAAATTGAAATACCAAGGGTATTCACTACTAAACGTTTCAGTTTTTACTATATATGCACTGCCAGAAGGCGGACTGCATTACTTAATCATATCATCGAGGCACCTTCAATTGACAGTTTCAAAAATAGTCTGGACACATTTCTACTGGGTAATAACAGTAGATAATAGACCCATTATAAGTGGAAGACAATTAAATGGACATTTAGCCTACTTTGTCTAACAACACCAAGTTAAGCCAAGTTTCAAGGAAATACAAAATCACGTATACCCCCATAATGCAAAGCATCATGGGATGTATATGCAAATCATCACAAAATGTTATGCTTGTTCAACGTTAAGCAGGTATGCATAGTGCCAAAAGGCCTCTCACACAGTCTGTAAAGGGTGCCAACAGAAGACACAGACATGTGTTTCATCCTACCAGGACTCATCAGTGTGCCTTATTTGTATGACACCCCAGTGGAATGAACCAGCTACCGTAAGCTGGTCTTTTGGGTTTGGGGTGTGGTGAGCCCAATAAAAGCAAAAAAAACAAGCTAAAAAACAAAGAACCTTACTGTGTAAGCACTGAAGCAAAGGTTACCCCAAAGGGCATTGGCCAGAAAGCCAAGTTTCAAAGAAATACAAACTCACACATACCCCCATAATGCAAAGCATCATGGGCTGTATATGCAAATTACCTCAAAATGTTATGCTGGTTCAACTTTAAATAGGAATGCATGGTGCTAAAAGGCCTCTCACACAATCAGAAAAGGGTGCCAACAGGAGACACAGACACATGTTTCATCCTACCAGGACTCATCAGTGTGCCTCATCTGTATGACACCCCAAGAGGCACACTGATGATCCCTGGTAGGATGAAACAAGTGTCTGTGTCTTCTGTTGAAATCCTTTGCAGCTGTGTGAGAGGCCTTTTGGCACCATGCTTTCCTGCTCAAAGCTGAAGAGCATAACATTTTGTGGTGATTTGCATATACAGCCCATGAGGCTTTGCATTATAGGGGTATATGTGATTTTGTATTTCTTTGAAACTTGGCTTCCCAGGCAATGTCTTTGGGGTAACCTTTGCCTCAGTGCTTACTCACTAAGGTTCTTTGTCTTTTAGCTTGTTTTATGTTTTTATTGGGCTCACCACAACCCAAACCCAATAGACTAACTTAGGGTAGCTGGTTCATTCCACTGGGGTGTCATACAGATGAGGCACACTGATGAGTCATGTTAGGATGAAACATGTGTCTGTCTCCTCTGTTGGCACCCTTAGCAGATAGTGTGAGAGACCTTTTGGCACAATGCATTCCTGCTTAAAGTTGAACCAGCATAACATTTTGTGGTGATTTGCATATACAGCCCATGATGCTTTGCATTATGGGGGTATATGTGATTCTGTGAGAGTGCGTGTGTGTATATATATATATATATATACACACACACACACACACACACACACATATATCTAGAGAGAGAGAGAGAGAGATATTCATTGCAAAAACTTTGTTAATGCATCAGTTAGGGTTCATATTAAAGTGACAAAATATGGAAATGTGGTGTTAGGGTTCCCAACCCTAACACCCCACCTCACCCACCCATAACCCCTGCCACCCCCACCCACCACCACCATCCACACTAACAGGTGTTGGGGTGCCTTAGTCCACGGCCCTAATGCTCACCCTATTCCATTTGTAAGGAAGGCAAGATGGTACAGTATAGAAGAATGGGGTGGCGTTAAGGCCCCGATGACCCCAGGCACACCCCAACACCTGTTGGTGTGTGGATGAAGGAGGAGTGGGGTAGTGAGGTAGGGGTGTGGGTGGGTGAGGTGGGGTGTTAGGGTTGAGAACCATGATACCACATTTCCATACTTTTATTGCTTTAATATGAACCCTAACTGATGCATTAACAATGTTTTTTTGAAATGAATTTCCTTATTTTTTGAGATAGTATAATAGTATACCCATTTTATTGTGGGAGCATAGTGTCCAAAGGACCCTGAGCTCCAATCCTGCTACAGATGTGCATATGTATGTAGATATTGAAGTGCAGGGTCCTTTGGGCCCTGCGCTTGCATGTGTAGAACAACAGTGAAAAAAATTGTAAGCATAGCCGTCTTATTAACCCTACCTCATGTACCCTGGTACAGAGAAATTGTGAAATGAAAGCCAAAATGTAATTATGCACAACTGCAACATCATTCTGTGCAACAAGTGCAAAAACATATTGTGGGCAGGGTTTGAAAAATAACAGCTGTGACATACATGAGGTTAAGTAATAAGAAGGCAATGTTGTAAATCTGTGGTCAAAATATTAAAAATTACTTTTGTTATGAGTGAATGTAGCGACATTGCAAAGAATGGTCATAACTTTGTAATTTTTTCACATTTTGACCCTCAAATTTTCAACAGTCTTCTTATCACCCCACCTTATAAACCCTATAGGTGAAAATTTCCTAATCCATAGCAAAACGCCATTCTGTGATACAGGTGAGGAAAAATGTTTCTGGCAGGATGTGAGAAATGACAGTAGCACAAAAAGGAGGTGTGAAAAAATGGCTATATTGAAAATCTTTAGTGAAAATATTAAAAATTGTCAAAGTAACACACATGCGTAACAAAATGTCAATGACTGTGCATAACTTGAGCATTTTTTGGTATTTTGGCACCAAATTATCAACATGGGCTTTTTGAGACCCCACCTCATGAACACTGGCACTGTCATTTCATTGCTTCGTCCCGAAAGGTGATTTGTGCAGCATCCGCAAAATCACCTTACTGGTATGAACAACAAAGTGACAGTGACATTGTTCATGAGGAATGGTCCCAAAAAGCTCATGTTGAAAATTTTGTGCAAAGATATCTAAAAAAAGACAGAGATATCAACATAAGTCCAAAATGCCACTGACCACCATTATACGGCACTTAACTTGATTCTTCAGTTCACGGTTCGGCTTTAAAGAGTGCAGACTTGTCCCTGTCCACAGAAGATGACACCCATTGGTAAGAATAGGGCAAGGGGGTGGTGGGTGCTCAGTGGGAGAGTTGGGATGTGGAGGGGGACTGGGAGATGACAAAGGGCCATTTTCTTTTTTACAGGGTTTAAAAAAACAAAAGATGTTGGTGGACTGTTCTCTTTTTTACAAGGGTAGACAATCTTTGAGGACATAGAGGATGGGCTCCCAGTGTCCCATACTGCTGGGGGGATGGTACCTAATAACTAGGGATGCTGAGAGTGGGCTCCTCAGTGTGCCAAACTGGCTGGGGGGGCTTACAGTGCTGACAGGCGGTTTGGGTACTCCACTGTTGGCAAATACAGGGAAAAAACATGGTTTCCGGACACTGGGAGTGGGCTGCCCAGTGTCCAACACTAGTGGGGGGGGGATTACAGGGCTGACAGAAGGATTGAACAACTTGCTGTCAGCAAATACATAAATACATTGCTCAGGACACTGGCGATTGAGGGGGGGATGGTTTACAGTGCCAACAGTGGGATTGGGCACCTTGCTGTTGGCAAATACATTAAAAACATTTATTTGTGTGTAACCCCTAGGAGGCGCTATCACACGGGCTACTGCCCCTGCCTGCCTGGCTAGTAGCAGGTTAAGGGGCCTGGGCACTGAAACAGTTGCCTCCACCCGGAGGTCAGGGTTGTTAGTGGTCACACTAACCTGGGCATAGCCCTCCGGGACACTGTAATTCCCCCTCTTTCCCATCTAGCGGCCTGAGCAATACACAATAATCACTTTCACAAAGACCCTTATTCACCATGCAATTACCCACACTGTTTGCACTTACCACCAGGGCTGGTTCCTCTAGCTCGACCCTGGGGACCCCCTGTAAAACAAGATTATACACATCAAATAGCAACAGTACAGTACTTTTTGCACAGACTGGAACCACAGTCAGGTTAAATCTAAAAAGAGTTAGATCTAATTTATTCAGGGGACTTGAACAAGGGAGGGGCGTAATCAGGTTGATTTGCCTAAAGGCTATATCAATCAGACAGTTATGCATACACTTCAGAGTCTCTGCACAGTCACACACTCTGGGTACCCAGGTAGGAAGACGGTGGGCTAGACAGGAACGTTGCCCAGGGTATGCCGGCGTCGCAGCTGGTTTAGGGCCCTTTGATGGAAAAGCAACATGCAGTACACACACTATTTAGTGATCCGGAGCCAGAGGGTTCAGTTCATAACAGAAAAAACAACAAAGCAATCAGATGACAACACTTTAGATTTAGCTGTTGTTGAAGGGGGCTACCCTGATGTTTACTCATGATACCCAGTACAGGACACAGGCAGGAGGAAATTGAGACTGCAGATTGTTGAGTTGGAGTGGCAGGAGAAGCAGAGCCCACATGAAACACCGAGGCATCATTCCTGTTCAAGGCGTTGAGCAGGGGGCTGATCCCCAGGCAGATCTCTTGTCTATGACTTTCTCTGTGTAGCGGGTATTCTGGCTGGGCCAGTGTGGGAAGGCCCCAGGCCAAATGGAGATGCAATATGGATTCAGTCCTTGGGAGCTAGATGCAGCCTCCAGCAAGCAGAATACAGTTCAGCACACAGTGGGGAACCCAATCACTGCCCACTAACAGCACACAGCACATTTACATGTAAGAAATTCTACTGTGCCAGGAAGATTGCTATCTGGTCATAATTACAGTCTATGCACAAACCGGAAGTTCAGAGGTGGCTGGAAATCCTGACAGGCTGATCACATTCAGCAAATCTTCAGTCTTCTTCAGGTGAAAGCCTGGTCACAGTCCAGTGGCTTAAATCATTCTCACGACTCAGATTCAGTCAGAAAAAGGCACAGGTTCCCTCTCAGGGACAGTAGGCAGACAGGCAGGACAAAACAGCCCTTTCACAGTTCCCCCACTCGAATCCTCACAGGATTGCTGCTCAACTATCTCGAGCTGTTACTTCTTCACTTCCCAACTCAGATCTGAACTAAAACTGCAAGCAGTCTGGGACTTTCCCCTGGATCCAAAAGGTTTGATTGGCTGATCTGTCTGTCAGTCACCATAAGGGCTCCCCCTCCAGGTTCATTTAGATGCCCAAAGCCCAAAACTACAATTCCTAGAGAATTTTGCTCCCACAAAGCCCCTGGGGACAGGCTCCATTTTAGAGTCCCCAAAGGTACTGATTGACCCATTTTGGCAGTTTAGGACGAAGATGGTGGTGATGAATGAAACTGTCCATGCTACAAAGAAGGCATGTTAGACAAACTACAATATCATTATCACTCTAATAGATAATCAACAAACAAGCACATCTTATAATAGAGCTCCCTCCACGCAATTAGCAATGGCAGAATGGAGTGAATCTCTGGCAGCCCAGGTGGGACTCAAGCAGAAAAACACTCAGCCCCCTCCCAGATTAATTATAACTGCAATCTAGGCAGCTCTTAAAGAGACAGTACACAGAGGCTATACAGGTACTGTCTGGCAATACATTTAAACTGCTAAAACGCAGGACACCAGCCTGGCAGTGAGCATTTAGGCAAGCTCAAGGAAGACTTTCAGGAACCCCCATTGGTGGGGGGTTCCATTAATATTAACATTCCTCGCCCCCTTCCATTTTCAGTCACAAAAAAGGGGTTTCTTAAGGTAAAAACCAACAGGTGTGTACCTAAACAGGGACTGAGAAATCAGATTCTGGGGTTTGTTTGGCCCCAAAATGTACAGGGGCATTTTAAGGACCCCCCCTCATACTGTCATGCAACACCCAGGAGAATGCTGCAATTTGAGGTGTTTTTGAACTGGTATTGCCGCAATTGGTGGCATTTTCACAAAGGTAGTACCACAAATTTGCAGTACTACCAATGTCTGAACCCTGAAAAACATATTTCTGGGCATTATCTAAAAAAAAATAATGCCAGAATCGTGTTCCTCAGGCCACGATTAGGTAAACACAAATGTTGGTGTTTACCAAGGGGCAGTTTTTAAATTATACTGTTTTTTTCACCCTTGCTAACTGAAAACAAGATGGCAGAAGCAGGAAAGAAGTGGACCCATTTGCAAAAGAGGAAGTGCTTTTGCAAAAGAGAAACAGCACTTTCTCATGGGACAGCTAATTTTTTCCCATAGGAAATAATGGGAAACTTGAAATTTTCATAACTTTTGAATGGATTATTATTTTTTCACCAAACCTTCAAAAGGTACATTTGTGACCCCGATCCCAAATACCCTGAAAGTTTTGGAGCTCACTGAAAAGCAGTTTCAGAGCAAGGGAGTGTCAAAGAAATTGACAAAAAAGTGGTATTTTTTACATTTTTGACATTCCATAGTGCTGCACCCTTACATCAGACTGCAACAAAACTTGCCAGATCCAGAGAGCTACGGTACTAGATAAAGCATGCAAGATGTCAGGCAAATCAGTTTAATGGTTGCAAAGTTATTAAATTGTGAAATTTGGGTTTAACGTAGAAGTGACCATTGAACCTTAATTATAGTGGTACTACTGTGCCACAATAAATTAAATATATATATATATATATATATATATATTATACAGGCATGGTCACACCTGTATATTAGGGATGCGTAAGCACTTTTATGTTAAACTCAATTTTTTGCACCTTAATGGATTTGCCCCTGTTTGACTGATTTACATGAAATTTGGAAAGCACAGCCTCTTTGTCAGGATCTCTTTATTCTGTAAATTTCATGTACTGTAGGTGCAGGAGAGGCAAAGTTACAGAGGTGCAAAGAACCTCAAAATTCTTGTTTTTTGAAAATGTTAAGACTTTTTTTGTCACCCGATAACTTAAAAAATAGAAGCCTTTGAAACCTGAAACTTTCAGGTTTGATAAAGGTTGGTCCATGGTGTGTGCTTTTGTTGTTTTTAGGTCCCATAGTTAAGTAGTTTGAAAATATTTAATAAAAATGTTCAGTTTCTGAGCATGCACAATTCAAACAAACATTTGTCAATGCTGAATATGCGACAGGTGCACTGGTGTAATGGGGGGGCGGATTACGAGCCTGTGTTGGCAAATTTCAATATGGGTTCATAACTTCATTGTTTTTTAATATTTTTACACCATATTTTCAACATAGCCTTCTTATTATCCCACCTCATGGAGAAAGGCAGAGTGCAATTTTAACTCCTGTCTGAGAGGTGATTTCATGTAGTGGCTGCAAAATCACCTTTCGGGATGCAAAAAACACTTTTTGGTAGGATCTGAAAAGTGGCAGTCTCACATTCATGTGGTGCTGTGAAGAAATGGCAATGTTGAAAATTTGGGGCCTAAATATTGAAAAGTATCACTGTTACGAGCCTGCGTTTGGAAATTTAAGCGCTCGGGGGTCATAACTTTGTTGTTTTTTAATATTTTCAGACCAAATTTTCAGTGTAGCATTCTTATGACCCCACCTCATGAACAAAGGTGGAGAAAATGTTCAATTCATGTCCCAAAAGGTCATTTTGCACAGTGATTGCAAAATCAACTTTCACGATGCAAAAACATAATTTTGCCAGGCTCTGAAAAATGACAGTTGTCATGTTAATGAGGTACTGTGAAGAAATGTCTATAGTGAAAATCTGGGGTCAAAATATTGAAAACTGCCAACACTATGAGCCTGCATTCTCAAATTTCAGTGCAGGCTCATAAAGTCTTTGTTTTTTAATATTTTTACACCAAATTTTCAGCATAGTCTTCTTATGACCCCACCTCTTGAACAATGGTGGAGAAAACTTTCTACTCCTGCCTGAAAGGTAATTAAACACAGTGACCGTAAAATCACCTTTTGGGACAGATTTACCTAACATCACTTGCATTGTTCATGAAGTGGGTCCCCAAAAATGTATGTTGAAACTTTGGGGCCAAAATATTTAAAAATGGCCAAGTTATGTCAGTAAGTTGAAAAACCCATTGAAATACATTGAAGTGCTTAACTCAGTTCATGGTTAGGCTTTGAAGAGAAGACATGCCTGCAGTCCAAGGAATATTACTGGGATGGACCTCCAGTGGATAAGTAAGTGGTAGGGGTGTGTGTGGAGTTGTGAAACTGAGTGGGAGGATGGGGGGGTTGGGTAATGGTGCAATGGATGATGGATGGTGTTCTTTTTTACGGGGGAAAAAACATGATGAGGGACAGTTTCATTTTTTTCAGGGACAGTTTGCTGAAGAAGTGAGGACACTGGGGGATTGGGCACCCCCAGTGTCTGTATACTGTTTGGGAGGGGGGTTTACACAGCAGACAAGGATGGCTGGTTTTCTTTTTTTTTTTTCAGGCTAAATAAAAAGACAAGGACATTTTTCTATCCAAATGGACTGGCGAAGTATTGCGATTGTTGGTCTTGGTCTTGGTTTTGGTCTCTCTATGACTCCTCTTATGCAGGCAGCAATGTCTCCAATTTGCAATTTGTCCCCGGCACTCAGGAACTCGTCCTTGGCTGTGAAATCCAGGGCACCGGGAGAACTGCTTTCAAGCACCATCCCTGGACCTGAGGGGAGAACAGTAAAGTTAATTTCCGAATGGGCAGAGGTGCTGGAAACAATGGCAGACTGAGCATTAAAATATAAACACCCTGTGACTGGCTACCTGGGGTGTTGACATCAGCTCAGTCTGTGCATCAGAATATTTTGAACATGCGCAAACATAACAGTAGTGGAGTGTCGGCATAGTGGGCGTGTGTACAGCAATCGGAGCTCTGAGCAATGCAGATGCTGAAAACACAGTTCAGCCACAACTGAATATGGGTCAGGATGCTGGGATGGGATGGGACAGGACAGCACAGGTTACAGGAGTAACAGTCACAGCGAAAGACATGACCAGATATTTCCTGAAATTTCTGTGATATTTCTAGAGAAATCTCCTACTTTTTGCATTTCCACAGTAGAGGCAGCTGAGAGAAACTCTTTAGAAATTTCGCAAAATATCTGGAAATATCTGGCCATGTCTATGGCTACTACTGAAGGTGGACTTAAAAAAAGGTCCGTTTGCCCAACTGATCAGTCCACCTGCGCTTCAAAGGACTGAGCTGTACTTCTATTGCATTGGCTCTGTCCTTAGAAGTGCATGACCAGACCTACCCTCTCAGAAAACCAGTGTCATCAGGACACTGCCTGCTTACTCTCATGCCACAGACCAGCCCCTGCAGCACCACTCTCCATTGGTCTCACCCCCCTCACACCCCTCTCTAGCAACTCTCATATCAGCATGTTCACTTGCGCTTGTGCTCATGATGAACATAAAAAGGGACTGATTCAGTTTATAAAATGACCTGTAAGATTTCTCTAGACACTCTCATGTATAGAGAGAAAGCAGATGCCAGAGTAATCATGATGATTGTGATGGTAGAGAAATAATAAGAGAAGCAAGAATTACATAAAAGGCAGCCAGAGAGCTGTGTCGAGAGTAACTGTGGACTGTGTTTGTGCTGTGATGATGTAAAGGAGATGTGGTGGAGCTGATGATCTGTGACTTTGTACTACATCCTAACGGTGGCTTGCTGCTATGTGTCTCTGCACCTGTCTTTCTCTCCATCCCTCCCCCACCCAGGCAGTAGAGACTATAAGCAACTTTTATGAAAGTGTCATTGCCCTGGTGCACTCCCTCCCCCGATGTGGCTTCAGTTCAATGCAGCATTGGTGGCTGAGACAGCTGGGTCCTGCTGTGCACCACACCTCTCTGCTCACGCGAGCCCCCCCTGCAGGCAGCACTAACCCCTCAGCCCAGGAAATGCAGACGTGAGTGTGGTGCTCCTCGAGCTTCCAGCACCTTTGAATAAAGTACAACTACAACTAATCAAAACCAACCCCCCAAACAGGGTGAGAGTGGGCGGCAGGGGATGAGGAGGGTGGGCAGGAGTAGGAAGAAGCTGTAAAAACAAAGAGGGAAAGAAGAAAGAAGAGAAAATCAAACCAGCAGAAGGACTGATCAATAGGAACAAGGGGATGAAAGGACATGCCAGAGAAAGACAGGAGGAGAATGCAAAAGGGAAGAGGATGGGGAAATGACACAGGAAAAAGAAGAACAGTAAAGGGAAAAAGTTTAAAATGAAGAGATGGACACAAACATAAAAATTCAAGAACTGACTGTGAAGTATCACTGAGCAAAATGAAAGAAAAAACAACAATAACCTGGAGTAAGTTCATGAGGAGGAGCAAGACAGAGGAGGCTGATACAGGAAAGACACTTGGAAGGGTTGTTGGTGACAGAGGTGAGGCTGTCCTGGTGGCACAAGCTCTGCTCCCTGGGAGGGATGGAGGGAGGGAGCAGGAGGGCAGAGATCGGACTCAAGTGAGTGGCTGCAGGGGTGAGCTGCTGCTGCGATGCTGGTAGTAGTGGAGGAGGAAGAGTTGGAGGTGGTGGGCAGACAGTAAATGAAGTGACTAATTGCAGAGTCCATCCCTCATGTAAGCAATAACCCACAACAGAGTGTGCGGTTATTGGGGATTAATCAACACCCTGTGTGAATTGTGTGCCCTCACAGCACCTGGGGTGTTGATTAATCCCCAATAACCACACCCTGGAGTGGGTTGTTACCCTTATAACATGCGGTGTCACATAACAGTGCTAACATTAAGAAAAAATGTCTTTCGGATGAGACGTTAAACCGAGGTCCAGTCTGCCTGTTCTGGTGGTTGTTCAGACGGCCGTTAAAGATCCCGTGGCACTTCTCGAAAAGAGTAGGGGAATTTTTATTATAACATAAAGAAAATATACATATCAAAAAGTGTTACTTCACACAAATCATAAAATCAAAATATACAGAACATGAACATTCCATCTTTCTTAAACAAAAATCAGAGGATTGTAAAACAGGAAAATAAAAGAAACTTTAAACTTAACCGAAAATATTACAAAAAAAAAAACAGAAAATAAAAAAAAAATAAGTGTTTCAGTCATACATCCCCTAATTAGTTTCATAAAGCAAGTATGTGGAATCCAAAAGAAAAGATTTTTTTAACTGGTAAACCCCTAACCATGGGGTAGGGGAAATTGTCACTTGCATTCGAGTGTTTGGGGAGTTTAAACCCTTAAAATTTTCAACCAGAAAGCATCTGATACACATCATAAAGGAATTGTATCTGTTTTCTTTATGCATCCCTAATTTCAGATCAATGAACTATAAGTCCTGGGCATCCGTGTAATATAAACCCCTCCTCGCCACCAAATTTGTAGGGAATGTATTCTGATGCTTCCATAAGGTAAAATATACTAAATGAAACCAAAACAGTGTTAGGTCACTCAGAACAATCAGATAAACCGAAACAGTATACAGCTTAAATAAAACTGTGCCTAGTTTCGCGTACACCTAAACATCTGATTTACTCAACTCAGGTCTTGTATTGTGGGAGCTCCCCCCTCCCCCCCCCAAACGAAGTAGGGGATCTATTTCCTCAAAACCAACCCAAATGAAATCTATTTTTTATAACTTATCAAACTGTGTAAACCAGAACCCAGGTTTAAATAAAGTGATGCATCCCGGAGTCTTCCTTATCTCAAGTCCCCCAAGCAATGCTTCCCTTAACCCGGGTTAACCTTTCTTTGTCTCTTGTTGCCTCCTTTATTAACTCAGCCAATCTATAGAACTCCAACATGTTTGAACTATATTAAGAGAAACCATAGTGGACTCTTGAGTGTTCTGATTTTTAACCTAGTTCTCGATCATATAAAACAGCTTGTCTGAGGTAAAGTGTAGTTGTTCTATTGTCAGTCTGCAATGAACATACAGTACAAGTCACACTAAACTGTTTCACCAATGAGTTGGTTTATCGTTGTTTTTTAAAGTTGGCAATGCATTGGCAACTCACATTACATTGTTTTTCAATACTTAATTAGCGCAAGAGCAATGTTTGTAAAATGTTTGTGCAGCTCAGTTGGAATGTGTCTGTAGTCCAGTCACAATGCAATGCAAAACTGAGTTTTAACTCTTAAAAACAGTTTGTGCAGGGCTTTTTGCTGGATCCAGCAACACCTATGCAACTCAGTCAGAAATGCTAAAACAACTCACCGAAGGAACAGTTTAATGTGACTTGTACTGTACCATATATGGAATTTGAAACATACTAGAAATAACCACATTGTTGTTCTGTCATGTTTGGTCCACAGGAAAGGTAAGATTCCTAGAAATAATATTTCCAATGCCATATTATTTTTTTTATTTATTACAGATTCAGAGAGTACCTTTGAGTCACAGACTCATTTACAAAATTTCCTCGTCACATAGGTTATATACAGACAGACATAACAGCAATGAACTCAGAGACAGATACAGATTGTTTACAGGGAATCAGCCAAGCTAACATTCAAGATACTAGGATTACTTATTAGAGTATTTACACAGTACACATATGATGTAGATATTTTATAGCACATGAGTGAAACTGGCTGGTCAGTAAGGGAAGAGGCAGGCCAGTGGCCATTGTCACAGATTAAGGAGGAGGAGGAGGACAGGGGATTCAGTTGCAGTTACAGTTATTTGAGGATAGGAGGTGGGCCCTAAGGAGGGTTTTAAATAGTCCTAGTCTTTGTTCATTAGCCAGTGTGGCGGGTAGGCTGTTCATCCACGTGGGGGCCCTATAGCTGAAAGACCTTTGAAACTGAGAGATGCGGCTGGAGGGAATTGAGAAGAGATGGTGAACAGAGCTACGGGTACACTTAACCTTAATGCTTGGGAGGATTAAAGGGGTGAGTCCAGACGGGGAGAGGCCTAGGGTGATTTTTTAGCCATCAGACAGGTGTGGAACCTAATCCTGTTGTCGAGATTAAGCCAGTTTGTAGCACTTTAGAAAATGGCAAGAATAAATTCTCACGCCTGATTGGCTGAGACAGGCTCCAAGCTGGGCATTTATTTTTCAATAGATGACCAGCTACAAATAAGAGCCAGTCCAAGTGCCACTTCACAAGGTACCCTTATACTCTGCTGTCCAGCCCACTTTCTCATTGGCTGAAGATACCCGAAAGAATTTAAAATCCTCACCATGTTTTTCTCTCGCTTAGCGAGAGACTACTGCCCCCCCCCAATACGCTATCCCTCAGTAGCAGGCAGTAAGTAGATAAAAAAAAAAAAAAGACATTCCAATAACTTCGTGGTCAGAAGAGTGTAAACAGTTTTCTTGTAAAACAGCACCACTCTCCTGACCGTGCTATCTCGATGCCAACTCACTAGAAAGACAACAAAGCCGTCACTCGCATCGGCTTCATCCTTCACGTGGCAAAGCAGGAAACCAGTAATTTTAAACCACACTCTCTTCTTTCAAAAAATAAATTAATATACCTCGCAAGTTTTCCTCACACCAAATACAGGGGAATGCGCCGACTATAACAGACGATGAAAGATTGTAGAGGGGAGAGAGCAAATGAAGCAGGAGTGCTCCTCTTATTTTACTGATACAGTTTAATTTCTTCTATTCCTTTACTCGGAGCAGTGGCTGAAATATACAAGAAACTGCTCGGCTGCCAGTGTTCTGCTAGTTCGGTTCCAGATATCAGAATGGTTCTGAATGATAAACACCCATACGTGGCAATTATGCATGCTTACGCATATGGCTCTCCATTGAACAGGAACCAAACCGCACTGTACTGGTGCGAGTTCGGTACCGGCTGCAGTATTCATTCCGTGCCTTAATTTGTTTTGGGGGTGGACAAACATTTCTCCTGACTGATCTGCTGCTTGTAGGAGCAAGACTCCTGGATTGGAAAAATGACACAAACTTTCGATAATGTTTTTAAAAAGCACTTTATTTTAGGCTGCTTGCTCCCGGTGTCTGTTCAGGAGAATTTCCTTGGATAGCTCCAAGTTTTCACTGCTGCAAGTCCAAAGATTCGTTGCAGTTGGGAGAGTAGCAAACTATAAAACTGATGATTTGTTTTATATAAAGAATATATTTAAAGGCTGCTGTTTGCAGTACAACATGAATGGAAAGGGTTACTTACTATTGCCCAACTGGGCTTGTCCTGGTTAATATACCGTTTTTTCTTCAGTCTGCGAGTGGGTGTATTGGGGGGGGGTCAACTCCACCAGAAGGGCTCTCTAGAGAGAAGGGAGGAGCAACAGGACCTGGAACAGCCTATGCACTACTTTCTCAATAAAGTGTTTTGTAATACTTATAGACATTTTTTTGACACTAAATTACTGTCTTATTTTATCACTTCCCAAATATTTACTTACTGTAGATGGCCATTTTCTAAACGCAATAATACCCTCCAGGATGGGCATTATTGGGAAATACCGGACCTTCCAGGGCTATAAGGCCCTCCACCTCGCGTGTCGCGGGTCTCATACACCCCCGGGCGGTTCTGGTATTTCCCAATAATGCCCATCCTGTCGGGCATTATTGCTTACATAGAGAGAGCAGGTATGTGTAAGACGGTCACATCCTAGGATAAGACGGCTGGCTTTGATTATGGAGATATGAAGTCTAGCTAGGGATGGAGTGCTTGCCGCCTCATATATCAATAGGCCGTAATCTAGCAGCGAGAGGACCAAAGAGGTGACCGCGAGCCTGAGAGCATCAGGGGTAAGGCAGTGCTTGAAACAGTGCAGAAGCCCCAGCCTAATGTTAAGGGCCTTGGATAGGTGGTAAATGTGCTCGTGGAAGTTAAGACCTGGGTCCAAGGTGATGCCCAGGTATTTAAAGGAGTCCACCTGCTCCAGAGGGTTGTGATTGGAAGTTAGAACTTGTGGGCATAGCACCTTTCTAGTGTTCTGTGGGTGAGAGAATAGCATAACTTTGGTTTTGTTGTAGTTAAGAATAAGGCATTGCGCAGAGAACCAGTTTTCCGTGCAGCTGAAAGAGAACTGAAGGGAGTGGTGAGTTGTATAGGGTCAGGACTGGAGGAGAAAATAAATGCATCATCAGTGTATAGTAACAGATTTCCTGGGCAGGACTCAGGGAGGGAGTTGAGGAAGAGGCTAAAGAGTAGTGGTCCCAAAATGGACCCTTGAGGGACACAAGAAAGGACAGGCAGTCTATTTGAAACTGTGTTACCAATTTTGACCTGTTGATATCGGTTCGAGAGGTAGTAAGAGAACCATCCCAAAGTGTCCCGAGAAAGACCCAAGTTGGTCAAGGTAGTTACTAGGAGGGAGTGGTTGACGGTGTCAAAAGCCTTTGTGAGGTCAATGAAGACAGCACCAGTAAGGTACCACTTATCCAGTGTAGAGTGTATGTGTACGGTAAATTCGAGAAGGGCAGTAATAGTGCTGTGTCCCTTGCGGAAATCATGTTGCTGCATGCAGAGAAGGTTATATTTGTTGAGGTGCTCCATGAGCAGATCAGATACAATCTGCTCTAATGCCTTGGAGAGGGAAGGGATTATGGAAATGGGGTGGTAATTATTTGTATTGGAACGATCCCCACCTTTAAATATTGGTGTGATGGAGGCAGATTTCCACTTGGGGGGGGGAATTTACCTAGGCAAAGGGAGCAGTTTAAGATGCGAGTAAGGGGGTAGAGAACCTTGTTAAGGGTGAGACGAAGGAGCTTCATGTCCAGAGAGTCGGAGCTGTATGAGGAGTGGCTAAGGGCTGATCTGAGGTATGGCTCCGCAGTCTTAGTTGTGATACTGTGCAGGTAAAAGGGGGGAGCTGCAGGAGGGGGAGAAAGGGTGTTAGTTGCCAGAGGATCAAAGAAGTTAGGACAGAGGACACCACTAAGGTTAGTGAAGGCATTATTGAAGGCTGAGGTGATACAGGAAGGGTCAGTGGTCAATGTCCCATCAACCCTGACCTGCATTGGCATCTGGTTGGGGGCCTTACCACAGATTTCATTAATGTTGTTCCAGAACTTGCATTTAGAGCCCCAGGAGGAAGTTAGTGAAGATCTATAGTACTCTGCTTTGGCTTTGCGAATGGCCCAGGTGCACTTATTCCGAGCCTCTCTGTATTTATGTCTGTCAAGTGGGAGGCCAGATTCTAGGGAGCGTTGCCACAATGAATCTCTTGCCCGCAACAAGGCCATGAGGCAATCAGTGAACCAGGGCACATGGTTGCCTTTAACCATTCTTTTAGTGAGTGGGGCAAAGTTGTCACATATGTTATTGAAAGACAGGATGCAGAGGTCAAGGGCTATTTCAGGGTCAGGGGAGCTAGTGATGAAGGACCAGTCCATCGCCCTGAGGTACACTTTAAGAGCTGCCAGTTTACCAGGGCCAAGTTTGCGTTGGGTTATAAATTTGGGAGGGGATCTAGGGGCTTTGCAGGACCAGGTGCAGATAACTGGGGAATGGTTATTAAGGGCAAATGGGCGAACAAAGACAGTAGAGATTTTGTGTGGATGACTGGTTAAGACAAGGTCGAGCAGGGAGGAGGACCCAGAGTGCGGGTCAAGATGCGTACGGGAGGTGACCATTTGGGAGAGGTCTTGGGCTGTGGCAGCATCTATGAGCGGTGAGGCGTCCTTACTTAACCGATTTATATTAAAATCACCTAGTACAATCATTTATAAAAGGGTGATGTAGGCCGCTTTTGTCTAAGAGTCTGCCAAAATCCTTGAACAAAGGGACATTCCAGGAATAAATGTTCCATCATTTCTACCTCAATGGGACACATGTCTCTAGGACAATACCTATCTGCCATTTGTTTGTGCCTCAAATTTCTTCTCACGTTTAATCTCCCATGCTAGGAAAGCCATAAAACATCCCACATATAATGTGGGATCCAGGGGGATTTCAGCATTTTATCTATTACTATCTTATCTCTTGGAGAATATTTGTCAAAATGAGCAGTATCCTGAAAGAATTTCTGAAATATGAAACCATATACTGTAGCTCCTTTCTACTGTAACTAGTTATGTGTTCTTTTGCTAGGCCCCATAACTTTATTTTCCCAAAACATGCCTTAAAAGTCTCAGGGAGATGCTGTAATGACTTTTGCCTTGGTACGTTTGTGTGTGCAGGTCATGCAGAATAAATAGTGCCTAGGGAGTCGAAGTACCCATGGTATCCAGAAGTTAGAACTTTGGGTTTATAAAGGTTTTAAATTAGACAGTGAAGAAAAACACTATCGGTTGTACCATTTTTAAACCTCCGCTCTTCTTGTCCCTGAGTAAAAGGCATCGTTTGATTGGGTTAAGCCTACTGTCCCAAATACATGAGAAAAAATAGCTATACATTTTGGTTTCCAACTGAGGAGGTAGACCGAAGACTATACTTAAATATAGAAACCCAGGGAGCAAAAAGATCTTCACCATCTGCACCCTTTTTTATTTTGATAACCTCCATTTGTTCCATAGACCCACTTTATCTTGTTCTACTTGTAGCTTGGAGTTCCAGTTCTGGAGGGCCAAATCCCCTGCACCGAATAACAGCCCTAGAACGGTACATGGCTCTCGAGCAACTGGAATCCCTATAATTTGGGTTTCCAGAATATCATCATTCCTTATTGGAATGCATTTACATTTTCCAACCTTGTAAGACCTGTCTTAGTTCTTTTGCTGATGGTAAATCCCCCACTATAAAACAAATATCGTCTGCATATGCAATACACTTTATTTCTGGGTCTGCACTAGAAAAATAAACTCTGTGGATATCCATTGTGTCACTTACCCGACATATTAAGGGGTCTAATGAAAATATGTACAGAAGTGGGCTCAGATGGCAGCCCTGTCTGATCCCCCTTTTAGTACTACATTTCTGTCCTAGCCAACCATTGCAATATGTCTGAGCTGATGCAGCGGCATAGCAGGTCTGAATCCATTTTACAAAGGTTTTTGACAGTCTGTATTGTTCCAAGCAATCCCATTGATACTCGTGGTTTACTTTGTCAAATGCTTTGGCCTGATCAAGGCTGATGAGTAAGCCAGTGAGTTCCCCTGAGTCTCCCCTATGTAGTGTTTCCCTTAACAGGATAAGTCCATCTGTTATTTTCCATTCTGGTATTGAGCAGGTCTGTGATGAATGAATCAAGGAAGAGGTGCATAGTAATAATCTGTTGTTAAGTAATTTAATAAGGAGTTTAAAATCTGCATTAAGTAAGGTGACTGAACGCCAATTATGTAGATCTGCTCTATCTCCTTTTTAAACATTAGAAGTACTAAGCCTTCTGTCATACTATCTGGTAGTATCCCTGATTCTAGTATTTCTTGTAAAACTGCTGTAAATTCCTGTAATAACACACTGAAAATAGGTTTGAATTGCTCATAAGGGATCCCATCCTTTCCAGGAACAGTACCCAATTTTGTTTGTGAGAATGCTGTTGAGACCTCAAGGGGTGTAATGGGAGAGATCAACATATCATTATTGGATTGTGAGGCCTGAGGTAAGATGCTATTTTTTAACCATATTTTATGTGTTCCTGGGGAAGAGTCTGTCGGGCTGAAGAGTGTGTTTATACGCCTATATATGGCCTGCATAATATCTGACTTGGATGTACACAACTTCCCTTGCTGGTCTTGTATATGAGTCGTGTTTTTGGTGTCTTTGCTGGGCACAGAACTGGTATAGGCTCATGAAATCTTTGCTGCCCTGTGACCCAAACCTTCATTCTTTATCTAGGGATTTCAGTCTATTATACTGAATGTAATTCAGGTGTTTTCTTACCCTTTCTAGTTCTGGAAGCACTGTCCCATTGCCCTGAGCTGTTTGGGAAAGTAGATCTTGAAACTGCTCCCTATACTCTTGATAAGTATCTGTTTTGTATTTCTCATTAATTTTCTCTATTGTTTGAAAATAATTTTTTATATCCTTTTTTGCATCCTCCCACCACTCTCGGGATATGTCGTACAGACATGTAACCGATTTTCTTGCTCTAAAGAGAGATACAAAACCCTCTTCCACAGTCGGGAGAGATAATAAATCCAAATTCAACTTCCAATACCATGGGTCCCAATGCATTGTTTCATGACTAGACAAGGTAACTTCTATGATCGCATGGTCTGATGGTGCCACCAGCTATATTTTAATGTTTACAACTCCCAAAGATTCTGATAGGAACCAGAAATCTATTCTGGTGGCTTGAGTGCCATGGAAAAATGTATTCCTAGGTGTTCAAGATAATGCCAGCACATCTATTAGACCAGTCTGAGAGAGGAGGTCATTAAGACAGTTTGCATCACAACATATCTTTCGTGTTTTCAAACCTCTATCTGTCAGGTATCAGCTACAGTTAAATTTTTCCGGTGTCCTGGGCAAATTTCCCCCATTCACTAAAACAAACAGCACCAACAGCTTAATTCGGTTCAATTTCAGTTGGTTACCATCTGTACTCCCCCCACCCCGGGTCACCCTGAAAAAGGGACTAGTCCCAGGAGGCCTACAGAGTCAACAACATTCAATAAATAAATAATAAATAAATAAAAACTATTTTACTGCTCTGGAAAGTTATGAAATTGTACTGTGACCTGTCGCCTTACAAAGTAGTCCTTCAGAAAGAATGTTTAGCACACTGCTGTCATAAGGACACAAATGGTAGACATGTACTCCTTGGTTCACTTATGCCATTTGTTCCAGATAACATCAATGTGACTAGCAGTTCTGTAACTGAAACAGTCTCCCAATTCAGCAATCCATTGCTACCTGCACACAGGATGGGATTCCCTGCTCACTTCACTTTTGCACAGTTAAACAAGTCTCCCGATTCAGTAAGATTGCTAGTTGCATACAGGATGGCATTCAGTGTTCCACTGCTAAATTGTGCTGCTCGTGGAAACTTACAGTCCATCACTCTCCATTGTGCTGCCTCTTTCCCTGTCTGTTAGCACTGTGTGTGGCTGCTGGCACTGTCAGAATGGGGTCACCAAGAAACATATGATGCACCAGGGGGTACAGTGGGATGGGGACAATGCCATATGCTCCCAACTCATGGTGGGGATGAGAGAGTGAGATAGGACAGTGCCAATAGTCACAATCGCATGTCCCTTTCTCGCTTGCTGTCAGTGTCGCTGTCTCTGGGACTTCTACCTGTGGTACATGGTGCAACTGTGTGGGTATGGAGTGAGAGGTAAGACAAATGGCTGCTGTCATTCCCTGAAGGTGATTGCACAGACAGTGCAGGTACTGGTGCTGGTCCCATCTTCTGCACGGTCTTGCTTGAAACAGCCAGTCAGAGCTCAGTGATTCTCAAGGGCACACAGCTCACTGGTTCTCACTCTCACCTGTCACCGACGGTGACCGATGTCCCTGTAAGGTGTCTCTTTCTCTCCCTCTATGCCTGTTGCCACTCCCAAGTCCACTGCTCACCTCATGGGGGGTGGCTGGCGGGCACCCGACCTTACAGCTTTTCCAGGGAGTGCACCGCTTGCAATTCAGTGGCACGTAGTCTCATTCTCTGTCTGGTGGGTGGCAGGGTGCCAGTACTGTCACCTCACTGAACACAGGAACGGGGACAGAGACACAGTGTGCAAAGTGAGCAGTCCTTCTCCACAGCAACTGTGGGCTCGGTTGCTGGTGATCTATGGAGGTAGTATATTCTGATAATACACCCTTGCACCTGGTCCTTCCCACCGCCCTCTCCTGCACATCACCCTCTCCTATTTTCTGCACCCATAGTTACTCTCCCCTGCTCCCAGACCTCTCCGTCTCTCCTGCCGACTCCCGGTTCCACCGACCCGGCTGCAGGTGGTAACCTTCTCCCGCTAATGCCGTACTTGCCGCCTTAACCTTTCCTCATGCCCTCCCTTTCCTCACTATTTGCTCTACTCCCCTTTCTCCCTCTCTCATGCCTTACCCATCCACCTGTCCCCTACCACCTCACCCCTAATTATCAACAATGAATACGTGTAAGTTTATCCTTAATTGTTATGCTTTGACTACACTGTGTGACTTTTGTCCTTTGCCAATGTATCTTGCTTTGTGTAATTTTTTTATGTATCACTGTGTTCTGTAACTGTACCTCCCGGGTCATGCCTGAAAATAGTCACATGTTGGCTAGCGCACTTACCTGGTCAACAAAAATTAAATAAATAAATAAATAAATAATGGTAAGTCGTTTCATGTTTTGCGATTGGATATGATTTTTTATTTGCACAGAGATCGAAAAGTTGCAGTTTCTTGGTAACTTTTCTCAAGCAATGATCTTTCTGAAGGGATGTGGACTCCAAACATCAGTTGTAACACTCCTGCAGATGGTACAGATCTCTAATGTGGACTTCGGACAGGAGATCAGTAATTTATTTTTAACTTTTTGTGGGGTAGGGGGCAATCGGACTCAAAAGCTGATTCATTTGCATGCTTCAAAAGACTGAGCCACACTCCTAATGCATTGGCTCTATACTTTGAAGTGCATGACCAGACCAGCCCCCTCAGAAAAACAGAGTCATCAGGATGCTGTCTGCTCATTCGTCTACCACAGATCAGCCCCTACAGCACCACTATCCATTGGACTGCCCCCACCCCTCTCTAGCAACTATCACATTAAGATGTTCACTTGCACTTGTGCACATGATGAAAACAAAAATGAGCATTCTATTTGTGACAGGGATCTCCTGCCACTCTTGAGGACCGACCTTTTCTTAAATCTGTTGCAACAGTTCTTCTATTTCTTAGTCTAATCTGTGCTTTACAATTTCTAGTCCATAAGGTTAGCCACCTGTGGGCACCCCTTCCCTTTCTTCACTATGCTATAGTGTTCTCTTTAATATTCGTTTTCCCTCTCAGGTCCTTATGCAGTGAGGTTATTGTGGTGGCCTCCGAGATGATGTAGAACAACAGGCTGTGTTTCTTGTTGTTGGATTTAGTATGCAATGGCACTATGTCATAAAATACATTGCTGTATACACCTTGTGTGTATGAAACCTGTAAATGTTGAAAGTACCATGGCACTAGGTGTTTTTGATAAAGGTAAAAAGTTACTAGGGGACTGTATGATAAAAATTAAGTTAGTTGTACTATTTAAAATGCATGTAAATGACTGTAAACTGAGCCAATCTAACATGTCAAGGTGATCTGAATATATCCCATGATGCTTTGCAGCATTATGGAAGTATGTGTGATGTTGTGTTTCTTTGAAACTTAGCTTATTGTCAATGCCCTTTGGGGTAACCCTTGTTTCAGTGCATCTGCACTGAGTTTTTTTTGTCTTTAGATTTTTTTTTTGAGCCCCTACCACCCAAGCAAACAAGGCCCACATAGGGGAGGATAAATCTCAACAGATAAGTTAGATCAAAGATCAGTGAGTCATCAGGTGCTGGCTAAGTATAGAGGAAAGACTTGTATAGTCTTTTGTTACAAACTGATGTACTGAAGAAGGGATATGCCATTGCTGAAGGTTATCGCCTGCATTTTGAATAGACATCACACAGAAATTATGTGTTGAACTTGAAGTTCGGTGTCTGGGTTCATCTGTTATCCCACCACCCTGCCACACTGTTCATAACTGAATTTCTGTGAAAGCAGCAGTTTTCACTATATGACACAGCTGTCGTTAATAAATGACAGATGTGTTGTATAGTGCAAGCCCTGCTGCTGTCACCACTCCTAGATCAGGGTTGGGGCTACTGTCATTGTAGACCCGCCATCCTGACTGTGCCTTAATTAAACTGTTATCTGCACACCGGGAGCCCCAATTCCTGGTCACAGTGTATTTAGTTATTTAATGTATTTATTTATTTTTTATTCTTAGCCAAAACAGGGATGCCCACCCCCAGTGTAGATGCTTCCTTCCTGTGCAGCCTTTGATTTATTAGCAATGCTGACATTGGGGGGCCCAATCCTCATGTCGGCATTTACACCCCCCAGCAGTGTGGAACACTGGGGAGCCAACCCTCAGTCTCATGAAATTGTGTTATTCCTTTAGACGTTCAAGTTCCCTAAAAAGAAAAAAATGTCCTACAACATCTTTTTTTTTACTTGAAAAAAAGAAAACAGTCCCTCATCGTCCTTGTCATTTCCCTAACCCCTACCTCCTACCGGATCAAAATGTTGTATGCTTAATAACATACAACAAAACTCTGAAACAGAAACAGCGCAGTATAGGACAGTAAGAGGGTGCAATATCACGAATGGGTCTGTGTGCGGTACTGCACCCTCTCACTGTCCCAGGCAGAGGATAAGACCTCTGCTGGGATGGGGAGCCACTGAGCAGCTGCCGTGGCTCAATGGGATGAGCAACTGACAGCAAGGGAGGCAGGCAGTGTGTTTGGGACCGGGTTTGAGTCCCAGTCCCAGACTCATGGAATTTTTCATTTTTCACACTTTGTGCGATATTTCTTTTTACTCCCCCCAGAGTTAGTTATTTTAGTTGGGGGTGGTTAAGAGGGTGCAGCCCTCCCATAACGGTGGGTTGGGGAGCAAAGCCCCCTGCAAAAACAAGACTTATGCAGCATGCAATATATTGAGCTGTATTGGCAGTGTGACATATTGCTGTGGCATAATGTCTTGTGACATTGTGACCCCGTGACCCCCTACCTGACCCTCCCATTGAGCACCCCTCCGCATTACCCTATACTTAACTCCATGGACCAAGACACCTACAACACAGCTGTTTTTATTAAATGACAGCTGTGTCATATACTGTAAGTACTATACAATACAGCTGTCTTTAATAAACAGCAGCTGTGTCATATAGTGCAAGTACTATATGACACAGCTGTTTTTAATAAACAATAGCTGTGTCATATAGTACTTGCCCTATACAAGACAGCTGTCATTTATCAAAGACAGCTGTGTCATATAGTACAGGCTACCAATGCAATTGCTTGAGCTCAGGAGCTGTGTGGAGCTATTTAGGCAGACAATTTAAATCTGGCCCCTTCAGGCTGCTCCTTTTGATTGGGGCATCTCCCTTTAATGCTCTCCAGTGCCAGACCCTCCCCCCTGCCAGTTGCCTTCTGGTGCCAGTCAACATTTCTTAGATCTTTACCCCTGGTTGCACTGCAAACATAGATAAATAAATAACTTCTGTGTTTTGGAACTATTTATACTAATATTTTATATGTAAGTCATGTGGCAGTATCTTTATTTATTTTATTTATTTTCATATTTTGTAATGTTATCCAACACCGGGATGCCCACCCCCAGTGCTGGATGCTCTCCCTTGCAGCCCATTATTTTATGGCACCTCTGACATTGAGGGCCCAACTCTCGATTTGCTTACACCCCCCTTAGAATTGTGGGACATCAGATCCCACCCCAGTATCCTGAAACACTTTAATTTTTGTCATGTTTGCCCTGAAAAGAAAAAATGTCCCACAATGTATTTTTATTATTTTTATAGCTGTAAAAGAAAACAATCCCTCGTCATCGCTGTCTTAAACCTACCCCCAACCCAACCCTCCCACTGAGCATCCACAACACGACATCCCCCCCCTTACCCCATATTTACCTCTGAGTTTGGCCAATGCCATCTTCTGTGGACAGGGACACATCTGCACTCTTTAAAGCCAAACCGCAAGCTGAAGAATCAATGTAAGTGCTGTATGATGTATTTCTTTTTTTTTTTTTTTGTGTCATCTGTTTTCCTCCATGTGCTCAGGGCACATCCACTCCTTCAGGCTGCCAAGGACTCCCACACCCCTCCGATCCTTCCCCCAAGGCTCCTTACCTCACCATCTAGGGTAACCCAGCGTAACCCCTTGCTGGACGGGTCCCTCTCTTCCGAGGGGGAAGACACCGGGGAGGGTGGCCGGCACACTCACAATTGGCCCCATGCTGCTAAGGTGGGCATGGCTTGTGGTAGGTCCAGAGGAAGTGTGGGTAGTCTAGTAGCCATCATCCGGCTGAGCCCGAGTGGTTTTTCTGGTTTTCTGGTCCCACGGTTATTGGTGTCTCTCTTGCAGTGCTCCCGGTCTCCACTGGGGGCCGCTGCAGAGCAAAGCACTCGTAGTACCCACCCCAGGAGAGGACAGCAGTCCTACAGACAATCCACCCTCATCCTCCCCTGCCGACCCACAGCAACCCGCGTCCATTCCCGAACTCGGGTCGCCGGTGTGGCATCCAACGCCTCAACCCTCTGTGCCACTGGGCCGGCCCACATGATGTATTTCAATGGTGTTTTGAACTTAGGTTGATATTTTTTTCCATTTTATTTTTTATTTTTTCATCAAATTTTCAACATGGGCTTTTTGGGACCCTACCTCATGAACATGGTCACTGTTGTATCACTAATCGGGCCCGGAAGCTGATTTCGCAGTCACTACACAGAATCACCTTTCAGGATTAATTAATGGAATGTCAGTGCCAGTGTTCATGAGCTGGGCTTCCAAAAAGCCCATGTTGAAAATTTTGTGAAAATATTCAAAAAAACGACCACGTTATGAGCGTGCATTGAAAATTTTCTACGCAGGTGTGTAACTTTGGTAATTAACAATATTTTGACTCCAGATTTTCAACATTTCCATTTTTTCACACCATCTCATGAACAGTACACCTGTCATTTCTCACATCCTGCCCAAAATGTGTTTTCGCAACTGTGGTGTGGAATGCCACGGTCACTGTGCTGAATCACCTTTCAGGATAGATTAATGAAATGACAGTGCCAGTATTCATGAGGCAGGGTCCCATAAACAGCATGCTGAAAATCTGGTGGAAAAATTCCTAAAAATGGCCACGTGACAAGCGTGCATTGTAAATTTTCTGTGCAGGCGTATACTTTGGTAAATTACAATATTTTGACTCCAGATTTTCAACATAGCCATTTTTTCACACCACCTCATGAACAGTACAGCTGTCATTTTTAACATCCTGTCCAAAATGTGTTTTCACAACTGTGGCGTGGAACATTTTCACCTACGGGGTTTATGAGGTGGGGTCATAAGAAGATTATGTTGAAGGTTTGGTATCAAAATAGTAAAAATTAAAAACAAATTTATTTTTTTAGCAGGGATGTCCATTGAACATTTGGGGAACACGCTGCCTTACCATGCCAGTGAGCCGAGTTCAGGTGTTTACTAGGACAAGGCTGATGGGGAAGGTACTGCAGCATGCAGCACAAGTCATGACCTGGGTAAGGACATAGCAGTGTTTTGGTGCAGATGACACACCCTGTGGTGGGTCAGGGAACCTCACCCACAAGGTATTGACATGTGTGTGGGGTTCTGCTGGGTCCATGCACTGCATCAGGACTGTCTCCAATATTGTATTGTGTTCAATTTGCACAGGTCCCAAAGGGACCTGTACAAATGAGGGTACAATTCCAGGACTGTCTCCAATATTTTATTTATCTCATTTAGAGATGTGCAAAATCCACAAATTTCGCTCCACAAAATATTTTGTGAAATTCATGCATCTCGCAAAATATTTCAATGGGGTGAAATGCAAAATTCCACCAGAGAAATTGAAAATTTCACCCACAAAATCACACATTTCACCTGGAGCAATTGATTTTTGTGCAAATAAAATTTACGTTTATTGGCCATGCTGTCCCTCCACAGGAACAGGAGCAGGACACCTCATCTCTATGACATGCCCATCCCCCTGCCAAATACCAAGGTAGGATACTCAAGTCCTGTATGTGTATTTTCCATGGTGCCTAGAATTAGATCAGTATTACTACCTTCAGTGCCAAGTATCTGAGGCTGAGAGAACCAGCAATATTGTTGGCTCTTTGCTGAACGTCCCTACTTATGTTATAGAAAGGGCATATAGAGCTTTACGCCCAGCTTCAACTACAAACAATCCTCCAAGACCTTTCATAATTAAATTTCTGAATTATCTCGGCAGAGTTCCTTAAGGCAATCATTTCTTCAGATATTTCTTGGGATGACAAAAACAAATTGCATTTCTCAAGACCTTCCACAAACAGTAAGAATAAGGAGAAGTGCATTTATCCCTTTAGTAAGTAAATTGATCTTGGTCAACATTAGATTTAAAATGAACTATCCTGCCTGTCTTTCCTTTAACACAGACAACAAGTCATTCTCTTTCGATTCCCCAGAACAAGCCAAAATGCAGCTTATCCAACTCTTCCCAGAATTATTTAAATCAGGATGAATAAAAACTTCAATCTTTCTAATTGGAATTGAGGGTGAATCTTCTTCTGATTAAGAAATATTCCAAAGCCTCTTCTATAGCCAGGTAACACGGATGCTGAAATCTGTGTTATTTTTTTCAATCAGAAGACTGTTTTGTTAATGTTGTATTGTTTGGTCTAGGTCAGGCTATTTGGACTTAAACCAAAAGAAAACTAACTCAGAGTCATATTCTTTAAATGGGGAAATCATACAGCAAATAGTGAGTAGGTTTGTTTCGTTTAGTAAATGATTGTATTTGGGGCAAGGAATCTTACTTAAAGCCTTATTTTGGGTACCTCAAAGTTTAAAAATACTTTTATAATGGTATGGGGTTATACAATTGTGATACATAATTGTGTTAATAGGAAAGATCAACGAGGCTTTCATTGTTAATTAACAATTAGCAGAGTAATTCTTTCGCTCAAAGGAAGGCGCAAAGAAAGAAAATGAGTATAGATATTCTGGAAAGTTCCACAGTTTGGAGGTAATCCCATGCCTACTGTAGCTGTTCTTGATTTCTTGGGATTTGTCTGATTTCTAATGAGTTTTAATTTATCATGCAAGTTATAGGATCTGATTTTCGAAGTCAGGAGGGTTCATATTTTTATACTCGAACTTTTGTTTATATAATGTATATAATGTTATATAATGTTTAGGACGGTAAGAGTCTGGGAGGAGATGTTTAAGGCTCTGTTCTGGTTGAGACACATTAATTTTTTATGGTTTACCAATTATTGGGATTTTTGTTATTATACCTGATGTCTTTGCAAAGTACAGCATTTAATTTGTAATACAAGATGATTTCACCTGTTGCTCGGGGTTTAGTTATTTGAATTAGCTCAACAATAATTTTGTTTTGCTGAGTTTTTTGTGGTCTAAACAGTCTGTCTCTGCTTTTTATTTACTCCGAGAGTAAAGCAGATAGTTTCGTTTCTGAGAGACAATTTATACCTAATATAAGTATGCTTTTTGGGAAGGATAAGGGAACAATAGATAGCATTTATTGATAAAAAAAGTAAGTTCCAGCAAAATGTGTTCTACACTACTGCAGTAGGCTCTTATGTGTAAATGGTGGAACTTAATGCCCAAAACGCCAGTGCATTTGTATTTATATGAGTGGACAGGGGCATTATTCTATAATGGCATGAAAGATAAACAGTAAATCTAATAAAGTAAATAGCAGTCCATGATGTTCTCCTTGTTCATGGTTTGGGTTGTAGATTTATGGCTTCAGACTGTAGACATTTGATTTTTAAGTGTCTACTTTCTCATTTGCAAATTATACTACATAGCCACTAGAGGGCTACAACAGCTGTCTTTTCTGTAAAAGAGAAAACACATTATATTTTCCACTTCCTCTTCTGCTCTAGTGGACCTGGGATACCTCTCTTTCTGAGGACCATCCCCCGGGGTTTTTCTGCCTGTTTCTCAGGCCGAACCATGCTCATCCACTAAGGCTGCAAGACTTGAATGCCTGCCCCCACTCCCATTCTGTACTGGTGGAGCAGGGCCAGAAACAGAAACGAATGCTACAGACCAATCTTGCCACACCAGATTGCAGCCTTGAACCACCTCACTGGCTCAGCTGCAAAGAGTTGCTCCACAGGTAGGTTCAGTGTCAAAACCACTTCTCAGCCAACAAAAGGATTTTGAACTTATGACACCTGATCGCCGATTGGTCTAGGCTTCTAGTGACTTTTATTGCCAGCAGTTGTGGTGTTTAGATCTACCATGGGAAGTTACAGCTGGTTCCTCGGTGTATCACTAGCTTTACTAGCACTCAGCTCAATTCTTCGGAACCCTTATCCTCCCTAAAGTGGAATGACCCTTGCGCTTTTCCCTGCCCTGCATCCAAAAGCTCCTTTCAGGTAGCCATTCTGCACTATTGGGCTTCTCAGCTCTCTCTGCTGGGGAGTGGGACATCTCCCAAGCTGCCTCTGCTGATTACTCCCCCATCCAGACTGGAGACTTCCTACGCATGGCAAATTCCTGCCAGGACACTAGTGGCTGCAACACTAGGCCAGTATAACACCAGGAGTGGGTAAAGGCCTACCCATCAACACAGCCTCCCCTATCACCCCAAAAACAGTGTTTACAAATTACAGTTTGCTGCCTTAAAAAGAATCCTGCTTCTTTTACTATTGTGCTCAGGAAATGTCGAACTCAAACCAGGACCATTAGACACCCTTGCTTCTCCATCAGACCTGGCAGGTATCAAAGGAATGTCTTTTATGCATCTTAATGCCTGTAGTTTGCTGAAAAAGTTCACCCTTATCCAGGCTTGGATGAGCCACACCCTACCTGATGTCCTAGTGATCACTGAGACCTGGCTTATGGCAGCCACCCCAGACAATGAAATCAATATCCCAAATTATTTACTCTTCCAAGCAGATAGGCAATCAAGAGGAGGTGGGGTGGCAATTTATGTAAGGGACAAATACTCAGCCACATGCATAGACGCATCATCTTCCCCCAAAGAATATGAGTGCTTGACCCTAAAGATGGAACTTTCTCCTTCCAGTGCACTCTGTGTAATAGGCTGCTACAGGCCCCCTTTCTGCCGGGCCTCATCTCCTGTCTCACCTCAGTTCTGTACTGGGGCTCAGTTCCTTGGAAACCGTTATTCTTGGTGACCTGAACTACGATGGCTATCAAATGCATCAGAGCCCTTGAAATCCTTTTGTGACACTCTAGGGCTGGTGCAACTCATTGGTGAGCCTACTCGCCGAAATAAAAAGAACCTTAACAACATCTCCTTCTTAGATGGAATTTTGGTTAGCAAGCCACACCTGTTCTCTCATGTCGGAACATTTTTCTCAGACATTAGCGATCATTGTATAATCACCACCATTAGATCCGTGCACAACCCACAGTTTGTGGCAAAGTTCTCTATCAAGAGGTGCAAATTCAACTTCGATTTTTTTGCATATGTCCACAACTTGAAACATTCACCGCAATGGCAGGAATTCTTCTTAGCCAAAACAGTTAACAGGGCATATACTATTTTTTACGATATTTTAAGTGAGGCTTTAAATAAGCATGCACCCTTGGTTAAGGTGCGGGTCTGGAGCAGCACCTGCCGTTGGTTCTCGCCTGAGCTCAAAGCTTCCCTGTTAGAAAGGGATACTTTATGGAAAAAAGCCCGAAAAAGCAAAAACGACTCGGATTGGTGTCTTTTTAAGAGAGCATGTAACAAGCGCACCAAGTTGGTCAGCGCAGCCAAGGCCGCCTACTATCATTCAGAGTTAGCCTCTGCCTCGAGAAATCCTTCAAAGCTCTGGAAAACATTAAAAGACATGTCTGGATATGCACCTGGTAATTCCATTCCAGCAAAAATTAAGTCCGGTGACAGCATTATCTCTAACTGGTCGGAGATATTGGAAGCACTCAATAGCTATTTTGCAACGGCAGGGCTAGCATTTGATACTTCTCTTGCCAATGACTTCCGCAGAGCTCAGGGCCCACCAACCCACGAGTCCCCCTCTACCTAGGGGGTCTTCTCCCTCCTGCCTGTTTCTCTAAAAGAGGTGGAAGACCTACTGCTGCAACTGGACACCAGGAAGGGAGCAGGCTCTGACTTCATAGAGCCATACTATCTAAAATGTGCCTACCATGTGCTTGTGGTGCTAATCACCCACCTATTCAACATGTCACTCTCCCGGGGTAGCCTCTCCCTCAATGGAAAATAGCCCATGTTATCCCTCTATTCAAAGCAGGTGACCCTTGCGATCCAAATAATTATAGACCGATCTCCCTCCTCCCCATCCTGTCTAAATTACTAGAAAAAATAGTGTGTGGCCAGCTGGGGGTATACTTAGAATCCAGAAGCCTATTAAACCCGGTTCAGTCTGGATTCAGAGCAAAGCACAGCACCATAATAGCCCTAGCTTAGGTGACCAATGATTGGCTCCTAGACCTTGACAACAAGAAGCATGTCTGTGCCATTTTTTGGGATCTTAGTAAGGCATTCGACACAGTCTATCACATCTTGCTTCTTTCCTCCCTAAGCACCTTAGGACTGGACCATAAATCTATGTGCTGATTTGCAGACTACCTCAGAGAACTGAAACAGCAGGTTAAAGCTGAAGGTGATCTTTCTCCATTAAAACCTATGCTGAGGGGCGTGCCCCAGGGCTCTATCCTTGGTCCCCTCCTCTTTGCAGTCTACATTAACAACATCAATGACCCCATCAAAAAAGCCAACATCCACTTATTCGCGGATGACACTGTACTGTACTTGAGTCGTCCCATGCCGGAAGCAGCCTGTGAAGGCCTCCAAGCTGAATTTAACCTTCTACAATACCAGTTCATAAACAAAAAGCTTTTGCTCAATGCGAAAAAGACAAAAGCCATGCTCTTCTCCCCATCCTTGCATGCGGCAATTCCTGCTGGGGGGGGACCAATCCCACAAATTACCACTGTTCTTGGAGAATCACTAGAGTATGTAGCTAAATTCAAATATCTAGGAGTTTGGCTCGATCACAGATTTCCTTCGCTGACCATCTCGAAGAACTACAGAAGAAACTAAGGCAAAGATTAGAACTATTCTACAGAATTAACCACCTGCTCACAAAGCAGGCCAAGATTCAACTGGTTCAAGCTACTTTCCTATCTTTAATAGATTACGCAGACCTGCTCTACAGCCACTGCACTGCCTCTGCACTGGCTAAGCTGGACACCCTCTACCACAGAGCTATCAGGTGCCTTACTGGCCTTCCACTTTCCACACACCACTGCTCCCTCTACTCATCGTTAGGCTGGACTTTCCTTCACTATAGAAGAAATAGAAACACCGCCCTATGGGCCTTCAGAGCGGTGACCAACAAGCTCCCCTCATATGTCTCAGATTGTATTCCCCAGAGTGTGTTAGGCACCTACGCTCTAAGGAGCTATTCCTAATTGCCCTCCAAGTTCCAAGGGTCAAAACTCATTTAGGCAAAGCTGCTCTAAGCTTCTTTTTACCCACATTGTGGAACGGTTTACAAAGGAACTTGAAGCTGAGCTGCCCTGTTAGCCTGAATATCTTCAAGGCTTTCTACGATCGCTACATGAAAGCACCTTGTAAATGTTTTCCTCATCGCTAGCCCACTAATTCCGCAACTCCCCCTTTCCATCCTGACGCTCCCCTTGTTTCTACCCCTGGCTCTCACTCTTTCCCTATTAACTTTTCCTGCTGCATCCACCCTTTCATGTCCATTCCAGCCTGTCTAAAATCCCACCCCATCCATAGTAGTGTCCCAATTATCTACCCATCCTCCGTCATTATCATAATAAACAAGTACACGACAGCCATCGTCACTTTCTGTGGTTTTAGCCCAATTTTTCCCCCAGTCATCAGTAATATATCCCTCATCTTCTTTACCACTCTAACCTGCCACCCCACACATGGCCTCTTTCTCCTATATGTGTAGTTGCTGGCTGCCTCACTCAAAAGATCTCTGCTTATAACCCCTGTATGCCTATGGTTGATTGTACATCTGCTGACTTCTTTAATTGTAAAATAATGCTGTTTTTTTATTATTATTTATTTCAACCTTGTACTGTATACACTGTTTATACTTTTTCTTCCTTGTATATTATTGCTTTTTGTATACCTGCTTCTGTACTGTACTTTGATGTATTCACGACCTGATGTATTCATGACCAGGTCCACCTTGCAAATGAGCCTTGCTCAATGGTGCCCGCCTGGATAAATAAAGATTTTGATTGATTGATTGATTGATTGATTTGAATCAATACAATACAGTATGGAATCCTCCTGCTGTGTAAAGCATGAAGCCACCCATACAAGTTGTTAATTGGTGAAATCCCCAGTTTGCATAGTACTTAAGCAATTGTGTAATGAGTAATGACTATGTCCCCCTACTTTGTGTGACATCCAAATCTTTGAAAAGCAGTACTAACATGTTCACCTTGGTAGACTGCTATTATGCTTGTGGTTACTTCTGGTGATTGTGTCACAACAAGCTTTTCTGTCTTGAAGTAAGATGGCCAGATACACTGTGGTTGGTCTTAATTTATACAATCTGTGTTACAGATAGTGACCCTGGTATACAAATTCTAGCATTCACAGAAAGCAAGACAAATGCAGCTGGTTAACTTTGAGGCAAATGCAGACGGTCAGAAAAATTGTCAGTATGAAAGGTTGTCATTTCTTATGCTCCACAAATACTTTAGAGCAATGCAGAATTTCTGAAATTCAGTATTTCATGGGTGAAATTCACCATTTTGCCAGTGGAATTTTGTATTTCACACCTGCAAAATTCACAGGTGAAATGCGTGAATTTCACGAAATGAAATTCGCAATTTTGCTGGAATTTACTGGCAAAATTAAATTTCGCTGCAACACTAATCTCATTTTGTGCAGGTCCCAAATGTCTCAAAGGAACCTGTGCAGAATTGCAGATAAGGATACTGTTCCACTATCACAGATAGAAGGGAATTTAGTTACAAAAAAATTACGCTAATGCAGAGATTAAGGTTATGAAATGCAAAGCGCACAAAGACGGGAAATGAAAAAACATTAGGGATTTGGGTCACTGGAGTACTGCCAAATTAGTGGTGGGGTCTTACTTGGAGTTGTCAACCCTAATGCCCAACCTTACTGTGGATCAGATGAGGTCAAATGTTACGTCTTCAGGAAGGGTCCAAAGGGCCCTGTGTGAAGAAAGCTCTGACAGATTATATTGGCTGTACTATATCACTATGAAGCACTAGCTTGTGCTTCCATTGGGAAGCTACAGGCTGGGGAGGGGTTGGCATTAGGTTTGACAACCTCAAGTATGACCCCATCACTAATTCACCAGTACTCCAGAGACCCAAATCCCTAATGTTTTTTTCATTTCCCATTTTGTGTGTTTTGCGTTTCTGACCTGATCTCTGCATTAACGTAGTTTTGCAATATACTGTATATATATATATATATATATATATATATATATATATATATATATATTCATTGCAAAAATCTTTATTAATGCATCAGTTAGGGTTGTTACTACAGCAACAAAAGCAGGGAAATGTGGTAATAGGGTTTACAACCCTAACACCCCACCCCCCCTGCAGAGACTGATAGGCATTGGGAGTGTGCCTTGGAGTCATCAGCCTTAACGCTCACCCCATTCCATAAGTAAATAAGTTGAGATGGGTACAGTATAGGAAAATGGAGTGAACATTAGGGCTAAAGTGCCATTTCTTTTTCACCTTCAATTAAACCATCTCCAGTTTATAGTGGCCCCACCTTTTATTGAACCCCCCCCAAGTCCACTGATGTAGTTAAAAAATATTTTTTATTATCTTTAGTTTTGTTTGCCAACTTTATTTCTGCATCTCTTTTAGCTTTTTTAATAAGGTTTTTGGTCCTTCTTAGGTTGGTTTTATATTTACTCCAATTAGCTGTGCTATAGTGTGACCCCTCTACTGTATAGACTCTGATCGCCTGTTTGATCAAGGGGGGAAGCCCCCTACCTCCCATGTAGTGTATTGTATTACAATGTAATGTTATATTTTATTGTACTTTATGACTACCATGTGCTGAAGTGTAATCCTTATTATGTAATGCTATGTCTCATTCTCTGTTACCTATTGTTTGCTCTGTACCCTAATTGTTTGACGTGGAACCTTTGTAAATGAGTTTGTGACTCAAAGGTCTTTCTGAATTGTATGACCCTGTTAATGTTATTGTTTAACCAATGGGGTACAATTTTTATTGTATTTAATTATTTCTGGGACAAATTCAGTAATGCAGCAATCTAATTGGTGCTTTATTGCATTCCACATAATTTCTAGTGATAGACCTTGGAGTTCCTCTTTCCAGTTCTATAAGCTTAGTCCCAGTCTCATTTGCTCATAGTTAGCCTTATTATAACACTTTATAACATGGGTTCCAAAAATACTGTCTTCTGATTCATTCAAACAGGTCACCTGACCATTGATTAATCCCTGATATACCCACAGTTGCATGTTCACAGGGTTTTATTTTAGTATTTCTTCAGGTAAAACTCCAACATAACATTGCCCATGTTATAAGAGGATTAACCCACTCCAGGGTATGGGTTTACTGAGCATTAATCTGCGCCTGTATGGTTGAAGTCACCTTAAACCCATACCTTGTCATGGGTTAATCCCTTCTTATCCTAGCAATGCCTGATTGATTAATCCAGTTGTCCTTTATGTTCTTCAAAATCATATTATGATCACTATTCATGAGCAGTTCTATTGCTTTACATTCTATTACATCTTTGTCCAGATTACTAAACACCAAATCTAAAATATTTGAGCCACTTTTGTTTTGCTTTACATGTTGCCCCATATTGTTACTTAAGGCAAAGTCAATATAGAATTGCTCAAGTGAGTTATTTCCCAAGTATTTAGTTCAGTCTACATGAGGCAAGTTAAAATCTCCCAGGATAATTGTTCAAAGGTCTGATCACATAAGTGCCAATGCTTCCATGAAGTAATCATTCTCTTCTTTAGTCAAAGCAGGTGAGTGATAACAAAGACCCACTTTTATGGCCTTGATGTCTGGTACAGTATAATGATTTGCACCGATATTTGTTCAATGTTGCTACCAAACTTGTTAGTCATTTTCCACTTCATTTACTATAAGTGTATCTTTTGTATAAACTGCAACTCCTCCTCCTCCCCTCTTGTCTTTCCTATCTCTATGAAATAAATTGTAACCCTTGATTTGTTTACACCAGTCATCCTGTCTCCACCGTGTTTCAGTTATCCCACAGAGATCTATGTCTTCTGTTTTGAGTATCAATTCTAATTCTGTGGATTTCTTAACCAAACGTCATGCATTGATCAGGAGAGCATTTGTTGTTTTCTTTTCTCTTGTGTTCCTATTACTGATTAACTGGCTGGTGCAGCCCAGGTGGGGTTTAAGTGGCTTATTAAATAAGTCATGCTGCATCTCCCCTTATTACTTACTTTAAATCATATTCTTCTATATTTGTGTGGAATGTATTTCCCAAGAGTCTGCTTCCTGTCTTACTTAAATGTAGTCAATCCCTAAACTGCAGCTCACTTCTCCCATAAAAATTTCCCATGTTGTAATGCTCGCAATATTGTTGCTAAGGCACCTTCTCCTTATATTGTTGTTAATTTATGGGTCATAGAATATTTTAATGTCTCTTCTATAAAGCTCTCTAAATGGACAGTTGTAAACATGACATCTGTCAATTTGTATTGTCATCTGGTTGATCGACCCATGATCTCACTTCATATGCAGATCTACAGTGGGTCAGTTGGTCCCAGTGGCTAAATGATCATTAAATGTATTCTGTTTCATAGAAAAATTGCTTAGAAAAAATGCCTTTCTTATTATGTGATTTACAGTTATAGTAATTTTCTTGTATTCATAACCTGAGATTAAATGAAAAGTCTTCACTAAAGGAAACCAGAGTGTCCATTAAGAGAGGACAGAAAGCTTTTTGTTCCTAAGCATGTAACCTCTGGAATGATCTACCTGATTATCTGATAAATTTCACCTAACAGGCACTGCCTGTCTCTAATGTTCCACCACAGTGCTTCGCCTCCCCCCCAATAAGTAAGTCTTGATCCCACCACCCCATCTCCTGCCATTGCCCCCCAACCCTCCCATCTCATATCCCCTTCTCCTCTGTAATCCCCACCCCGCTCACCCTCTACTTGCTCTTCACAGTTTTCCCCACCATACCAGTACCTTGTGCCCCCTATTATCTTCCCTACAGGATCGACAAGGCTTCCTAGGCTGCCTCCTCTCTTGGATTCTCTTGTTTATTATCCTTTCACAGCTACATTGTGTTAACCTTTCAGTTTGTAAATTTCTAGTTACAATGTCCAGTCATTTTTCTAGACTACTTCTAATTGTAAGTCAGATTTAATGTTTTCCTTTGTATGTCTGTTACCCTTCCCCACTGACGTTGAACCTTTGTAAAAGAGCTGTTTTTCCTCAGAGGTATTTGTAATCTGAGACTTCATAAATAAATAAACATAAATACGTTACAAGATACACCTCCCTTCTTTCCCACAATCACTTTTCACCTCCCACTTCTGGTAGGTTGAAATCCCCGTACATATGTAACCACCTCCACCTACAAGGTATATGACTAAGCCTGTTGATGGTGACTGGGCAAAGTCTCTAAGGTCTTCAGGTGAATGGCACCTGGGTTCATGGTATTAAAATAGGTACCGAATGTGAAATGATGTATCCACTTATGGGGGTCTGATTGATGGAGTGTTTCTACATTGCTTCACACAGGAATAAGTACAACCACCATCCTCAGTGGCAGTTAGCTCAATAACACAATCCCCTCCCCACTCATCACTCTAAGCATGCAGTGAATACAGTAACACAATAATTGCAATGTACAGTACTAGCAATTGCAATTAAATAATAGAGGGATGTATTTCAAGGCCCAGAACTGTACCTGGGTAGGGGAAAGGCAAAGGTAAAAAAAATCAACATCAACAATTACAAAAGTTTGTAAGTTCAGCTTAGATCCCACCACCCCCCAGTATGCAATACACACAGTTCACACTCCCTCTACTGAGGCACCAGTTACCCCAGTCCATCTGGGAGCTCTCAAACAATTAATGCATGCACACAGTCTACAGTCTAGAGGTTGCAATCCTGTGGAAGACTGACCCTATTGCAGTACCATTAGATGTTTAGTGGCTGAGGATGCAGAATAAACCTTAACATGAAGGGAATTATAAACTGTTACTTCTGGCTTTCATATTCTGTGGTGGTGTGCATACCTCTTTACCATTAGAAATCTAGTGGCTGAGGATGCAGAATAAACCTTAACATGAAGGGAATTATAAACAGGTACTCCTGGCTTTCATAGTCTGTAGTTGTGGGCATAGCTCTAAGGTCATGCAAGAAGCCTAGAGTTTAACTAACTATCCTTAACTAACCTGTTGTAAAATGTATTTGGGTCATGACCTTCACTGACAATGCATTGCTGGCTCTATGGGGATGTCTCCCCTGAACAGGCAGAGGAAGGTTGTGTAAAGGTGCAGAAGACCCAATGCACTCCCGAAGGTGAAGGGTGCTGGCTGTGATGACTCTGAGGAGACTGTTTTCCCAGGTAGATGCAAGGTGTGTAAAGATACAGTGGACCCAACACCCTCACAGTGACACAGAGTATGATCCATGATGACTCTGATGATGTTGACTCCTCCTTACCCTAGAGGGAAACTTTTCTCACCCACCTTGGAATGTGAGCAGTCACTCAGCACCAATGTAGCTCAGTCCCCTAACAGGACAAAACCAGGGAGCAATCTGTTGTAACAGAAGCTATCACCCCAAAATTCAAGAAAAAGCTCAGACTTAGTTATATACTGTTCATACTGAAATAATGGCAAATGACCCGTATAATAATGCTCAAATATTTATTAGATAATAAGTCTATCATGAAACTTTCTAGACCAGGAAAACAAAAGCTCCCTGGTGCTTCAAACCTTAATAATGCTTCATCAGGGGTGTGGTTACGTGGTTTCAAATATACAATTAATTTAATTAAGCAGATAATGTGATTGATTCAAATTCTATTAATTAACAATGATCTCCTGCAACTACTTAAAGGCCCCCATATTCCGAATTGCCAATAGTGCTGCACAGTCAATAGTGCTGAGCTGCAAATAATGCAGGGCCAGCTCTGAACAATATTCAGACTGTTAGCATGCTCTGATGGTACATGCTGACTGTCTAAATATGGGGCCATGCCAGCACTGTGCAAAGTGGCTATGCATTTCACTGACATGGTGCAAGGCTGAATATGGCCCACAGGGGAGCCTGCTGGAAATAGTGCTGCCCAAAACTGAATAATGCCAGAGCTCCTGTGGGTTATGTTTAGCCCTAGCATATAAATGAGCCCATTGGGCATGCAAGGCACTATGGGGCCATTTGCATGTCCACTGTGGGCTCATTTTCATGCCACACAGCAGCTCCTTGGGGCCCATTTAGGAAGTTGTATAGCAATCCCTAGTGTCTAGTGTTCCCCCCCCCGATTAGCCAAGTTGTATATAGATTCCCCATTCCCTGGTAGTCTAGAGGACCCCCCCCCACCCCTCGATCGCTCAAGTAGTAATATAAGTTCCCCATTCCTTGGTATCTAGTGGAGCTCTCCCCAGATCACTCAAGTTGCTATATGTACCCATTTCCCTAGTTTCTAGTGGACCCCACCCACTGAGTGCCAACTCCCCATCCCCCATCTGAGTGCCATATGTTTTCTTAGAATGTTCAGTTATATTTGCCTAAAATCGGATATCTGACATTAGCAACAGTAAAGGCAAAAACCTACTATCCCTAAAATGATTAACTTCTTAAATCACACTGGGAGGGCCAGAGATCAACCAACTATAAATGTTATTCTTTATAAAACAATTTCCAATTTCTTGTTAATAATGATTAGCTGCTGCCTGCCCAGTGGTGTAGAGGGCTGAGGCGCTGGCACCTTACCTCTTACCATGCCAACGACCTGAGGTTGGGAGCAACCTCGGGTGTTTAAGGGTCGGCTGGGGAGAGAAGGATCAAGCATCCCACGGACTGCTCTCCTCCTCCTCCAGCGGGGGTGGGAGAGGATGATCATTGAGGTACTGGCTCCTGGTGGTGGCTGGGGGCTGGTGCATGCTGGGAGTCCAATGTGTAGGTCAGCATGGGCTGACATCGGACGTGCTGTGTGTGGAAGCGTGTGCGGCAGCATCCCTGATGTCCTTGCACGCCCATGCTAGTGGGGATCACAGGGTCAAAAATGTAATCCTCTGGTGCGCATTTGAAGGCCATCCCATCTGCACTGTGACAGATTCACTCCAAGTTAGCTCCTCCCAATCTGTGGCCCCCAGGTCTTCCATGATGTCTTGGAATAAGTACCAACTGTGAAGTGGCCTGGGAGGGAGTAGGGTAGGGGTCCTGAGCTCGACTGCGGCCAGGGCAGGAGCCGAGAAGACCATGCTGGAATGGGGGGAAATCATAGGTACAACTCCCCCCCCAGCCGAAGAGGTAAAAAGAAATAATAAAAAGAAAAAAAATTATGATTAGTTGTTTAATTCAAAATCTGAATGAGATGGGTACTAAAGCTGAGGTATTTTTTCTCAAAGATACAGTTGCGACTGTGGCAGCTGTAATGACTACAGTAAGTAAACTGCTTGTAAAGCACAAAGTCCCACCCTTTTCCCCAGAGAAAACTAACTACTGACTAAAGAATTAAAAATAAAATGTATTTCCCATTCCCTCTCGAGCATGACTTGCCATGCTGCCACCCACTGAACAAAACAATTCCTTTCCTCCCAGTGCCTGACCCAGTTAAAAAAGATAACCCCCATCCCACCACTATTCTCTTACACCCACACTACCCTCCTTCCAATGCACTTACCTAAAAACAAAAGGGATCTGTCCCACAGAAGGTGACCAGCACAGCCCTCCCTCCACCTTGACTGACCACTGTCTACCGAATGGAACCAGGCACACACTCCTATAATAATCACCTGATTGGCTCCAACACCACCACATGTACATCTGAGCCAGTATAGGCTAAGAATGGCAAGCTACAGACACTTGTTTCTTCCTGTTGGAACTCCTTACTCAAATGTAGCCATTGCTTCAGTCAAAAACCAAGTCAGAACCCCAAAGTACTTAGTAGCGACTGCACTACACTGAGCAATCCCGGCAGGATTTATCAGGTGTTTGCACTTTGTCATTCTCAACTTATATTGGGGTAGACGTACAAGCCTGTTTAAAATACACTGTCTGCTCTGAGAATCCCTTGTCAGCCTGCCTTGCAGAGGGTTTGCATACCCCTGATCCATGCTATTGGATTGAGTCTTTACTGTAGAGTATGTGTGTGGTTTGGATAGATGTAAAAAAAGCAAAAAAAAAAAGTATTTATTTTCTCATAGCATGCTTTTAGGGATCTTATGCACTACTTTTCCAGCAAACCGCCTCTTCAGTATGCTAACTCCAGGTGTATTAAATGCTCAGTGCCTCAGATATACTTATATTATCCAAGTCATTTTGATGGAGACCCAGGTCAGAAAAAATTACCCCAAAATTGGACTGACTTGGACATCTGGGCCATAGTCCAAGCCAGTGACTGCCAGCCAGATCACCCATCCCTTTTGGTTATTAACATCTGACAACAAAACTGTAGTACATGTACCTTTTTCACACAGAGTGTCTCCTCCCATCATTCACTTTTTACCTTTCTTGTGTAAACAACCTTGCAGAAAATGTGCATTTAATTTCAAGTAGCTGCTTAGTTTTCAAGATGTTCCATAACAACAATATTGGAAAAAAAGCAAAGCCTGAGACCTAGAAGGTAGACAAGACACCATGACCTTGTAACCCCAAAGGTTGCAGGAAATGAGAACATTAGTCCTCTTGTCTATCTGACAAGACAGCTGAGTAATAGAGCATCTCCAAGGTGATCAAAACCAACAGTGGAAGAGTCAGTGGAATCCTGCAAGCAGACAAGGATCCATTTCACTCATTCCCCAAGCTTTGGCCTGACTCAGCCAGGAGGACAAAAGATGTATATTGTAACAGATTGCCACATGCTGTGTAACCAACGTGGAGTCATAAAATCAAAAACAGGATAGCAAAGAATTCAGCCTGGGGCCTCTGTAAAGATTTTACCATTACTGTCTTCCTCAAGTGTGTTGCCTTGGAGATGGGGAGTTCAGCTATTCATCTATAAATGTATCATATCTGCTTTGTTGTCTTTACCTGCCTCTGTCTCCCAGTAAAAGTGTGAACCCATATCCCCTGAAAAAACTAACACAAAGGAACCTTAATGAGCCTTGAAGACAGTGATTGGCAAGCCAGATGCAACCTAACTCAACTATCTCCCCCTCAGATCTTGATGGAAAAAAATATGAACTCACTCACTCTATCTGAGTTGGATCAGGGAAGGAATGCAGTTTCAAAACCACGTTAACAATCAGAAAGGATGCTTGAAGTCTCATCTCTCACTCCCTGTGCCAACAGACTCAACATAAAGAGAAAACATTTTTTTCCTTTATCACAAGGAAAAGCTTCCTAGTAATCCAACATTTTAGATAAACTGCATGAGAAGGCCCACTCTGGTTTAATCATTCTGGTTAGATAAAAAAAGATCATTGACAGACTCACACTAAAGCATCTAAAAAGGGGGAAAACAGTTTTTTTCAGGTATATCAGGCTCTGTTATGTTTATTGCCCTGGCCCGAGGCTCTAGTTGCCCCTGAATTTTCCAGATTTTACTGTACTCAGCAGAGTACACTGAGTATGCATGCTGACACCCATGCTAGCAAGTATTTATATATTTATTTATCTATTTATTCATTTTGTTAACTGGGTTGACCCACTGAGGCATAGCTGTCCCTTTTTCAAGGGTGACCCGGAATTAATTCCAGATTTGCAAGCAGGCAGAACAATAAATAGAACACTTAATCAGGACAAGTCCGATATGACAATGTTGCTAAACATTTGGTGCACAGTTGGACAGAACAAGGTGTTGTACATATGACAAAGAGTTAATGACGATCTTGGACTATAAAAAGAAGGGAGGGGAAACATTACACCAAAGAGCAACAACAAGGTCCAAAAAGATCCCTGAATGATGCAGCATCATCAATTTTCGCACAGGTGAAGTCACCTGTTGCAAGTACAGAGGCTCCATTCAAGTAGTACATCTTTAAGCCCTTTTTATAGCTGCAGTGGGCAAAGCTCAGCAGCCGTTTTGCGACTGGTGAGAAAAGGGAGCTAACCAGATATTGACCGCCCTTTTTCCTGTGTTTCGGGTAGTGGAGGTGGACACCAATCCTTGGGCATCCACCGCACTATTTTCTTTGGCAGCCAGAACACGGCACTGCCCACCATGTTCAATATGGCTGCTGGAGTGCAGTGTGCATGCACAATGACTTGCATATGCACACTGAACTCTGGAACGCTGGCGGCACAGTCAGACATGTCCAAGATGGCCGCTGGCACTTACTGCACATACGTGAGTTACTGCACATGCATAGATAATGCCAGTGGCCATCTTAGACATGTTGGACTGTGCTGCCAATGTTTCAGAGTTCAATGCACATGTGCGAGTCATCGCGCATGTGCACTGCACTCTGGTGGCCATATTGGACATAGTACAAAGTGCTGTGTTCCATCCTTCTCCTCAGCTGCAGTCATACTGGCTCTGGCTAGATTTTGTTTAAAACCCCCAAGGGTTGGGTAGTCTTGACAGGCAGGGGGCAAGGAGTTCCAGATGGTTGGAGTTGAGGAGGCAAATGACCTCTTTTCTACAAAGGTTTTAATTTTAGGTATTTATAATAGCAGATTGCTGGTAGACCACAAGATCCTCCTAGGGGTTTTGAGTTTTAGTGCGTCTTGCAGACTGGGTGGAGGGGAGGGGCCCTTTACAAGTTTAAAGTCCAGACAGAGGAGACAGTACTCAAGCTGACTCTGGAGTGATGGCCAGTTCAGAGAATGAAGTATATTGCAATGGTGCTCTCTGGATGAAGCACCTGCACATACCACCCCAATTTTATTGTATAAAACTTTGAACTTATTGAGCTCAGAGCACCTAAGGGACTGCAAAACAGGGCCACTATACTGCAGGAGGTGGGATAGAGTGCCAGTGGCAATTATAAGCCGTGATTCTTTTGTAGTAAGATTGCCAAGTTGGTAGAGCAGACCAGTTTTTTGTGGAGGGTGTTATATGATCAAGTTGCATACTGTAGGAAAGTTCCTGGTCCAGGTGGACCCCTAGAGATTTGGTGGACTCAGCTACTTCTGTGGGTGTTTCAGTACAGGTAGTGAGAGCAAGCAGGTGTTGCCTAGACAGCTCAAGTTCCTAGGGCTAAACAACATTGCCTCATTTTTATGGCTGCATGGGCGGAGCTCCTCAGATGTTTAGGAGGTATACTAGAGCACTGTGGAAGCACGTGACAGGACTGTTGTCTGGTGTGCTTCCACAGTGCTCTGGCAAATGTCCACTAGTGCAGTTTCCTCTCTGCAGGCCGTATAAACACAATGCCTTTGCCAGTGCTCTACTTTTTCTTCTGCAACTGCAGAAGTGACGGCTGCCATGCACAAGATGACGACATCAATTCAAACTGTGCATGCGTGAGTATCACGCATGTGCAGTTCCATTGGCACTCCCATCTTGACCACAGCAGACTCAGGTGTGGCAAAAGCACAGTGAGAGCTTTGTGTATTCTTTTTCTTGCTCTCGCTACACTCTCACCGCTCTGAGCAGATGTATTGGCTGTCACCAGAGCTTGTTTATGTTGTCATTAAGGACAAGCATATTGGCCTTAAACCATTTTTCAATTGAAAGAGGTCAGCCTCGATCTGGGCAATAGGGCAACTGGGGTCCCTTGAGCACCTGTAAAGCGCAGCATCATCTGCATACAGTAGAATGCTTGCCTCCCCACAGTTCCTCAGCATGTCATTAACAAATAACAAAACTAGCAGGGGGCCTGAAATAAAACCCTGTGGGACACCATTCAAGAAAGGTTTATTTTTGGAGAGATAGCCCTTCCATTTTACCAGATAAGATCTATCAGTGAGACAGTGGGAGAAGCAACTGAGGGAAGAGTACGTCAGGACCAAGATTCTTTAGTTTTGATAGATGAAGGCTGTGATTAGCCAAATCAAAAGCTTTAGTAAGGTCAATGATAACTGCTCTGGTATGCAGTCCTTTATCCACGGCATTCAGGATATCAGTGGGTAGTTTGACAAGGGCAGTGTCCATTCCATGATGCCTCCTGTAGTCATGTTGCCTATCAGTTAGCAGGTGCCGCTGCTCCAGGAAACCAAGGACCTGGTTAGAGACAGACATTCCTGTATTTCAGCAAGGGAGCAGAGGAGAGAGATAGGCTGGTATGGTAGTGCTCAATAGGTTCTACTGTGCCACCTTTATGCACTGGCACAACTATGACAGTCTGAGGTAGTATATTAGCTCAGCCTATTTCTAAAATGGGAATAAGTCCTAGCCGTTTTAATCTTCCACTGCTGCCTGACTATCAGATCATTTCAAAGTGTGACGCTGTGTTCTGCTGCCTTCATATACTTTCACAATGATGTCAGTCACCTCTCAGCATAGATTTCCTTCTTCTGCTTAGTTCTCACTATCCAAGTCAATGAAGACTCTGCAGTTTAACTTAGGGAGGCCTACTGGGATGGTCACTTCCCCAACTGGAAAACATCCTCTCACTGTGCCAGCCCCACCTGCCTCTCTATCCTTCCCCAGCCAGCAAATACCCTCACAATGTGCCACATCCTACTGCTCTTTTCCCCTTCCCTGGCTAGACACCCGCCTTTGCAAATATCACACTCAGTGGCTCCTTCATGTAGCCCTGGGGACAGCCCACTGCCAATGTCACACACAACAGGTCCTATGTGCAACCTGTTTTCTAATGCTGCACACAGTGGCTCCCTCCCATGATGGAATTGAGCAGCATTTGCCAATGCAGTCCACAGAGGCTCCCTCACATATCCCTGACTGGCCTTTGCCAACACAACACACAATGGCTTCCTCCCACAATCCTTTGACAATGTCATACACAGCTCATGGTCCTGACTGACCCTTTACAAATTATGCACACAGAGACCCCCCCCAGAGCACTAAGCAGAGCTGTGCCAATGCCACACACTGCAGCTCCCTTCTGTGGTCCTGGGTAGCAATTTACAAATTTTGCACACAGTACTCTCTCCTACAGCCCTTTGTCAATGCGACAGGCAGTGGCTCTCTCCCACAGTCCTAATCAGCCCTTTGCAAATGATACACAGTGACTCCCCACTGTCACACACAGTGGCTCCTTCCCACAACCCAGATTGGGCCATTGCCACTGCCTCACAGAGTGGCTCCCCCCATGGTCCTAAGAAGGTCTTTGCCACTGCTGCAATGAACTGCCCCCTCCGTGGCCCTGAGCTGACCTTTTGGCATTGCCATGGGTGGTTGTTGTGCTAGGTAGCTCCAACTGGACCTTTGTACAATCCTGCAGTTGTTGGACTGACTCCAGTCCCAGTTCCTACATTTATCCCACTCCCAAATTGTCTTTGCTCCTGGAGAAAAATATATTGCCTTTGGATTTGCAAGTGATGATCCCCTCATTCATGCTGTTGATAGTTGGGGGCTACTTTGGGCTGCCAGTACCACAAGTGGTTCAAAGTGAAACCCCCTTTAGAATATGCAGTAGAGCATAAAAGTATAAAACATTAATTGTGTATCAGTCAATACACTCTACACGTATGTGTATTTGTGTATGTGATTTTTTTTGGGGGGGGGTGTCTGTATGCATGCAGTGATATGTGCTGGTGTCTGTATGAGTGCCTCTATGTGTATTGTGTGTGTTACACTGTTTTATAAAATGGGTTCTAGCTCATTCTGATCCCCCACTGGTCCAGACTACATCACATAGTACTGATTAAAATAGCACATACTTCTCCTTGAGGACACCAAAGAAGGGCATTAACCAAGAACATAACCTGCCAGGGTCAAAAAGGTCAGTATGCAAATTACATAACCACAGCGTCAAAAAGGTCAGTATACAAATCCTCATACTATTTATTTATTTATTTAGTTTTTGTTTACTGGCTAAGTGCACTAGACAAGAACATTGCCTATTTTCAGGTACGACCCTGGACAGTTATTCAGTCACCTACATAAATATTTGAAGTACACTCATGACCTAACCACAAAAAAAACTCCCTCCCTTAGCCCCCAATTCAAACAACTACAAAATACAGCCATACAAAAGTACAACCTAAAAAATAGCACAAAAATAAAGTAATATAGTGGCTTCCAGAATACAAAAAGCAGATAATCCCAACCTGTAACCACCCACAAGCTACTTCAAGGCTCTACCAAAGCACAGCAAAAACCTTCCTTCTCAAGTCTGCACATCAGGGAATTCCAGAACCAATACTTCATACTACATCATGAAGGAAATCCCAGAACTGATATTCCACACTGACATCCACGAAGAAAATTCCACCACTAATACTCCAAGTCAACATATCCATGCTGAAATGCCATATGGAAAGAGCCAACAGCCTCCAGAATACAAAATGCTACCCAGAAGTCCCATATTCAAATGCAGTGCTAGTGATCTATGGAAATGAACAGCTCAACCTCCTGCTGCAAATGCCAGCACAGCTGAGCTATCAGAGGTTACAACACCACCAATCAAAACATGACTAGTACAGTGCTCCTAGCACACCCTAACCTGCCTAAAATGCCTATAGTGTCACTCACATACTATGGACCAATCTGGGCACCTGCAGACCACATTTCAAACACACAACTAAACCTTCTGAGTAGCAGATCCTAAACATCAAAACCCACATAGACAGTGAACATTTTCACACTGCACTGCACAATCCACAATACAACCCATAAAACTGAAATGCAGTAAGTCAGGTAACATGCATACAGCAGCAGGACAACCAAAAATGGACCTCGAAAATGGAGCTACATGCTCTGTACTCTCTACAGCACTGTACTCTCTATAACTGCTGCATGGAATGACCTAAAACCATATCTCAAAAATCCCAGGATTAGGAAGTTTAATGCACCTTGTGGTGGTTGATGTCCCTTGCCCTTCATGCTCAGGACTTCAACCCAACACTTAGTACATTAACATAGCATAATCCCACCTCTGCAATGCATTATTCCTTACATACGAATCAGTGGTGTGTGTGTGTGTGTGTGTGTGTGTGTCTTACACATACATCTGTTGTTAGAAATACAGAAATATGGAATTTGTCCACAGAAAAGGACCACTTGACCCACCTAGTCTACCCAGATGGTCCCAGCCAAGTATGCCTCTTCAGAGCCTAACTGGTCTTCAGTGGCCCTCCCTCCTCCCTGCCTATTTGCTAATATTCCCCTATGTCTATCCCATTCATGCTTAAAGCCCCTTACTATATTCATTTCCACCACTTCAGCTGTCAGTCTGTTCCAGGCATCTACCACTCTTTCAGTGAAATAGTACTTCCTCACATCCCTCCTTAACTTCCCCCCTCTAGCCGCATTGCACGCTCTCTGGTCCTGGTGCTTGTCCTTCTTTGAAAGGGACTATCTTCCTGCACCCTGTATACCACAGTGAGGTACTTGTAGGGCTCTATAATGTCCCATCTCGCTGTCCTCTCTTCTGGGGTGTACATGTTGAGATCCCTCTGTCTCTCCTCCTAGGGCTTTTGGTGCAACGTCTGCACCATTTTAGTTGCCCTTTCTCTGGACTGCCTCCACCCTATGTCCTCGCTGAGATGTGGCCTCCTGAACTGGACTCAATACTCCAGGTCAGGTCTCACCAGTGAGTGACACAGTGGCAACACCATCTCCTCTTCCTGCTGGAGATATTCTCCTAATGCATCCCAGCACAGAACTGACCCTACTCCCTGCTTTGTCACACTGCCCTGCCACTTTGAGGTCATAAGCTATGATAACTCTAAGGTCCCTTTCCTGCTTAGTGACTGATGATACCCCCGTCCTATATTCAATTACGGGGTTCCTATTCCCCAGGTATATAATTTTGCATTTTTTTGGTATTGAACCCCAACTGCCATGTTTTTGACCACTCCTTGAGTTTACTAAGATCCCTAGACATTCTTTCCACCCCCTCCTGATTGTCCAGTCTATTACAGATTTTGGTATCATCTGCAAAAAGGCATACCTTCCCTTCCAGTTCATCTACAATGTTCCTTATGATGACATTAAAGAAGACTGGGACCAGTACTAAACCCTGTGACAACCTGATGGTCACTCTTTCATGCTTAGAGTGAGTGCCATTCACCCCCACCCACTGCTGCCTATCTGTCAACCAGTTCATAACCCAATTCACCACTTTGGATCCCACCCCTAGGCTGCTCAATTTCTTAATCACTCTCCTATGTGGCACAGTGTCGAAGGCCTTGCTCAGGTCCAGATAGGCCTCATCCCCTACCCTCCCTGATCTATTTCCACGGCCCACCAGTCAGAGAAATCAATCAGGTTTGTCTGGCATGACCTTCCCTCCTTGAATCCATGCTGTCTTTTGTGTTGCATCCCACTTGATTCAAAATACTGTACCAACTACTTATTTAACAGTGTTTCCATCAATTTTCCCACCACTGAGGTGAGGCTCACCAACCAATAATTGCTAGCCACCTCCTTGCTGCCTCTCTTATATAGAGGGACCACAGTCACTCTGCCCCTTTATTGTAGTGTAATACTTTGGATGTGCGGGGGTGTGAGAGAGAGAGAGAGATTGTGTGTGTATATATGTGTGTGTGCGTTTGCATATCTGTTTTTGTGGAGTAATACTGTATGTGAGTGCATCATAGAAACACACAGAATGATGGTTCCAATGATCCATCCAATCTGCCCAGTTCCCTTTCTAACCCTGGGATCTACTGTCCATCCAGGGTCCTAGCCCTCACTCTCCTTCCCCATTCTCTTCCCAGATTCTGTCACCCTGGGTGACCACTATACCCTTTATTCTGTCCCATCCATGCTCAAAACCATTAACTGTTTTAGTGCCCAACACTTCAGGTAGTAGACGGTTCCACTGCTCTACAACCATTTCTGTAAAATAATTCTTCTTCATAGAGTATGAATAGATAGGCCATTGACAGAGTAAAGGCCTATGGCACATTCATAAGGTACAAAAGTGGGCAGACTGGATGGGCCTTGTGGTCCTTATCTGCCATCAACTTCTATGTTTCTATATTTCTGAGTTTCATGTCTCCCCTGAAACTCCATCCTGTAAGTTTCCACTCATGTCCTTGTGACCTCGAATTTGTAGTCAAGCTAAATAATTCCTCACAGTTCACCTTGTTAATGCCTTTTAGATTTTTGTCTCTTTGGAGTTTTTGTTTTGTTTGTTCTTTGCCTTAATATGTGTCTCTGCATCTTTGTTTCAGTGCTATTTTAACAAATGTTTATATTTTCACTGGTGTCATTTATTCTGTATTATACAATGGCAAGAAAGAATCCTAGGCTCTGATTGGTCAGTCTGGGGCTGGACCCATGATGTTGTCCCAGCACAACATCATGGATCTAGTCCCAGCACTGACAAGACTGCATCAAATGTTAAATAAATCACTGCACAGGCCATGCTCAAGTTGCCCACACTTGGCATGGCCGAAGTGAAATCTCCTAGTATTCCATTTTTTTTCAGTAAAATCCCTCCCTCCCTCCCACAGCTCACAAATGTATTAAAACACACACCAAAATTGTTATGCTAAAGCCCACACCAAAGCCCTACCCCATTATTCCTGTTGTGATGTTTTCATATTATAAAAAACAAGGAATAAAAATGAAGCCATCACCATGATCAGATTCACTCCTGGCACAGTCTCCGCTCACCTCCAATCACTGCTGTTCTCTGCACAAAACACCCCTGTTTAATAAAAAGCTGTCCTTAGGTAGCAGAGTTAAAAAACAGCACTCTTTTCACACCAGTTCTGGTAATGTTGTCTTATGATGCCCTTCCTCATCAATGACTGAGAGGTTACTGAAGCCACAGCACATGCCTGTTCATGTCCGATACCACCAGGATGCCAATTGGTTGCTCTTTCTACACACAGACACACAGAACTGTCATTCTTAAAACTACCTTTGTACACTATTTAATGAAAATACTGCTGCCATTTGAAATACATTAAAACCCCTGATGCGGTTGTGAAGTGGAGCAGAGAAACAGAAGAGCAAATTAGCTCCACTCTTACTCATTTTCGGCTCAAATCTTCTGCACAAGCTACTTACCAATCCCTATCTTTCCTTTTCTTCACTCACTCTGTACTTTTCAAATTCCTTTTAACATAAAAATTAAACAGTGTCACTCAGGGCCAACAAACACTAAAACAGACACTAACAACAACTGACAGTGTGATTGGGGGGCAGAGACAAATACAGAGCTAAACACAATGAACAGTGCCACCTGCTGCAGAAGCACAAAAAGGAACTTATTTTTGTTTAAATACTATTCCACACTAACAAATCAGTAAAAACAAAAACAAATTGAAAGTATGTATTTTTTTTATTATTGTAAATATAAAAGGAGCCATTGTGTAATAGCAATAAAGCACTCCAGGGTGTGTGTTATTGTGTAATAATGTCATTTCTAGGGTGTTGAATGCACTCGGCCTGTGGCCTCATGCTTCAACCCCCCAGAGTGTGACATTATTACACAATAACACACACCTAGGCTCTATAATGACAACTCATTCATCTGGAGCGCTTTTTGAAGTCCGCGTTTTCCATTGCTTAACCTTGATACAAAATGGCTGCCGAGGTATAATTGAATTAAGTACATCAGCCTGCTTCGGAACCAGTAATATTCTGGTCCTTTAAACAGAGAATGAACTGAATGTTATATATATGTATTAGACATGTTTTAATATTTAAATTGGTAGCCTGTGATTGCATGGTGTGCCATACACATGTTTGAGCACTTTGGGCAAACTCCACCCCCTGAAGGAGGAGCCATTAGATCCGAATACACATGGGGAGTTGGTTGTGGGAGAGTTTTCACTGACTGCATTGTGTAAGTTGCACAACTGTGGCATTTAATAAAAAAAAATTACAGCTCTTTAGTGCAGGCTTTTCTGTGTTTAGCTCTGTTTTTACTCAAAGCCTGCACTATAGGTGAGCAGTGCGGTGTTGGTTCTTTGTTGTCTGTAGAAACTTGAGGTTTGTATTTATTTTATTTATTTATTTATTTATTTATTTAATAGAATCGGAATTGCAAACCTTTGAGTCAAAGACTCATTTACAAAGGCTCCCCATCAAGGAACAAAGACAGTTATACATATACAGTCATAGTTACAAGGTGGATTACAGTACAACATATACAGTAGATTATATACATGTATGTATATATGCAAGATTAAGCCATAGGACAGTGAAACTTTATGTATCGTATTTATCGTATTTATGTATCATATCTCCCCTCTCCAGTCTGGTCTCCAGTGAGTACATGTTCAGTGCTTTGAGGAGCTCCTCATAAGACCTGCCCTGTTGGCCCAGAATCATCTTTGTTACCCTGTGCTGTACCATCTGCAGCCTGTACCTATCATTCCTGAGGTGACTGATCTAGAACTGGACACAGTACTCTAGGTGTGGCCTCACTAGAGATCTAGAAAGTGGTAGTATTACCTCCTTCCCCTGCTATCAGCACCCCTCCTGATATACCTCAGCATCCTACTTTGCTTACTATAGACCTTGTTGCACTGGCGCAGTTGTTTGAGAGTACTGCTAATGATAACTCCTTGGTCCTGTTCCTCGGTTCTAGTGCTAAGTCTCACCCCTCCCATCCAGTACTCTGTCCTGGTGTTCTTATTCCCTAGGTGAATTACCTTGTACTTTTTATCTGTGCATGTGTAATGATGTGTAGTTGTATAAAGTGGTCTGTGTGTGTATGTGTGTGTGGGGGTTAATGTGTATGTATTGATGTATGCAAATGTCTTAATGTACAGCCACATTTGTGCATGAGTGCATCTCTGCGTATTGTGTGCATGAGGTTGTTGCACTGGTTAGTGATGTGCATGTTGGTTATGTATGCTTTTTTTTTTGGCAGGGGTGTATGCAAATGCCTGTGTGTCTGTGCTCTGGCTAAGCATACATTATCTCATTTTCAGTGGGGTCCTGCATCAATCTGCACATTGTACATGCCCAAGATATCTTTTGTGTGTGCGTGTGTGTGTGTGGGGGGGTCCTGCTTTTGCTAATTTTATTAATGTATTTTCCCATTGCAAAAATGGGTTAAACCAGGATGCCACTGACAATGAAATATTGCATCTTGGCTGGTCAGATATACAGTACAGTGGGTAAAAGAAGAACTAAACTAAAAACAAGATATTGTTTATCAAATGGGCTAGGCTATTCTGGGTAAATACAGTGCAAAAAATGTGTGAAAAAATTATCTCTGCTGAAAATGAGATATTAAGCCTAAGCAGATCTTTCCTGAGGGGAATATACTGTACAAATGTATAAGAACAGGACTCAGTCCATTGAAAACAGTATATTGCATCTCAGCTGACTTGGACTATCGTGTGTAAATGCAGTGCATAAATGTAAAAAACTGAATTCAGCTGAAAACAAGACATGGCATCTCACCTGATCTGTCCTAGGGAAAATACATTGAAAAATACAATTAACAAGTGAGAAAGAAAAAAAAAACAGTAGAACACTACTGGAAACAAATAAAGCTTCTTGGCAAGTTTAGACTTTCCTGTGTAATTGCAGTGTAAAATTGGATGAAAGCAGGACACCACTGAAAACAGATATTGCATCTCTGGTGGCCTTTCCTGGGCAAATACAGTGTATTAATTTGGTAAAATATGAACCCCACTAAAAATCGAGTTGTTGCATCTCAGCAGGGCTGGCCCCACTGAAAATAAGATACTGCCTCTCAGCTAGGCTATTGTAAACACATACAGTGTATTGTAAGTAGGGCCTTTTATAAATCATGTTTTTGTGGAAGTCATGATTTGAATAAAAACTGACATATCTGGAAACTTAGGTGAAATCCCTGGAAACCTGTGATTTAGCCATGAAAATGTGTCAGCACTGCACTGTTAACAATTTTTTTTCCAGTACTTGCAATTCTTGTGGTTGAAAATCAATTGTTAAAGCATGCTGTTTAAAAACATCACTCCCAGAGGATTTTGATTTAAACAAAATGCACTATTTATGAATAAAAAGATAATACACTAACTAAATTAACTTGTAGTATTCCTTCATATGTGATTAAATTTAGTTCAGGCAACCTGTGAAATCTGCCATTGGTCATATTTTATTTTCTTAAAGGGGGCAGGAACTGAGTGATTACTTACGTGTAGCTATTTGAAATGTCTCTGTTTTCATAAATTATATTCATACCTCTAAAGGATTCCTATTTGACTGTGCCTGAATAAAAGCTGAAGCTTTCAGCTGTGTTTTGTATTGTTTTCTTTATATGGACAACATTCTGTGCAGTTCCTTTCATGGAACCAAGAATTTGGAGTTTTGACTATGCCACTTCATGATTTCAGAACAGTGGGCACTGTACTGATAAGTTCATGCTCACATTTCTGGAAACATGAAGTGACATAGTCAAAACTCCAAATTCTTGGTTCCATGAAAGGAACTGCACAGAACGTTGTCCATACAAAGAAAACAATACAAAACACAACTGACAGCTTCAGCTTTCATTCAGGCACAGCCAAATAGGGATCATTTAGAGATATGAATCTAATTTATGCAAATAGAGACATTTCAAATAGCTACACATAATTAATTAATTCCTGTCCCCTTTAAGTGTCATTTTCAATGTAACTGCAGGGTAGGTAATCATTAATTACATGCAACAGGGGTAATTACACTGTAGTAACCCATTTGTTGCATGTAACTGCACTGCAGTTGCAATGCAGGTATAGTGTAGTTACACTGTACCTACAGTGTCTTTAAAGAAACTTAAAGTGCTACCCTGCCGTTCTTACCATGACCAACCTGTGAAATCTTTCAGTTGTGCATATGAATTTCACGGGACCCTAATTATAAAGTATGACATTATTTTTAGCCTATCAGGATTGTTAATCTCTAAACATCTTAAGTAGTCCTATAAGTATACAAGTGTCTGGAATGTTTAGAGCTAAACAGTGATTAGCTAAAAATAATGTCATGATTTCTAATAGCCATAAGATACCCAGTAACTATACATATGAATATATATTAATGACTAAAAGCAGCATGCCAACTCAGAATGGCATATTTTTCATCTCATCTGACCTACATAATTAATACACTGCTCTGTATATTCATGAATGGTTCATTATCATTTCAATTGGATGCTTCAATTCCAACTACTCCAGCCTCCTCCATAATGCATAATCACACTACTAAAAACCTTAATGACTGAGTGGTCCAGATTGGCCAGTGGTAGGATAGTGGGTGGCACTTAAGCTCAGGATGCCTTCTCTATTCTCCTCTCCTGATAGTTGGCACTAATTTTTTGTTTCTTTCATCATCAATGACTGTTTGAATCATTTATTGCACAGCCTCATATGTCTGCTCACAGGCCATGACTAGGACACCATAGCCTGACTCCCCAGTGACTTAGTACACCCCCTCCTCCTCCTTCTCCTCCTTCTCCTACTCCTCATCCTCCAGCTTATCTCAATAGGCATGGAGAAGTACAAAACTCAGAACCTATATTATTCATTGAAATGGCACCGCAGTGCCAATATACTGTCATTGGGGCAGGGTAAGTCCAAGGGAAATCACGATTTTCAGCCATTTACATCTAAGCCATTCACTGACTGATTTTCACAAAATTTTCAAAAACATGTATTCTGGCACAGAACTTTTTGATCTGCCAATTTTGGTGGATTTTTGCTTAGTGAATTTTAGAATAGAGATGAGCAACAAATGTGAAAATTACTATCTTTTTTAAAAAAATAAGAGAAATTTATAAGCCGCTACCTCTGACATGCACTGGACAGTCAAAGTTGAGTGAGTTGTCCTTAGTAGGGTTCTGGAGCTAACTGCAAAGCCTCCAGTGCTTCACTGGCAGGATTAGTGGTTATGAGCCCATTCCCACCACTGATACTGTTGCCAGTGTGCATCTCTCCCTGTCCAACTTATTCCTTAAAATGCTTGTCCATCATTTTACCAGCGAGTGGGAGTCTGCCTCCACTGCTGGTATTGTCATAGCTGCCACTGTATCTCAGTCTCTGTCCTTTAACCCAAGTACTTGTAAACTTCCACCCTGTGCCATCCCCACCCTCCACCCCCCCAACTCAGCCATAAAAATGATTTTTATCATGCCTCAGCAGGTGACCAACACTGCCCTCCATCCACGTCAGCCAGCCACCATCAAATGAATGAAATTATGATCAAGGTAGAAAGAAACTAAAACTGTGACTGCACATGTCCACATTTTTCTTTCGCCTTGATTTTCCTTTACTCATAACTTGATCAATTTTTTTTCTATTTTTACACCACATTTTTACTAATCTTCAAGTATCCACCCTACCTCATGGCCAAATAAGAGGTAACTTTAAGTCCCACCCCAAATATGTTATCCAGAATGCCATAGGTTTAGAGCAGTTCCATGTCATAACAGCGCCAGCATAACAGTGCTGACAAAAAACAGCAAGTGCACATAGCCAAAAAGCAAAATAGCAATATGCACTAGGATGTCTCTCGCAAACAGCTACTGGCACTTACAGTCACTATCATGGAAAAAGCTAACCTAACTTTTATTTAGGCTTATTGATCCATTATACACATCCCAAACATAATATAATCAGCTCCAAGTAGGCATGACATTGGGGGAGAGTGGAAAACTCAGGAGGGGGGCTACATCAGGGGACAGAAGTCGGAAGGGGTAGGACATTGGGAGTCGACAAAGTCGGAAGGGTGGGGGAAGGGGAGGTCAAAATCAGGATGAAAAACACAAATACTTAAAAAAAGGAAAAAATAGTATCCCCACAGCAAGCCCCGAACCTGGGTTGTCTGATTCTAGGGTGGTGAGCCTATCCAGCACACCAAATGGCCAGCTTGAAACCAGATTCACCAACATACCCATACATACTCTCTACAAGAAGTCCATAAAGTCACTGCTGAGGTTACAATGTGCTATTTATAGCACATAGCTATTTACAGCACATTGCCGAATTCACATTCGCTATTTGTATGTTGCCCATATTTCCTCACTCAAAAAAAGTTGCTCTCTTCACTTGTTACCTTTAGGGTAGTGCCCTTTGGGTTATCTACATATGTGAAGCTATCTACAGTCACTTGGTGCTATCTCAAAAAGGCTGAAATTTGATTGCAAAAAGCTGCATTGATGCTCAAGTTTGGATTACAGTACAAAACACAGAAAGTAGGGAAATGCAATGTTACGGTACGAAGTCCACTGAGCCTTGTTGAATCCCTGGCATTGCATCCCTTTGACACAGCACTGGTGTTCCCCTATCTTTGTCACTGTGTCCAGGCACAGAAACAAGAGTCACACTCTAATGCTTGAAGACATGGTGCCAAAGTGAAGGTAACATCAACCCTGCAATGCACTATCATTCAACCGCTGAAAAACATGATTCTAGAGATTCAACAAGGCTCAGTGGACCTTTTATCCTAACTTTGCATTTCTCTACCTTTTCCGTTTTGTATTGCAACCCTAACCTGTGCATTAATTTTTGGATATATTATACAGGTGACAAACTATACCCAACAGTGCATTATATTTGTTTAAAACCTTCAAATGGATCTGGTGATGTTTAAGAACCATAGTGTCAAAGACTGAACTAGTTTATATTTGCCACCAGTACACCAAGACAGCTTTATACCCTAATGTATGCATAGTTGAGCATACTTTATCTGTTATAATGCATCTGTTGGAAAATTGCACAGAAAATAGCCTAAGTTATAAAAAAAAGATGACACTATCAATGTATGACATAAGAAGTGAACATTTAAAGAACTTATTAATGTTCAATTCCCAATGTAATACTTGTTGGAAATTGCTCAGGGTTCTCATTACATACCCTCAGAGTGGTTCTTAAACTGTGTATGTGCAAATATCTCTTTGACACTTGGATTTTCATTGTGCCATGCTACTGTTCCTCCCTCCAACCTGCTCCAGCTGCAAGCAAAAAAAGAGTTGTCACACACAGTGTCACACTAGAAGACATGTTTTATTAAATTAAATTAAATTAAAGCACAACATGCTATTTAATAACTAATTGCTATTTAGTACCAATGTGCTATTTATTAATAAATTAACCACATATGAAGTCTACAGAGACCAGATGTGATGTCATGACATTTCTTGCCATACTGTTGCATCCACTGCAGGTGGGGTGATGTCCTTACTTACCTTCTTTTGTACTGCTACTCATGAATATTTATTATTGTACATTAGTGATTAGAACTGATTGGTCCTGTGTCATGTAAAGGAGCCAGTACAAGTGTAAGGGTACGTAGAGAAAACTCATACACAAATCACAAAGTGATGTGATACAAGGAGATGAATGCGCATAAATATTGTGCAGCTTCAAAACAAATACTTGCAGAAGACTGCCACTACCACAGCACAAAGTTAAAAGAGGAAACAAGGAAAATATGGGGGAAGGGGGGTTGAGGATGGGAAGAGGAATGATGTAACCTCTTGAAATAACTCACATGAGAAACAGTAAAATGGAAAGAATATGAATAAGGGATGGTGGGGAAGGAAGCGGGGGGACGAAAGAAAATTAAGTTTAAACAAAGCACAATAAAAGGGCAATTTAGAGTGTCAAGCAAGTGACAATGTCAGCATATTTGCTTGCATACTGTTACAATTTAGAATAATGGTATCTTGAGGCTACGGGCAGACTTTCTTACCACCAGTAGCCTTTGTCTTGGGGACTTAAATTTCGCTGGGTTAATGGGTATGGAGCTGGACAAATAGTGAATAGAATGAAGAACATCTTTAAAAGTTCACTGTTTCTTCAAAAACTCCTTGGATTTTCACATTTTGACCCCGAATTGTTAACATAATAATTTTATGACCCTTATCATCAAGACAGGTGGAATTTTTTAAATCCCACCTGAGAGGGGATTTTGTGGAGAGCATGTTTCAGAGTGGGTTTGAAAAATTACACCTACCTTTTTCATGTGATGGTTTGAACAGAGGCTATGTGGAAAATTTGGAGCAAAATGTTACAAAATTCCAAAGTTATGCATAAAAGTTCAAAACGCATTAGAAAGCCATTCACTGGACTTACCTTCTTTTCAGTTGGTTCAAAGTCAACTTTGGTACAGTAGCAGCAGGACACTCACCAGAGTACCAGATAGGTAAGTGAGGATACAGGGTTGCTGGGAGGGGAGGAGGGTCCAGGACAGGAGCAGAACATGTCAGTGGACAGTTTTTTTTTCAGGTTTAAAAAAAAAACACAACAAGGAGGTTGACAATCGATGGCTTTCTTTATGCAGGAACTGACAATGCAGATTAGGCACCACAGCACCTCTGTGTTGGTTGGGGGCTTGAGGTGTGAACCCCAGTACTGTATCCTGTTGTGGGGGTTAACTAGCACCTGGGTACGCACACTGGTGTTTGACTGTGTTGGGGCATTGAAAGCTGAGTCAGCTTGAAGGGGATACTGGTGGTGGGACTGAACACCCATGACTGGGAAATGAAGAGAACACACATAATGTTGTTGTCTTCTTAGACTGTGACCCTGAATTTTCAAGATAGTATATTTATTACTGCAGGATATGAACATGACAGGTGCCATTTATCAAATGTCCCCCCCCCCATACATAACTTTGCCAAATGACCACAATAACATGTCTTGGAGGGGATTTGAAAAGGACACCTGCCATGTTCATGAAATAGGGTAAAACATTAATATGCTGAAAATATGGGTTCAAAAAGTAAAACAATGACACTGTTATGAGTAAACACTGAAAAATGTCAATGTTTGTTCTTAACTGTCATTTTTTTTTTTTAATTTTAACCCAACTTTTCAACATAGCCTTTTTATGACTCCACCTTATGAACATGACAGGTGTCTTTTATGTAATCCTGGACAAAATGTAAATTTGTGGCATGAGTGTGAAAAAGATGTTTTGGGCAGGATTTGAGAAATGACACCTTTCATGTTCACGAGGTGGGATAACAAAAGGGCTATGTTGAAAATGTTAGGTCAAAATCTGTAAAAATAATAAACCTGTGAGTAAACATTGAAAAATGTCAGTTTATAAAATGGAAAGAAAAATCTAGAAATGCCATTGGCCAAGAGACATTATCTGACCATATATTAACTCTATAAACCCAGGCCGGTCTAGTGGCATGGAGGGATGAGGCATTGGTGCCTTACTTCCTGCCATGCTAACTACCCATGTTCATGCTGCGAGTGGGACACCGGGGGTCGGCCAGTGAGGGAGAGGATCGACCATCTGAAAGATGTGGCCATAGGTGGGAGAGAGCCCTCCCAAGGGGAGAGTTGAAGTCGCCTGTCCGCCATCCCGGGGAATAAATAGAATTAAAAAAATATCTCTATAAATGCATGGTCAGGTACCAAATCTTACTTTCCTTACCCAAAAAAGCTACTTACTTATACTTTAACATATCATTGTACTCCAATCCAAAATGAACAAACATGTGGGAACACATTAATAGTGCAACTGATCAAGCAACTATGGTACTTCCTGCAGCATTGGGTGTTCCATCCTGAAACAAAGCTCCCTAGCCCAATTTATGCAGTTTGTGGGAGCTGGGAGAGCAAGTGAATGCTGACTACAGCTCCGGTGGCCGGGACAGTGAGTAAGCTCCACTTTGAAAAGTTTGGGGTTAGCAAGTGAGTTCAATGGCCCAGAGTAACAAATGAGCTCCATTTTGGTAATGGGGGGGGGGGGATGGACTTGTGCTCACACTGGGCAAAAAAAAAAAAAAAAAAAAGAAGCATATTTTCTTCACTGTGCTCCCTGGCCCTGGTTGCAAACCCCGGTGTGGCCAGGAGCACAAAAATGATTGTGCTCCCTAACCATCATTAGGAACTCCAGGAGAGGGCTGCACGTTGTGCTAAATGAAAAACTGGCACAGCAACACCAGTTCAGTTTACATGATTGGAACCAATTTCTGATGTCTAAAGGTTTGCAAATCATTTTTAGAATAAAAAAAAATTTTTTAGTTAAAATTGAAATTTTGTTATATACAATATGATTTATTTTCATTTCAATATATATGAGCCTTACATATGAGCCATTTTATAAGTGTGATATGCCACTCCAGTGTGTTTATTAAAGGATTTTAATGCACCTCCCAGGGGCGTAAGGACACTTGGCCTTTGACCTTGTGCCTCACTGCGTCCCTGGGGCATGCATTAAAATCCTTTAGCGCACACCCTTTTGTTGCTTATTACTTACTTATATAACACATGTGAACTGATAAACAGCAAGATAAAGTGTTATCTTGACCCAACATAGCAAGATAATATTATCGTGCAAAGTAGAGTGTGTCACAATGCATACTGAACCAATCAGAGTGCAGCTTTCACAGTACTGATGACATCACAATAGCCAAGTGAAGCACTGAAGCCAGATATTGAAATCAAACAGAAACAGTTATTTATCTTCATACAAAGAGCACATTTAAAAGCTATGACTAGTAAACTGATGTTGCCTAAATTGAATATACACTATTTTGACTCAAAGAGTTTGTCATCACTTGTGTGAGGGCAGGACTTTCATTTTTTTTTTTTTTTTTTTACAGTTAAAGTTTTTAATAAGAGTTTCAGTTTTTACATACAATCACAGACAGAGTCTGTCAGATGTAGGTTACTGGTTACACTTACAACTGCACAGTTTTCTTTTTGCAGTATATCTCAACGGTGTATATTGTCACTCACCTACATATACGCTGTGACACTTCCTCAGTGGAAGCTGGAGGTGCAAGGCTTCAGTGCTCCTAGCCATGTGGTGTTGTGTCCCTAAAGGACTGGTGTAGTTACAAGGCAACCTTCACCCTAAAATAAGATAATACAAAGAACCAATATTCTTGCTATAAACTACTAACAAACACAACTATTTACATTCAGGATTTACATGCAATCGTATGGGGTTTTGTCAACTTGAACATTCTCCTAAGATCATGTAGCAGATAAATATAACTCCCTACCTTCAATGTTGGCTTATCAGCCTATGCCTGATTTGGGGGTGGCATATTGGAGGAAGGGCGCCCAGCAGGCGGTGTACATTGCCAGCATATTCCCAGTCAGATGAATAAGTCTGTCCATGGATGCAATTTGTACCAAGGAAGCAGTGATCTCCTGGGCCGAAGGTACCTCCATGGTTCTCAATCTGCACAGGAGAATCCGCTTCACCTGCATGGCTGAAAGAGCCACACATCAGTGTTCTGGCCTGGCCAGGTGTGGTGCTTTGAATTTCATTCCCAGGAGGAGCAGAGGCGCAGATCTGAGGATGGTTCTGTTGAGCACCTTAGCCCCCAGTTAGCAGACGTGATCCCATACTCCTTGCATCTTGGGACAATCCCAAAGTATGTGTGTGAGATCCCCCTCCCTCTCCTGACACCACCAGAAGAGATTGGAGCTCATAACTCCATCACAATTAAGCATCACTAGGGTTCAGTACCAGGAGTCCAAGACTTTGTTTTGAATTAATCTACTTTTTGCATTCACAAAGATTGATAAATGAGTCTATTGTTCTAGTTTTTTGGGGTTAGCATGTCCTCCACCCACTCTAGGCCCTTGCATTCCCAGTCCTTCCAGTGCACTAGGCACTTGTCTATTTGGATATGTTTGCTCCCCCACAGAGGGGGCCATCTTGAATGGGGTGAGAGTTGTTGCCAGCCTCCTCTGCACCTTGTTCCATGTCTGCATGGCAGGCCCTATGGTGGGGTGTAGTTTAGCCTGTGGGAGTGTTGTATAGTAGCAGTGGGACAGACATCTTTTGACTAACCTCCAATTCTATGGCAACTCATTGGGGAGGGGGATGGAGAGGCCCATCCCATGACTTAACCATTGGAGCATCTGTGTCATTTGGAATGCCCATTTATATCCCTCAAACCAGGGGAGGTTCCATCCCCTTGCTGTCCAGTGTGACCTCATTTTATTCAGACTGTATCTAGGAGTTTGTCATCCCACAGGAAGCTGCCCACTAATCTGTCTATTTTTAAAGCTCATTTGGGGGAAGCTCCAGGGGCATGTGTACCAATTTATAAAAGATCTTCGGGGCAATTACCATTTTGATAGCAGCTACCTTTCCCATTAATGTAAGGTGGAGTTTGTTCCATCTAGTCAGATCCTCCCTTATTTCAGACAACAAGGGATGGAGATTATGCTCCCATAATTTGGAGAGTGTGGCTGAAAATATGATCCCCAAATGAGTGATTCTCTCCTCTGCACATCTGAGCCCTGTGGCACCCATGTCCTGGGGGAGCATAGATAATTAAGGGGGAGTACTTCTGTTTTTGTCTGGTTTAGTCAGAGCCCAGACCACCTGTGAAATGTCTGTAGGGTCTCCAAGGGGGGGGGGGGTCTAAGGTAGATTGGAGACCGTCACTAATGGGTCATTTGTGTACATGAGAGTAGAATATTCTTCCCCTCCCAATACAAGACCTGAGGTCTCCGTATGCAGCCTTATTTTAGCTGCTAGAAGTTTTACTGCTAACACAAATAGAAGGGGAGAGAAAGGACAACCCTGACTTGTACCTCTCCCAAGCTGAAAAGGTTGTGACAAAGTGGAGTTGGTGAGAACCCAGGCAGTTGGGGAATTATAGAGGGATTCAATCCAGATCCTGAATTGAGGCCCAAACTCTAGATGTTTCAGGACTGCTTGGAGGTAATCCCATTCCAGCGAGTCAAAGGTCTTTTCAACGTCAATTGCTACCACTGCTGTTGGAGTTGGGAGGTGTCTGGCTATATGGGTTAGGTTAACTAATGTCCGAATATGATCAGCGCTGTAGCAGCCTGGGACAAACCCCACTTGGGAGGGATGAATCAGTTGTGGTAAAAGGGGGTTGAGCCTTTGTGTAATTGTTTTTATGTAAATTTTGCTATCTACATTAATCAGTTGTATGGGGCAATAGCTGCCGGGGGAGGTAGGATCTTTCCCTTTTTTGGGTAAGATGGTTATAACCGCCTCACACATAATGGGAGGGAATATCCCCATTGCCTCAGCCTCCAGATATACCTGTTGTAGGACTGGGGATTTGGTGTCAGCAAGGGCCTGCCAAAATTCTATGGGGTAGCCATCCCCTCTCGGGGCTTTCCCCGGTTTTAGGGCAAGGAGTGCTGCCTGTATCTCCTTGGTGGTCAGCTGCGAATCTAGAGTCTCTGCCTGCTTTTGTGAGATACTTGGGAGGTGGACTGAATGTGGGAAGTCTTGGATTTCCTGCAGGGGCACCACCCTTGAAGAGGCATACAGGGATGTGTAAAAGGTTTCCATGACCTTTTTCAACCCTAAGGTGGCTGTGTGGACTCTCCCCCTTGGTCCTTGAGCCCAGCTATGTGTTTCTCCATTTGTTGCCTTCTTAACCTGTACGCCAATTCCTTCCCCCTTTTTCCCCACCTTCCCATTACTTCTGTTTTAGTCTAAGGTTGGAGACTTCAACCTTTCTGAATAGTAAATCATTGATCTCCATCCGCACACCCAATATTTTCTGCCCTAGAGTGGTATGGTAATTGGCCCTGGGCCTTTTCTTGTATTCACTCTCCGCTATTTTCAGTTCCCTTTGAAGTTCTGTCAGTCAAACTTCCCTTTTTCATCTTCTGGCTACCGCATACCCTATAATATCACCTCTCATGGTGGCCTTAAAGGTTTCCAACATGTTCCCCACTGTAGTGTCCTCAATTGGGTTCCCCTAGAAGAAAGCTTTGGCTTCCTTCTGGGCCCATGCCATGAAAGCGCGTCTTTCATTAACTGGGGGTCCAGTCTCCATGAGGTGGATTTAGGGGGGAGGGGCTCCACAAAATGCTCAACATTACCAGGGCATGATCTGAGATGACAATGGGGAGGATCTCTGCTGCCACTAACTCATGCGTTATCTGAGGGGAGGTAAGTAATAAATCCAGACGACTATGTGTCCCATGTACAGCAGCATAGAAGGTGTAGTCCTGTCTGCTGTGGTGCAATACTCTCCAAACATCCATGAGGCCTTGGTCTCTCATCAGAGTATGAAGTGCAGTGCGACTCATGAGTGTCTCCTGCCCCTGAGATCTTATCAACCAGCGGGTCCAGGACCAAATTAAATCACCCCCTACCAGTTAGTGGATTCCTCCCATGCTCAAATTAAGTATGTCTTGGGATGCCTGGTGGAAAAACTCAGGGTCTTCCTCATTTGGGGCATATAGATTCCCAATAAGGACAGGGCCAATGGGGGAGTTGAAATGTGTCATAGATCCACCGACACTGTGGGTCTGCTTTCGTCTTGATGAGGGACCACTGTAGTTGCCTGTGGATAAGTATTGCCACCCCTCTTTTTTTAGTGGTGGCAGATGCATGAAATACCTGACCCACTCAGTCTCTTAACAGGAGATCATGATCCCTTTTATTTAGTTTGGCCTCCTGATGCAGTGCCACCTGAGCTTTTGGTTTTTTTAAATATGACAACACCTTTTTCCTCTTTCCTGGTGTGTTTAAACCTCTCACGTTCCATGTGAAAAAATTAAGATCAGCCATAATCCCCATAAAACAGACTAGCTGCATGAAAGATACATTTATACATAAACTAAGAGGAATAGGGATAAAACTCCAAGCAATGCCCAGGTAGCAGGTTGCACATCTCTGTGTTATTTATAGGAGGCCCATAATTCTCTCCCAGTAGTTTGGGAGTGGTTTTGGCCAGGCCATGTCCTGGGATACCCATCAGGGGGGTTTAGATTCAGCAGGCTCACACTTGGACGCTTGCCCTGAGCTGCAGCATGTATTTTGGTGACAAGTAAGGGTAGTTCTCATTTTCCTATCTATTCCCTTGGAGGTTGAAGCATACAGCTTGTGCTGGCATGGTAGTGGGTAGCTGACCCATCAGAGAGGCTCATGCGTCGCCTCAGCATTCCTGTCCATGTGCCCTGAGAAACTATATACAATGTGCACTTCTGTGGCAAGTTGAGGGCACCTGGTGCCTATGGCTGACTGCATGTAAGGACAGCATAAGGCCCAGCCGGTGCCTCTTAGGGGGTTTCGAGGGTGGGTCATGATGGATGCCCAGCCATCCTTTCTCATTCAGTCCCTCAGCTTGCTAACACTAGCTGACTCTGTACAAGATAAACAAAACAGTGATAAGTTAAAACCGGCACAGGTGCTGGTCAAGTTGTACAGACTTGGAGGGAGGGGGGACCTCTGGCCTACATCGAGCAGAGAGATGGCATCTTGGTTATGAGGTGGAAATAGCAAGCAACTCTTGCAGTCCAGTCACCCCCTCCATCCAAAACTCCCATCTTAGGCTATAAAAATGACCAAGCTTTAGTACATTGGAAGGGTAAAGAGCAGAATGGGGAGGGGTTGCATGTCACCAGTGCAACCACAGTTGGTGGGGGGAGGTCAGGGAACTTTTATGTCCACTACAAACATTACCCTACACATTATACACCCACATCTGTGCCATTGCCTTCCCCCTCCCATAGCAGACCTCACAGTTACTGTTGCTGCTATACCTCAGTGTACATTTTTCCCCCCTCTTAAGTCCCATAGCATAGAAAAAGCATTACAGTCCCCCTCATGTCATTCATATCCTGCTGTGCTTACCAGTTGGGAGGTTGGAAGTGTGTGGCACACTTAGGCCTGTCACTCATCAACTGCCAGCATGTCAATAAAGATGGGCCGTGTGTGAGGCACTGCAACTTTGTCCCCACTCCTAGTGTGTTGCACACCCCGACCCCCTCCCCAATCCTTCCAAAGTGAGAAAGTAAAGACAGCAGGGTACTTATCTAATCATACAGGTCCAAAAGATTGCCAGTGTCACTGTGAAAAGACCTCAGCTCCAGAGTAGGACTGTTGGGCACTAAGTCAGAATAGTGCCGACAAGAATGCCGTCGGCAAGAAGGGTGCAGACAAAATAGCGCCAATATTTCTTTTGTGAGGGGTTCCACCCTTGCACCCCCCAACGTGGGGGGCTGTGCCCCCTGCACCCACCATAATAAGGATTCTCACTCCTGGGGAGAGCAGATCACAGGGCAAGAAAAAAATATGTGGGGCCGTGGAATACTGTTTCAATGGCCCCTCGCACCAGTGTTAAAGTCCCGATCAGCAACACTTTTTGGAGACCAGGATTAGAACCCTGGTCTCCACTGTTGCCTAGCCAAGCTACTCTAATTGCCCCAGCCCTCCATGCCACGGGAGCAGCTCAGCCAGGCTTCTGGATTCTGCTGCCCTTTTCTGTATAGCAGTACCATGGGCAGCGACCAATGGAGTGCAAATGGCTAGCGCTGTAAATCCCTGCTCGTTGTCCCTGGTAGTGCTATACAGACTAGCGCTCTCTTGACTGGCACTATAAATGCAACACTCATTTAACCAGATACCAGACTAATGTTGTCTTCTTTCATCATCGGAGCCTGCACTACTGGTCTGCTGGCCTGGACAGTCGCTGGTAGTAGTCACTCCTCCAGCTTCTCTCTCAACTGGTGCCTCTTCTTCCACCTTCATCTCCCGTGCCACCGCATCCATTTGCTGCAAGTTCTGAGTCTCTGGAAAACAGGGCCAGATTACCTTGTACCTGTTGTTCATCATAAATATGACCAGTGTTGTGGATTCAGCCTTTTGTGGCTCTTGGGTGTGGCAGTTGTGATGGCACTCTTCTGTCCTCCTGGCCCGATGATCCTTTCTCTGAAACTGCACCTTGGCCATTCTCTTTCTGCTCCTTTGTGTCTTGGTCCAGTCATTCTCTCTCTCTCTCTCTCTGTTGCCCCTCCTCACCCTCCATGTCTTCCAGGCCTTGGTCCATGGGTGACGCTGCTTCGGCATATGTACAAGGGCTCTGTTGCTTTGCCGTCATATGCCTTAGGGTCCTGTTGTCTGTGGGCCAGTTTTTGTTGAGGATCCCCACCAGGGCAGCTGGCGTGTGAAAATGTACAGGAGTCCCATTATGCAGCACCTAATTGTAGCAGGGTATTGGAGCGAGTATTGGAAGCTCAGACCCTGCTTTCTGTGGTAGGTATTAGTATATTCCCTCTGTCTGGAGGAGAGCTCTTTGGAAAAGTCCTGATAAATTGAGACCTGGTGTCACTGCCAGTTAAGACAGCCCTTTTCTCTCACTTTGGTGAGGATAAGTTGTCTCAGGTTGTAATTCAGCAGTTTTATTAGTAAGGGTCAGGGTTTTACCCCTTTTTTTGGAGCTGTTTCTAGTGTTCAGTGCGTCCGCTTTATATCTAGGTGGGACCCTTGCATCAGGCCTAGCATTTCAGGAAGGACTTGTTAAAAGAATTGTGCTGAATCTCTGTTTTCTGCCCCATCTGGGAACCCCAGCAGATGCAGATTGTACCACCTGCTGCGGTTCTCCAGGTCAACCACCTTTTGCATCAGATACTGGATTGTGTCATGTTGCTCTCTGGAAGCCACCTGGACCCCACTATGGCTGTATTGTGTGTCGCCAGCTGTCGTTTGGTTCCCTGTAAATGGCTATCCAAGTGCTGGATTGCTGTGGTTGTCTGCTGGGAGGCAAGGGTAATCGCATCTATATTTTTGACTAGATGTGCGAACATCCTCCCAGTCTCTCGAGGATCCATCAGGGCCTCCCCTGATATCGCCATGTAGTATGCCTCCAGAGTTGAAGATACGGCTCAGATAGCAGAAATCCACCCAAGAGTGACAAAAAGGTATGTGGAGAGTCCTGAACGTTAGCCCCATCCGGTGCACTGTTTTGTTTAGCAATCGTCCACCTTATTAAAGGGTTTAAGTCAAATTCACCGATACAAGGTAAGAGCTGCACTAAATCAAGCTACCATCTTGTTCGTGGCAAAACCACCCCTCCCAAAGGCAGGAATTTCATAACTCATTTCTGGCTCCACCACTCATGAGTTATGGTCCTGCCCCCTCACATGTAAAGATAAATTGCATAGTTTGAGTCGGCCTATTGCATAGCTCCTGTGTTTTTCATAACTGTGTTGCTTTATAACAATCTGACCCCAAATTTTCAATATAGTTTTTTTATGACCCACCTTATAAGCAAGAGAGGTAGAATTTTTTAAATTCTATCCAAAAGATGATTTTGCTGAGCAACTGCAAAAACATGTTTTGGAGGGGATTTGGAAAAAGTACATCTACTTTGTTCATGAGGTGGGGTAAAAAAGGCTATTTGGAAAATCTGGAGTAAGAATGATTAAAATTACAACATTACCTCAGTGATGGATTTAAAGAGATGGGTAGGGTGGGGGGATACTGGTGGAGGGATTGAACACCACCCTTCAGTTTTATTGAAAAAAATGGTTGGGCATGAGGGGATAATACCGGTAGTGGGATTGAACATCCGCTGCCACTTTTAGTTAATAGCTTGGTCAGGTGGGAATGGGGGTACCTGCGACAGGACTGAACACCCATCACAGGTTTTCTTTACTGGCTAGAGTGGGCAGGGGGTATGCCAGAGACAAGGCTGAGCACTCACTAACGGTTTTGTGTAATGGCTGGGTCGGGCAGGAGATATCGGGGGCAAGATTGAGTTTTGTTGTAAGGTTGCATGATGTTGACATGACTGCCACAGACAGGAAAAAAGCTGTAGCCCTTGTATAACATCTATGCATTACCTTAGAAGCAAACTACTAAACAGTAGTACATTTACTAACATATTAAGTTGTCAGCAGAGTAGGCCCAGTGGTCTACCAAGTCTTCTCCGAAATCAGCACCCAATCAGGACACCGTTGCTGCACTCCCTACCCCAACCATAAAACCCTCCAACCCCACTCCCCGTCGGAGTTTCACCCCCCAGATCTGGCATTAATCAATTTAACCCTCCCCTTATACCTGTCCCAGATCCTCTTGAGTCCCTTCACCATATTAATGGCCATCAGTTTCATAGGCAATGTGTTCCAGGGGTTCACCACCCTCTCAGTGAAGTAGTGTCTCCTAGTCTCCCCCATGAGCCTCCTGCCAACCAGCCTCATGGAATGCCCTCTGGATACCCCCTCTCCCCTCAGCTGGAACACCCTATTTAGGCTGACCATATTTACTCCCTTCAGATACTTAAAGACCTCGATCATATCCCCCCCAGCCCTCCTGTCCTCCAGTGAGTACAAGTTAAGCTCATCAAGTCTCTCCTCAAATGATCTTTCCCCCAGACCCTGTATCATCCTGGTCACCCTCCTCTGGAACTTTTCCAGAAGTGCAATGTCCTTTTTCAGGTACTGGCACCAAAACTGCATGCAGTACTCTAGGTGAGGTCTAACCAGGCAATTATACAGAGAGAGATGCACCTCCCGACTCCTCGAGGTTATTCCCCTGGTGATGCATCCAAGCATTTTATTTGCTTTTGCCATAGCCCTCCTACACTGCTCTGAATTATTCATTTTGGCATCCACCAACACCCCAAGGTCCTTTTCCCCTCTCGAGACCTGCAGCTTCTCCCCTCCCAAAAAGTACTCATGTGCTGGGTTCCTAACCCCCAAGTGGAGAACACTACACTTCTTGGGGTTGAACCTCAGGTTCCAGGTGCATGACCAATTCTCCAAAGTCTCCAGGTCCTGCTGCAAGGCTCGTCTACCCTCCTCTCCATCCACCACCACCTCCACTTTCAAGTTATCAGCAAAGAGGGTCATCACATTCCTGATACCATCCCTGATATCCAAGATGTAGGCATTAAATAGAAGTGTACCCAGCACCGACCCTTGTGGGACCCCACCGATGACCCTCCTAGGCATTGATACCCCCCCGACCACTACCTTCTGAAGCCACCCAGTCAGCCAGTTTCATATCCACCCAACCATCTTATCCCTCACCCCCATTCCCCCCAACTTGTCCAGCAACCCAGGGTGTGGCACCGAATCAAACACCTTGCTGAAGTCTAGAAAGAGGACATCGTCTGGCCGGCCCAGGTCCAGCACCTTTGTCACCTAATCATAGAACTCCACAAGGTTTGTCTGGCATGATCTGCCCTGAATGAAGCCATGTTGTTTCTTATCCAGATGGCCCCTTGTTTCCATAAATACCTCCAGCCTTTCTTTCAATATGGCCGCCATCATTTTGCCTACTACCAACATTAGACTGACAGGCCTGTAGTTACCCGGTTCCTCCCTTGAGCCGCCTTTGTGTATAGGCATGACATGAGCCATCCTCCTCTCCTGAGGCACCCACCCGTCTGAAGGGAGGAGTTAAAAAGATCCAGAGGTGCAGCTAGAACATCTGTTACCTCCTTTAGCACCCTGGAGTGAAGGCCATCCGGTCCCGGTGCCTTATCCATTTTGAAGGCCCTAAGAGCTTTCTTCACCCTCCCAACTGGAATTTCAACATCCGTTACCTCCTCCCTTCTCCTTTTAAGCCCACATCCCCCTGTAAGTTGTTGACCCTCCATCATCTCTAACAAAGATCGATGCAAAGTATTCATTAAGTGCCTCCGCCTGCTACCCGGCCTCCTCAACCCACACTCGCCCTGACCTCAGTCTGCTAATTTGCTCCTTCACTTTCCTTTTCTCCTTAATATACCTAAAGAACCCTTTTTCCTCATTTTTGATCCCCTGTGCCAACCTCTGCTCCATCCCGGCCTTGGCCGATCTCACCACCCTGGTTACCTTTTTGGATATTACAGTATATCATACTCCCCCATCCTCTACCTTACACAAGTGCTTGTATCTTCCATAAGCACCTTTTTTTCTCCCTCACTGCCTCCTGGACCTCCCTGGTCCACCGGCTTGGCTTTCTAGCTCTGCCAAACTTATGCCGGGCCATCATACAGGCCTTGGTAGCTTAGAGGAGTCCCCTTTTGATAATTTCCTATCTGCTTTCTGTGTCCATGCCTGGCCTGATCCTCTCCAAATGCCCCTTGAGTATCTCCTCCATATTCTTAAAGTCTGCTCCCCTAATGTCAACCACCACCATTTTAGAATGCTTTTCCCCTCCTCCCAGGTCCAGGGAAAACCAGACGGTGTCATGATCACTCCCCACCAGTGGTTCCCCTACTGCCAGGTTCCTAACTAGATTGCAGTCTGACAGGACCACATCCAGGATTCAACCATCCCTCATTGGGACAGCCACCAGTTTGGAAAGGAATGCATCCTGGAAGATGTACAGCAGGCACTGCTCCCTAATCGATGAGGATGTCATAATTTCCCAATCAACCCCTGGCATGTTAAGGTCACCCAGCACCACTGTTCTACACACCCCCTGCCCACAGTGGCCACTGAGACTCACCACCAGGCCTTCCTCAAGTTCATCCACCTGCATGGGTAGCCTATAAACCACCCCCAGGTTTATCGTCTTATCCCCAGTCATCTGCAAGGTAACCCATAATGCCTCTATGTTTCCCTCTGCCCTCTCCACCCTGCCTATGTTGATACCGTTTCTAATGATGCACGCTACCCCACCTCCCCTACCCACAGCCCTGTCCTTGACCTTCATGAATACAGAGTACCCCATCAGGTTTAGGTCCCGGTCATGCCGAGGAGTAGCCCAAGTTTCACTGACTGCCACCACATCTACCTCCCCTTCAGTTAGCATCTCCTGAAGTTCTGGCACCTTGTTACCCATGCTCCTGGCATTAATTAGGACCACCCTCCAACCCTGCCCCTTGCCCTTGCCCATCCCCCCAACCCAAGATCCCCCAGTTAACTGCATGGACCTACTGTACTCCCTTGTTCACAGTCAGGTGCCCAGGTTTGGCACCCCCCTCTCCGCTGTGGGGAAAAGGCTAGGTCCTCCCTTGATGTGCCTACTAGCAGCATCCTCAAGCCCCCCCCCTTCACAAGTTTAAACCCCACCTAGCTTCAAGTGAACCAAAAAGCAGGGGAAAGGTTTCAAGCAGGAAACAGGTGTTGCACAAGAAAGCCAGTGAAAGGAGGGATATGCACTCATAGGAAAACACCACAAACAATCAGTTGAATGAAATTTAAGAATATTGATTCCAGTGTAAGGAGGACGCTGAAAAGATGGCCCCAGTGCTTTGACTGCAAGGTCTTTCTCAGGGGGCATGTCACATAGTGGAGTAGAACCCCTATTTATAGTGGTAATAAGTCACATGATGCTATGACATAGCCATAGTGTTAAGTACAAACCAAAATTAAAAAAAAATGTGTAAGAATAACAACAATCATGGCTTTAACCAATACAAACATGACATTTTAAATGTTTCATATGTACATAACATGCGTGTTAAAGCCCATTTCCAGCATTCATTTATGACCTTGTAATAGGACAAGAATGTCAAAGGTAAAGGGAGGTGAAAGGCAGAGAGAGGGCAGAATTAGCAAGGAGATTCAATATTCTTAAGCTGTGACAAATGCAGGAGAGTCCCCCCCCCATCCTCGCAGAACTCAGATTGATACCAGTATATTAATGTGCTTTACAAACTGTCATGAGCACCTTGATTTCTAGAAGAAATACTGTAGGCAAGCCATTTCCTATCAAAACAAAAATGAGCATACCAGCATATATGAGCTGCGCTTTGTATATGTAACCCCCGGGTGGTGCTATCCCAAGGGCTACTGCCCCTGTCTGCTTTGCCACTAACAGGTTGAGGGGCCTGGATCCAATGGCAGGTGTCTCCACCCAGAGGTCGGGGTTGGAACAGTCGAAAACGACTCGGTCACAGCCCTCTGGGTCACTGCAACCCCCCTTTCCTTCCACTAGTGGTCCACAAATGCTTCCCACACCACCGTTATGACTTACACTTACCCCCAGAATGGATTGGCCAACTTGGTGCTGAGGATCCCCTGTAAAATAAGATGCAGTAATACAACAACCTATGCACAAGAGGGTGGCACAAACACTCAGTTCAGACAGTATACCTTGAAAACAACAAATCTGATTTATTGAAGGGGAAGTAACAAGGGCAGGGCAAACAGGTTGATTACCTTAACACTCTACTATATCAGGGCACTGTGCACAGGCCAGCTCTATAAGTCACTGTCTCTGGGTACCCAGGCAATAAGAGGCTAGCCAATTTGGTGCAGCTGGTTGGGGACCTGATGAGTAAAACAAGTATTCAATACCCAAACTGATTAAGAGGAGCCAGCAGGCTCAGTTCATTTAGCCAGTGGAGCAGCCAGACTAAACTTGCCCTCAAATGAACATCTGACAGGGAGCTACCCTGATTTAGTACTCACGACTCCTGCAGAAGGATCCCTCTCACACCACTTGCAGGACATAGGCCTGTGATCCAGCACTTCTCCACACCTTTATATGTAGAACAGAGGGGTACCATACCAGGCAGCTGCTTTAGACTCTCGATCGCTTTTACTGCACAAACCGGGTGATGCAACGCAGCTTTACTTGTCCTGACAGACCGAGCGTGATTGAAGCAGATTCTCCAGTCCTCTACAGGGTGACCTTGATAGGTAGCTGTACATGTACAGTACAGCCTCCTCTGCCTGCACGCCACAGCGGATCTTGTCCGGCTCCTTCTGGCGATACTGTCGCCTGACTTCTTGGCCTTTACACACACGCTTCCCGCGCGAAGGCTTTTATAGTGCAGGAGCCCAGAGCGCCTTCTCTCTTCATGACCACAACGACTCTGCCCCTCCAGAACAGTTCAGGGCAGTTTCATTTCGGCTCCACAGGCCCCGGTTGGCTGATTCCTTCTGCCAGTCACAGCATACACCCTCTATTGGTGCAAAAAAGGCACCAGGGTCCAAACTACACTTCCCAGAAGCACCTACCATATATTCCCCTTTAGGCAGGCTCCCCGTGGGAGTCCAAGTTCTGGTTGGCTCAAGCGATCTCCATTTTAAGGTCCCCCTTCCCCAATTGGCCCATCTCAGCAGTTCAGGTCCAAAATGGATGGGCCAAACACACAGAGTCTCAGCTGCAATAAAGGCAGGTTAAACAAACTGCATTTTCACTGTTACTCTAAATATTTTCAAACAAATAGTTACACCCTTCAATTAGGCTCCCTCTGCTCTCTCAGCGACTGCAGAAACGAAGTGATTAAACAGCAGCTCGGGTGGGATTCGAGCATTAAACCCACAGTCCCCCTTATACAAACTAATCAAGCCTGCGAGCAGACAGCTCTTAAAGAGACAGTACCAGAGGCTCTATAAGCACTCACAGTGCCCACATTTAAGCAGCATTACGCCGAACACCAGTCAGGCAGGGAGCACTTAGACAAGCTCCGGGAAGGCTTTTAGGAACCCCCATTTATAGGGGGGTTACACCCTTCCTGGCCTGGAAAGAACTTGGAATCCATGTCAAGTAGTTACCCTTAAATCACTTTAAGGCAAAACAGTTTAAACTTGCATTCCTTTCAAACAAAGACAGCACATTAAACCTTTGTTATATACACTTGTACTGTATTACTGTACACAGTTACTATTGGTCATACAATATTACACATACAGACAATCTTTTTCTCTTTTAAATCAGGTCATTACTTCCTGCCCATGAATCCTGGATAGAGGGGGCCCTTCCCTATCAGCTACCTGGGGGCTAAATGGGGCAGGGGCACCATAATCAGAGGGCAGTACCAGCAGTCTGGAATTATTCCCCAGGCTTAGTTTGGGCAATGAGCTCGGGGACACAAACACCCCCTTATGGACCACATTCAAAGGCAGATCCACAGGCAGGCCCAGGGACTCATAACTCAATCTCACTACAGGCAGTACTTCTCGGTCAGTCCATCTAGGAGTCTCGGGTAAAATTTCTGAAGGCTCAGACTCCACTCCAGCCCTACTTGGTGTGGCTGGGGAAACCTCTATGGGAGCAGGGGACCTAGAGTCCATGGTACCTTCGGTGCCATGGCCCCCTATTTCTGAACTCACACTACCTGGCTCAGCTGGGGACATTTCTGGTACTGGCGGGGAACTATCAGGGCACTCAAAATATTCTTCTTGCTCTGGCATATCACCAGTTGCCTCCCCCATGTCACTTCCTTCTTCTGAAAAATCAGACTGTTCAGCCAGTCCCAATGAACTCATCTTCAGATTTAATACCATTCACTTCTCCCTCCGGGAGCATCAGCTCCAGAGACAAAGCTGAGGGCTAAGACAGTCCAGGAAGCCCAGCTTCATCCCCAGGGTTGATTAGGGGATTGCCCCTGAACAACTGAGTCAGTTCATAAGAGGGGTAATACTCAGGATTACACTCACTGTCCTCGGACACAGACTGGCAATCAGCTTCAATGGGGGGGAAGAGGGACTCTTTAGTTCGATTTCGGGGGAATCAATCAGTCTTAGTTTTCTCTTGGCAGTGGCTCTTGTCCCGGGCCCAGGGGGGCATTTAATGGTTCAGTTTCTATCAGGATCTGTCCGATTGGTAGCAGATGATTTCTGTGCATAGTTTTCACATCTTTCGAGTTGTTCTCAGGTCACACTTTGTATACAGGTAAATCTTCTAGTTTTCCTACAATAATATGAGGGAGGTAATGCCATCTGTCAGCAATATTATGCTTGCCATGCAGTCCCAGATTTCTCAATAGCACTCGATCCCCTTCTCTAAGCTTCATCGCTTTCACTTTTTTATCATACCTTTCTTTATTAGCTAGATTTCGTTTAGCAGCCATGGTCTGGGCTATTTGGTAGGCATGATTCAGTTGGGCTTTCAGCTTCTGCACATACTGTAGATGAGTCGCTGCTTGAACCCCATCAGGAGAAACTTCTAAACAGACATCTACTGGCAGTCTGGCCTCTCTCTCAAACATCAATCTATGCAGGGAAAATCCAGTGGCATCACTTTTGGTGCAGTTGGAAGCGTGTACCAGAGTGCTAATCTGCTGGCTCCATCTAGGCTTATCTTTAGGTTGCAGGGTGCCCAACATGTCAAGCAATGTGAGGTTAAACCTTTCAGGCTGGGGATCTCCCTGGGGATGATAAGGAGTAGTTCTTGACTTTCGTAACTCCCACAAGGATAGCATTTCTTTAATCAAGCAGCTCTCAAAATCTCTCCCTTGATCGGAATGGATTCTTTGAGGGGTTCCATAATGGACAAAGAAATTCTCAATAAGTACTTTAGCCACCGTGGTTGCTTTCTGGTCTTTGGTGGGAAAAGCCTGTGCATACCGAGTGAAGTGATCAGTAACTACCAATATATTGCTGTTGTTTCTCTGATCTGGTTCTAGACTCAGGAAATCAACACAGACCAATTCCATGGGGGCACTAGTAATGATGTTAACCAGGGGGGAAGCCCTCTGGGGCAGGGTCTTTCTTTGTAAACATCGGCTACAAATCCTGATATGCTGTTCCAATTCAGCACCCATTTTGGGCCAGTAAAACTGGGACCTCACCAAGTCAAGGGTTCTGTCTATGCCGAGGTGTCCCATGTGATTATGCAGGGACCTCAACACCAGTTCTCTGAAGGCAGTGGGTAGCACCAGTTGCTGCTTGTCTACTCACCCCCCTTTATCTACTGTCTCTCTGTATAACAGTTTATTAATCAGTTTCAACTTGGGACCTTCTTCGTATAGCAGGACAGTTCTCAAGTCAGTGGAACGCAGTTTAGACACATCTTTCCCCACATGCAGAGCCTCCAGAGCAGTTTTTATCATGGGGTCTTGGGAATGAGCCAGCCGAAGACTATCTTTATTGAATTGGGGGCAACGCACTAGTATCTAATGCAGAGAAATGACAGTAAGCAGCAGGTATACAGTTCTCAGATGGCCCCAAACAATCCACCATGCAATCCACAACAGCAGGAGATACCTGTTCCTCCTTGTCAAATTTTTGGCAAAGTGCTCTAATGTTAGGTTCTGACAACCTGACCCAGTTGTCTCGGGACACAGACCTCCAGGAGAGAGCATCAGCATCTATCTGGTTCAGACCTGCTCTGTATTCAACAGCATAGTCGTAGGTAGACAACGCAGAAAGCCACCTATGGCCAGTGGCATCCAACTTAGCTGAGGTCTGCACATAGGTTAGAGGATTGTTATCAGTCTTCACCAATATCTTAGCACCGTACAAGTAGTCATGAAATTGATCAACAATGGCCCACTTCAAGACCAGGAACTCTAGCTTGTGTACTGGATAGTTCTTTTCTGAAGGGGTTAGGCTCCTGCTGGCAAAGGCTACGGGTCTTAGACCATTTGTGTGCTCTTGATATAACAAAGCCCCCAATCCTTGTAGACTGGCATCAGTATGAAGAATGTACGGCCTGGCAGGGTCAGCATAGGCCAACACTGGGGCATGGGTAAGTTGATATATAATATCATGGAAAGCTACCTCACAATCAGCAGTCTAGTGGGTCCCAAACATATAATTTGGGTGGAAATATTTTTTTTCAGTCTCAGGGAGCACAGCTTTCTTATACTTTTTGTGGGTTGGAGGATACCCCTGAGTAAGGATGAGTAGAGGGCAGATCACTCGGGAATAGTCTTTGATAAATCACCTATAATAACCACAAACCCCAGGAACCTTTGCAGCTCTTTCAAATTCTTTGGCTGAGGCCAAGTAGTCAAAGCTTCCACTTTACTGGGGTCAGTCTCTATGCCTTCAGTGGATACTATGTGACCCACATATTTCATGGATGTTTGAAAGAATTTACACTTATCTATAGACAATTTGAGACCAAAATCTTCCAGTCGATCATTCACTTGGGAACTCAAAGCAGCAGGTTGGTTGGACAGAGGTCTGGGTTTATATTCTGTTTTAACTGAAATATTGGAATAGTTTGTAAGTGAAATTAGCTCTATGTGGTAAAAATTATTACCTTGAATTAGAACTGTTACTTGGGCTGTGATATTGTAACTTTTTGAGATTTGGGGACAGTTGTTTGTCAGGGTTAATTAGAGGGAAATTTAAATGTGTTGTTTGCCTGGTGTTAGGGGGAAGGGACATTAGCTGCAATTACCTTGTCTTTAAACAGGAATTACCCTGGCCTCCATTGTTCACTTGGGAACTCAAAGCAGCAGGTTGGTTGGACAGAGGTCTGGGTTTATATTCTGTTTTAACTGAAATATTGGAATAGTTTGTAAGTGAAATTAGATCTATGTGGTAAAAATTATTACCTTGAATTAGAACTGTTACTTGGGCTGTGATATTGTAACTTTTGAGGTTTGGGGACAGTTGTTTGTCAGGGTTAATTAGAGGGAAATTTAAATGTGTTGTTTGCCTGGTGTTAGGGGAAAGGGACATTAGCTGCAATTACCTTGTCTTTAAACAGGAATTACCCTGGCCTCCATTGTTCACTTGGGAACTCAAAGCAGCAGGTTGGTTGGACAGAGGTCTGGGTTTATATTCTGTTTTAACTGAAATATTGGAATAGTTTGTAAGTGAAATTAGCTCTATGTGGTAAAAATTATTACCTTGAATTAGAACTGTTACTTGGGCTGTGATATTGTAACTTTTTGAGGTTTGGGAACAGTTGTTTGTCAGGGTTAATTAGAGGGAAATTTAAATGTGTTGTTTGCCTGGTGTTAGGTAAGGGCCCTCCACCCACCCTGTTTTGTAGTCTTTCTTAAATACTGAAAAACCACTGGGGGTTGGGATTGAAGGCTGAGTATTTCTGTTTTAGGACTGAAATTTGAAGCAACAGCAGCTGGTGGGCCTGTGACATCATCACGGTACCTGATGTCTGCTTACACACACTGTTAGTGGGACGAACACACACTGGACTGTATGTGTTTGTGAGACTTTGGAACTTTATTGGTGGGGTTGAAATTGGGTTTGTAAATAACTACAGTCAGTATAGAGAGAAACTGTATTCCAGGGGAAAGGGACTGAGAAAAGGGGGTGTGCCATTATAAACAGAGGGGGATAAACAGGGTGGCCATATTCCACCATGGCAGGCATCTTTGGAAGGGTTGTAGGCTGTACAGGCTGTGGAATGGCAATAATTCTAAATTGGGCCTGGAGAGAGGGAGGCTGCCCACTCTGTAGACAGTTATCTTGTATCAGGAGTGAGGTATATTGGTTAAGGAGTAAGCTGGGGGAGCTGGGGGGGTGTCCAAGGATAAGGGGTGTGGATATGGGCAGCAGAAGGGTGGGGCTGAGGGGAGGCTGGGGCAATGCTGGAAATTACAGGGCGTTATGTTACAGCAAGCAGGAGGGGATATTAGGGACAGAGGACCCTTAGATAGGAAGTTGATGCTAAGGGGGCGTGCGAGGGTGAACATTCTGAATACAAAGATAGTGGAGGGAAGAGTCAGGAGGGGCTGTTGTGGAAGCCTAAAACAGCAGACTGTGGGAAGGGAGCTCCTAAGGTGAACAGAGCAAGAGGGGAAGAAGAGGGGCAGTTTAGAGGTGCAGTCAGGGGAATCTCGGGTTACTTGATGGAGGCTGACATACAGTGTCGCAATAAATTTGAGCTACTAAGCAACCTAAAGGGGGAGGAAGGGGTTGGTGGAAATGAGAAAACTTATACAGAGGCCGGGGGGAGGGAGTCTGATACCCATAGGGCATCACAGACCGGCAATGGAAAGGATAGAAATAGTCCCAGAGGGAGAAGGAGAACATATATGTTAAGCAAATGGGGAGATGCAACATATTCCAGACATGAGAGAGAGATCATGATTGGAGAAACTGGGAGACAAGGAGGTGGGAGAGCCCCTTTCAGCAGGGGTCAGTACCAAGGATGGGGCCCTAGCTAAAGGGACCCACAGAGAGCCTCTGGAGGCAGGGTACTATTACAAGGGGAGGATGGCGGTGTGGGGAGGAGAAACCATCAGGGCCAGGATAAATGGTTCAGATAAGAGAGGTTAAAGGGACACCTATTCAGAGGAGTTTGAGTTAAGTGGGCAAAAATAGCAAGGGAGGCAGAAGGGAGGGTGACAAGGGGTCGCTAGTAAGGCAGAAGACTCCCAGAATTGAGATCATGAATAAAGGGGGAAGGGGCTGAGAGGGCATAGTGAGGTAACCATAAGGATGATGGCGGTGTTAAGGTTCTGTTATTGGGAGACTCGATGATTAGGGGTATCCAGTGGGAGGGACAGGGGGGTGGATGCCATAGCCAGGTGAAGGTAGTGTGTATCTCTGGGCTGACACTGCACAGAGAAAAGTTCATGGTGTATGAAATGGTTAGGGATTGTGGAGGGAAACCGGATTTCCTGGTGCATTTGGGAACTAATGATCTAGAGGGAAATAGCATTTTGGAAATCCAAGCAAGGTTCAAGAACTTGCCAGAGTCTGTCGGGATAATGGATGCAACATTTCCTTTTGGAGATATTGCCAGTACCAAAGGCCTCAGTGGAGAAAAAATGAAGCTCACAGAGGTTAATGACTGGCTCAGGAAGTGGGGTGAAGAGAGTGGGTTGGGGTGTTAGGAACTGGAATGGAGTTTGGGAGGATAAGGGACTATATGCCAAGGACAGGTTTCATCTTGCCCCATTAGGGAAGGAAGTCCTTAAACAGGGATGGCTGACTACATACAAGAAAGGTGGGGTTTAAACTTGTGGGGGAAGGGATAAGGAGGGCTGACCAGAAGCCCTCTCCTCCAGATGAGGGTAGCCTTCAGCCAAGGGGAAGGAGGAAACAGATTGGGGATGGAGGTTTCAGGAGGAGCAGAGGGAGGATGGAAGTATAAGGAATCTGGGTGGGGTTCGACAAAGAGAATCAGGGATAAGGGGTGGGGGTTGGTGTTAGTAAATGCCAGGAGCTTGGGAAACAAGTTGCCAGAGTTCCAGGCCATGCTGTTCGGGGGTGGATGTGGCGGCGGTCACGGAAACGTGGGCCAACAAAAACCATGACTGGGACCTAAATGTACAGGGGTACACTATGCTCAGGAAGGATAGAAAGGAGGGCAGAGGGGGTGGAGTGGCTATGTTCATTAGAGATGACATAGAAATTGCTAGGGTAGAAGAGGCAGAGGGAAACGTGGAGGCCTTATGGGTCACTTTACAATCCTCAGCAGGAAATAAGGTCAAGCTGGGTGTAGCATATAGGCCCCAAGGATGAGTGAGGTTCTAGAGGATAGTTTGCTGGACAACATCATTGCCCAGTGTGGACCAAAGGGAAGGAGTGGTGTTGATGGGGACCTAATATGCCAGGTACAAACTGGGGAACCATGTCCTCTAAGGTGCCAAGGAGCAGAGGCTGCTGGATGGCTTCCAGGATGTTTTCTTAACACAGCATGTGATGGAGCCCACAAGGGAGGGCATGTCCTGGATGTGGTTCTGGCAGATGGGGATCTGGTAAGAGACATGGTTGTACAAGACCCCCTGACTGGGAGCGACCACAATACTGTCTGGTTTCAAATAAGCATGGGGAGGGGGTGAGATCTAGGACACTGGCAGTGGACTTCAGGGGGGCAGACTTCATGGGCATGGGAAATATTCTCAAGGATCACTTGATGGGGATTACCTCAATGACAAGTGTGGAAAGGAGATGGGAGGTCATAAAACGGGGACTTCATGAGGCAGTCAGGATCTGCACTAAGTTGAAACGTAAGGGAGCAAGGTCACATAAACCATGCTGGTGGTCCAGTGAGGTACAGGTAGCAGTCAGAGAAAAGAGAGGCGGCCTACAAAAATATAAAACAACAAGAGGATAGGGATAAGGAAATGTACCAGCTTGCATCTAGAAAAGTCACCCGTATGGTGGGGAGCAAAGTCCAGTAAAGAGCAGCGGCTGGCACAGGGGATACATGGAGGGGAAAAGGGGTTCTTCCGGTACATTGGGGAGCGGAGAAAAACTAAGGGCCATCTCAGCAGATTGAGATCAGAAGGAGGGTGGGAGGAAGAGGCGAGGGACCAGGCAGAGGTATTTAATGAGTACTTTGCCTCTGTGTTCACTAGGGAGGGGGATGGGATATCTACAAAGCAAGGCATGAAGGGGATAGAAACATCAGTAAGTGGGATCAGGGGAGCAACAAAAATGGAGCAAGAGGGAGAGAGATAGCCCTGGTGTGTCACATCTGGTTAAAGATAAAAAGGCCAGTAAGGTGGAGGGGACGGATGATGCTATATCCGCCAAAAAGGTGTGGTTAGCCCTCAAGGCCCTAAAGAAAGACAAATCTCCTGGGCCGGATGGAATTCATCTGCGAGTACTATGGAATTGGCGGACATACTGGCTGCACCCCTGGCGGAGCTTTTCAGCAGGTCACTTGAGACAGGGAGGGTACCTAGGGATTGGCGAGAGGCACATGTGGTACCAATCCATAAAGGGGGGTCGAGGGAAGTACCAGGTAACTATAGACCCATCAGTTTGACCTCGGTGGTGGGAAAATTAATGGAGAGTATACTAAAGGAACTATTGGGGGTGTACTTGGAGGAGGTGGGAGGTCTGGATAGTCGGCAACATGGGTTTGTGCCTGGTAGATCATGTCAAACCAACCTTGTGGAGTTCTATGAATGGGTAACATCAGAACTGGACAGGGGTAAGCCTGTGGATGTATTATTCTTGGACTTCAGCAAGGCATTTGACTCTGTCCCCCACAATGGTCTGGTGGAGAAACTGATGGGGTTAGGAGTAGGCCCTTTGATGGTCAGATGGATTGAAAACTGGCTAGCTGGACGCACTCAGAGAGTAGTGGTCTGTGGGGAGCTCTCGAACCCTAGAGAGGTTGGTAGTGGGGTACCACAGGGCTCGGTCCTGGGTCCGATCCTGTTTAATGCATACATATCGGACATCAGGGAGGGTATAGGGTATGAAATGAGTCTCTTGCGGATGACTCAAGATGGGAGCAGTAGTTGAGGAGAGAGGGAGGTTGGCCCTGCAAGGACCTGGACACCCTGGAAAGCTGAGCTCACACATGGAAATTAAATTTCAATATCACCAAGTGCAAGGTGTTGCATCTTGGTCGGAAACCCTAAACACAGGTACACCCTGGGAGGCGCTGGAGGCCTCAATAGGGGAAAAAGACCTAGGGGTCATGGTGGATGCATGTATGAATAACTCTGAGCAGTGCAGGAGAGCGGCTAGCAAGGCAAACAGGATGTTGGGATGCATCGTAAGAGGGATCACCTCTAGGAGCAAGGAAGTGATTCTGCAGCTGTACAATGGACTGGTTAGACCACACCTTGAGTACTGTGTACAGTACTGGAGACCACACTTAAAGAGGGACATACAGCTCCTAAAGAGGGTACAGAGGAGGCAACAAAGATGATACAAGGGCTAGGGGATTTGACGTATGAGGACAGACTTAAGGAGCTCTGCCTGTTTTCACTGGAGGAGAGGAGAGACAGGGGGGACATGATTGAGGTCTTCAAGTACCTCAAGGGAATAAATAGGGTAAACATGGAGGGGATCTTTAGACTAAAGCAGGGAGGTATCACCAGAGGGCATGGTTTGAAGTTGGAAAGTGGAAGGGTAAGGGGGGAAAAGAGGAGGAGGTTTTTCACTGAGAGGGTGGTGGACCCTTGGAATGCACTGCCTGGTGAGCTAGTTCAGAGATCCACAGTGGAGGGCTTCAAGAGAGGGTGGGACAGACACAGAAAGTGGATGTATCAGATGATGTCCTGTCCCAGGGGGGTGGGGATGGATGATACGGGTTTCTGGAGCACAAGGGATGGGAGGGTCTCGGCACCCAACTAAGGATCTAAAGTTCGAGCAGACTCGATAGACCGTAAGGCCTAATCTGCTGGCAAATAGTATGTTAGTATGTTAGTATGATCCAGGACTTTGAACAACCTGCTTTCATGTTCCTCCAAGGAGCTGCCAAACACTATGGCATCATCCAGGTAGACTAAACGCTCGAGTAAGTTCATATCCCACACAACACGCTCCATCAAGCACTGGAAAGTAGCAGGGGTGCCTGAAATCCTCTGAGGCATCCTCATAAACTCATAAAAACCTAGTGGGCAAATAAAAGCAGTTTTTTTGCGATCCTCCACAGCCATCAGGATCTGGTAGTACCCACTGCGAAGGTCTAACACTGAGAACCATTTCCTACCATTTAGACAATCCAAGGTGTCCTGAATGCGTGGCATGGTATACTGGTCTGATATAGTTTGCCTGTTTAAAGTATGATAATCCACACACATCCGGACAGCTCCATTCTTTTTCCTCACTACTACAATAGGGGAAGCATAGGGACTTCTGGATTCTTGTATCACCCCAGCTGCGAGTACCTCCTGCAGGTGTCGTCTCTCATCATCTATATCAGCAGGGGCCAGGCGTCGAGATCAATTATGGAAGGGTCACTCATCCTGTAGCCGAATGTGGTGCTCAGCTCCCTGCATACATCCTACATCCCACTCCTTCAGGGAAAACACTTGTTCCCTCTGGGCAAGCCTTTCACTAATCCTTTTCTTCCATTCTGCTGGCAGTGGGGAGTCACTGAAATCAAACAGATCAGGGGTCACTCCTCCCGGGAGTCTTGTTGCTGGGCAGAACAGCAGTATCCGCACAGTGCACCATGGCCAGAGTGCAGCCTCGCTTCACTCGAATCTCTCGATTAGCTACATTTTGCACTTGAACCATTACTCTTCTGGCAAAAGCATGGGCTCGAGAAGGCAAAATACTGGGTTTAACCAGCAACCCCTCTGGCAATTTTCCATCGCCTGGTGAGTCCAGCATCAATATTTTATTCTTAACATCTTTTTTAATCCAGACTTCTCCTTGTAGAACACACCAGGAATTGGGTGCTAGCAGCAAAGACTCTGGATCCTTCTTCCACACAGCGCCCACCGGGCCTTCGGGTTCCGCCTGACTAGCCTTTCTCTGGGTCTCATAGGCTTTCTGAATCAAGGCTGGAATTCTGAGAGTTCGCCCAGTCCTGAACCTCTGTTTTTCAGAGCATAGCTGTGCTAAATGACCAAACATATGAGCATTGGTTCCAATCAACAAGGGCACCCCATAAAACAGTCCAGTGGGGGGGACACTAATGTCAGGGTCTCCACTTGTTCAGCCACCCCAGCCACAGAAGTAGGAAAAGATAACCAGATCCGGATATACCCAGAGTAGGGGTAGGCCTTATCGCTCAGTCCCCAAACATGTAGTCTATCTAAAGGCTGCAGGGGCACCTCAGGCAAATGCTTCTGATACCAGTCCTGAAACATAATGGTCATTTGGGAACCACTGTCTAACACAGCCCGGGTGGGTACTCCATTCACTCTCACTGTGGTTTCCATTGAGGCACCCACCATATCAGACCATTCAGGGGGCATGGTTTTGGAGGTTGCTTGGGCATTGGCCCAGGTGGCAAAACTCTTTTGAGGAGGCCCTCCTTGGGGCCTGGCATAAGCCTTGCGATGCCAGGCTACTAGCTTGCTGGTGACCCTCCCTAGGTTCTCTGGCAACCGGCACTCAGTCTGAAAGTGTCCATCCTCCCCACAGCAGTAACAGAACTTAGTATCTCTGGGATCTTTGGTGGGAGGGAGAGATCTCGCCTGCCGGGAGGCTTCGGGAGTTCTGGAGGGCTCCTCTTGATCAGGTCGTTTGCTCCGAGATAATTCAGGCTCCCCAAATTTGGGAGGGTTGGCAGCAGTTTGTTTCAATTCTCTCAATATTTCCTGAAAATCTCTAATCTCAGCCCTCAAATCACTCTCCACCCAGAAGTCAGAGGAAACAGCATGCACCCCCACTCCACCGTGGGTCTCCGGAGACACAGGAAACACATCAGACTTCCAGTAATTCTCTGTTGGACCCTGGATCAATCCTCTCAATGGATGGGTCTCATCTGGTTCACTGGGCTCAGGGGTCTGGCACAGATTCATGACCCCCGCATAGGGTTTCCACCCCTCTTCATCAGTCTCAACTTCCCGAATTTCTCTCATCAATTGGCAGTATTCGGGAGGGGCAGTCCGTCGGTCATGTAATTTGAGTTTCAACAATATCACACTGGAAAACCTGGCAGATTTCAAGATATGGTCTAGCCAGACCTGATTCAATGTTGGGGCAGTTACCCCCCCCCTTTTCGATTAGCTTTTTGCAGTGCCCTTTCCATTCTGGTAACAAAGGCTGACAGTTTCTCATTCCTCCACTGTTTAGCTGACTTGAACTTCCACAACAGGTCTTCCCTGGTTTCTGTACTCCCAAACACCCCCTCTAAGGCAGAAAGGTACTCTACTGCAGTGGCTTCGGGAATAGTAGCCCACAAGAACCGAATGGCTTCCAAAGCTGGGCCCCTCTGGCTCTTCATCAGTCCCTTTTGTTTCTCCCCCTCAGAGCACTGCCACTCTTGGACTAGGGGGTAGCATAGTCCATCAAAGTCTCCAAATCATCTTCCCCCAAGGGCACAGGTACAGTACCAGAAAAGAGTTTCAATCTCCGATAGGAGTCTAGCTGTATGGGGGGAACAACTATAAGGGTGAAGCCAGAATGGAGCTCTTGGATGACCCGGGAGATGTACCTGGGGACGGTTGGGGGAGTGGGATCACTGGAAAGGTCTAACACCTGTAGTAATTCCTGAGTAGTCCTCCCTTCTGCAGCTAACAGTTTAAGCAATTTATCTTTAAAGCTATTAGTCTTGGGGGATCCCCCTGGGGTGATCAAACCACTCCAGGCATGAATGACCCTCCACCCCTTTTGAGCACCTTCTGGGAAAATCACTGTGGGCACCCTCTCGGGGACTATGGTAATACTGCATAAAAGCAGCACCTGCAAGGTTTGGTCAAACAGGTTGGCCATGCGCCCCTTCACCTCTACCTTTCCTAAATATTTAACATGCTCAACTGAAGAAACAAGGTCAGCGTTCTTTATCCCCAGAGGGACATCCAATAGTAACACGATTTTCTGGGAATCCAACTCTTCAGCTTCACCCCACCCCATCAGTTTATGCACCATCATCTTAACAGGGTCTAGTTTGATTTTGGACATGATATCCCCCTCCACCCCTCCAGTTTTTCCTTTAGTTTGGCCATGGTTGGGTACTTCGTCTACTTGACCACTAGAGGATGCTAATCCCAGCGGTACCTCCAAGATGTAACCCCCAGGTGGCAGTGTCCCTAGGGCTACTACCCCTGCCTGCTTTGCCACTAACAGGTTGAGGGACCTGGATCCAATGGTGGGTGCCTCCACCCAGAGGTCAGGGTTGGAACAGTAGAAAATGACTCGGTCACAGCCCTCTGGGTCACTGCAACCTCCCTTTCCTTCCACTAGTGGTCCACGAATGCTTCCCACACCACCGTTATGACTTATACTTACCCCCAGAATGGATTGGCCAACTTGGTGCTGAGGATCCCCTGTAAAATAAGGTGCAGTAATACAATAACCCATGCACAAGAGGGTGGCACAAACACTCAGTTCAGACAGTATACCTTGCAAACAACAAATCTGATTTATTGAAGGGGAAGTAACAAGGGCGGGGGAAATCAGGTTGATTAGATTAACATTCTACTATATCAGGGCACTGTGCACAGGCCAACTCTATAAGTCACTGTCTCTGGGTACCCAGGCAATAAGAGGCTAGCCAATTTGGTGCAACTCGTTGGGGCCCTGATGAGTAAAACAAGTATTCAATACTCAAATTGATTAAGAGGAGCCAGCAGGCTCAGTTCATTTAGCCAGTGGAGCAGCCAGACTAAACTTGCCCTCAAATGAACATCTGACAGGGAGCTACCCTGATTTAGTACTCATGACTCCTGCAGAAGGATCCCTCTCACACCACTTGCAGGACATAGGCCTGTGATCCAGCACTTCTCCACACATTTATATGTAGAACAGAGGGGTACCATACCAGGCAGCTGCTTTAGACTCCCAATTGCTTTTTCTGTACAAACTGTACAACGCAGCTTTACTTGTCCTGACAGACCGAACGCGATTGAAGCAGATTCTCCAGTCCTCTACAGGGTGAGCCTGGTAGGTAGCTGTGCATGTACAGCCTCCTCTGCCTGCATGCCACAGTGGATCTTGTCCGGCTCCTTCCGGCGATACTGTCACCCAACTTCTTGGCCTTTACACACGCGCTTCCCACGTGAAGACTTTTACAGTGCAGGAGCCCAGTGCTCCTTCTCTCTTGACAACCACAATGACTCTGCCCCTCCAGAACAGTTCAGGGCAGTTTCCTTTTGGCTCCACAGGCCCTGGTTGGCTGATTCCTTCTGCCAGTCACAGCATACGCCCTCTATTGGTGCAAAAAAGGTGCCAGGGTCCAAACTACACTTCCCAGAAGCACCTACCATATATTCCCCTTTAGGCAGGCTCCCTGTGGGAGTCCAAGTTCTGGTTGGCTCAAGCGATCTCCATTTTAAGGTCGCCCTTCCCCAATTGGCCCATCTCAGCAGTTCAGGTCCAAAATGGATGGGCCAAACACACAGACTCTCAGCTGCAATAAAGGCAGGTTAAACAAACTGCATTTTTACTGTTACTCTAAATATTTTCAAGCATACAGTTACATCCTTCAATTAGGCTCCCTCTGCTCTCTCAGCGACTGCAGAAATGGAGTGATTAAACAGCAGCTCAGGTGGGATTCGAGCATTAAACCCACAGTCCCCCTTATACAAACTAATCAAGCCTGCAAGCAGGCAGCTCTTAAAGAGACAGTACCAGAGGCTCTAAAAGCACTCAGAGCGCCCACATTTAAGCGGCATTATGCCGAACACCAGTCAGGCAGGGAACACTTAGGCAAGCTCCGGGAAGGCTTTTAGGAACCCCCATTTGTAGGGGGGTTACATATACTTATGTTGTAAGGACCAAAATGCTTTACTTTGAATGCTCAAAACACATGACAGCAGAGTAACATAACTCCTTACCTAAATTGATCAATGAGTGTAGGTACATGCTAGAGCACCTGTTTTACTTGCTGCTTACCAGAGTATGAGAATACATTAATTATCTGTGGTTCAGAGCTCTGTGCTTATGTTACATACTGTAGCTGGATGATGTAGGTTGTACGTGGATACAGAGGCCAGACCAGTAAGTAGAACAATGCTTGCAAGGTACTAGTAGTAGTATAAGATGTTTAGTGCTTAGGTACTTCAGCATAGACATAAGCAGTCAGTAATTGTAGCACATGTAAGCTGGATAGTATACAATGGCTTATGCTTGAACTGATGAGTTAGTTTATTATGACTTGATGTTTTGCCTTTCTCTGTATCCCACTGTAGGAAGGATGCTTAGTCCAGTAGTATGAGAACCCCTCCTAAAAATAATGATATCATATGATTGTTCATTATACAACCGTTAGAAGGAGTCGAGTAGGATGACACCCCCCCAAGAATGAATAGCAATATGATTACCTCCTCCAACTCTGGAGAGTGTGACCAGTAGCATGCAGGAGAGGAAAACCCCCTTGGGGGAAACCTCTGAGGACCCATGACTACTGACCTGCCCATCCTTCTGGGCATACTAAAGGAGAGTAATCCTAAATAAACAATTCAAAATTAATCGGCTAATCTGAAATACAAAGGCGTAAATCCTGATCCAGTGAAATGGAAAACTGAATAAAGCGTGGATTGGAAAGCATCTGGTGAACATAGATGATGATACAGCTAAATGATCCTGGATGGAAATCCATAGTGGAAAGGGCTCCTAAGGCTGGCAGACATGGTGGCAAGCAGGCGTATAGAACGTGTGAACCTCCAGGCCCCGAGCAGGGCGAGGCAGGTGTAGAGTAGACACAGGTTAACCCCCAGGCCCGATGGGTGAGGCAGGTCATAGAAGCAGGTGAATATGATGTATTAATATAAGTTTTGGGGACCTCCAGGCCCGTAGGGGAGCAGGTCTTTCAAAGTGCGATGCGGTGAACCTCTGACCCATGGGGCGAGGCAGGTTGTAGGGCAGTGGTAGGTAGAGTGCTAGTAATGTCTAGCTGTATGAAATGCAGAAATAATAGCGACGTAGCAAGGAATAGATTGCAAATGGTATCGTAAATGGTAACTTAATCCTGAGCTAATTCCGTGCAACGTAGAATACATTTCAAGGCATACTTATGAGAGCAGTAAAAGGGTGCTGTAGACTGACATTTCCTGGTGGTAGAGGATGATAAAGTATGCAGTGAAGACCTAGGTAGATGAGTTGGCAACTCGACTAGAGGCAATAAGCATCCTAAAACTGTAGTAGATCTATGTCTTAAGGTTAAGTTATGACAAGGAAGGCATAATGTGGTAGTTCTATATCTTAGGTTTAAGTTATGATATGGAAAGTAATATGGAATAGAGCTCAGCTAAGAATTCAGCAGATAATGGAATGGCAATATGCCTGAATGAATTGAGGTATCCTGGTAGCTAGCCTCCAAGGAAGTAAATGGGAGCTAAGCCCATACAAGTGTAAGCTGTGTGGCTGGACCCACGTGGGTCAGCTGGTAAGGTAAGTAGAGTGCGGCAGCTAGCCCAACGTAAGCAAGCATGCTCGGCTGGACCACACGTAGGTCAGCCAGAAAATGAGCTAGTAGCAATAAATGTAAATGAAGTGAAGCATCATAGGAAGCATCCAGGAATAATGATGTAAAATCTGAAGACATAGTCCAGTAGGAAATCCACGAAGGAGCACAGATGATCCAGGACGGATGGAGAGGTGCGAACAGGCAATGTGAGCTGCAGCATCAAGAACTTGATAGAAATGAAGTCCTGCTGATCAATGACAGAATACAGCAAGACAAAGGCGGATGAGCCAGGAAGATGAATCACAGTCCATAGGCATATGGCATGACATAGGTTGGATTTGAGGCTTGCCATGATATAGGAAGGCATAATGGAGAAAGGTTCGGCTGAGAATCCAGGCAGGAATTGGGAGTGGTATTAGACCCAAACAAATTAAAGCATCCTTGCAGGAAGCATCCAAGAGAAGTGAATGGAAGCTAAGTCCATATGAGGTGTAGGAAGTGCAGCTAGACCTCAAGTAGGTCAGCTGGAGGAAAGTAGAGTTGTAGCTAGACCCCACAAAGGTTAGCAAGACCACATCTATTGTGCTGGGTGGCAAAAGCAGGGATGCTTGCAAGGTGAAGCATCGCATGGCCAGCAGTAAGCCCGGACCCCTTGTAGGCCAGGTGAAAGGAAGGATAAGTCAAACTAGACCCCACATAGGCTAGATCATGGTAGCTGCCATGGAGTGCATCCTGGTGCAACAGGCATGCTAGAGGCTGAAGTTGAGGATGAAACAGGCAAGCGGCATGAAGGCCGGCAAAGTTGAGCCATATGCAATACAATAATTAGACTAGTGCAGGAGGGACCTGTAGCAAATGGTAGGTAGCAGTAGGGAGCAACATGATAATCTTGATTTGTAGTAGTCTCATGTTTAGCTGAGCAAACAGGAGCTTGTAGAGGAGAAGGGAGGCAGTGCCTGCAATCACTTCCAGCGTACTGCAGGAAGGGGAGGAAATGAGGTACAGGGCAAGACTAAATAAAAGCAAAGAACTGAGCCTTATGTCTAAGCAAGCTGTGCTGCAATAAATGGCCCTTAAAATGAACGCTGTTGCTTTAAGCCATGTATGCACAGCGATTGCCAGGTGATGAGAAGGCATCACGATGGATACGCGCTGTGCAGCAGTCAATAATGTCCCAGTCCTTGTGTGCTGGTCTGATGGACAACTAGAAGCCGAGAGACATAATGTGTGCTGAACGAGTTGACTGTCAGGAAGCGGCGCAGATGCCAAGGCAGTGAATCTCAGATGTCCAGTGAAGTAGCGAGGAATGGAACCCAGCTTGGAGGGGCAGCATTTGACCACATCAAGGGTAGGCAGCTGAGACAGAAGGGTAGTCCGAAGCTCCAAAGGTAAGGACAGGAAGCAGGCTGATGGTACAGGACTCAGCGTAGCATGGGCAACAGCTGCTCAGAAAGCAGAGGCAGAGAAAGAGTGTGATACAGCAGGGAGATAGCCATATAGAGAGCAGGAGCAAAGAATGTAATCCCTAAAAGAAAATGATGAAAGAAACAAACAGCACACAATGGGGGGGTGGCAAACAAACAAGCAAATGGAAAGGACAGATGAGCAGGGAGGTACGGGGAAGGGGGAGGCAATCAGCAAAAGGGAGGAAAGAGCAGCCGAGCACCAGCAGCGCCACTAGCAAGTGTGACTCGCTCTAAGCAGAGCGATAGTCTGCTGCTGGTTGAAATAGGATGTGATGGAGGAGCTCTTCCCCCACATAACCACGGGCATGTGCCCTTCAGTTCTATTTGTTGCAAGCACTGCATCATGGGTAGGCAAGACATATGGGTTGTGAAAAATCTTTACCATTCCCTGACAAAGCACTAAACTGCTGCACATGCTGTATATGGAATGAAAAGCAGGGGGAAGGTTTCAAGCAGGAATTAGGAGTTGCACAAGAAAACCCACGTCCACTTTGCATTTTGCAACCCTGTGATTGGGTAAAGACTTAAAAAGGAAGAGAAAGGTGGAGAGTGGGTGGAATCATAGAGGACATTCAATATCCTTAATCTTTGATAGGTGGAGGAGAGCGCATCCCCATAAGCCCTCTCAGAGCTCAGACTAATACCAATATGTTTGCATGCTTTGCAAGCAAAAATAAAATGAGGAATAATCAAACCATTCTGTAAACAAGCATTTGTCAATGCAGAATGTTCACTGCTGATATTGCGGTTGTACCGGGTCTTGCTTGTACACATTTTTACTATATATTTACCCAGGATAAAGAAGATGAGGTGCAATATCTCATTTTCAGTGGTGCCCTGCTTTGACACATTGTTAAATTCTAACTAGCCAGGATAGGGCAGCTGAGAAGCAATATCTACTTTTAAGTGGGCTCCCACATTTTGACCCATAATGTCCAACAGTCTTTTTGTGACCTGATATTATGATCAAGACAGGTGGAATTTTTAAAATCTCATCCAAAAGGGGATATCACTGTGCGATTATGGCAACAAGTTTCAGAGGGGATTTGAAAAATGACACCTACCATGTTCAAGAGGTGGGGTAACACAAGGGATATGTTAAGCATTAGTGGCCAAAATCTGCAAAAAATAAAATTATGAGTAAGTTTTAGAACAATTCGTTTCCTCATAACCCCAGATTTTCAACATAATATTTTTATGACCATTCCTTCTGAGCATGACAGGTGTCATTTATAAAACAATGGCTGAAATGTCATTTTGCATCACAAGTGTTAAAACACATTTTGGGTAGGATTTGAGAAATGACAGCTGTCACATTTATGAGGCGGTTTAAAAAAATGACTATGCTGAAAAGTTGGTGTCAGAATATTGAAAATTACCAGTTACGAAGTGTGCGTTGAAAAATTGCAAAGTAGACTCATAACTTTGCTGCTTTCTCACATTTTTACCTGACATTTTCAACATAGCCTTCTTATGACCTCATGAACAAGTACAGAGAACATTTTCAAATCCTGCTCAAATGGTGATTTTGTACCACAAGTGCAAAAACACATTTTGGCCAGGATTAGAAAAATGTGAGCTTTCACATTCATGAGGTACTGTGAAGAAACGGTTATATTGAAAATTTGGGATCAAAATATTAATAATTACTAAAGTTATGAGGCTGCATTCACAAATGCTGATGTTTGTTGTTTTTAAATATTTTTATGACCAATGTTCAACATAGCCTGCTTATGATACCACCTCGTGCTTATGACACCACCTCATGAAAAAGGGCAGAGAGAGAACTCCTGCCTGAAAGGTGATTTTAGGCAGCAATTGCAAAATAACCTGTTGGGATAGATTTTCCTATTTTCCCTGCCATTGTTTATGAGGTGAGGTCTCAAAAAAGGCATGTTGAAAATTTGGGACAAAAATATTCAAAAATGGCCAAGTTGTGCCCTAAGTTCAAACTCCCATTGAAATACATTGAACTGCATACCTTATTTCCTCTGTTAGCAGTCTGGCTTTGCAGAATGAAAATGTGTCTGCAGTCCAGAAAGGATTACAGCGCTAGACCCCCAGTGAGTATGTAAGAGCTTGGGAGGTGTGGGCTGGTGGTTACTGAGTGAGAGGTTCGGTTGGGGGTGACTAATGGTGCAACAGACATTGATGGACAGTTTAATTTTTTTGCAGGGTTTTGAAAAAATAATGACAAAGGACAGTTTTCTCTATTTCAGACCAAGACGGCAATCAGAGGTTGGGGGTACCACTAGACACCAAGGAAACACAAATACATTACAGGGACAGCAAAAAGATGGTGGGGGTGCCACTAGACACCAGGGACAGACGAAAACATTAGGAGGATGATGATCGGAGGGTAAGGGTTCCACTAGACACAAAGGAAAGACAAATACATCATAGGACAGCAATCAGAGGGTGGGTGTGCCACTAGATACCAAGGAAAGACAATAAATTACTGGGTCAGTGATCAGAGAGTAGGAGGCACTACTAGACACCAGGCAAAGGCAAAAACATTTTGGGGATGGCAATCGGAGGGTGGGGGGGTGCCACTAGGCACCAGAGAAAGACAAACTAATTACAGGTAAAGTGATCAGAGGGTGAAGAGGTGCCACTAGACACCAGGACAGACAAAAAGTATTGCAGGGATGGTGATCAGAGAGTGGGGGTGCCATTAGACACAAGGTAAAGACAAATATAGTATGTGGGCAGCGATTGGAGGGTGGGGTGCCACTAGACACCAAGGAAAGAAAAACATATTCTGGGTATAGCAACTAAAGGGTGTGGGTGCCACTAGACACAGGGAAAAGACAAAAAGTATTATGAGGATGGGGATTGGAGGGTGGAGGGTGCTACTAGACACCAGGCAAAGAGAAACATATTATGGGTATGGCAACAAAAGGGTGGGAGTGCCACTAGAAACCAGGGAAAGACAAAAAGTATTATGAGGACAAGGATCAGAGGGTGGAGGGTGCTACTAGACACCAAGGAAAGACAAACGTATTATGAATATGGCAACCAAAGAGTGGGCGTGCCACTAGACACCAGGGAAAGACAAACATATTACGGTGATGGTGATCAGAGGGTGGGGAGTATCACTAGACACCAAGGAAACAGTAAATAAATATGGGGGTGGCAATCAGAGGGTGACATTACTTACATAAAGGGAAGGCAATGGGGGGCTGTAGATACTGTATATAAAAAAAACACAAGGTGGTGACACTGGGGGATTGGGCACCCCCAGTGTCAGTGTTATGTTTGTGGAGGGAGGGTTGTGGATGAGGAGAAGGAGGGTCGGTGGGGGGGACTGTTACAGGGTGACCAGCATCACGCATCAAGGAATGGTTTTCTTTGTTACAGGGTGAAATTCCTCAGCAGGCTGATCTTGACAGATCAGCTGTGCTTGCTGGGCAGCGTAGATCAAAGGAAAGAGCTGACCTATGATTGGGTCTGCTCTTTCCTTTGAAATACACAAAGTTTCCGCCCAGCAAGCCAGAATACTGTCATAATCAGCCTGGCTGATGATTGGTGTAAAACTGTTGAGCCTCTTGCAGACCACTCTGTATTGGGAAGACAGTGCAACACTCCTCAAAAATCACTCTCCTAAGAAAATGTTTGCTGTGTGTGTGCTCACAGCGAACCTAAAAAGTAAACCAATAAGGTTCTAACTTATTGAACTATATCAGTAATATATATTTAGTACCAAATTTTGGTTGGTTCACAGATAATTAGTGAAGAGCTAATTAATATCCATATATTTTCACTTCAATGTACTCCCTAGATTACAGACTCTAAAGATTACTGAATATTTTATTTAGTTAAGATGCAACCTGCTAAGTCCAAAATGCTAACTTTTTCAAGCAAAGATTTCCTTGCCACTTAATCAAAATGCACAACCTGAAATGCAGACAGAACTATCTTATCCTTCTCATGCATCTCTTCAAATATAAACTAAATAACCAGAAAAATAGATCATCTTACAAAAAGATGCTAAATCGAAAATTTCATTTAAACCCTTCGGATGTTAACTTTACAAGAGATTAATCCATCAGAACTCTCTTCCATATTTATTAAGGAGAAGGATGACCCACTGCCAAAATGGGAGTTTGGGAAGTGAGGGAGCAAAGACTCTGGGGGAAAGGACCAGATAATGGAGAAAAGGTTACTGCAAAAGCTAGCAAGGTTGACAGTGAATACATCTGAGACCTGATGGCTTACACCTGAGGATGAAAAGAGAGGCAGCATGTGTTATAGTAAGGCCACTGGCACTAGTGGATGTTTTCAAATGCTCACTAGGCACAGCATGTCTTTAGCAAGTGGAGGACTTCAGATGTAGTTTCTCTACAAAAGAGTGGGAAGAGGGGTGAGTCAGGGAACTATAGCGGAGAAATTATGGAGTCTTTACTGAGGAAGGATATGGTGGATCCCATAGGTGACTGGTCAAAATGATTAGGCACCTTTGAAGTAGAAGAAATAAAGTGGCAAATTGGGTAGGGAGCTAAGAGATTGATAACAGAAGGTGATAGTCAATGGGGAATTTTTAGAGTTGAGGAAGGTGACAAGCGGGATACCTAAAGGGTTGGTACTAGGCATTCTCCTCTTCAATATATTCAACTGTGACATAGCTAAAGGTATCAAGGGTAAGATCTGCCTCTTCACACATGACCAATAAATCAACACATGGGAAGACATGGAGGAGGGAGGAAAGAACTAAGGGAGGATCTGGCCTTGCTGGAGAGTTAGTCAAAGATTTAGCAGCTGAACTTCAATGCTAAAAAATGTAATGTTATGTACACTGGAAAAAGTAACCCAATGGTAAAATATGAAATGGGGTGGTGGTGCTGGATAGCACTATGGAAGAAAAGGATTTAGGTGTGAAGATATAGGAGACCCTAAAGACATCTGCACACTGCAACAGTGCAGTAAGAAAAGCAAACAATGCTGTTATGCATAGGGAGGGGGATAGGGAGTAGAAGTTGAGAGGTGATCTTCCCACTGTATGGGTCACTGCTACAGTCACACCTGGAATACTTTGCAAGGTACTGGAACCCATACCTGAGGAAAGACTGCAAAAAGGCTGAAACAGTATATGCAGAGTAACTAACGCCTTCGGGAAATGATATATGAGGACAGTCTGCAGGATATGTATACCTTTGAGAAAGGGAGGAAAAAGAGTGACATAACTGAGACATACAAGAAGCTGAACTGAACTAAACAAATAGAATAAACATAAAGGAACTCTAATCCTTCCGCTCAAACACAGGGATGAGAGAACATTTACAAAAGCTTGAAGGGGGCAGATTCTAAAAGGACATTAATAAGCACATCTTCCTGAAAGAGTATGGACAAATGGAGTAAGCAGTCAGAGGAAATGGCACAGGCCTACTCAAACAGCAGCTTTAAGAAGGAACAGGGCAGACATGTGGGTTTAGTTAGGAAAAGAGGGGAGAGTAACAAAGAAGAGGATTGCCACTTGGGCAAGATAGAATAGTTAGGTAGGGAGGGAACACTGGATGGGCCAATAGCGTTTTTCTGCCGTCAATGTCCATGTATTTGTGTATCTGCATATCCAGTTGCATCTTAACTATAGTATTTAGTAATCTCCAGAGTCAGTAATCTAGGTGGTAGATTGAGATAAATCTGTATGGGTATTCATTAGTTATTGAGTAATTATCTGTGAAAGAACCACTTTGGTATTAAACACACACAGACACACACACACACACTTCAAACCAAAGTACAAAGTAGCTGCCTGACCGTCGAGAGTTTTAAGTTAGAATTAAAAACTTATTTATTTTTAAAGGCATATGGAGAGTGATTTTATTGTGATTGTATTGTTATTATTGTTGTTAGTGTTATATGTTTGTATTTTAATTGCCTTCCTATTTGTACAGCGCTTTGGCTTTGAAAAGCGCTTAAAAATAAATTTTTACTTACTTACAACAAGTTGTACAAGAAAAAATATACAGGGAGGTGGTACTCATAATAAAAAGTGATATTCATTAAATAAGTGTTTTGGCCTTTGGAAACATTTTTTTTTTAATCTGAACATGCCAGGTGATGGCCTAATGGTGTCTGCACCTAGCACTTTAAAAGCATTTTCTATAGTGGCATATTTCGGTTAGAAGATGGTGAGTGCCTGGATTTTCTTTGTTGGAGCAATTGATATACACACACACACACACACACCACACACACATATATATACATACATAGTTATTTCTCTCTCTCTCTATATATATATATATATATATATATATGAAAACACAATTGCACATACCCCAATATGGGGTATGTGCAATTGAATTTTCTTTAAAATTTGGCTATATGGCAAATATCTCCCAGGATAACTCATGCCTCAGTGCATTTACTCTGGGGTTCTTTTGTAGTTGTGTATATCTATATATATATATATATATATATATATATATATATATATATATATATATACACAGTATATTAGACCTCTCTCTCTCTCTCCCCATATATATATATATACATATATATGTATACAGTATAGCCTGGATAGTCAAAGCAGTTGTGCATGGTGCATCTAAGTTGTTCTGGCGCAAGTGCAGAATTGCACCAAGGAGCCATATTCAGCGGGAGCCAATGCACAGTGCAAATACCATTGCGCCAATGCACAACGATAATGAATGCAGGCGCAACTGCAGTGGGCATGCCCATGCATATCCAGCGCAGTGCGATATTGAACTGTGGAACCATGGAGCATGTGGGGAGCAAATCCAAGATGCGCCGAGCAGACTTGAGCCTATAAGAACCAGGCGCAAGCACACAGACAGCACTTGTGCCAGGCGAGAGAGGGAAGGGGAGAGAGAGAGAAAGAAAGCCAGAAAGAAAGAAAGAAAGAAAGACAGAAAGATACAGACAGATGCAGCCACAGAGGGAATGTGACAGAGGTGGCACTGGAAAGGGAGGAGGGGCAGAGACAGTGAGAGGGACAGGCAGGCACGGTGCCAGGCGGTGCAGCAGGGTGCTACACATTCAGCAGCAGCCAACTGCCCAGGGGGTGACGAGACAGCAGGGACTATGGACAGTGCACCATACATGATGAAGGCTGTAATGTGGGGTGTGAGGGGGCAGGTAGAACAGCAACATGGCTGAGGAAGGGTCTGTCAGCCGTATGCCCAACACAGGTGGTACTGTGCCTACACTGCCTTCAAGAACTTCACCAACACAAAGATAATGGGCCAGTACCACCTGAATAGGGCAATTCTGAGGCAGCTCTGTGAGCTGTGTAGTGAGGAGATGCAGGCACCCACTAGATGGAGTCATGCAATGTCTGTGGAGACGAAAGTCACAGCAGTCATATGCCTGCTCACTGCAGGCACCTTCCAGAGACCAACAGGGGACACCACAGGCATAACCCAGTCAGCCATGTCACGCCTCCTCACACAGTTCCTCTATGCCCTGCTGCCACGTGCTTCGGAATGCATCCATTTCCCCAGCACACAGGCAGAGTGTACAGCAGCCATACAGGACTTCCACAGGGTAGCACGTATGCCTGGCATGCTTGGGGCCATTGACTGCACCCATGTGGGCATCCGCATGCCACCTGGCCCTGAGGACCTAGCATACATCAACAGGAAGGGGAGCCCAAATATCAACTGCCAGGTGGTGTGCGATGCCACGGGACACATCACCAATGTCTGTGTCACACACCCTGGGAGCGCACATGATGCGTTCATCTGGCACAGCTCTGTGCTGTGCTACAGATTCAAACGTGGGGACATCCCCACAGGCCATCTAGTGGGTGAGTATGGGATGTGCAAAGGCTGATGGGCAGGCAGGCCATGGAATGGGAGAGGGAAGGGTGGGCAAGCAGGCAAGGGTGCCTGGGCAGGCAAGGGACACAGCAAGGGAAGGCAGAGAGCTAACCATGTCACTATCCACACAGGTGACAGTGCCTACCCACAGAGGCCCTGGCTGCTCACCCCCTACCGGCACCCATCATCCCCAGCCGAAGAATACTACAATGAGGCACATGCCAGCACATGGACATCATTCAGTGTGTATTTGGAATGCTGAAGGCATGATTCCGTTCCCTAGACAGGTCTGGCGGTGCCCTACAGTATAGCCCCTAAAGCCTGTGGCCTATTCCTGGCCTGCTGCATACTGCACAACATGGCCATTGACAGTGGGATAGCTGTCGAGACTGATGAGGGTGACAGTATTGGGGATGATGGAGGCAACGTGCTGGAGGGTGGTGGACAGCCCCTCCGGATGGAAGGATCCACGTCTGATGAGGCAGGCCCAACAACACCGCGACACCATCACACAGGAGCACTAGGGTGCATGGAGGAAGGTGGCGCTAAACCCATGCAAGAGCCACACACACAGCTACAGCACACAGGCAGGGGCAAGCATGGTGATGGGCATGCACACACAGAGGCATGGTGCAGGGTCACGGGAGTTTGTGGTACACTACCACACAGAACTGCACACAGCAGCACACACAGCAATGCATTCACACACACACACACACCCAGGCGTTGGTATGTGGAGAGGATCAGATGCATGGCACCGGTGCACAGGCACAACTGGTGCAGAACAGCCCTCATCATGCCCACATGACATGGTCCCGCGGCTGGGCAAGCACGCACACAGGCAGCATGCGGCGCAACACACAGGCGCCATGCCAGTGGTATGCACATGCACTTGTCACCCATGCATGCACCGGGCAGCAGCAGCTGACTGCAGACAGGGTGGGCCGCACATCAGGGCCGCCACACAGATCCCTGGCCCCCACGGCCACGGGGGCAGCCATGCCATGGCTAATCAGCAGCCACGGGCTGCTCATTGGCCACAAAGGGTGTTTGCAACAGTCCCCCAGAGGTTGACCCACGGGACCATGACCTGGTCCGCGTGGGTGTGTGTAGGTGCCCAAAGAGGCCTACCCCAGGCTTGCCTCGGATGCCAACAGCAGAGCCTGGCATCGACAGTGTGGGTGTCACCTGACGCTGAGATAGTGAGGTGGACAATGCACTGCGTGGGGTTCGCAGAGGCCAGCCATGCCCTGTGGCAGCCAGCAGAGAAAAGCCATCTGAGACCACCTGTGCAATGCGATCCACGGATGCAGTCGTGGCCTCCTGCATGAAGTGAGCAATGTGATCTATGGAAGCCATCGATTCCTCCTGCATGTGCTACATCCCCATCAGGAGTTGCGCAATGCCCCTCTCGCACTGCTCAGCCAGCTGGCGCACCTCCGCACACAGAGCATGCAGCCCAGCGGCAACCTGCACCTGTTGCTCAATGGAGGCCCGGAGCAAACGGGTGTGCTCTGCCATTGGGTTGGCATCCTGGGGATTCTTGGCGGGATGCTGACCCACCTGTGGTGACTGGCCATGCTGCACAGACCCCCTCTCAGGTGGACGCTGTGCAGTGGGGACCTCTTGGGGTATGTTTCTACCTGGCGCCCCAGCGGCGGACCCTGCATCTGGCTGCCCTGTAGCACCAGCAGCCTGCTGCCGTTGCCCCTCTGGTCAATGACCAGTGCCCAGCACATGCACGGCTGCACCACCACTGCATGGCACAGCTGTGGCAGTGCACACAGCGGCACCCACAGTGGCAGCAGGCAGCTGGTCCCCCCCCGCTGACAGGTAACTAGACACACTGCCTGTGCTGGGTATGGGTGTCTCCCCTACAATACCGCTCATGCTGTCTAGGATCATGGTGAGGACATCATCGGTGTCGGACCCCACTCCAATCTGTGTCTCCATGCACTGGACACCAAGGCTGGCATCCTGTAGGAACACATCCAGGGTCTCGTGTGACCCCATGCCCAGGACATCCGGCTGCACAGTGGTGGTGTGATGTGGTCTCCCAGGCCCCCGGATGCCCATGAAGGTGGACGGCTGGTCATCCAGGGCTGTACCTGCCTCCACAGCTGCTGCCAGCACCCATCCTCTGCTCACAGGCATGCCGGTGCTGGAAGACAAAACAGGTGAGTCAGTGAAGCAGTGACCACACGTGCCCCACCATCATGCCACAGCATGCTGTGCGTTGCCACCATGTGTACCATGCAGAGATAGGCTGCCACCTGTCTGGAATCCATTGCCAGGCACACCCTCCATGGTGCTGCGGTGCAAGGTGGCTGCCACCAGCTCCTCCTGCGCTGTGAGCTGTGGCGCATCTGCAGGTCCCCTTCCAGTGGCATTCTGGGCTGCACGGATGGCTGCCACCTTCTCTTTGATCCACCTCTTGTCAGTGCCCACCTTCTTGCGGCACTTCTGCACCAACTGCTGGTGGCTGCCCTGCTGGTTGATGCAGTCTGCCACCTCCACCCAGGCCCCAGCCCTGGCCTGTGGTGTGCCTGTGGCACTGCTCAAGAGTGGCTCCCTGTCGAGGTAGGAATCAAACAGGGCATCTTTCTCTGCTTTTATGAAGTTGGGCCTGTGCTTACAGGCAGGCCCACACTCCCCAACCTCCTCAGGTTCCAACATGTAGCTTCCTGTGGTAATGGACAACACAGTGTGTCAGTGGCTGCATCACCCAGGGCCATCCCCCTTGCTGTGCCCTCTGTGTTCAGTGTGCTCCTGCAGCATGTGCAACTTACCTCACAAGAATGCAATATCGGTTCAAGGCCTGTGCCGTTCCGTGGTGCTTTTATGGCTCATTGTATGCAAATGGGCTTTGGCGCAATGGTAATGATATGCTAATGCCCCCATTGCGCCATGCATTGGCTTATGAGCTCATTAGCATGTGGTGGCTGAATATCACGTATTTACACCGTGCGCATTAAGAGTGCTCTGGAGCAAGTCAGTTAATTGCTCCGGAGCACGATGTGACGCAATGTGCACACATGCGTGGTGCGCATTGGTGCTGTGTGCATGCTCCATGTGGTGCACCCCTGCCTATTGCACACAGTGTGCCGATTGCGCAATATTATCCATAGCATAGTCTGTGTGCCATAGTGCTGTTGCGCAGTCGGCACACTGTGCGCGACCATGCCCTGATGCTTGCAGTGACCCCTGACCCTAGCTGACCCTGCACACATGGCCTCGCCCAGCCACACCCATGTCACGCATTCCCACCGTTGTGTGATTGCCAGACACAGTGCATATCCCCATGGCCCATGCATCTGGTGCATGCTGTTGCCACATATGGATATGGGTGCCATTTTGCACCATGGCTCTCAGCAGGGACATGGCACAGTAGAGCGCTACTCATGCTAGCAACTGGACGCAGGTGGAGCTGGCCAATCTTGTGGCCTGTGTCCAGCCCCATGCACCCCAGCTGTATGAACAGGCCCCACTACAGCAGCCCCATGTGGCTGTTTGGGAAATTATAGCTGCTGCACTAGTGCAGCACACTGGGGTGGCCAGGACTGGCGAACAGTGTCAGCACCAGTATGGGGACCTCCTGCGGAGGGACCCAGGTCACCTCCAATGCCTGGAGGCACACATCAGGCATGTGCATGTGCCACAGCCAGGTGAGTAGATCAGCATGCATGTGTCCCCTGGTGCTGTACTGCGGTGTTGTGTGGGCTGTCTGGCATGTCCCACAGGGTGGTGAGCTGTCATCGTGTGCATCATGGGGATGCATCACCCACCACCACTTGCATTGCCATGTCGCTGTGCAGATCATGCCAGGCAGAGGACCATACTGTGCAGGGGAGCAGCTGCTGTGGCTGTGCACTGATGTGTTCCTGCCTATGTTCCATTCCCAGGCCCTGAAGATCACTGGAGAGCTGCAGCAGCTGCTGCAGCAGGTCAGCAGGCTGCAGCATGACCTGGAGGTGATGCTGGAGGGCCCCAGCACCTGCGGGACCACGGAGAGCAGGTAGGCACTGTTTTGGGCCTTCACACTTGTATTGGGGGTTGGCGGGGGCATGGGTCCAGGCATGGCCACCTGTGCCATGTGCCATGGAAGCTGTGTGTGTTGCACTGTGCTTGGTGCCCGCCACTGTGGTGCATCCATTGTACTCATGTGCCAGATGTCAATGCTGTGGTGCTGCATGGGCACTGTGCCATGTGACTGGCATTGCACAGTTGGGTGGCTACTGTGCGGCAGGCACCACCATTGTGCACTGTTGTGGCATGCCGTGTTGCTGGCAGATGTAGGTCCATCCCCCTGTGGGTGGCCTGTTCAGGCCCTCTGGTGGTATGTGTTCCCGCTGCCCTGTGCGTGCAGCGGTTGGGCATGGTTCTGTGGGACACTGCACTGATCGCCTGTCCTGTCCTTTCTCCTAGGCATCCAGAGGTGGAGGAGTATGCCCCTGTATTGTATGCTCTTGCGGCAGATCATTCTGATCACATTGACCATGATGGAGGTGGTGCTCCAGCTACACCCGTGGGTGTTTGGTGGCAGACGCTAAAGACGACGCAGCACGGCATGGGCGCCACTGAAGTGCACTCTACCGTCCCCTGTTTTCCCTGCTGTTCCTGCCCCACCAGTCCCCTTTCCAACTGTACAGTCCCAGTTCCCTGTCCCCATCCCTCACATTCCTACACCTTCCTTCCCCCATTGTTCTGTACATAGTTGTCTGTTATGTTCTTTAATACATTGTTTCGACCTACCTGCCTGTGTCAGTGTCTGCTTTGCAGGTGGCATGTGGCGCCATGCTGCAGTGGCCCAGTGCCTGTCCGTGTGGTGTGCATGTATCAGGGTGCCTGTTATGCTGCTGTGGTTCCCTGCTGTGTGCCGTAGTGTGTCCCACTGTGGTAGTATCCCCCCTTGGTCAGTGGGTGTGTTGTGGGGGTGCCCATGGGTGGGCTGTCATGGGTGTGCTGTGGGTGTGTGTGCTTGGCTGCATGGTCCTGGGTGTGCCCTGCTCTGGTCTGGCTGTGTTGGGGGGCATGGCATGCAGCCTGTGGGGTACCCTTGGTGGCCCTCAGTTGGCCACTGGCATCTCCTGTTGCCTCCCTATGGTGCCACTGTTGTGCTCTGGGGCGGGGGTGTGGGTGCCTGTACACACACTGCTGTGCCCTGCTGGTGGTGGCGTCCTGTGGCCTGTCACTGTGCCTCCCTGGTTCTGTCCCTGTGTCACTTCTCTGTGCCATGCCCCCCCAGTTGCTCGGCTGCTGTGACGCAACTCTGTGTGTGTGTGTGTGTGTGTGTGTGTGGTGCACCATGGCACACCCCTCCTTGTGCCATGGTGCATTCCCAGTTGTGCCATTGCCCAACTATGCCATGTTCAGCCAGGTTGTGCTGGTGCACTATGGCATGTGCAATCTCTGAATATCACTCCAGTGTGCATTGGATTTGCACTGCACCAGACTTGCGCTGGGCTCTGGCACATTTCTGAATATCTGGCCCTATATATATATATATATATATATATATATATATATATATACACACATGTATCTTATACTACTATGGTAGTGCCAGTATAGTTAGTGTTGTCTGGCCTCTTCTACAGTATGTTAAACCCAACATTTTGAATTTTAATAACTTTGCAACCGTATGACCGATGTGCCCCACGTTTTTCATGCGCTGTCTGGTACCATAGATCTCTGGATCTGGCAAGTTTTGTTCCAATCAGTGGTGCAGTTGCAGAGCTGTGGAGTGCCCAAAACTCTGTAAATTTACCATTTAGGTTTAAATTCTTTGCTCATCCACAGCTCTGAAAGGGCTTGGGCATCTGGTCTGAAATTGTTAGGGTATATGGGGTCTAGGCTGCAGATGTGCCTTTTGAAGGTTTGGTGAAAAAAATCTTAATCCATTCAAAAGTTATAAGGCTTTAAAGTTTCCCTTTATAACCTCTGGGAAAAATATATGTGCCGTGTGAAAGCAGTTTCTGCTTTCATGAAAGCACTTTTTGCTGCCTCAGATGGAAAAGTTAGTGCCATGCTGCCACCAGTTAGCGACGGGCAAAACACACTGGAATTCAAAAAATACTGCTCCTTGGTATTGGTAAACACCAGCTGCTGTGTTTACCTAGTTGGGGCCTGAGGAATACAATTCTGGCCTTAGTTTTTTAAAATAGCGGCTGGAAAAATGTTTTTTTTTTTTAATCAGCCCTTAGTAGCATTGCAAATTTGTGGCACTATATTGGCAAAACTGCTGCAAATTTGTGGCAGTTTTCGGGCAAGTAATGGCACTGTTGCATGCAAACTGCTGCAAATTTGCTGCACTTTTAGTGAAAACTGCCACACATTTGCATCACTACTTCAATTAAAAAAAAACATCAGCCCTGTAAATGTCCAAAATCTTTCCTGGATATATTTTTAGAAAAATAAACAAAGAGTCATACTCCTCAGCCCCTGTTTAAGTAATTACCTGTTGGTGGTTACCTAATAAAAGGTTATTTTATCCTTTTGCCTCCTAGGGGGCCATGGCATGTTTTATAGATAAAAAAGTTTCTGCCGATGTCAGGGTGCCAAATCCCCATGTCAGCAGTATACATCCACCCCGACCTCTGCCACTGTGGGATACTGGGGATCCCACTTCTAGTGTCACAAAATATATATTTTTTAAATGTCTCTGCCAACATCGGGGTGTCCAATCCCTGTGTTGGCACTACAACCTACAACCCCCCAACAGTGTGGGGCACTGGGTAGCCCACTCCCAGTGTCCCCAGTTATGTTCCCCCCAATACTGTGAGACACTGGGGATCCCACCCCCAGTTTTCCATTGCTTCCAGTACCTGTGAAAAAAGAACAGTCTCCCGATGTCCTTTTTTTGTCATCCTGAAAAAAAGAAAACGGTCCCTCGTCATCTCCCCGCCCTCACTTCCCACATCCCAACCCTCCCACTGAGCAACCCACCACCCCCCTTGCCCTATACTTACCACTGGAGATCATCTTCTGCGGACCCGGACACGTCTGCACTCTTCAAAGCAGAACCACGAACTGAAGACCCAAGGTAAGTGCCATATAATGGCTGTCAATGGTATTTTGAACTTATGTTGATATCTTGACCATTTTTAGTTATTTTTGCACCAGCCCCACCTCATGAACAATGCCACTGCCATTTCGTTAATCGGACCCATAAGATGATTTAGCGGTCGCTGCACCAAACTACCTTTCAGGACTGAGTAATGAAATGACAGTGCCAGTGTTCATGAGGTGGGGTACCAAAAAGCCCATGTTGAAAATTTGGTTCAAAAATACTCCAAAATGCCCAGGTTTTGCACGGTCATTTAAATTTTCCTAAGCACACACGTAACTTTGGCAATTTTCAATATTTTGCCACCAAATAATCAATATAGCCATTTTTTCACACCACATCATGAACAGTACAGATGTAATTTTTCATATCCTGCCCAAAATGTGTTTTTGCACCTGTGGTGCAGAATGGCATGTTTGGTGTGCAACATCTCCTTTCTGGACCAATTAACGAAATTACAGTATCAGTGTCCATGAGGTGGGGTCCCAGAAAGGCCATGTTGAAAATTTGGTAAAACAATTCTTAAAAATGCCCAAGTTATGTGCGTCCATTGAATTTATTCTATGCATGCACATACTGTAGCTTTGGTAGCTTTGGTACTTTTCAATATTATGCCACCAAATATTCAACATAGACATTTTTTCACACCACCTCATAAACATTTCAGTGGTCTGAAATTGTCAGCATAGAATGAGGATATCCCAAAGAACAATCCAGCACTGGTTTGGTGAAAAAATATTATTCAGTTCCAAACTTATTTAATTTAGAATTTTTGGGTTCTGAGCATGCTCAGTTCAGTCATAGATTTATATGTATTTTTTGCTAAAGAGGATTTGGCTCACGATCAAGGATTTTGTCACCTCATGAATGGGGATTTACAAAATCCTCATTTATGAGGAAAAATTATTTTGTGAGCCGTTATCTTGTTTTCATTTTTTCCCACAAACAAAATGTTGTAACTTGCCCCACAGATGTGTTGTCTTGTAATTGAAGCATGGATTTTGTTCAGGATGATGCCTTCTAAAAACCCATGACTTTGGTTTGCTTCTTTTTTGCCAAAAAATTGCCATTTTAAATTTAAAAAATCCTTGTTCGTCACTTGCTTCCGATCCTTGTTCATGAGGTGACAAAATCCCTTTTCACAAGCTGATCCCCTTTTGCAAGCTGACAAAATCCTTGATTGCAATTTCCAGACCAGATAGCCCTATCTCACGAACAAGGATTGGCTCACAAATAGGAGTTTTGTCAGCTCATGAAAGTTGGCTACATAAAACAGGATTTTGACAGCTCATGAGAAATGTTTTGAATCACATGATGTCAAAATCCCCTAATGAAAAAAATCATGATAAGTCATTTCCAGACCAGATGGCCCTATCTCTTGAACAAGGATTGGCTCACAAATAGGATTTTGTCACTCGCAAGGATTGCTACAAAGAGGATTTTTGACAGCTACGGAAGGGGATTGTTTATTTAAATCCTCTTTTTCGAGTTGTCAAAATCCCCTTTCACGAGCCAAGAACCATGACCAGTCGCCTGCACTTCCCAGCCCGCCTGGCCCCAGACCAAGGTATGTTCAAAAGCCACGGCTGAGCGCCACCCACGGATTGGCTCCTTCCCTGGCATCCACTCTCACAATTGGCTCAAACTGCATGCCGGGAATACGCCATTGGTCAGCACACTCAGCCAGGCTCCTTCCTCTCTGTGCCTGGAGCTGGCTGTCCCTCCTGCTAATTTGGCTATGCTCAGTCTGTATTTTCACTCTATTCACTGTGCTTCTAAGGAACAGTATTGGGAATTGTTAACCTGGGGGAGTTCCTGAATTATAGTCAAAGTGCTTTAAACTGTGGGATTAATTTGCAAATGCACCTCTAAGCCTGTTTCTAAAGTTTTACTGTGGGAAAGTGGTTAATGAGAGCCCTATGCTTCCTCAATAACCTGTGATATTGCTCACAGTTTAGTCATAGTGTTTTAAACTGTGTGGTTAATTTGCTATCTGCATTGCTAAGCCCGATTCTAAAGCTTTTTCTGTGGGAATGTGGTTAGTGAGAACCACACGCCGCCTCGCTATCTGTGTTTTTGCCTAAAGTATTTCCTCTTCCTCCACAACCTCCTGCTTTCTCTCCCCTAAACCCCATCTTTCTATCCTTCTTAGTGCTAATTCTTACAACCTTCCACTCACTGCTCTCCCCCCAGCTCCTTCTCTTTGTGACCTCTCTCAGTCATCTGCTCTTTCTAATCTGCATTTTTAATTTTCCCTACCACCTTCCCTGGAGCCATCCCACTCCTCAGCTACCGAAACCCCTCTGTCTCACCTGCCCCCACCCCTTCTTCACACCTGCTCTCATTCCTTTTGTCCTCACACACTGAAATCGCCTCCCGATTCTAGGTGGGCGTCTCAACCTGATCCTAAACTATTTCTCTCCCCTTTCTTTCTGAAGCCAGTGGACACCTCTCAAGCCCTAACTTGGGCTTGCGGCACCGTCTGAGAACTGTGGCCAGTTGTCTGCACCTCCTGGCCTGCCTGGCCCCAGACCAAGGTACATTCAAACGCCACGGCTGAGCGCTGCCCATGGATTGACTCCTTCCCTGGCATCCACTCCCACGATTGGCTCAAACCGCATGCCGGGAACATGTCATTGATCAGCACACTCAGCCAGGCACCTTCCTCTCTGTCCCTGGAGCTGGCTGTCTCTCCTGCTAATTTGGCTATGCTCGATTTGTATTTTCTCCCGCCTACCAACCCCAACCCCGACCACTGTTAAATACACATCCTCCCCAACCCCTCTACTGGCCACTCCCCCTTCCCTTGCCTGATTCACCCTTTGCATTGACTGGACCTCACAATTGTTGCATTTCTCTGGCACTCGCTCTAATTCCATTTGCAGGGCTCCCAACCTTAATTCTACTCACTCTAGCCCTGCCTATCACCTATAGGGTTCATAACTTTAAAGTTACACAGCTATTGACTGTCTCACCTTCATTTCTCTAACCTAACACAATACTCCTCGACATCTACCTTCCAGACCATTGTCCTGCTTGCCCCCCCCCCCCACAATGCCATCATTGCCTGGTTTTCTGCCTCCCTGTATTTTTTTGTTAGCACTCACTATGCCTACTGGGCTGCCCCAAAGAAACCATCTCCTGCAAGCGCTTTATATCTTAAACACCACCCACCTCAATCCATACAGCACTTGCACCTTGGTGGCTGACTACAATTGACCTGGCTCTCACATACATGACGGCCCACCTAGACACATCTGGCCCCTGCCACAGAACCCCCAGCAGTGGTTTTCTCCACTAACGCTCCCTTTCACATTCGTGACCTGCTCAAACAGGCCCTCAGCCAGCAACAACCTAAAAAGGTAGTGCAAAATCAGCTGCAAATAGTTTAGGAGCTACCTGGTTCAGCTAGTCCTGCTCCTGCTCATCCTCTCTGGTGACATTCATCCCAACCCAGGCCCTCCTCGTGATTCAGGTGCTGGCACAGTAAAAACTGACACATTAACCTTTGCATCCCTAAATATCCGTAGTTTAGTAACTAAGTTTGATATTCTTCAAGCTTGAGTAGCCTTCCATAACCCAGATGTGTTGTCCATAGTTGAAACATGGCTCTCCCTAAAATTTCTGATGTTGCCATCAGTCTCCCAGGCTACAGGATCTTTAGGCAGGATTGGTTATCTAAACGAGTGGGGGAGGGCTGCATCATCTACCTCAGGGACAACATACAAGGTTTTACACTGCAACTACCCAGAATAGGACAGCACACTCAGACCCTAGCCATAAAAATCATCCTGGGTGCTCACAACAAAACTATCACCCTACTATCCATCTACATCCCTCCCAAACACTCTGACAGTGGCCTCCAAGCAGTCATTGAGTGCCTTGGTAACCTAAGCCTCACCTCTGAAGTCATACTCCTAGGTGATTTTAATATCAACTGGCTTGCGCCTGAAGCCAACCATTCGAAAGACTCACTCCTTGCTGCCCACTTCACGCAACTCATCTACGCCCGCACAAGGACCAACTACAGGACAGGTACTAGTGCTCTGCTTGACTGGGTACTCACAAACTGCCCTGAGCATACATTCAATGCCACGGTTCTTCCAGATGATATCAGTGACCACTACCCTGTCTGGTTCTGCTGGTCTAACAAGTACTCCAAACCCTCATCTAAAACCATCACTAATAGGGTCCTAAAACAAGGCCACTCTGGCCGGTTGAAAGCAGAACTCCATAGCATGGACTGGTCTACTGTTAAGAGGCCATGATGTTGACTGTGTGCTTGACCACTTCATCCTCCTTTCTAACCTTGTCTGCGGCAAACATGCTCCAATCAAGAAGCATGAAATCAAAGGCTATTGCAACCCCTGGTTGAGCCATGACATAATTGAGCTCATGCAAAACAGGAACCATCTCTGGCATGTAGCTAGGGCCACAGGGAAACCAGATGGTGTTCTCAACTTCAAAATGGCAAGGAACAACTGCACTAGGGTAATCCAATTAGCAAAGAACAACTACTTTAAAGAAGCCCTAGCATCAAATGGGAGCAATGGCAAAAAATGCTGGGCAAACCTAAAAGAGGCCACTGGTCAGGAGCCCAAATCTGCCCCTACCATGCTCAACACTGATGGGACCCCTATCCTTGATCCTTTGTCCATAGCCAACACTTTCAACCACGCTTTTACGGATCTCAGCAGTGTACTCCCAGATGGCTTCTTCACCCCTACCAGCTCTAATAAGCCTATACAGCCCCTCGAGCATCACCTTTTTATTTCAAGGCTATCTCCTTGGGGGAAGCCAGAAAATATATTTTCAAAGTGCTTGGCAAAGGGCGACATAGCGGGGATACCCTTGATCTTAAATTAGTTTCTCTCACGTTGGAAGAAATCCTAACTCCTCTCACACATGTCCTCAACCTTTCACTCCGGCTTGCAAAATTCTTTCAAAGATGGAAAGCAGCAGTAGTTACTCCTGTGTTCAAGAATGGTGATCTGGCCCTGCCTGGCAATTATAGACCTATTTCCATCCTACCGCCCCTCTTAAAGGCACTCGAGCATATCATGGCTGACCAGCTTGTAGAATAACTGGAAAAATACCAACTGCTTTGCCAGGAGCAACATGGCTTTAGATCTGGGCACAGCACTACCACCGCCCTTCTTTATTTCACTGGCTCCATCCACAAATTTCTTGACCTTGGACAACTGGTTGGGGCTATTTATATCGACCTGACGAAAGCCTTCGATACGGTAAACCACAATCTTCTTTTTGACCAAGTTACTGCCCTTAGACTCTCCCAGGATACCCCGCATGGTTCCGCAGTTACCTAGAATGCCGCTCTCAACAAGTAAGGATAAACACTGTCCTCTCAGACAGCAAACCTGTCCACTCAGGTGTCCCTCAAGGGTCAATTCTAGGCCCACTTCTATTCAGTTTGTTTCTAAATAGCCTCCCCCAAGCCTGTCAGAACCGCATCCTCCTCTATGCAGATGATGTTGTAATTTTCCACAATGGCCCAGATCTGCGCACCCTTGAATGGCAACTGCAAGATGATTTCTTCTGTGACGAGAAATGGTTCAGTGACCAAAAACTAGTAATGAACTATAAAAAGACTAAAACCATGCTATTTTTCAGCCCTCACAACAAACACGGAAAGTACCCTCTCCCCATAATCAATAGCTCTGAGTCCTCCCTGGAACTAGTCCAACATTTCAAATACCTTGGTATTACAATAGACAATACGCTCACCTATGCCCGCCACATTGATAATACCACTAAAGCTATTAAATCCCGCATTGGGCTACTGTACAGACATAAACTCAGTCTGACACCTGAAGCCCTAAGCATAGCTGTCCACAACTCTGTCATCTCTCTCATGGACTGCGGTCTGGCCATCTATGGATCCTCCACATAGACTACTCTCCAGTGCCTAAAAACTGTGCTCAACCGAGCCTGCTGTCTCATCACAGGTGTCCCCCAGCTGACACATACCTGTGACCGCTACGCCAGTGCAAACTGGCTACTGCTTAGCAGCCATTTAAAATACCAAACCTGCCTCCTGGCCAAAAAAATCTACCTTGGTCACATGCCTCCTGGGGTCAAACAACTCCTTGTCCCATGCATTAACCCATGTCCCACTCGTAACTCTGAACACCAGTTCTCCCTCACCCCCAAATTCAGAACATCCTAAGGTCAAAGGTCCTTTGAATACCAAGAACCATTCTGGTTTAACTCTCTACGTGATCCCCCAAATTCAGAACATCCTAAGGTCAAAGGTCCTTTGAATACCAAGAACCACTCTGGTTTAACTCTCTACGTGATAACATTGCTAACATGCCCACACTTAGTGCCTTTAAATTGAGCCTCAAGCAGCAGATGGTACTGAACTCCCGATGTGACTGCCTCCATTAGTCCTATGTCTTGATCTGCATTGTCTACCGCCACTCAACCCACCTCCCTCTCCCCCTCTCTCTCTGTCTCTCTTCTCTATGCTTCTTGCCACGTTGGTCCTCTGGTGCCTACTTATGCTTTCCTCCTATATGACAATTGAGTCTAGTTCCCCTGGTAATAAATAAATAAATAAAATAAAATACTTGATCACTATTTCCAGACCAGTTGGCCAAAATCTGACGAACAAGGAATTCTTACAAATGGGGATTTTGGCAGCTCACGAACAGGGATTGACCTTGTGAACGGGGATTTTGACATCTCACGAACTAGGAATTTTAAAACTTTCCCAGTGCACTGCAAATAAATGGTTTGGTCTTTTGGCTTGAAATTTGCAGGGTATAGAGGGGGTGTTCCAGAGATGTGAATTATTCTGTTTAGGTGCAAACATTTTCATTGGTTTCATAGCTATGCCATTATGAAGTTATTTCCCATAGGATAACATTGTGGTGCCTACAGTGCATTTCGGTGCCTGTATCTTGGAAACGATTCGAGATACAGATTTTTTGCTCCAGGCAGCTTAAGCATGCGTGGAGGTTTCGAAGTCATGATTACAACTGCAGTGGAATTTTTTTCATAGCTACTACAGTTACCGAGATATTGGCAAATTAGTGTTACAAGGGTTCCTTTTCAGCCTTATAGAGCTGCTGTATGGCTCTGTAGTAATATGTAAGTGGGAGCACAGGGCCCAGAAGGCCGGTGCTCCCACAGACGCATATCATTATGCAAAAATGGGCAACACATACCAGTTACCAGTTACATTACACTTTCTCAAAAAGTAAGGAAATTCATTGCAAAAAACTTAGTTAATGCATCAGGTGAAGTTGGAGAGTGACAAAAGTAAGGAAATGAGGTGCTGGGGTTGACACCCTAACACCCCATGCCTTACCACCCCACCCCACCACCACAGACCAAGCAGGTGATGGGGTGTGCCTTTAGATCATGGGGCTAAACTCTCACCCATTCTTCTATACTGTATCATGTGAGCTTTGTTACACATGGAATGGGGTGAGGGAGTTAAACCCGATGAGCTACAAAGGCACACCTCTTCGCCTGTTGGTCTAATGGTAGATGGGTGATAAGATGAAGAGTAGTGTCAACCCTAACACCTCATTTCCCTACTTTTGTTGTTTCAACCCTAACTGATGCATTGACAATGTTTTTGCAATGAATAAATATATATATATATATATATATATATATATATATATATATGTATAGTGCATGGTGAAGGCTTGTTGTGTATGGAGCTCCGTGGCTTTCAAAATGTTGTTGTACCCCAGTTCAAAAGGTCATGGAAAGTGATTGTACCACACTGTACTACAACAACATTTTGAAAGCCTCTAGAGGCTGCATGCGCTCAGCTCATTTTAAAAGTGGACCAGACACAGAAAAACTCGGAGCAGTGGCAGCGGCACGATCATACCCCGAACTGATGATGAACAGGGCACGATGAAAAAAGGCAGAACTGACCAGATACTTTAAGCTATTAAAAAACTGCAGGCTCAACCAGATATTTAAAACTACTCACATTAACAGGTGAATCCTTTCACTCACAGTCCTCTCGCTTAGCAAGCGATACGTCCTCCATGTTTTTTTTTCTGGAATCCCCTCCCAAAGGCAACTGACAGCCAATGGCAGACCACGCTACAGATGTAGGGATGTTTGGTCCCTAACAACCACAGCACTAAACTTAGCAACCTGACTTAAATACCAGACTAAAACGCAGTAGAAAGAATTCCTTTTATGGCTTAAAAAAAATTAAAATACTCACTTAAATTATCGTAGGGGCACCATACACTATAAAAAATAATGGATGGGCAATGTTATGCCCAACCAGTGTGCTGTGCCACTTCGGGGTTCTGATTCTCATGGACATCTCGAGCTTCGCTCTCGAGGTCATAGGGAATCAGAACTGCTCAGTGGCACAACACACTGGTTGTGCATACTTGCCCATCCACTATTCTCTATATTATGGTACCACGGTGATGCTACCATGGTTAGGGTTGAGTAGCACTTTTAAGGTTAAAGGGTGAAATTTTGCACCTTAATAACTTTGCCACTGTTCAATGGATTTGCCTGAAATTTGTCAGACATGGTTGGGCATGGTAGATGTTGGGATCTGCCAACTTTTGTACTGTTCAAATATACGGCTGCGGAGTTATTAAGCGACCACCGAAAGCGCAATTACACTTTTTTGTGAATTCTTTGCTCTCACCTACAGGTTGCATGGTTTGTGCGACCAGTCCAAAAACTTCAGGGAATGTGCGGCCGGGGTCACTGATTTGCCTTTTGAATATTTCGTGAAAAAATATTGAACGGTTCAAAAGTTATTCAAAAAACAAGTTCCCATTATAAGTCAATGGAAAAAGTTAACAAAAAGTTCAACACTTTCGCAAATGCACTTTTTAGTGTCGCAAATGGCCCTAGTAGTGTCGCAACTCTTTCATTTTTTTTCAGTTACTGATCAAAAAAATGCTTGGCATTTAAAATTGGGACCCTCTAGGAACACAATTCTTTTTGTGTTCACCTAGTTGGACCCTCAGGATGCTAGCCATGTCTTTATTTTGGGGTTAAACACCCCAGAAATATGTTTTTCAAGTTTCTGGAAAAAGTAGTGTCGCAAAGTAGTGTCGCACTTGCAACACTTTCACAAAATTTTTCGAACACTATGGCCAAAATGACAGCAGTTCTTTGCCACCCTGCTGCAAAAGAATGGTTTGGTCTTTTGGGCTCAAATTTGGAGGGAAGGCAGCCAACATCTCACAGATGTGCCTTTTGATGGTTTGGTGAAAAAATATTGCATGGATGGCAAGTTATGGTACTACAAAGTTGACGTTTTTTCCCATAGACTAACATGGTGGCATCACATGCGCCTTTTGAGCTCGATCTAGAAAACAGTGCGAGATACGGAATTTTCGTTGTGACAATGCATAGCCTATGGCTACTCATTCAGTGAAAACGTAGCCAGGAAAATAATGAATCATGTGAATTTTGGTTTTTTTCTAAGTCGTACGGTTACTGAGATATAAGCAATTTAGTATTCCAACACCTCATTTTCGGTTCCGAGGCCCATTATTATGCATACATTCTTTGTACACACTGTGTTTCTCTATGCAGCTGTTGGGGAAAAACAGGGTATGTGCTTCTGTTAATGTTACTGTTACTGTTTCCACTTGCATTTACATACCGGTTTGCATTACTGTTCCCATATACGTCACCGTGTGCGTTACGCTTAGCGTTGTCATTTGTGCTTGCGTTTGCATTACTGTTACCATTTACATTTCCACTACTGTTTTTGTTTGCATTTCGGTTTGTGTCACTGTGTGCATTGGCATTAGCATTTACGGCAGCCCTTTCCTTTGCATTTGTCTTTCGTTTTGTGTCTTCATTGCTGTTACTGTTACCATTTGCATTTCCTAATGGGTTACTGTGCCCGTGCGCATTACTGTTTGCGTTTCCATATGTGCTTGCATTTCCTTTTGCATTTATGTTTCCTTTGGCTTTATTGTTGCTGTCACCATTACCATTTGCATTTACAATTGCGGTAACGTGACCGTGGACGTTACGGTTGGCGTTTATGTATGCGTTTACATTCGCGTTTACGTTTCTGTTTACTCTGGCGTTATTGTTCATGTTAACGTTACCATTTGCATTTACAATTGTGGTACCGTGCCCGTGTGCATTATGGTTTGCATTTACATGCGTGATTCCATTCACGTTTTCGTTTCTGTTACGTTTGGCATTCTTGGTGCTGTAACACTTAACATTTGAGTTTACAGTACCAATGCCATCACTGTGTGTGTTACCAGTTGCATTTTCGTATGCGCTTGTGTGACCGTTTACATCACTGTTCGCTTCAGCATCACTTTACGCCATGCGTTTCTATTAATGTTTGCTTTACCATTTATGTTTGCTTTACCATGTATGTAACCATTGCCACTTGCATTTGCTTTGCAGTTCCTGTTACTATGTAACAGGACATCACGTGGTGGGCCTCATGCTCCGCCACCGTATTCCATTCACTATTTATCTTCTTCATTCTCAAAAAGAAGGGAAATTAGAGGCAAAAAACTCTATTTAATGCATCAGTTAGGGTTGTTCCACAGTGACAAAAGTGAAGAAATTCGGTGTTAGGGTTGAAAGCCCCCTTAGACCCCCAAGCCCACCCCCCCAACTGGCATCAGGGTGCACATTGGGGTCATTGGTCCTAACTCTCACCCCATTCTCCTATACCTCTGCTTATTTACACATGTGACAGGGTGAGAATGGGGTCGAAGAACGACCAACGTGCACCCTAATGCCGGTTGGGGGGTGGGCTAGGACCAAGGGGGCTTTCAACGCTAACACCAAATTCTCACTTTTGTCATCAGGAACAACCCTAACTGATGCATTAAACAGAGTTTTTTGCCTCTAATACATATATTTATATATATATATATATATATATACACACACACACACACACACACAATGGGGGTGGGAGCTCCAGAGTGACAATAACTCTTGTTATTTCCACCAGAGTGACATATCTGAAGATGACATCAGTAGAGTTAAAATATCTGACAGATATGCATACTCTGCTGATGTCAGCTTCACTACAGGCTGCATTCTAAATGGAACTGCTTCACAAAACTGTTTCTCTTTCTCACTGATGCTGGCAACTTACTCAATTAGCATTGCAAAAAACACTTACCTGTATGCCATAGTGTTTCTTAGACTCCTAGCCCATTACTGTGCTGATGTTAGCTTCACTACAGCCTGCATTCTAAATGGAACAGCTTCACAAATCGTTTTTCTTTCTCACTGCTGCCTGCAACTTACTCAATTAGCATTGCAAAGGACACTCACCTGTGTGCCAGTGTTTCTGAGACTCCCAGCCCATTCAGAACAACTCACACACACTGAGACCACACACAGAAAGAGCAGAAAGCACACAGAAACAGCAAAAGTACACAGGAAAAAATGACAATATTTCAAAAGCTCCCACTCCCATTGTATAAATCACACAGATGATGTGCAGATCGTGGGATATGGAAAATATTCTCACTTCTGCAGAGTGGGGCCTGGATACTCTCACTTGTGCCTTTGGCACTTGTGAGTATCCAGAGCTCACTCTGCAGGAGTGATAATATTTTCCATATCCTACTGCCCATCATGTATCCCCTATTGATATGTGTGTGTGTGTGTGTGTGTGTGTGTGTGTATATATATATATGTATATCTTATAGGGGTGTGGTTGTGCCCCAATAGTAATGGTTGAACGGTCACTTCTATTTTAAACTCAACATTTTTACTTTAATAACTTTTCATCCATTCGTCTGATTTGCATGACATTTTGCATATGCAATCGGGGACTGAAAATGATGTGCCAAGTTTTGTTCTGGTCAGATGCGTGGGTGCAGGGATACAGAGTGTCAAAAAATTGTGTAATTTACCATTTTTTTTCTGTTTCTTTGTCATACTGCAGCGCAGAAATGGTTTAGAACTTTGATCTGACATTTTCAGGGTAGATAGGACTTGTCTCATAGATGTGCCTTTTGCTGGTTTGGTGAAAAATATTAATTCTTTCCAAAGTTATTAAATTTTAAAATGTCCCATTGTTTTCAGTTGGAACAGTCAGATGTCCCACTTGAAAAAAGATCCTTTGTCACAAATGCATAATCCTTTTTCACAAATGGGGAATCCTGTATTGCAAATGGGATATCTTTTTTTGTTTTTCAGTTTGCTAGGGAAACAAAATTAAGAAACTCAAAAAAATTATGTGTTCAGTAGAAACCAACACATGGTGTCCTGGTAATCAGGACCTGTTTCACCCAATTCTGGTGTTAGTTTTTGGAAAAATGAGTTGGTAATGTGTTTGTTCAACATTTTTAAATCTTGTTTTTTATCTTTGTTCATGATCAGGAATCCTGTTTCGCAAATTGTGAGAAAAGAACATGACAAAGGATCCTGTTTCACAAATTTGCGGAAAAAAGAACACATAAAAAGCTTATAAGACAGCCATTTTTTATCACTCCACAGTGAAGAAATGGTTCAGAATTTTGGTGTGAAAATTTCAGGGTTAGAAAGGGCTTGACCCACAGATGTGCCTTTTGCTGGTTTTGTGAAAACATATTAATATAGTCCGCAGTTATATGGCTTTGAAATTTTGCTTCATTTCCCATAGGACAACATTGTAATGTGAGGTGTGCTTTGTCATTCCACAGTGCAAAACGGTTTGGAATTTTGATCTGAAATTTTCAGGGTAGAAAAGGTTTGCCTCATAGATGTGACTTTTGCTGGTTTGGTGAAAAGATATTAATCTGGCCCACAGTTATGAGGATTTAAAAACTGCACTCTTACAGGCGTAACCCACCCCTTGTCCTCCAATTTGTCTAGGGATCCCGATGTTATGGGGGGGGGGCACAGATCAGAACACTCCCTTGCATTTTCTCATATAAACTGGAAAAACAGGGTGGCCTTACCTGCTGGTGTCTTTTATTTTCAAGCAGGCCTCCCATACCTGAATAGCTTTCTTCTACTACAGATGGCAATAGACTTCAGGTGGCATCTTCTAGAGGGTGGCATTTTCTGTTGTCTTGAATAAAGGGAGGGCATTTTTCTGCAAAAGAGAACACATACTGCGAGCAGTCAGGTTCAATTAATTATTTCTTAATTCCTCAATCTAAATAATCGGTTGCCACAACCATCATTACAGGAATGATAACATTTTATTTTTTGGATGGTGTAAAAATGATTGTGTCCAAAAGAAATTATTTTTCCAATTAACTAGGAGCAGCTCCATGGGGCTGAGATGACTGCACAGAGTACTAACATCTCTTCCAGGTACATCAAATTGGCACAGCAGCTAAGACTTTTACCAGCCTAGCTCTTAGACCAATCTGACTCCACTTGTGTTTCTTTTCCCTTGGGCAGAGATCACACTCAGACAGAAACAGTTCATTCCTTTATGACAAACCCTTTTTTTCACACTTCAAACTTCCTAACAGGGGAGTGCCTTACTCCTCCCATGACACCTGAGCCAGAGACATGGCCTCGGGGTGACTGCAGCCTAAGCCTCCCACTGCTGCTCCCATTCAATTACCCTTCACGGATGTTCTGAGCCAAAATGGTGCCCACAACTTTCTTTTTTTTTTTTACATTTCTCTTTATTCACCTTACTCGCTCCATCCTCCACTCTTTCAGACCCCTCAGCCTTCACATTGCCCCCCTCATCACCCCAGGAATCTGCTCCCCTAGAGTGACCCCCTGCTCAGAAAATTTCTAGGTAGGTGTCCCAGTTTTTTGAGCTAGTGTAATGGTCTCCTCATTTCCTGTGTAAGCCCCACCCCGTGGGGTGGGCTTACTAGGCCTTGGGTTGCATCTCCCCCACTTTGTGGTGTGCCTCATGTCTAGTAAGTGCTTTCAGGCCATTCTACCACACTGCCACCAGGGGGCAGTGTTTTGGCTGGTATTTTAAGCCCTAGTCCCCCGGGTGCAGGAGGGTGGGCACACCCCTTACCTTCCCCTGAACAATGGTGGAGTGGGTGGTTCAGAACGGAGTCTGCCCTGGTGACAGTTTGATGACATGGTCCAGTGCTGGAGGAGTCATCACCTAGGAGTGACGGGCTCCATTTTCCTGTTTTTCCTGTGCCCCTACCCCTGCAGTTACTGGCATGCTAGGAGAGCCAACTGGGATGCATGCGTTGAGATGCAACTCCTCCCAGGGCTCTTGGCTGAAGCTGCCCCTCCCACTGTGTGTCCCAACCTGCATCACCAGTCCCGAATTCACCCAGGAGATGGCAATAAAGCAGTGGGACAGACGCACCTCCCTTCCTCCCCAGAGAGGGAGAGCCACCACTGGGCACTCAATCCCTCTCTCCCCCTGCCAAGCCCCGGCGGCCCAAGTCCGTCACCGAACCTGGGTCGCCGGTATGGCATGAGGTGTGGCTTCCAGTGCCTCAATCCTCAGTACCACCGGGCTGGCCCCCACAACTTTCTTTGCTCTCCGATCCCACACCAGGCTGCCCAAAGCATAGCGGCAGTGCAATTCCTTCCCAAATTCCTGTTTCCTAAGAGTCACAGTCCTTAACGGGTCTGAAACACCTGCCCCAGGCACAAGCACTGCAGGTCCCAGGGCCTGCCCCAAACATGGGCATGGTAGGCCCTATGGCAAATCCCAGGTCATACTCCCCTTGTCTTACACGGTTCACCCTGGTAGCATGCCACAAGAGTGCACCCACTGAAGCTGCCACCTCCAGCGACCCTGCTGCAGTTCTGCCACCACTATAGCAGCCCCAATGCCAGGCTATCCCCCTCCAAAATGGGGTACCGGGACTCTTGTGCTCAAGAGGGATTCCAGCACCTTTCAACCTTCTGCCTTCTGTTCTTTGCCTTCCCCTCCACACACAGATTATGAAAATTCTCCCCGGCCCCACACAGCCACAAAGATCCTGCCAACCTGCCTTGGAGACCAAACACCCCCATGTCTCACTGATGCAGCCCTTTGCCAATGACTGGGCTGAGTAGGGGAACCCCCCTCAGGATATTGTCCCTACTCACAGCCACCGACTTCTCATCTCCCTCCTGCCCCGGGGGACTAGGGCCTAAAATACCAGCCAAAACACTGCCTCCTGGTGGCAGTGTGGTGGAATGGCCTGAAAGCACTTACTAGACATGGGGCACACCACAAAGTGGGGGAGATGCAACCCAAGGCCTAGTAAGCCCACCCCACGGGGTGGGGCTTACACAGGAAATAAGGAGACCATTACACTAGCTCAAAAAATAAGGAAATTCTTTGCAAAAAACTTCATTAATGAACTAGTTAGGGTTGGTTAAAGTGACAAAAGTAGGGAAATGTGGGGTTAGGGTTTCCAACTGTAACACCCCACCCCAACCCTGTAGGCAGCAACAGGGGTGGCGTGTGCCTTGGGGTTCTCAACCCTAACACTCACCCCATTCTCATATACTGCACCCATCTCTGCTTATTTACTCATGGAATGGGATGAGCGTTAGGGTTGAGAACCCCAAGGTACTCTCCAACCCTAACAAGTGCATTCATTTTTAGGGTACGGATCTCATAACAGTATCCTTATTAGCTACGGGATCGACTCCCTGGTCTCACCTTTTGGTGTTGTATTTATAGCTTCTGCTTCCTGAGGGTGAGTCCCTCTTCATGGGGGTCTCTTCAGACATGTAGATCAACTTGATTACACCTCCTGAAGTAATCCTCTCTTCATTTGCCTGCAAGTCACCTGGTCTCTCTCTGTTCCACATCCCCTTAGTTTCCATTCAAGGATAGATTCCCACAATGTTCAGGTTGGAGGATCTCTGTTCAGCATATGTACTTGCCTTGATGGTGAGGTTCTTCTTCATGAGGTGAAAGGGCCTCTTTAGCCTCATCTGAACACTTAGCAGTGCCTCATTGAATTATCTCATAAGAGGGATGGAGTGAGAGTCTATCCTCTAAAAATATTCCCCCTTTATCGAATGTCTAGATTGCAGCATTCAAGCTGTCAATACTATTGATTCTTGTGTGTTGGGATGGCAACTTTGGACTTGGCTATCCAGTGGTTTCCTCCTCAAGGGTTTTTTCCACTCCTCTGTGCCAAGGTTGATAATATTAGTTTTCTGCTCAGAGTTTGAGCTGGATGGTGGTTGTTCTTCTTTGTTTTTAGTTTTCTTTTATCCTGGCTACGTCTCTCCTTTCCTTAGGAAAGATGTGTTATGTCTGTCATTGTTGTTCTTTTGTGTCTTCTTACTTAAAGAGCACTTTTGGGTATTTTTATCTAAGGGAATGTCATTCTTGAGACACCTCAAGGGGTTGGATCAATTTCTTGAGGGTTCTTGTATCTTTACAGCACCCCAATAGGGTGGTAGTCCCTATAGCATGGACAGAGAGAGAGGAAGCCAAAGTAGAAATAAGTTCTACAAGCAGCCACATACTGTACTACTAGCAACTACCTGAGTTCTAGTTGTTTAGTCCTAACCATTCTGACATAAGGATCCTGATGAATGTTTAAATTGTAGGGTTTTACTTGTGGTTCAGAGGAACAGTGGATAACAATCACCTTGCCACTCTCCAGGTGGTACTTTAATCGTGTATGCTGAAGTGGCCCTTGGACACATGGGTGTTTATTGCCATCATCCTTTTCTCCTCCTCCTCCTCCTCTGGTGGTGCTACTTTCTAGTTTGGGTTGGGTCTTCTTCCCTATGGAGCGTTTGAACTTGAAAATGTCATCCCTGTGACACGTTGAAGTGTTGGAACTCTTTCTTGAGGGTTCCTGCATCTTTTGGGCACTGGGGATAGCTAGAAGGGGGAGGAAAAGTTGTGTTTCTGTACCTGGCTCTGGTGGGGCAAGGGAGCAGAGTGGGCAGATTAGGGTAGTGAGGATAATGAGGTGCCCTGGAGTGAAATTGGTCCAGGAAAGGGGTGTCCCCTGTCTCGTTCCCATACTCAAGGGCTCCACATTGTGAGGGCAGGTAACCCACTCTACATCAGCATCCTATCCTGTTTGGACAGTGTTATGTAATGCCAGTTCGATCAAAAACAAGACAGCTATTATAGCTGATCTTGTCAGGTCAACCGACCTGGCTTGTATCACTGAGATGTGGCTGGACGATAATGCTGGCCCAATACTGGAATCAGCTGTTCCAGCCAGGTACTCGGTGATACATCGCCCGAGACTGGATCATAGGGGTGGTGGGGAAGGGGGTAGCCATTTGTTTTAATTTGGACCAGAGCCCTGTAGACATCCTTGTGGGAACAACCAGGACCTTTGAGTGTATCGTAGGTGCAGGTGCAGGTGCAGGCTGCAAGATACTTCTCATTTACCGACCACCCGGTAATGAGAAGAAATTTCTGCAGGACGTAGCAGACTTCATCATCGACCAGGTATTCGAGTCCCCTAGATAGATAATTCTGGGGGATTTCAATACCTGAATCAATGATGAACTCTTGCCCTTTGGCCATAAATTCCTCCAACTGATGAATTTGTTGGGCCTGTCACAGGTAGTTACCACTGCTACCCATTATCAAAGACACTCATTGGATCTGGTCTTCCTTCTAGGAATGGAGATCTCTGATCTGGTGGTGGAACTGGTGGGGTGGTTGGACCATCACATTATAAGGTTCAGCTTCAAGCCCCCCCCCCCTTCAAATGGACCTGCCCCTATGGAGATAGTCCAGCACTGCCCTTTAAGGAGTTTGACCCAGGTTGGTCTACTGGTGACACTATGCCTATTAGGTTTGTCAAGGGTAAGCGGAGAGCCAGGGGAGCTGGTACTTGCCTATAATGAGGCAATGACTCATGCCCTCAACTCTCTGGCTCCTGTCCATGTTCACCCCTCACTCTTTGCCCTAGGTCCCCCTGGTTTGATGCGACCCTGAAGGTGACGAGGTTTAGGGGCTGAAGGTTGGAGCAACATTGGCAGAAATCTGGCCTGATTGATGACAGGCATTTATTGATGGCTCACTCTAAGGACTATCAATCTGCAATCTCTTGTAAGAAGGCAGAATTTCTGTTGAAAGAGATTGCTGCAGTGAGCAACCGATCTGCTCAGCTCTTCCGTACTGTGGACAGGTTGTACAATCCAACCTGTCTTCAGCCTCGGAGAGCATTTTTGTAAGCAAAGTGTAATGAGTTTCCATGGTTATTCACCGATTGTCACAGTCAAATCAGAGATCCGCTTAATGCCCTCAAATGGGCATGATGGTGGTTGGCACAGGGTCGCAGGCCCTCAGCCTGTCTCGACCAACTTTGGCCAGCTGGTGCTCGAGGACATCATGCAGATCATTTAGAGTCTGTGCCTAACCTTCTGTAGCTTGGACCCAGGTCCAATGTGCCTCCTCATAGGGTGCATTGAGGTTATTGGCCCGGTACTCGCTGAGGTTGTCTGATGTTCACTGAATTCAGGAGTATTTCCTGATCCTCTGAAAAAGGCAGTTGTAACACCTCTTTTGAAGTAAGCTGCCTCTGACCTAGACTGCTTAGCTAGCTACAGACCCAACTCTAACCTGCCCTTCATGGGCAAGGTTATTGAGAAGGTGCAGTTCGATGACCACCTGACATCTCACAACATCTACGATTCTCTCTCCAGTCCAGATTTAGGAAGATGCACAGTCTCGAGACTGCTCTGGTTCAGGTACTAAATGATCCCCTGACAGTGAGGAATCGGGGAAGGCATTCCATTCATGTTCTCCCTGACGTCTCCACAGCATTTGATGCTGTAGACCATTGGGTTCTGCTGGAGTGCCCGTGGATACTCTGTGGACTGTCTGGTACCGTCCTCAGATGGTTTAGATCATTCCTCACTGGCAGGACTCAGACAGTGGTATCAGGAATATATTCCTCTGCCCCTCTCCCTCTGCCATATGGGGTTCTGCAAGGCTCTGTGCTGTTTCCCCATGTTGTTTGCAGTGTACATGCTGCCATTGGAAGACATCATCAGGTGGTATGGGCTTTGTTTTCACTGCTATGCAGATGACACCCAGCTCCACATGTCCTTTGTGCCCGAACAGGATGATGCGATCTCAATCTTTAACAGCTGCCTCACCAAGATCCAGGACTGGATGAGTACCAACTGGCTAAGATTAAATTGGGACAAAACTGAAGTGCTGGTAGTGGACCTAAGTCACCAAGGTGGAGGATTGTCAGCTGGTTTGCCTTCCAGACTCTGGCTAGGGGGGACCCAGCTGTTCATCTCTGATCAGGTGCAGAATCTGGGCTTGGTGTTTGACAGCAGACTGACACTAAAATCTCAGATGTCGGCTGTTGTTAAGACCTCTTTTTACCATTTTAGGAATATTACTTGGATTAAGCACCTGGTCCCACCTGGTGACCTTCCGGCATTGGTCCACGCCTTCATGACTTCGCACCTTGACTGCTGTAATGCCCTTTACCTAGCGCTACCAGGGGTTGATATTCACCATTTGCAGCTAGTACAGAACACGGTGGCCAGACTGTTGACTGGCTTACCAAAATCTAGCCATGTCATGCCTGTGTTCAGAGAGCTACACTGGCTGCCTGTATATTGGCAAATCACCTTCAAGGTTGGATTACTGACCTATAAAGCCTTACACGGGCAGGGACTGTGCTACCTTCAAAATCTCATTTGCCCCTACTGCCACTCTTCCTTACTTCGCTCTGACAACAAAGGATTGTTAGAGATTCCCAGGGTCCAATTGAAGACCTCTGGGGCTTGCTCTTTTGCTTATGCAGCCCCGACCCAGTGGAATTCTCTACCTCATCTGATGAGAGAGTGTCCAACCACTGAGAGCTTCAAATCAACTGTAAAAACGTATTTATTTGCTATGGTTTTCCCTGAAACTATTATTGTTTAGTGCTCTGTCATACATATTTTATTGGTCTGTTGTATTTATTACAAATTTTTATTGTTTTATGGATTTTATCATTTGTATTCTGTACAGCGCTATGATCTTATGGAACATCACTTTAGAACTATATATTACTTACTTAATTTTTTCTTTCCATATTCCTTTTGTATTGGGCAGACTGGATGGGTCTTGCGGTCCTTATCTGCCATCAACTTCTATGTTTCTATGTACTCCATGTCCACGATGGGTTGGGCTCCCATTTGCCTATCTCCAATCCCCCATCCACTCTCCAGCATCTTTCTTGGCTTTCCTGTTGGCTTAGTACCATTACAGATCCCCCCCCAGGATGGGGTCAGAGGAGGGAGAGCTGTCCTCCCTCCCAGTATTCACCAACAGGTTCCCCAGTGATGTGGCAAGTGGAGACGCAGTGCACGGGTGTCATACGTTCCTGCAATGCCTTCCTTTTTCCTCCTGTTTTTTCCACATCTCTCACACAGCTGGAGCATACTGGGGCAGGGTATGCACATGCAGGCAAGCACACGTCCTAGGACTGTGGCTTCCTCTCCCACCCCTGACTTCTTTTTGCCTCCCAGAGCTCCCACGGGCTACCACCAAGCCTCCACCTGATTTTAACCAAAAGCCAAGATAGCCAATCATACTGATCCTGGAGAGGAGAGCTGAAAGGTGGCAGCTCAATCCTATCCCTGCGCTCTCCCCTGGCAGACCCCCCTGCAACCTGTGCTTGTTCCCAAACACAGGTTGCTGGTGTGACATGAGGTAAGGTGTTCAGTGCCTTGGCCTTCCATGTCACAAGACCAGCTTGGGTTCCTGCTTCTTTACGGCACTCCGACAGGGTGGCAGTTCCTATAACGGGGCAGAGAGGGTATAAGCCAAAATACAAAGAAGTAACACAAGCATTTACATACTGCTTTCCTTAGTCCGTCTTGTTCAATCCTAACCATTCATGTGTAAGGAACCTGATGACCCTTTGAACGTATTATTGCTCAGTGCTGCTATTAGTACTGAATGATAATAAGGCTGTAAATTATTGTTCTTTATACAGTTATAAACATTCACTATGTATTATATGTACCTAATGTCGAATTCAGCCTCCCTACTGGCTAATGAATCTCATTCTCTATTACATGCAGGGCTCGCATTAGCACTATTAATGTGGGTGTCACTTTGATACTCTTTTTCAAATGCGCTGGGTCAGCACAGAAAACCTAAATGTCAGAAATTTCTTGGAATGTCTTTGTGCTATAGTACCAACACATTTTTGCTAGTGATACAGTGGCAAAGAAACATTTTATACAAGGTCAGAGCTGAAACACTTATTAATATCATTCATAAATGGTTACAATCACTTGTTCAGTCTTCCATGTAATCTCATTCTGTATTACATTATGTGTTACAAAAATCCATAGATGCTAGAAATATTACCTCCCTACATGACTTCTTTTACAACAACTTGCTTTTCAACTACAGCTGAAAAAAAAAACATGAGAGCTAGCAACTTAGAAAGCAAATTAAAAATTATGAGTCTGCTGTACTGTACTCACATTAGTCCTTCCCTAAACAAACAGTTGGTGTGCCTTTTTGCAAACTAGTGCAGCCATTTCAATTACCTCTATATTGTTCCAGAATACATACCATTTATAAATTTTGAATACACATTACACAATGACATATATAATATCAGTCTCACTATACAAGCATTGCATGTAACACAATTAAACTTTTTTTTTTCTTATTGTACTATTTTGGTCTGTTTCTTTATGTCATACTCCCATCTGTTCCTGAACACCACTCAGCCCTGACACACCTACCAGTGGCCCCTGGCCTCTTCTAACTCCACAGTTTGTCCCTCTGTGCTATAGTGGTAGAAACAGGTGGTTCCACTGGGGAGACTCCCCAGGTGGCAGTGCTGAAGCACAGACTATCTTCTTGCTCCCAGAAGAGGAAGGGTGTACTTCTCTGACCACTGCCCCTGCAACTCATGCTTGTTCTTGAACTCAAGTTGCCAATTTCAAAGCTGCTGCTGTGGTGAGGCCTAGGCCAATCTGATTTTCTTCTTCATGAATAAAAATAGTATTTTTTCTTACCTTGACCAGCAGTGTCAACTCCTGCATCCTGTTATGGCAGCTTTTCTCCCTGCTGCAGAAGGAGCCATTCAAGCAGTGGCTTCTTATGCCAGCACAAGTCATTGGCAGCTCATCGGTGCAGCGGTAGTGCCACCACTTGTGATGCTGTCGAACAGAATTTGGGAACATGCTGGGTTCGATGGGGACCAGCCAGGGGAGGAGGATCAAGCATTTCAGGGGATGCTTTCCTCCTCCAGGGTGGGTGTGATGCCATTCTCACTGCAATACTGCCACCTGGGTGACAACAAGTGGCAGTGCAGTTGAGGATGCTGTTGGAGGGCTATACATAGGCTGGTATACAGCCCCGACAGTGACATGTCGATGGCTACCGACACTACAGTGACAACAGCGGCAGGTCACTGTAGTGTCGGAGCTGAACCCCGGCACTGTTTTCTGGGGTCTTGCACCCTCCCCTAATCAGCTCCGACCTGAGTTGGTTATTTTAATGGGGAGGTGCGGGAGGCAGAGCCTCTCTTTGGGGGGTCTAGTGAAGTCCCCAAAGAAAATATGGTAGGCAGTGACCACCTTTATGCCGACTGCAAATGCAGTTGATATAAAGGTTTCACTGTAATGTCAGTCAACAAAATTTTTGTCAACCTGGCATCATAGACCCGACAGGCTGAGGTCTGGAGTGGCAGCATACAGTAGCATGCATACACTCCTTGGACCTCCCATACATGCCTGCATTACATGGTAGAGGGAGCAACAAAGAAAACCCCCACTGCTGATGTCAACGATGATCCCAGTGGACCTAACACAGACCACGCCTGGAATCCCTAAGCGTGTGACTGACGAGGATGACAATGAGGTAGGAGGTGGCCTCAGCCCCTTGAGAGTAATTCTGGGCCCCATGGAAGGTTTAAACTCTGGAGCCCCTACCATATCACAGTCCCTTCCCACCCTTTTTATATGCATGAGTGTCCTTGCATCCCTGAAGTATATATAAGGCTACCAAATTTCTGGGAGGCTCAACCAGGACACATGAAGGCCATGGATCTGGAGGCCACTAGGCCCCCAGAAGCTGTCGGTGCTTAGGTGCTCTGTGGTGAGTGTGGGGACTTATTGAAGCTAAAACACACTTTTATTACATCTTCCCTACCACTGACTCCAAGGAAAAACTAATATGTTTCCCTGGATTCAGGGGTGTGGGAGACTTGGACCTGTAGCAGACTTCACAAGTGGGCCAAAGCAGCTGTGTCATCATCACACACATTGTGCTGGACCTGTAGCAGCCTCCCTCTTTCAACTAGCACCAATGCCACCCTCCTTCCCCATGCTAGCAAAAAATACCTCCCATCCCCCCAGTGCACTTAGCACCCCTACCCACCCGCATACCCCCAGCATCCACCTTTTTTAGTATTATCCAGTGGTGGACAAGAGACACAACCATCCCTCTATCTTGGCCAGCCACTGTCAAGTAAAGAAAAAAAAAACTGCAAAATGAGTCCTGAAATCATTCAGGACTTAATGTTTGCTTTTTTTTTTTCATTTTCTCATAACTTGGCAATTTTTGCCCATTTTTTTAACCCAAATTTTTAGAATGACCAAATTGCCTGTTAACCACCCTCCCCCAACTGCATAAGTGGTACCTTGTAAATGTGAGATGACGTATTTTTTTTTTTTAGGGGGGCATTTTTAAAATTGAAAACCAAAAACTGTTTTGAGTTTGTATAAAAGTCAGATGTAGGAAATTAATGTGCTTGGCTGCCAAACTGGTTGCAACATAAACCCTGTATGTTTGAGCATGAACAGCCAATCCCATTTACTCCTTTTGGGCAACAACAGTCATTCACATACTGTATGTCTGCAGCATTTTTGCAACCCATTTTATAAACTAGTTTTCAAACTAATCCACGCTGTCATAGTCATCTTGCACAGGTCACAAACTCTTCTCTGGTGGCTCGCTCCGTAAACCAAATGCATGCCCCTACATCCAGTTTTAATTTCATTTCAATCCCTACCTAGTAACAGAGGATAACTGCAGATGGGTAAAAATCAAGAAACTCAACTATCCAATCAGATTAACAGTATATCAGTAACAACTTTTTCTCCAGCTTCAAACTATCTCTATAGTCTTAGCAATATTAACAAATCTACTGTATTTTAATACCATGCTCTTTCCACAGCACCCTAGAAAAAAAACTATTATAAACTACAACAGGCCATTAAGGATCTGTTTTCAAAATGTTAAAAGTTTTTATGTAATTCTGCAACATATTAATTGTGAATTGCAGTGTATTATGACTGTAAGAAAGCTTTCCTGGCCTTATTAAGAGCAACATTGCGTACAAGCTCGCCAAAATCAGTGGATCTTGCAAGGCTACATTCTATTGCTAAAGTGGCCAATAGGGCTGTGCGAATACCTTTTTCCGAACATTCAGCTGGATATTCGTTATTCAGTACTGAAATATTCAGTATTCGTTATTCGGTTCAGCTGTGAAATTACACTGAAGGGAAAAAAAGCACTTTTTCTCCTCCCAGGAGGCTAGGGCTAGTCTCCTGGCCACATGTCCTCCACCACTGAAATATTCCGATGTATCCCACCCACCTCCCCCAGTATCCCATGTCCCAGGTCCCACAATATTTTGCATTTTGAAACTGACGGCACCTTGCACACTGCCAAGAGCTGACACTGTCACTGACCGGTAGCTCAGAAAAAGTATTTCAAAAAGCTGAAAAGGGTCATTTTACAGATTGCCTGCAATGTCATGGAAATGCTTCCTCTGATTGAGCCATGCTGGACTATATTATTTATTTATTTATTTGGAAAGATTTCATCAGGAAAGACAAAATGAGCTATAAACAGCTAGTTTCCAGAAGCATCCTGGGGGGAGGGATTACATAAAGGGCGGAGAAGTAAAGAAACACATATCCAGGCCATTACAATATGTATAGGCTAAAAATACAGGTAATTACACACAGTTTACAAATGTACATAAAGTGTACCCCATAGTATAAGGCAAAAACTATCCCAGACAGTTGTTGTGCAAACAACTTGTATAGGTATAACATACAGGACAGACAACACCATGAGCAAAACAAGTAGATGTGACAAGAAGGGCAAGGTGTGGACACCAGTAGGGATACACCTGAAAGTGCTAGGAGGGGGGAACTACATACAGGGTTGAATAAGTGCATAGGTTGCCTATATGAAGGCCTAGTAGCAGGGAGGTTAGGGACGGGACAAGAACAAATGTCCTTCGGGATGCTGTTAACCCCACTAAGGTGTTTATATTATATATATATATATATATATATATATATATATATATATATATATATATATATATATATATTATATAATATGTAAGAAGTCACACCCCCAATTCAAGATCCCATACTAGGAATGAAACACAGTGTAACCCATTCAGTGCCTCACTTTTCAAACTCATTACTGACTTCCAGTTGAGACTAGAACAGTGACTCAGTGACTGGAGGATCCTGATTTACATCAGACAGTGTTTAATTTCTCTGACCATGTTTAGAGTATTGAGCAGAAGCAAAATGTTTAGCAAAGGATGGTAGCAATATAACATATCTCTTGTAAGAGCCGCTTGCTCCAGCTCCATTTCACCAAGTGCTGTAAAAAGAAAAGAATGCACCTGGAGTGGAGTGAGGCAATACAGAGGCACAATCACAAGGAAGGGGGAAGGACAGGAGGAGGGCAGCCTTAAGCCAATCAGACTGTCTAGTGTCACTACTGACACTCCTCCTGCCCTCCCCTCTTCCTTGTAATTGTGCTTTGGTATATGACATATGTGATGTGCTTGTGCTCGGCAGGGAAGGGGGGTTAACTGGCTAGCCATATTTCACTTTTGCTATATCCCCATTCAAGGATCCCAGCAAGAGAATAATGTAAATTTGTATTTTTTAAGGGGGAGGATGTGGCCATGTGAGGAGTGTGTCTTTGGTAGGGGAAGTAGGGGAGCATTTCAAAGATACTGTTGGCTCTTGGCAGTGTGCCAGAAGCCAGCAATTTGAAAATATAACATGTTGTGTTATTTGGGACTTGGCATAAGGGTAGAATACATCTAAAAATTGCAAAGGTGGAGGAAGGGTGGCCCCGAATATGAATACTCACAAATAGTAGACTATTTGTTATTCGGTTCTGAATATTCGGAAATCCCACTATTCGTGGTATTTGGAGAATAATATTTGGTCCATGCACAGCCCTAATGGCCAAAGACTTAAACAAGTCTTGTCCCATTGTTGACCTTTGAAGGTTTTTATGTACTTATACTTGCTGAAAGAACGTTCAGCATCAGTCACAGAGATAGGCATTGTACTGAAAATTTTAAGAATGGTACATTAACTGGGGAAAGTATTTTCTAACTTCAAGGAGCAAATCTTATTAAGCAAATCTAGTGGCTTAAGATTTTCAGCTGTTTAAATACTGGATCTGTATATAGATTTCAGAAGCAGAATTTCCTCATATAATTCCTCTTCACTCTTCATCACTCTTGTATTCTTCAGTAAGTTGACTGAGTACACTTCTCTTCTGAATGAAGTCTCCTCTTCTGTCTCCCCATCATCTCCAGAGGGCAGGATTAAATCATTAGTTTCATCAGAAAAGCAAGCTTGTTTCCATTTCCTTTATTTCTTGAATTCAGCTTCCAACTCTCCTGCACCAACAAGATCATCAATAATTTCTATTTCTTCGTCGAGAGTTGTTTCGCGTGCCTGTACGACTTGATGATTGCAGTTATCAATCAGAACTAGAACTTAGACCCATATTGCAGACATCATGATTAAATCAAAAGTAGAGACATATTTAGCAATGGTGTTCAACTCCAATTTGTCTTCTGGGCTCATGTTCAGAGTTTTAACCTTCTATAGCGCAGTCACAATACTTAAAACATAAAGTTATTGTTTGTAAGATTGACACTGTCCACCCTTTCACTCCATCATGTTTGGGATAAAGAATGCAACGATGCTCCAGTGCATTCTAGTAAAATCTTCCACCTTGCTGGACTGGAGCTGAAGAAATTAAACAGTTTCTGTAAAATACCGAAAAAGGTGACCGCCTGTATGCAACATTCTGCAACAAGATCCCCATCAAGTTTAAGTTGTGACTTCCACACAAAGTGAAAAGTGCTAAAGGATTCTGCTTTAAGATGTGAGCTTTAACACTTATAAACTCCTGCCATATTGGCACCACTGTCATAGGTTTGACCTAGTCAATCTTCAAGTGGTATGTTGTGATCACTTAGAGTCTTTATTATTAAGTTTGTCAAAGCTTCTCCAGTTTTTTCCAGGAAATTGACAAATCTCAGAAATCTCTCCTTAATGACAAAGCATGCATGTTAAAGGAATATGCAAGACAATTTGTATGTTGTGCTGGGATATCGTCACTCTTCGGGTGGTTGGGCACAAGGCTGCAGGCCAAGTGCATCCAGAACCTGAGAAGTGATGTTATCCCAGCACGACACACACCCTGGAGTGCATTATTCCTGTTATACAATGGCTCATTTACATATAAATAAAAAAAATATATAAAAATAGTGTTTTAAAATGTTTCTTTTTGTAATTTTTCACTGTGGAAATATAGTGGTTTAAAAAATAGTTTCTTACAGCTTTTATCCAGTAGGTGAAGCTGTATGTGTGGTTTAATGATGTTGCTCCCCCGCGTCTCAGTCTGGTCAGTTCAGTCACACTCGCTCAAATGTTTGGGTCTTGTACTTTTCGGGAAGGAAAAAGTTTGTGCAGGAGAATGATCTGCTGGCTTCTGAAGCACCATTCGCATTCAGTAGCCTATTGAGCACAAGTCATTGTGTGATAGCCACGATCAGAGGATGTGTGCAGATTGGGAAGGTACGGTTTATTTTGAGTTCTTTGATAGGTTGTTTTTTTTATTATTATTATTTTGAAAACTTCTGCTTTTATTGACATTCCTGTAAGAAGACAGGAGTGGGGTAGGGTAAAGTTGGCTGCCGAGCAATGCACAGTGAACAGCGAGTGAGAAAAGCAAGCCACGTGCTGACTGTTCAAAGATGTGGTTGCTCATTGACTCACTGTGTGATCTCAGTCCATGAACCCAGTCATAATGATGGGTTTCACTTACATGTTTTTTAAATAATAAAACCAAAGTTTGGGGTTTGGGGGGAATGTGTGAGGGTTCTGGCTTTAATTTTCTCTGGTTTCTGTGTGGTGGGAGGAAAGCATTTACCATGGCCTGAAGCCAATCAGTAAGGGGAGCGTAGTAAGGGGAGCGTAGCATGCACTCACGGTCCGTTTGCAGTCAACTCCTTACAGTAGTGTAAGCTGCCAGTTTAAAATCCGGCTTTACTTAGAAGTGATTTTTTTTGGGGGGGGGGATTTCTTTTCTAAATGAGGTGTTGAAATGCAACTGTTCATATGAGGAGCTGTGTACTGTGAGGAATGAGTGCACCACAGCTTTTACTTCAGTTTGGAGCGAGACTCGGGCAGTTGTGAAGGTGATCACAGGAACAGCTGTGGACTGATTTTTTTTTTCTTTTAACATGTCAAGTGGTCATAACTGTACTGGGACTAGATCTGTGATGTTATGCCAGGATAACAGCATCGGTCAAGTCCCAGACTGGCCAATCAGAGCCCTAGATTCTTTCTTGCCATTGAATAATTTTTTTTAACATAGTGAAGAATGAATGTTACTTGTTCTATGTGGGAACTGTCAGGAGTTTCATCTACCACACTGTAGTACTTTGCAGTTTCCCTTCCCTTTAGTTCTGCATCAATAACTCATTCTGGGTCTCATGAGACAGATAGTGAACTTGCAGTCACTTTCCTTTCATTTGGGATATCTAGGCTTTATTAACATGATCAACACCAGTATGGGATCCCCTCTTGTAAAGGAGTTTGATTACTCCCAAACAATTTCCATTGTTTCTTTCTCTAATATACTCTGAGTCCCCTTGAAATGAAAGACCTCTTTCTCCAAGGGTTAACACAACATCAATGTTATGCATTAATACTTGGCGCCACCAGTCTGCCTCATCGTGAATTTGTATCATTACTATGGTATCTATGCCACCCTCTCCTTGCAATGCACATTGTGCATCTCGCCACTGAAGGTAACATTTTTTTGTGATGCATGCTATGCTTGTGTTTTGGCACTTGAACATGCAACTTTTTCCAAGCCATGATTTTTACCAATTGCTAACTGACTTTCATGGCCAGAGCTCAACTGAGTGACAGAGGCAGATAAGAAAACAAGTGGAACACAAATCAATAAAGTGACTTTTTTTCACTACAAATTAAACACTTTCACCACTCCGTTTCACCACTGGGCCACTTTTATTGAAATGCGCTGAATGGAAAGTTGCTAGGTTTGGCTCAATTCTTATAATCAACTACACCAGCTTTTAGTACAAGCTCATTTTCATGCTTTGCGGGAAAGTCCCTTAAATCAGCTACATCAAAGTGGCTCTAACTTTGTTCTTGTAATGAAGCTCTGTCATTATGTGTGGAGAAAGAGACTAAGCTAACCTTAGAAACCTCACTTTTTGAAGTGCCTTCACCTTCAGGGCCAGTTTCTGGCTGATGATTATCTGATAGCAATGGCTGCTTCACAAAACCAGTAACAAATAATGCCTGATGACCAATTCTTTCTTTAATGAGTCTCTTTTCTCTTTCAATGCATTTCTGGTAGCTAGATTTATGTTAATAAGAATCCATTTTTTGTTTTCCAACTAGTAAATACCTTGAGTCATATAAAGATGCTGCTGTTAATGTTATGTCTGTCCAGATTCCAGAACGATGTCTTCCCACAGGAAAGTTGCAATAAGTCACTTGTTACTATGCCCAAGCTAAGTGACAGAGGCTTCCAGGCCACCTGGCTGAGTCTCCCTGTCTGCCGTCAGTCGACCAGCAGCAGATCTGACACTCGCCCAGAAACCAACCACTTTTGTCAATGGTACAACAGTCTCTTTCTTACAATTTCAGTGTTAATTCCATCTGGCCCATATTTTGTACTATAATTCAGCTTATTCAAATATTTCAAAATAGATTTAGTCATAACCGTTCTCACTAAAATAGAATTTAGAGTAATTATGCCAGGTATATCCCTGTACATATCTTCATTGCTAATGAATCATTGATGGCAATGACAAATCTATCTAATGAGACAACACTAGTTTTATAACTCCATAAAATGTGATGATGAGTGTGTGATGGCGGTCGCTTTTTATACTATGACTTGCTACATAGTTTATTATCGCACGACGTTTATATGTCACTGCAGCTCACCTAATGATATCACTCAGTCAGCCTCGTGCTCCACTACTCCATGACCACACCACTACACAATTTGGCAGGCACAGGAATTTGTTGTCACTCAGAATTCAGACTTACTAATCAACCTGCTAAGAGCATCCACTGAATGGAGGTCAACAACTCAACAAGTACAATTTAAACTGCCAACTTATGGGAGACGAACAAAACAATCCATTTGGCAAAAACTCCAGTCTTAAAATGATGTACATTGTTTAATTTTAAACCCTTATCTTGTCACCTGGTTGCCATTCCTCTGTCATTGCCCGCTTAGCACCCTATCACCTGAAGGTAGCTCTGCACCCCTGCAGCAGCACGCACAAACAGTTTGTCTGACCAACTGTTTGACAGGCAAGCTGCTTTCCTTTGGTGCTCAGCTCTTGCTTTCCAGCCTTGCCTGATTTGGTGCTACTGCTGGGGGCCCACTCAAGGGAGATAGGTATTTGCAGCCCTCTCTCTCGAGTCGACTCGCACTACACCTGAATGGAAAGACTCCATCCTTGCCTGAAGCTCATTGGTCACTGGAACTGGAACTCCAAGGTGTAGCCAGACAGTGCCCTTCTCAGTCTTCTCCACAACTCCACCACCACGTCATTCCTAAGGAAATGGTGGTCCCCAAGGTCTGCATCCTGTAGTGCTGTCTATAGTTCTGTGGGGGGGCAGAATTCATGGTGGTGTGTGGTGGAACAGTGGAACTTTTACATTAAACTGAGGTATCTGTGAAACTAACATGTGTACAGTATGCCAGGTGGCCAGAGCCCCTCTTGGCAATGGGCCCTTGGAATTATCCCCAGCTCCTCCACCCTCTCACAGGCCCTGGGTGGCCTTGCTACTCTTTCCCCCTGGTAGGTCTGATTCAAGGATGCATGGAGGCTAGATGCTGAAGGTGATCTGGGTATAGGCAAAGCCAGGCACCTTAAGGACCCTGCGGAGGAACGGAGGCAGTGATGCAGGGGAGCATAAACACAGAATAAAAAAAAGCCAGCATGAGTCCTACCAGTGGTGCTATATCTTCTGACATGTAAGGAGTGCCCCACTTTTCCAAAAAAGCTACTTGTCAATTTGCAACTGTTACCTTACAGTGCCAGAGAGTTGACAAGTTTTCTGATGCCTTAAATAGCTGGTGTGCCTTGGGGTGGCAAATGCAACAGTCTCAACAGACTCCTCTGCACTTCAGATATCCCTAGGTATTTTTCAATCAAAATTAATTCAAGGAAGGTGGTAGGTGGGTGGGTGAGTGAAAGGATTTGTAAGAAGCATAACAAAAAAAATCAAATTATATCATACTCTCTAGTCTTAATCTCTTTATTTCACTCTTTCCCTCTTGTCTATTCTGTTCTCCAAATGTGTGTCTCTCACATGCCACAAGCCAAATGTGTGAGATATCCAGTACCCAGAATTATGCCTGAAAAATCATGCCTTTCTTTTTTGCACTGAATTCTCATGAATAAGATATATTCAGGCAAGCACAAAAATTTCCAATTTAGACCATACTTTGTTCAAATATGAATACTGCAAGAATAATTTTTTTTGTACATGAAAAAGATTTCCCCCAGCCTAAATGCAAACACAGTTAGTATAGACATTCATTCACTCCATTATATATTTCCAGTGTTTTACAATGTCATTTTATAGAAATTACTTGTCATTTATTCATATCCTTGCTGCTGCCAAAAGCCATATTAGAGTAACTAGAAATGACGGGGAAGTACTTTGTTTATAGTACATTCCTTTGCTCAATATAATGCTGTTTCTTACACTGAGAGAAAGACTTTTAACTGGATGTTGCTGCCAAATACAGATGTGAAAAAGGGGGTGGACACCAAACAGTTTTCCTTACTTTGGTCCATTCAGGCCATTTCTGTTTTTTGACAGCAAGTGAATCACATGACTGCAAACCCTTCTGAAAAGAGGCAGGGGAGCCCATGAAGTGCATGATCCCAATCTAGGGAAGAATCTACCCCTGAACTCACACAAAAGTGGGAGGCTGCCAACAATTGATCTTGGATACATTTGCTGTGATCCCTCATCAAAGGGATTGTGATGGGGTGATCTCACCTATAAATACAAATACAGAAAATAAATAGAAACTCCACATTAAGATTAATTTACAGGAACCAAAGAGTATTGTAGAGTGAATAAAAATAGTTTTAACTGAGCTTTAAGAAACAAAAATAATTAGAAAAGATTGGTAAGATTTTCTTAGAGACACAAACACAGGACACACAAGATGACCCCTAGCTCCTCTATAAATGAAAATTGATAATACTCACAGAAGAGACCAAGAACTATGAATTTTCACAGAGAAGCTTCCATGGGAAAAGCCTGTAAAAGCAATAAAGACTTTGCGGTCATAACCTGCATCTTTTCTCTTGTTCACTTCTACATCTCCTGAAAGGTGAGGCAGGAGCATGATGGCATACGGAGTGTGTGCTGACTGTTGCCATGTGGGAGATGTAGAAGCAAGCAAGTGAAAAGATTCTGAGTAGACAGCAGGTTATGGGAAACTGTAAATATCCAAATCATGCAATTTTAATTATAGTAAGTTGGGAAATAAAGAACAGATGTTTGGTGTGTTTTTCATTGGCTTAGTTTTGTTTGTGAGTTATGAAGCAAGGTAGTGGGTAACAGTGAGCAACTGGCTCAAAGAAAAAAAAAGACTTCTGGGTTAAATTCAAAAATTTTGTCAGTGTAGTACACTGATATTTTAGGTTAAGAAGATACTAGGTACATGTACATTGTAATGTGGTTTATTTCAAATAGTATCATTAGCAACCTGCATCAGCCAATCAGATTGTAGCACTTTCATTACTCTTTTTATAACAGTACTCTAGAAACCATTTCTGAGATATTAGTGTAAAAAATAAGGTATTTTTCTCCCCCAGTAAGAAGGATAATCTTTGTTACATAGCAAATTTTTATCTTTAACATTTGGAAAGGATAATTTAATGAAGTATCGTCAGCAATGTAAAATGGCTTGGCTACAACAGGACACAAAGAGTAATAGTAAATGGAATCCACTCCAAAGAAAGGGGGATTACTAGCAGGGTACCACAGGGTACAGTACTGAGACTGGTCTTTTTTAATGTCTTTATAAGTGACATTGCAGAGGGACTGGATGGGAAAGTATGCCTCTTTGCAGACAAGACAAAGATTTGCAACAGGGTTGATACACAGGAGTGGGGGTGGAAAGCAAGAGAAGGGACTTGGCAAGGTTGGAGGAATGGTCAAAAGTATTGCAGCTTAGATTCAATTCAAAGAAGTGCAAAGTAATGCACCTGGAAAGCAAAAAACCAAGGGCGGGGGGAGGTACTAACAACAACAAAAATGGAAGGGAACCTGGGGGTAATCATATCAGATGACCTAAAGGTAAGCAAGCAATGTGAGAAGGCAGTAAGGAAGGCTGGGGGAAACTGGGATGTATTGGGAGAGGCATTACCGGTAGAAAACAGGAAGTTATTATCCCTCTGTACAGACAGCTGGTGAGACCCCATCTGGAGTATTATGTGCAGTTCTGGAGACCCCATCTCTGCAAGAACATTGACAGATTAAAGGCAATCAAGAGGAGGGCAACTAAAATGGTACAGGGTCTGCAACAGAAGCCATATGAAGAGAGACTAAAGGATCTTAATATGTATACCCTCGAGGAAAGGCGGGAGAGGGGGGACATGATAGAAACTTTCAAGTACCTGAGGAGAATCAACAAAGTCCAAGAGGGTAGCATCTTTCAGAAAAAGAGATGTGCAAGAACAAGGGGGCACAATTTGAAGATGGGGTGGATGGCTCAGGAGCAACGTGAGGAAGTATTTTTTCATGGAGAGGGTGGTGGACGCATGGAAGGGCCTTCCTGAGGAGGTTGTGGGGTAAAAAACAGTGGGAGAATTCAAGAATGCATGGGACAGACTTAAGCCAACTGTACTGGGGTGTAGAAAGAAGTAGGCTGTTGGTTAACTAGGATCTGCCCCTTCTCCAATAGGTAGGGAAATGGGCAGACTGGGTGGGTCAAGCGGTCCTTATCTGCCATCAAAGTCTATGTTTCTATGTTTCTATGACTCACTAAAAAGGAGCATAAGCAGTATAAAAAGCTTATACAAAGATTATTTAAGGTCACCTTAGTAGCAATAGCCATTTGGGTATAAAATGTTTTGCAATATAAATGCTACATATTTCAGTTTACAATCATGTAAATAGATGCAAGAGGTGTGTTAGAAATTATTTCTATTATCTTTACCTATAGGACACCAGCTTTGCTAAAGTGATCTGAAAACAACAAAATATCCACATATTATTAGTTTTTTGGGTGGCCAGATATACAGAATAAAAAGCCTTTATTTAATTTTCACCATTTGGGCAAGTGAATGCTGTTCTCTTTTTCCCTCTGTTGGAATGGCTTTATTTTGAAAAATGTTTGCTTTACTTTCCGAGGGTTGGGGTTCACATTCTAATGAAACAATCATGTTTCCAGTACTGTTATAGTCATAAGCCATTTGCAATAGTCATAATCCATTTGCAGTGCACAAACATTTCATCAGGAAATTGCAAAATTTGTCATTTTATGTTTAGTGACCACAATAGTTTTGTTGCTTTCATAATTTTTTCTTGTGAATCCTGTGGAAGATAATGGCTATACAGGCTGCAGCTTTCCTGTAAATCCTGTGGAAGATAATAACTATACTGTCTGCACCATCATGCTTCAGCTCTCACACTTCACCTATTTACGCCAATCTGGACAGACTGGATGGGTCAAACAGTCCTTCTGCCAACAAATTCTGTTTCTATGTTTCAGTCCCCTATGTAGCTGTGTGCCACCCTTTAATATGGGAATATCAGGAAAAATCCTCACTCCCAACTGTACAACTTTGTATGGCATGTGTATGCTATTAATATGCATCACAGGATAATTTTTTTTGAAAGACAGGGACCAGAATGGCACTGACTTTGCCTCTCCAGTGTCCGCTAAAAAGCAACAGTGTTTGTTAGTCTCCAAAAAAATGTCATCCTTTAGTTTTTGAGCAAAAATCTATTCTGATAGCCGTAGAGTTATCCTCCATGTATTTTTAATTTTCTCAGAGATTTTTTTAAAGCTACTACAACTCATTTTGTAATTAATGGCTCAAGTAAATATGGCTGCCACTCACAATTTTAAAAAATCTCTTTTGTTGAAGTTACCTGTTAAACATATATAGTAGGTTCATACTGTGGATGAATTAGATGGTGTTAGCACCTACAGTAGCAGTCACAGACACTGCCAGCCATTTCCTGAAATTTCTGTGATATTTCCTGGAAATATATCCTGCTTTCTGCATTTCCACAGTAGGGGCAGTGGAGAGAAACTCTTCAGAAATATCTTGAAATAGCTGGCAATGTCTATGGCTACTACTGTATTTCTAATAGTAAACAGCACAGCACAGTAGCAAGATATTAATTTTTTTATGGTTGGCATAGCACAGCAGTGGGGACTTTTAAAAACATTAAAATCCATTATTTTAGTTCTGGAATGGAAGGCAATCTAATAAAAATGGGTATATTGATGTTTTTGCCAGAAAAATATTATTGCTGAAAAAAAAGTATATGGTGATTAACAAATACTGCAACTTTAAGAATCAAACACATACAGGTCACATTATTACTGGGTGGGATATTCAAAGAAGTTGTGCATGATGCAACTGAGTTGCACTGGTAACCAACGTGGAAATGCACCAAAGATCGATATTCAGTGGGAGCCATCGCGAGCGAGTGGCAAGTGCGCCAACCGCGCACCTAATGAATGCGGGCAGCAAGGGCAGGAGGTGCCTCATGAACATGCGCACAGCAATAGTGAACTGCTGACCCATGGTTCAAGTGTGGAGCAACACCCAGATGCACGGAGCAGACTTGAGCCTATAAAGACAGGGCACAAGGACATGGACGACACCCGCGCCAGGGGCGAGAGAGTGAGACAGAGAGAGAGAAACAGACAGACAGAGAGGGAGAGAGTGAAAGAGAGAGGAACCAGACAGTGGAGGGAGGATACAGAAGGAGCAAGGGAGAGGAGAGCCTGTGATGGACAGAGGGACTGGAACCGGCTGCCACAGGGGCATGGGACAGAGGTGGCAGAGGAGGACATGCCGGGGCAGAGGGAGCGACAAAGAGTGGCAGACAAAGTGCAAGGCACTGCACAAGGGTGAAAGATAGCCCAAAGCAGCCAACCACCTAGGGGAACACAGGACAGCAGGGGTATGGCCAGTGCAGCATTCCAGATGGAGGCCATAATGAGCAGTGTGAGGAGGCAGGAGGAACAGTGACATGGCCATGGAAGGGCCCGTCGGCGGTATGCCTGGAACAGGTGATACCGTGCCCACACCACCTTTGAGAACTACACCAATACGGAGCTTGTGGGCCACTATCGCCTGAACAGGGATATTCTGAGGCAGGTCTGTGAGCTGTGCAGTGAGTAGATGCAGGCACCCACTAGACTGAGCCATGCCATGTCAGTGGAGATGAAGGTAGCAGATGTCATGTGCCTGCTCACCATGGACACCTTCCAGAGACCAACAGGGGACACCACAGGCATAACCCAGTCAGCCACATCACGCCTCCTCACACAATTCCTCGATCCCTGCTGCCACATGCTTCAGAATACATCCATTTTCCCAGCACAAAGGCAGAACGTACAACAACCATGCAGGACTTCCACAGGGTAGCACGAATGCCTGGTGTGCTAGGGGCCATTGACTGCACCCATGTGGGCATCCGCATGCCACCTAGCCATGAGGGCATAGTGTACATCAACAGGAATGGCTACCCTAGCATCAACTGCAACGTAGTGTGTGATGCCAAGGGGTGCATAAACAGTGTCTGTGCCACACACCCTGGGAGCACACATGATACATTCATCTGGCACAGCTCTGTGCTGTGCCACAGGTTCGAGCATGGGGACTTCCCCACGGGCCACCTAGTGGGTGAGTATGGGACTGCCAAGGGGTACTGGGCAGACCAAGGCATGGGATGGGTGGGCAGGGTGGGTGCACTGGCGAGGGCACCAGGGGTGGGCAAGGGGCACAACAACAGAGGACACATGGCTAACCATGCACTTGTCCACACAGGAGACAGTGGCTACCCACTCAGGCACTGGCTGTTCACCCCCTACTGGTGCCTGTCATCCCCAGCAGAGGACCTGTATAATGAGGCACACGCCAGCATGCAGAACATCACTGAACATGTATTCGGGATGTTGAAGGCATGGTTCCATTGCTTTCACAGGTCTGGTGGTGCCCTACAGTACAGCCCCTCAAAAGCCTGTGGCCTATTCCTGGCCTTCTGCATACTGCACAACATAGCCATAGACCATGGGATAGCTGTTGAGGCTGATGAGGGGGACAGCAGTGGGGACAATGAGGGCAATGGGCTGGAGGGAGGTAGGCAGCCCCCCTGGGTGGAGGGATCCCTGGCTCCAGCGGATGGCATGCCAGCATCAAGACACACTCGCACAGGAGCACTGTGGTGCTCGCAAGTAGGTGGAGCATCTCTCATGCATAGGCCACACTCAATGGTATGGCACACGGGCAGGGGTGTGCATGACAATGGGCAAGCACACACAGAGGCGTGGTGCAGGGGTGGGGATGTCAGTGCCACACAGCCACAGAAAACAGCACACAGCAGTGGTGAGCAACACACACACACACATGCACGCACGCACACACACACACGCACACAGGCACACACACACACACACACACACACACACACACACACACACTCTCACGTCCAGGCGCCAGCATGAGCCGTGGATCATATGCAGGGTGCCGGTGCACAGGTACAACCTGTGCAGTTCCACTTTCATCACGCCCATGCCACACAGGCCAGTGGCCGGGCAGGTACACACACAGACAGCGTGTGGCACGACATACAGGTATGCATTCACACATTCCACCCATGCACACACAGGGCAGCGGCAGCAGACTGCAGCCAGGGCGGCATGCACATCAGGTATGCCGCACGGTACCATGGCCACCACAGACGTGGGGGCGGCTGCACTGGGGCTGATCCAGCTGCCACAGGCTGCACATTGGCCACAGGGGGTGTGTGCAACTGCCCCCCAGGGATCGTACTGCGGGACCCTGACCAGGTCTGCACAGGGGTGCACAGGCACCCAAACAGGCTCACCCCAGGCATGCCTGGGATGCCAACAGCAGGGCCTGGCATTGACAGGGTGGGTGTCACTCAATGCTGGGTTCATGGGGTGGACATAGCACTGCATGGTGTATGAGGCTGCCGGCCATGCTCAAGGCCAACCATGATCACATTGGCAATGCGATCTAGGGCTGCAGTCATGTCCTCCCACATGCACTGAATAGCCTCCAGGACCTGCGCAGTGCCTCTCTCGCACTGCTCGGCTGCCTGGTGCACCTCCGCACGCAGTGCATGCACCCCAGCTATGAGCAGCACCTGTTGCTCCACAGAGGCCCACAGCAACTGGATGTGCTCTGTCAAAGGGTTGGTGCCCAGGGGAGCCTGGGTGGGCCATCAACCCACCAGTGCAGTACGACCATGCTGCACAGCCCCCCACTCATGTGGACTCTGCACTGCAGGGTCCCCATGGGGTATGTCCCTGTCAGGTGCCTCGGCAGTGGACACTGCGTCCATCCACCCAATGTCCCCTACTATCTGCCGCTGCTATCCCTCTGGCCCCTGTATGCTGGCCAGTGCCTGCGCAGATACACCACTGCCACCACATGGCACTGCCATGGTGGTGCACATGGCACCACTGGCAGTGGCAGTGGGTAGCTGTCCCACTGCTGACAGGCCACTGGGCGTGCTGCCTAGGTTAGTGCTAGGTATGGGCATCTCCCCACATCACCATCCATGCTGTCCAGGATAATGGTCAGGTCGTTATCAGTGTCAGACCCTGCCCCAATCTGTGTCTTCATGCAGAGGATGCCATGGCTGGTATCCTACTGAAACACAACCAGGGCCTCATCCGACCCCATGCCTAGGTCATCCGGCTGGACAGAGGTGGTGTGCTGCAGCCAATGAGGCCTCCAGATGCCCATGGAGGTGGATGGCTGGTCCTCCAGGGCTGGGCTTGCTTCCGTGGCTGCTGCTGGTGCCCCATCCACTGCATGCTGGCGTGCAGGTGCTGTAAGAGGAACAGATGTGTTAGTGATGCATAGCCCCACCCCACCCAACTCCTGCCTGCAGTGTGGGCCCAACATACGTACCATGCAGTGATGGGCTCCCACCTGTCTGGAATCCACCACCCAGCACACCCTCAACAGTGCTGCAATGCATGGTGGCTGCTACCAGCTCCTCCTGTGCCATGAGCTGTGGCACATCAGCAGGTCCCCCTCCAGTGGCTGTCCGGGCTGCACGTATGGCCGCCACCTTCTCCTTTATGTGGTACTTGTCTGTGCCCACCTTCTTCCTGCAGTCCTGCACAGACCATTGGTGGCTGCCTTGCTGGTTCACACAGGCTGCCACCTCCACCCAGGCCGCAGCCCTGGCCTGTGGTGTGCCTGTGGCACCACTCAGCAGTGGCTACCTGTCGAGGTAGACCTCAAACAGGGCATCAGCCTCTGCCTTTGTAAAGTTGGGCCTGTGCTTGTGTGCTGGCCCACACTCCACATTCTCCTCACACTCGGACATAGTGCTACCTGTGGACGGAGACATGTGTGTCAGTCACTGCAGATGCCTGCCCCATCCACCCTGCTGTGCTGGCTGGGCTCAGCAGCAAGCGCAACTTACCTCAGTCAGTTGCAATACCGGTCCATGGCCTGTGATGTTCCGAGGTGCCTTTGTAGTGCATCACATGCAAATGAGCATTGGTGCAACTGTAATGACATGCTAATGTCCCTGATGTGCTGCGCATTAGCTGATGAGCTCATTTGCATGTGGTGGCTGAATATTGCATACTTGCTCCATGCACGATGGAATAGCTCTGGAGCAAGTCGCTGTGCAATGTCTGGATATGTGTAGCATGCCAGGCCGCAGTGGGCATGCTGCAGGCAGTGAGCCACTACCTATTGTGCACTGTGCGCCCACTGCGCAATAGGGGCCGTGGCACAAAGTGTGCCATAGCCCCTATCGCGCAGTGGTACACTGTGCTCCATGTGACTGCTGACCCCTGTTGTCACCCTTTGACCCCTTAGGCCTACACCACCACGTCCCTGCCAGCCACCCCCATTCCGCGCATCCAAGGCGATGCGCGATTGGCGAAAGCATCACATGTCTATTCGAGGCACGCATCCTGTGCACGTTGTGCACACATGTGCTTCTGGCAACCATTTTGTTTCCACTGATTGCCGTGGTTGCGATGGCACAGCAGGGTGTTTGTAGGGCCAGAAATTGGTTGAACCTGGAGTTGGTCAATCTGGTGACCCATGTGCAACCACATGCACCAGGGCTGTTTGGCCAGGTGCCCTTACAGCAGGCCAGGATGGATGTCTGGCAGGCCATCACCGCCAGGCTGGTGCAGGTCACTGGGGTGGCCAGGACTGGTGATCAATGCCGCCACCAGTATGGGGACCTAATGAGGTGGGACCCTGAGTGACTGAGACTGCTGCAGGAATGCATCCGCAGGGGGGCCGTGCCACAGCCAGGTAAGTCGGCACATGCTGCATGTGTGCCCTAGTGCTGTACTGTGGGGGTGGCTTGGCAGCCTGCCATGCCCTGCAGAGGGGTTCACTGTCAGTGTGCGCACTGCACAGTGCCATTGCCGACCACAGGGTGTGCTGCACTACGGCCTTGCTGGACATATCGGGCAGGGGAGCCCACTGTGCACAGGGGTGGGGGTGGTGGGCACATGCTGTAGATGTTCTCTGATGTGTGCCTGTCTTTGTTCCATTCCTAGGGCCTGAAGACCAACGCTGGGCAGGGGCAGCAGGAGCACCAGACTGGGCACAGCTACCCACTCCGGGACTGGGTGGTGGCAGAGGAGCTGTGGCAGGAGAGGTGCAAGTGGTGCCACAGCAGGTAGGTAGGCACTGTTGCATTCCCCTACACATTACCGGGTGGTCAGCAGGGGTGTGGGTGCGGCCATGGCCACCTGTGCCTTGTGCCATGGCGGCTGTATGTTGCACACTGTGCGTGGTGCATGCCACTGTGGGGTGGCCAATGCACACATGTACCAGCTGTTGGTGGGGTGGGTGTGCGTTTGGCTGCCACTGGTGTTGCTGTGGTGCTGCCAGTGCCCTGTGCCATCAGACTGTCGCTGCACAGTCGGGTGGCCAGTGGGCAGTAGCATCCACTGCTGTGCACTGACATGGCATGCTGGGTGCTGGCAGGCATTGGTCCACCCCCTGTGGGTGGCCAGGGCACCACTCTGGGGGTGTGTGTTCCCACTGCCCATTGTGCACAGTGGGTGGGCATGGTTCCTTGGGACCTTGCACTGATCACCTGTTCATTCCTTTGTCATAGGCATCTGGAGGAGGTCATGGCTGCCCCTGTATTGTAGGCTGCTCAGGCAGATTATCCTGATCATCTTGATGACCCTGGAGGTGGCCCAGCAGATGAGGCACATGGTGCTGAATGACCAGTGGAGGTGGAGGCATCAGGCGGTGGCAGGCCGTGGCCACCCCGTAGATCATCCCCACCATGTCCCTGTTACCCCTGCCATCCTTTCCCCTTCCGTCCCACTTCCCACTGCACTGTCCCTGTTCCCTGTCCCCTTCCCTCGCTTTCCTACCCTTTCCCACCCATTGCCATTGTACAAAGTTATATTTTCAATACAGTTATTTTGCTTACCTGCCTGTGTCGGTGTCTGCTTTGCAGCTGGCGAGTGGAGCCATGCTGCAGTGGCATGGTGGGTGTCTGTGTGGTGTACATGTGTGGTGTGTGGGTCATGCATGGTGGTGTCCTGCCCCTTGGTTGGTGGCTGGGCCTTGGGGTGGTCATGGGCGGCTGTCTGGGATGTGTGGCAATTGCGCATCGGAGTTGCGCTGCACTGGACTTTTGCCAGCCTTTGGTGCATTTCTGAATATCTGGCCCTTTGTATTCATATACCTTTTTGCTCCAACCTAAAGCAGCAGTATGAGCCATGCAGTCCTTTTCTGCCAATAGAGTCTATGATTCTATTTTTTTTAGCAATCAGGTTTTACTGGCAAAACATAATCATATCCATTTTACTTTTTGTTTCCCTTCGCTGCTAAACAGATATTGAATTTTTAAGATTTTTTTTAATGTCTCCGCTGTCGTGCCATGCTCACCGTTGAAAAGCTAAATATCTTCATACTAGTGCTGTTTACTGTTAGAAACATGTGGTAGCACCATCCTAATACTTCCACAATGTGGATCTAGTACTGTATCTGCATTTAATAGATAACCTCAGCAAAAGATGTTTTTAGGAATTGTGAATGGTGGCTGTCATTGAGGACTTCAGTCATTAATTGCAAAATTAGCTCTATAAGTTGCTTTAAAAATATCTGAAAAAAAACAAAACAAATACACATAGGATGAACCTAAGGATGTCAGCAATACATTTTTGATTAAAAACTATATGACAGCTTTTTTTTGCCTACAAATACTGCTGTGTTAAAGGAACAAATGAGAGGCTAAAGAACTAAAAAAACAAAACTTTAGGATGGCATGAGAGGCATCAATTGCCCCTATATCACCACAATCCGTCCATCCTCCACCAATGGCATCATGTAACAGTAGCTTCCAGGCCTTGCCTGCTTCACAGCCTGCTCCAAGGCCTTCCCCTATTGAAGTAGTTGACTCAGCAGTCCACTACATGAAGATTCTGCAGTGGTGGAAATCAGTGGCTTCCTTCTCTGGCTGGCATGCAGTACCATAGGCAGCACTCTTTTCAGCTTAGACCACCTAGCCACAGGCAAGGGAGTTCACTCCTGAATCCAAGTTGCATGTAGTGGTGGTGTGGCACACTACCTCTGGGCCACCACTGGATCCCAGGCACACATCTTATACAAACTTCAAACATAAGAAAACTCTCTCCTATCTCCAGTTAAGCATTTTTAATAAAAAGGATGCTTTTCAATAGCTCTGCAGATTGTACCTCTTTGCAAGTCAATGAGTCTAAAGGGGAGGATTTTCCTTTTCCCTGGCTGATTTTTTGATTTTTTATTTTGTTAATTGCCTAAGGCCCACTAGGCACAAAGCCTGTTTTCAGGGGCAACCCAAAAGCACTGGGGAAGGTAAGTGACTTGCTCAGAGTCATGCAGTATGCAAGTGGAGGTTGAGGAAATCAAAGCCAAGTCTGTTGGATGTACCAAACTCATTCATAGCTCATTACTCAAATGTCTAGGCTATACTGCCAGCCTAAAACAATCACACAAACTGTTAGATAGGGATAGCAGTCTGACAAACACAGCTCTTCGCTCGATACTAAAAACAGAAAGCTATATGAAACTACTTTATGTTTAAAGGGGACATCATTTTCATCAGATCAAATATCTGCATGATTCCTGCAGGATACTGCAAATTGTTTCCCAGTTCCTCAAGCTGTGTGTCCAATAGAATGTGAAGTTCAGGTGTTGTAATTTGCAAATTAACATCATTAGCATGCACATGAATTAAAAAAAAAATCTATCTTAAATCTGACAACTAAATTAAATGAATTATAATCAGGGGAGAGGCTCTGCAATTTCAGATATAAAATGGCTTCTAATCCAGCACTTATAAACACAAATGCCAGAGAAAGTCATCCTTTGTTGGGGTTAAATGTCTCCACCAGTCTCTGGTCTTGTCTACATCATCCAGAATTCAGGCAAACGTCAACCATCTTCATAGAATCATAAATCACTGTCTTGCTGACAGTTCTGCTTTGGCCTCTCCCAGATGTGGAACATGAATATTTATATGAGAGTGTCTGAGAAAGAAATTTTAGTTATTTTGTAAGAAAGAGGCACAGTATCTAAAATGTGAACATACATTAGTCTCATGTAGCTTTCTGTTTTTGGTATCAAGGAAGGCAGAGCTGAGTCTGATTTATTTATTTATTTGGGAGATTTACCAAGAAGGGCACACTGAACAACAAGTTGCTTGTCTCATGGTGCATCCTGGGGGTTGGGGGAGTTGGAAGGTATACAATAAAATGTAATCAACACAGCACTATACATTGCCAATATATGGGAATTGGAAGACATACAAATAAGTCATAGGCAAACAACAAAACAGTATATAGTGCCAATTATGCATAGGGTAGGTTACCAAGTAGAGAACAATTAACAAGCAGTAACAGGCAGCAAGAAATTACAGTTGGTATGTACATTCCATTACATCATAGTGAACAGAAGGTCTGCAAGTGCGGCAATAGGATAACTGTTACAGCCTATTTAGATGCAACATAGCCTGCTCAGTTGCAGTTGCAGTTGCAGTTCACAGATAAGTAATTGTGTGAGGCTGAGGAGATAGAGGAAGGGAAAGAAGAATGGCGAATCTCTAGGGAGGGAATTCCACAGTTTAGGGAAGCGGTACAAGAAGGCTGCCTGGCAGACAGTAGTCGTATGGCACGGGACACCTAAAGTATGGGAAACTGAGGACCTAAGTGAATGGGTGGATGGTGGGGGTATCGTTAGGGAAGAGTTGAGAGAAGTAGGGAGGGAGCCAAACCAGAATTTGGAGATGAATTTAGCACAGTGGAGAAGACGTCTGTTATCAAGGGATGGTAAAGCCAAAGTGTGGTAAAGTTGACAGTGATGAGTGATGGTAGGAGCGTCAAGTGCAAGGCGGCATAAGGAGTTAAAGAGGGTGTCCAATCTGGCTAGAGAGGTCTTAGGTGCAGCACTGTAGACTACGTCGCAGTAGTCAAAGATGGGGAGGATCATCGTCTGGGCAAGTTCACGCCTAGCTGGGAAAGGGAGGCTGTTCTGGTTCTTAAATAGTGCACCTAACTTGGGGCACAGCTTTTTAAGAATGGCATCCACATAACCAGAGAAGGTGAAGTGTTGGTCAAGCCAACCCCCCAGATATCTGAATGTGAAAGTGTCCCTGAGGACCATTCCACTGAGGATATGGAAAGTGGGTAGGGAGGGGAGCCTTGAAAGTCTCTGCCTAGTGCTGAAGGTCATGGAAGCAGTCTTTTTGGCAGTTAGGAAAAGCTGATGTGAGCAAAACCAGTGCTGAATGTTGTTGAAATCATTCTGAAGTCTGGTTGCAACATCAGTGGGGGACTGGCCAGAGGTGTAAGGGACCGTATCATCTGCATACATATGAATAGAGGTAGATGTGCAGACAGTCGGTAAGTCATTGAGAAAGATGGAGAAGAGTATGGGGCCCAACACTGATCCCTGTGGAACCCCTGTGTCGATAGGGAGGGATGAGGATTTGGAATCCACTATTCTAACTGACTGGGTTCGATCTACAGTACCAGGCAGGCATGGAACCAGTTTGTGGCAGCAGCCAACAAGCCTGCAGTGGAGAGAGAGTGTAACAGCACTGAGTGGGAGACAGTGTCGAAAGCCTTGGCTAGGTCAACAAAGATGGCAGATGTGATTTGACCACTGTCCATCCCAGGGAGAATGGAGTCAGTGAGCCTAATCAGGGAGGTGGTGGTGGAGTGGTTTTTACGAAAGCCAGATTGGAAGGGGGTGAAAAAGTTAGAGTGAGAGAGATAGGCAGACAGTTGGGTAAGAATTAGTTGTTCTTGCAGCTTAGGGCGGGAAGTAGGGATATGGGTCGATAGTTCCCAGGGAAGGATAAGTCATTGCCCTTAGGGAGGGGAAGAACAGTGGTAGGTTTCCAGACAGAGGTAGCTTCCAATGTGATTGAGAGGTTGAGTAGTTCCGTCAGTGGGGCAGAGATAGCCATAGCAAAAAGGTAAAGCAGCTTGGGGTCCAGCTCATCAGGCGAACTGCCTTTAGACAGGTTTAGGGTAAGTAGGACATCCAGGGTGTCAGAGGGTGTTATGTTAGTGAATGAGAAAGGAAAGGGCTGGGGATAGGTGTGTGGTGAGGTAGGGGGAGGATCAGACTGAGGAGATGGTGAGGAGAATAGAATGGCAGAGGCACAGGAGCTGAAAAAAGAATTAAATTCAGAGGTGACACTCAAGTGGTCAGAGGTAATAGTGTTGCTTATAGTGAGGGAGGTAGGAGGAGAAGATGGGGGCAGAAGAGAGTGAATGACTTTCCAAAATTTTGAGGGGCTGTTTATGTTTGATTGAAAAGTTTAGCCAAATGAGTGGCTTTGGCGCATTTGTTGTGAAGCTGACGATAGTTGCCGCAGTCTTTCTGGAGCTGGGAGATTTTGTCTGTCAGACTACTATTCTCATCCAACAGCTTGTTTTTTTTTTTTTTTTTTTTTAGAATTTTTAGCAGAAACATAGAAACATAGAAGTTGACAGCAGATAAGGACCACAAGGCCCATTCAGTCTGCCCATTTCTTTTTCTACCTTATAAATGTGCCATCGGCCTTTGCTCTGTCAGTGGCCTAACTACTCATAGTCATTTGTATTGCTCCCTTATGCCTATCACATGCCTGTTTGAAGCCCTGCACTGTATTCATAGCCACCACTCTTGTGGTAAGCCATTCCATGCATCCACCACCTTTTCTGTGAAAAGAATTTCCTCACATTCCCCTTAATCGGCCCCCTCTAATCTCATGCTGTGTCCTCTTGTCCTGCTATTTTCTTATATTTAAACATGTTAGACTCTTTAACCTTGTTAATGCCCTTAAGGTGTTTGAATGCCCGATCATATCATCTCTCTCTCCTCCTTTGCTCAAGGGTATACCTATTGAGCTCTGTTAATCTGTCCTCATATGTCTTCTGATGCAGTCCCTGCACCATTTTGGTTGCCCTTCTCTGGACTGCCTCAATTTGGTTAATGTCCTTGTGAAGGTGTGGCCTCCAATACTGCACAGTACTCCAGATGGGGCCTAACCAGTGTCTTGTAAAGAGGGATTATTACCTCCTCTTACGACTTGTGATACCCTACTAATACACCCTAACACCCCTAGCCTTACCTACTGCTTTAGAGGTCTGTTGAAGATTTCAGGTCATCAGTGATGATGATGCCCAAGTCCCTTTCTTCCTTTGTGACTGCTAGCAACTCCTCCCAGCCTATAGGTGGCTTCAGGGTTTCTCTTCCCTATGTGCATGATTTTGCACTTCTTTGCATTAAATCCCAGTTGCCACTCTTCTGACCATTTTGCTAGTTTATCCAGATCTCTTCTCATTCTGCCCACCCCATCTGGATCATCTACTCTGTTGCAGATCTTGGTGTCATCTGCAAACAGACAAGCCTTACCCTCTAGTCCATCTGCAAGGTCACTAATGAAGATGTTGAAGAGGACTGGCCCCAGAACTGATCCCTGAGGTACCCACTTGTGACTTGCATCTCTTCTGACTGTATACCATTTACCACCACTCTCTGTTTTCGCCCGTCAACCAGTTTGCCACCCAGTTGACCAACTTCTGACCCACCCCGAGCCTACCCAGCTTATTTATCAATCTTCTATGTGGAACAGTGTCAAAAGCTTTGCTGAAGTCAAGGTAGGCGACATCAACTGCTCCCACTTGGTCCACCACTCTGGTTACCCAGTCAAAGAAATCTATGAGATTAGTTTGACAGGACCTTCCTTTTGTAAACCCATGCTGTCTTGGATCCTGTGCCCCTATGGATTCCAGGTGTTGCACTATCCTTTCCTTAAGGAGTGCCTCCATAATCTTGCCCACTACTGAGGTAAGACTGACTGTTCTGTAGTTCCCTGCCTCCTCCCTGCTACCACTCTTGTGGAGCGGGATCACATGAGCCCTTTTCCAGTCTTCTAGGACCTCTTCTGTGCTCAGAGACTCACTAAACAGTTCTGCTAATGGCTCTGCTAGTTTCACCTTTAGCTCCTTAAGTACCCTGGGATGTATGCCATCAGGTCCCATTGCCTTATCCACCCTGAGCTTAGCAAGCTCTTGTAGGACTCCTTTTGTGAAGGGAGTAGTGCTCACCTCCCTCCCACCTGTGTCCATGATGCTGAGGTGTGGGCCCTGCCCTACCTTCTCTTCAGTAAATACTGAGCAAAAGTATCTATTTAGGATAGATGCCTTTACAGGGTCCTCCTCCTCACATGCTCCCTTTTCTCCATTAAGTTTAGCAATACCCCCTCTGGACTTTCTCCTTTCACTAATGTATCTATAGAAAGTCTTGTCACCTTCTTTTACTGTTCGTGCTAGTGTTTCCTCAGTTTGGGACTTAACCTGCCTTACAGCCTTCCCTGCTTCCCTTAGGGCAGTTTGGTATGCCTCCCTATCATCATCCCGCTGTGTTCCCTTATATTTCCTGAAGGCCAGCCTTTTGGCTCTGACCTTTTCTGCTACTGTATTTGCAGGAAAAGGAACATTGACTTGAAGCTCATATTTGAAGCTCACTTCCATGTGTATTCCAAGAGTATAAGGCGCTTAAGTGATTTGGTCAGGATTGCATAGTGTGGTGGATATGAGTTTTAAACCCAGGTATGTTGGGTCTCTAGTTTCATAGCTCGGTGCTCTAACCTGCTAGGATATATTGCCTCCATGACGTGTCTATGAGCTACAGGGAAAGCAAGAGGGCAGATAAGAGAATCTGTAGGATTGAGAATCTAAAGGAATGGACTGGATTCATCAACTAAAAAAAAGAATTATAATGTTTACTGTTTACTAGCCCACTGCCTGAGAAAATGGTAAACACGCACCTGTGCTGCCATTATGTTTTGAAGGAAAAAAAAAAATCAGCATTGCTATTATTCTCCTAGGTCACCCTTGCCTGAAGGGTCAAAATAACTAGTCAGGGCTTTGGCTAATCAGAAGTGGGATTTTCAAGCCCTGAGGCCCTACTCAGTCGCTCATGATAAATTTTGTCCCTGTCCTATTATAATAGACCCCTCTGGTTTTGATGGGAGTAGAGCAGGTTAGTTTGAACTATCACCGCAGTTGACATTTTATTCACACACACACACACACACACACACACACACACACACACACACTGTGGTGTAGTGGTCAGAGAACCAGCTAGGGAAGCAGACTACACCAGGTTCAAATCAAATCCAGGTCAAATACTTACTGCGGGACCTTCAGCAAGTCACCTAATCTCCTATGGGACCTTGAGTAAGTCATTTACCATCCTAGGTCTTCAGTCTCCCCAGCTGAAACTTGATAAGAAGCAGGTCTCCACTGAAAATTAGATGTTGCATCTTATCTGGGCTGCCTAGGCAAATAAATTGCAACATTCAATAAAAAATATATACATAGAACCCCTTGTAAATGAGATGTCTCATCAGGGGCTGTGGATAGCAAGCCTTTAATAAATTCACATATTTAACCAATTACCATGCAATAAGGAATCCCAACAGGATATAAGCTCTGGTCAGAGCCAATATGGCTGTGGAGAGCTTTTAGGAGTGGAAAGAGCATGGAAAAGAATATACAGTGCTTTTGCTGCAGCCGTAAGTAATACTGCAGCGATTACAGTATTGTGCATGCGTGATACTCGCACATGTGCAGTTTGCCCTGTAGTCAGCCCTGCTCAACATGGTGGTGCTGACATAACTATGTATGCATGATGGTCATGCATGCACCAGTTAGAATCAATGTCTACCATGTTGCATATGGTGGCGTCACTGCAGATATCGGAACAAAAAGTGGTGCGCCGGGAAGTGAGTATATTTATGCAGCCCATGGAGGGGAAGGGCTACATAAACAGAATCCCTGGAAACTATGTCAGATCATTGAGGCAGCACATCAGACAATAGTCTGGTTACATGCTTACACAGTGCTCTTATACAAATCCAATGGGTATGCCAACCACATGGTGAAACCACAAGAATGAAGACCATCACAGCGACAGAATTCAAGCAAAAATGTTGGGCCGCTGTGATGGTCTCCACTGGTACTGAGACTGCATCGCCTGGTGTTTTTCCCCCTCCCCCGAGATAACTCAGACTTGGAGTTGTATCTATAGAGACTGGGGGGTGTGGGGGGGGCGGAACCCCGAAAGAAAACACTGAGACATCACCGGCAGATCAGTGCCGACACTCTGCATTGCGTCTGTCACTGTCAGGGATGTCGGCGATGCAAATGTCACCTCGCTATAGGTAAACCATCGGATGATGGCATAACATCCGTGGAACTTAGCCCACGCAGCCGTACAAGTCAGACTCAGGAGGAGTCTATTAACAAACTAGAGATCTGGTCTGGGACTTGCTCGTCATCACAGTCAATCTCTCATTCTTTTCTAAGAAGTAATTTCTGGCAAATGTGCCTTAACCATATTGATCTCAGTGCTGGTAGACTACTTCTGGTTTTCAAATCCAAAAGCATGCTGCGCTAACACTGGGGACGGGTGCTAGCAGGGAGCAGCAAGCCCCAAACGGTACACAGTAGATCCAAAAGACCAGCACTGCAGACACATTTGATGTTAACAAGGGATATTCACTGCGATGTGATTTTATTAATGGCAGGCTAAGCCACACAAAAGACCCCAGCACTTCGGTGGTAAAGCCTTCGTTAGGGGGTGTCAGGGGAACACCATCACTCCATTATATACACAAATCAGTGTGACATCATAATAAAGAGCAGAGAGTGCAAGCATAAATGCAAGACTTCCTAAATACATATAAAACAAGCATTTGTCAATGCCAAATGTTTGCTTGCTGGCATTGGCAGTGGTAGTGTAGAAGTTACAGAGCTGCGTAATAGGAATGGCAGTGAAGTATTGAACTGAAGCCAACCCTACCACCACCCTGCAGAGAGTGACAGGCATTGGGGTGTGCCTTTGGGTCATCAGGCATAACGGCCACATCATTTCACCACACCCCACCCTGCAGACACTGACAAGTGTCACGGTGTTCCATGGGGTCTTTGGCCCTTATGCGCACCCCATTCCATTAGGAAATACAGTGAGATGGGTGTAATATAGGAGAATGGGGTGAACTTTGTGGCCAAAGATTCCAAGGCATACCTCGATGCCTCTCACTGGCAGCAGGGTGTGGAATGGTATGCGCATTACAGGCAAGAATCCCAAGTCAAACCCCTGATGCCTGTCATTCTCTACAGGGTTGGGCGTTATGGTTGGAAACCGAATACCTCAGGCATTAGTTGGTATTTTCCTCCAAATGTTCAACATGTTTTTGTGACCCCACCTCATGAACAGGGGAATATCAGTTTGTTAGTCGAGCTGCTTATGCACAGCGACTACGGCATTCAGCACCACAGGTGAAAAAACATTCCGAACAGGATGTAAAAAATGACAGCTGTACTGTTCATGGGGAGGTGTAAAAAATGGCAATGTTGCAAATCTGCAGTAAAAATATTTAAAAAAATGGTGAAGTCATGAGCGTACATAGAAACTGTGCAATGCACACCCGTAATATAATTAGGTTGGGGATTTTTTTAGAGCAGATTGTCAACTCAGGCATTTTGGTGCCTCCGGTCATGAACAGTGTCACTGTGATTTTCTTTATCTGTCCCAAACAATGATTTCCCACAGCGACCACGCATCTCTGCGCTGAAAGTGTGAAAACACACTTCGGCCATGTTGTGAAAAATGACAGCTGTACTGTAAATAAGGAAGTGTGGAAAAATGCCACTGGTGAAAATCTGGACTTAAAATATTACAAAGTCATGAACTTACGAGGGTGCATGGAAACTGCGCAATGCTCACTCATAGGACAGTCATTTTATGGACTTTTGTCACCAAATTTTCAACATAGCCATTTTAAGACCTCTGCTCATGAACAGTGTAACTGTGATTTTCTTAATCTGTCCCAAACATTGCTTTCGCACACCAACAGCACCATTGTGCGCTACATGTGCTAAAACACATTTTTGGCGGCATATGAAAAATGGCAACTGTACTGTTCATAAGAAGGTGTGGTAAAATGGCAATGTTGAAAATCTGGAGTGAAAATATTGAAAATTCGCAAACTTACGAAAGTGTGAGTAGGAACTGTACAACGACAGTCGTAAACAGTCATTTTAGAATTTTTACTGAATTTCAACATAGCCATTTTAAGACCTCTGCTCATGAACAGTATCACTGTGGTTTTTAATTTGTCCCATATATTGGTTTCCACACATCGACTGTACCATTGTGCGCTACATGGGCGGAAACACATTTTGAGTGAGATGTAAAAATGACAGCTGTACTACTCATAAGAAGGTGTGGTAAAATGGCAATGTTGAAAATCTGGGTGAAAATATTGAAAATTTGCGAACCTAGCATAGGCGTCGCAGAACTGCATAGCGCTGCTTCGTAAACAGTCGTTTGGGAATTTTTTCCACTAAATTTTCAAAATAGGCTTTTGAGAGCCCACCTATGAACACTGGCAGTGTCGTTTCATAAATCGGTCCGGAAAGGTGATTTCATGCAGTGACTGGGAAATCACCCTTCGGGCCCAGATAACACCATGAGAGTGACAGCATTCATGAGAAGGGGTCCCAAAACCCCATGTTGAAAATTTGGCGCAAAAATTCCAAAAAATGCCTGAGATATGCAATAAAGTTGAAAAACCTGTATCTGTCCCATTATACAGCTTACCGGCATTTCCTCAGTTCGCGGTCGGCTTTGAAGAGTGCAGACGTGTTCCCGGTCCACCGAAGATCGTCGCGCCGAGGTCGGAGGTAAGTATGGGGTGAGGGGTGTGGGAGGCGGTTGTGCAGTGGTGGGTGCGGGTTGTGGTGGGGGTAGGAGAAGCACCGTGGGACCGTTTTAATTTTCAGGTATTTGAAAAAAAAAGACGACGCTTAACATTTGCCACGCTGGGTGGGCTCCCAGCATGGCAGAAGGATGGCTGAGGCGTGGGCCGACGGGGATTGGGCACCCGTCGGCCATGGCATTTGTTGCCACGCTGGGGTTGTCTCCCAGCGTGGCACCCTACTGGGGGGGACAGTGAAGCGGTGGGATTGGGCACCCCGTCGGCTACTCTCATTGAGTTGCCATGCTGGGGTGGGCACCCAGCGTGGCATTTAAAGTTTTGGGGGCGCAGCACGCCAACTGGGGATTGGGCACCCCCATCGATTATAGAGTGTGTGCGTGGGGGGGGGAGCACGCAGTATGCATGCGTTCCTGTGTGTGTGTGTGTGTGTGTAGGGGGAGCTGCGCATGAGTAGGCGATATCTGATCACTGCTCACTGAAGCGTAGCTCCCCCTTTCAACTGTATGCCACTGCATTTTGGAGCTTGTCATAGACAGCTCCAGCATGCATTGGCGGACAGGGGCCACGCCTACCAACACACTGACTGAATTGGAAGAGGGGGTGACACACCTCCGAAAACTCGGATGATGGCACTATGTTTCTTGCACTTGCGTGCAAGCAAACATAAAAACTATACAAAGTGCCTTAAGTTCATAATCATTTTCAATTTTCAATGCATTCAAAACATACCAATGGTATACATTCAAAAATTGGTAATACCAAGACCAAAACAGATTAATGTGATACACTTTTGTTGTTTACGTTTTATGGTGCCCTTGTAGCATTTTGTACATAGGAAGAACTACCAGAGCCCTTAAACTGAGAATGCAGGAACATGTACGGAAGCTTATTAACAAAAAGATAGACACCCCAGTAGGGCTGCACTTTATACAATACCATGGCTGTGACCCTGCAAATCTCAAATTCATGAGCATAGACTGGCAAGCCCCTATGCACTAAGGTGGTGACAGGGTGAATGAACTGTTGAAGAAGGAAAGCAAATGGATTTATAGACCAGAGTTTCCAAACCAGATGGTCTGAATTACCAGTGGGACCTCAAGCCCTTTTTGAAAAAAATGAAGATTTCTACTGTGAAATAATAATAATTAAAATATGACTGTCTAAAACTATGTTTAGCTTGAATGTCCGAATCTGAAGCTTTCATTCAATTAAAAAAAAATGTCTTCTCCCTTTTTCTTTCTTAGATCTGTTTGTATGGAGTCTTTGCACCTCTGTAGATCACTATGAAATGAATGAGAAATGATGTGGGGTGATCACTATGAGCAGCACCTCTACATTACAGTAACCTTTTCATAACTATTTCCTTTTTTCTCCCCGACTTTTGTTTTTTGCAGTATTAATTGTATCTTTATTTTTCAGTGATTTGCTTCATTAGTAAAAAAACTATACCCCGCATCTGTCTCTTCTCTGTCCCTCCCTCCCTTCTCTCCCCCCCTCACATTCTATAACAGTGTTGTGCAATTTTTGTCGTGATTAATCTCTTTTGATCTTGGTATTCTCAGTTTTTGAATGTATACCATTGGTATGTTTTGAATGCATTGAAAATTGAAAATTATTATGAACTTAAGGCACTTTTTATAGTTTTTTGTATGTATTTTTCATATGTATATAGGAAGTTTTGCATTATGCTTGCACTCTGGGCACTTTATTATGATGTCGCACTGATCTGTGTGTATAATGGAGTGATGGTGTTCCCCTGACACACCCCCTAACCAAGGCCAGATCACGGAAGCGCTGGGGTCTTTTGTGTGGCTTTGTCTGCCATTAACCATATTGATCTCAGTGCTGGTAGACTACTTCTGCTTTTCAAATCCAAAAGCATGCTGCGCTAACGCTGGGGACGGGTGCTGGCAGGGAGCAGCAAGCCCCAAACGGTACACAGTAGATCCACAAGACCAGCGCTCCAGACAGATTTGATGCCAACAAGGTATGTTCACTGCAAGTGCAATTTTATTAATGGCAGACTAAGCCACACAAAAGACCCCAGCACTTTGGCAGTCAGGCCTTCATTAGGGGGTGTGTCAGGGGAACACCATCACTCCATTATATATACAGATCAGTGTGACATCATAATAAAGTGCCCAGGGTGCAATCGCATTTGCAGTGCATATACCTTGTTGACATCAGATTTGTCTGGAGTGCTGGTCTTTTGGATCTACTACTTCTGGTTTTCCTCTGATTGTATTAAGCGGGGATAGCAGCAGTTTTGAAGTGGTAGCTGCCGGTGGTGGCATGCTCTGGAAAAAAGTGATCCCCGTGCTCATCTGCACATTTTAGAAATTATGCCTTTCCTTGTTTTTGCTGTAAAGAAACTGACCCCTTTAACACAAAAACAAGGAGTCAGGTATGGCCTCTACCCCCCCTTCGCTTCTAGTGAGGAATGCAATTATGGGTTTGCATCAGATTTACAGTGGCAGCCATAGATGCATAATATTATTAAACAGTAATCAACTGGATGTAAAAGTTTTTTTTTTTTAATGTGTGCTTTCTTAATGTTGTCAATACCACTCCACCCATGTGTACTCTGCCCCTGAATTTCTGTGCTCCAAGTACATTATTTTACATGTTTGTGTTTAGGACAAAAAAGGCCTTTCAAATGAGAGTATTCACTAATCTAAATTCTTTATAGTTTTTTTATGTATCATTGCACATGCACAAGAAACATCATGTGGTAGAATGACATTTCAGAGGTGTGTCAGGGACCAGTCCAATGCACAGCAATCTACAGTGGACTTTTCCATGACAGACCAATGAGCATGCAGCCAGACTGTGACACTAGTCACAGTTTCACAGCTGGAAGCCATTCTGTAGTTGAAAGAAATGAAGTGCTCCAATGAGAGTGCTTCATTCCTTTCATTCATCCCCTTACTGATCTTATCGTTTATCTCCCCACCCACCCTGCAGATGTTCGGGTACCCAGCCATACACTGCATCCCCCTCTCTCTGTGCCATAAACAGTAAACAGTTCTAGCAGTAAAAAACAAATAAATATAATTTATCCTTCCCCCAACAGATGTCCACATTGAACTTGCTTGTGTTTCTGTATAAATGAGAGTGTGTGTTCTTGTGCCTGTGCTCCTCTCTCTCCAGTACTTCATCTGTGTCACAATACCTAGCCTGAGCATTGCTCTCTGTGATGGTACACACTGACGCACCCTGTGGATTGGAGCGAGAGTGATGAGAATGAGGCAGCATTGCCTGCAGAGCTGTAGCTTAACCCTGGACTGCAGGAGGAGAGAAGGAGAGAGAGAGAGAGAGAGAGAGAGAGAGGTAGGGAGGGAGGGAGAAAGGGAGAGAGAAAGAGACAGACAGACATGGGATGCAGGGACAAACGCTGAGAAGGAGAGGCATCAGTGCCCCCCCTGAAAGAGAATGCAGGATCTAAAGAGGTGGAGAGTGGCACCAGTGTCAGGGACAGAGCAGGGAGAGAGTCCCCAAACAGTGACAGCAACATGCTGAGATGTGGCGAGTAAGTGGAATGAGTGTGATCACTAGGTGACAGGCTGTCACTATTGCAGCACAACCTTGGCAGTGTGAGACTAGGAGCAGTGCAATATAGTGACAATAACCGGTGGATACCCGACCTGCAATTGAACAAATGTTCATTTAAATAGGTGGCCCTTCCACTAGCAGTGTCTACTCCCTTCCCCCACTCCCAATCCCCACACCCCACCCCCCGAAACAGACACAGCAAAAGTGAGAACTTCATCCAGTGTGGCACAAATGTGCAGGCCCAATCTGTTCCAGTCAGAGACGGTGTCAGCCCCCTCTTAAAACTGAGAAGTGGAATACAGTGGAGCGCCCGAGCTCAGTTGCCATCCATTTTATTGCCACTTACTCTTCCTGCACCTTGCTGTCCGTCTGACTCACTGTTTGTCTTTCTGAAGCCCAGTGAAAGCAGACAGAACATACAGAGAGGCAGAGAAAGTGGCAGAAAGAGTGCCGTGACTGGGACAGAGAGCAATGCTGCAGAGTTTTCCTTTCACCATGGGTGAGCGGAGGTCAGAGAGAGAGAGAAAGAGAGAGACCGGAAAAGAGACAGTGTAAAACAAACTTGGTGCATTTATTGCACCACTGCACAAGAGGAACACCCAAACAGAGACAGATATGTGGGCTCATATATCTGCCCCTTCACGTTGGCTAGCAGAGTGTAGGGTGGGCACTGGATGGGCACCCCTGGGCAGCTGCTACCCCCTACTTGTCCAGCTCACATCAGCACATATGGAACAATCTGCATTAGCCAGAGACTGAAGTAGGTTACTCATTTTCTCCTCCATAGCCATCCCACTCCACACAGGCACTGGCACAATGACAAGGTGACCTCCAGGTGGGCAGCTGAAGGCAAATAGTGGACTGTGGCCTGGAAGAAGTTAGTGATTGGTGCCCCCTCTACAACTGTCCCACCACTGCACATTGGCTACCCCAGCCAGAGACAGAAATGTGAGTTGCACATTTGCCACATCACCCCTTTTTCTATCTAGCCTGGTGGGATCCAGGTGGGTGGAACTGGGGCTTTGGTCCAGATCCACTGGGTGGCCCAAGGCCATTGACACCCAACAAAACATTCTGCATCTCTGCACATGTGAAGCCTTTTTCCATTCCATTCCCCTCCTGCACATTGAGAGCACTCTGCCGGAACCAATGACAGATGTGGTTCACACATCCGTCCATCTTCACCCATCTGAGTTCCATGAAAGCTAGAACTTCTGGAATTCCCTCCCCCTGAAATACGACACTCCTCCTCCAACTACTCCCTTACCTCTGCCCTACACAATTACCTTTCCTCAGCTGTTCCTGCTTTAACCCACCTTAATACCTGTCCCTAGTTTCTGCCTCTTCCTACTATACCCCCGCTGTGTTCTCAACATCCTGAAAGGGGAAATCAGGAAATGGCTACCCCTTCTCCTCATATTCAGTTCTTGCCTCTCCCCCCCTCTCTTCTCCACCTGCCCTTCTGGGTCACCAGTGTGCACAACCTAACCCCATCCTTTTTACTCCAACAGCACTTGCGTACTACCTCGAGCCTGCTCCTGGTACACTCATACACTGTAAATGGTTCTATAGGTTTTGTATGTTCATATGTTCTTTTGTATGATTTTGGACATGTATTGCAATGTACCTCTACTGTTTATTGTACAATATCTTGTGTTTCAACTTTTGCACAATCTTATAATATTGTATTGTTTGTACTACCCACATACTATTGTAACTGATCATCCTTCACAACCCTATGTAACCCCTCCCCCCAGGTCGCACTGTGAGACGAGCAACTTGTTGTTCAGAGTGCCCTCCTGGTGAAACACTTCAATAAATAAATAATACTTGCATTGGGTGGCCTCCAGGCAGGTGGCTCTGAGAGAATGATGCCCCATCCCCCTATCCTACCTCAACACAAGGGTAGCACCCTGCAGCAGTCAGGGATAGTGACGCAAGTTGCACATCTGCCCCTTCCTATCCATCCCTGCTCCACCAGGGCTAGCATGAAGGTTGAAGTGGGCTTTTGGTAACTGCCACTTCCTCACCTTATGCCACAGTGCTACAATTGCAGAACACTCTGCTTCAGCCAGAGGCTCTCCCACCTAACATGCTTTACCCAAGGAGAGCACCTGAGGTACTGAGACATAAAAATGGATCCTGTATCTGCCCCTCCACAACTGTTCCCACTCTGCTGGGTGGGTGGGGGACAGGATACAGTGTGTGCTTCAGTGTGACTGGTACCCCTCTGCACCCCATCTATTAACCCAATACTTTACAACAGCCAGACAAGAGATGTGGGTTCATCTGCACCATCATAAACTGTTTCCATTTCAAACAGTTTCACTCACAGGCTGGAGTGGGGTCTAGGATGGTGGCCCCTAAGTGACTGCCCCGCCTCCATCCCACCTCCACTCATGAGGAGCACTGATCCCCCCTCCATTACATATCTGCACATAGAGAGCACTCCTCCTCCCCCCCCATGCCTTCTTTACATATGGGGAGCGATTCTCCTTCTGCAGCCCTCTTCAACATGGTAGCTATAGTGTGTTATGTAATCATATTTGGTCTCAATCCTTGTTGAATTCAACATTGTACATATTCTGCCAGGGAGGCCTCCTTGGGGTTCCCAGGGTTAGGTTGTAGTATTCTGGGTATGGGATGTTCTTGCTGGCTGCGCCTACCCTGTGGAACTCCTTTCCTGTCTATTTAAAGGAGGCTTCCTCAGTGGAAGCCTGTAAGAAAGGCTTAAAAACTTACCTGTTCCAGCAAACTTTTATTGATTAATTGTTTGATGTTAGTGGGATAGACAGGTGCATTTTAAATCTGCTCCTTGTTGAATTTTACATACATTTTTGGCTTATGATTTTATATTGTTGTTTGATGTTTGTATTGTACAGCACCCAGAGTTCCAGGAAATAGGTGCTTTTATAAATCAATATCTATCTATCTATCTATCTATCTATCTATCTATCTATCAATCATATATATACTAATGTAAAGAAAACTGCTTTATTTTAATTTATATTATGTGTTCTTACTTTTTGTACAGTATCTCACACTATGTATTATTTTTATCATTGCTTGTACAAGGGACCTCCTTGCAAATGAGCTTGCTTAATGGATGTTATCCCTTCACAATAAACTTGAACATGGTGAGCACTCCTTCCTCTTTGCCATCTCCACACATAAGCATCATTACTCCACCTCCATACATTGTGAGCACTGACCCCCTGACCCCCCCAGTGCTTCTCCCACTACATTTCACTTCCCCCACATGGAGAGCACTTCTCCCACTGCATTCCACCTCTGGCACATAGGGAGCACTCCTCCCCCTCCATTCAACCTCCACACATGTGGAGCTTTCCTCCCACTTCATATCAGCTCTGTACATGGGGAGCAATCCACCCCTTCATCCAACTGCCCCTACATGGGGAGCATTGCTCCCCATCCATCCTACTCCTAAACATGGGGACCCCTCCACACATTTGCATCACACCTCCTCTACCACCATCCCACCTCTGCATATAGAGAGTACTCCTAACCCCATTCCACCTTTGCACATGGGAGCACTCTGCAGCAGCCAGAGACAAAGATATCAGTCAGGCATCTGCCTTTCCACACCCATTCCCACTCTATATTATAAGCTCCAAGTTGGGCAGAACATCGGTGTGTTTTTTTTTTTTTTACTTTTTTATTTATTAAATTCTAGGATTACAAATACCTTTGAGCAGGAACTGCTCATTTACAAAGGTTCCATGTCTGAGGATGGAGAGTAAACTTACATACAAAGGTTGACGAGGGATAACAAACATTAACAAGGCAACGGCTAGGCTTAAGGATACATTCCTACTTGGAGCTAGACAACATCTTCAAGAAAAGTGCCAGTTAACAGGCGAAAATAACACGTGAGCAGTGGAGTTAGAGAGGGTAGGGTAAGTGGGGTGCAGAAAATGGTAGGCAGGCTGAGGAGCCATTGTGAAGGGGAAGGGGGTAGAAAGGGATGCAAGCCTGATAGTAGTAGGAGGGGACCCACATCCAATAAGTGCCAAAGGAAGGGGGGGGCATGGAGAGAAGGCAGAGGGAGGGATGGATGAAGGGAGGGCAGGAGGAATGAAAGAGGAGGGAGCAGGAGCCAGAGTATTGCAACCCCTAGGGAGGTTACAGGACAGCTTGGGCCAGCAAGGGAGGAGAGGTGATTCTCTTAGTGGAAACAATACACTGACTGGTTGAAGTGAGGTGCTGATGGAGTTGCTTTATGAAGGTGCCAAGCGTAGCAGCAGTAAATGTTTCTTTGTTGAGCTGGTTATACCATAGCAGGGCTCTGTAGGTGAAAGACCTCTGACCCACGGTGGTCCAGCATCTGTAATGAGTGGGTTGCCCAGGGAGATGGTGTCAATATCCCTCACCACCTCTCTGAATGAGAGAAGCGCCTTCCCCCATCCCCCATATCAATCGTTATTTTTTTCTCCACTCACCACTTTTCTGCTGAGTATCCTCCTGTTGGCTTGCTTTAATAGTCACTCCCCTCAAAAGACAGGACTACAAGCCACTAGGCAAGGGCAGATTTTTCCTTGACCTCTCCTGCCTTCTCTTTGGACCACACCACCAGTCCAGCCAGCATCCAGCACAGTTAATAAGATGCACCGCATGTTACCCGCAGCTCGGCCCCAGATGGTTCTGTTCTTTCTGTGGTAGACCATACTTCAAGTTTTCCCACAGTTCAACTGAGGCTAGAGTAGAGCAACCCACAGTCCTACTCTACCACCATGGCAGTCAACGGGACACCCCAACTTGCTCAGAACTGTATAGATGATGCAGCACAACAGCATGCTAACTAGTCTGTCTCAACAGGCTTCTCCTGCTCTCTCTGTTGATGATGTCTCTATCTCCCTTAGCCATCACTGGTCCTGTGCATGCACACTGTGTTGCAAATAGTTCCAGTCACTATGGAGACTGCTGAGACACTGAGTGTTTTAGCAGCTGAGCCTGAGCCAACCTGAAAATAAAATACAGGAATTTGAAAATTTCTGAGATAATTCCAGGGGGGAGGAGGGGGTTTAACACCCTGAGCTCCCCACTACCTATGCTCATGCAATCAACAACAGTTCAGACACATGCAATCCTTTCACTTAAAGGCACTCCTCCCAGCCCACCCAGCCCCTGCCTCACCCTGGCACACTAATGAATGTCAACTGCTACCCCTCCCACTTCCTTTGCAAGCAGCGAGGATCCCATGCTCTCAAGCGGCCAGTCCTGTACAAGTAACAGAGTTGGGGGTCCAGGGTTGCAGTCGGACTTGTTGCTGTAATGGAGCTCGAGCCTGCCTGAATACAACAGGACAGTTAAACTGATTCCCCTTAATCCACGCAGATGGAGGGCTGCTGCACAGATGATTGCTACAGCCACTCAGACACCACCAAGGATTTAAAACAAGAGCTGGACTATGGCAGGCAGCCTGCTATTTGCCTCCTCCTCCTCCTCCTACACTGACTGCTTGCAGCACTTGCACGGCTCCTCCTCTGCTACCAGTGCTCACCAGCGGTCAGTAGTATCGGTGGGTGTCCCCTGTTGGAGTGATCAAGTGAGCTCCTCAACTTGTTACTAGCCCCCGCACCAATACTCTCTTTTGACTTCCTTCCATGTCTGTTTGCATATACCTGTTTCCAAACACCCAATACACTTTTTTTCTAGTGTCTACTTAGATACATAGAAACATAGACTTTGACGGCAGATAAGGACTGCTTGGCCTATCTAGTCTGCCCATTTCCCTACCTACAGGATAGGCCGCAGATCCTAATTAACCAACAGCCTATTTCTTCCTACCCCCCACAAGAATTGCCTTATGTCTGTCCCATGCATTCTTGAATTCTCCCACAGTTTTAGACTCCACAACCTCCTCAGAAAGGATGTTCCATGCATCCACTACACTCTGTGAAAAATATCTCCCATTGCCCCTGAACCTCCCCCCCCCAATCTTTAAATTGTGTCTCCTTGTTCTTGCACGTCTCTTTTCTGAAAGATGCTATCCTCTTGGACTTTGTTGATTCCACTGAGGTACTTAAAAGTTTCTATTATGTCCCCCTTCTCCCTTCTATCCTTAAGGGTATACATATTAAGCTCCTTAAGTCTCTTCTCGTATGGCTTCTCTTGCAGACCCCGCACCATTTTAGTTGCCCTCCTCTGGACTACCTCTATCCTGTCTATGTCCTTGCGGAGATGGGGTCTCCAGAACTGGACGCAGTATTCCAGATGGGGTCTCACCAACTGTCTGTACAACGGGATAACAACTTCCTGTTTTCTGCTGGTGATGCCTCTCCCTATGCATCCCAGTATACCCCCAGCCCTCCCTACTGCCTTCTCACATTGCTTGCTAACCTTAAGGTCATCTGATATGATCACCCCCAGGTCCCTTTCCTTTTTTGTTGTTGTTACTACCTCCCCCCATTGTGTATTCTTCCCCTGGGTTCTTGTTTCCCAGGTGCATTATTTTGCACTTCTTTGCATTGAATCCTAGCTGCCGTACTTCTGACTATTCCTCCAACCTTGCCAAGTCCCTTCTCATCCTTTCCATGCCTCCTTGTGTATCAACCCTGTTGCAGATCTTTGCGCCATCTGCAAAGAGGCATACTTTTCCTTCCAGTCCCTCTGCAATGTCACTTATAAAGACATTAAAAAGGACTGTACCCAGCACTGAACCCTGCGGTACCCCACTAGTAACCCCCCTTTCTTCAGAGTGGACACCATTTACAATTACCTTCTGTGTCCTGTTGTCCAGCCAATGTTTTACCCAGGCTACCACCCTGGGACCCACTCCCAGGCTGGTTAATTTGACTATTAATCTTTTGTGTGGGACTGTGTCAAATGCCTTGCTAAAGTCTAGGTAGGCCATGTCCACAGCCCCTCCCTGGTCTACTACTTTGGTCACCTAGTCAAAAAAATCTATTAGATTCATCTGACATGATCTTCCCACTGTGAACCATGCAGCCTTGGGTCCTGTGCCCCACTGGCCTCTAGGTACTCAGCAGTTCTTTCTTTCAGAAGTGACTCCATCACTTTCCCTACCACAGAGGTCAAACTGACAGGTCTGTAGTTTCCTGCCTCTGCCTATGTCTTGGTCCCACTTTTGTGAAGAGGAATCATATCCACCTTCCACCAGTCCTTGGGTACCATACCATACTCCCATGATTTGTTAAAAAGAGTAGCCAGTGGTTTCACTAGTTCCCCCCTTAATTCTTTTAGAATTCTGGGGTGAATTCCATCAGGCTCCATTGCTTTGTCCACCTTCAGTTTTAGGAGTTCTTGCAGAACCCTTTCTTCTGTGAAAGGACTGGGATCGACCCCCCTATCAAGAATGCTGCTGTTAATTGGATTAGGCACTTCCCCCTCCTCTTTTGTGAATACTGAGCAGAAATATTCTTTCAGTATCCCTGCTTTTTCACTGTCTCCCTCTGCCCACCCACCGTTCATTCTATTCATACTCACTATCCCTCCCTTTGTCTTTCTACGCTCGCTGATGTACCTACTGTATAAAAGGTTTTATCCCCCTTCTTAACCGAGTTGGCTATCTTTTCTTCAGTTTGGGCCTTTGCTATTCTGACTTCCCTCCCTTCTTCCTTCTGCCTTAACTGGTACAGCACTCTGTCCTACTCCTTCTGTGTTTCCTTTTACTTCCGGAATGCTATCTTTTTCTCCCTGACTTTCCCAGCCACCTCTTTTGAAAACCATAGTGGCTTTTTCTTTCATTTTGATTTGTTTATTTGCTTCACACAAAGGATTGTTGCCTCTGTGATGGCAGTTTTGATGATTCCCCATTGTTGCTCCACCCCTCTTTCTAGCCTGTTTGCTAGTGTTTCTCTGAGGCACTCTCCCATCTTGCCAAAGTCAGCCCTCCTGAAGTCCAGTACCCTCATTTTTGTATGGCTTGACTCTGTAGCTGAGTTTATCATGAACCACACTGTTTGATGGTCACTTGTGCCCAGATGGCAACCCACTTCTAGATCTGAGATCCTCTCACTGCCCCCATTTGAGAGTATGAGGTCTAAGATTGCTCCCTCATGAGTGGGTTCTGAAACTAGCTGTCTGAGGCCTGCCACCTGTAGGGCATCGAGAATGGCCCTGCTCTTGGATGTGGCTGCAGCAAATGTGTTCCAGTTAACATCTGGCATATTCAGGTCTCCCATCAACAGTATCTCCCCTTTCACTGCTATCCTAAGAATGCCTTCTATCATATCCTTGTCCATTCCCTCCCCCTGACATGGGGGTCTGTACACAACCCCTGTGCCGATTGTTGTGCCCTTTCCAGTCCACAAGGTGACCCACAGTGCCTCCTCTCCTCCCTGTTTACAGAATATTAAATATATGAAAATAAAATATAATTGCTTTGAAGAAGATGGAAGCCTTTATTATGGCTCGGGTTCAATGTATGGTTGGAGAATGCTGAAATCTCATCTTGATTGTTTTACTTCCTTATCGCTATTTTGTATTTTCAGGTAAATCAAATATAATAAAATATAAATACACGCACACTGAAGCGCTGAAGCAGTGAGATCACCACAATTTTGGCAGCCTTGCACCATTCCTCTGGTACTAAAAATATGTATCACAATGGTTGTATAATTGTAGGTCTATATTCAAATGGCTTTAATTCATTATAATTACACACTAAGACGAATGGTCTGAATGAGTTCATTTAAGGTTTCATAATCTGACCTTTTGCAATTTTAATGACCTCCCAATCCTGGAATCATCAATTTTTTTATCTAAACATTTCTTTGCTCAATTCATCAATAGTCCAATAAGATTTAGAATAAAATTACTTTAGAACAAAACTGTATAAACTTTGGGTTTGATTTTGCACAAATATTAACTTCTCTCTGAGTTGAACATGCATAGGAAAGTAGTTGTACATACTTTTCTATTTCTCCAAATGTTTACTTTGGAAATTTGTAAAAAAATATGAAACAATAACATTTGACCTTTTGCACAGGTCTTGACTTCCCATAAAGGGAATGGCTTAAAACTTACTTAGGGGTTATTCAAGAGTTGTTCCAAGGTCAAAATTTAGTAAACTAAGCATTTAATGCATTTTAATAGAAGAAGTTGCCAAAGAGGACATAATAAAAGAAAAAAAAAATAGTTGTGCAATATAGATGCCTAAAAGGTATCAAACCATTTGCTTCTAAAAGTTTCACAGACAGCAGAGTCTTCTCTTTTTGTGTGTGAGCATTGTTTTCTTCTGTGTCTTCCTTCTTCTCCCTATCCGGTCAGTGTCAGCTTCACATATAGATATTGCTGGATAATAATTACTAAAATTAATCTACTGCTTTTTTCCTGAAAAGATTTAACATGATCCCATCCTGAAAAGATCTAATTTGCCCCCAGTAAGCAGATCATTTTGTTTCAAGCTGTTTTTTTCTTCATATTAAGAACTAAAGAATTCCATTGACATGTTCTACATTCCTAGAATAACTTCAGGCCCTGCTGTTCAATTAGGATTGATAAGATATAAACCATATGTTCTGGTCTCAGCATAGTGGTTTCAGAAATCAGGCTGTCAGAAATTCAGTAGGAGTTATCCCAAACAAATGTAACTATCTCAAAAAGTATAGGAGTTACTCATAATCCATCATTACGAAAGGTGCTCAGGACAAAAATAGCTTTCAAATGAGCTTATTCATTAATCTGAACTAATTATATCTTTTTAAACTATGGCCATCTGATTACCTGCATTTTCATTGCTCTTTACAATTTTCACCTTTTGGATGGCTATATTTAAAAAATATCTAATGAATTTAGATTAGTGACTACCCTCATTTGAAAGATCATTTTGTCCTGAACAACTTTCATGTTGGTTGTATATTGATAACTTGTATACTTTCTGATATACAATGATATAATTTGTTTGGCATGACTCCTACTGTGTGATGGTGGTGCACTTAGCTGGCATCAGTTGGGTATGCCAGGACAGGGGCTGTCCCAATGTAGGGGCCAGCAGGACAATAAAACGCATGGTGTTGGGTTGTCAGTGGGGTCAGGTGGCCAGGGCAGACAGGAGATACCCCATAAGAGAGAAATTGCTGGAAAAGGTCTTATGGGCAACCCAGAAGGTATGCATCTCAGCCCAAGAGGGGGCACTGTTCCAGGCCATGTTTGCGGTCATGGCAGCAGGGGCATTTCAGGTGGGGGAAGTGGTGGCCCCATGAAAGACAGCTGCTGGGCAGGCTTAGCAGTATGAGGACATCCTATGGGGACATGACAGTGAGGTCATTACCCTGGCCAGGTCTAAGATGGATCAGAGAGGGAAGGGAACCCAGGTGTCACTAATGAGATAACCGCAGTCCATCAGCTGCACCATGAATGCACTGGAGATATGCAGGAGTGCTTGAGCGAGGACTGGGGAGGCTTTGTTCTGACATGGGGATGGCTCCCTTGTCATGGGGTTTCAGGTAGGTGCAGCACTCAGGAGGGCCCTGACATTCATTGAGGAAGATCCAAGTGAATTTGCCCCACATTCTTTTAGGATTGGGGCAGCCATGGAGGCAGCAGAGAAAGGGGCTGCAGTGGCAGAGGTAAAGAAGGTGGGGCACTGGAAGTCCAGCTGCTATAGAAGATATGTCATGTGTTGATAACAACAACTCACACTGTTCATCTTGTTTTCCATGGCAGCTTCCAAGAGGAAAATCTGGATAGTGAGGCATTCCTTCGTATATTGGGCTGAAAGGTTTGTGGTCGCCACCTCCAGAGGAGCAGAGCTGCAATATAATATCAAGCATACTAGGGTGCTGTGGAAAGGCATTAGGGGATGAGATGGGCACAGCTCTTGCCTCTGATGGAGGAATTAAAGTTGCAATGGGGCACGCCAGATTGCTTTATTATACACATGGGAGGCAATGATTTGGGGGGCCTGCCATGGAGTGCATTGGGGCAGAACATCATGGGGGATTTAGAGAAGTTGAGGGGGTGGTGGCTGAGGGTGACAATCAGCTGATCCAACATCACCTCCCAGAGGGTTTGAAGGGGGTAAAAAATGTCCGGCTGATCGAAAAAATCAGGAAGCATCTGAATAGAAGGGTGGCAAGGGCAGTAATTGAAATGGGGGAAGATGCACCAGTAGCACAAGGAAATTTCTTTCAACCAGCCTACAGTGTACAGGACAGACAGGGTCCACCTATCAGAATTTGGCATGTGCCTATTCCTAAGGCCTATTGGGGATCTAGTGAGCAAGATACCCAACAAAGGTTTGAGGAACTAGCCCACAAGGGGGGAGCCCCTCTGTCCATCACAAACTGGAGGAGGGGCAGTGGAAGAAAGAAAAGGAGGAGGGGGAAGGAAGGGGAAGGGGGTAGGATACACAGGCTGGGAACAAGGAAGCCAGCTGTGGTGGTAAAACGGGAAGGGGGATAGGTCCAGGTGCCAAATTCAGAAGTGTCCAGGCCTAGAGGGTGAAAGCCTGGGTAGGTGGAACCGGCCTGGTTCTGGTGTGGAGGAGGGGGCCAGATTCACAGTGTCTGGGCCCTGAAAGCCAAGATGAAACACCGACCAGAAGAAGGACAGAGGCCGGAACCAGGAAGCTTTGAAAGAATTTTATGTGTGGAATTGTGAAGTCATAAATTTGGGGATGTAAATATTTCTTTGTGCCAAAATAAATATTGCCAACAGGCAACCAAAAAGTAAAATTGGCATATTGTCCATCATTCCTGGGAGGGGTCTAGGGGACAATGGGACTTGCCACTAAAAGGTAGGCCAGGTTGTCTAATGACCTTTGCCAGGAAAAAGTACAAGAGGGGGAGGGGTGGGGGGAGCAGGAAAAAATGGAAGGGGTGGGGCCTAGTGACATCACTAGGCAACAGAGTGTAAAATGACGAGGGGATGCCAGAGCCCCAGGGACTGGATGAGGAGCGGATCCCCAAGGGGTTTCTGTAGGGGTGTATTAGGCCAGAACTCAGGTAGGATGACCTCTTTTGCTGCGAAATTTTCCCAGCCTCCCACCCTTATTATGGAAGGCTCTGTGGGGGCATGATTGGCACTAAATAAATAGTTGGAGGGCAGGCTGAGTGCGCTAGGGGCCATGGGCATAGGGACAGTGTTTCTGCTGCAGGAAGGCAGCCACAGGCTACAGGACTAGATCAGAGTCCTCTGGGGGGGATGGTGATGCCCATGTGAGTGGGAAGAAAGAAAAGGGGAAGTGGGGGGGAGGAAGGGGGTAGGATACATGGGCTGGGGACAGGGAACCCAGATGTGGTGATAAAGTGGGGGAGGGGGATAGGTCCAGGCACCAGATTCAGAAGTGTCTGGGCCTAGAGGGCAAAAGTCCAGGTAAGTGGAACCGGCCTGGTTCTGGTGTGGAGGAGGGGGCCGGATTCACAGTGTCCGGGCCCTGAAAGTCAAGATGAAAGAATGACCAGAAGAAGGACACAGGCCAGAACCAGAAAGCTTTGAAAGATTTTTATGTGTGGAATTGTGAAGTCATAAATTTGAGGTTGTAAATATTTCTTTGTGCCAAAATAAATATTGCCAACAAGCAACCAAAAAGTAAAATTGGTGTAGCATCCATCATTCCTGGGAGTGGTTCAGGGGACAATCTGCAGATGACTCTAAACATTACTGAGTATACCAGCCAGACTCTGACTCTTGTTGAACAGCACTACTTACAAAAAGAATGGGAAGCACATTTAATAGTCTGAGTTGTAAACATTTTCACTATTTCCTTTATAGAACACCCTTTCACTCTAATCGATGATCACAGGTCATTTGAGTAGACATTCAACAAAAGAAACAGCAATCCACCTTCTCAGATTCAACAAGAGGGACTTTGCCTTCAGCCAGACAGGATTCAAGTACTCCACAAGCTCAGTCAGCAATCCTGTGGACTACATGTCCTGACACACATGTGAAATTTTATGCTTACCTTTAACAATGTTTTTTATATTCTATCTTGTTCTGTTTGGTTGTATATGTCTCTGTATTTTAGTCCATGCATGTTACTTTATTTCATTAGTTATCATTGTTAGCTGTCACTGGCTGTTACTTATATTACATATTCTTTTATGATATTTTTCCCTGTTGTACTCTCCCGGGTCATACTACAAAATAAGCATTTACTGTTTCCATTGTAGCAGAGGAATGCATTTGCTTTCTTACCCTCAGTACTACTCCTAAAGCCATGACACTTGAAGATATTCAACATGAGGCCAAGCCTGATCCAACCCTAAAATTTTCAATCCACAATTTCCAATCAGGTTCTAGCCTACATCATCTGCTTCTTAAATCATAGTGGCCCACAGTAAGATATTTGGTTCTGATTAGTCAGGAACTGAGAGTTCTCTCTTCATCTGGTAGTATTCTGAGATGTACTATAGTTACAATTCCAGTTTCCAAGCTTTACCCTTAACCCAGGAAGGATATCCAGGCATTAAAAGGACAAAGCAACTCTTACGGGAGAAAGTGTGCTTCCCTGGTGTTGACAGACCCATTCAGCATGTGGATCAGCACTACATTCCCTGCCAAGCTGCAGTGCTGCAATCTTTTGACAAACCTCTAAATATGTCTTCTCTACCAATAAGACCCTGTGGCCTCAAATAAGTGTGGATTTTTGTGGACCTTTTCCATCTTGGGACTATCTCCTTGTAGTTATGGATGAGTACTCTTTTTATCCCATTGTTGAGACTGTCAAGTCAACCCCAGCATCAACCACCATTCCGCATCTTGGTAAGCTGTTTTCTACATTTTGGATCCTTCAAATCAGAAAACGGTCCAGCCTTCAGAGGCAAAACATTTTGACAGTTTGTTCAACACCTGGGATTTCAAAACTATAAAATCACATCATGTTGGCCTAAGGATAATGGTGCCATGCAACAAGTCATAATTACTTTTCAAAAGGCCACATCGTTTTTTTTGCTGCTGACAAGCCCTGGAAGCAAGATCTTTTCCAATTTCTTTAAAATGACTGTGCTACTCTTTACAGCACCACTAGCAAGCCCCCTGTTGATCTCTTTCTTTTGCATACTGTACCTCTTTGTATCCAGTTGTCAATAATCACATCAGTCGTTGCTGTCCCAGCTCTCTGTACTGCTGACACTTGGGCAAAGCAATGGATGAAAATTCAAACAGACAGCCATTCTCAAGCCTCCACTTTCCTATTCAAAATCTTATGCCTTAGTGCTCCCTCAAAATCACCACACCGCAAAACTCATGCCTCCTTTTCATCCCACACCTTATAATGTACTCACAGTCAAAGGAACAAAGGTCAAGCAGTCTTCAGACCAGCATATTGCAAGAAATGTCTAATTTTTTAACTCCTTCCTCAATCTTTTATGGCTCCACCAGTTTATTCTAAGTAAGGAGAAGAAGAGGCTGATGATCTGAGAGCCACAGCTCCAATATAGCTGTCTCGTTCTTTACCAAGAGTACCACCTGCACCAACTAGATGATATTTAGAGTGAGGGGACAGATGTCTGCCAAGCCACCTGGCTAAGGGTTATGAATTGTTTCTGCAAGAAGAACTTTCAGTAAATATATAGTTCTGGCATATGCTGAATGACATTGTTTCTGTATTTTAAAATGGTTCACAGTTGAAAATGTGTCACATTTTGTCCAAGACATCTACATTTTGAAAAGCTAAAACGTACTGTTTTCTAAAATAAAAAAAAAAAGTTTCTTTTGGAAACATAAGGAGGGGTGTAATGTATGGTCTCATACATTAATAATCCAGTTCACAATTTGCAGGTTGAGGAGGAGACCTCAAGAGGAACACTGGGAGAGAGGTTTTGAACATTTTGGTCAGTAGTTAAGCAGAATCAAAACTGAGAGCAAAGCATGTACTGTAAAACTAGTTATTTTCATGCAAAGTAATTTTAGCGCAAACACAACTGCAACAATAGTTGCTTAAATTAAACACTAAGTCATTAGGACCATATACATTTTAATGGGAAAAGTGCTAAAAACACTAATTAGTGCAAATAAATGTTAGTGCAAATTAGTTTTTCAGTGACTATAGTAAAAATTATTCGACAGCGAACATTTCAAGTTTTATAGTATCTTCCTCAATAACTGAAAAAAATAAATATTTAACACGGCCCAAGCAATGTGTCTCAATATCTCATAGCTGCAACCATTATTAGAGGGTATAGTAGCCAAAAACACTTTTTTATGGTAAGTCACATGAAATTAGTTTTGGAAACATTTGGGATGAGCCTCTTATCAACAGTTTATTGATATTATTATTTTTTTCTTTGTTTTCCAATTTTTTTGTTCTCCCAGTTATGGGTGGGGATATACCCCCAATCAGCACCCAGACTGCTCTCCTGGCATCTTCCTCCAGGCTGCCTGGCTTGGTGGCCCATATTTTTCCCCCCACAGTGGAGCTGCCACAGGGAACTGGGGGCAGAGACCAAGATTAACTAGAGGCCCCAGTCGTTGCTTATGCCTGCGGCATCATTTGGGAGGTGGTCCAGGGGCCTCATAGAGCTCCATGACCAGGGCTGTTTCCATGGTTACCCCCAGGAGTGCAAACATGCAATGACATTAGTGTGGGATGGGTGCATTCCCGCACCCATCCCACTCTGTCCACCGACACTTCCGCCAAGACAGGTGGTCCTGGTTGCTTGACAAACAGCCTCCCCTGGGTGTCACTAGTATGCTGGGAAACCACAACCCTCCCCCCAGAGATGGAGAGCAGTCTCTGGGATGCTCATCCAACCTCCCCCCCCCCGGCCGACCCTCTGATGCACCATGCTTGCTTCCAAACATGGGTCGTTGGTGCCACAAGTGGAAGCTCTACTGCTATACCAGTGGGCTGGCCTTTTATTGATATTATTTAGGTCATCTTGTGCAGAGGTAAAGAGCAGTTCAAGATTTGTTTAAAGTGACAATAACCATGTCATCAGTAAATAATGAAATGCTTGATAGTTTATTTTTGCAGGTCAAAATCACATGTACATCCATTTTTGAGTGGTTTTGTTTTTTTTGTACCTGGTCATTTTTGTGCAAATGGCAAAATAATACAAACGTCACTGCTTTCATTTGAACTGCTGTTTTCACACAAAAAGTAGTGCAAAAACCGTTGTGGCGTGGGCCAGCCTTCTGCCCACTACTCCACCACAAACCTCATTACCAGTTCATCCCTGTCCAACCTGTACTTTCTTCTGAAATTCTGGAGCCTCACCCACCCTGCTTCATAGGCCCTCAACACGTTTGCTGACCAGGAGCCCCAGTACAGCACCCTGGCTGTGTCCCTCTAGCCTCCCAAAACCAGTCCAGGATCCTGGTTCTGTGTGGTGCTGCCTGAGGCCTCAGCTCCCGAAACCTGTTGAAATGTAAACAGGAAAGATTCTTAGCCACTTCGTTCCTCAGCTCCTCAATGTGCTATGCTTTGAAAGATTTATTCAGCTGCAGCCCCAACAAAACTAGGCACATGAGCAGCCTGCCCACCATCTCTGTCCTCCCCACTTGCCTATTAATGACCACCACTACCCCTTTGTTATCGCACCAAAACAAGATGAGCTTCCCCTGCATCCTATCTCCCCACACTTCTAGAGACACCCATATTGGGAAGATCTCCAAGAATGTGATATCCTTCAACACTCCCCCTTTTTCCCACGATGCCGGCCAAGATTCCAACATCCAGTCCCCTTGAAAGTATGCCCCCCATTCCCAAGGCATCCAAAGCGTCCATGAACAGCTCCAGATCTGTGTTCCATTCACATTCTTCCTGCCAAAGTGTCACCCCATTGTAGCTGTTGAGATACTCCTCCCATACCTAGAAGTACTCCCGCACTCCTCTTGACACATCCACCCAGTGGTGCAGCTGCCTAGCCTTCCCCGTGGCCCTTCCCAGCCTCCTTGTGAATGCTGTGCCTGGGCTGATGTCTTTGCAGGCAAAATTAAGGTGCCTTAGCAGCTGTTGCATTTGTACAAGCAGCACCCTCCACCTCCCCGTAACCTGGGCTAGCAGGCCTTTAAGGTGCACCACTTTGTCCCTGGGAAGCAGGAAACAGCCCTCCTCTGTGTCCACCTCTATGCCCAGGAATTCCAACTTCCAGGCAGGGCCCTCTGTCTTGCCCTGTGCCACTGGTATACTTATCTGTCAGCACATTGCCTTAAAATCCTGCAGCATGCCCTCAGCCTCTGCCCAGGATTCCCCGATGAGAAGGAAATCATCCAGGTAGTGCACCACCCTCCTGTGCCCAAATCTGACCCCAAACACCAGTTGCACCCAGGTGCTGAATGCTTCAAAGGTGGAACAAGCCACTGAGCAGCCCATGGGCATGGCCTTGTCAAAATACATGCCCCCTTGAAATTGAAAACCCAATAGGTCCCAATCCTCGGGCCGGACAAGCAAGAGTTGAAATGCCAACTCTATGTCCGTCTTCACAAGCCATGTCCCCTTGAGAGCCCTGATCAGCACTATGGCCTGCTCCAGAGAGGCATACGACACCACCCTAAAGCGGTCAGGTATGCCCTCATTCACCAATGAGCCCTCAGGGTAGGATAAGTGATGGATCAAGTGGAATTCCCCTGCTGTCTTCTTGGGGACAATACCCAAAGGGGAAACTCAGAAATGTTCACACGGAGGGACCCCCAACTGGCCCTCCACCCTGCCCACTCAGATTTCCTTCTTTATATTGGCCCCTACTATCGCCTCCTTCCCTTTTATTGACCCCAGATTCTTGGCCAACATCCCTGCCTGCACCCCTTGAAACCCAAGTGGGAAGCCTGCCCAGAAACCTGCCGTAAGCAGCTCCACTGCCTCCCTGTTTGAGTAGTCTGCTGTCCATTTCTCCACCACTGCCAGGGAGATGGGAGTGCGCGCCAGCACATAACCCCATCACCCTTCGCTGGGCCCCCTGTTAGTGCCAGCCTCCGGGAGTGTAGTGTTCCCTCTATGGCTGCCCCCCCAGCCACTGCCCTGCCCCCAGGTGCCCTGAAAGGGCTGTTCCTGATACTGTCCCTAATGCCGCCCATCTCTGTCCACCCCCTGCCGGCAGTTGGAGACTGGGTATGACCCCCCACATATGGAACAAGCGTGCCAGAACTCACAGTTGCCCCATGTGCAGTTGGTCTTGTGTTACCCCAAAAAGTCCTGGACCCTGTAGCAGGTGTGGCCTTCCTTGCCTGTTATCCCCCAGCCTGGCCCACTTCCCCAGACAGGGTCCTTACCCACAACTCAGAGTGGGTACAGTCTGTTCTCAGATCCCCCTTGCCCACCATCCTCTTCCGGAATGCTTCGTCATACTTGAGCCAACCATACCCAACTTTGGTCTTGTACGCGTCCCTGATAATGGACATGTACGTCAGTAGGGGGATGGCGAGCTCTGGCTGCTTCTCCAACAACAATGCACTTATATGATGAAGTCTCCTTGCCAGTTTTCAATGCTCTTCCCCTTGTACTTCGCTTCATCCTTCTTGTGGCTTACCACTGCCAAGGCCATTGCCATTTCCGACTTCCCTACTGACTCCTTCTGTTCATACTTCATGGCCGTGTCCCCGTCCACCAGCCCAAAGATGTCAACATACTCCCCCTTCCAGATTTTTTCCTTGATTGAAACTGGGACGTGGTCCCTGACTGAACAGCCCAGAGGCCCCTCATACAATGTCTGGGCTTTTGTCTTGGCCCACCCTCTTTTCCACCTCCGCCCCTTTAACTTTTAAGGCCTGCATGGCCTGCTTCATATTTTCGATCCCTGCGTCCCCCATGTCCCCCAGCAACCCCTCTGAATACTCTTTGTGTGTGTCCGAGAGGTCCACGCCATTCTTATCCCCATCCGGCTCCCCATCATCTGGCTCCAGGCGGCAGGTGCCAGGATGGGCGTGCGCGCGCTCTGTCTGGGCCTCTTGACCCCTTTTCCCCTGCCTGGGCTTTCCTCTTGCTCCTTCCATTTTCTCAACGCCTCCTCTTCCTCCTCCCTCTGCTTCTCCACTGCCACCAGCTCTGACATCTGGCCCATCAATCTGGACGCTTCCTGCAGCAATCTCTTGCTGGATAGTTGTGCTCACTTGGGTGCCATGGTGGTTCCTATGTCACTATAGGTAGAGGGATGAAGAAACACATGTTCAGCCATGCATAACAAACAATCAGACCAGCCCTTTTTCCCAAGCACACCAAGGTCCTCCGGGGCTGCCCATGTCCCAGAGTCATTGAGGGCCAACCCCAGGGCCATCTGGGGACGGGCCAATCATTCTGTCCAGCTTCTTGGTGCCTGCTGCTCACAATCTTCCCTGTTGTCTTCATATGTTATATTCACCCCATCCCCTGGGAAACTGGGCCCAAGCTGCCCAGAGGGCCCTACCCAGGCTGCAGTACCTGCCACTGCCCACAATATTCATTATCCCCAGCCAAACTGTGCACCTGTATGTGGCCCCACTCTCTCCCTGTCACTCTGCACCTATGGATGGCCTGCTCCTTCTTGCCGCCCCCACGTGGCATGCACCCCCATATCCCACTTTGTTAGGCTGGCACCCTGGCATCTACATTTAGTGGCATCACCCTCCATACGTTTCTGTGCACTGCTCGGGCCCTGAAACTGCCCACCATAGTCCTTTACTTGGACCTTTTTACACCCCCCAGCAGGTCTGACAACCCCTGCCATTTCAACCTGCACCATAAAAACATTTGCTCAGAGTCAACCAGCATGCACGTGCAGGTCATGAGAATCACCAAGGTCCGGAATGCTGGAGGTCCCATGCTTGGTCCAGGCCCCTTGTTTTTCTTCCAGATATATTGCCAACCGTCAAGCCCCCTGGCCCAGGCCTAGCTTCCCCACTGGCTGCCCACAGTCTCTGTTGCCCATGTACTATGCTGGCACCCCTCCCCTTTAATTTCCCCCCTTTTTTTTTTTGCCTTTAACCTCACTCAGAGTCACCAGTATGCCCACAGAGGTCGTGAGAATCAAGCCGGTCTGCTCTGATGGCAGCACCAAAATCAGTCACAGCCCCTTAATCACCTCTAAGCCATGCTGCCAGCCCATGAGCCCCCTCCCGGCCTGGGCCTAGATTCCCATCTGGCCGCTTATGGCCCTGTTGTCCATGGACCATACTGGCACCCCCTTTCCACTGCTACTAGCTGCTACCCAGCTTGCCAGCCTCCCTTTGCTGTGCAGGTGCCAAACTGTGCCACCGATCCCGAGCAGAAGACTGCCCGAATTAGGGCTCTCCTTACCCCTAGTCAAACATCCAGCCCTCCTCTTGTTGGACTGCACCCCCGCCACTAAAGCTGGGCCCTCTGAGTCCCTGGGCTGATCTGGCTCTGTGGGCTCTCTCCCAACACCCAGAGCAGCCAAACCTACCAAACAAACCCCCCTGATACCAAAAACCCTTGCCCCCTGCCCCCAAGTGATCTGGAGGTGCTGTTTCCATATAGCCTCTCTCTCTTTGTTACTGTCCTTTCTTGTGAACGAGGGAGAAAAACAAATGTATCTCTTTTTTTTTTAAAAGAAAACATTGGCCCGATCACCTCACTGCCTGGCTGTGCCACATGGCTCCCATCTGCCTCCCTCGACCCACTGGTCCTGCCCTGTAGGCCCAATCACTGACAACTCTGTCCCAAACCTCCTAAAATTCCCTCGTGGCCACCACATTCTTCTACCGCCATCTTCGCCACTTGCTTCCCACAGCGGCCGCATGACTGCAAAACCCCCCAGCCGCACAGCCAGTGCCGGCAAATGAATGCTCACTATTGTTGCGGTCTTCTCTTTGAAGGCCTCCTGCCACTACACTGGCTCTGCACGGTCACCCACAGTCCCAAACAAACAAAATCACAGGTGCCATCTGCCCCATCCGCCTGCTGGTTTTTATCACCTCAGTCATCCTCCTAAGAAAATGGACAAAAAGGGGGGGTGCCCATTCAGTATTTGGCCACACCGGCCATGTGATCTACCAGACCCAGGCTGCTCCCCAACGCACTATCCTGGCTCTGTCTGTTCTAACAAAAAAAAACAGCAAAGCCACCCAAACATTCACAGTGAAAATGTGTTCTTTCAGCTAAATCTGCGATTCTCCTGCTCCAACAAACAAATGGCCCCTTTGCTCTCTGTAATCCAGAATGCCTGACTGAGCCTCCATTTTCAAACCTGCTGACTGCCCCAGTCATCCCTCGAGCACCACACCATGAGCGACCATGCCAGGAAGCCCCAACATGAGCTCTGCCTGCACAAAACCACCGATTAACTCACTGGACAATTCACTCACAACTGTGCCCTGCCCACACTTTCACCAGCTTCACAAATGCCAAGCTACCCCGAGCAACCCCCCCCCCCACCAGGAGCTCTGCACTGCATACCACATTATATTTACAACACCATGAAACAACAACCTTCCTAGGCCAAAACTCTACTATGCTGAGCCCCAGAGATCACAGCTTTCTTCCAGCTAAATGCTATGCACTTGGAACAAACAAACTCAACCACCTGCCTTCTTGTACCTTCTTTTGCTTTCAGGCCCCAGGCCTACTTCTCAGTGCCAAACACACTGTTCCAGAACATAAAACGTTTGAGCTCACATGTAGGCTCACCTAAGGCCTACTGCAACCACATTAATGATCATTCCAAGTACATGTTTTACATCCTGTTATTCTATGCTTCTATTAAATCTAAGCAATGAAAGGCAAAAACAAACACAGAAACTGCACTGAGTCCAGTCACCTGGGCCACATGGCCTAGAGGCCTAGTAGTCTTTGTGCCTTATCTGCTGTTTGCCAATGATGTGCTGAGTTCTAGTCAGAAAAATTCCCAGCAAAAGAGATCATCCTGCCTGAGTCCTGGCCTAATATACCCCTACAGGACCCCTGGTCAGGACTCCCTTGGGGCTCCGCCCCCAGCCAATCCCTGGGGCTCTGGCATCCCCTCGTCATTTTACACTTTCCTGCCTGATGATGTCACTAGGCCCCATCATTTCCATTTTTTCCTGCTCTCCACCCCCCCACCCTTTCCCCTCTGTGCTTCTTCCTGGCAGAGGTCATTAGACAACCTGGCCTGCATTTTAGTGACAAGCCCATTGTCACATTGATTGTTAATTCCTCCCAGATCAACTGGGATGGAATCTGCAATGACTTCTGTAGCCTTGGTTGTATCGCAGTATGCCATAGCTGTACTGATGGTCAAGGCATGTTGTAGATGATCTAGAGCTGTCTTGTGTTCTGGTCTCCAGTGCCATTCAGAATTATTTTGTGTGAGTTGCCAGCATGGAGCAGTGATAGTTGCAAAGTGAGGGATGAACCTGGCATAGCACTGTGAACTTTGCTTGGTGTGTATGGGGCAGACAGGCTAAAAATAGATTCTGATTTCTTGGGATCTGAGATGATGCCATGTTTTGAGAAGATGAACTGTACATATAATTCTAACTGTGGTTTGTTGAACTCACACTTGTTACTATTTAAGGTAAGACAATTTTTATGGAGGCACTGAAACACTGCTCTGAGAGTTGAATCATGTGCTTACTGGGTAAGAGACTGGTGAGTGAGTGAGTGAGTGAGTGACTGAGTGAGTGAGTGTGTAAGTGAGTGAGTAAGTGATTTGGGGAATTGTATGCAGAGTAACCTGTTTCTAATTGGTGGGAGGTATATTGGGGTGTAGCTATAGTTTTAGAAACTACCTCATTACTGTTTTAAATGTTTAATGGTGAAGTCAAATCATTATGGAAACAATGATTAAGGTTATCTGTTTGATAAAGAAATAATGAAGGTTTTCTAACAGTTTTAAGATTATCTCCTGGTGCAGGTAAGGTTCAGTTAATAGGATGTGCTTGGGTTTAGAGAGGTAGGTTGGGTGGTGCCTGTGGTCAGGTATGGTGTGTCTACTCTTAGAAGGCTGGGGAGTGAGCATACCCAGTTTGATGGGAGGAGACCATCACTGGACCCTTGCCACCAATTCCCAGGAGGGAATTATTTTCTGGGTGGGGGAAGAGTGCATGCCCCCCTTGCAGGAGGGACTTGTGCTCCCATTTAGGAACCTCTTTGCCCCCTCCTACCCCGCCCCATAGTTGGGAAATTCATTAGTGCTCTTAATGCAAATACCTGCTGGATGCCTCAAGGTGGCAGCAGATGGCAGGTATGGGAAGGTATATAAGGCTGGAGACAGGAAATTTCCAGCCTTGGCATTAGGCCTGGGGCTGGAGGGGGGGTGGCTTGAGGAGCAGAGTAGTCAGGAAGGGAGCTTGGTGGTTCATGTGGGCCTGTGGGGGAACCCCCCCTTTAGTGGCAGATAGGGATGGCCTCCACAGTGACATGGTGTCGAGAAGCAGGGCAGGAAGCTCCGTGAGGAGGATGGTCAGCTAGGTGCCTGTGTCATCAGAAGAAGGGAGGTACAGGTGGTAGTAGGATGCCAGGATAGGCAGAAGCCCGAGAGATCCTGTGGAGTAGTGGCTCAGGCCGCCAGGGCTGTGGGGACAGTGGCAGATTCTCCTTAGGGGGGAGGCCGGTGGCAGTGGTTCTCTCCCATACCCAGAGTGGCAGGGTGACCTGAGAGTAGAGGGAGCCAGGGGGCCCCTTCACCCATATCAGGGGACCTGCATGGAGGGGCAGATCCTGGAGTGCTGGCATTTAAAGAGTTGGGTGGGTCGCAGTCTTAGGACAGACCTTGGGGGGTGTCTCTGGCAGGAGCTTACAATAAGCCCAGGATGAGTTAGCAGGGATGTGGACCGGGGCTGTGTACCATTTGAATGGTCATCTTGGAGCAGAGAAATGAGTTTGAGTACCATCTGTAGAGAAGTAGACTGTTCGGGGGGCCTGGGTGGTGGCAGGGCTCAGGGCCCTCCCGCAGCAGGGTAGCCCAATTGAGGTAGCTCAGGCACTGGAGCAGGGCTGGGTTTGCAGGCTGTTGAACCAGTAGATATATATATATACAGAGAGAGAGAGAGCTGAGCCATAGGTATGGGGACTGGTGCTGTGAGTCTGGGAGCACCGCAGGTTTACATTCCATGTAAAGTGAGATAAACTGCGTTACCGGGCCTGGGTCAAAGAGGAAAAATCCTGGGACTCCTCGAGATTTGGGCCAAGGTCCAGGGACCAGGTGGGGGAAGCAGCATGCTTTCCTCTGCCAGTAAAGGGCAGCCGACCAGTGCCAGACTAGACAGAGACTGAAGAGAATGGGTAACCCAGAATAGGAAAAGAGAGAGAGATCTGGCTTACCAGCATCAGTGAGCCAGGGGCCTGTGAGTCTTTTCCAAGTAGGGAGGTTCCTTGGGTAAATCATCCAAGATGTTCAGAGTGAAGAAACCCTGCTTGTACTGCCTGTAAACCATGTATGCTGCTCAAAATGTCCAGCCTGGGTAAATTGTAAAAAGTTCAGATAGCCCCATGGAGCTGCTTTATTTAGCCAGTGAAAGATAGGACCCCTGCATTCCTTGAATCATTTGGGGTGCAGGAGCTAAAATAAAGAAGCTAGTTGGGAAGAAACTTGGTAGTGATTATTTAAGTTGAAGGGGGACAAATGAAATGAACTCCCCCCCCTTGTGTCTAATTTATTTCATAAGTTGTAATTCCAGGAGGTGTCCATCATGCTGCATCAGGATCAAAGGGCTTTGGGGCTCAGAAGAGACAGGAGGTTGCAGTTTGGAGATCCTGTGCTGGTGGTCAGCATTCGGGGTGAATCCAGGTTTGGAGGTGAGATTAAGAGTGCACATGGGCTGAAGTCATCAAGAGGTAGGACAGTCATTTTTCCTATCTTATTTGATGGTGAACTGGCTCAGGTGTTGCACTTGTTGTAGTCCTCTCCCATGTCCCTGGACCATCTGTGATGATAAGTTATGCCCCTAGATGAGGGGGTTGGGGGGGGTTCATGTGTAACCACGCTGCCCCCTCTCCTCCCAGGGAAGCACTTCAATGTACCTTAGCTGCATGCCTTGTGGGGATCGGCAGCAATCTGGGAGTACCCAAATCCTTTTTTCTCACAGGGATCACAGAAGAAATCTGCAGGCACTCGGTACCACCAGAAGTAAGTTTGCTGTGCAGGTTTGTTGTGCTCCCTGCCTCATTGTGCTGTCTCTGGGGTGGGAGAACAAAGGTCTTGAGGTCCTGTAGGTACATTGCTCCAAAAAAGCTGATGCTGCATGCTCCCTGCCCTGCTGCTTGAATGTCTGTGGGGGCGGGGAAGCTGGAAAAATGCTGCTATTCTGGCCACTAACAGGCAGTGTGTTGTTTATTCAAGGGGCCAAATATGCTGAGTTTGGGGGAGGACTCAGAAAAAGGAGTCTTTAACCAGACTCCCTCACCATAGATGAAATGCAGATTCTTCTAGTGCCCACCTTCAATGCAGTTCAAGAGAGGGCCAGGCAGTGAAGACTCAAGCGGCTGTCAGCCACAACAGAAAGGATCTGAATGCTTCGGAGGCTGCTGGGTCTGCCAATCCCCACAAGGCATGAAAGGTGCATTAAAGTGCTTCCCTGGGAGGAGAGGGGACAGCATGGTTACACTGATGCAGCTGGATAGGTTGGGCACCCATGGGATGCAAGGGAGGGAATAAATAATTTTTTTTCATAACATGATTTGTATGGCAACTGGCCAAGGAGGGGGGGTTAGTGGCAGCTGTGCAGGTCACTAGATAATGTTAGTCATGTGTCCATTTTAGAAACTACAGTATGGCATCCCCGGATGGCATCAGTGTTTACTGTTGTAGCAGTAGATGATTGTAGCCTGAATTCTGCAACTAACTGAATGCTGTGTTGGGAGTCTGTGATGTGAACTTTTCAAATCCTGACATGTGCTCACTCCCGATACAGAAACAAAGACTGTCAAGGCAATGGTCTGACAATATAATGGCCATATAAAGAAATGTGCATTCCAAACATAAAAATACAACAAAGCACACACACAGAGGCTACTGTCTGGTATTTATTATTGATGTAACAGTTAAAAATACCAAGAAACATTTCCTATCTTCTTTAAGGAAAGGCTAGTAATGTATCTAGATGAGCATGGTCTTCAGGATGTGGGGCAGAATGGGTTTATGGGAGAGAGGTTGTGTCAAATGAATCTGATTGATTTCTTTGACTGCGTCATTAAAACAATAGACAGGGGCCAAGTGGTGGACATCCTTTACCTGGACTTCAGCAGGTCTCCGACTCTGTTCCCCACAAGAAGTTGATCAGGAAATTTGCAGATTTTGGGGTTGGAGGGAAGTTGACTAGATGGGTGTAAAAGTGGCTGAGGGACAGGACCCAGACAGTGGTGAGTCGGTTAGCTATCTAGCACCAGGAAGGTCACCAGAGATATCCCACAGGGCTAGTTGATAGGACTGATACTGTTTAGAGTCTTCTTCAGTGATACTGGGGATGGGCATGAACCTTTAGACTGCAGACAGAATTAGAATGCGTAGTAATTTTTATTTATTTATTTCAGTTTGGGATTAATCCCTTTGAGTCCATGGCTCATTTTCAAAGGTTCCAAGTCAGTCATATACATTACATGATGAACAATCACTTAAAGGTAAACTGTAAATAGTGGGTGAATCTCATAGTACAGCCAATTGCATCAGGTAGTTTCATAAGTGTACATAAACATGTGCTGAGTGAGTTACAGATGCAATGAGTTAAAACATTAGCTTGTCAGCACGACTGTGTGCAGCCTTGTTTCTTGGAGGTGCTAGTTACAGTCCAAGGGTGAGTGTCCTGTCTGGACAGGAGAAATAGCTGAAGGTGATCGTAGCTTGTTGTAGGGGGACATCATGGGTGAGTGGGTGGAAGAGCAGCAAAGGTCTGGCTTTGTCATTAATTTTGCCTGAATCAGGCTTTGCCATTAGGTAGTGGCATAGATAGTGCTATATAAAATGTAGTCTGCGGGATTTAGTAGGGAGAAAGTAGTCAAAAGTAGAGGTGGGTTCAAGAGGGTATGGAGGGTGAAGGTTGTGGGGGTGAAGGGAGAGGTAGTGCCTATAAATAGGGGCATAGTGGAGGGGTGAATAGGGGAGGTGGTACCTATCAGTAGGGGTGGATGTGGAGAAGGGGGATGGGGATAGAAAGGTATGAAGAGGGACATCAAGTTACTGGAGAGGGTGCAGCGGAGGGCGACAAAGATGATCAAGGGGCTGGGGGACTTATCATACGAGAGGAGGTTGAAGAAGTTGAACATGTACTCACTGGAGGAGAGGAGGGATGGGGGGGACATGATTGAAACCTTTAAGTACATGAAAGGAATAAACAAGACAGGTACAGAGGGGCTGTTCAAAGTAAGGGAGGGGAGGGACACCAGGGGCCATGATATGAGACTGGAGGGAGGAAGGTTCAGGAGGGAGATGAGGAGACAGTTTTCTACGGAGAGGGTGATGGCTGGGTGGAATGCGCTACTTGCAGAAGTGGTATCCAGTAGAACAGTGGACTGCTTCAAAAGGGGATGGAACAGGACAAGGGGGAGGGTTAATGAAGGGGAAGGGTGGAAGGGAGGAGCAGCTGCAGAATAAGGGGTGCTAGCTGCACATTTGAGCAGACTTGATAGACCTCTAGGCCTTTATCTGCTGGAAAATTTTGTAGGTTCGTACTATAATTTCAGGGCCGCAGGTGTCATTGAGTGCCTGTGATGGTAAAGAACATTTAGTTTCATGTTGGCATTCTTGACAATGAGGTCAACATGGGAGGAGAAGTTGAGTGAGTCGTCTAGGTGTGCCCCAAGGTAATAAAAAAGTATACCTGCTCCAAGGGGTCTCCCTTATTGGTTTGTATTTGTAAGGGGCTAAACTTCTTTTTCTTCTGTGGGGTAGCAAATAACATGGATTTATTTTTTTTATTGTTGAGCAGGAGTTTGTTTTGGGTGAACCAGGATTCAATCTTAAGGAAACTGTCCTGCAATCCAGTAGCGACTGCTGATTGATCCCTGCCAGATACAGAAATGATGATGTCATCAGCATAAAGTACGATATGTGCTGGGCAGACAGAGGGAAGGGTGTTTATGTAGATGCTGAAGAGGAATGGGCCAATGATGGATCCTTGTGGGACTCCTTGACTCACTTCTTTGGGTTCTGAGAGTATTCCATCTATCTTGATGCATTGTGTTCGATGGGAGAGGTGGCTCTCAAACCAGCCCACAGTGTCAGGGGATAGGCTAATAGTCAGCAAGCTGCTAAGGAGGAAATGGTGATTAACGGTGTTGAATGCCTTGGTGAGGTCTATAAATATAGACCCCACAGCCAACCCATTATCCAAGGTATGATAGAGCTGGGAGGTGTATTCGACCAGAGCAGTGAGTGTGGAGTGCTTTTTGTGGAATCCATGTTGCTGTGGACTGAGGAGGTTGTATTTATCCAAGTACTCAGTGAGCTGGTCAGAGACCACCCTCTCCAGGGCCTTGGAGAGAGGTGGAAGTATAGATATAGGTATGTAGTTGCTTGTGCTCGTTCTGTCTCCTGCCTTGAAGAGGGGGGTGACAAGAGCAGACTTCCAGCTGTCGGGGAAAACACCAGATTGTAGGGAAGTGTTAAACACCTTGGTGAGTGGGGTAGCTAGCTCGTCCAGTGTTAAAGCAACCAGCTTCATATTGACTTGGTTACACCCCGTCCTGGTCTTACCGAGGACCCGCTTGACATATTTGATGTTGTCAGATTTAGTGATCTGTTTGAAATAGAATGGTGATATTCTGTTTTTGAAAGAGGTGGGGTTGCATGGGCCAGGGGGCTGATCTGCTGGGGGTGCGAGGTAATCACTTGGTAACACACCTATGAGGTCCATGAAGGCAGTGTTGAATGCATTTGCAATGTCAAGGGGTTCCTGTAGCATCCCTGATGTGGTTGTTATCAGATCAGGTGGTGTCCTGGGTGCCTTACCCATTAGTAATTTTATGGAGTTCCAAAACTCCTTTCCGGATCCCCAGCTTTTGCTAAGAAGGTCCTTGTAATGATTGGCTATGGCTTGTCGAATGAGCCTAGTACGGCTGTTTCTAGCCGCCTTGTAGGCAATGAGGTTAGCCTGCTTTCCAGATGCCTAGGCCCTGTGCCACAAGTTGTCCCTAAGACACATGAGCTCAATTAGTGAGCCTGATAGCCACATGTTAATGTTCCATTTTACTTTTTTGGTTTTGAAAGGGGCAAAGATGGCACAGGCACATGAGAAGGTCATGAGGAAGTAGTTCAGGGCTTGATTGCCATCCTTGGCTCTGTCGAGCGGGGACCAGTCAGCTTGACTCAGAAATAGCTTGAAGGTATCCAGAAGCCTTGTTCTCAAGGTCCAGTTTCTGGAGACCATAGGAGGGCACATAGTAAACCTATTAGTCAAAGTGCAGGTGACAGGGGAATGGTTGCTGAGGCTATCTGGCATAATAAATACCTCAGAGATGTGTTCCGGGTGGGAGAAGAAGAGCCAATCGATAAGGGTGTTTGTGCCGGATTGGTAGTTTTGCCTTGTGGGTTGACTGACCAGCTGGGAGAGGTAGAGGCTGGATATTTGGTCGCTGGCAGGTTTTTCACTCTTGGAGTGCCAGTTAATGTTAAAGTCTCCGACAACAACCTGCTCCTATCTTTTTCTCAGATGTTGCTGGTTGTCGATGAACTGCCTAAGGCTGGCGGTTTGCTGGCCAGGGGGTAAGTATAACATAGTGAGTAGAAGGATCTTGTTTTGCAGGCCTATGGACTGCTTTAGGTTAAGAATTTGGGTCTCTTTAGGGTGCAGACTGCAGGGCAGTGTCTGTGCTTTTAGATTGCTTCTGAGGTAGACTAAGCAGCCTCCCCCCCCCCTTTGGACAGCCTGTCCTGCCTGAAGAATTCTAATTCTGGACTGATATATCAGTCCACTGAACAGCAAGGGTTAAAGGGCAAAATGTACCTATTTGCAGATGACACCAAACTCTGTGGGATGGTGGACACAGAAGAAAGGATACAAGACATAATTGATGATCTGGAAAAACTAGAGCGGTGGTTCGGGATTTGGCAGTTTGGCTTCAATGCAAAGAAATGCAAAGTTATGGGCACTGGAGCCAAGAACCCAAGGACTGAGTACTGCCTGGGAGGGGTCACGGTATCTGCATCAGAGGAGGAGAGGGATTTTGGAGTGATGATAACTAGTGACCTGAAGCACTTCACACTATGTACGAAAGAAGCAACAAAGGCAAATAAAATGCTGGGCTGCATTGCCAACGGGATCAGCAGAAGGCAGGAGGAGGTAATACTGCCCTTGTGCATGTCATTAATGAGGCCACATCTGGAATACAGTGTACTATACTGGTGCTCTTGCCTTAAAAAGGACATTAACCTGCCAGAGGCAGTCCAAAGGAGGACAATGAAGATGATCATTGACCAGCAGGGTAGAACATATGAGGAGAGGTTGGAGGCAGTGAACATGTACTTCCTGGAGGAGAGGACAGAGAGAGATGAGACATAATTGAGACCTTCAAGTATTTGAAAGGAATAAATAGGGTGGATAAAGAGGGTCTCTTTAAGCTTACTGGGAGCCGAAACACAAGGGGACATGATTCCATGTGATAACAGCGATCGTGGAAAGGAGATTGCCATTACGGCAAGTGTACATGCTCACAGCAAAAGGGTGCCGGGGACTTTTTTTTTTATGCAGGAGGCAACTCCAGGGGGTGCATGTCGGGGGGGTGCAAATGTGAAAGAAAAAAATGGCCGGGCGCACTAAAATGAACGTGCGCCGGAACCAAACCCGGCAGCCTTGCAACCCTAGCCTGCCACCCACCACACCACAGGGCCAACTCAGCAGTCCACTGCCACACTACACCTCACAAACCCTCCCTCCCTTTCCACCCGTTGCATGGTGTACTCACTCCCCAGCCCCCCAGGCGTGTGTACATTTAGCGACATCCTGTCACTATATTTGTAGACCCCCCATCCAGTCTCCCTCCCTGCCCGGTAGCCCTGTGGACAGATGCTGCGATTGAGTTGCCCTTTTTGAAAGTGCTTAATCATTGTTGCCATTGTCATGGGCTACAGGGGACAGAGTCTCAAGTTGGGAAGGTGTAAGAGGGATGCTAGGAGGCACTTTTGTCATGGAGAGGTTGAGAGCGAGTTAGAATGCGTTTCCAGAAGAGGTGGTTTTGTTGAAGATGGTGGGCAGCTTCAAGAGAGGCTGGGATAGAGTTGGGGAAAAACAAGGGTCATGGGAGGGGCAGACAGAGGGGAAGAGCAGACTGGGAAGGGGGAGCAGGGACAGTAGCTTAAGCTGAGGACCCTGCAATATGAACAGACTAGATAGACCAAACCACCTTATTCTGCTGGCTTCTTCATATATTCATATGAAACTAATGGAAACTGTGCAAAAAGAGAGACTGGTAAATTACCAGGAAGCCAGTTGGTTCCAGGATCATGCACAGTATGGGTTCACAGGAAGAAGGTCATGCCAAATGAATCTGACTGAGTTCTTTGACTAGCTGACCAAGAAAGGAGGGCAGTGGATATAGGCTTTCTAGACTTCAGCAAGGCCTTTGTGCTGCACAGAAGACTGATTAGGAAGCTGACCAGTTTGAGGGTGGGGGCCAAAATGGCAAATTTGGCATGTAAATAGTTAACCAATAGGAGGCAGAAGATAGCAGTAAATGGCACACACTCTAAGGATGGGAGGGTGACCAGTGATACTGCAGGGTTCATTGTTGGGACCAGTCTTCTTCAATGACTTCATAGGGGACATTGTAGTGGAATTGAAGGGGATGGTGTGCCTTTTTGCAGATGACACCAAGATCTGCAATAGAGTGGACACCCAGGAGAGAGTGGAAACAATACACAAGAATCTAGGGAAAGTAGAGGAATGATAGAAGGCATAGCAGTTGGGGTTCAATGCCAAAAAGTGCAAAATTATGCATGTACAGCACAGAAACCCCAGTGCTGAGTATAAGATAGGGGCAGGGTATTGACATTCACTAGGCAGGAACGTGACATCAGAATTATTACTTCAGAAGATATAAAGGTAGCAGTGCAGTATGACAAAGCCATGGGCAGAGATAGCGGGATGCTGGGGTGTATAGGTGTGGTATCACAAACAGGAAGATGGAGGTGGTGCTGCCACTGAACTGATCTCTGGTATGCCCCGCCTAAGGAAGGACATGGACAGAGTGGAGGTGGTCCAGAGAAGGGCAACCAAAATGGTGCAGGGCTTGCAAGGGAAGTCTTTATGAAGAGAGACTGAGATCTCAATATGTACACTCTGGAGAACAGGAGACCGAGGGGCGACATGATTGCGATAACCTAGTACCTCACATGGGTGAACAGAGTTCAGGATAGGGCCCTCTTCCAAGAGATGATGAGCTCCAGAATTATGGTCATGCTATGAAATTGAAAGGGGGAAAGTTTAAAAAGGATGTGAGGAAATACATTTCTTCACAGAAAGGGTGGTAGAAGCATGGACCTGATTGCCAGTCAAAGTTGTGGAGGCTAGAATGGTGGATAGCTTCAACATGCATGGTATAGACATGTAGTATATTATGGAAACAGGGAAATGGGAGGGTCCCCAGAGACCACTTAGGGGCTGCGGAGATGCAATAGACAGGGAACAGTTTGGCAGACTGGGTGGACTTAGTGGCCTTTTCTGCCAACAAGCTTCTATATTTCTATCATGACCACATTAAATAACTACTACACATAACAAACAATAATAACAAACACTAATATGGTCTCCCAGGAAACAGCTGCCATCAAGATCAAATCACAGATGCAGATTTTAGCAAGTAAGACTTTAGCTGCTTTTTAGAAACTTGCAATGAGGGGCATACTCCCAAGTGTCTGGAAGGGAGTTCCTTTGGATAGAGTTTCACAGGAGCTTAAGTTGTCATGGGATCCCCTTCCCCAAAATAAACCACACTCAGACTTATCTTCTTTTGGGTGCTCAGTCAGCTAGTTTATTAAAATATCACCTTAATACATTTCCAAAACCTCTCCATGTTATTCCATATTATATCCATATATACTTTAAATTTACAACCTTCTTTCCCACTTCTCACGCCACTTATCATCCTTCACCATAGTCAGATGCACACCCGATCTACCTCTCAGACCTCTGGGTGCAAACCCCCAAGGTGCCATATATATGCCTAAGTGCACACCCAGTTCATGTTCCTTCTTTTATCCTGCACCAGTATCCACTGGGTCCCGTCTTTCTTTATTCTGCTCCTTTTCCCCCTCCCCCCTTTTTCTCCCTTCTCTCATGCTCCTGAACAGGAGCTTCCTTCACCACTGCTGCTGTCCACCTTCAGCAGCCCCTGCACCCCGTGGCCCATTCTGTTCCCACATTCTCCCATGAGCTTCCTTTACCACAGCCCACTGCTGCTCTCCACCGTAAGCAACCTCCCCTTGGCCCATCCTGTTCCCACCCCTCCACCTCCACCTAACTACAGGGCAGGTGGGTGAGCAAGAAGACTAGCAAGAAGAAGGGTGAACCCACTGGTGCAGTCTCTTTTAAAGCCCCTTCTCCTTTGTTCTCTCTCCAGTCCATATTCTCTCTTTTCTCCCTATCCTTTCCCCTTTTTGAGTTGACTCACTCACTTCCCAGTACCCTCTACTCCTCTCTCTTTCTTCCCTCCCCCCTCCCTTCCCTGCCTCCCCTGTCCCGTTCACCTGGCTGATTTCAGGTCAGGTGATCTCTGCCAACAGAGGCTGCCTTTCAATAGGCAACCTATTTTGTCATGGTATCCCCTTCCCTGAAATAAACCACACTCAGGCTTATCTTTATTTGGATGCTCAGCCGGCTAGTTTATTAAAACATCACCTTAATACATTTCTAAAACCTCTCTTCGTGTTACTCCAATGTTATATCCATATATACTTTAAATATACAACCTTCTTTCCCACTTCTCACATCACTTATCATCCTCCACCGAAGTCGAATACACACCCAATCTATCTCTCGGCCCTCTGGGTGCAAACCCCCAACGTGCCAAACACACCTAGGTGCACACCCAGTGCATGTTCCTTCTTTTAGCCTGGCCCAGTACCCACTGGGCCCCATCTTTCTTTATTTTTTTTTATCTATTTATGACTTTGATAACCGGGTAAGTGCACTGTTTCCAGGGACCGTTTTCAGGCATGACCCGGGCCATGTCGTATGGCACAGGATGGCAGAGAATACAAGGTGAACAACTATACACATGTAAGAGATTAGATTCAGATACAGCAGTTGAAGCACAATACATTGGTATGGTACAAGTCCAGTGAGTGACAGCGAATGCTATTTACAATATGATGCATGGTACATAAACAGCAGTTGGAGCCCAAGCAAAAGGTAGATACATAAGGCAAGTGGGCATGTTGTAACATAGCATATACAGTGGGTAATAAATATACAGTGTGTCATACATAGAAAATGAATATACAGTATGTACAAGGTTGTGAGATCACACATCAGTGACATATAGAATAAAAAATAAGCAGGAGGGCACAGTTGAAGTCAGGGGACTAGTGTGGCTAGGTGGGTAACCCCTGGGAATTAGTTAACTAGTGAGGCCAGGTGGGTAACCCCTGGGAGCTGCGGCAGGAGGAGTTCACCAAGAGCCAAGTTTTGAGGTGGGATTTGAAGCTGGAGTGAGTGTTGATGGCACAGAGTTCTGCCAGCAGGCTGTTCCACTGTGAGGGGGCGGCTGCAGACCAGGCCCTGCTGCCCATGTTGGCGGATACCCTGGGAACAGTTAGAGGGTGGATACCAGTTGAGTGGAGGCTATGTCGTAGAGTATGGGTTTTCAGGAGGGAGGTAAGGGAGGATTCGGAACCTATGTGGATGATGTTTGCCACCATGCCGCAAAGGGCAAAGTCGAAGTGTCCCTGCAGCGGTAGCTATCTCATGGTATTGTAGAGCATGCAGTGGTGGGTGGAGAATGGGGCCAGTAAAGCAAAGTGACAGGCACTGTTGTAGGCAGTGGAGAGTTTGGCCATGGTGGCAGCGGAGGTCCTGGAGTATATGGGAGAGCAGTAGTCCAGAATAGGAAGGAGATTTCCATGGACAATGGCTAGTCTGGCTTCAGGGGTTAGGTATTGCTTGAATCAATATGCAGCACCCAATTTCTGATGGAACCTTCTGACAATGCAGTGTACATGCTCCATTCTACTCCTTTTCCCCCTCCCACCCCCTTTTCTCCCTTCTGTCCACTAGCCAATCTCCAGCTAATGTGGAGGAAGATGGGCTTCCTCCCATGTAGGGTTCCCTTTTTCCCATTCATCCAGAGCCTCCTCTATCTGGATCCAATCCCACATCTGTTAAGTGAGCCCCATCTGGTCTGAAGAGCCCTGTGCAATCCTGAGAAATATCCTGATGTCTCACCACCATCCCACCAAGCTCCTGAACCATGGCCCCTACTTTTCTATTCAGCCATTTCTGGGCCCCATCCACCATCCTTGCATCCCTTGCATACTTCCAAACCCTCCGGGGCACTATGTCGGTCCACCCAAAGATTACATTTGGCCACCACTCTTTGATTTGTGCCGGATACCTTTTTATTTCTAACATAATATTGACCCAAGGAGGCTGCTGGGTATAGGCTCCCAGTATAAGTACTTGCACCTGGATACCTGTAAGCAAATAAAGCAATGGTTTTTCAAATTTAGTGCTGTGGTCTGAAGTATAATTTAAGGATTTATTACACCTCTGGAGTGCTGGACTATGAATATGAATGTTTGTGATTGATAGTGAAGGTGCGCCGTACCTTGTCCCTGTACCCTGTTATTTCTGAGAGCGTTGTGGAACCATATTTTGAATTGATAATATCGACCCAAGGCCTGTCCCCCAGGTTGTTACCCCCAACCCCCACCATGTACAATTAAAACATCTGGCGTTGGCAGTTTTAATTTAAAGTCCTCCAGCAATGGCAACCACTGAGCCCATCTCATGCCCTGCACTCCCCTCAAATGGACCTTCATCATTCCTAGATTAAGTCTCAGTTGTCTCCCCTGGGCTCACTGCTGCTGTCCTGTCTGCCCAAAATATAAATGAGTGTCCTACAATCCATATCTGCCTCTGTCTACCAAGCCCTGGAAGAACAAAACAACGTTAGTGAACATAATTTTTTTTATGTAGGTCCTATAGCTCCCCAATGACCATCTTCCCACCTGTTTTATCATTTCTGATGACCACACCCCTTTTAGCGGCCACCTCCAATGCTGCTCCTATTCTAAATTAATGGGATAAAAAACCCTCTGTGTCGTTCCCCAAAAACTGAAGCCCTTTTCTATCCTCACCACTAGCTGATAGCTCATGACTGGCTCCCCATTTCCATGAACAAACAAAGGACCATCTCCTAATGGTCTGGTTGCTCTGTACCACCACATCGCCCATACTGGGCATATTTGCTCCTCTGCCTGCAACCTTAGTTTCACCCCAACCCCCTTGCCCACCTGATCCGTCTTTGGTCTCCTAGACCATATCACCAACTTACTTTCGTGCAAATGTACTTCCCTCCATAACAGCTGAGTCCATCCTTCTTTACTCCCTTGAGCTACCACCTTGCTCACCTGAAATGACCCATGAAACATGACTAGGAATACTGTCATAACAAGGCTCGCCTCATGCTGAGAGAGTGGCAGACATTCCCCAATACCCCTACAAATCTCCCAAGTAGCCATTCCAAAACTGGCAACCTCACATCCTGCCTCTTCCCCTTCAACCTCTGCCACTCATTCATCGCTCTCCAGATCACTGGTGCCTTGCAGGGTTCTCCCCATCCCCTCAGGCTGCACACCAAACCCACTGCTGCTAGAGGGATCCCCATAGTTGCACACACTATTCCCTGCTTCTACTTCTGGACCACAAAACCAACCACCAGATGCTCTGTAACTGGCCCACTTACCTACATCCTGGCCTCCTCTCTGAAGGCCTGAAAAGTCCACCAAGAGATCTCATAAGCCCTTAGCTTGCTGTCTGACCAAGAGTTCTGGAATAACAGCTGGGTTCCTTCCAACCAATTTCCCATACTTGCCGAGGTACTGTCGTCCGTGTGCTTTCTGCACCTGGTGTGAAGACCCTGAACCTGTCCAACTGAAGATGGGAAAGGCTTTCAGCTACAGCATTCCATACCCCTTCTTTGTGCCTCACCTTAAATATCAAATCATTGACCGAGTTCTCCTCTGGATATGACAGGTGGTATATCACAATGTACTGCCACCGCTTCTTCTTTGGAACTAGTCCCCAGCAGGGGAACCCTTAAATTTGGGAAACGTGGATCCCTTGAATGAGTCTTCCACTCTGCCAGCCTCTACTTCTTTCTTGATTTTTCTCACTAAAGCCTTTTCCTTTCCTCTCACTGACCTCCAAGTTTTTCCCCCTCATACCCTTCCTCTGTCCTGTGTACTGCAAGCTAAAGCCTGTCTTAAAAACCCTCCCTCAAAGGTCTGGCCACCCTCAAATCAGGGTAACCCTCCAGCCATTTGTGCAACACCTCCACCTTAATGAGAGTTCTTGCCATTCCAAACTCCCCCCAGTTCCTCAGGTCCTCTGCCTTTCTGCTGTCTCCACACCTCCAACCCCCCAAAATCCAATCCCCTACCCCACTGATTCCACCCCCCTTAAGCACACAAACCCCCATCCGAAAGGGCTGACCAGCACCCAGCTGTCCCCCAAACCTGTCCCCACTGCCCCCGCATCTGGACAGTGGGTGTGACCCTGCACACTTAGAACATGCGTGTTTAAACCTACAGCTTGCACAGTTGCACTGCATCCTATTGAAACTCCAGTAATGCTTCAATTGTCCTGTACCCTCAAACTTTTCCCCTTCCATCCACCCCCCCTGCCTGGACCGTCAAGGTTTCAAACCATATGTCTGGATGCCTGGTGTCCCAATGGACATCCCCATGTGATGCCATCCATTGCCAGAATTTCTCGACATAGTGTGGCCATCCACTACCTCCTCTCATCTTGTATGTGTTCTGCACAATCAAGGAATAAACAAGTAATGGGTTGGCCAGTGCTGGCTGCTTTTGTAGCACAATTGCACTACAGTAAGTAAAACCTGTCATCCAAGCATCCATAGTTTTTTACTTCCAGGTCTTGTCTTCCTGGAGCCATCCTATGAGGCAGTATAGCGCAGTGGTCTAAGGCTCTGAGCTACAAATCTGGTGACATCCAGCAGACCAGACCTGGGTTTGAATCCCACAGCTTCCACTTGCATACTGTGTGACCCTGAGCAAGTCACTTAACTTCCTGGTGCTCCCAGGTTGCACCTGGAAACAAGCTCCGGCTTAGTGTGCCTTTCCTGGTTAAACAATTTCCCCTTCCCTTCCAACCCAGGAGAGCCAGCACCACTTCCCTATCTGCTCCTTCTCCTTTTTATTACCTCCTGTCCACTAAAGCAAATATGTCCACATACTCTCACCTTTCCAAATTTTTTCTTTTAACGTTAGTGGTGCATGATCCCCTATCATAACCCCTGGATTGCCCACTTCCCCTCCTTTTGAGGTACCCTCCCCTGCTGGTCCCTGACCCTCCCCTTTATTCTGCCCTTCCTCCTCCCTGTTCTGAAAATCTTGTAATAACTTTTGTTAATTCCCCCAGATCATTCTCTCCAGTTGTACCCTAAATTGTCTCCACATGCTCCCTCAAACTCCCTTGTAAGATAAGGTCAGTGGTGTCCTCTTTACCCCAGGGGTCCTCCCCCTCTTCCCAAGCTTCTCCAGCATCTTCTTTTTGGGCCTCTCCTTATCTCCTCCAGTAGCCTTCCTTTTCTCCCCTTTGAGCTTGGACTCCTTCTTCTTCTTGGCCACCTTTAATATTGCCTAGACCTCCTTCATCATGGCCATCACTTGTTCCACGGGAATCTCCTTAGGTACTGTCTTATGCTTCCTTGGGGCCATCCTGTAATTACAACTGTGCCACCAAAAAAAGAACATTTGTTAGCCATCCTCTTCAAAACCTCACCTTTCCTTTTTGTCCTTGTTACAAATATTTTTGTGTGTGTGTGTGTGGGCTCACCCCCCCCCAAGTTTAGGGCCCCCCAAAAAAAGGCCACCTGGCTTGCTGTCACTGCAAGTCCCCAGATCCCTGTGTCACCTTTGAATCAACTTTCCTTCCTCTGTTTCTTCCTATTATCTGATTTTTCTTTTTTTTAGATCCAACTTGCCATACAGGGCACTGAGTCCTGAAATCACTTCCAGGCACGCTCCGAGGTACAAACCATGATGCCCCTTCGATAGTATTAATTTCAACCTGGCCCAGAGGTTGCCCTCCATGAGGCAACCCATTCTCTAGTATGTGCATGTATATCCAAAACCCATTTAGCAAGTGCATATGTTCTGTGTATCCTCCTGGATTCACTGTCCCATGCTTCTTATGGACTTAGGACTGATTTCTTTTTCCCTTCCTGCTCTTCAGCTGCCCATGAGGGTGAAAACCACAGCTGCCAAATAATATTTCTCCAGCTTGCCATTTTCCTGTTCTCCCACTCAGCTTGTGGCAGGAGCCGTTGCTGGGGGTGGGGTGGGGTGTGACAACTGAATGGGGCGTTTCATCCCACTCCTTCAAAAGCAGAGCCACACCAGGCAGTTACAGGACTGATTTCTTTTTTCCTTCCTGCTCTTCAGCTGCCCATGAGGGTGAAGACCACAGATGCCAAAGAACATTTCTCCAGCTTGTCATTTTCCTCTGTTCTCCTGCTCGGCTTGTATCAGGAGCTGTTGCTGGGGGTGTGGGGAGTGATGGCTTAAGGGGGTGTTTCATCCCACTCCTTGAAAAGTGGAGCCACACCAGGCAGTTACAGGACTGATTTCTATTTGCCTACCTGCTCTTCAGCTGCCTGTGGGGGTGAAGACCACAGATGCCAAAGAACATTTCTCCAGCTTGCCATTTTCCTTTGTTCTCCCACTTGGCTTGTGGCAGGAGCCATTGCTGGGGGTGTGGGGAGTGATGGCTGAAGGTAGCATTTAATCCTGCTCCTTCAAAAGTGGGGCCACATCAAGAGGCTTTCTGCCCAGCAGCTGTCTGCATGAGTGGCTCCCGCAAGAGTGGTGGGAGTCACCTGAAGGAATCTACAGCGGGAGGCTGCAGGGAGGCTGTTACACATTTTAGGTTTATTATTGCATTTGCCTGGCTAACTGTTTGATAATTTTTTGCTGTTTACTTATTTTAAGTTGAAGACTACTGAACTTGAAATGTTATTTCTTAATCTATTAATGCTCAGTGTTCTTATTCTGGGGGGTCTTAATACTGGGACGGCTGAACACTACAGTAATGCCAGTTCATAAAAACGTGAAAGTGTTGTAGAATTATATAATGTCTGTTTGTTAACTGGGATGCCTGAAAAAGAATTACCTCCCCCACAAGAGATTCCAAAGGGATTAATGATGGGAGGTGCACGGGTAAACTGGTATGTTTATTTGCAAAGCTGTTTTAAAATGGTCAGGGATAGTGTAATTACTAACTCCCCACCTAGTAAGTTAAGGGTGCAAAAGAATGCACATGGTCACAGACATAAATGGATAATCCTGTTGTTATTGTTGTCTGGATCTGTACATCCTAATCCTGGACCCTATGATAGCCAACCTTTGACAAACCCGGCCCATAATTCTAGCACCTTTCTTTTCAGAGTAGCTCATTTAAATGTGCACAGTTCAGTGGCTAAAAAATCATTAATTGAATGTTGGATATTTAAACACAGAATTAATGTTTTAGCTTTAACTGATACTTGATTACTGAAAATATTTCTATCAAGAAATTCATATTCAAGGTTATGCCATCTTTAGGAAGGATATGGTTCGGCCCAGTGGCACTGAGGGCTGAGGCGCTGGACACTTTACCTCACGTCACGCCGGCAACCCGTGTTCAGAAACGGACATGGGGCGCCGGGGGTTGACAGGGAGGAGAAGGATTGAGCATCCCCAGGACTGCTCTCCTTCTCCAGGGAGGGGGGATGACTGTGCTCAGCAACTGCCTGCCACCTAGTGGAAGCTGGGAGGTGGAATGCCAGCATTAACTCTGTAGGTGAGAGTCTGCAGCAGGCCCTTGGCGAGGATGCGCACAGGACTGTGCGCGGCGTTGGTGCCATTGCATGCTGAGACCTCGGGGGAAGGAAAGAGGAAAATGGGAGTCCTCTGCAAGGATGATGATGGTCCCTCCATGACGGCTGGAAAAGCACCTCCTGAACACTACAACCGTCCGGGTGGGTCAAGTCGCCTCCTGCCCCCTGCCACGAAGGGTAAGACGTGGGGTCTAGGGGAGGGGGTCTCATACCTGGTGCCAGGTGCAGGGGGGGACGTCAGAAGGGATGCAGAGGACTCCAAGAGAAAATAGAAAACTGCAAAAAAAAAAAAAGGAAGGATATGGTGGATAAGAGGGGCGGAGGGTGTATTTTTATGTCTGTAACCATTTAAATGTTACTGAGCTTTCACTTATATCTGATAACATTCCTTATGAATCTCTAACCATTCTTGTTAAATTTGGTTCTTTTAAAAATTTTACTATTTGCACAGCTTATGTTCCCCCTGATACCTCTAATGTTGGTACACCCCTGTTTTTTAATAGACATTCAGCTATACAAATTAAAGGGGCGGTTATTTTAGGTGGTTTTAATTTAAATTGGACATCAAGTAAAGCTCTGGACACTAAAAACCTTGTTATGGACATGGGATGGGAGCAATTGATCTCTGATTCCAACTGGATTAATTATAAAACTGGTTATGAGTCTTTAAGGCCCTGGACACACTGGGAAACTTAAAATGGTTTAAGTGCCTTAAAATGGTTTAAATCCCCCTAGCACTGTTTGCAGACAGACTACAAGCCCCTTAAAATGTTTTAGCAAAAGTGTTTTTAAACCCTGCTAGAGACCTAGTCTTAAAATGTTTTGGAGCTAGCATGGTTTTACTCACAGGTCTGTCCAGGAGTAAAAATGTTTTAAGCTGTAATGGTTTAACTAAAACAGTTCTAGTTGCAGTGTGTCCAGGTAAGCACAGTTCTGTGAGTTGGACATAGCACAAAATAGTTGCAAGGAGAACAGGTTTAACACTAGCAGTGTGGCCACACTAAACCGTTATCAAAAATTATTACTGAGTAGTGTGGCTACACTGAAATGGTTTAGCTAAACTGGTTTTAAAAATGGGTTTCAAAAACAGTTCTGTAGTGTGTCCAGGGCCTAATAGACCGGATAATTGCCAACTATCCACAGCAGATTATGAACTCATGTGTTGTCCCAGATGGAATCAGTGACCATTGTGCTGTATATTGTGATTGGTCTGCTAAATATTCTAAGGCAATTCACAAAACTAACACATATTGACAATTAAAAGATTTGGATGAGCAAACATTTTTGAATGAAATTTCAGTAACTGACTGGTCTTTTCTAGACAAAATCCACGATGCAGATGTGGCTTATGACACCTTTTGTACAAAATTTCTTTTGATTTGTGATAAACTTCTCCCCTTAAAAACAGTTAGAATTAGGAGTGATAATAAGGTCTGGATAACTCCCAAGCTGCGTGCACTAATTAGATTATGCAATAAGGCCTGGAAGCTTTCAGAAAAACTAAACAGCCACATCATCAACAAAAATACAAAGAATTGCGAAACAAGTGTCAAATAATTTGTGCTGGTAAGTCTGAGTTCTACAAAGAAAAACTTACTGAAGTTAATGATAATTCAAAAGCCACCTGGAATTCTTTAAATGAAATTATGGGTAAAACAAGGGGTTTAGATAGTTGTACTATTGAGGTGGACAGTTCAATAATTTCAGACCCCATAAAGATAGCTGAAGCTTTCAAAACTCATATTTTTAACTTGGATAAGTTTAGACCAGGTGATGAGGCACCAAATGGAGTCTCTTTTGCTGGTGATAGTGATATTTGGACTAGGGCAGCCACCACTATCCCCAGTTTTTACTTTCGTTATCTTACTCCTAGCAATGTCCACAAGTATATTCAAAAAATGTATCCTAAACCCAATCTTGGTCCAGACAACTTAATCTATAGGATCCTAAAGAAAGTTGGATATCAAATTGATCCCTTGCTTACTAAATTGTTTAATTTTTTCACTGTGTCAAGGTATATTTCCCAGGAAGTGGAAGTGTCCTCTGGTGAAGCCCATCTTTAAATCTGGTAATAAGGCAAATTTGAACAATTATCATCCTATCTCGCTTTTGGCTCCATTGTCAAAAGTGCTGGAGAGGGAGCCAGCACAGTGGCACTGAGGGTTGAGGTGCTGGATGCCACACCTCATGCTACACCAGCAACCCGCGTTTGGAAATGACTACAGATTATTGGGGTGCTGGCATGGGGCGGGATGAGGGTCTGAGCTGGTGCCATGGGGTGCATAGCATGCCTCCACATGCTCACACGGCTGTGTGCCAGGGCCTCGGGGGGGGGGTTAGGGGAGATAATAAAAAAATACCTTTGTGTCCCCATCACCAAGTTGGCGGGAGGAGGCGACGGAGACCAAAGGGCTATATATATATATATAAAGTGTTGGAGAGGGTTGTTTCTGATCAGGTGACCGAGCATCTAGAGAATTATGGACTGTAGATGGACTCACAGCATGGATTTCATCCTAAACATAACACTGAGACGCAGTGATGAAAGTGAACAGGAACGCACAGGAACGCAGTTCCTGTACCTTTTTTGCAGCAGGAACGGAGTTCCTGTACTTCTTCCCACTGACACTGGAAGTGAAACTCTTTAAACCAGCAACATAATGACAGTTTCTGGACCTGTGACCTGAAATCAGGGCTTCTATAACAACATTTGACTTGTACAGAAGTGCTATTTTCCTAAAAATACTTCAATATCTCTAAGAGAATCTACTAGTGTCTAAACAGATAGATGCATCTTCACACAGCTATCCTTCAGATTGAGGATCTTCATTCTGCATTTCATATTTGCCAATGCTTGAGTTCCTGTACTTCTTGTCTACCACTTGCACCACTGCTGAGACTGTCTTGGTGAGGTTCATGGGCTGGATCATCAAGGCAATTGATGAAGGAAAGCTTGTCACCCGGCCCTTATGGACCTCACCAAGGTATTCAATCTGGTTGACAATGTTAAGTTATTGAAACTACTTTCTGCTGTCTGTTTCTTGGATGATGTGGTCACCTGGTTTGAAAACTACCTCTCTGGCAGGAATTAGAGAACTTCTATTGGTGGAGTAACATCTAATGAAGCTATTATAAGTTGTGAAGTCCCACAGTGCTCAGTACTTGGACCTTTACTGTTTTCTCTTTTTGTTAATTCACTTCCTGATATATTTAAACACACTGAACTTATTTTATACCCAGATGATTCAGTCCTTTTTTTGTTCTGAATATGATTTACCCACATTACAAGCAACATTGCAACCTGAATTTAGTTTATTGCATTCCAGGTTTGAAGTTCACAAACTAGTATTAAACTCTAGTAAAACAAAAACAAAGTTTTTTTTCTAGTTTTAGGAAATGTCCTTCATCTGAATTATTATTACATGATAATTTTGGTAATCAAATTGAGCAAGTGAAGATGTTTAAGCATCTTGGCCTGTTGTTGGACTCACACCTTTCATATAAGTCTCATGTTACTGACCTAATGAATAAGTTTCATAAGAGGCTGGGCTATCTTTTTACAATACTGAAAAATCTTACAAATGAAGTTAGGCATATGTTAACTCATAGTCTACTATTGTCAGTTTTGGACTATGGCTCAGTGATTTATTCCTATACAACGGAAGGAATGTTTGCCAAACTAAGGTCAACGTATCATAGTATTATTTGATTCGCCATTGGTTGTCTGAGGTCTACTCACCACTGTCTTTTATATAATTTATTCAACTGCTTATCCTTAGACCAGTGTTTTAATTTCCATTCATGATTGTTTCTTCACAAAATTCAACTTGGCCTGCTTCCTCACAGTATAACCACTTTATTTGTCAGAAATGACCATTCAGTAATCACCAGAATGCATGATAGATTTTCATTTAAGGGTCCCCTTTACCATACAAAATTTGTTCAGAATACTATAACTTTTTTACCTATCACTATTTATGATAAATTACTCACTATTAAAGTAGGTGTCCCTACAATGTCTAGATTTAAGGCAAAACTAAGGAGCTATACAGTACATTGATGAACTCTGTATGCAAGAGCAATAATTGACTTTTAACTACTATATTTATGTGTCTACTGTATTTGTTTAATGTCTGTATTTGTAACACTCGACATCTGTGAAAATGGGTTAGTAACCCACAGATCTTTCAGTATAAAATAAAAATGAAATGAAATTAAATGATTTCCCTGATTTCTATTCCTTAGTTTCTACAGTATATTTCTTTTTTAGTGCCTTCCTATAGCCACTGTTCAACCCACCCCCATAAGGGCCTGATCCATCCCCCACCCTTTTGTGGCACTTCCTTCACCCGCCATTTTGTCCCCACTCCCTTATCTGGTTTAACTCCTTTTCCAAAATGGCTTCTGCCTTGTGCTCCCCCCATGCACTCACCAGGCCACCCTTGCTCCTCTTATTTTTTGTTCCCCCTTCTCCTGCCATACTGTGAAAAAAAAAAACGCTTCTCTTTTATCCATTCACTGCTCCATGTGCTGCTGTATGTGTCAGGCCGATGCCTTGCGCCTGCCTGTTTTGCTGCTGTGCTCAAGATGATGGGCCCCAGTGATGTCATCTTCTCTGCTCTGAGCCTGTGATATTCAAACCAGAAGCCTGCAAACCTCACTACACCAACAAAAATGTTCCTGGGCTGCCAAACAAAATTGAACATGTTTTTGCCTTTTTTTTTTAAACCTTGCTACTTACAACCCACTTGCCTGTTCCCCACCAAAAGCAGGGGCTGTACTCACATTCTCCTGTTTGCCTATAAATGAGCTCTACTATTTGGCCAAAAACATCCCTACCCAACACTTACATCTGCAGTGCCCAGCCTCACAACCTTCCAAACAAAACTCCCACTCCCGGGGGGAGGGCAGTTTGGACCACTACTCTCTTCAGACTCTCCCCTTCTTTCTCTGCCTCAGCCTTTATCTTGCCTCTCATGCCTCCATTTCTCCTGCCCCCTGCCACTCAATAAACACCCAGCGCCATATGTTTCAGTCCTACTACTTGACCACTGGCATGCAGACTGCCTTACTCTGGGTCCACCTTAGACAAACAAACTGTCTAACCCAGACCTCTCATCCAATCCTCTGCCATCTGTTGCTTTCCTTGCTAGATCCATGAACAACAAACCCTTCTGTATTTCTTCTCCTCCTGCTCTGCTGCCTCTTAACCCCATACTCTGCCTCTTACCTCTTATTTTTCCTCTTTTTTTTTTAAATCCTCCTCTCTTTATTATACTCACCTTTTTGCACTGGCACCAAACTAACCTGCTGCAATTTCTTCCAATCTACATGCATATCACCTCTCACCAAATTCTGCTGACCAATGTGCTAGACAAAAAGACTAGCAAGAAGAAGGGTGAACCCACTGGTGCAGTTTCTTTTAAACCCTCTTCTCCTTTGTTCTTTCTTCAGCCAATCTCCTCTTTTTTCCCCAGCCCCTTCCCTTTCTGAGCTAACTCACTCACTTCCCAGCACCCTCTATTCCTCTCTCTCCTTTTCTCCCATCCCCCTCCCTTCTCTGCCTTCCCCATTCCCACTCACCAGGTCAGTTTCAGGTTAAGTGAACCCTGACAACAGAGATTGCCTTTCAATAGGCAACCCATTTTTATGGCTGTGGGTGGCGCCTACAGCCATCTTGCTATCTGTAGCTGGAAAATTGGAGTATCGTGGAACACAACTTTTGGAGTTTTCAATGTATTTATCCACATCTACAAATCACTGTGCTAAATGAAATAAACTACTTACTTCTTTCTATTTAGAATGTTGGAGTCATAACTCCAAGCTGCTTATCAGATGGCCATTAGGAAACTGAAACAGCTCATTAAATATTGATTGCCTACTAAACTGGAGATTTGTTTACCCTGTACAAAATGCAACAACTTGACATTTAAAAACTTAGCATTTATACATCTTCTTGCTACAAGCTTCAGTTGGGCAAGTACTGTCTTTCAAGAAAGATTCATATCTCATAAATGCCATCCTTTCTCAGCAAATCTAAAAATATTTACATTTTTTTAACCTCCTAAGACACTATCTGATAAGCACTGCCTCAGACATATGCCAGATCTTCTGTGAAGTATCCAGGCAAAATATAAGTGTGACAGTCCTTTCAGCACCATGCATTTCTGCTTAAAGTTGAACCAGCATAATATTATATGGTGATTTGCATAATCAGCCCATGATGCTTTGCATTATGGGAGTATGTGTGATTTTGTATTTCTTTGAAACTCGACTTCCCAGCCAATGCCCTTTGGGATAACCCTTGTCTCAATGCTTGCACACTGAGTTTGTTTGTCTTTAGGCTGCTGCCGACAAGATATCTTGTCCTAAAAACCTATGTGTTCTAAATCTTCCGGCAGCCTAAGGGTTAATTTGATTTTGTTTTTTATTAAGCTCACCACAACATAACCCAGCTAGAACAACATTGGGAGCTAGTTCATTCCAGTGGGGTGTCATATAGATGAGGCACACTGATGAGTCCTGGTAGGACGAAACACGTGTATGTGTCTTCTGTTGGCACCCTTTGCAGACTGCGTGAGAGGCCTTTTGGCACCATGCATTTCTGCTTAAAGTTGAACCAGCATAATATTCTGTGGTGATTTGCATATACAGCCCATGATGCTTTGCATTATGGGGGCATTTGTGAATTTGTATTTCCAGGCAAAATATATATATTTATTTATTTAGCTTTTGTTAACCAGGTAAGCATGCTAGACAAAGCAGATGCCTATTTTCAGGTGTAACCCAGGAGAGTACAAAGAAAAACACAGCAATCAGCAGGCATTTTTTACTATAATTTTTGGGAAAAAAATATATTGAGCTACAGCAAACACACATCACACACACACACACACACACACACACACACACACACACCATCCTCATGGCCACAACCTTTGAAATAAATACTGCAATCTAATATGTTATAAAACAATAAAGAAACTGTTTATATCAGTGACCGCAGTAAAGTTCAGTTTACATTTATTATGTCCTCTTTGGTGGCAACTTCTATTATTAAAATGCATTAAATGTATAATTTACTAAATCTTGACCTTGGTATAACTCTTGAATGACTCCCAAATATGTTTTAAGTGTTATTTTTTTATTTATTTTTTTTACAAATGTCCACAATAAAAGTGTGGAGAAATACAAAAGTATGTACAACTAATCTCCTATGCATTTTCAACTTGGCCAGGTCTTCTGTGAAGTGTCCAGATAAAATATATAGCAGTCAGCAAGCATTTTTTACTATGCTTTTTGGGGAAAAAATATATTGAGCTACAGCAAACACACACACACTGCACAAGCCCTCCTCAACATTCGACTTAAGTACTCCAATTGCGTATGTTATAAAACAATAAAAAAACAGTTTGTTTATATCAGTGAACACAGTGAAGTTCAGTTTACATTTGTTATGTCATATTTGGGAACTTCTATTATTAAACAAGCTTTAAAAACACACCTGTGGGTTCAAGCTTTTGGTGAAGGAATAATTTTGTACTGGATTATCTGTTTTGTACTCTTTTATGACCTGAATATTTGATGTGTTATTTTAAATTTGTTAGACACCTTGATTTTCTGAAAGGCACCATAAAATAAAATTATTAATTATTATTATTATTATTAAAACACATTAAATGTATAGTTTACTAAATCTTGACCTTGGGATAACTCTTGAATGACTCCTAAGTAAGTTTGAAGCCATTCCCTTTAAGGGAGGTCAAGACCTGTGCAAAAGGTCAAGTGTTATTTTTTCATATTGCTTTACAAATTTCCACAGTAAAAGTGTGGAGAAATACTAACATATGTACAACTAATCTCATACGCATTTTCAATTTGGAGAGAAGTTAATATTTGCGCAAAATCAAACCCAAAGTTTATACAGTTTTTGTTCTAAAGTAATTTTATTCTAAATCTTATTGGACTATTGACGGACTGAGCAAAGAAATGTTTAGATAAAACAAATTGAAGACTCCTGGATTGTAATGTCATTAAAATTGCAAAAGGTCAGATTATGAAACCTTAAATGAACTCATTCATACCATTCTTCTTAGTGTGTAATTATAATGAATTAAAGCCATTTGAATATAAACCTACATTTATACAACCATTGTGATACATATTTTTAGGATCAGAGGAATGGTGCAAGGCTGTCAAAACTGTGGTGATCTCACTGCTTCAACACTTCAGTGTGCATGGGTCAAACTAAAAACATCCATAATAAAAGCTTCTGGCTCCTCAAAAAAAATTGTATTTTATTATATTTGATTTAACCTGAAAATACAAAATAACAATAAGGAAGTAAAGCAATCAAGATGAGATTTCAGCATTCTCCAACCATACATTGAACCCGAGCCATAATAAAGGCTTCTATCTTCGTCAAAGCAATTACACAATTTTTTCATATATTTACTGTTCTGTATCTAAGTAGACACTAGAAAAAAAAGTTTATTGGGTGTCTGAAAACAGGCAAATGCAACCAGACACAGAATGAAGTCAAAAGAGAGTGTCAGTTGAGGGGGCTGGTAACACATCAAGGAGCTCACTTGACCACTTTGATGGGGGCCACCCACCGACACTACTGACCATTGGTGGGCAGAGGAGGAGCTGGACAAGTGCTGCAAGCAGTCAGTGTTGGAGGAGGAGGCTGATGGCAGGATGCCTGCTATAGTCCAGCTCTTGTTTTAAATCCCTGGTGGTGTCTGAGTGGCTGTAGTAATCATCTGTTCAGCAGCCGTCCATCTGTAAGGATTAAGGGGACTCAGTTTAGCTGTCCTGTTGTGCTCAAGCAGGCTTGAGCTCCATTACAGCAGCAGGTTAACTGGAGCCCTAGACCCCCAACTCTGCTACTTGTACAGGACTGACAGCTTAAAGGAGCACTGTCAGCTTTTCCCCTCCGTTATCGTTTATTTTATACTAGTGGCTCTCTAGGCACATATCTGTGTAAATGCTTTAGTAGAATACCCCTGCATAAAAGAAGACACAATCCATGTACCTGTTGTTTTATAAATTAGCAGCCTTTCCATTTCATCCATCCCATATTAAAATTCCCTGCCAACTGGAAGCAGATTGGTGGTGAGAAGGCACCGAGAACGCGCATCTACTGAGAGCACTATTCAGACATTCACATTTTATCATCCCCATCCCAACAGCCACATAATCCAGTGCAATATGTTATTTTAAGAAGTTCCTGGTATTTGTAACAAAAAACTGAGCACTCTTTAAGTAGCAAAATAGTATTAGAATCTGGTGCCGAATTCCCGCGCACTAGCAATAGCACCCGGAGGACAGATCCTTATTACGCGGGAGAAAGTACCGCTATTGCTGAAGGATTAAATCCATTGAGCAAGCTCATTTGCAAGGAGGTCCCTTGTACAATCAATGATAAAGACAATACATGGTGTGAGATACAAAAAGTAAGGACAAATAATATAAATTAAAATAAAGCACTTTTCTTTGCATTAGTGTATACAATATGTACAATGTTGCATTCAACAAGGATTAAGACCAAATATCATTACATAACACACTATGTCCACCATGTGGAAGAGGGCTGGAGAAGGAGAATTTCTCCCCATATGCAAAGGAAGCATGGAGGAGGAGTGTTCTCTATGTGCAAGTGGGTAATGGAAGGGGATGAGCGCTCCCCATGTGTGAAGGTGGGATGAAGGGTGGAGCAGTCACATAATGGCCACCATCCAAGACCCCACTCCAGCCTGTGTGTGAAACTTTTTGGAATGGGCAAAGTTTATGATGGGGCAGTGTGCAATCCACATCTCTTCTCTGGCTGCTATAAAGTATTGGGTTGATAGGTGGGGGTGCAAGAGGGGGCACCAGTCACTCAGGAGCACACACTGTATCCTATCCCCACACTCACCCAGCAGAGTGGGAACAGTTGTGGAGGGACAGATACAAGATCCACATTATTATATCTCAGTACCTAAGAGTGTTCTCCATGGATAGAGCACATTAGGTGGGAGAGCCTGTGGCTGAAGCAGAGTGTTCTACAACTGTAGAGGTGTGGCATAGGGTGTGGAAGTGCCAGTCACCCAAAGCCCACTCTAACCTTCATGCTAGCCCTTGTGGAACAGGGTTGGATATGAATGGGCAGATGTGCAACTTGCATCTCTATCCCTGGCTGCTGCAGGGTGCTACCCTTGTGTGGAAGTGGGATGGGGGAACGGGGCATCATTCTCCCACAGCCACCTGCCTGAAACCCACCCAATGCAAGTTCTAGCTTTCATGAAACTCAGATGGGTGAAGATGGACATATGTGTGAACCACATCTGTCATTGGCTCCGGCAGAGTGCTCCTAACGCGCAGGAGGTAGAATGGAAGGAGAAAATACTTCACATGTGCAGAAATGTGGAAAGATGTGTTGGGTGCCAGTGGCCTCTGGCCACCCAGTGGATCTGGACCACAACCCCATTTCCACCCACCTGGTGCCCACCAGGCTAGATAGAAACAGGTGTGGTGTGGCAAATATGCAACTCACATTTCTGTCGCTGGCTGGGGCAGCCAATGTGCAGTGGTGAGATGATTGTGGAGGAGGCACCAATCACCAAATTCTGCCAGGCCATAGTCCACTATTTACCTTAAGCTGTCCACCTGGAGGTTGCCTTGTCACTGTGCCAACCTGAGTGGAGTGGGATGGATATGGAGGAGAAGATGGGTAACCTACATCAGTCTGTGGCTATTGCAGATTGTTCCATATGTGCTGATGTGAGCTGGAATTGTACGGGGCAGCAACTACCCAGGGATGCCCATCCACAGCCCACCCTACACAGTGCTAGTCAATGTGAAGGGGTGATATGCGACCCACATATTTGTCTCTGGCTCTGTCTGGGTGCTCCTTTTGTGCAGTGGTGGAATAGCAGCACCAAGTTTGTTTTACACTGTGTCTCTCCTGGTCTCTCACTCTATCTCTAATGTCCACTCCCCCACAGTGAAAAGAAAACTCTGCAGCAGTAATCTCTGTTCCAGTCATTGCACTCTTGCTGCCACTTTCTCTACCTCTCTGTATGGGTATCCCGTGAAAATAGCGACTATAATATAGCACCAGTAAAAAGCACGATTAAATATCAACTACTCATATTTCAGTGACATGGATAAATAGCACCAATACATAATGAGCGACAAACCCTGCCACATAGAAAACTACATCAGTGACTACAAAGCAATAGCAACTGTTGCCAATTCTATCTCACTCCACAATGTACTCAATGCAGAATAACAGCAGGTCACGGCACTAGCTGCAACCATCCATACTCAGGCAATACTATGCTTTTTTTACTACTCGCTTTTTATCTCACTCCGGGCAATTTCCACAATTTACTCATTGCGGTACTCAATGCAGAATAACAGCTCAACAAGAGGTCACAGCACTAGCTGTAGAACAACCGTGTCAAGAGGTCTAGAGGCCAAAGGGTGTTAGTTAGTTCACAGAACTATAGCTGAACAGCTGATTAGGCGTCAAAATTGTGACTTCTGCGCTTTTGCTGTTCAGTGCTGTTCAGAACTTATTCGTTTAATCATCATCGATAAAAGTCACATTCACAGCTTTAGAGACTCCAGTGAGGGTGTTTAATTCAAACTTCAAACTTGGTATTGGAAATTGTAGGCAAAATCTCTTAAATACTCATACCTACTCCTCACGGAGTACTCACTCACAATAGAAATGACCCTCTCATTCATGTCCTTATATTTCCTTTTTTTGGACCCAGTTCCAGCTCCAGACATCATCTGCTCCAGTTTCATTTCAGTTAACCTCTGCTCCTGTTTCAGGTACTAAATCAATTTCCACACACTGGGGTGGCAAGCTCCGATGCAGCTGTTAAATCTGCAATGCCGCCTCTCAACTGCATTATTCGTTCTAGCAAGACACCGAGAGGTGGCATCAAAGCAATTCCCTTGGTCAGGTGGGAACGCTGCTGATCTTCGGTCCGACCTTCCTCTCAGTTTTCCAACCCAAGTGTATTCAAAGTGGTCCAATAATGGCATTAGGAGTTCAGCATTACTTGGAAAAAAAAAGCCACTCTTTCATAGTATCAAAAGTGCCCATTACATCTTCTGTTGGGACAAAAGCTAGTGAAAGCAGCATATGCAGATGAAGGGAAAAATCTGGATCAGAGCAGTACCTCTCATGTACAGCAGGGAACTTTTCTATTTTTCTCCATATTGCCTGTGCAAAATGAAAGAAACAGCCATGTATTTCTGTTTCAGGAAAGGCTGTTCTAAATGCATCCCATGTTGACTTTTCAAAGTCTATAAGAGCAATCTCTGGTTTCAAGCTGGTGCTCCATTCCTGTAGCTGTGTGAAAACCCTTGTATATGCTGCTGTTGTTCTACTACACATCAATACATACAGTGCTGTCACAACCAGGCCTGCCTTTATGCAGTGTACTGTATATAGCTAGTCAAATAATAATGGGCAACATTTGAATGTTCCATCAATAAGCCAGTCACTACTGTCTTGCAACATTTTTATGTCGGCTCATGCTTGCACAGCCAACATACTGCAGTAGTAGCAGATTTAGAGGTGTTGTCACTATGGGAGAATGCAGGTCATGCATCAGTAGGTGTGTCCCTCATTCCCCAATAAGGCAGCTGCAGGCGCCGACACCCTCAACACATAAACTGGCCACCAGATCTAAGGAAAGGTCCACTGCAATGAGAGCCAAACTTCTCATGCAGCAGCATGCCTTTCCTAGTGACCAGTTTACAAAACATGGCGGCATGCCACCACAGACTGCCCTGACCCACTTCATTTGCCGACGGGGGACCCCACTCCCCGTTGGCATAATGCAACCCCCCCTCCCATTTAACGTGTGTGCCGAGAGGGTGCCCAATCCCCCTCAGCATCATGTACCTTCCCAGTTTAATTTGTCAACTGGGGAGCCACTCCCGTCGGCATAATGTTCCTCCCCGACGAGCCAGGTGTTGATGGGGTGCCTAACCCCTGTCAGCTACAGTCCTCCCCAAAACAACACTCAGGTGGCACGCTGGGAGCCCACCCCAGCATGTCAAATGCCCCTGTGAAAGAAAAACCATCCCGTAATGTTTTTTTTAAATCTGCAAAGCAGAAAATGGTCCCTCATTGACTCCAGTGGGCCCCGCAGCCAGCGCCCGCCTCTGTGCACCCTACCTACTCATACTCCCACCCCATATTTACCTCCAGAGCATGGTAGCGCTTTATCTTGGTGGACTAGGAACATGTCTGCACTCTTCAAAGCCGACTGCGAACTGAAGAAATGCCGGGAAGATGCATAATGGCATAAATAGGGTTTTTGTAAACTTTGGTGAATATCCCAGGCATTTTTTGGAATTTTGGCACAAAATTTTCAACATGGGGTTATTGGAACACCTCCTAATGAATTCAGTCACTGTCATGGCATTATTCTGTCCCCAAAGATGATTTTTTTCAGTAACTGCGTGGAATCACCTTTTGGGATTGATTAACGAAATGACAGTGCCACTGTTCATGAGGTGGGCCCTCAAAAAGCCTATGTTGTAAATTTGGTGACAAAAATCAAAAAAATGGCTGTTTTACGAGCATACATAGTGCAGTTTCCATGTACGCTCGTAACTTCATGAATTTGTAATATTTGCACTCCAGATTTTCAGCATTGGCATTTTTTCACACCTCATTATGAACAATAAAGCTGTCATTTTACATATCCTGTCCGTAATGTGTTTTCGCACATCTGGTGCAGTATTGCGCAGTCGTTGTGCGAAATCAGTTTTCAGGACAGTCTGAGACAATGACGGTGACACTGTTCATGAGCAGAGGTCCTAAAATGCCTATGTTGAAAATTTTGTGACGAAAGTCCATAAAATGACTGTGTTACAAGCGTGCGTTGAGCAGTTTCCATGCACCCTTGTAACTTCGCAAATTTGTAATATTTTCATGCCAGATTTTCAACACTGGCATTTTTCACATCTTCTTATGAGCAGTACAGCTGTCATTTTTCACAACCTGCCCAAAATGTGTTTTCGCACCTGTGGCACAGAATGGCATGGTCGCTGTGGGAAATCAACTTTTGGGACAGATTAACACAATCACAGTGCCACTGTTCATGAGGGGGATCCCAAAATGCCTATGTTGAAAATATGTCTCTTCAGGGTGGGTGTGAGGTTGGTGTCAGTTCAATACTTCACTGCCATTTCTATTATGCATCTCAAACTCCTGCACTACCAGTGCCAATGCCAGTGAGACAACATTTGGCATTGATAAATGCTTGTTAAATTAGCAGGAGTAGCAAACATGACCAATCTATCCTTTTCCTTCCCACTATCGAACACTAGGAAAGGTTCCCCAGCTAAGGTCTCCCTGAACTCAGTAGGTATTTGTAGATCCTCAACTGATGCAGGGGTGGCAGGTCATCCATGTTCTACCTAAATGATCCTTTGGATTGTCCTTTTCATTAGAGGTACAGCCGGTAGGTGACTAGTCACAGCATCAGGGACAGAAGTTGTACATTGAACCAGGACTTGTGTGGTGGTCTGCACATTGGATCTGGCCCTCTCTTTCACATTTGCCATTATGTTCCTCACACCCACATCACCGGCATCAGGGACATGAGTGTGATCCTTTATCTGAACCAACACCTTATTACCAGAAGTATGTAGCCTGGAAAGGCAACTGTATTTATGAGCATTTAGACATCACCAATACATTTTCTCTGCCTTCTCTTTATCTTTTCTGTAAGTGTAGCCTCCATAAACAGCCAAAGGCTTACCTTTCTGGCTTGTGACCACTTCAAACTCCATGCTGTTAGTGGAATAGTGGAAATGGCAAATGGGGAGCATTACACACATGTCCCTTCAAGGAAAATCAACCTCAGGTGGTCTGAACTGCATTATGGGTACCAGGAAGTACTGCAAGTAAAAGCAGAGTAGGCTATACTGTATAGATGGGATAACGTGGATATAAGGCATTTCATAAAGTGAGTATGTGGTTCACAACTTTGAAAAACAGTACTGTGCTATTTTGACTGTTGCGCTATAATGCTTGCACTGTCATGCTTCATCGCACAAATACCGCTTGCTATTAAGAACTCGCTAATGCTGCGGTTGTGCATTTGAAGTTGCGATTTTAACATGGAACCCTCTGTATGTGCTGTCTGCTTCCATTAATCTTTATAAAGACAAACAGAGAGTCAGACTGACAGCAAGGTGCCGGAAGAATGAGCAGAGATAAAATGGATGGCAACCGAGCTCAGGTGCACACTGTACTTCACTTCTCTGTTTGTGGGGAGAGGTTGGCACTGTCTCTGACTGGAACAGATTGGATCTGCACATATATGCCACACTGGAAGCAGCTCTCGCTGTTGCTGTGTCTCTCTTTTGTTGGGGGAGTGGGGGTGTAGACACTACTACGGGACAGGCCACCCATTATATGAATGTTTGTTCAGGTGCAGGTCTGGGAGCCATCGGTCATTGTAGTTATGGTCACTACATTGCACTGCCCCCAGTTTCACACTGCCTAGGTGGTGCTACCATAGTGACAGCCTGCCACCTGCTGATCAATCTCATTCCACTTACTCCCCACATCTCAGAATGTTGCTGTCACTGTTTGGGGGCTCTTTCTCCGCTCTGTCCCTGACACTGGTACTACTCACCACCTCTTTCGATCCTGTGCTCTGTTTCCGGAAGGGGAGGGCGCTGCTGCCTCTCCTTCTTGGTGTGTGTCCCTGCAGCCTGTGTGTGTGTCTCTCTCTCTCTCCCCACCATTCAGGGTTAAGCTACAGCTCTACAGGCAATGCTGCCTCACTTTCTCAGCACTCTTGCTCCTTGTATTGTGTGGCAGGGTGGGGGGCATGCTGAGGCAGCATGAACACTAGGAGATCCATGGGGCTGGTCAGTGGGTACCATCACAGAGATCAATGCTCAGGCTGGGCATTGTGGCATACATAAAGCACTGGAGAGAGAGAAAGAGGAGCTCAGGGACACTAACACACACTGTCATTCACAGAGACACAGACAAGTTCAATGTGGACATCTGTCGGGGGGAAGGATAAACAATATTTATTTGTTCTTTACTGCCAGGACTGTTTACTGCTTATGGCACAGAGAATGGGGGTTGCAGTGTATGGCTGAGTACCCGGACATCTGCAGGATGGGTGGGGAGACAAGCAATAAGATCAGTAAGGGCATGAATGAAAGGAATGGCACACTCTCATTCGAGCACTTTATTTCTTTCGACTAGAGAATGGCTTCCAGCTATGAAACTGTGACTGGTGTCACAGTCTGGTTGCATGCTCATTGGTCTGCCAGGGACAAGCCCACTGTAGATTGTTGTGCATTGGACTCGCCTCTGACACACCTCTGAAATGTCATTCTACCACAAGATGTTTCTTGCACATGTGCAAGAAAACAAAAAACTATAAAGAATTTAGATTGGTTACTACTCTCATTTGAAAGGTATTTTTGTCCTGAACACAAAAATGTAAAATAATGCAATTGGGGTACATAAATCCAGGGACAGAGTACACATGGGTGGAGTGGTACTGACAACATTAAGAAAGCACACATTCAAAAAAAAAAGATATTTTGCATACAGTTGATTACTGTTTAACAATATTTTGCATCTATAGCTGCCACTGTACATCTGATGCAAACCCATAATGATGTTCCTCACTTGAAACAAAAGGGGGGTGGTAGAGGCCATAACTGACTCCTTGTTTTTGTGTTAAAGGGGTGAGTTTCTTTACAGCAAAAACAAGAAAAGGCATAATTTTTAAAATGTGCAGCTGAGTATGGGGTCCACTTTTTTCCAGAGCATGCCACCACCGGCAGCTACCACTTCAAGACTGCTACTACCCCAGCATAATACAATTAGGGGAAAACCAGAAGCAGTTTACCAGCACTGAGTTCAATATGGTTAAGGCACATTTGTCAGAAGTTACTGCTTAGAATAGAATAAGAATGTGACTGTGATGACGAGCAAGTCCCAGACCAGTTCTCTAGTTTGTTAATAGACTCCTCCTGAGTCTGATTTGTATGGCTGCATGGGACAGGCTCCGTGGATGTTATGCCATCATCAAATTTGTATAACAGCACTGTGGAAGCACATAACTGGATCCCTCCTGTTGAAGAACCCTGTAATCCCCCCAAATGAATATCATGCAGTTGGGTGCCCAAGCCCACTGCCAGAGTACTCAGCACCCCCATAAATGAACATCCAGTAGTCGGGTGCTCAACCCCACTGCTGGAGAACTCTGCAGCCCTCCTGAGCAAATGTTCAGTGATCGCATGCCAAGCCTCACTACCAGAGAACTATTCGATCACCCGTCACCCAAACTTCTAGTGATCAAGTGCCCAGTCCTGCTGCCAAAGTCCTAACCCCCAACAGGATGCAACAATGGGATGCTCACTCCTGGGGCTGTTAAACAACACACAAACACTGTGGTGCTCAATCCCCTGTGCCAGTACCTGTAAAAAAGAAAACCATCCCTTGGCATTACTATTTTTACCCTGAAAAAAGAAAGCTGTCCATTGATGTCTTCTGCTCCCCCAGACCCTCCATCCCACTCAACCCCATTCATGACCCCCCACTCAGCACCCTCTGCCCCACCTCCCCTGCATCACTATCTAGTCTGATGCTGAACTCCTTTTTTGAGCATCGAAGATCCTGCTCCTTTCGAGGTGGATGGCAAACTGACTGAAAACAAGGTAAATCTGGTTAATGGCTTTTTAATGCATTTTGAACTTAAAACTTTGTCATGTTTTAACGTTTTTGTCCCAAATGTTCAACATAGCCTTTGTTTACCCCACCTCATGAACAAGGCAGGTGTAATTTTTCAAATCCCATCTGAAACATGTTGTTTCAGTCAAGCCACAAAATCAGCTTTCAAATGGGATTTTGAAAATTTAACATGTCTTGATCATAAGATTGAGTCATAAAAGGCTATGTTGAAAATTTGGAATCAAAATGTGAAAAAAAGCCAAAAACAAAAAAAAAACACAAAGTTATGAAGAAATGCTGAATTTTCCCAACATTTACAGTACTCATAACTCTGTTATTGTTCCAGATTTTATCTCCAAATGTTCAACAAAATCACAAAAAAAAACAGTTATGAAGAAATGTTGAAACTCAGTAACATTTATTTATATCATAGCTATTTTCCCAGATTTTAACCCCAACATTTTAAACATACCTAGTTTTTTAAACCCACCTTATGAACATGAGAGGTGTAATTTTTCAAATCCTATCCAAAATGTATTTTCACACTCATGGTTCAAAATTATGTTTTGGCCAACATTTCATAAATTATGCGTCGTTTTCACATGACAGTGTCATAAAAAGACTATGTTGAACATTTGGGGTCAAAATCACAAAAACCAAAAAAATTATGAACCAACATTGACATTTCTCAATGTTTACTTATAAGATTACAATTGTATTACTTTTTGAACCCAAATTTTCAAAATAGTCATGTTTTGTACCCCACTGAATGAACATTGCAAGTGTTATTTTCAAATCCCCCTCCAAAACCTTTTGTTACAGTGATTCAGCAAAATCTCATTTCAGGTGGTGTTAGATAAATAGCACCTGTCATGTTCATATGCTGGGTTGCTGGGTTAAACATAATACTTTTTTGATAATTCAAGGTCACAATTTAAAAAAACAGCAATGTTATGTGTGAACCTCTTCATTTCTCAGTTGTGACAATCTCACTATTATAACCCCTGTGATTAATTTGTTGATTTTAACTGCTGTTCTGTTTATGTCCAACAGCTACATAGAACATAGAACTTGACGGCAGATAAGGCCCACCTGGCCTGCCTAGTCTGCCCATTTCTCTGCCTACTGTATAAGCTCCAAATCCTATTTGATCTGTGGTCTACCTTCCTCCTTACTACAACTAGTTTTGTGTACACAGCAAATACAAGCAACTAGAGCTGGGCGAAATTAGCAAATTCTGAATGTATGGACTTTTTGTGAAATTCTGTGAAATGTTGTGAAATTTCATGAAATGTTTTGGAATTTTCCAAAATTATTAAATTAGCTATACATCAGTCTGTTTTGCAGCTAGAGGTCTGACATTTGGCATGCATTTTATAGGCCCCAGAAGTGTGTCAAGTTTTGTAACATTTGAAGGAAGGGTAGAGAAGTTATAGGGGCTCAAATTCTGTCAATTTAATATTAATGTGAACATTTCTGGAAATATTTCTATGCTTACAACGTAGCCACCATTGGAGTTAGATGATTGAAAACATAGATGCATACTTTCTTGGAAGAGTCATAGAAATTGCTAAATAGAGAAGTACTGGTTATGTAAATTGTAAGTTTTAGCCATGACTTTCCTCCCAAAATGACTTCCTCGGCTTGCTTCCAAACCCGGGTCATATGCATGGCAGCATGACACTCTGATGCTGGGCCATGGGGGTTGCCTTAAAGCTTAATATTTCTGGTCAATGAACCTAACAACATTGGCGATATTCTGTTCTAGGTTTATACTTTTTTTTGCATGTGTGTGTACTTTCTTTATTTCTCTGGATCTAGGACATCTCTCCAGGGTACCCCTGACTCTATCTCTACTCCCTGCCTGAAACCTCCTCTTCTGGTCTCCCGATAGGAAGGCTCCTCCAGTTCCTCGGCTTGAGGAGCCCTCCAGATCACCCCCCTACGAGAGGGCCCATCTACCCTGGTGGCCTATCTGAAATTAGAGGGTCACCCTTGGAAGCTGGTGGAGCTGGAGCCCAGGGAGGTAGGTCCAGCATTGGGATGTGGACAGCTCCTGGGACCCCTTCACCTCTGCTAAAATGCCAGGACTTTGCTCTTGTAGTTACACCCTCAGAGTGTGGCTGTGCAATGATTTCCATGGTGCAGACATGCCAACATCCACCAACACTCTGCCCTAGCAGTTGCTAGCACTGCATGTTCCTGTAGTGCCCCTGGCAGCCACCAGGGGCTGCATAGGAGTGGTGCTGTCCCCAAGACCCTCCCCAGGAAGAGAGAGCAGTCCTCTGGATGCTTGATCTCTTCCCTCCCCTGCCGACCCCCGGTGGCCAGAGTCCATTCCTGAACATGGGACACCGGTGTGGTACGAGGTGTGGCATCCAGTGCCTCAACCCTCAGCACCACTGGGCCAGCTTCTAGCATTAAACTTATATGGCCTTAAAATTCAGCTGTTTGTGTAATTGCAAAATGTAATTTTAAAATTTCTGAAAGTGTGGAGGCTAATAACCCAGTTACCTTTAAAGTTAGAGATCTGAATCTTGGCACACATATTTAGGGCATTCATAGAGTCACCATACCAAATTTGGTATAATTACCACAAAAATGTTTGGTTTACATAGTTGCTAACTGTAATTTTAAAATTTCCAAATGTTTGGAGGCATCTAAATCAATCATATTTAAAAAAAGAGATCTGAAACCTGGTACGCTTCTCTATGAGTATTGGCAAAGTCAGAATACCAACACTGGTGCAATTTGGACAAATATTTTTTTAAATTAGATGGAAATAACCAAAACCAACATTTTGGCAAAATTTTGCAAAGTTTCCTGTCAGTTTTGAAAATTTTGCAGAAGCAAAGTCAATGTTTTGCCAGAAGATAAATTTTGCCCAGCCTTACAAGCAAGCAAACATTCAGGTTTAACCAATGTTTATTTGCCTTGCTTTCACTAAGGTCAACTGCCAGCATGCTTGATTACTGAGTGTACTATGAGTCCTTCTTATCCTGTGTTCCAAGGGATGGTTCTGGTCCCAAATGTATCTAGTTTAGAGATGAGTGAAGTAAACAAAATTCACTCTATGAATTAATTTGCTAATTTTGCACTATTTGTGAAGTGCAAATTTGTGAAATTCATGAATCGTGAATTGCATAAATTCACTGCGAAGTGCCAAATTGGTTTCATATCAAGATAGTGACTCCCAAATGGCGAGGAGAGAAAATGGCACAAAATCACTGTACGATCACATACAGCAAACTTTCTGTTTCTGGAGGCTTTACCCCCCACACCCTCCCTTTTATTAATATACCAACTCCGTGGGTGGTGGACCTTGGGGTAGTGGGGAACCATCAGTCACCAATATGGCATGTGCTATGATTTCATGTCATTTTCAGTCCTCACCATTTGGGAGTTGCTATCTTGATGGGCTACCACGGAATTTCACCCACAAAATTTGCACTTTGCAGAGAAATTCCACACTTTGTGGCAAAAACTTTGCAAGCTACACAAAGTGCAGATTTTTGGCACTTCTTGAGAACTTCTCCAGTGCAGTTTTACTTTGGCACATCTCTAATCTAGTTTCTGTGGGGTCCTTCTGCCTCCTTCTTTAAGACCAAAGACTGTGGCTGTATGGAAAGAGGTACACTAGAAAATTGATAGTTACTAGTATGTAACTTTCCTTTCTTTGTTATGATTAGTTCCTGGCAGGAAAACAAAACTATGTGCAAATGCTTTAATCTGTACCCCATACAACAGTGATTTTTATGCTACTCATCCAGGGTTTGATTTTGGAACATCGGTGGAATTAATGTTCTAAAACACCACGGTATGCAGTAATTTTCCACAGTTAATTCATATTTTCTTGTTACAAAATGTTGTATATCCATAGGCCTAGCTTAGCAATATATTGTGTTTTAGTGAGGTCTACCCATAAGTGTTCTTCCAGTGCATACATGAAATTAAGAAGGCAATGAATGGATTGGTCCCCTGAAAACAGGGGTAGGCGAGGAACCTGTGCTTAGTTGATAAATTAATTATTTGCTTTGGTGATAATTAAAGGGCAATGGGAAGGGGGTACTCACTGGGAGATCCCATGGCATCAAGGGTAACTATGATGCAAACTGTGGACATGAAAGTGGCCAATGTGTTCCCCATCATTAAGAAGAGGGAAAGGTTTGAGTATAGGCTAAAGAGCCTGGCATCAGTGCAGGACACTAAGACAAGGGTCCTGGAATTCAAGAGGGTAGATTTTAAAGAAATGAGGAAATTGTCTCAGTAAATACCTCAAAGTGGGGGTCATTGGGGGAAGTGAAGACTCAGTGGAGTTGGATTATGGAGGAAATAGGCATGCCACAACATGCTGTTTAAAGGAAGTGCACAAGGGAAGGAGGGAGAGGCCACTATGGTTCTCTAAGGAGGTGGCAGAGGACGTGAAGGAGAAGAAAACAGCATTTAGGAAGTACAAAGAAACCCAGATGGAAGCAGACAGGGAGATGTATCTGGTAAAGCAAAGGGAAGTGGAAGGAGGGTGAGGGCAGCTAAAGCACAGACAGAGGACAGGATAGCTAAGGAAGTCAAAAAAGGGGACAAGACCTTCTTCAGGTACATGAGTGAAAGGAGGAAGACAAGGGGAGGGGTACTGAGAATCAAGAGGGTGGGTGGGACTGTGCAGAGGAAGATGAAGAGAAAGCTGAAATTTTAAATGATTACTTCTGCTCAGGAGGGATAGGCCAGCATATAGCATTAAGCACCAGGGGAAGGCAGGGCCATTGTCAGCTGTGGTTTGTGAGGTTCAAATGAACACCCCTTCCTTTAATCCCCTTTTTTTGGTGTGTGTGTGTGTGTGTGTGTTTAGACTAGCCTTTCATGTCCCTTTAAATTCCCCCTCCCCCATCTGCCAGAAGACTCACAGAGGTCTGTGCACATTACATTTGCCCTGCCCTTTCCCCTCTCACCCACCCCACCCCAGTCATGACCATCCAGTCAACATGCGGCTGATATCCTCAAATCATGCTGATAGGCAGCAGCATGAGAGCACAACTGATCCATGGCCGAAGTGTGTGCCATCACAGTGTCAATGAGTGAGAGAATCTCCCTACAATAAACTGGACTGGCGGCAACAAGAGGAGGCACAGACTGAGACAGGGACCAACACCTGACTGACTGGTAAGCCTTTCCAGATTATGAAGCAACAGGCACTGGACTGGTCACTGAGAGTGATTTGAGCCCTTCATATTTCTTTGTCGTCTCAACAGAAAAAAAAAAATCCCACTACAAGTATGGCACATAGCGTACAATGCACTGAACGCGTTAGAGAGCACTATCAGAAATCGGGCAGCCAAATATGTAATCTCAGTATACCTGGTATAGAGCTACATACAGTAGCACTGCATGTTCAGTATTGGGCTTCCTGTCCTTCCCATTATGTAGCCAGCCCTTGTACTACTTGTTACCCCACCCCAGCCATGCTCATCACTGATCCCCGGTTCCAGTGAGTATGCCTCAATCCTGGTGTCATCTTCTCTAGTGCTAATGGTGTCTCTCCTGAAGACCCTCATGGCTGGGCTGAAGCATTCTGAAAATAGCCCTGTAGGTTATTTGCATTGTGGATCCAACCCCAGTTACTAGTCACTGACTAACTGCATTGCAGTTGTCTTGGAATAGCTTATGGTCCTACTAAATATGGCCTTGAATAGAAATATGAAGTTGGACACTGTTTGCAGGTTTTAAGTAGTCTCTGCAACCACTCAGTGGACACAATAACTTGTGAGGATTGAACCTTAATTTTTATTATTGCTTTATTTCTTTATGCTCCCCATACCCCCTCACCTCCCTGACTGGCCACTCCTTCAGGCCCTGCCTAGGGACCTCCTTCATCCACCAAGCCTTCCCTCTCGGCCATCCCTACCGTCCCCCCATGTACCGTGCCCTGGCTGCCCATTGTATCTCTTGGCTGGGGAGCCACCCTCCCAGGGCCCATGGGAGGGGAGATTCTGAGAGTCTGTAGCAAGGTGGGGGATCAGCATTAGAGGCACTCGCCCAGGCTGTGTGGGAGGGGACCCGGCAACCATCATCTGGTCAGCCGAGCAGACGATTTTCCATTTTTCTCCAGCAATCTGCCCTTCTCCCAAATTGTATTCCCATGCAGGTGGTGGCCTAGGGAGATGCACTTGCAGTGTGTGATCACCCATGCTGCAAAGTATGCTGCCACTATGGGCCACCAGGAGCCACTCCTAAAGCAGTGCAGGTTCACTTCCTCTCCCCCAGGGAGGAGAGCATCCAATGGATGCTCCTAACCCTCCCAACTGGTCTCCTCTCCTGTCGTCCCAGGTGCAGGTGTGAATCCAGGTGGCCAGTGTGCCAAGCGATCCCTTATCGCTTGATGCCACAGAACCAGCTGAGCCCTGAGTTATTAGGAAATTCTAGATTCTGCATTTCTGCAAAAGCACACAACAGATGAAAGTACTAAGCACACACTTACTTTTAACCACTCGGTTGCTAACTATTGGCTTCCTTTAAATGAATAATAATCAACAAGTTGATGCTAAGAGTCTATTTTTATCTTTTACAAATTGTTCACTGGCAAATCTAGGGTTAATCTCACCAAACACACTAACATACTAATTGCCAGCAGATTAGGCCTTACGGTCTATTGAGTCTGCTCGAACCTCAGATCCCTAGTTGGGTACTGAGGCCCTCCCCCCCTTGTGTTCCAGAAACCCCTATCATCCATCCCCACCCCCCTGGGCCAGGCCATCATCTGATACATCTGCTTTCTGTGTCTGTCCCACCCTCTCTTGAAGCCCTCCACTGTGGATCTCTGAGCCAGCTCACCAGGCAGCCCGTTCCAAGGATCCACCACCCTCTCAGTGAAAAACCTCCTCCTGTTTTCCCCCCTCACCCTTCCACCTTTCAACTTCAGTTGTCAGTGTCAGTGGCTCAGTAGGTAGCACACTCGCCTCTGAGGCCGGGAGATCAGAGGGCTGTGGGTTCAGTTCCCACATCTGGCACTTGGGTTAATATCCCAATACTGACACTGTAGTGCAGCATGAGAGGGGTGCTGCACTTCTGAGGTGCCGTCTTTCGGATGAGATGTTAAACCGAGGTCCCATCTGCCTGGATTGGTGGTAGTTCAGGTGGATGTTAAAAATCCCATGGCACTTATCGAAAAGAGTAGGGGAATTTCCCCGGTGTCCTGGCCAAATTTCCCTCATTCACTGAAAATACCACCAACGGCATAATCTGGTTCAAATTCAGTTGCTTACCATCTGTATCCCCTCTCCCACCTCCCCCCGGTCGCCCCTGAAAAAGGGACTTCTAGGCCCAGTGGGCTTACCGGGTCAACAAAATTCAACAAAACAAACAAAACTTCAAACCATGCCCTCTGGTGATACTTCCCTGCTTTAGTCTAAAGATCTCCTCCGTGTTTACCCTATTTATTCCCTTGAGGTACTTGAAGACCTCAATCATGTCCTCCCCGTCTCTCCTCTCCTTCAGTGAAAACAGGCAGAGCTCCTCAAGTCTGTCCTCATACGTCAAATCCCCTAGTCCTCATATCAATTATTAAAGCAATAAAGAAGGAAACAAAAGAGCTTTTGTCACAGTTTGTAATTATAGGGCCCCCATATTCAGAAGATTAGCATGGCACTAACATTGGGCCCTATGCACAATGGCAATGCAGCATGCACAGGGGTGCAAAGGTAACATGAGTAGGTGAGTACACCAGAAACCTGTGCACAGCACGCTGGCAAGGCATGTACAATGCATGCGCGTAAGCCCACACAGGCAACCCGTGCATAGCACTGCATCTGCTACATGTGGCAGGTGTGTGAGGGCATAGCCACATAATGTCAGGAGCAGCAACACCAAGTGTGCATGCATGACGCCAGGTATGACAGCCAGGTGCACAGTGGTAGGCGTGTACACTTACGGCAGGTCGAGGGCTGCCATAGATGTCCAGACAGCATGGCCAGCAGCCAAGCACACTGGGCTGTCAGGTCATACCCTGGATCCTGTGGCAGTAATAACCTGCACCTGTCTGACCACATTGGGACATGCACTGGTGCACATGTGCCGAAGCACACAAGGGGAACCCAAGGGAGAAAATGTGATGAGGGACATGCATGCTGAGGTGCTGTAGCAGATGCAGCTGACAAGATGACCAGGACCACTGCAATACAGACACCATGCCATGCACACCAGCCCCAGTATCTAGCCAGGCAAAAACACCATGTGTGATGTGCAGAGGATGTGTGCAGGGCTGAACATGGCCAACCGGCAGTGCAGGCCTTTGCACATATATGAATGGGTAAACCCCAGGGGCATGAGCGATGCCACCTGTGGCATCCTACATGCCACGGTGCCCCCACAAAACACAAGGCTGCATGAAGCACACCCTGCAGAAGGACGCTGACACCGTGGGCACTGGCAGACCACCAGACCTGGAATGCCCCTGGATGCACCATCATGCAGCGGGATGGCATGGCCAAGGCACTGCCATGAGAGCCAGCGCCAGTGGCACACAGAAGGGACATTGCATAATGGTCCTGATGTGCAACACAGGGATGGTGCACAGTGATCCAAATGCATGCATGCCACCAATGACACATTTTCCCCCCAGCAAAGCACCACACCTGTCAATGGGTGACCCTGCAAGGGAGCACCAGAACATGCCACACATGGCTCACATGCCAGACATCCACATCAACCACCTTGCTGCCCACCCCGTGATGCCCCCAGTGATGCCCCCAATGCTTCCTGGGATGCCCCCCCAAGATTCCCCACCCAGGATATCCCACCCGCCACCCCAGGAACCACCAACCCACCCCATCCTGCCACCCAAGTGGAGGAGACAGCAAAATAGGTGAATGTTCGTGAAACCTTTAATGTACAAAATTAAAACTATACAAGTATCGAACACACATTAACAACAAAACATGAACCACAGTCAACAACAGCAAAAACACAGCAAAAAATATAAAAAGCAAGGCCCCAACATCCAGTTCACAAAATTCCACACTCATGCATGGGCGCCACAGTTCCGGGTGACTGTCAAACATGGGTCCAACTGGCGGCACATGTCTCCATCAGGCACCGTTCACCTGGCTGTCCCTGCTGTTGCTGGATGTGGAGGAGTCAGTACACCCGAGTGGCAGCAGCATGAGGCAATGGAGGGGTCCTCAGTAGCACTGTAAGGGAAATGTAACACAGTGACAATCTGCATGGAAGGTGTACTGAATACCATGGCAAGGGTGCTCAGCAGGGACAACACACAGTATGCCAAACCCACCTTTGATGGCACTGCCACATGACACATCACACAGGTGTCAGATTTGTACACAATGTCATCATCCACCATGCTCAGGGATAGGTAACCCGGATTCTTCACCTGCCAGGACCTCCGTCGTGGCGGTGTCCACTCTACGCAGGGTGCCCCATCCAGCTGCTCCACTCTGGTCAGTTCCAGCTTCTGTGGCAGGCCCAGGTGATCCTGTAAGGGATGAGAAAGGAAAATGACAGTTAGCACCATGGGCAACGACCACACCTCACATAGCCCCACAGCACACCCTGCAGGTGAAGTACTTACCCAAAGATGTCCCTCCAGCTTCCACAAGGTACTGCGATTACACTTTATTTTAAGTGCCCTTAACTGCACTGAAACTATTGTATAACTACAATGTAACTACTATCTAACTTCTGTGTAGTTACATGTAACTACAATGTAGTAGTTAACTAGTTTCACATTTGCGGTTTAGTGTAGTTACACAATTTGCATGAACTGGTAGTTACCGCAATTACTGTTGCAACAGCTGTTACATGTGTAGTTACACTTCGAGCATAAATCAATGTGTGCCAAAAAGTTGTGGTTGCATGTGTAACTACCACATCATGCAGTTTGTATAACTACACACCAGTAAGGGTCCCTACCTGTGAATCCTTCACCACCCACCACACTCCACACATCAGATCGGTGGTAAAGCACATGGTATGTAGCCATGCCCCACCCCCAGCCACCCACCTTGGCCATAGCAGGCCAGCAGTGTGGGTACAGAAGAGGTGTGGGTCAATGCCACAGAAGCAACACATTTCTTAGTAACTACACCATTGTTACAAGCCAATAAATAATTATGTAAATTATTTTTATTGTATAAGTAACCAATATAGTTGCATAGCAATTAAAAAATATTAGATTGCATGTTTATTAAGCATTAAGTGCATGAGGGACTGATTTCTGAAGGAAAGCATACATCAGAACTACAGCATTGACATTCAATGAAAGTGTATAACAGTTGCACCCTTCTTCGTATTTTTTAAGTGTCAGTTTCTGCATACTTACTTTGCAAATACATGTTAGCTGGTCATTAACTGTGGAAACAATGCCACAGAAGCAGCACGTTCCTTAGTAACTAGAGCACTGTTACACCCTTCTTCTTACACTTTATCTTGTCTCTGTTTCTGCGTACTTGCTGAGTAAGTACGTTAGTTAGGCATTAACTGTAGAAACAATGCCACAGAAGCAGCACGTTCCTTAGTAACTACAGCACTGTTACACCCTTCTTGTTACACTTTAATTTAACTGTCTGTTTCTGCGTACTTACTTGGTAAGTACATTTTAGTTAGTCATTAACTGTGGAAACAATGCCACATAAGCAGCATGTTCCTTAGTAACTACAGCACTGTTATACCCTTCTTCTTATACTTTATTTTAAGTGTCAGTTTCTGCATACTTATGTTGCAAATACATGTTAGTTAGTCATTAACTGTGGAAACAATGCCACAGAAGCAGCAACTTTCATAGTAACTACAGCACTGTTACACCCTTCTTCTTACACTTTATTTTAAGTGTCTGTTTCTGTGTACTTACTTGGTAAGTACATTTTAGTTAGGCATTAACTGTGAAAACAATGTCACAGAGGCAGCACATTCCTTAGCAACTATAGCACTGTTACTCCCTTCTTCTTACACTTGAAGTGTCCGTTTCTGCGTATTTACTTTGTAAGTACATGTTAGTTAGTCATTAACTGTGGAAATAATGCCACAGCAGCAGCACATTCCTTAGTAACTACATCACTGTTACACCCTTCTTCTTACACTTTATTTTAAGTGTCTGTTTCTGCGTACTTACTTGGTAAGTACATTTTAGTTAGTCATTAACTGTGGAAACAATGCCACATAAGCAGCACATTCCTTAATAACTACAGCAGTGTTACACCCTTCTTCTTGCACTTTATTTGAGTCTGCTTCTGCGTACTAACTTTGTAAGTACATGTTATTTAGGCATTAACTGTGAAAACAATGCCACATAAGCAGCGCATTCCTTAGTAACTACAGCACTGTTATACCCTTTTTCTTACACTTTATTTTAAGTGTCAGTTTCTGCATACTTATGTTGCAAATACATGTTAGTTAGTCATTAACTGTGGAAACAATGCCACAGAAGCAGCAACTTCCATAGTAACTACAGCACTGTTACACCTTCTTCTTACACTTTATTTCTGTGTACTTACTTTGTAAGTACATGTTAGTTAGGCATTAACTGTGGAAACAATGCCACAGAAGCAGCAAGCTTATCCTCCACCCCTAATGAAATGGTACTAAATGGAGTCCATTGTAACAATTTACGCCTTATTGCCAACTTTTTCAATGACAAATTCTCTGACCTAGCTAACTATACCTCCACCTCCCCCTCCAATCTGACCTTAGCATTTCCAACAAATGCCACTGGCCTAGACTTTTTCTTTAAATCTGTCTCCAGACTTGATGTACTGAAATTGCTTAATGATATCTCTGAGCATATGGCTGCAGGTTCTGACAATCTTGAACCCAGACTTCTTAAACTAGCTGTGCCGTTCATAGCTGCTCCCTTAGCCAAAATCTTTACCCTCTCCTTATGCCAGGGACATGTCCCATATATCTGGAAGATGGCAAGGATTACCCCTGTTTTTAAAAAAGGTGACCCAAAGGACCCTTCAAATTACAGGCCAATTGCTATCCTGTCTGTTCTCTGGAAAATTCTTGAAAAGCTTGTAGCTAACCAAACCATTGAATTCCTCCAAAAGAATGACCTATTAAACTCTGCCCAGCATGGCTTCCATAAGGGTCATAGTACCGCCACTGCTCTATTCAAATTCACTTCCGATGCCCTGATGGCCATGGACTCTGCTTCTCTCACAGAGGCCATTTTCATTGACATGACCAAGGCATTTCACCTAGTTGGCCACCCCATCCTCATTGCCACACTTTGATCACTAGATTTTTTCACCCAATGTTATGAACTGGTTCAAAAGCTACCTGACTGACAGAACACAATTTGTGAAGTACAACTCCACCCTCTCTGACAAGGCCACGACTAACATTGGAGTGCCCCAGGGGTCCATACTTGGCCCCTTGCTTTTTTCTATCTTTATAAACAGCATCACCTCAAACCTTATGAAAACCAGCTCCCTGCTGTATGCAGATGACATAGTGCTGTACTCTAGCACCAAATGTATTGAGGATATACATCTGAAGCTCTCCCATGACTTCCAACTACTCCAGCAGTGGATGGTTACACACTAGCTAGTCCTAAATGAAAAAAAGACCCAAGCTATGCTCATTGGCTCCAATGCTAAACTTAAACACTCCCAGCACAAGTTTAAAGTCACCACGATTAGTGGCACCTCAGTAGAAGTTAACTCTTTTAAGTACCTGTGGGTCACACTGGATCCACTGCTAAACTATGATCTCCATATTCAGAGGACCTGCAAATCTGTAAACTCACAACTTGGAGTTGCCTATCGAACCAGCTATGCCCTCACCCCATCTGCCAGTCTTGGTGTAACCCGGGGGATACTCCTTCCATCACTTAACTATAGGGCAGCTACTTATATTTCTGCAAGAAAATCAAGTCTTCACAAATGGGATGTTACTTACAATAACATATGTCGCTATGCATCCTCATCTCACTGACTGAAACACCATTGCCTTCTCTACTCTGACCTTGGCTGGCTTCCTCCTCAGGCATCAAGGTTTTATTCTTTTGGTGCCATCATTGACAATATAATTAGGACTCAAATACCTAAACCCCTAGCAGAACTCTTCCAAAGCCAGGCCTCCTGCTATGACCTTCGCTCTGCTGACAATGCCTCTGTTTGTATCCCTAAATATGCTACCACTAAGGGCTCTTGTGCTTTTGTCTGTCAGGCCCCCCCAGTACTGGAACTCCCTCCCTCTAATCATTCATCAAGCCACTTCCCACATCTACTTTAAGAAAGCACTACACCACCATCTCATATCCTCCTGTATTTGCTCCTGTTTCAAACCTCCATAGATGCAAGGTTTTATTCTGACTCCCCTTGCCTTCCCTTTTAATTTTGACCACATTCCTGCCTCAGCACTTTCTCTCACTCTGACAGGGTTTCTCCCATACCCTGCTGTTTTGCACTTCCTAATCCTAGTCCCTACACACACCCCTCTATCTTTTCCCTCCACTGCAACTTGCTACTACTTACTTCCCTAACTTTCTTCTTTCTCTCAGACCTGATCTGGTCATCAAAAGATTACTTTCTCTATTCTTTCCTCTCAAATCTACCCAGTTGTTGTCTGCTTAAAGTGACACTGCATTTTTTTCTGTAATTTATTTCCTCCTCATATTAGTATAAGCCCTAATTTTTCTTGCAGTTGTCTGTGTTGTTTACACTTACCTGTGATACTGTATCGCCTTTGTTGCTACCTGCTTGTATGTACCCATTACTTTGACTATTTCTAAAAATGTACTGCTACTGTTAGTTCCAGAAGTTTGTTTTGTATTCTCCCGGGTCGTGCCTGAAAATAGTCATTGTTATGGCTAACGCACCTACCCAGTAAGCAGAAACTAAATAAAATACATGTTTCTTAGCAACTACAGCACTGTTAAAAGTCAATAAGTAATTATGTAAATTAATGATTTTTTATTGTAGAGCAATTTACAATGTTAGATTGCATGTTTATTTTTAATTCTTTTTTTTTTGGTAGCACAATATACAAGTGGTGGCTCTGGGATTCAAATCCAGTTCTTCAGGTCTGAGAGCAGTGCTTTTAACCATTATGCTATACTGCAGTAGCTTCATGAGGGACTGATTTCTGGAGGCTAATTTTTTTTTTGTATTATTTATTTTATCCCTTCGTGCCTTGTGGTCCACCACTCCTTCGGGCTGCCTAGGTCCCATCTGCTCCACCTGTCCCTCCCTGAGCCCTCCAGCCTCATATTGCAGCCACCCCTAAGGTAACCCGGATGTAACCCTTCACCCGGGTGGGTCTCCCTCCTCCAAGAGGGAAGGCACCGGGGGGGCAACCAGCACATACTTGGCCCCAGGGTGCTACTGATGTGGAGGGACTCCTTCAGGGCATTGGTGACAGCGGTGGACCGGCAGCCATCATCCAGTCAGTTGCAAAGTGGATTTCCACTTTTCTATACTGTCCCCTCCTGCGTGCTTCTGCAGAGCTCCTGGTCTCCACCAGAGGCCACTGCAGTGTTGGCCCACTACACAGCCCAGGAGAGTAGAGCAGTCCTATGGATGCTCAATCCTCTCCTTCCCCTGCCAGACCCCGGCATCCTGAGTCTGTTTCCGAACCCGGGTTGCCGGCGTGGTTTGAGGTAAGGCACCAGTGCCTCAACCCAGATAATTTTAAGTGTCACTAACTACACTGTATATCTACACTGTAACCACACTATGTAGTTGTTAACTGATTTCACAATGTGTATTGTACACTTACATAACTTTAAATGTGCTGCTTCTGTAAGATTGACTCACATCTCTATTTCACCCACACCCCTCTCCTGCTGCTGCCCAGGTGTGTGGCTGGGGGTGGGGCATGGGCTACCGTTTGATGACAGTCCTAATTCTTCTGTACCAAAGACTAAACTGTCCCATTGTACAATGCTGAACAGTCATCATAAGTCTAATTGTACATCATGTATATTGCACCCACACTTTAGTTGTTACTCTATTGTGTTTCAACTCTGTTCTTGCTCTTAATTGCATCTACAGTAGCTGTATTCAGTATATTCAGTGTATTCTATTTCCTGTACCTTTCTCTGTTAATGGAAGTGTATTGTCTGTATTACCTAAGTGCCATCTTTATGGCCTGGGTCATGCCTGAAAATGTTCCATAGGATCAGTGCACCTAAGAACATATGAACACAGGAAATTTGCCAGCAGAAATAAGCCACATGGTCTATCAAGTCTGCTCAAATGTGCAGCTAGCACACCTACTTCCCTGGCTGAAAAGGGAAGGACCAACAGGGAGCCCTTAAGGCCAGGGCAAGAAGCCCTACTTATCCTCCCTCCCAGGATGGGCCTTCTGTCTGTTAGGAAGGTAACAGAGAACCTGGTGGTACCAGTAGGACCCAGCCCACAGATGGTCTTAAGGAGGGGGAGGGCAAGCAGGAAGGGGGCATTGCCCAGTGACTGAGGCCCCGAAGGGAAGCTGCCAGTGATGAATGGTGAAGATATACAAGAAGATCAAGAATTTTGACAGGTACATCATTTTCATATCTTCCCTGTGTCAATCTTTACCATTCATCACTGTCTGGGTGAGTACTGCACCCCCCGAAAGGGGATCCAGCACTTCCCTGAGGGATGTGAGTCTCTCAGTTTCTTTTGGGGGAGTACCACAAAAGGAGGACACCCATTACAGACCAGTTAGGCCTGTGACTGGTCAGGTCAAGGTGGGGTCTCCGTTGCCTGGGAGACGGAAGTTGCCCTGTAGTTCTCACCTTGCCATGTTGGAGAAAAGGTGGGTCCCCTGGAGAGCAGAGGTAGCACCTTACACCATGCCAAGGGTGACAACCTTGACAGATGAAGCCAAGCTGTCTGCCTAATGCAGGTCACTGCCACTGCTAGTCTTGAAGCTACCTCACTGGCGTCATAAGACACCCTTGCCTGGTGCCTTGTGAGCTCCAGGCCATGCTCACAGAGGGCAATGGCCTGTCTAGTTGCCTTTGTATCAGGCAACAATGTTAGCACCTGACCTAGTATTGACCACAGATGCCTGTTGTAGGCAGTGTGGTGTGCCTGATGATTGGCAAAGCTGGGTATGATATGAACCAAAGAGAACACTATCCATCTCCAGCAGTCAAACTTTGCAGAGTTCACATCCGGGGGGCCGGTTGCACATGAGGTGTCTATGCCCAGAAGGGGTATCCAGTACCATCACTCCTGAAGTGGGATGAGGCAAGGTCCTTGGAGACCCCTGGTATGTGCAACACATGTGCTGGCAGTCCATAGGGGCTGGAGTTGGGACAGATGGGCACTGCCAGGTGCGGGACAATGCTTCCTGGAAGGGAATCAGCCAGGAAAGGGTGACTAGGTGGTCCGCACTGAATTCACTAAGGAAGACACATGTCATCCACTCAGTATTGCATCTTGCGATGTAGGATAGGTGCAGATTGCTGACCAACCTTGATAGGAAGCGTTGATACTCTATCTGATCAGCTTCTGAGGACAGATGGACAGAGGTATCCTCTTCCTTCAAGAAGGAAGGAAGATGAGGAGGCAGATGAATCTGGAGAGTCCAAGTCTGGTTGCTGTGGGGGAGAAAGGCAAAAGATCTGCTCATCCATAACTCTAACATACCTGAGGAATGCGGCAGCAGTAGCTTTGAACTGTTCTTAGGTCAAGGGCCCTGAAGGACCCACATGCCCTGAGAAATGAGGGGGGCTGCAGAAGCAATGGGGAGACACACTTCACCTTATCTGAGTGACCTCTGCCAGGGCTAGGGGACCTCACTAGTGATCTTGGACCTCCTGGGGTTCTGCTGATCTGTGCAGTTACTGGCCACTCAACCAGCTCAAAGTGGTCAGGACTGAGCCCTAAATGGAAAACTCCCCTGTGAGGAGACCTGGGCTGCATAGACCCAGAAGGGCAGACCCCAACCCCACCCAATAAGGCCTCCCTTGAAGTGGACAAAGGAGGGAACAAAGGCTTAACACTGCAACACATCCCTGAACCCCCAAGGATCCCCAGGGAATGTCGCTGCCCCATGTCCTGCTCCCTCAACCCCATTGATTCTGAGGTCAACCACTTCCTCACTCCAAAGGCTTGGGACTGCTCCCATCCCGCAGGTCTCCTGAGGGAGGCTGCAGAATAGTGAGTACCTGTTCTGGCCCGGGGGACAGCATCGGGAATGACAGCTCTCTGGGCCCTCAAGACCCGAACCACCATCCCTTGAGATGGAGGGTCACCATTGACGGCATGCTGCTGATGTCAAATCTTAAAATAGGCCAGCACTACCACCACTCAAAAAAGGCAACGACACAAGACGTATGGCTAAATGTCTGCAGTTTAATAATGCAGCTCTAAACACAAAAGGTGCAAAATACACAAACCTCATTCACGCTGTTAGCACAAGCTAGGAGAGCAGGGCAGGGCCCAACTGACTTGCTGATGTCACCACTGGTGTGGGAGCCAGCACTGATCATAATTACCGGTGAAAGGAGAAGGGATGCCTGGGAAGGCACAGAGTTACTGGGCACCGGAGAACCCTTGGACTCTGAGGAATTGGGCAGCTAGTCCAGATCAGTCTCCCAAGCATCTGGCTCTGGAGAGAAGAAGATCCAGAAGACCTCCAGACAAGCAGCCCCAGAGGTTTTCCCACCCACGGTGCCACTTACAATGCAGCAGGAGGGCCCAGTATCGCTCACAGTGCCAATCACCAGAGCTGCAAATGGCCCTGGGATACAGAACAGCACTGGTGGACAGCACTGAGAAGCCACCTGTGCCAGGCCCAGCAGGTGTGAGCTGTGACACCAGGGGAGTCTGTACCTCTGAGGAGTTGACTGCATGTGCGTTGCTCCCAGCCCGGCCCCCAAGATGCCTGGACCAATCCTCCAGCACTGCAGAAGAGACCTCCTCCCTGGCAATGCTAGAAGAAGAGGAAGCCCCCTTCTCACAAGTCTGTATAGAATCAGGAGGGGATCTGAAGGAAGGGTGGAGAGACCTGCGCTTGGAGTTCCTCCTACAACACTGCCCTCCAAAAGTCAGTGGATCGCGGATGACTTTCCATGTGCAGTGCTCCAGTGCTCCATGGTCCATGGAGAAGCAAGCTTCACAACTATCAATATCATGAGAAAGACCCAGGCAGGTGAGGTATTGGTCATGATAGTTTGTGATGCAGGGACACTGGAGCACAGGAGGCCAGCCTGCCCTGGAAGATTGCTTTTGTCCCCGGACAAACCCAACATGACTTGTGATAACTAAAATAATAAGAAGAAAGACTCGCCACTGCTTCAAGAAAGAAAAAGGAAAGGTCTTACCAGATTCCTGTAGAAAACAGCGCCAAGTTACTAGTGGATGGCGGAACTGGAATAGAGCAAAAATGGTGTCAACAATGACGTCGAAACAGCAACTAGGCCACAATGTCACAAATGAAATTTCTTCAGCAGGTGCGAGGTGCTGGACTCTCGATGGCAGGAGAAGCAGAATTGGGGTGGAGGACAGTTGGTGGCCATTGCTGGCTGACCCGCGAATGCCACGTAATGCATTGGCCTCAAGGGCGGTACCGCTTCCAGCACTGGCTCCTCCCTCTACAAAAAAAACCTCATGCTGGGTGCTGTGCCTCCAGCTGTCACCCAGACAGTGATAAATGGCATAGATTGACAAAGGATAGATAGGTAGTACTGTGCTGTAGTTATACAATTTGCATGAAGTGGCAGTTACTGTAATTACTGTTGTCTCCGTTCTGCCTCAAATCAGTTCTTTCTGGCAAATGTAACTATGTATGTCGCACTTTGCAACAGGTGTTACATGTGTAGTTACACTTCCAGCATAAATCCATTTTTCTGTTGCACTTTGCAACAGTTGTTACATGTGTAGTTACACTTCCAGCATAAATCAATTTGTGCCAAAAGAGAAACGGTTGTGGTTGCATATGTAACTACCACTTCATGTAAATTGTAAAACTACACACCAGGCAAATGTGAAAGTAATTAACAACTACATAGTATTTACAGTGCAATAAGAGTATAGTTACTTCATAGAAATGTGTGTCTAACTACATAATATGCAAATGTGAAACTAATTACCAATTACATTGTTGGTACATGTATCTACATGGTACTTACATAGCAGTTACATTGTAGGTGTACAGTAATTACAGTGTAGTTAAGGACACATAAAATAAAGTGTTACCAGTACCGCCACTGTGGCAGTTAGTGTAGGTGTCCTTCGACACCCTCCATAGTCTGTTAGGGTACATCCCCGCACACCTGACCTGTGGCGCCGCCATCGCTACAACACTACAGTGCAGTGTGTGCACATGACACCTGCACAAGTAACGTCAGCGTGCATGGATTCCCTGCCACACCCACTTAAAGGTACACATAGGTGAGGTGGGGCAGATAAAGGGGATGCAGCGCTATATGTACAGAGAGACAGGGAACTGCAGTATTGGGGAATATGTGTCCCAGGCTACTGATGAACCTGCACCTGCTCAACATAGAGATGGAGCGGTGGAGGCTTGTGGAACCATGGCCCAGGGTCTTCAGACTATGGCTGGATGCAGTCATGCTGAGGGACATGAACACGACTGAAAGATTTATGTTCCCCTGGTCCATGATTGCACAGCTGTGTAACACGGCCCAAGATGACATTGCCCCATGGACAAGACAGTCCCGGGCAATCACAGTGGAGACCAATGTGTTATGCACCCAGTCATACTATGCTACAGGGTCATTCCAGTGGGTGACTGGCGATGCCGTGGGCATATGTCAGTTATCTGTGTCATGGGCAGTGGCACAGGTGACGGATGCCCTGGTGGCACATGTGCAGAAACACATTAGGTTCCCAATGGTGGGTGCCGATGTCCGTGCCAGGAAACAGGCATTCTATGCCATGCATGGTATGCCAAACATATATGGCGCAACAGACTGCACCCATATTGGCATACTGTCACCATCTGTGCATGAGGAGGCATACAGGAACAGAAAGGGGTTCCACAGTGTCAACTGTCAGGTGGTGTGTGGAGCACGTGGTATGTTCATGAATGTATGTGCTAAGCACCCTGGCTCATGCCATGATGTGTACATACTAGACACATCACAACTCGGAGCTCTGCTATGTTCTGGGTGGCTGGATGGATGGCTGATCGGTGAGAATAGGGGTGGCACTGTGTGTGGCACTGTAACTCATAACGCTGCATGTATGTCAGTGACATTTTATGTCCCCTGCACAGGTCACAGTGGATACCCACTGCACCCATACCTGATGACACCTTTCCTGGCACTAAACAGTGCAGTGGAGAAGGCCTACGACCATGATCACAGGAAGATACAGAACATCATGAAGAGGGCCATCAGGCTACTGAAGATGCATTTCCATTGTCTGGACCATATTGGGGGGGGGACAATGATGTCCACAGGAAGGGCATGCAAGATGTTTACCACATGTGCCATACTCCATAACATGGCCAGCAATGCAACGTGTCCGTGCCAGAGGATCACCAGCAGGACGCACCTCCAGAGGTGGAGGGAGGATAGCCATGCAGGGGGCAGAGAACAGTAAGTGTCAATGTGGCACACGATGCCTTTGTACAGGGCATGTTTCAGTGGTAGTGGTGTAAACAGGCACAGCTGCTGGACTGATGGTTATATGTCATGTGCGGTGGCACCATTGTGCATGCACCCTCAACATGTGGGCATCCATGTATGCAGCTATTGTGGATATCAATGTGTCATGGCTTGTGTCTGCCCCAGCCATCAAGTGTGGCAGGTGCGGGATGATGACACCACACATTGAGTGCACCCATCCAGGGGGGTTGGGCGGTCACTGAGGCATGCATGTCCAGCACAGGTAGCATGTGGCTCATGGCGTCTGCTGCAATGTGATGGGGTGGGTGTGGTAAGTCAGGTGACATGCAGTGGGGGCCATGTTTGGGGTGCTGCACTAAGGGTGGCCACTGTACTGCAATGTGGTGTGTGCTGTGGCTGCATATGTGTGGTGGCATATGCCATTCAGGATGTGTGGCAGGGGCTGCACCATGGTGTCACAGGATGTGTGGGGCATGTACAGTGGGCATGGTGTGTTCACAATGTGCTTGTGTTATACATTTGTGGTAGTGGTGCTTGTGCAGTGTTACTGACCTCATGAGTCATAGGGCTTCACCTGTAGGCATGCAGAGGAGTGTATGCCCAGTCTCCTGACCAGTGCACGTGGATGGGGGGGTGCCCCACTGGTGCCTGAAAGCGTAGGACTGCTCAGTATGTTGGTCCTTCATGGCATCCTCAGTTCCTGGGCTGTGACTGTCATGGTGACCATGAAGGTCTTCCTGTGTAGTGTCTGTGGCATATTCCGGTGCCTCCACACTATGAGTACCGGCAGTGTACATGTGTGGCATGCTTGTGCCCTGTGGCATGTCCACCTGTGTGCTGTCCATGTCCCACGGTTGTGTTTCCAATATCTGCTCTGAGGCTGCCATGCCATGCAGGGCAGTGTGCGGACAGCCTGTCCATCGGGCACACCCATTCCAACCAGGTGGTCCATGAACCTCTCATGGAAGACTGACAGGCAGTCAATCCCATGCCTCATGTACTGCACCTTGCTGGTCAGGGCCATCGTCATCTCTGTGTTGTGGCACTGTGCCTCCAGTCTGTCCTGCTCCAGCTGCCACAGCTCTCTGTACTGTGCCACCATGAAGGCACAGTTGCATGCTGATCATGTGTGTCCCATTGGCTGTGGCGATGGGCCTTCATCGCCACTATCCACAGGGCCTTTCAGCACCCTTCCTTCCCTTGCCATGTCATCCAGGCTTGGCCATTCTGATCCAGTTGCTGTGGAGCTGGTGACTGCTCCATCATTGCCGGTCCATGCCTGTTGTCCTGGGGCATGCTGACACACATGGATGGTGCCCCCTTCATCCAGCACCTTGCCAAGCTCCTGTGTCTCCTCATCCAGAGCCACCAGTGTGCTGTCCAGGTCTGTCTCTGACTCCAGTTGTGTCTCCATCTCCAGCTTGGTACCTGTGGAGGATATGGGTTTGTTAGTGCAGCTGTGGTTGTCCATTGCTGTTGCCCATTGCAGGGGTGCATGTGCACTGGTTACCCACCTTTATCTCCCTCCTCCTGCCTGGTTTCTTCATGCCCCACCTGCAGTGCTGGTGCATCCTGGCTGTGCATTGTTTCACTGGTTGTTGTGCATCCATCAGTGGCTGTATCTGTGGGTGAAACGCATGGCTGTTAGTACTTACATGCTGCCACATCCCAAGGGCACCCAAGGGTACCCATGCCCTGCCAGTGTATGCATACCTTCTATGGTGTCTATGCCTTCCACCTCCCTGTGGATACTGATGTCTGTGAGGGTGTCCACCACTATCCTGTCTAGCAGTGTCACTTGACTATCAATGCTGGGTGGGATGCCTCTGGTGCCCTACCATGCCCATGCACTCACGGTGAATTTCTTTTTGACCGTGCATGTGCTTGACAGCCAACAGTGTCTGGGCTTCTGGACTGGCAGCGTTCATGCCAGCCTGGATGTCCTGCCACAGTCATGCCTTTACCTCCAGAGCAGTGGACAGGAACTGTGCCCTATACAGCTTGTAGCAGTGTGTCCGTATGATCATGACCACGGATACCACCTGGCTGCTGGGGAAGTTTGGTGCACGGGGATGTGCTCTGCCTGATGTCCAGAGATGGCCACAGTGCTATCTGCCTGCATGGGGTGCCCATTTGGGCTGCACTGGTGGTGGGCTGTGTCCCTCCACACCTTCATCACTTTCTGCCATTGTCTGCATGTTCTTCTCCTACATGGTATTCACTTCTATGCCATTGCATGGGGTGGTGACCATATCCTTATATGGTGTGGTCAAGGGAAGGGTCCTTGTATCCTTTCCATGCCTGTGTGTGCTGCACGTCCCACTCTTTGTCCCCTGTCATCCTGTCTCCTGGGTCCATGCATCCCATGTGGACCTTCATGCATGCCGTGTACAGAAGGTGCATTGCATGCTGCATAGCTATGTAGCTACATGCCATGAGTCCAGCATGGAGCACAGTGGACAGCACAATTACACTAAATACATCACTGTACCAATATAAATGAGGGAGCCCCTTTTAATACAGGGTGAAGAAGTATATTTGGAGGATTTTGCAAGTGCTAAAAGGCTGCTGAGACTGTGCTATTTAATGCTTCTAAAACACTACTTTTATTAATGTGCACAGTGTTGCTCAACCCCTTGTCCCTCCAGCAGCACTGATGACAAGAAATGCAGTAACACCCTCCCTCCTCCTGCCTTGATCCCCTTTGTGTATCACACAGAATCTCCCACAGTCTAGTGGTCTCCTCAGAGCACCATTGTGCATTAAAAGAATGCCCTTGTAGTTAATTGTTAGTCCCTCCCACCCCAATCCCCAATGTGTATTTATTTATCAAGTCTAGGATTACAAATACCTTTGAGCCTTAGCTCTTTTACAAAGGTTCCAGATGTGTACTAAATTAACCCTCTTGGCAGTCCAGTGATACCCACTGTCCGTCAAGACCCCTGTTGGAAAATGTCTCTGCACTTTGTGTGACACTGTCACAGCCCAATATTTAGAGTGTGCATGACAGGGTGTGCTGCCTGTATGAATATGCCTCCCTGATGACTGTAGACTATGTTTTGCACAGCACTCTGTTTAGTGCAATGCAAATGGCCATAGCAGAATAAGGGAGCTTACCTCTTTTCTCTCTTTTCCCAAAACACAGACTTACAGACAACTTTGAGTTGCATGGCAATTCAAATGCTGATTCTGGTGTAAATCCTGCATACATATTTTATTTAGGGCAGGATGAATAAAAAAAAACATGTTCTCACTGTGTCAGTGAAGTGTTTTTCTTTTTCTCTCTGTGGCATTACTGAAAAGAAAAAGTACTACAACAGGAATGTGTTTAATGCCCTTTAATGAAGATATGGTTAAATAGTGTCTAACAGCTCACTTTTTGTGTAACGTGTAATCGTCACATCTATTAAGACAGCTATAGCAAAAGGACTGAACAACAAAAATGTAAACATAAATAGCTATCATGATTTGTTATAAATCAGTCTAAAGCTTCTGCAGAATGTATTAAAAGACAATCTTCTGGCAGCAGCCGATGGACGGACACAAAAGCCACCTTCCCTCACTCATAACCCTATTGTAACTTTATTCTGTATATGTTTGTTGTCAACTTGTAAGCACCACTGTGTAACACTAAGCAAAGAAGCTTGTTCACATTAATCTGTATACTGTGTTCTCATAAATCTGTTTGTTTGTCCAGACGTGGAGCCTTTGCAAAGGAGTCTTTGACTCAAAGGTTGTAATTCCGAAAATTAATAAATAAATAAATAAGAAGTGCTCTGCCACACTGGTGGGACACACCTTAGAGCATTCATTACTGGTTGCAGGGCCATTACATTTTCGAATACGACTAGGGCAGGAGTGTCATGAGTACAGTGACAACCTCCCTTGCCTAAGTTAAACTGCCACCACTGTCAGTAAGATTAGTCTGTGATGGCATTACAGGGGCAGATCCCCCTTGCTGAGGCCCTCGACTGTGCCATGTGGCCCATGTCACTCTCAACTGTCCCTGATTAAGAGGGATTTTACTCATTTTACCCCTTAAAATTGCTGTATCCCTCCTCCGTCCTTTATAGAAAAGGTGCTACCACACAAAGAATGTGCTGTAAATTCACACTAAAGCAAAAAGTCGTAATATTCTAAGATGCTAGATCAAATATAAATGAACAGAATGGTTTTCACATTGTTCTGAGCTTGTCTCTCCGTGTTTGAGGATTTGTCTCGCATTAAGTTTAGTGTTCCTCATTTTGAACATGTGTCCCTCCTTTCAGTGACAAAAGGTTGAGAGGTATGACCTGGCTTATGGATTTTAGACAGCGCCAATCTCGGCTGCCAAATTAGCTGTGAAAAGTTACCATTGTGACGATTACCTGTTTTGAGTGTAAATAGTTTTTGCAAAGGTTCATTCTGTGTGTGTAGATGCAGTCTTATTTTATTTTTTTAGATGATGTAATAACAAAACCAGTGCATCGGTGTGTTTGTACAAAATAATGTTATACATTATCAACAAAAGGCCAGAGAAGCAAATACATTTACTCATGTGTTACACAACAGTTCCCCCACCCTCCCACACCTCTGGCAATGTTGGGCAAATGGGGATTACCTGGGGGTTTCAGCATCCTATCTGCCTCAGGTCAGGGAGTGTAGACCCTGGTATTTCATACTGATTCATACCCCAACCCTTCAGTTTTGATTTTTTTATGCCTCACTATTCCCTGGGGTGGTGGGGTTACTATGACTGCTGAATTAGGGGATTATGGCTCAAGTGTCATGATTTGCATAGACTGCTTAAAAGGGTAACAGCACTTAGAGCCAGCTCCCACACCCTCGTGTAGTGCTGGTGGTCCAAGTTTGCACTTCGTGTGCTGAAACATTTTAGGCACCAAAAGAAGTTTGGACCCTATTGTCATGGGTGTGACTGTTTTGTGTTTCAGATTGTATATCTGGTATGGTGTGTGTAAAGAATTATTCCCCACTGACACCCCAGCAGAAAATCCATCATGTGATTTGTCTTAGTTTTAGCCATTAACTTGTACTGGATGAGGAATATATCTAGAGTGTTTCTTGTGCATCTTGCTAGCCCCAGGTACTGAATATATGTATGTAGTACCTGAGGCTAGCAAGAAGCTGATGATGTGCTGTACCTAAGGCATAGTGTCTGCAGATGTAATTGGCTGGCTATTGTATTACCTTGCTGCTGTGCCTGCTGGCTTCTATACCACAGGACTGGGGGCCACTAGGCCCCCAGAAGACCTGGTGTACTGTACTAGATGCTTTGTGATGCAGTGTGTATGTGCATATGTGTGTGTATGTGTTTAAGCTAAATAACAACTCTGAGCTTCCCTCTACCCCTTGCTGTAAGGAAAATTATTACTTTCTATCTAGCTGCAGGCTGAATACACACACGCACACATACAGGAATATATATATATATATATATATATATATATATATATATATATATAGATAGATAGCTAGATGTGTGTGTGTGTGTGTGTGTGTCTATGTGTGTGTGTCCAGTCCTAAGGCTAGCAAGATACTGATAATGTACTGTGCATGAGGCAGAGTCTGCAGCTGTGGTTGACTGGGTATTGTATGCAGGGCCTCTGGTGTTCTGCGGTAGAATTTTATGATTCCTGAGGCAGGGCTCCTTGACTTCTGCGGCAGCATTTTCTGATTTCTGCGGCATGATTTATTCATTTCTCTGGCAGAATGCAGTCCTGTCATTGGCTAAATATGATGTGATGTCATTGATGACATTGTATGATGAGCATAGAGGAGGGGCTTCAGGATAAATGAGGTGGGAAAGAAAGCCTGATACTATGGAAAAACAGTATATTTATATGAAAATTCACCAAAAACAACGAACTCTGCGGCACTATATATATTCTGCGGCACGATGCAAATTCTGAGGCAAATTCCGCAACTGCAGAACTGCAGAATTCCAGTGGCCTTGATTGTATGGTACGAACTTGCTTCTATGCTGCTTGCTTCACAGCAGGGGTCTGGGGGCCACTAGGCTCCCAGATATGTTCTGGAGTACACGATGCTCTGTGGTACATTTTGTGGGTTATTTTGAAGCTAAAAAAACTCAGTTTGAGCTCTCTTCAACCCTATTCTCTACGGAAAATTATTATTATTTGGCTGGCTGGCTGTAGGGAGGAGGAAAGTTCAGACTTGAATAATTTAGCTTCAAAATAACCCACAAAATGTACCACCAAGCATCTAGTACCCCAGGGTCTCTCGGGGGTCTGGTGGTCCCCATACCCCTACTGTGAAGCAAGTAGGCACAGCAGCAAGTTAATACTTTACAATACCTAGCCAACCACAGCTGCAGACTCTGCCTCAGGTACAATATATTATTAGTATCTTGCTAGCCTCAGGTACTGGATACATGTATATGTATTCAGTCCACAGCCTGCCAGATAGTAATAATTTTCCTTAGAACAAGAGGTAGAGGAGAATAGGGTTAGTACTGAGAGCATTTTTAGATTGGGGGCACGAGAGGGCACAGTCTGAAGTTGGAGGGTGGAAGATTCAGGAGGGAAATGAGGAGTCATTATTTCCTGGAAAGGGTGGTAGCAAGGTGGAACGCACTGCCAGAGATGATATCATTGAAATCTGTAGGCAGTTTTAAGAGGGGTGGGACAGGGTCAAAGGTAAGGTCAAAACTGAGGGGAAGCTGGGGAGGGGAAGTTGGCAGATGGGGGTGATAAATCAGATGGATGGGTCAGGAGTGGGGGAAGCTGCAGTAGAATAAACTGGGAGCTGCATACTCAAGCAGACTTGATAGACTGCATGGCTTGTATTTGCTGGCATTTTCATATGTAACTCAGAAATGAGTTATTTAACTTTAAAAAACACACATAATGCACCACAGAGCATCTAGTACACAAGGGTTTCTGGGGGCCTTGCAGTCCCCAGATCTCTAGCATGGAAGCCAGCAGACAGAGCAGCAAGGTAATACAATACCCAGCCAACTGCATCTGCAGACTCTATGTCTCAGATACAGCACGTCATCTGCTGTTTGTTAGCCTCAGGTACTGAATACATATATGTATTCACCCTGCAGCCAGCCAGATAATTATGTATTTATTTATTTATTTGAAAATGTTTTACCAGGAAAGGCACACTGAGTTAGAATAGCTCCTTTACAGGTGCATCCTGTGGGGAGGGGGAAGTAGGTTTATACATCAATATAGTACTTATAAATGAGAATTCAACAGTGTACAGATATTCAAGATAACAATTTATCAGATATATAAAGTTTAAATTTGTGAGACATGACCAGTGCATATGAATTAAATAATGTTTTAGTCCAGCATTATAATTAGTATAAAATAGGCATGGTAGGCAACTTGAGAAGGGGGCAATAGGAGGAGGAGGACAAGGGAAGAGATGGGGAAAAGAAGGGGGGAATAGGAGAAGGACAATGGGAGAGATGGGTAAAAGAAGGGAGAATAAGAGGAGGACAAGGGGAGAGGGGTAGGAAAACAGAGAAAAGGATAGCATAGGTGACAAAGTGGTCAGGTGCAGCTGCAGGAAGGGGAAATGAAGTTGTGCAGAAGAGAGGAACGCGAACAAGGGGATGGGGCAGAACAGACAGTGAAAGGGAGGGAGTTCCAGAGCTTAGAGAAGCGATAGGAGAGAGCAGACTGGCCTGTAGTGGATGATCTCACAAGAAGAGCCATGATCCGATAGTCAAAGTTACAGAGAAAGTAGGTGAGAGAAGAGACATGGAGAGCTAAGGGGGGGAGAGAGCTAAGCCAGAACGCTCCAACTCGAAGCACAGTGAATGAGGCATCTTGATTTGAGTGGGGGGAAGGAAAGAGGGGTATAAAGGTCAAAGTGGTGGGTACAGGGTGGGCAGTCTAAAGCAAACCGGCATAAGGAGTGAAAAATGGGTGTCCAGTCTGATTAGGGTAGACTTAAGTGTAAAGCTGTAGACTAGGTCACCATAGTCGAAAGCTGGGAGAATCATTTTCTGGACTGTTTTGTGGTGGGTCAGTAAGGGGATGCAACCACAGTGTATGAGCAGAACACCTAGTTTGGGTAGAAGTTTTCTGTGGATGGCATACACAGGTCCAGAAAAGTCAAGGTGATGATCAAGCCAGAGTCCAAGATATCTGAAGGAGGTGACATCCTCTAGCTTGATCCCATCGAGGGTATGGAAGGAAGGAGTGGCAGTAAGTCTAGAGAGCCTCTGCCAGGTGCCAAAGGTCATGGACACCATCTTTTTGGCACTGAGGGATAGTTGCTTTGAGTGAAACCAGAGCTGGACTTTGTTAAACTCCAGCTGGAGAATGGTTGTGACAACAGAGGGGGAGGCACCAAAGACAAACACAACAGTGTCATCCACTTACATCTGAATGGACATGCAGGAGCAGAGAGTAGGGAGGTCATTTAAGAAGACCAAGAAAAGTACTGGGCCTAGAACAGACCCTTGAGAGACACTGATGTTAATAGGGAGAGGAAGGGATATGGAGTTACCTGTTCTGACTGATTGGGTCCTACCCCCAAGATAGGAATGAAACCAGTTAGTGGTGAGGATAGAGAGACCTGCTGCTGTGAGCTTGTCTAGGAGGAAGGTGTGATATAAGGTGTCGAAGGCTATGACCAAATCGACAAAGATAGCAGAGGTGACACTGCCCTGATCCATGCTGGAGAGAACAGAGTTGGTTATCCTGAGAAGGGAGGTTGAGGTGGAGTGAGACTTGCAAAACAAAGACTGGTAAGGGGTGAAAAAGGAAGAAAAATTGAGGTAGGAAGAAAGCTGAGGAAGAACTAAGTGCTCTTGATGTTTGGCAAGTGTGGGGAGCAGGGATATAGGGTGGTAATTGCCTGGCTTGGAAGAGTCATCACCCTTAGGAAGGGGAATGACTGTAGTGAGCTTTCAGGCATCAGGGATGAAGGCAAGGGAGAAAAAGAGGTTTAGCAGGGTGGTTAGTGGGAGGGCAATGGTGGGAGCAGAGAGATGAAGGAGTTTGGGGTCAAGTCCATCTGGGCTGTTACCTTTATGAGGGTTAAGGGCTAGCAGAGCCTTAAGGGTGTCTGCCAGAGAGACAGGATGGAAGGAGAAAGAGGAGGGAGTAGGGAAGGAGCATGGAATTGGAGGAGAGGGTGGGGATGGGGGAAGGATGAGAGAAGGGAGGACGCACAGGTGGTGAAGAAGGTGCTGAACTCTGAAGCCACAGTGGAGGGGGGTCAGAGACAGAGGTGTCTCCCACTTTCAGGACTAGGACAGGGGGGTGAGTGGGGGGGGGGAGAAAAGGGCATGAACTACCTTCCAGAACTTAGAGGGTTAGTTAATGTTTTCTTGAAAGGTGCAAGATAAGTATTAAGCTTTGGCTAGTCTTATAGCCCTAGTGCAGACATTACGGAGGGCACAGTACTTAAATAAATCTACCTGAGAGTCAAAGGTCTTATGCACCTTTCATGCTATGCTGCATGCTCACAGACAGGTCAATAATTCAGCTGATACCCAAGGGAGGTGGGAACCTCTGAACCTGTTTTTTTCTGATGGGAGCGTATTGATCCCAGATCTTTAAGAACATGGTCTTAAAGTAACTGAGAGCAGAATTGACTGAGAAGGCAGTAGACACGGGAGACCAGATGGATTTTATTAAATCTTCATGGAGGGAGAACATGTCCAAGGATCTGAGGGAATGGATCAGGAGGATATTAAGAGGGGCTTTTGTATGGTGAATTTTATGCACACAGTAAACCAAGTGGTGGTCACTGAGTGCATCAGGTAAGATTCTCATAGCAATTACCCGGTGGGGGTGCGAGGTGAGTACCCAATCCAGAGGGCTGTGCTTGAGAGATTTGTGGTTTAAATGGGCTGGCACTGAGATTAGTTGTGTAAGGTTGAGAGGTGTGACATCATTACAAACATTTGGATTGAGTGGTGGAAAGCCAATTGAAGTTGACAAGGATGTATCCAAGTTTACTGTATCGCTAAAAAGCCTTTACAAGAAAAAATAAAAATGCAAGAGTACAAACTTTAAAAAGACAGATAAAAATCCATTCTGGGGACATGTTACATTGATATATAAATCTACAGTAAATGTGCAATTAAAGTTCATACAACAGACATTTTAATTTAAGCCAAGTTAAGTTAAAATCCCCAAGGCTGAAGAGTTCACCAGAAGAGGGGTGGCTAGTAAGAGCTGAGATAAGATTACAGATTGAAGAGATGGGAGGCCTGGGCAGCAATATACACCGCCCATGAAGACAAGAAGGGAGAAGGGGAGAGAGAGTTTTAATAGCAGTAGGTCATAGGCAGAAGGGGAAGAGACTGAGAGAATGGGGGTGAATTGGACAGATGAGGAGAGGTAAATGGCTACCCCATTACCGTGATGGGTAAGGGAGTTACCGGGGATGGAGATGGCAGTTTTGGGAATCTTTGAGGAAAGCCAAGACTCTGTGATGATTAACACATCTGGCTTAAGGTTAATCACTAAAGGCTGTATCAGGTCAATCTGATGGTATACTCAGGAGGATATTAAGGGAGCTGTGAAGAGAGCTAGCAGCTCCTCTGGCAGACATTTTCACAGAGTCACTCAACACAGGAGTGGATCCAGAGGACTTGAAAAGGGCACACGTTGTCCCTCTACACAAAAGCAGTAGTAGGGAGGAGGTGGGGAACTATAGGCCGGTCAGCCTCACCTCAGTAATGGGTAAGATCATGGAGGCACTGCTTAAAAAAGAAATAGTGGCTGGCCTGGTGCCGCTGAGGGTTGAGATGCTGGATGCTACACCTTATGCCATGCTGGTGGCCTGGATTCAGGAACCAACTCTGGTCGCTGGGGTCAGCAGGGGAAGGAGAGGATTGAGCATCAGGAAGACTGCTCTCCTCTCCTGGGTTGGTTTGGGGACTTTGCCTCGCTCTGTAGTGGCCCCTGGTGGAGACTGGGAGCACTACAGAAGTGGCACAATAGCTAGGGCCAAGGTAGAGAAAATGGCATCTCAATTGACTGGATGAGGCCACCCAGACCCTCACCACCATGGAGCCCGTGGACAGCGGGGATCAACCTCAGCAGCACACAGGGCCAAGAAAGGTAAGCAGCACAACACTTTCTCTTCAGAAAGAGAGAACCCATTCAGTGAAGAAATATTTTGGGTTACCCTGGGCTGGCTGCAATATGAGGCGGGAGTTGGTGACGAGAGTTCCCGGGGGAGGTGAGCTAGTCTTTGGTGGCCTGAAGGAGAGGCCGATCAGATGCAAGGGGAGAATAAATAGATAATGCAAAAAAAAAAAAAGAATAGTGACATACTTGGAATCCAATGGTGCCCAGGATCTGAGGCAACATGAATTCACAGCAGGAAGGTTATGTCAGAGGAATCTGATAGATTTTTGTTGACTGGGTGATGAAGGAAGTAAATCAGGAGGGGACGGTGGACGTTGCCTACCTCAAATTCAGCAAGGCCTTCAACATTGTTCCACATAAAAGGCTGGTTAATAAGATGAGCAGTCTGTACATGGGGCACAAGGTGGTAAGCTGGGTTAGAAACTGACTAATGGACAGGAGATAGCTGGTGGTGGTAAATGGGATCCAATCTGGGGAGAGGTGCTGACCAGCGGGGTACCTCAGGGATCAGTCCTTGGGCCAGTCCTGTCAATGTCTTCATCAATGACATTGCAGAAGGGCTAGAGGAAAAGATCTGCCTGTTTGCAGATGACACTAAGATCTGCAACAGGGTGGATATTCCAGACAGGGTGAAGAAAATGAGGAGGTACCAGGGAAGCTTGAAAAATGGTCTGACGTGTGGCAACTGTGGTTTAATTCAAAGAAGTGCAAAATAATGCACCTGGGACAAAGGAACCCTGGGGAGAGCTACAGGATGGGCGGTGCTGACAATCACCAAGGAAGAAAGAGACTTGGGAGTTATTATTTCAGATGACCTAAAGGTGTCTAAGCAGAGTACAAAGGCTGCAGGAAGAGCCAGTGGCATGCTGGGGTGCATAGGCAGAGGTATCACTAGCAGAAGGTGGGAGGTAGTGATGCCATTGTATAAAACACTAGTGAGGCCTCACCTAGAGTACTGTGTGCAGTTCTGGATGCCACACCTTCATAAGGACATTGACACGGTGGAGGCAGTCCAGAGAAAAGCAACTAAGATGGTACAGGGCTTGCAACACAAAACATATGAGGAGAGATTAAAGGACCTCAATATGTACTCGCTGGAGGAGAGGCGGGATCGAGGGGACATGATAGAAACATTCAAGTACCTTAATGGCATAAACAAGGTGCAGGGGGAGACATCTTCCAATATAGAAGGAGTACAAGAACAAGCGGGCATGATATGAAATTGGAAGGTGGAAGTTAAGGGGAAATGTGAGAAGGCGTTTCTTCATGAAAATGGTGGTTGACACATGAAATAGTCTACCACAGGAGGTGGTCAGAGTGTGCACAGTAGAGGGATTTAAACATTCCTGGGACAGGCATAAGGGAACCTTAGAGGTGGGAAGGGGTGGTGAATAGGGCTTATGGGCAGACTGGATGGGCCAAGCAATCCTTATCTGCCAACAATTTCTATATTACTATGCTTCTGTCTTGGGGAGGAGGCTTCTGATGTTGAGATGACCCACTTTAGTCCTTTGGGAATGTCTGTGGGGGGAAGAGCGCATGGGGCCTGTGCTGGGTTCAATATCACCTGCCATTAGTAGCAAGATAAGGTGAGGAGCTTTGTAGTGACAGGTATGTCTTTTTTACTGGACAGAGTGAGGGAGAGGAGAGGAGAGGAAAGGTGTGAATGTGGGAGACAGTACGAGGGCAGTAGGGAACTAAGAGATGCCAAGTGGAGACAGGGAAGTATCCATGTTCCAGGGGGCCAAGGAGAGTGAAGCAGAGGGTTCAGACATGAGGAGGGAAGGGTGGGGGAGGAGGATGGAGAGATAAAGAGGGAGGGTGGTAGGGAGGGAAAGGACGTAAGGGGAAGAGACCGCAGGGTAAACAGGCAGGGGAGGGTGAATATGTAGATCAGTAACATAGTGGAGAGAGAAGGGGGCGGGGGGCTTAAAAAACACAGAGAATAGAAAGGGAAATGCTCTTACAGAGAAATCAACATATGTGCAAAAACTGAACAAACACAGAAATCTACTAACACCACAGTGCCATGATTTTGTGTACAGCCAATTAGAGTAGACAGAGGTAATATGATGGCCCAGTTAATCAGCAGCTAGGGAGTTTTAAAGCCTACCAGTAATACCATAAGCATATTAAAGGCAAGGATTTCACAAATATTTCATACCTTATAAAGTGCACAATAGACTCTGGCCCGGATATTCAAACTGCGCCAGGCTGTGGCGCAAGCCTGGGCGCAGCTCAACTTTGTTGCGCAGGGGTGTGGCCTGGGTGATATTCAATGGAGCTGCGCTATGGTGCAGCAGCTTTGAATATCGCACCCTGGCCACCCCCACTGTGCATGGCACAGTGGCACTGCGCCAGCTCAAGTTGCCAGAGTGGAGCATGGAGATGTGCTAGCGCAAGTGCCATTGCACCATGCACAGCACCTGCAATATTCAAAAGGAGACATGCAAATGGGGCCATAATTTATGCAAGGCGCACATGGGGCCATTTGCATGTCATTATGGCCCCATTTGCATGCCATTAGCATGCAGGTGCGCTGATCCCCGACGACTTGCGCCTGGCGCCCTGCCAGGCAGCAGCCGTCGGGGACCAACGCCCCCTGCAGCCCGATCGTGGGCATTTGTCTATAAGAATAACCCCCCCTCCAACATCCCTGGTGGTCCAGTGGACTGCTATGTGCCCGATCGTGGGCATTTGCCTATAAGAATAACCCCACCTCCAACATCCCTGGTGGTCCAGTGGACCGCTATGTGCCCGATCGCGGGCATCAGTATTATCACCCCCCCCACGTCCAATATCCCTGGTGGTCCAGTGGACCGATCACTGCCCCATTGCAGGCATCTGTAAAGCATAAAATATTCCTATTACCCTGGTGGTCTAGAGTACCCCTCTCCCCACCCTCACGCAGTCCCCACCCCGCTCCCCGGTCAGCCTGCGGGCGGCAGCACCACCTACCACCTGCACCGCCTGCCGAGCCCAACGCTCGGTAGGGCTGCCGCCGTGGTTCATGACATGAGCCAATGGGCGTATGCTAACCTATTCTACTACTCGGTCAGATATGTGAATTAATTCATTCACATATCTGGACTGAAATCTGTATGGGCTGCACACCGATTGGCTCATGCTGTGAACCAATGGCGCGGCAGCCCTACCGGCAATCAGCTGGCGGGAGGCGGGGCGGCAGCAAGCGGGTGGGTGCCAGCCACGGTGGGACTCAGTGGGAGGGTGGGAGGGGGTACTAGACCACCAGGGTAATAGGAATATTTTATGCTTTAAATGCCCGCGATCGTGAAGCGATCAGTCCACTGGACCACCAGGGATCTTGGACGGGAGGGGTTATAATACCAATGCCTGTGATCGGGCACATAGCAGTCCACTGGACCACCAGGGATGTTGGAAGGGGGTTATTCTTATGACAAATGCCCGCAATCGCTACATAGCGGTCCACTGGACCACCAGGGATGTTGGAGGGGTTATTCTTATAGACAAATGCCGCGATCAGGCACATACCAATCCACTGGACCACCAGGGATATGGGGATTTAGCTACATGGGATGCCAGCATGGCATGGGGCGCCGCTAGGTGCGCAGGTAGGTTCGGTGCCACCCACAGGTGGCAGCTGCCGTGTTACGCCATGCAGGCAGCTCACCTGTGGGTGGCCATCACTTGTTCCTTTTGTTGGGGCTTAACTTTGTGCAGGCACAGGTAGGCGTTGCGCATGCATGACTCTGCACATCCCGGGCTGAATATCGGGCTGTGCAGGTTATGCATGGGCATGCCCCCCCTACCTGTGCCGGCATACATTACTGATGCACTCTGGCGCATCGGGATTTGTGCAGCGCACTTTTCCCTTTTGAATATCGCGCCACGGTGCATCAGTGGGTTGTGCATGGTGCAACACTATTGCGCCATGCTCAACCCTTTTGAATATCTGGGCCTATGATCCTTGTTACTTGTCAACATTATACTATATCACATATATAACATATCGACTATAGGAATGTCTCTAAATACATGAGATTTACAGAAGAGGAAGTGGAAATAGAAACCCTGAGACTAGTAGCACTGCAAGGCAAGTAGGACAATACTCCAACAGAATAAATAGCAATGGGAGAGTAGCTAGCTATAATGATAGTTTTCCTTAGAGCAAGGGGCAGAGAAGAGCTCAGATATGAGTTACCTAGTTTGAAAATAAGCCACAAAATGCACCACTGAGCATCTAGAAACCCAGAGCTTCTGGAGGCCTGGCGGCACCCAGGGCCCCAGCTTTTCTGAAAAAGTCACAGACTCCAAAGGAGAACCCCTCTTGCAAAGATCCTGGCAACAGACCTGAGAGGGGAGAGTGACCACAAATTTTTTTCTCAGCAGAGAGTGTTCAGAAGGGGTTGGAAGCCTAAAGAAGAAGAATAAGGTGATAGGGCCAAAGGGGCTTCATCCAAGGGTTCTAAAAGAACTGATCATGGTGCTAGACACCCCTCTGGCAATGCTATTCAGCACCTCATTAGAGATGGGGGTAGTTCCAGAGGACTGGAGGAGAGCTGATGTGCTCCCTCTGCACAAAAGAGGCAGCAGGGAGGAGGCTATCAACTACAGGTCAGTTGGTCTCACATCAGTGGTGGGAAAATAAATGGAGACCCTACTGAAGGAGAAGCTCATGGAGTACCTAGAGGATAACAGCCTGCAGGACCAATGGCAGCACTTTTTCACAGGGGTGAGATCATGTCAAATAAGTCTCATAGATTTCTTTGACTGGGTTACTAGAGAGGTGGATCAAGGGAGAGCAGTGGATGTGGTCTATCTGGACATCAGTAAGACTTTTTGATACTACAGCACAGGAGGCTAGTTAGAAAACTAAACAGTCTGAGGGTGGGGGAGATAATGATAAGCTGGGTATCTACCTGGTTAAAAGATAGGACACAGAGGGTAGTGGTAAATGGCAGAAAATCAGGGGATGGAAGAATGACAAGCAGGGTGCTAGAGGAATTGATACTAAGACTGGTCATCTCCATTGTCTTCATAGGTAACATTTGTTGGGGAGCTGGAGGGGAGATATGTCTCCTTTGGTTGATACAAAAATCTGCAGCAGAGTGGACATTCAGGAAGGGGTAGAGAGAATGCAAAGGGATCTTTGGAAACTAAAGGAGTGGTCTACAGTGTGGCAGCAGGGTTTTAATGCCAAAAAGTGCAAGGCTATGCACCTTCAGCGGGGAGACCCAGGAGCTGTGTACAAGATGGGGGTGGAGGTACTTACAGTCTCCAAGAAAGAACGAGACCTCAGGCCATCATATCTGATGACCTCAAGGTAGCTGATCAGTGTGATAAGGCAGTGGAAAAGGCTAGTAGGATGCTAGGATGCATTGGGAGGGGTATTTCTAGCAGCAGAAAGGAGGTGATGTTGCCATTGTATATCTCACTGCTGTGGACCCACCTGGGGTATTGTGTCCAATTCTGGAGGCGGCCCCTCCACAAGGACATTGACAGGATGGAAGCAGTACAGAGTACGGCAATCAAAATGGTGTGGGGGTTGCACAAGAAGCATATGAGGAAAAGCTGCAGGAACTCAACATGTACTCCCTGGAGGACAGCAGTTTGAGAGGAGACATGCTTTCGACCTGCAAGTATCTTACAGGGGTGAACAAGGTGCAGGTGGGGTGTCTCTTTCAGGGAAAAGAAGGCACCAGAATACAGGGGTATGTTGCAGAGGTGGGGGGGGAGGGTTAAGAGGGATGTGAGGAAATACTTCTTCATGGAAAGGGTGGTGGACGACTGGAACTGCCTGCCAGAGGAGGTAGTGGGGCAAAGACTGTGGACACCTTCAAAGATGTGTGTGATAGGCACAAGGGCAAATTTGGTAGAGGAAGGGAGTAGCAAGAGACGCCGATGACCAAACTGGTGTAGAGGTGTTGCAGCAGGCAGGCAAAAGGGGCAGACTAGATGGGCCTACCAGTCACTTGGTCCTAGGCAACTAGAAAAGGTGCCTACTCATAGAAACATAGACTTTGACGGCAGATAAGGACCACTTGGCCCATCTAGTCTACCCATTTCCCTACCTACAGGATAGGCCGCAGATCCTAGTTAACCAACAGCCTATTTCTTCCTACCCCCCACAAGAATTGCCTTATGTCTGTCCCATGCATTCTTGAATTCTCCCACAGTTTTAGACCCCACAACCTCCTCAGGAAGGCTGTTCCATGCATCCACTACCCTCTCTGTGAAATAATACTTCTTCACATTGCCCCTGACCGTCCCCCTTATATCTTTAAATTGTGTCCCCTTGTTCTTGCACATCTCTTTTTCTGAAAGATGCTACCCTCTTGGACTTTGTTGATTCCACTGAGGTACTTAAAAGTTTCTATCATGTCCCCCCTCTCCCTTCTTTCCTCAAGGGTATACATATTAAGCTCCTTTAGTGTCTCCTCATACGGCTTCTCTTGCAGACCCTGCACCATTTTAGCTGCCCTCCTTTGGACTGCCTCTATCCTGTCTATGTCCTTGCAGAGATGGGGTCTCCAGAACTGGACGCAGTACTCCAGATGGGGTCTCACCAACTGTCTGTACAGAGGGATAACAACTTCCTGTTTTCTGCTGCTGATGCCTCTCCCTATACATCCCAGTATACCCCCCAGCCCTCCCTACTGCCTTCTCACATTGCTTGCTAACCTTAAGGTCATCTGATATGATTACCCCCCAGGTCCCTTTCCTTTTTTGTTGTTGTTACTACCTCCCCACCCATTGTGTATTCTTCCCCTGGGTTCTTGTTTCCCAGGTGCATTATTTTGCACTTCTCTGCATTGAATCCTAGCTGCCATACCTCCGGCCATTCCTTCAACCTTGCCAAGTCCCTTTTCATCCTTTCCATGCCTCCTTGTGTATCAAACCTGTTGCAGAACTTTGTGTCATCTGCAAAAAGGCATGCTTTTCCTTCCAGTCCCTCTGCAATGTCATTGATTAAGACATTAAAAAGGACTGGACCCAATACTGAACCCTGCGGTACCCCACTAGTAACCCCTCATGAGGAAGCAATATTGGGCCTTGTACTCACCAATGGGGATAGTGTTGCAGACGTCACAGTGGGTAGCCACCTGAGGACCAGTGATCACCATATGGTGTGGTTCAATATAAATATTGTGACAGAATTCAACCCCATAAATGCAAGGGTCCTGGATTTCAGGAGGGCTAATTTCAAAAAAGATGGGTGAATGCCTCAGGGGATAGTGAAGGCAACAAAGCTCTGCATCAGACAAGTAAGCAAAAGCAAGAGGAAAAGGAGACTGCTATGGTTCTCAAAAGAGGTGGCCGAGAAAGTAAGTGTGAAAAAGTGAGCATTCAGGAGGTATAAGGAAACACAGAGGGAGGAGGCTAGGGAGGGGTATCAGGAGAAACAGAGGAAAGCGGGGAAAGCTATTAGGAGCACAAAGGCTACAAACAGAGGAAAAAATAGCCCAGGCAGTAATGAAAGGGAACAAGACATTTTCAGGTATATAAGTGAAACGAGAAAGACCATGGAAAGGACAATAAGGCTTGGTTGGGGTGGGGGGTGGAGGTAGACCAGGAAAAAGCAGACATCCTGAACAAACACTTCTGTTCAGTGTTCACCGAGGAAATGGAAGGCAAGGGACCACAGATAAGTGCCAGGAGCATCAAAGGAAAGGAGGTGGACACTGGTCCATTCACAGAGGAGAGAGTCCTGAAGTAACTCGCAAATCGGAAAGTGGACAAGGCAATGGGGTTAGAAGGGGAGTATCCAAGGATACTGACGGAGCTCAGAGAGGTGCTGGCTGCACATCTGACAGCCCTGTTCAACCACTAACTGGAGATGGGAGTGGTTCCAGAAGACTGGAGGAGGGCAGATGTAGTCCATCTTGGTATGCCCCACTGACAGTGACACCAACACAGCGACCTACCAACCCATCGACAAAATTCAATGTTGGTGCACCTTACAAAGGGGCACACTGTTTCCCGGTTCAGCACCTCCTCTCTGTATCAACTCCAACTGGAAAAAATAGGACCGGGAGACAAACAGGAATTATGTCAACCACAACTTGCGGTCGACATAATGCCTGTCGATGAGATGCCGATCGACAAAAGTGTTGATGAACTGGCATCGTAGAGCCGTCCCACTTCACAAAAGTGGTAGAAAGAAGGAGGCTGGCAATTACAGTCCAATTTTGGGACAACTAACAATTGTGCTAGAGAGTTTATTATGGAGAACGATAGGTGAGAAGGTTAAGGAATTCTGGGCAAACTTAGAATGACACAGAGGAACCATAAATGAAGATCTACTTTTCATTCTTGCATTATGTTGTACTGAGTGGTCATTTCTAGAAAAAAAGTGATAATACTGCTAGGAAACAGACCCAAATGAATTTTATGTAGAAACAATAGAGAGCTAAAGTTAAAACGATTGGTCAATGATAAACAGTTAAATGTATTATAAAGTAAACAATGATGTGTAGATTTAGAGTAACCTGTGGCAAACCTGATGATACTATTATAGGCTGATCTTAGTTTTGTTAGTATTACCTCAGAAGTGAAGGAATATATAACCGAACCGTAATCCAACATTGATAATAATAGACTACGAGTTAGCATGTCTGACTTCTACTGTAAGATTTTTCTGAATTCTAAAGAGGTAACCCAGTCTCCTTTGCAACTTATTAATTAACTCAATAATGTGATGCTCATATGACAAATAAGAGTCCAGCAACAAATATTCAAATACTTAAAGACTGTCACTTGCTTAATTCGATTACCAAAATTGTCACATATAAATAGCTCAGAATCTGGAGATTTTCAAACACTTGAAAAAAACATTGATTTGTTTTTTTACTGAATATAGTACTAATTTATGTGATTCAAATCATGTATGAAGAAGACTAAATTCAGATTGCAATATTGTTTGTAAAGATGATAAGTTATAACCTGAACAAATAAACTCTAGCCAGAGCTGAAACGGCTGTGATGAGCTGCCAAATGACCAAAGGTACACATGTGCATAGAAAATATTGAACACCTGGGTGTAACTTGGCCATTTTTTGGAGGTGTTGCACTAAATTTTCAACATGGCCTTTTTGGGACCCCACCTCATGAAGAGTGCCAGTGTCATTTTGTTCACTCATCCCAAAAGGTGATTTCGCAGAGTGACCATGCCATTCTGTGCCACAGGTACAAAAACATGTTTTGGGCAGGATGTGAAAAATAGCAGCTATACTGTTAATAAGAAGATGTACAAAAATGGTGATGTTGAAAATCTGGAGTGAAAATATTAAAAACTGGCGAAGTTAGGAGCATGCATAGAAACTGTGCGACGCACCCTCATAACACAGTAATTTTTTGGAATTATTTCACCAAATTTACCACGTGGGCTTTTTGGACCCCATCTCATGAACAGTGACACTGTAATTTTGTTAATCAGTCCAGAAAGGTGATTGCATGCAGCGATCTTGAAATCACCTTTCAGGACCGAGTAACGAAATGACAGTGACAGTGTTTATGAGGTCCCAAGAACCCCATGTTGAAAATTTGGGGCCAAAATTACAAAAAAATGGTTGATTTATCAACTAAAGTTGAAACTCCCATTGACTGCCATTATACGTCGCTTAGCTTTGATTCTTCAGTTCCCAGTTCAGCTTTGAAGAGTGCAGACATATCCCAGTCCAGAGAAGAAGATAGCACCGACCTCCAGAGGTAAGTACGGGGTAAGGGGGGTGCGAGAGGTGGGTGCTCAGTGGGAGGATGGGGATATGGGAGGGGGAACTGGGGTGATGACGAGGGATCATTTTCTTTTTTGCAGGAAAAAAAACACATCTTGGGATAGGTTTCTTTATTTACAGGAAAAAAAAACAGACATTTGGGCACACTGTGGTAGGCTCCCAGTGTGCCACATGAGTTGGGGGGGAGATGCCGACACGGGGAATGGGCACCCCAATGTTGGCACAGGGAAAAAGAAAGAAAAAACTTACATTTGAGCACACTGGGGTGGGCTCCCAGTGTGCCACATGAGTTGGGGAGCACATAATGCCAGCACGGGGATTGAGCACCCCAGTGTTGGCACAGGGATGGGAAATGGAGGGAGCGGTAAGGACAGCAGCAGTGGGAGGGTGCAGGAGGGTGTTCTTTGCTGTCAGTGCTGGGAGAGAGTGGGGAGGACAGAAGCAGTGGGAGGGTGCAGGAAGAGTGCCATCCGAAAGATGGTGGCAATGATGCAACTGCGCATGGACAGCACTCACACATGCACAGTTGCGGTGAAGGGCATTTTGCCATTCGCAACATGGTGGCACCAGCAGAACTGTGCATGCTCATGAGTCGTGCATGAGCAGTTCTTGCCCCGGAATGTGGCAGTAACAGCCGAAATAGTACAGCTGTTACTCCGTAGTGGTCAATCATGATGGAGTGTTTCAAGCTCCGTTGGACTTTTAGAAGGATACTTCCAAAAGTCCAACAGAAGGTTCCACGATCAGCTGTTTTTGTAAGCTATGAGCGCTCCCAAAATGGCTGTAGGCTCTGCCCACAGCCATAAAAAAAACTGCATAATCTGCATATGAAATTAACTCAGTATGTTTAAATAAATCAGAAAGTGAGTTAACAAATAAAGAAAAAAGCAGCGGTCCCAAAATTGAGTCCTGAGGGACTATGCAACTTAGGGTTACCTCATTAAAAAATGATCCCATCTGTTGAGGTTCTTTGATTCCTACCAGAAAGGTAGTCTCTAAACCAGGCAACCATATCATCTGAGAAATGGACAGCAGGCATCAATTTCAATAACTCAGCATGATCCACCAAATCGAATACCTTGGTGAGGTCCACAAAAGCCAAGGCAACAAGTCTACCTTCATCTATTTTCCTGATGACCTGGCCAGTGAACCTCACCAAGGCAGTCTCATGCTGTGACTCCGATCATAATCCATATTTCTCAAGATGCTTGGTCACCACTTCGGTGGTGGGGAAATTAATGGCATCACTACTGAAAGAAAGGATTGTGAAATATCTTCAATCCAGTGGCTTACAAGACCTGAGGCAACTTGGAGGGTCGAGAAGGGAATGTATGCCTCTTTGCAGATGACACTAAAATCTGCAATAGGGAAGACACTCCGGGGGGGGGGGGAGTTAATAGAGTGCTAAGAAAGCTGGAGGAGTGGCCAATAGTGTGGCAGCTACATTTTAATGCAAAGTAGTGCAAAATCACATACTTGGGGCACAGAAACCCAGGGATGGAATACAAAATGGGGGGAGTGGTATTAATGACCTCCAAACAGGAAAGAGACCTGGGGATAATCATAGCTGGTGACCTAAAGGTGGCCAGACAGTGTGAAAAGGTGGCAGGGAGAGCTAGTGGAATGCTAGGGTGCATAATGAGTGGTATCACCAGCAGAAAGACAGAAGTGCTGTTACCACCATGTAGATCATTGGTGAGAACTCACTTAGAGTACTGTGTCCAGTTCTGGAGACCATATCTCCAGAAGGACATAGACAGGGCAGAGGAGTCCAGAGGAAGGCAACTAAAATGATGCAGGGTCTGCATCAAATGGCTTATGAGAAAAGACTAAAGGACATCAATATGTACATCCTGGAGGAAAGGAGGGAGAGGGGAGATATGAGAGAGACTTTCAGATACCTTACAGGCATAAAAAAGGTTCAAGAGGAAAGCATTTTTCAGAAAAAAAGATGCTGAAGAACAAGGGATCATGCTATGAAGCCAGAAGGGGATAGACTCAAGGGGAGATGTGAGGAAGTACTTTTTCACAGAAAGAGTTGTGGATGCCTGAAGCAGCCTCCCAGCGAGGAGGTGATGGGGCAATAATTGTAGCAGACTTTAAGAATGCATGGGATAGGCATATGGGAACCTTAGTGGTAAGGAAAGGGGGGGGGGATAAAGCTGGAGATCAAATAGGGTCTGCTGTGTTGCAGTATGTAGAGAAACTGGGCAGACTAGGTGGGCCAAGCAGTCCTTATCTGCTGTCAGGTTCTATGTTTCTATGTTTGTGCAAACAGAGTCTGTGTTTCCATGTCTTTGTGTTTCGGCAAGTTCTTGGAATCACTTATAAAGGAGAGAATAATAAATCACTCAACTGAGGCCAAGGCTCTCACCACCTCTCAGCATAGCTTTATGAGGAGCAGATCGTGAAAAAACAACCTGATCACATTTTCTTATGGGTCACCAGGGAAGTGGACAGGGACATGGTCACAGACATAGTCTATTTTTACTTCAGCAAGGCCTTTGACACTGTGGCACATGATAAGCTTGTGGTCAAAGTACACCAGTGTTGTTACATAATGTGGATTGATGAGTGACTTTATGGCAGCAACTAGAGGGTTTTGACTGATGTGAAATAATCTGTGTGGGTAAGCTTCCCAGTGGCTTCCCTCAGTCAGTGCTGGGGCCACTGTATTTTAATATTTTCCATGATCTGAAAGCTGGAGTATCCTGCAGGCTGCTTATGTTGCTCATGAAACAAAGCTGGCCAGGATGGGTGCCTCACATGAGGATGGAGACTTCATCAGGACCGGAACAAACTGGGTGACTGAAGGCTTAGATTCACTGTAGCTAAATGCAATGGGTTACACTTGGAGAGGAGAAACAGAGATAAGACCTACACACTGTGTGGGGCTTCTCTTGCTGCAGTGATGGAAGAAAAGTTCCTTGGGTCATTATCGACAATGTGATAAAGCACGACAAGCAATGTACAAATACCATCAAAAAGGCTGTTGGAATGCCTGGGTGCATCAAAAGGGGGGGCGACAAACAGAGCAGGGGGGAAAAAATTAACCAATTTACAGGATGCTGGTCAGGCCAAATCTCAGGTACTAGTTGAATTTCTGGCCTCCCCAGTACAGGAAGGACATTGAGGCAGTAGAGGTATGAGGAGAATTTGGAACTGGATAAAAGAAGGCTGAGGGGAGACATTATCCCAGTCCTCTGCATACTGCGGGGTACTGACAAGGTCAAAAAGAGGGAAGTGTTTGATAGGGTGGTCTCAAGCACAGTGAGGGGAATCATCTTGATGCTCAAAGGTTGTAAATTCAGGGGTAAAGTTAGGAGGTACTTCTTCTCCCAGAGGGTGATGAACTTCCGGAACAACCTACAAGCAAAGACACTGGACATGAATACACTACAACCCTTTAATTTCTAATATAACTCTATATGAAGTCCAAACCATACATATGAAAACTCCGCTCATGTGAAAATAAGGTAAGTATTGTCAGATTTTTGCTTACCAAGGGAATTCCAGAGTACCCTGGATAGTAGACTGGATAGTAAATTCCTATGAATTAGTACATTTGAACAGCATACTTGTTGATCTCTGCTTATGAAGTGTGTGTGTGGGGGGGGGGGGGGCCTTGATGGCCCTAGAATACTTTCTGACCTTACTATGTTACACTGATTTTACTATATTACTCTTGTGAGTCCTGTATTTTTCCTACCCTCAGTCTGGGCCATAAAATGTGTAAAAAATGTCGGTGTAACCCTCCTACAAATGGGGGTTCCCAAAAAGTCTTCCTTGAGCTTGCCTAAATGCTCACTCCCAGGCTGGTGATTACCAGAGCCTGTATAGCCTCTGTGTACTGTCTCTTTAAGAGCTGCCTGATTGCAGCTTAAGTAATCTGAGATGGTGCTCTGTTGAAAGATGCAACTATTTACTGAAAATCATTTAGAGTGATGATAGTGTAGTTTGTCTAACCTGCTTTCTTTGTAGCAAGGACTGTTTTGTTTGTCTCCACTATATTGGTCCTGTACGGCAAATTGGACCAATCAGTACTGGTGGGACTTAAAATGTAGCCGGACTACAGGAGCTGTCTGAATTCAAAATCTGTAGGAACTGTAGTTTGGAGCTTTTTTGAGCCTTTTTTGCAACTGAAGGGGGAGCTCTTGCTTTGACTGACAGCCAAATCAGCCAACCAAATCTTTTGGATCTTTGGGAAGTCCCAGGCTGCTGGCAGTTTTCAGTTAGATCTAAGCTGGAAGCTGAACAAGAAGGAGCTGAAGTAATTCTGAGCAGCAATCCTGAGTGGTTTCGCATGGGAGAACTCTGAAAAGGCTATGTTTTTGGCCTGCATGTCAGTGTGCTGCTCCTGACAGGGAGATAAGAGAATTATTTTGGACTAAATCCAAGTTTGTGTGACCAAAGTAAGCTACTGAAGTGGGCCAGGCTCAACCTGAAGACCAAAGATTTTGCTGAATGCAATCGGCCTACCAGGAGTTCCAGCTACCCCCTAAGCTCCCGGTGTGTGCAGAGACTTTGCGATTGTGACCGGGGAGCGCTTTGCCTGGTACAGTAGAATTCCCTTACATGTAAATATGCTATGAGCTGCTATGAGCTGCTAGTGGGTCGTGAGTTAGTACCCCATTGTGTGAACTGTGTTCTGCTTGCTGGAAGCTGTATCCAGCCCAAAACGGACTGCATCCGAATTTGTTTCCATGCAGTCTGGGCCTTGCCAGACTGGCCCAGCCAGACTACCCACTGCACAGAGAAGCCATCGACGAGAGACCTGCCTGGGGATCAGCCCCCTGCTCCACGCTTGAACAGGAATGATGCCTCTGCAACTCATGTGGGCCCTGCTTCTCCTGGCATTCCAGATCAACCACCTGCAGTCTCAATTTTTGTCCAGCCTGTGTCCAGTCTTGGGTATTGTGAGTAAATACCAGGGTAGCTCCCTGCAACAACAGCTTAATCTGAGTGTGTCATCTGATTGTCTTGTTGTTTCATTTCCTTTATGAACTGAACCCTCTGGCTCCGGATTACAATTATTGTGTACTGTGCATGTTATGTTTTCCATCACAGGGCCCCAACCAGCTGCAACCCCGCGGGCAACGGTCCTGGCTAGCCCATCTCTTCTCCACCTGGGTACCCAGATGTAGACCGTGTGGGGGGACTCAAAGTGCATGCATAACTGCTTGACTTGATATAACCTTTAAGCTAATTAACCTGATTTTGCCCCTCCCTTGTTCAAGTCCCCCGAATAAATCAGATCTAACTTTTTCTGCATATAGTTTCACTGTGGTTCCAGTTTGTGCTCAAAGTACTGTACTGTTTCTATTTGCTGTGCATAACCTTGTTTTACAGGGGGTCCCCAGGGTCGAGCCAGAGGAACCAGCCCTGGTGGTAAGTGCAAACAGTGTGGGTACTTGTGTGGTGTACCATGGGTATTGTGAAAGTGATTATTGTACAGTGTTCAGGCCACTAGAGGGGGAAAGAGAGGGGTTACAGTGTCCCGGAGGGCTGTGCCCAGGTTAGCTTGACCACTACCAACCCTGATCTCCGGGTGGAGGCACCCATTTCAGAACTCAGGCCCCTTAACCTACTACTAGCCAAGCAGGCAGAGGTAGTAGCCCTTGGGATAGCGCCACCTAGGGGTTACACCTATAATGTCCAGCATGGCAGCATAAAGCAATCCCACATTTTCATCTATCTATCTAAACAATCAGATGGCCTTTTCAACAAGTACTGTGACTTAGTCAATACTTTTGCAGTAATTACAGATCTTTTTTTGCTGAATTTTCATTGATGTAAACAAGCAATTTCTATTGCACTTCAACCTAATTTTATTACAATATTTCATTTTCTACAGATTTAAAAGAATATATCAAAGTCCTCACTACCTGTGTACACTAAGTGCCTCTATCCTCACTACTTTGATTAATTTTACAGACGAAGTGGAGTACTGTGAAAGTAAAAATGCTGATAAAAGAATACACATATATTCATGAAAGTTCAGTTGTCATCAGACAGCAGGTTTTTGCCTTTGAGAAGAACCCCCCCCAAAAAAAAAATCTAACAATGTCATCCAGTGGCTGCCTAACAATCCCCTTTAATCTATTCATTAGGGGTAAAAATATGGGACAGTTAATTCTAAGTACACAAATTGCATCTCCCACAAACCAAAAGCTATGGTGTAAAACCCCCATCAGGTCAGGTAATGTGGTGCTACTGTACCAACTGAGAGGTGTGAGGGATTCTACATGGAGGTAAAACCAGGACTTGTCTGGTGGTATGATGCCTCCAGCCTGCCCAGGTTCCAATGGCCCCTCTGTCTGTCTTCCCCCCACCCACCCCTCACCGTACTGCTTAGGATTCATGTGAAGGTGCAAGGGGGCTGGGACATACGGTAGTGGTATTGAACAGGGTTCCTGGAAAAGGCACTGAGGTTTCAGGACAGGCGTGGGAGTTGAGGCAAAGGCAGGTAGCCATCATATGGAAACATAGATAGTAAGGACAGGAAAAAAGACTTTGTCCATCATGTCTGTCCTCAGATCTTTCCTTATTTCTCTACAATACCCTCACCACCCCAAATTCTTGCCTCCATTGTTTAACCTTCTCTAGCTAATGATTCCCTTGAAGTTGTTCCACCGTGCTCTGAAACCATTTTTGGCTACTGCATTGCTGAGCAGGCTGTGCCATTTGTCCACAACCTACTCCATGAAAAAATGTTTCCTGATGTCCTTCTTAACCGTCTCATCTGCCTGCCTGAGACTGTGACCTTTCGTGTCTGAACTGTTCTTTTAATCAATTCTGTGTAGCCCATCTTATTGTACCCCTGCATGTATCTGTAAAATATATGTCTATCATATCCTCTTCTCCTTCCTAGTTTTACCGAGTACATGTTGAGGTCCTCCACACTTTATCCTCATGGGTCTTATGCTGCTGGCTTTAGATAATTTTAGCACCCTTCTCTGGATTGTCTCTAGTTTGTCCCAGTTCTTTTTCAAATACAAGCTCCAGAATTGCACACAGAACTCTAGGTGCAGTCTTCTTGTACCCTCTTGTACCCTACTGCCCTGAGCAACAGCTCCATTTGGCTGACGAGGGGTTGCTGGAGATTCCGAGGGTGTGTTTAAAATCCTCTGGGGCCCGTGCATTTATGTACGTGGCCCCATCCCTCTGAAATTCTCTACCCCATCAGCTGCAGGAGTGCACAACTGGTGGGGGTTTCAAACAGGCGTTGAAGACTTTTCTGTGGCACCAGGCCTTTTATGGCATTGAATTAAGGGACTTATCAGACTATATTTATTATCTTATTATTATGTGTGTTGATTTTATTATTGCTGTTTTAATCTTATTGTAAAGCGCCTTGATACTCTGAAAGGTGCTTAAGTGAAATAAAGTTTTATTATTATTATTATTAAACAGGGACCTGTTCAGTGGCAGAATCCCCTTCTCCTTTCCAACTATGACTGGTGAAACTCTGCGTGATGCAACCTAGCATCCTATTTGCCTTCCCATATGCAGTAATACATTGAGAGGAGGATTTTAGACTATTAATTATTACCTCATGTTCCTTTCCCCTCTGGAGTGCTATACCTTTACCCCATTGATCCAGTATTCCATCTGTGTATTTCTGCAGTCTGTATCACTTTATCAGTAAGGCATGCTGGGGAGGGAGTGGGCGGTGTTATGGTGGCATCTTAGGTGGGTTGAAGCTCTCAGCGGTTTAAGTGCTTCCACCACCCAAGAAGGGCTGTTACCCAACCATAACACATCCCCTGTGGTGCCCTACTGCAGTTATGAAATGGGTCTTTTTTTTGTAAATTGTATGTATTTTTTAAACATATTTTTGTTGAACTACTTTCAGCAGGGCAGTTGTGCTAGGGTAACAGCCCTGCTGAAAGTACCTCTTGACCAATCAGGAGCTATCATTCTCTCTACCCATTTTATAATTCATAATGTTTGGCATTCAGACTTCGTTGTCAAATGCCTGACCACTTTTCCAGTCTCTCCACATCCCACTTCATATTGTTCCATCTTTCGGATGAGACGTTAAACCGAGGTCCCATCTGCCTGGATTGGTGGTAGTTCAGGTGGATGTTAAAGATCCCATGGCACTTATCGAAAAAGAGTAGGGGAATTTCCCCGGTGTCCTGGCCAAATTTCCCTCATTCACTATAAATACCACCAACAGCTTAATCTGGTTCAAGGTTGATTGGCATTCATCTGTATCCCCTTCCCCCGGGTCGTGCCTGAAAATAGGCAGGATTTGTCTAGTGCACTTACCCGGTCAACAAAAACTAACTAAACTAAACTAAACTAATCCCCTCCTCACTATCTACTCTCCCACAGAATTTGGTAACATCTGTAAATAAACTCACTTTCCTATGAAGCCTGACCACAGTGTCACTAATGAAGATTGAAAAGAACTGTTCCCAGGAGGGGTCAGTCAGGTATCCAACTGGTCACATCCTTTACCCCTAAGCATTTACCCATGAGACCACCCTCTGTGTCCTTCCCAACAATCACTTCCCAATCCATCCAGTAAGTCCTTCCACTAAACCAGTGTCACCCACCTTTTTTACCAGTCTCTCATGTGGGCCTGAATGAAACGCTTTATTGTAATCCAGATGCAGGATGTCACCTGTCTGAGCTCTGTCAACAGATTGTGTCAATGACTTGAAATAGTCTATCAAGTTTACTCGGTTTACTCGGTTCTAAAGGCAGATGCTGGACAAGGCCCATCGGGACTACCTTCCCCACACCGTGTGGGGGAAATTAGCCAGGATTACTAAGGAGATATTTATCCAAAGCTGATTTAAATTTGGTAAAATCTGAGATGTCCACAACGTTCTGTGGGAAGGCATTCCATGGTAGCCTGTGACATGTGCGACAGTGATTGAGCAAACCGCAAAACAGTGACTCAATTGCGACGCATGTCATGGGGACTACTGATGAGGTAGGGTGACCAGATGGGGTGGGTTCATGCATATAGCGACAGGATGGCGCTACACTTATCTAGCCAGCTGGGGTGGGTGGGGGTGAGCATGTTCAGCGAGGGGTGGGAGGATTTTTGAGGGTGGTGCCTCAGTGGGCACGAACTGGACACATGTTGTGGTGGGTGGATTCATAGTTTGGGTGGACAGGGTGCTGGGTTCGGGTTCAGGTTCAAGCGCAGGTACATGTTTGTTCAACGCCCTGCCCGAATTTCCTTTTTTTTTTTTGCATTTTGTACCCCCCCAACATGCACCAACCTGGAGTTAAGAATCCTTAGTAAGGGGTGCAAGGGGTGCAGGAGCACAGCCCCCTTCACAAAATGTTATAATTGTTAAGTCCCCAGCACTGTTTTGTTGTGCGCCGGCTGCAGTATACATTGCCAAAATTGATTTTCGTGATGTGATTTCACTGAATGGCGTATCGCCGCAGTCGCCATTGTGACATAGAACCCATTCCACAACCTGCAGGCCCGAATAGTAAAATAACTATTCCTCTTGTTGGTAACTACCCTCTGGACAAAGAGTTTCTTATTGTGGAAGCATGCATTTGGTGGTTTGGGGCTGGGGTATTATTGCATTCCCCTACTCAGTCCTGATCTTTTAAGATGTTAAATAGCATGAGAATATCAACCCTATCCCTATGCTCCTGTAAATCATACAGATTTAGGGCCTGCAATCTGTCTGAATATGAGAGACCCATTAGTCTAGGAATCATCCTGGTGCCCTATGCTGGATGTTGTCAAGAATCTTCTTATCTTTAACAAAATGTGGGGCCCAAAAGGTGGCACCATAGTCCAGGTACAGTCTCACATAAGCTTTCTATATGGGCATCAAGCATACTTCACCTCTACCAATAAAGGACTTGCATATAGATCTGACTATTCTATTGACTCTTTTCGCTGTCCTTCTACATTGGTCCCCCTGAGGTCATTATTGATTACAATACCCAGATCGATTTCTGAGGTAACTTCCCTCAAGGTAATCCCATTTAGGGAATATGAATAACCTCTGTTTTTTTTCCCTAAATGAACAACGGAGCATTTGTCCACATTGAAAAACATGTCATTATCAGCAGCCCAGATCTCAGTCTTAAGTAGATCATTGGTGAGAGTGGCATATTTATCAATATTATCCACCTCAAAGTCAAGCTTAGTGTCATCTGCAAATTTAATAACTTTGTACTGCAATGTATGATGAAGGTCACTGATAAAGATTCTGAACAGAATCAGTCCCAACAACGAGTAGACCCCGGAGCCACCATTGGTCGTCGGAATCGTGGGCTGCAATTCAGGGCAGTTGCAGTTAGCTGGAATTGCCCTGAGTTGCAGCCATAATTAAGTGTAGTCATATTTTGCTTAAAGGCCACAATGCTGCCATATAAAAAAACTGCCATTGGTAGTTTGCTGCTGCTGCTGCTTGCCCTGACGGTCTGCACCCCCCGTCCTAGCACCACAGTCAGGAGCTGAGACATAATTTTGCTAGCACCCCTATCAACAGCCCATCCCCTTCCAGCCAATGCCAAGAGCTGCTGCCACTTGGTGCCCGCCAGTCCTTCTCCAACAGACAGTAAGAGAGAGGGAGAAGCCAGGAGTTGTGCGTACTGCACATGAGCTCAGTCAGTTGGTAGGGCCTGGCAAGAATGAAGCGGATGGAGGAGCAGGGATGATGGGTTGTTGCACAATGTGTGGGGTCCCTATCTGGTCACACCACCACCTTCCTCTGCTGACAGGAACAGACAGCAGGAGGATAGACTGAACGAAAGTTAGAGGGCCTGAGGAGTGAATGATAGCACCTGACTATATGCCATGGATGGCCACCAATGGGCCTGCATTGAGGTTGGGGGCAGCGGACTGGGAGGAACTTGCCTATCTGGACCCTGAGGAGTAAGACCAGGAGAAGCAAGTGAGCCATGAGCACCAGACCTGAGACAGGCAGTGGACGGGAGTCAGCAGTCAGTGAAACGGAGTGGAGGCAATTCCCAGACTCCCAGTGTGTTGCTCTGCTGGCACAGCAGGGAGGCCCAGTCCCCGATTCAATGGCAACTGCCACCTTGGCAAGCTGTTGGACAGGTGGAAAAAGTTCAAAATCCATTCCACATGACAAAAGTTAAATGGCAACAAGAAGGTGGGCGGTCACGATGGGGAAAGATGAAGACTTGGACTGGATGAACTGGGCAACCTGCTAACTAGTGGGCAGGGGCCGAGGCCACAGACCAGGTGCTGACAAGCCGCAAAACAGCAACAACAGCATGGGGGGGGCAAGACAGGTGACCACCTCCGGCTGGTCCACCGTCCGAGAGAGTTCACCACCGCTGGCCAGTCTGAAAGAGTTCGACTACAGAAGATCCAGAAAAAACCTAGAAGGCTAAGCCACCAATAGATAAGTTTCTTGTTTCCAGACCAATGAACTAAAGAACAGTAGTTTGTGACTTTATTGAGGCTAGTTTGGAACTGGAAAACCAGGTGAGAGCAGCTATTTCTCTGGCAGTGGAATCTGTGTTTGGTGAACTGGTGCTTTGAGGGTGAGTGGTCCATATTAGACCCTTTGCTGGTGTTGCTTGTTGTGAGAGGAGTGACTTTTGCAGCCTCGCCTTCTTGCCAAGAAATTTTGCTCCTTACTGAACTGCTGTTTGGTTGGGCCTCTTGTGGAAAAGATTTTGGTCTGTGGTGGTGTGAGTACCACTGTCCTTTCCTCCTTCCCACTATATTCTGGAGTTGCTCTGTGAACTTTAATATCTGACTGGAGGGAGATCTGTTCCTCAGGACATTAAACTATTAAAAGACCAGTAATTTTAGTCCTTTTCCTGGCTGGAATTGGGACTGAAGTTTTCAGCACATTGCACTGTTAAGCTCTCCCTGAAATTTTGAGTTTTATTTTATTTTGTAATTGGGGAGGGGGTGGATTGTCTAGGAGGGACTGTACCTGGTTTGGGTACGTGGTGTGGGGTTGGTGATGTATGAATGATTAATAAGAAAATATTTTGTATAGTAGAGTGATTGGTTGTGTGAGTGGTATACAGAGTTAGTTTAAATTTTTAGTGATCCTGCTAGTTAAAAGGCTAGGCGTGATTAGGATGTCCTCATCAGTTGGAGTAGGAAAGTCAGGAGTAGATGTGTTGGGATCGTGGCCCAGTGTGAGTCACCCATGCTGCCTCCCAGCTATGTGATCTCCGCCCCTTTACTAACCTCCCAGTTCCGTCCACCACAGCTAGGCATTGCAGGGAGGTCAGGATTATGAGGGGGCAAATGGGTAGATGGTGGCAGGGTGCAGCAGTGGTAGGGGAGATGAGTAGTATTGTGGTTGTTAGGTGCAGGAGATGCCATGGGTTTAAATGGAACCAGGAAAGAGGCCAGACATGTTTGGGCTCTGCACTCAGGGGGCCCACCAGACTGAGTGGGCAGGCAGAGAGAGGGCTGGTAGTGCCCTCTAATCCTCTTCGGATGGTGCTATTCATTACCAGGTGGATAAGGAACAAGACCACCATGCAGACTTGATTTTCTCCATTGACCTGGCTTTTATCATGGAGACCTGGCTGGGTGATGATGCTGGCCCAGTTCTTGAGGCGGCTGTCCTTGTTGGATACTCCATAGTGCACTGCCCAACGAAGGATCGCAGGGGTGGGGGAGTGGCCATCATTTAATGTGCACATGTGGTCTTTTGTGTAGTAATGTCATCCAGAGGAGGCTGCGGGCAGCAGCCTTGAGTTAAGTACTGAGGGAGGTGCATGCAGAGGGGACAGTCTGCTGAGAGAGAGAGACCAGGGGTAGTGGCCCAGAGAAGGCTACAGATCCCCCTCCTTGGACATTGAGGTGCAGAGGACAAGTCTTGGGTGGGGTTGTGGTAGGGATCTTCAAGATTTCACTTTTGCAAAGCTACAGCTCTGAATGACATATTTATCAGTCTCCATTTGTCATTTATTGGTGATGATCTGTTTTTTTTTACTTGGTGAAAAAGTCTTACTTTGCACAGGACTAGTTTTTAGCAAGGAAATGTGTGAAAGCTTAGTAGGAAACAGCTTGAACCCACCCAGTGAGGAAAATGCAACGGTTGTGAAGTGTTAGAAATAAAAAATACCCAAAATACAGGGCGATGATAATGGCTGTAACCAGGGCTCCAGATAAGGTTTTTTTGGGGTGAGTATTGTACTCCTGATCTTTTTTTTTTACTTATTATTTTTCTGTGCCTTCTGTCCCTCAACCTCCACTCCTTCAGTCCCCCAAGGAGTATCACTCTCCCAACCCTACCGACCATCGGGGTCGGCCCCTAGAGTACCACACTCACTGCCAATGGGGCCCTTGATGGTCCAGATTACCCACCAGGCGGGCGAGGAGAGATCCCCCCTTTACCTCCCTCTTTCCCCTGCAGTGAGCTGCACAGTGGGGTCTGCCTTATTTAGTCAGCAGGTGGTGAGACTGGCTCTGGAGGACGTCATCTAGGCGGCTGGAGGGCATTTTCCTCAGAGCTGTATTTTTTTCCCCAAAGTTGGTGTGCAATGAGGAACAAGGCTGCCAGCGTGCGTGGAGATGCACATCGAAGCCGGTCCTCTGCCAGCATCTACCCTTGCATCAGGCACTCCTCAGCTGCACCAAACACCCTGAGCATCTCCCAACAGGTGGCGGTATCGTGGCAGAGAGCGCAGTCCCCTTCCCCGGAGAAGGAGAGCAGCCATTGGGATCTCAATCCTTCTCCCTCCTGGCCGACCCCCATCGACCCGAGCTCGCTCCCGAACCCGGGTCACCGGTGTGGTACGAGGTGTGGTGTCCAATGCCTCAACCCTCAGTGCCACCGGTGTGTACTCCTCATTTTGAAAGTGAGGTGAATAAAACCAAATTCACATGCGTACAAATGTCTGGACAGAGTGGAGTGAGGAGTACATTTTAAATGTAGTTTTTTTTCCTAGATAAAAACTGATCAAGTGCCAGCAATGCTCCAGATAATGTTTGCAGGTAGGAGTAATTTACTCACCAGTTTTAAAATACAGTGAATAAAACAAAACTGGGATGCATATGAGTGCTGTAAATCTGGAAAAAACTGCTCCTTTTGAATCACCAGTTATGTTATGAAGCACTATTCTTTGGAGTGTGGAGTATTTACAAATGTTGGGTGAGTACCGGTACTCATTAAAAACATTTCTGAAGAGTATTTCCTAAAATGAGGTGAGTAAAATGGGTCGGTACTCTCCTTATCTGGAGCCCTGGCTTTAACAGTGTTTAATTATGTCGTGATGATCATACGGTGTATCCGTGTAGCAGATATCAGAAGAGCTGTAGAGCTGTACAAAGTAATCTGTGGCAGTTTGACCTAGCAGTCTCCTGATTCCCATATGGCTGGCTGTTAATGGGCTGACACTGCCTGCTTGTATTTACTAAGGCTGGTTCAGGCAAGCACAGTTTTTTTCCCCCCTCCAACCTCTGACTTGTCTTGCATGATTTGCCTCTGTACCTGGCCTGGGCCCTTTTGAAAACTCCCCCACCCCATTTTCTTTTCATTTGCAGCCAAAGTTACTGTACTCTGGAGGATCTCTCTACCCAGTACTGATATCCTTTCTCAGTTTTTCTGATCTCAAAATCCAATGAGCTTTGAGCAGTCAGTGATGATTTTGGTGTCGCCACTACAGTTGTGCACTTCTCAATCAGTCTGCAGCATGAATTTGAGTATACTTATTGTGCACTTTCACATTTGTTGTTTTGAGCCCACACTGCTGTTGGATTTTTGTCTGGGTGCTACCTTAGTGCTTGTACACCACACTGTCAGGTTTCATCCTGTGTAGTATTGTTTTCAGAAAGTTAAGAAACATTCAGAATCTGCTTGATGCTATGCTATCTCTGAGGTAGTTCTCAATTTCCAGGGGACATAAAGATCATGATATGTCAGGAAACAGTGCCCCCCCCCCCCAATAAAGATGATCAGTAGCCAGATCACTTTTAAACATAAAAGCTGGCCGGAAAAAAAATCTTACTATAGGGAGTCAGGGACTGGTTTACAAAATAGTTATCTGCTGTTCCAATGAACATGTGTGTTCGATTCCTGCCTGCTGTAATTGGGTTATTGCTACTATAAGTCTGGTCCATTCTAGATGTGATTCACTAAAAACAAACATTTTGTGTATCCCATCATTGCTATTTCACAACAAAATGGGTCCCTACATTCAATGTATTGACTTATTGGCATTCAGATGTGCAGGCCTGGGGTTCCTGTGTTTTACTGGATGGGAGATGGAGCAGTTTACAGGGAAACTGTTCCCATTAAACTGGTGATTAGAGAAAAGCAAACTGAGTAATTAAGCATTCATATGAAATAATGTAATCTACAGGAAAATTGCCCTGGAGCTACTGGGAGATAAATATATTTTAATTATTTATTTAATTATTGTTTAGTGTAAGATTATGCACATGGGGCACAAAAACCCAGGTGCAACTTATCACCTGGGGGGGAGGATTTAGAATGCTCCAAGTAGGAAAGGGACCTAGGGGTTATCATCTCCGATGACCTCAAGATAGGAAGTCAGTGTGACAAGGCAGCAGGTAGAACAAAACAGGATGCTGGGATGCATAGGCAGAGGTATCACCAGCAGGAAAAAGGAGGTTATAATTCTACTATACAGGACATTGGTGAGGCCACACCTCACGTACAGTGTCCAGTTCTGGAAGCCCCATCGTAAGGACATAGATAGGATAGAGACAGTCCAGGGGAGGGCAACCAAGCTGGTGCAGGGGTTACATCACAAACTGTATGAGGACAGGCTGAGGGACCAGAATATGTACTCACTGGAAGAGAGGAGGGAGTGGGGGGGATATGATTGAGACATTCAAGTACCTTAGAAGGAAGGACAAGGTGCAGGAAAATATCATTTTTCAAAGAAAAAGATGCTCAAGGACAAAGGGACATAGGATAAAACTGGAAGGAGGGAGGTTCAGAGGGAACGTGAGGAAGTACTTCTTCACAGAGAGGGTGGTGGACACATTGAACAGCTGTCAGAGGAGGTGGTGGGTGCAGAAATGATTACAAGATTTGGGAATGCATGGCATAGGCATAAGGGGATCCTGGTAGTTGGGGGGAGGCGAAGAAAACCTAGTTCAAAGGAAGCTTGAAGAAGCACAGTTGCTAGCGTTCAGGGGCAGACTGGGTGGGCTGAAGGCCCTTTTCTACCAACAACATCCATGTATCAATGTATGAATGTACTGTGTGAACTTGTGCACAACCGTACTAACAAAGGGAATGTATTTCTATGTGCAGACATGCCAGTAGATGAATACAAAGCAAGTCTTTGTCAAACTGTTGTCAAACGATTTGTTTCAGACTGAACAATTTGGTTACATTTCTGTGTTCTAATAGCTCAGTCCACTAGTGACGCTTCTTTAACTAAGGCAAATGAGGCAAATGTGCAAATGGGATTTCCCAGCTCTTTCAAGATTTCTGATTACAGTCTGGGTACAGTGCTAACTGATGCTTTCATTGACCTACAGTACTTGGCACAAAGAGATGCTGGGTGAACTACCACATACACCATGCAAGAAAACATTCGGCATTGACAAATGCTTGTTGTAGTGTTGCGGCTTGCAGTGGTGTCACATGTCTAAATATTTTCCCAGCCATGCCAGGCACCCCATTCCAGATTACTCAGGGGATCCCCTGCTGCCATCCTAGATTGCCATGTTGGAACTTGGTTCTCAGCATGCAGCATGGCACCCAGGCCACATCACCACACCATTTTGGTGTAGGAATCCACAATATCTGTTAAAATTAACAGCATGGCCCAACAGAAGCATGTTTTGTCCTGAGGGATTCAGTCTAGGGTTTCCTGAAAATATTTTATTTTTTTTTTATTTGTGAAAATCAGTTTACAACCTTTGAGCCAGGGGCTCGTTTCCAAAGGTACCTCGTCACATTGAGGACATACATAGCAATTTTAGGTTACATAGCACAGGTTTGCTGAAACAGGCGTTCATCAGAGGCGCCACATCACACTGAGGTCAAACAAAATACATTTAAGTTACAGGGTACAAGTAATTGAAATAGGTCTTACACAAGTTGGTTTCATATATTGAGCAATCTACTGGCATTACCATAAAACAGCAGGCACTGGCCAGGTTATACATAGGTATGGTGTACTGGGGAAGAGGTGGTGGGGTGGGCTAGGTGGAGAGCCACCCAACGGGCGTTGTCGTGAGTGGAGAGGTTGAGGTCGAGGCCTCATTCAGAGACAGGAGCAGCTACGAGTGTTGAAGAGTTGGCTTCGAAGGGTGGTTTTGAATTTGGAGATAGTGGTGGCATTGGTGATGGGGGCAGGGAGATAGTTAAACCAGGATGGGGCTCTGTAGCAGAACGCCCTCTGACCATGGGTGGTTTTTGATCTGGGGACCAGAAGAGTGGTCTTGTTGGAGGACCGTGTTGCAATAGTAGGTGGGATCCGGTGGATGGATGCTGTCACCCCGGAGGGGAGAGCCCAAGTAGGGTTTTTTTTGTGAGGAGGCAGGTTTGATAGCGAAGCCGTTCATCAAGGGTAAGGAGTTTAGCTTTGTCATACAGTTGACAGGTGTGTGTGAGCCTGGGGGCACCAGTAATCAGTCTGCAAGCCTTATTTAGGGTTATGTGAATTTTTTTGAGAGCAGTCATGTCGGCAGCACCATAGACTGGTAGGCCACAGTCTACAAGGGACAGTACTGAGGACATAACAGCAAGCCAGAGAGCATTTGGGGGAAGGCAGTTTCTATGGCGGAAGAGGATGCCAAGCCGTATGTTAGTGGCGGATGCAAGGGCATCAATGTGGTCGTGGAATGTGAGAGCTGAGTCGAAGGTAACCCCAAGGTATTTGTAGGAGCGGACTTGTTCCAGTGGTTGTTTGGTATTAGGAAGGATATGGAGTGGGTGGTTGCTAGCTTTGTTTTGGGGGTGGGCAAAGAGCATAGCTTTGGTTTTTTTTAAGATTAATGATGAGTCTGTGCTCCTTAAACCAGGCTTTGGCATCATTGAAGGACTGTTGTAGGGAGTCCTGAAGGGAGATGGGATTGCGGTGGGTGGCAAAAATGACAGCATCGTCTGCATACAGAAGAATTTTGCCAGAGCATGCACTGGGCAGGGTGTTCAGATAGAGTAAGAAGAGAAAGGGGCCCAGGATGGAGCCTTGGGGAACCCCCGAGTGTATGGGATGGGTATCAGAGAGTGTCCCATTGATTTTAACACACTGTGAGCGAGAGTCTAGATAGCTCGAGCACCATGCTAGAGGGCCAGCCGAGAGACCAGTGTGGCAGAGGGCGTTCAGCAGAAGAGGGTGGGAGACAGTGTCAAAAGCCTTTGATAGGTCAATGAACTCGGCACCAGCTAGGGAGCTGGTGTCTAGGGAGGAGTGTAGGAATCTGGAGAATTCAATTAGCGCAGTGCTGGTACTGTGACCAGCACAGAAGCCATGCTGCTCTGGGCATAAGATGTTATGCTTAGTCAGATATTCAGTGATTTGAATGGCCACCACTTTTTCCAGGGCTTTGAGGAGGGGGGTGGAGATTGGTCGGTAGTTGTTGGCCGAGGACCTGTCACCCCGTCTATGAATGGGCGTTATTATGGCTGTTTTCCAAGCAGTGGGAAATTGTCCCAGGCAGAGCGATCGGTTTAGTAGGCTGGTGAGCGGGGCAAGGACTTCATCTAACACCAGCCTGAGGATACTGGGGTCCAGTGAGTCACTGCCGGGACTGTTGTCATTTAATGCTTTGATTAGGATGGGTCTGGCTTCCCGGGCAGATACCTTGTGCTGGTGGAAGCTGGGGTGGTGGAGGACAGGGGAGGTTGGTTGGGGGGAGGGTCAAACAAATTACTGGGGAGGACTGAGCTAAGGTCAGTGAAAGTGGTGTTGAGACAGTTAGCTACGAAGGCAGGATCGGTGGAGGTAGTACCATCACTAGTGAGCTGGGATGGGGGAGGGGAGCGTGATTTTCCATTTAACTGTTTAATATTATCCCAGAAAGTCCTGGCCATGCCCCAGGAGGAGGTGAGGGTGGCCTGGTAATGGTCAGCCTTGGCTTTTCGGATGGCCCAAGAGCACTTATTCCTGGCTGCATTGTATGCTTGTCTATCAGACAGCTGGCCCGTTTCAGTGGCAAGGTGCCAGAGGTTATCCCGATTTCTAAGCAATTGTAGAAGGGCAGGGTTAACCCAAGGTGCATTCTGTTTTTTGGATCGGATTTTGGTGAAGGGTGCAAAGAGATCACAGGCCTTATTGAAGGTTTGGGAGAAGAAGGCGAGGGCAGTGTCAATGTCAGGTGCACGATGAATGGGGGACCAGTTTATCTGGGTGAGAAACTGTTTACGTTTTTTCAGCCCACCATGGCGGAGGTGCCTGCAGAGGGTGGTCTGGGCTTTGGGTTTGGGATTGGGGACTGCCCAAAGAAATAGGATAGGGGAGTGGTCACTTAGGGAATCCAGTAGGACCTGGATGTTTTGGATTTTTTGGGGTCGGTTGGTGATAATTACATCCAGAAGGGTGCTGGTTCCTCTTTTTGGGTTTATTCTAGTGGGCTGGGTGACGAGTTGCGTCAGGTCTTGGGTGGCAAATGAGTCTCGGATCGTGGAAGAGGAGGTGCTGAGTCAGTTTATGTTAAGGTCACCAACTAGCATTTGTTCCGCCTGATGGTGGAGGATGGCCAGATAGTCAGTTAAAGATACCAGTGCTGGGTTCTGGTTCTTTGAGGGAACGTAGGCAGTGGTGAGATAGAGAGGGCCCCTAGAGGGGTCAGGTGTGAGTTTGAGGGTAAGGGCCTGGGCCCCATTTACAAGGGCAGGGGTAGGGAGTGCTTGTCCAGTAATTGTGTCCCTAGTGTAGATTGCACAGCCTCTCCCTCATTTGCCTACTCGGTCCTCCCGGTATAAGGTATAGCTAGGGAGGGAGACAAATAAGTCAGGGGTAGATTTGGACGGCCAGGTTTCAACCAGGGCTATGATGTCTGGTTGATGTGCCATGGCCAAGCACTGGAGGGCATCAAATTTTTTCAGCAGGCTGCATATGTTCATGGAGGCTATTTGGAGGCCAGTGGGCCAAGTAGGTGGGTGGGAGGGGGCTGGGCCTGGGTTGGGATGTATATTGCCAGACAGTAGTAGAAGGAGGACCAAGGCTTTGGTCCAGGGGTGGCAGCAAGTCAACTTCCATGGTGCACGCTGGGATGGGGAGGTGCCATGGCAGAGCAAGGAATGGGCAGGGTTCAAAGGTTTGGGAGGGCAGGGACGAGTTCCAACCATGGAGAGTCAGGATAGGCAGTGGGGGGGTAGATAGGGGTGGGTGCCATGGGCCAGGGTACATGGTCAGTGTAGGGTGGGATCGGACTAGGTCAGAGGGAGTTGGGGGTGCTGGGATAAGTGGGTCTGTGAATATGCCTGGCTGATGGGATGTGTGTACTAGCAGGAGAACGAGAGGGAGACATTTGAGGAGAAAGTGTGCAAACATAATGCCTATGGTAGCAGCAAGGCAGAAAGGGTTCAAGTATCTTGGCTGCCCCTAAGAAAGTGTGGATACCACTTTGGATTAGTGGTAGGGTCACGGACTCTGGTGGACGGGGTATAAGGTTCAAATCCCTGGTAGAGCAAGTGAAAAAGGACCTGGGAGAATGTGGGATTCCATGTTCTAGGTGGTTGGAATTGGGCCAAATACAGGCTGAAAATAGTGACTCCTAGTAGTCACTGAGGGTTAGCGTCATGCTAGGGTAGGGTCTGATGGTTGGGCAGGGCTAGCTTGGAGTCTGGGTATAGATATGAGGTGTGGTCAGAAACAGGATTGAAAGTATAGTTTTCCTTACTATACTGTGTGTTAGTAATATACAGAGACTGTGAATGTATGTGGCGGAAATTGAAAAATTTGATTGAAGTTTCTTTAGTCAGTTGAAGTCATAAATTTCAAACTGATTGAAAAAGTCAGTCGGGATGAGGTATAAGCCAGTCATAATTTGTACTCCAACTGACTCCAGACTATAACACCGAATCATGGGGAACCTCACTAGCCACATCAATCTCATTGGACAGGATGTTAGAGATCTTAACCTGTTGGGTGTGACCATGTAGCCATTCGGCAACCCAGTGAATAATATAAGAATTTAGTCCTGCTGTAATCATTTTTTGTATTAACTTATTATGGGGAACTATCTCGAATGCCTTATGTAAATAAAAAAAAATTACATCCACTGCACCTTTGTCGAGGTTATAACAAACCTTCTCATAAAATGACAATAGATTAGTGGTGCAGGAATGCCCCTTGACAAAACCATGTTAGGTCTGATCTTTCAGTCCCCTATCTTCTATTTCTTTTTCCAATCTAATTTTCAAGAGTCTTTCCATAACTTTACAGATCACTGATGTCAAGCTAATCGGTCTGAAACTCCCTGCTACGTTTCTTTAATACTTTTTATGGATCAGCAGCACAGTAGCCCTTTTCCAGTCTGAGAATATAATACCAGAACAAAGGGACTTATTAAAAAGGACTGTCAGGGATATTGTCAAGTGATCAGCTGATTCTTTAATAAACCTAGAATTAATGAGATCAAGCCCTGTAGATGGACATTTTCTAACTCTCTTAGGACTTTGTTAACCTCCTGAGGTAGGAAGCACTTGCACTCATGTGATGCATCTAGTATTGAAAGACTTGTATTATTCTTTTTTGAGAAAATGGAGCCAAAGTACCTCTTAAATGACCCTGCAATCTCACTAGTTTCCCTAATTTCCACCCTATCCACCACAGTGGGCCAAGCCCATTGTTATTTGAGTGGTTACAGTTAATTTATGCAAAAATAGACTTTTGATTTTCTTTAGTCATGGATAACCTAAATTCCAACTTTCTTCTTTCATTTCAAATCATATATTTAGTTTTCCTCAATTCTGCTTTATACATTTCATATTGTGTATGCTATTCGTACGTTTGTATTTTTTAAACACTTTTTCCATTTAGTTCATTTGTTTCCTAATATTAGGCATTAGCCATGGAGGAACCTTGCCCCTTCTGTTATAGACCTGTCTCATCGGTATATAAAGTACTTCTAATTCAGTAATAACTGATTTAAGAGTTTACCAGGACTCCTCAACCTTGAGATCAGATAGTAAATTATGCCAGATATATGAATCCAGTGCTGTGTTGATTTTATGATAATTACTTCCAGCATAATTATACTGATAGCATGTCTGTCTAATTTTAGGTGTGGGCCCTTGCTAGGCTAAAAATTATGCAGTTGTGGACACTATTTGCAAGGGGGAGTGCAACTGACATGTCCATTATATTGATAGCAACACTGGTTAATACCAGATCCAGAGTGTTCTTACCCCTAATAGGTTCAAACACAAGTTGATCTAAACCAGCTAATAAGGTGGTGTCAACAAAATCCATTTCCAATGTAGTGCACGCTGTTAGTGTATTCCTAGAAATGCCAAGTAAATTGAAATCACTTACAATTACTATGTCTGCATCTGAGAAAATCCTAACCAGCTTATTGAACAGACATAGGTCGTATTCATGAGTAGAGGATGGAGGCCTGTAAAAATTATCAAGAAGGAATTTTTTTCCATTATGTAATCTTATTTGTACACACACTCCTTCAATAAGGATGCCATCATCAAAATCCATTGATATCTCAGAGGAGTTAGTTGTATCCTTAACATATAAACAGACACTGCCACCTCTTTTGTCTATTCCGTTTTTGTTGTAAAGCCTGAAACCAGGGATATGATTATACCATATAGATGTATCATCCCACCATGTCTCATTTACTGCTATGATATCAATTTGCTCTTTCATACAGTAGCAATAGCATTAAGTTCACTCACTCTCAGTAGATTTAGGCTTCTAGCATTTGAAACCAGAAATTTGTATCCACAGTTCCCCTGGCTTGTATGTGTTTTAGGTAGGGTACCCTGTTGCCCTCATGTGGCTAGTTTAAATGCTTGTCTATGTAGTTTGTTATGGTCTTTCCCAAAAGCACACTCCCTCTTTTGCTTAAATGTAACCCATCCCAGCTGAAGCGGTTCATGTCATGATTAAACCTTTCCCAGTGAGTCAGGCAGTTAATTTTATTCCTTAAGAATAATTCCTTAGCCATTCATTTATTATTTTAATATTGGCCTGCCGTCTTTTACTTGCCCTCGGGACAGGCAAAATCTCAGATAAACATACACCACAACCCATTTTGTTTAACATATTGACCAGTGAAATATAAGCCTTCTGAATATCGTCCACTGAAGAGCTGCCAACATTGTTAGTACCAGCATCAATAATAACCAGGAGTTTATGATCTCCATTTGTAAGAATGTTTTGGGACATAGCCTCGATGTCTTTAATTTTAGCCCCCCTGGAGTTGGAACAAGTATGTGTTTCTTCATCTTCTTCTGGATCGCAGACAAGATTTTCAATGTATTTGATAATTGAATCCTCGAGGACAAAGACCTGCTTTATCTCTAATGAGCACTCCATGTTAGTGTTAGTATCCTGTGGCAGTTGAGAAGTAGAGCTATCTAATTTGGTTAGCTAGCCTTGTAGGATTACTGTTTTGTAGCAAATGATCAGGTCTTACATTAATATGATTTCCTTTTCCCTGGTGGACTTCACAATTGTCTAGGGTTAGACCAGTTACCACAGTTATACTGGTTAAAGAGTCCGTTTTGATATTAGTGTCAGTAGTAGATATTCCAGGGGCCTTGTCCCCTGTTGAATCCCTATTCAATACACCATCCTTCACTGTTATATCAGTATTTTTATCCCCCTTGCTCCCCATAAGTGGTGAGAACTTAAAGGAATTGGAGAGTGGGAGCACAAAATCCATAGCTCATCATCCCTTTTTGTGCTTACTTTGGACCAGTATCAGGATCCAATCAGAATCCTCATCACTGTCAGATTCCCTTGTACATTTAAATGCTGGATCACTGGGATTGTTTATGATGTTTCCTATGTGATTCTTGGAATTAAAAGTTGCACTGGCATCTGGAATTGTAGTGGAGGACGTTTTTGTGAGATTACTTATTTCTTGTAGGCCAGTTTGGTCTCAATTTCCAGACATTGCTTACATTTGAGCCCATCAAAACTGGTATCAGAATCAAGACTAAATTTGTTGCAGATAGTATATGATAATTCAACTTCCCCTGTGCTAGGAATGATGAAGCCTAGATTAATGTCCATGGTAGTTCCTGGGGAGTAAAGCGATCCCTCTTTTTAATATGTAGTAGTTAGTCTAATGCGACTGGGGGTTGGGGGGGGGAGGTAGAGGACTGTAAACCCTTTAGCAAATCTGTTTTCTTATTAATTTATTAATAAAGTTTGTCCAACACTATTTGTCCTTAAGAACCCATGATGGTTTTTGTCCATCATACCATTGTCCTTTAGCAATTCAGCAAGCTGTTCTTTGTCTCCTGGATCTTGCCAAAAATAGATATCAGACTCACCAGTATGTAATGTCTAGGATCCTCATTGTCCCCACTTTTGTGCAGGGGTACTATATTTGCTACCCTCCATCTCCAGTTTCTGCCTTGCAGGTCCCTCACATTTATTCCTACTGTCAGGTATTGGGCATGAAGCCTCTATTATAAACTCCAAAGTAGAGTACTCTTTTAGAACATTTGCTTTCCTAACATTATCTTCCTCCTCACTCCATTCTTCATCATCCTTTCTATGTTGTCCCTCCTCTTAATCTTTTCTGTAACATATTTGAAATGTCTTATTTCCTTAACCCCCTCCACTATCATTTTTGCTCCACTATCTTTAGTTCAGCATTAGCTTTTGCACCCCTAATCAACTGTTAGATTATCTCTACATTTCCCTTATACAGCTCCCTGTTTGTTTCTGAAAGTACCCGTTGTAGGTCCTAAAAGACCTCTCTTTTTTATGTCTTCTTTCACCTGTCAAACCAAACTGGCTTTCTGTGTTTACTTGAATTACAATAGCACAGTGAAAAGCCTAATGGTCACCTCACCTACAAAATAAAAGAAATAACAAAGAGGAGTCCAGTTCCTACAAAGCAAGTCATACATTTACACAAGGAAGGACAGAAAGACTCAACCCTGGCAAAAATATTATATAAGTAAAGGTTTATTTACAGTAAGCAAATCCAGCAGACCTGCTATAACAATTAGTGTTTCACCTTGCTTAAGACTTCCTCACGTAGCAGGGTTTAGGTAGGCAGAGCTACCTGGTCCCTGTTATTCTTATTTCAAAGACATTCTGACTTTCTTAATAGCCCTCTCATGTCTCTCAGTGGGAATTCTTTCCCTTTTATGCCTTCCGGTTTATTGTGGCTCACAGCACATTATCTTGAGTGCTTCAAGATTACCCAGCCAGAACCTGCCATCCTGATGAAGCCTTTAGCAGGGCAAAACATTGGTGGTTAGAGTAGGTCTGGTGGATTTGCTAACTGTAAACAAACCTATACCTATGTTATATTTGTACTTGAATTACTAACATTCCTCATATACCCTTGGGACACCCCTAGCACTGTCCCCTTATGACTGCCCATTTGTTGTTCAACCCTTTACTTCAGTCTATCAGCAATTAACCCTCCCATTCTAATAAAGTCTGTTTTTCTAAAGTTAGGGACCATGGTGCTGGAGTTAAGTCATTTGGCCTCCAGCACAATGCCTAATCTCAGATAGTTATGGTCATTTAGACCTCCAGGATCCTCCAACATGATGTCACTGATAATGTCCTGGTTCAACATAATGAGGAACTAGCTGCTGTCACCTGTTTGCTTCCCTCGCCCATTGGTAAAAAAAAGAAGACTTGAATAACCTTAGCATCCAAAAACATTTGACTCCATTTACTCCTGGCTTCTGGAATTTCCCAGTCTATATCTTGGAGATTAAGATCTCCCATGAGTCTAAGCCTACAAAGGACTACTGCTTTCTTTATTTCCCTTTGCAGTCATGCATCCATCTCTGTAGACTGATATTCTGACCAGTAGATCACTCCTATCCTAAGTTTTCTATCTCACCTCAGTCATCAGAAGCGGCAGCAAATTTACTCCTTCCTGCTCAGGTATGGACAGGTCCTCTAACACCACTATAGAGTGTTGCACATACACTGCCACTAGCACCACTCACGCACAGTGACCTCTCTGTCCTTCCTCAGAAGAGCATAACCCGGGACCTAAAGATCCCTGCTGTTATTTTGGTTTGCCCATGTTTCTGTAACTGCCACTATGTCAAATGCTTTATCTGCCATTAATTGGCTGCAGCTCATCCACTTTGTTTCCCAGGCTCTTAATGTTCATTTACAGTAGTCCTTTCCCATTTGGACCTCCTTGGTATGTTTAATGAAGGTACCTGTTTTCCTGAGACTGCCTTCAACTGTCCCATTTTCCCTGTCATACCCTTCATGTGTTGGAGGAGAGCCACACTGTGTGACCATGTGTGTGTGTGTGTGTATGTGTGTGTGTGTGTTTCTAACTATCACTGCTTTCCCCACTTCTGGTATAAATATCTGCTCATTGTGACATCTAACATCTGCTCTAATGCACGTGTGCCCTCTCTGGTTAGATGCAGCCCTCCTCTGCAAACAGTCCACCCTACTCCTAGAAGGAGTGCCAGTCCTCGGAAAAGTAAAAGCCTTCTTCCCTTAGCAGCCCTTTTGCTGCATGTTGAATTCCTTAATTTTCTCCTGTCTACTCTGTCACTCATGTGGCCCCTGTAAATGTAACTCTCAGAGACGCTTACCTGATCTCAACTCCTGCCTAGTTCTCAGAATTGCTGATTGCTGTTATTAACCTCAACTACTGCCTAGTTCTCAGAATCTGTCCTTGTTCATGTTTTGGTTTGCCAGGTCATCAGTACTGTACCTGGGATAAAACAAGATGGTTTAAAGGGACACTGTCAACCCCCTTAGGCCTCAAAGTGTCTTTTGTTTAAAAACCATATCTTACAATTAGTCACATTCTGTAAAGATTGCTGATGTTACTGGTAGTTTGATTCGGTTTCCCTTTTTCCTTTTTAAAAGAGAAAAGCACTCTGCCCACCAGGTGTAATCACACAAAAAAATTGTTTGTTTACAGTCCTTGATCAACTACCACTGCATCTTTCCTGGATTTGGGAAGACACCCTGCACAATCTAGTCACTCATGATGCAGTGTGAAAGAGAAAGCTATTGCATCATGAGTGGCTGCACTGTTTGGGCTGCTCTTAATACTGTATTCAATGATAGATCAATGAAACAAAACAAGGTGGGGTAGAATACGACCATTAGCAGGCATTTCAGTTCTTCTACAAAGTGAAAGAAATAAAACTAGCAACAGCAATGAATTTTAGAGAAGGTAAGCAGTCATAAAATATGAGTTTTCAACTAGAAATAATGTGATGTGAAAAAGCTTGCCAGTGTCCCATTAAAAAAAGCAGAGTTCAACTCAGCCACATTTGTTTTCCTTTTCTCAAACCCACACAGGAGTGGTAAAAAAACAGATAGCTAAGCTTTACTTCTGTACATAACCCACTTTTCTCTCTCAACCCACATCTAAGTGATATAAGTAAGAGACTCAAATATAGCAGTCATCTACTGCAGCAACAATCCACATGTCAATGCAGAAATACTGCAATTGTAGGTAATTACATGCTGGTAGTTTCCTCTTTAATTTGCTAATTCAAATAAAATAACACATACATATTATTTTGTGATGGAAGAATCAGATTTGGAGTGCGGCACTATACTCAGAAATGGTTGAACCCTTCCTCCCCCTACCACACCACCACCACTAAATAGTACTGAAGTAAGTGAGTAGAAAATTACTTCTATTTACAATGCAATTAATTCATGTGGTGTAAGCAGGGAAAGTAATACAGTGTCACTGTAGCCAACACAATTCCATCTACTGCAGAGCAATTTTATTTCTTATATTCCAAGGTTAATTTTCATTTTAAAACTGATTATCCAATTTTTTTCACAGTAGTTTATATTTCTTAATAAATTAATCACTGCTTATAAGTATTTAAGTTGCCTAGGAGTGGGTACTTGTTTGACCCTTTATTACAGTGCCAGAGTGAAGAAGGCATCATCTTTCAAGAGTGGGGAGAGCCATATCAGAATAGAGGGTGCAGCGGTGGGTGTAGGATGGCAGTGTAGAACAATGCAGTAGGAGGAGTGGTGGTGGAGGGGGGAGGCAATCAGGCCTGGGTGAATTTAAGGCTGCACTGTATATCACATACCCATAGTATTATATCAAGTGGCCCATTTTGGGAATAATTATTTGACAGACTAGGAGAGGGATACAGACTTTTTTCCTGTGCAGAGCAGCTTCAGTCACGGAAAAAAAACTACAGCTTTTTGTCCATCAGTCTACAGTCTGTAAATGTAATATTCTTGTCACAAAGAAGAAGCAAATGTCCTACATGAAAATAAAGTTCATGCAGCAGATGGCAGCCTTGAATTGGCTTTCTCCCCAGACCTCTCTCAGTGGGACAGGGTACATAAGGTCATTATGTTGCTTGCACACATGTGCAAAAAACATAGTGCCATCATCCGAGTTTTCGGAGGTGTGACACCCGTCTTCCAATGCAGTCAGTGTGTTTGCAGACATGGCCCCAGTTCCCCAATCACTGCTGCAGCTGTCTATAACAGCGTTGAAAATGCAATGGCATACAGTTGAAAGGGAGAGCTCCGTTTCAGTGAGCAGAGCTCCCCCCTCCACACACACACACGAGTACACACATGCACCTGTGTGCTCATGTGCCTTCCTCCCCACACTGTCACGGCGGCCAGGGGTGCCCAATCCCCGTCGGCTGCCTCCCAAAGCATCCAGGTGCCCACGCTGGGCCCACCCCAGCATGGCAAAATGATGTTATGGCTGTGAGGTGCCCAATCTCCTGTCGTCTTGCCCCCACCAACATCCTTCCAGCTGCCATGTGGGAGCCCACCCCAGCATGGCAAATGTCCTCGTTGTCTTAGGAAATAAAAATACCTGTAAATACAAAACTGTCCCTTGGTGCTTCTCCCTGCCCCCCTCCCACAACCCGCACCCATCCACTGCACACCCTGCCTCCCCACACACCCCCCTCACCCCATACTTACCTCCGGAGCTTGGCGCGACGATCTTTGGTGGACCAGGAACACGTCTGCACTCTTCAAAGCCGACCGCGAACTGAGGAAATGCAGGTGAGCTGTATATCGGAATAAATAGGGTTTTTTCAACTTTGTTACATATCTCAGGCATTTTTGGGAATTTTGGGCCCAAATTTTCAACATGGGGTTTTTGGGACCCCTCCTCATGAATTCTTGCACTGTCATGGTGTTAATTGGGCCCAAAGGGTGAGTTCGTGGTCACTGTGTGAAATCACCTTTTGGGACTGATTAATGAAATGACACTGCCAGTGTTCATAAGGTGGGCTCTCAAAAAGACTATGTTGAAAATTTGGTGAAAAAATTCCTAAAGCTGACTGTTTCTGACGTCGTTAACGCCAGTTCTCACAGCACTCTAAATAAAGTTCGCAAATTTTCAATATTTTTCCTCCAGATTTTCAACATTACCATTTTACCACACCTCCTTTTGAGTAGCACAGCTGTCATTTTCACATCTCATCAAAACATTTCCTACCCATAGCGACAATGGCAGTCGGTGTCCGAAATCAATGTATGGGACACATTAAGAAAATCACAGTGACACTGTTCATGAGCAGAGGTCTTAAAATGACTATGTTGAAAATTTGGTGAAAAATTCCTAAAATGACTGTTTTACGAGCATGCGCATGCAGTTCTTATGTACGCTGTAGTTCATGGATTTTAATATTTGCACTCCAGATTTTCAACATTGCCATTTTACCACACCTCCTTATGAGCAGTACAGCTGTCATTTTCACATATCACCCAAAATGTGTTTCCGTGCATGTAGCGCACAATGGTGCAGTCGGTGTACGCAATCAATGTTTGGGACAGATTAAGAAAATCACAGTGACACTGTTCATGAGCAGAGATCTTAAAATGGCTATGTTGAAAATTGATGAAAAAATTCCTCAAAATGACTGTTTTACAGTGTGTTGCACAGTTCCTACGCACGCTCGTGAGTTTGCAAATTTTTAATATTTGCACTCCAGATTTTCAACATTGCCATTTTACCACACCTCCTTATGAGCAGTACAGTTGTCATTTTTCACATGTCGCCCAAAATGTGTTTCCGTGCATGTAGTGCACAATGGCGCATTCAGTGTGTGCAATCAATGTTTGGGACAGATTAAGAAAATCACAGTGACACTGTTCATGAACAAAGATCTTAAAATGGCTATGTTGAAAATTTGGTGAAAAAATTTCCTTCAGACGTTCTGCAATATTACTAATGAAGACATTGAACAGACCTGGCCCCAGGACCGATTCCTGCAGCACCCCACTGGTCGCCCCTCTCCCTAGACTGCACACCATTTACCACCACTCTCTGCCTCCTGTCTGTTAGCCAGTTTCTAACCCAGTTTACCACCCTTTCTCCCATGCCCAGCCTACCCAGCTAGTTTATCAGCCTCCTGTATGGGATGGTGTCAAAGGCTTTGCTGAAATCAAGGTAAGCGTTGTCCACTGCCCCACCCTGATTCACTTCCTTTGTCACCCGGTCAAAGAAATAAACCAGATTTATCTGACATGATGTCCCCACTGTGAATCCATGTTGTCTATGGTCCTGGGCTCCGATGGCATCTAGCTGCCCCACTATCCTTTCTTTAAGCAATGTCTCCATGATCTTCCCCACAACTGAGGTGAGGCTGAACAGCCTATTGTTCCCTGCCTCCTCCCTGCTGCCGGACTTGTGTAGAGGGACCACATGTGCCCTCCTCCGTTTCACTCATGTTGAATGACTCAGTGAACATGGCTGCCAGAGGTACTGCTATCTCCCTTCGCAGTTCTGTTAATATCCTTGGGCGTATGCCATCTGGTTCCATCGCTTTGTCCGCCTTCAATTTAGTGAGCTCCTGCAGGACTCTTGCCTTTGAATGGACTATTGTCCGCCTCTTCACCGCCTTGGCAACTGCTGTACTGCTGTAGCCCTTGCCCTTCCCACTCTTCTCTGAATACTGAACGGAAAGACACAGTGGATGTCTTGGGAGGAAGGCATGGAACTATCACTTCCAAATACCTAAACATCACATACAAGCAAGCAACATTTGGCATTGACAAATGCTTGTTTTATTTATCTGCCGATGTGTAATGAAATTCCGCACCGTCATTGTGGAGTAGCTGAAGCCAGGAAAGAAGGTATCCCAAAAGAGATCCAACTCTTAGCCACTATGGTCAGCACAGTACCCCACTCTGAAACAGCAAGGGACTCTAATGCAGCCTTCCCACTGCTATGTCCAACTATCCCTGCAACCATCTTCAAATTCAACTCTTGCTGGCTCTACCAAGATTGTCCGCTAACAACATATTCGGCTCCCACAGCAGGCCAGCTGTCATATGCTGCTGTCTCCAGTGGCACTAGAGCAGAAACTGAAGCTGACCAGAAAATGATTATAGAAACATAAAAACGTAGAATTTCATGGTAGATAAGGATTGCTTGGCCCACCTAGTCTGCTCAGTTTCCTTACTTGTTTCATATACTGCAGATCCTAAATGATCTGCAGCTTACCCTCTCTTTCTTATCGCTAGAGTTTCTTTATGTCTATCCCATGAGTTTTGAATTCCCCTACCATTTTGGCCCCTTCAACCTCTGCTGGGATGCTGTTCCATGGATCCACTGCCCTTTCCATGAAAAAATACTTTCTCACGTTACCCCTAAGTCTACTCCCCTCTATTTTCATATCATGGCCCCTTGTTCTTGATTTTTATTTTAAAGATGCTACCCTCTTGTACCTTATTTACACCCTTGAGGTATTTTAAAGTCTCTGTCATACCCCCCCCTCTCTCTTTTCTCCTCCAGGGAATACATATTGAGATCCTCCAGTCTCCCCACATATGACTTTTTGTGCAGCCCCTGCACCATTTTTGTTGCCCTTCTTTGAACTGCTTCTACTCTGTCTATCTCCTTCCGGAGATGCGGCCTCCAGAACTGGACACAGTACTCTAGATGAGGTCTCACCAATGTTATATACAGTGGCATCAAAACCTCCTTTCTAATGCTGGAGATACCTCTTCCTATGCACCCAGCATTCCATTGGCTCTCCTCACGGCCTTCTCACATAGTTTGGCAACCTTTAGATCATCAGGAATAATTACTCTCAGGTCCCTTTCCTGTTTCGTGGCTGTCAGTTCCCCCTCCCCCATCACGTACTCCTCTCCTGCAATTCTGTGCCTCAAATGCATGATTTTGCACTTCTCTGCATTAAACCTTAGCTGCCACACCCTTGACCACTCCTCAAGCTTTCTTAGGTCCCTTCTCATTTTCTCTACTCCTCCTGGAGTGTCAGTCCTGTTGCAGATCTTTTTGTCATCTTCAAAGAGACACACTTTCCTTTCCAGCCCCTCTGTAATGTCACTTAAGAAGACATTAAAGATGACTGGTCCAAGTACTGGTCCCTGCAGGACCCTGCTGGTCATCCCCCCCTCTCTTTGTATTGAATTCCATTAACCACTACCACCCTCTGTGTCCTATTGCTCATCCAGTTTATGACCCAGGTTACCACCCTGGGACCCATTCCCAGGCTGCCCTGTTTACTAGCCACCTATGTGGGACAGTGTTGAAAGCTTTGCTGGAATCCAGGTAGGCCACATCCACCGCCCCTCCCTGATCCACATCCCAAGTCACCTAGTCAAAGAAATCTATCAGATTTGTTTGACAAGATCTTCCCCAATGTGAATCCATGCTGCCTTGGATCCTGTGCTCTGTTGGATTTGAGATATATTGCAAACCTTTCTTTCAGTAGTGATTACATTCGTTTCCCCACCACTGAGGTCAGGCTGATGGGCCTGTAATTGCCAGCCTCCTCCCTGATCCCACTTTTGTGGAAAGGGACTACATTCACTTTCCTCCAGTCCTTTGGTACCACACCTGTTTCCAGGGAACTGTTGAACAGGGTTGTCAGTGGTGCTGCCAGCACCTCGCAGAGTTCTCTTAATACTCTGGGATGTATCTCGTCTGACCCCATTTTCTTGTCCACGTTCAGACTAGGGAGTTCCTTTAAGACTCTCACCTCCTTAAATGGACTGGTGTCTACCTCCCTCCCTCCCAGTGGTACTTCCATCATCTAACTTTGGTTCCTCCCCTTCCCCTTCTTCTGTGAATACTGGACAAAAATTCAGGATTTCTGATTTTTCTTTGCCCCCCCTCTGCACACTTCCCTCCTTCCCTTTTTAGTCTCACAATTCTACTCTAAGTCTATTTTCTTTCACTAATGTACCTGCAAAGGTTCTTCTCCTCTTTTGTTATTGCCTGGGCTATTTTTTCTTCTGTTTGCACCTTTACACTCCTGACTGCTTTCTCCGCCTCCCTTTGGTTTTCGAGATACTGTTCCCTGTCTTCTTCCCCCTGTGTTTCCTTGTACCTCCTGAATTCCACCATTTTCACCCTTACCTTCTTGGTCATTTCCTTTGAGACCCATAGTGTTTTTTTCTATCCCTTTGTTTTGTTTACTTGCCTAATACAATGGCTTGTTGCCTCTGCTATGGCTCCCTTAAGATTCTCCCATTGTTCCTCCACACACCCCTTTTTCTCCTTCCCTGTCAGTGATTTCCTAAGATATTCCTCCATTTTTGCAAAGTCGGACTGCCTAAAAGCCAGGACCTTTGCTTTCGTGTGGTTTGACTCTTCTGCTGTTCTCACATTGAACCACACCATACTGTGATCTCCTGATCCCAGATAGCTCCCCACTTTTACGTCTGTAATTCTGTCCTCGTTGGTGAGTATCAGGTCCAAAGTCGCTCCCTCTTGGGTGGGCTCTGTCACTAACTGTCTTAGGCACACCCCTGCAGGGCTTCCCAGGATGTCTCTGTTCCTGGCTGTGGCTGCAGTCTGGTTGCTCCAATCCATATCTGGCAGATTGAAGTCTCCTATCAGCAGCACATCCCCTTTAGCTGTCATTCTGTGGATGTCTTCTACATGTAACCCCCCCAAATGGTGGGCTTACCTTGGGTCATTTCCCTGGGCACTGCATTGCCCTCTGCCTGGAAAAGGTCCAGTCTGGATTTCTGCCTTTGAACCTGGCAAGTGTTCAGTGATGTAAATAGTGAGTCCAAATGTAAAGTGTTGCTGTATTTTTGGTCCATGTGCGAATGTGTGAATTAACACCGTTGCACTGTGACTTTAAGAGGTTCAGCTGGTATATGCAGTGCATGGCCTGAGCTGGGTCTGAGAAAAACAAAGATCGCGACTGGCCAGGCAGTACTCCCACAAATTCCATGGTACAGTTGCTTACTAGTGCAGATGAAACTCTGTTGAATGCTTTAAACATTTATTACTAAATCTGAATTATATTTAAAATGAACTTTAATGTTTGGGACTGTTTACATTTTACCCAGCCAGTGGCCATGTTGATACTTTGACCCTGCTGTTGAGCCAGTCAGAACTCAAGAGGTCCTACTGGGTCCTTTTACTGTGGCTGCTGGGAGAAACGATGAACTGTATGCTTGACACCCATTTTAACCAATCAGGATGTTAGAACTGTGACTGACAGCCTGGGTAGCAAACGGACAACTGGATTCCTTTTTTCCTTTAGTTGAAAGAGACTCTGAACAGTTAGTCTGGCTTGAGCTTCCAGTTTGAGAGGAGGCTCTCTACTCAGCTCGGAGACTTTGGGGAGAGGCCTGTTTACCTCTCCTTAGCCTGAAATTCTGTGTGGATTGTTTGGAACTGCCAAGTGCTGCAGATAGTTTTTAAAGTCTCAAGGCCCAAAGGTCTTAGCACTCACAACCAGAGGTGGAAGAGCATGTCAGAGCTGCACAAAAAGCAGACATTATGTATACCACAGCGTGCCAAGTAGCCAAAATGGAAGATGGCCAGCCCCACACTTTCGGCTTTAGTGCCATAGAAAAAAGTGTGCAAAAATCCGAGGGGGGGCTGATTTTATTTATTTATGTATTTATTTGCACAATTGGATTTACAACCTTTGAGCAAGAGGCTCGTTTACAAAGGTACCTCGTCACAGAGAGGACATACAGCATAACATATTTACAGAATACAAAACAAAAGAGTGACATAGAATTACGCAGTTGTTTTCATACAATGAGCAATTTTAAACATTTCAAGGTGACAAAATTTGGCACATGTAGGTACTAACAGAGGGGCAGGAGGCCAGGAGGGAGTGGGGGGTGAGGTGGGGGTTCAGCCCGGTGGGTATTGTCAGGTGCAAAGCGATAGTAGCAGAGTGCCAGTTAGAGACTGGTGCAACTATGGGTATTAAACAGTTGGTTCCGAAGGGCAGTTTTGAAGGCGGCAATTTTGGGAGCATTGGAGATGGTTGCAGGGAGAGAGTTAAACCAGGATGGGGTTCTGTAGCAGAATGACCTCTGAGCCCAGGTGGTCCTAATTCTGGGAACCAGAAGGGTGGCCTTGTTGGTGGTTCGGGTTGAGACAGTGGACAGGGTATGATGGATGGAGGCAGTCACCCTGGGTGGGGAGAGCCCAAGCAGAATTTTCTTAGTTATAAGGCAGGTTTGGTAGTGGAGTCATTCATCAAGGTTAAGGAGATTTGCCATGTCATAGAGTTGACATGTGTGAGTGAGCCTGGGGGCACCGGTCATTAGTCTGCAAGCCTTGTTTAGGGTGAGGTGAATCTTGTTGAGGGCAGTGATGTCAACAGCACCATATACTGGCAGGCCATAATCCACAAGGGACAGTACTGAGGTGTAATGGCAAGTCAGAGAGCATTGGGAGGGAGGCAGTCCTTATGGCGGTAAAGAATGCCAAGCCGAGTGCTAGTGGCGGATGCAAGGGCATTAATGTGGGCGTGAAAGGTGAGAGCTGAGTCTAAGGTGACCCCAAGGTATTTGTAGGAGTAGACTTGTTCAAGCGGTTGTAAGGTGCTAGGGAGGATGAGGAGTGGGTTGTTGCAAGCTTTGTTTTGGGGGTGGGTGAAGAGCATTGTCTTGTTTTTTTTTAGATTAAAGCAGCAGTACTACCAAATCAGGAAGTGACCTATCAAAATTCTGCTTTTTGGCTGTAAGCATGCGGCCAAAGTTCCAGTTTCCATACCTGTAAATGTTTTTTTCCAGTTATCTTTAGTTTTTTAGATATTTGCAATTTATTTGAATTGCTGTAGTGCTACAACAAATATGGCGGCTGACTAATTTTCAGCTGCGCTTTTTCTACAGGTCACATCATGTCTTTTGACAACAGCAGAGGGACCCTCTGCTGACCATTCCCGATGTCCCTGCAAGTCATACAGATGTGCAGTTGGCAGCAGAGGGGGTTCCAGTGCAACATGCTTAGTGGCAGAAACGTAAACAAAAGCAGAGAATAACTAAGCAAATTATTCGGCGATAGCACAATGCCGGTGAGAAAGAGTACCAGGTATATCATTAGCAAGGCACAGGGAATAAACTGTCAAAAAAGCACAATTTTATTTTCATAGTACTGCTGCTTTAATGATGAATCTGCGCTCTTTAAACCAGGTTTCGGCATCTTTGAATGAGTGTTGGAGAGAGTCCTGGAGGGAGGTAGGATTTTGGTGGGTAGCAAAAATGACGGCATCATCGGCATACATAAGAATATTGCCAGAGCAGGCACTAGGCAGGGAGTTTAAATAGAGACTAAAAAGTAGGGGACCCAGGATGGAGCCCTGGGGTACCCCAGAGCAGATAAGATGGGTTTCCGAGAGTGTTCCATTGATTTTGACACGCTGGGAATGAGCTGATAGGTAGCTCGAGCACCAGGTGAGGGGGCAGCTGAGAAACCAGTGTGGTAGAGGGCATGTAGTAGGAGATGGTAGGAGACAGTGTTGAAGGCTTAGAGAGGTCAACGAACGCTGTGCCAGCTAGGGAGCCGGAGTCCAGGGAGGAGTGCAGGAAGTTGGAGAACTCCATTAATGCTGTACCAGTGCTGTGACCAGCATGGAAACCATGCTGCTCCAGGCACAAGATGTCATGCTTAGCCAGATATTCAGTGAGTTGATTGGCCACCACTTTGTCTAGGGCTTTGGAGAGTGGGAAGGATGGAGATTGGTCAGTAATTGCTGGGGGAGGACCTATTACCCCCTTTATGAATGGACATGACTATAGCTGTTTTCTGCACAGTGGGGAATTGCCCCAGACAGAGGGACTGGTTAAGTAGACTGGTGAGCAGGACAAGGATGTCATCCAGGACCAGCAGGAGTATTTTGGGGTCCAGGGAATCACTGCTAGGACTGTTGCTTTTTAATGCTTTAAGTAGGAGAGGTCTGGCTTCCTGGGCAGATACCTTGCATAGGTAGAACCAAGGACGCTGGAGGACTGGGGGCGGTAGGTCGGGGGTGGGATCAAAGAAGTTACTAGGGAGGACAGAGCTAAGGTCCGTAAAGGAGGAGTTAAGGCAGTTGGAAATGCAAGCTGGGTCGATGGAGGTAGAGCCATCAATAGTGAGCTGGGATGGGGGGGTGCGAGATTTCCCATTTAGTTCTTTAATATTGTCCCAGAAGGTCCAGGCACACCCCCATGAGGAGGTGAGGGTGGCCTGGCAGTGGTCTGCCTTGGTTTTACGGATGGCCCATGTGCAGCTGTTCCATGCAGCATTGTAGGCCTGTCTGTCAGCTGCCCGGCCAGTTTCAGTGGCTAGGTGCCAGAGGTTATCCCTATTTCTGAGCATTTGGAATAGGGCAGGGGTAACCCAAGGCACGTTTTGTTTTTTGGAACAGAGTTTGATGAGGAGTGCAAAGCGATCATAGGCCTGGTTTGTGAAAAGAGGGTGAGGGCAGCGTCAATGTCAGGCACATGATGGACTGGGGACCAGTTAATCTGAGCGAGGTGCTGTTTGAGTTTAATCAGCCCACCTGAGTGAAGGCACCTGTGGAATGTGGTTTGGGTTACAGGTTTGGGGGTGGGGGCAGACCAGAGGAATTGGATAGGGGAGTGGTCACGTAAGGAGTCAGGGAGGACCTGAATGTTCTGAATTTTTTGGGAGCGGTTGGTGATAATGACATCCAGGAGGGTGCAAGCTCCTCTAGTGGGGTTAATTCTAGTGGGCTGGGAGATGAGTTGTGTCAGGTCTTGGGAAAGTGGAGGGACTGAGCCAGTTCAAGTTGAGGTCCCCCACTAGGACTTGTTCAGCCTTATGGGGGAGGGTGGCGAGATAATCCGTGAGAGACGTTAATGCCAGGTTCTGGTTCCTTGGGGGAACATAGGAGACCGTGAGATAGAACGAGCCCCGGTGCCGCTGAGGGTTGAGGCACTGGACACCACACCTCGCACCACGCCGGCGACCCGGGTTTGGGAATGGACTCGGGCCGCGGGCGGCTGGCAGAGGAGAGGGAGGATTGAGAGTCCGATGACTGCTCTCCTCTCTCTGGGGTGGGTAGTGGGGCTTGCATCGCCCTGTAGCGGCGACTGGCGGAGGCCAGCTGCACCAAGTGGCATGCACAGTAAGGGGAGAGCGTGGTGGCGTCAGCACTAGGTGCTGGCGGATGCCATTGAACATCGGCTCTCACGGAGAGAAAATGTGGAAAAATGGAGGAGGCGTCTTCGGCTGATGGCCGTGGCCTTGCATCCTCGGAAAGACCCGAGAGGGGCACACGCCCGGTGGGTGTGAGAGCGATAATGGCCGGCCCACTGGGAGAGCGGGTTCATGTGGCCCGCACGCACAACTGGGTCTGGGGGTGCAGGACTGGTGGCCGGAGATCATGTAGGACTGCTCTGCCAAGGAGAATATACAATAGTACGATAAAAAAAAGATAAAGCGAGCCCCTGGAGGGGTCTAGGGTGAATTTGAGGGTAAGGGCCTGGGCACCATTCATAAGCATGGGGGCAGGGAGTGCATGGCCAATGATGGTGTCACGAGTATAAATCGCACAACCACCCCGCGTTTCCCTGCTTGATCCTCCCGGTATAGGGTGTAGCCTGGGAGGGAGACAAAGGAGTCAGGGGTGGACTTGGACAGCCAGGTTTCTACTAGGGCTATGATGTCTGGTTAATGTAGCATGACCCAGCACTGGAAGGCAGCTAATTTTTTCAGCAGGCTGCAAACATTCAGAGAGTCAGTGCGGAGACCAACGGACCTAGTAGGTGGACTGGTGGGGGCAGGGCCTGGGTTAGGGTGGATATTACCAGACAGGAGTAGTAGAAAAACCAAGGTTCTGACCGTGGGGTGGTAGCATGTTAACTTTTTGGGGGTACGTTGAGATGAGGAGGAGGCCATAGGGGAATAAGGAATGGGCAGGGTTCGAAGGGTCAGCAAGGCAAGGAAAAGGTGAATCCACAGGGAGCCAGGATAGACAGTGGGTGGAGCAGCTAGGTGGTGGGTCCTGGGGTCCAGTGTATGTGGACAGTGTGGGGGGGGGGCAGGCTAAGCCAGCGAGAGGTGGAGGTGCAGTTCCAAATGGGCCGGGGGTAAGGTCTAGCTGATGGTAGGTGGGCCCTAGCATGGTTATGAGGGGGAGACATTTGAGGAAGAGGTGAACAAACATGGTTCCTAAGGTAGCAATAGGGGCAGATGGTATAAGTATCTAGGCTGCTTGTCAAAAAGGGTGGATTCCACTTTGGAATAGTGGTAGGGCCACAGACTTTGGTGCACAAGGTGTGAGGGTCAAGACCCCAGTGGGGCAGGTGATCTAGGACCTGGATGAAATGGGGTTCCAGATTTCATTTCATTAATGTATTCAAGCAAATAGTCTCACATTCTTAATTCTTGCCTTTTTACTACTAAATTCAGAACTTGTTTGTCATTTCCCCAAAATGCAAATCCAAATTGCCCTTAAACTGGGGGGGCCTTGAAAAGACTGGGGTAGAGGCAGATTAGGGGTGGAAACAACGACTCCTAGTGGTTAGTGAGGGGTTAGAAAAGGGCCTGGGTGGGGTCCGAGGATTGGGCGGGGAGGGTCAATGGGTAGGGCCAGACAGGAGGTTGCGCAGGGGGGGAGTGAGGTGTGGGCAGAACAAGGATGAGAGTGAGAGAGAGGAGTAGTGGAGGAAGATAGAGGGGTTCCTAGGTAGCAGAAGGAAGAGGAGTTCCAGTAGAGAAATAGAGGTACAGGCAGAAGGTCCCTGTAGTGACTAGCAGGTATAACATGCAAGTGGAAAAGTGGGGACTTAGAATCAGAGCTGACAGGAAGTGAGGTATTTTAACATCTTGTATGCTTGTTTTTTTTTTTAATCGTTTCTCTCTCTTCCCCTTTCCCCTTCCCCCCTGTCCCCGCCCTTTTGTATTATTCTTTTTGCACCATCTCCCTCTTTTTTCCTTCTTTCTCGTGGTGTGTCTTTTATTACCCTTCCCCCCCATTACTTTCCCTACCCTCTTGTACTAATGTTTACTTGTGTTTGTTTTCTGTGTCATCCTTGTGTTAATAAATTGAACTGATTAATTGAATTTGAGGATGACTGTTTTTAAAATGGCACTTTAAATAATAATGACACTATTGCACATTATACAATGGCAAGAAAGAATCCTGGCTCCTGACTGGTTAGTTGGTCATCACAGCAGGGATGTTATCCTGGCATAACATCCCTGCTGATGTAATGTTGACAAGCACCAGCATGCTGCCATCTTTTCTTAAACAAACATTTTTAAACACTAAATAAAATTCTTTAAAAATTTTTTTTTTTGTATAAAACAACGAGCCATTGTATAACAGGAATAATGCCCTCCAGGGTGGGTGTTATGCTGGGATAACATCCCTTCTCGGGTGTTGGACACCCTCAGCAGGTGGCCTCAGGCCCAACCACACGAGGTGGGATGTTTTCCCAGCATAACACCCACCCTGTCAGGCATTATTCCTTTATTTTGTCACTGTTTTTAAACCATGATTGATTGAAGTTATTGATTTTAACCTTTGAACTTTAAAGCATCATAGGGTGTCATGAATCACATGTGTTTTTTTTAACCTATGTACACTCTCCTGTTTTATGTGTATCTCAGCCTTTGATAAAGAGCTGTTTAGTTTGAAACATATCAGAAGAGATGTTGTCCGTTGGGTATGTAATTAAATATTTGCTTGCATAAAACTTACGAGTTTGTTGTGTCCCAGTATTTAGTTGTGTGTGCTAAGACTTTGGGGCATTGCTATTTAGTTCGGTCTTGTAGCACCACTTTTCCTTGTGCGCACTCTTGTGGCTTTCAGTTTTCAAAGTATCCAAAAGGGAGAGAAAGGGTGATATCTGCTGAGCTGAGGTTTCTGCCTAAAGAGTGTCAGTGAATCTGAAAACCGCTAAGCTGCAGCTCAGTGAGAGATGATTGCCTCAGAGACTGCCATCTTAAACTGAAGCCTGGGGCTACTAGAATTGCCTCCAGCCCATTTTCCAAAGGGGGAGACCCGAATCTCAATTCTGCCAGCTTACACACCAGAGACTGCAGATTGCAAGCAAGTAAGCTGTGTAGCCTAAGACTGTGCCAGAGTTTGAACTTGTGATGCCAAACAACCTTTCTAAATGACTGTTGCTGCTGCCTTGTAACTGTAAGCTGCCTGAAGACCAGACTGGGGAGTCAGCTCCTGCGAAGAAGATCATTGTGGGTTGCGGACACCCTTGGGAGGGATGCCATGAAGCAGAGGGTGTCATGTTAGCCCTGGTCCCTGTATGCTGGTCCTTGCCAAGAAGGACAAACCCTGCAGCCTGCAGCTAAGAATCAGAGAGCTGAATCTGGTTTTGAGGGGAACCAGCCTGGCAACCATCCCAAATCCCAAGATCCTGTTTCTCTGAGTAACAACAGGGCTTGTTCCTGCAACATAACATTAAAAGTACCTTTGCCATCTGATTTGCCTTCTAAATGCACGTTGGTGTTTAGACTGTTTTGCAGCACACCTGGCCTGAGCAGTACAACTGTCTGTGTGTTCATATGTTTCTGTTTACGTTGCCACAGCAAAGGGTAAAAGAATCAATAACAAATTCTTTATTTAAGTGCCCCAACCAGCTGTAATGCTGGCCATTAAGCTGCATCACCCAAGGCCTGCAACTGATCAATCGTTGGGTACCTAGTAGAAATAACTGCACTGTCTAGGGGGTCAAATGTGATATTTGAATGTTTCCTTAAAACAAAAGCATTTCCTTAAATTTAACCTTGATCTTCATCCCTTTCCCCTTGTTCGATTTCCCCAAATAAATCAATTTTATTGTTTAAACGTTACACTAGTCCAGGACCATATTGAGGAAAACTAAAGGGTGCATTGTCATTGCTGAAAATCATTCTTTACAGCTGCACAGAGTGTGTCCCAGAAGTCCAGACTCTGTTGGTAAGTGTGGTGGTTGTCAGCAGTAGGTAGGTACAACTTCCCAGAGGGTTGTGCTAGCTTGTCGTTAAACCCACTTACAAGTCACTCTGAATGGAAGCACTGTGCAAATAGTCTTATTGTTGGTATTAAGCCCATTTATCCAGCCAAACCTGAACCCAGGCCCCTTAACCTGCATCCAGGGCAGCAGGCAGGGGTAGAAGCCCATTGTGAGGTGCCGCCTGTGTTACATACAAGTACCCTGTACAGCTCTTCCCCTTAAGTTGGAGGTCTGCAGATCACACCAGTGTGAAAGGCAGTGCCATTTCCCATCTCCAGGGTGTTCCACAGTGCCCCCGGCCTCTCCCTGCATTCCCTGTACCTCAGTTGTCTTAATTCCTTCCCTGACATAGATAGCCACCAGGGCCACTACTGTATGTTTAGGATTTTGTTTCCCAGACTGTGGGCATAAACACATAGACCATTGTTCAAGTAATGTTTAATTTAATGTTCAGTACAAATCATCTCCATTCCTCTCTGGGCCACCAATGGGGCAGCAGTGAAATGCTGGTCTGGTCGCTGCCCCTGTACTTTACTCATATACTATTATGTGGGTGATGCAATTAGGGTGCTGCAATTAGAGTGATGGGAAAAGGTCGTGAGTGACAGGGGTGTGCTGGATTTTACAGCACCCTGCATGCACAACTGTTTTCACAGCCGATACTGTTCTTCTCCAATCTACTCATGCCCGGACCCAGACGAGTTTATATTTAGTGTTGAAAGGTGTGGGGGGTGGACACAAAGCTAACTTACCCTAAACTAGAGATACAAAACTTTTGACTATAACTTTTCAAATAAGCAAGCAAAGGAGAGCTCACAGACCACAGCCTGTCTAGCATGGCACCCTTCTATACGGACTATAAGGTCCAGTTACCTTCCATTAAACACCTTCTAGATACATCTCCAGATACATAGACCTTAACTGGAGAAAGGATTGTGACTTTTATCTTATTTTAAAAATAGATGACCAAAAAACAAAAGATAATCTTTTGGGAAAAAAAATCGGAAAATGAATGAAACCAGAACATCTGTGTATGCATTATTTGAATTCATAACTTCGATATTGGATACTGTGTAAGATCATTTCTTTCCAGGAAATGCAATTTTTTAATGTCTGGGAATCAACATCAGAAACAGGATAGAAGGTTTTGTTATGGTGGTTGAATTGAAGCACAACTAATTACACAGGTTTTCCAAGATTAATGTTAGATAGCATTATATATTACAATGATTTAAACTGGTCAATGATACAAGGACTAACTATAGTCCAGTTTCCCATGTTTTATAAGCATGGGCCAGTTATGGTTGGACAAGAGTCAGTCGGTATATCTGAAATGTTCGTAGCACTGCCACCAGTACTGGCAGTGTGCACAGAGGGCCCTATGCATGAAGGAGCCCTCTATGCACTGGTAGGGGTATGTACCAGTCCATGAAATTGCATGCCATGTAGCCATCCCCTGAGGGATGCAGGGTGCCAATATGCAAAACACCCTGTGATGTCCTTTGTAGGCTGAGCATGGCCATGTATTTCTTAGGGTGTTTCCAGGGTGAAGGGAAATAGAAGAAGGAGAAACAAATAGATATTTCAGAGGTGGGAAGTCTATAAGAAAAGAAGGATTGTCAAATGGAGGTTCAGGAATGGGGAGAGTTGAAGAGGCAAGGGCCTGAAGTCCTGGGAGAGTATGTAGAAGGGTGGAGGGAGGAGGGAGAAGAGATAACAGAAGAGGTCAGAGAGCCAGAACTTAGATATTACAGTGGCAGCCTGGAGAAGACATCATTTTTCAAGAGTGGGGAGTACCATATTAGAATAGACGGTGCTGTGGTGGGTGCAGGGTGGGGCAGTATAGAACAAAGTGATAGGATAAGTGGTAGAAGGGGCTCCAGTCATGCCAGGGTGGATTTGAGGCTGCACTGTAGACCACATACCCATAGTAAAATATCAGGATGATCATTTCTTCCTTTGCAGAGCACCTTCAGTCTCAAAAAAGATTGCAGCTATTTGTCCAACAGTCTATAAACATAATATTCTTGTCACAAAGAACAAGCAAATGTCCAAAATGAAAATAAACTTCAATCACCAGATGATAGAGGTGATTGGAAGGGATGGAAGATCCTGGGGATCACTGGGAAGGCAAGACGGGAGGGTGAGCTGGATGTCATTATCCACCTAGGTACTAATGACCTGGCAAATGGGGAGCCACAGGAAGTTCAGGAAGAGTTTAGGAAATTGGGGAGGGGTCTCAAGCAAGTAGCTACTTCTGTCACTTTCCCAGAAGTACTACCTGCGAGAGGCAAGGGAGGCCATAGGGGTGCATGCACCAGGAACTTTAACTCATGGTTGAAGAAATGGTGCTGTGAGGAAGGTTTGAGTTCATTGGTGACTGGGGACCCACCTGGAGGGATGGAGGTTTGTTCAAGCCTGACGGCCTGCATCCATCCTGGAGGGGAATCCAAGCACTCAATGATAAGTTTAAATGCTACATTGACAAGCATTTAAACTAGCAAAGGGGGGTGGCAGGCCAGCAAGGAGGGTACCTACTTGCTCACCCCCCACAGCTAGCAGTGGAATCAGTGAACCAGAGGAGTGGCTATCTCTACAAAGCAGTGTGCAAAAGATGGAGATTAGTGCCCAAGAGGTGGATCAGCAGAAAAGGGGCAAAATTCAGCAGAAGGGCAGACAGCAAGGAGAACCAGGGATAAAGGACAACCAAGGAAGGGGCTGGAGTAGAACAGTGAAACAGTCTAGGGAGGTCAAATCATGGAAAGCCATGTGCCAATGCCAGGAGCCTTAGCAACAAGATGGAAGAACTGGAGGCTGTCATGGTGCAGTCAGACTGACATTGTGGCCATCACTGAAACCTGGTGTAATGATAACCACAACTGGAGATGGCTACACCTGGCTACAACATATTCAGAAGAGACAGGGCAGGTAGAAAGGGAGGAGGAGTGGCACTGTATGTGAAAAGACATAAAGGCCACAGAGATCCAGGAGGAACAAAATGGGGAGAGATACTGTGGGTTAAACTGGAAAGGAAAATGGGACAGCCATCCATACACAGGTGTGGTCTATAGACCACCAGCCCAGGAGGAAGAAATAGATAGGGAGCTGATGCTAGCCATCCAAAGGATGGCAGACAAGGGTGAGGTAGTACTGGTTGGAGACTTCAATATTCCAGACGTGGACTGGAGCATCCCAGCAGCAGCATCAACTACGAGCAGATTTATCCTGGACTCCCCTTCAGGGTGCCTTCCTCAAGTAACTGGTCATGGAACCAACTCGGCAGAAGGCAATACTGGACCTTGTGCTCACAAACAGGGACAGTGTGATGGGGGTAACAGTGGGGGAGCACCTGGGGAACAGTGACCACCAGTCACTGTGGTTTGAAATCACAGAAAGAGCAGAACCAAACCACACAAAAACATGTATCCTGGATTTTAGGGGGGCAGACTTTGGGAAAATGGGGAGATACTTGAAAGAGGCATTAAGGGGAATGGGGCAGGAATCAGGGGTTGAGGAATGGTGGGCAGTATTTAAAATGGGGATTACAAGAGCAACAGAATTATGCATTAAGCAGGTTAGTAAGAGGAAAAGGAAGAGGATACCATTATGGTTTTCCAAAGAGGTAGCAAAGAAAGTGAAAGCCAAAAAGATTGCATTCAGGCAATACAAAAAGACATAGGCAGAAGGGGATAGGGAGAAGTACCAGGAGAAGCAAAGGGAGGCAGGGAGGTCAGTAAGGGAAGCCAAAGCTCAGACAGAAGAACACATTGCAAAATCAGTGGGTAGAGGGGACAAAACCTTTTACAGGTACATAAGTGAAAAAAGAAAGGCAAAGGGAGGGGTAGTGAGACTGAAGGGGGAGGATAGGGGCCGCGTGGAGGATGACAACAGTAAAGCTGACATATTGAACAGGTATTTCTGCTCAGTCTTTAATGAGGAAGAGGAAGATAATGGGTCTGAAGGGAGTACAAGGGGTGAGAATGGTGCAGAAATGGAAACAAGTCCCTTTACTCGAGAAAGGGTCCTGAAGGAACTGGAAGTAATAAGACTTGATAAAGCAATGGGGCCAGATGGGGTGCACTCCAGGGTCCTTAAAGAACTAAGAGAGGTGGTGGCTGAACCTCTGGCTATCCTGTTTAGCCGATCACTGGAAACAGGGGAGGTACCCAAAGACTGGAGGACAGCAGATGTAGTCCCCTTATACAAAAGTGGGAACAAAGAGGGAGCGGAAACTACAGACCAGTCAGCCTCACACTCGGTAGTGGGAAAATCATGGAAGCACTACTGAAGGAGACTGCTGGAACATCTGGTTGTCAATGGACTACAGGACCCAAGGCAGCATGGTTTCACCAGGGGGTGGTCATGTCAGACCAACCTCGTTGAATATTTTGACTGGGTGACTAGGGAGGTGGATCAGGGGAGTGCAGTGGACATGGCCTATCTGGACTTCAGCAAGGCCTTTGACACTGTGCCACATAGAAGACTATTACACAAACTGGGGAATATGGGTGTGGGCAGGACAGTAGTGTGGTGGGTAGGTAACTGGCTGTGCAGCAGGACACAGAGGGTGGTGGTAAATGGTTGTCACTCCACAGAGGGAAGAGTGACCAGTGGGGTACCACAGGGATCAGTGCTGGGACCGGTACTATTCAACATCTTCATCAGTGACATTGCGCAGGACCTAGAAGGCAGAATTTCACTGTTCGCTGATGACACAAAGCTCTGTAACAGAGTAGACACACCAGAGGGTGTAGACAGAATGAGAAGGGACCTGCAGAAACTTGAAGAATGGTCAGGGGTTTGGCAGTTGAAATTCAGTGCAAAGAGTGCAAGATAATGCATATGGGCACAAAAACCCTGGCACAATATATCAGTTGGGGGGTGAGGATATAGCATGCACCAAGCAGGAAAGGGATCTTGGGGTTATCATCTCTGATGACCTCAAGGTAGGGAAACAGTGTGACAAGGCAGCAGGTAAAGCAAATAGGATGCTGGGATGCATAGGCAGGGGCATCACCAGCAGGAAAAGGGAGGTCATAATTCCACTATACAAGACACTAGTGAGGCCCCAGATGGAGTACAGTGTACAGTGCTGGAGACCTTACTTACGTAAGGACATAGACAGGGTAGAGAAGGTTCAGAGGAGGGCAACAAAGATGGTACATGAATTGCATCACAAGTCCTATGAGGACAGGTTGAAGGAACTGAATATGTACTCCCTGGAGGAGAGGAGGGAGAGAGGGGATATGATAGAGACATACAAGTATCTTACAGGGAGGAGCAGGGTGCAGGAATACACTATTTTTAAGCGAAACAGATATTCCAGGACTAGAAGGCATGGGATGAAGTTGGAGGGAGGACGATTCAGAGGAAACGTGAGGAAGAATTTCTTCACAGAACGGGTGGTGTACAAGTGGAACACCCTGCCAGAGGAAGTGGTGGGGGCTGAAACAATCATGGGATTTAAGAATGCATGGGATAGACATAAAGGAATTCTGGAGGTCAGGGGTAAGGGGCAATAGACTTCTAGGAAAACATAAACTGAACTTACAAGCTCAAATGGGCAGACTGGGTGGGCCACAGGCCCTTATCTACCGACACTGTCTATGTATCTATGTATGATAGTCTTGAACTGGCCTTCTCCTCCAGACATCTCTCAGTGGGACAGGGTACATCAGGTCATTTTATTTAACCAGCTGACGTGTAATGAAATTCCACACCATCACTGTGGAGTCTGAAGCCAGGAAAGAAGGTATCCCAAAAGAGATCCAACTCTTAGCCACTATGGTCAGCACTCTACCCCACTCCAAAACAGCGAGGGACTCTAATGCAGCCCTCCCACTGCTATGTCCAGCTATCCCTGCAACCATCTTCAAACTCAACTCTAAGTGGCTCTACCAAGATGAGCCCTTAACAAAACAACCAGTGCTCACAGCAGGCCAGCTGCCATATTCTTCTCTCTCCACTGGCACTAGAGCAGAAACTGAAGCTGATCAGCAAATGATTGTTCAAGTAATGTCAATCTAATGTTCAGCAGAAATTTTCTTTGTTCCTCACTGGACCATCAACAGGACAGCAGTGAAATGCTGGTCTGGTCAGTGCCCTGTACTTTACTCCCACTCAACTAAATCACATCACAGTCCAGAAAATAGTTGAATATGACAATGAGGGAGGTCCACAATGCAAAACTGCTCAGCCACACTACTACTTTCCACCACAAGCATAACCAGCAGTTTTTACCATGCTGATTTTACAGAACAGTGGCAGTGAAACAATATGTTATAATGAGTTAAAATGGGTAAAGCAGTTTAACACCTGAATTGAGCTGATAATCAGTATACCAGGTAAAAGTAATAACACGTAACTCTTGGAAACATAGAAACATAGAATTTGTTGGCAGATAAGTACCGCTTGGCCCACCTAGTCTGCCCATTTTTCCCTACCTACCTACTGTATCACTGCAGACTCTACTTGATCTCCAGACAACTTCCTCTTACTTCCTCACTGAAAAGACCATCTTATACTTTTTTGATACAAAGCTAACTAACCCTAAACTAGAGATACAAGACTTTTGGCTAAAATTTTACAAGCAAGCAAGAAAAGGAGAGCTCACAAACCACAGCCTGGCCAGCATGGTAGCCATCTACCGTATTTGGACCGTAAGGGTCTGGTTATCCTCCATTAAACACCTTCTAGATACAGCTCTACATACATAGACCCTGATTTGAGAAAAAAGATTGTGACTTCTATCTCATTTTAAAAATAGATGACCAAAAACCAAAAAAAGAATTCTTTGGAAAAAAAAATAGGAAAATGAATGTAGCCAGACCACCTATGGGTGCATCCTCTGAATTCATAACTTCCATATTGGATACTGTGTAAGAGAATTTCTTTCCAGGAAATGCAGTTTTTAATATCTGGAAATCCACATTTGAAACAGAAGCTCTTGGTAGGGTTGTTAAATAGAATTACACAGCTAATTATACGGGTTTTCCATAATTCATTTTCGTTAGCATTATATATTACAATGATTTAAACTAGTCAGCTATGCAAAGCCTAAGTATGATCCTGATTCCCATATAAGCATGGCTCAGTTATGGTTGGACAAAAGTCAGCTCTATGTCTGAAATGTTTCTGTCACAACCACCAGTACTGGCATGTGTGCACAGAAGGCCCTATGCATGAAGGAACCCAGTACGGCTGATAGGAGTAAGTACCATGCTGTAAAATCTTGCATCGCATAGCCAGCCCCCATGAGATACATACAGCCAGTTTGCATGCCCCCTAGGTGGCTTCTGGGTGGCCCAAGCTTGGCTGCATAGCTCTGCGCACAGAGCAGGGCTGGGGCGATGGACATGTGCTGTTCCGGGGGCTTCCACTCGGTAGCCCCAACTGTCCCCCGTGGTAGACTCCTTGCTTCGTGGAGCAGGGGATCATGGGACATGGTGGTCTACCTACAGGCTACCATGCCAACAAGATGGCTACATAAAGACCTGCTGGCCTTCCTCCAGGCTAGAGACAAAAGTTGGAAGAGTTTTAAAAAGTCAGGCCTTCCATCTGATTATAACACCTACAGAGCTCTATGGAATACCTGCAAAAAACAAATCAGACTAGCCAAAAGCTCCTATTGTAAAGGACTCTTATTGCATGCAGCTGGGTACTCAAGAAAATTCTGGACTCACTTAAAAACCATCTTGGGCTCCAAACAATCTCACACTAATAATGGCATAGTCCTTAATGGTGTCCACTGTAACAATCCAACAACTGTTGCTAATGCTTTTAATGTACAGTTCTATGATCTGTCTAAATACACCTCAACTTTCCCTACTCCCCCCCCATGTCTACCCTAAAACCACGAACCACATGCCTGGGTACCCCCCTTTCTACTTTAAAGCCATATCCAGAACTGATGTCCTCAAGCATTTAAACTCTATCTCGGATAACACTAGCGTAGGTTCTGATGGCCTTGAGCCCAAGCTTCTCAAACTGGCTGCTCACTTCATTGCAGCACCTCTAGCCAGAATTTTCACCCAGTCTCTGTGCCATGACAATGTCCCTGGCATCTGGAAACTCTCTAGAGTCACTCCAATATTCAAAAAAAGGTGACAAGAAAGACATCGCCAACTACTGTCCTATAGTAATCCTATCAGTACTGGGTAAAATCCTGGAAAAGATAGTGGCTTCTCAAATCTCTCATTTCCTTTCCAAGTATAATCTCCTATCACCATATCAGCATGGCTTCCACAAAGGGCATAGTACGTTCACTGCCCCACTCCAATTCATGAATGATGCCCTTTGCACCATGGATTCTGGCCTTCTAACCAGGCCGTATTTATTGACCTCACGAAAGCCTTCGATCTGGTGGACCACCCTCTTCTTCTGGCCAGCTTGCATCCCTTGGTTTCTCATAACCATACCAGGTCCATCTTGCAAATGAGCTGTGCTCAACGATGTTTGCCTGGATAAATAAAGATTTGATTGATTGATTGATTGATAAAAGTCCATGGCCTGGATCGAGAGCTACTGTACCTATCTAATCAAGTTCAAGTAATGAAATTTAACTCTGCAATATCAGATCAAACTTCTATAAAAGTCGATGTTCCCCAGGGCTCTATCCCGGGGCCCGCTTCTCTTCTCTGTTTTTATTAACCAGATTGTGCTGAACATCACATCCTGCTCATCCATCCTCTATGCAGATGATCTTGTCTTGTATTCCAGCTCAAAGAATGTACATGAAATCAACATTAAGCTATCCTCTGCCTTTCTACAGATCCAATCCTGGCTCACAAGTAATAAGCTTCTTCTAAATGTGTCCAAAACACAGGTAATGCTCTTTGATTCTGCAGCCAAACTGAAAACTTGCTGTGGTCAGCTTAAGATACCTAGCCCAGATGGCTCTTTCCTACACTGCACACATTCAAATATCTGGGGGGTCCTTCTTGATGAAACTCTGGACTTTGACCAGCATATCCAAGCTATCTGCAAATAGGGTAATATCAAAATTGGTATTGCTTTTAAAACAAGTCACATACTCATTCCTTCAGCTAGACTGGCCATTGTCCAGGGCATTTTATTGCTGTTGCTTGCCTATGGAGTCATGACCTGTGTTAATGCTTCCAAGGCAATGCTTCACAAATGGGATACCACCTACAGTAATATCTGCCACTATGCCTCTGCATCCCCGTGGCTAAAACCCCACTGCCTGCTTTATGCTGATCTCAACTGGCCTTCCTCCTTGGCCCACCGGCTCCTCTCCCTCTGTTCCCTGACAGACAATATAATCAGGTCTAATACTCCTTTATAGCTTAGTACCCTTTTAACTCCTCAGACCTCCTCCCGTGGCCTTCTCTCAGCTGACAAATCCCTGCTACACATGCCTAGGTGCAAAACCTCTAAGGTTTCTAGTGCTTTCTACCATGTGACCCCTAAACTTTGGAATTCCCTACCCTTAGCTGTTCATCTTACACCCAGTCATGCCGCATTCAAAAGTAAGCTTGAACTCACCTTGTCAACCCTGCACCTTGCACTTGCTATAATCCTCCTTAGTATGCTCGCCTTCCCATCAATGCAATCACTAACCTATGTTTGCCCCCTCTAACGACCTTCTGTCTACCTCCTCTTTTCTATCACCTCCCTCTCACTACTGCCTAGACATCCCTCCCACTGGCAGTCTTTCACTTGGGCAAAATTGTATTCTTAGTCATCAGTCTTGTTGTTTTATCTCTGAGCCTGGTCCCTGTTGACCTGATGCCCTGCCCACCCCAGTGTCTGATTCCTATGGTATATACTGGTTCCTGTTGATTTGTTGCCCTGCCCACCCCAGTGTCTGAGTACTGTTGTATATACTGTATTTCTTATTAACTAGGTGCTTTATAAGAGGACTATCTGAAATTGTAAATGGCACTTTCTTGTTACTCCATGTACTGTACGTAGCCTGTTATAAGTCCAATATCTATATCTGTAGTTGCTTTGCACTACTTGTTTTTCCCTAAAAGTGTTTGCTTTATTGTTATTATTTCTATGCCTAACTGAAATTTTGTATATTTTTCTTTCTTACAAAAATGCTGTACTATGTCACAGTTCCATACTGACACTTTGTAACCTCCCAGGTCATGTCTGAAAATAGTCACTTCAGTATCTAGTACACCTGCCCGGTAATCAAAACTAAGTAAATAAATAAATGTCCTTGACTCCCCAGAACAAAAATATAAATTTTTGAAAGTTTGCACTCCACAGCCTGCCACCACCCCTTAGCCCTACGAGGCATTGAGTGGAGCAGGTGTCTATGGCTGTGGGGTGCAATGTTGCCCTGTCCCATCTGGTGAAAGGGCGTTGCAGCCATTATATCCCCCTAGGTGGCTTAATGGTAAGGCTGCAACACAGACCCAGCAGACCACACAGGCATCGTACATGCTGCACTCACCCAGCCCTCTGTGGGCACACCTACTCCGCACGCAGACTGGCAGAAGTGTTGTGCAGGATCCACCAGCCACTGTCCTGGCATGGGTGCGGAGCAGGTGCATGCTGGTCGTGCATCTGCGGGTATCCATTGCACACCAGGATGTGTGTATCCTGGCCCTACACGCTGCATATTGGTCCGCATAGGACTGGGATACCTTTGTGCACAGGGGCCAGAGTGAATACTTGCATACATATATTTATACATACATTCATATTTAGGGGCCAAAGAAAACAATAGTTCCATCAACTTTCTCTTTTTCTCCTTCCCACCAACTCTGTAGGACTACCCTGTCACCCCTTTCTAAGGCTACTTGGTGTAACCATAAGCAGACATATTGTTTGGGTAGTGGTGGGATTGGCAAAAACAGGAAAAGACAAATTATAAGGGATAGCAGCTCAGCCGGAAGTGAGCAGGGTGCGGTTGTAAAGCAGTGGTATAATCAGTATAGACAGCTACGGCATTTCACAAAATGATGGTTAAGAATTATTTACAGCAAAAATGCTGCTCGGTCCTGTAGTTATTTTCTCTTTGCAACCAATGGCATAGTAATGGTGAGATGACTACTTTTTCAGGCATGCTGCTTTTTTTTTATTATTTACATAGGCTGCACTGTGATACTGTATTAGTCTGGACTTATCTGATAGCCCTGACAACGTCATTACCTTTAGAAGCCTCATCTGTCACTTCTTGAAGGGGAAACCTTCATGAACCATGCCTATCATTCTTTCAAGTCCCACAAAAAAATGATTTAAAGGCTTACATGTAGTTGGTAGCAGTCCGGAGATACTGATGGCTAAGTCTGCCCAATAATGATATTACATTGCCACCATTTTCAGAACCTTGTGAGGTCACTGATGATTAAGCTGTGCTAACAACATTATAGTCAAACTCAGCCTGATCATAAGTGCCATCAAAGATTCTAAAAATGTTGGCAGTGTACTATCAATATGGAAGTGACTTAGTCCACAAAATCTCTGGACTACTGCCAGCTATAGATGAGACCAATACCTCATTTACAAGACCTTTATATGTACTTTCAAACTAGGGGTGGGCAGAGGCCATATAGTGTTTCCCGAATACCACAAATAGTAGGGATCCTGAATATTTAGGAGTCCATCCCAAATGTGGGACTATTCATATTTGGGAAAGTATTTGGCCACCTGCAGAAATAAAAAAAAAATAGAAACAGCTCCCCCACCCTCCTTCTTCTGCAGTCCAAAACCAGTAAAATGCAACCCCTATCCCCCACCCTCTGTCAGCAGCCCAATCCCATCATCCTCCCAGCACCCACAATTTGTTTTAAAATTATGATTTTCCAATTCAATAATCCCACGGTGGATGACTGGCACAACCCACCCACTTCCACAGTTGGCTGCTATCTTTATATTATTGAAATGCTCTTGCTTGCTTTTAAAACAAATACTTTCAAGCACACCCTGTACCCCTACCTTATCCATACCCTGTTCTCCCCATCTCCTCCCAAAACCCCAATTCTGCTGTTAGAGGATGACCGGCACAAGTGGTCCTCCTCGATGGACAGCTGCCTTCAGATGAATGAAAGCACACTTGCTGTCTGTGTAACAGTAATAGCAGCTGAGCACGTGATCAGCTGGTTTTACTATTACACAGAGAGCATGCACATGAATACTTTCATTCATTAAAAGGCAGTTAGCCATGGAGGAAGGCGAGTTGGAGGGGTTGAAGAACTGAATGGCAATGCCAGGGGCAGGGGTGCTGGTACTGGGAGGGGCAGAAAACAGAGAGGGGGAAAGAGTTGTGTGGAAGGGGGCAAAGGTTTCAGGATATACTAGTGGGGACAGGGGACTTGGCAATGGACGGATGGGGTGAATAAAGTATGTGCTTATATCCCTATCCTTTATCAGGTTAATGCATTAGCATCCAATTAGGCTCTGACCAGAACTTGTTCTTCAAAGTACTGACTAAGTTTAAGCTGGAAGGTCATTACAGTATTGGTTGATACAGTATCACATGCTCTGGCAATCTATTCCAAGTATTCAAAAACACTTTCTGAAAGTAGTTCTTTCTGATGCTCCCTTGAATCTTCCACCTTTCAAAGACATTGAGTGTCTCCTTGTCCAAACATCCTTGTGTATCTCAGAGGACTGCACTTTGTCTAATGGCATGATCTTTTGTAGACATTTGAATACTGCACAATCATGTCTCCCCTAAGCCATGTGTTTCCATGGAGAGCAATCCCAGTTCTGCCAGTCTGCCCTCATACTCAAAGTTCATCAAGCCATTCACTATCCTAGTTTTATTTTCTGTACCTTCTCCAATGTTTCAACATGTTTCCATTAGACTGGGATCAAAACAGTGTCCTGTATTCATGGTGGGGCCTGTCCAATGATCTGTAGATGGGAATTATAATGTCTCTCAGCCTGTTTACAAAGTTTCACTTAATGCATGCCATGATTTCGTTTGTCTTGCTAGCTGCTGCTCCACAACACTGCACCCATTTAAAGTTGCTGCTGATCAATGCCCTTCATTTTTTGCCCTGCCTGGTTTCAGTAACCTCTATGCCATTAAGTAGTATCTTGCCTTACTGTTATTCTTTTCTAAATGCATCACCTTGCATTTATCAGTCTTTACATTCATCTGCCATTTTCCTGCCCATTCACAAGCCTATCCTGAACCTTCTACATTTTATCTCCTGTTCTGATGTAGGTACGTTTCCAGTCTTGGTGTCATTGGAAAATTGGTAATCCAGTTGGCAGTACCCAGATCCAGGTCACTTATTGTATATTTATATTAAATAATGTTGATCCAAAGACTGTCTCCTATGGTGCTGTACAGATAACTTGATTCCATGTTGATAGGTTAACATTTACTAAATCTCATTATACAATGGCAAGAAAATTTCCTGGACTCTGATTGGTCAGTCTGGGGTTGGACCCATGATGTTATCCCAGCATAACATCACGGGTGTGATGTTATCCAGCATAACATCATGAGTCTAGTCTCAGCACTATGAATCTCCTAACTTATTGCATTGGATTTGTTGGATTTGGATGATTATTTTCTTTTTCTCTGAAGAAACCAAAATATTTTTCCACACTAACAAAGACATCTTTAAAATGATTTTTTTTTTTAATTCTGTATAACAACAAGCCATATAAGCCATTGTATAATAGGAATAATGCCCTCCGGATTGTGTGTCATGCTGAAATAACATCACTTGTGGGTTGTCTGGCCGCACTCAGCCTGCGGCCTCATGCCCAATCACCCCAGGTGTGACATTATCCCAGCATGACACACACCTTGTCGGGCATTATTCCTTTATTATAGTATATGGTTAGCCATTGATCTATATAAAAATCAGCCAGCTCAAAATCCTCGTTGGACACATTCTAAATTGTTGTGCACATTCCAAAGTGCTGCTGTGAGCATCTCGAACAGTCATTCTGCACAGTTCAAAGATCATAACATTTTACATTTTTCATTGACCCCACTCCCAGCTGTTTACTAACCACCCAGTGCTAAATGAAGTACCTTTTAATTTGTAAAGGTCTGAAAATGTTGTTTTGATCATAGAACTGAGCAAAAAACTGACAAACATCTAAGGTTTGTACATTGGGGTACTCTTCTATGGCTCCTTTGTATAAAACATACAGTATATAAAATATGGGCAACCACATACAGCTTGGCATGTGTTTCCATCTCAGGGCTGAGATGACAGCATGGATCTCTTGAGCTCTGCTCTCGAGAACCATATGGTGACATCGCAACCCAAGGATGGAAACACAGCCTTGTTGTGTTAGGCTGCCCATACATTATTCTCTATGTTTCCTATCCTGCAGTACTCATTTCAACACAACCCCATTACATGGGTTCTTTAATAGCCTCCTCAGTGGCACAGTATCAGATTCTTTACTGAATTCCACATATGCAGTGCAACACCTTTAAAATCTCCTACATCTATTCACTTAGTAACATTTTCAAGAACAATGCAATGAGGTTTGTTCTGCATGTTCCCATTTATTGAATTTACACTGGGTTACTGAGTCCAAGTTGTTGGTTGTTGTAAATGTTGAACATGTTAGTTTCTTATTATTGTTTCCAGCAGTGTCCCTAGTATTGCTATCATATTGACTGGCATATAGTTCCCTGGTTTTGTCCTGGAGCATGTTTTAAATGTTGGTATAACATGGGCACAGGCATCAGGCACATATTCTGTTCTGTCAGACTGTTTGAAGACTCTTTGGATATAATTGTCAGAGAAATTGATAGTTCCTTGTTCAGCTCCTTCAGGACTTTGGACACATTTAATCAGGACCCAATGCCTTGTTTACATTTACCATCTTTTCCATTTTCTCACATCTTCAGGTGTTACGTATATGTCCTGTAGTGTGCCCTTCTGCTCACTTTTGAATAAAATATTACTGTCTGATATTGCTCCATCTTTTTCAGCTATAAACATTGATGCAAAAGCCACAGTCATGCATTCTGCCATCTGTCTGTCATCTGTAATTATGTCATCTTTTCCTGAGCTTATAATGGACCAACAGATAACACAATGGCCTTTCGAATTTTCTTACTACTTCATCTCTTGCTTCCTAATGGGACTGTTGAATGATACCATACTAATGGGGGTTAACATACATACATGCAAGTATATTTAGAAGGGAAAGAGGATCAGTGATCCACTGAGTTATCCCCATCCATACATTCAGTAGGAATACTGCCACCTTATTTTCTTCAAAGTGCTTGTGTCTGAACATGATGGTTATTACAGTATCAGCTAATACCACATGCCCTGCAGTCAAGTTCAACTCTTCACCACGTATTCTTTAAAGTACTGCTTTCTGAAGTTTACACTAAGTAATTTTCCTTTCAATTATGTTGCATGTCCCCAGGGCTGGCCATAAGGTATGTGGCACACTTAGGCAAAATTGAAAATAGCACTAACGTGAAAAAAAAAAAACATATGACTCATTCCTTTTTTTTTGTTCATTTTTTTAACATCAGTGTATTTTTGGTGGAACCTAGTTCCCCTCTCCTCAAGGCTAGCCCTGCATGTGCCCTTGTCCTTTTATCCTTGTACATTTTGAGTTCCTGCACTTGGTCAGCTTGAGCCTCGTGCCTGGATCTGTCTCAGCTCGACTTCTATGAGCAGTTGAGAGTCAAGGTCACACTGATCCAGTTACAATCAAAACAAACATTACTGTCAGCCTGAGAAGTTAGTGCTGTGGCATAAACTTTCAACTCTTGTCATTTGACTTATGACAGGTACATTGTTAGTATCCTAGAGGAAAGCTTGCATCAGCTATGGCTTGGCTTGTGCTTTGGCTCGTACAGTCAAGCTAGACTCTTGGCTCAGCTCTGACTTGACTCAGGGTCATAAATTCCTGCTCTGACTACCAATAAATGGTGTTACCCTTTTAGACACTTGAAAACTGTAATCCTGCCCCCCTGCCTCATTTCCTTTCTATACAGAACAATCCCAATTCTGCCAGTCAGTCCTTATAGCCTCCGCATTTACAATAGTCCATAATTCATCCATTCCATAGAAAGAAGCTGATCCCTTGACAAAGCTCTTGTGTGATTGAAATGTTGGGTTGGTGGACCAGCTGGCTTGTACAACAGACCATGTTTGTTTTTGCGCTTCATTAAACTCACTTTATTCCAGCTCATCTTTGTGTGGACTGGCTGAATTTTAGACTGTGGTGAGGGCTGAAACTTCTGGATTCTCTTTGAGGCAATGTTTGTTCTCCGACATTGGCTCCCAGATTGGTCTTTGTTCTTGTTAACAGTCCTTATAACTTGTTCTCCAAGCCACCAGCCATCTCGGTTGCACTCCTTTGTACTTTCCCCATTATGTAAATATTCTTGGGGATGGGATTATCTTCCTGCCCTAATTGTGAATGCAGACTACTGTAGTATACCATCATTAAAATGTATGTTTAGTTAGTGGTATTGTCAGTGTGATGACTCCAATATAGAAGTCTAATTTTTTCTGTATGATTTATCTACCCAGGATAACACAGTTGATAAGCAACATTTTGTTTTCAGTGGGGCCATACTTCTTCCCCTTTCTGTAGCTCTGGTGAACTGAAGCACTGATAGGTTAAATAACCTTCTCAAGATCACACAGTGAATATTTTCCAGGGGCTTCCACCCCTATACTTCCAACACTGGGCCTTACCAAACACTTGAAACTTTGTTATGCCTATGTAAACATACAGTACTATGCCCTGCAGGTTGCACACTGCGTCTAACACTATATATATTTGTAACATGTTCACTTGTCATCAGATGTTCTACTATAGCAGGACACCATTGTACATGAGCTCTACTCAGTGGTTTTGATTCTGAAAGAAATTGCATTGAATTTAGTTCCAGCAGGTTTTGAACCTGTGATCTCCCAGTTCCGAAATTGCTACTGCAACCATGAGACCACACCGCTTCTAATTAGAAAGTTGTTAGAAATACACAGTAACAAATATTCATTAAATATTTATTATACTCAGACATAAACCCGCATTTACTGCAGTGATCCTAATTATGGTGTGTCATTATACTTCATCATTGCTTGAGATCATGATAAGCCATCATCATAACAGTCATTTTTATAATATAATGGTTTTTGATGAGTGTCCATTAAAAGGTTAAGTAAAATTATTACTAATCATGATCAAAATAATAGCCTTTGAAGACTGAACAGGATCCAGTCTCTTCTGACTTTAAAATAGTAAATTACTATTTTACTATGTATTGCTCAGTGCTGCATCCTAAACCCATAGGGGCTGTATTCTGTGACCTAAAGCACCCCTTGGTTTCCTACCATTACCATCTAGCAGCACTCACTCTGCTTGTCATTTATCCTGATCAGTGGTTTCAAGATGTAAATACAAAAAAACTATTTTTACAGTGTCTGTTAAGAATTCAGAAAAGTCAGATCCAGAGCAGTAGTTACTGTGAATAGCCAAGAAAGCCATTAAAATTCTAGTTGGCTGAAAAAGCCTGCAGGCGCACATCAGGAGTTCTGTAAAACAAACTCCAAATTAATTATTTTCCTGTCCCAATGAAATATATGCAAATCTGACCCTGATGACCTCCTCTCTAATTTCACCACTGATACAGAGGAATTTTATTAGCACATTCTCTGCAGAAAAGGCTTTGATGTGGCAACACTTAATGAGAGCATTTTTAGTTTCACACTAAGGAAGGTAAACCTATGGGTAGGTAGTGAGAGACCTTTTACTGAACCAACAATCATCATGCAGCTCAAGATATCTTATGCTGCTGAAACTGGGATAAGGAGCTTACTATGCTACCTTTCCTGGTTGTATGCTCCCCAAATGACAGCCCCTTAAATGTTCCTAACTAAACAGTGACTCTACCCTATCAACAAGTGTGATAGGGCATCAGCATAGCTCAGTGTATAGCACCACTGCCTGAGTCAGAAGACCATAGGTCCTAGCCCCACATCTGGATTGGGCTAATACCATAAATACTGACACATGAGTGCAGTAATAGGGGGATGCTATACTGTTGGGGTGTGCAGTCCTTTGGATAGGATGTTAAACCAAGGTCCAGTACAGCTTTCTGGTGGTTGTTCAGGTCAGTGTTAACGATCCCATAACACTTACATAGATACATAGATGTTGACGGCAGATAATGGCCCACCTAGTCTGGCCATTTATGCATGTAACTGTGCTTCTTTAAGCTTTCATAGAACTAGGTTGTCCCCTTCCTCCGACTACCAAGATCCACTTAAGTCTATCCCATGCACTCTTAAATCCCATAATCATTTTAGCTCTCACTGCCTCCTCTGGCAGGGCATTCCATTTGTTCACCATCCTCTCTGTGAAGAAGTACTTCCTCATATTGCATCTGAACCTCTCTCCCTCCAGTTTCACCCCATGTCCCCTAGCCCTGGAACATCTTTTTCTATGAAAAATTGTGTTTTCCTGCACCTTGTTTCTCCTTGTGAGGTACTTATATGTCTCAATCATATCCTCCCCCCATCCTTCTATCTTCCAAGGAGTACATATTTAAGTCTTTCTTTCTGTCCACATTGGTTTTGTGATGTAATCCTTGCACCATCTTGGCTGGCCTCCTCTGAACTGCCTCCACCTTGTCTATGTCCTTAAGTAGGTAAGTTCTCTAGAACTGGACACTTTACTTGAGGTGTGGCCTCAGTAATGTCTTGTATAGTGGAATTATTGCCTCCCTTTACCTGCTGGTGATACCCCCGCCTATGCATCCAAGCATCCTGCTTGTTTTTCCTGCCACCTTGTCACACTGACTCACTATCTTGAGGTCATCAGAGATGATAACCCCAAGGTCCTTTTCCTGCTTGGAGCATTATATGCCCCCCCCTCCAGCTGATATGCTGTTCCTGGATGTGCACTATTTTGCATTTCTTTGTGTTAAATCTCAACTGTCACTCCCTTGACCAGTCCTCAAGCTTCTGTAGATTGCACCTCATTCTATCCCCAACCTCTGGCATATCCACCCTGTTTCAGAGCTTTGTGTCATCAGCGAACAGGCAAATTCTCCCTTCTAGGTCTTCTGTAATGTCACTGCTGAAGATGTTGAAGAAGACTGGACCCAGCACTGATCCCAGTGGCACCCCACTGGTCACCTTTCCCTTTGCAGCATAATGGCCATTTACCACCACCCTCTCTGTCCTGCTATCCAGCCAGTTCCCACCCACCGCACCACCGTCCTACTCACTCCCATGTTCCCCAGCTTGTTTAACAGGCTTTTATGTGGCACAGTGTCAAAGGCCTTGCTGAAGTCCAGGTAGGCCACGTCCACTGCCCCCCCCCGATCTACCTTACTAGTCACCCACCTGAAGAATTCAATGAGGTTAGTCTGGCATGACCTCCCGTAAAGCCATGTTGCCTTAGGTCCTGTATACTGCTGGCAACCAGGTGTTCCACTATTCTTTCCTTCACTAGTGTTTTCATGATCTTCCCCACTACTGAGGTCAAGCTGACTGGTCTGTAGTTTCCGCTTCCTCTGTTCCTGCTTCTGTATAGAGGGACTACCTCAGCTGTTCTCCAGTCTTTGGGTACCTCTCCTGTTTCCAGTGACTGGCTGAACTGGGTTGCCAGAGGTTCAACCACCACCACTCTTAGCTCCCTCAGCACCCTGGGGTATACCCCATTTGGCCCCTTAGCTTTATTGACTCTCATTCCTTCCAGTTCCTTTAGGACCCTTTCCTGTGGAAAAGGACTTGTATCCATTTCCATGTCCTTCCTACCCTTTCTACTCCCTTCTGGCCCAATACCTGCCCCTCCTCGTAAAGACTGAGCAGAAGTATCTGTTCAGCATGTCTGCTTTGTGGTTGCCATCCTCCACGCTATTCCTGTCCTCCACTTTCAGCCTCATTATCCCTCCCTTTCCCTTCCTTTTTTCACTAACGTACCTGTAAAAGGTTTTATCCCCTCTAACCACTGATTTCACAGTGCATTCCTCTATTTGTGCTTTGGCTTCCCTTACTGCCCTCCCTGCCTCCCTTTGTTTCTCCTGGTACTGCTCCCTGTCCTCTACTGCCTGTGTCTTTTTGTACTGTTTAAATGGAATTTTTTGACTTTCACTTTCTCAGCTACCTCCTTGGAATATCATAATGGTCTCCTCTTCATTTTCCCCTTGCTAACCTGTTTTACACATAATTGTGTTGCCTGTGTTTTCACTGATTTGAATACTGCCCACTGTTCCTCCACCCCTTATCTCCTCCCTATTCCAGGCAGTACCTCTTCCAAGCATTTCCCCATTTTTCCCAGATCTATTCTACTAAAGTCAAGGATTCGTGTTTTAGTGTGCCTGGGTTCTGCCACTTCAGTTATGTCAAACCACAGTGACTGGTGGTCACTGTTCCCCAGGTGCACTCCTACTGTGATCCCTGTCACACTGTCTCCACTTGTGAGCACCAGGTCCAGTATTGCCATCTGCCGTGTGGGTTCCATGACCAGTTGTTTATGGAAGGCTCTCTATAGGAAGTCCAGGATAAACCTGCTCTTGGTTGATGCTGCTGCTGGAGGGTCCAGTCCTATGTCTGGAATATTGAAGTCACCAACCAGCACTACCTCCCCCTTGAGTGCCATCCTTAAGATAGCCAGCATTATCTCCCTATCCATCTCCTCCCCCTGGGCTGGTGGTCTGTAAATTATCCCTGTGGGGATGGCTGACCTGGTTCTTCTTTCTTGCTTAATCCACAGTAACCTTCCCCCCATTCCCCATGAATCTCTGTGGCCTTTATGTTATCTTTTACATAATGTGCCACTCCTCCACCCCCTTCCTGCCTGCCCTGTTCCTCCTGAATAAATTGTAGCCTGGTATGGCCATCTCCCAGTCATTGGTATCATTATACCAGGTTTCTGTGATGGCCACAATGTCCAGGTCTGACTGTGCCATGACTGCCTCAAGGTCCTTCATGTTGTTACTGAGGCTCCAAGCATTGGTACACATTGCTCTCCAGGATGTGACTTCCCTCCTCTGTTTTGTTGCCATATGCCTCCTCTCTTCCTTGGCGCTCTTTTTCCCCAGTCCCCCCTGTCTTCTGACCCTTATGCTGAATTCTACCCTCTGTATGTTTATCTACTCCTTGGGTACTCATGTAGAGCATGTGCTCGGGGGAAGGATACTAAGTCCCCTGACCTTCCTGGCTCCCTCCTTGGCCAGTTTAAATGCTTGCTGCTGAAGCATTCAAACATCTCACTTAGGACTATGGTCCCCTTCCCAGATGGACATAGGCCATTATCCTTATACAGGCTCGCATCCTTTCAGGTGGAGCCCCAGTCCCTCAGGAAGCCAGTACCCTTCTTCCCACACCATTCTGTACCATCTGGAGTACTGTGTGCAGTTCTGTAGACCCCACCTCCGCAAAGACATAGACAGAGTGGAGGTTGTCCAGAGGAGGGCAACCAAAATGGTGCAGGGTCTGCACCAGAAGACATACGAAGAAAGACTAAAGGAGCTTAATATGTATACCCTTGAGGAAAGGAGGAGAGAGGAGACATGATAGAAACTTTCAAGTACCTCAAGGGAATCAACAAAGTCCAACAGGTGGCATCTTTCAGAAAAGAGATGTGCAAGAACAAGGGGCACAATTTGAAGACAGGGGGACGGCTCAGAGGTAATGTAAAGTATTTTTTCACAGAGAGGGTTGTGGATGCATGAACAGCCTCCCAGAGGAGGTCATGGTCAAGAACAGTGGGGAATTCAAGAATGCATGGGACAGACATAAGGCAGTCCTAATGGGGGGTAGGAGGAAGTAAGCTGTTGGTTAACTAGGATCTGCAGCTTATCTGTTAGGTAGAAAAATGGGCAGACTAGGTGGGCTAAGCGGTCCTTAACTGCTGTCAAAGTCTATGTTTCTATGTTTCCTTCAACCAGGAGTTGAATTTCTGGATACAGAGTGACCTAGCCTCCTCCCTTGCCTTGGACAGGTAGTACCTCTGAGAATTAGATGGAGCATGTTATCTGCTTTAGGCTCCCCCCAAACTTTCTGAAATCCTCCTGGATTTTGGCTATCTCCACCTTGTCCCCTTGCCAACTGTTTTGTTCCCAGGTGGACAATGACATCTAGTTCCTCCCTACTTACTAGCGCATTTATGATCCTATATATCCACTTCCCATCCCTCCATGCAGTGCTTCCTGGAAGGCACTTGGCCTCCCTCCCCCCACGCTAGGTGCCCCTAACTTCACTCCCTGGATGACTGAGTCCCCCAACAGGAGTACCTTCTGCTTCCTCTTGGGTTCTCTACCCCACTTCCTTTGGGCTTCATCACAGAGGACCCACCCATTCTCCTTGGTCTCAGCTGTGGGTGCCCTTGTGGGGCTTTCCTGCTCCTCCAAGACAGTGTAGGAGTTACTTAGCTGGACCAATTGGGGATGTGCTGCATACCCCCCTCCTGCACTCTCCCTGAGCCCACTGTGGTCTAATCACTCCTCCTCCTGGGCATCCACTGAGGTTCTGGTTGTGAACACAGTGGCCTCTGGGTGGGGGTGAAGGTCCCCTGTGTCCTTTCCAACTCAACTTGGAGACAGGCAACCTCCTCCCTCATCCCAGAGAGGTGCAATGGGGCAGCACCCCATGATCTATAATGTTCTCTTGTACACTGTGGCCTCACACCCACTACATTGCACCACTCCCTTCATCTTCCCTGTCTGCATTAACTAGGCCCCCTACTACCAGTGACAATCTCCTGTACTCGTTATATCCCTTTACTGTGTTAGACCCCCACTTTTTTTTATTATTAAGTTTGATATGATGGTGGTACTTCCTGGTTCCAGATAGGAACTGCTAAAGTGCTAAAGACACACCCGGCCTACAAATGAAGATGAGCTTGGGGTGGGTGGGTTGAGGAGGGAGGGAGGGTGAGTTAATGCAGTGTGGTGCCTCCCTTCAGAAAAGAATCAGTTCAGGAACACCTTTCCCTTCTCCCTCTAGCTTCTCCATTCAGCTCCTTTCAACAGATGTTGCAAGGCTTCAGCCATCCAGCTCTCTTAATACCCACACCAACGACTTCTATATTTTGTCTCATTGGATTGTGTTTCTTTAAACTCTGCTGTTGAGTTTGAAATTTGGTACCTGTTTCCTCTTCTCTGATTGATTTCAACTGTGCTCACGTCAGAGGTAGAGAGAAATCTTCAACAGTCACAGATGGAACGAAAAAACCCTGACAGTGAGTACTGAATTTACCAGAAAAAGCTAAAACCTACACAGAAATTCCCAAAGCAAAGCCTGTAAATTCCAAAGCAAAGCTTGTAATACTACTAAAGAGGTTTAAACACACACACACTCATACAGTAGTGTACAATGAGGCATTCTGTGTGTATTTCAGTGGACTGCAAATCAGCTAAAAAGCACCCCCACTACCACAGTTGCTCAGCTGCCTAAATTAGAATAAGGAACAACAAGTATTTAGATTAAAAGATTCAGTTGTAAAAGAAAGAAAAGTAGAGGAATTTTCCCAGTGACCCGGCCAAAAATTCCTCCATTCACTAAATACCACCAACAGCTTAATCTGTTTCAGTTTCAGTTGATTTACATCTGCCCCCAATTAGTTAATATTGTCTACTCCTTTCCTGGTCAACAAAAACTAAATAAATTATACCTTCTGAGGTTTTAACCCTACCCCTTACAGCCTGTCAGTGGAAGAGTCCTACATCCCTAAATTAATCAAGTGATTCTCTGGTGGTTGTTCTGATGTTCCTTGCTTTGAACAGGAAACAATGATCACTGAGGTGGGGAGGGGACTGGAAACCTCAGCCCTGCACTTCTGGGTCCAGAAACATCATCAGAAATTAATACAGATTAGAAAATGGGCTTTTTATTTCCTGGCATCTGATTGACTGGTACCCTTGGCAGGGGGGTACATTAACTTACAATAGATGCCCAGGAAATAAAAAGTATCAGCACAAGTGCCCCTTCACCCATTTGAGTATATTTGTTCCCACCCTGCTTGCCCATTGGCTCAAAGCACCTCATTCAATTTAAAAAATGCTGCCATTTTATTCCTCACACTTATCAAGAGATGCTGCCTGTACTAAGGCTCCCTAATTCATTGCCACCTGCCACAAAAAACATACACCTACCTCCACTGGGCTCACATGTCACTACATAAAAAAATTACTCCAACTTAAAGTAAAACTTATCCACATATTTTAAAAGGAAGAGAAAGCCATCAGCATGATGAGCTTCCCATAATCGTGCTCATCAGAGTATTTTTTCTAAACTGCAGCATGTACCCCTCCATTTAAGAATTGCACTGTGCTTCCAAAGCACTGGCAACCTCACAGAAACAAATACCAATAGCGTATATATCATGCAGCCCCTCAGTACCCTGATTGAAAATCCAAATTAGAACGTACATACTGAGCAAGGATACGCTGTACCACATTTGTTACAGTTCTCACACAGAAATAAAAAATCTGATTCTAAATAATTCTGTAGCTACCATGTCACTTGCTCAATGCTGCTCTGAAACAGTTAAGTACTTCCATGATCTGATCCTGAGCGTGTTTCATGCCGATTAAAGTTAAAAATGTGCACATCAGTGACTTTTTTTTAACAGAAAATTACTTCTCCCTACTTAGCAATTGCTTTTACTTGTCTTTGAATATATATTTCCTCGACTGCTAGATCATGCAGCTCCATCACCTGTCAGCAGTGACCGGTCTCACTCCAGGTCAAGTAATACATGTGCACATCAGTAGTGTTTTTTTTTTTTCTTTTTTTTTTTTACAGAAACCCACTTCTCCCTACTTAGCAATTACCATTACCTCTACTTTCAAAATGCATTCCTTGATCACTAGATCGTGTTGCTCTGTTACCAGTCAGCAGTGAAGCCAAACTATGGGTGGCTGTCACAAAGCCAATACCACAAAAAATTAAACACATAAATAAAAAAATGATCACAACTGAGCTATGATGGAGGAGAGGGTTTAACCGGAGGAACATGCTGCACATAGTAAAGCTGTATAACAAGTGAGAAACACTGCACTGCCCTCTACAGGTAAACATTTGTACCAGTAATAATAATAATAATAATAATAAAAATGTATTTATTAGGCACCTTATCAAGAACCAAGGTGCCTTACAATTCATACATACACATACTTTAAAAAACAAACATAGAAAATTAAAATAATAATTAAAAAGATCAAACATCAATTAATAAAATCACCTAATTCAATTTCCGAATGCCTGCAGCCACAGATATGTTTTTAAGGATTGTTTAAAGCCAGAGAAACATAAACTAAGGCACACACAAGAGGATCCTCTTGACAAAGCGCAGGTGTGGCTATGTGAAACGTTGGGGGCTTTCTTGCTCATGTTTTTGCTGTGAGGGTATGCTGGATTATAAATAAAGACAACCTGCTTTTTAGTTACTGTGTCTGTCTTGGCGTGAGTGTGTGCCTTAGTTTATGTTTCTCTGCATTGACCTAGTACTCTGTGCACCATATATTGAGTGGAGGCTCTGTTTTTTACATTGTTTAAATTCTTTCACAGTTGTGCACTCATGAAGCCAGCAGGGTAGAGAATTCCAGAGGGTAAGGGCAGCATACTCAAAAGCTCTAGCCCCAGATGTTTTCAAATACACCCTCGGAATCTCTAGCAACCCCTCATCGGCTGAGCGGAGAGATCGTCCAGGGCAGTAAAAGACCAAGAACTCTTTCAGGTAGTCAGGACCCAGTCCATGTAGGGCTTTAAAAGTCAGTAAACTGACTTTAAATATGATCCGCCACTGAATAGGCAGCTAGTGCAGTTCGCGCAGAACATGCGAAATATGACAGGATCGAGGGGACCCCTTCAATAGCCGGGCTACTGCTTTCTGTACTATCTGCAAGTGGCGTATTTTAACCCCAGATAGCCCTAGGTAAAGGGAGTTGCAATAATCCAAGCATGAGGACACAAAGGCATGGATCAGGGTAGGAAGATCCCCAGATGGAACAAAGTGTTTAATTCTAGCAATATTCCTAAGATGGCAAAAGGAAGATTTGACAACAGCCGACACCTGCCAATGCAGGGTCAGCCCCACATCAAAAATTATCCCCAGATTATGCACCCATTCAGAGGCCGGGAGTGGGATGCCATTGAGATAAATTCTCGAAGGTAAACCAGCCACTGACCCCCCCTATCTGGTGGCCCAGATCCACTACCAACACCTTAGTCTTTCCCGAGTTCAACTTCAGCCAACTGACACTCATCCACTCCTGGATTTCCTTCAGACTGTTGTTGAAAACTGAGACAGCTTCAACCTGGTAAGATGTGAAAGACAGGTAGAGCTGGGTATCATCAGCATAGTAGTGAAACCTCTGCCCATACCTGCTTACAATGTCTCCAATGGGAAGCATGTACACAGCGAACAACATGGGGGAGAGCACCGAGCCCTGAGGTACTCCACACGACAGAGAGATGGGGTCTGATGAAAAGATTCCTGACACCACTCTCTGCATTCTATCCATGAGGAATGAAGTAAACCACCCGAGGACAGTCCCTGACAGTCCACAGATGTACCTCAGGCACCCTAGCAGTACCCCATGGTCCATGGTGTCAAATGCTGATGAGAGATCCAGAAGGACTAAGATAGAATGACTCTTCCGGTCTCTCACCACCAGGAGATCATTGAACACCTGAATCAGCACTGTCTCAGTACTATGTCTCTTATGGAAACTGGACTGGAGTGGTTTATAGATGTCATGGATGGTCAAATGGTCCTCCAGCTATGCTGCTACTACTTTCTCGAGCACCTTCCCCACAAAGGGAAGGTTCGAGATAGGTCTGTAGTTAGCGTGGCAGTCTGGGTCCAAGGTAACTTTCTTCAAGAGTGGTGTCACCACCGCTTCCTTCAGAGAGCTAGGAAACTCTCCAGATTCCAAGGAGCACCAGACTATCAGCGCAAGGACTGGACCAATGGCATCAATACAACCCAAAATTAGGGATGTTGGTCCGGAATCCAAACTACAATATGTAGGGCACACAGCCTGGATAATCCGCATGACGTCTGTGAACTCCAGTCAGCTGAAGACACTCCAAGGACACCCAGGTGTAGTGACCGCATACTGATCCAGAGCAACACCCTTAGAGTGTGCCGGCGCAAGTACTGCTCTGATGTCAGCCACCTTATTAGCAAAGAATCGAGCAAGCTCATCGCACTCTAATTGTGAAAAAGCTTTTCGCACCTGCAGACAGGCAGGGTTGCACACTCTGTCGACAGTGCAAAAAAGCTGAGATGGTCAATTCTGAGTGGCTGCAATCTCCCTGGACAGGAACTCTGCCTTCTTATGGGAGATTGCAGACTGATAGGCTTGATAATGCTTTATCAATCTAAGGTGGTCGGCATCTAGAGCAGACCTGCGCCAATGACTCTCTAACCTTCGTCCTAATCTCTGCATCTCCTTCAGAGTCCCATCAAACCAAGGGGATTGAGGACGAAGTGAGAGAGGACGAACTCAGATGGGAGCAATGGAATCCAGAGCCGTCAAGATGGCAGAATTGTAAGCCATCACAAGGGTCTCTGGGTCACTGCTTGCAAACGGAAGGGACGAGAGGTAGAGCACCGTCACTGGGCTATGAGAATCAACATCTCATAAAGGATGGTACTTGACCATCTCCACAGGGGTAGGCCTACTAAGGGGGTATTAAAACTAAACCCCCGGTGTAATGATCAGACCACCCAACTGGTTCCACCCCCAAGTTGGAGGTCTCAATCTCTAGGAGAAAGACCAAGTCAAGGGAGTGTCCATGTTTATGAGTAGCAGTGGTAACTACCTGTGTTAGGCCCAGTGAAGTCATCAACTGGAGGAAGTGCTGACCAAACTGCGAGAGTTCATCATTGACCCAGGCGATGAAGTCACCCAGAACCATCAGTCTGGGCAACTCAAACACCATGTCGATGATGAAGTCTGCCACTTCCTGATGGAATTGTTTCTCATCACCGGGTGGACGGTAGATGAGAAAAATCCAACAACCTACACCTGCTACTATGACACACTCGAATGACTTAGTCTCCTCAACTAGTACACCCTTGAGGTTAAGTTCTGTCTTGAAACAGACAGCAAACCCCCCACCACGATCCAATCTTGGGCAGTGGATCACAGAGTACCCAGCTGGTGTAAGGGCCTCCAGAATGGGGCCGGAGTTTTCATCCAGCCAGGTCTCTGTGATGCATGCCAGGTCCACTGTCTCAACAAGATCTGCAATAATTGCAGTCTTGTTTTTAATAGACCTGGCATTGCATAGCACCGCCTGAGTTGAACAAACCTCCCGAGCCGCCCGGGCCACCAGCCCACCATAATCAGTGGTGCCCTTGGGTATGGAAGCCAGACATGTAGGACCACGTTCTGAGTTCCATTTTGCCCCAGGGTGTCTCCTAGATTTCACCACCCGATACAATGACCCCCCTCATTCCTTTTCCACTGTTCAAAACCCCCCACTCCCTCCATCTCCTGCGCACAATACCAAGCACTCTACAGCGCTCGTAAACTACAGATTCAAGAGGGGGAGTGAAAAAAGGATGGAGGGGGAATATTGCACAACTGTGGAGACCAACATCTGTCCCTGTTTTCATAGCTCAATCCATGTGCTAAGGAATAAGAATGATCCCCTAGGATAAAACATCAAAGAAGGAGAAAAAAAAAATAATTATAAATAATTTTTCCTCAATGAAAGACAACAGTCATCAGTAGAATCAATTAAATCAGAAAAATATGTATAGTCCAGAGAAGCTCCCACTTCCCCTGGACAATGCAACCAATAACTTCCCACTCAGTTCTTCTCTCACCAGAGCTGAGTGGTAATAACAGAATATAAAAATAAACTATAAATGAATCCAAATGAAAAAGAAAAAATTAAAAAGGAGTGTTTCCTGAATGAACCAGGGAGGCTCCCACCTCCCTGGACAATAATAATAACACTTTTTGTAGAGTAGAGGGACTACTTTACTAGCAAAGCAACTTAAAGTTCATTTTTAGTCATTTTTTTTACTATTTTTATTTCTTAAACATTTTTTTTTAAAAACCTTTACAGATAGCCCATTTTCTAAGTGCAATAATACCCACTTGGGTGGACGGTATGGACAATGCCGAACCTTCCAGGGGCTATAAGGCCCTCCGCCTGTGGCATCAGGCCTCATTCCACCCCTGGGTGGTCCAGTATTGCCCAATACCATCCACCCTGTCTGGTATTATTGCTTGCCTTGATGGCCTGAAGAGGAAGGGGCAGGAGAGCCACTTGACATGATGGAAACCTAAGTTCATATTCCAAACTTAGGTTATCACCGCAAAGCCATGAGGAGGTAGAGAAGTGTCCCCTAAGATATTCTTTATCTACAGGGAGGGACTGATACTCTTCTTACCAAATAACTTGCTATTGTTGACCCACGTAGGTCAGGGGATTTACTGCCGGTGGAATGTCTGAGTGGAGGGAGTGACACTGAGGAGCCTTGGTTTCAGGGGTGACACACCTGCTTGTCCTCACAGCTTCACTAGGAGGGCAAGGTAAAACTGGCAGAAAAGAGATCCTGGTGATTAGAGGTGGGCGAAGTCAACAAAATTCACTCTGTCAAACATTTTGCGAATAGTGCTCAATCCGTGGCGTGCAATTCATGAAATATGGCAATTCGTGGAGTGGGGGGTCGACTCTGAAGTGTTGAATTTCCACACAAAACTACTAAAATTAATATCCCTGGTGTCTAGTGGTAGTGCCTCCCTTTTTCCTCCCTGGCACACTGACCTGGTGTCTAGTGGTTCCTCTCACCACAGCCAATTGCCATTAGGAAGGACCACAAATTACAATACATAAATTTTTTTTTTTCATGAAATCCCTTCCCTTGTGTCAGTGCCCCCCCCCCATCACCACCAATTACCGCCATGACAAATCCACCCCGCTGGCTGCTGGCACCCTGCCCTGGTGTCTAGTGGTCCCCCTGCACCCCCACCAATTGCCACCTGGCCAATACCCACATCCACAATACTGTCTTAATTAAAAAAAAAGTTTAATTTAATCCCTGGTGTCTAGTGGATCCCCCATCCCCCCACCCTGTCAGGTAGTGCAGCCACCCCGCTACCCCCAACCCCAACCCCAAGCAGGCCACCGGCACAGAGGGCTCTGCCGGTAGCCAGCTCAGGTTGGGCTTGGGGAGGAGTGGGGGGCACTACCTGACAGGGTGGGGGTCCACTAGACACCAGGGATTAAATTAAACTTTTTTTTAAATTAAGACAGTATTGTGGTATGGATGTGGGTGCCGGCTGGATGGCAATTGGTGGGGGGGACTACTAGATACCAGTGCAGGGTGCCAGTAGCCAGGAAGGGTGGATTTATTGTGGCTGGTGATCAGTGGCGGGGGGGCACTGACACCAGGGAAAGGATTTAATGAAAAAATGTATTAATTTTTTTTAAATTGTGGGTTGTGGTGAGATCGGGTGAGGGGAAGGCCCACTGGACACCAGGAAGGGAAGTCAGTCTGCCAGCTGTGGGGAAGGGGGGTGCAACTTCTCCTGGCTTTGGGGGGTTTTAAGTGCAATTTGCATTTAAAACCCCAAAAAGCAAGGTGAAGTCACACATGGCGGATTCCAAGTAATTTCAGAAAATTAGGCAAAGTGCTCTGCAGATGCAAATTTGGCGATTTCCCCACAAATTCGCCCATGGAGAAAAACTTTACTTCATCTCTCCTGGTGATCGATGAAGTCACTGTCCCCTACACACAAACTTTAAATTGAGTCTTCTATGAACCCATGCATGCACAAAATCCTCCTGCAAATGAATTCAGTCTCACAACACAGTAAAGGAGACTTGGTTGGGATATGTTGCACAGTGTGGCTCTATAAGTTGTCACTCAGTGCAAAGCAATGGACTGCAGGATTGCAGATTGGCAATCAGAATTGTAAGTGACAGAAGAAAGACCACTGGAGGGGGCAGTTAAGGTTGCAAAAATAAAAAGTTTGAAAAAAGAAACAAACACAGATTTTGTTTTAACTGGAGGGACTTTAGTCCAGAAAATCGTAAGCCACTTAAATAAGAACTACCTATATAAGTAAAGCAGCCACCACTGCATAGATTGGGGCTTTAAAGCCCTGATCCCCTCTGCAGGCTCAATGGGGCCCAATGCACAAAGGTGCAGTGTGGTTCCGTGTCACGTAACTTGAGCGCGTAGCCACCCCGCACCCATTGCACCCCCATGTAGAATGAAGAACCGAGGGCTGTGCAGACCCAATGCACCCGATCCCCCATGTCCGTGGACTGCACTGCACCAGGAGCATTCTGATGGCGTGCCAGCACTACATGGTATTCACTAACCCTCGTAGTGTTGGCCACATGGGTGCAGAGGGTGGTGCCAGTTATGCCAGCCGGGACCAGGCGTAACCCGATGGGCGCTTCCATAGCTGCCTCCTGCCAGGCGTGGAGGACCATAGCCACTACCCCCCCATGATACCATGGCCCACTGGGATGTACTGGGGGGTAAGGGCTGCTGAACGGGTGAGTGCCTGGCACCAACCGGCTGTTGTGGAGAGTGCTGTTGGTGCTGGGGGGGTTGATGTTGCCTACCACTGGGGGGTGCAGAGCTGTGGCAGGGAACATGGCCAGGAGTGGGTTGGAGCACAGCAGCAGCGTGGAGGTGCATTCTGCATGACAGGGGTGTTGCCTACTGCAGGAATTCATCTGTGTGCCGAGAGGGCTCTGAGTGCCATGGGCTGGGATGGAGATGGGGCTATGCCACGCAGGTCTGGGTGCCTGCTGTAGGCATGCACTACCCTGGAACCATGCCCCACTATGTGAGGGATCCACTGTGGGTCTCAGGTGGGGCATCCCATTGGATTCCCACCCAGGACCTCAACTCCTCCCCTGGCCACCATGCAGAGTCCTGAGCATCGGGGGGGGTGGAGCCACAGGCAGGTGGCTGGGATTAGTGAATGCCAGTATGGGTGCACAGCTACGCAGGTGGGGTATGTGCAGATTTCATGTCCCTGTGCATGCATCGTGCATAGGGCCCAATGTTAGTAAAAGTGGTAATATAACAAAGCCCTCATAAAAACTGCCATTCATCTTGTGGCAGGTAGGCATTATCAGCCATGCCTTTGCCTAGCCCCCGAGATCACACTCTCTGAGACAACTAACTATGCAGGATCATAACATGTCATTGCCTCTGCTTGTGCAGTGTCTTATGTACTGTATGTGCCTTTAGTATAAGACCACTCTTACAACTTTAACTGTAAGAGTGGTGTCAGTGGTGGTATGTATATATTATGGATGAATCAATAATATATTCATGCCCATTTTCAGGACAACCATGCATAAGACGCTCTTCACAGAATAAGAGTGCATCACATGCAGAGGAAAGGAACACTCTGAAAGGTCAAAAGTGGTCCCTTGATCTATAACATCATCATTGCAGCCACTGTTCTCTGGTAGTCCAGTGCCCTTCCCCACTCACTGATCCATTCAGTATCCTGGTATGTAGTGGAACCTTCCTCCCTCCCTATCCAGATTGCAGTCCCTTGCCTGCTCAAGTGAGGTGGTTGCCATTTTATGATACGCCTACCTGCTGTCTGTAATAGTTCTACAGGCAATGGATGTTACAAAACTATCTGACCTTCTCCACGAGGATTGCCATGCTTTCTGCCTGCTAGCCATTTTAATGGTTAACCCCTGCTCCATTCCCAGTATGACCACAATATCAATAGTGAGTTCATTATGCAGGGAAAGGCTTGTGATAGCCATCTCCTTCTTCTCCACCACCAGCTGTAGAATGTGTACTTCATGGAACTAACATGTTGAGGTGTTTATCTATGCCTTTCCTAGGGAGGGTTCTGGCATGTTTCAGAGTTGTTCCCTGCTTAATCATTTTTTATAATTACTTTCCCTGTGTAGTGTGCTTTTCTTTCGTTAATTATTGTTAAGAGGCTGCTGTACCTCATCAAGCATCAGTATTCTGGGTTGGGGAAACTGGTGGTGTTGGTAGGTTTGCACTCTGGCATTCAGGTGAATGCACCTTTGCTAGCCCACCGCATCCCTTTCTCTTACAGTTCTTTCCCCAATATTTTCTACACAATGACCAATGAGAGATGATGACACTATAATACTGTAGTTGATGATGGACACTAACTATGATGACTCCCAACAGATGTCAATGATTTTTAGATGACCACATGATGTGCATAGACGCTGCATGAGTTGCAAGGTGAGAGAAAATCAAATGAGACAAGGGACTGCGACACCACTTGGCCACACCCCACTGACAGACCCTCACACCACCCACTGAGAGACACTGCATAGCCTAGTGTCTCACACAGCAGTCCACTTCACTTAGTCTTCACTCACTGACTGGTTGGCTGGTTTACACACGGCCCAAATTTAAAAAAAAAATAGATTTCTGTGCCCTGCACCACCAGTAGTCAATAAAATAAAAAATATTTGTTAAATAAAACCTTCAAAAGTCCATTCTGCCCCTTTACCTGCTAAAGTGGCTACCCTGCAGCATGGCTGCAGCAAGCACACAATGAACTCTCCTGTCCTCTGCAGCAGTGTTCAAATTTATTGGACTGCCAGCCTAAAACTATGATTAATTGCTATTAACTACTGTCACTAGCTAGAATGATAACACATGATTCTCTGATAGATTATTATTATTTTTTTCTCAAAACACAAATCACTCTTTTGGAAAAAAAGCATGAAGAACTCTCAGGAGCTACATCTTTCACCACTGATAGAGGACTGGAAATGGCACTGAGGAATAAACAGCAGGGGAAGTTCCCAATCTTCATTATTGGCTGCTGCAGGTCTTATGGTTTGCATTAGCTTTGTGAGAAATCCTTAAAACAAACTTTGATCAAAACCGATACAGCTCTGCAGAGCTTTAAAGAGCCCCTGACACCGTTAGAAAAACTTTGAAAAATGTGAGATTTAGACAGTTCAGTTTATATTTCATGTATTTTCTATAATTATTTACCTTTTTTCTTTATTACTGAGGACAGCTGTATGAAAGAGGCGTACTGTCCCTTAGACTTTATCTGCTCTTTCTGCTATCCTACATATGATATCATAATCTGGGTTGCACCTGGAAACAAGCTTCTGGTCATGGTGCTTTTCCCAGTTACCAACTTTCAATAAGTAAATAATCCCCCGTTTATGGCATCGTATTAATTATCCCCACAGCAACAGACTGTGATGTCATAAACAGAACTGTGATGTCATATGTAGGCTAGCAGCCAGAAAAGATAGGGCAGTGATCCTGTTTACATGCAAATGTCCTCAGTAATAAAGAAGAATGAGAAATACAGAAACAATATTAAAATATAAGCTCACTTGTGCTAAACATTATATTTTCTCAAAGTTGTTACAATGGTGTCAGGGGCTCTTTAAGGTGATTTTAGGAGCTCCTGCCATTAGGAGTGCTGCTGGAGTAGCATTTTTTTTAACAGGTTTTTCACTCACTATAATGGTGATAATGTGATGTTGGGGAAGTTGTCCCCAGGAATAATGGTACTGTGTGCAGACAATAAGGACCCTAGACTTGGTCCTTGACTACTAGAGCACCCCACAAGTGCCAATATTTCAGAGGACAACCTCCCCAATATCACAGTATTGTTTTATTCTAAGGCCACACAGCCTCAGACTATGATGAAACTAGCAAAATCTGATGAGCTGCAAAATATTATAATAAAGCAGCTCCAGACCAGGCAGGGGGCTGTCGCTATGCCTTGCTGGTTGCATTCAGCTTGGAGGGTCATTACAGTTTGGTTGGCTAGACAACATCTATGCTTCTGTTTCCCAGTTTGTGGATACTTTTGCAGATTCTGGACAGCAATGCATTACTCCATTTGCTACAACTGTACTGCACTGACAAAGCTGAAAACTTCATCCAGTGTGCAATGCACTGTGGTCGTTAGCAGCAATTTCTCTCAGCGCTTCAGCATATCATGTCTACCACAAAGGATTCTTTTTAGCCTAATCACCAGAACCCAGCTACAAAAACCTAGGCCACTTTTGGCCTACAGAAATGGGTAAATTATATCAGTAAGGCAAATGGTGGCTAGATCAGACACAGCAGATGCACACGTTTGCAGATTAAAAAAATCAGCATTGCTTCGTCGGTATAATGCAATAAAAAAAAAAAAAAACTTTGAAATCCATATTCACTGGTGCATATACAGCAGATAAATGAAAAGAACACCACTGTCTTCAATTTTCATCAACTAGTTTCCTTACAATAAATAAAAGTTATCACATTTTTATTGGGACTGTGATTCTGTCTGCTAACTTTACCATTCTCCTTTTGATGAACTGCTGTAAAATAAGGTTTATATAGTGAATCGAAATGTCAACCTAAACGTTCACCCCTTGAAGAAGCCTACACATCACATAAGAAATCCTGCTTCCACCTCTGGCTGGGCTACAAAAGTATCCATTATTTACCCCCAACTTCTTGAAGATGCATTCATTCCGTTCTCCAGAAAATGCAAAGTAAACATGGAAGTGCTTGTACCTGAGGGCTGTTTTGCAAAGCCTCTTCCAGGAGGAGTTTGTCAATGGCAGGCATCTTGATTTGCAGTCCCTTCATTAATAATTCAGTCCTTTATTGGCTTTATGTTTGAGTCTGAGCTGAGCCATGTGACACGTATGGTTTTGGCGCCGCTGCAGTGCATTGCTCAATCCAGTCAGCACCACTCAGCAGAAAACAGCTGCTGCTCCCAACAAGCCAACCCTGTCCATCCAGCCACAGTCAGTGCTTTTGAAAATATGTTGCAGTGAACGCAGTCTTGCCAGATGTGCGAGGTAAAATTAGATGTGCAGAAGCAGAGCACGCATACTCCCATTTTCAGTTCTGATGGCCACCTTTACCAATATGGCAGTGATGACAGATCTGAGCATGTGCAATACCCATGCCTGAGCAGTTCTACTCATGCAGCCATGTTGGTAAAGGCAGCCATCAATTCTGAAGCTGCGGAAGAAAAAGTAGTGCCCCGAGAAGGGGGGTGTTTAAGCTGCCAATTGAGGGGAAGGGCTGCATAAACATAGCAAGTAGAATTGTGCCTAAGCACTGTGGAAGCACATTGAACAGTGGTCTGGTCATGTGCTTCCACAGTGCTTTTACAAAATTAATGTGATGGCAATACATCTGCAGAGCTCCACCCATGCATCTGTAAAAAAAGCCATGTCATGATGTCACAGTGCCAACATGCCAAAGTGAAGCTGAATCCCTTCTTACCAGCTTTGCCAGTGTCAAAAGTGCCAGTTCTTGTTTCTTCCACTAATCTTTAGTTCAGCAGCAGCTTACCCTTGGGGGGGGGGGTTGCACTAGACACCAGGGGTGTGAGCTGGGCTGGGGTGTGGAAAGTGTACCCTTGACCACCTCAGATGACTTGAGAGAGATCATAAACTTAGACATCTGGTCTGCCATGAAGCAGGCCTAGAAGTGTGAGCTGGGCAGGTGGGTATGACTACAGCAGTAGCACATTTGCCACAGAGGAGTGTGCATGGTACAGTGCATATCACCTGGTGCTAAGTCATACACATTCCTCTGTTGTGGTTACAGCTCACATATTTACAGTTGCAAGACCAACTGCCAACTACAAACATCTGACAATCATCATTTGCTTGACTGAGTCACTAGAGTGATTCCACACCCCTTAATTAAGTTTACCCTTGACATATGGCAATTTTTCATGGTGGGGTAACAGGAAGCCTTTTGCACTTTTATTTTGTCATCACAATCCATGTGGAAAAAAATGTTTTGTTAATATTTAAAAAAAAATCTCAATATATCAGAATATATTTCCAATCTATTTCAGATATTGTACATTTTCCCAGATATATTCTAGGTATTTTCTGAATTCCATGAGTAGTATCATATACATATACATATGCATCAACAGCTTACTCTGCTTCAATTTCAGTTATTTTGTAGCTGTATAGCCCCCGACGAGGCTGAAAACAGGCATTGTCTAGCCTTACTTTATGGTGCAACAAAAACTAAATATATAAAATAAATGTATTTATTTATTTAAAAGTTTCACCAGGAAGGCACTCTGAGCAGTGGTGCTCATTTTCAGGTGTGTCCTGGGGAAGAGGATTGGGGAGACAGATAACACAAACAGTTTTTGTACAGCAGCGGTACAGTTGAAGTGCAATGGTGCTTGAATATATATATATATATATATATATATATATATATATACACACACACACACACACACACACATATATATATATATATATATATATATATATATATATATATAATAACATAACATATATATAATAACATGGAGAAAGAAGTGGAAGGGACAGGATCAGTTGTGTTCCAGGACAGTAGCTGCTGCTGTTGTTTTCACAGGGTTCTTGTGGATTTACCTGGTAGGTTAGTTCTTTCTTTCTTACTTCTAAGGGGCTAGCAGGGTATTGTTTTGGGTGCTGCTGGATGTTTGTAAACTGATTTGGTGGCTGTAAAGTGGGGCTCATTTTGTGGATGTTTCACTGTGTAACAGGCTGCGCTGGTAAAGCCTATTTCTTCTGATTTAAAACCTATTTGGTGGGATTTGCTTGGGCCTGGTTCTTGGCTGCTGGGCTTGAGGGGAGACACAGGGCTGATACACTCTCTCAAGTCAGGTGTCTGCCCAATACCCGCCCTCCCACCAGAATTTCCAAGCGAATTTATAGGGGAACACCTGCCCTGCAATTGGAGGAAAAGGCTGCAGGTGCAGCTCATGTAGTTCTAGCCACTGGGGGTAGGATTTAAAGGCTGGGAGAGAGGAGCTTTGGGAGTTGTTCATTTCCCTTATAAGTTTAATGTGTTGTACTGCACCTAGTAACAGGGTTACTGGTGTACAGTGGGACGGTCTCTAAGATTAGTGGGTGACCTGATTAGGCAGTAGGGGTATGTTGGACTAGGGGGGAACCTGGTGGCTCACCCAAGGAAACCTATTTGGAAGGGGATGGAACCACACATCATTAGGGCCTGCATCTTTGGGAGGGTGGTGGGGTGCACAGGGTGTGGAGCAGCCATGATACTGGACTGGGCTTGGAAGTTCGGTGGTTGCCCAGTGTGCTACCAGTTAGCACAGCTTAGGGAGGAGGTTGCGGGGATTAGGAGAAAGCTGGGGGAAGGGGGGTGGTATGGTTGGGGAAGGGCTGGAATCTCCCACAGGGTTGCACCAGCCACCAGGGGTGGGGGCATAGGGAAAGGAGTGCAGGAGAATACTCAGGGATCACATAGGAACCTGGCAGAGGGGTCCAAAAGGACACTACCAAGGAAGCAGGCAGGTAACTGGGGCCCTCACAAAGGGGGACGGAGGGACAACATTCTCAGGAAGTAGGCAGATGGCCAGGGCTGGACAGAGAAAGCAAGGCGGGAGGTGGATCAGACCTTACACTCAGTAACTGCTTCAATTCTCTTCTTCTGCTCAAGGATGAGGGGTGATGTAGCCACGACAGGGTAGTTAGAGATGGAAAGGAGGGAGGCAGGAGGCAGGGCAAGATAGCAGGAAGAACAGGGGGACCTGGAATGCAGGAGAAATGGGGGAGCAGTGAATCAGAGCAGGAGGGGCAGGGGGAAGAGGGAGGAAAGCGCAAGGAGAAGGACCATTTGGGAGGAAAGGTAAAGGAGAAGGACCAGAAGTACAAGGAGGATTTAGTAAAGGGAGCTGAGGGTTTAGGCCAGGGGAGCACGACTAGCAAGGAGGAACTAAATGGAGACAGGAAGGAAGGGAGGATGAGCCAGGCTAGTTTAGCAGATGGGGGAGAAGGACCAGTTGCGAGCAGTGAGGGGGGAATTAGCAAGGAACAGAAGGCTACTCAGGAGAAGGAGAGGCATAGGATTGGAGGGGAGGGGGTGGCCATGGTAAATAAGGAGGGGGTGTCATGTGGCACCCAGAAAGGGGGAGGAACACGGAGCCAGCCGGGTAGAGGGGCCTGTAGAAAGGATGAGGGACATGGAAGGGGGGATGGAGGAAAAGGAGTGGTCAGAGTGCTCCTGCTAGGGGATTCTATGATCAGGGGTATCAAATGGGATAGGGAGGAAGAAGCCTGGCCAGTTAGAACAAGATGCTTCCCTGGACTAATGGTGCACAGGGCTAAGCACGAGGTATATCAGCTGGCAAAGGATTGTGGGGGTTCCCCAGACATACTGGTCCACCTGGGTACAAATGACATTGAGGGAAATAGCGAGCTAGAGATACAGGCAAGATTCAGGGAGCTCGCCAGGGTCTGTCATGACATAGGATGCACAGTTTCCTTCTCAGAAATCCCCAGTGCCAAGGGCTAGTGGGGAACACAAAAGAAATTAGGAGATAAACCAGTGGCTCAGGGAGTGGTGTGAGGCCAGAGGGTGTGGGTTGATGGGGATTGGGGAGACCTGGGAGGATAAGGAACTGTATGCTAGAGATAGACTACATCTCAATTTGGAGGAGGAATCCTTAAGTTGAAAATAGAGGGGTTCATTGGTGAAAAGTGGGGTTTAAACTTGAAGGGGTGGGATGGGAGAAAAGGCTGTCAAGGGGTGCCGATAAAGGAGGGACTCTGTCTCCACCCCTGGGGACCAGGAGGATTGCAGGAAAGGCCAACTGGCAAGTGCAGACCAGGGAAAACAAGAATCCCATGGGAACACGAGCAGGGGAAATGGAACTATAGGGAAAAGGGTGGAAGGTAGTCCTGCTAAATGCCAGGAGCTTGGGCAATAAAATGCCTGAGCTCCAGGCGATGTCTAACTGAGGGAGCAGTGGATGTGGCAGCGGTCACTGAGACTTGGGCCACTGCAAGACATGACTGGGACCTGAACCTGGAGGGATACACTATGTTCAGGAAGGACAGGGGGGAGGGAAGGGGAGGAGGGGTAGCAATGATAGTCAAAAACTGTATTGGCATAGGGGGGAGTAGAGGAAGCAGAGGGAACCACGGAGGCGATTTGGGTCACCTTGATAACAAGGGGGGGCAAGAGAGTAAAAATAGGAGTGGTGTATAGACCCCCTGCCCTGGCGGAGGAGCTGGAGGACAGTCTGGTGGCAGATGTTAGGAGACACTGCAGACTGGGCAGAGGAACGGTGGTGGTGTTGGGGGACTTAAACATGCCAGGAACAGACTGGGAGACTATGACATCCTCTGTGACCAGGGAACAGAGGTTGTTGGATGTCTTTCAAGACGCGTTCCTAACTCAGCAGGTGAGGGAACCGACCAGGGAGGCTCGGGTACTGGATGTGGTCCTGGCAGACAGTGAACAGATTGGGGGCCTGGAGGTAAGGGACCCATTGGCGGGGAGTGACCATGCCACGGTCTGGTTCTGCCTGGACCTAGGAGGGGTAGAAGGCTGCACAAAGACGGAAGTAACCGACTTCAGGGGGGCGGATTTTAAGGAAATGGGAAGGATCCTTAAGGAGCATTTGGATGGGACTGGGTCAGACATGGACGCTGGTAGTAGGTGGGAAATCATCAGGAGAGGGGTGCAGGATGCTACCAGCACCTGTGCAAGAGTAAGACGAAAATGCGGTAGGGCCCAAAAACCCTGCTGGTGGACCAGGGAGGTCCAGGAGGTGGGTGCAGGAAAGAAAGCAGCCTATAAGCAATTCAAGTTCTCAAGGAGGAAAGGATCGAGGGAGTACAGAGCTGATGGCTAGAAGGGCCACTAGAGTGGTGAGGGGGCTAAGGCAAGGAAGGAGCAGAACCTGGCCAGGGAAATTAGGAGAGGGAACAAGGGTTCTTTAGATACATTGGGAAAAACGAAGGGTGAAGGGGCAGATTAGCAGGATTAAATCAGGGGAGAGATGGGCACAAGACCTGGGGAGCAGGCTGAGGTACTAAATGAGTACTTCACCTCAGTTTTCACCAGGGAAAATGGGGGTGCTGCATCATACATGGGAGGAGACAGAGGTACTGAGGAGGGGGGGACCCTTACCGATCGGCAGGTCTGGGGAGAGGGGGAGGCATCACTGGCAGGTGGGGGGAGGGCTAAGCAGGGAGAAGGGGTACCGGAAGTGGAAATCACAGCAGAGAGAGTGAGGGAAGCCCTCAGCTCCCTTAAGACGGAGAAAGCACCGGGGCCGGATAAATTACATCCCAGAGTGCTGAAGGAACTTGCAGATGTCCTGGCAAAACCCCTGGCAGAGCTTTTCACCATCTCTCTGAGGACAGGGTGGGTGCCCCAAGACTGGAAGGTGGTGCATATAGTGCCTATCCACAAGGGGGGATCAAGGGAGGTGGCAGGGAACTACAGGCCTGTCAGCCTGACCTCGGTGGTGGGCAAGGTGATGGAGGGCATTGTCAAGGAGAGGCTGGGGGGACCTGAATAAGTCAGGGTGCCTTGACGATAGACAGCATGGATTCATCCCAGGGAAATCGTGTCAGACAAACCTGGTGGAGTTCTATGACTGGGTGACAAGTGCCTTGGACCTGGGTAGACCAGTGGATGTCCTCTTTCTAGACTTCAGCAAGGCATTTGACTCTGTTCCTCCACGTGGGCCTGTTGGATAAGCTGGGAGAAATGGGGTGGGAACCAGATGATCAGATGGATAGAGCAGTTGGCTCCAGGACCCGGACAGAGGGTCGTGGTTGAGTGGGATAGTCTCATCCCCAAGGAGGGTCATTAGTGGGGTCCCACAGGGATCAGTCCTTGGGCCCCTTCTGTTCAACGCCTACGTATCTGACATAAGGACAGGAATCAGGAGTGAGATGAGTCTCTTTGCAGATGACTCGAAACTGGGGGCGGTGGTGGATGGGGAGGAGGGGAGGGTGGCCCTACAGGGGGACCTGGAGGCTCTGGAAAGATGGTCTAGAAAGTGGAAGCTGAGGTTCAATGCAGGGAAATGCAAGGTACTCCACCTGGGGGCCAGAAACCCAGGCCAAGTGTACACCCTTGGGGGGAATGCTACAAGTCTCGATGGCTGAGAGGGACCTGGGGGTGGTGGTGGATGTCAAGATGAACAACTCTGAGACTTGTAGGAGGGCAGCAGCCAAGGCCAACAGGATGCTGGGATGCATCGCTAGGGGGATCACCTCCAGAAGGAGTGAAATGATACTCCCTCTGTATAACTGCTTGGTGAGGCCGCACCTTGAGTACTGCATGCAGTTTTGGAGGCCACACTTAAAGCGGGACATTAACCTCCTGGAGAGGGTCCAGAGGAGGGCAACCAAAATGATTTGGGGCTTGGGGACAGGACCTATGAGGAGAGGCTTGAAGAGCTAAATATGTACACATTGGAAGAGAGAAGGGACCGGGGGGACATGATAGAGGTCTTTAGGTACATGAAGAGGGTAAATAGGGGAGGAACAGTCAGGGTGCTTCGAAGGAAGGAGAAAGGGGCCACTAGAGGGCATGGGTGGAAGCTGGAGGGGGGAAGATTCAGGGGAGAAAGGAGGAGGTGCTACTTCACTGAGAGGGTGGTGGAGCCATGGAATGCACTGCCTAGGGGGCTGGTGGAGGCAGAGACAGTGGAGGGGTTCAAGAGGGGGTGGGACAGGTACAGGGGAAGGGTTCTGGAAGCAAAATCCAATGCAGCAAGAATATCCGGAACTGGGAAGGGAGAAGCCAGAGAAGGCGAGGGGGACAGCAAGGTCAGCACCCAGGTTGGGGACTGACCAAACGAGCAGACACGAAAGACCGTTAGGCCTATTCTGCTGGCATTTTAGTATGTTAGTATGTTAACATACAATAGTGAGGACAGATACTCATAATCCAAGTTGCACAAGCTGAAGTGCAGAGGAACAGTTCTGGAGCAATACATGGATGACAAGTACAATGGCAACAGAAGATTATGAACTTGACAGGAATTAGTTAGCATTTTGAAACTGAGTGTACATACAGGTACATTTTGGCACTGTCAATTCTTAGGTCAAAACAGAAGTGTAGCTTGCAAAAAAAGGGAGAGGCCAAGATAGGTGGCTGTTAGGCACAGCTGCAGATTGGGAGGATGAAATTCCAGAGCAGGAAGGACAGGGAATGGGGAAGGGATAAATAAATATACTTGTCACATATATTTTAAAAATGATACGCCATCAAAAATGTGACTTATTTTATTTATTTTACTTTTTAATATTTTTAAGGATTCTACAATAAAAAATGTCTTTGTATATGCGAGTATAATTTTTTACTGTACTTTATGTGTACGTGAAATACAGCAATTAAGAAGTGCAGTAAGCTATTAATCCTAACCCATTCTTAATTTTCAAAAGCATGAAATACTTCATTTTTATGTTTGCTTGCACGCATGTGCAAGAAACATAGTGCCATCATCTGAGATTTCAGAGGTGTGTCACCCCGTCTTCCAATTCAGTCAATGTGTTGGCAGGCGCGGCCCCTGTAAGCCAATGCATGCTGGAGCTGTCTATGACAAGCTCCAAAATGCAGTAGCATGCAGTTCAAAGGGGGAGCTATGCTAGAGTGAGCAGCGATAAGATATCGCCTGCTCATGCGCAGCTCCCCCCCCCACACACACACGCCCACGCAGGCGTCATACCCCCACTTGCGCACACACTGCTTATAGCCGACGGGGTGCCCAATCCCGCCGGTTGTGCTGCGCCTCCCCGCCCCCAAAGCCTTCCAAATGCCACACTGGGTAGCCACCCCAGCGTGGCAACTAATGATATAGCCGACGGGGGTGCCCAATCCCTCGCCTCCCACTGTCCTCACCCCCAGTACTGGGTGCCACGCTGGGAGCTCACCCCAGCGTGGCAATCGATGCTTTGGCCGATGGGGGTGCCCAATCCCGCCGGCTCCACGCCCCCCCAACCATCCTTGTGCCATGCTGGGAGCCCACCCCAGCGTGGCAAACGTCCCGAGTCATCATTGTAAACAAAAATAACACCTGTAAAGAAGAAACGGTCCCACGTAGTCTCCCTGGCCCCCCTCCCACAACCTGCACCCACCCACTGCGCACCCTGCCTCCCTACACCCCCCTCACCCCAAACTTACCTCCGGACCTCGGCGCGACGATCTTCGGTGGACCGGGAACACGTCTGCACTCTTCAAAGCCGACCGCGAACTGAGGAAATGCCGGTAAGCTGTATAATGGGCTAGATAGGGGTTTTCAACTTTGTTGCATATCTCAGGCATTTTTTGGAATTTTTGCACCAAATTTTCAACATGGGGTCTTTGGGACCCCTTCTCATGAATGATGTCACTGTCATGGTGTTATTCGGGCCTGAAGGGTGATTTCGCAGTCACTGTGCAGTCACTGCGCGGAATCACCTTTCGGGACTGATTAATGAAATGACACTGCCAGTGTTCATAAGGTGGGCTCTCAAGAAGCCTATTTTGAAATTTGGTGGAAAAATTCCAAAAAATGACTGTTTTACGAGCGTGCATTGCGCAGTTCCTACACACGCTCGTATGTTCGCAAATTTTCAATATTTTCACTCCAGATTTTCAACATTGCCATTTTACCACACCTTCTTATGAGTAGTATAGCTGTCATTTTTCACATCTCACCCAAAACGTGTTTCCACCCATGTAGCGCACAATGGCGCAGTCGGTGTGCTAAATCAATGTAAAGGACAAATTAAGAAAATCACAGTAATACTATTCATGAGCAGAGGTCTTAAAATGGCTATGTTGAAAATTTGGTTAAAATATTCCTAAAAATGACTGTTTTACTAACGTGCATTGCGCAGTTCCTATGCATGCTCATAAGTTTGCAAATTTAATATTTTCACTCCAGATTTTCAACATTGCCATTTTTTTACACTTCCTTATGAACAGTACAGCTGCCATTTTTCATATGCAGCCCAAAATGTGTTTTCGCACATGTAGCACACAATGGTGCTATTGGTGTGCGAAAGCAATGTTTGGGACAGATTAAGAAAATCACAGTTACACTGTTCATGAGCAGAGGTCTTAAAATGGCTATGTTGAAAATTTGTGACAAAAGTCCATAAAATGACTGTGTTACGAGTGAGCATTGCACAGTTTCCACGCACCCTCATAAGTTCATGACTCTGTAATATTTTAAGTCCAGATTTTCACCAGTGGCATTTTTCCACACTGCCTTATTTACAGTACAGCTGTCATTTTTCACAACATGGCCGAAGTGTGTTTTCACACTTTCAACGCAGAGATGCGTGGTCTCTATGGAAATCATTGTTGGGACAGATAAAGAAAATCACAGTGACACTGTTCATGATCGAGGCACCAAAATGCCTGGAGTTGACAAGCTGCTGTAAAAATCCCAACCTAATTATATTACGGTGTGCATTGCACAGTTTCTATATACGCTTATGACTTCACCATTTTTTAAATATTTTACTGCAGATTTGCAACATTGCCATTTTACACCTCCCCAGGAACAGTACAGCTGTCATTTTACATCCTGTTAAGATGTTTTGCACCTGTGGTGCACAAATGCCGTAATCGCTGTGCATAAGCAGCTTTCGCCAAGAAACTGATATTCCCTCTGTTCATGAGGTGGGGTCACATAAAACCATGTTGAACATTTGGAGTGAAAATACCAATGAATGCCTGAGGTATTAGGGTTTCCAACCATAACGCCCAACCCTGTAGAGAATGACAGGCATCAGGGGTGTGACTTGGGATTCTTGCCTGTAATGCTCATGCCATTCCACACCCTGCAGCCAGTGAGAAGCATCGAGGTATGCCTTGGACTCTTCGGCCCCAAAGTTCACCCCATTCTCCTATATCGCACCCATCTCTCTGTATTTCCTAATGGAATGGGGTGCGCATAAGGACCAAAGACCCCAAGGAACACCGTGACACTTGCCAATGTCTGCAGGGTGGGGTGTACTGAAATGGCGTGGCCGTTATGCCTGACAACCCAAAGGCACACCCCAATGCCTGTCACTCTCTGCAGGGTGGTGGTGGGGTTGGCTTCAGTTCAATACTTCACTGCCATTACTATTATGCAGCTCTGTAACTTCTACACTACCACTGCCAATGCCAACAAGCAAACATTCGGCATTGACAAATGCTTGTTATTTATATGAATGTCTGAGTGTTATTCAAGTACAACCTCTTATTCAGAGTTGTGAGCAGCACAGTAAACATTGTAATGAAGTAAACGTTAATCTGTAAGTTATCTTCCTGATTTCTTCAAATTGTGATCAGTCACAGTAATGTTATATTTTGTACTTATACTATTTCAATCAATGTTTCTGTTTTCCTTCATAGCATATTGATGCTAGTTTATCAGTTTTGATTTTAGTGTCAGTCAGAGTGGTTATGCAATTGAGATTCATATAATCAGCTCACAAAGTATGCTCTACTTCAGATGAATAATGCCAAAATGCAACATTTGTTTTTTTCATTTTTTTTTTGTAGCCATACTCTCATTTCAGTTTGTATGGTCTTCTGCAATAATGTCAGCCTTAATGGAGTGTTCATTGTATATAGGAAACTTACCATTTGAGATGAGTGCCAGTGTGTGACATGGTTTGTGTCTGTGGGGGGTGCAAATTTCTTGTTACTGTATTATGATTGTGATTGTCACTGTTGCACAGATTGTGCATACTCAATATTTGAAGCCTGTTATATGTCAATCATCCTGAGATAATTAGCAAAATGAAGATTTATTTTCTAGTGTTCTTATACTACCTTGTGGATTAATTTCAGTGAAATGTAATAAAATTTCAGTTCTGAGCATGCTCAGTAGGGTATCAAACATTTGTCCAAAAGACCCACTGAGCATGCTCAGAACTGAAATAGCAAATCCTTATAACATGAGAACAGATTAATATTTTTTAACCAAATCAATGAAAGTCATCATTGCGGGGCAAGCCCTTTCTACCCTGAAAATTTAAAACCAAAATTCCAAACTGTCCGAGCTGTAGTCAATGAAATAAAAAACAGCAAAAAAACACTATTTTTCCTAAAAATGCACTTCTCAGACATCGGAATCCGCACATGCAACTGGAACAAAACTTCACAAATCAAGAAAGCTTACCTCCCAGACTGTGCAGGAAAAAATGTCTGCAATTCTGTTGAATGGGGGCAAAGCTATTAAGGTGCAAAGTTAGGGGTTTAATATTAAACAGTCTACTCAGCCCTAACTATAATGGCACTACACACCTTTATAATAATGTATGTACTGTAGCGATATATCCTTTATATAAATATCTTAATAGCGTCACCTCCATTCAACAGAATTGCACAAAAATTTGTATGCACAGTTTGGGGAGCAAGGTGTCTTGATATGCCAAGTTTCCTTTCAGTTGGATGTGTGGATTCTAAGATACATATAGTGGGTTTTTAGGATAAATTGAGATGGTTTGTTATTTTTTTTGTGTGTGTGTGATCATCTACAGCTCAGATGGTTTGGAATTTTGGTCTGAAATGTTTAGGGTAGAAATGACTTTTTCCCCCGAACAGTGTTTTTTTTGGTTTGGGGAAAAAATATTAATCTATTTCCAAGATATGGGGATTTTAAATTTTGGTTCTGATCATGATCTGTAGGCTATCAACTGTCTATATAAAAGACTATATTGAGCATGCTCAGAACTGAAATTTAAAATCTTTATAACATAGAAATGGATGAATATTTTTCACCAAACCAATGAAAGGCATCATTCTGAGGCAAACATTTCTACCCTGAAAATTTCAGACAAAAAATCCAAACCACCTCTGCTGTAGGTGATGACAAAAAAAAAAACAAAACAGCAAAAACCCCTATAAAAAGGGTTTAGTAGGGCTTTTAATGTTAAAACTCTAGCTTGGCACATTAATAGCTTTGTACCAGTTCAATGGAATTGCATGAAACTTTACATGTGCAGTCTAGGGGCGGAGAGATCTCTTGATTTGACACGTTTCATGACAGCCGCATATATAAGATGTTTTCCCTTTTTATAAACAATATGATATTCATAGATAATACTTAAAATATGTATTTATTTTCAAAATTAATTTACTATCCCCAGGACCAGATGAAATACACCCTAGGGTGCTGAAAGAGTTAGCAGAGGACTTGGCAGAGTCAATGGCTATTCTCTTCAATAGATCTCTGGAGTTGGGAGTGATGCCATTGGAGTGGAGAATGGCACATGTTATGCCACTCTACAAAAGCAGTCGGATGACCCAGGTAACTATAGACCAGTCAGCCTGACCTTGATAGTATATAAACTCATGGAGACCATACTAAAGGAAAGGCTGGTATGATACATTAAGGAGAATGGTCTACAGGATGAAAGACAGCATGGGTTTGTGGCTGACAGATTGTGTCAAATGCAATTGATCGAGTTCTTCAATTGGATCATGAGGGCAGTGTACAGAGGCCAGGCGGTGGACATCATATATCTGGACATGAGCAAGGCCTTCGATTCTGTACCTCACAAGAGATTGATAATGAAAGTGAGGGACCAAGGGGTGAGAGAGAATATGGTTAGATGGCTTGAAAACTGATTGAGTGGCAGAACCCAGAGAGTAGTAGTTGAGGAGAGTTCTCCAGCACCAAAGAAGTCACCAGCAGGGTCCTGCAGGGATCCGTGTTGGGGCCCGTGCTGTTCAGTGTCTTCATAAGTGACATTGGGGGTGGCCTATTGGTGCAGTAGTTGGATTTCCACTTGTGACACCAGAGACCCAGGTTTTGAAACAGACCTAGGTCATTGGTGGGCCAGCCAGGGGGAGAGGGATGGAGTGTCCTATGGACTGCTCTCCTTCTCTGGGGGGAGGGTGTGGAGAATGTCCACTACTCAAGTGGCCCCTGGGGAGGCCAGGGGTACTACAAGCAGCTGGCGTCTGGACGTCCTAGTGAGTGGGGTGGATGTGGGACTTCACTGCATGACCCTGCCCCCCAGAAAAATAGGGGGAAAATCACTGCAACCAGCATCCTCATGACACCCCCCTTGCCGCTACTTCATTCACTGCCAGGCCAACTCCCCCACCTGAGCAAAGTCTGCCTGCCCTTGGGGGCAAGCCAAGGGGGCAATGGGGAGTAGCGGCTCTTATGGGAGTGGAGGGCAGCGGGGACTGTGACCGGAGCTGAAATCACTGATGCTGGCATGCAGACAAAAAGTACAGTAAATTGAAAAAACACTAACCTCTGTGGGGATACAGGACTTGAGGGAGGATCTTGGAAGACTAGAGAGAGATGGTCAGGAATCTGGCAACTTAGCTTCAATGTCAAAAAGTGCAAAGTGATACACATAGGGACCAAGAACTCTAGGACAGAGTATTACCTAGGAGAGGTTCAGGTAACTGCTTCTGAAGAGGAAAAGAATCTATGGGTGGTGATTACTAGAGACCTAAAACACACCTCTCATTGTAAGAAGGCAGCGGTGAAGGCTAACAGGATGCTGCAATGTATTGCAAGGGGATTCAGTAGTAGGCAAAGTGAAGTCATTTTACCACCGTACAGGTCATTGGTAAGATCACATTTAGAATATGGAGTGAGGCACTGGCATCCGTACCCTAAGAAGGACATCAGCATGCTGGAAGGGATCCGGAGGAGTGCAACCAAGATGATCGAGGGGCGGCAGGATAGGACCTGTGAGGAGAGGCTTGGAGCCATAAAGATGTACTCCCTGGAAGAAAGGTGGCAGAGGGGAGATATTTATTTATTTATTTGCAAAATGTTTCAACAGAAAAGGCAACATGAGCTGAAATAAAAGCTTGTTTCCAGAAACGTCCTGAGGGAGGTGGGGGGTTACAGAAGTTGGGAGAGCTTACAGAATGCTTATATAAAGTAATACAAAATGTACAACTGTTATACACAGTGATGTCTGAATAGCATAGAAAGGTAGTACACACAGAAGGTAGCTCAGATATCACAGTGAAGTGCTAGAGATGAGGATGCATACAAGTAAATTAAGTGCCAATGCAAGCCCAATGGGGCTAATATGTGAAAACGAGAGGGTATAGTGGGTTGAGAAATAGGTGAGAATAGTGTGAGACAGGCGAGGGTATAGAGGAGAGAGCAGCTGCAAAACTGTGCCCTTTCTAGATGCTGAGAACCCAGCAAGGGAGAAAAAAATTAGGCAGAAAGGGAGGAGGAGGTGGGGAAGAGGGAGGAAGAGGAGTGGGTATAGAGGATAGAGCAGTCACAATACTGTGCCCCTTCCAGATGCTGAGAACCCAGCAAGGGAGATGAGAAACAGGCAAAGGGAAGGAGAGGTTGGGGGAGAGGGAGGAGGAGAAGAGGGGAGGGAGCCAGGATTGATTTTCCCCACCAGGATGTTGAGAAACCCTGAAAGGGGGATAGAACCAGGCAGAAAAGATGTAGAGGGAAGGGGGGTAGGGAGGAGGATTGGAGGGTAGGAGGAGGAGTAAGGGGGGGTGATGGTAGACAAGATGAGGAGAGAGGAAAATTATGGAAATTGGGAGGCAGGAGAGGAAGGGGATCGGGGAAAGGGAAGAAGGGGATTCAGAGGGGGAGGACACAGTAGTGAGATCCTGGGACTGTAGGGGAGGAGGGGTGACAAAAAGGGAAAGAAGCTGGATACACTGTTGGCATACTTAGTGGAAGGAACCAGATTAGTAGACTAGGGGAAGGGTCTAGTGAAGTCAGATAGGCAATGTGCTCAAATATCTTGAGATAAAGATATGAAGGGGAGTGGGGTAGGTATAGGGAGGGAAGGGTTGGGATGGGGCTAGAGGCCTAATGGGAAGGGGGATAGTAGTTGTGTAGGTAGGGAGATATGGCAGAGACCTTCAAGCATATGAAGGGAATTGACAGAGTAAAAAGGGAGAGTCTCTTTAAAATGATTTACAACAGCACCATGAGGGGGCACAGCCTAAAATTAATGGGGAAGATTCAGAAGTGATGTATGGAAGCATTTCTATATGGAGAGGGTGATGACCACGAAATGAGCTGCCAGAAGATGTGGTATCAGCAAAGACAGTGGTAGTATTCCAGAGGGCTTGGAACAAACACAAAGAGAACCCTTGGGACCAAGAAAGGGGAGAAGGGGGAGAGGTAAGGACAGCTTGGGAGGGCAGGGTAATTGGCTTAAGTTGTAAGGCCAGAATCCTGAATCATTTGCTGAGCAGATGCGATAGACCATGTGGTCTTATTCCGCTGGGTCTTTTCATATCTGCGTGTTATGTTAATAAGACATTATATTATTTCAGTTACCACTAAACTGTCTATGCAAGTTGTTTCAGCATTTCATTTATGTGAAAGAAATCAAACTAGCCATTTCTTCTGGGAAAGTATACCTGTGAAGCATCAAAATGTTCTCTATACTTGGGGGTCCTGACCTCACACTGTGCAAGTATCTGTTGTTGAAGGTCACGGAGTCTAACTCTGAGAGATGCTTCTGCATAGTGCTAGTATAATGAGGAAAAAGGTAAAACAATGTTCTATCATAAAAGATGTCTTACAAAGCTGGCACAAAAAAAACTGTTTGAAAGTTATGCAATCACAATTGTTGTGCTTACATTCATGTGCATGAACAGAACCTCCTACAGCAAGACAGGATGTACCAGCTGTATCAGAGTAGGGCTCATCGTCATCCTGATGGAGCTCAGATGAGCTGGTGGCACCCAATGGTGCACTTTTTTGGGCCATCAGAGGGAGCAGGACTTCTAAGTCTGGCTCCCTCCATGGCCTACTCTTTAACACCACTGCTGCCTTCATCATCTGCATTGTCATCAGCAAACATTAAATAGAGAAAGATGGATTTTAGTAGCATGTAAGAGTCTGTTGTAATATTATTGACAGTTCACTTATTATTCAAGTATGATGCATACAATATTACATCTTCATGTTAGCTATACCTTCATGTCAGTTAATCAATATTTAGTAAACAGCTGATGTAACAGTGGCAGTTACATATTGTGGCAACATTATAATATGCTATAATCAAATCTTGCTGCAAAATTTTTAAAGAGAATTATTGTTGAAGAGTTGTGTAAGATTCTGTAATAATATCCTAGACAGATCACTTATTTTTCAAGGATGTTTTATACCACATCTACCTATAGAACCCTAGTCCAATAAATAAGCTGCAACATAGCAATATCTTCATGTTAATTAATCAATGCTTAGTAAACAAGTGATCTAACAGTAGAAGTTAGATATTGTGGCAACAGGATAATAGTATGCTATAAGCAGATTGTGCTATGCCATTGTTTAAAGTAAACGACTGTTAGCAGTTCAAAAACATGGTGAAGTGGTACCAGGACTGCTGTTGCTGTTGGTAATGTTGGTTCTGTGGTGACCTTGTGTTCTTCAGGAGAGCTGATGGCAGGGGACAGGGAAAAGGAAGTTTTATTTGTCTGGGGATGAGTTCCCAGGAGACAGTTGTCACACAGACACCACCTAGTTTTTTTTTTAGGTACCACCAAGGCTCAGCCTCAGCCCATCTCAGACCCCATTGTGCCCCTGGACTTACTTCTTGGGCAGAAGATACCCCCTGGATTTCCTATCAGGGTGAGGCCAATGTATCCATCCTGAACCCACATGAGACAGAGGGAGGATTCCAGCAGGGGAGGGTGCCAGTATTGCCACCCTGGCTTACCCCCCAGGGCAGGGTGTGGAGTTGGTCAGCCATGCCGGAGGATGTAATGGGTTAACATCCCAGAGTGCCACGGTGGTGCAACTGGAGCCGGGAGAGCAGATCCTCATAGAGGTGGCAGCTGTGTTTTTTTGGTGTTGCTTCCCTGGGGGCAGGGATGTGAAATGATGTCCTGCATCTTCCCTGCCCCTTAAGTGACGGTGTCAGTATAGTGGTGCCCCCAGCCTCTGCTAGGGGTCCACAGTGTGCCAGACACTCTACCCCTTCCCCCCAGAGAAGGAGAGCAGTCCCTAGGACACTCAATCTCTCTCTCCCCCCAGTCGGCCCCCAACGTCCTGAGTCTGTTCCCGAACCTGGGTCATCAGAGTCACAGACAGGAGACACTACCTAGTTGATAATAGCTGGTAATGTGAGCAGAATGGTCAAGAAGTTTGTGGATATTCTCTATGAAGAAGGTCACAATTCATTGCCTGGAGTGTCATGCTGAGCCCTCCATGTGATGTCCTTGGGTGGGTGGTGGGGTTTACAAGAGAAATAAAAAGGAACCAAAATTGTATAAATTTTACTATAAGGAGTGTAACCTGAAAAGAATAATAGATAACAATCAGAATTAATTTAACAGACTGTGATTGTATATTTGCAGCATACCTTGTTCTTCTATAATGAGGATGTCATCCTCCACAAGGACCTGTTCCTACTCCACCAGCTCCTCCAGGGCTGGTTCCAGATGTGCTTTCTTTTTGAGGGTGGCAGGGAAGCCAGGACGGACTGAAACAAAAAAGAATAAAACAAGAACAATAATAAGGCATGTGTAATATAATGGCACATATTCATTTTTTGCCAAGAAGCAGTGTGATACTTAAGAGTTTGATACTTTTATTAAATAATATTTAACAACTTTGACGATTTACTAGCTACTGTTATATTGTGATTTTCTATGTAGTTATGATATGCTGTTACAATATCCATGATAATTCCTACAGTCACAGTGCTTTGAACAAGAAAGTATACCAAAGTTAATGTAAGTTTTGATCATGTCTGATTAATTTAACAATATAACAATTTAGCATAAGCTGTAGTTACATATATTACTATAGTGACAAAGCTGCCACACAGGTGCTTTCCTCTATCCAGTCAAGCTGGAAGCTTTTTTTTCCAAAGGTTTAACTTAAACAAAAAGTTGCAGCACACTGAGTCAATAGTTTGAGACCACCACCAATTCGCAAGTGTCTCCGCCCCCCCATCCCCCAGTTCACTGAAAGGAAACAGAGTGTCTGAAATGGGCATGGATGCTCATTCAGTATAAGAGATATCAGGCCATTTGCATGATGCCTACATGCCACATATCTGAGGCATGTACAGTACAAGTCACATTAAACTGTTCCACCAATGAGTTGGTTTAGCATTGTTTTTTTTATGGTTGGAAATACACTGGCAACTCATATTGCATTATTTTTCAATGCTTAACCAGCTCAAGTGCAATGTCTGTAAAATGTTTTTGCAGATCTTTTGGAATGCATCTGCAGTCCAGTCACAATGCAATGCAAAACTGCATTTTGGCTCTAAAAAAACTGTTTTTGCAGGGCCTTTTGCTAGATCCAGCTACACTTATGCAACTCAGTCAGAAATGCTAAAGCAACTCATTGGAGGAACAGTTTAATGTGACTTGTACTGTAGGGTCTCACAGCATTCATGATCGATGCACCAGCCAGATGTGCACTGGATTCCCCTGACTTGCCTGCAGCTACATGCCATGTGTGGGCTGAGGTGTGTCAGAGGCGTGCCCACACTCCACATGATTCAAAAAGGTGTGGAATCATGTGGAGTGCTACACACTGTGGTGAGGAGTTACTGCTGGGTGGACTCTGCCATAACAGTGCTACATGCCCAGCCCTTGTGCAGACAGAGCCCCATGACACAGCCCTGTAACTGACCAACAGAAAACAAACAACACAGCATTCACCACTGACTGTCTGTGCCCCATCATTTTACCTTGTCTGGTGGCCTTTCAGGTTACAGATTGGTCTTACATATCTGTATGTGTCAACGACACTACTCCCTTGCTGTAGCAGTACCCTTCTGTTGGCGTTAGCTGGCACCCAGTTCCATGTCATATTGACTTAAGCAAAATAGCAAACGTGAAAACAGTGCTGGCTTTACAGTGACAGGAAAGACAGTGATTGTTATATATTTTCGGGGCTATGCCCCCGCATCCCCATTGTGAGGGGCTTTGCCCCCACACCCCCTTTCTAAAGATACCAACTATGTGGTCTTAGCACCTTGGGAAGGGGGGGAATGCAAATGTTGCCATCTTTCCAGTCGCTGTAAAGCCGGTGCCGTTTTTGCATTTACCTTTTTGCTTTCACCAAATTGATGTGCTACCCTGGCACCCAACACCCCCCCCCATTCACACCCTGACAGTAGCATTACCCTCCCTTGTGTGCTTACCTCAGGCCCCCGTTTTAGGTAAAGCAGTACCAGTAGAACCCCCCCAGCACATGGTAGATGTAGCTGGCAGTCTCCAGTGTCATCACTCACCCTGGCCCCTCCTGAACTGCAGTTTGGGCCAGAGTGCTCAGGAAATGCCTCAGTGCTTCAAAGCACCCAGTGATCCTAGTTTGCCACATGTGAAGTTTGTTCTCCCAGTTCCCATGACTTCTACAAAGTGGGACCTAGGAACACATCATTATGCTGCATCTTCCTGGCCAACAAAAATGCTGCATGTTTCTTCATTACTCTGATCCACAAAACATGCAGTGTCACTGCTCCACCACCCCACAGACTGCACAATGAGGCAGACAGCACAGCACATAACATTCTCTTGTGCTACCATGCACCTGCAGTGTTGTGGTAACATTGAGGCACCAGAGGTACTGGTGGTGCATGCTCCCTGTCCTGCCACTGGAATGTGTCTGGGGACAGGGTAGCAATAATAAGACTGCATGTGGCTTTTTTGGGAGCCAGGAGGAAGTGGCACTATGATGTTGTCCCATGCCCCAATGTGCAGATGTCATGGGAACCTGGGAAACGGACTCCATGTGTGGTTCGCTAGATGTAATCAGTTCTCTGAGGTGGTGGGGAATTTCCTGAGATCTCCGGCCCTGACTACAGTTTGGGGGGGCTAGGGGAGTGAAGACACAGGTGGCTGTCAGCCACACGGGTGAGGTGTTGGGAGGTGCATAACGGTGCTGCTGAACAGATAATGGCCAAGAGTTACGTGCATGAGGGGGTACTGCATCAGCAAGTGGATAGTGTAGTTGACACATGCAGATAGTCGAAACCTGTCTGTGCTGTGACTGGTGACTGGATGAGGAGGCATGATGGGGCAGAGCTGATTGTCAATAACTGCTGTGCTGTTTGTTTTCCATCAGTCATTTACAGTGTTGTAGTGTGGCATCAGCCTTTATAATAGAACCATTGACTCAAGGGCACAAGCAACAGTTGATTGCCTGCCCATGTAAGGGATCCACTCATGGACCCAGGGCAGGCATCTAACTGGGTGTCTGCCTGGGTCCTGCACTCCATCCCCACACAGCCACAAACCAGCAATATGTGGTTATGCACAGGGGGGTGGGGCTGTGGACAGGTGGCCAGTGATAGTAAATACCAGCTGGTGCACACCTGTCTGCAGGTGTGGAGCTGGTCAGGTGGGGTCAATGTCTTTGGTGCATACTTTCCATGCCTTCATGCATAGGCACCATTATATGGACATCAATACTGTGTGTTCATATTAGATTTTCTATTGAAACTAGTGAATCTCTCGAGTTTCACTCTCAAGGTTCATGGTTTCCCTAGATACCTATAGATGCAGACACAGGCTTGCTGTGTAGGGCTGCCCATACATTAGCCTCTATAGTATACACAAATCTTGATTTGCGTTATTACTAATGCAAAAAAGAATGACACAGTTATGTACAAAAGAGCTTTTCCTAACTGTTTATTCTTATGTTGCTTACTTCCAAGGTGTCTGTCTCCCAACTCTGGTTTCCCTGCCTGAACCAGTCCTTATCCAAAACATCACCAGCTTTGAGAAGCTTGTAAAAGTGCTGCTGCAGCAGTTTCCACTTTTGACATCAAGCATCTGGTTCTTTGCTAAAACCTTTTTTCCCAGCAGGAAACTACTTAAATCCTGCCGTGTTTTTGAGAATGGCAGGTTAGTTGCCCTCATCACCATCCCTTCTTTTCTGTATTTTTTGAGGACACAGACCAGGGTGAATGCTTCCTTATCAGTCCAATTTTTAGGCATGATCTGTATAAAGTAAATGAAAAAAAAAACTGGTAAAGAATTAGAGCTAGGAGGAGGTGGCATAGTGAGGGATTGGAGGACAAATCCTATGAGGACAGACTGAGTGAGTTAAATATGTACACCCTGGAGAAGAGGAGGGCTCGGGGGAATATGATTGAGACCTTTAAATACTTGAAGGAGATAAACAAGACAGGTACAGAAGGGGTCTTTAAGTTGAGGAGGGGGAAGGACACGAGAGGACATGGTCTCAGATTGGCAAGAGGAAGATATAGGCGAGAGAGAGAGAGAGAGAGAGAGAGAGATGAGGAGACATTTTTTCCCAGAAAGAGTTGTGGCTAAATGGAATATTCTGCCCAAGGAGGTGGTTTCCTGTAAGATGGTGGGAAGTTTTAAAAGGGGATGGGACAGGGTGAGAGGGCGTAACTGTGAGGGGGGAGGAGGAGACGGTGGGGGCAGCTGCAAGGTATGGGTGCTAGCTGCATATTCATGCAGACTTGATAGACCATGAGGCCTGTTTCTGCTGGCAGATTCGTATGTTCTTGTGAACTGTCTGTATACAGCATTATGAAGTAATTAAATTCACTTCGCAAAGGTTGTGTATGGCTCATTTATTTGTGTTAATTACATTTTGTGTATCTATTTTCTGATAAAGGTAAGTGTGGCTCTGAAATGAGCTGTAGTGGGCATCATCAGGGAACTGCAAATGTGTATGTATTAACACGCATCACAGCACACTTTGGATGTCATGTTGGACATCTCCCAGGAAAATAACACTGCCAATGTCTGAGAAATGCACATCATCTTTTAGAAAGTGGGTATTATTATAACATTTAATTTGAGGATGAGTAATAGTGTGCATACCCAGATTAAAAAAAAACAACAACAGATATTTGAATGTTGACCTTGCTGCCTGATCTTTCAATTCCAGAAGCATACTGCTGGCCTTTCTAGACAATGCATTCTGTTATATCTGAGTACAGAATCTTACAGTTAGGCAGTGTTACATGTATCTAAACCAGATCTGATTTAGCTGATTCAATTAAATCTATACCCCTTCTGTAGCTCAAATCATTACCTCCAACATGGATGAGCAATATGTCTGGCTTGTGGTGACTGTTCAAAAGTCTGTGGTTGTCGTAAGTTGCTCCCACTACATGCCACTCTTTCTAAACCAATCAAAATCACAGATTTAATGTTGTAAATCATTCCCAGAATGACTTCTCCTGGCAAACTGTGTACCCCTTCAGACAAGTGAACTGCCCACAATCCAAACTGTAGTTGTAAAGCTGTCTGCCATGTTGAATCTCTTGTAAGACACTGCAAATAACAGAAATACAAAATACATGTGCCTCTCACAGCAGTCTCTGCCAAGTGTCAGTTTGTTTTTAATTTAACAGTTCTGGGCTGCCAAACATGCAAAACAAAAAAGTTGACCCATTTCTTAGCATTTGATGGGAAAGCATTATTAAGCTGTTTACCAATCAGCTTACAGTTTCAACAGTTAGACTTAAGTAGTACCTTGATTTGACAATCATTTATACAGGTTTACCAGTAGTGAGATGTTATTGGTTACATGGCAAAAAATTGTGGCTTTTTTTTTAAGGAAAATATTTATAAATGATTGAACATTATTTGACTTCAAAGTATTTTATGGTGTCTGGTCACTGCAAGCCCTATACATTCTCCCACTTACATTTCCCCCCTCTCTTTTGGTTGGCATTCTAGGTGGTAAGAATGTCATCTAAGTTTTTACATTTCTTATGACAGTGCAGTGGGATGTGTTATTATTGTGCAGTAATATTAAATATAGATGACATAATTACTTTACTGGCTCTATATTATGTAAGTGTAGCTGTTGCTGTGTCAAAAATAGTCATATGCTGTAAAGTAAATTTGTATTTATTTGTAGTTAATGTGATGGCATTTCTATTGCCTGATTGATGTCTCATCATTTCATTTTTTCATGAGTACGCTTCGATTAATTTAATTCCTGAAGGCCAGTAAATATTTTGAAACATTTCTCACATTTTTAAAGAATTCTTCTTTCATGACTCAATGTTCTTCTTTTGTGAGCCACTTGGTACTTGAACGTCAACTACAAACAGAACAGACATTGTGGTTAAAGTCTCATGATCAGATTGAAGATCTTGCTGCACACAAGCCATCTTCAACCAACATTCTGAAAAACAATTTGACTGACACACATCACCCACAGTGACACTATGCCATGGAGAACATTTGTTTCTTTGAAGTCACCCAATGGTATGACTGTAAACCTGGAGTCAAGCCTAGCCCAGAAAAGGATATCTACCAAGTTACAGGTGTGCAAGGAAGTCTGATCAGAAGATGCAAGCCTTGGTTGATTGATCACTGCAAATTGACTCTGAAATCTCCTGAGAAAAGATTACATTACTATTTTGTTCTGCTTTTCTTATTCAAACCATGGAGACATGAAGGCTCATTGAAAGGTGAGTCTGGCACTTATTGGGAGCAATTCAATTTGAGCTATCAGACCTTCAAAACTGACAGTTCAGATGAATACATAAAAGTATTAGAATTAGAGAAGAAAAAACAGTTATAAAAAGCTAGAGGACAACAGAAAGGAGACGCTGCAGTGAATTCTCAGGACAACTGTGACCCAAAGGGAGATCGTGCACTGGAAACTCCTCTTCCCATGAATGATCCCACTGTACTGATGTCAAAGGTTGAGACAGCCATGGAGCAGGCATGCCAATCTGATGCTGACATTTCTGTCATTAAGCAGCAGTTAAATTAATAGCAGCAAGTTCAATCAATCAATCACAGTTTATTTGTAAAATTGTATTTATTTATTTATTGAAATTTTGGATAACATCTTTGAGAACAAGCTCATTTCATAGGTTCCACATCAAATGAACAATACATATTGGAAAAGTATGAGACAGAGAATAAACAAAGTAAGGAATTATACAAAACATTACAACAGTATATAACTAGAGATGTTCCAATACATGTGGCATTGTAAAATGTATGCCAAGGTGTGTATTTGATTAAAACCTGGAATTAAAAGGGTCATATTAGAGGGGGTGGGGTCTTATGAAATGACCATTTACAGGAAAATGAGAACAGACTCAGCCTAATATCTAATAATCTACAAGGTGAGGATGGCATCAGTAGGCCTCATCAGATGTGAGAAGGTATGGGACAAAGCATTTTAAAATGAGCAAGGGAGCTCAAGAGATATAACATGGGGAAGGGGGGATGGGGGAAAGCCATAGAGGGGGTGAGGGGAAAGAGTGGAAGGGACCAAGAGGAAATGTGAATGGAGAATGATTAGCAACTTAGAACAGTTATCTACATGCTGAGAACAGTTATGCATAAGGTTAGGATAGCATAAGGTTAGAATAAGTGCTGGTCACAAGAAGGAAGGTTATTGGAAACAGTCACAACTGGCATCAGCAACTAGCTGTTGCTTAAGTTTAACCTCAAAGGAGCCCAAGGTGGATGCTGAAGTGATGTCATGGTGCAGCAAGTTCATCCATAGCAGGGCACGGTAGGCAAAGGACCTTTGTCCCAGAGAAGTGCAACAGGAAAGTATTAAAAATCTGGCTAGTAGAGCTTCTGGTGCAATGACGGTTGATAGTTGGGGTAATAAGCTTTTGCACTCCTGAGGGCATTTTGCCTCAGCTTATTTTTTTGGACAGTAAACATGTTTGGTACATGAGTCTACCTTTGCACTGGAGCCAGTTAGCATGAGCGTACATGTCACAGGTATGGGACAGATGGGCTGAGCTGGTAAGGAGCTGGCTTGCTTTGTTGAGTGCAACTATGATGCGGTGAAGAGTTGTATCAGTAGCTGATCCATTGATTGGTAAGCTGTAATCAATAAGCGAGACAAGGGAGCTTTGAATGGCCAGATTAAGAGCCTCGGGGGTCAAACATTGCTTATGCCTATAAAGTAGCCCAATGTGGGTGTTAACAGCCTTAGCAATGTTGTCAATGTGACAGGCATAGGTCATCATACTGTCAGTAGTAATCCCCAGATATTTAAAGAGCTGAACTAGCTCCAGGGGAGAGCCCTCTTCATTGGTGATAGAAAGAGGGTAAGTTCTGTGCCTATTTTGGGAGCTGGAGAACAGCATCATTTTAGTATTGTTGTAATTCATAACTAACTTGTGCTCATGGAACCATCTTTCTATGACTACAAAATTACTCTGTAGCCTTGATTCAAGAACCTTAAGGTCTGGATCACTGGTAAACAGGACAGTATCATCAGCATATAAAAGGATGTGACCTTGACAGGAGTAAGGAAAGTTGTTGAGGAAAATGCTATATAAAAGAGGGCTCAAGATGGACCCTTGAGGAACTCCAGATAGGACAGGTCTGCTATCTGAGAGGTTGTTACCAATCTTCACCTGCTGAGTACGGTTGTGCAGGTAACTTTCAAACCAGGCCACGCTGTCACAAGCAAGGCCAATGGTGATAAGCTGTTTGACCAGGAGGGCATGATTCGCTGTGTCAAAAGCTTTGGTTAAATCAATGAAAGCAGCACTGACCAGGTGTCCTTGATCTAAGGAGTGTTGAATAAAGCCTGTGAACTCCAGAAGGGCAGTAGGGGTACTATGACCATTTCTGAACCTGTTTTGTTGCGGGCATTGTAGCTGATATTTTTCTAAGTATTCAACCAGTTGGTCAGCCACTATATGCTCAAGAGCTTTCGAGACTGTGGGCAGGATAGAGATAGGCCTGTAGTTCCGAGTAATTGTGCGATCCCCCAAACTTATGAACTGGTGTCACAGTGGCAGATTTCCATTTCTGAGGGAATTGAGAGTAACTAAGTGACATGTTAATAATATGTGTTAGAGGCGACAGAATTCCATCCAGCGTAAGAACTACAAACTTAAGATCCAGGGTGTCACCACTAAATCTTGATTTCCCTAATACCTTGAGTAGGTAATTCCTGGCTTCATGGGCTGAGAGGTTTTTGAAGTAGAAAGGAGGATGAGAAGGGTGCTGAGTCTCTTTCCCAGAGTAGTCACTTGTGAGGGGGTGAGAGAAGTAGCCAGTTGGCAGGACACCACTCAGGTCCATGAAGGCATTATTAAAAGTGTTAGCAATAAGTTTGGGGTCGAGTGAGGGTACAACATCAATGTTAAGTATGGTAGGGGAAGATCTGAGGTCTCTCCCAGTGATCTCTTTAAGGTTAGTCCAAAATTTTCTGCCATCATTCCAGGTCCAAGAGAGCACTTCCTTGTAATATTGATTTTTAGCTGCACAAATAGCCCTCATGCCGTTGTTTCTTGCTGCTTTGTACCTCTGAATGTCAGCCTGGTTACACAGGGACCTAGATCTATGCCATAGATGGTCCCTGGCATTCAGAAGCTCAAGGAAGTCAGGAGAAAACCAGAAATTACAGCGGCCTTTGATTTTACACTTTTTATGGGGTGGTGTGCCTATCATATATAGTGCTGAACTGAAGAGTGAATTGGTCAAGGGCAATGTCAACATTGTTAGTTGTGTAAACCATTGACCAGTCCTGATTATGCAGGTCAGCTTTTAGTGATTCAAGATGCCCACGGATGACTACCCTGGTGGTAATTGTTCTATAGGGTGGTTTAGAGAATTTGTTCATCCAATGAAACAAGACTTGGAAGTAGTCACTGAAGGCATCTGGGAGTATGGTTGTGTCCGATATATGATCAGGGTGGTTAGAGAGAACCCATTCCAGTAAGGTACCTGTCCCCATTTTATAGTTGATTCTGGTGGCTATTAAATAGCACTATTCCAGAAGATCATAGCGCTAGTACATAAACAATAAAAAAGTTCATATTAAAAGCAACTGCAGCAGCTCAAATAAAATCAGGAATGCCAAAATAAATAAATACATTTTTAAGGCAGATTTAAAACTCTCCACCATCAGGCACTGTCATATCTGATGAGGTAGAGAATTACACAGGGATGGGCCACAAATTCAAATGCTCGGGCCCCAGATGACTTGAAACAAACCCTGGGAATCTCTAGCAATCCCTCATCGGTGGAGCAAAGTGGCTGGAAGGGGCAGTAGGGATGAAGAAGATCTTGCAGATGACTCGGTTGTATATACTGCTGTAGTGTCTGCCATTCACCATGGCATTTGACATTGTAAAAAGGAATGTTGTAACAAACACAAATCACTAAGTATGATTGTCAATGGTTCTGCTGGCATAGGAAGTTTTTTACTGAAGCAATTAGTGCCAATGCAAGGTAAACATAACTGAGTAGCAATCTCTACAGATGTGACTGCTACTACTGGATTTGCAGTATGTAACATAGGTGGAGTGACTCTGCTTGTATCTTAATGCTGCCTGTTGAGCACAGAAAAACTGGTGAATACTGCAAGTTGTCTTTTGAAGTTGCAACTGACCTACAGTACATTGCATGTTTGACAAAATGAAGCTCTTGATTATTGATGAGATCAGTAAGGACTTCAATGTGATGCTTGCCTTCATTCACTTACATCTGCAGGAGATTGTTGGCACAGACAATGAAGTTGCCTTTGGAGTCAAAAACATTATTATTTTTGGTGACCTACAGTACTTCATCTTGCACCCGTGAATAGGAATCATATCTTTCCTAGTCTTACTGCTAAGGAAACTAGAAAAACAATTGTTTATTGGTAGAATAAATCCATTGGAGTTATTCACTTGTGTTAAACTCACTCAGAATACGCATCAGAGTGGTGATCTGCAATACAAGACTCTACCTGATGAGGCACAAATTGGGAACCTGTCAGCTTCCAACACTTCAATCCTGAACACATGTGGAAAAGGCAAAGGAAAGACTTCCATGTCTGAAGCATGTGATGTGTTTACCAAACTATGCTGTGAATGAGCACAGATTGTGTATTTGATGCTGAGTCTTAAACAGTTTGTAAGTTTAATTAGATAATGCTGAAGAAACAGCAGCAACCAATTGTCACACTGTCATTGGTTGACTCTGTCGATGGAGTTTGTCTAAGCCCAGTGATGATCTTGAAGATGATTGACTGTCTAAAAGACTGAATGTAGAAGTGTCAAGAACAGCTGGTCTAGAGTCAGCTGTTACAGTCTGTAAAAATGTCCATATGATGCTACGTCAAAATCTTGATGTAGATTGTGGCTTGGTCTCTGGTGTAATGGGGCACATAGTTGACTTTCAATACAATGTTCAGAGAACATTTATTGAAACAGTTGTAAAATTTGACAACTTTGACTACCCGCAAGACATTGACAGATGCCCAGTAGCATTTGCTCTTTTGAAAGACATTATGCAACACAAAAGCAGTTCCCACTCTGTGTTGCATATGCAGTGTCCATTCACAAGTTGTAAGGTTTGAGCTTTGATGGTGTGACAATTGACATGCACACTTGTATCAACACAACATGTCTATGATTCCATTGGTGAATGATGTAGTCATGCAAGATGTGTCTTCTGCGATGTCACAGAAACCAAAGAGAAAGAAGTCTACTATACATGATTATTCAGCTTTAAGAGGTGATAAGTGATCAGCTGTGGCTGATGATACTAGATCACCTCCAGTGAAAAAAAAATTGATCTAACTCCAATGCTGTCATTTGACAACAGTACTGGAGTTAATTGCTATGCAAATTCTGTGATGCATTTACCTGCTTTTGTTGCCAAAATAACTGCTTTAAAATCAACAGTTCTGACAGATTTACTGAAGCCAGTAATGTCAGTCAATGACACAAAATACTTTGCAGTCTTTGATGCTATGTTGTGCTGTGGCATCTTAAAACCTCCATAGCACATTTTCTGACAATGTTCAGTAAGGTGTAACAGAGTTTATGATGGTAATCATCAACTCATTGGAAAAAGATGGAATTCCAATAAGGTAGCACTTCACAGTGAAATATGTCAAGAGATATGTGTGTCTTTCCTGTTGTACTATTGGCAGAGAAGTGACAGATGGCATGTCAATTTCTCACATGTGCCACATGAATCATCCATCAAATTCAGACAGTTGTTCTGCGATGATGAATTTAACTGGAGTGCATAAAGTGTGGCAGGAACAGTACCTGATCATTGAGAGTGACATGTTACCTCATGCTAATACTCCAACAATTTGACTTGCAGGGAGTCAGAGTTGTGACACCAATGACTGACTTTACTGCAGGTAGAGATATGTTTGGGCATTCACATTTTGACACTCAAGCAATAATTTTCCACCAAGGAGTTTCTGTGCATTCTAGCCATTATGTAGCTTGGCTCAGATACAGTGGCAGCTGGATAGAATGCAATGGTGCTACATTTACCTTTAAGAAAAGGCTTCCAAAGAAGCTAAAGGGTGCATATCTGATTGTCCTAAAAAACAAGTTGTTTGTGGGAGCTGCAGAAGGATAGGTGTTGAGCATATGCCTCTCAATTAAATAGGTTAAAAAGATACACATGACACATACATCACTGACATTGTTCCCCTTTAGATTGTGGCACTCACTGATTCAAGAATAATTAATTTTCTTAAATTTAATTTCTACATGTAATGGCTGGATGGTTGTAATCATAATACTGATATTGTTTCAGGTTGAGTAAACTCATACTAGGGTGCTGACTGTGAATGTATTCAGGTTTTACAACCAATCCTATGACATGTAAATCTTTTACCCATAGCCTATCCATACACAGCTTTTCATTAGCTCATCACATAACACTGTGCAACACATGCAAAAGTTGGAACTGTACCACACATGAATGGTTTGACATGTGCTATCAAAGTATAATTCAGTTGTAAATATTTATGTATTGCTGAAAACGTGTTAGCATATGTTGAATTACCTTATGATATAGTACTAATGAATTCATGTGATGCAATTTGCATATGTGTGCATAACTTATTACTATTAAATCTGAGTGCACACATTCATGTTGACAAAAAATGGCAACAGTGGTTCAGAATTGCCTATTTAAGTTTTTTTTTAATTATTCAAAATTGTTAAGTTTTTTTCACCATACATGTAAGAAAAATAGAATAATATGCAAATGGTTTAACTAGTATGATGGCTATGCACTTTTCCTGTTTTTTCACAGGACTGCCTGAATTAAAAGGATGAGTAAGGAATTTTCAAAGTATGCCTTGTAAATGTAAATAGTAATGTGTTAGCTATAATATGTATAGCAAAGAGTCATCTAAGTTTACCATTTACTAGTTGCTTACTGATCTGATTTACATTATTGTTTCCCATCTTTTTTAGTACTTGATTTTTTGCCTTCTACAGGAACACCCACAACAATTTGTTACTAACTCAGTTGGCAATCCTCAGATGTGCTCACCTATTCAGGTATTCACAGACAGATAGATACAAAGTATATTCTGAATACATTTTAAAGATATATGTCAAATACATTAAAAGAATATGAATTCAGTGTTCAAAATGTATTCAACAGGCATATACATTTATTTCATTTTTATTAATCAGGTAAGTGAATTAGACATAAAATGAGTATTTTCAAGTATAGCCCTGGAGACATAGGGCCTAATTCTATAAGCACCCCTATGCATGTCACAAGTTGTGACATGCGAATGGTGTAGTTATGACATGGACCCTGCGCCCTATTCTGTAAGGGGCAGGGTCCCTGTGGCTAAGTCGCACGACTTGCAATAAACCCACAAGTATGCCAAATGACAGGCATATCAGAAGGGCTTGTCACAAGCCACAACACTGGACAAGAAGGGCTCAAGTGCTCCCCAATCCCTGATCCATGCTTTGCATTATTTACAGCCCCACAGGGTTACTCACATCCCCTTCCCCAATACCAGCCTCCCGCACATGGCACATCCTGTAAAAATAGAAAAGAGTATACAAAACCGTAAAGTGTAATCCCTGGTAGTCTATTGGCCCCCCACCCTGCATTGCCAGACCACCCTGCACCCCCTACCTCTACCCAGCCAGTGACTGGCACAGCCCACCTCTCACCATCATGGCCAGCCGCCGACTGAGCTCCGTCTGAGCATGTACTGTATATATGTGCTCAATGAATGAACTGTCATTCATTCATTAAGCGTATATATACAGTACACACTCAGACAGAACTCAGTCAGCAGTTGGCCATGGTGGTGAGAGGTGGGCTGCGCCAGTCACCAGCAGGGTAGCGGGGTGTGGAGTGGTCTGGCAATGCTGGTTTGGGGACCACTAGACTACCAGGGATTATGGGTTAGAGTTTTGTATATTTTTTCTACTTTTTACAGGATATGTCATTAGCAGGCAGCTGGCATCGGGGATTGGGTCTTGGGGGGGGCATGAGTAGCCCTGCAGGGCTATGTTTCAAGTACTGGGGATTGGAGGCATGCTGAAGCCCTGTGTGGCTATTTTTCCAGTACTGGGGATCGGGGCATGCTGCAGCCCTGTGGGGAATTTTGGTATTGGGAGGCATCACCATGTTGTTTCTGGGTCAGGGCATGGGGGGGCAAAGAATTAGCCCTGTGGAGCTTTTGTGTTTGGGGTCAGAGCAGTGTTGTGGGAGGAGGGTGGTATACCATTGGAGGGATGGGCAGGCTGCACATGCAGACAACCTCTGGGGCATAAGTATAGTTATGCCAGCTATATGCTGGCGTAACTTACGTTGACAGTTTTCCCTTGGGGGTTGTTGGAAAATAGAACCCTGATGGACTTTGCTGCTGCCCTTCCAGAATAGGGCACAACTGCTGCTGTAACTCCCCTAGCACCATGTCACAGGGGGTTTATGGTGTAACTGGTGGCCTAAGTCCACTTTGGCGCAAGCAACCTGTGGCATGTTGCAGGCTGCTTTGCAGAATACTATATGCCACAACTGCTGGCGTAACTTGCTACTTGTAGCATTTTTTTTGGCACAAGTCAAGTTACGCCAGACGTAACCTTTTGAGAATCAGGCCCATAATTTACAACTATTCATCTAACAGTGATCGAAGTCAAAGTCACAAAAACAGGATTATATACAGCACATCTGAGTTTAAAATAATACAGCAATACTTGTCTATGGATCAGAAGGGCCACTATAGTTAGAGTTCAGAAGTAACTTCTATGTTAAACCCAGATTTTTGCACCATAAGACCTTGGCCATCCTTAGATGGAATAACCTAAGATTTGGCTTGCTCATTCTTGGATCTAAGACCTCTGAATCCTGATAATGTAGTAATGATTAGTCTGGAGGCATAAAAGTTCTAGAGGGTTAAAAATGTTACAAAATATTTTTTTCAGACCATTTTTTATGTTTGCTTGGACGCATGTGCAAGAAACATAGTGCCACCATATGAGTTTTCATAGGCGTGGCACCCACACTTCCAATGCCCTGATCATTTCTGCAGGCACAACAGCAGGGCATCAATGAATGTTCGAGCTGTCTGTGACAGCAGTTCAGATGCAATGGCATACAGTTGAAAGAGAAAGACCGCTACAATCAGCGGTGGTAATGTGTAGGCAATTTGCATACTGCCGTGCTATCAGCAGTACGCAAATTGTCTACATATCACCACCTTAGCAGTCAATCTCTTTCGGCTGTATGCCACTGCATCTCCTATCATGATGCGCCCCCCATTTGTTGTGTGCTGAGGGGGTGCCCAATCCTCCTCGGCACATGCACACTCTCCCCCCAAGCACACTGTATGTCCGACGGGGTGCCCAATCCCCATCAGCTCCAGTGCCCCCCAAAAGCAAACTTCAAGGTGCTACACTGGGAGCCCACCCCAGCATGGCAAAAGTCCCACATCGTCATGTGCTCCCCCACACACTGTATAGCCGACGGGGGTGCCCAATCCCCCGTTGGCTCAACTGCCCCACAAACAAACTTCCAGGTGCCACTCTGGGATCCCAACCCAGCATGGCAAAAGTCCTGCATAATCTTTTTTTAAAAAAACCCTGTAATAAAAGAAAATGGTCCCTCGTTGACTCTCTTGCCCCCAACCTGCACCCACCCTCTGTGCACCCCACCTCCCCACACCCCCCTCACCCTATGCTTACCTGCAGAGCCCAGTGCGACAATCTTTGGTGGACTGGGAACTCATCTGCACTCTTCAAAGTGGGCCATGAACTGAAGAAATGCTGGTAAGCTGAATAATGGCATAAATAGGGTTTTCTCAACTTTGGTTCATATCTCGGTAATTTTTTTGAATTTCTGAACCAAATTTTCAAATTGGGGTTCTTGGGACCTCATCTCATGAATTCAGTCACTGTCATGTGGTTATTCTGTCCAGAAAGGTGATTTTGCAGTCACTGTGTGAAACCACCTTTCGGGACTGATTAACGAAAAGACAGTGTCACAGTGCATGAGGTAGACCCCCAAAAACCCTATGTTGAAAATTTGGTGAAAACATTCCCAAAAATGACTGTTTTACAAGCGTGCATTGTGCAGTTCTTACGCACACTTGTAACTTTGAGAAATTTTAATATTTTCACTCCAGATTTTCAACATTGTCATTTTACCACATCTCCTTATGAACAGTTCAGCTGTCATTGTTTACATCTTGCCCAAAATGTGCTTTCGCACATGTAGTGCACAATTCCATGGTCGGTGTGTGAAATCAGTTTGGGACAGATTAAGAAAATCACAATGACACTGTTCATGAGCAGAGGTGTTAAAATGGCTATGTTGAAAATTTGGTAACAAAAGTCCATAAAATGACTGTTACAAGCATGCATTGATCAGTTTCCACGCACCGTCATAAGTTCACGAATATTTAATATTTTCAGTCTAGAATTTCAACATTGGCATTTTTCCACATCTCCTTATGAACAGAACAGCTGTCAATTATCACACCCTGGCCAACATGTGTTTTCACACTTCTGGCTCAGAATAGCACAACACCATAACAGCCCTAGCTAAGGTGACCAATGATTGGCTCCTAGACATTGACAACAAGAAGCTTATCTGTTCCTTTTTCTTGGCTCTTAGTAAGGCATTCGACACAGTCAATCACAGCCTGCTTCTTTCCTCCCTAAGTACCTTAGGTCTGGACCATAAATCTATGTGCTGGTTTGCAGACTACCTTGGAGAACGGAAACAGCAGGTTAAAGCTGAAGATGATCTTTCTCCATTAAAACCTATGTTGAGGGGTGTGCCCCAGGGCTCTATCCTTGGTCCCCTCCTCTTTGCAGTCTACATTAACAACATCAATGACCCCATCAAAAAAGCCAACATCCACTTATTCGCGGATGACACTGTATTGTACTTGAGTCATCCCACGCCGGAAGCAGCTTGTGAAGACCTCCAAGCTGAATTTAACCTTCTACAATACCAGCTCATAAACACAAAAAGCTTTTGCTCAATGCGAAAAAGACAAAAGCTGTGCTCTTCTCACCCTCCTTGCATGCGGCAATTCCTGTTGGGGGGGGGGCTATCCCACAAATTACCACTGTTCTTGGAGAAACACTACAGTATGTAGCTAAATTCAAATATCTAGGAGTTCGGCTCGATCGTAAACTTTCCTTCGCCGACCATCTCGAAGAACTACAGAAGAAACTAAGGCAAAGATTAGGACTGTTCTACAGAATTAACCACCTGCTTACAAAGGAGGCCAAGATTCAATTGGTTCAAACTACCTTCCTATCTTTAATAGATTACGCGGACCTGCTCTAAAGCCACTGCACTGCCTCTGTACTGGCTAAGTTGGACACCCTCTACCACAGAGCTATCAGGTTCATTACTAGCCTTCCACTTTCCACACACCACTGCTCCTTGTATTCATTGTTAGGCTGGACTTCCCTTCACTATAGAATGAATAGAAACGCTGCCCTATGGGCCTTCAGAGCAGCGACCAACAAGCTCCCCTTATATGTCTCAGACTGTATTCCCTGGAGTGTGTTAGGCACCTACACTATAAGGAGCTATTCCCTAATTGCCCTCCAAGTTCCAAGGGTCAACACTCACTTCAGCAAAGCTGCTCTAAGCTTCTCTTTGCCCGCATTGTGGAACGGTTTACAAAGGAACTTGAAGCTGAGCTGCCCTGTTAGCCTGAATATCTTCAAGCCCCACGATCGCTACATGAAAGCACCTTGCAAATGTTTTCCCACCGCTAGCCCACTAATTCCGCAACTCCCCCTTTCCATCCTGACGCTCACCATGTTTCTACCCCTGTCTCTCACTCTTTCCTTATTAACTCTTCCTGATGCACCCACCCTTCCCTGTCCACTCCAGTCTGGCTGAAGTCCCACCCCATCCATAGTAGTGTCCCAATTATCTACCCCTCCTCTGTCATTATCATAAAAAACAAGTACATGACAGCCATCATCACCTTCTGTGGTTTTAGCCCAATTTTTCCCCCAGTCGTCGGTAATATATCCCTCCTCTTCTTTACCTCTCTAACCTGCTACCCCATACATGGCCTCTTTCCCCTATATGCGTAGTTGCTGGCTGCCTCACTCAAAAGATCTCTCCTTATAACCCCTGTATGCCTATGGTTGATTGTATATCTGCTGACTTCTTCAATTGTAAAATAATGCTGTTGTTTTTTTTTCATTTATTTCAACCTCGTACTGTACTGTATACACTGTATACACTTTTTCTTCCTTGTATATTATTGGTTTTTGTATACCTGCTTCTGTACTGTACTTTGATGTATTCATGACCAGGTCCACCTTGCAAATGAGCCTTGCTCAATGGTGCCCGCCTGGATAAATAAAGATTTTGATTGATTGAGTGAGTGACTGAATAACGCAGTCGCTGTGGGAAATCAGTGTTTCAGACACATTAAGAAAATTACAGTGACACTGTTCATGAGCGGAGGTCCCAAAATGCCTGTGTTGAAAATCTGCTGTAAAAAATCCCCAAACGATTTACATTACAGGTGTGCATTGCACAGTTTCTACGCACACTCGTGCCTTCACCAGTTTTTTTATATTTTCACTCCAGATTTTCAACATTGCCATTTTTTACACCTCCTCATGAACAATACAGCTGTCATTTTTCACATCCTGTTAGAAATGCATTTTCGCACCTGTGGCGCCAAATGGCGCAGTTGCTGTGCAAAATCACCTTTCAGCTAATGAACTAATAGTGTCACTGTTCATGCGATGGGGTCACAAAAAGCCCATGTTGAAAACTTAGAGTACAAATACCAAGAAATGCCCAGGGCATTACGGTTTTCAACCATAATGCCCTACCCTGTAGGCACTGACAGGCGTCAGGGGTGTGACTTGGGTTTGTTAGAAACATAGAAACATAAACTTTGACAGCAGATAAAGACTGCTTGGCCCACCTAGTCTGCCCATTTCCCTACCTACAGGATAAGCCACAGATCCTAGTTAACCAACAGCCTATTTCTTCCTACCCCCCACAAGAATTGCCTTATGTCTGTCCCATGTATTCTTGAATTCTCCCACAGTTTTAGACCCCACAACTTCCTCAGGAAGGCTTTTCCATGCATCCACTACCCTCTCTGTGAAAAAATACATCCTCACCTTGCCCCTGAACTGCTGCCCATCTATCTTTAAATTGTGTCCCCTTGTTCTTGCATGTCTCTTTTTCTGAAAGATGCTACCCTCTTGGACTTTGCTGATTCCAAAGAGGTACTTAAATGTTTCTATAATGTCCCCCCTCTCCCTTCTTTCCTCAAGGGTGTACATATTAAGCTTCTTTAGTCTCTCCTCGTATGGCTTCTCTTGCAGACCCTGCACCATTCTAGTTGCCCTCCTCTGGACTGCCTCTATCCTGTCTATGTCCTTGCGGAGATGGGGTCTCCAGAACTGGATGCAGTACTCCAGATGGGTTGACAGTAATGCTTATGCCATTCCACCCCAACCCCCACCCTGCAGCCAGTGACAGGCAGCGAGGTGTGCCTTGGACCCTTTGGCCCCAGAGTTCACCCCATTCTCCTATACTGCACCCATTTCAGTGTGTTTCCTTATGGAATGAAGTGAATGTAAAGCCCAAACACCCCAAGGCACACCTCGACACTTGTCAGTGTCTGCAGGGTAGGGTGAAGTGAAATGTCATGAGCATCATGGGTGTCAACCCAAAGCCACACCCCAATGCCTGTCCATCTCTGCAGGGTTGGGGTGGAGTTGGCGTCAGTTCAGTACTTCACTGCTATTCCTATACTGCATCTGTCTAACTTTTGCACTTCCACTGCTAATGTCAGCAAGCAAACATTCGGCATTGACAAATGCTTGTTTCGTTTCACTGATAGCGCAAAAATGCTGTGAGCTGAAAACTGAGGTTAGTGATATCTGACCCAAGGAAGATTTTTCACTTTGTTGTTTAACCAAGAATCATGTAGATTTTAAATTGCTTGGCAAATAAGATTCTGTTTTTGTGCATGTGCAGTTCATTTGTTCCTATATGTTTCATAAGGTGTTTTCCATTAAAGTGGGAGGTCAGGTTTTCATGATTCAAAACACATTTTTGTGAGTTAAAGATTACATTTTCATGATGTTTTGTGGTCATGAAAGTGGCTAAAAAGAAGGGAAAACCTTTTGCATAAAGTGCATGACTTCAAGTCCTGTTTTTTAGGGAAAAAAGTTTATGAAGTATTTATGAAATTATGTTGCTAAGTGTAATCACTCATAAACCTATGTTCATGACATAATAAATTTTCTTGAGAAACTATTTAGAAAATTATGTTGCTGAGTGTCATGAAAATAGGGTCTGTTTTTATTACTCCTAAACCCATTTCATGACGTAACACATTTTTGTGAGTTTTGGTCCCAAATGTGGCTAAAAGAAGGGAAACATTTGTGCATAAAAAATAAAAATGAAAAAAGAAGCTTGGAGCCTGTATTAATCATGTGTAGTTGATAGAGTTAAAATATTAATGAAATATTGGGTTGTTGAGTGCCATGAAAACAAGCACTGTTTTTGTGACTTGCAAACCTGTTTTCATGACTTTTAAACCCATTTTCATGAGATAGAACTTCTGCTTTCATAAGACTTAGTATCAAAATTAGAAGAATATACATGGATTTGCAGGAACATGCACAAAACAGGCTACAGGTCCATGCCAACTGCAGATCCAAATGTGTGATAGCTTCGATGCAAAGCACCCTTCATGTTCTGGACTGTGCCTACCAGGGCAGCTGCTTTGCTTATATCCATATGGCCATATGCAAAGTAAAGTACTATGGCTATGTATCTCATACACACAGAAAATTAATTGTAAAAAAACTACGTTAATGCACTGTAAAGGGTTTATTATTAAAAGCAAAAAAGTGAGGAAGCATGATGTATGTCAGGGTTTATGAACACTAACTCCACTCACCCCATCCACAACCCATGTGAAGCCCACTGAATTGAATACCAAAGCCTATCCCAGAGTTCATACATATATTAAAATCATCACTAGATAGATAAATAGACAGATAGACAGACAGACAGACAGATAACATAGTATCAGGAATACAGTTACATACCAAAACAAACACTGCACTAGTATGTTGTGAGAATCAAGGCCATGTGATACAGGCCTGTAAAATGTGTATAATGATATAGTTTTTTTGCAAGTTATCCACAGGGCCACTCAAGAAATTGGCTACAGGTGTGGTGCAATGTGTATGATGATGCAGTTGTAGTTGCTTCACAAGTGGCACACAGACATACTCACTCACTCACTCAGACACTCAGACACTCATACACGCTAACCTAGGCCTGTATCCTGCAGCCCTGTATCTCACAGCATAAAACAGCAGTGTTCATCATTGGCTATAACTGTATTTCTCATACTGTGTTATTTAATAATGATGTTAAAACATATGCTTAAAATCTAAATAATTAATGGCTCTCCCTTTTTGCCATTGAGAGACCGTGGCATAATTTGCCGTTATAAAGGAGTGTTTATAACGGCAGACGCACACAGTTCTCCTCCCTCTACGCATGCACCTACACCAGCATCTCCCTTCCTGGCTCACATTTCCTTTCTACAACGGAGCCGCCAAAGAAACACGGTGGTGAGTAAATTTAAAAAAAAAATCAAAATGAGCACTGGTTTTACAGATGGGGGACTTTGAACGTTTTAAAAAAAAATAAGTGAAGCTGCCGAAAATGAAAATCCAGCAGTACGTAAAATAAACTGGCGCATACTCGTAGCCACACCAAAACTGCTGATTTTGTTTTATATAATTGCTGTGGCCAAAAAGGGGAGAGCCATTAATTATATAAAATAAAATACGGGGTAGTGTGTTTAAACTCGAGGTTTACACACACTCTTGGGGTCAGATGCTTTGCACAAACCCCTCGAGCTTCACTCTTTGGGTTTATGAAGCATCTAACCCCTCGGGTGTGTGTAAACTCTCATTAAACACACCACCCCGGACTTTATTCGATATGTTATTCTTTGACTTTCAGTTTGGTGGAGTTCCCAGGGGTAGGGATGGGATATGTGGAGTTAGGCTCCAAAAAAACCCTAAAAACACATTTCCTTACTTTTTTTGCTTTAATAATAAACCCTGACATGTGAAGTTACATAGTTGTTTTTTTACAACAAATATGTGTATTATAAATATACAATGGGGATATGTTTCTAATATATCTAAAATACTTTATATTTGAAATATAAATTAGTATTAAAATATATTTATAATATATTTCTTTTTCATATGAGCAACTAAGACTGTGTATCTGGCCCAAAATATGCATTATAAATCATAGGTTCAGTGAGCTGGCCCATCACTACAGTGGGAGAGCTATTATAGTGTATGGTAAAACACTGTTCCGCATGGAAACCCATGTCTAAAACAGTGTTGTTGTGCTGCACTCAGTGCAACATGATTTGCTGTGCTGCACTGAGTACGTCACCAGTGCAGCACAACAAGATCGATTGTATTCGTGCATGTGTGATGTTGGGCCACGGCGGTGAGAATGGATGAGAAATGGAGAAAACAAGCAGCGCTTGAATAAACCGTGCCAAGAAGGTACTTCGCATACGGTTAAACACTTGTATGGACTCACCATACACTATAAAAGATTATCTATGGTGAATCATTCACAGACAAGGACATACTCTGATCTCGAGGTCTCCATGTCAACGGATGATTTCTCAAGCTACGCTCTCGAGGTCTAGTGTTGCCATGGAGACCACTCAATCAAGAATATCCTTGTTGTGAATGACTCCCCATAGACAATCCTCTATGTCTGTGATGCCGATGACCCAGGTTCGGGAACAAGCCTGGTTATCAGAGGGCCAGCTGGGGGGAGGATGGCTAAGCATCCCATGGATGCTCACCTCCTCAGGGGAGGGAAGGAGAATGGTCTCCACTGTAACAACACCACCTGGGTGACCGCAGGGGGCACTGCAGTTTGAGCCATGGATTGAGGGATGGGGACGTCAGTGGCATGACACGATGCATCAGCAAAGCTTCCTTACATAAGGAGGTGGGATAGAAAATGAAAACAAAATACACCCTGACTGAAGCACTCGCTGCAGGCCCGCACTGTTGACTGGGATCTCTCCTTGATAACTGACACTGCAACTCTGTCTGGGGGGAGTAAGGGTTTGGCCCCTTGGCAGCCCTTCCAATGAGGGGTTATTCATGGGGGAACTGCAAGGTGGAGGTAAGTCCCAAAGATGGCAGATGACGGGGCCGGGAGGGACGGCAGAACAGATGAGGCCAATCTGGTTGCAGGGAACAAAGTACAGTCTATTGAAAAAAAAAATTCAGTGCTCTCTGTACTAGCTTCCAGCACCAAAGCACAGTGTAGCCCACCAGCAAAAAAAAAAAACTCCAAAACTCTTCAATTCGGAAACTTACACAATAACCATGACATGGCATGCATTTCTAGAGGATTAAAGCACACCCAAAGTGAACTGGAAGGCATGAGTCTGAGTAAGCAATAACACATGACAGAGAGTTCATTGCATTATACTGACGCATGCCCTGGGTGCATTGTGAAGCATGAGGCCACAGGCTGAGTGCATTCAATCTCCTGGGAAATGAGTTGCTATAATTCAATGCACACCCTGGAGTGCGTTATGGTGCTTAGAAAATTGGTAACTTTAATTTACAGGTTTGTAAAAAATAAAAGTACACAGGTTAAGTATAAACAATATAAATAGTTCTATACATTTTACAGGAAATAGTTCTCCCACTTACTGGAACTACATAGCATTTCTGTTTTGATTTTTGGTGTATTGACCTAATGGGGAAGCTATACTTGTAGTCCTTGTAGTTCTCTTAGTGATATTGTTTCTTAGTGCTAGTTGCCATTTTTTCTTATTGTTGCAGTGCTGCTGATCAGTTTTCTACACCTCCATCTGCTATAACCCCTCCCCCAACTGTCTGCTATCCATTTTGTAGCCTAACGTGAATAGTAGAAAAGATGTGCATGCAGGGGTAGGTGTTGCTGCTCTCTTTCAGTGCTGTTAGCTGTTCTGTGACACGCAACAATGTTGGGAGATGTGGGACTGCTTGGTAACTTTATATTAGATGCGGGACTGCTCAGTCGGAGACTGCAGATCAGGGCATGGAACTGTTGTTGTGGCTGTGAATGGAGACTGTTGCTGTGGCCAGGAGTGGGACATCACAGTTTCAAAAGCAGCAAATGGGAGATTATCGGAACTTCTATAGATTGCCCAGCTCCTGCATGTTGGTTACTAGACACATCTGCATTTAAATTGGCATTGCTAGTAGAAATGTTTCCTTTATCTGAATCTTGATCAATCAAGGTCCTCCCCCAAGACTGGCTTTGTCATTTTTTGGTCAGTATTAAAGTGTTTTTATTTGATTTCTTTTTACTTATTTTTGCCTTCAGGATTATTTTTAGGAGCCATTTTAAGCCAGGTATCATTATTTTGTTTAATTCAGGGTAGAATGAGCTTGATTTAGTTGCATTTGTGGCCTTGTTCTAACAAACACTTTTTAAATAAAGTTTAGTGGGATTTTGTCCACTTTTTTGTTGCTTACCTGATTTTTTATCACTCTTTTGTGGGGTATCAAATAATTTAGTTAATCTTTTTGACCTGCCAAGCTTAGTACCACTCTTTGGGTTAGAAACTGTTGTTCTCATTTACTCCCATCAGTAAACATCTGCATTAATGTAGACAGAGTAGGATTGGGGTGGGGGACTTAAAGCAAGTGGCAAGTTGACTGACTATAGACTTCTATTAAAAAAGACAGTAGACCCAGAGGTGTTTTTTTATTATTTAAATGAAACAAGTGACAGTAACTTGTACTTGTGCCTTGAACATTGTACCTTGATTTCATGGAGTTAGGCCTTTAAAAATAATTTATTGAATCAACTTCTTAAGTTTAGCTGAATCTGTAGATGTAGATGTATTGAATTTCCATTAGTATTCTTAGTAAGCCTTTAAAATTCAACTTTGTTCCTCTCTGCATATATTTTATTTATTTTTCTCAAACCAGTTTAATAATTATGTATATTCATTTATATGTGCACATTACCACTGGGGAGGTCGCAGAGCTCCAATTTACTTGTTGTTTTCTCTGTCTTTTCTTAGTTGAATGGGTGGTCTGACAGTTTTCAGTGGAAGATGAAACAAGCATTTGTCAATGCTGAATGTTTGCTTACTGGCATCGGCAGTGGTAGTGTAGAAGTTACAGAGCTGCGTAATAGGAATGGCAGTGAAGTATTGAACTGAAGCCAACCCCACCACCACCCTGCAGAGAGTGACAGGCATCGGGGTGTGCATTTGGATCATCAGGCATAATTGCCACGCCATTTCACCACACCCCACTCTGCAGAGACTGACAAGTGTGACGTGTTCCTGGGGTCTTTGGCTCTTATGCGCACCCATTTCATTAGGAAATACGGTGAGATGGATGTGATATAGGAGAATGGGTGAAGTTTGGGTCAAGAGTCCAAGGCATACCTCGATGCCTCTCAGTGACTGCAGGGTGTGGAATGGTATGAGCATCACAGGCAAGAATCCCAAGTCACACCCCTGATTCCTGTCATTCTCTATAGGGATGGGCGATTTAGTTGAAAAGCCTAATACCTCAGGCATTCGTTGGTATTTTAACTCCAAATTTTCAACATGTTTGTTTTGTGACCCCACCTCATGAACAGGGGAATATCAGTTTGGTAGCCGAAGCTGCTTATGCACAGTGACTACAGGATTTAGCACCACAGGTGCAAAATATTCGAACAGGCTGTAAAACTGACAGCTGTGCTCTTCATGGGGAGGTGTAAAATGGCTATGTTGCAAATGTGTAGTAAAATATGTAAAAAATGGTGAAGTCACAGTGTACATAGAAACTGTGCAAACACACCCATTATATAAGTAGGTTGGGGATATTTTATAGCAGATTGTCAACTCAGGCATTTTGGTGCCTCGATCATGAACAGTGTCACTGTGATTTTCTTCATCTGTGCCCGAACAATGATTTCCCACAGCAACCACGCATCTCTGCACTGAAAGTGTGAAAACACACTTGCCATGTTGTGAAAAATGGCAGCTGTACTGTTCATAAGGAAGTGTTGAAAAATGCCACTAGTGAAAATCTGGACTGAAAATATTACTAAGTCATGAACTAACGAGGATGCGTGGAAACTGCACAGTGCTCACTCGTAACACAATCATTTTATGGACTTTTGTCACCAAATTTTCAACATAGCCATTTTAAGACCTCTGCTCATGAACAGTGTAACTGTGATTTCTTAATCTGTCCTAAACATTGCTTTGGCACACCAACAGCACCATTGTCGCTACATGTGCTATAACACATTTTGGGTGACATATGAAAATTGCAGCTGGACCGCTCATAAGGAAGTTTAATAAATGGACATGTTGAAAATCTAGAGAGTGAAAATATTAAATTTGCAAACTTACGAGCATGCATAGGAACTGTGCAACCTGCAGCTCGTAAAGAAGTCTTTCAGGCATTTTTCACCAAGTTTTCAACATAGCCATTTTAAGACCTCTGCTCATGAACAGTGTCACTGTGGTTTTGTTAATATGTCCCATACATTGGTTTGCATCGACTGCGCCATTGTGCGTACATGAGAAGGACTGCGTTTTGGGCAGGATGTGAAAATGACAGCTGTACTGCTCATAAGGAGGTGTGGAAAAATGGCAATGTTGGAAATCTGGAGTGAAATATTGAAAATTCGCAAACCTACGAGCGTGTGTGGAACTGAGCAACGCACACTCGTAAAACAGTCATTTTTAGGAATTCTGTCACCAAATTTTCAACATTGCCATTTTAAGATCTCTGCTCATGAACAGTGACACTGTGATTTTCTTAATGTGTCCCATACACTGAGTTCAGCTGCGACTGCGCCATTGTGCTGCTACATGGACGGAAACACATTTTGGTGAGATGAAAAATGACAGCTGTACTACTCATAAGAAGGTGTGGAAAAATGGCAATGTTGGAAATCTGGAGTGGAAATATTGAAAATTCACAAACCTATGAGCGTGCGTAGGAACTGCGCAACGCACGCTCGTAAAACAGTCATTTTTAGGAATTTTTTCACCAAATTTTCAACATAGCCATTTCAAGACCTCTGCTCATGAACAGTGTCACTGTGATTTTCTTAAATTGTCCTGTACATTGATTTCGCACACTGACTGCGCCATTCTGCGCTACAAGGGTGGAAACACATTTTGGGTGAGATGTGAAAAATGACAGCTGTACTACTCATAAGACAGTTTGGTGAAATGGCAATGTTGAAAATCTGGAGGGAAATATTGAAATTTCACAAACTTACGAGCCTGCGAAGGAACTGCGCAACGCACGCTCGTTAAACAGTCATTTTTTGGAATTTTGGCACCAAATTTTCAACATGGGGTTTTGGGGCCCTTCTCATGAATGATGTCACTGTCATGGTGGTATTCAGTCCCGAAGGGTGATTTCGCAGTCACTGCGCAGTCACTGCGCAAAATCACCCTTTGAGCCCGAATAACGACATGACAGTGACATCATTCATGAGAAGGGGTCCCAAAAACCCCATGTTGAAAATTTGGTGCAAAATTCCCAAAATGCCTGAGATATGCAATAAAGTTGAACCCCTCCTATCTAGCCCATTATACAGCTTACCGGCATTTCCTCAGTTCATGGTCGGCTTTGAAGAGCGCAGACGTGTTCCCGGTCCACCGAAGATCGTCGCGCCGAGTCCAGAGGTAAGTATGGGGTGAGGGGGTGGGAGGCTGGGTGCGCTGGGTGGGTGCGGGTTTTGGGAGGGGGTTCGGGAGACGGGTTATGGGATCATCGCTTTTGTTTTCAGGTAAACAAAAAGACGTTAGGACTGCTTGCCATGCTGGGGTGGGCCCCAGCATGGCACCAGGACTGGGATGGCCAACGACTGGGGATTGGTACCCCCGTCAAAAAAAAAAACGCTGGACGGCCACGCTGGGGTGGGCTCCCAGCATGGCACAAGGACTTTGGTTAGGGGGCTGACGTCCAGCCGACGGGGGATTGGGCACCCCATCGGCAACATGATGGATTGCCATGCTGGGTGGGCCTCAGTGTGGCATCAACTATTGGGAGGAGAGGGAGGAGACAGGCGCAGTTCAGCCGAGCGATTGGGCACCCGTCGGCTATCACGCTGCATGCAGGGCGCGCACACTTGCAGCTTGGGGGAGCTGCGCGGAGCAGCTTCATCGCTACCACTCAAGCATAGCTCCCCTTCAATCAGGAGGTTACTGCATTTTGGAGCATGTCATAGACAGCTCCAAAATGCATTGGCTTACAGGCCACGCCTGCCAGCATAGTGCCTGAATTGGAGGAGGAGGTGACACACCTCCGAAATCTCCGATGAAGGCACTATGTTTCTTGCACATGCGTGCAAGTAAACATAAAAACAGAATATACTGTTGAAGTTCAGGTGACTTTTACTCTGCTGCTTTCTTAGTTCATCACTTCATTAGTGAATTGCTGCAAGACAAAAAGTGCTGTGTCACCTTTATAGGATGGCATTCAAAGTTGGTCTGAAATGAATTTTTGGTACAGCTTATCAGTCTTTGCTGATTGCCCCAATTGCCTGTCCATGCTCTGGGACTCACCGGACTCACACATTCACAGAAGCTGTTAACAATAAACTTGTTTAATTGTACAAATTACCTGGTTAGAGCAAGTTAATCAAAACATGTTCTGAGTTCAAAATGGGAGACAATGCATAGCAATTTACAAAGCAGGGTTCTGATAACAAAATAGCAGATGCTGAAATTTGTTACTGTGCCATCAAGGCTGGATTGTATGCTCTGCCATTTGACTTATTGTTTGAACGCCACCAAAGATTCCCAAAACACTACCAAGAACACTAACATCAAAAGAAAAACACAGGAGCATTTTCAAAGGTGTCTGCCTCTATCACAAAGAGGAATCTCCAACAAACTAGTTGGCCACAGAACTAACAAGGTATCAGTCACATTACAGTAGGGGAAAAACAAAAAATAATGAGTGCATTTTTTTTAATTTAGAGAGGGTTTGCCTTACATTCACTCATGGGAAATCATGCAGCAGTGCAGTTGAGCTGCCTAGCCATTGCACATATCCAGTGTGAACTAACAAGCCCCAGTCTGATAGGCTGCTTCCTTTTCTTCAAAACATTTTTTGACCAAATTGAAATGGATTTATTATAAGCAGGCAAATTCATAATAGTATTCTTAAAGTTCAATATGTAACAGAACTAATACAGAGGCAGTATAGTGCAGTGGTTTAAGGCTCTGAGCTGCAAACCTAGAGAACCTGGGTTTGAATCCCACAGCCCCCACTTGCATGCTGTGTGACCCTAAGCAAGTCACTTAACTTTCTTGTGCTCCCAGGTCACCCCTGTAAACAAGTTTTCAGCTTAGTGTGTCTCTTCTGGTTAAAAAAGGATAAAGAAGCAAGCATTTTAAATCGGAATGCTACCAAGGCCTTCAACATGGTCAAGTGACAATATATCTTTTTTTGTATTAGACCAATGGGAATTTCTGAAGCAATTACTAAAGTAGATAGATAAGCTGCCTGTATACTTGTACTTGTGCCTCTGAGCGAGGCTGTGATAAACAATTGTGTATAATACTGTACTTTTTATTTTTTAAATAACTGTGCTTGCCTATTACTAGGGTACTTTCCCTTTTTGCTGCAGATTGTCAGCAAGTAGCAAGGCATTGTGGGGTTCTGGAGGACCTAGCTTCTAGCCTCCAGCATTCCCCCGTTTAACTGGGCACATTAAAACCTTGTTTTTGTACCTTTTTAGGTACAACTGCACAATTCTTTAGCCCTTACACTCAGGGCAAGCCTTTTAAGGCTCTTTTTTACAAGCAGCTAGACCCAAAATTGCAGCCTTGAGGCTGAGTAAGCCAGCGATTAGCACTTCTGGTTTCTGCTGCATATAAGATCTGCTCTAAAAGGTAGGCGAAGGCACGGGTTGCTATAAGGAGACGCACGAGAGCACGCTGCGGTTCTGCGGGTGCTCTATCATGTCCATCGGGAACAGAGGATAAGGTGGTCAAATTGTCACTGAACATAACAGGTAAATTATTACTTGTGCTTTCAGACGGTAGTTTGTAGTTGTTACTGTATTAAAAATGAAACAAGCTAATAAATACTGTTCTACATGCAAGATGTATGCACTTGGTAAAGTAACACCTAATTTCACCTGTGAAAAATGTGTTTTGGTAGATGAGTTACAAACAGAAATCACTCGACTACAGTCCAAAATGTCTTCCAAACTAGAAATAAAAGCACTAGAAGACTATATCGATCAAATGTCTATTCTGGTAGAAACAAATAATTCTCCAACAAAAAATGTGGATGGAGCTAATTATCAAGAGCCTTATTTAGACACACCACTAGCCCCTGCATGAAAACATCAAATTATTACTTCTACACCTTTAACCACAGCCGCTAGTTGGCAACAGTTAGAAACAACAAGTAAAAATGACTCCTGGACTGTAGTACCCCAATCAGGGCTGAAAAAAATTACAAAAAACACCCTTCCCCCTTCTACAACATTCCAGATTCCAATACACAACTCCTTTGAACATTTATCACAGCTGGTAAATGAAACTGTGTCAAGGAGTCCAGCCCATGTTAAGAATGATGAAAACATAGTAAATTCTATTCATAAATCGAGCGGGCAATCACTCGATTCCCAGACCTATTCTCATAATATCTATCCTGTACCTACCATCGAGACAGCATCTAAAAAGAAGTATTTGTGTTGGGTGACTCAATCATTAAATATATTGACCTTATGATTTGTAACCCAGATAAAGAACATTGTACTTGTTCTAGTTATCGGGGGACAAGGATTTCTGACATCTCCTCTATGTTGACACCTATCCTTAAATCAGCCGGTATCAAACCATTGGTGGTTATACATGCAGGAACCAACGACATTACCAAACAATCCCTGCAGCAAATAAAACAAGACTATGTATCCTTTGCAATTTATTGGTTGAAAAAGACTGTGACATATGTTTATCTGAAATTCTACCAGTTCCACGAGCCTCAGAACATACTACAGCTAAAATAAAAGCCCTAAATGAATGACTTCACAAATGGTGTCTCAGACAAAATATTCCTTGTCTGACCCATTGGTAAGAATTCCACCAAAATCCACCACTCTTTTGTTGGGGTGGACTACACCTTAGTAGGCGAGGAAGCACATTATTGGGCCGCAAAATTGCTTCTTTCATTCAGTCCCACTTAATCGAATAAAAAAGGGGGAGATTGGGATTCATACCACTTCTCTTATTACTGGTATTAACTCAAATCAACAAAAACTAAAAATATTGTCTCTTAATGCCCGCTCTCTAAATATTCCCAAATTAGCAGAATTGGAGCTTAAAGCTCAAAACCTTGATTTATCTGTAATAGCTATAACTGAAACTTGGGGCAATACAGATAAAGTATGGATAACAGAAATCCCAGGATTCAACTGTTATTCCAAAAATAGACCAGATAATAAAATGGGTGGTGGAGTCTGCCTCTATGTCAGAGATAGCATCCCTTCATTTCAATCTTCTATGAACATCATGTCAGAAAGTGTATGGGTGTATATATACAGCCTAAAGGTTCTTCCCAGATCCTGATTGGGACTTGCTACCATCCACCGTCATCGGACTATAATCAAAACTTACAACTGACCAATGAAATATCTCAATTAGCAAAAAATAGTTCAGTTTTAATCCTGGGTGACTTTAATTTCCCAAGTTTAAACTGGGACACTTTAACTGGTTCGAGCCATCAGGACCAAAAATTTCTTGAAACCATCATCGATTTAGGACTTTACCAATTGGTTAAAGAGCCAACCAGGGGTAATAATATTCTAGACTTAGTAATAACCAACATTAAAATTCCGGCAAATAATTTATCTCTATTAGAACCACTTGGGAATAGTGACCATCTATCTTTATTCCTTACTATCCCTTTCTCCCAACCCTCTATAAGGAATAAGTATAAAATCAAACAATATGACCGGGCCGATTTTCAAAAAATTAACAATTGTTTAGGATCACTAAATTGGGGATGATATTCTCTCCCCCAATGAATCATGGGAATTCTTAAAAAAAACAAATTCATGATCTTGAACATCAGTTTGTTCCAGTAAAACATAAATACAATAATAAAGGTAAAATCCCCCCTTGGTTTAATAGTACCATAAAAAAACAAATTACCCAAAAACAAAAATTATTCTCATCATTAAAAAAATGCTCACTAACACAAAAAGATGAATTATTAATTAAATATAGGGAATCAGTTAGAACATTAAAAAATTCAATTTTGTTAGCAAAACGCAATTTAGAATTTCGTATAGCACATACTAAGGATTCCCATAAAGCTTTTTATGCTTACCTAAACAGTAAAAAAGGGAACAACAGAAAAATTGGGCCATTAATTATAAATAATACAACAATCACTTCAGACTCCGATATTGCTACAGCTTTAAATAGTTACTTTTTATCAGTTTTCGTGCAGGATCCACCTCAAATTCATTTTGATAGTTATTTGTCTAGTCATATAAAATCTCCAATCACATTGAATGAAGTCTATGACTTATTAATAACCTTAAAGGGAACAACCAGTCCAGGTCCAGATGACATATGTGCTAAATTTCTACTAGGAGTTAAAGAAACTATAGTCTTACCACTAACTATAATCTTTAATAAATCATTGTATGAATCTAGGGTACCTTCTGATTGGTTAACAGCAGCAGTTACTCCCATTTTTAAACAAGGTTCTTACTCTAGAGTAGATAATTATAGTCCAATCAGTCTAACTTCTATTTCTTGTAAATTAATGGAAAGATCAATTAAAACTCTTCTTGAAAAAGAAATGGAATCTCTCAAAATATTTGATACAACCCAGCATGGATTCAAATCTGTTTTTTCTTGCACTACAAACCTTCTATCATTTTATAATTATATCAGCACAAAGCTGGATTTAAACACACCAACTGATGTTATCCCATTGGACTATAGTAAGGCATTTGACAGAGTATCACATGATATTCTGATTAAAAATCTTATTCACCTAGGATTTTCATTACCATTGGTTTCTTGGATTGGGAGCTGGCTGAGTAACTGCACTCAGAGGGTGCGAGTTAATGGTGCTTTGTCAGATTTAGGAAAGGTGATGAGTGGAGTTCCTCAGGGTTCTGACTTGGGTCCCACACTTTTTAGTTTATTCATCAGTGATATGAACATTTTTTCCCTAACATACTTGTGAAATTTGTTGATGATACCAAATTAGGTGGTATGGTTAACAACGCCAGCACAATTCAAACATTATTATCAGATCTTGCTTCTATCGAACATTGGGCTGTTATAAATAAAATGGACTTCAATGTAAAAAAATGTGCAGTGATACATATGGGAAAAAATAACCCCAGACAGGTATATACCTTAAATAATACAACCATTAGAGTATCCTCGTTGGAAAAAAGATCTCAGGGTATTAGTAAATAATAAACTTTCGTCATCTTCCCATTGTAATAAAATAGCAATCCAAACTAATGCTCTTTTTCGTAAGATTAAAAGTACATTTGTTTCAAAGTCTGAACATTGTATTATGACCTTGTACAGATCCCAAGTCAGACCTCACCTGGATTATGGCTCCTCCTTTTGGAGTCCCTATTTAGCATCAGACATAAATAGAATCGAACAAGTACAACATAGGGCAACAAAAATGATTCCACATTATGCTAATTTAGATTACGACACCAGACTTCAGAAGATAAGTCTATATTCACTAAAACAAAGATGAATAAGAGGCTATCTCTTACAGATATACAAAATTATGAAATCTCCTATTCTAATGGAACAATGTGGCTTATCATTATCTAACAGAAAAATTGTTGCTAGGATACATAATAAACAAATTGACATTAGAAAGTGTAATACCAATAAAAGACAAATTTTTTTTTACCATTAGAACCCCAATGTTATGGAATTCATTACCACAAGATATTGTTGATTCTCCCACTATTATGACTTTCAAAAATAAAATTGACATATGGTTATTAGGAGAGCCCCTAACTCAATGATCCACACTTGTGGAGGACATTCTCGATGGGCTACGGCCTTCTTTTGTCCATTCTACCAAGTACCAAGATTAAAGCCCTGTGTAACTCACTCTACTTTAGGCTTAAAATTAATAACAGTTTTATGGAAAATGTTAACTTTTTAAAATAATCAGACAGAGCTGTCCCCTTTCACCAACGTTATTTGTTGTGCCTTTAGAAACGTTATTATTAGATATTAGACAAAGAAAAAAAACAGAGGTGTATCTTATGGTAATAAAGTTATTTAAACTTCAAGAATATGCAGATGACATGTTCATGTTACTAGAAAGTCCCAAAGAAAGCTTGTATGAACTGAAATCGACAGTTGCCTATTTCTCAGCAGTTTCCTGTTATTTAGTAAATGAATCTAAATCAGAACTTGTGTTGTTCAATGCAACATCAGTAGTGGAACTTCAAGATGTTTTTGATGCAACAATAAAAAAACTATTTCATAGAATATCCAGGGGTAATGCTGGTAGAATCCATAGAAGATTTATGTAAATACAACCATATACCTTTGCCAGATGAACTAAACATAAAATATTAGGATGGGCAAAGCTTCCACTTTCTCTGTTTGGTAAAATACAAGTCCTAAAAATGGTGGCCATTCCATTTGTTTCATACATTTTTCAAGCTTTACTGATATAAATTAAATACAAATGACATAAAAATAATAAAACTGTTTGGAGAGTTCATTTGGAACTTAAAAAAAAACAAGAATCACTTAGCAAAGGCTGTACCCTCCTAAACATTTGGGTGGCCTAGCATGCTTAGACCCTAATAATTACTATTTAACTTATATTGTAAAGTATGCCCTTATAGCAAAAGAAAAGCATTTGGCTGATCTTGTTTTGGAAAAATTTTCTAGTTAATTTACACTCAAATATGGATATCTCATATTTATTGGGCCATGCTCCTACCTTTTCCAAAAAAAAAAAGAGAGTAGTATAATTCAAACTATCAGCACACTGGTAAAAATATACCAACTTGAAACTAAAATTAATACAAAAAGTTGGAAATCCTATAAACTATGAAATATCCCAAATGTAAGAATAAATGGTAAAACTATCAACTTTTGTTTGTGAAAGTCCGAAGATATCTATAAATTGTCTGATTTGATACATTATAAAAAATTTGTAGAATGAGACAATGCAAAATAAAATACAAGTTTAAAATCATGGAACTGTATAAACATTTGCAGCTATGCGATATCTATCAGAAAGAATGTACAAGATGGGAAACAGCTCCAAATTTTTGCTTCAATGAAAGCTTGAAGGAAGAGCAGAAAAAGTATAAAAACAAAAGATGGAAAGGCCTTTTTAAACACTTGTCAAAACTTTGTTCTTCACAATCTGGCCCTTTTAAAAAAAAGTTAAAGATAAATGGGCTGAATATTTAAATTTCAATATTACTAATATTCAAAGGGAACCAATTCTATCCACAAAAAAGCACATACAAAGCTTTCAGAGATAGATACATTTTAAAACAATCAACCAAGCTTATTTTACTCCACATAAACTGATGCAGGGAAACTTAAAAGAATATTCTCGATGTCGGCATTGTCAGGCAGAAAATGTTGATTTGACCTATATTATGTGGTTATGCAGGTTGACCTCCAAATGGTGGATAGATTCTTGTTTTTTATGCAGTATAACCCAAATATATAACAATTATGATACTATTACAATTATTTTAGAAAATGTTAGCAAACATTCAGTATCAAATTATGATATTAAAATTATAAGAGTCAACATAATTGAAGTAAAAACACAAATTCTTAAATAATGGACAGAGGATAACCTAGATACCCCATTCCCACAAGGTGAATGTAAGCAACTTTTTTTGTCATCACTATATGAAGCTGAAATTTTTGATACTGATAGAAATGTTTTGGACAATATATAATAGTCCAATAACAAACCAATTTTCTCAGCTCTTCATTCCAAGCCCCTTTTTTAATCCTTCATGATGAATGACAAACTGCTGATTGTGGTTAACTGGGCCCTATATTCATATTCCAATGTCCTCTGTTATTTAATAGCAAGTTTTACAGTATTTATAGATATGAAATTACAAAACAATAATTATGATTCTAAGTATTCATATTAAAAATTGCAAACTTATACCTTACTCAAAACATCTTTTTGTACCAACCTACGATAATTGTATCTGATGTACTAAAGTCTTGAATCTTTCAATAAAAATTATAATTTGCAAAAAAAGCAGTTTACTATCTGGATCACCAGGAAGGAGGAATGGCTTAAGAGGCATTCAAAGTAGGGATGGACGAGCTGGCTGTGACCTGGTTCTGATTACGGCTCTGATTTTTTTCCAGAAGGTTCTGATTTACTTTAATTTGCTCATATTAATTGTAGACCTAATGAGGTAGTCCCTCCCCAACCCGATCACCCACCCAACATAATGTAACAAGTTTCCCTGGTGTCCAGTGGTTCCCACCATCCTGATCCCTTAGAAGTTATATACCATTCCCTGGTGTCTAGTGGACCCCCCTCAATATCCCCAACTCCACCTATTCACTTCAACAAGAAAGCTGAAGAAGGGCTTTACAGTGACACCAGTTTGCTAATGGTGATGACATCACCACGGTAAAGTGTTGACGGACCCAACAGAGCTGGAGACATTTACTGTTTGTGGGTGGGCTGTGCTTCCACACCCGCAGAATTATAGTTTACCATTTCCGGGTGTGGCAGATGTCGGCGGAGAGTGGACAGCACTTGGAGTCACTGTGTCCCCATATCATTGTGACAACCCATTAGACACTGTGGTTGTTGAATGGGTTGTGTCGCTGTACTGGACTTGCTGTCAGGGGTTCGCTCTCCCAACATGAAATGAATATCCCCAATCCCCTGTAATACAAAAAATAACAGTAGACCCCATCCCCTGGTATCTAGCAGACCTCCTGCACTGAAGAAGAAGAAGAAGAATCAGCATTTATATAGTGCTTTTTATACACAGTATCCCAAAGCACTTTACAAGCAATGCTAGACTGGTAGTGGAGTGACTGAATGTGTGGTGGCGGCCATATCGCACATCATCACCCACACACAGCCTGGATAATTGCATGAACCAGTTTATGGGAAGGGGAATGTTGGCCAGGACACCGGGAATGCTCCCTGCTCTTTGTGAAGAGTGCCATGGGTTCTTTTACTTCCACCTGGACACCCACCAGGACAACACCAGCATGGCCAGAAGGGACCTTGGTTTAACATCTCATCTGAAGGACAGCACACCCCAATACTGCACTCGGATGCCACTGATTTTTAGGTGCAAGTCCAATCCCGGTGTGGAACGAGAACCCACAACCTTCTGGTCCAGAGGTGGATGTGCTACCAACTGAGCCACACTGACACTGCTCTCCCACCACCACAACCCTAAGCCAATGACTGTCACAGCCCTTATCTCTGCATCACAACCGGCTGCTGACTGAGCTGTCAGTGAATGTGTACTTATATAAGCACATGCTTATTCATTAACAGGCCAGCTTGTGCTCATTCAGTGACAGCTCTGTTGGTGGCACCAAAAAGAATGGAGGGCTGTTCTAGTTGCCAGCAGGAGGTTAGGATGGGAGTGAATGGTGTGGTGGACAAAGGGGATCAGTGATGGGGGGGTGTTAGATACTTTGGAATGTTATATAACTTCTAGAAGATTGGGATAGGGAGAATCATTGGACACCAAGGAAACTTGTTACATTATACAGTATGCATACAATTAAGCACAGAGCAGTGGTAAAGTGCTGGACCAAACTTGACTGCGCTTCCAAACCGGGGCAACTCAGCAATCTAGGTCAAGCCATGAAAGTCTAGGTTTTTCCAGTCAGAGCTGAGTCAACTCAGTTTAGGGGGGGGTTCGGAACTACACCAGAGCTGACTCGCCCATCCCTAATTCAAAGCCTTCAGCCACACTGCTCACAGGCATCTCATTGCACTGGTCAAAATAAAACCAGTCTCAGATGTTATACATTCTCTTTAACCAGGGCACAGTAGTTAAGAGAGCAAGAGCCAGATTCCCCCATGAGATAGTTTGACCCAGAAGAATCCTTTCTTTTTTAGACAGCACCTGCTTTTCTAACTGCTGAGCCCTCAGTGGAGGATCCCATGTGTCATTCTTTTGTTGCCGATGATGAAATGCAAAGGGGGCTTCAATTTCCTCTCAACACTGTTAAGGTGAGCAAATTATTCCTCCTGAATTATCTAAACCTCCAAGCCACGATAATAGTAGTAGTCCCTGTCCGACCAGCACTGCATGCCATGGTTCTGGAAGTCTGAAAACACCTTCTGCCTCTACCCTCAGTGTCACAGGATGCAAACCAGATATTTGTCCCCAAACAGCGACACCCTTTACTGTCCCCATATGAATGTAGCTGTGACCTTATTCTTTCAGCCTGAGACTTTTCCCAGGGTAAAGCAACCTTTCTAAGAGTGACGAACTCTTGATAGAATGGGTAAACAGAGTTTTCCCTAGCTTACCAAAGATGGCTAATTATCAGTCTTGATCCAGGTGGGGGTTGTTAATGGCTCTAAGTCTAATTGTTTTCCAACTCAAGGCAACCTACTGTACAACCATTGTCATAGCTCATACTTCATCAGTTGATCTTTGCATCCATAACAATGCCTGGGTGCATACATCACTCCTTCCAACTGCTGATCACTCGGGGCCATAAACTCACTTTTGCAGGTTCATTCCTGTTTAAACCCAAAGTGATGGTGGCTACATGTCAATTTGTCCCAGTCATTTTACTCTGCAGCAAGTCACCTTGAAGTATTAGCTCTGGTGTCAAAGGGCTCCCACATCAATTCACCCCCAGACAATTCACCCCCAGCATAAATATTGTAAAATAAACACCAGGTGCATGCAATTCACCCACCAGATGAATCAATGTGCTCTAGGGCTGTAGAATTGGAAGTCATACTATAATTGTTATTGAAGTACAGTATCATATGTAGTGGGAGCAAATTGTCTAGGGGACAAAATTACATGGGAGCCAATTGACACCAGAGCTAATAATTCAGGGCAAATTGTCACAGAACGAAATGACTGGGGTGAACTAACATGTTCCCAGTGATGGCCAGTATTGCAACCATATATTTCATTACTCCTGATCCAGTTAGGGTGCTATCTTGTGGTAAGGTTGATGGCATGTTTCACCCCCAAACACATTTGTTTAAAAGCAAGCACATCATTGGCAATCATTTTTCAGAGCACAGATATCCTCTTCAGTTTTGGACACTCCATACCCTCATCACAATTCCCACAGACTATTTCAGCCTGCTAAGATAGCTATCCCCATATGGATAACCAGTCTCTCATACTGTAGAACTCTAAGTAGAGTATGGTCATATCACACTTCTGGAGTCATCTTCAGAGTGTATTACTTTCCTGGAGGATGAGTACTGTACATGTATGGCTTGTGAGTAGGTTGTCATTTTTTCCAGACCTCCCAGTTGGGTATTCTTTTGTCTCAATCAAAGAGTGTGCTCTATGGAGAAGATTTCACTAAGAAGATAGAAAAGTTACAAATTAGTAACTCTTGAACTTCTGGATTATCTCCTTCATAAAGCCATTCTTGACCTGCCGTCCTACCACAGACTCCCACACTGAACCATAGGAATTGTCTTCCTCACCACCTTAGCTCTGAAGCATTCAGTAGGAGACTTGGAAACTTCAGTATCTATACTCCTTACTTTTCTTTTCATATAAGTTTTTCTCCACTGTGGCTAAGGAGTGGCTGTTCAACCCTCTCCCAACCTCCTCTGATGGGCAACTACCTCCCTCGGGACTCACTTGATCATTTCGGTTCCCCCATGGCATTTCCCCTCTGGCTGGGCCAGAGAAAGTAGGCCATGCTCCTCCAGTACACTGATTCATCGTGGACCAGGGTCTCAGGCTGTAGCATGAACTGGGGACAGGTGGGCAGGGCTTCATAAAGCCCCTGCCATGAGTTTCTCATTTTCTCTCCTCCCTGCCACAGGGCATATATGCTTGCATGTTTAGGCAAACAGTATCACTCTACTTCAGCCCTTCCCTTCTTGCCGCTGAGATGCACAGCCATCTGGACTCCATCAGGTAGCATCCTCAGACCAGATCCACAGGCCACCCTACCCTGAGAGAGAGGTGAGCAGTCCACTGGATGCTCAGTCCTCTCCTGCTCCAGCCAACCCCTGACAACTCAAGCTTGTTCCCAAACTCAGGTCACTGGCATATAGGAGGTAAGGGGCCCAGTACCTCAGCCCTACACACCACTGGGTCAGTGAACACTGCCTTCCTTTTGATGCAGATTGTTACTACCTACAGTGCAATACAACACCTTCAGATGAAATTTGTTTTTCCTTAACACCAGGCGCTCAGATGACAGTTTGTTTTAGTTCTCATAGCATTTGTTTTTCTTCCTGTCCATCCTTCTTTCTTTTTTTTATTTGTATTTATTCCCTTGGATGAAAATTATGCTATAGTCAATCTATTATATGAGTACATCAGTAGCAGAACTGCTGATCCCCAATGCGCCCCTAAGTGTCGGATGACTTTCAAGAGTGTATCATTTTTTGGGTCCAGATCAATTTTCTAACTCTTGTTTTTTTGAGGAGGGGGAGGGCTTGTGTAGTCCTTAAAAATGAAGCTTGGGTCTACTTCAAAAATCATTGCTCTACATAATTACTGCATTTGCCATTTCCTGTTTCTGTGGCAACACACTTGTGTAGTACAGTGGAGCTTGTCTATTAAGGATGTCTTCAAGACCAAACAATCTGTCCTTAAAATCAGTTTGTCTTTAAAATTCATGTTGTATATTACTGAAGAAAGTGCATTTGAGATTGTAAGAAATGTACTTAATATTGCAATATTCTTAAAATACAATGTTCTTAATAGACACGTTTCACTTTACCTGCTACTACTTGTCTGAAGTATGTTTTTTTTTTCTTTGCAGCACTTCTGCAATACCCTTTTTCTTTCATCTTCTAGTAATGCTTCACACTTTTGCCAATATCTGTCTACTATATCCATTATAAAAAAGAAGAAGAGGCAGTTGGGACTTGTGCCGCCTCTTATATGGGGTGGTGCATGCTAATAACGCATACCGGTGCTATACACTAGCGTCATCAGTACAAAAAGGACCAATTCCTGTGGTGTCCTAATACTTTCAGTCTAAAACTAAAAAGTTGTTACCCTTTAAGTCACTTTCCTATTTTCTATTCAGACTTCCCAATTATTTGCACCATCAGCTTCAACTCCAGGAACATAAAGTGTTAAGAAAAAGTAAGGGTAAGGCCAGGGGTCTGGTGCATATACATAATGAGATATGCCCATGTGCATGTACAGACTAGACATTATCAAAGTTTTAGCTCACAGAAGTGCCACAAATCTTCCGTAATCAATGTGTGTCACTGTCAGTGCTGGTACATGAGTACTTGAGAGAGGAAGTTATTATTCAGGACCAGTAAAAGAAATTAGATCAAGGACACAAAAGTCAGTGAAATGTAAAGAAAGCCTTCAGAAAGAGGAATTTCAGTATGACAAAGGTGGGGGCCTGATGGGCTTTACCAAACCTTCTGTCCCTTTGCCTCCAGATTAACAGAAAGACTTTATTTTTCTAGAGGGACAGAAGTCAAAATATGACTTTTCTGGAGTTGAAAGGAAGGAGACATAGTATGTCTGTGCTTATCTTATGTAACTGTGAGAGACATTACCACACCATATTAATGATAATGTGTAGCACAGTCTAGCTGTACAGTGCCTGCTACTGTTAAGCTTTTATTAAATTCCTGTCAGCACAGCACTGCATATTATCTCACTGCTGACAGTACAGAACTGAAAGCAGCATTAAAGGAGGAAAGCTTTCAAGAGTTTGAGTTGTCTCATACATCTGTTTTGCCATTACAGAGCTACTGTAACTGATGAATCTTCCCCATCGACTTACAAAGCTCTTATTTTTGCATGCAACTGCCATTTTGAGACATGCAGTCACATTTATGCCATTAACCTGTATGCAGAAGAAAGCTATTCCTGACATTTTTAGCAGTCCTGTCTTTTATTTCTCCTTTATATCACCAGTTTCTCCTGACCTGCACTGACCAGCCACTAGTCCCTTTCACTTAGGGTATCTGTTCCACTTTCTGGGGGGCTACCTCTACAGTCACCAGTACCTTCCATGTTGGAGCTTGGTAAGTCCCACACTGGAGAGGGCACAGTGGCATCTGTAGTCATCGGGGGTATGATGTCATTAACAACCCATGACAACCTTTCTTCTTCCCCTGCTGTGCTCCAGACAACCACATACAGAGGTGCAGTGGTGTATGCCACATGCCACTCCTGTGATATGGGTTTTCTTCCCAAGTGTGGGGCATCAACCTGCACAAGCAAAACAAGGATCAAGCAGCATCCCACAATCCCACAGGAAGCTTTCCTCCAAGGAGGGGGGGTGCTGTATCTCCAATTATAATGCTGTTACCTGAGTGAGCGCAGGTGGCAGTGCAGCCGAGAGTGTTTGGCGGGTTGGTGGAGCTACAATACATGCATGGTGTGTCTAGGGTTCAGATGCAGACACCTACTACCGATATGCTATCAGGCCAGCTACCCTTTTTGGACATCTCATCAGGCTGCCTGGATCACACTCTCATTCACCACCCAGCACCTCCTCTAAAGTCATATACCATGGCATTGGCTTCAGATGATGGTGCTTGGTGTGGTGTGGTGTGGGCTGGGGTGGGGTGGATTTTACCTTTCATTTTTGACACCATACCATTCGAGTGAAGTAAACCCTCCCACCATCAAAGACGCCACCACAGCTGTAATACCCCAAGAGACCCCCATCGGTTGCTCATGCTTCAAGCTGATCTTATATTTTATTTGAAATATTGGGCAAGCAGGGCACTGTCATGGGATGTGGGTCAGAAGGAAGGGCAAACTCAGAGAGTATGGTACAAAATACGTTCAGTATTGTTTTGTTTTCAGGATAGCAAAAGTAAAGTTCAAATGCAAGGCATAATATGAGGAAAATAAACAGACTTTGGCAATATAGTAGAAGCTGAAGCGCTAGATCAGATCTCTGTTAGTAACACAGTCTTACTGTAGGTAAAGTCTTTTTTTATGTTTGCTTGCATGCATGTACAAAAAACATAGTGCCATCATCCGAGTTTTCGGAGGTGTGGCAGTCCTCTTCCAATTCAGGCAGCGTGTTTGCAAGCGCGGCCACAGTTCTCCAATGCCTGCTCGAGCTGTCTATGACAGCTCCAAAATGCAGTGGAGCAGTTGAAAGGGGATTACGCTCAGTGAGCAGCGATAAGATATCGCCTGCCCGCGCACTCCCCTCACACACACACACACACGCACGCACGCATACCGCGTGCTGCCCACCATGCACACACTTAGCCGGCGTGCTCAATCCCGTCGGCTGTGCTGCGCCCCCTCAAAGCCTTCCACATGCCATGCTGGGTGCCCACCCCAGCGTGGCAACAGATGCTATGGCCGACGGGTGCCCAATCCCCGCCGGCTCCACTGTCCTCCCCCGAGAGTACAGGGTGCCACGCTGGGAGCCCACCCCAGCATGGCAACAGATGCTTATGGCCAATGGGGCACGCATCCCCGTCGGCTCCATCGCCCAACCAGTTGTCCTGCAGCACGCTGGAAGCCCACCCCAGCGTGGGCAAACGCCCTGCATCATCATTTAAAAGAAAAAAAAACCTGCAAATAAAAACTGTCCCTCGGCGCTTTCCTGCCCCTCCCACAACCCGCACCCACCCACTGTGCACCCTGCCTCCCACACACACCCCACCCCATACTTATCTCCGGACTCGGCGCGATGATCTTCGTGGACCAGGAACGCGGTCTGCACTCTTCAAAGCCGACCGCGAACTGAGGAAATGCCGTAAGCTGTATAATGGGATAGATAGGGTTTTTTCAACTTTGCTGCATATCTCAGGAATTTTTTGGAGTTTTTGCACCAAATTTTCAACATGGGGTTTTTGGGACCCCTTTTCATGAATGCTGTCACTGTCATGGCGTTATTCGGGCCCGAAGGGTGATTTCGCAGTCACTGCACAAAATCACCTTTTGGGACTGATTAATGAAACAACACTGCCAGTGGTCATAAGGTGGGCTATCAAGAAGCTTATTTTGAAAATTTAGTGGAAAAATTCCCAAAAATTACTGTTTTATGAGCGTGCGTTGCGCAGTTCCTACGCACGCTCGTAAGTTCGCAAATTTTCAATATTTTCACTCCAGATTTTCAACATTGCCATTTTACCACACCTCCTTATGAGCAGTACAGCTGTCATTTTTCACATCTTGCCCAAAACATGTTTCCGCCCATGTAGCGTACAATGGCGCAGTCGGTGTGCGAAATCAATGTATGGGACACATTAAGAAAATCACAGTGACACTGTTCATGAGCAGAGGTCTTAAAATGGCTGTGTTGAAAATTTGGTGAAAAAATTCCTAAAAATGACTGTTATATTTAGCGCTATGCGCAGTTCCTACGCACGCCGTAAGTTTGCAAATTTTCAATATTTTCAATCCAGATTTTCAACATTGCCATTTTATTACACTTCCTTATGAACAATACAGCTGCCATTTTTCACATGTCGCCCAAAATGTGTTTTTGCACATGTAGCGCACAATAGTGCAGTCGGTCTGTGAAAGCAATGTTTGGGACAGATTAAGAAAATCACAGTTATACTGTTCATGAGCAGAGGTCTTAAAATGGCTATGTTGAAAATTTGGTGACAAAAGTCCATAAAATGACTGTGTTACGAGTCAGCATTGCGCAGTTTCCACGCACTCTCGTAAGTTCATGACTTTGTAATATTTTCAGTCCAGATTTTCACCAGTGGCATTTTTCCACACTTCCTTATGAACAGTACAGCTGTCATTTTTCACAACATGGCCGAAATGTGTTTTCACACTTTCAGCACAGAGATGCGTGGTCACTGCGGAAAATCATTGTTTGGGACAGATAAAGAAAATCACAGTGACACTGTTCATGATCGGAGGTCCCAAAATGCCTGTGTTGACAATCTGCTGTAAAAAATCCCCAAACTAATTACATTACATGTGTGCGTTGCACAGTTTCTATGCACGCTCGTGACTTCACCAGTTTTTTTAATATTTTTACTGCAGATTTGCAACATTGCCATTTTTTACACCTCCCCATGAACAGCACAGCTGTCACTTTTTACATCCTGTTCGTAATGTTTTTGCATCTTTGGTGCTAAATGCCATAGTCGCTGTGCATAAGCAGCTTTTGGCTAATAAACTGATATTGCCACTGTTCAAGAGGTGGGGTCACAAAAAAACCATGATGAAAATTTGGAGTGAAAATACCAACGAATTCCTGAGGTATTAGGGTTTCCAACCATAACGCCCAACCCTGTAGAGAATGACAGGCATCAGGGGTGTGACTTGGGATTCTTGCCTGTATTGCTCATACCATTCCACACCCTGCAGCCAGTGAGAGGCATCGAGGTATGCCTTGGACTCTTCGGCCCCAAAGTTCACCCCATTCTCCTATACCCGCACCCATCTCACTGTATTTTCTGATGGAATGGGGTGCGCATAAGGGCCAAAGACCACAAGGCACACCATGACACTTGTCAGTGTCTGCAGGGTGGGTGTGGTGAAATGGCGTGGCCGTTATGCCTGACGACCCAAAGGCACACCTCATTGCCTGTCACTCTCTGCAGGGTGGTGGGGGGGTTGGCTTCAGTTCAATACTTCACTGCCATTCCTATTACGCAGCTCTGTAACTTCTACACTACCACTGCCAATGCCAGCAAGCAAACATTTGGCATTGACAAATGCTTGTTAGATTGAAGTTCCCTCTAGCTACAATGAAGCAAGCTCTGCTGACCTAGAGGTTATCTCCCATACCAACTGTGGGGTAGATTCTCCTTCTTCAGGAGGGAGGGCTTCCTCTTAATTTGAACTATGCCAATCACTCTACATGCACCTCTCTTGGGCCTTATATATCTCTCTCTCTTCAGGTTACTTCAGGTTACATGATACAACCCTTTTCACTCGCAATTGTATGCCCTAAACACAGGGCTAGCCTTAGGGTATGTGGCACCCCAGGCAGACTTGCAAATGATGCCCCTCCCCACCCCAGCAGGTCTGTAACCTGGATTTTTTTGGGGGTCCTTTAGTGAGTGGTAAAAAGGCTGTTGTACACATAGTGTGCAAACAGTTTGTAAAGTCAGGAGTCTGGGGTCATAGGTCCTCAGAAGCTCTAGGGTTTTAGATTCTTTTAGGTGAATTTTAAGGCTTACATTGAAGGTAGAACAAAGTGCTGCTATCTTTCAAGGGCATCTTGTACACTAAAGTGGTGAGGGGAATTACTTCACAATGAAAATATTTGATTATGAAAAAATGTCACAAACCCCAATACTGGAAAACCCGTACCTCATCAACACATTTTTGTCCTTTAACAAAACAATTCAGTCACAAAACACTACATTCTTTAACTCGAACTAGATTCAGCTGGACAGTTAGTACTCATTCTGTTTACTGAAATGGAACTGCAACTTGCCTGAAAGACCTTACATTTTGTTTTGGGACAACTTTGTTGCAGGTAATAAACGTTTTGACAGCAACCACACCAGGAAAAAAGAGTTTTTGTTTTTCCTTCATCCTTTCTACCAGGCAAGCACTGATACAGCACCTCCCAAATGGGTCTTGCCACATGGCACAGGCGGCTAATTTATTATACACAGCATAGTACTACATAATTCATTTATTTATTGAAGTCTAGGAATTACAACCCTTTGAGTCAAGAACTCTTTTTCAAAGGCTCCACATCAGTACAAAGTGTGGCAGGCAAGTGTTACAGACATCATGAGCAATGACAGTAATTATATGTAGAGAGAAAATTATACAATAGCGAGTTATCTAATAACAATGCAATACAATAAGCATTGTCAATTGACATGGGAGTAATCAAAATTGTTGAAATAAGTCTGAAGAGAAAAATAAATATTGGAGACAGGAGTGATGGAGCTTTGCAGGAGAAAGTGAGAAACAGGCCCAGGAACTGGACCAAAGGAGAGCTGGAAATATTGTACAGACCAGAAAGCAGCCCGCATTGTTGTGGGGCCTAAGGTACAGAAGAGGAAATAGTTGGAGGGTTATGACAGTGTTATAGGCAGTCACAGTTTGAAGAAATCAGGATGTGGTCCCGCAGTTCTTTTTTGAAAGTGCCCAACCTGGGTATGGATAGGAGGGAACCGGGGATGGAGTTCATCCGTAAAGGGGCCCAATATTTGAAGGACGTTTTACCAGTGGTGGTTCTATAGAAGGGGACTTGGAAAGCAGTTTTGTCAGTGTGTCTGGTCATCCACCTGTGCTGCCCTGGAGACAGGAGAAGGTTACAACCACGGGGTGAGTGGCCCATAGATATTCTTTTTGCTAGTAGGCAAGTCTGATAGTAGAGACGCCATTGAAAATGTAGCAGTCTCATCTCATTTAATCATCTCATATTGCTCAGCATTTCCACCATGGGGGAAACGGGGCAAGTCCAAACTGGGGCTGAGGGTCCACAGTCCAGGAAGTTCAGGAACAAGAAACAAAATGTCAGGAAATTGCAATGTTTTGTTTTAGCTCAGCTAACTGGCAGCATCACTTAGACTTATCACTCAGTCTGTCACTGACCTTGTTAGACAAAATGGTCCTCCTGTTGCCAAATTGTTGCTCTGCTCGCCTGACTGCCCTCAGGGAACAACATGACCGCCACCAGACCAGGACCACATACACTCAGTGGACCTCATGGGACACCTCTGACCCCAACAATAGGCAGTTGTTGTTTTTTTCCTCTGTCCTGAGCCTTGGATGAAAGTCTCCTCCTCTGGGATGCTGGGGTTGGGTGGGGGTGGACAGCCAGTCTTCTCCACACAGCCAAATCTGGGATGTTCCTGATGCCTAGGACTGCTCTATTCCCCCCCAGCTTGCTGGCTGCTGCTTTCTTTCTCTGCAGTCACTGGCCCATAGGCCCTATTCAAGATTGGCAGTGAGTAATTTTACTTTACTGTCACCAGTACAGTCCCCACTCTTGAAGGTTATCTCTAGACTTTTCCAACTGACTCCCAGGCCACTCATTGCACAGCCCTGCCCCAATGGAGATTAGAAACCACTCATCTACTATGCAGTTTAATGAATGGTTGAAAAAATGGTGCGGAGCACAGGGGTTTGGCTTCATTGGAGACTGGGGTTCCACCTGGAGGGACACCAGCCTATACTGGCAGGATGATCTGCATCTGTCCAGGAAGGGAACAAGTCTTTTGAGCAATCGATTTAAATGCTTCATTGGCAAGCTTTTAAACTAGTCAAAGGGGGAGGCAGTGACAAGCAGCAGGAAAATCCCAGCCTCTCCCTGCAAAACAGGGTACTAAATGAGAAAAAGACTGAGGTAGAACGGTCAGTGGGGGATGCTGCAACAGAAGGTAAAGCTATCAAAATGGAGAGCAATGAGTACCAATGCTCGTAGTCTGGGTAACAAGCTTCCTGAATTAGTGGCCTTGATGGAGGAGGAACATCTGGATATCATGGCAGTCACAGAAACATGGTACACACAAACCCATGACTGGGACATAAACATACCAGGATACACTATCTACAGGAGGGACAGGGAGGGTAAAAGAGGAGGAGGAGTAGCTCTTTACATAAGGGAAGGAATAAAAGCAACAGAACAAAAGGGTAAACAGGGAGGAGAAGAAGCACTGTGGGTAAATTTGGAGACAGGTAATGGCACCACAATCCGCACAGGGGTTGTATACAGATCCCTTTCTCAGGGGGAGGAAATGGACAAGGAAATGATAGAAAGTATACTTAGAATGGCAGAAAAAGGGGAGATATTGCTGATGGGTGATCTGAATATGCCAGATGTTAACTGGAGTGCAGTTGTAGCTGCCACTTCGAAGAGTGGAGTTATTCTAGATGCCCTACAGGGGGCATGCCTTAGACAACTAGTACTGGAGCCCACTCAAGAGGGAGCAATATTAGACTTGATTCTCCTCAAATGGGGATGGAGAGAGGATCACAGATGTAGAAGTGGGTAGCCATCTGGGAACTAGCGACCATCGAACAGTATGGTTCACACAACACAGCAATAGAGTCTGCTTGCTAAGCAACAAAAGTACTGACTTTAGGAGGGCTGACTTTTACTAAATGGGTGAGTGCCTAAGGAATGCACTAGCAAATGGGCAGGAAGGAGGGGAAGAACAATGGGAATAATAAAACTGCCATCACAGAGGTAACGAGCCTTTGTGTGAAGCAAATAAACAAAACAAATGATGTAAGAAACCACTATGGTTCTCAAAGGAAGTGGCAGTGAAGGTTCAAGAGAAAAGAAAGCATTCAGGAAGTAAAAGGAATCACAGAAGGAGCAGGACAGAGAACTGTATCAGTTAAAGCAAAAGGAGGCTGGAAGGCAGTCAGAATAGCAAAGGCCCAAACCAAGGAAAAGATGGCCAACTCAGTTAAGAAGGGGATAAACCTTTATAGGTACATCAGGAGCGAAGGAAGACCAAGGAAGGGATAGTGAGGCTTAATAAAGGGAGGGAGGGTGGCAGAGGGAGACTGTGAAAAGGCAGAGATACTAAACAAATATTTTACTCAGTATTTACAAATGAAGAGGGGAGGTACATAAAACAAACAGCAGAAACACTCTGGATACAGAAGTTGATACCAGCCCATTTACAGAAGAAAGGGTTCTGAAAGAACTTTAAAACTGAAGGTGGACAAAGCAACGGGCCTGATCAATTCATCCCAGAATCCTAAAAAGAACTAAGGGTAGAACTAGTGACACCACTGACTACCCTTTTTTTTTTTTTTTTTGCTTTATTTCTTTATTCTCCTTCCTGTCCCCAGTGTCCCCTCCTTCCGACTGCACATATCCCGTAGCCCCCCTTTCAGGATCTGCCCCTAGAGTGCCATTACCTCTCCTTCTCCTGCACAGCAGGGTCTGTCCTGGGTGGACTCTCTGGATGGGGCAGTCTTCATCTAGGGACACCGAGGACTACCATTTTCTTCTTCCCACTTCCCCGCCCGCTGGGACGCCGCACACAAGGATCGTGACGTCTCTAGAGGGGCGACGCGTTGGACGCACGCCCCTCAAGCCGCCTAATGACGCCCCCTCCCCGGACTCCGTAACGGAGTTCAACTCCCCCGGAGCACCGGTGCTCCCACCGCATTCTCAGGGTTGAGAATCCCCTGAGGGAGGAGAGCATCCTGGATGCTCAATCCTCCTCCTCAGCCGACCACGACGACCGAGTCCGCTTCCTGAACCCGGTCGCCAGCGTGGTACGAGGTGTGGCGCCTAGCGCCAACCCTCAGCGCCACCGGGCCGGTGACTACCCTTTAACAAATCATGGGAGGAGGGGTGGTACCCGAGGACTGGAGGAGGGCAGATGTGATTCCTTCACAAAAGTGGAGCAAGGCAGAAGCAGGAAACTACAGACCTGTTAGTTTAACCTCAGTGATAGGGAAAATGATGGAATCACTTCTAAGGAAAGAATTGTCGAGTATCTAGAGGCCAGAGGGCACAGGACCCAGGCAGCATGGATTCACAGCGGAAGGTCATGCCAGACAAATCTGATAGATTTCTTTGACTGGGTGACCAAAGTAGTAGATCAGGGAGGGCTGTGGACATGGCCTACCTAGACTTTAGCAAGGCATTTGACACAGTCCCACACAAAAGATTAATATACAAGTTAGCCAGCCTGGGAGTGGTCCCAAGATGACAGCCTGGGTAAAGAATTGGCTGGAAAATAGGACACAGAGAGTAATAGTAAATGGAGTCCACTCAGAAGAAAGGAGGATTACTAGTGGGTACCGTAGGGTTCAGTATTAGGACCGGTCCTCTCAATGTCTTTATAAGTGACATTGCAGAAGGACTGGAAGGAAAGTATGTCTCTTTGCAGATGACACAAAGATCTGCAACAGAGTTGATGCACAGGTTGGGGTGGAAAGGATGAGAAGGGACTTGCAAGGTTAGAGGAATGGTCAAATGTATGGCAGCTTAGATTCAATGCTAAGAAGTGCATGTAATGCACCTGGGAAACAAAACCCAGGGATAAGTACACAATGGGGGTGAGATACTAACAACAACAAAAATGAAAAGGGACCTGGGGGTAGTCATATCAGATGACCTAAAGGTGGGCAAGCAATGTGAGAGGGCAGCAAGGAGGGTTGGGGGATACTGGGATGCATAGGGAGAGGCATCACCAGTAGAAAACTGGAAGTTATTATCCTCTGTACAGACAGCTGGTGAGACCCCATCTGGAGTACTGTGCAGTTCTGAGACCCACTTCCAAAAGACATAGACAGGATGGAAGCTGTCCAGAGGAGGGCAACTAAAATGGTGCAGGGTCTGCACCGGAAGACATATGAAGAGAGACGAAAGGACCTTAATATGTATAGCCTCGAGGAAAGGAGGGAGAGGGGGGATATGATAGAAACATTCAAGTACCTCAAGGGAATCAACAAAGTCCAAGAGGGTAGCATCTTTCAAAAAAAGAGGTGTGCAAGAACAAGAGGGCACAATTTGAAGATAGAGTGGGGGGCGGCTCAGAAGTAATTTAAGGAAGTATTTTTTCACAGAGAGGGTTGTGGATGCATGGAACGGCCTTCCGGAGGAGGTTGTGGAGTCAAAATCAGTGGTGAAATTCAAGCATGCATGGGACAGTCATAAGGCAATTCTAAGGGGTGGGGGTAGGAAGAAGTAGGCTGCTGGTTAACTAGGATCTGCAGCTTATCCAGTAGGTAGGGAAATGGGCAGACTGGGTGGGCCAAGCGGTCCTTATCTGCCGTCAAATTCTATGTTTCTATGTTACTATAAATCCATGATGATCCGATGCTGTCCAGCCACCCTGAGTGCTAACCCCTCAGACCTTGTCCTCTCCCCAATCATATCTGTAGGTAGGGAAATGGGCAGACTGGATGGGCCTTGAGATCCTTATCTACCATCAACTTCAATGTTTCTATGTTTCTATCTGGACTTGACAAGTCCTGGCTGCCGCTGGCTCCCATCCCTCCCATGTCACAGCAAAACAGCTCCAGTGCCTTCAGCAGTACAGCACCCCTTCGCCCTTCTCCCTAGTAGTTCCCCTTGCCCTACACCCTGACCTCCAGTCCTCTTTGGTGTTTGTCTCTTTTCTTTTGTAAGTTTAAAACCGAACTTGGCTCTCCCTTGCCGCTCGCTAACATAGTTAATTAATCCCTTACTGCCTCATGGATGTCTGCATGCACCACCAAAACTGATTATTCCAGGTGCCAGCCACTCTCAATCTACACCATTCTGTGCATGCGCCTCCAGCTGCTCTGGTACCAAACATAAAACAGACAGCAGCAGAGATCCAATAAAAACAAGAGGGACTCTTTTATGGGTGGGTCAGGCCGGCGCACAGCAACAAAATCTGATGGACAAGTCCCCGCCCCAAATGACACGGATTTGTATGTTAATTTCAGTCCATCCAGGTCACTTGCAAAAAAAAAAAAAAAAAAAATAAAAAAATTAACTTCATTTGACAGTGACGGTGGTTTTGCTACTGAATGGCACCTTGGTGGCTACCAAACTTGCTCTCCTTTAAGGCTGGCTATGCCTAAACACAGGTGTAGCCAGGTATTTAGATCTGCACACCAAGTGGACTCCTGCTACCTCCCCCAGCGTGTGTAGTCAGACAATATACAAATGTACACCAGGACCGTGTTTGTTGCCTCATTTGGCACAATAAATACAACTTTTATATCTCATGACAGTGGTTGTTGCCATGCATGGGTAAATACAAATGCCATGCATTGTTCCCTAAAACACCCACATACCAGCCCAGAGCCTGTAAAATTGTATTGTCCTCGGGATGCAAAGTGTATTAGTGACCAGTCCTTCTAGTTTTGACTCCTACGAACAAAATTACAGAAAGGTTCATTATTTTCTTTGTTAGTTTTCATGGAAAAAGGAAGCAGTTCAGAGTTTATTTGCTACCCCCCTTAAATAAAATTGCACACCATGGAATGCTTGGAGTATGCCTGCCTACACCCTTGCCTAAACAAACTACTGTGGAGAAAATTAATGTGGTATTCCTGCAAGTGCTGCCTTAAGCAGAGTCTGCCTGCATTTGCTAGAGGAGGGGCAAATAAAGGCTTGTGTTTTTTTTGAGACAACAGATGTGGAGTATGTTGGGGTGAAATTTGTTTTAACTGGTGTATTTATTATTGAGTGAAGGGTAAATATGAGACCAGCCAGAGTAGCCCACATTTAGGGGCCATATTATAAGAACTGTGTCTAGCCCTGTAGTTTGGGGAAGGGGTGATAATTGTCTGGCCTGGGGCCTCAGCTAGTTGATAATTGGAGGTGGGACTGAGTCAGATTTCTGACTGCAGGTTGGTTGTGGTAGCGTGATGTGGCAGCAAGGAGACCACCTGGGGACTCAGTAGTCCAACAGGAAGTACCACCTTAATGGGGGATACACAGGAAGGATAAAAGTCACCCACTCCTAATGTGTCCCCACACATGTTTGTGTCCCAGCACCTGAGTGGAACAGCACAGGAATGGAACAGGTGTAAAACTGTCTTTTTAGGTATTGACAGACATCCACAGGAGGAAGCAAGGAAGCAGGGGACTCTGTTGTTTGACTAAGATCCAGAAAAAAAAGAGGTGATTTTCTACCTTTTATTGGACCAACATAGATGTTTCAAAAGAAAATAGGCGCTTGAGCTTTCGAATTACATAGAATTCTTCATCAGAAAAATAACAGTTGGTTTGAAACCACTACAACCACCGATATTATAGTCGGAATTCAGGAGCATCAGGGGTCTGATTCAGAAAAGGCACTGTTACTGCTTTCTCTAACTTTTGTTTTAGAAGGGAGAACATAAAGTTATGTAGTGCTTTACTTTTTTGCGCCAAATCGACTGGTATAAATGAAACACGTGATTGGCAGTTACAGTCTACAAAGTTCAATGAAGCTGCTCATCTCAGGAGCAGGGGTGGACACTGGGGATGAAATGGCCATGTTATGATTTCTGCCTCTGTTATGTGGTCACCTGTGTGCCTGGACTTCATACAGTTGTGTTATTGTGTAATAACATCACTGTTCCAGCCACCCACTGACCAATCAAAGTGCACCTGATTTTCTACTGAGCTGAAACGCTGTTCTACCACTGTGTAAAAGTGATGGAAGGCTGTTCAACCCTTCTGTGGTAGAACAACGTTTCAGTTCAGTTGAAAATCATGGGAGCCACACCTTCAAACAGCAGGATCTAACAGATTAAATGACCCGACCCTGTGACAGCATGGACAGAAACTTGACCAGACCCACACATGCAGGATCAACTAGATACCTTAACAAATATGCAGAATCAACCACATATAACCCTCCAATGTAAAAAAACTAAATGCAGGATGAACCAGATATTTATAAAAGCTTACAAAAATAGACGCCGATCCTCCACTCGCTAACGAAGACTTACAGCTGCCATGTTTTTTTGTGAAAACCCCAACTAAACCCAAGAGATAACCAGTGGGAGTGTGCACTACTAATGCAGGGTTGTCTAGTCCCTAGAAACCACACAACTCACCATAGCAACTAGTCCAATGTCCCAAAATAAGACGGTGCACTGAACAATTTATTTTCTATATATAAAAAGTGTAAAAATTGCTAAAAGCAAATAAAATTGTTCAAAGGGGCACCATACACTATAAAGAATATTGGATGGGCAACCCTATGCCCAACCAGTGTGTTTGCCACCTTGGGGCTGGGATTCCCAAGGACCTTTTGAGCTTCTCTCTCAAGGTCAGAGGGAATCAGAACCCCTCTGTGGCAGAACACATTGGTTCAGCATGGTTGCCCATGCAGTATTCTCTATGTTATGTAATTTTGTAAACTTTATATGCTTTTGAGACTCATGTGCTACGCTATATTATAAAATGGCAAGTAAATTTTCTGTGCTTTGATTGGTCAGTTGGTACCTGGAATAATGATGTTATTACACAATAACGTCACTGTATGAGGTCCAGGCACACAAGTGACCACATAACAGAGGAAGAAATCATGACATGGCCATTTCATCCACAGTGTTTCCCCCGAGATGAGTGGCTTCACTGGACCGTGCAGACTGTAACTGCTGGTCACGTGTTCTATTGACACCAGTCAATTTGGTGGAAAAAAGCAAGCACTACATAACATTGTTCTCCCTCCTAAAACAAAAGTTAGAGAAAGCCGTAACAGCACCTTCTCTGTGGCAGTCTCCTGATGTTCCTGAATTCCTGCTTTGATTTCAGTGGTTGTAGCATGTGCGCAGTATAGCACACTGCTCACTGCAGGACTCAGTGGGTGCACATACCTGTCTTACACAAAAACAAATTTCTGTCAATAATCTCCTACTCTACTGGAGTCCCTAAACACAAAAATGATCCAGTAAAACAAAGCCGTAACATCAAACGGCATCTTGTTACTTCCGCCTCGGCTGTAGCACCACTGGTTCCAAAACTTGATCCAGGCACCACTCCTCAGCTCCATCCTGACAGAAACAGTGGGGCTACTTATGACCATGTTAAACAAGAAAGAAAACAAAAACAGTGAGACACTATGTATACTTCTCCCAGTCCCAGGGCAGGCACCCAGCAGCAAAAAAATAGCTAGGGTAGGGGACAGACACACAAATGGACAAGCAGAGACACCTAAAGTGGGTTACATGGCAGCCATGCATTGGCAGCACCATCTGCTGGACAAAACAGAAACTATTATTTTTTTTTTTTTTAATTTATTTAATCTAGGATTACAAATACCTTTGAGCCAGACTCATTTACAAAGGTTCCATGTCAGGTGAGGTGTAATACATGGTAGGACAATATGACATGTTAACAGGTTACAGAGGTTTACATTATGCCAGTATAACAGGCTACAGTGGTAAAAACACATGAGTACAATGGATTCGGTGGACAGATTGATTAACAAAGGACTGGGTACACAGTATTATCAGGAGTCTGGCAATAAACACAAAAATGCAGCTAGTGGCTAGTGTCAGGGGCTCACATAACACAGAAAGTGCAAGTAGAAAGTGCAGTATGGGGGTTGTAGAGGGGGAGAGGGGGGTAGGGAGAGGAGGAGGGGTGAGTAAGTGCTAGATACAGAAAGATTGGGGATGACAGTCACATGAGCTGGAGGTAGTTAGGCGCAGGTGAAGTTTAGATTTGAAGGGTCCAAGCTTAGGGATGGAGGAGATGTCACTGCTTAGGCCATTTAACCAGCTAGGAGCTCTATAAGCAAAGGATCTTTGGCCCAGTGTAGTCCGGCATCTTGGGATGAGTAGTGATTGAGAATCTGAGCCCCTAGTGGGACGGCGATTCAGAGCAGGCCGGATAAGAGCTTGAACACCAGGAGGGGCAAGGCCCATAATTGATTTTTTAGCCATAAGGCATGTTTGGTATTTAATGTGGTTGAAGAGTTGGAGCCACCCAGTTTGAGCGTACAGGTCACATGTGTGGGTGAGACGGCCAGACCCGGTGATAAGTCAGCAAGCTTTGTTGAGGGCAATGGATATGCGTCTAAGGGTGGAGGAGGAGGCGGATCCATAAATGATGAGGCCATAGTCAATTGCTGCAACTACCGAACTCTGGACTACGATCCATAAGGCATCAGAGGTGAGACATTTCCTATGCCTGAAGAGTAAGCCAATACGAGTATTGGCCATTTTGACGACATTATCAATGTGGAACCCATACAAGAGGTTATACTCGATGGTGACCCCAAAGTATTTGAAGGATACTACTTGTTCCAGGGTTTCACCTAGGCCAGTGGAGATGGAGAGGTGGGACTGGTGCTTATTATGCGAACTGCAGAACATCATGGTTTTGGTTTTTTTATAGTTAAGCACCAGTTTATGAGTGCTGAACCAGCTGTCCGCTGAGGAGAAGACATGTTGGAGTTTACTCCGGAGGAGGTGAGGGTCCTTGTGAGTGGAGTGGATGACCACATCGTCAGCACAGAGAAGGATTTGCTCCAGACAGGACTGAGGAAGACTATTCAGAAAGAGGCTGAAGAGAAGAGGTCTGAGAATGGAACCTTGTGGAACCCCAGAGCATACAGGTTTAGCCTCAGAGAGAAAGTCAGCAATTTTCACTCTTTGAGAGTGGTTTTCAAGGTAGCTCTTAAACCATGTCATTGATTGTGGGGATAAGCTGGCATTGAGCAACTGTGAGATAAGTAGGTGGTGATTGACGGTATCGAAAGCTTTAGTAAGGTCTGTGAAGACCGATCCCGTAAGGAGGCTATTGTCTAGAGAGTTGTGAATTGCTCCAGTGAACACGAGAAGGGCAGATGTAGCACTGTGTCCTTTTCTAAAACCATGCTGTTGGGGGCAGAGGATGTCGTATTTGTGGAAGTATTCTGTAATTTGGTCAGATACAATATGCTGGATGGCCTTAGAGAAGTGGGGTAATATAGAGATGGGCCAATAGTTTCCAAGCAGAGCCCTGTCCCCGCTCTTGTGGACCGGGGTAATGGTGGCTGATTTCCATTTGTTGGAGAACTGGCCAAGGATGAGGGATAGACTGAAAATTGTTGTTAGCAGTTGAAGCACTTCTTCAAGGGTGAGGGACAGTAGTTTGAGGTCGAGGGTGTCCCCACTAAACCTAGACCTGGCTATTGCTTTCTTAATGTAGTTGCGGACTTCGTGCTTCTTGACTGATTTGAAGTAGAACGAGGGTAGATTGGGAGAAAGAGGGGGGCTCGAAGGGATAGTTGGGGGGTCATCTTCATTGAGGAAGCTAGGCGGAAGGACAGCACTGAGGTCTGTGAATGCCGTGTTGAAGGAGTTAGCGATGGTAGTAGGGTCAAGTGTTGTGATCCCATCAATGACCAGCATAGAAGGTGAGGTTTTTTGCTGCTTCCCGGTAACTTCTTTTATGTTGTTCCAAAAGGATTTCCCGTTACCCCAGGTGTTTGTAAGGGCATCTTTGTAGTAAGAACTTTTCTGTAGGCGGACAAGTTTAGTGCAGGCATTGTGAGCCAGGGGCGTAGCTACAGGGGTGCAGGTAGTGCAGTCACACCCGAGCCCATGACGTTTGAGAGGCCCAGATCATAATTTTAATGTTTATTCAAAACTGAGGGGGGGGGGGCCTATGATATACCCTTACACCCAGGCCCTCTGGGAATTTGCTACGCTACTGTTGTGAGCCCGTTTATACTTCTGTATGTCAACTTGTTTTCCTGTGGCACGAGCTAGGAACCAAAGGTGGTCCCTGGATTTGAGTTGAGCCAATAGAAACTATGGACTCTTTTTTGAATATGTATACTGCCCTAACAAAAAAATGTTTAGAAAGTATTGTAAACTTATTTTCCCATGTTCTTTTAAAAAAAAAAAAAAGCCATTGTATAATAGCAATAAGGCATGGCAGGGTGTGTGTTATTGTGTAATAACATCACTCCTGGGGTGGTGGAAGCACTCTGCTTTCCCTCTTACTTCAACCCACCCCAGGTGTGACATTATTACACAATAAGTCACTAAGCTGAACTCTGTATAGTTTTTAAAATATGGCCCTCTAATTAACCACATTTCTTTTTTTTTTATTTTTCAAATTTCCCACTTCAGATGGCAAATATTTTAAAAACTGTAAGGAGTTCAGCTTAGTGACTACCCTCATTATAAAAATCTTTTTGTCCTAAACAGCTTTGCTGCTTGTTGTTTTTATGTAGCTTGTATAGTTTTCAAAATATTTAGATTGGTTTGGCATGTGTGCAGATGCACTTGCAAGCAGCAGATGTTTTTTTTCTCTCTGATTGAACACTCTAGCAGACATGCCAAACAAATGTAAATATCTTGAAAACCATACATGTTACACATACACAACCAGTGTCACAATTGTTTACAACAAAAATGCCTTTATAAAGATGGTTGTCACCAAGCTGAACTCTGCATAATTTGTGAACTGATTTTAAAGCAGTGCTTGATACTGAATCTATGGTCCTGGCTATATCACTGTCACATGAGACAGTATGCATTGTAGGAACAAGCAAAGCAATAAGTCCTGCTGAGATGGAGATCCCCAGGGGACATAAAACTACCATAAAGCTAGAATGCTAATTTAGGAAAAACTCCTAATAGCAGACAGAGGGAAGGACACACTAGGACTTCACACACACAAATCAAAACACCCTGCACAACATACGATTTTACAAATTCTGTGTGTACTACTTTAAAGTTTAAGGGGACTCAATTTAGTCCCTTACTAGAGTATAGTAACGGATAATCAAGACAAGAAAAGGGAAATCAAGAAACACCCTATCTGGGAGAGTATAAATTCCTTTTCAATAACAGGGGGAGTAGATTTGGGAATGATAGAAGTGGCACAGTGCAGTGGCCATGGAGTGGCAGTCTTCAGGTAGACCTTCTGGAGACTGAGTTTTTGCTCCATCTGCATGCACCTCTCTGGGCTGAGGGAGGAGGTATCTAGACTCTGGGCTGAGTTGGCTGGGATTCAGGAGACCTCTTCTGACATCTAGGGGTCACCACGTCCACCACTGATGCCACAGGATTGTATGCGATAAGGGAAAGTCCCTTATCACCTCACTCATTAGAGCAGTGAAAGAATCGCCCACAACAAAAGGGTGACTTCACATTTGACAGACTGCCACAAACAGCTATGGTCCTCTGAAATATTCAATACTTCATTTTTTATGTGGGGGGGCTACACCCCCACACCCCCTAAAATAAGGATTTTCAATTCCAGGGGGAGCAGACTTAGAAAAAATAGAAACTCCCCCTGAAAGGAAAAGGACTACCTGCACCGGGATCCAAACCCAGCACCACAGGCTCCAGGAGCAGTGGCTCAAACCACTACACCACATGGCCAGCTCAGCAGGGCTTTGCCAAATAATTCCTTTTATCCTCTTTCTCGTGAGTGTAGTTCGTATCCCTCAGTGCTACATTCACTATACTAATTCAGAGATCTTTTTCCACACTCGCTCTACATGAGAGCGGTATTATTGAGTCGCTCATTTTGAGCCGCTGAGTAATACTCGCCCATATAGGCTGCTATCATGCCACAGAGGGTGCCAAGAAGAAGGGCTGGTGGGACTGTGGTGGGCTGTGAAATGCTGTGGTTGAGGAAAAGAAAACACATTCCTTAGCCAGTGTTACTGCAGAACTCTTTTGCCACCTTGACGGAACAGGGCTGCTGAGACGAGGCACCCATAGTAGTGGCAAAGGAGGATGTGGGGGTCCTTTAGAACAAAGGCCCCCAAGTGGGAAGAAGAGGATCCCAGCCAAATAAGAAGCAACTTCTGGTGGGGAACTCAATCATCAAGGGGATAGTTCTGGAAACACCATAAGAGGGAAGGAGGGAGGAGAGGTACCTACCCGGTGCCTTGGCACAGAGGGATTAGGAGCAGATCCTTAGGATCACTAGACAGGCAGGGCAGGAGGGGGGGATCTGGATGTAATTGTCCATCTGGGGACAAATGACCTGATGGGGGATGCAGCAGGGGTGGTACAGGATACATTTAGAGAGCTGGGGAGGGGCTTGAAGCAGGAAGGACACATGGTGGCCTTCACTGCAGTGCTACCTGTGCAACTCTGGGAGAGGAGCGGGAACACTGCTGTCAAGTCTTCAACAAGTGGTTGAAGGCATAGTGCAGAGAGAAGGGGTTTGGCTACATTGGAGACTGGGGTCCTACCTGGAGGGATAAAGGCCTCTACAAATGGGATGGTGTCTATCTATCCAGGAAGGGAATGGCAGTGCTGGGTGGAAAGTTTAAATGTTACTTCGATGGACATTTAAACTACCCAATAGTGGAGGCAGAAAAAATGAGGGAGGCAGTTAATGTCTACTCCCCAGATAATGAAACATCAGTGTAGAAAATCCCGGGGAAAGAAATAAATAAAGAAAGGGCAAGTGGAGAAGGGACAGGAGGGTCGAGAGGTGGAACTAAGCCTGAGAGAAATATTAGGGAGGGTGGGCAGAGGAAGGATAAAAAAGGGGAGGATGGTACCACTGAAAAGAGAAGGGTGAAGAATGGAGAGGCAGGGAGGGACATAAGGAGAGGAGATCCATGTACACCAAATCAAGGAGTCTAAGGAACAAAATTCCTGACCTTGAGGCTACCATTGCGGAGGTGAACCTGGATCTGGTGGCCATAACAGAATCATGGTTTATTGACAACCACAAGTGGGAGGTGGTCATACCAGGTTACAACATGTTTTGTAAGAATAGGGCAGGGAAGAAAGGGAGGTTGTTTATAGGTAAGGGAAGGTGTAAAGGCCACAGAAATATAAAGATACAGTAGGGAAACAGAGGGGCTGGAGGTTCTTTTGGTGGGCTTAGAGATGTGGTCTGGGGCCTTTGTACATGTGGGGATGATGTGCAAGCCACCAACAGAAGAGGATGAATTGGACAGGGTTTGGGTGAGGCCATAGGCAAAATGTTAAGCAAAGGGGAGGTACAGTAGTTATTATGGATGACTTTAACCTGACAGATGTGAACTGGAACATCCTGGCTGAAGCTACAACTAGGAGCAGGGTCATTCCAGACTCCATGCAAGAGGCATTTCTTAGGCTGATATTTACAGATCCAACTAGAGATGGGGCAGTGCTGTCTCTGGTACTTACGACCAGGAACAGCATTGCAGATAACACAGTGGGTAGCCCCTGGGTACAAGCAAACATCATACAGTGTGGTTTAGCATATGGATTGGGCACGAGAAAAACAAAACACTAGGATGAGGCTCCTGGACTTAAGGAGAGCATATTTTAAAGAAATTGGAGACTGCCTTAGGAAATATCTTGTGGGGAATAGCTGGGGGAATGGAGGCACAATGTAATATAATAAAAGAGAGCATAACTAAGGTAAATGCAAGCTGTTCAAAGGTAATAAGCAAGGGTAAGAGGAGATAGAGACCACTGTGGTTCTCAAAGGAGATATCTGAGGTGATAAGAACAAAACAACTTTTAGGAAATACAAGGAGACCCAAATGGAGGCAGACAAGGAGGTACATCTGGAGAATCAAAGGGAGGCAGGAAAGAAGGTAAGGATAGCAAAGGTTCAGACTGAAGAAAGAATTGCCCAGTATGTCAATAATAGTGATAAGACTTTCTTCAGGTACGTGACCAAAAAAAGGCAAGTGGTTGTATACTGAAGATCAGGAGACTGGGGGGAGGGGAAGAAGAAGAAATCTTGGTCTTTGCAGTGGGGGGGAAGCTGACATGCATTAACAGGGAATGGAGAAAGTTGACACAAGTTTATTTATAGAAAGAAGAGTCCACTGGGAGTTGGAAGCCCTAAAGGAAAGCAAGGTGATAGGGACAGATGGGCTTCCACCAGGGGTACCTAAGGAACTGAGTATGGTGCTAGTGGTCCCTCTGGCAACACTATTTAGCACCTCATTGGAAATGGGGGTGGTTCCAGAGAAATGGAGGAGGGCTGATTGCAGTCCCTCTGCACAACAGCAAGGAATAGGCCAGCAATTACAGCCAGTCAGTGTTACATCTGTGGTGGGGAAATAATGGAGTACCTGTTGCAGGAGAGATCAGCAGAGTACCTGGAAGCATATGGGCGGCAGGACCATCAGCAACACGGCCTCACGGGGGAGGCCATGTAGGACAACTCTCATAGATTTCTCTGAGTAACTAGGGAGGTAGATGGGGGAGGGCAGTGGATGTGGCTGGTCTGGACTTTAGCAAGGCCTTTAACACTGTACCACACAGGTGACCGATAAAGAACTTTAGCCACCTGGGGATGGGGTGAAGGTGGTGAAATGGCTATCTAACTAGTTGAAATATAGGAAGCAGAGGGTGGTGGAAAAAAACAGCAGTCACTCAGGGGGAAGGAGAGTGACCAGTGGAGTACCACAGGGATTGGTACTGGGCCCTGTCCTATTCAATGTCTTCATAAGTGACATTTCTAAGGAACTGGAGGGGAAGTTGTGTCTCTTTGTGGATGACACAAACATCTGCAACAAGGTGGACAGCCAGGTGGGGGTGGAGAGAATGCAAAAGGGTCTGGGGAAACTAGAGGAGTGTTCTACAGAGTGGCAGCTGGGTTTCAAAGCCAAAAAGTGCAATGTCATGCACCTAGGTAGTGGAAACCCAGGGGCTGTGTACAAGATGAGGGGGATACATACAGTTACCAAGCAAGAGAGGGGCCTTGGAGTGATTATATCTGATGACCTCAAGGTGACAGGACAGTAGGCAAGGTAAGCTGGATGCTGGGGTGCATAGGGAGGAGGAACTGTAGCAGGAGAAGGGAGGTGGTGTTGCCTCTGTATCGCTCACTTGTGACACCCCACCTGGAGTACAGTGTTCAGTTCAGGAGGCCACACATTTGCAAGGACATGAAAAGAGTGGAAGTGATCCAGAGGAGGGCTACTAAAAAAATGCAGGGATTGCACAAGGCACCATATGAGGAGATGCTGCAGGAGCTCAACCTGTACTCCCTGGAGGAGAGGAGAGTGAGAGGGGGCATGATTGAGACCTGTAAGTACCTCAAGGTGACGAACAAGGTGCAGGAAGGGAGTTTTTTTTACAGAAGGAGCATCAGAACACAGGGGCATGCTATGAAGCTTGAGGGACGGAGTTTAAGAGGGAAGTGAGGGAATGCCTCTTCATAAAAATGGTGGTGGCGGCTTGAACAGACTGCCAGAAGAGGAGGTAGGGTGAAGACAGTGGGGGGCTTCAAACGTGTGTGAGATAAGCACATGGGTAAAATAAAAACAGAGGTAAGGGAGGAGGGCAGGACACCTGTGACCAAACAGAGTCTGGGCTATAGTGTTAGGCAGGGAAAATAGGGCAGATCTAGATGGCCTACTGGTCCTTTTCTGCTGACACATTCTGTGTTTCTATAGTTCTCTGTTTTTTGATTGAATATCACTGGCATCATCCAGTGCACCAGCTAATATCACATCAAATGCTGTCTGCCTTCCTCTGGTGAAGGTAAGTGCATCCAATGTAGAATCAACCACACTCATACAATTAAATACGTCACATTTGTCACAATTAATAAACTCTCTAATACAGAAATTTCTTAATAGTGAAAATGTGGTAGCACTGGCAGCAGTGACAGACTGCTAATGTTTGTTGATATAGTGTAACTATATCAACATGACTCCAATCTAAAGCTAAAAATGAGAGCTTGGCATCAGGTCAATATAGTTACACCTTGTTAATATACTTGCTATATACTTTCAGTGTATTGATCCACAGAAATACACAAAGTAAAATTCATTTTCATGTATTAGTAATGTAAAAGTACATTTTCAGTATATCAATACACTGAAAGTGTGTTGACATAGAAAAATAATATCAACTTGACTACAAGCTTTCATTAAAAAATATTTTTAGTCTTTATGTTCAAAAGCTAGCCTTTTTAAAGGTAATTTCTTTACAAAGGGCTAACTTTTGAACTGTAAGGGCTAGAAACTTAATTTTGTTTAAATGAAAGCTTGGAGTCAGGTTAATGTAGTTACACTTGATATACAGAAAATACACATTTACATTATCAATATATTACAAATGAATTTTATTATACTGATATGTATTTCTGTTTATCAGTACATTTACGGTATAACTACATCAAGCTAACTTCAAGCCTCTCTTAAAAAAAATACGTTTCTAGCCCTAATTGTTCAAACAGTAGCACTTTTTACAGGTAGCATTACCACCTTATAAAAAGGCTAACTTTTGAATCATTTATTTATTTATTTATTTAGCATCTTGCAGTAACACCATTGAGCTGAAAGCTCATTTACAAGGTTTCCACGTCATAGCAAACAAGGTTACAAGTCATAATACAAACATTGAGTAAGACAGGAGAGAACACTACAAATTAATCAGTTCAGCTATATACCATTTTCTTAGGTTGTTCTGAAGGAGTAGTCAGAGGTAGACATGTCAGGAGGAGAAGAGGGCTAGAGCGGGAGAGTAGGTAGGATTAGGAGTGTGAGGGAGGGGCGGGGTAGCTTGGCCAGAGGAGGGTGGTGGTGGTGCTAGTACTGAAGGGCACGAAGGAGCAGTCAGAGGTAGACTTTGTCAGGAGGAGGAGGAGGAGAAGAGGGTGGAGTAGGAGAGTAGTGGGAGGAGGTTAGGGGAAGGGTGGGGAGGCTAGGTCAGAGGACGGTGGAGGTGCTATTGCCGAAGGGCAAGTGGAACTAGGATGGGGGTCTGATGAGGGGGGACAGGAGATGGGGTAGGGGTAACTTAAGGTTGGCAGTCACAGCTACTAAGGGAGGTGAGGTGAAGGAGGAGTTTTTTCTTAAACAGCCTGAGTTTATGTACCTTTGCAATGTCAGGGGGGAGGTCATTGATCCAGCAGGGTGCTCTGTAAGCTAAGGATCTTTGTGCTTGAGCCCAAAATGGACTAGAAACTTAATTTTTTGCATGAAAGCTAGCAGAGATCCTGACGGGACCACTGGCAGACCTGCTCAGTACATCTCTGGACACAGAATGCATGCCACAGGACTGCAGGATGGCCCATGTGGTGCCCATTCATAAAAGTGGCACGAAGGATGAACCAGCCAACTACAGATCATTAAGTCTCACTTCAATCATGGGGAAGTTCATGGAGATGATCCTAAAAGAGAGGCTGCTAACCTTTTTGGAAGACAATGGTCTCCAAGATCGTCAACATGGATTTGTGTTGGGCAGATCCTGTCAGATGAACCTAGCTGGGTTCTATGACTGGGTGACCAGGAAACTGGACAAGGGCCATGCAGTAGATGTCCTGTATTTAGATTTTAGCAAGGCCTTTGATTCTGTGCCGCATGGGAGGCTGGGAGGAAAGCTGGAATATATAGGGGTGGGAACAAAAATGGTCAATTGGATCACCAACTGGCTGAGGGATAGGCAGCAAAGGGTAGTGGTGAGGGGGAGGAACTCTCATCTCCCAGGGACATTGTGAGCAGGGTGCCACAGGGTTCGGTACTTGGACCAGTGCTGTTTCTGATATTTATAGCCGATATAGTAAGATCAGTCAGTTTGCAGATGATACCAAGATGGGCGCTGTGGTAGATGACATGGAGGGGTGGAGGGGACTGCAGGAAGACCTGACCAAACTACAGGAATGGTTAGAAACATGGCAGATGGGGTTCAATGCCAGGAAGTGCAATATCCCGCACTTCGGAGATAGGAACCAGGGGAGGAAATATCAGCTGGGAGGGGTACAGTTGGAATGCACCATGGAGGAAAAGGATCTACGGGTGCTTATAATGGGGAATATGAACTACTCAGCTCTGTGCAGGAAGGCAGCTGCAAAGGCAAACAAGATGCTGGGGTGCATAGCGTGGGGACTCGCCTCCAGGAACAGAGAGATGATCCTTCCCTTGTACAGGTCACTGGTCAGGCTGCACCTGGAATACTGCCTTCAGTACTGGTGTCCATTCCTGAAGAAGGACATCAGATTGTTGGAGGGGGTGCAGCGTAGGGCAATGAAGTTGATCCAGGGACTGGAGGGAAAATCCTATGAGGAGAGGATGGGAGAGCTGAACATGTATTCCCTGGAGGAGAGGAGGGATAGGGGAGATATGATTGAAACCTTTAAACACTTAAAGGGAATAAACAAGACTAACAGAAAAGAGATTTTGCAGATGAAATTGGGGAGGGACATGAGAGGGCATTAGCTGAGACTGAAAGGGGGGAAGATTCAGGAGGGAAATCAGGAGGCACTTTTTCATGGAAAGGATGGTGGACAAGTGGAATACTCTGCCAGAGGAAGTGGTATCCTGTAGAACGGTGGGCATATTTAAGAGGGGGTAGGACAGAGTGAGGGGTTGTTGTGAGGAGGGAGGGAGGGTGGGCAGCTGCAAGTTGAGGGGCTAGCTGCACAATCGAGCAGACTCGATAGATCATGAAGCCCGTTTCTGCTGGCATTTCATATGTTTGTATGAATAGTACTGTATTGATACAACCATTTTTACTTCCAGTATATTTGTAAACTCAGACCATTGGAAGTGGGGCCTTACCTAGGCTGCACTTTCTTCCCTCCGGAATGCTGCTTCTGACTGCTGAACGAAGGTAGTGAGTGGCTCAGCTACCCAAAGTGGAGCCAGTAAAAAAACAGATGCAACAGAAACAAAATTTCCAGCTACACGATGTTGGGGAAGATTTAAATGCTAGATACTAAAGACATTAATTTATTAGTCAGCAGATGAGAGTAATATCTACTCTCCCACAGTGTTAACGTCATTAACCACAAATGCTTTGCCTTGACAAAGCGCTTTGTGGAATGCGAAACATTGATGCCTTGTGGGGGAGAGGGGGTGTTACTCTCATCTGTGATTTAATAAATTATTTTCTACAGTATCCTAGCATTGGAAATGTTGTTTCTGTTGCTCCTGACTGCTGCTGCGGAACTTGGTTACAGCTCCCTGCTCAATCACGTGTGTGGGGTGTTGAGAGGGGGTCTGCCTGCCTTTGATTGTCAGTGCCTTCTGCACCCCTCCAGTCATCTTGGCTGTGGCTGCATTTCATTGAACTAGTCCACTGATTTCTGGCAATCAGGATCAGGAAGAGCTAGAGATTCCTTTTGTCGGCACCTCCTGCACCACAATGTTGCCACCAACCTGAGCTGCAGCACATGCTACATGGGCTCCACCACAGCACTCCTAGCTCTACTGACCTTGCCAGCTCACCGGCTGTGAACCTGACACACCCACAGCCACTACAGATCAACTGAACAGCTCATTAGAGATGTTGCAAACACCCTGGGGTCAGCGCACTTCAGGAGTGCAGGAAAAAAATAAAGAACCTTGGACCACAAGACTCCTTCAGCACATGGCTATGGCCATGTTGGCAGCCCTTAACCCCAGTAACCAGCCAGTCAGAGGACGAGGTAGCCTAGAGACAGAAGCAAGGGACTGTGGAGTGGATAGTGCAATCAGATCCTCCCTAATGGACAGGTGGACTATGAAGGCCAATCAGGGAGCAGGACAGAGCAAAAAGACTGATGGACGGCCCTTGGAGAAGTTGTTTCTAGGCTTTTGAGGAGCTCATGGCAGTCTAAGAGGGACACAAAGGTATTTAGACCTGCTCCTGGTGAGACAAAGTGAGAGGCTTAGTCAGGCCAACCATCCTGTGAGTTTTCATCAAGGTTCATTCAGTAAACTCACAGTGAGCCTTATCCTGGGCTCATAGATCTGTTCTGTGATGGGGCTTGGGGAACCCCCAACCCTGCCAGGTGGGGCAAGCCCTAGGGGAAGAGGGCCAACAGGTAAGTCCCAATGGACATCAGGGTGATGGGGCAGGGATGCTCCTCAGGAGGGCTGACTGGGAGGGGGAGAAAAAAAAATAAGTACATTTGCACTGCATTCCCAGCAAGGCTTTATTGTTTCTTTATAAATAAGTCTCCTCCACATCAGCAGAGAGAGAACCATGTATTTTTACAAGCATGAGGCCCCAATAAATAGGAGAAGAGTGATTTTGTATTAAACATACATATATTTTAAGAGCTGCTGACACCTGTGTTTATCTCTGCTAGGTAACTCATACAAAAACAGTTACCTGCAAGAGCAACTACAGCAATTTAGCCTGATTTAGAATTTTTTTGCAAAGTAATCAAATAAATATTTTACATACAGTTCCCAGTTTGTGGCTTCTGTGTATGAGTCACAAAGCCAAACAGCACTGCAGCCTTGCCCTTAAAATAAGCTTTCTGATCATAGCAAGTAGGGAACGGGACTGCAGATGCTCTATATACATGGTACTAGAATCGAGGAAGGGGACTGTTTAAAAATACAGATACTAACTTTGCTATATTAGCCCTATACATGGAGAGCTGCCAACAATATTAGTATCCAAATCTTTAGACAGCCTCCTCCCCACACTCCTAGTACTATGTACAGTATATACACAGCCTCCAGCCCTGTTCGCTACTTAGGGTCATCAGATGAGGCTGCAGCACTGTTTGGCTGCTCGGGTTGGACACAGAAGTTATGAACCAGGCCCTGTAAGTAAAATATTTACTGTATTGAGTTACTTGGCAAAAAATTCTAAACCAGGCTAAATTACTGTAGCAGGCAGCTCCTTAGTATGAGTTGCTTGCCTGCACTATGTCAGCTGCTCTTTAAACACAATGATTCTAGCAGAACGTAAAACAAAATACATTTACTCCAATGAATGTTGCATCACAATCCCCCTTAAATACAGTAAAGAAGCTGCACACTGTTTTTATTTATTTTGTCATTTTTGACCGGGAAAGGGACACTAAGGTGTGGCAGCTTGTTTCCAGGTGCATCCTGGGGAAGGGTTGCATGGACCTGTTTTTATTGGTGGGGGAAATGCTGGCCATACCACCAGGGAAACCCCTGTACTCTTCATCAATAAGTGCCATGGGATCTTTTATTTCCATCTGGACAGTGACCAGAGATTGGCAGAGGGGACATCGACTTAATGTGTGGTCCAAAAGACAGCACCTCAACAGTACAGCACCCCCTTTGTCCTACACTACAGTGTCAGTTATAGGTATTACCACAAGTGCCTGGAGTGGGGCTAGCAGCCACAACCTTCTGGTCTTCTAGACTGAGAGGCAAGCATGCTACCTACTGAGCCACTGACACTGTAATGGAGCAAGGTCATCCTCAGTGGGACTAGAGACAGCAGAGGGAGTGGGTGGGAGGGTGGGTAGGAATTGAGGGACAGGTGAGGGGTAGTAAAATGGAATAGGAGGAAGACGGGAGCAGAATGGTGTGAGACGGTTAGGTTCAGGGGCAGGTTCGGATAGTGTGGTCATGGAGCAGAACTTTAATGGTAGAAAGGGGAGAAAGTTCTGGGGGGATTCTGACCAGACAAAGGGGAGCCCGTAGGAGAAGGCAGCCTCCCAGGCTGAGGTCTTAGGGTGGGAGAGGGAGTGCAGTGAGAGGTGCGTACCCTCCAGGGTGTGAACAGCAAGGTTGTAATATAAGGAACAATGCATGTGACTATGGGTTGGGCAGTTAAAGACAAACTGACAAAAAGGATTAAAGAATGGGTCTCTCTCTTTTTCTCTCTATCTGCTTGCTTTCTCTATCTCTCTCTCTCTCTCTCTAGATATACTTTCCAAAATATCACAAATATTAGGGTCCCGAGTACACAGGACAGAATTCTGAGTATTTTTTGCTATTTGCAATATTCAGGGGGAAAATATGTGGGCTTTATCACTTGCCCTCCCCGACACACACCCCCCTCAGGGATTTCCTTCTCTTCATCTCCTTCATGTTCTCCTTTGGAGATTTTCTTGCTGATTCATGGCACTGTGCCAGGAGTTGACATTGTCTTTTTTTCTCGTTCTGCAGACATACCCAGTCCCCCAAAGTCCTCAAAATAACATTTATATAAAACTGCCACCACTTCTGACCCCAATCCTAATTGTTTCCCCTCGCTAACTCGATATATGCTTTTTCCCACCTGTGCTACGTAGTCATATGACTATATTAGCAGGATGAGAGGTGCATGTGACTGGGGGCAGAGCAGTCTGCATCATTGATGTTGCTAGCCAGAGCTCAGTATACAAATGATATGTTGGGGATTTGGGGGTTGGGCAATGGAGAGGAGGACAATACTAAAGATTATGTTTGCCCCAGGCCTAGTCACAAGAGCTGGCAATTTTTTTAAATCTCCGTGGGAAAACAAGGGGAAGGGGGAACTACAGCAGTTGGGGGAGTGTAATGGACTAACCCTGGCCATCTACAGAGAGAATTGTTTTGTTTTTTTAATTTTAGTTTTCTTTTTTTTATTTTTGTTATTTGATTCTGATAACTCATGTAATGAATTTGGGTTTCTGGTGGGGTGGACTGAATACCAATATTCAGAGAGTATTTGAAAATGTTACTCACACACCCCTAGTACTATAGAAAACCACAACTGACCACAGACAGCTACAGTCAGTGCTGGTTGGCAGGGTCTCATTCATCTTATTTTCATGACAGACCGACTTACAATCACCAAATAAATCACTGATATGTCCAGAGGTTTCTTTGGTATACAATATTTGAACAGAGGAGGCAAAAAAGCAAAAGGGGGGATGATAAAAGCAGAAATGGCAAAATATGGAAGGCCAACTATACTAATGCCTGCAGCCTAGGAAATAAAATCCCAGACCTGGTGGCCTTAATGACGGAGGCTGACCTGGACATTGCAGCTATTACTGAGATGTGGTATACTGGAAACCATGACTGGGATGCAGCAATACCAGGTTATACTCTGTTTAGGAGAGACAGGGAGGGTATAAAGGGAAGGGGGTTGGCTCTTTACATCAAGGAGGGTATTAAAGTGACTGAGATACAGGGACTGTAGAGGGGGAGGCAGAGGTACTGTGAGTCACACTTGAGATGGGCAATGGCACAGCTATTTGTGATATACAGTTCTCCAGCATAGGGAGAGGAAGTAGACAAGGTTCTAGTGGAATCCAACTGCATGATGGCAGCTAAAGGGCGGTGCTGTTGGTAGGTGATTTCAATCAGACAGATGTGGATTGGAGCATCTCAGCTGCTGCCTCAGCCAGAACATCCTGTACTCCATGCAAGGGGCAAGCCTCAGGCAGCTTGTGCTAGAGCCTACCTGAGAGGGTGCAATTTTGGACCAGGTACTCACCAATGGGGACAGACTTGTGGAAGTCAGGGTGGGCACACACCTAGGATCCAGTGATCATCACATGGTGTGGTTCAGAATGAGTACAGTGGCAGAATCAAGCCACACAAAGGCAAGGGTCCTGGATTTCAGGAGGGTGGCGTTTACTAAGATGGAAATATGCCATAAGAATGCCCTGGCAGGGAGGGATGAATTGAGGGGAGTTGAGCAGTGTGCCCATCTGAAAGGAACCATAGTGGAGGCGACAAACCTTCGCATTAGGCAAGTAAACAAGGACAAGAGAAAAAGAAAACCACTATGGTTCTCAAAGGGTGTGGCAGGGAAGGTAAGGGCAAAAAAGATGGCTTTCGGGAAATACAAGGAAACACAGAAGGAGGACAGGGTAGTGTACCTGGATAAACAGAGGGAGTCAGGAGTGCAAAGGTGCAAATGGAGGAAAAAATAGCACAAGAGGTTAAAAAAAGGGGACAAGACTTTTTATAGGTACATTAGTTCTAGGAGAACAACAGTTAGGCAACATGAACAAATATGGGAGGAAGGTGGACACCAGTCCATTTACAGAAGAGAGACTCCAAAAAGAACTCACAAAACTGAAAGTGGACAAGGCAACAGGACTGGATGGGACACATCCTAGAATATTAAGGGAAATACGGGAGGTGCTGGCTTGATACGGGAGTGGTTTGAGAGGAATGGAGGAAGGCAAATGTAATCCCTCTTCAAAAAAGTGGGAGTAGGGAGGAGGCTGGAAACTATAGACCAGTCAGCCTCACCTCAACAGTGGGGAACTTTATGGAATCAATACTTAAAGAAAGGATTGTGGAACATCTTGAATCCAGTGGAACACAGGATCTGAGACAGCATGGATTCACAGTGGGAAGGTCATGTCAATCAAATCTAATTGATTTCTTTGACTGGGTGACTAGTGCCTAATCCAATTAACAGAAGCACTCTTGATAGGGGGGTCGATCCCAGTCCTTTCACAGAAGAAAGGGTTCTGCAAGAACTCCTAAAACTGAAGGTGGACAAAGCAATGGGTCCTGATGGAATTCACCCCAGAATTCTAAAAGAATTAAGGAAGGAACTAGTGAAACCACTGGCTACTCTTTTTAATAAATCATGGGAGGATGGTGTGGTACCGAGGACTGGAGGAAGGCGGATGTGATTCCCCTTCACAAAAGTGGGACCAAGACAGAGGTAGGAAACTACAGACCTGTCAGTCTGACCTCTGTGGTGGGAAAGTGATGGAGTCACTTTGAAGGAAAGAATAGTTGAGTACCTAGAGGTCAGTGGAGCACAGGATCCAAGGCAGCATGGGTTCACAGTGGGAAGGTCATGTCAGACTAATCTAATAGATTTCTTTGACTGGGTGACCAAAGTAGTAGACCAGGGAGGGGCTGTGACATGGCCTACCTAGACTTTAGCAAAGGCATTTGACACAGTCCCACACAAAGATTATTAATCAAATTAACCAGCCTGGGAGGGGTCCCAGGTGGTAGCCTGGGTAAACATTGGCTGGACAACAGGACACAGAAGGTAATTGTAAATGGAGTCCACTCTGAAGAAAGGGCGGTTACTAGTGGAAATTGCAGGGTTCAGTATTGGTCCAGTCCTTTTAATGTCTTCATCAGTGACATTGCAGAGGGACTGAAGGAAAAGTATGCCTTTTGCAGATGACACAAAGATCTGCAACAGGGTTGATACACAAGGAGGCGTGGAAAGGATGAAAAGGACTTGGCAAGGTTGGAGGAATGGCTGACATATGGCAGCTAGATTCAATGCAAAAGTGCAAATAATGCACCTGGGAAACAAGAACCCAGGGAAGAATACACAATGGGTGGGGAGGTAGTAACAACAAAAACAGGAAAGGGACCTGGGGGTAATCATATCAGATGACCTTAAGGTTAGCAAGCAATGTGAGAAGGCAGTAGGGAGGGCCGGGGGTATACTGGGATGTATAGGGAGAGCAGCAGCAGCAGAAAACAGGAAGTTGTTATCCCTCTGTACAGACAGTTGGTGAGACCCCATCTGGAATACTGTGTCCAGTTCTGGAGACCCCATCTCCCAAGGACATAGACAGGATAGAGGCAGTCCAGAGGAGGGCACAAAATGGTGCAGGGTCTGCAAGAGAAGCCATATGAGGAGAGACTAAAGGAGCTTAATATGTATACCTTGAGGAAAGAAGGGAGAGGGGGGACATGATAGAAACTTTCAAGTACCTCAAGGGAATCAACAAAGTCCAAGAGGGTAGCATCTTTCAGAAAAAGAGACTTGCAAGAACAAGGAGACACAATTTAAAGATAGGAGGGCGGTTCAGGGGCAATGTGAGGAAGTATTATTTCACAGAGAGGGTAGTGGATGCATGGAACAGCCTTCCTGAGGAAGTTGTGGGGTCTAAAACTGTGGGAGAATCCAAGAATGCATGGGACAGACATAAGGCAATTCTTGTGGGGGCAGGAAGATATAGGCTGTTGATTAACTAGGATCTGCGGCCTATCCTGTAGGTAGGGAAATGGGCAGACTAGATGGGCCTAGCGGTCCTTATCTGCCGTCAAAGTCTATGTTTCTATGTAGGGAAGTGGGTCAGGGTGGAGTGGTGGATGTGGCCTATCTTGGATTTCAGTAAGACCTTTGATACTGTTCCACGCAGAAGACTAATGAACAAGCTGGGCAGCCTGTGGGTGGGTCACAAGGTGATAAACTGGGTTAGGAACTGGTTGAGGGGATAGAACACAGAGGGTAGTGGTAAATGGAGCTCAATCTGAGGAAAGGAGGGTGGCCAGAGGAGTGCCACAGGAATCAGTTCTGGGGCCAGTCCTATTTAATGTCTTCATAAGTGACATTGCGGAGAGGCTGGGAGAGAAGGTGTGCCTCTTTGCAGATGACACTAGGATCTGCAACAGGGTGGACAGTCTGGGAGGGATGGAAAAAATGAGGAGGGACCTAGGTAAACTGAAAGAATGGCCTAGAGAGTGGCAGCTGAGATTCAATGTGAAAAAGTGCAAAATCATGCATTTGGGGCACAAGAACCCAGGGGAGGATTAAATGGTGTGGTGGGGGAAGGGGGGAGATACTGACAGTCACCAAACAGGAAAGGGATTTGGGAGTGATCATATCTGATTACCGAAAGACAGCCAAACAATGTGCCAAGGCTGTGGGCAGAGCCAGTTGGATGCTGGGTGCATAGGGAAAGGTATCACAGGAAGAAAAGAAAAGAGGTGGTGATGCCACTGTACAAATGACTGGTGAGGCCTCATTTGGAGTACTATGTCCAGTTCTGGAGGCCACATCTCCATAAGGACATAGACATGGTGGAGACAGTTTAAAGAAAGGTAACAAAGATGGTGCAGGGCCTGCATCAAAAGTCATATGAGGAGAGACTTTGAGACCTCAATATGTACACCCTGGAGGAGAGGAGAGGAGAGGAGAGACAAGGGAGATATGCTAGAAACCTACAATATCTAAAGGGCATAAATAGGATACCGGAGGGTAGCACCTTTCAGAAAAGGAGATATTCAGGAACAAGGAGGCATGACATGAGGTTGGAAGAGGGTAGACTAAGGGGTAACGTGAGGAAGTATTTCTTCACAGAAAGGGTGGTGGATGCATGGAATAGACTCCCAGTGGAGGTGGTGGGAAAACACAGTAGGGGAATTCAAAAATGCATGGGACAGGCATAGGGGAACCCTAACAATAGGAACAAGAAGATAAAGCCAGAGATCAAGTAGGGTCTGCAACTTTTGCAGTAGGTGCAGAAAATTGGCAGACTGGATGGGCATAGCGGTCCTTATCTGCTGTCAGTTTCTGTGTTTTAATGATCAGTTCCAACTGTGGCCAACCCATGGCAAACCCAGGGGTAGATACACAGCAAACTTTTTCTGGCCACTTAGATCTGAGCATTTACTTGTAAAATGTTCATTTTGCTACCATTACCATTCTTGTTCAATGACCCTTATTTATCTGTGAGTCTCAGACACCTAGTAAGGAGTGCAGCTGTTAGTTCAGTTCACAGAAAATATCAAACAGGCTGAATTTTCACTGTTTGATCTTTCTCAGTCCAAATCAAACTTTGGAGCACAAATGTAAGCTAAAGTTAAAATACTCTGAGTCGGCTGAACTAGCTGAAACAGGCTGAACTAAGTGTTTTGCTTGAGATGACAAAAGACTCCTCCCCAAAACAATAAATATAAACAAAAAAAAGACAGAGCCCCCACCTGCACCTCTGACTCTTCCCCTAATCCCCGTACCTTAAAAATGGTTACCCGCCCCTCCTCCATTATTGCCTGCACTGACTGGGGAAACCCATTTATTCCAGCATCTGTATAGCATAGCATTCAACAACACAAAACAAATGGCTCTGAACAGTACCAAAACTAAGGTAATTGTTTTCAGTGGGAGAACTCCTTCCCATTCCTCACAGATTACTCCCCATTTGGAGCTTTCATTGGAGAATGACAGAATATTTGGACTTTGCCCATAAATCAGAGTGCACCGCTCCCCACACTGAGCAGAACTTAATATAGAGATGCAAGTTTGGGTCTACAAAAGAACTGAACAACTCAGACTTCTGATTCTCTCAGACTGTGGAAATATTTAAGGGAACTGTGTGGACTTTTGGTTCGACTGGTTCACCCTGGTCCAAATGGTGCCAATGTCTGGCACTGTCCCAATAGGCACTCAGTGTTTGGAAACAGTAGCCCACACTGTGTAGTGTTGCACTGTTGTCTTCACTCAGGCTCCCTCAGGTTAATGTTTTGTGAATTTTTGGCAGGTCTACACAGGCTGAAAAAATATTTTTTGGGGGGCAACACTGCCCATGAAACCAGTGTGTACAATGCTTATCCATGGCATCTTAGGAAGCCTTGTCCATGTGTGGCACTGTCCTAATGGGCACACAGCTTTTGGAACCAGTAGCTTAAGCTGTGGGATTCTGTACTGATATTTTGTGGCTATACGTAGGCCTTACAATTACAACCATTTTATTTAAGCATTGTTAGCCACATACTCTTGTTTACTACTAGCATTGTCCATGTTTGGCACTGACTGAACTGACACAATTTTTGGAACAGTACCCTTAATGTTGCTGACTGCATCATCCTGCTGTTTTGTATGCTTCATCAGCTCAGTGCATCAAGTTATTTCATTTTATCACATTTTGTAATATTTTTTGAGGTACACCCCCTGTACATCGACACCAACACAGCGACCTACATCGCTGTTGATGAAATCAACAACTCAAGTCGCTGTGTTGGTGTGCCTGAGACAGGGGCACACTGTCTCCCAGTCCTGCGCCTCCTCCCTAAATCAACTCCGACTTGGAGTTGATTATAGATAGTACAGGGGGTGTGGGGAGCAGAGTCTCCTGCATGGGGTGTTCAGGGGGGCGAAGTCCCCCAATAGAAACAAGGATAGGGAGACATTCAGGAATTATGTGAACTGCAACTTGCGGTCGACATAATTCGCGACGTTGTAACGCAGGTCAGCAAAAGTGTTGTCAAACTAGCATCGTAGAGTCACTTTTTAATATGTAAGAACCAATGTGAACTAGTCCACCATTAAGAGAACTTTGGTGAATCTTTTACTGTTCAATGTCAAAGTTCACGCAGTTGAACTTTGGGAGATTCGCACAGCCCTACTGAAACTGCACATGCTTAGGCATTCTTTGGATGCCAGTTTTTTTTGTTGGGATTGGTCTTCTTAACTGCAGCTGCAGCCTTTGTTAACTTCGGTCCTCCACAGTCCTACCACTTTCTTTGGTGGCCTCCTCATCCTGACTTCATGCTATCTCGGCATCCCTGCTTGTCCGGTTATTGCCATGTTTCACCCCTACCTCTCAACTGTCCCTGATTTTCAGGGATGTCCCTGATTTTACCTCAAAATTTTACTCTGTCCCTCCTGAAAACTGTGTTTCCGTGACCAAACAGTAGGGGTTGTAAGCACAAAATAATGTCAAACATTAAAGTTACAGATTTGTTCTGCCTTAGAAAATGCATTTTACACTAAGCCCCTTATTCTACCAGGTACCTGAGTAGATATCACCAATTTTGAAGATGTGTCCCTGATTTTGGTCATTTGTCCCTGATTTTTTTAAGCCTTGTCCCTGATTTATGAGGCAGGAGGTTGAGAGGTATGAACTTTCACCTGTGATCTCTTCTGCTCTACAGCCCTGCTGATTAGGCTCCTCCTCTTCTCCTGGTGGCTCATCTGTCTGCCTATTCTACCACCTCCATTCTGCTCATCTTGCACTTGGGTGCAATGCCTGCCAGTGTGCTCTGCCCAGGGCCCCCCTGCTGCTTCTTTGTATAACAGCCCATTGTGGGGTTCTTGTGTGCCTGTACCACTCTCTGCTTACAATGCCACTGGGTCACCACGGATGTTATGCTGGCTATCCCTGCCTTGTGTGCTCAAAACTAGGTTGAAGGACCTGCGTTCTTTAAAACTCCTCAATAGGGGGTTGTATCCAAAGGTTATATGGACACATACAAACAGAATTTGTCAGTAGAAAAGGACCAGTAGGCCCATCTAGTCTTCCCTATTTTGCCTGCCTATTTCTATGCACCGGACCCTATTTGATAACATGTGTCCCTCCCTCCTTCCTTTCCTCTATTATGCTCCATGTGCCTGTTCCACACGTGTATGAAGTTCCCCACTGTCTTTGCCCCATCACCTTTTTTGCCTGGCTGTTCCAGGTTTTCAACACCCTTAGTGTGAAGTAATATTTTCTCACATCCATCTCAAACTACCACCCCCAGTTTCATAGCATGCCCCCATGTTCTGTTACTCCTCCTTCACTGAAAGAGACTTTCCTCTTGCACCTTGTTCACTCCTCTGAGGTACTTATACTGTAGGTCTCAATCAAGTCCCGGCCCCCCCAGAGTGTACATGTTGCACTCCTACAGCCTTTCCTCATACGGTTTCTCATGCAACCTCTTATGCAAAATACAGGTTTTGCTTCCATGAGATTTCATGAAATGTCTGCAAGAATGTCACAGCATTTTGCCAAAATTCTAATTTCAGTTATTTCCATCTAATTTCAAAAGTATTATTCCAAATTGCACCAAATTTGGTGAATGTAATTTACCAAGGACCAGACAGATGTTCACCTAGTTTCTGATTTCAGTCTTTAAAGATGTCAGAGGTATAAGTCTCCAAACTATATGTCACATATGTAAACTGCAGAATTTGAAAAGTATTAGTCCAAACTGCACCACATTTGTAATGCTAACTTTACTAGGACCCGTACAGACGTGTACCCCGTTTCAGATCTCTGTCTTTAAAGGTGACTGTGTCATAAGCCTCCAAACATTTGTAAATTTTAAAGTTACATTTCACACTAATGTACACTGCAGAATTTTAAGCCCCCATAACTTTAAAATTAGAGAATGGAATACCACAAATTTTGTTAGGCTCATTGATTCTAAATATTAGGCTTTCAAGCCACCCCCATGGCCCAGCATCAGAGTGTCACACTGTCATGTTGATTACCCAAGTTCAGAATTGAGCCAGAGAAGTCATATTGGAAGGCACACAGTGGCTGAAACAGCTGCTGCTTGTCAGTGCATCTCAGTCAGGGAGCATTGGCAGCCAGTTCCACCAACACATCAACCCCTGTGGTTGAATCAGGTAGCTTCCCCTACCACAGGGAAAGCTGTGGCAGTGCGAGACTGACTGAGGCACCATTCCCACCAGTAGATATGGGAGAGAAAAAAAGTGGGAGAAAACCCTGTCAGCCAGCTGAATAATGAATGTCTTTGTTCAGCCTGATCAGGGTATATCCTTGTGAACATGGAAAAAAAAAAAGAGTTTATGTGTGTCAACTCTCAAATCTCTTGCTTAAAGGCTGGCCAAGTTATAAGCAGTCAAATATTCCAAAATAACATCACTACTTAAAGTTTATTTTCTTGAGCTTTTGTGACATTGTAGAATGTTGTAATACTTCTGTTGAAGACACGTCCGTATATAAAAACATCAGCAGGCATACGCAGTGTACGCTAATGCATACAAAAAATTCTAACCTGGGGTAGCATTTTGTCTTTCCTGATTAGTTGCCATTTAAATTTTTTTTAATACTTCTTTTCCTTGCTGTCCTGACCTAATCTACTACTTCAAGGGCTTGAGTGCCATGCTGCTGGCCGGGGGTGGGGGGGGGGAATAAAGGAAGGAAACAAAATACCAGATCAGCTGACTGGCTAGGAAGCAGGCATCGGCCAGTAATCATTTTCCCATTGGCTTGGTCTGGATGTGGGTGGATCCCTGGGTTTTTCAAACTGAGCTTTACATAATGTTGTTTTTTAGCATGCTTTTCTGCAGCCACAGTGGATGGACCACTGGACCCATCAGGAAGTCAGAAACTTTACAGTGCATCCCAGAAGGAGGAATAGCAGGCAGACCTGACTGACCAGATGACCGCTGATGTTGGTTGAGGAGAGCATCAAGGTGGATCTCATCTCAATGGCAGCACAATCTCGACAGCTGTGCACCGGTGAATAGTTAGCCTGTAGAATTAATCAGCAGTGGTCTGAGGTAGCATGTGAGCACAGAACCAGAAATCTTCAACTTCAGGAGTTTTGTGCCAGTATAATTTTCTTTTCTTCCCCTTCACCTATCTGGCCAGTATCCAACAAGGTAAGAATAATTGGAAGGAATCTGGCTTTTTTAAGAGAAAATGGGGTTGCTTGGGAGGGTGTCTTCTTTTTTTGGGGGGGGCAACTTTCTGTGGGTTCGAAACAGACCCAGACATAAACTTATCTCAAGTCTTCCTGCCCAGGATAAATCTGAATTATACAGTGGCAAGAAAAAATCCTGGGCTCTGATTGGTCAGTCTTCGGCTGGACCCGTGATGTAATCCAGTACAACATCACGGGTCTAGTCTCAGCCTCACTGTGAACCTGCAGATGATGATATGGATATGGATCTTGCTCCTTTTTGCATCTCTTCTTAAGAAACAAAAACATTTTCCACACTATTAAAAACATTCTTTAAAAATTATTTTTTTATTTCATACATAACAACGAGCCATTGTATAATAGCAATAATGCCCTCCAGGGTGTGTGTCGTTTGGGATAACGTCATGCCTCAGTTGCTGGACGCACTCGGCCTGCGCAAAACGCAAATGCCAACCACATGAGGCGTGACGTTATCCAAGCATGACACACACCCTGTCAGGCATTATTGCTTAAGTATTTAGCACATTTATTTTTTGAAATCCATGAAAGAATGGGTGGGGGGGGTGCAAGCATGTGGTCACGTGACTGTTTGAAGACCAAAGTCTAGGCTCGACTTCTTTTAGTTATATTCAGCCACATTACAGTGCACATACAGCCAGGTATATTCAGCCTGCTGATTCTTGAACTCTGACCATGAATTTATTGATTAATGTTGGTGTTAAAAAACCCTCAGTTTGTTGTGCAAAGATTTTAAACAAATGTAGCTATGTTCACTTGACCCAGTAGTTACCCCTTTTACTTTAATAGTTCTCATGTAAAGCCATTTATTTATGTCTGTTTTCTGGTGGGGTGGCAGACTGTCTGCTTTTGGTGAATGGGGTGCTCAAATTTGTTTTAACCACTGGGCGGTAGAGGGGGTGTGGAGTCTTGCGCTGTCTGGTTTTGAGGTGGGGGGGCAAGACTGCCTGCAGTGCACGTGCATATGTATATATCCTTGAGGCTGTACATCACTTGGGGAGGTTGAACCAGAGTCATCTGCTGTGTGTGGGTGTTGAATCTGGCACTGGGGTTGGGGATCATCTATATTTGGTATTGGTGGGAATCTGTCTAGTTTACAGGTTAGCCAAGACTGTCTGTGGTGTGTGTGTGTGTGTGTGTGTGTGTGTGTGTGTGTGTATACAAGATCTGACTGGAGCTTGGGTCAAGAAATCATCTGCATCTGTTGTTGGCAGGGAATCTGTGTCTGGTTTTGGGGAGTGATGGAGGCTGAGACTGTCTGCCACTGGGGGTGCTGAGCCACAGTCTGGTGATGGGGTTGGGAATAATCTGCATTGTTGTTTGTGGGGAATCTGTTTCTGGTTTGAGTTAGGGGGAAGAGGCTGTCAGCGATGTCTGTGCGTGGCTTGAGACTGTGTGCCACTGGTAGGAGCTGAACCAGAATCATCTGGTGCTGGGGTTGAGGATAATCTGTGTCTGCTGTTGGTGGGAAAACTGTGTCTGGTTTGGGTGAGGAGGAAGAGACTGTTGGTAATGTGTGAGTATATGTGTGTGTGTGTGGCTTGAGGCTTTGTGCCGCTGGTGGGGATTGAACCAGAGTTATATGATGCTGGGGTTGGGGATCATCTGTGTCTGCTGTTGGTGGGAAATCTGTGTCTGGTTTGGGATTGAGGGCAAGACAATCTGTGTGTGTGTGTGGGGGGTTGAGGCTGTTCACCACCAGGGGTGGACAACTGATTAGATTCTGCATTATTGTCAAGGGTGGGGAGGGTTTAGCTGTGTGGCAGCTTTGTGTACAAATCTGAAGTTCCTGGCTCGCCCCCGTTCATACATTTTGCCCAGTCATACACTTGAGTTGTCATTGTAGAAGAAGTAAATGTTGGGTAAAGTGGCAATAAAGTAGCATTCATAGGAGGCTCCATAGTAAAAGTATAGTGTACCAAATGTCAGGTCACTATCTTGAGTGGCAAACCAGGAAGAATAGTCATGGACATCACTGTGCACTAGCCTGAATTCTTGCAATATGCCAGATAACCACTAGGGCTTACTGACTCAATAACATGTGGAAGCATGTGCATGTGCTGCACTGTTTCTGTACAATGCCATCTGCTGACTTTTCACCAGCCCTGTAGATAATAATGTATATTTTTACTATTTGAAAATAGTGGCACCAAGTGACACCAAGCCTCATAACTAGTTGTGACTTAGGTCACTGTGACAGAATGACATAAGCGTCTGGATAGCTTTAGTCCAGATGAAGCCTGATGCTCGGCGTCATTGTTGCAGGAGTGTTGGGGGGCTATTGCAAGGCCAGCATGTTAATGCAGGTAAAGTGATTCAGTGGTGATAAGTGCTTTGTGAAAGTTCAGTTCTGCAAGTTGAATTGTAGTGGCCTTACTTAAAAAGTGTCCATGAAGTTTTGAGCAACTTTTGGCAATTAGTACTTTCTAAAGTATCAAGAACAAATTGTCACCTACTAAACCACATTTATCCAGCTTAATTCAATTCAAGTCATATTTACTTGGTATGCATGTCAGATCTTGAGTGTATACCTGCAATAGCAGTGGTGCTATAAACATCCAAATATTTTGAAAATGTTCACACAGTTTAGCAAATAAACTGTAAAAGTTTGAATGCTTGTAACTTATAATTTACATATTCAAGTGCCTCTCTATTTAACAGTTTCTATGACTCCTCAAAGAAAGCAAGAATATAAATTTTCAATTATCTAGCTCCAAAGGTGGTTAAGTTGTAAGCATAGAAATATTTTCTGAAATTTCCACATGAATAATAAGCTACCAGACTTTAAACCCTTATAGCTGCCCCTTCACTCATGCAAATACCATGATACTTGGCACCTTTTTAGGACCTATGCCAAAAAATATGCATGCCAATTGCAGACACCTAGCTATAATACTGCTAAGATATGACCAGTTAAAGAACTTCAGAAAATTCAAAAAAATGTTTGCAAAATCTTGCAGAATTTCATGACAATTCTATGAAATCAGAATTTGTTACTTTTGTTCAGCCCTACCCACCTCCCCACAAAGTCCGCCCAATGCAAGAACTGGTTCTGAAGTTTAATTTATTGCAGGAATAGCTCCATTGAGCAAGCTCATACACAAGGAGGTCCTGAGGACATGTAACAGTTAAATATACAGTCAAGGCAAATTATATACAACCAGTTGAAGTCCAAGGATAAAGTATAAGAAACACATAAAAAAGCACATAAAAATATAGCAAATGTATAACTTGATAATAGAAAATACCGACTGCATTGTAATAAGAAGGGGTAGCAACATTTAAGGACATGGAAATGAGTACATATGAAATGAGATAAAAGAGAAGAGTGTGAGAAGGAGAGAGGAGAAGGACAGTCGATGAGGATCCAGGAAAAGGGAGAACACAGTATTCAGACAGCAAGACTTGAATGGGCCCGTGTGGCAAAGAGGAGGAGGGGGATAGAAACATTGGGTATGCAGGAGGAATAGCGAGGGGAAGGGGGATATTGATTGTGAGACAGTGGTCAAAGAAGACTAGCAGCAGCAGCAACAGTGAGGGATCAGAAGAGACGTTCCATTCTTGTTCTTCTTGATCTCTCTGCAGCCTTTGACACAGTGGACCATATGGTGCTACTAGCTCGCCTGGGGCAAATTTATGGGATGTCTGGAACCGCTGGCAATGGTTCACGCTATTCATTGGAGATCGCAGAGAGTTGTGTCGGGATTTTTCCTCTGACCCAATCCCTCTGTTGTGTGGAGTGCCCCAGGATCCCTGCTGTCGCCCATGTTGTTTGCAGTGTATATGCTGCCCCTCGGAGGTATCATTAGACGATATGGGCTGAGGTTTCACTGCTAAAGCGATGACACCCAGCTCTATCTGTCTTTGCACCCACCAGGATGGAGCTCTCTCGGTTTAACAACTGTCTGAGGGAGATCCAAGACTGGATGGATTCAGTTGGCTAAAGTTGAACTCGGAGAAAACAGAGGTGCTGGTAGTGGATCCTGGTGGTCGGGTGGTGAGGCCGATATGGTGCTCCACCTAGAATTATTCTTGGTGGAGTATCTTTGCCGTCCTCAGAACAGATGCGTAGCCTTGGATTCATTCTGACGATAGGCTGACCTCAAAGCTCAGGTGTCAGCTGCTGTCAAGACTTCCTTTTATCATCTCAGGAATATTGCCAGGGTGAAGCATCTTGTTCCGTTTGACTCCCTACTTACTTTGTTCATGCTTTTGTATCTTCACACTTAGACTATTGCAACGCCCTGTAGCTTTGGCTTGGGGTTGAAATCGTACGCCTGCAGTAGTGCAGAACGCTGCAGCCGGTTTTGACTGGGACAAGTCTGTTCTGTCATATTACTCCCGGGCTGCGCGAACTACACTGGCTGCCTGTGCGTGGCGATCACCTTTAAAGTCATTTTGCTGGACTTTCAAAGCCCCTTCACGACCAGGGTCCAGCCGATGAAAAGACCTCCTGGTGCCTTTTACTGCCCTGACCGATCACTCCGCCGGCCGACATGGGGTTGTTAGAGATCCCAAGAGTGAACTTGAAATCTTCTGGCAGCAGAGCATTTTCATATGCTGCACCCACTCTTTGGGACTCTCTACCATGTCGTTATGCAGTGCACCTCCGTGGAACTCTTTAAAAGGATTTGAAAACTTACTTGTGGAGCATGGCTTTTTAGATAATTAGTTATTTATTAATGCTTGGATTTTATTATCATATATTTTATCTTGTTGTATGCTGATTTTATGTACATGTTTGTTTATGTAGTGTTTGAATTGTTTTAAGTTGTTCAGCACCTTGATATTTTGAAAGATGCTATATAAATAAAATTATTATTATTATTATTATTAAAAAATATTTAACATGTTTCTTTCTGTTTGGTTGCAGCTAAGGTTTTAAAAGAGGTGATAGAGACTAGGCTGGAGAATTTGAATACAGACTGAAGCTGATTCCAGGCAGTAGGGAGGGCACAAGAGATAGCATGTTTACCAAAAGAGGTACGAGTCCTAGGCACCTCTAAGAGGATAAGGTTAGACTTCCTAAGGGAATAAAACTGTGAGAGATGCGAACAAGGGAGGACAAATATTATGGGAGTTTGTTCAATAGGATTTTGAGCGTCCAAGTTCCTGAATAGATCAGATGTCTGGTGATGAGCGAGGTCCACCCAAAAGCTGCATACAGATAACAGTGATGAGTATGAAAGGCGGAACTGGTTATAAATCATAGGGCATGGTGATAGAGGACATCCAGCTTGCTGAAATACACAGCAGGGCAGGAATTGTAGATTATGTCACTATAGTCAAGTAAGGGCAGGAATGTAGCCTGGACAAGCCTGATTCTAGTCTCACTTGGGAAAGGGACCTATTCCTAAAGAAAAAGCCAATTCTAGACTTCAGCTTACCAATCAAATAGTCAATGTGGGTGTTGAAGGTGAGTTTGTTATGTGGAAGGTGGAGGAGGAGTTTTCAGGGTAAAGATCATTGCCTTCATTTTTTTGACATTGAGAAGGAGTTTAGCATTTACACGGTTTTGTTCAAGCTGTGCAAAGTCAGCTTGTCATATATTTCTTACATCAGATAAAGTTGAGTCAGAGGCATACAGGACTGATCAGTAAAAAAGTGGAGTTTGGATTTAGTGATGTTATAGTCAAGGTTGTTTATATAGAGGGGAAAAAAGGATAGGACCCAAGACAGAGCCTTGTGGAACACCCCTTGAAATTGGGAGGACGGTTGAGAAAAGTCCATCAGCTTTAACTTTCTGAACCCCCCCTGACAGATAGCTGGTAAACCACTTGGCAGTGGAAGGAGTGGCTCCAATGTTAATAAGGCTGCTGACAAATAGGTTATGATAGACAGTGCTGAACACCTTACTAAGGTCTAAGAATACGGCACCTGTGGTCTTTTTAGAGTCCAAGGATGCGACCCAGTTATTGGTGACTTTGGCGAGGGCGGAGATAGTACTGTGTTTGGATCACAACCTGGATTTCACTGGGTTAAGGATGGAATAGGTTTCAAGATGGTGTCTTAGTTAAGAGTAGATCAGCTTTTGAAACATTCTGGAGAGGATAGGAAGGATAGAGATGGGCCTATAATTGTTTACGTCACAGGGGTCGCTAAATTTAAATAAAGGAAAGACATGGAAGTTCTACACATACAGGGACTTCCATGCATCTATAGTATCTGCTGTGCACCCTTTCTGCACCTAATCCATGGCTAGGTGTGTGTCTGCATGCATGGCTGGGTCAGGGCAGGCTCAGGGGCATGCAGCTCAAGAGTGGCATCCACAGTCTAAACTCCACCCTGCAGATTACTGGCAGAGGGAGTGCAGGTTACACAAGTGAGGACTCTGCTGTATCTGACAGTGTCCCCTCTTGCTGGCTGCCAGTAACATTGCAGGATAAATCATTACCACTTCCGTGCACCCCCCCCAGTCTTCTGAACTGTCCACGAGAATTGGGAATATGTGTTGCCTGTTTTCTTTTTTCCTTAAATGATCAGAGGCTTAAGGGATATGGTAGATTATGGAGTACATTTTTTGGATCAGTATGACTGAGTCACCAATTTATACAAAGGAAGGAAGGAAGGAAGGAAGGACTGTCTGTGTATCTTTTTGGTTGTCTGGAGAGAAGACTTTTCTGTAGTGGGTCATATGCATGACATTGGCTTCCACTTGCATTTCTCTGTTTTAGACACTGATTAGACATCTGCTCTGTCTCTTCAGAATAATCTAAACTGAAACTCCCAGGAGGCATTGGGTGCTTCCCAATGTGGGCTTAATGACCTCTTGTACATTTTCTGATTCCCCTGCTGTTTCCTTCCTGCTTGCTCCCCAATTTAGAATCTGCAGCCGTTATTACAGTACTTTCACTTTTATGTAAGCAATAAGACACAACGGGGTGTGCATAGAACAGATTTTACTGCATGCCCAGGGGGTAGTGAGGCACAAGGCCACATGTCACATGCCTTCAGCCCCTGAAAGTGTGGTAAAATCTGTTCCATACACACTCCCGGAGAGACTTATTGTGCTTATAAATGGGCTCCTTGTTTTCTACTTTTTACAGTTGGGAAAAGCATGTTTATATGTAGAAACAATACATTTACATGTGTGCATCTATGATAAAAAAGTCCTGCCACCCACTGCAAATTATGCAGTTGATGATGTTGTTGTATTACTGCTGAACAGTTTTTCCTTTGCTGTATTTAAGATTCAATATATGGAATGTTTATTATGGAATGTTAACCATGGCATACATGGATTCAAAATTCTGCTCAGTTCCACTGACAGAATGTTCTTCTCCTAACATACTGTATACACACAAAAAAACAAAACAGAAAAATAACGGCCTCTTCTACAGCCAGTGACCCAATTACCAAACTGTCAGGGCAAGCAGAAGAGATTTCCCTGATGAGCAGGAAAAGATAAAAGGGAGCATTTTCATTGTCAGGGATTAAACAGTTGTGATGAAAATTATAAACAATGCTTAATGTTTCTAATGTGTTTATGTATATAAGGAAAGCGTGATCAGGGAACCAACATTTAATTAATTTGTTTTATTTTTTTATTTAAGGTAGGTTTATTTTTAGGGCCCAATTGAAAGTTTTTTACAGTGTAAAGGAAGCAGCCATGTTTGTGATGGAAGATCAATTCTGGTTGTAGGAAGACTGATGGAAGATAGTTCTGGTTGTAGGAGAACTGATTTGCTCATTGTGTGAAGTAGTTTAGGACCAGGATGACTGTGCATGAAACAGATTTCATGCACGGTCACATGATATGTTTTGACCAGTAAGACTTCTTTATTTTGGATGCCCATTTTATAAATGCAGACAGCAGATATTATTTAGCCATTTTCCCCCTACATGCAGAGGTGTTTTTGTACTAAAAAATCTTTAGCTAAGTATAGTGTTTAACTAGGAGAAGTTATACTTGCTTTAGCTCCATGACATTTTGTATACTACCTCTTAAACTGAATTAAACTTAGCTCTGATTGACTGAAATTCCAAGTTCTGCAGTTTTCATTTGTTTTGTCTCGTAGTAGTTTGTGCATTAGGTACATGGCAAAACTGAAATCAAGTGTAACCCAGGGCTGGTATGCTGTTTGTATCTGACAGCAATACCAGGTGGGCTGGGTTAGGGGAGGAATAGGTCACTCGGCACAAAGGCTAGGTTTGGCTACTCTACACGGGGGCACCCAAGTAATTCCGAACACAGGAAGCAATAACTGTAATGTCCAATACCAGAAGTGGAATTCTAAAGTGTGGCTTTTTATTTACATCCAAACAGAATAAACAAAGCATAGATGGACCCCCATGGGGCTACACTCCTGGTAATGAAGATTAAAAGAAACAAGAATGCTTTCCTCAAAACTTTAGCGCCCAGGCTCTGAACCCACTGGACACACAGCCTGGACTTGCATGCTGCTTTGGGTTACACAGCCCAAACTTGTACACTGTTCTGGGTTTTTCCTGGCTTGGCTCCCTTGCCGGCCACTTGGACACCTTCCATACTTTGTGGAAACATTTTCTGGTGGCTCCCTAAATCACCTAAGAGCACCTCGGCTCCATCAGGGAATTCTTCCTTTCAATCCCACATCTGGGTACTTTCCTCGGGGACTGGCCAAATACCTTAGAGAAAGTAAAAGGTGTCTCAGAGCAAATCCGTAGAGGTGAAATTTGGTTACTACTGGTGGGGGGGGTCTCCCACCTCTCGCTCCCACAATTCATACCCGGCCATTTGTCTGGACAGTAAACACCTCATCCTGTAAAGTTCTGCAATGTAGATTCTTGCTAAATGTATTTCACATTCCATCTACTTGTCTTGCTTCCCATTTATGCTGGACTTGAACATACTTTTAAGTGGCATTGTCCATGACTCTAGACCCCCACTGAGTTAAGCAGTCCAATCCCCAATTTCCTTCACTCTTTGTGATGGACTTCAACATACTTGAATTAGGTGGCAATGTCCATTACTCTAGACCTCCCACAGATTAAGCAGTCCAATCCCCACTTTCTAACTGTACTTGGCTGTCTTTTTCTGACCCCACAGTAACAGTCCCTTTAGTTTCCTTCTGTTCAGGTGAAAAACACTTGGCCCTTTTTAAGAGTGAACTCACCCTTTGGTTGCAGGTGCCCCACAGGCATTTCCTCCACAAGGAATTTCTCTCTCAAAGCTTCTGGTGCCTCAGCACAACTTGAACAGGCAGCTTCTTTCCCTTAGCTGGACCTGGGGGTTTGTCCCTGGAAAACAGGCAAAACCCTTCCCCCCATCCCCTCAGGGATGGGGCTCTTGAACCATTAAAAGTGGTCTCCACCACTTCAATTACCAGTTCCTGTGTTCCTCTTCAGATGGAAACACACACCTTCCAAAAGTAGCTCTAAAACAGAGCTTAAAGCTCTGAGAGCCTGCACACACTCAGCTATATCACTGTCTCTCACTCAGACTGCACACAGACTGAATTCAAAATCCCCAGTGTTCTACACTAACCTCCAACTGCAACATTCCAGTGTGGCTCGTACAGCTGCAAAAGTTCTATAATGATGTCATGCCTCAGTCTCAGCTGAGACTGAGAACAGAGTGAGACAGTGTGAAATCCATTTAACTGGAGTTTCACAAGCTGCCTTACCTGCCTACCACTAGGTCTTACTGGGATTCTAGTAACCCCTGGTAACAGGGGGGGGTTACACTCACCCTGGACCAGGAAAATGACTGTCCACAGTCATTAATTACCTGGCTTAGGCCATCTCACCCCATGTGTTGACTACAGGGAGGTAGCGCTACCTTCTCCCCTACCATGTGCCAGCACAGGCAGACAACACTAAGGGCCTAGAGGTCTTTGGCTGATGCATCAACCTCTACTCTACTTGCTGACTATGGGTACCTAGTGGCTCCCGTAGAACTGCCCAGAGCATAGCCCTAATAGATCAGCACTGCGGCCCCTACAGCCGTTCAGTATCACAGCCTGTCTATCCATCTTAGCCCTCTAAGGAAAACCTGTTTGCCTCTAACTCAAATCCCAAAACAAAACAAACAGGGGACCTCCCCTACCCTGGACACCATGCAACCACACACCAGGAGCTAATACCATACCATTGCATTACTCCCACATCCCCCACAACCATACCTGCGGAAGAAAAGGGTTACACACAGTAACAACAACAACAACAGTACTTTAAATACTACACTCTAAAGTACTGGTGAGGAACTCCAATGAATCCCTCCTCCTCTTCTTGTCTTCTCTTATACCTTCTTCAGGAACACCTGAAAGAAAAAAGAAAGACAACACATACTCGTAATCTGCATACACAGTCTATCTAAACCCCTACCATCAAAACACTGGAGAATCCCAAAAAGATTTTTTTTTTAGAAAAGTAGAAAAACAGTATAAACATTAGAAAACAGTAGAAAACAATGACATTATTTACAATACACATATTTGGAGGATGGAGTGCCCTAAAAGTCCCATCTAGTGACCACAGTGCCCAAAGGCTAGTCCATTAAAGAGTCTATCCTGGGCCGGAGCCCAGGAAGCAGGAAGCACAGTTCTAGCAAGCCAAAGTCCCGAAGGGGAGAGTCTTTGAGGACAGTTCAAACATCTGGAGTCAGCTAGTGTAGGGTGTGGACTGCAATGTCATAACAATAGAAAAGTCTGGACTTACCAGTCCCTTGTAGAACAAAAATAGCATCGACCTAGTCTTCAGCCGAAGACTCTCCCTGGCAGCATTCCTCCAATACAGCTGGGCAGACATCTTCCAGGAATGACAGGAGGGCACATCTGGAAACTGCTGGGCTGATGTTATCTCTGGAGATGGAACCTTGGAATAGGAACAAAAAGGAAAACAGCTGGTCTGACATCATCCGGCTACCAGGTGATGAATCAGGATACAGCTGGGCTGGCGTCCTCTCTGGATCTGAAGTCATCTGGTGGGCCAGTTAATGGATTCTGAAAAGTCAGTACACTGTAGAACTGATGAATGTGGGGCACCTGAGTCCTGGACATCCATACTGGTGGAACAACAAAGGCACTGCAATGGTTGGAGTGGCAGAACTGGCTACCACTGCTCTGCTTTCCATTTGGTAGGCATGGGCATGTTCGCAGGGAGGTCTTTGCATTGTGGCCAATAGCACAACGGGTCAGACGATTGAATTATTACCCCGTCTGGGCGCACATAATTCACACTATGAAAGGCTTCACATCCATCTCCATCCACTATTCGAACAGTGTCCTGCCTCTTTTACACTGGCTGTATTTGTCATGAAACATTCTGTTCCTGACATGCTTGTTTGTACCAGGATGCACACATTTCATTGCTTCTGCCCAAATCCAGGATTTCCTGTTGTTCTCAAACTCCTCCCAGACTCTCCAAGGAAAGGTAGGAAAGGACATCCCATAGATTTAATTTGCCTTCCTACGAACCAGTCTTTCCTCTTTACTAGCTTTGGTTAACCTGAGACCTCTGGCCTGGCTTGGGGGTGGCCAGTCCTGGTTCTGCCAGCTACGCATTCTCAAAGACACAAAAAATGGATCCCTGACTTCTTCTTGCACAGCCAGTGCAGTGGAATCACCACTCTCTTCCATGTATTTCTCTGAAGCAAGAGCTTGAGGCTGTGTACCAGTTCCTTTTTCACAAGGCCACATAGGTTCACCCTCTTCTTCTTCCTCACTGAGAATCTGTGCCCAGGAGTGAGCAGTCGTCCTCTCTCCTGAGACTATCCACTTTTTGCTGGGTGCAGAGATCAAAACCTCCCATTCAAAGGCCTCCCTCATCTCGTCTTCTCCTATGAGACTTGGGCTAGGCTCCCCTCTCCAAGGGTCTACTGATGCTCTTCATGAATTGCCTCTCTGAGATCCAGAATCTGAAACATCAGCACATTGTTCTGTCTGTAAATCTGCACCCTCTAGCTTTGTGCCACACTCCCCTGAGGTGCCTTCTCCAACAGGCTCCGCCTGGTGCTGTGTGCTGCCAACTGCAGATTCTTGAACTTTTGTCCATGTGGGAGCCAAATGAATCTTGGGCACTTTAAATAAACCATATTTCTTTAAGCACCTAAAACAGTGAGGTACCATGAAGACGTCCCTTCCAGCATTTAAGCACATTAAACGTACTTGCACTGGATATCCAGGAATTGCCACATGAGGAGGCAGTCATCCTCCATAGTAACATCTCTCAATGTCCCTTCACTTGTTAACTTCTGCTGCTACCACAGCCCGGGCACGATCCGGGTAGCGGGCTGGTCCTGAGGCCATGACTGCAGAGAAAAACAAATGCTCACTGTTATTGAAAGTCCCACATCACTGAACACTTTCTTTCACTTTCAAAATGGCTCCTCTGCTGCTGTGTTTACATTACTACCCCACCCTGTAATGGCGGCGGCAGCACTCCTACGCATCAACATTCTGAAATTGGGTCAAGCCACTGCGCATCTGATTTACACACTCTACTGATAACTTTGCTCAAACTGCACAAACTTGCACTGTTCTTTTTCCTAGTACATTTATATGATTTACCACAGACTTTTCACTTGCTGAAGACATTGCTCTAGCTCACATTCCCTTAAAGCTTCAGTATTTCAAGCACAGGATTGCCTGTAACTCTTGCTGCATATCCTGATACAACTCAAAGTCTCTCTCATGGCTTTGAAACTTACACTGACACTGAACCCATAACTATGCTCACAGTCGAAGGCTTAAAAGGCTTGCTTTTGCTGGTAAACTTAACACAGTCTTTGACTGCAAAGCAACTACTCTGCTGCACACAGATTCAGCTGGCTTTTGGCAAAAATCACTTGTTCAAGCAATTATTTCTGTTGGTACTCACTGTTATCAGTAGCTTTTTGCTGCAATGGAAAACTGCTTGTAGCCAGTCTTGGAGGCCTCTGAACAGAAGTGTGTTGGCAGTCCTGTCGATTGTTCCTCCGAACACCACACTCACAGTCCAGTCGATCGAGATGCGAGTTGAGCCTGAATTTAGACAGAAAAATCAGTTTTTCACTCTTTTTACAGCGCTTTCAGTCACTGCAATGCTCCTCCTATAAGCCAGTACATGCACACTCCACTCACACTCCCTCTTGAATGCTGGGAAGTCACCGTAGAACTGGCTTGGGGGCGGGCAGTCTCACCAATCACACGACGCCATGCAAATGAGCCTCTTTCCTCTAGATTGCTCTTCTCCTCACGGTGATCATCGATCAGGCAAATTTAAACTGCAAAACCACATTTTTTTTCTTGACTGACTCCACGACGGGTGCCCATTTCAACCATTTTTCATGGCCATTAACACAACAAGTCTCTCAATTCACTCAGAAAGCATTTCCAATGTCCAGGGAACAATTTTCCTTTTGCTACCCCTAGTTTTCCACACTTTTCTTTGTCACAACAGTTTTAAAAAGCTGGCAAATGCTGTAAATTTTGATGCAGAACAAGGGCATACTCTCTCAGGCTTTACTACTCCTTGGTTAACAGTTGGCATTTTAACAACAGCACATGGACAACAGCACACAGCGGCACATTAGTAAACCTTGCTTCAGATTTTTGGGCTACCCACTGCCAGATAACCAAAACACTAGCCCTTTGCTCGAGCACCTTTCTTGCATTCCTCTCTAAGTTCCAAAACTCAAATCCCAGCGGTGCCTCCATTTTTGTAACTCAGGGCTGGTATGCCATTATATCTGATAGCAATACCAGGTTGGCTGGGTTTGGGGAGGAATAGGTCACTTGGCACAAAGGCTAGGTTTGGCTACTCTGCACAGGGGCACACAAGTAATTCCAAACACAGGAAGCAATAACTGTAATGTTCAATACCTGAAGTGGGATTCTAAAGTGTGGCTTTTTATTCATATCCAAACAGAATAAACAAAGCATAGATGGACCCCCACAGGGCTACACTCCTGGTAATGCAGATTAAAAGAAACAAGAACACTTCCTCAAAACTTTAGCTCTCAGGCTCTGAATCCACTGGGCACACAGCCTGGACTTGCATGCTGCTTTGGGTTATACAGCCCAAACTTGTACACTGTTCTTGGTTTTCCCTGGCTCGGCTCCCTTGCCAACCACTTGGACACCTTCCATACTTCATGGAAACATTTTCTGGTGGCTCCCTAAATCACCTAAGAGCACCTTGACTCCATCAGAGAATTCTTCCTTTCAATCCCACATCTGGGTACTTTCCTCAGGCACTGGCCAAGTACCTTAGAGAAAGTAAAAGATGTCTTAGAACAAATCCATAGAGGTGAAATTTGGTTACTACCGATGGGGGGTCTCCCGCCTCTCACTCCCACAATTCATACCCAGCCATTTCTCTGGACAGTAAACACTTCATCCTTAAAGAACTAAGAGAGGTGGTGGCTGAACCTCTGGCTATCCTGTTTAGCCGATCACTGGGAACAGGGGAGGTACCCAAAGACTGGAGGACAGCAGATGTAGTCCCCTTATACAAAAGTGGGAACAAAGAGGAAGTGGGGAACTACAGATCAGTCAGCCTCACCTCAGTAGTGGGGAAGATCATGGAAGCACTATTGAAGGAGAGATTGGTGGAACATCTGGTTGTCAATGGACTACAGGACCCAAGGCAGCATGATTTCACCAGGGGAGGTCATGTCAGACCAACCTCATTGAATTTTTGACTGGGTGACTAGGGAGGTGGATCAGGAGGGCAGTGGACATGGCCTATCTGGACTTCAGCAAGGCCTTTGACACTGTGCCACATAGAAAACTATTACACAAACTGGGGAATATGGGTGTGGGCAGGACAGTAGTGTGGTGGGTAGGTAACTGGCTGGGTGGCAGGACACAGAGGGTGGTGGTAAATGGCTGTCACTCCACAGAGGGAAGAGTGGCCAGTGGGGTACCACAGGGATCAGTGCTGGGACTGGTCCTATTCAGCATCTTCATTGGTGACATTGCGCAGGACCTAGAAGGCAGAATTTCACTGTTCGCTGATGACACAAAGCTCTGTAAAAGAGTAGACACACCAGAGCGTGTAGACAGAATGAGAAGGGACCTGCAGAAACTTGAAGAATGGTCAGGGATTTGGCAGTTGAAATTCAATGCAAAGAAGTGCAAGATAATTTCTTTCTTACTTCTAAGGGGCTAGCAGGGTATTGTTTGGGGTGCTGCTGGATGTTTGTAAACTGATTTGGTGGCTGTAAGGGGGGCTCATTTTGTGGAGGTTTCACTGTGTAACAGGCTGCGCTGGTAGAGGCCTATTTCTTCTGATTTAAAACCTATTTGGTGGGATTTGCTTGGGCCTGGTTCTTTGGCTGCTGGGCTTGGAGGGGAGACACAGGGCTGATACACTCTCTCTCAAGTCAGGTGTCTGCCTAAGACCGAACCTCCCCCACCCCTCCCTCCCCAGAAGTCTGCAAATTTATAGGGGAACACCTGCCCTGCAATTGGAGGAAAAGGCTGCAGGTGCAGCTCATGTAGTTCTAGCCACTGGGGAAGGATTTAAAGGCTGGGAGAGAGGAGCTTTCAGAGTTGTTCATTTCCTTATAAGTTTAATGTGTTGTACTGCACCTAGTAACAGGGTTACTGGTGTACAGTGGGACTGTCTGTAAGATTAGTGGGTGACCTGATTAGGCAGTAGGGGTATCTTGGACTAGGGGGAACCTGGTGGCTCACCCAAGGAAACCTATTTGGAGGGATGGAACCACATCATTGAGCCGGCATCTTTGGGAGGGTGGTGGGGTGCACAGAGGTGTGGAGCAGCCATGATACTGGACTGGGCTTGGAAGTTTGGTGGTTGCCCAGTGTGCTACCAGTTAGCACAGATTAGGGAGGAGGTTGCGGAGATTAGGAGAAAGCTCGGGAAGGGGTGGTATGGTTGGGGAAGGGGTGGGAATCTCACAGGGTTGCACCAAGCACGGGGTGGGGCATAGGGAAAGGAGTCCAGGAGGAATACTCAGGGGTCACATAGGAACCTGGCAGAGGGGTGCAAAGGACACTGCCAAGGAAGCAGGCAGGTAACTGGGGGCCCTCACAAAGGGGGGACGGAGGGACAACATTCTCAGGGAAGTAGGCAGATGGCCAGGGCTGGACTGAAGGAAGCAAGACGGGGAGGTGGATCAGACCTTACACTCAGTAACCGCTTCAATTCTCTTCTTCTGCTCAAGGATGAGGGGGGTGATGTAGCCATGACAGGGGTAGTTAGAGATGGAAAGGGAGTGGGAATGGGAGGCAGGAGGCAGGGGCCAGATAGCAGGAAGAACAGGGGGGGACCTGGAATGCAGGAGAATGGGGGAGCAGTGAATCAGAGCAGGAGGGGCAGGGGAAGAGGAGGAAAGCGCAGGAGAAGGACCAGTTGGGAGGAAAGGTAGAGGAGAAGGACCAAGTACAAGGAGGATTCAGTAAGGGAGCTGAGGGTTTAGGCCAGGGAGCATGACTAGAAAGGAGGAACTAAATGGAGACAGGAAGGAAGGAGGATGAGCCAGGCTAGTTTGCAGATGGGGGAGAAGGACCAGTTCTGAGGCAGTGAGGGGGAATTAGCAAGGAACAGAAGGATACTCAGGAGGAGGAGAGGCATAGGATTGGAAGGAGGTGGCCATGGTAAATAAGGAGGGGTGGCGTGGCACCCAGAAAGGGGAGGAACACGGAGCCGGCTGGGTGGAGGGCCTGTAGAAAGGATGAGGGACATGGAAGGGGGAATGGAGAAGGAGTGGTCAGAGTGCTCCTGCTGAGAGGATTCTATGATCAGGGGTATCAAATGGGATAGGGAGGAGAAGCCTTGCCAGTTAGAACAAGATGCTTCCCTGGACTAACGGTGCACAGGGCTAAGCACGAGGTATAACAGCTGCAAAAGGATTGTGGGGTTCCCAGACATACTGGTCCACCTGGGTACAAATGACATTGAGGGAAATAGCGAGCTAGAGATGAGGCAAGATTCAGGGAGCTCGCCAGGGGTCTGTCATGACATAGGATGCACAGTTTCCTTCTCAGAAATCCTGCCAATGCCAAGGGCTAGTAGAACACAAAGGAAAATTAGGGAGATAAACCAGTGGCTCAGGGGTGGTGTGAGGCCAGAGGGTATGGGTTGATGGGGATTGGGGAGACCTGGGAGGATAAGGAGCTGTATGCTAGAGATAGACTACATCTCAATTTGGAGGAGGGAACCTAAGTTGAAAATAGAGGGTTCATTGGTGAAAAGTGGGCTCTAAACTTGTGAAGGGGTGGGATGGGAGAAAAGGCTGTCAAGGGGTGCCGATAAAGGAGGGACCTGCTCCACCCCCTGGGGACCAGGAGGATTGCAGGAAAAGGCCAACTGGCAAAGTGCAGACCAGGGGAAACAGAATCCCCATGGGAACACGAGCAGGGAAATGGAACTGTAGGGAAAGGGTGGAAGGTAGTCCTGTTAAATGCCAGGAGCTTGGGCAATAAAATGCCTGAGCCCAGGCGATGCTAACTGAGGGAGCAGTGGATGTGGCAGTGGTCACTGAGACTTGGGCCACTGCAAGACATGACTGGGACCTGAACCTGGAGGGATACACTATGTTCAGGAAGGACAGGGAGAGGGAAGGAGGAGGGTAGCAATGATAGTCAAAAACTGCATTGGCATAGGGGAGTAGAGAGAGCGAGGGAACCGTGGAGGCAATTTGGGTCACCTTGATAACAAGCAAAGTGTGAGGTAAAAATATAGAGTGGTGTATAGACCCCTGCCCTGGCGGAGGAGCTGGAGGACAGTCTGGTGGCAGATGTTAGAGACACTGCAGACTGGGCAGAGGAATGGTGGTGGTGTTGGGGACTTAAACATGCCAGGAACAGACTGGAGACTATGACATCCTCTGTGACCAGGAACAGAGGTTGTTGGATGTCTTCAAGACATGTTCCCTAACTCAGCAGGTGAGGGAACCGACCAGGGAGACACAGGTACTGGATGTGGTCCTGGCAGACAGTGACCAGATTGGGGGCCTGAGGCAGGGACCCATTGGCGGGAGTGACCATGCCACGGCCTGGTTCTGCCTGGACCTAGGAGGGTAGAAGGCTGCACAAGACGGAAGTAACCGACTTCAGGGGGCTATTTAAGGAAATGGGAAGGATCCTTAAGGAGCATTTGGATGGGATTGAGGTCAGACATGGACGCTGATAGTAGGTGGGAAATCATCAGGAGAGGGGTGCAGAATGCTACCAGCACCTGTGCAAGAGTAAGACGAAAATGCGGTAGGCCCAAAAAACCCTGTTGGTGGACCAGGGAGGTCCAGGAGGTGGTGGGGGAAAGAAAGCAGCCTATAAGCAATTCAAGTGCTCAAGGAGTGAAAGGGATCGAGGAGTATGAGCTGATGGCTAGAAGGGCCACTAGAGTGGTGAGGCGTGCTAGGCGAGGAAGGAGCAGAACCTGGCCAGGGAAATTAGGAGGGAACAAGGGTTCTTTAGATACACTGGGGAAAAACGAAGGGTGAGGCGCAGATTAGCAGGATTAAATCAGGAGGAGGAGGGCACAAGACCCGGGGAGCAGGCTGAGGTACTAAATGAGTACTTCACCTCAGTTTTCACCAGGGAAAATGGGGGTGCTGCATCACACATGGGAGGAGACAGAGATACTGAGGAGGAGGGACCCTCACCGATCGGCAGGTCTGGGAGAGGGAGGCATCACTGGCAGGTGGGGGAGGGCTAAGCAGGAGAAGGGGTACCGAAGTGGAAATCACAGCAGAGAGAGTGAGGAAGCCCTCAGCCCCTTAAGACAGAGAAAGCACCGGGCCGGATAAATTACATCCCAGAGTGCTGAAGGAACTTGCAGATGTCCTGGCAAAACCCCTGGTAGAGCTTTTCACCATCTCTGAGGACAGGTGGGTGCCCCAAGACTGGAAGGTGGCGCATATAGTGCCTATCCACAAGGGGGATCAAGGAGGTGGCAGGGAACTACAGGCCTGTCAGCCTGACCCTCGGTGGTGGGCAAGGTGATGGAGGCATTTTCAAGGAGAGGCTAGTGGGGACCTGGATAAGTCAGGCGCCTGGACGAAGACAGCATGGATTCATCCCGGGAAATCGTGTCAGACAAACCTGGTGGAGTTCTATGACTGGGTGACAAGTGCCTTGGACCTGGGTAGACCAGTGGATGTCCTCTTTCTAGACTTCAGCAAGGCATTTGACTCTGTTCCTCACATGGGCCTGTTGGATAAGCTGGGAGAAATGGGGTGGGGAACCAGAAGATCAGATGGATAGGCAATTGGCTCCAGACTGGACCCAGAGGGTCGTAGTTGAGGATAGTCTCATCCAAGGACTGTCATTAGTGGGGTCCCGCGAGATCAGTCCTTGGGCCCTTCTGTTCAACGCCTACACGTGTCGGACATAAGGACAGGAATCAGGGTAGAGATGAGTCTCTTTGCAGATGACTCAAACTGGGGCGGTGGTGGATGGGGAGGAGGGAGGTGGCCCTACAGGGGACCTGGAGGCTCTGGAAAGATGGTCTAGAAAGTGGAAGCTGAGGTTCAATGCAGGAAATACAGGTACTCCACCGGGGCCAGAAACCCAGGTCAAGTGTACACTGGGGGGGAAATGCTACAAGTCTCGATGGCTGAGAGGGACCTGGGGTGGTGGTGGATGTCAAGATGAACAACTCTGAGACTTGTAGGAGGGCAGCAGCCAAGGCCAACAGGATGCTGGGATGCATTGCTAGGGGGATCACCTCAGAAGGAGGAAGTGATACTCCTCTGTATAACTGTAGTGAGGGCCGCACCTTGAGTGCTAGTGCAGTTTTGGAGCCACACTTAAGCGGGACATTAATAACCTCCTGGAGAGAGGGTCCAGAGGAGGGCAACCAAAATGATTTGGGGCTTGGGGACAGGACCTATGAGGAGAGGCTCGAAGAGCTAAATATGTACACATTGGAAGAGAGAAGGGACCTCGGGGACATGATAGAGGTCTTTAGGTACATGAAGAGGGTAAATAGGGGAGGAACAGTCAGGGTGCTTGAAGGAAGGAGGAAGGGGCCACTAGAGGGCATGGCTGGAAGCTGGAGGGGGGAAGATTCAGGGGAGAAAGGAGGAGGTGCTACTTCACTGAGAGGGTGGTGGAGCCATGGAATGCACTGCCTAGGGGTCTGGTGGAGGCAGAGACAGTGGAGGGGGTTCAAGAGAGGCTGGGACAGGTACAGGGGAAGGGTTCTGGAAGCAAAATCCAATGCAGCAAGAATATCCGGAATTGGGAAGGGAGAAGTCAGAGAAGGCGAGGGGGACAGCAAGGTCAGCACCCAGGTTGGGGACTGACCAAACGAGCAGACACGAAAGACCGTTAGGCCTATTCTGCTGGCATTTTAGTATGTTAGTATAATGCATATGGGGCATAAAAACACTGGCACAATATATCAGTTGGGGGGTGAGGATATAGCATGCATCAAGCAGGAAAGGGATCTAGGGGTTATCATCTCTGATGACCTCAAGGTAGGGAAACAGTGTGACAAGGCAGCAGGTAAAGCAAACAGGATGCTGGGATGCATAGGCAGGGGCATCACCAGCAGGAAAAGGGAGGTCATAATTCCACTATACAAGACACTAGTGAGGCCCCACCTGGAGTACAGTGTACAGTTCTGGAGACCTTACCTACGTAAGGACATAGACAGGGTAGAGAAGGTTCAGAGGAGGGCAACAAAGATGGTGTATGGATTGCATCACAAGTCCTATGAGGACAGGTCGAAGAAACTGAACATGTACTCCCTGGAGGAGAGGAAGGAGAGAGGGGATATGATAGAGACATACAAGTATCTTACAGGGAGGAACAGGTTGCAGGAATATACTATTTTTAAGCAAAAAATATGTTCCTGGACTAGAGGGCATGGTATGAAGTTGGAGGGAGGACAATTTAGAGGAAACATGAAGAAGAATCTCTTCACAGAACGGGTGGTGGACAAGTGGAACACCCTGCCAGAGGAAGTGGTGGGGGCTAAAACAATCACGGAATTTTAGAATGCGTGGGATAGACATAAAGGAATTCTGGAGGTCAGGGGTAAGGGGCAACAGACTTCTAGGAAAACATAAACTGAACTTACAAGCTCAAATGGGCAGACTGGGTGGGCCATAGGCCCTTATCTGCCGACACTGTCTATGTATCTATGTATCTATGTAAAGCTTTGCAATGTAGATTCTTGCTAAATGTATTTCACATTCCATCTACTTGTCATGCTTCACATTTATGCTGGACTTGAACATACTTTTAAGTGGCATTGTCCATTACTCTAGACTCCCCACTGAGTTAAGCAGTCCAGTCTCCAATTTCCTTCTCTCTTTGTGCTGGACTTGAACATACTTGAATTAAGTGGCAATGTCCATTACTCTAGACTTCCCACAGGTTAAGCAGTCCAATCTCCACTTTCCATCTGTACTTGGCTGTCTTTTCCTGACCCCACAGTAACAGTCCCTTTAGTTTCCTTCTGTACAGATGAAAAGCACTTGGCCCTTTTTAAGATCGAACTCACCCTTTGGTTGCAGGTGCCCCACAGCTGTTTCCTCCACAAGTAATTTCTCTTTCAGAGCTTCTGGTGCCTCAGCACAACTTGAACAGGCAGCTTCTTTCCCTTAGCCGGACTCAGGGGGTTTGCCCCTGGAAAACAGGCAAAACCCTTCCCCCATCCCCTCAGGGATGGGGCTCTTGAACCATTGAAAGTGGTCTCCACCACTTCAATTTCCAGTTCCTGTGTTCCTCTTCAGGTGGAAACACACACCTTCCAAAAGTAGCTCTAAAACAGAGCTTAAAGCTCTGAGAGCCTGCACACACTCAGCTGTATTACTGCCTCTCACTCAGACTACACACAGACTGAATTCTAAAATCCCCAACATTCTACACTAACCTCCAACTGCAACATTCCAGTGTGGCTTATGCAGCTGCGAAAGTCCTATAATTATGTCATCCCTCAGTCTCAGCTGAGACTGAGAACAGAGTGAGACAGTGTGAAATCCATTTAACTGGAGTTTCACAAGCTGCCTTCCCTGCCTTCCACTAGGTCTTACTGGGATTCTAGTAACCCCGGGTAACAGGGGGGTTACACAAGCACACTGAAAATTATTTTGTGACCTCATGTATTTGTGTAAAATGAATGGATGGGGGAGCTATACCATCCCGTTCAACTTCTTTCACTGTATTTTTATTTTCTACCAGAAGCAACAATCTCAAATGTGGTTGCCTCAAATTACTAACCAAAATGTATGAAATTTCTTATTCAAGTATTTTAAACTAGTAATTGCCCTAATACAAACCTTACATATAGGATATAGCATTTGTAGGTAACCACACTGTATCTAAAGGATTTTGATGGGTATCATCAGATATGTTTGACTACTACATAATTTGTATAGCTGTCCATGAAAATTAGTTTCTGCGCTATATGCCCCTCAAAATTCTTTGTCCCAGAATGTGCTCATTCATCACCTAATATTTTGCATGAACTGTAAGTCTCTACTGCTATCTCTTCAGAGCATGCTTCATGTTTTCTTTTTTATCCTTGGTGGCCCTACAAATTCAATTTGCAATCACTCTTGCCCTAATACCTCTCTATCTGATGAAAGGCATCTGCTAACAATCCTGAAGCTTGACCTCTACAGCTGGTTTGCCTCCCCAGGATCCTATGGGGTGATGGCAATTGGGGTAGGGTGGCGGCAGGCTGACCAGAGCTGGAACAGACAGAACTGGTGAGCACGTAATCCATCCATCCTAGCCATCGCCTTTTATTATTTCAGTTTTTTTAATCCCTTCCTTGTTTATTTGGTCTGATCATGAAAGGAAGAAGGGCTATGATCACATGGCCACCTGTGATGTTGGATGTCTTCTTGGCACCTGTCCATGTGGCACTGTTAAAAATTGGCAGTCAAGACCCTCTGCCAGAATCTGAGAGTTCCATCAGTCAGTTAACTAATCAATCAATCAATCAATATTTTATACTGGAGGGTATGTGAGCAAAAATTCCCCTTTTCACAAACATCCAGTTTAGCATAAAAAAAGACAACAGGTCAAACATTTCAAAGGTATAAGTGAACTCAGAGGATACACAATGTAATGGGGATATGGGACTAAATAATAGCAGGCACAAATATACAGAGTGGGGAGGTACAATTTGTGATCAGAACCATTGGATAATATGATTAAGACATAAATGTGCACAGAGGCCAACAAAAATTATGTAAGAACGCAACAGTTAATAAAAACACAATGGCAAAAAAGTAGACTTTGGTAAAGGGAGAGAGATAATCAACCATGACAACCCCTAGAGATGACAGCAAAGCAGCAGCTATATGGTAAGCATTGAAAACTGGTGAAGGGTATGCGAGTGGGAGGGGGGAGAAGGGAGAGGATGAGGAGATGGGAGAGTTAGGAATCAGAGAAATAGGATAGAATGCAGAGGTGATGAGCTATCCATGTTGCTTACTGTGGTTCTCTGGCCCTAGATGGAGGATGAGATTGTGCTGAGAATCTGGGTCTCAAGACTCAATCCTCAAAGTCAGTCCTTGGAGTACTCTTTTAAAATACTAAGTAGCTCTCTGAAAGTAAGCCATGCGTCACAGCTTCTAGTCACACAGTCAGAGAGAGACACTGTGGCAGGCCTACATTGCACTGGCTCATAGGACTTGGTAAAAACTGGTCCAGTGGACTAGGCCAGACAGATAAATGTTAGACTGGCTGGTCTGGCTGGACCAGCTAGGCCAGATGCAGTTTATGCTAATTTTGTAGGTCCACACAGACAGGCCAGTCTAGCCTTTATTGATCTACACTTTGTGATACAGTTTTCACCCATGTCAGACGGTGAAAACTAGATCACCAGAACAGGACACAACTAGATCAATAAAAGCAGGCCAATTCAAGATTAACAGGCCGAACTGGAAAAGTAGCACAGTTTCTGTCACATATGGCTGATCCAGTCAGTCCAGAATTTACCGATATGGTCCAGTCCTGGTGTGGCAGTCTAGCTCTTACTTATACCCCTGGGTTACCATGCACCCTGCATTCCCCGTACTGTTTGTCCAGTTTCTCATGGTGGGGTAAGCTGTTCACTGGCATAGAGTCCCTGAGTCACCTTCCTGTCCCTGTCATTCCTCTTAGTCATCCCCCTGGCTAAATGACTTGTGTTGTGATACAGTCTTGAGTATGCCCATTGAATGCTCATTGCAGTCTGCAACAGTGTTTAAGCTGCATCTCTGCAAATCACATTTTGCTAATCCTTTCTTGATTTGGCTGGGCTTTTTCTGGGTTCTGAATTGCCAAATGTTGATATTGATGTTTGCAGTATGTGTTCAACTACAACTTGTCTGGCTACAAATTTTAGGATTGTACTGCAAAATTTGAGTAACAATTAACCAAAACACTATCAGTTTTAAATTTCCAGCCAATACCCTGCTTCAACATCCAAGGGATCCTTAGATTAAGATTAAGGGTGCATACTTTAAAAAAAAAATAATTGCTAATTTTTTGTCACTGGCTCTACCGGAACTAGCAAATTGGCAGGCTCAAGTGGGATTTGCTGCTGCACTGACCCTGTATATCAACAAGTTTTCATCTGAATCATAGCAGCTATGCACAGGCAGAGGCTGGGGAGAACAGCTCTATATATGCTTGCCTTTTTATGGACAGTTGGGGGGCAGTGTTAGTCTGTGGTGGAGGTGTCTGGTGCTTAGCTGAGGTGAGGGTAAACAGTGCTTTTCTGGGGCAGTTGATAATGATCCTTAAATGAGTAAGGGTTGGCTCATGCCTGGGGCAGGGGAGAATGGTGCTCGGCTGTGACAAATAAAAATGGTGGGATAGTGGAGAATTCTCCTTGATTGGGACAGGGTTAATTCTTGGCTGGGGAAGGGGCAATGCTATTTGTTCTCTGTGGTTCCATGGGCATGATAAAACACACAGAATTCATGGCTGACCATGGAGGTCATAGCCAACCACAGAAGTTACAGTTGACCATGGAAATTACCACAGAATAAAGAAAAGCCACTTGTCCTGAAGGGAAATTGTTACTGCTCTGAGTGGGAACATACTGACATTTAAATTCAACCCTACATGCTAAGACCCACCCATTTTAATGTTTTAAAGTACCCTCCAACGGAGTATGCCCCTTAATATGTGTGGAAACTGGGATGCCCAACCCCAGTTCCACCAAACATGTATGACACTGGGGTTCCCAATCCCCAGAGTCATTGGTGGACCTGTAATGAACAAAATAGTCCCTTGTAGTTTTTTACACCTGAAGAGCAGAAGACTGTTCACTGATGTCTTTGTGGCCTTCCCTGACTTCACCAATGTCAGCCCACCGCACCCGACCCACATCCCACACCCTGCCACAGTCCTCACTCACATAAGACACATCCAACACTGTAGATCCAATCTGTGAGGAAAGATGTCCTCCTCCTTCAACTGAACAGAGGAAACAAGGTTAGTGTAGTCAATGTGTTTTCAATGTGTTTTGAACTGTTACTCATGATTTTTTTTAATATGTTTTTTACTGATTTTCAACATGGCCTCTTTTGGACCCCATCTCATGAAAAAGGTAGGTGACATTTTTCTAATCTGGCCTGAAAGATGATTTTGCAATTGCTCAATGAAATCACGTTTTGGGCAGGATTTGAAAAATTTCACCTATAGTACCAGGTTCATGAAGTGGGGTTATAGAAAGACTATGTTGAAGATTTGGGGTCAAAATCTTAAAAGATAAAAAGTTAAGAAAATATGTTAAAATTTGTTGACATTCACTATATAGGTGGGAGCACCTCAAAAAGGTTCTGAGGGTCTAAAAGAATCTGATAAGCACCAAAAGATTCAGATGCTTATCCAAGTCTTTTAGAACCTTTCTGTATTATGGGAATTGTATGTTAAAAATCTTTTAAAACAGCTTTTAATCCACATATCTGTTGAAAAAACAATTAAACTACTGTTCAGTAGTAATAAACAGCATGACTAGTGAAATGAGTAAATTAAACTGTGTTTGTACCTACTGGAAGTGCCAGTGCTCTATTGTACATCTGAACCTCCCACACTGACACCCCCCACCCCCACCTCCACCTCCACCCCACCCTGGATAATGATTTGGTTCAAAGGCAGTCAAATCTGAGATCTCTGACCAGCAGTGTGAAAGAAAATAATATATAGCAGTTAGCAGATGTGTGAAACACAGAAACATAGAATTTGATGGCAGATAAGGACTGCTTGGCCCACCTAGTCTGCCCATTTCCCTACCTGATGGATAAGCTGCAGGTCCTAGTTAACCAACAGCCTACTTCCTCCTAGCCCCCACTAGAATTGCCTTATGTCTGTCCCATGTATTCTTGAATTTACCCACTGTTTTTTGACTCCACTACCTCCTCAGGAAGACTGCTCCATGTATCCACAATCCTCTCTGTGAAAAAATACTTCCTCACATTACCTCTGAGCCATCCCCCCTCTATTTTCAAATTGGGCCCCCTTGTTCTTGTACATCTCTTTTTCTGAAAGATGCTACCCTCTTGGACTTTGTTGATTCCCTTGAGGTACTTGAAAGTTTTTATCATGTCCCCCTCTCCCTCCTCTCCTCGAGGGTATATGTATTAAGCTCCTTTATTCTCTTTGTATGTCTTCTGGTGCAGACCCTGCACCATTTTAGTTGCCCTCCTCTGGACAGCCTCTATTCTATCTATGTCCTTGTGGAGATGGGATCTCCAAAACTGCACACAGTACTCCAGATGGGGTCTCACCGACTGTTTGTATAGAGGGATAGCAACTTCCCATTTTCTACTGGTGATGCCTCTCCCTATGCATCCCAGTATCCTGCCAGCCCTCCTTACTGCCTTCTCACATTGCTTGCCCACCTTAAGGTCATTTGATATTACCACCCCTGGTCCCTTTACATTTTTGTTGTTGTTAGTATCTCACCCCCCATTGTGTACTCTTCCCCTGAGTTTTTGTTTCCCACGTGCATTACTTTGCACTTCTTTGCACTGAATCTAAGCTGCCGTACATTTGATCATTCCTCCAACCTTGCCAAGTCCCTTTGCATCCTTCCCACCCCACCTTCTGTATTGACCCTGTTGCAGATCTTTGTGTTGTCTGCAAAGAGACATACTTTTTCTTCTAGACCCTCTGCAATGTCACTTATAAAGACATTAAAGAAGACCGGTCCCAGTACTGAACCCTGCTAGTAACCCCCCTTTCTTCAGAGTGAACTCTGTTTATTATTACCCTCTGCATCCTGTTGTCCAGCCAACTTTTTAACCCAGGCTACCACTTTGAGACCCACTCCAAGGCTAGCTAACTTGTATATTAATCTTTTGTGTGGGACTGTGTCAAATGCATGTGTGCGTGTGTGTGTGTGTGTGTGTGTGTGTGTGTGTGTGTGTGTGTGTGAACTCTGACAGGCACCCACCATGATTTTGTCAAAACAAAGGCAGGCAAATCCCAGAACTCTCTCTAACCACTTTCCTGTTTCTTATTTGTTTAGAAGGTAATACTGTGTATAGCTAATAGTTACTTCTGTTTCTCAACAGGTCCCACTGTCTAGAAATGTGTCAAATTTATGAATGAAGAAGGAATGAAGGAACAGACCAGTATTAGGAATACTAAGAATGTAAGAAACGGCAGCAGACAGACAGGCAGCTAGTCAGTTACCACTTCACTACTGCAGCTATGCCTACTATCAGGGAGGAAAAATAGAACTACCAGCATTGAGATGAATCCAGTTAAGGCACTTTAACCCAAAAGGTCTGCTTAAAATGAAAAAGAGACTGATAATTGAGAACAGGGACTTGTCTGCCACAGTTGCTGCCAGGGCAGTGGCAGTGCCCAGACCACCTCCTGGTAAGAAAAAAAAGTACTGTGTCATGTACTGGCTGCACCTACCATCCACTCCCATATGTACAGGCAGAGTTCATCCCTTTCAGGAATTCTAACACATTCTATGACTGTGGACTTCAGCTGTTGATTATTTCTTTTACCTTTTGACTTAACCACCAGGTATCAAACATTTTGAATTGAAAGCAACTCTTAATGTACTTGTCTCTAAGGGCTATCTATCCAACAACCATTTTGAAGAATGCCCGCTAGGCATTCTTTCTGCTAAACTACTTATTCACCTGGCCCGGCGGCTCCTTATGCTAGCTGGAGATATTAGACCCAACCCTGGCCCTAAAATTTTCACCTTACCCCCCACAATGGCTGGCACAAAAGGACTGGTGATAGCCCATATGAATATTCAAGCCTCACGAATCACCTGGCTGAGCTCGAAACCTGGACTAAACTGATTGCCCCTGACATATTATGCCTCTCAGAAACTTGGCTGAAGCCTTCTGTACCTGATGCTTCATGTCTTATACCTGGGTATAATATTCTACGGAGAGACTGCTGGGTCTAAGGGGATTACATTATTTATAAAAATCATCTGTCCTCAACATCCTACCCTGCCCTGATTCCCTCATACCTTGTGAAATGTTGCATGCTACCCTGGCACTGGGTTCAAACTGCTGCACATCAGATGTGTATACAACCCACCAACCAGTGGGCTGAGTGGTCTTCAGAACCTACTACAGTATGTCTCTCAGAATACAAAATCAAATGAGGCACTCCTGCTTGGGGACCTGAACCTTAACTGGCTGGGTCCACAGCACAATATTGCATCTCTGATCCAGAAGTACAATCTCCATCAAATTATTACAGACTGTACCAGAGCTACGACTCCTCACTCAGGGTCACTACTTGACTGGATCCTCACTAATAGACGGACCATGTCTCAAGTGCTTCAGTGTTGGCTGATTCAATTACTGATCATTCCCCTACACTCTGTCACTGGCGCTCCTGTCCACCACCTCCTCCTCAACCACGACTGATCACTTTTACGAACTATGCTGCCCTGGATAAACAAGCCTTCCTATTGGATATCTCCTGTATTGACTGGACTGACATTTTCACCACTACCAATGTTGATACTGCCCTCAACTCATTTCTAACCAAGTTTGGTAATGTTCAAAAGAAGCACCTCCCAAAAGCCAAAAGGAGAGTTAGAGGCCAGCACTCTAGATGGCTGAAAAAAGACCTTCTGCACAAGTTAAAAGTCAGAGACAAGCAGTGGAGGAGATACAAACAGACTGGACTTCAGCCTGATCTCATTCTGTATAAGCAATACAGAAATGACTGCAAAGGTGCATCAGGCAGGCCAAAAGTAAATACTGCCAAAACCTGCTGGTTAATTCCTCCCATGACCCTCGTAAGTTTTGGGGTCACATTAAGTCCTTCTTAGGATCTGCTAAAGATGTCACTCCCTCTGATATGGTTCTACATGGCGTACACTGCAATGACTCTACCACAATTGCTAATGCATTTAATCAACAGTTTTCGGACTTATCTGCCTACACAGCTTCCCTTCAATCACAATCTCCTGCCTCACAACCTAACTTCTCAGCACCTGGCGAACCATCTAACCTACCTAACCCCTTCTACTTCAGGGCAGTGTCTAGGCATCAAGTTCTCAAGCTGCTCAGAGCCCTCTCTGACAACATCAGCACTGGCTCCGATGGCTTGGAACCAAGGCTACTAAAATGGCTTCTCACTACATCTCTGGCCCCTAGCAAGAATATTCACCTCTCTCTCTCCAATGGCATTGTCCCTGAAGTCTGGAAAGCAGCCAGAATCACTCCAGTATTTAAGAAAGGTAGCAAAATGACACATCTAACTACCGCCTATTGCTATTTTGTCTGTCCTGAACAAAATCCTGGAAAAATAGTATCAACACAAATCACAGAATACATTGAGAACTTCAATCTGCTCAGTCCAGCCCAACATGGCTTTAGAAAGCATCACAGCACCATGACTGCACTTGTAAAATTCTCTTCTGACATTGTCACAAACATGGATAGAGGGAAGTTAACAGGGGCAGTCTTCATTGATCAACCAAAGCTTTGACCTGGTTGATCATACATTACTACTCTCTACCCTCAGTACCTTGGGCTTCTCCTTCCAGCAACTACCTGGTTTAAAAGCTACCTCACCAACAGAACCCAGGCTGTGAAGTTTAATTCAGCGATTTCAGACAGTGCTGTCATCAACATTGGTGTCCCTCAGGGGTCCATACTTGGCCCTCTTCTATTTTCATTATTCGTAAATAATCTCCCAGAGATGGTAACCACTGGTCACTCACTGCTGTATGCAGATGACCTGGTCGTTTATGCTCACTCTGACAACGTTCTGGAACTGAATGCTGCCCTCACTGCTGATTTTCACTCGGTACAACACTGGCTGAACTCTCAACGCCTTGTTTTAAACACAAACAAAACCAAAGTCATGCTATTTGGCTCCACTCACAAGCTCAGATCATGTCCTTTGACTATCTCTGTTCCTGACATTGATGGGAACCCACTAGAACCTGTCACTTCTTTCCGTTACCTGGGCATCCACCTCGACCAAACCTTGGACCTAAAAACACACATCCAGGACACTTGCAAGTCAGTCAATTGTAAGTTAGGGGCTGCTTACAGAACCAACTACCTCCTTACCCCTGCTGCTAAACTGGCAGTAGCTAGAGGTATACTGTTGCCAACCCTTACATATGGTTGTCCCATTCTGTCTTTGGCCAATAAATCTGCACTGCATCTGTGGACACTACTTTCAATAATGTATGCAGGTATGCAACAAAGCACCTCGACTGCAGCATCACTGCCAACTATATCAAGACCTTGGCTGGCTCTCTCCCTCCTCTACACAGACAATACTACCTGTACAATCTATCAGATACCATCATAAGGACATCCAAACCTGCTATCCTATCAGAACTCCTTAGACCAGCTATTCCCACATGGAACCTTAGATCTGCAGATCAGACCTTATTATCCATCGCCTCTGTCGGACAAAAAGGGCATGGGCTCCTTCCATTATGCTGCTCCTCACCTGTGGAACCTGCTGCCTCAGGAACTAAGGGATGTCCCTACTCATGCAACTTTAAGGGCAAACTCAGGACTTTTCTTACTGCTTTGGACAAATGTGTTTGCTTTGATCCTACCTGATCCCCTTGCTCTTAACCTGTTTTCCCACTTCCTTATTGCTAGCACTTGTGCCTTTCCCAATGGTTGTTTTATGTGGTGTTTACTATAATTGCTGCTTGAATCTGTTTGACTGTATGCCAAATATTAGCTTTTGCCATTTACAAGTTGTTGTTTACTTCCTGCCACCACTTGGCTTCCCTTGATCCCTGTTCTCTTCTCCCTCCCTCACCTCTCAGCCTTCCTTCCTCCAACTCCCTGCTCCTCTCTTCCCCGACCACATCTCCTGCACTCTCCTTTTCCCCTCCCCTCTGCCTCCCCTTCCTTTCTCTGCTGCTTGCCTCGCCTTTACCTCCTCCTGGAGTCACCCCTGCCCGTTCGTTCGTCCCCACCCTCCCAGCTGAGCATTGTTCCCTATTACCTCCACTTGCCGTAGAAACTTACTTCCTCCCACCGACCTCTTCTTCCTGCCCTGCCGTCTCTCGGTTCCACTGGCTCGGCTTGGCGTTGTTACCTTTCTCGCTATTGCCGTAACTCTTTGCTTCTCTCCTCCTCTTACCGGCATCATCACCCTTGCCCTGCCGTCTATCGGTTCCACCAGCCCAGCCGCATTCTGCTACCTTTTGCCGCTGTTGCCGTCTTTTGCTGTAACCCCCTGTCACCCTTTCTCCGCTTGCCGTCTTTCGGCTCCACCGACCCAGCCGCAGGTTGGAACCTTATATCTCCGCTGCCGTATTTGCCGGCTTTTTAACCCTCACCCTCCCTCCTCTCTCCCGCCATCCCTCCTCTCCCTCCTACCTCCCTATTCCTGCCACCGCCTCTCTGTCCTTATATTCTTAGCCATTCCTTTAGCCCCCCATTTTGGCCCCTTGCCCCTCTATCCTTCCTCTATCCTTTCCTCAGCTCCTCACCTTCCCCTTTGTCATTTTTCCTCTTGTTTCTGGCTTACCCTCACACCCTATCCTCTCCCGCTTCCTAGGTCCTTCAATGCACTTTATGTATGTGCTCAATGGAAAATGTCCTTGAAATGTATTTTGCCTTGTATTTTCCTTTGTCATGCATTGTATCCTGCCATATGTATCTTCCTGTATTTCTGTGCATCATGTATTTTCGTTATCCTTACTGTATCTTTATGTTCTGTAATTTTACCTCCCGGGTCGTGCCTGAAAACAGTCACTTGCTGGCTAGTGCACTTACCCAGTTAACAAAAACTAAATAAATAAAAATAAAATAAAATGGTTTGGTCCAAAGGCAGACAAGTCCCACAGCTCTCTTGGGGCCAGATATTCAAAACTCTGCCCCTGGGATAAGTTAACACTGCCTGGTGGGCAAACTTAGCCTGGAGCACAAAGCAAGCTATATTCAAAAGGAATAGCCCAGGACAAACAGCTTCTGAATATAGCATGGGAATGAGGCCATGCAAACTGGGCTGGGAGTGCAGGGCAAACATAGCCCTGGAATAAGACAGCACTGAATATAGCAACCAGAACGTGCAAACCATAACAACAACACAGTGCACAGCGACGTGAGGGCAGGAAGAGATGCACTATGTGGCCAATGTGTGTTCCAGCAAACGTGTGGACCCAGTACAGCTGCAGGCAGCAGCAGATGTGAAAGAACAGTGATCAAAACTGCATAATATTCCCCAAACTGTTAGCGCGGCTTTAGTGTGGAGCTAAGCTGTTTGCCCGGTGCAAACACATTAGCCCGGTGCTAAGATTTGCCATATTCAAAAGTGACATGCAAATAAGCCTACTTAGGTAGTCTCCGGACAAACAGCCAAATTAGCATCCCATTATTCCCTGGTTTGCATGCAGTTAGCCCAGCATTACTGCAGGGTCCCACAGCCCCACCTGTAGGTCAGTCTGGAAGTACAGGAGCTGGCCAGGTCTGGCCGCAGCTCCACCTGTAGCTCAGTCTGACAGTGCATGATGGTTGCTGCAGGCTACATGTATGCAGTACAGCATAGTACTGTGTGCCCCAGGGGACAAGCCACCACTTAACCACTGCTACTATTAGTACAATCAGGAAAAACAGAACTAGAATCCAGTTAAGGCACATTTACCAAAAAGATGTGTTCAAAATGATAATGTGATCGGTGACAAGAATGGGGACTTGTCTGCCACACCTGCTGCCCAGTACAGTGTCATGTACTGGCTGCACCTCCCATCCCAGGATAATAATTTGGTCCAAAGGCAGGCAAGTCTCATCTGTCATAATCTCTAACCACTCTTCTGAGTAAATCTGAATTTTTAAGATGATAATATCATATTTGTATCTACCAGTTCTATTTCTAAACAGTTATAGGCACCACTTTGTTTAGCAATTAGGAAAAAGGAACACACCAAATTGGAAAGAAACAGAATGTATGGAAAAGGAACCGAAGTCAGTCACCACTTCATTAAGCAATGAAGCAATTTGTGATGGCAGACCCAGCTTTCATAGTTTTGGAGGCCTGAAAAAATGATACTACCACAAAACTGTAGTCAATAAAACAACTACATGACAGTAAACCCTGCCTCTGGGGCAAGAAAAAAATATATACCCAGTGACCGGAAGCAAAAAAGGAAGTATGTGATAGTAATTTCTGTCTCTGGAACCAGGAGAAATGATACCCTGTCTGGGCCATCACTGAGACTGGTAGAAATAAAGCAACTAAATGACAGTAAATTGTGCCTCTGGGGCCAGGAGAGATGAAAATGATACCCTGAGACTGGAGGCAATAATGCAGCTACAACTCAGATAGAAATCCTTGTCTCCGGGACCAGAAGAGATTCCCTGAGACTGTAGGCAAGGCAATGGCAAAGGCAAACCCTGTCTTTCTTATTTTCTGGGACTAGTACTACAACCACCATTAACTAGGGAAGGAACTGAATTCTGAAATAATAGGAGAAGGCAGTCACATACATTGCAAAAATGAAAAAAAGCTGTAATGTGTAATAAAGACTTTTTTCTTTGTTCTCAAAATATGTGAGATTTGTCAGCACTATGTTATCTGCCATTTGTAGTGTGATGCACAGCTAATGCTACCATCCAAAATCATCAGTAGACAGAAACACTGGAGGAGATTGTTTCTGAGTAGCTCAGAGAATGAGCTAAGAAGACTTGAGAATTGCCTGCCCAGTGTGCACCCCATACTCAGTTGTTAACATAACTACAGTATTTTTATTTTAATGTGCCAGCTGCATTGTTCATGCTGGCCAAAAGTAGGCAAAACCTGCATCTCTAACAAGGTTCTTTAGAGAAAATTGAAAGCTGATGTTATTGTCACTTAGTTCACAGATGCATCATAGGTACTGCTGTCAGTTTCATTTTCTTCTTCTTCTTCTCGATTAGCATTACATATGTAGCCAAAGTTTGCAATTTAACTTTCATGAACATTAGTTTCTCTACATTGCCTGGTGTTAATCTTGTTCATTTACCAGTTATGACATCCCCAGCAGAGCTAAATAAATGTTTGGAATGGACAACCGAGGATAGTCATCCAATACACTTACAAGCTAGGGTACCCAGGTTTGGCCAGCATGATTTTTTTGTTTTTGCCAGTAGCCTAAAGGGTCATCCTTAACACTAATGTTGGGCTCAGACAGGTATGCATCTACCATGCTTACTACAAAGCATGCTTTTGTCCTTTTGGAATTTCAGTGTCCTGCGGCTAACACCAAATGTCATCCTCCTCATTGTCTGCTTCTGTAGTTTTTTTGGTGCAGTCTTCTGACATTGTGTTATTGTAGTACTGCTCCCTAATGAAACCTCATCTGCTGCATCAATCAAAAGTTGCCAGTAGCCCAATTCCTTCATGTCCTGAGAAGTAACATGAGGAAGATGATTGTTTTCAAAATGTGAGTCTAGCAATGTTTCTAAGATATACTCTTTGGTCCGTGTCATGGCTGATAATTTGTCATAATTGCTAAGTCTGGTAAGCATGTTATTGACTACAGACTGGTTCATATCTAAGTTGTTCTTTGTTTTCTCCAAGGTTTTTTTTGAGACGTAGAATGAGTGGAATAACTTGGTTAAGGGATGCCTTTTCTGCACTGAGCTCCTTTGTAGCACTCATAAATGGTTTCAGAATGTGAGCCAACTGTTATGTCAGAGACCATTGAGTAAAATGGAGTCCAATCCCCCCCTAATATTATTGTACATAATATATATGTATAATGACTGCTACCCTTTGTTCAAGGATGCATTCAATCATAAAGTAAGGCGAATTCCACCTTGTTTGTACATCCTGAACAAGCTGGTGGTGAAGAAGACCTTTCTTCTTCTGGATATAAGCAAGGATATCACAGGCTTTTAAAGAGTGATTGAAGTGGCCACATACTCTGACTTTGGACTATTAAGTTAAGAAAATGTGAAAGACAACCTATATGTACAAACTGGCATCATAAAGTGCTTTTCTTATACTGGAAACACTGTTGCCAACTTTCCAACCCTGTGAGGTGACCCAGGCACTAACCAGTTTTTCAAGTTCTTACTGAATGTGCTCTGCTGTGTGTGTGTGTGTGTGTGTGTGTGTGTGTGTGTGTGTGTGTGTGTGTGTGCGTGTGTGTGTGTGTCTGGAAAGTGAGATACGTGGTGTATTGCCATTTTCTGAAACACGCAGGTTTTTTTCTCTGTGAGAAAAAGTAGTGGTAGTAGTAGTTGGAGTAGTAGCAGAGTGGTAACAGTTGGAGTGGTATGTGACGATGATGAGTTACCTGTAAAACTGACTGACCCAATGTGCAGAAAGTGAAAAATAGAGTTCTCCATTCTCAAAGAGGGCTTAGACTTGTGAAAGCTGAGACAAACAGCAGCTTGCATTGAAGCCCGGTGTGGTAGGAACCCTGCACCAGATTCTGATACAGTAGGGGTCCTGGCACCTAAATCCCAACACTTATGGCAACCTCTCTCATGTGACAAACACAAGGTGCATGGGAGGGTTTGCAGAAGGCTCCTGCGGCAAAGGCAAGTGGACTCCCATCCCTGTTTTCTGGGTCAAGTAAATACAACGCCCATCCTTGTGGTCTAGTGTCCCCCCCCCTCCTGATCCCTAAAGTCTCCTGTTCTGTTAGTAATTAATAATGGCCCTCCCCAATCCCCGAAGTCTCCAATTCTGTTGATAATTAATAATGCTCCCTCCCTGATCCCCAATGTCTCCTGTTATGTTAAGAATGAATAATGCCCCCTTTCCTGGTGGTTAAATGGCCCCCCAACCCCAGCAGGTAGTGCCCACTACCCCACTCCCCCATCCTGAAATAGAGCCAGCGACCAGCACATCCCTCCTCTCACTTCTGCTTCAACTGCTGATAAACTGTCACTAGGCAGACTGTAAAGTATACGCTCAGTGACGGATTTAAAATCATGACAACCCGTGGAGTTGAGGAGGAGGGCTGTATGAGTCACAACTTTCTGTTTCAGACAGAAGTGAGGTAGTGGGCACTACTGAGGTGAGTACCAGGGAAGGGGCATTCTTAACATAATGGAGGCTGTCGAGAGATAGGAAGAAGGCATTATTAATATTAAAGACAGAAAGAACATTAGGGGGTTGGGCGTGTCAGTATGGAACAGAACAGGAGACGATAGTGATCAGAGAGAACATTGATTACTAACATACTGGGAGACTTTGGAGATCAGTAGTGGGGGCACTTGACCACCAGGGAAGGGGGCATTATTAATTATTAACATAACTGGAGACATTGAGGATCGGGAAGGGGGCATTATAAATTACTAACATAATGGGGGACATTGGGGCTCAAGGGGGACTACTCACCCACCAGAAAAGGGTATATAATAACATACCACTTCAGGGACATCAGGAATCGGGAAGGGAGACCAAGGCACAATACTGCAAGCAGGAAACTCTCCCAGAGGAAAATGTTTTAAGTACCCTTAGACCAGCCAAGGCTGGTTTATGGGCACTTAGAATTTCTCCCTCTGGGAGAGTTCTGAGAATCCACACATTCAGGGATGTGGCAGCTTGTGTCTGCCACATGCCTCCTAGAACCCTGTTGCAGCCCATTTTTGGGTGCACAGGTGGCACAAGCCCCATTTGGGCAGGCAGCCTATGGTTGACACAGGTTGCCAGTGAGATTAGCTCCTGGCACATTGTTTGGCTCAAGGGGCACTTTGTACCACTCATTGTGTTGCAAGCCCCCTGTACTGTGCCACGAGCTTTGAGAATTGAGCCCAGGAAATTATTTGGGCACTGGTCCACATGTTGGTAGTAAAATGAATTACCTTGTCCTCTGCCTCTTCTAGAGCATGCCTCACTTGAAGTACTAGACTGTCATACATCTTGTGCACAGCAGTGACTGCGAAGTATTTCCTACTTGGCATTAAATATCATGGCTCCAAGTGGTCTATAAGCCTCAGGAAACCCATATCTTCAATAACAGAGTATGGCTGCAAATCAAGTACAGTCATTTCTGTTAGTTTGCAATTGACTGTCACTGCTACCAGATTGCTTAGTGAATATTTAGACTTTCTTTCTAAAACTTCTTGAAACTTTAACTGCCTGATAACCGGGGTAAAGTTAGTCTTGGCTGGGGTACTACATGCTCTGACTGGTAAAACAGAAGACCTTACAGAAGAATTTTCTAGAAGCAAAAGTGGACTTTTGGACCTTGACTGGTGACTGCCATCTCCTACTGTTTCAGAAGAATGTCCCTGCTCACAGAGAGCCCTGTTAGATTTCCATGCACCATTGTTAGCTGTTTGAACCATATATAATGATAGGGTAAATTCACATAAGATGTTGCATGATTGTTGTGGTTCCAAGATTACCTTTATTTTTTCCCCCGACTCACACGAGTGTTGCAGTGCACACTTATTGCTTGGCAGACATCATTGGGGTTTATGTAAAAATGATTCCAAACTGCAGAGGTGGATTGTTTATTTTTAGTAACAAGCTCAGTAGGGGACAGTTGGCTGGGTTTAGCTGGCGAAGACATTTTGGTGGAGAATGCAGGCTTATCAGGTAAAACAATTATTGAATCCTCTACATCAGCACTGGTGCCCTCATCACTACTATCAGACTTTGTATCACTTTGTTTGGCTTGTGCCTTAGAAATGTTCCCTCTGCTGTAAGATGATGTAGTTGCAGTACCTGCAGTACCTTCCTCCATGTGATCCACATTGTCACTGTCAGACATACTGTAGGTAAAGTCAGAGTTACAGTTTCCATGTCATCATTATCCCTGTGACCATGGTCATCAACATTAAATTCAGTAGAGCTACCACTGTTATTTGGAGATGAATTTATTCAAAATGCATGTGTTGCAAATTGATCAACTCCTCTGCAAGTTGTACCTGTAAGTGCTTTAACTTTATGTACTTCAGGAATGCTCTTTGGTTTTACAATTTTTTTCAAAACACTTTCTGTTAGAAGCCTTGGAGGATAAGGATGACTCTTTCAAAACTTTGCTTCTGCACTACTGATTCCATCTACCCTACTCAATCCTTCCTCAGTTGTCAAGGTCTCAGCATTTTGAGAGTAAGACAGCAATACTTGTACAGTAGTACGAGCATTATTGGTACATTCAACACACTTTGGTGTTTGAATTTTAGCTTTTGATGGGATACTACTCATTTCTGAACTACTAAATACAGATTTATGCTTATTACCTTGTTTACCAGTGGCTTTTGCTTTACAGTGTTTTTAAGTTTGTTCAGAGCAGCATTGAGAGGCTGCAGCTCACTTCATCATTAAAGCCTGTGCCGCCTGTGGAAGATTCATTCAACCCAGCACTGAATAACATCTTGAAGGCTACAGGTGAGAGCTACTGAAAAGCCTCATATGTACTGTGTGGTGGCTGACTTCTTGGAGCGTGACTGCAGCATTGTGATTGTTTCCTACTGACTGAGTGTGCTACGCACTACTATTTTGCACTACAGTTGCTGCATTAATAACTTTAGCACTACAACTGCTGCTTCAATAACTGTACTGCTCTTGGTTGGTTGGGGGCTCTGTGGTGAGCCGTTTGTTCACAGCAACATTGAGGGGAGCGAAGCACATTTCATCATTAAAGCCTGTGCTGCCCACGGACATGTGTGCCATGGCATATGTGTGAGTGGCACATGCACCACCTAGAAAATATATTTCACAGAGGTCTGTAGCTTAGGTAGGTTCCAGGGGCAAGAATGAGTTTTAAAAATGTATTTAATTGTATGGTAGTGTGGCAGGGCCCCAGATTCAAAGTCTGTGCCACCTGCTAGTGTGAGCATAGCACGAGCACTTAGAGAAAATCCAGTTTGATTTAAGGTTTGTTGACTATGTACAGAGATTTAATTTTAATTAATTCTATCTTTGTGGGCACTGTTGTTCTGTAGATTTATTGCTGTTTAGGGGTTTATAGTTTTAATTTTGAGGATGTTTGCCTTAATTGGTTTTATATTTTTAACTGTTAATATAGGGAAGGGGCTATAAAATTCCTTCATCATCTCACATCTCCAGTCTAAGAACCAGAGACGACTTTCCTAAGGTTGAAATGGGGCTTATTTCGGACAGTTATTGGTCATTTTCCAACTGTTTTAATGGGACATCTACCTGTTTCTCTTTTGAATTTACATCCCGTCCTACACTATACAATATGTTTTACAACCAGCTTTTCTCTTTCTGAATCAAACATCAAATTATTTTAAACAAATACCAAATGGATGAGGAACTGTGAAAATAAGTTAAGGCTAAGAAGATTATTAGTTTTATTGTTACTAATTTCAGGATCTGTATATCCCTACCCAGGCCCTTTTTTCCCAGGACAATGGAATATTAAATTCTGGTTATTCTTTTTTACATTGTAACTCAGACACCTCTCCTACCTTAAAAATAATTCATTTAAATATTCAGAGTCTGACATCTAAATTGTCTGAATTCATAGTTTGGACAGAACAGATTTGACATTATCACCACTGTCCAAAACATGGCTTAATGAATGAATTTTGGAGCTGAAATCTCACTTCCAGATTTTAATCTTTTTAGAAAAGATAGATTGGGGAAAAGTGTGGGGGGAGGGGGTTTAATTTATGTTTCTACATGGTTTCAATCTTCTATATGCTCTTCTCTAGTTCGTAACTCTATTTGTGATTTTGTCTCTGTTGAGGTACTACTAGGTAATGAGAAACACTTAATTATAAGTGCCATCTATGTTCCCCCAGGGAATATTGGCCTTGGGTTGGATCTTCCTTCACATGCTAAGAAAGACCTGCTCCCAAATAGAGAATGGATTATAATGGGTGACTTTAACTGTGATTGGGGAGCAGGGTTAAATAATAATAATGTTAGGAAGACCTTGTTAGACCTGGGACTACAACAATTAATTAGAGAAGTTACCAGACATAACTATAGGACTGAAACTATTTTGGGTTGGTTACTGGTCACTCACTCTGACAGAATCCCATATTTTGGGTCATGTTGGATGGTTTGAGTGACCACTGTCCTATCTTTTGTGACTGGACTGCTAAAACTGAAATAAAAAATTAAGTACATTGAATATAGAAATCTTAAACATCTTTCATCAGAAATTATAGATGCTGCCTTTGCAGGGGTTGATTGAGCTCAACTTGAATCCTTATCAGATCATATTACTATGCTTGATCACTTCCCCAAGTGTTTTCTTTCAGTAAGTGATAGAACTGCCCCTTTAAAGAGGATGAGAATATGGGCTAATAAACAACCATGGGTCACCACAGAACTTTTACAACTTATGCAGACTAGGGATAAAAGCTGGAAACTGTTTAGAAAAAATAGGGATGTCATATCCTTATAGAATTACAAAACCTTTAGAAATAGGTGCAAAACCAAAATTAGAAAAGCCAAGACCCAGTTTTTTGTCTGAGCAAAGACATTTTTTCAGTGATGCTAAAAAGACATGGAGGACCTTGAACGACTTGCTAGGGAGAGGAAATAAACAGGCAATCATTTTGCTGCAGAGGGGTAACTCCTTAATATGTGACCCTGGTTACACTGGCCCAGTGGCACTGAGGGCTGAGGTGCTGGATGTCTTACCATGTGCTACACCGGTGACCTGTGTTCGAGAGCGATCATGGGCCATGGGGGGTCGGCAGGAGAGGAGAGGGAGCGAGCGTCCAAGGGACTGTTTTCCTCTCCAGGGAGGAGGGACTCCAGTGGGCAGCATGCTTCTTGCCCCTAGAGCAGGCTGGGGCAGTGCACTGATGCTGTGTACAAAAGGGGCTGAGATGGGGCAGGTGCCAGGAGGAGCTTGTGTGGATGCATGCGTGCTCCTTCCACTGGCATTATTGCATGCCCCATGCACATAAGGGGAGTACTAGGGAAAAGGCATCCTAAGTTGTGGCGGCTTGATGGCCATCCAATGGGTGCTCCAGCTTCAGGGGCATCACCGAACTGGATCCAGACCCGGTGGGAGAGTTGGGAGCTCCACACCACTCTGCCGCTGGGGGAAACCCATGGGGGAACAAGGCCAGGGCCCTAACAGGAGATGAGGGCAGACAGTGGCCAGAAAACAAGGAAGTACAGACAGAATAGTTGACCAGGACCAAGAGGAGAAAAAGAGTTAGCAAAACAAAAAATGTAACCCAAGTTTGGTCTCAGAGATTTTTAATAACTATTTTGGGGATCTTGATAGTTACAGGTCTCAGTTTTCTCCTCCTGTAAAGGACAATTAAACCCCCCAAATGATGATCAATCCCCAAAATGTTATTTTAAAAAAGTTTCTCTAGAAATAGTAACAAAATATATACTAAGTAGAAAGCCACACTCCTCTGTATTGCAGAATGGAGTAGACTTTAAGATAATTAAGCTGGGTGTAAAATATTTTGCCTTACCACTTTCCATTATTTTTAACTCTTCCTTATGTCATGGAATTTTCCAGGTTCAATGGAAATGTGCCATAATCAAGCCCAACTTTAAGAGTGGTAACTCTACTCAGGTATCTAATTACTCACCTATATCTCTTCTTTCTCCACTTTCAAAAATGGTAGAAAAAAATAATTTTGATCCAGATCAGAGTTCTTAAACAAGTACAATTTATTAACATGACAACAACAAGGCTTCAACCCTAACCACAACACAGAGACAGCCTTGGTGGGGTTCACTAGTGGCATACAGGGTGCTCTTGGTAAGGGGCACTCTGTTGCAGCTGTTTTTGTGAACCTCACCAAAGCCTTTCATTTGGTTGAACATAACATAATAACTTGGGTATTGCAGAAATTATCATTCTTGATGGATGTTATCAATTGTTTTATAGATTATCGCAGTACTAGAACACATATTATGTCCATTGGGTGTAAGTTTTCACAGCCAAAATCAATACTCTGTGGTGTGCCCCAGGGGTCTATCCTGGGGCCACTAATTTTCTCTCTTTATATGAATTCTGCTCCTAGTGTCTGTACCCAGACTACTATGACTATGTCCACAGATGATGCCATTTTATTTGGTCCGTTCAAAGCCAAATGATGCTCTTAGGAAGGTTCAAGATTTTGACACTTTTCAAAATTGGTTAATTCAAAATGTTATGGTCCTAAATGTTAAAAAAAACAAACAAAGTTATGTTATTTTCTAATAAACATAAATGTGAGGTCCTATCTCCCATATTTGACCTTAGTGGGAATAATGTAGAATTAGTGGATAATTTTAAGTTCTTAGTATTGGTCTTAGATTCTAACCTATCTTTTGAATCACATAAATAGTGCCAAGAAAACTATTTATCAAAGGATAGGGTGTCTTTATCAAGTTAAATCTTGTTTGACCACAGAAGCAAGGGTCTTATTAGCACATAGCTATTTATTCAGTGTATTATATTATGGTCTCATTGTTTACTCTGCTGCTAGCATTAACTTGTTAGACCATCTTCGGGCTACATATAATTCTATTCTTAAGTTTATGTTACACGCTTCTTTTCGTACCCATCATCGCTCTCTTTTTCAGCAGTCCAACTGTTTATCTTTAGATAACAGAATCTCTTTGAAAATGGGTAATTTTATGATTTAAAGTTACTTCAGGTCTCCTCCCAAATTCTGTCTCTAGATCATTCCCCAGATTTATAAACTTACCAGATCTCAGAATCGGTTCATTTTTAAGCTTCCTTGTTTAGGAAAGTAATTGGCCAAAGATCAATTCTTTACTGAGCCCCATTATTTTTTAACTCATTACCTGTTAAACTTTCGAACTGTAGAACAGTTGCAAATTTTAAAAGGAAACTTACACTGTTTTTAAGAGACCTACAGCAATGTGTATGTAAGAATCAGAATTCTTATTTATTCATTTATTGAATTGTGTTGACCCGATAAGCCCACTGGGCCTAGAAGTCCCTTTTTCAGGGTGACCGGGGGTGCGGGGGGATACAGATGGTAAGCAACTGAAACTGAACCTGAACCTGAACCAGATTAAGTTGTTGGTGGTATTTTTTGTGAATTATTAATATGTGGCTTGTCATTACTTGTGTGTTATTATGTTTTCCATTTATGCTATATTGCACATTATTGTATTTTGATGTTACGTGTTTTGTATATTCCTACTTGTTGCCTGTGAAAATGGGCATTTTTGCTCACCAGGCCAACAAGAATAGACTCCTTGCTGTAGAAGTTAGGTTTACTGTGCCACAGAGAACAAAGGACCTTGGGCAGGGGAGAACTATGGTTGTCTGTTGTGGGTGAGATCATTGTGGCTTTGGTTTGAAAATGGTCCTTGACTGCTGCAGCATTGTTGCTTGGGTGGTGTGGGAGAGAGAGTTGTAATTGGCTGTAGCAGGGATGAATGGCATTTGGCTGAAAGAGGTCAGAGCTGTACTGGAAGATATATGTGAGCTCATGGGCATCAGAATGCTTAGCTCAAAGAGTGACAGCAGGGATGGTAGGGGGCCCAGTTCAGTGAGCTCTGGAGGGAGGAGGTGGCCTAGCTTTGTGAGTGCTCGAGTGCCTAACTATATGAGTGCTGGGAAGTCTAGCTTTGAGTGTGTGTGGGGGGGAGGGCAGCTAGCTCAATGAGTGTGTTTGAGGCCTAGGTCACTGAGAACAGTGGGTGGGAGGGTGCCTACTGAGTAAGTACTGTCAGTTAGCTCAGTGAGCACTGGGGGAGGGCCTAACTCAGAGAATGCTAGGAGTAATAGGGTAACACTACATGAGAGGCAACCTATTTCCTTGAGTGCTAGGAGCATTTATTTATTTTATTTAGTTTTTGTTGACCGGGTAAGTGCACTAGACAAATTCTGCCTATTTTCAGGCACGACCTGGGGAGGGATACAGATGAACTGACGACCCTTAACCACATTAAGCTGTTGGTGGTATTTTTAGTGAATGGAGGGAAATTTGGCCAGGGCACCAGGGAAATTCTCCTACTGGACTGTAGGGGGACTTGCCATCCATTTGCAGGATGGCCACTCCCGGAGGGTGCAGACATGGTGGAGAAGGGATAGCTGGCCTCCTCTCCTTTCTTGGTTTCATCAGAGGCTGAAAAAGCAGTAAATGCTCATATTGAGATGGTATCAGATGAAGACACTGTGGATGTTTATGTTTCGACTGAAGATTTAATCTATCAGTCTCTTATTGCTAAGGAGATAGATTTGGAATACAATTTAGATACAAAAAAGGAAATAGTGGAGTTGGTATGATCTGAGGAAGAAAGACACAAAGAGGAGAAAGAATGCTTGGCTGCACATCTTGTTTCACTGAATACTGATATTCCCCCTCTCATTTCGGACACCTGGCCTGTCAAACCCCTGGACGGCGTCACAACTTCTAACGCCTCACTGGGGCCGGGTGAGTCTGACTCAGGGCTTGTTTCTAGAGAACAATTGTAGGCTGGCAGTTCTAACACGAATACTTGTGTTTGCCTAAAGCCTGATTTTCCTAACTTGACCTCTACTGTGCATTCCAATGTTGATTTCAGATGTGCTGATGAGCGTGACTCATGATTAGACCCACTGGATGGTTTCACTAATGTTAAATTCCCCCCTAGTCATTGCCTTGTCAAAGTCGGCTGGGTTAATTTTTAAGCAACCACAGGTCGGGGAAGAATCACCTGCTGTAGTATTTCGGACCAATTCAGCAGATCAACATGGTCTTACTGAATTTGTGTTTTCTGGAACAGGACTTAAGCAGGGGAAGACAAGTGAAGTTAGCACTAAAAGGGAAGCAGATCTCCTCTCTAATAGGAACATCACAGACTGTACTAGTACATCATTCACAACAGCACCATCTACTGTTCGTTTGACGATATCTCTCTCCAACAACCAGTGGTCTCCAAAAAAGGCCTTGTCAGAAGCAAGATGGAAACAGGCCCCCAGTGGGAACTTGGACCCCTGATCCAGCGTGGGATTCACCTTTCCCCTTTTCATAAGCTTCCCCAGAGTGGAAGCCACATGGAACTGTTCCGGCTACTCAAAATGGCACTTTATCTAAGACTTTAGTAGAACCTGCTCCACCTCCCCCCTTGGAGGCTGCTAAAAGCCTACCTACAGGGACTGCTAAAGGACAGAACTTACTGTCTTTTCCTCCTTTAATGCCTCATCACACTACTGGAACTGGACCTCCATCTGCACCCGATATTGAAACACATTTTGATTCTGAGCATAAACCATTGTTGTCTGAACTGTTTTCTAAAACAAAAAGGAAGCTGTGCCCTGACGGAATGCTGTTAGGATCAGATACAAAGAGGGTTTGCCAGATAGACCTAATAGATACCATGTTGGGAAGGTTGTTCTAAAAGACTTCCTTCATTTCTCCTCTAGGGAGGTGTATGCGTTTATTAATATTTCTGGGGAGGATGATTTTGACGTCAGTTTTCGCACAGCCTATGCTCTACATCTTTTTTGGGAAAGATATGGTCAGGTTAAGTTTTCCTCTACATGGACTCCCTTTGTTGTGATACCTTTAACTAAACCACTTATTAAGTATGTCACGGTTATGTTTTGCAACAAAGGGGTTCATGTAGAGGACATCACCTATTGGTTATCTCAAAAATGTGAGGTTATGGGAGAATCTGAAGCTATTTTGGATAGTGAACTTTTTTGGACTGGGGGGTGGAAATACAAGGTTAAACTTCACCAGAATGACTCTAGTATAGAACATATCCCTAACTCTTTCTTGCTGAGCAGAGATCGAGGGGTGTGTTTTTATGCAGGGCAGCCATGGGTGTGCTACAAATGTGGCTCCTGGACACATTTATCTAGCACATGTGACAAACCCAGGTGCAATAATTGTGGGGAGGTGGGCCACATTACCATGCAATGTACAAATCACACTCGGTGTAATCTCTGTGAAGAATTTGGACATGTCTTTGGGGATTGCCATTGGGCTGCTCATAACAAAGCATCTTGTATCAGCCCAGAGGTACTTATTCAGCAGGCACACGATTCTGCTAGCACTGCTCCTACAGCTCCAAGGGCCCCTCCTCAGGACCCCCCCTCCTTCCTCAGGACCATAAGTTGCAGATCCCATACTTATTCCTGACCAATCTGCTTTGGTTCCAGATCCCTTAAAGGACTCTTTGGATCAGGCTTTACTCTCTGACAATTTGATTCCAGTCTGTTACGATGACCCTGTTACTCTGCATGTTAGTGAACCAGGCCCTCCTACGCAGGACCCTTTGCCTCGTAGAAGATCCTCTCGATTTACCAAAACTGCTTCCTCTGACCCACCCGGTGGAAACAAAAAATTCTTACACTGCCCTGTTTACATCTTGGGGAGAGTCTGAGATGGAAGTAGGAGACTCTGGCTCTCAGAAATTAGTTATAGAACAGGGCCCACAGGCTATGGATCAGGGTTCATATAAAGGAAAAAAGAAGAGAAAAAAAAACTTAGCTAATTCTAGATTGGGTTACCTTTTTCCTCGATGCTCATGGCGTTTTGCACTTTAGGTTTGCTCAATATCCATAGCCTATTAAATGCAGATAAAAGAAAAACTGTTTTTCAGTACCTACTCAACATGGCTTTGGATGTTGTTGTGCTACAGGAAAATTGGATGTATATGGAGGACCATATTTGGAGGTTTAAAAGAGACTGGGTTTGGGGCCCCTCATATTGATCATTTGGCCTAGATAAGGCAGATGGGGTGGGGATACTGTTTCACTCCTATTCTTTTACACTACATAAATTAATTAATTTGGTTCCAGGCTGAGTTTTAATTTTAGATGGCTTCTGGAAAGGTATGGATTGTAGGTTTATTGTGGTTTATAATTCCCAAATAAAAGCAGAGAAAGTCACATGAAGGCTATCCAGCCGTTTCTAGTGGCTACCTAAAAAAAATTTTTATGTGGGGATTTTAATTGTAGTCTTATAAAGGAAAAGAAGAGGAAATGGGATGAGGGAAAAAAAATTGTGACTCTAACACATTGGCTCAACTAGTGACTACTGCAGGTTTAATTGATAGTCATATCTATCATGATAAAGGCCCTAACTTCACTTATATGAGGAATTCTTATACATCCATTATTGATTATGTTTTTCTCTCCACTAATTTGCCTAAAGGGACTTTAGATATCAACCCAGTAAAATTTTTGGATCATTTACTACTGGTATTGACTTTGGATCAAGAGGTGATGAGGCCCACCTTACGAGGGAAATGGAAACTTAACACGGTGGAAACTTAATACCTCGGTTTTAACTAACCCTGTTGTAATTCAGACTATGGGTGATTTGTTTACTGCTAGACTATCAGTTGAATGTTTATACTAGGATAAAGGTGAATGGTGGCTGGATACAAAAAATGATATAAGAAATTGGTTTATGAAATTTGGCAACTCACAGGGTAATTATACATTTTTGAAATATTTATCTTTGAGAAGACAGCTACAAAAGTTGTATTCTCTTGCTAATCTCTCCACATATGATTATTCAACACAGATTGATTTGGTAAAAAAACACCATGAAAGAGTTTCAATATGATAGGGCACAGATCACCAGAATATGTGATATAATGGTACCCAAAACACTCCTGTGGGAGACCCCTTTGAGGCTTGCAAAATTATTGAGGAAAGTATGACTATGGAATTTTTTATCTCCTCAGACAGCCGAAGGGTGAGTTCACCTGAGGGTCAGGATGAGTTAATACAACAGCATTTTAAAACACTGTTACCACATTCCCCAATTAAGAAACATGACATTCTAAATTTCTTAAAACCGATTTCGGTTCCTGAATTTCCAGATGAAATTATACAATTACAGACCCTACTAAAGCAGAAATTTTGAGGGCCATTATGACTCTTGATAATAATACTTCAAGTATAGATGGTATTCCACATTTATTCTACAAAATTTTCTGTCAACAAATTGTGGATAGTCTGGTTTCAGTTTATGCATACTGGTTTAATTCTGACACTATACACCCTTCATTGCGGAAGGTTTACTAGTATATCTTTTTAAAAAAGGGGATAGATCCTGCATTAGTAACTGGAAACCTATTGTTTTGTTAAACACCAATTATAAAATTCTGGCACATGTTTTGAATGATTGTTTAAAATTGTATGCTGACCTTGTGATTTCGCCACAACAATATTGTAGGATCTCCAATAGGAAAATACAGCATGCTTTAATGACTGTCAGGGATGTGACAGATCATTGTAATGAGTTACTTTTATCAGGATGTATGCTTGCAGATGATCAGGAAAAGGCTTTTGATAGAGTTTATCATCCCAATTTGTTTTCTGTTTTAGAAATATATAAGGTACCTGTGATCTTTCTTAAATGACTTAAGCTATTATACTCCTTTTTTTCTGTTTGGACATCTCTGAATGAATTTATTGGGCAGGGTTTCAATATTTGGTTGGGGGTATGTCGGGGTGTCCCTTAAGCCCACCTTTATATATTTTTTCATTGGATCCTTTGTTGAGGCACATTGAGTTGCACTCTCTGTGGGCAGGTTTGCCATGGATGGGGGATTCTACAAAATCTTCATGTTTGGGAGTATGCGGATGATATTTGTGGTTTCTTTTTACATAAAAATCAGATTAGTTTTTTTTTTTTTTACAAGAACTATACAGTTATCAGTTAGTGTCAAATGCTAAACTTAATGTTACTAAAAGCAAAGGGCTTTTTATAGGGACTGCTTTGGATCCTCCTGGTGAGATGGAGGGAATAACTGTAGCCTATGAGCCATTAACGAGTCTAGGAATATTTTTTGGCCCCAAAACCTTCCTGAGGCCAACTGGGAGTTGGCTTTGCATAAAGCTGAATTGAAAGTACACAGATGGAAGCAGTGGAGATTTACTAAACTTAAGAGGATTTTGATTCTTAAGAAATGTATTTTACCACTATTGCATTATGTGGCTATGATATACTCTGTTCCTGCTCAATTTGAAACCAGACTTTATAGCCTTTGTTTTTAGATGTTGTGGGGTAATAAACTTAATCCGATTAAACAGTGCCATACCTACCTAGGGGTTAAGGAGGGGGGATTTAGGGATGATTGAACCTGTGGTATTTTTACATGTTTTATTCTTCAAACATGCAGTTTGCAGTGCTCTGGTCCAGTCTGAGATGGTGCATAATGTCTGGTTGAGAAAATCTTTAAATAAATATCTCATGGTTTTGACCACCGTAGCTCCTAAATTACATCCTCACATTCACATTCCCCCTTATTTTAAATCAGTTGCTCAGAAACTGCACAAATGGAGGGTTATGAAAATTGACATTCAAGCACAGTCCGCTAAGCTGTTATACCAGACTATCCTTGCCAGAACATACCCATTAGAACCCTGTTTCAAGAACTGTCCCTCTGTGGATAATAATCTGATTCTCAGACAACTCACCCTTCCTAGGATTCCTCACAAAATGTGGGAGAATCTTTGGCTTGCTGTATATGGTCGACAGAACTTAAGAGGTAATGCCAAGCATAAAGTAGTTGAGGAAAGAAATTGCCTGTATATGGATTGTATTGCAGTAACAGAAACCATGGAACATTTGTTATTAGAGTGTTCTTATGTCACATTTTTATGGAATTTTCTGGCTCTTAAATGGAAGATGGGTTGGCTATGACATCTAACTTATGACATTTTGGTTATCGGAAAATATGGTGCGGGTTTGGCACTTTATCATTATGATACTTTATTGGTTTTCCTTTGTTGTATTAGATTTTATGTATGGCAAGCAAGATGTTAATGGGTATTGCACCAAAGAAAGATGTCATATGACTGCCTTAGTCTTCTAGTTTCAAATGAATTAATGAATGTATATAGGATGGATTGCTCATTGTATTCCTTACAACAAGTATTACATTGGTGGGGGGGTTACTTATTTTATTAAATATACATGAAGGAAGCTAGGTCCTTCCTAGGGAATGTTTAGTTGACCTATTTTTCTAACAACATTACTTATCCTAGTGAGTCACATTGATGTTTCAATTTCATGTTTATGATGTCTATATTTTCAATGTATTTGTTTGAAATATGTTTTTTTCAATAGGATCTCCCCTACTCTTTTCGAGAAGTGCCATGTGATCTTTTAACATCCATCTGAACTACCATCAGAACAAGCAGATGGGACCTCGGTTTAACGTCTCATCTGAAAGACGGCACCTCAGGAGTGCAGCACCCCCCTCATGCTGCACTATAGTGTCAGTATTGGGATTTAACCCAAGTGCTTGGTGTAGGGATAGAACCTACAGCCTTCTGATCTCCTAGCATCAGAGGCGAGTGTGCTACTTGCTGAGCCACTGACACTGAGCATAGCTCTGAGAGTTGGAGGCTAGCTCTGTAAGTATAGGGACCTTGCTGAGTGAGTTCTGTGGTGAAGATGGTTAGGTCAGTAATCGATGAGGATTAGTTAACCAGGACAAGGGGGAGTTATTGTACCCTACAAAATGTTAATTAACTGTGGCAATAGTGGGAGAGGGTGAACCAGAACAGAGAGGGTACTGGTACTGAATCAAGGCTAAGAAAGAGTTAGACTGTACTGGTGATAAGTCTACCCAGTGGCTCAAGGAAGGGCATTGAGCTTCTGTGCCAGCCACCCAAGTTTGAGAGTGAGCTCAGGAGCCAGCAATTGCATTTCCAGGCTGGGAAATGTACTGCTGTTCAGCAATGCATCTTCACCTGGAGAGGAGTGGGCACACTCTAGTATCACAGCAGCTTCTGCTTGTGGCCAGGGTAGCTTACTCCCATACAGCAGAGGAAGTGCAGCATGTGTCTGAGGCCACACACCCTAACAGGCTATGTGTGCCAATGGAGGGTAAAGGAAGGAGGAAAACCTCAGCCTGTATCAGGATGAAGTCTTGACATTTCTGCAGGCATCACACCACTAACCATGGCACCCACCATTGCCATTTGCAATCTGGAACACTGGGGACCTGCAGTTGGGTCCAATGCAAGTTCCTGCTGAGGGAGGGGGAAGCACTGACAATGTGGTGAGGAATAAATCCTAGAGATGGAGGGTGACAGGTGTGGGAGAGTTGGGTCAAAGGGTGCTGGGCTGGCAAAGGAGCATAAATAAAGGATGAAAACAGATTGTACTCCTGATCCCTTGCTACAACTGGAGTAGGATATAGCCCTCCATGCTTCAACACTCATAACTTGGCCATTGGATAGATGAGGAGCTTTTAACTGTGCCTGACCCCACCAGACCCAGCAAGTGAGAGAATGTTTGATATAGGTCAGCACAATGCAGTTACCACTACTCCTGAGGGTTGAGCACTGGATCCAGGGGAAAGCCCTATGGGAACATTACAAGGGGGAGCACTGCATTGGAACAATACTCTAGTGGATTCCAGTGGGGGGGGAATGGACCCTGAGAAAATCCAGCAGAGATGTCACAAAGGGGGCCCTGTGAGGGGTCAGACCAAGGGGGGAGTCCAGTGTGGGGGGTTAGACCCAAGGGGAGTCCTGTAGGAGTCTGTCCCCAGGGGGAGCCCTGTGTGAGGGCTGGATCCAAGTGGCCTGAATGGTAGGGCAGGACTGGGGGTGGTCCTGCAGGAGAGGTTTAGCCCAGGGTGGAGCTGTTGGGGGGGTGCTTGACTTAGGGGCACACTGTGGGAGGGATCTGGACTAACCTGGTGATCCTGCTGGGACACAAAGGGGGAGCCAGCAGGATAGTCTCAGTGTAGAACCTACTGAAAATGTGCCCAGAGAGCAACTACTGCAAAAGGAGCCACAGTGCCCACAAAATTGCTACCTGGAGAGAATCTGCTGCCAAAGCAGCCAGAAAGCAGCCACAGCTCTGGCACTCAGAAAGCACCGACATCAGCTACACAGATGGCAGCCTAATGGTTCCCACATAGCATCCAGAATGCAGCCACATATATAATTTGCATGCTAAAAATCACTTACCAGATGAGCAGCAATTAGCTCCCTCATAAGACAGCAGCTAGGCACCTAATATTCTCATCAAAAGGAAGCCTCATCCCTGTTTTGTCCAGAAGAGTAGTCTATTCCTGGCTGTTTATTCTGTGGCCTTCCAGGCCCAGACTACAACAACACAGGGCTGCATGACTGTACTTCAAATGTGCTTCTAGGCTCAGCCCCCAATGGTGGCTGTCCCCACAGTACACATGCACAGTATAGTTGCTTTTCCCTAGCCAACCTGTACTGGGGGTGCTATCGTCCTTCTCACTGCTATCAGTGTTGACCCTTTTAACTCATTGGGAGCTCCTAGTCCTTCACAGGGTACCCAGTCATGGAAACAGTGTAGGCTCGATGATGTTGCAATTGGTTGGTCAGCACTTAAACAAACTGGTTAGCAATGCTTTGCAAATGAAATCCATAGAACCCAAGTGTTTATTAAACCCACAAGGGATAACTGTAACTCATGACTGGATGACCTAGTCTATTAAATGCATTCTCAACTACAACACAAGATGCAGGTGCAGAGCAAGTCCTGAATTTACTCACAGTTCCCAGCCAAGGGGATCTCCCTTGATGCACAGAGGTGATGACGCAGTTTGCAAAAGGTCTTCTCTGGCAAGTTTCACATTCTCTGTGCTCTCCCTCTCTCCTATCTGTGACAGTGTATGGTGTTGGATGATACACTTGCTGTTTCTCTGATTCAAAATCAGGCCTCTTCAGACTTCTGCATTCAGTAGCCAGATCTTCATTGCACAGGGTAGCTCTGCTTGTAAATATCTGAATCTATCTGCTCCACTCAGCACATTCTGGCATCAAGTCCCAAGGGGTGGCAGTAACCCATACCAAACTGTGGTACCAGTTAAAGAGTTTTAGTTGTGCTCTCTGGTTGCAGCACATCAAAAGTCTCTTTTCTTTGCTGCTGCCTTTAGCTTCACTTCTCTGTGGTACTTAGCACATGATTACCGCATTTTGTTATGTTTGCTTGCACGCATGTGCAAGAAACATAGTGCCATCATCGGCGTTATCGGAGGTGTGTCAGCCCCCTTCCACTTCAGTCAGTGTGTTAGCAGGCACGGCCACAATCCTCCAATGCACGCTGGAGCTGTCTATGACAGCATCCAAAATGCAGTGGCATACAGTTGAAAGCGGGAGCTACGCTTCAGTGAGCAGCGATAAGATATCGCCTGCTCATGCACGCTCCCCCTACACACACACACACACACACACTGAGAAGAAGAAGAGTCGTCTGGCTATACCTGAAGGAAACAAATACAGTTCCCATAAAATGTCTTGCTGAACTTTTTCTTTGAGGTGTCAGGGATCTTTTTTGGCAGAAAAAGGTAACCATCCAGTATTGATAGCAAATCCTAAATACCGTCAACATGTGTGCCCTTGCTGTAAACAACCTTACAAAACTATGCCAGTCTTCATAATAAGTAACTAACACACACACACTCTACATTTTAAACACAAGTTTGCGGGTTGCTTTATTCGCTTTGGGACCAATTTAGGTAGCTACATCTTTAGCAGCAAGACATTTTCAAGGAAACACAGGCGCGGGAAGTGGGGGGCGGGAGCACCTCCAGATTTTTTGTGCACCAGGAGACTGCCCCTATATGTTGCAGAATAAATTATTAAACATACTGTATGATATTCCGTCACTGCATCACTTGCATGACAGTACTGAAGTGCTTGCTTCATCCTAGCTTCTTGCGTCTTTGAATCTGCTCTGCCATCCCCCCCCGCCCCGCCACTAAAACAAAAGAAACTGGCACCTGCTGCAATATATGCCTCGGCCAGCAGAGTTGTAAAGTAGAGTCGTTACTATAACAACTCTACTTACAACTCCTTATTCCAGAACTTAACACTTCTATTCATTCACAGCTGGGCAACAGCTTTAACATATCGTCTCCTCTTTGTTGGGACTCGGAGTCAGGTGAATGTCACTTAGCACCTAGTTAGCCAGTAAGCCATTAGCCAGCTGCCAGATAACTGCATACCGTTTAACTTTACTCACTGGAAACTCTAGGTCTATACTAAATACATTTAAAAGTCAGCCTTTTTTTAATGTCCTGCGGAAGACTTCAGGAAGTTCAGAGGGCCGAGCCCTGCCCTGCCCTGCCCTGTTGCGATTATGCAAACAGTATACAGTTCTTTGTCCAAAATATGTAGGTGGCAGAACCTAACGGTAACATATAACCACAGCACTTAAGAGTACTTGCAATTTTAGCCAGCTTCATGTATATACAGCGGGAGAAAGACAAGGAGTGCTGTCGTTTTACTACTTCTATGTGAGCTAAATAACAGAAAACGATATGGAAATTACCCTTTCCTTCCCTGCAAAATGTACCCCCTCCTCAACCACACACACACACACACACACACACACACACAACTTGTGTTTGGAATAGTGTGCATATTGTATAATTACCACAGCAATGTGTACACCCCGCATAACTTGCTATTTTTTAATGGTGTGGTTGAACTCCCAGCAGTTTTGTATTTTAGGAATATCTGCAGCTTCGAGATCTATGATGGGGTAATGCAAAAGCAAGCCTAAAATACAGAGATAATGATCTGTCATTAACACACACACACACAAGCACATGCACACACACAAAAAAGAAAAAGGAGTTGCTATAATACAAACGAAAGTGGTCAGTTCTTTAGAATAATATAATTTACTCCCATTGCGAGAATATTTGTTTTGTAGGCAATCTGATGTCTATATCCACACTCCTGTATTTTACACATGCACACGCATGCACATGTAGATGGTGTATTTATATAAAACAAACGTAAAGAATGAATGACTTATTCATCAACAGGGAAGCAGATGGTTACACCAGGATAGGACATTTTCAGTAATAAACCTTATTTGAAAGTCTAGGAACAGGCTGTGAAAGAAGATTGAACCGTCCTTTGTTGAGTGATGGCTCCATGGGTTTCAGTTCAACCACAAGATCATTGTGGGATTTTGTAGGTTTTTGCATTCCCCGCTGCAGTCACAAATGGCAGCGGGGAGCCTCAGCTGTCCTCAGTGTCCATTCCCAGTGCAAATTTATGTTTTTTGCCAATTGGTTCTACTGTGTGAATCACATAGCTTTTTTAGTTGGTAATTCGGCAGCAAGCAAGGTAATCCAAGACAGTTTTAAATAACAATTCTGGGGTTTGTTTCAAAAGAGAGAGAGAGAGAGAGAGAGAGAGATATGAGTGGTGCCACATAAATCAAACGCCCCAGTTAAACGCTGAGAATCTGCCTCTTATTTCAGCAAGAGGGAATTACCATCCATCCCTGCTACTAGATCTTATCAATTGGGTAAACCAAACAAAAAGGTATGGGGCGGTTTATCCTGGGGTATACTGTTCCCATTAGAGGCAAATACGCACCATATGACCTTGGATAATTCACAACCTCTCAGTGCTCCAGTCCACCCAGCTGCTGAAATGAATAAAAGCAGGACCCTTGCCCCACTGGAAATGAGTTGTTGCATCTCAGCAGGGCTATCCGGTGTAAATCAGCTGTAAAATAATAGTAATAATAATACTCTTTAGTCAGATAATGGGAGCATATATTCGGAGGTATGTGATATAGATACTTTGACAACCCATGTGCTAGGAATAATTCTTCTGCATTAAGGGATGTGTCAGTTTCCATTTAAAACTATTAGTATTATATTATTATTATGATTACAGCAATTACAGTGAGCTGAAAACACACCTAAGTATATATATTTATAGTTTATGCTAAATGCCTTTTATGTGCAATATTGTAGCATGCTGCATGGAACATTTGACTTTTTCTTTATCCGCTATATCAGTATGACTATGTCCTGAAAAGAGACTTCTCAGTTACTACCTTATTGGGGTTGGGGGGAGGGTTGCCCAACCTAATTTGGTAAAATCATTCATACTCTGAATTGCAGTTACAGTCTGGAAAGACAGGTAGGCAGGAGGAGACAGTAGACACATTATCTAAAGACCCCCTCCATTTCATGGATTTTAAATAATAAGTCATAACTGCCCCATCATAATTAAATTATAACCAGTTCAAAATGTTGTAATAAATCAATGTGCCTACTGTATTATTTCTTCTTTTTTAATTCAACAATGCAGCAGGCACCTCTGGTAACTCTGCACACTGTATAATAAGAGACTGATCCTCTGTCTGCTGCAGATAAGCTCTGAGCCCATCAAGGTTGTCCATGTGGTCTGTGAACAAAATAGTTTAGTAGTACGACTAACATGGAGCAGTTGTGTTGCTGTACTATGGGAGAGCACATGGAGGACGGCTTTGGGGCATACTGAGTGAATACTGGACATAACAACCACGCGTCCACCGGACAGTTCTGTTGAGATTGTGCCACAACATCCCCATGGAATGAAATATTTTATGGTGATCAGCTAAAAGTTATTGTGGCTATTTATGCAGATGGGAGCTGACTGATGATGGCACACATTTAATAATTTGGCCAGTTCTGGGGCCTTGCCATGGTCGACTGAATGTATGCCTCATCTGCCAGCAGAGTACCCACAGGCCAGGACAGCACAACTGCTGTTTAACTTTGGCCCTCAGACAGAGGATTTCTTACACACACACATACACACACTAAAGCTGGGCCTGAACTACACTGAAGTCCAATCTCCCCACCCCTCCTGCAACATCAAACCTGGGATTTAATGCAGCTACTAAACTGAATGCAGTAAATTAAGTTTCTGTTACATTGAAAAGTTCCAATCAAGCTGAGGGAGTCTACATCTCACACCGATCTGCAGAGAAGTCGAATTAATAATTCCCCTTCCCCACAACATTTAAAGTGGACATGAAACAGGAATGGCATGCAGTGTTACTTCAATAATTGTAAAACTGTAAATAAAGATTATATTTTGCATCAATGAGTCTCTAGTCCTTACTCTTTTGTGCTGATTTTCATTTTTTTACTGATGCATTTGATTTACCAATAGTGAATATTCTTTTACAGCCTCGCAACCTTCTCAGTGTAATTTGCGTTCTACCCTGATGTCCATGTTTGAGTCACATGCACGCTATTCTGCTTAGCTTAAATTTAAGAAAAGGTAAACAGAATAGACATGTTTGCATTTCAAGTAAAGCAGATTTCTCGCAACTCATTTTATAAGCCCTTTCTGTCAGCATAACACAACTATCCATTTTAAAAATATGAAAGTCCGTAAATTCCATCCTGCATCCACCCGCTTCTCTTTTATCCCTGAGTTTTATACAAACCAGTTGCACTCATATCATTAGTAAATGGCTTTTCCTTTTAACTGAACTCATCCTTCTATGACATTAAAAAACAAACTTGCATTTTCATACCTTTCTTCCGGACAATTGTGCTTCACTTAAACGCGGTCAGCAGCTAATTCTAATAATCAAGTAGATTTGCCAATATTGCCGTGATATTATGTTTAATGTATTTTATGCATTTTTACTATTTTTTTTATTATTACTATTATTTCTGTATGCGTTCAAATGTGTTAACTTTTCCCGTTTTTGGTTTTGGCTATGTTGCTGACCTCCAGCAATTACTTCTAATTGTGACATTTATCCTTGAGGCTCACACATCAGCTGTTCACTCTCAACTGCTGAATCATTTAGTTTCTTTGCGGTTCACTGTCAACCCATCCTAGTTCAAAAAAACACAAAGAAGTACTGTTATTATTTTTTACAAAAATAAAATGCATTTCAATTTAAGCTAATAATAAAAACTGTACATGTACTGACTGCAAGGAAACTTGTCAGTTTGAATCTGCATTTGCGTGATCTCTTTACTAGCAGACATACAACACCTTAAGAATAAATCAGACAGTAGCAAATGACATAAAACATGTCATTTCAGCATTATACCCTGCTACTGTACCAAGATAACAAAAACTGAAAGATTTCTACAAACATGGCTTGAACCACCACAAACTGATATCACATTCTCAAGGCTTGTTGAGGGAGTGTGTGATGTCCAAAATTCAGCTTGGCTCATTGTAAATAAAAAGGAGAAACTGGATCACCAATCACGATCAGGGGATCAAATGAGCACATTTTATTTCATAATGAAAAAAAAATCTACATCCACTAAAAACATACGATAGGTATTCAACAGCCAAATACCACCTGTACAACATGGACATACAGTGTAAAGAAACATTTCCTTTAAAGGAACACTGTCAACCTGTAATGTTTAGTACAATATTCTATCAAGGTATGTGGGCATGTTTAATAGAAAACAAATTGTTTCAGTCAGTGACTTCCTGGTGTCATTGTATAGTCACTGTTACTGCTTACTTAGTGTGGTATTTTTTTTCCCAAATTGTTTAACCAGGAGTAGCACACTAAGCTGAAAGCTTATTTACCGGTGTGACCTGGGAGCACAGGGAAATTAAGTGACTTGCTCAGGGTCACACAGTATGCAAGTGGGGGCTGTGGGATTCAAACCCAGGTCTCCAGATTTGCAGCTCAGTGCCTTAAACCACTGCGTTATACTGCCTCCCTAGGCAATAGTACTTCTCACTATGGTTTGTTTATAAATCTACTTCACCAGCCGCTTGCTTGTCCATAAAATAAACACACACACATTCCTTGTCAAGGCTATTGTGAACTCGATCTGCTAGTGCACAGTCCTTGATTTGCTAGTGCACAATAGCTGCAGAGGGGTGGTGTAGAAAATGGGGATATGGGGTGAAGTGCAAATAGTCTACTACTTTAATAGAAGTGCTAAGGTGTCACTGCTGGAGGGACGGGAAGAGAAAATTAGGGAAAGCAGTCACAGCTACTGTCAGCAGAGAAGTGCATCCACAGCTGGGATTTGAACAGCCAGAGATACCTGCCTTACATTTAGATATTTCTGGGAGCCATGCTATGTGGGTAATAAGTATGTTGTATTGTTTCTAAAGAATGAAAAAGACCACCTTATCATCACCTGTTCCTGTGAACCAAGTAATGCCTCCATAATTGAACTCCTTCATATCACAAATAAACTGAAAATCCCAGCTACCTCCACTGATTGTTTCAAAGCAGACTGCATAACTGTGCCAAACAATTAGAATCAGAATACATTTTCTTTCTGAATATGCAATGTAGCTTATAAAAGCAGCATGCATCACTTTTGCAAAAGTCCACTTATGACTAAAACATTAGAGAAATGATCTTCATTCCTAAGTGCTGCACATTTTATTAAACCATTTTTTAAACAATAACATTTTGTTTTAAAACTCCATACATAAAGAAATTCAGCCATCCATACACAAACCAAGCATTTTCAGAAATGTTTCTCCTTCTTGACAAGAAATCATTGTATAGGTACAATTATGCTCACGTGTTATAGGAGCTACCTAGAAAATGCCATAAATAAGATAACACAAATACACTGACCAAAATGTACAGGAGTGAAGCTATGGACTATTGAACCACTGGATCGGAGCTGAAAGACGTTTTGCTCTCAAGGTATATTAGAGGGGAAAAAACACAGAAACTCTAAAACTACCTTACAGACCACAAGATACTGAGACAGCAGTCACAAATTAGGTAGTAGGAATAATGGACTTTAGGAAACATTGTGAGTTATCCGATACCTTTAGAACTGTAGACCTTTGATTCTTAGGGGGGCAAGACTCCATTGCTTTTTATGTTTGCTTGCACGCATGTGCAAGAAACATAGCGCCATCATCCGAGTATTCGGAGGTGTGCCTCCCTGTCTTCCAATTCAGTCAGTGTGTTTGCAGGTGCACCAGCAGTTCGCCAAAGATTGCTGCAGCTGTCTATGACAGCAGTTGAAAATGCAGTGTCATACACTTTAAAGGGAGAACTATGCTTCAGTGAGCAGCGATGACATTGCATGCTCATGCGCTCCTCCTACACACACACATGCACGCATATTGAGTGCTCATGCCCCCCCCACACGCACACACTGTATAGCCGACGAGGGTGCCCAATCCACTGTCGGCTGTGCTGCACTCCCCCCAACAGAGTTCAAGGTGCCACGCTGGGAGCCCACCCCAGCGTGGCAGCAGTCTGTATGGCTGACGGGGGTGCCCAGTCCCTTGTTAGCTCCACTGTCCCCCCCAAGAGACTACCAGGTTCCACGTTGAGATCCCACCCCAGCATAGCAGCAATCTGTATAGCCGAAGGGGGGCCCAATCCCCATCAGCTCCATGGCCCCCCTGCCCCAAACAGCCTTCCGGCTGCCATGCTGGGTGCCCACCCCAGCGTGGCACAAGTCCTGCGTCGTCTAAGTAAAAAAAGAAAACCTGAAAGAGAAAAACTTCCCTCACTGATTGTCCTGAGCCCTTCCCCCCACCCACACCAACCCTCTGTGCATCCCCTCCCCAAACGCCCACCTCACCCCCATACCTCCAGAGTTCGGTGCGATGATCTTCAGTGGACTGGGAACACGTCTGCACTCTTCAAAGCTGACTGCGAACTGAAGAAATGCTGGTAAGCTGTATAATGGAATAAATAGGGTTTTTTCAACTTTTGTGCAAAACTCTGGCATTTTGGGGAATATTTTCACCAAATTTTCAACATGAGATTTTTGGGACCCCTCCTCATGAATTTTGTCACTGTCATGGCGTTAATCAGCCATGAAAGTTGATTTCACAGTCATTGCATGGAACCACCTTTTGGGACTGATTTACAAAAGGACAGTGTCACTGTTCATGAGGTAGGCCCCCAAAAACCCTATGTTGAAAATTTGGTGAAAAAATTCCCCAGAATGACTGTTTTATGCACATGCATTGCGCTATTCCTACGCACACTCCTAAGTTCGCGAATTTTCAATATTTTCACTCCAGATTTTCAACATTGGCATTTTACTGCACCTCCTTCTGAGCAGTACAGCTGTCATTTCACACATCTTGCCCAAAATGTGTTTCCGTGCATGTAGCACACAATGGCACAGTCGGTGTGCGAAATCAATGTTCGGGACAGATTAAGAAAATCACAGTGACACTGTTCATGAGCAGAGGTGTTAAAATGGCTATGTTAAAAATTTGGTGAAAAAATTCCCAAAAATGACTTTTGCGAGCATGTGCTGCACTGTTCCTACGGACGCTCGTAAGTTCGTGAATTTTCAATATTTTAATTCCAGATTTTCAACATTGCCATTTTACCACACCTCCTTATGAGTGGTACAGCTGTCATTTTTCACATCTTGCCCAAAAGGTGTTTCCACCCATGTAGCGCACAATGGCGCAGTCGGTGTGCGAAATCAATGTTCGGGACAGATTAAGAAAATCACAGTGACACTGTTCATGAGCAGAGGTGTTAAAATGGCAATGTTAAAAATTTGGTGAAAAAATCCCATAAAATGACTGTGTTATGAGCCACCATTGCGCAGTTTCCATGCTTCCTCATAACTTCATGGATTTCTAATATTTTCAGTCCAGATTTTCAACACTGGCATTTTTCCACACTTCCTTATGAACAGTGCAGCTGTCATTTTTTACACCACGGCCGAAATTGTTTTCGCACTTCCAGCACAGAAATGTATGGTCGCTGTGGGAAATCACCGTTCAGGACAGATTAAGAAAATCACAGTGACACTGTTCATGAGCGGAGGTTCCAAAATCCCTGTGTTGACAATCTGCTGTAAAAAATCCCCAAACTAATTGCATTATGGGTGTGCGTTACGCATTTTCTCGCATGCTCGTGACTTCACCAGTTTTTTTAATATTTTCACTGAAGAATTTCAACACTGCCATTTTTTGCACCTCCCCATGAACAGTACAGGTGTCATTTTTCACATCCTGTTCAAATGTGTTTTCGCATCTGTGGTGCCAAATGGCGTAGTCACTGTGCAAAACCAGCTTTTGCCTAACAAACTGATATTGCCGCTGTTCTTAAGATGGGGGTCACAAAAAAACCATGTTGAAAATTTGGAGTGAAAATGCCAACAAATGCCTGAGGCGTTAGGATTTCTGACCATAACGCCCCACCCTATAGAGACTTGACAGGCATCAGGGGTGTGACTTGGGATTGCCATCTGTAATGCTCATGCCATTTCACCCCCACCCACACCCTGCAGCCAGTGACAGGCATCGAGGTGTGCCTTGGATGCTTCAGCCCCAAAGTTCACCCCATTCTCCTATATTGCACCCATCTCACCGTGTTTCTTTATGGAATGGGGTAAGCATAGGGACCAAAGATCCCAAGGCACACCATGACACTTGTCAGTGTCTGCAGGGTAGGGTATGGTGAAATGGCATGGCCATTATGCCTGACGACCCAGAGGCACACCCCAATGCCTGTCACGCTCTGCAGGGTGGTGGTGGGGTTGGCTTTGGTTTAATACTTCACTGCCATTCCTATTATGTAGCTCTGTAACTTCTACACTACCACTGCCAATGCCAGCAGGCAAACATTCGGCATTGACAAATGCTTGTTTTTTATGTAGCAGCTGCTCTGCATCTCTTTGTGACTCTGTCTCTAGCAGATTGGTAGTCTGTTCCTGCAGTATAGCAGCACATGCTGTCTCTATCAACAACACACATACATAAGTCTGTTCAGATGGCAGACTCAGACTGATTTGGGTCTGGTACAGCCCCTGATATTCACTGGGGAATTGCAACTCTCAACTGGTTTGTTAAGCAGTGAATGACTGTAAACAGTTCAGAAGTCTGTCACTGGAGAGACGATTGGACATTATAAAGTGGTCTGAATTAATTAATTCCTTTACTAGTTCAGGAGCCCTTGAGATTCTCTCCTCACTCAGTCTGACCCTTACTAGTCTCCCACTTTGTCTTTGACCCCATCACCATGCCAGCTTGAGTCAGTTTTGATGGAAATGGCTGCCAATTTGTAGTCCAAAGGCAGTCTTTCCAAAAAGTCCTTTTCTGCACTCTAGTCATGCAGTTTATCAGTATTTCAGGCCCCAGATCTGTCCTGTGCTGGTCCAACTTCCCATCTGATTTAGTCTGGGCAATGATAGGTAAAGTCACAGTCCAGTTGGGAGCATTGATGCGTCAGCTCTGATGGTGGCAGCTGGCACCTCTGATGTATGAGTGCAAGGGAGCATTAAAAGTAAACCAGCCATGGAAGTTTTTACACTGTCCCCTACTAAGTAATTGATACCCACATCAGTTACAACAGGAAAGTTCAAATGTATTCACATTTAGTCTTTTTAGACACCTGATTTCTGTCTAGGTATAGGTAAATGTCATGTACTCAACGGTTCTACCTAGACAAATGATTCCTATCTAATAGCATTTTAGCAAACATTTACCACACAGTGAATATCTGTTTGCCATGGGGTCAGCCAGGGGCATCTGTGAACCTTATATGGGGTAAGAAACTTGGCATTACATCTATAACTTTCCATACTATGAATATGAGCAGGTTGATAGAGGCACCAGTAGCATCATATGTCAGCCTGACTAAGGAACAGACAGGTCTCTCAGAGTGGCGTAATGGGGCTGAAATTTCTTCCTTCTAGTTCGGATTGTGACTCCTGTCTCCTTGACCAGGATTGGAGTATCTTCAGTTGAAGAAAACTCCTCTATGTCTTCTGGTTCTGCGTGCTCTCTGTCCTCTTCCTCAGTTTTCTCCTACTCAGATAGCGGCTGTAAATCAAAGCATATGAAAGGTTCTGAATTGGGATCCAACTAGGTTCTAGGTTGATTGGTTTCCTCCCTAGGTATAATAGATAGATAGGCAGACAGAGAGACAGATAACATTTTTATTCATAGTAAAATATGAACAAGGATCAGCTCAATTGAGTCAAGGTTCATTTACAACATGGTCTCATTTGCAACTTGTTACAGAGTAGTACAAATATTAAAAATCATATATAACTTACTAAGGACAAGTAGACAATCAAGAGAAATTATTACATCAAATAGTGGTAGCATGAGAAACAGATACAGTAACTTATATAGTGCTTGTGATTGAGCCGACGACAAATAGAATAAAAGATAGGGGACTGGGTATTGCACCCGAGTAATACCTAGTCCCACAACTGTTATTTTTTGTAATATATGGATCTGGAAAATTAACTAACTAACTAACTAACTAACTAACTAACTAACTAACTAACTAACTAACTAACGGGACTCAGAATCACTCTGTGGCTATCATGGGAAATCGGCTGCCCAGAACACTCATTCACTTTAACCCAGGCTTTAATCACTCTCTGTCAAGGTCACAGTGCCTCCGTTCATTAGCTTCAATAGTGAGTCCTACATGGTTGGTTTGGAGAGGTGCTCAGTGTAGGCAGGATCAGCCAGATCATCCCTTATTATAGCAGAAAAATAATAAACAAAAAAAACTGAGTGAAAGGCTATGATTTCCTCTTAATAAGCGAGCACAGCCGCCATGTTTTTGAAAATGTTCTGCCTGCTCAGAGGCAAAAAGCAGCCAATGAAAACAGCACATTTTTGATTTACAGGTTGTGTCCCGAGCGACCATACTGAGCACCATAGTAACTAGCTCTAGTGTGAACATCAAGCCATGATTTTATCTTAACCCAGCTGATCTTACCAGAAGCTGGTCTTAAGGTTAGGGGAATTCCATTCCTACATTCCAAGCTATGGATCCTAAGTAGAAGAAGGTCATTCTTGCTATTTCTAGGTTATTAGTGGAAACCACCAGTTTCAGCCTGGCAGCTGATCTTAGAGAAGATTTTTTCTGCCTGATAACGATTGACAGGTCATGTCCTGAGCAGCCACACTGGGCACCATAGTAACTAGCTCTAGTGTGATCAGATAGCACAAAGAAAATCACTCTCTTTCTGTGATAATACTATCATTCAGAGCACCGAAAGACAGTATTATGAACTCTAAACGATAGTATTATGGCGGCAGAACAATGGTATTATCACTTTTGAATAGTGATATTACCAAGATTTTTTTGTATGCCTTTGTACCATATTCTTTTGATGTATCCATATATTACAAATGTTATAATACCTGGTAACAGGGCAGAGGCTCTTTAGCTTTATCCTCATGTTATGATTTTATCTTACCCCAGCTGATCTTACCAGAGGCTGGTTTTAAGGTTAGGGGAATTCTATTCCTATATTCTAAGCTACTGACCCTAAGAAGAACAAGCATCTGTCAATGCCGAATGTTGGCTTGCTGGCACTGGCAGTGGTAGTGTAGAAGTTACAGAGCAGCGTAATAGGAATGGCAGTGAAGTACTGAACTGAAGCCCACCCCACCACCACCCTGCAGTCAGTGACAGGCATTAGGGTGTGCCTTTGGGTCATCAGGCATAACGACCACGCCATTTCACCACACCCCACCCTGCAGACACTGACAAGTGTCACAGTGTTCCTTGGGGTCTTTGGCCCTTATGCGCACCCCATTCCATTAGGAAATATGGTGAGATGGATGTGATATAGGAGAATGGGGTGAACTTTGGGGCCGAAGAGCCCAAGGCATACCTCGATGCCTCTCACTGGCTGCAGGGTGTGGAATGGTATGAGCTTTACAGGCAAGAATCCCAAGTCACACCCCTGATGCCTGTCATTCTCTACAGGGTTGGGCGTTATGGTTGGAAACCCTAATACCTCAGGCATTCGTTGGTATTTTCACTCCAAATTTTCAACATTTTTTTTGTGACCCCACCTCATGAACAGTGGCAATATCAGTTTGTTAGCGGAAAGCTGCTTATGTACAGCGACTACGGCATTTAGCACCACAGGTGCAAAAACATTCCGAACAGGATGTAAAAAATGACAGCTGTACTGTTGATGGGGAAGTGTAAAAAATGGCAATGTTGCAAATCTGCAGTAAAAATATTTAAAAAACTGGCGAAGTCACGAGCGTACATAGAAACTGTGCAATGCACACCCGTAATATAATTAGGTTGGGGATTTTTTACAGCAGATTGTCAAGTCAGGCATTTGGTGCCTCCGATCATGAACAGTGTCACTGTGATTTTCTTTATCTGTCCCGAACAATGATTTCCCATAGCGACCACGCATCTCTGTGCTGAAAGTGTGAAAACACACCTCGGCCATGTTGTGAAAAATGACAGCTGTACTGTTCATAAGGAAGTGTGGAAAAATGCCACTGGTGAAAATCTGGACTGAAAATATTACAAAGTCATGAACTTATGAGGGTGCGTGGAAACTGCGCAATGCTCACTCGTAACACAGTCATTTTATGGACTTTTGTCACCAAATTTTCAACATAGCCATTTTAAGACCGCTGCTCATGAACAGTGCAACTGATTTTCGTAATCTGTCCCAAACATTACTTTTGCACACCAACAGTACCATTGGGCACTACATGTGCAAAAACACATTTTGGGCGACATATGAAAAACGGCAGCTGTACTGTTCATAACGAAGTGTAATAAAATGGCAATGTTGAAAATCTGGAGTGAAAATATTAAATTCACAAACTTACGAGCGTGCATAGGAACTGCGCAACGCACGCTCGTAAAACAGTCATTTTTTGGAATTTTTCCACCAAATTTTCAAAATAGGCTTCTTGAGAGCCCACCTTATGAACACTGGCAGTGTCGTTTCATTAATCGGTCCCAAAAGGTGATTTCACGCAGTGACTGAATAACGCTGTGACAGTGACAGCATTCATGAGAAGGGGTCCCAAAAACCCCATGTTGAAAATTTGGAGCAAAAATTCCCAAAAATGCCTGAGATATGCAACAAAGTTGAAAAAACCCTATCTAGCCCGTTATACAGCGTACCGGCATTTCCTTAGTTCGCGGTCGGCTTTGAAGAGTGCAGACTTGTTCCCAGACCACCGCAGATCATCGCGCTGGACTCCGGAGGTAAGTATGGGGTGAGGGGGTGTGGGGAGGCAGGGTGCGCGGTTGGTGGGTGCGGGGTGTGGGGGGCAGGGAGACTGAGTGGGACCGTTTCAATTTACAGGATTTTTTAAATTGACCCGGGCGTTTGCCACACTGGGATGGGCTCCCAGCGTGGCAAAAGAATGGCTGGTGGGGGCATGGAGCCGGCGAGGGATTGGGCACCTGCCGGCAATGGCATCAGTTGCTGCAGCTGGGGTGGGCTCCCAGCGTGGCACCCTCTGGGGGAAGGACAAGTGAGCCGACGGAGTTGGGCACCCCATCGGCCATGGCATCACTTGCTATGCTGGGTGGGCTCCCCAGCGTGGCACCCTGTACTCGGGGGAGGGCGGGCATGTACGGGAGGTGTGTCATCTGTGCCGCTGCATGACGAGCTTGGCTCTGATTGCAGCAGCACTTTGTTTAGAAGTTTTGTCCACTCTGCATGCTGTTGCTGTCAGCACTAGCATGCTAGCTTATTGGGGAATGAGGGACACACCTACTGATGCGTGCCCTGCATTCGCCCAGCAGCAGCCGCGCCTCCAAATCTCCACTTTCCCAATATGTTGACTGCCGCGCAAGTGCGGCAAGCTAACATAAAAAGGTAATTCTTGCTATTTCTAGGTTATTAGTGGGAGCCACTAGTTCCAGCCTTGCAGCTGATCTTAGAAAGGATTTTTTCTGCCTGATAATGATGTTAGTTACTATATCGTCCAGTGGTTTCTCCCTGATGGATTTAAGCATAAATGCTTGTATGTGGCCGTTCCTATGGTCACTCTGCCTCTGCCTTCCTAGGTCAGCATACAGTTGGCAGTTGTGGGTCATACGCATGACACCGAGGACAATGCAGGAGAGCCTATTATAACATACACCAAGGCTTGCCAGTTGTCTCTCGGTCATGCCCACATATAAAATGTCCCTATAGTAAAGTACAGTGAGAAGCATTGTACTCACTACCTGTTTTCTAACCTCCTAAGACATACTCACTTTTGCCCGGTAAAAGGCCCCCAGCTGCCTGCCAATGCTGTTAAGCAGCTTGACTATATGAACATCTCATCTCAGATCCACAGTCTAACCACATTCTAATGGGGGCATGACAATTTGCTCCCATCATTTCTATCTGTGAGAACTGGCTCCTGATAACTGGTTCCAGTGACAATTGGCTTCTGTGACAACCTGCCCCCCCCCCCCGACAATTCGCTCCCTGGCCAGTTGTCACATAGAGAAGGGAATCCAGGAGCTTTCAGTAGCTATGATTTTTTTTTGTTAAATTATCCAGTGATGGTAGTGAAATGCTATTTTTCCTAAGAAAGCGACCACTGGAGCTGCCGGCCACATCTTTCAGGGCACAAGGAAGCCCCAGCATTACCTGCCCCCACCACAAAGCAGGTGACCACTGGAGCAAGCAATCAACAGAACATAGCACAGGTCTGTGTATCCCAGGAAGGCCAGGAAATTTATCCTGCAACACACTACATCACAGTTCCCAAGAAAATCTGGAGGAGAGAGGAGCCAGGATAAGCCAAAGGAGCAGTGAAACCAGTCGCAAGGTCAGCAATGAGGAGGAATACTGTGGTGGACAATTTTGGGAGGCACTGGGGGGACTTTCTGAGTGGTGTACTAGTCCCTGGGGCTGGGAATGTCAGGCTGAAATAAAAGTGTAGCGTTCTAAGCCAAGAAGAGGAGTGGGGTGGTCGGGGGACTTGCCCAGCTAGGCCACAATGACACAGTAAGTGCTGCCGCAAAGCATTACCCACCCCACCACACAGAAGGTGACCACTGGAGCCACTGGCCGCATCTCTCAGGGCACAAGATAAGTCCCAACTACTGTACCTTACTCACTGGAGCATAATGGAACAGCCAAGTGTTTATTTATTTTATTAAACATTCTTTTATTAAGAGTTATCCAGGTACGCTGGGGACCATGACAGTTCACAAGTTCCTGGATTCTTTTCACTCCATGACAACTGGCTTTTGGTAAGCAAGTTCTTTTCTAAATGTAAAGACAAATAATAAAATGAATGATTCTTAAATATTTAAATCTGCCTGAGTGCCTTTTCCTGTATATAGTAATAGTTGCAAGGTCTGATGAGAATTCACCTATGGTTCAATGGCCTATGCAACCAGTATAGTGTTATGCTTGTGCAACTATGTTACTCTGTTGTGGCTGTTCACTCGCACTATTCCATAAGGAATTACCACCCTGTAGGGGTACAAAAGGCAAGGAACTCTCAAGGAGGGTCCGACCCCTAGAAGTGCCATGGGAAGGTTCCCTTGGCTAAAAGTACCTTAGGAAGGAATCCCTGAAAGAACGTTAGCAGTGATCATTGACTATGAGGTACAGAAGCAGACTGAAGCAAGAGGCTGCTTGATAAAACATCAGTTAAAAAGTGCACGTTAACAGAATAGCACGAATAAAATGGATTATACTGATGACAACAGGGGGTTTCCTAATGAGAGATGGAGCGGCCAGCAAGGTCACCATCCACCTCCATCCAAGGGTGGAACTTACCTGAGTAAACTAGGGAATACTACTAAACCTAACTATTATGAATCTAGGCACGGAGGAGAGAAAAAAAACCTCGAAGGAGGAAATCTCTGAGGATCCAAGGCCTAGGTCACCTTCCCTCCAAGCTTGGGATATTTTGTTTTAGTGATGGTTTTAGACTGAAATGCCTACTCATTTCAGGAAAAGGGAATGCCTCCTTACTCTGTAGGAGAAGGTACTTTAACCTACAGGATGCCTCCTCACACTGCAGGAGAAGGGAACACCTCCTCACACTGCAGGAGGAAGGGAATGTCTCCCTCACACTGCAGGAGAAGGGAACACCTCCTCACACTGCAGGAGAGGACACCTCCTCACACTGCAGGAGAAGGAACACCTTCTCACACTGCAGAAGAAGTGAATGTCTTCTCACACTGCAGGAGGAGGGAATACCTCCTCACACTGCAGGAGAAGGGAATGCCTCCTCACACTGCAGGAGAAGAGAATGCCTCCTCACACTGCAGGAGAAGGGGACGCCTCCTCACATTGCAGGAGAAGGGAATGCCTCCTCACACTGCAGGAGAAGGGAAAGCCTCCTCACACTGCAGGAGAAGGGAAAGCCTCCTCACACTGCAGGAGAAGGGAACACCTCCTCACACTGCAGGAGAAGGGAATGCCTCCTCACATGCAGGGGAAGGGAACACCTCCTCGCACTGCAGGAGAAGAGAATGCCTCCTCACACTGCAGGAGAAGGGAATGCCTCCTCACACTGCAGGAGAAGGGAACGCCTCCTCACACTGCAGGAGAAGGGAATGCCTCCTCACACTGCAGGAGAAGGGAGCACCTCCTCACACTGCAGAAGGGAATGCCTCCTCACACTGCAGGAGAAGGGAACACCTCCTCACACTGCAGGAGAAGGAAATGCTTCCTTACACTGCAGGAGAAGGGAATGCCTCCTCACAGTGCAGGAGGACTTTACTTTCGAAATGCTCATGCTGCAGGAGAAGGGAACACCTTCTCACACTGCAGAAGAAGTGAATGCCTTCTCACACTGCAGGAGAAGGGAATACCTCCTCACACTGCAGGACAAGGGAATGCCTCCTCACACTGCAGGAGAAGGGAAAGCCTCCTCACACAGCAGGAGAAGGGAACGCCTCCTCACATTGCAGGAGAAGGGAATGCCTCTTCACACTGCAGGAGAAGGGAATGCCTCCTCACACTGCAGGAGAAGGGAATGCCTCCTCACACTGCAGGAGAAGGGAACACCTCCTCACACTGCAGGAGAAGTAATTTACTTTTGAAATGCTCATGCTGCAGGAGAAGGGAACACCTCCTCCCACTGCAGGAGAAGGGAATGCCTCCTCACACTGCAGGAAAAGGGAATGCTTCCTCACAATGCAGAAGATGGGAAAACCTCCTCACACTGCAGGAGAAGGGAATGCCTCCTCACACTGCAGGAGAAGGGAGCACCTCCTCACACTGCAGAAGAAGGGAATGCCTCCTCACACTGCAGGAGAATGGAATGTCTCCTCACACTACAAGAGAAGGGATCACTTCCTCACACCACAGGAGAAGGGAAGGCCTCCTCACACTGCAGGAGAAGGGAATGCCTCCTCACACTGCAGGAGAAGGACTTTAACTTGCAGAATACTCACCCTGTCAATCATTTTTACAACATAGTGTATCAAGGGTCAGTACACCAGCAACCAGTTTTACAATAAAGTGGTACAACTGTTGGCACATCAACACTGTCAACTGTTTTTGCAACATAATGTTGCAAGGGCTGGTACACCAAAAAACATTTTTACAACATAGTGTTGCAATGACCAGTACGCCAACATTGTCAACCATTTTTGCAACATAATGTTGTAAGGGCTGGTACACCAAAAAACATTTTTACAACATAGTGTTGCAATGACCAGTACACCAACACTGTCAACCGTTTTTGCAACATAGTGTTGCAAGGACTGGTATGCCAACAAACCGGTTTTACAACATAGTGTTGCAATGGTCGGTATGCCAACTCTGCCAATCATTTGTACAACACAGTATAGCAAAGTGCAGCATGGTAAACAGATAATATGCTGAAGCACGATAAGCAGTAAGAAATGAATAAACAGCCCTGGCAAACCTGGTCCCTTATCCAGTGTGAGGTGCTTGCTGGGCAAAGGTTATAGGAGAATCAATACAAGCCAACCAGTTCAACAGCTCAGATGACCCTGGTCCCTTTTCCAGTGTGATGCACTTGCCAGGCAAAAGTGATAGGACAATCAATGCAAGTAAAGAGAAAGGAGTACAAGCTTGTAGTCCATCAAGGAATGCCAATTTAAAGGCGACATAAATTTTATTTTTTATTTTAGTCTTTACTAACTGGGTAAGGCCCACTAGGCACAAGTGCCTGTTTTCATAGGCAACCTGGGAGCACAGGGGAGGTTAAGTGACATGCTCAGAGTCACACTGAATGCAAGTGAAGGTTGTGGGAATCAAACCCAGATCTGCTGGATGTACCAAGCTCATTCACAGCTCATTACTCCAACCTCTAGACTATACTGCCAGCCCCTGTATAGATACTAGAAGGATTTTAGCAGAGAAGGCAGTATTCGAACATGAGGTATATGAACCATACAGGGCAACGACTCTCCACTATAACCCTCCGTCCTCCACCATATAAAATAAAAAAGAAGCCATGGCAAAGTGCTGTGACACACGTGGATTTTAAAACTAGTTTACAGTGATAGCAGCAGCTGAGCTGACCTCCAGAGTATAATGAAGCATTATATAAAAGTAGTTAACAGCTTCCAGCAGTAATTAGTTATACCTTCCAGCAGTAACTGAGCTGAACAGTTAAACAAGCATAGGATTTGTAGGCACAGGCAATAATGTACTGAAAAACAGCAGTAATAATTGCTTGGTGCAATTGCATGTAACCAGGTTTGAATTCCATGGAGAAAATAATATAGAACTGCAGTAGACTCAGTTTGATCCCCACTGAGTGCAAATAAACATATTTGAGCAGATGTACATCCCCAAAAGGGCTGTATGAGAACTGAGGGTTTATGGAGGGAGAAGCGTAGTAAATAAATGCAGAGGTAAGGAAACAGGAAATAAACATTATTGGAATGAAAGGTTGCTGAGGTAAAATAGGCCTTGCACAAAATGGAGCAAGGTAGGATAAAACTGGGAGTAGCTGCTCACTGAGCAGCAGGGCCAGGAACAGGTGCAATCAAATAAGGGAAGCATAGGAGGCAGTAACTGCAGTGGAAGCTGAAACATGCAATAACAAGTGCAGGAAAACTGAGATTAGGTAGGAGCCTGAAGCAAAGGAACATGAGAAACACAGTGCAAACAAAGGGCAATAAGATGCTGAGGAAACTGAGAAAGCCCCCAAAAGAAAACACAACCCCCCCCCCCAAAAAATACAAACACAGGAAAACATAAAAATCAGCACACAAGCAAGCACACAGCAGCCGGAAGCAAAACAAAAACTAACCAAGGCAGGAGAAATGCACAAACAGAATCCAGCAGAAAACAAACAGAGCACAGAGCACAAGCAAAGCCGGGGGGGAGGGGGGCAAGGCCCCAAGAGACAAGACAGACCAACAGAGCCTCCGGCTGGCAAAGAAAAAAATGCTTCAGATGGAGGCTGGGAGGAGCTTCTTATATACTGTAGCTCAGAAAGTGTGTGTGGTTGGTTGCCACCCATTGAACCACAGGCATAGCCTTTCAAATAGTAGCTGATTTCTTCCTTTAAGCTAGGAGTCGAACCAATCAGTACAGCCTCTGTCCAAGCCCATCATGGTCAGCCTGGACAGGAGGATATTGTGGTCCAGAGTATCAAATGCTTATGAGAAATCTACAAAAATGACACCCACTGATAACCTCCTGTCCAGGTGAGCTGGATGTCACTGGTGACTCTTACCAGGAGGCAGCTGTACTGTGGCTCTGCCTAAATCCTGATTGACATTGGTCCAGTTTGTTTTGAGATTCTAAGTAACACTTTACTTGTGCAGAAACTAGTTTTACAAAGATTTTTGACACTTCAGGGAGGAAGGATACGGGGAGATAATTTCCCATCTCTGAGCTTTTCCCCGCTTTAAAAATGGGAACTACTTTTGAGTGCTTCCAAACTTCAGGAAGCTATCCAGAACTAAGTGAAAGATTAAACATTTTTGCTAAGTGGATAGGTATCAATGGGGATGCATACTTCGGTAATCTAGATGGAATATTATTCATGCCAGTAGCTTCAGTGGTCTCCAGTTTTAAAAGCGTTTCCTTTACATTCTCAGCAGAAATATTGGGAAAGAAAAACTGATGACGGAATGTATTTTGTTCTCCCTGACTAACAATTAGTTGATTTGAAAGGGTGTCCAGTCAATTCAGCCTGGTAAATTCAGCCCGAGTCAATTCAGCCTGGAGAATTCAGCCCCATGGCAATTCCGCCCCAGCAAATTCAGCTCCTATGTAATTTCAGCCCCTGTCAATTCATCCTGAGTCAATTCAGCTCCGTGCTAATTCAGCTCCATGCCAATTCAGCTCCTATGTCAATTCAGCTCAATGCCAGTTCAGCTCCTATGTCAATTCAGCCCCGGTCAACTCAGCTCAAGTCAATTCAGCTCCTATGTCAGTTCAGTTTCTATGTCAATTCAGCCCCATGTCAATTCAGCCTCAATGTCAATACAGCCCTTATGAAAATTCAGCTTCTTTTGGTTCTGCACTAGAATAAACATAACTAACAACGTACGTAAACATATTTAAGCTTTATTGAAAGCTTTAAAACATATTTTTTTGCAATTAAGTATACTTTATTGAAAATGTTAATTTGCACATAAGGTACACGCAGCAAACTCCAATCACATACACCAGAGAGAAAAACAAAAGAACAGAACACAAATAAGCCTAAACATAATCTTCTAATCCACACAACAATCAAACCATCCCAACGAACTCACCCCAACCCTCATGTGCACATTCCAACAGCTCCAGGTGTGAATACTAGAATGGACAGTGACTAAGGATATTATTGCCATTTGGGATTTTTGCTTAATGGTGGGAAGGCCGGAGTACTCTCCCAACAGACAAATGTCCTCTGTAAAAAAAGGAAGAAAGGCTGAAGAGTGGAGCATTAAAACATATTGAGAGAATTGTAAGCATCCATCAATTTAAAACACAAAATTGTGTGCAAGTCCTCTCAGGCACTTCACTGTTTCCCTTGCATGGTATTTTGCGACAATGCGCTGAATTCTTTCAGCAGAGTTCTTGTACACTTTCTTAGGCTCATGTGGTGGGTGGCCAGCAATGTACTGCTCCATTATAGTCTCTGTCAGGCTCTGTTCTTTTTTCATAGCATCAATAAGTTTCCATATTGGTGGGTGATCTGCACTTAGGAGGCTGTCAAACTGTCATGCCATCCTTCAACAGCATTGTTTGTCCTTGGACTGCCTTGATTTGTTGCATCATTGCAGTTCCACTGGCTGTGAAGAAATCTGGGCTGTCATCGCCTTTGTCTTCTGTCCATCCTCCCCAACCAAACATCTTCAAAATAGTCATAGGATGTAGCAAATCCTCATGCTCATCATAATACACACTGTCCATTAAGGCATCAAACAGTTTTGCTACATCGTGTACAGGCACAAATGCCAGTGCAGTCAACATTCTCATTTTCAGTGATAACTCTGGATCAGCTCCATACTGTTGTTGAAGTCCACAGTTCTCTACCTGCCACCAGACACTTTGGCCGAAATGAAAAAAACTGCCATGCATTGTTGTCCCTGGAAAAGTGTCTTGGAATGCTAACACAGCACTGATCTCAAAGTCTGTCATTTTTATGTTTGCTTGCACGCATGTGCAAGAAACATAGTGCCTTCATCGGAGATTTCGGAGGTGTGTCACCTCCTCCTCAATTCACGCACTGTGCTGGCAGTCGCGCCTGTAAGCCAATGCATTTTGGAGCTGTCTATGACACGCTCCAAATGCAGTAACCTCTGATTGAAAGGGAGCTACGCTTGAGTGAGCAGCGATAAAGCTGCTCAGGCGCAGCCTCCCCCAGCTGGGCGCCAGTACTTCCAGCACGCCAGCGTATTATATCGCCGACGGGTGCCCAATCCCGTCGGCTGAATGCGTCTGTCTCCTCCTCCCTCCCAATAGTTGATGCCATGCTGGAGCCCACCCCAGCGTGGTAATCCATCATGTTGCCAATGGGGTGCCCAATCCCCGTCGGCTGAAACGTGCCCCTCCCCAAAGTCCTTGTGCGGCGGTGAGCCACAGCGTGGCAAGCCAAGCGCTTTTTTATTTTTTGCCGATGGGGTGCCCAATCCCCGTCGGCTGAACACCAAAGTCCTGGTGCCACTCTGGGAGCCCACCCCAGCGTGGCAATCGGTCCCACGACGTCTTTTTTTGTTTTACCCTGTAAAACAAAAAATGATCCTGACGCGTCTCGAACCCCTCCCACAACCCGCACCCACCCACTGCACACCCAGCCTCCCGCCCCCTCACCCCACCTCCCGGACTCCGTGCGACGATCTTGCGTGGACGGGAACACGTCTGCACTCTTCAAAGCCGACCGCGAACTGAGGAAATGCGGTAAGCTGTATAATGGGCTAGATAGGAGGGTTCAACTTTATGCATATCTCAGGCATTTTTGGAATTTTGCACAAATTTTCAACATGGGGTTTTGGGATCCTTCTCATGAATGATGTCACTGTCATGGCGTTATTCAGGCTCGAAGGTGATTTCGCACAGTGACTGCGAAATCACCGCTGAGGGACTGAATACCACCATGACAGTGACATCATTCATGAGAAAGAGCCCAAACTCCGTGGTAAAATTTGGTGCCAAAATTCCAAAAAATGACTGTTTAACGAGCGTGCTTTGCGCAGTTCCTACGCAGACTCGTAAGTTCGCAAAATTTCAATATTTTCACTCCAGATTTTCAACATTGCCATTTCACCACACTGTCTTATGAGTAGTACAGCTGTCATTTTTCACATCTCACACAAAATGTGTTTCCACCCTTGTAGCGCAGAATGGCACAGTCGGTGTGCGAAATCAATGTACGGGACAAATTAAGAAAATCACAGTGACACTGTTCATGAGCAGAGGTCTTGAAATTGCTATGTTGAAAATTTGGTGAAAAAATTCCTAAAAATGACTGTTTTACGAGTGTGCGTTGCACAGTTCCCACGCACGCTAGTAGGTTTGCGAATTTTCAATATTTCCACTCCAGATTTCCAACATTGCCATTTTTCCACACCTCCTTATGAGCAGTACAGCTGTCATTTTTCACATCCTGCCCAAAACGTGTTTCCACCTATGTAGCGCACAATGGCGCAGTCGGTGTGCAAACTCAATGTATGGGACACATTAACAAAACCACAATGACACTGTTCATGAGCAGAGGTCTTAAAATGGCTATGTTGAAAACTTGGTGAAAAAATGCCTAAAAATGACTTTTATGAGCGTGCGTTGCACAGTTCCTATGCATGCTCGTAAGTTTGCAAATTTAATATTTTTCACTCTAGATTTTCAACATGTCCATTTTATTAAACTTCCTTATGAACAGTCCAGCTGCAATTTTTCACATGTCACTCAAAATGTGTTATCGCACATGTAGTGCACAATGGTGCTGTTGGTGTGCGAAAGCAATGTTTAGGACAGATTAAGAAAATCACAGTTACACTGTTCATGAGCAGAGGTCTTAAAATGGCTATGTTGAAAATTTGGTGACAAAAGTCCATAAAATGACTGTGTTACGAGTGAGCATTGTGCAGTTTCCACGCATCCTCATTAGTTCATGACTTAGTAATATTTTCAGTCCAGATTTTCACTAGTGGCATTTTTCAACACTTTCTTATGAACAGTACAGCTGCCATTTTCACAACATGGCGAAGTGTGTTTTCACACTTTCAGTGCAGAGATGTGTGGTCGCTGTGGGAAATCATTGTTCGGCACAGATAAAGAAAATCACAGTGACACTGTTCATGATCAGAGGCACAAAATGCCTGAGTTGACAATCTGCTATAAAATATCCCCAACCTACTTATATACAGGTGTGCATTGCACAATTTCTATGTCGCTCGTGACTTCACCATTTTTAAATATTTTTACTACATTTGCAACATATAGCCATTTTACACCTCCCCATGAAAGAGTACAGCTGTCATTTTTTACAGCCTGTTCGAATATGTTGCACATGTGGTGCTAAATCCAGTAGTCACTGTGCATAAGCAGCTTTCAGCTACCAAACTGATATTCCCCCTGTTCATGAGGTGGGGTCACAAAACAAACATGTTGAAAATTTGGAGTTAAAATACCAACAGATGCCTGAGGTATTAGGCTTTTCAACTAAATCGCCCAACCCTATAGAGAATGACAGGAATCGGGGTGTGACTTGGGATTCTTGCCTGTGATGCTCATACCATTCCACACCCTGCAGTCATTGAGAGGCATCGAGGTATGCCTTGGACTCTTCGGCCCCAAACTTCACCCCATTCTCCTATATCACACCCATCTCACTGTATTTCCTAATGAAATGGGGTGCGCATAAGGGCCAAAGACCCCAAGGAACATGTCACACTTGTCAGTCTCTGCAGAGTGGGGTGTGGTGAAATGGCATGGCCGTTATGCCTGACGACCCAAATGCACACCCCGATGCCTGTCACTCTCTGCAGGGTGGTGGTGGGGTTGGCTTCAGTTCAATACTTCACTGCCATTCCTTTTATGCAGCTCTGTAACTTCTACACTACCACTGCCAATGCCAGTAAGCAAACATTTGGCATTGACAAATGCTTGTTGATTCTGGGCTAAGGTCCAGTTGCAGCTTCTTCAGGTCTTGCAACAATTGCAAATATGTTTGCTTAGTCTTATTTGGCAGCAGTGCATATACAGCAGGAAACACTTTGTTGTGATGAACCCCATGAATGGTATACAGCTGTTCAAATAGTGGTAAGGAAGCTTTGAAGGTGCCATCAGCATACCAGTGGGGTGACATGCTGAGGAAGCATAGATTGGCACTGGTGCTAAATAACAGGATTCTGTCATTTCCTGATCCACTGTTAAACAAGAGGAAGGCATCACCATGGCATGTAGTTGGGATTTCCAGCTCCTGCAGACTTGTTGGATTATGTGGTACACTGGATATGGCTGCTCTGTGACTCTGTATAGTCCTTTTCTTCCTCTGCTTCTCAGGCAGCTGTGTTAGAACTACATTTGAAAGTCCCTGTGTAGCCCCAGAAATGATGGTATGTGTCGTCTCGTTTTGCAGCCGCAGTGGAGTTTGTTTTGTAATAACCCATCTGACAGCATTGCCAGCAGCATCAGGTGTGTGGTTATGGTCGGTACTGCACTTAAATAAGGGCTGAATTGAGAAAAGGAGCTGAATTTACTTGGGCAAAATTGCCATGGGTCAGAATTCACCAGGTTGAATTGACTTGGACTGAATTTACCGGGCTGAATTGACAGTTGTTCATTTGAAAGACCTCCTAAAGCTTCAACACCCATTTTAATGAAATAGTTGTTAATCTTTTCCACCACCTCCTGAGATGAGGGAACCATCTGGCAATCTATGAGAAAATTGCTAGTCATATCATTACTTTTTCCGTTAGCAGATTAGATATACGTTTCCAAAATTTTTGTCTATAGTTATTTTATTTAGCTACTCTAATTTCTCTTATGTATGGATTGTCCATATTTGTCCTAATTAGCTTTGGAGGTGTGTTTTTTTATTTTGTTAGTGTTGTTAATTTTCTACAGCAAACTGGGAATTCCCACAGTGGAATAGTACCATACTAGTTCCATTTCCTCATCTGATGAGTGGCTGTCCATTACTCCCAGGGTGACACAAGGTTATTCTTTGACTGTGGGTTTCTTTCTGTGCATAGCAGATCTGGTTTCTGGCTGCTGAGGTACTTTGGGGTCTTCTATAGTAACATGAGTGTACATTTGTCCAATAGGCAACAAGTGATTTCTGTGACTTGTCTGAGTCCCACTCGAGTGTCCATCTGGACACATTCAGTAAACAGACATGTCCTGTACTTGCTCCAAAGCAACATACTGTAAGAGGTGTTGCACCATCTGTCCACAATCTTGTGCTTTTCAGGCAATCCCAAAGTCTGTAATAGCACTCTGTTTCCCGGCATCAAGTGATGTGCTTTTACTTTATTGTCATCCTTAGCTTTGTTGGCTCTTTTTCACTTTAGAGCCATGTCTGATGCCAACTGATAGACTGGATTTAACTGGTCCATCAGGCACTGGACATGCCTATTATAAGTGTCTGGACAGGCTTCATTAGCAGAGACTCCAAAGCACAAATCAATCGATAATCTGTCTTCCCTACTAATCATTAGGTAGTATGGAAAGTATCTGGCAGCATCACTTTTTGTGCAACAGTATGCATGTACTAGTGCAGTCACCTGCTGGCTCCACTGACCTTGTACTTGGGGTCCAAGGTACAAAACAGGTTTACTAAAGATCAATTAAATCTCTGTGGTTGCGGGTCACCTTAGGGGTGATATGGAATCATTCAGGATTTGTGTATGCCCCAGAGGAATAACAGTTCCTTTACTTGTTAAGTTTCCAAATTCTTGACCTTGACCCGAGTGGATCATTTTTGGTGCTCCATAGTACAAAATCAACTTTTCCATTAGGATTTTAGCAACTGTTTGGTCCTTAGTACAATATGCCTGGGCATACCTTGAAAATATTATGTTACCACTGAGATGTCGGCAATATTTCTTGAGTCAAGTTGTAAATTGAGGAAGTTGATACTTATCAGCAACTTGGGGGTACTAGCAGAAATGGTCACAAGACAGGCGGATCTCTTCAGCAAGGTTTTTCCCTGTAGGCATCCACTGTAGTAGTGTTCCACATCACTTCCTGTATGTGGCCAATAGAAGCAAACTCATATTAAGTCCAGCATTCTCTTGCTTCCCTGGTGACCCACCTTGTCATGCATGATATGCATTATGATTTTAATGACCGTATTAGGTAGTAGAAATCGGCATCTGGGAAATTACTGTAATCTTTGTGTCTCTGAGTACAAGTTACTTTTTAGCTTCAGTTTGACCACTCTATCAGCAACAGCTGAGTGTCTTCATGTCTGTGTACTACCTCATTTGCATCTCAGCCACTTTGGAGGACAAACATAATGCCTTGGTAACTGGGGTCTAGTCTCTATTCATGATGAAGGTTGTGCTGACTCACCTGCAGCAATGCTGTCTGACCCAGAGGTGTAAAGTTACAGTACACTAGGTTAGGGGAATACACTCAACAGAGGCTTTCAGACTGTCCACAAGAGCTTTGACAGGGATGCTTTCTCATCAGTCTCAAATTTTTTGCACAGGATTTTCACTATGATGTCTAGAAAGTATAACCATTCCTTAACTTCTGTAGAAGAATTCTTTCAGCATTGTGACAATGCATCAGCATCAATATGGTTCAGTCCTGGTCTGTACTCTGCACAGCAATCATCCATAGACACTAGACAGCACTGATAATCATCTGTGTCCAGTGGTGTTCAGCTTTGCCATTGTCTTCATATATGCTAGGAGGTTATTATTAGTTTTTACTGTGATATGTACTCCATAAATGTACTTGTAAAACTGGGGCATAATGGCCCATTTGAGTGATGCAAACTCCAATATCTGGACAGGATAGTTCTGTTCTGATGGCATGAAGCTCCTACTGGAGAAAACCACAGGTCTTTGTCCTTTGGAGTAGACTTGGTAGAGGAGAATTCCAATTCCACTAAGACTGTTGTATATATATATATATATATATATATATATACACACATACACATACACACATATACATATACAGAGTGGATGGTTTTGTTGGATCTGTATATGTCAAGTCAAGCACAGCTTCACAAGGTAGAGTATTTCTTGGAAGCTTTTTTACAGGCTGCATCCCAGCAAGGCCCAAGGAGTACCTGGACCTCGAAGTAAGATTTGATGTTGGTCTTATCCTTCACAAAGGTGCTCTTGGATTGATTAGTGTGTATCCCTGAGTCAGATTCAGTAGTGGACTTACTACTCGTGAATAGTCCTTGATAAATTACCTGTAATATCTGGAAAATCCTGTCTGGATCTTTTAGGCTCTGTGGTCTAAATCAAGTGGTCAAGGGTTCATCCTTGTTGGAGTCAGTTTGGATACCTCATTCAGATGCGTTATATCCCAGTATACTTCACTGAACTCTGGAGGAACCAACAATTTTCTGTGAATAGCCTGAGCCCAAACTCTTCCAAACAATCCAATACTTTGAACGAGTGTGTGCCATGTTCCTCCAGGGTCTTCCCAAACATAACAACATTGTCAAGAAACATCAAGCATTCCAGTAAGTTCATATCCCATGTGGCACATTCCTTTTGGTGTTAAAACACAGCATGAGATACTTTTGGGTTATTCATAAGAACTTACAGAACCCAAACTGGCAGATGAAAGTAGTTTTTTTCCTCTTTCTACATGAATCATGGCTATTTGGTAATGCCCAGTCCTCAGATCCAGTACAAAGAACCAGCTGCTCCCATTTATGTAATACAAATGATTCTGAATCCTCAGCATTGTGACCTGATCTGGCACTGTTCTTTTGCTGAGCATTCTGTAGTCCATGCACATGCATATGGTCCACTACTTATTTCAGACAACCACTATGGGGGATGTACATGGGGATCTTGATTCCAGAATGAGTTCAGCTGCTAATAGCTCTTGCAGGCACCTTTTCATGTCATTGACGTCTGCTGTGCTAGATTTTAAGACCTCTCTTAGGAAGAACGATGGTCATGCAGGCAGATGTGATGCTCTTTTCCTGTCATACCTGCAGTGTTCCTATCACTCAAAGAGAACATGTCTGTCTGCTTGACCAACTTATGATTCACTCTCATTCTCCATTCCTCAGGTAGAGGTCAGGCTCCATAACCAAAAGCCACAGGATCAATAACGTGCTTGCTCCTCCTACCATAGGTTTGGGCTGCACTGCTGTTTCTGCACAGAACACCCTGTCCAAGGTTGGTTGTTTCCTCACCATGATGCTATATACAATCACATTATTCACTCGCACAGTGATCCTCTGAACATGAATGTGTACATGTCCATGTACATGCAGCGTAAGGGGCTTTACCAACTGTTCTTCTAGTAAGTCATGATCCTTAGGGGCACCATTCATTAGTATCTGGTTGGCTACATTCTTCTTCCACTGAACCACTCCACTGATAGCACATTCAGTGTTGAGTAGGTCAATACTAATTCTTCTTCATCTCAGTGTCACCCTGCTCTAACAGCATCCTCTCTGTCTCCAGGCATCTGCTGGCTCTGCTTCTGGCAGGCTGGCCCAACAGTCCAGAAGCAGGCAGTGATATTCCATTCTATTGGGCTTCTCTTTCCTTGCACAGTTGTCCCAACCTTCCAAACATGTGTGCATTCACCCCAGTTCTCATGGGGATATTTTCATACATCCCAGCCTCAGTGCACATCAATACCAGAGCTTCCATCTGCCCTCTGATTCCAACACTCTTTGCTGGGAAATCAATCCATACCTTGATGCATCTTAGACTGGGATAAGCCTTGTCACTCAGTCCCCATACACTAATCCTTGCAAAGGTAGACTCCTCAGACTTGACAAGACAGGACTGGATTAAACTAATGGGAAGATTACATGTTGTCTCCTATAGCCACTCTAAATTTTACCTCTGAGTGTAGTAGCAATTTAGAGTTGTGTTTCGTTAGTTTGTTTGCTATGGGTTTAAGATTTTTATATTTTCTTTATTTTGCTTAGTTTTTATTATCCACTGTTACCCTTACCTAATTCGGGTTTTGTTTGTCTACCCGGTTTATTAGTGTGGTTGAACAACATTGACCTGGTTCATCAGTCTGGCGTTTCTCATACCGGCCATTTGTATTCCCGGTACGGAATAACCTGGTTCTCCAGTGAGGCTAAGTAACAATCTGGCTCACTAGTGTGCCATTTCCCATACTGGCTTTTTGAACACAGGCTGTGGACAGTGTATTGTCTTTGCAGGTCGTTCTTAAGTCTATCTTAAGATGATTTTTTGTGGACTGATTTTTCTACTGGATAAATTAAGTTTGTGAGGATTTTTTCTTTTCTTTCTGGATGGTCTGCTTAAACTGGGAGGAGTGGTTACCAGCTACCTGGGGCCTGGAGCTATTGTGTGGAGTTATTGCGGACCTGACCTGGATCCCTCTGGTTATTTGAGTTGGTGGAACTTTTTGAGCTGGTGGAGCATTCTAGAGAATTACTGAGCCCATGGAGTGGTGAGGGGTGTGATCCAGCAGTTCCAGCCGTGGTGGGTCCTGTTCTTAGCTACTGTTCCTTGGGGGGACTGAGAGGATTCGATCGGAGGATTGACTGTTCTCTCAGTTTGGCCCTGTGGTTTCTGTAGGTGTACCTGGCTAGGTCGGGTGTCCCTGAGTTGCTTAAAGTGGGGAAAGTGGCAGGATTTGGGTTCCCTTGTTTGGGCTGGGTCAGGTTGGAATTTCTTTTTCACATACCCTGAATTCTGGTTTGTTCATTGTCCTGAGGCTTTCAGCAGCTCTACTTCCAGGAACCAGGAGAGACTAAACTCTTAGTGAGGATGTCTATCTAGACTATTGTGGACATGGTCTGGGAAGGAGTGGGGATCTTCTAGACTGCAAGTACTTTTATTATTTTGTTTATTTTGGGAGGCAGTGAGAGGGCCTCATTTGACTGTGATATATGCATTAAAGGCTGTGGTGTAGCAGTGAGAGTGCTGCACTGTTTGGAGTCATTTAGGAAGGGGCTGGTGAGAGCTCCCCCTTCCATTACAAAGGGGGCTGCAGAGTTTACCATAAATATTGAGAACATTGACTAATTTATGAGTCCCCATAAAAGGCAAAGGTGATTGGAAACCTCAGACAGTAGGACTGAGGTTGGGAGGGTATATTGTCTTATTTAATACTGGGTTATTACGGCTATATGTTGATCTCTGTTTTGGTTTTTGTATCTATTTTATGTGATTTAATTTAATTTTATTTTTTGGGTTGTAGTTGGGGGATCGGGTGGGTTATTTTGGGGTGGGGTAGTTTGGGTTTTAAGTTACTGAGTGAGTGTGTGTGTGTGTGTGTGTGTGTGTGTGTGGTAGAGTGTGTTTGTGGGTTGTCTTTTTTTTTTTGGGTGAGGCTTTACTCAATTAGGAGGGACGTGTTTGGAAAGGTATGAGAGCCTGGGGTGGGCTAGGATAGTGTATGAAGCATCCCAGCTGCATGATCTATGGCCTTTCTTCAGCCTCCCAGTGTCTATTAGTACAGCAAGATGCTGTAGGGAGGTTGGAATATGGAGGAACTGTGTGATTCATTCGGGTTGGGGTGCCCCATGCACTGCGTTTGCTGGTAGGATCGAGGTAGTGGGGTGCAGAAGGTGCCCTGGGATTATTTGGGTCTTAGAGAGAGTCTCAATGTGTTTAGTTCCCATCACCAGAGCTCCCACCAGACCAAGTGGGCATGTAGCCAGAGGGGCTGCACTGTCCACCAATCCCCTGAGGGCGGTGGTTTGCAATGCCAGATCGGTCAGAAACAAGACTGCAATTATAGTGGGCTTGGTTTCTTCAGTCGATCTGGCTTGCATTATGGAGACCTGGATTGGTGACAATGCTGGCTCAGTTTTAGAGGCTGCTGTCCCACCTGAATATACTGTAGTGCACTGCCCCAGAGTGGAACGCAGGAGTGGGGAGGGTAGCCATCTGTTTTAGATCCGAGCTAGGCTTCACCCTGCACCCAGTGAGAGCACCACATTCATTTGAATGTGTGGCCATCTGTGGGGGTCCTGGCGCAGGGTGCCTGATTCTCCTGATTTACCACCCCTCTGGGGCAGCAGGAGACTTTCTGCAGGAGATGGCTGATTTCGTCTTTGGGGAGACGTTGGAGGCCCACAGATGTTTAGTGCTGGTGGACTTCAACAGTTGGTCCAAAGACAAATTTTCTTGGCTTGGTTTTAATTTCCTCCAGATTATGTCATCTTTGGGCCTTGCACTGGGCGTTTCCTCCACAACCCATCAGGGTGGCCACATGTTAGATCTGGTGTTCTCACTGCGGCTTGAAATTAATAGTCTCAGGACTGATCCGGTCATTTGGTCCGATCATTGCACAGTGAAGTTCTCATTTGAGGCCCCCCCGATAGCCCTCCCCCTGCAGAGATGGTCAGCTATCGCCCTTTGAGGGGGTTGACCCCTGAGGGTTTTCTGGTGGTGGCTGACCTATCTAGTGTGGACAGTGCATGCATTGGGGGTGTGTGCATGGCAGTGGATGCCTACAATAAGGCACTGGCTGGTGCGCTCGATTCCCTCGCACCAGTCCGTGTATGACCCAGGTCTTCTTACTTGAGGTCCCCTTGGTATGATGGTGAGCTCAAGGTAATGGAGACCATGGGTCAGAGATTAGAGCACTGCTGGCTGAGGTCTGGCCTGGAGGTAGATAAACTGGCCCTACGTGCGCACTATAGTGCATACCAGGGGGCAATCAACCATAAGAAGGCAGAATTCCTGTCCAGGGAGATTGCTGCTGGGAGGAACCGACCAACTGTGCTCTTTCAGACTGTGGACAGGCTTCTCCATCCTTTCTGGAGGTAGTCTTTTCTAATGTAGTGTGCGAGGAGTTTGCTTGGTTCTTCTCGGACAGGGTGTCTGTCATCAGGCAGGGGGTTCCACCAGTGGGCCAGAGTTTGGCAGACAGTGCTCACCATGGGTAACCAGAGAGCACTCCATCTGGTTGGGGTGAGTTTAGACTGGTGGAGGTGGCTGAGGTAACTGAGATTGCTTCCAACCTTCGGCACACCTTTTGCAAACTGGACTTGGTGCCAACTCATTTCTTAATGAGATGTACTGACTCCATTGGCCCGGTGTTTGCCTTGATTGTCCACTGTTTCCTGCCTGAGGGGGTCTTTCTCAATATCTTGAAGTAGGCATTGGTGAGACCCCTTCTGGAAAAAAACATTGTTGGACTCTGAGATCAAGGCAAATTACCGTCCCATGTCCAATCTTCCATTTTTGGGTAAGATTGTGGAGAAAGTGGTGGCGCTTCAGCTTGAGAAGCATCTCGTGATCCATGATTTATACAATCCACTCCAGTCTGGGTTTTGTGCAAGGCATAGCACAGAAACTGCATTAGTTCAGGTGCAGAATGACCTTCTTAGGGCTAGAGATCAACAGAAGGGGACAATTCTTGTTTTCCTCAATCTCTTTCCAGCGTTTAACACGGTGGACGATTGAGTCTTACTTGATCATCTAAGGGAATTCTGAGGACTCGTAGGCACTGTCATCTGCTATCTTTTTTTTTATCATAGAAATTTTGTATTGCTTTTTCTTATAGCAGACAGTATCAGCAGGTCTACAATACACTATCACTTATGCTGCCATCCCAATAATACATGTCATATCCCAGGTACACAAAATACAATTAGTTTCTGATATAATAGGACTATTACAGCTATAATATTAGCCTATTAAACTACAATCTATGAGACCGTAGGTCAATTACTAAGCATTCCAACGGTCCTCCTCATGAGAGAGCTCATATAAGCATAATAGGGAGCTTCCGTCACTAAGTAATGCCATAAACACATAGAAGTATCGGAATACCAAGTAACAGAAAGGAAAGAAAAGTTCCTAGGAAGGGAGTAAAGCTGAGGGATAGTGGTTAGAGAAACACCATTTTTATCTAAGTATACACCCCTCACCCAGAACCATCTAGGTACCTCCCGTGCAGTCTCCCGTTTTAGTATACCTGAGGGGAGTAGGTGGGCTACCTGGAGCTGGAAGGGGGACTTTACACAGTGCAGAGTTTAGGGACAGTCCCCATTTCAGATAGTAAAAAGCCAGTTTTCCCTGATTAGCATACGTGAGTCTTTCAAGTACGGCTAGTCTTACCATAGCAGAGTGCCAGAGGGAAATGTGGGGGGGGGAGGTAGTGCTTGTCTCCAAGACAGGAGCAGAAGCCTCTTTGCCTCCAGAAGAACAGCCAAAAGCCAGCTTGGGTGAGGTCTCGGCAGATGGTCCAGAGGGGATAGATCCCCCAACAAAAGAAATGGGCTTGAGATGTCAATGGGAGCTACCAGGATCCCCGAGCAGTCCATTGCAATAGCATTCCAAAAATTAGTCAGATTCTGACAGTCCCACATAATATGCAGCATGTTCGCTGGGCTTTGTCCACATCTCCAACACTGTGCATGGGGCAATATGCCCCACGATTGAAGGGCCGCAGGCGTACAATACCACCTAAGAAGAATCGTAAGCTGGATGTGTTGGCTCCTGACATCATTGTACACAGTGAGCTAGATGGAGGCATCTAGACCACGTATCCATAGTAATGGTGGTGTGGAGATCTTCACTCCAGGCCTTCAGACATGGATCAGTATAGTCTGGCTGTGCCTCCCACCAGGTGCTGTAAAATTTACCAGCCAGACCCTGTAAGGAGATTCTATTATGTAGCTGTGACATCCAGTCCCACTTAGGCTTTCTTGTGGGTGACTCCTTAATCTTATGAATTGCACTACGGATCTGTAAATATCTCCAAAAATTCCTGGAGGGTAGGGAGTATTTAGCCCTTAATTGTGCAAAGGACATAAAATTACAAGAGTTATTCATATATAGGTGCTGAATGACACATATCCCCTTACTCTCCCATTCTAGCCAGTGAATCGTTTTATTGTCCACTGTGAGTAGTGGATTGTGCCAAAGCACCAGGTACCAGTGGGGCATAGATCTAGCCACCTTTGGAGTATTAGAGGATGCCATGATCCTGAACCATGCCTGCCTTGTTTCGGCCATGACTGGAGTAAGCTTACTAGTGTTCCTGGGGGCATTGGTCAGGAGTGTCCCCAAGGGTTTTTTTGTCATAAACTGAGATTCCAATGAGACCCATTGCGGAGCAGTGGAGTGAGGAGGGACAAACCATTTGGTGGCCTGCACAGAGGTGTAAGCCCAGTGGTAGCCTTGCAGCCATGGGAGTCCTAAGCCTCCCTTGGTCCAGAGTGCTTGTAACTTTCTATGACTCCACTGGGGTTTTTTGCCTTCCCAGATAAAAGAAGCAATTATCTTTTCCAGTTTACAAAACACCTGGCAGGGCAGAGCGATTGGAAGTTTATTAAGCAAGTATGCCACTCTGGGCAGTAGCAGCATGTGGATTGCTGCCACTTTTCCAGGGACAGAGAGATTAAGACAGTTCCATCTGTTAACCTCCACCGAAAGTGAGGATATTAGGGGGTTAAAGTTCTCCTGGACTAGATTGTCCCACTGGAATGGAATCTTGATATCAATATAAGAGAAGTCAGTTGGGGCCCAAGCAAGTTTAAGGTCCTGTAGGCATAGCCTTGTACAGGCTGCATTGAGAGGGGTTACACTGGTTTTACTTTGATTAATTTGCAGCCCGGACAGTTGTGCAAACTTGTTTTATATCTCCAGGACTCTAGGAAGTGATTCCTTTGTGTGGGTCAGTGTTAAAAGTAGATCATCCACATATGTGGCTGTCAAATATTCCTGCTGGCCTACCCTTATGCCTTTAACCTCCTCTGTGACCAGCAACATTCGTATGAGGGGGTCTAGGGCCATGGGAAATAGCAAGGGGGATAAGGGGCAACCTTGTTGAGTGCCCCTCTGCAGGAGAAAGGAAGAGGAGATATCCTTATTAGTTAGTATCTTAGCTGAAGAGGCATTGTATAGCACCTTGACCCATTGTCGAAAATAATGACCAAACCCATAATGTTACAAAACCTCATGAAGGTAGGGCCATTCGACCGAGTCAAAAGCTTTTGTAAATCTACCACCAATGCAGCCATGGGATCTTTGGAATGCAATGCAATCCATTTCAGGTCCAGTACCAGCCTGATATTATCAGCTGCAGCTTGCCCTTTTGTGAAGCCCACTTGGGATGGATGGATAATAGATGGCAGTGCATCTGTTAATCTCATGGCCAGCACTTTGGCCACAATTTTACTGTCCACAGAGATAAAGGAGATTGGCCGGTAGCTGGCCCAGTTAAGAGGATCATCTGCTTTTTTTGGCAAGAGGGTGATCAAAGCCTCCCTCATAGAATATGGAAGGATACCAGTCCCATGAGCTTCCTGTAATACAGAGAGCAAGGGAGCACTGATTTCTGTATCCAGCATTTGATAAAGTTCTGCAGTCATCCAATCTGGCCCTGGGGATTTACTGGGAGACAACCGGGACAGGGCTTTCATCACCTCCACCTCCATAAACGGCTGATCTAACGCCATCGGTATGCCTTACGGTAGTTGAGGAACTTTGGCCTCTGTGCAGAAATCTACTACCTGTGCCCCAAGCTGTTTGGGCTGTAGGGTGGAATGCATTTGATAAAGCCTTTTGTAGAAGTGCTGCATGCAAGCATTGATCTTCTGAGGGGAGGAGACCACCTGACCTTCCACATTTCTAAGGGCATGTATCCTGGAGGATGCCTACTGTTTTCTCAACTGATACGCCAACAATTTCCCCCCCTTTTCACCTCCTTCCCAATATGTATGCTTGGATCTAAGAAGTGCCCACTCGGCCTTCTGGTAAAGTATAGTATTAATACAGTACTTTAGCCCTACAATTTCTCGGAGAAGATTCAAAATCTGATCCCCCTACTGTGGAGCTTCTGAACCTGGTTTCAAGCATAGCCAGCTCCATCTGTAACTTGTCCAGTTCTGCTCACCTCAGTTTGTTTCGGTGTGTTGAATAGGCTATGATGTGCCCCTGTAGCACTGCTTTGAAAGCCTCCCAAACAGTGGCTGCAGAGGTATCGGCCGCATGATTGAGGGAGAAATAATCCTTAATGACTTTCTGAATCATGGTACAGAAGTTGGGGTCCCGGAGAAGTAGAGGGTTACACCTCCATCTGGTGCCTGACCCTCCTTGACCAGAGGGAGCATAGCGGCAAGTAACTGGTGCATGATCCAATACCAAGATTTTATGAATTTTGGTGCAGGAGATATCTTTGGCAGCGGAGGGATTGGCCTGCCAGAAATCAATCCAGCTTGAAGTTGCATGGACTGTGGAGAAAGAATAGTAATCACGTCCAGACGGGTGGTCTCTTCGCCACCCGTTCAACACGCCCCATTCATCTACTACTTCCCTCAAAGCCCTCAATGCTCTAGGGTGTGATTGGGGGGGTCAGCTTAGATTTATCAAGGAAAGCATCCAGGGTGAGATTAAAGTCTCCACCCCACATAATCGGAATCTGCGGATGGTTGATCGTTTGAGATTCTATGGCTTTATTAAGATCTAGCAGAACATCAGGCTGGTCCGTATTAGGTCCATAGAAATTAGCCAACACCACCCGTCCACCTGGATATGCGAATTGAGCCACAATCCATTGGCCCTGTTTGTCCATGGCAACCTGCTCCTGCACACATAAGCAAGATTTTTTTGACCAGTATGGCCACCCCTTTAGACTTATTAGGGGCCACGCTCACCAGGACAGTACCTACCCATGCCTTTTTAAGTCACTGTAAATTTCTTGCAGTGAGGTGGGTCTCTTGGACTAATGCAACATCTGCCTGCCAGGAATGTAAGTGCTTAAGGACCATAGTTATTTTGACTGGGTGATTTAACCCTTTTACATTCCATGACACCAGGTTAATGCCAGCATTGGTATTCTGCGTCATATTCCCCAACTTAGAAAAGAAGCCAATACTCACCATCTTAATCTGGAAAGGGTAGAAAAGCAGTGGAGTGTCCGCTGAAGCAGAGAGGAGAAATTAACAGAAGAATTAAGAGGGGATGGTCTGCACACTTATACACCTCCCAGGAAGAGCCTAATGTAGAAACAAAAACAGATATATTAAAACTTTAACTTGCCAGCCAATGGCTGGTTATCCGAAGAAGAGAGATCAACCAATGAGTTTCCAACTAGAGAAGACAAATAACTTTTACAACGATCAATACATTCTATGCTTAATAACACGCTAACCTAACAGTGATAAGGTGTACATGCGAGGTGCCAATCACATGGAGAGGCACTCAGCTGCACTGACCTATCACCTGCAGGGGAGATAAAGAGAGAGAACAACTAGAAACTATCCTCTCCACCCCCAGCAAAACACAACTGGGGAGAGTCCTTGGGGGGGAACAAAATCCCTCACAAATAGGAAGGGGTGGGTGGAAGGTAGGGAGTGGGCTTGAGAGGGAAAAGAAAACAAAAGGGGGGGTGCCCCATGAAAAGGTGTCTATGTGGTTTCTTGTTCCACCCCGTCCATCACCAAGGGTAACTGACTGAGCATAACGTTAGAGCACTCATCATCCTCCAATGCTCAGCATATTGGTACCACAAGTATTGCACCTCTGGCGAGTGTCAACATATCTGACCAGGTTAGCCAGCTACCTATTAAGGGGAAGGGGGGTGGAGACCTCCAGCCAGCCTACAATAAACTGGAGTGACCTAGCTCTGGCAGTAGGCAGGAGGGTGGGATTTGGAGCTGTAGAGATTTACTGTTCCATCAGAAAATTATTAAACATATAGCCCTTGTACTCTATACCATAAACATATAAAATGAAGCTTTAGTCCTTAAAAGCACATTCTTCCACTTGGCTCAGTGTGGAAGCATCCATGGACAGCACAGCCACACCTGTCAAAAGTCCAGGTCTCACGGGGTAGTCCAGAGAGTTCTGCAGGTTCTCAGGACCCAGTACTGTATCAGCCCATGATGAATCCTCAGCTGCTTCAATAATCATTTTGTCTGGAATTTCACCCGACTCACTGTAGCTGTGGAGTTTGTCTCTGGTTTGCTTGGCAGGTGGCGCATCTTTTAGGTCAGTGGTGGGAGGGGCTTTGCCTGCTAAATAAGCACTGCCACATTCTAGCTGAGTGGATTACACCTCTCTGGGGTAGCGCAGATGGGAGTACGGTTACATTTCCCACTTGGAGAGCTCTGCGATTAGCGGTTCCAGCTGCTGCACAACGAAGAGGCGGAGATGACCTGGGGAAGGCATCTAGAAGTAGCACTGTCCAATCCACTCTCTTCTTCTCCCATGGCACTTCCCTTGAAATTTCATTCCGCTGAGCCCCCCGGGTTCAGGTCCAGGTCCTGGCACCCAGAGCCTCTTGGGAATTGTAGTTTGGGCATTCAATTTAGGCCAGTATTTGTGGACACAGTGTTCAATTTCCTGAGGGGTTTCTGCAACAATATCTCTTCCTTCCCTGGACACATGAAGGCAAGCCAAGTTTCTAAACCCATATTGGAATCCTAGTTTGGCCAGCAGCTTTTTAAGAGGTAAGAATGCTTTTGTTCGGGCTGCAACCTCTGCTGAGAGGTCTCTCAAAAAGGAAATGCGTGCCCCTCGCAACAGCAGTTCCTCTTTGTCTCTAGCTGCACTAAGGATTTTTTCTTTTATAGAATACCTCAGAACATGGCTATAATAGGCTGAGGGAGCCCTGATGGTATCTGGCCCTACTAGGGATCTGGTGCACCTGTTCTATTTCAACTGGGCCTGTCCATCTTTCCCCAAGAATCCTGGGAATTTCCTCATTAAGGAACCTCTCAGTGTTCTTGCCCTCAGCTCCCTCAGGAAACCCAATAATTCTAATATTATTTCACCTCCCTCTGTTCTCCTCATTCTCTGCTCTCCTCCAGATGGTGGCTAGTTTTTTATCATGTTCCCGCAGCTTTTGCCAAATTTTGGTGTTATCCATTTCCAAATTCCCACTCGTTGCTTTGCCACGTTCATTTTGTCACTGAGCACTTTAACCTACATAACTGCACCAGTTAGGGTGGTGGATATTGTATCGACTCTTGTCAAAAGGATTTCTAACATAGAAGTGATATGTTGTAGAGAAGCACCTACATCAACTTGTTGTGTGGCAATTCCCCCGGGAGTCGGGCTTTGGAGCGGTGCATGAACTGGTGGTGGATCCATACTGTGATAAGGGAATCCAGATGTAGAGGTACAACACACCGTACAAGGCCTACTATCTCTGGTTGTGTCACCATATTGTAGCCACTACTGGGTGTCAGGTGCCGGGTTATTATCACTGCCAGACCGCAGTCCAATGGCCTAGTCAACACTGAAAGAGAGCCACACAGTAACCGGCACAATGGAGCTATTACCAGAGAACTAATCGTGCATACAAGCCATTTTTGAAACTGGGGCAGCACCAAGTAGATTTCTGGAGGGTGGGGATCCCAGGGTAACAACGGATGATGGTGAATTTAATCTGCTGGGGACTGAGCTCGCAGTCTAGGCGTCCATCTTCCTCGGTGTCATAGCCACACCCCCCCAAGTCTTTTCTATCTAACAGGAGGCAGAGGTTAGTGATGGGGAATTTCTCCTTTTCCCCTGGCCACCTGTCATGTGGAGTTCCCCAGAGTTTGGTCTTGCCGCCGATGTTGTTTGCCGTGTATATGCTGCCCCTGGGAGAGCGCATCAGGAAGTACAGTCTGGGGTTTCATTGTTATGCTGATGATACCCAGCTATATCTTTCTTTTGCCCCGGAACATCTTGCGCAGTGGAAGTGCTAAACAGCTGCCTTGCTGAGATCAATGACTGGATGGCCTCCAGCTGGCTGCGACTGAACCCCGATAAGACGGAGGTACTGGTAGTAGAGTCAAACAGAGAGCATGATAGGTTGGCCTCTGGTGCAGAGAAAGGGCTTTTTCTTGGCTCTGTACCATTGAAGCCCTCCTCTAGGGTGTGGGATCTGGGCAACATTCTTGACGATGCATTGACATTTGAGTTTTAGGTGGCGTCTGTTGTCCGCACTAGTTTTTATCATCTGAGGAATGTCACCAGGATAAAGCCCCTAATTCTGCTGCAGGACCTCCCCACCTTGGTGCATGCCTTTGTGTCATCCAGGCTTGACTACTGTGATGCGCTCTATCTCATGGTCTCTGGGGGCACCCTATGCCGACTGCAGCTGGTGCAGAACGCGGCAGTGAGGCTGTTGACAGGACAGCCTAAGTATTGTCATATCACTCCGGTGCTGCGTCAACTGCACTGGCTGCCAGTTAGGTGGAAGGTCCTCTTTAAGGTGGGCTTGCTCACCTTTAAAGGCCCTACATGGCCTGGGCCCTGGTTACCTGAAGGACCTCCTTTCACCTGCTGCCTCGGTCCACTCCCTCCGCTCCTCCTCTATGGGCCTCCTTGTGATTTCCAGGATGAGGTTAAAAACTGCTGGCGACAGAGCATTTAGTGTTGCTGCCACCATCCTGTAGAATTCGCTCTCTCTGGCTGTAGGGGAGGCCCCTTCTGTAGAGGTATTTAAAGCCCTCCTCAAGGCCTTCTTGTATAATCAGGCCTTCCCAGACTGTGTCTTATAGTCCTTGCCTATTTTCAGAACCTTATTTTTAGGTTAACCTTAGGCTTTTTAAGTAGTAGCTGTTGTTGTTTAGGGTATTATTTATATAAAATTGTGTTTAATTGTTGAAATATTGTATGTTTATATTTAATAGTATGTTGTTACATATTTATTATGATGTCTAGTACGCATTTTTAATATGTTCGGTGCCCAGAGCCTCCGGGATGGGCGTCTCTTAAATAAAATTTGCCTTGCCTTGCCTCCATTTCCAGTACTTGTTTTCAGCTAGCAGAATGGACTCAAGGCTGAGCATTAACCCTTTTTTCTGAACATTTTAACTACCTACATGGACACTTTTAGTAGACCACAACTGGGTCAGTGGCTGCATTTTATAAGGATTCTTAAGGTGACAGTTCCATTCAAAATATATTAGAAGAGTTTACTCAACACCTTGCCACCCAAACAGTTTGAGACATTTCAGAGACTCAGATCTAATGTGAATAACAGACATCATTTCCAATAGTGAGGCTTGATGCACTTGATGGAGAAAGGAAGTGGCAGCTTACTTGGGCAGATAAAAACAAGCATTTGTCAATGCTGAATGTTTGCTTGCTGGCATTAACAGTGGAAATGCAGGAGTTAGACAGATGCAGTACAGGAGTGGCAGTGATGTATTGAACTAATGCCAACTCCACCCTCACCCTGAAGAGATGGACAAGCATTGCGGTATGCATTTTGGTTGTCACCCATAATGGTCACAACATTTCAGCTCATCCTACCCTGCAGGCACTGACAAGTGTTGAGGTGTGCCTTGGAGTGTTCGGGCTTTACACGCACCTCATTCCATAAAGAAATATGCTGAAATGGGTGCAGTATAGGAGAATGGTCTGAACTCCGGGGGCTAAAGAGTCCAACGTGTACCTTGATGCCTGCCACTGGCTGCAGGGCGGGGGTGGGGGTGGAATGGAGTGAGCATTACTGTCCACAACCCTGGCTTTGGAAACACAGTGGCTTTTAACATTTATTTATTTATTTTTTTTTTTTTATGCTGGTGAGTAACTCTCATAGCCTGCATATTTAAAACTATGGGTGAACGTTCTATAGGAGGATATAAATGGATACAATATGAAGATGTGAACTCTGCAAGACTTTGCTGGAGTATATATTTACTGGTTCAGCCATTGTGGTCTCAGCCCAAAATACTCATAAACACAAATGAAGGGAATTGGAAGACAGGGTGCCACACCTCCAGAAACTCGGATGATGGCACTGTGTTTCTTGGACATGCGTGCAAGCAAACATAAAAATAGGTGAGAACATAACCAAAAAAAAAAAATTAAAGTTACCTGGTGGGTCCTATGCAAAACAAACTTTTAATTTCTAAAAAAAAAAAGTAAGGAAATTCAATGCAAAAAAAAAAAAAGAAACAAGAGGGGAAAAACTATGGGACAGTAATGCATATATTAGATTAAGGTTAGGAAGCCATAAATGGAGGGCAATGTGGCATATAGTTTTTTCAGCCCTATTGCTCCCCCTTCCCCAGACCCCAACATCTTCGGACCATACCCTTTGTGTCTGCTGGGGCCCTGCACAGAGAAAGTTAGGAAGCAAGGGGGGGGGGTTGCAAGGCAGCTGGGGGGGAGGGAGCATATCTCTCAACCTCTCAGCATTAAAAATCATAGCACTTGCATTCAAAAATCATAGCAAAGGGTCAACATGTGTAACACTTTCTTATTTTAAGCAATAATATGTCTATAGATAGTGGGTCCCATATAGTTAGTGATACGGAATGTTTCTATCAACTTAGTTCAATGATTTAATAGTTTGTGTGTCCAGAAATAGCTCTAACATTATGAGGAACATCAGTAAACATATGCAGAAAAATGGTAAATTGGAGTTTGAAAATCATAGCGCTATGCGCAATTCATAGCAGTTGAGAGGTGTGGGGGCAGTTGGGGGTGGGCAGCCTAATAGGCACAGAAAGGGAAAGGAAGAAACTGTTCTCAAGAAATCATACTAGTCTGTTGTAATGCAAAAGTTTAGGCACGTTTATTTGTCCAGACTTTCAGCAGGAAAATTAGCTGGAGGACAGCCTAAGCCCTAAAGGAGACTGCTGACAGTTTGGGCAAATAAATTTGCCTACACTTTTGTATTACAAGGGGTTCCTGGTGTTATTTCACAAGTGCAGTTTCTTCATTTCCCCATACAGGGAAAGTTATAACTGACTGATCTCTGACCCAAATGAAGTTATGACTGATCTTCTGCTTTGCACAGAGTCCTGCGCAAAAAAAAAAAAAAAAAGTTATTCCTGATCTTGTGGCCCCTCCTCAAGCAGTAGACTTGTGGGGCATGGCTCGGGACAGGAAACTTGGAGCAGCACACCCATGGGTTACAGCCCAGTAGCTTAGCTTTGGATTATGAGGGTAGATAATGGTGAGCATTAGATTGAAAAAAACAACCTTGTGTCACATTTGCCTCCTTTGGTGGCTCTGTAGCCCTATGCATTGTAGTTTTTTTCACAATGACTAGATAGGTAGACAGATAGTTAAAACAAATGCGCAATGTAAGGAAACCTTATAGTGTAGAGCATATTGTGCACTCCAAAACTGTAGCAAGCAGTGGGGCTCGGTCAGCAATCATATCACCTGTTGATTTACTGCACACTTATTTATGTTATGTGTCACAATATTTCACATATCTAAATAAGGCGGCAGCATATGGAGGTACAATACAGTGCATTCCTGGAATTAGTCCTTAAAAATGAATTGCTGTAAGCAGGGGAATCTTACCTACAGTATTATTTATTCTAATGCCATAACATCAGCATTACTTTGAAATAGGTTTGCTTTCATAGCCTGAAATTAATGTTTAACTTTTTTTGTTGTTGTTGTTGTTTGTTTGGAAATGGGAATGTTTTCACTAAACAGGTTGTCAGCATTTGTTCGGGACTACTGAATTAACTGGTGTAACAGGTGCAGCCCCCCAACACACACAGTCACATCTTTCTTGATGGCTCTACATCCCCTGGCATACAGGCCCTGTGCTTACTGCGGCAAAGTGGACCTACATCCTGCGGCAGGGTATCATATTTTCTGCGGCAGGGCAACTGCTGATTCTGTGGCTGCATTCAAAAAACGTGTTGACACCAGAGGGAAGTGCAAGCAGCATTTATGAAAATAAAAAGTGATCTAATTTATATAAGCTAGGGCCAGAGTTTGTTGGTGGTTACAGACTGCTGTGCTTCACCAATGTGAGATAGTGTGTGTGTGGGTGGGTGTGTGTGTGTGTGTGGGGGTCTTGCCTGTGGCATGGTAGTCCGAGTTTTTATACTTGCCATGAATTTATGTAGCCCTTTTCCTCTGTAGGCAGCCCACCACCAGTTTATTTTTTAATATCCTGAGTACAACTTTTGGAGTTCTCCCAGTGTTGTAAGCCCACAGCCATTAAATCATAAATTAAATAAATAAATTTATTTTGTATTATTTTTATTGAATTTTGTTGACCCGGTAGGCCTACTGAGACTAGAAGTCCCTTTTTTCAAGAGCGATGTGGTAGGGAGGAATGCAGATGGTAACCAACTGAAATTGAACCAAATTAAGCTGCTGGTGGTATTTTGGGTAAATAAAAAAGAATTCCCAGAATTTACAATCCTATCTAGGACAGCTTGAATGAGGGTGCAGTTTCAGTTCTCTAATTAACTGAAAGTCATGTAGCACCTTGTTCTGCCACCACGAGATACACTTGAAAGCACAATCCACCAAAACAGGTTATTTAAATTTAGGCTTTTGTTCCTAGCTCTGCCGCAATCAGTGCTGGTCTTGGAGTGGTGGAGATGGCATTTACAATTTGGTGGAGCCCTCCCTAAGAATGGATGCCAAAGCCTGAGGGCGGATCCAGTACACAGGGCATTGGAACATGGACCTGGGATGCCGCTCACAAAAAAGGAAGACCACTGGCATGCAGCAACAGCCCCCTGAGCCAATATTAATTTGCCAGAGCTCCCCCCAGAATGGATGCCAAATTCAAGGGAGCTGCAAAACGTGAACAAGGGATTGTGGCTTCTGTTTCTAGCTCTGCCGCAATCTGTGCTGGTCTTGTAGCAGGTCAAAGGGTCCGTGCTTCACTAATGTAAGATCCTGTGTGTGTGTGTGTGTGTGTGTGTGTTGGGGGGGGTGAACTTGTCTGTGGCATGGTAGTCTGAGTTTTTTATGCTTGCCATAAATTTATGGAACACAGTTCCTCCATAGGCAGCCCGCTATCTGTTTAGTTTTTAAATGCACATAGTACGAGTTTTGGAGTTCCCCCGATGGTTTACAGTAGGCCCACAGTTGCTGCTTCATAAATAAAATACAACTGCATACCAGTTAAAAAATAAACAGATATCAGGTTGCCTATATTTTATAAATCTCCAAAATTGCGGCCTCAGAGCTCCTCACAGTGCTGTAGTAAACTAATTACAACTGCATACCAAAGTGCATACGGCTACTCGCACATAGAGGTAGAAATAAATCCCACTGCTAGGGGACATTCATTAAATATATTTTATTTTCACCCCACCAAAACTCACTGTCAACTTTTCAAGCCCACTTGCTCTTTATCAAGGTCTTGATAAAGAGCAAGTGAAACAAGATGACAATATTCGGTGAAAAAATAAACTGTTAATGAATAATCCCAATGAATTTATTTCTACCAGGCTCATGCGCTGATATGCGTAATGTAATTACGTTAATGCGAAACTGAAGACCTAAATAAAACTATAGACAACCTGACGATATCTGTTTATTTTTAACTCCATAGACAGCCTGCTACCTGTTTATTTTTTAAATATGCAGTGTGAGTTTTTGAGTTCCCCCGATGGTTTACGGTATGCCCACAGTTGCTGCTCCATAAATAAAATGTAGGCAGCCCGCTACCTGTTTATTTTTTAAATATGGAGCATGAGAGTTTTGGAGTTCTCCTGATGGTGTACAGCATGCCCACAGTTGCTTGCTGCTTCATAAATAAAATATAGACAGACCGCTATCTGTTTATTATGCAGAGAGCGACTTTTGGAGTTCCTCCAGTGATATAAGCCCACATGTTGAAATCGGCTCCAAGACTGAATCGGGCTAAGGCATACATCACCTTCCCCAGTATGAATGGCAGTTGTAAAACTAAGCAGCAGATTCAGAGGATCACACTCATTCTAATTATGACGGGTGCTATTGATCCTACACCTGAGAGGCAATCCGATGCAAAGAGACTGATTAAAGCCATAGGAATAAATGGGAAGTAGTATTTTTATGCTTGCGAGGAATGAATTTGTTTAGCCCAGTTATTCCATAGGCAGCCCGCCACCAGATTATTTTTTAATGTCCCGAGTGTGATTTTAGAGTTCTCCCGATGATTTATGCTCACATGCTGAAACCAGCTCTCAGACTTGCAGTTGCGGTTCATTAGATCCTGAAGGAGACACAAAGATACTGGGGGTTCAGAGTGATCACAAGTGCATTTTTACTTCATTTCAGCATTTTAACTTTTTAACTTCATTTACATACAGTGGCTAGCATACAATTTCTGCTGCTGTGTGGATGTGGGATTGGTCAGGAAAGCACCCCTGGTCTCGGTCAGGTGGTGATGTGAAAGGGCCAGTAACTTACAAAAATGGCCAATGTGGACCCCCGGCCCCCATATAGATTAGGCACTGATTGAGACTGGGGATCGAGAGCAGCTTCCTCTTATGGAAAAATGTATGAGAATGGCTGAGCAGCTCAGCGGTTCCAGAGGCAGCAGCAAACGTAAAGGGGAAGGAGACTTCGCTGGCGCGGTGTACCCTGCCGATAATGTAACTTCAACTGCAGGTGAGCAGGTAAGGCTGCAAATAATATATGGTGATAAGAACATTGCACCCAAATTTAAACAATGCAAAAAAAAAAAATTCCTAGATGTTCTTCAAATATTTGATGTGCAGAATGACAGATTCTTGATTGTGCTGGTAGGCATTTTAGAGGAATTTAACTACCATTAATTGCCACTTAAAACGTGATTTCCTTTTGTGAGAAGCAATGTTACAGTTTATTGACAATAGTATACAGTAGCATTTGTTTCCAAACTGATCAGCACCTGAACTGCTTGTCATTTGATATAATGGACTATTCTGTCATGCTGTGCTCTGATGTGATAACATAATTCATCAAATAAGACAGCTACGTGGTAATTGACAGTGAAAGTATTCCTTTTGCAATACTGACACATTAATATAGCTTTATATTGCATTCAACATGGTCCAGAGAGGACAAGCTGCTCTACAGCCTCAGATTTACCTGTGTTTTTTTTTTTCTGGAAAAAAAACCTGAAACGTGTAGAGCACTTTTGTAAAGATGTGCAATGAAAGTGCAAAACAACTTCAAAAAAAAGTACATCGAGGCTATAGAATATTGCTAGCAGTTGCAGAATGGGCCCACTAAATGAGTCAAATGTCATCATACAAGCAAGGAAGGTTATTTTCTGCCGACACATGTCCATGAATCTATGAATACTATATGCATATGGTAGAACAGCATGGTCACAGAAATAGAGAAGTGGTGATTCATTTAAAATATATGTTTTGGTCAATTGCGGAATGTTAAATCATTGGTGCTTTTATACATTTTCACACATCTTTTATCTGATTAACTGTATAGTGTAAAACTTCAGTTTTTATGACCTCACAACGGATACAATGTGTCCTCTCATTTGCCACTCTCACATACACTTATCAGATGTTGCTGACTTCACCGTGACAGGCAGAAATTAAAAATAATAATAATAAACACACTTGTTCATTTATAAATGAAGGGTCAGTGGAACTCCAAAAGAACAGTCTACAGGTTACAGTCTTTTTTATTAATAAAATAACATGCACCCATTTATCTGTCTGTCTGTCTGTGTCTGCCAATCTTCACAGAGTCGACTACTACAGAATTTTAAGCATTTCAGCATTCCACAGCTAGCATGTTCATGAGCTGTGTTTTTCCTGTTAACCTTCAATCTACAGAACATTTAGAAGTCTATGAACTTAGGAATACTATCCTCGTAACTCGGGGAGGAATTGTGTGTTGACTATGCTGAACGGCGAACGTTTTCTCTGTGGCTCCTTGATTGCTACAGTAGCTAACTCAGCAACTACAGGTACAGTATACTGACACAGTGACACTGCACAACTCTAATTCACTTCCTTTCATGCAGTATAATGCAATGTAAGTCTTTCCCCTATAAATGGTACTACAGTAGTGCCGTACACAACATACACTCAAATAACTCAGCCCAGAGCATGCAAGATACATGTTTTAGGTGTATTTTGCAAATAATATAAGCTGCAGCTTATGTTGTATATATAGTACATGTTTATTTTTATTTCCAGTGCTTTAACACAGTGGCTTTTAACAATTTTTTTTTTTTTGATGGTGTGTAACTCTCATAGCCTGCATATTTAAAACTACGGGTGAATGTTCTATAGGAGGATATAAACGGATACAATATGAAGATGTGAACTCTGCAAGACTTTGTTGGATTATATATTTACTGGTTCAGCCATCATAGTCTCAGCCTCAAAATACTCATAAACACAATCGCAGTATTACCAGCAGGAGAAAGAAATTAAGAGACGAATTGCAAGCTGATTCAGCCATACAGAGCACACAGTTTGACTGTAATAAAACATCCCCAAAATACTGTTTGTTGAATTGCAAATGTCAGAAGCAGCAAATAGAGGATATTACTCTGTTAAAAAAAAAAGCACCCCATGGGCCATAAGAATTTTTGCCATGCTGGGTGGGCTCCCAGCATGGCACCTGGAAGGCTGTTGGGGGTTGGGGGTGGGGAGAGAGCACTTCAGTTATCTGATCGTGCTCACTGAAGCATCTCTCTCCCTTTCAGCTGTATGGCACTGCATTTTCAACTGCTGTCATAAACAGCTGCAGCATTCATTGACGAACTGTGGCCGCGCCTGCAAACACAGTGATGAAATTGGAAGACTGGGTGCCACACCTCCACAAACTCAGATGATGGCACTATGTTTCTTGCACATGCGTGCAAGCAAACATAAAAAGGTTTTCTATAAAAAAACAATAGACTCAACAGAACATCTACTATATAGATGAACAAATAATAAGCACAGGAGTGATTAAGCTAGCCTGGGAGAGAACGTTTAAATTCTGTTTCATTTAAATAAACTCTGTAGTGTCCACACAGCTAACATCACTTGAATGAGCACATGCCTTACCAAATACCTAGGGTCAGCTAAACTTTTTTGATCTTTGCACTTCCTGGTAGGGCTCTGTCTCTCTTTCATTTTTTTTTTTTATAACTCTCCTTTAATGAAGCATTCAGCATAGGACATGCAAAACATTAGCACAATATGGTTATAGTACATTCAGCAATTTAAAATATTGACAGATCAAATAAGAGATGAAACAACAAATCATCCAATCTATGAGAAAGTCATTTCTTGTATTCAATATAGTGTATCTTGTATTATATCTGGAATATCTCAAGTCAGATGTCCATTCCAATATATTGCATCTTATGAGAAAGAAAAAGGACAGGTTTATCAGATAAGGCATGGAGGTCAACTTAACTTCTCTTATTTAGTGCGCCGATGGGCAAAAGACCTGTGCTTAATGAAAAATAGAAAATTAAAGCATGTCCTCTATATTTTGGGCCTCACCAACATGTCCCCTGGTTAGACTATGCATACCGCTTATTCCCACACCCCTCACTCTATAGGTCTTTTTACAAAATATCATTATTCTATCTATCTCCACCCTTCAATTCTCACCCAGTGAGACCCTTCCCTTCAAGGAAGAAAAGTAGTCTCTTCCAATGAGTTGAATCACACCCCTTCCGTTGTTTAAGCTCTTATGTCTTGCCTCTTGCTATCTATTCTCCTTATACGTGAGCACCCAAGTTTCCCATCCTCTCTATCTCTCAGTATGCTGTTCTATGGTAAGTCTTAGTCTGGCTGTGAGTTGCTCTATTAAAACTATCTTTCATCCATTTGACCCAGTCATTCAGTGTTGGGGTGCCCCTGACAGCCATTACCCATAATACAGTTCAAACCAACTGTTTCTAGAATCAGGGCGACCTTTCTAGTGTCCCCCCTTAATTGTGTCACCGTTGGAATACCTAATATCCATTCTTCTCCCGAGAGGGGGACATCCATTCCAACTATCTGAGTTGTTGCCACTCGAATTTCGCCCCAAAAGCTATGTAATTTCAGGCATTCCCAAAAAATGTGGCATTGGGTACCTGTCTGCCCACATTTCTTCCAACAAGCATCACTTGCTCCTGCTGTGTAAAATTTGGTTATTGTGGGAACTCTAACAAATCTAACTAAGACTTTCCAAAAAGACTCTCTCCAAGTGGGGGAAGATGTTACTTTCCAGCCCCACTTCAACCTACATTGCCATTGATGTTCTGAGATTTGTATATTAGCTTTCCTTTCCCATGTCACCTTGCAGTGCTTGAGGGGAACACCTGAATTTTGTGGAAAAAAGTGTGTATATTGAAGATATAGATCTAGTAGGGCCCTCAATAGTTACTACCCCATATATGAAGTTCTCCCAAGCTGAATATGTGTGAGAGAGATGAGAAATATGATCTCCTGAATTAATGAAATGTCTTACTTGCATAAATCATAAGAATTCTGCATTTGTCCAAGAGAATTTGTCTTTAGCTCTCTGAAAAGAGATACAACTCCCTCCCTCTATAAGCTGTGTAAATCTAGTAATTCCCCTAGATGCCCAGTTAGTATATCCCAAATCTAATTTGGGTGGCAAGAAGGTAGGTTCAAATCTAATAAGTGATAGGGGTCCCAGCCCCTCAGGAGATAGAAGAATCTTCAGGATTTTCCTTAAATTAGTCAGGCCATGCTGCATCCACCTATTATGTATATGGCTTTTATCCTCTGCAGTACAGTCCATAAGTACTAAAGAAAATAGTGGTCTGTCCCCCAGGGATGCCGCTTCCAATTTATACCAGTGGGATGATAATCTCTGTTTTGCCCATGTCATGAGGCTTGCTCCCTGAGCTGCCAGATAGTATAGGTAGAGATTTGGCAAGGACAGTCCCCCCTCCTCTCTAGGGAGATGCAGCACTGCCCCAGAAACTCTAGACTTTTTAAAACTCCATACAAACCGGGAGATTGCCTTATTAATCATATTCCAGAAGTCCCCTGGGATAGAATTGAAATATTCTGAAACAAATACAGTAAACAGGGCAGGATGTTCATCTTTACAACTTCTATGCAACCTACTAGTGATAGGGAAAGAAGATACCACCTTGCCAAGTCTTGTTCGATTGTTCTCCATAACACCTCATAATTAACTGTAAATAGTTTTCCAAGTTTAACAGGGATCTGAACACCCAGATATCTGATTGTGGGGGGCCCACTCAAAGGGGAAGTTACTCTTAAAGCATGCTATGGGGGGACCACTCACCAACATGTCCTCTGATTTAGATAGTTTGATTTTATAACCTGAGATTTCACTGAATGAATGCAATAGTTCCATAAGGGGTGGAAGGGAAGAATCTGGGGTGGATAAGAAAAAAATAGAATAATCTGCATAAAAATATAATTTTTTTTCAAGCCCCCTACCATAATGCCTCTAATTGCCACAGTCTAATGGACCCTGGCTGCTAGTGGATCTAAGCTGATTGCAAATAAGAGGGGTGATAGTGGGAAGCCTTGTCGGGTTCCACGAGAGACACTAAAAGGTGCTGAGCTAATTCCATTAATTCTCACCGTTGCCTTAGGATGTGAATAGAGTCTATTAAATATTTGTATGAATTTGGGGCCGAAATTCATCTTCTCCGTGGATGACTTTATAAAATGCCAATTCACCTTATCAAATGCTTTCTTGGCATCCATGGATATTGCTAGTTGGAACTGCTGGCTAGACTCCTGAGACGAGATAATATTTAGCAGTCTCCAAATGTTATCTGTAAGATACCTGCCAGAGATAAAACCAGTCTGGTCTTCATGGATAATGTGAGAGATCTCTCCCTGAAGCCATCTTGCCAGCAGGCTGGTGAATATTTTATGGTCTACATTAAGTAGCGAAATGGGCCTGTATGATCCGCAGAGTAATGGATCCTTGCCCTCTTTGTGTAAGACTGAGATAACAGCTGTTTCCCAGGATTGGGGCATTCTCCTTCCCTCCTCACCTGCAGCTTCTCTACATACTTGTAAAAGGGGTAGAAGTAACAAATCTTTAAATTCCTTAAAAAAACTCTTCGGGGAACCCATCCAATCCTGGAGATTTGTGGTTTTTAAGCAGTTTAATCTGTTCTCTGAGGTCACTCAATGCACTCTCCACCTCCAAATTGTTTCTCGATATTTCTGGGAGAGGCTGGACAGCTGTCAGGCACAGAAAAGCCTCTGTGTTCAGTCATTTTTGGGGGTTGTATTTGGGTATACAGATCTCTATAATATTGTGAAAAGATCTCGGTAATTTTCCCTGGTCGGCTGTGAATGGCACCTCTCTGTTATAGTCTCCTATCTTAAGAATTAGCCTGCTGGCCTGTTGAGATCTTAGAGTTGCCGCTAATAATTTCCCTGCCTGATTACCTCCCTCATAATACTGCTGACGAATCCGTCTGTAAACCCCTTCTAACTGCTGAGTTAGAGCTTTGCCTAGCTCCTGTCTAGCCCTTTCTAGTTGTATCTTAGTAGCAGGATGCAATGAAATTTTATGTTGAAAATCCAATTTTGCTATCTTAATTTGAAGATTTTTAATTCCTGAAGAGTGCTTTTTCCTCTCTCTTGAGGCGTACCTAATAATTGTTCCTCAAAGCCAAGCCTTAAGAGCATCCCATCGAATTGAATGGGCAGATTGTCATCCTGGGTTTAGGTCTAAGAACTCCCAAATTGATTCCCTGACATGTATTTTAAAATCAGGGTTTTTTAAAAGACCAATATCAAGGCGCCAATGTGAATTTCTTAATATAGGGGTAGTAGACAAAGTAAGTCTGACTGGAGCATGGTCTGACACTGACCTGGGAGAGATCTGACTGTGTGTAGTAAGGTTAGCCCATTCCTCTGATATGAATATCATATCAATTTGGGAATAAGTCCCATGTCTATCTGAATAAATGCGAATAATTTCTATCTTGGCCATTTATCCATCTCCAAGTGTCTGCTAGATCCCACATCTGAGTCACTCTGTTCAGTGTTCATCCAGATAGTCCCAGCCTTGGTTTTTGTGCTCCCCCTGCCTATCCAATATTGCAGAAATCACCGTATTAAAATCCCCACCTACTATTAGACTGTTATCTGTATCAGAGTGTAACAAATTGACAATGTTATGTTTAAAGAAACATGCAGCATCTCTTTCTTCATTAGGAGCATAAATATTGATAAGACTGTACAGTTGTTCTCCCAATGTAGCAGTAATCTTTATGAACTGACCATTCTGGTCTGTCTGGACTTCTCATACCTGCAGGGGACAACTTTTGTGGAGCAAAATTGCCACACCACGTATGTGGGGGTGCGCCGCATAAGTGGATGCATAGACTGCTCCTACCCATTTGCATCGTAATTTCCCATGTTCCAACTCTGTGAGGTGGATCTCCTGCAAGAACACAATGTGGGCGTGCAAATTATCCAATTCTTGTAATATTTTTGACCTTTTGATAGGGTGGTTTATGACCCGGCCATTATAGGATATTATATTAATCCCCTCCATAGCAGAGAGTCCAGGCAGCCCTTATGCAATCCTAATCAGATACAGACCCAGTGAAGGGGGGGGATACGCAGTCTCAAAAACACTATAAAAAAGAAAAAGATAAGAACACACAACTTTGGCTAACATTGGCCTTATTAACCATCTCCCCACTATGGAGTTTAACTTTTCATAACTCTGCGAAAGAACTTGCCTCCAAGGTGTCACATTTAGCCCACCATCATCTGATGAAGGCAGGAGGTGTTGAGATTAACTTGGCACTAGGATGCCCAGCCCAAACCTTTTCAGGCATGTGCAACCACAGTGGGGTCCGATGCTCATCTATAGACAACTCTGCTCCTCCCTCTGATGTCTGCCCCCCGACAATCCTATATAAAGCCCAAGTGGGGGCTAGCAATGCCAACCACCCAAAACTCTCTGCTGTTTTCCAACCCCAAGTTTTCCTTAGGTTAAAGTACTGGATTCCTCTCAATAAAAATAAAATATTCAATTTCTCAATTGGGGCTTACAGTTCCAGGCAGAACCAAGTATTTATTAATAAGATGGAAAAAAAAGAAAAAAGCCCCTACAAAGAAGATTTCAACCTTGAGAGGGGTGATTCCTAGTAGATCCCCAGTCTATGCATTTATTATTAAGGACCCTAGAAATATATGTGCAGTCATGGTTCTGAGCCTTGAGGACCAGTATCAATCTCCACACAAGAATGTTGTGATTTCTTTCTCTCTCACATCTTGTTCCATGGGTTAGAGCTCCCTCCTGTGTTCATTGTTGAGACTCTTCCATTTCTTCTTCTCAGGCCTGCTGGTAACCACTGCCTCCTCTCTATTTCCTTCAATACTTCTGGATTAATGAGCTCATCCAAAGCTATGTCGAGAGATGCAAGAAACCTTTTGGCTTCAGGTGGTGAGTCAAAAACATTTATGCCAGCATCAGAAATTACCCTTAAACGAGCTGAAAAGTCCACCCTGGCTGTCAGGCCCTTAGCACACAAAGCTTTTACAATAGGAAATAATATCTTCCATTTTGCCATTGTAATAGGAGCGTAATCCATCTCGAAATACAGCCTGGTATCTTCAAAAATGATTTCTTTTTCATCCAGGCCTTCTTCAGCACCTCTTCTCTGGTTCTGAAATCTAAGAAGGCAATGATCAGAGACCGGGATCTTGCTTTGGGATCGCTTGGAGGTGTTGAAAGTGCACTGTGAGCCCGTATGATATTTAAAGGAATGTCCTTGTCTAAATCTAATAGCTCTTTAATGAGCCCTTCAATATACTCAGGCACGTTGCCCATTTCAGATTGTTCCATCAAGCCATGGATCCTTAGATTTATTCTCTGGGATCTATTCTCCAGATCTTCGATTTTATTCATGAGCAATTATGAGTAGTCGTGGTGTTGCAAAACTGCTCCATTATGTAGGTCTACAGTCTCGGTAGTATTAGTAAAGCTTTCCTCCAGCTGGGTTATCTTTTTGTTTTGTTGCATGATGTTAGATTTGTTCTCTTTTATATCTGCCTTAATCGAGTCCATAGTGTTAGTCAAGTGCCGAAGTTCTTGACAGAGTTGGCGGGAAGTAATTGTAAAATCCTTCCCCTCCTCCTCAGAATCACTGTCCCATCTTGCCTCCATCTCAATGTAAGCTGCTGGCTTTGCGGCCTCCAATCCAGTCGCCGATTGCTTAGGGGAAAGATTTAATTTCTGTTGTTTTAAGCTACTTCCGTGAGCCGCTCTCAGTTTTTTCCTTGTCGCCATCAGTACACTGCACAATACCTGCTAAAGGTAAGCTTGTTCCTTGGGGAAAAGAGCTGATTTTTTGGGTTTTGTCGAGGGAGTCGGCAGAGCGATTGTTTTTAGTGCCTACATGGAGCGGCGACGTCACTGGAAGTCCCTCTCTTTCATTTTTTATAATCAATGTTTTTATTAAATTTTCCAACCTTTATACAGGGTCAACTATATTGGCAAACTGTTACAAACATTAATAACTAGTTAAAAGACATGCAGTCAAAGGCTTTAAAATAGACAACTTTACTTAGATAACCTCATGGTCTTCAGGTGAAGCTACCTCTGGCTGCAAGCTGCAACACTGGACTTAAGATTTGCAAGAAAGCGAGTAGTGCTCACAACAGAGGGAGGTGAACCTTACAATTTACAATTGTCTTTGGTTTGAAGCAGATTCCTTAGGAAAGTTAATATTCTTCAGGTGGAGGATACTTCTAACTGAAGGGTGAAATAAGGAACTTAGAATTATCAGAAAAGGCAGTCTTTCAATCAACAGAGGGAGGTGGAGTTTGCTTTACTTTTGTTACAAGTGTTAAGGTTTTCAGTGAAGGAAGAGTTTAAACCCACATAGGCTGAATACTGTTTTCTGTGTCTGCCCTTCTGCACAGCTGACGTGTTTTGGGGCTGACTGTTTTCAGAGCACAAGTCACCAGGCTCTTTTGGGGCTGGGGAGGTTTACCTGTGTCTGACTTGGATGTTTGGATTTTCCTCTGTTTGATTAGCAGGGTATTTTCTCTGTCAAAGTGGTTTGAAGCAGTATTACAAATTGTCGTGTATGGCATCTTGCTGACAGGAAGGCACTCATCGCATCGGTAGGTCAGAGCATTTAGCTGATTGTTTCATGAGGGCACAGTTTAGGCCCAATCCCTTCCCACCCCTCACCCCACCCACCCCTGGAAATAGTTCATTTATACCTGGGGTTCTGACATCATTTCCTCAAGAGGGCAAGGTACATATCACTGTCATATCCTGTCTAGCACACTGCACTGACAATATAAGCATACACATTATATAAATACATATATTTCTATATAACACCAATCACACACACACAAAAAAAAAGAAGGTAGACAGTTATGTGGGGAGTAGTACAATGTAATGGCTGTGGGGCAGCAGTCTTCCGGGAGTCTTTCTGGAGGCTGAGATGCTGCCCTGTTTGTAGACAACTATCTGCCCTGAGGGAGGAAGTTGCCCATCTTCAGGCCGCACTGAACAGTGGCAAGGGAACCTCCTCCATCCAGGGAGCACCATAGCCACCACCACTACCTCAGAGATTGCAAAGAAAGCACAGCAGTTGGACCACAGTGGGCTCAGGGAGGATAAGGGTGGTATAACAGAGGCACACCCAGTCAGTTGTTCCACTCCACAATCCATACACCATTCTGGGGAGCATAGTTCCCCTATGGATGCACCTGCAGAGCAGACTAAGGAGGGTGCAGACAACTGTCACAAGAGAGGCCCTCTGGAAGGAGGTAGAGAGCACCACAGGGAAAAAAAGCAGCTCCTGGTGGGGGATTCAATTATTAGGGGATAGAACTGGGGGGAGCAGCGAAAACTGAAGTAAGGTGCCTGCCTGGTGCCATGGCTTGGAGGGACAGGAAGCGCATCCTTAGGATCACGAGAACAGTTGCACGGGAGTCTGAGCTGGATGTCATTGTCCACCTAGGGACAAATGACTTAGCTCATCATGAGATTAGAGCAGTGCAGAAGGACTTTGTAGAGTTGGGGAGGGGCTTAAGACAAGTAGCACACACAGTATCCTTCTCAGAGGTGCTGCCTGTCAGTGGCATGGACTTTGCACCATGCAGTTTAACAAACAGTTGAAAAAATGGTGTGGAGCACAGGGGTTTGGCTTCATTGGGGACTGGGGTTCCACCTGGAGGGACACCAGCCTATACTGGCAGGATGGTCTGCATCTGTCCAGGAAGGGAACAAGTCTTTTGGGCAATCGGTTTAAATGCTTCATTGGCAAGCCTTTAAACTAGTCAAGGGGGGAGGCATTGATAAGCAGCAGGAAAATCACAGCCTCCCCCTACAAAACAGGGTACTAAATGAGAAAAAGACCAAGGTAGAAAGGTCAGTGGGGGATGCTGCTACAGAAGGTAAAGCCATCAAAAAATGGAGAGCAATGAGTACCAATACCCGTAGTCTGGGTAACAAGCTTCCTGAATTAGTGGCCTTGATGGAGGAGGAAGATTTGGATATCGTGGCAGTCACAGAAACATAGTACACACAGAACCATGACTGGGACATAAACATACCAGGATACACTATCTACAGGAGGGACAGGGAGGGTAAAAGAGGAGGAGGAGTAGCTCTCTACGTAAGAAAATAAATCAAAGCAACAGAACAAAAGGGTAAACAGGGAGGAGAAGAAGCACTGTGGGTCAATTTGGAGGCAGGAAATGGCACCACAATCCGCACAGGGGTTGTATATAGAACTCAATTCTCTAGGGGAGGAAATGGACAAGGAAATGATAGAAAGTATACTTAGAATGGCAGATAAAGGGAGATATTGCTGATGGGTGATCTGAATATGCCAGATGTTAACTGGAGTGCAGTTGCAGCAGCCACTTCTAAGAGTGGGGTTATTCTAGATGCCCTACAGGGGGCATGCCTTAGACAACTAGTATTGGAGCCCACTCAAGAGGGAGCAATCTTAGACCTGGTTCTCTCAAATGGAGATGAAGAGAGGATCACAGATGTAGAAGTGGGTAGCCATCTGGGAACTAGCGACCATCGAACAGTATGGTTTCACAATAAACACAGCAATAGAGTCAAGCCATACAAAGACAAAGGTACTGGATTTAAGGAGGGCTGACTTTGCCAAAATGGGTGAGTGCCTAAGGAATGCACTAGCAAGAGGGCAGGAAGGAGGGGTGGAAGAACAATGGGGACTAATAAAAACTGCCATCACAGAGGTAACAAGCCTTTGTGTAAAGCAAATAAACAAGACGAAATGAGGTAAGAAACCACTATGGTTCTCAAAGGAAGTGGCAGTGAAGGTTCAAGAGAAAAAGAAAGCATTCAGGAAGTACAAGGAATCGCAGAAGGAACAGGACAGAGAACTGTATCAGTTAAAGCAAAAGGAAGCTGGAAAGGCAGTCAGAACAGCAAAGGCTCAAACCTAGGAAAAGATAGCCAACTCAGTTAAGAAGGGGGATAAAACCTTTTATAGGTACATCAGGGAGCGAAGGAAGACCAAGGGAGGGATAATGAGGCTTAATAAAGGGAGGGAGGGTGGGCAGAGGGTGACTGTGAAAGGCAGAGATACTAAACAAATATTTTGCTCAGTATTTACAAAGGAAGAGGGTGGTACCTAAAACAAACAGTAGAAACACTTGGATACAGAAGTTGATACCAGCCCATTTACAGAAGAAAGGGTTCTGAAAGAGCTCTTAAAACTGAAGGTGGACAAAGCAATGGGGCCTGATGGGATTCATCCCAGAATTCTAAAAGAACTAAGGGTAGAACTAGTGACACCACTGACTACCCTCTTTAACAAATCATGGGAGGATGGGTGGTACCTGAGGACTGGAGGAGGGCAGATGTGATTCCCCTTCACAAAAGTGGGAGCAAGGCAGAAGCAGGAAACTACAGACCTGTTAGTTTAACCTCAGTGGTAGGGAAAATGATGGAATCACTTGAAGGAAAGAATTATTGAGTATCTAGAGGCCAGAGGGGCACAGGACCCAAGGCAGCATGGATTATGGTGGAAGGTCATGCCAGACAAATCTGATAGATTTCTTTGACTGGGTGACCAAAGTAGTTGATCAGGAGGGGCTGTGGACATGGCCTACCTAGACTTTAGCAAGGCATTTCACACAGTCCCACACAAAAGATTAATATACAAGTTAGCCAGCCTGGGAGTGGGTCTCAAGATGACAGCCTGGGTAAAGAATTGGCTGGCGAATAGGACAGAGAGTAATAGTAAATGGAGTCCACTCTGAAAAAAAGGGGTTACTAGTGGGGTCCCGCAAGGTTCAGAAGTTGGACGGTCCTCTTCAATGTCTTTATTAGCGACATTGCAGAGGGACTGGAAGGAAAGTATGTCTCTTTGCAGATGACACAAAGATCTGCAACAGAGTTGATGCACAAGGTGGGTGGAAAGGATGAGAAGGACTTGGCAAGGTTAGAGGAATGGTCAAATGTTGGCAGCTTAGATTCAATGCTAAGAAGTGCAAGGTAATGCACCTGGGAAACAAAAACCCAGGGGAAGAGTACACAATGGGGGGGTGAGATACTAACAACAACAAAAATGGAAAGGGACCTGGGGGTAGTCATATCAGATGACCTAAAGGTGGGTAAGCAATGTGCGAGGGCAGCAAGGAGGGCTGGGGGGATACTGGGATGCATAGGGAGAGGTATCACCAGTAGAAAACAAGAAGTTATTATCACTCTGTACAGACAGCTGGTGAGACCACATCTGGAGTACTGCGTGCAGTTCTGGAGACCCAATCTCTGCAAAGACATAGACAGGATGGAAGCTGTCCAGAGGAGGGCACTAAATGGTGCAGGGTCTGCACCGAAGACATATGAAGAGAGACTTAAGGAGCTTAATATGTATAGCCTCGAGGAAAGGAGGGAGAGGGGACATGATAGAAACTTTCAAGTACCTCAAGGGAATCAACAAAGTCCAAGAGGGTAGCATCTTTCAAAAAAAGAGGTGTGCAAGAACAAGGGGGCACAATTTGAAGATAGAAGGGGCAGCTCAGAGGTGATTTAAGGAAGTATTTTTTTCACAGAGAGGGTTGTGGATGTATGGAACGGCCTTCCAGAGGAGGTTGTGGAGTCAAAAACAGTGGTGGAATTCAAGCATGCATGGGACAGTCATAAGGCAATTCTAGGGGGTGGGGGTAGGAAGAAGTAGGCTGCTGGTTAACTAGGATCTGCAGCTTATCCGTCAGGTAGGGAAATGGGCAGACTGGGTGGGCCAAGCGGTCCTTATCTGCCATCAAATTCTATGTTTCTATGTTTCTATGTACTGATATGAAACATCCATTTGTTTAACATTCTTACATTCCATTAGGAATACATCCCTGACCACAATAGCTAAGCACTTTTTAATATTTTAAGAGTAAATGTAAACACAAACAAAAAAAAAGAGGGAGGTCTAACCACATATGCAGTGGGGGATGGATACCTCAGAGGAGGTAATGGGAAAACGTGGGTTTAGCACATGGCACCCTCAGACATCAATTAGTGATGGGGGTATCTATAGAACACCCAGAACAGGTGAAAGACAGAGAGAGAGAGAGGGGGGGGGGAGAGAGGGAGGGAGCCAGGGGAAGAACTAGAAGGTGGGGTGACAAAGGGGGAGGTGGTGGGGGGAGACCTAAACCTGCCAGATGCTTGCCAGATATTGATTGGACCATTCCAGCAGCCAGGAGCACCAGAAGTCAGGCCCTTACACTTTTTCAGTTGTGGCTTAATTCAATCCATTCATGGCTATGTGAAGAACAAAGAGATGAATTATCATAGTAAACAGGTTAATTGGAAATGCAATCAGTTTTAATTAAATAATTAAATCTTATTAACATTAGTACAATAAAAGGGGACATCTTGGCAGGGCAGTTGCACCATCCCTTGACAAAGAAGTCTGTTAAGCCTTGAAGCACCAGAGATCCTGCTCCTGGTCTTCAGCTGTTTCTTTGATGGCTGTAATTTTTCTGATGCTAGCTTGAGACAATAATGGGAGGGCTTAATCCCGAGGTTCAATTTAGAGAATAGCTCCTCTCACAACCTCTACTTAAACCCATTAGTCATACACCTCCCTTGTTTAGAGAGTATTTTTTGTCCCCTGAGCTCCATGTGTGGCTTGTGTGGCTGTGCCATCTGTATCCTGTGCCCTCCTGCTGCTGCTTTCTGATTTGTTCTATTTCTTTTCCTCTGTCGTGTGTCCCCCCTTCCCTCCCATTGCTGCATTTTTCCTTTCCTGGGTCTTCCCTACCTTTCTTGTCTCCCCTCTCAGTGGCTCAGTTCCACCTCCCTGTTCCTTCTTCCTCTCCTCCCCATCCCTCGCTGGCTCTTGGGTTCCCTCCTTTGCCTTTTTTGATTTTTTGGGTTTCTCCACCCACCTCCTCACCTGCACTGGCTCCTTCCCTGCATATGCATTGTCGTCCTTCAGAAACTGCTTATAGCCATCCAGCTCTGTACATGTAAATCTAATTCCCCCCGAAGTGAGCTACAAACTACTACTCATTCAAAGGATGCTAGATTGTGTACCTGCAAGCATAGTTTCATTGAGGGCATTCCGTATGTATTCTTTACATGTCCTTGGTACAGCTCATCCCTGTTCATTCACCAGGACTTCCTCCTGTTTCCCTCTGGTGGCATGCCCGCTTCCTGTCTGTTCCCTGCGGCCACTGCTGTCCCCTCCTCTGCTCCCCCTGACTCTGTAACAGCCATTTGCCTCCACGACAGTTCAGCATTTCCTTCTCACTGGTCACTTCACCTTGCTTCCTGGACTCAGGATGCAGTTGGCGTGTGTGTACTACTACCTTTCACATTTCGTTCAAGCATTGTGATCTCTAGGAGGCAGAAGCTGCATCTTATAGTCTCTCTACACATCAGCCACTGCAATCAGTTCCATTTCTCTCTACTACTTACATGCCACCTGGAGCATTATACCTGTTACCCTGCTGGCTCATTCATATGTATGTATGTGTGTGTGTGTGTGTGTGTGTGTGTGTGTGTAGGTTCTTATTAAACTGCGTTTCACTACCTTTGTTAGATGATTTGGGAACTGTGCTTCTGTTCATGTGTATAGGTCTCTGGCTTACTTATTTGGCTACTGCTTTCCATTAGTGATCAGCTGTGTCAGCAGGACACTTGGATGCTTGCCACGACAAAGCTGTCTTATCTTCTGTTCCTGCCTCACTTGTATGGTTTTGTATCCAGTAAACTAGCCTGGTCAGCACAAACTATGTAATGAAATCAACACTGCCACTCTGCCATCCAGTTCTGAGACATAAGCTTTTACTGGTCTTCGTATACGCCAGCGAGGCATACTGCAAAGCAAACCTTATCACTCTCCAATACTCAAAGTCACCTTCAACAGATTACTGCACTCCCTCCAATTCCTGCATATGTTATTTTACCTTTGTGACCTCTCACCACTCCTTCAATGCACTCTTTGTCTCCTCCTTCCTCCCTCCATAGCCCCTACTACTTCCTCAGTTCTGTCTACGTGCATCTCCTGCTGGATGGTGTGTGGGGCTTTCCCCGTATAGTCTGTTCTACTTTGGTCAGATGTCTGTGCCTGTGTATGGTCTTGTTTCTGTGCCTGTAATTGCTTCCCCCTTATTTTTATATAGCCGGGGGCTGATGGGATGCAGTTCATTCAGCACGAACCCGCACTTCAGCTCCTGTTATCCTGGATGATACTGGGGGGGTACTCCCAATTTACCATCCCTGGGCTTGATCCCACTTTCCATTCCTGCTGTCTACAATCTTAATCACCCTCCCTTCAGTATTCCTCCTCAGTGTGTGCATCCATTTTCTGTGGGGTCCTCCTCTGCAATCCATTGTTACTGCTTCCACAGATAGCCCCTTCTTTCTGCTTATCTCTCCTACGTGTGTCCCGCCATTCCATCCTTCCTGTGAATATCCTACCATACCTATGTAACATACATTCCTGCCTGCCTGCACTGCAGTTTCATTGTGTACTCTCTTTCTACAGCAGCATTCTGCACTTTATGCTAGCCCATAACAGCAGTACTCTGGATTCCATCCCTAACTCACACCTTCTGAGGTGCTGATTGAAGGTAGGCTTCCCCTGTCTATCGGGGAAGGTATACCAAAATTGCTCCTCTGATTATGTACCAGACTGACATCCACCATCCCTAACTCTGCTTGGCACCGTTGAGTACAGGTTAGTTCACCCCAACTACCAGGGATGGGAGCATATCTTCAATCTACTGTGACGCACCATGGCTTCTCTACCTCATACCAGTTGTGGCCTTTCTTCGGGAATGGAACTTCCGAGCCCCATGTGCCTCTTCATCCTACCTCTGCCTAGCCATCTCAAGTCAACATCAACCCACCTCTGCCATCACCCATGGGTGTCTGATTCTCTGTTCCACTGTGTCACCCTTGCACATTCTCAGCCTGTTACCAGGATGCCACCTCCCTTCTGGATCAAGACCTTGTCCTACTCACTTCTCTATCCTACCTGGTTTGCAGCTTGATTTCTGGTCCCTCTCGCTCTGACTTCCATGGTTGGGAGACTGAACCTGCTTTGGACTGTTTACACCTTCTGCATCCTATGCCTGATATAGGTTACCACTTCCCTTTGGAAACGGGGCCTCCATACCTTATTTCCCATCCACCTCCCACCTCTACCTACTGGCAATGTATTAAGGTCTTCATGCACTGACTACCTGGTTTGGTTGCCTGTTTATGTGACTCCACTAGTTCCATACCATTTCCATCTAATACCCAGTTACCGCTCTCATCTGGAGTGAGATCTCACCCACACAGTTGCTCCATCCTCCTTCCTCTGCCTGCTGGTATTGAACACAGGTTACCTCTCCTTGATTTCCAAGACTGGAAGTTCATTTCTGCAATTGACTGTTTCAGCCTTCTATGCTCTCTACTAGATCAGCACTTGCTGCTCCCTCCTGGACCTGGAACATTTACCGAAATTGCCTTCACCATCACGCATTATCTGGCCTGTCATGTTCAAGTCATCTCACCTCAACTACCTTGGTTAGGAGCCTGCATCTGCACCTGAAAGTTCATGCTGCTGCATTTTCTATCTCCTACCCAATTACCATTTCCCTCCAGAGTCAGAACCACTCTGCTCCGATTGACTTACATCCTTCCTCACCAGTCTCCATCCTGCACTCCCGTTGGACCATAGTACTTGACCCCCTTGGCCTCCTTTCTCTAGTGGTTTGGATCTTGCCTGCTTCTTCAGTCCATATCTCATCAGTTCTGCTGCCTCTTGGACTTCCTTGCTGTGGGTCACTCTTTCCAGCTGCTTTGCAAGTTCGTTTTCTCCTTCAGATGTGGGAACCTCTTACTCCTTCACTCCAGCACCTATCATCTGTTCCACTCATCATTCAATCTTTTGTCAAATGTGGGACTCCTGTATCTCAACTCAGTTGCTCTTGGGACTTGGTTTCATTCCATGGCCTTCCTTGGATCATCCTCTGGTACCTTGCCATAGCCTTCCTGCATTCCACTGCTGTTCCCTGAGGAGCTGATCCAATCCTGTTCCTCCCTGCACTGTTTGCCTTCTAGTTTCGCCTTGGACATCTCCTTCCCTGGATCATTCCTCCAGTCAATTAGGATTTCCTATGGACCTTCCTTCCTTTTTGGATAGCTGGCTTTTCACTTCCACCTTATATAGGCTCAGGGCTTTGTCCTGTTTGCTGTGGCTCTCTTGGGCATATTACCCTATCTCCAGCCAGTATTTCCTACCCGGTCAACTACTCTTCCCATTTATTCATCTCATACTCCTACTCTGGCCATTCAAACAGCTCCCATCCCCTTCTCAATGAATCACTCATTCATTTCACCTGAGGACAACTACTCTAGCAAACATCCCTTGAATAACATGCCTCATAGACTCTTACACCATCAAAGAGTTTTCTATACCACCCAATCAGCTCCTCACCATCATTTCTGGAATCCCATTTGACTGGACAATAGAAAGATCTCATCCATCTCTATTGGATACTCCCTATGAATCCTGTCTATTCAATCACTAGTGACTTCCCTGTCTACCATGTCTCACAGGCTATCCTCATACATGGAAAGGACTTAAACCCTTCTGCTATGTTCTGACTTCACAACCATTATTGCTGCTATGGATACAAGGAATCACAAGATACCGCATAACACCAAGGACACCATCCATTTTACCTTCTGCAGTGTCTCATACCAACTCTGACTCTGCTGACCATATTACTCGACTCCTACTTTCTCAACAGCCATTGCTGTCCTAAGACCTTCACAGTTGCCTTCCCAGAACTTCCATCGTTGGATCTACCATGCATAGCTGCATTACTAACATCACGCTGTCCAAATCACCATTTTCTACCTCCTGGACATCATCATACCTCATTCAATCATCTGCATTTCTTCATCTTATTCCCATCAGTCAAGTGAGCTGCCCATCCAGTGGTCTTTCTAGTCTATCCTTCATAAATATATTTCATTACTCCCTCCAATGAAGACTTTCACTGAGAACAGGTCCTCTGATTCTCAATCTGGAAACTTGGAAACGTTACAGTGAATTCAGTATCCCAGTCTTACTTCCCAACAGGTCTTACTCAACCATAGCATCAGACCCTTCTGGCATTCCACACTACTCGATATCACTACCAGCCCAGCATACGGATTCTTCCATATATCTGCTTCCAAGCTTCCTTCAAGTAATTAGACATCGGATTGCCTGTAAACCTAACCAGCTGTAGCCACCTCAGTGCATCTCATGGGCAGTTACACCTCAGAACAACCACATTTACCTGAGTCAGCAGACCAGCAGAGCATATAAAAGTATAGTTACACATCAATGCCAAGATAAGCTATCTAATTTCTTGTACTGAACTTCATGCCAATCTTCCTGTATTTGTCTACAAATCACTGATGGCATTCTCCTAGGAGGCAATCAAAGACTCTGCTCGACTCCTTCTTCAACTTCATGGATGCTTATTTAGCAACTTATTGCTTGCCACTGCATTCCTTACCAACAGACTTTACCATGAATGTCAAACCTCCACAAGTTGGATCATTTACCTATGGTTGCATAAACCATTGCTTTTCCCCTGTCACTGTCTGGTAGCATATCAATCAAATCATGCTCTCCCTGCTCAGTTCATCCCTGTAATCCTTTGGACAATCACCTATCAGAACCTTAGAATTCTGGACTTCATTCACTCCTCTTCTCCTAGATCTGATTTACACTCAGGATTCTACTGCTCCTTCAGAAAAACTTACTTCTTCAACCTCAGAATCATCCTTCAGAATACATCATCCATGGATCAAGGATGGATCATCATTTCTACAAGCAGATCACCTTCCTAAAAATTAGTTATGGTTACTAGAACCTAAGTCCTTCTCCTCTTGGTATGCCCAGAGGACGGGCAGACTAATGGCTATGGGTCCTCAGAGGTTTCCTCCACATGGGGGGAGAGCTAGTGGTCACACTCTCCATGAGTTGGAGGAGGTATCTTTTTGGACCCTCTATTCCCTACAAATTCCTACTTACATTCCTACTACTCAAGGGTGGGAATAGAGTAAAGCCACAAAAAGTACTACAAGTTACACAAACACTACTATCCCATTGCTATTCCCCAAACATTGAATGGGAGGGCTTAAGCCCAAGGTTCAATGTGGAGAATAGCTCCTCCTGCAACCTCTACTTAAACCCATTACTCACACACTTCCCTTGCTTAGGGAGTGATTTTTGTCCTCTACCATCTCCTCCTCCTCCTTCTCCAGTGCTTTTCTCACCCTTATTCATGGGCCTTCTATTCCCTACAAATTCCTACTTACACACCTACTACTCAAGGGTGGGAATAGAGTAACACCACAAAAAGTACTACAAGTTACACAGGCACTAATACCCCATCACTGTTCCCCAAACATTGAAAGAAAAATTAACAGCAGCACTAGGTCTGTAAGTGTGTTCTTTCCAGTCACCTGCTGGATACATTGCAGGATTGCCTGCTGGTGCAACTGGTTAATGAACCCATAAGGCAGCCTGCAATTCTCAATGTTGTGTTCACCAGCTGGGAAGTGGTAGTAGGAGTGTGGGTAGGACAGCCACTACGGTCCAGCGACCTTAACTCTGTTTGGTTCAGGCTGGCCATTGGGAACTGTAACCTCTCATCAAAGGCCAAAGTCCTACTGCCAGCCCATTGGTGCAGCAGTAGGGCTACTGCTTGTAATTAGAGCAATCTGGGTTTGGGAACAAGCCTGGATTGTCATGGCCAGCTGGAGGGAGAAGGACTGAGCCTCCCTCTCCAGGGAGGGTGGGTTCCCATCCTCTGTAGCTATATTGCCACCTGGGTGACCACAAGAGGCAGTGCAATCAGCAGGCCAAGGGTGTGTGGTGCTCCACAGAAATCATACTGACGTATGCTCAATGTGAGCACTTATCCCATTATGTCAGTGCACATTGGACTGCCTGATGAGGAGACAGAAAAGGCAGAAAATGGACTGGTCCCTGTAGATGAAAGACTTCAGTACATCTGGGACTGCACTCCACCAACTCGATGCATACATCCTTATGAGCATAATGCATTCAGTGATAAATCACCCACCCTGGCTCTACCTGGGGAGATTGGATAATCCACGGCAGCATGCAAGATGCAGAGCACCAGTGTGGTAGAAGTGCCCGATAGCTGTACCATGAGGATCTTGAAGGAGTTTTGGGCCAGAGATGAGAAAGGGGCATAAAGACAGAATTAAAAAACAAACAGAGCTGAAGTCCTAGATTTCAGAAGAGCAGACTTCAGCCAGATGAGGGAGCTGGTCCAGGACAAGTTAGTAAGAGTGGACAGTATAGGATGTGTGGAGGAAAGGTGAGGGGCAATTATAGGGGCCATTCTTGAGGTAGTGAAGTTATGCTTGAGAAGGTAACCAAAAGAAACAGGCACAAGAGACCAACATTGTTCTCAGAAAGGATCAGGGAAGTAGTGAGAACCAAGAAACTGGCCTTCACCAGGTGCAAGGAAAAGCAGGGGGAAGAAGAATGGAGAGAGTACAAAATGAGAACAAGGGAAGCCAGGAGGGCAGTCAGGGAAGCCAAAGCAGACATGGAGCAGCGTATTGTGAAGGGGGTCTAGGGAAAGGGAAACAGTTCATCAGGTATATTAGGGAAAAAGAAAGAAGGGGGAATTGTTTGGCTACTGGAGAGATGGAGGGTAACATAGGGGGACAAGCACAAATCAGTCATCCTTAACAATTACTTCTGCTTTATCCTCACAAGGGAAGACAGCAAGCCTCTGCCAGAAGTTGGTATTAAGGTGGCTGAAAGGAGGATCCTGGAAATGAAGCAGTAAATATTTATCAGTGAAAGGGTAAATAAAGGGTTAGCAGCTCTAAAGATAGATAAGGCCCCACAACCAGATGGGATGGGTCTGAGGGTGCTCAATGAATTGGCATCAGAACTAGTTGAACCCCTGGTAGGGCTATTCAATAACTCAATTCAAATAGGGGTAGTTCCAAAAGACTGGAGGGTAGACATAGTTCAGCTCTCTGTGGGGGGGGAGGCATGGAGTAACCAGGTAACTACAGATCTGTCAGTCTTACCTCTTTTCTGGGTAAACTGATGGAGACACTGCTCAAAGAGGACTTTGTGGATTACATGAGAGCAATGAACTCCAGGATAGTAAACAGAATAGGTTAATGGCAGCGAGGTATAATCAGAATAATGGCAAAGGGTCCCCTTGGGAATGGGTTGCATGGGGAAAAGAGGTACTGGAGGAATGTCAAGTGTATATGGTATTATACCTTGTTCTCTGTTTCTTTTGCGCACTGAATTAAACAGTACTGTTTTCACTTGACACTGTTCTGGAATTTGTTTCTTTGCGCATCCTGTCCCCTAGGGGTTTCTGGTTATTGGCACTGTATGTTCTAGGTTGTGGAATCTGGATTTGAGCACTTACTTTTTTTTGTTTTATTGGGTCTTGTGAGACCAATCTGATGGTTTTCTTTGACTGGGTAATGTGCATAGTCGATAAGGGCCATGCCATGGATTTAGTCTACCTTAGTTTCGGCAAGGCTTTTGACTTGGTGCCTTACAGAAGGTTGTTGAAGAAGCTAGAAGATCTAGATGCCGCAAAGGACCCAGATGGATAGGAAATTGGCTGGAAGGAAGACAGCAGAGGGTTGTGTTTACCATAATCATATCAGAAGAGAGAAAAGCCACCATTGTGGTGTCACAGGGATCAGTCCTGGGTCTTGTCCTTTTTATGTTGGCTCACGCAAGCGCACCAGCCAACATATTGCAGTAGCAGCAGATTTGGAGGTGCAGTCACTGTTGGCGAATGCAGGGTACGCATCAGTAGGTGCTTTTCTCATTCCCCAATAAGCCAGCATGCAGGCGCTGACACCAGCAATACATGAAGTGGCCACCAGAACTAAGAAAAGTGCCTCTGCAATGAAAGCCAAGCTCGTCATGCAGCAGCACAATAACATGCCTCCCGACATGCTTTTCCTGGTGAAGCAGTTCACTAAACAAGCAGCACTGACTGCCGCCACACAGAGTGCCAACTTCAGGGGTGCCCAATCCCCCTGTTGGCATGACCCAACCCACTTAATTTGCCGATGCGGGAGCCCACTCCCTTTCGGCATAAAGCCCCCCTCCCATTCCAGTTGTGTGCCGAGGGGGTGTCCAATCCCCTTCGGCATCATGCGTCCCCCCAGCAGTCTTTCTTTGTTGATGGGGGGCCCAATCCCCATTGGCTTCAGTCCCCCCCTACCCAGTTCAGTTTGTCGACGGGCAGGCCAACTCGCTGTGCATAATATCCCCAACCCCGATTTAGGCTGTGTGCCGAGGGGCTGCCTAATCCCCCTCGGCATCATGCGCACACCCCACCCATTTCTGTGCCAAAGCAGGGCCCAATCCCTGTCTGCTGCCATCCCCTTCCCCACAGTGCTGGCAGTACACTGGGAGCCCATCCCAGTGTACCAAACAAACACCTGCAAAAAAGGAAAACTGACCCTCATTGTCTTTTTTTTTCCCCCTGTAAAATGAGAAAACTGCCCCTCGTGGTCTCTCCTGCTCCCTCCAACAACCTGCACCCACCCTCTGCATACTGTGCCTCCCCACACACACCCACACCCCATACTTACCTCCAAAGCATGGCGCAATGATCTTCGGTGGACTGGGAACATGCCTGCACTTTTCAAAGTCAACCGTGAACTGAAGTTCAGCTTAATCTGGTTCAAAGTCAGTTGGCATTCATCTGTATCCCCTTCCCTTGGGTTGTGCCGGAAAATAGACAGAATTTGTCTAGTGCACTTACCCGGTCAACAAAAACTAAATAAATAAAGTAATGCCGGTAAGCTGTATAATGGCTCATATCACAGGCATTTTGGGGAATTTTGGCACCAAATTTTCAACATGGGGTTATTGGAACCCCTCCTCATGAATTCAGTCACTGTCAGGTGTTATTCAGTCCTGAAAGGTGATTTCACGGTCACTGCATGGAATCACCTTTTGGGACCAATTAACAAAATGACAGTGCCACTGTTCATGAGGTAGGCTCTCAAAAAGCCAGAGCTTTAGATAAGTGGGGAGGATGGAGATAGGCCTGTAGTTGGTGTGCAGTGACCTGTCTCCGCTTTTGTGTACTGGTGTGATAGTCGCCTGTTTCCAGAGTGATAGGAATTGACCAAGTCTTAGGGAAAGGATGAAGATCTTTGTCAGGGGTTCAAAGATCTCATCCAGGACTAGTGCAAGCAACTTCAGGTCAAGTGAGTCACCACTGTAGCCAGTTTTGCTGATGGTCTTGCATATATAGGTTCTGGCTAAGTGCATAGGGATCTCTTTGAAGAAGAACTGAGAAGCTGTGTGTGCTTGGGATAGTGGTAAAGGTGGAGTTGGAGGTGGGGGCACTGAAAAAATCAGGTGGAAGGACACCGTTCAGGTTGGAGAATGCACTGTTGAACGTATTGGAGATGGTGCCTAGGTCAAGCGTAGGTGTACCATCAATGTTGAGCATGGTGGGTGGTGCCTTAGTATCATTGCCTGTGAGGTCCTTCAAGTTTTTCCAAAGTTTTTTTCCATCACCCCAGGAGCTGGGGAGTGCCTCTCTAAAGTATTTGCTTTTAGCCTTCCGTATAGCACGGGTACAGCCATTTCTTGCAGATTTGTATTTTTGAATGTCCCCTTGCGCTGCTGTGGCCCAAGCACAGTGCCAGAGGTGGTTCCTTTGTTTGAGCTGTGTTATAAGCTCAGAGTTTATCCAAGGGTTAGACTTGCCTTTGACTTTCTTCTTTATACATGATGCATGGATATCACAGGCTGCAGTAAAGTGGCTGATGAAGAGTTCCAAGGCTTTGTTTGTGTCCTTGAGAGTGTCAATTTTTGAACAATCCAGCCTGCTTAGATGAGATTTTAGCAGGTGTAAGTGCCCCTGCTTGAGTACCCTGGTGTGTATTATTTAAGGAGGGGGCTTGGTGAAGTTGTTAGCCCAAGAGCAGATGATGGGTGAGTGTTTACTTAAGGTGTCAGGGAGAACAGACACCTTAGCAATTATTTTGGGGTGGTTTGAAAGTATCCAGTCAACTAGGGTGTAGGTGCCCATTCTATTGTTGCATCTAGTGGGTGTGGGGACAAGCTGTGTGAGGTGTTGTTATGTGACAGTATCCTTGTAGGTGCAGGCCTCAGGTGCAAGCCAGTTGATGTTAAAATCACCCATAATTATGGTCTCTGTGTTATGGCGTAGTCCCTTGAGGTATTCCACGATGTTATTGAAGCCACTGACCTGGTCCTTTGGGGGTATATATACGGAGACTATAGTAAGATTTTTATTATGGGCCCCTAGGAGAACTTTGAGAGCAAGGACCTGAGATGGGGATCCCGGGTTAGCAAAAGGGATAACGTGTCCCATGAGAGTATCCCTCAGGTAGATGGCACAGCCACCACCCCCCGCTTTGAAATCCTGTCCTGCCTGAAGATAGAGTACCCTTGTAACTTTGCAATATTTTCATGCCAGATTTTCAACACTGGCATTTTTTCACACCTTCTTATGAACAGTACAGCTGTCATTTTTCACATCCTGCCCAAAATGTGTTTTCGCACCTGTGGCACACAATGGCATGGTCGCTATGGGAAATCAACATTTGGGACTGATTAACAAAATCACAGTGCCACTGTTCACGAGGGGAGGTCTCAAAATGTCTATGCTGAAAATGTGGTTAAAAATATCCCCAAAATAATTGGGTTATTGACTTGTGTTGCGCAGTTTCTATGCCTGCTCATGACTTCACCAATTTTTCATATTTTCACTCCAGATTTTCAACGTTTCCATTTGTTTACACCTCCTCATGAACAATACAGTTGTCATTTTTCACATTCTGCCCAACAAGTGTTTTCATGCCTGTGTCACCAAATGGCATAGCCACTGTGCAAAACCACCTTTCAGCTAATAGACTGATAGTGCTGCTCTTCATGAGGTGAGGTCACAAAAAGCCCATGTTGAAAATTTGGAGTGAAAATACCAACAAACGCCTATGTCGTTAGGGTTTCCAACTGTAACACCCCACTCTGTAGAGACTGACAGGTGTCAGGGGTGTGACTTGGGATTATTGACTGTAATACTCGTGCCATTCCACCCCAACCCCCATCCTGCAGCCACTAACAGGCATTGAGGTGTGCCTTGGAGTGTTTGGCCACAAAGTTCACCCCATTCTCCTATACTGCACCCATCTCAGTGTATTTCCTTATGGAATGGGGTAAGTATAAGGCCCAAAGATCCCAAAGCACACCACATCACTTGTCAGTGTCTACAGGGTAGGGTGAGGCAAAATGGCATGGGCGTTATGGCTGTCAACCCAAGGGCACACCCCGATACCTGTCAGTCTCTGCAGGGTGGGGGTGGGGTTAGCGTCAGTTCAATACTTCACTGCCATTCCTATTATGCATCTCTAACTCCTGCACTACCAATGCCAATGCCAGCGAGACAACATTCGGCATTGACAAATGCTTGTTAATATGTTCATCAGTGACATAGCTGAAGGAATTTAAGGTAAAATGTGGCTCTTCACAGACAACACTAAGCACTGTGGTAGAGCAGACAGCATGGGGAGGATTAAATGAGATGCAAAATGATCTAGAAAGCTAGAGAGGTGGTCCAATGTTTTGCAGTTGAAATTCAATGCCAAAAAATGCAAGGTGTTGCACTTAGAAAATAAGAACCCTAGGAAAGAGTATTAGATGGGAGTGGTAAAGCTGGGCACTACAGTTGAGGAAAAAAACACAGAAGTCGTTATTAGTGACTGTCTGTAACAATCAAGCCAGTGTAACAATGCCTACAGTAAGACAAATGGGATGCTGGGGTATATTGGAAGGGGTAGTAACAGCAGAAGAAAAGAGGAATTACCACCTCTCTATAGACCATTGGTGAGGCCACACTTGGATTACTGTGCCCAGTTTGGGAGTCTTCACCTAAAGAAAGATAAGGACAGGCTGGAGACAGTCCAAGCTAGGGTAACAAAAATGATTTGGGTCCAGCAGGTCAGCTCTTGAAAACTGGCTTAAGGCACTGAACATGTACTCACTGGAGACCAGGTGGGGGGGGGATATAATAGAGACCTTCAGGTTCCTGAAAGGAATAAACAAGATAAATTACAAGGAACTATTTTAGGTGACTATTGGATCTAGAACATGGGGACATGGTTGGAAACTATTGAGTGGGAAGTTTAAGATGGACATGAGAACATTTCATTTTACAGAACTGGTGGTAGAACCATGGCACAGTCCACCAGCTGGTGTGGTGGGTGCCAAGACCATTAATGGTTTCAAGCACAGCTGAGACAGCATGAATGGCTTATTGGCTGTTCAGGACTGTAGCAGTAGGTTGGGGAGCATGTGGGTGAATAGTATTGGCTAGAATGCTGCATGGACAATAGATCCCAGCATTTGATAGGGAGCTATGGGCACACTGGATGGACCATTGGTCTTTTTCTGCCATTATTGTCTATGATTCTATAATTCGTAAGGAACTATTGGATGGAAAAGCATATACTTAGCTGGCACTGACTCTTCCAGCAGTTATTGGAGGCTGGTGAGGTGCCTGGGGACTTGACTAAACTTAATGTGACCTCTTTGTTAAAAAAGGAAGTAGAACTGACCCAGGTAATTAAAGGTCCATCAGGCTGGCCTTGATTGATGGAATGCTGGAGATTAGTCTATTTATTTATTTGTTTGTTTACTTAGTTACATACTTATTTGTTTACATTTTGGTAACTGCGAAAGGCACACTGAGCTGAGGCTCATTTCCAGGTGTGACTCGGGGAAGGGGGTGATGGAGCAAAGCAGCAGTAGACAATAGCAAAACAACATTTGAACAGACAGACGAGCAATGTATTGTATTACAATAATAGAATAAATAAAGAGAATTTGCATGTACCACAATTGAACAAAGTGCATTGAACTTTAGCAATGCTTAGAATCATGAACAAAAACTTGTATGGGTTAAAATCAAGACTTCAAGGGTAACTGGAAGAAGGGCAGCATGAGCAAGTTGGCAGGGTTTGAAGTTTCAGCAGGCATTTGAAGAAATTAAAGGATGAGGAGAGATGGAGGGGGAGGAGGAGAGTTTGTTCCAGAGAGAGGGAAGCCTATAGTAGAATGCAGATTGTCCAGCAGAGGAGCATGGGTGAGGAATGGCAAAAGTGCGATGGTCCCTACAGTGGAGGGAGCAGGAGACAAGATGTTCGGGAGATGATTGAGGACAGGTAGGAGGGAAGGGTGTTGAACCAATATTTGAAGATGAACGAAGTGCAATGGGCCTTTCTACGAGATAGCAGAGGGAGGATGGAAAGGGAGGAGTAAAGCAAGCAATGATGTACATGGAGGAGAGTAAGATGCAAAACGGCAGAAGGAGTTGAGGAGGGAATCCAGGCTTGCTAGTGAAGTCAATCAATCAATCAAAATCTTTATTTATCCAGGTGGACACCATTCAGCAGGGCTCATTTGCAAGACGGAGGGGGCCGAGCCATAGACTACATCTACATCGTCGAAGACAGGGAGCACCATTTTGATAATCATCTCCCTGTGAATATGTAGGTCTTTGTAATGATAGAGGTCACCAAGCTTGGGACAGAGCTTGGCATGGATGGCATCAATGTGGGCTGAGAAGTCAAGCTTACTGTCAAGTCACACCCCAGGTACTTAAAGGACTGAACCACTTCAAATGGGGTGCCATCCAGAGTGGTAAAGACAGGAGGGACAGTGAAACTGGCTAGCTTCTGACTGGTACCTAAGGTCATGGAGACTGCCTTTTTAGGGTTAACGCTAATTTGGTTAAAGCGGAACCAGTGGAGGACATTGCTGAGGTCCTGCCACTGGAGCAGCTGCAGAGGAAGGACCACAGGTGAAGATGACTGTGTAATCTGCATATATGTGTATATGTGAGTTGACACAGGTGAAGGGGAGGTCACTGAGGAAGACTGAAAAAAGGAGGGGTCCAAGGATGGAGCCCTGTGGAACCCCAGATTGGATAGGAAGGATCTTCTGAAGAGTGGTAATGGGTTCTTTAATAAGGTGAGATTTTGCCAGTAACTTATTGGTCTCCTTTGATGAAACAACAAACCAGCAAGACTGATAAAGCCTCCAGTAAAGAGGTAAAACATCACTGAGAGATACAGCGGTTGGAGGCCCTGCTGTATTTTTGCACTGTTGGCACCTATTGATTCAATCAAGTGAATCTTTAGCATCTTTATCTTTATGTACACTGTGTGTCTGTTCTTCACTTTTGTGAGAGCTGACCTCCTTTTTATGTTGATTGCGCGGCGCATGAAACATGTTGCGACAGGTTTGTACAGAAGCAGGCTGTGGAGGCACGGCACTGTTGTGGCCAATGCCCCCACAGCCTGCAGAGGCTTGCCCCAATTCCCCCAATGCCGTGGCACGCTGCTGCTGACACTAGTTCAGCCAGCATGCCACAACTTTCAAAAAAACCAGCTGCTGCAATCAGGGGCCGCCTCGTCATTGCAGTGTCAGTCATCCGCTGCAATGAGGGAGCAACCCATCATTGCAGGGCAGGATGTAAAGTCCTGACATTGTTTGTGAACATGGTGGTGGCTTGCCACCATGTTCACAAACAATATACCCGCCCACCATGTTTAGTTGCAACGGGGGCCCCAGTCCCGTCGGCATTCTGTGCCCCCGGTTTGTTCCTGCCAAAGGTGCCCAATCCTCGTCGGCTGTAGTGGCCCGCTTTTGTTTGTTGCCGACGGGGAGCCCACTCCTGTCGGCCTTCTGTATCCCCACCCCTTTTGTTCCTGCTGATGGGGGTGCCCAATCCCCCATCAGCTACTGCTGCCCCCGAATGAGTAAGTTACTGGTAGCACACTGGAGAGCCCACCCCAGTGTGCCAGTGGCCCCTGCAAAGTGGAAAACGGTCCCGCAACGCCCTTTTTTTTTTGTTTGTACCTGGCTGAAGTAGGAAACCGCCCTCAGCGCCAACCTGCCGCCCACCCGCACCCACCGATTGCACACCCTGCCTCCCCACACCCCCACCCCATACTTACCTGATGAGCTTGCGCGACGATCTTCGTGGACCAGGAACACGTCTGCACTCTTCAAAGCCGACCGCGAACTGACGAAATGCCGGTAAGCTGTATAATGTAATAGATAGGGGGTTTTCAATTTTACTGCATATCTCGGGCATTTTTGGGAATTTTTTCACCAAATTTTCAACATGGGGTTTTTGGGGCCACTCCTCATGAATTCCTGAGCTGTCATGGCGTTAATCGGGCCGGAAAGGTGATTTTGCGGTCACTGTGCGGAATCACCTTTCGGGACTGGTTAACGAAACGACAGTGCCAGTGTTCATGAGGTGGGCTCTCAAAAAGCCTATGTTGCAAATTTGGTGGAAAAAATCCAAAAAATGACTGTTTTATGAGCATGCGCTGCGCAGTTGCTATACACGCTCATAACTTCGTGAATTTGCAATATTTTCACGCCAGATTTTCAATATTGGCATTTTGTCACACGTCCTTGTGAATAGTATAGATGTCATTGTTCACATCCTGGTGGAACTGTGTTTTTGCACTTCCGGCGCAGAATAGCGCTGTCACTGCAGGAAATCAGTGTTTGGGACAGATTAAAAAAATGAAAGTGACATTGTTCATGAGTAGAGGTCCTGAAATGGCTATGGTGAAAATTTGATAATGATACTCCATAAAATGACTGTGGTACAAGCATGCGTTTCGCAGTTTGCACGCACGCTCGTAAGTTCGCAAATTTATAATATTTTCACTCCAGATTGCCAATATTGCCATTTTCCCACACCTACTTATGAACAGTAAAGCTGTCATTTTTCCCATTCTGACCGAAATGTGTTTTCGCACTTCCGGCACAGAATAGAGAGGCCACTGTGGGAAATCACTGTCCGGGACAGATTAAGAAAATGAGAGTGATACTGTTCATGAGCAGAGGTCCTAAAATGCCTATGTTGAAAATTTGGTGATAATACCCCATCGAATGACTGTTACAAGTGTGTGTTGCATACTTGCCACGCACCCTTGTAACTTCGCAGATTTGTCATATTGTCACACCACATTTTCACCAGTGGAATTTTTCCACACCTCCTTATGAGCAGCACAGCTGTCATTTTCCACATCCTGACTGAAATGTGTTTTCACAGTTCCGGCGCAGAATAACGCAGTCGCTGTGGGAAATCACTGATCGGGAGAGATTAAGAAAATGACAGTGGCACTGTTCATGAGCAGAGGTCCTAAAATGCCTATGCTGAAAATCGGGTGACGAAACTCCATGACATGACTGTGTTACAAGCATGCGTCGACCTGTTTCCACACACCCTTGTAACTTCACAATATTGTGATAGTTTCACCCCACATTTTTAACAGTGGCTTTTTTCCACACCTCCTTATGAACAGTACAACTCCCATGTTTCACATCATGGCTACAATGTCTTTTTGCACTCCTGCCGCAGAATAGCACGGTCACTGTGGGAAATCACTGTGTGGGACACATTAAGATCGAATGAGTGAGGGGGGGAGTGACCGCGCTCAACTAAGCTCTGTCGGGACTGCTATGGATTTGTTTGTGGGCAGAGAAAGGGCCCAACGCAAGAGCCCAGTACAAAAGGGCAGCCTGCAGCACTGGGAGAAACAGAACGAGAGAGCGAGTGAGGGAAGGGCAATGAGCAAACTCACCGGAGCTCTTTCAGGACTGCTGTGGATTTCTTTGTGGGCAGAAAAAGGCATCAATGCAGGCAGGGGCCCAGCACAAAAGGCCAGCCTGCAGCGGTAGGAGAAACAGTACGAGTGAGTGAGACACAGAGGCTGAGTGAGCTCACCAGAGCTCCATCAGGACTGCTGCGGATTTCTTTGTGTGCAGGAAAAGGTACCAATGCAGGCAGGAGTCCCGTACAAAAGGGCCACTTGCTGCGCCAGGACAAACAGAATGAGCGTGTGAGAGAGGGAGACTGAGCGACCTCAACACAGCTCTGTTGGGACAGCTGTGGATTTGTTTGTGGGCAGAGAAAGGGCTCAACATAAGAGCCCAGTACAAAAGGGCAGCCTGCAGCACTGGGAGAAACAGAACAGACAGGAAAGTGATGGAGGGGAGTCAGCGAACTTCACCTGAGCTGTTTCAGGACTGCTGTGGATTTCTTGTGGGCAGAAGAAGGCATCAATGCAGGCAGGGGCCCAGTACAAAGGCCAGCCAGCAGCAGTGGGAGAAACAGTGCGGCGACTGAGACAGGGGACTGAGTGAGCTCAGCGGAGCTCTGTCAGGACCTGCGAGTTCTTTGTGGGCAGAAAAAAGCCAATGCAGGCAGGAGTCCCGTACAAAAGGGCTGCTTGCAGAGCCAGGACAAACAGAATGAGCGTGTGAGACAGGGAGACTGAGCAACCTCAATAGAGCTCTGTCAGGACAGCTGCGGATTTGTTTGTGGGCAGACAAAAGTGCCAGTGCATGCAGGGGCCCAGTACAAATGGCAGCCTGCACTGGCAGGGAAACCAGAATGAGTGAGTGACAGAGGGGCAGTGAGCGAGCTCAACAGAGCTGTATTGTAAGTGCTGCAAATTTCTTTGTGGGCAGAAGAAGGCAGTAACACAGGCAGGAGTCCAATGAAAAAGGGAAGCCTGCAGTGCTGGCAGAAAGGGAATGAGTGAGTGAGAGAAGGACTGCATGAGCGAGCTAAACGGAGCTTTGTTGGGACTGCTGCAGATGTCTTTGTGGGCAGACAAAGGTGCCAACAGAGGTAGGAGCCCAGTACAAAAGGGCAACCTACAGCGCCAGGACAGACAGAAAGAGTGAGTGACACAGGGGGAGTGCGCAACCTTAACGGAGCTCTGTCCTGACTGCTGCAGATTTCTTTGTTGGAAGGAAAAGGTGGCAATGCAGGCAGGAGCCCAGTACAAAAGGGCAGCCTGCAGCACCAAGAGAAACAGAATGCACGACTGAGAGAGAGCGAGTGACCCACCTCAATGGACTTCTGTTGGGACAGCTGCAGAACTGTTAGTGGCCATAACAAGGTGCCAACACACGCAGGAGCCCAGTACAAAACAGCAGCCTGCAGCACCGGACAAAACAGACTGAGCAACTGACAGAGGGCCAGTCAGCATGGTCAACACACCAAAGCAATCAACATTCAGCGTTGACAAATGCTTGTTTGTTTCTGAGTTTATTTACCCAGGATATTCCAGCTGAAATGTGACATCTTGGGCTCGATTTGCAATGCGTGGCACAGGGCTTGCATCAAGCTCTGCACCATGACACTTAGGTTCTGGTGGTATGCCAAACCCTTTTGACACAACTGTGCCTGATTTTCCAATCTCTGGCATAGTTGCGACAGGTGAAGGATCAAAGGTGGGCCGAAACTGGGAACATGAGCAACACCCTATCTAGGGTAAGAGTATATAAAGATTTAAAGGCACAGGGGAGCAGAAATAGAAATAAATAAAAAAGGGGAAACTAGAAACACCCTATCAGGTCTATATGGCACAAAAGTATCTCCAGGTAACACAGGGAGGATAGAAGTTAAACATGCTGTTAGTAGTGCAGTGCAGTGCAGTGGCTGTGGAGTAGCAGTTTTCAGAGAGACTTTCTGGAGACTGTGGTGTTGCCTCATCTGCACACACCTCCCTGGGTTGAGGGAGGAGGTTACTAGACTCAAGGCTGAGTCGGCTAGGATTTGGGGGACCTCTCCCCCATCCAGAGGCCACCAAGTCTGCTACTGTTACCTCAGAGCATGCCAGTGAGGAGGAATGGCTTGACTGTAGTGGGATCTGAAAGGGTGTGTGTGGTGGGACAGAGGCACATTCTTCAAGCAATATCACTGCAAAATTCCTACACTGCTCTGGTGGGGTGTGACTACCAGTCGGAAGCACCCGTGGTAGTGACCAAGGGGAATGTGAGGGCCCTCCATAGTGGAGACCCCAAGGAGAGTGATAGAAGACCCAAGAGGAGGAGGAAGCAACTTCTGGTGGGGAACTCAGTTATGAGAAGCATAGATTTGGGAATAGGAAAGAAGGAGGAAGAGGCAGGTTAGGTACCTACCTGGTGCCACAGCCTGGACGGAGGGGAAGGGCATCCTGCAGATAGCTAGGACAGCAGGAGGGGAGGGAGAGATGGATGTCATTGTCCACCTGGAGACTAATGACCTGGCTAGGGATGGGGCTGGGATAGTGCAGGGGAGTTTAGGGAGCTGGGGAGGGGTCTTAGACAGATAGCTAGTGCAGTGGTTTTCACTGAGGTGCTGCCTGTCTATCACAGGTGAGAAGAGAGGGAACTCCACATCAGGCACTTCAACTCATGGCTGAAGGAAAGGTGGAGAGAGGAAAGACTCAGCTACTGTACATTGGGGCCTGGAGGCCCACCTGGGAGAATAAGGGCCTATACAGGGGTAAAGGCCTGCATCCATCCAGGAGGGGAACTGTAGTCCTCAGTGGACAGTTTAAATATTACTTTGATGAACATTTAAACTAGCCAAGGTGGGTGGCAGAAGGAATCAGGGAGTCAGAAACTGTCTCCCCCACAGGCTGAAGTAGAGAGTAAGAAGAACCTAAGGGCACAGAAATCCCCCAGGGTGCACATTAATAAAGGGAGTAGGGTGGTACAGATAAAGGGGAAAATGAACAGGAGCATTAAAAAGAGAGGTGGGAAGGAGGGAGGGCAAAAAGGGAAAAAGGGAAGCAACAAGCAGAGTGGAATCAAAATCTGAATGGCTATGTATGCGAATGTTAGAAGTCTAAGAAATAAGATTCCAGATCTAGAGGCCATCACGGCAGAGGCTGACCTGGATGTGGCCATTACCAAGTCATGGTGCACTGAAAACCATGACTGGGACATGGCCGTACTAGGCTATACTCTGTTCACGAAGGACTGTGTGGGAAGGAAAGGAAAAGGTGTGGTGCTATATGTGAGAGAAAGCATAAAAGCCATGGAGATACAGGGAATACGGGGGAGGCATATGTACTGTACTGTGGGTCTCCCTGGAGATGGGGAATGGAGCCACTATTCATACTGGAATGATCTACAGACCTTCAGCACAGAGGGAGGAATTAGATAAGGTACTGTTGGAAGCTATTGGCAAGATGGCAGAAACGGGGGAGTGCTCTTGATGGGGGACTTCAACATGCCAGATGTGGATTGGAGCCTCCCAGCAGTGGCTTCAGCTAGAGGCAGGAACATTCTGGACTCTCTGCAGGAGCATTCCTCAGGCAACTAGTCAGGGAACCCACTCGTGATGGGGCAATATTGGTCTTGGTACTCACCAAAAGGGACAGTGTTGCAGATGTCAAGGCAGGAGGCCACTTGGGGACCAGTGATCACCATACAATGTAGTTCACTATAAGGATGGCTGTGGAATCAGACCACACAAGGGTGAAGGTCCTGGACTTCAAGGGACACTGTTAACTTGTTTTACATCATATTATTTTTAGTTAAAAACAAACGTTTTATGATTGCTTACTGTCTCTAAAATTCATTGGTGTTACTGGTTGTTTTGTCTGCCTCTTTGTTTATTAGAACCAAAATGCATGGTAATGTATAGCTATGCCCAGCTTTGTTTTGCTTTAAATCATTGAACTACTCTTAGAGAAGATTTCATGAACATTAGAAACACCCTCAGACAGTGCAACCACTCATGATACAAAGTCTCTTCTACTCACATTGCATAAATAGTGGCTAGATTGTGTTGGGGGTGTTCCCGAGTCCAGGAATGATGCAGTGGGAGCTAATCAAGAAACGTAAACAAACATGTTTTGATATGGTACCACCAATATGGTGGGTAGTCTGTTTTTCACTTTTTAAAAGAAAAAAGGGATCTGAATCAAACTACCAGCAGCATCAACAGTCACTACAGAATGTGAACAATCATAAAATGTGTTCTTACGTTGGCGCACTTGCGCAGCCAACATCTTGCAGTAGTGGAGATTTGGAGGCATGGTCGCTGTTGGGTAAATGCAAGGCACGCACCAGTAGGTGTGTCCCTCATTCCCCAATCAGCCTGCATGCCGGCACCACACCACCCAGGCAAGCACATCTAGAGGAAAGGTCCATTGCAATGCGAGCAAAGCTCATCACATGCAGTGGACCTTCCTATGTGCTTCGCCAGCTACAAACTTGGTGGCACAGTAGCCACTAAACTGCCAACTTTGGGGGTGCCAATCCCCCAGTCAGCTTACCCTGCCCCCCATGTATGTGCTGACGGGGAAGCCCACTCCCCATCGGCATAATGTGTTCCCCCCTCCTTTTTTGCTTGCTGAGGGGATGCCCATTCCCCTTCGGCTCATGCACTGTCCCACTTTCATTATTTGCCGATGGGGGGTGTCCAATCCCTGTTGGCATCTATCCCCCCTTCTCACTTTAATGTGCCGAAGGGGGAGCCCACTCCCGTCGACATGATGTCCCTTCTTCTGTGCTGAGGGGTGCCCAGTCCCCTTAGCTAGTGTCCCCACTCTATGTCCGACGGGGTGCCTAATCCCCATCGGCTGCTGCATCCCCAAAAAAGACACCTGTAAAAAGAAAACCAGCCACAATTTTTTTTGTGATATCTGTAAACAGAAAACAGTCCCTCATAGTCTTCCTACCTTCAAGACACCCTGCCTCCCAACCCCCCATCCCATACTTATCATTCGAGCTCGCCTTGGCGATCTTCGTGGACCAGGAACACGCTCTGCGCTGTTCAAAGCTGACTGTGAACTGAGGAAATGCAGGTAAACTGTATAATGGAACAAATAGGGGTTTTTCAACTTTGATGCATATCTCTGGCATTTTTTGGAATTTCTGTACAAAATTTTCAACATGGGGTTTTTAGGACCCCTCCTCATGAATTCTGGCACTGTTATGGCATTAATCAGTCCCAAAAGGTGATTTCGCAGTCACTGCACAGAATCACCTTTCGGGACTGATTAACGCAAGGACAGTAGCAGTGTTCATGAGGTGGGCTCTCAAAAAGCCTATATTGCAAATTTGGTGGAAAAATCAAAAAAATTGCTGTTTTACAAGCGTGCATTGCACAGTTGCTACACATGCTCATAACATTGTGAATTCACAATATTTTCATGCCAGGTTTTCAACATTGTCATTTTTCTACATCTCCTTATGAACAGTACAGCTGTCATTTTTCACATCCTGGCCAAAATGCATTTCTGCACTTTTGGCACACAATAGCGTGATCACTGTGGGAAATCAGTGTTTGGGGCAGATTATGAAAATGACAGTGACACTGTTCATGAGCAGAGGTCCTAAAATGCCTATGTTGAAAATTTGGTGACTATAATCCATAAATGACTGTACATAAGCGTATAAGCAGTAGTTTGCACGACGCCATAATGTGCATTTGTAATATTTTCACTCTAGATTTTCACACCTCTTGATGAACAGTACAGCTGTCATTTTACATATCCTGCCCAAAATGTGTTTTCGGACGTCCAGCGCAGAATAGCGCAGTGGCTATGCGAAATCACTTTTTGGGACAGTTTGAGGAAATGACAGTGACACTGTACGAGAACAGAGGTGCTAAAATTCCTATGTTGAAAATTTGGTGCTGAAAGTCCATAAAATGATTGTGTTACAAGCGTATGTTGCACGTTTCCCACACACCCTTGTAACTTCGCAAATTTGCAATATTTACATGCCACATTTTCAACACTACCATTTTTTTATGTTGATTGCGAGCATGCGCAAGAAACATGTTGCTGCAGGTTTCTCCAGAAGCAGGTTGTGGAGGCGTGGCACTGTTGTGCCCATTGCCCCCGCAGTCTGCAAAGGCTTGTCCCCCATCCCCCAATGCCATGGCATGCTGCTGCTGACACTAGTTCAGCCAGCGTGCCACAACTTTCTAAAAAAATCAGCCTCTACAATCAGGAGCCACCTCGTCTTTGCAGCGGCAGCCATCCGCTGCAATGAGGAAGTGACCTGTCATTGCAGGGCGGGATGTAGGATCTCTGATATTGCTTGTGAACATGGTGGTGGCTTGCCACCGTATTCACAAACAAAATATCTATCCCCCATGTTTATTTGCCGACAGGGGAGCCTACTCCCCGTGGGCATAATGTGACACCCCCCATTTAATTGTGTGCCGACAGGGTGCCCAATCCCCGTCGGCAGAAAGGAATGCCCCCCCTTTTGTTGTTTGCCGGGGGGGTGCCCAATCCCTGTCAGCTACAGCTGTCCCCCCAGACTCCAGTGACATGCTGGGAGCCCAGCCCAGCATGCCACATGCCCCTGTGATGTTGACAGCAGTCCCGCGATGTTTTCTTGTGTTTCCTGTACCTGAAAGAAAGGAAACAGTCCCTCGTAGTCTCGCCACCCCCCTCCCACAACCCGCACCCACCCACTGTGCACCCAGCCTTCCCACACCCCCATCCCATACTCACCTCCGGAGATCTAAGCAACGATCTTCGCTGGACAGGGAACACATCTGCACTCTTCAAAGCCGACTGCGAACTGAGGAAATGGCGGTAAGCTGTATAATGTAATAAATAGGGTTTTTTCAACTTTAGTGCATATCTCAGGCATTTTTGGGAATTTTTTCAACAAATTTTCAACATGGGGTTTTTGGGACCCCTCCTCATGAATTCTTGAACTGTCATGGCATTAATCGGCCCCAAAAGGTGATTTCGCGGTCACTGCACAGAATCACCCTTCAGGGCCGATTAACAAAACGACAGTGTCAGTGTTCATGAGGTGGGCTCTCAAAAAGCCTATGTTGCAAATCTGGTGGGAAAAATCCAAAACCGACTGTGTTACGAATGTGCATTGTGCAGCAGGCACGCATGCTCGTAACTTCATGAATTTATAATATTTTCACTCCAGATTTTCAACATTGCCATTTTCCCAGACCTACTTATGAACAGTACAGCTGTCATTTTTCCCATCCTGGCCGAAATGTGTTTTCGCACTTCCGTGCAGAATAGAGCGGTCGCTGTGGGAAATCACTGTTCGGGACAGATTAAGAAAATGACAATGATACTGTTCATGAGCAGAGGTCCTAAAATGCCTATGTTGAAAATTTGGTGATGATAGCCCATCAATTGACAGTGTTACAAGTGTGTGTTGCGCACTTTCCACGCACCCTTGTAACATCGCAGATTTGTAATATTGTCACACCAGATTTTCAACAGTGGCATTTTTTCACACCTCTTCATAAGCAGTACAGCTGTCATTTTTCACAGTTCCGGCACAGAATAACCTGGTCACTGTGGGAAACCAGTGTTTGGGACAGATTAGGAAAATGACAGTGGCACCGTTCATGAGCAGAGGTCTTAAAATCCCTATGTTGAAAATTTGGTGACAAAACTCTATAACATGACTGTGTTACAAGCATGCATTGAACTGTTTCCATGCACCCTTGTAACTTCGCAAATTTGTAATATTGTCACGCCACATTTATGACAGTGGCATTTTTTCACACCTCCTTATGAACACTACAGCTCTCATTTTTCACATCCTGGCTAAAATATGTTTTTGCACTCCTGCCGGAGAATAGCACGGTCACTCTGGGAAATCAGTGTTTGGGACAGATTAAGATCGATGAGTGAGAGGGGCGAGTGACTTAGCTCTACTGAGCTTTGTCAGAACTGCTGCGGATTTGTTTGTGGGCAGACAAAGGCCCCAAAACAAGAGCCCAGTACAAAAGGGCAGCCTGCAGCGGTGGGAGAAATGGTATGAGCGAGTGAGACAGGGGGACTTAGTGAGCTCAATGGAGCTCTATCAGGAATGCTGTGGATTTCTTTGTGGGTAGAAAAAGGTGCCAATGCAGGCAGGAGCACCGTACAAAAGGGCAGCTTGCAGCACCAGGACAAACAGAATGAGCGCATGAGAGAGAGATAGAGACTGAGTGACCTCAACGTAGCTCTTTCGGGACAGCTGTGTATTTCTTTGTGGACAGACAAAAGTGCCAACGCAGCCAGGAGCCCCATACAAAAGCGCAGTCTGCGGCGCCAAGAGAAACAGAACGAGCAAGTGACAGAGCGGCAGTGAGCGATCTCAACGGAGCTCTGCTGTGACTGCTGCAGATTTCTTTGTGGGCAGAAAATGCGGCAACGCAGGCAGGATCCCAGTACAAAAGGCCAGCTTGCAGCGCCGGCAGAAACGGAATGCGTGACTGACAGAAGTGGGAGTGAGCGAGCTCAATGGAGCTGTGTTGGAACTCCTCCAGATTTCTTTCTGGCCATAAAAAGCCACCAATGCAGGCAGGAGCCAAGTACAAAAGGGCAGCCTGCAGCACCAGGAGACACAGAACAAGTGAATGAGAGAGGGGGAGTCAGTGAGCTCAACGGAACTCTGTTGGGACTGCTGCAGATTTGTTTGTGGGCAGAAAAAGGCAGTAACGCACGCAGCAGCACAGTACAAAAGGGCACCCTGCTGTGGCAGGAAAACCAGAATGAGCGAGTGAGCGAGTTCAGCGGAGCTGTATTATAACTGCTGCAAGTTTATTTGTGGGCATAAGAAGGCAGCAATGCAGGCAGGAGCCCAGTAGAAAAGGGCAGCCTGCAGCGCCAGCAGAACAGAATGAGCGAGTGAGAGAAGGGGAGTGAGTGAGCTCAACGGAGCTTTGTCGGGACTGCCATAACATGACTGTGTTATCAGTGTGCATTGAACCGTTTCCACGCACCCTTGTAACTTCGTAAATTTGAAATACTGTCACACCACATTTTCAACAGTAGCATTTTTCCACAACTCCTTATGAACACTACAGCTGTCATTTTTCACATCCTGGCTACAGTATGTTTTTGCACTCATGCCAGACAACAGCACGGTCACTCTGGGAAATCAGTGTTTGAGACAGATTAAGATCGACCGAGTGAGAGGGTGAAGTGACCGAGCTCAACTGAGCTCTGTCAGGACTGCTGCAGATTTGTTTGTGGGCAGACAAAGGCCCCAAAACAAGAGCCCAGTACAAAAGGGCAGCCTGCAGCACTGGGAGAAACAGAACGAGAGAGCGAGTGAGAGAGGGGGAGTGAGCGAACTCACGGAAGCGCTGTCAGGACTGCTGCAGATTTCTTTGCTGGCAGAAAAAGGCATCAATACAGGCAGGGGCCCAGTACAACAGGCTAGCCTGCAGTGGTGGGAGAAACAGTATGAGCGAGTGAGACAAGGGGACTTGGTCAGCTCAATGGAGCTCTATCGGGACTGCTGGGATTTCTTTGTGGGCAGAAAAAAGGCGCCAATGCAGGCAGGAGCCCCGTAAAAAAGGGCAGCTTGCAGCACCAGGTCAAACAGAATGAGCGATGAGAGAGGGAGACTGCGCAACCTCAATGGAGCTCTGTCAGGACAACTGCAGATTTCTTTGTGGACAGACAAAGGTGCCAATGCAGCCAGGAGCCCCATACAAAAGTGCCATCTGTGGCGCCAAGAGAAACAGAACGAGTGAGAGACAGAATGGTAGTGAGCAAGCTCAACGGAGTTCTAGTGTGACTGCTGCAGATTTCTTTGTGGGCAGAAAATACGGCAACGCAGGCAGGAGCCCAGTACAAATGGCCAGCTTGCAGTGCTGGCAGAAACGGAATGCGAGAGTGACAGAGGAGGAGTGAGCAAGCTCAGTGGAGCTGTTTCAGGACTGGTTCAGATTTCTTTCTGGCCAGAAAAAGCCACCAATGCAAGCAGGAGTCCCATACAAAAGGGCAGCCTGCAGCACCAGGAGACACAGAACGAGCGAGTGAGGAAGGGGTGAGCTCAACTGGGCTTTGTTGGGACTGCTGCAGATTTGTTTGTGGCAGAAAAAGGCAGCAATGCATGCAGGGGCAGAAAAACCAGAATGAGCAACTGAGTAAGCTCAACAGAGCTGTATTGTAACTCCTGCAAATTTCTTTGTGAGCATAAGAAGGCAGCAATGCAGGCAGGAGCCCAGTAGAAAAGGGCAGCCTGCAGCGCTGGCAGAACAGAATGAGCAAGTGAGAGAAGAGGAGTGAGCAAGCTCAACCAAGCTTTGTTGGGACTGCTGCACATTTCTTTGTGGGCAGAAAAAGGTGCCAACAGAGGCAGGAGCCCAGTACAAAAGGGCAGCCTGCAGCCTGCAGCGCCAGGAGACAGGCGGAGTGAACGACCTCAACAGAGCTCTGTCGGGACAGCTGTGGATATCTTTGTGGGTAGAAAAAGCCACCAACACAGGCAGGAGCCCAGTACAAAAGGGCAGCCTGCAGCGCCAGAAGAAACAGAATGAGCGAGTCAGAGAGGGGGAGTGAGCCACCTCAATGGAGCTCTGTCAGGACAGCTGCGTATTTCTTCCTCAGCAGAACAAGGTGCCAACGCAGGCAGCAGCCCACTACAAAAGAGCGCAGCCTGCAGCACCGGGGCAAACAGACTGAGCCAGTGACAGAGGGCCACTGAGCGAGCTCAACAGACCAACGCAATCAACATTTGGTATTGACAAACGCTTGTTACACCTCCTTATGAACAGTACAGCTGTCATTTTTCACATCCTGCCCAAAATGTGTTTCCGCACTGCACTACCAAAGCCAATGCCAGCGCAACAACATTCGGCTTTGAAAAATGCTTATTTAAGCTAGGGACACTTTGAGGCCTATGGGGGTTGACAGTGGCCCTTTCAGGAGGGCAGATTTTAAAAAGATGGGTGAATGCCTCAGGGATGACCTAGTAGGGGTGGGTGGCCTGGGAGGGGTGGAGGAACAGTGGGCGAAGATAAAAGAGAGCATATAAAAGCAGCAAACCTCTGTGTCATTAGCAAAAGGAGGCAGTATAGCACAGTGGTTTAAGGCTCTAAGCTGCAAATCTAGAGCCATCCAGCAGACCAGACCTGGGTTTGAATCCCACAGCTTCCACTTACATACTGTGTGACTCTGAGTAAGTCACTTAACTTCCCTGTGCTCCCAGAATGCACCTGTAAAAAAACTTTCTGCTTAGTGTGCTACTCCTGGTTAAACAACGAAATAAAAAAAGAAAAGAGACTGCTATGGTTTTCAAAAGAGGTGGCTGAAAAGGTAAAAGCTAAAGGGGTAGCATTCAGAAAGTATAAGGAGATGCAGAAGAAAAAGGATAGGGAGATGTATTGAGGGGAAACAGGGAAGCAGGGAAAGCAGTAAAAAGTGCAAAGGCATGAACTGAAGAGAATAGTCCAGGAGGTAATGAAAGGGGACTAGACATTTTTTAGATGTATAAGTGAAAAAAGGAAGACCAGGGATAGGATTTTAAGGTTAAAAAGGGAAGGGGGAGGACTGTGCAGGGGGGGACCAGGAAAAAGCAAGCATCCTGAGCAAATACTTTTGCTCAGTGTTCACAGAGGAAGGAGAAGGGGAGCGGCCACAAAAAGTAACAAATGCTTTGAAGGGAGGTGGTGGACAGAGTCCTAAAGGGACTTGCTAATCCGAAGGTGAAGAAAGTGATGGGGCCAGATGGGGTGCATCCAAGGGTATTGAGGGAGCTCAGGGAAATACTGTCTGCACCTCTGACAGTTCTATTTAACAGCTCACTGGAAACAGGAGTGGTTCCTGATAGATTTCTTTGACTGGGTGACCAAGAAACTAGATCAGGGTGGAGCGGTGGATGTGGCCTACCTAGGTTTCAGTAACGCATTTGACACCATTCCACATAGTAGCCTAGTAAGCAAGGTGGGGAGCTTGGGAGAGTTGTAAAACTGGATGAGAAATTGTTTATGGGATAGGCGACAGATGGTGGTCGCAAACGGAGTTCACGCCATGGAAGGGAGGGTGACCAACGGGGTGCCTCAGTTATCAGTGCTCGGACCACTCCTCTGTAATGTCTTTATAAGTGACATTGCAGAGGAGCTGGGAGGGATGCTCTGCCTCTTTGTGGATGACACCAAAATCTGCAATAACGTGGACACTCCAGGGGGTGGAAAGAATGAGCAGAGACCTGAGAAAACTAGAGGAATGATCAAGGGAATAACAATGGGGCTTCAATGTGAAAAGATGCAAAATTATGTACTTAGGGCACAGAAACCCAACAGCAAAGTACAAAAGGGGTAGAGTGGTACTGATGACCACCAAACAGGAAAGAGACCTGGGGTTAATCAAATAAGATGACTTAATGGTGGCCAGGCAGTGCAACAAAGAAGTAGGAAGGGCAAGTGGAATGGTGGGGTACATAGGGAGGAGTATCACCAGCAGAAAGTGGGATGTGGTGTTGCTCTGTATAGATCACTGGTAAGACCCCACCTAAAGTATTATCTCCAGTTCTGGAAATCACATCTCCAGAAGGATATAGACAGAGTGGTGGTGGTCCAGAGGAGGGCAATTAAAATTATGCAGGGTCTGCATCAAAAGTCCTATGAGGAGAGACTAAAGGACCATAATATGCATACCCTGGAACAGAGGAGGGAGAGGGGAGATATGATAGAGACCTTCACATACCTCACAGGGGTAAATAAAGGTACAGGAGGGCAGTATTTTTCAGAAGAAAAGGTGCTCAAGAACAAGGGAACATGCTATGAAGCTGGAGGGAGGGAGGTAGATTCAGCAGAGATGTGAGAAGTACTTCGCAGAAAGAGTGGTGGTAGCATTTAATAACTAGAGAGCGGAGTGTAATCTAATAAAGATGTTATAACTAAAAGAAGCATACAACAACATATTGGATCAGAAAGCTCATGGGCTAGAGCAAAAGCCAACTACTGTTTTTTCCAGACAAACCCGACAGATTACTTGCTTACCAATTGCAATGTGAGCAAAATAGGAATGCTACTAATAACATTATGGCAGAAATGGGGAATATTATAAACTCACATCAGCAGATGAATAATGAATTTCAAGAATTCTATAACAAATTATATTCACTAGATAAGCAAACAGACCAGCAAGCGATCAATACTTTTCTGAACAACTTAACAGGGAACAAATTTAGTGAAGAGGAAAAAGCGTCTTAAACAATCCCTTAGATTTATAAGAAATTACATTTACAATAGCACACTTAATAAGCATTTGTCAATGCTGAATGTTTGCTTGGTGGCATTGGCATTGGAAGTGTTGGAGTTACAGAGCTGCATTATAGGAATGGCAGTGAAGTATTGAACCGAAGCCAACCCCCCCCAACTACCCTGCAGATACTGACAGGCATTGGGGTGTGTCTTTGAGTCGTCAGGCATAATGATCATGCCATTTCACCACACCCTACCCTTCAGACACCGACAAGTGTCACGGTGTGCCTTGGGGTCTTTGGCCCTTATGTTCATTGCATTCCATCAGGAAATATGGTGAGATGGGTGCTGTATAGGAGAATGGGGTGAACTTTGGGGCTGAAAAGTCCAAGGTACACCTCGATACCTCTCACTGGCTGCAGGGTGTGGGTGGGGGTGGAATGGTATGACCATTTCAGGTGACAATCCCAAGTCACACCCCTGATGCCTGTCAGTCTGTACAGGGTGGGGCGTTATGGTCGGAAACCCTAATGCCTCTGGCTTTCATTGGTATTTTCACTCCAAATTTTCAACATGGGTTTTTTGTGACCCCCACTTCATGAACAGTGGCAATATCAATTTGTTAGCTGAAAGCTGATTTTGCACAGCGACTACGCCATTTGGCACCATAGGTGCAAAAACACATTTCGAACAGGATGTGAAAAATGACAGCTGTACTGTTTATGGGGGGATGTAAAAAATGGTAATGTTGAAAATCTTCAGTGAAAATATTAAAAAAACTGGTGAAGTTAAGAGCGTGAGTAGAAACTGTGCAATGCACACCCATAATGTAATTAGTTTGGGGATTTTTTTACAGCAGATTGTCAACACAGGACATTTTGGGACCTCCGCTCATGAACAGTGTCACTGTGATTTTCTGAATCTGTCCTGAACAGTGATTTCCCACAGTGACCATGCATTTCTGCACTGGAAGTGCGAAAACACATTTAGGCCATGGTGTGAAAAATGACAGCTGTACTGTTCATAAGGAAGTGTGGAAAAATGCCAGTGGTGAAAATCTGGACTGAAAATATTACAAATTCATGAACTTACAAGGGTGCTTGGAAACTGTGCAATGCTCACTCATAACACAGTCATTTTATGGACTTCTGTCACCATATTTTTAACATAGCCATTTCAAGACCTCTGCTCATGAACAGTGTCACTGTGATTTTCTTAATCTGTCCGAACATTGATTTCGCACACCAACTGTGCCATTGTGCGCTACATGCAGAAACACATTTGGATGAGATTGAAAATGACAGCTATACTGCTCATAAGGAGGTGTGGTAAAATGGCAATGCTGAGAATGGGAGGAAATATTAAAATTTGTGAACTTATGAGTGTGCAGGAACTGCATAGCAGTAACTTGTAAAGTAGTCATTTGGGAATTTTTTCACCAAATTTGCAACATAGGGTTTTTGGGGGCCTTCCTCATGAACTGTGACACTGTCGTTTCATAAATCAGTCCCAAAAGGCAGTTCTGTGCAGTGACCCGCAAAATCACCTTTCGGGGCCGATTAATGCCATGACAGTGCCAGAATTCATGAGGAGGGTCCCAAAAACCCCATGTTGAAAATTTGTGCCAAAATTCCAAAAAATGCCTGAGATATGCATCAAAGGGAAAAAAAACCTATTTATTCCATTATATAGCTTATCGGCATTTCCTCAATTTGCTGTCGGCTTTGAAGAGTGCAGACATGTTCCCAGTCCACCTAAGATCGTCATGCCAGACTCCAGAGGTGGGTGTGTGGGAGACAGGGTGCAGAGGGTGGGCGTGGGGGTAGTGGGGGCCAAAACAAGCAACAAGGGACCGTTTTTTTTTTATGTCTATTTTTCTTTCAGGAAGATGACTTGGGACTTTGCCATGCTGGGGTGGGCTCCCAGCATGGCAGCTGAAACTTTTGTTTTTGGGGGAGCAGTGGAGCTGATGGGGGATTGGGCACCCTCATCAGCCATACAGAGTTTGCCACACTAGGGTGGGCACCCAGCATGGCACCTGAAAGTGTGTTTTGGGGGGGACAGCAGACGGACATTTGCCATGCTGGGGTGGGCTCCCAGTGTGGCACCTGGAAGTGTGTTTGGGGGGGCAGCAGACGGATGTTTGCCACACTGGGGTGGGCTCCCAGCATGACACCTGGAAGTGTGTTGGGATGGCGGCGCTGAGCCGACGGTGGATTCGTCACCCTCGTCAGCCGTAGTTAACTTCAAACTGAATTTATGTTCCGGGAAGAGAAAGCAGAGACGTATACAAGCAGGATTGCCAGCAATATGCTAATCAACACTATCTTATCGCTGCTCACTGAAGCGGTCTCTCCCTTTCAACTGTACGCCATTGCATTTTCAACTGCTGTCATAGACAGCTGCAGCATTCATTGGTGAACTGTGGCCGCGCCTGCAAACACACTGACTGAACTGGAAGACAGGGTGCCACACCTACAAAAACTCGAATGATGGCACTATGTTTCTTGCACATGCGTGCAAGCAAACATAAAAATGGTAAATCCCCCGGACTGGATGGTTACATGGCCAAATGTTTTAAAACTTTTAGTGACATCTTAGTCCCTTTACTTCTGAAACTGTATGAAGAAACTGAAACCTGTGAACAACTGACATATTCAATGACAGAAGCCACAACCATATTACTACTGAAAAAAGATAAGAATCCGTTAATATGTGGATCTTATAGACGTATTTCATTACTGAATATTGAGTATAAAATAATTACAAAAATTTTAGCAAACAGATTGGCAACCAAATACATACGGTGATATATCCAGATCAGACAGGGTTTATTCTGAGTCAACAGATTTCATCTAATATTAGGAACACCCTAGATATTATACATTTTACCAAACAAGCTGTTACTGTTCTATCATTAGATGTCAAAAAAACATTTAATAGAGTTTATTGGCCTTTTCTGAAAGCTTGTTCAAGGAGAATGAACTTAGGTGTTAGATTTATGACATGGATAAAGCTAATGTATAGAAAACCTATAGCAAGAATAAAAAAATAAAAAGTTGTTGGAGCCAATTTCTTTGCAATGTGGGGTCCGCCAAGGCTGCCCCTTGTCACCACTTCTGTTTGCTATTTACATTGAACAACTAGCAATAAGAATATGATCAAACAATTTAATAACAGGGCCACAGATTAAGGACATCCAGTGTAAAATCTCATTATATGCGGATGATGTCTTATTATTTATAAAAGATTTCAAAACTGCAGGTGTACCACTCTGTCATATATTACAAAAGTTCGGACATGTGTAAGGATATAAAGTACATTGGTTTAAATATGAGTGTCTTCTACAAAATGAGTCAATACTGAATTTGACATCTAACCAGATGCTAAAAAATGTTGTTGTTAAAGAAAAGTTAAAATACCTGGGTGTCAGCATTTCATTGGACATAAATAAGGCATATGAAAATAATTACACACTATTAATACACAATATACAAAAAGATCTTGACAAGTGGATTAATTTGCCTTTAACAATGCTGGACAGAATCAATATATTAAAAATGAACATTCTCCCCAGATTTCTTTCTTTTTTCAAACCTTCTCTGTTGTCCTGGACAAAAAATTATTTTTGAAATTAGACAAAATGTTTAGAAAATTTATCTGGCAAGGAAGATGATCCAGAGCTAAATTATAGAAGCTAAATCCTCATTAGAGCAGGGTGGCCTAGGTTTACCAAATGTACAAGTGTATTACTGCTCAGCACAAAATTAACCTTTTCTGGAATATCTTTGCTTCCTCACCGCAGAGGTAAAAACCATGGCTAGGGCCCAGAAGGACCTTACCAGGCGCATAGGAGACAATGAGGCCAGAATCATCTTGGTAGAGAAGAAAATTAAGTGCTTGGATCCAGAAAATATGTCTACTAGACAGAAAGTGGCTAAACTTGAGGTGGAAGTGGACGGTCTAAAAGGGAGAAGCAGAAGAAACAATGCCATCATCACAGGCCTTCCTGAGAAAGAGGAAAGGTCAGATCTGGCACGCTTTACTCAAAAACTTATAACTAAACTTGCAGGCCCATCTTCAATTGGACCTAAGTACGCCATAGAGTGCTCTCACTGGGCTTTGCGACCATCACCCCCTCAGAACACACCACCTCGGCCGCTAATCTTCCGTTTCCTCAATTACCAAGAGAAACAGCATTTTTTGGCCAAAATCAGAGCGATACAGGAGGTGACTTGAGAAGGAGTTAAAATACGGGTAGCGCAGGACCTACCAGTAACAGTATGCTAGAGGAGAGCCTCCTTCCATTCCATAGTGACAAAACTACTAGCAGCAGGCATTAAATTCAAGATGGTCTACCTTGCAAGGTTCCAGGTACTGATTTAAGGCAACTGGCTTATGTACGAGGACCAGAAGACTGCAGAGTCTGCCCTGACGGAGACCCTTCCAGAGCTATTTAATAACCACTGAGGGGAGAGGTGACTTTCTGTCTGGTACTCAGCTTTTCAGGCAGTGACAAGTGTCTGATTACGAGCCAGTGGATCCCAAGTATGAACCACCATGGATCTAACCTGTGAGTGTGCTCCCCCTTATTCTCCAGCTTTGGGCTTGTGTTATGTAACTTGTTGATCTGCCATGTTATTCTTACCATGCTGTTTTACAACAAGGTGAAAAGACTGTAAGTAACTTGATTTCCTGGAGCTGTGAGTGACTTTTCTCTTCACTTTGAAGGGGGTTTAACTTTGGGGGTGGTATACCTGTTTAGCCCTATTCATCCATTCATTATCACGGCTGTATTACAATATTATTCACATGTCCTATAGTCCACCCTGCGAATATGGTCTTGAACTTTGATGTGAATCACTGATTTTAGTGACACACCACACCGTTGCTGTACTGTTTCTGTTTAGCTGGTGGTTATCTGAACTCTCATCTGTGGAGAAACTTTATTTTTTGCTTTACTAAATGCACCACACTGGGGGAGAAGCTATCTTCCTCATTAAAATGCGGGAGTTATCTCTGTTTGTACAGCCTCCTTGGACGTTTGCTGGAAGAGGATTTTTCAAATACTGTCTTCTGAGGCCACCAAATATCTGGTGTAACTTTATGTTATTTGGACTTCTCTAGTTATACCATGTTGTTTGATGTTATTGCTTTTCATGGGACATTACAATTGAACTTTCCCTCTAATCAGTTAAGCAGCTGTTAAACACATCCATGTTGGGTATTGCTAACATTATGGAGGGCCAACCTAAGTCTGATTCCCTCTGGAGTAATTCCCTATCATATTTTTGCATATTGTGTTGACGGTTTATGGGGCTGTTCCCTAGGAAGAAACACAGCATATTCTAATTTCTGGAGGTGGGGTTTCGAGAGGGTACTGTGCATAGGTGCACATCATGTACCATGATCATTTTTTGTGGGAGTGAGGGGGGTCAATGTTAAATACTGTACCGATATTGTATATCATTTTCACAATTTTGTCTGGAATGGGGTTAACCTGGATTTTTGTACTGTTTTGGGGATCACTTTAATCTTATGTTTGGCTGGGGTTATGGAGGGGCTATCTAATGGTGGAGTGGGGGGGTTGGGAATTCTTGGCATCAGAAGTTTGAGTGTCATAGATATTTGGGTTCCAGACATGACCCTTTGGATACCAGATCCTTATCCACTGGCACAGGAAATGGTTAATTGCAGGAAATTATTTTCATGGAACATTAGAGGGGCTTGCAATAAAATAAAACGGTATCACATTTTGAAGCACATTCAGTATTTCAAAGGGGACATACCATTCCTACAGGAGACACATTTATTGGAGTCTGAAGCTAACTTATTCAGGAGGCAATATATTGGGCAAGTCTTCACTGCAGGGAACAGTACACAAAGCAGAGGTGTCGCCATTTTACTATTCAGACATGTCTCCTTTGCTTCTGAACAGTGCATCCTGGATCCAAATGGCCGATGTCTGTTCTTGAAGGGGTTATAAGCTAGGACAGAGGTTGTTCTAGGATGTATTTATGGCTCTAATGCAGAGACTTCAGCATATTTTATGGAACTCTTGGCTGCTCTTACACCCTTCACCACGCTGCCTATTATACTAGGAGGGGATTGGAATTTGCCATTCTCCCCCAAGTTAGTAAGTAAATCTTTATTTATATAGCTCCTGTCCAAAACCAAGGTGCTTTACAAATAGCCTACAATAAAAACATATTTAAATAATGGTAAAAATTGAAGATCCATAAGTTAATTAAACTTATCTGAAAAGGCCATATCAAACAAGTATGTCTTAAAATCGGATTTTAGACAAATCCGGTAAGAAGAAGAGTGGTCTCTCATCAGCACAGAAGTCTTACTTGACCTAGTAGATCAACTTGGCCTCTGTGATTCTTGGAGGATTATTAATCTGATCTCTAGGGAATATGCATTACGATCCACGGTGCATGAGTCTTCCTCAAGAATTGATTATTTCTTGCTCAACCACACACTTCTATCTGGGGCAAGAGAGAGTAAAATAGAATCATGAGTAATCTCCAATTATTCCGCAATCTGGTGCCAACTGTACTTTTCTCCCAATATACCTAAAGAAACAATCTGGAAACTTAATAATCAATTGTTAAAAGATGCCAAGGTAGTAGAACACATTACACAAGTAACAGACCAATTCACTGAGATCAATCTACAGTCTACAGACAGAGTGGGTATGGAACAGGGAGCTTTAAAATGTGTACTCAGAGGGGAATTTATAATCATAGTGTCTACCAGGAAGTATGTGAAAGAACAAAAGGCTTTAGAACTTCTGTTTCAGATACGTAGCCAGGAAACTCAGCTGTCACCGTACACCACAGAAGTGGACAGATGTAAATTGATGGGTTCACAGAATCAATAATGCGATTTACTTAGGGAGAAAGCTGAATTTGCTATTCTGAAAATCAGAGCGATGTATTTACACCAGGGAGAACAGGCTGGCAGACTGCTCACCCTTAGGCTTAAACATCAAGAATCATCCAGAATTATTAAAGCTATTCAATCATTATATAAGAAGTCCATAAAGTTGCACCCTCCAAGAAATTACTAAAGAATTTGCATCATATTATCAAAATCTTTATAGTCGAATGCCATGTCCCCCTGTAAGGTCCACAGTAGATGAATATCTTGACTCTATACCATTACCTACCTTAACAGAGAAGCAAAAGACAGGGCTAATTACTCCCTTTGACGAGCTTGAAATTCAGTCCCTCATCAGATCTCTGACTCTGAACAAGGCCAGACAGGTTTTCCCCCAATTTTTTCAAGACTTTCATAGCACAACTAAACCCCTGGCTACATAAGTTGTATAACAGGATGTAAAAGTTAGACACCATTGATCAACAAGTGTTGGAAGCCTTAATAATAGTTCTTCATAAGCCTGGTAAAGATGCTGAGATGGTAACTAGTTACAGGCCAATTTCTCTGCTGGATTGTGATGTTAAAATCCAAGTTAAACTACTTGCTAATAGAATGGCCAGGGTGCTACCATCTATAATTCAGCAAGAACAAGTAGGATTCATGGCGGGAAGAAACTCCTGAGATCACTTGCACAAACTGGCTCATATTTTCTCTGCATCCAGGGACTCTATCACTTCAGCTAGTTTGCTCTCCCTGGATACAGAGAAAGCCTTTGACTGAGTAGATTGGCAATTGTTATTCCAAACTATGTATATATTTGGCCTCCCCCATTGTTTATTCAGTGGATAACCTCCCTTTACCACAACCCATGTGCACGAATATACTGTAATGGTTTTTATTTCAACCACCTTTCCATTATACTCGGGCACCAGACAGGGTTGCCCACTGTCACCGTTTCTACTTAATATCTACCTGGAACCTTTGTTAACTAAGTTATGACTTAACCATAATATCCAAGGCATAATTATAGGATCCCAGGAATTCAAACTGTTGGCCTATGCGGATGACATTCTATTGCATGTTACCCACCCACAGGACTCACTCCCAGCAGCTTTAGAAACCATTAAAGAATATAGCTCCCTTTCCAATTATAAAATCAACCTGGACAAAACTATAGTTCTTCCCCTTAATAGTAAATTAACAAAACATGATATTGAGCACCTGGGGTTTCAATGGAGCCATCACAGTCTGAAATACTTGAGTATTTCCCTTGCCAGGAGTGAATCCAAATTGGTGCGGCTTAATCTAGAAGCTATATTTCAAGTAGTTCAACAGGATTTAATTAGATGGAAAAGTCTCCCATTATCACTTTGGGGTGCATCAATGTTGTCAAAATGAACATACCACTGAGGCTTTTTTACCCACTTAGCATGTTAAATACTTGACTACCCCTGAAATAGTTTAAAAAGGTGCATTCCTGTATTACAGATTACATTTGGTTGGGTAAACCCCCAAAGAGGGCCTACTTTAAAATGGCAGCAGCTAAAGCCTGTGGCTTCTTAAGGCTACCACACTTTTGCCTATATTACTGGGCAAGTCAAGTAAGTAAGTAAGTGCCTACGGTGGCTTACCAAACCTGGGAATCTGAACTCCCTACCGTATGTGCCAATCTGGCTGAGATTAGAATTGGAGTTGATCCTATTGGCTGGTATTTCCTGACAAGCTCTGCTACATATAATACCAAAGGACCTCCTCCATAGACTAGCTAACTCCACAATAGCAAGTTCATTTAAGATACACTCTCAAGTATGCTCCTTTTTAAAGTACACACATAGAGGAGACATAGCCCAACCACTCTTTGGGAATCATAACTTCAAGATCAGAGGGCAAACTATCCAGGCTCCCTGGGTTCCTCAACTTGTTGGGATTAAGATAAAATACCTTTTCCTAGATGGGGTTTGTAGGTCCTTGAGAGACATATTGAATAAATTTAACATAGACTGTTCTCAAACTTTTAAAGTGTATCAACTGTGATACTTATTACTCCAGAAAAAAAAAGAAGGGTTAGCCTGGAATGACAAGACCAGGACATTTTTTGAGACGCTCTAATTCATCACTAACCTTTCCATGCAATTTTGAAAATCTACACTTAACAATTTGACAGGGTTTTCTCTTGCCTATATGTAAGTACTGGTCTATACAATTCCCTGACTTGGAGGGAAGCTGGGGCAAGATTTGGCAGAGCTGTTATAGATATATTACTCATGATAGACTAAGGCTAACAATTCCAGTTTCTGAATAACATATTTTGGACTCCGTTTAAATTACACAAGCTGTGTAAAATCCCCACCCCCACTTGTGTCAGATGCCAACAGGCTGATGGAACTTTATTACATATATTCTGGCAATGCTTGCAAGTCAAATCTCTTTGGGATACAATAAGGCGTAAAACAGATCTTATGCTTGGTATCGAGGACCTTTCTGTCCCAGATATTTGTTTATTTGGCAATTATGAGGGCATTGCAGTCCATCAACGTAGATATTACGTGGCCTTAATCTCATTATCCCTTAAGAAACTGGTGCTATGCCATTGGTTGGACTCAATCCTATTTACTTACACAGAATGGCTACAGGAATTACTTTTTAACCTAAGGGCTGAACAATTAAAAGCTAGCCTGCATAGTTCCCCAGCCAGGTTCCAAAAGATTTGGGAACAAATGCACACTCTTTACCTGCTCCAAACTGGCACCCGGCTACCTTAAGAGCCCCCCTCCAAATCAACATGGGCCTTTTTCCCCTTTTCTTGCTTATAAACATAACAAATTGTCTTTCCTGTTTTCCTCCTCCTTCTATCACAATTCTGCTCCCAGTCTTTACCTCTTTTGTCTGATGCCAAGAGTACAGAGCGGGGTGGTGGATTGGGAGGGCACTGGTGGGGGGTAGGGTTGGGGGAACATGGGAATTCACAGCTTAATATATTTTCATGTCAATATGCTCACCTGTTTCATGTCATGTATATGATGAAACTAATAAAACTTAATTTAAAAAAAAAAAATGTTGGCCACACCCAGAAAACATTTTCAAAAACAATAAACTAAAACAAATACAATTTAGCATAATCCATAGGTTGTATTATACACCAAGTAAATTATATGAATGTAATCAGAGTATCTCAGACCAATGTCTAAGATGCAAAATGGAAAAAGGGTCCTTAAATCATACCTTTTACATGTCAAATGCTGAAATCATACTGGGAAATGATACATAAAATATTGACAGAAATTTTGCAAATTAATATACCATTTGATTCTGGGATTTTATTGTTATGCCTAACATCCAAGCATCAAAGGAACAAAAAGAAGAAATATTCCCGAAGATCTGGCTACCAGTCACAGTTTTCTTACAAAACAAAAATAAAAAATGAAGTTCTTATTCCAAATAGGAAAATTGGTAATAAACTAGTCTCAGCTTTCCCCCACTTGTACTGTGATGCTAAAGGATATTTTATATGGCACGAGTTGAATGCCTGATAAAAGAAATTCAGTCTGAGTACAAGAAAAACAAGCATTTGTCAATGCCGAATGTTGATTACATTGGTCCATTGAGCTCGCTCAGTGGCCCTCTGTCACTCACTCATTTTGTTTCTCCCAGTGCTGCAGGCTGCTGTTTTGTACTGGGCTCCTGCCTGTGTAGGCACCGTTTTCTGTCCACAAAGAAATCCACAGCTGCCCAGATAGAGCTCCACTGAAGTGGCTCACTCCCCCTCTCTCACTTGCTCATTCTGTTTCTCCTGGTGCTGCAGGCTGCCCTTTTTTACTGGGCTCCTTGCCTCTATTGGTGGCTTTTTCTGCCCACAAATAAATCTGCAGTAGTCCCGACACAGGTCCATTGAGCTTGCTCACTCCCCCTCTGTCACTCGCTCATTCCGTTTTTCCAGCACTGCAGGCTGGCCTTTTGTACTGGGCTCCTGCCTGTGGCCGCTTTTTCTGCCCACAAAGAAATCTGTAGCAGTCACAATAGAGCTCCATTGAGCTCGGCTCACTCCCCCCTCTCACTCACTCATTCTGTGTCTCCTGCTGCTGATGGCTGCCCTTTTGCTAGGCTCCTGCCTCGTTGAGTGGCTTTTTTCTGCCCACAAAAGGAAATCTACAGCAGTCCAGGCTTCAGCTCAGCCCAGAGCTCTCTCCACTCCATTCTGTTTCTGCAGGTGCTGCTGGCTGCCTTTGTACTGGGCTCCTGCCTCTGTTGTCACCTTATTCTGCCCACAAAGAAATCTGCAGCAGTCCTGACAGAGCTCTGTTGAGTTCGCTCACTCCCCCCCTCACTCACTCGTTCTGTTTCTGCCAGCGCTGCAGGCTGCCTTTTGTACTGGGCTCCTGCCTGCATTGCCACCTTATTCTGCACCCAAAGAAATCTGCAGCAGTCACGATAGAGCTCCGATGAGCTCGCTCACTCACCCTCTCTCACTCGCTCATTCTGTTTCTCCCGCTGCTGCAGACTGCCCTTTTGCACTGGACCCCTCCATTCATTGCTGCCTTTTTCTGCCCACAAAGAAATCCACAGCAGTCCCAACAGAGGTCCGTTGAGCTCACTCACTCCCCCTATCTCACTCACTCACTGTGTTTCTCCCAGCGCTGCAGACTTCCCTTTTGTACTGGGCTCCTGCCTGCATTGGCACCTTTTTCTGCCCACAAAGAAACCTGCAGCCGTCCCGACAGAGCTCCGTTGAGGTCGCTCACTCCCTCTATCTCACTTGCTCATTCTGTTTCTCCTGGTGCTGCAGGCTGCCCTTCTGTACTGGGCTCCTGCCTCGGTTGGTACCATTTTCTGCCACAAAGAAATTTGCAGCAGTCCTGACAGAGCTCAGTTGAGCTTGCTCACTCCCCCCTCTCACTCACTCGTTCCATTTCTGCCGGCGCTGCAGGCTGCCCTTTTGTACTGGGCTCCTGCCTGCGTTGCCGCCTTCTTGTGCCCACAAAGAAATCTACAGCAGTTACACTAGAGCTCCGTTGAGCTCACTCACTCCCCCTTTCTCACTCATTCGTTCTGTTTCTCCCGTCGCTGCAGGCTGCCCTTTTGTACTGAGTCCCCGCGTGTATTGCTGCCATTTACTATCCACAAAGAAATCCACAGCAGTCCCAACAGAGCTCTGCTGAGCTCACTCACTCCCCCCCACTCACTCATTCCATTTCTGCCAGCGCTGCAGGCTGGCCTTTTGTACTGGGCTCCTGTCTGTATTGCCACCTTTTTCTGCCCACAAAGAAATCCACAGCAGTCATGATAGAGCTCCGTTGAGGTCACTCACTCTCCTTTTCTCACTTGCTCTTTCTTTTTCTGCCATCGCTCCAGGCAGCCTTTTTGTACTGGGCTCCTGCCTGTGTTGCCGCCTTTTTCTGCCCACAAAGAAATCTGCAGCAGTCACAATAGAGCTCCGTTGAGCTCGCTCATTCCCCTTCTCTCACTCGCTCGTTGTGTTTCTCCCGGCATTGCTGGCTGCCCTTTTGTACTGGGCTCCTGCCTGCATTGGCACCTTTTTCTGCCCACAAAGAAATCAGCAGCTGCCCCAACAGAGCTCCATTGAGGTTGCTCCACTCCCCCTGTCTCACCACGCTCATTCTGTTTCTCCTGGCACTGCAGGCTGCCCTTTTGTACTGGGCTCCTGCCTCTGTTGGCACCTTTTTCTGCCCACAAAGAAATCTGCAGGTGTCCTGACAGAGCTCCGTTGACCTCACTCACCCCCTCACTTGGACGTTCCATTTCTGTTGGCTGCAGGCTGCCCTTTTGTACAGGGCTCCTGCCTGTGTTGCTACCCTTTTCTGCCCAAAAAGAAATCCACAGCAGTCATGATAGAGCTTCACTGAGCTTGCTCACTCCCCCTTTCTCAGTTGCTTATTCTGTTTCTCCTGCTGCTGCAGGCTGCCCTTTTGTACTGGGCCCCTGCATGCATTGCTGCCTTTTTCTGCCCTCAAAGAAATCCACAGTAGTCCCAACAGAGCTCCGTTGAGCTCACTCACTCCCCCTCCATCACTTGCTCATTCTGTGTCTCCCGGTGCTGCAGGCTGCCCTTTTGTACTGGGCTGCTGCCTGCACTGGCACCTTTTCCTAACCACAAAGAAATCTGCAGCAGTCCCGATAGAGCTCAGTTGAGCTCGGTCACTCCCCTTCCCACTCGCTCGATCCTAATCTGTCCCAACACTGATTTCCGTCAGCAGATATTCTGCCGGAGGTGCAAAAACACATTTGTAGCGGGATGTGAAAATGACAGCTGTACTATTCATAAGGAGGCATGGAAAAATGCCAGTGTTGAAAATGTAAATGAAAATATTACTGATTTGCGAGAGTTACAAAGGGTGCATGGAAACTGCACAATGCACACCTCATAACATAGTCATTATATGGAGTTTCATCACAAAATTTTCAACATAGGCATTTTAGGACCTCTGCTCATGAACAGTGTCAGTGTGATTTTCTTTATGTGTCCCAAACACTGATTTCCCACAGCGACCGCGCAATTGTGCGCCGGAAGAGCGAAAACACATTTCGGCCAGGATGTGAAAAATGACAGCTGCACTGTTCATAAGGAGGTGTGGAAAATGGCAATGTTGAAAATCTAGAGTGAAAATATTGCAAAGTTGCAAAGGTACGAGCATGCATGGAAACTGTGCAACGCATGCTCGTAGCACACTCATTTTATTGACTTTCATCACCAAATTTTCAATATAGGCATTTTAGGACCTCTGCTAATGAGCAATGTCACTGTCATTTTCATAATGTGTCCCGAACATGGATTTCCCACAGCGACCGCGCTATTCTGCACCGGAACTGTGAAAACACATTTTGGCCAGGATGTGAAAAATGACAGCTGTACTGTTCATAAGGAGGTGCAGAACAATGGCAATGTTGAACATTTGGAGTGAAAATATTATAAATTCGTGAACTTACTAGTGTGCTTGCAAACTGCGCAACGCATGCTCATAAAACAGTTATTTTTTGGATTTTTTTCCATCAAATTTACAACATAGGCTTTTTGAGAGCCCATCTCATGAACACTGGCAATGTCATTTCATTAATCAGTCCCAAAAGGTGATTCCACGCAGTGTCCGTGAAAATCGCCTTTCAGGGCTGATTAATGCCATGAACAGTGCCAGACTTCATGAGGAGGGTCTCAAAACCCATGTTGAAAATCTGGTGCCAAAATTCAAAAATGCCTGAGATATGCATCAAAGTTGAAAAACCCTATTCATTCCATTATACAGCTTACGGCATTTCCTCAGTTATTGGTCTGGTTTGAAGAGTGCAGACATGTTCCCGGTCCACCGAAGATCATTCCGACACACTGGACTCGGAGGTAAGGGGGTGTAGAGAGGACAGGAGTGCACAGTGGGTGAGCGCACATTGTGTGGGACGGGATACCCATGAAGGACCGTTTTCTTTTTGACAGGGTAAAAAAAAAAAAAAAAAACATTGCGGGACCTTTTTTTAACAGGGCATGTAGCATGCACTGGGGTAGGCTCCCAGCATGCCAACTGACTCTTTTTGGGGGAGGCGGCTGTAGCCGATGGGGGATTAGCACCCCACGTCGGCACAGAACAAAGAGGTTACATTATGCCAGTGGGGATTGGGCACCCCGTTGGCACACAACAAAATGGGGGTGCTACATAATGCCCGATGAGGTAGGCTCCTTTGGCAACATCACTCGGGCACTGAAGCCGACGGGGACTGGGACCCCATCGGCAAACAAACACGGTGGGGGGGGCACATGCTGTCGAGGGGGATTGGGCCCCCAGCAGGGTGAAAGCATATTGTTTAGAACACGCGGCAAGCCGCCAATATGTTCTCAAACAATATCACTGTTACAAGGTTTGGCCCAGCAATGACAGGTCGCTCATCATTGCAGCTGAATGGCTTATGCCGCAATGAGTGGCCCTGATTGCAGCGGCTGAAACCTACAAGGTTGTGGCACGCTGGCTGAACTAGTATCAACAGCAGCAGCATGCCACAGCATTGGGGAAAGCGGGCCAAGCCTTTAAAGCCATGGGGCATTGGCCACAACAGTACCATGCCTCCACACCTGCTTCTGGCAACCTACGCACATGATTTTTGCTCATGCACACAATCAACATAAAACAGAGTAGTGGATTCCTAGAACAGCCATCCAGTGAAGGTAAGTGGTAGGGTTCAAGAATGCATGGGATAAACACAAAGGAATTATAGTGGAAAGGAAGGGAGGATGGAGGAAGTGCTGTAGATTGGGCACAGTCTGAGGTAATAGTGTAGGTAGGGAGAAATGGTCCAATTGGATGGGCCATGTGGTCCTTATCTGCTGTCAGATTCTACATTTCTGTGTTTCTTTTTTTTTTTGTATTTGTTTTTTCTCCTGGGAGCCCTGGCAGGTGGCTGTGGTCCTTCTCATGGAGGAATTCACTCTCTGGTCACTCGTGCCTCCACCCCGACAACCCCTGGAAATTTCCTCATGGATTACCCCACACAGCGGGGCCAGGAAGAAGAGCACTGGCCTCCCCCCCCAGAGACCAAATCAAGACACCAGGGGCAGCCCTCAGAGATGTGGGCTATCACAAACCTGCCAGTCTCCATTTTCTCCCATCCTCCCTCCCTTACCGAGGTGAGGCGTTGATATGTGCTGCCCTGACCTGTACTGTACTCCAGCCACCACCAGAAGGCAGTCAATGAGCAGGACAACTAGTCTCCCTCCCCCCCAAGAGAGGAGAGCAGTCCTCCAGATGCTTGATCCTCTCTCCCTCCCACTTACCACCAGTGGCCTGGGCTCGTTCCTGAACCCGGGTTGCTGGTGTGGCGCAAGGTGTAGTGATCAGTCCCTCAACCGGGCCAGCTCATGTTTCTATGGTAGGGCTCTCTTCCAGCATGCTTGTTATTACTAATCACAGGAATATGAACGGCTGCAAAAAAAATACCTCCAGACATGGCTGGTTGTACCACACCATAAAGCATCTCCCCTCCAAAAACTGCTTGAGTAGTTGGATGTACAAATTAGGTGATTAGCATGATCTACATAGAATCGCTATATGCTGCTTACCTATTTCTTTAAGGTTTGAAAACTAGGTCCTTTTCAGACATTTCCCAGTTTTAAATTTGAGCTGATCCCAACCTACATTAGAAAAGTATTCTCATTCCTATTACAAAAGAGAGAAAAAGAAAAAGAGAGAGAGAGAGAGTTGATAAATGTTGTGAGGAGCTCAGTCTGAGGCCTGATGAGCTCTTGTTCTATAGGGGATGAATGTTTGATTTAGATAGGGCAATATTTCAAAACTAACCTTTTCTTGACACTCTGCTACCTAAGGGTTGGGCTCTGAATGCTGAAGCACATCACTGAGTGTACATATTTTAAGTGGTGTACTAAAATCAAGTACTAATGGATTCTGCATGAGGATGCTTATGTCTGTTCCTTCTGCTGGCAGACTTACCAAGTGTTCTTGTTGGTATTCAAAAAGGGGAGGGACCCTGAACTCCAAAGGCAGAAGCTCTGATCATGTAACTAGATTTCAGTCACTGTCAGCCTCTCACAGCTAGGAGCCACTGCTTTTACATGCGTCACCAATGGAGGACTCTGTTATTGTAGTTCTCCCATCTAGATGGTGCAGTTTTGCCTATGTGCACAGGCACAGTGAACATATTATTACTGTGAGTGTGGGGGCTATGTAGGTGTCTACTGTATAAGCTAATGGATGTAGAAATGCAGGAGGCTTGCCTTTCAAAAGCCGTATGAAAAGGCTGATGATGACATTGTTCAACTGGCTTGATGGGTGTAAGCTTCTTACAGTTCAAAGGATAAACCCCACGTGATGGATGTAAGCTTCTTGTAATTCAAAGGATAAAACCCCACCAATCACAGCAGTTTTCTACCCATTAGCCAGCTAGCAGACATATCAGGCTGTGAAGATAAACATCAAGCCTTACTGAGTGTGTGTGTGTGTGTGTGTGTGTGTGTGTGTGTGTGTGTGCGTGTGCTTCCCAGGTTACAAAACAGAAAGTGCCTATTTGAAAGCACAAACAGAGTTAAAACAACAGTATGCAGAACGCAAACATAATGGTTCAAATATGTTAACAACATGTCAGTAATGGACAAAAACACCAGTGATAGTTGATTTAAATTACATATTGTTTTATGTTCCCTTTAAATAGCCCCAATACCCATTTGATAACTTGAAAATGCAATAGTTAGACACAATTCAGTTTGTCATTCAAATATTTTTAATCCTTTTTTTCATAGGTACATTATCCTCCTGCCCCTCCCCATTGGCTCCTGTCTGTAATCGATCCCAAACCCCTTCAGCCCACCTCCAGGACTTACCCCATCTACTTTTTGTCTCACTGTGTGAGATAGTGCCATGGATAGTGGTGGTGCAGTGCCTTCAGTGTTGCAGCATCATCCTGCAGGCAGGGGCTCTTTTCTGACTGTTATGCCTCTTAAGGCAGAACCGGTGGTGTGCAATGGTGCACACATAGACTGTGAAGACAATGCATGCTTTCAACACCCTCCTCTGACTTTCAATTTTGGTAACTGCTGCTGTGCCACTTACCCTCTACTAGGTCTCAGCCTACAGCACCATCCTCCACCCTGAATGAGGAGATCCATCGATGGATGCTTAATCCTCCTTCCCACACCAATCCCAGAGCGACCCTGGTCAATTCCCAAACCTTGGTCACTGGTGTGGTAGGAGGTGAGGCATCCAGCACCTCAGTCCTTCAAGGTTTACTGTAGCTCAAATTTCCTTAGACAATATTTTATGTGGTCCAGAGGGAGGCCGAAACTGCAACCCCACTGTTTTACAGTTTGGTGCTTTAACCCTCCGTACCAGTCAGGAACAACTAATGTTTCTGCAATTGTTTCCCCTTTTTCTTTATTACTGAAGAAAGTGACAAAAAAACAAAATTAATGTTCCTTGGACTTAATTTGCTTTAGCTGCTTATCTAAATATAACATCACACACCCTGTTTATGACATCATAATTATCTCCAGAGCAACAGATTGGGATGTCGTAAACAGAACTGTGACTGCAAAAATAGACGTGTAAACAGATAAATATGGCAGCGATCTGATTTCAATGCAGATGTCCTTAGTAAGAAACAAATAGTTAGGACAATAACAAAAAGAGGTGAATATAAGTCAACTTGTGTCTAGATTCAGTATTATGTTTTTCAGAGTTGTCCTGACAACGTCAGGGGCTCTTTAATGTCCTGTAATACTGCAAACAAACATTCAGCATTGACAAATGCATCTTACATTATATAAAACTATTTCCCCTTTTGAGGACAGAAGCACACCTTATCTCTGTTATGTCTGTCCCCTCTGTTTGGTATAGACACAAGCCATTGCTGAGACTCAAACTTTAAAGCTTCTTTCATTCCCAAAAGTATTAGACTGAACCCTTCAGCTAAAGGTGGAGCTTAAATTGTGCAAAAACAAAACTTGCTGGGTCTTAGGGGTCACAGTTATTGGAAGATGGATGGACTTCTACTGCACAGGTTCTTTTGTTTGCATTATAAACTGAATTAGCCTTTTCATTTTTAACTCATTTTTTTCATTAAAACACAGACATCTGGCACAAAACATCAAGATACTGAGGGACAAAGCTGAGCTGCCACCACCAGTGGCCAGATTCACAAACTTTGCCTCAGCACAAACTGGGTTTTATGCCAATTTTGGTATTCACTAAAGCCCAGTTTGTGCTTTCAAACTGGGTTTGCACCAAGGCAAGTTGGGGAGGGGGCTGCAATGAAAGTGAGGGGGAGAAGACCTGCAGATCGGCGCTGTCCCATTCACAAAGCATTTTCTCCAGACGAGGGCCTTTTGTGGATCCCCTTGCACAGAGCAAATATTGCTGACTGAGACATTGTTTTAATCCCCCATATCCCTAGTTGTTGGCGGGGGTACTGCATTGCCCTCCCCCCCACTAATCACTGGGCTGCGAATAAGTCAATATTTTTCCCTGGTGTCTAGTAGTCCCCCTTCCCCTTGCTGATCACAGGCCCGATCTAAAATATAAAATATATTTAAATTTTCCCTGGTGGTTAGTGGTCTCTCCCTCCACCAAACCCCGGCCTGTTGAAAAAAAAAATCTGCCTAGTGTCCAGTGGTTCCCAGCCACCCCACCCATTGCCAGCCCAACATGCAATGTAGATAATCCCTGGTGGTCTAGGGGAACTCCCTCACCGATCGCTGGCCCTATATAAATAAAGACATTCTCTGGTGGTCCAGTGGACCTCCCCCACTGGTCACCAATCACCGCCCATTATGAAAAATATAAAATTTTCTTGGTGTCCAGTGGCCCTCCCCAACCTGAAGCCCTGCAGGAAATAGAAATAATATTCCGTGAAGGCTAGCAGTCCCTCCCCCACCCGATTACTTGCCCGATATATAAAAAAAGACTTCCCTGGTGGCTAGTGCTTCCCCCACCTGATCACATGCTAGATATAGAAAAAAGACTTTCCTGGTGGCTAGCAGTCCCTCCCCCCATCCTCATCATCTGCCTGTTATTGACATCACATTCCTTGGTGTCCAGTGTAACCTCCCCATCCTGATCCCCTGTATAGTCAAGATAAACATTTCCCTGGCAGTCTAGTGAACTCCCTCTCCCTATCCCCAATCCCCAGTAAATGAATAAACATCTATACACTGGTGGTCTAGTGCATCCCCCACCCTCCCCCACCCTGGCAGGTAGTGTCCCACCACTCCACTCCCCTCATCCCGCACCCAAGCTGGAAACCAGCACAGTCTCTTCTCTCCACCATGACTGGCTGCCAACTGAACTGTCAATGAGTGGTACTGCATACTGTACATGCTCATAGAATGACAGCTCACTCCGAGCTGTCACTCAGTATTAATGATTGTATACTGTATACAATACGCACTCATTGACAGCTCAGTCAACAGCCAGCCATGGTGGAGAGAGGAGGGCTGTGCTGGTGGCTGGTTCAGGTTTGGGATGGCGGGGATCGGGGTGGTGAGACACCACCTGATAGGTTGTGGGGGTGGGGGTGCACTAAACCACAAGAAAATAGATATTAATTCACTTACTGGGAATTGGGGATAGGGAGGGGGTTCACTAGACCAACAGGGAAATGTTTATCTTGACTTTACAGGGGATCCAAATTGGGGGTTACACTGGACAACAAGGAATATGATGTCAATGTTGGGTGGTGATCGGGTGGAAAGGGACCACTAGCCACCAGGGAAGTCATTTTTATACAGTATATCATGAAAGTGATCAGGTAGGGGAGGGACTGCTAGCCATCAGGGAATGTTATTTCTATTTTGGGCAGGCCTTTGGGTAGTCAGACCACTGGACACCAGGGAAATCTTATATGTTTGATATTGGATGGAATTCGGTGACCAGTGGGGGGAGCCAGTGGACCACCAGGGAATGTCTTTATATGAAGCCAGCGATCGGCGATGGTGAGGGGACCAGTAGACCAGCATGGATTATCTATATTGTATATTGGGACAGCAATCAGTGACCCGTGGTGGGGGGGGGGCAATAGCCACTAGGGTGACTGTTGTTGTTTTCAGGCTGATGATCAGCAAACAGCAGGAGGAAGGGACCACTTGCACCAGGCACTGTGACTGCTGATTGGGCAGGGCTTGGGGGGCACTGTTTCTTGCAGCCTATAATGGGCATGAAATCACCACCTAGCACCTTGCACACCCAGTGGGCTTATTTGCATAGCTACCTTTTTAATGGAAATAGCACCCCTGAACTATTCCTTGCAGGCCCATGCTCCTGACTGCATGCCAGGCAGCATTAGTAGGGTAGCAATGGTGATACTGTGGTTACCATTGCCTCAGTAGCCTCTATTCACAGTCAGATAGCATGGTGCGCTCATCCAACCGTGAATAGCAATTCTGGATGCCTGGGCAACCACAAAGCTCAGCGCAAAATTTCACGTTGCCTTTGTGATTTTTTGTCAGTCAGGCCCGGGATGCTTTACTGAGTAAAACATCCAGAAATGCATGTGATCCAGTACTTGCTTTCAATTTTGCTGCTACTCAGGTGAGTGAAGGATGCTTAGGAAGATGATGGAGGTCAGTTGAGAAGACTGTATGTGTGCTACAAGTGAGGAGGACAAAAAACTCTGCTGTCTCTTGCCTGTGTTGAATGGGGGTTATCCTAAGGACTAGGGCCAGGGGACTGTAACTGAGGGGGGTCTTCTGTTGTATAATAATGATGAACTAAACAGATCTTGCCTGGGACAGGGAGGAGTATGATCTCAACTTGAGTAACAGTCATGCCACTATTCAGGAGAGGGTGAAGCTGCCTGTGACTCTGGAACCCCTCGACCTCATACCTGCTGCAGCACCCTATGGACAGGATGGGAGAGGCCTACTGGATCACCACCACATCTAGCACAGAAAGTGAGCTTAAGGGAAGGGCAGGAAGGGGAGACTAAAGTGGGAAGGGATTTTCTTTAGACCCTCAATGGGCATTTTACTGGATTTGGGGAGGTTTTTAACTTTTGTAGTTGGAGTTGGATACAGAATTGGAACTTCCAGTTCCCACTCTGATACTTTATTCAGTATCAGAATGGAATTGGATTTGGAATGGTATATTCCAGTTATCCAGCTTATCCATGATGGAATGGAATCAGCAGATTCCAAGCACCGCTACTTAGAGCTAGAGGGCTAGTTAACTAGATTGAGGTGAGTTGACTAGTTGGGCTCAGAGAGAGGTCCTGAACAGTAAGCTCCTGATGTGAAGGAGGTTTCCAGTGGAGTGCCTCAGGGGTGTGTTCTGGAGATTTTAACATGTACATAAGTGACATCAAGGTGGGATTACAAGGATAGTGAATCTGTCTTTGGATGACACAAAGGTTTGTGGGAGGGATCATAATGAGGAGGTGTGACAGGGAGCTCCTGCCATTCTTGAGGACTAACCTTTTCTTAAATCTGATTACAACAGTTCTTCTATTTCTTAGCCTAATCCATTCTTTACAATTTCTAGTCCATAAGGCTGGCCATCTACAGCCCCCTCCCTAGACTATGCTACAGTGTCCCTTTAATTTTCCTTTTCCCTCTCAGGTCCTCGTGACAGGGAGGTTATTGTTGTGACCTCCGAGCTGATGTAAACAACAGGATGTGTTCCTCATTGTTGGATTCTAGTATGCAATGGCACTATGTCATAAAATACACTGATGTATATACTTTATGTATAAAACCTGTAAATGTTGAAAATACTATGGTACCAGGTGCTTTGATAAAGGTAAAAGTTACTAGGGACTGTATGATAAAATATTAAGTTAGTTGTGCTATTTAAAATGCATGTCAATTGCTGTAAACTGAACAAGTCTGAAATGTCATGGTGATTTGCATATACCCAATGATGTTTTGCATTATAGAAGTATGTGTGATGTTGTATTTCTTTGAAACTTGGCTTATTGTCAATGCCCTTTGGGGTAACCCTTGTTTCAGTGCTTCTGTACTGAGGTTCTTTGTCTTTAGCTTATTTTTTGTTTTTGTTTATTTGAGCCCCAACCACCCAAGCAAGCAAGGCCTGAATAGGGGAGGCTATATCTCAACAGATAAGTTAGATCAGAGATCAGTGAGTCAGTAGGTGCTAGCTAAGTGCAAAGGAAGAACATAAAGAGTCTGTTGCTGCAAACTGATGTACTGAAGAAGGGATATGACATTGCTGCATGTTATCTTCTGTATTTTGAATAAACATCACACAGAGATTGATTGTTGAACCTGAAGTTCGGTGTCTTGTCCATCTGTTATCCCACAACCCCTCCACAGACTTGGTGTCAAAAGTTGGACAACTTGCTGGAAGCATCTGGACTGGCTGAAGAAGGATGTTTTCTGGAGGATATTGCCCAGATATCCCAGGTGAACCAATGCAGCAGGAGCTGCTAGGTAGAAACCCAGAGGAAAAAATCCATGGGGTTCTGACCAGAGCCATGGCTGACAGACAGAGAGAAGCTGTTGCCTGGACTGGACCTGGGAGCTTGGAGGATGGCCTAGCCTGAAGATGATGAAGAGATGCAGGTCAAGGCAGACTGGAGGTGCGAGAGACAACATCCAGGAGTTGAAGACCCTGATGAGGATGAGCCACTGGGCCAGTGGGCAATGGCTGGTGGAGACTGACTATGCAGAGGCAGAACACTGACATAGACTGTTCTCAAACTTTTAAAGTGTATCAACTGTGATACTTATTACTCCAGAAAAAAAAGAAGGTTAGCCTGGAATGATAAGACCAGGACATTTTTGAGGCTTCTAATTCATCCACTAACCTTTCCATGCAATTTTGAAAATCTACACTTAACAATTTGACAGGGTTTTCTTGCCTATATGTAAGTACTGGTCTATACAATTCCCTGACTTGGAGGAAGCTGAAGCAAGATTTGGCAGAGCTGTTATAGATATATTACTCATGATAGACTAAGGCTAACAATTCCAGTTTCTGAATAACATATTTTGGACTCCGTTTAAATTACACAAGCTGTGTAAAATCCCCACCCCCACTTGTGTCAGATGCCAACAGGCTGATGGAACTTTATTACATATATTCTGGCAATGCTTGCAAGTCAAATCTCTTTGGGATACAATAAGGCGTAAAACAGATCTTATGCTTGGTATCGAGGACCTTTCTGTCCCAGATATTTGTTTATTTGGCAATTATGAGGGCATTGCAGTCCATCAGCGTAGATATTACGTGGCCTTAATCTCATTATCCCTTAAGAAACTGGTGCTATGCCATTGGTTGGACTCAATCCTATTTACTTACACAGAATGGCTACAGGAATTACTTTTTAACCTAAAGGGCTGAACAATTAAAGCTAGCCTGCATAGTTCCCCAGCCAGGTTCAAAGATTTGGGAACAAATGCACACTCTTTACCTGCTCCAAACTGGCACCGCGCTACCTTAAGAGCCCCCTCCAAATCAACATGGGCCTTTTTCCCCTTTTCTTGCTTATAAACATAACAAATTGTCTTTCCTGTTTTCCTCCTCCTTCTATCACAATTCTGCTCCCAGTCTTTACCTCTTTTGTCTGATGCCAAGAGTACAGAGCGGGGTGGTGGATTGGGAGGCGACACTGGTGGGGGGTAGGGTTGGGGGAACATGGGAATTCACAGCTTAATATATTTTCATGTCAATATGCTCACCTGTTTCATGTCATGTATATGATGAAACTAATAAAACTTAATTTAAAAAAAAAAATGTTGGCCACACCAGAAAACATTTTCAAAAACAATAAACTAAAACAAATACAATTTAGCATAATCCATAGGTTGTATTATACACCAAGTAAATTATATGAATGTAATCAGAGTATCTCAGACCAATGTCTAAGATGCAAAATGGAAAAAAGGGTCCTTAAATCATACCTTTTTAACATGTCAAATGCTGAAATCATACTGGGAAATGATACATAAAATATTGACAGAAATTTTGCAAATTAATATACCATTTGATTCTGGGATTTTATTGTTATGCCTAACATCCAAGCATCAAAGGAACAAAAAGAAGAAATATTCCCGAAGATCTGGCTACCAGTCACAGTTTTCTTACAAAACAAAAATAAAAAATGAAGTTCTTATTCCAAATAGGAAAATTGGTAATAAACTAGTCTCAGCTTTCCCCCACTTGTACTGTGATGCTAAAGGATATTTTATATGGCACGAGTTGAATGCCTGATAAAGAAATTCAGTCTGAGTACAAGAAAAACAAGCATTTGTCAATGCCGAATGTTGATTACATTGGTCCATTGAGCTCGCTCAGTGGCCCTCTGTCACTCACTCATTTTGTTTCTCCCAGTGCTGCAGGCTGCTGTTTTGTACTGGGCTCCTGCCTGTGTAGGCACCGTTTTCTGTCCACAAAGAAATCCACAGCTGCCCAGATAGAGCTCCACTGAAGTGGCTCACTCCCCCTCTCTCACTTGCTCATTCTGTTTCTCCTGGTGCTGCAGGCTGCCCTTTTTTACTGGGCTCCTTGCCTCTAGTGGTGGCTTTTTCTGCCCACAAATAAATCTGCAGTAGTCCCGACACAGGTCCATTGAGCTTGCTCACTCCCCCTCTGTCACTCGCTCATTCCGTTTTTCCAGCACTGCAGGCTGGCCTTTTGTACTGGGCTCCTGCCTGTGTTGCCGCCTTTTTCTGCCCACAAAGAAATCTGTAGCAGTCACAATAGAGCTCCATTGAGCTCGCTCACTCCCCCTCTCTCACTCACTCATTCTGTGTCTCCTGCTGCTGATGGCTGCCCTTTTGTACTGGGCTCCTGCCTGCGTTGGTGGCTTTTTCTGCCCACAAAGAAATCTACAGCAGTCCCGACACAGCTCCGCTGAGCTCTCTCACTCATTCTGTTTCTGCAGGTGCTGCTGGCTGCCCTTTTGTACTGGGCTCCTGCCTCTGTTGTCACCTTATTCTGCCCACAAAGAAATCTGCAGCAGTCCTGACAGAGCTCTGTTGAGTTCGCTCACTCCCCCCCTCACTCACTCGTTCTGTTTCTGCCAGCGCTGCAGGCTGCCTTTTGTACTGGGCTCCTGCCTGCATTGCCACCTTATTCTGCACCCAAAGAAATCTGCAGCAGTCACGATAGAGCTCCGATGAGCTCGCTCACTCACCCTCTCTCACTCGCTCATTCTGTTTCTCCCGCTGCTGCAGACTGCCCTTTTGCACTGGACCCCTCCATTCATTGCTGCCTTTTTCTGCCCACAAAGAAATCCACAGCAGTCCCAACAGAGGTCCGTTGAGCTCACTCACTCCCCCTATCTCACTCACTCACTGTGTTTCTCCCAGCGCTGCAGACTTCCCTTTTGTACTGGGCTCCTGCCTGCATTGGCACCTTTTTCTGCCCATAAAGAAACCTGCAGCCGTCCCGACAGAGCTCCGTTGAGGTCGCTCACTCCCTCTATCTCACTTGCTCATTCTGTTTCTCCTGGTGCTGCAGGCTGCCCTTCTGTACTGGGCTCCTGCCTCGGTTGGTACCATTTTCTGCCACAAAGAAATTTGCAGCAGTCCTGACAGAGCTCAGTTGAGCTTGCTCACTCCCCCCTCTCACTCACTCGTTCCATTTCTGCCGGCGCTGCAGGCTGCCCTTTTGTACTGGGCTCCTGCCTGCGTTGCCGCCTTCTTCTGCCCACAAAGAAATCTACAGCAGTTACACTAGAGCTCCGTTGAGCTCACTCACTCCCCCTTTCTCACTCATTCGTTCTGTTTCTCCCGCCGCTGCAGGCTGCCCTTTTGTACTGAGTCCCCGCGTGCATTGCTGCCATTACTATCCACAAAGAAATCCACAGCAGTCCCAACAGAGCTCTGCTGAGCTCACTCACCTCCCCCACTCACTCATTCCATTTCTGCCAGCGCTGCAGGCTGGCCTTTTAGTACTGGGCTCCTGTCTGTATTGCCACCTTTTCTGCCCACAAAGAAATCCACAGCAGTCATGATAGAGCTCCGTTGAGTCACTCACTCTCCTTTCTCTACTCGCTCTTTCTTTTTCTGCCATCGCTCCAGGCAGCCCTTTTTGTACTGGGCTCCTGCCTGTGTTGCCGCCTTTTTCTGCCCACAAAGAAATCTGCAGCAGTCACAATAGAGCTCCGTTGAGCTCGCTCATTCCCCTTCTCTCACTCGCTCGTTGTGTTTCTCCCGGCATTGCTGGCTGCCCTTTTGTACTGGGCTCCTGCCTGCATTGGCACCTTTTTCTGCCCACAAAGAAATCAGCAGCTGCCCCAACAGAGCTCCATTGAGGTTGCTCACTCCCCCTGTCTCACACGCTCATTCTGTTTCTCCTGGCACTGCAGGCTGCCCTTTTGTACTGGGCTCCTGCCTCTGTTGGCACCTTTTTCTGCCCACAAAGAAATCTGCAGGTGTCCTGACAGAGCTCCGTTGACCTCACTCACCCCCTCACTTGTTCGTTCCATTTCTGTTGGCGCTGCAGGCTGCCCTTTTGTACAGGGCTCCTGCCTGTGTTGCTACCCTTTTCTGCCCAAAAAGAAATCCACAGCAGTCATGATAGAGCTTCACTGAGCTTGCTCACTCCCCCTTTCTCAGTTGCTTATTCTGTTTCTCCTGCTGCTGCAGGCTGCCCTTTTGTACTGGGCCCCTGCATGCATTGCTGCCTCTTTCTGCCCTCAAAGAAATCCACAGTAGTCCAGCAGAGTCTGCTGAGCTCACTCCTCCCCTCCATCACTTGCTCATTCTGTGTCTCCGGTGCTGCAGGCTGCGCTTCTTTGTACTGGCTGCTGCCTGCACTGGCACTTTTCTAACCACAAAGAAATCTGCAGCAGTCCCGATAGAGCTCAGTTGAGCTCGGTCACTCCCCCATCGCTGCTCGATCCTAATCTGTCCCAAACACTGATTTCCGACAGCAACTTGGTATTCTGCACTCGAAGTGCGAAAACACATTTTGGCCAGGATGTGAAAATGACAGCTGTACTGTTCATTAGGAGGCATGGAAAAATGCCAGTGTTGAAAATATGGTGAAAAATATTACTAATTTGCGAGTTACAAGGGTGCGTGGAAACTGCACAATGCACACTCGTAACATAGTCATTATATGGAGTTTCATCACAAAATTTTCAACATAGGCATTTTAGGACCTCTGCTCATGAACAGTGTCAGTGTGATTTTCTTTATGTGTCCCAAACACTGATTTCCCACACGATGACCAGCGAATTGTGCTCCTGGAAGAGCGAAAACACATTTCGCCAGGATGTGAAAAATGACAGCCGCACTGTTCATAAGGAGGTGTGGAAAATGGCAATGTTGAAAATCTAGAGTGAAAATATTGCAAGTTGCAAAGTACGAGCATGCATGGAAACTGTAAACGATGCATCTAGTAACACCTCATTTTATTGACTTTCATCACCAAATTTTCAATATAGGCATTTAGGACCTCTGCTAATGAGCAATGTCACTGTCATTTCTTAATGTGTCCCTGAACATGGATTTCCCACAGCGACCGCGCTATTCTGCACCGGAACTGTGAAAACACATTTTGGCCAGGATGTGAAAAATGACAGCTGTACTGTTCATAAGGAGGTGCAGAACAATGGCAATGTTGAACATTTGGAGTGAAAATATTATAAATTCGTGAACTTACTAGTGTGCTTGCAAACTCAAGCGCGATGCTCATAAACAGTTATTTTTTGGATTTTTTCCATCAAATTTATAACATAGGCTTTTTGAGAGCCATCTCATGAACACTGGCAATGTCATTTCATTAATCAGTCCCAAAAGGTGATTCCACGCGTGTCCGTGAAAATCGCCTTTCAGGGCTGATTAATGCCATGACAGTGCCAGACTTCATGAGGAGGGGTCTCAAAAACCCCATGTTGAAAATCTGGTGCCAAAATTCAAAAAATGCCTGAGATATGCATCAAAGTTGAAAAACCTATTCATTCCATTATACAGCTTACTGCATTTCCTCAGTTATTGGTCTGTTTGAAGAGTGCAGACATGTTCCCGGTCCACGAAGATCATCTACCAGACTCGGAGGTAAGTATGGGGTGAGGGTGAGGGGAGGAGGGTGCACAGTGGGTGGCGCAGTGGTGTGGGAGGGGCAGACATGAAGGACTGTTTTCTTTTTGACAGGGTAAAAAAAAAAAAAAAAAACATTGCGGGACCTTTTTTTTAACAGGGCATGTAGCTTGCAGGGTGGGTCCCAGCATGCCAACTGACTCTTTTTGGGGAGGCAGGCTGTAGCGATGGGGGATTGGGCACCCCCGCTGGCACAGAACAAAAGGGGGGTTACATTATGCCAGTGGGGATTGGGCACCCGTTGGCACACAACAAAATGGGGTGCTACATAATGCCCGATGAGGGTGAGGCTCCTTTGGCAACATCACTCGGGCACTGAAGCCGGCGGGGACTGGGACCCCATCGGCAAACAAACACGGTGGGGGGGGCACATGCTGTCGAGGGGGATTGGGCCCCCAGCAGGGTGAAAGCATATTGTTTGAGAACACGGCGGCAAGCCGCCAATATGTTCTCAAACAATATCACTGTTACAAGGTTTGGCCCAGCAATGACAGGTCGCTCACTCATTGCAGCGGAATGGCTTATGCTGCAATGACGAGGTGGCCCCTGATTGCAGCGGCTGAAACCTTACAAGGTTGTGGCACGCTGGCTGAACTAGTATCAACAGCAGCAGCATGCCACAGCATTGGGGAAAGCGGGCCAAGCCTTTAAAGGCCATGGGGGCATTGGCCACAACAGTGCTCTGCCTCCACAACCTGCTTCTGGCAACCTGACGCAATATGTTTTTGCTCATGCACACAATCAACATAAAACAGAGTAGTGGATTCCTAGAACAGCCATCCAGTGAAGGTAAGTGGTAGGGTTCAAGAATGCATGGGATAAACACAAAGGAATTATAGTGGAAAGGAAGGGAGGATGGAGGAAGTGCTGTAGATTGGGCACAGTCTGAGGTAATAGTGTAGGTAGGGAGAAATGGTCCAATTGGATGGGCCATGTGGTCCTTATCTGCTGTCAGATTCTACATTTCTGTGTTTTTTTTTTGTATTTGTTTTTCTCCTGGGAGCCCTGGCAGGTGGCTGGTCCTTCTCATGGAGGAATTCACTCTCTGGTCACCGTGCCTCCACCCCGACAACCCCTGGAAATTTCCTCATGGATTACCCCACACAGCGGGGCCAGGAAGAAGAGCACTGGCCTCCCCCCCCAGAGACCAAATCAAGACACCAGGGGCAGCCCTCAGAGATGTGGGGCTATCACGAAACCTGCCAGTCTCCATTTTCTCCCATCCTCCCTCCCTTACCGAGGTGAGGACGTTGATATGTGCTGCCTGACTTGTACTGTACTCCAGCCACCACCAGAAGGCAGTCAATGAGCAGGACAACTAGTCTCCCTCCCCCCCAAGAGAGGAGAGCAGTCCTCCAGATGCTTGATCCTCTCTCCCTCCCACTTACCACCAGTGGCCTGGGCTCGTTCCTGAACCCGGGTTGCTGGTGTATGCAAGGTGTAGTGATCAGTCCCTCAACCGGGCAGCTCATATGTTTCTATGGTAGGGCTCTCTTCCAGCATGCTTGTTATTACTAATCACAGGAATATGAACGGTGCAAAAAATACCTCAGACATGGCTGGTTGTACCACACCATAAAGCATCTCCTCCAAAAACTGCTTGAGTAGTTGGATGTACAAATTAGGTGATTAGCATGATCTACATAGAATCGCTATATGCTGCTTACCTATTTCTTTAAGGTTTGAAAACTAGGTCCTTTTCAGACATTTCCAGTTTTAAATTTGAGCTGATCCCAACCTACATTAGAAAAGTATTCTCATTCCTATTACAAAAGAGAGAAAAGAAAAGAGAGAGAGAGAGAGTTGATAATGTTGTGAGGAGCTCAGTCTGAGGCCTGATGAGCTCTTGTTCTATAGGGATGAATGTTTGATTTAGATAGGGCAATATTTCAAACTAACCTTTTCTTGACACTCTGCTACCTAAGGGTTGGGCTCTGAATGCTGAAGCACATCACTGAGTGTACATATTTTAAGTGGTGTACTAAAATCAAGTACTAATGGATTCTGCATGAGGATGCTTATGTCTGTTCCTTCTGCTGGCAGACTTACCAAGTGTTCTTGTTGGTATTCAAAAGGAGGGACCCTGAACTCCAAAGGCAGAAGCTCTGATCATGTAACTAGATTTCAGTCACTGTCAGCCTCTCACAGCTAGGAGCCACTGCTTTTACATGCGTCACCAATGGAGGACTCTGTTATTGTAGTTCTCCCATCTAGATGGTGCAGTTTTGCCTATGTGCACAGGCACAGTGAACATATTGTTACTGTAGTGTGGGGGGCTATGTAGGTGTCTACTGTATAAGCTAATGGATGTAGAAATGCAGGAGGCTTGCCTTTCAAAAGCCGTGATGAAAAGGCTGATGATGACATTGTTCAACTGGCTGATGGGTGTAAGCTTCTTACAGTTCAAAGGATAAACCCCACGTGATGGATGTAAGCTTCTTGTAATTCAAAGGATAAAACCCCACCAATCACAGCAGTTTTCTACCCATTAGCCAGCTAGCAGACATATCAGGCTGTGAAGATAAACATCAAGCCTTACTGAGTGTGTGTGTGTGTGTGTGTGTGTGTGTGTGTGTGTGTGTGCGTGTGCTTCCCCAGGTTACAAACAGAAAGTGCCTATTTGAAAGCACTAAACAGAGTTAAAAACAACAGTATGCAGAACGCAAACATAATGGCTTCAAATATGTTAACAACATGTCAGTAATGGACAAAAACACCAGTGATAGTTGATTTAAATTACATATTGTTTTATGTTCCCTTTAAATAGCCCCAATACCCATTTGATAACTTTGAAAAATGCAATAGTTAGACACAATTCAGTTTGTCATTCAAATATTTTTTTAATCCTTTTTTTCATAGGTACATTATCCTCCTGCCCCTCCCCATTGGCTCCTGTCTGTAATCGATCCCAAACCCCTTCAGCCCACCTCCAGGACTTACCCCATCTACTTTTTGTCTCACTGTGTGAGATAGTGCCATGGATAGTGGTGGTGCAGTGCCTTCAGTGTTGCAGCATCATCCTGCAGGCAGGGGCTCTTTTCTGACTGTTATGCCTCTTAAGGCAGAACCGGTTGTGTGCAATGGTGCACACATAGACTGTGAAGACAATGCATGCTTTCAACACCCTCCTCTGACTTTCAATTTTGGTAACTGCTGCTGTGCCACTTACCCTCTACTAGGTCTCAGCCTACAGCACCATCCTCCACCCTGAATGAGGAGATCCATCGATGGATGCTTAATCCTCCTTCCCACACCAATCCCAGAGCGACCCTGGTCAATTCCCAAACCTTGGTCACTGGTGTGGTAGGAGGTGAGGCATCCAGCACCTCAGTCCTTCAAGGTTTACTGTAGCTCAAATTTCCTAGACAATATTTTATGTGGTCCAGAGGAGGCCGAACTGCAACCCCACTGTTTTGCAGTTTGGTGCTTTAACCTCCGTACTCAGTCAGGAACAACTAATGTTTCTGCAATTGTTTCCCTTTTCTTTATTACTGAAGAAAGTGACAAAAAACAAAATTAATGTTCCTTGGACTTAATTTGCTTTAGCTGCTTATCTAAATATAACATCACACACCCTGTTTATGACATCATAATTATCTCCAGAGCAACAGATTGGGATGTCGTAAACAGAACTGTGACTGCAAAAATAGACGTGTAAACAGATAAATATGGCAGCGATCTGATTTCAATGCAGATGTCCTTAGTAAGAAACAAATAGTTAGGACAATAACAAAAAGAGGTGAATATAAGTCAACTTTGTGTCTAGATTCAGTATTATGTTTTTCAGAGTTGTCCTGACAACGCCAGGGGTCTTTAATGTCCTGTAATACTGCAAACAAACATTCAGCATTGACAAATGCATCTTACATTATATAAAACTATTTCCCCTTTTGAGGACAGAAGCACACCTTATCTCTGTTATGTCTGTCCCCTCTGTTTGGTATAGACACAAGCCATTGCTGAGACTCAAACTTTAAAGCTTCTTTCATTCCCAAAAGTATTAGACTGAACCCTTCAGCTAAAGGTGGAGCTTAAATTGTGCAAAAACAAAACTTGCTGGGTCTATAGGGGGTCACAGTTATTGGAAGATGGATGGACTTCTACTGCACAGGTTCTTTTTGTTTGCATTATAAACTGAATTAGCCTTTTCATTTTTAACTCATTTTTTTTCATTAAAAACACAGACATCTGGCACAAAACATCAAGATACTGAGGGACAAAGCTGAGCTGCCACCACCAGTGGCCAGATTCACAAACTTTGCCTCAGCACAAACTGGGTTTTATGCCAATTTTGGTATTCACTAAAGCCCAGTTTGTGCTTTCAAACTGGGTTTGCACCAAGGCAAGTTGGGGAGGGGGCTGCAATGAAAGTGAGGGGGAGAAGACCTGCAGATCGGCGCTGTCCCATTCACAAAGCATTTTCTCCAGACGAGGGCCTTTTGTGGATCCCCTGCACAGAGCAAATATTGCTGACTGAGACATTGTTTTAACCCCCATATCCCTAGTTGTTGGCGGGGGTACTGCATTGCCCTCCCCCACTAATCACTGGGCTGCCAATAAGTCAATATTTTTCCCTGGTGTCTAGTAGTCCCCCTCCCTTGCTGATCACAGGCCCGATCTAAAATATAAAATATATTTAAATTTTCCTGGTGGTTAGTGGTCTCTCCCTCCACCAAACCCCGCCTGTTGAAAAAAAATCTGCCTAGTGTCCAGTGGTTCCCAGCCACCCCACCCATTGCCAGCCCAACATGCAATGTAGATAATCCCTGGTGGTCTAGGGGAACTCCTCACCGATCGCTGCCTTCTATAAATAAAGACATTCTCTGTGGTCCAGTGGACCTCCTCACTGGTCACCAATCACCGCCCATTATGAAAAATATAAAATTTTCTTGGTGTCCAGTGGCCCTCCCCAACCTGAAGCCCTGCAGGAAATAGAAATAATATTCCGTGAAGGCTAGCAGTCCCTCCCCCACCCGATTACTTGCCCGATATATAAAAAAAGACTTCCCTGGTGGCTAGTGCTTCCCCCACCTGATCACATGCTAGATATAGAAAAAAGACTTTCCTGGTGGCTAGCAGTCCCTCCCCCCATCCTCATCATCTGCCTGTTATTGACATCACATTCCTTGGTGTCCAGTGTAACCTCCCCATCCTGATCCCCTGTATAGTCAAGATAAACATTTTCTGGCAGTCTAGTGAACTCCTCTCTATCCCCAATCCCCAGTAAATGAATAAACATCTATACACTGGTGGTCTAGTGCATCCCCCACCCTCCCCACCCTGGCAGGTAGTGTCCCACCACTCCACTCCCTCATCCGAACCCAAGCTGGAAACCAGCACAGCTCTCTTCTCTCCACCATGACTGGCTGCCAACTGAACTGTCAATGAGCGTGTACTGCATACTGTACATGCTCATAGAATGACAGCTCACTCCGAGCTGTCACTCAGTATTAATGATTGTATACTGTATACAATACGCACTCATTGACAGCTCAGTCAACAGCCAGCCATGGTGGAGAGAGGAGGGCTGTGCTGGTGGCTGGTTCAGGTTTGGGATGGCGGGGAGCGGGGTGGTGAGACACCACCTGATAGGTTGTGGGGGTTGGGGTGCACTAAACCACAAGAAAATAGATATTAATTCACTTACTGGGAATTGGGGATAGGGAGGGGGTTCACTAGACCAACAGGGAAATGTTTATCTTGACTTTACAGGGGATCCAAATTGGGGGTTACACTGGACAACAAGGAATATGATGTCAATGTTGGGTGAGTGATCGGGTGGGAAAGGGACCACTAGCCACCAGGGAAGTCATTTTTATACAGTATATCATGAAAGTGATCAGGTAGGGGGAGGGACTGCTAGCCATCAGGGAATGTTATTTCTATTTTGGGCAGGCCTTTGGGTAGTCAGACCACTGGACACCAGGGAAATCTTATATGTTTGATATTGGATGGAATTCGGTGACCAGTGGGGGGAGCCAGTGGACCACCAGGGAATGTCTTTATATGAAGCCAGCGATCGGCGATGGTGAGGGGACCAGTAGACCAGCATGGATTATCTATATTGTATATTGGGACAGCAATCAGTGACCCGTGGTGGGGGGGGGGCAATAGCCACTAGGGTGACTGTTGTTGTTTTCTCAGGCTGATGATCAGCAAACAGCAGGAGGAAGGGACCACTTGCACCAGGCACTGTGACTGCTGATTGGGCAGGGGCTTGGGGGGGCACACTATGCTCCTTGCAGCCTATAATGGGCATGCAAATCACCACCTAGCACCTTGCACACCCAGTGGGCTTATTTGCATGGCTACCTTTTTGAAATGGAAATAGCACCCCTGAACTATTCCTTGCAGGCCCATGCTCCTGACTGCATGCCAGGGCAGCATTAGTAGGGTAGCAATGGTGATACTGTGGTTACCATTGCCTCAAAGTAGCCCTATTCACAGTCAGATAGCATGGTGCGCTATCCAACCGTGAATAGCAATTCTGGATGCCTGGGCAACCACAAAGCTCAGCGCAAAATTTCACGTTGCCTTTGTGATTTTTTGTCAGTCAGGCCCGGGATGCTTTACTGAGTAAAACATCCAGAAATGCATGTGATCCAGTACTTGCTTTCAATTTTGCTGCTACTCAGGTGAGTGAAGGATGCTTAGGAAGATGATGGAGGTCAGTTGAGAAGACTGTATGTGTGCTACAAGTGAGGAGGACAAAAACCTGGCTGTCTCTTGCCTGTGTTGAATGGGGTTATCCTAAGGACTAGGGACCAGGGACTGTAACTGAGGGGGCTTCTGTTGTATAATAATGATGAACTAAACAGATCTTGCCTGGGACAGGGAGGAGTATGATCGCAACTTGAGTAACAGTCATGCCACTATTCAGGAGAGGGTGAAGCTGGCTGTGACTCTGGAACCCCTCGACCTCATACCTGCTGCAGCACCCTATGGACAGGATGGGAGAGGCCTACTGGATCACCACCACATCTAGCACAGAAAGTGAGCTTAAGGGAAGGGCAGGAAGGGGAGACTAAAGTGGGAAGGGATTTTCTTTAGACCCTCAATGGCATTTTACTGGATTTGGGGAGGTTTTAACTTTTGTAGTTGGAGTTGGATACAGAATTGGAACTTCCAGTTCCCACTCTGATACTTTATTCAGTATCAGAATGGAATTGGATTTGGAATGGTATATTCCAGTTATCCAGCTTATCCATGATGGAATGGAATCAGCAGATTCCAAGCACCGCTACTTAGAGCTAGGGGGCTAGTTAACTAGATTGAGTAGGAACTGGTTGACTAGTTGGGCTCAGAGAGAGGTCCTGAACAGTAAGCTCCCTGATGTGAAGGAGGTTTCCAGTGGAGTGCCTCAGGGGTGTGTTCTGGAGATTTTAACATGTACATAAGTGACATCAAGGTGGGATTACAAGGGATAGTGAATCTGTCTTTGGATGACACAAAGGTTTGTGGGAGGGATCATAATGAGGAGGGTGTGACAGGGAGCTCCTGCCATTCTTGAGGACTAACCTTTTCTTAAATCTGTTACAACAGTTCTTCTATTTCTTAGCCTAATCCATTCTTTACAATTTCTAGTCCATAAGGCTGGCCATCTATGGGCAGCCCCTCCCCTTTCTAGACTATGCTACAGTGTCCTCTTTAATTTTCCTTTTCCCTCTCAGGTCCTCGTACAGGGAGGTTATTGTTGTGACCTCCGAGCTGATGTAAAACAACAGGATGTGTTCCTCATTGTTGGATTCAGTATGCAATGGCACTATGTCATAAAATACACTGATGTATATACTTTATGTGTATAAAACCTGTAAATGTTGAAAATACCATGGTACCAGGTGCTTTTGATAAAGGTAAAAAGTTACTAGGGGACTGTATGATAAACATTAAGTTAGTTGTGCTATTTAAAATGCATGTCAATTGCTGTAAACTGAACAAGTCTGAAATGTCATGGTGATTTGCATATACCCAATGATGTTTTGCATTATAGAAGTATGTGTGATGTTGTATTTCTTTGAAACTTGGCTTATTGTCAATGCCCTTTGGGGTAACCCTTGTTTCAGTGCTTCTGTACTGAGGTTCTTTGTCTTTAGCTTATTTTTTGGTTTTGTTTATTTGAGCCCCCACCACCCAAGCAAGCAAGGCCTGAATAGGGGAGGCTATATCTCAACAGATAAGTTAGATCAGAGATCAGTGAGTCAGTAGGTGCTAGCTAAGGCAAAGGAAGAACATAAAGAGTCTGTTGCTGCAAACTGATGTACTAAGAAGGGATATGACATTGCAATGTTATCTTCTGTATTTTGAATAAACATCACACAGAGATTGATTGTTGAACCTGAAGTTCGGTGTCTTGTCCATCTGTTATCCCACAACCCCTCCACAGACTTGGTGTCAAAAGTTGGACAACTTGCTGGAAGCATCTGGACTGGCTGAAGAAGGATGTTTTCTGGAGGATATTGCCCAGATATCCCAGGTGAACCAATGCAGCAGGAGCTGCTAGAGTAGAAACCCAGAGGGAAAAAAATCCATGGGGTTCTGACCAGAGCCATGGCTGACAGACAGAGAGAAGCTGTTGCCTGGACTGGACCTGGGAGCTTGGAGGATGGCCTAGCCTGAAGATGATGAAGAGATGCAGGTCAAGGCAGACTGGAGGTGCGAGAGACAACATCCAGGAGTTGAAGACCCTGATGAGGATGAGCCACTGGACGAGTGGGCAATGGCTGGTGGAAGACTGACTATGCAGAGAGGCAGAACACTGATGCAAGGTGCTCAAGAGATCCCTGCTGGACAGTTTGGATAAAGAATTGGAGGAGGAGGATTTTTCTTGGGCTTAGCTGGAGGAGGACCCCCTGACTGTGAGCAGGGTATTCCTTTGTTCCTGTGTTCTCAGAATGTTACCTGTTGGAGATCGGAGATGCAAGTTTAGACTTTGAATGGGAGACCCCAGGTAAGACTGTGACTAGTTATATTGTGTGGGGATTGAAGACTCCAAGCAAGCAAGAAGAAGCCTATGAGGCTGAATGGACTTTTTCTTGTATTGATACAGCTACATCTATTACCAATATTGACTGAGGTATACTGCAAGCTAAAGATGCTAATGTTGCCAAACTGTTACAGTATGTTAAGGAGGGTATGCAGATTAATGGTGGTGTGGACGCAAAACAATGTTGATGGTATGGACTGAAGAAGGGTGTTCTGTACCACATGAGGCCCACCCCCCGTACAAAAAGTGTGGATGCCCAGGTAGTGGTGCCGGAGGCCTACAGACAACAAGTGAAGGAGGCTGCTCACTTTAGTCCCTGTGGGCATCTGAGCCATGGTGGGGTATTAGCTAGATTAACCTTGTATTATTACTGGCCAGAAATGTACAAACAGATTACAGCATATCTTAAGACCTGTCTTATGTGCAACCAGATAGAGGTACCTGCTGGGGACAGCAGAGGAACTAGTACCTGGGGTATGGAAAGAGTGTCCTAAAGGGTAGAGTTCATTAAAGAAAAAAAAAATGGCACCCTTGAAAAATGGGGAAAACTCTCATACAGGTCACAAGTTACTAGATGGTAACAGATGGCTGACAATAGCACAATGATTAAAAAGATGTTTATTAAGACACCCCTGAGTTAAAAAGTTTAGGAACCTGCTGTTTAACATTGTAGGGTATTCAGCATGGGAGGTTCCTTGGCTTCCTGTAAGGCTCTGTAGAGACCTGCCTGTAGAAAATATGACCAAGGATTTTGGGTCATAGGTCATAAAAGGCTGAAACAGGAGAGTAGAAACTACTATTACTTCTTCCATATTCCCGCAGACACTTTGTGTAAGACAGAGGGGTCAAGTTGATTGCATGCACAAGGCCAGATGTGGCTCTGCAATGGTCCCTTTCTGTAGGCAAAAGTGTGGCATGTTTGGTCAAGGGGTGGGCCTGATATAAAAGAAAGAGGTACCCAAGGGCAGACAAGGAGTCTGAGGTGGTGTGTGTGTTTTTTTCTTTTCTGAGGGAAAATCTACCAAGGAGGAGGTGGGTGGAAAATGGATTGGAACCTGTGTTGGGGTAACACCAAAAGAGTGTCTACCCTCAGGTGTCTGTATCTGTAGCAAATGAAATGAATCAAGAGACATAGTGGGTTTATGTAGAGGGGTTGAACCTAGGACTTGGCCCCTGCTTAAAACTGACATGTTTGGTGGGGTTGGAGCAGGTAATTACTCACCCAAGAAAAAGTCTTTCTATGGTGCTGGGCTTAACAGCAGTCCAGATTTTTGGTTAAGAAATATGATGGACTTTCCCTAAAAGGAAATGGGAAGGTACCATTAGTCTCTGTTGAGAAATGTGTTAATGCCTCAGGGTAAAGAATGATGATATCCACTATGTTTATGATAGAATGTTTATCGTTAAAAGGGACCCTGAGACAGAGCCTCTGAAGATGGATGGTGAAAGCTCCATCCCTTCCTGGGACAGGAAGGTGGTAGGCAGTCTGTAATAACTGCTTCCCTCTTAAGGTGGGGGATATGTGACAGGGAGCTCTTGTCATTCTTGAGGACTGACCTTTTCTTAAATCTGTTGCAACAGTTCTTCTATTTCTTAGCCTACTCTATTCTTTACAATTTCTAGTCCATAAGGCTGGCCACTTATGGCCACCTCCTCCCCTTTCTTGACTATGCTATAGTGTCCTCTTTTAATTTTTCTTTTCCCTCTCAAGTCCTCGTACAGGGAGTTTATTGTTGTGACTTCTGAGCTGATGTAAAACAACAGACTGTGTTCCTCATTGTTGGATTTAGTATGCAATGGCACTATGTTATAAAATATATTGATGTATATACCTTATGTGTATGAAACCTGTAAATGTTGAAAATACCATGGCACTAGGTATTTTTGATAAAGGTAAAAAGTTACTAGGGGACTATGTGATAAAAATTAAGTTAGTTGTGCTAGTTAAAATGCATGTACATTGCTGTAAACTGAACATGTCTGAAATGTCACGGTGGTGTGCATACATCCCATGATGCTTTGCATTGTGGAAGAATGTGTGATGTTGTGTTTCTTTGAAACTTGGCTTATTGTCAATGCCCTTTAGGGTAACCCTGTTTTAGTGCTTCTGCACTGAGGTTCTTTGTCTTTAGCTTGTTTTGTTTTTTTAATTTGAGCCCCCATCACCCAAGCAAACAAAGCCCGCATAGGGGAGGCTAAATTTCAACAGATAAGTTAGATCAGAGATCAGTGAGTCAGTAGTAGAGGTGGGTGAAGTGTTCCCACTTCTTTACGTGGTGCACTTCACTTATCCCCAAATCTGCGTAGTGCTCCGCAACACGAAGCAAATTAATAATAATAATTAATAAATTTGATTGCTAAGTGCATTGTTTCCAATGGACTTCACATTACTTTGCCTTGCCTTGTCTTACAGCCTTCCCCTTAATTTTAATGTGAAGTGCCATTAATTTTAATGGACTTCATTTTGCTTAACCTGTTTATTGCTATTTGAGGTGAATTTTGCATTGATTCATGGGATGGCTGATCACATGGGCTCTATATTGTTTTGCACATTCTCAGTTCTGCGTAGTGTGTGTAGTGGAAAGCTGGAGACAGTTTGCTCTCAGAGCTCTGAGAATCAAACCATCGAAAAAGCTTTAAAAAATCACTTTTGATCCAATTATTTGGGTCCAAATTTAGTACATTGATTGTAGGAAACCCTCCTGTGCTTAGATCATCAAGTGTTAATTGTTTTTGTGTGAATTTTGAAAGTTAATTTAGAATATTCAGCCTGTGTACTGACAGACACTGTTAAAGTGTGCTTCGAGGGAAGGGCATATCTATGGTGGAGTGAGATTCACATGAGAAAGGCAGTCTTTCTGTTTTGTACTAGTAGTGTGTGTTAGTATCTGTGTGTTTATGTACACACAGTAATACTTGAAGCAATTTTTGATCATTAGTTTCTGTTTGCTGTGGTGCAGTGCAGTTTAAAATATTTATTTATATAGTGTACTGCACTGTTAAATTTTCTGTGCATTACCTGTAGTGTGTGAGTGTGTGTGTGTGTGTGTGTGTGTGTGTGTGTGTGTGTGTGTGTGTGTGCCATCAAGTCAGACATATTATATTGTGCCACACAGCAATTGCCGCACTCTGAAATGGTTTTCCATCTGTGGTATTTTTTACTGCGTCCTTCTGTCTAGCTAGTGGACTGCTACTGCAGCGCTCAACCCCAAACCTTCAAAGGATACATTTTTATTTTTCCAGTTTTAGATTTGTGTAACCACTGGTTAAGGTGTTTTTGTGCCTGTGTGGCTGCATCTCTTTATAGTGTGCAATCTGCATCTATGCTTTTGCATCTGTTTAGTGCCCAGTCTGCATCTATAAGCCACAGTTGTTGTTTTTTGGATTCCCATCCACCACAAGAAATCTCAATTTGTTGTGAATTTCCTGTGTAATCCCAAAAAATGCCTGCAAAGATGCTTCTGGTCATGGCACTTCTGCCAGTGGCAAGAGTGGCCATGGGCATGGTAGTATTCAGCAGACGTGCATCTTTGATGCCAGTAAAGAGATTTCTCTGTTTTTCACAGTGCAATCAGTAGCTTCAATTATGGTTAGAGATGCTGTTGTCCCTGCTGGTGGTACTGAAGTTGCTGACGGCGTGATTATTGCCCCAATTTCAACCCGGAGAACAAGTTAACCAGTTTCCCAAATATTGTGAAGTCTAAAGCTTAATATGTATAACCGCATGGAAGGGGGGGGGGGGCATGATAGAAACTATCAAGTACCGAAAGGGAATCAGCAACATACAAGAGCGTAGCATCTTTCAGAAAAAGAGATGTGCATGAACTAGGAGGAAAATTTGAAGATAGAGGGGGACAGATCAGGGGCAATGTCAGGAACTATTTTTTCACTGGGATGGTGCTGGGTGCAAGGACAAACAAAAACTAATGATCAATGTTATGGTGTGAAAGCAGCAGTTGAAGCATGCCCATTATTTAGAGTTGGTGCACCTCCATGCGCTCCAACTGCTGCTCCATGTTGTCCATCCAGTGGTTCACATAGTCCAACTCACGCCACATTAGGCCCAAATCAGCATGTGTGGTAGGCATTTGTGCAGGGTTGCCTCCGTCACCTGCAGGTTGTGGAGTAGCCGCTTGCTCCATGGCCTGCCCCCCACTTGACACCACGTGCAGGCGGAGGCTGTGGTGCCACCTGTTGCCCAGCAGCACCAGCAGGTGCTGCCCTGTTCGGCAAGCTTGGCCTGCCAATTTGCATGGCGGTGGTTGTATAGGTGAGTCGCTGACCACCTGTGACCAGATGACTTCCTTTGGGGCCACAGCACACCACCTCACCACACTGATTGCACTTCACTACACTGGTGTCTGCAGGTAGTGTAATGAAGAATTCCCACACTAATGAACTGTGGGGAGGACTGGGCACAGGCAGGAGGGGCCCCAGATGTTGTTGTTGGCTGCTGCTGGTGCTCAATTGGAGTTGGGGTGGGGAAACCTACTGCTGCAGCTGTGACTGCTGCAGCCCCTCCCTCACTTCCTGCTGAGCCACTGACACAGGAGCCATGGAAGGTGGTGACACTGGTGGGGGGGCCGCCAGTAGGTGGCACCAGAGGTGGTGCTTCCATGGCACCACTACCTCCTGCTTCAGGGAGGGGACCACTAGCCCAGAAGGTGCTCCGGTTCAGATGCGGGGTTTATATTTTTTGCTATCTCTCTGCCTCCTCTCGAACACAGCTCTTTCCCCCACACTAGGTAAAGTGAAAGTCTTTCATTCTCTTGCATGAGATTAACTTCCTGCCTGAAGCATGTGACCTACAGACTGTGAGCCATGTGATCTGTGGGCTGTTACAATGCTCACTCACTCCTCTTTTAAAAGAAAATAAAGTGAAGTAACGCGGAGTCATCTTAACGCAAAATCATTATGATGTGAAGTGGCGAAGTACTACATTTCAATGGGCACTTCGAATAGCTATATGTCGAGGCGGAGTGGGCCACTTCGCCTCTGCTAGACTAGCGAAGTTAAACTTCACTGCATCTCTAATCAGTAGGTGCTGGCTAAGTGCAGAGGAAGAACATACAGTCTGTTGTTACAAACTGATGTACTGAAAAGAGATATGACATTGCTGAAAGTTATCTCCTGTATTTTGAATAAACATCACACAGAGATTGTGTATTGAACCTGAAGTTCGGTGTCTGGTCCATCTGTTATCCCACAACCCCTCCACAGAGGGAACTGGAATCATTAAAAGACCCAGAGGGAGACTGGAAAAGTGGTCCAGTATTTGGCAATTGAAACTCAATGGCAAAAATGTAAAGTGATATACACAGGCTGCAGGAATCCACATAAGGAATGTTGCATTGTTGGGATAAAGCTGGAGCACTCAAAGAAGTTAGGGTTATGGGAGAAATTGCTAGCAATAATCTAAAAACCTCTTTCCAGTGAGGTAAAGAATATGAGGATGCTAACAGCAGGTTTTAAAGTGCATCAAGTAGGGGTTTACTAGTTGCAAGAAGGAGGGGATAAGCCACTGTACAGGTCACTGGTTAGACCTCACCAAGAGTAATATGTGCAATTCGAGACAGCTTAGGAGAAGAAAGACAGAAACAGGTTGGAAACTATACAATGTAAGGTGACAAAGATGATCCAGGGCAGCAGTGAAAGTCTTATGTGGAGATACTAGATATAAAGTATAAATATGTATTCTCAAGAGAACATAAGGGAGAGGAGGCAATGATAGAAATGCACAAATTATTGTCTGGCTGAAACAAATAAATTGTATTTATTTTTCATTTATTTATCTCATTTTTTGGATTAACACCTTTGAGTTGGGGAGCTCGTTTGCAAAGGTTCCAAGTCAAGGTTTACATAGGACAAGACAATTGCTTACAAACAAGTAAAGACAAAAATGGCAGTCATACATTTTGTTGAAAGACAAAATAGTTACAAAGCACAAGTTTAATACAAATACAGTATCATAAGATGGGGAAGTGAGGATGGAGAGGAGGATTAAGGTGGTATAGAATAAGGAAGATTTATTAATACAGCGCAGACAGCAGAAGAAAAGCAGCCTGCGAAGGCTTTGTCCAGAGAGAAGTGGGGGTGGGAGTGGAGGATTAAGGAAGTATAGAGCTGGGGAAGTTTGGTGAGGAAATGCCAGGTAGTATTAGGTTAGCTGCCTGTAAGGCACTGTCAGTGGAACGGGGGGGGGGGTAGTGGGTAGAAGAAGGGAGTAAAGGAAGAAGGGATTTGGGAGTGAAAGGCTTGGGGGTGGATGTGAGTCAGAGTATCTCATGAAGAGCAGGCACACTGAGTTTCCTCTATTCAAAGGAGCTGGCATTCTCCTTTAAAGGGTCCTAATTTCTCATAGTTAAGGAGGGGAGGCCAGAAGGTCATTAAGGTACTGAGGCCCTCAGTAGGACAGTGCTCGCTGGGCAAACGAGGTTCATCTAAAAGGGATGAGGAGTACACCTTTAGCAGCACTTCTTGTAGACTTATCAGACAGGTCCCACTGGAAAATGTCTACCGTGGATGCAGAGGAGTGGCCTAGCAGGGCCTTTTTACCAGTTAGACAGGCCTGATATTTTACCCTCAGGTGTAGTGGTAGCCACCCTGTTTCCAAGTAAAGGGTACAGTACATGAGTGAGTCAAATGCTCTGCCCCATGACCAACCTGCAAGCCTTGTTAAGTAGGGTTTTTATTCTTTTTAGGGCTGTGTCCAACCACGCGTTATAGATTACAATCCCGTAGTTAATTTTTGATAGTACAGAGCTCCTGGTAACTAGGTTCAGTGCCTCCAAGGACAGTGCCTGTCTATGGTGATACAGGATACCAAGCTTGAAGTTTATAGTTTTCACTACATGGTCAATGTGGGTGGAAAAGGACAGGGTGTCATCAAGGTAGATGCCCAGATATTTGAAATTGTTAACTTGTTCAAGTGGGTGACCTTTATTGCTGATGACATTCAAAGGGCTAGCTCTTTTCTTGTTATGGGGTGTAGAAAATAGCATGACTTTTGTATTTTATAGTTGAGGAAGAGTTTATTCTTTGTGAACCATGCCTCCAGTTTTTGGAAACTGTCCTTAAGTGCTAAGGTTATTTCTGACAGTTGTCTTCCCGGGACTGAGATAACAGCATTGTCTGCATATAGTACCATTTTTGCAGGCAGGCAGATGGTAGTGAGTTTAAAAATGGGCTGAATAGCAGAGGGCCAAGAATAGATCCTTGAGGGACTTCCATTGACACTATCCTTGGGTCAGAGACTGCCTCACTGATCCATACACACTGATGTCTGCATGACAGGTAGCTGCTGAACCAGGAAATGGTTTCAGGGGAGAGGCCAAGGGTTGGTAAGTTTGTTAACAGGATATAATGGTTCACTGTGTCAAAGGCTTTTGTGAGGTCCACAAAGATGGATCCCACTGGCATCCCATTGTCAAGGGCATCATAAAGGAGAGTGGTGAAGTCAATGAGCGCAGTCATTGTGCTATGATTTTTGTGGAATCCATGTTGTTATGGACAAAGTATTGAATATTTATTCAGATATTCAGTTAACTGGTCTGATACTATCCTTTTGAGGGCTTTTGATAATGGGGGACACATATAAATGGATCTATAGATGGCTAGAAGGGCTCTTTCCCCACTTTTGAAGATGGGCATGACAAGTGCTATTTTCCATTTTTCAGGGAAGACTCCTGTTCTTAAGGAAAGGAAAGGTTAAATATTTTGATGATGGGTGTTGTGATAGCGTCAAGAGTGGGAGCAACCAGCTTCATATCAATCAGGCCACTACCAGTCCTAGTTTTACCAAGGACCATCTTGATAAATGTAATGGCTTGTGCCCTGGTGATTTGTTTAAAGTAAAATGGGGGTATCCCATAGTTTTGTGGGGAGGTGTAGTTCATCTGACTGTACTTGAGGGCGGCACTGTTGTGTTAAGTACTCAGGAGGGAGGACCGTGCTTAAGTCTGAGAAGGCTGTATTGAATGCATTTGCCAACTCCTTTGGTTCTTGTATTGTACCGGTTGCAGTGACAATCAGGTCTGGAGGTGCCTTGTTGTCTCTGCCTTGACCCCAACTGCTGGCTAACAAGTCTTTGTAGTAATTTGCTTTTGCATTCTGTATCAGTTTTGTGCATTTCTTTTTAGCTGCCTTATATGCAGCATACTCAGCCTGATTCCCGGTGACCCTAGCCTTGTGCCAAAGGTTGTCACTGATATTCATTTGCTCCAAGAGCAAATGAATATCAGGGACAGAGATGTTCATGATGAAGAACATCACAGCCACCATGGGCATAATCTCAATATGGAAGGGGGAAATTAAAATTAAACAACTAAATAAATTAATGAATTAAATATTTAATTAATCCAAGAATATTTTTTCAGGGACTGTGTGGTGAATGGATGGAATGGACATTCCATACCACTGAAGACAATGTACTGTATGTCTTAACTGTGCCCTAGGTAAACCTTCTGACATGGCCAGTGGGGGATGCTGCAACAGAAGGTAAAGCCATCAAAAAATGGAGAGCAATGAGTATCAATGCCCGTAGTCTGAGTAACAAGCTTCCTGAATTAGTGGCCTTGATGGAGGAGGAACATCTGGATATCGTGGCAGTCACAGAAACGTGGTACACACAAAACCATGACTGGGACGTAAACATACCAGGATACACTATCTACAGGAGGGACAGGGAGGGTAAAGGAGGAGGAGGAGTAGCTCTTACATAAGGGAAGGAATCAAAGCAACAGAACAAAAGGAAAACAGGGAGGAGAAGAGCACTGTGGGTAAAATTTGGAGACCGGCAATGGCACCACAATCCGCACAGGGGTTGTATACAGACCTCCTTCTCAGGGGGAGGAAATGGACAAGAAAATGATAGAAAGTATACTTAGAATGGCAGAAAAAGGGAGATATTGCTGATGGGTGATCTGAATATGCCAGATGTTAACTGGAGTGCAGTTGCAGCAGCCACTTCGAAGAGTGGGGTTATTCTAGAAGCCCTACAGGGGGCATGCCTTAGACAACTAGTATTGGAGCCCACTCGAGAGGGAGCAATCTTAGACCTGGTTCTCTCAAATGGAGATGAAGAGAGGATCACAGATGTAGAAGTGGGTAGCCATCTGGGAACTAGCAACCATCGAACAGTATGGTTCACAATAAAACAGCAATAGAGTCAAGTCATACAAAGACAAAAGTACTGGACTTTAGGAGGCTGACTTTGCCAAAATGGGTGAGTGCCTAAGGAATGCGCTAGCAAATGGGCAGGAAGGAGGGTGGAAGAACAATGGGGACTAATAAAAACTGCCACCACAGAGGTAACAAGCCTTTGTGTGAAGCAAATAAACAAAACGAAACGATGCAAGAAACCACTATGGTTCTCAAAGGAAGTGGCAGTGAAGGTTCAAGAGAAAAAGAAAGCATTCAGGAAGTATAAGGAATCACAGAAGGAGCAGGACAGAGAACTGTATCAGTTAAAGCAAAAGGAAGCTGGGAAGGCAGTCAGAACAACAAAGGCCCAAACCGAGGAAAAGATGGCCAACTCGGTTAAAAAGGGGGATAAAACCTTTTATAGGTACATCAGGGAGCAAAGGAAGACCAAGGGAGGGATAGTGAGGCTTAATAAAGGGGAGGGAGGGTGGGCAGAGGGTGACTGTGAAAAGGCAGAGATACTAAACAAATATTTTTGCTCAGTATTTACAAAGGAAGAGGGGGAGGTACCTAAAACAAACAGTAGAAACAATCTGGATACAGAAGTTGATACCAGCCCATTTACAGAAGAAAGGGTTCTGAAAGAACTCTTAAAACTGAAGGTGGACAAAGCAATGGGGCCTGATGGGATTCATCCCAGAATTCTAAAGAACTAAGGGTAGAACTAGTGACACCACTGACTACCCTCTTTAACAAATCATGGGAGGATGGGGTGGTACCCGAGGACTGGAGGAGGGCAGATGTGATTCTCCTTCACAAAAGTGGGAGCAAGGCAGAAACAGAAACTACAGACCTGTTAGTTTAACCTCAGTGGTAGGGAAAATGTTGGAATCACTTCTGAAGGAAAGAATTGCCGAGTATCTAGAGGCCAGAGGGGCACAGGACCCAAGGCAGCATGGATTTACAGCGGAAGGTCATGCCAGGCAGATCTGATAGATTTCTTTGACTGGGTGACCAAAGTAGTAGATCAGGAGGGGCTGTGGACATGGCCTACCTAGACTTTAGCAAGGCATTTGACACAGTCCCACACAAAAGATTAATATACGTTGTCAGCTTGGGAGTGGGTCCCAAGATGACAGCCTGGGTAAAAAATTGGCTAGAGAATAGGACACAGAGAGTAATAGTAAATGGAGTCCACTCTGAAGAAAGGGGGTTACTAGTGGGGTACCGCAGGGTTCAGTATTAGGACCGGTCCTCTTCAATGTCTTTATAAGTGACATTGCAGAGGGACTGGAAGGAAAAGTATGTCTCTTTGCAGATGACACAAAGATCTGCAACAGAGCTGATGCACAAGGTGGGGTGGAAAGGATGAGAAGGGACTTGGCAAGGTTAGAGGAATGGTCAAATGTATGGCAGCTTAGATTCAATGCTAAGAAGAAGTGCAAGGTAATGCACCTGGGAAACAAAAACCCAGGGGAAGAGTACACAATGGGGGGTGAGATACTAACAACAACAAAAATGGAAAGGGACCTGGGGGTAGTCATATCAGATGACCTAAAGGAGGGCAAGCAATGTGAGAGGGCAGCAAGGAGGGCTGGGGGGATACTGGGATGCACAGGGACAGGCATCACCAGTAGAAAACAGGAAGTTATTATCCCTCTGTACAGACAGCTGGTCAGACCCCATCTGGAGTACTAAGTGCAGTTCTGGAGACCCAATCTCTGCAAAGACATAGACAGGATGGAAGCTGTCCAGAGGAGGGCAACTAAAATGGTGCAGGGTCTGCACCGGAAGACATATGAAGAGAGACTTAAGGAGCTTAATATGTATAGCCTCGAGGAAAGGAGGGAGAGGGGGGGACATGATAGAAACGTTCAAGTACCTCAAGGGAATCAACAAAGTCCAAGACGGTAGCATCTTTCAAAAAAAGAGGTGTGTAAGAACAAGGGGGCACAATTTGAAGATGGAGGGGTGGCTCAGAGGTAATTTAAGGAAGTATTTTTTCACAGAGAGGGTTGTGGATGCATGGAACGGCCTTCTGGAGGAGGTTGTGGAGTCAAAAACAGTGGTGGAATTCAAGCATGCATGGGACAGTCATGAGGCAATTCCAGTGGGTGGGGGTAGGAAGAAGGAGGCTGCTGGTTAACTAGAATCTGCAGCTTATCCATTAGGTAGGAAAATGGGCAGACTGGGTGGGCCAAGTGGTCCTTATCTGCCATCAAATTCTATATTTCTATGTGCTGGACATACTCTATAAAGTGCTGGATCCCCTACCCAGTGGTGACCATACTGTGCTTAAACCTAAACCCAAACCAAACAAGATGAACACTCTGGATAGGGGAGTCAATATCAGTTCATTCAGAGAATAAAGGGTTCTGAAAGAACTCTTGAAACTGAGGGTGGACAAAGCAATGGGGTCTGATGGGATTCACCCCAGATTTCTAAAAGAACTAAGGGTTGAACTACTGACACCACTGACTACTCTCTTTAACAAATCATTAGAGGATGGGGTGGTACCTGAGGACTGGAGGAGGGTGGATTTGATTCCACTTCACAAAAGTGGGAGCAGGGCAGAGGCAGGAAACTACAGAGCAGTTAGTTTGACCTCAGTGGTAGAAAAATGATGGAATCAGTTGTGAAGAAAAGATTTGTTAAGTATCTAGAGGCCAGTGGGGCACAGGACCCAAGGCAGCATGAATTCACAGCAGGAAGGTCATATCAGACAAATCTAATTGATTTCTTTGACTGGGTGACCAAAGTAGCAGACCAGGGAGGGGCTGTGGACATGGCCTACCTATATTTTAGCAAGGCATTTGACACAGTCCCACACAAAAGATTAATATACAAGCTAGCCAGCCTTGGAGTAGGTTCCAAGGTGGTAGCCTGGATAAAATATTGGCTGGACAACAGGACACAAAGGGTAATAGTAAACAGAGTCCACAGTGAAGAAAGAAGGGTAACTAGCGGGGTACCGCAGGGTTCAGTACTGGGGCCAGTCCTCTTTAAAGTCTTTATAGGTGACATTGCAGAGCACCTGGAAGGAAAAGTATGTCTCTTTACAGACAACACAAAGATCTGCAACAGGGTTGATACACAGGGTGGGATGGAAAGGATTAGAAGGGACTTGGCTAGGTTGGAGGAATAGTCAAATGTATTGCAGCTCAGATTCAACGCAAAGAAGTTCAAGATAATGCACCTGGAAAACAAAAACCCAAGGGAAGAGTACACAATGGGGGGATGAGAGACTAACAACAACAAAAATGGAAAGGGACCTGGGAGGAATTATATCAGATGACCTAAAGGTTGGCAAGCAATGTCAGAAGGCAGTAAGGAGGGTCGGGGGTACTGGGATGCTAGGAGAGGTATCAACAGTAGAAAACAGGAAGTTGTTATCCCTCTGTACAGACAGTTGGTGAGACCCATCTGAGTACTGCCTGCAGTTTTGAAACCCCATCTCCAAAAAGACATAGACAGAGTGGAGGCTGTCTAGAGGAGGGTAACTCAAAATGGTGCAGGGTCTGCACCAGAAGACATATGAAGAGAGACTAAAGGAGCTTAATATATATACCCTTAAGGAAAGGGGGGAGACATGATAGAAACTTTCAAGTACCTCAAGGGAATCGACAAAGTCCAAGAGGGTAGCATCTTTCAGAAAAAGATGTGCATGAACATGGGGGCTCAATTTGAAGATAAAGGGGGGCTGGCTCAGAGGTAATGTTAGGAAGTATTTTTTCATGGAAAGGGTTGTGGATGAATGGAGCGCCTTTCTGAGGAGGTAGTGGAGTCAGGAACAGTGGGGGAATTCAAGAATGCATGGGACAGACATAAGGCAATTCTAGTGGGAGGTAGGAGGAAGGAGGCTGTTGGTTAACTAGGATCTGCAGCTTATCCATCAGGTAGGGAAACAGGCAGACTAGATGGGCCAAGCGGTCCTTATCTGCCATCAAATTCTATGTTTCTATGTTAATTCCAACTGGTCAGCCGGTACCAAGCTCCAGTCTCCCCCTAACCTCCACTCCAAAATCAAAGACATGAACCTGCACCAATAGATTTCTTTACCCACCTGCTTCAACCTGAGTTCCTCCAACCACAGTATGATAGACTGGGTGTTGGTAAGTCACCCGCAAAGTAGCCAAACCTCTGGTATCCTGTCCAGATTGTTTCAGTGATCGTTGCATGACTTCCTGTGTGTGGAAAAATAAGCCCCCCCCCCCAAAAAAAAAAAACAGTTACCTTTGCCAGATTCTTTAAAACTTTCTCCTTGCAGCCAGCTGGGCCCCAGTCCTATCAGCCCTTGATCCAGAAGAAGCTCTGGCACACTTCTCTATAACCTTCCTAACCATTTGTGATAAACAAACCCCAATGAAGCAGTCAAGAGTCTGGGGTCACCACCTCTCTGGATAACCCTAATCCAATCATGTTTCCAACAAAGAGACCTGGTCTGGGCTAGACATAAATCCAGTGGGCTAACCTAGGACAGGCAAGCCTATGCCACCCTCTAGAATCACTGTACCAGGGAGTATATGATTAGACAAGACCATCTACTTCCATAATAAGCTATCTTCAAACACCTTTGACCCTTCCCAAATCTGGAAGACAGTAAATACCCTAATCAACTCCGTCAGTGGAGCCCAGTCCATCCCTGGCACCTCCTTCACCACTGATGCCTTCAATAAATGCTTTGCCAAAGGTCCTAGGGCTCTTATCTGCAACTGCCTCCTCTCCCTGCAAGCAACTTCCGCCTGCTGGCGTTCTCAGTTGATGCTGTCTGCAAATAATTATCAGAGCTAAACACTGCATCCAGCTGTGGATCTGATGGTATCTCACCCAGATTTATTAAAATTGGCATGCCAGTATTAGCTGCCCTGGTTGCTCACATTTTCAATTGGCCCCTCTGCACTGGCAGATTGCCACACAGTTGAAAGCATGCACTGGTGGTACCTATAAAGGCAGCCCAGCTGACTCTCCCTCCAGTTTCCACCCAATTTCACTTTTGCCTTTCCTCTCCAAAACTCTTAAGAGGTCTGTCAGCAGGCAGCTATTCAACTTCTATGAGCAGTCAAACTTTCTGATACTGTATCAGTCAGGCTTCTGCCCCAGTCACTCAACCTCCACCTCCCTACTCAGAATCTCTGACCACATGCACTCTAATTTTGACAAGAGATTGGGCACATGGGGCCATATTTATAGAATTAGCAAAGATCTTTGACACCGATGATCACCCTCCAGCTCCAACTCAAACTAGCACAATCCAGTGTCACCCCATCAGCCCTGGTATGTTTCTAATCCTACATGGACAATTGCACCCTATCCATCAGGCTAGGCCTGAACTCCTCTACTGCCCTACCCATCTCTGTCAGTGTCCCCAAAGGCTCAGTCTTGGGGCCCCTGCTTTTCACAACCTTCATCAATGACCTCTCCTTGTTCACTTCAGCCAGCAGCATACACATGTATGCAGACAATACCATAATCTACACATCAAGTACCTCTGATTCTTCAGTTGAGGATTTCCTCCAACAGGATTTCACATCAATCCAAAAATGGTTCAAAGACGATCATCTTGTCATGAACCAAAACAGTGTCCATGCAGTTCAGTTCCAAGTAATGGATCAACTCCTCTCCCCTTCTCTGCCCTTACGTTCCCTGGACAAGGTGTGTTTGGACCCAGTCACCAACTACAAGTATGCTGGAATCCACTTGGCCCAACATCGTGATTACTCCAAGCACATCTCTGAGGTTGTAGAGAAAAGAGCTGTCTGCAACTAAAAAAGAGGAAAAGGTTGTGGATCAATAACTCCTTCCCCTTGTGTACTATGGGGGTGTAGTATAATCAGGTGCTAACACCATCTCCTTCTACAAAATTATCACTCTGTTCAATGGGTTGTGCAGATTTGCACTGGGCTGCCCCTCAAACACATCACTGCACTATGCACAGAAAGTTAGGCTAGATCCCCCAATGCAAGATGGATGATGCATGCTGCTCTCATTGGAGCAAACTACTGGACTGGCAAACTACCTAAATATCTAGATACCTATTTTATCTTTCAGCTAACCCTGTCTACTCACTCAGACCCAAGGCAAGCTGCTGTCTCTACATCCCTCAGTACAAACACAACCTAAACCAAACCTCCATTATCTACAGGCTCACCAACATCCAGAACAATCTACCCTACAAAGTAATTGCCCTCCCTACTTCAAGTCTAGCAAGATCCTGATTATGACCGACTTCAAATCCCCTTTAACCTGCTGTCATTGTCAGGCTCACCCTTCTTCTGTGCCTAGGGCCCCCGAGGCTCCTGCAGACCTCTCCTGGATGTGGGCCAGGAGATGTGGCAGGATCAGTGCACTGAAATTTGTAACTAGTGTAGTCCCCGAAGGCTAACAATCCAAAGCTTCCTTTTAGTGCACTAATGTAACCATTACAATGCTACTTCTGCCACTCAACTCCACGTCCTACTTGAGGGACTGCAGTGGTTTTGACATAGATGTCCGCTTGCATTTGTACCACTTGAATCTTGAAATCAGAACTGTACAAAAGTGCACTCTATATTGCTCCCAGAAGACTTTCACTCAGATCTCTACATAGAATGGTATCATTTGTTTTCTCTATTGGAATTGAACGTGTCTATATTGTCTGCACCTTTGTACCCTTTCATCTCCATACCTCCACAGGTTGCAACTGGAAACAATCCCTGGGCTCTGTGTGCTTACCTTTTAAAATATGTTTTAAATAAATAAATAAATAAAATAAATGTATGTAGTCAATGCTGGGACAATATCAGGGTTCAAAAAACAATGGGATATATTCAAGAGGGTCACCAGAGGAGGCAGGGAGGTAGCAGGTGGAGAGAATTCTGAGGGGGAGTTAGATTAGAATAATATATTGTAGGGCTAAAGGACAGACTGGTTGGACTTCTGGTCTCTTTCTATCCCTATTTTTTTATTTTTCTACATTTCTATGTTTATCACAGATGGGGGCATCTTTTGTGGAGCTACAGTAAATCTTCACCCATTTTCTGACTCCAAGCAGCCTGGCAGAGGAGTGGAAGAAATAACTGCCGCCTCCACAACTAGTGCAGTAATATAGCAGACTGTTAATGTTTTAAAAATGTGTTTTCAGAGCCTGAACAGGATGATAGGACATAGAAAGCAGGCATTAAACAGGGAGCAGGGTCAGCTCAGTATTCAATGTGTAGGATGTGGGACCAATCCAATGATACAGGGGGCAGCTTGTTGAGTTTCCTCCTGGAAGATCAAGTTTCCTGCCCAATCTCCAGAATCCCATGCAGGAATTGGCTGGAGGTCAGGAACATGCTAGAGGTGAGGTACTGGACTACAGAGGACGGAGTGAGTAGGTCATGTGAAATTTGTGTACAGTAACTCCAGTCAGCTGATGAAGACAGAACTCAAACAGGGGTGGTGGGGGTCATATGCGAGGTATGGCATATAGGCCCTTTTAAACATAAAGCTCTTCCAGCCCCTGTGTATGCTCATCACTCTTTCAAGCCCCATTGGAGCATTCCCCCTCTTCATTCTTCCAACTTTAACTCCTGAATGAAGGAGCAGCATTAGTGCTATCTGGAAAGACAGCTAAATACCCACCCCTCCCAGTTACTGGAACAGTGTAGCCGTAAAGACCCTGAACATAAGTGTGGCAGATAGAGATTAGCAACTCCAGCCATCACTGATTACTATGGCACATGGGGGCAAAACAGCTGGCAGTGGGGACACCAATACTACTTGAAAGATCTTCACTGTTCTTGCACTCCTGACTGTTCTCTCTGATCCTCCTCCTCCGAGGGTCTCCTGAAGGTTCCCAGTTCCAGCTTGAAGCTGTCAGGGAACTGGATGTTTGCTGTTGCAGTGGCCATGCTGTGGAATCAGCTGCCTTATAGGCTTAAGGAAGGCCCCTCTGTGGAGGTTTTCAAAACAGGGCTGAAACATTATCATTTTACACTGACCTTCTATCATCAATTAGTTTAATGACTGAGACTGTCATGTAATTTATTTATACACATTGTATTTCATTGTCATAATGGTCTTATTTATTATAGTTATTTAATGCACACCCTTGGTGTGGGATGCTTTGATGCAGCATCCCATACCTTGGGTGTGCATTACATTCTCATATCACACACTTCCCCATCCTTTATTCTATATATATTTCTGTGCTAATGTTCTTGAAATGATTGTACAGCACCCAGAGCCCTTGGGATCAGCCACTGGATAAATAAAATGACTACTACTACAACAAAGTGCGCATATTGTTCCTATAGGGCTAGCTCTGCATGACATGGGGCACCAACTGGGGCACAACATTTACTTACCAGGGCATATGCAGTGGGGTGCCCTGGTATAGAGGCACCACTACAGACAGAGCAAACTGGGGGGTACAAGAAAAAAAATAGTGCTACATGCATTTCAATGGGACATCTTTGGGCAAGGATGCCAACTCTAAATATGAATATTTAGAATTTCATGAAGGAGTGCATAGTATTCAACTGTATAAAGAGTGCTTGTGCGAGCCAGTATGCACTCTGCAATACAGTAGTAAGTGGTCTATAATGATGTACTAGATAAAGAAGGACATTCTGCCATGGTGCCTCTGATAGGATCTCATAATGTTTTAAATTTATTTCTGAGCTAGGCAGACTGAATGGAGACAGATAAATGAAACAGATCATCTTGCAAAAAGTGAAGTACACCAGCAATAGCCCACCCTGCTGTCTTATGCTCTGCAACATTTCCTTCCTCTGAAAATAGAACTGTAGCTTCCTGAAATGTCATTTATAACAATAAACTGCAAGGATGAAAACTTCAGAATCTGTCAGATGGGTTTCTTTGTGAAGAAATCTTCTGTTAGACTATGGATACAGAGCCTCTGATAACACTGTATGTGTGGTTCTCAGAAACTGATCCTTTACAAAAGAAGTGCTTAAAAAAGCACTAGAAATGAAACCATAAAATGGATAACGCAATCCTGAAAATCATGATGTTACCTCAGTACAGTATCACTGCCTGAAATATTCAAAAGAAAGGCCTAATAAAAAGCCTGTTTTTCATTCTACTGAATCCATTTTATACTTGCAATTAAGGATGGGTAAAGCCGAGGTGGATTTGGATCTGGTTTGGGATTTGCCAAACCCAGACTGAGTTTGGGTTTGATTTGCAAAGGATCTGGATCTGTATTTGCCAGATTTGGCCTATATGTCTAATTGAATGAAATAGGGAGTTATCAAAAGAAAAGCCCAAGAAAATGTCATTGAAGTGACATAAATATTAAAAGGGGTCCACTGGCTGAGATACATTGCATTCTGCTGTTTAAAGTGTTCATTTCTGATCAACCTGCATGTTTTGACCCCAAATTTTCAACATGGGCTTTTTTTTTTTAACCCCACCTCATGAACTAGACAGGTGTTTTCCAAATCCCACCGGACATGTAATTTTGCAGAACGATGACAAAACAGCTTTTCTGGTGGGTTTTGAAAAATTGCACCTAACTCAAGAGGTGGGGTCAAAAAAAGTCTATGTTGAAAGATTGGGGCCCAAATCTTTAAAAACCATGAAGTTATGAGTATAAATTAAAATACATTGAAAAAAAAAAACCCCGGCATGTGGTCATCTTGCCTAAAACAAAATATGTGCAACAATGAATGCCGCAGGCAAAAGGGCATGCACTGCAGTAACGCCAGGTAAGCACCAACACAACACAAACACTGCATGCTCTTAAAAACAATGGAATTCCTTGTTTTTCTGTGGCCCAGCTAACTGTGGGGCAAGGGGCTACCCACTTCCGGAACCATCACCATAGCTCCCCTTCAGCAGGGTCCTCATCCAGCCCCTCAGTAGTCAGTAGACTGCCAACCCAGAACCGCTATGATTTCCTGCATATACAACAAAGACTGCCCGGTGCTCATATAGGATACAGCACCTTAAACTCCACAACTAAGCAAACAAAAAAAGGTGCACAAATGAAAGATGTGTAGCCAAGAAAGCTAATGTTCAGTGTTTAACTGTGCTTAAAAAAGTACAGCAACTAAAACTGACCCCAATGCTTCAAACCTAGAAACATAACCCAGGTGAATAAAGTGAATAAACATATATGAGTCAATTCTCCAACTATTCTAGAGATTTATATTAAGAAATAAGTAAATGTATGCTATATAACACAGGCTGAAGAATAACAAGCAAACCAAAGGATCCTATTTAAATTATACTGTAGGTAACTGTTTTAACAATTCCTGTGGAAAACTGCTGAAGATTGTTAAAAGGATCAGCTGGAATGAGCTGGAGACAAAAGCTGGAAACTGCAAACAAATTCCAAGGTCCCCCAAAAAGGAAAGAACAAAAGACAAAATGATCAATAAATAATAAACTCAGCACTAGTACCTCATTAATACTCTTGAAATAATTGTTTTACAGATATGGTAAAATATCTTAACTATCATTCAGTCCAAGTGGGTAAACTGCTCCTAGGGTAAATATTAACCTGCTTTCCCTTTGTAGTAATTTTTGAAATCTGTTTCCCCTTCACATTGAGTTTCACATGATCAATGCCCATGAACATTTCATTCAGAATCGAGCGAATATTCTCTTGAATTCTCCCTTTGAGAGGGTGAGTAGTCAATGGCAATAAATAGTGACGGGCAATCGCACCATAAGGCATATACCATAAAGGTGTACAACAGGTAATGAAATGATGAACTTTAAAGTAAGTCACATGTGTAGGACTAAGGAATCTGTTTCCTTGTGCCATATATCTATAGATGTTACAATTCCCACAGCTGTGTGAACCTACGCTTCTTGTGACAAAAAATACCTTGGCCCTGTGGGATGTACTGAGTAATGTCTGCTTACCATCATGTCTTTAATACTTTTAGCTCTTCTATATACCATCTTAGGAGACTCCCCTGTGTTGCCTTTTGCACTTTCCTATTTGGGGGACTTTGGAATTTGCAGTTTCCAGCATTGGTCTCAAGCTCATTCCAACTGATCCTTTTAACAGTCTTTAGCAGTTTTTTCACAGAAATTGTTAAAATATTTACCTATAACTTAAATAGGATCCTATGGTTTGCTTGTTATTATCCAGCTTGTGTTATATAGCATACATTTACTTATTTTTAATATAAATCTCTAGAATATTTGGAAAATTGCCTCATATATATTTATTCACTTTATTCAGCTGTGTTATGTTTCTTTATAATTCATCTTACAAATATGTATGCCATGTCTAAGTTCGCCCGTCTCCCTGATGAAGAACCTGCACTAGGTTTGGAGGGCTGGGGACAGTTTGATTCGCTGTACTTTATTGACCACAATTAAACACTGAGCATTTACTTTCTATGACTTCCTGCAGCCTGTAGCACCATCAGACACTACAGCCCTTGTACTGGTGGCTGCTGCTCCTTCGCTTCCTGCTACAGGACCTCCACCTGGCAAAGCAAATGCCCCAGAGCTGCCAAAACTAATGTGGGCCAAGAGGCTTCTACTCCTCCATCTCAACTGCTTAGAACTATACTAGTTTACTGCACCTTAGTTAAGTCTGGTGCTCCATAAATCCACTGCACCATTCAAACAAAAGACAGAACACCCCAGATGCTATTGCCTTGATAATTCATTTCATACATCCAGTATAAAAACTTTCTTTCCATTGCACAAAATTCATGCAAGAAAAAGTTACAGATACAAACATTTTGAGTATCCCCTGCTTCAGCCCTGCTCATCTAACCCAAAGTCACAGCAGTCTCTCTAGAAAAAAAAAGAATGAATATGACTGAACAGTGTGTAAACCCAGAGAACTTTGTTGGTATTGAACCGCTTTGCTTTTATACACTAATATGCATTTCACATCTTCTCAGAAAGCTGATCCTGCTATTACTTCTGATTTCTGGGAATGTGCACCCAAACTCAGGGCCACCCCATGCAGGACCCACCCCAAAAGCAGGACAATTATAGATTGCCTCCATTAACATAGGGAGCATCCTACCCAAGCTTGCACAATTCCAGGCCTTGGTGGAGACGATCAAACCCGACATCATTGCTCTCAAGGAAACCTGGCTATCCCCTAAAATTACAGATGAAGCTGTCTCTCTAGATGGCTACAACTCCTTCTGCCAGGACAGATTGTCAAAGAGTGGCAGTGGTTGCATGGTCTACTGCCGAAGCGATATTAAACAAGTAGACACTGCCCTCTAGTCAGCATACAAAGGAGGCACAATTCTTGAACCTAAAGCTAACCATAGGCCATCAGAACAAAACCTTACTGCTCTCCACAGTGTACATAACCCCTGTCTCTCACAGCACTGGCTTTCTGCAGTTCATTAGTAATCAACAGCAATTTGGGGAAACAGTGAGAAAGGATTATTGTTGGTGACTTCAACACCAACTGGCACTCCCAGAATGAAATTACAGCCAGAGATCGGGTAATTGGCCTCTAACTCACCCAACTGGTAACACAAGCCACGAGACAAAACTATAAAACGGGTTCTAGTACACTCATAGATTGGATCCTCTCCTCCCGCCAAGAATGCATCTCTGAGGTATTAGTCCTCCTGGACTCCCTCAGTGATCATTCCCCAGTGATATGTACCTGGACAAATAACTTCACTAGGTATCCTCCCCCAGGTCTCTAGAAACAGATCTCTGAGACCGGGGCTCCTGGATGCTTTCAAGCACTACCTGAAACAGACTGACTGGACCCCACTTGATAAAGCCAAGGATGGAAACCAGGCCTTAGACTACTTCCTTAAGACCTTTACAAAGGCTTGTGACATTTTTGCCCCATTCAAGTCCAAAATGGTAAAAGGGGCCTCTAACTCCTGGCTCTCTGGATCCCTCATTGGACTCATTCGACACAGGAACAACGTGTGGCACAAGGCCATGGAGTCTGGGATGCAGGCTAACTTATTTGCCTATGGGACAGCCAGAAACAATTGTACTAAACTCATTTACTTAGCCAAAGCCTCCTGCTACAAGGACCTCTTACACAAAAGCTGGGGAGATGGCAGGGGAGTTCTGGAACTTCATTAAATCCCTCACAGGGAAGGCCTGAAGAGCTCCACTTGATCTGATAATAACAGATTCTAAGCCACTCCAGGAACCCAGTGATATAGCTAACATGCTCAACACAGCCTTCACTGACCTATCTGCTGTACCACTGAGTGAGTATCTCACACCACCAAAGTGGGTCAGTCCCCCAAACGCCATACCCCCCCGACTACAAACAACAATATACCACCTTTCTATTTCCAACTCATAACTAAGCCCAAGACGATTAACATAGAAACATAGAAACATAGACTTTGATGGCAGATAAGGACCGCTTGGCCCACCTAGTCTGCCCATTTCCTACCTGTCGGATAAGCTGCAGTTTCCAGTTACCCAACACTCTACTTCCTCCTACCCTAAATACGTCAAGCAGGTCCTAGGGAAGACCAGAATGAGGAGCAACCAAGTCGACTTGAAGTTGGTCACCCTCACACTAGATATGTTAGCAGACCCACTCGCAAAAGTGCTTAACGCCTCTTTAAGATCAGGTGTGTTCCCCTGACAAATGGAAGGCAGTGCTTGTCACCCCAGTCCATAAAGCTGGGGACAGAACAAACACAGCCAACTACAGGCCCATCTCTATTCTACCCCCCTCCCATCCAAAGTCCTTGAAAGGGTTGTCTCGGACCAACTCACAGGATATTTAGAGAAGTACAGCCTACTCTGTAAACAACAGCATGGTTTCTGAAAGAAGCACTCCACCCTCACTGCTCTGGTCAATTATCCCTCCAAACTCTATGATGCCTTGGATAAAAGGATGGCTGTGGGGGTCTATCTTTATAGACCTCACAAAAGTTTTCAATACTGTTAACCGTTCTCTTCTCTTAAACTGTCTGCTGGCCATTGGCCTGTCCAGCGATACTGTTACCTGGTTTGACAGTTACCTCTCCCATAGGACACAATGTGTCAGGATTAACGGCATACTATCTGAACCCAAGGATGTGAGCCTAGGAGTCCCACAAGGGTCCATCCTAGGCCCACTCCTATTCAGACTCTTTATAAATTCCCTTCCCTCAGCCTGCTCTGCACATATAGTGCTTTACACTAATGATGCCGTCATTTTGGCAGTTGGCAGAGAGCAATCCTCAATCACCACTGAGCTAAAAGAAAGCTTCCATATCCTTGAAACTTGGTTCACCCAGAACAAACTGATGCTCAGCCATTAAAAAAACCAAAAGCATGCTCTTTAATGTACTGCAGAAAAAGAACAAGTACAGCCCCATGATGATCCAGAGCAGTCAGGGAGATCTTTTGGAACAAGTATGCACGTTCAAATACCTTGGGGTATACCTGGACAGCACACTCAGCTTCACTTCTCATATTGACCATGTGGTCAAAACTGCAAATATAAAGCTGGGTGTTCTCTACCGCCACAAAAACTCAATGACCGCGGCAACCCTGAAACTATCCACAAGCAGCTCAATCTTATACTCAGTAGACTATGGCCTGCCCATCTATGGGGCTGGCTCTGACACCACCCTGAAAAGAGTAAGAACTCTCCTAAATAAAGCCTGCCAACTGACCCCAGGGGCTGACCACCCAACTCATACTTGTACCCTATACAATGACACAGGATGGCTCCCAATCCACCACAAGGTGCAATACCAAACCTGCATACTAGTAAAAAAAGCAGCACTGGGACTGATGCCTGATGTGACCTGCAGTGTTTTCAAAGCTGCACAACCTATTCAGCAAACCAGAAAAGTGACCAAAGGTGGACTCCTAGTGCCTTTCATGCGCACAAAGCTTGCCCAGAAATCCATCTCCTACCAGGGACCCAGATTGTTCAATGAGCTACCTAATACCCTCACAGAGTGTACCAAGATCAGCCTATTCAAAACTGGGCTATGGACTCATTTAGAGCATGAAAAGGTCTGTTGTTGCTCTAACTAATAATCTCCCCTGCTTTCAATACCGTGACCACCTTCAGCACCTACCCTTAAAAACCCTCACTGCTCCAGTCTGCACACAACTCCCTCCCCCATATACTCACTCTCTCTCTCACTTCTATCCTAATTTTCCCTACCCCCACCCCCTCCCTCACCTCATAGCACTTAACCCAGTACCACATGTTCTCCTCAACAAAGCCTACTCTGGCTGCACTATCTCAGTGTTTCTCACCCCTGTCAAAGCTCTGGCCAAAATACCACCCCTCCAAATACAAGGTCTCCTCCCTGCCTGTTGGTCTCTGTCCACCCTTGCAATGTGTTTATTCTGCACTAACAATGTGCTTACCTAATGTTCCTGACACCCTAATGCTTCCCGCTGGACTTTTCCTCTGATCTATATCTTTGAATATATGTTCTGTGTTGTGACATTAACTGTAATCATCTGTGATGACTATGTGATTCTTATTGTGTTGCCCTGTACTGTATTTGACTGTATTGTATTTGACTGACTTGGAATCTTTGTAAGAGTCCCTGACTCAAACGTGTAAATCCAAAACTGAAATAAATAAATAAATAATAGCTTATGGAATGTGCTCCAGCTCTGTCATATGCAAGCTGGCTTAATTTCCTAATGGCGTGGGGATGGACTCGTCAAACTGGTCTCCTGGTTTTGTTGGGGGGGGGCTCATCAATCTCCAGTGGTTAAGGATTTGCAGTGATCACTTCTGTCTAGTGTGCAAAAAGGGGTTTGAACCCTGCCTCTGGACTTGAACTGATGCACCAAAATGGCTGGAGATTCATAAGGTCTTGTTACACCTCTATGCCAGCATTGCTCTATACCCTTTTAAACTCTTTACTGGTGTATATGCTATGTGAACTGTTAGGTCAGTCTTTTGAACTGGGGGGATGATAGGGGTTACAATATCAAAAATTTATGTTGATTATTCATGTAGTTTTCTTGGAGGTTGCACAGTTGCAAGATCTGTAGTTATAGATAGCTTCCCCCATTCCCCATTTTCCATGGACCCCACCATGGGCTGGAACACTAACGCATGTTAACAGTTTGAAGGGGAAAGGTCCCCCCCCCCCCGTTTTCTCTCATTTCTCCTGATCTTCTCTTCCTCTCTTCCTTTAGACCATACATGTTATGTGTTACTCTTCTCCTTGCCTCATCCTTTAGTACATAGCTCACTACTGAAATCCTGATGTCGGGAACCTCTAAAGGGTTTCTATGATCTGTGGCATCACCCTTCTGTATTTCCATCCTCCCTTTTTCTCACCACCTGGACTCCAGTACACTCCCTCTCCTCCCTCCCATTTTCCCTTCTCATTAACTCAGACTTGCCTCAATCTGATGTACAGTGCCTCCTATGGGATTTGAATATCTGGTCCTGTACCTGATGCCCCATACAATAGCCTAATAGTGGGGCACCTACACATCTGAACATCTCAGCAATTTTTTCTGAGCTTGGGTAGGGGATTTACCAAGGCTGTGCACCAGTGGTTCATGAAGCTTTGATTTCATGTTTTACACCAGAATGATGGAGACATATTTCCCTTTCTGCTGGAGGTGTTTTAGGATCGACTAGTGGAGATTTGGAGGTCAAGTCACAAAATGCGATATCGCAGGATTGCCCTCCCCAACCCCCAGATCTCATCACTGATTTTACTAAGTCTATTTGACCTCAGACTCCCTCTGGCACTCCCACTTTTATGTTGCTCCAGCTCAATGAACACACCTGGGTCTGTGGCACAGTTACATGTGGTATAGCTTCCCTTTTATAATTCTTCACCACTGAGGCTTGAGGATACCTTTCTGCCCCTAATCCCCTACTTTAATTCATTGTCCCCTACCTGGATCCCCAGTTTCCTTTTCTGACACCCCTTCCTCATTCTCTGCTTTACAATCCCTCTCTCCCCAACCTCTCAAGCTCTACACTCCCATGCTAATGACAACCCCTATGAGGGATGCAACAACAATTCAACTGAAGCTCAGGATAGTTCCATCACAAGATTTTAATATCACTCCAAGCGAATAGACATCCTGCCTGACATGTTTCGGACTGGATACGTCCTTTTTCACAGGTGAGTTTCTAGAGCACCACACACCTTGTGTGCACTCCTTTTGGTTCAAACTTCCATGCTAACACTCAGACCACAGTTACCTTCTCTGAATACATGGTTGCTTCCACCCATATATCATGTGGGACATACAGTATTGTCTCCCATTTGCTACCCCCCCCAGCCCGCTATGAGGGAGGGCCTGGTCTTTTGTGAATACCTGATTTATAGTGGTACTCCTAGGGAAAGAGCTATTACCCTGCTCAAATTTAGCCTGATAGGTAAGGCTAGCAACAGTTCTCTGCCTGCTCGTTCATGGGGTTTGGTGATTCTCAGACCACCACCCTTATAAGTCTAGGCAGGATTAGATGGTTGTCTTATATTGGCCACAGTGCACAGTAATACCTTTTTCAGCTGATCTCTACATTTAATAGTTATGGCTCTGTTCTTTGTATTACTAGCATGCTTGTTCAATTGTGCTCTAGCTTAACTCATTAGAAATTTGTGGTTCTGTCTGCATTCCTTCCAACAAATGTAAGAGGTACGGGACTTGAGAGGTAACACTAACAGTGCACTGTAGGTTACTTCATAAAAGATATCCTTAGTACATGCCTTCTAGTTTTATGCCATGGAATATTTGGGGACTGAACTTTCCTGTTAAAAGAAAATGGGTTCTGACGAGACCTAACAGCATGAAACGGACAGTTGCCTTTCTTCAAGAGATTTAAGTTGAAGTACACAGTAGTGACCCCATCTCAAAGTGTGGGGGGGTCTATTTTAATTCATAAGCAGCTGCATTGGGAATTACATACTTCACTACAGATAAAATGGGTAGATGGATCATAGTTAAGGTTAAAACTCCTGAAGGTTCCCCTCCTTCTAACAAAATACATGAGAATAAACATGACAATCCGGCTTTGGTTACAGCCCTCTCACATGAACTGTTGGACCTTATGGACCCCTCCATCCCTCTCCTCCTAGGAGGGGACTTCAGTGTAACTCTTAATGCATACCTTGACAGAAAATTAGGCAATCTTCTTCAAGGATATCTCTTGCAGCAGGTCACATCTTAGGAACCTTATCTGCTAGGTACTAGGACCACACAAAAGCTTTTTCGCAAGCATACTAACTGGGGCCACCCACGGCGGCGTCACTACATCAATGTCCCTCTATAGAGCCGTGGACAGCCCAAGGCCCTCCTCAGTTCTTTTCCTGCCATTGACAATCACATTGGACTCCATGGAGTACCACTGTTTCAGTCAACTGTCATTTCTAAACCTTCGTATTTTTCTCTGGTTTGTTGTTTTGTCTCCCTTGTACTTCTTCACTTTAGTTTTATTTAAAGTGATCCCATTCCTGTTCCTCATTTATGTTTGGTTTGGATTCACTTTTCCATTGCTGCAGCTGTGGACAGAAAATCTTTGATAAAGATCTCCATGACTTCTGTTTCCATTGTCTCGGCGCCGGCCACAACATCCATGCCTGTGGAATCTGTGCCTCCCCTGCCCTCCAAGCTATCAGACAAGTTCTGGCAGCCCTTGCTGCTGGTGCAACTCAGTCCAGTGGTGCCTCATCATTGGCAGGCTCCTTCAAGCTCCTGCCAATGCTCCCAACTGCCTACTTCACCCTATCAACCACAGGAGAAACACTGGCAGTGTAACCCAGTGGCTCTGTCAATGAGGGGTCTTCCTCACTGGGGCTTCCCACTTTGCCCTGCCTACCTGCCCACCACTGCTGAATGCTCTCCTCCTCCTCCTCCTCAAGGGGCTCAGTCAGGGCATACTGCCAGTCTGCTTATGGCTGGCGATGGACAATTCTGTTTGGGTGGCCATCCTAGCCTGTTGCTGGCCTTCCCTACCAATTTGGGTGTGCAGGCTCCTCAGCTGGTTCCCTAGCCTGCCACCAACCCTTCCTACCCTTCTTTGATGATCTCATCATCACAGGGGCCTCCTTTTTCTCCAGCACCACCTCTCAGCACCCTATAGACGACTGTCACCATTGACGTCCAGGCACTGTTCTTTTTCGCCCTTTACCTTGTTCAGTGAGTTGTCCCCACTCACACACCATCATTGGGAAGATTCATTCAGACTCCTGAGGCACCCCCATGCCACCCATCGATGAAGGCTGCTCCTTCACACTCGTCGAGGTTCTCAGTCCCCCCTCTGAACCCGGGGATGACGATGACAATGATTATCATCTGGATTTTCTCCAGTCAGACTAAGATGGTGATGATGGTGATGAGGGGGTGCTAGAGCCAGAATCCCTTCCATTACCTCCACAGTTTTATCCATAGGGGATGACTCTGTCAACTATGTGCCTCGCTCCCCTCCCGACGACCCCTCTTTTGCAGTGGTCATACGCTAGCTGTAGGCAGTCCTGTGCTTTGACTCTGCAAAATAAGATGCTTATCAGAGAAACCTGGCACACTACTTGCATCTTCCAGAGTCTCCACCCCTTGTAATAACTCTCATCATCGATGGCTATGAAGATGCTATCCTAGCCACCAGGCACAGACCACACCCTGTCCTCCCTATGCCCAGAAAGGCAGACAATCTATATCAGGTAGTAGTATTTTGTTTTACCATTACTCAAAATCCCAACAACCAGTTCCCTGAGTCCAGAATACCAACATGGTCAAGAGCTCGATGTACAGTGTCCTCTGTGTTGTGCCCGATACAGGTATTGTTGGGACTGGATGAGTATGTGGGATGGGTTATTTGTGGGATTTTTTTGGGTGGGGAACATTATTTATGTGAGTTACGAGGAGTGCCTTTATTGGAAATATAGTGGGTTTTGTAGCTGTTTTGGGTATGTAGTGCTTAGAACATGTGTTAAAGGTTAGTGTTGTAGGCAACTGCATGGAGGTATTCAAGCAGTTTTCCATGTTCCTTGGAGGTGATTATCCTGTGGATGCATTCTTCCTTCACCGCATTACACTTCCTGATGGGTGATCTCGGCAGTCCTCTTTTGATGCTCTCCCTCGTTGCATCGGTCCTTTGTTGTTCACAGTGAATGTCCCAAATCATAGTGTGGACCCCGACATGCACCTTACCAGGCAGGGAAAACAAAAGTCTGTGCCGTGCTTCTACATTATTTTGGGTTCTCAGGATTCCGTTAGTTGTGAGATCTAATATTAACCAGAACTGGGGAGGGAATAGAAGTGAATATCTGGCAGTTGTCCTACTGTTTTTTTTATGTTTGGTCATTGTCTTCCCAGTACATAGTTGTTCTGGAACCACTCCAATCAGTGCTCTGTATTCGCTGGCATTGTCACTTTTAGTTGTTGAAAAGCATCTGGTATTTTGTCTAAAGGTAGGTATGCCAATGTCACTATTTGTTGGTCTTGTAAGCTAAAGTCCAGGTCAGTGCTGTATTGTAGGGCCAGTCCCAGGCTTTGAACTGTCCTCCAGATGATCTGCCCATAGTGAAACAAGCAACCTTTATTGGTTGCATTTGGAAATTCTTGTCTAGAAGCATTGACTGCTGCCTGCTCAAAATCAGTGATAATTGTTGGTGGTGCAAGCATGGCATGGATTTCATCCATAAATTCATGCAGATCCTGGAAGAAACGAGACTTGCAGACTTGGGATTTTGTGGTCAAGGAGGTGTAGGCAAGGGGTAAAATCCTGCTGCTTTCTTCATGTCCTACTGTGGGTGTGAATGAAGTACAGCTGGCTGAAAATGTTTGCAACTGTTTTAAATGTGCCATCCATCACCTAATATCAGGCATTTTGCAGGTCTTGTATATTTCATTTAGTGGTAAATAACAGTATTTGCTGGTCCCTGATTTTTTATGTTTTCATGTAGATGGCTCTCCATTCACCTGTAGCAGGTTGTCAAGTATTTTGATGTCCAATAATGAGGCTGGTTCAGGTGGTAATTCCTTTCTTCGGGCTCTGTTTAAGACCTGTAGTGGTGCTCGTTTTTTTGGGATGTGGTGTCATAATTCTGGATTTATGGATGTTGTTTCAGATTGAATTAACTGGGATGGACTTGTGGTTAGTGTTTAAACCGTTGTTTTTAGGGTGGCTAGCATGTTTGCTACAGGGGCTTCTGCAGCATCGGAAGTGTGATTGTGTTTGTTTTGCTTTTTTTTAAATCTCTATTTTTTCCCCCCCTTACACCCCTCCAGCTCAGATCATCAGGAGCACCTAGGAGTCATCCCTCTGCTAACCACCCTTACCTGGTCTGTCCTTGATTCCTCATGGAGCCTCGGATTACCCCCGGCAGGGATGAGGTGGGGCCGAGCACCCCGAACACTTCAAGTCTTATCGGTCCAAGGTGGCCAGGAAGGTGGTAGCACATCGAGGGCAAGCTCCAGTGCTCTGTCTCCTCAGAGCTGGGAGGCATTTTCCCACTTTTCCCTAGTGAATGCTGCAAGTGACCAGATGTCAAGGCACAATCACCAATGCCCGCAATGTCCTCTCCCTAGCTGCCTCTGAGCTCGTTGAGCTCCAGAACTTCATCTGGGGCCAATCAAACACTGAGGAACTTGATGTACTGCTAAGCCCCTGGCCTCCGCCAGGGGTCAGCGTACGCCTAACTGCTTCCTGACCCTTCCCCCAGAGAAGGCGAGCCATTGTTGGACTCTCCAATCTACTCTTCCCGGCTGGCCCTCTGGCGATCCAAGTCCACTCCCGAACCCGGGTCACCGGCGTCGCAGACAGAAATCCAACCGCTGCACCGGTTGGCCAGCGTTTTGCTTTTTAAAGTGGTGCATGCCATTCACTAGAAGTGTAACAGCTCTTCCTAGACAGTTTTTAGATTTTTGGTATTCACAGCACCAGCATTGTCTCTGCTGCGTTCTTGGACTAGTAGGTATCCTTTAAGACTGATCTTCTCCTTTCCCTCTTTTGAGGGCACCACCTCACCTTGCATGTTGAGCATTTGCTGTCCATTTTCAGGAGCCATTTTTGGCCTTTTCTCTATGTATCATTTCATTACAAAGGAGGTGTGTGTTAATATGGCAATTCCTTTTATGTTCTCTATGTGGAGAGTTCTAATTGGTATGCCCATGTTTAGAGCTCTGAGGACCTTTGTCAGCTGTTTCTGTAGCTGATTATCATTAACATGCCAGATCCAAATTGAACTGAAAAGGGTGTTTCTCCTCATCCCCAGGTTACTTCAGACTCAGATGATGTATCTGTATTTATAGGGGGTATGGGTGGTGGCACTGGTGGAGCCCCATACATTAAACAAGAGAACAAGACTTTTGGCAGGTAGTGTGGTATGTGATTTGTGTTGTCGGGTTCATTAGTGTTAGGGTCTAATATTGTACAGTATTGTGGTTTTTGGTATCTTGGATACAATATTGTGATAGTCAGGATTACAAGTCTCAGTCAATCATAATAATCCTATCAGGCCACCCCTGAGCAGGCCCTTTTTCTTTGGGCCCCCACAGGCGGACTTGGTAGTCATCAATGTGGCCCACAACTGGTCTAAATGACTCCAGCATCTCAGTTCCCTTCTTCCCAAAAAGGAATCTAGGAAACTTGGCCTGATGGGGAAAAGGGGCTTCGCTTCCTCCACCCTAGCCATCAGGGTCCTTAATTATGTTGGGCATATGTTAAAGCACCAGGCTGACTTCTGGGATGCCGCTAAATTGGCTAACCAGTCCCCTTCTGATGGTTCACAAAAGCAAGACATGTTTAATGCCCTCCAGTGTGGTGCTGATGTGGGGAGACACTGGCTGCCTACAGCATCGGGGCCACTTCGGCTAGGGCTTCAGCAGAAGGCATATGCCTCCGATGCTACTTCTGGCTCAGGGTGTCAGGGTCTGCTACCGGTGTCCAACAATCAATAATGAATGCCCCTTTCTGAGGCTGTAAACCTTTTGTGGGTGATGTGCAGGACATCCTCAATGACCTGCAGTCTTTGGGTAGAACCCTGCATTCAGTACATTCCCTCTACCACACCTGCCAGAAGAGCATTCAGAGGTTGCCTTTTCGGCATGCCAAACACTGCCCCAGGACTGCCTCCAAGCAGTCCACCAAAAGAAAGGCGACTGCCACCCTGCCCATCCCCACCAACCAGAACAAGTTCGCAAGGGGAGGCGGCAAAGGTCCAGTCGCAGCCTGACTCCACTCATTCAGTTTCTCAGGGGGGTCGTTTCTCCCTCCATCTTCAGGGATGGCAAAGGGATTACTTTAAATGCCAGGGGGGGGCTTCAACTAATCCATCAGGGCCATGCCCTAGACTTCATGGAGAGGCTTCTGGACCATCCACCCAGGCCTTTCACTTATCCACCCCCCCCCCCACTCTCATGCCAGTGCTGCAAGTGGAGGTTCAGGTTCTGCTAGCCAAAAAGGCCATAGAACCCACTCCTGAGGCCCAGTGAAAAGTCCACTGGGGACCTGAGGTCCATCCTGGACTTATGCAACTTGAACTGCTTCATTCAGTACAAAACATTCAGAAGGATTACCCTACCAGGCCTTTTGTCCTTGCTCTGGGAGGGTGACTGGATCTGCTCCCTGGACATGCAGATATCAAAGATACCAAATAATATCAAGATATCAAGATATCAAAGTTTGTCCTGCTCACAGTAAATACCTCAGATTCCTGTTCCTAGGGGAGCACTTCCTGTTCAGGGTTCTCAGCTTTGGCATCTGCTCGGTCCCTTGGATATTTACCAAGTGCCTCGTGGTGGTAGCAGTGGCCCTCAGGAGGGAAGGCTTCCATGTCTTCTCTTACCTGGATAACTGGCTGCTCAAAGCCAATCTCGGGAGCAGTTGTCACCCTGGAGTATACCCTGCAGCTCTTTCACCAGCTGGGAGTCACAGTCAATCTGGCTAAGTCAGTCCTAACCTCTGGCCAATGTCTTCAATAAATTGGGGCCATTCTGGATACAGCTCAGGGCTCGGCCTTTCTGCCTCAGGTGGGGCACTTCATCACACAGACCAGGGAATTCTTTTGCAGGCAGTATGTCATAGCTCAGACATACCTCAGACTGCTGGTGCTGATGGCCACAGCCATTGAAACAGTTCCCCTCTCACAGCTTCACATGCACATTCCCCAGTGGACCTTGAGAGTGCAGTGGAACCAGCAGACCGACAACCTGAAGCAGATGGTCTTGGTCTCCTGCTCCATCAAGAAAGTCTTTCTCTGGTGGATGGATCCCTGTAACTTGCTAGTGAGAGTTCCTTTCCTCATCCCCTCTCCCTGTCAGATCCTCACTTTGGATGCTTTGGGGGTAGGCTGGGGTGCCCATCTGGATCAGTTTCAGACCCAAAGAACATGATCCCCCTCTTAAGAGCTCTTTACACATCAATGTCCTCAAGATGTGACCAGTTCTGTATGGGCTACAAGCCATCCAGTCCCACCTGTCTCCGGGCCACCTACTAGTGCAGATGGACAATATCAGTGTAGTGAACAAGCAGGGAGGCATCTACTCTTACCCTCTGTGCAGGGAGGCAATGAGGGTTTGGTATTCTGCTCTGGACCACAGTCTCAAACTGTCAGCTGTCCAAGTCCCAGATGTACAAAATGTCTTGGTGGATGAGCTGAGTTAGTCACAGCCCAAAATGCATGAGTGGGAACAGCTGACTTCAGTCTCCAAAGACTATTTGAGAGGTGGCGGCATACAAAGTTAGACCTTTTTGTGTCCCCACACAATGCAAAACTGCTGCTTTTCTGCTTGCTTGAGCCAGGGCCTGGAGTTTGCTGGTGAGATGTGTTGTCCCTCTCTTGGAAAGGGAGGCTTCTTTGTGCCATTTCTCTAATCCAGAGCGTGCTAATCAAACTCCAGATGGAGGGTGCCACAGTGATCATGGTGGCTCTATTTTGGCCTTGTCAAGTTTGATTTCCACTATTACAGCAATTGTCAGTGGAACCTCCGATGCCTCTCCCCCAGTGCTCGGGCCTGCTGTTGCAAGAGCGGGGGACCCTTCTCTATCTGAACCTATGGTCCCTCCATCTGCATGCATGGTTCCTGAAGACATAGCCATTGCTACACCTGCAGTATCCTCTAAAGTGGCTGATATCCTGGTAGCCTTCAGGAAGCTCTCCACCAGGGCGACTTACTCCATGAAGTGGAAGCATTTTACTTTTGGGGGCGGCTTCTCGTCATCTGAATCCATTTACATGTACTGTGATCCAGATTCTGGAGTATCTGCTATCCGTGTCAGATGCTGGCCTAAAATATTCTTCCCTTGATGTGCACCTCTCAGCCATCTTAGCTTTCCATGTGCCCATTGAGGGCCGCACAGTGGCCCAGCTGGACATGGCCCATACTTTCCTGAGAGGTATCCTGCACTTGAAGCCCTCGGACCACAACTGTGTTCTGTTCTAGGACCTGAATTTTATTTTAGAAAAACTTATGTTGGCTCCTTTTGAGTCTCCTGTGACATGCGCGTTATGCTTTCTCTCATGGAAAGCATTATTTTTAGTTGCTATTACTTCTGCTCGAAGACTTTTAGACCTACAGGTGCTCATGTGTGAGCAGCTTTATTTGATTTTCCACAAAGACAGTGCGCCTTTGTATACTAGCCCTAAGTTTTTGCTGAAGGTGGTGTCTGAGTTTACCATAAATCAATCCACCCACCTGCCTGTCTTTTTCCTGGAGCACGCCAATCCAGGGGAAGCCTTGCTCTGCACCTTAGATGTACACAGAATTCTGTGTTATGTTACTCATATGAAGGACTCCAGAAAGTCCTCAGAGCTCTTTGTTTCTTTCACCCCTGGGAAAGAGGGCACACCAGTTTCAAAGCAGTGGCTGTTTAGATGATTGGCCAAATGCACAATTTTATGTTACCGGAAGTATAAGGAACTTCCTGGGTCGTTAAAGGCCACTCTAACAGGGGCATGTCCACTTCAGTTGCCAGCTTCAGGGGCACCTCCTCAGTGTACATTTGTGCTGTGGCCACATGGAGTACTGTCCACACTTTCACAAAACAGTACAGTCTGGACATTGCCTCTAGAAGGTGGGCCAATTTTTGGCCTGGCTGTGGTACAGGGCCTCCTCTCCTAGACTCCTGTCTTCCATTCTCCCCTTTGCAATATTACTTGGGACTCGTTCCTAAGGTGTGACATGCTGCAAGAGATATCCTCAAAGAAGATAGAACAGTTACTGTACAAAAGAACTTATCGTAACAGTAGATTTTTGAGAGAATCTTTTGCAGCAGGTCATGCCATCCCTCCTTCCTTCCCTCTTTTCCTTTTCCCTGATTCTCCTCTCTAGGATGGTGACCTTTGTCTCCTCATGCTGCTTCTGGGGGGCCTTCCCTCGATTACCTTGAAGGCGTGTACTCACAGGATGGTCTGCGGAGGGGAGCCAAGGAGTTCCTAGGGCCACACACAGCTGTATGGGGGACGTTGACGTAGTGACATCACCATGGACAGACCCAGTTAGACTGTTTGTGAAAAAGCTTCTGTGTGGTCCTGGCACCTGACGGCTAAGGTTCCTAAGGTGTGACCTGCTATAAGAGATTCTCTCCAAGATCTACTATTATGGTAAGTTCTTACATAACTGTTCTATCTTGAGCCTCATGGGAAAGTGCTGTCGGAAATGAAAGACAGGAAGTCCTTCCTGTCTCTCACAGATTTCTTATGATTGCAACACCCTCAGAACCTACATTATTCCTGATTGTCCTCCACTCATTCAACTGCAAGTCACACTGACTTCTGCCTTACATCCCCAGTGACTACCCAGATGGTAGTCTCAACATGTCTAGCTCCTCTCTACTTATCAGACCACACCACGGTACAGCTTGGCCTGATTTGGGGCCCCCTTCCCACTAAGTCTTTCTCCTGGAGGTTGGACCCCCTACTGTTGCAGGATAGGACCTTTGCAACTTGACTCCAAGAAGAGGCCTCATTTCCAGCTAAATGGTACTGGAGAGACTAGTAAGGCCATGATGTGGTAAACCTTCAAGGCTACCATCTGAGAACGTATCGGTCATGCAGGGGCCTGTGGAAGGAAAGAGAGGTGTAGTAAACAGCTAGAAAACAGTTCACTGCCAAAGAAGACCTCTATAAGGAAATTAAGGACCAAGATGAGCAGGCAAATGTGCTACTGTTCAGGAACATCAAAAGCCTCCTTATTCAACTCAGTAAGCTGGCCACCAGGAAGACAGGCTTGCAGTACTAGAGCTGAAACAAATACTGGGAAGGGGGGACAAGGCATGTAAATTGCTGTCTTATAGACTACACAAGCAACAGGTAGACTACCACATCAAAGGACTGTGGGATGTGGTGGGCCACATGCAATCCTCACCAGACCCAGTAAATAAACAAAATCTGGCCAGAGCCGATAGGGCTGTGATGAGCTGCCAAGTGATTAAAGTTACATGTGTGTGTAGAAATTATGGAATGCCTGGATGAAACTTGACCACTTTTTGGAGGTGTTGCACCAAAGATTCATCATGGCCTTTTTGGGACCCCTCCTCATGAAGAGTGCCAGTGTCATTTTGTTTACTTGTCGCGAAAGGTAATTTTGTAGAATGACTGCATCATTATGTGCTACAGGTGTAAAAACACATTTCAAGCAGGATATGAAAAATGACAGCTGTACTGTTAAAAAGCAGGTGTGCAGAAATGTCAATGTTGAAAATCTGGAGTGAAAATATTAAAAATTGGCAATGTTAGGAGCATACATAGAAACAGCACAATGCACGCTCATAATAATTGAGGCAGTATAGCGCAGTGGTCTAAGGCTCTGAGCTGCAAATTTGGTGACATCCAGCAGACCAGACCTGGGTTTGAATCCCACAGCTTCCACTTGCATACTGTGTGACCCTGAGCAAGTCACTTAACCTCCTTGTGCTCCCAGGTCGCTCCTGTAAAAAAGCTTTCAGCTTAGTGTGCTATACCTGGTTAAACAACTAAATAAAAAAAAACAAACGCAGTCATTTTCAGGGAGTTTTTTCACAAATTTGCAACATGGACTGTTTGGGACCCCACCTCATGAACAGTGGCACCATCGTTTCGATAATCAGTCCCAAAAGGTGATTCTGCACAGCAATCACCAAATCACCCTTCAGGATGGAGTAACGAAATGACGGTGACACTGGTCACGAGGTGGGATCCCAAGAACCCCATATTGGAAATTTGGGGCCAAAATTCAAAAAAATGGCCGAGTTATCAACTTAAGTTGAAAACCCAATTGAATGCCATTATAGGATGCTTACCTTTGCTTCTTCAGTTTACGGTTCGGCTTTAAAGAGTACAGATGTGTCCTGGTCCAGAGAAAATGACAGCACTGATCTCTGGAGGTAAGTATGGGGTAAGGGGGAGTAGGAATGGGGGGAGACTGGGGTGAAGACGAAGAACCATGTTCTTTATTACAGGTAAAAAACAAAAATATGTTGGTGGAAGGTTTTCTTTATTTACATGGAAAAGAAATATATACATTTGGGAACACTGGGGTGGGCTCCCAGTGTGCCATATGAGTTGGAGGGTGGATAGTTGATGCCGACATGGGGATTGGGCAATCCGATGTCAGTGGGGGGGAGAAAAAATAAACATTTGGGCACACTGAGGTGGGCTCCCAGTGTGCCACATCAGTAGGGGGGCACATACTGCCGATATGAGGATTGGGCACCCCGATGGGGCGGGGCAAAGAAGTACATTTGGGCAAACTGGGGTGGGCTTCCAGTGTGTCATATGAGTTGGGGGCTACATAATGCCAACACAGGGATTGGGGACCCTGATGTCAGTGCGGGAGGACAGTAGCATTGGGAGGGTTTGTCTGCTGGCAGCAGTAATACAATTGTGCATGTGTGACACTCATGCATGTGTAGTTGCGGTGAATAGCTTTTGGCCATTCATAACATGATGGCACCAGTTGAACTGTGCATGCATGTAAGTCACGCATGAACAGTTCATGCCCCGGAATGTGGAAGTAAGAGCCTAAATAGTGTGGCTGTTATTCTGTAGCAGCCGATCGTGGCAGAGTGTTTCAAGCTTTGTTGGACTTTCGGAAGGATACTTCCAAAAGTCCAACAGAAGGTTCCATGATTGGCTGTTTTTGTAAGCTATGAGCTGCTCCCAAAATCAGGACCTGTATACATCCACAGGAACCTTAAATCCTTACAAATTCTATTATTTTCTTGAGTGCCTGCCACTGCCATTCCTCTCCTCTGCTTACAGAGAGGTGCTCGAAGCCCCTCTGATTACTTTAGAGATCAAATTAACTATTTCCAACTGGTCTACCTATAAAGACAAAGGTCTTTTTCTATGAGAGCAGCAAAGATCTGGAAATTGCTTCCATCTGAGATTTGTGGTTTAAATATTTTTACTGCTTTTAAAAATTGTTCACTACATTATTTTTCATATCAGTTGGTTTGTAATGGAAATTAAATTGTTTTATTGTATGGTTTTGTACTATTTGTCTGTAAATGATGTGGGACACCTTTGAAAAATGGCTTTTAGCTTAAAGGTTTTCTGATTATAATAAACTAAACTGAACTACACTAAATACTTGGGGGGAGTGGGAGTGATGGACTACTGATAGATTCCTACCTGCTTATCCCTGACATCGACTCTCCAATGCTGAGGGAGTTTTTTTGCAAGGTTCATCAGAATACCACGCTACCACCCGTGATGAGGGAAGCAGTCATCACACTTCTCCCAAAATAGGGAAAGGACTAGGGGTGGGCAAATACCTTGTTTTGAATATTTGAACAAATATTCATATTCGGGCCCAAATATTAAGAAATGTGATATTTGTGTTTGTTATTCATGTACCTGTGGGGGGGGGGTAAAAAAAAAAACAGACCCCCTCCTCCCTAGCCCAATCATGTTAAAAACAACCCTCTGCATACCACCTTCTGCATCAAGCCCACAATCACCCTTCTCCCCCACAACAGCAAACAGAATTTAGATTTTAAAAAGTTTTGTAATGTTTTTTGTACTCCACAGAATCTTCAACTTGTGTCTTGAGCACCTCCAACTCATGCATTTTACAACTCTGGTTCTTATGTTAATCTAATGTTATCCTTTTGTGCATTGTAAAGGTCTACGGGTGTATTCTCGTGGGTCATGCCTGAAAACAGGCATATATTATATTTATTTATTTTTATTTATTTGGTTTTTGTTAACCTGGTAGGTGCACTAGCCATGAAATTACTATTTTTCAGGCACACCTGGGAGAGTACAAAAAAAATAGAACAATTGAACAACGGCAACATGGGTACAATAATACAAATAGAGGAACAGTACAGCAGTGCTACAAAAGTACAATGGGTAGAAACAACAAAAAATAATGGCAAGCATTTTACAGATAATGGCAGTAAGATATATAATAAGTGCAGAAACCACGTAACCGACCTGTGGAGTGAAAAAGTTAATAAGATAGTAAGGTTATATAGAGAGAAATGTAAGGAATGTTCAAACGTAACAAGAAAGACTGACAGAAGGAAGATCAGGGTGGTAATTGGCAAAACAACAGTGGAAGGTCAGCAACAAGGTTTGAGAAGGAAGAGAGCTAGTAGTCAAGAAGTTATTTACAAAGAGAAGGAAAAATATGGGGAGGGAAAGAGGAGACAGTCTTGGAGCTGGATTAGAGCATGGGTGACATTACTGGTAAGTCTCAGGAGCTTCAGGTTGGGTCAAAGCATGTACAAGCATCAGCTAAGGATAGATAACAACGATATTCACTTTTAAATCCAAAGTGAGACTGAGACAGCCGGAGGTTGAGTGGAAGAGCATTCCCTAGCCTAGGAGCAGAGAATTGGAAAGCCCCTGTGCCTTTAGTCATCTGACATCTTGGAACATAGAGCAAGGATTTGTCAGCTGATCGCAGGCCATGGGAGGATGTTTGAGGGACCAGCAACGCCGCCAGCTGGGATGTTTTTTTTTCCGGATGATAGAGTCCATTAGTGATCCAAGGTAGTATTGTCTACTGGCAGAGGGTAAGAGCCAATTCAGATCCTTATAAAGAAGGCAATGATGTTTGAGTCGAGGTGACGAAGAGGCAAATCGGCATATATTGTTATAAGTTACGTCCCATTTTAGTAGGGAGGTTTTATGGGCAGAGGTAAGAATAGAGGCACCATAAGTAAGGGTTGGGAGCAGAATACCTCGGGCAATTGCTAATTTGGCTGAGGGTGTAAGCATGTAGCTCGTTTTGTAAGCTACTCCCAGTTTCGAGTTTACAGCTCTGCACAAGGACTGAATGTGAAGATTAAAATCCAGGGACTGGTCGAGCAGAATCCCAAGGTACTTGAAGGAAGTAACATTTTCAAGTGGAAATCCTCCTGGGTGAAGAACGTCCAGCAAACTAGAACAGGTCTTAATCTTCGGTGCGGAACCTAGGAGCATGGCTTTCATTTTCTTTTCATTTAGTACAAGCTTACAGTCTAGTAGCCAGTCTAAGACCTTATTGAAGTCTGAAGTAAGTGATGTGTTTATGCAGGCAATACTAGAAGAACTAGTATAGATGATCAGGTCATCAGCATAGAAAATAGCTGAGCAGGATTCCGGGACCTCAGCTGCATTGTTGATAAAAATTGAGAACAGAAGAGGCCCAAGAATAGAGCCCTGGGGGACCCCAAGGCTGATAGTAGATGTGTTGGACAGGGAGGAGTTAAATTTGACAGCTTGTGACCTGTTTGACAGGTAGCTACAGAAGCAGTTCACAACAGGGGTAGAGAAATGGAATTTATGGAGAGTGTAGAGAAGCAGAGGATGGTCTACAAGGTCAAAAGCCTTAGTGAGGTCAATGAAGATGGCACCTGTGAGTTTTCCAGAATCCATGTTGGACAGAATATCAGTAGTTAGTTGAAGAAGAGCCGTGGTGGTGCTATGACCTTTTCTGAAACCATGCTGGGTGACTGAGAGGAGATTGTAGCATGTAAGGTAGTCAGTGGTCTGTTTTGCAACTATTTTCTCTAGGATCTTGCTAAGGAGAGAGAAAATTGCTATAGGTCTGTAATTGGCCATGTCCTTTGGGTCACCTTTTTTAAAGACAGGCGGTACTCTTGCAGATTTCCATAGGTCTGGCACAGTGCTATGGATAAGGGATAAAGTGTTGATTCTGGCAATCGGAGAGGCAATGAGTGGAGCAGCCAGCTTAAGAAGATGAGGTTCCAGTGAGTCAGAACCAGAGCTGGTATTGGCAGATATGGATCTCAGTACTTTCAGAACTTCCACTTTGATATAGCCTTGAAATAGAATGGTGGCGCTTGAAGGAGCATCACACGATAGGCAGTATGGTTGTCTGATGGTAGTGTGGTAGGTAGATTGGAGTGCGATCCACTAGGTTGTAAAGCCAAGGTATAGTGTGACAGATCAGAAAAGATTGTTAAAACTGTTTGAGATGGTCCTAGGGTCATTACAATGTGCCCCATTTATGATCATTTCATCAGGAGTGACCGACTGCGAGGTACCCAGAAATGTTTTGACATGGGCCAGAATTTCCTCGGGTCGCAGGCTGAGCTTTGTAGAAGGTCCTTGCAGTATTTGCTTTTAGCAGCTCTACCTTGTCTCTTACATCTGTTCCTTAGTTCACGATAGACAATAAGATCTGACTGTAGGCCAGTTTGTTTGTAGCGAATCCAGAGCTTGTCCCTCTGGCGCAGATTAGCAAGGAGGTCTTTATGCAGCCACCTCGTCTGTTTTCCTCTGGCCCTCCTAGTAGTCTTGGGGGCATGTTTATATTGAATGGTAAGAAATTCATTTATGAATATCTGTAGAGCAACCTCCACATCCTTTTGTTTGATAGATACCTGCCCAGTCGATATTGGAGACATCATAGAGAAATGCATCCTGGTCAATATGAGCTAGATTTGTAAACGTGATTAGTCTTGATGGAGGAGATGGAGGCACAACCATAGATAGGATACAAAAAGTGGGTGAGTGGTCTGTTAGTGCATCTGCAAGGATTCCTGCTTTCGAGACATGTTCCATACGGCTAACCACCCAGTCTAGGAGTGTAACCGTTTGATGGGATGACGTGGCTCTAGTCGCTTCAGAGATCAACTGGTGAAAATTATAACTAAGTGTGAGTGATTGCAAGGATATTTGAGCTGACCCTAACCAATTGAGGTTAAGATCACCTAGGATGACAGCCACTTTATGATTTACAGTCTGGGAGGTGATGTCAAGGAGTTCTTGAAGACCTACTATTCCCCCAGCAGGGGGATTATAGGCACAGATAATATAAAGCTTCTTTTCCCCCAATACAATAGTTGCCTGTATGAATTCACACACTGTGGGAGAGGCAGATGCTGAGACAATAGAGATGTTGAGGTGGTTTTTGAAGAATAGGGCAACTCCATGTCCACGCTTGGATGAGGATCTATCCTGACGGAACAGGGAATAGTTAGGCAAGGAGCATACGTCATCAGGTATACCAGGTTTCAGCCAAATTTCTGTGAGACAGAGTACATCAGGATTGTAGAGTTTCACCTAGGCCTCAAGTTCCGCATGGTGACAGGTAAGACTTCTGATACTGATATGGGTAATCAATAATCCTTTCTTGGACATGCCAGATAATTGATTTGGGGAAAAGAAACAGGTAGGTGGACCTGGATTTAGTTTGACGTCCTCAGATAGCAGAATAAAGATCATGGCTAGGAACCAAAGCCTTGCACAGTGGCAGGTTAAGGTGAAAGCACATCTCCATGGCAGCTTCCTCCTGGCATGTAGAGGGTAATAGATGCTGCCTCTAACAAGGAGGATAGGGTTAGGTTGAAGATCATGCTTTGTCTCTGCAATCAAGTTAGATAAACTATAGTTGCCGTAAGCCTCTGAGGAGTCTTTTGCCATTTAGTTACATGGGAGAGCCCATGTGGCAGTGTCCAGGCTGAGTAAAAGGACAAATGACAAGAGTGCCCGTAGCAGACTATACTTCGCCATAGTGTTACTATTTGACTTGGGTAGGAAGGCTAGTGGTATACTGAGACAGAGGATTAGCTCTTGATAAACAGATAGTGTGTGTAAAATTAAGACTGCCAAAGGTGACCATGTTACACCGTTTTAACCCTTGGCCAAAATTAGAGATAGAGCAAAAACAACGAAGTGTTTCCTGCTAGAGTAGCAATTATTTAGAAGTGTATCAGAGAAGCAGAAAGTAAAGCCCTGTAAAGGTTAATTAGGAAAGCAGACCAGCCGGAGGCTCTACTTGTGGTAAAGATTACAGTGAGGAAATGAAGACCTATTCAAGATATGTTAGAAGGCACCCCTAGTGGTGGAATTTTATAAGGAACCAATGGGAGACTAGACAGATGGCAGTAATGTTCGGCAAAAGTCAATGCAATGCAGAGGGTGCCAAAGCCCAGAGACTGATAATCCGACAGAGAAAAGGCAGGGCCAAACAGTGGCCGAGCAGAGAGCAGCAGTCCAATTAGAGGAGGGTGGCCACAGGTGGCCGCCTATCAAATCCACACAGTGCTACCTCGGAGCAGACCGGACACTTAACCGGATTTGAAGGTGTCCTGTTCGTCAGGAGGATGGAGGTACGAGCAGCTGGCAGAATTAGCCGCGCCGCTCACTTAGAGCACGATCAGGCGCAGTGGATCTATTTTAAGATATAAAATGTAGGTTAAGATAGGATGTTATTAGCTAGGGCAGGGGGTACCAAGGCAACTTGAAAATTACTCGGGGTAGCAAGGGAGGAAGCCCAGGTATGGAACTGCACAGCAGATAGCAGAACAGGTGCTAAGCAATGCTGATAGGCAAGCAGATGGTGAAAATAGGAAGATGTCTTTATAGGGAAGACAGGACAAGTGTTAGGCCAAATAGCTGCACTCTGTATCTTTAGGAGGAGTTGCAATATTAGTGAGAGGGGAGGATGAACATTGCTATGGGTGGTGCCAATGGGGGAGGGAGGGAGTGTATTTAATAAAGGCTGGAGGTGGGGGATGGGAGTGTGGGCGCAAAAATTCAAGCAGCAAGGAGACAGAAGGACAGAAAGTGAAAGAGAAATTGAATCATTTGTAAGCTTTGCCCTGCAGCTGTGACCCAAATGGAATCTGGTCTAAACAGAAAAACTGTATCACTTTAAACTTAGTTTCTGATCCAGGGTAGCTTATCACTGGACCTAAACACAAAGAGACCTGTAATATTGTATAATCTACAAACCTGCAGCCTAAATGAACTTGCACTTCAAACTACCCTTGGAGTGTAAAATTGCTGTAAACAGGCTTAGGCTTGCGCTTAACTTAGGATTTACAAGACAATCTGGAGAGACTTAACAAGTACCACAATCAGAATATAACATTAGCTTAAGGTCCAGAGGAAACAGCAGTAGCAAAGAATTAAAGAACTGCAGCAGCCCATCAGCAGGCAGAGTCGATGGTTCTGGACAGTCCAGTTTCTGCAGCGTACCTTCGGTCTGGTGATCGGCGGGCAGTACAGTGAGGAAAGCAGCTGGTGGACAGAAGGGGTCCACCCAGCTGCTTGCAGCAGCAGAGGCACCCGTGTCAAGGGTGAAGCTTTGATCTGGTGATTGGCAGGCAGTACAGCGAGGAAGGCAGCCGGCGGACAGAAGGGGTCCGCCCAGCTGCTTGCAGCAGCAGAGGCATATGTAGATATATATATATATATATATATATATATATATATACCATATATATATATTGCTGTGTGGACAGTATTTGAGAGACCAAGTGTGACATTCATACACAAAAAAAGTTTTATAATTAGGCATGACTCAACCTTAATTTTAGTGTGTATATGTGGTACTTGCATAATATAAAGATAGTACTGTGTAACCCCCAGGTGGTGCTATCCCAAGGGCTACTACCCCTGCCTGCATAACTGCTAACAGGTTAAGGGGCCTAGGTCCAATGGTGGGTGCCTCCACCCAGAGGTCAGGGTTAAGACAGCCTGGTATGACTTGGTCACAGCCCTCTGGGTCACTGCAACCCCTCTTTCTTCCCACTAGTGGCCCACACAATGTATCAAAAGTACCTTCACAGTATACAATTACCCCCAGGACTGGTTCGATCAGCTTGTCTCTGGGGACCCCCTGTAAAACAAGATGATACAATGTAAAAGTCACAGTACAACACTTTAACATAAATGAATACCTCAGACAGTGTAACTTTGCTGAAACAAACAGATCTGATTTATTTAGGGGAATATAACAAGGACAGGGGAAACTCAGGTTAATTAGTTTAGACACCTTAATAATCACAGTACTGTACGCATGTTCAGAGTCCCAAATTGTCACTTTCACTGGGTACCCAGGATGGGGGGGGGGGCTAGCCAGGATCGGTGCAGCTGGATGGGGCCCTGTGATGGAAAAACACTTGCACAATACCCAACTGTAATCCGGAGCCGGATGGCTCAGTTCGGGAAGAAATAAAATAGCAACAAATAGATGACACACTTGCAATTTGATAAACAGATGGCAGGGAGCTACCCTGCTTTGTACTCACAGACTCAATGCTGGGAACTGGAAGGAAAGCAGATTGTCCTGGATTGCCAGGAGGAGCAGAACATGTGGAAAACGTCCTTGTGACTGGACTCCACTGCAGTTTAGAGCAAATAGATGTAGTCTGGATTAAGCTGTGGTTTATTTCCAGCTTCATGCACTCAATTCACTGTACAGGGGATTTGAAAAGCGATTCCCCACAAGTACTACACACATTTATATGTAAAAGGAAAGTACTATACCAGATAGGCTGCTTCTCGATCCCAACCGCAATTACTGCACGATACCCGGGAGAACACACAGCATCTTCAGTTCCTTACAGATCGAGCGTGATTCAGCAATTTCTCCAGTCTTCTACAGGGTGAGCCTGGTTTCTACTCTTCAGATCTCCTTGATTCTCTTCACAGGTCAGATTCAGTCTGCACAGGTGCTTGCACAAGCTGCAGACCGAAACTTAAGGCCTTACACGTGATTCCCACGCTAAAACTACACACCGAAGAAGCACACAGTTCCTTGTCTCTTCACTGCCCAAATTGATCTGATCTTTCCAGTAGACAGAGCCGGGCATTTCCTTTGAGTTCCTCCCAGTTCAATTGGCTGGTTTGGCTGTCACTCACAATAAACTCCCTCTGTTGGTGCAAAAAGGCACCGAAGTCCAAACTACAATCCCCAGAGGCATCTGCCATACAGTCCCATTGTGGCTGGCTCAACTTAAGGGTCCAAGTTCTGATATGCCAGCAGCAGGCTCCATTTTAAAGGTCCCCCACACAGATTGGTCCAGTTCAGCAGTTCAACCAGAATGGAGGGCTAGGCAAACACAGTTCTGACTGCAAAGAAAAGCAGGTTAGACAAACAGTATTTTCGTTATTACTCTGAATGATTTCTGGCAAACAGTTACATCTTTGAGAAGTGCTCACTCTGCCCACTTAGTGACGGCAGAAATGGAGTGATTTGGCAGCAGCTTGGGTGGGACTCAAGCAGGGAAACACACAGTCCCTCCATAGAAACTAATTATATCTGCAAGCAGACAGCTCTTAAAGAGACAGTACCAGAGGCTCTAAAAGCACTCACAGATAAATGGCTTAAACGCCAAACACCATTCAGGCTTGAAGCATTCAAGCAAGCTCCTGGAAGACTTTTTTGGAACCCCCATTTGCAGGGGGGGGTTACACCTGTATTTCTAAATTTGGAAACATGGCACAGTTAGTTATGACATGTAAACTACTTTTGTGGGTAACTTGGTGTTCATTATGCATCATTTCCCATTTCTAATAATAAATAACATTTTCAAATGCAGTGTATCTGTCTTCTATTTAAGTGTATTAGTTTACAACATTTAATGATTTGATGTTCTTCCATACCTATGTGTGGCTATCTATCCTCCAGTGTAGACAGCACTAAAAATACAAACAGGAGGTTACCAAAGTTTCATTACTTCATGCTTATACTGTTTATGCCCAGTCCACATGTCTTTCACACTTAAGCTGAACACTAAGCAGAAAGATAAACACGATCTTACCAAAGCTTTCGATCTTGTTGATCTTCCCCTGCTTCTCTCAACCCTGCATAGACTTAACTTCTCATCCTCAGTAGTTGACTGGTTTAACAACTACCTGTCAAACAGATTACAACTTGTTAAATTCAACTCTGCTCTCTCGAATGTGACCAGCACTGACATCGGAGTACCCCAGGGCTCCATCCTGGGACCCCTTCTTTTCTCACTATACATCAACAACATAGATTATGCCATACTCTCCTGCTCAGCTATCTTATATGCTGATGATCTCATCCTCTACTTCAGCACTGACAAAGTTAACTTCATTAACAAAAACCTCTCCTCGGATTTCAGGAATATGCAAATATGGCTAAATGCTAATAAGCTCATCCTCAACACAAAAAAGATGCAAGCCATGCTATTTGGCACTGCCCCCAAACTCAGGGCCTGTAAGGAACCCCTTCTAGTCCATGACTCTGGGGGTCTCTCATCGACTGTGTCATACCCTTCAAATACCTGGGAGTCCTCCTTGATAAATCCCTTGATTTCAGTCTGCACATCCAGTCAACCTGTAAAGCAACAAATGCCAAACTTGGAATCGCCTATAAGACTTGTCACCTGCTAACACCATCTGCCAAATTGGCAATTGCCAAGGGTATTCTACTTCCAGCACTGACATACGGTGTCTCCACTTTTGCTAATGCTCATAAGACTGCTCTCCATAAATGGGATGTTGCGTATAACAATGTATGTCGGTATGCCTCCTCTTCCCATCGCCTCAAGCACCACTGCACACTGTATAGCGACCTAGGCTGGCTCTCCCCAACTGTCTACTGACTATACTCCCTAGGGACCCTCACAGACTCTGTAATCCGTAACCAAACCCCCTCCTCCCTTGCAGCTCTACTTGTACCACAGACACCTGCCCACAGACTACGCTCAGCAAACAAATTTCTACTCACCATACCCAGGTGTCTTACTTCAAAAAGCTCTGGAGCATTTCACTGCACCGACCCAGACACCTGGAACTCCCTTCCTCCCTTCTGCCCTGAGGCAGGCTAACTCCCACCCAATCTGCAAAAAATAACTATATTGCCACCTATCCCGGGACCCCTGCACATGCTTTGATCCCACTTAATGCCTCACAGCTAACCACCCTATTTCGCCCAAGACACTGCTGCACTTCTAAACAAGCTTTGCTATAAAATGTCTTTATAGCTGCCACTTAGCCCAGTTTCAGTTATTTGCATGTACTAATGTCACTTTTGTCATCTCTGCATAGCTATATGTATTATCTCGTGTACTGTCTGACTTGATCTGTATTCTAACCTACCTGTACTATATACTATGTACCTGTACTATATACTATGTATTGTATGATCTCATCTCATTTTATGTATGTATTCTCCCAGGTCGTGCCTGAAAATAGTCAACTTTTGCTAGCGCACCTAACCCGGTTAACAAAAACTAAATAAATAAATAAATAAATAATGTGACCATTTCTGACACATATTACTACTGTGGGTCATGCAGACACCACATTAGCAATGGAACATGTGAAATACATGGTACAACTTTTATTAGTGGCTTATTATCAACCAAACAGCCAAAACACATTGTTAAGTACCATGCCACATCAGGGTACATATTGACATCACTGTAGCTCCATGAAGCCAGACTGAGAAGAGGCCCAACCAGTTAACAACCAGAAAGCACCCAGGCAAGCTGTTTGGTACTGACAACTATAGATGAGGGTGCCACATGATGTTCCCTGGTAACCCTGTGCCAGCCTTTGAGGGGAAAATGATGCCAAAATATCACACAGACCCACCCTAGGCTCACCACCACATGCATCACAGGGATGCCGCTGCTGTTGGGTTCTTGTTCTGCACGTGGAATGCCACATCCAAATTGCTCTACAAGTCAAAACAATACACCAAAGTTCTCCATGTACAAGCAAAGGCAAGGCAAGATATAGCTGGGTGTTACACGGTGGACCTGAGCCACATCAGGGGTCATTTTGACATCACTGTACCTCCACAGAGTCAGAATGAGGGCAGACCCAACCAGAGTTAACAACCAGAAAGCACCCAGGCAAGCTGTTTGGTGCTGATAGCTGTAGATGCAGGCATTGCAGGATGTCCCCTGGCAACCCAGTGCCAGCCATTGTGGGGAAAATGATGCCAAAATATCACACAGGCCCACCCTGTGTTCACCACCACGTGCATCACAGGGACGCCGCTGCTGCAGGATTCTTGTGCTGCACATGGAATGCCACATCCAAACTGCTCTACAAGTCAAAACAATACACCAAAATGTCCTACAAACAAACAAAGGTAAGACCAGAGACAGCTGGATGTTACATGGTTGGCTTGAGCCACATCAGGTGTCATTTTGACATCCCCATACCTCGATGGAGCCAGACCAAGGGCAGGTCAAACCACAGTTAAAAACCAGAAAGCACCCAGGCAAGCAGTTCAACACTGATAACTGTAGATGTGGAGCTGCATGACATCTCTGGTAACCCCATGCTGGCCTTTGTGGGGGAACATTATGCCAAAATATCACACGGGTCCACCCTGGGCTCACCACCACATTCATCACAGAGATGCTGCTGCTGCGGGGTTCTTGCTCTGCACATGGAATGCCACATACAAACTGCTCTACAAGTCAAAACAATACACCAGAGTGCCCCGCAAACAAGCAAAGGCAAGGCCAGAGATAGCTGGATGTTACACAGTGGGCCTGAGCTACAATAGGGCAGGTCCAACCACAGTTAATAACCAGAAAGCATCCAGGCAAGCTGTTTGGTGCTGATAACTGTAGATACAGACAATGCATAATGCCCCCTGGCAACCCTGTGCCAGCCATTGTGGAGACAATTATGCCAAAATATCACATGGGCCCACCCTGGGCTCACCACCATGTGCATCACAGGGATGCCACTGCCACAGGGTTCTTGTACTACTACACATGGAATGCCACATCCAACTGCCTGAGTTAGGCCCAGGTGATGTATTTTTTTTATTTTCAAACAGTTCCAACATATTATGCCAACGCTTGACAATTTATAGGCAATCTCGTTATAAATAAATCTGCTAAATGCTTTTGCCAGATGAATCCAAACCACTGATGTTGCCCAACAGGCACTAGTACACCCAAGCAATGACCAGATTACAGTACTACACATGGTATTGCTCCCATACCCTGAATGTACTAAGCAATGCCATGAGCAGCCTTTCTGAGGTAAGCCCAAGTACTGTATTTTTTATTTTTAAACAGTTCCAACATATTGTGTCATCACTTGACATCTAATTTAGAAACAGTCTTGTTATAAATAAATCAGGAAAATATTTCTGCCAGATGAATCCAAAACAATGATGTTGCCCTACAGGCACTAGTACACCCAAGCAATGACCAGATTATTACACATAGTACCCCTCACCATGCCATGAGCAGCCATTTTGAGGTAGGCCCAAGTGCTGTATTTTTTATTTTTTTATTTTTAAACAGTTCCAACATATTATGCCATCACTTGAAGTCTAGTTTAGAAGCAGTCTAATTCCTACATATGGTAAACCCCCTATAACCTCGAATGAACTGACCAATGCCATGACAAGCATTTTTAAGGTAGGCCCCATTGCTGTAGTTTTTTTTGTTTCAATCAGTTCCAAAATATTATGCCACCACCCACACCTGATCCTCTAGTTCAATATGACAGTACAATAATGCTCCTTTATAACCTTACATCAAGAAAGGCAACTTTTTCATTTTAAAATAACACACACACACACACACACACACACACACACACACACACACACACACCCCTTAACTGGAGCCAGCATCACCCCTTCTTTCCAAAAATTACAAGCATCTCACACAAATTGTATTTTTTTTTTCATTTAAAACATTTTAAGAGTGCAGCTTTTATATTCATTCCACATACACACTTCTAAAATAGAGCCATCAACAGATGCAGCATTCATTCGACAGACGCACATTCTCAGAATTTGCCAGTAGGAACCCCACAGGTGTTGTTTCCCCCTTTAAACATGATTAAAATCATCACCAGAGGAAAGTTCACCAATATTAACAATATTCTAAAAAAATAAAATTATGTAATGAAAACCCACTGGATGGATTGTAAACAAAATACTATAAATCACAAACAAAACTCTATTTGATTAGACCGGTCACATATATGCACAGCCCCATTTTGAAGAGGAGCCTTCACAAACAGCCGGACCATGAGAGAACACACAAATTTAACTTTTCTGCCCCCAAAGATAATAGAACACAACTGCTGCACTATAGCCAGATAGTATTTAATATGCCCCATTTAAACAGTACCAGCACCAGAGCAAAGTTCAGCTGATATACTTCCCAAACAAAACTTAAACATATATTATTTAATATTATTGACAGGGTAGAAGTGATCCAGATGATGGCTGCCAAAATAGCACAGGGGTTGCAGGAGAATCCATATGAGAAGAGGCTGCAGGAACTCAGAATGGACTTCCTGGAGGAGTGCGAGTGGGGACATAATTGAGACCTACAGATACCTCACCAGATGAACAAGGTGTCAATGTCAATGTCCTTGCAGAGGTGGGGTCTCCAGAACTGTACACAGTACTTTAGGTGGGATCTCACTAGTGAGCAATATAGTGGCAACACTACCTCCCTTCTGCTAGAAATCCTCCTCCTAATGCACTACAGCATCCCACTAGTCTAATCAATATCTTGTTGCTCTGCCCTGTCACCTTAAGAGCATCAGATATGATTACTGCAAGGTCCTGCTCTTACATAATGGCTATATGTACCTCTCTCCCATCTTATACAGAACTCCCAGGTTTCCCCACCCTAGGTGCAAGACTTTGCATTTTTGGCATTGAAACTCAGCTGCCACACCCTTGACCGCTCTTCTAGTTTACTCAGATCCCTTTGCATTCTCTCTATCCCTTCCTGGGTGTCCATCCTGTTGCAGATATTTGCATCATCTACAAAGAGACACACCTTTCCCTCCAGTTCCACAGCAATGTCACTGATGAAGACATTCAAGGGAAGAGGACCCAGTATTGATACTTGTTGCACTCCACTGGTCACCCTCCTGTCCTCCAAATGACTTCCATTTACTATCACCCTCTGTCTCCTATGCTTTAACCAGTTCGATACACAGCTTACCATCTTTTCCCCAACTCCCAGGTTGCTAAGTTTCTTTATTAGTCTCCTGTGTGGTACAGAGTCAAAGGCCTTTCTGAAGTCCACATTGGATACATCCACTGCCTTTTGCTGCTCTACCTCCCTAGTCACCCAGTCAAAGAAATCTGCAGTGGTGATCACGCAAAAGTATACCGGTAACTCAGTATACCACTGCCGTGCAATGCGCGGTACCATTGAATAACATGTATACTGCTACCGCGCAATGACGCACGTTGCACGGTAACTATATTTTTGCATGATCACTGTATGAGGTTTGTTAGACATGCATTCCTCCCTGTGAAACTGTGCTGCTGGTGGTCCTGCAGCCTATTTGCTTCCAGGTACTCCATCAGCCTCTCCTTCAGCAGGATCTCTATTAGGACAGCAAGTTCAATTTTCCTGAAGAATCGAACACCTTGAACTATGATCAGACTGTGGGTAACTTTCAGGGACAATAGGTGGACTTTTGGTTTGATTGGTTCATTCTGGTCTGAGAGGTGCAGACCAGGCAAACCAGTTGAACCCCAAACTGCAGTTCACACCTGAAATTGTGAAATGTGCCCAGGATGTGCTCAGGATCTGCTAGAAACCTAGCAGTTGTATGTATATTTAGAAAGAACCCCCTCCATCTTATTTCATTTTATCACATTTCTTATTGTTTTTGAAGGTTGAACCACTGCAAGCTAGTCCACCGTTAAGAGAACTTTGGAAAACGTTACACGGTTCTATGGTCAAAATTTGTGCGATTGAACTTTGGGAAGTTCACACATCTCTAGTGTCCATTAATTACCCCACCTCTGAAGTGAGACTGAGTGGTCTATAATTGCTAGCCTCCTCCCTGCTGCTGCTGTTGTTGTACAGAGGGAACCACTGGCCCTCCACCAGTCCTCTGAAACTACCCCCATCTCGTGTGAGGTGCTGAACAGTATTGAAAAATCTCTCCCCCTTACTTCACAAACTGAAGATGAAATATGATAGATAGAAAATGCTACACCTTTCTCTAGTAGGGAAAATGTGTGCCTTATAAATTATAATGTCTCACCAAGCTCCTGCACTGCTTAGCCCATTTAACGATAGTCATCCCTCTCTACTGGTTTAGGAAAATGGATGGGTTGCTTAGTAATTTTCTGCAGGAGAGGAAATTGCCTCAATACAGTAGGGGCAAGCTAAGGGTCCACTGTTGACAAGGTGGCTATAGCCTGCCATGGTTTCATGCTTACTATGTGGATTTCAGATCAGAGCAATTACTTCAATGGTTAACTTGCACCACAAACAATCCCCCACAGTGGCTTACAATAAAGGACTACAGGATACACATCCAGTGGTGCTTCTCTATACCTCATCCTCCCAGATAATGCAGAAAATCCATACCCTGCTCCTCTCAATCCAGGTGTGGAGGAAGCTGGAATACTGGATGAAGGAGTCTCTGGTCCTCAAGACTCCATCCCCTTATGGTATGATCCACTAATCCTGATTCAGGGACATACGATTCACTGGCCAAAAATGGGGGCTTTGCCAGTTGTTCTGTTCTCCATGTGTTCTGCACATATGAAGATATATTTGCATTGATCTTCATTTTTCATTAGTCCTTTCCTTGTGCACCTTCTTTGCTTTATTCGGCTTGCTGATCTGAGGTGCTCATTAGTTCTCTGAGCAGTAGGTGGTGTTTTTGATTTATGATTCACTGGGAAGGGTTGGAGCAAAAATGAATTTGAAGACTTGTAGATCTGCTCCAGCACTCACATACACATTTAGACTCTTTTAAGAACCTCAGGAAGAGCTACAACCTGCCCTAGGGGGATTTTTGGAGATATCTCCAGATGCGGACTGCCCTAGCATCCATAATTAAACAGTTATGGATGTGTGTCTCATATATCTCACCCCATATTTTAGGGACATGTATTTAGCAAAGAAAGAGTGGGCGGAGAGAATTTGTAAAGCTATTCTCAACTCATTTCCTGACCCCAATGATAAACCTAGACAGAAATGGGAGCAGGCACTGGGAGCAGTGATCTCAGGTGCCAGACAGTTCCAACTGTGGGTTCTGCCCACAAAGCATACCTTCCCATTTAAAATAAGGCTACAGTATGCATCTCTGGTACCATACACTATCCTAACTTAAGACACTTGGCCTCCTGAGCCAGGATACCTGTTGGAGGTTTCATAGGTTGTTCAAGCTACATAGACTTGCATCCTTAATGCTTGCCCTGTTTTAAACTATAGTTGATTTATTACGAAAGTATTTATCTGGTCCGTGTTTGAAGGAACCCATTGAATCACTCGTTACTACTTTGTTTGACAAACTGTTCCATAGCTTTACCCCCCTCTCTGGCTGAACCAGTTTTTCCTCCTCAGGGTTCTCCACTTGTCTTGTTAATTGCAGTTTGTGTTTCCTGGGTTCATGTTGGTAAATGTCCCTAACCCCAAGTCCTAAATCCTGCCTCAAGTGATCATTCTGAAGGGCTCTGTATATCATGCACATACCCCCCCTTGTTCTCTGATATTGTAGAGTGTAAAGACTTAAGTTGTTTAATCTCTCCTGATATATACATGACCCTGACCTGCAATTCTCATTGTGGCCCTATGCTGTACCCCCACCAATCTTCTAATATCATATTTTTTATACAGGGACCAGACCTGGACACGATACTCCAGATGGGGCCTCACCAAGGCTCCATACAGGGGTAAGATCCCCTCGCTATCTCTACCACCGATGTGCCATAGTATACAATTTAGTACTTGATTAGATTTTTTAACAACCATACAACAGTGCATACTAAATTGTAAGTCATTCACTATTTTCACTCCCAGGTCTCTTTCCTCCATAGTTTGTCGTAACTGGGTCTTTCCTATATTGTACAGATTTCTGCTGTTCTTCCTTCCCAAGTGTATTACTGCACATTTGCTGAGGTGAAGTTCCAGTTTATAATAATCCATACACTGGCTCAACATATCCAGTGTTGCCTGTACCTTTTTTGCTCCTCAGTACTGTTTACTATACCCCCAATCCTGTAGTCATCTGCAAATTTACTTATCCAAATGTTGGGAAAACTACACTTGATTGAGGTAACATATAGATTAAATAAACATGGGCCTAAGACAGAACTCTGTGGAATTCCACTCATAACTACTTTCCAATCTGAACGAACCCCTCTGATAGTAACCCTTTACTGTCTATCATACAGCCATGCTTCCACCCATTTAACTATATTAGTTGATAACTTTGCACTGATCAATACTTCTACTAATTCCTTATGTGGCAGTTTATCGAATGCCTTGGAAAAATCTAAAAATATAATGTCCGCTGCATCCCCTTTGTCCAGGGCCTTGTTAACTTTTTCATAGAAGGTTAACATGTTCGTCTAACATGACTTAGTTTTTGTGAAGCCATGCTGGGTTGGGTGAATTAAATTATTTAATGACAAGTGGCATAAAATACAGTCCTTCAGGATTCCTTCAAATAACTTCCCCCAAAATGTTCAGGTTTTGTAGCAGGGCCTTTCTTAATAATGGAACTACTATAGCTTCTCTCCAAGCCTGTACCACTATTCCCTGATCTAAGGATTTCTGAAATAAATATGTCAGTGGACGAGCCATACTGACTGTCAATTATTTTAGTACCCTGGGATGAAGCTCATCTGGTCCCTGAGATTTGTTTATATTAATACTTTCCAATCTTGCCAGTACATCTGTAGGATCAATTGTAACCTTTTCTGCCTGGGAACTTAACTTGTTGTCAGTTTTATTGGTAGTGCCCTTAGTAAATACTGAACTAAAATAAGAATTTTGCACGTCAGTCATTTGCTTAGTGTCAGTTACAGGTTCATCTGATTCATTAATAAAAGGGCCTATGTTAATAAATCCCTTCTTTTTACCATTGATGTAAGTGTAAAAAATGTTATGGTTGTCCTTTACTCTTATAGCTAAACTAAGTTCATATTCTGCCTTGGCGTTCTTGATTTCCTTCTTAAGTTGTCTAACCTTCTTATACAACAGCCATCCATCGTGGTTCTCTTTGTTTACTCTTTCAAAGATTTTATCTTTTTCCCTAACCATTTTTTTAAGTTTAGAATGAAACCAACCTTTGATGTTATTTTTCCTGGCATATTTATTTGTACTTGGTATATATTTTTGCATGCCCATTTTAATTTCGTTAGTTAGGATTCCCCAGATTTTGTCTACAGAAATATTGGAAAACTCAGCACACCAGTCCCAAGCAGCCATCTCGGTCCTAAAGCCAGAAAAGTTTGCTTTATTAAAGTTGAGCTTTTGTGTTAACCCTTTTGCACAATTTATAATGGTTTCACCTGACACTGTCAAACAGATTTTACAATGATCACTGTTCCCTAAGGGGCTTCCCAATGTTAAATTACTTATTTTGTTCCCCATATTGGTGAATACCAAATATAGGATGTTCTGACCCCTCGTCGCACCCCAACATGGTCAAATATTTCAAGGAATGTTTTCTCTGTCCTACATTTTCCACTTAGTTCCAACCAATCTATTTCAGGCATATTAAATTTCCCGGTTAAGATTATATCTTCAGCTGGGTCCAAGTTTGAAATAAACTTGAAGAGAAGGTCATCATCCTGTTTAGTTATAGATGGAGGCCTGTACACCAGTCCCAATCTAGTTTTTGGCTGAGCTTTTTGCACTACGTTTATCCATATCAGTTAAACATTATCAAAGTGGATAATTTCCTCCTCACTATTTATAGTATCCTTTATATATATATGGCAATTCTGCCTCCTTTCCTATGGGTTCTAGATCCTGAATATAATTTATACCCCAGGATATCCCCCCCCCCATGGATCTGCTTCATCCCACCATGTTTCAGTAACCAATGCTATATCGATGTTGCCAGATTCCAACATATGCTGGAATTCTTCAAATTTATTTAATAAACTTCTTGCATTCAATAATACTATATTCCAACCCTCACACTTCCTTTTTATGGTGCCCATGTCATTCATTTTCCTCATGTCTGCAAGTACCTATCAAGAGTGGGAGCAGATCTCATGCACTTATTATGGCCCTTTGATAAACTCTTCTCATTTTGGCATCAGGTACTTAGATAGTGCTTTGCTAGTCTCAAGATGCAATTGCCCTTTTCACCTCAATGATATCTTTTAGGCCTTACACATTGTGACATAGCAATCCAGAGGGCAAAGTTCCTATGCCTCCTCTTTGTGAGCATTGAAGTTAAATGATTGATACTAAAAGGTGAAGGTCTGAGAACCTCCCTTCCAGAGCCAAATGGCTATGTGCAAGTACAGTAGGAATGTGGCTAGATTGGCTAGAATGTCTCTCTTCACCAGGAGGATCATGCCTTCTTATTTAATGGTTTGGGTCCCTTTTCTGAACTCCTTCCTCACCATAGAGGACTCAGTTGCAAGGGATGCTCAGGTCTGATAAAAATGTTCTCCTTCACTGTACCAAGCCTAGCCTGCTTTTTCACACTTTAATCCTGTTTATTCTTAGTCTCTGTACCTTGTATGCTTAATATAATGTCTGTAGAATGACATATTTGTTACTTGGATGTTTATAACTACTGATAAAATGCAATCCACTTGTTTATGATAATTAGGTGGGGCTGGAGCTACCCTTTTATTAGAATGTTCTGAAAAACTTTAATAAACAGTATTAACTGCAAAGAAGAATAAAATCTTAAGTATGCCTAAATACAGAATATTTCTGGAAGCATCAGTAGCTCTTTAAAGAGGGTCTCTGGTCACCAATAACAAAATTGCATTAGGCATCATCAAATCTCAATTGTAAAGTAGCGTGATTGGCACCCCAGGCATAATACCAGCAAAAAAAAAAAAAAATTCTAGTTACAGACTTCACAATATAACCACTAAATCACCTCATATAGAATAATACATGGGGGAAGTGCACAATGAAAATTTAAGGCACACCCAAGGTGTGGGATGCTATATAAACCCCAAGGGTGAAGCCCAAGGGGGTTTATCAAAGCATCACATACCGAGGGTGTGCATTAAATTACAATTTTATGTCATTGCTGGGGTATGTTTCTTCTCCAACCAGATTTATTAAATACTGATTTTCTCTAGCTTTTGCATCCATTTCTTATTTATTAGAACAAGTAACAGCCTGTTGCTAGTTTTTGACAGAGGAAAATCTTGCTTTCAGAGCAAGTAACAGCTAACTAGAAATACAGCTTTTCTTTTATTTTGCAAATAACCAAACTTTATTGAACCATTTCCAACATAAATTACACACCAAACAATTAAATGATACATAGAAACCATAAAATGATAAATGAAAAAAGAGATAACAAAGGGAAAAGGAAACCCCCAAAACCCCCCTCAGAAATAAGGAAAAAGAAAGAAACCCTCCAACCCCCACCCCCTACCCACCCCTGGCAGCTATCCCATTGACTGACTCACCATGATCAATACATAATCATAAAATGTCATCAAAGAAGCAAGTGAAATATAACCCGACTATACATAGTTTAACTGGATACACAAAAAAAAGGCACCAAGGAGGAAAGGATTTACGAAATTAACTTACCGAGCCAGGGCCGATACCATTCCAGTAACAGGAGAAAAGAGAGAAAAGAGACAACTATCCCTAGTACCCATACCTATCCTTCAAACATTGGTATAACTTACCCCAACACTGTTGGAATATTGGTGAAGCACTGTGGAGAGAGAAAACCAATCTTTCTGCATTCAATGCATTCATAAACTCCTCCCACCATTCCCCAAACGATGGAGTCCATTCATCTCTCCAGTGGCGTAGAATTATTAACTTAGTTACCAATGCTACCATAGCTATTCGATATTTAGTTAAATTGCTTGGTATTTTGTCAAACACCCGAAATACAGCTTTTCTAACTGATAAATCACTTCTATTTCAGCAGGAGTCAGTGCCTGTTGGGATTAAGCAAACAGATACTTTATTAGAAGCAGGGGGGCTCATTTAAGTAAAACAAAAAAAAAGAAGAAAGTTACTGTGTATTTCTCTGTTTGAGGAAGGGGGCTGTATCAACTTAATTTCCTGAGTCAGGAGCAGAGGGGAGAAGTTAATTGGGGATGTGGCTTGAGCAGTAGAAAATGCAGCTGTCTCCAATTACAGCTTCCTGCTGCTAGTTTTTGACAGAGGAATATCTTGCTTTCAGAGCAAGTAACAGCTGACTAGAACTACAACATTTCTTACTAATGATGCCTGGGTATCATGGCAGTCACAGAAACATGGTACACAGAGAACCATGACTGGGATGTCAACATACCAGGATACACAATCTACATAATGGACAGGGTAGGTAAAAGAGTAGGAGTAGTAGCTCTCTATATAAGGGAAGGGATTAAAGCAAAGGAACTAAAGAGTAAACAGGAAGTTGATCAGTCACTATGGGTCACCCCGGAGACAGGAAATGGCACCACAATCTGCATGGGGGTTGTTTACAGACCTCCATCTCAGGGGGAGGGAATGGACAAGGAAATGATAGAAAGCATCCATAAAATGGCAGAAAAAGGGGAGGTATTGTTGATGGGGAACCTGAATATGTCAGAGGTAAACTGGAGCACCTTCGCTGCAGCCACATCCAAGAGCAGGACCATTCTTGATGCCCTACAGGGGTCATGCCTTAGACAGCTAGTGTTGGAACCCAGTCAGGAGGAAGCAATCGTAGACCTGGTACTCTCAAAAGGGGATGGAGAAAGGATCTCAGATTCAGAGGTGGGTAGCCATCTGGGAACAAGTGACCACCAAACAGTGTGGTTCACAATAAACACAGCCATAGAGTTGAGCCATACAAAAACAAGAGTACTGGACTTTAGAAGGGCTGAATTTGGGAAAATGAGAGAGTGCCTCAGAAAAGCACTAGCAAATGGGCAAGAAGGAGGAGTGGAGGAACAATGGGGAATAATCAAAACAGCCATCACAGAGGCAGCAAGCCCTTTCATGAAGCAAATAAACAAAACAAAATGAAGGAAAGAACCACTATGGTTCTAAGAAGAGGTGGCAGGAAAAGTTAAAGAGAAAAGGATAGCATTCAGGAAATATAAGGAAACACAGAAGAAGCAGGACAGATAACTTTATCAGTTAAAGCAGAAGGGGGCAGGGAAGGCAGTCAGAATAGCAAAGGCACAAACTGAGGAAAATATAACCAACTCTGTTAAGAAGGGGGCTAAAACCTTTTATAGGTACATTAGGGAGCAAAGAAAGACCAAGGGACGGATACAGAGACTTAATAAAGGGGAGGGAATGTGGGCAGAGGGTGATAGTGAAAAGGCGGGGCTACTGAATGAATATTTCTGAACAGTATTCACAACGGAAGAGGGGGAGGTACTTAAACCAAACAAGAGAAACACTCTGGATAGGGGGGTCGATACCAGTCCATTCACAGAAGAAAGGTTTTTGAAAGAACTCTTGAAACTGAGGGTGGACAAAGCAATGGGGCCTGATGGAATTCACCCCAGAATTCTAAAAGAACTAAGTGTAGAACTAGTAACACCACTGACTACTCTCTTTAACAAATCATGGGAGTATGGTGTGGTACCAGAGGACTGGAGGAGGGCAGATGTGATTCCACTTCACATAAGTGGGAGCAGGGCAGAGGCAGGAAACTACAGACCAGTTAGTTTGACCTCACTGGTAGGGAAAATGATGAAATCACTTCTGAAGGAAAGAATTGTGGAGTATCCAGAGGCCAGTGGGGCACAGGACCCAAGGCAGCATGGTTTCACAGCAGGAAGGTCATGTCAAATGAACCTAATACAGTACAATTTCAAAGATATGAACACCATGGGAATCAATGGTGTTCATATCTCTGAAATTTTCGTATCTTTGAAAGATCACTAAAAGCAACAAGCATTTGTCAATGCCGAACGTTCGCTTGCAGGTATTTGCAGTGGTGTTTGGCATGTATGGTGCTTTACCCTAATGCCCTGTGCGATTGCTAGTATTTGCACAATAAACTGTCAGCATGACCTTTTTGTTACCACCATTGTGCGCTTCATAGGCGGAAACACGTTTTGGGCAGGATGTGAAAAATGACAGCTGTACTGCTCATAAGGAAGTGTGGTAAAATGCCAATGTTAAAAATCTAGAGTGGAAATATTGAAAATTCGCAAACCTATGAGCGTGTGTGGGAACTGTGCAATGCACGTTAAAACAGTCATTTTTAGGAATTTTTTCACCAAATTTTCAACATTGCCATTTTAAAACCTCTGCTAATGAACAGTGTCACTGTGATTTTCTTACTGTGTTCCATATATTGATTTTGCACACCGACTGTGCCATTGTACACTACATGGGCAGAAAGACGTTTTGAGCAGGATGTGAAAAATGACAGCTGTACTGCTCATAAGGAGGTGTGGTAAAATGGCAATGTTGAAAATCTGGAGTGAAAATATTGGAAACCCGCAAACTTATGAGTTAGCGTATAGGAACTGCACGATTTACACCAGAAAACAGTTATTTGTAGGAATTTTTTCACCAAATTTTCAACATAGCCATTTTAAGATCTCTGCTCATGAACAGTGACACTGTGATTTTCTTAATGTGTCCCATACACTGAGTTCGCACACTCGACTGTGCCATTGTGCGCTACATGGGCGGAAACACATTTTGGGCAAGATGTGAAAAATGACAGCTGCAGTGCTCATAAGGAGGTGTGGTAAAATGGCAATGTTGAAAATCTGGAGTGAAAATATTGAAAATTCACAAACTTACGAGTGTGCGTAAGAACTGCGCAACGCAGACTCATAAAACAGTCATTTTTAGGAATTTTTTCACCAAATTTTCAGCACAGCCATTTTAAGACCTCTGCTCATGATCAGTGTCACTGTGATTTTCTTAATTTGTCCCATACATTAAGTTTGCACACCGAGTGCGCCATTATGTGCTACATGGGCAGAAACACATTTTGGGCGGGATGTGAAAAATGACAGCTGTACTGCTCATGAGGAGGTGTGGTAAAATGGCAATGTTGAAAATCTGGAGTGCAAATATTGAAAATTCGCAAACGTATGAGCGTGCGTAGGAACTGCGCAACACACGGTCGTAAAACAGTCATTTTTAGGAATTTTTTCACCAAATTTTCAACATAGCCATTTTAAGACCTCTGCTCATGAACAGTGTCACTATGATTTTCTTAATGTGTTCCATACATTGATTTCGCACACCAACTGCGCCATTGTGCGCTACATGGGTGGAAACACATTTTGGGTGAGATGTGATAAATGACAGCTACACAACTAATAAGAAGGTGTGATAAAATGGCAATGTTGAAAATCTGGAGTGAAAATATCAAAATTCTTGAACTTACGAGCCTGCGTGAACTGCGCAGCACTTGCGCTCGTAAAACAGTCGTGTTGAATTTTTGCGCAAATTTTCAACATGGGGTTTGGGACCCTTCTCATGATTGATGTCACTGTCATGGCATTATTCAAGGTGCAAGGGTGATTTCACGCAGTGCCTGCAAAATCACCCTTCGGGCCTGATTTACGCCATGACAGTGACATCAATCATGAGAAGGTGTCCCAAAAACCCCATGTTGAAAATTTGGTGCAAAAATTCAAAAAAAATGACTGAGATATGCAACAAAGTTGAAACCCCCCTATCTAGCCCATTATACAGCTTACCGGCATTTCCTCAGTTTGCGGTCGCCTTTGAAGAGTGCAGACGTGTTCCCGGTCCACCAAGATCGCTGCCCAGAGTCTGGAGGTAAGTATGGGGTGGGGGTGGGAGGCTGGGTGAGCAGTGGTGGGTGCGGGTTGTGGGAGGGGGCTGGGAGATGCGCTGTGGGACCGTTTTATTTTACGGTGTTAAAAAAAAATATGACGATGGGACCGTTGCCATGCTGGGTTGGGCTCTAGCGTGGCACAAGATACTGAGGGTGAGGAGCTGCTGAGTTGGGCTTGCTGGCAAAACTCTAAAGGCAGCGTTGCCACGCTGGGGTGGGCTCCCAGAGCGTGGCAGCAGGATGGTTTGGGGGCCATGGAGCCGACGGGGATTGGGCACTCTGTTGGAAACAAAGTTTGCAGCACCAAAGCTGTTGGGGCGCAGACGATGCGCGGGGGCCACTGCAAGATGTGAGGGGTGGATGTCATGACGGTGGCACTCAGTATGGCAGCGGTGCTTTCCTTTGAAGCAGAGGAACACCGCTGTCATACTGAGGTCCTGCACCATGCCTGCTCAAGGGAGCAGTGCATTGGATGGGAGAGGCACACCTCCAAGTGTGCTACTTTCCCAAAACGTTCCTTGCGCATGCGCGCAATCGAACGTAAAAACGGCAAATATATCCCGTTTTACACTCTGAAATCAATTTTATTTATCAAGAGTAGGAAAAGATCAGTTCTGTGCTAAGGTTCAGCAGTTCTAAAAAAAATTAGTCATTGCGCTCTGCTTCAGTCCATTCAAGCGCTTTTTAGCAGCCAGATTTCTTAACTCCTGAAGCAGCATCAGGTTCATCGGGGTTGCTTCAGGCTGCTGCTTCATCCATTGAACGCACACGGCAAAACAGTCCATGGCACGGCAATGTATAATTTTTACTGAAACCTCATCCCCCTCATTGTTACTACAATTCTAAGGTTTTGTACTCACTCTAGCCAGGTCTATTATATCACTGTCTGATAGGATCTCATGTCCTGTTTCTTCAGAATCTGCTCGCAGCCATTACTCTTGTTCTTCTTCTGTAAGCTGAAGTGCTGCTCGCTCTTCAAGCTTTGTTATTATTTTAAGTTTTGTGTCAATAGATAGCATACTTCATTTTCTTTTGCCTGCCATGCTTGTAACACACCAGTTAGCGCTACTGATTCAGGAATGCATTGACGCGATTTATAGTGCGAATGTATAACAGGTGATAGTGATTTGCTAATTAGCTAATCATGATGAATTTTGATGTAGGTGGGGGTTAGGGGAAATGCCCATTCGGTTGACTGAATAGTTCAGATTACTGAGGTTCTTATCTGCGAGGTTGTACTGTAGATTTCTTTGACTGGGTGACCAAAGTAGTAGGCCAGGGAGGGGCTGTGGATATGGCCTACCTAGATTTTAGCAAGGCATTTGACACAGTCGCACACAAAATATTAATGTACAAGTTAGCTAGCCTTGGAGTGGGTCCCAAGGTGGTAGTCTGGACAAACAACAGGATACAAAGGGTAATAGTAAACGGAGTCCACAGTGAAGAAAGAAGGGTAACTAGCCGGGTACCGCAGGGTTTGGTACTAGAACCGGTCCTCTTTAATGTCTTTATAAGTGACATTGGAGAGCACCTGGAAGGAAAAGTATGTCTCTTTGCAGATGACACAAAGCTCTGCAACAGGGTTGATACATAAAGTGGGGTGGAAAAGATGAAAAGGGACTTGGCAAGGTTGGAGGAATGGTCAAATATATGGCAGCTCAGATTCAATGCCAAGAAGTGCAAGGTAATGCACCTGGGAAACAAAAACCCAGGGGAAGAGTACACAATGGGGGTGAGATAATAACAACAACAAAAATCGAAAGAGACCTAGGAGTAATTACATCAGATGACCTAAAGGTGGGAAAGCAATGTGAGAAGGCAGTAAGGAGGGCTGGGAGGATATTGGGATGCTTAGGCAGAGGCATCAACAGTAGAAAACAGGAAGTCGTTATCCCTCTGTACAGACAGTTGGTGACACCCTATCTGGAGTACTGTGTGCAATTCTGGAGACCCCATCTCCGCAAAGACATAGACAGAGTGGAGGCTGTTCAGAGGAGAACAACCAAAATGGTGCAGGGTCTGCACCAGAAGACATACGAGGAGAGACTAAAACAGCTTAGTATGTATACCCTTGAGGGAAGGAGGGAGAGGGGGGACATAATAGAAACTTTCAAGTATCTCAATGGAATTAACAAAGTACAAGAGGGTAGCATCTTTCAGAAAAAGAGATGTGCAAGAACAAAGGGGCACAATTTGAAGATAGAGGGGGAACGGCTCAGAGGTAATGTTAGAAAGTATTTTTTTACAGAGAGGGTTGTGAATGCATGTAACAGCCTTCCAGAGCAGGTTGTGGAGTCAGGAACAGTGGGAGAATTAAAAAAATGCATGGGACAGACATAAAGCAATTCTAGTGGGGAGTAGGAGAAAGTAAGCTGTTGACTAACTATAATCTGCAGCTTATCTATCAGGTAAGGAAATGGGCAGACTAGGTGGGCCAAGTGGTCCTTAGCTGCCATCAAATTCTATGTTTCACTTAAGATAGTCAAACTATGGCATAGTCTTGAAGAAAGTGTATGTTACTGTTTTTTCAACTTTTTGAAACTGGCAATTAACAGGTTGTTTTAGCTTACAGTATTTCAGAAGGACAAGAACATTGTTCACTGAAAACAGCAGTCAGTGAAGGCAACAGAAAACACTGAACTCTTAGCATGGTAAACTGTTAATCATGAGAAAAAAACTTTCAAAACTTTGCTTTGAACTATTGTAAGTTCCTATTCTGACAATTCAGTTTAGGTTAAAGTTGTCGTCATGGCGATATACAGATATAGTGCAGAATTCACGGCTGTTTCTATGGAGAACAAACTCTGGCTAGAGCCGACAGGACTGCAGGAGAGGAATTTGGGTTAAAAATATTGAAAATTATTTTTCTTTTTATATTTTTACACCTACTTTTCAACACAGCCTTGTGATGAACCTGCCTCTTAAAGAAGGGCAGAGAAAATGTTCATCTCCTGGCCTAAAGGTGATGTCATGCAGGAACTGCAAAATCATTTTTCAGGCTGCAAACACATTTTGAGCAGGAGCTGAAGAATGACAGCTGTCACATTAATGAGTTGCTGTACCAAAATGTTTATGTTGAAATGTTGTGGTAAATATACTGAATATTACCAAATTTATTAGCCCACATTTGTAAAATTCAGCATAGCCTTATAACTTAAAGCAACAGTGCAACAAGTGGTGAAGATTTTGACCTATACTTTTCTATGCTATTTTAGATTGCCACTTACCTCCTGACTTGTATGATACCCTTCTTTCCACAATTTGAGTCTGCTTGAGTACACTTTTTCATGTCTGAAATAATAAAAGAAGCACTCCTTTTAATGCATCTCGAACCAGGTTTTCATTGGTATTTGTAGCTGTTATTGGACAACTACTGTTCTGTAAGGTCAGAGAGCACTGCCTGCTGCATAATAGTTCATTTTCGTCACAACAGTCATGATATATAGACAACAGATGGTCAAAAGTAGCTGAAAATACTGATGAAGACCTGGTCCACACCATATTAACTCCAGGCTGCCAAAAAAGTTAGAGCATATAGGAATTTTGGACTTGTATATCAGTCTGTGGCATAGCAAGGGTTAAAAGGAGTGCTCCTTTTATTATTTCAGGCATGAAAGAAGTACTAAAGCAGACTCAGACTATGGAAAGAAGGATATCATACAAGTCAGAAGGTAAGTGGCAATGTAAAATAGCATAAAAATGCATTGGTCAAAATTTTAACCAGATTATTACACTGCTGTTTTAATAGATGAACATACTAGAATCATACAACACAAGAATGTGCAAAGTATAATACCACCCCATATTTGAAATTTATTCAAAGTCAGGGAATGCATTGCTATTTTCTTTTTTTGTCATTGAAAAATTATAACTTGGTCCACAGGGAGGAAATTCGGATACAGCTTTACTTAATCAAACCCTATTACCCCCCTGTCCAGCATCAACCCCAGCAAAGGAGAGCTGCCAATAGCTGGCTCAATCCTACTTCTACCCCCCCCGGCCAGCTCCTGGATGACCCGAGGTAGTTCCCGAACCTGGGTTGCCGGCATGACATGAGGTAAGGCTAGATGCCTCAACCCTCTGCACCACCGGGCTGGCAGGTGATGGCCTTCTAAACTGACCTGCCAACAAAGACTGGACATGAAGACAGTAGAGCAGTCCTCAGTGTTGTCCATCCCTTAGCTTTTGTCAGCACTAAGTCGATATGGCTGTGGAGAGCTTTTAGAAGTAGCAAGAGTGTTGAAAAGAATATGAGGTGCTCTTGCCACACCAGAGTCAGATGTAACTGATACTGCTCCTATTACAGAACTGCACATGTATGATACTCACACATGAACAGTTTGCCTCATAGTCAGCTGTAACATGGCAGCACTGACATGACTACATATGTGCCATACTCACATATACATAGCTTAAGTCAGGACCAGTAAAAGTAAGACCCCACTGAAAATAAGAGACCGCATCTTAGCCAAGCTAATGTGTATCAGTACATTGTAGAAGTGGGTAAAATTTAGACCACTCTGAAAATGGGATCCTGCATCTCATCAAAGCTATCCTTTGTCAGTACATTGCCAAAATAGATAAAAGTATGACCCACTAAATATGACATACTGCATCTCAGCCAGGCTATCCAGCTGTGTCAGTACATTGTAACAATGCTATAATACCACCAAGAGGTTCTGGAGACATGTGAACATTGACAGCAAAGCTTAAGAAATTTCAACATTTTTCCAGAGCCTCTGTGATATGTTGCAGGTGAGTTTTACCATTTAAAACAAATAAAAAGAGCCTTAACATTTGTCATAGTGATTTTACTGACAGGCATAATAAAGTCAATTATGTACATGTATTGACTTGAGCATACAGGAAAATCTACAGGAGTTGTGTCCCAGTTTTACATGAAAAATACAGAGAAAAAGAGGGTGCCCTACAGAGAAATGCTTTGTTCAATCTGAGAACACTGCAGTTGACAACACTATCATTCTCTGTAATTCCCTAGAATGCCCCTTGCAACCTATGAAAACTCTAAAAGATTAGCTGCCTAGCATTTATTTACCCTTCCTACAAGTATAAAACCATAAGAGTTCCAATTGCCCCATAGTCAGCCATATCATGGCAGCACTGACATGACTACATATGCGCCAGACTCACAGATTCATAGTTTAAGTCAGGACCAGTAAAAGTAAGACCCCACTGAAAATGAGATATTACATCTTAGCCAGGCTAACGTGTATCAGTACATTGTAGAAGTGGGTAAAATTAGGACCCCTCTGAAAATAAGATCCTGCATCTCATCAAAGCTATCCTGTGTCAGTACATTGCCAAAATGGATAAAAGTATGACCCACTGAATACGACATACTGCATCTCAGCAAGGCTATCCGTCTGTGTCAATACATTGTAACAATGCTATAATACCATCAAGAGCTTCTGGAGACATGTGAACATTGACAGCAAAGCTTGAGGGATTCCAGCATTTGTCCATAGCCTTTGCGATATGTTGCAGGTGAGTTTTACCATTTAAAATGTAAAAAAAAAAAAAACAGCCTTATCATTTGTTATAGTGATTTTACTGACAGGCATAAGTTGACAGGTAGTCAGCTGTGTACATGTATTGATTTGAGCAACAGAAAAATGTACAGGAGTTTTGTCCCAGTTTTACATGGAAAATACAGGGAAAAGGAGGGTGCTCTACAGTGGAACACTGCAGCTGACATCGCTCTCATTCTTTGTAATTCCCTCCCTAAAACATTAGCTGCTTAGCATTTAAAACCCTTCCTACATCCAATGCCACTAATTAGGTCAGAAAGGGTTAACATAAATCAACTATTCAAAGGAAATGCTGACACACAGACACAGACACACACACACACAGCCTGGGAGAGTTGACCAAGACTGTAATTTGACACTATTCTGCAGTTGATGCTGTTATCTGTTGAATGTCATGTCACTAAATTATTAGTCTCCAAAGATAGCAAGTCACATTGCAATAAAAAAAAGCTGAGAAAACAGTGTTGAAACTGGTCTACTCAACAGCCCTTTTGCATTAGCTCAAAAAATGCCATTTATCAAGTTGGATTCAAAAGCAAACATGTGTTTCTTGTACTCACTGAACCACTACAAGTTTGGGGAGGAGAGATGATTGTCCAGAGCATTTGTTTCTTACTCCCTAGGCTGCCAAAATAACTAAAATGAATCTATTTGATTGAGCCCTGGACAGATATTCAGTCTGCAGCACTACAAGGGCTAAATTTGAAGGAATGCAAAGAGTGGAAGGATCATTAGAAAACTCCAAAGGAAGTGTTCCACAGTCTGAATCCTGTAGCTCATTTTTAGAGCTGACGCAAGAGAGCTGCAGGCTTTGCCTACCTGCAGCCCTAAAAAAGAGATAAAACAATTCCATGTGAAATCTAGATAGTGAGGTCTGCTATGTGGAATCTCGTTAACATGTCAAAATCTGCCTCTAACTGCTGACACAGGTTACAGTGTATGGCATTTTTTTGTATAGCTTTTCATTTGTAGAACTGTGTTTTTATTAGTCATGAGAAATGCTGGTCTGCTTTATTATCACCAATTATAAAAAGTGTCTGAGAAATAGAGCTTTCTGATTGGTTGTAAACATTCTATCAGCCCTATGTTAATCTTTGATTAACATACATGCATAGCCTAATCATGTGCTGAACAAGGTTTAACACTATTTAAAAAAACATTTTTATTATAATTGCAATAAGGCAGTTCCAAGGGTTATGTTAATGGTCAGTCAATCACCCTACGCCTCGTGCCACGTTACACCCCTAGAGGGTGATTCAAAGACCATTTACATAACCTTAGAGATATCTTAATAGTAGTGGCATCCACCTGTGAGAGCCACTCTAGTGAATGCGAGGAGGCCTGAACAGAAGCTGATGTGTATTCACCGTTCTAACCCACGGGTTATAACAGCAAATTATAACCAGCTTCTTTTATGAGAGAAAATGTCCCCCAGTTATTACAATGCCTTACTTTTCGGAGGAGCTTATCTTAGATATCAGATTCAAAGTATAAAAGGCATTCCTAAGGTAAATGTAACTATTTAATTAACTTCAGTTTGTTACACTGTTAACTTTAAAGTAAAGTTGGGACTATTTTTTCTCAAATAAATTATATTGAATTAAACATTATGACTATTTCAGGTCCTCTATTTTCACTGCATGAGAGCAAAAATGCATTCCAGGATGTGTCCCACCATGGTATATCATTTCTTCTTTGCTGAAAGTGATGCCACAATACCACACTTCCTAAATAACATCAGGATAAATTGAACTGGAAAGAGCAAGGGTTGTAGTTTCATTCATATATCCATATTATTAAAGAAAATAAAAGTTTGAAATTCAGTTTTATTTTGGAATATTGCATAATTAGGGTCTGTTGATGCCAACATCAACAGTGTTTTTTCCTGTTGACGTGGGACACCTCTTTAAATAGATTTAAAAAGTAAATTAATAGTAAATTCACAGTCTTTTTGATGATGTGAGTGGACAAAGTGTGGATAATTTTAGCATGAAGCCAGTATGCTTCGCTCACTGATTCCTGAGGAGCATGACGTCTAACCGGAGCATCTTACCATAGCAATTAACTCCCTGGTGCTCAAATTGAGAGTCTGAAGTTTACAATGGGTGTTTACTCACCTGGTAAAGGTGACAGTGTTAGGTGATATCCATGGCACTTCAGACATTACATCATGGGTTTAAACTCACCTGATAGGTTAATGATGCTCATGACCCAGGATCAAATTTCGTAGTATACCCAGGTCCCAGGAGTCCCTGCTCCTCAGTTTAATTCTTGCATAGCTGAAAACAAGGTTATTTATGTAGCATGCTACATTGAACCAAAGACTTACCTGAAGACGTTTAGGAGATAAGACCCCCAATGGGCCCCTTATTTACTCTATTAATACAATTCTAATTCTCAGTCACTTAAGCTGACCAATGGCAAGACATTCTAAGTTTCTTTTTCAAACTTATATTTCAATACACACCCTGATTCCCCATCACCAAAGTGGTTGTGAATCAGTGTGGGGTCTTATTACTACTTCGTTTAACCTGGTGTACCTTGTCACTCTGCTCGCTCTGCAGGGACAGCCATGGAGTGCCATGGATATCAACTAACACAATCACCTTTACCAGGTGAGTAAACACCCATTGTGGTGAATTGAATATCCATGGCACTCCAGACATTACATCATAGGTACCTTAATCAGCAGTACCATTCCCAATGGGTGGGGGACAGAGTGATCAGAGAGTGAGTAGATGAACTGGCTGCTGAGAGAATCTTATTTGCAATGGAGACCCTCTGTTTGTATAGGAATTTGAGCCTGTAGTGTCTTGCAAATGTATGAATGAAAGTCCAAGTTGCTGCTTTGCAAATGTCCTCCGTAGACACATTGGTCCTTTCTCCCCAGGAGGTGGACACCACCCTGACACCACCCTGGTAGAATGTGCCTTAATGCCATCTGGTGGGATGAGTTTCTTTGCCTTCTATGCCTCCTGGATGGTTCGCTTCAGCCAACTTGTGATTGTAGCCTTAGAGGCTGCCCTGCCTTTCCTCTTCCCTTTTGTAACAATGAACAGTCTTTCTGTTTTGTGTATAGATTGGGTTCATATGATGTATGTCGCTAGAGTGTTGCTGACATCTAAGTGATGGGGAATGACAATGTTCTCTGGCTGTGAGCTAACATATAATATTGGTAGTTCAGTTGACTGCTGTCTGTGGAACGTGGCAACGATCTTGGGTTGGAAAGCAGGTACCGTTCTGGGGGACACACCTTTGGGTGAATATTGTATATGGTTCCCTGCAGGACAGTGCCCCTAGTTTACTGATCCTTCAGGCTGAGCAGATGGCCAGAAGAAAACAGGTCTTGAGGCCCACTCAGTATAGGTCTATCTCAAGAAGAGGTTCGAAGGGATGGATGCTGAGAGCCTCAAGGACTAGAGTTAAATCCCAAGGAGCTATGGGAGGTCTGGATCTAGGTCTCAGTACCTCAACTGCTCTTAGGAACCATACCACATCTGGGTGGGCACCTGGGCTGTGCTGCCCTATGGGACCAAGAGCTGCACCTATAGTTGATAGTTGTACATGGAGTGATGAGTGGGACAGACCCTTATCCAATCCTTGTTGCAGGTACAGAAGGATGGTTGACATGTTAGTGTGTTCTAGTTCTGTGCCCCTGGCTCTACACCAGGTCAAGAAAATGCTCCACTACCTGCCGTAGGTGGAAGTGGTGGAGGATTTTCTGGACTGCAGTATAGTCAAAATCATTTAGGCATGATAGCCAGCCCTTAGCAACCTCTGCCTCTCAACAGCCAGGCTTTTAGTCTCAAGGTCTGTTGCCGGATGAATCATCGGGCCCTGGGCTAACATGTTGAATCAGTAGGGGAGACTGTCTGTCTATTGCCATGTTCATCACTGCTGAGAACCATGCTCTCTGAGGCCAGTATGGGACCACCAAGATGATGGTTTTCCTGGGCCGCTGAATTTTGGTTAAGACCTGTGGTATTAGGAGAATGGGGGGAAACATATATGCCCGGTCCAGTGACCATGTTTGGGATAAGGCATCAACTCCCTGGGAGTGCTGTTCCCTGTATCTGGAGTAGAACTTGTTTACTTGGGAGTTCACCTTAGTTGCCATTAGATCCATGGTTATTGGTCCCCATGTCTTCTGGATCATCTGGAACAGGCCCGGATGCACTCTCTGGGATGCACCTGCTGTTGGCTGAGCCAGTCCGCCCTCATGTTTAGCTTGCCTGCTAGGTGGACAGCACTGATGTGAATGAGGTTGGCCTGAGTCCAGTTCAGTACCCTTGTCACTTTTCCTTTGCATGGCCCTGCTTCAGGATCTCCCCTGCTTGGCTATGTAAGCTACAGTGACCTGGTTGTTGGATTGAATTAGGACCAACTGACCAGTGAGGGTCACATGGAAGGATCTGAGAGTATGATACACTACCCTCATTTCTCCAGTACATTTATGGACAGCCTGTACTCTGGCATTGTTCATCTGCCTTGAGCTGATAGGGAATTTATGCACATTCCTCATCCTGTCAGGCTGGCGTCCATCTCCAGAGTGGTGTCATAGGACAACTCCAGTGGGTCACCCCTCGTGAGGTTATCCCTTGAGGTCCACCAGGCCAAGGAATGTCTCACTCCTATAGATAATGGGATTTTGATTGCTAACTTTTGTTCGGTCGGTGAGCCTTGGGTCAGGAGGTAGTTCTGTTACGGCCTCATGTGGCACCTGGCCCATGGTACCATGTCAATGCACAAGGCCATGCACACCTGGGCTATCTGGCCAATGGTGGGGTGACTGTTGGACCTTAGCCATTGGACTAGTGAGATTATGTTCTCCACATATTTTTGGGATGGTCTTGCCATCCCCTCGGATGTGTTTATTTCTGCACCCAGATGCTCCAACTGTTGGGTAGGTGTTAAAGAGCCTTTGGCCTGGTTCACTACCCAGCTGTGCTCTGCCAGGGTCTGTAGGGCCAGCTGAGTGCTCCTCTGTGATTAATCTATAGATAGAGTCTGAATCAACCAGTCATCTAGATAGGGAATGATGTCCACTCCTTATTCCCGCAGCCAGGCAACGAACACTATAGAGGCCTTTGTGAAGGCCCTTGGAGCTGAAGCCATACCAAAGGGTAGGGCCTGATACGGAAAGTGATGTCTTAGGATGTGGAATCTTAGGAACTGCCGGTGGCTTGGTCAAATTGGGATATGGAGGTAGGCATCTTTTAGTCTATGAAGGTAAGGCAGTAACCTATCCTGATACTCCTGAGAGTGGATTTTAATGCCTCCATTTTGAATTTTGGGTAGCCACATATTTGTTTAGGAATTTGAGTTCTAGGATGGGGTGAAACTTCTCGTTCTTTTTGGGTACCAGGAAGAAAATGGAGTAACTCCCCTGTTCCTGCTCATGATGTGGAACAAGTTGAATGGCCTTGTTTTGCATCAGGTCCTGCAGTATCTGTTGGAAATGATGGGCCAAGGCCCTTTTTTTGAAATCAGTGACTGTATGAATGTGTGTCTTACTGGCCTTTGAGTCAGTTCTATTGAGTACCTCCATAACACTACCCCTAGAACCCATTTGTCTGAGGTTGTGCAATGCCAATTGTGTCAAAATAATGACAGTCTTTTTCCCACAAGGGAATACTGGCACTTCTGAGTGTGCTGAGTTCTTTGGAGTGTGCTTTGGCAGTCATTGCTGTTTGTTTCTACTTCCTCTTCCTCTGCCTCCAAATCTAGAATGGCACCCTCTGAAGGTGGGAGAATGGTTGTTTGGGTTGAAAGTGGTATGGAAACCATTGGCAACTTGGTTTTCTCTACCTCAAAAGGAGTTGGCCTCGTGGTGGTTAGACTGTCTGCAATTTTGCTGAAATCTGTTCCCACCCCCTCAAAAACCTCATTTGTCAGAGGGCAAATAAGTGGACCTGTTCTTATTCTTGATAAGGTCTTTGTATTAAATATTCTTGCAGGCCCTCTCCAAACACGTTTACCCTTTAGAGGTAAGTTTTGTAGTAGGGTGTGGTACTCATTAATCAGCTTCCCATAACTTGAGCCACAGAGCTCTTCTGGTCTGGTTAGTTAGGGTAGCAGCCCTTGCGTCAAGCTTCAACATGTCCACTGCCATACGTCCCAAGTATTTTTCTGTGTCCAGGGTACACTCTAATGAGTCAGACTCTCTGGACTTCAGTTTTGCTTTTTCTAGGACCTCGTCCAGCCATTGAATCTGTGCTCGTGCAGCATAGATGGCTGTTGTGGAAGCCCTTGCCGTGATGCCCATAATTTCAAATAGCTTCTTTAACATGTCCTCCACTTTTTTATTGGTGGGATCTTTTAAAGAGATGGTACCACATGGCAGTTCCATTTTTTACTGAGGGCTGCAATTTGGGGGTCAATAGTAGGAGCCACGCACCAGACATTGACTTTGTTATTCTGTACTAGATGCATTCTGTCCATATTCCTCTTTTCAGACATCCTGCCTGTTTCTGTGGACTCCCATTCTTTGATGAAAATGTCAATGGCTGGGCATACAGGAAATGTTTCCTTGGTGACCTTTTTCTGCTGAATCATGGGGTTGAGCTTTGACTCGACTTTGGCCTCCTCGACCTTGAACCCCATTATGGACTTGATGGCCTTCATAAGGCCTGGTATCAGGTCAAATGAACATAACTTGGAGGTGAGGGATGGAGTGGACTGGCCAATTTCCATTTCACCTTCATCTGAAAAATTCTCCTCATCATCATCTGGCAACTCCCCATCCCCAATGTCATCTCCTGGATTAGGATCTGGTAGGATAGGGGCTGGATTCCCTTTGTCAGTATGGTCATCAAGCTGAAGAGTGGGCTCCAATTGTGGTGTTGGGGGTGGTGGGATCTTATGGTGAGCCAGGCCTTCCAATTTCTCTATTATTTTATGCATAAAGTTCTGTTGACTCTCCATCATGGCCACGGTGCCCTGCTCATTTTGGAGGAGTAGCGCCCCTGGATTCACCCAGTTAGCACTTCTGGTCCCCAGCTTGTCAGGACCCATGTTCGAGGATTGTTCCAGAGAGAGGTCATCATCATCATGCAAACAAGCTGGGCACTGTGGTCCTGCATTATGTGGTATCAAGGTGGCACTGCAAGTAGAACATTTCTTTGCCTTCACCATCTGGAGAGAGAGAGAGAGAAGGAAGGGGATTAGGAGGAGGTGATGGAGAGCATCCTGGTCGAGAACCCTTGGAAACTCTGCTAACATACGTAAATATATATCTAAGCTCTTATGTATATGTCACAACATTATAGGCAACGCTGTATGAGCTCTTGTTTTGTTTCCAGTAAACACCTGGCTCATTAGGGGAAGGTTTTATTGGAATCTAGTCCAGTGTCCTTCCAATAGCGCTAATGACTAGTATTTTCAACCCCCCCCGTGAGGTAATTCGAACCAAGCTAAATAAATATTAGGAGCTACTGAAGTTTTGGGTTCATATGCTTCCTACAGTGCTGAAAGCATTATGTGTAATGGCATGGGAGGAGAGGCAAAAAATGGCCATTGAGCAATTTGCGCATGTGCGGGAGAGCACATGCACAAAATGTTGGCCGGATGGCATTCTGGTCTAAAATGGCTGCCGATGGCACTGAAATGCCATTCAAGTTAAAATGGTGGCTTTTCTGAATTAAGGAGCCTACCTGGAGAGGAAATTTGATTCCACCACATATATGGTGAATGAGGCCAGTGCCAGTGCAGATAAACAGCTCCAGCCCCGCTGTACTTATTGACTAGGAGTGGGGAGGGGGGCTCGCTTGACATAGAGAGGCATGGAGATAAGCTGAGATGCCCATACAGCAGTAGGCCACTGCAGAATGGGGCCTGGACTGAGTGGGTGGATAAAGTGATCCCAATTTTGGTGATATTGGGATGTCCATTGTAATAGGGGCTGAATCCTGAATTGGGCATTTCTGTAGAGTGTGGTTGTGCTACCTGCTATATAGGCGGTAGTGCAACCAGGTCTGAGTGTGGCACCATGGGGTCTCCGCTTGGGAGAGGAAAGTCACAACAGCAGGCATTCATAACCCGAGAAATTATGCATTAGGAGTCAGGCAGCTTCTAACCAGGGAAGCAGGACTCATTCAAAGGTGTTTGTTTCGCTCGATGTGCTGTGCAGTCCCTGCTTGGAAGGGGGAGCAGCATTTGGCAGAAAAGGTCAGGAAGAAGCGCAGCTTCAAAAAGGATGGAATCACATGCGATCCAAACTGTCACAGAGCTCTCCCTACCATTTAAGAAAACTTCAAGGGGAACCCCCGGAGCTTATGCTGTATTCTCCGGGGAGTAGCAAGGTAACGAATGATGCTGTGGGGTGGGTGAGATCACCATGCGGACTCAGCAGCCTACCCCCTGGACAAGGAAACCAACCTGGTGAATTGGTACAGTGGCCCTTGAAGATATGAAGGCGCAGACTTTTAAACTGAGAGATGGCGCCTGCCGCCAAAGAAATTAAAGAACCATAACCTTCTTGCTGAGCTCCTAGAGCTATTTCAGAAAAACACCTTTAACAGCTAGACTGCATCATATTCACCACTGATTAGCAAATGAAAAAAAAAAAACTTTAAATGCTGTTTAAACCACAGTCAGTGCTAAGAAAAAATTCCACAGCCAGGAGGTTTCTACTTTAAATGCTCTTTAAAAACAATAGGGAGGTCCCTCCCGATGACGGGGTTACCACCAAAAATTATCAATTAAAACCAGCAAATAAGTTGCAAACAAACAATCCAAGAGACCGATGTCCCCTAATCCAACCAATGGGTAGACCCAGAGCACTGAAAACACTGCAAAACGTGATTTACTGAGGTTCAATCCACATGCCTACCTTAACTGGAACACTGCAAACACACAGAGACTCCTGGAGTGCTAGCAGCCTAATCAGATGCACAATTAGAACTGAGGATCAGGGACTCCTGGGACCTGGGTATATTACGAAATTTGATCCTGGGTCATGTGCATCATTAGCCTATAAGGTGGGCTAAAACCCATGATGTAATGTCTGGAGTGCCATAGATATTCAACTCAACACAATCTGGGTTTAAGTTACAGTAGTAAGAGGGGATGCTATTCACAGCTTATATAAGGCTGTGATGATATTCTCATTCCCTCTTCTTCCCTTTCAGTTAGGGTTTAAAGGGAGAATCTAGGTAGAGTCACTAAACATTTTGACTCCTGCCCTCCTTCTGCACCACTGAGCTGCAAGCACAATAGCCCTCTACTGCCACTCACCAATTATGATTTCCTGAAGTTCCTCTGGGGACATCTCTTACAGTTTGCTCAAAGGCACTGCCCTGGATTCAAACTCAGATTTATTAAGTAACTGACTTCTTAGGTTCATGACATAAAGATTTATGGTTAAATCATGTTCTTTACATTTCAATGCAGCACCATGACTAAGTGAAAGTGTCAGAGTTTCAACAACCAGGAGAGCAGGGTAAAATCCCAGACAAGTGCTTTTCAATTATTTTTAAGTTTATAATTAAATAATTTTTGATTATAAAAATCAGTCATGCATACACTAGATCAGAGAAAAATTTCTATCTGATGCACATAAATATAAGCACTTGTCTATAGCTGGAGGAAGAAGACAAAATTGATAAATTTCTCAAAACTAAAATAATATTTCTGTAACACCTAGGACTGGTCTTTCTAAGTTTACTAGTATTCAGGTAAATTCAAAGATGTAGGGAATAAAAATGTCCATTCTGAGGATCCACCTAGTTGACAACAAATATACTGTATAAAGAAAATGTTCATAGCTAATGCATGTGGCAAGCTCATTTAGAGCACTAAGTAATTTCTATATTTACTTGGTGTACTTGATATATTTCTTTCAGTATTCCTCTATGATATAATTTTATTACTATCTGTTATTATTTAATTCTGAAAAAATTAAAAAGATTTCAGGATAGACATTTTTCTATTAATGTAAAAGAAGATATGTTAAATCAAAAGTACAGCATTAATGCAGTCACACATTGATTAACTGCCCAACTAATCACGGTTTGAACTGAATGATTATCATTTTCAGCAACCGTTTAGAACATCTCTCTCCCTCTGACTAAGTAAATCAAATTCTTCCTCTTTATTGTCTTCCTTTTCATAGTGCCCATGTAAGAATCAATAAAGTTGGCCAGTTTTAATCTTAGAATCATAGAAATCTGATAGCAGAAAAGGACCCTCTGGCCCATTGAGTCTGCCCCTGCCCCCCCTTACTCATTATCTATGTCACGGGACCTCCCCTTCCCCCCACTTGCCAATCCCTTATGTCTTCCCATGCCCTCCTTAATCCCTCCACTGATTCTGCCCCCACCACTTCCTCTGTTGGTTTATTCCAGGCCTCCACCACCCTCTCTGTGAAGTAACGCCCCCTCACCCCCTCACATTGCCCATAAATCTTCCTCCCTCCAAACTTAGACTATGCCCTCTAGTTGTAACTCCCACCTTCCTCTTAAATAAGCTCCCCTTCCTTACCTTATTGAGCCCCCTTCACATACTTAAATGTCTCTATCATGTCTCCTCACTCCCTTCTAGTCTCCGATGGGTACAGTTCCAATTCCTTCCACATCTCCTCATATGACTTCCACTGCATATCATGCACCATCTTGGTTGCCCTTCCCTGCACTCTCTTAGTCCCATCTATGTCCTTGCATAGGTGTGGTCTCCAGAACTGGACCCCATACTCTAGGTGTGGCATCACCATGGCTTTATAAAGAAACATCAGTACCTCCCTCCTTCTGATTGTTATGCCTCTCCCAATGCATGTCAACATTGTATTTGTCTTTCCCATAACTTTGCTGCATTGCTGACCTACCTTAAGGTTGCTTTATACTAAGATCCCCAGATCCCTCTTCTGCTCAGTTGGCTTAATTACTCCCTTCCAAAGTGTGAGTTGTGTGTGGGTTCTTGTGCCCCATGTGCATCACTGCACACTTTTTGGAATTGAATTCCAACTGCCAAGTTTCTGACCAACCTTCCAGAATCCAGAATTTTCAGGTCCTTCCCCAAGGCCTCCCCCCCAGGGGTGTCCACCCTATTGCAGATCTTCATATCATGTACAAATAGGCACACCTTCCCCTCCAGCCCACCCACTATATCACTGATATAGATATTAAAAAGGAGGGGTCCCAGTATTGACCCCTGGGACATCCCACTCATCACTCCCATCTCCCTGGAATGTACCCCATTAACCACCACCCTCTGGCTTCTGCCCTTCAGCCAGTTTTCTACCCACCTAGTAATTTTGTGTCCCACCCTATGCTTTCCAGCATATTTACCAGTGAGGGACAGAGTCAAAGGCCTTCCTGAAGTCTAGATAGGCCATGTCCACCACCCCTTCCTGATCAAGCACCTTTGTCACCCAATCAATTAACTCTATCACGGTCATCTGACATGAACAATGAACAAGTAAATTCTGCCTTTAAAGACTACTTTAACTTTTGCTGGTGCAAGCAATTGGTATTGGGCACCCACTTCCAAAATCTTCTGATGGCACATTAAGAAACATTAATGTCTTTGTTGTGTCACATAGGAAAAAATCTGTAAATATATAAAAATGTCCCTTTTATAAAAACTATCCATATTCTTGCCAATCTCATAATAAGGTCTCTATCAGATTCAAAAGAGAAAACTGCCATGATTGTTACCAGTGGATCTGTTTCTGTTTCATGTTTTGTCCTCAGCTGTGGTTGTAAAGACAAATCTGGAGAGGTATTTATAAAAGAGGCATTTGGTTTATGTTTTCGTACTCAAAAAGCCTTGTTCTAGAATGGAGGATTCTCTTCTGGGAAATAAAAAAAAAGTCATGAACACATCTTTAACAGTTCACATTCTGATTCAAAATTCTTATTCAAAGAAATGGGCAACCCCACTAAATGTAAATTTTTCCACCAAGTATGATTTCTAAATTTGTCAGTTTTCTAGAGATGGCATGATTCTTCGTGATGACATTATTATTTGTGGCATCTACAGTGTGTAAATTATTAGATATCCCATGTATTACTTCTGTATTCTTTAAAACTTGTGTGGCCACATTTTCCAGCTGTTCCATATCCACTGTAGCGTCCGTTTGGTGGAAGTCAACTTTGATGTTCAGAGATTCAAATCTATGACTGTAGTGTTCAATCCATGAGAGAATTTTATTTATTGAATCACCAAGTGATATGATAGAGTGCTTTGGAGGATCTGTAGAAGAGCTGTGGCTCATTTTAATCAAGGGGGTACTGATCTTACACACAACCAAATAGATACAGAAGTGGAGGTGGAAACAACCATTCTGCCAATGTCTGAGAGATCAATATTCAAATCCATGTCCATTGTTGGTCTGAGCATAGTACTTAGTCCTGCTAGAAACATTTTGCAGAGAACTTAAAGGAAATTCAAAAGCTATAAAGTGAAAAAAGACCAACAGGTACAGAACTTTAGCACCTGTGGAGAGACAAGCTCTCCAAGAAATTAAAAATGTGAAGATGATTACCATAAAACCATCAAACAAAGGGGGAAATTTGATAATAATGGATAACAATTGTTACGTCTCTAAAGTGATGGAATTATTGTCTGTTACAAGTGACTATGAGGCACTTAAGGGGGATCCAACTAATTAATACAATTAGAAACTTTTTGATATGATTGATGGGACCATGCAGTGTGGGTGCATTTTGAAAAATGAAGCAGATTTTTTGAAGGTCAGCTGTTCAATAACACCTATGCTGTACTTCCTACCAAAAATTCATAAAAGCAAAACAAATCCCCCTGTGAAACTAATTATTTCAGGATTAGTGTCTCTTTCTCAAAGTCTCTGTATCTACAACAACTCTTTCCTTTAGCCCATAGATACTAATTTAAAATCACATGTGTGAGATAGTATGGACCTTATAGACAAGCTAACATACATAATTTGAGATGCCAACTATGTATGGGTAACCATCAATGTAGTTATTTATGTGTTTGTTAACCGGGTTGGTGCGCTGAGCCAATCAACCATTTTCAGGCACGACCTGGGCCATAAAAGATGGCACAAGTATAAATATACAATTACAGGGCACAAAAATACAGTATGGGAAATAGTACATAAAAATACAATACATTTCAATACAGTGCAGAAAAACTCCTGGGGCAGGAGCTACAATAAAAAATACAGTAAAGTGCAAGCAGTGGGATGAGTTCTGTACAATATTATCTCACATACAGAGACAAAGTTCAGTAGTAGTTGCAGAACATAGCTACATGATAAGTAACAAAGACCAGGTACACAATACCATTAGGGACTCAGGGATTCTGTAGTGACATCAGCGAGTACATGCTGGGGAGAAAACCGCAGGTAGTTCAAGAAGTAGTTAGGGTGGCTCTAGTGACCGTCAACCAGTGGGGCAAGTGCAAGTGGCCATGTCCATTAAGACTGCCTTGTATCATGATTTAAATAAGCAATGTAAATCCAGGGAGCAAAGCAAGGATGGCAGATGGTTCCATAGTTTAGGGGCAGCTGAGGTAAATGCTTTACTGCCCAAGCAGGTGGAGATTTGTGGGGCCATCAACAGAAGGCTGGAGGAGTTATGGAGGTTGTGGGGGTAGTTTCTGGGCATGAGTAGGGGGAAAAGGGGTGATTGGGCCCTATCATTGATGGCCTTGTCTATGGTGCAGCCAAAGAATAGATTGTTGTGAGACTGGGTGGGGGCAGTTGAGGGATTGGTATAGGGAACAGTGCATCGGTAGAGTAGCGTGCCATGAGTATGAATCTATAGATATTGTTATATGTGGTGTGCCCTCTAATTGGTTCATGGTCCAAGGTTTGTGTATAAATGGGGGAGCAGTTATCCATATGGGGAAGAATATTGCCCTGGGCTATGGCTAGGCAGGCCTTAGGAGTCAAGTAGTGTTTCAAATGGTACCCCACTGCTATTGTTTGGTTAATGCACCTGATGGTGTTTCTAATATGCTCTGAGAATATCAGAGACCGGTCAAGGGTGATGCTCAGGTATTTAAAGGAGGATACTGTGTAGAGTGGTGGGCCAACCAGAGATATTATGCAGAGGGTGGCTTTAGTCCTAGAAATTTTGAGCAGCTTGTGTTTGAACCCCAAAAGCATGGACTTGTTTTTTTTGGAAACCAACATTTTGGAATGGTCTTCTTCACACTGACAGCCACCACCACCTAAAAAGTTAAAAAACTTTATCCTCCTCTGCAGCTAGCTCCTATGTATCCATAGGAACAGTTTGTTTTTTAAATGCCTCATCTGACAATCAGAGGAGTTGATGAAGAGATTTTTAGAAAGAGAGTATGACTACATTAATTTTATTGACAGCTTTATTTAATTTAATAACCAGAAGAGGAACATCTATTTACAAGAAATAACAGATATTCACAACAATCAGAGGGGGAAATAATCATAGCATCTGCAACTGATTTTAGCCCTCTGTCAGGTCAAGAAGGGGGATTGGTGCATAAACTTTTCTTATCCTCACCTCAGGCCCTGTCCATAGTGAAAAATCAACAATAAACATAGGGTCACATTTAGGAAAACCAAAGTAATTTCAAAAATTCAGAATGCCAAGAAATGGCCGACACATGATTGCTAAGTAGACTAAAAGGGGTTTGCAAATGTGGGTTGTGCAATGTTTGTAAATTTTGCAAAGAATGTAAAATCTTTCATCACCATGTTAAAAATATGGATATTAGATAACTGATTACATGCACCATACAAGTTGTTGTATTTGCTGCCTGGTGGAGCTGTAATGTTTATTATATAAGCAGAACCAATCAGACCACTCAAAAAAAGAATCCAGGAACATGTCAGAGTCATCCATAGTAAGGACAGGAATAATTCCTTATGGGCTCACTTTGAAAGACATCATAACTTTGACATCACAACACTTAGTTTTATGACTCTTGAGCATGTCTCATATTGGAAACAGGAAGGGTGGCAGAGTTTGTACCCTTTTACAAAAAGAAACAAGGTGGATTATGCAACCAAATCATTCCACTCCTTTGGACTGAATGAGGACTTTGACTTCATGCCATCCCTTTAAATGATTTAAGGCTCTTCTCAACTGTTTATCTGAACAACTCCTCATACTTTATAATCTGTGATGTGGGTTTGTCATTATATCAGAGTGTGTGTGTACATGTGTATATCTGGTAAAAAAGCACACTGCATACAATTTAAAAAATAGATATCACTGGAGGAAATTGAAAAGTCATTGTATATTTTGTACTCCATAAAGCCCCAGGACCAGATGGGGTACACATGGATGTAATGTTCAAATTGCAAGAAATATGGATTCTTGTTTCATATAAAATTTTCAATATATCATTAATACAGGTAGTATTCTGGATTCATGGAAAGAGAAGATCGTGGTACCATTATTCAAGAAAGGGGACAAAGAGGACTCAAGCTGTTATGGACAAATCAGTCTGATTGAATGTGTGCAGAAAATCTTGGCAAAAATAATCAATAATTGGGTAAACGTATGGATAGAGGAGAACTGGGCAATGGATGAGGCACAGGCTGGATTTAAAGCAGGATATTTGACAACAGACCAGTGTTTTGTACTGGTTCACATAATTCATAAACAGTATTATTAAAAAGCAAAAACTGTAGAGTTCCTTTATAGACTTCAAGTCAGCATTTGATAACATCAACAAAGTTTTTCTATGGGAAAGATTAGGAAAATTGGCATCAAGAAGGAATTGCTGGCCGGCCCAGTAGCGCTGAGGGTTGAGGCGCTGGACACCACACCTCACGTCACGCTGGCAACCCAGGTTCGGGAATGAGCCAGGGTCATTGGGGGTTGACAGAGAAGGAGAAGATCAAGTGTCAGGAGGACTACTCTCTTCTTCTGGGGCGGGATCCAGGGAGTACCGTTCTCCACGGCAGCCCCTAGCAGAAGCTGGAAACATTTCATCCAGTAGCACGGTTTGGCACGGGGTTGAGTGTGGCGGGCATTTATGGGGGCAGCCTGCATGCCAGTGCCATTGCACAGCATGCTCATGAGGAAAAACACTAAGGGGAAAAGCCTCCTACACTGTTGGTGAGATGACGGTGGCCCCAAGAGGGTTTGTCCACATCCCAAATGCCGGCCCAAGGCACCCGGGATCCTCCTCCACCTCCGACCCAATGACAACAGGCAGGCACTTCACACTTAAAGAGCCAGCCACCGAGGGAGGGCGGAATCAGCCCTGGAGATGGTACTGGGAGTCGAGTCTGCCTGGGGCCATTCGGGGGAGGGAATCAAGGGGAAAAGTGAGGGTTCAGGCTGAAAGTAAGGTGGACTCCGAGTGGGCACTCCTGAAGGATGCCTGGGGGTGTAGGTGAAGAAACATAGTAAAAAAAAAAAAAGAAGGAATTGCTAATCATAATCATAAAGCTGTAGCAGGACAACAAAATTCAAGATAGAATGTCACAGGCGAGAGAAATAGAAAATCTATCACAAATAAGGGTGTTAAAGTAGCAATATTTGTTAGTAACCATGCACATTTTTCAGTAATAAGGTTTGTCTGACAAAAATATCAGGATACACATTTTTCTTTTCATTTTCTTTCATTCCTGAACCAAGATATGAGGTCTTGAAGTTTTAAAAGTTCTCACACACATGCCAAGCCCTTGCCACACTTATACCACACCCACCATGAAAAAAATTAATATTTTGTGCTGTTTACTATCAGAAGCTTGCACAAAAAAAATATCTTAATACAACTATAGTATGAATGTAGAAAGTACATTCAACAAATAACACCTGGGGAAGAGATTTGTAAACATGGCAAATGGTGGCCATCTTTAATTATGTGAGTCATTAATTACAAAATCAGCTGTAAAAAAAGCTTTAAAAACATCTGAGAAAACAGACAATATACTGATCATGAATCTTAGGTTATCAGAAATACATTTTTGCTAAAAAAAAACAAAAACAACAACAACTATATGATTAATTGCTTTGCCGACTAACAAATACTGCTGCTTTAAGCAAGGCTGTAGCCTTCCTCTGTCTTTATTAACCTTATATCTTAATACAATGTTAATCAGCACATACAGATCTGAGTTCCAAATGCCCAAAAAAGGAAATAGTGAATGCCCATATTTAGCATATGCAGACAATATTGCACTTTTATCAACCATTACCTTGGCATGAAAATAATTCTACACAAATTTAACCAAGAATGCAAGAAAGCAAAACTTCAGCTTCATCTCTCAAAGACCAAAATTATGGTGTGTGGGGATAATAGTACAAAACATAAATATCACAAAAATAACAAGGAGCTGGAGGTAGTTAACAACTTTTGCTATCCAGGAATAATTATGACAAAAGTTCTTACATGGAGAAAGTCCCTTGAAGAAATAGAGGCAAAAATTAAAATGTTTATAGCAGAGATGAACAACTTTTCTTATAAGTATGGGAACAGTCAATAAAAGAATGTATCAAAACTATAAAGGCAAAAGTTGAAAGCCAAATACTATATGGGGCAGACATATGGAAAATTACTTGAACTTAGTATTTGTGCATATGTTTTAATATGCTTTTCTTCACTCCCATACTTCAGATGTGATTCCACTACTTTCAGGATGTAATCCAATTTAATAACTTAAACAGATAAGCCTCTGGATTTGGGATCTTTGGATGCATTCGTTACCATGCAATTCCTGACTGTAGCTATTCATTCAGTGCTTGTGTGTATAATAATTTGCTTACTTTTTTATCTCCAATACAGCACCATTATAAAAACCTTTGGGTTCCATCCCTACTTTCCTCCCCCCCTACCCCCACTGTCCCAGGTTGTTTTTGAGAAGTCTTTAAAAAAATGTTGGCATCTGGCTAGAACTGTTGTTCATATCTAAATAATTGTATCAACCCACCCCTTCCTCTCTTTGGTGCACGACCAGACCTAAACTTACCCGACTTGTTTCCAAACTGATTTTTCAGCAACCTGGTGTGATCAGTAAGGTATTGTATTGGACAGTTTCTAAGCTCCCATAATAATATTTTAGGAATATCCTTTATATGTCATTCCCATTACAGAGCGTAAGTTTCTGTTTTCCAACTGCTCCTCTCCTTTGCCATACCACTTTACCCCTTCATACCTTTATTTTCTAAAAATAACTCTTTTTTTTAGATTATTTACACTGTACTTATTTCATAAGATACACTCATCACAACTCATCTTTTCTTATCTTGTTTCCAAGATTTGGTTATAGATGCTATAACATGCTTTAGGATTAAATATATGCTATAAAACATCTACCAAAATTTGAAATATTCTGGCACAGACACATTATTATTTAATAGCATTTGAAACAGCAAGCTCTTGTGAGTGTAAATACATTTCCAAAATGATTTTTTAGAATGCCAACAGCATAACTGCTAGCATCTGTTGTGGTCATGCATACTCTTTTGTGCATTTAGTCACGTTTAAGGTTACATTCAGTGTGAGTGATTTAGCTGCATGATGCCATATATGCAAAAATCAGAGGGAAATTTCCATAGGGAGTGTAGTGCTTGTAATAAAAAAAGAGCAGCAAATCATTGACACATAAATCGGGCACTTATCACCTCTTTGAAGAAACAATGCTCCGATTCCAAGGTAATATTTCAGAAAGTGCTATTAATGCCTTTTCATTTGGTGCAAAAATACACATTAAAAAATCCAATAGATGCCTAAGACATTCAGACATCTTGGGCATCTGTTGGGTTTTTTAATGTGTATTTGTAAACCAAATAAAAAGGCACAAGCAAAACACTCTTTGACATATTACCTTGAAGCCTGAGCATGATGTAATTGATGATGTCAGTGATAGACCTTATAGATCTAGGCATAGGGTTCCAGACCTACACAAGCCTGAGCTTGATCCCCTGTATTGCACAGTTTTTTTCTTTTTCTCATTACAACTTTTGTTGTATGAGAAAAATTGTTAGAGATCATTGCTGATGTAGTGAAGGGCTTTAGCAGAGAAACAATAGTAGACTTTCAGATCACTAAACTTAGTTCTACAGTATCTTGTAGTCAATGAAATTAGTTCTTGCTGAAGTGTGTCTATGTTTGAATACAATTTGAGTCAACTGTTTTGCTGGTTGTGACATAACTTATTCACCACAGGAACTGAAAATGATTTTCCTGTATCTCAGTGGCACACAGAATGTGTGTTTGTTCAGTAGGACAAGGATTAGTGGTTCAAATCTTGGCAGGAATTCAAACTTTTTTTGTAAGATGCAAACTCACTTGAGTAGTAATTCATGGTGGTGTGGAGGGAACAATACATTTTATGAGAAGTAAATTTAGCTAAGAACAATAATCTGTGAAAGTAAATTGCTTTCTGGGAATAGATCCCGGTCACCTGTTCTGCAGGTGTGGCACAACTTTATCATATGAATTGCAACTCATTAAGCTGCAGTCCAGTGGCACACTAAATGTGTGTTTGCTTAGCAGGCAAAGGGTCAATGACTCACATCTGAGCAGGGACATGGTGATTCATGGTGGTTTGGAGTTGGAATGGTGAATTATTTATCTACATTCACCTAAACTGCCTGCTGGAATTAGATCCTCAGTCACCTGTTTTACAGGTTGTAACAACTTCAACATCATAGGCACTGCAACTCCCTTACCAGCAGCACAGTGGAATGCTTAGTAGGTAAGCAAACAGAGGTTCAAATGTTGATAGGAACATGACCTTTTTTTGTAAAATGGAAACTCACTGTAGTGGTGATTCATAGTGGGATGGATTGAGATAATTAATTATATGAGAATCAAATTTAACTTGAACAATTATTTATGAAGATAAATTATCTTTTAGAATTAGATCCCCAGTTGCCTATTTTATAGAATGTTATACAGCCTCTACACCATAGGCATTGCAACTCACATATCTGTAACTCAGTGGTGTGCTGGATGTATGTATTTGCTTAGCAGGCAAAGAATCAGTGGTTTAAATTCAGGTAGACATATTTAATATTCCTGGCATAAATGCAAACACTTTTTTAACTTTTTTTTTTATAAGATAGAAACTTAGTTGAGTAGCAATTCATAGTGGTGTGGAATGTATTAATAAATTATATGAAAAATAAATTTAGCTAAGGACAACAATTTGTGAAGGTAGATCCCCAGCCATCTGTTTTGCAGGTGTGACATAATCTCTGTATCATTAGAATTGCAACTCACTTACCTGCAGTTTAGTGGAACACCGAATGTGTTTTTGCATAGCAGGTAAATGATCAGCGGCTCACATTTCAGCAGGAAACTAATCACTTGATTTTAAATTGTTTTTGTAGGATCAACAGTCACTTGAGTGGTGATTCATGGTGGTATGGAGCTGGAACAGTAAATTATACTAGAAGTAAATTTAGCTTAGAACAATGATTTGTGAAGGTAAACTGCCTGCTGGGATTGGATTTCCAGTCCTCTGATTTACAAGATATGGCATAATCTCTACATCATAGGAACTACAGACCACTTACCTGTAGCTCAGTGGTGCACTGAATATGTGTGTGTGTGTATGTGTGTGCGTGTTTGCTTAGTGGACAAAGAATCAGTGGATTAAATACAAATAAGCACAGTTCAACTCCGGGAAGCAACTTTACATTTCTTTAACTTTTTTTTTGTAAGATGAAAACTCATTTGAGTGGTGATTCATGGTGGTGTGGAGTTGGAATTGGAACTGTCAATTATTGGACAAGTAAATTTAGCTAAGAATAACAATCTGTGAAGGTAAATCACCTGCTGGGATTAGATCCCCAGCTGTCTGTTTTGCAGGTTGTGACAGAAATTCTGCACTAGTGAAACTGCATTCTGTTTGCCTATAGCTCCATGGTACACTGCATGTGTGTTCGCTTAAAAGGCAAAGGATCAGTGGGCCAAATCCTGGCAGGGACCAAAACATTTACTTCAATTGTTTTTCTAAAACGGAAACTCACTTGAGTGGTTATTCATGGTGGTGTGGCGTTGGAATAGTAAGTTATACGAGAAGTACATTTAACTAAGAACAACAATTTGTGAAGGTATATCACTTACTGGGATTAGATCCCCTAGTTGCTGCTTTTGCAGTTGTGATATACCTCTAAAATATAGGAACTGCACCTCACATAATTGTAGGTGAGCAGCACACTGAGTGTATGTTTACATAGCAGACAAAGGATCATCAGTTCAGACCCTGGCAGGACTTAAACATTTGTTTCGATTTTTTTTTTGTAAATTGGAAACTTACTTGAGTGGCAATTCATGGTGGTGTGGAGTTGGAACAGTAAATTGCTTGAGACGTACATTTAATTAAGAACACAATTTAAGATGATATATCGCCTGCTGGGATTAGATCCCCAGTTGCTGGTTTTGTGGTTGTAACATACCTCTACACAATAGGAACCGCAACTCACTTACTGGCAGTTCAGTGGCAAACTGACTGTGTGCTTAGCAGGAAAAGAAATCAGTGGTCCAAATCCTGGCTGGGACTTAAGAGGGAGTCTGGCCAATATTTCTAGCATCAATAAATTAAGAATGTGGATTGGTAATTATCCAATTAGCATCATGCCACAAATGAGCTCTCTACATTATTTTGTTTAAAAGTTACAAGTCATTTTACAACCCTAATATCACTGCCTGTTCACAAAAGCCTGTTTCAGTGAAGAGTTACTGATGATGTCACAACCGGAACTCACTTCTTGCAAACTACCTTATAAGACTTATTTCTCTATTTTCATTGACCTGGTCAAAGCCTTTTACTCAAGAGGCCCACCCACTCCTCCTGGACCAGCTGAGATCTGTTAGCATCTTAGCTCTTACTATTGACTGGTTCCATTCCTGCCTCTCAGATTGTCAGCAGTTGGCACAGGTTGGTGGCACCCTGTCCCATCACCTTCGCATTCTGACTTGGGTCCCACAGGACTTCATCCTGAGTCCCATCCTTTTCTCCATTTTTCTGAATGACTTCCCCTCTCCCTGTGCCAGCTCTCAGAGCCATACATATGCAGATGACACAGTCATTGATGCCTCTGGCCCCTCAACCTCAGCTGTTGAAGTCTCGGTCCAGCAAGACTTCCGCAGTGTCCTACACTGGTTTAACTCTAACCAACTCCAGGTCAACACTGAAGAAAAAATGTCCATGACCTTCAGTTCTAACCAAAACTGGCCAGGCTCACCCACCCCCACCCCACTTTCACAACCCTTGATGGCACCCTCTTCAAGTGATATCCTCCTTCAAGTACTTAGATGTGTGGCTGGATAGTAGGCTCAACTTCTCTGCCAATGTTGATGCCATTCACTCCAAGCTCTGCCCCAAACTTGGTGCCATGTATTGCAACAAGGTTTGTCTTTCTTCCCAGGTCCACTGGTAGTTGGTCACCAAAATGGTTCTCCCATTTTTTGATTATGTGGATGTGGTCTACAGCACTTCCTCTCCTCTTCCCTCACCAGTCTGTACACCCTTTGCAATGCTTTTTGTCATTTTGCTACTAACACCCCCTTTCAAACTCACCATTGCTCCCTTTACTCCTGCCTCTCTGTCCCCCAATCCCCTCATGTCACCAGTCCCACTGCACATTCTTCATCTCCAAATACTGGCTAGGGTCCATTCCTCCATACCTCTCTTCACTCTTTTCCCCAATCCTCTCTGCCTCTTACCCTCTTTGCTCTAGGAATCTTCACACCTTCTCCCTTCCCCACCCACACTCCTCTGCTGGGCAGTCTGATTTCTCCTATCACCTTCCCTCCTCTGGTTCGAGCTCCCTTCCACTCTTTATCTCTGCCCCGCCTTTAGCCAAAACATCTCCCTGCCCCATCCTGCTCTTGCCAACACTCCACCTGACCCTCCTATGCTATGTACTGCCATACCTGTGTTTCAACTTTGTTCTCACCTGTGTACCACCACTGCCTGAATTTGATACTTTTTTACGGCTTCTGTGTTTATTTTTCTACCTGCATTGTTCTCACTTTGTCGCATATACTGTAATTGCTGCTCAGTGCTCTTCCTCATGGTTCCACCATTGTTACTTTACTTTTAACCTGTTATTCTACACTGTTATGCATCTTATTTTGTACCTAATCACTGAAGCTGTGTTTGTTGCACTAATGTATTCCTCTTCCACTCCCCCTCAGATTGCACCAATTTCAAACAAAATAATAAAATAAATATAGATCTCTTAGAGCAGCTTCAAGAGGTGGCATGATGGAGGTGTCATTGATGGTATTGGTGCCATACACCATGAGACACCCTCCAAGGCCAGCTGCAAGCATGTGCGAGGCAGAGGAGCAAGCGAAGAGAAAAGTGGTGGAAATACCACACTGGTGCATCAAATGATAGATTGCCTGGTCCCCCCCATGCCAACCAACCCTCCCACCACACCACCAAAGGGCTCCTTCAGCCAATGGCACAATGGTCAGTGTGTAGTTCCTCCTCTAGACCAGGGGAGGCCACACCAGGGACAAGCTTGTTATGTTGGAAAACAGACAGGAATGCAAACCTATTCTAGGAGACCCCTGGCAAGGACAGGCAGTCCCTAGGATGATACTGGAGGAATGGCAGTCTAGATGGCTCCTCTGGTGACAGAGAAGGGTGAGTCCAGTGGGCAGAACAGCAGGACCTGAAGGAATGGGGTGTGGGTGGACAAGCATGGCAGCAGAAACAAATTTGAATTGAATTTGTATAATACTTTATCTTAACTACTGTGACAGTGCTGAGTTAGACTAGTGAAGGTATTCAATGGCAAAAGTAAAATGACCACCAGTGGTGTGGGTGGTTGAGCTGGTGGTCTCTTACCTGCTGCTGTACCAGTGACTTGGGTTTGGGAATAAAATCGGATCACAGGGACTCAGCGGAATAAGGGATGATTGAGCATCCAGAGGTCAGCTCTTCTCCCTTTGTGAAGGGGAGTGGGAACCATAGTCCCACTACCTGGATGCCACTTGGCGAAGGCTGGTTGTCAACACCAGTCGGAGCAGCAGAATATTTTTATTTTATTTATTTATTTAGTTTTTGTTGACCAGATAAGTGGACTAGACAAATCCTGCCTATTTTCAGTCACGACCCGGGGGAAGGGGATACAGATGAATGCCAACTGACCTTGAACCAGATGAAACTGTTGGTAGTATTTTTTAGTGAATGAGGAAAATTTGGCCAGGACACTGGGGAAATCCCTTACTCTTTTCGATAAGTGCCTTGCTACAGCATTTCCTTGCAGTAACAAATGGCTTATATGTCAGATGGAGAACTGGGGGGAAGGGGTTCTACAGGGCATAGTTTTAATTTATATTAGAATCTAAACAGTTAATAGGGGTCAGGGGTGCTATGTTATACTGTTCTACTGTATGTACTGTATTTGTTTTTATAATGGGCATCTGATATGCAGCACATGTTATGCAGTAAACCTGAGGGCCTTTTCCAGTGACTAAAGACCTGTACCCAGTCACAATGTCATACACTTAATAGCATATGGCATTATGCGCAAACCCCGGACCTGTGCGCTCTCCATGTTGCACCCCCCCCAGAGTTAGAATCCCAAGTGGGGGGGGTCCTGGGGGTGTGAGGAGGTGGAACCCCCCACAGATCATTAGATATAAATAAATCACACAACGAGATTAAGTTGCATGGCAGTCTGCCATGCGACATTTTGACCCTGTACCCTAAAGACCTGCAGGTGCATAGCAAATGTACTGTGTTTTTGTCTTCATGTGTGAAGCATTTTTAGATACCACTTTACACTAAACATGCTATAAAATATGGTATTGTTTTATACCAGTGTGTTTTTCACTACTCCACCTTCTCATGTACAATGTAAGTAAACTGATGTTGTATAAATCAAATATGCAGTGACCTGACTCAAAAAAATACAGTTTATCACTTATAAGGTGTCAGAACTCTCAAAACTCACTTGTGGCTCTGCCTGTCATGCATTTTGGTCCTGCCCCCTCACCCTTGAAAACAAATAATTGTACTTTGAGTCAGGCCATTACATTACTCCTACATACTCCACCCTGTCCAGCTGCTCTGGTATTTGAAACACCATGGTGTCCCCTCTCAATCTCTTCTAGGTTGAATAATTTAAGATTGTGCTATTTCTCTTGGTAGCTAAGCCATTAATCAGCTTGATGGCCATTTGCAGGATACTGTCAATGTTTTGTGGACTGCAGAGAACAGAATGGGGTGTAGTATTATAGGTATGGTCTAACCAAGGCCGTGTACAGGGTAGGATCACCTATTTTGATCCACTTGTTACCCCACCCCCACTCCCTATGCATCCCAACACTGTGATTGCTCTCCGCTGACTGCGGCAGCACATTTCCTGCCTGGCTTTAGGTCACTGCCCACAGTTACTCTTAGATCCTTATCCTCAGTTATGTGTGCAACAGGTGTCAGCAAAACCAATGAATAGGCTCTGCGGGTATGTGGAGAGTATGTTAAAACTCAGGCAAGCTTAGCTAAAGTTAGAAGTTAGCTAAATATTAAAATATTTATTCTGAGTTAAAAACATTGGCTCTCAATAGCCACTATTCAGAGACAGCTTGCTAAATGGATACAATGCTAGTAATCATATTTTAATTTAACACCAAAAAAAAAAAAAAGCCTTTGGCAGAACATCCTGTTCCCTGAAAGCAGGAGGTTGGTAGAACAACTTGAAACATAAAGTCTGTGAGATAAGAAGCCAGGTGGCATTTAGTAGTGGGTGAGTTTGAAAAGTTACAGCCTTCTAGAATCAGAAAATTCTTACATTTGTGGCAGGACAACCTGCTGCAGATGCTAATACTAACATTAGTGGGTACTGCTGTAGAAGGCCACAGTATTGTTCCCTTGTACAGTAATTGCCATTCTATGCAAGATGCTTTTTGTTACAAAATTGTTCAACCCTTTCAGACAAGAAAAGATAATAATCCAGTCTTTACTTTATATCTATATCTAATTGAAAGAGCTAATGGGAACAGAGTCCTTTTTACAGTAATGACCCGGGAGATGAGGTAACAACATTAAGAAACACTGGATGTAAACAGAGTATCAGAGGCAGAGGCAGTTAGTTTAGTTAGTTAGTTAGTTTTTGTTAACCAGGAAAGGAGGACTAGGCAATTCTGCTTATTTTCTGCCTTGCCCCAGGGGAGAGGGGGGAAATATAGATACAGATGCACACTGACATACGTAACCAGATTAAGCTATTGGTGGTATTTTTAGTGAATGGCAGTGTCAGGCATTATTCACATAGAGATGTTCCTTAAGCCTTGATTTGAAGGTAACATGGGATTTTTTTGTCTGATTGTGAGGGGGTAAGGAGTACATCATTTTTAAAGCCCTGAAACAAAGCCTTTTTTCCACATGGTTGTATTAACTTGTGGAATATTAAGAAGATCCAGATTAGTGTCCATAGAACAAAGGATTTGGTCCTCGTAGGGATGGAGGTGTCAACTAGATAGCAATGTTAACTGATGACATCACCTTGTAAGCAAGAGAGCAGATATTAAATGTTTTTATTGTCCAGTGATGGCCAGTTAAGTCCAGAGTACAGGAGGTAATTGTGCGTTCTTAGGTCTGTCATCAACACGCATATATTTCCTTTCTTGAACCACTTATGGCATTTTATAGGGTCCCATGAACTTTGTCACTACCAAATTGATAGGATCTTTAATCCCACGTAATCAATCTTATTGTCCAACAAATACCTGTACCACATTATATCCCTGAGCTCTTATTAGAGGGTATGCCAGCCCGATGGCGACACCAACACAGTGATATACCTAGCTGTCAGCAAAATCAACACTCTATCTCTTGGTCCTGCACCCCCTCCCCAAATCAACTCTGACTGGAGTTGATAATCCTAAGTACAGGGGATTCAGGGGGTGCAAAGCCCACTTATAGAAATACAGGACCTGGAGACGCACAGGATTTATGTCTTCCGGAACTTGCGGTCAACATAAATCCTGTCACTGAGATGCTGGTCGATAAAAGTGTTGTCGAACCGGCATCATATAACCTTATTAGAGAATACCATTGGCCAGTAAAACGTCCCACTTGATTAACTCCTTCATAACCCCCCCAAAAAATCAATGCTTTAACCTAATATGGGAATCCTCACTTTAAATGTCACACCACAGTGAATACCACCAACCATAAACAAAATAAGGCTCAATAATTCTGGATACATTGGTGGACTATTCCTATAGATCAATCTGTATGTTAATGTATTACTGAAAAAAACAAGAAAGGATTTGGTAATATATTAATTCCCTAACTATTATAGACTGTTGCTCAAAGATGGATATAATTATAGATCAGCAGTTTAAAACATACAATTTAAGTAGTTTTTTTAACATGAATTACCACAAATTACCAACAGCCTAAGCAATAGATACCCTGGGTGGGATATTCAAAGCGGTTGCACAAGGCACAAGTGTGATGCACCAGCGCAACAGCGGATATGCACCAAAGAGCGATATTCAGCAGGTGACAATGAGCAGCGTAAATTGCAGTGTGCCAATGCGCAGCCCTAATGAATGCAAGCACAAGTGCAGGGGGCGTAGCCATGAATAAACAGCACAGTGCAATATTCAACAGCAGGCTGATGGCACAAGCGTGGAGCAACAGGGACATGTGCAGAGCAAAGCTGAGCCTATAAAAGGATGGAGCAAGCAGGAGATGGTGGCTTGCACCCAGGAGAGCAGGAGTGAGAGAGGGAGAGAGAGAGTGAGAGAGAGACAGTGTGAGACAGTGACAGGGTGAGGGCCATTGGCCAGGCAGGACAGCAGCAGGGGTGCAGGACAGTCACAGAGGCAGGAGGTGCAACGAGCAGTAGGAAAGGGTGTGTGACCCAGACCGAGCCTGTGGGCAGGCCAGACTGTGCATGTGGGTCCCCAACACAGAAGCGCGCCCAGTGCAGGGGCCCAAGCAGCAGCATAAAGCCAGGGAAGCCCAGGGAGACAGCCGTGGGGGGGTCGGACAGGCTGGGCCATGGCCAGTGCAATATTCCAGATGGAGGCGGTAATGAATGGTGTGAGGAGGAAGACGGCTGAGCGGCGTGGACGTGGAAGGGCCCAGTGGCGGTATGCCCGGAACAGGTGGTACCGTGCCCGCACCACCTTTGAACAGTACAGCGACACTGAGATTGTGGGCTGGTAACACCTGAACCGGGCGATTCTGAGGCAGCTCTGTGAGCTGTGCAGTGACGAGATGCAGGCACCCACAAGACGGAGCCACGCCCTGTTAGTGGAGACCAAGGTCATGGCCGTGATGTGCCTGCTCACCACGGGCGCCTTCCAGAGACCAACAGGGGACACCACAGGCATAACCCAGTCAGCCGCATCATGGCTCCTCGCACAATTCTTCAACGCATTGCTGTCACATGTTGCAGAATTCATCCACTTCCCCAGCATACAGGCAGAGCGTACAGCAAACATGCAGGAGTTCCACAGGATTGCACATATGCCTGGCATACTAGGGGCCACTGACTGCATGCACATAGGCAACCGCACACCACTGGGGCTGGAGGGGGTGGCCTACATCAACAGGATGGGCTACCCCATTGTCAACTGCCAGGCGGTGTGTGATGCCAAGGGGCGCATATTCAATGTCTGTGCCACACACCGTGGGGGAGCACACGATGCCTTCATCTGGCACCAGTCTGCACTGTGCCGCAGGTTTGAGAGTGGGGACATCCCCACCGGCCACCTAGTAGGTGAGTATGCAGCAGGAAAGGGCAGCCCTGCACAACAGGGCAGGGCATGGGGGGAGATACTATGCATGGGGTGTAGAGGGTTCAGTTGTGTAGGGGGGGCAGCCACACTGACCAACGTGCTAACCCAACATGTTCCCCCACAGGTGACAGCAGATACCCACTCAGGCCCTGGCTGCTCACCCCGTACCGGTGCCCATCGACCCCAGCGCAGGAGAGACATGAGTCACACGCCAGCACATGGAACATCATCGAGCATGTGTTTGGACTGCTGAAGGCACATTTCCATTGCCTGCACAGGTCTGGCGGTGTCCTACAGTACAGCCCCTTGATGGCCTGTGGCCTATTCCTGGCCTGCTGTGTGCTACACAACATGGCCACTGAACGTGGGATAGCTGTCGAGGTCGAAGAGAGGAACAGCACTGGGGACGATGCAGATTCTGGGGCCAATGGTGGTGGGCATCCCCCCCCCCAGATAACAGGAACCTCGGCTTCGCAGGATGACCCAGCAGCACAGGGACACCATTGCAGAGGACCACTATGGTGCATGCAGGTAGGTGAACAGGTCCACACACATGTCCCAGGGACCGAGGCATGGTAAACAGGCATGGCTGGCAGGGCTCCACAACAGACATGGCCAGAGGGGGGCATCGACGGACATGGAACAGGACACAGTGGAGGCACCCCTGACAGAACAGTGGACCCCACCCACACAGCCCCACACAACCACACCCACACAGGCACAGTCACACGGGCACACACACACATCGAGGCTGCCAACAGGCGTGTGTCAGACACTGAACACTGGTGCACTGTGCTGGTGCTGTGATGGCATCATCATGCACATGCCACAGTGGCCAGCGGCCGGGAGGGTGTGCACATGACAGGCATGACATGCAGCCTCAGATATCATGGCCCAGGTATGTACACGCACATACCACACCACCGTGCATACAGGGCTGCGGCAGGCAGCGGACAGGGAGGGCGGCAGATCATGTCCACCACGCAGGTGCACGGCCGCCACAGACACATGGACGGCCCTGCCTAGACTGCCCAGCAGACGCAGACTGTGCGGTAGCCACGGGGATGTCACAGACGTACCCCCAGGTGTGTTGCTGTGAGAACGCGACTGGTCCCTGTCAGGCACCTGGGATGTCCACAGCTGATCATGGCAACGACAATGCTGGTGTCGCATGATGCTGGGACCAAGGGGTGGAGGATGCACTCCACGGTGACTGCTGTGAACAACCCTGCATCAGGGTGAACAGTAGTGCTAGGCTGGCCATGACTGCAGCGGTCAGCCGATCCAGGCCTGTGGTTGTGTCATCCCGCATGCATGTGGCCTCGGCCAGGAGCTGCTGAAAGTCCCAGTCACGCCTCCCTGTGGAGTGGCACAGCTCAGTGCTGAGAGCACGCACCCCTGCCATGGCCTGCATCTGTTGCTCCTCGGATGCCCTGAGCAGACAGGTGTGCTCGTCAAGCAGGTCAGTGCCCTGAGTGACTTGGGTATTGTGTCGACCTGCGGGTGGGGTGTGGCCCCAGGGCACAGCCCCCCACGCAGGTGGGGGATGCACAGCAGGGCCCTCATGGGCCTGTACTGTCTGCGGTGCACTGGCGGTGGACACTGCACCCGGTCCACCCTCTGCACCGTCCTGCTGCTGCCGCTGCCCCTCCAGCCTCTGTGTGCGTGACATCGGCGGGGGGCTGCACCCCCACTGCCAGACTGGCTGGACTGCGCCACAGGTATGGTGGCTAACTCAACACTGGGCGGTGCGGCTGGCGGATCTGCCAGTGCCACCCATGCACCATCGGTGCCGCCATGTCTGGTGCATGGTAAGTGTGCCTCCCCCTGTACAGCATCACCACTGACCTGGGTAGTGATCATGTCTTCATTGGACGTGGACTCCATCCCAATCATTGTCTCAGCATACTGGATGCCATGGCTGGCATCCCACTGAGACACTACCTGGGCCTCATCCACGCCCACACCACAGGCATCCATGCAGACAGTGTGGTGGGTCCAGCAGGGGTCTGGGCCACGGACCCTGGTAGAGGTGGATGGGTGCTCCTCCAGGTCCCTGACATCACCCAGGGTGGGCACTGCCACTCCTGCATCCACACGCAGGCACTCGGCATCTGTAAAGGAACATATACACGACAGTGCCGCTACCATGCACCCCTGCCCCAATGCACCCCTCACCCAGATCCCCATGTGCCGCTGTACCTACCAGGCAGTAAAGGGCTACCCCCCATCTGGAATCCACCTCCGGGAATGCCCTCAACAGCACTGCGCCACATAGTCACTACCACAAGCTCCTCCTGTGGTGTTAGATGTGGCACCTCAGGCTGTCCACCACCCATGGCGGCACATGCAGCCCACATGGCTGCCACCTTCTCCTTGGTCCGCCTGCAGTCCATGCCCACCTTCTTCTTGCATTTCTGAACCAACCTCTGATGGACGTCCTGCAGGTTCACGGCTCTGGCTACACCCGCCCATGCTTCCGCCCTGGCTTGCTGGGTGCCTGTGGAGCTACTCAGGAGGGGCTCCTGTTCCAGGTAGGCATCATATAGGGCATCGCACTATGCCCTTGTGAAATTGGGCCTGCGCTTCCATGCAGGCCCCTGCTCCTCAACTTCCTCTTGCTCCAACATGCTGTTCCTGTGGGTGGGGACATGTGGTTAGTGCTGGTTGCTACACATGAGGGGCCCCCCTACACCACAGTCCCAACATGCCCAGTGCCTGGTGTCCTACCTGTGAAGGATTCAATACTGGTCTGGTGCCTGTGCTGCTACATGGTGTCTTTATAGCATTTCACATGCAAATGAGGGAATGCGCAACTGTAATGAGATGCAAATGCCTCTGATGCGCGACGGATATGCTGATCTGTTAATCTGCATATGCCTGCTGAAAATCGCGGAATTGCGAATTGCGCAGTGGAGTTGCTCATGTGCATGTCATGGCACATCTGTGTGATGTGCGCAATCCACATGGTACAGTGCATGCGCGCACTGATGTCACGTATGCCGGTGGTGCCTCCTACGCACAGTGCGCTACAGGTGGCACGGTGCTCTGCCTTTATTGGGCAAGTGGTGCACATGTGCTGTACACCCATTGGCACCCATGCGCTATTGGTACATGGCCCATGGGGCACACTGGACCCAATTGTGCACCATGCTATCCATACCCTATTGCACGGGGTGCACGGTGCGCGTGCCGCCCTTTGAACCCTGCATGTGCCCCTTGACCCCCGGGGGCCTGTGGCATGTGCCAGCATTGCCCCAGCCATATCGCGCATACTCTGCTGATGTGCTATCGGGGACGGCAGCGCATTGCCAGGCGTGTCACACATCCATCGCACATGCGTCTTGTGCGCCCACCAGCGCCATTATGCTTCTGTGGTTCTGTATACAGCCATGCCTCGCAGGAGCACATCTAGAACATCAAATTGGATCCAGGTGGAATTGATCAACCTGGTGGCATTGATGGAGCCACATATTGGTGCCCTCTATGGGCAGGTACCCCTGGACCAGCCGGGCACTGAGGTGTGGCGGGGGGTGACAGAGGTACTCAAGGAGGCCACAGGATCATGCTGTAGTGGGGAGCAGTGCCACCACAAGTACGGGGACCAGCAAAGGAGGGACCCGGACCATCTCAGGACGCTGCAGGCACGCATCCGGAGGGGCTCTGTGCCACAGCCAGGTGAGTGAACATATCCCCATCCATGCCATGTCGGTGTTGTGTGGGTTGCCAGCGGGTGTCACGCTGTGCTGCTGTGGGTGGGGGGCCATGGCTGGGAACACCATCAGCCATGGCAGTGCACCGTAGGTGTGCTGTGCCATGGCACTGCCGCTGCGTTGGGTCATGGGGTATACTATGCTGGGGGGGGGCATGTGTTGCTGCCTAATGCTGATGTCTGTCTCTCACTGTCTCCCTTCTAGGCCCTGAAGATTGGCATAGAGCCCGGCAGCAGGCCGGTGGTGTCACACAGTGGAGGGATGCGGCCCAGCCGGCAGGTGCAGGTGGCCAGGCGTCAGTCAGTTTGCAGCCTGCAGGTAGGCACTTTGGTGGTGTATGCTGTTGTGTGCGGTAGAGGGGGGCCACAGCCTCCCCATGCACATGGCCAGTATATACCGTGATTCACCAGCGTGGTCCATTGCACCATGCTGTGCCCTGGGTACGTGTGTGGCTGCTGCAGGTGGGCTGTGGGTGTATCCGTGTCCCAGCCAGGCCACTGACAGCCCCAAGCAATGGCCATTCACTTGGCTGCCATGGCTGTGGCATGCTGCGCATGGCTGGTGGTGGTGTGCAGTGCTGTGCATGGCTGTGGATGGTCAGTATGGCAGCTCGTGTGGGCATGCACACTGTGGTCGGCTGTGTACCCCCTACAGGGTGCATGCCACCACTGTCCACTGCGCACGGTGGGTGTAGTACAGTCACGTGGGTGTGCACTCATCCATGTCCCCTCCTTTGTCTTGGGTGCCCATCTGGTAGATGTGCATACCAGGCTGCTGGAAAGGATCTTGTGGGTCGCCACAGCCACACTTGTGGTGACCCGCATCATACGGCGGGCCCTGTTCCAGCCACAGAGGAGAAGGTGGCAGAGGCACTGGTAGTCGTGGACCTCTCGAGGGACCCGTTGGCCTGCAACACTCTCCCTTCCACTGACACCATTCCCATTCCTCCATTATACACAGTCTACCATGTCCCCTGTCTCCCCACCCCCCTTCCCCAGCCTACATTCCAGATCGTGGCCTCCCCATTCCCTGCCCCCTATCCTTGTTCACCTGTAAATAGTTTGTTGTTGTTGGTTGTTGCTTTTAATACATTTCTATTTTGGTAGCCATCCATGTCTGTGTCTGCTTTGCAGCTGGCTTTGGTGCCATGCTGCAGTGGTGTACATGGTGGCTGTGTGGTATGTTTGTGGTTGCCTGAGGTTTGTGTCAGATGGTCTGCGCACAGTGGCTTGTGTGTGTGCCCTGTGGCGTGCATTTGTTCCCTGCTGTGCTGTGTGTCTGGTGTGTTGTGTGCTGTCAGCTTGTGTGATGTCTGCTGTGGTCCAGGTGCCATGTCCCCTGCCATCCTGTGGGTGTTGCCCATGGCTGCCTGCCAGTGGCCATGGGTGTCATGCCACCTCCATGCACTGCAGTGGATTGCGTGGTCAGGGCATGCAGCTGAGTGCCTGCCTTGCCCCCCTCCGGTCATCCCCTGCTCTGTGGTGGCATTTGTGGCCTGCTCTAGTGGCCTGCTCCACACTGTGCCAGGTGCCCTGTGCTTTGGCCCATGTGCCTCTGTCCCTAGCCCTGCCCATGCTGTGCTCCTGCGCTTCCTGCCTTGCTCCATTGTGCAACCATGGTTGCACGATGGTGCCTGCTGACTTGTTCCCTGGCACAGCCCTTGTTGCGTGTGGTGCATCCCTGCAATATTCAGCCATCTTGCGCTGTCACTTGCCTTGATGCTCAGCCTTTGAATATTGCATTGGTTGCGCACCTGTGCTGTGTACCTATGCTGCGCCACCCTTGCGCCTGCTTCTGGTGCATTTCTGAATATCCCACCCCCTGTAACATAAGCACACACACAGAAAAGCACAAACATGTAAAAATAAGAAATAAAAAATACAGCACTTCCTCATTTGATTTTATAAAAAGTTCAAGATATTTTTGTTACAAAAATTTGCAAGGAGTTCAAAATCATGTAGTTCCTTAACATATGGTCCAAAAGTATTCTTGAAAAAAAGTGACACTGAAGGTATGATAAATCAGGAACTCCAGATAACAAGTCACCCCCGCTCAGCCATGGTTCTTTGCAACAATATTAGTTTCCTTATTGACTATATTACACATAAACAAACAAATAATCTGCATGGGAGATGCCATGTTCTCTTAGAGTTAGTTGGTTGTTTCACAAGCTATATCTACACTCTATGCACCCATTTCTATCCCTTGTAAGGGTCCAGGTTTGCAGGACTCAGTACTCGTGACTGTTTTTCTCACCATTTGTAGTGTAGACTATTTGTCCATGCTAACCATTTCTTCTCAGAGTATGTATTAAACATAGCAGTAGGCTGCCATTCTCCTACCTGTTCCTCTCCAAGGCCAAATAAAAATCAATGGTTTACTTCACCATATCAGACCATTCAAAGGAATCTTAACAGTGTGTCAGAGTTTGTTGCTGGTTAAAGCCAAGTAGTTTATTTTGTAGTCAGCCACGTTGCTCAGAGTCAAATACAAAAGTCAGCGAATCCAAATCGATTGCACTGGGTCAGCATTTCCTGGAGGGAGAGAGAGAGGGGGGGGAAGAGAGAGAGAGAGAAGAAAAAAAACACTCATTTGAGCATAATAACTTGAGGTACATAATTAAGAGAGCCCACTACAGCCCTGCAGGCAAAGGTGTCATACCTTATTTAGTTTGCAAACAGCCTTTCAACACTTATAGTGCTCCAAACCTCCCTGTTGCTACAGTACAGGGATCTTCTTATACCTTCTCCTTCTCAATGAGATCCCAAAGTCAATCCTCAATGTCTCAATAGTCTGTATTCACACCCACCACAGTGCAGAACAAATGCCAGTTTATTTTAAAAAATAAAACTCAGGATAGCTAAAGTCTACCCGAAGTAAGCGATATACTCTTGGAACTAAGCAAATTCAATATAATTAGAAAAGGAACTCACCACTGCAAGGTTTTGTCCAAGACTTTTTACCAAATTTCCCAAAAAGGACTTTAAAATAAAATTAACTGGCCCACATAGCAAAATCTTTATTGCTGCTATACATTTCTAAATTTCAGCTGGAGCCGCAGTTCAAAATGTGTAGTAATAAGGAGCAAAAATGTCTAATGCTCTAACCAAACTCAGACCACGTAAAAGAAGGAAAAGTCCATGGGTAATGGTGTCTCTTCAGTAATTGTTCTTGCATCCCTGAGGTGCAGCAATAAGTTCAAAACTTGAAGTTACAGTATGTGTGGGGATTGCAGTTCATATCACAAATGAAGTCACTACTTCAGTTTCATTTAAAATATTTATTCTTTTATTCACCCTGACATTTTATTCGTAAATGGTGAGCTTCCTCAAAGGTTTTATTTAGATCTGTAAATTAATACATATAATTTATGACTTACACTTTTAAGCCTTATTACAGTAGATATATACTTTAATTTCATAAATCAATCAATCAATTCTTTATTTTTAAAAAGTGCCTTTCCAAAACCAAAGCACTTTTTCAATAACTAGATCAAATACATACAATTAAAACAGTATCATAAAATCAGTCACTAAAATATTCTTAAAAATCCGAGTACGCCAGGCTAAATAGGCACATTATTAATGCTGATTTAAAACTTTGGATGGTCAGGCAATCTCGCACCCGATGAGGTAGAGAATTCCACAGGGTCGGGCCATGAAACTAAATGATCTGGTCCCAGGTGTCTTCAAATGGACCCTGGGAATCTCTAGCAATCCCTTATCAGTGGATCGGAGAGGATGGGACAGTAGAGATGAAGAAGATCTTGCAGATAACTAGGTCCCTGGTCATGTAGGGCCTTATAGGTCAGCAAACCGACCTTGAAGGTAATCCACCACTGTACTGGCAGCCAGTGCAATCCAGGGAGGACAGACATTATATGACTGGTCCTAGACGTACCAGTCAAAAAAGCCTGGCTGCCACATTCTGCACTAGCTGCAAGTGGTGGATATCAACTCCCGGTAGCCCTAGGTAAAGGGCATTGCAGTAGTTCAGGCAGGAGGTAACGAAGGCGTGGATCAATGTTGGAAGCAGGAACCAGGTGCTTCACCTGGGCTATATCCCTCAGATGGTAGAAAGAGGTTTTGACAACAGCCGGCACCTGATGTTTAAGGGTCAGGCAGTCATCAAATATAACGCCCAGGTTCTGCACCCGGTCTGAGGCAGGTAACTGGGTCCTGGGCCCCCCCCAAGACAAAGACCCAAAGGTGATCCTGTTAGCAAACCCGCCTCCCAACAACCTGGGTCCATGTCCAACACCTCAGTTTTTTCTGGGTTTAACTGCAGCCAACTCTTAGTCATCCAGTCCTGGATCTCGGTGAGACAGTTGTTAAAGACCGAGACAGCATCACCCTGGCCGGGCACAAAGGACATGTACAGCTGAGTATCATCTGCATAGCAATGAAAACTCAAGCTGTGCTGCCTAATAATTGCTCCCAATGGCAGCATATATACCGCAAACAACATGGGCACCAAAATGGAACCCTACAGCACCCCAGAGGATAGCGGGAGTGATGTCACAGAAAAAATCCCAGACACCGCCCTCTGAGTCCTACCCTTGAGGAATGATCGAAACCAACTGAAGACTGAGCCAGATAGTCCACAGATAAACTGCAGGCATTCCAACAGCACTCCATGGTCAATGGTATCAAATGCTGCAGAGAGATCAAGAAGGACTAAGATGGAACGGGTCTTTCAATCTCTTGCTATTAGGAGGTCATTTAGTACCCGAACAAGGGCTGTCTCAGTACTATGTCTCTTCCTAAATCCGGACTGGAGAGAATCATAGACATTGTGGCTGGTCAAATGATCATCCAGCTGCGACGCAACCACCTTCTCAATAACCTTACCCACAAAAGGCAGGTTAGAGACAGGCCTGTAGTTAGCCAGACAGTCTGGGTCCAAGGAAGGCTTCTTAAGAAGTGGCTGAATCACGGCTTCCTTCAAGGGATCAGGAAAGATCCCCTTCTCAAATGACAACCAGAATATCTTGGCAAGGACTGGGCTGATTTTGTCCACACATCCTATTAAAAGGCAACTGGGACCCAGGTCCAAACTACAGTTGGTCGGTCGCAGCAACTGGACGATCATCACTACGTCATTGATTGTGGGCAGGTCGAAGTCAGGCCACACAAACTGGGTGTCTGACATCTCCCGCTGACCACCACAACTCCTATCTGAAAGAGTTAGGAGGAGATCAGACCAGATTGCGGCAACCTTATCTGCGAAGAATCAAGCAAACTCCTCACACCATTCCTGTGAAAACTCTGTTTCATGCTTAAGACAGATTGGATTGCACATTCCGTCCTCGGTCCAGAAGAGCTAGGCTGGTCAATACTGCACAGCAGCAATTTCCCTGGACAGGAATTCTGCCTTCTTACAGGTAATTACTGATTGATTGACCCAGTAATGGTCCATCAAACTAAGCCTGTCACACTCCAGACCCGACTTCTGCCAACACCTCTCAAGCCTTCTTCCCACTCTCCTCAACTCCCTCAAAGTCTCGTCAAACCAAGGAGACTTAGGGCGAAGGGTGAGGGGATGAACTCAAACAGGAGCAATGGAATCCAGGACCCGTACTACTGCCTTATTATAGGCAAGAACCAGGTCCCCAGGATCCATGCATTCACTCAGCAGACTTGATAGGTTCAGCACCGCCATCAGGCCTTCTGGGGTAACACCCCTCAGAGGGCCGTACTGGACCATCTCCATAGGGGCCAACCTACCAGGGGGGCCAGGCAACTGAACCCAATGGTGTGATGGTCAGACCACCCGACTGGCTCCACCACCAAGTCATATATCTCCATCCCCAGGAGGAACACCAAGTCCAATGAATGACCATCTATATGGGTCGAGGAGGAAGTAACCTGTGTGAAGCCCAGCGAATTCATCAGCTGGAGGAAGTCCTGACCAAACTGCGAGAGTTCATTGTTGACCCAGGCATTGAAATCCCCCAGGATCAGCCATCTGGAGGATCCCAATGTCATGTCGACAATGAAGTCCGCAACTTCCCACAGGAAAACATTCCCATTACCTGGTGGATGGTAAATGAGAAGAATCCTGTACCCCACACCCTCACCCACAATACATTCAAAGGAGTTGGTGATTCCCACTGGTACCTCCATCAGGTTCAGTTCCGTTCTAAAACAGATTGCCACTCCCCCCAACCCTGTGATCCAACCTCGGATGGTGTATCACCGAGTACCCGGCTGGTATATCTGAAGCCAAAACAGGGCCAGCATTGTCATCCAGCCAGGTCTCGGTGATGCACGCCAGGTCCGATAACCCGACAAGATCAGCTGTTATAGCAGTCTTGTTTTTAATGGACTTGGCGTTACATAACACCGTCCATGTAGGATGAGTCACCGGTGAAGACCAAGCCACCTGCCTGCCGCAAGCAGAGCCCTTGGGTATGGGAATTAGGCAGGGAGGACCCCTCACCTGAACCCATTTCACCCCAGGGCATCTTCTTGTCCCCACTATCTCAATCCGTCCACTCCTTTCCATTCCCCCTTCAGGCCATGCCCCTGCCTTCCTCCTCCTCCTCCTCACAATCCCCAGAGCCCAACACCATCTATACACCTCCAGAGATAGTGGGGGACACTTAAAAGGGCAGAGGTCTTTATGCCGGGAGGGGGAATAATGCCTGACCGTCCCAGCAACTCCCCAACACATCTTCACACCCTCAGAGCACTCACAATAAATTCACACCAAACAACGCCACACTACACACCAAATCACTCAACTTTCAATCATACACCACACACCATTCATCAATAAATGAACATAAAATTAAATTAAACAGAGCAGATTATAAATTACAACATAAGTTTGAAGAACAGGTTGCCACAGTTCTCTCCAGCAACTAGTTTATAACCTCTCTGGGAGCTCTCACCTCACCAGAGAAAAGAAGAAAAGAGAATGAAAATGTCTCCCCGAACCAATCTCTCACTTCGGCAGGGGGTACAATATGTCATTTAAACAGTCTGCAGCAAAACAGGACACTCTCACTGTCTGTAATGTGTCATTTAATCTGTCTGCAACAAAGCAGAACACTCACTGTCCACCAGGCAAGAGAACAAAATAGGAGAAAGTCTGACCATATATCCTGAAGCAGTCTCCTGGGCTGTGGACCTCAAGCAATTCTCGGCAGATAACTCTCAAATCAATTTTAGGCCTAGAAAATCACTTCAACTAGTAAAATATTTACCAAGCTATTGCTTAATATTTCTTAATATTCCCTGGTATCCACTGAGACATTTGTGTGTTCTGATATTTAACTTTGTACATAAAAAACATGCAAAAACCTTAGTGGTTCTTAATCAGTTAAATCATTACATTGTGGTGTAGTATCACTATAATTAATGGGTCTCCCCTTTTGCCATTGAGAGACCATGGCATAATTTGCCATTATAAAGGAGCGTTTATGACGGCAAACACGCGCTCGGTTCTCCTCACTCTGCGCATGCGCCTACAGCAGTGTCTCCCTTCCTGGCTCGTGCTGCCTTCTAACTCACAATGGAGCCACCAAAGAAACACGGCGGTGAGTAAATTTATAAAAAAAAAAAAAAAAATCAGAACTAGTGTTACAGATGGGGGACAATGAACATTTTTTTTTTAAAAATACAAGAAGCCGCCGAAAATGAAAATCCAACCGGTGGTAAAATAAAGTGAAGCTTACTCGTAGCCACACCGAAACTGCTGATATTTTATATAATTGCTGTGGCCAAAAAGGGAAGACCCAGCAATTATATAAAATAAAATACGGGGTAGTATGTTAAAACTTGAAGTTTACACACCCTCGAGGGTTAGATGCTTTACAAACCCTCGAGCTTACGCTCCTCGGGGTTGTGTAGCATCTAACTCCCTTGGGTGTGTAAACTCTCGTTAAACACACCACTCCGTACTTTATTCTATATATAAGCCACTCAGTATACTCCTTTAACACTATTTTAGTTTATTTTGCCCATTATATTTTGTGGACTTCATACCTTCTGTATATTTTTTCAACCAATAGTATATTGAGTACTTGTTTCCATTTTCCTTCCAATGTTAATATAATACCCTGAAAACACAAAATGTCATAACTTGCAACAAACTTTGGTGTTTTTTTGCTTTAAATTTCATACATCTTCATTCAACTTCACATTCTTTGTTGACGGTTAAACCAACTTGTTTGAATTACCTCCTTAGGGTGAGTTGTACTGTCAGCAGTGTCTTTCTTTGATACCAACTTGGCTTTCTACTGCCATTAGAAGTGTGCTTCACTTTCCCTTCCTTCGTCTGTTTGCTGTTTCACTTTGTCATATGACTTTGCACATGCTCATTACTTCAGATTACTGTTGCTGAGTAACAGTCAGCAGGTGCAACTGATTGCATGGTCATTTAAAGCAACAGTGTCCTTATGTGGCTAGTTTAACTTATACTTAATTTATAAACAATCTTTTTGACAATCCCTTTAATAAATCTTTTTTTGCAAGAGCTGTGACAGATGATCAGATGTTAGGGTTTTTCACCATTATTTGTTGATATTATCAACTATAACTGCTAATCTGTAAATCGGGGGGGGGGTTGAGGGGCTTCAAAGCAAGACAGCAGAGGGATCCTTCAAGGTTCTGCAGAGGCAGCTGTATTTTGTCACAATATTTTCATACAATTACGCAGTCATTCCTATAAACATAGTTTTCTTTACATTAAGGATAATGTCTCCACAGGTCATTCACAGTTTCTTTGTTTTGTTAAGAAATACTGTTGAGATTTAATGTAGAGCCGTGCTCCCATGTTACTGTAGAGCAGTGCTCCTTTGTTAGTATAGTTGTTTAGTCTTTTTACATTTAACCTGGGAATAGCACTTGTGATTCCTTTTACAAAAAGTTCCTGACTGTTTAAATGTATCCTCTAATTTATCATTACAACTAAGTCTAGTGTGTTTTAACTTGTATATAAAATAGGTGTCCCTTGTTAAGTCATTTTAGGGGACTATAAATATTTTTCCTTTGCTCAAACAACTCCTGTGGAGTCATCATTCCTGTACATTGTGTATACTTATGTATAAGTGTATTACAGTTGTATTTAGTGCCCTTCCTCCCATCACACCAGACCAAATCAACAGCAAGCTGGCAAATTGGTATCAGTATTCATTCCAACATTTTTGTCCGGCATTTTCATGTTGAAAATATACTTCATGTCAGCTTTATCCAATAGGTTTTGGCAATCACCCTGCCCTACTGGTGGATGAACAATTCGAGTCCCCAAAATCTTAATATTGCACCTCTATGACCAGCTTCTTCAAAGTGCAGAGCTACTGGTGAGGTTATGTCATGTCTGCGAATGTCTCCCTTATGCTCAGAACACATAAACCCAATAGTCAGAATGCACAGATTTTCAGAACATTAAGAGATTGAAGGCTTTTCAATCAGGCATTTACAATTTAAAAAAAGGCTACTTGTAAGCTGGAGCAAAATAAACTGAATAAAAAGATTAAGAAGGAAAACTTGTAACAATGTGGAGACTCAGAATGTGTAGTTAGTTAGTTTTTGTTGACCAGGTAAGTGCACTAGACAAATCCTGCCTATTTTCAGGCACGACCCGGGGGAAGGGGGATACAGATGAATGCCAACTGACCTTGAACCAGATTAAGTTGTTGGTGATATTTTTAGTGAATGAGGGAAATTTGGCCAGGTCACTGTGGAAATTCCCCTACTCTCGTCAATAGGGGGCCCTGAGGCAGTCTGTGAGGTCTCAGTATGTCCCAGGTCGGGGAGAGTGAGGATGAAGTGTTGCAGCAGTCTGGAGAACCTGGTTTGGATCAACAATGTGTGCTACTTCAGTAAGTTTGTAGATTCCTGATGGAAGTAAGACAACAATACAGGATGAGGAGCAGCGTCTAATGGAGGCAAGTGTTGACCTTATGGATGTTATTACTGAGGATGATAAATAGAGAAAGCGAACTGTGTGCAGTCCACTGACACGGGTTGGTACTGTTAAGAAAAGTTTACTGGAAGTTTCAGAAGGTGTATTGCTGGAACAGTCAGAGTCTGCGGTTGTGGAGGGAGTTACTGACTCATTTCCTTTCCCATTTACAGTGCATGACTCTTCGTGGTCACCCGAGTTGGTGCTGGAGAGTGCGGGATGGGTTAGGGATCAGAAGGACTGGGTGCCGGACCTGAGACTTTCTTTGCCAGGTGGCATGGATTCTCCACAGAGAGAGGATTTATCTGATGTCCAGGACATGAATCAGATGGTCCAGGAGGTAATATCTGGAGTACGGCATTCAGCGGTCGTGGAAGAGTTTCAGGGTGTGGTTGCTGCAGAACAGAGAACTCCGCCAGACACCAGCATGGGGAGGCCAGGTACACTGCCTAGTGTGTCTTTAGATGGTACTTCTAAGGTAAACCCTATACAGTCGGTGCTTTCTGACTCTAACCCTGAATATCAGTTGCCACCTCCTGGTATGCCCTCCACCTCTGCTCAAGGGGTTTTCAAGCAATCTCCTGATCTTCCTGGCATAAGTGTGGGTATGAACAAACAACAAGCTAGTTATGCATCACTATTTAAAAAGCCTGATGTACCTGCTAGAAATGCTTTGTGGCCAGGATTTATTACTGAGGGTGTTTAGAACTACCACCAGCCTGTAATTATGTAGGCAAACACCTTATTATCGATTCTTTGCACTTTAAACCCTCGGATGTGTATGCTTTTATTCATACTTCAGGGGACCATAACTTTGATGTTTCTTTCCACTCTGCTGGTATGTTGGACAAATTTTGGGTGGTATATTATGAAGTGCGATCGCATCCGATCTGGAAACCCTTTGTGGTCATTCCTATTACTAGACTTACAGCAAAAGTTATTACTGTTTTGTTTAGGAATGAAGGGGTAAATGTTTTAGACATTATCTATTGGCTAGAGAACACTGCACTGTGAATGGCATTCTACATGCCTTAATTGACGATAATAGCTTTTGGACTGGGGGGTGGAAATTTATAATTCAGCTGAAAATGTCAGAAGATGGTATCCACCCACCACCTTCCCAATTGTTTTTACCTTAGGAGGGATAGAGAGATCTTGTTTTATCCCGGTCAACCCCGATCATGTTATCGGTGTGGTTCCCTGAAACACTTGAACTCGGACTGTGACCAGCTTAAGTGTGCTGCCTGCGGTACACTGGGGCATTCAGTCACAACTTGTACTGTCCCCCCTTCCTGCAATCTGTGTGGTAATGATTCCCATGTGTTTACTACTTGTCCTTGGGCTGCCCACAATTCTGCGGACTTTATGGAACATGATTTATACATCTCTAAATCTGCCAAGGCTAAAGCATCAGGGGAGAAACACAAGGAGACGGCCACAAATTTTGGGTCCCTGGAGACCGATAGGGGTACTGCTCAGCCTTTCCAGTGGCCTGCACCTGATCTTCAGGGCTCAAGTGGCGAAGTCTTTCAGCCTCAGGAACCTCTGATGGCCCCTCCCTGGACCTTCACATCCAACTATTCCTTCTCCTGTAGCCCCAGTTTTTCCACCCCCCCCAAGCAGTGGAGATCGAGGAAATTGGGGAAGATTTGGAATCTGACTTCCAACTAGTCATGGCCAAAACAAAATCCAATACTTGTATAAAGGAGAAACCAGTACACCGGTTTCCTTGGAGAACACATATGAACATCTGCAAAGTTGGGGAGACATTATGGACGGTGATGACCTGGAACTACAGGTCCCTTCTTCCCAGGCTGATTCGGTGGCAACCCCCTCTCAAGTAGTGGATTCCTCAGTGGGGGGGGGGTTAAAAGAAGAAGCACTCGTTCTCAGAAAAAAAAATGATTGGTTTACTTTTGCATCCTATTTGTTTTGTTGTTCACCTCCTTCCTTCATTGAACTCTGATTATGACTTCTTTTTCGTTAGCTAGCCTTAACGTTAATAGCATTAGATTGGCTTTTAAAAGGAAGGTGACTTTTCTGACTTAATCTCTTCTGTATGATTTGTATTTTTTACAGGATGTCCGGATGTATACTATTCACGATCTTGAGCAGGCCTCAGAGGAGTGGTTGGTGGGGCCTTCCTTTTGGTCTTTGGGTCAGAAGCAATGTTCTGGTCTTGGTTTCTGCTTTCAAATACAAGGGGTTGCTCTCCAGTAAGTGGTGGATGTAGAACCTGGTAGGGTAATGTTGCTAGATGTGGTTTGGCAGGAGATTAGGTATAGATTTATAAATATTTATGCTCCACAGCAAAAAGCAAGAGGTAGCATTACTGAAAAAATTAAGCCATATTTGGTTACTTCTCAACTTGATCTGGTACACAAACCAAACAAAAATAAACTGTGATGTGCATCAAATGCGGCAGATAGTTCAGGATGCTGATTTGGTGGATGTATTTTCACAGAATCCACGGTATACCTTTTCAAAAGGGAATGCAACACCTTGGATTGATTATTTTTTATGTTCCAAATCTATTGGGCTGTTTACGGGTGGAGTGCTACCTGTTAAATCGTCTGACCATAACCTGCTTGGTTTACATATGAATCCATCTCCCTTTTCTTTATATGGTCCAGGTGTGTGGTGAGCCAATGTACAGTTATTCGAGCATGAGGGTTTCAATGAAGGATTTTCGGAATTGATTAAGGATAGGGGTACTGTGTGTTTTCTTTACGATTCTTTGACAGACTGGTGGGTGGATACAAAAGAATGCATTCGTAATTATTTTTCAACATTTTCTAGATTTCTGTCTGATAAACAGCATCATCAAGCTGATTGTCTCAGACAAGAGTTATATTACTTATTTTCTAGAATGCATGATTCACAGGGTGATTATGGGGATCGTATCAGGGAACTCAAACAGGAATTAACCAAACTTCAATATAATAGACAAAAATCATTGGATTTTGAACAAAAATTTGGAGTGGCTGGAAACGAACATCAAGTTAAATCCATATGAAAATTGTAAAAATAGAATGCAAAATAAACAATTAGATAGCCTTGTAAATGAGCAAGGCCAGACCATTAGAGGAACTTCGGACGTCCTGATTTGTATAGCGGACTATATTACACATACCTTTGAGATCCCTGTTATGAACACTCAGGATATGTTATTATTATTACAGGTAGCTGATTTGCCTCAGGTGGCCCAAGTGCAACAACAAAACTTGTTGAAACCCTTTTCATTAGAGGAAATGAAACTAGTGATGGCAGATCTTAAATATATGATTGCACCTGGGGCTGATGGTTTACCTCCTGAAATTTATAAAAAATTATGGGGCTTGATTCCAGAACAGTTGTTATTGGATTTGAATGCCTTTTTAGAGGAGGATCAGCTTACAGAATGTATGCATGAGGGTATGATGATTTTTTTATTTAAAAAAGGTGATAAGGAGGATTTGAACAATTGGAGGCCTATCACCTTATGGAATTCCGATTTTAAGATTTTTACAAAATTATTAGGAAATAGGATAAAAACTCTATTACCTTCCTTAATTCATTCCTCTCAATATTGTTCGGTCCCAGGTAGATCAATTCAGGATGCCTTGATTTTGATCCGTGAGTTATTTTTTCAAGGGCAACAAGGAAAGTGTAAAAGATATTTATTTAGCTTTGATCAGACTAAGGCTTTTGATTATGTTTCACAGGAGTTTATTTGGCTAGCCTTACAAGCATATGGTCTTCCAAGCATATTTATAAACTGGCTTCGTATGTGCTATTCCTTGGCTTGTGTTAGACCTTTGGTCAATGGATGGCTAGGGAAACCCTGTTATATACGAAGAGGGGTTAGGCAAGGTTGCCCATTAAGTCCTTTATTGTTTGTTTTAAGCCTAGATCCCATTATTCATGTGATTCAGAGTTCCCCACTTCTACCAGATGTAGGGAGGGTAGGATTGCTTAGAATTAAGACGATCTGTTATGCAGATGATCTGTGCATAGCGGTCCCATCTAAATGAATTGGACACTTGTTATGTCTAGTCTTATTGTGTTTTTTGAGGTATATTGGTTCGTGTTTGAACTTCCATAAAAGTATTTGCTTTAATTTGCAGGGGTTTCAGGACGATGATACTTACCTGGGGGGTGTCCGAGTGGTAGATTCTCCACATAAGATTTTGGGGTTATATTTTGGAGTACAGGATACGGCACTCTATAATTGGGAAATTCAAATTAATAAAGGTAGGTAAAGGGTTAGTACATGGAATAAGTAGTCCATGGGGAAGAAAAAAAAGGTGTATATAATTTAAACTTTTCTTTTACCTTTATTTCTGTATGTCAGTCATATAGTTCCCCTTCCAAAAAAATGTTTTGTGCCCCTGTTACGCATTTTTTTCTCATGCTTCTGGGGGAGTTGATTGAACCCAGTCAAATGGAACATTTTGCATTTAGATTACAAATATAGGGGTGTTCAGATGCTTCAGCCAATTGTCTTCTTTTTTATTATTTTTTTATATTCGAATGTTAAACCAATTTGTCAATAGAGAGATACTGAATGAGTAGGGTTGATTTTATCTCAATTGAGGGATATTTTGCAGGAATGGCAGAGAAATTATTTTATTCATAAAAATGCGAGAAAATATGATTTATCGTCCCACTGATCTTTAGTTTTTGATTTAATTAAAAATTGGAAAATGACATGGCAGATTGTCCTAGAATTTCAAAGGAAAAAAATTTTACCTGGTAATTCTGGATACCTTTTTTTCAGAAAAGGTTTTTCCGGCATTTATGGACCTGGAAAAACAACACGTTGGTGATCGTTTAATTAATAAACAGATACCCATTGTAGTGTGAGTGTGGGCTATTGCTTGGCTGGGAGTACATGAGAAAATTAGTACTAGAGGGAATCACAAGCATAAGAAGTTAGTAGACAGATTTTGTTTTCGGGAGTCCTTTCCTCAGAACACTGAAACAGTGAATCATTTATACTTTGAATGTCCATTTGCTATTCAGTTTTGGTTCATTTGGAGGCGGAGGCATTGGGCTCATTTACAGAATTCAAGGGATGCTAAATTGTTGTTCTTTGGTCTTTTCCCTCCTACATGGGACCAATATAACTCTAGTACTCTAAATTTGATTGCAGTGATTATTTTGTATTGGATATGGCAAGTTCGGTGTTGCTTTTTATTTCAACAAAAATATATATCTCTGGGTGATTTATACGAAAGAATTAGAAGCAACATCGGATGTATCCATGAAGGTGAAAGGAAAATCTTAAAAATGAACATTTGGGAAAGGTATTAGGGTGTTTGGTAACATTTGGGTTTTAGGATTTTTGGATGAGACTACCAGTATGGTGAAGATACTGCCTTTTGCCCTTGTATACATTGTGTTCTTCATTCTATGATATGTTTCTACATCTTTTTGATATGGGGTGTTGTACTCATACGTGATTTTTGAATTTTTCGTTACCTATAAGTTGTGCAGTGATTATTGTGTGAATCTTTTTGTTTTTTTTTTCCTTCCATTTCCTTTTTGAGGACTGTATTTTTATGTTGGGACACAGGATAGTCCCTTTTTTCAGATTATTGAGTTCATGGTTTTCCTTTTTTCTGTTTACACTAATGCTTATATTGCATGTTTATTTTTTTATAAGTTATTATGTATTACATGATTTTAATAAAAATTCCCCTACTTTTTTCGTTAAGTGCCATGGGATCTTTAACATCCTCCTGAACTACCACCAATCCAGCAGATGGGACTTCGGTTTAATGTCTCATCTGAAAGACGTCACCTCAGAAGTGCAGCACCCCTCTCATGCTGCACTACAGTGTCAGTACTGGGATATTAACCCAAATGCCAGATGTGGGAACTGAACCCACAGCCCTCTGATCTCCTGGCCTCAGAGGCGAGTGTGCTACCTACTGAGCCACTGACACTGCAACAGTGCCGCCATCTTGCTGCTCCACTCCAGGAGTTCATATGCTTCAGCTACTTATGCCATTTTTAACAGTTCTCTGTGACACTGCAGTTTGTTGCTGTGGAAATGGTTATGAAGGTCACAAATTCAGGATTATGACTTCAGCAAAGGAAAAACAGCAGGAGTAAATCAACTGCACGGGACAACAATCCCGGTTCCATGTAAATTAGCCTAGTAAATGAAAACACAAGCAACAGAAAACCTGAACATCTATCAAATGTAAGCTGAATTGCGCATAAATATATTTTTCAGTTTTCATAACTGTGTCAAACTAACTTCAACATTTTGTAAGTCAAGCTGCCGCACCATCATGAAAGTTGTACATGTAAGGGTTGGGTCACCTTCTTGCATCCAGGGGTATTGGATAACATCTTGTCCATTAGTTCACCTGCCTTATGCCATGACCACCAGTACTGTACCAACACTAGTCACCTTGCTACCATGTGTCAGGTGCAACACACCATGGGGTACCACTAACAGGAGACCACACACAAACTGGCTTGTCCAGGATCAAGCATAATGTTACTTTATTATCAGGCTGTCTGATGAAACATAGATCTCTAGGCATTACCCTAATCATTACCTCTTTTAAGATGGTATTAACACACACTACATCACATTCTCCACCTAATCCATGCCCTGCACTTACACTAGCATACCAAATTCCTGGGGAATCACATATTTTTCTCCCACATATTAGTGTGCATCTCACTACAACTACTGCTGCAGCTACAGACTGTCTGATGGTACTCAGCTGTTTGTGGGCCTATTTTATCACCCCACTTCTATGTTCTTTCCAGGTCTATCTCCCCGGTCTAAGGAGCTGCAATGACATTAACCATTAAATAGTGGGTCTCCTTCAACTCTCTCATACCTAACCTCTCTTGTTGGGTTCCTGCAGCCCTGGCACTCCCAAGACCATTCATTCATTCAGTGGCACCTTCTCAGGTAGGGTGAGCACTTCTGTGAGGGGCAAGCTGTGCTGTGCATTTGTCTCACTGTGCCGTGTATGACAACACATATAAACAGTGCATCAGCACATGTTCTTCCTAGGTCTACCCCCGGAGAAAGAAGCTGCAATTACATTTATCATTACATAGCTGGTCTCCTTCAACCCTCCCATATCCAACCTCGCTTGCTGGATTCCTGCAGCCCTAGCATTCCCAACACCATGCATGCAGTGATATCTCCTCAGGTGGGGTGAGCACTTCCCTGAGAGGAAAGCTGTGCCGTTCATTTTTCTCACTGTGCCGTGTATGACAACACATATGAACAGTGCATCAGCATTATAATATCACTATTATAAGTGCTTAAAGTATGCATATCTCCCTTTAGCACAACACTGATAGCCCTAGTGGTCCAAAAAACAGACCCCCATGTCTGACCCCATTGTTATGGACTTACCGACTCCAACCCTTGCCAGGCTCCCTCCAACCTATCATTCTTTCATTTAGCTACTTGCTTGCCAGGGGGTTCTACACAAACTGTCAAGGACTTCACAAAATGAGCATTTCAATCTAGCAAGTTAAAGTTATGGTTGCTCTGCACAAAGACTTCTTCTATTTCCTCTCTATAGGTGGTAGTGAACCCACAGGGGTTCAGGTGACATCCATTTAGGAGTGTCCCACCAGTGTTGCCAGCGTGCAACAACTCTGCATCATCTGGTTGGCCACCAGCAACCTGGAGAGGTACCCACGGCAGTAATAATTACAGCTGTGGGGGAAAGCCGAGTGCACCCACTGGGGTGGTATGGGGACTGTGTAAGGGACAGCTGTTAAAACTTGTTTTATGCTTTTTGCTTCCCCTTTACCCCTCCCCTATAAACAATCTGAGGTAAGTTTAATTTATAATACTGGTTCATGGTTCTTGCTTGGTGTGTATTTATACTGTGTGGGGACAATCTAACTGTGTGTGTGTGTGTGGGAGGGAAACTGCTATGTGTTCTTGGGGGGAGGTTAGGGCCACACTGGGTAGCCTTTACGGTACATACCCCTGCCCCAGGTGTATGCACCAAACCTATTCCTGATATTCTGTTTGTGTACTGAACCTAAAAGAACCCAGGCCAACCTTAAAATAGGTAGATGTGTGAGGGGGCACCAGGTGCACCGAACAGATAGACCCTACACTTACGCATGATGTTGCCAGTGGCAACTATCTTGATTAAACAGTGACATCTGATCAGATCCATTTCAATACCAGTCAGTTTTGATTGACTCTGGAGCTGCTCCTCCAGAAGGTCAACACGTTTAGTTGTCCATTCTTATGGGAGTAGGTGATGAGTTCACCTGCATGTTTTATTTTTTCCTCAGAAGAGCAGCCAATGCTTCCCCCAGACATTAATGACCATATCCAACATGAATGAAGCTATCTCCCCACCAACAGTATGTGATCCCTTTTACAGTATAACCCTTTGCAAGTAGCATTTTTTTACACAGAAGCAAATGTCTTAAGACTCCATAAAAACAATGAATTATATGCACATCTGAGGAGAAAAAGTTGTCTCAAGATTCGTTTCCCTTCGCTGACAATAGCTTATGGATAGGAATGATGGTTAAAACAGTTTTTGCATTTTAAACTAAATGGTTCTGGAAGTTCTGCAAAGGCTTGGATAACTATTAGGATATTTCATGGCTTAACAGAAACTTTTAGAAACTCAAGACCTTTTGTAGTTCTTCTATCCTTAGATTTATACTGATACAAAACAATCATAGCAAAATATTCATCTGGTAGTTTCTGTTTTTTTTTTCTCTCCAGTGTCAGTTTGACTGGTTGGTTACAGATCTACAGCAGAGTAGTGGTTCATCCAAAAATAATGTGAAGGAACAAGGAATTTTCAGTAACGGGTATATACCATACCATGATTGTTTCATTGTCAATTGCTCCCAGGTGGTCTGTTAATTTTATTTTTGTGGAAGTCAATAGCTTCCTGGGTTAAAATTTGAAAGTAATTTCATTTCTTTTGGGCATCAAAATACTGGCTAGGTATAAAACATGTTTTCTGTGGTCCCAGTTCATGCCTTGACATAATGAAGAGGCATTTCCTGAATGCTAGAGGTGAAGGGAGAAGCCCTTTATGACATCACAGGTATCCCCACACTATGAATACACATGAGGTGGCTAAAGAATTCGCAACTGGAGCCGACAGCGAATAGTTATAGTAGTACAGACAGGAACTGGGGTTAAGGTCTTGGGACTGGAGAAAACTGGCTAAACAAGGAAATAGCACCTCCTGTGGCACTGATGTTTCGCATCACTACTTTGCACTTTTTAGAGGTACCTCGAAAAAGCACAAAGCAGGGACCCAAAACATTGGTGTGCCACATGGAGTGCTACTTCCTTAATACATTAAAATAAGTAAGCTTTAACCATGCCAAGGAGACCTTAAGACTGCATTATTAAAAAGGGACAAGCTTTGGAAAAAAGCTCGCAAATCACACAGAACCAAAGACTGGTATCTCTTCAGAACATCCAGAAACCTCTGCACTAAGCTGATCAGAGAGCACAAGGCCAATTTCTATCATTCAGAACTAGACTTTGCCTCAAAATGCCCCACCACATTTTCATCTACAATAAAATAACTATCTGGGCATATGACAGGAAATACGCTCCCCCTCAAAAATTTTCTCAGACAATGTAATTATCAATGACAAAAAGGAGATATCACAAGCCTTCAGCAACCATTTTGCCACTGCAGGTCTAGCACAATTCGACCACATGTAGTCTGCATTCCCAGATTACTGTACAACCCCCAGAACCTAGTTCCACAAATGCAGTCTTTTCTTTCTCACCTGCCTCCTCGAAAGAGGTTGAAGATCTTCTTCTATATTTGGACGCTAAGAAAAGTGCTGGTGTGGACTCTTTTGACCCTTGCTACCTAAAGATTGCCTATCATGTCCTGGCTGTACTAATCACACATCTATTTAATCCATCTCTTTCACAAGGGACTCTCCCACACCTATGGAAACCTGCACATGTCATCCCGCTATTTAAATCTGGGGATCCTTGAGATCTAAATAACTACAGGCTGCTTTCTCTCCTCTCCATTCTGTCAAAACTCCTGGAAAAAATTGTGAATGCCCAACTGAGATCTTTTATAGAAAATACAAATCTTTTAAACCCTATACAGTCTGGTTTCAGGGCTAAACATAGTACGATTACAGCTCTGGCTAAGGTAACAAATGACTGGCAGCGTGATCTAGAGAACAAAAAGTTTGTCTGTGCTGTTTTTCTAAACCTAAGCAAGGCCTTCAACACTGTTGACCACTGCCTACTTCTTTCTATGCTGAAAACAGTAGGTCTAGAATCTACCTCCCCTGTGCTGGTTTCATGACTACCTTATGGACAGGCATCAGCAGGTCAGGCTGAAGGAGAGCTTTCCACTCCCAAACCATTAAAAAGAGGTGTCACACAGGGCTCCATTCTGGGGCCACTTCTATTTGCTATTTACATCAATAGTATAGATGGCGGCCTGTCGCAGATGATACGGTGCTTTACGTAAGCCATACATCACCTGAAACTGCCTGTGGAGACTTGCAAGCTGATTTCAATTTGCTGCAATACCAGTTCCTTAGCAAAAAACTGCTACTTAATGCCAAGAAAACAAAAGCGATGCTATTTTCACCTGTTAATCATATGGCATACCCTGCTATTGCTGGTATCCTCCCCCCAGCTCTACTTTATTAGGAGAAAACTTGGGAATTTGTCATGAAATTCAGATATCTGAGGGTCTGGCTAGACCACAAACTCTCCTTTGTGAAACATTTGGAGGATTTGCTGAAAAAACTGAGGCAGAGGCTTGGTCTCTTCTTTAAGATAAGCTGCCTACTAACCACAGAGGCCAAGATGCAGCTAGTTCAGTCCATGTTCCTCTCCTTAATTGATTATGTTGACTTCATTTATAGTCAATGTGCTGCCTCATACCTTGGAAAACTGGACATACTGCATCACAGAGCCCTGCATTTCATTACTGGTCTCACCTTCTCCACTGCTCCTTATATGCAGCTGTGGGGTGGACCTCTCTACAATATAGGTGTAATAGAAATGCGACTTTTTGAACATTCAGAACTATCACTGACAAACTTCTGCAGTATATCGCTGATTGTCTGCCTCCAAATGTGATAGGAAACTACACTTTAAGAAGCTGCTCTCTGATTTCTTTGAAAGTGCCCAGGGGCCTGCCGCAGCAGCTTTGGGAGGCCCGCCGCAAACTAATAGTACCGTGACTCTGGAATAAACTTCAGAAATCATTGAAATTAAGGACCCCTGTTAGTCTTGCTGTATTCAAGACCTAGTATGCAAAAACTGTCACAGAAGTATGCAATTGCTTCCATCGACCCTAGCTCGCTTGCGTCTGCCTCTAACCAACCTCCCATTGTCTTCCTAATCTTCATTTTGCCCACATTGATCCCTAATTATTTATGAACCCTACATCCTTAGTCCTCCCTTCTACACTTGTCTATTCTTACATGTCCCCAGCCTGTTAACCGTCCTCTTCTGGTAGTATAACTTCCCTGTACCAGCCCCACCCTTGTCTGCCTTACTTCCCCTACCATTTGATTTCCTTTTCTATGCATGAGGTTTTGTTAATTTGATAATGAGTCTTCTTCTTCTTTTTATGCAGCCGCCTTCTTACCTTCGTCTTTTTTCCCTGAATATGTTATAATTTATATAGGACTATTAGACCATGTATACGTATGCTAAATCATTACCTATTATTGTTTACTCTGCTATATCTTTATGTATACCTACACTGATTGTCTTCTTGCCTGTACATAAATGTATTGCTACTTGACCTTGTGTGATGCAGGTCTGCATTGTAAATGAGCTTGCTCAATTGTGTCCGCCTGGATAAATAAAGATTTCATTGATTGATTAATTGATTAAAATAAGTAAGCTTTAACCATGCCAAGGTGTTTGGACAGCTTTTTTTCCAGTTTCAAGACACAGAGCCCAGCTCCTGTCTGTATTGCTATCCCCACACTATTTTGATTTAGCCCTAATGTCTAACTAGTACTGTACAACAATGACTTAGTGTGGGCTGTGGCGCAGTAAGAAGGTCCACTCCTGTACCTTAGTGATCTCTTAATGGTTCAATGTTAGTGACACTAATTTTTTACTTCCATACAATTCCATTTTGATGTATTGATGTATCACTTGAGATATGTAATGTTAATTGGGAGATATGTAATGTTAATTGGATGCCTTGCTATCTATGGCCATAACCTCACACTGCTGTATTTGTTCAGTTTTTAACTGCTGGTTACTGTAAATGTTATGAAATTTTCAATGAACTTTTTCATGTTAAGTAGTTGTATTTTATTTCTAAGGTACCCATCCCTGGAGCATCAAAGCACTGTACAATAAACAATCAAATTAAAACTTAGCACAGAACAAAATTCAAAATGCTAATAAATAAACAACATCATAACAGATAAAATATAAAATACTATACTGGATATAAAACAGCACCAGCAAAAGCAAACAAGCAAACAAACAAAAAACTCACCAGGCCTCAAACCTGGATGTCAGTATTCTAAAAGTAACCAAATTGAAAAACATGAATACAAAATTGTAAGAAAATTAACATACTGTACAGCAATGTTTCCATGATATAATGGTTAGTAGTCTGGACTCTGAATCCAGCGATCTCATTTCAAATCTTGGTGGAACCTCAAGATAGCATTTTGGGGCTGGCAGTATAGCCTAAAGATTAGAGTAATGAGCTGTGAATGATCTTGGTACATCCAGCAGACAAACCTGGGATCAATTCCCACAACTTCCTCTTGTGTACTGTGTGACTCTGAGCAAGTCACTTAACTTTTCCAGTGCTCTTGGGTTGTCCCTGAAAACAGGCATCTCTACCTAGTGGGCCTTAACTGGTTATAGAAGAATAAAAATATATATATTGTTGGTAAAATAATTTTCTGCTTAAAAATCCATCATTTTTCATTTCCATGCCTGCAAAATTAGAAGTCACAGAATATATACTCTTTTTTCCCTCTTGGAAATCAAATATGCCCCCATCCTGTATTGTGGAGGTTTTTACCTTAGTTTTTGGAGGTCAAACACTGTACATATGAAATGGAGTTAACCGAATCCCTGATTGTGCCTACCATCATCCTGAGCAAGGAAAGGGAGCCAGAGAAGACTGTACACAGAATGCAGTTGGAACACAAAGTCCAAAATGTTGCATGGCTTGTTGGGACATCTGTACACAGATCCCAAGATCCAGATTTGGTGTTGGATTCAGACGTGGGCACCAGAACGTTAGGTGTATTCTGATTTTTATTGTGACCTGACCTTCTTCAATCCCAGCCAACTCAGATGTGGAAATATTTCCAATTCCAGTCTTGCCCAGTTGCTCAAACCCTTTTATGTCAAACCCTGTCTTCGGAGGCACTCAGTCCTTGCTCTTCTTGAAGTCAATCCCATGCACTCCCCAACTCTATAGGCATGTCACAATATGTGGTGGGGTTGGCACACATTTTTAAGGATCCAGCAGTGCTTTGTCATACTTTTCACTTTTTGCCTTGGCCATAAAAATAGAATAATAGATAGGGGACTGTGCATTACAAGGCTATAATAACATCGAGAGATTCTGGGGACATGTGAACCTCGAGAGCAATGCCCAAGAAGTTCCAACATGTCTCCAGAACCTTGATATGGTATTATAGCTGAATAATAACAGTCCCCATATCAGTTATTTTTTGTAATATACGGATCTGAGGATTTTTTAGTGTTTTCTAAAATGTGCTGGAAATTCGCAACTTGTAGGTGGTAAAAATATGTCTTGTAGTGGAGCCCGTTTGTGTCCTGGTTGCTAAGGGATTGCTATGGATGATGTCCAGTGTGTGTTTCTGTTGGTGGTTTTGTGTGTTTATGAATAATTATCTCAGGAAAATGGCAGTGTCTGTAAGCAAACCACAGGAATATGCCCAGGGAAGGAGTTAAATGTGCCTGTCACTGTTGTTGGTTAGTTTTTTTTTTATTAACTTAATAAAAACAAAAGATTCTTTCTGTTTGATTTGGACTGTGGAGAAGTAAAAATGTACTGAAGTGCTGTGTGATGCTCTTGTGTCATAGAAAGAGTGAGAGGTCGGGCAGGCAAACTGCAGCAGAACTGAAGGGAGGAAATACTGTTGAGGGGAAGGAAGGAAACATATTCAATTCAGTGCTTTAGATTAACTGGTAATTGCTATTTTTCTTTTAAACTTAGATTGTGGGCTTTTAGTGACACTATACTTTCTTTGTTGTCTTTACTTATAATTGTTTTTGGGCTGTTGAAAATGTAAAACATAGTGGTGGTGTAATTCTGTGCTGTCTTTAATTGCTGCAAATTTTATCTTGGCTTGTCTGACTGCCCTGTAGTTGGGTGAAGGGTGTAAATTGTCTGGCCTCTGACCTCAGCTACGTGATAACTGGAGGTGGGGCTTAGTCAGAGTTGAAGTAGCAAGTAGAGTTTATTTTCTCAGAAGAAGCCAGAAGGGGAAGGAAGGAAACATATTCAATTCAGTGCTTTAGAGTAACTGGTAATTGCTATTTTTCCTTTAAACTTAGATTGTGGGCTTTTAGTGACACTATACTTTCTTTGTTGTCTTTACTTATAATTGTTTTTGGGCTGTTGAAAATTTAAAACATAGTGGTAGTGTAATTCTGTGCTGTCTTTAATTGCTGCAATTTCGCCCCCTCCTCCCTTCCCCAACTCTTAATTATATGCCCTGTTAAATCTGATTGACAGGAGCTAAACACAGGGTATAATAAGGGGTGTGAAGTAGGAGGGGCATAAGGGGGAAGAAGCCCACCCTCTGCACGACAAGTGTTTTGATTCATTTATTTATTGGTTTCTTTTTCTTTAAAAAAATAAATTATCTGTGGATCAGTGGCAGGATTTTTAGGACAGTAAATTAATAAAAAGGGAACTAGGAGAGCTTCAGTAGCGGTCAAGTAGTGGAATTGCAGTATAATGTGGGGAGTGGTGCAATGCAGTGGCTGTGGGGCAGCCATATTCAGGCAGACCTTCTGGACACTGAGGTGCTGCCCTATCTGCATGCATCTCTCTGGACTGCGGGAGGAGGTAGCCACACTCAGAGTGGAAGTAAACTGGGTCAGAGTACCATCACCCCTATCCAGGGACCACCCAGTCCAATGCAACTGCCTCAAAGGATGCCGAGAACGAGGAGCACTTGGATGACAGTGGGCTCAGGGAGGTTAGAGCTGTCAGGCAGAGGCACATCCCAGATCCTATTCCACTCAAGAACTCATATGCCACACTGGCAAATGAGGACAACCAAATAGAGGTACTCAGAGAAGTGGAAGGAAAGGATGTGGAGGTTAGCAAGGAGGTGACCTCAGCGGGAAAGCAGTGGACCCCAGAGGAGGAGGAAGTGAATCCTGGTGGGGACTCCATCATAAGAGGGATCCAGCTAGGAGCACAGGAGGGAGGACAGGAGGTGAGGTGCCTACCAGGTGCCACGGCATGGAGGGATAGAAGGAAGATCCTGGGGATCACTGGGAAGGCAAGATAGGAGGTGAGCTGGATGTCATTATCCACCTAGGTACTAATGACCTGGCAAATGGGGAGCCAAAGGAAGTTCAGGAAGAGTTTAGGAAACTGGGGAGGGTCTCAAGCAAGTAGCTACTCTGTCACTTTCTCAGAAGTACTACCTGTGAGAGGCAAGGGAGAGCATAGGAGTGCATGCACCAGGAACTTTAACTCATGGTTGAAGAATTGGTGCTGTGAGGAAGGGTTTGGATTCATTGGTGACTGGGGACCCACCTGGAGTGATGGGGGTTTGTTCAAGCCTGACGGCCTGCATCCATCCTGGAGAGGAATCCAAGCACTCAATGATAAGTTTAAATGCTACATTGACAAGCATTTAAACTAGCAAAGGGATAGCAGGCCAGCAAGGAGGTACCTGCTTGTTCACCCCACAGCTAGCAGTGGAACCAGTGAACCAGAGGGTGGCTATTCTGCAAAGCAGTGCAAAAGATGGAGATTAGTGCCCAAGAGGTGGATAAGCAGAAAAGGGGCAAAATGCAGCAGAAGGGCAGACAGCAAGGAGAACCAGGGATAAATGACAACCAAGGAAGGGGCTGGAGTAGAACAGTGAAACAGTCTAGGGAGGTCAAATCATGGAAAGCCATGTGTGCATATGTCAGGAGCCTTAGCAACAAGATGGAAGATCTGGAGGCTGTCATGGTGCAGTCAGACCTGGACATTGTGGCCATCACTGAAACCTGGTGTAATGATAACCACGACTGGGAGATGGCCATACCTGGCTACAACATATTCAGAAGAGACAGAGCAGGCAGGAAGGAGGAGGAGGCACTGTATGTGAAAAATGACATAAGGGCCAAAGAGATCCAGGAGAAAACAAAATGGGGAGAGATACTGTGGGTTAAGCTGGAAAGGAAAATGGGGACAGCCATCCGCACAGGTGTGGTCTATAGACCACCAGCCCAGGAGGAAGAAACAGATAGGGAGCTGATGCTAGCCATCCAAAGGATGGCAGACAAGAGTGAGGTAGTACTTGTTGGAGACTTCAATATTCCAGACGTGGACTGGAGCATCCCAGCAGCAGCATCAACTAGGAGCAGATTTATCCTGGACTCCCTTCAGGGTGCCTTCCTCAAGCAACTGGTCATGGAACCAACTCGGCAGAAGGCAATACTGGACCTTGTGCTCACAAACAGGGACAGAGTGATGGGGGTAACAGTAGGGAGCACCTGGGAAACAGTGACCACCAGTCATTGTGGTTTGAAATCACAGAAAGAGCAGAACCAAACCACACAAAACACGATCCTGGATTTTAGGGCAGACTTTGGGAAAATGGGAGATACTTGAAAGAGGCATTAAGGGAATGGGACAGGAATCAGGGGTTGAGGAACAGTGGGCAGTATTTAAAATGGGGATTACAAGAACAACAGAATTATGCATTAAGCAGGTTAGCAAGAGGAAAAGGAAGAGGAGACCATTATGGTTTTCCAAAGAGGTAGCAAAGAAAGTGAAAGCCAGAAAGATTGCATTCAGGCAATACAAAAAGACACAGGCAGAAGGGGATAGGGAGAAGTACCAGGAGAAGCAAAGGGAGGCAGGGAGGTCAGTAAGGGAAGCCAAAGCTCAGACAGAAGAACACATTGCAAAATCAGTGGGTAGAGGGGACAAAACCTTTTACAGGTACATAAGTGAAAAAAGAAAGACAAAGGGAGGGATAGTGAGACTGAAGGGGGAGGATGGGGGCTGCGTGGAGGATGACAAAAGTAAAGCTGACATATTGAACAGGTATTTCTGCTCAGTCTTTACTGAGGAAGAGGAGGGTAATGGGTCTGAAGGGAGTACAAGGGGTGAGAATGGTGCAGAAATGGACACAAGTCCCTTTACATGAGAGAGGGTCCTGAAGGAACTGGAAGTAATAAGAGTTGATAAAGCAATGGGGCCAGATGGGGTGCACCCAGGGTCCTTAAAGAACTAAGAGAGTGGTGGCTGAACCTCTGGCTATCCTGTTTAGACGATCACTGGAAACAGGGAGGTACCCAAAGACTGGAGGACAGTAGATGTAGTCCCTTATACAAAAGTGGGAACAAAGAGGAAGCAGGGAACTACAGACCAGTCAGCCTCACCTTGGTAGTGGGGAAGATCATGGAAGCACTACTGAAGGAGAGATTGGTGGAACAGCTGGTTGTCAATGGACTACAGGACCCAAGAGCATGGTTTCACCGGGGAGGTCATGTCAGACCAACCTCATTGAATTTTTGACTGGGTGACTCGGGAGGTGGATCAGGGAGGGCAGTGGACATGGCCTATCTGGACTTCAGCAAGGCCTTTGACACTGTGCCACATAGAAGACTATTACACAAACTGGGAATATGGGTGTGGGCAGGACAGTAGTGTGGTGGGTAGGTAACTGGCTGGGTGGCAGGACACAGAGGTGGTGGTTAATGGCTGTCACTCCACAGAGGAAGAGTGACCAGTGGGGTACCACAGGGATCAGTGCTGGGACCGGTCCTATTCAACATCTTCATCAGTGACATTGCGCAGGACCTAGAAGGCAGAATTTCACTGTTCGCTGATGACACAAAGCTCTGTAACAGAGTAGACACACCAGAGGGTGTAGACAGAATGAGAAGTGACCTGCAGAAACTTGAAGAATGGTCAGGGGTTTGGCAGTTGAAATTCAATGCAAAGAAGTGCAAGATAATGCATATGGGGCACAAAAAACCCTGGCACAATATATCAGTTGGGGGTGAGGATATGGCATGCACCAAGCAGGAAAGGGATCTTGGGGTTATCATCTCTGATGACCTCAAGGTAGAAACAGTGTGACTAGGCAGCAGGTAAAGCAAATAGGATGCTGGGATGTATAGGCAGGGGCATCTCAGCAGGAAAAAGGAGGTCATAATTCCGCTATACAAGACACTAGTGAGGCCCCACCTGGAGTACGGTGTACAGTTCTGGAGACCATACCTACGTAAGGACATAGACAGGGTAGAGAAGGTTCAGAGAAGGGCAACAAAGATGGTGCATGGATTGCATCACAAGTCCTATGAAGACAGGTTGAAGGAACTGAACACGTTCTCCCTGGAGGAGAGGAGGGAGAGAGGGGATATGATAGAGACATACAAGTATCTTACAGGGAGGAACAGGGTGCAGGAAAACACTATTTTTAAGCGAAAAAGATGTTCCAGGACTAGAGGGCATGGGATGAAGTTGGAGGGAGGACGATTCAGAGGAAACATGAGAAAGAATTTCTTCACAGAACGGGTGGTGGACAAGTGGAACACCCTGCCAGAGGAAGTGGTGGGGGCTGAAACAATCACGGGATTTAAGAATGCATGGGATAGACATAAAGGAATTCTAGAGGTCAGGGGTATGGGGCAACAGACTTCTAGGAAAACAAACTGAACTTACAAGCTCAAATGGGCAGACTGGGTGGGCCATAGGCCCTTATCTGCTGACACTGTCTATGTATCTATGTATCTATGTTTTGGCACAAAAACTATCTGGCTACAAGGGAAAATGACTTGGTAAAAGAGTAAAGAGACATTCTTGTTTAGAGAGGCATTTGTGTATTTTGCTGTTTTTTGGCAAACGGTGAGTCGGCTTCAAGGAAAGCCAGCTCCCGCTCTGCACAAGACAGTCATGCGCTTGCACTCTTGTGTTTCTGTGATAATACTATCATTCAGAGCTCCAAACAATAGTATTACGGGCTCTGAACGATAGTATTACATCACAGAAACTATGGTATTATTACTTTGCTACTGTGATATTACCAGTATTTTTGTATGCTTTACTGTTCAATTATTTTTACCTATCCATATATTACAATTTGATATATTATTTTATAATGAAAAAGAGCCCTATATTAAATAAAAAAATATTTATGATCACGTTTTCCCCAGTTCTGACAGCTTTGCTAACACTACATATCAACTTTTATAAAGGTGTGGGAAATGCAATGAGTAAATGTACCCACACACCGAGGACAGAGAAGGTCAAGTGAACATCCAAAGTTTATCATGAATGAAATAGGGTACTCTTAAAGCTGTGATGATGGTAGGAGATGACTTTGGTACTGGCAGTGGCAGACCTGTGGCTGCTGCAGGAGAACAACATGATATTTGGATGATACTGAATGAAACTGAATAACAGCTGCCAGCATGAATGAGATGTGGTAGGCAGTGGGGTCTAGTAATGGGCAGCATAACACTTACCATGTGACATTATGAAACCATGTATGTAACCCTTCTGTGTTTCAGTCTTCCTAGAAGTAGCCAATGCAGGACCCCACTGAAAATTAAATGTTGCATCTAATTTGGGCTATCATGGATGAATAAATTGTAGAAACAAACTGTATAACAGGAAATATTCACTGCCTTTTTATTTTCATGAGTATTAGATAAATCACTATGCAGTAGCAACACTGGTCTTCCACCAGTGAAAATAAGATGGCTTGAACATGTCGGGTACGCTTGAAGCACTAAATATACTGGGCATGAATTTAAACTGTTATACAGTGAAAGACAATTGTCTCAGAACATACAATGAGCCCAAATTAATGTGAAGGAGCTAAGCAGTTATTTTTTGGCCAACTATAATATAATAAAATGTAATTGCAAATAGTGCCTTTTATGCTCAATGTAGCTCACAGCATTTTACAAAGCAATGACCTAGGTACCGGTGGTGAAAGAAGTGTGTAGAATACATGCAGCATCCAGAAAGAATGCTATTACCACACACATACACAACTGTATTGTATTACAACATGTGTTACTGACAGGGAATGTTGGCAAGGACACCAGGGATAGTTCCCCTAATCTTTTGGAATGTCTCATGAGATCTTTCATTTCTAACTGAAAAGCCATCGGACATGGGGAGAAAACCTCAGTTAATGCCTCATCCAAAGGACTGAACCTTCAGGTTGACAGACTGGTAAATCCTTTGTGTCTGTAGCCTGTCAGAGGGAGCTCACAGGATATTTGTTGTGCATTTTCAAAGTTTTAGGAAGAAAAGTTGATTATATGACAATGCTTGCTTACAGTTTTTGAGTCAGTAACAGTCTTGCTCTAACAGGAGCACCAGTCTTGTGGATGGGATTTTGAAAGAGCTAAACTGGAAGCTGTGGTGGTGGTTGAGTGCCTCTCTTTATGTCTGATGTTCTGTGACTTGGATTCACACATATCCTGACTATATCCTCAAATTAGTGCAACAGAGCATACAGAAATGCAAGCTGGTTGTTGGTGTGTCTAGGCAAGGGCTTGAGGGTAGGAGAAAGGTGGTGGCATGCCCCTATAAGGTTCCTGGTGAGGCCACACTTGGATTACTGTATGTATTCCTGGAGCCTAGACCTGAGGAAAGATAGGGACCATTTGGAGGTCCTCACTAAGATAATCCAGGGACAGCAGCACAGGATGTACAAAGGAAGGTTGGCAGAGCTTAACATGTACTCACTGGAGGCAACAAGGGAGAGGGGGATATGACTGGGATATACAAATCCTTGGAGAGAATAGACAGAGTAGACTCTGAGGACCCATTCATAAGCAATGAGAGTTTGATGATGAGTGGGCAGGGGTGGAGACAAGTTAGACATACATTAAATAGGAATGCAAGGAAGTTCTGCTCTACAAAATGAGTGGTAGAGCAATGTAATGGGGTGCTCAGAGAGGTGGGCCAAGCAGGGACTGTGAAAGGTTCCAAAATCAGGTGGAACAAATACAAAGGTTTAGTGAGGCCAAATTGCAAGAAGAAGGAAGGGTACATGGGGGTAGAGGGAAGGACAACCAGGGCAAGAGTGCCGATCATCAATTAGGGTACTTGGCTCTTTTTAAATACTACTTTGGAAGTAGGACAAGAAGGATATTACATACATATTCTGGGCTGATACTGTAGGATTGGACTCTGGGTCTTTTCTACAGTATTGGTTCTGTATTTAAAAAAAATATCACATGGATGTCAAATGTCCCGCCTGAGAGGGAATAATCAATGCTTCACCTGGACAGGCCAGTGTTCATACTGCCCTAAAGAGGGCAGTGGCGAGACTTCTGCTCATGCAGTCATCTATAGACATTGACAGCCTCAACTGTCTCACTAATTATTGCCATGTTTATAATCTATGATTTCTTAGTAAGGTTCGGCAGAAGGTTGTGACAGAAGAATATCATGTGTACCTTGAAGTGTCAAAATCTTGTAACTGTTACAATCTGTGTTTGAAGGTGTTCATGGCACAGAGACATTTCTGTAAGTGAATTATCTGCTGGTGATGGGCACAGGTCATCTGTCCATGTTCATTCTGCCAGATTTGCCAGTTGCATATAATACATTTAAAGGGAAACTAAAGTGAACATTTACAAAAAAAAAAATAATAATAATAGTATGTTGTGTGGAGAGTTTTGATTTGTAGATTGCCAAGGGGATCTCCATGTTAATGTTTGTTATGGCTCTTCTTGCTCCCACAATACCTCCTGTTCCATGTGATAGTGATGAGTCCAGGGCCATTGGTTCAGAGTCTCAACTGCTGCAGCAGCAACCTACTGTTAGGAGCCTGATAATCTGTCTTCTACTAAATAACTGTCTAATCAAACTTTCTGTTTTCTCGATATTTGTCTAGGTCTAGCCAGCAGAAGTTACTATTTTGTTGCTAAATCTTTTCATTTTATTAAACCTTTAAAGAAACCACACAAATCACCCATAGTCACATATGCTTTAATTGGTGAAGACTGTAGCTGTTTCCTTACAGAATAGCCCCACTCAACTATCCCTCAGGCATTTGCCACCTATAAATGTAACCTTCATTAGGGCTCCCTGGACACAGAGAGTTAATTAACCTCACAGATCGACTACTCTGAATTTGGGAAAAAACAGCTCTTGTTGAAATAGTGATTCTGGATGTATTACTGTCACATGGGACAGAAGGCATTATAGGAACAGGAGGAGCCATTATAAATGCTATAATGAAGATCCCCAGACGTCATAAAACCAGGAAGCAAATTTAGAAAAAAGCTACCTTCAGCAAATAAATGGAATGACTTACTAGTGGGAGTGGATCTACAAATCAAAATGCTCTGCACAACATATTTTTTTGGTAAATTTTGACTTTAATTTTCCTTTAAATATGAGGTACAGATAAAGTACTGGACACAACGCTCTATAAAGGTACATCAGTTCTCAGTTATTAGCTGGTTATGTTCAAACGTATTTGATAGGTTGCAGTCTGTGGTGTTAGGTTTGTGTTCCTCATCACAATCTACACTTATGTGTTGAGTGTTGCATGATTCTTTTCTGGTGCATACTGCCATAAATTTCAATCATAAAGCAGTGTAATCTGGACTTTCATGACACCCAATTATACTTTTATTTCCTACTCTCCAGAGATAAGATAACAGATACAGTCCAAATGACTGCACGTCCAAAATTGCTACTTGAATGGATACTTGCTGACTCATGCTGAACCCAAATAAGATGCAGGTTCTTCTGGTGGGGTGGGGGGAGAGAGAGAGAGAATATCTCTTTGGAAATTAATGCTCTGCCTCAAGTCCCGTTATTAGTTTATTTTCTTATAATTTTACTCCAGATAGCAAAGTCAGAATGCAGCATCTCATTTCCAGTGTGGTCTTGTTTTCACACATTTCTGCAACTGGATGGACTGGAAAAATGGTATGTTAAGAGGCTTGCCCAATGTCAGACATTGAGCATTTGGCTCTATCAGAATTTGGACCTTGAATCTCCTGGTTCCCAACCAGTATATTAAGCACTAGACCATCTTGTCACACTGTCACTGGACCTGAGGAACCACACCTTGTTATCAGTGGGAGAACACTGGGTATGGCAACATGATTCCTGACCTTGGCATTCTTCTTAATGAGTGACCCAACCGTTGGAAATAAGGTGTCCACTGTCATCAAGAATGCTTCTTTTCATTTGTGATATATCAGATCTGTACAGCCACTAATTCCTCAGATAGAGCTTGTGGCCGTGGTCCATGCTGTTGTTATACGGAGTAGATTATGGAGTACTAGCTCTATTCAGGTCTTCTGGAGAAGTTGTTGCAATCCATGAGCTGTAGTTAATGGAAAATACTGCTGCCAGGGTCCTCTTGACTGCTGTGGGCTCCATTCTTCTTCAGGGTCTCCATGGCCTGCTGGCAACAAGTAAGATTGATAGTCTGAGCCCTGCTGATGTATCTACTGTATGCTGGTGGCTTTTCCTCCAAATCATTTGGCATCATATTATCACAAATAGCAACAGCAGCATTCTGTTTTCTAACTGACTATCTGCATAGCAAGGCTGAGGACGAATGGCAGTTGCCATGGATTTCTTTGAGTTCCTCCGTAGGCAAATGGGAGCAACCTGAAAAAAGTCAGTTCACGAGAGTCACTCACTGGTATAGTAAAGGAAAACTGTGAGGAACATCTTCTTCCCCTTATTCCCTGGCTTTTCTAACACTTTGTGGTGGTGTTATCTGCACAACTATATTTTCATTTAAGTGGACTTCACAGTTTTGACTCTCATTTGATATTTTTTTTCATACAGCAATTCTGTTTTATGCCTCCTCAACCCTGTCTAGTAAGCTCTGTAGGCTGGGCCAGCTGCTCAGTGTGCCATTGCTAAGTGTAAAGGCTACAGTAGAGCTACGTGAATGATTTTGCTAAGCTGCCAACATCCACTTTAGTCCAGCAACTTTGCATAGCTGTAGTCTGCAGCAGTGAACACATACATGACCAAGATTTAATCTGTAATTTGTAATCTGATTATTTTTTGCTTTTTTAATCTTTATGTTTACTGGATTTTAAATACCAGGAGCCAGATTTTCAAAAGTTAGCGCAGGCATTAAGGGGTGTTTATCCATGCTAACCAGGTTTTATGTCCATTTCATGGGTGGGGTCTATACTAACAAACACTTGTAACATAGGCAAAACTTATTAGCACCTCAGCCCTAACATAATGCTGCACCCATGCAAATGAGAGGGTCCTGCCTCCACATAGAGGAAAGTTGGCATTTTCAGAGGTTTGCATTGGTGGTTAATGGCACCACATAGGGTGCTGTTTACCACCTTTTCAAACCTAGTCTTAACTGAGTGCAAAGCCCTAGTGGTGGTATGGAAGTACTACAGCTGACTGCCCCCCCAACCTCCAAACCCCCATCCCAGTGAACCAAAGGTTGCCCTGGTGTCTAGTGTCACTCCCCACCCACTGATCCCCCATCCTGGTCCATATCAATGTTGCCCTGATGTCTATTGGCACATCCCACCCTCCAAACCCTCTTCCTGGTACTGTTCACATCCTCTCTGGTGTCTAGTGGTACATTCCACCAACCGCGGCCCCTCCCGTAGACAACAGCCATCATTGGTAGCTAGCAGCACCCCCAACCCCTGAACAACTATCCCAATGCTGAGAATATAGTTACTGTAGACAAATGGCCCCCACACACTCTCTCCCATATGGTAGGATGTATCCCAGTGACTATAGGAACCTCCCCAGAGCATCTGTACCGTACACTGCAATATGGTTCTTGGTGTCTGGTGTCACCCACCTGCCACTGCTTATCCATCCAGATGAGTAGCCCCATAGTCTTGGTGTCCAGTGGTACCCCCCTGAGCTCCCAGCCCATATCACTTATACAATCCCTGGGGCCCAGTGATACCCCATCCCCATCCCTGAATGCTGGGTGACAGGCATATCAGGGCACAGTAGCAGTCCTGTGGCCACCCACCTGCCCTGCCTGTACCCAGTACAGCACCCAGTCCAACCTTCTCTTACCAGGGTGGGATGGGCATGTGTGGTACATCCCTCTGTGGTGACCAGTACATCCCTCCTCTCACCTCCTTGGCTGGCCACTGTATGAACTTCAATGAGTGGGCATACAGTATATTGCACCTGAGCTCACTGTAACTCATACAGTGGCTGGCAAAGGAGGTGAGAGGAGGGTTGTGCCAGTCACCATAAATGGGATGTGCCACATGTGTCTGTCCTGTCCGGTAAGGGGGGGGTGTCGAGTTGGGTGCTGTGCTGGGGGCAGGTGGGTGGCCATGGGACTGGCACTGTGTGCTGATGTGTCTGCTGCTTGGCATTCGGGGAGTGGGGGGGTACCCCTGGATGTCAGGGATTGTACTAGGGACATGGGCTGGGAGTTTGGGGTGGTGCTACTAGACACCAGGGCTATGAAGCTACTCACCGAGATGGGTGAATTGGGGTGGGGGTGTCACGGGACATCAGGGACCATATCACAATATGTGGGACAGGTATATGGGGGGTGTCTGTAGTCACTGGGGTACATTCTACCATCACAGGAACAGATGTGGGGGGGGCACTTGTCATCAGTGAATATATTCTCAGCATCAGAACAGTTTTGTGGGTATGAGTACTGCTATCCACCAATGATGTTTGTGATCTAAGGAACAGGGACTCGATTGTTGGTAGGGTGCCATTAAACACCAGGAAGGATGTGAACAGTATGGGGATGGGAGACTGGAGGGTGAGCGGGTACCACTAGACACCAGTATGGGGACGGGGCATTGGAGGATGGGGGACAGTCATTAGACACTAGGGAGGACATGAACAGTAAAGGGATGGGGGATTGGAGGGTGGAGGGAGTCACTAGACACCAGGGACAAATTTACAGTAAAGGGATAGGGATTGGAGGGTGGGGGAGTCACTAGACACCAGGGAGGACATGAACAGTAAAGGGATGGGGATTGAAGGGTGGGGAGTCACTTGACACCAGGAAGGACATGAACAGTAAAAGGATGGGGGATTGGAGGGTGGGGAGAGTTACTAGACACCAGGGAGGACATGAACAGTAAATGGATGGGGGATTGGAGGGTGGGGCAGAGTCACTAGACACCAGGGAGGACATGAACAGTACAAGGATGTGGGACTGGAGGGTGATAGGTGCCACTGTATGCCAGGGAGGACATGAACAGTATCAGTACAGGGGCTCAAAGGGTGGTAGGTGCCATTAGACACCAGGGATGATGCAAACAGTACTGGGATGAGGATCAGAGGGTGGTGGATGCCACTACCCACTAGGAAGGATGTGAGAAGTACGGGGATGGGGGATCAGAGGGTGAGCAGTGCCGCCAGACACCAGGGAGGATGGCAACAGTACCAGGGCAAGGGATTGGAAGGTGGGGGTGCTACTTGACACCAGAGAGGACATGAACAGTATGGGGACAGGGGGTGGGGTGGTGCCACTAGACACCAGGGAGGTTGTGAACAGTATGGAGCTGGGGGATCAGAGGGTGGGACTGCCACTAAACACTAGGGAGGATGTAAACAGTACAAGGACAGGGGATTAGAGGGTGGGGGTGCCACTAGACACCATGGAGGATGTGAACAGTTCAGGGACAGGAGGGTGGGGGTGCCACTAGACACCAGGGAGGATGTGAATAGTACCGGGCAGGGGATTGGAAGGTGGGGGTGCCACTTGACAACAGAGAGGATGTGGACAGTATGGGGATGGGGGATTGGAGGGTGGGGGTGCCACTAGACACCAGGGAGCATGTGAACAGTACCAGGATGGTGGATTTGAGGGTGGGGGTGCCAATAGATACTAGGAAGGATGTGAACTGTATGGGGACGGGGGATTGAAAGGTGGGGGCTGCAACTAGACCCCAAGGAGGACATGAACAGCACCAGGACAGGGAACTGGAAGATAGGGGTGCCACTACACACCATGGAGGATGTGAACAGTACCAGGATGGGGGATAAGAGGGTTGGAGTGCCGCTAGACACCAGGGAGGATATGAACAGGATGGGGACGGAAGACTGCAAGGTGAGGGTGCCACTAGATACCAGTGAGGACATTAGCAGTACCAGGACAGGGGATCAGAAGATGAAGGGTGCCACTAGACACCAGGAAGAATGTGAACAGTACCAGAGCAAATGATCAGAGTGTGAGGGGTGCAACTGGACACCAGCGAGGATGTGAACAGTACTGGGACTGGGAATCAGAGGGTGGGGTGACACTAGACACCAGGAAGGATGTGAGCAGTATGGAGATGGGTAGAGGATGGGGTTACCACTTGATGCCAGAAAGAACATGAACAGTACTGAGACTGAGGATCTGAGGGAGGGGGTGTCACTAGACACCAGGACATGATCTACACATTGGCAGGATGGGAGTTCCAGAGGTGTAGAGTGTCTCTAACTACCAGAGATGACATCAGGATGGGTGTAAACAGGCCACTGCTTCCAATACAAATGGGCCCATTTTGGACATGCTAATGGCCCCTTAGCATCGTGTATGCCCAAATGGGCTCATTTGCATTTTGTGGCTGAATATTGCGCCATGGCTCCCTGTGCTATGTTGTCTAGTAGTGCAATTCCATATGTGCTGGCTGTGGCTCAGTTCCATGTTGGGATGGCGCAGACTGGCTTAGCACTGTGCTGACATGGGACAATATACAATCGGATTATGCTGATGTGCTGACTGAATATAGCAAACTCTGGGTCAGGTGCAAGTGCAGTGCAAACCTCTGCATGCTGCATTTGTTTTTTTTTTCAATATCCTCCCCTGATTTCAAAGTCATATAGACACACAAAAAGCAAAGGAAAGATACAGTAGCACAGCACAGTAATCAAGACAGCAGAAGCAGCACCTTCAACCTATGATAGCAATCATGACAATGTACAATGGCAGTGTGGACAATGCACTACAGTATGTCACCAGTCCCCCTCCTCCCTAGCTGCACATTTAACAATGTCACAATGTGCCTGTGTCCACAGGCACAAAAGTCAAGCATTGCTATCTACCCCTAAATGCCACACTAAACTGAGAGAATCTGCCATTTCCTGGTTTGTATCAAAACCTCAGAACTCTCTCCCTCCATAAATCTATTGTAGCTCCACATATTTGTTGTTTAAAACTGCCTTAGAGAAACATTTACTGCTGGATTATTTGTGTACCTGCACTGAATCATATCTATGATTAACAAACCTTCATATGCTACCTACACAATACTTGTTATCTTTGACAGTACAGAAGCAGCGAAAGACACTCCACTGCTAACATACCAGGTTCAAGCACAATCACAAAGTTGACAAAAGCCAACACTGTCCACCAAAATGTACCACAAACTTATTTTATTCAAGTTACATTAGCCACATAAAACATTTGCCACATAAAACAACTCTACAGAGTGCCTGGGAGAAAAAGAGAAAACTGTGTTAGGCCCCAATAGGTTTTGTGGATGCGAGCTTAATCAGGGAGATCGAATTCAACTATAAAAGTCCCTTTATACCAAATCCTTTAAAGTGATGATAATGCCTAAAGTGCTCAGTGCTAAACATATCAATAATAATATAAATGCCATTACATTATTAAAAGCAACTATCTTTACATAACTAGAAGAGTTAGATATAATGATCTTGTGGCAGTTAATAATTATCTGTCCCAAGTGTCAAACTGCTGCCATTTCGGGCTGCATAGTGCAGTTTAATATGGAGGTTATAAAAACTGCAAAAGGTCATAAGAGAACTATAATATGAACTGTAACTGGATTGTCATACTGCAACTTTTTTTTTTAAATGACCAGGGTCCTGGCCTCTGCAGGTTAATGTGACTTGAATAAAGTAACCTTGTTATACATTTTGGTGGACAGTACTGGATTCTGTTGACCCTGTATCTCTAACAGAGCAAGTTTATAACATATTCTACTTGTATATATCTAACTGTGTACTTTAGTATTTCAGTGTACTATATCTATTTGTAACATGTTTGAAATTACTAAAATGTGTTTACATGTCTGCCTATTTTTTTGATGTTTTTATCTCACTGTAACCTCCCAGGTCATACCTAATAATAGACGATGGCCCCCTATTCAAAAGGTTAGAGCAGTACTAACTGGGTTACTGTCATGCTAACTGTGAATAGCTCTGGCAGTCAGGGTGAGGGCAATATTTATAGGTCCTCGGTGCACAGCACTACTCGACAGCACGACAGCACAGAATATACCACTGCACCTATGCAAATGAGGAATCCCTCATGCTTAAAGGGCACAGCAGTATATTCAACGGTTTTGGTAGTGATAAACTCCACCACCATCAAAGTGCTGTTTCATGCTGCCGAAATCCTGCAATTAACTCTGCATAATGGCTGTGCCCTCATGCCCAATCACCCATTCTGTGGACATCCCTGTACGCCTTGGTGTCTAATGGACTCTCCACTCCCCGATTAACCCATACTTGACTTTGATTCAGATTCCTGGTAGTTTAGTGGACCCCCATTCTCCCATTCTGTGTTTCAGTTCAGATCCCTGTTAGTCTATAAGAACCCCATGATTGCCCCTTCTGTGTATTGACGTAAATGCCCTGGTAAGCTAGCAGTTCCCCCCCAAAACAATCAGCAGACAGCCCCACCTGACTCATCCACTCAGGACCCACCTCTCCACAATCCCCTATCCCCAGTCACCATTGTTGCTGATACTCTATGGCATGTCAGATGGTGACAGGCACAGCCCCTCCACTCACCTTCTTGTTCGGCTCCTTTATGACAAACAGACAAGATCAAATGGACTGTAGAATGAAGTCAATGCTACAGTACATGCAGTCTGGTCTGTTTGTCAGATAGCAGCCAGCTGAGGAGTTCAGCAGAAGGCTGTGCCAGTCACCATCTGATATGGGTAGAGCACTGGCAACAGTGGTGACCAGGGTGAGGAGGATGCGGGGAAGCTGGGCCTGAGTAGGTGGGTCAGATGAGGGGTCTGCTGATTGTTTGTGCGATTCCACTAGTCCACAAGGGCATTTACCTCAACACACAGAATGGGCAATCGAGGACAGGTCCACCAGGTTACCAGGAATCTCACACTCATATAGGAAACAGGTGATCAAGGGGAGGAGTACCACTAAACACCAGAAAATGTGTCCCAAGTAACAGGACAGGCACTCTGGGTGCTGCGTGGCAGGCTAATGAGCCTTAAATGGGCATGGTAATAGCCCCTTAGCATCTTGCATACTCAATTGGCTCATTAGAATGCCAGTACTGAATATGGGCCACAGGAGTCCTAGCACAATCCTGTTTGTGCAATGCCATCTCTAATGGGCTCCCCTGTGGGCCATATTCAGTCATGAATGGTGTCGCTGCAATGCATAGTCACTATGCACAGCAAGGCCAGCCCTATATAAAGACAGCATGCTCCGATCAACATTAATGTCTAAATTATTCACAGACATACAGTAAAGTGTAGCTAAAGAAGTCTTGTAGGCAGCTGAACTCAGGAAAGACTTAGACAGGGTAGAGGCAGTCCAGAGGAGGGCAACTAAAATGGTGCAGAGGTTACATGAAGGATCGCAATATGTACAACCTTGAGGAAAGGAAGGATGGGAGGACATGATAGAGTACTACAGGTACTTCATGGAGGTTAATGGGGCACAAGCTGGGAGCCTGTTTCCAATGAGGAAATGTGCCAGAACAAGAAAGCATTAAACAAAGCTAGAGGGAAGAAGTTTTGGTGGGACATAAGGCATTACTACTTTACTGAAAGAGTAATAGATCCCTGGAACAACCTGCCTCCAGAAGCAGTGTGAGTGAAAACAGTGAGCGTTTTAAGCATGCAATGGATAGGAATTAGGGAATACTGGTAAATAAGCAGGGAGGGGTAGGGTCACTGAAGATCAGTTAGGGTTGCGGAGGCAGAATAGGCAAGGAACATCTAGGCAGACCGGGTGGGCCAAGTCATCCTTTTCTGCTAACAAGGTCTATGTTTCTGTGTTTCAGTGTAACTTTCACCACAGAGCATTCTAAAAAGCACAAAACATTTTATTGAGTCCCCTCGATCCTCACAGTATGTTGATGGAGGCTTCAGCCATGGATGATGTTGGTACAGTGTATAGTGGGGCTGGCAGTATAGCCTAGAGGTTGGAGTAATGAGCTGTGAATGAGCTTTGTACATCCAGCAGATATACCTGGGTTTGATTCCCACAGTCTCAGCTTGCAGACTGTGTGACTCTGAGCAAGTCACTTACCCTCCGCAGTACTCCCAGGTCACCCCTGAAAACAGGCACCTGTGCCTAGCAGGCCTTACTTGGTTACAAAAGGATAAAATAAATAAAAATAAATATATATGAACCATGACTGAGTGAAAATCAAATAAGGAAATAAGGTCCAGTTAGCCACCAGTTCACACCCTACCTGTCCATGTCAGCCTTCTGATTTGGTGGGAGACAGAAAAAGATGAAGAAAAATCTCATTGCCAAAATAGAGGCCTTAAAATCAAGAAATTAAACATAACCCACTCGGGCAACATCAAATGTACCATAGCTAACGCATGGAAATGTCAACTAAGAACTGATCAGACACCTGGCAAAGAAACATAAAAGTATACACACACTAAGAATGGAAAAAACTTTATTCAAAATCAGTCAGCATAGCAGGAACATTAGCCCAGAAAGAATCCTGAAAGCAGTCTGGATCTGATTCATTTTTCTAGCAGCATACTAAGAAATGATCCCCACAGGTAGTCAGATTATCCTGTTGACCCTAAAGCAATCGAAATTACTTTTACTTATTTTCTGTGCCTGTTTTACTTTGGTTAAGAAATATTTAGTTGCCAAAACATAATTTATACAAACATATGGGGGTAATATAACCCTAGGTTAGCTGAAGCATCTAACTATGAACCTAGAAACACAGTTGACCTAGGTTTGCATCCTACAACCACCACTTGCATACTGTACTCCCAGAACACATCTAAAAATTAGTTTAGGCCAAAAATTCTAAAATAAAATATAACATGTTATTATGTTTTCAAAGGAAAATACAGACAAAAAATACTTAGTACAATATTAAGCCTTGCACAGTACTGCAACTTTGGGGGCCTGTCTTTGTGGCAAACAAACATATAGCTGAGTGATGTGCCTATGGATTTATGTTTTGACATGCAAAAGTAGTCCAAAATGATTAATGATCAGTAATCAGAAGCAGTGAGGTCTAGTGGTTAGAGCACTAGCTAGAGAACTGAGAGACTGCAGGTTCAAGTCCCACTACAGCCAAATACTCTTTGCATGATCTTGGAACAGTCACATGACCTCTCAGAATTCCTGTTCATGCAGCTGAGGACATAGGTAGAAAAAGGATTCCACTGGACATGAAATGTTGCACCTCAGCTGGGCCTTGGCCCCCCAACAAAAAATAAAAATTGTAAAAAAGATTAAATGTAACTGATTACTTTTCAAAATCAGTAATAACCTTGGCCATGACATAGTGTGGTCTTCACTTTTCAGTTCACAAATGTCAAGAGACATAAAAATAATGTGTAATATTTTCTGTACTGTGGACATTTTTAATTTTTTATAACTTGTCTTACTTTTTCTATCTAAATAACTTTAAGCCATATCTCAGAAAGACAACAGAAGCTGATCCAAAGTTAACCAATACCATCTAGAACCAGTTTCAAACAGCCTATCAAGCCAGTCCACTCATGCCTAAATCAAAGTTCTGTTCACTGTTTTCCACTATGGCAATTTTATTGAAAGTGACAGATGATATTTACTCTACCATGAATGCGGTCTTAGCAGAGGAATGGTTTTATTGACCTGTCGAAGGCCTTCGACATGGTGGATCACATTCTCATTTTAGGTTAATTGAAGAAATGTTGCCCGAATGAAAAAATTTCAGTGTGGTCAAATTCTATTTTACAGATATACTTACAGTCTGGTTATGTAAATAATTCTGCTTTGGGCACACATGTTTCAAAAGTAGTGAAAGTAATTGTGTGCAAGGATATACTCAATGAGTTTTGCTAGCCCTTCTGCTGTGTATTGCTGTCCGTGCTTGCTTTTTGTAGATATTAATAGCATGTTAGTGTGTTGTGAAGGATGTTGCTGTATAAGAAATAAGAATTCAACATTCATGGTGACTACAATAGTGTCAGGAAGTAACTGGTTGATACTGTGCAGTTTGTTTAAAGTCTGCTGTATCCAGTATGAAGCTGTCTGTGTTAAATGACAATGGGATAGAATATCCCAGTTTTTTTTTGTCCGTTTTTGTTTTACAAATATGAATTGGCATTGTAGTAATGTGATGTTTGAATAAGCTACACAATGTCTGATTTGCATCCACATCCAGTTTTTATATCTGACAAGTTATTCAGCTCTGCTTTCACTGACCTGAAAAGAGTACTCTTGAAAGCTAGTCTCAAAAGCAGTCTCATTAATCCAAGAAAAGGTGTCACCTGCAAGATGTTTTTTTACATAGTAGGTGCAAAAAAAAAAAAGCAAAAATCATCAGAAAGGTTAGACAATACACGACAGGGACTAAATAAGACTATTAAATCATAAGAGGAACATCTATGAAATAATATCACTGTGAAAGAAAAAAAATGCATCAGGCCAAAATGTGGCATAAGCTTAAGGAAGCAGTTGACTCTAAACTTTTCAGGAACTTAGTTTCCAAGGTTCATGGGTCACAGCAATTATGCAACTTCTGTGTATTCATTTATTTCACCAGAGGTCTGAGTCAAACATCTCACTGGCCTCATCCATAATCAAACTGAAAAACGGAGACATGGCACTGAACGAGTGAGAAAAAAATTGAAAATGTTAATAGACTGTTGTCTTTTTGTATTTCTTTTGAATACATTTTCCAAGCAGTCATTATGACAAAGAAAAACTTCCTGCTTCCTGCTCTGGGAGTATAATTTATTATGTTCATAAGAAAGGTTCCATTAAAGGCCCAATAATTTATCATCCCATAAGCTTACGGGACACCTCAAAAACAGAGACAAAAACAATACTCAAAGATTGAAACTTTGGGCATTTTAAAACAATAAAACAGAAGTGCAACATGGCTTCAGAGAAACTAGGCCCACTATTTATTGTTGTTTAGTTTGAAATCATTTGGCCAATAAATAGGTTCAAATGAAAAGAGACCCACTTTATTGCTGGTCTATTGATTTGAAGTCAGCATTTGACACAATCAGTAGAAAACTTCTTTGAGAAATATTATTTCAAGAAGGTACTGACTCCATGCTCTTAAACATATTCATTCAACTGCACAAGCATTCCTGGGTCAAAGCACACAATGATCAACACAGAAATTTAACTAAACAAATACAGAACAAATAAATCTTGGAGTCAGACAGGGCTGTAATATTGCCCCAGTTTTATTTCATCTTTATGTCAATAGTATTATCAATTGATTATATAATGAGGAATTTCATTCACCCCAGTTATTCAACTCAAGAGTCAGCCATCAAGCCTATGCAGATAATATTGGCCTTTTATCTACTTATTTTTTAGGATTTCAAAGGAAGTAAAGAAATGTTAACATTTATGGCAAATATGTAGCTTTCAAAAAAAAATATTTGGTAAAAAGGAAAAGAACCCCCCACTTTGATCATAATAATAGTTCAATAGAATTGGTACCAGCTTATGATTAGCTAGGTATAAGGTTTTCTTCATCATCTTCAGTAAAACATATAGAAATGATCAAGGCAAAATTTAATAAAACAATACAAGCTTTAAAATGATTTAGGAACAGATACGGGGGTAACTACATCTGTGGTATTGAAATAATAAAAGTGTTTTTTTTTTCCTATGAAAAATACATTCCGTTGCTAAACAATCCAAAATAATGAAATATAATAACAAGGTTCATAATGGAAGTTTACATAAACAACTCATAATTTGTTATTCAGAAATGAAATGGAGTTTTATCTTTGTTATGCAGATACTTGCTTAAGGAACCAAATGACCTTAAACACATAATAGCGAAAATTCCATTCTATAAGGTAAATAGAGATGTACAACTTAAATGAATTTTAGATGATATTTATATGAATCCCAATGAAACCATTGTTTACCTCTACTGTTCATAAAACCCTGATTTTCATCAAGGCTTGCAAATTTCTCCTCTCTTCAAAATGTTGGTACAGTAATTGCTATTTATTCTAGCCTTTCATCTTTGTGCATTTGCACTTTACTCAGTATAGGGATTACTGGTATAGACAGGGGTGTAGGTAACCAGACTTGAATATTGTTATACATGTAGGGTTTAATACCAGATGGTATTTGCTAAAGAAAAAGTCTAAAATGAATAACAACCAGTTCTCAGTAAGGATAGGGGAATACAAGTAATCAATGTTGTTGTTTTTGTTATATTAAGTTCTAATCAGGGCTGTTTATTAAATATATTTTGTATACTTACAGTAGTTATGCATTGTGTGTCTAATCTGATTTAATTATGTATTTTATGTGAAAATGTTTGGATGATTAAATGTTTTCTGGTTTTAACAACACTTGTTTTATAACCATTGCAAAAGCTTTTAGCTAATCAATAAAAAAACAATTTGTACCTCCCTCTTCTTCCCCTGCCTTTCCACATTAAAAAGATACTCCCACACTACCCTTTGACAACCACCACCCTCTTCCATCCCACCTCTGGCCCTCATCAACACCTAAAAGGAAAATAAATGAAATTCTATGATAGGCAACATGTACACCACTCCCTCCACCTCATTCAGATGCCATAAAACAGATTCCCCCCACACTACCCTCTAACACTATCCTTCTCATTCCCACCCCCAGCATTCACTGACATCAGACATCTGAAAATGAAATAAATTTGGTCTTACAATGGGGGACCACCACAGCCCTCCCCACTTTAGCTGGCTGCCATCTAGTAAATGGAACTTTGTGCTTGCTCTCTAGTAAACTTTCATTGGCCCCAGCTAACAGCAAGAAATTCTATTGCAGTTAATGCTGTTTCTACCCTGGCCCTGAGCAGCCCTCTGGACACCAGCCACCCCAATCCTGTCTCCCCAGTTTTCCACTAGGAATTTTTATTTTATTTTTTATTTTGGTAACTGAGTAAGGCCTACTAGGCACAAGTGCCTGTTTTCATGGACAACCTGGAAGTACTGGGGTGGTTAAGTGGCTTGCTCAGAGTCACGCAGTATGCAAGTGGAGGTTGTGGCAACCAAACCGTGGTCTGCTGAATTTACCAAGCTCACTCACAGCTCATTACTCTATCCTCTAGGCTATACTTTCCATTGTATGAAGGCTGTATAGCCTGTGTGCTCATCATGTGTGGGGCTTGTGGGTGGCTGGAAGTCAGTGGCTTTCCAGTAGTCCATTTTCCCCCCAGTTTTTCCTCCCATTCCCATGGAACAGTGGCTGTGCAATCCTGCCCAGATGTCCCTATGCACACCTCTGTATGTGGGACATCAGCAGTCACTTCTCTATCCCCTTCCTTAATCTTGACAGTCCCAGGCTGCAATACCCCTAGCCAGCACTAATATCGAGCACTGTAGCCTTTCATCCCTGAGAAAAGATAGAAGTCTTCTGGCTGTTCTATCTTCCCCAACCTGGCTGACCCCTCCCCCCCGGTGAACCAGGTGTTTTTTCAAACTTGGGTTGCTGGCATGGCGACAGGTGAGACACAAGTGCCTCAACCCTCCTTGCCACTGGGCTGACTGACTGACATCATGAAGCTGGTGCTACTGGAACACTTTACTTGCTGTGCCATTTTCTGCAGGATATGATGCAAATGCATGGGACACCTGGGAGGATTAGTAAGCTGTGATAACATTTAAGTTATAGCCAAAAATAAGTTTTCTAATTTAACTCCAGCAAGAAACATTATAGTGTTAAGCAACCATTCCTGATGATGTGGACTTGTGCCATGAAAGGCTGAGTATTGGTGGAAGCAATACAGCCAAAAACTGGATTATAATGTTGAGCCTTTCTACTCTTTGAAAACCAAAATCAGATACTCTGCAGTTTTGCACACCTGTAGAGTGAAATACCCACTGTCCCAATGGATTAACTTAGTCTGTATTTGATTTTTTTAAGACGCCTCTAAAGAAATATGTACTATTGCAAGCCATGCTCGTAAGTTCCATAAATGAAGATGAATGGCTGACAAGCAGCTGATGCGTGACTGGTGAACAGCTGGCAAGTGGCTGACAAGCACTGCAGCCCTTCCCCTAGAAGCAAAAGTTTGATGATGTGAATTAGGGAACTGTGCTGCAGGAGCTTCATATACAGAGAATGAGTATCAGAGAGACCAACACATATGCTGTGCAAACATGCACTAATTTAAAGAGATTTGCCACCAACCCTACTAACCAGGATAGCCAATGCTTTTCTTGGTCAACTGAAATATGTCCTGCATTGTCTTGAAGGCCTGTACTGTCTTCATATCCACTGTTTGTTGTACTGGTCCATAGGTTTACCGCTCCTTGGGAGAGGAAGGGCCTCCTTATGCTCCCAATGAATTTACTGCCTTTGACCTTAAGGGCAGGTCTCCCTCTCCTACTAGGCCCCACCAGATTAAACATTGTCATCAGTTTGATCTTGTCAGTACCCTTCAGTATCTGGAAGACTAATATCAAGTCCTGCTTGGCCTCCTTTTTTCCAAGATGAGCCTGTTAAGGGCCTCCAGTCTCTCCTCATAGTGACTATCATCACATCCATGATCATTTTCATAGTCTTGCTTTTGACCCTCTCTTCTGCTTCAATGTAATTTTTGCAATGGGTGCCCAAAGCTACTCAGAATATGCCAGGTGGTACCTGAAAAGGGCCTTGAAAAGTGGTGGGATCACTTCCCCTGCTCTGCTGTTAATTCTCTTTTAAATGCACCCCCAGTATTCTTCTAGCCTTCTTGATAGCAGCTATTCATTCTATGTCTCCCATCATTCACTTGTCTATTATGACTACAATGTTCTTTTCCTCCTACACAGTGTAACAGGAATAGCTGTCTGCCAGTTATGTTTATATCATTTTGTTATAAATCTATGTTTTGTATGGCAGCTCAGCTTAGGAAACAGACCAAGCAGCAGAGCCTCATGGGACATTGGATTTTAAAAGAGAAGAAGAACAAATGGTCTGCCCTCCCACTGACCTAGAGGATAAGTTGCTAGAGCTTCCTTCTATGTTTTAACGCCTTCCTGCCAAAATCTGTGTAGCTGTTAAACAACCAGGTTATAAAAAAAATTGCTTTGAACTTAGGAAGACTGCTGTAAAAGGTTACATGTTATAGGATAACAGGAGGAAGATTGTTTTTGGAAAGCACATGTGAATTAACCCTATAGGATATTTCTGCAACATCAAAGGGTATCGTAATCCATATTCTGAGGAAGACAGACTGTCTTGTTATAATTAACAATATTGCTGTATTTGCAGATTCCAATCAAGTAGTAATCTGACCTGTTTGCCTATGCAGCTGTGTGTTACAAATTAAGTATGCAGAAGTGAATGTGACCTCACACTAACAGCCAGAGCTGTGACATCACAAGGATGGAGGGACATTCTGGCCTCCCTGATATAGTGAACATGACTGAAAGGACTGACACTCTTTTTTGGACTTTTAAGAGCCATCTTTGTTTATGGACTTCTAAGGGACACTTCTGCCAATATAGATAACAGCTCAAATCATTTGCCAACTGAAAACATAAGGTAGAATTAGCTAAATTCAGACCCCCCATCTCAGGGGGAGGGAATGGACAAGCAAATGATAGAAGGCATCCTTAGAATGGCAGAAAAAGGGAGATATTGTTGATGCGGAGCCTGAATATGCCAGATGTTAACTGGAGCACCTTTGCTGCAGACACATCCAAGAACAGGGCAATTATTGATGCCCTACAAGGGTCATGCTTCAGACAGCTAGTATTGGAACCCACTCAGGACGGGAGCAATATTAGACCTGGTACTCTCAAATGGGGACGGAGAAAGGATCTCAGATTTAGATGTGGCTAGCCATCGGAACAAGTGACCACCAAACAGTGTGGTTCATGATAAAAACAGCCATAGAGTCAAGCCATACAAAAGCAAGAGTATTGGAGTTTAGGAGGGCTGACTTTGGGAAAATGAGAGAGTGCCTCAGAAAAGCAGTAGCAAACAAGCAAGAAGGAGGGGGTGGAGGAACAATGGTGAATAATCAAAACAGCCATCACAGAGGCAACAAGCCTTTGTATGAAGGAAATCAACAAAACAAAACAAAACAAAGGAAGAAACCACTATGGTTCTCAAAAGAGGTGGCAGGGAAGGTGAAAGAGAAAAGGATAGCATTCAGGAAATATAAGGAAACATAGAAGGAGCAGGACAGAGAACTTTAACAGTTAAAGCAGAAGGAGGCAGGGAAGGCAGTAAGAAAATCAAAGGCACAAGCCAAGGAAAAGATAGCCAACTGTGTTAAGAAGGGGGATAAAACCTTTTATAGGTACATTAGGGAGTGAAGAATGGAGGGATACTGAGGCTTAATAAATGGGAAGGAATGTGGTCAGAGGGTGACAGTGAAAAAGCAGGGATACTGAATAAATATTTCTGCTCAGTACTCACAAACAAAGAGGAGGGGGTGGTACCTAAACCAAACAAGAGAAACACTCTGGATAGGGGGGTTGATACCAGTCCATTCACAAAAGAAAGGGTTCTGAAAGAACTCTTAAAACTGAAGGTGGGCAAAACAATGGGGCCTGATGGGATTCATCCCAGAATTCTAAAAGAATTAAGGGTAGAACTAGTGACACCACTGACTACTCTCTTTAAGAAATCATGGGAGAATGGGGTGGCACCCAAGGACTGGAGGAGGGCAGATGTGATTCCACTTCACAAAAGTTGGAGCAGGGCAGAGGCAGGAAACTACAGACCAGTTAATTTGACCTCAGTGGTAGGGAAAATGATGGAATCACTTCTGAAGGAAAGAATTGTTGAGTACCTAGAGACCAGTGAGGCACAGGACCCAAGGCAGCATGGATTCACAGTGGGAAGGTCATGTCAGATGAATCTAATAGATTTCTTTGTCTGGGTGACCAAAGTAGTAGACCAGGGAGGGGCTGTGGACATGGTCTACCTAGATTTTAGCAAGTCCCACACAAAAGATTAATATACTAACTAGGCAGCCTTGGAGTGGGTCCTAAAGTGGTAGCCTAGATAAAAAATTTGCTGGACAACAGGATGCAAAGGGTAGTTACTAGCAGGGTACCACAGGGTTCAGTACTGGAAAACAATCCTCCTTAATGTCTTAATAAGTGACATTGCAAAGGAACTGAAAGGAAAAGTATGTCTCTTTGCAGATGACACAAAGATCTGCAACAGGGTTTGTACACAAGGTGGGGTGGAAAGGATGAGAAGGGCCTTGGCAAGGTTGGAGGAATGGTCAAATGTATGGCAGCTCAGATTCATTTCAAAGAAGTGCAAGGTAATGCACCTGGGAAACAAAAACCCCGAGGAAGAGAACACAATGGTGGGTGCGATACTAACAAAAACAAAAATGGAAAGAGACCTGAGGTTGATTATATAAGATAACCTAAAGATGGGTAAACAATGTGAGAAGGCAGTGAGGAGGGCTGGGAGATACTGGGATGCATAGGGAGGGGCATTAACAATAGAAAACAGGAAGTTGTTATTTCTCTGTACAGACAGTTGGTGAGACCCCATCTGGAGTAATGCATGCAATAATGGAGACCCCATCTATGCAAAGACATTGACAGAGTGGAGGCTGTCCAGAGGAGGGCAACCAAAATGGTGCAGGGTCTGCACCAGAAGACATATGAAGAAAGACTAAAAGAGCTTAATATGTATACCCTTGAGGAAAGGGGGGGGGGACATGATAGAAATTTTCAAATACCTCAAGAGAATCAACAAAGTCCAAGAGGGTAGCATCTTTCAGAAAAAGAGATGTGTAAGAACAAGGGGGCACAATTTGAAGATAATGGAGGGATGGCTCTGAGGGAATGTGAGGAAGTAGTTTTTCATGGAGAGGGTTGTGGATGCCTGGAACAGCCTTCCAGTAGAGGTTGTGGAGTCAAGAACAGAGAGGAATTCAAGAATGCATGGGACAGACATAAGGCAATTCTAGTGGGGGGTAGGAGGAAGAAGGCTGTTGGCTAACTAGGATCTGCAGCTTATCCATCAGATAGGGAAATGGACAGACTAGGTGGGCCAAGTGGTCCTTATCTGCCATCAAATTCTGTGTTTCTATGTTTCTAAATCAGTTACAAGGTGCTTTGTTTTGTAATTTTCCATTTCTTTTCTGACTGTAACCTTAATGTATATATGTTCTGTATTTATTTACTATTTTTAATTTTAGTAAACCTTGTTTTTCCTTAAGCCTGCCTGGAACTTGTTCATTTTGAGTGTGAATGGTGGGGCAGTATTGATAATTCTGACATAACTGTTAAATTGCTTAGAGTATTATCATATGCAGCCACACTAACAATGATCTGTGTAAAGATCCAGCAAGGTAAGAAAATACTAGCATCTTAATTAAGTCGGCAGTGGTCTGAGAACCAAGTTGGTTGTATGCCCACTGGGCCAAGTATCACGCTGCTTTCCCCAAAGAGAGTGTGATATTTGGACCTATTACCTGGGTGTGCTAGTTAAAAAGGGTTCATAATTGACCCAAGGACTCGAGGCTGGTAGTTTGCTCAGACCCAAAACAAACATGAGGGTGTCCCTGTTTGTCCCCTGTTCACGAATCGCACTTCAAGGTTGGGAACTGTGGAAGCAGATGGCCTGATCCTCGGAGTGGATTTGTGACAGATCTGGTGGTAGTGTTGGGATCTGAAAGATTTGTTTGCATACTGTGCAATTATTTGGTGGCATGGACATTAACAGTTCATTGTGTTGGACTGATTAACTGTAACAATTCACACACAAACAAGGCAGAGATTTTAAAAGAAATATATAATTTTGGTTATGGTCTAAAGTTCCCTACCTGTTTCATTTTTTTGGGTGCCAAGCTAGTGTAGCCATAGATTAGGGAAGAAGATGCCCTCCACCTACAGTGAATACACAGCAGAATACCTGAGGCAGTTTTGCCAGGAAAGAGTAGTCCGGTGTGAGGGGTGAATCAAACAGCACCTTGTCGAGACTCTTGTAGCAGCCGATCCACAAAGGACTTCCCAGGACCTCTGGTCACAGTCAGTGAATGAAAGGGACCAGACCTTGGGCATGGCAGGACCAGGGTCCACCACCGTGTCCAGTCCTAGGCAGAAGGACAGCAGGACCACAGCAGCAAGGAAAGGTCACCACCATGTTGGAGCCAGAAGGGATCAAGCTACAGCTAGCGCTGAGGAGAATGGAACTGAAATTCAAACAGAGGAAGATCCAGATGAAGCTGGAGAAGTAGGAAAAAGTAAACCAGCTTTGGAGAGAGGCCAAGAAAAGAGAGCGACAGCATCAGTGAGAGGGCGAGTGAGAGTGGTGAGAGGCTGAGCAACAGCAGTGAGAGGCTGAGTGAGAGGAGAGACAGAGCCAGAGAAAGTTTGAACTGCAGAAGCTAAAACTCCAGCATCCAACACCAGAGAAGGTAAGTGACATGGATGAACCTGTAACTCCAGGACTGGGGGTACAAATTAAATTCTAAATTGATAGCTGAATTTAAAGAGGGGGAGGATATGGATGCATTTTTAAATTCATTTGGAAAGGTACGCATTCAGGCAAAAATTTCCTGATAGCCTGGAGCTTCTAGCTATCCCCGCTGCTTACCGGGAAAGCTTAGATGCACTGGGTCAAATGGACAATCAGGAGAGTAATGATTATGACAAATTTAAAGCTTCATTGTTTAAAAAGTATAAACTGACATTTGAAGCATGCAGAGTTAAGTTCCATAAGCTCAGGAGAAGTCCTGACATGAGCTATGAGGAACTAGCCACAAAGCAACTTCAGTTTCTGAAACATTGGTGGGAGGGGGTCAAAGCAGAAAATTGAGGATGTGGTATTTTTTGAGCAATTCTTTTGGGCTTGCCCAGCAGAGCCGAAAACCTGGCTAGAGGGCTAAGCTCCAAAAACAGTGCAGGAGCCTGCTGAGCTCTCGGACTGTTATGCCAGGAACAGGCCTGCTCTGAAAAGGAGTGGGGCGGGTGTGGCAGCACAGAAAGGGAAAAACACACCTTCAGGGCAGCTAAAACCCTCAGTGCCTCCCCAGAAAGTGGGCAGCCCAATTTACAGAGAAAGGATTTGCCTGATAAAAGAAATGATGAATGCTGGTTTTGTAAGCAACCAGGGCATCTTGCTAGACAGTGTCCTAAAAAGGGACAGAGTGTACAAAATGGTGCTTGAACAGAGGTGGCTGCACTGTGTGTCCCTGAAAGCATGCCTGAAAACATGAGGGAGCACCTTCACTTTGTTAATGTAAATGGATGCACACCCATGGGTTAAGGGACACAGGGGCATCCCTTACTTTGGTAAAAGGGGATTTGGTTAAGCCTGGACAGCTTATACCTAGTCAATTCATGACTGTAAGGGGATTTACTGGGGAGGAAAAAACTCTGCCCTTAGCAAGTGTTCTCCTGGACTGGTGTGAGACAGGAGACAAGGTGCAAAAAGTGGCTGTTGCAGAAAATCTCACCCTGGATGTGATTATAGGGAATAATCTACAAAAGGGGGTGGTGTGCACAGTTACCCAAGTCAGGTGGCAAAGGCAGATTGTAGTTCACTGTATCCTGTAGAAGCCCCTGTGGAAAACACTAGGTGGCTGATTCCCCAGCCTGTGTCTCCTGCAATGGAGAGTAGTGAAAGGGAGCAGTTAACAAAACAGCTACAGAAGGTTACTCTGAGGAGGGAGAGGTAGCCAATTGTCAGAGGGTTAGGGATGGCAGTGACCTTGAGTGCCCTGATGCCAGAGTATGGACCCCAGTTTAGAGGCTGAAGGGGACATGTCCCATGTCTTGTGAAAGTGTAAAGATTTTGCAGCTGCTCAGAGGATGGACACTAGTTTAGAGAGGCTGAGGGCTTGTGCAGAATCTGACAGGACAAGGGGAGGTGATGGGAGACATAGAGTGTATTGGGACAATGGACTGCTGTATACACAGGACGTAAGGACAGAGGGAGGGGTGATGGGCATTCAGCTTGTCATTCCCCAGGGATACTGTGAGCAGTTGCTCAAGATCACTCATGATATCCCCATGTCTGGACATCTGGAAATCATGTGCACTAAGCAGCAATTGGCCCAGAACTTCTATTGGCCCAACTTCACCCAGAAGATGAAGGAATATTGCAGGTCTTTTCACCGATTCCAACAAATAGGGAAGGTGGGTAGTAAAACCCAAGCTGCCCTATTTCCCTTGTCCATTGTGGAGGAACCATTAAAGACTGTAGGAATGGATATTGTGGGACCTTTGCATCCCTCCAACTCCTCGGGGAAGAGGTTTATCTTGACAGTGATGGATTATGCCACCTGGTACCCAGAGGCAGTCACCCTATCCTCACTGAGGACAAAGTGTCAGATGATTTGCTAGGGATTTTCTCATGTGTCAGGTTTCTGCAGGAGGTTATCGTCGATCAAGGGGGTTCCTTCATATCAGACCTAATGAAGTGTTTGTGGGAGAAGTGTGAGGTGGTGCAGAGACACACAACACCTTATCACCCACGTGCCAATGGGCTTGTGGAAAGGTTTAATGGTACCCTAAAATTGATGCTCCAAGTGTTTGCTGAACAGCATGGGAAGGACTGGGAGAAATACCTTTCCCACCTGTTGTTCGCATACAGGGAGGTGCCCTGAGAGTTGAGAGGGTTCTCCCCCTTCAACTCTTATATGGACACATGGTGCGGGGGTTCCTAGACTTGGTCCAGGAAGATTGAGAAGGCAAGCATGCCACTCAGGGAACTCCCATAATGGAATATGTCCTGAAATTTAGGGAAAACTTGAAGCAGCTTATGGGAACAACCCAGAACAACCTGATAGCTGCCCAGCAGAAGCAAAAGGTCTGATATGACTGAAGAGCCAGAGCTTGCTTGTACACTGTAGGTCAGGAAGTCATGGTCCTAATCCCAGTCTGGGAGGATAAACTGCAGGCCGAGAGGGCAGGACCGTACAAAGTAGTCAAACAGGTGAATGACTTAAATTACATTGTGGATCTGCCTGACAGGAGACATACCCAAAGGATGCATCATGTCAACATGATGAAGCCATATGCAAATAGGGCTGACATGGTATTTTCAGTGTGTAGTCCTGGAGAGGGGACAGGCGAGGAAGACCCCATGTGGAGACCAAGGAGGATGCTGGGAACCTCCACAAAGGAGACCCACAGGAGGGTGGCATGGTACCCCACAGGAGAAGGAAACAACTCCTGGTGGGGGACTCCATTGTTAGGAGGGGAGAACTGGGGGGGGAGAGGGAGGTAAGGTGCCTTCCTGGCCCCATGGCTTGGAGGGATAGGGAGCAAATTCTCAGGATTGTGGGAGCAGCTGCTCGGGTGAGGGAGCTGGATGTCACTGTCCACAAATGGATAAATGAACTGCCTAGGAAAGTGATCAGAGCAGTGCAGGAGGAGTTTGTGGAGTTGTTAGATAGCAGGCAGAGGAGCTTTGTGGTGCATGTTACCTAAAGCTAAGAACCACAAACCTCAGGGGAGACCTTTGCTTTTAAACTAATTTTGGCACTTTTTACTTTTTGCTCTTTCTAAACAGTGATCAGCTGTTAAGGGACTTCTGGGGGCTCAGAGCTATAAATAGCGCTCTGCTTCTGAAACCAGCTCCTTTAGAGCTTAAATGCTGCATAAGTGTAAACCTCTACAACCTTGTGAAACTGTGCATTGCTGCTTAAAACTTTTACATATCTGGAGCCCTGCAGTTGTTAGATAGCAGGCAGAGGAGCTTTGTGGCTGCTAGTTCTTGGCTGCACTCTGAAAACTCTGTGTGATTTGTGTGACTGAATATACCTTTATATAACAAACACTGTGGAAATCTGTGTATTTTAAACTGTTTTAACAGGTGGACTCACTACAGTGCGAGGAATTGGAGCCCTAGCTAGTCAAACCAGCTAGGAAGAGGAGTGGTAGCCTGCGAGTGTGGTTTCCAGTGCTACACACTCGTTAGAAACTTATAACAGCAGAGCTATTTGAGGCTTATAAGCTCGCTTTTGTTCCTGTCCTGGTATAGGACTTTATAAATAAATCATTCACTTGGGGTAAGTCTGGTGACCCTAGCTTTACTTCCGGGTCCCAGAGAGCTATTTAAATCAGCCCTGCGGTGAGCAGGGTGAGCCTGAGCAGGGCGTCAGCGCGTGTTTGGCGTGTTCAGCGTGCTTTGGCGGAAAGGTAAAACTCTGATCAAACCGGAAATACTGCCTCAATTTGAATTTTAAACTAAGGTAAATTGTGCATCCCTTTAAACTTAACTAGAATAAGAATGGAATCTATGATTAAAACTGTGGATGGTCGGATAGCTACATTATGCACGAAATGTAACATGTATAAACTTGATGTTAACTTAGTCACTTGTATGACTTATACATGTCTAAAGTGCAACAAAAATAAAGAATTAGAAGAGGAAATCAGATTATTAGATCATAGATTAAAGACACTAGAAGAAAGTCAGATAGAAACAAGGAAAAGGCTCCAGGTACCAGACACTACTACTATAGGCTGTCAAACTATAGCTGGGCCAACATCAGTTCACCTTTTGCCAGACAGTATCTTACATAAAAGACGTAGGCATGAGACAGAATTAATAGATAAGGAGGAGGCATGGTTTACAGCGCAATATCTTAAACCAGCCAAAAAAGGGAGAAAATCAGGCTGTTTTAACATGCCTACTTTCAATAGTTTTGACCCCCTTATTGATTTAAATGGAGCAATTATAACTAGTGATGCATATAACACTGAGGATTTGTGCTCCAGTGTAATAAATGAACATGACTAGGTCGACCAACCAAATGTTTTGAATGAAGCAATCATAACCAGAGTTACAAAAAACACAGAGATTTTGTGTTCTAGCGAACATACTCAGATGGATCAACCAAACTTGAATTCTAGCATGGACTTGAACAATACTAGAGATATTTTTGTATTGGGAGATTCTATGATTTCTAAACTGGACAGACAAATATGTGATATAAATAAATTAACACGCATATTGTCTTGCTTTCGTGGGGCAAAATTACAGGACATAGCCAAGATGTCCAAACAGATTTTACACAGCAGTGTTGCACCAATGGTAATAATACATGCTGGAATTAACAATATTAAAAATCAAAACATGCAGCAGATTAAAGAAGCCTTTGTAGGGCTTACAAATTTATTAATCGAAAAATGAGAACATATTATATTTTCAGAAATACTTCCTGCACCTAGGGCCGATATTTATATGGCAGCTAAGATAAAAAAGGTCAACAATTGGTTAAGAGGATGGTGTCTAAAGCAGAATACAAAATGTTTGACACATTGGGAACAATTTGATAATAACTGGCATTTATTCTTAAGTGATGGCCTGCATTTGGATAAAAAAGGATCTGCATTATTAGGTAGATCATTTAATCAAGAGATTGCTTCTTATTTAAACTTATGGGGGGGTGGGATAGTCAGCAATGAGTCTACTGATGCATTCTTTTCAGAGCAACCCATAACAGGCATAAATAATGAGGTAGGAATACCAGTAGATAGTCTCTTGGATCAAAACAGTACAGTACAACATTCTAAACTTAATATTTTATTACTAAATGCAAGAAGTCTAACCAATAAAATGGTCGCGCTTAGCCTAACATTAATAGATAAAAAGGTAGATATATGTGGGGTGACTGAGACATGGTTTAATAAAGAACAATGGGGCAAAATATCTTAGGATACACACTATTTACCAAACATTGAGAACTTACCAAAGGAGGGAGTTGCAATTTACATTAAAGATGGAATAACCTGTCATGAAGTGTACACTGATTTACAAATCCTGATAATATTGAATGTGTGGGTTAAACTAACCTTTGAACAGAAAGCTATAATTTTAGGACTCTGTTATCGCCCTCCCTCCTTAGATAAGGAAAGTAATAGTTCCTTTTGGGATTATTTACTTAAATTAAACCATTTAGACAATGACATATTTATGGGCGATTTTAATTACCCAGGCATTAATCGGGGTACACTATCAGGCTCTTGTTATCAGGAAACTAAATTTGTGGAAACAGTTATATCCATGGGTCTTGATCAATTAGTATATAAACCCACTAGGAAGGAGAATATATTGGATTTAATATTCACTAACATCTATGACCAAGTAGATTTACCCACAATATTGCCACCTTTAGCTGATAGTGACCACTATATCGTATTGTGGACAATTAAAGATTATAAGGTAGCCAACAAAGGTATTACTAAAATGCACAACTACTCTAAAGCAAATTATAAGGAAATAAAAGCCTACTTAGAAAAAATGGAACTGGAGTTATGAACTTAGTGAATTGCCAGCAGAACAAATATGGTATAAAATTCAGGAAAAACTGAGGTTTTGTGAAGAGAAATGGGTACCAGTTCGTAACAAATACCATAATTGTAAAATACTACCACCATGGTTTTCATTCCAGATCAAAAGACTAGTAAGAACTAAAAAAGAGCATTCAATAAATATAAACAGCAGAAAACAGAAATCAACTGGACCCGATTTAAACAAAAAGCAAATAAAACTAAATTAGCAATAAAAAGGGCTAAAAAAGAATTAGAGCTTAGACTGGCAACAACTAAAGACAACAAAAAAACAGTTCTTTAACTATATTGGCTCTATGAGAAATAATTCTTCTAAAGTTGGCCCACTATTGATAGATAACAACTTGATTTCTGATGAACAGAGAATGGCAATTGAGTTTAACAAATATTTCAGTAGTCGTTTTAAAACTAAGGAAACTCTTAATGATTCTGATCATAATTATAACCAATGCTTTGTAGAAATAACAATTCCTGAAATTTACTGCACCATAAATTCATTTACATCATCCTTTTCAGCTAGAACAAATGGATTTCCTTTTGTTTTCCTAAATGAAATTTCATATGAAGTGGCAGGCGCCCTATCAATACTGTTCAATAGATCATTAAAATATGGTGAAGTCCTAGATGTCTGGAAAGAAGCCTTGGTAATACCAATTCATAAGGGAGGGACTAAGCAAAAAGTGGAGCAATACCGACCCATTAGTTTAACATCATGTATAGGAAAAGTCATGGAGAAACTTATAATGAATAGAATAAGCACACATATTAATATTAATGGAATAGTGGATGTAACACAGTACGGCTTTACCTTGGGCAGATCATGTCAGAACAATCTGATTAACTTTTTTGAACCCGCTAGTGCTGCCTTGGATGCAGAACTCCCAGTGGATGTGGTTTTTCTGGACTTCGAAAAGGTATTTGATTCTGTCTCACATAAAATTTTGATAGAATGCCTATACAACATTGGCTTGCACAAAAACATAGTTGTCTGGATTTCAGCTTGGTTGTCAAACAGAAGGCAACAAGTAAGCATTAGAGGTTATACCTCAACCTGGTTTCAGGTGACCAGTGGAGTACCCCAAGGGTCGGTGTTGGGCCCAGTTTTGTTCAACATTCTTATCTCTAGCATGAAAACCAAAAATGGAGTCTGGGTAAATAAATACGCAGACGATGATAAATTAGGGTGTATTGTCAATGATTATATTTCTGCCTCTATGTTACAGGATAATCTAAATGAACTATCCAAATGGACTAGAGAACATAAATTAATATTTAATACTACAAAATGCAAAGTAATGCATTTTGGTAAAAATAATAGACTAGTCTCTTACTTTTTGGATAATATTTTATTGGACAAAGTAACTTCTGAAAAGGATTTAGGTGTTCTAATTAACAACAATTTAAAATTCTCTGAACATATGAACAAAACTACTCAAAAATGTCAGCGACTTATTACCTGTATGTTGAAGAACATTAAATCTAGAGAACCCGAAGTATTAGTCCCAATATACTGTAGTGTTATCAGGTCAAATATTGATTATTGCTCTTCATGTAGTGCTCCAACCCTAATTAAGGATAAAATACTGGCTGAAAAGGTGCAGCGACGATTTACTAGACAGGTCCTTGATTATAAAAAATGTTCATATAGTACAAGGCTGAAGAAACTGAATCTTTATTCCTTGGAATATCGATCCCTTAAAGGCGATCTATGTCTAATATATAAAGCCACGAGGGATCAAACATTATCTGAAACTATGTGTCTAGAATGGCAGACAAACACAAATTTTACTAGGTCACATAAACTCAAATTAAAATTATCTATTAATAAAACTACAAGTAGGAATCTTTTTTTCACTCAGAGAGTGGTACCTACCTGGAATGCATTGCCTGTAGAAGTGGTAAATAGTAGTACTCTACAAATATTCAAAATAAAACTAGATCTCTTTATGGGCAACAGCAAATATGATTTCCATCCAGGATAGGATGGCGAGTTCATTATGGGCTTGTCCCTCGAGCTCGTGTACACCTATGAACCTATGCCCCTTTGTTTAATGCCAAGCCTGGACTAACCCCCTTAGCGATGCATGATGAATACATGGGGACACAAGTGCCAATATGGTGGACAGCATATCGGGTATCTGAGGTCATCCTAAAGGACATTAGGAGGGAGGTGGAAGAAATGCTGGATTTAGGGGTAATCCAGAATTCCCACAGCCCATGGGCCTCACCTGTATTCCTTGTTCCCAAGCCAGATGGCTCTATCCACTTTTTTGTGGACTATCATGGACCCAACACAGTCACAAAGTCTGATGCCCACTCAATGCCACAGACAGACGAACTACTGGACAAGTTGGAAGGGGTGACATACCTTACCACTATTGACCCGACGAAAGGATATTGACAGGTAGAGTTAACTGCCAGAGCTAGGAAAAGGTCAGCCTTCGTCACTCCGATAGGGTTATTTGATTTCAAGGTAATACCTTTTGGAATGAAGAACTCCCCTGCCACCTTCCAAAGGTTGGTGAACCAGGTGTTACATGGCACTGAAGAGTACACTGTGGCGTACCTGGATGATATTGCCATCTTCAGTGCCAGCTGGAAGGAACACCTGTCCCACCTTAAGGAAGTGTTGAGCAGGATACAGAGGGCTGGGCTCACTGTCAAAGCTGGAAAGTGCCAAGTGGCCATGGCAAAGATGGCATACCTAGGGCATGTAGTAGGATGGGGACAAGTCTGTCCTAATCAAGCAAAAATTGAGGCAATAGAGGAGTGGCCCAGACCTGAAACACAAAAGCAGGTCTGGAGTTTTGTATGGACCTCAGGGTACTATTGAAAGTTTGTCCCAAACTACAGAGCCCGCAGCTCCCCTATTTGGCCTGCTAAAGAAAAGAATGTCTAAAAAGGTAAAATGGGAGCCAGCCTGTGAATGAGCCTTTACAAGGCTAAAGGAGGCACTGTGTGGTGCTCCTGTGTTAGCCAGTCCAGACTATAGTAAACCATTGGTACTTAGTCAGACTTCTAACCATGGGAAAGATCACCCAATAGTGTACCTCAGTAAGAAATTACTTCCCAGGGAACAGGCTTATTCTACAGTGGAGAAGATATGCCTTGCACTGGTGTGGGGCACAGAAGAAATTGGAGCCATAGCTGTATGGGAGGCACTTTGAGGTAAAAAGGATCATAACCCCATGGTTTGGCTGTCACAAACAGGTAAAATGAACAATAGGCTTCTAAGATGGAGCCTTGCCTTACAGGGTTACGACATGAATGTCACTCACAGGTCAGGGGCAACAAATGCCAATGCAGATGGGCTGTCCCGACAGTTTTGGCCACAAACCAAATTTGTGAAACTCATCCCATGCCTAGGAATGCATTCCCACATACATTCAGTCTAGGGGGAGGGGTGTAATGGGAATAGCTGTCTGCCAGTTATGTGTATATAAATTTTGCTATAAATTTATGTTTTGTATGGCAAGTCTGCTTAGAAAACAGGCCAAGTAGCAGAGCATCATGGGGCGTTGAATTTTAAAAGAGAAGAAAAAAATGGTCTGCCCTCTTGCTGACCTAGAGGATAAGCTAGCTAAAGCAGCCTTCCCTGTTTTAACACCTATCTGCCAAAATCTGTGTAGCTGTTATACAACCATGTTATTTAAAAAAAACTGCTTTGAACTTAGGAAGATTGCCGTAAAAGGTTACATTTTGTAGGATAACAGGAGGAAAACTTTTTGGGAACTCATATGGGAATTAACCTTACAGGTTATTTCTGCAACATCAAAGGATGTCATAAACCATACTCTGAGGAAGACAGACCGATTTGTTGTTATTAACAATATTGCTGTATTTGCAGATTCCAATCGAGTAGTAATCTGACCTGTTTGCCTGTGTAGCTGTATGTCACAAATTAAGCATGCAGGAGTGAGTGTGACCTCACACTAACAGCTCAAAGCTGTCCCATCACAAGGAGGGAGGGACATTCTGGCCTCCCTGATATTGGTGAAGCTTGGCTGAAGGGACTGACACTCTTTTCTGGACTTCTAAAAGTCATCTTTTTTTCTGGACTTCTAAGTACACTTCTGCCAATATAGGTAACAGCCTAAATCATTTGCCAACTGAAAACCTGAAGTAGAATTAGCTAAACCAGTTACAAGGCACTTTGTTTTGTAATTGTTCATTTCTTTTCTGACTGTAACCTTAATGTATATATGTTCTGTATTTATTTACTATTTTTAATTTTTAGTAAACCTTGTTTTTCCTTATACCTGCCTGGGAACTTGCTCATTTTGAGTGTGGATAGAGGGACAGTATTGATAATTGTGACATAGCTGTTAAATTGCTTAGAGTGTCACCATATGCAGCCATGCTAACAAGGATCAATGTAAAGATCCAGCAAGGTAAGAAAATACCAGCGTCTCAACTGAGTCGGCAGGGGGTTGTGAACCAGGATGGTTGTATGCCCACTGGTAAAGTATTGCACTGCTTTTCCAGAAGCGAGTTTGATATCTGGACCTGTTATCTGGGTGTGCTGGCTAAAAAGGATTCATAATTGACCCAAGGACTCCAAACTGGTAGTTTGCTCGGACCCAAAACAAATAGGAGGGTGTCCCTGTTTGTCCCCTGTTCACGAATCGCACTTCAAGGTTGGGCATTGTGGGAGCAAAGGGCCTGACCCACGGAGTGGATTTGTGACACACTGCAGCAGCAAGAGCCCCATACAGTGTGCAGGCCATACCTCTGTCTTCCCCCACCAAGTGTAGCTTCTTTCATTTGGCTACATTGATTCTATGATTCCAGGATTCTGACCACTCACCCAGCTTGTTCAGGTCCTCCTGAAGTATGTCCCCATCATAAAGAATACCCAGAACCCTGGCCAGCTTAATGCCATCAGCAAATTTAAGCTGCCTTGAGATTTCAGTTTCCAGACCATTGATGAAAATGTTGAATAGCAGTGGCCCCAGCACAGTTAAACATTATGGGGCTGCAAGAAGAATGCCCGGGGGGGTGGGGAGTTGATGGAGGAAGGATGCCTGGAGGGAGTTGATAGCGGGTAATGATGCAGGTATCAAAGACCAAAATAGGCAGATTTTTCTTTGTTTAGGCACACAGTCATCAGGCTGACATCCCTGTCTAATCCAGAACAATTTCAGCCCTGAGGGTGCAGATTTTCCAAAGAGTATTAACAGATGAAATAACAAAAGAATATGATAATCCCTCTACTTGTAAAAACAATTTGAAAACATTCCTACCCAAGAATGCCAGGCTGTATTACAACATATACAAATGGAAGATGTTGCATTGTCATGGGATAGAAACATAGAAACATAGACTTTGACGGCTTGGCCCACCCAGTCTGTCCTTTCCCCTACCTACTGGATTAGCTGCAGATCCTACTTTTACCAACAGCCTACTTCCTCCTAAGTCCCACTAGAGTTGCTTTATGTCTGTCCCATGCATTCTTAAATTCCCCCACTGTTTTTGACCCGATGACCTCCTCAGGAAGGCCATTCCATGCATCCACCACCCTCTCCATGAAAAAATATTTCCTCACGTTGCCCCTGAGTGGTCCCCCTCTATCTTCAAATTGTGCCCCTCTTGAATATCTCTTTTCCTGAAAGATGCTACCCTATCGAACTTTGCTGATGCCCTTGAGGTACTTGAAAGTTACTATTATGCCCCCCCCTTTCCTCGAGGGCATACATATTAAGTTCTTTTAGTCTCTCTTCATATGGCTTCTGGTGCAGACTCTGCACCATTTTAGTTGCCCTCCTCTGGACTTCCTACATCCTGTCTATGTCCTTGTGGAGATGGGGTCTCCAGGACTGCACCCAGTACTCCAGATGGGGCCTCACCAACTGTCTGTAGAGAGGGATAACAACTTCCTGTTTTCTACTGATGATGCCTCTCACTGTGCATCCCAGTATCCCCCCAGCCCTCCTTACTGCCTTCTCACATTCCTTGCCTACTTTTAGGTCATCTGATATGACCACCTCCAGGTTCCTTTCCATTTTTGTTGTCATTAATACCCCCCTCCCACACATTGTGTATTCTTCCCTTGGGTGTTTGTTTCCCAAGTGCATTACTTTGCACATCTTTGCATTGAATCTAAGCTGACATAATTCTGATCATTCCTCCAACTTTGCCAAGTCCCTTCTCTCCTTTCCACATCCCCTTGTGTATCATTCCTGTTGCAGATCTTTGTGTCATCTACAAAGAGGCATACTTTTCCTTACAGGTCCTCTGCAATGTCACCAATAAAGACATTAAAGAGGACCGGTCCCAGTACTGAACCCTGCAGTACCCTGCTAATAACTCCCCTTTCTTTGGAGTGGACTCTGTTTACTATTACCCTCTGTGTCCTGTTGTCCAGCCAGTTTTTTTACCCAGGTTTCCACCCTGGACCCACTCCCAAGTAGTGGTGGGCGAAGTGGGCTCAATCCTCTCCACGAAGTGATTCGCAGAGCAAAGACAGATTCATGGAGTGCTCTGCAACGTGAAGTGGAGTACTTCGCATTATAATGAGTAACGCAAAGTCCATTGAAAACAATGACTTTGCGTTACTCCGCCATCCCAGACCACTACTCCACCAAATATTAAGGTGAAGTACATTGAGAACAATGCACTTCGCCTCACTTCTCCTTGTTTTTGAGCTCCGAAGGCGAATTTTGCAGTGATTCATGGATTTCAGGTCACATGGGCTCTATATTGATCTGCACAGCCTCAGTTTGGGGTAGTATGTGGGAAGGAGTAGGTGACAGTGTGCTCTGAGAGCTGTCTGTGATTAAAACCTTCTAAAAGCTGTTAAAAAGCATTGTTGCATTTTTTTGGGGGCTCAAACTTTAGTTCATCAATTGTAGGAAACCCTCCTGTGCTCATATCATCGAGCATTTTTGTTTTTGTGTGGATTTTGAATGTTAATGTACAACATTGAGTGTGTGTAGTGAAAGACAGTGAAAGTGTGCTTTGGGGGAGGTGCGTATCTGTGGTGTAGGTAGATTTAAGTTGGAGAAATAGCGATTTCTTTGTTTTTTGGTTATATTTTTGTTATATAACTGACTTTGTTAATGTACACACAGTAATATTGTCAGTAATTGTTGACATTTTCTTGCTGATTGTGTGTTGTGAGGATCTGGTGCAGCAGTTCATAATTTCAGGTTGTTTACATTACAATATGTGGCATATTACTGAACTTTTCAATTTGCTACGCATTACTCATTCAGCATTATAGACACACTGTTCTGTGAGTGAGTGTGTGTGCGGTGTTGCGTGACATCAAATAATACACCTTTTATTGTGCCACAGACTAGTGTAATTGCAGGTGCAGCAGTGTGAACCTGCTATCCACTGCAACTGCCTGATTTTGTACTGCGATCGTGGTATCTGTTCTTTGTTTTGCTGCTTGTACTGCCGTAAAAATCTGCAGTCAGTGCTCCCCCATCCCCACCGGCAAAAGGAATTTTTTACCAGATTGGATTGTTTTTGTGACCTCATCAGCACCACTGGTTACTGAAGTTGTTTTCAATGTGTGACAGACTAGTCTCTTATCTTTTGCTGAAGCTACAGTTGTTGTTTTAGCTTCACATCCAGTGTCCCCCCAATCAGAGAGTGAACATATCAAAATCTAAATTTGTTTATAATATTGTGGTTGATCCCCCAAAATGCCCGCAAAGAGATGTGCAAGCAAAGCTGTTTCTCGCCATGGCAATGCTGGCAGTAAGATAGTCTGTGGGCATGGTAGTACACAGATGCAGAAGTACAGTGCTGATGTGAGGAAAGGTATTTCTCCTGCAATGTTTTTTACAGCCCAATCAGTAGCTTCACTCATAGTTGGAGGAGATGATGTTTTCCCAGCCGGTGGTGTTAGTGTTACTGGTATTAGTGGTGGTGGTAGTATTAGTATTGGTGAGTCAAGTTCGAATTCCGACCAGTGTACCATATCCAAAAATATTGAGTGTGAAGCAGTGCAAGTGAGTGGCAGCCTTGATGATGTCATACTTCCCAGTAACATCCCAGTAACTGAACCTGAGGATTCTGATAACCATGTCAATGATAGCATACAATGTGATATTCCATCCACCGTGGCAGTTAATGTCACGCATTCTCCATGCAGTGATACACAGTGTGGTGAAAAAATATCAGGTGATGGTGGTGTAGATGCTAATGATGAATGTGATGATGACGATGATGTTGCTGTTGTTGCAACATGCAGTCCACATGCTAGCATCCAAGCAGAAGATGTGGATGTGTGTGACATTGATGAATATGATGATGATGATGTAATTGACCCCAGTTGGGAACCAGAGAAAAATAAATTCAAAGTGGCTGTGTCTGAGTCTGTTTGCAGGAATCCCCCCCCCCATAAAAGTTGTGATTTGCCGGTTTTAATTAATGATGAAGACCCAGTAATAAATATGATAGGTAGTCGTGGTGGTCAGTTGCAGTCCAGGTGTGCAGTGCCCGAACATCATGTGCCCCTCCACTTCAGTGCTTAAAATAATGGACTTAAATAAGCCACATCATGGACATGTTAAAAGCAGAGCATCACAATCCCTTGTTTGGGATTTCTTTGTTCAAAATGCAAATGATGAATCAGTTGCAATCTGCCAGGTTTGCCATGTGCATGTGAGTCGAGGTAAAAAGGGGAGCCATCTGGGTACAGGAGGACAGCATATGCATCTTAAGAATAGGCACTTGGCACTGTGGACCCAGCACAAGCTGGCAGCTAATACCACAGTGGGGCATTCACCCTCGTCACCGGAAACCATAGCGAGCTTGTTATCTCCTTCCGTGACTGTTAAGTCCAGTAGTAAATTAAATGTGTATAGTACTGAGGTAATAAGAGAAGAGAAATACTACAGGCATGATGAGGTGGAGGACCATAATGACTTTGAAATGTTGTCCAGTGCTGGTGAGAGTAGCAGTTTTTGTGGTGGTGGTGGTGGTGGTGGTGAATGCAGTATGTCTAGTGCAAGTAGTACATCAACCCCGGTTGGCAAATCTGGCAAAATAACTGCATTTCTGGGTTTGTCATCATCACCTGTGCAACCATCTTCATCAAACGTCCACACTCCACCCCCTGCCAATGCCATTCATCACAGAGCACAGCCATTTGTGATCACAATCACAATTGTTTTAACGTTTTAGTCAGCCCATGTTCGAGTGTTTTTGCGCATAAACTGAAGTACCCCCTGAATCATACAGTGTCACATGAACTTAATGCTGCTGTAGCGGAAATGCTGGCAATTGGTCTTTTGCCCTTCTCCTTTGTGGAGAATTCTGGGTTCCGGTGGTTTGCTGCATGTGCCTGTCCAAGATGGAAAGTCCCATCCAAGACATACTTTTCTACCCGTCCTGTCCCCGAGTTGTTCCGCACTGTGTCCGACTCAGTAAGACATGCCCTTCAACATTCCTCCTCTCCATTCATCCATTTAAGTATGGGTATGTGAACATGTGGCAAAACAGCAGGGAGTTCATATTTGTGTATAACTACACACTGGGCGTAGGTGTCGGGGGCTGTTTGTGATGTTGGTAGTGTGAATAATCAGTGCAGTAAGGTGGATTGTCGCTGTAGCAATATTCCAGGAATTCGACAGCATGCAACGATTGCTATGCTCAATGTGACCTGTTCACACACTGGTGAGAACATGTTGGATGTGGTACTGACTGAAACTGACAAATGGCTAAACCCTCTGTCCCTGAGAGCTGGGTTCATAGCAAGTGACAATGGGTCAAATGTGGTGAAATGCATCACGAATGGTGTTTTTTTCATGTTCTATGCATGACCTACTGTTTAAATCTTGTGGTGCAGGAGTTTCTGCAGCACCCTGACATAAAGGAAATGCTGACAGTTGCATGATGTATCTGCTCTCACTTTTCAAGATCAGGAAAGGCCCGTGACCAACTGCAGCAGTGGCAGTTACAAAACAGCCTGCCTCAGCACAGCTTGAAGCTGGAAGTTGTCACCCGATGGAACTCCACTTTATACATGGCAGAGAGGTTGTATGAACAATACAAAGCCATCTCAGAATATCTTGTGATGCACACTAGTGGTGACAGTTCCGGGGCCTTCATGTCTATGACGACTGAACAGCGGTGCCTCATGGACTCTTAAATAACAATTTTGTGGCCTTTTGAACATACCACACAGGCAGTGAGTGGCAAGTCTGCCTCCATTAGCCAATCAATTCCACTGCTGCGGGTGCTGAGGCAGACATTGGTGAATGTACATCATGGCCTTGATGTTGCTGGAGATGCTGGTAGCAGTATGTTGCTGCAACACATGCTGACAGTATTCGACCAGAGTTGTCACCTTGTGAGCATTCAGCTTAGTGACAACTTTGCCATAGCAACAATGTTGGATCCATGATACAAACGTGGAATCGCATAAGTACTGGAGGTAGGACCTGAACAGGTAAAAAATATCAGTGGTCAACTGGTGCACTTAGTTCATGGGGCACAGAAGTCACGTGACAAGGTCAGCAAACCTCAGCAGAATAACCCGGCTGAAGGTGTACCTGTAGGACTATCAAGCATATCCTGCAGGGGGAAGGGGACAGCAGTTCCAGGTGATCAGTTGTCCAAAGTGGCTGGCATCAACCCACTTTGGGGGCTTTATCCCAAGTGGGTATTTGTGAAATAAATGTTTCGGGAGAACAGGATGATGAATCTACAACTTGACTTAGTGAGGCTCAGAGAATGATTGAGTCATATTTGTCTGAAAATAGGCATCTGACAATAACTGAAGATCCTCTTTTGTACTGGAGTGGAAAGGTCAGTGAATGGCCAGAGCTGACTGCAGTGGTACTGAAGTACCTCACATGCCCACCGTCCAGTGTGTGTTGAAAGGGTATTCAGCTCAGCAGGTGCAATAGTCAGGGATCGTCAGACAAACCTGTCTCCTGCAAATGTTAGTTTGCTAACATTCATTAAAATAAATGAGAGGCACATACCAGCACAGACTGCAACCTCGGTATTCATACCCCGGCCTAGTCATGGTGGTTTTGGTGATGTGGAAATGGACCATCCTGGTGGCACTGGCAGTGGCTGCCTGAAACGGCCCACCACTGAAATAGATGACGACACAATGGAGAAAGAATTCCACAGTGGTCAGACTTCAGACATAGATGACTGTGAGGGAAGCTTTCTTTATGAGGATGATGATGTGGTTAATGCTGGCAGGTTTTTAACTGAAGTGGTTAAAAGGCAGTGTGCCACCCTGGACCACCAACACCACCACCAGCACTGATGTCAGCCACTGCCACCACTGAGCATGAGTCTGTCTGACCCCTGGACCACCACCACCGGCACTGATGTTAGCCACTGTCACTACTGAGCATGAGTCTGTCTGCTCCCCAGACCACCACCACCACCGAGACTGATGTTAGCCACTGTCACCATTGAGTATGAGTCTGTCTGACCCCTGGACTACCACCACCAGGACTTATGTTAGCCACCGCCACCATGACTCTGTCTGACTCCTGGACCACCATCACCGGGACTGATGTTAGCCACTGCCACCACTGAGCATGAGTCTGTCTGATCCCCGGACCACCACCACCACCGGGACTGATGTTAGTCACTGCCACCACTGAACATGAGTCTGTCTGACCCCTCTACTACCACCACTGGGACTGATGTTAGCAACTGCCACCACTGAGCATGAGTCTGTATGCCCCCCTGGACCATCTCTACCACCACCAGGGCTGATGTTAGCCATTGCCACCATGAGTCTGTCTGACCCCAGGACTACCACCACCAGGACTGATGTTAGCCACTGCCACCACTGAGCATGAGTCTGTCTGACCCCCGGACCACCACCACCGGGACTGATGTTAGCCACTTCCACCACTGAGCATGAGTCTGTCTTCCCCCCAGACCACCTCCACTACCTCCACTGGGACTGATGTTAGCCACTGCCACCACTGAGCATGAGTCTGTCCGGACCACCACATCCATCAGCCACAGACACAAAGCTTCTTAATATTTAAACCATAAAGTGAGTATGTGTACTCATGTTTGTTATGCTGTTTCACTTCCTTTAGTTGTATGTTTTGTTTTCTGTAGCTTTTCAGAGCCGCAATGTTAAAACACATAAGTACACTTGTTTTTTTTTTGTTTTTTTTTTACAGGTTAACAAAAAAAGTCTCCATCGCTAAAACTCGGTGGGAATGGTACTGCTGTACCGTACAGAGAGGAACCTATGGAATATCCATGTGAAATCCATTCTGGTAGGTATGAAGAATTTATTTCATCCGTTTCATTGTTTTGGAAAGACTGCAGCAACTATTGCACACAGGTTGTGTTAGTTGACAAGATGTGGGTTTGAAATGTAACTTAACTTGAGATTGAGAACCAGGGAGGGACAAATAACAATTAAGTAGTAAGAAGTCATTCATTTCTTTTTTTTAGGAAACTTCCAGATGCTTTGTTATTCTGTCAAAGTGGCCTTATCCCAAAAAGTTTTTCAATATCATCAGACACTCCCCCCCCCGGCTTGGGCACACATGCAACACACAGAAGTCATTTCATTAGATGACCATGACCATCATTAACAACCAGACTCCAGAAGGATGCAGATGAATTCTGTGAATAAGTAACAAAATAAGAAACTATTGCAGACAAACCTGCAAATATGATTCCCCCCCCCAAAAAATACCTTCATGTGCTTGAGAGTTATCCATTTCCAATTTCAACACAAATAATTCTCATTAAGCACTGAAATGTGCACACCAACAGTTTCTATGACCTGTGATACTGAACAATACCATGAGTACATGTCCATGTCAACCCCCCTCCTCACCTACAAAATACAGAAACATATATCTATATCTATATATATATATATATATATATATATATATATATTCTCACCAAGGCTGCTATTAGTGTACAGCCAAAGGGCACCTTTCCATCCACTTGAGAAGATCACATTGTATTTGCTCGAATCGCTTTGCAGAACACATTGGACCAGCAATAGGACGCTCACGGTCATCATTTTATTCTGGGGGACTTTGTATGTACTGAAACACTCCCATTTCACTGTGTTACCACTTGTCAATTTTCTGCACACAAGGAGCATGCATTTTGGGCCTGCAGAAAAAAATCTGGGGACTCTGTGCCACCACTGAGCGCATGACTGAGTGAGCCATTAATTCTGGGGGACTTTGTATGTGCTGGAACAGTCTCATTTCACTGTGTTACCACCTGTCAAATTCTGCACACAAGGAGGATGCATTTTGGACCTGCAGAAAAATCTAGGGACTCTGTGCCTCCACTGCACACATGACTGGGTGAGCCATTAATTCTAGGGATGCGTTTTGTGTGTTGTGTGATTGTTGTGAGCTCATGATATCATACTGACATTATCAATTAAAGCAGCATTGCAAGAATGTCGTGACAATTTTGAACTGTACTTTTTAATGCTACTTTACATTGCCACAGCCACTAGTTACTCTGAGTCGTGACTTGAATGATATGCTTCTTTTCACAATTTCTGTCTGCTTTACTTAGTTGACTACTTTTTTTATGTATGAAAAAAAAAATGAGCATGCCTTTCAATGTTGTTTTGACCAGGTTTGTATTCATTTGCAGCTGCTTTTCAATAAATATTGTTCCGTGGTGTCATAAGACACTACCTGCTGCATAAGTGTTAATTTACAACAGAAGTGACATATAACAACTAACTGATGTGATGGAGAAAAGCAGAGGAAAACAATGACAAAGACCTGGTCAGCACCAATTTAAAAGGAACACTCCTTTTATTATTTCACACATGAAAAAAGGTGGTACAGCAGACTCAGCTACTGGAAATTCTCGTATCATTCCAGTCAGAAAGTAAGTAAAGGAAGTTGTAACATAGCATTAAATAATATAGGTCAGAGTTCTCAACAGATTGTTGCACTGCTGCTTTACAGAGATTCACCATGCTACATAGTTATGGTGATGCACATAACCTAATATGTGGGGGCCTTACTTCCAGTGGAATATTTCTTGCTCCACAGTGTGCAATATATTTCTGAGAAAACCGCCCGCAGTTTCATTACAATGTGTCATGTGATGGAGGAATTCCCGTTCAGAAAAGTCACCCACATTATGCCCCTTTCTCAGCAATGTTAGGACGTGATGCCAGGGGGAGCGCAGGTGCATGCTCCACTATAGTGAATGTCCGGCAGCTATCCCAATGTTTTTTTATGTTATAAAGTTCACTTCGTGGTGAAATGTGGGAACGCTTCCACTAACAAGACTCTTACTGGAAATGTACCCACACGTTTCACCACAAACTGACCATTATAACATAAAGAAACATTCAGAAAGCTGCCAGACAATCGGACATTCACTGTAATGGAGCACGCACCCGCACTCTCCCTTGCATCAGTCCTAACGTTACTGAGAAGGTGGGCAGAATGTGGGTGGCTTTTCAGAATGGGAATTCCTCCATCATGTGACACACTGTAATGAAATTATGGGTGGTTTTCACAGAAATGTATTGCACTATGTGGAGCAAGAAAGATTCCCCTAGAAGGGAAAATGTGTATTATTAAACAACAACAAAGAAAAAACACACAAAAACAGTACAACACAGTAGTGGGGTGGGGGGGCAGAAAACAATCCCTTAATGTGGCTGTGGCATGCCATGGTGGGCCAGCAGCAGGTGTAGCATTGTCAGTATTTGCTGCTGCTGTTCTTGTATTGTGCAGACCTGCTGCTGCAAAGCACAGACCCTTTGATTATTCTCCTCCAGGGCCACCCACACCAGGGCGATGTCAGCCTCTGTTGCAGGGACTGTGGCAGAGTCCACTGCAGGTGGAAATCCAGGTAGTTGTGGTGGTGGAGAGGGTGGTGCTTGTGGCTGTAGTGTCAGTGGTGGTGGTGGTGCAGCTGCTGTACTGGACCTCCTCCTCCTCCTGCTGCAGCAAGGCACAACTTTTGACCACAGCAGCACCCTCGGCCACTGCCACAGAAGGGCCAGCAGGTGGATGCCTGGCCCCTTCCATGGCAGCCTGCCACTCCGCCTTGTGGTGGTTGAACATGTGGGTGTGCTGGCCACTGGTCCACAAATGTGTCCCCCGGGGGCCACGGCACACCAGCACACCACACAAATGACACACCATGACTGTGCTGTCTCCCCCCACAGAGTTAAAAAACTCCCACACTGGGGAGCTGCGAGAGGGGCAGACACAGTCCTCGCACCACCTATGGTTTCCAGGGGCTCTTCCTGTGGCTGTGGAGGTGGTGGAGGGGGTGCTGCTGGAGCCCCTTACAGCTGCTACCGGTGGTTGTGGTAGTGGCGGAGAAGGTGGATGCACAGCAGTCACCTGTGGCACTGGTGCTGCTGCTGCTGCTGCTGCTGTTGCTTCCACTGGAGGGGAAGCAACACCCAGGAGTTAGGAGCGGTCCAGCATCACACGACCGCCTCCATGTGTCCACACTCCCCTCCTCTGACCGCACCCACGGGCCAGCGACTCATCTTCTTTAGGGCCCATCCCTCCCACACAAGTTCCTGGCGCGCACACACACACACACACACACACACACACACACACACTCACACACAGTCACACACACACAAAACAAAACTTATAAAAAAAAAAATTCACTACCAAAAAAACAATCACAAACACAATACAAAAACTAAATAAATATATAGCTTTTAAAAAAGCAGTTGTTTTCTTCACAGAAAGGCAATAAAGCACTTTCAGTCACTGACTCTACACTGCTCTCTCACAAAGACTTCTTCCTCTACGAATGCAAAGGAGAAAGTGAAACCACTTCTCTGACTCACTTCCTTCCTGCCTGGCTAAAGCATGTGACTTACAGTACTGTAAGCCATGTGATGTGTGGGGGGCTGCCTATATACTTGTCACTTTGCCTTACTTCGCGTTAAGGCATAATGGCAATGTGAAGTAATAATGATAAAGCGAAGTGAGCACTTTGCAGTGCCCACTTCGTGTTGTGCTACACCAAGGCGAAGTACCCACTTCGTGTTCACTTCGCCAGCGGAATAAAAGTTTGCTGCATATCTATTCCCAGGCTGGCTAAGTTGTTTATTAATCTTTTTGTGTAAGACTGTGTCAAATGCTTTGCTAAAGTCTAGTTAGACCATGGCCACAGTCCCTCCCTGGTCTACTACTTTGGTCACCCAGTCAAAGAAATCTATTAGATTCATCTGACATTACCTTCCTGCTGTGAATCCATGCTGCCTTAGGTCCTGTGCCCCACTGGCCTCAAGGTACTCAACAATTCTTTCTTTCAGAAGTGATTCCATCATTTTTCCTACCACTGAGGTCAAACTAATATGTCTGTAGTTTCCTGCCTCTGTCTTTCCTCCACTTTTGTGAAGGGGAATTACATTCGTCCTGATCCAGTCCTCAGGTATCACACCCTCCAACCATGATGAAGGGTAGTCAGTGATGCCACTAGTTCTCCACTTAGTTCTTTTAGAAGTCTGGAGTGAATCCCATCAGGCCCCATTGCTTTGTCCACCTTCAGTTTTAAGAGTTCTTTCAGAACCCTTTCTTCTGTGAATGGATTGGTATCGACACCCCTATCCAATGTGCTTCTATTATTTGGTTTGGGTACCCCCCTCCTCTTCTTTTGTAAATACTGAGCAGAAGTATTCAGTATCTCTGCTTTGTTATTGTCACCCTCTGCCCACCCCCTTCCCTTTATTATGCCTTACTATCCCTTCCCTGGTCTTTCTTCGCTCCCTAATGTACCCATAAAAGGTTTTATCCCCTTCTTAAGTGAGCTGGCTATCTTTTCCTCAGTTTGGGCCTTTGCTATTCTGACTGCAAATAGGCATACCTTCCCTTCCAGCCCCTCTGCAATGTCACTGGGATTGTCAGGGTACAAACAGAGGGAGGAGGATGTGCTGAAGAGAAGATAGAAAAGGCAGCAATACTGAACAAATACTTTTGCTCAGTGTTCACCAAAGAAGGGGAAGGTGACCTACCACAACACAAGTCAGGAATAAAAAAGACAATCCAGGGGAGGTGGATACCTGTCTGTTCACAGTGGAGAGAGTGCTAGAGGAACTTGGAAAACTAAAAACAGACAAAGGAATGGGGCCAGATGGGATTCACCTCAGAATATTAAGAGCTCAGCAGTTAGATCTAATAGTTGAGTCTCTTATTATTGTTTTCTTGTATTATCTTATGCTTAACCTATTTATATTTGCTACTTGTTTGCCTTCTTGCTATTGTTTTGCGTATGTTATGTTCCAGTTTCCTTATATTGTACCATTTGTTAACTGCTATGCTCCTAGGAAAGTGTTAAGCTGCCCTGTACCTTTTGATATGTTATGTTTCTTCATTACTGCTTCTGTATCACTGCCCAATGCTCTCTTTTATGTAAAGTGCATGGTTTGCTCTGTACCTGCTCAAAATGTTCCTCTATTTTGTTTCACTATGTCCTGTACTTTCCTGGGTCATGCCTGAAAATAGTCATGCTGTTGGCTAGTGCAACTACCCAGTTAACAAAAACTAAATAAATAAACTACTCACCCCACTTACCACCCTTTTCAACAGCTCATTGGAGACAGGAGAGATCCCAAAAGACTGGAGAAGGGCATATGTGGTCCTTCTCCACAAGAGTGTTAGCAAAGAAGAGGCAGGTAACTACAGACCAGCCACCTGACCTCAGTGGTGGGCAAACTAATAGAGTCACTCCTTAAAGAGAGGATTATGCTATTCCTGGAAGCCAGTGGGGCACAGGATCCAAGTCAGCATGGATTCACAACAGGAAGGTCTTGTCAAATGAATGTAACAGATTTCTTTGACTGGGTCACCAGGGAGGTAGACCAAGGAGGGGTGGTGGATGTGTCCTACCTTGACTTAAGCAAGGCCTTCAACACCGTTCCACATAGAAGGTTGGTACATAAGCTAGTCAGCCTGGGGGTGGGCCCCAAGGTGGTAAACTGAGTCACTAATTGGTTGTGTGGCAGAGCAAAAAGAGTGGCAGTAAGTGGTGTTCAATCTGGAGAGAGGGAGGTGACCAGCGGTGTATCACAGGGGTCAGTGCTGGGTCCGCTTCTCTTCAATGTCTTGATAAGTAACATTGCAGAGGGGCTGGATGGGAAGGTATGCCTATTTGCAGATGACGCTAAGATCTGAAACAGGGTAGACACTACAGAGGGGGTGGATAAAATGAGAAAGGACCTAAACACATTGGAGGAGTGGTGAAGTGTGTGGCAGCTCAGATTCAATGCAAAAAAGTGCAAAATCATGAACTTGGGACACAGAAATCCAGAGGTGGAGTACAGAATGGGGGGAGAAGTATTAGCAGTCACCAAGCAGGAATGGGACCTGGGGTTTACATATCTGACAACCTTAAGATGACCAAGCAATGTGAAAAAGCTGTGGGGAGAGGAAGCAGGATGCTAGGGTACATAGTGAGAAGTATCACCAGTAGAAAAAAGGAGGTGGTTATGCTGCTATACAGATCACTGGTGAGACCTCAGTTAGAGTATTGTGTCCAGTTCTGGAGACCACATCTCCAGAAAGACATAGACAAACTAGAGGGTGTCCAGAGGAGGGCTACCAAGGTGGTCCAAGGACTGCATGGAAAACCCCATGAGGAGAGGTTAAAGGAGCACAATATGTACTCCCTGGAGGAGAGGAGGGAGAGGGGAGATACGATTGAAACTTTTAAGTACCTGAGGTGTATAAACAAGGTAAGAGAGGGTAGCATCTTTCATGAGAGAAGATCTACGAGAACTAGGGGGCATGAAATGAAGCTGGGAGGAGGTTGGCTCATGGGAAATGTGAGAAATTACTTTTTAAAAAGAGGGTGTTGGATGAGTTGAACAGCTTCCCAGTGGAGGTGATGGGGGCAAAAATGGTTAGAGAATTCAAGAACGTATGGGATAAACATAAAAGTGCCGTGGTGTTAGGGAAAGAGAAATAACCCACAGATAAACTTTTTTGTAATTTTGGGCAGACTAAATGGATCACACAGTGCCATCACATTCAATGTTTCTATGTTTCAATAAAGCAAGCCGATAAGAAACATTGTAGTAATAAGAAAAGAAAAATGCTGTGCTGAAATTTTGAATAAATTGAAAAAAGAAACCTGTTAGGAAACATTTATGAAGATCCCAAATTCTGTGTTTAGAGCAAAGCCAGATACAAATTGACTAGACTCTGTGGCTGGATCAACTCTCATATAGTAAGGCTAATTTTTTGAGAAGCTTTAGTTCCACCATGATCCTGGGGTCCATATTCCAATTTGGGATTTACCTGGTTTGATCTTTGCTGGGTTTAGTCAGCTAACAGGACATGAGTGATTTCAGCAGCTTGCATCATAGAAACATAGAATTTGTTGGCAGAAAAGGACTGCTTGGTCCATCCAGTCTGTCCAGATGGTCCCCGACTTGTCTGTCTCCACAGATCTTAACTAGTCACTAGCAACTCTCCCTCCTCCTTGCCTATTTACTAACATTCCCCTATGTCTATTTCATGCATGTTTGAAGGCCCCTACTGTCTTCAACTCAACAACTTTTGATACTAGTCTGTTCCAGACATCCACCACCCTTTCAGTGAAGTAGTACTTCCTCACTCCGTCATAAACTGTCCCCCTTCCAGCTTCATTGTATGCCTTCTGGCCTTGGTGCTCTTCCTCATTTAAAAGAGACTCCCATCCTGTACCATGTTCATCCCTGTGAGGTACTTGTACATCTCGGTCATGTCCCCTCTCATTCTCCTCTCTTTTAGAGTATACATATTGAAAGCCCTCAGTGTCTCCTCTTAGGGCTTTTGATGCAACCCCTGCCCTATTTTAATTGTCCTCCTTGGACTTCCTCTGCCCTGTCCATGTCCTTTCTGAAGTGCAGCCTCCAGAACTGGACACAATACTCCAGGTGGAGTCTCACCAGTGATCAATACAATGGTAACACCACATACCTCTCCTTGTGCACCCAGCATCCCACTGGCCCTACCCACTGGCTTGTCACACTGCCCTGCCACTTTGAGGTCTTTAGATATGATAACCTCAAGGTCCCTTTACTGCTCACTGACTGTCAGTACCTCACCCTGATCCTATACTCACCTCCCGAGTTTCTATGTCCTAGGTGTATGATTTTTCACAATTTGGCATTGAACACTATCTGCCAAGCCCTTGACCACTCCTCGAGTTTACCAGGGTCCCTACACATTCTCTCAACCCCCTCCTGAGTAAGAAGGAGGTTCACCCATTTTACAGCTAAAACAAAGAATGCTCAGTAAAAAGAGTGCAAGCAACACAGCAAAGCAAGATGTCGACATGCAATCATGTCACCCCACAGCTACATCGCACACTGCATGTTGTCATCAAACCTATAGTTCACCATGATTTTTGAAGGGGATCCACCCCTCACAACCCTGATGCAGGGTTATCGCTTCTCACACCTTACCCTAAAACTAAAATATAATCACTTCCATGATGACATACCTTTGAGAAATGACAAAAAGTAGTAGTGGACAAAGAATCGCACTCAAAGGAAAGGAAGAGAAAGAGCAAGTAAGTCAGGCAATTACCCCATTTATTATCATAATAACAAATCACTCTCCACACAGCAAAAGTTAATATGTGCACAACCTGGTACAGCAGCCATACATCTCAACATTAAAATGCTCTAATTATCACACACTACAAATTCTCAAATGTGGTAAGTAACAACACCCTACTGAAGTCACCCACATCATGAAAGGAATAAATAAGACAGGGGTGGGAATCCTCTTCAAGAGAAAATGCACAGATGGAACTAGGGGCCACAGTCTGAGGTTGGAGGGGGGAAGAGTCAGGGGGAGTTCAAGCACATTACTTCACCAAAAGGGCGGTGGACACCTAGAAAAGGTTACCAGAGGAGGTAGTGGGAGCTGAAGCAGTAGGAGGATTCAAGAGGGCATGGGACAGATTTAAGGGATTAGTCAGGCAAAAGAGAGTAGTAGGGCAGGGAGGGATGGGGATGTAATTATGGAGGGGAGAGGGCAGACTCAATGGACCACTGATGTCCTTTTCTGCTGACAACATTCTATGATTCTTTGATTCTATGGAGCCCTACTTTCACCATCCTATTAATGGTATACTGTAAGAAGACATATTAAGAAGAAAAGGGTATTCAAGCAGTTGATGACAGTAAAATAATTAATTATTGGTTAAGAATAAGTAGGCTTTCAGAGGACAGATTTGTCAAAAAATGTTTCCATGAAAGGGTTCAGTGGAAATATGTGTTGCTTTATGTCTTCTTACTGGCTAGGCATGTCTACAAACTTTTACAGTTTTAAAGGACTGACTTCGTACAAGATATGTCAATAAAAACTGTATTCTAAGTCATAAATATGAATCTTACATTTTTAAGAAAATTATGGATGGCCATAGGATTAGTGACATGAATGCCATCAAGCAGTCTAAATTTTCTAGATGGTACAGTGAAAATGACTGCAGACATAGATTTAGGTATTACTTGGAATTCCTGGAGGATTCTGTTCAAATGAGAATTTTTGTAAAGTATAGAACTGGTATGTTTGATTCAAATGTTCTTTGCCAGATTTAATAAATCTTCCAGTCCTGATGATGAGTTTTGTAAATGCAGTAACAAATCCAGGGAAGATTTGCTTCATGTAATGTTGCAATGTCATTGGTATAATAAAGCCAGGAAATATTGGTTAGCTTCAGTACTTGACTCTTTGAACTTCTCAAAGGAGAATGATATTTTAAAAATCGTTCTGGCTGTGGAGGATGAATATCAATAGTGTTGAACATTACTTAGTAACAATTTAAAAAGTTAGAAAGAGAATGGTAAAAATATTTGGACACACAACCCAGAGCTAAGTCTAACTGTAATGAGTTGTGATGTTTTATCATGTATATTTTGGTATATTTTAGTACTTACTTGTTGGATTTTTAACTCCTATTGTATTTTAATGTAATTCAGTTGTATATTTTGTATGATCTGCTATTGCTTGTAATGATCTTTATTTATGATTAAACAATAAAGCTGTACCATACCATACCACAGCATACCATACCATACCATACCACTCCCTCCTGAATATTCACGTTATTACAGATTTTGGTGTTATCTGAAAATAAGGCATACCTTCCCTTCCAGTTCTTCTGCAATGTCATTTATGAAGTCATTGAAAAGGACCCAACCCATCACTGAGCCTAGCAGCACCCCACTGGTCACTCTCCCTCAATGTGAGTGTCGGTAATTACCACCATCTGTTGCCAATCCATTAACCAGTTTCTTATCCAATTTAGCACTTTAGAGCCAATCCTAAGGCTGCTCAATTTCTTAATCAGTATCCTCTTTATTATACAGCTCTGAAGGCCTTTGATCATATGTGTTTCATCATCATGTTTCTGATGATAAGTGATGCCAGGGGCCCATCCAATGACCCCCTCCCATATCTCTCAACTGTCACACATTATGAGGTAAGTCACTCATTTTATCCCTCAGAAACCCTGTGTCCCACATTAAGAAGGTGATATTCCACACTGACCACTGAGACTTTTAAGTAGAAATGTATGATAATATAAGGTGCTAGGTTATCAGCAAACATTATATTAGTGCAATTATTTCCACAGTATTCTGAGCTTGCAATGTCATGTTTGATGATGTGTCACACATTTTGTCCAGTTGTCACACATCGTGTCGCACGTTTGGGTGATAAAAGGTTGAGAGGTATGCCCCCTCCTTCCCCCAGGCACTTTGAAGAACACTGATATAAAGAATGCATTCAGCTTAACGGGTACCTAAACAGGCAGTTTTTTAAAACTGCAAACTCCAAAATATGGCTTCATAACAAGGTTAAGTAGAGGCTGATGTTTACATTTATGCTAAAACTGCATTTAGGTAAATAATATAGATGCAGTTTCATAGCTTTTGAAAAATGTAAACATCAGCCTTTCACTTTGAAAAAACAGCCTTGGTTTCTCCCTAAGATGGCTGCCAAGTCTGTTAAGTGATGAGTCATGATGACACCATCTGAGCCAAAGACAGAGACCCACATATGTTATTTATTTATTTATTTATTGTAATATTCAGAAAGACCTTTGAGTCAGGGACTCATTTACAAAGGTTCCACGTCATACATAAAATGGTACAGATATTTCTATAGTGCTTACTACTTCTTCCTCCCCTCTTTGTTATGAATTGTTGTACCATAATGATCAATACCTTGTATTAACTTGTTGATTATTTTGATCAGTACACATGTTAGGCTATGATTTTGTTCATTTAGTTTACTTTAACTTGTGGAAAATGTTTTGCAAGCCAGCTAACTTTTTCCTTGGCAAACTGCATTACAGTACAACACTTCAATTACCTGATGGTCTAGTGGTTATGTGAGGCACTGAATTTTTTTTTTTGTTAGCCAGGAGAGACACACTAAGCTGAAAGCTTGTTTACAGGTGTGGCCTGGGAGCACAAGGAAGTGTAATGACTTACTCAGGGTCACAGAGCAAAGTACTGGTTTGGCTCAGTTCCAAAGCCCATGCTCTCTTGTTAATCCACAAATAAAGCTTTCTTTTTCCATGTGAACCTCCTGCATCTAGCCTACCTTCTGTTGAACACCCCACCATCCATACCCTGTCCTTAGTACTGCCTGGTGCCGCATATGCGCTTATGGTCTCATGAAGTGAATTATCATACCTCAGATTGTAATCTTGTACCTCAGAGAGTTGTGCACACCTATACCAATATGCATCATCAGCTGGCAGTATTAAAAAATGCCTCCCAAATCACTCTCCAGTCCACATTATCAGTGTTTGACTTCTGCTCCCACAGTAAACTTTGAGTGGATCACCACCCTTCTGCACAGTGATGGTAGTATGTACAGTTCCCCTGTTGTGTTTTTTTCCCACCTCATTAACCAACAACTAGGTCTTGCTGGAGGGCCAAGCAATAAGCATCATGACCCATCAGAAAAACTGCTGTTCATGCCCTCATAAGAGCTGCACTTACAATGGGTAACAATATTATTAGCAGGAGAGGCATACTAATACCTTGAGCAAATCCACCAGACTTCCATTGTCGGTCTATTCCTTTACCTGTGATCTGCAGAACCCCACAGGACAGTTCCCAGCAATTCTTCTCCAGTACTTTTCTGTACTGTACTCCACAATTCGAGTTGGCTGGCTACCACCCTTCCAAATCTTGAATGAGCTATACACAACTCCCTCAATACTGTCCTAACAAACGTCAACACCCTCTCCCCCAACCTGAGGGTAATCTCCCTACACTGAATTCAAGTAACAGTTTAGGTGCAGCCCTGCCATGCTGAGTATCTGCCATCGCTGGCTACTCTCCTCCACAGTCAGGTAGTGATCACGATGTTGGCAGCCCCACATTTCAGATCTCACAGTGATCTGCTCAGCGTCCTCCTTCATGTCTTCAACTAACCTGAATATAGCTGTACCCTTCTGGAATGGCCTCTTCAGTCCCTCTCTGGCATTCATTCTTCTCACCTGCATCCCACACCAAAAACTGTTGAGTTCACTACCCTTCTGCATCATGAATGTGGTTAGTACAGTCTCCCTTGCTATTTTTACATATTAATAATAAACCTGATCTTCTGGTAAGGCAGGCTGATAGCTGCATTGCACAAGTGAAAAAGTAGGCTTTCCTACCCATGTAAGATCTAAGCCACCTATGATTAGGCATTTTTAAATGACATGCATAATGATGTGCACACCCATCATTTAGCAGTGCCTAATCAAAGGTAGCCTAGATCTTTTAAGGATAGGAAAGCCCATCATTCCTTTTGTTCCTTGTTGCTATCAGCCTGACTTACTGGAAAGATATGTTTATATTTGATATGTCAGAATAAAATGGGGACTCTACTACTTGCATTCATGATGCAGAAGGGTGATGAGCTCACCAGTTTTTGGTGTGAGGAGGAATAGTGATCAGTGAAGACCAGAGGAGGACTGAGAAGGCCACTCTTGCAAGGTACTGCTATATTCAGGGAAGGGGGAAGACAGAGGAGAGAAATATGAGCAGATTACTGTGAGAAATAAGATGTGGGCTGCCAGCACCTTGATCACTACCTGACCCCGTTGTCCTGGCCAACATTCCCTTTCCCATAAAACCAGTTCATACAATTGTCCAAAGCTGTGTGTGGATATTAATGTATGAAATGGCTGCCACTACATGTTCAGTCACTTCACTACCAGTCTAATATTGCTTGTAAAGCACTTTAGGATACAGTGTGTATGTAAATCACTATATAAATGCTGATTCTTCTTCTTATTATTATTTCCCATGGAAAAAGAAGACAAGACAAGCATATATTTGAGTTTTGAGAAAGTATGAACTCTAACATTGGACTGAACAAGAACTTTGCTACAAAAAAGTGGTGGCTTTAGGGGGTGGTGAAGGGTGTGGCTGCACCCCCCCACATACACATAGTAATGTACTTGTGTGCTGCTGCTGCATTTCAATTTGTTGAAGCAGTCTGATTTATTGATTGTACAAATGTTTACATTCAAACTATGGATTACATTTGTAGGTTCTGTCAAAAAAGTACTAGAAAAGAATAGCAGAAAATATAAAGGTTTAATAAAAATATTAAAAAGTGCATATCAAGCATGCACACCACCCCAGCACCCTCATTGTAACATCCTGGATCCACCATAACCACTAGACCACCAGTTTATTCAAGATTTGTACTACACTGTGGTTTGCCACAGAGAAAGTCGGTTGGATTAAAGCACAATTTCAGCATGTTAAAATAAACAAAATGAACAGAACCATAGCCTAACATGTGTATTATACAAAATAATGTATGTGGTTTGATCTTTTGGGTGAAACAATTCTATACAAAGGGAAAAAATAACTAGTTAGCACTATGTAGAGCCATATATCTTTCTGACTTTGACTCAAATGATGTCATCACATAACACATTTGGCAGACATTTTAGGAAGCAGGTAAGACAGTTTTTTTTTAAATTAGAAGGCTGATTTTACAATATTCAAATGCTCTGGAACCACATTTAGGTAAATTATATATATATATATATATATATATATATATATATATATATATATATATAGATATATAGTTTTAGCCTTAATGAATACAGCAGCCTTTCCTTTAGTCACCTACGGAGTCACAGTTTTGAATAGTTTGTTGTCAAAATGTTGTTTAGGTATCCTTTAAAAATGAAAACAGAGGCTACTCCTGAGAACTGCAGTGTGTACTGGTGCAATTGAAACTGAGGAAAAAGAGAAAAATAATATGCACCCACTACAACTGTCAGAACAGCAGCTTTAGTGCATCAAAAACTTTATTAATACCACTCTGGGCTCAGGTGCAGCTTGACAGTGCATTAAATGCTGGTAAACAGACTTCAGTATTTTGCACCCATCCCCTGATGTTAATCAAGAGGGAAGAACAGCCTCTTTAGTTAGGTACTTAAAGAGACAATTTAAAGTGAAAGTGTTACAAATAAATGTGGTGCAAGCAACCAATAATTAAACAAAGAAGATTGACTCAGAACAGGATACACAACAACCTGATAATGTTCTGTTCACAAAAATCTCAGTTCTTTTGATAGCACAGGCAGATCCAGGCACTAGTATGCAAATATGATCTGAATGGGATAAAGCATAAATATGTGGGGCGTTTTTTACATACAATAACATGACTCAATATCAAAGTCACCTGTCACAAAAAGGAATCCAAATTACAATACATAAACAATTTACAAAAATTATTACAGCTCAAACTTCTTATTAAGCTCTGGCAAGGAGAGGGTGCACAGATGGAAAGTCCAGAAAGTTCCCTCCTTGCCAGTTGCTTTTCTAAGTCACCATGACCTATGGAATCTGTAACAACTTTCTTAATTCTGAGCTGATACCTGTCATTATCCTATGCCAAGGAATTGTGAGCTGCGAAAACATGCTACAAATTTCTGTTGGTGGCTGCACTCATATGGTCTCCTGCCCTCTCTTTTAGTATTATTCTAGTTTTTCTAATAAAATAGCAGCTGCAAGAACAAGAGGCCATAAACATGATCTGTGCTATCATGTCACAATTTTTGAATTTTTTAATGCAAATTTTGCAGTCATCTTTAGGACTAGAAAGGATTTTACAGTTACACTGGTGTCACAGTATTGCACCTTCCATATGTATAGCAGCCTTCAGGGGATGGATGGAGCCAGAAAAGTTTGCAAACTATGAATAAGTTTATCAGCTAAATTGGGTCCACTCTTAAACATCATATCATGATGCTTCTTAGTATATTTATTCAACTTTCCATTGGTCAAGAGAATTGGCTAGTTCTTATGCCTCTTTGAAAACCAGCACACTATGAGCCTGACTCTCAAGGCTCCCAGCACAGTGCAAGGGGCTTGCACCACAAAGAATGGCTCAAAGTGCCGCTTGTGCCAAAAGATGCACTGGGAGCAATTCTTAAAGGCAGCCTACATCTACTGCAGGCTGTCTGCACCAAACAAGGCTTGTGCCACATGTGCACCACAAAATGGACTGCGGCATGGCACTAGGAGGCATGCGGCAGAAGCAAGCTGCCACATGCCCTCAGTTTGGATTCTTCAAAACCCTCCCAGAGGGTGAAATTCTATGTACCCTTAGACCAGCCAGGGTTGGTCTAAGGGTATCTAGAATATCACCTTCTGGGAGGGTTAGATCATTTTCTCCACAATTGGAGCCCTCCCTCACATGTGCAGCCTCCCTTCCATAATATACCTGTGTTTTAAAAAGATTAATTAAACAATTATCTGGTAGTCTAGTGGTCCCCCGATATGCCCGTATTTGAAAATGTGCAATTAAATCTTTACCTGGTGGTCTAGCAGCCCCCCCAACATGCCCATATATGCAAATGTGTACAAAAATCCATTTGTGGTGGTCTAGTGGACCCCCACCACAGCAGGCAGTGCCCACCACCCCACTCCCCTCCAGCCTGAACCCTGAGCTGGTGACCTGCATAGCCCCCTTTCACCCCTGCCAGCTGCTGAATGAAATGTCACTAAGGCATTCTATATACAGTATGCACTACTGACAGTTCAATGGTGGCTGTCAGAATAGAAAAGGAGGGTTGTGCTGGTCACTGGTTTGGGGTTTGACCGAGGGTGAATAGGGTGATGGGCACCATCTGCCAGGGTGGGTGTCCACTAAACCACCAGAAATAGATTTTTGTACACATTTGCATAAACGGGCATGTTGGGGGACCGCTAGACCACCAGGTTAAGATTTAATTACACATTTTCAAATATGGGGATGTCAGGGGGACCACTGGACTACCAGGTAATGCTTTAATTAAACATATTCAAATAGAATCATGTTGGGGACAGCTAGACTACCAGGTAAATATTTAATTAATCTTTTTAAAATATGGGCATGTCGGTGGGGGTGCTAGACCACCAGGGAATAGAGTGGCACACGCCGCGGCTTGCAGCAAACCCTTCTGGTGTGCCATCTGTTTAGCCCATGGCCACAGTTGCTATAAGCTCTGGGACTTAGTCACTGGGACCCTGCCCAATAGAGAATTGGGTGCAGGGTTTCTGGTGCACTAGCATTTGATGTAAGCTACCTTTTGCCCCAGCTTGCATCAATCTAAGGCCTTTTGAGAATCGAGCATTATATATGGTGACAAAAATTATTCTGAATTCAGCTCCAGATTTAAGTGGCTTTGGTGGTAAAAGCATGCCTCTCTTGGGAAGTAAGATGGTGGACTGTTAGCAGTCAAGTTTACCTGCTGTACGGAGTGATTTCAGTGTTTTCTTAGTTTTACAGAATCCTGCCTAGACTGTGGCTGTTTCTGTGATCAGTTTTGTACAGAGTACACCAAGAACTCTTGCAGAGAAGTTCTTTCCTCAAAATCAAATCATCGCCATTGGACCAATACCATAATCCCACCTCAGTAAGCCTGGAAAATGGTGTTTGGGCAGAGGGCTCAGTGATGTCTGCCACCTCACAAGTTGCCACAATTCAGCCACCCAGTGCTAAACAAAAAATGCCTGCACAAAAGATACAGGATTTGTCTGGGCCCCATTTCACTTGCAAGCCACCGGTTCAGTGTTTATTTTATTATTTAGTTTTTGTTGACCGGGTAAGTGCACTAGACAAATTCTACCCATTTTCAGGCACAATCCAGGGGAGGGGGACACAGATGAATGCCAACTGACCTTGAGCCAGAGTAAGCTTTTGGTGGTATTTTTAATGAATGGGGAAAATTTAGCCAGGACATTGGAGAAACTCCCCCTACTCTTTTTTGAGAAGTGCCATGGGATCTTTAACATCCACCTGAACTGGCAGATGGGACCTCGGTTTAACATATCATCTGAAAGACTGAACCTCAGGAGTGCAGCACCCCCCCTCATGCTACACTACAGTGTCAATATTGGGATTTAATGCTAGTGCCTGGTGTGGGGATAGAACCTACAGCCATCTGATCTCCTAGCATCAGAGGCAAGTGTGCAATCTGCTGAGCCATTGACACTGTGTTCTCCTATGGTGTCAGAAAATGAACAATATATTCTTGCATTTTTAGGCCACTCTCTTGTAAAAGTGCTAGAATGGGTTTAGAGTTTTGACTGTACATGTGATGCACTCTCTCAGGAAACCAAACTCTTAGTAGCAAGAAATTAAAGCAGTCAAAAGGGCCATTCACATGACCAATTCTGCACCACTGTGGGTGGTGCACAGCAGCTAGATTGTTGCCGCTGTTCACGTGTGAATGCAACCACATCAGAGGGCTCTCAATGCTTTGAATTCTGGCTGCAGACCCTCTTTTTCTGGGATCATGTACTGATTTGGTAATTTTCCTTGGCTGTCTGAACAGCTGACACCAACTACAATCGCTGCAGTGCTTGGCAGAGGATGTGATACCAGCGCTGGTAAGCACGTAAACCTCCATGGCATCACTAGCTATCGTGACATGCCAGTGTGCCCTGCCACCTTATTTTGCTGCATGGAGTTATTTCAGTCTAATGACTGCAGTTTAATGCAATAGGAACACCTTTGGGATACCCTAACAGCTCCTTGGAACATTATTGCGTGTGTTACCTGTAGGGGGTTGTATTTTGTGCCAGAGCATCTGTTTTGCGTTGTGCTGCTTTCTAAGGGCTATTTTTAAACCTGCTTAGCAAACATGTGTTGTGCTAATTAGCCCTTTAGATCTGGACTTGGCAAACCTCTTCTGTCCCCTTGTTTCAAGAGGGGTCCTGCTGCTAATTTCTGCACCTGGGTGAACTATAATACTGAAAGTTGATGTGCCCAAGTTTCACAGGGAGTCTGTCACCTCAACTCCCCCCCCCACCCCAACAGAACACTTCTGGAGATACTGGAAAAGGGAAAAGGCCTCCTACATCAATGAAGAATGATGCCATATGAACGCTGCTCTGCAGGGTTTCAGAAAATGCAGTGGGAATGAATCAAATGGTGCAGATTTAAGTAGACGCCATGTGAACAAGCCAAAAAAAAGGGGCAGTAGAGTACTACAGTTATTAAATACCTTGGGGCTAAGCAGGAAAAAAGTGGAACAAAAGTACAGGCACTTGAGGCCAATTTGCATGGTAACATTAAAGAGAAATTTATTATATCCTGCAAATTAGACAACACTGAGAACTAGCTCAAATTTCAGAACATCAGCATTGTCAGATTACCTGACACTTTTGACAAAGACTTTCCAACTACAATGGATTTTATTAAAGATGTACTAATCTTAGTCTTTGATCTTTAACCAGATAACCCTCTTGTACTTGGGAGAGTATCTCATATTTACCAAAAAAAAAAAGACAGTGCCTCTTCAATGAAATCTACAATAATGCCCACATTAGCATTTAAATCAGATCGTAATTATCTTTTCAAATTGGAAAAAATCAAAGCTCTTCTAGAGTACAAAAATAAAGGATTTTACTTGTTCCTGGACAACTTGTACCAACCTCAACAAAAAGGAGAATGTTTTCGAATTACCATAAAGAAGTACTAGAGATTGGAGCCAGATTTTCTTTACTATCCCCAGCCAAAGTAAAAATGTTAAAAGATGGAAAAATAAACATCTTCTTTGAAGTAAATCAATTCGTGGCTTATCTAAGGATTTTTTTTATTCAACAGCTTTGGATCAAGATACTGTATCTCCTGTACTACAACAGATTCCAAACAGGACATTCTTGCTTCATTAGACAAGATGGGCATATAAAAGGATTTTGATTCATGTAACACTTAAGGATGGGGCACTACTTTTTAATTTTCCTTTGTTTTGGTTTTGTATATAAGGTTCATATGATTATATGAAAGGAATGGGATTTAGAAATTGCTTCTAACAGTGCTTAAGTTGCTATAAAAGATTAAATGGGTATATATAGGCATGAGCTACCCAACAGGTAGCTGGGTTGGATAGTTTGGGTATTGGCAATTTTTTTAACAGGTAAGATAGTTCAGGTAATGTACTACCCTTCCCGACATAACAGCGTACTTCTTGGGTTGGACAGTTTTGACATAGGTAATGGGTAGTTGGAATAGGCATTACAGGGCAGCCAAGGACACTCTGTTGGGTCCTGTGACTCCTTCCAGGACTTTCAAGCTGGAAACAGACATTAAAGGGCAACCTATGGGGTCCTTCATGAGTTTACAGCAAGAATAGGAGCACATGACACCAGGCTAACAACCTGATTGGTCTGTGGTGTCTATGCTCCATCTGCTGTGTGCCTGTGTTGTGCAGATAGCAGTCAGCAGCAGCCTGGAGTGCAAGCAACTCTGTGTCTATGGTCCAGCACTCGCTCGGCAGGCTGCAGCTAAACAGTGGCAATCATTTAACTAAAAACTGAGTAAAAAGGAAATCATAAAATAAAAATAATACCTCCATGAAGCAGCAAAGGGAGTGGGAGTCGGGGTTAGGAACTGAAACAACCTCAGGGAGGAGGGAATTGGGGGATCAGCCTCATTTAAAGAGGTAGATGGTGAGGTGCTGGGGACAGAACAGAGAAGGAGCAAGGGGGGGACAAAAAAGACACAGAAGGCAAGTCACTGGCAGCTGGTTTGAAAATGTATTATTGTCAGTTAGGTGCCCCTGACCACTGACATTAATTTATTACTGTATTAGTCAGCTACACTATGTGTATCTGTAGCATAGGTAAAGCCCCGTACAGCTGTATATCACATTGTTTGTTAGGTGCCCTTGGCTGAGTCCTGTCATTTATTACTGTGACAGTCAGTTACACTGTATCTCTGCAGCATAGTAAATGCCATTTAGGCTATATCACTCTGTTTATTAGGTGCCCCAAGCCCTGTCAATTATTACTGTGACATAGCTACACTGTGTGTCTTTCTGCAGCATAATGAAAACCATTTAGGCTGTGTTACATTGTTTGTTAGGTGCCCTGAGCCCTGTCATTTACTACTGTGACATAGCTACACTGTGTGTCTCTGCAACAGTTAGTGAAATAGTATCCATTCCTTTCCACATCTGTGTGTACTGTGTCTCATGTTTCCTAGTCTAAGTCTACTAAAAGGAAGCACAGTGCTGCTGCACATGCAACCGTTAATGATATGGACAATATGAATCATACCACTAATGAGGAACATAGCGACAATAATAATACATCATCAGGAATGGCAATAAATGTCCTCCTGAACCAAAAAAGCATGTTAGCAATGAAATGATAGTAGAGTTTTTAGAACTGATGGAGTTACTCGTAGAGGTACTGAATGTTTTGCCACATGTGCCAGGATACTTCCAGCAGCTGAAGCAGCATGCAAGGATGCATCCTCCTCAAATATAAGCTCAGATGCTGAAGCAGCGAATGCTGATAGAGACTGTGGTGAGAATGGGGACTGGGAATGGGATAGCCCAGGCTATGTCCCATATGATGATGATGATGATGGCAGATCCAGTTCTTCTGAATTTTGTTGCAATGAGGTCTGTAGTTTCAAGGAAGGGGTAGGAAAGAATGCTGCTGTAAGGCATGATAGGCAAGTGCAGAAAAAGAAAATCACATAATAAATGTAATTGTAAGCCCCTCATTCTGGGCCTACCTGGCTTGCTCCTATTTCCCTGCTCCCTGGCTTGAGTCCAGTGGTGTGCCTGTGTCTCCGTCAGGCCCCTTTATGTTTCCTTGTCACTCTGGAAAGGAGGAACAAAGCCACAGAACCACTGCACTGCAGCTGCACGAATGTGTGAGCCGACGGTCCGTGCATGCGTATTAGCACATATCTGTTTTCTCGCCACCATTGAGGCAAGACAAAAGCTTCTCTGGTGCTCTCAGACACCAGACTCAGTAAATTGGGGTCCAAAGACACAAGTGAGACACAAAAGGAGCTACAACATGTTTTATTTAGAGAGCGCCAATGAGTGCTAGGGACTGGACATGAATATTAATGAAGGGTTATAAATATTAATGAGCTCCCTGCCTGTCACTTGGGGTAACTGTATAACAAGAGGTTCGAAAGGCAGGGGAAAAAAAAAAGGTAACTTTTATCTGTGCAACCCAATGACAAGGCAGAGTGGCTGCTACAGGACTGTGGGGGAACAATATAATAAAATTAAAGTGCTTGGCTAACAGAGATTTAAAAATATTGGGACTATGAAGAGACTGTATGTTTCAGAAGCCATATTAGCCACATATAACCCCTTGCTCATCCAATTAGAAGCCAGAATTGTGCAGAGGACTCTATGGGATGCACAGAGGACTTCTGGGGAAAAAGAAGGGACAATTCTTGTCACCTAAATTAAGGACCAATAGGGTGTCAAGTGAAACAAATGAATATTAATTTGTTCAGTGGGACAACTGCTGCAGCCAATGAGGAGGGGCTGCTGGATAACTGATAAAAGGGACAGTTTTGCCTGCCAAAGGGGAATTCTGGGGGATCAGCCAGAGAAGTGAGAGAGGAGAGAGACTGTAATGGGATTGCTAGCCCTAAAGGCCTGCATGTTTTGCCAAAGGCCTTGTCTGGTCCCAGTATTGGACAAGGGTTCCATGTCATTTCAGCAATTTAATTACAACACATTCAATTTCAATGACTCAATAATAGTGTGAAAAAATACAGCCACTGGTCAATTTGATGAAGCTAATTTCAGCTAATAAATCAGAGCTATTATTGAGTCACTGAAATTGCAAATAAAGACTTATGTTTACCACATCTGGAGTTTCCTTTAGTGACTCTGTAACCAAACTGTCTCTCTGTCCCTCTATGGGACAGGGTACAGTAAGCAAATGTACACATTATGTTGTCGCCCAACAATCACTTAGAACCAAATGTTCCCTAGTTAATAGAACATTTTTATTATTTTCTCTTCTCTCCTCCATATGAACTTCTAACTGCATGTCAGAGTGGTTAGGCCACAGAAATTAGAACTATGCCATGGTGGAGACAGTGGGGGGATCTCTACTGTACCCCCTTCTAGTGATGCATCTGTATCCAGTCAGGCTGTTGTGCTGTGATTGTGAACAGATGCAGCAAAGGAATGCACAGTTACATTGATTTTGCAGGGGACTACCCTCCCCTGCGCCCATACCCCCCTTCCTATCTTTAAGATTCTAACTCCAAGGTGCTCATTGCATCTGGGGTTCGCTCAATAGTCTTACTCATGCAAATTGACTGTTTGGCAAAATGAACCATTTGCCCAAATCACATTCATGCTAATTGATTCACGCAAAATGAATCACCCAAATTGACTTGCTGAATTGACATGCTACCTTGGACAAGCTGCAGAATGCCTGCAGATGCAAATAGCCTTTGGGAAAAGAACTGGACTGTGTGAGAGGTTCCCATCGTAAGACTTGAATCTGCTTCTTAGTAATTTGATGCTGAGACTTTGGAAGTTGCTGCTGAGATTTGAACCTGTGGCTGTGAAAGAAAGACTCTGCAGCTAGAGTTAGAATCTTTGGAAACCTACCATCAAAGGGAGAGAGCAGACTGTCCTGAATGTAGAAAGAGCCAGCAGAGTTTGGCAGCTGGAAAGCAGAGATTGTAAAGGTTGCAGCCTAAATTCACTGAGTCTACAGCTGCAAGTAACGTGACCTTCAAGCTGTGGTCACCCTCAGTGTGGAAAGTGCATTAGAGACTGCTTCTGCTGCTAGTCAGAGTGACTGTCCATGCTGGGAAGAGAGAGACTGTGTAAAGCCCAGTTTTGGTACTGCAGTTGAGAAAAGTGTGTGCCAGCCATCAGTCTGGGGAACCACAAGCCTGCTCTGTACCCAGACCAAAGAGGAGACCACCAGAGAGGAAGATATTGAGAGGCCTGGCAAGTGAACACTGCACACAAAGGCCCATAGGTAGAAGATTGGAAAGGCCTGGCTGGTGAAGACCGGTGTTCATTATTTCTTCAGTTAACTGCTGCTTGTGCACCAACAACTCTTTTACCAGCACAGTACCAGGAAACCAGTTTCTGCCTCCCCCCAGAACTATAAGTACCCCAAGCTGTGGCTTTGGGGAGTCTTTATTTAGCTAGTTGGTGAAAATGAAAGGGAGTTAATTCAGTGTCAGGACTCTGCTAGAAAACTGTGCCCAGGTCTGAAAGTTAGATTTAAGTTTGCAAATTTAAAGTTTGGGCCCCAATGAAGGATCCCCTCAATTTCTGCAATGTGGTGAGGTACCCACTGAAAATACTGTATAGACTTTCTGGGCAGCTGCCAAGGGAAAGATGGGTGCACCTGCAGGTGGAAGGTGGGGATTGTTGGGACAGAAGTGTTAGCTAGTTGTTATTGTTGTTGAGGTTTTATCCCTCCTTCTCCCCTTCCCTCACAATAAAATACTGTTGTTGTTCATGTTAATTTCTGCTATACAGTGTTTCTGTAAAGAAGGGGGATATTGTCAGAGTGTGTGGGGAACTGTTTGGGGGCAGCTAATATATTTTCATGGGGAGGTGGTAATCTGCTATTTGCCTATAGGTATTCCCTACCATTTCCTCAGGTGGAGGCACTGTGCCACTCTACACCTACCTATCCTAACCCAGGCCAGCCCCCTTAAAACAATTTCTGTGAGGACCTCAAGGGCTCTGGAACAGCCAAAGTTGAGTCAAGGGGCTGTTACAACTGGAGGCACCACTGGGATTTGCTGCTCCTAGTGGCTACCCCACCAGAGAGCAATTTTGAAAATTTGTTACCCCCCTGAAGGGTAAGATTCTGGGATACATACAATGGAGCAGCAACAGTTGCTTGATTGGTGCCAAGGGGAGTGTCTGGTCCCTGAGAAAGCTATCCTGGTGACAGGAGTTCTTGAGGGCATGAACAGAAAAATTGAAGATCCTGGGTATGAGATATAACCAAGTTATTCAGAGTATGACAATCCTTGTTGAAAGTGACAAAGATGTGAATGTGAGTGAACTGCCTGCCATCTTCCCTGCTGAAGGAGTGGAAGGCAAATGGCACCTGTTTGGCAAGGGGAGTAACCCATAACCAGCCCCCCTTCCCTCACCCGTCTCAGTCAAATTGGTTGGAGAAAGTGGAGTCTTTCCTGGCTGCATGGGGAAAGACTTTTAAGGATGTACAGGCTTTGTTGCCAATGGGGGTGACCCTTGTGGACTTGGACTATTACAGGTGCTTGAGTATTTTCTCTGGCACCCTCCCTCACACAGGCAGGGGAAGACTATTATGAGATCTGGGTTAATTATGCTGTTCCTGTGCTCCAGGAGTGGCAATGTTCAAAGGCTGAGAAGAGAAAAAGGCTAGTGAAGAGTCTGAAAGGGCCTGCCTTGAATGTTGTTCTGTCCTTGAGGGCCACAGATCTGGAGGCCAACGTGGAAGAGGATCTAGCTGCCTTAGATAGTGTATTTGGAAGTAAAGAGTCCTATGATGAGTTTTTCTGGAAATTCAAGACAACCATGCCACGGCAAGGGTAGCCCCTTTCAGCTTACCTTCATAGACTGGAGAGGACACTGCACAAAATATACAGAAAGGGAGAAATAGCTGCTCAAGACCCAAATAACACACATCTCAAGCAGGTGGTGAAAGCTGCCCAGTTCTATGAAATATTGGTGTTAAAGTTGTGTTTGAGAGAAAGGCTGACCAACCCTCCCCCCCTCACAGTGCCTTACTGTGAGAGGACAGAACAGCTGAAGAGCAAGATGAGCAATGGGAACAACCATCAGTTGCAACTGCTAGTATCCAGGTGGCAAATAAGGAAGCCTTTTGAACAACTGCTGAATTTCAGCGTTTGATCCAAGAACTGAAAACTGCCATGCAGCAAGTGAGCAGGATTTGTACTAGCCCTGTAGAGTTGGAATCATTGGCATCCAGTATGCCCCTGGGTGGGGAAAGATGCTGCCCCACCCTTAGAATCTGGAGCTCAAGTTGCCAAGGCAATCATGCTTGGAGAAGTGTATGCACAGTTAATGAAACTAAAGAAGATGGTTAAAACCCCCAGCAGTCTTCTGCCTTGCTGCCATTGGGGCCATCCCCCCGAGCTCCCTGTCTCCAAGGGCAGCCACCTAATACCTTTTGCTTCAGTTGTGGTGAAGATGGCCATACAGCCCATTGATGTCTCCATCTCAAGAATCCCATTTGTTGGAGGAGAAGTGACAGAGCCAGCAGCAGGTAAACTAGACAGTGGCCCAGTGAGGGAGTGAACTGTGTCTCCAAAATTAGAAAGCTCCATCAAGTGGACAGAGGTCCTCCCAGACAGTAAAGTTCTGCAAGGATTAATTGGGCCCTGTGCCAAAGTTGACATCCTAACAGAAGGAGTGCGGTGTGTTGACCTGCTCGACAGTGGATCGCAGGTCAGGATAATTCACCATGCCTTTCATGAGCAGCACTTAGGACACGTGCTGCTTCTGCCATGTCTGGCTTATCAGTGTGGGAGATAGGGGATCCAAATTGCCCCTACAACCGCTACTGTATAGTGACAATTGTCTTCATCTCCACAGAGACAGATGAATCAGCCCAGCTAGAAACTATGGCCTTGATATGTCCTGAGATCAAGGGAATGAACAACACATCTGTGTTGATCAGGACAAACATGAATATGTTCAGCAGGCTGGTGAAACTTTGCCAGGAGAGGGGCAGAGTGGATACTCTGCTGAACCCATCCATCCGAGTGGTAGTAAGTAGAGGCAGCCTATCCGGGGAAGCCGTTGTGCCAGAGCCCGATGTGAAAGAGAAGCCGATTGGTGTGGTATGGAGAGTAGACAGCTGAGAATTGATTTTGCTGCCCATTTCCAAATGTAGGGTAATAGGCATTGCAGATTTTGCCCAGCCGCTTGAAGGATGTGCTTTAGTTATCAACACTTTCCCAGAGGCTGTTTACCGGAGGGATTGATGGTGCAGTGGGGGGGGGTGCTGCCAACCCCAGAGTCCTTTCAGGCCAGACAGGTGACTGTGACTGTGAGAATGAAGAACGAGTTGAATAGATCTGTAATCCTATGAAGAGTCCGAGTACTAGCACACATTTTTAAGGCAGATACAGTCACTTCACTGGACCCCAGAACAGCTCCTGAAGCCAAGATAGACCCCACTAAGTTTGAATTTGGGGACTCATCCATCCCTGACAGTTATAGGTGGAGTCTAAGCCAAAAACTGGTCAAAAGGTTCAAAGTCTTTTCACTTCATGAGTGGGAATTTTTTTTCTTTTTTTTTTTCCAATTATTTAACCAGGTGAGACACACTAAGCTGAAAGCTTGTTTACAGGTGCAACCTGGGAGCATGAGGAAGTTAAGTGACTTGCTCAGGATCACACAGTATACAGGTGGGGGCTGTGGGATTCAAACCCAGGTCTCCAGAGTTGCAGCTCAGAGCCTTAAACCACTGTGCCATACTGCCTCCTTGGGGTGTTGGGTGCATCAAAGGAGAAGAGCATAACATTTGTCTCCAAGATGACAGACCCTTTTGGGAAAGGTCCTGATGACCGACCCCAGGGGACATAGAAGATGTCTGGAACATTTGCAACAACTGCTGAAAGCTGGTATCACTGAAGAGTCTCTGTGCCCCTATGTGTCTCCCATTGTCATGGCACATAAAAAGAATGGTGCCATTAGGATCTGTATTGACTACTGCTAGAGATGCAACAAATTTAAATTTCACCAGCAAAGTGCCCGCAAAGTGGGCACTTCGTGTTGTCAGTCCGCTACACGGAGTGGCCAGTGCAAAAGGCTCACTTTGTCTTGTAATTATTACTTTGTGTTGTCATTCCACCTTAATGTAAAATAAGGAGAGGTGACAACAATATTGACAGCCCTTCACACACACAGTCACCAGAATTAATGAGCATCCCCAAAATGCTCATGTCTTGTGTCCAGAAAACTCCCCAGTGCTGACAAACTAAAATGAGAGCACAAGAAATGCAAAGTCTCCCAGAATAAATGGCGCACTCAGACGTCATGCATGCAGTAGTCACACACAGTCACTAGAATTAATTTGCATCCCCAAAATGCTACTGTCTAGTGTCCAGAAAATTCCCCAGTGCTGACAAAGTGAAGTGAGTGGGTAACAAAAAATGCAAACTCTCACAGAATTAATGGTGCACTCCATCATGCACGCAGTGGTCACACACACAGTTACCAGAATTAATGTGCATCCCCACAATGCTACAGTCTTGTGCCCATAAAATTCCCCAGTGCTGACAAAGTGAAATGAGAGTGTAACAAGAAATACAAAGTCTCCCAGAAATAATGGTGCACTCAGTCATACACGCAGAGGTCCCACACAGTCACCAGAATTAATTTGCATCCCCAAAATGCTACTGTCTTTTGTCCAGAAAATTCCCCAGCACTGACAAAGTGAAATGAGAGGGTAACAAAAACTGCAAAGTCTCCCAGAATTAATGGTGCACTCCGTCATGCACGCAGTGATCACACACAGTCACCAGAATTAATGTGCATCCCCAAAATGCTACTTTCTTGTGTCCAGAAAATTCCCCAGTGCTGATGAAGTGAAACACGAGCATAACAAGAATTGCAAAGTCTCCCAGAATTAATGGTGCACTCCATCATGCATTCAGTGGCCACACACAGTCACCATAATTAATGTGCATCCCCAAAATGCTACTTCTTGTGTCCAGAAAATCCCCCAGTGCTGATGAAGTGAAATGAGAGCGTAACAAGAAATGCGAAGTCTCCCAGAATTAATGGCACACTCAGTGACGTGCGTAGTGGTCACACACAGTCACCAGAATTTATTTTCATCCCCAAAATGCTACTGTCTTGTGTCTAGAAAATTCCCCAGTGCTGACGAAGTGAAATGGGAGGGTAACAAGAAATGCAGTCTCCTCTGCTGATATTCTCTCAAAATATTACTTGAACCAAGTGCACATCTTCAAAATTTTCCAACTCTGACACCTTTTGGGCCAATCATTTGGCACATCCCCTAAGTCCTCCCTATTAACTCCCATACTTGAAGAGCTCATAGAAGTAGTTTCCAGGCCACATGCTGAGCCACCCATGTATGCCTGCCTCCTGGTTAAGGGCCATCCCAAACCTTTACAGGGCTCTAAGTTCTGGAGTTCTCTGTTACCAGATGTACCCCTTAAATGGCCTCAGATTTGGAAAGACCTTTACATCTGTATTTCACAGGACAAGTTCAGACTTACCCAATTTCACATCCTGAATGATATGTACTATACCTTGGTTTGACAGTCCAAAATGGGCCACCTTCCCTCCGCCACTTGTTCCAGGTTTGAAAATTCAGAGGGGAATACCCTACATATATTCTGGTATTGTGAAAAGGTTGTCCCATTATGGCAGTTAATTCAAACCAAGATGGATCCCCTGCTTGGACTGGATGGTCTCTTCACAGTAGGGATTTGCATTCTAGGGTGTTATACCAATGTAGAGGTCAGAGAAAGAAGATTCCACATGGCCTTAATCGCAATGGTTGTTAAGAGATTGGTGCTCAAGCATTGGATGGACCATATTGCCATATCATACAACAAATGGCTGAGTGAGCTTTCCATGTGCTTCAGGATGGAGCATTTGATTGCTAGTTCCAGGAACAGACTCAAGCTCTTTGACAAAAAATGGGGCAAATTATATGTCAAGATGAACAACTCAGAGATTTGTAGGAAGGCAGTGCCAAAGGCCAACAGGATGCTTGGATGCATCGCTAGGGGGCTCACCTCCAGAAGGAGAGAAGTGTTACTCCCACTGTATAACTGCTTGGTGGGCCACACTTTGAGTACTGCATGCAGTTTTGGAGGCCACATTTAAAGATGGACATTAAACTCCTGGAGAGGATCCAGAGGAGGGCAACCAAAATGATTTGGGGCTTGGGGGATAGGACCTATGGGGAGAGGCTCAAAGAGCTAAATATGTACCCATTGGAAGAGAGAGAGAGAGAGAAGGGACCAGGGGGGGAACATGATAGAGGTCTTCAGGTACATGAAGGGGATAAGTAGGGGAGGAGCAGTCAGAGTGCCCTGAAGGAAGGAGGGGGGCAACTAGAGGGCATGGGTGGAAGCTGGAGGGGGTGATTCAGGGGAGAAAGGAGGAGGTGGTACTTTACTGAGAGGGTGGTGGAGCCATGGAATGCACTGCCCAGGGTGCTGGTGGAGGTGGAAATGGTGGAGGGGTTCAAGAGGGGATAGGACAGGTACAGGGGAAGGGTTCTGGAAGCAAAAACCAGTGCAGGAAGAATATCTGGGACTAGGAAGGGAGAAGCCAGAGAGTGAGAGGGGGCAGCAAGGTTAGCTCCCAGGGTGAGGGCTGACCAAATGAGCAGACACAAAAGACCGTTAGGCCTATTCTGCTGGCATTTTAGTATGTTAGTCTGTTAGTATATGTGTTATATGTGCACTAATTGTAGGATGGTTTCTGTACTCTCCAGGCAATCAACTCTCAGTAGATTAAGTTGTACATTATGTATTTAATAAGGGCACACTCCAGGGGTGGGTTGGGAGGGGTGAGGCAGGGAGTTGAGTAGTCTTTGTTAGTCATGGTTTTTCCATGGTAAAGTTACCATGTATGTAAACTTTATTATAAAATCAATAAAGAAGTTGAATTTCAAAAAAGAAATGCAAAGACTCCCAGAATTAATGGAGTACTGCAAACGCACAGACAGATTAAGATTGCGCCGCACACTCAAGAGATGCAGACACAAAGGCACAACCACAAAAGAATACCTTTTGCTGGTTGGGGGGGGTAGTGCATGGCAGTAACAGTCCACTACCAGTAAAGATACCACAAAGCAGTATAAAAAAATCATGCAGATGCGGTGGATAGCCGGTTTACACTGCTGCAATTACTCTGTGGCACAATAAAAGGTGTCTGATTTAATGGCACGCATCACACATACACTCACACACACTACAAGTAATGTGTAGCAAATTGAAATCCTTTAATAATATAACCAAATGTTTTAAACAAACTGAAATTATACATTTTTGTATCACAACAATCAGCAAAAAAAATGACAAGAATTACTGAAAATATTACTGTGTGTGTACATTAACACAGTTATACAAGAAAATATAACCAAAACAGAAAGACTGCCTTTTTCTCCCAGTTAATCTATCTACACCATAGATACACCCCTCCCCCAAAGCACACTACACAGTACACAGACTGACTGTTCTAAATTAACATTCAAAATCCACACACAGCAATAAACACTCAATGATATGAGCACTAGAGGGTTTCCTACAATCGATGTACTAAACTGTGAGCAAAAAAAAATAGCTCAAAAATACTTTTTTAACAGCTTTTAGAGGATTTGAGTCACAGAGCTCTGAGAGGAAACTATCTCCATCTTCCACTACACTCACACTACACAGAACTGAGGCTGTGTAGAAAGAACAATCTAGAGCCCATATGACCTGCAATCCCATGAAGCACTGCAAAATTCGCCTTTGGAGCTCAAAAACAAGGCAAAGTGAGGCGAAGTACATTGATTTCAATGTACTTCATCTTAAAATTGGTGGAGAAGTGGCTTGGAGAAGGCAGAATAACGTGAAGTCATTGTTTTCAATGGACTTCGTGTTCCCCAGTATGACATGAAGTACTCTGCTTCATGTTGCAGGTACTTCGCGGATTCCACATTACACTGTGAATCACTTCATGGAGCGAATTTCGGCCACTTTACCTACCACTAATTACTGCACCCTGAACAAGAAAACCATCCCTGACAAGTATACGGTACTCCAAATTGAAGATGCACTGGTTAGTCTGTCAGGGAGTAAATGGTTTTCAGTATTAGACCTCTGGAACAGATATTATCAGATATCCATGGCAGAGGAAGATAAAGAAAAAATGCTTTTATCTGCCCCATTGGGTTTTATTAGTTTGAGTGCATGCCCCAAGGGATCTCTAAAGTGTCTGTCATGTTTCAGAGAATAATGGAAAGAGAGGTGGGGTATATGAACCTCCTGAAGATCACTGTTTATTTGGATGATCTGATTGTCTTTGGCAGCACCTTGGAAGAACATGAATGATGACTGATGAAAGTGCTAGACAGACTGAAGGAGTTTGCTCTGAAGGTTTCAATTGATAAATGCCAGTTTTGCCAGTGGTCTGTGAAATATGTGGGGCACATCGTCTCACCACATGGGGTGCAGACAGATCCTGCTAAGGCTGAGGCCCTTACCACCTCACCCCAGCCTCAAAACCTAAAGACTCTTCAGTCATTTCTCAGGTTCTGCAGGTATTACCGAAGGTTTGTAAAGGACTACTGAATGGTGGTGCACTCCTTGTATTAATTGACTCAAGGTTACCCACCAACCAACCAGAAAAAGAAGAACTGTACTCAAAGAGATGGGCCCCAGAAAGAGTACCTTAAGGTGAATGAGCCTTTTGGAGACTAGTGGACCCTGGAGCGTGAAGCCACCTTCAAAGAGATCATCAAGAGACTGTGCAAGGTGACCGTTATGGTGTTTGTGGACCCCAATAAGCCCTATGTCCTCCACACAGACACTAGCATGGATGGGTTGGGTGTGGTGCTGTACCAGGAATATCCTGATTGGCTCTGGCCAGTGGCCTCTGTGTGCCGCAGCTTATCAGAATCCAAGAAATATTACCCAGTCCATAAACTGGAGTTTGTGGCAATGACATTTTTTTTAACCAGGAGAGACACACTAAGCTGAAACTTGTTTACAGGTGTGACCTGGGAGCTCATGGAAGTTAAGTGACTTGCTCAGGATCACACAGTATGCAAGTGGGGGCTGTGGGATTCAGTCTCAGATCTCCAGGTTTGCAGCTCACAGGCTTAAACCACTGCAGTATACTGCCTCCAATGGGCCGTGATGGAAAAGTTCCATGGCTATCTGTAAGGGCTAACTTTCCTGATAAGGATAGATAACAACCCATTGACCTATGTCAACACCACGGCCAAACTGAACACTGCTGGGCACCAATGGTTGTCTGCCTGTCCACGTACAATTACACATTGGAGTATAAAAGTGGGAAAATGAATATTGATGCAGAACCCTGTGTAAATACCCCCATAATGAGAAACCTGAACCTAATGTACAGTTGTCAAGTGGGAATGTTAAGGTGCTGTGCTCCACGTTTTCAGTGCAAGCTGAAGGGAGCTCCAGTAACCTTGACAGAACCATCAATATGCTGGGGGCTTGACCCAAAACCATTTCCAAGGTGTACCTGAATTTAACAGAGCTTGACATATCCTCTCTCCTGCACCCAAACAAATCCAAACTTCAGTAGGCACAGATAGAGGACCTTGGCTTCCAGGATATCATCCAGGCATTAGAAAAGGGGCTCTACCCTGAACAGGTACAATCATTCGGCATGGGGTCATAATCCCACAGACAAAAACAGCGCAGCACACAATGCCGTAAGCAAAATGTCTAAGTAAAATAAAAGGTCGGTGAAAACACTGACCGGCACAAAAGGCCAAGACAACATAGAAAATAACAGGGTAACATGAGGAGTTTATTGTTTTGTGGGGGCTCTGCACTTCACACCCCCCAACATGGGGAGGCTTGCCCCCCCCTTGGAATTAGTATAATAAACTCCAAGGGGGTGTGGACTTCAGGGACAGGGAGAAACTTGGGAGGGGGGAAATTTCTTCATAAAAAAAGAAGTCCAATACTGGGAGATGGGGAACCAACCCTTCGTCCCCAGGTCTCCTCCACTCCAGGTGTTAGTGCCTTACCCACTCCACCATGGGAGCGGCTCAGTCTGATACTACACCTACAGCTACTTGATCCCTTCCCCATCTGTGCATACAGTGACAAGAGTAGCAGTGATTCCCTAATGCTATTATATCTCTTGTCACTGTAAATGGTTTTGAGATTTGTATATGGCGGTTTTTACCATGCTATTTTTGCAGCGATTTCTTGACCTGGTACCCAATAATTCCACCCTAACAAAGATATTACTCTGGGAATGGAACAAGCTGGCTGTGAAAGATGGGTTGTTGGTTCGTGAAGTGCACAATGCTGATTAGTCTGACCTCTCCAAGATGCAACTTGCCCTGCCTGGGAAGTATCGTAAGGCTGTTATGGTATCTCTCCATCATGAGATGGGCCACCTGAGCTCTGAGAAAATCCTCAGTCTGGTATGGGCTCACTTCTTTTGGCCCTGCAATGAAGAAGAATGTTGAGGTGTATTAAAAGGAAGACTCTCCCCAAAGCGAGCTGCACCATTAGTTAACAATTAAACCAGCGGCCCTGTTGAGCTCATGTGCATGGACTTCCGGTCGCTGGAGCCTGATAGAAAGAACAATTTCAGCATCCTTGTCATAACAGACCATTACACCAGTATGCTCAGGCCTACCCAACTAAGGATCAGAAGGCCAGCACCGTGGTTAAAGTCCTGTAGCAATTTGTTAATCATTATGGTATACCACAGTGAATACATACCAATCAGAACAGGGACTTGTGTTACACCTGGGTTATGCTCCCTATCATCCCACATACACCTCACACTCTATTCCTGGTCTGTTGTACTGTGATACTGCTATTTTTCACTAACATGCTAGATATGGTCACCAATCGTATATGCATGAGTGCTAGGAATGTGCTTTGCTGCTAAGATATGCTAATATTGTCATACATGATTCATTATACCTCACTATAATACATTTATCTAGATTAGTTTGTCTTTCACAGATATTCCATATATAATCTACCTAATTACTGATATAATGACTCTGAGGGATCATCAGTGATTTTTGTATACTTATAGTCTCATATAATTATATGTAGTGTGTATTTTACATTCAGGCAGATATGCAACATGCAATAGGGACCTGTCAGCAGTTCTCTTTGTCTAAGCAAGCTGACACAGAGAGAAAGCCTTTGTTATGTCTATGTTTTATACTGTATGTAAGCAAGAAATGCCACATGTAGTTTGAACCAGCCAGCATTTCTTTTGTCTAAGCTATAATGCTAATGAAAGCATATTCTGTCTCATATGATACTCATTAGTAATTCTGTCTCCTAAGTCATTCTCCAATGGAGAATGACTTAGGACCAATACATATTGTTCCTCATATCTACAACTATGAGGTAATCTCTGTTGCTATGCTGTTATCTGTAGTATTTAGCTGTCTCCAACCCACTGTAGTGCTCTAGAAGAGCGAGGAGAGAGAGACAAGACCTTAGAGAACCTGAGATCTACAATCCTGGAGATTATGTACATTCTTCAGACTAGTGGTGAGAAACCCATCTCCCTTGTGATTTTCTTTGTCACATGCTTGGTGTAAGTAGTATAATAAACTTAATTAGTATTCCTTGCTTGTTTATGAATGCTTCTTGGCAGACTCCGAGACACAAGAATCTGTATTATTATTATTTACCCTACACACCAAGAGTGTTTAGATTACATAAATGGCAACCGCGGCAGGACTCTGGATGTTTGCCAAGTTTCATTTTAATTTCCTCTGTAAATTAAAACAATGGGCGAGAAATACCCAGTAGCAAGCAATTAAGAAATTGTCTTATGTTTAACTTTTTTCGGTCTGTTGTCTGTTCCACAGTGCAGACAAAACAATCTCTTGGCAGATATTCGATCTCTGTGTAATGAGTTGTTTTATTTGTGTTTGTTTTTCCTATTCTTTATCTGTGGGAACACAGCTGTAATGGGATCTGAACAGACATACTGACTGCTTTCCTGTGGATTCATAACCTGATGGGTATATATTCATCTAGGAGTCCACATACGCCAAAGGCTGTTTGTGTCCTGTCATGAACTTTGGTTGCAGACAAAGTTTTTTTGATCCACAGATAGCTAGGAGTTTCTTATCTTATATGACATGTCTAAATATATCAGTACTGAGTTGAGGCTGGATGCCTTAACAAACCAAACTGCTAACCGTAGTTGGTTTGATTTTGCTGAGGTAGAAAAATTCAATGGTAGCCCTATAAGGGATATCATTGCCCATTACGGGGAATTGAAAAATTGTACCATTGATCCGGAAGGATTATTAATTGCAACGTTGTTTAATTGTTATGATCTTGTTCTAAATGAAATATCAGTTTTGGAATCTGAGTATATTACTTGCAAAATGGAGAATGCTGCTTTCAAGCAAATAATTAGTCTGAAACAGGCTTCTAATTCAGAAAGAATAATTGGACTACAATCTGAGCTGGAGTCTGTCCATCTAGTAAATGAGTCTCTCTTAAATGATAGAAGCAGCCAAGACCTGCATGCCTTAAGAGATAACGCTGAAAAGGCAAAACCTATTAGTAAAAAAGTATTTCAAACTAATGGTGTTCTGGCCAGTAACACTGATTCCTTACATTTTAAAAACAAGGAACTTAGAGATAAGTCTGAAGTAATTACTAAAAGAGTTAATGTGCTGGTATTTCAACACCAGACCTTAAATGATCAGCGGGATCCAGTATGTTTTAATTACAGCAGACTTGAAACGAAGGTTTTAAATATAAACTGTGACACAGCTTCTGTCAATAATAGGTATGTTTTACAAGATGGGAATGTTTTGCAATCTGAAAACAAGGCACTTTATAGCGCGCTAACTCCTATATCTGAGCAGTTAGAATGTAGGAGTAAAAAGTTAGATATGGTGAACTTGCACCATCAGCCTGAGGTATTGACAGGGCATACTAACTTAATGCCAAAAGACCTTGCCTCTTCTATTTTGAAGAGTTTGATTTTGAACACTCACAGTATGCTGTGGGGTGGACTAGAGCAAAGGCTAGCCACATGTTTTTCTGTGATTCACAAAATGGAGAATTGTTAGAGTCTCAAAATGGTGGACACACATGTCATCAGGTTGCATCCCCATACCATCCCCAAGATGGCTACTCATGGTCATGTGATGAAGGTCATGACACAGTAACCCTTGATGCCCATGAGGTAATCCAAAATGGCCTACCACCATACCACGGAGATTTGATCCTGCAATCACAGGGACCTGTGATTGCTGCCATAACTAAACAAAACAAAACAGAGTTTTTTGGCATGATTAATAATGTTATCAGTAACACTAGTGTTCCTGAGGGACAGAAGATTCTCATTAAAAATGATGTTAACACACTTTTGAATAAGGTTGATACGCAATCTGTCATGAAGTCAGCTTCTGATGCTGCAGAAACAGCTGATGCTCTTAACAATGTTTGCTTTATTAGCATGGCCTTGCTTAAAAAACACCTTGCAATTAATTACATGAATTATTATGATTCTTCCCTGTGCAATTTAACATCAGTTTTCCCTGAGAAGACTGAATGTACTGCTTTTCCTATGCAGTGCATTAATACCCTAAGCTGCAACATTAAAAACAATATTGCTACCATCCAGCAACATTCTGGTTGGGAAACCCACTTTACATTTGATGGGGGAGGGAACAACCCTGATTCTGAGAGCCCAGTGGCTATGATATTTTCATCATCACAGGCCACATTGGGGGGGGAGGGTTACAGGTTTGATTTTTGAACCTGAGCTGACAACTGTCTCAGCACTACTTTCTGCACCCCTGATGGCTACTGAACCACAATACATAGCTGGAGAACTACGTGCAGCTTGCACAACACTTTTCTCCACTGTGCAAGCACCTTTGATATTGCCAGCACTGCCTGCACATGATGCAGAACCCCCCTCCATCAGTGACACCTGGATCATCCCATATGGTGGCTGCAGCAGCAGGCACAAGCCAGGAACAGTCTGGGTTATTCCCAGTACACACTATGACAGGCACTACAGATAAGAAGGTACAAGGTATCCTAATACCTATAACATTGTCTTTTCTTTTGGGATCATTGACCATGGTCCCAGCATTGATTAATCCTAACAAAGTTTTAGGGCATTATTTTGAAACTGCTACATCATACAAAGCAATCTCAGCAGTTTTAGCCCAAAAATACAATGGACACATCAGACTTGCTTATGTATCCCAGATGCTTGCCCCAGTGGAGCTAAAATGCAACCTTTGTGAAAGGAATCTTTTGGTTACATACTGGGCAGTGAGATACTTTATGTACATCATTGGATATGCACCCATTGTGCTGCATTCTGATCATTTGCCAACTAACTTTCTGTTGTCAGACAGAGTAAAAGATGACTCTGTATCCAATGGCAGACTTACACACTGGTCTCTCATTTTGCAGGATTATGACATCACTGTCCTTCCTATCAAAACTTCATCCTTGTTGGCCCATGGCCTTCAATTTTCAGGAGAGACCCATGATGGTTCACTCCAACCCCCTGACCTACCTGTCCCAGTGCCCTTTCTGACAGGACCTCAGAAAGTGTTAAAAGACACCACTGTGTGTCATGTTTTGACTGATGACTCAGCCACACATATCAACAAGGGTCAGATAGCAGGGTTTGGAATTATTTTACATTTTGATGATGACAGAGTGTGCATGGCTAGTAATTGCATCATCGTATATGTACAATTCACAGGCGATATTAAAACACACCTGGCAAATAAAATGAATATAAATCTTCATCTAACACTTGAAGAAACCCTGGATTTATCCCTGGAGTTGTTAGTAGTTTATGGCTTGTGGACATTGACATTTTGTGTCCTGTTCAACTTACCAACTGAAAAATTCCATCCTTCAAGGTGGTATTTTCTGCTGATGTGGAATATTGTGTGGTGGCCAACTATGCATTCATCTAATATGGACTAAAAGTTATGCAAAGTGAACTTTTCTAACTTCTGTTTTTATTCCCTAAACAGTTAATAGGTAATGTGGTAATCACACCTGTTCCCATCCCAGAACCAGATATCATTAAGTCTAATCCTAACTATCTTGATGCTCTATCTTGATTTTTACTTATTTTTAGTGTCCATACAGGCAGCTTAAGTTTATCTCTTCAATTTCTTCCCAATAGGACAGATACACACCTGATACATATCAGTATTTATTGATTGTTTTGACATTGGAAAACCCCATTGTGAAGTTTTATTCCAAATGGTTATAGTAATACAAGGTTTACTAACATTTTTCCTTATAATTACATTTTGTTGTTTAAAGAAAACCCTGAAACACTACCGTGACCAGTTAATGTTCCTCTATCAGGCTCTTGCCTTGGGCCTGTAGACAAATGGTGCCTAACCACCTTCTTTTTGTTGTGTTGCTACTTTTGCAATTAGGGCAACAAAGAGGGGATTGTTTTGCCTGGATTATGCCCCCCTATCGTCCCACATACACCTCACATACTTCTCACACTGTATTCCTGGTCTGTTGTACTGTGATACTACTATTTTGCACTAACATTGTAGATATGGGCACCCATCGTATATGCATGAGTGCTAGGAATGTGCTTTGCTGCTAAGATATGCTAATATTGTCATGCATGATTCATTATACCTCACTAGAATACATTTATCTAGATTAGTTTGTCTTTCATAGATATTCCATATATAATCTACCTAATTACTGATATGATGACTCTGAGGGATCATCAGTGATTATTGTATACCTAATTCTCATATAATTATATGTAGTGTGCAGTTTACACTCAGACAGATATGCAACATGCAATAGGGACCTGTCAGCAGTTCTCTTTGTCTAAGCAAGCTGACACAGAGATAAAGCTTTTGTTATGTCTATGTTTTATACTGTATGTAAGCAAGAAATGCTGCATGTAGCTTGAATGAGTCAGCATTTCTTTTGTCTAAGCTATAATGCTATTGGAAGCATATTCTGTCTCATATGATACTCATTAGTAATTCTGTCTCCTAAGTCATTCTCCAAAGGAGAATGACTTAGGACCAATACATATTGTTCCTCATAGCTGTAACTATGAGGTAATCTCTGTTGCTATGGTGTTATCTGTAGTGTTTAGCTGTCTCCAACCCACTGTAGTGCTCTAGAAAAACATAGAAACATAGAAGTTGATGGCAGATAAGGACCGCAAGGCCCATCCAGTCTGCCCATTTGTTTTTCTACCTTATAAATGTGCCATCGGCCTTTGCTCTGTCAGTGGCCTATCTATTCATAGTCATTAGTATTGCTCCCTTATGCCTATCCCTATCAAAAACAGGGGGAGAGAGACAAGACCTTAGAGAACCTACAATCTACAATCCTGGAGATTATGTATATTCTTCAGACTATTGGTGAAAAACCCATCTCCCTTGTGATTTTCTTTTTAACATGCTTGGCGTAAGTAGCATAATGAACTTCATTAGCACTCCTTGTTCATTTACGAATATTTCTTGGCAGACTCCAAGACAAAAGAATCTGTATTATTATTATTTACCCTACACACCAAGATTGTTTAGACTACACTTGGAGACTTGGCTGGTGAAATAATTTTTGGCTCCCTACAGCATAAAGAAGTTGAGAATAACACCCTATCACCCCCAGGGGGACCCACAGCCTGAGCACTTCAATAGGACTCTCCTTGACATGCTGGGTACTCTGGACCCAGCCAACAAGGCTTATTGGAGCCAAAAGGTCAGCTACTTTGCCCATGCCTGCAATTGTACAAAAAATAACACCATAAAAAGATCCCCCTTCTTTCTTATAGTCAGACATGAAGCCAGGCTGCCCATAGACCTATGCTTTTGTGTGTCACCTGTTGGCACCTCAGATGAGTCATATCTTGAACACGCCTGCAAGCTCAGGGAGCAGTTATGGAAAGCCTATCAGCTGACAGCAGAGGCAGCAGCTAAGGCCAATCAAGGCAACAAATACAGATATGACAAACAAAGAGAAGCATCAAGTCCTGCAAGTGGGGGTTCAAGAGTTGCTCTGGAATCTAGGAATACAAGGGAAACATAAGATCCAAGACCGGTGGGCCCCTGATGTCCATTTAGTTGTGGAACATTTGCCAGATTTACCAGTGTACAAAACCCGCCAAGAACAGGGGAGAGGATTAGAAAAGACAGTACACAGGAATCACCTGCTCCCCATTGGTGAAATTGTCCCTGACCCAGCTCCAGACATTGGGACTCCTTTTGTGAGAAAGCCAGAGGACAAGAAACTAGACTGTACAAAAGTAATATGAAGGCATTGTTTCATCCTGGCCTCTAGGGAGAGAGGGGATATGATAGAGACATACAAGTATCTTACAGGGAGGAACAGGGTGCAGGAAAACACTATTTTTAAGCAAAAAAGATGTTCCAGGACTAGAAGGCATGGGATGAAGTTGGAGGGAGGACGATTCAGAGGAATCATGAGAAAGAATTTCTTCACAGAACGGGTGGTGGACAAGTGGAACACCCTGCCAGAGGAAGTGGTGGGGGCTGAAACAATCACGGGATTTAAGAATGCATGGGATAGACATAAAGGAATTCTGGAGGTCAGGGGTAAGGGGCAACAGACTTCTAGGAAAACAAACTGAACTTACAAGCTCAAATGGGCAGACTGGGTGGGCCATAGGCCCTTATCTGCCAACACTGTCTATGTATCTATGTATCTAGAAAGGATTAATTTGAACCTGAATACTGATCCAACTGAGCCTTCTAGGCAGCCTACAAGAAGAGTGACTATTTTGTCCGTGCCTCCTGAGAGGACCACATTGAACCTGAATACTGGTCCATCTGAGCCTCCTGAGTGGCCTGTATCAGATCCTGATTCAAGTGACACAGATCCTTCTGAGTGGGGTGAAGATATGTCATATTAGGAGTGTGTGCCAGAGAAGCCAGATTTGGACCAGTGGGGTATGGACTGTAGAAATTCATAGCCCTCCACAAGCACAGCCCTTATTGAACCAAAAACCAACTTTGAACCCCAATGCAGTACCCTTTATCCCACTGAGAGGGCCCAGTACCCCAGTGCTTGAACAAGAGATGGACATTGATGTGCACAATGCAGATTACCCGGACCCTGGGGAGCAAGTTCATGATTATGCAGTTTTGCCTAGTGGTTCCCCTGTGTTGCCAGCAGAGCAAGGACCTCTTGAGGTACCTCCTGTCCCTAGACACACTGCCACCACAGACCCAGCTTTGCCTAGGAAATCTGAGAGGCAGCACAAGCCCATTTTCCAACTTATATATGAGACCCTCAGTGCCTCCACTGACACTCCCATGTATGTCACCCATAAACATATTGTTCCTAGAGTCCATACCCTTCTCATCATCCCCACATACTGTTCTCAGGTAAAGTTTGATGTAGGGAAATGTGGGGTTTTATTACGAGTGTAAGCTGTTGATAGCCTTCTGTGTCTAGTTAGACAGTGCTATACTAATTTTGTTCTGAATGTTTGAATGTTGATTATCTCCTCTGCTAGACAGGAATCAGGCGTCTAGTTAGAAATGTGAAATGTGTTGAAAATGCTTTATTAACCATACTTTTGGGGTTTAAAGAGCTTATCAGGATGCCAGGCATTTTGGCAAGGGGAGTGTGTAAGCCCCCCATTCTGGGCCTATGTGGCTTGCTCCCATTTTCCCACTCCCCCATTCTGTTCACCACCATCTGGCCCAAGTCCAGTAGTGTGCCTGTGTCTCCATCAGGTCCCTCTATGTTTCCTTGTCACTTTATGGTATGGAAGAGCAAAGTCACAGAACCGTTACGTTTATTCAGCACAAATGTGTGAGCCAGTGATGCGTGCATGTGCATTAGCACATATTCGTTTTCTCACCACCATTGTGGCAAAACGAAAGCCTCTTTGGTGCTCCCAGACCCATAATTAGTAACTCAGTGTCCAGAGACATGGGTGAGGCACAAGAAGAGCTACAAAATGTTTTATTTAAAGAGTGCCAATGAGTGCTAGGGGTTGTACATGAATATTAATGAAGGGTTAAAAATATTAATGAGCTCCCTGCCTGTTGCCTGGGGGAACTGTATAACAAAAGTGTATGATAGGCAGGAGAGAAAGTGTTAACTTTTATTTATGCAGTCAAATGACAAGGCAGAGGGGCTGCTACAGAACTGTGGGGGGAATATAATAAAATTAAAGTGTTTGGCTGTCAGGGATTTAAAAATGTTGGAACTATGAAGAGACTGTGCATTTCAGCAACCATGTTAGCCACATAATAACTCCTTGCTCAGCCAATCAGAAACCAGAATTGTGCAGAGGGCTCTGAGGAACTGCACAGAGGACTTGTGGGGAAAAATCAGGGACAATTCTTGGTGCCCAAATTAAGGACCAATAGGGCATCAAGTGAAACAAATGAATATTAATTTGTTCAGTAGGACAACTGCTGTAGCCAATGAGGGGCTGCTGGATAACTGATAAAAGGGACTGCTTTGCTTGACAAAGTGGAATTCCATGGGATCAGCCAGAGAGGTGAGAGAGGAGATTGACTGTAGTGGGCTTGCTAGCCCTAAAGGCCTGTCTGGCCAAAGGCCTTGTCTGGCCCCAGTACTGGACAAGCTGCAGAACGCCTACAGAAGCAAATAGCATTTGGGAAAAGAACTGGACTGTGTGAGAGTTTCCCAGGGTGAGACTTGAACCTCCATTTAAGTAATTTGCTGCTGACACTTTGGTAGTTGCTGCTGAGATTTGAACCTGTGGCTATGAAAGAAAGACTCCACAGCTAAAGTGAGAGACTTCAGAGACCTGCTACTGGAGGGGGAGAACTGACTGTACTGCAGTGTAGAAAGAGCCAATGGAGTTTGGCAGCTGGAAAGCAGAGACTGTAAAGGTAGCAGCCTAAAGCCACTGTGCCTATAGCTACAAATAAAGTGACCTTTCGTTGTGTCTCTCCGTGGGTGTGCATTAGGACTGCTTTGCTGCAAGCCGGAGTGACTGTCCATGCTGGGAATAGACTGCTTAAAGCCTCATGCCTCACAACACAACCTGGGTGTTGATTAATCCCCAATAACCCCATACCCTGTTGTGGGTTATTGCTTACAAATCTCACATGTCATAGCTTACATCCTGTAGAACTGATAATTTTGCATTAGTTTCAGTTCAAGGTCCTTAATTTCCAAATTAATTTGCATGAAAGTATTTTCACACTTGCCTAGCGTAGAAACTGACAAATAACTGTGCTCATTCTCAACATTCATCGGTAATTTACAAGTCTGTAACTGCCAAACATTTAGTGATACTGAAAGCTAGAGTGATGGTCTTTGATTGTAACTGACAGGACCCGATGTAGAAACTTACAAACACTGTCGACATTATGCATGTTCAGAACATGCATCTACTATTTCCAAGTCTGTAAGTGCGAAATGCTGAGTGTAACTAAAAGCTGGAGTGATTGATCATTTGATTGTGATTGACAGGTCAGTGGTGCCACTGGCTATAAATAGAGCAATCAGTTACAGTCAGTTTTGTTCCATGCAATAATTAGCACTGGCGCACATCATGTCCCTGCTACAGTGGCTCAAGCAACAGAAGTCCATAAAGCTGCCCCTTCTGTTGTTGGAGGGCAACATCTTTCTTGTTTTGTTTTTTGATTTTCCATCTGTATTGCTGGTGTTTACTATTGCCCTGATATTTCCTCTGCTTCAGTTACTGAGCTCCTTTCAGCTATCTGTACTAAATCTTCCACAGATAAGCTTTATATTCTCGGTAACTTTAATATAAATTGGCTATCCCTCATTACAAATAAAATATGTCAATAGGTAAAGGCACTACAATTGACTCAATTGATCTCTGACCCCACCCACCTATACTTTAAATCACTCTCTGTTAGACTAGGTCCTCTCATTTCATCCCCACCATGCTGTGGATGCAATCCTTCCTGATGCCCTCAGTGACCATCATATGGCTTACTATGTGCACAAGGTACATCATCCTAAGGCTCCCCCTAATTTGATTCATCTCAGGTCCTTTAGGTCTCTGGACTTGTCCTCTTTCCTTGCTGATCTGTGGGCAATTGATTGGTGCCCAATCTCAACAACTACCAATATAAATTTTGTGCTGCAATACTTTCAATCCAAATGTATGGCTGTATAGAAATATAGAAATTGACAGCAGATAAGGATCACTAGGCCGACCCAGTCTGCCCATTTTCCCTGAAAAAAATAACAGCACTCCAGTGTTTTGTAAAAAATATATTTTTTATACCTTTTTCTTCATTGCAAAAAAAGCAATGCCATTTAACACAATATTTTACAACAAAATGTGGGTTCCCATACCACTAACAGTATAGAACAGTGCTTCAATGTCCCAAAAACCTCTTTGCCCATTTTTCCTGCCTGCTGCAAAAACCACAGACCCTACTTGATCTCCGGCTTTATTCTTTTTACTATCGTTAGGCTCCCCTGTGCCTATCCCATGCATTTTTGAAGTCACCTACCGAGTTAGCCCCCACCACCTCTGCTGGGAGGTTGTTCCATGCATCCACCACCCTTTCAGTGAAGAAAAATTTCCTCATGTTACCACTTAGTCTACCCCTTCCAGCCTCATGTCATGTCCCCTTTTTCTGCAACATCTCTTTTCTCAAAGATGCTACCCTCCTGTACCTTATTTATGCCCTTGAGATATTTGAAGGTCTCTATCATATCTCCACCTCTCTCTCCTCTCCTCCAAGGTATACATATTCAGGTCCTCCAGTCTCTCCTCATATGACTTTTGGTGCAGTGCCTGCACCACTTTTGTTGTCCTTCTCTTAATTGCCTCTACCCTGTCTATGTCCTTACAGAGATGCAGCCTCCATAACTGGACACAGTACTCCAGATGGTGTCTCACCAATGATTTGTACAGTGGCATCACTGTCTCCTTTCTTCTGCAGGTGATACATCTCCCTATACACCCGAGTACCCCACTGGCTCTCCCCACAGTTTTGGCACATTGTTTGATCACCTTTATGTCATCTGATATGACTACCCCCAGATCCCTTTGCTGTTTGGTGGCTGTCAGTATCTTCCCCATCATTTAAGCCTCCTCTGTGTTCCTGTGCCCCAAATGCATGATTTGCACTTCTTTGCATTGAGTCTTAGCTGACACACTCTTGTCCATTCCTCTAGTTTACTTAAGTTCCTCTTAATTTTTTCCACCCCTCCCGGAGTGTCTACCCTGTTGCAGATCTTAGTGTCATCTGCAAAGAGGCATACCTTTCCTTCCAGCCCCTTCACAATGTCACTTATGAAGGCATTAAATAAGACTGGCCCCAGACCTGATCCCTGTGGCACCTCGCTGGTCACCCTCCTTTCCTTGGATTGAGCATCGCTTACCACCACCTTCTGTGTTCTGCCCTTCAAACAATTTCTAACCCAGTTTACCACTTTGGGGCCCATTCCCAGGCTGCCTAACTTGTTTAAAAGCCTCTTATGTGGAACAGTGTCAAAAGCCTGCTGAAGCCCAGGTAGGCCACATCCACCACTCCACCTATCCACTTACCTGGTCACCCAGTCTAAGAAATCTATCAGATTTGTTTGACATGACTTTCCTGCTGTGAATCCATGTTGCCTTGGATCCTGTGCACCACTGGATTCAAGATATTCCACGATCCTTTCTTTAAGCAGTGATTCCATTATTTTCACCACAACCGAGGTTAGGCTGACTGATCTATAGTTTCCAGCCTCCTCCCTGCTCCCACTTTTGTGTAGAGCGACTACATCTGCTCTCCTCCAGTCCTCTGAAACCACCCCTGTTTCCAGTGATTCATTGAACAGGGCTGCCAGTGGTGCTGGCAGCACCTTCCTAAGCTCCTTTAATATTCTAGGATGCGTCCCATTGCCTTGTCCACTTTAAGTTATGTGCGTTTCTTTAGAACTCTCTCCTCCGTAAAATGACTGATGTCCACCTCCCTTCCCTTATTGTTCCTGTCACTTAATTGTGGTCCCTTATCTTCCACTTCTTCTGTGAATACCGAACAAAACTATTTGTTCAGGACTGTTGCTTTTTCCAAGTCCCCTTCTGCACACTCCAATTCTTCCCTTTAAGCCTTACAATCCCACCCCTTGTCTTTCTCCTTTCACTAATGTACCTATAAAAAGTTTTGTACCCTTTCTTTACTGCCTGGAGTATTTCTTTCTCCATTTCCACCTTTGCACTCCTAACTACCTTCCCTGCCTCCCTCTTCTTATCCAGATACACTACCCTGTTCTCCTCCTTCTGTGTTTCCTTGCACTTCCTGAAAGCCAACTTTTTCACTCTTACCTTCCTGGGCACTTCCTTTGAGAACCATAGTGGTTTTCCTTTTCTCTTGCCTTTGTTTATTTGTCTAACACAAAGATTTGTTGCTCCTCTTAGATGGGCCCACTGTTCATCAACTCCCCCCCCCCCGGTCCTCTCTCCCTTATAGGGATTTACTTAGACATACCCCCAACTTTGCAAAGTCTGCCCTCCTGAAATCCAGGACCCTCGCTTTCGTGTGGCTTGACTCTGCCACTATACTCATATTGAACCACATCGTGCAATGATCACTGGACCCCCACATGTCCACTGACCATAACATAGGTATCATAGATATTACACAAGCCAAGACAGCCAAAGGCCCAGGTAGAGGTTTGCCCTCTACTCAAAGAGATAACCTGGAAATCCCAGTCTTGAAAAATGAGTATCCGACCTAGTCTTAAAAACTGCCATAGAACTGCTGCCGATAAATGTCTAGTGGAAGTCATTCCATATATCAACAACCCTTTGGCTGTAGTAGCCAGATCTCCTTTTCATTGCACTGATCTCACCTTTTAGCTGTACACTATGAGCCCTTGTCATATAATTTTGTTCTTGTAGCTCAAAACCAGGGCAGCTCCAGAGATCATCATTAGTAAGTGACTTCCCATCATCAGTGGTTATCTGTGATAACAAACAGACATTTAAAAACAACCTAGATAAACTCATTTTATCCAACAATTTATTACATTTTTATGGGTAACAGATAGGAGCTAACCATGGGCATTCGTGCTCGCTCACTCCTCTACCTTTTCTTAGTTATCCTTAGTTAAAAAGTAGGCAGAAGGCTGGCCCGCCAGTGCAGCTGTTGGATTTCCACTTGTGACTCCAGTGAACCAGGTTCAGGAATGGACCCAGGGAGCCAGAGGGCCGGCTGGGGGGAGAATGATAGAGTGCCCGTTGAGCTGCTCTCCTTCTCTGGGGGGAGGGTCGGGTGTGTGTCCAGCACTTAGAGAGCTGGGGGTTACACAAGCTGCTAGCGCCTAGTTCCAGATGGGCGGGGTGGCATCATTGCACGTCCCCACCCCTGGGGTAGTCTAAGAAATAGCTCGCAGGCCACTATATATAACACGCAGCTGGCACTGGAACCTTAATGGCCTCAGTTGCCTCCACTGACCAATCTCAGTTCTGCTGCACCATCCAGCCCAGAACCCCACCCGGGAGGGGGGGAAGCCAGGGAGGCATCGCCTTTCCCGTTGGAGATGAGCTGGATCAGGCATTGGTCCCACCTCGAGGGGTAAGTCAGGGGGTATCTGTCAGGGGATGGCTGAGGTGAGGCAGGAGTGTGCAGGATAGAGCCAAAGGTTAGGTGGCCAGCGGGACAAAAAAGAGGATACAAAAAAAAAAGATTAGGCAGAGGTCACCCCTTAATCTTTTATACTCAAGAGTGTATGGGTCTAGATTTGCCAACAAATATACTCATATTTCGAGTGTTCAAAGCCAGAGACCATCTCGGTTGCCCGTCTCTGTACCCCCTCTAAGATCTTGATTTCTGTTTTTGCACTCAGTGACTAGAACTGGGAGCAATACTCCATCTGCAGCCTTACCATGGAACAAAATAGGGGAATAAAAACTTGCCTATTCCTACTGCAGATGTGCCTTCAAATGCACTATAGTGTTACATGCACCTTCCTTGTCTTCTGTCTACAGTGTGCTTTGAATTTAAAATAATTTCAAATGGTCACACCCAGGTCCCTATCTTCTGTTGTCACCTTGATTTTTTTTCCTTTTTATGTTTGATGAGCAAGCAACAAAACGTTTTGGGATGAATACAAGGAGATTGGGAGGTGTGTCACAAAGCCAAGAGCTGCATCAGACCACAGTGCATGGTCATTGGTGTAGACCAATGTATGTAGTCATTGGTGTAGACCAATGTGGTGTAGTCATTGTTACTAGGTGGAGAAGGTATTGCAGGGAGCTGAGGAGGGGAGGTGAGTTGCATTGAGGTTGTCCAGTCCAGGAGATGCCTTGTGCATAAACAGAGCCAAGAGAGAGGCCAGACATGCTTGGTCTCTGACCCAGGGTTCCCACCGGACTGAGAGGGCAGGCAGCTAGAGGTCCGGCTGCATCTTCTCATCCTCTTTAGGCAGTGCTTTGCAATGCCAGGTCAATAAGGAACAAGACCACTATTTTGGTGGACTTGATTTCCACTGTCAACCTGGCTCGGTGATGATGCAGGCCCAGTTCTGGCAGCCGCCATCCCTATCGGGTACTGTGTAGTACACTGCCGGGGGAAGGATCACAGGGGAGGGGGTGTGGCCATTGTTTTTCAAGCCAGCCTGGGCTTCGCGGTGCACCCGGTTGGTGACACCCGATCATTTGAGTGCGTTGCTGTGTGTGGGGGCGCAGGTGCAGGTTGCAGGATTATCCTCATCTACCACCCTCCTGTGGTGGGGGGAGATTTCCTGCAGGAGATGGTGGACTTCGTTGTTGACCAGGTATTGGAGTCCTCCAGGTGTTTAATCCTGGGGGACTTCAATGCCTGGATCGACGACGAATCCTCACATTTTGGTTACGACCTCCTCCAGTTGATGCAGTCACTGGGCCTTCACAAGTGGTTGCTTCTGCAACCCACCAGCATGGCCACACACATGATCTGGTGCTCCAGCTGGGTCTTGAGGCTGATAACCTCAAGATTGATCAGATTGCTTGGTCTGACCACTGTACCATGGAGTTCAAGTTTGGGGGCCCCCCCCAGTAGCCCCCCTTCCCCGTGGAGATGGTCAACTTTCGCCCTTTAAGGGGTGTGTGCCATGGGGGATTGTTGGCATTAACTGACCTATCTCAGGTTGATGCAGCATGTGTGAAGGGTTCCAGAGAGGCGGTGGCCACTTATAACCGGGTGGACTCCGAAGCTCTGGATGCTCTCGCACCAGTTCGTATATGACCCAGATCTTCTCACTTGAAGTCCCTCTGATTTGATGGGGACCTCAAGGTGATGAAGATCAAGGGTCGGAAGTTGGAGCATTGCTGGGGGAAGACCCAGCTGGTGGCCGATAGGCTGGCCCTACATGCCCACTATGTGGAGTACCAGGGGGCAATTTCCCATAAGAAGACAGAATTCCTGTCCAGGGAAATTGCCGCTGGGAAAAACAGACCATCTCAGCTATTTCAGACTGTAGACAGACTTTTGCATCCTGCCTGTCTGCAACTGAGAAAAGTAAGTAAGTAAATAAGTAAGTAAAATTTTATTCATAAAAAGTGCCCTTCCAGTGCTCAGGACACCCTTACAAAGTAATCAAAGAAAACATACAATACATTATTTAAAAATTACAACCATAATCCAATTAAATAACACAGAATCCTGAAATATCATGTCCCTAAAAATGCTTTTTCAAAAATATATGTTTTTAGAGAGTTTTTAACCCTTCCACAGTCAGGCTGTCATGTATCTGATGAGGTAGAGAGTTCCACAGAGTAGGGGCCATAAAGGCAAAGGATCTTTCACCAAATGTCTTCAGATATACTCTGGGAATCTCTAGCAATCCCTCATCAGAGGATTGGAGTGAGCAGGAGAGACGGTAGGGAGATAAGAGGTCTTGCAGGTATTGAGGTCCCTGCCCATATAAGGCTTTATAGGTCAGCAATGCACCTTGAAAGTGATTCGGCATTGCATGGGAGCAAGTGCAGTTCATGCAGTACAGGTGTTATACGACTGGATCTAGGGGTTTCAGTTAACAACTTGGCCGTCTTGTTTTGCAGTAGCTGCAGTCAGAGGATATCCACTCACAGTAGCCCTACATAAATAGCATTGCAGTAGTCAAGTAGAGTGGTGACAAAGGCATGAACGAGTGTAGTCAGATCCTCAGATAGAACCAGATGCCTCACCCTAGCAATATTTCTGAGATGGTAGAAGGCAGATTTGACTACGGCTGACACCTGAGCCTTCAGGGTCAAACCTTCATCAAATACCACCACTAGGTTACACACCTGGTTTGAGGCATCGAGCAGGCTCCCCCCAAGCTTTAGCCCAGAAGGTATTCCTGCCCATGACCTGACCATCCTCAGATCAGGGTCCACAACCAACACCTCAGTTTTCTCCGGGTTTAGCTTCAGCCAGCTGGCACTCATCCAGTTCTGTATCTCCGATAGGCAGTTGTTAAACACTAAGACTGTATCAAATTCCTGGCCGGGTGTAAAGGACATGTACAGTTGAGAATCATCTGCATAGCAGTGAAAACTCAACCTGTACCACCCTATAATGACACTTTGAACAACATAGGAGAAAGCACAGAACCCTGTGGTATCCCACTGGGCAGATTTCAAGGAGACAAGGAATAAATTCCCAACATCACCCTCTGTGATCTGCGCTCTAAGAACGATTGACACCACTTAAGGACAGTTCCATCCAGTCCACAAAAGAACCGTAGGCATTCCAGCAATACCCCATGGTTCACAGTGTCAAATGCTGCTGATAGATCAAGGAGATCCAAGATGGAATGGGATCTCTGATATCTCGCCACTAGAAGGTCATTAAGCACTTGAACCAGGGCAGTCTTGGTGCTATGCCTTTTTCTGAAGCCAGATTGGGGAGGGTCATAGATAGTATGGTTAGATAAATGATCTTCCAGCTGCAGAGCAACCATCTTCTCAATAACCTTTCCTATAAAAGATAGGTTAGAGACTGATCTGTTGCTAGCAGGGCAGTCTGGGTCCAAGGAGGGCTTTTTCAGTAGTGACCTGAACACTGCCTCCTTTAAGGGGTCGGGAAAGATTACTCTCTCCAAGGTAGCCTAGACTATCCGAGCTAGGACCAGGCCAATGACCTCAACACACCCCACAAGAAGGTGTGTTGGGACCAGGTCCAAATTACAGCGGGTTGGCCACTGAGTCTGAATGATACTCACTATATCCATGACTATCAGCTGGCTGAAGGTAGACCAGGTCACTTGGGTGTTAGTACCACTCGATAGGCCACCACAAAAGCCCATGGGGAGGAACTAGCTGATCTCTGTCCTAATAGTGGACACCTTATCAGTGAAGAACTGAACAAACTCCTCACACTTTTCTTGTGACAATGCTTTTCCAGCCCATAGACAGACTGGATTGCACAGTCTGTCCACAGTCCGGAAGAGCTGGGCTGGTTTGTTCCTCGCAGCAGCAATTTTCCTGTACAGGAATTCTTCCTTCTTATGGGAAATTGTTGATTGTTCTGCCTTGTAATGGTCTAACAACCTAAGTCTGTGTACCTCCAGGTGAGTTTTCCACCAATGTCTCTCCAACCTTCACCCCTGCCTCTTCAATTCCCTTAGTGACCCATCAAACCATGGGGCACCAGGACGAGAGGTCAGGGGACGAACTGGAGCAATGACATCCAGGGCCTCAGCTACTACCCTATTATAAGCCAGCACCAGAGACCCTAGGTCAGTGCTATCTAATGGAATACCCAAGAGGTCCAGTATCATCATAAGGCCTTCAGGTGTTACCTGTCTTAAGGGATGCTACTGTACCATCTCCCTAGGGGCAGGCCCATGTTGGGGGGTTGGGAAACTAAACCTCAGGACATGATGGTCTGACCATCCGCTAGGATCCACTTTCATATCAGTGATCTCCATCCCCAGGTGGAACACCAAGTCCAGTGAGTGCAAACCTTCATGTGTTGTAGTGGTAAAAACTCGTGTCAGGCCCAATGAATCAATCAGTTGGAGGAGATCCTGTTCAAAGTGTGAGAATTCGTCATCAACCCAGGCATTGAAGTCCCTCAGAATTAACCGTCTGGGGGACTCCAACACCATGTCAGTGATGAAGTCTGCTACTTCCTTAAGGAATACACTCCCAACCCCGGGTGGACGGTAGATGAGAAGGATCCTGAGTCCTGCACCCGCAACAACTACGCACTCAGAAGAGTTGGTGCTACCCACTGGCACTTCCCTGAGGCTAAGTTCCTGTCTAAAACAGACTGTAACCCCCCCAGCTTCTATGATCAACTCTTGGGCAGTGTATCACCAAGAACACGGCTGGTATTGCAGACACCAAAATTGGCCCTACATTCTCATCCAGCCAGGTCTTGGTGATGCAAGCCAGGTCAGCAGAGGCTACCAAGTCTACAACTACTGCAGTTTTTTTCTTAATGGACCTGGCATTGCATAACACCACCCGAGAGGGATGGGATTCCATAGATGGCCACAACACCTGCCTAAGTTCCTCAAAGCCCTTGGGTATGGGCACCAAGCAAGGAGGTCCTCTAGCTTGGACTCATTTCACCCCAGGGTGCATTGTCATCCACCTTGTGTGAGGAGTTTGATCTGTTTTTCTCCAACAGTGTGTCAGCCATGCAGTCGGGGATCCCACCACGGAGGCATTTGCCTCACAGTGGTCGAGCTGGAGGTCTCGGAGGCACTCCGCCTATCTGGGAAGAGTTTAGGCCAGTGGAGGTGTCTGAAGTGACTAGGGTGATTGTAGAGCTGAAGCATACGTCTTGTGAACTGGACCCAGCCCCAATGCATTTCTTAATGGGATTATCGAGGCTGTTGGCCTGGTGTTCGCCAGGATTGCCAGGAGCTCTATGGTGGAGGGGGTCCTCTCTGCAGCTTTGAAAGAAGTGCTGGTGAGACCCCTTCTTAAGAAATCTTCCCTTGACTCTGACATCCTGGTGAATTACTGTCCTATCTCCAACCTGCCCTTTCTGGGCAAGATTGTTGAGAAGTTAGTGGCACATCAGCTCAAGGATCGCCTGGTGTCCTCGGACATCTATGAGCCATTTCAGTCAGGTTTTCAGGCAAGGCACAGCACAGAAACAGCTCTAGTGAGGATGCTTAATGACCTGCTCAGGGCTAAAGATAGAGAAGACAAGTCAGTTCTTGTTCTCCTTGATCTCTCCTCAGCATTTGACACTGTGGACCTCATTGTGCTTCTTGATCATTATTCTGTGAGTTTTGTGGACTCGCTGGTACTGTCATCAGATGGTTTGAGTCCTATCTCTCAAACATATGCAGTGGGTAATGATGGCGAATTTCTTCTCCTCCTCAATGCCCCTGTCTTGTGGAGTGCCACAGTGCTCAATCTTGTCGCCGATCCTGTTCGCAGTGTACATGCTGCCCCTGGGTGAAATCATTCGACAGTACAGTGTGGAGTTTTACTGTTATGCAGATGATACCCAGCTGTACTTGTCTTTTGCCCCCGGAACATCAGGAGCGGTTAATGTACCTAACGGCTGTCTGGCTAAAATCAATGACTGGATGGCTTCCAGCTGGCTGAGACTTAACCCAGCTAAGATGGAGGTACTGGTGATTGAGCCTGGTCGTGGACGTGATGGGCTGCCACCTGGGGCTGCCTCAGGGCTTTTCCTGGGTTCTGCTCCATTGGTAGCTGCCCCGAGGGTGCAAAATCTGGGTGTGATCCTTGATAACAGATTGACTTTTGAAGACCAGATGTCATCTGTTGTCAGTAGTGGTTTCTATCATCTGCGGAACATTGCCACGATTAAGCCCCTCATTTCGTCCGAGGACCTGCCGACACTAGTGCATGCTTTCATGACCTCTAGACTGATCTACTGCAACTCTCTATACTTTGAGGTCACAGGAGGGACCCACTTCAGACTTCAGTTAGTGCAGAATGTGGTGGCCCGGTTGCTGTCAGGTGTTTCAAGGTCCAGTCACATGACTCCGGTCCTGCGGGCTCTGCACTGGCTGCTGGTCAGGTGGAGGATCCTTTTTAAGGTGGGTCCTCTCACCTTCAAGACCCAATACTGACCGGGTCCTGGTTACCTGTCAGAACTCCAGACACCAGTGACCTCTGCTCACTCCCTCTGCTCCTCTTCGAGGGGCCTCATGGACATTCCCAGGGTTCAGCTCAACACCTCAGGAGATCAGGCATTTAGTGTTTCTGGGCTGACCCTGTGGAACTCGTTACCACCTTCTGTCCAGGAGGCGCCCTCAGTAGAGGTGTTCAAGTGGAGGCAGAAGGCCCACCTCTTTGCCCTGTTTTTTTCAGCTGTTTGAGCACATTCTGTGCTTGTCCCTGCTGTGTGATTCTGATCCCCTTTTTAATCTATTGTAAAGTGCCATATTTATATTTAGCATTATCATTGTATTATTTATTTATGCTGTTTTTATCATGTTTTGTTTTAACTATTGTTAGGCACCCAAAGCCTCCAGGATTGGTCACCCTACAAATAAAATTGCCTTGCCTAGACTGCTGAGCATCTGGTGTTGTGAACTGCAATGGGCTCGGCAGTCTACACCAATGACTACGCACTGTGGTCTGATGTAGCTCTCAGCTTTATGGGCAGAAACTTCTTATACTTCAAAGGACTGAAGTCAATCTATTCAGAGAGGGCTTCAGTCCTTTGAGCTGCATGTAGCCACATCAGCAAACAGCTGAGTGGCTTTCAACGTCAGAAGCCAGTGTTTGGATCCATGACTCTGGCATGCGCATTAGCATCCATGCTAATGCGCATGCCCAAAATCACAGAAATTCATCGCATTCCAACAGCAAAGAAAACCGTCCATCGATGTTTGTTGCTGGTGCTCCATAACTGTTCTTCCCCCACCTGATCCTCCTTCTCGGCACCTACCACCCCACCCCACCCACAAAAATAACACTGACACTGCGGGTGTCCAATCCCCAGTGTGTTTTCAAATAAATGGCCTCTAATAAAGAAAACTATCCATTGATGTCTGTTGCTGGCACCCCATAACTGTTCTCCCCACCCCACCCGCCCTCCTCTCAGCACCCACCCCCAACAAACATAACACTAACGCTGGGTGTTCCCAATCCCTAGGGTCAAAACCTGAAATAAAGAAAACCTTCTCTTGGCTTTTATTTTTTAAATACCCTGCAAAAAAGAAAACGGTCCATCAATGTCCGTTGCAGCCCCCACCGCAACTTCAACCACCCGCCTCCTATTTTGTTTTTTAAAAATACCTGCAAAAAAGAAAACAGTCCATCAATGTCTATTGCACTGTCCACCATCCAATCCACCGATGTCTGTTGCAGCAGCCACCATCCCCCCCCGCCATTTATAACACTGACACTGGGGGTGTCCAATTCCCCAGTGTCCACTGCTGGTGTAACTGTCACCCCACCTGACCTTCCCACTCAGCATCCACTACCCCACACCACCCTAAACATAACACTGACAATGGGGGTTCTCAATCCCCCAGTGTTGAAACCTGAAATAAAGAAAACCTTTCCTTGGCGTTTTTTTTTTAAGCCTGTAAAAAAGTAAACAGTCCATTGATGTCTGTTGCACCATTAATTCACCCCCCACCTGACCATCCCACTCAACACCCACCACCTCACACCCCCTCCAGGCCCTTACTTACCCACTGGGGGTCCAACACCGTCATCTTCTCTGGACCGCAGACACGCTGGCACTGGGTCTGAACATAGCAGAATACAATGCCGTCGGAAGCAACAGCGAGACAAAAATGCTGTCACTTTTGTTTTTGCTGGGGGCTTCACCCACCGCACCCCCAATGCAGGGGTTCTTCCCCCCGTACCCCCTGTACTTATAGATTCTCCTTCTGGGAGAAGCAGATCACAGGGCATGTTAAAATTTAAAGGGCAGTGAAATACTGTTTCCACGGCTCCTTGTAAGTAAATCTAAGTCCCAATGTCTGCAAAATGGTAGGAGACCAGGAATAGAATCCTGGTTTTCACTGCCTCCCAGCTGAGCTGCTCCATGATCCGGTCCTCCAAGCCACATGAGCAGTTGAAAAGTTGGTGTACAAATACGGTAAAATGCCCAGGTTATGACTGAACGTTACACTATGTTAGCATTGACTCATAACTTCACTAATTTTCTATATTTTGACTCCAACCTTTCAACATAGCCATTTTTCCACACCACCTCATAAATGTGGCATGTCGTTTTCAAAATACTGGATGAGGTGTGTTTTCGTACCTCTGGTGCGAAACGACGTCTTGGCCAATGTACTATTAATGGTACATGCCATGTCTATAAGGCAAATCCTAAAACAAGTATCTTCAAAATTTGGGCTCAGAAATTGCACAACACAAATTCTTTACCAATAATCAAATATTCGGCAGTGACAAATGCTTGTATTATGTAGTTTACACACTGATTGGTTCTACCTAGGTGCATAACTGCACACTTCTCAATGTTAAAAATTTAGTTTATGTGTGGCAGCCCATACCTTTAGGTTTTTTAATGCAGCTTGCAATCTGTCTACATCCATTTTGTCGTTAACAATAGTACCAATCTTGGTGTCATCAGAATGTTTTTAAATGAAGACACCACTATCACAATTCATAGTAGCTACATATATCGGGTATGTTAAATAGAATGGCTCCAACACAAACCCCTGTAGCACCCTTCTCTTCACTGCAGTCTAGTCTGATGTTGAGCCTCTAATTCTAACTTGTTGTATCCTTCTGTACAGCTATGATTGTATCCATGCCACCTCTGTAGTGTTCTAGCCTGTTTCCAGTAATTTTTTGATTAGTTCACTGTGTGTGACAGTATTTATTGTCCTGCTGCAATCCAGGAAAACAACATCCACCGGATTGCCTCTGTCAAGTGACTGACTAACATTTTCAAAAAACTGCAGGAGGCTTGTTTAGCAGAATGTGCCAGAAACAAAGCCATGTTGGTTCATGTCTGCTTGGCATGTTGTGTTTATAAAATCCTATGAATAGTCTTTAACAAAACCCTCTAAGATTTTACCAAGGTTTGATGTCAGACTTATGGGTCTGTAGTTACCAGGGGTTTTCTTATCACTCTTTTTATGTTTGCTTGCACATGCAAAAGAAACATTTCAGCACAGCTTAGGAGAGAAGCAGAGTTTTGGAGGTGCGGCACTGTGGAGGCCAATGGCCCCAGTGCCTTTTGAGGCTTGGCCTACTTTTCCCAATACGGTGGCACACTGCTGCTGACACTAGTTCAGCCAGCATGCCACCACCTTGAAATATTTTTGCTACTTTAATCAGGGGCAGCCCCATCATTGCAGCATCAGCCATTCCGCTACAATGAGGGAGAGACCTGTCATTGCAGGGCAGTACCTTGCCCTCCACATGCCTCGACCCAGTTCATTTGCCATCGGGGAGCCCAGTTTCCGTCGGCATAATGTCCCCACTCCCAAGTTTCTGTTGTATGCTGAGGGGGTGCCCAATCCCCCTCGGCATCATACCCCCTCCCAACAGTGTTTCTTTGCTGATAGGGTGCCCAATCCTCATTAGCTTCAGTCCCCCCTTCCAGTTCAATTATCTGATGGGGGAGCCCATTCCCCATTGGCATAATGTCCCCCCCAATTTATTGTCTGCCAAGGGAGGTGACCAATCCACCTCAGCTCTTGCCCACCCACTTGGTATGTGCCAATGAGGGTGCTCAATCCCCCATCAGCTCAGCCCCCCAAAACACTCAGGTGGCACGCTGGGAGCCCACCCCAGTTGCCAAATGTCCTAAAAAAAAAACAGTCCATAATGTTTTTTTTTTAACCTATAAAAATAGAAAATGGTCCCTCGTTTGTCCTTGGCCCTCCCAACCTGTGCCTGCCCTCTGCATCCTTCCTCCCCACACCCTCACCCCATACTTACCTCTGGAGGCCAGCGCAATGATCTTTGGTGGACCAGGAACATGTCTGCACTCTTCAAAGCCAACCACAAACTGAAAAAATGCTGGTATAATGGCATAAATAGGGTTTTTTCAACTTTGGTGTGTATCCCAGGCATTTTAGGGAATTTTGGCAACAAATTTTCAACATGTGGCTATTGGGACCCCTACTCATGAATTCAGCCACTGTCATGGCTTTATTCAGTCCCTAAAGGTGATTTCATGGTCACTGCACAGAATCACATTTCGGGACCAATTAACAAAATGACAATGCCAGTGTTCATGAGGTGGAGTCTCAAAAAGCCTATGTTGCAAATTTGGTGGAAAAAATCCCAAAAATGACTGTCTTACAAGTGTGCGTTGCACAGTTTCCATGCATGCTCATAGTCATAACTTTGCAAATTAGTAATATTTTCACTCCAGATTTTCAACATTGGCATTTTTCCACACCTCCTTATGAACAGTACAGCTGTCATTTTTCACATCCTGACCGAAATGTGTTTTCACACTTCCGGCACAGAATAGCGCAGTCACTGTGGGAAATCAGTGTCTAGGACACATTAAGAAAATCACAGTGACACTGTTCATGAGCAAAGGTCCTAAAATACCTATGTTGAAAATCTGGTGATGAAAGTCCTTAAAATGACTGTGTTATGAGTATGCGTTGCGCAGTTTCCATGCATGCTCATAACTTCATGAATTTGTAATATTTTCACTCCAGATTTTCAACATTGGCATTTTTCAACACCTCCTTATGAACAGTACAGCTGTCATTTTTCACATCCTGACCAAAATGTGTTTTCACATTTCTGGCACAGAATAGCATGATCGCTGTGGGAAATTTATTTATTTATTTTATTTATTTTTATTTACTTTTTGTTGACCAGGTAAGTGCACTAGACATATCCTGCCTATTTTCAGGCACGATCTGGGGAAGGGGATACAGATGAATGCCAACTGACCTTGAACCAGATTAAGCTGTTGGTGGTATTTTTAGTGAATGAGGGAAATTGGGCCAGGACACCAAGGAAATTCCCCTACTCTGCTTCCTGTGAGCAGGAGGACCCATTTTCCTGTGGGGTCAAGATGGTGGCTCCCATGAATCCTGGTGTGGAAGTATTGCAGAAAGAAGAGCAGGCCAGGATCTCCACTCGGAGTGCAATGCCGCAGGAGGAGGATGTCTGTCTGGTGGGAGAGCTTGCCTCAGCTCCCATCCTTTGCAACGCGGGGGCTACTTGTTTACAGTTGGTAGATGTTGATTCTGACTTGGAATTCCACGATGCATCTGTCACTTGGGATATTTTGGGCTCTTCAAGTGAAAAATCAATAGTTTGCAACATTATCAACAACCCAGTTATTGTGATGGATTTACCACCTGTAACAGCAGCAGGACGTAGCACTATACATCCACTAACAACTTCAGTTACCACTGTCAGCAACGCAGCAGCTGCTGTCATTTCTTCAGAACTAACTATGGAGGTGGAAGGGCCCGCAGAGAGCGGTGAATGTATCCTTTCCTTTTCAAGCAATATGTGCTATGTTCATGGCTCCCCTACAACTTTGCAGGCTGGCAGTGTTACTGCGATTTCTTGCAGCTTCCTAAAGCCTTCAGGGGATTTATTACAAACTCCTAAACTGTCAGCATTGCATGTTACAACACTGGAGCTCGAGACTAGCCCTATCGCAATGCAAAAACAGCAGGAGAATGTTATCGTACAGGGAGGGGCAGCTCAGGCACAGACTGCTGCAAACGCAGCGCGGTGTCCATTGCCATGGTAACTAAGGCCGCTGACAGTGTTACAGAAAGTGGAAAGGTGCAGCTTCAGAATCCCCCCAGTACTTCTGTACAGAATGAATTAAATACTTTATCTCAGGCTGGCAATCTTCACGCCAGTCATGGTGAGTGCCTACAGCCTGCAACAAAAATGACTTTGCCTCTGAAGCTTGTTCCTGGTTCAGTTTGGTCACCAGGTCATGGAGGGCCTTTTAAACAGCCTTTTGCTAATGAGTTGCTACCGCTTAGTAAGGTGGCAGGTTTTGTGTTTAAACAGCCTGAACCTCATGCTCAGCCTAGCGTGGTTTATCAATCCACGGCAGTCTCCCAAACTGGGGTGACTGAATTCTTTTTTTCTGAATCTGTTGCTAAAACTCTGGTTATGACACCAGGGAACTTTAAGGGGCCAGGGGCTTTGATCCCTATTTCAGGGTACAGACCTGAAGATTGGTCACCAGGAGTAGCCCTTAAGGGGGCAGGATGGAAACAGGCCTCTACAGGTGTAAGGACACCTGATCCAGCCTGGGACACAGAATTTGTATTTTCACAACATTCCTCAATGTGGAAACCTGTTTTACCACCTGTCATTTCTACTGAAGGTTCTACAGGGGACATGGATTTGCCTTCTGCAATTCCAACTTTACCTACTACTATGGTCTCTAAAGAACAGTCTCTCCCGTCTGTTCCCCAAAAATCCATTTCTGATCCTCCATCAGTGGACACTTGTGCATCTACTCAGAATCCTTCTTTGGAACAACCCCCCCAACAGAAGCCTTTAATGTCTGACTTATTTTCCTCAGCAAAAAGGGAAGCAGCTCCTTGTAGAAATGCAGTCCGTATTCTCTACAAAGGGGGACTGGAGAACAGGCTGGACAGATATTATGTGGGGAAAACTTTATTAAAAGAGTCACTTCATTTTACCCCAAATGATGTTTTTGCTTTTATTAACATTTCGGGGGAGGGCAACTACGATGTTAGCTTTCAGACAGCTCATGCTTTGGATTTGTTTTGGGAGCGGTATGGTCAGGTGAAGTTTTCCGCTACATGGACCCCCTTTTTGGTAATACCTTTAACTAAACCATTAATTAAATTCGTAACAGTAATGTTTAGGAATGAGGGGGTCCTTGTAGAGGATATTACCTTTTGGTTATCCCAAAAATGTGAGGTTTTATTTGGTCCTGATCCCATCTTAGATTCAGAGCAATTTTGGACTGGGGGATAGAAGTACAAAGTGAAACTAAGGCAATCTGATTCAGGGGTGGATCAGATCCCCAATTTCTTCTTGTTAGGTTGGGATAGGGGGGTTTGTTTTTATGGAGGGCAACCAAGGGCCTGTTACAAATGTGGTTCTAGGACTCATCTTTCTAGCGTTTGTGATCAGCCACATTGTGATAATTGCGGAGAGGTGGGGCACGTAACAATGCAATGTGCAAATCATTCTAGGTGTGATCTTTGTGAGGAGTATGGTCACATGTTTCAAGAGTGTCCTTGAGCGGCCAAAATTAAAGCATCTTGCATAAGCCCAGATCTCTTTATACAGAAGGCCCAGAGTGCTGCTAAATCCCCATCTCCTCCTCCTCCTCCTGCCCAACCTCCCCTCCCTCTCCCTCTTCGCAGACTATTACCAAAAAACAGATAGAGATTAATCATCTGGATCCTGTTAGGTGTTCTTCACCTGAGCCTGATAAGGTAGCGCAAACTATTTGATCAGGCCTGCCTAAAGATAAGAAGCCCAGCAACAGCTCCCAGGACATATTGGATCTTCCTCCAGTGTGCTACACTGATGTGCCTCCTAGTGCTCCAGAGTCAAGCGTCAAAGTTTTGGCTCAGGGGTCACCACTACCACGATGTAGATCTGCTAGGAATGTGCACCCTAAATCTCCACCTTCTGTCCTCACTGTAGAGACTAGTAACTCTTATGCAGCACTGTTCACCCCACAGGGTGAGACAGAAATGGAGTTGGGAGATTCAGACTCCCAGAAATCTTCTTTGTCTACCATCTCACAATCAATTGATATTTATAAAGAGAAAAAAAGGAAAAAGAAAGAAATTATAGTTAAAGGTTATTCAGTATCTGATTTATTATGCAGTGGTGTTGGAGTTCATTAAATGTTCAGAGCTTGCTGAACACAGTCAAATGGCAAGCGCTGTTCCATTATGTTCATGAGCAGAATATTTCAGTTTATTATCTACAAGAAACCTGGTTGCACTCTGCAGAACAATTAACCTCTTTTAAAAGGGACTGGGTTTGGGAGCCATCTTATTGGTCCTTTGGAATGGATAAGGCAGATGGGATAGGCATTTTGTTTAATTATTTTTCTTTTTCTTTACATAATTTAATTGATTTAATACTGGGTAGAGTTTTGATAATGGATGGGAAATGGCATGACATGTGTTATCATTTCATTAATATATATAATCCCCAGTCAAAGGCGGATAGAGTGGCCTGTTTGAAGTCAGTTCAACCTTTTTTAGTGACATCAATCAAGGTGCTTTGGGGTGGAGATTTTAATTGTTCAATTCTTGACTCACCTTCACAGAAAAATAAAAAAGTATATTGTGATTCCCATGCTGTGGTACATATTATTAAGGTTGCAGAACTGTGTAATTGCATGGCTTATGCAGATCATGGAGCACATTTTGCTTACACAAGAGGGAAATGTCATTCCTTAATAGACTATATGTTTGTCTCCCCTTCTGTACAAATGAGCACCTTTAGGATGGTTCCTAGTGAATTTTCTGATCACTCCCTTTTGTTATGTTATCTGCCTTTAAGTGTTCTCCCAGAATATCAGAAGGTACGATGGAAACTGAATGCTTCTAGTTTGGAGTTTCCATACATACACTCAGGGGTTAAATTTGTCTTACAGGCTAGACTATCAGTGGTTTTTCTTTATTCTGACATTGGGGATTGGTGGAGGCAGTCTAAGTCAGAATTAAGTACCTGGTTCAAAAAACAAGGAAGTAAGACTAAAAATCATAAAATTCTGAAATATTTATCATTGAGGCAACAGCTTCAGAGACTCATGACTTTGACGCATGACTCTCGGTATGATTATTCTGCACAAATAATTAATCTAAAAAATGATATGAAAGCTTTCCAGTGTGACAGGACTAAAACACTGCAAGCTATTGCCATAAATGGGACTAAGAAATCTCCTATTGGGGATCCTTTTGAAGTTTGTAAAGCTTTGAAAGATTCTTCTTCTATGTATTTATTATAACAAATGGATGGGACTATTATTACCTCAAGCAGGCAAATCAGGGAGTTAATTATAGATCATTATCATTCATTGAAACCCTTCCTCCCTATTACAGAGGAGTCTATGCTCTCCAATTTAAATTTTATTAAGTTTCCTTTAAGGACAAAAGAGACTTCAGCATTATTGGAGCCCATTTTTCAAACAGAAATTCAGATTGTCGTTCAGAAACTAAAAACAAATATTTCCCCTTTAACAGACATTCTTTCAAATAACTTACATAAAGTCTTATCTGTGGAGTTGAGTCAATGTTTTTTTTTTGTTTCAGTATTTTAACAAAAGTTCCACCATTTTCTCTTCTTTTTCAGAGGGTTTATTGATTCATTTATTTAAATCAGGGGATAAACGGAACATTAAGAATTGGCGGCCTATTACATTATTAAATTCTGATTATAAAATTTTTACAAGTATTTTGAATACCCGTTTGAAAAATTATGCTAGACTGGTGATATCTCCTTATCAATTTTGTGGGATTCCAGAGAGAAAAATTCAATCGGCTTTAATGATTATACGTGATGTCATTGAACAGTTGTCTTTATCCGAAACTTGAGGATGTATGATAGTGGCTGATTTGAGAAAGCTTTTGATAGGGTGCATTTACCCTTTTTGATTTTTGTTTTAGAATGGTATGGAGTCCCTAGACAATTTGTTACTCTAATTAAGCTGATTTATGAATATAACACGGTCTTTCCCTTTTTAAAAGGGAATACGGCTTATAGCTTTTGTTTAAGGACTGGAGTGCTCCAAGGATGTCCATTGAGTCCTCTTCTTCACATTTTTTCTCTAAATCCCTTGTTGCAATATGTAATAGCCTCGCAAAGTTGGGTTGGAATTCCAGATAGGGTTTCTAGAGATAAAGATTTGATGTTGCAGGCTTATGCAGATGACCTATTGCTTTATTTCTTTAGTCAGTTTGAGGTGTATAAATTTTTGTTGGCTTTCGACACTTTTGCTAGGGTTTCCAATGCCAAGTTGAATATTCACAAAACGAAAGGGTTATTTCTTGGAGCAACTGACCCAGTGGATGTGATACAGGAGGGTATTTTTTTTCTCGATCCCCACTTAAGATTCTGGGTATTTTATTTGGGCCCCAGAATCTGCCAGTAGAAAATTGGGATTCAGTGCTTCAGGTGGTCGAGGCTAAGGCTAATTGTTGGAAACATTGGAAATTTTCAAAATTGAAATGTGTTCATATTATTAAACAATTTTTGGTACCCAGTTTACAGTGTATAGCCATGATTTTTCCCCTTCCGGTTCATTTGGAAACCAGAGTATATAGTGTGTTTTTTCAGATGTTATGGGACAACCGACTAAACCCTGTGAAACGATGTTATACTTATTTAAGCACAAAATCAGGAGGACTAGGGATGGTAGATCCAGTAGTGTTTTTACATTCCTTGTTTATTATGTGTTCCATTAAGTGTGGGTTGACCCCATCTGAAGATATTGGGACAAGATGAATTATCCGGACATTGGGCAAATACCTTGCCACTTGGCATACCTTAGTGCCTAAATTAAATCCTCATGTGCATATTCTACTATATTTTCGGCCGGCTGTCCAAAAATTATATAAATGGAATATTACTAAAGAAGTTATCTTACATAATAAAGAAAAGGGATTTTACTCACTGATAATGGGGCAGTTATATCCACACGACCCTTGATTTAAAAATTGCCTGTCCACCCGGAATCCTAAGGTCTTGGCTCAATTAAATAATAACAGATTGCCTCAGTTTAAATGGGAAGTCCAATGGTTGATATTTTATGGTAGATTGAATGTTCGGGGCAATGCCAAATATAAAGTAGTGGAAGAAAGGAATTGTCCTTACCTTGAGTGTATTAATGTGGAGGAAACAATGGAGCATTTCATTCTGCAATGCTCCTATTCGAAGGGGTTGTGGGACTTCTTAGCAACACTATGGGGTTTTATATGGCTTACCTTTATATCTTATGACATATTGATTCTGGGAATATATCTGGCAACTTTCTCCCAGTTTCATGAAGAGACTTTAGGCTGGATATTCAAACTGCGCCATTCTGTGGCACAAGCCCTTGCGCTGCTCAAAAAAGTTGTGCGGGGGTGTGGCCAGGGCAATATTCAATGGAGTTGCGCTATTGAGCAACTCCTTTGAATATTGCCACCCAGCCACAGTCACTGTGCATGGCGCAGTGGAACTTGCGTCACCGCAAGTGGTCAGAGTGGAGCATTCAGATGCGGTGGTGCAAGTTCCATTGCGCCATGTGCAAATTTCCAATATTCAAAAGGTGACATGCAAATGGGGCCATAATTTATGCAAGGTGCATGGAAGGCTATTTGCATCTAATTATGGCCCCATTTGCATGCCTTTAGCATGCAGGTGCACCGATCCCCGACGACTTGTGCCTGACACCCTGCCAGGCAGCAGCTGTTGGGGACTGATACCCCCTGCAGCCCGATCTCGGGCATGAAGTAAATCTCCCCCCCACTAGCCCGATCGCAGTCATAACGTATGAACCCCCCAACCAACCTGATCATGGGCAGATCTCATTCCCCCCGACTAGCCTGATCGCAGGGGCAGAATGTAATTGAACCCCCATCTGGCCCGATCGTGGGCAGAGCGGAGTTCAATCCCCAAAGACCAATATCCTGGTGGTCCAGTAGACCGAAGCCCGATCGTGGGCATAAGGTCAAACCCACCCTCAAAGTCCAATATCCCTGGTGATCTAGTGCCCCCCACCCCACCCACCCACGGAGCCCCACCCCTGCTCACCCCACCACCCACGGTGGGGGAGCGGGTGGTGGGTCCGTGGGTGGTGGGTGGGGCTATTAGATCACCAGGATGATGGACTTGAGGGGTGGGTTTGACCTTATGCATGTGAACAGGTTTCGTGGTCCACTGGACCACCAGGGATATTGGTCTTTGGGGGGGTTGAACTCCATTCTGCCCACGATCAGGCCAGTCGGAGGAGGTTTCAATTACATTCTGCCCACGATCGGGCCAGTCGGGGGGAGGGTTCAGTTATGTTCTGCCCGCGATCGGGCCAGTCGGGGGGGGGAAGTGAGATCTGCCCACGACTCGGGCTAGTCGGGGTGAGGGAGTGTGTTCTGCCAGCAATCGGCTACGGAGGTTACTATTATGCCCATGATTGGGCTGCAGGGGCACAGGGAACAGTGGAGGGCCACCCACAGGTGGCACTGCTGTGTTGCGCCTGCAATGCGGCAGCTCACCTGTGGGTGGCCCTTGACTAACTCCTTCTTTTTTTGGCTTAAAGTTGTGCAGACGCAGCTAGGGGGTTGCACCTGCACAACTCTGCACTGCCCGGCTGAATATCGGGTTGTGCAGTTTATGCATGGTTCCTCCCCCTCCGGTTGAGCATGCCTTCATTAGCATTGCGCTGTTGCTCAGCATGACTTGGGGGGGCGCAACTGCCTCCTGTTGAATATCGCAGAATGGCGCAATTTCGGACTTGCACAGGTGCAACCCTATTGCGCATGGCGTAACCCTTTTGAATATCCAGGCCTTTATCTTTATTTTTTTGTTGCCTAAGATATTATTTGTGGCAAGCTAGATGTCAATGGGTTCTCTACCAAAGGAAAATGCTATATTATTGTTTTAGTGGTTTAGTTTCAAATGAGCTGTCTAGAATATATTCTCAGGATGCTCAAAAAGTTGCTCTTGTTGAATTGCAAAAGTGGTGGAAAGGGTTCCTCCACTTTATAAAGTTTAAGTAATATAGAAATGTGTTTTTTTCTCTTTCTTTTTCTTTTCTTTTTTCCCTTTTGTATCTTGTTTTCTTTCCTTTTTTTGATCATTATTGTTATTATTTGCACCTTGTGTTTTGCGGTTTCCTTGTATACTGATTGCATTTTTTATGTTGTGTCTATGTTATTATTTCAATAAAACTCCCCTACTCTTTTCGATAAGTGCCACAGGATCTTTAACATCCACCTGAACTACCACCAATCCAGGCAGATGGGACCTCGGTTTAACATCTCATCCAAAAGACGGCACCTCAGAATCGCAGCACCCCTCTCATGCCACACTACAGTGTCAGTTCTGGGATATTAACCCAAGTGCCAAATGTGGGAACTGAACCCACAGTCCTCTGATCTCCCAGCTTCAGAGGCGAGTGTGTTACCTACACCTATCAGTGTTCGTGAAGCATTAAGAAAATCATAGTGACACTGTTCATGAGCAGAGGACCTAAAATGCCTATGTTGAAAATTTGATGACAAAAGTCCATAAAATGACTGTGTTACAGTACAAGCGTGTGTTGCGCAGTTTCCACGTATGTTCAGTAGTGCGCAAATATGTAATATTTTCACTTCAGATTTTCAGCATTGGCATTTTGCCACACCTTCTTATGAACAGTATAGCTGTCATTTTTCATATCCTGCCCCAAATATGTATTTGCACATCTGGCACACAATGGCGCAGTCGCTGTGGAAAATCAATGTTTCGGACAGATTAAGAAAATCATAGTGACAGTGTTCATGAGCAGAGGCCACAAAATGCCTATGTTGAAAATTTGGTGAAATAATTTCACAGAATGACTGCGGTTAAAGCATGTGTTGTGCAGTTTCCACGTACGCTCGGAACTTCGAGCATTTTTAATATTTTCACTACAGATTTTCAACATTGCCATCTCTTCACACCTCCCTAATGATGGTACAGCTGTCATTCTTTACATACTACCTGATCTGTGTTTTTGCACATCTGGCACAGAATGGCACGGTTGCTGTGGGAACTCGAAGTTCAGGACACATTAACAAAATCACACTGCCACTGTTTATGAGAAAAGGTCCCAAATGCTTTCATGCGGTGGGAGGTCACAAAAAGGCCATGTTGAAAATTTGTAGTGCAAACACCAACACACGCATGGGGTTTTAGGGTTTCTAACCATAACATCCCACCCTGTACAGACTGACAGGCATCAGAGGTGTAACTCTGGATCATCGGCTGTAATGCTCATGCCATCCCACCCCCCACCCTGAAGCCAGTGACAGGCATCGAGGTGTGCCTTGCATTCTTCAGCCCCAGACTTCACCCCATTCTCCTGTAATGCACCCATTTCAGTGTATGTCCTTATGAAATGGGGTGACTATGAAGCCAAACACCCCAAAGCACACCTCGACACTTGGATAGTGTGAGGTGAAATACCGTGAGCATTATGGGCAATGACCCACAGGCACACACCCCAATGCCTGTCCATCTCTGCAGGGTGGAGGTGGGATTCGCATGACTTCAGTACTTTACTGCCACTCCTATTCTGCATCTGTCTAACTCCTGCACGTCCAATGCTAATATCAGCAAGCAAACATTTGGCATTGACAAATACCTGTTATATATTGGTGACACTATAGCCTCCTGCCAGTTTTTAACTGCACAACCATTATTTAGTGAAGTTTGAAACAGAGCTGTAATTGGTCCTTCTAGTTCTTTAACCAGTCTTTGGTGGATACTGTCAGAGCCAGGGGCCTTATATGGGTTAATTTTTGTAGGTTTAGACCTAACCTGTGGTTCAATGAGGATAACTGGTGATTTATCCCCATCTGCTACATCCAAGTCTGGCCCAGCTATCTGGTTCTCAAAAACTGATGTAAAACAGTCATTCATGACCTCCACTAGGCCCCTATCATCCCTAATTAAATCACCCTTGTCATTTATTAAAGCCTCTAGATATGTACTGGTACCCTGATGTTGGTTTACATTGTTATAAAAGGCTTTGTAGTTATTATTAACATGTGTTACCAACCCTAATTCGAAACTCTTTCTGGCATCCCTTATCCTAACCTTACAGGTTTTAGTCAGTTTTTTGTATTTGGACCAAGCTGCACTTGTGTTAGTTATTGTTGCTGTTTTGTATGCCTTCTTTTTTCTATGTATCTGTTTTATAATTACACTAGTACACCAGCTTGGAATCCTGCCTGACCCATTATATTTATTCCTTTCAGTGACATGAAGATCTGTTATGCTAGTTAATTTCTTGGTTAATAAACACCACATTTGGTCTTGATTTAAGCCATTAAAGGCTGCCGTCTAGTCCCATGATCGAAATTCCAGTCAACCAATGGGCATGCACTGTATACTGTATGTGCTCCTGTGCAGTTCAGTCGGTGACTGACCGTGGTGGTGCTGGTGGGCTGTGCCAGTTGCTGGCTCCAGTTGTGTTAGGGGGAGCAGGGTGGTGGGTCACTGCCTAACGGGGTGGGGGGCCACTTGATTACCAGGTACCAGGGACGTTTCAATTATTACATGGACTGGGGCTTGGGGAGGGGGGGACCACTAGACTACCAGGAATATGGGCATCAGGGTTTGTTTTTAGCATGAATGTGATCAGGGCTGGGGAGGGGGGACCACTTGACTATCAGAGATATGGGGACCGGGTTTATTTTTATTATAAATGTCATCAGAGCCGGGGATGGGGGACCACTTGAATACCAGGATATGGGGATTGGGTATATTTTTTTATTATAAATGTAATTGGTGCTGGGAAGGGGTGATCATTTGATTACCAGTGATATGGTGATCAGAGGAACCAACAGAGACTGCAATCAAGATCCTAGCATACAAGCATGGTTAGTAATATACTAACTTTCATAACCTGGCATATGAAAGAAGGGCAAACCAAACAAAGGCAATACCAGGTCCGAGGAACTTAAAATCCACTGGGGCTAAAATAGCATTTTTGTAGGAATCACATACCTTGGAAGCCAATGCTAATCTCTGGAGGAGGGAATGGGTGGGACACATGTTCGCCTCTGGTAAGGATAATAAAAGGGCAGAAACAGCAATCCTGATACAGTATACAGAAGCATCCACTTTACTCCAATTGAACAAATAATTGACAATGAGGCATATACACAATCATCAAGGGTACTCTAGACCAAACTGATATCACAATTGTATCTCTGTATGGGCCTGACAATGAGGGTCCACATTTTTTCACAAATATCCTTTCTCGCCTAGTGTCATTAGGTAAATTGCCCATTATACTAGCAGGTGACTGGAATGTAGTACAGGATAATACCATAGACAAAATCAGGAGATATGAACATTTTTCTTTCCTCTAACCAGAGGGGGATTAAAGAGCTACAACACTCTCTATGTCTAACAGACGTGTGGAGAACAGTGCCTTCAGACACTAAAGATTTTACTTTTTGGTCTGCTGCCCACAACTCCTTCTTATGGTTAGATTACTTTCTCATCACTTCAGATCTTCTAATGGTCACCGCACAATGTGAGATCCTGGCCAGAGTTATTTCAGATCACTCACCTGTCAAACTCTCATTTACCCCATTTGGGGCACGCTGATAAAGATAGGATCTGGAGAATAAATAACACCCTACTGAAGTCTTCAAATACCAGAAGTCATTAAAAACTGTACGGAACAATTCTTTTTCAATAATGCTAACTCAGTTTCTAACCAAGGTTCCCTATGGGAGGCATTCAAATGCACCATGGAAGGAGAATTAATGTGCCTCACAGCCACCAAGAAGAGAAAGAGGGAGGCAGAGTGCACACTGCTCCTCAGAAATTAGATAAAGGGAAAACAAAAACTCAAGCACCAGAGAACTGGCTCAAGTTGAACTCAGCCAAGGCTAAATATGGAGAGCTCACAAGGGAGGAGGCTGAGTTTGCAAATGTTAGGGCAAGGATTGAATACATAGACTGAGGAGAGATGGCTGGGAGCCTACTTGCCCTTAGGTGGAGACAAGAGATGAGCAGAACAATTTGCACCATCTGAGCTACCCCTCAGGGACTACCCCTCTCTAATTCTATGGAAATTACTTCAACCTTCAAAGATTTCTATGAATCCCTATACACAGCAGATCTACCAGTAGCAGACAAGACTATATAGCAGTTCCTAGCTGAGGCATAGCTTCCAAACAGAAGGCCTAAGGCAAAACACAACAGTGTGGGAAGTTAAGCTGGCCATTAACAGTCAGACCCTGGATAAAGCCCATGTCCTGGTGGCTTTTCTACAAACACATATGAGGCTCTGATTGATATGGTGGCAGCACCCTTAGCCCAGCTCTTCAATTCTTCCAAAGAGAACTCCACACTTGAACTCAGACTGCGAGAAGCACTTAGCACTCTCCTCCTTAAACCCGATAAAGACCCAGAGGTGATGGCAAGCTATAGGCCTATCTCACTTCTAAATATTGTCATTAAGATTTTGGTGAAAATACTAGCCAACTGAATCAACAAGATTTGGCAATCCCTTATAGGCCTAGAACAGGTAGGGCAGGCTGTTGGCAGACCACCTCCACAAACTACGTCACATACTTGCTGTGTCTAGGGACTCCCAACATCCAGCAGTACTGGTGTCCCTGGACACAAAGAAGGCTTTTAATAGAGTGTCTTGGCCTCATCTGTACTCCACTCCTGCAGAATTGCCCCCCTCCCAGCTTTATAGACTGGGTAAAATTATTATACTAAAAACCCACTGCAAGAATCCTTTGTAATGGAGTACAATCTAGCCCCTTTGCCCTTCAGAAGGGAACCCGACAAGGCTGTCCACTCTCCTCTTATTTATTTATCCTGTATCTGGAACCATTAACAAGGCACTTCCTATTGCAGGAATGAATTGAAGTGGTGCAGGTAGTTTACAATAAATATATGATCACCACCTATGTCGACGACATTCTGTTGCATCTGGAGGAACCAGAGATATCTATTACCGCTGCTTTAAATATCCCAACCAAATCTGATCACATTTCTGGTTATAAATTCAGTCTCACCAAAACTAACCAAATGCCCATGAATCATCTCACTGCAAGGGAGCAAGTGATGTAGTAGGGAGGCGCCTGATCATCAGATGGATGTAAATGTCTGGGCATAATAATCTCTTGAAGTAAAAAAGCTTTATTCATCAAAAGCTAGACCTGCTGCTAAAACAGATTAAACAGGATCTTACCAGATGGTCAGCCTTACACTTTACACCATCGGCATGCATCAACACAGTTAAAATGAATATCTTACCCTAAATACTTTCTCCTTAGGAACGATGGGTGTAATTGTGCCACAAAACTGATTCACTAAACTGAAATCCATTCGGTTGGCCTTCTTTATAGGATAACAAGAAACTCAAAAGAGCCTATCAGAAACTCACTTTTTTTAAGGGTAAAGGGAGGTTACAATTACCAGATTTTTGTTTATATTATTTAGAAATGCATGCAAGACAGTTCCTTTGGTGGAGGGGGACCATACCTAGGATGTGGGGGAGATCCTTATTTCCCAGAATGGAAGAAGATGGAAAAAGATCTGTGCTGTAAAGTTAAGATATGAATTAATGCCCTGTTAAGTATCCCTTTCAATCTGGTGCTGAAACTGTTGAAGCCAGCCCCTATAGGTACTTCCCTTCTACTTAGTGTAAGCAATTACACAGATTATTATGCACCAACCCACTTCTAGACCCAGACCAACCCATTGCAGACAACCCCAACTTTCGTATTCAGAATCAACTGATCCCACCCAACTTCGTAGGACAGGCTAACGTAAGTAAACTGAGGTACAGTATATGTAAGGCATGTTAGATTGATTTCTTTTGAACAATTTAATAGAAACAATGCTCACACCTTAGTTCCAGTCTTCCTGTTTCTTCAATTTCAACATATGCTGGCCAGCTCACTAGGCCACAGACCCTGGAATATTGTCAAACTTTGACTGGGAGGAGCTCAGGGAGTTGGCCACACAAAGACATTCCACGTATCTGAAATAAAAAAAACTAGTACACATTACTACTTCTAGGGACAGGGATGCATGCCATTACTGGGCACGGGAATTCCAAGAGCTATCAGATGTGGAAGCTGAGGCCAAAATGTGGGAAACTACAAACATCAGTACATAAAATTTGATAGTCTAAGACTCGTGCAATACACAACAACCATTAATATGTACTACACACCCACAAAGCTCCACATAAAGGGGTAACTAGAAATGGAAGTGTGTACTAGTTGTAATCATAGTATGGGTACCCTTAAGCACATTTTCTGAGATTGTCAAAAGGCCCAGCCACTTTGGGAAGCTATTCAAAGGCACATGGGTCCATTACTGATCTTAGAGACAGCATATTTGCCATACTGTATGCATCCTACGACTCAATCTACATCATGTCATAGGTAAAAGAAAATATCACATTACCTTAATCTCAGCTGTTGCCAAAAGAAAATCTACAAACACTTTTTGAATGACACAATTCCCACCTATAAGGGTTGACATTATTCCACCCTAGAGGCTCTCTGTATCAAAACAATTGTTTGCTCACTTTACAATAACCACAAAGAACACCATCATAGGTGGGAGCATTGGATGCTCTTCTGCTTATCACCTGATGGGGGATTGGTTATACTCTGCCTAAATATTCCAACATGGATGTGTCTTGTAAGGTTACTTGTGTATAGGTTAAATTCTATGTATGGCTCATTTACTGTTGTATCTTCCTAATCAGCACCACTGTGTTCTGAATGGTGAAAGGCCAATGGAGCATATTCTTTATGTACCTTATGCAGCATGCTTAATGCTCTGTGTTGTTCCTGTTTTAAATTTTCAATAAAGTATACTGTTTAAAAAAAACTTGTGTTAGGGCCCACTAGTGCAGTGATAGCGCTATTGCTTGTGATGCCCTCGACCTTGGTTTGGGAACACACCCAGGAGATGGTGGTCTAGCCAGGGAGAGGAGGCTCGAGCATCCGGAGGACTGCTCACCCTCTCTAGGGAGGAAGGTAGTTGAGGCTTGGTGTTTGGCTGGCCTCTGGTAGAGGCCAGAGGTGCAGCAAGCATCAGAGCCACTCCGAGGGTTTGGGGCGTGACAGACATTGGTGGTTGTGCCTTGACATCTGGGGGCACGTCATGCCCCTCTCAGAACAGGGAAAATCAGCTTGCACAGCACTGAGGAGATAAAGTGCCCTGTGCAAACCCCATAACTCCCACCTGCCTGTCCTACCTGGTTGCCTAACAAGAACAAGAAGGACTTCAGGGTGTATGGGCCCCACCTCACACCCGCCTGGGGAGTATAGCCATGGCTCCGTGGGGGTTCATCCACAGGCTCAGGTAGGTGGAGAGAGGGGCAGACACCATAGGTGACTCCCGATGGTGTGGTGCTCTGGGATCAGGCAGAGGATAAATAGCAAGTACAAAAAAAAAAACAACCTTTTGTTAAGGGAAAACTAAGGGAAACTGCCAGCTTTCACCAGCTGGTGCCAAAACACCCAATTAGCACTTTTAAAAAGTATGTGATTTTTTTACATTACCAGTATATGATTTTTTAATCTTTGAAACAGCGCACCACTACTGTACTTCTGTTTTTCATTGCTGGCAAGCACCATCTCATAAGCAGCAATGTGTTTCCCTCACTTGCTTTATGCTACTATTCCCTGCCGATGTTAGTCACTGGCCATGGGGCATATTAGCATAAAGTAAGTGAGGGAAGCATGCAGCTGCTCGTGAGATGGTGCTTGCCAACAATGAAAAACAGAAGTTGTAGCATGCTGTTTCAAAGATTAAAAACTCATATACAGGTAGTGTAAAAAAATCATGTACTCTAAACAAGCTAATCAGGCATTTTTACATCAGCTGGTAAATGCTAGCAGTGTTCCACTGTTTCCCTTTAATTTTACTGTCAGTGTAGGGACTAGCAGTTTGTATAGTTCACTAGTTAGTCCATCTTGACCAGGGGCAGTGATGGATTTCAGGGACTTCATAGCTGAAGTAACCTCAGCAAAAGACATTTGTGAAGTGAGTACTGGCAGGTGACAACTGGGTAGACCTTGGCGGAAGTTGTGAATCCCACTTTTGCAGAACTTAGAAATTTCGAGAAAATTTCTGACCTTCCGCCTTTGGTGAAATCATAATTTTCCAGATGTATTTGGTAAATTTTCTCCCAGTTCTGCAGAATTTTCTGGCTCAAATGCAGAATAATACACATGGGACCAGATTCACAAAACTTTACCCTGGTGCAAACCTGTGTTTGCACAATTTGGTATTCACAAAAGCCCAGTTTGCACCCTCAAACCAGGTTTGTGCTGGGGCAAAGTGTAGTGGGGGCTACAATGCAAATGAGGAGGAGGGGACATGAATATCAGTGTTGTCCGATTCACGAAGCATTTGCTCCACACAAGGACCTCTTGTGGAGGCCCCCTTGCATGGAGTAAATACCACTAACTGAGACCTTCCCTTAAACCCGCACAACCCTAGTGATCGGTGGAGGTATTGCAGTGGCACCCCCCCACCCCCGTTGATTGCTGACCTGATATACAGAAAGATATTCCCTAGTGGTCTAGTGACCAACTCTGCCAGTGACTGATCGCCGCCCGATATAAAAAATGTAAGATTTCCCTGGTGTCCAGTGCCCCCCCCCACACACACACACACCAAGCCCTGCCTGAAATAAAAATAAGATTCCCTGGTGGCTAGCAGTCCCTTCCCCCATCTGATCACTCATTCTATATATAAAAAATATGTTCCTGGTGGCTAGCCATCCTTCTTCCTACCTGATCACCTACCTGATGTTGAAATATTATTCCCTGGTGTCAAGTGTACACCCCATCCCTGTCCCTTGTATAGTCAACATACAGTAAACATTTGCCTGGTGGTCTAGTGAACCCCCTCTCTATCCCCGATCCCCAGTAAGTGAATTCACATCTCAGTCCTGGTGGTCTAGTGCACCTCCACCCCACCACACTGGCAGGTAGTGTCCCAGCACTTCGCTCCCCCATCCAAAACCCACGCCAATGACCAGCACAGCTTTCCTTTCTGCACCAAGGCTGGCCGCCGAATGACCTCTCAATGAGCATGTACTGTATACAGTATGAACTCACTGAATAATAGCTCACTCTGAGCTGTCAATCAGTATTAATGAGTGTGTACTGTATAAAGTATGTGCTCATTGAGGGCTCAGTCAGCAGCCAGCTATGGTGGAGAGAGGAAAGTTGTGCTGGTCACCAGCTCAGGTTCGGGATGGAGGGGAGATGTGTGGTAGGACACTTCCTGCTGGGGTGGGGGGTGCACTAGACCACCAGGGTACAGATGAGAATTCACTTATTGGGGATCAGGGGTGGGGGGGTCACTCGACCACCAAGGAAATGTTTCTATTGACTATACAGGGGAGCAGGATGGGGGTGGTTATACTGGACACCAAGAAATAATATGATGTCAATGTTGGGTGGGTGATGGAGTGGGAGAAGGGACTGGTAGCTACCAGGTACATCTTTTTCATATATTGGGTGAGTGATCGAGAGGGGGGAGGGTCCTGTAACCACCAGAGAATTTTATTTCTGTTTTGGGTAGGGCTTCAGGTTGGGCGGAAGAGAACCACTGGACACCAGAGAAATCTTCTATTTTCATATTAGACAGTGATCTGTGCCTGAGAGTGAGGACCACTAGACCACCAGGGAATATCTATATATTGGGTTGGCGATCAGTGGGGGGGGGGGGAGATAGTACTAGACCACCATGGAATATCTGCATTTTATATTGGGCCAGCGATCAGCAAGAGGGGTACCTCTGGACACCAGGGGAATACTGATTTAGATGTGGGGAGAGGAATCGGGTGGGTGGAGGGACCACTAGCCACCAGGAACTATTCTTTTTTTATTGGGCCAGTGATCAGGGATTATTTTGGGGGGCCACTAGCCACCAGGGACTATTCTTTTTTTCCAGACCAGTGATCAGCAATCACGGGGAGGGGTCCGCTGACACCAGAGACTATTCTTTTGTTTTACTTGGGTCGGCGATTGGTGGGGGGGGGGGGGGCAGTAGTATGCTAAATACAGTTGCAGCAAAATGGGCAAGCAAATGGCTGCCTAGTGCCTTGCATGCCCAATGAGCTCATCTGCATGTCTGCTTTTGTGAATATATTAAAGCAATAAAATTGTCTCAGATGTTTAATCTATTAAAAAATATAGCTATTAAAAGTCCAGGAGCTAGCAAACTAGGTCCTAAGTTCTTAAAGTTAATAGCAGCTCATATTAATTTTCCCCTTACAAGAATATTTAATTTGTCCATGACTACTGGTTGCTTCCCACATCAATGGAAGCAAACAATAATAACACTGATTTTTAATGGCGGTGATCCTAAGGATATGTGTAATTATCACCCAGTATCTTTACTTCCTCCATTAGGAAAAAGTTTAGAAAAACTGGTTCATGACCAATTAACTGAACATTTACAGTTGGGGGGGGGCTTAGGGCTCCCGAGCAGCATGGCTTTAGAAAGTGCCATGGAACAGGCACTACCTTGGCCTGAGGTTCATGGACCACATCAGTGGAGCTATGGATGGAGGATTGCTCACTGGTGCTGTGTTCATGGACCTGTCCAAGGAATTTGATTTAGTGAGCCATTGCCTGCTGCTCAGGAGCCTGGGTGAAATAGGACTTACTAATCTTCTTCTGGAGTGGTTTGATAGTCACCTTAGGGGGAAGATCTCTTAAGGTGTCATATGGAGGTACCTTATCTAGTGGCAGGGAACTGGAACAAGGAGTCCCCCAAGGCTCAATCCTGGGGCCACTCCTTTTTAATTTGTTCATAGATGTAATTCCCCTCAAAGTTAAATAACACCAACAAAATAATCTATGCTGACGATATCATATTGTATAGCAGTACTGGCTCAGTGGAAACCATTAATCGGTCTTTGGATAAGGATTTTCCCAAACTGGAGTTTTGGTTAAGTATATTACAACTGTCTTTAAATAGTAAAAATACCAAAAGTATGCTTTTTGGTTCAAAACCAAGTCTTGAAAAAGCTGTAGAACTAAACATATTTGATAACTCAAGTATCAGACTTGAACAGGTCTTTCAAGTCAAGTGTTTGGGTATACTTTTAGATCCTTATCCAACATATTCCAAACAAATCGGTATTATAACCAGACAGGTTAACCAGAAATTGGGAGTCTTATTTAAACTGCAGTATTCCTTAACTGTACAAGCGAGAATTGCTATAGCTAAGAGTATATTGTTATCCAAATTAAACTACAACTTAATTTCTATTTACAGATTTATCCAAACAAGATTTGACCATTCTGGCTTCAACATTTCACAGTATTTTTTAGATTTACCTATAAACTACCTTACTGCTCTCATCATTGTATTTTGTATAAGATAATTGGTTGGCTCCTGCCTAGCCTGAACAGTCTTTATAATTTGAGTTATCTCATGGACGATGTCCTTAGACATAAAGGCAATTCTCCTTTGTATTCATTATTTCAGTTTAGTGATACAATAAGAGAATTGTAGTCTAATGAAACAAGTAGATTTAAAATCAAGAAGACTAAAACAAAAATGGGAGGTCATGCTTTTTTGATCAGGGCAGCAAAAAAATGGAATGAGCTTCCTCTGACTCTACAGAGTGGCATAAGTCATGATACTTTTAAACTAAAATTAAAGAAGCACCTATTTAGTCAACTGGATTGTTAATGCTCCTTTTAAAAATCATTTAAATATCTAAATTACATGTATTGTCTTGACATATAATGTCTGTATAAAGTACTGTGTATTGTATTTATGTAACACCTTGGCTGTTTTATAATGGTCCCAGGTCGCACATGAAAAAGGGTCATTGGCTTATTGTGTTTACCCGGTAAACAAACATTTAAATAAAATAAGTGCATCTGTGGTGCTACTCATTGCAGGGCCAGTCCCCGGGATGCAGGTCAGGGTGGTGCTAGTGGGGTTAGAGGTAAAGGTAACATGGTTATCACCAACTCAACCTAGCCCTCTTCACAATCAGATGGCATGGTACACTATCTGTCTGTGAATAGCATTTTTTAAAGCCTGGGCAATCACAAAGTGCAACACAAAATGTTGCATTGCTTTTGCAATTTTTGTGAATCTAGCCCATGAACTGTGGAATGACAGTTCTGAGGAATTCAATTCTGCAGTTTAATACATTAATCTACAATACATGTAACTATTCTGCAGTTCACTGATCAGGTCTAAGGAATTTCCTTCTGCAGTTTAATGCATTAATCTATAGTTCATACATTCATTCTGCACCTCAATGACTCACTGAACTGCAGAATGAATGTATGATTGTGGATTAATGTATTAAACTGTGGACTGAAATTCAGCAGACCTGACCACTGACACTGATCTGTTCTGCTTCTGCTGAATTTCTTTCTGCAGTTTAATACATTAATCCGCAATCTGTACATTCATTCTGCCATTCTAAGTCAGAATTTCCACAAAAGTTTCCATTGTGCTTTCTGAAATTTCACAATATTGAAATTCTGACATTAGACAAAATTCTGCCAGTGGAAGTTTAATTTCCCACAGTCCTACAGTTGGGAATTGTAGTGATGTGAACATTTGTAAAAATGCTTTCTTCCAGAAGTGGAAGTAAAGCTAAGGCCAAAGATAGTATCGGGGCCATGTTGTTTTACAATATACCCTGTTCATAATGTACCACATAGGTAACAGGGTCACAATATGACTTTTGATTACTACCCATGCCTGATGGGCTCAAGTCAGGTTGAGGGGCCTAGGTTCTTGTTCTGATGGTAAAGGGGGTTCTGTCCCAGATATGAAATAAATAGCACAGTGCCTCCACCCATATAGTGGGCTAGTTGGATATGTGGTACAATCCCTTGGGGATGCTGTACCTCCCCACCTCCCCATACAGTCACCCCCCCACACAGAATACCCTAAACAGCTGCAATACTTTACTGTGCATGCAAATAATGACTATAGTTAAAAATATGTTCATGGACAGTTTTAAATAGCAACAATAAATGGTTTATTAATAGGGAAAAGGAATGAGACTGCAAAGATAAATAACTGTTGGCAGTAATTGATATAACAAGTGAACCCATAAACAACAACAATACCAGTCACTGTGCCAACCCCCCAATAACCACACATAAGCAGCCCACTTCTCCACTGGTACCAGTGCCCCTAAAGTCAGTCTGGGTACCCAGACAGTGGTGATGCAGGCCTGAATGGTGCAGCTGGATTGCTGGCCTTGGTGGACTTGTAAACTGGGACATGAACTTTTAGAGTAACTTTAAGTTATTCCTCAGGCATGGGCAGCTGTGTGGTTACTCATGGTTTTGTAGCACAGTCTCATGGGGTTTGATAATAACAGCAGGTCAGGCATTCGAGCTGGGGGCCTTGAGTTGTACAAACAGATGGCAGTTGGCTTGAGTGTGGCTGAATCATTGCAGCTTGTTACCTTCTGGGTGGCTGGCAGAGTCTGACAACTTGTCACCTTCTGAACAACTTCTTCACCAATCCTGGATCAGACCAGTATGGAGAACTGGAGCCACTTGCCTACCCCACCCATCTAGATGTCTAACACCCAGAGGCAAGCGATGGGTAATGCCCAGCGATAACACTAACTGGTCGATTCCCCAGACCATCCTGGACCAGTGGTGACCCCTATTCTGGAGCTTAGAAATCACCCAGTCTGTGTCTCTCTGCTGGCAGCGGACTTGAAAGCCTCTGGGACCAACCAGCACACCCCATAGGGCTAGGAGTGGCAAACAGTCTCTGTGCAGTTCTCAATGGCTGGCGCAAACCACAGTAGCTTCTCAGTTCCAATACTGGATAGTTTGTATGGAGTGGTAAACTTTGTTTATGGAGTGGAAAAATTATATTATAAGTTTATGGATATAGAGAATTTTTGTTTGGAATTTTGGTGTCCTTAGATTAACTTCCAGTTGAAGATTAATCTTACATTTGCCCCATGAATTATCGTTTTGAATCTACTTTATTGCCCTGGAGTGTCCCTTGGCATGTTTCTAGTGAACAAGATTACTCAATATTTTATAACCATATACATTGGGTTAATTTATTCCCTCTTGCATAGTTTAGTAGTCCTGTATAATTTATTCAGCAATTATTCTTTGTTTAGCTTACTTAGAGTTTCAATATTTGAATTGTCAGATACGCTAAATGAATTTTCTTTGTTTGCTTACTCTGGTGCTAGATATATGTGATCATTTTTGTATTTGTTTTTTAAATTTCAAAATAATGTTTGCTTATAAAAAAAAATAAAACACAGCAGCTTCTCTTACTCCAGCTGGCTTTCCCAGGGCACGGTAAATTCCTGTCTCTGGTTGCCTAGGCAGCACTGAAAATGCCTGGGAGAATACAGTCCAGCCCTCCTCGCTAACTGAGGGCTTCTCTCAGATGCTGCGGAGTTTTACTTTAAACAACTCTCAACCTCTCAGTCTGGCTTTCCAGGTGATGGAAAGTTTCTGGCAAATATCCTAGGAATTCGACTGTGGAAGCCTTAGGCTGACTTTCAAATATTTCCTTGGCTCACTCTATGATCCCGTTTCACTCAGAGAGCCCCAGGCAGAACTGTTGTGAGCTGTGTTCTCCCCAACACCTGAAGGCAGAAAACCTGACAGCTCACTGGTTGACACAGCAGTCCATCAATAAAATTAATAGATGTAAGGTCTACTTGACATTGGATTGGGCAAAAATATAGGTGCCATAAATATTGTCAAATCCCCCCACCCAGGAGCCATAACAACAGTTCTTAGAGCTCCATGAGCACTGATTGGACTGAACAGGGTCAGGGGTTACCAAGATGGCATCCATGTAAACAGTTAATTCTGAGTCCCAGATTTAAAGTATTATTGCACGTAAACAAAGCAGTTTCAACCAGTTACGGTCCTACAGTCCAACAGCTGCTTCTCTGTCCTGTTTTCTGGTTGTGAAATGTGTTTTGTAAAAGTCCTCCTTTGGCTCCCACTAGCGTCATAGCAGTTGGTCCCCAGGTGACAGACAGCATTACACGTTCACTGTGCAGTCTTTGACTAGTCTTCAAGTAACAATACACTCATTAAGCATTTACCATATTTACAAGATTCAGTCTCCTTGTCCCCTAAGTGTGTCTGAAACCTTCACTACTGCTTATAGGATCCCAAGGGTCAGAGCACACATGCAGCAAAACTGATACTCAGCTGCAAAGGCAATTTTATATTTTTTAACATGGGGTGCCACAGTGCCTTAGGGACCTATGAGCAGACCATCAGCTTGCAAGTTTGAGCAGGTGCCAGCTTGAATGTGCACACTCTGAGCTGTGTGGCACTTCTCTACTTGAACAGAGCCAGCTGCACTGTACCACTGAAAAGCATGTTTTAACTATTTATACACACCCTTCCAGTTCCTTGCTCTACTGGCACTCAGGGACTGGTAGGAGCAATGAATAGGGCACCAATGGTCCCAAGACTAGTGGGGCCAGAATGCTGTGAGGCAGACCAGGTAAGCCCATCCAATGGGGGAGGTCACACTCTCCTGCACCTACATACTTGCATCCATGCCAAGTCCCTAACAGGGACCTGGCCCCTGGTAAATATTAGCCATGGCAAGTCAACAGTTAAAGTCTGACTAGTCAAATGATTCCTAGCTAATATAGGCAATCAGTATCCTGATCTAGACACAGAACTATCTAGACAATAGCAAAATATTTAAAGGCGTTTCAGAATTTAGATAGACAGTTGTCTCTGTAAACTCCTAGGAAAACTGCAGTTACTGATAACAGCTCCCTGTTACTCTTTTATAACTATATTCAATTTGGGGCCTCAATTTGTTTGTGGACTCACAACAATTTTGGACAAGGAGTTGGAAGTGACATAGATGCTTTAATGGATTACATGCATAGGCTGTTCAAATGGAGCCACTGGTGTATCATAACTAAGTCTCAGAAGAGGCTTAATCATTTTTTTTCAGAGCAACGTAATGGCACAGGTACTTCTTCCTCGGCATTTGGGTAGAACTTTCCAGCTCACTGGCCTGTGAAGATGCATCCTTGGGCAAAATGGATACCATATGTTCTTCGGGCACTTCAGTGGTATCTACTGTTTCATCAGATTCAGAATCTACAGGCTCTCCTCTTACTGTCTCAGGCACCACCTCGGATTCCAGCCAGTCATCCAAAAATGCATTTCCAGTTTGCAGTTCAGAGTCTACTATTTGTGTGGGGGGCTCTGGCAAGCATAGCTGTCACTTCACACTTCGGGTTTCAAATGTCACCTGAAACAATTGAGCAAGTTCTGGCATGGGATAGTACGCTGCAGGGTATGCCATCTCTTTTCCTTTGACTCAGAGTCTGATTTTGCTTGTTCAGCTTGCATATCATTAACTGCGTCTCCACTAGGATCTTGGCAACTGTGGAGGCTTTTTGATCATTAGAAGGATAAGCTTGGGCATATCTTCAGAAATGGTCCATGACCACAAGAATATTTACTACATTCTTAGGGTCCAGTTACAGAGTTAGAAAATCAATGCATACAGGCTCCATGGGCACACTGGTCATGATATTAACAAGTGGGGGTATTCCACTGTGGCAATGCTTTCCATTGGACACATCGGCTGCAGCTTTTGCAGTGTTTTTCAATATCACTTCCTATACGAGGCCAGTAGAACCAGGTGTGAGCCAAATCCAGTGTGCGCTCACTCCCAAATGGTCCATATCATCATGTAGAGCATGAAGTATGGCTCTTTTGAATTTGAAGGGTAACACCAGCTGCATATGAAAGGTGCCTTGTGAGTCTTGAACCTCTCGGAACAAAAAATTGTCTTTAAGCTTGAGTTTTGGCCACTCCTGTAGCAGCAGTTTTGCATCTGGATTGTGGGTAGTTACTTTGGTAGCATCATCCCCCTATCTGCAGGGTGTTGACAATGTCACTTATGCCAGGATCTAATCTCTGTTCTTTCTGTAGATCTTGGTTGGTCAATTGGGGCAATGACTTCATGTCCAGCGTGATTAAATTACAGTAGGTAACTGGGATATAATCACCGGAGGCCCCAAGACTATCCACCAAATGAGTAGTGGTCTCTGTGGCTGACTACTCATCTCTGCCAAATTTCTTGCACAGTGCCTTCACAGTCTGTTCTGGGATTCACACCCAGGTGAGTCTATCTGTGGAGGAGGGCATTGAGCCTTGGAACAATTCATCTGCATCAACATGATTAAAATCAGGCCTGTACTCAACACAGTAGTCATAGATGTACAAAGCTGACAGCTACCTATGTCTGGCTGCATCAAGCTTTGCTGTAGTTTGCACATATGTTAGGGGGTTGTTGTCAGTTTTAACAGTGATGTACGCTCCATAAAGATACTCGTGGTATTGGTCCACAATGGCCCACTTCAGAGTAAGAAACTCTAACGTGCACAGGATATTTCTTTTCAGCACTATTCAGATTTTGGCTTGCAAATGCAACCAGGCAAGTCCTTCTGAGAAGCTCTGATATAAGACCACACCGAGACCACTGAAGCTGGCATCTGTGTGCAGTACATAGGGTTTTTAAGTGTCTGCATAAGCTAGGACTAGGGCATGAGTCAGATGGTAAATTATTTCATCAAAAGCTTTGTTACAATCATTGGTCCACCTCTTGGCAAAAGGTTCAGATGGTTTGAAGTGCTACTTAGATTCAGTGGTAACAGCAGGTGTCTTGGATCTCCTGCCAATATTGATGGGTGGGTACCCTTGCACTAAGTTCATTAGTGGTCTCACCACTCACGTGTAATCTTTGACGCATCTTCTATAATAACAACAGAACCCCAAAAATCCTCCTAGGTCCTTCAAGTTATTTGACTTGGGCCAAGAGGTTAACACCTCAACTTTACTAGGGTCTGTCTGTATGCCTTGGGCTGATACTATATGTCCCACATATTTAACTGCATTCTGGAGAAGTTGACATTTGTCAATAGAGAGCTTGAGTCTGAACTCCTCCAATTGATCTTAAGCTTTCAGCAATCTGGTCTCATGCTCCTCCAGGGTCTTCTCAAATACAATGACATCATTCAGGTACACTAAGCACTCTAACAGATACATGTCTCAAACAGTGCTTTCCATTAGGTGCTGGAAGGTGGCTGGGGTGCCTGAAATACCTTGACGGATTCTAGGAAATTCATAGAATCTTAGAGGGTATATGAAGGCTGTTTTTTCTCGGTCATGTGGAGCCATTGGTATTTGATAAAGTCCACTCCTTAAATGAAGTACAGAAAAACACCTGCTTCAGTTAAGGCAATCTAATGTGTCTTGAATTCTGGACATGGTATATTGTTCAGGAACTGTCCATTTGTTAAGAATTCTGTAATCTACACACATGCACACCACTCCATTTTTCGTGCATACTACCATAATCGGTGACACATGTGGACTTATCGATTCCTGGATAATACCTGCCGCCAACAGTTCCCACAGATGCTTTCTAACATCATGAATGTCTGTGGAGGCCAGTTGGTGGGACATTTCCCAGAAAAGACTTTCATCATTAAGCCAGATGTAATGCTCTTGTCTGACTACAGATCCTATGTCCCATTTGTGAAAACACTTTTGTCCTTGCAGCTGGCTTCCAGCTAATCTGGGTCCTTCACACTTCTGGTATAGGAGAATCACCAAAGTCAAACAGTTCTGGGTCGAGACTAGGTCAGACACTATCTCAGGCTGGAGCTGGCTGCACTGCTGTATTGGTACAGAACACAAGAACTAGGGTCCGTCCCTTTCGGATAACAACATCTCGGTCAGTGACATTCTTCACTGGATGGTAACTTGTTTGAGATAAGCATGAGCCCTCACTGGCAACACACTAGGCTTCAGCAATAAACTTTCTGGCAACCCATGTGTCTCTGGGGCATCCAGCATGAAAATTTGATTTGTCACACCTTTCCTCAGTTGTACACCACTGACACTACGCTCAGCATTAGTAGGCAGCACAAGCTCTTCGGCACCACAGCACCAAACTATACCCACAGGGATATCTTGGACTTCATCTGCAGGTTGTACCTGTTGCTGATAGGCCTTCTGCACCAAGGTATGCACTCATAACACTTTCCCTCTTTGCTTGGCCTCTCCCTCTCTTGACAGAGCTGTGCAAGGCTACCAAACATTTGCATATTAGTACCAATCTGTACAGGCACTCCATCACACATACCAGATTCCAGACACACTAGGGCTAATGTTTCCACAGGGGATCACGTTCTGGCCATGCTGGATGGGGAAGCAATCCAGACCTTGAGGTATCCCAGGTATGGGTAAGACTTATCACTCAGTTCCCACATGTTCAGACTTTCCAAGGCTAGTAACTTGTGGTGGGCCAGATTCTGGTCATACCATCTCTTGAAAATAATGGTCACCTGAGACCCACTGTTCAAGACAGCTTAAACGGTTATGCCCTCAATAGAGACTGTCATTTCAGTAGAAGACCCCACAAGTTTATCTAAATCAAAAGGTGCAGTCTTTACTGAAGACTTAGCCACAGATTGAGTAGTGTCCAATTTTCGTGGAGTCACACTTGCATTTCCCTGTGGCGGCACTCTGCCCAGTAACTTTGCATTCACCTCACACAAATCTTCAGGAGACTGGCATTATTGCTTAATGTGTCTGTCCTCCCCATAATGGTAGCAAAGTACCAAAGGGCCAATTGGGTCATGAGGGAGGTGGTCCATCAGCTGATTTCCACTTGAGAATTTTGCCTTTTGAAAAGTTTTCTTTAAATTCTCTGAGCGAAGGCTATGACTGCGGGTTACATTCAGGCTGTGGGTTGCATTCCTTTAACTCATTCACCAAGGCCTTGAGTTCTCTTATTTGATTTTGTAGTTCATTAGTGGTCAAAGCAGTAGGTATTTGGACAGCGGCATCAATCATAGTTGAGTTATGTTCAGGGGTGGCCCCATGCTGGCCTGAATGGGCATTACTGTTTTTACAGGCAGTTAGCATACTAGTTCCTTAAGGAGTTCTTGGATTCCATAATTTCATAATTTTCACTGGCATGCCCTCTCTCATGAATGGGCATTGCAGTGGCAGAAACAGTATAGGGGTCCCTAGACTCCTCTTCATCTTCGGCCTTTCTCATCTCCTTCATTAGCATGCTGTAAGACGGGGTATCCCTCCTGTCTTGCAATCGCAATTTAAGCAATATCAGAGTGGAGTACTATGCTGATCTGAGTACTTGATCCAGCCAAATTCGGTCCATCTCAGAAGAAACCACACCTACTTTTCTAAAAACTCTCTGTAACGCCCTCTGCAGGTCAGTTAAGTGGGTTGACAGGGGTTCTCTCTTCCATTATTTAGTTGCCTTGTAAAGCAAGGCAATGCAAGGCAAGGCAAATGTTATTTTTATAGCGTCCTATCCAAGGGCTCGGAGCACTTTACAATAAAAACACCCCAAGAATTAAAATCAAAAATTTTAAATAAAACTAAATGCTTTCTCAAAAAGAAATGCTTTCAAAGAGGATTTAAAGGCCTCCACTGAGCTGGCTGTACATATATACAGTGGAAGAGAGTTCCACAAAGATGGTGCAGCAGTACCAAAAGCTCTGTCGCCCGATCTCTTAAGGCAAGAAGAGGGTACAAGTATGCCAGTCTCAGTGGAGTGTAGGGGGTGGATAGGTCAAAACAGTACCAGGTGCTCTTTGAGGTAGTCAGGTCCCGAGCCACATAAGGCCTTGCAGGTTAACAGGCATATCTTGAATGTGATGCATGAACTCACAGGCAACCAGTACAGAGCATGCAGTACACGAGTGTCATATCCTTCATTGAGGCACCTGTCAATTTCCTGGCCACAGCATTTTGTATTAGCTCCAGTAGACACATCAATCCTTCACACAGCTCCAGGTATAGACCGTTGCAGTAATTGAGTCTGCTGATGACAGAGGCATGGATGACTGTGGCCAGATCATCAGACATCAAGAACGGCTGGATCCTGGTGATATTCTGGAGATGAAAAAACTAGATCGAACAATCAACAACACCTGTTGTACAAGGGTCAGTCAGTCATCTAGAAAAATGCCAAGATCTTTAACTGCACTTACCACCAGCAAGGGCCATCCACCAACTACTGGGGCAAGCAACCTCCCGTCAGTGGAAACACTTCCATGAGCCAGCTTGATCACCATGACCTCTGTCTTCCTGGGGTTGAGACATTGCCAGTTTGTAGACATCCAGTCGTTAATCTCAGCCAAACACTGGCTCAGCGTACCTGAGTCGGAGAGGTCACCTGGGGCACATGACAGGTACAACTGGGTGTCTTCCGCATGGTAGTGGAACCCCAGATTGTACCACCTAATGATCTCTCTCAGTGGCAGCATATAAATGGAGAACAACATGGGGACAAAATAGAACCCTGTGGAACACCACAATGCAGCACAAAAAGTCCCGAGAAAAGATTTGCAAGGACAATGTGCTGTGATCTTCCAGTTAAATATGAGCTAAACCACAGCAAAACTGCACCAGTAGTGCCCACATAGTTCCACAGATAATCCAATAGCACTCCATGATCTACTGTGTCAAAAGCCGAGGATAGGTCCAAGAGCATCAAGTTGGTAAATTGCCCTTGGTCCCTCGACACAAAGAGATCATGTGCCAACCTGACCAAAAAAGTTGTCTCAGTGCTGTGCCTGGCTAAAAACCAGATTGGAGAGGTTCAAAGATGGACAAACTCTCCAAACACTCAGCCAGCTGATCAACCGCCACCTTCTCAATAACCTTTCCCAGAAAGGGAAGATTAGAGATAAGCCTATAGTTAGAGAGAACATCAGGGTCTAAAGTTGACTTTTTAGGGAGGGATCTCACCACAGCCTCTTTCAAAGCCATAGGAAAGACACCCTCACTTAAAGACCCATTTATGATCTCCACAAACACCAGACCCAGGAAAACCAAACAGCTGATAACAACCCACATTGAGCCTGGGTTCAAGGCACAGCTGGTGGGACGTATGCTGATAAGCACATGGAAGACCTTAACTGCCAAAACTGGCTGAAACTCACTCCAACTCGGCAAAGGATCTTTATCAACAGGCTGATCACCTCCAGCAGAGGGTAGTCCCGAGGAAGCAATACTCACCCTGAGAGGGGACACCTTGTCAGCAAAGAAATGCAGATAGGAGGGATTCAACCAATTGTCAACAGTGTGAAAGAGTGCAGCTGGGTGATTTCCTGCCATAGCAACAAAATGAGACAAAAACGTAGTCTTTTTAAGATCGATTGCCTGCTGATACTCCAAATAATGGAGCCTCGGCACCACCTTATCTGCCTCAGAGCAAGACCTCCTCCAGGCATGCTCCAACTCACACCCCTTAGTCTTCAACTGACGCAACTCAACACTGTATCATGATGAGCAATGTCGGTAGGTCAAGGGGCAAAAATGGAAAGATGCAATCAGGTAGACAGCCTCATCTAAGGCTGTATTATAAGCCTCAACACTAGCCTCTGAACCCCGAGAACAGGCAAGCAACAAGCCTGAGACATCCAGTGACTCCTGGAGCTGGCGAGGCTCCAATTTATTTTTTGGATGATACCAGATAATCTCCACAGAAGGGGTTATTTGACAGGGGGCCCCACACAGAAACTCAACAGCATGATGATCTGACCTGACAGGATCAACTTTGACCACCGTAATGTCAAGTCCAAGTGAGAAGACCTGGTCGAGAATGTGGCCATGTATGTGCGTCTTGAAGGTAACTACCTAAGACAATCCTAGCTGATTCATCAGCTAGAGGAGCTCTTGCCCAAAATGACAGGATTCATCATTGATCCAGGTATTAAAGTCCCCCAAGACCAAGATCCTGGAGGACTCCAACACCTGTTCAGCGATGAAGTATGCCAGCACCTGCAGGAAAAGGCCCCCACCCACAGGAGGGCAGTAAATAAGGACTATTCTTCCATTGATTCCCAAGGCACACTTTGTGACTACACACTCGAAAGACACTGATGTTCTCACTGGGAATGCAGTGAGGCCCAGGGCAGATCTAAAGCAGACGGCCACCCTGCACCCCTACAGTCCCTCTTCGAGCAATGCAAAACCAAATATCCAGTGGGAACAGAAACTGCCAGCACAGGGCCAGCATCAATGCCCACCCAAGTTTCAGTAATGTAAACAAGATCAGCAGAGGAATCGGCATGTACAGGTACTTCCACATGAGGTCCTCCTCGGTCTCAGTACTACCAAACACATTTTTTAAGGCCATCAAATACTTTTGTGTGGTAGCCTCTGGGTCTGTGGCCCTCGGAGAATGAATTGTATCTAGAACTGGCCCTCAGACTTTCTCCCAGACATTTCTGCTTTTCAGCTTCTGAACACTGCCCATGTCATACTAAGGGAGTGGCAAAATCCATCCAGGTCTCCAGATCATCTTCACCTGGTGGAGTGGGTTGTGTCCCTGAGAACATTCACAGTCAACAGTAGGGTCTGAAGCAATGGGCGGCACATAGTTCCCCCTCCCGGAGTTGTAGGCTGAGCACCCCCTGGCACATCAAATTCTTTCTGAACCTCTTCCATTGTTTTCCCTTGTTCCTGCAACCACTTGTTAAATTTTGCCTTGAAACCCTCCTGCTTGGGCTAAGCCTCTCTTCTAGGGATCACAGTGCCTTGTGTTCCTAGAGACTACACAGTACTGGAATCCTCAGGGGTTAACACATCAGATACACAGGTGGCATCAAAAGCCTTTCTGCACTCAACTAACACAGTAAGAGTTTTGCTGCTTGGTTCATTGTCCACTCTCGGATGGTAACTACACCAAGGAATTTAATTACAGATAGAGCCTCTTCACTTTCCTCCCTGTTAGTTCCAGGGGGGACAACCAGGAGAAGCAGGGCTGTTTGAGGGTCCAAATCTTCACCCTTACACCAACCAACCAAGTGGTGAGAAGCCATAATATCAATAACAGCTCGGGTTTGTAGATTGAACCACTGTCCTCTGGACTAATTGCTTCCATATGGGTTGTGACTAGTGAACAGGAGATCCCAGCGGTGCCAAAGATGTAACTGGGTCACCATGTGATGTTCAGTTACTACCACTGCCTGGTGGACTCAAGCCAGGTTGAGGCGCATGGGTTCTTGTTCAGGTGGTAAAGGGTGTTCTTTCCCAGATATGAAATAAATAGTGCAGTGCCTCTACCCAGAATAAGTTATAGTGGGCTAGTTGGTTATGTGGCACAACCCCCTGGGATGCTGTACCTACTCACCTCCTGTCATAGTCACCCCACACACAAAGTATCCTAAACAACTGTCGTACTTTACTGTGCCTTCAAATAATGACTACCACTAATAATATGCTCACCGGCAGTTTTAAACAGCAACAATAAACAGTTCATTCATTTTATTTATGGACTGCTGTGTAAGCCAGTGAGCTGCCAGGTTTTCTCTCCTCAGGTGTTGGGGAGAACACAGCTTGCAACAGTTCTGCCTGAGTCTCTCTGAGTGAAACAGTAGAGTGCAGAGTAAGCCAAGAAAACATTTGGAAGTTGGCCTGAGGCTTCCACAGCTGTATTGCTTTTTCCCAGTTTCTATCCCTGGTAACCACACTAAAGCTGAAAGATAGCTGTGGCTCAGACTTCAGGGCCTAGTGTTTGACTTTTGGGTCAGTTGGTGTATGCAAACAAAATAAGAACTTATGCTGTACAGCATTTATGAGAGTCAGGAGGCTTGTTCTGTGGCTGAGTTTTTTGATTGTTATATGTGGATTCTTTGGACATTTACATTTTCTGTTCTGTAAGGGACTACTGCCTGATTCCATGTCATAATTGTGACTGTGGAATGGCGACCCGTGACAAGAGCACTGAACCCACAACTCAACCAGTTTGGTAGCTAAGTTTTTTGTGGGGGGCTTTTCCCCCTGCACCCCACCTTGCAGGGGATGTTGCCCCCTCACACCCCCTGCTTTAGGATTCTAACTCTGGGGTTATCACTCAGGGATGGGGGAACCATCGGTTGTGCAAAGGTGTCGGTGCCTTGATTGCCTCATGGTTGTCATGGGTCGCCATTCAGCAGTCGTGATTTTGACAGGTTACCTTACCACCCTGTTGGGTGCCACGAAGGCAAAGGAATGCTCTTGAGGAGGGTTGGGTCCTTAGAGGTGCCAGAGGAACATAATTCCATTAGGCTAAAGGTACTCTAGGAAGGAGCCCTAAGGAGATAAGCAAGCCACTGGAATAGTGGAGGAGGGTGCAAGCTGAGGAACATATATTTGCAATGAGGCTGGAGGAAGCTGGCTTAAATAGCCCAGGAAGGGAGGAGTGGCTGGTTGCTTCTGCCCATTGAACTGCAGGGATAGTGTTTTAATTCAAGTGTATGCAACAAAAGGTGAGGATTATGGTTGTGAAACATTGTTGATGGTCAGGAGGCTAGTTGTATGACTGAGTTATTTGACAATTATATGTGGATGCTTTGGCAATTTGCACTCTCTGTCCCCTATGTGGCTATCACCTTACCAGAGTACCATGAAGGCATAGGAACCCTCTTGAGGAGGGTTCCACCCTAGAGGTTCCTTGGGAACTCAATTCCTTCAGGCCAAAGGTACCTTTGGAAGCAGCCCAAAAGAACTACAAAGCAGGTGCTTGGGGGCAATGACAGCAGATGACTGGGGATAATGACATAGACAGCTGATAACTGGTGATTACTGTTTTTACAATGAAGCATGCATTTCAGAAAAACAGAGGGAATGATAGGATTGTAGGATGATTTAAAGTGAGCGACCATCCAACCCCAATACACAGCAGAAATCTCACTATTAAGGTAAACAATATAATTAAATATAAAACTATGCACTACATTGTGGTGTTTGGCACTCAGGAAACAAAAAAAAACTGTGGAGGAAATCCATGGTGATCCATGTCCTCAGCTGTCACCCCTCCTGGCATGGGTAGGAGACATTTTGGTGAGATAACTCTTGCTCTGTTCCTCTAATGAGATAACGCTGTGGGATGCCGTGAGTAGATCTCTGCAGCTACAGGAAAGTTCCCCATGATGAAGACCCACCCTTCAAAGCATGGAATTAGAAGAGTAGTGACTGATGAAAAGTTAGCACCCAATTCAAGACCACGACGAGGCTTCAGCTTAACTAAAAACTAAAGGAAGGTGATATGGAATGGGACTAGGTGGACTTTAGGTAGATGCAGGGATTATAGCTTTCAGAGGTGCTCCCAATATAGTCATCACAGTTTAAGGACCCCATGTGGGCTTAGGGCTTCCTTCTCCAACAGCTAAAGTCTGAAATGCTGCACCGTGAGGTGCCACCAACTAATGGTCTTCACAGCAAAATCTTCCCCCGGAGCACTGAATCTTTCCACCCAGTGGGACTGATGGAAGCTGCAATAGGAGGCAAGTGGCTGACAGAGAAGGACCCCACCCTAGATGAGCATTTCACCCACCAGATGCAGATTTTAAGGGACGTATGTTGGCATGTCTACCCACTGGGCAAACTGTAAGAGCAAGATTCTGGGAATATGATGATGACCAGTATGAATATATTTATACAGCCTGCTAGCGTAGATGCAGAAATTGATTGACTGAATGATGACTGCTGAAAGAATGACTGATCTAGTTGAGACTGAATGAATGATGGCTGTGGAAAGGCAAGCTGATATTGATTGGGAATGAAATGGATGACAAGGTACTAAAAATATGAAGACATATAGAAGGCTAACATTATAGGTAAAACTCAGCCATGTGCAGGAAAAGCTAGACGCTGTATTAAACTAAGACTGAGGTGATAATGCTAAAGCAGACTGACTAAGACTGACTGAAATGACTGTTGATTGAGTATGTGTGGGAGCTGTTGCCTGGTTAGAAAGCCAGGGGAAATTAATGAGGAGGAATGTAATGGAACAGAAAGGAAGATTTAAAAGGGGCTTGGTATGGACAGCAGGTAGAACAGACAGAGAGAACACAACCTTAATACAGCAGAATGAAGACAGCCCTGTGGTTCAGCAATAGTGCTATCTCTTGCCACACTGGCAACCTAGATTCAAGAGCGGTCTCGAGTCACATGCAGGTTAGCTGGGGCGAAACATTTGAACATCTCATGGACTGCTCTCCTCTCTTCTGGAAGGTCCCTGGCCGTACCACTCATCAACTGTTACCAAATGGAGGATTGGTGGCAGGACAGCAGAGCAGCACAAGGGGGAGGGCCTCTGGCAGATGTGATGTGTGTCATGGATACAGGTACCTACGCTGCCAAGAACTGTAGTGCAGCTGCTGTGAAAAAGGAAGCAAGCAGAAGAATCACAGAAATACGGCACTCTCAAACAGAAATGCCAAACTGCAACATTCAGAGAATTTATACGTTCACAAAAAAAACACACCAAGACCACTTCCTGGCAGTGAGGTAAAGTGTGTGTTTGCCTCCACACATAGGTGTGCTAATGTCTTTGCACACCAGGCAGCTCAGGGGAAAGAAAGTAAGGAGGGAAAACCCTGAATGAACAGGAGAACAGCTCAGTTCACTGTATGCCCTGCACCCACAGACTAGGAATCTCCTCTGGAGCAGTCTGGATTGTGATGGGCAATTCATGAGGATTCACCAAAGGAGAGGTAAGCCCTAGGGATGTTAGAGTGATGGGACTGGGTGGACCAAAGTCTGATTGGGGCTGGTTAGAGAAAGAGAATAAACACCTTTATTGAAAAAAAAAAACAATACAAGAGAATGACATAGATACGGCATTGAAACTAGTAAGAACACTGAAAATGAAACTGAATAAACAAACACAGGAGTTACATGAGTACCACATGAGTGGCTGATGTAGAGAAAAGAAAGAAGGACAATGCTACAGTCAGGAAAGGGAGAAAGACGAAATACTAACCTAAAAAGCCACGAAAGGCAAAAACCGAACAGAAAACCCAAATCACAGTAAGGAAAATAAATGGCATAAAAATGGAGGTGGGGACAGCCGGCCCAGTGGCGTGGAGGGTGAGGATCGAGCATCCAGGGGACAGCTTTCCTCTCCCAGGGAGGGTGGGGACCATGGACAAGCATTTGCCTGATACCTAACTAAGGCTAGGTGTTGGCATGCCGAGTCCCATACGTTGGGGCACAGAGGAGGAGCAGCCGACTGGCATGCAGCATATGGACATGCGCGCTACATGCTATTGTCAGCATTGCACACTCCCCCCTCTATAAGAAAAGTGGAAAACTGGAGCCCAGCAGAGTGGCATGAAACTGTCCCCGCAGGTGCCGCCCCGAGATGGCACCTCCCCGAAGAAGCTGGATCCATTTAGGGTGGGTTGAGTCGCTCCCCACCACCCTGCCTCAAAGACTAAGTCATGGGGACTTAGGGGAATAGGGTCTGATTCTCCGGTGATGGCACTGGAGAGATGGTAGAAAGAGGGAGTGCCAGCTGGGCCCACGGGGAGAAAAACAATACGGGAAAAAAAATGGAGGGGGGGCTGGGAAACATCCAGAGCCTCAACAAAGCCTCCAGATGCAGCAAAGAAACACAACTTCAAAATGTGGCTGGAGGAAGCTGGTTTAAAGAGCCCAGGAAGGGATATCCCGCAAATGGATATGCCAGTGTTTACCACAGACAGGGTAAGGGAAGCACTAATGCACCTAAAGATGGACAATGCGCTAGGGTGTGATGGATTGCACCCTAGGGTACTGCAGGAATTGGCAGAACCCTTGGCACATTTGTTCAACTGCTCACTGCAAACAGGAACCATGCCATGCAACTGGAGAAGTGCAGATGTGGTACACCCCCACAAGGGAGGGAGTAGAGAGGAAGCTGGCAAACTACAGATGGGTAAGTCTCACATCAATGGTCAGGAAAGTAATGGAAACATTAATAAAGCAGGAACTAGTGGAATATTTGGAAGGGAACTGTCTCCAGGACATGAGGCAGCATGGGTTTGTTGGACAGAGGCCATGCCTGACAAACTTTATTTCATTTTTTGACTGGGTGATTAGGGAAGTGGGCAGGGGCCACCCAGTGGATCTCCTCTACTTCAACTTTAATAAAGCCTTTGATTCAGTTCTGCACAGGTGCCTGCTTAAAAAATTGGCATACCTAGGTACTGCAGAAAGCACAGTTAGGTGGGTGGGCAAATGGCTACAGGACAGACATTGGAGAGTGGTAGTAAATGGGGTGAAGTCAGGGGAGGGAGTAGTCACTAGTGGGGTGCCCCAGGGCTCAGTCTTGGGTCCAGTCCTTTTAATATGTTCATTAGTGATATCGGCTAAGGCATTCAGAACAAGATTGCCCTTTTTCCAGATGACACTAAGCTAGGAGGAAAGGTTGACAGTGCCAAGGCAGCAAAGGACCTGCAGAAAGACCTCCAGAGATGGGAAAGATGGTCCAATATCTGGCAGCTGATGTTTAATGCAAAGCAATGCAAGGTAATACATCTAGGGAAAGGGAACCCAAGGGCAGAATATTGGCTTAACGGTGTCAACTAAGTGTCTCTCATGAAGAAAGGGATCAAGGGGTCATCATAAACGACACCCTAAAGCAGTCAAGTTTATGCAGCAAAGTATACAGTAAGGCAAATAAAATGCTAGGGTGTATAGCTAGAGGATTTGACAGCAGGGACAGGGAGGTGATCCTCTGGTTGTATAGGTCACTGATGAGGCCTCACTTGGAATACTGTGTCCAGTTCTGGAAGCCTCACCTGAAGAAGGCTAGGGATAGGCTGGAGGTAGTGCAGAGAAGGGTGACTAAGATGGTGCAGGGCCCACAGGGGCTCTCATATAAGGTGTGACTAAAGTCACTGGAATTGTATTCTCTGGAGACTAGGATGGAGAGAGGGGACATGATCGAGATATTCAAGTTCCTGAAAGGCATTAATAAAATGCCCTACTCTGAACTTTTTAACAGGGTAGATTGGTTAATCACTAGAGGACACGAATGGAAGCTTCAGGGTGGTAGCTTCAAGAGGGATATAAGGAAACACTACTTCACCGAAAGAGTCACTGAGCCATGGAACAGGCTGCTTGTCGAGGTGGTGGGATCAAGGACCATGGCTGCTTTCAAGAGGGGTTGGGATAAAACTAGGGCAAACATAAGTATAGAGGGTACTGGAAGTGGGTTGGAGGCTAGGTCCCAGGATCTATAGAAGGTCTGGTAAACCCATGGGCGGACGTGATAGACATATGATCTCCTTCTGCCATCATGTTCTGTGTTTCTGTGTTTCTGTGTTTCTAAAAAGCCTATACAGTTGCATCCAGCATCATGGTGTGATCTGTCGTTTCATGTGTCATATACTATTGCAGCATTTTGCAGCAGCCAGTGACATGACGACTGTTTTGCGCTGTGGCAATACAGATGCTGTCTCATTTCCTACCTGTAGGTGGCCCCAGCAGTGCACTCACATTTTCAAATGGGTGTGCCACTATTAAAGTTGCTTGGAGCTTACATAGAAACATAGACTTTGATGGCAGAGAAGGACCACTTGGCCCACCCAGTCTGCCCATTTCCCTACCTATTTGATAAGCTGCAGATCCTCGTTAACCAATAGCCTACGTCTTCCTACCCCCCCACTAGAATTGCCTTATGTCTGTTCCATGCATTCTTGAATTCCCTCGTTTTTGAAGCCACGACCTCCTCAGGAAGGCTGTTCCATGTGTTCACCACCCTCTCCATGAAAAAATACTTCTTCACATTGCTTCTGAGCCATCCCCCCTCCATCTTCAAATTGTGCTGCCTTGTTCTTGCACATCTCTTTTTCTAAAAGATGCTACCCTCTTGGACTTTGTTGAGTCCCTTGAGGTACTTGAAAGTTTATTTCATGTCCCCCCTCTCCCTCTTTTCCTCGAGGGAATACATATTAAGCCCCTTTAGTCTCTCTTCATATGGCTTCTAGTGCAAACCATGCACCATTTTAGTTGCCCTCCTCTGGACTGCCTCTGTCCTATGTCCTTGTGGAGATGGGGTCTTCAGAACTGCACGCAATACTCCAGATGGGGTCTCACCAACTGTCAGTACAGAGAGATAACAACTTCCTGTTTTCTACTGGTGATGCCTCTCCCTATGCATTCCAGTATCCCCCCAGCCCTCCTTACTGCCTTCTCACATTGCTTGCTTTTTAGGTCATCTGATATGACTACCCCCAGGTCCCTTTCCATTTTTGTTGTTGTTAGTACCCCCCTCCCATTGTGTACTCTTCACCTGGGTTTTTGTTTCCAAGGTGCATTACTTTACACTTCTTTGCATTGAATCTAAGCTGCCATACTTTTGACCATTCCTCCAACCTTGCCAAGTCCCTTCTCATCCTTTCCACCCCCTTTGTGTATCAACCCTGTTGCAGATCTTTGTGTCATCTGTGAAGAGGCATACTTTTCCTTCCGGGCCCTCTGCAATGTCACTTAAAAAGATATTAAAAAGCACCGGTCCCAGTACTGAACCCTGTGGTACCCCACTAGTAACCCCCATTCTTTGGCATGGACTCCGTTTACTATAATCCTCTGTGTCCTGTTGTCCAGCCAATTTTTTTAACCAGGCTACCACCCTGGGACCCACTCCCAGGATGGCTAACTTGTATATTAATCTTTTGTGTGGGACTGTGTCAAATGCCTTGCTAAAGTCTAGGTAGGCCATGTCCACAGCCCCTCCCTGGTCTACTACTTCAGTCACTCAGTCAAAGAAATCTATTAGATTCATCTGACATGACCTTCCCACTGTGAATCCATGCTGCCTTGGGTCCTGTGCCCCACTAGCCTCTAGGTACTCAACAATTCTTTCTTTCAGAAGAGAGTCCATCATTTTCCCTACCACTGAGGCCAAACTAACAGGTCTGTGGTTTCCAGCCTCTGCTTTACTCCCACTTTTGTGTAGGGGAATCACATCTGCCCTCCTCCAGTCCTCAGGTACCACATCATTCTCCCATGATTTGTTAAAAAGGGTAGTCAGTGGTCTCCCTAGTTCTCCCCTTAGTTCTTTTAGAATTCTGGGGTGAATCCCATCAGGCCTCATTGCTTTGTCCACCTTCAGTTTTAGGAGATCTTTCAGAACCCTTTCTTCTGTGAATGGACTGGTATCGACCCCCCGATCCAGAGTGCTTCTATTGATTGGTTTGGGTACCTCCACCTCCTTTTCGTTTGTGAATACTGAGCAGTATTTGTTCAGTATCCCTGCTTTTTCACTGTCACCCTCTGCCCACCCACCCACTTTATTAAGCCTCACTATCCCTCCCTTGGTCTTTCTCTATTCCCTAATGTACCTATAAAAGGTTTTATCCCTCTTCTTAACCGAGTTGGCTATCTTTTCCTTAGTTTGGGCCTTTGTTATTCTGACTGCCTTCCCCGCTTCCTTCTGCTTTAACTGGTACAGTTCTCTGTCCTGCTCCTTCTGCATTTTCTTATACTTCCTGAATGCTATCTTTTTCTCCCTTACCTTCCCCCCTACCTCGTTTGAGAACCATAATGTTTTTTTCCTTCGTTTTGATTTTTGTATTTGCTTCACATAAAGGCTTGTTGCCTTTGTAATGGCAGTTTTCATTTTTCTCCATTGTTCCTCCACTTCTCCTTCTTGCCTGTTTGCTTGTGCATTTCTGAGGCACTCTCTCATTTTGCCCAAGTCAGCCCTCCTAAAGTCCAGTAACTTCGCTTTTGTATGGCTTGGCAGTCATTCCTTAAAACCACCCCTTAAAACATCCATTGCCTTTTTGTAGCAACATGTTCTTTGGGTGCTTAGGGGACATCTTGGGAAACATGTACAGCACGTGGAATTTCAGCTTAATCTAAGCAGAAAAGCCAATGTTATCAGCTATTTTGTGTAATGTCTACCAATGACAGGCTCTGAGCAGAACTCTGTCCCTGGATCTTGGCAGTCATAACTTAAAATGAGGTATTTAAGGGAAACCTTGAGGAACATGTATCTGGAATTTCAGCTTAATCTAAGCAGAAATATCAACATTATCAGCCATTTTGTGTAATGTCTGACAAGCAAAGGCAGTCTTTCTCAGCAGAAGCCATCCCTAGAACTTAACTATTATCACTATCATCATCCCCAACAACAACAACTGTTTCTTTCGATGCAACATTTTCTTTTTGGGTGTATTTATGTGACACCTTGAGGAACACGATTTGAATTACACCTTAATCTAAGCACAAATTACAAAGTTATCAGACATTTTGTGTGATGTCTGCCAAACAAAGACAGGCTCTCTAAGCAGAAATCTTTCCCTGGAACTAAGCAGTCATCACTTAAAACTACCCCTTAAAACCACCTTTGCCATTTTGTAGTAAAGTGTTCCTCTTAGGTTATTTACTTAGTGGACACATTTTTTGTAAAATATTGTTATTGTGAACAGGCAAAACAAGTTTACAAACCAGTTGTGCATTTTGTACAAAGAATACATGAGTACATAGCAATGTGTACAAAGCAATATAGACAGCATTTACAGAGAACAACAGGGAACAAGAATGACAGCATCACATTTTTATTTGAGAGATTGAGGTAACTGTTTTACTATATGTCTATTTAAACAGGGAAAATGCCACTCTCCACAGCTTTTATCAAAGGCTCCCACATCCTTTCATAGACATGAAACGTAACAGCTGCATTTAGCCGAATCATCTCTATAGTCATACTTTGTTTCATATTGTTCACCCACTGTTGGATGGTAGGTGCCCCTACTCCCATCCATGACTGGGCAATGGTCTTTTTGTCATTTACTACTGCCAGTGGCCAGAGGGGGCTAAGTAGTTTCCCCTGTAGGTTCCCTGGGTCTGCCCCCTAACATAGGTTCCACTGGTGTTTTAGACAGCTTGTGTCCCAGCACTTTTTCCATGATGTCATGAGTCCCATACCACAAAGGGGCCACCGTGGGACAGGTCAGAGCCATATGAAGGAAATCTGCCCCTAGTGGATACCTTGAGGAACGTGTATCTGGAGTATCTTGTTTATATCACAAGATGCTTCTGTCTGATGTTTGTGCAGCAAATGGAGGCCCTGACAGGAGACATTTGAGCTGCACTTTGCCTAACACACATCACACAGACACATCCCTAAAAAGACACTGTATCCTTCATTTTTTAACCTGGACACTTTTGAGCTGCCAAGGAACACTTTAGGGAACATGTATGTGGAATTCCGTGTTTATACCACAATGAATGTTAAACTTATTACTGTTTATGTTTGATGGTTGTGAAGCAAATGCAGGGGCTTTGAGGAGACATTCGAGCTGCACTTTGCCTAACAAACATCACCCAGATGCACCCATGGAAAACACTCTACTCAGTATACTGTACAGAATACATATACACTAGTGGTGCAAATCAGTATATCTTTATATATATATATATATATATATTTATACAACACATGTTTTGGGATAAATTACAGGATAAAAAGTAATATCTCAGCCAAGTCGTGAAGATATCAGTCATATCTTCACATGTGAAGATATCACTGATATCTCCACGTTCCTATACGTCATCACAATGAAAGTGAAAGTTTTTCGATTTTACCACTGCATGCCACAAATGAACGCTCCTCTCTCGTGACTGTCACTCCACACTGGTAACCTCAATTATCACCACACCACTGTGACATCCCATAATCCTGTCAGAAAGAGTTATTTTTTAAAAAAAATTATAAATTCATCCTGCTATTTTCTCCTGGTGTTAGTCAAGAAGCAGTTTCAGTTTTGCTCCTCTACACTAGTAGCGTGACCGAGTGCTTTGTATGTTGTAAAATGAGGAAGGCTCCGAGTTTAAAAATAAGACAGCCTGCCTGTGAAAAGTATAAAAACTGCACCCTTTCCCCTTACTTTTCCAATATTTGTTTCAAATAACCTAGTGGCAGCAGAAGGAGGACAACAGAGAGAGAATATGTAGCTTTAGGAAAGCGAGCGTAAGAGTCGCAGCTTGCTGTATATATACCGCGACTTCATGCTCACTTTTCTGAAGCTGCGACTTTCTCTATCCTCTTTCTACTGTCACCAGCTTATTTGAAACAAACAGCAACCAAGTAAAAACACAGTTTTGAACTTTTCACAGGCAGATTGTCTTATTTTTAAACTCGCGACTTCCTCATTTTAAAGCATACAAACGCTGTCACGCTACAAATGTACAGCAGCAAAACTCGAGGTGCTTCTTGATTAACACTGGAAGAAAATGCCAGGACCAACCAGATAAGTTTCTTTTAAACAAATATTTATCTACAAATTAGGGCAGGATCAACCAGATAAACATTTTTCAAACAAGTGTTTCTTTGTTAGCAATAATGGCAGTTATCAACCATGTGTCACAACTACTGGGGGAGTGAAATGCAGTTGTGGAGCTGCCTGTTGTACTGAGAGAATAACATTTTTTTTTTAAATAAAGATTTTTTACCATCTATCAAAGTATTAACCAAATGTCAGAGCTGTCTGGTGGTTGACTTCAGGTCATGCATCTCCCTAGCATATCTAATATGTAGGCATTGTGTCTGCTTGGTAAATCAAATATATAGGTATTATGCTAAGTGGAGGATGTGGGGATTCTGTCTTGGGGCCAAAACATGTGTTGTATAAACAGAACATGACATGGCCTGACTGAAGATATCATATTTATCTTCACTCGAGGCCAATGACATCAAGATATCTCACTCGTGGCTTTGCCACTCGTGAGATATCATGATATCATTGACCTCTGGTGAAGATAAATATGATATCTTCAGTCAGGCCATGTCATATCCCCTATATATTATAGCTGTGTGGAAAGGGAAAATTCTGAATACATGGAATTTTGACAAAAGTTTGCAAAATTCTGCAAACTTTTAAAGAATTTCATCAGAATTTTGTGGAATTTTTACAATTTAATAATATGGTTATAATTCAGCCACCATTCAAGCTACAGCTCAGAAATTTGGAATGTATACTATTTAGGACATTCGTCACTAATGGGCCAAATATAATGCAATTTGGATGATAGTTTCAAAATTATAGGTGCTCAAATGTTGTCATTTTATTGTTTGTGCAAAATTTCATGAACATTTTTATCTGCATAAACCTTAACCATCTATTGGGTCAGGGATCTTAAATTTGGCATGATTTCTTGATGATAGGTGTTCTAACAATTTGCCAGATTTTATGACAATATGATGCATTGTCTCAAAATTATATGTGCTCAAAATCTGTCATTTTATTTTTTTCTGGAAATTTCATGAAAAAAATGTCATCTGCATACAGTATAACTCAAGCAACTTTGGAGCTAGGCATGTGTAAATTAGTATGTATAACCTTTTCATAAAGCTTATGGAATGATATAAATATGGGTACAATTAGATAAAAGATTTTTACGTTACAGGGGTTCAACGCTTTACTATGGACATATTTGCAAAACTTTGTGAAAAGTGTCAAAATGTGGATGTTTGTAACTTCTCTGCTCTTGCTTGCATAGCATAAACATTTGACATGTATATCCATAGCTAATGTATCCTGGTGTCTAACACAACTGGATAAACTGGTTAAGCAGTTTTAATTTTGCAAAAGAATAAAAAATGATTAGTGACATTTTCTCACATATTTATGATAGCATATATTGCAGATGAAGCATCCAGAATTTTTGTGTGGAATTTAACATTAACAATGCACATATCACTACTTCATTTGATATGTTGAGCTCAGCTTTTTGCAGTCCTGCTGTTCCCCTCTGGGTGACCATTCCCCCCTCTCTTTTGGCATATCCAGATTGACTCAGTAGAAATACTGATCCCACTGACTCTTTAATCTTTACAGTGACAAACTCCCTTAAAACATGATTCGCCTCCTTCTTTTCCTATCGACCTACTCTGTTGAAATAGCCAGAGTCCTTTCTTCCAGCTGCCCAAGACATTGTCTTCCCCCACTACATCTTTTTGAGTACCTCTAAGTTCTAGACTTGCATGTACACCAGGTTCTCCGGATCATAAATTTACTGGAGGTGATTCTCAAATATCCTGCATTCAGGTTGGAACTGTTGACACTCTGTGCTTTCTTGCTCCAACCTGGGGGTCTACTACTGTTATGCCACCCAGCTCAGCTGTCCATTTCTTGGTGAAACTGTACATCTAACTCCAGGACCCGGTGACCCCCTGTGCTATCTGACTCTTATACCCCTATCCTTTAATTAGAATCTCCCAGATAAGGCTAGGTGAAATTAGAAAATTCCAGTTTTATGGAATTTTTCATGTAATTCTACAATTTTTACAAAGACTCATGGAATTTGACTTCAAGTACACATGTTATTTTGCAATTTCTTTTTTTAAAATTCAAGTTTATTGACATACAATTGGCACACAAATGAAGAAGCCAAACTTTACATGAAATGATCCGTGACCACACCGTGCCACTTACATATACCATTAGAAACTTACCAATACCTTTTCAAACTAATGACCCCCCTACCCCCCTATCCCCCACCTAACTCCCTATCCCCCCCTACCTGGGTTGCATAGGCTGAGGCAGGTCCGCCCGTGAGGAAACGAACCAGGGCCTACTAACACAGCAGTTAGCTATGAATGGAGCAAGTAAAGGGCTTGGAGGGGGGCCCACACACGATCAAATTTCAAAAAACTGCCCCTCTTTGCGGCCCCAAACTTCTCCATACTCAAATTGAAAAGCAATTCTTGTAGCCATTCCACATAACCGGGTGGGGTAGTGTCCAACCAGTGTCTTAACACAATTTTCTTGACTGAAGAAGAAATCAAAGCCATATAGTATCTTCGGGGCTTAACAGTGATGTCAGTATAGTCCCCTATGAGACAGATTTCGGGGGTGAAGCAAGGCTCAATGCCCAGTATTGGGTCTGCCTTCTGCTTGATTTGGTCCCACAGCTCTTTTACTGGTGGACACTCCCAAAAAAACATGCATGAGATCCCCCACCACTTGATGACACCGGAAACATAGGGGATCTGGGGCACGCCCAATTCTGTATAACTTGGAAGGGGTCCAGAACAAGTTATTTAAAAAATGAAATTGCATAATACGCAATCTGTCCTGAGTGATATACTGGTACGTGTGTTGCCAGACCCTGACCCAATTTCGACCCTGGTCACCTAAACAATTCACCCAGTACCACAGTTTATTGCCAATGTCTGTATAGGCCTGTTCAAAGAGAGCTTTCTAAACCCTGGAAACTGCATGCGGTTCCCAGACCCAACGAATCAGGGATTCAAACCACGTCCCATTAATCTTTCCCTCTTTTAATTTAGGCTTGAACCTCCCTAACAAATGAGTAAGTTGGTATAGCTTAAAGGAATGATTAGGACCTATATTATACTTTGTTAGTACCTCTGCAACTTTTAAACACCTGTCGCCCCTGCATGGAATCTGCCACCCTTAGCCCCTCCAGAAGAGGAAGCCAGGATACCTTTATCATGTTACCCCCAATGTCCATGTTAGGGTTAAAACATATAGGCTGAAGGCTGTCAGCGCAGGGGGAATAACGGAGAGAAGCACACATTTGGAGGTGCGTACGTAGAGATAGCCTAATTGGGGTAGCAACTAAGCTAGAGGGGAGGGATTTCAGTGGGATAAAAAGAAGAGCCCTCGGATCCACCCGGCCTCTCTAATTAAGTCTAATTCCAACTTCACCCAAGAAGGGACATACGGTAAATGTTCCAGATCCCTAGGAGGCAAGAGCCAGCGTAAATATTTACAAAGGTTACTTGCCCAGTGATACAGTCCAAAATGCGGGAGCCTTAAACCGGCCTTCTCCCTGGGAGCCGCCAGTTTATGATAAGGTCTCTACGGTGTTTTTTACCAGATGAAATCCGAGATAATTGAGTGGAGCGCTCTGTGCCACTTCAAGGGTAGCCAAACATTGAGCATGCTTAAAGGGTACAAAATCCTCGGCAACACATTCATTTTTATTATATTGACCCTTCCCCAAAGAGAGAGCGGAAGTTTGCTCCACCTCTCCAGATCCTGCTTAATGGTTACTTTGAGGGTGTCCAAATTAAGTCTCACCATTTTGACTTCTGAAATAGTCAAAATGATGCCCAGATACTTCAGAACGCGAGGAGTCCACTGGATCCCCAACTGCAAGATATCTGATTTACAGATCTTAACATTCAGCGGGAGGAACTGAGTTTTTCCTATGTTGATTTTATAGTTGGATAGCTTACCATAAGTGGCAATACGATCGAGTACTACTGGAATGGAGGATCGAGGATGGCTGACATGAAGTAGGATGTCATCTGTGAAGGCCGAGATCTTAAACTCCAGAGAACCAATTTTAATCCCCTTAATTCTAGGTTCCTGTCTGATACTACACAACAACGGCTCTAAATAAATATTGAACAAGAGAGGGGACAAAGGGCAGCCCTGCTTAGTCCCTGACAATAAAGGAAAGCTTGCCGAAAAAACTCCATTACAGTATATTTTAGTGGACGGCGACCTATATAACGCAAACACCATGTCTATAAAGTGGTCCGGGAAGCTGAAATGCTCCATGGTCAGAGACAGGAACCTCCAATCCACCATATCGAATGCTTTCTCGGCATCGACAGACAACAACCCACCTGGGGTATTACTATCTTTAGTAGCCGAGAAAATGTGGGATAGCTTGCTGAGATGGTCTGATGCCATTCTACCTGACATGAATCCCACCTGGTCCGGATGGATTAGCCTAGGAAGCACCCTCGCTAAACGAACCGCTAGTGACTTCGCCAAAATTTTTATGTCATAGTTAATCAGGGCAATGGGCCTATAGTTTGAAACCTGGTCTCGGTCTTTCCCTTCTTTAGGGATGAGCACTATCAGGGATTCAAAGAGGTGACCGTCAATGTGTTCGGAGGCAAAAATACTGTGAAAAAGACGTCTTAATCCTGGGCATAACTGCCTACTAAAACATTTATAAAAATTGGGAGAAAAACCGTCCGGACCGGGAGCTTTATCAGCCGGGAGCATCTTTATCACATCTAGTATTTCAGACTCAGAGATCGGAATGTTAAGCAATGCTTTCTGTTCCTCTGTTATCTGCGGTAAATTGCACCCAGACAGATACGCCCTAATTACCTCGTCACTTGATCTATTAGGCATGGGACTATATAAAACCCTATAATAATCTTCAAATTCTTTGGCTATTTCATATGGGGTGGTTTTAATCGACCCATCGGCTAGGGATGAGATACTATGAATAATTCTAGATGTTTCGATCACCTTAAGGCGCATGGCCAAAAGATGCCCAGACTTCTCCCCCTGGTCTAGATATAGGGCTTTCGTTTTGTTAATGGCATATTCTGCCTTTTCTCTCAACATGTCATCATATTGGTGTCGGAGCCTGGCCAACCTTTCCCTTAACGCCATTGGTGAGGACTTTGAAAGAACCTTCTCTATATCCCTAATCTGGGAGAGCAGTTGCTTCACCAAAGTCTCTCTCTTTTTCTTTCTAACGGCCGCTAGCTTAACAAGCTCCCCCCTTACAACACATTTTAATGCACTCCACTCCATGTCCCCCTTACCCGTAGTGTTGCAATTCTCCTGTTCATACTGCTCTATAGTCTGACTAATACTGTCTCTGATCTCCAATACCCTAATAAGCTGGTTATTGAACTTCCAAATGGTCTGCTTGGGTGTATTAGATAGAAGGTTACAGAGCATCGGACCATCGAGTGATCTGAAATGACCCCGCATGATTGTGCAATTGACTAACCCAGGGAGCAAGCACTGACTCATCAAAAAATAGTCAATACGAGACCTGGTTTTATGGACCTCAGACAGGAAAGTATATTCCCTTTTAGAGGGGGACAAGACCCTCCACGGATCGCACAAGCCCAAGCTGTCTGCCAGCTCCCTGAGGGCTCTTTGAGCCAGAGAGAGGCCCCTCTCACGCCTGCTTCTCTATCCAACTCTGTATTGAACACCAAATTCCAATCACCTCCCAAAAATATAGGGAGATGGATAAAGGGAGACAGAACAATGAGTAAATCAACGAAAAAATGGGGCGAGTCTCCATTTGGCTCATATATGCTACCTATCACCATCCTAGTTTGGCTAACCAGCCCGACTACAAATATGTACCGGCCCTCAGGGTCTGCCAGCTTTTCCTCACAGACAAAAGGGGTACACCTAGAAAATAGAATGGCTACTCCCTTACTAGCAGTGCTATCCCCAGCAGCGTATACCTGGGCCAAAAAGTGACGTCTCAAGGCATTAGCCTCCCTCTCCAATAAATGTATTTCCTGCAAGCATATTATCTGAGCTTTCTGCAGTTGCAAATGTTGCAGAACCTTGTGTCATTTCAAGTCCTTCCTAGCCCCCTTGATATTCCACGAGATAAATTCTAGGGTACTACCCATAGTCCCTGTATTCTATTTTAAAACTATTCGTCATTGACTGGATTCGCAAACTGCCTACCTCCCTAGGCCTTCCCTCACGAGTAGATCCTCCTGAACCACTGCCTACAAACCTTGATGCAACCCGGATCCCCTTACTCACCCACTTCCCTATTCTAACCCCTACACCACTCCCTTTTGCCCCTCTCCCCCATCGAGTAGACCGCCCCCTGACATAAGCTGATAAAAGGACCCATATTCCCCACCCACCCAAAATCCCACCTCCCGGCCCATGAGATCGCAAGTTCCAAAGCTCCCGATTACTCTCCCGCCTCCCTCTCCCACTGTGCGCAACAAACGATTGCCTTACGGCAAGGGAGAGACTACTCTCCAACAATAACCGCCCCCCAGAGAGAACCACCCCGCATCCCAGAATATGACCTATCTAGGTACAAACTGCTCCCACTCTGCTGTCCCTCCGAGTAGGAGACTTGTTAACAAATTATTGTAAATAGGAAGGTCTCCCACTCTAACTAGATTACGCTACCCCCTGCATTCTACATACCCCAAAAAGAAGAAAAAACCCACATCTATGCAACTAAACTAACTGCCCGTTAAGCAGGCCTTTAACCAACTCTACTGGTTACAAAACACCATAACCATTTAAACATTGAAAGATCATGTTGAAAATGTCCAGACATTTATGCCCATGCCATCCCATAACAAACACTTGATGGGGAGAAACAGAAATGGCATAAATTAAACACAACCCCGAAGGACTAGTTACCCCAAATGAGAAACAGCACCCTCGACAGAGCCCCAAATACCGCTAGTGAGGATGGACAAAACAAAATCAGTAAAAATTGAGAGGCGGAAAAGTGGAGAGTGACCCAAAGGGAATATGGCACCCAAGTGCAACTTGCAATAACCAGAAAAGGCAGGGCACCCTGGAGAGGATACCCGGTGCTGAGACCAGACCCTGAAAGTATCTCTGGTGGCTGCAGGACCAGACAACCGAGCCACCTTCCACTCAGACCCCTCAGGAAAGCTGCCCTTCATAAATCCCGATATCGGGATCACCCCACACTGGGTCCAAGCAAATGGGGAATGCAGATGGCAAAAACAGGCACACCATCCCCCGAGAAAGCTGTCGAGAGTCCCTCTGAAGTTTTGCCATGCCAATAGATGACACCCTGATGATTGAAGCAGATCTCAGCCTGTCCCACCGAAGCTTAATTAAGGCTTCTTAAGGCCTCGTGTTGCACTACCACCTTTCGACAGGATCACTTCATCCAGAATATTAAGGCTCTTGGAATGCGTTTACAGTCCCAGCACTATCAGTACTGAAATTGAAAACACTTGAGGAAACTCCCCTGGGATGCGGCTGGACAGTCCTCCACACGCAGGTAGGGTAAACTAGCTTGGGGGTCTCACCTTCTTAGCAGTTTGCAGGAGAAGAGAAAAAAAAAGGAAACTATGAGCTGCCCCGTAAGGACAACAAGCACACCACTTCAAGCTACAGTGAAGCCTCTCCATGCCCTTCTCGACCAACCAGCAGGACTGCCATGATTAAGTCTTTACTTCTTCTTAAACAATTCGGAAGGGCTTCTTGAAGCCCTTTTCCCACTAGCTGAGCACTGTCAAAACTGACCCACTGAATAAAACCACCACCAGCAGACGCCCTGGGTAGCCCATCCGGCGGATGCCTGCAGCGATCAGCTTGGAGACAGCCTGATGGTACTCTGCTCTCCTTTGCCGGACCGATAGCGGGAGATCCTGGGCAATTCTTAACAGGGAGCCCTCCCACCGTACCTCCTTGAGTTCTTTAATTTTGCCAAATACATGCTGTCTCTCCTGATAGTTTAAGAAACGAAAGATCAGGATACGGGGCGGGGAGCCAGCAGGAGGCATGGGTCTCAGCACACAATGGGCCCGTTCTATCGTGTAATTGCCCCCGAAGGGCGAGGGTCCTGCAATCCGATGAAGGAACTTTTGAATGAACGTAATGACGTCTGGGCCTTCTTCCCTTTCCGGGAGACCGACAATGATCATATTATTGCACCTGCTTCTTCCTTCCAGGTCCTCTAACTTCGACTCCACCTTATTCAGCTTCTGCCTTAAAAGAACTAACTCAGGTTCTTGTTTCTCTGCCCGCCTCTCTAGGGAGGTGACCCTGACCTCCTTGTCTCCTGTTCGGCGGGATAAGTCCTCCAGCGCTTGGGTGACTGCCTTGAGCTCCTCAGTCACCGTGCCCAGTTCGGAGCGAAAAGGTTTGATTTCAGCTAGGAATTGTGCCAAAGTCAAAGGCTCCTTGTCCAAATTACCCCCTTCAGCCTCCTTCCCGCCTGCCTTGGAAGAAGTTCTAGCTTTTTCAGACAGGGCCTTAGCAGGGGACGCCGGAGGGGTGTGTTTCGGTGGCGGCTTTTTCATTTCGGTGTCCATCAGCTCAGCAGTGATTTTCATAAAGGCTTTCAGAGTAGGCTTCCGAACACAAACCGTGCTGCAATGGTGTAGTTGCTCCCTCTTAACTGGGCAGTTTAAGGTCGTATTGGAGCAGGAAGCCGGGACAATCGCAATCAGGCAGCCGCCATGAAACCTGCACCACGTGACTCCCGTTATTTTGCAATTTCTCACAGCAAGCAATTAATAAAAATGGCACACACGGTCTCATCATAAGGTCTAAGAACTTGCCAAATTTAATGGCATTGCATTTTGCCATTTACATTCTTGCAAAATTACATTTTTAAATGTTGTGAACATTTGACTACTTTTAATTCAATCCATTTAAAGCTAAAAATATGAACTTTTTTAGAAATGGCCTTGTGGTATTTGTGGTATAGTAGGTGAAATGTTTCAGCTCTTGTTAAATTTAGATATGTACAGTAGCAGCCACAGACACTGACAGATATTCCCTGAAATTTCTGTGATATTTCCAGATATATCAAATGCTTTCGCCATTTCTACAGTAGGGGCAGCAGAGAGAAACTCTTTAGAAATTTCATGAAATAACTGGAAATTGCTGGCAATGTCTGTGGCTACTACTGTAGTTTTTAAATTAGAGGGAACAAACCAAAATTTAAATTTTGGCAACATGTTTGGCAGGCTATAACTCAGTCCCATTTAAGGCTAGAAATCTGAAACTATGTGCATATACAAATGTAGTGATAATCTGTATACCTGTTAATTTTTTTAACATTCCAATAAATACTATCAAAATTATACTAAGATTACAGAAATACAAATTGTGGCAAAATATTTGGCTATCTGTAACTCAGCTTCCATTGAAGTTTGAGATGTGAAACATAGAACATATATGCATTCTAGGTGCTTCTCTAAATCCTGATGTTTTGGAGAAATTTGGACAAGAAATTTTAAAATGATCTCAAAATAACTGAACATTAAATTTTGATTAAATGTGTGGCCACCCATAACTCTGCCCCCTTTTAATCTAGAGATCTGTAATTTGGAACACTCTTGTAAGCCATGGAGTACTTTTTATGCTCCACATTTTGTGTCAGTCAGACACGTATGTTTAAAATTATAGTGAAATAACTGAAATTTAAAATTGTGCAAAATGCTGCAGAGTGCGGAATCAGAATGGTCATTCCACGGGCATTCTGTGGGAACTCTAATATTTATGTAATATATATTTTTCATATTTTTTTTTCTGCTGTATTTTCAACAAAAATACTGTGCAGTACTTTATTTTTTTTCTAATTTCTTTCTAAAGTATTGCATTGACTAGCCCAGTGTGGTTTGTAGGATTCATGACCCCCATCCATTGTTGTAGGTCTGAAAGGCAGAAGGTGAAGATGTGATTTTGGTACTGGGCATAGACAGTACCATATCATCATATGCATGATTTATTACTATTGTCAGTACTCACTTCATTTCCTACAACCTGACACTTCACATAGTAGTCCCCTTCGTGAGCCAGTGCTGATGTCAATTGTGTGCCATCTACCAGCACTGGCTGGTGCCATCCTCTTCCCATCATTTCTCGGGATCTCTGTCATAGTAATGGTCAACCATTCTGTATCCTGTAATGATGCAAGATTGAATTTTTTTTTTTATTCTGTGCATTGCACTGCATTGCCTATTCACATGCATGTTGCATGTATTAAAAATACTAAATATTAAAATGTGCATGTACTATACTCAACCTGTTGAAATTCAGGACCCACTCACACTGTGTGGGTGCAGTGAACATCTACCCTTGTGGGCTGAGGAATCTCACTATGAAGTAGCTTGAAGGCATTGGCAATCTTGCTTCAACCATTTTTAAAACACTTTCACTGTGCTGTGTATTTTATGGTTCTCATTCCTGGAATTTTACCTTCCCTTAGGGGTCAGAGGGTGTTCACAACAGTTGAGTTAATAATAATAGCTTCAGTCTTCACCCATTTTTATGTTTGTTTGTGTGCATGCACAAGAAACATGTTATGACAGCTTGCTAGAATAGCAGGTTGCAGAGGTGCGGTTGTGTTGTGGCCAATGCTACCACTGCTTTTTGGGGCTTGTCTCTGTGGCACAATAAATGAACATGCTGTCTATGACAGCTGCTCAGAAGCATGCCACCAACTTGAAACAATTTTGTCACTGCAATGAGGGAGTGCACTGGTGTAACATTTCACTAAACATGGCAGCAGCTGTCTTCATCGTCCGCCTCTCACAGTCCTGCAGAAGCCAACATCAGGGGTGCCCAATCCCCATGTCAGCGTGCCCCCTCCCCAGTTCATTTGCTGATGGGGGAGCCCAATCCCCATTGGCATAATGTTCCCCCTCCTGTTATTTGTCTTCCAAGGGGGGTACCCAATGCCCCTTGGCGTCATGCCCCCCAAAAAACAGACATGCTTTCTTTGCTGATGGGGGGTCCAATTCCCACTGGGTTCAGTCCCCCATTCCCAAAAATGCAGGTGGCACACTGGAAGCCCACCTCAGCATGCCAAAAGTACTTGTAGAAAAGAAAACCTGCCAGCAACATTTTTTTAACCTGTAAACAAGAAAACAGTCCCTCTTTATCTGCAGTGCCCTCCTCCCCAACCTGCACCCACCCTCTGCACACAGCACCTCCCCACACACCCCTCACCTCATACTTACCTCTAGAGCTTGGTGTGATGACCTTTGGTGGAGCAGGAACATGTCTGCACTCTTCAAAGCTGACCACAAACTAAAGAAATGCCGGTAAGCTGTATAATGGCATAAATGGGGGATTTTTAACTTAGGTGGATATCTCAGCCATTTTTATGACTTTTGGCACCAAATTTTTAACATGGGGTTCTTGGAACCCCACCTCATGAACCCAGTCACTAGCATGTCATTATTTGGTCCTGAAAAGTGATTTTGTGGTCACTGCATGGAACACCTTCATGGACCAAGTAACAAAATGACAATGTCACTGTTCATGAGGTGGGCTCCCAAAAAGCCTATGTTGCAAATCTGGTGAAAAAATTCCAAAAAATGACTGTGTTATGAGCATGTGTTGTGTAGTTCCCACGCATGCTCATAACTTTGAGAATATTAATATTTTCACTCCAGATTTTCAACATTGCCATTTTTCCCCACCTCCTTATGAACAGCACAGCTGTCATTTTTCACATCCTGCCTAAAATGTGTTTTCACACATCTGGCACACAATGGTGCAGTCGCTGTGCAAAATCAATGTTCGGGACAGATTAAGAAAATCACAGTGACAGTGTTCATCAGGAAGGGTCCAAAAAAGCCCATGTTGCAAATTTAGTGAACAAATTAAAAAAAGGACTGCGTTACCATCGTGCGTTGCACAGTGTCTGCACACGCTCGTAACTTCACCAATTTTTTATATTTTTACTCCAGATTTTCAACATTGTCATTTTTGCACATCACCTTATGAACAGTACAGCTGTTATTTTTGGCATCCTGCTCAAAACATGTTTTCACACCTGTGGCAACACAATGGGCATGGTCGCTGTACGAAATCAACGTTCCGGACAGATTAAGAAAATCACAGTGTCACTGTTCATGAGCAGATGTCCCAAAATGCCTATGTTGAAAATCTGGTGTAAAAAATTCCCCAAAATGATTGCATTATGGGTTTGTGTTGCATGGTTTCTATGCACGCTCAGGACTTCAGCAATTTTTTTCCATTTTCACTCTGGATTTTCAACATTACCATTTTTTTACACCTCCTCATGAATAGTATAGCTGTCATTTTTCACATCTTATTCAAAATGTGTTTTTGCATCTGTGACACCAAATGGCACAGTTGCTGTGCAAAATCACCTTTTGGCTAATGAACTGATAGTGTCCCTGTTCATGCAGTGGGGTCACAAAAGGGCCATGTTGGAAACTTGTAGTGAAAATTCCAAGAAACACCCAGAGTGTTAGGGTTTCCTACCATAACGCCCTACCCTGTAGTGACTGACAGGCATCAGGGGTGTGATTTGGGATTGTTGACAGTAATGCTCACTCCATTCCACCCCCACCCTCACCCTGCAGCCAGTGACAGGCATCGAGGTGTACCTTGGACTCTTCTGCCCCAAAGTTCTCCCCAGTCTTCTATACTGCACCCATTTCAATGTATTTCCTTATGGAATGGGGTGAGTGTAAAGCCCGAACACCAAAAGGCACACCTTGACACTTGTCAGTGTCTGTAGGGTAGGGTGAGGTGAAATGGAGTGAGCGTTATGTGCGATGACCCAAAGGCACACCCCAATGCCTGTCCATCTCTGCAGGGTGGGAGTGGAGTTGGCATCACTTCAGTACTTCACTGTCATTCCTATTTTGCATCTGTCTAACTCCTGCACTTCCAATGCTAATGCCAGCAAGCAAACATTCAGCATTGACAAATGCTTGTTGGTTTTGGGATACTGTGTGCATATAATTAGTTACTGTCCTGTTCATGTCACTTTTGTGCATAAGCATATAAGTGATAAGTATTTAATCTAGGCATAACTTGACTTCCTCTACTGTCAGTGACAGTCCACACAGTACTGTACTGTACTTTGGATATGACCTCAATGTTTCATGTAAGGGATTTTTAGACAAAAAAAAATTGTGTCACTAAAAGTATTGCATTCAACACTCAGAATTTTCTCTCTATTCCTGCACTCCTGCTGAAATCAGAACATAAACTTGACCTAGAACATCTAAGCATTGTGTCCTGCCTGTGTGCTCCAATCCCCCACTCACATATTTCACAGGTCTGTGGACCAGTCATTACAATCTGAACAAAGTGGTAAGTACTTTACCTCACACTGACCACATTTTGATGTTGTCATGGTGACAAGGTGACAATCTGTTTGTTGGTGGTTGGAAACTCCTCAAATTCTCCTCCTGCAATTATCCCAGCTGGGGTGAAAATGTCTACCTGGAGCTCAGTACAGCTGAATGAAGCACTGTACATATGTGCTTATTTTAGACAATGCAGCACAATTTTTCCCAGGCAGTGTCATTTCACAAAATCCCTTCCTCTCAGGAGCATTTAATGAACTCAGTGTGGCCAGACTGCTATGTTTTATAGTGGTGCTTTATAAAGTATATGAGTGCTTGCTTGTTTTATCATATTAAGCTTGGGCAGGCAGTGACATTCAAAACATCCAGGCACTCTGGAGAGCAAAAAATATCAGTGGTGGAGTTCTCTGGGAAACCATGGCTTTGGATGTGTCCCCCTTCCTCCCAGGAACACTTAATGAAATGTGGCCACCAGGCAGTTTGAACATTTGTTTAGTGTACAGTATGACTGATGTGGTTTATTGTTTATGCTTACTTGCACAATGCATGATGTGTGTGGAAATGTCTTTGTGAATTGGGTTTTGTTTATAAAGTACAGGACATCTATGAGGGTCTACAGAAGTGTTGCACATTGGCACTCAGGATGAAAAAAACACAAGTGGTGGAAATCTCTGGGAAACCATGATCCTGGATGTGTCCCCCTTCCTCCCAGAAGCACTTAATGTAATGTGGCCACCAGCCAGTTTGAACATCTGTTTATGAGGCACGATTTAAGGGAAATAAGCAAAGGGAAAAGGCAAAGAGTGGGAGGGAGCTTGTTCCAGAAGAAAGTTAGATGTGAGGAAAAAGCAAATTTCTCAGCAGCAGAGTTGGAGTGCTGAACACAGAAAGTACCGGAGTCATGACATTGAAGAGAATAATAGGAAGAAGGAATAGAGAAGAGAAGAAAGACAGGAGAGCAGAGAGTCAAATCAATACTTAGAAGTTAGTGTCACATAATGCGTGAGGGGAGGGATAGAAAGGGAAGTGTAAAGGGTGCAGTGATGAGTATGAAGAGGAGCATTAGGAGTAAAACAGCAGAATTCATTGCAGAGGGTATCCAGTCTGGCAAGGGAGGAAGAAGGGGCAGTGCCATAAACCATATCTGTGTAGTCAAACACAGGAGCACCATCTTAGTGATCATCTCATTGTTCACGAGGGAGAAAGCCAGTATTTGTTGTGGCAGAAGGCACCAAACTTGGGGTGGAGCTTGCTGCAGATGGCATAGAAGCATAGAAATACAGAATGCGATGGCAGATAAGGACTGCTTGGCCCACCTAGTCTGCTCATTTCCCTACCTAATGGATAAGCTGCAGATCCTAGTTAACCAACAGCCTTCTTCCTCCTACCCCCCACCAGAATTGCTTTATGTCTGTCCCATGCATTCTTGAATTCTCCCACTGTTTTTGACTCTGTGACATCCTCAGGAAGGCTGTTCCATGCATCCACAACCCTCTCTGTAAAAAATACTTCTTCACATTACCTCTGAGCCATCCCCCATTATCTTCAAATTGTGCCCCCTTGTTCTTGCACATCTCTTTCTCTGAAAGATGCTACCCTCTTGGACTTTGTTGATTCCCTTGAGGTACTTGAAAGTTTCTATCATGTCCTCCCTCTCCCTCCTTTCCTCGAGGGTATACATATTAAGATCCTTTAGTCTCTTTTCATATGTCTTCTGGTGCAGACCCTGCACCATTTTGATTGCCCTCCTCTAAACAGCCTCCACCCTGTCTACATCATTGTGGAGATGGGGTCTCCAGAACTGCACACAGTGTTCCAGATGGGGTCTCACCAACTGTCTGTACAGCGGGATAACAACGTCTTGTATTCTACTGGTGATGCCTCTCCCTATGCACCCCAGTATCCCCCCAGCCTTCCTTATTGCCTTCTCACATTGCTAGTCCACCTTTAAGTCATCTGATATAACTATCCCCGGTCCCTTTCCATTTTTGTTGTTGTCAGTATCTCACCCCCCATTCTGTACTCTTTCCCTTGGTTTTTGTTTTCGAGGTGCATTACTTTGTACTTCTTTGCATTGAATCTAAGGAGCCATTCACTTGATCATTCCTCCAACTTTGTCAAGTCCCTTCTCATCCTTTCCTCCCCACCTTGTGTATCAACGCTGTTGCAGATCTTTATTGTTGTTTGCAAAGAGACATATTTTTCCTTCCAGTCCCTCAGCAGTGTCACTTATAAAGACATTAAAAAGGACCGGACCAAGTACTGAACCCTGCGGTCACCCACTAGTAACTTCTCTTTCTTCACTGTGGACTCCATTTACTATTACGCTCTGCATCCTGTTGTCCATTCAATGTTTTACTCAGGCTACGACACTGGGACCCACTCCCAGGCTGGCTAATGTGTTTATTAATCCTTTGTGTGGGACTGTGTCAAATGCCTTGCTAAAGTCTAGGCAGGCCATGTCCACAGCCTCTCCATGGTCTACTACTTCAGTCACCCAGTCAAAGAAATCGATTATATTCATCTGGCATAACCTTCCCACTGTGAATCCATGTTGCCTTGGGTCCTGTGCCCCACTGGCCTCTAGGTACTCAACAATTCTTTCCTTCAGAAGTGATTCCATCATTTTCCCTACCACTGAGGTCAAACTGACAGGTCTATAGTTCCTGCCTCTGTCCTGCTGTCACTTTTGTGAAGGGGAATCACATCCACCCTCCTCCAGTCCTCAGGTACCACACCATCCTCCCATGATCTTTTAAAAAGGGTAGTTAGTGGTGTTACTAGTTCTCCCCTTAGTTCTAGCAGAATTCTGGGGTGAATCCCATCAGGCCCCATTGCTTTGTCCACCTTTAGTTTTAAGAGTTCTTTCAGAACCCTTTCTTCTGTGAAAGGACTGATATCGACTGCCTCTATCCAGAGTGCTTCTATTGACTGGATTTGATACCTCCCCCTACTATTCTTTTGTGAATACTGAGCAGAAGTATTCATTCAGTATCCCTACTTTTTCACTATCCCTTTCTGCCCACCCACCCTCCTCTTTATTCAGCCTCGGTATCCCTCCCTTTGTCTTTCTTTGCTCCCTAATGTATCTATAAAAGGTTTTATCCCCCTTCTTAATAGAGTTGGCTATCTTTTCCTTGGTTTAGGCCTTTGCTTTTCTGACTGCTTTCCCCACTTCCTTCTGCTTTTACTGGTACAGTTCTCTGTCTTGCTCCTTCTGTGTTTCCTTATCCTTTCTGAGTGCTATCTTTTTCTCCCTAACCTTCCCAACCACCTCTTTTGAGAACCATAGTGTTTTTTTCTTTCATTGTTTTTTTATTTGCTTCACACAAAGGCATGTTGCCTCTGCGATTGCAGTTTTGATGTTTCCCCATTGTTGCTTCACCCCTTCTTCTTGCCTGTTTGCTAGTGCTTTTCTGAGGCACTCTCCCATTTTGACAAAATCAGCCCTCCTGAAGTCCAGTACCTTCACTTTTGAATGGCTTGACTCTACAGCTGAGTTTATCATGAACCACACTGTTTAGTGGTCACTTGTTCCCAGATGGCGACCCACTTCTAGATCTGAGATCCTCTCTCCATCCCCATTTAAGAGTACCAGGTCTAAGATTGCTCCCTTCCGAGTGGGTTCCAACACTAGCTGTCTGAGGCATGCCCAGTATAGCCCATCAAGAATGGCCCTGCTCTTGGATGTGACTGCAGCAAAGATGATCCAGTTAATATGTGACATATTCAGGTCCCCGATCAGCAATATCTCTCCTTTCTCTGACATCCTAAGGATGCCTCCTATCATTTCCTTGTCCCTTTCCTCCCCCTGAGATGGGGGTTTGTATACAACCATTGTGCTGATTGTGGTGCCATTTCCAGTCTCAAGGTTGACCCACATTGCCTCCTCTCCTCCATGTTTACCCTTTAGTTCCATTGCTTTAATCCCTTCCCTTACATAGACAGCTACTCCTTCTCCTCCTCATCTACCCTCCCTGTCCCTCCTGTAGGTTGTGTAGCCTGGTATGCTGACATCTCAGTCATGGTTCTCTGTGCACCATGTGTCTGTGACTGCCACAATATCCAGGCATTCCTCTTCCATCAAGGCCACCAGTTCAGTGAGCTTGTTACCTAGACTACGGGCATTGGTACTCATTACCCTCAGTTTTTTGATGACCTTACCCCTTTTTGCCCAATCCCTGTCCTTACTGCCTTTGTCTTTTTCTCCATTTACCCCTGCCCTTCTCCTTATTGACTTCTCTATCTTGGTGTTTACCTCACTAACTACCCTAATTTTTTTTTTGGGGGGTAGGACTTTCCTTCTCCTTTTCATGCCTCCCCCTTGGCAAGTGTAAATGCTTGCCAATGAAGCATTTCAACCTATCACCTAGGATTCTGGTTCCCCTGCTGGACAGATGCAGACCATTGCACCAGTATAGGCCTGCATCCCTCCAAGTGGACTCCAGTCCCCAGTGAAGCCAAAACCCTGAGCTCTGCACCAGTTTTTCAACCACTGATTGAATCCCATGGTGTGGAGCACCCTAGCCTCACCCATGCCATAGACAGGCAGTACCTCCATGAAGGTTATTGTGCGTGCTACTTGTCTAAGGCCCCTCCCTAACTCCACAAACTCCTCCTGCATTGTTCTGATCCCTTTCCCCACCAGATCATTTGTCCCTAGGTGGGCAGTGACATCTGGTTCCCTTCCATGCAGCTTCTCCTATAATCCTGAGGATTCACTCACTATTCCTCCAATTCATGGTGCCAGGCAGGTAACTTGCCTCCCTCTCCCCTCCTTTCCCCAGTTCTACCCTCCTAACAATGGAGTCCCACACCAGAAGTTGTTTTCTTCCCCTGTGGGGTCCCATGCCACCCTCATGTGGGTCTCCTTTGTGGAGGTTCCCAGCATCCTCCTTGGTCTCCACTGTGGGTGCCTACAAAGAGGAACCACACTCTGCCAGAATGGCATATGAATTTTGGAGAGGTACAACTGGAAGGATGCGCCTCTGTTCCACCACCCTCACCCTCCCTGAGCCCACTATGGTCCAACCGCTTCTCTTTCTCTGAGGCAGTGGTGGTGGCCCTGGCAGTCCCTGGGTGGGAAAGGAGGTCCCTCAAATCCTGGCCAACTCAACCTGGAGATGAGCAACCTCCTGCCTCTTCCCAGAGAGGTGCCTACAGATGTGACAACACTGCATTCTCCAGAAGATCTCCCAGAAGACTGCTGCTCCACAGCCACTGCACAGCACCACTCCCATCATGCCTTATTTGTGGCCCTTTAACTGTTGTTTTGTACACTTACTCTTTCCTCTCTCTGTTTATTTTTTTAATATAATTTTTTTCTCCCTGCTTTCCTACTGCCTCCATGCCCTTAAAGCTCCTGATCTTCCTGTTCTGGGACAGGAAGTTCCTATATTCCTCAGTAGTCTCCTTCTTACTTGCTCAGAGTCAGACCTCCAGCAGCTGGGGGGAATGGATAGCTACTCTTTTCCTTCTAGGATGGTGAGTCTTTTGTGCCTCTGTTTTTTAATTTTTTATTCTCCAGCTCTTGGAGAATTCCTTCTAGAGACCATGGACTTCCCGCCTCTACCTCCTGCCATGACCATTCCCTCTCCCTTTCCTCATGCTGCCGAGCACCACCTCTGGGTCTAAACCCTCCAGAGGTAGGGCCGCCCCATCCACATGGGGCACTCTATCTAGTAGGGCAAAGTGCCCAGTGCACACAAGCCCCAAAAGAAGTAGGGAGATGGCCCAGAATTGGGAGTGTGGGCAGTGAAGGCCGTGGAGCCTTCATCTATCTCCAGGTTGGGGTATTTACTCTTTTTCTTCCCATCCCTCTGGAGCACGGCTAGCAAGATGATGTGATGCCATGACTCCGCCCACCCCTGGTGTTTACCATGCTACTCAATTGGCACACCTCGTGACCCACCACCAGAGGTCACTTTCGATGAGTAAGCAACTCCCACACTCACCCCCGGGAAGAGAAAGCAGTTCTCTGGACACTCGATCTCTCCCTCCCACTGACCCCTGGTGACTTCTGGCTCATTTCTGAACCCAGGTCACCGGCATGGTGCGAGGTGTGGCGTCCAGCACCTCAACCCTCAGTGCCACCGGGCCCTTTTGTGCCTCTGTGATCACTTCCTTCCTGCTCCCAAACAGGAAGTTCCTGTTGTCAGTCAAATCCTGTGCCTATAAAAGTAGAACCGGCTAAGGGGGGAGGAGGAGAGAGACAGAGGGCAATATAGTCCCAGTGAAGTTCTAACAGCAGCTTCTTCTTCTTGCTGTTCTCTACCAAAAGCTATCTAGGTCAGTTTTTAAATGTAAACACCTGGTTTCCTTCTGCCTAAGCCACTCCCCCTAATTCACAGTTTATTTCTTCACCTAGCTAACTGCACATATAACAATTCCTTCCCCCAACTCAGACAAACACACTGACTTTTTTTGTTGTTTTGTTTGTTTTTACCCTAAATTGAAATTTCCAGTAGTAGAGTTCTAGTTCTTTAGTCCAGTAGAGTAGTAAAGTTCTAACTGCAGCTCCTTCCTCTTGCTTTTCTCATCAATATGGATAGAGAAGTCAAGCCTACTATACAACCAAATCCTGAAATATTTGAAACAGTGGACAAGGTCAAGGAGAGTGCCATCCAGGATAGAGAAAACAGGAGGGACAAAGATCCTGATGATTTTTTGGCTAATACCAAAGGTCACATACACAGGTTTCTTTGTATTAACCCTGAGTTGGTTAGAGTGGAACCAGCTTTGGACACTGTTAAAATCATGCTGTAATGATGATTCCAAGGATGATATTTAACTGCCTGAGGTAAAGCATACCGTGTCATCTACATACATGTGAATATGCGAGTCAGCACAGATGGACAGGAGATCATTGAGAATTAATGGTATACTGCAGAGTAACAGGAGAGAACTAAAAAACAGTCAGAAGAGGCTTCAGAGAGAGGACTGACTTGGGGAAGGTGAAAGTCAGCAGTTATGAGTGAATTGGGAGGGCACAGGTGGTGAAGAAATTGTTGAAGTGATGGGCAACCACATAAGAAGTAGATACAGGCAAACCATTGCTGAATAGAACAGGAGAGGAAGATTGAGGAAGAGGGTTGGAAAGAGAACAAATTACCTTGCAGAATTTAGCAGGAGATTTTAGATTATTCTGGAGTTTGGAGACAAAATAGTTTGATTTGGCCACCTTTATGGTCTTTGTGCAGGGATTCCTGTGTCTGCTGCAGGTGAGGGGGATCAGAAGGGAAGTATGAAACATTGAAATGGACCCAGGCATTATTATAAGATCTTCAAAGATCACCGATGTTTGCTGTGATCCAAGGCTGGTGTGAGCCCCTGTTGTTAGAAAAATAAGGGTATAGTGTTTCTAAAGCATTTTGGAATGGTTGTTATGTAATTAATATTACACTGTAATGGAAAGAAGGTTAATCACGATGGAGCTGGCGCATGCACATAATTGACAGTTGACAAACTGTGGTCATGAGAAGCAATTACATCAAAATATATAGACCCAATAATGAATAAATAAACTCAGTGCTGTGGAGGTGTTGAATCCTGAAAGTTTGAGACATGTTATACTGCTGTTTAAGACTTGTTATACTGTTGTTCACTGCTTTGAGTAGTTGCAACTATATAGTCCAACCACTAATCACTAAAGTTACTAGTCCTATATGTGTTAGAACTGCTGCTGGTATCCTATTGCAATACAGCTGACTCAACTATTCCAGGGTTTCATATAACAGTTAACTTGTTATACTGTGATATCCTGCTGAATAACCTATGACTCTACTTCTTTTACTGATGTACTTGAGTCATTCTAGTTACATGCTGAATCTTATTTGCTGTAGTTACTAGTCCCAACCTGCCACCCAGCCACCCAAGTGGTATACATTCCCACCATATAAGAAAGGAATCACTTTACCCCCTCTCTACCATGAGCCTGTACACAGGAGTAGACATAGTCAACTCCACCCACAGCTGACTTGAACTCTTTCTGAGGTCTGCCTTCTAGACCCTGTCTTACCCCAAACCCCTCCCTTGTAATCTAGGTAAGCCAGGTATCCTCTCCCTGATCCTAGATCAAGCGGTGCTTGGGACTCATGGCAGCTTTTGCCTATATAGCTCTAATACTGGGGACTGACCAGCTCTACTTCTGGGGCCATGATCCCTCGGATCCAGATGGGAACACTGGTCACCACCCCTGACCCCTCATACCTCAAGTGGAGGGGATTATTGCATTACTCCTATCCGTGCATGGATAATCAGACAAATACATTGTTATAACCTAGTCTATTACCTCAACACAAATGATAGACAGAGGTTCCTCTCCACTCCCACTAAAATCATTGACTACTTTGCCACGCTTAAGCTTGCCCTGGGTGGGGATGTTGAATCAAACCCTGGTCCCCACTCCCCCAATTTCATTCTCAGTGACCCTACTAACCCTGCTGGGCCAATGCTAGGGGTCTCAAGCTGGTTTACATGAACATCAGCAGCCTAAGGCATAATGTCTATGACCTTGAAGCTTGGACTGCACTAATCAAACCCGATGTACTAGCATTGACTGAGACCTGGCTCAAGCCACAAATCCTTCCTCATGAAGTTGACCTGGTTGGCTATAATGCTTTTAGAAAAGATCGAATAGGGAAGAAAGGCGGTGGGGTTCTCATTTACACCAGCACAAATCTAAATGCTATGCAGCTTGATCACCCTCACCTCTGTGACTCAGTAAATGAGATAATATTTACAAAAGTGCTCCTCGGAGACACTAAACCCCTTGTACATAGGGAGTGCCTATCTCCCATCCCAATCGACTGCCTCTTCCCTTGAATCTCTAACCCATGTTTTGGAGGAACACCCCTCTGGGGGAGATGATTCTCCTTGAGGATTTTAATCCGAATTGGAATACCCTGGGGACTTCCGTTAGTAAGAACCCTGTTCTCTACACCAACCAGACCCAAGTCATTGACCTGCCTACAAGACACAATGTCAAGTCTGGCAATCATTCCTTACTTGACTGGGCCCTAGTCTCATGCCCGGACCGTATACTAATGGCTGGGATCATGGCAGATTCATTGAGTGCTCACTCACCAATCTTCTGTACCTGGCCTAATAAACTCCCTAAAGTGGCTGCCAGGGTAATAGAAGCCAGAAACAATAGCAGTCTTATACCGGCAGACCTGCTCTGACCTACGAGCTGTAGACTGGGATCCTATAGTCTCCCTTCCCACCCAAGATGAGGCGCTGCATTACTTTACCAACTCATTTATGTCCATGGCCAACAAACATGCCCCACTAAAGAAACTAAGGGTACAGGGGAAGTGCCATAAATGGCTTAACCCTATCCTCAAATGAAGTAAGCTGCTCCATGACAGGGCCTGGGGACATGACAAATCCTTAGGCCTCAAATCAGACTGGGAGAATTACAGCGAGCTGAAGAATCTGTGCAAGAAAGCTTCCTAACGTGCAAAGTCCAAATACCTGCGTGATCTCCAGTCTAGCTACCTAAGGGATCCTAAGAAGTTCTGGGGTCAAATAAATCTGCTTCTAAAGGGTGCCTCTAATGCCCAGGATGGAGCACCTCTGGTTGGGAATACCCTGACCAATGACCCCTCAGCAGTAGCAGAGGCATTCAATGCCTCCTTTTCCAGTCCAGGTGGACTCACACCCCCTGTCCTTTCTGGTGCTCCCCGCAGCCGCAGTACTGACTGGAAACATGCTCAGCCTGTTTCACCTGAAACTGGTCAAACCTTCTGATGTACTTCCCCTTCTACTTAAAATAAACCCCAACTCCTCCCCAGGACATGACCTACTTAAACCAAGGCTGCTGATGGCTGCTGCCCCCAGCTATCACTTGCCGTGTCACTATGCTCATCAACAGGGCCCTCCTTGAAGGAATAATCCCAAGTAAATGGACGGTCGTGACCATAGCCCCCATCCATAAAAAAGGGCCCAGGGACAAAGTGGGGAACTACAGGCCAATCTTCATTCTCTGCCCTCTCGGAAGATGCAGGAGAGATTGATCTACAATCAGTTGTGGGATTACCTTGAGCAGCACCTTCTCCTAGCTGACATACAGCATGGCTTTAGGAAAGGCCATAGCACTGACACAGCACTTATCTAGCACACATCTGACATCCTCGATGTCATGGTTGGGGCTCCCCGACAGGGACTCTATTCATCGATCCATCCAAGGCATTTGACCTGATCAGCCATGAACTGCTTCTTTCCAAACTCCACCTACTAGGACTGTATGGGCTTTCAGTTTCCTGGTTCAAGAGCTACCTGCTTAACCAAACCCAAAAAGTTCTATGGAGAGGAACCCAATCTAGCACTAGACCTGTGGTCTCCGGGGTACCTCAGGGATCGATCCTGGGCTCCCTGCTATTCACCCTCTTTGTCAGTGACATTGAGGGGGTTTGTGGGCTGAGCACCTCATCCTTTCTGCAGATGACCCTGTTGTCTACTGCAGTGATCCGCTAACTAGAATTATCTCTGCCAAACTACAGACCTGTCTCTCTGCACTTGGGGCATGGTTCTCCACCAACTCACTTGTGCTGAATGAAGAGAAAATGAAGGCTGTCCTGTTCGGGACCAGACACCATGGAATTGACAGGCATGACCTGCTCCAGCTCCACACAGCCCAAAGGAAGAGAGTTGAGGTCATTGACAGGATTAAGTACCTCAGGATCCTCCTTGACCAGGAGTTGTTTTACAAGCCTCATATTGACTCCTTAGCAAAGTCCACCCACCAGAAGATTGGACTTCTCTACTGGCCGGGTAACTCTTTTTCTGACTAGGCTCGGCAAGCCATAGCCAACTGCACCCTCTCCCCACCCTCTTATATGAGGCCCCCTTGCTGCAGTTCCTCAGGGAGGGTGAACTAAGAAAACTTACTGTGCTCTACCATAGAGTGGCATGCTTCGCTACTAACTCCCCCCCTCCAGGCACCATTGTGAGGTCCTTGGGGACCTCCACTGGCCCACTATATGGCATAAATTGGCCTACTCCTCTATATGCTTGACCTTTAAATTCACCACTGCTGGTCCTCCTTCCCATCTGTATGGTCTGCTCAATCCCAAAGTACAGTGCTGTGACCTGAGATCTTCTACAGACTGTCCCCTTGACATTCTGCGGGTACGCACTAACCAAGGCAAGCGATCCTTTCAGTATGCTGCTCCTCACATATGGAACACTCTTCCAGAGAATCTGGCTGACAGATCCACTCTCCATGGATTTAAGTCTAGCCTGCATATGTACCTGCTGGAACTTAGTCTCTGTGGCTGCAACTGTTAGCTCCCCTGCCTGTGTTCTGAGCTGTGATTATTATGCCTTATAACTTTACTGCTGTTACTATTTCACCCACAAAACTCTTGTGTAATGTTGCCACATGTACTGTGCACCTTTCTAACATATTGTGAGCCTGCTGTTATACTCTGTAAGTACTCTATTCCCATTTCAATGTATGTCTGTATCTACCATATCTACTATTTATAACTTCCAATGTATGTAACTTCTGTTTGTAACTAATCCTGGGTTGCTCCTGAAAAAGGGACCTCTGGTCTCAGTGGGCTTACCTGGTTATCAAAATTTAAATAAATAAATAAACAAAATGATATATAACTTCACAGTCATGTGGCAGAAAACAACATGATGTAGGGCACAATTGTAGTTTTACAACAATAAGACATTGCAATGTTTCATAGTAATCTGACTTGGTATAGAGTATATGTAACCCCTAGGTGGCACTATCCCAAGGGCTACTACCCCTGCCTGCTTGGCTAGTTGCAGGTTAAGGGGCCTGAGTTCTGAAACAGGTGCCTCCACTCGGAGGTCAGGGTAGGTAGTGGTCAAGCTAGCCTGGGCACAGCACTGCAGGACACTGTAACCCCCCTCTTTCCCTGCTAGTGGCCAGAACAATACACAAAAATCACCTTCACAATACCCCTGATACAACTTATAAGTGCCCACACTGTTTGCACTTACCGCCAGGCTGGATCCTCTGGCTTGACCCTGAGGACCCCCTGTAAAACAAGGTTATGCACAGCAAATAGCAACAGTACAGTACTCTTGGCATAAACTGGAGCCACAGTCAGTTTAAATGCAGAAAAAAGTTAGATCTGATTTATTCAGGGGGCTTGAACAAGGAAGGGGCGTAATCAAGTTGATTTGCTTAAAGACTCTATAAATCAAACAGTTATGCATGCACTTCAGAGTCCCTAAACAGTCACACCCTCTGGGTACCCAGGTGAAGATGAGATGGGCTAGCCAGGACTGTTGCCTGGGGTAGGCAGGTGTCACAGCTGGTTGGGGCCCTGTGATGGAAAAACAACATGCACAATACACACTATTTCTAATCCTGAGCCAGAGGGCTCAGTTCGAGAAGAAAAAGAAACAACAAGACAATCAAATGACACACTTAGACTAAGCTGGTGTTGCAGGGAGCTACCCTGGTCTTTACTCACTCTACCTAAGACTGGACACAGGCTGGATGAAAATCGAGACAGCAGGTGGTTGATCTGAGGTGCCAGGAGAAGCAGGGCCCACATGATTCGCCGAGGCATCGTTCCTGTTCAAGCGTGGAGCATGGGGCTGATCTCCAGGCAGGTCTCTCGTCGATGGCTTTCTCTGAGCAGGGGGGCAGTCTGGCAGGGGCAGCATGGCATGGCTCAGGCCGAGTAGAGATAAGCACTGATTCAGTCTGATTAGGCTGGATACAGCTTCCAGCAAGCAAAACACAGTTCACGCAGAGCGGAAACAAATCATGACCTACTATCAATACACAGCATATTTACATGTAAAGGATTCTACAGTACCAAGCAAACTGCTCTTGGATCACTATCGCAAAGTTTCTGCTCAAACCAGGAGTTTAGAGGTAGCTGGAACTCCTGACAAGCTTATTGCATTCAGCAAATCTTCAGTCTTCTTCAGATTGAGCCTGGTCACACTTCAGTGGCTTACTCCGTTTTCACAACTCGGATGTAGTCAGAAATGATTCTCTTCTCCCTCTCGGGGCAGCAAACAGACATGCAGGCCAAAACTCCAGCCTTTCCACAGTTCTCCCACTCAAAACTACGCAGATTACTGCTCAACTGTCTCGAGCTGTTGCTTCCTCAGCTTCCAGCTTAGATCTGACTCAGACAGCAGGCAGCCCCAGAACTTCCTCAAGATCCAAAAGGTTTGGTTGGCTGTTTCATCTGTCAGTCACAACAAAGCTCCCCCTCCAGGTGTTGAAAGGTGTCAAAAGCCCAAAACTACAATTCCTACAGATTCTGAGCTCACACAGCCCCTGTAGGCAGGCTCCATTTTAAAGTTCCCAAGTACGGATTGGTCCAATTCGGCAGTCCAGGACCAAGATGGTGTAGATAAACAGAACTGTACTTGCTGCAAAGAAACAGGTTAGAATAAACTGCAATATATTCACTAATGATAAATGATCAGCAGTTACATCTTTCTACAGAACTACCTCTGTGCAATTAGCGATGGCATAAATGGAGCAATTATCAAGCGGTCTGGGTGGGAATCGAACATGGAAACACTCATTCCCCCTACCAGATTAAATGTAACTGCATACCAGCAGCTATTAAGGAGGCAGTATACAGAAGCTTTACAGGCACTTTCTAGCAATAACGTTTAAATGGCTAAATGCAGGACACCAGTCTGGCAGTGAGCATTTAGGCAAGCTCAAGGAAGACTTTTTGGGAATCCCCACTTTAAGGGGGTTACATTTACATCATGTTTTACCTACTGGTCCACAACAGTACTATTGATTTATGACCTGTTCCTTAGACCACTGCATAAGATTATTAAAGCGGACTGGGTAACCATTGCATGACCCATACTCAAGAAGAAGGGAATTCCACACACTAGAAACTTTACAGGAAAAGGTCTGCTTTCCCTTCATGGTCTTTAACTCAGAACCTATATACTCATACCCACCTGCAGAAGTAGTGCTTGATCTTATTTTGCAATAGTGCAGCATATAATTGAGAGGCTTAGTATTTGAGCATTTACACACAAACTTTAGAAAATAATTTTTTCTTCAAGTGGAACCAATTCAGTCATCCATATAAAGAACAAAAGTTAATGCCGAATGGAGCATTTAAAATGAAATGCTCCAATCTGTTAAGAACAGTGGGCTGGATATTCAAACTGCACCATTCTGTGGTGCAAGCCCTTGCACTGCACAAAATAGTTGCACAGGGGTGTGGCCGGGTTGATATTCAACGGAGTTGCGCTATTGAACAACTCCTTTGAATATCACCCCCCGACCACAGCCACTGTGCATAGCGCAGTGGAACGTGCACCACCGCAAGTGGTCAGAGTGGAGCATTCAAGATGAGGTGGCGCAAGTTCCGTTGCGCCATGTGCAAATTTCCAGTATTCAAAAGGTGACATGCAAATGGGGCCATAATTCATGCAAGGCGTGGGGGGGCCATTTGCATCTATTTATGGCCCCATTTGCATGCCATTAGCATGCAGGTGCACCGATCCCGAGACTTATGCCTGGTGCCCTGCCAGCAGCAGCCATCGAGGACCGATGCCTACAGCCCGATCGCTGGCAAAATATCCCCGACTGGCCCGATTGCGAGCACAAGTGAAAAAAAACCCACCCCACTAGCCGATCGGCGGGCATTAGAATCCACCCCAAGGACCACCTACCCTGGTGATCTAGTAGCCCCCACCCACCCACGGGCCCCACCGGTCTCCCCTGTCAGCGTGAGCGGCAGCATCCCACCGCCTGCCACCCGCCACCCGCCGAGCTGACTGCCTGGTAGGGCTGCCGCCCATTGGTTCAAAGCAAGAGCCAATGGGCATGCAACCATACCGCTAAGGAAGTCAGATAGGTGAATTAATTCATTCACCTATATCTGGACTGCTCTTGGTATCAGACTGCTGCGATCCGTGGCTCTTGCTCTGAACCGGTGGGCGTGCAGCCTACCAGGCAGTCAGTCGGCAGGTGGTGGGCGGCAGGTGGGTAGGATGCTGCCACCCGCCAGCTGACGGGGGAGAGCAGGGTGGTGGTGCTCCTTGGGTGGGTGGGGTGGGGCCACTAGATCACCAGGTAGGTGGTCCTTGGGGTGGACTCTAATGCCCGCATCGGGCTTCATGTCCACCTGGACCACCAGAGATATGATCTTGGGGGGTTAGAACTCTTTCTGCCCACGATCAGGCTAGTGGGCGGTGTTTTTTTTCACTTATGCCGCGATCAGGCTAGTGGGTGAGGGATGTTTCACTTATGCTCACGATCAGGCCAGTCGGGGAGGAGGTTACCATTATGCCCACAATTGGGCTGCAGGGGCAGAGGGGTAAGTCGGGGCCACCCACAGGTGGCAGCTGCTGTGTTGCATCCTGCAATGTGGCAGCTCACCTGTGGGTGGCCCTCGACTACTCCTTTTGGGGCTCAAAGTTGTGCAGGCACAGGTTGGGGGTTGCGCCTGCACAACTCTGCACAGTCCGCTGAATATCGGGCTATGCAGTTTATGCATGGTTCCTCCCCCTCCGATTGAGCATGCATTCATTAGCATTGCGCTGTTGCTCAGCTTGACTTGGGGGGTGCAACTGCCTCCTGCTGAATAAGGCAGAATGGCACAATTTCGGACTTGTGCAGGCGCAACCCTATTGGCATGGCGCAAACCTTTTGAATATCCAGCCCAGTATCTATTTTTTTTAACTTGGTAATTCCCTACACTATGTCCCCATAATAGAAATTAAATTCTTAACTGTGATGTTTTATGCTGCTACCTTGGGCAAACTCATGAATTAAGCACTTTAGAGAACAACTTATTTTATGTATCCTCTACTATTTTTACCATCTATTATATATTGTGTTCTTTTTTGACATTACTGCTATTTTTTATGTCTGTAAAGGCTTATAGTACATGGGGAAGGACTATTATGAATGGAATTCAGTAATTTCCCACAGTTGTTTTACCCTAGCAGTGATATAACTTCCCTCCTCAGCTCAGAATTTTACCAACCCTTGGTATTTTTAAACATGATCTAAAAATTTGTTGCAGAACAATCTGTTTGTACTTGTTTTAATTGATCTTGTCTATGTCCTTTTATGTATCTATTGTTCTTTTAATTGACTGGGGATGCTGTATAAATGAGCTTTTATTCCCATATAACTTATCCTGTAATTCATGCAACTTTTAAATAAAATAAAATGTCAAACAATGTTGTGCAATCCTGAGTTTGTTTCAACTAGAATACAAGAGAGAACCCCACACACTGCACTTTCCCTTTCAGAATCATTAATTGCTCGTGTTTTTCTTGTCAGTTTCATTTGTCAGAGGTACCAACAAGAACGAGCGATTGGTGATGGTGTCAGTAGTATTTTCAAAACCAGTGAAATGATTTAAAAATGGATTTGACTGAAACTATGATCAGTGCTGTTATCTGTTATCTACGTGCGTCTGGTGGGACTCCAGCTATGATAAGTGAGGACATGGCATGGGAAGGGGTTGAGACATGATGAAAGCCTCAGAACTTTAAATTACAAAATAATTTTGTTCAAAATGATTTGACTCACACTCTCACATGTTGTGCAAAGTGGCCCATATACAGTACTATAAAAGACAATATATGGGCCACAGTGCACAACAACGCTGAGCTTACTTCTCAAGGTTGTCATGACAACCTCTTGACGCAAATACAGTGTAGTTTTGCTTGACTCCATACCCTCCACCACCAGGATAACATTTCTATAAGTATTTAGGAAGATACATTTTCCTCCAAATTGTTGGTTACTTGGATTAAATCAGAATACTTCCTAGTCAGTAACTCCATACCAACTGTCACATTACAAGTCTAACTGTATGTCTAAGACTCATTGAAACTAAAGTCCAAGCCACTTTGTTTCACTGAATGCATAAAAAAGAAAATAAATTATGAGAGCTAAAATTGATACACCTATTTTAATATAGTTGGATATAAAGGTAGACGAGCTGCATGGTCTCCAGTGAGTCTCTTACTGAAACACTTCAGAATGTAATTCCCAAAACTGAGGAGGCATTGGCACTAAACAGATGATCTGAATATCAAGAAGACAAAGAACCTCAGTGCGTAAGCACTGAGGCAAGGATTAACCCAAAGGACATTGGCCGGGAAGCCAAGTTTCAAAGAAATACAAAATCACACATACCCCCATAATGCAAAGCATCATGGGCTGTATATGCTAATCAACACAAAATATTGTGACCTGGTTACCCGCACAGGGTGGGGGTGGCAGCAGGGTGGTGAGGAGCTGCCGGACAGAGGCGGGGCCCACTAAACACCACAGCTACTGTGCCATAATATACAGACCGTGACAATGGTGCCGGAGATGGCGGCAGTGGGTTGGTTGTTGGGGGGATGGTACAGTTACTATTACTGGAGCCATCGGCGGGTGGGGTGGATAACCATTGGACACCAGGGCTGATTTACATTGTACTGCCTGCCGCCCACCTACACGATTGTGTCCGCCGATGTTTTTGCTCCACGATATTGCAGGTGGCGATGTGATGCCTGCAATGTTATATTCACAATGTTTTTAACTGTGATGTTCCAGGCCAGAACCCCTGAAGGAGGGAGTAATAATAGACACAGATCAATACTGTCTGTTACAATGCAGGTCTCATACAAAATGCCCCTCCCCCATTCTTTCATATACATGACAATAACTTTGAGAAAGGCTTTGTATATAATATGTTAGAAATCTGAAAGATCAGTAAAAAAAAAAGTTCTGAGACAAAAATGGGGCTAGTGAAGGCACCTTGAAGGCTGAAAAGATAAAAGAGTGCTGTTTCACTTTGGCTTAGGGAATTTCAATGTAATGGGCCGTAGCACAGCATTGCTTGCAGCATACATTGGTAAACAACTAAAGTATAGGAAATAACCATTGGTGAGCATTAGGATTTGATTTACAAGAGGTAACACTTAAAAATAAGTCATAGCGACAGTATACTTTTTTCAGCTGACATTAGAAAAATAAAAATAAAAAAATGGCCATGTGTTCATAGTAGCCTACCAGGTGCCTATGCACTGTTAAGTGCAAGATTACATAGAGTTTATTTAGAGTTCTCCCTTTTGGGCCTTAAGCTGGGGCCCATACTGGTTAGTGTACCCACAGAAAAGCCACAGTTGCTTAGCAACAGCATCATCAAGTTGATGCCTGCTGACATACTTCATGTCAGCCCATGACTCCCTGTGGGAACAAAAGGAAAGCCAAATGGCATCTCTTGCTGTCATATCAAAACACCAACAGAAGTAAGGTGAGACATTATGCTGAACCCTATATTCACACTACAATTCTCACAAACTTTTAAACGTTTGAAAGAAATGTGCAGTTATAAAGGGCTACTCTAAAGACATGTAACTGTTGGAATGCTTGAATCAGTAAAAGAAGTGGGTGAGAAACTGGTGAAAGCTGATGGAATGACTACGAACCACACCAGGAGGCTTGCACATTGAATCATGCAGCTCTGAAATCCTTTGAGCAGAAGTTATTGCAACTAAAATTATTCTTTCCATGAAAGAAAGTGTAAGCCACAACTCGTGGCTGGCTGAAAAGGAACCAAAGTAAGCTTTTCCAAAATAAATTCGGATCCCAAGCTGGGACTGCATTTTGAATGGGAGGCCTAATGCGTAAAATGCTTTCTTAAGAACATTGAGGCTATCTCCAGGTGATCAACTGTATGGCCATCCACAGGCAAATGGAAAGCTGATATAGTAGCCAAGTGCACTTTGATTGAAGGATACTACAGGCCTGAATCCAATAAGGACAGTAGGTGCTCTAGAATATGATTGACAGGGCAGGTAAACAGATCCAGGTTATGAGAAGTGGCCCATAAAGCATACCGCTTCCATTCTTTATGTCTGATAGGCAGTTTTCTTACAGACACCAGTACATCTGCCACTTTCTGTGATACCACAAAGCAAAGTATTGCTATGTCTTCAGGAGCTATGCATGCAGATATAGGGACTTCATGTCCAGGTGAACTAGGGCTCCTGTTCCTGTGACAGTAGACCCTTGCACAAGGGCAGAGGTAGTGGGGGTTACCCTGCCATGTGTTACAGCAGGGGATACCATATCTGCCAAGGCCATAGGGGAGCAATGAGTATTAGAGTTGCCCTCTGCATCTTTAGCTTCAGTAGTACTCTCAATTAGCAGAAAGTGAGGGAAGACATACAGAAACCTCTCTTTCCAGGAGTGGGACAATGCGTGTTGCCAGAAAACTCCAGACCCTGATGCGAGTGAGCAGAAACTAGTAGCTTTGCATTGTACCGGGGACACAAATAGGTCCAACTCTGGATGACACCATCTTTTGATTAGGTTATCACTCACCGAGGTCAGGAGTTCCAGCTCATACATCCTGGATTGTGATCTGCTTAATTTGTCTGCCAAAATGATTTGAGACCCTGGAGAAAGTACTGCTGATAGTTCTAGACTGTTCCAGAGCCCAATATCAAACTTTCTTTGCTTCCCTGCACAGTGAGTAAAAATTAGTTCCCACTTGTTTGTTGATGTAATGCATCACACTGACATTGTCCATCTGTATTCATAGAGGTCCTGGGGAAAAGTGATTCTGGAACCCTTTAGCCCATATAGGACTGCTTTAATTTCCAGAACATTTATATACAAAGCACGGCCCACCTGATTCCATGTGCCTTGTGTCTGAAGAGGTGCTTTGTGGGCTCCCCATCTCGATCCTGAAGCATCCATGGTGAGGATCTGATGTGGGGTAGGAATCAAGAATGGGATGCTCTTGAGCAAGTTGTTGTCTTACATCCACCACTTGAGCACTTTGCCAAGGAAGACATTACTGGAACTATCTGTTCTACTGTAGCTCATCGGTCAGCTAGTCCCACTGGACTCTCAGAGTCCACTCTGGGATCTGCATCTGCAGTCTGGCCACTGGCACTATAATGATGGTTGTCACCATGAGTCCCAGAAGGTGTAGAAATGTCTTTGCTGAGGCATAACGGCTGTCATGCACCAACTGTGCTTGGGCAGTTAGGTGGTCTGCTCTGTACAGTGGCAGAAATGCAGAACCCTGGGCCATATCCAAAACTGCCCCATACTGTATACTGCAATCATTAACAGAGTGTCAGTACACACTTTGGTTTGCTGACTGTCAACTGAAACACAGCAAACATCTGTTTGGTTTGAGTTAAGATCTGCAGCAGTTGGTCCCTGGAGTGGGCTTTTAATAGCCAGTTGTCCAGCTAAGGAAATACATATGGACCTTCCTTGTGAAGATCTGCAGCCATCACTGCCAAGCATTTGGTAAATGACTCATAGTGCAGAAGATAAGCCAAACGGCAACACTCTGAATTGCTAATCCTCCCCCAGAAACAGGAACCTCAGATAGGTCCTGTGAGGTTTCTGAATTTTGATATGGAGGTATACATCCTTCATATCCAGGCAGCAAATCCAGTCCCCTTTTTGCAGTAGAGGAAGGAGACCCTGTAGACAGCCCTTCTGAAACCTCTTGTATTCTGTGAAGAAGTTCAAGGGTCAGATTCATAAAACTTTGCCCCAGAGCAAACTCAGTTTGCCTGGAGAAAACTGGTTTTTGCCTAGAGCTGACATTCACAAAGTTCAGTTGCCCTGGGGCAAACTTGTGAGGGGGCCTTAATGCAAATGAGGGAGAGGGAACCTGCATACCCCATAGTGCAATCCACAAAGTTTATGCTCCACACAAGGGCCTTTTGTGAAGACCCTTGGGTGGAGAAATTATTGCCGACCAAAACATGGCAGTAATATGTGCAACACTAGTGGTCGGCGGCGGTACTGTGGCCCCCCCTCCCTGTTCCCCAATGGCCCACCCCATATGTACAACACAGTTTCCATAGTGTAGTGGTACCTCCCCAGTCCCTGATCGTCCACCCCATAAGTACAACACAGTTTCCATAGTGTAGTGGTCCCGTGCAAGTCCCTAATAGCCCACCTGACAAACTATTACAGTTCTCCCTTGTTATAGCAAACCCTGCTGGAGCCAATCGGGAAGTTTGTAATAAGGAAGATTCGCTAAAGCAAGAAATAATGAATTCAGTGCTGGAAAAAAACTAAAAGATGCACAGACCATGTACCTTATCAGTTTTTATCATCAGTATTTAATTTTAGCAAAAGATGTACTGTTGCATTCATGTACAAAAAACTTTTAAAAACACTGTTATGTAATTATTAACAATATTTAATAAATTCAGCCTGCAAAAAGGAACATTGTTCCATGCTTATTTATTTAAAAAATGAGTCCAGTGTAGTCTGAACTAACTGGTTTTGCAGCACTTCCTTTTTGCACAGAACGATGAGCTGCCTTAACTGGAGCAGCTGGAGAGAGGACACAAAAGGCTGCCGCTCTATGTACCGGTACCCAGTCTCAAGGCCAGCTATCCCCTCCGCTGAGTGTACATTCTCATGTACAGCTTCTGACCCCTCAGCACCTTCTGGTGCATCCTCGCCATCTGAATCACATATTGCATGAGACCAACTTTTAACTTCTTGAATAATTTCTGCATCAGTAATAGCACCAGATACCGAGGGATTGCCATCTTGTGCAAACCACTGCTGCAGCTGATCCTGAGCTTCAGGACCGGTCCCATCTATGCGCCCCAAGTCGGCAGTGATGCCTACATCCTCCATATCAGTATCACCATCTTGTGATGACACTTCTGTTGCTTCCAATTGCTTCCTGATGTTTGTAGTAAATATCAGAAAGCAGAACACAAACCAACAAAAAAACTCCTTAAAGTGATAGCCACCAACTTTTTAGTTTTTAGTGTTTCAGTAATTTACTGTTTTTTATCACGATACACGACCCACGTTCATTACAAGTGGGAGTCATTATAACAGGATTCGTCATAATGAGGGAGAATTGTATGTATTTTTCCATAGTGTAGTGGTTACTCCCCCCTTCCCAGTCACTGATTGCCATTCCATACATGAAAATCATAGTTCCTGGTAGTCTAGTGGCCCTCCCCCTCATCTGATGTTCCCATCACCAGTCTGTTGTAATATCATACATCTCTGGTAGTCTAGTGGCCCTACTCCCAATGTTCCACTCGTCAGTCCCATTGTAAAATCATGCACCCTGGTAGTCTAGAGGTCCCTCCCCCTCATAGTTCACCAATCACCCTCTCGTAGTGAAAATATATAATGCATGGTAGTCTAGTGGTCCCTCCCTGAACCCCATCCTGTGGAAGATGCCACATGTAACTCTGGTGTCTAATGGACCCTGACCCATTCAGAAAGTGTCCCTCCACCCCCCCCATTCTGATCCCTAACTGGTGACCAGAACAGCCTGTCTCTCACCACCATGGCTGGCCACCAGCTGAGCAATCAGTGAGCATGTATTGTATACAGTATGCACTCACTGAGAGCTCAGTTGGTGGCCAGCCACGGTGGTGAGAGGTAGGCTGTGCTGGTCTGGCTGGGACTGGGTAGAGGGAGTAGGTGGAGGGACACTTTCTGACTGGGGGGGGTCCATGAGACACCAAGGTCACCAGCTTGACCTCTTTTTGTTCCGTTGGAGTGCATTCGCTTTTGAAACTGTCTGGATTGTAAAGGGTAACCCTTCCTGTGTTTGCACCCTGCACTCTGCACTTGAGCGCAGTAACTACCTTTGGATTTGAAGCTAACAGAGGCCAGACCCCTCAGCCTTACTTGGTTCCCACAAGTGCAAGGCAGGGGCAATAACTGAGAAGTGAGAGCTGTAACATCTTCACTGCGATCCGGTTACAGTGAGTAACAGCAGGCAAACACCTGAAAAAGACAGAGCTCTTGTCAATAGTGGTTGCTGCAGGGCAGAACCAGCCTGCTCAACTATTCTTCACTGTGGACAGGTTTTAAAACCCTGCCTGTCTCCAGCCTGGAGGAGTGTTTTCAGCAGACTATAAGGGTGAGGAATTTTACTAATCTTCTTTGAGGAAATCTCTTTCATTAGGCCACACCTTTGGAACTATACCCGCATCAGCACTAGGACCACACAGAAACTTTTGCAGGCAGTCAGCCAGGAACCACTCATGATGACATCAGGTGTTAGCGTCTACATAGATGAGAGCAGACCCTCCTTTCCTCAGTTCTTTTCCCCATGTCAATCAGACTCATCAGACCCACCATCGGAAATTTTGCTGCTCAAAGCTGCCATTTTATTTTTCTTTATACTAAGTAATCACTTTAATAGTGATTTTTGATGACCTGTATGCTGCCGACAGAACAATGTAAACTTTTCCAATATTGCAAGTGCGATTAGAAGATCTACAAATATTACACCCACAATGTGTGTGTCTGCTGCCTAGGCCTCTCTCACAGTGTGAAAGCCTGGGAGATTTGCCAGGTGTTCAACTCTGCTACCAGATGATGTAGAAAGGAGGCTTTGGAGAAATCCTTTCTCCTCAAGATCACTGAAGCAATGGAGAAGCAGCTTCAGGGTAAATCCACATCGCCATCTCCGTCAACTGAATGGTGCTTCTCATTGAGGAGCCACAAACACAAGCACTGTGACAAGGTGCCCCCAGTGAGATCCAGTTCAACCCTGTGAACTACAAGTAGGAACTCTACTTAGATGTCATCCACTCTGGTGGTGGTGCCAACTGTCCCCCTGACCATTAACCAGACACCAAGGTCAGGGCTTGGCATAGGCACTACTGGGTCTATTATGGTTGGTACATCGACATCGTAGATGAAGAACCAGCCTCCAGAATCAACCACTGCAGTCACACCTACTACCTGAAGTGGCACTGACACCCAGGCAGTACTCCTATCATTTTCAGACATGACATAGCATCTACTGCCAGGCCTACCTGCTCCATGTAACCCATCAATGGGGATTCCTACAACTACCCTGTCAACATTGCAAGTTAATACCTTGCAGAATAGACCTCCTCTGCTGGCCTTGACATAGAAACATAGAAACATAGAATTTGACAGCAGATAAGGACCGCTTGGCCCACCCAGTCTGCCCATTTCCCTACCTGATGGATAAGCTGCAGATCCTAGTTAACCAACAGCCTACTTCTTCCTACCCCCAACCCCTAGAATTGCCTTATGACTGTCCCATGCATGCTTGAATTCCACCACTGTTTTTGACTCCACAACCTCCTCTGGAAGGCTGTTCCATGCATCCACAACCCTCTCTGTGAAAAAATACTTCCTTAAATTACCTCTGAGCCGCCCCCCTTCTATCTTCAAATTGTGCCTCCTTGTTCTTGCACACCTCTTTTTTTGAAAGATGCTACCCTCTTGGACTTTGTTGATTCCCTTGAGGTACTTGAAAGTTTCTATCATGTCCCCCTCTCCCTCCTTTCCTCGAGGCTATACATATTAAGCTCCTTAAGTCTCACTTCATATGTCTTCGGTGCAGACCCTGCACCATTTTAGATGCCCTCCTCTGGACAGCTTCCATCCTGTCTATGTCTCTGCGGAGATTGGGTCTCCAGAACTGCACGCAGTACTCCAGATGTGATCTCACCAGCTGTCTGTACAGAGGGATAATAACTTCTTGTTTTCTGCTGGTGATGCCTCTCCCTATGCATCCCAGTATCCCCAGCCCTCCTTGCTGCCCTCTCACATTGCTTGCCCACCTTTAGGTCATCTGATATGACTACCCCAGGTCCTTTCCATTTTGTTGTTGTTAGTGTCTCACCCCATTGTGTACTCTTCCCTGGGTTTTGTTTCCCAGGTGCATTACCTTGCACTTCTTAGCATTGAATCTAAGCTGCCATACATTTGACCATTCCTCTAACCTTGCCAAGTCCCTTCTTATCCTTTCCACCCCACCTTGTGCATCAACTCTGTTGCAGATCTTTGTGTCATCTGCAAAGAGACATACTTTTCCTTCCAGTCCCTCTGCAATGTCACTTATAAAGACATTGAAGAGGACCGGTCCTAATACTGAACCCTGTGGTACCCCACTGCTAACCCCCCTTTTTTCAGAGTGGATTCCATTTACTATTACTCTCTGTGTCCTATTCTCCAGCCAATTCTTTATCCAGGCTGTCATCTTGGGACCCACTCCCAGGCTGGCTAACTTGTATATTAATCTTTTGTGTGGGACTGTGTCAAATGCCTTGCTAAAGTCTAGGTAGGCCATGTCCACAGCCCTCCTCGATCTACTACTTGGTCACCCAGTCAAGAAATCTATCAGATTTGTCTGGCATGACCTTCCTGCTGTGAATCCATGCTGCCTTGGGTCGTGCCCCTCTGGCCTCTAGATACGCAACAATTCTTTCCTTCAGAGTGATTCCATCATTTTCCCTACCACTGAGGTTAAACTAACAGGTCTGTAGTTTCCTGCTTCTGCCTTGCTCCCACTTTTGTGAAGGGAATCACATCTGCCCTCCTCCAGTCCTCAGGTACCACCCCATCCTCCCATGATTTGTTAAAAAGGGTAGTCAGTGATGTCACTAGTTCTATCCTTAGCTCTTTTAGAATTCTGGGATGAATTCCATCAGGCCCCATTGCTTTGTCCACCTTCAGTTTTAAGAGCTCTTTCAGAACTCTTTCTTCTGTAAATGGGCTGGTATCAACTTCTGTATCCAGAGTGTTTCTACTGTTTGTTTTAGGTACCTCCCTCTTCCTTTGTAAATACTGAGCAAAAATATTTGTTTAGTATCTCTGCCTTTTCACAGTCACCGTCTGCCCACCCTCCCTCCCCTTTATTAAGCCTCACTATCCCTCCCTTGGTCTTCCTTTGCTCCCTGATGTACCTATAAAAGGTTTTATCCCCCTTCTTAACTGAGTTGGCTATCTTTTCTCGGTTTGGACCTTTGCTGTTCTGACTGCCTTTCCAGCTTCCTTTTGCTTTAACTGATACAGTTCTCTGTCCTGTTCCTTCTGTGATTCCTTGTACTTCCTGAATGCTTTCTTTTTCTCTTGAACCTTCACTGCCACGTCCTTTGAGAACCATAGTGGTTTCTTACCTCGTTTCGTTTTGTTTATTTGCTTCACACAAAGGCTTGTTACCTCTGTGATGGCAGTTTTTATTATTCCCCATTGTTCTTCCACCTCTCCTTCCTGCCCATTTGCTAGTGCATTCCTTAGGCACTCACCCATTTTGGCAAAGTCAGCCCTCCTAAAATCCAATACCTTTGTCTTTGTATGGCTTGACTCTATTGCTGTGTTTATCGTGAACCATACTGTTCGATGGTCGCTAGTTCCCAGATGGCTACCCACGTCTACATCTGTGATCCTCTCTTCATTTCCGTTTGAGAGAACCAGGTCTAAGATTGCTCCCTCTCGAGTGGGCTCCATTATTAGTTGTCTAAGGCATGCCCCCTGTAGGGCATCCAGAATAACCCCACTCTTAGAAGACATCACCAGTGCAATCATGCATTCCTGTCAGTGAGAGTGTTGACGACAAATCTGAATATAATGTTGTCTCCATAATGGAGGAGGATGAAGAGGAGGAGGAGGAATACTATGCTGAGGAAAGCCAGTATGGACATTGAACTAGCTTCACAGTCTCCTCCTGTAGTGAAGACTCTGTTGAGAATACACCAAGATCACCTTCAGAGGATTCCTCATTTTTAGGGCTGCAGTTGGGTGGAGCCCTGCAGTCCTTTTGCAATCACTGGGTAAAAGGACTCTGTATTCCTTCTCACTGAACAACACTTTAGGACAATGGAAATTTAGAGTTACATCATAGTCCCCTACACAGTCTGTGAAGCCCTCTGCTCTGTCAATGCAGTCTTATCATAGGCACTATTTTTCTGCCATCGGCAGCTGCCAGCAAAAGCAGAACTGCCTATGCTGACAGGAAATAGAAACTCTGCAAACTGAATACAGTCAAACTTCAATTATCTGTACCAGCTGGGGTGTGGAATTTGTCCTGATAATTGATCATCCAGATAATTGAGGTTTGACTTTATGAGGTAAACTTGTTTGGAACCAGGTCACTAGTCCATATGAATGAATAATCTGGATAATCGGTGTCCAGATAATCAAGGTTTGACTGTAGTAACTTAGAGAGACCATTCAGTGAGGTGTCATTTCCTGATTGCTACAGGCTGCTGTTCCCACAGGCTCACTTTTAAGAGTTACTAGTTTTTTTTTCAGTTCAGCTTTGTCAGTATTACGTGCTTTATTATGTAAATAACTAGCATTTTATTTTGGGGTAATGTCAGGATTGTTTGACAGAATGCATTGGTTGGACAGCATGAATTCACTTTTCTCTGCTGACAGTTGGCATGGTCTCAGCTCAATATATTTAGCTATTTCAACAGACTCAGTTGTAGGGCTTAGTATTGTTTTAAGATCAGCATTATTAGTATTAAGTCTGTCATTTGTAAATTTATAGTGTTTTGTTTCTTTGAAATGTCTAGATTGTTTGCTACTGTGGAATGCATTCCTTTGAAAGCATGGATTCACTTTCACTGCTGGTGAGTCTCAGTTGTGGTTTCTTAAAACTGCTTTCATGGGCATTGTGTTTACTATACAGGAATATGTTGCTCCTGGATGATTTTTATTGTAGAGTTTCCTGTTGACATTAGTACTCTCTAGCCAATATTTAAGGAAGATTTTTGTGATTTGATTAACTATTTAATATTTTTTTTTATTTTGCATATCGGACTCTAAGAATTATTTGATAATTCTGCATCTGTGCGCTTGCTCAGTGAGTGATTGCTGCTATATGTGCAGTTATTATAATAACAACGTGGAAGAGCTTGCTAACTGGTTCTATTTGCTATATACTGCTAAATGCCAGTGGGTGAGATCCTTTCAAAAGTGATTATATCTATGCTCATCGGGAGAGTTTGTCAATTAATATACTACACTTTGTGAGAGATAGAATATCTTCTTGGGTGTCACAAAACCTTGTACCTTCATAGAAACATAGAAATATGTCAGCAGAAAAGGACTCCATCTGCCCATCTAGTCTGCCCTTATCTCCTCCCCATATGTATCCCTATTTACCCTACTCCCCTTCCCTGGACTTGTCCACCCCCTTATTGATTAGTCCCATGTAGCTATTCCATGATCTCTTGAACTCCCCCACTGATTTTGCACCCACTACCCCCTCCAGTAACATATTCCATGGGCCCACCACCCTCACTGTAAAGTAATGCCCCCTTGTATTTCCTTTGTATTTTCCACCCTCCAGTTTTAAGCTGTGTCCCTGGTTATTGAATTTTCTATCCTCTTGAAGATGCTCCCTTCCTTCACCTTGTTTATTTCCTACAGGTGTTTCTTTTTTTTTTTTAATCAGGAGAGACCCATTAAGCTGAAAGCTTGCTTATAGGTGTGACCTGGGAGCACAAGGAAGTTAAGTGACTTGCTCAGGGTCACGCAGTATGCAAGTAGGGGCTGTGGGATTCAAACCCAAGCCTCCAGATATTTAAGGTTCAATAATATCCCCACTCTCCCTCCTTGTTTCCAGGGAATACAGGTTAAGCTCCTCCATCCTTTCTTCATATGACTTCTTATGCATGCCCTGTACCATTTTGGTTGCCCTCCTTTGAACTCGCTCCACCTTATCTATGTCTTTTGTAGGTGAGATCTCCAGAACTGTACCCCATACTCCAGATGTGGATGTACCATGGACCTGTATAGTGGCATGATCACTGGGCTCTTTTCTTACTAGTTCTTCCCCTCCCTATGCAAACCAACATTCTGATTGCCTTACCCACTGCCTTATGGCACTGATTTTCCTCTTTTAAGTTATATTATAGGATAATCCCCAGATCCCTCTCCTGCTGCATCATCATAACCTCCTCACCTCCTAGTGTGTATGTGGCCTTTAGATTCTTGTGCCTTGTGTGCATTATTTTGCATTTCTTTGTGTTAAATTTCAGCTGCCAACTCTGGCCACTTCTCCAGCTTTATCAAGTCCTCTCTCATCTGCTCCACCCCCTCTGGTGTGTCCATTCTATTGCAGATGTTTGTATGATCCACAAATAGGCACACCTTTCCATGTAGTCCCTCCGCTATATCTCCAGTGTAGATGTTAAACAGTATCAGCCCCAATAGTGACCCGTGTGGTACCCCACTTGTCACCCTTTCCTCCCTGGAGTGCATCCCATTTACAACCACCCTTTGGCCTCTGTCCCTAAGCCAGTTTTCCACCCAGTTGGTTATTTATTTCCCTACACTCAAACTGCCCAACTCAGCCTCCTGTGAGGGATGGTGTCAAAGGCCTTGTTGAAGTCCAGATAGGCCATGTCCACACCCCTCCCCCATTGCTCACTCTCATCACCCAATCAAAGAATTCAATCAGGTTTATTTGGATGATCTTCCCTCCATGAACCCATGTTGTCTGTCATCCTGAAGAACCCCTTTTGCCAGGTATTGTACTAACCTTTCTTCACTGTGACAAAATCCATGTATTCTGACTCCCTCACGGTTTTTGTTATGAGTATTAAATGTTATGTTTAATTAATTTTAATCCTTTACAAATCTGTTAGTGGAAATATACAACCACAGAGCTTGTTTCAGCTGTGAGCCACATATGCTTATTTTTATTAGGGTATCTCACTCGTTGTGCAATAGCAAGTAGCTTATTTCTACCTCTGTTCACACTACAAAAGAAAGGCACAATTAAGTACATAAACAATGTATGTTTTAAAAAACCAATTGCACATAATCTATAATAACTTTATTGGGACACTAAGAGGGCCTCTCATAGATATTAGAGTGTCAGCCCTTGCATCCTTTGGGCATCAGAACAGCTCTCCTTTGGCTTACAGTTCTTATGCCCTAAGAATGTGCAAGGTGACACTCTTATATCAGTAAAGAGGCTCTCCTAGTGTCCCTTTAACATTATAACCTAGACAGGTAATGTAGTCCACAGGTGCTGTGGTGTTGTCCAGTAGTTGGAACATGGAACTACAGAACTAGAAATCCCATGTTTGAATCCCACCACAACTACTAGCTCTCTCTGTGACCCTGGACATGTCACTTGGCTCCCTGTGCTTCAGTTCTTCCAGCTTTGGAGATGGGTAAAAGCAAGACACCAGACAACACAAAATGGTGAATATCAGTTAGGCTATCCCAGGTGACTCAACTAGAAAACAAACTAAAGCACTGGGCTACTGCTTTCTACTAGAAGCATTTACATAGGGACACTCAGAGTCATTTAATATTCAGTACATCTCAGAGTTTGACTGTATATAAACCACAGCTGCATTTACTTTGTAGGTTCCTGTGCACATCTGCCTAATTTTGTCTCTCTTTCTTGCTTTTTATATTTTGCCACTATGCCACTGCTGGCCTTTGATTCAGCCAGATTACAAAATCCACAGATTTCATTTTCTTCCCCAGACCAAGCTGCTGTGATAACAGACCAAAGTCTATTCCACTGCTGTCTCTCTCTCTCTCTCGCTCTCTCTCTCTCTCTCTCTCTCAGTACCCAATACTCTTTTACACTGCCTCTGTTTCTTGCTAGCCTCACTATCCCAAAACAACTGCTCCTCTAATAACACCACTGCTCTCTCTCTCTCTCTCTCTCTCACCACTTCAAACAAAGTAGAAAAAGGGTGGGGCACACCCTGCAAATAAACATGAAAAAACAACCCTATGGGGAAAAGATCACAGCAGCTGGACAAAAGGTGCAACTTCTTCAACTATAGACTTCTATCCAGCAACAAAGCACTATGACTGCTGAGTATGTATGTATGTATGAACGTATATATAAATTCTGGATGTATATGTATATATGTTTGCAGTTTCCTAAATTAACAGACAGCAGAAGAATGTTTCTATGATAATATTAAGCAAAAAAACATAAAACTTTTTTGCTTTTTGTTTTTTTATTCCTTATTTTATGTAATTTTCATATTTTATCACAATAATCCACTCTAGGGTCTGGGTTATGCCAGGATTTATACATGTTTGGTATAGAGTTTGTCACTCTACATCTGGCCTCCTGACCAAACAACAAAAGGCATAGGTGAATGCTAGCCTAACTCACACCTGGTCAAAGACTATTGCTTAACTGATGTCTATTGACAAATATTTAGGCAACTGTTTGTATGAAAACGATTTGTCTATGTCAACCTGACCCAAGGAATTCATTGAAAAAAAAGGTCTCCTGACTATAATGGTTCCAAAGTTAACCTATTCTAAAGATGTGTTTGTAAAGTAGGTTAACTTCAGAAACATTAAAGTAGCAGTATTTTTTAGCAGAAAAAAAAATTAGCATATCATTTTTATGGAGTAATGCATTTCTGGCAAAATATCAATGTATCTATTTTTCTTTTTGCTGTATTTTAGGCTGTTCACCTTCAGGCCTTGCAAATCATGAACAAAGCTTTCAAAATCGGGGTCAGATGGGCAAAAATTGGGGACTCATTAAAAAATATATATTTGTCCAAAAAGCCTACTATTGTGTGTGGTTTAGTGTGAAAAGCACTTTCTGCAGGAGAACATTATTAACACTTGAATCTGATGTGTGCTGGGAATTTTTTTGTTGTTGTTGGTGTAGTCAGCATAAGAAATGTCACATATAGGAGTGACCGTAAACACCTTTTGAGGCAAAAATCAGAGCCTGAAAATCATTGAAACAAAGTAATTGGAGAAAATTTTGCTAATAATAAGCATTCAAATGCACAAGTCTGTGAATATTGAATGTTGTTATCCGGAATTGTCCTGGAATACTGGTTGTGTTGAAGAAGTGGATGTTGTTTTCATTTTGGCACTTTTGGGGGCAATGTCAGTCAGTTGTTCCAGTGCTTCCTTTGGAATTGTTTCAACTTATTCTGGTTTAATATTTGGCATGCTAGTTGTGCTGGTGATAGCTTCACTGTTACCTGTGAGAATGGAGCTCCAGTTCAGTGTATCTATGTTTGAGGTAAGCTAGTAATCACATGACAACCCTCTTGATATGCATGTGTGTGACAGCTGTCATTTTTCAAATCCTAGCCAAAATGTTTTTTTTACATCCCGAAAGGTGATTTCACAGTTCTCTGTGCAAAATCACCTTTCGGCTAGGAGCAGAACATTTTCTCTGTCCTTTTTCATGAAGCAGTTTCTTAAAAAGGCTATGTTGCACATTTGATGCAAACATATTAAAAAAACGCATTTTCTATATTTTTACCCAAAATTCCTCACCTGAAGCCCTATCAGCTCTGGCCAGAGTTTGTTTGACATGATGCAGCAAATACAAACTGCCATGGTCTTCACCCTAGAGGAGCAGGATTTAACCAAAAAAATCTGCTGGAGATTCTGAAGATGCCAGAATCTCCCTTTGCTGTGGTTCCTCACTGTTTCCAGCCTTGGAGAATGCCACTTATGCAGCCTGGTATATGCTAAACAATATACGACTGTGCCCAGAAAGGCAGACAAAATGTATGTTACGCCTTCTGGAAAGCCTTATTATGCTAACCAGCCTGAGACTGACTCAGTGGTGATCACAATTGCCCATGATAAATGCAGGACACCTGGGCAGCTGAACCCCCTCCTGACAGAGAATCCAGGAAGCTGGATGTCCAAGGCAAGTGTACATATGCATCTGCCTCACTAGGCCAACATATTGCTAATTACCAGGCTCATATGATAAAATATCAGAACACCTTATGAAGAAAGGCTAAGGCAGCTGCATAGGCCTTGCCTGAGGGTTCTGCTAAACAGGAGTTAATCAAGACTCTTAATGCTGGTGCTGATGTGGGTAAGCATTTGATCTGCACAGCCTATGATATTTCTGATGCCTCTGCTAGGGCTACAACTTCTGGCATTTGCCTCAGGCACTACTCTTGGCTCAGAGTAGAAGGTTTTGCCAGTGATGTGCAGCAAACAGATCTTAATGCCCCATTCAGAGGGCAGAAACTGTTTGATGGGTCTATGCATGAAAAAGAGCTACCAAAGTGTGACGTTAGTGTCAATTTTTTAAATCTATGATATATGGATTATTATAAGCATTTTCTTAATGCTATGACTCTCCTTATAAAAATGTAGTATGGTGTAGGATAACTCCCATTTTGGAGCCTGAGAAGAAGCCTCCACAGAGTTGCACATGTAACAGGAGGCATAAATGCAGGGCTGCACATGTAACAACGGACATAAAAGCAGTACTGAATGTGTAACAGAGGATATAAAAGCAGGACTGCACATGTAACTGGAGACATAAATGTAGGGCTGCATGTTAACAGGGGACATTAAAGTACCACAGCCACACCACTACCCATCTGCACACAACATGGAGGCACGCCACCACCCCTCTGTAGACAACATGGAGGCACACCACCAACCATCTGCAGACAACAAGGAGGCACGCAACTTAATACCTGGTGGAATCTTTCACAGAGGTTCATGATTAAACCACAGGGAATCATCAGTCCATAGCACCTAAATAATGGACTATCCATGTAAACTGAACACACACAACACCCACATAAAACAGTATAGTTGATTTTCATAGTAAATTTTGTTTTGTTAGGCAAAGTTCTGTAAACCCACCACACACCTGTATGATGTGGCTGACCAATGTGGCCCACATAATAATGTGTCCTAATTAGGGCATCACAACAAGCAGCACGGGGCAAGGGCTTTTAAACATTAAGCTCTACCCCTCCAAAAACAGTGACAATATGGTTTTCTGCTATGATTAACAATATGCTGTGGCTGCACTGTGATGCAGCTGGAAAATCCACAAAGACACAATAATAAACACTTTAAATGTGCAAAAAATAGAGTACTGTGGGCAGCACCAAACAAATTAGGTAATGCAGCAGCATCACTCAAACACCACCTGACTCACAGCACACAAAACAGTCATCCCACCAACATTAGTTGTTGCCTACTTAGGCGTACAACTCAATTGTACATAAACAGGTAACTGGCGTACCGATGTAGCAAACACATATGTGCAATAGGCATAACTGTTTTTTTTGAGGAGGTTGTGGACATAATTATTCACAAAATGGGTTTCGCCAACATCACCAGCCCATTACAAGCTATCTGTCTGAATACAATAAGTGCACATCTTGGGTTGTTTGGGGACTTTGAAATTTAAACCAAAATAGCAGGTAGGGTTGCCAAGGTGTCCAAGTTAAAAAATAAATTCATTGTGTTCATGTTTTTGTTTTCACCACAACCTTAACCCAACGTCAAAACAATCTAGAACCCACTAACAAAGCTGTTCAAATTATTAAATTTCTCCGTAAGTGAGGACAGCAAAAAGGAGAAAAAAGTAATAATCACAATGTGAGCCACGCATCATCCCATCTGTTAAAAAGTAAAAAAAAGTAACAAAACTAAAGCCAGGCATCCAAAGATCTGCCAACAAAATGGCAACAAGCATACACCCATCTGATAACAAAAGGGAGCCATGCATCCACATAGCTGCAAACAAAATGGAAGGACACAGTCACCTGTCTACAAAAAAAATTGAGACATGCGTCCACAAATCTGCAAATAAAAATGGAGGCAATCATACACAAACCTGCAAACAAAATGAAGACATGCATCCACCCCTCTGCAAAATCAAAATGGAGGTGATCATCACAAATCCACAAACAAAATGGAGGCATGCATCCACCCATTTGCAGATCAAAATGGAGGCAATCATACACAACTCTGCAAGCAAAATGGAGGCATGCATCCACCCATCTGCAAATCAAGATGGAGGCAATCATACACAAACCTGAAAACAAAAAGGAGGCATGCATCTGCCCACCTGCAAATCAAAATGGAGGCAATCAGAAAAATTTGCAGACAACATGGAGGCATGCATCCACCCATCCGCAAATCAAAACAGAGGCAGTCATACACAAATCTGCAAACAAAATGAAGGCATGTATCCACCTATCAGCAAAATCAAAATGAACATATTAATCCACCCATCTGCAAGCAAAATGGAGGCACGCATCTAGCCATCTGCAAAGAAAATGAAGGCATGCATCCAGCTGTCTGCCGACCAAAAATTGAGGCACACCACAAAACATACCACAGAAAATCAGTCAAAAATTGTCACCAGACCTAATACATGCAGACCAAATAGTGCACTCCCCCCCCCCCAGAAAAACAATAATCATTGACCACATGGTTTGGTACCCAGATTAACAACAAATGCTGTGGGTGCCCTGCGATGCACCAAGACAAAACAGAAGTGGTGCACCCTACTAATAAAAAAAACAGTAACAAATGCATTACACAACTCAATAGCCCATCACACTCTACATCAAGATCATGCCAAGCAGACCTACCACCCCACCTACATTTGTGGATGCCTAATCTGGGTGCACAGAACTAACATGCACATCTGATCATGCCATACCTCTCAACTATACCACATCATGAGGAACAGTTCCTCATTTTATTTCACAAAAGCCCCCTGTTACACATTGAGTAGGTTTGTACCACTTTCAACAACATTATAAAGCAAAAATGCATAGCAGTTTATATGAAAAATGTATTATTTATTTAGTGGCAAACTTTGTGAACACAAATGCACACATTTCAACAGTGGCTTAAGCATCTGAGTAATAAATTTGATGAAGTGTTTCACATTCTGAGGGGCAGTGTTTCACATTTGGGGGATGTACTGAGGTACGGAGCTCATGCAATTCTTTAGTAGGGAGAAACACACATTCAGGAGTGTTGGTGGATTGTACTGGCACTGCCCAGGTAAATAAAAAATCACCAGACACTCCACTCAATGTTTTTACCTACTGGGTCAGTTCACTGTATGCAATATGGCATGCGTTAAAACTGTGCAACACAGACAGCGAGGGTGGGAATAGTGACAGGGTGCAAAACCACTAAATGGTCTGTGCATGACTGTGTACTCTGTCACTGTTCTGTAGCACAGGATAAGTTCTCTGCTGAGAAGAGGGTCTGCCGAGCAACTGCCATGGCTCGAAGGAATGAGCTACAGGCAGTAGTGGAGGCAGCACATCTGCAGACCAGGTATCGAATCCTGGTCCCAGATGCATGGAATTTTTCTTTTATTCACACTTTGTGCTATTTAAGTGTAACCCCCTGCCCCAGAGTTGATTAATCAAGTTGTGGGGGGTTCAGAGGCACAGCCCACCCATAATGGGTGTGCAGGGGGCTGCACAGAGAACTGCCACTGGCAAAATATTGCACTGTATTGACAGTGCGGTATATTTCTGCAGCAGAATGTCTTGTGACATTATGACCCCATGCCATGTTTTTAACACCCCCCAAGAAAAACAGTCATTGTAACAGCAGTATGTAAAATACCATCCCAACATATGAAAATCACATTTAAGATAAAGCATTGGAACCAAAAAACAACATAATTATCAGTATCCCATAAAAAGCACATTTAAAATAAAGCATAGTAACCAGGAACGTTGATCAGTGCAAGCCCCTCTACCAACTCTTTCAAGAAGACCTCGTAATGAACAGGGGCGTAAAGAAGTTTAAGGTCCCAAATTCACATTTTATTCAAATGGTGACCTGTACACCAAATCTAGAAGGCAAAAAGGGAAATCCAGGGTGTGGGTTCATATGCACTATTAATGAAATCCCCAGTGGCTCACTTACATTACCAAAACTGGTAAAAATAAAACAGTATTTTTGGCTGTAGGCATGATTGGTATGTACCTGATGCAGTGAGGATAGTGATGTAATGAGGGTCACACAGGAGGACAAGAGCTGTTCACAACAAGACAGTCAATGACAGCAAAGGGCTAGAAATTGCAGGGAATTATCTTTTAAATCCAACGGCCTGCCCGTATCTTACACTGACGTAAGCACCCAAATGGTTTCACAAGCTACTGTCCAGGACTCCTGCAGTCATGCATGAACATCCAGTGGTGTGGGACATAAAATGTTCAGGGGAGCAAAGGGGACAGCTTGCGATCATGCTGTGTACTTAAAGAAACAGGGTAATGCACTGTAGTACCCTGAACAAATAAAACTAGTAACCTGGGGACAAAAATACAACACAAATAGCACCAAAGTACAGATTATTACAAAAGATCAGAGGTAACACAAGGGGACATAAATGGTTACACTTGAGACCACATCTTTAGGGCCCCTGGGGGTGGGTGGGAATCAAGGTAGCAGAAAAAGGAAGTTTAATAAATGAAAGCAGGACACAGAATTAGTTACAAAATTATTTTTATTGCCAGAAAAGTCTAGTTCAATGACACTGAGAGACTATTTCACACACATGGGTGGCCATGTCACAATTTAATACACAAATTTTCATGCATTTTGAATGATGAAAGTGCATTTTTTTAATATGGAAATATCTGATTCCATTAATGTTACTTTATGTATCTCCCCACATAGGCTACTTAAAAAGCTCATATCAATGACTATTATACTCAAAATCCTGCATATGTACTGCAATACAAACATTAGGATCCACTGGAAACCCCTTTTCATGCATGGAGCCTGATCACAATGTAAAAGAAGCTTTGAGAAATCTCCAATCATCTGGGAAGACTCTTAAGTGAGAGAAATCCCTGTGCCATACCCAAAACAGGGATAGAAGCAGGGGACATTTTCGCCAATCCGCTGTTGGAGAACAACATCATGTCTACTGATGGAAGAGAAAAGGCAAAGGTGTGGGGGCCTTGCCAGTCCCCATCACATCCCCAGGTGCCCATACAAAAGCACCTAGAGGTAGTAGAGTCAGTGGCTGTGCAACCCCCTAGCTCAGCATGACTCCTGTACACCACCAACCACCTATACCTTCAGTGGATTTTGTAGATGTTTGCCTGTTCCTCCACTTGGATCAATGGAGGGCAGTGACTATAGACAAATGTGTACTGGAGAATATAGAGAAAGGTCATACTCCAGTGCTTCTGGACAACCTTCCAGATTATCCACCAGTTGTGACAGCATACCCACCAGGTTCTATGGAGACATTTCCACCATTTTTATAGTCTCCACTTAATTTTCTCAGGACTAAGCATTTTATCTGTAACTGTTAAATCTCTGGGTGTAATGTATTCCTGTGCCGTCTTGATACTGGTAGATCCCCAGGAAACGCACCTGCCAAGAAGAGGGTGATCACAATATTCGGACACATTCAAAATCACTGCAGTAATTGGAGATAGCCAAGAATTTAAATGTTAAGAATATTAGAAATTTATTTACATTCTTTTTCTTAGAAGCGTCTGTATAATATTCTATGTTGTATGAAAAGGCTCTGATGCTTAATGCCTAGCTAATTCTTAATCATTCTTTAGTTATGTCAATATTTATTTTCCTACTTTTTGTGATCTTTTTGTAAATAAGTAACACAAATATGAGGTAATGCAGTATATTATCAGTGGTAACTATAAAAATGGTGGAAATGTCTCCCTAGACCTGCCCCCTAATGAAGCCATGAATTATAGGTGAAGCACTCTGGTAGGTGTTTGAGTACCACTGGCAGAGGCTGCAACTTATATTTTCTTGGAATAAATTACATTTCTTTTGGAAAACCCACTTGATCGCTTTTTGTTCTGCTAGAGTGCATTTGCTTTTGGAACTCTCAGTTTTAGAAGGGGAAAAAAGGGAATGGTGAGGTGCCTCCACCCAGAGAAGGAAAATATGGGCCAAGTAACAATCAGATACTGTCCCCTGGGATGCAGTACTAACCAACCTCGCCAGCAGCTTAAGAACACAACTTGAGATCTTTCTATACAAGTATGCACACTTTAAACCAAAAACACGTTTGTACCAATTAGTGTAGATTGCTAATAATATGCTCATACATCAAGTTTTTGGTATAATTAGTGGCACACTCGAGCAGACTCGATAGACCATTATGGCCTGTATCTGCTGGCAATTTCATATGTTCATATGTTTTCAGAAACAACAGGACTCTATTTGTTTGAAACACTGATCCTGTGAAGAAATAGGGGGTATGCAATAAATTATTTGTGAAATGATTTTGGCCAAAATTCCAAATATTAACACTTTCAATATTTTAAGTGTGTCACCCCAAGCAATGTGACCTTCGGTGTTCTAGGCTTCTCAGTAGAGATGGTATGTTAGGCCTCACAACTCCCAGCATCCACACACTATTCTCAGCAAGGCCTTCTGTACTCTAGACCACCCACTACCCCGCAGTAGCAGATCCCCACAGTTGCAATATGCTTTCAGTAGTTACACTTTTTAAATGCAATTCTATTTTAAACTACTGGGTACCCAGGTTCCATACACACAGTTGCAGGCCTGATGACATGGTACCCAGGATCTTCACTGATGTATTTGAAGATATGCAAGCTTGCTGTTACCCCACTCAATAGACTTTTTGGCTAGCACTTTTAATAAAACAAGTGTAACCCAAAGGGAACTTGAACTTGGTAGCAAACTGTCATCTAAAAGGGAGCCTAAATCAGCAGTTCATTAGCTGACACGTCAGTACTCATGTGTCAGATGAATTCAGGAGTAACTACATATAATTTTAAGCAGAGGAAGTGGCACTAGCAGACCGATGGTTGATGTAGGCCTAGGCTGGGTCTGGTCAGTTGCATCACAGCTACTGTATGTCTCTTTTCAATGACCAGCTTATGGCAGTATGGCAAGTTAAAAAGGGCTGAGACCAAGTAGCTACCCTGCCTCACCCCAGCTGGTATTCACTTCAACTTGGGTGCAAGTACCTGGAGACAAGCTCCTGACAACTTTTTCCCTTTGCTCACCAGACAAGGTAGAATGGTTATTTCCTACCTCTGATAACAGCAGCTCTGCAGAAGGCTTCAGCAGATTTATTCCAAAATGCAGCAACTCTAGCTTTTACAGTTTTGCAGAACACACCAGCACTCTCTCTCAGTTTGAACTGAATTCTAGCAATCAGATTCAGGCTACCACCAGTATCTCTGGCTCTGAGGCATGGCTATGCCTTCAGCTCTTCTCCTCAGTACTTCTTTCCTCTGCAACTGCCCTGGAAGGACTGCACTACACTCCTTCTAAGCTTCTAAGGGGGAACACACTCCCACCTCAGTCTCTTATTTGCTGACAGGCTTGTCATTCATGATCTTGCTGCCCTAGTGGTTAGAGAAGGGTACCAGGCACTCTGCTGCTGCTCTTGCAGAGTGCCTGAGTCTCTGCCAGCACCCTTTGTACTTCAGTGGGCTGATCACAGGGTTCAGAAGACAATAAGATGGTGACCTCCATTTGATTACATTCTGTACACAGTCTGCTGTTGTTTCACGCAGTTTCTTTTTCTGTTCAGTACTTACTTTAACTTTCAAAACACATTAGCCAGTTGGGTTTGTAGTCCGGTTCATGGTGACGATGTAATTGATTCTTCTGGTCTAACTTCGGGTGGCAGGCACCCCATTTTGTCTGTGGCACATGACAAGTAAACAAACTAAATAGCAACTCCTCTTCACCTGGACTCCAGCATCAGTTCCAGCTGGGAGACATAGGCACTGCAGGTGGAATCACCCTGAGCCTTCGGTGACTCAACAGGTAAGCCCCAACTTGAAGGGGGGTACATCATTATAATCAGCCCTCAGAACTAATCTATCCTCCACAGACCAAAACGTCCACCAAGAACCTTCCAACCTCTGCCCATTAGTCTTCAGCCACCTCAGCTCATTACAGTACCATAGCAAGCTGTAGCAGGATATCAAGGAGTGCACACAGTAGGTTACCAGGGAGCCCAAGTCAACTATAAGAACCACATTGTAGCCCTCCATTGCCTTCTCAGTTCCAGCAACACAAGCTGTTACCATGTTTGAGACACCCATCACTACCAAGATTCCAGATTATATTTAGGACAGAAGCGAACCATCACTACTGTAGGTGGGATTATATGGTGGACCCTGAAAAGAAACAATATGACATGATGATCTTATTTATTTATATATTTAAAAGTTTCACCAGGAAGGCATACTGAGCAACATTGCTTGTTTCCTGATACATCCTGGGGGAGGGAGGAGGAGATAACAGTTTACAATAGTAACAGTGTATACAGCATTAGAATAACAGAATACAATAGTTGCAAGAGAGACATTAGGATAGAACAATGCCACGAAAAAAATTAAATGCAGGTTACAATACCATACCATCTCAATACGGGACAGCAGACATAGCAACATCCATTGGATACAAGCATGTTGTGGACAATCACCCCAACAACAATTAATAGCAAGCCATGATGGAATAAAACAGCATTATTAGTAGAGATTGGAAGAAATGTTGATCAATGGACAGGGAGGTTCCAGGGACAACAGGGCAAGATATAGAACAGGGCAAGGTGTGGTGGCAGTGGACTGGAGGGTTGTACAGGTCTAGAAAGGTATGAAGGGATTGCCAGCCTGTGAGGAGAACTACCATTGTACTAAAGGTAGATGAGTTGGGGCAGGCATATAGTGGGTAGCAAAGGTCTAAAATTGTTGTGTGGTGACAGTTAGAGTACCTGGAGGAATGAAAGGTTAATAGGTTAGCTTGAGAGATGGAATGGGCCTGGGCTTGGAGGAATGGAGAATTAGGGACAGAAAAAGGTAGAGGAAGTGTGGTAATGCAGAAGGGAGGAAAGGGCTACAGGGGAGGGGGCTCTTTGGATGGAAGGGGGAGGAAATGCCACAGCTTGGGACAATGATATGAGAAGGTGGATTGACGGGTGGTGGGCCCTGAGGGGATGGCCAGGGATCTGAGTTCAGTGCTGCTGAGGGAGTAGGGGGGAAGGGTGGGGGTAGACAGAGTATAGGTGAGGTGGGGGGGGTAGTGACCCAAACCAGAATTTGGCCACAAAGATAGCAGAGTGGATGAGGTGTCTGGATTCAAGGGATGGGAGAGACAAAAGGCTTTGTAGAGACTGCAGTGATAGGTCTATGGGGAGCAGGATAGAGCAAAATGACAGAAAGTGTGAAATTGGGTGTTCAGTGAGGCAAGGGTGTATTTGCGAGCAGCACTATAGACTACATCAGCATATTCAAAAGCTAGGAGGATCATTTTCTGTACAAGTGCACGGCAGGACAGTAGTGGAATGCAATCGTGGTTTCTGTATAAAGCACCAAGTTTGGGGTGGAGTTTCTTTTGGATTGTATTCACATGTACAGAAAAGTCCAGGTGGTAATCTAACCAGATGCCAAGGTACCTATAGGAGGTGACATTCACTAATGGTGTCCCATCCAGGGTGTGGAAGATGGTGGGGGGTTAGAAAGTCCCTGCATAGTGCCAAAGGTCATAGAGACAGTCTTTTTGGCATTTAGGAACAGCTAGTTCAATTGGAACCAGTGCTGAACCTTGTTGAAGTCCTGCTGCAATCTTGCTATCACATCTGTTTGGAAAGCCCCAGAGGTGTAAAGAACGGTGTCATCCACATACATGTGTATTTCTGTAGAAGAGCAGATAGCAGGTAGGTCATTCAAGATTGAATATTGAAAATAGGATTGGGATGAGTACTGAGCCCTGTGGGACTACAGTATTGATTGAGGGGGAGCCAATCTTGATTGCTTCCAACCTATCTTGTAGGTAGGATCGGATCCAGGTGGTGGCTGAATTGAAGAGACTGGTGGGTGCAAGTTTGTGAAAGAGAAGGGAGTGTGATACTGTGTTGAAGGTCATAGCCAGGTCAACAAATATTGCGGAGGTGATCTGCCCCCGATACATACTGGTGAGTAACATAGAAACAGAAACATAGAATTTGGCGGCAGATAAGGACCGCTTGGCCCACCTAATCTGCCCATTTTCCTACCTAACAAATAAGCTGCAGATCTTAATTAACCAACAGCTTACTTCCTCCTACCCCCCACTAGGACTGCCTTATGTCTGTCCCATGCATTCTTGAATTCCCCCACTGTTCTTGACTCCATGACCTCCTCAGGGAGGCAGTTCCATGCATCCACAACCCTCTCTGTGAAAAAATACTTCCTCACATTACCTCTGAGCCGTCCCCTCTATCTTCAAATTGTGCCCCCTTGTTCTTGCACATCTCTTTTTCTGAAAGATGCTACCCTCTTGGACTTTGTTGATTCCCTTGAGGTACTTGAAAGTTTCTATCATGTCCCCTCTCTCCATTCTTTCCTCAAGGGTATACATATTAATCTCCTTTAGTCTTTCTTCGTATGTCTTCTGGTGCAGACCCTGCACCATTTTGGTTGCCCTCCTCTGGACAGCCTCCACTCTGTCTATGTCTTTGTGGAGATGGGGTCTCCAGAACTGCACACAGTACTCCAGATGGGATCTCACCAACTGTCTGTACAGAGGGATAACAACTTCCTGTTTTCTAGTATTGATGCCTCTTCCTATGCATCCCGGTATCCCCAAGCCTTCCTCACTGCCTTCTCACATTGCTTGCCCACCTTTAGGTCATCTGATATAATTACCCCCCAGGTCCCTTTCCATTTTACTGTTGTCAGTATCTCACCCCTATTGTGTACAGCTTCCCTGGGTTTTGTTTCCCATGTGCATTACCTTGCACTTCTTTGCATTGAATCTGAGCTGCCATACATTTGACCATTCCTCCAACCTTGCCAAGTCCCTTCCTCATCCTTTCCACTCCATCTTGTGTATCAACCCTGTTGCAGATCTTTGTGTCATCTGCAAAGAGACATACTTTTCCTTCCAGTTCCTCTGCAATGTCACTTATAAAGACATTAAAAAGGACCGGTCCCAGTACTGAACCCTGTGGTACCCCACTAGTAACCCTTCTTTCTTCACTGTGTACTCCATTTACTACTATCCTTTGCATCCTGTTATCTAGCCAATTTTTTTATCCAGGCTACCACCTTGGGATCCACTCCAAGGCTGGCTAACTTGTGTATTAATCTTTTGTGTAGGACTGTATCAAATGCCTTGCTAAAATCTAGGTAGGCCATGTAGACAGCCCCTCCCTGGTCTACTACTTTGGTCACCCAGTCAAAGAAACCTATTAGATTCATCTGACATGACCTTCCCATCTTGAATCCATGCTGCCTTGGGTCCTGTGCCCCACTGGCCTCTAGGTACTCAACAATTCTTTCCTTCACAAGTGATTCCATCATTTTCCCTACCACTGAGGTCAAACTAACTGGTCTGTAGTTTCCTGCCTCTGTCCTGCTCCCACTTTTGTGAAGAGGAATCACATCTGCCCTCCTCCAGTCCTCAGGTACCAAATTTTATTAGTTCTTTCAGAACCCTTTCTTCTGTAAATGGATTGGTATCGACCCCTGTCTTCAAAGTGTTTCTCTTGTTTGGTTTAGGTACCTCCCCATCCTCTTCCTTTGTGAATACTGAGCAGAAATATTTGTTCAGTATCCCTGCTTTTTCACTGTCACCCTCTACCCACATTCCCTCCCCTTTATTAAGCCTCAGTATCCCTCCTTTGATCTTTCTTCACTCCCTAATGTACCTATAAAAGGTCTTATCCCCCTTCTTAACAGAATTGGCTATCCTTTCCTTGGTTTGGGCCTTTGCTATTCTGACTGCCTTCCCAGCCTCTTTCTGCTTTAACTGATAAAGTTCTCTGTACTGCTCCTTCTGTGTTTCCTTATATTTCCTGAATGCTATCCTTTTCTCCTTAACCTTCCCTGCCACCTCTTTTGAGAACCATAGTAGTTTTTTCCTTTGTTGTGTTTTATTGATTTGCTTTACACAAAGGCTTGTTGCCTCTGTGATGGCTGTTTTGATTACTCCCCATTGTTCCTCCACCCCTCCTTCTTGCCTGTTTGCTAGTGCTTTTCTGAGGCACTCCCTCATTCTCCCAAAGTCAGCCCTCCTAAAGTCCAATACTTTTGCTTTTGTGTGGCTTGATTGTATGGCTGTGTTTATCGTGAACCACACTGTTTGGTGGTCGCTTGTTCCAAGATGGCTACCCACTTCTAAATCTGAGATTCTTTCTCCGTCCCCATTTGAGAGCACCAGGTCTAAGATTGCTCCCTCCTGAGTGGGTTCCAATACTAGCTGTCTGAGGCATGCCCCCTGTAGGGCATCAAGAATGACCCTGCTCTTGGATGTGCCTGCAGCAAAGGTGCTCCAGTTAACATCTGGCATATTCAGGTCCCCCATCAACAATATCTCCCCTTTTTCTGCCATTCTAAGGAAGCCTTCTATCATTTCCTTGTCCATTCCCTCCCCCTGAGATGGGGGTCTGTATACAACCCCCATGCGGATTGTGATGCCATTTCCTGTCTCCAGGGTGACCCAGAGTGCCTCATCTGCTCCTGTTTACTCTTTAGTTCTGTTGCTTTGATCCCTTCCTTTACATAGAGCTACTCCTCCTCCTCCTCTTTTACCCTCCCTGTCCCTCCTGTAGATTGTGTATCCTGGTATGTTGTCATCCCAGTCATGGTTCTCTGTGTACTATTTTTCTGTGACTGCCACAATATCCAGGCAACCCTCTTCCATCAAGGCCACTAGTTCAGGAGCTTGTTACACAGACTACGGGCATTGGTACTCATCACCCTCCACTTTTTGATAGCCTTACCCCTTTTAGCTCCATTCTTGTCCTTACTGCCTTTGCCTTTTTTACATTTACCTCTGTTCTGCTCCCTAATAACTTCTCTACCTTGGTGTTTACCTCACTAATTACCATGTTTTGTGGGGGGAGGCTGGGATTTCCCTGCTCCTTTTCAGTGCCTCCCCCCTTGGCTAGTTTAAATGCTTGCCAATGAAGCATTTAAACCTCTCACCTAGGATCCTGGTTCCCCCCCTGGACAGATGCAGACCATCACACCAATATAGGTCTGCATCCCTCCAGGTGGCTCCCCAGTCCCCAATGAAGCCAAAACCCTGAGCTCCACACCAGTTTTCAACCACTCATTGAATTCCCTGGTGAGAGTGCCTAAGCATCATCCTGCCATAGACAGGCAGCACCTCCAAGAAGGTTACCGTGTCCTACTTGTCTAAGGCCCCTCCCCAACTCTACAAACTCCTCTTGCACTGCTCTGATCCCATTCTAGCCAGGTCATTTGTCCCTAGGTGGACAATGACATCCAGCTCCCTCCCTCATGCAGCTCCTCCCATGATCCTGAGGATTGCTTCCTGTCCTCAAGCCATGGCGCCAGGAAGGCACCTTACCTCCCTCTCCCCTTCCTCCCCCATTTCTACCCCCCTAATGATTGAGTCCCCCACCAGGAGTTGTTTCCTTCCCCTGTGGGGTCCCATGCCACCCTCCTGTGGGTCTCCTTTGTGAAGGTTCCCAGCATCCTCCTTGGTCTCCACTGCAGGTGCCTCCATAGAGGAACCACTATCCACCAGAAGAGCGAATGAATTGTGGAGAGGTACAGCTGGAGGGATGCAACTCTGTTCCACCACCCTCTGCCTCCCTGAGCCCACCCTGGTCCAGCCTCTCCTCTTTCTTGGCAACCTCTGAGGTAGTGGCATTGGCCCTGGTGGTCCCTGGGTGGGGGAGGAGGTTTCACGAATCCTAGCCAGGTCAGCCTGGAGATGGGCAACCTCCTCTCTCAGACCAGAGAGGTGCCTGCAAATAGGGCAGCATCGCAGCCTCCAGAATGTCTCCTGGAACACTGCCGCCCCACAGCCATTGCACTGCACCACTCCTATCATATCTTATTTTGTGTCCCCTCTACTGTTTCTCTGTATGCTTACTCTCTCCTCTCCTTACAACTCTCACCCTTCCTGTTCTGGGACAGCAACTTCCTATCTTCTTCAGTAGCCTCCTTCTTCCTTGCTCAATGTCAGACCACCAGCAGCTAGGGGGGGAGAGTGAGCTACTTTTTTCCTTTAGGGTTGACAAAACCAATGTTTCTCTATGATCCTTCCCTTCCTACTGCCAAACAGGAAGTTCCTGTTGACAGTCAAATCCAGTGGCTATAAAAGTAGAACTGACTTAGGGTGGTGGGTGGAAGGGTGGGATGGAGGGCAATTAGTAAGAAAAAAGGCTAGCAACAGGAAGTTGTAATTTGAGTCACCTGCTTTTATAGTGTCTAAGACACACCCCCAATTAAGCTTTCTTTCCTCCTACTGGTTTAGCAAAGTCAGCTGATACAATACCCTTCCCAGCACAGAACACACACTAACTTTCTTTCTTTTTTTAACCCTAAATAAGACCCCTTCTACTTCTAATAAAGTATCTGTCTACTTAATCTCAGCAGACACTGACTCCTGCTGAGATATAAGTTTTAAATTAATAAGAAAAGGTAGCTTCTTTTAGTTAGCTGCTTTCTGCTCTACAAGCAAGGCTAGCTGAATGAGGAAGGTGGTCGTGTGGTGGGACTTTCTGAAGCTATACTGGAAAGGGGTGAAAAAGGAGGAAGAGGAAAGATATAAGCATAGCTTTGACAATACAAGTACCAAGACCCAGTGGGAAGACCAGGTTCAATGTGCAGCCCAGCGAGTAAGTCCTCAAGTCACCCTTGTCTGTTAACATCTTAGGTAGAACATTTTTCACTTTCATTATGAAATAGAAGACATATTCAGAAGAACTTGCTATATCAGTGAATTCTATAGAAGGTAAGCAATCAGAAAAAAAAAATTAATTAGGTATAAGTTGAGGCCTAAGGGTGTGAGCGTTGTTACTTTAAGGGGCGGGAGAGGTTGCACTATGATGAACATCTAAACAAGTTAGGCGTATGTTTCCTGGGAAAAAAATTGTTAAAGGGATGCAGGTAGTTAGTTTTTAAAATTTTAAAGGAACCAAATAAGGTTGATCAGGTAGATCAGGTGTGCCTTCCAACTGTGTGAAACAACAACCTTCCTCTCCCCATCTGCATCTCTTCCTTGCTGTAGTGGCTCAAACTACTGATACACTTCTCAATAGCAGGCACTCACAGTTAGGCTTCTTCTTCTCTCCACATCACAACACATGCCCTACCCATCCCCTCCAATATTCTCCCCATTTTGCCTCTTAATGTACTGTATAACATACAACTCAGTGTACTCTGCAATTTGAGTATCATGCCACCAGGATTCGGTTACAGATATCTTGCCATAAGTTGGCCGGATGCTCCTCCATCTCTCTCATCCTGGTTACCCTTATAATAAGTCTGACACCGGGGTGTCCCCCCGTGCTAGTTTGTTCCTTGCTCCCTGCTGTTGTAACAGTCATGCAGCACCTGTTACACTGAGAATAAAAAAAAATAGATAGATTTGGGTACCTTTTGGTGCAGGTCATTGGAACCTGAGTTCAAGTTCTGGGGTAGGAGGGCGCTGCCAGAGAAAGACAGATGGTGACCTCTGGAGAGGAAAGGAGTAACTAAATAAATAAATAGTTCAGCTGTGAGCATATTAGTAGTGCTACAAACATGTAGTAGCTGGGGGGAAGAGAACTGCCATGCCCCTGGCTTTTATACACAAATGTTTCATACAATCAGTGAAGTAACTGTCATATTTCAATAAATATCAAGTCAACAATTCAAAAAAAAAGAAATGCTTTTAATTGGTGGCTGTTGGGCAAGTAAATGTATGCCCTGGCTACTGCAACAAAAGCCCTGGTGGTCCAGTGATTAACTGAGGCCAGCCTGGGTTTCCCTATCAAATAGTTATTGTTTTTAATGGAGTTGTGCTGAAATCAGACAGAAATGAAGGTGGTCTGTTTCTGTTTAAAATTAATTGCACAGTGGCAGCTGCAGGTGTCAATGCGCCAGAGAGAGACAGAAATGGGGAGAGTGAATAGCCGATCGTTTGTTTCACAGCACAGGTATGCTTGATGGGGAATCCCCAGCAGCAGCCTTGCTCAGCTGCAAGAAAATGTGACTCTGGTTGCTAAGCAGGCTCCGGCCTGTGGCAGTACTCCTGTGCTAGTGTGAGAGAGGGAGATGCAAGGCAGGCACTACTCTCACAGGAAGGACAACCAGAAATTTGCTTTATTTAGTTGATTATGCAACAAGCGCAAGGATGAATTTTAGGGACTGGCTCACAGTATGTAAATAAATACATAAAAGTGGGCACAGCCCTGGAATTGAGCTTTGAGGAACTCATGGAAGTCAAAGCAAGCACAAATATTTAAAAAGGCTCATGCTGGGAGCCATTTTAGAGTCGCGGTAAAGCTGGTCAAGGAAAAGGGGGCCCGTGGCATTCACTCAAGGATAAACACAATAAAACACATTTTTTATATAAAAAAAACCACAAAGGGCTAAAGAGGAGTTCTGGGGACCACATAAATATGAAATGGTGTCACAAAAGTGTCTAGTTTTAAAAACAGCCATTTTAATGAGCTCAGTATGCTGGAAAGGCATGGGACAGTTACTGAAACTGTAAAGAGAAACAGTTCATTTTAAAAATGCTGCCAGGTCAGTTTTCATTTTATCTGCTTCAAACATGGCAGGACTGTTGTTTGAAATGTTCTTTACCACAGAAAAATAGTTTGTGCGGCTAAAGTACAACATAAAGGAGTTGTTAACCTGGAAAGGGAGAGTGGGTCTTGGGAAGCATAATTCATGCAGTTCAGATATAGGGAAGAAGGAGCTAAGTGTGGGGAAAAATGAATATTTAGATTTCCAACTGTAAACTGCAGAGGGCAGTTTATTTAAAGGGGAAAAGACTACTTGTGAAGAAATCTGAAGTAAAAGTCACTCAGAAAGTGTTGTTTGAATAATTTACTGAGAGATTTACTGAGGTTGGCAGTAAAGCCTTGAGGTTAGAGTAATGAACGGTGAATCAGCTTGGTACAGCAGACCTGGGTTTGATTCCCGCAACTTCCACTTGCACACTGTGTGTCTCTGAGCAAGCCGCTTAACCAGCCTAAAGCTCCCGGGTTGCCCCTGAAAACAGGCAATCATGCCTAGTAGGCCTTACCTGGTTAATAAAGAATAAAAAAAAGTAACATTTGGGGTTCCTGTGAAGAAATGTTTATACAAATATTGGGGAAAGCTTAGAACAAGGGCTTTCCAGTCAGCAAGGTGTGGAAGTGCTTAAACCTTGGGAAAAAGAGTTATTTTTATGTCATAAAAATACATGAAAATGGGAGACGACATGATGAGCTAAAACCGAGAGGACGTCCTCAGTAGTGCTCCCAGGCCCTTCTACAATTTTTTTTTACATTAAAACGTATATTGGGCTTACTTGTGGAAGAATAAGCTTTGAGACTATCTCTCTAGAATAGTACTGGGTAGCTTGCTGGACAAAACGGAGCATAGCGGAGTTGTTTTTCCGCATCTAGAAGCAGATACGCAGGGCCGAGAGCGATGGCCGAAATGGAGTGTGGAAGCCTGGAACCTCTGGCCGTGCTAGCCCCAGCTGTGAAGCACCCAAACCCCCAATTTCTGTCTCCAGATGCCACGCAGAATCAGCCAGCGGTAGATGATGGTAGTCATTCATCACCGAATGATATTTTGGAGATAAAACAGCTGTTGCAAGGGCTAGTGGTTGATTTTTCAACTGTAAAACCAACTTTGCAGGCCCTGGTTCACTGCATGGGAGATGTGGAAACCTGGGTCACCTCTCAAGAAAGAAAAACATCTACAATGGACTCAGAAAAGGTAACTTTGAGTAGACAAGTCAGGAAACTGGAAGATCGTATAGGGATCAAGCAGCACGAAGTCAGAGAAACAACTTAATAATGTCCAGATTACCTAAAAGAGCTGAGGGAGCAGATTGGTTGTCCTTCACTCAAGACTTGTTGAAACTTATGGGTCCAACGCCATTCAGAGAGGCATACAATTTAGAGAAAGCGCATCGAGCTTTGAGAGAAGCCCCAACCCCCACCAGAAGCACATCCTTGGGTCCTTATAATGAGATTTTTGAACTATAAGGAAAAATTTCATGTGCTTCATAAAGTTAAAGCTGTCAAAAATCTCCAGTGGAATGGGGCAGTTATCTGGTTGTTTCAGGATCTAACCCCCTCGATTCGGGAAAAACAAAAAGAGTATGTAGACATTAAAAAAAGTTGTATCTTGCAGGGGTTAAATTTAGAATTCTACACCCAGCAACTTTGATGGTGAAACTGCAATCGGGAAGGAGAAAATATTTAACTGTGAGGGATGCTGTCAAGGGTTTGCGAGTGGAACTCCCAGCTCTTTTCAAGCCAGCGACCTGAACTTGCATGAAAGAGGGAAGTTTTGGCAGGATTTGAGATGCTACCAGTGGGCAAGCTGAGTAAAAGCACATGGGGACTGGAGAATTTAAGACTCATATAATGTGGCCACAAATGTTATCATTTCTTCATATTTGTGTAAACGGCACCAGGATTAAGTGGCTGCAGGGAATGTTTATTAGCGGTTATTGCTAATGTATTTGGGACTATTTCTGAACTGTTAAAACTCTCTGGGACACGATTTGGAGAAGAGGAACTACAGTTTGACCCAGTGAATGCTGAGAGAGTGACTAAAGTCATATTTATGACCAACTGGTGACAGCAGAATTTTAGTTATTTTTGCCCTAAGTTTGCGGTTAAAGTATAACCCATAATAGTAGCAAACACATTGAGGCATACAGTGTGGGGACCTTCATTGGTTTAAGGCCAGTGTGTCTTGATAGAGTTCTTCTTATATTTTCCTTTTTATGTGGGGACTCATCCCCTGCCTGATGCTACAGTGCCTGAGTTTGAGGGGGTTCCTTTTTGCCCCAGTATGAGCCTAATTTAATTTTGTGATGGGCCAAAAAATCTGATTTTTAATGAATAAGATAATAGGTCACTATTCTTTTGGGATCCTAAATGAAAATAAAATAAGGGAGTCAGAGCGGGCTAGATAATGAGGATCTGTGAGATCTTAGAAAGGCTAACAGCCACAGTAAGGCCCTGCAAGGTTCTTGTAGGGAAGGGGGGGGGGCTTGGGAGCACACAGGGATGCTCTTATCTATGGGTTTGTATTTTGTAGGAAGGCGACTGAGGAATCAGGGATGTTGGTGCAGGGAGATTAAGGGGATGGGGGAAAGAGAGAGAGTCCAAGGTTATTATGGGTGGGAAAAGCAGGACATACAAAATGGTGAATATTAAAATTATTTCTTGGAATGCTAAAGGCCTCAGAGGTAGGAAAAAAAGATTAGTCATTTTGAAACATCTTCAACAAATGGGGGCAAACATAGCGGCACTGCAAGAGACACATTTGCTGATGGAGGAACTGAGACTTCTTAAAAAACTCTGGGTGGGGCAGGTCCTGGGAGTTGGTAAGGCTAAGGCTTCGGGGTGTGTGTGGCAATTTTGGTAGGGAAGACATGTCCGTATGTTGTAACACAGGTTATAGAGAGGGAGGATTGTAGAGGAATTTTTACCTCAGGTATCATTTTGGGCAAGGAATTATCAATTGCTTCTGTCTATGGCTCTACACCGCCCGGTCCAGAATTTTTTGCTTCTTTAGAGACAGACCTGATCGCGCTGCCGGCACATCCTCTCATATTAGCGGGGGACTGGAATTTGTGTTTAAATAATTGGGTAAATAGGAAGCCACCAACCAAGAGACCGCCTTCTGTGGCCCAAGTGGCCATACATAGATTTATAGAGGTTTTGGCATTGGTTGATCCTTATAGGATACATAGTAAGGGGATAATCATATGACTTTCTATTCAGGGGCACACAAAACCCAGACCTGGATAGACTTTTTCTTGGTTAATAATGAAGCGCTAAGGGGAATTAAAGAGTTGATTACCCACGATAGAGTTCTATCTGATCACTCTCCAGTCCAGTTGATTTGAGAGATTGGATCTATTCCACCTAGGCCATATAGATGGAGACTAGATGATTCGATATTAACAGATGCTACACTTGTCACCAAGTTGGAGAATGCTCTTATTGAGATTCTTCAGACCCAACTTCCAACATTACAGGATACAAGGTTGGCCTGGCCAACATGCAAGGTATTATACATGAGAATAGCCCAAAGATATACGACTAGAAGGAATAGCATGAGAAAGGCGTGGGAGGAATTTATAATGGGGGCTATTAATTCACTTACTCCTTTGGAAGGCTCCTCTAGGGACTTGGATACTGAGCTTAAAGACCTAAGAGAGGAAATGACAGATATAGTCTATCACAGAGTAGACTATTGGGTAGAAAGGCTCCAAGCTAAATATTTGCTGCTGGGGGATGTGCCTGGTCGTCTTCTTGCATCTAGAGTTCGGGAATGGGAAGCATCGCATACTGTTACCCTAATGCACTATAAAGGGGAAACTATAACTGATCCTCAGGGAATGGCTGATGCTTCTGTGCTTTATTATAAAGAGATTTACCAAGGAGGGGTTATTAGTGCTGAAGAAGAAATTAAGGGGTTCCTAGATAACATAGTTCTTCCCAGACTGGATCAGGTGCATGCACAGTCCTTGGCAGCTCCAATACGGAATTCTGAAATTTTGGAGGTAGTTAACTCATTACCAAATGGTAAAACCCCAGGACCTGATGGTCTTACAGCCCAATTTTATAAAATCCATATTGCTACTATTCTTCCCCTGTTGAAGGATTTATTTACCAAAATAATGCAGGAGGGAGTCCCTCAGCCCCCTTTGTATCAGGCATATATAACACTTATTCCAAAACCAGATAAACCAAAAGAAATGGCAGGTAGTTACAGGCCTTTTGCCTTGATGAATCAGGACATTAAGATGCTAACGAGGATTTTGGCCAATAGAATTATTAAGGTGGCTCCCGCCTTGACCAGTCAAGATCAGGTAGGGTTTATGCCAGGTAGAGGGGCCCATGATGTGCTTAGGAAACTTCATCATATACTTTGCTGTGCAACTAACTCTAAGATACCCATGGCGTTGATTTCTTTGGATGCTGAGAAGGTCTTTGATAGGGTCTCCCATACCTTTTTATTTGCTGTCATGAAGAGGATGGGTTTCCCTGAAGGCCTTCTCAGGGGACTTAAAAATCTATATGTGGCCCCCACAGCTAGGGTTTTATGTAATGGGTATATCTCACAAGAAATTCATTTACACAATGGGACCAGACAGGGCTGCCCACTACCACCAATTTTATTTAATATCCATTTGGAACCTCTTCTAAGAGTAAAGAGTAGGGATTCGGTGATACAGGGAATTGTGGTGGAGGAGGAACTGAAATTTTTGGTATTTGCAGATGATATACTACTGCATTTACAAGAGCCGGTGGAGAGTTTTAAAAGAGCCCTAGAAATTATTAAGCAATTTTCTACGGTTTCGAATTACAAATTGAATTTGACCAAAACACAGGTACTTCCCCTTACCATACATATATATATATAAAGTAGATTTTGAGCCCCTTCAGATTCACTGGGCCCCACAAGAGATTAAATATTTGGACATCTGGATCACTGTGACTATAGAGGAAGGAGTGGAGGTAAATCTGGGATAACTGCTGAATATAATTAGATCAGATGTTCTTCGGTGGAATAAGCTTCCTTTAAATTTTATAGCTAGGTTAGGACTGATTAAAATGAACCTATTACCCAGATTTCTATACCCCATTCATTTGGCTCCGTATATTATTCCTAAAATATGGTTCATTAAAAGTTCAAAAATTAATATCTGAATTTCTTTGGAATTCTAAGCCCCCCCCCCCAAGAAAAAGCATAGTAGTATGCATCTTCCACAACATATGGGAGGTCTTAAACTTCCAGATCTTCATCTGTATTATGTGGCTGGGCAATTGGGTTTAATGGGACGGTGGGGTAAAATTCAGGAGGGAGAGGAGTATGAGCCAACCTGGTTACAGGTGGAGAAGAAGATATTAGGTGACGCAGGTTTATCTCCGGAAGCGGTGCTTTTTGTAAATCCAGAAAGATTGCCTAAGATAGTAAAATCTACTCCAATAAATAAAACAGTAATTGCTTGGTGGTCCTTTTTTAACCCTAATTCAGAGGAAAGCACAAATGAAAGCTCGAGAACAACCTATGTTGGGTAATCCTAATTTCTGTTTTGGGGCACAAATAATTACTAAAAAATGGTCATCCCTATTGATCAGTCTCGATCTAGCAGATTTTATAATAGAGGGTAGGGTGGTTCTTCCATCAAGGTGTGGCAAGATGGACTTTTATAAAAAGTTACAGCTCACTAAACTTTTGGGGAAGGTGCTGGGAGAACCAGGCGAGGCCCAGAAACAGTCATTTAGTTGGGAAAAGTTAAAAGAGGTAAACTATGTACTTAGACCTCTATCACAAGTCTATCAGGTGCTACTGGATTTTGTGGACCCAGATTCACCAGTGCAGACCTTATATTGGGACAAAAGTATAGCTCCTCTGAGGCCAGATTGGAAAGGTATATGGAAGAGTTGTAAATATATTTCTATACCTAAATACGAGATTATGCAATTTTTTATTTCTTCCAATTTGTACTACACTCCTGTTAAACTATGTGCTCGATGCCTTAGACAGACAGACCTGTGTTTTAGAAGCAGCTTGGGACCAGGTGACATTCTGCATGTGATGTGGGATTGTTCCAAAATACAGTCCTTGTGGGTTAATAGTAAACAAAACATGGACCCATTATTGAATTATTCAGAGTTTATAACACCAGGGATTTGTGCTTTGGGTGATATGGCTCAGGTTTCAGGGGCAACAGGTAAATACCATCTCTCTTTAATGTCAGCCCTGGTTAAGTCTTTTGTTTTAAAACATTGGAAAAGTGACTTCATTTACTGTATACTTATGAGCAATGGGTGAGAGACCTTATTAGGGTAATGGAAAGAATTAAGAAGCAAATGCTTATGGAGGGCAAGAAAGGGCTATATGATAAAAGGTGGCTGATTATGGAAGAGTTTATTCTATACAGGTCAAAAGTGACCAACTGCAGGTCTGTCTGTCAGGTTGCTAGTAGTCAAATATTGGTAGCTGGAATACAGATGTTTTTCTACGTGGAAAGTTCTAAATTTAGTTTATTATTCTCTAATGTTATTTCCTGTTTGATTTTTGTGTGTCTGCATCTGTAAGGCAAAAGTATCAAGACTCTTAGGTGCTTCTTAACTTAGTAAACACTAAATGAACGCAGGGATTTGCTAATTTCTATAAGGGTGGGGGGGACTCTTTCTCTTTTCTTTGGACACAGTGCAAACATTTCTTATAGTAGGCTATTAGTAAGTGGATATCTTAACAGCCTATGTTGGGATGGGCAGGCAGGGGATCAGTGATGTCTTTTTATTTATAAAATGTATTTGTCTACTCCAAGTTGTAAGCTGATGAGACTTGTAATATGTTAAGATGGAGAACACAGAGCACCTGTGTGTGTGCATAGTTCTTCTGCATATAGTGACCATAACCAGTTTGGGGTTGTGGACCCTGAGTTTGCTCAGGGGATATGTGTATGTATTTCTTTATTAATATAAAATTCAATAAAGAAGTTGTTAAAAAAAATACATGACAATAAATGGGAATCCAGGCTGACAGGAAAAACAGCCTCAGAATATTCAGGAAAAGCAGTTCAATTTCAAAAAAGCCATTGATTCTATTGTGGCTTTTGCTGCTGCAGAAAGAGATTTGATTGGTCCTAAGCCTCTGTACTGGTCAGTGTCCACTCAGTGACCAGGGATTAGCATATGCAAAAGATTTGGGGGGAGAAAAGGAGCTGCACAGCCAGTTTGAGGGGAGTTTGAGCAGGAAAAGTGACAATGAAAGAGGGACCTGTGTGAAGAGGGTGTCCAATCAGAAGAGGCCTGCTGTTTGTGATAGGGCCTGGGGGACAGCCCTCAATTAAGTAAATGTAGTGTGAATAGAAGATCACCGGTATCCCAGTAGAGGATCAGTCAGGGTAGTAAGTGAGAGCAAGGAAAGTATAGTTAGGCCCTGTACACACTAGAATTTTTAAACCATTTTAAGCAAGTTAAAATTGTTTAAGAAGCACTAACATGGTTTGTGGCCACATTACAGCATGATTTAAACTGTTTTTAAAAACCATGCTAAAACCCTGCTAGGTACCTAGTCTCTAGCCTGGTTTTAAAAATGGTTTAAGTTAAACATGGTTTGACTCACTAGTGTAGATGTGCTGAAGGGTGCTTGGCTTCTAGTTGTCATGTGCACAATATTGGAATTGCTTGGGCTGCTAGGATACACAGCTGTGTGTGGCATAGTACTGTTGTAGGTATAATAAGGTTCACAACCCCAAAAACTACCCAGTGTGGACAGAAACAGGGTTAAAGAACCATGTTTAAACACAGTTTCATCACAGTGTGGATGCTCTAACACAGTAAGACTTAAACCAGTTTATAAAAGAATTTTCAACCTGCTTTCACAAGTGTGTACAGGGCCTTAGTCTGCTGCTTCAAGTACCTGTTGACTCCAGAAGTTGTCAAGTTGTCTTCACAGAAAAAAGCTGCCACAAGATAAATTAATTGCTTCTCCTGAATTTGAACTCCACATCTGCTGGTTCCAGAGGGCCCTCAAGAATCTTCTTCAGCAGTCAAAAGGAATGTGGTATAGCAACAAAAAAATTCTTCAACCTTGGGATTTATTAGACAAAGGACACTGAATTGAACTTAATTTACCTCAAATACTTCTTTATAAAAAGGACTACTGTCTAATGAAATGACCGAATTTTAAAATACTTAGGGGGAATTGTGTCCTTGAATGTTTATGTGTGAATGCTATGAATTGTATGATACATGCCAATGTTTTAAAATGGATTGTTATGGGCTATTGATTAGTTGCTAAAGTTAAATGTAAAAACTGAACTGTTAAAGTCTTAGGGCCTGGTTCTCAATGCTCCCAGCATGGCACATGGGGCTTGCACCATACAGAATGGTGCTGAATGCCCCTTGTCACAAAGTATGCACTGGGAGGACTTCCGGTGACATCACCCAGAAGGTGGTAGCCTAGAGGAATGAGCTCCGGACCCCCCAGTAGTATTAAACTCATTTTCTACCTCATTTAATAAGGAAAGTACTGAAGTTGACAATCTGGGGCTGTTTTAATGTCAGCTAAACAAATTAAACCGAAAAGATCAAGGCAGGACCAAAAAAGTAGCAAACTAAAGCATCTCACTCTCCATAAAGGCACAGAAGGCCTAGCAACCATGTCAAGAGTATGGTCCCCCTCGGTATCTTCAATTGACTTTGACGAAGAAGACTCCCAGCCTGAGGTACCAATGGAAATAGCAGTGGCCGAAATCCTCAAGTCGGTGCAGAAAATTGAGACATCGATTGCAGATCTTAAGATGGAAATCAAAAATATAACCAAGAAGGTCGAGGGAGTGGAAAAGCATGTAACCCAGACTTCGGAGAGACAAGACACAACAGACAGACTGATTATACATCTCTTGCACAGGGAAAGGCAAATGCATACTCGAATGGAAGATTCAGAAAATAGAGCAAGACGAAATAATTTTAGAATATATGGGATCAAGGAGGGGGAGGAGGAGGAGGGTTATCCTACTACAGCAGACTTTATCCAACATGTGTTAAGATCGTTACTAACCATACCCTCGGACTTCTCCCTCACAATCGAGAGGGCCCATAGAGCTCTAGGGCCTAAGCCGACAGACAAGAATACCAGACCACGATCCTGGGTGGTGAGAATGCTGAATTTTCAAGGAAAAGATTACATACTAAAAGAAGCTTGGCGAGTTAAAAACCTCGCATTTGCAGGGGAACAAGTGTTTTTGGGCCAAGATTTCTCGACGGAGCTGCAGTATCGTCAGAACCAAGTCAGAGCAGTTATAAAGGAATTAAAGGACAAACACCAAATAAAAATGCAAGTAAACTATCCAGCAAAATTGAAACTATACGCAGGCTCCTCATTCAAAGTATACCAGACCCTGGTGGATGCAGTCCCATTCTTGCAAGAGAAACAAATTGTGATCCCGAATCTGGACTGTGATCTTTTGGAGCAAAAACTGATTGAAGGGGCATGGAGTCTGGTGAATATGGTAAGAAGAGAAGCCCTGCTTGGTCATGGCCTAAATATTTAATGCCTGATCTTACGAGGATACTCAATGTGGTGGACAGCCAGGAATCTGAAAAATGAATGGAGGGGTGAGAAGGACATCTGCAAAGGAGAAGAGATTCGAGAGGATTCAGAGACAAAAGCAAAAGCTGGGGGGAGCGAAGGACCAGACTGGGGAGGGGCTTTTGGGGGGAATAAAGGTTTATGCATATGAGACTTCGGACTTTTAAGTGATGGACTCAATAATGGTATGAGGTAAATGCTGGCTAGAAGGCAAATCTAGCTTGGAGGGGGTGCTAAGGCTGGGTTGCTGCTAACTCATTCCTGGCTGAAAATTAGTTTTGGCTAGGGATGTTAATTCTGGGGGACTGCTGCCATTCCGTTGAACAACCAGAGTGAATCCCTATTAAGGGAAAGGCGGGGCAGTGGACTAGTGACCCCACCCATACCAGCTACTGGGAAACTAATAACAGTAGCTGAAACATGCAGTAGCACCTAGGAAGCATAAGAAGGGGGATTGATTTAAGACAAGAGGCAAGCTCGGAGAAGCAGCTGCCACAATGTTGAAAAGTTATACTGAGTTGAAACATGTTAAACTTTGTTTATTTAATGGGTTAGTAAGTTTACTTATAAAGGCAGGATGGGGTACCATGAGAGATTTACAGAGGAGGTTGGGAAGATGGAAAGGGATAAATCAAGACAATGGTTAATCTTAAAATAATCACATACAATGTAAAGGGAATACATGCTCCTGTCAAGTGAATGAAAATCTTAGCTGAACTGAAATGAATGGGATGCAATGTGGCTCTTATTCAAGAAACACACTTCAGGGAAATAGAGGGTTTGAAATTAAGACGGTCATGGGTGGGAGAAATATATGCCTCACCGAGTAGAGATGGGAGGAAGGTGGGAGTGGAAATTTTGGTGAAAAGGGGGTGCCCCCTTATGGTTAACCGGACAGACACAGATAAAGAGGGAGATTTGTCAGAATATCTGGCACAGTTTTGGATGTCCCTTTCCATGTTGTCAATCTGTCAATCTCTACAGTATGCTCCAAATGTTAAAGGGGGTAGATTTTTTAAAGAAATCCTAGACAAACTGATAAGACTGCCTTAAGGAAGGATAGTGGTGGTGGGGGGATTTTAATTGTGTGCCATCTCCATTTTTGGATAGATTGTCAGGTTGTATATAGACAAACAGGGAAGTGACTAAACGGCTTAAGTGTCTGATAAGAAGTCTAGACTTTGTGGATGTGTAGCGAGCATGTCGCCCCAGGGCGTGGGATTATACTTACTATTCGATGGTTCAGAGGTCATATTCTTGGATTGATTTATTTCTCCTTCAAAAGGCATACTTATATATGGCTTCTGGATCTCGAATACACTCGATCACTAATTCAGATCATGCTTCAGTTGAGATGGTCCTGATGGTGGAACAAGAGGAGAAACACCCATTTGGCGACTGAATGTTTCCCTACTGACATATAAATCCACAATTAGAAGGATAGAGGATAGATTCAAAGAAATTTTCTATGCAAAAGAGAATGATGGTTGCCAACCTATAATTAGATGGGATACAGCAAAAGTAGTAGTTAGGGGCGAACTGATAAGTATTACTTCTAGGAATAAAAAACTGGCTAATCTTACTCAGGAAAGACTTTTACAAGAGGTTCAACAAAGGGAATTGGAACATAAACAGGATCCAAATGATGGGGAATGATTAAAACAACTGGAATTAGCTAGAAAGAAATTAAATGAATATGAGGAAAACCAGGTGGAGAGATGGATAAGATAGCTGGGATATAAATATACAGAGGTGGGACATAGGGCAGCTCACACACTGATATTTAGACTGAAACAACAGGAAGCAAATTGTATGATCAAAGACATAATAATAGATAAGAAAACAGGAGAGAGACGAAGGAAACCGGGGGATATTGCACAGGCCTTTAGAAATTTCTACCAATCATTATATACAGAGAACAGAGTCAATAGTTCCAGAGCAGATGGAGGAAGAGATACATCACTTTCTAAAAGATCTTGAGTTGCAAAAACTAAGTAGAGAAGATAGGATAAGATTAGGAGCTAAAATTACACAGAAAGAAGTAGTCCAGGTAATTAGAGAACTGAAACAGGGGAAAGCACCCGGACCAGATGGATTCAGTAGTGAATTATACACTAAATGTTGTGGAATGGTTGACCCCATCCTGACTGAAGTCTTCAATAACTGCTTAGAGGAACAGGCTCTTCCCCCAACATGGTACTCAGCAATTATAATGGTTATACCGAAAGAAGGGAAACCAAAGGATCAGTGTGCCTCCTACAGACCTATCTCCCTCCTGAATCAGCACTGTAAAATCCTGACTGAGATTCTGGCTAATAGGTTGCAAAAAGTAATCACCAAACTAATTCATACGGATCAAATGGGATTCATTCCACGGAGGCATCTAGCAGATAATATCCGTAGATTGTTGAATGTCATCACAGGGGCAAGAGAATCTAAAGACCAGGGACTAGCTATTTTTTTAGACGCCGAAAAGGTGTTCAACCACCTGAATTGGCAGTTTCTGATTGCGGTTTTGAGGTAGATGGGTCTGGGGGATGAATTCCTGAACTGGATAAAGATACTGTATAATAGACCTACGGTAAGGGTGAAAGTAAATGGGGTAGTATCTACGCAGATCCAGATACAAAGAAGGACTAGACAGGGTTGTCCTCTGTCTCCGTTACTGTTCGCAATCAGCATTGAGCCCTTGCCTCAAGCCATAAGGAGACATCCTAAGATTACTGGTATAATGGTAGAAGGGGTAGTAAATAAAATATCACTCTATGCGGATGACACATTAGTCTATGTGTCTGACCCAAATCAGGCCTTACCCCATCTTCTGACTCTGATACAAAAATTTGGCAAAATGTCAGGGTATAAAATAAACCAAGAGAAAATGGAAATAAAATTGATCTCAGGAGAATGAGACCAGGATCTAAAAAAAATGTCACCCTTCAAGTACACTAAAAAGCCAATAAGATAGTTAGGAATTAAAATCCCATATGTTATGAAGGATTTGTATAAATTAAATCATGAGGTTTCAAAAGCACACATTAGGAAAGATCTAGATAGGTGGAAACTAATACCATTGGGGTTCACTCAGAAAATAGACACTATCCTGCCTCGCTGGTTGTTCCTCTTTGGCACCCTCCTGATAGATATACCTAGTAAGGACTGGAAAGATATAGAGAAGGAGTTAGCTAGTTTCATCTGGGCAGGGAAAAAAACCCAGATTAGGCAACAACTGCTGTCAATACCCAAAAAAAGAGGAGGGGAGGAGGTATGCCACACCTGTGGACATACTTTTACGCAGCTCAAATGATGCCGCTCTTGAAATTTTTAATACAGGATGAACCCCCAGACTGGGTGGAGATGGAAAGGAGAGCACATATAAATCTACCAGTGCAGGTTCTCCCAGGGACTATAACGAAGGTAAACCTGACCGAGGTTAGGAACTGCTGGACAAAGCAAACCCTTGGGTTATGGCTCCAGATCAGGCAAAAGTGGGAAATGCCAGTACCTATATGGCAGAAAACTCTGCTGGAATATGTACCATCTACAATAGGCAAGAAGGGTTTGGTTTCCCTGGAAGGATGGGTTAGGAAGGGGGTATTAACGCTAGCCCATTTGGTGGAAGGGGAAGTGGTGAAATCTTTCTTGAGCTTACAACAAGAATTCCAGCTGCAACAGAAGGAATTATTTAGATTTTTCCACTGTAGAAATATAATAGTGAGGGAGATAGGAGTGGCAGAAGTGACTCGCCCCCTAACGGATAAGGTAGTTATGATACAAAGCAGAACAAGGTTAAAAGATACAAAGGGAATAGTTGCACAAATGTATGCTCTTTTGTGCCAAGGAGAAGGCAGGATTTATAGACAAAATATACAAGTAAAATGGGAAAAGGAGATGGGGTATAACATTCAAACGGCAAGATGGGGGAGGGGGGATCTGGGAGGGTATACAGAAGACTACTAGTTTACATAATTGGAGAGAATTCAGATGGAAAGTGGACATCAGGTTCTTTAAGGTCCCAACAATAACCAAGCACTACGGTGGACATCATTCAGACAAATGTTGGAGAGGTTGTGGGGGAGTGGGCTCGCACTTCCATATTTTTAGGGGATGTCCAGTGTTAACTAAATATTGGGCCAACCTGAAAGAAATTATAATGAAAATGTTTGAGTTGCACCTTCTTCCTCAGTTTGAAAATCTGGTCTTGGGCCTCCCCCACAGTAGATCTGATAAGGAAAGATCACAGATACTTATTTTATATCTGTGTGGTGGCGGCAATAAAAGCAGTTACACAGGAGTGGCTTACACAGACTTCACCCTCAGTAGGGATCTGGGAACATAATGCAGAAAGAATAAAGCAGTTAGAAAGCATAGTAGCTAAAGTTCAGTTAAAGATAGAGAGGTTCAATGCTAGATGGCTACCATATTACAAATACATCCAGGAAAAGACACAAACTCTGATATTAGACCAATATATAACTTAGAAGAGGGAAAGCAGGGAAGAGAGGTAGTGATGGGAGGAAATAAGATAATAAAATAGAAAGAAGGAGAGTAAGATGTGAATGATGGGGGTCAAAAAAGACAGGGGGTATACCGAAAGTTGATTGGAGAAGGGAGCATTGCTCGTGGGCACATCCTGCTGAAGGTTATAAAGTTATAAAGTAAACAAAAGTGTATTGGACAAAATGGTTTGTACTTATATACCTATGTTAGAATATGAGAGGTATGGACATGGTACAAGGAGGAAAAAAGAGTTTCCGAGAGATCTGGAGGCGGAGTGGAAAGACAGAAAGACAAGATTAGATAATGAAAAACAAAGAGATAAGACAATAGGTGAAGGTGGAAAGCAGTAGAACCTTGAACTCTAAGGATACCATCGAATTAAGTCAGAAAGGATTCAGACGGGAAGGAAGTAAATAAATTAATATGACCTGGAAAAGATATAAAAAGATTGCAATGATTATAAGGAGGATTTTAAACTTCACTTTTGTACTGTCTTATGAATGAAAGATATACCTACCTATACCTAATAGACTATGTACCACACCTATGATCTTTTAAATAAAAAGACAAGTTACAAAAAAAAAGTATGCACTGGAAGTGATTCAGAAAGGCAGCCTACATTGACCACAGGCTGCCTGCCCCAAACCAGGCTTGTGCAGCCTGTGTGCCACAAAAGGGGCTGTGGCATGGCACATGGGGGCATAAGGCAGATGCAAGCTGCCTCATCCTCAGATGTCCAAGCAGGGATGACGAGGACAACACAATTATATATAAAACAGGTTAGCAAGGGGAAAAGGAAGAGGAGATCATTATGGTATTCCAGTGGAGAAAGTGAAAGCCAAAAAAGTCTAATTCATACAATTCAAAAAGACATAGGCAGAAGGGGACAGGGATAGGTACCAGGAGAAACAAAGGAAGGCAGGGAGGATAGCAAGAGAAGCCAAAGCACAAACAGAGGAATGCATTGCAAAATCAGTAGTTAGAGAGGACAAACCTTTTTGCAGGTACGTCAGTGAAAAAAGGAAGGCAAAATGAGGGATAGTGAGGCTGAAAGGGGAGAACAGGAGTAGAATGGAGGATGACAACAGCAAAGCAGACATACTAAACAGATACATCTGCTCAGTCTTTACAGAGGAGGGGGCATGTAATGGGCCAGAAAGGAGTAGGAAGGACATGGAAATGGACACAAGTCTGTTCCACGGGAAAGGGTTCTAAAGGAACTGGAAGGAATGAGAGTCAATAAAGCTATGCCAGATGGGGTACACCCCAGGGTGCTGAGGGAACTAAGAGAGGTGCTAGCTGAACCCCTGGCAACCATGTTTAGCCAGTCACTGGAAACAGGGAAGTTACCCAAAGACTGGAGGATAGCTGATGCCCCCCTTTACAAAAGTGGGAACAGAAAGTAGGTGGGAAACTACAAACCAGTCAGCCTGACCTCAGTTGTGGGAAAGATCATGCAAACACTACTGAAGGAAAGAATAGTGGAACACCTGGTAGCCAACAGTTTACAGGACCCAAGGCAACATGGTTTTACTGGCGGGAGGTGGTGCCAGACTAACCTCATTGAATTTTTTGACTGAGTGACAAGGGAGGTGGATAGGGAGGTGCAGTCAGTGTGGCCTACCTGGACTTCAGCAAGGCCTTTGACACTGTGCCGCACATAAGGCTGTTAAACAAGCTGGGAAACATGGAAGTGGGTAGGACGGTGGTGTGGTGGGTGGGGAACTGGCTGGATAGCAGGATATAGAGGGTGGTGGTAAATGGCTGTCACTCCGCAGAGGGAAAGGTGACCAGTGGGATGTCACAGGGATCAGTGCTGGGTCCAGTCCTATTCAACATCTTTATCAGTGATGTAACAGAAGACCTAGAAGGGAGAATTTGCCTGTTCACTGATGACACAAAGCTCTGCAACAGGGTCGACACACTGGAGGGTGTGGATAGAATGAGGAGAGATCTACAGAAACTTGAGGACTGGTCGAGGGAGTGGCAGTTGAGATTTAATGTAAAGAAATGCAAAATAATACACATGGGACACAAAAACCCAGGAATAGCATATCAGCTGGTTGGGGGGGGGTGCTCCAAGCAAGAAAGGAATCTAGGGGTTATCATCTCTGATGACCTCAAGGTAGGGTTTCAGTGCAATAAGGAGGTGGGAAAAGCAAACAGGATGCTAGAATGTGTAGACAGGGGCATCACCAGCAGGAAAAGGGAGGTCATAAATCCACTGTACAAGACATTAGTGAGGCTACACCTTGAGTACAGTGTCCAGTTCTGGAGACCTTACCTATGTAAGGACATAGACAGGGTGGAGGCAGTTCAGAGGAGGACAACCAAGATGGTGCAAGGATTACATCACAAAACCTATGAGGACAGGCTGAAAGACTTAAATATGTACTCCCTGGAAGACAGGAGGGAGAGGGGAGATATGATTAAGACATTTAAATACCTCACGGGGAGGAACAAGTTGCAAGAAAACACAATTGTTCACAGAAAAAGATGCTCCATGAATAAGGGACATGGGATGACACAGGAGTGAGGGAGGTTTAGGGGGAATGTGACGAAGTACTTCTTCATAGAGTGGGTGGTGGACAAATGGAACACCCTCCCAGAAGAGGCTGTGGGGGCAGAAATGATTACAGGACTCAAGAATGCATGGGATAGGCATCATGGGATCCTGGTAGTCAGGGGAAGGGGATGACCTAGTTCTAGGGAAGTGTGAAGAAGCACAGTTGCATGAACAAATGGGTAGACAAGGTGGGCCATAGGCCCTTATCTGCCGTCAACATCCATGTATGTATCTATCTATGTCCAATTCACAAATCTCTCCCAGAAGGAGAATTTCTAAGAACCCTTAGACCAGCCAGGGCTAGTCTAAGCATACTTAGAATGTCTCCCCTGGGAAAGATGCCTGTGTGCAGCAGTGTGCCATGGTCCCCCCTCCATAATCCCCGATGCTGCCCATAGAAGAATTATAATTAATGCCCCATCCCTCATGGACTAGCAGTCCCCCCTCCCTGCTCCCCGATGTTGCCCATACAAGAATTATAATTAATACCCCCATCCCTAGTGGACTAGAGCCCCCCCGATCCCCAATGTTGCCTATAGAAGAATTATAATTAATGCCTCCATCCCTGGTGGACTAGCAGTCCCTCCACTCCCCATTCCCTGATGTTGCCCATAGAAGAAGTATAATTAATGCTCGTATCCATAGTGAACTAGCAGCCTCCCTCACTGATCTCTGATGTTTGCTGTACTTATACATATTACCATTTCTCTCTGCCCTGGTGGTATAGTGGCCCCCAACCTCCCCACCCCAGCAGATAGTGCCAATCACCCCAGTCCCCCCAATCCTGAATCAGAGTAAGCAACCAGCACAGCCTACCTCACACCTCCACAGCTGGCCACTGACTGAACTGTCAATGGGCATCTATTGTAAAGTGTACTCATACTGCATACTTAATTCCATCTATAGTTTTTGAGATAGTATAATGATATCCTTATTTGGCTGTGGGAGCACAGGTCCCAGGCTCCCATCCTTCCATAGATGTGTACATGTATACTGCTGTAGAATCGCAGGGCCCTTCCATTTGTAGGACAACAGCAAGCAAATTGTCAGAATATCCTATTTATTGCCCAACCCTCATGTATACAGAACTGAATTTTTCCAGATCCCGAGTAGAATGTGATTCTGTGCCACCGCAAGATCATTCTACATGCCACCGGTGCAAAAAGACAGTTTTAGCAGCATTTTAAAAATGACAGCTGTCACATTCGTGAGGTGGTGTACAAAAATGGCAGTGTTAAAAATTTGGGGGCAAAATATTTAAAATTACCGGAGTGTGACAGGGTAGAACAGAAACCTGTCCCATTTTTTGGAGAAAGAGAGTAAATGCAAGGATCTGTATTCTTTCCTTTTCTGTCTCTTTAGGAAGGCTGACTTTGGGAAAACGAGAGACTGCCTCAGAAAAGCACTAGCAAACAGGCAAGAAAGAGGGGTGGAGGAACAATGGGGAATAATCAAAACAGCCATCGCAGAGGCAACACACCTTTGTGTGAAGCAAATCAACAAAACAAAACGAAGAAAAAAAACACTATGGTTCTCAACAGAGGTGGCAGGGAAGGTTAAGGAGAAAAGGATAGCATTCAGGAAATACAAGGAAACACAGAAGGAGCAGGACATAGAACTTTATCAGTTAAAGCAGAAGGAGGCAGGGAAGGCAGTCAGAATAGCAAAGGCACAAACTGAGGAAAAGATAGCCAACTCTGTTAAGAAGGGGGATAAAACCTTTTCTAGGTACATTAGGGAGCGAAGAAAGACCAAGGGAGGGATACAGAGACTTAATAAAGGGGAAGGAATGTGGGCAGAGGGTGACAGTGAAGAAGCAGGAATACTGAACGAATATTTCTGCTCAGTGTTCACAATGGAAGAGGAGGGGGAGGTACCTAAACCAAACAAGAGAAACACTCTGAATAGAGGGGCTGATACCAGTCCATTCACAGAAGAAAGGGTTTTGAAAGAACTCTTGAAACTGAGGGTGGACAAAGCAATGGAGCCTGATGGGATTCACCCAAGAATTCTAAAAGAACTAAGGGTAGAACTAGTAACGCCACTGACTACTTTCTTTAACAAATCATGGGAGGATGGGGTGGTACCTGAAGACTGGAAGAGGGCAAATGTAATTCCACTTCACAAAAGTGGGAGCAGGGCAGAGGCAGGACACTACAGACCAGTTAGTTTGACCTCAGGGGTAGGGAAAATGATGGAATCACTTCTGAAGGAAAGAATTGTTGAGTACCTAGAGGCCAGTGGGGCACAGGACCCAAGGCAGCATGGTTTTACAGGAGAAAGGTTATGTCAGACAAACCTAATAGATTTCTTTGACTGGGTGACCAAAGTAGTAGACCAACGAGGGGCTGTGGATATGGCCTACCTAGATTTTAGCAAGGCATTTGACACAGTTTCACACAAAAGATTAATATACAAGTTAGCCAGCCTTGGAGTGGGTCCCAAGGTGGTAGCCTGGACAAAAAACTGGCTGGACAATTTATTAATTTATTTATTGAAATTGCTTCACCAGGAAAAGCACACTGAGCAAGAACTGCTCATCTCTTGGTGCGACCTGGGGGGAGGGCACAGTGGGGAAGAGGACAAGGGTAGTCCAGGTCCTGACATATATACATACAATTACAATACAGTTGAAAACATTTGACAGAAATAGTTGGGCGTAGATGACAATTTACCCTTACTTATAGTATAGTAGCAATTACATGGGGAAGTCATGCTTTATAACTTGAAAACATATAATTAGATAATACAGCTGCATAAGTTTGACAGGAATAGGTGAGTGTGGATTAATACATATACCCTAATAGTTGAGAGTAACAGTTACAAGGAGGATATCCCGCTAAGATAGTGGGTTTTGGTATATTAATGAGATGGGGTAAGTGCAAGCTAGCTAGCTAGCTCAAAGTTGGGACAACAGGACGCAAAGGGTAATAGTAAACGGAGTCCACAGTGAAGAAAGGAGGGTAACTAGCGGGGTACCGCGGGGGTCGGTACTGGGACTGGTCCTCTTTAATGTCTTTATAAGTGACATTGGAGAGCACCTGGAAGGAAAAGTATGCCTCTTTGCAGATGACACAAAGATCTGCAACAGGGTTGATACACAAGGTGGGGTGGAAAGGATGTAAAGGGACTTGATAAGGTTGGAGGAATGGTCAAATATATGAGAGCTCAGATTTAATGCAAAAAAGTGCAAGGTAATGCATCTGGGAAACAAAAACCCAGGGGAAGAGTGCACAATGGGGGTGAGTTAATAACAACAATAAAAGTCAAAAGAGACCTAGGAGTAATTATATCAGATGACCTAAAGGTGGGCAAGCAATGTGAGAATGCAGTAAGGAGGGCTGGAGGGATACTGGGATGCATAGGGAGAGGCATCAACAGTAGAAAACAAGAAGTTGTTATCCCTCTGTATAGACAGTTGGTAAGACCCCATCTAGAGTACTGCGTGCAATTCTGAAGACCCCATCTCCACAAAGACATAGAGTGGAGGTTGTTCAGAGGAGGGCAACCAAAATGGTACAGGGTCTGCACCAGAAGACATACGAGGAGAGACTAAAGCAGCTTAATATGTATACTCTTGAGGAAAGGAGGGAGAGGGGTGCATGATAGAAACTTTCAAGTATCTCAAGGGAATTAACAAAGTACAAGAGGGTAGCATCTTTCAGAAGAAGAGATGTGCAAGAACAAGGGGACACGATTTGAAGATAGAGGTGGAACTGCTCAGAGGTAATGTTAGAAAGTATTTTTTCACAGAGAGGGTTGTGGATGCATGGAACAGCCTTCCTAAGGAGGTTGTGGAGTCAGGAACAGTGGGAGAATTCATGAATGCATGGGACAGACATAAGGCAATTCTAGTGGGGGTAGGAGGAATTAAGCTGTTGATTAACTAGAATCTGCAGCTTATCCATCAGGTAGGGAAATGGGCAGACTAGGTGGGCCAAGTGGTCATCATCTGCCATCAAATTCTATGTTTCTATGCTAGTTTAGTTAGCTGACTTGCCTGTCTGATATCTAGCAAAAAGCCATACAGTTCTTGCATTTCCCTCAGTTTTGTAAACTGTTCATTCATGCTGGTTGCCACAATATCTAACACTATTTAAAAAATGTACTTTGATTTGTTCGACTGGATCAGTCACAGGTTTATCTCTTGCCAGGCATTCTCTTTTCCTGTCACACTTGTACTTCTGAAAGTATTATTTTGGTGTCTACTGACTGATCCAAGTCCTTTGCTTGTTGCATCTTCTTTTCAAATCCAGTGACACACGTATCTTTGATGAGAGCGTTCAGCGCTTCCAGAAGTACAACTGCATTTGATAAATCCATCTTGGGGCCTTGCAGTAACTTGCTTACTCTATTTATTTCTGTAAGAATATCCAACCAAACACTAAGATAAAAAATAAACTGAAAGTTTCTATCCATCAATGACTTGCATTCATTATTTGTGACAAGAGTCCAAATCTGGCCACTCTTATTCTGTAAGTGCAGACATTAATTATATCACAAAGACCACAATATATAGCCTTGACAGCATTTATCTGAGCCTTCCATCTTGCTTCACTCAAAGGCATTAAGGTGAGTCCCTTCACATTAGCAAAGCAAACTCCATCATTTGGTGCAGGCAGCAAACAGCTTATACAGCCTCTGGACAAGTCCAGAGAAATTCTTTGCTTCCTTGTTGCAGTTTGCAGCATCTGCAACAATCAAGTTCAGTTTATGGTTGCAAGGAATATAGATGGCTTTTGGGTTTAGGAGTTTCATATGTGCCTGCACCCCTTGATGCCACCTTGTCATGTTAGACCCATTGTCATATCCTTGGACTTTATAATCTTCCAGTTTTAGTCCACGAAATTGCAAGAGTTCCAATAGTTGCTCAGTAAGGGCCTCACCTGTTGTGATGCATACACATGAATAGCCAATGAAATGTTCTTTAATAGAAACTCCAGTTTGAGCTGTCTTTACATACCTCCGAAGGAATGCTAACTGTTCAGTGTGAGACTTGCCGGGAGTACAGTCAAGAATAACACTATAATATTTGGCAGACTTACATTCATTAATGATTTATTTTACCACTTCGATAGAAAGTAGGTAAATTAATTCATGCTGGATTTTGTTGCTGAGATAATGAACATTTGTCCTATTTTCCACTCTGTATAAGAGATCTGCAAGTACTGGTTCAGCTTTTGCAAGTAACTCCACAAGTCCCAAGAAACTGCCATTGTTCTGAGACCCTAGGGAAGTAGTAGACCCATGGAATGCCAGATTTCTTTCATCAAGAAAAGGAACACGCTCCAGGAATTTTGTTAGGACATCTAGCCACCATTTTAATTATTTTGCAAGATCTTGTTGGAGCTTGTTGTCTATTGTTTTTGTTTCCTTTAGCATTTGTTCAAAGTCCATCCAAGTGAGAAGATTCTTTATGTGATGTGAAGAGGCTTCATGGCTTTTCAACTTCTTAGAAAAACTTTGCCATGCTGAAAACCCAGTTACGAATTTAGTTTCATGTCCATTCTCAAAAAGTTCATATGAACATGCAAAATTGTCAGCAGATACAGGCCGTATGGTGTATCTAGTCTGCTCGAGTGTACAGCACTTCAGCCCATTAGACTGAAGCTGCCCCCCCTTCCATTAACTATTCCCTCCCCCAACTGCCCCCTGGTATGTACTTTCACCTTGTACTTGTCCCTTCCCCTCTTGAAACACCCCACAGTCTGCACTTATACAAGTTGCTCAGGGAATGCATTCCACCCTGTTACCACTCTTTCAGTGAAGTAGTGCCTCCTCCTTTCCCTCCTGAATCTGCCCCCTTTCAACTTCAGGGAGTACCCTCTGGTATCGCTTCCATTCTGGAGATTGAACCCACCCTGGAAGCCTTCTTTGTTCATCCTCTTCAGGTACTTGAAGGTCTCAATCATGTCCCCTCTCTCTTTTCTATCCTCCAGGGTACACATGCTGAGCTCTTTTAGTCTTTCCTCGTAAGTTCTATCCCCCAACCCCTGGATCATCTTTGTTGCCCTTCGTGGCACTGCCTCCAGTAGTTTTATATCCCTTTTCAAGTACGGGTGCCAGAACTGCATGCAGTACTCCAAGTGCTGCCTCACCAGGGACCTGTACAGGGACAATATGACTTCGTTACATCTGGATGTAATCCCCTTTGCTGTGCACCCTAGCATCCTGTTAGCCTTGGCCACTGCCTTCCTATACTGAGCCGAGTGGTTTAATTCCACAGTCACCAGCACCCCCGGATCCTTCTCCTCATTGGATGTGAACAGTTTGATACTGTCCATCCCATAGCTGTATCCTGGGTTTTTGGCTCCGAAATGCATCACCTTGCACTTCATGGTGTTGAACACAAGCTGCCAGGTGTGGGACCACTCCTCGAGTCTTGCCAAGTCCTCCTGCAGTAATTTGCCTCCCTCGTCCCCATCCACATTAGCACAGATTTTGGTGTCATCAGCGAAGAGGCTGATCTTATTCTTGATCCCAACTGCTATGTCTGAGACGAAAATGTTAAACAGGACTGATCCCAGTACTGATCCCTTTGGGACACCTCTTGTCACTGCCCTGGGCTCTGATGCTTCTCGCCCCACAACTACCCTCTGCTGCTTGACCCTCAGCCAGTTTTCCACCCATTGGGCTAGCTTCCACCCTACACCAAGACTCAACTTGCAGGACAACCTTCCATGTGGCACTGAATCGAAGGCCTTGCTAAAATCCAGGTAGACTACATCTACTGCATGGCCTCCGTCCAGTGCCCTTGTGATCCAGTCAAAAAAATCAACCAAGTGTGTCTGACAGGATCTGCCAATGATGAACCCGTGCTATCTGTCGTCTTGCAGATCATTATCCACAAGAAACTGCACCAGCCTTTCTTTGAGGATAGATTCCATCAGTTTCCTCACAACTGTGGTGAGGCTCACTGGTCTGTAGTTCCCTGGTTCATCCTTGGGCCCACTTTTGTGGAGCGGTACCATGTGTGCCTCCTTCCAATCTCTGGGCACACATCCCATATTTAGCAAGGTGTTGAACAGATCTGCCAGTGGCTGTGCCAGGACATCTGCCAGCTCCCTCATCACCCTGGGATGCACCCCGTCTTACCCAGGTGCCTTGTCTATCCTCAGGGACCTAAAGCCCTCCAGCACCCTTTCCACCTTGTTGACCCCATCTGTGGTCATCACACACCCCTTGCCTGTACCCCTTTTCCTGCAGGAATGGGCCCATTCCTCTCTCTTGTGAACACTAAACAGAAGTACTCATTAAGTACTTCTGCCATCTCTGCCCCTTTGTCTACCCACCCTTTGCCTTTCCTGATCCTAACTATTTGATCCATGCACTTCCTCTTTTCCCTGCTATACTTGCAGAAATCCTTTTCTCCTTCCTTAATCCCATGTCCTAATTTCCTTTCCCTGGCTGTCTTTGCAGTCCTGACTGCTCTGCACACTTCCCTGGATTTCTTTACATAGTTGTCCCTATCCTCTGCCTTGTTGTTTCTCTTGTAGGTTTGGGAGGCCCTTCTCTTACCCCTCAACTTCTTTATTACATCTCTGGTCATCCAGCTATACAACATCTTTTGTGGGTCAGTAGACCAAATACCTCCTGTTAATATCCCCATTTGGAAGCTTCTGTTGACAATAGCCCATGGTGGATTTTCTTCCTTTTGTCTTGGGAAAGTCCCTTCCCATACTGTCTGGAGTGATTTGGGCAGGGCCCTTTTCCACTATTAAAACACACAGATTGTCTCCTACGTTCCAGGGTCAGAATGGTCAATATTTTCTAGTCCTAATCCTAAACCATGATCAGGTAGATCTGATGAGTCTTCCTTTTCTGTATTGACTTGCTCATCTGTTAAGTCTCTGGATGTCTGTGTGTTTTCTTTGTCCTCCGATATACAGGATGTTTCATGCACACTTTCAGTATTCACTGTACCAAGCAGGTTTGGGCCCTGATTCACATCAGTGGACATAAGCCTGGGTTCTGGATTCTCCTTCTCATTAATGAGTACACTGCTGCTGGAGCAAGGTGAGGATGATGACTAAAGTGGCATAAAGCAGGCATCCAATTCTCTGGTCTGCTTCAGTAAACTTGCATTCTTTTGTTCCTCCAACAACTTGCTTTTCCTCTTTTGGCACCACTCATGTTGATAGGCTATCTTCACTGTTCCCTCTGAATAGTTCAAAACCAATGCGTAGATGAGATGGTAAGGTTGGATTTCAGGGACCGCTCCTTTTAAAAAGAAAAGAACAATTCTTAGGAAACAATTATAGCCAAGGAACCACATCCACGTGCAATGATGGGTTCTTTTTCCTAGAAACCAATTTTCCTTAAATTTATATGGAACAATGTGCAGTGTTTCATATTAGCAGAATTCTCTTAAAAATCTTTAGCAGATTTTGTAGACCTCCCTCGGTGCAATTTAGCTGGCCAGACAAATTTTTGTTTCTTGATAACCTTCCAAGAAGGCATTTGGAAGTGCAATTAGAGGCCTTGCTTCATTACTCAGTATTTAGAACCAAACTTCAGTGTTATGTTTTTCTCTTTTTCTATGTACTAGGATAGTGCTACCAGACATTCTGACTGTGACAGCTCAGAACCATCCCAGTCTCACCAGCATGATTCGTTTGTGAAAGTTTCCATGCCAAGCAAGATTTTTCAGACATCTCGTCTTGCAGGGCTCTTGTGTTTAGTATAAAAAATGAGTTTTGGATATATCCATTAAAGAAAAATGCAGTTTTTCTTCCCCCAAACATAGTAGGCTCCAGTTGTTACCTGTGGCTGGTGGCTGTTGCTCCTGCCTATCTGGTGCCCCTGGCTGGTGACCATCATGGAGCTTGGTGCTGGGGTATTTACCCCTTAGAAAACAACAGACTGATGTCAAGGCTGGAAACATGCTGACATATGGCTCATCTAAGTGGGTAACCTGGCCCTCCCCCTCCATGCACCCCTAGTCATGCACTGCCACCTGAGCATCCAGTGTCAGAGTGGCTGGTATAACAACCCTCCCTCCTTTTGATGAATACACCAGCTGGTGTGGATGGTGTTAGGCTTTAGACTTAGCACTTTTGCAGCAGTGACAGGAAACAAACAGCAGGATAAGACGAGAGCTCCCCTGACCAACCCTCCACCATCCTTCCCTGACAAGCAACATTTTATTAACAAGTCCCCCACTGGTCTTCCCACCCTCCTGGACAGATATGATTTTTTTTTTTCATTAAAAAAAAAACCTTGCATTGGACCCTATCACCTTCCATCCACCTCCCCAGATAAACACATCTTGTTTTGACCATGCTCAATGTGGACCTCCATGTTCCTTCCTTCCCAGAGTTACATTGCTATTTTTGGGGGGGGTTAAGAAGCCCCATACTCGGCATACAACTTGTCACCCTCCCCACCCACCTTCCCAGACAGGCAACAATGTTTTTGGTTAAACTTGACCCCCCTCCCCTGCTCGGCACCACAGACCTTGCCACCTTCCCTGACAGGCACAATTTTTCCCCCCACTTAGCTGAACCTTGCCACCCTCCCACTCACATTCCCAGACAGGCACAGCTTTTTTTCACAAATGAGCCAAGCCCCCCCAGCACCAATCTTGGCAACCTCCCCAATTGTTCTGTGCAAGTCTGCTTGGCTGCCCCATCATCCACCATCAGCCAGAAGTGAGAACAAATTTTTTTGTAACATTTGTACTAGTCTGCCAGACAATCCCTCCACCCTCCACTAATGATAAACTACAGGAGTGAGGGACAGACATAATGGACTGGTATACATGTGTAAGACTCACAAAAATTGAGGAGGCTATTCAATGAACTGCCACGAGCTCCAGACATATTCCAATACCAGACCAGCAAAACATTTTTTTGAGGCTGTGCTTCAGTGTACACACGGCATATAAATCAGGCTTTGGTTATTGAATGAATAAATAATTTATTAAAATATTAAAAGACACCCCACACATGTACCAAAAATTTTCAAGCAACTTTTGCTCTTTTTCAAGGCATACTGCTGATCTGTATCAGGATGTGTTTTATTTTAGTGAGGTCCAGTCCCATGTGATCACAAAACATGCTGGAATGCCATCCTGATACAATACATACCTTATCATCCACACATTAACATTTACTAACACTTTTAGTCATTCATCATATTGACATTTCACATTACTAGAACCACATAGTTAAAACCTTTGCTAATAAATTTGTGTTGTTTGTCATGGTATCACTCAGAGCTACACTGTTGTCTGTTGTCATGGTGATAATTTATAGCTGCACTATTTACACTACATGTGTTATGGGGCACTTAGTCAAGTTTTGCATGCCCAGAATGATTCAAATAGTTAGGTAGGTGGGCAGTAGACACATATCCAAATTTCGGCAGGCCATACTGGGCATCTGTGGCTGCTGACGGGTCCGCTGTGAATTAAAAGCCAAATGCACTTAAATTATCTCTGTGCATGGCATGTGTTGCCATGGTGTTGCAGCACTGGTTACATCAAAAGTACTGTGTGGACTTAATCGCTCTTCACATACCACATGTCTAAGACAAACATCTTGCACAAGTGATTAAAATTAATTTAAGACATTGCAGGCATTTAAAAATATTTGAGCAGTAATCTGTTCACATCCCTCCCTCTGATGGATGAGTACACCTTCTCCAACCCTGGAATGTAAATGTTGTAGTCCCTTTTGTTTTACATGTACTGGTAGTGCGTTGGTCTGATCCTGTCCTTCCTCCCTTCCACAACAAACCACAGGAGTGAGGAACAGATGTAGCCGACAGGTATACATGTGTAAAAAAAATTGTTCAATACCAGTCTGCTCAGCCAGTCCTGTGTCCACCATCAACCAGAGGCCAGAACAATGTTTTGCAATATGTGTAATAGTCTGCCAGGCCTGTCCCCCCACCATCCATCAATGACAAACCACAGGTGCGAGGGACTAACATAGCAGACTGGTATACATGTGTAAAGAAATTGTTTTGTACCAGTCTGCTTGGCTGCCCCTCCATCAGCCATCCACCAGAGGCCAGAACAATTTTTTACAACATGTGTACCAGTTTGCCAGGTCTGTCATTCACCCTCCCTCAATGACAAACCACAGGAGCGAGGGACAGATGTAGCGGACTGGAATACATGTGTGTCCACCATCGCCAGAGGCCAGAACATTTTTTTGCAATATAGGTACCAGTCTGCCAGGCCCATCCCACCACCCTCCATCAACAACAAACCACAGGAGCAAAATACAAACATAATGGACTGGTACAAGTCTGCTTGGCTGCCTCGCCATCCACCACCAACCAGAGGCCAGAACAATTTTTTTCAACATGTGTACCAGTCTGCCAGGCCTGTCCCTCAACTCTCCATCAATGACAAACCACAGGAGCAAGGGATGGACATAGCAGACTGGTATATAAGTTTAAAAAAATTGTGCTGTACCAGACTGCTCAGCCGCTCCTCCATCCACCATAACCAGAGGGCAGAACAATTTTTTGCAGCACGTGTGCCAGTCTGCTACTCCTGTCCCTCTACCCTCCATTAATACCAAACCACAAGAGGGAGGGAAAACCATGCAGACTGGTATACATGTGTAAAAAAAAATATTTTTGTGCCACTCTGCCCGACCAGCCCACCCACCATACACGACCAACCACAGCAACAAAGAACAGAACAAGCAAACTGGTATACATGGTGGAAAAAAACCCTGTACCTCCTATAGCAGCCATGTAGCATTTTTTTTCTACTATGCCAGCTTGTGTTCTCTCTCCAGTCCTTCTTGTTCCCTCCTCCCTGGCTTTCCCATGCCAAAGAAACAACAGATCTGACTAGCCCACTAAACAGACTTAGGCAAGCACTCAGAATGGAAATCAAGGCAGTCATCTTCAGTTGTCCTCTTCTGGCCACAGATGGCAGGATGCAGGCAGGGCAGACAGCACACAGAATGCAGCAAGCAGGCAGGGCAGACAGTAAATGACAGAATCCTGGCAGGAAGCACACAGAACCCAGAAAGCAGGTAGGGCAGACAGCAGATGGCTCAGGCTGGATGATGGATCCATCACACAGAAGGCAGCAAACAGGCAGGAAAGATGGGGTAGGAAGCAGTCAGATGGTACACTGAGCAGGGTGGCCAAATGGGGCAGACAAGCAGGACAAGCAGGCAGGACAGCAAGCAAGCCTCAAATGAATTTACAACCTTTTCCAAAAGCCCCAGCCCCATGAAGCATTGTCAGTGTCCTACTCTCAAGCTCTTGTTCTTTCCTGAACTACTGCAGGCTGGGAAAGTGAATTCTGGCTCCTCTTTTTGTTGCAGCAGAGAAAGTGAACTGCAGCTCCTTTTTGTTTGGCTCAGGAATCGTCACTGATTGCTCATTGTTGCTGGTCGCTCTTCGATTGCTCCAACTCAGGTCTTCCTCTCTCATGATCCAGGTGATGCATATCTGTCCTCCCTCAAAAGTTGCCATATTTAAAGGGCTTAGGCAGACCTGAGGGGGACATCATACAGACAAATGGCTCAAAACTTAAGCCTTTTACACAATGACATGGAACTGGCATGGGAGATTTCAGGCATAATGCCCCTTTTGTGACATCCGCTGAACATGCCCTCAGTCCACCTGCAGCTCTGTCCCCTTCACCCCATTCTCCTGACAGACATGAGTTCTCCAGTTACTGTTCAGTTGTTTGTTCCACTGGATACCGGGGTGGTTGCTAGGCTCTGTAGCGCTAGTGGGACAGGACCGAGGAGGACCACAGCATGGCTGCAGAACAACACCAAGCTGTGGCGGTGAGGCAGGACTGGAAATAAGAGAAAACAGACTCTGTGCCAGCCTGCAGGCCCCTGCTAATGTGGGTCCCACTGCAGTTGCAGCGAGTGCACCCCCCCTCTTGGTCACGGCCCTCTGTAGAATCCACCTAACAGGGTCCCAATGACCAACCTAAATGTTTTGGTCTCCCCCTATGATGCCACTTTTGTGTGTTTTAATTGTTTTCTTTTTGACAAAAATGAAAAACAAGATGGTGGGATATGAAAAACCTCATGAAAAAGGATTCACCATATGAAAACTTCATATAGCTGTTTTGAAGTGCTGACTGAGCATCTTCAGAACACAATTTTTTTAAATTTATTAACTTTTGAATGGATTAATATTTTTTCACCAAACCAAGGAAAACCCTTTCTACCCTGAGCATTTCAGACCAAAATTCTAAACCGTTTGGGTGCAGTGTGATGATAAAAAAAGTGCAACAAACATTGACATTTTAAGAAGTCAAACAGCTGCAAATACAGAATTGATCCAAAGCTTATTTAAAGGTACAGTATCTGTTTACCAGGACTGTAAAAACAATCTTTTATAAAATGAGTGCACAATGTTCTCCACTCTGATTGGTCAATCAGCACCACCTGGAGTGAAACTAAGAGAGCATAACCCACAGTTAATACATTTAAACAGAAATAGTAACATACAGTGGTGTCCCCCAGGATGAAACTCAATTTCGCAGCATTTTGCAGCTCTCTATAGAATGCTGCAGCAGACCTACTGAATAAAGCATTGTAATTTCAATGGTAATCAGTCCCCTTTGTCATTCAGGAAAATGTGACACTGCCAAGATGAAGTGAATGACACAGTTTCCTCCATGACAAAGGAGACTAATTGCCATTGAAATTACATTGCTTTATTCAGTTGGTCTGCTGCAGCATATTGCAGAGTGCTTTAAAGGTGTGTTTCACCCTGGGGGACGCCACTGTAGATATATCAGGTGTAGGTGGCAGCAATTTCTACCATATTGCTTAGCACTGATAACCAAATATTTTTATGTTTAACTAAATAGTTATTCTTTTCAACTGACTGTTTACCATTCAAGTCTTAAAGTTGCAAATGCAGAATTTAGCCAAAGCTTGTTTGAGGGTACAAATATTCTAGACTTTCCAGAATTGCACAAATTAGCTTTTATAAAATGGGTACACAATGTCCACCACTCTGACTGGTCAATTAGCATCACATGGACTGAAATTAAGAGACCATAACCCTGAGGAACTATGTTTTATTTCTTTTAATCTTTTTACAATTTACAATTTAAAACAGAAAAACAGGCCCTAATAATTCCAATGAGATTTAGCTTTTCCTCCAATCCACACAGATCTCCCAACATAGTTAATCATTAACTGCTTCACTTACTTATGAAGTGGGGGGAGCGGTCATACCTGATGGGCCTTGAGTCCCCTTTAATCTTAAATTACTGTGTTAGTTCCATCAACCTGCTTCATAGATATTTTTTTCTGCCTTGTTTTGGCTATTGGATTGGGTATTTTTCAGTGGGTGGAAGGTAGTGCCATATATCAGAAAAAGAAAGTAAGATGCCATATAAATGCCATATAAATGTGACAGCCTATATTAAGGTAGCAGTGCATGATAGTGGTGAGAATTTTTATGCATACTTTTTCATTTGATTTTAGAGTGTGACTTACTTACAGACTTGTATGAGTAAGCAATAATACCCAACAGGGTGGCTAGTATTGGGCTATACTGGACCACCCAGGCATGTTATGAGGCCTGATGCCACAGGCAGAGAGCATTATAACCCATGAAATGTCTGATATAGCCCATACCACCCACCCTTGCAGGTACTATTGCACTTAGAAAATGGGAGATAGGCAGTATATTAGGAAAAAAAAAAAAAATTACTGTAAATAATTTATTTTAATGAATAAAAATGTTTTATGAAAAGTAGCCCCTGTCCCTGTACTGCTGTTACTGGCAGTAGAGGGCATTGTTATATTTTGTGTTATACTGTACCAGTCTGTTGAAGGTCCTGTCCCCCAACACCAGCCTCCATCCTCACCATACTCACCCCAACTGTTGATTTGCAAGATTGTTTTGACACAAAAAGTATAGATCAGTTTTCTTTTTTTACTGTGGTTGAAAGACATTACCTCACGCACACGCACATCAACGTGACACATGGAAGTGAAGGAATAGTGAAAGGCGCAGTGCAAGAACTTTACTTACCTTTTTTTGTTTAAAAACGTATTTTTAAGATTCCCATTTATAGTTTTAGCCCTTATGACTTTGATTTGCTGTTTGTTGGTGGGAGTGGGGATGTATGAGTGAGCAGCTGATTGGCGGCAGCGGTGATGTGTCAGCGAGTGGGACATGACAAGTGGAGCCGACACACATTTTGAAAAAAGAAACTGCTGTATGAATTACTTTGCTTTTCATCCATTGGTTTACATTTGTTAATTGTATACTGACTGCCACAGATGGTGTAGGGGTTGGCCAGCCGACATCAGTCTGTAACTGTCTCACTTAGTAAGTGAGAACAAAATGGCTGTGACACATTCTATGGCTGGCACAATAACACCAGCTGGTAATGGGGTATTTGGCACTGGAACATATAATTTCCCAGTCTCATTGCCACATAAATGTCCACCTTGGCAAGGGGCTTGGCCAATCAGAGACCGGGAAATTTCAAACTCATTTTCTAATACCTTTTTTTTCCATTTTGCATCTGTCTTGCCATCTTCTTTTGCAGTTGAAATAATAAAAGCAGTGTTTCTTTTAACATGGCTTGGACCTGGTTTTATCAGCATTCTCTGTTGTTTTTCAACACCCATTGTTTAAGATCACTTTGTGTGTGGATATAATAAACTAGCATACATAAGACACTGCTTCCTGGTCTTATGGGATGACAGGTGGACAAGAACAGCTGAGAATACTGATAAAAAACAGTTCCAAACCATATTAAAAGGAGCACATCTGTTATTAATTCAAATGTGAAAAAAAGTGCTAAAGCAGACTCAAAATGGGGAAAGAAGAGTATTATACAAGTCAGGAGGTAAGGGGCAATGAAAAATAGAATAAAAATGTATTGGTCACAATTTTCATCTTTATCATGCACTGCTGCTTTAACAGTAGTGTTGTTTTTTTCATGACCCATACCAAAGCCTTCTTCTATTATGGCACCATCACATGACTCCTAGGAGACAAAGCTTCATTATTCAGTATCTCTAGTTTTCAGCATTTGGGCATATTATGCAATCATTGAGAAGCAAATGTCACACTGCTGATGTGGTTTTTGGAGGGGGTCTTCATTCTATCGATAAAGTCAAATGCTAATTCCTAACCTGATATTTTATAAATGAGAAAAGTGGCAGCCAAGTAAGTTATATCATTAAGAATCACTTTCGGGACTAAAACCACCATTGCTATGTTAGATAATTTAAGTGATAGGGATGATTACATATAGCAAAATCATTTTCATTTACCGCTGTTTATTAAAATGATATTTCAGCTACAGTTGAGTCTTTCCAGCTGAGACCTATGAATAATAATCAACCTGTCGGGTTCTATATTTCTATATTAAATCTGCTGTAGATGAAAGATTCAAATTATTTTTAAGCAAACCCAAGTCACTGTCTTAAGGGTATTGTAATAGAATGTTTTATTAGTATTTTTAAAGCAGCAGTGCACGTTACGGGGAAAATTTTCTAATTTAACCTTTTATTCCATTTTAGATAAAAAAAATTTTTCCGGTCTTGCATGATACTTTTATCAGTTTTGTTAAGTACTGACACACAAAAAAGCACTCTTTAGAACATGGCTATCCCCGGGTTTTTATCAGTATTCCCAGCTGTTTTTGAACACCCATTGTCTAACATCACTTTTCAGGTGCCTAATGTGAACTACCATACAAAAGACACTGCTCTCTAAACTTATGGGGCAGAGGGTTGGACTCACAATTGGCAGACAACACAAGTAACTCTGCTCACCTGATAGTGCTGCTCCTTCTGCTGCTGAGCAGGATGCAGAGAGAGTATGGATGGCACAGCATTGCAAATGAAACAAGGAATCCTGAATCATGAGTGCCAGGATAGTGTCATGCACCAGCCTGTACCATGCATTTGCATGAGCCACAGCTATGCCAGCTCTTCCAGTCCTGATGACAGAGATGCCCAAGACCACTAGCACACAGGCAGCAATATCCAGTGCTATGAATTGCAGGCACTCAGAGAGTGAAATGGCAACACCTGACACCAGAGCAAGGCCTCTCTCATCTGGTAAAACATAGAAGCCACACTTCACTTTGGCTGAAACAGAGCTGCTTTTGCACAAGATGACTCACAGTCACTCTGCTCTGTATGGTCCCCATGCTCTGTCCATAGCAGATATACAGAAGGACATCAGTTGCTGGGTCACTACGCTTGTTGCATGTGCCAACCCTGTATACTGGTGCTGCAATTAGGGCATGGCAACCAGTTTACCCATCATGCAGGTGAACTGGATTTCATAGCCCTGGTCAGGGACGGCGTCATCCTGGTGTTGCACACCCAGCCCCATACACTGCTGACCTGGAGGTTATTATATATAAGTATGGTGGGTGCAGTGAGTGAAGCCCCCTGCATTGGAGGCATGAGGCTGCAGCCCCCTGCAAACAGGTAGAACATAACCCAGGGTACTGAGTGCTCTGTGGGTCGGGTGGCACAATTGCCAAGCACAGTGTTCACCGTTGGCATTGTGCTTGTGCCCTAATGATGGTCAGAGTGTTTCCTGTTGCCATGAATTGGGTAAATCCCAAGACCTGCTTTTATGTACAGAAGAGATGAAATGACCTGAAATCTATGGGGAGGCACCAGATGGCAGGCCTTCGTTGGTCCCAGTCCCAAACTGGGGGCATCATAGGCAATAGGCCCCCCTTAGGACATCAGGAACAGATCTGATACTGCATGAACCCCATCAATATCCACAGAGTGGATAACATGGGCATGGGAGCACACCCAGCAGGGATGGCACCTGCCAGGGGGACATGAATAAAGTATACATGCACACATACAGCCAAGGACCATAATGTGCCAGTACTAGATGTGGAACAGCAAGGCACAACACAAAGCACCCTGATGGTAAATATTGTATACTACTGTGTGTGTGTGCTGTTCCCATGTGTGTGTACCAAACCTGGATCAGTTACATACAGCGGACTAATCATGTTTATTGTCACACATAGAGCACCATGGAACATGAGATGCAATGTCACATGAGCTGGAGACACACCCAGTATAGGAACAGCTGCCCAGCCCACCACCTCTCTCTGAGGATGATGGGGACATCATAACACAAGGGGCACAAAGCCACCAGTGCCTGTTAATGAACATAACTGCAGTATGTAGCTTGTCCATGTAAACTAGGAACAGTATAATAGAATCCTGGACAGGGGGGAAGGCAGTCTTTCAGCCATTGCTGCCACCTTGTTGGCCATGTGCAGTACCCTACAGAATATCAAGAATACTGGTCATAGAAGCAGAATGAGAAGAAGGAGGAGAAGAAGAAAAGGAAGAGGAAGAAGAAGAAGAAGAAGAAAAAGAAGAAGAAGAAGACGAAGATGATGCATTTACTGTATATAGCGTTTTTCATAGAGATTGTATCCCAAAGCACGTTACAAGCAATGACAGACTGGTAGTGAAGTGACTGAATGTCTAGTGGCAACCATTTCACACCATCGCCCACACACAGCCTTGGACAACTGCACAAACCTTTTTGTATGGGAAGGGGAATGTTGTCCAGGACACAGAAAAATCCCCTTCTCCTGAGTCACAAAATGCAGAGATCTCTTATTTAAACATATTATACATTCAGTTTTAGTACTAGAACTTTATATACAGGATACACAGGCCTGGATTAGGTAAGGTTACAGTAGGGATGCATGAGGGGGAGGAGGCAGGTGGAGTCTGCTGGAGAGGGGAGGTAAAATCAGAGGAAAAAGGTGAGATGGAGGGCAGGGCAGGGCAGAGACTGGGGTTAAAAGGGGAACAACTGCGCTGGAGGAGAAGGAGTGGAGAGGAAGTGGGAGGGATAATGGAAAGACAAGGCAAGCAGATCATGGAAACAAGGGTGGGATCCTAGTGCTGGGAGACTCAGTTCTGAAGGGGATCAGATGGGGAAGCAAGGGGGAGAGGTATAGTCACATATGGGTGGAGGCCATGCCAGGCATGACAGCAGAAAGGGTGGGTCAACCTGTTCTGAAGTATGCTAGGAGGGGTACGGAAAAAACACACATAGTTCTGCATTGGGAAGAAAGGATCTGGTGGGAAATACAGAAGATGTAATCAACAGGGGGTTTGAGGAGCTGGAGCTGATTTGTGAAGAGGCAGGAAGATCAGAAACCTTCTCAGAGGTGCTTCCCATACCCAAGGCAAGCATGGCAAGGAAGCTGAGGATAGAGGAATTTAATACATGGTTAGGAGAACGGTGTTAGTCCAAAAGGTATGGGCTGGTGGGGGGGAGGAAGGACCTGGGAGGGCAGGTAAGGATCTCGCCACCAAGGACAGGCTACACTTAAGTGAGGAGGGAAGGAGGGTCTTGAAATAGAAACTGGGGAAACTTAGCAAACAATGAGAATTTAAACTAGAAGAGGGGGTGGCAAGTGGTCAAGAGTCAGGCAGGATCCACAGATAGGGAAGCCAAATGAGCTTACCCCCACCCCCATACTGGCAGCAAGGAACTTAGGGAGAGGTCAGGAGGGGATGCTAGAAAGGGAGAGCAAGTAGGGAGAGGAGGGAAGGAAGCAGGCTGAAGGGTGGTGACCTTGAATGCTAGGAGTCTAGGGAACAAAACAGTAGAGTTACAGGCTATCATGACAGATGGGGAGGTGGACATATGGCCATCACTGAGACATGGGCCACCCATTACCATAACTGGGACCTGGCAGTACCATGATATAAGATATTTCAGAGGTACGGGGGGTGGCACTGTATGTGAGGGAAGGACTGAAGTGAGTCAGGGAGGAAGGGGAGCAGGGCAACACAGAGTCATTATGGGTGCAGCTCTAGGACTCCAAAAATAGGACCCTCAGGATGAGAGTGATGTACAGGCCACTCTATCAGACTGAGGAGTTAAGGAACTAGTGGGACAGATCAGAAGGGACCTGCAGGAGGGGCAGCACAGTGATTGTGGGGTATTTTAACCTACCGGGAGTGAATTGGGGTAGCCCAGCCACCATGAATAGGAGGGAGCAGGTACTTCTACATGCCTTCCAGGACAGCTTCCTATTACAGATGGTCAATGAGCCAACCAGGTTAGAGAACAGCCTAGACCTTGTGCTGGTGAATGGTGAGTTTGTGAGAGAGCTGAGGGTGGAGGAACTGCTGGCAGGGTGTGACCACCACACGCTGTGGTTCACGATAAACATGGAGAAAGGGGGAGTAAAACGGGCACAAGGGTGTTAGACTTCAGGAGGGCCAACTTCGGGAGGATGAGGGAAATAGTACAGGGGTATCTGGCCAGAATCCATCCAAACATGGACACTAACCAGAAGTGTGATGGCATTAAACTGGGTATTGAGGAGGCAACTGCAACATGTGCAAGGGTCCAGAGTAAGAGGACTAGGGACAAGAAGCCTATCTGGGTGAGCAGGGGGTCATGGAAAACGTAAGGAAGAAAAGAGACACCTTTAGAAGGTACAAAAAAAAAACAGGGAGAGGGGAAGACAGAGAGGAATACCTGAAGGAGTTGAGGGAGGTGACAAGGGCAGTCAGGGAAGTTAAAGCACCAAGGGAACTCGGGCTAGCACAGGGCATCAAATAAGGGGGAAAAGGACTTCTTCAGGTACATCAGGGAGAAAAGGAGTTGTGAGGATTAAGAGGGATGAGGGGTGTGGAAAAGGGGGCAGAACAGGCAGGAGCATTAATCGAGTACTTCTGCTCAGTATTTACTGAAAGAAAGGGAGCTGTACTGAAGGAGGAAGGGAGGGAGGGTGGGTATGGGGGAGGTGACAGATGGGGAACTCCCAGTGGGCAGGGTACTAGAGGGCTTTAGGGCACTGAGGGTGGACAAGGCACCTGGGCCAGATGGCACACATCCCAGGGTGCTAAGAGAGCTGGCAGAAGTCCTGGTAGAACCCTTGCCAGACCTGTTCAATGCCTCCCTGGACTAGGGGAGTGTACCTCAGGACTGGAGGATGGTGCATGTGGTACCCCTCCACAAGAGCGGCCCCAAGGATGAGCTAGAAAACTACAGACCAGTAAGCCTCACATCCATCATGGGATAGTTGATGGAGACAATCCTGAAGCAGAGACTGGTTTCCCTCCTAGAGGCTAATGGGCTGCAGGACAGCAGACAGCATGGGTTTGCCTCAGGCAGATTCTGTCAGACCAACCTGGTGGAGTACTATGACTGGGTAACCAGGCAATTAGACAAGGGCCATGCAGTGAATGTCCAATACCTGGACTTCAGTAAAGCATTCGATTGGGTGCAGAATGGGAGGCTAGGAAGTAAGCTGGAAGGCATGGGGGTGGGGCAAGGATGGTAGGATGGGTAGTGAACTGGCTGCAAAGGAGACAGCAGAGGAGGGTGGTGGGAGGGGAGCTCTCATCGTCCAGGGCAGTGACAAGTGGTGTGCCACAGGGCTCTGTACTGGGGTAGGTGTTGCTTGGGATCTTCATAGCAGACATTTCAATAGGCATCAAGAGCAAGATCAGTCTGTTTGCAGATGACACCAAGATGAGAGCAGTAGTGGATGACTTAGGAAGGTGGCAGGGGTTGCAGGATGATCTGGAAAAATTGTAAGCCTGGTCAGATACTTGGCAACTGGAGTTCAATGGCAAGAAATGCAAGGTGCTACATTTCAGTACAAAAAAACCCAAGGAGGAGCTACCAGCTTGGGGGGGGGGGTGCAACTAGCCAAGATGGAGGAGGAGAAGGATCTGGGGGTTGATCACAATGGAAGCAATGAACATCTCAGCACAGTTTAGAAAAGCAGCTGCAAAGGCTTACAGAATGCTGGGTTGTACTGCCACAGGCATATCCTCCAGGAGGGGGGAGGTGATCCTGATGCTATATCGGTCACTGGTTAGACCACACCTGGAGTACTGCATGCAGTTCTGGTGGCTGTACCAGAAGAAGGACATTAGGTTACTGGAGGAGGTGCAGTGTAGGGCAACAAAAATTATCCAGGGACTAGGGGACTTATCTTATGAGAGCAGACTGAGGGAGTTGAACATGTACTCCCTGGAGGAGAGGAGGGATGGGGGAATATGATTGAAACCTTCAAGTACATGAAGAGAATAAATAAGACAGGCACAGAGGGGCTTTTCCAATTAAGGAGGGGGAGGGACACTAGAAGGCATGATCTGAGATTGGAGGGGGGAAGGTTCAGGAGGGAAATGATGAGACACTTCTTTACGGAGAGGGTGGTGTCTGGGTGGACACATTACCAGAGGAAGTGGTATCCTGTAATAGAGGGGGCTCCTTCAAAAGAGGGAGGGTCAGTGGAGGGGGAAGGGAGAAAGGGGAAACTGCAGTATAAGGTCTGCTAGCTGCACAATCGGGCAGACATGATAGCCCATAAGGCCTTTATCTGCTGACAATTTCATATGTTCGTATGACTAAGTTCCATAAAGACACCTTGCAAATAAGACTATATAGCTGTTTGTAGATATTACCTTTGGCAGGCATGTTGCACTTGGACAGTACAACAAAAAACTATCCCACAAAATGTAATTGTGAAAATGGTTTCTAATTCATTAAAGATATCACATTTAAAAGATCTAGCTACTAACAAGTTTACTAAAGTACAAGAGATATGGAAACATTGTAAAAAAATCTTACAGGTGCATTAAAAATGATGAGATTTGTCTAAAATAGATAACATATGGTGAATTGTAAACACCTATGTATATTTTTTGAATGTTTGTTTTTGTTTGGGGTAAATAGTTCCTTTGTGTTGAATCCTTACAATTTCTATTTGATGTTTACAGTTTATATTGTATGATTTCTCTTTTAAATAAAAACACACCTGCTCTCGTGAAAAGTGCCTTGGGTTCTTTTACTTCTACCTGGACACCCACCAGAACAGCACCAGACAGGGGTAGGAGGAAGCTCAGTTTAATGTATCATCCAAAGGACAGCACATTCTAACAGTACAGTACCCCCCCAAGTACTGCACTCAGATGCCAGCATTTATGATATGAGCCCAGTCCAAGAGTAGGAGCAGAACCCACAACTTCCTGATTCAGAGGTGGCTGCATTACCAGCTGAGTCACACTGGCATTACCAGCTGAGTCACACTGACTTACATCTAGATGATCTGTCACTTTCCATACCTCCCAGCCATCTCCAACCAGCATGGATGCAGGTGTTTAGACAGAGCCCACAGGACATGTGACTAATGTACCTGCCCAGGATGTTGGCCACTGTGTACCACCTGTCACGGATAGGTCATTCCAACCCAGCGGGCCTTTTGTGTGCAAGCTATCTACCCATTGAAAGGGTGATACATGATTTTCAAATGTCAAGCAAAGTTTGTGGTACCATGATGCCTACTGAGGTCAGCAGTGAACTCCACTATGGCACACACGTGCACTTGGTATATCACCAGTGATGTGTTAATGCATGTAGTCTACACTGTTCCAGGATGCATGTGTGATGTAATAAACATATGAAGCATTATGCATATGTGTGTGTTATTACACTAGCTAGGGCTATGTGTCTACATATGTAGTGGTATGCAATGGGGGGGCAGATGTATTCAGGTGGAGGTGTTACTGTTTGTTAGAGCTGCATGTACCTTACTTATTCAGTGAAGTAAGCACTCTACAAGTTGGGCATGCACTGTCCTTCCCCCTGCTGCTCCATCCCTATTGGGTTGTGCAAGGTTCCCACACTTGGCCTTATCCCTGAGTCCATCCTCATGCCAGTCTGCATCGTGCATCCCCTGTGGTAGCCGGTGCTGCACAGCAATACTGTGTAGAATGACATATGCCATCATTATCTGGGATGTATTACTGTGCTCCATTCAATTTGTCCAGATACTAAAATCTTTTATTAAGGATGTCAAATGTCTTCTCTATGGTGACATTTGGGGTGGTATGTGCAGCACTAGGTTCCACCAAGTCACTTGGACAACTTCGTTGTCAAAATTCCCAACATCGATGGGTAAAACTTTGACCATCAAAATTTCCCCTGCCGAAAATCACTGTCGAGGTGGAGTTGATTTGAACAGGGGTGAAACACAGTTGAAACCGGCACCAGTGTACAACAGGACCATTACAGCCACAATCTAAAGTTTGTTGCTATAATGGTCTTCACTATAATTTTTTCTCTGTTTCCCCTGGGCTGCTTAAACAGTGCTTGGAGTTTATTACCAGGGTCAAGACAAGTTTTCCCTCTAACCAAGAGTGGATTTTAACTGGGGATTTTAATTGTGATTGTGCTCAGGATTCTAATAGTGAAGCCAAGGAACTGTTTGCAGAACTGGGTGCTCAGCAGTTAATTCCGGACCTAACTAGTCTTAATTATAGGTCAGGTAAAGGATCCCTACTGGACTGGATTGTGGCCACTCATCCGAGTTATATTGTTTCTTCTTGGGTTTTATCAGATTCCATCAGTGACCGCAGTCCAGTACAGTGTGAGTGGTCCTCTAGGAGGAAGAAAAATTCCCCAGTGTTAATAGAAACCCTGCACATTAAAAGAATTAATCAAGAAAAGATGAATAACACCTGTAGCAAGATTGATTGGTCTGTTCTGGATTCAATCCATGATGCTAATGACTTACTAACTACCTTTTCAGAATTAATTAATCAGGTAATTGACAAATTGGAAGACACCCAAAAATAAAATGTGTATTAGTACCAGTAAGAAAAGATGTATTAATAAGGATCTTTTGAAATTATTGAAATTAAGGGACAGATCTTGGACCCATTATAAAAAGAGTCCTGGCCCTGCCAGTTTAGTGAAATATAAAAGGCTTTGGAATGAATGTAAAGCCAAAATACGCAAAGCTAAAAGAAAGTATTTCCAAATGGAGCAATCTAAATAGTCTCAAACTCCCTGTAAGACCTGGGAGGTCCTGAACAATCTGATGGGTCATAACAGAAGCAATTCGTCCTTTGAATTGCAGTATGGGAATAATGTTATCTCTGATCCCTGTAAGGTAGCTAATATGTTTCATTCCTATTTTGGTGATCTTGGTTGAACTAATTTTTCTAGTACTTCCCCTTGTCATGATCCCCCGATTGAAAGAAATTATTTTTTTCCTCAGTTTAATTTTCAAATTATTTCATCTCTGGAAGTAAAGGATCTTATTTTAAAAATAACCCTAGGCTTTCATTGGGATTTGATGGAATTGACTTTAGATTCCTTAAATTAGGTATCAATTAATTGGCCTACCCAATATCTCTTATATTTAACCATTTCCTATGCTCAGTTACTTTTCCCAATCTTTGAAAAACTGCCATTATTAACATATTTTTAAGAATGGGGAAACAACTGAAGTGGCTAATTTCAGACCTTTTTCTTTATTGTCACCTCTGAGTAAGGTTTTAGAGAGGATCATCTTTAATCAGTCTATAAGTTTTCTTGATGGAAATGATCTTCTCTCCCAATGTCAGCACGGGTTTATAGCTAAATATAGCACAAAGAAGGCCTTGGTGGGGTTCACCAGCTGCATACCGAGATCCCTTGATAAAAGAGACTCAGTGGAAGCTGTATTTGTGGACATCAACAAGGCCTTTGACCTTGTTGATCATGAGCTGTTTATTAGTTCTTTGCTTAGTTTTAATTTTCCGGAATGGTTATAAAATGGTTTGCAAATTATTTGCAAAATAGAAAGCACATCACTGAGTTCATGGAATAAGGTCTGATTGTAGAGCCACTGTTTGCAGGGTACCCCAGGGTTCCATCCTGAGCCCCTGATATTTTCCCTCTACCTCAACTCTGCCCCAGACACATGCAAAAAACCCTCTATTGTTTTATATGCTGATGAGGCTGTTATTTTTAGATCTAGCAATAATTCACAGGATGCAGTCAGCATGCTTTAAAATGATTTTCTTCTTTTTCAATCATGATTGTTATCTAAAAAATGATAATAAACACTAAGAAAACAAAACTTATGATTTTTTTCCAGTTCTAAAAAGAAAAATGATTTAGTAGCCTCCTTGGTTGATATTCAGAGTGAACCTATTGACTTAGCTGATAATTTCAAGTATTTAAGTATTACCCTGGATTCGGGCCTTACTTTTGAGACTCATATACTATAACCAACACTATTGAAGTCCTGCATCATAGGCTGGGTTGTACGTTTAGGATTAAACAGTTCCTGACTGAAGTTTCCAAAAGGATACTTACTCATAGGTTGTTTTTTGGATTACTTGACTATTGCTTAGCAATTTATACAGCTACTTTTGAAAGGATATGTTTCAAATTAAATTTAACATATACAGAAATAGTTCTTTAAGGTTCATGACAGATCTTCCTCAAAGGACCCATCATTGTTTGTTGTATAAGGAATCTAGATGCCCCTCCTTAAGAAATAGGGTCACGATTAGCTTAGGATTACTATTATTTAAAGTTACCAAGGATATTTTCCTTGCTTTTTTAATACATTATTCCCCAAAAGCTTTATTACACATACAACTAGATCCCAGTGTAGATATGTTTTCCAACTCCCACTGTGTAAAAAAGCCTATGGTCAAAGATCTCTATTATGTCATGCTCCCCACTTTTTTAATTATATTCTAACTGATCTCTTGAATTTTAATACAATTCATATTTTTAAATCTCGACTTAAATTATGGTTGGGTTCCTCTAACAATTGTTCATGCAATTCTTAATAACTGTTTATTATATGTTCTGTTATGTACAGTATATTGTTGAATTATATCTTGTCTATTTAAGTGTTTTTTTGTACACTTGATGCTTGTGAAAAAGGGCACTTGTGCTCATCTCGCTTTCAAGTACAAAAAATAAAAACTGAAAATAAAATGAAAATATTTTGCCAGTATACGGCAGCACTGTACTTCCTTTCTGCCTGGTTAGCAAGGCTGCCTATAGTTGTCTTAAGGGATGGTCACAGTGGGTGACAAGTGTCACTTAGTAAACATGATGAACAGGTGTTAGTATGCATGTGGTATGTGCACACTTTTGCAAGTGTGGCTGCATTCATGTTCCCTAGTAGTATGCTCCCTGGTGCTACAGGTCCATCCAGTAAGGCATGCCGGCTACACTTCCAGATTAATAGTTAATGGCTGGAACTAGCATATTTCCCCATAACATTTGTGGTGGTGTGGTCAGTGGAACACACCACCATTGTGTTTATTAAACAGAAATCCTCCTAGCTGCAGTTGGTATACCCTTTGTTGTCAGGGGCACATAGGGGTACAAAGGTGTAATAGAGAGCACCTATCACTCCAGGCATGCTTGTGATGATGTAAAATACCTGCTTTGTTACATTCAGCTTTTCTGCTGTGGATGAGACCTTAACCTATTGTACCCTGAACAGCTATGTTGTATCATTTTAAGCAATGGCTGGTTCAGACTTCAAACAGAACAGTTGGGTGCAATGGCTGACACCTTGTACCAGGGCATTGGTGACCTGCATGTATAGTTTGTGGTACCCTGCGGTGTGTGAGTTACTCACTAGAAAAGATATCTAACAAAGTTGAAAACAGATACATACAGATTTAAATATAACAAGCAATAAGCAGTAACTAGTGAAAATAGGAGAAACTGTCATATAAAAACCCTTGCTGGTACCACTAGTTGTTTTAAATGAATGTCAGCCAGGAAACTGGATGTCAAATGTCAGCTACTAAACTATGGCAAGAACCCCCCACCCCGCCCATTACTATATTCTATGAAAGCATCACATTTTCTGTATTTCTCTGTGCTCTGCATCAAACTAACACATAGTTAATGTCATGTTAAAATGAGAGAATGGTTTAGATAAATGGTCCAGATTCAGTAGGAAATGCCTGCTGAGAGCAAGAGATGTATCTGTGACTCATAATGTAGCAATGATTGCTGTAAATGAAATAAGCCAAATAATCATAAAATGTTTATAATTATTGTGCCGTGCAGAGCACACATTATACCAGACAAACAGGATAATAAGTAATTGTACAGTAAATTAGGGAACAGTGTGCCACTCTTCATTTCATCATGTTGCAGTTTAAGGTATTTTAAATGCCAATACTTTTTCCCATTCCCTTTCCCTCTTCAAACACAGACACAAACACACACACACACACACACACACACACACACACACACAAACAAACACACACACACACACACACACACACACACACACACACACGCACACTTGGCTTATACATTTGGCTTACTATTCCCTCCACTCTTCTAACCTCATAAAGCTTCTGTTCCTGGCTGCTGGACTGCCACTGGGCAATTTGCCTTCTCTGTTCAGCTTCCCATCATTTGGAGCAAACTCCCAGTTTCTTTTTGCCTCTCTCACTCCTACCTAGCACTCAGATCTCTACTTTTTTCAGTATAGAGTGTTTTTGCCAGTGGGGCCACCTCTGCCTGCTTTGGCCTGCGTCCAGCTTACCCAGTCCCAATCACCACCCCTCCAGTGGGGATCCTCATGGGGAGGGGCACAAGGGTGCCAGTGCCATCATTAATGGCCAATGGTACACATTGGATTGTTGGTTTTTCTCCCTGTCCTTATCCCTCCCCAGTGCCCTTGCACGGTCACCTTGGATGGACGTAGCAATGTCCTGTGGGGGAGATGAGTTCTCTCAGACCACTGTAGGGCTCACTACAGTAACTGACCCAGGGTGCATCCCTCCCTTACTTGGAAGTGCTGCCACATGGCAGCACTATCCCAGCCCCCTGGCCACCTGATAAATTTCCAAGGTCAAATCCCAAACCCAAGCCATTTGCATGGAACTGTATGGCACTTCCACTGGGCCATCTGGTGACCCCCTCAAATTGCTACTTTTTTTGTGGTTAAAGATTTTTATTGTTTTCAAAATTTTTGCACCAGAAACATATACATCATATCTGTATCAATACAGCATTATTTGTTTCAGTAAAACAGATTTAACAAAAACATAGTCTCCTCAAGTGAGTGCAGATATAATGAAAGCAGCCAACAGAACCCCCTTTGTTTGGCATATAACATCTGCCATTATATCCTAGAGCTGAGGGAGATCATTCCTGGGCGTGCCTAGCCACCTAGAGAGATTTAGAAAAGGGCCTACCTGGTGCAGCACCTATAGATGTCTCTCTGAGATGTCTTGGAGGTGGGTCCTTTTGAGGCATCCTGTAACACTACAGTAGGGCTTGATATTGCATAGGGGCCAACCTGCAACAAAACAAACAGAACACACACAGAGCATGTACTAATTTAAGATAGATTACTTCAAAAATAGTTGTTAGTACCGATACCAAGTAACTGGCACCTGGGGCCCCAGGCATCATGGGAACTTTCTGTTGTGTCTGACTCCTGTAGTCAAAGGGGGGGGGGAGAAATGTAGTCGAGGTGGGAAAGTATCAGTCAATAACCTCTTTAGGTTTCAGAAAAGGTATGAATAGGTGCCACAAAGTTACATTGAGGGGGAGGGAGTTGGCCACTTCATGAGTCTCTTGGGACAGATTAGTCACCTGTGAAAGGGCATTGAGCACTTCAGTGAACATTGGAACCTACTGCTACCTCCACCTGCACAACAGTAGTCTTTTGACCTGCATACTTAAAATAGCTAACCATTTTTGGTCCTGAGGGTTGAGATGGGGTGAAGAGATATGGATACCTAGTAGCAGCACTTCTGGTGCTAGGGACACTGGTTTCCATAGGATTACAGGCCCTAGGGTGTAGACTTGCTGCCACAGTGGCTGGATTTCTCAGCACTACCACAACAGGTGGAGTAGGTCCCCCACCTGGCATCTCCAACAGAGTTCATCCTGGATCAATTTGGCATTGTGTAGGACAGCAGAGGACATGTACCAGGAATGAATGATCTTATTTTGCATTAGTATGCTCCTGGTGTCTGGGTAGGCCACGTGGGCCAGCTTCTGACAGGATTTCAATTCTTGATCTAAGATCTGTAGCTTCAGAGCCAGTTCCCATTTGTGTCTGGATGCCAGGGATTGGGAGGGGAAGAGTTCCCTCAGTGTTGAGTATATAAAACTAGTCTGGGCCCTCTTTAAGGTCAGTCAATTCACTAGTCCCCTCCATCTCCGAAGCTCCAACTATATCGTGCTTCAAAACTTCCTTACGTAACCACCTTATTAACACCCGAAGCTGTAACTGCCACTAGTCAAAGCCGTACTCAATACTTATGACAAAGCTTGCTACTAAGCTGCTAAGGACAACATAACTCTGGTATTGTTTGCATCAATCCTACCTGTACCAGCTTGTTTGTATCTATGTCTTAAGTTACTGTTATACTGTGTTGTACTGTTATACTGTGTATTTTCGTTTGTCTTACTGTAACAAGGTACCTTTGTAAATGAGCCTATGGCTCAAAGGTTTTCCAAACTGCTGTTTAAATAAATAAAATAAAATAAATAAATAGTGGTGAGACAGGCAGCCCAGGGAGGTGTCTACGGGTATAATCTGTTATGGCACTCCAAAGTTGGAGGAAGCACCAAAAGTCCTTGGGAGGAATGTCATGGCTATCTCTCAGTCCCTTAAAGGAGTCTAGAGTGGTGGTGCCTGGGATGTATAGATTGTATAAAAAGTTCAGACTTGCGTCCACCCTTGAGGTCCAGGTGAGAGGTTTCCTATCAACTGTAATGTCTGTATTGCCCACAGAGGAGTAAGACTGAGAGGGGTTGGGTTCGAAATCAGTTTCTTGTGGAACAGTCCCCAATATTCCAGCATGGGACTGATTGTAGGGTGGAACCAAATCACATTGCCAGGGAGGCAGTGGTTGTAAAACAACAAAGTTGGATGTGCCACTTTGCTGGTTGCCCTCTCCATATCTAGCCCTTGTGGGCTCTCTTGGCCCTGATTGGTGAAACATTTGAGTGTTTGGGTGGCCTGAAAAGCCCACTCATATCTCTCTAACCGTGGGAGACCCCATCCCCCCCTCTGACCAGTGGGACCTCAACTTTTTTCTGCTATACCTTGGCCTCCTCCTATCCCAAATAAAGGCCTCCAACATGGAGTCTAGATTCTTGTACAAAAGAAGAGGGAGTTTCAGGGGGGTGTGGCATGTACCTAATCTTGGGTGCCGTGACCATGTTTATAGTTGAGATTTTGCCAGCTAGGGTGAGTTGAAGGACCCTCCACCTGTCCAACTCAGTTTGAATGGTAGTGAGTAGTGGTTTCAGATTTACCTCCCACAGCTTTGTCAAGTCCAGAGTAATACCTATTCCCAGGTAGGTGAGTCCCTCAGGTGACCAGTGGAGGCTATGTGCTGAAGTCATATAAGGGGTACACTTACCATTGAGAGGGAAAACGTCAGTCTTGGTTTGGCTCAGTTGCAGGCCCGAGAAGGTGGCAAAGCCAGAGAGGGTACTTGGGGGGGGTGGCAGTGATGATGTCAGCTACTGGGAGCAAATGATCATCAGCATACATAAGAGTGGTGTATTCCTGTCCCCCAATTGCCACCTCCTGAATGAGGGGGTTCTGTCTGACAGCCGTGGCCAGAGGCTGCACAGCTAAGACAAAAAATAGCAGTGATAGCAGGCAGCCGTGGTGTGTGAGCCTGCCCAGTGGGAAGGTGGGTGACATCATGGAGTCGGTATGGACTTTGGCTGAGGAAGAGGGGTATATCACTCTGATCCATGATCTAAAACCTTCTCCCATCCCCATTGTAGTCAAAAGCTGTTGTACGAAATCCAAACTTCATTGTTAATTTATTTATTAAATGTTGATAACCAGATAGGCCCGCTGAGCCCTGAAGGTCCCTTTTTCAGTGGTGACCCAGAATTAGTTACATAGAGTGAAACATTATGAATTGACTAGAACATTTTTGAACAGATCATTCAGGAGCTACATTTGAGACAGAAAACAGAATTGCATGGTACAGCTAGGTTATATAAAGCAGGTTATACAGTTAAAACAACAACATTTCATAGCAATCAAAAACATGAAATAAGGGGTTGATAGGTTACGGCCATGGTATGTCTCTCTGTGCTGTAGGTAGGTAGCAGCTGGGAAATAACGGAGGGAGAGATGGGATGATACTGTTAGGAGAGGTTATTCTCTGATGCAGGGACAGTGACTGTGGTTCAGCAGATGCTCGCATAATCCCTTACAGAAATTCCCTAAGGAGGCTGCTTCGTGTAAGAGGCTGGGGAGCTTATTCCAGTGTACAGGTGAAGCGTGGGCAAAGGATTTGCTGCCTGCTGTGGTGCTGACCCAGGGTACTACTTCCAGGAGCTTTTTTCCTATGGCACGGAGCAGTCTGCAGGAGTGCTTTAGGGCTAGTAGCCCAGCTAACCCAGGTGGAGGGTGGTTACAGAGGAGCTAACATGTGCTACATAGTAGGGGGTATTGAAGTCTGTGGCTGAAAGATGGCCAGTGGAGTGAGGCAAGTACATCACACTGGTGACTCCTTGGGTGGGATTTTGTGATACAGGGTTTGTAACCTATTGTGGTCCTGTTTTGCCATTTCATGTAGAATTGGAGCCGCATAGATTAAGCTTGGGAGGAGGATATGCTTTGCGATTGCTAGCCTGGTCTTGGGTATCATTTGAGTGCTTAGGCAGTGGAGTAAGCCGGGCGTTTGATGGAGTTTTTTGTTTACTGTATCCATGTGGGGTTTTAGGGTGAGTCCTTGATCCAGCACCAGGCCATGATAATTGAGGGACTGCACCACTTCTACTGTTCAGCCAGATGCTGTGACAAGTGGGAGTAAGAGGCTCCCGTCAGGGCCCAGGGATCTTGGCTTTAGTGTTTTTGGAGTTTAGAACAAGGCAATTTTCTAGTAATCAAGTTTCAATCACAGCAAAGTATGACTGGAGGTGTGGTACTAATTCATCCATGTTATTCATAGATCTGTACAGAACCATGCTGTCAGCACACTGTACCACAGAGCAGCTCCCGCAGTGGTAGCTAATAGAAACATAGAAACATAGATTTTGATAGCAGATAAGGACCGCTTGGCCCACCTAGTCTGCCCATTTCCCTACCTATTGGATAAGCTGCAGATCCTAGTTAACCAGCAGCCTACTTCTTCCTACCGACTAGAATTGCCTTATGACTGTCCCATGCATGCTTGAATTCCACCACTGTTTTTGACTCCACAACCTCCTCTGGAAGGCCGTTCCATGCATCCACAACCCTCTCTGTGAAAAAATACTTCCTTAAATTACCTCTGAGCTGGCCCCTTCTATCTTCAAATTGTGCCCTCTTGTTCTTGCACACCTCTTTTTTTGAAAGATGCTACCCTCTTGGACTTTGTTGATTCCCTTGAGATACTTGAAAGTTTCTATCATGTCCCCCCTCTCCCTCCTTTCCTCGAGGTTATACATATTCAGCTCCTTAAGTCTCTCTTCATATGTCTTCCGGTGCAGACCCTGCACCATTTTAGTTGCCCTCCTCTGGACATCTTCCATCTTGTCTATGTCTTTGTGGAGATTGGGTCTCCAGAACTGCATGCAGTACTCCAGAAGGGGTCTCATCAACTGTCTGTACAGAGGGATAATAACTTCCTGTTTTCTACTGGTGATGCCTCTCCCAGTGCATCCCAGTATCCCCCCAGCCCTCCTTGCTGCCCTCTCACATTGCTTGCCCACCTTTAGGTCATCTGATATGACTACCCCAGGTCCCTTTCCATTTTTGTTGTTGTTAGTATCTCACCCCCATTGTGTACTCTTCCCTGGGTTTGTTTCCCAGGTGCATTACCTTACCTTCTTAGCATTGAATCTAAGCTGCCATACATTTGACCATTCCTCTAACTTTGCCAAGTCCCTTCTCATCCTTTCCACCCCACCTTGTGCATCAACTCTATTGCAGATCTTTGTGTCATCTGCAAAGAGACATCTTTCCTTCCAGTCCCTCTGCAGTGTAAACATAAAAGACATTGAAGAGGACCGGTCCTAATACTGAACCCTGCGGTACCCCACTAGTAACCCCCCTTTCTTCAGAGTGGACTCCATTTACTATTACTCTCTGTGTCCTATTCTCCAGCCAATTCTTTACCCAGGCTGTCATCTTGGGACCCACTCCCAGGCTGGCTAACTTGTATATTAATCTTTTGCATGGGACTGTGTCAAATTCCTTGCTAAATTCTAGGTAGGCCATGTCCATAGCCCCTCCCTGATCTACTACTTTGGTCACCCAGTCAAAGAAATCTATCAGATTTGTCTGGCATGACCTTCCCACTGTGAATCCATGCTGCCTTGGGTCCTGAGCCCCTCTGGCCTCTAGATACTCAACAATTCTTTCCTTCAGAAGTGATTCCATCATTTTCCCTACCACTGAGGTTAAACTAACAGGTCTGTAGTTTTCTGCTTCTGCCTTGCTCCCACTTTTGTGAAGGGAATCACATCTGCCCTTCTCCAGTCCTCGGGTACCACCCATCCTCCCATGATTTGTTAAAGAAGGTAGTCAGTGGTGTCACTAGTTCTACCCTTAGTTCTTTTAGAATTCTGGGCTGAATCCCATCAGGCCCCATTGCTTTAGGCCACCTTCAGTTTTAAGAGTTCTTTCAGAACCCTTTCTTCTGTAAATGGGCTGGTATCAACTTCTGTATCCAGAGTGTTTCTACTGTTTGTTTTAAGTACCTCCCCCACTTCCTTTGTAAATACTGAGCAAAAATATTTGTTTAGTATCTCTGCCTTTTCACAGTCACCCTCTGCCCACCCTCCCTCCTCTTTATTAAGCCTCACTAGCCCTTCCTTGGTCTTCCTTCACTCCCTGATGTACCTATAAAAGGTTCTATCCCCCTTCTTAACTGAGTTGGCTATCTTTTCCTCGGTTTGGGCCTTTGAAAAAATACTTCCTTAAATTACCTCTGAGATGGCCCCCTTCTATCTTCAAATTGTGCCCTCTTGTTCTTGCACACCTCTTTTTTTGAAAGATGCTACCCTCTTGGACTGTTCTGACTGCCTTCCCAGCTTCCTTTTGCTTTAACTGATACAGTTCCCTGTCCAGCTCCTTCTGTGATTCCTTGTACTTCCTGAATGCTTTCTTTTTCTCTTGAACCTTCACTGCCTCCTTTGAGAACCATAGTGGTTTCTTACATCGTTTCATTTTGTTAATTTGCTTCACACAAAGGCTTGTTACCTCTGTGATGGCAGTTTTTATTATTCCCCATTGTTCTTCCACCCCTCCTTCCTGCCCATTTGCTAGTGCATTCCTTAGGCACTCACCCATTTTAGCAAAGTCAGCCCTCCTAAAGTCCAGTACTTTTGCCTTTGTATGGCTTGACTCTATTGCTGTGTTTATTGTGAACCATACTGTTTGATGGGCGCTAGTTCCCAGATGGCTACCATTCATCTGTGATCTCTCTTCATCTCCATTTAGAGAACCAGGTCTAAGATTGCTCCTCTCAGTGGGCTCCAATACTAGTTGTCTAAGGCATGCCCTTGTAGGGCATCTAGAATAACCCACTCTTTGAAGTGGCTGCTGCAACTGCACTCCAGTTAACATCTGGCATATTCAGATCACCCATCAGCAATATCTCCCCTTTTTCTGCCATTCTAAGTATTCTTTCTATCATTTCCTTGTCCATTTCCTCCCACTGAGAAGGGGGTCTGTATACAACCCCTGTGCGGATTGTGGTGCCATTGCCGATCTCCAAATTTACCCACAGTGCTTCTTCTCCTCCCTGTTTTCCATTTTGTTCTGTTGCTTTGATTCCTTCCTTTATGTAAAGAGCTAGTCCTCCTCCTCTTTTACCCTCCCTGTCCCTCCTGTAGATAGTGTATCCTGGTATGTTTATGTCTCAGTCATGGTTTTGTGTGTACCATGTTTCTGTGACTGCCACGATATCAGATGTTCCTCCTCCATCAATGCCACTAATTCAGGAAGCTTGTTACTCAGACTACGGGCATTGGTACTCATTGCTCTCCATTTTTTGATGGCTTTACCTTCTTTTGCAGCATCCTCCACTGATCTGTCTACCTCAGTCTTTTTCTCATTTAGTACCCTGTTTTGTAGGGAGAGGCTGGGATTTTCCTTCTGCTTATCAGTGCCTCCCCCCTTGACTAGTTTAAAAGCTTGCCAATGAAGCATTTAAACCAATTGCTCAAAAGACTTGTTCCCTTCCTGGACAGATGCAGACCATCCTGCCAGTATAGGCTGGTGTCCTCAGGTGGAACCCCAGTCCCCAATGAAGCCAAACCCTGTGCTCCACACAATTTTTTCAACCATTCATTAAACTGCATGGTGCAAAGTACCCTCGCCTCACTCATGCCATTGACAGGCAGCACCTCAGAGAAGGATATTGTGTGTGCTTCTTGTCTTAGGCCCCTCCCCAATTCTACAAAGTCCTTCTGCACTGCTCTAATCTCATGATTAGCCAAGTCATTTGTCCCTAGGTGGACAATGACGTCCAGCTCAGACTCCCATGCATTGACAAATAGTGAAAACAAGAGGGGGCCCAGTATAGATCCTTGCGGTATTCCCTCATTTATAGGGAGTGATACAAAGGTTGCACCATTCCACTCGACCTGTTGGAAGTGGTCAGACAGGTAGTTGCTGAACCAGCTCAAAGAGTGTTGATCAAGACCAAGTTTACTCAGTTTAGTTATCAGCAAGCTGTGAACTACCAGATCAAAGGCCTTTGTCAGGTCAATGAAGATAGCCCCCATTGGGAAGCCATTACCCAGTGCAGAAAGGACAACAGAGGTGAATTTGATGAGCGCAGTATCTGTCCTGTGCTTTTGCTGGAAACCATGCAGGGTGAATGCCAGTAATTGGTTTGCTTCCAGGTAGTCTCTGAGCTGGCAGTAGACAAGCCTCTCTTGGATTTTTGTCAGGGTGCAGAGTGGGGAGATAGGTCTGTAGTAGTTTATTGTATCCCTAAGGCCTCCCTTGTGGACTGACACCACATGAGCCTGCTTCCAAATTTTGGGAACAACTCCATCCAGTAGGGACCTGTTAATGAGTCAGGTGACAGGTAGGGCAATGCAGGAGCAGCTGCCTTGAGCATCCTAGGGTCCAGGCCATCTGGTCCCACAGATCCAGTCAGTTTAATGGATTGCAGGAGGGGGAGCATGTCTTTGGTGTGTACAGTCCTTAGGTGAAAGAGGGGTGGATAGAGGATCCATTACTTCAGTAGTCACCAGGTCCTTGCTGGGGGAGGGGGGTAAGTTGTTTGGTAACTATCCAGGTCAGTGAAAAACTTACCGAAAGCAGCAGCTGTCCCACTTCCTTCAGTTAGAGTTTGGCCATTGTTGATTATCTGGCTCTGGGGAGTTGTTTTGTTGCCTTTTATCAGGTCATTTATGCGGGACCAAAAGGACCTTGGATCAGCTAAGTTATTCTGCTGGAGATTTTTAATGTACTCTCTTTTTGCAATTTTTGTGGCCTTCTTACATTGATTCCTGAGTGACCTATAGTCAACTAGTTTTTCTGGGAGGGTCGAGCACCTGTACTTTTTCCAGGCCTTGTCTCAGTTTATCATTAGGGACTTTAGCTCCTGCGAGATCCACCTGTAGCAGCGACCATTTGTACAAATTCTCCTTAGGGGAGCATGGAGATTTGCTGCAGTAGAGAAGGTGCACTGAAAGAATTGTGCAGCTTCATCTATGCTGGAGGGAAGCTTGATTGGGGTCCAGTCTATACTGTGCAGATAGGTATGGAAGGCCTTAGCAGGGAATTTTGAAAAGTCTCTAGCTGTAATGAGCCTGGGGGGAATCTTTACAGACCTGTTTTTCCAAATGCAGAAGGTAGGTGAATGGTCACTCAATGCATCCAACATCATGCCAGCCACTTGGATATTTGCAGGGTTGGATGCTAGGATCCAGTTTAGGGTGGAATGGTTCCCAGTTTTGGCATTGTGTCTTGTGACTTCAGTTATGACCTGAGTCAGGTTTGCATCAAGAAGCAAGGCCCTAAATGCTTGCTCTGTGCACTTTTCCCATCTTAAATTGAAGTCCCCCAGGAGCAGTAACTCTGTCGGGACAGTTCCTGTCAGAGCATTTGTCAGGTCCTCCAGAGCTTTGTGGGCAACTTTGGGAGGGTTATATATGCAGCCTATAGTGAGGTGTTTTGCCTGGCCTTGGACAACCCTAATAAATATTGATTTGCAGTCAGTAGAGGTAAGTTGAGGGAGAGGGGCCAGTGAAGCCTCTAGTAAGGTTCTTACGTAGATAAAGGCTCCTCCTGCTTTTTTTCCCTCTTTGTCTTTTCTGAAGGTGTTGTAGCTGTCTAACTCCACCTCCTGGGTAATGATGTGTGTCTTCAGCTAGGATTCTGAGATGGCCAGCACATCTGGTTTGCAGAGGTCAATCCAGGATTGGACCTCATGCATCTTGGGGCGCAGACTACAGGCATTCATATGGGCTATTCTCAGTCCTTTTGTGTTGGTCAGTATGGGTCTAGTGTGGACCCTATGACCAGATTAGCTACTGGGGGTTCAGGATTTGTTTGACCGTCTCCTGAGAGAAGTATCAGCATTGCAGCAATCAAATTGAGGACTCTTGGTCCAATAAAATGTGGTAATCTCACCATCTTGCTTCTTAAACCAGCGAGCATGAGGTAGCAGGCTCCTTTGTGAGTTAACCCATGCATCATCAGCAGTGTGTCCTCTGTGGTCATTGTGGGGCAATTAATCATGTGTGGGAGATGACCATCCTGCTCACCCCACGGCAGGTGCTCATTTGTTTATCTATCCAGATGATAGTGCTAATGTACATGATAACCAGGACAGGACCCCTGAAGGGTACATGACCTAGGTTAATCCGTTTGCATGGGGGGGTCCCAGTGATATGGGGGCTGAGGAGTGTTAAGGTGAATCATAATGATCCTTGCCATGGATAGCAGCCCTAGTAGTATAGAATCAGCTGGTGAGATGGGACAGCTTTTGCCCTCAAGTGAGGGGCTGCAAGTATGTCTCTAGTAGTACCAGTGATTCCTTTAAGTTACCAATTTTATTTATTTATTTATTTGTGAGTGTGTGTGTGTGTGTGTGAGTGTGTGTGTGTGTGTGTGTGTGTATATATATAGATTTTTTTTTAAATGACTTAGTGTGCCTTAGAACTCACATTACTGACTCCAATAGCAGAGCTCTTGAACTCCAGGTTTACCATACTTTTTAACAATACAGGACCCACTGGCTAGCCCAAGTATTTATTACAGGCTTTCCAGTGTACCTCGGAACGCTATGCTAAGTGGTTATCTGAACTATAGAGCCTTTAAGGACAGTTCTTGGGCTGGATGGTGCACTGTTGTTCTCAAAGAGTGCCAGCTATGTCCTGTACTTTTAACTCAGTGGCATTTACCCACTGCTCCATTTGGAATATGTAGGCTTCTAAGGTCAGGAGGACCTGAGAGTTGTGGTTAGTGGCTACAGTTACCTGGGACATTTATTAGATAAGGTGAGCAAACATGCCTTGAACTGATGAATGATCTCTAGTCGGCGTCTGCTGGTGTTGTGCATCATGCTGCTAAGGCACTCACGAGCCTCAGCTCCTGTTCAGGCAGCAGTGGAAGCGGTGATAATGATTTCCTTTCTAAAATAAAACTAGAACCAGGGTCCTTGATCCATTCTGCCCCTTGTCTGCTGTTTAAAAAAGCTGCTTTGCCGTGGACATACGGAAGATTCTGCAGGATTTTTCCCTCCAGGTTAGGGCGCTGGTGTCTACACTGCCATCTTTTTAGACAACCCCTAGTGGCAGTCCCCAAATTTCTACTTTTAAACTTCATTCCCAGTCCTGCTCCTGCCCCATCCTCTCCCCTGTGATGGTGCTCAGGATTACCAGCACCTGTTTTAGTGCTGGGCATCTCGGGCTTGCTTGTCTGGGATTTTATTGATTTGCACCTTATGTATAGTTAAAATTTATTGCACTTACCAGTATGTGTCTGTAAAATACTGCAGTAGTGTGAGATTATCATTGTGTGAGTTTATCACCATTTTACCTGAAATAACTCTTGTGTTTGGCAATACTGCACCTTGTAATATGTTCGTTATCAGTTTTGTACCCCCTTGTTCCCCACCCCCTCAGGTCATACCTGGAAACAAGGCTCGGTTCAGTGTGTCTTCCTTGGCTGCCAATTTTCAAATAAATAAATATTTTAAGAACTGTATCAACCTTTTAAGGATTGAGCACTTTTTTATATGTGCCTACAGAAAGCACATAAGACAGAAAACACCTTTTATAAGGGCTGTAAGTTGGCCCAGTGGCAGTGTGTTGTGCTTGCCATGCTGCTGACCCAGGTTTGAAAGCAAGTCCAGGAGATCATGTCAGGAGGCAGGCCATGACCAAAACAGCTGCTGCTTGGCAGTGCATCTTGATCAGGGAGGTTTGGCAGGACACTGTGCCACCACAGCGACTACTGCAGCTGGGCCATGGAGCTTGCTCCTGCCACACGGGGGACATGGCAGCTGTGCATGGCTGTTACAGGCACATTTTCCTGCCAAGGAAGAAGGGAAGAAATTAAAGGGGGAGAAAAACTTGGTAGCCATCTGAATGATTACTGGGTTCAGACTGACCAGAGTGTATCCCTAAGGGCAGGGTATACCCCTGCACCAGCGAGCTACCAGCTGGGAAGGTAAACTCGCTATAGAAAAAAAAAAAACTTCTATAACTCTCTTTTAAAAGATTGCAATGACTAGAAACCTCTTTATAAGAAATTAAGTGATACTTCACTTCAACAAAACAGAAAAGCCACTCAAGTGAAATGGGTGCCACATGTCAGCAAGCAGTCAAACTTGAGAAATAATGCAAGACCAGGCACTCAACACCTAATCATGCCTCAACACTTTTATTTATTTATGTATTTATTTGTACATCGGTTCACAACACACTGCCACTGGGCCAACTTACAGCCCTTATAAAAGTTTTTTTTCTGTCTTATGTGTTTAAGAGCAGAAGACTTTTATTGAGGTGCCAGGGAGCAAATAGGCATGTAATCCAGAGGAAGTCTAATTTTCTGCACTGCAACAAGCTGAGTGCTGTGGAATGATTTGCTGGTGAGTGCTCGGTTTTCCTTTTTTTTAAGTGGTACTTGCATTTTCTTTTTGTAACAGTCACTCTATTGATGACATGTATTGGTTCACTGGTTCAGTGTGTAGGTTGCTTGTACAACATGGTAGTACCTACACTTCTTTGAAAGAGGATGTGGAAGGATGAGTGTAGCCTTTCACACTCTCCATTAATGAAGAAAGTACACCCTCTCAAGGTATGATGACACAGAACCCGCTTGAGGAAGGTTCCACCCCATGAAGTGCTACAGGAGTGAGGTTCCATGTCTAGATGTATCATAGGGAAGATGTCCACATGGAGAGAGGTGAGCCACTGGAGGAGAAGGGGATGGATGGTTGGAGAAATGAAACAAGCATCCAGGGGATGCTCGGAAATGGGTGCACTCTTGTAGTGCTCAGTGCGGCAAGGTCACCCACTGCCCCATTGAACCCCAAGCAAGCCATCCAGTTCACCAGTCCAGCAAATGACTAAGTGTGTAGGATGCTTGTGTAACATGATTGTGCTTGTGTTACTATGGAAGAGGATGTGGTTGGATGAACATAGCTTTTTGCGCTCTCTGTTTGAAAGGAAAGTACAACCCTTTCTGGATATGATGACACAGAACCGTCTTGAGGAGGGTTCCACCCCATGAGGTGCTACAGGAGTGAGGTTCCTTGTCTAGAGGTATCATAGGGAAGATGTCCACATGGAGAGAAGTGAGCCACTGGAGAAGGGTATGGATGGTTGGAGCAATGAAATAAGCATCCAGAGGATGCTTGGAAATGGGTGAACTCTTATAGGGCTCTGGGGGGGAGGCATGGTTACTCCACTGAACCCCAGGCAAGCCAGCCAGTTCACTGGTTCAGCAGATGACTAAGTTTGTAGGATGCTTGTGCAACATGATAGTGCTTGTGCTACTATGGAAGAGGATGTGGTTGGATGAGTGAGGCCTTTCACACTCTGTGTTCCAGAGGAACTATCAGCATTTTAGGATATCATCTGGAGGAGGGTTCCGCCCTTAGATGTGCCACAGGAGCGAGGCCAATTGCTAATGGTACCATAGGGAAGATGGCCAAAAACTACCAGCTTTCACCAGTCAGTGCCAAAACTCCCAATTAGCACTTTTACACAGTAAGGGAATTTTTAAAAGTACCTGTATATGTTTTTTTAATCACTGAAACAGCACGCTGCAACTTCCACTTTCCATTGCTGGAAACCACCATCTTATGAGCAGCTCTGCACATCTCTTACTTACTATATGCTAATATCCCTGGCTGACTTCAGCCACTGGTTGGCAGGGCATATTAGCATAAAATAGGAGGCCTCGGGACCTGATGGCATTCACCCTAGGCTACTCAAGGAACTGGCAGAGAGCCTGGCAGGACCACTGGCTGACCTGTTCAATACCTGTCTGCACACAGGATGCATTCCACAGGACTGGAGGTTAGGCCGAGTGGTGTCCATTCACAAAGGTGGCCCAAGGGATGATCCAGGCAACTACAGACCAATGAGTCTCACATCAACTGTGGGTAAGGTCATGGAGACAATCCATAAGAAGAGACTGATGACTTTTTTGGAGGACAATGGGCTCCAGGACAGACAACAACATGGGTTTATCTCAGACAGGCCCTGCCAGACAAACCTGATTGAGTACTATGATTGGGTGACCAGGGAGTTGGACAAGGGCCATGCAGTGGATGTCTTATACTTGAACTTCAATAAGACCTTTGATTTCATGCCACATGTGAGGCTAGGAAGGAAGCTGGAAGATGCAGGGGTGGGTACTAAGATGGTTAGATGGATCCCAAATTGACTGAAGGGCAGGCAACAAATGGTGGTGGTGGTGGTGGAAGGGAAACTCTCATCGCCAAGAGCAGTAACAACCAGGATGCCACAGGGCTCAGTACTGGGGCCAGTGCTGTTTGGGATATTCATAGCAGAAATCTTGCACAGGACCCAGAGTAAGATCAGTCTGTTCTCAGACAATACCAAGATGGGAGCTGTGGTGGATAACATGAGGGGTGAAGAGGACTGCAGGGGGACCTGGGCAAACTACAGGAGTGATCAGAAACATGGCAGTTGGAGTTCAATGCCAAGAAGTGCAAGGTAATGCACTTCAGGGCTAAGATCCAGAGAAGGAGCTATCAGCTGGGAGGGGTACAGTTGGGGAGCACAGAGGAGGAAAAGGACCTGAAGGTGATTATAATGGGGAATATGAACAACTCGTCTCGGTGCAGGAAGGCAGCAGCAAAAGCCAGCAAGATGCTGGGCTGTATAGTGAGGGGGATCTCCTCTAGACGTAGTGAGGTGATCCTTTCCTTGTACAGGTGACTGGTCAGACCACACCTAGAATACTATGTACAGTACTGATGCCTATTTCTGAAGAGGGACATCAGACTGCTGGAGGGGGTGCAGAATGACAAAGATGATCCAGGGCTTGGAGGGGAATTCATATGAAGAAAGACTGAACATGCTTAACATGTATTCGCTGGAGGAGAGGAGGGACAGTGGGGTATGATCAAGACCTTTAAGTACCTGAAGGGGATAAACAAGGCTAATACAGGTGAGATATTCCGAATCAAAAGGGGGAGAGATACTAGAAGACATCAACTGAGGTTGAAGGGTGAATTCAGGAGGGATATCAAGAGACATTATTTCACAGAGAGGGTGGCAGGCAAGTGGAACACTCTGCCCACGGACATAATTTCCTCTAGGATGGTGGGCTGCTTCAAGAGGGCATATGACAGAGTGAGGGGAGGAAGGTCGGTGAGAAGGGGAGGGAAGAGTGGGGCAGCTGCACGCTGAGGGTCCAGCTGCACAATCAAATAGATTCAATAGACCGTGTGGCCTGTTTCTGCTGCCAATTCATATGTTCATAAGTAAGCAAGGGAAGTGTGCAGCTGCTCATGAGATGGTGGTTTCCAGCAATGGAAAGCGGAAGTTGTGGTGTGCAGTTTTGATGATAAAAAAACATATAGAGGTACTTTCAAAAATTCCCTCACTATGTAAAAATGCTAACTGGGCATTTTGGCACCAGATGATTGAAGCTGGTAGTTTTCCATTAAATTAAACAAAATTCAGCATTCACAAAAAATATTTGTGTCTGTAGTTTCATGTTGTTTACTTCACTGAGTTTGGCATGCTTTTTGGTGGGAGACAGACAGCATGAGCAGGAAATGTAATGGGGCCCTGACCATCCCTCCCACCCTTTTGAGGGGTATCTTACTGATTTTGGAGGGGGATGACGATCATGTCTCAGATTCTGTATTCTCCAGCTCTGTGCATGCCCTGAACTACTAGGCCATAGTGCCTCATTGGTTAGAAGGGAGTGTCATGCCTAAGACTCTGTTCCCTATCTTTCCACCTGAACTACTACCAGGCCATAGTGACTCACTGATTTTGAGTGAGATGGTCACATCTCAGACTCTGTGTTCCCCATCTCTGTGTCTGAACTACTACTAGGTCATGTGCCTTACTGATTTTGAGGGGAGGTGTCAAGGCTCAGACTCTGTATTTCCCATCTGTGTATCTAAACTACTACTAGGCCACAGTGCCTCACTAATTTTGAAGGAGGGGTGTCATATCTCAGACTCTGTGTTCCCCATCTCTGCAGCTGAACTGCTACTAACTACTATATTAAGTAAGACCCAGAAATGGATTCAGAATCTGTTGTGGAATATGTGGCCACTACTAGCAGTACTGCTGAAACTGGTAAATGAAAAGATATTCCCAGAAAAGAAAGTCAGAAAAAAAATTGAAATTTACTGCTGCAGATATAATTAATACAACTGATAAAAATGAAAAAGCAGAACCCGAAAAAGAGAAGAATGTTGTGGAATCCACTAATAAAAGTAATGCAGCACTGTCCACATGGCCAGAAAAGTCAGACAAAACACAAAAACAAGTAGGCAAAATTCTGCCAGAAATGGAATGGTACAATTCCATAGCAGAAAACAATTGAGGAATGATTTTCCATGCAAAAAAATGCTGTTCTGTGGAATATTATTCCGAAAATCACAGTAGGAGGAATTTCACAGAAGAACCAGTGAAGTTCCGGCAGAAATTACACCAACAGAATCATCATGCTATGCTAATTCCGCTGGTGGAATTATATATTCTGCACAGCACTACATGTATCACAGTTATGCTCATCCAAAGCTGATGAAGCAGAATGTGATACCAATGAGGTAGAGTAGAGGATGTCACCTGGGTGCCCAAACCAAACAGGAAAAACACATACAGCAAGCACCACCACTAGTCAGTAGTGGGAAAAAAATCTAAATAATAACAATCATACTAGTTCTTCTGGGGACAGCCACAGTGTGCATGAATCAGGGTAGAAAACACCAGACACTAAAACTGCTACAGTTTCTGGCATGATGAGCAAATGTTCTACTTCAGTTGTGAAGTGCTATTTTATTAAGCGCCAGACATAAATGTTTTGCTGTCTGCATCTTTTCTCATAAGGAATTTAGCAGGGCGAAAGTGGCCAGGTTGAGACAACATCACTGAAAAGGCATTTGTAAAGAGCACATTCATCCATTCAGCTGAGCACCAGCAGTTCTGAGCATGGGAAAAATATCTGTGATGAAAATAATCCTACAGAAAATAGTGATGGTGAAGAGACTGATGGCAGAAGAAACATGTTTGACATCACTAACAAAAGTATTCGGAAAAGCTATAGGTCTGCCACTGCAAACCTATTTTTGTTTTCTTCCTTTCATGAACTAAACAGCAGACCATTACTGTGATGCTCAAATAAAACACTACTTATAGTAGATCACATCAAGTAACATTAAAAAACAATCAGTTAATAACTGAATTCATTGCCAAGGACCTGCAGCCATTTTCTGTTGTGGAGAATGAGGATTTTTGAGTCCTCTTTTGCCTCACATTACAACATACCTATCCAGAAAATATTTCTCAGCTGTTGCTGTTCCCAAAATGATTCTATACAAAGTGAAAGAAAATTGACGCTTAAGGAGAGTGAAAGTGTTTATTGTGCACCTGACCACAGACATGTGGATGAGATCTAAAACCACTGATTATTACATGCATCATATCACATAAGGAATAATGCATGGGTGACCATACACACTATATCTGTGTTTCCATCAAGGGGTAGAGATAACAGCCTATGGACTTCAAGAGCAAAGCTGAAGAGGTCCATTCTGTTATCTTCTCAACCCCAAGATGGAAACACAATGTGAGTTGTGTATCACTCATATTTTATTTTTTATAGTTTATGGTTTTGCAGATGGAACTAGTGAGTGTCGCCAAGCACTGATACAGAGAGTGAGAAAGAAAGAGCACTCAATGAAATGAAAGCTGGCTGTCAGGAGGAAGTCTGTGTGACCAGGCAGCATTCAGTGAAAATGAAAATGGATTTTAGGTGGGAGTCAGGGCGAGCAGAGAGACAGATGCACTTGATAAGATGTGCTAAACATCTTTAGAATGTGCACAGCAACTTTATGGGAGCCACTGAATTCCATGCACAAAAAGCCCTAATCATATACTACTGTGGATGTCACAGTCATCTTCAAGCACCGCCAGAAGCAGCAATGTACAGGAAGGAAAACAAAGAATGGCAGCTCTTTGCATCAGCGTATTTGTTAAGCATCACACCACTGACAATATTTTGAAACAGACACATGACAAAATGTTTGAGTGGTTAAAGCCAGTGGGGCTGAGCTCTATGTTGAATTTGTGGTTTCAGACAATGGTGACAACATTGTAATTGCATCGAAACGTGGTGGTTTCACTCAAATTCCATACTTAGCACACTCATTAAATCTGTTAGCATGAGCTTTCCTTTCCAGTGACAGTAGTATAGTAACACTAGTGGGAGCAGCAAAGAAAATGTGTCCATTTTAATCACTCTGTAAAAATCACGTGGCATCTTGGCTGATCTCCAGAAAACAACAGCTTGCCAATACAGCAGCTAAAACAAGTTGAAACATAGCATAAATACAATCACAGAATACATATCTTACATTGGACAAACAGCATCAGGTGACTACAAAGCAACCATGGATTAATGTTACAGTAGATCCATGGCTGCTTGTGTAGTACCATAGTTATCCACAGTAAGTTCTATGGCAAAGTTCTAATTGTTTCCCACCCACCTACCCTGGTGGACACTATTCACTGGCTAAATATTATTCTTTGAGCATAACTTGCCATAAATGTAAGACTAGCTTAAACAGTTATTGGTCTTCATCTGCCACAATTACTAATATAGTACTTTTACTCCTAACTTACAAGTCAGTTTTGGTGCTAGGTCCTTCATATGCACTACTGTTCAGAAATTGATTTCTTAGAGAATGACAGAGCTACTTCATTACCCATATTATTTGCATACCCATTATGCAGTTTGCAAGTCACAGAAGTAATGTATTTTCATACATGGTAAAAATCAAGTAAAACAGATGTTGTAACATATGTTATTGATTACTTTAGGAAAGGAGCTTTGTTATTTTGCTTTTGTCTGTTTTGAACACAGAAAATTATTAAGTATTTAGGTCATTACAATATAAATAAACAACACTCTACTCATATACTCTAGGAAGCAAATTATATAATGTCACACATAGTTGTTCTGCTATAGATTAATATCCCTGTACACAGATATCTATAAATATTATCTTTATGTCTACTAATATAGTACAATCTCATAATTTACTGTCAAGATTGGTGCTAGGTTCTTCATCTGAGCTACAGTTCAGAAGTTTATTTTTCAGGGAATGACAGAGGTACAGCATTACCTATATTATTTACATATCCAAAAATGCAGTGCTTGCAACTCATGGAAGTACTGTAGTCTCTCGCTCATACATGGTAAAAAGCAAGTAAAACAGATGTAACATATTTTATTGAATATTTTACAAAAGAAGCTGTGTTTCTTTTCTGTCCTGTGATTTGAATGCAAAAAAGTATTAAAGTATTTAGGTTACTACAATATAAATAAACACTCTACTCATATACTCTAGGAAGCAAACTAATATATTGGAAAAGTGTAGAGCTGTGTGGCATATAATAATCTGCCTGTGGAATGCCCATGAAAAGATTATTTTGATTCCACAGAATTCCATGGAATTTTTGTGAACATTCTGCAGAATTTTGCAAAATGTTAAATGTCAGTTATTTCACTATAATTTTAAATGTTCATATCCAAATAAAACCAACTATGAAAGGTGGGAAGTATCCTATGGCTTACAAATGTGTAGTCATTTTCAGAGTTCTACATTAAAAGGGGGTGAAATTATAGGTTGCCAAACATTTAATCAAAATTTAATTTTCAGTTATTTTGAGATAATTTAAAAATTTCTACTCCAAATTTCTCCACAATATCAGGATTTAGAGAAGCACATATAATGCATATATGCACCATGTTTTACATTTCAAGCTTTAATGGGAGCTGAGTTATAGGTAGTCAAATAGTTTGCCAAAATTTGGATTTCTGTAATTTTAGTACAACTTTGAAAGAATTCATTTAAATTTTCAAAAAAATGCCAGCTATACAGGTTAGCACTATATTTGTATATTCACATAGTTTCAGATTTCTAGCTTCAAATGGGACTGCATTTTAGCCTGCCAAACATGTTGCCAAAATTTAAATTTTGGTTAGTTCCCCCTAATTTTAAAACTACATATCCAAATGTAACTAGAGTTAAAACATTTAAACTACTATACTACATGGTCATTTCTGAAAAAGTTCATATTTTCAGCTTTAAATGGGATTAAATGAAAAGTAGTCAAACTTTCACAAAATTTAAAAATGTAATTTTGCAAGAATGTAAACTACAAATTTATAAACCCTTGAAACTTTAAAACTAGAGAATATACTACCATTGAATCTGGAAGGTTCATAGACCTTACAAGGGGACTGTGGGTTCCAATTTTATTAATTGCTTGCTGTGAGAAATTGCAAAATAACATCTCTACTTAAAGTCAAATCCCATGAGTCTTTGTGAAAATTGCAGCATTTCATGAAAAATTCCATAAAACTGGAATTGTCTAATTTCACTCTGCCTTATCTGGGGGAAGGGTTCTAATTAAAGGCTAGGGTTAAAAGAGGCAGGTAGCGCAGGGGGTCATCAGGTTCAGGATTCAGATGCACAGTTTCACCAAGAAATTGACAGCTGAGCTGGGTAGCACAATAATGGTAGCACAACAATGGTAGACCCCCAGGTTGGAACTAGAAAGCACAGAGTGTCAACAATTCTAACCTGAATGCAGGATAATTAAGGATCACATCCAGTAAATTTAAGATCCAGGGAGCCTGGTGTACATGCAAGTCTTAGACTTAGAGGTAATCAGAAACATGTAGCAGGTGAAGACAATGTTTTGGGCAGTAGGAAGAAATAATTCTGGCTATTCCAACAGGGTAGGTTGATAGGAAAGAGAGTAGGTGACACATTTTAAGGAGGTTTGTCACTGTAAAGAACAAAGAGGATATCAGTGGAATCAGTAGTTCTACTGAGTCAATCTGGCTATGCCAAAAGGGAAGGAGGGATAGTCACCCAGTGAGGAACAGCAGGACTGCAGAAAGTGCAGCCCAGCTTATCAACTGAAGCAGTGATATGTGCATTGTTAAAGGGACACTGTCAACCTTTTTTGCATTATATTATTTTTAGGTAAAAATCCACATTTTACGATTGCTTACTGTCCCTAAAATTCATTGATGTTGCTGTTTGTTTTGTATGCCTCCTTGCTTATTAGAACCAAAATGCATGGTAATGTATAATTAAGCCCAGCTTTGTTTGGTTTCAAATCATTGAACTACTCTTAGTGAAAACTTCTGGAACGTTAGAAATACCCTCACATAGTGCAACCACTCATGATAAAATAGTTTCCTCTACTCCGACTGCATAATGAGTGGCTATATTGTGCCGAGCATGTTCTTAAGTCCAGGAAAGATGCAGTGGGAGCTGGTCAAGAAAAGTAAATAAACTTGTTTTGGTGTGGTAACACCAGTATGGTGGGCACACAGTTCTTCACTTTTTGAAAGAAAAAAGGATCTGAATCAAACTACCAGCAGCATCAACAGTCTCTAATGAATATGAACAATCATAATATGTGTTTTTTAAACTAGGGATACTTTGAGGAGGTTGACAGTGTCCCTTTAATGTTAAATTCCACACAAAATAATTATTGATGCTTCATCTACAGAATATGCTATCATAAATATGTGAGAAAATGTTACTAAGCATTTTTTTCTTCTGCAAAATTAAAACTGCTTAATGACAATACAGTTGTGTTAGACACCAGGATGCATGGACTATGGATATGCATATCAAATGTTAACTCTATGCATACAAGAGCAGAGAAGTTACAAACACTCACATCTTTGATAGTTTACAGAAAGTTTTGCAAATATTTATGTAGTAAAGTTCTGAACCCCTGTAACTTAAAAATATCATCTAATTTTCTCCATATTTAGACATTCTATAAGCATTACAAAATGGTTATTTGTACTAATGTGCACGTGTCTAGCTGCAAAGGAGCCTGAGTTATATGCATATGAAATGTTATCATGAAATTTCCTGAAAAAAAATAAAATGACAGATTTTGAGCACATATAATTTTGAGACAATGCATCATATTGTCATGAAATATGGCACATTGTTAGAAAACCTATCATCAAGAAATTATGCCAAATTTAAGATCCCTGACCCAACAGATGGTTAAGGTATATGCAGACAAAAAAGTTCATAAAATTTCTCACAAACAATACAATGACAACATTCAGGCCAATATATTTTTGAAACTCAAAATCAAATCACATGATATTTGGTAAGTTTGTGGCCATTGTCCTAAAGAGTTCATATTCCACAGCTCAGACCTCTAGCCTGAACGGTTATTGAGTTATAACCAAATTACTACAATTTTAATATTCCACAAAACTTCACGGAAATTCCATGGCATTTTGTAGAACTTTGCAAAATTTTACCAAAATTCACAGATTCACAATGTTCCATTCTGTCTAGCTCTAGAAAAGTGCTATATGCTTTTCTGTGTTATACACTACTTCTTCCTGCACTTGCCATGTTACAAGCACATTAAATAACTCCAGAGCATGGTTCTACTTGTGGCATTAATCCATGGTTGGCTAGTTGGACACACTCAGCCTTCGGCCTCATGCACCCAATTAGTCCAACCATGGATTAATGCCACAGTAGAACCATGCTCTGTCATGGTTTAATCCTTACATGTTTCAACAAGATCATACTCTGTTTCAGATGTGTGAGAGGCTTCTCACACAAAATGAGGCAGCCCATGCATGAACCATGGAGAACAATGTAGAAGATGGTGTGCTGAATTAATTTCAGTGGGGACTTATAGAGCATTTTACATTGCTCTTGACTCCATCTGAAAAAGCAATTTGACAAATTATCAGAGAGAAAGTCACTCTAAGCAAGGTAATTCCCATCATAAATTCATTGAGCAAGGAAGTGAGGAGAGTGTGTAAAGGTTTTGACCAAAAAGGAGACTAATCTGATGTATCCTTTATGGATCGACTGAAACAGAAATTCCAAAATTGCACAAGACTTAGCAATATGACAAAGACAAAATGTTTTCTTCTTTCGACCCTTCTTGTCTCTCGGTTTAAGTTGCAACAGCTGTCTTCTTCAGAACTTGGTAACTCTTATCCTGAATACAAAGACAGTTTTATTTCAGCAATTGCACAGGGAAAGGAAGATGTATATGGCAGTAGAAGTGATGTGGATGCTGATGATGCAACATCTTCAATTGGTTGTGACAGCAGTAATTTCCAGTGAGTGCCACCATTTACTCCTTCATCATCAGGTAGTTATACAGAAAGTCCTCTTTCGTGGCCTTTGAAAAATGTATGTCATTCTGAAAAGCACTCAGATGAATCACACACTTTTTGGTCAAAATTCTTGGAAATTGATTATTCAAATGTAGACGTTATGGAGTAACCTTCTTTATCTTTATCTGATATTGTGGATATCTATTTACAAGAACCACTCATTAATATTACTGCTCACTGGATGGAAAAGGAAAAGATCTGGTTGGTGATTTTGAAACCTCCTGAGAATTCCACAAACTCTGGATGTGCTGAACATATGGCACACAGGGTTTGCTGCATTCCCTGGCCAGCAATCAGAATTCTTGATCCTGTGCACCACCTGCCACAAGTTACACTGGCCTATTGTAGTCTAGTTTGTGGTGATCGTGGGTTCCTGTTTTATGGGACTTGCACCAATTATATTTAGCACAAGCTACCATAAATCAGGAAAATTATCATAAATGTACCCGATCTTCTTGAACGGATGTATTCGGTGGCAAACATTTCAGTGTAGCCCTGCCTCACATTTCCTAAATCTGACCTCTAGTCTGCACTATTTGCCTTCGCTATAAAGCTTGTCAGCTACCTCCCACCAGTGTTTACTGTGAGCATATATTTAACACAGCTGGAAATGTTGTCTGTGATAGCTGCACAAGGCTTATTCTTGAAAATGTACAGCATATTACCTTCCTGAAAGTCATTCTCAATCAATCCCCTTTCCAGATCAATGCACAGTGGCAGGAACATGAAAGCTTTAAAAGCTATAAAAGCATAAAATGATTTGTGTCAGTGCCTCAGTAGGTAGCAGGCTCACCTCTGAGACTAAAAGGTTGGATGGTCATGGGTTCATGCCCTGCACCAGGTACTAGGGATAATACCCATCACTGTTACTGTAATGTAGCAAGAGGGTGGCACTGCACTATTTAGGTGAGAATGTGGCTTGGCTCATACCAGGTTTTTTTCGGTATTCTCCCCTGTTTTTTGGAAGGGGATAGGGTGATAGAAGAAGATGGATAGAAGGCCACAGTTCTGAATTACTATTTTTGCCATCTTCACCAAGGAAGATGGCAGGCCCCTGCCTGAGTGCAGCATCAAAGCAGCCTCAAAGAGAATCATAGAAATAGGTCTATCAGTGTTTATTATGGGAAAAGCCCTGAAAGGTCTGTCAGCCCTTAAAATTGATAAGGCCCTGAGTCCAAATGGGTTTCACCCAAGGATATTGAGGAAGCTGGCAATCAAATTGGCTGATCCACTGGCTGAGTTGTTCAAAAGGTCACTCAGGACTGGGGTAGTCCCAGTGGATTGGAAGTTAGTGGACATAGTACCACAACATAAGGGAGGGGACAGGGGGTAACTAGGGAATTATAGGCCTGTTAGCCTGATCTCCAGAATAGAGATGCTGATGGAGTTCTTGATTAAAGAAGACCTCATAAAATACCTGGACAGCAACATACTTCAGGGCGATAAACAGCATGGTTTTGTCGCAGGATGGTCTTGTCAGGCTAGCCTTATAGTCTTCTTCGACTAGGTGACAAGAGAGATAGACAAGGGCTACACAGTAGACTTGCTGTACATTGACTTTAGTAAGGCCATTGATTCAGTACCACACAAGTGGTTGCTTATGAAAATGAAGGTCCTGAGGGCAGCAAATACTTTTGTGAGTTGGGTGGGAAACTAGCTAGCCGGTAGGTGACAGACGGTGGTAGTCAATTGAGTTAAATCTGAAGACAAGCAGGTTACAAGTGGGGTTCTACAGGGAGTTGTCCTAGGACCAGTCCTCTTCAACATGTTCATTAGTGACATTGGAGCATGAATCCAGGGAAAGTTGTTTCTGTTTGTAGATGATGCAAAACTATGTGGGAGGGTGGATTGTGATGAAGGAATAAGGAATATGCAAAAGGACCTTCTAAGATTAGAGGGGCAGTCAAAGGTCTGGCAGTTACAATTCAATGCAAAAAAAGTACACGGTAATGCACCTAGGGAAAAGGAACCCAATGATGGAGTACTGGATAGGAGGGGAGAGACTTAGCACTACAAACGAGGAATTGGATGTAGGAGTTACCATAAGCAACTCCCTTAAACTAACTAGTCAGTGCAACAAGACCTATAGTAAGGCCAACAGGATGCTGGGATGCATTGGGAGGGGGTCTGACAGTAGGAGAAAAGAGGTGGTACTATCCCTCTACAGAGCCCTGGTGAGGCCTCACCTGAAGTTGATACTACCCCTCTACAGAGCCCTGGTGAGGCCTCACTTGGAGTACTGTACCCAGTTCTGGAGTCCTTACCTCAGATAAGAAAAGGGTAGGATAGAGACAGTGCAATGCTGAGCAACCAGAATGATTCAGGAATAGCAGGGTAAATCCTATGAGGAGTACCTGAGGGCACTGAATTTGTACTCATTGAAAACCAGAAGGGAGAGGGGTGATATGACTGAGACCTTTAAATTCCTCAAAAGAATAAAAAAAGTGAACTGTGGGAAATTATTTAGCCTGAGTTCAAACTGAAGGTCAACGAGTCATCAGTAGGAGTTTGAAGGAGGGAGGTTCAGGAGAGACGTGAAGAAGTACTTATTTACAAAAAGGGTGGTGAAGTCCTGGAACAGTCTGCCAGCTGAGGTGGTGGGAGTGAGCACAGTCTGTGGGTTCATACAGGCCTGGGATAGAATGAAGGGAATAGTAGTTACATGGGCCAACACAGAAAGGAAAGAAAATCAGGGTAATGTCCAGGAGGGTTAGTACCCTGGGGGAACATTAGGTTCCAAGAATGATCCCAGGGATTTAAGGAATCTGGGCAGGCTGGATGGACCATGGGTCTCTTTCTGCTGGCATTGTGTGTTTCTATGTTTCAATGGGAAACACAGAGTCTGAAATGTGACACCCTCCCTCCCTTTTCTTCTTAATCAATTGCTTTTCATTTTTTTTAACCCAAAAGTTGTTGCTTGTTAAAGCCTATCACCTGAAAAATGTTCAATCAGTTCAGTAAAGTTGCTGAACTGATTTATCGAGTCTGCCTCATGGCACTGCAGCACGTACAAGGCCAGGCCATGCTTAAGTAATACCCTTTGTTTTTTGTTTGTTTTTTTATAACACTCTCCTTTCATTAAAGTTTTTTTTAAGATGAAAAAATGTTATTTTTTTTCTGAGAAAGACTGTCTGTTTATGCTGTTGAACTGAATGAACAGCAGTAATTGCAGTCTCTCCCTGATTAGACACACAAACGTCTGCTTCTTTAAACTGCAGAGCTCCAAATGAGCTGAACAGCACATTCATGAGGGCCATGTAGTGGATGACACAAAGTATTGTCTAGCACAAATGTCAATAACTTCAAACATCTCCTAATTGGCTGGCTACATTCAATGCCCTAGCACCCAAGAGTGTCGCCTTTGTTGGTCACGCAGTATGCCAACAAGATTAAAAAAAATGCTTTTTTTTAATTTTTTTCAACCCCTGACATGATCTCTTCACTATGTATCATTTGACTAGTTCATTTCATTCATTTGTGCTGTTGCTGTTCCATTCCAGTCTCCCTCCTCCCTGCCCACGTGCTGTGCTGCTGCTGCTGTTCCATTTTGGTCTCCTCCTCCTTACTCCCATGCTGTGCTCAGCTGCTGTTCCACTGGAGTCTCCTTCTTCTCCCTGTCCCCCTGACTTGTCCTCTGATCACCTCCTCGCTATGCTTGGCGTGAACCAAAGACTGTGGAAATGGCATGCTAGCAACTTGCAACATCACTGGAGTCAGGTTAGTGTCAGGGGACATCAGTGTGGTAGTGGCAGTAAACTTATTTACTGCTACTACCACACTGATATCTCTGGAAAATGACCTGACTCCCCTGCTGTAGCAGGCTATCAGCATGCCATTTCCCTGTCACCCTGTGCCAGTTCGCATTCCAAAAAATGGACTGCACTTCTGATCCAGACTGATTTGACAACTCGAACTGAGTCATGAGAGGCTCAATATTCTCAAGTCAAGTAGAGTCGTCAGGGCCGGGGCAGAGTCAGATTGTGCCACAGAATAGGTTCACCCACCCCTAGCCTGTTTACCTACAAATATGCCTATTAATACTTTTTTCTGAAGCCTTCACTGATGTCTGCTATCTTCCATTCTCTCTGTCTATCCCAACACAAGCACTTTCTGATATCCAGTTGCACCCTTTCCATTTCTCCATCCTGTTCCAAGACCACCTTGATGTCCAATGGCACCCCATCCCAGTACCATTTCAAGGATTGTCAGGTGTCCAGGAGCAACCCTCCTCTATGTCCTATTCCAAGCACTCTCTGCCATTCAGTAGCGCCTCCTCCTCCCCTCCCTCCCTTCTCACCCTATCTTAAGCACACCCTGATGACGGTTGCAACTACTTCCCATGTAAATGAAACCATGGTGTTCAGGTGTACCCCCATTATTATCTAATTCAGTTTCTCCAAAGTGATTATGTAGCCCCATTCTCCCACCCCATTAGACCATCTCCCCAGATCTTACTCCCACACACAGCTACTGGTCCTACCCTCCTCCAATGTCCATATGTGGATGCTGCCTGATGAAAAAAAACAATACCACATTTTAGTTCATTCAATGCTTTATTAAACAGAGGACTGAGATGTCAGCAAAGGAATACACTGAGCCAGTAGATCAACTTTAGGAAATAAGAGTCCGGTTCCATGTGTGACACACCACGTCATTTACACAGGTACTACCATATATAGCTGCTAGCAGCAGCCATGTTGCCTCCAAAAGGGCAGCATAGTTCTCTTTTTAGTCTTTTAGCTGTTGGCATATGGGGTGTTTACTACTAGTACATTTGCAGACTGAAGATTTTATTAGCAACAACCAGGATTTTCAGGAGAAGAGTAATCAGCAGGGAGTCCCCTGAATATAGTCTGAAAGAGACTGAATCTTTCACACCTTCACAGTCAAGAGGTTGCAAGATTACAGACTGGAATGTAAGAGGAACATAAAGGAACTGCCAGACTATTACTACAGTTTAGCTGCTTAGGCTCCTGCTCAGGACCACAGGTGAATCAGGACCTACTGCACCACCAACTATATCACTTTTCAAGTTATTAATGTGAAGTGCAATGATTCAGGTGAAGAATGAAAAGAAATAATGATCTTAGAATTTAAAAGCTGTGGATGAGAATTCTCAGTGTTAAAATCTGAAGTGGCAAGAGTTGTTAAGGTTTGTGGTAAGAAGCTAATACCAGAATTTGTCTCAAGGTTGTTTGATATGAAAGAGGTAGAAACTGATAACTGCATGATTACTTCATGGCCTTTAGTAAGTAGGATCTTGGATGTGCAGTACTGGGATCTTGAAAACATCTGCTTAAGGGCCAGTTGTTGAAATATTTCATACTAACTCCAAAGGAACGTTTGCTTTCAGTATGAAGAATAAGACTGCACTAGAGCAGAATTTGAATAAGTGGTGGTAGCTGAGGAGGCCGTTTAAGCTAGAAACAACAGTTACTCCCTAAAACAGCAGAACTTCAAGACAATCTCTTCCATTGGTCCACACCTTTGGAACTGTATGCTGTCGGCATTAGGCCCACACAGAAACTTTTGCTAGCCAGGGGCCATTCTTGATAATGTGCATTGGTGGCACCTTTATAATTGTGGAAGGCCCCACTGCCCCTCAGTTGCCTGGTGGAGATAAGCTCAGAGGGCCTTTTACCATGAAGAGCAAGGAGACCAAACCAGTACTAGGTACACAAGGACATGAATGGGACTGGAAATAAAGTATACATAAGGCCCTTGTTGACACCTCCAAACAAGGCAGTGGGCAAAAGAGGAAGGAGGCTGGATGGGCAGTGACCCAATGGAGGAGATTCTCTCGAAGAGCTACTGTTATGTTGAGTAACTGTTCTATCTTCTTCAAGGATAGCTCCTCCATTGGGTCACATCTTTGAAATGACTCCCAATCAGTACCTAAGGCATCCTCGGAAGATGGCAAAGTCTGAAAAGGCGTTAGGACAGAAGATCTTGAAACACCACAAGACCATATCCAGCACAATTACAAGAGATGATGTATTGACTGCAGTGCTTTGTGAAGATGTACAATGGTCCATGTGGCTACAGAACATATGTTAGCTGCAGAAACATTTTGAAAGCAAGCAACAAAAGTGGTCATACCATGTGTAGAGTGACAATGCACAGCACCAGGAAGTTCCTTATCATACTTTCTACAGTATAACAAAACATAATTCGGTTAGCCAGCCATTTGGACAGGCACTGTTTATACACATGATTGCCCTCTTTCTCGGGGTGAACAAGACAAAAATCTGAGAGGACATTCTACGGTCCTTAGTGCAATCAAGCCAGAAACATAGTGTTTTATGTACATCAAGGGTATGGAGCAATGCCTCACCCTTATTAGTATGCTCTGGATAATATACAGGAAGCTAAATGGTCTGATTAAATATGAAATCAGAGACCATCTTTGGTAGAAAATGAGGACTGGCTCACAAAAACACCCAGTCCTTGTGGAAAACTAAATAAAGAAGGTCATGCATCAGAGCCTGAAGCTCAGAAATCCTATGAGAAGAAGTCATGGTGACCAAAAACAGCATTTTCCATTAAAGAAAATGCATCTCACAGGTTGCAGCAGGCTGAACTGAAGACAAAGTCAATTTCTCCAAAATGGAATTGAGGTCCCAAGATGGAACCTGTTTACAACTTGGGGATGCATGTGCAGAATACCCTTTATAACATATGGGACACCTCTAGTTGTGTCACCTTGCACCCATCAGTAGGGGCATGGAATGCCAAAATGGCACCCAAGTGAACATTAATGGATGAGTACTGGAGACTGGAGTTGGATAGAGAAAGAAGGTAGTCCAGTATGGTATTAACAGGACATGTAAATGAGTCCACTGAACTGAAAGCATACCGTATAGAGACGGGCTTCCATTTCAAAGAGTGTGTCTTTTAGAAGGGTTTCTAGTAGCAAGCAAGATATCAGCCACCTGGGGGAACCACAAAAGAAGCAGTGGCTATGTCTTCAGGTTTAAGGCAGACAGATGCAGAGACCACAGGTCCACATCGACCAGGGACCCATGAGCCTTCAATAGCAGTCCCCAACAGAGGGGGAGCGAACTGAAGGCTCCACTGCCAGATGCTGCAAAAGTGGAAACCAAATCTGGCAAGGCGAGAAGGGCCACCAGTATTAGTGTACCAGGGACTGAGACTAGCTTGGCTTGTTTGCCAAGATGTTTTGGACACCTGCCAGGAATATGGCTGACTGTTGTAGACCATTAGACAACACTGATTGCCACACTCTAATCATTTCAATACACAGAAGATAAGAGTGAATACCACTTTGCTTGTTTATGTAGTGCATAATACTGACACCGTCAATCTGAATCAGCAAGAAACTGGGGCAGAGATGCCCCTGAAAAGCCTAGCAACCAAGCAGAACAGCCTTCATCTCCATAAAATTGATATGGAGATCCAACTTCAGATTAGTCCATGACCTTTGGGTCTGAAATGATCTGAGATGTGCACACCAGCTGCACCCTGAGGCATCTGTTGTGAAGTTCTGCATGGAAGTCAGGATGAAGAATGCAACACCCTGTAAAAGGTTCTGGTGGTACATTCACCCCACTAGAGTATTCAAAAAGAGGACATGATGAGGACCATTTGTTCCAGCTTGTCCTTCTGCTGATTACATTGTACCTGAAGAGTGCATTGTGGAATGTACATATGGAGATGGTTAATGAGAACTGCAATGATGGCTGCAGCCAGTACCACAGGAGACACTGCATCCTCCGAGCTGACACATAAAGAATTCTGTGAATCTGCTAAGAGCCTGGGCAACAAGGGCTTCTGCCCTCTATGCAGGCAGAAAAACACTGTCCACTGCTGTGTCCAGTACAGTATTAATATATTGTAGGTGCTAATGAAGAATGGGTATATATTCCAGTACATTCACTGTGACATCTAGTTCTCAGGGACATTCCTACATCAGGGGCTTAAGCCCACCCCCATAATTCCTAACCTAAGGCGGCAGTATAGTACTTTGGATTAGGGTACTGAAAACCTGGGTTTGACTCCCATCAGGCCCCACTGGCTTACTGTGTGACCTGAGCAAGTCTTTTAACTTCCTTGTGCTTCCAGGTTGCACCTGGTAAGAAGCTTCAGCTTATTGTACATTTCCTGGTTAAACAATCCCCCCCCTCCAACTAATAGGCAGGGAGTTTAGGGAGGTTTAATGCTCTTTGGTGCATTCTGAGGCTTATTCTGTACCCCCTTACATTACAAAACTACTATGCATTTTGTAAGAAATATAAGGTATTTCTTTCAGCAGAAAGGTCAAAAAAAGTAATTTTTAGCTTGTGGGTCATCATGACTGTTTGTTAACTATTTACAGTAGGTCAGACACACACAGACTTTATATTATTTGTAATTTTTTATTCATTGGCACCCATGTAAGACCCACTGGGTGCAAGGCCAATTTACAGGGATGCCACGGAGGTTATGTAACCTGCTTAGGGTCACACAGTATGCAACTGGAAGCTGTGGTAATAAAACCCCTGTCTTCTGGATGTAACAAACTCATTCACAGCTTATTACTCTAACATATAGACCATAAGTCCAGCCTTTGTTATACTGTACTGTACTGTACTATACTATTCTATACTATACTATACTATACTATTCTATACTATACTATACTCCCAGAATTTATGAATAAAACCAGGTCTGTTGCCTGGTCTTCATAAAAACATCCACAGCTCAACTGATAATATTAAGAATTGAATTATTAGTGATAATTAAATTTGTAGTTCAGTTGTCTGACAAATATTTCACTTCTCCTCAGTCTTTATGAATTGACACTGCAAAGTGCCGTTTGCTTGGTAAATGGTAATCTTTCTCTCTCACACTCTCTCTCTCTCTCTCTCTCTCTCTCTCTCTTGCCTTACACAGACTACTGTGTATTTCCATGTTTCTTTTATCTTTATTCTTTTCTTTTTCAGTCCTAGCATGTGGCCTTCACACCCCCATTAAAAGTTAAAGCAGGATCCCCACCCAGGCCAAAGTTTCAAACCAAAATGGAGATCAGGTTATTTATTATAAATATTGTTACAATCAGATTTGAAATATTTTTGTGACTCTTACTGAGTATTAAGCTTTAGCCACGGGTTATTATATTTATCATAAAAGAAGGGAATGCTGTATGTACTAGGAGTAGCTCCACTCAGTGTGAGCAGTGTGCAAGGAGAGAGCAGAAGTTAGAACAGAAGGAGGACAGCTCATCTGACACCTCAGTGAGTGAGTGGGGGGATAGTTGGGTTCAGTGTGGGTTGCTGCCACTAAAAGACAATACAATATTCTCATAACATTCACCTAACCAAGGCAAGGTGAGCCACTCCCCTCCAGCCGACACTTTGCTGTCGTGGGTCATGGATTTCAGGTTTTGTTGAAATATACAAGCATTCAAGGCTGAATGCTCACATGACTGATGGCAGCTGTAAGCTATAAGCTGTGACTTTTGCTAAAACAAACAAATAGGAGATGCAGCATGTTACAGCACAGTGACCAGTGGCTAAAAACTTGTACTATTTTCTGCCAACTGCAGCTGTTCATCTGTTTATTTATTGCTTTTCTACTGGCAGTTTTGCCTTGCCCTAGCCTCTGGTAGTTCATGGTCTTGAATATAAAAAGCAACAGCATGCATAACATAGAAACCGTTTTAAAGCTCAGCTTGAATCACTGTGTGTGTGCTTTAAATTAAGTTGCCCTCCATTTGTTTGTTTGTTTGTCTCACAGCCAGTGGGACTGGTCTTGCAGCTGCCAGCTAGAGATGCAGCGAATTTAAAATCTGCCTGCGAAGTGAACACAAAGTGGCCACTTCGCGTTGGCACTTCTCTACGTGGAGTGCCCCATAGGAAAGGCTTTCACCTTGTTATTATTACATTGCGTTGTCATTCAACTTTAAACCTGAAGTAAGGCAGAGTGACAACAATATTGGCAGCACCCCACCCACACAGTCACCAGAATTAATGTGCATCCCCAAAGTGCTACTGTCTTGTGTCCAGAAAACTCCTCAGTGCTGACAAAGTGAAATGAGAGCATAGCAAGAAATGTAAAGTCTCCCAGAATTAATGGCGCACTCAGTCATGCATGCAGTGGTCACACACAGAGTCACCAGAATTAATGTGCATCCCCAAAATGCTACTCTCTTGTGTCCAGAAAATTCCCCAGTGCTGATGAAGTGAAATGAGAGCGTAACAAGAAATGCAGTCTCCCAGAATTAATGGTGCACTGCAAATGCACAGATAGATTAAGATTGCGTTGCGCACTCAAGGGATGCATACGAAAAGGCACAACACCTAACTAGTGCACACAAGTCACAAATCCAAATCTGGAAAGGAATACATTTGCCAGTTGGGGGATTAGTGCATGGCAGTAACAATCCACTACCAGTAAAGATACCATAAAGCAGTATAAAAAATTCATGCAGGCACAGTAGATAGCAGGTTCACACTGCCGCAATTACTCTATGGCACAATAAAAGGTGTCTGATTTAATGGCATGCATCACACACACACACACACACTATAAGTAATGCATAGCAAATTGAACACCTTTAGTAATATAACCAAATGTTTTAAACAAATTATACACTGCTGCACCACAACAATCAGCAAAAAAATGTCAAGAATTACTGAAAATATTACTGTGTGCACATTAACACAGCTATACAAGAAAAATGTAACCAAAACAGAAAGACTGCCTTTTTTCATAGTTATTGTACCTACACCACAAATACACCCCTCCCCCAAAGAACACTTCACCGTACACAGACTGACTGTTCTAAATTAACATTCAAAATCCACACACAACAATAATCACTTGATGATATGAGCACAGAAGTGTTTCCTAGTAAATTTTGAGCAAAATAAATGACTCAAAAAGGCATTTTAAACAGCTTTTAGAGGTTTTGAATCGCAGAGCTCTGAGAGTAAACTGTCTCCAGCTACCACTACACACACACTACCCAGGCCAGAACTGAGGCTGTGCAGAACAATATAGAGCCTATGTGACCTGCAATCCCATGAATCACTGCAGAATTTCATTTGGTGCTCAATTACAAGGTGAAGTGAGGCAAGTTACATTAATTTCAATGTACTTTGCCTTAAAATTGGGGGGGGAAGTGGTTTGTGGAAGGCAGAATAGCATAAAAGTCATTGGTTTCAATGAACCGCGCATTCCTCATTATGAGCCGAAGTACTCCACTTCACATTGTGGAGTGCTCCACGGTTTCTGCGTTACTCTGTGAATCACTTCGTGGAGTGAATTGGGGCCACTTCTCCCACCACTTCTTATAGTACTGTAACTCACATGCTGTACAGGAAGGAACGTGATTGCCTATGGCTGTACTTTCCCGATGAGCTGCAGCACAAAACTCCCCGACTTAAAAACACGTATTAATGAGTACAATAGTGGGGTGGTAAAGCCTGGAGAGATACTACAAAACAGGCTTACAATACATCCAAGTAACTACAAAAAAGATTAATGTCATGATTCGTCACGTGATCATGAATCGTGATTTGTGAACGTGATAATGAAGAATGTGATTCAGTGTCGATGGTGTAAGATAACCAATATGAAACTGTATTGGGAACGCGAATGCCTACGGCTGTACTTCCTCGATGAGCTGTAGCTTAAAACTCCCTGACTTAAAAACACGTGTCAAAGAGTACAATGGTGGGGAGGTGAAGCCTGGAGAGATAATACGAAACAGACTTACAAAACATCCAAATAACTAGAAAAAAAAAATGTATGTTGTGATTCATGATGTGATTGTGAATCGTGATTTGTGACTGCATTTGTGACCGTGATAATGAAGAACATGATTCGATGTCAATGGTGTGAGTTAACCAATATGAAACTGTACTGGAAACATGAATGCCTACGGCTGTACTTCCCCAAAGAGCTGTATCTTAAAACTTCTCAACTTAAAAACACGTATCAATGAGTACAATGGTGGGGTGGTGAAACCTGGAGAGATACTACAAAACAGGCTTACAATACATCGAAGTAACTAGTAAAAAAATTAATGTGATTCATGATGTGATCGTGAATCGTGATTTGTGACTGCATTGGTGACCGTGATGATGAAGAACGTGATTTGTATCAGGAGTGACTCATGATGATGGTCCTGACTTAAAAACACATATTAATGAGTACAATGTTCATGCAGAATTATGCACCACACCTGTCCAGTACTCTGAAGGGAAGCCAAAGAAACAACTGTGACTCAAGTTACAGATGGAGATTGGGCCCTAAAGAAATGCAAATGCACAGACAGATTACGATTGCGCTACGCACTGAAGAGATGCAGACACAAAGGCACAACACCTAACCAGTGCTCGCCATCAGAAATTCAAATCTGGACAAAAATACCTTTGCTGGTTGTGGCAGGGTGCGGGGGCAGTGTAGTGCACTGCTGCAGTAACAGTCACTATTACTAGTACCAGTAAAGATACCACAAAGAAGTACAAAAATCACACAGCTGCAGTGCATAGCAGGTTCACATTGCTGAAATTACTATGTGGCACAATAAAAGGTGTCTGATTTGATGACACGCATCACACACATACTCACACACACACTAAGTAATGCGTATTAAATTGAAAACTTCAGTAATATAACCACATATTTTAAACAAACTAAAATTATGCACTGATGCACCACAACAATCAGCAATAAAATGGCAAGAATTATTGAAAATATTACTGTGTGTACATTAACACCGTTATAAGAAAAATATCACCAAAACAGGAATAACTGTCTTTTTCTCCAAGTTAATCAACCTACACCACTGATACGCCCCTCCCCCAAAACACACTTCCACTGTCTCTCAGTACACAGACTGAATGTTGTACATTAACATTCAAAATCCACACACAAACAATAAACGCTCGATGATATGAGCACAGGAGTTTCCTACAATCGATGAACTAAAATTTCAACAAAAAAAGACTCAAAAAGGCTTTTTTGACAGCTTTTAGAAGGTTTGAATTGCAGAAAACTCTCGGAGCAGACTGTCTCCTACAGCCTCCTACACGCACTACCCCAAACTGAGGCTGTGCAGAACAATCTAGAGCCCATGTGACCTGAAATCCCATGAATCACTGCAAACTTCTCCTTTGGAGCTTAAAAACAAGGCAAAGTGAGGTGAAGTACATTGTTTTCAATGTACTTCACCTTAAGAATTGATGGAGTAGTGGTTTGGGAAGGCGGAGTAATGCGAAGTCATCATAACGCAAAGTACTCCACTTCACGTTGCGGAGCACTTCGCGATTTCCCCTTCACTCCACGGATCACTTTGCGGAGTGAATTGGGGCCACTTCGCCCATCTCTAGTGCCAGCCTGATACCCAGCATCATTACATCACTCCTCAAGACTCGGGCAAACACACACATCTGAATGAAATATATATCTTTAAAAAAAAGTAAAGTAAAAAAAATAAAACATTGTAAGCTCTTACAGAAAAAAATGATGACTGCAGGGTCAAGAGGGGTGGTGGGAACACTGCCTTGACTGATATCTTTGGCTGCCTTTGCATAAGCGCTGGGAGGGAAGGAACCAGGGAGGGGGGCCACCACCATGGTTTTGAGCACAGGGCTGCTGATGGGAGTCATGGTCACCATGGCAGCAGGTTTGTGAAACAAGCCCCTGCCACACCCCCTGGCAGGTTGAGGTGTCAGAGATTTGAGCAACCTAAACATCATCCAAGAAGACTGATGCTCATGTAGAGCATTTTCTGCATCATTCCCAAACAGCCTGGAGCCTCTAAAAGTGTCATTCAGCACAATTTGTTGTACATCAGTGGCAAATCTAGCTACTTTGAATCAGGAATATCTCTGAATGTATATGCCAAAGGCAGCAGCCCTTGCAGAAGCATTATATGCAGAGTGTAACAGATGTCTTCCGGTATCCACACCAGCTGAGACAGCTTTAAGCAAGTCAGTTTTGGCAGGACCATGAGGCAGTGCATGAATGGTAGACAGAGTAGATTTCCACAGTCTATTCTGATACTGAATCATGTATATCTGGTAGTCTGCAATTCTTAGGGCTACGGATGCAGAGGCATAAGTTGTTTTGTCCATAACATCCAGCATCCTAGATTCTTTGCCTGGAGGCAAAGTGTTCATGTGTCTAGGAGCTATAAAGTGATCATGAGCAGCCATTATTACCACATAATCTGTTTTAGGCTGGTAAGCATTATAAGGCTTAGCAGGCAAATGAGTACTGCTTATTAGCCTTCCCCAGTACTGCAGGCAAGGTATTAGACCTACCTGTATACCAAGCAGCAAAGGTAGTGTCTTCTAAGGCAGGATATATAGAAGGAATTACAATTGAGGGTGCAGCGGGAAACTCCAAAAACTCCATTAAAATGTTCTTAGTGGAGTCTTCATTTTCATCTTCAAAATCCCAAGACATTCTGGATTTGTCTGAGCAGAAGCCGAAATGCGGGATCCTCAGAAAGACATCTGGGGATATACACCACATAAACCATTCACTGTTATGTGTTAGATTGAGCGAATTGGGATTTTCTGAAAATGTGGTTGCTTGGTTTAGGGACTATTTATCTAATCGTTCACTTTATGTTACTATAGGTTCTTCTATTTCTTCTACCTATCCCATTCACTCTGGTATTCCCCAAGGATGTATTTTGGATCCTCATTTGTTTTCTTTGTTTATCAATCCCTTGCTTTCTATTTGATAACCTGTGATAGTTTACTTTATGCTGATGATTTGATACTTTTTACCCAATCTCAGTTGTTAGCATCTTTAACTTATTGCTTGGAGCATGACATTATTTCAGTTTATCACTGGTTTGGTGAGAATGCTTTGGTTTTGAACTCTTCTAAGACCAAAGACATGTTGTTTGGGACTCTATCTCATCTGCATAGTAATAATAGATTAATTGTTCATGATGTCCATGGGGTTCATCTGCAGCAAGTTTATGAATTTAAGTACTTAGGGGCCTTATTGGATCCTGGCCTATCTTTTCAAGCTCAAGTCAGAACTGATAGTAGTAATTTATGAATTGAAACAATATCTTACTTCTGAGACTAGAAAGGCTATAGCAATTGGGGTGCTTCTATCTCACCTAGATTAGGTTGGAAGCCTTTATTTATAAACTGTCAGTGAGGGAAACCTAGGCTTTATCAATAGCATATAACATTTGCCGTTTTGTGCTGGAAGTTCCCCCTCATATGCACCATTGTTTATTTTATTCTTCCCTTGATTGGTTACCACCTAATGCCCATTCTGTGTATTTTGTTTGCTGTTTAATATTTAAATCTCTTTCTGAGACAGAGAAGTTTCCTCTAACTGAATGGCTGCGTGTTCAATGTTGTACAATGAAATGCAAATCTTTTGGGTGGATTTTTCTATTATCTATCTTTTTTCTTCCGATACCCCAGACACTTCTGTCAGCACTGCCCTACCATTTCCCCATGTTCGGGCTTACCCCCAAATGGGGCCACTGGGTGGGCACCCCCTCCCGGTGGACAATGGTGGCGAGACCCAGCTTACCCCCTGGGTTGGTGCCACGGGAGCAGGACCCCTCCGGTGGACAATGGTGGCCTAGTGGGGCATGGTGGCAGCGTGGCTTCATATACAGGGCTGGATTTTTTGTTAGAAAGAAACCCCCCTGAGGGCAGGGATGTGCAATGATGACCAGTGTCTGCCCAGCCCTCTGAATGTAATGGTGCTGGCTACTGTGGAAATCCCTGGCCTCCACCAGGGGTCCCTAGTGTGATGGACACTTGATCCCCTCCCCCTAGGAGAAGAAGAGCACTCTTTGGGATGCTCAATCCTTCTTCCCGTGGCCAGACCTACGACTCCTGGGTTTGTTCCCGAACCCGGGATGTCGGCGCTTCAGACGAACGCCTTGCCTCTGCACTAAGGGGCCGGCATTTGAGGGGACTTTTCTTCTTAACAAATCTTTCTCTACTAAAGCTGGTGCTCAAGCTTTTTCTGTGTCTGCCCCACTACTTTTGAACAGTTTGCCTGAGGACTTGAGAACTAATTGTTCTCTTGATAGCTTTAAAAAAAGCTGAAAGCATGGTTGTTTCCCTTAAATGAATGTAAATGTTTTTAAATCACATTGCTTTTGTATATGTGTGTGTGTGTGTGTGTGTATATATATATATATATATATATATATATATATATATATATGTATATGTATATATATTGCTTGTTTTGTGCTGCTGTAATTATGTGTTCAGTTTGGAACTGAAAAAGGTCTTGTCCCAGTGTCTTTACACAATTAATAAAATAAAAACAGAGTCCTCATTGCATGAGGATTGAACTGCAAGGCAAATCCCCTTGTAAGGATAATCTTCCCTTTCAGCATCATCCAAATCCTTCTCCATATTAAGGTGTTCATGACTGTACTCTCCTCTTCTTTGTTTGGGATGGTGATGGGAGTAATTGATGGAAACAGCGATGGAGGCAGCAGCTATAATGGAGGAATGACAGGTGCACTTTCGGATCCTGTCAATGACTATAGTGCCTATGGGGGAGACCCAGTTGAAGGGACAGCTGTTATCGTTAGTGGGAGTGATGGTAACAGACTTCATAATAGTTCAGAGAATGACACCAGCACAACCTGGGAGTTGATGGCACCCTGTAAAGGGCCTGTTCATCTGATATTGAAGGAGTAGAACATAATGATGAGGGTTATATACTCTCCATAGTAGGGGCGGCAGTACCAGTAGCATCCCATCAACAGTTGGAAGGGCTGTAGTCTCTACCAAAGTGGACAATGATGAGGACTTACCTTCCTTTGATGGAGATATCAACCTCACTGGTGAAGCATCAGCTTTATCCTTTTGTTTGTGGTGATGGCTAGAAGAGGAGGACTTTGACAATGACTTATCATTGTCTTTCTTCTTAGTTCTTGATGACTGTGGTAGAGACAGCATTGTTGAATGCCAAGGAGTTTCCTTCCTGGAGGTGGTCAAGTGAGAAAGAGAAGCTGTCTTGGACCCCACAGCCTTAGCTTGAGCTTCCATGGTCTTGATTGGATATGGAGGTTTCTAGAACTTTCTTCAGGCATCTACTCATGGCTTGGTAGAATCTCTTGCAGTTCTTACAGGCCCTGTCCATGTGGGAGAGGCACAAACAGCAAACATAAACCATGTGAGTGTCATCTTTGAAGATCTTGTAGCCATAGGTATGATACCTAAATAAACATTATTTCAATAGCAGCATAAAAGGACAATGTCTAAAAAGTAATGTTGGAAAATAATAAAGTCACAGAAAACTAACAGCTTTGTCTCTCTGCAGGTCGAATGAGCAGTCAACAGCAGGAGAATGACCTGAGGGGTGATGGGGCCACCAATGATTATGTATTTTTTTTAGTCTTTTGGTAAACGGGTAAGGTGCACAAGGCATAAGTGCCTATTTTCAGGGGCGACCTGGGAGCACTGGGCAGTTAAGTACTTGCTAAGAGTCACACAGTATATAAGTGGAGGTTGTGAGAATCAAACCCAGGTCTGGTCTGCTGGGTGTGCCGAGCTCGTTCACAGCTCATTACTCTAACTTCTAGGCTATACTGCCAGCCCATAGGCACTATATAAGCACTAACACTGCATGTCATCAAGGGCAACAAAAGATTCTCTGTGGTGCTCATGACAATGGCTTACAGTTCAATGGTGTGGCCCAATGGAAGAGATGTCCTCCATGAAAGTTTGCTATCTTTTTGAACTCATCTTCTGTGAATAATTGACTAGAGATAGTCTCAATCAGTGAGGTGTTTGTAGTGATATATAATTATGAGGTGTTTTAACCATTAAGCACTTTACTTAGATACTATCACTTTAAATGCTAAGACTGATATATGTAATGAAATGAGTGATGTCACTGATTTTGTCCTATAAATACTAAATGAGAGCCTTGAATAAGCCACACCCCTTGAGGAAGGCTAACGCCGAAGTGCTGGGGTTTTAGACACACCAAGTGCTGTAAATTGCTGCTGCACTGGCTATTTATCTAATTGTTATATCTTTTGAAAAATAAAAAGATTATTTGAATTTTTCAAATCTGCTGGTGGTGCTGCTTTCTTGGACAAGGGCTGGAGTGCAGAAAAACTTTTTTGGAACATTGAATTTGCAGGTTGCCACCTGCTATTGCTACACCCCTTTACTAACTTGTGAGCGCAGGGAGGACATTTACTTTTGGAACTTTGAATTTGGTGCTTGATTGTGAAATCCTGCGAACCAAGAGAGAATGAAATCCCTTTACAAAGCAAGTCCTTGTACTTCAATTTTCACTTTGTTGTGGTCAAAATTTGGCTGAAGGCTAATAAATTAGGTCCCCTGTGTATCTCTTTCTGGGATTAGGAGCTTCCAATCAAGGAAATAAACAACATAGTAGAAGCAGTATCTTAACCCACCTACTACAGACCGTAACATCCCGTAGTGTTACAAATGAAGTTGTAGTGATTTGGTGAATAACCATCTTTATTAACTACACTTAATAATTAAAAACAAGGATGTCTGCAGAGCAAAATGAGAAAGAAGGGGAACTGAGCTTCAATTTGGAGGAGACAGCAACTCTGGAACAGAGAAGAGAATATTTCAGAGCTAAATTGAGTGAAGAGGGAGTGCAGTCTGAAACGACATCACATGCAACAGGTGGGGCTAGCATCAGGAGTGTGTTCAATAAATTATAGAAATTATTGTTTCAAGAAGTGAATCTGAGCTATAACATCTCATCCCTAGAAACATATCCAGATAGGAAACATGTCCCAAAAGGATTAAGAGTAATTAAACAGCCCTCAGTTGGTAAAGAAAACTTGAAAAGGAAAACTGCATGGCTCCAAATATCTGAAACAGCTTCAGTCCCATACACGTGGCTTATTATAGAAGAAGATACAGAAAAGAATTTGGATTTACAACAAGAATTGAAACAAGTTAAAACAGAGATTGCAGACTTTAAGAATTGCTCAGAATTCCTTCAATTAGATAAAAATCTCAAAATTAAGATGCAGAAACATGAGAGAGAAATAACTGCTAGAAAACAAAATAAGCTTCAAAGGGACAATCGGGAATACGAAGAAGGGACTGCTTTTATTCCAGCTAAAAAAGAAACCAATAGATCATGGAGCAGAGGAAGATCAAGAAATAGAGCTGCCAGAAAAAATGCCAGCACACCCTCGAGACTCAATAAATCTGACCACAGATTTGACTAAAAATCAAAGCCAGAGACCTTTTTTAGAGCAGACAGAGGGGAGCAGAGACAAGGATCAAGGAGAAAGAAATGGACCAGAGGAGGCACAAAGCACTCTGAAGTAAGCACTTCAGGCCCCGCAAAATCTGATTTACAAATAATTAACCTCTCAGAAACAGTTTTAACCCCAATTCAGATCAAAGTATTAAAGAAAGGTCTGAATTTAGCCGACCCGGTGGTGCAGAGGGCTGAAGCCCTGGACATCTCATCTCATGGCATGCCAGCAACCTGGGTTCGGGAGTGAGCCTGGATCATCAGAGGTCAGCATGGGGGGGAGGGCAGAGATGGATGGAGCTGCCGACAGGCAGCTCTCCTCTCCGAGGAGCTGGTATGGCATTCCTCACTCACGGCTGCCCCCTGGTAGAGGTTAAGGGGCTATGCAAACAGGGTGCTGGTGATAGGCCAATGGGGTGGGATGAGGAGTGTCGTTACCGGGGCTGTAAGGTGCATGCATGCCTCCACACGCATCCAACCTTCTCCTGGGGCCCTTGGGTAAAATGAAAAATGGGGAGAAAAAATGGAGGGAAAAAAAATGGTGGCAGGATGGCGACCGACTCTCCGAGCACCGCTCCCAGGACCAGGCATAGAGTGGCCCGGTAATTCCGGGGGCAGAGCTAGAAGTCGGTCAGATGGGGCATAGGGAGGAGTATAAAGCCTTGTACGAAAAAAAAAAAAGAAAGGAATTCCCAGCCTCCCCCTACAAAACAGGGTACTAAATGAGGAAAATGCCAAGGTAGAAAGGTCAGTGGGGGATGTTGCTAGAAGAGGTAAAGCCATCAAAAAATGGAGAGCAATGAGTATCAATGCCCATAGTCTGGGTAACAAGCTTCCTGAATTAGTGGCCTTGATGGAGGAGGAACATCTGGATATCATGGCAGTCACAGAAACATAGTACACACAGAACCATGACTGGGACGTAAACATACCAGGATACACTATCTACAGGAGGGACATGAAGGGAAGAAGAGGAGGAGGAGGAGTAGCTCTCTACATAAGGGAAGCAATCAAAGCAACAGAATAAAAGGGAAAACAGGGAGGAGAGGAAGCACTGTGGGTCAATTTGGAGACAGTCAATGGCACCACAATACGCACAGGGGTTGTATACAGACCCCCATCTCAGAGGGAGGAAATGGACAAGGAAATTATAGAAAGTATCCTTAGAATGGCAGACAAAGGAGAGATATTGCTGATGGGGGATCTGAATATGCTAGATGTTAACTGAAGTGCAGTTGCAGCAGCCACTTCTAAGAGTGGGGTTATTCTAGATGCCCTACAGGGGGCATGTCTTAGACAACTAGTATTGGAACCCACTCAAGAGGGAGCAATCTTAGACCTGGTACTCTCAAATGGAGATGAAGAGAGGATCACAGATGTAGAAGTGGGTAGCCACCTGGGAACTAGTGACCATCAAACAGTATGGTTCACAATAAACACAGCAGTAGAGTCAAGCCATACAAAGGCAAAAGTACTGGACTTTAGGAGGGCTGACTTTGCCAAAATGGGTGAGTGCCTAAGGAATGCACTAGCAAATGGGCAGGAAGGAAGGGTGGAAGAACAATGGGGAATAATCAAAACTGCCATCACAGAGGTAACAAGCCTTTGTGTAAAGCAAATAAATAAAACAAAATTATGTAAGAAACCACTATGGTTCTCAAAGGAGGTGGCACGGAAGGTTCGAGAGAAAAAGAAAACATTTAGGAAGTACAAGGAATCACATAAGGAGCAGGACAGAGAATTGTATCAGTTAAAGCAAAAGGAAGCTGGGAAGGCAGACAGAACAGCAAAGTCCAAAACCGAGGAAAAGATAGAAAACTCAGTTAAGAAGGGAATAAAACCTTTTATAGGTACAACAGGGAGTGAAGGAAGACCAAGGGAAGGATAGTGAGGCTTAATAAAAGGGATGAGGGGTGAGCAGAGGGTGACTGTGAAAAGGCAGAGATACTAAACAAATATTTTTGCTCGGTATTCACAAATGAAGAGGGGGAGGTACCTAAACCAAACAATAGAAACACTCTGGATACAGGAGTTGATACCAGTCCATTCACAGAAGAAAGGGTTCTGAAAGAACTCTTAAAACTGAAGGTGGACAAAGCAATGGGGCCTGATGGGATTCATCCCAGAATTCTAAAAGAACTAAGGGTAGAACTAGTGACACCACTGACTACCCTCTTTAACAAATCATGGGAGGATGGGGTGATACCTGAGGACTGGAGGAGGGCAGATGTGATTCCACTTCACAAAAGTGGGAGCAGGGCAGAAGCAGGAAACTATAGTCCTTTTAGTTTAACCTCAGTGATAGGGAAAATGATGGAATTACTTCTGAAGGAAAGAATTGTCTAGTACCTAGAGGCCAGAGGGGCCCAGGACCCAAGGCAACATGGATTCACAGCAGGAAGGTCATGTCAGATGAATCTAATAGATTTCTTTGACTGGGTGACCAAAGTAATAGATCAGGGAGGGGCTGTGGACATGGCCTGCCTAGACTTTAGCAAGGCATTTGACACAGTCCCACACAAAAGATTAATATACAAGTTAGCCAGCGTGGGAGTGGTCCCAAGGTGGTAGCCTGGCTAAAGAATTGACTGGAGAACAGGACACAGAGGGTAATAATAAACTGAGTCAATTCTGAAGAAAGGGGGGTTACTAGTGGGGTACCGTAGGGTTCAGTACTAGGACCGGTCCTCTTCAATGTCTTTATAAGCGACATTGCAGAGGGACTGGAAGGAAAAGTATGTCTCTTTGCAGACGACACAAAGATCTGCAACAGAGCTGATACACAAGGTAGTTGGAAAGGATGAGAAGGGACTTGGCAAGGTTGGAGGAATGGTCAAATGTAAAGCAGCTTACATTCAATGCTAAGAAGTGCAAGGTAATGCACCTGGGATAAAAAAACCCAGGGGAAGAGTACACAATGGGGGGGGTGAGATACTAACAACAACAAAAATGGAAAGGGACCCGGGGGTAGTCATATCAGATGACCTAAAGGTGGTCAAGCAATGTGAGAGGGCAGCAAGGAGGGCTGGGGGGATACTGGGATGTATAGGGAGAGGCATCACCAGTAGAAAACAGGAAGTTATTATCCCTCTGTACAGACAGCTGGTGAGACCCCATCTGGAGTACTAAGTGCAGTTCTGGAGACCCAATGTCCGTAAAGACATAAACAGGATGGAGACAGTCCAGAGGAGGGCAACTAAAATGGTGCAGGGTCTGCACCTGAAGACATATGAAGACAGACGTAAGGAGCTTAATATGTGTAGCCTCGAGGAAAGGAGGGAGAGGGGGGACATGATAGAAACTTTCAATTACCTCAAGGGAATCAACAAAGTCCAAGAGGGTAGCATCTTTCAGAAAAGGTGAAGAACAGGGGCACAATTTTTCATTTCCTTTCATTTTTATTAAATGGGTTAGACCATTGAGTAAAACTCATTTAAATTGGTGACCCTTGAAGATGGGGGGGCTCAGAGGAAGTATTTTTTCACAGACAGGGTTGTGGATGCATGGAATGGCCTTCTGGAGGAGGTTGTGGAGTCAAAAACAGTGGTGGAATTGAAGAATGCATGGGACAGTCATAAGGCAATTCTGTGGGGTGTAGGAAGAAGTAGGCTGTTGGTTAACTAGGATCTGCAGCTTATCCATTAGGTAGGGAAATGAGCAGCCTGGGTGGGCCAAGCGGTCCTTATCTGCCGTCAAATTCTATGTTTCTATGTTTCTATGTCCCTCTACCCAAGATAAATGAATTTTTGATCTATGTAGATCTCCACAAGTTATTTAGAAAAATAGAATTGCGGTACTTTTTTCATTAAAAGATCAAGAACAAGCAGGAGAAAATGAAGCTGAAACAATGGGAATAAATGCGATACAAAGGACTATAGGAGAAGAGGAAGACCTGGATTTTTTTAATTACAGCTATGGGAGGACCGACAGACATTAGTGTGAATGAGATGGTGGATGGAAGTGACCTCAGAAATTTAATGGAACTGCTTGAAAATAATCAGAGGGAAGGGACTGAAACTATGAAAACTGAGGATTTTGATAATGTGAGAAAACGGATGTTTCGGTGCAAGTCAGACTTTTGTCCGATAGTTTCAAATAACTCTATTTCTGTTTTTGAAAAGACAGTATTGATGTAGGTGAAGGAATTACTGGAGAAACTAGCAAAAAATACCAGAGAAAAACTCACAAGATGGGAGAAGAAGGCAATAGAAGATTTGCGAAGGAATGAAGGACTGGTAATCAAAGCCTCGGACAAAGGTGGGAATATACTTATTATGCAAAACGTTAACCATCAACGTATGGTAGAGACATTGATCTTTGATATTAATAACTATACAAAAATACATGCAAATCCCACTTTTGCATACAGAAAAGAGCTGTTTTCTTTATTAAATAGCGCTCTGAGTTCAAGGGATATTAATGAGAAAGAGTATGAGTACTTGTATTGTGAAAATCTGATTGTGCCCACCTTCTATGCTCTTCTTAAAACACACAAAAATTTAGAAGACCCCCCGGGAGACCTATTGTCTCCTGAATTGGGTCTCTGAGAGAACATTAGAGCGAATTTATTGATTTATTTTTTGCAGTACAGTGTGACAAAATTGCCATCATTCCTTAAAGATACAGGTGATACCATATCAAAATTCATTACTATGGAGTGGCAAACTGAATATAAATGGATTTGCATAGATGTTGAGGCACTTTATACATCGAGTAGACATGTGGATGGGCTCAGAGCTGCTAGATATATTTTGGAATGAGATAAGGGAAACAACAATGCACCTACTGAGTTTTTGATAAAAGGTCTTGATTTTGTCCTCTCTCATAATTATTTTGAGTTTAATGGTGACTTCTATTTGCAGCAGTGTGGACCAGTGATGGGAGCCTCTATGGCCCCAGCATACGTGAACCTTTTTATGGGTTTGTGGGAAGAGGAGATGTTGTTTAATTCTGTGACTAACCCCCACCACACTAAAATAGTGAGGTGGCGAGGTTTATAGATGAGTGCCTGTGTGTTTGGAAGGGTTCATTGGAGAGTGCTAACAGCTTTATAAAATGGCTGAATGTAAACAATAGAAATTTGAGGTTTACCTCTAAGATCGATGATACTCAAATAGATTTTTTAGGTATTACACTGATTGGAGACAAAATAACAAAAAAAGTAATTACATAGGGATATAGGAAAAAAACTGCAATAAACTCTCTTTTGAAAAGTGATAGTTCACATCCAGCAAAGCTGAAAACAGGCTTTTACCATCTAAATCACCCACCTATTTAAAAGTTCCCTGATTCAGGGTGAATTACCTCCTCTTTGGAAAACAGTGCACATCATTCCCCTTTTCAAGTCTGGAGATCCAGCTGACCTGAACAACTACCATCCTATTTTGCTGCTTCGTACCCTGTCAAAAATCCTGGAGAAAATTGTCAATTATCAACTTAGGGATTATCTAGAATCTGAGAACCTCCTGAACCCAGCCCAATCAGGTTTTAGGCCCAAGCACAGCACTATAACTGCCCTCACCCAAGTCTCCAATGACTGGCAAAATGCTTTGGATACAAAAAAACACATCTATGCCCTCTTTCTGGGCTTTAGTAAGGCCTTTGATAACGTGGATCATAGCCTTCTGCTTAATGTCCTGAACAGCTTTGGCCTAGACAATACTGCCCTAAAGTGGTTTGAATGTTATCTCTCCAACAGACTGCAACAGATTAAAGATCAAGAGGAACTGTCTCCGCTTAAAACCCTTCCTCGGGGTGTGCCACAAGGCTCCATTCTTAGCCCCATCCTATTCGCTTTATACATAAACCATATCGACTCTTACAGACGCTCGGGCTACATACATCTATTCGCTGATGATACAGTTCTCTGCACTATTAACTCATCCCTGGACTTCGCTCACGATGAGCTACAACACAACTTTGTCACCCTCCAACACAATTTGCTAAAGCACAGGCTACTGCTTAATGCAGAAAAAAACAAGGCAATGATCTTATCTCCATTTGCCGCTCATACCCAGGGGCACCATTGAACCGCCCGATTTACACCTATTAGGTGAACCTCTGGAAATAGTGGATAAGTTCAAGTACCTGGATGTCTGGTTGGATAACCAGCTTAATTTTGCGGTACATCTGAATGAGCTATCAAAAAAGCTAAGACAACGTCTAGGTATCTTTTATCGCATAAGACACCTCCTCACATTAGAAGTCGGAAAGACACTGGTCCTAACAACTTTTATTCCTCTGCTTGATTATGCAGACATTCTTTACAGCCACTGTTCAAATCAGGCATTATGTAAATTAGACACCCTCTATCACTGTGCCTTGTGGTTTATTCTGGATATGCTCAGTCGTACCCACCACTGCTTGCTCTACCAAAAGCTCACCTGGCCATCTCTTACATTGAGGAGGCAAAAAAATGCCCTCCTGTGGTGCTACAGGGCCTTAACTGATAAGCTACCAGGTTATATCTCTGCTCTCTTCGTACGTGTAACAGGACCGTATGGCCTTAGAAGCATATACCCTGCATCCTTCAAGGTGCCAAGAATAAGGTCCCAGTATGGTAAGGTGTCTATCAATTTCTCCTTCCCTTCCCTTCCCTTCCCTTTGGAACAACATGCAAAAGACACTAAGGTTCTCATCCCTGCCGGGTCCCCATACCTTTAAGCTGTCTATCACACACATCCTGAAGATCATATGTACCTGCCACAGGTGATTCTTCTACTGGCCTCCCTGCCCTGCTCTCCATTTACTTAGCACTTACTTACAACTCCAGCACTTCTCTGCACATCTCCCTCTGTGTACTCTTCTTACCCCCTGGCCTTACTATGTTCGTGTCATCTCTCCCTCTAGTATTGACATCCTCTTCCTGAAACCCCCCTTCCCCCATCTTTCCCTGCAATGGGTCAACCCTCCTGGTCTGTCCATTCATGCCTTCTTGTTCTATTGTTAATATAATCTTCTTACCACATCCTGTTACTTCTATTGCCTTGTTTTGTATCCACCCCAGACGTTGGTGTACCCTTAATTTAATTTAACAATCTGCACACTCTGTATTATCCAATGTTGTTGTTTCTATTTTTTACTGTATGTACCAGCCTGCACTATGTGTCCAATTGTATTATTCCTTGCTCTGTTCCCTTCTGTCAAGACCATCTTGAAAATGAGCTTGCTCAATAAAGACTCTGCCTGGTTAAATAAAGTTTTGATTGATTGATTGATTGATTGAAACAACCTATGCCCTATAGTCAACTTATAAGGATTAGAAGAAATTGCACAAGGGATGAAGACTACCAAGAACGGGCAGAACAACTTATTTTAAGGTTCAAAGAAAGGGGGTATCAAGAACAAATCTTGTACAGTGAACTGGAGAGAGTGGAAGGGATCACACAGGGGGAGCTACTAAGGGTAGACAATGAGAAAATGCAAAAAGGAGGGAGGGGTGGGGATTCTAGTGGTGATATGATTACATTTTCAACAGAATTTAATAATATTTCTGGACAGACAGAGACTATTGTCTGGAGGAACTGGTATATTCTCAGGAGTGATGACATTTTGAAAAAATCTATAAATACTGTTCCAAGGATAACATTCAGGAAAAGTCTGAGTTTAAAAGATAAACTGGTTCATAGCCAATTCAAACAAGAAGAAAGACCAGCAACCTGTTGCCTGTTAAACCACAGGGGTCCTATAAGTGTTTAAGGTGTAGCATATGTAAATATGCCATACCAACAAAGGAGTTTATATCACCAAATAATGGTGGAAAAAGTAGATATAAAGGAATTTATTTTGTGCTACACTTCCTTTGTTGTATATATCCTTTAGTGTGAATGCAATTTTTGTTACATCGGTAAAACAATAAGACTACTGAAGGAATGTATACAGGAACATGTACGTTCAATAGTAAACCAATGAGTAGACAACCCTGTAGGCAGACATTTCCTGAATGTATGTAACTCAGATCCTAGGACATTAAAATTTACAGATTTGGAATGGGTGAAAACCCCACAGAGGGGTGGTAACAGGAAATAATTATTACTTCAGAGAGAAAGTTATTGGATCTTCAGATTAAAGACTGTTAAACCTAAAGGATTAAATGACAATTGGGATTTGAAGCCATTTTTAAGGGAAGGAAAACAGAATACTGATGTACTAAATTCTGTTTCTTCTAATTTATTTTTGAAAATCCCTCCCCCAACCCATTCCCCTCCCTCCTTCTCATGAATTATGTAATGTTCTCCTGGTTCTTTACCTACTTTTTCCCTTTTATGCATAAACCCTCTCTTTCTTTGTATCCTAATTTAATTTATTTTTTCCCTTCATTTTCCTTTTTATTTTTCAACTCTGTAAAAATATCAGGACTTGGGCTGGATGCTGTATACAAGTTTATTATCCTGTGAATGGAAAATGTACAACTGTATAGGAAAATTGATTTCTGGCCTTTTTTCTCTCTTTTTTACTTTTAAGGTAAAAGAAAAAGAAAAAATCCACAATTGTATCATTGGAAAGTTTTTTTGGCTTCAATAGAAAAGAGAATCTATCAAATAAAGCTCCCTAATTGTCTGTTCTATTGCCTGGTTCATTTTAATATCTATTTTGTTTTATTGAAGGTTAAGAAATAGCACTTTGCACATGGTAAATAATTGTGTTTTTCATATAAAATGGAAGTTGTCTGATCCCCACCCTGTGTGGGAGATCGACAACACAAAGTGAGAATGTTTTTGACTAAAAAGATATTGAGAGAGACAGTTGTTACTAACATGAAAGATTAAGAATCATAGGGCCAGATATTCAAAACTTTGCTCCGGGGCTAAATTAGCACTGCCCGGTGGGCAAACATAGCCCGGAGCACAAAGCAAGCCATATTCAAAAGGAATAGCCTGGGGCAAACAGCTTCTGAATATAGCAAGGGAATGAGGCCGGGCAAACTGGGCTGGGAGTGCAGGGCAAACTTAGCCCTGGAATAAGACAGCTCTGAATATGGCAACCAGGAAGAAGCAAACCACAACAGCAACACAGTGCACAGCGATGTGAAGGTAGGTAGAGGTGAACTATGTGGCCAATGTGTGTGCCAGCAAATGCATGGACCCAGTACAGCTGCAGGCAGCAGTGTATGTGAAAGTACAGTGTGCAAAACTGTAAAATATTCCCAGAACTGTTTGTGCAGTGCTAACACATTTGCGCGGGTTTAGCGCAGAGCTAAACTGTTAGCCCGGTGCAAACACGTTTGCCCAGTGCTAAACTTTGCCATATTCAAAAGTGACATGCAAATGAGCCTACTTAGGTAGTCTGTGGGCAAACATCCAGATTAGCATCTCATTATGCCCTGATTTGCATGCAGTTTGCACCAGGCTAACTGTTTAGCCCTGCGCTAAACCTGCACAAACATGTTAGCGCTGCGCAAACAGCTTAGGGAATATTATACAGTTTTGAACACTACTTCCACATGCGCTGCTGCCTGCAGCTATACTGGGACAACACAGCATAGGCACAGATGGTGGTGGTGCTGCATGCAACTGCAAAACTGTAGGTCATGCTACAGTGCACAGCAGACACTACAGTAGCAAGGAGGCCAGTAGTGTGTGGACATAGCAATGCCTATGGTGTGTAGGGCAGTGATGATGACTGCACTATACACAGTGAGAGGCCCAACCTGCAGGTGTTTACTGACAGTGGACATTACTGTTACACTGTTGTGTGACCCACAGATGCTGCACCTCTTGCATGGGATGCTCACAGTGACATATACATATCTGGCTCTGTGTGCTGTGGCACTTGTACAGCTGTGCGGTATGTGGCCGGGGGGGCATATATTATCCAAAAGGCATGCTGGTGTTGGGGTATTCCCAATACTGGCCCATGTGCACTGCATGATGTGTCTCAGCCTTGTGGCCACACCTGGTCTGTGGCACAGCCTGGCCATCCATACACTCTCCCCTCAACATCCTCCATGCCCACAGTGCTGCATGTATGTGCTGGCATCTGTTGGTGTCCACAGAAGTGTGGTCCACAGGTGTGTGCTGTAGGGCCACACTGCCATGCTGTCCACTGGTGGCAGGGTCACCACTTACTGCCTGGCATGGCTGGGTCTGGTGGCAGATGATGGCATCATTGTGATGCCATCAGTTAGCAGCATGCTTCCTCTTGATGGCATCATTGTGATGCCATCAGTTAGCAGCATGCTTCCTCTATGTTTGGCTTTGTCTATGTGTCATATTTATTTGTTAGGGTTGCACAAAACCCACGCAAAACCCATGCAAAACCCACGCAAACACCATGCAAAGCCATAGTGTTGCAAAGCTGATTGCCCAGGGTTAAGATATGCTTTTCCTGGGTGGTAATGTGCATCGTGCTAAGTCGCGCAAAACCACTTTGCGCAGCACTAGTCGCTGAATATAGCATTGTGCCTGTATTCATGTCAGTTTGCCCCTTGCATACATTATGATTTTGCCTGGCGCTAATGCAGTTTGTCCCGCTATTTGGCCTTTTGAATATAGCAGACCGCGCTAATCCCGTGCTAAATCTGCGTAAACGGTTTTTGCACGGCGCAAAGTTTTGAATATCTGGCCCATAGTCAAGAAAGATTTAAATATTCTGTGATATTTATAGTTAGATCAAATCTGTCCAGGAATTTGCTGTTTAGGGATAAAAAATATATTTGTTATTATATATATTTGTTTTAGAAAGGGTGAATAGATTTGATAGTGGGAGATAAAATGTACATATGTTAAGTAGTAAGCACTTTACTTAGATATTATCACTTTAAATGCTAAAACTGATATATGTAATGAAATGAGTGATGTCACTGATTTTGTGCTATAAATACTGAATGAGAGCCTTGAATAAGCCACACCCCTTGAGGAAGGCTAACGCCGATTCGCTGGGGTTTTAGACACACCAAGTGTTGTAAATTGCTGCTGCACTGGCTATTTATCTAATTGTTATATCTTTTGGAAAAATAAAAGGATTATTTGAATTTTTCAAATCTGCTGGTGGTGCTGCTTTCTGGACAATAGCTGGAGTGCAGAAAAACCTTTTTGGAACATTGAATTTGCAGGTTGCCACCTGCTATTGCTGCACCCCTTTGCTAACTTGTGAGCGCAGGGAGGACATTTACTTTTGGAACTTTGAATTTAGTCATCCCTCACTCTATCCTCCTCTATCATTACATCTGTGTTCCCCTCCCCCCACTTCTCTTTTTCCTCCCGAAGGCATTGGTCCATCATTCTCCCTGGTGAAGACAGAACAGAAGTTTTCATTTAGTGTCTCTGCTTTTCCCCCATTATCCTCCACCCACTCCATCCCTTTCTTAAGCCTAACAATCCCTTCCTTCTTGTCCCTTTTCTCACTTACATATTGAAAGAAAGCCTTCTCCCTCTTCTTAATTCCTTCAGCTATCTGCAGCTCCTTTTGTGCCTTTGCTTGCCAGATTTCCTTACTTGCCTCACTAGCTAACCTTAGGTAATTTTCCCTATCCACCTCTCTCTTGGTTTTCCTGAATTTTCTATTGGCTGACCTCTTTTCCCTTACTGCCTGGGCAATCCCAGAACTGAACCAGCTGGGTGCTTTGGCCCTTGTGTTCTTCCCCCTGAGCCTAACACACTCATCTAAGGCAACCAGTAATCTTTCCTTAATGACTGGCCACCTTTGGTCCACTCCCATATCTGCTCTGATGCCCACCAGATGGATCCTTAGCACTTCACCCATTTTCCTGTAGTCCGCCCTCCTGAAATCCAAGATTTTGGTCTTAGTTGGGATGCTTTACCTTCCCATATTCAACTGGAACCACACTGTGCAATGGTCACTTCCACCCAGTGGTTCCCTGACCATTATTTCCTGTACATGCTCCCCATTTGTGAGCACCAGATCAAAAACTGCCTCAGCTCTTGTTGGTTTAGTGACACCCTGGGTCAGGAACCCACTCTGTAGTCCTTCCAGGATCACCTAACTCCTAGCACATGTTGTGGAGGGTATGCTCCAGCCCATCTTGGGCAGGTTGAAGTCCCCTACAATTACCACCTCTCCATTACCCACAGCTTCCAATATTTTTAAGCTCTGTTCCCTGTCTCTCTCCTCATCCTGACTGGGTGGTCTGTAAACAACCCCCAGCCTCACCTTTCTCCCTCTATTGGACCTTAACTGAACCCATAATGCATCCACCTCCCCTTCCTCTGACTCCTCCCTCATGCAAATGATTCCCTCTCTGATATAAACTGCCACCCCCCCTTCCCAACTACCCTGTCCCTCCTGTATAGTTTATGTCCAGGGATTGCAAGGTCCCAGTCGTGATGTGATGTTGCCCAAGTCTCGGTTACTTCAGCTATGTCCACCCTCCTGTCTGCTAATAGTGCCTGAAGGTCATCCATCTTGTTTCCAAGACTCCGCACATTCAGAGCCACCACCCTCCACCTAGAATCTTACTTTCCTGCTCTTTCCTCTATTCTTCTATTTATGTTTATCCCCTCTCTGTACACTCCTCCACATACCCTTGTTATGTATTCCTCACCTCCTCCACCCTTTGCTGACTGTGTTCTCACCCCTTCCACCTCCTCTCTTCAAAACTGTTCCATCACTGTGGGGGGGGGTCACTGACCTCCTCCTCTGGGAGTCTGTGTGCCTACACACCCACTGCCCCCCTCAGTAGTTTAAATTAAATGTAGTGGTTATGTATTCCCCCAGTTTGTCCTTGAGTACCCTCAAACCCTCCCTACTGAGGTGAAGCCTGTCTGGTGAAGAGTGTACTTTGTTTGACCAGGTCTCCTCCCAGTCCCCAATACAGATGAACATCTCCCTGCACCGTTTCCTCAGCCAGTTCTTAAAATCCTCTATTCTTCTTTTCCTGGCTGTGCTTACCCTCGGTACTGGTATCACCTTTGAGAAGGCCAGCAAACTTCCTTCCTCCCTGCAGATCTTCCCTAACTCCCTGAACCTACTTTGCACTTCCTCAATCTTTTCCCCAGCTAGGTTACTGGTTACCAAATGTATAACTAAATTGGGTTTTCATTCAACCTCCCTTACTATTTCTCTTATTCTTGGGTCTACCTTCCCCGCTGTCATCCCTGGCATACAAACCACCCTCCTGTTTGCATTTGGGTCCCCTTTCCTTCCCCAGTGAATACCCCTAATTATGGAGTTCCCTATGATTGCCATCCTTCCATCCTCTGCATCCAAGCTCCCTGTCCTTCCTTTCTCACCTTTGGTACTAGCTGCTTCCCCACCTAAACTGCTCCCTCTGGACCCTGGTGAACTTATCTCCACATCCACAATTTATCCCCTTAACTGTTTTTCCATCTCCCAACCTGCTCCTCCCTTTCTAACTATCTGTATCTTCTTTCAGTTTTCCCTCCCCTCTTCCTTTCCTTTTTTCTACCTCCCCATCATCCACTCCATTTTGCCTGCCTCCTCTTCCCTGCCCACCCTGATTAGTTCCCTCTCCTCTCCCCTGTACTCTTACTCTCAACCATGGCTCAACGTGACCTTCTACCTCACCTCCCACTGCCCCGTCCCTCCCTTCTTCCAGACTGTGGTGCAAATATATTCAATAAAGGCACCCCTTTAGAATTTCCCACCCTTGATGCTACTCTCACATTCCCACCCCTTTGTCTTACCACTCACCATTCCCCCACCCTGTGTTCCCTATTCCTCTGAGGAAGAGATACTCCTGTATACTGAGTGCTGCACCCCACTCCCATACCCTGCCTGATGCCTTCACTCCCCTGGGCATCACCACTTTGCCTTTCCATCCACTGTTCTGCTCCTCTGACTTTCCACACTATCCTCCCAATCTCCCATCTGAGCAGCCTTATGTCAGTCCTTAGCTGCTCCAAGCAGTTACACACAGGACATCCCCCTTTACTCCACATCTCCCCCAGAAAGACTTTTGCTCCACAGCTGTTGCAGTTTACCACTCTGCTGCTTGCCACACATGTACCTGTTCCCCCACATCTTCCCAGCCCAGCTTTTCCTAGCCTCCAGTTATACATAACAATAAAATAACTGTAAAACTATAAAATTCAAAAATACATAAATATATAAACACTGACTGAAGAAATATAAAGCAGTTCTCTAAATGACATTCAGAACAATTCTAATTTAAATAAACACAGATGGATGAAATCCAAATTTTGTTAGTGTATGCATGGGTCTACCCCTACGCAGTGTGCTGGGCTGATAAAATATGACAGGTATATGTCCATTACTCTTTTTGGGAAGTGATGTCAGAACCCCTTGTCTAAAAAAAGTGATGTGCATGGGGTGGGCGGGTTGAGGGGCAGCATGGATGGGACCAAGCCTATGCCCTCCAGAAACAATCAGCCACAACTCTGACCCACCACCCCACACTCCTTTGTTCCACTGCTTCTCAGTGATTCAGCTAGCAAAGCTGGCTCCTATTAATTCCTCCACCCCACTCACAAAGCCAACTGATCTGTAGTTTCCTGACTCAACTACACAGCATAGAATTTCAAACAGTAACAACTCCCAATATTTTAAACAGAACTAAGTAAACATTCCAGCACAAAATTACTCTTACTAACCGCTCCAACTCACAGCACTAATTAATTTCACCACCACCTTTTACCCTTACAGTACAGACTATTCTAATATCAAAGTGAAAAGAAATCAGCACTTCCCTACTGTTTTTGCTTCTCTGGTCCACTGCTTCCCAGTGAATCAGCTAGCAAAGCTGGCTCCTGCTAGTTCCTCTACCCCACTCACAAGACTGGCAACACATGACTGGCAAGGTTATATAGTACAAGGCTATATACCTGTACAGTCAGTTACCCTGCCAGCTGAGGTCTCCAAACAGCTTGTTTCTATAAGTTATTGTAAACGTCTTACTTTGCAGTATGTTGGCAAATGTGGAAGCAGAGGTGGCTCCCAGAGAAACCCAATCCAGGGGTGCCTAAGGATTACCCAGTCACCTTTAAGTGTCATGATAAAAATGTCAAGAAGCAACAGCCTTGCACATGCTCAATGTTTCATGCTGACTGTGCACTTTGTCAAAAGCTAGTGTGCCACCTAAGGATAGCCCTTAAATAGCAAAAACAATTAAAAAATATTTTAAAAAACAGTTTATAATAGCACTAAGTAGTGAAGGCAAATATTATCAAAGAACTCTTGTGAAAAAAATATGAAACATTTACTCTAATACTGAAAACATTACAATGATAAAAAGACCTGTTTAAATATGTGGTACTATTATGAAAGGGAATTAAATCTCCCATATTCATTAAACTATGTGCTATATCTAATGAGATAGTATTTTATAATTATTTAAATACATCAAGATGTTAATAATAGAATATTTGATATATTAAAGATGAGTACATTTGAAAGGACAAGAATTCCTTCCTTCTTTTATCTGTTTTCTTCCAGTGTCAATCCTTGACTTGTCACCATGGAGAATTGCTAAAAAAGAGGACATGTGGTGCTGACGGTTGAGGCGCTGGATGCCACACCTTGCGCCACGCCGGCGACCCGGGTTCAGGAATGAGCCAGGGTCATCAGAGGCCAGCGGGGGGGGGGAGGATGTGAGATGCTGCTGGCTGGCAGTACTCCACCTTGGGAGGAGGAATCTAGCTCTTTTGGAGGAGTTAGCTCCCTGGTGGAGGCCAGAGGGATGATGCCACTCATGAGGAGCTCCGACATAGGTCGATGGGGAGGGTTGAGGGGACCTGGTCCGGAGCTGCAATGTGCATGTGCACCTCCATGCACATGCGCCACTGCTTCCGAGGGCACTGGTGTAGCTCGGGGAGAAAACAGAGGAAACCATGGGGGCCGGCATGGATGATGCCCCTGGACTGGCTCTGGGAATCTGCCTGGTGCACATGGTGCTAGAAGCCCCCAAAGCACCCCGAGTTCGGTACACTCGGTGGACGCTGAAGTCGACCCGTCACAGGAGGATAAAAATAGTCGACAAACAAAAAAAAAGAAGACATTTATTAACACAGAATAAAGCAGTCAGCAGCCTTGGAATCACACTGAAAAAGAAGAAAACAACAGGAATAAAATTTAAGACTCTGTCACAGAAATTCTTTGAAGAAAAGGTTCCATGCTAAACCTCTCGATAGGTCCCTTCCCTCACAGTGCCACCAATTATTACATCTAGAAGGACTCCCTTCTAAGAATCCATTTATTCAAGTCTCCTCCTCCTCTAGTGCCTAATTTCACTGTTTTAATGCCCATAAATCAAAACGTGAGATCCGAACCAAACTGTAAAACATGTCTAGACAATGCATGTCCCAGGTCCGGCCTTAAAAATTCATCCTAATGAAGGTAAAAAAAAGAAAGAAATGCATCCAAAATGTTCTTTAACCATGACTTTTTTTGCACTGCATCATTCCAATACACGTACAGTCACAGTTGCTGATGACCAAATACATTACATTTTCTGTGTTACAATTAAAGAACTCACATACTGAAAAAATGTTGCTAGTATTTGGGTTGCAGAATGTGACAAATTTAAGCATTACTCTGCAAAATTAATAGTGGCCACATGAAAAGTTGCCAAAAGAAGCACTAGGAAGCTACTCCTGGTGGAGGACTCAATAGTCCGGAGAGTGAAGTTGGGGACAACTAGCAGAGGAGGAGAGGGAGGTCAAGTGCCTTCCAGAGGGCAACAACATGGAGGGATGAAAAGTGAATCCATAGGATCGCAAGAGCTGTAGCAAGGAGGGAGGAACTGGATGTCATTGTCAACCTGGGGACAAATGACCTGGCAGGAGACGAGGTGGAACTAGCCAGAATTCAGGAGGATTTCAGGAAGTTGGGGGGGGTGACCTAAAGCAGATAGCATACTCTATCTCCTTGGAGTTACTACCTGTTCATGGCAAGGGGGAGGCTAGGACACTCCGCATCCAGAAATTCAACTCCTGGTTTAAAGGAATGGTGAGAAAAGGAGGGTTTTATCTTCATGGGGGGCTGGGGCCCCAACTGGAGGGATATGAACCTGTATAAAGATGATGGCCTGCATCCATTCGGGAAGGGGACCTTAGTCCTAAGTGAAAAATCTGAATGCTTCAGTGACAACCATTTAAACTGGCCAAGAGGGAGGGCCTAGTAAGGTTAGGAGGCTTAGTATCCTTCCTCCGTGAGCACATACTCTACATGGGTACTCAGGGAGAAGAGAAACCCATAGAGGGAACAATGCAACATAAGGGCGGGGGACAGGGAGGACCAGGGAAGAAGTGTGCCCAGAAAAGGGAGAGGTAAAGCTCAGCAAAGCAGGAAGGAAAGGCACATCCTGGAGAGGCAGGTGTGCTAATGCCCGAAGTCTACAAAATGTGGGACCTCGAGGCAGCCATGGCAGAATCAGACCTGGACATTGAGGCTATCACAGAGATCTGGTGTAATGTTAACCACTGCTGGGAAATGGCTGTACCAGGTTACTATCTATTTAGGAGGGACATGGTAAACAGGAAGGGGGAGGAGTGGCACTTTATATGAAGGATAATATAAAGGCTGCAAAGATTCGAGGGGAACAGGGAAGGGGAGATACTGTTACTGTGGGTTACGCTGGAAAGAAGAACAGGGACAGCCATCTGCATAGGGGTAATTTATAGAACACCAGCCTAAGGGGAGGAGATAGCAAGGGAGATGATGCTGGCTATCCAAAGGATGGCACACAGGGGTGAGGACCATAAAGTATTGCTGGTTGGTGACTTCAATATACCAGACTTAGACTGGAGCCTCCCCGCAGCAGCAACAACCAGGACCAAGTTTATCCTGAACTCCATACAGGGAGCTTTCCTTAAGCAACTGGCCATAGAACCCACACAGGAGATGGTGATACTGGACCTGGTGCTCATAAACAAGGACAGTGTGACGGGGGTCCCAGTAGGGCAGCATCTGGGAAACAGTGATCACCGGTCAGTGGAGTTTGAGATAACTGAAGGTGCAGAATCCAGCCACACAAGAACAAGAATCCTTGACTTTAGGAAGATAGATTTTGGAAAAATTGGGAAATGCTAGGAAGGGGCATTGGCTGGCATAGGGGAGAAAATAGGGGTGGAGGAACAGTGGGCGGTGCTCAAATCCTGGATAACAATGGCAACACAAGTATGTGTTAGGTTAGCAAGAAGAAGAGGAGACCATTATGGTTTTCAAAGGAGGTAGCTAATAAAGTTAAAGCAAACAGAAAGGCATTCAAACAGTACAAAAAGACACAGGTGGAAAGGGGCAAGGGAGAGGTACCAGGAGAAACAAAGGGAGGCAGGGAGGACAGTAAGGGAAGCCAAGGCACAAACAGAGGAAACTATTGTGAAATCAGTGGTGAGGGGGGACGAAACCTTTCACAGGTACATCAGGGAAAAATGGAAGGCAAGGAGAGGGATAGTGAGACTGAAAGGGGAGGATGGGTGTTGTGTAGAGGATGAAAACCACAAAGTATACATACTGAACAGATACTTCTGCTTAGTCTTTACAGAGGAGGGGGCAGGCTGTGGGCCAGAAATGAATAGAAAGTGCAGGAAGGGCATGGGAATGGATACAAGTCCTTTTCCAAGGGAAAGGGTCCTAAGGAAACTGAAAGTAGTAAGAGTTGATAAGGTTATGGGGCCAGATGGTGTACACCCCAGGGTGCTGAGGGAGCTAAGGGATGTGATGACAGAAACTCTGGCAACCGTGTTAAGCATTTCACTGGAAACAAGGGAGGTACACAAAGTCTGGAGGAGAGCTGATGTAGTCCCACTATACAAAAGTCGAAACAGATAACCGGCCCGGTGGCACTAAGGGTTGAGGTGCTGGATGCCTTGCCTCGTGCTGTGCCAGTGACCTGGGTTCGGGAATGACCTCAGGTTGTCAGGGTGCCAGTGTGGGGGGGGCAGAGCAGGATCGAGCATGCTGATGGGCAGTTCTCCTCTCCCGAGGGTGGCAAGGGAGTGTTGGCTCCCCCCCCCAGCTCTGCTCCCACCGGGTGGAGGTCTGGTGGGTAGCGTAGGTGGAGAGGGTGTGGCAACAAGTTACAGGAGGTGGAAGGAGCTGAGCTGGCACCACGGGGTGTGTAGCATGCCTCCACATGCTTGCAATGCCATGTGCTGGGGCCTCGGGGGGGGTAAGGCAAGAAAAACATAAAAATACCTATGCGTCGCCAGTCAGTGGGAGGAGGTGGTGGGGACCAAATAGCTAGATTAAAAAAAAGTGGAAACAGAGAGGAAGCAGGGAACTACAGAACAGTCAGCCTGACCTCAGTAGTGGGAAAGATCATGGAAACACTACTGAAGGAAAGAATGTTGGAACACCTGGTTGCCAACAGTCTAAAGGACCCAAAGCAACCTAGTTGTACTGGAGGGAGGTTGTGCCATACTAACCATATTAAGTTCTTAGACTGGCTGACAAGAGAAGGGGATCGGGGGGGAGGGGCAGTGGATGTGGCCTACCTGAACTTCAGCAAGGTCTTTGACACTGTGCCACATAGAAGGCTATTAAACAAGCTGGGGTACATCGGAGTGGATAAGATAGTGGTAAAGTGGATGGAGAATTTTCAAGATGACAAGACACAGAGGGTGGTGGTAAATAGCAGTAACTCAGTGGAGGGAAAAGTGACCAGTGGGGTACCACAGAGATTAGTGCTGGGTACAGTCCTCTTCAATAACTTTAGCAATGACATTACTGAGGCCCTAGAAGGGAAAATGTGCCTGCTTGCTGATGACACAAAGCTCTGCAACAGGGTGGGCACGCCAGATGGTGTGGATTGAATGAGGAGAAATCTGCAGAAGCTTGAGGACTGGTCAAGAGACTGACAGCTAAGATTTAATGCAAAAAAGTGTAAGATAATGCACATGGGGCACAAAAACCCAGGAACAACATACTGTATCAGCTGTGGGGGAGGATATAGAATACTCCAAGCAGGAAAGGGACCTAGGGGTTATCATCTTTGATGACCTCAAGATAGGAAATCAGTGTGACAAGACAGCAGGAAAATCAAACAGGCTACTGGGATGCATAGGCAGGGGTATCATCAGCAGGAAAAATGAGGTCATAATTCCATTATACAGGACATTAGTGAGGCCTCACCTCAAGTACAGTGTCCAGTTCTGGAGGACTTACTTACGTGTAACCCTCTACAAATGGGGGTTCCCGAAAAGTCTTCCATGAGCTTGCCTAAATGCTCACTGCCAGGTTGGTGTTTGGCGCTATAGCCATTTAAATGTTATTGCCAAAGAGTGCCTGTGTAGCCTCTGTGAACTGTTGCTTTAAGAGCTGCCTGCTTGCAGTAATAGTTAAGCTGGAAGGGGGGGCAGAGTGTTGCTTTGCTCGAGTCCCGCCCAGGCTGCCAAGTAATAGCTCCATTTCTGACATCGCTAATTGTGCAGAGGGAGCTCTGTTGAAAGATGTGACTATTTGCTGAGAATCATTTAGAGTGATAAGGATATGGTAGTTTGTTCTAACCTGCTGCTTTTGCAGCGAGGACTGTTCTGATTATCTCCACCATCTTGGTCCCGAACTGCCAATTTGGACCAATCAGTACCTGGGAGCTCTGAAATGGAGTCTGTAACTGAAAGGGCTGTGTGGAGTACAAGCTTAGGATTTGTAGTTTTGGACTGTTGGCGCCTTTTTTAACTGAAAGGGGGAGCTCTTGCGTTGACTGACAACCGAATCAGCCAACTGAACCTTTGGATCTGAGGGAAATCCCCAAGCTGGCTGCTGTTGAAGGCAGATCCAAGTAGGAAGCTGAGAGAGGAGCAGCTTGTGATAGTTTGAGCAGCGGTCTGCGTAGTTTTGAGTGGGAAAACTGTGGAAAGGCCTGACTTCTGGCCTACATGCCTGTCTACTGCTCTGCGAGGGAAAGAGAATTGTTATCGGACTGAATCCGAGTTTGTGTGATCAAAGTAATCTACTGGATTGGGATCAGGCTCAACCTGAGGAGGACCGAAGATTGTGCTGAATGTGATCGGCCTGCCAGAAATCCCATTCTCCGTAGAACTTTTAACTTGAGCAGAGAACTTCACGACTGTGACCTGGGAGCATCCTGCCTGGTACAATGGAACTTTCTTGTATATAAATGTGCTGTCTACTGAAAGAGGGTCACGATTTGGCTCCCCACCTTCAGAACTGTGCTCTACTTGCTGAAAACTGTAGCCCGCCCAAACAAACTGAATCCACGGTTAGCTCCATGCGGCTGGGCCTTGCCATAAGGGCCTTGCCAGACTACCCTACTGCACAGAGAAGAGCCATCGAAGAGAGATCTGTCTGGGAATCAGCCCCCTGCTCCATGCTTGAACAAGAAAGATGCTTCGGCGAATCGTATGGGCCCTGCTTCTCCTGGCACTCCAGAGAGTTCACCTGCTGTCTCGATTTTAGTCCATCCTGTGTCCAGTTTTTGGTATCATGAGTAACCATCAGGGTAGCTCCCTGCAACTACAGTTTAATCTAAGTGTATCATCTGATTGCTTTGTTGTTTCTCTTTCTTCAAGAACTGAGTCATCTGGCTCCGGATTACAAATAGTGTGTTGTGCAAGTTGTTTTTTCCATCACAGGGCCCCTACCAGCTGCAACGCCGGCCTACCACGCAATGGTCCTGGCTAGACCACCTTTCCTCCACCTGGGTACCCAGAGAGTGTGACTGTGATGGGGACTCTGAATGCATGCACAGCTGTGTGATTGATAGAGCATTTAAGCTAATTACCCTGATTACGCCCCTCCCTTGTTCAAATCCCCTGAATAAATCAGATCTACCTTTTTCTGCATTAAACCAGACTATGGTTCCAGTTTATGCTCAAAGTATTGTACTGTTGCCATCTGTTCTGTCTAACCTTGTTTTACAGTGGGTCCCCAGGGTCGAACCGGCGAAACTAGCCCTGGTGGTAAATGCAAACTGTGTGGGTACTTGCAAAGTATATCAGGGGTATTGTGAAAGTAATTATTTTGTACTGTTTCGGCCACTAGCAGGGAAAGAGGGTGGTTACAGTGTCTCGGAGAGCTGTGCCCAGGCTCGTTTTACCACTACTATCCCTGACCTCTGGGTGGAGGCACCCGTTTCAGAACTCAGGCCCCTTAACCTGCTACTAGCCCAGCAGGCAGGGGTAGTAGCCCTTGGGATAGTGCCACCTAGGGGTTACATACATAAGGACATAGATAGAGTTGAGGCGGTTAAGAGAAGGGCAACCAAGATGGTGCAGGGATTATATAACAAACCCTATAAGGATAGGCTGAAGGACTTAAATATGTACTCCCTGGAGGATAGGAGGAAGGAGGGGGAATGATTGAGACATTTAAGTACCTCACGGGGAAGAACAAGGTGCAGGAAAATACAATTTTTCAAAGAAAAAGATGCTCCAGGAGAAGGGGACATGGGATAAAACTGGAGGGAGGGAGATTCAGAGGGAATGTGAGGAAGTACTTCTTCACAGAGAGGTTGGTGGACAAATGGAACAGAATGCCAGAAGAGGTGGTGGGAGCAGATATGATCACAAGATTTAAGAATGCATGGGATTGGTATAGGGGAATCCTGGTAGTTGTGGGAAGGGGATAACCTAGTTCCAAGGAAGCTTGAAGAAGCACAGTTACTAGTGGTTATGGGCAGACTAGGTTGGCTGGCTCCATGTCAATATGGCAAAAAAATATCAGTGACTACAGTTACGGTGAAGGCAATATCGGCAACTGTACATACGGCGACTGGAATGTACAGCAAAGGCAGTTACGATGACATTTGTTTTCTACGTGGGGCTTTGCACCCCACTCACTAATATATCTTACTCCAAGGTTGTAGCATCTCGGTGGGGGGGGGGGAACAAATATCGCCGTAACTCCATTTGCCATACATTCTGGTCACCGTAACTACAGTCGCTGATTTGTCAGCGCCATAGTTGTAGTCACGGATTTGTCTTCACCGTAATGTCATGATACTGGTGGGCCAAAGACCCTTATCTGCTGACATCTATATATCTACGTAAGTATTAATGTAGCCAACTTTGTAGGCCAGACCGTAGTAGTTACTGTGGGTTGAGTACTATGGTCTCTAATCTTAGCCTCCTCCTATGAACCACTCTTGATTTCATTGTAGTGGTTTAGTTTAGTCACAGAAGGATTTAAAATATACTAATGATTCTCTATTATGTGCTGGAGTTGTATAGAGTGGGCAGAGTAAGTGGTCACAAATGTAATCCACCACCTGACCTTCTCTATCGAGCAGTCTCTGTAGCCCCTGTGATCATGGCCTGATTGTCCCTATTGTTAGCTACAGTATGTCCATGCCTTAATGGTTACACTAGGTGATTAAAAACAACAAGGAAAAAAAGCTAAGTATCAGCCCACTCAGGGAATCAGGCTGGGCAGCTGGAGTGGGGGTGTCAGGTTTAAAGTTTAACAGCTCTGCATCTAACCCTTTGATCAGCTGATACAACTGCTCTCCATCTGGAATGTAGAGTTTTTGTGCAGAAAAAATATGTGCCTAAGCTGTTTTTACAGTGCATGATTAAAACTACCAAAAAAGCTTAGTATCAGCACACTCGGAGAATCAGGTGGGGGGGGGGGGCAGTTGAGTGTCTTTAATTGTGTTTATTTAAATGTGGATTTCTGGGAAATTGAACTGTTAGTCTTGCTGAGCTAAGTGGCTCAAGGGATGCTTGCTGAGCTGGGTGTCTTTGTGCAGAATCTGCCAACCTGGAGGGGGCTTACAACACTGTGTGGTCACCCACATCATCAAGGCAGCCCCCACTTCCCCTTGAGGTATGCCCCCAGGTCAGCACACAGTGCCTCTGCGTCACGCTCTAAACCCCAACAACCCAAGACAGGGGAGTCTGGATCAGCTCAGCTCACAAACCTACATCTCGCACTTGCCAGTGCTGTGCACCTCCAGACTGTGCCATTGTTTTGTTGTTAATATTGGGAGTGTTTTTTAAGCTGGGTGGGTGGGTGAGCTAGGCTTCTGATGGTGTTAGCACTGGTAGTTCTCCATACTGCTGTTGTTAGTTGCATGCACCTGAGTGAGGGAGGCTTAGCTTCTGTGTGTCCCTGAATTTGCTGCATAACCTGGGTGCTGTTGTTACCCTACCTGCCACTGCATGATGCCAGCATGTAGGGTGTTACAGCAGCACTCAAGCCAGACTGCACACTCAGAGCCACACAGTGGGTAATGTGCCAGATACAGTACGATGCTAGCTGACAGAGTAGGGATGCTGCTGTTGCTTGTTTGTGTTCCCCTAAGTGAGTCTGGAGACCTTAGCATCTGTGTGCCCATGAGTTTACTATATGTCCCAATTGTTGTCACTCTACCTGCCACTGTATGATGTCAGCAAGGTTAGGTAGGGTGCTGCAACAGCACCTGACCCAGAAAGCACATTTTGGGACACACAGAAGATAAGGCTCCAGGTACTGTACAATTCCAGTGGGCAGAGTGGTGTTCAATTCACATTTGAGCTAAGAGATGAAAATTGAGACACCCCCTTTTCATGGAGGCCAAGTGAAAAAAGTAGCAATATGTTTGGGAGATACATGATTTTCCATTAGAAGGTCCTGACCTCCACTAATCACTTGTGGATTTTTTAGGTGAAGGCACACCAGTTCAGGCAGTAAAATGTTAGTTAGGATCAAACCAAGACAGTCCATCTTGGCATCTGGTGATTCAAGCATGGTGTTAATATTGCAGAACTACATGCAATATCCAGGTCTTTTATTAGCAATTTTATTGACTGTTAATATATTGTATGGGCTGATGGCAAGCTATATTTTCATGATAATGGGGATTCCTCGCAGGCATGGAATAGAAAGAGAGTACCTACTAGCAGGGCTCAAATTGGGGGCCAAAGTGCAAAAATCTAATCAACTCTTTGTGGATAAAATACAGAGGCAAATGTGTGCCTGTAAGAACATGAAGATAATTTTGTAACTTGTGCAGACATGGCATCTGTTTTGTTTAAACATAGACTCAAAAGTTTGTTAAAAATCGACAATGCATTCCTTCATTGAAAGATGCCATGTGTACTAAATATGCGTATGTGGGTATCCTGTGAACATGGCAACTGCAACTGAGTGCTTACAAAAATGGCAAATCAGTTACAGTGCCTGTGTTCAGGGATACCTGGCCGAGTAACGAGCGGGTACCTGGGTGGGTGAGGGAGGGCGACAGGAAGCATACGCACACACACGCGGGGGGGACTACACTATGTGAGGATGAAAGTGGAGGGGAGGTATGTAGGAGGGCGAGTGGCAGGCCGCTGCTGAGCTGGTCAGCTAGCATGGTGGGGAGGATGCAGGGTTTGGGTCTGGACCAGTGCATTTTTTTTTTTTACGGCAGATGGTCTTGTGTTCTTTTTAAGAATTCCCCCCTCCCTGACACCCCCCTGGAGTTGAGAATAGTAAGTTAGCGGGGTGCAGGGGGACAGCCCCCAGCAGACATGCTAGACCAGTCACTGCCTAGCAGTTTGCCGTGAGTGTACATCACCATAATTCATTTTTGGCAATATACACTCGCCCAAATGACGATCGCCCTTCCGTGATCACCATTTTCACATAGAACCACATGTGTGCTGCTGCCATGAGATATAAACCACCTTATAGAGTAAATCCAAGGGTGGCTAAATTAGTTTTTCAGTGAAGGGTACAGTGCTGTGCACCACCTTCCACCATCCTCCTCCTCTGTTCTCCTAAAGGCACACTGCCAGTGTTTGCCCTCCTGGTCTCTGGATTGGGTGCATCAGTTTAAGCCTCTGACTGCTAGGCCAGCCCTACTGTTGTACTGTACTAGTCTACAGATGTTTAATATTGTGTAGTTTTATGTGTAACACCATTCGTGACAAGTCAATAGGGCATTATTGTAAATAATGTGAACTGCCAGGTGAGAGATGTTACATATAGTGACTCATCATCATTAAAGTGAACTGTCATTATGGCACAAAGTGCACTTTTGTCACATGATTACAGTGTATGATTCTTGTATTTCTTTTGTTTTTATCCAGTGTGGGCATGTTTGCGCTTAACTGAATTTCCAGTAAAATGACCCAGCAGCAGGCCCAGTCAAAATTGAAAGATTTCAGCTGAAATTATGAGCACTATGATTATGAACCTGTGTCCTTTGATGGACTCAAAGTCCACTGATGTAAGTAGACATCAGTTTTGCTATAGGCCCTTTGTCTTTTGCACATTGACAGAGATTGTTATGCGAGGAAGGAGCCACCTTTCAGCAAGCCCCCCTTCAGAAGGACTAAAGGATCACTATGGTGTCTGCAGCCATTTTTGACTACATTTCCTATAGCCCGAGAGCAACAAATCATGCTTCTTGAAAGCAAGCAATAATACCCAACAGAGTGGGCAGTATTGGGCAATAGTGGACCACCCTCGAGCATAATGAGGGCTGACACCACAGGCAGAGGGCCTTATAGCCCCTGGAAGGTACAGTATTGCCCAATATTGTCCACCCTGAATGGTATTTTTGGCTTTGAAAATGGACCACTGTATCATATGTGTTCAAAAAAAATAATTTTTATGTGTAAATGTTAAAAGTCTTAGTTTGATTTCTTTTGTAATAAAATAGTTCCTCCGCCTTTACCTAGGGACTTTTGTCCTAAGTTGTAACTTTTGAGCTGTTTTTTTTTATTTATTAAAATGTTTCACCAGGAAGGCACACAGAACAACAGATTGCTCATTTCCCGGTGTGACCTGGGGGGAAGGGGTACAATAGAGATAAGACATTTTACATTCAAGTTACAAAGATCAGCATAGCATACAATTAATTAAGGCCATTGTTACAAACAGTGTTGCATACATATGTAATTTGTGAGAACAATTAATAAGTGCAATGGTAGTAAGTGAACAAGTGCTATCGTGAAATAAGGGGTGAAGAAGAGAGAGGATGAAATGACAGATAGTGCAGAGTTGTGTCCCGGAGAGACCCCTTCAGGATGTGGGGAACCCCACAAGGGGGCAGTGGACTGAAGTAGGGATTAGAGAGGGAGAGAGAGAGAGGGAGTAAGTGTGATTAACACCTAGGAGGGGAAATAAGGCCAGACCCAAGAAGAGAATCCTTTAGGATGCAATGAACCCTGCAAGGTAGCAGGGAAATTCAGGCGATTGAAAACCCTTTTGTGGCTAGGCATTGTAATTATGGAGGGATAGTGAGAGGGAGGAAATGAGAAACAACACCTGTGAGGGGATGAGGCCTGATTACAATGAACCCACCAGGCTGCTGGGGACCCTGCAAGGAGACCTGGAAGGCCATGGATAGGTAGGTGTGGGAAGAAAAGGTGGCAAGCATAGACACTATATGACCCCTTCAGGATGCTGAAAACCCTGCAAGGGGAGTGTGAAGGCTAGGGGAAAAGGGGAAGAGAGAGAGAGAGTGAGGGAGGGGGGAAGGGAGAAAGGTATGAGAACTAGCAACTGGGAGTGGCTAGGGTCAGTAGAGGCAATATAGTCGATAGAGGCATTGGGTCAATTCCAAAGGGGGACGAACTGTAATGAGCAAGACGAAGGAAATGAAGGCAGGTCATAACAGGAACAGTTAGGTGTAAGATAGTTGGAGAGGGCAATGTTGATGGAATAGAGGGAGGGGGAGTGTCAGATTTGGGGAGGTAAAGAGTTCCATATTTTAGGGAAACAGTGAAAGTACCCAGACTAGCTGGAGACAGTGGAGTGGTGGGGGACAATTACTGTGCAAGTGTTAGTAGATCTGAAGGAGTGGGAGGAAGGAAGGGGTGTTATAAAGGAGGGGGAGAGGTAGGAAGGGAATTCACCCAGCCATTGTTTAGCGGTGAATTTAGTGCTGTGTGAGAGGTGTCTATTTGTAAGAAAGGGGAAGGAAAGAGCTGAATAGAGCCCTTGGTTGCCATGGTTATCTCCCTCCTCCCTTCGTTGCCATGGTTATCTCACCCTCCCCACATACACACATACAGGGCTTTAGTTAAAACCCTTTTGATATGTTTTACCTTTCTTTTAGTATTCATTCATTTTAATTTATTCATCCATTCATGTATTCATTCACCAAGGAATCTAGGCAAGGAGTGGTGGTGGCAGTCGAGCGAATTGGCAGTAAAAGAAACTGTAGTAGGGGTGTGTGTGTGTGTGTGTGTGTGCGTGCGTGTGTAAGTGTGTGTGTGTATGTATGTGTGGGTTTTTTTTTGTTAATGTTGTGGCCATTCATAGTGAGCGTGATTGTGACTGGGAAAAACTCTGGCTGCAGTTGGAAGAAAAAACACTGAGCTACACGGTTTAGGTGAGAGTAGTGACAGCAATTTCAGATTCAAATGCAGTGAGGATCCTGGTGGAATCTGAAGGGTAGGGACAGGAAATTGTGTGCGTCCTTGTAGAGAGAGAAGGGGAGGGAGCACTCAGTCATGATGACGGTAAGTAGTTTACTCTGATTATGAATGATAGCAGATTTCTCAATGCCACACTACAGGGGTTGTCTGAGCTGCTGACATGCTGCTTTCTCAGCTCTGCAGCACAAAGAATATGTGTTCATGAACCTTTGGGTGGTTGGAGTGGCTGCACTTGCACACTAAATAGGCAGATTTTCCTCCCCCTACCACCACCTCTGGAACAAGTTTTCCCACCCAGGAGTTTGCTGTGATTGCTATTATACAAAGAAAAGTAAAACAAAATCCAGGTGTTTTGTGTCACACTTTTTATAAACAGTATTGGTCTTTTTCAGCCTCCAAACTTACAGCTGTTAGGAGCGCAACCTTATTTGACATTGCAAGTAAAAGTAGGAAGTGTGTTCCGATCTCTGTTGCTTGCCATGGGGATTTTTACTAATTTCTTTTATTTTTAATAGTTTTCCAGTCCTCGCTGCCTACCCTGAGGACTGGGAGTCAGTTATTACTGTTTCCTTTTTCTTTGTTGTTTTACTGGCTCCTGGTCCTCATTGCCTGCCCTGAGGACCTGGAGTATGAAGAGGAGTGCCATTCAGTGGAACTATTTAGCTGAAACGGGAGGAGTTACAAACAATAACGGCCCTGCCAGTGGGCACAAAACATTAGGTACTGTTGTTCAGGATATCTCTGGAAGGGGCTGTGGTAATTTCTTGATGAGAAGATTTTCTTTTTTTTTGCATCATTTAACAGGAAGGGAGATCAGGGGCATAGTAGTCAGGAAGGACTGTAGCAGGATGCTGGCATGCTCGATCTATCATTCTGTCAGTGAGTGGAAGAGAAAGAATAAAAAAACATTTTTTTTTCTTTTTTTTATACTGATGTGAATTTTTTTTTACATTATTGGGTATGACGACCTGGTGAAGGACTGAATGTGGGGATGGGGGCTCTCACTAGCTCTCGTGCTAAGTGACAGTAAAAAAATGGAGGTGATTTTTAATGCAAATGAGGTGTTTTACCCAACTAGTATGCAAGGTGGCACTATGATACTTCAGTTGGTTAAGTGGCACTACAGGCTGGCACTTTTTATTTCTTGGGCATCTATTGAAAGTTAATGTACCCCCCCCGGCAAGGGTACTAGCCAATCAGATGCCAGGAAATCAAAAGCACATTTTTTAATAAAAAGCAACATTCTAATACAGGTGGAGGAACTATTGTATCATTTTAACATACAAATTAACATCAAAATTATTTATTTTCAAACATATACATATCTTATACAGTGGCCAATTTTCTAAGTGCAATAATACCCTCCAGGGTGGGCAGTATTGTGCTATACCAGACCTTCCAGGGGTTATAAGACCCTCTGCCTGCAGTGCTGGGCCTCATTACACCCCTGGGCAGTCCAATATAGCAGTATACCACCCACCCTGTCAGATATTAATGCTTACTTAGTCAACAGTGGGAGCCATCAAAGGTATTCACTATCAGAGGGAGTTTGTTATAGATGGTTTCTTTATAGAGAGGGAGCACTGTATTATGCCCTCAGGTGTATATACTGATGAGGACACCACTCTAAGGGTTGTAAGAACGGTCTTATGCATTAAAATCAAAAACGTTGGGAGCAGAATGAAGACATTTCCTTTTAAAAATGTAAGAAATACGTAAGAATTTATCACAATAATTATGTGCATTTTTTTTATGTATTTTGTTGCACAACACTTGAACAGCGTGATGTCAGTGGCTTAGAAGGCTGCATACCTCTCCCTAGAGCCAGAAGGTTGTAAGCACTAGCCCCACATCAGCATGTACGATCAATACTGTAGTACAGTAACACCACACACAATTTTTCTTACATTTCAGGGTGTTGGCAAGGAATTTTCTTGCATGAAGCAAGGATTGTTCCTAGCATGAATTTTTCATGCAAGGAAAAGGTCACACGTTACACTTTCCTTGCATATAATTCTGACATAATGACTTATATACATTTACATAAAAACCTGCATGTAGCTTGCATATGCCAGCATATATCCTTGCATAATATACCATCAAAATTCTTAGGTTAGGGCAGCCTGGCAAGAATGCAGAAAAAGACAATAAAGAAAAAAGTCTGTGAACACGGGAAGGAGCGACTCGAAATAAGGGAAATGGTTCTTTTCATGGATGTATATTGTTTCAGTTAATTTTTTCATGATCAAGTAATGTAAACTATTAGTTTTTCTTCTTACCTCACATGTGTGAAATAAATTAGTTTACTGCTAATTGTCACACAAAGCATTACACAAAGCGAGGTGTGCTGGAGAACCCTTGATAAGACACTGTTCATCATTTGTTCTTTATCAAGTGCTCCACGTCCACAACCACTTGGCTCCCCCACAATGAAAATTTGCTATGCATGTTCACTTACGACATGATCGAGGAGTCCTCTTCAGATTGAATGTAATCACAATATACAGATAATAATGAATGCATATCCTATCACAAAGATGATGAGTTTAATTCAATGATTTGTCTATGAGTGTGAATGAACAGTAAATAGTATTATTCAACTGATCTGTGTAATTAAAAATAAACTCAGAACTAATCTGTAAGGCCAACTTGTGCTCAGCTGAGAGAAATGCATTTGGCGCTAGTGCATTGTTCTCTCTAGTAATGCTATCATTGGGTTGCATCGGTATTATTAAATTAAATTTGATTCTCTGGCCATACTATCCAATGAATCCGGAGCGGATCTCTCTATCTGAATTCTTCAATGCCAGATCATAATACAAGAAAACAAGACATGCTCATGCACAGCTGTTGCAGGTGGCATGGTGCTGCTATAAGTTAGCCAACCCACACAGTGAATGGCATCAAACAAAGAGGAACCATACTCAAGAAATGACATCATGACTTGCTAAAGTGACAGTACTAATTTAAAGACAGTCACAAATGTGGTGCAGTGGAGCAAAATATGGCTACACACCAGGCGTCCCTCACATCTGGAGTATAGCCATTGTTTGATCCAGTGCACCATGTTTTTGAATGTTTTCTCATTGGCCAGTAAATCAATTAGTATTGTCACATTAGCAAGTTGTGGTATCCTTTCTGGAATGTGACTGCTCTGTGTTTGTCTTGACAGAGCATAATGTACACAATAAGAGATACAGTGGATCTACATAACTGAAATCATTAAATTATAGTAGTGAATAAATACAGTAAAACTTATTGCAAGCAAAGTGACCTCTCCTTCACAGTTCACAAAGTGGTTCACTATATCTCTGAGCTAATGTTGTAAATCCTTTGTAGCCTTGCTGATACACATCTTTATATTACGTGAACAAAAAAGAAAGTTAAAATTTACATACACAACCTAATAATACTGGATGGGTGACCAGCCACAATGAGCCTGTGTTTTCATCAGTGGGTTGAGATAACAGCATAAGTACAACTCGAGTGAAGCTGGAGAGGTCCATGCTGATTTATCAAACCCAAGATTGAAACATAATGTGAGTTGTGCATGGTCACCCATAATTCATTTTTTTATGGCATACAGTTTTATAGGGAGAACTAGTGAGTGGGTACTGTGATCGGTGCCAAGTGCCAATATAATATGAGTTGTGCATGGTCACCCATAATTAATTTTTTATGGTATATGGTTTTGTAGGGGGAACTAGTGAGTGGGTGCTGTGAGCAGCGCCAAGTGCCAACATAATATGAGTTGTGCATGGTCACCAATATTTCATTTTTATGGCATACAGTATTATAGGGGGAACTAGTGAGTGGGTACTGTGATTGGTGCCAAGTGCCAATAAAATATGAGTTGTGCATGGTCACCCATAATTAATTTTTTATGGTATATGGTTTTGTAGTGGGAACTAGTGAGTGGGTGTTGTGAGCAGCGCCAACTGCCAACATAATATGAGTTGTGCATGGTCACCAATATTTCATTTTTATGACATACAGTTTTATAGGAGGAACTAGTGAGTTGGTGCTGTGAACAGCACCAAGTGCCAGTAAAGAAAGAATGAAAGCGTGAGTCAAGGAGTGGCTCTGCCAAGTAAGTGCTGCCACATTCAGAGGGTATCCCATTACATGTGCTGAAAGTGTGCATTGTGAACCACTGATGCAGTTGTGAAGGCAGTCTGTGGTCTGCAAAAATTAGTGGGAGTGGGGGCTGGAGCAGTCACTTAAAGCGCCCAGGAAAAATGAAAGTTGGCTGCAAGGCAGGGAGCCAGTGTGAGCAATGACACAGGGGAACTTAATGATAGAATGTGCACAGCAAAATTTAGAAGGGGCACAACAACTTTTAGAATGTGTGTATCAACTTTTAGAAAGCCAATTATTTCCATACAGTATAATCCTTAAACATATACGATAATTGGATTAAATAATGTTTTTAATATATGTCACAAACTATAGTGGTAAACATAATTATATCTAATAATGGGATAGAAGGCAGCATTTTTTTTTTTGCAAAAGTTCAAATTGTCTGGTGTCTAAAATCAAAGTCAGGCCATTTTAATATAGACATAGTCCTGTTGTATTTGACTAATCATACTTTGTCATTTCTGTTCAATTTATGCAGTCACAAGTTTTTAACCTTATGTAACCTTATCACAAAGCAGACGAGAAGAGCATGGCTTCACCATCACTGTCTGGTATCAGAAGATGAAGAATGCAGCTGTGATGTATGCAGGCAGGATAAGCTTCATAAAACACTTTTTATTCAATTCGGGAATGACCTTGGGTCATCAGGGTGCCGGTGTGGGGGGGGGGTGAAGCAGGATCAAGCATGCTGATGGGCAGCTCTCCTCTCCTCTCCTGAGGGAGGTGAGGGTGGATTAGCACCCTCCCATAGTTCCGCTCCCACCGGGTGGAGGTCTGGTGGGTAGTGCAGGCAAAGAGGGTGTGGCAAAAAGTTACAGGAGGTGGAAGGGGCTGAGCTTGCACCACAGGATGCATAGCGTGCCTCCACATGCTCACATGGCTGTGTGCCAGGGCCTTGGGGGGGGGAGGCAAGAGAAGAAAACCATAAAAAAAGCCTATGTGTCCCTGACGCCAGTTGGCAGGAGGAGGCAATGGGGATCAAACAACTAAATTTAAAAAAATAATAATTAATTCCAGAACACTAACAGGAAGATGCAGATGCCCCATCCCAGAAACCAGCAAAATGGTTTTGCGCTCCTACAGCACTTTCTCAAGGCTAAGGTGGTGATAGGCATTGCACAATATAAAGAATGATGTTAAAGTGACAGTGCTAAAAACATCAAATAACTTCAACCACCACCCAACTAAACAGGGAATAAATATACACATAAGTTGAATACAATCTAAATAGTCCCTGCATAAGTGAATACATATTTCTAATGTAGTCTAATAGCTTACATGGATTCACATATTTCAATTTATAAACACTTATCATAAATCATCTGTCAAGAATCAAGATTCAAAATACAAAATACACAAGTGCTGCAGAAATGCAAGAATGGCAAAAAGCTCCAAAAGGCTGCAGAAAACCTGCAAACAAGGCTATAAAGAGATCTGCAGAACTGATATTAAAGGATGGATTCCTAAAAGATGGATACCTAACTAAACCATTAGACATATACAGATGCAGTTACAAATACAAATAATGCCAATACATATCTGAACATTAATAATGAACACTGAGGGAATCCTAAATAGGGGGAAAGGTGAAAATTATTATTATTATAAATAGGGAGAAGTAATCGTACTTTATCATTTCTGTTCAATTTAGGTAGTCACAAGTTTCTAACCTTATGTAACCTTTTGATGATTGCTTTACTACAATGCCTTATGTCAAGCTGGTGTTGTGCCTTTGTGTAATTCTCTTTGAAAATGTCAAAGAACAAACAAAAAAACCCCACCTATAATAGCAATATGTAAATTGAAAGATTAATCTCCCCCCCAAAAATGTGTATTGTTTATGTATCATTATGCTATAAGAGCTAAAACATATGTTTTTATCTGGTATCAACAGTGTAGGTTGACCAGCCTGCAGGTGCAGTGGTAGCACTACTGCTTACGACATCATTGCTGATGACCTGGGTATGGAGGTGAATCCGGGGTGTCAGAGGGCCAGGGTGGGGAAAGGAGGAATAAGTGTCCATAGGACTGCACTCCTCCAGTTGGGGGGAAGGTGGGCAGAATCTGATGTTTGCCTTGCCGCTGGCTGAAGCCGGGGGAAAGGCAGCCTAGGCTACAATGTCAGGAGGTGCACCAGACATCAACACATCACGCAGGACCACGTGGCATGCGTCACAAGGTTCTTGCACACCACACCTCCCAGGGGACAGAACAAAGAAAATGCTGGTGGCAGGATACTTCAGACACTTGCAGGCCTTGCACTCAGCTAGCGGGGCTTGCCAGCTTGAACTGGATCTGGACCTTGGCAGGGACTGGGGATCCCTGCTGACCCCGCTGGGGGGGGGATCCCTAGGGAAAGATGTCTGGTGGTAAGTTCTGACAGAAGTCAGGGTGATGGAGCTGTGGCTCCTTCCTGAAGGAGGGCTGTCAGAGAGGAGAATAAAAAAAAAACTGCAATATCCTCATTAGTGACAGAATCTGGATGTGAGCATCAGTAACAACTTTGCTTATCTTCACTCCTTTGCTCAGCAGGTGTTCAGGATTGTTTTCTTCTGTATTTGTGCATTTTCCCATACTGTTCCTAACACTGACAGTTTGGATATCAGTTATTCTTTTCATGCTATTGTCTATCATTGTACTTGTTTCACATTTAGCGGAGTGTCTAGGGCTGTCGTTTCTTCAGTTAAAAAGAATCACTGCATCACAATTCATATTTGGTATAATGTCTGTCTGCATATTTTCCCAGTAAGATGTGATTGATGGGCATAGATATGGTCTCTGAATTGCATAGAATAATGTTTTTAATACTGGAATCATATATTCATGAATTTTAGTAAGAGTATTTTCTTATAGTTATTTCCAGATAGAATAGTACTACTTGAAAAACTGTAAAAAAGTTACCTGCACTCATTCATTTGTAAGTAAGTAAGTAAAATTTTATTTTTTAAGCGCCCTTTCAGAAATCCAAAGCACTGCACAAATGAGCAACATTTAAAATTACAAACATATTCTTAACAATAACAACAATAAAATCATTCTCCAAATGCTTTCAAAAACAAAAAAGTTTTTAGCTCTGATTTAAAGCTCTCGATGGTCAAGCAGCCTCGTATCTGACGAGGTAGAGAATTCCACAGAGTGGGGGCAGCGTAAGAAAATGCACATGCCCCAGATGTCTTTAAACGAACCCTGGGAATCTCTAGCAATCCCTCGTCGGCGGATCAGAGTGAAGCGAGAGGGACAGTAGGGAGTAAGGAGATCTTGTAGATACTGCGGTCCCTGTTCATGTAGGGCTTTGTAGGTCAGTAACCCAGCCTTGAAGGTGATCCACCACTGAACTGGCAGCCAGTGCAGTCCACGCAGCACAGACATAATATGACTACTTCTAGATGTCCCAGTCAGAAGCCTGGCTGCTGCATTCTGCACCAGCTGCAAGCGGTGGACATCAACCCCCGGTAGCCTTAGGTACAGGGCATTACAGTAATCAAGGAGAGTTGTCACAAAGGCATGGACCAAGGTAGGAAGATCAGCCAGAGGAACCAGGTGTTTCACCCGGGCGATGTTCCTAAGATGGTAAAAGGAAGATTTGACAATGGCCGACACCTGTGATTTTAGGGTCAGGTCGTCGTCTATAATAACGCCCATAAAAGGTTGTAAGTACTAATATTTCAAGTGTTTATTTTCATGTTTGATTTTAACTTCTTGAAATACTGTTCCTATCCTTTGTAGCAAAATCTGGACTTCGCAGTGACATCCTCTCTTCTGAAACAACCTGAATGCCTGTGTCTCTAATGACATTAGACATGTGTCCCAAATCATTTCTGATGTCATCTCATGAATTTGAAAGTCTTTGTGAGTGGGTACCTTTTTGGTTTTGCTTCTTTCAGAATAAATGTCAGACATTCATTGTCACCACTCAGACTGATATGTTGCTCCTCATTTTGTAGGTCCTCAACTCAGAATTAGAAAAGCAGATATGTAGCATGATAATAATATAAGTTGAGTAGACATAGTGTAAGTTACTATCTAATTCTACAGTAATGAGTATAAGTTGTTCAGTTTTTCATGCATATTCATTAGAGTAGACTTTTATATTCATAGAAGACTATTAAAATATCATATTGGTTTGCGACACTAATGACCTCAGTTCTGAAGTGAGCCTGGGTGTCATAGCGCTAGCGGGGGGGGGGATGAGTGCCCTACACACTGCTGTCCGCCTCTGGAAGAATGGTGGGGAAAACTCATGGCCTTCACCTGACCCCTGATGGAAGCCAGGGGGTCTGACAGCTGGAGCTGGTGTATTCAGGAGGTGGGACAGACATCGGCATGCACACCCCTGACATCAGTGCACGCCACACCTCACAGGAAGAAAAGCAGAAAAAGTTGGGTCATACAGAATGTCACCCACCTCGGATCACAGCCTCTGCACCACTCACCCATGGAATCCCTGGACACCAAGCTTGATGTCCGACAGGGGAGGTCACCCCCTTATACAGGCCCTACCCTAGGGGGTAAGTCAGGGAGGAACAGCAAGGAAGGTAAGTCCCAGGGACGGTGGATGATGGGGCTGGGTGCAGGGTGGGACCAATGGGGGTGGGTTCAAAGGGGAAGCAAAAAAACAAAATCACATTGGTATAACATGTGGATCACAGCAATCATGTGGTACAGTGTCATACATTGTTCTGTATTTAAATCAGTCTGATCAAAATCCTTACCATGCACATATTAAACTGTTGTGAGGATTCCTATTGTTATTCATGTTCAGAATATTAATTTTTCACAGTTTACAGCTAATAAAATTTAGCCGGCCCATCAGCACAGCAGTAGCAGAACCACTTGCAACACTGGCGACCTGAGTTTGGGAACAACCTCTAGTCAGTGTGGACCAGCTGGTGGCAGGAGGATCAAGCATCCCAGGGGATGTTCTCCTTCTCCTGTGAGGGAGGGCAGCCAGCTCTGCTGCATACTGCCACCTAGGTTACCAGAGATGACAGTGCGATCTGGAGCGGGTTGTGGATGTGAGGACATCGGGTAGTGCAGTGCCTCACATGCTTGCTTGTGCACCTTTGCCACAGACATCTTAGGGGTACAGAAAGAACAAGCAAAAATACCCTGGTTGGCAGGATGACACTAGCCACCCACAAGCAGCATTCCTGGCTACCCAGGCACCACTTCCACAGACAAGATCCATTCTGTGGCAAAGTTTGGGGTGTCTTCGCTGCCCCTGCCAGAGTGGTAGTTAAACACTGGTGGAACTCTCAGAAGTAAGGGTAAGTCCTGGAGAATGCCAGGATAAAGGGGCTGGAATGTCCAAGCAGAAAGGAATGTCCAGAACTGCAGGGACATAAACAGCAGTAGCTGCAAAAAAAAGCAATATATTATATAAAATAAAATATAGATAACCTTGCACAACTCACAAATGCTAAACTGTGTTATCTTATAAAACATTTTATAAGTTATTTTGTGACCATGTAGATGGAACAGAAATGCTAAGGAAATGGGAGAGTCAACAACTACAACATTAACAACATGTCATATAGTGTATGGTGAGGGCTTGTTGTACATGGAAATCAGTAGCTTTCAAAACATAGTTGTACCACAGTTCAAAAGGTCATGCAGCATTATTGTACCCTACTGTGGTACAACATCATTTTGTAAACCTCTACAGGTTCCACAAGCTATCTTTTAAATGGCAGGATCAACCAGATACACACTCGAGGTGGCACAATCACCCGGATCCTTGTCTCAAGCAGGGACAACCAGGAAGGTTGAAAAAACACAGGATCAACCAGATATTGTAACCTATAAGAATAAAAATACACCTGCAGGATCAACCAGATATTTAAAAATTACTCATAGAAATGAAAGCGATTCCTCTCAGACACAGTCCTCTCACTTAGTGAGAGATATAACCACCATGTTTTTTTTTTCTGGAAATCCTGCCCCCAAAAAACTGACAACCAATGGCAGTCCATGCTATAGATGTAGGGACATCAGGTCCCTACCAACCACACCACTGACCCTAGCAACCAACCTCAAAAATCAGGAATAAGATGCAGCAGCAAAAATGTACTTTTTTATTTAAAAAAACATTACATATTTGCCAGCCCGGTGGCACTGAGGACTTAGATGCTGGCCGCCTTACCTTGCACCACACAGACGACCTGTGTTTGGGAATGAGCACAGGCTGTCGGAGGTCAGCAGGGTGGGAGGGCACGGAGCTGGATGGAGCAGCCAAGAGGCAGCTTTCCTCCTCTCCTCTCCTCTCCTCCTCTCCTCTCTTCTTCTCTCCTCTCCTCTCCTCTCCAGGGAGGGATGGTGGTATCCATTGTCTCTTGACTGCCTCACAGTGGAGACCAGGAGGCAGTGCAGCCCAGAGGGACAGCCAGGCACTAGGCTGATGGGTGGACAGAAGGGGATGTTACTGAGGGAGTAGTATGCATGCACGCCTCTACACACATGCATCTCTACTCCTGGGGCCCAGGGGTAATCAGTGAGAAAAAGGGTGTAGAAAATGGATCCTCCAGCCGTGGGATAATGCCCAACCCTCTACAGGCTCCACTCCTGGGCTGGGCATAAGGTAAGCCCCAGTAATTCTGGAATGTTGGAGCTGGGGGTTATTGGGCTGATGGGGTCACCAGTAGGATAAGGAGATGAACAGTCACCTAAACAAAAAAAAAAAACATTAAATAGGTTTTCACATTATTTTTAGGGGCACTGTACAAAATGAAAAACAAGAGGATGGGCAACTCTATGCACAATCAGTGTGTTGTGCCACCTCAGGGTCCTGATTCTCATGGACCTCTTGAGCTGCACTCTTGAGATCACAGGGAATAAGAACTCCTCTGTGGCATGACATCCTGGTTTAGCATAGTTGCCCATCCACTATTCTCTATATTGTGGATCATAAGTGGTGTTGTCCATCATATTTTCAGAGGCTAGAGGCTGCTGCACTATCAGGTGAGTCCTCATTGCTGTCATCTACTTCTTCTCTAAATTTTCAACCATCATAGATGAAAAACATTTTGTTATTCTTCACTAATATAAAAAAATGGTAATGATGATAATATAATGGTTGTTAATGAAACCATATGAACAATTACATAAAATAGTACAGAAAAATGCTTAAAACAAAGTACATAAATATCAGGCATGGGCAATGCCAGGATGAATTTGAATTTGGTTTTTGATTTCCAAAATCTAGGATGAGTCTGGATTAGGTTTTGCAAAGGATTAGAATTTGGATTTGCCCGGTCCAGGCCTATATAATAAGTGATGGAAAAAATAATTTTTCAGGAGACAATTGCCATGATACAGTGGTATAACCATAAAGAGTATATCGTGAGAAATACATCTTATCTGGATGCTAAAGTTTTTTTTTTTTTGACCAACCTGCAAAGCAAAAAGCAGGTCCAGCCGGGATGGGTACATGTTGCATGAATATTGCTAGTCCATCCACTCTGGATAGACAAGCAAGACAGTTTTGTACCTCTCTCATCCAGTCACTTTCTGGTAGTCTGGTTTTCACCCCTGTCTAGGATGGGGTGAAATCTAGACTGCCGGGAGTAGATTAGACCAAACTGAAGAAAGCCAGACTGGTCTGTCCAGTGATAGTGGCCAGACCATCAATATTCTCAAAATTTATACCTGGTCCAGCTTGTCCTGCCACACCAGCCAGTCTAGATTTACCACTGTGGCCCAGTCCAAGTCTGGCAGTCTTGTTTTCACCATTTCCCATAAATCATATCTTGTTTAAATTCTCATTGGAGCTTTGGGTTGTGGGCAACAACAGCAACTTACATGATTAAGCCAGCCTGCATGTAAGGGAATTCAGCCTCCTAATAGTCCAGCTATACGGGCTCCCAGGAACAGAAGAGATAGAGGAACTGTAGTCACTGAGTCTGCTAAGATTTTATTTGTGGTACAGAACTACACTTTTCTCGTGTAGCTTCTTGGAGTACTCAGCTTGGTAAAGCAAAATACACAGCTTATATACAGTTCTTCCCACACCCTTACAAACCAGTTAGACCACATTTTATACAATATGTACAGTTGGCTCTATTCATGTACAGAGCTGTTCTTTGAAAACATGTTACCATATATGGTCACGCCCTGCAAGAATGCACACTCACCACTCCCTCACCTGCAGTACTTTTCCACTCTTAGGCTACGTGTCTTGACCATCTGTAATAATGGCCTTTACTGAGTGCACATTATACCTTACAATACCTACCTGTACCATCTGTAACAGTGGCATCTCCTGAGTGCATATTACATTTCATAACTCGATTACTTACATAAGCAGGGAGGCATCACCAGAGGGCATGGTTTGAAGTTGGAAGGTGGAAGGGTGAGGGGGGAAAAGAGGAGGAGGTTTTCACTGAGAGGGTGGTGGACCCTTGGAATGCTCTGCCTGGTGAGCTGGTTCAGAGATCCACAGTGGAGAGCTTTAAGAGAGGGTGGGACAGACACAGAAAGTGGATGTATCAGATGATGGCCTGTCCCGGGGGGGGGGTGGGGATGGATGATAGGGGTTTCTGGAGCACAAGGGATGGGAGGGTCTCGGCACCCAACTAAGGATCTAGGTTCGAGCAGACTTGATAGACCATAAGGCCTAATCTGCTGGCAAATAGTATGTTAGTATGTTAAGTACTATATTACTACACAATACACTATATTACACTGCAGCACTTGCACATCAGTGGATACATGATGCAGCATCCAATTGATACACTTAAAAAAAACTGCATACAGACACACTAAACAAGTACTGCATAATAAAATCAGTTACATCACTTGAGTTAAATCAGCCACAATTCCACACCAACCATAAGATCAAATACCCTATTCTACTACATAATAGGCAGCAGTTATAAAATAGTATAAAACACTACAAAAACCAAAACACAATGCCAAATGCCACTGATTGCATGGCAATTGTGTGCCTCTGATTCACTTTACATTTTTTAGACCACGCATACATTTTTATTTTTATGTTCCACGTGGATGTTATAACCCCACCTCCCATAACCCAGGGACCCTCCCTGAGCCCCTGACTGCCTGATTTTCATTAAAACAAAATCTGATCCGTTTCACTCTAAATCGGATCAGCACCATAATTTTAAAATAATTAAAAACAATAATTAAATACCTTTTTCAAGCTGCTGATGAATCTACTGCAGTGATGTCCACTCCTAAGCAACCACTCCTGACTCATCTCCACCTGCTTCAACTTGTCCTCCCCTCTTTTCACTCCTCACCACAAGACATCAGTCTGCAATCCCCTTTTCATGCAACATCTGGTCTTTCTGAAGATGTCATGCCCTCCGTACAGCTTACATCTCTCATCATTACACCCTGAGATAACTGGTGATCGTGATCACAATGGCATTGGCTGACTAAGCAAACAAAAGGTCAGAATTTATATAAACACTAACATACACTATATGATATGCAATGGTATCCCATGAAATAGGCGAGTGCAAAATCATGGCTGCAAAAATGGCGACGGCAAAAAGATCGACTGGGAAAAACAGCAATCTCCGAAATGGTGACCTATGGCTTTCTCCCCCTCCCCAAGTTGTGTCCCCCCCCCCGGAGTTGGTTATATAAAGTAAGGGGGGTGTAGGGGCGCCCCACAGAAACCCACTGTGGCAGTGTTGTTGCCATTTCAGCAATCTGTATTTCCTGACTGCTCTTGTGTTCGTGACCGTTTTGTAGTCGCCCTTTTGCGCTTGCATTTTTGACGTGGAACCTATGCAATCTATCACTACTGAATTATTGCTATTATGTCAGCTGCAGTGGTTTCTGGTGTTTGGGCTATTCAAAATACATATAGAATAAATAATAGGTAAGTGTGGTATGTAGGGGTATCATTCCATTGAGGGGTCCTAATGAGGTCAATAAGCTGTAAGCCCAAAGGGGAAGTGGCATAATGATCTCATTAGGACCCCAAGATGATGGAATTATTTCCCTGTGCACCACAATTACCTATCATTTGTTTTATATATATATATATATATATATATATATATATATATGATGATGGTAAATAATGAGTTTAGAGACAGAAATGCAGTAAGTGATGTCGGATGTGGTGCTGTAGATGTGGGACATGGTGACATCACTAGGAGGCGCTGGGCTTCATGACTGGCAGTTCTGATCGGTGAGGTATACAGGAAAATAAACAATAATGGGCTCCTATGGGGAAATGGTCCCATCCATGTATTATAACTACTTAAATAAAAATTTTAAAAACCTACAGTCTTCCTGAATGGTTTATATCACATGCATATATAACAGTTGTGGATAGCAAATGAGCAGGTAATTTTTTCAAATGGAGATACGGGAGAAGGATTGGAAAATGTTGTAGATTAATTCGAAGAAGGAACATCTAAAATGAGAGAGTTACTTAACTACCATAGATACAGCTGCAACAATATTTACAATTAAAACATAAGTAGTGCAATCTGGTGGTTGTTTTATTAAAGCAATGAGACAAGGTGCCACAAGCACACACCTATGGACATATTAGGGCAGAAGAGTTCAGGCCGAGTGTCTTCAACCATTGAAAGTGTGATTGTGGCAGCACAAGCAACACCACGCAGTATCATACTGCCCTCATTAACATGGGTTTTGTGTTAAAGGGTAACTAAGCAAGCAGTGTTTTTTAAACTGCAAACCCCAAAATCTGGCTTCATAGCCAGGTAAAGTAAATGCTGTTATTTACAATTATGCTAAAACTGCATTTATGTAAATAATATACAAATGCAGTTTCACAGCTTTTAAAAAATGTAAACATCAGCCTTTCACTTTTAGAAAACAGCCTTGATTTCCCCCTAAAATGTCTACCAAGTGTGTTACATGATGAGTCATGATGACATAATTGGAGCCAGAGGCAGAGACACACGTAACTCCCTATAGTGCTAATTAGTTCTTTCCTTCTTTGTCTTGAATTGTTTTAGCAGAATGATCAACACCATGTGTTAACATGTGGATTGTTTTGTTCAGTAAACATTAGGCTATGATTTTGTTCATTTTGTTTACTTTAACTTGCTGAAAATGTTTTGCAATCCAGCTGACTTTGTCTTTGGCAAACTGCAGTACAGTACAACACTTCAAATACCTGATGATCTAGTGGATATGTGATGCCCTGAATGTTGTTTTTTTTGTGTTATCAGGAGAGACACACTAAGCTGAAAGCTTGTTTACAGGTGTGGCCTGGGAGCACAAGGAAGTTAAGTGACTTGCTCAAGGTCCCACAGCGAAGTACTGGTCTGGTCCAGTTCCAAAGCTCATGCTTTTTTGTTAATCCACAAATAAGCTTCTCTTGTATTCTTTTTCCACATGAACCCCCTGCACCCAGTCTGCCTTCTGTTAAAGACCCCACCATCCATACCCTATCCTTAGTATTGCCTGGGACCACATATGAGCTTGTGGTCTCATGAAGAGAATCATCACACCTTAGATTGTAATCTTGTACCTCAGAGAGTTGTGCACACCTATACCGATACACTTCATCAGATGGCACTGTTAAGAAATGCCTCCCAAATCACTCTCCAGTTCACTTTCTCAATGTTTGACTTGTGCTCCCACAGTAAACATTGAGTGGATCACCACCCTTCTGCACAGTGAAAGCAATTTGTACAGTTCCCCTGTTGTGTTTTTTTCCTGCCTCGTTAACCAATAACTAGGTCTTCCTGGAGGGCCAAGCAATAAGCATCAGGACCCACCAGAAAAGCTGCTGTTCATGCCCTCATAAGGGCTGCACTCTCTATGGATAACAATAATATCAGCAGGAGAGGCATACTAATGCCTTGAGTGAATCCACCCGACTTCCAGTGTTAGTCTACTCCTTTACTTGCAATCGGCAGAACCCCATAGGACAGTTCCCAGCAATTCTTCTCCAGTACTTTTCTGTGCCCTACTCCACAATACGAATTGGCTGGCTACCACCTTCCAAATCTTGAATGAGCTTTACACAGCTCCCTCAATATTGTCCTAACAAACGTCAAACATCCCCCCCCACCCTAGGGTAATCTCCCTACACTGAATTCAAGTAATAGTTTAGGTGCAGACCTGCCACTCTGAGTATTTGTCATTGCTGACTGCTCTCATCCACAGTCAGGTAGTGATCACGATGCTGGCAGCCCCACATTTCAGATCTCAGAATGATCTGCTCAACGTCCTCCTTCCTGTCTTCCCCTAACCTAAATATAGCTGTACCCTGCTGGAATGGCCGCTTTAGTCCCACTCTGGCATTTATTCTTCTTCTACTTTTATCAACTGGTGAGCCTACTACCCTTCAGCATCATGAAATGTGATTAGTACAGTTTCTCGTGTTATTTTTACATATTAATAATAAATATGACCTTCTGGTAACTAGGTTGATAGTAGCAGGGCACAAGTGGAAAATAGGCCTTCCTACCCATGTAAGATCTAAGCCACCTATGATTAGGCACTATTAAATGATGTGCATAATGATGTGCACACCCGTCATTTAGCAGTGCCTAATCAAAGGTAGCCTAGATCTTTTAAGGATAGGAAAGCCCATCATTCCCCTTGTTTCCTGTTGCTATCAGCCTGACTTACTGGAAAGATTTGTTTAGTTTTAATATGTCAAAAAAAAATTGGGACTGTACTACCTGCATTCATGATGCAGAAGGGTGTTGAGCTCACCAGTTTTTGGTTTTAGGAGGAGTTGTGAAGAACGGATACCAGAGGGGGACTGAGAAGGCCACTCCTGCAAGGTACTGTTGTTTTCAGGGAAGGGGAAGACAGAAGGGGAGAAATATGTGCAGATCACTATGAGAGATAAGATGTGGGGCTGCCAGCACCATGATTACTACCTGATTGCATTGTCCTGGCCAACATTCCCCTTCCCATAAAACCAATTCATGTAATTGTTCAAGGCTGTGTGTGGGTATTAATGTGTGAAATGGCTGCCACTACACATTCAGTCACTTCACTACCAGTCTAGCATTGCTTGTAAAGCGCTATGGGATATCATGTGTATGAAAAGCACTATATAAATGTTGATTATTATTATTATTATTATTATTTCCCATAGAAAAAGAAGACAAGACAAGCATATTTTTGATTTCCAAAAAAGTATGAACTCTGGCATTGGACTACACAAGAACTTTGCTACAAAGAAGTGACGGATCTAGGAGGTGGTGAAGGGTGTGGTTGCAACCCCCCCAAAATAATTGTAACGTACTTGCTTGCAGCTGTTGCATTTCACTTTGTTGAAGAAGTCTGATTTAATGATTGCACAAATGTTTACATTCAAAGCTATGGATTACATTTGTAGGTTATGTCAAAAACATACTAGAAAAGAATAATAGCAGAAAAGATAAAGGTTTAATAAAAATGTTAAAAAGTGCATATCAAGTATGCACACCACCCCAGCAACCCCCATTGTAGCATCCTGGATCTGCCACAACCATGAGACCACCAGGTTATCCAGGGTTTATACTGCACTGTGGTTTGCCACAGAGAAAGTCGGTTGGATTAAAACACAATTTCAGCATGCTAAAGTAAACAAAATGAACAGAACCATAGCCTAACGTGTGTATTAATCTAAATATTGCTCATGGTTTTGACCATTTTGGTGAAACAATTCTATACAAAGGGAAAAAAGAACTGGTTAGCACTATAGCGAGCCATATAACTCTCTGACTTTGGCTCCAATTATGTCATCATGTAACACAGTTGGCGGCCATTTTAGGAAGCAGGTTAGGCAGTTTTTTTTTTTAAATTGGAAGGCTGATTTTACATTTTTCAGTGCTTTGGAACTGCATTTAGGTAAATTATATAAATGTAGTTTTAGCATTAATGAATACAGCAGCCTTTCCTTTAGTCCCCTATGAAGTCAGATGTTTGAATAGTTTGTTGTCAAAATGTTGTTTAGGTATCCTCTAAGAAGTGATACAATTAAAACAAAACATCAAAATTAAAAAAAAACAGTAATTTTGTGTGGATTGGTAAGTCTGCAGATCGACTGTCTCTACAGAGAGCTAGCCTGAGATAAACTGTGTGAGACAATATGGTGTGTGCCTTTTGTCCAAATTGTCTTTTGAAGTCACCACCTACACCCAGTTTTGAGGGTACAAACTGTTTTTCCACCCATTCCTTAAGTAAAAAAAAAAAGAAAGAAAGATGAAGTGTACCCACAACTAGGATTTCACCACACAAGGCATGCAATAAAGAGGTTTACCATTTAATTGAAACTGTGCTAAACAATTTCAACATTCTCAATGTGGAAGAATAGCTATTTCCATGTTGTTAGTGAGTAAACCATGATGGCAACGACTATGTCACAATTTTGTGACAGAAACCACTAATGCTTCCTTTGGACATTTCCAAGCCTCATCAGAGTTGATTGCCATACAATTAACAGTGCCTTATATAGTGCTGATAAAATCACATGTTCAAAATAGAGTGCTATGATTAGACAAATCAAATTTGAAAAACATGATCACTGTTGTGATCAGGCATTATATTTAATTACACAATGGGACTTATGAAAGTCGAAACCGTATTGACTAACTGAGTACATCCCAGCATAACTCATGGATAAACGACCCAGTCAGTCGCATCTATAAAAAAATCAATCTAACCCCCAAATCTCAACATTAATGCTGCCATATTGATTTCCCGGTAAACCACAAATGGAAAAGCAAAAGCCACAAATGGAGAAGTGGGAGTTTTAAACAAGCATTATACAATGGCAAGAAAAAATCCTTGACTCTGATTGGCCAGTCTTGTGCTGGACCCATGATGTTATCCCAGTACAACATCATGGGTCTAGTCTCAGCCTCACTGTGAACCTGTAGATGAGCTATATGATGAACTAGATGACCTCTTTTTTTGCATCTCCTCTTGAGAAACAAAAATATTTTTCCACACTAAAAAACATTCTTTAAAATCATTTTTTTATTTTATATATAACAACGAGCCATTGTATAATAGTAATAATGCCCTCCAGGTTGTGTGTCGTTTGGGATAACAGCATGCCTCAGTTATTGAGCACTTTCGGCCTCTGGACCTCGTCTTAACAGGCGTGACGCGTTATCCCAGCATGGTAGACACCCAGTCGGGCATTATTGCTTAATTTGTCAATGCCAAATGTTGATTGCTTTGGTCTGTTGAGGTCGCTCACTGGCCCTCTGTCATTCACTCGTTCTGTTTCTCCCAGTGCTGCAGGCTGCTCTTTTGTACTGGGCTCCTGCCTACATTGGCACCTTTTTCTGCCCACAAAGAAATCTGTAGTAGTCCCGACAGACCTCAATTGAGCTTGGTCACTCCCCCTCTCTCACTTGCTTGATCCTAATCTGTCCCAAACACTGATTTCCCACAGCGACTGTGGTATTCAGCACCGGAAGCGCAAAAGCATATTTCAGCCAGGATGTGAAAAATGACAGCTGTACTGTTCATAAGAAGGTGAAAAAAAATGCCACTGTTGAAAATCTGGCGTGAAAATATTACTAATTTGTGAAGTTACAAGGGTGCATGGAAACTGCACAACGCACGCTCGTACCACAGTCATTTTATGGAGTTTCATTACAAAATTTTCAACATAGTCATTTTAGGACCTCTGCTCATGAACAGTGTCACTGTGATTTTCTTAATGTGTCCCAAACACTGATTTCCCACAGCTACTGCGCTATTCTGCACCGGAAGAGCGAAAATACATTTTGGCCAGGATGTCAAAAATAACAGCTGTACTGTTCATAAGGAGGTGTGTAAAAATGGCAATTTTGAAAATCTGGAGTGAAAATATTGCAAATTGAAAAATTTACGAGTGTGCGTAGCAACTGCGCAATGCACACTCGTAAAACAGTTATTTTTTTGGATTTTTCCCACCAAATTTGCAACATATACTTTTTGAGACCCCACCTTATGAACACTAGCACTGTCGTTTCGTTAACTGGTCCCAAATAGTGATTCTGCGCAGTTACTGCTAAATCACCTTTCGGGACCAAATAATGCCATGACAGTGCCTGAATTCATGAAGACGGGTCCCAAAAACTCCATGTAAAAAATTTGGTGGCAAAATTCCAAAAAATGACTGAGATATGCATCAAAGTTGAAAAAACCCTATTTATACCATTATACAGCTTACCAGCATTTCCTCAGTTCGCAGTCAGCTTTGAAGAGTGCAGACATATTCCCGATCCGCAGATCGTTGTGCCAGATTCCTGAGGTAAGTGTGGGGTGAGGGGGTGTGGGGGCAGGATGCGAGGGTGGGTGGGTTGTGGGAGGGGCAGGGAGACTGTGAGGCACTGTTTCCTTTTTTCACAGGATACAAAAAACATTATGGGACTTTTTTTTTATATAGGTGCATGTGGCATGCTGGGGTGGGCTCCCAGTGTGCAAATGAGTGTTTTTGGGGGACAGCTGTAGCCGATGGGATTGCACCCCCTATTGGCACAAAGGGGTGCAAGAGCCGAGGGGAATTGGACACCCCTCGGTATAAATCTACTAGGTTTTCATGGGGAGCATTATGCCGACGTGGAATGGGCTCCCCCATTGGCAAAACAAACTGGGAGGGGGCATAATGCCAATGGGGAGTTGGCTCTCCCATTGGCAGCTTTCACTGGGAGGGGACTGAAGCCAATGGGGACTGGGGGCCCCGTCAGCAAAAACACTGTTGTGGGGGAGGCACATGCTGCCGAGGGGGATTGGACACTTCCTCAGCACTGGGAGCTCATGAATATTGTTTGTGAACATGGCGGCAAGCCGCCATCATGTTCACAAACAATATTACAATATTACAGTACCAACGTTCTGCCCTGCAATGACGGGACGGTCCCTTATTGCAGCGAATGGCTGACGCTGCAATGATGAGGCAGCCCCTGATTGCAGTGGCTGAAATGTTCCAAGGTGGTGGCACACTGGCTGAACTAGTGTCAGCAGCAGCATGCCACCCCATTGGGGAAAGTGGGCCAAGCCTTTATAGGCTGTGGGGGCAATGGCCACAACAGTGCCGTGCCTCCACAACCTGCTTCTGGTAAGTTGCCGAATATATTTCTTGTGCATGCACGCAATCAACATAAAAAGGACTACTGTATTCAAGTTAGACACTGCAAAAGTCCCAAACCCACTTTCAATGACAAAACCAGAAACGGGAAAGAAATCTTCATAGCTGTTCCCAATACTCCTTTCCTCTACTGCTACACAATGCAGGCTGCACTCAGACCACAGCTCTCTCCACTCCACCCAAGATACAAGTAATCCCCCCTCCCCTCAGCCACATTCCAGTCCTGCAAACCCCAACAAAGCCATACAACAGGGCAGCCGTTAATGATGTGCTACTCACCTGAGGCTGTGCCCTTTTCAAGTCCTTCAGAATATAATCTCATTACTTCCACCTGACCAGAAAACACAGATCTTGGTACCACATTCTGTACTGCCACACTGCATCTGTGGGGGAGAGGAGTCTACTGTTACCTCCCTTGCAAAAGTTGCGGAAAAAATTAGCTCCTGATCGAACTATGCTAACTCCAGTCCTCTGCACCACTATGCCACATAATCACTCGGAGCTCCAGCAGCCAGTAAGACAGCATAAATCTGCTGCTTTCCCAAATGGTTGCTGCAACTCACTTTGTCTTTCTTTGTAACTGACTCCAGCAGTCATTAAAAAAACAAAACAAAACAAAAAAAAAGCCAAGTAGCAGCATAAAATTGCTGCTTTCCCAAACGGTTGCTGCAACTTGCTCTTTCTTTGTAACTCGCTCCAGCAGCCTTTTTTTCTGTGGTTAAGTATTTTATTGGTTTTGGTTTAAAAACAATTACATTGTAAAAAGGTGCTTACTACAGTACTGTACTGGAAACTTATACAGTCAGTACGGAAAAAGGCAATATTGCTGCAAAGCTAAGCAAGCTAATAGAGCCACCAGATTCCTTTCAAGGACCTAAGCCTTTGTAGGCACCCCCATATAACCATGCAACAGCATCCGGGGGATTACCCTGTGTAGGAGGCCAAACAGGCTGTGGCCACCGCAAACAAAAAGAGTGCGTCTGGACTTTTCTGGAACTCCCTAGGGGATAGCTCAGTGTTTGGATACATGGAAACATAGGAGGTCAAGGGTCAGCATCTGCAGAGCAGGCCTGCATACTGAACATAAGAACACACACAAAACATACGTTCTAGACTTACCAGATTTTGTAAGGACACACCAATTTACAAATTGCATCAGGCAGGTTCAGACTAGTGATGGGCGAAGAGGCCCCAATTCGCTCCACGGAGTGATTCATGGAGTGGTCTGCAATGCAAAGCAATGTACTTCGTGTTATTAATGAGTAACGCGAAGTCCATTGAAAACAATGACTTCGCTTTACTCCGCCTTCCCAAACCACTACTCCACCAATTCTTAAGGCGAAGTACATTGAAAACAATGTACTTCACCTTGTTTTTAAGCTCCAAAGGTGAATTTTGCAGTGTTTTATGGGATTTCAGGTCACATGGGCTCTAGATTGTTCTGCGCAGCCTCAGTTTAGGGTAGTGTGTGTGGGAAGCTGTAGGAGACAATCTGCTCTGAGAGCTCTCTGCAATTCAAACCTTCAAAAAGCTGTTAAAAAAGTCTTTTTGAGTCATTTTTTTGCTGAAACTTTAGTTCATCGATTATAGAAACCCCTCCTGTGCTCATATCATCGAGCATTTATTGTTTGAGTATAGATTTTGAATGTTAATGTACAACATTCAGTCTGTGTACGGAGAGTGGAAGTGTGCATTGGGGGAGGGGTGTATCTGTGGTGTAGGTAGATTAACTTGGAGAAAAAGACAGAGCTTTCTGTTTTGGTGATATTTTTCTTGCATAACTGTGTTAATGTAAAAAAATGTTGTAGGTGCCGTATTGGTCCTTTTAAGAACAGATCCGGTAACAAATGATTTGATACATTTTATTGGACCAACATGGATGTTACAGAAAAGAACAAAGTGCTCTAGCTTTCGAACCAACCAGGTCCTTCTTCAAATAATGTACACACGGTAATATTTTCAATATTTCTTGCCTTTTTTTTTTGCTGATTGTTGTGGTGCAGCAGTGCATAATTTTAGTTTGTTTAAAATATGTGGTTATATTACTGAAGTTTTCAATTTACATGCATTACTTAGTGTGTGTGTGTGTGTGAGTATGTGTGTGACACGTGTCATCAAATCAGACACCTTTTATTGTGCCACATAATAATTTCAGCAATGTGAAGCTGCTATCCACTGCAGCTCTGTGATTTTTGTACTTCTTTGTGGTATCTTTACTGGTACTAGTACTAGTGACTGTTACTGCAGCAGTGCATTACACTGCCCCCCCGGCCCGCCACAACCAGCAAAGGTATTCTTTTCCAGATTTGAATTTCTGATGGTGAGCACTGGTTAGGTGTTGTGCCTTTGTGTCTGCATCTCTTCAGTGCACAGTGCAATTTTAATCTATCTGTGCATTTGCATCTCTTTAAGGCCCAATCTCCATCTGTAACTTAAGTCACAGTTGTTTCTTTGACTTCCCTTCAGAGTACCGGACAGGTGTGGTGCTTAATTCTGCATGAATATTGTACTCATTAATATGCGTTTTTTAATCAGGACCATCATCACGAGTCACTCGTGATACAAATCTTGTTCATCATCATCACGATCACAAATGCAGTCACAAATCACGATTCACAATCATTCACATTACGAATCACAAAATTAATTTTTTTTCTAGTTACTTGGATGTATTGTTAGCCTGTTTTGTAGTATCTCTCCAGGCTTCACCACCCCACCATTGTACTCAATGATACGTGTTTTTAAGTCTAGGAGTTTTAAGATACAGCTCATCGGGGAAGTACAGCCGTAGGCTGTAGGCATTCACATTTCTTCATCATCACGGTCACAAATGCAGTCACAAATCATGATTCATGATCACATCAAGAATCACAACATTAATTTTTTTAATAGTTACTTGGATGTATTGTAAGCCTGTTTTGTAGTATCTCTCCATGCTTCACCACCCCACCATTGTACTCATTAATGTTTGTTTTTAAGTCAGGGAGTTGGACAGTGTCTGCAGTACAGACACAGACTGGAAAGAAGACTGAATGCACACATGCAGTTTAGTACAGTATACTTGCACTGCTCAGAATACAAAGTGTCACGCATATGGAGGACAACAAAAAAAGGACATAATTACATACAAGGGTCAGGGATGGTGGAGGAATACATTTTATAACACAGTAAGGAAGGTGTGGGGGGCCACATGGTGTGAGGAAAAAAAAATGTGGGATCCCATGGTGATCCAGCAGCAGTTCCAGCATGGACATAATTTGCAACTGATGTTCCTCTATGTGATCCAGCCACTGCTCCACAGCACTCACCCTCTCGTTGTTATCCTCAACAGCACTCCAGAGAACTGCCAAGTCAGCCTGTGTTACATGCAGTTCTCTGGGGTCCACACATTCTACAGGCTGACCTGCTGATGGTGGTGGTGGTGGTGGGGGGGGATGGGGTGCTGGTGGAGCAGCAGGTACTGCTGTGGCCCTCTTCTTCTTAAGGATGCCGCAATGCACAGCTGCACCCTCTGCCACAGAAAGGCCAGCAGGTGCAGACATGGTCCATTCTGTGGCAGCCTGCCACTCCAACTGTGTGTGATTGAGCATATGGGTGCACTGGCCCTCAGTCCCCAGGTGAGTCCCCTTGGGGCCAAGATGCACCTCCACCTCACATAGGTGGCACTTGACCACACTGCTGTCCCCCCACACAGTAAAAAAACTGCCAAACAATGGAGGTGCAGGGAGGAACAGGCACAGGCAGGGGATGGCCAAATGAACTACCATCCGGCTGGTCACAGTGCTGAACAGGGATGGGATCCACACCTGGGCCCAGGGAAATAGGCACATCCTGCTCCAGAGAACCTGGACTTGGTGGTGGTGGTGGTTCAATTGCCTCAGAATCAGGACAGGAGGCGGTGTTAATCCTGCTTCAGAGGGGGGAACACTCACAAGTATCAAGCAGTCCAACAGGAATGGGTGTCCATGTCCTCCACACATGCACACAGTATGATGCTTACCACTACCACACTCTCCCAGAGCTGCCCCCACCCCAGACATTCCCTCACCCTGGTCCATCTCTCCTACTGAGCTCCCTCAGTCCAAGCAATTACTACTCACGCTGTCACACAACACACACACACACACACACACACACACACACACAGTCACACAGACAAACAACTAACTACTTATAAAGGTAAGAAAAATAAAATTTACAGAAAGAACAAATTTAGTAAAAAAGAGTACAGAAAAGACAAAAAAATTTAGCTTTTAAAAAAGCTGTTGGGTCCAAATCAAAGTTTAAATCTCCTCCTCGCTCTGATCTCAAAGTATCAGCAGTCACAAAACATACCACTATCTCTCTCTCCATCTGCACAGAAGAAAGTAAAAGTGTCTGCTTGTATGACTCACCTTTTTCCTGCCTAGTTAAAGAGCATGTGACTTACAGTACTAGAAGCCATGTGATGTGTGGGGGGCTGCCAAATCTGAAACACCAAGTGGGTCACTTAGAATCATAATGAGGAACGCGAAGTCCATTAAAAACAATGACTTTGCCTTACTTCACATTGTCATTCTTCCTTAAAGCGAAGTTGTAATGACAAGGTGGAGTGAGCACTTTGCATTGCCCACTCCGTGTAGCGGATTGACAATGCGAGGTGCCCACTTCGCGTTCACTTCACCAGCGGAATTTAAATTCACTGCATCTCTAGTACAGACCTCTGAAACTGAAGGGACTTCCTGCATCCTCCACCTGCACAGGAGGATTTTCTTAACCTGCATGCTTAGGGTGGCCAGAAATGTTTGCTCTGAGGGCCGCAGATGGGGGACAGAGGAATAGATTCCCAGAATCAGCACCTTGGGGGTCAGAGGGACAGGTTTCTGAAGTATTTCAGACCCCAGTCTACATACCACCTTCCACAGAGTCTGTATTAGTCTGCAGTGCCACAGAATGTGAATCAGGTCCCCCCGGACCACCTGGTATCTCCAGCAGAGGTCATCCTGCATGAGCATAGCCTTCTTAAGGAACACCAGAGTCCTGTACCAGGAATGCAGGGTCTTATTCTGTATTGACTTCTGGCATCGGGATATGCTATGTGGGCAGACCTCAGGCATGACTTCCATTCCTGGGTGGTGATCTGGGTCTGCAGAGCCTGCTCCCACTTATTTTTGGATTCCAAGGATTGTGAAGGGAGAGTTGCCCTGAGGACCGCATACACACAGCTGGTCTGATCCCTCTCCGAATGGAGTCATTTCTACACCAGGGAGGTGGGCGGGCCCAGGGGAGCTGGTGGGTATACCCTGTGACCTCACTTCTGAGTTGAAGAAAATGCCAGAAGTCCTTGGGGAAACCCCATGAGATGTGCGTAACCCTTCAAAAGAATCTGATTTTCTAGATCTAGGGTTGTACAGATCCTACAGGAGAGTCAGACTTGTGGCTGCCCAGGTGACCCATGCCATGGGTTCTTTATTGATGACTATATCCTTGTTATCCTACAAAACAGGCACTAGTACTCTCCAGGACTGGGTCCTTGCCAGCCACCCTGCCCGTCTGTCCCGCACCACCGTCCTCCCGGATTCACTCAGTGACCACTCCCCTGTCATCTGTGAATGGTCTAACAAATTTTTTAAGCCCCCTCAAAACTATCACCAACAGAGTCCTCCCTCATGAGCAACTTATCCATCTTAAATACTACCTGAGTCTGCAAGATTGGATACCCATTTACAAGGCAACGGATGTTAGTGTGGCTCTTGACTACTTCATCACCACCTTCAGTGTGGCCAGTGACTACTTTGCTCCATTCAAAAAACACAAGACCAAGGCTCTCTTTAACCCATGGCTCACTGCTGAGCTCCTTGCTAAGCTCAAATCAAGGGACTACCTTTGGGCACTGGCAAAAGCTACTGGCAGGCAATCCGTCATACAAAAATACAAGCATGCCTGAAACAGCTGCACAAAATCTATCCGGCTAATGAAAAGTACATATTACAGGGATGCTGTCACCAATACCTGGGGAAATGGGAGAGCTTTCTGGGACAATATTAAAGAAGTAACAGGGAAGCAAACAAAAGTCTTCCCGTCTATGCTAAACATTGATAGGACCACTACTCTAGACCCTACCGCCATTGCCAATACCTTCAATGCCGCTTTCACTGACCTCAGTTCTGTGCTTTTTTCATGACTTTTTTGCAGTAAATGACTCTCCCTCAATCATAAACCCCACCACCCATCTAAACACCCTGCTTTCTACTTCAAAGAGGTCAAATTGAATGAAGCATGCAATTACATTACCAAAGCAATCTCCAAGTCCAGAACTAGTGGTGACTCCTTGGACCTTAAGCTGCTGTCTCTCACCCTTGAAGAGGTACTACGTCTGTTAACCAGAATTCTTAACTTCTCCTTTAGCAGCAGTCAGTTCTCTGACAAATGGAAATCTGCCACTGTTACCCTGGTCCATAAAAGTGGTGACAAGACCAATCATACGAACTATCGGCCGATCTCCATATTGCCCCCACTCTCTAAGGCCCTCAAGCATTGTGGACCAGGTCACTGACTACCTGGACAAATATAATATTCTGTGCACACAGCAACACGGTTTCAGAAAAGGTCACAGCACCACCTCTGCCCTCCTGGAGTTCACTGGAGCACTGCACAGAACTCTGGACAGTGGCCAACTAACTGGGGCAGTCTTTATTGACTTGACCAAGGCATTTGATTCTGTCCACCATTGGCTGCTAATAAACCAGCTGCTGAACACTGTGCTCTCTGATGACTCTACAGTGTGGTTTAAAAGCTACCTTGAAAATCGTTCGCAAAGAGTAAAAATTGCTTACGTACTCTCTGATACTCAACCAGTTCGCTCTGGTGTCCCCCAGGGATCCAAACTGGGTCCACTTCTTTTTAGCCTTTTTCTGACTTCCCTTCCAAAATCCTGCTCAGAAAAAATCATCCTGTATGCTGACGACGCAGTTGTTCTCTCTTCACACAAAGACCCTACACCACTACAACTCAATCTACAACATGGTTTCACCTCTGTTGAGAATGGGTTTACTAATCATAAACTTGTCCTTAATCACAAAAAAACAAAGTTTATGCTTTTTAGCAGCTCTCACTATCAGCACAGACTATACCTCCTGACTATCTCCACCAGGCAGAGGAATACCCTTGAACAGGTCCAATCTTTTAAATACCTATGGATCCTGCTTGGCTTCAATCTATCCTACAGAGCCCACATTGACAGCGTAGCAAAAGCTGCTAATATGTGACTAGGCTTATTGTTCAAGCACAGGCAACATCTCACCCTGGAAGCCTTGAAGATCGCTGTCCAGAGTTCCGTGATTTCCATCATTGATTATGGCCTAATCATTTATGGCTCAGCCATGGCAGCTACCCTCAGATGCATATCAACATCCCTCAACAAGACCTGTTAGCTTATCACAGGAGCCCCCATCTCACTCATACCTGTGATCTTTACGCTCAATCTAGATGGCTCCAACACTCCAACCGTATTAAGTATCTGACCTGCACCATGGTGAAAAAAATTATCCTGGGCCTCACCCCTCCTGGTGTTCAAGCTGTACTGTGCTCTAGACACTCCAGGAGATCTGAATTGCAGCTCTTGCAAGTTCTCTGCTGTTGCACTACCAAGGATCAATGATATTTCACCCATAGGGCTCCCTCATAGCTGAATGGACTCAGCACCACCATCTCCACTGCTCCCAAACTTGGCATGTTTAAAACCAGGCTCTGACTCCATCTTACTGCCTCCAGCTCCTGTGATTACTCTCACCTAATCAGAAATACTTTCCACCACCAACAGCCTTGCCCTGCCACCCCCCTCGTAGCACTTATCTCCTATTTTACCTCTGCTCCCATGACTCCTCCCTTCCCACCTCCCCCCACCCTCTCTCTCAACACTTCTCCCGGTGATGTCTGACAATGCCTCCAGCTGCTACTACTCCCATATTGCCATCCCGTTCCTCCTCCATTGTTCTTTACCCCTCTCCTAGTTGATGCTACTCCGGGCCATTCTATGTACTGAGCTCTCTAATGTGTTGCATCCTTCCTTAATTAATAACTGTATAATGTATGGTTTACCAGCAATGTTGCTATTTCTGTTATATCCCCTGTATTGTACTTCAACTGACATGGAACCTTTGTAAAAAAGCCTTGGCTCAAAGGTATTTGTAATCCTACAACCAAATAAATAAATAAACAAAAAATATTCCACAGTTGGATAAGACACAGGGGGGCTGGATTAGTGCCCAGCTTTCTGTGAGCTTTACGCTAGTACTTCAGAGAGAGGCCTATTGTCAGGTGAGACCGAATGCCTCTGTGAGGGCGATTGTACAAGCTCCAGCAGTCTTAAAAAAAAAAAAGCCAAGTAACAGCATAAAATTGCCACTTTCCTGAATGGGTGCTGCAACTTTGTCTTTCTTTGCAACTCGCTGTAATGAGATGCTGGAGGCTTTCGTGCTACCCGCATACAAAATTATAAAAAAAAGTCAGCTTCACAAACTAAAGTTAAACACACGCACACACACCAGCTCCCAAGTCAATGGCAGCTCTAATATCAATGAATGCCTCAACAGCAGCAGGGATCTATTTTTTTTTTTTTTTGTGGTGTAAGAATACATAAAAGGAAAATGAAACTGTAAAAAAACTGTGTTTCTTTATATTTGTTTTACAAAAAAAAACATAGGTGCACATTGTAAAATTGCAATAATCCATTCCAGGATGTGGGTTATGCTGGGATTTACTAACGCCTGGTGCGGATTCAGTCACTCGGCCTGCATCCCCATGACCAAATCACACCAGGCATGAGTAAATCCCAGCATAACCCACACCCTGCTGTGGATTATTGATTAAATGCACTTATCATACATAGCACCTGGTATAGGTTTTAAAAATAGTTCTAATATACACACCTGATTTTTCATTTGTATACATATATAGAAACAATACTTTAATCAAAACCCACATGATGAATTACAAATCCTAATGATATAATGTGGTAAATTATATAGCCACTTAACATGATGTCTGATGTTATGAACTACCAAGCATAAGTCTGTCCCACCCATCAATGTGAACAGTGTTGTCACAAAAAACACGTTGCTATGAGGCCAGTAGCCAAAGCAACAGGATGCTAGTGAAGTTCAGGCAAATGAAAAATAGATGGATAACTGTTAAGAGTCACCCTTTATCCCATCACCTGCAAGGGCATCATGTCAATATAAAACATTCAAACAGCATACATTTATAGCAGTGGATGTGAACCTGTAGCAAGGGAATAAGGATATGCAGACAAGATTTAAAAAAAAAATGGAGGTTAGCATCCCAGTACCAGTGAAAGGTATATATTTGATCTGTCAAGGAAAACATCCAGGATCTAGACACTACTGATATATACAACAACTAAACCATAGCAAACAATATGATTGTGGAAACACAATTACAAAAAAATTGTTATTGCCCATACTACAAATAGGAGTAAGAAAATAATTATCACCCCACAAATATGCATTAAAGCAGCAGTACTAAATAATAAAAATTGTATCTTTTGCAACAGCGTGTTTCTTGTGCTCTGTTAGCACTTACCTGGTAATCTTTCTTGTTTTGACTATACGATCACCCCATAATTTGCTCAATTTTTCTTTCTTTTTTTTTTGCATTTCTTCCATCTGCCATGTTGAACTGGAACCCTTGGCTACCAACTGCACACATGCGTGACTCGCAGTACTACACGGGGACAACAGGAATGTGCAACACATGGTCCTACAGAAGTAAACAAAGGATGTGATGCAATGTGATGGGGGAGTTCAGCTGAAAATTAGGCAGCTGCCATATTTACTGTGGTTCCACAAAAAATGAAAATAAATTTCAAACATCTAAAAAAAACTAAAGATCGCTAGAAAAAAATATTTACAGATATGGAAACCAGAACTGTGGCTGCATGCTTACAGCCAAAAAGCAGAATTTTGATAAGCACTTCCTGATTATCCAGTACTGCTACTTTAAGAAATCCACAAAATAGGAAAAATAGAAATAACCACTCCTGCATAAAAAAAATCAAATTTGCATGTGCAGTAAAGACCATACCTTGGGCTCAATTTTCAAAGAGCCCTTAGATCGCTGCAGTTTGTAGTGATATAGGGCTGTGGCAAAATCCAGGAGAATCAGGGACCCTGCATCAAATTTTGTAAAATTAGGGATCCCTGTGATGAAGATCCAGGAGTTGACGCAGCCAAAGGGCAGTGGCAAACATCAGGTACACCTATGGCATATGACAATGAGATCCATCAACCACTCCCATGTAAGTCTACAAAACCCACAGAGGTGGGAGTGTGGGACACAGTCCTTGGAGTGTTGCTGTCTCTCTCTTTCTCTCTCTCTCTCTCCCCCTTCCCCACCCTCTCCATAAGGACAGTCTGTATCATTTTACATAAAAAGTATCAAATTTAGTAACCATTTACAGGGAAGGGAATGAGTATAGATGATATAAACTGAGGCAATGATTCACGGATTTATTTTCCCCAAAGTACTTTGAAATTAATGCAGTGAAATTTGAGCTGGGGCAAACACAACAGACTTATTAAAAGGACAGCACAAACATCAATCACATATAAATTCAGATGCTCAGATCACAGTATTATATTGCATATCTTTTTTATAGAAAAAGTCATTACATGAATTCAATAATCATGTCAATTTCACATAATAACTCACTCTTGCATGAAAATGCATAGTTTACTCCTGTTTGTGTGACTCTCTCCCCACTGTCATGAAAATTATTTTAACAGATACAGATAGATCAATATAGTACTGCTCTGCTGTATTACAGCAAGAAAAACAATACAAAATGCAGAAAATAGTAACTACAAGCATATGAACCAACCTTAATCATTCACTTTATTTATACAGTAGGCCACTATGACAGAACAGCTGCGTGAAAGACACTGTTTTGTCTTCCCCCTGGAAATAGGAACAAACATATATGCCCAGATATTCAAAGGGATTGCGTATGGCACAACAGAGTTGCACCAGTGCAACCCCGCATTGCGCCTGGTGGGATATTGAACAGGCTGCCAGGCGCAGTGCAAATCCCGATGCATCAGGGCACAATGAAAATGTATGCAGTGCAGATTCAGGGGGTGTGCCCATGCATATATGGTACATCCCAATATTCAGCCAGGGATGTGCGGTGCATATGCTGGCACAACCCTGCAGTTCACCTCATAGGGGGGCTCAAGGTTGAGCCCATGAATAGTGGGAACAAATCCTGGCCACCCACAGGTGGGCTGCTGTATTGCAGGGTGCAGCACAGCAGCCGCCAGTTGTGGTGGCCACCCACCCACCCAGAACACCATTCACAAGCACACATATCACCCTGGCAGTCTAGTGGTACCCCCACCTCCCATGTCCCCGATCACCATTACTGTACTATACTACTGTCCCTGTTAGTCTAGTGGTACCCTCCCCATTTATTGCCGTGATCATGGTAAATCTCCATAAAATAATACCCTAGTGATCCAGTGGCACCTCCACCCTCCCACCCACACAGACCCCTTGCCCACCCCACACCCCCATCATCAGCGATGGCTGCAACCCCCACGAATGACAGGTACAGTATGGGCTTGCAGGGCATACTGTACTAGACAGTCCCAAATATGTGAATGACTTCAGATATGATTTGGAGTCCTACTAATTTGGACATTGAATTGGTGTCATCAAAATTTCCTTCTGCTTATAATTTAGTTCCTGGTTATTTTAATGCCAGAATTACAAATGTTGACAATGCTGTTCTCTTGGAAAACTACATGGACTTTGGAAATGTACCAGAAATGGTAAATACAGTACTGACAGGTTAAGAATTAGAATGACAACTTTTTGGAAGAATGTATTACAGAAAATGCATTACTCACATTCAATGGTAGTCTAAAGGGGGATGAAATGAGTAATACTAGTTACTTTGGCAAAATTGGTACAATTGATTTGACTTTATACAGTCCAGAAAATGTCTTCTTTTTTCAGTATTTGACAATTGAAATGATAGCAGAAAGTGAACATGTACTTCTAATTCTTGAAGTGTTGAAGCTGGCAAAGGAAACTTACTTACAAAATAAGCCATTACATATTTGCCTTAACATTAGAGACAGTTAAATAATGCAAGCTTATGGCACTGTTCTTATAAGCTAAAAAAACATTTTGTATGGCTCGGAAAGCATTAATCTTTTAAAATCCATTTATGAAACCTTATAAACACTGCTAGCTTCAGATGCCTTAGAAAAAATATTTAATTTATTACACTCCATTCTATATGTCAATGATAAAAACAATGGGACAGAATCTTGTAACTGGCTCAACAATTATGTAAGGAAGCTAAAAGTAATTTAGTGACAGCTATAAGAGGGACCAGAATATGATCATCTAGATTATATTTTAATAAGTAATATAATAAAAGTAAACAAAATGATGAATTGCTAAAGCAGGAAAAACATAAATTTGTAATGACCAAATGACTCAAAATGTTGGAAGCAATTTATTCAAATGACACGAAACATTTTTGGATGTTATCTGCTGAAGAGACAACTATATTTCAGCCTTTTCTTTCTGTGTATTTCCCATAGAAAGCTTGGGTAAAACACTACATATATATTTTCTTTAATTCATCTATTCTGTTTAATGATAATTCAGTTGCTTCATTTCAATTGATTATTCTATTAGCACTTTAACATTTTGTCTACCTGGAGTAAAGGATGCAATTTGAACTTTGTCTCCAACAAAGCCTCAGGTCCTGATGCGATACCATGTGAAATCTATAAGGGAAACTTGAATCTCTGGGTTCCTGTTCTCACCAGTTTTTTTAAATAAGTGTCTTAGAGAAAAACATATTGGGCCAGATATCCAAAAGGGTTGCTCCATGCGCAACAGGGTTGCGCATATGCAAGTCCGAAATTGCGCCATTCTGCGATATTCAGCAGGAGGCAGTTGCGCCACTGAAAACAGGCTGAGCAACAGCGCAATGCAAATGAATGCCTGCTCAACTGGAGGGGGAGGAACCATGCATAAACTGCACAGCCCGATATTCAGCCTGGCCATGCAGAGTTGTGCAGGCGCAACCCCCAACCTGCGCCTGCACAACTTTGAGCCAAAAAAAAAAAGCTTAAGTCGAGGGCCACCCACAGATGAGCTGCTGTATTGCAGGGCACAACACAGCAGCTGCCACCTGTGGCTGGCCCCCAACCCAGTCCCTGTGCTCCCCCTGCAGCCCGATCGTGGGCATAGTGTACTCCCTCCCCCCACCAGCCCGATCACGGGCAGCAATGTGGCTCCCCCCGAACATCTCCCTGGTGGTCTTGTGGACTGAAATGCCCGATCGTGGGCAGAAAGTAAACCAAACCCCCCCGAACATCTCCCTGGTGGTCCTGTGGACCGAAATGCCCGATCGCGGGTGGAAAATGTTCATTCACAAATCTGGACTGTCATGTACGGTATGGGCTGCACACCCATTGGCTCTTGCTCTGCACCATGGGCGTGTAGCCCTACCAGGCAGTCAGTCGGCGGGCGGCGGGCGGCAGGTGGGTGGGATGCTGCCGCCCGCCGCTGCCGGGGAGCGGGGTGGGGGCTTCATGGTGGTGGGGTGGGGGACACTAGCCACCAGGGAGATGTTTGGGGGTTCAGTTTACTTACGCGCACGATCGGGCATTTCAGTCCACTGGACCACCAGGGAGATGTTCGGGGTCAGTTTACTTTCTGCCCGTGATTGGGCATTTTGGTCCACAGGACCACCAGGGAGATGTTTGGGAGGGGGTTCAGTTTACTTTCTGCCCGATGACCGGGTATTTCGTCCACTGACCACCAGGGAGATGTTCGGGGTTCAGTTTACTTTCTGCCCGTGATTGGGCATTTCGGTCCACAGGACCACCAGGGAGATGTTGGGGGGGCCACATTGCTGCCCGTGATCGGGCTGGTGGGGGGGAGGGAGTACACTATGCCCGCGCCAGGTGCAAGTCCTCGGGGATCGGCGCACCTACATGCTAACGACATGCAAATGGGGCCATAATCAGATGCAAATGGCCCCCCTGCACCTTGCATGAATTATGGCCCCATTTGCATGTCACCTTTTGAATATTGTGATTTTGCGCATGGCACAATGGTACTTGCGCCACCGCAAGTTGAATGCTCCACTCTGACAACTTGCGGTGGCACAAGTTCCACTGCGCCATGCACAGTGGCTGTGGCTGGGGAGGTGATATTCAAAGGAGTTGCTCAATAATGTAACTCCTTTGAATATCACCCTGGCCACACCCCTGCGCAACTATTTTGTGCAACGCAAGGGCTTGCGCCTCAGAATGGCGCAGTTTGAATATCCAGCCCATTGTATCTATTATTAAAAAAGATTCACAATCTAACCCAGGCAATGTTAATCTTATTAGTTTAATGGACTATTTCTAAAATATTTACAAAAGTTACCTTAGCTCGTATGAAAAATGGTAAAGGTACAGCGTACCTACCTTACTATCTGTGAGCCTGTGATACCTTCTGTCTCTGTGCCAAACATTCGATACCATCTCCCTTACATGTATCACCCTAAACTTCTGTATATTAATACCTATTTATGTACTCTCTGTAACCAAATAAGTATTCAGCTAAGTTTCTCTACTGTGGCACCTATGTATCCAACTCCTTATCATGTATCACCTAATATCACTGTATATAAATTCCTATGTATGTATTCACTGTAACTATATATGTATCAGCTAAACTACTGTTTAATGTCACCAATGTATGTACTTACTGTAACTAATTCCGGGTCGCTCCTGAAAAAGGGATCTCTGGTCTCAGTGGGCTTACCCAGTTACCAAAATCTAAATAAATAAATAAATAGCTAGACTAACTTTTTGGTTACAGAAAAACAAACTCATGTCAGTTTCAAGCAGGATTTAAGAGTGAATTCTTAACGCTTGATAGTATTCATGTTTGTTCACTTATTGGAAAGGTCTCGAACTTTAAAAAAATGAAACCATTTGCATTATTTGTGGATTTTTCATCAGTACTGGATTCCATCAACAGAGAGAAATCATTGTTTATCACATTAAATATGAACATGGTCCAGTCTTTTATAATACCTGTTTAACACTTATATTCACACACCAAAACAGTTATTAGATATGATGATGGGGGAAGTTCTCAGAAATCTTTGTAACAGATAGATGGTCAAAGAAGGCTGCCTTTTGGTACCTATTCTGTTTAAAAAAAATATATATATATATATATATATATATATATATGATATGCAACTCCCCTACTGGAAATATTGTCGATATTTTTGGTTAGAGCGTCAGTTGACATGATAACATCACAAGTGGTGAAGTCATGAGTGATGTTATCAGGTCAACTGGCACGAGAACAAAAAATAGACAGTATTTCCAGTAGGGGGGTTGCATATTCCATTTATGCCATACCTCCAAAAAAATGAAAAAAAAAGTTAATTCTTGCCATTTTTTGCTGATTATAAAAAATCTAAAAGAAAACTATAAATGAAACACACTCATTTTGTAGGTATTTTTGTCCTGATCAGCTTTTTTCACAAAGTACCATGCTACTATTTATCATTTTAAACTTATATGCATTTGTTTGTTGCAAAAAGTGAAAAAAATGTAATTTTCTGCAGTTTCTTTGCTAATTATAAAAAAACCAAAAGGTATATATCAATGAAACACCACTCATTTTGTAGATATTTTTGTGGTGAACAACTTTCATGCTCATAGTACCATGCTATCACTGTTCATTTTAAAGTTATTCACATTTGTTTGTTGAAAAAGTAAAACAAAATAGCATTTTCTGCAGTTTTTTTGTTTATTATATAAAAAATAAAACTTAGTCATAAATAAAACACCACTCATTTTGTAGATAAAATAAGCAAACTTAAAACAGACTGACAACTTAAGAGTTGAACAATAATTTAAATAAAATCAAGGTCATAATATTCAGCAATAACTCTAAGAATAATTGTTTTATACACAAAGAAAGAAATTTTATATATATATATATACACACACACACACACACACACACATACATACATATGTCAACACATTGAAGCACAAATGAACAAGGCAAAACATAGGGTCAAAGCTCTATTAAAATTTAATTACAATTATGATGGGAATGCCCTAATCTCAGCACAAATTGCAGGTGAAATGAACATAAATCCAGTCTCTACTTGATGGAGCTATAGTTTGGGGCACTAAACAATTAAAAAAATTAGAATCACCTCTGCTTTATTGTTATAAAACAGTCTTGACATTCCCAAACTACCTCTACAGTTATGGTAAGCATTGAACTTGGTAACCTTCTCCTACAAACATATATGAAGCTTTGATTGTTATTTGGTTAAAGATTATTAACAGTGAATCTAACGTGTTACCAGAAGAATACTTACAAGAAAAACTAATGTGGCTAAAACTGGACATTAAATCAGACAGGATATGAGCTCTCATCTTATAGCTTTCTAACATTAATTCTTACCATCTATGGACAGATTATGAAAGAAAAATTATTTTTTCTTTCATCTTACAGGCCCAAAATAAAAAAGAAACTTTTTGAGAGTTTAGAAAAGGAATATGGATGTTTTAACATAATTTAAGAGACTTGTAGTGTGCACCACAGTTAAAAACAAATAAGATCTCACATAGCACAGAGGATTATTTATTGCTTCCAGTCCATCCAAATACCAGAACTATTACTCTCAAAGATTTGATTTGTTATTGTCACAATTCCTCAAAACTGAAATCTACAAATATGTATTCATCCTATTCATTATATGTTCCTGGACTTGACTATGGTTTTTTCTTTTTCTTTATATGTATCGCCAGGATTTGATGATTCCTATATGTATTATTTTTTGCCTTATTAAAGCTTACTCAATTTAAAAAAAAAAAGAAATCTACAAATACCCATAAATCCACAAATATGTACCAGGAATGTCCAAGTAAAATGGGTTTTGTGGAATCTTTGTATTGATTTGCATGTATATGCTAAATACCTTGTATGTAACTGTACATTATATCTGAGCCAGCCCCCTCATGTCTTGAATGAAAATTGGTATTGTATGTATATGCTAATACCTAGTATGTAATTGTACATTATATCTGTATTGCCACATGCCCTGCATACTGCTATATGCTTGTGTACTCCAAGTACTGTAAATGTCTGCAAGATTTCTGTACACTGTTTAATTATGTTGTATTTCCCCTCCACCCCCAGGGTGCATCTGGAATCGAGCAGTAGTCTGCTCAGCATGCCTTCCTGGTAAAACCTTTAAATAAATAAATAAATATATATTATGGTGCAACGTCAGTTGTATAATGAATTTTGAGTTTGTCGTATCATTAAGGTCTTGAAGGTTTCACCAAGTTGGTTTGACATCAAGGATGTTGACTGACTCTGCAGCAAAAACAAATTGCCGATGGCAACCATATCATCCAGCAATTGTGCCAACTTACTACTATTGCGGCAGTGCACTGGGGCACATTCCAACTGTTTGAGGGTGGCTCTGCCCCTGCACCCCCTGAGAATGAATACAGTCACCTCCAGGTTGCAAGTGTATGGGGGGAAGCACAAGACCCCTGGATTGGCAAGACAGCCAGTGCTGCAAAACCCTGATCAACAGAATGACTGTTGATCAGGTTGCAGTGCTGACATTACTGTTACTTTAGGGGTTTCACTGTGGTGCTGGCAAGCCATTCTTTAAAAATATACTCTAATACTCTGTATGATATATTGTTTGTTTTGCCACACCATGGGCCAGATATTCAAAACTTTGCGCCGGGCAGAAAACGTTTGCACAGGTTTAGCGCGGGATTAGTGTGGGTCTGCTATATTCAAAAGGCCAAATAACGTGGGCAAACTGCATTAGCGCCGGGCAGAATTATAATGTATGCAAGGGGCAAACTGACATGAATACAGGCGCAATGCTATATTCAGTGACTAGCGCCATGCTAAGTGGTTTCTGCGCGACTTCATGCGACACTTAGCGCAGTGCACATTACCGCCCAGGAAAAGCTTGTCTTAATCCTGGGCAATCAGCTTTGCACGCACACATGGCTTTGGCGCGGTGTTTGCGCGGGTTTAGCGGGTTTTGCATGACCCTAACAAATAAATATGACACATAGATAAAGCCAAACATAGAGGAAGCATGCTGCTAACCGATGGCGTCACAATGATGCCATCATCTGCCACCAGACCCAGCCATGCCAGGCAGTGGGTGACCCTGCCACCAGTGGACAGCATGGCAGTGTGGCCATACAGCACACACCTGCAGACTACACATCTGTGGACATGAACAGCTGCCAGCACACACATGCTGCACTGTGGGCATGGAGGATGTTGAGGGAGTGTGTATGGATGGCGAGGCTGTGCCACAGACCAGGTGTGGCCACAAGGCTGGGACACATCATGCAGTGCTCATGGGCCAGTATTGGGAATACCCCCAACACTAGTGTGCCTTTCGGATAATATATACCCCCTGGCCACATACCACATAGCTGTACAACTGCCACAGCACACAAAGCCAGAAATGTACATGTCACTGTGAGCATCCCTTGCCACAGGTACAGCATCTGTGGGTCACACAACAGTGTAACAGTAATGTCCACTGTCAATAAACACCTGCAGGTTGGGCCTGTCACTGTGTACAGTGCAGTCATCATCACTGCCCTACACACCATAGGCAGTGCTGTGTCCTTCACACTACTGGCCCCCTTGCTACTGTAGTGTCTGCTGTGCACTGTAGCATGCCCTACAGTGTGACAGTTGCATGCAGCACCACCACCTGTGCCTATGCTGTCTTGTCCCCTGGGGTACAATATGCTATGCTATGCTGTACTGTTTACATGTAGCCTGCAGCTATCATCATGCACTGCCAGACTGACCTAAAGGTGGAGCTGCAGTTGGACCTGGTCAGCCCTTGTACTTCCAGACTGACCTACAGGTGGCTCTGTGGGACCCTGCAGTAACACTGGGCAAACTGCATGCAAATCAGGGTATAATGAGATACTAATCCAGTTGTTTGCCCAGAGACTACCTAAGTAGGCTTATTTGCATGGCACTTTTGAATATGGCACATTTTAGCTCCAGGCAAACGTGTTTGCACCGGGGCTAACTGCTTAGCTCCACGCTAATGCCACGCTAATGTGATAACGCGGTGCTAACGGTACGGGGAATAATATACAGTTTTGATCACTGTTCTTTCACATCTGCTGCTTCCTGCAGCTGTACTGAGTCCATGCATTTGCTGGCACACACATTGGCCATCTAGTTCATCTGTACCTGCCCTCACGTTGCTGTGTACTGTTTTGTTGTTGTGGGTTGCACTTCCTGGTTGCTTTATTCAGTGCTGTCTTATTCCCGGGCTATTTTTGCCCTGCACTCCCAGACCAGTTTGCCTGGCTTCCTTAGACTGCAATATTCAGCAGGATTAGCACCGGGCTATTTTCATTTCAATAAAGCTTGCTCTGTGCTCCGGGCTAAGTTTGCCCACCGGGCAGTGCTAATTTAGCCCCTTGGCAAGGTTTTGAATATCTTGCCCCATATGTCTAAGCCCAATAATAAAGTCATAGCCAGATTGTATTCCTCTGCAATAAAAAAGAGAGACAGAGTTTAGGTCAAGCTATCCATGGGGATGGAGTTCAGTGTAAAAAAGCATTTTGTGCTGTGTTTAAAGCTTTAATATTTGCAGTGAGTACCTGCCAGGGGAAGGTCACTGGCAAAGTTTCACAAGTTTGCCAGTTGCCCTGGATTGCTTTAAATACCCCTGAGTAAGGGGCATTAGCTAATGTATTACCCTAAACCCCACCCCATAAATAATGAAGTATCACACTCAAGCCACTTGACCTAACATTGAAAAGTGACTAGTTGTGTCTCTTATAATGTGCAATAACACTGATTTGCTGGTTATCCTATAATACTTTTTTAAAATGGTATAGAAAAAAAAATTGTATATAGGTATTCACTTTTTCTAATGACTGTGTATGTATTTCATAGCCAAACAAATAAACTCTCTTTACTTACTTATATAGCACTAATAAGAAATATCAGCCTGCAGAACATTGCACAAGCACCACAAAATATTATATGTGCATGCTGATGTGGATTCCAGGCATCTTTTCATGATGCCCAGAAGAAGGGGATGAGATGGTTTGTCAGCTGCACCTCTAAATTTTAGGCATAGCTTGTTAGTTGAAAGTTAGTGGCCTATCTCTATATGATCATGTCAGTCCCTAATGGAACAAGTGGTCTGGGCACTTGAGGAGCAGGGGCTTCAGATAAATGTCTTAAAATGAGGGGTATGTTACTAACCCTCAGGTATTTGCTGGGCAGTCAGGAAAAGGTTCAATCCAAAAATGTAGTGATGTAGCATACATAAACATGCAGGGTGACACTAAAGCACAATAATGCTGATGGAAGCATACAACCTACTTCACTGGCGTCAATCTGGAATCACTCTTAACCATTCATTTGGTAAAGGAGCTAAACTCCCAAACAGATTTGCTCAGCTGCCAATATGTTCCTTTGGAGAAATGATCACTGAATCAAGAGTTCCTCTAACTCTTGTGCTTCTAGGTCAGGACCATGGCCATAGATGTATTTCTATCCAGGATTAATCCTCATATTCCAAGATTTTGGAGCCAGTACAGGTATCCAGCAGCTGAGGCACTGGATGCGCCATCTCTTCCATGCATCTTTCATAAAGCTTACCTTTTCTTTCTGTTTCCCCTTCTTCCGGCAGTGATAAGCACAATTTGTCGGTCACACAGATGGCTCATTCCCACAGTAGTGAAGAAAAGCTAAAAAGAACTACACAGCAGAGGTGATTTATTTTATCTTTTTTATCTCAGATTTGCAGGGTTTGTGTAAATGAATCTTTGATTGAAATTGTTTTTTGTGGGGTATAGTTTCTGTTAAATTTGTTGTGCAGGTTGTCTTGCTGAAAGCAAGGAAGGCATTCACCAGAGTAGTGGGTCAGAGCTGTAGCTGATTGTTTCTGGAGGCACAGACTTGGTCCCACCGACCCTGCCCTCACCCCACCCACCCACCCCAAGTGTGTAATTTCCTATACCAGGGTCCTGACATCACTTCTGAAAAGGGCAAAGAGCATACAGCAGTCATATCCTTAACAGCCCAGCATGCCATGTAGGGGGTAAACACATGTACATGCTAGCACCCACTAACAATAAAAAAGAAATGATATTTAAACAGGAAGGGAGGGAGACATGTGGGGGTGTGGTGCAATGCACTGGTTGTGGAGTGGCAGTCTTACAGGAGATGTTCTGGAAGCTGCAATGCTGCCCTATTTTCAGGCACCTCTCTGGTCTGAGGGTGGAGGTTGCACATCTCCAGGCTGACCTGGTGAGGATTTGGGAAACCTCCTCCTCCACCCATGAACCACCAGGGCTACTGCTGCTGCTACTTCAGAGGTTGCCAAGAAAGAGGAGTGGTTGGACCATGATGGTCTCAGGGAGGGTGAGGGTGGTGGAATAGAGGAGCATCCCTTCAGTTGTACCTCTCCACAATTCATAGGCCGTCCTGGCAGAGCATGGTTCCTCTACATAGGCACCCACAGTGGAGACCAAGGAGGATGCTGGAAACCTCCACAAAGAAGACCCACAAGAGGGTGGCAGGGGAAGGAAACAACTCCTGGTGGGGGACTAAATCATTATCATTAGGGGGCTAGAACTGGGGGGGAGGGGAGAGGAAGGTGAGAAGCCTGCCTGGCACCATGGCTTGGAAGGACAGAAAGAGAATCCTCAGGATCGCAGGAGCAGCTGCATGGGAGAGGGAGCTGGATGTCATTGTCCACTTAGGGACAAATGACTTGGTTGGCAATGGGATCAAAGCAGTGCAGAAGGAGTTTGTGGAGTTGCAGCATGTACAGTTAATATACACGCTCCATGAATGACAGTGCTGTCATTCATGGAGCAGGTATAATAACTTTACATGCTCCATAGGCTGCTCAGTCAGTTGCTGGCCATGGTGGTGAGAGGTGGGCTGTGCCAGTCACCGGCGGGGTATTGGGGTGGAGTGAGGGGGCTCACACTGTTGGGTGGTGGGGAGGGGGCCACTAGATCACCAGGGTTATAAAGGGCATGACAAGTGTGTATTGTACCAGTGGAGATGGGATGTGGGTGCAGGCTGTGGGAATTGGGCATCAGTGCTGGGGAAGGGGGTGTTCAGTTAGCCCATAGGGCTTCACACCTGGTGATAGCCCACACTGGGCATTGTGCTGTCTATTGTGGGGACTGTGGGCATGGGGGGAGCTGGATTGGGGGGCACACATGACAGGGATTCCTGGGCGCATCTGCTTCTCACCTGTCCCGTGACTTGTGACATTTGTGGTCGCTGCGACATCTGTTTTGACCTATGCTGCAAGACACAGGGTGCAGACCCCTGGACCTGGTCCAATGCTGAATTGGGTGCAGGGTCCAGGATGCAGGGATGGTTGGTGCAAGCTGCAATTGTTGCAGTTTGTGATCAGCCTTTGTGAATCTGGTCCAATTTTTCTATGTTTCTAAGTGGTAGTAGTAAAAAAAGTTGTTTTAGGTAAAGACCATTGGGCAAAAGTTCATTTTTATGTTGCTTGCACGCATGTGCAAGAAACATAATGCCATCAACGGAGATTTCGGAGGTGTGTCACCTCCTTCTCCAATTCAGTCAGTGTACTGGCAGGTGCAGCCCCTGTAAGCCAATGCATTTTGGAGCTGTCTATGACACGCTCCAAAATGCAGTGGCATACAGTTGAAAGGGGAAGCTACGCTTCAGTGAGCACCTATAAGAAGCGTAGCTCCCTCCCCCACGCGTGCGCGCCCCCGCACGCGCTGTGTAGCCGACGGGTGCCCCAATCCCCGTCGGCTGAGCTGCGCCCTCCCCCAGTAGTAGCGTTGCCACGCTGGGAGCCCACCCCAGTGTGGCAGCGTTCTGCCGACGGGGTGCCCAATCCCCATCGGCTGAATGCCCCCCCGTCCTTTTGCCACACTGGGAGCCCATCCCAGCATGGCAACAAATTCTATGGCCAACGAGGGTGCCCAATCCCCCGTCGGCTGAACGCCCCCCTCCTTTTGCCACGCTGGGAGCCCACCTCAGTGTGGCAACAAATTCTATGGCCGACGAGGGTGCCCAATCCCCTGTCGGCTGAATGCGCCTCAATGTCCTCGTGCCACGCTGGGAGCCCACCCCAATGTGGCAAAGGGTCCCACGTTGTCTTTTTTTAAACCTGAATCCGAAACGGTCTCTGGTGCATCTCCCAACCCCTCCCACAACCCGCGACTCCACCCACTGCGCACTCCAGTTCTCCCACCCCCCACCCCATACTTACCTCCGGACTCCGGCGTGACGATCTTCGGTGGACCGGGAACACGTCTGCACTCTTCAAAGCCGACCGCGAACTGAGGAAATGCCGGTAAGCTGTATAATGGGCTAGATAGGGGGTTTCAACTTTGTTGCATATCTCAGGCATTTTGAGATTTTGCACCAAATTTTCAACATAGGGTTTTGGGACCCCTTCTCATGAATAATGTCACTGTCATGGCATTATTGGGCCTGAAGGTGATTTACACAGTGACTGCGCGGTAACTGCGAAATCACCCTTCAGGCCGAATACCACCATGACAGTGACATCATTCATGAGAAGGGTCCCAAAACCCCATGTTGAAAATTTGGTGCCGTTCCAAAAATGACTGTTTTACAAGCGTGCGTTCGCGCGGTTCCTACACGACTCGTGCATTTCAATATTTTCACTCCAGGTTTTCAACATTGCCATTTTACCACACCTTCTTATGAGTAGTACAGCTGTCATTTTCACATCTCACCCAAAATGTGTTTCCACCCATGTAGCGAGAATGGTACAGTCGTGTGCTGAAATCAATGTACAGTGCACAATTAAGAAAATCACAGTGACACTGTTCATGAGCAGAGGTCTTAAAATGGCTATGTTGAAAATTTGGTGAAAAATTCTAAAATGACTGTTTGACGAGCGTGCTTTGCGCAGTTCCTACGCACGCTTGTAAGTTTGCGAATTTTCAATATTTTCACTCCAGATTTTCAACATTGGCATTTTATCACACCTCCTCATGAGCAGTACAGCTGTCATTTTTCACATCCTGCCCAAAACATGTTTCCACCCATGTAGCGCACAATGGCACAGTCGGTGTGTGAACTCAATGTATGGGACACATTAAGAAAATCACAGTGACACTGATCATGAGCAGAGGTCTTAAAATGCCTGTGTTGAAAATTTGGTGAAAAAATTCCTAAAAATGACTGTTTTACAAGTGTGCATTGCGCAGTTCCTATGCAGGCTCGTAAGTTTGCAAATTTTCAATATTTGCACTCCAATGACTTCCAAATACCTAAACAGCACATAGAAGCAAGCAACATTCGGCACTGACAAATGCTTGTTAGTGGTGCCTTGTATAGCTCAAATCCTTTACATATAAAAAATGAATATTAATCAATACAAAACATACAATATACATTATCATATCAAGAAATAAGGTTAGTACAAAAACATCAAGTTTATATTATATCAAGGAGCAAGATTTGGTAGCATTAGTTGTGCAATAGGCCACTGTTTTAGCCCATCGAGCAAGGGATAGGAAAGAGTACGTAGACAAAAATTATCAGGCAGTGCATTCCAGATTTTTGGTCCAAAGAATCCAACAGTATGTTAACCATATTTTAACTTCTATCATGGTACTGTAAAAGACATGAACTGTGAGGATATACAGTAAGGCCTAATCTTGACTTTCTTACTGATACTTACTCCAAGACTTAGCTTGGAACATTATACTGCACACATCTATACATTAAGTAAACTGAATGAAGGTCTCACCTTCCTTGCAAAGATAACCAGACCAGCTCTTCATAAAGATCATCATGGTGCATTAATCTAGGAGTGGTCAAAATAAATATAATTAACTGATCATGAAGCATGTCTAATTTATGCAGAAATTGCTGCGGGGCATTTCTAAACAGCAAATCTCCATAATCAGTATGAGATTAGAGAATACCGGTAACAATTTATTTTAAACTTCCAACAAAAAACAGCACCAGTGCCAGAAAAGGAAACCAATCCTGTGGCCAGTCCTCATCACCAGATAGTCAACATCTACATCCCATGTTAGATGACAATTCGGCCATAAGCCTAAATATTTATACTGGCTCACCATGGCCAATGACCTACCATCCAATATAATTATATGAAGTGCAGTATTGTTATCAGTTTCTTTCTAGACCCAAACAGCATACACTAAGTTTTTTCAAGGTTCAGTGCAAGACCATTCAGTACAAAGTAGTCTTGCAGTAACCCCTGGCTCTGGAGTGGCCATAAAGGCCATGATTCTCCAGTCTTGTCAGTCTAGCATAACCTTTTAAACCTTTTTCAATGCAGAATGGTAGAACATCCAGATGTAAAACAGATGAGCACTTCAAGTATGAGACCCCTCTGACTTTTCTGCTTGTCCTGTAGACAAATAAAAAAACTATGGGTTCTAAGCTATCACTGGGAAGAGGGCAGAGTCAGGGCTTCATGATGATGTCACACCTTTGGGGTATTGATCCCTATTAGGAATGCATGTGTCACCCTAGCAGTGTGTGAATAACCAACCCAGTGACAATGTGGAATGACACAGAAACTAAGAGTATCTTGATGTAGTGTCAGCATGGTTTCAGGAAACAACATAGTACCATGACTGCTTTTGTCATGTTCACTAATGCTCTGTATTAGTCCATGGATTGCGGTCTGATCTCTGGTGCCATGTTTGTGGATATAAACAATGCATTTGAGCTGGCTGACCACAACCTGTTGTTAAGTAGTGCAATAAAGAAAAGTAGCACTATACCACATATGCCATAACAATAGATTAGAATGGGAACTGCACACTAGAGCAAACTCGATAGACCACTATGGCCTTTATCTGCTGGCATTTTTGTATGTAACAGTATGTTCATATAACATTATTAAAGGTAATTCCTTTGCTAATCCAATGAATAGCAGGACTACAAAAGTTCATTCATTTATTGCGACAGTGAGGAGGTGGTATACCTTCTAATGTGTGATTCTGATGCATACTATATTGGGCCTACAAAAAGAAAACAAACTGAGATTAGTAGAACATTATGGAGAAATTCACAATGGCAATAGAGACTATGCCATGGCTACACATATCAATGAATCTGCAGATAAAACTCTCTATAAAGCTAATGCCATGGGCATTGAAATAGTATGGAGGAATTGAGGGGGGTGAATTTTCAAACCTATCTTAACAGGCAGTAGTAGTATTAGGTATATACTTTGGAAGCCTTTGAATTTCCAGCCCTTAATGAAAAACTGTTTATTACATCATTTTATAACTATCTTTTTGTAATGTTATTTGACATTTTGCGACTGTCATTGACCTCTCAGCTTTAGTAGAGTATTAGTGGTATATGCATATAGTTGTGTACAGCCATGTATGTAAGATTTGTTGTGGTATCAATAGTCAGTTTAAGAATATGCCTAGAATTGTAATTATTCCATAGACTTGTTGATTTTCAGTGTTTTGCATATCATTAGTTGCCCTTGGTGTTCCTTATGTAATATTTGAGCTTGTATATAATGATCACATTGCACCCCTTTACTTTGTCCCAATTGAGTGGCACATGCTGAGTTTCTGTTATTTATGTGACACCCCCATCTCTGGACATCACTAAGACAAGCATGTTAATAGAAATTCTGTAACTTAGAACTGTTTTACTTGACAAAAGTTATGATTAACCAGTGTTTAAAGAATGAGAAATGGAAGGTCAATTCTGTTGAACTCCTGGTATTTTGAGGTTCCAGCAAGCAATTAGTTTGTACATTAGATGGACTTGGAAAGTCTCAGTAGAAAAATATTTACACAACTGACTTCCATCTTTTGAGCATGTTTTGTCACTGTATGGGATTTGTTATCATGGCAAACAAAGTTCAATGGCCATGTGTTTGTAATGCACTAAATGTTGTAACTCTGTGTTTATTGTGTATTTTTTTCTTGCAGGTACATCTTGGTGTGCACAATGATGTCCTTGCACATGACAATATGGAATTCTTCTGCACTGTATTATTTTACACTTTACTGTTTTTCATTGGATGTTTTAATGTTGGTATGGTTTGTGTGCTTTAAAGTGAGACTGCCACATTGATGTTTGGTATCACCAGCTGCTCTGTATTGTCTGTAACATTGTCTCTATCTAAACATGAGCAGCAGTAGGTGATGTCAGCTCTGACAAAGCTAAATGTTAAAATGTTATATCAGTGATGGTGTGCTGGCAGCCACGCTAGCCCAGTGGTTTTTTAATGTTGCAGTATCACTGCTTAGAGAAATGAAATAGGCATTTTTCTATGTCCAGTGGTGAGTACTCTTTTTTTTTTTTCTTTTACTATGGTGAATGCTATCTCCTGTTTTTGCACTGACTGTTATTACTGGAGATGTCAATCAATCAATTTCAGTTTATTATTTAGCTAAAAATCGGTCAACAGTTTTTAAAATTCTGGTTACAGTATCAAAACATTCATACATACATACATATCATAGATCAGAATACAAAAGGAATAAATCAGCATTATAATAATTACAATGATGTTGACACATATCAGCAAGACGTGCCTCTTGGACAGACTCCCTAGTAAATATTACATCTTACATAATAAAAATTCAGCTCCATTCTTTAAATTACATACTTATAACACCTGATTGGCTAGTAGGCTTTTCTTGATTTTGTATGTTACACGAAAGTATTTGTCCAGTCTTTCTAAGGACAATACATCATTTGTATGAATTCAAATATTGGTAAGAAGTGCAGAGGCGATATCATATATAGTGGAGAAAAATGGTTTCAACCGGTCTGATCTTTCTTTACAATACCAATTACAAATCCATGTGACATGGTAAATCCTCTGTCCCACCCACTGAGTAAGTACAGTTCTCCAATTCCCTGGGGAGTTTGTTATGTTCACTTGAAGTACATTGCTGGGGAATCTTTCAAATTTATACTTTACAAAAAGATTCCATAGTTCAGTCTGAGTAATAGATCTAAATATGCTTTATATCAAAAAGAGTAGTTGTTTGTAGCAAACCATCTTGAGCAAGCAGATGATTCCATCATTTTTAAATCTTTCTCACTCCAGGTATTAAGTCGTGTGGTGATATATTTTTATATTTATAGCTCAGCTTGATCCCCTTATTCACATAGGTTCTCAGGATAGATAATCTGTACCTGCTCTGTAAGGAAACTATCTCGGTATACCAAAACTGTTCTTTATATCCCATATAATACCAGCTCATCTTCTCTATGAGACACTATGAAGAAAGAGTGTATATTGAAACATTTGTATGTCTTAATCAGAAGTTAATTTTTCTGGTATCTGTTAAGGCATTTAAATTCATTACTCATAGTTCAGACCTATTGTATGCAGCTGGACAAGAAGCCCCCAAATCCAAAATGTTTCACAGTATTTTAAATATTAGAACCATTAACTAGTCTTTGACCCTATTTTCCCATATCTCTGCACCATACAATAATTGTGCTTGGAATTTTGCTTTTATTGTGGCTATCAAAGATTGGATAGTACAGCCACAATATCTGCTATTAAATTTTGCTAAACCCATAGCAGTTTTATTCAGTTTTTCAACCATCATATCCAAGTGGGAATTTCACAGGCAACTGGCATTAAGTACGATACCCAGATAAACATAACTAGAAACTATCTTTATAATTTGATTTCCAATGAGCCATTTTCCCCTATCAACTGAATACTCACCAAAAATTACAATTTTGGTTTTATTGAGATTCATTTTTAATTTCAGTTTGGTAGATCTTTTATAAAACAGATTGATTTTCTTCTGTAGTCCTTTTTTATGGTTGCAGTAGGCAGAGCCTGCAGACGTTTTGCATGTACAGAAGTAGTGATGTCATGTTTTCTGTCTGTGGAACTGACTGAAGGTGTAAATAGTCTCCTCCACCTTACCCTCCTCCAAGAAGTGTTTTCTGCCCTGAAATAAATTCGCTTTCATGTTAGTCAATGGTTGCATGGCTCTATTTTCTTTTTTAAATGGGCAGTACAAGAACTGGAACCTGAGTAGTGGGAGGAAGCATTAGTTTTTTTTTTTGGGGGGGGAGTAAGATCCATCCCACGTCCACCTGAGAAACTCCTAAAGAGCCACCCCTACCTTTTTTTATTCATGTGGGAGGGGCATGAGGTGAAACTGCATCTAGTTGGAAATGCAGTGTGAACGGAGCCTGTGTGGTTACTGAGTTTTACTTCTCTGTTTTTAGAGCAAGTTGAAGCATGTCTTTTTACTTGATAAATGTTTGTAAAAGTGTAAATCATATTTGCTAGTGCAACTGTGAGTTATATAACTGTTTTTTGTAGATTTGACTTCTGACTTCTTTTCATGATGGGCAGTATTCCTGGAACAGACTTTGCCTTTGAAGCTCCCGTAAAGTGCTATTTGTATGTCACTGTGTAGTTCCTCACTTTATAGGTGCTTCAATGGTAAAGCATTTTCATGCAGAAATATTTACTGCCTGTCATAAACAGAAATCAAGAGTAAAATCTACCAAACACGGTTTAGCAAGTTAGCTTCAAAAACAAAGCCTGTTTGTGCATGGAAAGATGTTACAGAAAGGAAGACATGCAATTATTTTCAAGTTTGCAAGTTAAGCAACTATTTTTTAACCAGCCTTGCCTCAGCTTATATTCCTATCCTCATCAGTCATTTTTGCAAATAAATTCTGAGAGATGTAAAGTCCCTCCTGTTGAGTATATGGTGTTATTCAGACCCATTCTCCAACCTCGCCCCCACAACCTTGCTTGTATTTTGCATCAGCTGTAGCATTTCAGTACAGCAAGAGGTGACAATGCATATGTTTTTTCTGGACTTGCAGTATTAATTGAGCCACCCCCAATCTGTATCCTTTCAAGAACTACTTTATGTGGTGTGCATACCTGCATGGTTGTTTCACTCTTATTTACATTTTTACACCTTTATCAGTTTTTAACTGTAATTTTTTTGCCCTTTGAATAACAAGGTTCAATACCTGTAACTTCCCAGTTTCTTTATTATGGTCACATTGATTTCTGAAGACCCCCTTGTAGGAGAGGTGCAAACACAACTTGGTTTTCTTTGTCTTTTTTTGTGTGTGTAGTTTTATTAAGCTTGTAACAATAGAAACAAGGGCACAAAGCACATATCTTACAAGTAATGCCATATAAAAAATGCATCATATACACAGTAAAGCCAATGATATATACATGGATTCCTCCCAGTTCCTGGAAAATGAATTTTTTTTCACTAAACAAGTTACAACTACTGAAAAATACAAAAACTATAAATAACTGTGCAGTCTGACATCTTCATTAAAACCTCTTGGCTGCAAACTATGACAGTCATAAATCCAGTAATGTTCTCACTGAAGCTAACTCCTTCGCATGTCTCCTCTCAAACTGTCAAAATAATTTCTTCAATGTGGACCGTCAGGCATTCAAGTTGTTCTCAGATTAAATGTTACTTTTATAGACATAGATCTAACAAGAGTATCTTTTAAAGTACTGGTTCATTTAAATGTTAGTTGTGGTCATGCTGATCTCACATTATTCAGACTTGGTTCAGTATCTAGGAATTCCCATTTTTTTTTGGTTTTTATGATCCAAGTTATTTAATTGATGCATGTATTTTATGAAAATTCTAGGGCCTATCTTATTGTTGTGCACAGCTACTAAGCGCTCCAACTGTGATTAAAAAATGAGAAGTGTAAAAATAAATAAATTAAAATAAAAATGTATGTAGTCTACTAAGTAGTCTACTAAGTACAGTAGACTGGTACAGGACCTGTAAAACAATTATTCAGTCATATAATGATATGAGAGAAACACAAAGAAGTGAAACCCTGGAATCCCACCATCTGAATCAATAGGGAATGCACATTTCATGAAGCGTAGTAAAAAAAAGATGCAACACAAAAATAGAAACATAGACATTGATACAGATAAGGACTGCTTGGCCCACTTAGTCTGCCCATATCTCTACCTAATGGATAAGCTGCAGATCCTAGTTAACCAACAGCCTATTTCTTCCTACCCCCCAACAAGAATTGCCTTATGTCTGTCCCATGCATTCTTGAATTCCCCCACTATTTTTGACCCCACAACCTCCTCATGAAGGCCGTTCCATGTGTCCACACCGTCTCTGTGAAAAAATACTTCCTCACATTACCCCTGAGCCATCCCCTCTCTATTTTCAAAATGTGTCCCCCTGTTCTTGCACATCTCTTTTTCTGAAAGATGCTACCCTCTTGGACTTTGTTGATTCCCTTGAGGTACTTAAAAGTTTCTATCATGTCTCCCCTCTCCCTCCTTTCCTCATGGGTACACAAATTAAGCTCCTTTACTCTCTCCTCCTATGGCTTCTATTGCATACCCTGCACCACTTTAGTTGCCCTTTTCTGGACTGTCTCCATCCTGTCTATTTCCTTGCAAAGATGGGGTCTCCAAAACTAGATGCAGTCCTCCAGATGGGGTCTCACAAACTATCTGTACAGAGGGGTAACAACTTCTTGTTTTCTACTGGTGATGCCTCTCACTATACATCCCAGTATCTCCTAGCCATCCCTACTGCCTTCTCATATTGCTTGCTAACCTTTAGGTCATCTGATATGATTGCCCTCAGGTCTCTTTCAATTTTTGTTGTTGTTACTACTCCCTCCCTCCCGCCACTGTGTACTGTTCCCCTGGGTTTTTGTTTCCCAGGTGCATTACTTTGCACTTCTTGCATTGAATCCAAGCTGCCATACTTCTGACCATTCTTCCAACTTTGTCAAGTCTCTTCTCATCCTTTCCACCTTTCTCTGTATATCAACCCTGTTGCAGATCTTTGTGTCTGTAAAGAGGCATACTTTTCCTTCCATTCCCTCAGCAACCATCATGATGAGTTGAGGTATCTTTGCATGGTATGGTCAACCTCCACTTCACAGATGCAGTCCCTATTCTCTAAAGTAAAATGGAACATCTTGGTGTAATGAGTATGGAATACTACTTTTGTGATTGATATCATGAGTGTCACTGTTTGTTCTATGCAAAATCTGCCACCCCCCCCAAAAAAAAATGATAATATAGAAATATTCCCAAGGTGACATATGCATTGTCATATATTAAATAGTAGTAGCTTAATATCTGAAATTGGACTGTCCAAACTCTGTAATTCCTAGGTACAAGTCTGTGCATAACAGAAACTGGAATAAGTGTTGCTATGTAAAATAGGAGCACCCCTGTGTTATCTGTGAAAATGTATATTTTTTTGTTTCAATTGTGCATAGTGGAAAGTGTCATAGTCCTGATGTCAATCACAAAAGTAGCAATTAGTAGCCCATAGATAAAATGTTGCATCTTAATGTAGAGAACAGGGACTGCATCTGCAGAATAGGGGTTAGCTATGCCATGGAAGTATAGGCCAACTGAGTCATGATGTTTGGTTTGATTTACCTCAATGTGAATAGCGAAATGTGCATTCCTAATTGATTCTGATGGTGGGGTTCCAGGGTTTTGAATCAGTCTGTTTCTATCACTATGAGTATATGATCATTATACAAAACTTGTATTGTTTACCATTCCTTCCATTAAAATCAGCACCTCCATATCTTTTCCTAATAATGTGTCTGCTTTCCTTAGAAAATAAAACAAATCTTACTGGTTAAAAAGCATTGTGTTGTTTCTTCATGTATCCTTCACAATTCAACACAATCTCATTAACTTCATAATGCAGCCATGGTGGATCTGACAAGACTTTGTTAGACAGTACTAACAGCACAAGGTTGTCTGCATAAGCAAGTACAGCACAAGCTGGTTGTAATATCTTCGGAGAGTCAGATATAAGAGTATTAAGCTCATTCAAAAGACCATCCATGCACAGTGAGAAGAGGGTGGGAGCCAGCATGCAGCCTTGGCAAACTCATCTGTTTGTTGAAAATGGAGAGGACAGCTGCCCGTTGACCCCCAGCCTCACTCTGGCCTTGGTCTCACTGTACAACTTGATTATAATGTATACTAGATTTTTATTTCTTCCTCTTTCTTAAAGTTGTTCCCAAAGGATTTTCCTTGAGATGGAATCAAAATATGCAGAATAGTCCACAAAAATAGTGTATAATTTTTGTTTGTGTAGTAAGACATATTTCTGTATTAAATGTCTCAATATAAACATATGATCCAGCATAGAGAAATTTGATTTAAATCTTACCTGGAGGTTTGAAATATCACCAGACAATTTTAATTCTTCTTCAAGTCTTAGTAATATTAGTTTAAAAAATTGTAATTATTATTTTGTACTTTACTGTTATTCATTAGATGTTTTAATGTTGGTATGCTCTGTGTGCTTTAAAATGAGACCACCACATTGAGTTTTGGTGTCATCAGGTGCTCCATATTATCTATAACATTGTCTCTATTTAAACAAGAACAGCAGTAGGTGATGTCAGTTCTGACAAAGCTAAATTTTAAAACATTATATCAGTGATGGTGTGCTGGCAGCCCTGCTAACCCAGTGTTTTTTTTGGTTTTTTATTGAATTCAAATTTATTGTAATATTATGTGCAGGTCAGTAATACAGTATACATTTCACAAGGTTCACCTTATAACAAGTTCATCTTATCATGGTTAGGTTTTCATTCTACAGTCCATTCCATGAGAGTGGTAGGTATTACATTCCATTGTTCACACAGTTGTCTTTCCATTTCATTTATAATATTTTACTGGTTTTAAGAATTATTTTCCCTCTCCTCATTAAAATCTACCCCTCTGCCCCATCCCTCTCCCTTCCCAGAATATGGTGATTTTTCCACATTACCCACAGAGTCCATTTATTAATGAAGGCCTGAGTTCGAGAGTTGATGGAGTGTGTTAGTTCCTCCATCTCCTGTATTTCTTGGACTATCTCCTTCCATTGCTGGATGGAGGGATGTTCTGGTTTTAGCCATTTTCTGGTTATTGCTTTATGTGTGGCTGTTATGAATATGTTCAATAAGTATACTTTATCTTTCCCTTTGATCCCCCTAGGAGGCAATCCAAAAACCATATGTTTAGGACCGATTTCCTCTGTTATTGTGAGGATTTCTTCAATCACCTGTCTGACCTGAATCCAGAAATGTGACAGGCATGGGCACTGCCAAAATAAAAGAAGGTGGGAAGCCCTTGGTTCCCGGCAGTCCCTCCAGCATGATGAGGGATGGAATCCATCCCATTTGCTTTTCATCACCAGAGTGATGAAGAAATGAGTTCTCACCTTCCATTCGAATTCTCTCCATCATGAAGAGTAAGTGGTTTTATTTGCTAGTAGGAATGTTACCTCCCAGTCCCCCTCTTTCAGCCTCTCCCCAATCTTACCTTTCCATCCCATCTCTTTTTAAGTGACTCCATGTGGCAAGCCCCTCTCTCCCTAAGGGCTCCATATAGGGCTAAGACATGGCCCCTGGGTCTTTGGTGTGCTTGGAATGCAAACATAATATTCATCAGATTGCATGGGGCAGAATCCCCAGCCCCTCGAGTTCTCAGGGTATTTATATGATTTCTAATTTGTAAGAATCTAAAGTGATCAGTTTGACGTAAGTTATATTTTTCTTTAAGTTGGCTAAATGTCAGGATGTTATCTCCATCCATGAATTGTTGGAGGGTGGTCAGGTCGAGCCTCCTCCATCTTCTAAAGTTTAAGCCCTGAATTGCTGGGGCAAAGTCTGGATGACAAGCGAATTACCTAAGTGTCCACAACTCTTTAGTATGTTTATATTTGGTCCACAGTCTCCCCAACACCCACAGTGTATTTTTTACTGGTCATTAAAGTTATGGAGCAGTCCATTTGAGCCTGCTCAGGACCGGCAGCTCTCGCGCCCGGAGAGGATCCTCCTGTATTTATGAATTCTATATTTTTACAGTGGGCTACATAATCCTGGGCCAACCAAAGAAGGGCATTCCTCAGATGGGTTGCAAGAGAATAATCTTCAAGATTTGGTAGGGCTCTTCCCCTTGCTTTTTATTCATGAGCATGGTTGCTTTCTTAATGCTGGGTCTTTTATTTGCCCAGACAAATGTTGTAATGATTTTCTGCCAGATTTGAAAGCAATTATGGTGAATTTTGATGGAAAGACACTGAAAAAGGTATAAGAACCTGGGCAGCACATTCCTAACAACTGTTTGTATTCTGTCATAAAGGGGAAAGCTAGAGAGCTCCCATCCCTTCACATCCTTTCTAATTTGACTCAGAGAGTCAAAGTTGTTTGTGAATAATGTTACAGCATTTTTAGTGATGGGAGTACTGAGGTATTTTAGTTTTTGAGAGTTTCAGCTCAGAGGGACCAGTTGGGTGATTTCAGGGAAGGAGTTGTAATAGAATTTAAGTACCTCTGTTTTTTGTTTGTTAAGGGCGTACCCCGAGTACTTTCCAAATAAATCCAGGAGATTCCTTAGTTTGGGCAGGGAATTCTCTGTTCTGAACATAAAGAGTAAAATACTGTCCACATAAAGGGAGACTTTGTGCTTTGTGCCCCCGATTTTCACCCCATGGATCCCTTGCTCTTCTGTAATGGCTTGGGCTAAAGGCTCGATATAGAGGGCAAACAGGAGAGGTGAGAGAGAACACCCTTGTTGAGTGCCCTTCCCAAGCCTGAACCTCTGGGAAATACCCCCATTGACCTGAACATAGGCCTTTGGAGAGATATATAAAGCTTTAGTAGTCTCTATGAATGTCTGGAGGAAATCAAATCATTCTAAAACTGCAAATTGAATATTCCAGGTGACACGGTTGAAAGCCTCTTCAGCATCGAGACTCATTATACATGAGGGGGTATTTTGCTTATTAATTATATCTATTATATTAATAGTTCTTCTTACTCCTTCAGGGGCTTGTCTACCTTTTATAAAGCCTGTTTGATCCAGGTGTATTAAACCTAATAGTAAAGGATTTAGGCGGGCTGCTATTATGGCTGTGAAAATCTTATAATCTACATTTAATAGAGAGATAGGCCTATATGAACTGCATTCCATGGGGTCTTTCCCCTCCTTAGGTATAACCGTAATTGTAGTGCAATTCCATGATGGGGGGACTCTCTCTCTCTCTCTCCTTCCTGCCATACCAAGTGAAAGACATTCTGTAAAAGGGGCACTGTTTCTGCTTGGAATGCTTTATAAAATTCATTCTCAAAGCCATTGGGTCTGGGGCACTTTTTCTACCTTTCGATTTTTTATAATAGACCTTATTTCTGTCCCGGAGATCAGAGCCATCAGGCTTGTTGTTGGTCCTGAGTGAACTTAGGGAGTTTTAGTTGTCTGAGGAAATGATATTCTGCAGATGATATAATACCTTATAATAAGTGACAAAGGATTCTGCTATCACTTCCCATTTATAGGATATATTTCTCTGGTTGGAGTGTCTGATGGCTGCGACATTGGCTCAAGCTGCCCTTTGTTTGAGTCTGTAGGCCAGTAATTTGGTTTCTCTAGATCCTCCTTCATAGAAAGATTGTTTTAAATACTGGAGGGCCTTTTCTGTTTCAATTTTATTGATGTTTTGTGTTTTATTTTTAATATTCTTTATCTCTATTTCCCTATCTCTACTCCATGTCTGTTTTTGCAATCCCTCCATCATCTTAAGTTGTTCATGTAGTGTGTCTAATTGTTTTTTTATTTCTTTTTATGTGTCGCTATGGTTATAATTTTCCCTCTTACCATTGTTTTAACTGTATCCCATTATATCTGGGCTGTTGTCCCTGGCCTGTCATTTATTTCTTTTGTTTGTTTTATGCCTTTCTTAATTTCTTCCCTAACATCTTTATCCCTGAGTAGACTAGTGTTTAGCCTCCACTGTGTGGGTTTCTTCGGGACTCCAGTTTGACCTCTACCGTTACCATTTGGTGGTCCGACAGTGTGGCTTTGCCCACTTCTATTGAGTTAAAGAGGGAAAGGTCCTTAGCATAAGTTAAAACCATATCCAGCCTAGAGTAAATTTTGTGTCTAGCTGAATAAAATGTATAGTCCCAAGCTGATGGAAACTTGGCCCTCCATACATCCGTCATACCCATATCCCTCAGGGGTCTGATAAAATCCTTAGTCACTTTACCTCAGCTGTGGGTATACCTGAAGTGGAGTCAAGCTTTCTATTTAAGATCACATTCCAGGCCCCCCCCCCAGCAATAACCAGACCTCTGGCCTTCTCAGCTATGGTCTTAAGGAGATCTACATAGAAAACAAGTGGAGAGCCTGGTGGGGCATAAACATTGACCAATGTCACCTGGACATCTTGTATCCTCCCCAATACCAGGACAAATCGAGCTCCAAGATCTGTCACCACCTCCGTTTCCTCAAATGGCAATGAGGCCGAGAGTAAAATTGCTACTCCCTCTTTCTGCCTTTGTCCAAGGAAGCATGATATAGTTTAGGAAATCCCTTAGATTTCAGTTTTAGTACCTCTAGGATTTAGATGGGTCTCTTGAATAAAATTAATATCACATCTCTGGTCCCTGAGAAATTTCTGTAACTGCTTCCTTTTTATTGGGCGATTAATCCCATTAATATTATAAGTTAGGATTTTAGTGTTAACTTGAGCCATTATGATTTCTATATTTGCTTCCTTTTGATCTGATCTGTGTCTCTGTCTTGTAATAGAAATTATTCCTTTTTTCTGAGACTCTCTTACTAGTTCTTGACAGTCTAGTATATTCTAACCAGTGAAACCTATTTCTCCCAAAAGGTTCTAATTCCTTGTGTGCATGCATCAAAAACTGATTCCTGTGCTTTGTATATTGAAGCAATCTTGTAACCTTACACACAAATTGAATAACATTATTAAGTTCTTCCCAACTTTCCTGAACAGATGGGGGTATAACCACTTTCAAACTCCTTAACCCTTCTGGCAGTTCTGGAACAACAAAGGTTTTGCACAATTGTGCTAGAAATATTAGGTAATATAAGGCTGGGAACCTTGTTTCTTCCAGTCTCCTTCAAAGTTTTAAAGCTACATTAGGTCCCATCTGAACAGAATGTTTAAACTCATTCTTAGGGTATTCTATTCTGAAGATGAAAACAAGCAGTATTCTGAACTCCAAACCCCATTCATACCAACTGTGTACATTAATACATCTTAGGTCAGCCCCTGTTAACAGAGAGCTGGTTTGTGTCATACTAATAACACTGGGCCTGCTATGATGATATCAGGCTTGCCCCATCGGGGGGGGGGGGGATCTGTAAGATAAAACCTTCTTTCCCAGGGCATGGCCAACATCAGCAGCATGGCGAGAATTAAATACATAGTAATACATAGTGTTAGTCATATGTCTTTTTCCACTCCCTCATTTATTTCCTTCAGATGGGTGAGAGAGGAGCCCCCCCTCACAGAGACCCTCCCACCCCATGGGGCATGAAGCGTGACATCCACCTTTATTGTCACATTATTCTGGTTTCCCATGGGTATAATTGTGAGCAACACAGCTGTCCTCACCACTCAGACTTCACAACTCCACCATTTCTTGTGCCTTCAAATGTCTCCCATCACTTCTTCTCCTATTATCGAAGCCAGTACTTTTATTGAACACATTTAACCCATGTTGATAGGGTACAAGACAGATACACTTGTTCCATTTATACTGTTAATGTCCCGATCCTCTCCCCCCCACAAGGAGTCCATCTCAAATCTCCTCCCAGTAAAAGTTTGAGTAGCTGGATATGTATTAAAATGTTATTCTTAGGCCCATCAAAGAACTTTAAGTGACCCAATTTAGGACCCCAGGTTTTGTTAAATTACTGTGGTCAGGCAGCTTTTCCAAGTGTCTCCAAAAAGGGGGATCGCATCAGTTCCTTTGTGAAGAACACTCTCCCATGTCCCCTTCCCTCGTGGGTGCCGACAGCCATCTCACACTATCGTTAGGACATCAGAATCAGGGATCTTGGAAACGTAGACTTTGACTGCAGATAAGATCCGCTTGGCCCACCTAGTCTGCCCATTTCCCTACCTACAGGATAAGCTACAGATCCTAGTTAACCAATAGCCTATTTCTTCCTACCCCCCACAAAAATTGCCTTATGTCTGTCCCATGCATTCTTGAATTCTCCCACAGTTTAGACCCCACAGCCTCCTCAGAAAGGCTGTTCCTGCTCCTGTTAGCCTGCAGTTTGGCCTGCACAGGGTGCACAGAGGGGAAATGAAGGGGGTCAAAGTGTCTCTAAGGTTGGCTTACTTGGCAAGGCATTGCTCTGAACCCCTCATGTCGCTGTCCATTTCTTCTTGGGGGTCTGTAGTGTTCTGGTTGTCCCGCAACGCAATCCCATCTATGAGAACTGGTAATCCATATTTCTTTAATGTGGTACAAATATCCACTCTGAGAGTCACGGCATGCAATGATCAGATGTGCTGTTGCTTTGGTGCTCCTTGTTGTGCTACCTCCCATGCTGACTGTAGTAACTCCTTCTCGAGGCATTCCTTAACAAGATGTGGAACAGTTATGCCCACGCCCTCCAGGAATCGAGCTGCTGTTATCAGGTCTTCATATACTTTAATGCCATGACCTGTTTCTGCCTTAAGTCATGCTGGGTAAAGGATTTGAGCCTTAATATTTTTAGCTCTCAATTGTTTAAGTATAGTATAGGCCACATAGTATGTCTGCTGTCCTGCACTGTATTAGTATAATCATTGTCAATTGAGATACGATGACCCTCAAACAAAATTGTTTGTGTTCTCCAGGCTTGCAAAGGATCTCCTCCTTCAAATTGTAAGAGATCATTCTAGCAATAATCGACCTGGGGCATGCATTTGGGTTATTGGGCCACTGCATGAGTGAGCGATGGGCCCTGACCATTGAGAGGTCAAAACTGGGTGGTAGCTTTAGTGACTATCTCAGAATTCTCTGCAAGTGTGGGATCATGTCCTGGGGTCGTGATTCCAAACCTTCTGGTACACCATAAACCCTAATGTTCTGACGCCTGCTCCTTCCCTTCAGGTCATCCAGCTTGGATGTTAATTCCCTTTCCCGAGCAAGAAAAAGCAACAGTAACCTGTCATGTCTGTTGGCTTGTTCTGTCACATTTGTTAGGCCGAGTTCGAGCTGGTTGGCTCTGTGCTCTATTTTGTTTAAGTCTGTTTTTATTTCAGTAAGAGTGGCATCAATTTTGGTGACTGTTTTAGTGGTCTGGAAGATTGATGCCACTAATTGTTGTCTTTCTTCCTCCAGTGTGGTCGGGATTACCATGCAGGCCTCCTCCTCCTCCTCCTCCTCCCCAGACTCAGCCATGACAGATGATTTTTCAAACTGCAGCATTTGTTGTAGCTTTTGTGCTGGAGTGTGAACGTTCTTTGTGAGAAAAACCTTTGATCTGGTTGATTTTGCAGGCAATTGCATTGTTAATACTGGTGGATGCCATTTGATTGTTCTTGGGGCTGATCGGAGAGAAGAACTAAGCCGCCATCTCACTGCTGATGTCACTGGAAGTCCCCAGTACACTCACCCAGTGCTTTTTTAATGTTGTAGTATTACTACTTAAAGAAATGAAACAAATAGGCATTTTTCTATGTCCAGTGGTGAGTACTCTTTTTTTTTTTTTTTTTTTTACAAGGGTCAGTGCTATCTTCTGTTTTTGCACTGACTGTTACTACTGGAGATGTAGCACCAGGGACAGACAGTAGCAGCCCTGCTATTTTTTTGTACTGTTGTTAAGTAGATTAAGCAACCTAAGTTTTGGTCAACCAACATTTTAAACAAGCTATAGTCAGAGCAAACACAACCGCTTCAGAGTGTCCTCACTTGACCATCTTGGGCCCGGTGGCCTCTTTTGTTTTGCCTGCAACTGTGGAAGTGAAAGTCAGAAACAAAATAGTACCCCCATGGGGGGGGGGGGAGGGGTGCAGCCCATGGAGGGGAAAGGGCAGCGGGAAACTAATTGTGTGGACATGACCACAGTACTGTGGAAGCATGCTAGAGAAGTATCCAATCGTGTGCTTCCACGGTCCCTTCTCGCTACTGCTTCATAGCAATATGACAGCATGGCTCTTCCCATGCATCTGTAATAAAGGATACCTATACTAGTTAAAGCAATACTGTGCCATTAAAAAAAAAGATCCCAGGATGTATTTGAAATGAAGTCCAGAAAAATTTACAGATGCTTACCTTTTATAATGAGTTATAATTTCACAAGGTTTGAAAAACATAAACAAATGGTGCGTGCTTTTGAAAAGAGCACTGAGATCCTTCCTAGGATGGCTGCTGGGTGTCATACACAATGTTACCTATGAGGAGAGAGCACTCCATTGAAGGAACAGAATGTAATACACCTACTGACATATTCCTTACATTTTCCTTGTTTATGGACATCGGTTTACTAACTGATACCTAACAAGCCTACTCTGGTTTCTGTGGAATGCTCTCTCCTCACAGACTTTATTGTGCTTGATGTCCAGCGGCAATCTTTAGTACAATCCTGGTGCTATTTTCAAAAGTAGGCATCATTTGTTTATATTTTCAAACCCTATGAAAATGTGTTAAAGCTCATTATGAAAGTTAAACACTTGTATCATTCTGCAAGATTTCCTTTCTGTTACAACGTCCAAAGATCCATTTTTAATATGGAATAGTACCGTTTTTTTTTTACTGATTTAGGTATCCTTTGCCTAGTTTGGTGACTATCAGAAACACCGGGAGCAGTTTGTTAAACTAAATACGGTAGTGTCTTTCTCATCTGCTGTAAATGTAGGGGTTCCCCAGGGTTTTACATTGCAACTCCTGTGGTTTCCTGATTCATAAGTCTACTTTCTAAAGTCTGTAAATTATACAAAATCTTGTTGCACATGGATGATGAAAAAAGAGTAACAAAAGGTTACACAGGTAATACCATTTTGTTTAGCCATTCAAAGAATCTGCATAACTTGAATTTCATATTGGGTTCTGAGTTCCATAATAGTCAGAAATGGTTCCCAGTGAATAACCTCATTCTAAATTAAAAAACAAAAAGTTTCCATGCTTTTTGGTACCAAACCTAATATTAAATAAAAACAAAGATCTGTTTTGGGTATTAACAAATGATTTACCCCCATATTCAGCCTGCGGCACCTGCACTGCACTTGTGCTTGTACCAGGACATTGCCACTGGGATATTCAGATGAATTGCCCCCGCACAAACGCTTTTAAATATTGGGCTTTAGCCCAGCGTACAAACACAGCACAAATGCATAGTGCTGGTGCAGGCAAGGCACCTGTGCAGCACTGAATATACCGCCATACATATGCGTAACATGGAGGTGGGTGCTGTGAGTGTAAGAGAAGCACACCAGTGAAAGATACACAACTCAGCAGCAAAGGTATCACACGTCTTTAGAAAAAAAACAACAAAAAAACAACCATGGCATGGCCCATACAAAACAATCAAAACATATATGAAAAAAATGGCACTCTTCTCTTACGAAGCAAACAAAACAAAAGTGCACCCACCCATCATATAAACAAAAACAAAACAAAGGGCACCCACCTGTCATATATACAAAAATAAAGTAAAGGGCACCTGTCTGTCATGTATACAAACACAAACAAACTCTGGCAGGGTCACTAGGGCTGCTAATGCATTCACTTGATAAGTGTGTGTCATCAGCTTAAACATAAAATTGAAATGCTATAGTCAGGAAAATGTGTAAATGTTGTTTTTGGTAAATCTAAATAACTTATGGGGTTGATCCTGTGTTTCCCATGTGTTTAAAATGTGAGTAGCAAAAGTACATCTTGTACTATATGGGGAACGTGAGGGAGCTCCACACCAAGGCTTTCAAGTAATGGTAGAAGAAATGAGCCCGATTCCAAGATGGCTTACACATGGCGCAAGCTGATTTATGTCAAACCACATGGCGTAAATCGCAACTTGTGCCATGTGTTATGCTGTTTGCTATTCCAAAAGCACTTTGTGCCATGCCATATGTGGGCTGTGCCAAATGTGGGTTATGCCACCCACTATGCCCACAATCTGCAATGGCATGGCGCAAGGGTGGGTTATGGCAGCAACTGTGCTCTATTCCAAAAGGCTGCTGCCATAACCCACTTATGCTATTCTAAGAGCCTCAATGGTGCAGTGGAGTTAGACCATCATGGATGTCCACTCCACAGCACCACGGCAAAGTTACTGCAGTGCTCCCCATGCCCCCCGAACATGTTCCTGTCCCCCACCCCCTAATTTCAGGGACCTCTAGGGTCTGACACCCATTGTTCCCCCCCAAAATTCCAGTGCCACCTGGCCCGCCCCCAATGCCCCCTGGTACATGTAGCAGTGTTCTGGGGTGGGTGGGCTCCAGGGAGGGCAGTTCACAGTGGGCTGTGACTTACAACATGCAGGGCCATTGCACCATGCTCATGGCACTAGCCTACACCTGCCGCAAGTTGCAGGACATAGGTGCCAGGGACACTGCCTGTCTCGGAATAGGACATAGGGTCCCAGGTGTAGTACCACATGGCGCAACTTGCTTAAGCCCATGAGTTGAGCCATGCTTCTTGGAATTAGGCCTATGGTGCACAAACGAGAGGTGTGGCTACACTGGAGACTGTGGAACAACCTGAAAGGATAAGAGCCTATACCGAGGTGCAGGGCTGATTCCATCCAGTAGTGAACTATAGTCCTTAGTGGATGATTTAAATATTACTTTGATTGACATTTAAAGCAGTTAAGAGGGGTGACGGAAGAAATAGGTGAGGCAGAAAGTGGCCCATCACAGGCAGAAATAGAGGAGAAAGTCCCACCAGGATGTGTTATTCAAGGAAGTAGTCGGTTAGCAAAGGAGAAAGTAGGGAAGAAGGGGAGCAGTCAAAGGAGAAATATGAGGATGGGGAAAAAAATTGAAAAAAGGAGACTGCAACAAGAAAAGAGGTAACAAAATATGGAAGGCGATATGTGCCAATACTAGAGTCTGATAAATAAGATCCCAGACCTAGAGGCCATCATAGTACGGTGATGCCAATTGACACTGGAGGATTGGGCACCCCCAGTGTCACTGTTGTTTCTGGGGGAAGGTGGTAGGCACTGAGAGGGAGGGTTTGGTGGGGGGATGAAAGTAAAAAAAATAAGAAATGACCGCACATGCGCGGTAGTGGAAAACAAATATATAATTTGTAAGACAAAAATAATTAAAGTTAAAAAAAGCAGTTTCCTGAGACCTTATGAAAACAGTTAAGAATGTGTGAATTTAGTAAGCATACAAAACATTCACCTCAGAATTGACCAAATGGAGCAAGTATTAGTAAATTCTGTGTAACACAGAATTTAAATAGGAGTTTCCCACAATCTCAACATTTGGGTCAGAATACCCACATTCCACCTTGAAATTCAGTCCCATAATCTCAAAAGGCTATGTACAGTGGGTCTACAAGGATGTAAAAATACCCATAAAAAAGAACTCAGTCCAGTTAACCATCCCTTTACACCTGATATGCTTCACATTATATGTCATCCTTATTCAGAGGTCTGATATTTGCCATTTACACTAATTTATGTTTAAGTTACCCTGGCCCAAATGAAACTAGCACCCAACTGAGTAACAACATAAGAATGTTGATAATGTGGGACTTAAAATAGCAGTTTGTAGCACAGTGAAAAGTTTGTATCTAAACCTTTTTTTTTCAGTTTTACATTTGTTTCTGCATCGTAAAGGGCCTTTTCCGATGTCATAGTTCTACTTTAGCAGGTTTCTTTGGATTTGAAATAATTAGTGGTGACCATCAATAAATACAGTACAGTTGCTGAAAGGATGTCATCAATATTCTCAGCTGTAGTTAAACAACCACAGCTTAATATCCTTTTTTATGTGACCATGATGAATTGCCATGCAACAAACAATTCCATTATCTTACTGGACACAAATGGGCATCAGGGCTAATCTCAGGCCATGCACCTTATGCTCTAACATGATAATTATAAAATAATTAAAAGCACAATAAAAATTACTTGGTATTAAACAAGAACAGTGGTGAATAATAGTGGAGACTGCATAAGACTGCCAAAAGAAGTACTGTGTATGAAATATATATTAGCAATGTCTGCTGTTTTGACTGGTTCAGTAAAAAAATGCATCATAATCTCTGAGCTCCATAAACAGCCGAAATGGTGGGTAGCGGAATTCAGGGGTCGTCTAGACCCCTCATTCTGTCACCCAACAAAAGTGCCATACACAAATGCTTGTGACCGTCTGCAGGGAGTGGATGCCTCCTGCCATATCAGGGCCACATATCATTATGCAGATTGCAATTCCAGACATTAGTTGTTGCACATAGTCGAAACAACCAATGGCATTCAGGAAACTGTGGGTTATGCAGGGGTTGGCCCATGCCATGGGACAGAGTGCACATTGCCATGCCATGGCCCCTATGTCAGACAATTGGCTGTACAGCTGTCATCTCCCTAACCCCTTTCCCATACCTTTAGGCTTGCTTGTGGGCACAGTTGTTTTCCAATAGGTAGGGAGGGGAGAACATGAGAGGGTATGATCTCAGATTGGAGGGGTAAAGATATAGGAGAGAGATGAGGAGACATTTTTTCATGGAGAGGGTGGTGGCTAAATGGAACACTGTACCCAAGGAGGTGGTATCCTGTAAGATGGCAGGCAGTGTTAAAAGGGGATGGGACAGGGTGTGTGTTTGTATGGTGGGGGGGTGATGGGGAGGGGGAGGAGAGGATGGGGCTGCTGCAATGTAGGAGTGCTAGCTGCACAATCGAGCAGACGCTAGACCATCAGCCTGTTTCTGCTGGCAGATTTCAATGTTCATATGTAGGTCCCCTGTGGTCTTTATTGGTGATCCAGTGACCCTCAATCCATTCCATTTGTTCTGCTCTCTTCCTTCCCTTGTTAGTGTCAGCAACACTGTTCACTTCTTTAGTGTCAGCATCTGGAAAGAACTTTCAGGCTCAAAGGACTATAACCCCATTTGTATCTTCTTTTATCAGTTCTTTTGATAGGGGTCCCAGCAACATGCAATAGGTAGTGAGGACACTGGAACACCACTGTGCATGGCACACCACCTCTATTCATTCCAACACCCTGGTGCTCCCTCTTCCTATTTCCTGTTGTAGTGCATATACCAGTTCAGTAATGCAGGGATGTACTTGTGACCCCTATGTGTATGGCATAAAGAGGCACAATGTTAATATATGCCACAAGGTTGTCTTTCTGACCACTTTACAGTACAAAAATAGTGACTGTGTGTGGGGCCCACTGTTTCTTAATTCATTTGTTTATAATTATAGAGGTAACTATTCAAGTTATTTGCTCATGAAGTATGTGTACAGAGGGGTTGGCAGTCAATTAACAGGGTACACCAAATAATTCTAATCTTTCGCACATGATAGAGAATCAAATAAAAAAAAAAAAGGTTATGGCACTAAGTTCAAAACCCCATTGAAATACATTGAAACCTGTTTCCTCAGTTCGCAGTCTGGCTATGAAGAGTAAAGACATGTTTGCAGTCCAGAGTGGATTATGGTGTTGGACCTCCAATTGGTAAGTAAGGGTTGGGGGGCGAGGGTGCTGAGTGGTAGGGTTGGGTGGGAGGAGTCTAACAGCCGCAAAAGTCATTGTTGGAGAGAGGGGTCTTTTTTCTCTGGTTCATTAACCAGGATAGGCACACTAAGCTGAAACTTTTTTCCAGGTGTGACCTGGGAGCATAAGGAAGTTAAGTGACTTGCTTAGGGTCACACAGTATGCAAGTGGGGGATGTGGGACCAACAAACAGTAACTGAAGTTGCTATACATTGCAAAGGTGTGGGCACCTTGTTACAGTATATGCTATTTACCCTACAGGTCAGTTAGGTAATTACGACTTACCTGCTCCATCACAGTTAGGGAGTCCAGAGGTGGGATGTCCTGGGTTGGGAGTATTCTGGTAGGACCTGAAAGGAAAGAACAGAGAAGGCTGAGGAGACACAAAGGATAGGAGGTCCTAGAGGAGAGAGTAGGGAGTTAGAATTAAACAAATATACTTATCTGATTGGTATATTGATATACAGTCTGGCGAGACCTGTAGAAATAAAGGGGGAAATAGATTAGATTACTATGGGGAAATTATACTAGTGAGGGTAGAGACAGAGAGTGTAGAGATAGAAAAATGGTAAAGTACAGCACAGAAGTAAAGAAAGGGGAGTTTTATAGGGAAATATACACTTAAGTTCAAAGTAGGGAAAATAGAGATATAGAGATACAGTACACAATAAAAATACAGACAGGTAACAAGAGAATAAAGTGATATTGGGGGCTCAGCAAAAACCTTTGGTACCTTTAGGTGGCCTGCTGGTGGCCAGCATATTTAAGTAGTGGCCCTAATGGGCTAGTGGGAATGCTTTTGGGCTAGTCGTCCCTGCATTATTCAACAAGATGTTGTACCACAATAGGGTAGTACTGTTCCTCCACATTCCATGAACTTTGAACTGTGATATGACATTTGGCCAGCAATGGATTTCTATGCAGAACAACTAGTCACTATGCACTATTAAGCAATTGTCCCCTACTGCCACAGATTTACAGCACTTACCATCTGCATAGTTAGAACACAGAGTGTGCACATAGGGTGCCTTCCCATGGAAAAGAGCCTTTAATTGGGAAAAAGAACTCAACTTTAACCTCTCAGTGCTTCAGCATAGCCTATCCAGAGGAATGACCTGACACAGGCAATGACAACAATGGTACTAGAATGATCAAAGCTATTTCTCAAAGTTCTGTAAGATCAGTAAAAGTAATAATTCCTATTTAGAGACCTGACAATACTTTAAAAAAAAGCTGTGATCAAACAAGTGCCATTTTGTAACATTTCGTTATCCAAGACAGCTCAGCTGAAAGAAAGCCTCTCATTTTGCGTGGAGTCCTTTCTTATACTCATTCTTACATCTGGAAAGGCAGGGATAAGCACTGATAGGTTAAAGATCAATGGCAAAGCTGCAGCCTAGTTTTGTGTTGTTCAGTAAACAAAAAAATCAATTTAAGCTGTATCTTGTAATTTGTTCTTTTATTTCTGGACAATGACGTGTTAGTTTCCCTTTCTGCACTCACTGCCAGTTTAGTTTTTTTCCCATAATCTTGCTGCTATACAAAGCATTATAGTATGCCTTTTCCCTTTTCTTTCTTTTTTTTATTTTTTGTTTCTTTGGTTTTGTAAGTGGATGGTTTGATTTATGTGTAATGGCATTGCCTGTAGCGTCTGATGTTATACTCCAGCTACTGTAATTTGGTATGAATAGAAGCAGACTCCTTCTGATCCCATATTACATTAAAGGGGAACAGCCTGACAAACATGTTGCAGAGTGTAGAAGAGTAACATTTTGTTGCAGTAGAATCTTTCTACCCACACCTTTCGTTTGTTTGCATGTTTGCATTGGTTACAACAATGTTATGAATCACATTTAATTTAATTTAAAAAATAATAATAATTCTAATCAACATGAAAATTCAGCAAAATTGATGAGAGCATACCATGTAAGGTCAGTCTAAAAAAACAACATTCTGTTGCCTTCTTCAACTTTTTAATAAGAAGTATTTAGGGGCACATTTGCACAACTGATATGATCACTGTATCTTTTTTAGTATGACAATCCTATTAATGACTTCTGAAATGATATGTTGTGTAAGTGAGGGGTGAAAAGAGCCACTGCGATCTAACTGCAGCATGATTGATCAACACACTACAGTGTCACACATACTATAAAGTCCTGTCCTCTTCAATACAATATGCTGACATGTATTCTCTGCATCAAGTTTCACTTACTTGTTAATCCTAAGTATCCCTGAGAGATCACTTGATGTCAAAGAGAGAAAGAGAGAGAGAGAGAGACAGATACAGAGAGAGAGAGAGAGAGAGAGAGAGAGAGCAGTCCTCTTCACAAAAAAACCAAAAAAAACAAGTAATAGAGTTTTTCTGAGTTTTCTATGAATGGGCTTTGTTAAATGGCGCTCTTGACTGTCCCACATATTCAACAGTACTAGCTGTATTTTGTTTTACAACTTTTGGCCAGGAAGGAAAACAGATAACTTCAGAGCACTATGCACTCCCCTATACCCATGATTTCTCTGCATCAGGCTGCACTTTGTCCCTGTGGGTATGGGGAACATAAACAGTGGGAGGGACTTCTACCAGGAAAAGAAACTCACAATCCAGTGATACATAGCTGGCACTATAAAGCAATTGCCCCATCCTACTGCCACAGATTTACAGCACTTAACATCTCCATAGTTAGAACACAGGGTGTGCACAAAGTGCATTTTCCCAGGGAAAAGAGCCTTTAATTAGAAAAAAAGATTACTCAGCTTTAACCTATCAGTGCTTCAGCAAAGCCTTTCCAGAGGTATGGGCTGATACAGGCAATGACAACAGTAGTACTAGAACAATCAAAGCTATTTCATAAAGTATTTAAACATCAGTAAAAGTAATAATTCCATTATAGAAAACAAACAATACTTTATGAAAGAGCTGTGATCATACTAGTGCCATTTTTTGTACCATTTCATTAGTCAAGCTAGCATAGTTGAAAGAAAGCATCTTATTTTCAGTGGAGTCATTGCTTAAGCACTGAAAGGTTAAAGATCAATAGCAAAGCTGCCCTTAGATTTATCTGTTCAGTAAACAAACAAAAAAAAAATAGTGTTATTTTATGTTACTATGTTTGGCCAGGGAGGGGAACTGATACAATGAGAGGGATTATGCATTCCCCTAAACGCACGAATGTTAACTCAAGTGCCATACAGCTAGTGTCATCCTTTTTATGTTGTCTTGCACGTGCGCAAGCAACATTTTTTGGTAGTAGAGAAATGCAGAGGTGCGTCAGTGTTGGCGAACGCAGGGCACCCTTTAGAAGGTGCATCCCTCATTCTCCTATGAGCCAGCATGCTAACGCTGACACAAATATATGCAAAGGGCCACCAACCTGAAAGAAATGTGCTGTTGGAATTGTAGACAAGCTCGTCATACAGCGGCACAGATGACACGCCTCCCATACATGCCTTTCCTGGTGACACATTTTAATAAACATGGTGGTGGCTCCAGCCATCCACCACACAATCCTCAGAAAGCCCACTTTGGGGGTGCCCAATCACCCTGTTGGCATGCCACCCAGTTCAATTTGTTTGCTGATGGGGTACCCAATCCTCATCGGCATCATGTCCCCCCCCCACACATGCACACACACTTTCTTTGCTGACAGCGGTGCCCAATCCCTGTCGGCAGCATGTCTCCCTCACCCCTTTGCTGCTGATGGGGGTGCCCAATCCCCATCGGCTTCATCCCCAAACCCATGTGGCCCACTGGGAGCCCACTCCAGTGTGCTCAAATGTATTATTTAAAAAAAACTGTAAATAAAAAAACCTCAACATATGTTATTTTTTTTTTAATGTCCCTGTAAAATAGAAAAAGGTCCCTCATCATCAGGATGCTCCCAACCTGCACCCACCCTCTGCGTATCACACCTCCCTGCAACCCCCTCACCCCATACTTACCTCCAGAGGTCTGACATGCTGATCTTTGGTGGAGCAGGACATGTCTTATCTTTTCAAAAGCCGACCGCGAACTGAAGAAAATCACAGTAAGCTGTATAATGGCATCAATGGGGGGTTTCAACTTAGGTAGCTATCTCAGCCATTTTTTTTAATTTTGCCTCCAAATTTGCAACATAAGGTTCTTGGGATGCCACCTCATAAACACATACACTGTCATTTTGTCTTTTGGTCCCAAAAGTTGATTTCGCGGTCACTGCATGGAATCACCTTTTGGGACCGATTAATGAAATGACAGTATTGCTGTTCATGAGGTGGGTTCCAAAAAGCCCATGCTGCAAATTTGGTGAAAAAATTTCAAAAAATACCTGTGCCATGAGTGTGCATTGCACAGTTTCCACTCATACTCGTAACTGCAACAAATTTTAATATTTTTACTTCAGATTTTCAACATTGTCATTTTTTCACACCTCCTTATGATCAGTATGGCTGTCATTTTTCACATCCTGCCCGAAATGGGTTTTCACACATCTGGCACACAATGGCACGGTCGCTGTCGGAAATCAACTTTCAGGACAGATTAACAAAATCACTGTGCCACTGTTCATGAGTGGAGGTCCCAAAATGCCTATGTTGAAAATTCACTAAAACAATTCCCCAAATAATTACGTTACGGGCGTGTGTTGGCAGTTTCTAAGCATGCTCACGATTTCACCAATTTTTCATATTTTCACTCCAGATTTTCAGCATTGCCATTTTTTCACACCTCCTTATGAACAGTACAGCTGTCATTTTTCACATCCTGCCTGAAATGTGTTTTCGCACATCGGGCGCACAATGGCACAGTGGCTGTGGAAAATCAACTTTTGGGACAGATTAACAAAATTACAGTGCAACTATTCATGATAGAAGGTCCCAAAATGCCTATGTTGAAAATTTGGTTAAAAAAATACCCCAAACAATTGTGTTATGGGCTTGTGTTGTGCAGTTCCTACGCACGCTTGTGACTTAACCAGTGTTTCAAATTTCCACTCCAGATTTTCAACATTGCCATTTTTTTACACCTCCTCATCAACAGTGCAGCTGTAATTTTTCACATCCTTCCCGAAATCTGTTTTTGCATCTGTGGCACTGAATGGTGCAGTCGCTGTGCAATCGAAATAGCCTTTCAGCTAATGAACTGATAGTGCCATTGTTCATGAGGTGGGGTCACGAAAAGCCCATGTTGAAAATTTAGAGTGAAACTACCAAAAAAAAGCCTGGGGCATTAAAGTTTTCAATTGTAACCCCCCCACACACACACACAAACACACTCTGTAGAGACTGACAGGTGTCAGGGGTGTGACTTGGGATTGTTGGCTGTAATGCTCACACAATTCCACTCCAACCCCACCCTGCAGCCACTGACAGCCACTGAGGTGTGCCTTGGACTCTTTGGCCCCAAAGTTCACCCCATTCTCCTATACTGCACCTATCTCACCATATTTTCTTATGGATTGGGGTGAGCGCAAGGTCCGAAGACCCCAAGGCACACCCGACACTTATCGGTGTCTGCAGGGTAGGGTGAGGTGAAATGGTGTGAGCATTATGGCCGAAACCCAAAGGCACACCCCAATGCCTGTCAGTCTCTACAGGGTAGGGTGGGGTTTACCATTCCTATTATGCATCTCTCTAACTCCTGCACTACCAATGCCAATGCCAGCAAGACAACATTCAGCATTGACAACTGCTTGTTATGTTTTCTTTTGTGCAAAACCAAACTCTAACCACTTCTTTCTCTAACTGAGGACTGTCTAAAAATGGTACAGTTTTCATTTACCAATGTTTGATGTGACTGCCAGACTCAGATGTATACCCAGCTGGCAACTGGGCTCTTGCTTGCCATCTCAGAAATGAGTAAGGAGCCCGCAGTCTTGCCCAATTCAGTCTGAACAGCTGTCTATTCTACTGTGCAACAGAGGCTACTTTTCAGCAGCTGCATACTGTGAAAATCAATATTGGTATGAGTGCAGAGAATCAGGGGACAACCATGAAAATGAGACACTATGGGTGAGTCAGTAATAAAAACAGGCACAATGTGAGTACCTAGGGGATATTATATATATAAAATTGGTAGGAAAAATGATCTCTCTGGTTGGTTGAAACTCACCACATAACCGTGCATGTATTGGTGCGCAACCACACACCTCACTTTCACCCCCCTCCAAAACAATGTTGCCATTTTATAAGACAGATAATTCACTCTAGGGTGTGTGGTTGCACTCCGATATATGCACACGTTGGGTGGTTGATGCACTCAGCCTGTGGCCTGATGCATAACAACGCACACCAAGGCGTACGTGTATTGGAACGCAACTGCATACCCTAGAGTGGGTTATTTATTGCATACATACACACATATATATATATATATATATATATATATATATATATATATATATATTTATAATGCAGCAACTCTTTATTAAGAAAGTAGATACAACAAAATGATGACTGTATATATTAACAGTCTGTTTAAATAAGTTTCTATTAAAAAAAAAAACAGTCATTGTGGGGCTTGAACCTGGATCCCCCTGACTTGTGGGTAGTTGTTTTAACTACTACACCATGGCACTAGAACAGCCCGACGGAATTCTGAAAGGAGATTTTAACAGTTATATGTTGTGACTGAAAAATACAAAAGAATAGCTATGATGCAAGCAAATACAGCATACATAAATGGAATGAAATGAATACCAAATGTGCAATTAATCAGGTGCACACAGGATGCATAGTGTTCTTAAAGACAGGAATAACCGATTGTGTTTCATTGAGAGGGTATGCTGCTTTATGCATTGATAAAGCTATTACAGAAGTACAATAGGTCAACTAAATAGGGTAGACCTGGCTGATAGTGTTTCAAAAAGGTTCAATGTCAAAATCGCGCTGAGGTAATAGTGCTGTAAATAATAGTGCATACATAAAAGCGCGTGATACATTAGCGCTACCCATTCATGTCGCTGTAGTAAATAACATGTTGCCACCTGTGCTGACCTTCTCGCTGTGTCTTTTCCTCTTTCTCTCTCCCCGCAGCTTATGTAAACATTTTTACATAGGATTAAAACAAATAATAATAATACTAAAATGAGTCAAAATCACTTTCAAGTTAGTTTTATGTAAGTGCACTGTAGTGTTTGAGAGAGCCCCCCCCCCCCATTATCTCAGTAGTCTTCAACAACACTGGCCCTCTCCCGTCCCTTATTCAGACAACTTAAAGCAGTCAGCACATTCTGTGATCAGTTTTATGGTATTGTATTTAATGGGGTCAGACTGCAGTGGGTTGTCGATGCCAAATCGCTAAAATTATTTAAATATCTTACAGCACAGTCCCACCCATCCCCAAGTAGCTGTCAGAGTGGGAGTGAACACACGTGCTGACTAACAGCACAGAAACAAGCAACTTTTCATTTTTTTGTTTTCTTTTAGCAAATTATGTTTCTTTAAATTGAGGTGGTGATCAGGAACATGACAGTGTGCGCGGCAGGTTGCTAGTTGCAGTTGGGACTTCGTTTAGTAGACAGCATGTTGATCACATTGGGCAGGGCACAGGGTGAGAGGAATGGCAGCAGCAGTTATGAAGAGAAGGTAAGGTTGAAAAAATGGAAAATCTGATGGCACATGAGGAGAAACTGTTTTGTGAGGCTGAGTTTGGGGGAGCCGCACTGTCTCCCAAGTTCCCGCACTGGCTCCTTCCAGTTACAGTCCCACCTGTCCTCCTTCTATCTGTGGAAAGCAGAACACAAACAGGTACCTACCTTCTCCATTTCCTCATCACAGGAATGAACATGGCAGGAATGGTCAGGTCTACGTCCACTGTCCATGGCATAGAATGAACTTCAAAAAAATGTAATTATTGACAATGCGCCCTACCCCTGAACACCAGAATTGCTATTTAGTACTGTGACAGGAGGGGATAGCGCTAATGTTGCAAGCGCTTATATGTATGCACCTTTGTTTTCCGCGCTATTAATGCCGTGCGATTATGATCGGATCCTTTCTAAGTCAAGGCTGAAAAAGATGGCAATGGAAAAATTCCATTTTCCCCACATTTATAATGACTTACTCCAGTTATTGCCAATAAGTTCTGAATATACTATGCAGACAGTGGAATGTGTTGGAAAGTGATGATAAATTATGTCAGGTAGAATGAGCATAGATCAAATTTAAGAGAGCTAAGAATGTGACAGGATACTGTTGTCAGCATATTCTCACAGGCTTCCTCACTCTACTCCTTATCTCTCGCTCTCAGGTTTTCAAATTCTATCTCTGTCTCTGTATCAACCGATGGCACTCTGGTGAAATGGGGCCAGGGTTAACATATTTGTGCTGGACCCCATTAGTTTAAATTTTGACAGGGCTGCCAGCTGACTAGGTGATTCTACCAAAAGGGAGGACAGTAATGAGCATTAACTGCTTTCTCTCCCTCTGTCTGTGTCCTGGCACTGGGGGTGGGGACAGAGCCAGAGAAAAACCTGGTTCACTACTGCTCCCAGGCACATCCCAAAACAGCAGCACTGGCTACTTTTTAAAACATGAAGCACAGAAATAAAAAAAAAAATCACTACTGAAGCCAAAAGTCAGTGGGCTTTTGTTTTCCAAACGTCATGGACCACCGAAAGTGAAATGATTTGGTTCTGCTGATATGAGAGACAGTGACACAGCCAGAGACAGACAGAGAGAAACCTGATGGAAATGTTCACTACCATGCCCCAGCGCATCCCTAAATTGCAGCACTGGCAGCTATTTAAAGCGTCAAGCACAGAAAGTAAAAAAGAAAATCACTACATCACTACTGAAGCCACTTTCACTCTCAAGCTTTCTCTCACACTGTCTGTCTCTTATCAACCAATGGTGTTTTGGTGATGTGGGGCTAGAGTTAAGGTGTTTGTGTCAGACCCCATTCATATGAATTTCTACAGGACTGCCAGCCAACTAGGTGTGTCTACAAGGAGATAGAAAGCGATTTACAGGTGCTTGTAGCTGTTGAATAAAACATAAATTGAGAACAGTGGCCTCTGTGTGTGTTTGCCATTACTGGGTATGTTTAAAATGCATATTAACATACTGTTTCATAATGTTCAAACCTCCTTCAGTTTTAACAACCTTTTTTTCTTTAAAACCGCAGTGCTCATTGATTGAAAGTCCAACCTTGTACCTTAACTGACATTACTGAGACGGTCTATTTTTGCAAACAAGCACAATTATGAAAATGTATGTGAGGTTCTGTGAACAGGAGACCCATGGAACAAAAGTGTTACAAGTATTTGTTCAAAGAAATAGTAACATCTGCTGACCAAATGGAAATAAATCACTTGATTTGGTGCATTAAATGATCTCTCTCCCTCGGTCTATGTCTCCTGTTGCTGGGGGGTGAGAGCTCTGACAGGCTGCCATGGAGAAGCACCTCACTAAGTGCTGTAACTGTTCTCTACCAGAAAAGCCAAAACTTTGCAGTCAGACTTGAGCCCATCTGCAGAAATAACCCAAATTTGCTAAGGAGTTCAGCATCCAAGTGATTACACTTTCTCTGTTCTCGAGGGCTATGGATTACTTGGTTAATCCCCACAGTTCCAATATTTTTTGCTGATTACAAAGTTTTGGCTTTTCTTTCTCAGTTTGGCTACCATCACAGAACACTTATTTATACATACGGTGAGCTGTCAATTTGAAAAAAAAAAAAAAAGTAGGCCGGATCGTCAACATGGACAGTGTCCAATAAAAAGTAACCAGTTCCCTCTAGTCTAAGCCATGAATAAAAGTTGTTTTTTTCTTTCTCCTCTCTTTGAGAAAGTTGTTTAGTTTATTTTAAATTCATTTATGTGCCCCAGCTGTCCTGTCAGCTTAAAAATGAAATACATTCCTGAAAGTTAAGTGTCATAGAGAGCAGCAGTTTCTGTATGGCAGGCAAGTTCTCTGTTCTCAGAGCTGTCAGATTGGGGTGTGGAGCTGACTGGCCACTCTCCCATTGGGTTTGGAAGCCCAGATAGACTGAACTGCCAGCTAAAGGAAAGGCATTTGCAAGCTGCCATAGGAGTGAAGGAGGTGAGTTGGAGAGCTGCGGTGGAGATCACTAGAGGTGTGGTCTCTGTCTCTCCCTCAGTGTGATGGTGTGCAGAATGAAGGGAGCGGTGTGCATGGATTGGGAGGTGGGATTCTCCATGGCAACCTTGCCACTTTGTGGGACAGCTTTATTTGATTATTAATAAAAAAAATGAAGAGCCCAGCTTAAAAGAAACAAGTGGGTGGTAAAAATTGAACTGCAGCTTATGCCGGAAGTCAAGCAGCTGCTCCATATTGGAGTTAGGAACAAAATGCTCCCTGCGCTATCTGTTCCCCTGTTGGACTTGAAAGTCCTAAAAATCAAGCAACCTGCTGAACCCAAGGGATGGGACTCCTCACAATAGTGCTGTGGACAGGATGGAGGTGAGTGAGAGAGCCGCAGTGAATACTTTGACAGGTTGCGGTCTCTTTCTCTCTCTCGCTCTCTCTCTTTCTCTCTCAAGGGTGTACCAGCATCAGGGAATTGTGCTCCCCTGTATCTGTCTGGCCTCGGTGGGTGGCTAGTTCACTTAGTTTGAATAAAAACAGTGGCTCAGCCTGGAGAGGCTGATGGGGGATAGGTAGAAATAGAAGATCCACTTGTTGCTGAAATCCTGGTACAAGGTGTTCATGGAGCTTGCAAATAAAACAAGTTGGTCGCTGGGTACAGGGTGCATATGAAAAAAAAAAAAAAAAAGTGTAAACCATGGCAGAGCAAAACAGAACTGCAGCTTATGCTGGGAGCCAAGCAGCCACTCCATGTTGGAGTTAGTAACAAAATGCTCCCTGTGCTAGCTGATCCCCCGTTGGGCTTGAAAGTCCTAAAAACCAAGCAACCAGCTGAAACCAGGGGTTGGGACTCCTCACAATAGTGCTGCAGACAGGAAGGAGGTGAGCAAGAGAGCCACAATGAAGAATACTTTAACAGGTTGTGGTTTCTTTCTCTCTCTCACTCTCTCTCTCCCCCTTCAGTATGCAGGGTATACCAGGATCAGGGAATTGGGCTCCCTTGTATATGTCTGGCCTCAGTGGGTGACTAATTCACTTAGCTTGAATAAGACCAGTGGCTCAGCCTGGAGAGGCTGATGGGGGATAGGTAGAAACAGAAGATTTGCATGTTGCCGGAAGCCAGGCACAAGGTCTGTTCATGGAGCTTGCAAATAAAACAACTTGGTCACCGAGGTCAGGGCACATGTGAACAAGAAAAAATAATGCGAGCCATAGCAGAGCCATTTCAGAGATGCTACCTCGGAGGTGACTTTTGTCACTTTATCAGGTTGTTGGGTTGCAAGAAATGATGTAGTGCTTTTCTGAAGCGATAGGTCTGCAGGGCTCTGCCCCACTGCAGCCCTTAAAAGGGCACAGGTCAATCCTGAAAATGGTCCTGCAGACCAATGTACCCAACTGGTTACCAAATAAATAAATGAATGAATAAATAAATACACACGTAAATAAAAATCAAACAACAACCAAAAAGCACCTGCCCATAACAAGCGGGGATGAAGCAAATTTAGCAATCACCCTTATAGAGGAGAAAATCCAAATGGGGGGCAACTGCCAGTATCAAGTGGAAGAAACAAAAAAAATAGGGCAACCACCCATATAAAAAGGAAAAAACAAATGGTGCAACTGCCTATATGGAGGGAAAAAATGAACTAGGGCAACTCCCCACATAAGGGTGTGTGAAAAAGAAACATGGCAATTGCCTTTGCAAAGGGGAGGAAACAAATAAGGCAACTCCCCACATTAGGGTGTGCGAAAAAGTAACAGGGCAACTGCCCTTGCAAAGGGGAAAACACAAATGTGGCAACTACCTCTATAAGTGGGGAAAACAAAAAGAAAGGGGGCAACTGCCCATATCAGAGGGAAAAAAATAAATGGGGCAACAGCACCATATCAGGGGTGAACAAAAAGAAATGGGGCAATGGCCTGTGCAAGTGGTGGAAAGAAAAACAAACAGATGGAGAACTGCCCAGAAAAAGGGGAAACATCAAATGGGGCAACTGCCCTTATAAGGGCGAGGCAAAACAAAATAGGGTAACCATTCACATAAGGGTGGGAAACAAAATGAAATGTGTCAACCACCTGGAAAAAGGGGAGAAACAAAGACAAATGGGCAACCACCCATCATGTTCATGTCCACACCTTCAAGGGTCTGCTGCAGTAGGAGGTGGTGGTGGCTGCAGTCACTGTAACACTGCAGCCAGGTCCTGTATGGCTCTCATATTTTCTTCCACCTGCTGAATCAGGATGTGCTGCAGGTGGCTCTTCAGCAGGTCATGCTGACCCTCCTTCAACATGGCAGCCCTTCTGCCTCCTGCGTCCCTCTGGACACCTATGGAAAGAAATACATTGAACTCTGCCAGCTGTGCACACAGGATAAGGGACACAGCAGTGGCAAAATGTGCATCACTAGAGATAGCACTGTGCACCCTAACAGTAGAAGACTGCATACACAATGAGTGTGCCATGCTGCAGCAAGCATGACTGAGCCATGCAAGTGGAGCATGACACTGTCAGGCATGCAAGATGTGGAAATACAACATATGCAACAGTAGTGCCAAGCCAGAGCACAATAGGCAGTGTAATGGCCCAAGTGGCTAGGAGTCAAATCCACACACCCTGCACCCTGCAGACCAGACATCCAGAAAACAGGCCAACACAGGTAAGTAGGAGAGCAGCCATCCAGGATCCAACCTGGTCGGTGGCCAGGATAGGCCCATGCACACACACCAGGGGTACACACAGCATAGCTGTATACAGATGTGTGCAGCAGGCAGGGTAACACACAAGTGTAGCAGTGTGGTAGGTAGGTGGGCACTTGACACACTGCACCATGGCCACCAAAACACAGGTGTGAGATGCAGAGCTGTCTGGAGGTACCCATCATCCTAGAAGGCACTGGTCCCTCCCTACGTAGGGGGTTTCCACTCATACAGATCCAGGGCAGGACACTGCCCTGCAAAGACCCGGTTGTGTTGCAATGTATGCACAGCTCTGCCTGTGTAATGGAATAATCATACTCTGGACATCACTGTGTTGGTTAGGCATTAGCGACAATGCATCACAATGTAGATCACATATGACAAAGTACATTCAAGACCTAGCAATGTCTTCCCCTGCTGGTGACCCCATACCACATAAGGACGGCTCTGGTAAGATGCAATAGTGTGACACCCACTGCATATAGTACTGGAGATAGCACTGATGTGGTCAGACTGCCACGAGTGCTGTATGTCACACATGCCATGTCACAGGGTGTTGTGGTACAACAGTGGCCCTACCTATCTCTGTCAGATATGCATACCTTGTCCTGACCATGTGGCACAACATAAATGACTGGCAACGATGGGTATACCACTTGAGGCAGTGAGCATTACTGCCAGTGCTCTGGTGTACCAGGTCTACGTCACAAGAGGCATGCCACAACATGGTGTACTGAATGCCAAGGTACAGTACCCACACAGGGCAACATGCCCATCACAATGATGAGCAAAACAGCAGGTGGCACAGACCTTGACACACCACAGTAGTAGTAGAAATGTTTATTGTTCATCACAAGGTTATTACAATACATCATTAATTAAAAAAAAAACAGGTACACAGTATAGTTAAAACAATCAATATTGTTTAAAGGACTATGCTAAAAAACACGTCTCACTATTACATGCATGAGAATAAATAATTAATATTTTTATTACATAACACTTACTCTTACATAAAGTGCATCAAAGCAGTATATATTACATACATACAAAAATACAACTTTGTTCTTCAACCTATTGCATAACCCCATTGGCCTATCTAACCTTTTACTAACATCCGTCATACCCTTTATTTTTCTCTCTCTTTTTATGCTGATTGCGCACTTGTGCAAGAAACATATTGCGGCAGCTTTCTCCAGAAGCAGGTTGTGGAGGCTCGGCACTGTTGTGGCCAATGCCCCACAGCCTTTAAAGGCTTAGTCCGCTTCCCCCAATGCCATGGCATGCTGCTGCTGACACTAGTTCAGCCAGTGTGCCACCAACTTGTAAAAAATTTAGCTGCTGCAATCAGGGGCCGCCTCGTCATTGCAGCATCAACCGTCGCTGCAATGAGGGTGACCCGTCATTGCAGGGCGGAATCTTGAAACCCTGATATTGTTTGTGAACGCGGGTGGTGGCACCGTGTTCACAAACAATATTAACCCTGCGAGAGGGTGCCCAGTCCCCCTCAGCAGTATGTGCCCCACCGTGTTTATTTGCCGGCGGGGCTCCAATCCCGTTGGCTGCAGTGCCCCAATATTTATGTTGCTGAAGGGCCCACTCCCTGTCTGCATTATGTACCCCCCGCTTTCTTGTGCTGGCGGGATGCCCAATCCCCATCGGCACAATGTTATAACCGTCTCTTTTGTTGTGTACCAATGGGGTGCCCAATCCCCATCTGCTACAGCTGCCCCAAAAGAAAGACTCAGTTGGCATGCTGGGAGCCCACCCCAGTGTGCCACATGCCCCTGCAAAATAAAAATGGTCCCGCTATGTCTTTTTTTTTTTTGTAACCTGTAAAAAAAGCGGTCGCGACAGTCTCCTGCCCCCCTTCCACAACCCGTGCCCACCCACTGTGCACTCTGCCTCCCCACACCCCCGTCATCCCATACTTACCTCCAGAGCCCGGCGCGACGATCTTCGGTGGACCGGGAACATGTCTGCACTCTTCAAAGCCGACCATGAACTGAGGAAATGCAGGTAAGCTGTATAATGGAATAAATAGGGTTTTCCCAACTTTGAAGCATATCTCAGTCATGTTTTGGAATTTTGGCACCAGATTTTCAACATGGGGTTTCTGGGACACCTGCTCATGAATTCTGGCACTGTCATGGTGTTACACGGCCCTGAAAGGTGATTTTGCGGTCACTACGTGTAATCACCTTTCAGGGCCGATTAGTGAAATGACAGTGCCAGTGTTCATGAGGTGGGCTCTCAAAAAGCCTAGATTGCAAATTTGGTGGAAAAAATCCAAAAAACGAATGTTTTATGAGTGTGCGTTGCACAGTTGCTACGCATGATGGTAACTTCACCAATTTGCAATATTTTCATGCCAGATTTTCAACATTGGCATTTTTCACACCTCCTTGTGAACAGTACACCTGTCATTGTTCACATCCTGGCCAAAATGGGTTTTTGCACTTCCGGCGCAGAATAGAGCGGTCGCTGTGGGAAATCAGTGTTTGGGACAGATTAAGAAAATGACAGTGAACAGTTCATGAGTAGAAGTCTTAAAATGCCTATGTTGAAAATTTGGTGACAATACTCCATAAAATGACAGTGTTATGAGCATGCGTTGCGCAGTTTGCACGCACGCTCGTAACTGCAAATTTATAATATTTTCACTCCAGATTTTCAACATTGCCATTTTCCCACAACTACTTATGAACAGTACAGCTGTCATTTTTCCCATCCTGGCTGAAATGTGTTTTTGCTCTTCCGGTACAGAATAGCATGATCGCTGTGGAAAATCACTGTTCGGGACAGATTAAGAAAATGGCAGTGATACTGTTCATGAGCAGAGGTCCTAAAATCCCTATGTTGAAAATTTGGTGATGATAGCCCATCAAATGACTGTGTTACAAGTGTGCATTGTGCACTTTCCATGCACCTTTGTAACTCCGCAGATTTGTAATATTGTCATGAGAGATTTTCAACTGTAGCATTTTTTCACACCTCCTTACGAGCAGTACAGCTGTCATTTTTCACATCCTGACCGAAATGTGTTTTCACAGTTCTGGTGCAGAATAACACGGTTGCTGTGGGAAACCAGTATTTGGGACAGATTAAGAAAATGACAGTGGCACTGTTCATGAGCAGAGGTCCTAAAATCCCTATGTTGAAAATTTGGTGACGAAACTCCATAACATGATTGTGCTACAATTGTGCATTGAACTGTTTCCACGCACCCTTGTAACTTGGCAAATTTGTAATATTTTCATGCCACATTTTCAACAGTGGCATTTTTTCACACTTCCTTATGAACAGTACAGCTGTCATTTTTCACATCCTGGCTAAAATATGTTTTTGCACTCCTGCCAGAGAATAGCACGATCGCTGTGGGAAATCAATGTTTGGGACAGATTAAGATCGAGTGAGTGAGAGGGGGGAGTGACCGAGCTCAGCTGAGCTCTGTCAGGACTGCTGCAGATTTCTTTGTGGGCAGAAAAAGGCCCCAATGCAAGAGCCCAGTACAAAGGGCAGCCTGCAGCACTGGGAGAAACAGAACGAGAGAGCAAGTGAGGGAGGGGGAGTAAGCAAACACACTGGAACGCTATCAGGACTGCTGCAGATTTCTTTGTGGGCATAAAAAGGCATCAATGCAGGCAGGGGCTCAGTACAAAAGGCCAGCCTGCAGTGGTGGGAGAAACAGTACGAGCGAGTGAGACAGGGGGACTGAGTGAGCTCAATGGAACTCTATCAGGACTGCTGCGGATTTCTTTGTGGGCAGAAAAAGGCACCAATGCAGGCAGGAGCCCCGTACGAAAGGGTAGCCTGCAGTGCCAGGACAAACAGAATGAGCACATGAGAGAGGGAGACTGAGTGACCTCAATGGAGCTCTGTCTGGACAGCTGCGGATTTTTTTGTGGGCAGACAAAGGTGCCAATGCAGCAAGGAGCCCCGTACAAAAGTGTAGCCTGCAGCACCAAGAGAAACAGAATGAGCAGTGACACAGCAGCTCAACGGAGCTCTGTCAGGACTGCTGCAGATTTCTTTGTGGGCAGAAAAAGGCACCAACAGAGGCAGGAGCCCAGTACAAAATAGGCCTGCAGGCATGGGAGAAGAAAATGAGTGGAGTGAGACAGGGGTAGCGAGCTCAGGAGCTCTCATCGTGACTGCTGCAGATTTCTTTGTTGGTAGAAAAGGCGGCAATGCAGGCAGGAGCCCAGTACAAAAGAGCAGCCTGCCGCACCGGGAGAAACATAATGAGCGAGTGACAGAGGGGCAGTGAGCGAGCTCAACGAACCAATGCAATCAACATTCGGCATTGACAAATGCTTGTTTTTACTTTAGCTATGTTCAGTAAATAATTTCCTAAACTTTTGTTTGTAAATTCATCATGTGTAGAGAAAATGATTTTTGTCAACATTTTTTATCTACTTCTATGTCTTCCAGTCTGTAACATTGGAACACTGTCTTCAGAAAGTAAGTGTGTTGAGAGTTACATCTACTGCATGACCACAGGACATGCAGGAAATCTTCTACCTCTCCATTACCACAACCACATTTTGGGGATGTTTGTCTTATTTTGTCAGATCTGGCCAATAGCATATTGCTTTCATGAATCTAAAACTTATGCCTTGTAAATATTGCTCTAATCTTAGGGTCCACTAATACATCCCAGTAATTCTGAAATTAATATATTTCCATATCTTGTGCGTACCACTTGGAATATCTACTATCTTTTATGCTCTGTTTATCTATTTCTATCCAATATTCTCTTATCTTTTTTGCAATATAGGGAGCCTATTGTTTACTATGGCTGTGCAAAATTAAAATTCTGCTAGCAGAATTCTTGCAAAATATGGAATTTGCTTCTGTGAAATTCCACAAAACTTAGAGGAAAATTTAACGAAATTCTGCGTTAAACTGCAGAATTTTGTTATGTATTGCAGAATAATGTGGCAAGCTGTTGAAAATATTTTCATGGAACTGACTGCCTTTCTTTTATTTAGTAAGTAAAAAAAAATGGTGTAACTGGGACCCTAGGATCAAAACTGGGAAGTGTAGATATTGGTGTAACTAGGAGGAGAAACTGAATAACTGGGAGGTGACACTGCTGTAACTGATACTGGTGGAACTGGGAGTAGAAACTGGTGTAACTGGGATAAGACACAGATGTAATAAGCTATGTTGAAATACATGTGAATTTGAATACTGTAGGATGCACAGAACTGTGAGGAGAAACAATTTCAGCTGGGAGTGGTCACTGCCAGGGTACAAAATTCCTATACTTTGGGTGCCCCAAGGCAAACACTTTTGCCTAAAGACATCTACAGCCCCTCAGTGCCTGCCCACTGGGGTAACTGAGGCATTAGTGCTACTGTATCTTCATTTTTCCTCCGGTACCCCTACCTTTTTTTATCTCCCCAGTCCAAGTGCCTGTGCCATCTGCAATGGTGCAGCATTGGCATTGCATGTTTAAGTTCATTTAAGCAGTTACCCTTCGGTGTGGTGGAGAAACCAGGACCAGGAAGGAGCAGTGCAGTGGGCAGCTTGTCACGTGACCACAAAGTCTGTGCACAGAGAACTGTGCTGACTCAGTCACACAGCTGGTGTCACATGACGTGTGCTTTCACTAGGCATCAGATCACAGTCTGGAGTGGAGCCATTAATTGGCTGCTGCTGGGAACTGATCCTTCCTAGAAGAAGTGTTGCTGGTGAGCGATATTCAGCCCATAGAACATGTTATGGTGGAGACTTGAATTGGTTTCGGAGCAGCAGGCAGCACACAGAAAAATGTATCTTTAAGGGCTTTAAATCAGTACTCACAAACTATCCTTTTAAGGGCTCCTGATATGGAGTTTTTAGGACCCTCACCAGTGCAGCATACTATGTAGTTAAAAGCCCTTTTAAGGACTTGAAGATAAATAATTATAAGAACCTACAGTATCAGGGCAAACAAGCATCACATTCATTTTAAAAAGCCCTTTGCAGGGCTTGGGAGCCAACAAGAGTCTGTATAAGGACTAGAGGCATGCAGGTAGGCAGGAGAAAAATCATTAAAAAAAAAATTTCAAGGATTATGGCATGCAGGCTGCTAATACATCCAATTTCAGTGATTCCAGGCTAGTGAGTCCTTTAAAGAACTGAGTACATGCAGGCAGGAAGGTGAAAAATTATGAACAATAAAATTACGTAAACCTCAGAATATCCTGCAAACTATGGATTCCTCTTTCATTGTTCAGGTAATAACTCATATTTAGTCACTACTACTGCTACAGCTGCATTCAGCTCCATAAGTACCCAACATCTCTAGTGTTCAGAATTAGCATCAGGGAGGCAGTATAGTGTAGTGGGTTAAGGCTCTGAGCTGCAGATCGGGAGACCTGGGTTTGAATCCCACATCTGCCTAGGTGCATAATGTGTGATCCTGAGCAAGTCACTTAACTTTCTTGTGCTCCCAGGTCTCATCTGGAAACAAACTTCAGCTTAGTGTGCTATTCCTGGTTAAACAATGTTCCCTATTAGTACTGTCACAGGTTTGCCTGAATTGCTGTGTAGCAGGAAATATTAGCATTCAGTTCACTTTCGCTACATTAATGTAACTGACAAAAGTGCTAAAGTAAGTTGATCGCTAATATTATAGGGAACATAGTGCTATAACCAGGAAATTAAACTGATGCACTAATTCAATAAGGCGTTAAATAGTACTGCACCCCGCTCCACGCTAAATAAAGAGCACACTAAAATAAGCTGCTATACAGTATCATTGTGCTTGACATAGACGTGGCTGTCTTTTGCTTTAGAGTTAAATCCTGTCCCACAAAAAATAGCAATACTGATGCTGGCCCCAGCTGATTGACCCCCACCCCAAATTGTGGGAACACTTGACACAAAGCAGAGGGTTCCAGCACCACCTCCATGCCCAACACCACCACTGCTCGATGATGAGCACACCTTTGCCTCCACATTTCTTCTACCACAAGATCCATTTTCTCTCATCACCTGCCACTGTGCAAACAAATAAGTATCTCAGGACATCAAAAATCAATACGCTATCAATTATTTTGCAGAAAAACACTGCAAACATCAGAGATTTCACACAAAACTTTCACAAATCAGAAATGCCACTAAGTGCTTTGAAATATAGCTTTTTGATTTACAAAAGTAAGTTGCAAAGAGTTGCAGATCTTTTTTCTTCAGCACCTGCTGTTAAACTGCCCAGCAGAGAAGGAGGAGCAGTCAATGGGGAGGGGGGGAAAAGAGTGCAAGAAAGAGAGGGTTGCTACAGCAACTCACACTTTGACCCATAGACTCCTGCCTAACCAAAACAAACTCTGGTCAGAGCCAATATGGCTGCGGAGAGCTTTTGGGATGCTTTTACCCATTATTTCTAATGCATTTCCACAATGCAGATCTGCTGAGAGACAGTTTCAATGTGGTCTTCCTTTTACACACTTGTACAATGTATGTTCCTGGAGTATGCCTGTTGATTGCTATATATATTTAGACTGGATGGTTCACAGAAGAAATGGCATCTTATTTTTGGGTGGTGGAGCACTAGCAATAGGACACAGAATGTGTCATACATAGGTACCAGCTGTGCGTGGGTGATAACGTCCAGTGGACATACACCTCAGGCACTCATATACAGATCCATCATCCTAGTGCCATTGCGCTGCTCAGTGTGGGTGAAAGCTGATGATGTACTCACTCACACAGGTCCTGGAAAAGGCATGCTACAGTTGACCTCCCATTTGTTTTTACAATCGAGGAACTGCGAATGCACTATCCATAGCATGGCACATACACTACACATGGCATTGCAGGATACTGCACCCCATGGCACTCAGGATACCTCAGCAGTCCAGAGGGTGGCATGTTATACAGGGGAACAGGAGAGAGAGTATGACAACAGGAATATACATCATCAAAAAGGCATGCTTTGGAGGTATGTCAATTCCCTCTTATGGTTTTCCAGGGACATACACACAGCTGCATACATTGGTGGGTCCACAGCTTGTGTGATGCCCCAATGTATGATATAGCCACTTGGGTCATTCTGGAGTGCAGGTCCCTGGCCTGGGTCCAGTGCAGTAGGCAGCTGGCTGTGGCAGGGTGTGGAGGGTAGTGCCAGTCTCCACAACAGGTCAGGTATGGGGGAGTGGGGTTGTCTATTTACCAAGGCAGTGGGTGGGGGTCCTATATGCTATGGATATGGACCATGGTTTCGTCTGGTGTGACTGGGTCTGGGGAGCCCTACACTATGGAGCCCTTTGGGGATGGAGCTGGATAGACTGGGGATGAGAGGGGGGTACCTCTACTCCAACAGGGCTGGCAGGCTGCTGTGTACCTGGGTGTGCTTCTGCAGCCCACCTGTGGGTGTCTGCCTGGGTTAGACCAGTTATCCATGGTCTAGCTGTGGGCCATGCTGCTTTGGGCTGTGAGGGGTGAATTTCCCACTGAGTATGCCACAGCATAGAATATGTATGGAAACCCACCCTTGAATTCCACGGCATACTATTTGTGTGCACCCTGGCCCATTCCTTTGTCACAGGTGCATCCCGCACATTTGAATATCATGCTGTGGTGCACTGTTGGAGTTGCATGACACATCTCCCTTTTATGCTGGGATGTGCTGCACATCTCCTTTGAAAAGGGGGGCCATGGACTAGGCTACCATGAAGAAATACATTACCAAATGGGAAAGTCATGACCCTACTGAAAGCAAGATATTGCATCTAATCTGGGACAGCCTGAGTAAATACAATACAAAAATGTGTAACTGAATATCCATATGACAATGAGATGTAGCATCTCCCCTGTGCTATCCAGGATACAAAATACAGGATAAGAAATATTTAAAGAAAATCTACTCTAAACTGAACTTCACTGTGGTCACTGACATAAACAAACAGTTTCTTTATTGTAACAATCACACAGGAGTGTGGTATGCATATTTTATGGAACACATACAAACAGAAGTGAGAAAGAATAAGTGCCTCAGCTGGGACTTGAACCCAGATCACCCAGAATACTGTTCTGATTGCACTAACCAGCTACACCACTGAGACAACTGGAACCTGGGCCATCCCTGAGCATATTTCTCTTTCTCAAATGCACAACACAATGGCAATACAAATATTTTCTTGTTAGAATCACACAGGAGTGCATAGTTTATGGAAAACATAAAAACAGAGGTGAGAAACAATAAGTGCCTCAGCTGGGACTTGAACCCAGGATTCCCAGCAGTATTGTGGCCATGAGGGTGGTGTGTGTGTGTACAAAATATAGAAAAAGAAATATTTAAAGGAAATCTACACTGAACTTTACTGTGTTCACTGACATAAACAGTTTCTTATAACATATTAGAATACAATGTTTATTTTAAATGTTGTGGCCATGAGGATGATGTGTGTGTGTGTGTGTGTGTGTGTGTTTGCTGTAGCTCAATATATTTTTTCCCAAAAAGCATAGTAGAAAAAATGGCTTCTGATTGCTACATATTTAGTCTAAGCAGTTCACTGAAGACCTAGCGAATGCCTGAGATGGTGCTCATCAGATAATGTCTGTAGAGGTTAAAAAAAAACAGTGTAAATCATGGATTTATTGGGAAAGGGTGACATTTATGAGGTATGAATCTTTCTTTAAAGACACTACATTCCCAAGTGAAACTAATATTGAGAAGCTGTTTAAATGCTAAGTATTTAAATGTGCAGTTTTCTGCATTTTGAAGGGGGTAAACAAATGTGCAGTTTAATAGGCAACCAATATTTAACAAATATTTAACAAGCTGTTTCAGTTTCCTAATGGCATCTGATAAGCAGCTTGGAGTTTTGTCTCCAGCATTCTTCACAGAAAGAAGGGAATATTTTGTTTCAGTTGGCATGGAAGGATACATTGAAAAGTCCAAACATGTGTTCCATGATACTCCATTTTCCAGCTACAGATAGCAAGATTGCTGTAGGCTTTGCCCAGAACTGTAAAAAGATCAGGTGACAGCATTGCTTGCATAATTTTTTTTGTGTGTGTGTTCTGCGGAAAATGTTAGTGAATGATGCACTTTTGGGATATACCATAGAATTCTGAATGAAATTACAGTAAATTACAGTTCTGAATTATATATAAAATTTTACTTTGAACAAGGACAGTATCGCTAAAGAAAGAGACAGGTATAGTAAGAAACAGTGCTTTGTCAATTTAATTCCCACCCAGATTAATGAAATCACATGACTACATACCTTGCGGAATACATTTTCCGTGAATTAAACCCTGAACTGTGTTTTTTTGTGTAATAACTATTTCCCACAGTTCACTACATATTTCCCGCAGTACACTTAATTATTCTGCAAATAAGGTGAAAATTCCGAAGAAAGTGCGATTTTTGCCAAAGTCAAATCTCTGGCAAAATTCTGCAGAAATTGCAGAATTCCACCAATTTTTCACCGAAGCAGAATCCACAGTTTTTGTTTTACTCAAGGTAATATTTCACTTATGGGAATCCAAAAGATGAATTATATTTTTCTAACGCAGCTTTAATGCTCTTTTATCATTTTGAATCAAAACATTTTCTTTCTACCTATTGTTCTTTTTTTGTAGACATCTGCTTGAAAGTCTGTCTTGTGCAAGCCTTGTTAATCTCAACCAGAAATTTAGTTTTCTAGTATCAATCAATGTTTTTACATTATCCAACCCCAGCTCAGCTCTCAGATATGTGGCTGGAAAAGAATAACCCACTGATAGTACTCTTCTCAAAATCTTATAGATTGGGGTAATCAGCTTTTTCCTATTATCACCATATTTCAACACCATATGTTAGCTGTGCATTATATATAATTTGTATTGCCTCAGTTATTAACCTTAGTGTTAATCCTCCATATGCACAGTCAAATCTTATTAAAGCATTTGCTGTCTTTTTTAATTTATCTAGTGTCTTCCCTATATGCTCTGTTCATATTCCATACATTGTAAACATGATGCTTAAGTACTGATAGACTCTAATCATAGATAGTTTTTCACCATTATAAGTAAAAAAACCTTTGTTTTTCCCTTTTCCAGATATTGAAATTTGTGTTTTATTAAGATTTATATCCAACTCAGCAGAGCCTGAGATTTCTTGCAGCATCTTAATCTTTTTTTGCAGTCCAGATTTAGTCAATGCCAGTAAAATAATACCTCAAAGGCTAATATGCCACATTTCTCATACAGTATTTTTGAAGAGTCAATACTTGACTCACCTATTTTGTCCAATAAGCCATTAATATATATATAGAAAAAAGGGTAGGAACCATCACACACCCCTGTCATACCCCCTTAGTGGTTGGTATAGCTCTTGATAGTTTTCCACTAGGGTCTATCAACATTTTTGCCCATGTATCAGTGTATATAGTGTTCTGATTATAGCAGTCAAATCAACATTTATTTCTCTCTCCTTCATAATATGCCACAGGATGCTCCTACTAACTCTGTCAAATGATGCTCTGAAATCAACTTAGAGCACATATAATTTCTGCCTTATCAAAACTGTGTATGTTTTAATCAAATTGTTTAAAATAAAATAATTTTCTAAAGTGTTGTACTCATTCCTGAATCCTGCTTGGGCCTTATTTATACCACCTGTATTCTCAATTTCCATCTTCAGTTTTTCTAATATAATTTTTGAAAATATTTTTAGACCTGCATTCAATAGACTTAAAGGTCTATACATCAATGGGTCCATAACATTTCCTTTTTTATGTATTGTCACCATAATAGCACCTTTCCAAGTTTCAGGAAATGTATGGTCTCCTATGCACTTGTTGAAGAGTACAAAAAACAGATCAGACCACATTGATACATTTGACAAGAAAACCTCTGCAGTTATTTGGTCTGGTCCTGGGACCTTGTTGCATTTCAGGTCTTGGGAAACAAAATAAACATCCAATCTTAAAATACAAATCAACATTTCCTTGTCAGTATTATCTTGTACAAGATTAAAATTGTTGTTCCTTGAATATAATGTTGTAAAATGTTCCACTCATGTTACTTCCTATATATAGATATGTATTACTTTTTTATAATTATTTGTACCTTTTGCCACTAGGGCCCAGAATTCCTTGAGACCTCCTTTCTGTATTATTTGTAGCATTTTCTCCCAGTTACCCTGGGTATACTGCAATTTCTTGGTTAACCATAAACTTTTATACTTTGTCCTTTCCTATTTTAATAAAACATGTTTGTTATTTTTCTCTAGTTCTTCTCATTTCTCTAATCCTTGCTGTTTGTCCATTTTTTTTTGTTGGTGGCATTCTTTGTCAAACCATGTGTGTTCTCTCTTACATCCTATCATACTTGTAGATTCTATATATAAACTTTGTCATATTTGTTCAAATAATACTGCTAAATAATCCAAAATGTGTTTTTTAGTCTTACTATAGAGCCCACTGATAAACTCTTGTGATGCTCTGAAAGTAATATTTGACTTGCTTGAGCCTCAATTTATTCATCCCACTTTAATTTCTTATTATTTTTAATCTCCAAAATGTGTTCTTCTGCTAGTATTTCTTGTCCTGTATTATTTTCTATAAGGGATAACCCCATTAACTTTATTGGTAAATGGTCACTTTCTGGCATAGTAGATATAAACAGAGAGTCCCACCAGGAGGGATAACCATTCCACAGGACTAAATCTGGGAAAGTAGCTCCATAGGACTTAATAAATGTACATCCTCCCTGATGGTCCCCCTTCAGCTGCTCATTTAAGGGATATACATTAGTTAGGGCCGGTATTTGCAACAATAGCAATCCAGCCTGGTTTATTCTTGAATCTTGTTTATTTCTTCCATAGTCACTCTCAAAGTTTCATAGCTGAAAAAAGAGTTATCCATCAGTCCATACAATTTTCCAATTCTAGCATTCAAATCACCTACCACTAGTAAATCTATTTTGGAGAATCTTGTAAGTACTTTTGTTACTATATTTTCAAATCTATCCAATACATTTTTATAACATTATTTAGATCCACTAGGTGAGATATACACATTCATCAATATAAATAACTTATCCTGGATTTGAATCAGGGAAATTATGTAAGCTTTGTCCAAATGTAAATTTGTATGAACATCAATTGCCCCCACGTTAACCGTTGCATGGCCGCCAGCTGATATATCAGTCCAAAATTCCTATACATTTTAATTCCGTCAGTAGCCTAAGGGTTAATATACATTACCAAACCTCCTGAAAGTCTACCAAACTTACTCTCTCTAGTAGCAACAGTGTGAGAAACCTCATATTCTTTCCAGGATATTTGTTCCTCAATTTTGTGCCAAGTCTCCTGGCAGCAAACTATGTCTCCTCAGTTAATAAATTTCCCAAAATCTTTTTCTGCAATTTTATGTAAAAACCTTGCCAAATTCCAAGATATTATTTTAATTTAGTTATTGCACATTTTATTATTAGAGGTTAGATAATTTGCATAATCTATAGTTTTATTGAATCATTCCTGCAAGCATTCTGTCCTAATCTTGTTCTTCAAATTGTTTCGCAAATCCTTGTTTATATTTCCATTCTGTGTATTAGATTTATCTTCTTTTTATTTTCCCAGAGTTTCATTTGTCTATTAGAAGCAGCCCCAAGGCATCTAATACCTCCCTTTTTTTGCAAAAGTTGCTGGGCTATTTCTTTGTTCTTAATGACAATATCTATTTGAGAAGAGTTGTAACTTCTACTTGCATATTGAACACCCTGTTTTCCCAGTCGTATACTCATATAGTTTGCAAGCAAGTTACAAATATAACTTTTTAGTTTATAATTATTTTCTCTATTCAGTCTTGACATTCCAAACAATGTTAACACCACTGGATCATCAGTTGTCCCAAAATTCCCTTGCTGAGCATTACATCTTTCCAAATTTGGAAAGGTCACTTTAAGCCCTTTAAATTTCAAGAGATTCTCATTTCTCCAAATATAGTTAGCTACTTTAGCAGAAGCAAAGAAAATGTTGATAATGTTGATATGATCATCTTGACTTTTTCTAATTCCCATTATATAATTTTCAAATATCTCAAGCTCAGCTAGAGCAAAGAATTCCTGGATTATATATTGTTTCAGTATTTCACTTGAAAAGGATGGCCATTCCACTTTAGTAGTAAAACACAGATATGGATCATTCTTTTCTTGATCCAATTAACCATTGTCCTTCCGGGTACTACTACCTGCTCCAGTGTTTACAATTTCTTCTTTCCTTTTGCCCATATCATTCATTAATTCCCCCAGAAGTCCATCTGTTTCATACCTTTGGGGGGCCCTTATTACTTTTCCTAATGTCAACTCCAAACTCCTTCCTTACAACATTGTTCACCAAATAACAACAATTCCTGCTTTAGGTTTTGGAGTTTTTTCCCCAACTCACTATTCCAGAATAACTGTTCTGCCACTACCTCCCCTTTAGCTGTTTCACCTACAACTTCTATTATATGTTTCTTGTTAAGTGCTTCAGAAGCTGGGTCAGTTGTCTCTATTGATTCCATTATGTCATACCTTATTTTTTCTTTACTTCTGTTATTAGTTTGCTTCCTTTTTTATTTGTATTCCTAGTAGCTTTTAATTTCACATCCATTTTTTTTCTTGTTCTTGTTTCTGCCCTTGTTATTCCCTTTCTTACTATTAGTAATTTTATTTCTATCCAGTGTTTGCGGAATAATTACTTTAGAAAAAACAGGTCTCAAATTATTAGTTACATTCTGTGACTCTGATACAACTATTTAGTCCAATTGTTTAGGAGGGAAAATGTCATCCAGTTTACATAACCAGTTTAGTATCCGCCACAGTCACATCGTATCCTGTGTTCTCAATTTGATTCTTGAGGACAACTAGTTGCTCCATAAGAAGCAAAATTAGTCATATATTGATGTCCTAAAAGTGCATCCAAATCATCACTCAGATACTCTGGGATATTATGAGGTTTTAAACTCTCTAACTCTATGCCCTTTCTATTAATTTTAGTATTTTCCTTATATTCCTCCATCCCTATGATTTCACTGGAATTAAGTGCTGTTTTTATGCCTTTTATGGCCCTTTGTAGGTCTGCTGTTACATCCCTTAATTCTGCCTCAGAGACCAGTAATAGATCTTTTTGTTCCCCACAGTCATTAAAAATAACTGCATTGAAACTATCCAGAGACATGTCTTGATAGAACTGTACTTCCAATCTCTTACTATGTTAGCCAGAAGAACTATCCTTAGTAAGAATGCTTTCACTCTTCTCCTCATAGGGGATTGTTCCAGGCTATTGTCTGAAAAATTCTGGGGTATCTGTATACCACCTTGTATATTAGCTGACTGTTTTGGAGTGAAGTCTTCTCTAGTTCTGTATTATTCTGCCATAGCAGATGATATTTTGTCTTTGCTTGCTTAATATTTTTTTACTTTAATTTTCCAAATCAATAATGAACTGCCCTAACAAGGGTGAACAGTCATTTTGATTCTGTTGTTGTAACTTAGTATTCACCATTTTACAACATTAGGTTAATTTGAGCACAGCTATATAAGAGTATGTTTCCAATGGATAGACCAATAAATGGTGCTAATTTGCCTTAATAAACAGAGCCTATTAGCATAAGACTGATGCACACTCAGAAAAATAAAATTTTGTTTTAAAAACTCCAGTGTTCTACTGTAGAAAATACAGTCTTATAAACTGAGAAAAGTGCAGCTGCAGAAAGGAAAAATTACCACATTCATACAAAAAAAGTCCTTTATCCAATCCAGTGCAAGTTCATTAAGATCACACTAAATTTTTCAAGTTATTTAAGTTTAAATCTCATCCCTTTAAAATATACCAGATATTAATTCCACTGGTCAGAAAAACTCTCTCTCTCTCTCTCTCTCTCTCTCTCTCTCTCTCTCTCTCTCTCTCATATGTTCCAATAGTTCATGTAGGGAAGGACAGCAATCTCAACCACAATCCCTTGAGTCCATTCCAGAACCTTAGTCCAGCCATTCCTTATACTATGCTGTCTCTTAGAGGTAGTAGTAGTAGTAGTAGTAGTAGTGGTAGTAAAAAATTATTTACACAGGATATGAAGACAACTTCAAACACCATTAGGGTCACAATGACCCTCTTTACAAGGTGCACCTGTTTTGATGTCAAATGCAAACATTCCACAATTAAAGACAAACAGTAAAATCTACACATTTAACAATACAAGAAATTACTTAATACAAAAGACGAACAAATTTTGTATCATATCACAAATCATTAAAATAAAACAAGTAATCTATTACATACACAGCAAAAGCATATTTCTTGCTTACTAGCTGAATTAAATTTGGCTATAGTCATATCCGGAATTTTCAGTGTGTTAGTGGAAGTTCATTCCAGGTAATGGCAGCTCTATACTGAAAGGTCAAGGTTACAAATCTGTTTTTATTTTTAGGGACTATCAAATCTCTCACCCATTTTTTTACGCAAATTAAACTGGTGAGTAGAACTAATAAGCCTCTTTACCAGGCAGGTGGGATAGCCAGTCTTATGGATTTTAAAAACTAAGTTTGTCCAAATTTGTTGTCTCCTAATCTCAAGAGAAACCCAATTTAACTTTGTACACATCGAACAATGATGGGTATCAAATTTACATCTCAATACAAACCTTGCTACCCTGTTGTAACATGTGTCAAGCTTGTGTAACAATGTTTTATTTGCACTAGAATAAACATGACTCCCATAATCAATGTTATTATTAACTAATTAGCTATGACCAGCCTGTCCTTAGTACCCAGACAATTTACTATTCTTCTAAGCGCACATATCCTAGAATGAACCTTTTTTATTAGCATGTTTAAATGTTGTTCAAAAGAAAACTTTTGGTCAAGCACCCTGAATACTTACAGACCGAAATCTGGGTCAAACAGTTACTATTTGCAGTATTTATTTGTAATTTTCCATCTTGTGAACCTTTCCTAATAGTATTTGGACCAATTAACATTGTTTGGATCTTCTTTGTATTTAGGACAAGACTTGAGGAGGTGAACCAGGCCTGCAGTACATTAAAATGTGTCTGAAACTTTGCTTCCACCTCCCCCAAATCTACTCCCTCAGAGACTAAAACAGTATCATCAGCATAGAGGTTAATATGGGTTGATTTGTTTGACTAGCAAGTTAATTGATATAAGTGATGAATAACAAGGGTCCTAATATGGACCCCTGTGGGACACCACAAGTTACTGGGAGAAACCAAGAACTAGCTTCCTCCACCATCGCCACTTGGATCGATTTTCTAAGTAAGATAGAAACCAATTTAGTGGTTCGGCTGCTAAGCCTATTTGTTTCAAACTCTGTAACAATATCAAATGATCTACCAATTCAAATGCCTTTGATAAGTAGACGAACACCACACCCACGGATCTTGACTCACCAAGCGGTGTCGCTACTAAGTCAATAAAATCCATGAGTGTGGTGGTCGTTGACATGCCCATTCTGAAACCTGACTGAAATTTATTTAACTTATTATATTTTTCCAAATAATCCATAAGCTGACTATGAATCAACCTTTCCAACAGCTTGGAAGGAACAGATAAGGCAATTGGCCTATAATTTGTTGGCCCAAAATCTAAACCCCCTTTATGTATAGGCACTATTTTAGCCTGTTTCCAGGATCTAGGAAAAATTCCTTCAATCAAACTCTTGTTAAAGAGAGCAGGTAAAGGTTGGGCCACCTCGTGGATAGAATCTTTAAAAAATCTTATTTCCACGTCATCGAGACCTTTAGCCTTATTTGTTTGTAATTTATTTATTTATTTTATCACTTCCTTCCTAGCTGTTTGTTTGAACCTAAATGTTGGAGCATTGTTTTGGTCTGTTTGAATATCTTTAACTTCTAGCCCACAAGATCCCATTTTATTTGACCTACTAGGAATATCTAAGCCAGGAAGTTCAGTGAAGTATTTATTTAAAATGTTTGCAGCACTATCTAGGTTTTACAAAACTCCATTTTCAGTAACATTTATACTTTTTGAGTTTACTTGTGATTTAACAAGAGATTTCATTAAGGCTCAATATTTCTTTGGATCATTTGTTCCATTAATTTTATGTTTATAATAAAGTGCTTTTGTTTTCTTTACCTCCCGAGTAGTTTTATTTCGTATCTTTTTGAAGTGGTCCCAGACAGCTTGATATAAGGTTTTGTTAGCTTTTTTTTCATAGCTGCTTTTTGTATATTATCAATTTTTTTAAAGCATCGTTCATCCATGGTAAATGACATTGTTTCTTTGTCTTCTTTTGATAGGGAGCACACGTTACATACTTCTAAAAACATTTTTGTAAATTCCTCTACTGCCAAATAAGAGAAAACCTATACCACTTTTGTCGTGACATATGAAATTGAAAAAAAATTGTTATATTTTTCTTTACATCTCCTTACTGAGAAGTTCACCCTTGAAGGATGAACTTTAAATTGTTTAAAGGTGATGGAACAAGACACAACATTATAATCTCCCATATTTGTGGGACAAACCTTTGTTTCTAAAACTGCAATGTCAGGGGACAAAAAGATAAGGTCTAATGTATTTCCAGGACTATCTATTTTACCTTTCCTGGTCAGGGTAGTGATTATTTGAATCAAATTTAAAATCTGAAATGATTCCTTTAACTTCTGACCTTTCCCCCAAACAGTGTTAAAATCACCCATTAATACTGTTTTTTATCTTTAGCATGCAACCCTATGGCATCAGCCAACTTCTCAAAATGGCTTGGTTTAACCTTGGGGGGGGGAGTAAACCACTCCAACAACAAGGTCAATGGAAAAAAAATGTGTACCAGAATACACTCCATTCCCTCAATTTTGCAAGAAAAGATAATTTTGGAATGCCCCAGGGTGTGATTTGCATACAATATTATACCCCCTTCCCTAGCCCCTCTATCCCTACTATAAAAAAAATAATCACTTAAATCTAACTCCTTATTTTCTTCTTTCTTTCCCAGCCAAGTTTCTGAAAGTGCAATTATTTCTGTTTTTTCTGTTTCAGCCCAGGCATGAAGGAAGTCCATTTTATTTACCAAACTTTGTGCGTTATCATGCACAATTTTTATTTGCCTGAGTTCTGGTCCCGGGTTTGTTTCAATGTCTCCACCGAGAGCCAAGATCACCAAAAGTACCCATCCATTAGTTCTACCAATTGGCCTGGAGATAAAATCGTACTTCACCTGCTGATCCTTCAAATGGAGTTTCACCAGAATGAAAAAAAATTCTCCTCTTTACCAGGTCAGATCCATTTTTGGCAGACTAAGCAAAAGGATGAAGACCCTGGTGAAATTGACACTTTAGGGAAAAAGAAGCAGCTGAACATATAAAACATGTTTGAGACAAGCATATGAATATTATCAATACCCCCAAAACACAGCCAAACATCACTTTTATATTGTTTTTATGAGTCTGTTTAAATTCCATGTTTTTATTCTACAACAGTTTTATTTTAAAACCACAAATAAATATCCACTAAGCCACTAGTAACAATAATGAGCACTCAGTATCTGTCAGGTGGACTACCAGTTTGGCAGGTAGTGAGGTTTCAGAATTACATCAAACACTGGTGGCACTAAATATAAAACCACCGATTCAAATTTACCTATTGCTTAAAATTTACTATGAACTACCTACTTAGATATAAAATAATACTTATTTCAAACCCCCTTTCAATTTTCCAGTCAAACAGTTCTTAATTTCCAAATTATTTTCTCTGCCTAGTGGCAATTCTGCATCCCTTACTGCAGCAGCCTTCAAATGCTTGCGCTGCAGCACAGAGCCTTTTAAACTGTGTGGCTCCTCCTTTCATGTGATGCGCCTCCATTCTCTGTGCTCTCTAGCAGTTTGCCTCTCTGGTGTACTGGGGAGTTTGGGCTTACAATTGCAGACACTGGTAGGGCAATGACTACAGTTGCAATGTAAAGCAGCAGGCAGGTGAAATGGCAGTTCTCGGCAAGAATGTCAAAGCCGGTTAGTAATTTGCAGCTGTAGCGAGGTCTTGTATATATATAGCGGTAACAGATTGACCAAGCCACTGAAAAAACAAGTAATAAATTGATGCCAGTGGCTACCACTCTTAACTTATTAATTACTAATGAGATAAATTATAAGTTTGATATACACTTACACAATAATATCATATGTCATCCTATGTGATCCTAGCTTTTAAAAGTCCCCTCATAAAACACAAAACATTAATTCTTTCTGCTATCTCTGCTAAAAATAAGTGATTTTAAACTTCTTATAGTCTGACTTTCTAATTACTTCTTCTTGTTTTAAGTACTTTGTGTTTGATTTCAGTCTGCACCTCTTACCTGGAGATAAGGGTAGCAGTAATAAAGCCGATTGTTCACTGTACTCTTCTCATACCCCTTCCACAGAAGTTAAATAGAATTTTAGCCAACTATAAAGCAAGCCAAAAGACTCTGGTAGTCAGGAAAACCATGCGTTATGCACTACACTGCTCACCGCTACCACATAACTGCAAGCTGCTACCTGCTCGCCTCCTACTTAGAATGCATCTGAGTTGAGAATGCTATGCATGTGCTTAAGTAGCCCCTTTGAAATTCAAACCTCAGAGGAACTTCCCCATTGGCTGAGCCAGTCAGATGATCCCCTTTTCCCTGGACTTTAAAAAAAATTAAGTTTAAATGATTAATGTTTTCGATTTATGTGTGCAAGCCACCAAGGCTTAAAATCTCTGTTACAACTTTTAAATAACTATAATAAAACACATTAGCACAATAATCTGAAATGACTGAAAAAAACAACATGTACAATAATATATAAAGTGCACAAATATTTTTTTCCTTAGATGTTCCTTTTACTCTGTTCTGTTTGAGTATTCCACTTCTTCACTTGTCAACTTCTGCCAGCATCGCCAGTACGCTTACCAAAAATCTGTTTGTTTGTAATTGGTGCAGTCATACACTTTCCTCTCTGTGCCACTCTGAATGGTGTCTTGTGCTGTTGCTTTCAGCCTGACATCAGCTTAAACAACCAGAATCCCTGCAACAGGCAAAAAGCAAGAGGCAGCAGATCACCTGAGCTTGAAGTCACAATAAACTAGTCCAGTAAGATTGCAAACTCATGACATTGATGACATACCTGTTATAAAAATATAAGGAGCAATGCAATCCTGCTATAATGCATGGTAGAATGCTGTTAACCTTAGGAAATCATCATTTCCTAAGGTTGTTAACCTATCCATGTGACGTAGAAATGTTGTTAACCTATCAATGCTACGTCACATCAATAGGTTAACAACAGCATCGGTCTGCACATGTGCGTGCCTTTTTTTAGACGGGAACTGACGGATGAACGCAGCCATTAGCAAAGGACTGAAGGGCCCCAGTGGTGACTTTTTCCAAAAGTAAGCAGCCATTTTACTTTTTAAGTGGGACCATACACTATAAAAAATAATGTATGGTCCCTCTATCGGCAACCGGTCACTGTTAACCGTCTCGAGGTTGCCATGGTGACGTAAACCTCTCGAGCTTCGCTTTCGAGGTTTACACAGTCGCCCTGGCAACCTCTCGACAGTTAACAGACCGGTTACCGATAGAGGACCATACATTATCCTCTATATCTGTATCTCCTTCGCAGACACCAACCCATGTAGCAATACTCTGGCTCCCTCAAAGTCAGCCGGGTTCCCTAAGTCAAAAAGTGGTGTGACAATGTCTTAATGACTGGGTGAGTGTCCCCATATCACAACTGCATAAGTGCTGCCCCCACAGGCATGCAATGCAACTTGAAGAGACACATATGGACACTGTTCTGCAAGAGTAGAAACTTGCAGCATAGTGCAGACATGCAACCCAGATAGCAAAACACACTGCAGAGCACTTACATGGGCCTGTGTCCATGGACTGTCATTCTACAGCCTGGCCGTGCCAGGCCTGTCACAGCTGGGCATACCCTTCCATCACCAAAGGTCTCTGCAGCCCCACTTCTGCTCTCAACTCCTGGTTGGCCCTGTTGGGCCATGGTGTCTGTGGAGGAGGATAAAAAAGACACGTTATCAATAGCATGCAGTGGAACACATGGAACATTACCATAAACCCTAAACAGTACACTTCCCTATATACTGGTACTGTGCAACAGCGGCGACCACATGTGTATGGTGGGGATGGAGAAGACTGTTCAGGCACATATCTTACCATTGTGCGTAGACCTGGCACCCCACACAGGCAGGAGTCCCATAGCACAGGCTAAGCTGCAATGTTGCATACCTGAGTCGTAGGTATGGCCTAGCACTGTGTATGCAAGGCCCAAGTAATGCCACTGTGCAGCCGTCCTCACCACCCATTTCCAACATACTTATACATACTATGAAAGAACCCAAGAGCAAATGCACTGGGGCATGGGTTATCATGGAGAATATTGTGTTGTGAGGCCTTCTGGCACCATGCAATTATGCTTAAAGGTGAGCCAGTCCAAATTAATTAATGGGCATTTGTATCTGCGTCCCATATGCTTTGCATTATTGAGGTATGTGCAATTTGTGCATACTTAAACATGTTGGCTACATGCCATGTTCATCTCATATTACATAATGGGATGCATGTAACCTCAGTTCACGTACAACAGGGGTACAGGAAGTATACCTGTATAACAGTAGAGGTAGACATCATATTATAGGTATAGCCCAGCACAGTTGCAGGTTCTAGAGTGGCATACCCACTCCAGTTCAAGAGTATACCATGCACTATGTGGCATATGCATACCAGCACCCATGTTACATAAGATGCACAGTGTACATGGAACAGACAGTGGCCTCTTTGAATTGCTGTTTGGTACACTTGCCACCCTGGCTACATGTAGACACCATGTCACATGGCACATTCATCCAACCTGACACATTACCCATAGATGGACAGTGAGTACATTTCAGTGTGGTAGCATACACTCTAGGTGTTATGGAAAAGCGCATGGCTTTGAGATCCACAGTGGGTCCAGTATTATAAGGGTGCTGTGGACATATATTGGTACAGTGGTCCTGTACACCTACATTGGTTATATAGGGCTATACATAGGACAGAGACGGAGTGGACACAACAGGGACACTCAGGTACAGTGCACATTCTCTCAGAGACAGTAACCCAAAAGTACAGTATCATAGAAACAGTACTGCACACAAGACACAGCAGCCATGCAAACAGCCATCTGTATTCACCTGACCGTGGCATAGTGCCACTCTCCACCACTGCCCTGACCTGCTGTAGGCACCTGGGTTCCTTATGGGACAAGTCACTGAGCCTGTTCCTGCACTGGTCCCCCATTCAGACCATTCTGGTGCTCCTTACTATGTGCCTCCCCATACCAGATTTCACACCTGGCTCTGTCTGCTGCCCCTGCCTCCCCACTCAGGAGCTGATTCTCTCCTCCACCAGGTTGGTCAAAGACCAGTGGGTGAACAATCCTCTTCTTTCTGTCTGCCATTGTTGAATTTTTCCTATTACCAGCCCTCACACCAAGTTAGTGACAAGTACCTGACTCTAAGGGTGTGGCCTGCTATTTACACAGCACATTTCAGCATTAGCACTATGCTAAAAAAAATTAGTGCAGCAGCATGCATGTTTCTGGTGGGGAGGCCACCTTCAAGCAGCTGGAACCAAGTCACATGTGGCCATGGTACACATGCTCTGTACCGTGTTGCACATGTGTAATGCCATAGTGCAACATCATAGTGCATACGCCATTGCAGCACCTTGATATCCACTGTGACATGTGATGTCATGCCTGCACCACATTGGGGATGTACTGCTAGCACTATCTCTAGCACAACTACATTAGCACTTTAGGAAAACATGCACTATTCAAACAGTGAATGCAAATTAGCTAATTTCACAGCTGGAGGGCAAAATCACCATTTGCATGTCATTACTGGAATTTAGAAAATGGGCTTGAAAAATAAAGCATCCTGATTGGCTGAAAGCCAATGCCAAGCATGCAAGTATTTTTCTTTTTTTTTTATCACTATTGTATTTCTCCATGCTCCGTACAGCCCCCATCTGACCGACTTCCCCAGCTCTGTCCCCTGGAATTACCGGAGCTTACCTTACGCCCGGTCTGGGAGTGGTGCCTGCGGAGAGTCGGTCGCCATCCTGCTGCCAGTTGCCTTTTTCCATTTTTCACCCCATTTCCTGAGGACCCCAGGAGAAGGATGCATGCACCTTGCAGCCCTGGTAATGGCCCTCCTCCACCCACCCCACTGGCCTATCATCAGCACCCTTGCTTGCGCAGCCCCTCGGCCTCCACCAGGGGGTAGCCGTGAGCAAGGGATGCCACCCCACCTCCCCGGAGAGGAGAGCTGCCTTTATGATGCTCCATCCTGCTCCGCCTCCCCCCCGTGCTGACCTCTGATGACCCAGGCTCGCTGCCTAACCCACGTCACCGGCGTGCCACTAGGTGAGAAGTCCAGCGCCTCAGCCCTCTGCACCACTGGGCCGGCATGCATGTTTTTTTCAATAGTGCCCTGTAAAAAAACAAGTCCTAATTCAGGGTGCCTAATTACTTAGGGTATTCTAGAGCACCCCAAATGTTCACACTGGCTAGCCACCATTTTTTTCCTCTCGCTTAGCTTGTGAGTGATTTAGCTGCTGGCCAATCCCCCCTCCCACTCACCCACACCCACACACTTATTTTAAGTTAACTTAAAAAAACAAACAGTAACCACACATTGGAAATGCTTAAGAAAGAAAAAGGAAACTGCCAGTCCAATCAGCTTAATGTAACTGGTAAGCGGCAGAGCGGGGTTTTCAAAAGGGCAACCTGCAGTCATCATCTAATTATTCTCACATCCAACCACAAATGTAGCCCTGTTAGGGTCCCTGTAGGGACCACCAACTCCTTTGAATGGATCTTGGGCTCGAGTGTAGGGTGCAGGATACTTCTTATCTACCATCCACCAGAAGATGGGAAAGTTTTCCTGCAGGAAGTCGAAGACTTCATCGTCGAAATGATATTGAGATCCCCCAGATGGTTGATTCTGGGGGATTTCAATGCCTGGGTTGACAATGAATTCTTGCAATTTGGTCAGGACTTCCTCCAATCAATGAGCTCATTAGGTCTTACACAGGTAGCTACCTCCGTGACCCACATTTATGGTCATTCATTGGACTTGGTGTTTCTTCTGGGGATGGAGATATCTGACTTGGTGGTGGAGCCAGTCAAGTGGTCTGACCATCACACCATGGGGTTTAGTTTTGTGGCTCCCCCATAGGTCTGCCCCTACAGAGATGGTCTGGTATCACCCTTTGAGGGGTGTGACCCCCAGATGGTCTGATGGTGGTACTGGACCTAGTAAGCATATCAAGTGAAAGCATGGATCCAGGGAATCTAGCACTCACCTATAATAAGGTGGTGACAGAGGCCCTGGATTCCATAGCTCCTGTGCGTGTTCACCCTCTCACTCTTCACCCATTTTGCCATGGTTTGATGGGGCCTTGAAGGGGATGAGGAGGGTGGGATGAAGGCTAGATAGGGGCTGGCAGAAATTGTGCCCAGAGTGTGACAGACTTAAATTGATGAATCACTGTCTGGTTTATCAATCTGCAGTCACCCTTAAGATGGCAGAGTTCCTGTCCAGAGAGATTGCCGCTGCACAGAACTGACCAGCTCAGCTCTTCTGGACCATGGACGGATTGTGCAGTCCAATCTATCTTCAGTATGGTGGAGCTTTTTCACAAGAGAAGCGTGATGAGTTTGCTCTGTTCTTCACAGATAAGGTTGCCACCATCAGGTCAGGGATATGTCCGGCCCTCTCTATTGGGAACTGCAGAGGTCGTCAGGAGATGGTAGGTACTCAGTTTGCCTGGTCTGACTTCAGCCAGCTGGAAATTGTGGCTATCGTGAGGATTGTTCAAACTTTATGGCCAACCAGCTGTAGTTTGGACCCAGGCCTTATGCGCCTTCTAGTTGGGTGTGTAGATGAAACCATCCCGGTCCTAACTGAGATATTCTGGAGGTCATTGGAGAGGGGGGTCTTTCCAGATCCCCTAAAGGAGGTGGTTGTTCAACCCCTCCTTAAAAAACCCTTCCTTGACCTGGACTGTCTGACTAACTACAGACAGGTCTCTAACCTACCCTTTTTGGGTAAGGTTATTGAGAAGGTGGTTGTGCTGCAGCTGGATGAACATCTTTCCAGTCACGATGTCTATTATTCTCTCCAGTCAGGATTTAGGAGGAGGTATAGTACTGAGACGGCCCTTGTTCTGGTGCTAAATGACCTCCTAATAGCGAGGGATGGGAGGACTCATTCCATCTTGTTCCTCCTTGATCTCTCTGCAGCATTTGACACTGTGGACCATAGTGTACTGTTGGAGTGCCTGCAGTTTATCTGTGGACTATGGTTTCAATCTTTCCTCGAGGTAGGATTCAGAGAGTGGTGTCTGAAATTCATTCTTCCTCTCCCCCTACCTTGCAGGATACTGCAGGGCTCCATCTTGTCAACCGTGTTGTTAGCAGTGTACATGATGCCATTGGGAGAGATCATTAGGCTGTACAGTGTGAGTTTTCACTGCTACACAGATGATAATTAGCTGTACATGTCCTTTGTGCCCGGACAAGATGTGATCCTCTTGGTATTTAACAACTGTCTGTCCGAGATCCAGGACTGGCTAAGTGCTAGCTGATTGCAGTTGAACCCAGCTAATACTGAGGTGTTGGTGGTGGACCCAAATTGTCAGGATGTGGGTTTGTTGGCAGGACAACCTTCTGGGTTTTGGCCCGGGGGTGTTCAGCTGACTACCTCACATTGGGTGCGGAACCTGGGTATTATTTTTGATGATGGACTGACCCCTAAATCTTAGGTGTCGGCCGTCGTCAAATCCTCCTTTTACCATCTGAGGAATATCACCTGGGTAAAGCATCTGGTTACTCCTGATGATCTTCCAATGTTGATCCATGCCTTCATAACCTCCTGCCTTGACTACTGCAATGCCCTTTGCATAGGGCTACCAGGGGTTGATATCCGCTGCCTGCAGCTGGTGCAGAATGTGGCAGCCAGGTTATTGACTGGTACTTCTAGACCAGTCTTATAACACCTGTGCTCCGTGGACTGCACTGGCTGCCAATACAGTGGCAGATTACCTTCAAGGCTGGGTTACTGACCTATAAAGTCCTACATGATCAGGGACCTCATTACCTGCAAGCTCTCCTTCACCCTTACTGCCCCATCAGTCCTCTCTGATCAGCCAGCAAGGGATTGCTAGAGATCCCAGGGTTTGTTTAAAGACATTGGGGACCCGATCCATTGCTTTTGCAGCCCCGACCCTGTGGAATTCTCTACCTCATTGGGTAAGAGAATGCCTGACCTTCCAGAGTTTTAAGACGGCATTATAAACATATTTATTTAACTTAGCATTTCCAGACTAGTTTTTAAACTGAATTTAGCCTGCATATTCAGATTTTATTGAAGCTGATATCTATGATATTATAATTTTATGGTTTTTAAATATTTTGATTGCTATATGTATTTTAAATTCTTTTCTTTTTGTTTGGTATATGTATAGCACCTTCATTTTAGAAAGGCACTTTAAAAAGATAAAGATTCAATTCATTCAGATTTCCATGTTACTGAAGTTGCTGAGTGCACTGACAGCAAACTGATGAAGCGGGGCATGGGGGTGGAGAGAGAGGGGTCAGAAACCAACATCTGTATTATTTTTTTTCTTGAAGTTAAGTGACAGCTGACAGAAAGTGAACTAAAAATCCTACTGCTGCCCACCCTCTCAGCTTTCTCCTACACTGTTCCCCTGCAAGTGCGATTATCTGAGAGACTGCTTATGCTAGGTGCCAGTTTTGTTTTAATTATGTTGCTTGCACGCATGTGCAAGAAACATAGTGCCATCATCCGAGTTTTCGGAGGTGTGTCAGCCCATCTTCCAATGCAGTCAGTGTGTTTGCAGTTCCCCAATCACTGCTGCAGCTGTCTATGACAAGCTGAAAATGCAGTGGCATACAGTTCTGAAAGGAGAGCTCCGCTTGGTGGGCCAGAGCTCTCCCCCCACACCTGCAGCGTGCATCACGCCGCATACTGCATGCTCATCGCCTTCCCCTCCCCCACACTCGGCTGGCCAGGGGTGCCCAATCCTCCGTCGGCTCCCGACCCCCCAAAGCATCCAGGTGCCATGCTGGGAGCCTACCCCAGTGTGCAAAATGATGTTACGGCCGATAGGGTGCCCAATCCCCGTCAGCTCCACAGTCTCTCCCCCAAAGCATCCAGGTACCACGCTGAGGCCACCCCAGTTTGGCAAATGTGTTATAGCCGACGGGGTGCCTAATCCCGTCAGCTCCACGCCCCTCCAGCAGCCATCCTTGTGCCACGCTGAGCCCACCCCAGCATGGGACATGTCCTGTGGTCACTAAAACAAAAACCTGGAAATAAAAACTGTCCTCGGCGCTTTCTCCTGCCCCTCCCACAACCCGCACTACCCACTGTGCACCCTGCTTCCCCACACCCCTCCTCCTCACCCCATACTTACCTCCAGAGTCCGGCGTGACAATCTTTGGTGGACCGGGAACACGTCTGCACTGTTCAAAGCCGACCGCGAACTGAGGAAATGCCGGTAAGTTGTATAATGGAATGGATAGGGTTTTTTCAACTTTATTGCATATCTCAGGCATTTTTTGGAATTTTTGCACCAAATTTTCAACATGGGGTTTTTGGGACCCCTTCTCATGAATGATGTCACTGTCATGGCATTACTCAGGCCCGAAGGGTGATTTCGCAGCCACTGTGCGAAATCACCTTTCTGGAACGATTAATGAAACGACACTGCCAGTGTTCATAAGGTGGGCTCTCAAAAAGCCTATTTTGAAAATTTAGTGAAAATCAAAAAATGACTGTTTCTGGCGTGCATTGTGCAGTTCCTACACACACTCGTAAGTTCGTGAATTTTCAATATTTTCACTCCAGATTTTCAGCATTGCCATTTTACCACACCTCCTTATGAGCAATGCAGCTGTCATTTTTCACATCTTGCCCAAAATGTGTTTCCGCCCATGTAGCGCACAATGGCGCAGTCGGTGTGCGAACTCAATGTATGGGACACATTAAGAATATCACAGTGACACTCTTCATCAGCAGAGGTCTTAAAATGGCTATGTTGAAAATTTGGTGAAAAAATTCCTAAAATGACTGTTGTTTTTACGGCGTGCATTACTTGGTTCCCTCACATGAGCTCGTAAGTTCTTCGAAATTTTCAATATTTGCACTCCAATGACTTCCAAATTCCTAAACAGCACATAGAAGCAAGCAACATTCGGCATTGACAAATGCTTGTTTTTGGTTCACAGTAGAAAAAAAAAACACAAATGGCACCTCAGAGCAAGCAGTCGCTCACATAACCATATGAAGAGAGACTGAGAGAGCTTAATATGTATACCCTTGATGAAAGGAGGGACGGGGGGACATGATAGAAACTTTTAAGTACCTCAAGGGAATCAACAAAGTCCAGGAGGGTAGCATCTTTCAGAAAAAGAGATGTGTAAGAACAAGGGGGCACAATTTAAAGTTAGAGGGGGGACGGCTCAGGGGTAATGTGAGGAAATTCTTTTTCACGACTTCCTGGTCATCTCTGAATCTTGGCTCAGGCCTACAACAAAAGACAGTGTTGTAAACCTTCCCAATTACCAGCTCTTCAGAGCAGATCGCCCTTCCAAGGGTGGTGGGGTGGCCATATACATTATGGACACCATCTCTGCAACCTGCCTCATCAACACATCTGAGCCAAATGAATTTGAATGTTTATCAATCAAAATATCCCTTCCTAATTCATCTTCATTTAAACTGATTGGATGCTATAGGCCCCTCTGCAGGCCTTAAACTGCTTTCTCACCTAGGGTCAATTCTCAACCTAGGCCCTGAAGATATAAGTCATCCTTGGTGATTTAAATTTAAACTGGCTGTCTAATGTATCTGCACCTTTGATAACCTTTGTGACACCTATGGATTCACACAGCTAATTAAAGACCCAACTAGGATCAACCTAAGAAATTCCAGCAACAGCTCACTCCTGGATATTATGTTGGTAAACAAGCCTCACTTATACTCACATGCAGGAGTACTGCCGAGTGATGTGAGTGACCATTACCCTATAGCTGGCATAAGATCCACACTCAAACCACCAAATCCTGCAGAATTTATCCTCAAAGGTCAAAAGAATTTCAATATCTAAGGTTACCTCCATGACCTGAGTACTACAATATATTGGCAAGATTTCTATCTTACAACCTCTGTTGAAACAGCTCTCCAGACTTTAAAGGATATTATCACCAATGCTCTCAATATTCATGCACCTATCACTTGTATCAGAACTAAGGTAAAAATCCTGCCCTTGGTTCACCCTCTGAGCTTAAAGCAGCCTTGAGAACCAGAGACAAGCTGTGGAAAAGGCAAGAAAAACAAAGGACACCAGAGATTGGCTAAATTTCAGAAAAGCAAGGAATTCATGTACAAAAAAAATAAGAACTGCCAAAACTGCCTACTATACAGCTGAATTGGATGCCTCCTACAATAACCCATCCAGACTCTGGGGTACAATAAAAGGACTTCTGGGCCAAAATTCTGCTCCTGCCTTAACCACCAAACTGTTACTAAATGATACAGAAATTACAGGTAAGCAAGAAATCTTAAATACCTTCAATGTTCACTTCACCACTGCTGGCCTAGCATTTGACTCATCACCTGCAAATATCCTGAGATCTTCCTTGAACCTGCAAACTACTGTGGGACAAATGGCCACTTCAACTTTTTCCTTCATCCCAATATCCGTGAAAGAAGTGGAAGATCTAGTCTCTAATTTAGACACCACTAAGAGTGCAGGTGCAGACTCCTGGATCCCTATTTCCTGAAAATTGCTTGCATGTCTTATCTGCCCCTCACTCATCTCTTCAATCTTTCCCTAACTACTGGATCCATTCCATCTACTTGGAAAACAGCTCAAGTAGTTCCATTACTCAAATCTGGTGATACTAGGGATCTCAACAATTACAGACCTATCTCCATCCTACCAGTACTATCTAAGATGCTCGAAAACTAGAAAACTCTCAGTTAAGGGACTATCTGGATAACAATAACCTTCTAAATTCTGCACAATCTGGATTTAGATCAAAGCATCGTACCATTACTGCCTTAGCCAAGGTAACCAACGATTGGCAGACTAACTTGGACAAGAAAAATTTTACCTGTGCTGTGTTTCTGGATTTGAGTAAAGCCTTTGACACAGTGGATCATGACTTATTAATCACCTCCTTAACTCAATAGGCCTGGATTCCCTATCACTCAACTGGTTTAAGGATTACCTTTCAGATAGGTCACAACTGGTTAGAAATGGAAATTACCTATCCACCTCAAAACCTCTGCTAAGAAGTACCACAAGGCTCTATTCTTGGCCTATCCTCTTTGCTATTTATATAAACAATATTGATGCCAACCTCCTCAATCTAACATTCATCTGTTTGCTGATGATACTGTATTATATGTCAGCAATCCCTCACCTTCCAAAGCCTGTGCACTGTTACAATCCAATTCTCCATTCTGCAGCACAATCTGCTTGACAAAAACTACTTCTAAATGCAAAAAAACAAAAGCTATGTTCTTTGCACAAGAGTTGCACTACCACTACCCCAGCATCCAACACCCTACATTTATCCACCTTACTTGGAGAGAAACTTGAATTTGTTGATAACTTCAAATACCTTGGAGTCTGGATAGATAACAGGCTTGACTATTCTGTCCATATTGAAGAGCTACTTAAAAGCTAAGACAGAGGCTCGGACTATTTTTAGAATAAAACATTACCAAAACAGTGATTCAAAAAAGGTTAATTCAGGCCTCATTCCTATCCCTCATTGATTATGCTGATTTTCTCTACTGCCATTGTTCAAGTCATCTCACATAAACTGGACACCCTGTATCACGGGTCCATAAGATTTATTACTGACCTTCCTCCAGCACCATCATTGCTCCCTTTATATGGCAGTCAACTGGACATCATTGCAACACAGAAGAAATAGGAATGCTGTTATCTGGATATTCAAAGCGTTAACAGGCAAACTACCGACCATATCACTGATTGCTTTACCCAAATTACAACTAGGCCATACACCTTAAGGATCAGTAAACTCATCATATTAAGGTCCCCAATGCCTGCACCCGGTATGGGAGGGCTGCTTTCAGCTATTCCTTAGCAGTTGCATGGAACTCTCTCCAAAAATCCATGAAGCTAGATAGCCTACTACCTCTGGCATCCTTCAAAAGATTGTTCTCCGCCCTTTTTCCAGAGCTCTGCAATTGCTTTTATAAAGCCTAATCCCCTACCTATCTGACCCACCTTCCTTTTTCCATCCATTATATTAATTCAATTTCTTTCTTCCGAATCACCTATTATATTCTCATAAAAACTAGTTAGACCATATAATTTATATTTTATGCCTGCTATACCCTTTGTCCCCTTTTTTCCTACAGGCTAAATGGTTCTACTGTTACTTGTATATATGTAAATTGTTGTATATAATCATTTCATGCCATTGTATTGCTATTTATTCTATTCTTGTCTATGTAATAATACTTGTATCCTCATTTGTATGACCACTCAGGTCCATCTTGTAAATGAGCTTTGCTCAATGATGTTCGCCTGAATAAATAAAGATTTTGATTGATTGATTGATTGATTGATTGATTGAGAGAGTGGTGAACGCATGGAACCGCCTTCCTGGAGAGGTTGTGGGGTCTAAAACAGTGGAAGAATTCAAACATGCATGGGACAGACATAAGGTAATTATAGTGGGGGGTTGCAGTAAATAGGCTGTTGGTTAACTAGAATCTGCAGCTTATCCAGTAGGTAGGGAAATGGGAAGACTGGGTGGGCCAAGTGGTCCTTATCTGCCGTCAAAGTCTATGTTTCTATGTTTCTATAATGCAGCGAGCTCCCAATGTACTGCCCCATCTTCACTTTCACTGCACTCCCAATCTTCCCACTACAACAGCAGTAGCAGAGGCAGGCAAAGGGGAAAAAACACAATGAACAGAAAACAATTTTAATCACTCAGTCTTTATTTATATACTGGATAGATATGTGAGCAGAAATGCCCGTTTTCACAAACATCCAGTGTAAGGTACATGTATACATAGAGATAGCTGAGAACAATACAATAAAATTTAGTACAGCATGATAACAATACAATACAATATAGTACAGCATGTGAATAACAGTACAGTACGATATAGTACAGCATGAGAATAACATGAGACAGCGATACAACAGTTAGATAATAATAGGACCTGGAAACAGGCAAATAATGTAATTAACTAGTGTAGCTGACAAAGTACATTGAGAAGGAATGCAGCGGCAGGGGGATGGAGAGAGGTGGGGAACAAGCAAAGAAAAATTGCAACAACAATGGTAGAAGCAGAGGGTATGACTGCGGTGAAATGGAAGGGGTGGAGCTCTCAGCAGTTAAGGGGCAGAGAGAGGAGTAAGCCAGATGAGGGGTAAAGGGAAGGGACAGACAATTTTTCTGTTCACATCATCTCACACAAACTTGCTCACTTGTGTGGTATTGCAGCCCTATCGCTGATACCATGGTCTTTTCCTGCTGTGGGGAGGGAGGGAGTAACCATGACAATCAGGACAGAGATTGTACAAGAATATTATAGGCAGAGGAACTATTTTATTTCAAAATATATATTCAACAAACTTTTTACAAACATTTTTTTTTCAGTGCCCATTTTCTTAGTGCAATAATACCCTCCAGGGTGAGCTTTAACAGAAAATACTGGACCTTCTAGGGGCTATAAGGCCCTCTGTCTGTGGTGTCAGGCCTCATTACGCCTCTGGGTGGTCCTGTATTTCCCAATAAAGCCCACTCTGTCAGTTATTATTGCTTATGTGTTCATTCATTCACATGCCCAATTGTGCCTGGAGCATATAAAAAGAGCAAAGGCAGCACCACACAGATTCCACCGAGGTACTGCAGGTGGCTAAAGGTAACTGTGCTGTGGAATGGCCTACAATAGGGACATGGGTGGTCATAACACTGTGTTTATGCTGTATCAGGACTAGACTATTGCTGTTAAGCAGGCAGCTGAATGTGTATTGGGCTCAGCCATGCAGGAACATGTACATGTCTCAACCAGGGGGCATTGGGACCTACGCATCACTGCCTTTGCTCTATGCTCTATGATGTCTATGCAGTGCTCAGTACTGTTCATCCTCCCCATTTCTAATAGGTACCATAGATGATGCTGAGGCCAAACACAAGTTTGCAGAGAAGGAAGTCCTGGCGCTGTCCCAAGACTACATGGCATGGGAGAGTCACATCAGCTTGAGTAGGGGACAAGGGCCGAGATATGACCTGCCTGGGCTGAGATGACTAAGGCCAAGCATGCCACTGGGGAAAGAGGCTGATCAATAGAGGAGGTCAAGAAAGGCTAACCAATCTCAAAAAAGAACAAAAGGGCTCCTAGCCCAGAATTACACAAACCTCCAGGCTATAGGCGGTAGCCTCAGTAGTGCAGTGACCCTAGCCCCTGCTGAGTAGATGATGGCTTCCACCTTATGCTAGGTGACAGTCACTGGTGTCCTAGGAGGTGGGTTTAAAAGCCAGGACAGAGTGGCACAGACATGTGAGTGACTGCGTTTGCCCCTTCACATTGGGCTTCTGTGTGTGAACATACACCAGTGGTGTTGAGGTCTGCGTATCTATGGGGGTTAAGGGAAGGTGATGTGAACCATGGCTGGACAAGCAAAGTGTGCAGGCACAGGAAGTACTGCTCAGATCTGTGGGCTGCGTACACACCCTAACGTAGCCATAGGCATGCATCCTGCATGGTCCACAGGACACCACTACTGCATTCCCTGTCTGCAAGGTGTACCTATTTGTAGGGTTGAACTGGCACACCGGGATGCCTTGACATTCTATGTGTCTCCCACATGGGATTTTTTGTCATCTTCTACCCTCTACAGCTCCTTGCATTTATCAATCATTTATTTGAAAAGAGTTTTTGTGGCACTACAGGTATATGCAGGAGGCACACACAAAGGTAGTGTATCACTTTTACATGGAATATTCTCATGTGTCTTTCACCCTGGGCCCTCCGCTATTGATTTCCAAATGTTGGCAACTGTATTGACTTTCCAGTTGGGCCCCCAGTATCCTGGCTCGACCCTGATTGAATTATAGAATCATAGAACTTGACGGCAGAAAAATACCCTATGGTCAATCCAGTCTGCCCTTACCCCACAGACTGCCACCTCCCTTCCTGGGAACCCATCCCTCCCCCATATCCCTTTATGCCTGTCCCAAGACCTCTTGAATCCCAGCAGTGTCTCCTCCCCCCCCACAACTTCCTACGGAAGCCTGTTCCAGGCATCCACCAACCTCTCCATAAAGAATCACCCTCTCATGTTCCCCATGTAGTATCCCTCTTGTAGTCTCAGGCTATTCCCTGTAGTAGCAGTGTCCTTCATTTTGAATAAGCCCCCTGGGCCCCCTTTTTTTAACCCCTTGATGTATTTGAAAGTCTCAATCATGTCCCCTATCTCCCTTCTGGTCTCCAGGGTGTACAGGCACAGCTCGCAGCATCTCTACTCATATGGTTCGCCCGTCATCCCTAGGCACAATCTTGGTCACCCTTCGCTGAACCCTTTCAATCATGTCTATGTCCTTTGACAAAGTGAGGCCTCCAGAACTGGACTCCATACTCCAGGTGTGGTCTCACCATAGCTTGGTACAGGGGCACTAGGACTTCTCTCTTCCTGCTGGTGATTCCCCTGCCAATACTAGCCAGCATCCAATAGGCCTTTCCCACTGCCTTAGTACACTGTTTCCCCACCTTAAGGTCACTAGAGACTACTGTACCCAGATCTTTCTCCTGCTCTGTTGCCCTGATTCCATCTCCTCCCATTTTGTACTCTGTCCTTGGGTTACTATGTCCCAAGTGCATAACTGCACACTTCCTGATGTTAAATTCTAGTTGCCAGATCTCTGCCCACCCTTTCTGTGCCCAGGTCCTGCCGCATGTCCTCTACCCTGCCCTCAGTGTCCATCCTATTGCAGATTTTCATGTCATCCGAAAAGAGCGCCACCCATCCCTTCAGTCCATCCATAATGTCCCATATATAGATACTGAAGAGGAGAGCGCCAACACTGAGCCCTGGGGTACTCCCATCATCACTTGCCCCTCACTAGAGTGCTCCCCCTTTACCACCACCGTCTGGGTCCTGTCCGCTAGTCAGCTTTGCACCCATCTAGTTATTTTGGCCCCCACACTTTCCAGTTTATTGACCAATCTTCTGTGAGGGACGGTGTTGAAGGCCTTACTGAACTTCAGGTAGGCCACTTCCACACCCTTCCTTGGTCTATCTCCTGCGTCACCCAGTTGAACAATTCAATAAGACTGGACTGGCATGTTCTCCACTTAGTGAACCCATGCTGGTTGTTGTTCAGCATTCCATTCCCCTCTGTCTTTGCTTGCTGCCTGAGCTTCTGGCAAGATGGCAACCGGTATGGGTATGCTTTAGCAGGTATTGCTACAACATAACTAAATTAATTAATTAATTTTTTAAGTTCACTCATTTGTGTATCTTGCGTTTGTCCAGTTGATTTAGTGAGGGTTTTTAAGTGAGCAAGGCTAGTGAGCTGACATATTTTTTAGGGTCCTTCATTTTTGCCGTTTAACTTTCTAATCTTTTGGAGCCACTGCCCTAGCACTTTAACTTTTATTAGCACTAGCGCTTCAGTCTTTTAATGTTAGTTGGTGCGACTATCCAGCATTGCAACAACTGCTTACTGGATTTTGGTCGATTTTGAGTTTTTTGTTCATTTCTTGCCTGTTTGAATCCTTCCAAGGATAATGTTGTCCACCCACTGAATTCACTGTGAGGTCGTTGACAACTTCCCCAGCACATTTGAATCTGTAGCGAGAGTTCCTGGGAGCCTGAACTGGGATGAGTTGGAACCAAGGAGGTGGTGAGCTTGTCTGGTATGGGCATATTGCTCCTTGCTTAATGTTTGCAGATTTTGCTATTAATTGGAGACAGATGCTGCCTGGGCCCTGTGGCTTGATCTGGGGAGTAGCGGTCCAGCTTGTGCTCCCTGTGGAGTGGAAGGTTGGGCCGGTACTCATCAGTGGGTGTAGTGCTCTTGTCCATCTCCGGCAGGCTCCTCAGAAGGTAGCCATCGAAGGATGGCTCCAGCTTTGGGGCCCTCTGTCCTGGGGGTGCTCGAGCGGGGCTAACTGCAACCCAGGTTCTGTTTTGGGGTCTTTGGCCCAGCTAGACTACTGAAAATGTATGGCTTGGTTCCCCTGTTTGGATCTAGGGTGCTGTGGTTTGAAGAAACTGTGAAGCAGGAAAACTTAAAGGCAGATTATTCACAGTGAACTGGAGGGCTCAATCAATGTGAGACTGCCGAGGCTGCGAGAGGGCCTCTGGTCTTCATATTGCACTTATTTTATGTATTTTGCCTGCTGTATTGAGAGGACAGCAGTTTGGACTTTATTCCAGTGGATGTGGTGAGGGTGACAGCCCCATCCCATCAAAATTCTGACTCTGTAGCACCGGCCTGCTTAGTTTGATTATTGATTCATTTGCTGTCATTTAGCTGCTATTTATTTATAAATTTAGTTTAGTATTGTTCTTGGAGGAAGTTTTTTAGGGGGGAGGAGCAGGGTTTTTGGGTACAGGTTTTATTACTTACATTTTGTTTGGGCGGATTCTGGGATTGTGGGTATTTGCTTTAATATATGTAATTTTGGATTGTTAATTTTAGTTATTTTTCTTCTGTTGTTGTTTGTTGGTATGAGTTTTTAGTTATGTGTTGGCAGAAGTCTCCCCCGGTTAGGCTCTACTCTCGCACTGAGCTCCGAGGCCTCCACCCCTTTGACTGTCCCCATTTGCCATCTGAGGTATATGGTAGATGCTGAGCCTTGAGGATTGATAGCAGTCATAGGGGTGGGAGCTGTGGACTGCTGGGGCGAGTGGAGCAGAATGGTTGTATTGGAGTAGAAGGGTACAGAAGATGCCCTGGGGTGAATCGGGTTCCAGATAGGGGTCCTCCCTGTCTGGTTCCCATACCCAAGGGCTCCACCATGTGTGGGCAGATGGCTTGGCAAGCCTCAGGATCCCATCCTACTCAGGCGGTGTTGTGTAATACCAGGTCCATCAAAAACAAGACGGCAGTCATTGCTGACCTTGTTTCAGCATCGGACCTGGCTTGCATCACCGAGACCTGGCTGGATGAAAATTCTGGCCCAGTTCTTGAGTCAGCTAATCAGGCTGGGATCTCAGTGATACACTGGCTTAGGATGGATTGCAGGGGTAGGGGTGTAGCCATATGTTTTACAACAGAATTGGGCCTTGTCGATGTGTCAGTTAGAGAGACCCAGTCCTTTGAACATATCATGAGCACAGGTGTGGGCTGCAGGATTCTTCTCATCTACCATCCACCCAGGGGTGAGAAGCAATTCCTGCAGGAAGTTGCGGACTTCATCATCAACATGGTGTTGGAGTCCCCCAGATGGATGGTTCTGGGGCACTTCAATGCCTGGGTCGACGATGAACTCTTGCAGTTTGGTCAAGATGTCCCCCAATTGATGAATTCATTGGGCTTCACACAGGTGATTACCTCTACGACCCATAATCATGGTCATTCCTTGGATCTGGTCTTCCTACTGGGTATGAAGACTTCTGACCTGGTGGTGGAGCCAGTCAGTTGGTCTGACCATCACACCATAACGTTCAATTTCCAGGCATACCCCTATAGAACTGCCACTATGGAGATGGTCCAGTACTGCCCTTTAAGGGGTTTGATCCCCGATGGCCTGACTGTTGTACTGGACCTATCGGGTCTCCCAAGGACTAGTGGTGGTCTGGATACTCTGGTACAGGGCTATAATGGTGCTGTGTCTGAGGTTCTGGATCTAATCACTCCTGTCCAGGTTCACCCCCTGACTCAGCACCCTCAGTCCCCTTGGTCTGATGGGACTTTGAGGGAACTCGGACCTTGATGCAGACAGACTTAGATTGATGGCCCATTATAAGGACTATTAATTGGCTAGCTCCTGTAAGAAGGCAGAGTTCCTGTCCAGGGAGATTGCTGTTGTACAGAATTGATCAGCTCAGCTCTTTCGGACTGTGGACAGACTACAATCCAGCCTGTCTGCAGATTCGGAGAGTAGTTGGTGTAAAATGCAGCAGCTAGACTGTTGACTGGGCTACCTTGAGGTTGCCATGTCACACCTGTGCTGCGCGACCTGCTCTGGCTGCCTATTCAGTGGTGGATCACCTTCAAGATCAGTTTGCTGACCTACAGTATAAGGCTCTACATAGACTGTGGCCGAGTTATCTGGAAGAGCTTCTTTGCCCTTACCACCTCCCCCATCTACTTCACTCCACCAACGATGGATTGCTAGAGATTTCCAGGGTTTGTTTGAAAACCTCTGGGACCCGAGCATTTGAATTTGCTGCCCCTATCCTGTGGAATTCTCTAGCTCGTCAGATAAGAGAGTGCCCAATGGTGGAGACTTTTAAATCTGCACTGAACATATCTATTCAATCTTGCTTTCTCTGATGTTGTGTAAGTTTGATACTTAATAATGATGGATGGAGTTTTTAGCTGTGATTTTACTATTATTGTACTAGCGCTATGGTCTTTTGTGGTGAATAGCACTATTTTGTAAATAAGGATGCTTTGCTTTAGGCACTGTGCCACCCTCTCCCTGATGAGTGCCTCCATGACCCTTCCCACCAGTGCGGTAAGACTGACTGGACAACAGTTCTCCTTTGCCTCTCTACTCCCCTCCCCCCGTATGTATTGGCACGACTGTGGCTCTTCTCCAGTCCTCTGGCACTTTCTTAGAGTCCAAGGAAAGGTTGAATAGGCTTGCCAGTGGGGCAGATAACTCTTCCCTTAGCTCCTAGATCACCCTCGAATGCAGTCCATTCAGTCCCATGACCTTGTCCACTTTCACCCTTCCTAGTTCTTCTTTGACTCTCTCTCTCTATACTAAATGGTCCCATCTCCACCCCCCTTCTTCAACCTCGGCCCCCTCTCCCATTCCTTCATAATATTTGAGCAGAAGTAGCTATTCAGCTCTTCTGCTTTCATGTAGTTGTCCTCCAGTGGCTTCCCCCCCTCTCCCCCAGAGCCTTGCAATCCCTTGACTAGTCTTCCTCCTTTCCCTCACGTACCTAAAAAATGTCTTTTGCCACCCCCTTTGCCTGTCTGACAGTCCGTTCCTCCGTGGTAGCTTTAGTCTTCCTAATCTCTTTTCTCGCTATCCTCCTCAATTCTCTGTATGTTTCCCTGTCCTCCTTCTTTTGCATTTTCTTGTATTTCCTAAATGCCCTTTGCCTGCCCCCTACCACCCTCACTACACTCCTGCTGAACCACAGAGGTCTCCTGATTTTTGCTCCCTTCCTTACCCTCCTTATACACCTGTCTGTGGCCTCCTTTACGCAGTCTCTAATAGCCCCCATAGGTCCTCCACTTTCCCTATATCCCCTATACCACCTATTGCTTCCCCCACTATCCTTCTCATCTCATTAATGTTTGCACCCCTGAAGTCCAGTACCATTGTGCTGATCCGGGGCACCTCCCTGCCCTCCTTAACCTTAAACTTGATGGTACTATGGTCTCTATTACCCAACTCCTCCCCCCCCACCTCCTCTGTGTTCTCCCCATTTGTTAGGACCACATCAAGTAGGTTGCATCCCCTTGTTGGTTCCCTGACTAACTGCTGAAGAAAGCCCCCCATAACACTTCTAGAATTTCCTTGCTTCTAGTTGAAGCTGTGTCTGGGATGGACCAGTCAACGTCTGGGAGGTTCAGGTCCCCCACTAGTAACGTTTCCTCCTTTAGAGGTACCCTCGCTGTGTCCTGTATCATCTTCCTGTCCTGCTCCTCCTCTTGGGCAGGTGATCTGTACACCACTCCAAGCCTCAAAGGCTCCGCTGACCTTCTGCCTAGCATTGCCCTTAGTAATTCAGTCCCCAAATTGCCCTCCCTTTCCTCCAACACTTTCATGTCTTCCCTTATATACAAGGCCATCCCTCCCACCTCCTGTCCTTCCTGTCCCTCCTGATCAGTCTGAACCCTGGAATCTCTGCTTCCCATGTGTGGAGCTCTGTCCACCAGGTCTCGGTAACTGCTTTTATGTCCAGCCTATCATGTGCAATGGTGGTCATTAGCTACTCCATCTTGTTTCCCAGGCTTCTGGTATTGACTACAATGCCCCTCAACCAGTTGAGTGTGTTACATAATGGGTGTAGGCCACATGGTGATATCCATGAATCCTGGTGGCAGAGATGTTTGTGGGGTAATTACTAAGTCCAGCAGCAAGGAGGAAGAGAAGGATGATGAAGACCCAGATGAAACCTTCATGGAGGAGTGAAGGAGAAAGGGTTCAGCTTGGGCCAGGAGTGGTTGCCTGTCCCTGTTGACCCCCCCCCCTACTGAAGGGGCTTATCCACCCCCCCAGCACAGCCATTGCCATGCCACCTCCAGCCACTATGCTTAGCACAGCCAAACCTACGCCGCCCAGGACCTTGCACCTAGCATAGCTGCCTCTCTGCTGCCCAAGTACCATGCCACCAGCATGGCAACCACTCTGTCTCTCCAGGCCAATCCCACCAGACCAGTCACTGCTGGGCCACCTTGGACAGAGGAACCACATGCAGCACTGTCCACAGTGCAATCCTAGATCACACAATAGGCTAGGGTGCAGCCTGACCCTGTCCCCTGGGACAGTCCATGCCAGCAGCAGTAGGAAGCCAACTCACACCTGCTACAGTCTTCCAGAGGAACAAGAGGGTGTGCAGACTGAACTGGGCCACATACACTGCATGATGTTGGACCATGGGGATTGTGTGGAGGCTTACCTTGTGGAGCGTATGGTGGCCTTTGGTGGACTGCAGCAGTCCCTGTCTACCAGCATAGATGCTGGCTTTGGAAGACTGAAGCAGCCCTTCATGACTGGCATGTGTGGTTTGTCCTCTACTGTGCAGAAGGCTGCAGCTATAGTCTCCAGCACCATGGTGCAGTGCTGCAGCACTGGCCCTTCCAGTTGGGGGAGTGTCACACAATGGCAGATGCGTCAGCATCATGCTTCTCTCTGCAGTGTGGGCAGCTAGACAACTGGCACAGCCAGGACACCATTTACACCAGCACATGGTGGCACGATACTGCACACCCTTCACTCCTGGACATGGCCAGCTCTTTGGAGAAGTGAGTACACTGAAGGGATGGGTCTGTAGGTGGATAACACTGTCCCCATATCTTTCCCCCTTTGAGTGGACAATGACCCCATGGCTGTCCTCCTGGATAAAGCACTCATGCAATACCCATATCTGTGGTGGTAGTAGGGAATGTGCCTACGGTGCCTATTTCCCCCCTGCCATAACCAAAACACTTTATTCCCCTCCTCACAATACCCATGTCCCCCCCATGGATGTTTATTTATTTATTGAAATGTTTCACCAGGAAGGCACACTGAACAACAAGTTGCTCATCTCCCGGTGCACCCTGGGGGGTACAATTGGATGAAGAATTAGATATACAGTTTACCATTTAACATATCCGAGAAATTAAACATTCAATTGCATTTATAAGAAGACGTACAGGTAAAAAATATCATAAATAATTATTCAATCACATTTGTGACATAACATACAGTTAAATATATGAAAAAAACAGATGTGAGAGTGTGCACAAGGCTGTGGTGCTCTCAAATAAAAATTAACATTTAACACCACATATGATACTGTCACCATCCAAAAGGTACATAAAGAAGAAATTTATTGTATAAAATAACAGAAATGCCCACCTGACGTATTTCAGGTCCTACCTGGACCCTTTCTCAAAGGTCTTTGAAAAAGGGTACAGGCAGGACCTGAAATGCATCAGGCGGGTGTTTTTGTTATTTTGTACAATAAATGTCCTCCTTTTGTACCTTATGGATGGTGTCAGTATCATATGTGGTGGTGAGTGCCCAAATATCCAGTGTTAAAAGTTAAATATATCATACATGTGGAATATGCATTTAATTACAAGTTTCATATCTGAGGAACATAGTATAGGAATTTAATGAAACCTTGGAGTCAAATCTTTACAGGAATGGTTCACAGTTAAGAGGCAGATAATTTAGCAATTATTGAATCAATGAGGTGTAGTGAGGGTACATCAAGGAGGGTAGAGGGGTTGATAGGGAAAACCAGCTGGGGGGAGGATAACGATGGGAGGGAGCATTACCAGAGCAAAGTGAGCAAAAAATCAGTTGTAAGGGGCAAGTTAACACAGGGCTAGTGCAGCCTGGGAGCATCTCAGACAGAACAAAAAATGTAAGTTATTAGCTCAAGTGAACTGATTTCTTTGTTTAAGTGCAGGGGGTAGAGAAGGGGGCAGGAGGGAAGTGGGGGTAAGGGATAGGGTAGAGAAAGACAAGTCATACCTGAAACTGGCCCCTTCAGAGTGCGGAGATCGCTGCCAGTGATGGAATGAGGCAAGGACTTAGAATAAGGGGCAGGAGTAGGCAAGGACAAGTTGGGTAGAGATAGTAGAGAGGATGATAAAGGGATGGAGAAGGAGGAGGAGGAGGAGGATGGGTGGGTGGGAGAAATGTGTCCTTTTATTTTGCCCATCCCCCCTTGTTAACCCCCTTCTTGGATGGCACCTTGTCTGTTTTTATACCTCTTTAAACCCATCCCTGCCAGTATGGCACCTTATTTGTTTTCATCCCCTTTTCTCCACCACCAGTATGGCATGTTATTTGCTTTCATCCCCCCTTGAACCCCCCCAAGATCAACATCTATTTGTTTCCATCACCATTTACAGCTCCCCCACCAGGATGGCATATTATTTCTTTGAATCCCTTTCTTGTGAACCCCATCAAAAGGTGGCATCTTATTTATTTTCATCCAACCCTCCCCCACCTGGATGACTTGTTATTTGTGTTTATCCCTGTTTTTCCTTATGTCCTGCATATTATGTAAGGAATACGACACAACAAGGTGTGGGTTATGGCCTGATAAGAATATGCCCCAGGTGTGTAATGAGGCACGAGATGCTTGCACTGAGTACCTTTAGCACCTGGAAAGTGCTCTTATCAGGCCATAAACCACACCTTGGAGTATCTTATTCCGCTTATAAAATGGACCCCCCCCCCATAAAACAAGTTAATTAAAAAGACACATAAAAAGCGTAAATAAAAACAGTAAAAAAATGTAATCATATCAACACAAAAACAGAAAAAGTAGTCCTTGTCAGTATATTGCAGTGGACATGTTTGATGGGGGCTGTAGTGTCTGTCTGCCCCCCCCCCCCCATACACAGTCCTGCATGATAATTTTTTTACTTTGTTTGTGTGTGTGTGTTTTGTTTGTTTGTTTGTTTTAACAGGGAGCAAATGCCTAGCAGGTTTTCCTTAGAGCAGCAGGAGTGAGCAACTGAGCATGTTGCTCACCACACGCAGTATGTGATAGTGTGATGTCTGTTCATCATCATCCCCCCACACACACGCGCAATTCTCCATAATATCCTTTACTTTTCTTTTTGTGACTTTTTTTTGTTAATATGTGAGCAAACATCCCGCAAGTGGAAGTGAGCGTATCCCTTCCTAGCCTCCGTAATTAGCACTTCTTTGATAGCGCTTCCCCTATATTGGTTTCAGCTGCTTGCTCTGCCATCACACCAGGAATGTGTAAAACAAGAAAATAAAAAGAAGTCTCATCTGAAAGAGCTGGTAAGGAGCTGGTCTGCTGAGCTGCTACAGGACTAGGTCTGGAGAACTGGTGGAGGAGCAGATATGGACTTTTGTTTGAAAGTCACATCCAGGAGGCATGCAGGATGCTCACAGGATTGGGTTACTGTTTTCTTATCAACCAGCAGAGGTGACATTCTGATGATTAAATGAGAGAAAAGGCAAAAACAAAGTTTTTGCTTTGGTGCTGTTCTTTAGTGTACCACTGTAGTAATAGATGTTGTGTTACACTGTTGCGGGGCAGGGAGCGGGCACCTTGGCCTCACAGATTTTCCATTGTCGGTAGCATGATTTGTTATGTGGTGAGTCCTAAGTGGCTGAAGAGGCAGATTATGGGCTGATAAGGACACAGCCAATGGTACCTTTCAGCCAATCAGTTTGCAGGATTCACCCTACCCATTTTATAATATTTTTAATACATTTTGCAAAAACATGATGGTCTCCTGTGTGTTCTGTACTCATCATCTGGGTCTGAAGAGGTCTGCAATAAGGTGGTCTCTATACTCCCGTGATCTTCTAGTCATCCTGGAGTCACACATGTTGAGCTTCTCCTGTATTCCCTGGTCTGCCAGCTTTGTATCTGCTGCAGTGTTTCTATCTGGGGCCGGCAAGCATATCTCACAGTTGAGTGCCATGTTGTGTAGTATGCAACAGCAAGGAATATGGCACAGGCCTTCTGAGAGGTGTATTGTAGGGCACCCACCAGAATGGTCAAGGCATCTGAACTGCATCTTGAACATGCTAAAGACTCAGTTGATGACACTGCATGAAGTGATGTGTGCTGTGTTGTGAATATCCTCTGCAATCTATATGAGGTGTTGGACAGGTTTTAGGATCCAGGGAGGCAGAAGATATGCACTGTCCCTTCTGTAGGTAAAAGGTATTGGTTAGTGACATCACTGGAAGTTGGGGGGGGGAGAGGCATTGTGTGTATACTCACCAACAAGGTGTTCACAAGTATATCCCTGCATTCAAACCTCTGGCATAGGATGAAATTGTGTCAAATGAAGGTGTTGTCGGTATTGCCAGAGTACCGTGCCAGGATATTGATGATGGTCCCTGTTGCATCACACACAACCTGGTGGTTGATGGAGCAATTCTAGTCACATCGGCCTCCACCCCACTGCCTGAGGGTACCTGGATGGCAACATGGGTGCAGTCAGTGGCACCCAGTACAGCCGGTAAGTGCGAAACTCAATATAATTGCTACATAGTTGCTGTTCGCTCTGCTAGTATGGTGGGGAATGTGATAAACTCCTTAGCATTGGCCAGTAGGGCATATAGGATTTGTCCCAACAGGCACAAGGTGGCAGTCTGTGTGATACTATTGTACTAGTGGTGTCTTCCATCAATATCGGGAACATTTTGCTGGCCAGGAAACAGTGATGTTGTCACCTTGAGCTCTACAGACATTGCATGGCTGTGATTGGTGTCTGTCTGTAACTCATGCAGCAGCTCATACAGCTACATGAGCATTGGCATGTTGACTCAGTGCTGACCTATGATTTGTTCCTCACTGAGAACTTTGAATGTGACTCATGGACGGTGCTGTCTGTTTGCAGCATAGCACCACTGGGACCTGCACCGGGGCCCAGAGGGGGCACTGGTCTGCTCCTCAGCCTCAATGACTGCCTGCATCAGGTACATGATTTGTGCCTTTTTGTTTTGTGCTGTGTTCTGTAGTGCCTCTCCCTGCCTTTGGGGTTTGCCCCGGGTTAAGGCTTGCTTTTTATAGTCCTTGTTTTGTGCTCCACTATGTCATGCAAAATTCCACTAGTGCAGTGCTAAACCTTTGAATATAACACTGTGCTGAATATGCACATCACTGCCCCACGTTTCTGGAATTGCATATGTTAATTTTGTGGTCAGGTTCTAGCTCTCCTAACAGGCACAGTACAAATGACTGAATATGGCAAAGTGCAATCTGTTAGAGACAATCACAAACCTCTGAATTTGGGGCCCGATGGATCTAAGCTGCCATTGCAGAAAGTTTTAAGTATTTGAATATCCAAGCAGGCCAAAAGATCACACTACTAATCCATAAAAAATGAGTATGTTATACAGAGCAAAGGGACTCCTTACAAATGAGGCCTATTTAGCCACAGTTCAACATAATGTATTGTCTATCAAACTGTAGTTCCATTCTCTGAGATTAGGAATCAGCTATCATAATTATAAGCAGACAAGTTTTATGTAACCTTGCTGGTCATTTTGCCCTGTCTGCAAAGTGCGATGCTCATCATTGCAATATGTACCCAATTTCACTGTTTAGAAGCCACTCCTATCTAGAAGCCACCCTCAAATTGAAACTATGGCTCAAAAATATTTATTTAATAGAAGCCGACCATGTTTTGTAACTATGGCTTCTAAATGGTAAAATGCCAGTACACGCAGTGCTGATTTTCTCCATTCCTGATAACCCAAGGTGGCAGTAAGGCTGGCTTAATTACTTATATTAACATTTGTCAATGCCACATGCTTGCTTGCAATGCAACAGTGCTTTAAAGAGACCTTGATGTTGTTGGAACAACTCTGAAAAACATAAAATCTAGACACAATTTAGTTTATATTTCACACTTTTTCTGTAATTTTCACACTTATTTCTTTATTACTAAGGACATTTCCATGGAAACAGGATCATTGCCATATTTGCGCTGTCTGTGTGTCTGCTTCTGCAGTCACAATTCTGTTTGTGATATACCAATCTGTTGCTGTGGAGATAATTATGATGCCTTATACAGGACATTATGATATGTGTAGACAAGCAGGCAAAGCAAATAAAGACCAAGGTACAGTAATCTTGTTTTTACATCATTTACTTCAATAATAAAGAAAAGAGGAAAGAATTACACAAAACATTATAGTTCTAGCTGAATGGTACATTGGGTAAAATGGTTCACCTATGCCGCAGCGACAGCTATTTGAGTGATGTAAATCATAGTGCAAGCAACTGGCTGACAGCAAACGCTGCACTATGACACTTCATTGCCAGCAATGTACAGCATGGGACCCAAGGAAGAATATGATCTAACAACAGGAAAAACTCAAGAAATAAGTGCCCCACCAGCTCTCCTTGCAGAACACAACAAAGGAACATGAAAGTACATTATTAGCCCTCCCCCCCAGTACTTTAGATAAGAACCTTCGAGTTGTGGCAAACTTGAGGGAAGGCATGCAAACAGTCACAAAAGAGTGATAGGAGCCCCATATAGTGTCAGTAATACACCTACAATGCCCAGCGCTGTCATGACACTACCGGCAAACAGACCCGGTGGCAAGAAACCAAGGTAACACAAACAGCTTGCACCAGCATCCCAGCAACATCATTTTCATGCCAGAAATCAGTCAGCACATTAATGGACTACTGGGTAAAAGCAAAGAACTGTAAAATAGTGGGTTTCAGAAGCTCCCTTCAGGACTACAAACAGTATTGCTTAAAGAAATTTGATTTACAGTAAACTTATAGCTGAGCCAGTGGCTTGGAGGGCTGACCACTGGATGCCTCATCTCCCACCACTGGTGACCCAGCTTTGGAAATGGACCAAAGGTCGTTCAGGGGTTGGGAAGAGGATGGAGGATTTAGAGTCCATTGACAGATGTCCTCCTCAGTGGTGGGCGGAGCAGAGTGTGCCACTTTCTTTCCTGCCACACTGTGGGTGGTAGGTGGTCAGAAGCAGTCACCAGAATTGAAAATCAGAGGTTGACATTGAAAGCATGCACCTTCTTTACAGTTTACATGTACACCGCTGTATGCCACCAGCTCTGACACAAGGAGAGTAATAGGTGGAAAAGAACCCCTCTTGGCAGGATGATGCTGTGACCCTGAAGGCATCACACCACCACCATCAAAAGCATCCACTCACTCACTCAATGAGGTAAGATGTAGATAGGGTTTGTCCAGGAAGTGGGGTGATGGGGGCTGGACATAGACAGCGGAAGAAGGCCAAGGGAGAGGGACTGGAGGATAAAGCCCATATGAAACAAACATTTGCCAATGCCGAATGTTTGCTTACTGGTATTGGCATTGGTAGTGCAGGAGGTAGAGAGATGCATAATAGGAAAGGCAGTAAAGTATTGAAGTAGCGTCAACCCCCACCATCACCTTGCAGAGACCAACAGGCATTGGGGGTGTGCATTTGTGTCGTCAGCCATAACACACATGCCATTCCACCTCACCCCCCGTAGACACCGGCAGGTATTGCAGTGTGCCTTGAGGTCTTCGACCCTTATGCTCACCCCATTCCATAAGGAAACAATCTGCGATGGGTGCAGTATAGGAGAATGGGATGAATGTTAGGGTCTATGATCCCAAGGCACACCTCGATGCCTGTCACTGGCTGCAGGTGGTGGTGGGGGTGGAATGGCATGAGCATTATGGATGATGACCCCAAGTCACACCCCCGATGCCTGTCAGTCTGTACAGGGTGATCGTTACAGTTGGAAACCCTAACACCCCGGGAGTTTGTTGGTATTTTTGCTCCAAATTTTCAACATGGGCTTTTTGGGACCCCATCTCATGAACAGTGGTAGCACATTTTGTTACTCAATCCCAAAAGGGGATTTCCTGCAACGAGTGTGCCATTCAGCACCACAGGTGCGAAAACACATTTTGGGCAGGATGTGAAAAATGACATCTGTACTGTTCATGAGGAGATATGAAAAAATGGCAATGTTGAAAATCTGGAGTGAAAATGTGAAAAAGTGGCTAAGTTATGAGTGTGCATAGAAACTGTGCAATGCACACTCATAAAACAGTCATTTTTATGTTGCTTGCACGCATGTGCAAGAAACATAGTGCCAGCATCAGAGATTTAGGAGGTGTGTCACCTCCTCCTCCAATTCAGTCAGCGAGCTGGCAGGCGCGGCCCCTGTAAGCCAATGCATTTTGGAGCTGTCTATGACACGCTCCAAAATGCAGTGGCATACAGTTGAAAGGGGGAGCTACACTTCAGTGAGCAGAGATAAGAAGCATAGCTCCCTCCCCCGACATGCAGGCGTGCGCGCCCCTCCCACCTACTCTGTAGCCGATGGGGTGCCTCAATCCCGTCGGCAGAGCTGCGCCTCTCCCTCCAGTTGAGGTGCCACGCTGAGGCCCACCCCAGCGTGGCAATCAGTCCATAGGCCGACGGGGTGCCCAATCCCCGTCGGCTGAACGCCATGTCATCTTGTGCCATGCTGGGAGCCCAGCCCAGCATGGCAAACATCCAGGCGTCTTTTTTATTTTGAACCTAAAAACTAAAGCGGTCCGCGTGAGGCGCTCCTGACCCCACAACCCGCACCCACCCTGCAGTCTTAACCTCCCCCGCCTCCCCCCATACTTACCTCCGGACTCCGCGCGACTATCTTCGGTGGACCGGGAACACGTCTGCACTCTTCAAAGCCAACCACAAACTGAGGAAATGCTGGTAAGCTGTATAATGGCCTAGATAGGGGGGTTTCAACTTTGTTGCATATCTCAGGCATTTCTTGGAATTTTTGCACCAAATTTTCAACATGGAGTTTTTGGGACCCCTTCTCATGAATGATGTCACTGTCATGGCGTTATTTGGGCCCAAAGGGTGATTTCTCGCAGTGACTATGCAGTGACTGCAAAATCACCCTTCGGGTCTGAATACCACCATGACAGTGACATCATTCATGAGAAGGGGTCCCAAAAACCCCATGTTGAAAATTTGGTGCAAAATTCCAAATGACTGTTTTATGAAAGTGGTGTTATGTGTTCCTACGCAGGGCCTCCTCGTGAAGTTCTAAAATTTCATATTTTCACTCCAGATTTTCAGCATTGCCATTTTACCACACTTTCTTATGAGCAGTACAGCTGTCATTTTCACATCTCACCCAAAATGTGTTTCCCCCATGTAGCGCCAGAATAGAGCAGTCGGTGTACGAAATCAATGTCGGGACAAATTAAGAAAATCACAGTGACACTGTTCATGAGCAGAGGTCTTAAAATGGCTATGTTGAAAATTTGGAAAATTCCTAAAATGACTGTTTTATTAAAGCGTGCATTGCAGTTTCTACGATGGCTCGTAAGTTCGCAAATTTTCAATATTTTCACTCCAGATTATCAACATTGCCATTTTACCACACCTCCTTATGAGCAGTACAGCTGTCATTTTTCATATTCTGCCCAAAATGTGTTTCCACCCATGTAACGCACAATGGCGCAGTCGGTGTGCAAACTCAATGTATGGGACACATTAACAAAATCACAGTGACACTGTTCATGAGCAGAGGTCTTAAAATGGCTATGATGAAAATTTGGTGAAAAAATTCCTAAAAATGACTGTTTTACGAGCGTGCGTTGCGCAGTTCCTACGCACGCTCGTAAGTTCGCAAATTTTCAATATTTGCACTCCAGTGACTTCCAAATACCTAAACAGCACATAGGAGCAAGCAACATTCGGCACTGACAAATGCTTGTTTTGAATGTTTTCAACAAATTTTCAACAAGCCCTTTTTGGGACCTCCCTTCATGAACAGTTAACTGTGATTTCATGAATCTATCCCAAAACTCGATTTTGAACAGCAACCGCGCCATTCTGCATCACAGGTACAAAAACACATTTTGGGAAGGAGACAAAAAAATGACAGCTATACTGTTCATAAAGGGGTATGAAAAAATTGCAGTGTTAGAAATTTGGAGTGACAATATTAAAAATTGATGACGTTACGAACGTGCATAGAAACTGCACAACAGACCCTCATAACAGTCATTTTTTGGAGTTTTTTCACCAGATTTGCAACTATGGCTTTTTGGGACCCAACCTCATGAACAGTTGCACTGTCATTTCATTAGTTAGTCCTGAAAGTGATTCTGTGCAGTGACCACAAAATCACCTATCAGGACTGAGAAATGAAATGACAGTGCCAGGGTTCATGAGGTGGGGTCCCAAGAACCCCATGTTAAAAATGTGGGACCAAAACTCCAAACATTGGCTAAGATATCAATCTAATTTAAAAAACTCTCCATTGACTGCCATTATAGAGCTTACCATCATTTCTTCAGTTCCTGGTTGGTCTCTGAAGAGTGCAGACATTTTCCCAGTCCACAGAAGATCACTGCTACCAACCTCCAGAGGTAAGTATGGATGAGGGGGGCGCGGGGAGGTGGGGTGCACAGAAGGCCGTGCAGGTTGGGGGAGTGGGCCAGCAGGAATGATGAGGAACTCTTTTCTATTTTTTTCAAGTTAAAAAAAAAAGACGTAATGGACTGTTTTCCTTTTTAAAGGTGAAATATTAATAAAATTGATTTTGGCACACTGGGGTGGGTTCTCAGTGTGCTGGAGTATGGGGGGGGATCAATGCTGACCTGGGTATTGGGCACCCCAAGGTCGGCTGACCACATAGGAGTGTGGGAGTGTGGCACATCTGATACCAGGAGTGGGCATCCTAGTGTTAGAAACATCAACAAAGTATTTTTTGGCACACGGGGGTGGGCTCCGAGTGTGCCACATTAATGGGGGGAGGGGGATACATGCTGACATGGGTACTGAGCACCCCAATGTCGGTAGAGGATGGAGAACTGTGGGTTCAGGGTGGGAAGCAGCAGTGGAAGGCAGCCAACATTTAAATTCATTGTCCTGCTGAGTGCCTGGTTGGGAGGGAGGGGGGACTGCTGCTGCAATGACAAAACTGCCCCGATTGCAGTGCAGATTTCTTTCATGTGCGGCGCTTGCTCTGAAACTGTCACCATCAGCAGCTTCAGCATTATTTGGTGGCTGAGGGACACACCCATTAAAGCATCCACTGCATTGGTCACAACACTGCCACACCTCTGCAATGCTCTACTGTTTCAATATGTTTCTTGTGTACTCTGATCGCAAGCAAACACAAACAAGCATTGTCAATGCTGAATGTTTGCTTGCTGGTATTGGCATTGGTAGTGCAGGAGTTAGATGCATAATAGGAATAGCAGTGAAGTATTAAACTAACACCAACCCCCATGCCCACCCTGCAGAGACTGACAAGCATTTGGGGATATGCCTTTGGGTCATCGTCCGTAACGTTCACACCATTCCACTTCACGCCACCCTGCAGACACTGACCAGAGTTGCAGTGTGCCTTGGGGTCTTTGGCCCTTATGCTCACCCCATTCCATAAGGAAATATGCTGAGATAGGTTCAGTAGAGGAGAATGGGTGAACATTAGGGCTGAAGACCCCAAGGCACACCTCATAGAAACATACATAGAAACATAGATTTTGATGGCAGATAAGGACCACTTGGCCAACCCAGTCTTTCCATTTCCTACCTAATGGATAAGCTGCAGATCCTAGTTAACCAGCAGCCTACTTCCTACCTACCCCACTAGAATTGCCTTATGCTGTTCCATGCATGCTTGAATTCCACCACTGTTTTGACTCCACAACCTCCTCGGAAGGCCGTTCCATGCATCCACAACCCTCTCTGTGAAAAAATACTTCCTTAAGTTACCTCTGAGCCCCCCGTCTATCTTCAAATTGTGCCCCCTTGTTCTTGCACACCTCTTTTTTTGAAAGATGCTACTTTCTTGGACTTTGTTGATTCCCTTGAGGTACTTGAAAGTTTCTGTCATGTCCCCCCCTCCCTCCTTTCCTCGAACCTATACATATTTAGCTCCTTAAGTCTCTCTTCATATGTCTTCCGGTGCAGACCCTGCACCATTTTAGTTGCCCTCCTCTGGACATCTTCCATCTTGTCTATGTCTTTGCGGAGATTGGGTCTCCAGAACTGCACGCAGTACTCCAGATGGGGTCTCACCAACTGTCTGTACAGAAGGATAATAACTTCATGTTTTCTACTGGTGATGCCTCTCCCTATGCATCCCAGTATCCCCCCAGCCCTCCTTGCTGCCCTCATAACATTGCTTGCCCACCTTTAGGTCATCTGATATGACTACCCCCAGGTCCCTTTACATTTTTATTGTTGTTAGTATCTCACCCCCCATTGTGTACTCTTCCCCTGGGTTTTTGTTTCCCAGGTGCATTACCTTGCACTTCTTAGCATTGAATCTAAACTGCCATACATTTGACCATTCCTCTAACCTTGCCAAGTCCCTTCTCATCCTTTCCACCCCACCTTGTGCATCAACTATGTTGCAGATCTTTGCGTCATCTGCAAAGAGACATACTTTTCCTTCCAGTCCCTCTGCAATGTCACTTATAAAGACATTGAAGAGGATCGGTCCTAATACTGAACCCTGCGGTACCCCACTAGTAACCCCCTTTCTTCAGAGTGGACTCCATTTACTATTACTCTCTGTGTCCTATTCTCCAGCCAATTCTTTACCCAGGCTGTCATCTTGGGACCCACTCCCAGGCTGGCTAACTTGTATATTAATCTTTTGTGTGGGACTGTGTCAAATGCCTTGCTAAAGTCTAGGTAGGCCATGTCCACAGCCCCTCCTTGATCTACTACTTTGGTCACCCAGTCAAAGAAATCTATTAGATTTGTCTGGCATGACCTTCCCGCTGTGCATCCATGCTGCCTACCTCAATGCCTATCATTGGCTGCAGGGTGAGGTGGGGGTGGAATGGCATGAGCATTATAGCCAACGACCCCAAGTCACACCCCAGATGCCTGTCAATCTCTACAGGGTGGGGTGTTATGGTTGGAAACCCTAATGCCCTGGGCATTTGCTGGTATTTTCACTCCAAATTTTCATAATGGGCTTTTTGGGACCCCGCCTCCTAAACAGTGGCAGTATCATAACTCAATCCCAAAAAGTGATTTCACATAGCAACTGCGTCATTTAGTGCCACTGGTGTGAAAACCCATTTTGGGCAGGATGTGAAAAACAACAGCTGTACTGCTCATGAGGAGGTGTGAAAAAATGGCAATGTTGAAAATTTGGAGTGAAAATATGAAAACTTGGTGAAATTACGAGCGTTCTTAGGAACTGCACAACACACGTCTGTAACACAATCATTTCTTTGGAACTTTTTCACCAAATTTTCAACATGGGCATTTTGTGACCTCCCCTCATGAACAGTGCTAATGTGATTTTGTTAATCTGTCCCAAAAGTTGATTTAGCAAAGCAACCATGCCATTCTGTGCCACAGGTGCAAAAACACGTTTTGGGCAGGATGTGAAAAATGACAGCTGTACTATTCATAAGGATCTGTGAAAAAATGGCAATGTTGAAATTGTGGAGTGAAAACATAAAAAATTGGTAAAGGTATGAGCATGCGTAGACACTGTGCAATGCACACTCATAATGAAGTCATTTTTAGACGTTTTTCATCAGATTTGCAACATGGGTTTTTTGGGACCTCACCTCATGAACAGTGGCACTGTCGTTTCATTAGTTGGTCCCAAAAGATGATTCCGTGCAGCAACCACAAAATCACCTTTTGGGACAGAGTAACCAAATAAGAGAGACAGTGTTCATGAGATGGGGACCCAAGAACTCCATGTTGAAATTTTGGGGTCAAAATTCCTAAAAATGGCTGAGATACCAACCTAAGGTAACCCCCCTACCCCCGTTGACTCTCATTATACAGCTTACTGTCATTTCTTCAGTTTACCAGTCAACTTTGAAGATTGCGGATGTGTCCCAGTCCATAGAAGATCGCTGTTCCCCACCTCAAGAGGTAAATATGGGGTAAGGGGGCGGGGGGTGCAGGGGGGTGGTTCTGCAGAGAGAGGGTGGGGGAGGAGGAAATGGGGAGATGTCAAGGGACCATTTTCTTTTTTACAGGGGAAAAAAAGACTTCAGGGACAGTTTTTAATTTTTTATTTTACAGGTTATGAAAACTATTTGAGCACACTGGGATGGGTTCCCAGTGTGTAACACATGTGTGTGTGTGTGTGTGTGTGTGTGTGTGTGTGTGTGTAGTGTGCTGAGATGACATCCCATGTCAGCACTTAAAATATTTGGGAGGGTGGGGGAGGTCATCTGACACCAGGAGAGGGCAGCCCGGTGTCAGAATCATAAAAAAATATATATTTTGGCACACTGGGGGTGGGCTCCCAGTGTGTCACATTAATGGGAGGGACAGGGGATACATGCTGACATTGGGATTGGGCACCCTGATGTCAGCTTTCCAGGAAGAGTGGTGGGAGGCAGAAGCCGCCAATGTTGAAAGCTGTGCCGTGGCTCATTGATTTATTTATTGAAATGGTTCACCAGGAAAGGTACACCAAACAAACAAGGTGCTTGGCGGCAAGAGCCGACAAGAACCGTAACTTGCACCATGCGCAATACTGTGCACTGTAACGCACATGAATGGAGTCTTGTCAGCTGCTGCCAGCAAAGAGAAGGTATGCCTGTGTGCCTGGTTGAGAGGGATGGGGAAGGTCTCACTGCAATGAGGAAACTGTCCATCATTGCAGCGGCAGATTTCTTTCAAGTGCAATCCTCTCTCTCAAACTGCTGTCATAGACAGCTCGCCGATTCATTGGTGCCTGAGGGACAAGACCCCATAAAGCATCAACTTGTAATCATCCCTGTTTGGAGCAGTACTTTTCTTTCAAGTGAAGACCACTTCTCTCAAACTGCTGTCATAGACAGCTTGAGGATTCATTGGTGCCTGAGGGATGAGCCCCATAAAGCATCACCTGCACTGGGCAGAAACTCACACATCTCTAAAATGTCATACTGTTCCAAGATGTTTCTTGTGCAAGTGCGGCGCGCACATGTGTGCAAGCAAACATAAAAAGGACTGCAAAAATATATGAACTATGACCTGAATAGTGTCTACTCTCACATTTTTCAAAGTTACGCAGCTGGTATCAGGGGTTCTTTAAAGGGAACATAAACAAAATGTAATTTAAGTCAACTATTGCTGGCATTTTCATTATTGACATGCTGTTAACCTATTTGAAGCTATTTTATTTGCAGTCTGTGTGTTGTCTTTCTCCAGCTGTTTAATGCTTTCAAATAGGTACTTCCTATCTGCAACTGAGGAAGACACACATCACAAGTGTGTGCACACGCATGCACACACACACACACACACACACACACACACACACACAGTGTGATGCTTAATATTAATCTTCAAAGCCTGATGATGTCTGCTAGCTGGCTAATTGGTAGAAAACCAGTGTGATTGGTGGGCTTTTCCCCTACTGACCTACATGAACCTAAAGCCCATCAGCCAGCTGGACACTGTCATTGTCAGCATTTTCAGCATTGGCTTTTGAGAGGCAAGCCTCTCCTGCATTTCTTACACAGACCCCTACACTACAGTACTATTGCATTCACTTTGTGCATGCATGGAAGCAAACATAAAAAGGGAGAGTTGCTGAGAGAAATAATCTGTTCCTGCCTGTTATGTACTTTAGCATAAATACTGTAGTACTAATTTATCCATGTGCTTTATGCGATGTCTCAGCACATAAGATGCAGTGGGAGAGAAATGCTGTGAGTGGGTGAGGGGAGCAAAGAGAGAGAGAGACTCTGCATGTGACAAACATTGGGGCCTATGCACAAAGCCAGCGTTGCATGCGGAGGGCATGCAAGGATAGTGTGCATGTGTGGCATGCTCAATGAGCATGAAGGGCACCACACAGCATGCCTGCATGCAGCTATGCTGATCCCCCCCCAAGGTGTGTACACATTCATGGAGGGAGGTGCATAGTTGGCTACTGCACACATGCATCACGTCGAGAATGTCCTCAAGGCACCTAGTGCAGGGCGCGCACACATACGCAGCTGTGAGGACTGCTGTATGTGTATGCGTATGCCAGCCCCGGTTGCTGTCAGCCCAGCACAAATGATGTCATAGGCACCAGAGACACACCCACACACCCAGCAGCTGTGTCTGGCGGGTGGCAGCATGCACCACTGCAGCATGTGGGTCACATGGACATGACACTGGCCGTGCCACTGGAGAACCTCAAACCACTGTGAGCTGAGGTCTCAGCAGCACCAACTGTGATACTTGGAACATACGTGCCATGTTGGAGGCGTAAACCATGAGCCAGAAGGGACACTGAGAGGGCATACCCACACCCATGTATACAACACAGGACTGCCGGAAGTGGCAAGCCGCATGGCCATGTGCAGACCCTGATGGGGCATGCCCCCTTCCCACAATGTTGTAGATGGGCATACAGTGGCTGCCTATTATGGGCCTCACCCACACACACATGTGTCAAGAGTGCACAGGCGCCTCCCCCCAGCCACCCAGAGACCCCAGCCACCCACCACACATAGTAGGTACAGGTTAGAATGTACAGGGACATCAACACAAACACAGGGACCAGGACCAGAATCAGAAAGGTGCAATTGTACCCACAGGAGGCAGCTACATTAGGCAGGGGGAAGTATGATGCATACAGTGCAGTATAGGATGCACAGAGCACATGCTTCGTGGCAGTAATCAGTGCACCAGCCATCACTGTACAGCCATGTGGACACCCACTGCAGGGGGGCCAGTGGATGTCCATGTGACACAGACAGGGACTGTACTGGTGCACAGTGCCAGTACTGATGAAGGACCCACCCCGCCAACAACACGCCATGCAAAGGCATGTAGGCACATCCCTGTCACCCGCACACACCATGAAGACAGCAACCACACAAATGTGCACAGAAAAAAAACTTTATTAGTACAAACAGCAGCCAATGCAAAATGTGCAAAACCCACAACCCCCACCTCCCCATACACAATAACTCCTTCTGTCAGCCTGTCCAAGTGGCAGCAACCTTGGCGCTAGTGGCAGCCCCTCCTGCAGTGCCATTCCCATCCTTGCTCACACCCATGGCTCTAGCCTCCCAATGCCATGGCTCATCATCGTTGCTGGACTTCAGGTCTGAAGCAGGCTCCTGATGAAAGTGCTGCAGGGCCATCCTATGTACTGGGCCATGGTAACACTGTGGATAGAAAAGGCACACTGAGTGACATAGCCCAGGCACAGTGTGACAGCAACAGCAACAGTGCACATGCACTGGGTAAGCCACATGCCACCCCCAGCAGCCGGACAAATGCCACACCACCATCTGGTGACATGCAGGGCCACATGCTCTGTGATTCCCCCGTGCTCATGTGCACCTCTGTTATGGCCCACAGCCCATATGTGGAATACATGCAGATGGACGGTACCCATCCTGCACTGATCTACTACCCTGACCCCTGCATGGCCCCTGCAGCATGGTGCTGCACACACAGCGATTCTGTAAGTCAAACAGACAAGGCTGCTGCCCATGTGGCATGGACACACTATGACACAGCACAGTGGCAATGGACATGGTAGCGCAGTGCTACCCACAATGCCGTGATGATGCATGCCCTGCCTGCAGATGTGTCCCCCTGAACGGGAGGCTGTGCCACATAATCCCCACTGGTGGGTGTGGCTATGCCACACATGCTGGTGTGGCCTGATGGTTGCATTGGAAGGTGCCGGTGACATGGCTGGAAGCACCAGATGACTGTGCCATGACCTCGCCTGCCATGCCCACCCACCACGCGTTCGCCATTGCAGCGCCATGTCACATGGTACACCATGCCACACATCAGGGGTGTATCTAGACAGTATGTGACACACACTCCCTTGCAACCCCCCATTAACAACTGTACACACCCCCACCAAGTGCTGGCCCCCATTGCATTACATATCAGGGAATCACATGCCTTATCCAGTCCCTAATGTGGCTGTAAACATACACATGACCTACACATGAGCAGGTCAAACAGCTGCAGACACAATGAGGCCTACAGTAACACATATTCTCCATATCAGATGTGAATGACACAGACATGTCATAGGGTTGGGGACAGGTACACTGAACAACTGTACACAAATGCGTACTGTGTGTATGACTGCCTATACCCTTGGGTACATGTACACAGTTGAGGGTACTGCATGCAGGGAGGCTGGGCAGATACCAGCATCGCAGGCATGCCCCTAAAGCCCACATGAAGTACAACATAGACATGCTGCAATACACACCACTGGGTGGTGCATGCAAGGGGATGCCGTGTCCATGCCAATGGATGGCATGCCCAAGGCCTCCGCACCCATTTCCGACATGGTTGCAGGTGGTGTGTGGTATGCCAATGCCATATGATCAGCCACACATGCAGGGCCTGTCCCGTGCCACAGCCACACACATGGGCTGCCACTTTGGCAATGGGAGGTGGGTGGCACACTGCCCAATGCAGTGGTGACACGATAGGAAGACACAACAGCCCATGCACACATTGCACACCACCCACAGCATGTCCATGCACACTGATTGCACTCATCTCACCTGAGATAGCACAGTCACACACCATAGTGTCTGGGTACCAGTGTCTTCTTGCTCCCCGTGGTACTCAACATGGCTGTCCACCACCATCCTGCCCAGGAATTGTGGGAATGGCACCCACCTCTGTCACCTCCTTCTACTGGGCACGATCACCATGACGGGTGCACCACCTGGCTGCTGTACTCTTGACAGCTCCAGGCACTAAGGCATGCCACTCCAGTGCTGGTTGGGAGCAGTGAGAGAGAGGGAGAGAGAGAGAGGACATGGCTTAGGCCATGGCACAGCATTGTCAACACTCAGTACCTTGTCCTGTTACGATGGCCCAATACTCACCCACACATAGCCCTGCACCATCTATAGTGTCCCAAAGCCCCCAGAGTTGCAAAAGACCAACTCCGCCACATGCCAGAGGCATAGGGAGAACTGCTACACTGCATTCATGTCCATCACCGCCATGTTACTCATGTAGTACAGAATGGTAAGCAATGCAGAATGGGTCCAGGGCATGTGCGTCCACACATGCCTGCCACCAGTGCAGGGTGACCACACACATGTGGCATGACACGTCCCCCTAAGAGCACACACAGGGGTACATAACAGTAGCACTGGCAGCCCTCATGGTCCACAGGAAGTGAAATACCGGTGAAGGATGTGTCCCAGACTACTAATGAACATGCATCTCCTCAGCGATGTGCAGGAGTTGCTGTAGCAGCCAAGGTCATGGGACAGGGTATTCCACCCACAGCTGAATGCCTCCATGCTGCAGAAGTTGCATTGCATCAAACATTTCTGCCTGCTGTGGCCAGTGATTGTCAAGCTCTGTGACATGGTATGGGACAGGATAGCACTACGGACATGCCTCTCAAGGGCGATGTCAGTGAAAACAAAGGCGCTGTGTGCACTGGCATTCTGTACCACAGGATCTTTTCAACAGATGACAGGTGATACAGTGGGCATCAGCCAGTCATCGGTGTTCAGGGCCATGTATGAGGTAATGAATGCCCTGCTGGAACACATGCACACCTACATCACCTTCCTCACATCCGCTGAAGTCATCAGTCATACGAAGCAGGCCTTTCATGACATGCACGGCATGCCCGATGTGTTGGGCACTGTCAGTTGCACCCATGTCATAATACTGTCACTGCCGACGGAGGAGGACGTGTACAGAAATTGAAAGGATTCACAAACATTATTGTCTAGATGGTGTATGAGGCTCATGGCATGTTCACTCACGTCTGCACGAGGTTCCCCAGCTCAACCTACGACTCCTTCATCCTGGATGCGTCGCATATTGGTGGCATGCACCATGCAGGGGTCATCAATGACTGGCTGCTGGGTGTGTATGGCAGGATTTCACAGCCTGTGCCATGCTGCACAATATCGCCCTGTGTCATGCCGTGTCCATGTCAGGGGGTATGCCAGAGGATGGCCTGCCAGTGGATTGTGATGCATATGCATGCTGTGGTGTGGTCATGTGGGTGCATCATGGGTGTGTTAGCACTGGTGTGCCGTGTGACACAGAGGATCAGTGTGGGTGCACAATCATGAGTCACATGCTCAGTGCCATGAGTGGGTGATGCCCTCTGTGTGCACACACCACATGGTGCCAATCATCCCAGGGTGATCTATGCACCTCCAGGGTCCACTGTGGGGGTAATGGCATCCAGAAAGGCCACATGCAGTTTTGTAGTGGACACATGTGGCACGTCATGTGGTTTGGGGGGCATACAGGTGGTGCCACTCACAGGGTGTGTGTGCATGGGTGCTGGTCAAGGGTGCATGTCAGTGGGGTGGCCTATTCAGGGTGCTGTCTATCATTGTGGCATCATGTTCTTGTGTGGTTCTACAGGGAGGGTGGCATCACCTCAGTGTGGAACCATGTGTTGCTGCAGTACTGGCTTGTGTGGGTGTGCTTGTGCATGACATCCATATGTGGCCATGGGCTGTTGATGTACAACATGGTGTGTGCAAAGCTCCACAGAGTGTCATGACCATTGCAGCTGTGCCTCTGCATGGTGTATGGATGTTCGTAGAGATGTGGCACATTTCTGAGATTGCTTGTCCATAGGCCTGGCAAGCAGCCTGGCAGATGTTTGCCGTACTGTCCCCATGGCAGACACATGGACTTCACTGGCACCGTGGCCATGTCATCTGCTGACTGTCCAGCTGGTGCATTGTACAGGTGTATACGCTTTGTCATGGCAGCCTTGCATCCATGCATGTCCCGTGTCACTGCCCTCGGTGCCCTGTGTACCCATGTCCCATGAGTCAGCATGGTGGTCCTCCTAGTTGGGATCGCACGCCTGCATATGCTCCTGTGTGTTGTCCTATACCAGTGTGTCTGCATCCTCCAGATCCGCCCTGTGGGGTCAGTGTGGGCTACCCCCCCAGGTGCCCTCTGGTTTGTGATGCCACTTGGGCTAGCCTGTGTGTGGTGCATGCCATCCAGAGGTGTTGCGCATCAGCCACATAAGGGCAACTGCGATGCAGTCCATGCTGTCATGCATTCCATGCACCTCTGAGGTTAGGGCATGCAGCGCATCGGTATTTTGGCTCTGTTCCATGAGGCAGTTGGCCTCCAGCTGGTGCAGCTCTTTGTACCTGTCTGATAGTTTGTATTGCATGCATTCCATGTGGCCACACCTGGGTGCATGTGACAAGGGGCCCTCACCAGGACTATCCTCCATGTCCTGCGCTACATGTACGGTGCTGGCGCAAGTGTCAGTGGGTGATCCACAATGCATGGATATCTGTGGCCATGTACCTGATACCTCATGCTTGTGGTGTTCCGGGGTACTGGGTACCTATCACTGCACTTGACTGCCACCTCCTCCACAGGTGGTTGCTGTGGCCTGGGACAGTGTATTGTCCACCTCAGTGCTGCTGTTCTCCTCGATATTGCTCCCCATGGGTGCTTCGGTGTCATTCTCGGTACCTGTGGGTGGAAAAGGTACAGTCGGTCAGGCAGGGCATGGTGCATGGTATGTGTGTCAGTAGAGTGCATATGGCAGCGCACTCACCTGTGCCTGGTCTGGCCTGTCTTCTATCATCCTCAGCTGGCTGCGGTCCTGCCATGTCTTGCTGCTGAGGCCTCATCATTGTTGTTGTGCCAGGCTGGTCTGGCCAGGTCTGGAGGTGGTAATGACAGGAGTGGTAATGGTCAAGCTGGTTGGCTGAGTCTGGCGGTGGTAATAAGAGTACTGTTAGTCCAGTGCTTGTGCCACTGCACATGTTCCGTGTGTCCACCCCCATCATATGTACCATCTAGGGTGTCCACACCATGCACCTCACCTCGGACACCGACCTCGGTTAGTATGTTCACAACCATGCACTCCACAGGTGTCAACTGGCTGTTGACACCGGGGGAGCTACCCATTCCTGTGCCACTGCTGAGATCTTGTGCTTCAGCATGGCATGCAGGTCATGCCATTTATGTTTTATGGCATCCTGAGTCTGTACCTCTGGTCGTTTGGCATTGACAGTGCTCTGTATGTCAAGCCACAGCCTTGCCTTTGCCTCTGCAGGTGTGCTCAGTGAGAGGAACCTCTATAGACAGTGGTAGTTTGTCTAAATGTTAGGCCACCATGGTTGCCACCTGGCCCCCAGTAAAGTTTGGTGCAAGGGGTTGGGCACCTAGTCATGCCCTTGCACGGCACTCCGGCCATGGCCTGTCACCTCCTGCCCTGCCGCAGGATACTCCGCACCCCGCACTTCTACCTGTGCACCTACCTTGTTATCCACCATTGCATTTATGTTCCCCTCCTGCACACAATTCACTTCCATGCCACTGCACGGGGCTGGGGAGCACTGCCTTATATGTTGGGGACAAGGGGCAGTTCCGCATTGTTGTGCTGCACCTCAGTGAGCTGCATGCCATGCTATGTGGCCCACTTCAGAACATGCACTTCATCCTCATGGTGTGCATGGTCATTCACACATGGGGCATTGTGGGGTAGCCTTGCACGCTGCGTAGCTGTGCACATCATTTTTGCACTTAGCGGACGCGTCTTCATACATAGGCCCAACTGAGAGTAAGTTAAAAAATTTAAAGATGTAATGAGTTTGATGCAATATTCAAGGGAAAGACTAAATACTGCTAAAATGTGTGTTTGCTTCAGCACTGCAAAATGCTTTAAAAGAAGAAACGCTGTGAGCAGGTGGTCAGTATAGAGAGAAAGAGATGCTGAGAGAAAAGTTGCTTTGTGTGGCAGACATAGAGAGTAATCTAAAATGCTGTGTTGCTTAGTAACTGTACGTGATGCGAGATGTGTGTGAAATCCATGCTGTATTTATTTATTTAGTTTCTGTTGACCAGGTAAGTGCACTAGACAAAATTTTGCCTATATCCAGGCATGACCTGAGGGGAGGAGGAGACAGATGAATGTCAACTGACCTTGAACCAGATTAAGCTGTTGGTGTGGTTGGGTGAGAGGGAAAGATGCTGCTGTATTTAATTTATCACTTCAAGTTACCCCTCCAGTAAACAAGCTCAGTATTTATTAGATTATTTTTTTCACATGGTCCTCAAAAACAGAATCCCAGATTTTCTTGCAGCTCTGTCAAAATCCAACAAATCTAAACTAAATTTGAGATCTTTTCCCTTGTAAAACCAAGCATGGGCCAAATAACTTTTTCTTACCATGCAACTGAGCTTTGAAATTTCCCTCAAGTTGTAACAATAACTGTTGATTCCCCCTAAGTTTTCAAGATCATACTGAAAGATTATCTCTTAATGAAGTCTATTTGTATACTGTATATTTTAAGACTAAGGACTCGGTCTACAGAGGTGTGTAAAGGTCCCATCCCATGCATGGGAGACTTCTGTACATCCCCGATCCTAGTTGCCCATCCCCATTGCACCTGATAAAGTCCCACATGCACTGCTACATGACCAGCTGGGTCAGAGGTGAGCAAGGGAGTAGAGGCATGCATGTGCCTGATCATAGAGACAAACTCCATGCTGCAGCAGGCCAGCAGAGGGGGCAGTGGCTACTCAGTCAGGGGCTGCTATAGTGCATATGAGCTCCCCCTCTGCCCAGCTGAAGGACTCTCCTTAGAGCCTAATCAGCCCCCTCAAAACTTTCCCCCAATCCTCTATGCAGGTTGAAAGGTCTATGACTCATTCCATCACTGGAAAGTACTACCAGCAAGTCACTTGCCATCCCGATAGGAATATGGCAGGTCTTGGAGGACTGCCATATCCCATGATTCCCTGTTCTGTACAGAATGTGGGATCCACTACAGTGCCAGCCTCAGCATTCAACTGACCGCCCAGAGTCCTGCACAACTCTGCCCCTTTATAGCCCCTACCCCCTCTGCCCCCTTGCATCCCATGTGCAACTCCTGCATTCATGAGGCACTGGGGCACTGGATGATGTCCATTACGAACAAGCATCAGGGGCTGAGCTTTATGGCTGGGACATACATGTGACACATATCCCAATCTGTTCTGTGAATCAAGCCCTAAGTGTTCATTTTTATGCTTGCTTGCATGCATGTGCAAGAAACATAGTGCCACCATACGAGTTTTCGGAGGTGTGTGCACCCCTGCTTCCAATGCCGTCAGCGTTTTTGCAGATGCAGCCACACTGCACCAATGAATGTCCCAGCTGTCCATGACAGTAGTTCAGATTGCAGTGGTGTACAGTTGAAAGCAAACGACCGCTACAATCAGCGGTGGTAAATTGTAGGCAATTTGCATACTGCCCTGACGTCAGCAGTATGAAATTGCCTCGATCACCACGCTGATTGTAGCGGTGGTTGTATGTGCGCATCCCCACTTTGTTATGTGCCAAGGGGGTGCCCAATCCCCCTCGGCTCATGCACACCCCCCCCAAACACACTGTATGTCCGACAGGTGTGCCCAATCCCTGTTGGCTCCAGTGCCCCCAGAAAAAAACAAACCTTCAGGTGCCACGCTGGGAGCCCACCCCAGAGTGGCAGAAGTCCAGCATCCTCATGTGTCCCGCCCACCATTACATGGCCAACAGGGGTACCCAAACCCCATTGGCTCCACTGCCCCCCAAAAACTTCCAGGTGCCACTCTGGGAGCCCATCCCAGCATGGTAAAAGTCCCACATCATCCATGTAAAATAATAAAAAAAAAAACTGTAACAAAAGAAAACGGTCCCCCGTTGACTCTCTTGCCCCCCTCCTGCAACCCGCACCCACTGTCTGAATACCCCACTTCCCCACACTCCTCCCCCCTCACCCCATACTTACCTCTGGAGGCCGGTGCGATGATCTTCGGTAGACCAGGAACACGTTTGCACTCTTCAAAGCCAACTGTGAACTAAAGAAATGCCGGTAAGCTGTATAATGGCATAAATAGGGTTTTTTCAACTTTGGTGCATATCTCGGTCTTTTTTTTAATTTTTGCACCAAATGTTCAGCATGAGGTTCTTGGGACCCCATCTCAAGAATTCAGTGACTGTCATTTGGTTATTTGGTCCCGAAAGGTGATTTCATGGGCACTGTGCGGAATCACCTTTTGGGACTGAATAACGAAACGACAGTGTCACTGCTCATGAGGTGGGCTCTCAAAAAGCCTATGTTGCAAATTTGGTGAAAAAATTCCCAAAAACGACTGTGTTACGAGCGTGCATTGTGCAGTTTCCACAGACACTCGCAAATTCTTGAATTTGTAATATTTCCACTCCACATTTTCAACAATGGCATTTTTTCGCACCTCCTTCTGAACAGTACACCTGTCATTTTTCACATCTTGGCTGAAATGTGTTTTCGCACTTCCAGCCCAGAATACCATGGTGACTATGGGAAATCAGTGTTCGGGACAGATTAAGAAAAATCACTGTGACACTGTTCATGAACAGAGGTCCTAAAATGCCTATGTTGAAAATTTGGTCACAAAAGTCCATAAAATGACTGTGTTATGAGCGTGCATTGTGCAGTTTCTATGCACCCTTGTAACTTCACAAATTTGTAATATTTTCACTCCAGATTTTCAACACTGGCATTTTTCCACACATACTTATGAACAGTACAGCTGCCATTTTTTTCATCCTGGCTGAAATGTGTTTTCGCACTTCCAGCATAGAATAGCGCAGTCACTGTGGGAAATCAGTGTTCAGGACAGATTAAGAAAATCACAGTAACACTGTTCATGAATGGAGGTCCCAAAATGCATATATTGAAAATCTGGTGAAAAAAATTCCCCAAATAATTGTATTATGGTACGGGTGTGCGTTGTGCAGTTTCTATGCACGCTTGTGACTTCATCAGTTTTTTATATTTTTGCTCCAGACTTTCAACATTACCATTTTTTTATACCTCTTCATGAACAGTACAGCTGCCATTTTTCACATCATGTTGCAAATGTGTTTTTGCACCTGTGGCGTTAATGGCGCAGTCACAGTGCAAAATCACCTTTCAGCTAACAAACTGATAGTGTCACTGTTCATGCAGTGGGGTCACAAAAAGCCTACATTGAAAACTTAGAGTGAACATATCAAGACATGCTCAGGGCCCTAGGGTTTCTGACCATAATGCCCTACCCTGTAGGGTCTGACAGGCATCCGCCCTACCCTATAGGAACTGACAGACATTAGGGGTGTAACTTGGGATTGACTACAGTAATGCTCACACCATTCCACACCACCCCCACCCCCCCTGCAGCCAGTGACAGGCGTCGAGGTGCACCTTGGACTCTTTGGCCCCAGAGTTCACACCATTCTCCTATACTGTACCCATTTCAGTGTATTTCCTTATGGAATGAGGTGAGTGTAAAGCCCAAACACCCCAAGGCACACCTCAACACTTGTCACTGTCTGCAGGGTAGGGTGAGGTGAGATGTCGTGACCATTATAGGTGATGACCCAAAGGCACACCCCAATGCCTGTCCATCTCTGCAGAGTGGAGGTGGAGTTGGTGTCAGTTCAATACATCACTGCCATTCCTATACTGCTTCTGTCTAACTCCTGCAGTTCCACTTCTAATGCCAGCAAGCAAACATTCTGCATTGACAAATGCTTGTTAGTATTGTGAATCATGTTTGCATGCAGATTTTCTGTGTTTTGATCATTTTTCTTACTTTTCTCTTTCTCTTGTCATTATTATTGTGCCGGTTTGCTCTTGGGTGTACCTGCCTCACCCACCACTACCTCCTATACAGTAAGTTGGGTTTGCCTTCCCCTATAGCCCTGTTTGACTTTTCGCTTGTGAGAATTGTTAACATCATATTACTCAATCAGAGGCCCCACTCCTTCATATCTCACCTAGCACCCTGCACTAATTACTACTCTCTTAGGTCTTCAGACTCTGAGCAGCTATCCATCCCAAGGTCTCATACTAAATATGGAGGGTTTGCCTTCTCCTCTCATGAGGACGCTGGACTTCTGCCACTCTGGGGTGGGCTCCCAGCGTGGCACCTGAAAGTTTGTTTTTTTCTGGGGGCACTGGAGCCAACAGGGATTGGGCACCCCCATCGGACATACAGTGTGTTTGGGGGGTAGTGTGCATGAGCCGAGGGGATTGGGCACCCCTTGGCACTCAACAAAGGGGGGATGCACGCATACAACCACTGCTAATCAGCGGTGGTGGAGGCAGTGTATACCGCTGATGGCAGGGCAGTGCAAATTGCCTACACTTTACCACCGCTGATTGTAGCGGTTGTTTGCTTTCAACTGTACTCCACTGCAATCTGAACTACTGTCATGGACAGCTGGGACATTCATTGGTGTCAGCGTGGCTCAGTTGGTAGCACATCCGCCTCTGGATCAGAAGGTTGTGGGTTCTCGTCCCACACCGGGATTGGACTTGCACCTAAAAATCGCTGGCATCTGAGTGCAGTATTGGGGGGTGCTGTACTGCTGGGGTGTGCTGTCCTACGGATGAGACATTAAACCGAGGTCCCTTCTGCTCATCCTGGTGTTGTCCTGGTGGGTGTCCAGGTGGAAGTAAAAGAACCCAGGGCACTCTTCACAAAGAGTAGGGAACATTCCCAGTGTTCTGGCCAACAGTACCCTTCCCATAAACTGGTTCATGCAATTATCCAGGCTGTGTGTGGGTGATGATGTGCGATATGGCCACCACCACACATTCATTCACTTCACTACCAGTCTAGCATTGCTTGCAAAGCACTTTGGGATGTATGAAAAGCGCTATATAAATGCTGATTCTTCTTCTTCTTCTTCCTCCATTGCCCCTAAACAATGAAATAATAGTACACCTCCTATACAACATTGTCTATCGGCTGATACCTGTAGGAATGTATTCCACTCCTTTCGAATTCAATATTCCAAATATGCTTGCTCCCAATTACCTACATACCTGAACCAACTCCTCTACACTATGCACTTAAGACAGCATGTCTACACCCTCTGTAAATTACCCCTGCACCCCTGAACCTAAGTCCCTGCCTCTCTAAACTCTTCTTTTTGAGCGTTCAGTGTTATTATGTAATGCATAATTCTGAATCCCTGTACTGATTATTGCTTGTTACTTGTTAGCTTAGCTCAATACTGTTTATTGTGAACCAAGCACCATTCTATTTCCCATGAATTTGTAAACTCTTCTGCTTTGTAACCTCCCGGGTTATGCCCGAAAATAGGCAACTGCCTGCCTAGTGCACCTTACCTGGTCAACAAAAACTAAATATACAAATTAGTCCAGGTCTGTCCTATTAAAGAAGTTTGTTTTCATCAGTATTACTGAGTTAACAAACGAATCAGAAAATAAATACATGTACAGTATGTCTATCTTCTATGTATATGTATGTATATATATATATATATATATATATACATATATACATATATATATATACGGTATATATGTTTTTTTTCCTCAGGTGCACTCCAGCAAATATATAAAACAAATATGCTTCCTAAAGATAGCTAACTCCAGCCCAGAGAAGTAAATTGTGACAGTTTTAGTTACTAAGGCATTAGGGTCAAATAAAGGGCTTGGGCAAGTCATGACTCTTTTTATCACGTTGCCATCTGAGATGCATATAAAAAAGTTCAGGCTATAAAAAGTACTGTTATAATGATACTGCTGCAATGCAGCTCTGTTTCAGCAGGGGACCAAGTAAAATCCAAACCTGCAAGCTCTCCCACTTTATTATAAAAGGCCTCTACTTCACACATTCCAAGTTTCCAGTGACTGAATCCAAGAACAGTAAATCTTTTCATAAAGCCCAGCAGCCAACTGTAATCATGTTGCTCTTTCCATGTAGCTCACTTTAGATTAAATAAGACCCAGACAGACTGCATTGTTAACCCGTTTTTTAAGAACACTTCCTGGGGTCAGAAGCAAAGATACTCAGTTCCCTTATCAGTGAGTGTCTAACAGGAACTTTCTCCCCACACTAACTCACTAACTGAAGAATACCTGGGACGTTATTTTCATTATACTGTATATAAGGGGAGATTATGAGGAATATTGCTCACAGTAGCAGGATGGGGGATATTATGGACATTCTCCTCACCACAGCTGAGTGACAATGATAGCAGGGACATATTCAGTACTGCAAATGAGAGACATCAGGGATATCCTCTAAACTATAATATGTGTTAGGGGGACATCAGAAACTTTCTCCACATAACAGCAGAAACATATCAGAAATATCCTCAACAGTACAGCCTAAGAAAACAAGAGAATTAATTTTACAACAACTGGGAGGCATTACGCATAACCTCCGGCTACAGCTGGGCATATCAGAAAGTTCTCTATGCTACATTTGTGTGACATCAACGACACTATCCACACTACAACTGGGAAAAACCATGACTATGCCCCTACTTAAAGCTGGGTGACATCAGAATATTCCCCCATACAACATCTGTGAATATCAATTATATTTACTATGGATTGGGGAGACTAAGGGCATTTGTCTCAATACAACAGGGGCAGATCCAGGAGTCCTTTAGATGGGGGAGCTCAAGTCAGATAAAAAAATAAAAATAATAAGCCATGGGTCTGGTGGTCCACCTAGGCCCCCAGACATTTTTTAACATTTTGGTGCATTTTGGAGCATTTTGGAGGGTATTTCTAATGCAATTTCTACCCATTTCCTCCTTCCCCATTCTTTGTGAGTTGTGCCCTAGCACCATCCCCAGAGTTCCCACAGTCCACATTTATTTATTTATTTATTTATTTATTTATTTATTTATTTATTAACGAGATTTACCAGATAAGCATACTGAGCGGGAAGCCACTCGTTTCCAGATGTGACCTGGGTGTACATAACATAACAAATCAGTGCCAAAAATTAACATTTGAAATGCAGAAGGTAGTGCTACAATAGAATATGTGCATAACGTTCATAATTAGATACAGTAGGCTCAAAACATAGGTGAAGCGAAACAGATCCAAGGATGATTACAGTCAGGACAGTTAAGCAAAAGTATGCAGGATTCAAGATTTGTAATACATTGTGCCTACTAGCAATGAGGACAGAGAAGGTGGTCAAACTTGCAGTGTTGAGGATGGGGAGGGCATACAGTATGTTGCCCAAAATACCCTTCCACCCCAAAAATAAAACAAAATACCAAAAGACTGCAGCTGGGCAGCAGCATATACAAAACACATAAAAATGAGACAAGTTGAAAGAGACTTGGTGATAAAGACAAATTGCAGGCAAATTAAATGACAATTCAAGTAAACAAGTTCACAAATGTCACTTACTCAAGCACGTTATGACATTACCATAAAGCCAACCCATCCCAGTTTGACCTGTAGTACAGATTGACCTATCCCCCAACCTTACCTCATAAATAAATACAATAACTATAGAAATATGGGAACAAATTCACTTTGCTATCTAGTTTCTGAAAATATAATTTCAAGTTTGTTTGCCATTTTTTGCAAAACAGATATTTCTATAGAGCAACTTATTCCAAAGAAAATACATTTTTAAATAACTGAAATATGTTTTATTGTTTTAAAATTACCTTTACTGGGATAACCCCATAGTATGAGGCATCTTCTTTTTATGATAGGCCCAAGAAGTCAGTAAGCAGACAGCAAAACACAGTTTTTAAACAAATATAAAAATGCATTTTTTTTATTAGCAACAGCACTTGCTTGAGCACATCACAACTTGCAACCCCTTCCCCATTCAACACGTATACCTATATAAACTAAATATTTGATTCTATCACTTTTTTCTCTGGTTTTATAACTGCCTGTATCAATGTGCCAAACAAGGTCTTATGACTTCTGTTGCTAATTTTGCTCTCCAAGCATGCAGAAACTCCTGTACATGCCATAATATACAGCAGAACACCTTCAAAACTCATATGTCTATTACTTCCCTCTGTGCTCATTCACACTGTACAACCACGACTGAAAAGACCACACAGATTAGACATACTGTACATGCTGAAGTTCTTAACCTCAGTTCAAATGTCTCATGTACCAGTTTCTGCCTCTCCTGGTTCATGTTGTTCCTGAGACCAGACCTGCCCCAGCATTAGTTATGTACCACTTCTAGCATGCTACTGGATGGCACTACCCTCCAACTCCCTCTCCTGCGAATCCACACCAGAATCAATTTGCCTTATAGGACAAAACCAGCAGTGACCTTTAACTATTTTAATGTCATGAATTTAAGCTCCCCATACTAGAAATTAATAACACTAGTATTACATTTATTACACACCCAGTTTGATGGAACACTAATGTCCTGTCCCATCCCAGCAGCCACCTCCCATCCACCATAGTTTGAGACTGTGAAAGTCTTTCTTTTTAAAGAAAGAAGTAGCTGATTAAATGAAAACTTGATCCATTTTCAGCAGCTGCAGTCTATGTGACCCTAGTTGAGTACTGCCTCCAGTCACCTGGCCACTGAACTCATTCTCTCTAGACAGCACACACTGACCCCATTAGTCCTAATGAGCAGAACTTTCCGCTACAGCTTGCTTCAGCTACCAGAAGATGACCTGAACCTCACTCCAACCCCTTGTGCTGTTTTACCATGGCCACACTGACCCCGTGTTACTGGACTTCTGCCGCCTGAAACCCCGGGCTCTGTTCTTCACTTGTGGGCTTCGCTCTCTCTCTGTCTGCTCCTCAGTAGTACACTCGCTCCTCTCTTGTTCCAATGTTAATCTTCTGAGTGAATGAATTACAGTTGCTCTTGTTTCGGCAGCCCAGACATTTAAAGAAGGTGCCCCCTGCTAACCACATCCACTACTGGATGCAACAGCAAATCAGAAGCAGCGAGCACCAGGTGACCTGGTTGAGATCTGTATTATTAAGGTCCACTCCACTTTGCTGCAGCTGTACCCCCCCTGCGCACGACCTCCCCTGCGCATGAACAAAGGAGCTGCACCAAGCCTGCAAAAGTAGAGAACGAATGCTCAGGCTCACCAAGGCAAGACCAGCTGCTACCACAGTGCTGGGACCTGACCACATGGCGCAGGATGAAAATTAGTAAGAAATTCATGCTGGAGACTGGCTTTTCCGGGGGGGGGGGATCAACTATGTAATGCAGGTGTGGGTGGTTGTTTACTGCACTACCAGGACACTGGAGAACAGATGAGACCCATGTGGCTTAGGTGGCTTTCATGGAGGCATTAGTGTATATGGATTAAGAATGCAGCACAGTGTGTTACTAATAGAGGAGCTCCATGATGAGGGAGCTATAGCACCCTTAGCCTCCCCCCCCCCCCCCATCCGCCTATGAACAGAAGAACATCAAGGATATCCTCTACTCTACTTTACAACTGGGTGCATCATGTAAATGCCCCCCTCTACATCTGAGAAACAGCAGAGACACTATCCACCCTACAGATGGGGGTGGGCAGCATCAGAGGATTTCTCACAACAACCAAGAATACTGTATCAAGCACATTTCTGTTGCTGATGTGGGGAACATCTGGATCAGTCTCCACAGTACATTAGGGAATGTCAAAGACATTTTTCTTACTATAGATGAGGGCAAGTAGGGGCATTCTCATCACTACAGTTTTGGGACACCCAGAACATTCACTGCACTATAACTGGAAAATATTAGGGCTATTCATTTTACTTTAGCTTGCTCTAATAGGAACATTCTTCATACTGCACCTGACAACATCAAGAACATTCTTCTGACCACAGCTAGTGGACAGTAGGGACCTTCTCTGCACTATACCTTGGAGAAGTGTTAAAGATTCTCGTTATGAGTAGAGGGGACTTCTGAGACATCTTCATACAACATACTAGGGGACATCGGGACCTTCTCATTACACTGGGGTAGGGGGTATCAGGGACAATCTCCACTCTTTAGCCGGATGACTTCAGCGACATCCCCTTTAGTTCATCTGGGGAACCTCAGTGACATTCTAATCATTATAGGCTGAGGGTCACAAGGACATTCTTATCCCTAAAACTATGGGACATCAATGACATTTTCATCACTAAAGCAGGGGACATCTGGAACATCATTAACACTGCTACTGAGGGATAGTGACAGTCTTCGCACTACAGCTGGGCAGTGACATCAGTAACAGTCTCAAAACTACAGCTGAGGACAACAGGCATATTTATATTGTAGCTTGGGGACATCAAGGACATGTATATCATATCCCAAGAGCTAGGGATATCAGGGACATTTTCATCATGAGGGGTGGGGAAAACAAACTTTCTCCACACTGCTGCTAAGGTGAGGGATAGCAGGGATTTTGCAACACATTTGTATAACATCATGAACAGTCTCCTGAGCTCAGTACACCAGGAACATTCTCTGCCTTATAGCTGTGGGGCATCAAGTTATTGTAGATTTGGATAACAGTGAGTCTGCATTGCAAGACAAAGATAGCAAACCTCAATTTAACCAACACTCTCAACCTAAGTAGCAAAGCCTTGTCACTTGGACAAATGAAAATGACTCAAAATGCCCCCCAAAATAAAACATTTCAAACACATACAACAAAAAATATACAACTTAAAAACAGACACCCTCCCCAACCCACAAACCTACTGAACAACGGACACCACCAACTGAACAAGCTAAAGCAAACAAACTGTCACTGTTGATAATGGGTAAATGTGTACCTTGTCATTTTTCAAGGTTTTCTGTATCTTAAACTTGACAATGTGTGTTGTACTACATTTGTGTTCTTGTAATTATTTACAGAGTGCCTTTGTAAATGAGCAGTTTTGTCCATATGCCTGCAGTGGGCAGGAAGAAACCTCTGAGGGTGATATTGCTGTTGCTGTTCTGCCAATGGAATGAACTGCTGCAGTTAAGAATGGTTCTTTCAATGGTAGGGATGCAGTGGTCAAATTCACCACAAGGAGAGGCATGAAACTAACTTCAGTTGGATGGAATGGAGGATACTTTCACATTTACAAAGAAAACATGTTGTGGCTGCTCGGAAGAGTAGAGGAAGCAAAGGTGGGGCAATGTAGCATCCAGTGCAGCTCAGGATGCAAGAGACTTACCACTGACAGCCCATGCAGGAGCAGGCTGATGATGACAATGAACCATCTAGCTGATTGGAGGAAACTTTTGTGTATTTGAAAGGATGGAGCCACACCTACCACAGTGGGTCTCCATCCTTTTTCATGTACAAGACACTGCCCAGCAGCTAACTGATCTGCATATGCATATGCCTGCCCCTCATGCTCTTCCTATAAAAGAAAGCCCCCTGAGGCTTGCAATCTGTAGCCCCCCCCCCATTCAGGGCTTCAGTTAACTCCATTTTGGGAGTATTTGACTTCCAAAAATAAGGCAAAACTTCTAAAATAAAGGGTGAGGAAGTCATTGACTCTAAAATTTAAGAAACAAAATTGGATGACTTCTAAAAGTGAAGTCACAGAAGCCAAGAAGTGATAGATTTTTCTAAAAGAAATTGTATTTTACCACTAATGTTTATATTAACATCCATTATATGTCTAATTAATTATTCATGAGCCTAACAAGGCTCCTGATTGGCTACTGAATCTGTCATTAAAGTCTAAGAAATGATCAATCCAGCTGCCAGCTGATGCTGTAAGACACACATGGTTCGTGCCACTCTGCTTTAAAATTGAACTGTGGAAAAATAAGCTGGGAAAAAAGAAAGTTGTTATTGTGATTAGACTTATAATTACAATAACAGCCTTGAAGCCAGTCATTTCCTTGGATTAATGACAGGCTAGAGGGAGGTGATCCTCGACTGCACCTTGGCCACCCATCCTCCCAACCAGTCGTTAATCCTTCGTAAATGACTGGCTTCTCTGTCGTTATTGCTTAATTAATTGGACCATCTTAAAATACTGGCTTCCAAATTGTGGGAAGCATTTTGACTTCCAAAACATTGGAATGACTTCCAGATTTTGACTCATGGAAGTATAAGACCTCAACTAAAAATAAATTAACTGAACACTTGCTCCCATTACACTTCCAACTCCACCTCTCCCCAGCCCAACTACAAAAGTAAATGTGCCTCTGATGGGTATGTTAAAAAAAGCCCTCTGAGGCTTGCAATCTGCCACCCCCTAGTCACCACTCTTGACTTCATCTCTCACTTGGCTGACCACAAGAGTCAATGTATTTCTGGTAGACTTACAATCTGCCACCAACCCCCCATCCCAGCTCCCGACTCCACCTCCTGCCAACCTGACTGCAAAAGTCAATGTGCTTCTGGTGCATATGTAAAAGAAAGCCCTCTCAGGCTTCAAATCGGCCACTGCCCCTCATTGCTGCTCCCAGCTCCCCCTCCTACCAGACCAACTGTAAAAGTTAGTGTACTTCTGATGGGCATGTAAAAGAAAGCCCTCTGTGGCTTGCAATCTGATGCCAGTACCATAACCATCATTGCTCCCAACTCCACCTCCTACCACTCCAACAGCAAAAATGAATGGGTCACACATAGTGACATTAGGATAAAAAATTCTGGTCACAGTTGATACGGCTGTGCAGAGCTTTTACCTGTGGTAATGGCATGTCTATCAGATCGGTGGCAGTATGCCATTCACAACATGGTGGCAATGACAGAACTGCACATGCGTGATACCCGCGCATGAGTATTTCTGCCAGAAGTGCCGCATTTAAGTAGTGCACTCGCAAGGGGGTGGTGATCATGCCACAGAGGGGAGTGTCATCCACGGAGTCCAGCACTAACTTAGTTCTATATTGACATGGCCGCATCACTGTAGTAGAACACAGGGACACTTTCCTGTCACAGTCCCTTTGTGCTCCTACAGTGATCGCAAAATGTCTGTGGAGCTCTGCCCTCACAGCCATAAAAATACACAAAGTTTATATGCTGCTCATTTGTTAAACATAATGTACACATAATAGAATATATAAAGAAATGGGCTAGAACAGTGCAGGATTACAAGGAGCAGGACAATCAGAGATATATTACAGCACTTTTTGTGTGCAGGGGGAGGCCGTGGTCCCAAAAAGTTAGCAGGTCCATCAGAAACTCCTCACATCCTAGAAAATAAAGAATGATTCCGAGAAAATTCTACTAGTGGGTGACAACCATTCACAAATGTACCTGATGGCTCTTAACATGTACATTTGAATAAAGTTATATCCTTAAATCCTTCCTTTCTGCATTTCCAAGTGCCATAATAACTTATGTACTTCTTTTTAGCATGCAGACAGGGCGTCCTTCACCCTATCATAAGGCAGCTGGTTCAGGGTTCAGTAGTGACAGTGCAGAGTTATTTTGTGTTCTTTACTGCTGCCAGTGCCTTCCCTCATGTCTGGAGAGTGGATGCAGTGCTGTTCTATGCGGAGCCCCCCATTGCTGTAACTCTCTGTAGTTTTAATGCCATTGATAACCATCCCTACACTCATCAAACTGCCACTCACTGCCAGGTCACTATCTCCCCCACATCAAAACAGTCCGACTGCATCTCTAATTCTTCCCACTCCTCATGCTGATCCTAGACCAAAAACCCCTCACAAATCAAATAAATCATCTCCCTATTCCATTGGTTCCCTGATCCCCCTACCCCAAGGTGAGCCCTAGATCCACTAACCCAGAAGAAATGAAATTCCTCCCCATTCCATCAATTACCCAACCCCTCTATCCTGGACTTTCCCCCACCACCGATCCCACAGCTTCCCAAACAAAGTGCAACATTCTACACTGGCAGTCCAAAAAAGTGGCACATGCCATGATGCTACATTTCAAAAAAATCATATCACATAAGGACTTTGCCTATGCATGACAGGTTTTTTGTAACTGCATTTTGTACATATTAAATACATTCTGTTTTTCAAATTCAGCACTGTGGTGTGTGCCATTCTTTTGAACTGCTAGATGTAACTCCTAATGGATGTGCTGGTAGTACACTTCAGCACTTTTTGTGTGCATGTTTTCTCTTGTTTTGCTGCACGAAATCCTCTAGGGCTGACAAATGTACTCATCTAAATCAGGAACAACAGCAGTTTTCCCCAGAGTCGTAAAGCACTTTGGAACGCTACATAAAACCAAGGCATAAAACATCGAACAGTGATAAATGTTGTAAGTATTACTGTTACTAGTGGTAGTCTTTTGCTCTTTTTTAGGGCACTGGCTCAGTGCCAGTGGTATCCCAACAGGCGAAGATACAACAAGAAAGGGGCATCACCCCCCAGTTAGGATGATCTATGGTCTTATGAAGGTCACAACTCTTCCAGTTCAACCATGGCCAGGCTTGCTTTAACCCCCTGTGGAAGTCGTCATATGAGATTGTTGAGGAATTTAAAGCACAAAAATAAAAGCAGTGCTTCAGTACCAAGCCAGTACTGTATATTGAAAGATTTTATAAACAGAGAAACAGAATTTGATGGCAGATAAGGACCACTCCAATATGCACATTTATTTCTCTGCCTATACTGTCACTGCCAACTCTACCTGATCTCCAGCTTCCTCTCCAGCTTCCCACTAAGACTCCCTTGTGACTATCTCATGCATGCTTGAAACCCACTACTGTTTTCCCCCCACCACCTCCACTGGAAGACTGTTCCAGGCATCCACCACTCTGTCACTGAAGAAGTACAGTATTTCTTCACATCGCTCTTGAATTTATCTCCTTCCAGCTTCACTGCATGTGCCCTTGTTCTCATGCATCTTTTCCTCTGAAAAATACTCCCCTCTAATACCTTATTTTCCCATGTCAGGTATTTATAGGTTTATTTATTTATTTTTTGCTATTTATTAAACTTTATAGAATTTTTCTGGGCAAAGTGGTTGAACAATACAACAAGTAAAATAGTGGCATTGATCATGCCAATACATCCATTCTCAAGTCCCCCCTCCCTTCCCCCCTACTCCCCTCTTCCCTCCCGCTCCTCATCCCTTCCCCAAAACTGACCATCATTCATGTATAACATATGACTATAAAAGTTATCCTCCCCTAGGTAAGCCTGATTCCCCTCAATCCCCCACCCCCTCCCTCTATACAACATGATTAAATCTATAGGGGCTGAACATATGCCTAACTAAATGTCATATTGCAGAACAATATCATGGAACATAAATGATCTGTCGACTTAAGATATTGCTTCTAAGAATAGGAGAGTTGGAGAGTAGTCTTCTAGGAGTGTCTTTCACCCCTCAGCTAAAAATAGAGTGAACTGCTCCCATCTCCTGTTAAAAGCTCTCAAATTGTGAAATTGAATGGCTATAGCCCGTTCCGCACTGATGGCTGTATGCAATTCCTGTATCCACTCTCTAAATGAGGGTGCGGCTTCCTGCAACCAGTGTCTCATGATAAGGAGCAATGCAATGGCTGAGGCAATGGCCACATAGAATTTGTGTGTTTGTTGAGGGACATCTGAGAGGTTACCAAGCATGCAAGTTTCTAGTGTAATATAGGTATCGCATGCAAAAATGGGGTCTAAAAAGGACTTAATTTGTTGCCCAAAGTCTTGAATTATTGGACATGTCCATAGTATATGTTTGAGTGAGTCGATGTCCTTATGACATCTCTGGCACGCGGTATTCTGGATCTTACCTATATGGTATAATTTGAGTGGCGTATAATATAGATTGTGGAGGACCTATTTATTTATTTATTTTAGTCTTTGGTAACCGGGTAGGTCTCTATCATATCCCCACCTCACTCTTTTCACTTCCAGAGTGTACATATTAAGGTCCTTCAATCTCTCCTCATAGGGCTTCTGATGCAGACCTTGCACCATTTTAGTTGCCCTCTTCTGGACTGCTCTCTACTCTATGTCTTTCCTGAGATGTGATGTCCAGAACTGGACACAGTACTCCAGGTGGGGTCTCACCTGTGATCTATACAGTGGCAACACCAACTACCTTCTCCTGCTGGCGATACCCCTCCATATGCTTCCCAACATCATACTGGCCCTACCCACTGCATTGTCACACTACCTCACCACTTTTGAGATCATCAGATATGATTGCTCCCAGGTCTCTTTCCTGTTGAGGGACTGTTAATATCCTTTCTCCCATATTGTATTCTTCCTCAAGGTTTCTATGCCCTAAGTGCATGATTTTGCACTTTTTTGTGCTGAAACCCAATTGCCATGCCTTTGAACACTCCTCAAGTTCTCAGGTTTCTGCACATTCTTTCCACCCCCTCTGGAGTGTTCACCCTATTGCAGATTTTGGTGTCATCCACAAAGAGGCAGACGTTCCCTTCCAGCTCATCTTCAATGTCACTTATAAAGACATTAAAGAGGACTTCCAATGATGTCACGTTCCTGTAAGCAGATCCCCAGGAACGCTTTATCAGGGACTTGTAATAAAATCCTCCTAAACCACTTTTTCCTGAATGAACTTTAATACAGCAACTGAGAGGTAGAAGCTTAACATAATGACATGCTCAAACAGGGCTCCCTCTGTGGTAAAATTAATGAATGGTGATGGATTTTAACATAGAGGCTCTGACAGTAAGCGTTCTCTGTCACCACACTTCACATGCTACAACAGTAAGGAGGCCACAATCCCAACCTCTCACATGGTACAACAACACTTAGACCTTATGCTGTCCAAAATTCACAGCTTTAGACAGGAAATGAAATCCACCACCCAAGCTCTCTATACTGACATCAGTAAAATAGAGAGCAACTCTGCCAGGTGGAGATCATCTCTCTCCACAGGACACACACCTGGATATCACAGCGTTTGCTATGCTGCAGCTTCATGACTCAGTACAGTCCCTTCAGAAAAGAGTCAGTGATGTGGAGTGCAGAATGCGTTGGAATAATTTAAGGATTTACAGTGAGCCAAAGGGAGCAAAGGACACAGATGTGGTGGTTTTTTATCCCTGTCTGTAATGGACAGCCTTCTTGCCCCTCCCCCCACCTCAACAGACCTCACTGAGCACTGGGGCTCAAACCAGGCCTGGAGATCTGACCCCACTCAATTGTGCTTGGATTCCTTAGATATACTGAAAAAAAGTTCTTAGTGCTTCTTGGCAAGAAAAAAGTGACTTGACAAAACACTCAAATGTATATTGACAATGATTATTCCACACTTGAGCTGCTTCACAGAAAGCAATACCTTCCCATCAAAAAGGTCATAAAGCAGCAGAACCTCAGCATCAGAACCACATATCCTGCTCAAATGACAATTTTTCTTCAACAATGGGATTCAAACCCTTGAGTCAGCAGAAGTGACTGTAGTTGAACTAACTAAGCAAGGGATTAAGACTGACCTTCCTGCCAGTCATCCTACTACAGAGACTTTAGCATGAAAGCTATCACAGAAGGCCTGGACTAAACAAGGGAAGGTTTCTCTAAAAGCACAGCACTGCTAGTACACAGTGGAAGCTATCCAAGAAATAATGACCCATCTGCAGGCCTCCTCCTCATCTAGAAGTTCATCTAAATCTACATCTTCAGTGGACTGAAAAAAAAAGGACAGTTTCAAGCTTAAACAATGGTTCATAATTTATAAAAGGTTCCAATAGGTCATTGCTGCACCCCCCCCAACTTCTCGGTTGCAGCTCCTCCTCCTCTGTGGCTGGTATTTTCTCAATCCCCCACCCTGGGATTGCCTCCCCCCATTAAAACAATCACACACATCTTGTTAGCAGATGCCGCTTCATGGGACTCTGGGCCAAAGCCAACATCATGGCCTTAACTCCCTTCGGCCCCATTGGTGTCTTAGCTGTGAACCCTGAGTGGCACTCTCCGATGCTGCCTGCAGTAGTATGAGGCATCATCTTTAAAATCATCAGTCGGTGCCCCACAGCTCAACCCACAATCAAATGGTTTCTTCCTGTAGTGTGAGGTTCTCATGTGATTCATCCCATGCTGAATGATTGATAGGCCACTTCATGCCTTCCCTATTCCCTCAGCGTATGAAACTGAGCACACTACTGCAAAGTAAGCCCACGCACTCTAGTCATGTGGGCTTGCCTAGCCAGGTAGTATACTGTGGGGAAGTGCAGACATGATGTCGGCAACATAGCAGCATTGATGCTCACTGTACTGTAGCTGTGTCTTGGAAGGGCACAGCCCAGAGAAATTTTAAAGTGCTGCCTCAACCTGGGAGCCTTCAGAGTGCCAACAAAGGGAGTGAGTGTGATTGATTAACCCAGCAGCTTGTGGAGGGGGGTGCCAGGGGTTGAAGATGAGAGAGGGGTTGGGATGAGTAGCAAATAGATAGCTGAGCTGACATTGAAAGCAGGTCCTATAAGTAATCAGATTTGCAGCCATTCACGACAATCAGCTATGAACTATAACACAGTCTTAATTGCAGCAAGCCCTAAATGTTTACAACAGATAAATACTATGTTGGACCTTACAGTCTTATGAATTAACTGGATCTCAGGGTCTATGACTCCCATAAATAGATGAAAAAATGTGCTCGGAGAAGTGTGACTGGATTTGGGTGGGGGAGCGGGGAGGGTCCTGGAGACTCTTATAAGAGATGTTACAATAATAACTTCCAAAAATAATAATGCTTAGTTCATGTTCATGTGGGAAAGGGATTCCTTTTGAGTTCACACAGCGGCTCCAAACCCATAGGGGCTCCTCATTAGGGTTCTTCAGTGATGCTCCCATGGAGTAATGCTTCTCTTTTGTTGGATAGCTCATAATGAGCCCCCCCCCCCATACCAGGGTCACTTACAATTTATACAATGTTCTACTGTCCTAAAATTAGGACCTGGGTGATTAGTGCCATTCACCCCACATTTCACGCTCTGGTGCGTTGACTTTTGTCTGTCAACATCTTTGGTCTAGAAATGGAGATATTATATCGTAATGGGGATGCCCAGTTGGATATTCTACTGGCAACTTTCTTTAGTCCCCAGTGGAGAACAAGATGTTAACCTTTACCATTTTCTCTTTGCCAACGAGGCAGGAGGCCTCTCTGTATGAGGCAACTCTTTCAGGCAGCTGACTGCCAAAGGATGTAATATGACCCCTACCTTGGAAGTCCATTTTGCATTATGCCTCCGTTGGGCCCTTCCAGTATAAAATACCCCAACAAGTTCTCAGTGAGGGTATTATGCTTTGACAGTAGTTACTATGTATTGCAACTGTTTTTGATAATATTACCTTTTTTTACAGAGTTCCTTTCTGTATGATATAGCACTTCTGATGTTACAGATCAAAGTATTATTTTTTTATATAGTCAAGCAGGTGCTAACATGGAGGTGTGGTGGGGTGGTGGAGGTGGTGCCCAGTGATGCTGGGGAGATGGAGATTGTATCTTAATTGTGATTTTCATGAGAAATAATTATAAATAGTCTTAAATTCCACCTTTGTTTGTGGAACGTGAATGAACTCATTAGCCCCGGTGAAAAGAGCGTAAATTTCATGTCGAGTCAAAAAGCTTAAACCTGACCTTGTGTTCCTTCAAGAAATGTGCCTGTCTTATGTTGATCATGCTAAGTTTATAAAGCTGAGGTTCTCAGCGGAATTCTTCTCCTCCTATAAGTGTGAATATGGGCATGTAGTATCCATTTTCATCCCTCAACATACACAATTTGAACCAGGCCTGGTGTGGCGAGACACAGATAGGCACTTAGTGATGGTACACAGAACACTGCATGGCCAAGAGTTCACTCTGCCAAACCTGTACTTGCCCCCGCGGGTGTGAACACGCCAGTGGTTAAATCACTCATCTGCATCTGCCTTGGTGTCCACCTCTTTCTGTGTGTCTACCCATTTTATGCACTTGTGCATTTATATTGCTGCACTCCTTGTATGGGTTGGGGCTTCTGCATGTACAGTATTTTCTGGCCTTCCCAGTCCCTCACCAAATACTTATGATCCCTCCTTATAAGTTTACTCTCTTGGAGGAAGGAGACCTGAGATTTCATCCGTTTGAGGTGTGACTGCACCTTTTTATGTTTTGCATGGGTGTTGAGCCCCCAGACATTCCATGTATGACAATTTAACTAATCCATAATCTCAGTTGGAGGCAGATGCTTCTGAATAGGTGCTATACATACACCAAGCAGAGGAAGTCAAGAATCTCCTGGTGTGGGGCCACAGGGAGAGTAAGTAAAAAATACCACTTTGCCATCTATGAAGGTTGAAATACTGCCAGGTTTTTGTTTGAACAATTTTCTGCCACCATTTAAAATTTGGTATATCACGGACTACCATTACATTGTCTAAAGTACTTAACACATTAATCCTACTAACATCAAAAACATTGAAACTATTTACACTACTATTAACAGAGTCCACTAGGGAGATGACTAAACTTATGACCACTGGCAAAATTCCAGCAACGGTCAGCCTAGACACTCTCAAGAGTGTAGCATGTACTAGGATTGTTGAGGGGATCAGATGGTCTGTCTGAGCCATTCAGACTTTGTTGGTTTGACACAGAGCAGTGCTGAGTTCTCTGCTGGCCCAGAGGGGGGAACCATCAGAGGAGGAGCACTACCCAAAGTAGAGGTCAGTATATTGTGCACCTGACTTTGGATAGGAAGGGGGGCAGTTGAGGGGCTGTTTGGCCCTCCCTGCTGTGTTGGGTGCTTGCAGTGCAACAGCATATCCTGTGAAATGGGGGGCAAAGTGAAATGTAGTCCCTTTGTTCTCTGCATCTGAGCCAGGAGGGGGGTACCTCATGGTAAGGATACATGTTCAGCAGACTGTCCCTACCTGGTTTGGCAGCAGGAGGAGAGAAAAGGAAAAGACTGAAGGAGAGAAAGGCTGGTGAGGGACAATTGTCCATGTTGCTTAAACCATTCTGCTTCCCTTTTCCCCATACCTCGAAGGGGGGTGGAGTTAAATTCTGCCAGGTCAGAAAGATGGCCATTCTCTTTGTCCTGTGCCTTTGTTGTGATTAGGTGAGCTTGGGGGGGGGCTAGAAGCCCAGACATGCAATGTAGTAGGCCTAGGGCAATGATGTTGCCTGCTTATTTAGTGCAAGGGGTTTCTGTGGGGATCAGTTACTGATGTTAGGGGAGGTGTTGTTTTCATTTTAATTTTCATGGTTGAGCTCCTCAATAGCTGAATCTCCCTTCCCTAAATCCCCTACTGCAGACAGATTCACCTACGCCCCTTCTCCCCAGGCCTTTCTGGCCATGTTGCCCAGATCTAGGAGGGAGGTCAGGAAGTAGTCCTGGACACCGGAGCGGAGACTGACAAATGAGTCAGAGGCACATTATATGGTCCAGTCCTGGAGGCTTTTGCATCCCATGGCTGCTGGCGACAGGGGGTGTTGGGATGTCAGAAATAGTTATTGGGATGGATGATAGACTATTCTGACATCATACTACTGGAATTACATTGGATAGACACACAGACTAAGCCACATGTTGGATGACATAAGTAAGATGGTGGTGTGAGTGCTTGAAACATTGCTAGCAGCTGGCCCACAAACCCTCCTCATTAATGGAGTTCTCCATATAATGCTGGGCTATAAAATTACTTGGGTTTGTTAGCAGATGCGTTTTCATTTTACCTGCTGCTCCAGCTGTTACTGCTTAGTAGCAGACTTACCAGAATCCTGACATTGTTACATACTTAAAAGAAACTGCGGTCACAATGTCTCCCAACAAGAGTGAAAAAAAAAACCAACAAATCCCCAAATAAAAATATGAATCATCCCAGAGCAACCCTCGGAAAGCCAACCAATAGCTGGAGGCAGTTTACCATGAATACGTACCAGAAATTAAATCCAAACTGAGAAACACCCCCCCCACCCAACTTTGGGCGTTTCTACTACAAAGCAAGCTGCCAGTGGAAATAACTTCCAACACTCAAGTGTTACAAACCGTGAAGGTGAACAGGAACCACAAATGAATCTCAAATCATCAACAGAAGTAGAGGGATCAAGACGTTTCAACTGGTTTCAACTGAGTCATCCTTGCAGAGGAGAGCCACTTCATTTTACAGACAGAATTTTCAGCACAGCAAACAGTGGAATATAGCACAGAAGTCCAAGTCAACAATCATACTATGACTGGAACTTCTAGACAAGATAATTCAAACTTTTCTCCTACTTCTGCATGAACTCCAGAAGCCTGGGCAATAAGGTCCCAGACCTGGCAGTGATTATGGAGAAGGAGGAGTTAGACCTGGTGAGAATCACAGAGACCTGGTTCCACGACGTTCAGGAATGGGACATGAACATCCCAGGATATATGTTGTTCTGGAAGGACAGGGTGGATAGGAGAGGAGGTGGTGTAGTGCTCTACTTAAGGGAGGGGAGCCAGGCATTGGAAACACAGGGCAGTTGGAGGGACACTAAGGCCGTTTGGGTCTCACTGGCCACAGGTAAGGGTGAGTTGGTGCACACGGGAGTCATTTACAGGCCACCAGAGCAAACATTAGAGGTGGACAACCAGATAGCTGAGGAGATTCTATGGATGGCAGCCAAGGGGAGGTGCTGCTGTTGGGAGATCTTAACCTGTTGGATGTGGAGTGGCAATGCCTGTCTATGACCTCATCCAAAAGCAGGACAATTGTTGACTCCCTACAGATAGCCCACCTGAGCTAGCTGGTCAAGGAGCCAACCAGGGAAGGAGTGGTGCTGGATCTAGTGCTTATGAATGGGGACAGGGTGGGTGAGGTAATGGTATGAGAAAGCCTAGGGAGTAGTGACCACAACACAATGTGGTTCATGATATGCATATCGGCCTCACACCACCGGACCAAAGTGAGGCTGCTGGATTTTGGATGGGCTGATTTTGGAAGGATGAAGGAGTATACTAGACAGGCTTAAGGGGGGTGGGGAACACAAGGGGGTGGAGGACATTTGGGCCACAATTAAAGGGGCAATAATCGGGGCCATGGAACACTGTTCAAAGAAGGTAAGCAAGAGCAGGAGGAGAAGGAGGCCTCTGTGGTTTAGTAGGGAGGTGGGGGACAGCTACAGAGCTAAGCGGCAAGCATTCAGGCAGTACAACACTACACAGAGTGAACTGGACTGTGTCGCATACCAGGATAAGCGGAGGGAAGCTGGGAGGGTGACTAGAAAGGCAAAAGCAAGAATGGAGGATAGTATAGCCAAGGGGGTCAGGAAAGGGGCAAGAATTTTTTTAGGTATATTAATGAGCGGAGGAAGGGCAGGACCAGGATACCTGGCCTGCTGGCTGAGACAGGGGAAAAGGTAGAGGGGGACCGGGAGAAGGCAGAATTACTGAACAGTTACTTCAGCACAGTATTCATGAGGGAAAAGGGAGGGGGAAGGTGCTTTTGAACTAGAAGGAGGGGGTGTAGGGATGGAAGTGGGACCATTCCAGGAAAGGAGATTTCAAAAGAGCTAAAGGAACTGAGGGTGGACAAGGCCATGGGGCCAGATGGGACTCACCCTAGGTTGTTGAGAGAGATGGGTGAGGAGCTGACAGCCCCCTTGATCTATTTGTTCAAAGAGTCCTTTCACATGGGGGTAGTCCCGAAGGACTGGAAGTCCATGGATGTGCTGGCCCTCATAAGGATTGGAGGAGGCAGGTCTTGAGCAACTACAGGTCAGTGAGTCTGACATCGGTGGTCAGTAAGCTCATGGAAAAACTGCTCAAGGACAGGATCACCAACTATCTAGAGGCAAGCAGCCTGCTTGACCCAAGGCAGCATAGCTTTACCAATGGTATTTTTGACTGGGTCATGAGGGTGGTGGATTGGGGGGGTCAGTAGACATAGCCTACCTAGATTTCAGGATGGCCTTTGATATGCTATTGCATGGTGGGCTGGTGCACAAAATGGATGGTCTGGGGCTAGGGAAGGTGGTGATAGAGTGGTTGCAGAACTGGTTGGTGGGCAGGACACAGAGGGTGTTAGTAAATGGGATCCCTTCGGATGAGTTAGCAGTCATGATCGGCATGCCCCAGGGTTTGGTGCTGGGACCCCTGCTGTTCAACATCTATATAAGTGATATAGCAGAGGGGTTGGAGGGTAGAGTGAGCTTGTTTGTGGATGATGTCAAAATCTGTACTAGAGTGGACATAAAAGATGGAGTGGGAAGGATGCAGAGGGACCTAGGAAAGTTGGAGGACTGGGCCAGGAAGTGGAAATTATCCCTCAATATGGCAAAATGTAAAGTCATGCACCTGGGCAGAAGAAATGGGAGAATGGAATACAGGCTGGGGGGCAAACTGCTAGTGGTTACCATGGAGGAGACAGACCTGGGAATCATCATCTCTCAGGACTTGAAGGTGGCTGGGCAGTGCGGCAGAGCAGTGGCAAAAGCCAGCAGAGTGTTGGATTGTATTGGGAGGGGGATCACCAGCAGGAAGAGGGTGGTCCTGATTCCCCTGTATACCTAGCTGGTCAGGCCTCATCTGGAGTATGGGGTCCAGTTCTAGAGGCCTTACCAAAAGTAGGATGTAGAGAGAGTGGAGCGAGTACAGAGGAGGACAACCAAGATGATGAAGGGGCTTAGTCACCTGCCATATGAGGAGATACTGGGAGCCCTGAACATGTACCCTCTGGAGTTGAGGAGGGAGAGGGGGGACATGCTAGAGACCTTCAAGTACCTGAAAGGGATAAACAAGGTGACTACTGAGAACCCCTTCCAATTGAAGAGGTGTCCCAGTAAAAGGGGGCATAATATCCAACTGGGGGGGTAGGTTTAGGGGCAACATCAGAATTGACTTCTTTACTAAGAGAGTGGTGAACACCTGGAATGGGCTGCCTATGGAAGTGGTGGATGAGAATTCAGTGGGGGGGTTCAAGAGGGATTGGGATAGACACAGAAGGCTGCTGAAAGGAGTGGGGAAATCAGGGGCAGGCCTAGGGGATGCTAGCCAAATGGGCAGACTAGGTGGGCTTGGAGATCTTTTCCTGCCATCACTTTTCTATGTTCGTATGTTCCTACCTCTACTGTATACTGGCAATACACAATGAAACGGATACTGTCAACATTATAAAACAGAACAAGACAACTGACTTGGTATCTCAAATACGAGAATCGGGGTCCCAAGTGACTCAAGAGCTCTTAAATGATAATTTACCAAAAATAGACAGGGGTGATTTTTAAATCTAGGAGTAATTTACAAGAGAATGGGAGTCATTCCAGGAGCACAAAATATGGAGTTGAAGAATCACTAGCACCTGTGAATGTTATTTAACAAACAGCTCAGAGAAGTAATTGTAACTTAAGAGTCTAATTTTCAGACACAATCAACTGAGATAACAGCATGGGTACAGAATGTTGAGATTAACATAGAAACCCTAAATGACCTAATGGATGCATCCCAACGGGCCCAAATCTTACGTGGATATATACAGGAAATGAATCAGTCACTCTCCAAACTGTATGACATTGAGAAACAAATTGACTATTATACAACCTCAATAGAAAAATGGCTTGCTGTGAATCTAGAAATGAAGCAGGAAATTAATCAGTTACAGGTGTGTGTCTTTAAGTTAGAAGATGAAAAAGTCCCTACCCAGAGAACCTTACATTATTTGAAAAAATTGAATGCTAAATTCAAGAACAAACTAACTGGCTTTGAAGCCAGAGCTTGTTGTAAGAATATCAGAATAGTTGGAGTTCAGGAGGACTGGGATAGAGTTTGGCCGCTTAAAGAGACATTCCAGATCTTGGCTGCTGCATACTTAGACACAGAACCTAACTCTGTCAATATTGAAGTGGACAGAATTCATAGAGGGCTCTGTAACTGTCCCACAGATAGTGGCCCTCTGAGATCCATTGTAGCCAAACTGGTTAAATCACAAGACAAAGACACTCTAATGCCCCAAGTCTATAACAAGAAAATAATTACTGTTATGGGAGTGTCTATTTCTATTTATAACAATCTAACTGCTGACTTAACAGAAAGAAAACAATTTTGTGCTATGTGAACCAAACTATGGACCAAAAGAATTAAGTCCACAGTGGTTTATCTAGCTAGACCTAGGATTTTTTTGGAATGATACCAAGCTACATTTTGATTCTCCTCAAGAAGCTTTAACTAATCTTCAAACAAAAAGACTACCAGATCTTTTTTCTTGAACTCTCCTAGTGTAAAATGGAATTAAATATAATGGGAAAATGCAGCATGGGGGGGGGGCAGGAGAGCAGATAAAGAAGTTTTAAGCTGGCAGTTCTTTTGAGCTGCATATTGAAAATATGTAGTATTAAACAGACCGAGGTAAAACTTGAGGGTATTTGGGTAGGGTTGGGATTTTTGGGGGAGATGCCAGTTAAAGGAACGTTACATTATTGCTCATTTATGTATTACAGGTTGAGATGGATGATTACATTTTACTGTTTTTTTCTTTATTCAGAGGGATGAATTTAGTAAATGCAAACAAAAACAAAAAGGGCTACCAAATCTAACATTAGACTCATCACCTTAAATGTCAATGGACTAAACTCACCTATTAAGAGACAGAAAATACTTACATATCTTAGGAAATGAAATGCTGGCATTCTGTGCATGTCTCAACATGAGATTAGAGCAGTGCAGGAGGAGTTTGTTGAGTTTGGGAGGGGCCTAAGGCAAGTAGCACACACGGTATCCTTCTCAGAGGTGCTGCCTGTCTATGGCAAGGGTGAGGTGAGGGTACTTCGCACCATGCGATTGAATGAATGGTTGAAAAAATGGTGCAGAGCACAGGGGGTTGGCTTCATTGGGAAATGGGGTTCCACCTGGAGGAATACCAGCCTATACTGGCAGGATGGTTTGCATCTGTCCAGGAAGGGACAAGTCTTCTGTGTGATCAGTTTAAATGCTTCATTGGCAAGCTTTTAAACTAGTCAAGGGGGAGGCACTGATAAGCAGCAGGGAATTCCCAGCCTCCCCCTACAAAACAGACTACTAAATGAGGTAAAGACCAAGGTAGAAAGGTCAGTAGGGAGCAGGACTGGGGTAAATATAGAAAGCAAAGTCAATGAGGACAGGGATGGTGTTACAAGAGGTAAAGCCATCAAAAAATGGAAAGCAATGAGTACCAATGCCCATAGTCTGCGTAACAAGCTTCTTGAATTAGTAGCCTTGATGGAGGAGGAACATCTGGATATTGCGGCAGTCACAGAAACATGGTACACACAGAACCATGACTGGGATATAAACATACCAGGATACACTAGCTACAGGAGGGACAGGGAGGGTAAAATAGGAGGAGGAGGAGTAGCTCTCTACATAAGGAAAGGAATCAAAGCAACAGAACAAAAGGGCAAACAGGAAGGAGAGGAAGCACTGTGGGTCACTTTGGAGACAGACAATGGCACCACAATCCGCACAGAGGTTGTATACAGACCCCCATCTCAGGGGGAGGAAATGGACAAGGAAATGAAAGAAGGTATCCTTAGAATGGCAAAAAAGGGAGATATTGCTGATGGGGGATCTGAATATGCCAGATGTTAATTAGAGTGCATTTGCAGCAGCCACTTCTAAGAGTGGGGTTATTCTAGATGCCCTACAAGGGGCATGTCTTAGACAACTAGTATCAGAACCCACTCGAGAGGGAGCAGTCTTAGAACTGGTACTCTCAAATGGAGATGGCGAGAGGATCACAGATTTAGAAGTGGGTAGCCATCTTGGAACTAGTGAACAGTACGGTTCATGATAAACACTGCAGTAGAGTCAAGCCATACAAAGGCATAGGTACTGGACTTCAGGAGGGCTGACTTTGCCAAAATGGGTAAGTGCCTAAGGAATGCACTAGCAAATTGGCAGGAAGGAGGGGTGGAAGAACAAAGGGGAATAATCAAAACTGCTAACACAGAGGCAACAAGCCTTTGTGTGAAGCAAATGAACACAACAAAATGATGTAAGAAACCACTATGGTTCTCAAAGGAGGTGACAGGAAAGGTTTGGGAGAAAAAGAGAGCATTCAGGAAGTACAAGGAATTACAGAAGGAGCAGGACAGATAATTGTATCAGTTAAAGCAAAGGAAGCAGGAAAGGCAGTCAGAACAGCAAAGGCCCAAACCAAGGAAAAGATAGCCAGCTCAGTTAAAAAGGGGGATAAAACCTTTTATAGGTACATCAGGGAGTAAAGGAAACCAAGGGAGGGATAGTGAGGCTTAATAAAGGGGAAGAGGGGTGGGCAGAGGGTAACTGTGAAAAGGCAGAGATACTAAACAAATAGTTTTGCTCAGTACTCACAAATGAAGAGGGGGCGGTACCTAAACCAAACAATAGAAACACCCTGGATATGGGGGTTGATACCAGCCTATTCACAGAAGAAAGGGTTCTGAAAGAACTCTTAAAACTGAAGGTGGACAAAGCAATGGGGCCTGATGGGATTCATCTCAGAATTCTAAAAGAACTAAGAGTAGAACTAGTGACACCACTGACTACCCTCTTTAATAAATTATGGGAGGATAGGGTGGTACCTGAGGACTGGAGGAGGGCAGATGTGATTCCACTTCACAAAAGTAGGAGCAGGGCAGAAGCCGGAAACTGCAGACCTGTTAGTTTAACCTCAATGATTGAGAAAATGATGGAATCACTTCTGAAGGAAAGAATTGTTGAGTACCTAGAGGCCAGAGGGGCACAGGAACCAAGGCAGCATGGATTCACAGTGGGAAGGTCATGTCAAATGAATCTAATAAATTTCTTTGACTGGGTGACCAAAGTAGTAGATCAGGGAGGGGCTGTGGACATGGCCTACCTAGACTTTAGCAAGGCATTTCATACAGTCCCTGGGAGTGGGTCCCAAGATGGTAGGCTGGGTAAAGAATTGGCTGGAGAACAGGACACAAAGGATAATAGTAAATAGAGTCCACTCTGAAGAAAGGGGGGTTACTAGTGGGGTACCGCAAGGTTCAGTATTAGGACCGGTCCTCTTTAATGTCTTTATAAGTGACTGGAAGGAAAAGTATATCTCTTTGCAGATGACACAAAGATCTGCAACAGAGTTGATACACAATGTGGGGTGGAAAGGATGAGAAGGGACTTGGCAAGGTTGAAGGAATGGTCAAATGTGTGGCAGTTTGGATTCAGTGCTATGAAGTGCAAAGTAGTGCACCTGGGAAACAAAAACCCAGGGGAAGAGTACACAATGGGGGGTGAGATACTAACAACAACAAAAATGGAAAGGTACCCATGGTAGTCATATCAGATGACCTAAAGGTGAGAAAGCAATGTGACAGGGCAGTAAGGAGGGCTGGGGGATACTGGGATGCATAGGGAGAGGCATCACCAGTAGAAAACAGGTAGTTGTTATCCCTCTATACAGACAGCTGGTGAGACCCCATCTGGAGTACTGCATGCAGTTCTGGAGACCAAATCTCCACAAAGACATAGACAAGATGGAGGCAGTCCAGAGGAGGGCAACTAAAATGTTGCAGGGTCTGCACCAGAAGACATATCAAGAGAGTCTTAAGGAGCTTAATATGTATATCCTTGAGGAGAGGAGGGAGAGGGGGGACATGATAAAAACTTTCAAGTACCTCAAGGGAATCAACAAAGTCCGAGAGGGTAACATCTTTCAGAAAAAGAGGTGAGCTAGAACAAGGAGGCACAATTTGAAACTAGAGGGGGGATGACTCACAGGTAATGTGAGAAAGTATTTTTTCATGGAGAGGGTTGTGGATGCATGGAACAGCCTTCCTGAGGAGGTTGTGGAGTCAAAAACAGTGGTGGAATTCAAGAATGCATGGGACAGTCATAAGGCAATTCTAGGGGGTGGGTGTAGAAAGAAGTAGGCTGTTGGTTAGCTAGGATCTGCAGCTTATCCATTAGGTAGTGAAAAGGGCAGACTGAGTGAGCCAAGCTGTCCTTATCTGCCATCAAATTCTATGTTTCTATGTTTCTATATAAGAAACTCATTTAGAAAAAAAGAATTACATTAAAAAGGAAATGGATAATCACCATGTATTTCTCATTAGGGACAAAGAAGAGCCAGGGAGTATTAATACTTGTCAAGAAAAATACGCAATTTCAATATATAGAATTCTTCCAAGATTCTGAAAAGCCAGATTATTTCAATTAAAACTAAAATCACTAATACAGAGATAATTATATGATTAGTACATGCACCCTTTAATCAATATTCCTGTTGCTTGGCTAAAATAACTGAAGGTTTGCTTAAGTTACAATTTTCAAAGACTGATTAAATCCTTGTACCCAAATGTATGGTTAATCAGATACAGTCAACCAAAATCAGCTGTATAATCATAACAGATCATGCCATGTTACAATTAGATGTAATAATAAATTATGAAAATAAGAAACAATCATACACTTGGTCCTTCAATAATGAACTACTTAAAGACCCAATCCATAAGGAAAAAAATTAGACAAACTATAAAAGGGTTCTTGTTTTCCAGTTATAAAAGGACAAACCTTTGTAACAAACCTGTGTGATGCCTTTAAAGGTAAAATAAGAGGAGCATTAATTTCGCATGAAGCCTGAATAAATAAAAAAGGGGGACCTAAATAACATAGACAAAAGACTCAAATCATTAGATTACTCAGTTACCACCAGTCATAATAAATATTATAACAATGGTCTGAGATCCGGAATAAGAAGCAAAGAACTAATAAATAAAGACACAATTAAAATGATTAAAGAAATGAAAACTGTCAAATATCTGGAAGGGGACACATCTGGTAAAATCCTAGCAAACCAATTCAATTGCAAAAAGAAAAAAAGAAAAAAATCAAATTTCCTTTTTGATTGACAAAGAAGGTGTAACAAAATATAAGATTGGGAAATTAGTGAAATCTTTTGTGAATGTTACAAAAAATATACTGAGAAGATTTAAAAAATAATAAACCCCAACTAGGGAACTTTTTACATCTAGCCAAACCTAAACAAGTTCAGTGGTTGGATATGGAATTACGTGAGTAAGACATTTGCAGTATTGTTGACTCACTCCTTAATAAAAAAGTCACCTGGTTTAAATGGCTTTACTAATGAATTTTATAAAGCATTTAAAACAGAATTAGTACCGTGGCTATATACAATGATACAACAATTCATTCAACAAGACTGCCATATCCCACCAACCATGGAAGAAACAAAGGTAATTCTTATACACAAAGAAGGCAAACCTAGAGAACATCCAGAAAACTACAGACCAAAAGCATCATCAAACAGAGACTACAAAATAATAGTGAAACCAATAGTTGAAAAATTAAACCAAGTCAACCTCAAACCATTCACCCTAATCAGTATGGATTTATAAAGGGAAGGACCACAATGCAAGCCATAAGGAAAGTACAGAAAATTTTTGAATATATCAAATCAGATGAGAAATCAGAAAAAAAAATGCTTATTATGTCATAGCACTCGATGCATCAAAGGCATTTGATGTATTAAATAGAATATATGTTGGAAGTTTTGAAAGCATGGAATATACCTTTTAACCTTCTAAAACTAATCAAGCTACTATATGAAACAACATTTAAGTTTCAAGTTAATTCACATTTATCTCAATCATTTGAAATGCATAATGGTGTAAGACAGGGATGTCCCTTGTCTCCCGTTTTATTTATTTTATGTTTAGAACTTTTTTTTAAACTTGTCAGAGATTATCAGACCATCGAGGGAATATATATCAACAAACAACAAGTGACAGTGAGTATGTTCGCAGATGATATTCTACTGATTATTAAGAATCTGAACAAATCTCTGAAACAATTTTTAGAAATAGTTAAAACTTTATCTAGTATATCAGGATGTCAACTAAACAAAAACATCTCTGTAATTATGCAAATAACAGATATAAGTGAGACCATTTCAAGAAGAATTCAGAAAGACTTTAAAATCAATCACAAAATTAAACATTTAGGAATAGCTCTCACTAAAGACCATAAAAAGAACATTTCAATCAACTATGCAAAAATTAAAAACAAAATCCAAAATTTATTAGGAAACTGGCAACATCTATCCCTCTCTTTATGTGGAAGGATTGATACCATAAAATAGAGAATAATGGATGGCCAACAGACAATAACTACGCTGTAATCACTTCGGGTGGTTTCCATGACAACTAGTTAAACCTCGAGAGCACAGCTCGAGAGGTTTACTGGTGTCATGGAAACCTTGAGAAGTGATTTCAGTGAGGTTATTGTTAGTTGGCCATCCATTAGCTTCTATAGTGTATGGGGCTCAATACACTATAGAAGCGAATGGAGGTTACATTACACTTTACTCTTGGGTAGCTTTACTTTAGTTTAAATGAATCTGCTACTGGAATGTGGTCTTATCTTTCTTAGACATGGAGCAGGCAGTAAGGATTCAAACAAAAAAGATTGTTACATTCTGACCTAAGCTATGAAAGATGGCAGAAAACACATGATAGTCCTTACTTTTACTTGAATCATCATAGCACCGCTCTGCCTTATGATGCAGCCATTGGTTGTGATCCACTTGTTTAATGCCGTGTATGCGCAGATGTGCTCCAGTTGTTATGGTATTGATGTGATTTAGTCAAGAGGGGTTAACACCCTCTTGATGTCACATCAATACCATAACAACATGGTAAACTGTCTGAATTCAGACAGTAATAAGGGCTTCCCATACATTATAATGATGATAATGCACACTTTATTTTAATCTTTCAAAACATTTTTTGGTACTCCCTCAATGACCTGGTTTTCAGATATAAAAGGGACATTTAAGAAATTCGTATGGGGAGGTGGCAAGCCCAGGAATTCATGGTCCAGACTTGTAACACCCAGGATGTCAGGAGGAATGGGATTGCAGTGACCCTTTCTATTATGTTATGTCTTAATATCTATCCATAGCTTGGGACTGGGCCTTCTTTCCCAAAGAGGAGATCAAATATTTGGGAAAATCTTATCAAATGATAACTAAATTAACAAGCATTTGTCAATGCCGAATGTTTGCTTGCTGGCATTGGCAGTGGTAGTGTAGAAGTTACAGAACTGCATAATAGGAATGGCAGTGAAGTATTGAACTGAAGCCAACCCCACCACCACCCTGCAGAGAGTGACAGGCATTGGGGTGTGCCTTTGGGTCATCAGGCATAATGGCCACACCATTTCACCACACCCCACCCTGCAGACACTGACAAGTGTCATGGTGTGCCTTGGGGTCTTTAGCCCTTATGCGCACCCCATTCCATCAGGAAATATGGTGAGATGGGTGCGGTATAGGAGAATGGGGTGAACTTTGGGGCCGAAGAGTCCAAGGCATACCTCGATGGCTCTCACTGACTGCAGGGTGTGGAATGGTATGAACATTACAGACAAGAATCTCAAATCACACCCCTGATGCCTGTCATTCTCTACAGGGTTGGGTGTTATGGTTGGAAACCCTAATACCTCAGGCATTCGTTGGTATTTTCACTCCAAATTTTCAACATGTTTGTTTGTGACCACACCTCATGAACAGTGGCAATATCAGTTTGTTAGCCGGAAGCTGCTTATGCACAGCGACTACTGCATTTACCACTACAGGTGCAAAAACATTCCAAACAGGATGTAAAAAATGACAGCTGTACTGTTCATGGGGAGGTGTAAAAAATGGCAATGTTGCAAATCTGCAATAAAAATATTAAAAAAACTGGTGAAGTCATGAGCGTGCATGGAAACTGTGCAACGCACACCTGTAATGTAATTAGGTTGGGGAATTTTTACAGCAGATTGTCAACACAGGCATTTTGGGACCTCTTCATGAACAGTGTCACTGTGATTTTCTTTATCTGTCCCAAACAATGATTTCCCACAGCGACCACGCATCTCTGCACTGAAAGCGTGAAAACACATTTCAGCCATGTTGTGAAAAATGACAGCTGTACTGTTTATAAGGAAGTGTGGAAAAATGCCACTGGTGAAAATCTGGACTGAAAATATTACAAAGTCATGAACTTACGAGGGTCCGTGGAAACTGCGCAATGCTCACTCGTAACACAGTCATTTTATGGACTTTTGCCACCAAATTTTCAACATAGCCATTTTAAGACCTCTGCTCATGAACAGTGTAACTGTGATTTTCTTAATCTGTTCCAAACATTGCTTTCACACACCAACTGCACCATTGTGCGCTACATGTGCGAAAACACATTTTGGGTGACATGTGAAAAATGGCAGCTGAACTGTTCATAAGGAAGTGTAATAAAATGGCAATGTTGAAAATCTGGAGTGAAAATATTGAAAATTCACAAACTTACGAGCGTGCATAGGAACTGCGCAACACACGCTTGTAAAACAGTCATTTTTAGGAATTTTTTCACCAAATATTCAACATAGCCATTTTAAGACCTCTGCTCATGAACAGTGTCACTGTGATTTTCTTAATGTGTCCCATACATTGATTTCGCACACCGACTGCGCCTTTGTATGCTACATGGGCGGAAACATGTTTTGGGTGAGATGTGAAAAATGACAGCTGTACTACTCATAAGAAAGTGTGGTAAAATGGCAATGTTGAAAATCTGGAGTGTAAATATTGAAAATTCGTGAACTTACAAGCGTGCATAGGAACTGCGGAATGCACGCTCCTAAAACAGTCATTTTTTTGAAATTTTCCACCAAATTTTCAAAATAGGCTTCTTGAGAGCCCACCTTATGAACACTGGCAGTGTCATTTCATTAATCAGTCCTGAAAGGTGATTTCACGCAGTGACAGCGAAATCACTCTTCGGGCCCAAATAATGCCATGACAGTGACAGCATTCATGAGTAGGGGTCCCAAAAACCCCATGTTGAAAATGTGGTGCAAAAATTCCAAACATTGCTTGAGATATGCAGCAAAGTTGAAAAAACCCTATCTAGCGCATTATACAGCTTACCTGCATTTCCTCAGTTCGCGGTCAGCTTTGAAGAGTGCAGACGTGTTCCCGGTCCACTGAAGACTGTCCTGCTGAGGTCCGGAAGTAAGTATGGGGTGGTGGGGTATGGGGAGGCAGGGTGTGCAGTGGGTGGGTGCGGGTTGTGGGAGGGGGCAGGGAGAAGCGCCGAGGGACAGTTTTTTATTTGAAGGGTTTTTTTTTCCTTTCAATGATGACACGGGACGTTTGCCACGCTGGGGTGGGCTCCTAGCATGGCACAAGGATGGCTGGTTGGGGGGGCGTGGAGCAGATGGAGGATTGGGCACCCCCATTTGCCATAGCATCTGTTGCCATGCTGGGGTTGGCTTCCAGCATGGCACCCTGTACTCTCGGGGGGGAGGACAGTGGAGCCGACGGGGGATTGGGCACTCCCATCAGCTATACGATGAGTTGCCATGCTGGGGTGGGCACCCAGCGTGGCATGTTGAAGGCTTTTGGGGGAAGCACAGCACAGCCGATGGGGAATTGGGCACCCACGGCTATACAATGTGTGCGTGGGGGGGAAGCACGAAGTATGCATGCATGTGTGTGTGTAGGGGGAGTGCGCATGAGCAGGCGATATCTTATCGCTGCTCACCGAAGCATAGCTCCCCCTTTCAACTGTACTCCACTGCATTTTGGAGCTGTGATGGACAGCTCAAGCAGGCATTGGAGAACTGCGGCCCCACATGCAAACACAATGCCTGAATTGGAAGAGGGCTGCCACACCTCTGAAAACTCAGATGATGGCACTATGTTTCTTGCACATGCGTGCAAGCAAACGTAAAAATGGGAAATTGTTTGATATTGACACCTAAGGAGCTCCACAGATGATCTTTCTTTGAATTCTTCATTGGGGTAATAAATAAAGCAAAAAGCTATTTGCTTAAAAATTAGATCCCTTGGCTTTTTTATATAATATTATGGAAAACCATTGTGCGTTGGGTACAAACAGAATAGATTCTTGGGGAAGTATTTTATGCAAAGGAAGATTCCCAAACTAAGAACAACTACAACTACATATTAAAAACCAGAAAAAAAGCAAACTACCTAAATTATGTACAAATCAAAAAGAAAATGCAGGATTAAATAAAAGAATAATGCACAACAGGGTGTGTGTTGTGCTGGGATAATGCCACACCTGGGAGGGGTTGGGCATGAGGCCGCAGGCCGAGTGCATCCAATGCCCCAGGCGTGGCATTATCCCAAACGACACACACCCTGGAGTGCATTATTCCTATTATACAATGACTCGTTGTTATACAGAAGAAAGAAAATAATTTTAAAGATGTTTTTGTGTGGAAAAATATTTTTGGTTTTTAAGAGAAGATGAAACAATCAATTTGAAAAAAATCAAGCAAACGATCATCTACAGGTTCACAGTGAGGCTGAGACTAGACCTGTGGCGTCATGCTGGGATAACGCCATGGGTCCAGGCACAAACTGACCAATCACAGTCCAAGATTCTTTCTTGCCATTGTATAATGTAAAATATATAACATGAGTCCCTGTATGGATTTTTCAAGTATTATATCTAAACAAGCCAAAATTACAGCAAGCGGTACCAATAAACTTCTTGTTAGAATTTATCAGACCTTGACCGAAACTGGAAATTATCAAAAGGTTAAGACCAATCAGAAGTGGAACAGTGAAGCTAATTTATCACTTACAGACCTGCAATGGCAAAATTTAAGAACTTTAGCCAAAAAAATATATATTGCTACAAAAACTAAATCCATTCAGAGAACGATTATAGACAGAGCATACTTTACACCAGTTCTATGTCATAATGTTGATTGTGGAATAGCGATTGCCATTAGGGTGAACCTACATCACTGAAAATTAATTTCAGTGATGCACACTCACGGCAAGGAGCAAGAGGGCGTCCAGAACCTAGGATTTTTAATGCGGGGCCATCACGGCTCCACCCTTGCACCCCTACTAATGGATTCTAAACTCCTGGAGAGTGCATGTTGGGGGGGTGAAAAGCATAGAAAATGCAAGAAAATACAAAAACACACTGTGCTGGACCCCAACCCTGCACTTCCCAACCAACCACCCTCCCCACCATGCTAGCGGACCAGCTCGGCAGCTGCCTGCCACACCCCCTCCCACATATCTTCCCTCCCCTGCCTCTCCCCCATGTGTGTACACACATGTATATGCGCATACTTCCCGTTGCTGTATGTCACCCACCCTGGTATCCAGTTGCCCCTCCCCCCGCCAGGTAGCCCTGAACACATGAACCATAACTGAGTCACCATTTTTGTAGGTGCTCAATTGTGGTCACATTGTTCACAGGTTACCCTTTACACCAGTCAATATTGCTAAAATTATCAAAAGCTGCAACACAGCATGCTGGCATGGCTGTGGTAAAGATGCTAACCTATTTCATCGCTTATGGGACTGCCCCATCTTATATTCATGGTGGGGAAAAAAACTAAAGATATTTTAAACTGGATCCTAAATTTAAATATTCTGTTGGAACCAGATGTCTTATTTAATAGTTTATTTATTCCCCAAAATGACAGATCCCAATAAAAAATATTTTCATTAGGCACAATGGCAACAAAAGGATCAATATTAGAGACATGGAATTCAGATATTTTACCCAACTTTGAAGAACATAAATTGTGTAGCATCCTTAGGGAAACTTTAATCTTTGAGAAACTATGGTGGGATATTTGTGAGGATGAAAATAACGTCCTGGGTAATAGCTGGAAAGAAATAGAGAAAAACCTCCCTCCTTTGTTTGTATTATAAATATATGGTACAGTGTTTGTTAACAGAACTATTCTATTTGCGATTTCTTTTTCTGGCAGTCCAGGAATATAAAATATAATTTATGTGACTACTAAGTAATGAACGTTTTGATTCTAATATTGTGTCAAATGAAAATCCAAATAAAGTGTTATTTAAAAAAAAGTTATTGGGATAGATGCTCTCGGCACGCCAGTGTTGCCGAGGTTAAATACTGATGCAGGAAACTGAAACATTACATTTATTTTAATTTTGGCAGTTCTTGCCTCTGGATCCTTACTGCCATCCCCAAAGCAGAAAACAAAGCATTGCAGGTAGCCCCGGCCCCAACCTTTTTTTTTTATATGATAGTCTGAGTAACAGTGTAAAAAACCAGTTTGAGGTGAGATGCAAAAGAAGACAGCTGCAAGCAGTGATGTTATGGTGTTGACAGGGCTGGCAAATTAACAAAATAAAAAATATTATGTTAAACTCTGCCACACTTCTGGGCCCTCTCTCAAGCTCTGGTAAGGGTCTGTAGCAGTGATGGTGGCTTCCTCTGTCACTTGGGACAGTGTGAGAGTGGTAGTCTGCCTTGCCCGGTGGTGTTCCTCTTGTTAAGTCCCAGAGTGGGATTCTAAATAAGGTATCATGTCATAAGGGTGACCCAAAATAAGCAACTAGAAATATAGCAACTCATTTTGGGGGCTATTATTGTGGGCAACCCTGCAGAATAGTTAGGTTATGGGATAGTGACCAGGAGGAAGAGCGAACAGAAGGAAGGAACAGAGAGGGGATGGGGAGGGACAGGGTAGGAGTTTTCAGGCACTGGTCTACCTGCTGCCACTGAGCTAGCCATGTTGTGTGGTGGTGTGGGAGGCTAGCTACTGGGTTCGGGAGAGGGTTACATTTTGCCAAGATCTGGATTTTGCCCCCTCCTCAACATGCACCCCCCCCCGGAGTTGGGAATCCTAATTCATGGGGGTGGGGGGGACAAAGCCCCCCAGCAAAACACTTTTATTTACATTTGGAAGTCAGTCGCCTTAAAGTGTATAACACCGATTTGTTTTCCGGTGATATACACTCACCATAATAGCAATCATTGTTTTGTGCAGAGACTAAATATAGGAGTACTTCCTTTGGTATTCTATGCAGAGAGTGCTCTTACCTGGGCTAAGCCTTCTTGCAAAAAAAAAATGTACTTCTAGGAGCTAGCAGCCCATTATGAGGCTGTTATATAAGAAACTCCCCAGCTGTCACTCAGCTGAAAAGAGGTGGAGTTTTCTTGTTTACAAGTAATTAAGAAGTCTTTCTCAACAGCTTCAGTGACAGAGTGTTAAAAGCAGAATGAAAGAACTCCTTAAGATTGTATGTTTTCCGTCTGTATATACAGTCAGTCTGATACCCCATATGTTTGTACTAGCCAGAATATTCCCTTGTATTAGAAAAGGGGCAGATCAGCAGACACTAGTGTCACAGGAGGACTGCACTATAAAAGCTGCCACTGAACTAAGGTTGGTCAGATCATCCTGGGAGAGTGTCCTGAGAGGTTGGTCTGAGAGCATAGAAGCTGGTAGAAAATTGTACTGGTTAAAGTATTCTACACTGTGGCAGAATCACTGGAGGGACGTGATTCTGGAGCTCGAGGACAGCTCATTTATTTCTTTATTGTTTTCTTTTGTTTATAGTCTGAAGTTTAAGACAGTATTACTTTATTATTGATTTGTTTTTATTTTTGTATAGCATGATTTGCATTATATTATTTTTACAAAACTAAACATCACACAGAATTTTTGAGCTGAACAAATCTTGAAGTACCGTATATGCTTTAATTACCCTACCCCCCGAACCCTACCACAATCTGCTGTGCAGGGTTATACTGGAGTCTATGCTTTGGTATATTAGGCTTCATGACTTTTTTGCTAATGTAAGTTATGCCAGCAATAAGACATGCATGAGGTGTGGGTTATGGCCTGATAAGAGCATGCCCAGGTGCGTTACGAAGCATGAGGAGCTTGCGCTGAGCCTTCTGCACCTGGGCATACTCTTATCATGCCATAACCCACACCTCAGAGTGTCTTATTGTGCTTATAAAATGGGCCCCCCCAAAAAATTATGCAATTTAAAAGAAGAATGCTTAAATAACTGTTAAATATGCAGGATAATGAAAAATCGTCCATCTGCATTTTGTATACTGCAGTGCAGACTATATATCATCCAGCCACTGTAATGTGTTGTGTCTCTCACTCTGTCCTCCCTACACTGTCTCTCCTTCAGTAGACTAATGCTCCATTTTTGTTTTTAATATCCTTTTACATTTATTTATGCTGTTTTTCAGTTCTAGACAATGGGCAGCTTAACTGTGAGGTGCTGTGTCTCTTAGCGGATGCCCGGTCTAAAGAGTCATTTGCTGTGGTGTGTGCATGTCTCCTTGTAACTGTCTCTGCCCCAACACTTTTTGTATTTGTTTGTTTTAGTTTTCTTTAATCTTTCTTTTAGAGCTGCAGCAACCCCTGTTTGATGATGACCAAGCGCGTCCTGTAGCGGCTACTGTACAGGTTGGTTTCACTTTACATTTGTTTTTTAACTGAAAGTTTGATGTGTGCGAGATACTCTCACAGATGGGACTGCAAGGGCACACAGAAGACATTGGAAATGGACAGCGCTGCAGACTCAAATTTGTCATTAAGGCAAATGGAACAGAGTACTATGTAGAAGGTGCTGCTGGGATGAGCCATCTGTGGGACAGCTACGGATCACCAGCATCCCACAAGGGTTTTTGAGGGATAGTAAAATAAAGGTTGGACCAGCACTTTAATGCTCTATTTTTCAGCGCTCATTACCTTGGGAAATGAGAGAACTGTTCTCAAATGTTTTCATTTCTGTGCCACCATTCTCCAGTTTCTCTCAGATTGTAGCTGATGAGCTGGAGCGAGAAAACAGTGGCACGCAGTGATTTTTCTGTGTGCTGCATTTCACTTGGCACAATTAGTGCCAGTTACAACATTATGTCCTGATAAGGATACGGCTGAAAACCTGTTTCAACCAATCAGGTTTCAGCAATTTTCTTGCTCATTTTATAAGCATTGGTATTCTGCTTCTTATTTTTTAATAGTGCAGAACTGTTCTCAGTATTGACTGTATTGCTTGTCTAAGTTCAGTGACATATTACAGTCTAAGAAAATAATAATTTTACGAGTGAACCTCTTTATTTCCCAATCATGACCATTTCACTGCTACAACTCATGTTATTAATTTGTTACAGTTAGCCTCTGCCCTACCTATTCCCAACAGCTGTACAGCAAACACAAGCAAGCAAACATTTGGTATTGGCAAGTGTTTGTTTTACATAAAACAAAGTTCAAGGAAAATGGAAGAAGGCAATGCAATTGCAATGATGACTAATAGTGTTTCAGTGCTTGGGGAATAGCGATGGGGTATTAGTGCTTGTGTAACTTGTACTTTTTGTGGCCTTTTTCTATTCCCACTCTTGAGTAGTTGGTACATAGGTAAGAAATTGTAGGGAATAAAAGGTCCACGAACAAGGGTGAGAAGAGCACACAAGAAGGAGGAGGGAATGGTGGTGAACAAAAAACAGTCCCTAAGCAAGGGAGGTGTATGAATGATGGGAGTTAAGTTGAGGTTGTGGGAGGAGCTATTCCCCACATTGAAACTTGGGCTTAAGTCCTCCCATTCAATGTTTGGGGAACAGCGATGGGGTATTAGTGCTTGTATAACTTGTAGTACTTTTTGTGGCTTTACTCTATTCCACCATTGAGTAGTAGGTAGGTTGGAAATTGTAGGGAATAGAAGGCTCAAAAAGATACCTCCTCCAACTCATGAAGAGTATGGCCACTGGCACTCAGGAGAGGAAACCCCCTCAGGTGGAGGAAACCTCTGAGAACCCATGCCCATTGGTCTGCCCATCCTCTGGGTGTACTAAAAGGAGAAGGACCTAGGTTCTAACAACCATAGCTAGTTTTGAGGACAGTAAGCTTCTTGGAGAGATGATGGTCTATCCTCGATCCATGGATGATGATGTAGTTTGGAGGATGATCCTGAGGTTGAAGAAGTAGGTATTTTCTGAAGGAGCAGCAGATCCTGCATGTGAAGCAGATCCAGTCAAAGAAGGGCGAATAAAGTCCAGATTTGCAAGGTAACAATGGATGAGTGTCCCAAGGAGTTACAGGAGCACAATAAGCAGGGAGAGCATGACTTCATTTATAAGCTACCAGACAGGAAATAGTGAGAAATGGAATGAGTTGTGAAGTCATAGGTGAATGATCCAATTTGTGGGAGGTTTAATATTCATGGTAAAGTCTGAAGGTAAAGAATTCAGTGGTGAGTGATAGCTGTGAGTAAGCATCCATGAAGTGGAATAAGGAGTAGAGCAAAGTCTTTGAAAGCCTGATAGAAGAACTGCCATAAGTGATTTGTAGACAAATACAGGAAGATTGACATATGCAGTCCAGCTGGTAATTGAATATATATAGAGAATGAGTGGAAGGAATTGGATAGCTTATTTGGGCATTGATGTCATAGCTATACTTATACATGTTGTGCTGGTTCATTGGCTGAAGTAAATATGGGTATTTCTGTGCATAGTCATCCATGAGAAACACTGAGGTGGTTATTGCTGGTTAGGTTTACAAGTAATCCAATGCCTGAATACTTGAGGGAAGCTTGGAATGCGGACATATGGAAGAGTCTATAAGCTGAGTTGGTAGTGAGGTTGAGTAGTGTGGAATGCCAGAGGAGACTAGTGCTATGGTTGAGTGAGATCTGGTGAGAGGCAAGACTGGGAGAGTGAATTCTCCATAATGACTGAGATTTCCAAATTGAGAAATGGAGGAGCCTGTTCTCAGTGAAAGTCTTCTCTGGAGGAAGTAATGGAGATACATTTGTGAAGGATAGACTAGAAGGACTGCTAGATGGGTGGCCAACTCAAGTGATGGTACTAAGATGAGGAAATGCAGATGACTGCAAGAGGTATGGAGATGCCCAGGAGGTAGAACCAGTGGTTTGGATAGCATGACATTAGTAAGTGGCTAGGTACTGGAGATCCAATGATGACAGTTCTGGGAAGGCAGCTGAGATGGTTTTAGGACAAGCAATGTCTGTTGAGAAAGTAGGAGACAAGTAACATGGTCAACACTATTGGTGATGGTAGGAGAGGCTGCAGAAGATAAAACAAAGATGTCCGTAGCGATATGAGGTATCTTGTGATTCCTGGTATCCGTAGCAGCAATACTGGTAATGAAGTCGGGACATAACTGAAGAGTCTAAGTCCTTTCCGTGTAGGAAGATAGTCCATAAGACATGGTAGACAAGGAATCCAGTGCTTGAATAGACAAGATTCATGGGGAGTATCCAGTAGAGTGATGGGATCTTTCTATTGTCCAGTTGAATGAGATTCCAGGAATGATCACGAGGAGCTGATCAAACAGTATAGAAAACTTTATGGTGACGAAACAGTTTATGAGGCAAGGTATCCAAGGGATGTTTGCTAGAGGTAGTTTCCTCAAGTGAGATGAGCAAGTGATCTATCGTGTAGTGGATGAGAGCTGTTAGAATGGCTAAAGTAGGAGTATGAGATGGAGAAACAGGAGGAGTAGTTGACTGGGTAGGAATACTTGCTGGATACAGCATAGTATGCTCAATAGACACATTGACCAGGATGAAGCTCTGAGCCTGCAAGGCTGAGATAAAAAGGCAGCTATCCAATGATGGAAGGAAAGTCTGGAGTGAATCCTGATGGACTGAAGGAATGATCTGGGGAAGGCGATGACCTAGGCAAAGCCAGATGACAATCTGTGCAGGAAGGAACAGGACCGGGTCAGTTCTTCAGTGAACAGCAGCAGAATGCAGTAAGGCTGTAGTGAGGCACCAGTGGATGATCCATGAGAGGCCTAGGAGCGGAGCCAAGCACCATGGACAACTGAGTTGAGAAACATGAGTTCCACATCTGACAAAGGCTTTAAATGATGAGTGAAAGAACAGAAGGTGCAGGAATGAAGAAGGACGAGATTCCCACATCAGAAGGATGAAACAAACTTGTTGAGCAGCCAGAAGGGGTAACCTACAGCAAGGAAGTCCATCAGACAGTTGAACTGGCTTGAGATAGAGACTGAACAAGCTGGCAGGATCCAAATCATGAGGGAAGGGAGACCGGGGGGGCATGAATGATGGGCCATGGAAGTGCAGGATGGAAACTGGTGAGGAAGGAAGTTGGGAGCAAGGTGGTCCGGTTTCTGGAGGGAAGCTGAAATCAGATAGGAGGGAGAAAATGCAGAAGGAGGAATAGTCAGGTGCAGATGCAGGCTCCTAAGTGAGGAATTTGAAGTAAGATGACCCTGAAATTTCATAATAGATAAGGTATGATGGTGTAGGCAATTCAGTACATGGTTCAGTCCAGGAGGGAGAAGCAAGCGTAGGTCCAGTAGAGAGCATACAAAGTTAAAACAGACGACTGCAGTCCTAGTAGTCGAGGAGAAAACTGGAATCCAATACCAGCAGGCATAGGTAGGAGGATGGAGGCAACTGAGAAGAAGACATCCACTCCAGATGGGAGCAGTAACTGGGTATGAGTCAGGGATGGTATGGAATTAGTGGAGTCACATAAACAGGCAACTAAACCAGGTGGTCAGTGTGTGAAGACCTTCATATGATGCTGGTAGGTAGAGTTGGGAAGTGGAAGGCAAATGAGAAATAGAGGCCCCATTTCTGAAGGGAAGTGGCAACTCGCATCATGTATAGGATGCAGAAGGGGAAACAGGCAAATGCAGAGTCAGGCTCCCCGCACGGAAGTCAGTGTGATAGAACCTTATCAGGTAGGATAGAGAAGGCAAGTCAGACAAAGTCACGTTCCTGAAGGGAAGCAGTATCCAGGTATCAGGTTGAGAAAGTGTAAAGTTGAAGCAGGGGTATGGGGATTCAGGCATCCATCGGTGACGGCTGAGGCGGGATGATCTTGACTTGACGCAGCTAGGTATAGGTAGGATGATGAGGGCAGATGTGGTGAAAAAGTTATGTTCCAGAAGGGAAGCAGCAACTGGTATGAGGTAGAGAAGGCATGTTTAAGACTCAGTAGATTGTAGACATGACTCCCATCCTTGGTAGTCGGGGTGAGCTAACCTTCACTCTATGCTGTCCAGCAGTTTGGGATGGAGGATGTCAGGCAGGAAGGTAGGAGGAGTTAGTGAATGTAACTGAATCCAATCCCCGGTAGACAGGGGAAGCCTACCGTTGCTTATCACCTCAGAAGGCACGAGTTAGGGACGGAGTCTGGAGTACTGCTGGTATGGGCTGCCTGAAGCGCAGAACACTGCTGTAAAAAGAGTGTAGAGTAGGGAACTGAGATGAGATAGCATGATGAATAGTATACAGGGATGGTAAAAAATTCTTAGAATGATAGAAATTGGAGGCACAGAAACAGGCATTAATGCACAGAAGATCCGGCCATGGAAGCAGTAAACTGTAAGGGAAGAAAGGCTCTGTCATAAATCAGGGGAGAAGGAAGTGGGTGTAGGCAACTGAGGACTGAGGCAGTAAGAACGGTTAGGCTAGGATGACTAGGATTAGAAGAATGGAATACCCTCTCCTCTTCACCCCCTATAATATCCTGAACATCTGAAGTTGTAGCATAGTATGTCCCACAATGTGCTGTTTGCCACTAGCACCCGCAACGATGAGAGAGCAAATGCAAAAATAAAGCAAGACAGTAACATGAGTGCTAACAGAGTCTGATTAAGAAGATATGTACAGTGTGGGGAAGTCACCGTACACCATTCGGAAAGGAGAGGCCTATAGAGGACACTGATAAATTATAAAGTCCATGACCACTGTGGATGATTTGGTGTGTCGTCTACATAGCCCCCACACAGCACGGACACAAGCTGCACCAGAGAGAGGTCATAGCTCTGAGCAGGAGGCAGTGGAATATCATGGGAGGGCAGCAAGTACAATCTAGGTGCACTGAAGTGAGTAGTGCAGCTGCAACTGCAGACTTGCAACGTGTAATCCAAAAGGCCAGGAAATGCGCATGTAGTGCCTGACAGCTAAGCACTGCTGGAGGTACAGGTCCCCTAGACGTCCAAAGTGTATACCATAGGGATACAAGTAATGTGAGGAATGAAGTGCCAGAGGAAAGGCCGAGTTTGGAATAGCACTGTAACAAATGGACACCAGAAATGGCGGAGGATGGCACTGGGCAGGTAACACTAAAGAGAGTGTCAGTCTGAGTATGTGGCCAAATGCATAATGCATATAAGCTGATTGAAACATTTGGTTGTATTGATAGGAGTGATGGTGGGGCAGTCACGTTAGAGTAAAATGGTGATTTGAGTCCTGGATAGAGGTAAGTGATTGGATGAGTAGACCCCTGAATAGCAGTAGTGTTTCCAAGGGTATGAGGAACTGCAAGGCAGCAAGGAGGGATGTACCACAATCCATTGTGAGGAAGGAGGTTGCAGGAGCTTGGGGTCCACTGGCCAGAGAAAGCACGTGGTGAAGAAGGAGAGTGCTGAACTGCCATGGGGCAGATGGCATGACTGCAGCGCTAAAGGAATAAAAAAAAATGAAGGAGGAAAAAGGGGGCGCTTGTGGGGGACAGACAGGAAGTGGGCATGTTTCAGGAAGGGTCTGGAGAAAGGCCTGGGAAATGGAGGGGTAGGAGCAGGGGCATTCATGGTGCCAGGCAGTGATGGAATACAGTGGAGAAGCACAAAAATTAAACAGAAGATGGGGAACCCAGGCACAAGTGGGAACGGAGCAGAGTGGAGGAAAGAGCAGAGAGGAGGAATGAGCCACCGAGGAGAGAGACGAACAGACACAGGAGAAGGCACGTAAAAACACAAGCAGAGAGAAAGCAATGAAAGGGGAGGTGAGACTCATGGAGGAGGGGAAGAATGAAACAGACAGTAGTAGCAGCAGGGCACTGGAGAGAGGAGGCACAGCCACACAAGCCATGCAGGGAGCTCAGGGAAAAACATTCCCTAAGTAAGGGAGGTGTACGAATAATGGGAGTTGAGTAGAGGTTGTGGGAAGAGCTCTTCCCCACATTGAACCTCGGGCTTAAGCCCTCCCAAAATATTGTTATTCTTACTTAAATACTCTGCAGATACATGGACTGTATAAATACTTCAGAGTGTGTAAATACAGACTTCTGTCACTCTATAAGACTACGTCAACACTTAAAACTCGAAATAATTTAAATGCTGTATTTGGCAATGAGAAGACAATCAGATGATCAGCGCATTGCAGAAAGTCACATGGGTGTGTAACGACACAATCTGGAGCTTGATGAGGCTGCACAGAGGATACCACTGAAGCACTGAATGGCTTGTTGCATGTGGAGCGTGAAGAAAGTGGAAACATGGAAAGGATCCCTGGATTCACTCAGAACCAGCGAAACAAGGACAACTTGAACAGAATGTAAAGAAATGCTGGATTTGTGAACTACTGCAGAGCCTGAGAAATGCAAACATGCAGAAATGCTAAGTTTCCAAGCTGCTGTGAAGGCCAGGGTGTGAAGAAACCTAGGCAAAACTGAAGAAATACTGATTCTCTGAGCTGCAGTGGATTCCGAGAATTGAAGATGCCCTTGAGGAACTGAAAGAATGGTGAAACTGAGCCACTGTAGGTCCCGGGAAAGGATGACAAACTTCTGTGGAACCTGAAAAAGTGATGAACCTCCATCCCTCTGTGGATCCCAGGAAAGGAAGACAAACCTCTGTGAAACCTATGGGAAGGAGAACCCCAGACCACTTTACATCCAAGAGCAGTGACTATTGAACCAGTGAAGTTCCTAAGCTAGAATCTGACGGCAGATAAGGGCCAGTGGCGGAGCTAAAGGGGGGGGGCTGGTGGCAAGACACTCCTCCTAGCTGCCCCAGTGTGAATAATGGTGCCCCTCCACCATCTTTATTCACTGTTTAGTGCCCAATGTGGAGCCCATGATTGAATGGGCCCCTTGGCTTCACTACTGATAAGGGCTGCTTGGCCTACCCAGTCTGTTCCTTTTCCCTACCTACATTCTCATCACAGACCTTACTTGATCTACAGCTTTCTCCTTTTCCCTCTTCCTTTCTTTCTGCTATGATTCCCTTGTGCCTATCCCAAGATGGCTAATACTGGTGACAAGGGGAAAGTGTTCTGTAGTTTCCAGAGGCAGGAGAGGCCTTACTATCACCTACGATTATCTAAACATCTGGCCCCTTTCTCAATTTTGTATCATGCAACCTGGCTGGTTTCCTGCATTGATGTGGCACAGACTCCTGGCAAAGCAATGGCTGCTTGATCAGGCAATTGGATTTAACAGTTTGCAGTTTAAACAATAAAGGCACAGTCCCTTGAACATGCAAATAACATAAGCCCTGTCACTTCAGAATTGGTTAGTTCTAACTGCTTCATGTGCTATAGACAGTCTTTACCAGGCAGTTAACAAATGTTATTTAATAATCAGTTAGGCAGGCTTTAAAACAGGCTACTGTTAATTTAAATCCCAAAGACAGTTTAAATAGGCAGTTAATTAGGACAGTATCACTTTAAATACAATAAACAGTTGAAAACTGACAGTTCAGTAGTGGGTTTTAATTCAAGGGACTATAGCAGTCTCAAACATGATACAGTTCAGTGGGGCTCCAACAAGTAGAATGGGGCAAAATGCTGTACCATGCAGTTCACGTAATAAGTTGTATTGTCACTTTATATCATGCTGTTGCACTATAACTTTTTGTTAGGTATTCAGCTCGGTCACTTAATAGCAGTTTCACTTTAGACATTGTTTATTAACTAGGGACACTCTACCGGGGCAGGTACTATGTGAAGGGAAAACATGAACTCAAGAGTTGGGTGACAATGCCTCAGCTGTGAGGCCACACTCAGGCTTTAAATGGGCTTCGATATACCAAGCTACCATGTGGACTATGAGTTTATCACACCCCTTAGAAGTACACTTTTAGCTTTACAATTAAACAGCAGGGTGTCAGTCTCTTACATGTTTTATGTATATCTGGACTCTCAGCCTCTCGTAGCCTGTCTCACGGCTCCAGTTTGGCTCACTTCCTTGAACAAAATCGCAACTGGCAGATTTGCATACACCACATGAACTAGTGGCCTTTATGCTCCAGGGTTGCTATTACTCTCAGGTGTGTGTATATTGTGGACTTGTATGCCTTTCCCTCCCTTTCTCTTGACTGTATACAATGCAATAACTTTTTAGTAGCCCCTTGCTCTAGGTTACTAAATTCTCTTTTGGGGCTACTGGCCTGATTCACTCTTGGCACTTTGTTCTGCTGGCCATTGGCTGCTGGTGACTGCACTGCCCTCTATCCTGCCCACCTGGGCCTTTCTGAACAGGACTTTGCTCTGCCCCTATTGTTCTCAAATTCTGCCCCTCCTGAGCTTCCTTAAAAGAGAACTACGTTGAACCTATAAGTAATTTTTCACAGTAGAAGCTACTGTACTTTTTAAGTACTGGTTCTAACTCTGTTATTGTTACATCTATACAGACCTGTAACCTCAGTGTGTGTTTCTGATTTACAATCTGGTGTTAAGTGCCATTTTAGAACTATATCATGTCATTTTTGTCCCTCTCAACCATAAAGTTCTGTACTAGAACACAGACGAAGTGTGCCAATAATAGAAGAGCTGATCAAGGAACATAAACTACATCATACAGTTCTAAAATGGTACTTACTACCTGTGCATACCAGAAACCCCTACTAGGATACCCAAAAAGCATATAGAGATGGAACCGTATGTAAAGTGGAACCAGTATTTAAAAATCAACATCTGCAGGGGAAAATAACTTACAGGTTTAGTGCAGTACTCCTTCAAACTGAGGCCTGCCTGCCTTTTATCCCCACCCCTTGTGGGCTTCTACTATCTACAGGCTGAGACCATGTCCCTTCTTCTCTGCTATTCCTGAATATTTCTGTAATTGCTGGGGCCTTTCTTGCCCTGCTGACATTTCTTTATGTAAGCTGAGCCTGCTTGAGCTTTCTTTCCACACTTGAGCACTTCTGTATCAGCCTCCTGTCTTAGACTGGGACCTACTCTGCATTTCACCCACCCTATATGTTTCTGTCATTAGGGCCTTCTCCCTATCTCTTCTCCCCCTGGCTGTCCTTTGCTGAGGTTTTGTCCTGTCCACTTTTTGGATCAGGCCTGCCTCTTGGATGTGCTTTACTCTCTGGCCTTGCTCTGCCCCTCGGTGCACTCAGCTGCTGCCTGTAATGCACTTTTATTTTCAACATAGTAAAAGAAAAACTGTTCAGTGGCACTGGCAGTCAACACCTGCCCTGTAGTGCTGCTGCCCACTCACTGCCCCAAAAAGGACACTCTGGCTGCTGAGGAGAGGCTAGAAGGCTTAACTTGCCCGAGTCACTGCTGCCAGCACTGTGGGGAGTCTGCTGTGGGGGTCTGGCTTGTTCTGCCTCAAACAACTTCTTTCACTGTTGTCGTCTTGTTCTGGCACCACTCCTCTCCTAGCCAGTCTGCTTCTCACCACCATGGCACTGTTTTGCTCTGCTGCTGATGAAGGGCCTGTATTTAACTTTTAAATACCAATAAAAAAGGGGCTATACAGAAGCCTCATCACAGCCGCCAACTTCAGCTCACTCGATCATTGACTATATTTGTGCTGATGCCTCTCAGTCTCACTCAGACTCCTCTTCAGCTGCTGGATGCTGCTTCTCTGATTGGACCGCTCCTCTTCAGCCATTGCCATAGACCACCAGGTTCAACGGCCAGCACCAAGCTGCTCCACCTCACCAGACTGTCCAGGATACAACGAAGAACCCCAAAAGGCTAAGGTAAATCCTCCCCCAGCTGTCACTGGTCAGCTGGTCATTTGGCTCTGTTTGTTGGGCAAATAGCAACTGCCTGTTGCCACCACCATGCAACCTTTTGTAGCCCTCCAACGTTTGGGATGCTGAGTCCCTGGCAATGAGGGGGTCAACTAATTGACGCACGAGCTGCTCAGCTTTGAAAAAAAAACTGATGCTGGCACTAAGGCTCATGCCAAGAGAAAAGTGAGAAAACTGCTGACAGAAAAAAAGAAAAAGAACAGCTGTCTGTAGTTTAAAATGTGAGAGGGAAAAATGTTTAAGCCTAGGCAGGCATACTTTCTATGGAACCCCATTTTACAATTCACTTAATTCACCCTGCCACACAAGTATTTTCCTGGCCAGTGGTCTGAAAGAAATCTTCCTGGGAAATGCTGAGATGACTGGGACACACTGGGGTTCCCAAATGGCAATACTGGGCCCAACTCTGGGGCATTACAGGATTTTGTAATTAACAAAAATTAAAATCAAACACTCAGTATCAGTGGTGCTCCTCAGACAAAAACAGGATAGTTTACCAATAAGATACATAAATTATACTAAAGAAGAAGCCAAAATATCAATCTTCCATATACTCAAGGGTATCAACAAGATTACACACATAGAGATATTTGATGCAGTATGCTCAATATCACAAACACACTCTGCAGGTCAGGCCCTCTGCTCCCACAGTGCCAACCTTAAAGTGCAATAGTGTGAACAGGTGACAGACAGGGTAACACTCCTGTCTGTTTTGGGTCCAAATCACCTATTAACACCGAGTTCTGGAGGGATTCAAACTGTGAACCTTATGCTAGCAGACCCAATTAAAATGGCTCCAATAATATTCTTTTTGGGGGGATGCAACATAAACTTTTACCCAAGGGCACCCAGCCAGGTATCCAAAATCAACCATCTATATGAGACCTAGGTATTTCTTACCTTTGAGCAAGCTTAGTAACACCATGCAAGCCCTTACAGGTATCAGACATAATACAGGCTCAGCAATCACATGCAAAAAGGACTGAGACGACAGAGGCAGTATAATAAAGAAAATTTTGTTTACTAAAATAAAGTTTAAAACAGGTGAAACAAGATATAGAACCAATACATCATGATCTTACAATCACATGAAAAAATGGGAAGTTACAGAATACATACTCCTACCACAAATACTTAAGATCTGTTCTGTCCAGATTTTACCCTTTGAGTGCTTTTTCGAAGTCCAGAGACTTATGTCTCTTTTGAGTCCAGAAATAATATGACACATTTCTCAGATACAGGTTTCATTTCAACCTCCCTTTCCCCACCCCCCTCTTTGGGAGTCAGCTATATTCTCCCTTAGAATTAATTCTAACATAATTTTCTATAAGGAGGTATTTTAATTAATGTGAACATCAGCAAAAAGCCATTTCCTAAATATGACAGCCTTTGATTAGACATTTCTCTTTGAACTGGTTGTTGGCTCCTGTTCCCAAGGAAGATCAAAGGGTTTACGACTTTTAACATGGTGCTGTTATCAAATAGCCTGTTCCTCTAGGAAATCATAAAAGTTTATGAGGCTTATCCTCTGGCAGATGGCCAGAGCCTTAATTAAGAACAGAACAGGAAACTCTAGGTTTTCCCTTCACTAGTCAATTTCACACATCCTGCAGCTGTCAGAACTACTGAAACCTCTTAGGGTCAAAGGTCACACTCACCACTGACTTGTGTGAAACAATCACAGACCATTTATTTATAATACAATATCATACCATAATAATATTAGAGGTTTTTTCCTATGACACCCTACACATAAAATTCAGAGGCAGTAAATGCAGGGATAACATTACGGGTTACTTTTTCTACCTGAGGATGGTGAACATGGGGGGAAAATCTACCAGCTGTTACAATGGATATGACAACAGCATGTGTCTTTAGGGTATGCCTGGACAAATGTCTGCTTACCAAGGAAAGCAGCAGGTACCCAACAAAGTAAAGTGGGTAGGGAATCCCCATGAACTAGTACATGTTTGCACAGAATACTAATTGTTATCCCTGTGAATGTTGGGGGCAGGGCAGAAATGATAGATGCAGGTTCCCTTCTGATCTAAAATTACTGTTTTTCCATGGAAAAGCATAGAAGACTATCCATAAAAAGTTATATGTTCATATTGGCTGATTTTCAACTAAACATACTTGATCTGATTTTTAAATGGATTGGAAATGAATGCAAATGCACACTACACCTGTGTCTGCTCTCACCCTAATGCATTAAAGCAGCCTTGCTGCTGTTTTCAAGAGATATGTCTGTTTGCAAAAAAAGTCACAAGGTGCATCAAAAAATGATGCATTCATAATTTTTCAACACAAATTCCACCTTTTTAGATGCATTTCAGTTTAAACTATGGACACTGTTAGACCACCAATTGATGATCTGACAGTGCAGATGAAAGTCCATATTTGAAAATAGGGGCAGCCGGGTCCAAGACAGATTCATTTGAAAATGCAGCTCCATTAATCAGACCACTATAAACACAGAAACATAGAAATGTAGATTTTATTGGTAGAAAAGGACTGCAAGGCCCATTGAGTCTACCCTAACTGTACCTACACTACGTGGTGGCCAGGGGCCCTATGTATGCAGCCTCTAGCTTTCCCTACCCTCACTAGGTGATTCTTTTTTTTAATGATAACCTGATAACTCCTGCAGTTGCACCTGATTCATCTGCCTGCTCCACTTCCAAATACCCCCCTTCCCCCTTGTTCTGATCTTGAAAAAAACCTCCTCTTCCTTCCCTTCACTGAGCAACCTACCCCTACATTGCCTCTGCAGTCTGTAGCATGTTTCCTGAACCTCCTGCAATTGCTGCCTGCTCCACTTTCAATTATCATCCTCTCTCTTTCCCCCCTCCCTCTCCCCATTTCTCTCTAGTGTAAACCCTCCTTCTATTCCTTCCCCCTCACTGTGCTACCTAGCCCTGCATTACTTCTGCAGTCTGAAGTACTGTATGTGCTTAATCCTAATGGGCAGGCCCCCACCTGTTCCTTGTATAATAATTTGCATCTCTCTCTCCATCTCTCTCTCTCTCTCTGTATATATATATATATATATGTACACACACACACACACACACTCCTCCTCCCCCTTCCTCTACCCCCAGGATGCATCTAGAAATGAGCTGTGCTAGCTCAGTATGTCTTTCCTGGTGAAACGTTTGAAAAATATAAATAACCATGTGACTGTCCTATGCATGCTTGAATCCTGTCACTGTCTCTGACCCACCACAGCCCTACAGAACTTGTTCCATCAGTCTACCACTTTTTCCTTGAAGAAATGTTTCCTCACTGCCACCTCGCTTATTAAACTTCTCCTCACTAACTTTTCATTACTCCCTCTTGTAGCTATATTTGTGCTCAACCTAAAACCTCCCCACAATCCACCCTGTTTATTCCCAGAGGAATTTAATGTTCTGAATTATATCATCCCCCCACCACCACCACCACCACGGTCTTGTAAGCAGTACATGTTGAGGCCCTTCAGCCTTTTCTCATAAGGTTTTCCCTGCTGCCTTTATCATTTTGGTTGCTCTCCACTGCACAGCCTCAGTCCTGTCAATGTAAATTCTAAGGTGAGGGCGCCAGAACTGCACACTGTACTCAAGGTTGGGGTAGAACCAATGACATGCACAGGAGAAGTATAACCTCAGTCTTTCTGCTTGGTACCCCCTCTTATGCAGCCCATCATTCTATTGCTCTCCCCACTGCCCTTAAACACTGGGATTCTAGTTTCGGGTTGTCCATGCATTTTATAGGCAAATATAAATTGAACCAAAACTTCTCGTTTCTTTCCTATGTCTGCACTAAACTATTCATTTGAGAGTACCAGAGGATATTCCAGATCATTACTAACATCATTTTGCTGGTCTGAGTAGAGCTCTACTATTCCTGGCTTGTTTGTACATGAATATGTAAAAGAGAGAGACTCGTGTTACAAACTGAATTCTTTAGACTGTTAAATCATTAGGATTCATAGTGCTACACAAATATGAGTAAGTATAAACTGAACCTGAACTTGTCTTCTTTCATACCAGCACGGAGTCCATTTACTGTAATCATATACTGCACACCTACTTAATAGTAGGTAAAACAAAACTTTTGTTTTGTCTGCACATAGTCAAAACAACAGTTGGCTCCAGTCCCACACTAATGGAGCATCTGCACTTACAGTACAAAGAAAACCACTTTGTAAAACATGAATTATACTGCAGGAGCAGCTCTGCTTTTGCTCTAATGGAGTGTATTTTTTTCTAAAAACACCAGTTGGCTTCTGTTTCTTTTGTAAAATGTGTTTTAGCAAATTGTTAAATACTGTTCATTCACTGTAATGCAGACACCATAGTACTTATGTAACTGGGTTGCCATGGATGTTATGGAGACTACCCCTGGCTTGTGGGTTAAAACAAGGCTGAGGGGTCTGGGTTCTGATTTTTCTGAGTGGATGGATTCAAATCCAGATCTTTTAGTTTAGCATGGTGCCTCCACCCAGAGTAAAATTTATGTGGACCTGGTGTCACAGCAGTACAACCTTCAGGGATACAGTACCTTCCCAAATCCCCACAGTGTTCCCCTACACTTGAAAAATCACAATGTAACCCTAAATTCAACAAAATTGCAATTAGTGATTTACCACTAACAAAGCAAGGTAAAGTAAAATTGTATTTATATAGTGCCTTTCCGAAACCAAGGCACTTCACATTTAAAATACAAGATACAAACATAAAATCTCATTAAAACACCAAATATAACAATAATTTAAAATTCTGGGAAGGCTAAATTAAAAACGTATGTTTTCAACTCAAGCATTTATTGACAGTCAGGCATTCTCTAAACCAATGAGGTAGAGAATTCCACAGGATAGGTGCAGCAAAAGAAAAAGCATGGGCACCAGATGTTTTCAAGCGAATCCTGGGAATCAGAGAGGATGGAGGGGGCAGTAGGGAATCAGGAGATCTTGCAGGTTGCTGGGTCCCTGTTTGTGTAGGGCTTTAAAGGTTAGCTAGCCAGCCTTAAAGGTAATCCACCACAGAACAGGCAGCCAGTGCAGTCCGCGCAGCACAGGTGTAATATGACTGGTCCTTGATGTACCAGTCAATAGTCTGACTGCAACATTCTGCACTAGCTGCAGGCAGCAGATATCAACCCCAGGAAGCCCTAGGAATAGGGCATTGCAGTTGTCAAGGCAGGTGGTGACAAAGGTGTGGACCAGTGTTGGAAGGTCATCCAGGGGAACCAGGTGTTTCACCCAGGTGATATTCCTCAGATTGTAAAATAAGAATTTAACCACGGCTGACAACTGAGACCTCAGGGTCAGGCCATCATCAAAAATAACACCTAGCTTATGCACCCGGTCTGAGGTGATGAGCAGAATACCATCAAGCCATAAGCCTGACTCCTGTCCAGGCCCTAAACCCACCCCCAGATGACCTGGGTCCACAACTAACACTTCAGTCTTGTCTGGATTCAGTCTCAGCCAGCTGGTGCTGATCCAGTACTTGATTTTGGTGAAAAAATAATATGCTCATGAGGTAATACGCAAAATAGCAATAAAACATTTATTGAGCGATATTCAGAAGGGATGGGGAAATGCAAAGCAAAACTTTTGGAAAAAAAACTGTGAACTCTTATTGCAGGACTGAGATTAGGTGTCTGACTACATTTGACTAGTAAAACACTTAAAATAGCACTAGCAGTGTCCACCCCTCCAAAAGGCAAGACAAAACAGTAGCAAAGAATACTGAAAACTATTACCAGCCCACTTATTCTGGGTACAGTACCCAGTGCTGCCAGTTTAAACCTTTGAACCTTAAAGGGAGCACCGGGTGCTTCGCTGGACACCCAGTCATAAAACAGTGCAGGTCCAGTGACATTGCAGCTGGTTGGCTAGCAGTGGTGCACTTTAAACAGAAACAGCAAAACCCCAGACTCCACAGGCCACACAATTGCTCAAATGGCAAAGCCTCAAACCGAGGTATTTGTAATTCTTAGCTCATTGGCCAAATCTGTATCTTTGGTAACACAATTTGTACACACTTTCCAGTTGCAGGGCAAGCCCTAAGTGTATTCACAGTTTTTGTGTACCAGTTTCCCTGTCAACTGCAGATTCTCTTCCTCCTTTCCGGCAGATGCAGGTCCTTTTAGACTGACAGTTCAGGTAGTGCAGTTGGCGCAGTGGGGGGGGGCAGCTAAAGGATGCAGGTCTCAGGTGCCTCTGGATGGAGATAAGACTCTCTGCATCCACAGACATCTGGACCTTTCTGGCTCTTCCCTTTTCCTTTTCTGTGGGACAGATTAGTGTAAGCAGCAGGTGCCATCATCCTCACACCCACCTTCATGCTTCAGAACTGTTGTGTGATGCATTAGCTAGTACCTGGCAGTAGCATTAACCTGCCAGCTCCAAAACTGTCTGAAGATTTGATGCATGTTTTCTCACATTGATGCACTCACTCAGTCTCAGATGCCCACAGGCTAGCAGCTGTGGCACATTTATCCCTCCTTTCACTCAAGGCAGCTCACTGTATCTCTCACAGAAGCAATGTTGTTCTGACACTTTCAGCATATACAGTTCAGTCTCTGTAAACCAGAAAGGTTGTAGAAACCTATTGGAATCTTCCTGACCAATTAGCTGTGGAAGCCCAGACATGCTTTCCTGAGTCACCCATGACCAGCAGTACAAACCCTCCTCACTCCATGAGCGCTCCCTGCTGTCTCCATGATGCTACCTTAGGAGTTCATCTTTACTGCATCTTCTTGACCCTCCTTCACAGTGGCCCAACAGTTTCACTCTCCAGTTGGGCCCAGTCCCATCAACTAGAATGGAGAAGCATGGGTCAAAGAGCATGATGTCAGACTCCTAACAAAAGAGTACTGAAAATATGTCTTTTAAATCAGAAGTACCCAATTAAAATACCCTCCATTAAGATAGTAAGAAACTCCTCTTTATTTTCTCAGGCCTAGTTTTACCTCTGACCTGGGTGCTAGTTGGAGTAGACTGACATAAGTCATAAAGGCCCCAGTCTAGGTTTACAGGACAAACACCTCTTATTACACATGCTTAATGGTGCTTGGACCTTAACCCTTAATGTCTTGGTTTGAGTCTCCACTTTAGCAATAGGCCTGCATAGATCCCTTTTACAATTATACTTTGAATAGTGGAACATATATTCCATATTTTAGACAACATATAGCAAGGCAAAACTGATGTTTAAGAAGGCTAATCCCTAAACAGCACTGTTCTTAAAAGCACAGTGACATCAAAACAAATGTGTTTTTTTTTCCTTTGCATCCCTCCTAGCATCTCCTTGCCACCTGATGCCTGATGATTCTCTTCCACTCTGCTGTCCATGCAGTTGCAGGAGTGAAATCTGTGGCAGGCAGGTTGGGCCCACTCAGTACCAAGAAGGAACATTCACACTGATGCTGCAGCTTGCACATTCCAGAAAACAGGTGCTCAACATATGCACACTAGTTGTGTGATGATATGATGATCACTGCAAAGGAAGTAGCTTGGCAATTGAGAAGTGGCCCTCTGATCCCCCATCAAGCAGCAATTCAAGGCCAGAGAAACTAGGAAGATGATGGCAAGCAGTCTAGGGTCAGACGAGTCCAGGTAAGCCCCACCATTTGGGGGGGGGGATTACACTTATTACCAGAAAGTCCAATTATTCATAAATATCATACAGCATTCCTTTTCTGTTGGCACATATTAAAACATAGGTGCAGCAGCAGATCAACAAAAGTTTTATTTTGTCTTAATGGTGTATGGAAATAAGGAATCCCATTCCTTACAGAAATAATTATATGAAATGTTTTCATGCTGCACATATAAAACTACCCAAGTGATATGTGTGCTACAATTAGGATTTAAAATGTTAAATTAAAACCAATTGCATGCATATGGCATGTATGCAGCAAGCAAGTGTGGAAACCATCATTTTTATGTTAAATTGGGAAAGACTGCATGCACATGGCATGCATGCAAAAAGCAAGCAATCACTGATAACTGTGCACGTAAAAGTTAAGTTACTTGCTCATGATCACACCATACACAAGTGGGGGTTGATGAAATTCAAATTCAGGTCGGCATGCTTCCAAGTCTCAAGGCTTGCAGTTCAGTGACTTTAACAACTAAGTCATACTGTCTGTACACATATGGCTTGTTTGTACTTCAATACATACTGCATCTGGATACATCTGCACGCATGTAGCATGCTTGTGGCCACTGTTATGCTTTCCACTTTTCTTCTCTCCTTCATCTCAGTTTCACAGTTGAACTATATCACACATATCAATGGAAACACGTGGTTTTTCCCACCTCAAATACACAAACTTTCCCATAAAACCACTTAATTACTTCTGTCTGGCTTGTACTCCTGCTATTTTCTCTCCATAGTTTTGAATGCATCCAAGCAAACAGACTTTAAGGTGCAAATACAAAAGTAGTAATAGCTCAATACACACCCACATGGCCACCTCCCCCAAGTGCAAACACTGTAGTGGGTATAGCTATGCTGCTACAGACAGCCCACCAAGTATAGATGTTTAAAAAGTCTCTTACTTGAGTACTAGGGAGCCAGAGGCAGGAGTCTTTAAGAGATGATGTCCATGGGTTAGAGTGCTGGGACATATCCCCTTGAAATGAATGGAGTTATTTTTCACTACTATTTTATATGTTACAATGGTGAATTGGAGAATAATTAAGGCCTCTGTTCTACTAACAAGGCCCTTGTTAGTTGAGCTGTGGCCTTTATTATTCTCCAACTCTCCATTAATAATGTCTAAAATAGTAATAAAACATACTCCATTCATTTCAATGATGCACACCCCCGCAGTCTTTTTTGCCTTTTGTCATAATGTGCCTGTGTGTGGGGATGTGGAGGTCAGCTTCATTTGGGGGGGCACAAGCCTGACTATAGTGGGGCTCCAATAGTCTGTGCATACCACACTGCTCAACTGTCTGTGAATGCAAGGGACAGCTCTAGAATGTCTGTAACATCTCTAAAAGGTACAATTTATTTGTTTTGACTGAAAAGTTATATGCAAATCAGGAAAAATTCAAATGTATAAGAGTCATCTATTTATACTCCAAAGCAGTACATCAGATTTCAGCTTAAACTTACCCAGTTACTAACCAGTTCTTTTCCAGGCTGAAGTCCCCCCCCCCAAAAAAAAGAACTTTGTCTTGATTTTTCTTCCCGACTCCATTCCATTCAATACCCATTCCCTAAGAGTCATGAAGCTTCCCAAAGGTAAAGAAACATGAAAAACACATAAATATTTTGGTCCTTCCTCCTTCACTAATCCCCCTGTAAAAAAGTTATTCACTTTTACTTACCTGGCCATATGGCCATATGGTCTGAACCTGCAGTCTGGCACAGTGTGCCACCAGCCCAGTCTTCAGTACGCTCCCCCTCTCTCCTTCTGCCAGAAGCTGGATGCTAGAACCGACCATCACAGGTTTCCAATGTGGTCCGTGACCAAGTCACCTCACCAACTGAACCCACCAAACCTGGGTTGCATGCTTCTTGCTTGGTTGATGCAGTGGCTGCTACTGCACTGCACTGATCAAGGCCTATGAAGATCACCTACACTGCTGTCACCACTGCTGCTAAGCCTAGCTTGCTGCTGTGGGGGGTCTGTGCAGTTTTTTTTTTTGCAAAGGGAGCCTAGTAGAGTAAGTAGGCAGACTAGTCTTGAGCTAGCTTCTAGCTCACCCTGTACCGCTTCAGTCACCAGGGGAGACGGAGACTCACTAAGAGTAGACCAACAAAAATATGCTTCAACAATACTGCTATTGAGAGTTCAATGCTCACTGACTCCTCCAAGCTGTAGTGTGCAGTCTGTCTACTCTATGGCAGGAAAGACAGTGTCAAACTTGCAAGACTCATGTGCTCTTTCTTGGCTGGAGCTCATCCACATCACATATGATTGTGCTGCTGCTACTAAAAGGTGGAGATAGTGGACAACGCAATACAGACACTGTCACATCTGGAGAGTACCTGCAACATGAGCACACACCGGCCAGGGGGGCACTTATTGTGCAAAATATTAAATCCAAATTTAATGCCACTATTGCCACACCATAAGAATAGCCTAGGCACAAATATGAGGGGGGGTCAACTGCCCTACCTAAATGACACCCCTGCTTAATGGTAGAAATTCATTTTTGGGTGCTAATGCAATGGTTTCCACTGTATTCTGAGGTACTGTATCTTCATGTTTCATGATGTGTCCTGATCATCATATGGGTTAGTATCCCTCATTATCCCTCATTTCAAGTGTCCATATCCCTCATTTTAGTGACAAAATGTGAGGTATGGTCCATATTTCCAAGATCCTACTCAGCACAAAGAGTGTTGAGCATGGCCATAGTGTATATGCTCCATACAGAATGACAAAGGGAAATTAAGTGAGATGAAACAGTCATGGAGAAACACATTTGCAGCACCAAATATGCATAAGGGATTTGCATGGTCCAAAACAAAAAGGATAGGCTTCACAACACAGGCCCTGCTTCATACGTCTGGAATGGGGGGATGCTGACTGGCTATATCCTAGGCATTTATTGCAATAAGCAAGCAATATTTTACAAATTAATGGTGATTGAATGACAAAAGTCAAAAGCCATTAAATAACTTGCAAAAGGATCAGAATTAATGAGTTTACCTAATTTTTATGGAAATTCAAATAAAAATGTGTTTTGATGACTCTAATTGCTAGCAGTACTATAAGAAATAGAAACTGATGTTTTTTTTAGATGAGATTTGCACCAGCTTAGCTGCTACACACATGGCAAGCATGCAGCATGTGAACCTGATGTGATGTTTAAATGATGTTCATACCAGCTTAACTGCTGCACTCATGTCAAGTGTGCAACACGTGAACCTGATATAATTTTTAGATGTTCACACCAACTTACCTGCTGCACACAAGCTTGACATGCAAACCTGATTTGCTTTTTAGAACTGGTTTGCTTAGGATTAGTGGTGGGTGAAGTGGGTTCAATCCGCTCCGCAAAGTGATTCATGGAACAAAGGCGGATTCACGGAGTGCTCTGCAACGTGAAGCAGAGTACTTTGTGTTATAATGAGGAATGTGAAGTCTGTTAGAAATAATTACTTTGCATTGCTCTGCCTCCCCAAGCCCCTACTCTGCCAATTGTAAGGCGAAGTGCATTGCAGGCAGTGTGCATCACCTCACTTCACCTTGTTTTTGAGTTCCAAAGGTGAATTTTACATTGATTCGTGGAATTTCAGATCACATGGGCTCTACTTTGATCTGCACAGCCTCAGTTCGGAGTAGTATGAGTAGGAAGGAGTAGGAGACAGTGTGCTCTGGTACCTGTCTGTGATAGGAATCTTGTAAAAGCTGGTCAAAAAGCATTTTTGCTTTTTTGGGGGGGGGTCCAACTTTAGTTCATCGATTGTAGGAAACCCTCCTGTGTTCATATCATCGAGCGTTTTTGTTTTTGTGTGGATTTTGAATGTAAATTTACAACATTGAGTGAGAGAGGTGAAAGACAGTGAAAGTGTGCTTTGGGGGAAGGGCGTATCTGTGGTGTAGATAGATTTTATTTGGAGAAATTGTGATTTCTTTGTTTTTTGGTTATATTTTCGTTATATACAGTAACTGTGTTGATGTACACATAGTAATATTGTCAGTAATAGTAGAAATGTTCTTGCTTTTTGTTGTGTGGATGTGGTGCAGCAGTTCATAAGTTCAGGCTGTTTAAATTACAAATTTACAATACGTAACGTGGCATAGTACTGAACTTTTGCATTTGTGGCGCATTCCTCATTCAGCATTGTACACAAACTGTTCTGTGTGTGAGTGTGTGTGTAGTGTTGCGTGCATCAAATAATACACCTTTTATTGTGCCACAGACTAGTGTAATTGCAAGCACAGCAGTGTGAACCTGCTATCCACTGCAGCTGCCTGATTTTGTACTGTGATCGTGGTATCTGTTCTTAGTTTTGCTGCTTTTAGTGCCATAAAAATCAGCATTGTCTGTATTCAGTGCTCCCCCCAACCCCATGTTCAAAAGGTATTTTTTAAGAGATTGGATTGTTTTTGTGACCTCATCAGCACCTCTGGTTACTGAAGTTGTTTTAATTCCATGAAAGTCTCAGAGCAGTCTCTTATGTGTTGCTGAAGCCACAGTTGTTTATTTGGCTTCACATCCAGCCAGCATCCCTCCAATCAGAGAGTGAATGTATCAAAATTTGAATTTAGTTATAATATTTGTGGTTGATCCCTCAAAATGCCTGCAAAGAAACATGCAAGCAAAGCTGTTTCTCGCCATGGCAATGTTGGCAGTAAGATGGTCTGTGGGCATGGTAGTAGTACACAGATGCAGAAGTGCATTGCTGATGTGAGGAAAGGTATTTCTCCTGCAATGTTTTTTACAGCCCAATCAGTAGCTTCACTCATAGTTGAAGGAGATGATGTTTTCCCAGCCGGTGGTGTTAGTGTTACAGGTGTTAGTGGTGGTGGAGGTAGTATTAGTATTGTTGCGTCAAGTTCTAATCCCGACCAATGTACCGTTTCCAAAAATATTGAGTGTGAAGCAGTGCAAGTGAGTGGCAGCATAGATGATGTCATACTTCCCAGTAACATCCCAGTAACTGAACCTTAGGATTCTGATGATCATGTCAACGACAGCATGCAATGCGATATTCCGACCACTGCGGCACTTAACGTGATGCATTTTCCATGCAGAGATTCAGTGTGGTGAAAAAATATCAGGTGACGGTGGTGTAGATGCTGATGACGAATGTGATGATGATGATGATGTTGCTGTTGTTGCAACATGCAGTCCACGTGCTATCATCCAAGCTGAAGATGTGGATGTGTATGATGTTGATGAATATGATGATGATGTAATTGACCCCAGTTGGGAATTGGAGAAAAAGAAATTAAAAGTGGCTGTGTCTGAGTCTGTCTGCAGGAAACTTCCCCCTGTAAAAACTTGTGATCTACTGGTTTTAGTTGATGATGATGATAACCCAGTAATCAATATGCTAGGTAGTCGTGGTGGTCATTGCAGTCCGGTTGTACAGTGCCCGAAACATCACGTGTCCCCCCAACTTCAGTGCTTAAAATAACAGACTTAAATAAGCCACATCATCATGGACATGTTAAAAGCAAAGCATCACACTCCCTTGTTTGGGATTTTTTTGTTCAATATGCAAATGATGATTCAGTTGCAATCTGCTAGGTTTGCCATGTACGTGTGAGTCGAGGTAAAAAGAGGAGCCATCTGGGCACAGGAGGACAGCATACGCATCTTAAGAATAGGCACTTGGCACTGTGGACCCGGCACAAGCTGGCAGCTAATACCACAGTGGAGCATTCACCAATGTCACCAGCAACCATAGCCAACATGTTATCCCCTTCCATGACCGTTAAGCCCAGTAGGAAATTAAACGTGTGCAGTGGTGCGGTAATAAGAGCAGAGGATTACTACAGGCGTGATGAGGTGGAGGACCATAATGACTTTGAAATGTCCAGTGCTGGTGAGAGTAGCAGTTTTTGTGGTGATGGCGGTGGTGGTGGTGAATGCAGTATGTCTAGTGCAAGTGGTACATCAACCCAGTAGGCAAATCTGGCAAAATAACATCATTTCTGGGTTTGTCATCATCAACTGTGCAACCGTCCTCATCAAATGTCCACACTCCACGCCCTGCCAATGCCATTCATCACAGAGCACAACCATTTGTGATCAACACACCACATGTAAAATGTTTAAGTCAGTTCAAGTTACAGAGTGTTTTTGTGCATAAGCTGAAGTACCCCCCAAATCATACAGTGTCACGTGAACTCAATGCTGCTGTAGTGGAAATGCTGGCAATTGATCTTTTGCCCTTCTCCTTTGTGGAGAATTCTGGGTTCCAACAGTTTGCTGCACGTGCCTGTCCAAAATGAAAAGTCCCATCCAGGACATACTTTTCTACCCGTGCTGTCCTTGAGTTGTTCTGCACTGTGTCCGACTCAGTAAGACATGCCCTTCAACATTCCTCTTCTCCATTCATTCATTTAAGTATGGATATGTGGACAAGTTGCAAAAAGAGGGGAGTTCATATCTGTGTATAACTGCACACTGGGCGCAGGTGCCAGGGGTTGTTTGTGATGTTGGTAGTGTGAATAATCAGTGCAGTAAGGTGGATTGTCACTGTAGCAATCTTCCTGGAATTTGGCAGCATGCAACAATTGCTATGCACAGTTGGACCTTTTCACACACTGGTGAGAACATGTTGGACGTGGTACTGACTGAAGCTGACAGATGACTAAACCCTCTGTCCCGGAGAGCTGGGTACATTGCAAGTGACACTGGGTCAAATGTGGTGAAATGCATCACGAATGGTTTTTTTTTCGTGTTCCATGCATGGCCCACTGTTTAAATCTTGTGGTTCAGGAGTTTCTGCAGCACCCTGATATAAAGGAAATGTTGACCATTGCACAACATATCTGCTCTCACTTTTCAATATCTGGAAAGGCCCTTGACCAACTGCGGCAGTTGCAGATACAAAACAGTCTGCCTCAGCACTGCTTGAAGTTGGAAGTTGTCACCCAATGGAACTCCACATTATACATGGCAGAGAGGTTGTATGAACAATATAAAGCCATCTCAGAATATCTTGTTATGCACACTAGCCGTGACAGTTCCGGGGCCTCCATGTCTATTACGACTGAACAGTGGCACCTCATGGACTCTGTAATAACAATTTTACGGCTTTTTGAACATGCCACACAGGCAGTGAGTGGTGAGTCTGCCTCCATTAGCCAATCAATTCCTCTGCTGCAGTTGCTGAGGCAAACATTGGTGAATGCGCAGCATAGCCTTGATGCTGCTGGAGATGGCGGTAGCAGTATGTTGCTGTAACACATGCTAACAGTATTCGACCAGAATCATCATGTTGTGAGCATTCAGCATAGTGACAACTTTGCCATAGCAACAATGCTGGCCTCATGATACAAATGTGGAATTGCATCTGTACTGGAGGGAGGGCCTGAACAGGTAAAAAATATCAGTGGTCAACTGGTGTGCTTGGTTCATGGGACACAGAAGTCACGTGCCAAGGTCATAAAACCTCAGCAGCATAATCCGGTTGAAGGTGTACCTGGAGGACCATCAAGCATATCCTGCAAGGGGAAAGGGACTGCAGTTCCAGGTGGTCTGTCATCCAAAGTGGCTGGCATCACCTCGCTTTGGGAGGCTTTGTCCCAAGTGAGTATTTGTGAAATAAATGATTCAGGAGATCAGGATGATGCATCAACAATTGAACTTAGAGCGGCACCGAGAATGGTTGAGTCATATTTTTCTGAAAATAGGCATCTGACAATAACTGAAGATCCTCTTTTGTACTGGAGTGGAGAGGTCAGTGAATGGCCAGAGCTGACTGCAGTGGCACTGAAGTACCTCACATGCCTACCCTCCAGTGTAAGTGTTGAGAGAGTATTCAGCTCAGCAGGTGCAATAGTCAGGGATCATCAGACAAACCTGTCTCTTGCAAATGTTAGTTTGCTAACATTCATTAAAATGAATGAGAGACACATACTAGCACAGACTGCAACCTCGGTATTCGTACCCTGGCCTAGTCATGGTGGTCTTGCTGATGTGGAAATGGAGCATCCTGGTGGCACTGGCAGTGGCTGCCTGAAACAGCCCACCACTGAAGTAGATGATGACACAATGGAGAAAGAATTTCCCAGTGGTCAGACTTCAGACATCGATGACTGTGAGGACAGTTTTCTTTATGAGGATGATGATGTGGTTAATGTTGGCAGGATTTAAATGAAGTTTTTAAAAGGAGGTGTACCCCCCCTGGACCACCACCACCGAGACTGATGTTATCCAAGTCTGCCACCGTGAGTCTGTCTGCCCCCCCGGACCACCACCACCAGGACTGATGTTATCCACTGTCACCGTGAGTCTGTCTGCCCCCCCCAGATCACAACCACTGGGACTGATGTTATCCAAGTCTCACACCATGAGTCTCTCTTCCCCCTGGACCACCACCACTAGGACTGATGTTATCCACTGCCACCATGAATCGATCTTCCCCCTAGATCACCACCACTGGGACTGATGTTTTTCACTGCCACCATGAGTCTATCTGCCCCCGGACCACCACCACCACAGGGACTGATGTTATCCACTGCCACCATGCGTCTGTCTGCCCCCCTCAGACCACCACCACCACTGGGACTGATGTTATCCAAGTCTGCAACCATGAGTCCATCTGCCTCCTGGACCACCACCACCAGGACTGATGTTATCCACTGCCACCATGAGTCTGTCTGCCACCCTGGACCACCACCACCAAGACTGATGTTATCCACTGCCACCATGAGTCTGTCTACCCCCCGGACCACCACCACTGGGACTGATGTTATCCACTGCCACCATGAGTCTGTCTGCCTCCCCCAGATCACCACCACCGGGACTGATGTTATCCACTGTCACCATGAGTCTGTCTTCCCCCAGCAGACCACCACCATTGGGACTGATGTTATCCAAGTCTGCCACCATGAGTCTGTCTGCCTCCTGGACCACCACCACTGGGACTGATGTTATCCACTGCCACCACTACCACCATGAGTCTGTCCAGACCACCACATCCATCAGCCAGAGACAGAAAGCTTCTTAATATTTAAACCATAAAGTGAGTATTTGTACTAATGTTTGTTATGCTGCTTCACTTCCTTTAGTTGTATGTTTTGTTTTCTGTAGCTTTTCAGAGCCGTGATGGTAAAACACATACAGTACACTTCTTTTGTTTCTTTTATAGGGTAACAAAAAAAGGCTCCATCGCTAAAACTTTTTGGGAATGGTACAGTAGCTGTACCGTACAGAGAGGAAGTGACGTAATATCCATGTGAAATCCATTCTGGTAAGTATGAAGATTTTATTTCATCCATTTCATTGTTTTGTAAAGACTGCAGCAAATATTGCACACAGGTTGTGTTAGTTGACAAGATGTGGGTTTGAAATGTAACTTGACTTTAGGGATTGAGATGTGAGAACCAGGAGGACACATAACAATTAAGTTGTAAGAAGCCATTCATTTCTTTTTTTAAGAAACTTCCAGATGCTTTGTTGTTCTGACAAAGTGGCCTTATCCAAACAAGTTCTTCAACATCAGGCCCCCCCCCCCCGGGTTGGGGTGCACATGCAACACGGAGAAGTCATTTCAGTCGATGACCATGACCATCACTACCAACCAGACTTGAGAAGGATGCAGATGACATCTGTGAAGAAGTAAGAAAATAAGAAACCATTACAGACAAACCTGCAAATATGCTGCCCCCCACCCAAAAAAAAAAAATACTTACCTTCATGTGCTTGACAGTTATCCACTGCAAATTTATACGCAAAAAGTTCTAATCGAGCACTGGTGTGCACACCAACAGTATCTGTGACCTGTGATACAGAACAATACCATGAGTACATGTCCATGTCAACCCCCCCCACCTACAAAATGGGTGTTTACTCACCTGGTAAAGGTGATTGTGTTGGTTGACATCCATGGCACTCCAAACATTACATCATGGGTTTTAGCCCACCTGATAGGCTAGCGATGCACATGACTCTAGGATCAAATTTCTTGTATATCCAGGTTCCAGCAACCCCTGTTCTCCAGTTCGAATCTTCCATAGCTGAAATAAAGGTTAGTAACGAACAAGCATGAGGGAGAGGACACAGTAACCATTCCATACAATAATGCAGACCGAAGCAATAAGTACATGTGGGCCAATGGCCCTGGTTTTTATTTACCTATTAAAAACAATCTAAACTCGACCCCCAAGAGGTCAATGGTCGACATCTTGGATGTCCTCAGTAAGATATATCTTAATCCCCCTCAATACATCTGTTTGATTAGTCTAGTCCTGGTCACTCTGAGCACTCTGTCAGGAGGGTCTTGGAGTGCCATGGATGTCAACCAACACAATCACCTTTATCAGCTGAGTAAACACCCATTGTTATTGGTTGACCATCAATGGCACTCCAGACATTACATCATGGGTAGATAAGTAGCAGTACTGTACCTTAGGGAGGGAGACAGAGTGGTCTAGGAGTGAGAGGAGGAGCTGGCAGATAGGATAGCTGGTGTGGCAAAGGTGGGCTGTAGCTTGTGCAGGTGCTCCAGTCTTTAATGTCTGGTGAACATATGGATGGAGGTCCAAGTCACCACCTTGCAGATGTCTTCTGAAGATACATTGGCCCTTTCTGCCCAGGAGGTGGCTACTGCCCTCATGGAGTGTGCCTTGATACCCTCTGGGGGTGTCAGTTGCTTAGCCGTGTAGGCTTCCTGGATGGTTCTTCTGAGCCAGCCAGCAATGGTGGACTTAGAGGCTGCCCTGCCTTGTCTTTGCCCCCTAGTGACTATGAATAACCTCTCTGTCATACATAAGGGCAAAGTTCTGGATATGTAAATTGAAAGAGTGATCCCGACATCTAGATGGTGTGGGACAGACCTATCGACAGGTTGAGTGTCTCCTGTGAATGTGGGTATCTCAATGGGTTGTTCCCTGTGGAAAGTGGACACGACCTTTGGTTGGAAAGCTGGTACCATGTGTAGGTGTACCCCCTGTGGGGTGAACACAGTGTAAGGTTCTTTGTATGATAGCGTCCCTAGCTCCCCGATCCTTCGTGCTGAGCAGATAGAGATGAGGAAGCAGGACTTCAGACCCACCCAGAAGAGGTCTACTTCATGTAGTGGTTCGAAGGGGGCTGAACTGAGGGAGTCCAATACCAAAGGGAGATCCCAGGGGGTGATGGGTGGTCTGACTCTGGGTCATAGTACTTCCACCGGTCTTAGAAAGCGCAAGGCATCTGGGTGTGCTCCCGGGCTGTATCCACCAATGGGACCAATGGCCACTCCAATGACTGAGAATTGTACCCTGAGTGATGAGTGGGCCAACCCCTTGTCTACTCCCTGTTGAAGGAACAAGAGGATGGTGGACATGTCCGCTAGTTCAGGATCCTTATCCTGGTCTCAGCACCACTTCACGAACACTGACCATTGTCTACCATAGGTAGAGGTGGTGGAGGATCGTCTGGACTGTAGCATCGTTGAGATGACTGATTCATGGTAACCTGCCCTCAACAGTCTCTTCCTTTCAGGAGCCAGGCTGTGAGTTTTAAGGTCTGTGGAGCCGGGTGTATTACTGGCCCCTGAGTCAGCACGTCCAGCTGGTAAGGTAACCTGCGACTGTCCAATGTCATTGCCAGCATTGTGGTGAACCAGGCTCTCCATGGCCAGTAGGGTGCCACCAGAATGATGGTTTATCATGAGGATCGGATCTTGGCCAGTACCTGTGGTAGCAAGGGAAGGGGGGGATGTACACATGATCCCAGGACCAAGGTTGTGACAGGGCATCAATCCCCTGGGACTGGTATTCCCTGTATCTTGAGTAGAATCTTTGGACCTGTGCATTCTGCATTGTGGCCATGAGATCCATGGATACAGGTCCCCAAGTCTTGTGAATCATTTGGAACAGAGTGGGATGGAGTCGCCACTCCCCTGGGTGGACTTGTTGTTGGCTGAGCCAGTCCACTTGCACGTTGAGCTTGCCTGCGAGGTGTACTGCACCGAGATGGATGAGGTTGGACTGCGCCCAGTGGAGGACTGTAGCTGCCTCTCTCAGCATAGCTCTGCTCCTGGTACCCCCTTGTTTGGCCATGTATGCCACCGTGACCTGGTTGTCGGAATGAACCAGAACTGACTGACTGGATATGGAGGATCCAAAAGCTATTAGAGCATGATATTCTGCCCTCATCTCTAGGACATTGATGGACAGCTTGACCTCTGATGTAGTCCACTGGCCCTGTGCCATCAGTTCACCCAAGCATGCTCCCCAGCCCGATAGGCTCGTGTCCATTTCTATAGTGGTGTTGCATGATGTCTCTAGTGGAATCCCTCATGTGAGATTGGAGTTCACTGTCCACCATGTTAGTGATGGTCTCACCGATGGTGGTAGAGGTACTGTGAGGTGCAAGTTGTACTCATTCAGGGATCCCCAAGTGAGGATGTAACACTGTAAGGGTCGCATGTGCCACCTGGCCCAAGGGATCAGGTCAATGCAAGAAGCCATGCAACCTAGTAACTGGGCTAGCCATCCCATGGTTGTCTGATGGCAAGCCCTCATGTGGTGAGCCAGTCTCATTAGGTTGTGTACCCTTGTTTGGGATGGTTTTGCCCATCCCCATGATGTGCTGATTTGTACCTCTAGGTGTTCTATCTGTTGTGTGGGCACCAGATGACTCTTGGCATGGTTCACCACTCATCTGTGCTCCTCGAGTGCTCATAGAGCAATCTCAGTGTCTTGATGTGAGCATTCCTTGGAGCATGCCCGAATCAGCCAGTCGTCCAAGTAAGGAATGATATCCAGACCCTGTTCTTGGAGTCTGGCTACTAGTACTATTCACACCTTGGTAAACACTCTTGGTGCTGAGCTAAGACCGAAGGGTAAGGCCTGATATTGATAATGCTGGCCTAAGATGTGGAACCTTAGGTATTATCTGTGTTTGGGCCTGATGGGTATGTGAAGGTAAGCATCCTTCAAATCTATGGACATGAGATAGTCGACTACCCAGATACTGCGAAGGGTCAACTTCAGGGTCTCCATTTTGAACCTTGGAGACACTACATGTTGGTTGAGATGCTTCAGGTCCAAGATGGGGGTGTAGTTCTCCTGTTTTCTTGGGCACGAGAAAGAAAATGGAGTACACTCCTAGTTTCTGTTCGTGGGTGGGAATGGGCTGTATTGCTCTGTTTTGTAACAACTCCAACTGGATATGTTGGACCTGATGAGCTGTTCCCTTCTTTTTGACAATGGGAGAGCTTATGAATCTGTGTGTGACGGGGGATTGGGATAGCTCTATGGAGTACCCTCTCGACACCAACTCATGGACCCACCTGTCCGAGGTTGTGCAGAACCACTGATGTCTGAAAAGTGACAACCTTTGTCCCACAGGGGGGTACAGTACTCACCTGTGTGCTGTTGTGGTCATGTAGTCATTGTTGCTTTCCCCCTATTACCTCTACCTCTTCCTCCAAACTTGGTCCCACAGGCTCTGAAGGAGGAAGGTTGGTAGGAGTGAGTGAAGGAACTGCAGTATCTGCCTGATGTTCTTCTGCCTCGAAATGTATTGTGTTGATACTGGGTGTCTCTGCGCATTTGGTGTGACTTGTTTCCCCCCGAAACCTCCGCCTAGCAGAAGGGAGATAAGTGTGTTTGTTCTTATTTTTTAGTAGCTCTTTACCCTCCTCTTTCTGTTTCAGAAATTCCTGCAGGCCCTCCCCCAAAGCATGTTTTCCCTTCATGGATAAATTTTGCAGTAGTGTTTTGGACTCGTTGTTGGCTTCCCATAATTTTAGCCACAATGATCTCCTGGCACGGTTAATGATGGCAGTAGCCCTGGCATGCAGTCTGAGGGAGTCAACTGCCATGTCCGCCAGGTATTTTGCAGCATTGAGAGTGCATTCTAACAGTTCTGCCTCTCTAGTTTTGGGGTTTGCCTGCTCAAGGAGCTCCTAAAGCCATCGGATCTGGGTGTGTGCCGTGTAAATGGCCATGGTAGAAGCTTTGGTGGCCATGCCCTCTGTTTCAAAGACCTTCTTTAACATGTCCTCCACTCTCTTGTCTGTCGTGTCCTTTAACGATATGGTTCCACAAGGTAGTATGGTTTTCCTACTGAGTGCCGCCACCTGTGGATCAATGGTCGGAGCTGTGCACCAGTAGCTGGCTCTGTCCTCCTGGACCGGGTGCATGTGGTCCAGGTTTCTCTTGTTTGGCATTCTGCTAGGCTGTGTGGATTGCCACTCTTTATTGAAGATGTCCTCGATAGCTGGGCACACTGGGAATGTCTCCTTGATGGATGCCTTTTGCTATATCAGAGGGTCTAGCTTTGATTCTGGTTTGCCTTCTTCAATGTCAAACCCCATGGTGGCCTTGACTATTTTCATAGGCCAGGAACCATGTCGAAGGAGCAAAGTTTAGACGTGAGGGATGGCACGGATTGTGGTTCCATGCCCTCTTCATCAGTCTCTGTCCCATCTTCCTCTTCTGGCATCTCCTTGTCTTCTCCAGAGTCTGGTCTATGGTTATCTGGTACTGATTCTACAGGATCCAGAAGCTCTTCATGGGCCCCCCTGGCTCCGGCTGTGGTGCGGTAGTTGCCCTATGCTGGGTAAGGGATTCTAGTTTTTCCATTATCTTCAGCATAAAATTTGGTTGGCTCTCCATCATAGCCACCGTGGCCTGTTGGTTCTGAAGCAGGAGAGCTCCAGGATCCATCCAGGTAGGGCTGCTGGGCCCTGGGATACTGGGGCCCATAACAGGAGTTTGCTCCATTGATAAGTCGTCATCGTCCTACAGGCAGGCGGGGCATAGGGGGCCCAGAGCATGGGGCAGGAGGGTAGCATTGCAAGAGGTGCATTTCTTGGCCTTGACCATCTGGTGAAGAAAAGAAGAGAAGGATGTGGATTGTTAGGACTGAGGCTGTGTAAAATGGTTTTAAAAAGAAAAACTTTTTTTTAGTGTGTTAGGGGTATATAGAAGAGCAACAGGTGGTGTTCAGCATGAGGGGTTGCTATAGTGAGGGACACAGCATGGAGAAGCCAGTGAGGAGGTTGCTATGGGGAGGGACCACCGTGTTCTTAGAAGGTCATATAGGGTCACTATAGAGAGGGACCCATATGACTAGGGGTAAGTACCACTTGGTTATGTTTGTCAATATAGGGTCGCTATAGGGAAGGACCCAATATGGAAGTAGTGGGGAGCTGAGATTAAAGGACCAGGATGATACATCTGGCCATCAGGAGTGTTGCTTTAAGGCTTGGGTCCTGTTGCCGCTCCCCTGACCCGATCTGTTTATAACCCCCCTTCTTGTGCAGTATGCTGGGATTTATTCCTTTTCCTAGGAATATGTGCCCCCTCACTCTCACTTTGCTTCAGAATTGAGCGTGCGCTCATTGTTTCAGAGTCCTGCTAGGGCATCCCCCCCCATGCTAGGCAGGAAGTAGGCCTCATGAGCCATGTGGCCGAGCAGGCATGGGGGTGTAATCTAACCATAGCCCCAAAAAACAGAGTAATCCCAGAATGGGATTGTTTTAACTCATTCTGCTAAAAGCAACAGCAGGGAAATGCTCTCCGGTGGTGTGCTGGCCAGAAGAATACTGCGGTAACCATGAGGCCAGAAGAGAGCGTGGAGAGAAGCACAAGGCCGTTTTGGATGCAAGGCACCCTTGAAAGAGGCTGAAACATGCTGAATCTCTTGAAAAAACATTGTAGGCAGTGGGATGCTCTCCCAATGAAACCAGAGGACTGCAAGGTGCCGACTACACATCAGGGTGAAGGGAGGGCACCCTGTGGTGCCCACAGGCTTGTTCTCTCGCGGTAGGCCAGAGGCCTAGGATGGTAAACAGTTCCCTGGACTGAAACCGCATCGGAGAGACAACAACAGGGCAGAGGACTCTTTTATTTGCAATTGAATCGATCGCAACTCTACTCACTCGCGATGCTGGGCAGTGACAGTAGAGCTTAGGAGACAGCCTGCCTGAGCGCTGCTGTAGTGCGCGATGTGGGAGGAGAAGGCAGGCACCAGGACTCGTGACTGAAAGTGGGTACAGGATTATTTTGATGCAGAAAAGGCGCAAAAAACAAACAAGAAAATCCCTTTTGCTAAATCATGCTGTAATTTGAACTCTCAGCTTTTTATTTTACATTAAACAAACTAGAAACGATAACTTGGAACAGCAGACACGCCAAGGCAGAAATAATTTTCAATTAATACTCATAAGAAAGATAGTACAATCATACTGGTTTGCCTATAGCCCAAGAAGTAGGTAGCATATAAATGTATACATTTTCAACAATCAGTAGTAAAGTGGTCTCAGAGTTTAAGCCATATTACAGGCTGCAGTACTAAATTCCTTTCAGAAAATTTCTTGTGGCCACTCCAAAGAAAACAAATTGCAGCACATAAGAATTTCTAGTATCACAGATAAAAAAGTTAAGAGTTATAAGGAGAGGCCTACCTTTCTGGAGTAGAACAACAGGGATCCTGGTGTGCTAGTAGCCTGATCAGATGCACAATTTGAACTGGGGAACAGGGGTTTCTGGGACCTGGATATGCAAGAAATTTGATACTAGAGTCATGAGCATCACTAGCCTATAAGGTGGGCTAAAACCCATGATGTAATGTCTGGAGTGTCATGGATGGTCAACCAATCACAGTACAGAAATACATATCTATATATATATCAACTCACCAAGGCTACTATTAGTGTACAGACAAAGGGCACCCTTCCATCCAGTTGAGATGATCCCATTGCATTTGCTCGAATCGCAGCACACATTGGAACAGCAACAGTTCATTCACGGTCATAGTTTAATTCTGGGGCACTGTGCACATGAGTGACTGCTCAATAAATTCTGGGGTACTTTGCATGTGCTGAAACAATCCCATTTCACTTCATTACCAGTTGTCAATTTTCTGGACACAAGGTGGATGCATTTTGGGCCTGCAGAAAAAAATCTGGGGACTCTGTGCCACCACTGTGCACATGACTGAGTGCACCATTAATTCTGGGGGACTTTGTATGTGCTGAAACAATTTCAGTTCACTTCATTACTACTTGTCAATTTTCTGCACACAAGCAGGATGCATTTTGGGCTGGCAGAAAAAATCTGGGGACTCCGTGCCACTTTTGTGCACATGACTGAGTGTGCCATTATTTCTGGGGGACTTTGTATGTGCTGAAACAGTCTCATTTCACTGTGTAACCACTTGTCAATTTTCTGCACACAAGGAGAATGCATTTTTGGCCAGCAGAAAAAATCTGGGGACTCTGTGCCACCACTGCTCGCATGACTGAGTGTGCCATTATTTCTGGGGGGACTTTGCATGTGCTGAAACAATCCCATTTCACTTCATTACCACTTGTCAATTTTCTACACACAAGCAGGTTGCATTTTGGGCTGGCAGGAAAAATCTGGGGACTCTGTGCCACTTTTGTGTGTTCTGTAATTGTTGCTGTGAGCTCATGATGTCATACTGACATTTTTACAATTAAAGCAGCATTGCAAGAATATTCTCACAGTTCTGAACTGTACTTTTTTATGCTACTTTACATTGCCACAGCCACCACTACTTACCTCTGAGTCGTGACTTGAATGATATGATTCTTTTCACAATTTATGTCTGCTTTACTTACTTGACTACTTTTTTTAATGTATGGAAAAAAAACTGAGCACGTCTTCCAATATTGTTCGGACCAGGTTTGTATTTATTTGCAGCTGCTTTCAATAACTATTGTTCCATGGTGTCATAAAACACTGCCTGATGCATAACTGGAAATTAACAACCACAGTGATATATAACAAATACTTGATGTGATGGAGAAAAGCAGAGGAAAACAATGACAAATACCTGATCAGCACCAATTTAAAAGGAATGCCCCTTTCATTATTTAACACATGAGAAAAGGTAGTACAGCAGACTCAACCACTGTAAATTCAGTTATCATTCCAGTCAGTCAGGATGTAAGTAAAGGAAGTTGTAACATAGCATTAAAAAATATAGGTCAGAGTTATCAACAGATTGTTGCGCTGCTGCTTTACAGACATTCATCACATTACATAGTTATGGTGATGCACATAAACAAATATGTGGGGGCAATACTACCACTGGAATATTTCTTGCTCCACAGAGTGCAATATATTTCTGTGAAAACCACCCATAATTTCATTACAGTGAGTCACGTGATGGAGGAATGACAGATCAGAAAAGTCACCCACATTCTGCCACCCTTTCTCAGCAATGTTAGAACATGATGCCAGGGGGAGCGCAGGTGCATGCTCCACTATAGTGAATGTCCGGCAGCTATCCCAATGTTTCCTTACATTATAAGGTTCTCTTTGTGGTGAAATGTGGGATGTTTCCACTAACAAAGCTCTTCTTACTGGAAACATGGCCACACATTTCACCACAAACTGACCATTATAACATAAAGAAACATTTGGAAACCTGCCGGACAATCGGATATTCACTGTAAGGAGCATGCACACATGCTCTCCCTGCCATTATATCCTAACGTTGCTCAGAAGGGAGGTAGAATGTGGGCAGATTTTCAGAACAGGAATTCCTCTGTCACTTGACACACTGTAATGAAATTACGGGTGGTTTTCACAAACATGTATTGCACTATGTGATGCAAGAAAGATTACCCTGAAAGGGAAAATGTGTATGATTAAACAATAACAAACAAAAAACACACAAAACAGTACAACACAGTAGTGGGGGGGTCAGGGGTGGGGGTTGGGGGGCAGAAAACAATCCCCTCACTTACTGTGGCTGTGAGATGCCATGGAGGTCCAACAGCAGGTTCAGCACTGAAAGTATTTACTGCTGCTGTGCTTCCACTCTGTTCACCTGCTGCTCCAAAGGACTGAACCGCTCATTTTCCTTGAGCACTGACCACACCAGGCCGATGTCAGACTGGGTTGCAGGCACTGTTGCAGGGTCCACTGCAGTGGGGAATCCAGGTAGTGGGACTGGTGGTGGACAGGGTGGTGCTGGTGGCTGTGGTGGTGGTGGAGCAGCTGCTGTAGTAGCCCTCCTCCTCCTACTGCAGTGGTGACTGTAAGGCACATCTCCCACCCCAGAAGCACCCTCAGCCACTGCCATGGAAGGGCCAGCAGGTGGACACCTGGCCCGTTCCATGGCAGCCTGCCATTCTGCCCTGTGGTGGTTCAGCATGTGGGTGCGCTGGCCACTGGTACCCAAATGTCCCAGGGGGGCCATGGCACACCAGCACACCACACACACAGTGCTCCACCACTGTGCTGTCTACCTCCACACAGTTAAAAAACTCCCACACTGGGGAACTGCGGGGGGGGGGACCAGACACAGTCCTCACACGTTGGGCACTAGTTCCACCATCGCCTAAAATTTCTGGGGCCACTCCTGTGGCTGTGGAGGTGGTAGAGGGGGTGCTGCTGGAGCACCAACAGCTGCTGCTAGTGGTGGTGGTGGTGGTAGTGGCCGAGAAGATGGATGCGCAGCAGCCACCGGTGGCACTGGTGCTGCTGCTTCTGTTGCTTCAATAGGGGAAGCAACACCAGGCAGGAGTCAGGAGTGGTCCAACATCACACGACCACACGCCCCCCAAAAGTCCGCACTTCTCCCCTCCTACCACACCCACAGGCCAGCGACTCACCTTCTCCTTTGTGACCATCCTTCCCCCTGAAGTCCACGGGCTGACACACGCACACAGACAGTGAACACACACACACACACACAGAGTCAGTCACACACACAAAACAAAATAAAACATACAAAAAATTCACTAACAAAAAAACACAAATACAATACAACAACTAAATAAAATAGCTTTTAAAAAAGCTATGTTTTTTGTTCTGGCACTGAAAATTAATGAAAGGCAAACAGTAACTTCTCTCCTCTCACAAATGCTTTCTCCCTCTACAAATGCAAAGGAGAAAGTGAAACTGCTTCTATGACTCACTTTCTTCCTGCCTGGCTAAAGCATATGACTTACAGTACTGCAGGCCATGTGATGTGCCTATTTTCTTCTCACTTTGCCTTACTTTGCATTAAGGCATAATGGCAACGCAAAGTGGTAATAATAATAACACAAAGTGAGCACTTCACAGGGTCTACTTAATGTTGTGATCCACGGACGCGAAGTGCCCACTTCACGTCCACTTCACGGGCAGATTTTTAATTCACTGCATCTCTACTTAGGATCACTTTGTGTATGTGAACCGCATGCAAACATTGCAGAATTAACCCTTGCAGGGCTGAAGACTGATATATCAGTCCAGAATTCCTATTCGTTCTAATTCTGCCAACAGCCTAAGTGTTAAGCATGTGGCATGCACTCTGCATGTACACAGCACACCTATATTTCTGTAAGGGATCACTGTGATATACCTGACCTGTAGCAAAGCTGCACATGTATTTATAGCATAAAACCAGTGTTTAAACCACTAAAATAGAGGAGAAACTTTGCTTCTTTAAAGAGGACCTTCTTCATTAGTAAGTTAATTACAGCTGGCATCAACAGAACCCAAGCACACTGAACCCCCAATTCCAAAATAAAATGGAATTTCAAAGCTACTATGTATTTTTTAAATGAATAATACTACACGTATGAAAAGGTAACCCTCATCATTTTCACTTTGTTTTGTCTACTCCTGACACTAGTTAGGAGCTGATGATGTAATCCTCTATTTGTGAAATAACACTCTGGGACATATTTTTAAATGTCCTAGATCAACACAAACCCCAGTGCACTGGTGATACGGTGCATGGGGCTTGCGGTGATCTAACAAGATTTTCTATCCTATGTGGCAATTGCTGCAAGTTAGACCAACTTTTTCTAATCTAACTTGTGGCAATTCTGGGGGCCCGTTTTACAGAGCTTGTGTCCAATGTTTGGCACAAGCTGCCGTAACTCATGAAAACTGTCACAGTTGTGCCCAAGATCATAAAATCAGGAGCAGTAGTGGTGAAGGGTTTGGCACACTGCCAGAACAGTGTCATGGCGCAGGGCTGCATGCAAGCCTTGTGCCACATTTTGAAAATCCAGCCCTCTGTTGTTATAGAATTAATACTTTGCAACTCCAGCCCTTGCTGAGCATCAAAGCTGTGACCCCGTGTCCCAGAGGCATCGTCTTCCCCCATTCAGCCAAATAATAATTTTCCTTTCCCGTGAACCACCCCATCCCAAGATGGGAGGTAAGTTATCCTTCATTTTATACTTACTATCACATGGATCACCACTATAGGTTAAGCAGAGAATTGTTTATTTATATTGATATTATATATAATATATATATAATTTTATAAGGAAAGGTACACTAAGCTGTGATAGCTTGTTTCCATGTGTGTCCCAGGGGACCAGGGGATTGATTACATGGACCCGTATTACTGGTGGGAGAATGTTGGCCTTCAGAACTGGGGAAACTCACATGGTATTCTTCATTAAGTGCCATGGTATTTTTAACTTCCACGTGCATAGTGATCTGAGATAGGAGAAAGGGACCTCAGTTTTAATGTATTATCTGAAGGATGGCACTTCAACAGTGTATGATTTTCCAATATATTATTTTATATAGTATATGGTTTTAAAAGAGAACTGCACTGAATATATAAGTCAATATTTCTAGTAGAGGAAGTTTTTAAAATACTGGTTCAAATTCTATTATAGCTCAAGCTGGCCAGCGTTTTGCTATTCTAGTTGGTGTTTCTGATTTACATGCTGCTGCTAAGAATCAGTTTAGAACTGTTTGATGTAATTTATGTTCCTGTTCTACTCTTCCATTGTTGGCACAATTCATTCATGTTCTGTTACAGAACTCTCTGGCAGAGAGGAACATAAACTACATCATACAGTTCTAAAATATCACTTAACACTAGAGTGTAAAGCAGAAACACTCACTTAGGTTACTAAAAGGCCTGTATAGATGGAACAATAACAGAAATGCAACCAGTGCTGAAAACCTGCTTCTATGGGGAAAAATGACTTACAGGCTCAACACAGTTCTCCTTTAAGGCAAACAGTGTCCCGTCTGTTTGCTTGACTGTCAGCCTGCTACACAAAGATGTCCATTCAGTTTTTGCAATTGAAAAACACATTCCACACAAAGTAGATAAATACCCATCCATTCGCCACTGTACTATTTCTCAAAAATACAAATCACTTTATTTGTTTACTTGATAAACAGGTCATTTGCCCATTGCAGTGTTTTTTTTTATTTGCATTGTTGATTTAAAGTATGACATCAGCTTTGCCAAGCATCTCTCAATGCCAAACATGCTTGATTGCATGCTGCTACATGTAAGTAATAATAGTGAGATTGTCATTTAGTGGGAAATGAACAGGTTCACACATAAAGTTGTTGTTTTCTTAGATTGTGACCTTGCTTTTTAAGACCCCATCTTATAACCAAAATAGATGATATTTTTTAAATCCTGCCTGAAATATAGTTTTGCAGTGCGGCTGCTAATACACATTTTTGGTGGGGATTTGAACAATTTATGAGGTGGGATTAAAAAAGATTTTGTTCAAAATTTTAGATAAAAATATTTTAAAAAGTGACAAAGTTATGAGTTAAAGTTCAAAACTCATTGAAAAACCATTAAACAGACTTAACTTGCTTGCAGTTAGTTTGTGGTTGAGAGAAGCACCAGTGGTATGGAATGGTAAGTGAGGGGTGGAGGCAGGTGGGGCGTGGTGTGTGCTGACAGCGGGTGGTGCTGGGGGGGGTCATGGACCACAAAATGACATCAATGGACCTTTTTAATTTTATAGGCATGAAAAATAAAAAAGGAGTATGAGGGACTGTTTTCTTTATTTTACGAGTGGCAACTGGAGGCACTAAACGTGAGCCCCCTGGAGTTACAGACAAATGGAGGGAGTCTAGAAGAAACAAACCATGACAGCACTATGGGTGGGCACTCTGGCATAGTAAAGTGATGTGGTGGGGTGGGGGTGTTTGTCTGCAATCATATACACAAGAGGTTCATGGCACATATTTTTATGTGATATCATTTTACTGATTTGATAGAATGGCATTGGAAAATCCACAAACATGACTGACTCAGACCTGTCACATTACAGTGCATTAAAATACTTTGACGCCACACTGTTGTATTTTATTGCTTACATGTACTATTAATTGAAAAAACTATGTTAATGCAGACATTAGGGTTTAAGAACGCAAAGTGCACAAAGTAGAGAAATGGAAACTGTTATGGTTTTGGGTCTCTGAAATATTGCTGAGTCAGTGATGGAGTCTTCCTTGGGATTGTTAACCTTGATGTACATCCCCTCCATCCCAACCTGTAGCATCCTGTCTAAAGTGCAAGGTAAAGCTCCAGTCCAGTGCTTCATAGTGATACACTCTTCAAAGGCAGAGAAGTATGGCTCACCATATGTTGCCAACAGATTCTGTTGTAACTTTCTTCATGCAGGGCCCTGCTGGTCATGTCTGATCTTGTTTGCTTGGGGGGGGGTGGCATTAGGGTAGGAAGACCCCACCACTGATTTGCCAATAATCCAGAGACCCAAAACCTTAATGTTTTTTATTTCCCCATTTTGTGCACTTTGTGTTCTTCAGCCCTATTATCTGCATTAGCATAGCTTTTTGCAATTAATTTTGCTTCCTTTTCTGATAATGGCATCATTTCCTCATTAGAATACCAGAGATTGTATGGAAACAGTGCTTGGGCCCATCAGGCCTCGACACACATGTCAACCCCTAGTAAGGGAAGGCTCCCTGGCAGGCCAAAGGTGTCTTGTGTGTGTGTCAGAATGCTGCTGTGTCCCTAGTGTTGCATGCCACAGTGCCTTTCCCCAGACTCATCCTGAGCTTACAGCTGAACTCAGATCACTTGTACAGGACCAACAGGCATCCCTGCAAACAATGTTACTTCATTATTTTTTGTGTGTGTGACATTTTGAACCCCAAATTTCAAACATAGTCTTTTTATGATACTTTCTTCTGAACATGACAAGTGTCATTTATGCATGAGCAGTCATATTACCACCAGACAAATAGTCGCAGTCATTATGGAGCAGAGAAATGGTAGCGGGATTTTAACTTGCCGGGCAAGATGCTGCAATTCAGAAAAGGCGCTATTACAGAAAGTAGCGGTTAAAGTGTAGAAACTAGGACAAAAAGTCGCAAATATTAGTAACACAATTTTATTTAAATAGAGTTTAAAATCAAGGTTAAATCAGTAGTACGACAGTGCATCGAGTCTCAAAGCAGTCTTCCAACAGTTGATTGTTTATAACAGCATTACTGTGCAAACAGCAGTAAATATCTTAAGGCTTAGTAAGATGTGCAAATAATGCTTAGTTGTGCAAACAGCAAAGGTGCAAATGTTCAATGTGCAAACAGCAAAGGTGCAAATGTTCGATGTGCAAACAGCAAAGGTGCAAATGTTCAATGTGCAAGCAGCAAAGTGTGCAAATAAGGCTATATGCTGTTATGTCACATTAATTTTGATTACTGTGGCTATGTCTTTTAAGTACTGCATCTCCATTCTATTTTTAAAATCAGCACAAATAGTATGGAAAGTTTTATTGACTCTCTGGTACTTTAAATGCTTCCTTGGTGCCTGCTGTCTGAGTTCTACTTGTTGCCTCTGTATGGACAACGCATGCTGCTCCTGGCATAATTTGCATGCTAGCTTTGCTTGGGTTGGGTGTGCTATACAAACAGTATGTGAAAATGCACGATGCCATGCCTCTAGAGCATTATTGCTGCCTGGCAAATCAGATATTACACGGTCGTATTGGTTCCAAAATGACACAAGGAAACGAGGTTGATGGCACTTCTTTTTGTTTCTTGTAAACCACCCTGTGTATGTGTCTTCAAAGTAATCTAATAGACACTGTACATCCTCGTATTCCTGGTCATCCTGCAATATTTCAAATACATTCTTCACTCTGTTTTCAGACACAAACACAAGTGCAAGAATGCAGCATATCTTATGTAGTATGTGTAAAATTCACAGCGCATTGAATTGAAGAGGCTGGCATTTGATTGCGTTTGAGATTGTCTTCGTGGTATGATTAATTACATTGGTAACGGTTTATCCATGACTTAAAAACCAGCGATGGAATGTCTTCGCAACTAATAGACCACTCCAATTTCACTGCAACCATTTAGGCTGTGACATTCTGATGGTATGCCCATTTATGAAATGCTGAACAATTGCACCATAAGTGTGAAATCATATTTAATCCACAATTTGGAACATTACAGCTGTCAGGTATAAGAGGTGGTGTGAACAAAATGGCTATGGTGAAAATTTGGGTTCAAAATATTGAAAATTCCCAAACTTATGAGTGAGCATAGAAAAAATTACAACATACCTTCATCACTTTGTTGTTTCTTAATATTTTGATCCCAAAATTTTCAGCATAGTCTTCTCATGACCTCACCTTATGAACTCAGTAGGCTAACATTTTCAGATCCTGGCTGAAATGTCATTTCATGCCACAGGCAGTAAATGCATTTTGCCCAGGATCTGAAAAATGACAGCTATCATGTTCATGAGTTGTGTGAGAAAAATGGCTATGTTGAAAATTTGGGGTCAAAATATTGAAAACCTCCAAAGTTAAGAGTGAGCATTGAAAAATGTCAACATCCATTCATAACTTTGTTATTTAATATTTTTACCCCAAATTTTCAATATAGACTTGTTATGATCCCATCTTGTGAAGCCAGTAGGTGAACATTTTAAAATCCCACTAAAAGGAATTTGGTGGTTGACGTTAAATTACACTTTAGACATTTGGGAACAGCGCTTTAGTTCATGACCCCTGGGAGTTACTTCCGGGTCATGAGAATGCTATATCTGAGTGTTTGTTCTGAGGGCGCTCACTTTGGAAGCCTGCCTTGCACGGTTTCCAACAGCAGTGTTTGAAATATACCATTTTTATTGTTTGAACTGTATTTTACTTTGTGTGTAGAGCTCTGTAAGTTCTGTGTTTGTATTTTATAATGAGGAGCCTGGATTCCTGTTGTACAGGAACTTGGAAGAGGAGTGGGTAGTTTATTTCTTTGCTAGAGAAGACTACCACTCAATGAATTCTAGAGTTATTTTACATTTAAAATATATTGTAGTCTACTAACTGCATCTAGAAGCTTTTGGGGACTTTAAATTACACTTTAGACACTCAGGAACAACACTTTAATTCATGACCCCTTGGAGTGACTTCCAGATTATGAGAATGCTATATTGTGCAGCCCTTGGCAAACAGGGTGAGCACATGGTGACACGCACAAAGACACATGTGTCTCAGCACATGTTTTGTGTGTTTAGCAAGTGACACGGTGTTAGAACTACACAGGCTACCATTAGGCCTAGTCAACAGGTCCTGGTAAGATTTACATCCATCAAGATATCTATTTGTACCACTTCCATATGTGAACTTAGTTGCTTATAGAGTATAACTGTGTGATTTAGCATCTGTAATGCATACATCAAGCACTTGAAATACACCAATCCTACCATAAGTTACTAAGACAATGAATGAAATACCAACAACAAATGATGGCAGAGTATGGATTAAATGCAATTCATGTGCTATGTTCTGTTTTCAAATAGCGTTACCCAGTGACATAACTTTTATATGCACAAAATGTAACCAAAACAAAGCATGATGCAGGAAATCAGCCTATTTAATGCAAGACTAATACATTTAGAAGAGAGTCAGAAACAGATGGCAACTTGAATGAACAATTCATATCAAAGGGAAAGAAATGAGACTAATGAGGCTATTAACAACATGAACCATACACCCTCTCTGGCACCAACACCAGAATATCATGAGCCCCTAATACCAGTTCATAACTCAATAAATCAACTACATTTTAGAGAACTATTGATCAGTAATAACGTCACAAACAGTATACACAAAAATAAGAAAAGGGCAAGAGATGAAGTTGATCCTGACCAGAATAATGATGATTGGTACCACATGAGGAGTTCAAAGATACCCAAAAAGAGGAGAAAGGCTGAAGATTTTACCATCCCTACCCAGAACTGTTTTGACTTATTGAGTGATCAAATAGAAAACTTAATACCCCCTCACCCCCGGCACTGGGTCTAGTACCCAATCTGAAACTATTAATAAAGTACAAACAGAGTCACCTAACTAACGGAATATACATCTCATGGGCATAGAACCAGAAGCAATCCCAGAGCCCCCAACAAGTTTACTTATTAGGAGATTCTATAATAAATCATCTAGAAATGAAAATATGTGACCAGGATAAAGCCAACAGGACAATGTCATGCTTTCGAGGGACAAAAATCAGAGACATTACAAGAATGTCCAAACAGATACTCCAGAATGGGGGACAGATACCATTAGTCACCTTTCATGCCGGCATTAATAACATTATGAAACAATCTGCCCAGCAAGTAAAAGAGGAATCTGTAGGATTGGCCAATACATTAGTGGACAGGAATTGTGAGTTTGTCTTTTCTGAAATACTCCCAGTTACCAGTGCATATGACCACTTGAACTATTAAATAAAAAAGGTAAATAGCTGGCTAAGAAGATGGAGCCTTATACAACACTTTGAATGTATTAAGCATTGGGTAGAATTTTTGGATAATGAGCTAACTTGCTGTGATGGAATACATCCAACAAAAAAAGGAACATCTCTTTTAGGGGGTCATTTTAATTCATACATAGACCAATGTTTAAACTAGTTCCTGGGGGGGGGTAGATATAGGACTAGTATCTAACTTAAGTAAATATACTATTCCTAATACTAATACAATAGCTATGACACATCCCAATAATTCTAACTCCAATACAACATGTACTACAGATTACAGTACCAGAGATAACACCCACAACACTAAAATCAAAATTGTATTACTTAACCCAAGAAGTCTTAATAATAAACTAGGTGAACTACAACACATAATAAAAAAGGACAATATCGATATTTGTGGGGTCACCGAAACCTGGTTCTCAGATGGAGACTGGGCCACTGAAATACCTGGTTAATCATTAGTTAGTAAAAATCTTTAGAATAAAAGGGATGGTGGTACTGTATTGTATATAAGTAACAGTTTAAAATATTGTGTATTAGATAATGGACACTCAAACCTCTAACTGATCTGGGTTAAAATTAATTCCCTGTTAAAACCTTTAACAATTGGTTTAGTATACCGTGCCCCTAATCTAGACACTGCAGCTAATGATGACTTCTTTCTGACATTAGACAATATGAAGATAAAGGATGATTACATCCTGTTAGGTGATTTTAACTTACCTAACATTTGCTGGCCATCCTAACTGGGAAAGGAAACTGGGATAATAGATTGATCCAGTATGCCATTCAAAATGAACTTGAACAATTAGTTAAAAAACCTACTAGAAATACCAACATACTGGACCCAAAATTAACTAACATCTCAGACTATGACTCTAGCCATCTGATTCTGCAACCACTTGGTGACAGCGACCATTTTATGGTCTCTTGGAGCTTTACCAATTCAAAAATGAAGAAATATGGTAATACATTAATTAAAAACTTTAATAAAGTGAATTACAAAAAGATTAAACCATTTCTCAATGCATGAGACTAGGAACAAGATTTAAGTGGACTCAACCTCAGTGCGATGTGGGGAGCCATTCAAAATAAAATCAACTATTGTATAGAGACCTGGGTTCTGGTGCAAACAAAATATGATAAGAAACAGAGAGTTCCTCTAAGGTGGAACATTAAGATTAAGAGAAACATCAGAAGGAACAAGAAAGCTTTTCATCGCTATAAAATAAACTCTTCTAATGAAGCATGGCAAAAATTCTAACTTATTTCAAACAATACAAAAAAACTGATAAGACAAGCAAAAAGAGATTTAGAACTAAAGTTACTGAATGACACAACAAACAATGAAAACGTTCTATAATTATATTGGGTCTCTAAAAGGAAACATGTTGAGGTTGATCCACTTGTTATACAGGATACACTGATTTCTGACAAAAATACCATGGCGAGTGAATTCAATAAATACTTCACTGGTATATTTAAAACAAAAAAAGATTCATGTGTAGATAATTTAAATATCCCATATTCACCAATTTCCTTAACTACAAGTGAGATATTAACAGCTATTAACAAGTTGAAATCAAGTACAACTTCTGGAATTGATGGAATTCCTTCTATATTTTTTAAAAACCTTTCCAAAGAATTCTCAGGAATCCTAACATTACTATTTAATACTTCCATAAATTAAGGAGTTGTAATAGATGAATGGATGTTAGCTAACATTACACACATTTATAAAAAGGAATCAAGACACAATGTCTCCAATTACAGACCTATAAGCTTGATGTCATGCATTGGAAAAATTATAGAGAAAGTATTACAAAACAAAATTGTACACCATTTGGAAATGTCAGGGAACCATGATATGTCTCAACACAGGTTCACTCAAGGGAAATCTTGTACAAGCAATCCAATTAGCTTTTTTGAACCAGTTAGCAAAGCCTTAGATTTTGGACTCTCCTTTCATGTAATATATTTTGACTATGAGAAAGCATTTGACACAGTATCCCACAGAATCCTAATAGAACATCTTATAAAACTTAACTTGTGCCCCCTAATTATAAAATGGATTGCCTCTTGGCTGAATGGTGGAATGCAGAGAGTTGTATTAAAAGGGTAAGAATCAGAATGGGGCATGGTGACCAGTGGCGTGCCACAGGGATCAGTGTTAAGGCTTACCTTATTCAACATTATGATCTCTAACATGCAGACAGACAATGGAGTGCAGATTCAAAAGTATGCAGACAATAGTAAATTGGGATGTATAATAGATAGTAATGTACCTGTAGAATCTCTACAGAATAATTTGAACAATCTTTCTGTGGGCCTGTGAGAACAAAATCATTTTTAATATTGCAAAGTGCAAAGTAATGCAATTTGGGAAACACAATATACAAGCGAACTATACCATCAACAATATCAGTCTTGAAGTTACTACATCCAAAAGAGACCTTGGAGATAACATTACTAACAACCTAAAATTTAGTACTCGTAAACAAAACAACCAAAAAATGTTGTGGTATATTACGGTGTATTCTTACACATATAAAAAGTTGTGAACTGGAGGTCTCAATCCCTTTGTAGAATGGTTTAATTAGATCTAACCTGGAATATTGTGCCCCTTTCTGCTCCCCCACATTAATAAGAGACAAGGTAACCCATGAATCAATACAACGTAAATTAACAAAATATGTCAAAAATCAAGAATCATTAAACTATGAGGAATGACTGAGAACTTTAGGTTTATTTTCCCTAGAATACAGAATAAGTAGAGGTGAACTATGTTGGGCCTGCAAGGCATCAAATAATGAGTTGTTCCTTGAATCAAATTGTTTGACAAAACAAATCCCACTCGGTTGCACAAGATCACATAAATTAAGATTGCATTCAGAAATATGTAAAACAGAGCACAGAAAAAACCTTTTAACTCAGAGAGTACCTCATGTATGGAACACACTACCAGTTGAGGTAGTAACCAGTGGAAACATTGAACAGTTTACAAGAAATCTAGATCAGTACATGGGAAATAAAATATTAATTTACCATCGTTAGGATAAACAACGGCATCTTCAATATGGGCATGCCCCTCAAACTCATACAATCTATGAGCCTATGAATGTATGACTGCAAATTCACCTATTGGGTCAGATTTGAAAAATTGTACCTAAGTTGTTCATGAGGTGGGGTCCCAGAAAACCATGTTGAAAATTTGGGAGAAAAATTTAAAAACATGACCAAGTTATGAGTAAATGTTCAAAAACGCATTGCAATACATTCAATCACACTAACCAGTTTTCTTCAGTTCCTTGTCCAGTGTTGAAGCATGAAAATGTGTCTCTGGTCCAGAGAGTATTATGGCGTTGGACCTTCAATAGGTAAGTATAGTGTATGGGGGGGCTGCTGAGTGGAGGGTCTTTATGGGGATCAGTGGGGGGTTGGGACAGTGGCCAAGATAACAAGGGAACTTTTTCTTTATTCCAGGTTTTAATAAAAAAACAAAAAACAAAGACATTGTGTTGTTTTTTTTTAAATTGCAGGCTCTCATAATGTTCTCTGACACTATGTATTGGGCATCCCAGCATTGGCTTCATTTTGGGGGCATTGGAGGTGGACACCCTAGTGATCCAGACTACTGGGTAGGGGGGTAAACTACACTGACACTGGTGATTGAGTACCCCAGTGTCAGCAGATTCAAGTGGTGAGCAGTGGGGGGGCAACATAATGAAGGAAGGGAGGGAGGAAAACTAGCACCAGGTGTAGGTACCCTGGTGTCAGCTTGTTTTACAGATACATACATACATATAGCTGCCATTAAGAAATTGGGAACCCCAGTGTCCAGTTCAAAGGATCAGGCTGCTGTCTGATATGGCAAATTGTGGACTCAGAGAACAGTAATCAGACACATGCACAGTCACGTTCAGCAGGGCAGGGCTATGCACTGACATGTAGCTTCATCCCTACTGGACACACACAGCACAATCTAAAACAAATGTAATCAATAGCCCTGCTCCCTGTCACATGAATGCATTCTTGTAATACAACTACATAAAGCAATATAATTGTAAAAATTCAGTTATCTTCAGAACACTGATTTTTTCAATAGTGCATGCTAAGAAATTGAACAGTTTTTTTCTTAAATGTTTTATGAAAATTGGCGTCAGTTTTGGAATTGAAAACCACATTAGCATACACCTTGGACCAAACTTTATCAAACCTGCAAGTTTCAGGTTTCAAATCCTCCTAGTATTTTGGTTATAGGTGAGCAAGAAAAAGATCTTAATTCCTATAATTTTTGGCTTTTTTGCGCCTCTGTAACTTTGCCCTGATGAACTGATTGCCATAACCATTTCAGAATCCAGAAATCGTAGCACCATCTCTGCGATTTCCAAATTTCAAGTAAATTCGTAGAACAGGGGCAAAGCTATTAATGTGCAAAAATTTAAATTTAACATTAAAGTGCTTACTGAACCCTAATATAGGCATGAGCATGCCTGTATAATGTGTGTGGAAGGGTACTGATGAAAAGGTCCAGGAGGTTATGGAATATTTTTTTTAATTTATTTGTTGGGTTTTGATGATATATTAAGTCCAATTATAAAAATGTGCCCTTTACCTATGTAAATTCAGAATGTATTCACCTTTTGGACCTCACCCTCAGTGGTTCTCCAGATTGCCATGTGTCAACTGAAGGCTATCACAAAAAAACCTTTACTTATTCCATTGTATAAGCTGATAGTACCTACTCTTGCCAACTTGTTAACTAAACCCCATGTAGCCAGATGCCAAGGATTAAAAGGAATTGTTGAGATTAATCTGAATTTGAAAAACAAGTGACAGAACTTGTGACAATATTTAGGGATGGGGGGCCTGTTTCCAGGATGGGCTATGCTGACATAAGGTGATATACTCCAAACCCCTTGGCATATCCTGCAACTTACGACAGGTGGTACGCCAGTTGGAATTCCAAGTGGTGACTTGTGCCATGGCAGATGCAGGCTGTGACAACTGCTGGTTATGCCACCCGTTATGCTGCAGCCTGCAATGGCTGGTGCAAGTGCGGGTTAAGATAGCGACTTAGCCCAATTCTAGGAGGGCAGCTGTCATAACCCATAAGTGCCATTCCAAAAGGCGCACTGGCATAGTGTTCTTATGGCAGCTCTTACCTGTTCTAAGTGGTTTCTGATAGCTGGCACCATTGGACACCACGCAGTACCTCAGAAACCACACCATACTGTCCCCCAGGCCCCCTCAAGTACATCACTGCCCCCACCCCCCGATCGTGTAGGACTCCTGGGGGTCCATTTCTGGTGCACTCCCCAGACACCTGTGCCATATGTCCTGCCACCCCCATGTCCCCTGGTGTTTACCGAGGTGGTCGGGGTGGGGGCTTTGGGGGGCTGCCTGTCACCAGCCACAATTTGTGACATGCAGGTTGTATATGCCAGGCATGTGGTAGTAGCCTATGCATGGAATATTCCACATGCCGCAAGTGCCGGGACCCTGCCGCTCCTGGAATGTGGCATAGGGTCCCTGGCGTAGGGGAGAATGGCATAACTCACAACTGCTTGCAAGTTATGCCATTCGTCTTGGAATCAACCCCCAGGTTATAATGATCAAGTGTTACATCAGTCCTTAGAGCATTGTTTCTCAACTGGTGAGGCCGGCCTTCCTGGGGAGGCCCCGGGCTGTTTCAGGGGCAGATCAAGCAAGCATAAAAAGGTACTGTATTTAAATTTTGGGTTTGGATGTTGTGTGTGATGGGATGAGGCAAACTGAACATGGATAATGGCTGTTGACTTCATTTACAGTAGTCCCTTGTTATAACAGATTTTTTTTATAATGAATAGCTGTGATGTATCCTGTTGTTTTCAACGTAATCTATCAACAACCACTAACGGGTGTTAAACGGTTAAACTGAAAACAGTGGGCAATGGCACCATCGCAGCTGTCTCCGACTGATAGCCTCACTTACAGTATTACCTTTCTAATTGCAGTATTGCCCCTGCTGTTTACTTTTAAAACAAACTAACAATTCTCTATATCCTTCTTTCTGTCAGCCATTGACTGACTGGTATCTCAGGAAGCTGTGCGATCTTGCTGTACTTGCCATTCCATAACTGTAATCAAACATTTTAAAGTTTTATGAAATAAAACGGTCTCCTTTCCTCACCTGTTACAGTGCATTATTTTCGTACTTATCAATATCATGGAATCTGAAAGTTGGCAGCTGTATGTTGGCTAGCAAGTTTTGCATTCCTTTTATGCACAGTGAGGAAATTGTTTGATAAAAGTGTTGCCGCTGGCAGAAAGTTTGGTATTTCTGGAGTTGCTTTAGTAGCCAAAATCAGATTTTATCTTTGGAGGGATTGTATCATAGTGTGTTGGCAGAAGTGTTTTTTATCCCAGGGAGCCGGAGGGCCGGCTGGGGGAGAAAGATGGAGCTCCCTTTGGGCTGCTCTCCTCCTCCAGGGGGAGGGTCGGGGGAATTCCTGGTGTACGAGGACTCCTGGTGGAGGCCAAAAGGAATTGCAAGCACCGGCATCAGACAGTTATGGGGGCGGGGCTGACACAGGATGTCATTGCACGTCCCCACCCCTGAGGATTTCCAAGAAAAATCCTTCTTCTCATCTACCAGGAATGATACTCAGCTCTGGCCCTGATTAGCTTTCAGGCCGGGTCCCGACTCTAGTCCCATGACTGCAGCACTAGACCAAGGTGCCACAACCCCACCCTGAGGGGGAAAGCCAGGAGTTTAGGGAGTCATGGCCAATATGGAAGTGGGGGTTTAGGGGTCCATGACTGGGCAGATGAGCCGGCAGACAAGGGGAGCAGAAAAAAAGAGAATTAAAAAAAAAGAAGCATTTTTCATTATCCAATGCCAGACCGAAAGAGTGAGACTAAAATTACACTGCACTGTATTACTAAAAAGCTATGATCTCTCATATTGGATGAAGTTGCCAAAAACACTTAATAGTGTGTGCCCCAACAGTTGCTATAGCAGTAGTTCAACATACACACCTATCCATCTATCCACCCATCTATCCAAGCATCTGCATATATATCTAAAATACTGGCACTGTAGCACAAGTATAGTTAGGGTTGGGTGCACACTTATATGTTGAAGCCAAATGTTTGAACTTTAATAACTTTGGAACTCTTCAACGGGTTTGCATGAACTCTGGCATGCAAAATCTCTAGTGGTAGATCTTTTAACCTGGCAAATGTCATGTGAATCTGTTGTGTGGTTTCTGAGATACAGAATCCACAGCCTTCTGATTTTCTGGTCTCAGAGGTGAGTGTGCAACCTGCTGAGCTGCTGACCCTAATGTCTATATATACACCAATATAACTATATATATCTATATATAAATAACATTGTCAGTGGCTCAGCAGGTTTCTCATTCACTTCTGAGGCCAGAAGATCAGAAGGCTGTAGGTTCTATCACCACACCAGGCACTTGGGTTAAATTCCAATACTGACACTGTAGTACAGCATGATGAGGGTGCTGTACTCCTGAAGGGTCATCTTTTGGATGAGACATTATACTGGCATCCCATCTGCCTGTTCTGGTGGTAGTTCAGGTGGATGTTAAAGATCCCATGGCACTTCCTGAAAAGAGCAAGGGAATTTTTATTGCAGGCACACTACAAAATATTTACATACAACCCTTCACCACATTCTTTACAAATCCTTATTTACAAATTCATAATTTTTAAGTTTTACACATTCTTACATTCAATTATGTATCACATTCTTCCATATCCTCATCCCTTCCAGCATAGTTTCTTAATACCCCAAATTCATCTACATTACCATACATGTTAGCTCCTTGAAACCTTGAAAGGTGTTATAAAAATAAAGTTATTATTATTATTAACCCTCTCCATCACATATTTACTTTACGTTTTGGGTGCACTTTACATTGTTTCTTATATACCTCCTCATAGTTTGAGCACATATTTTTCCTGTTCATTCATACAATATGTCTTTCTGCTGTAAAAGCAGCTGGCAATGACTGCCACATGTAATACATTAACCAAGTGAATAAAATCTGCAGTGTTGCACTATGGTATTGATCCAATAATTCTGGGAAAACACCCAAGACCAAGTTTTTATACGTAATTGTTTTAAATCATGGCATCTTCTACTTGTTTGCTAAAAAAGGCCACAAACCTCTAGCATATTTACATTGGAAAAGAAAATGGTCATGTATTTCTTCCATATTTATACAACCAGGGTATAAAGAACTGTGTTCTTTTACAGCCTTGTGCTTGTGGTTCCCCCTCATTCCTATTCTTCCATAAGCCATCACCCACTGTGTGTCCCACATCTTCGGGTGTATCCTGGGATTATTTAACATCCTATAAACATGCTGATTCTCTTCAGGAGTTCCCCCTTTAAATTTGGGTTCCCAACCCCAGTCTCACCCATAATCTTTCTATACATTACTTTTCTCGTGTTACTCTTTATTTGAGGCCTTCAAATTTTCCACTTCTGCATTTTCTTAAGTGTTACTTTAAAATATTCCTGTATATTCTTTTTAAAAATCTCTTTTAGCACCTCCCCCGTCCTTTCTTTAATCCATTCACCTAAAACGTTAACACCCCACATACCCGTCTCTTTTTGTCTGTCAAAATCTTGCCCAGTTTTGTATGCTAGAATAAAGTATGAAAAAAGATTACCATATTTATCATCCCTAACCCACCTTTTTGTTCTATTTTTATATATTATTTCACATTTTATGGGGTTCAGCCTACTCCACCATATTAATTGAAAAAAGGGACATAAGACTATAGTTTCCAGTTCTACTGGTAATGGGACTACCCCTGCTATATAAAGAAAACATAGGATTAAAAATTGCTTAACTACAAAAACTCTTTTCAATTTAGTCATCTTCCATGATTTCCATCTTGCCACCTTCCTCTCCCCTTCCTCTAATGCTGCTTACCAATCTTTTTCCCCATTTTTCCTTTCCAGAAATTAACTCCTAAGATTTTTATGTTGTCATCAAAGATTTTTAGAACACTATCTCCCACGTTATTTATTTCGGGGGAAGGGGCAACCACATACCTCCACTCTTGTTAACATTGACCACTGCCCCAGAAACAGAAAAGAATGTATCTAGTTACTTCATTAGGTGAGGAACATCTCTGTAGGATAAAGAACCTCTGTGTGCAAACACTGAGGCAAGGGTTACCCCAAAGGGCATTTGGCTGGGAAGCCAAGTTTCCAGAAAATACAAAATCACACATGCCCACACAATGCAAAGCATCATGGGCTGCATATGCAAATCACCACAGAATGTTATGCTGGTTCAACTTTAAGCAGAATTGCATGGTGCCGGAAGGCCTCTCACACAGTTTGCAAAGGGTGCTAACAGATGACATAGACACGTGTTTCCTCCTACCAGGACTCATCAGTATGCCTCCTCTGTTTGACACCCCAGTGGAATGAACCAGCTACTCTAAGACAGTCTGTCTAGGTTATGTTGTGGTGAACCTACTAAAATAAAAAACTATTTAAAAGACAAAGAACCTCTGTGCGCAAACACTGAGGCAAGGGTTACCACAAAGGGCATTTGGCTGGGAAGCCAAGTTTCCAGAAAATACAAAATCACACATGCCCACACAACGCAAATCACCACAGAATGTTATGCTGGTTCAACTTTAAGCAGAATTGCATGGTGCCGGAAGGCCTCTCACACAGTTTGCAAAGGGTGCTAACAGATGACATAGACACGTGTTTCCTCCTACCAGGACTCATCAGTATGCCTCCACTGTTTGACACCCCAGTGGAATGAACCAGCTACTGTAAGACGGTCTGTCTAGGTTATGTTGTGGTGAACCCATTAAAATAAAAAATATTTAAAAGACAAAGAACCTCTTTGCGCAAACACTGAGGCAAGGGTTACCCCAAAGGGCATTTGGCTGGGAAGCCAAGTTTCCAGAAAATACAAAATCACACATGCCCACACAATGCAAAGCATCATGGGCTGCTTATGCAAATCACCACAGAATGTTATGCTGGTTCAACTTTAAGCAGAATTGCATGGTGCCGAAAGGCCTCTCACACAGTTTGCAAAGGGTGCCAACAGATGACATAGACACGTGTTTCCTCCTACCAGGACTCAACAGTATGCCTCATCTGTTTGACACCCCAGTGGAATGAACCAGCTACCCTAAGACAGTCTGTCTAGGTTATGTTGTGGTGAACCCATTAAAATAAAAAACTATTTAAAAGACAAAGAACCTCTTTGCGCAAACACTGAGGCAAGGGTTACCCCAAAGGGCATTTGGCTGGGAAGCCAAGTTTCCAGAAAATACAAAATCACACATGCCCACATAATGCAAAGCATCATGGGCTGCATATGCAAATCACCACAGAATGTTATGCTGGTTCAACTTTAAGCAGAATTGCATGGTGCCGAAAGGCCTCTCACACAGTTTGCAAAGGGTGCTAACAGATGACATAGACACGTGTTTCCTCCTACCAGGACTCATCAGTATGCCTCATCTGTTTGACACCCCAGGCTAACCCGATCAAATGCTTTGCTTTGATCTAGAGCTATTAAATACCCTTTACTTTCTGTTCTCTGACAATATTCAGTTATGTCTCTGGTTAGTGCCATATTTTCCTGAATGTTTCTACCCAGAATTGCATGTTTGTGTTACATGAATTACTTCTGCTGCTGCCCCCTTAACCTCTTCTTAAGTACCTGTGTGAGGATCTTGAAATCAGAGTTCAAAACACTTATTGGCCTCAAATTGCCCAAATCTTGTCTCTACCCAGCTTTAACTAAAACAATTATCACCCCAACAGTAAATTCAGCCAGAATATTTTTAGTATTAAACAAAAAGTCATACATTCTAACCAAAAAGGATGATATTATTCTGGGAAATCTTTTATAGAGATTATTGGTGATTCCATCCTCTCACGGAACTATGCCATTTTAAGTTCTTTTATTACCTCATAAACTTTTGCTTCTGAGATTAGCTCTTTCAATCCCGGAAATTGGATCCAATTTGGTGTAGTTAGATATAGTAAGTAGTTTTGAATTTCTGGTAAGTCTAAGCCCAATTTACTGGTTGCTTTACTCAAATATTCCTGTGTAATATCCCATATTCCTTCTGTGGTATTAATTATGTGGCCTTCTTCATTTTTCAGATTCGTAATTCCCGACCTATTCTTTTTTACCTTAAACACCTCACATGGGTCTGAAAAAGGCATTTTTTGTGTTCCAGAACTTAAGTCTGTCTTAAGTGTGGCTGTCCTGTCTTATTGAACCTACTTTATTTCCTTTTTTTATATTCTCAATTTGACCAGTCAAATCCTCCCCACCCACATACGAGGCCATCAGGAGCCTATACAACTGGTTTCTAAGCTATAAGTACTTCATAAAATTAATTTTTTGTAGCCTGTATCCTACAAGCTTTCAACCAATCACAATTTTTTTTCTTTGTATCCTGCCACCAATTAAAAAGATCATCACATATTCCTATTACTGATACCCTATTTTCAAACAACTTTCCTAAGGCTAGCTTAACTTCATCTACCTCAACACTGGCTACATTCATTTTCCACCTTGACTTTGGTTGTTCTATACCTGTTTCCATAGAAAAGATACTTTTAGGCATGGATATTCAAAGGGGTTACACCTGGTGCAACAGAGTTGCGCCGGCACAACCCCACATTGTGCCCTGGCGGGATATTGAAACGGCTGCCTGGTGCAGTGCAACTCCCAATGCTCCGGGGTGCAATGTAATGGTATGCATCGCAGATTTTTTATTTATTTATTCTTTATTTTTTTTATTTTATTACAGAATCGGAGAGTACCTTTGAGTCACAGACTCATTTAATGCAGGGAGCATGCCCATGCAATAGCAGGGGGTGTGTCCATGCATTAACAGCACATCCCGATATTCAGCCCGGGATGTGCAGCGCATATGCTGGCACAATCCTGCATTGCGCCACATAGGGGGGCTCAAAGTTGAGCCCTTACAGAGTTAGAACAATATCCAGCCGCCAAAGGTGGGCTGTATTATTGCAGGGCACAACACAGCAGCGCAGCCATGGGTGGCCACCTGCCCACCCAGAACACCATCCACTAGCACACACTGAACCTGGAACTGCCCCCCGCCCATAGCAGTGATTGTGTGGTATATGTTTAAAAAGACATTCCTAGTAGTCTAATGCCCCCCTTCCCGAGTCCCTGATACCATGATAAATATAATACATGACAATCCCTGGTGGTCTAGTGATCCCCCTCCCACCCGTGTCCCCGATTCCCGATATATGTAAATATGACCATCCCTGGTGGTCTAGTGGAACCCCCCCAACCACGGTCATGATCATGGTAAATGTAATCAAAACATTCCCTGGTAGTTTATTGGACCCCAGTCCTTGATCATGGTGGAAGTATTATAATCCATTCCCTGGTAGTGTAGTGGACCCACCTCCCTCCCAGGTCCCCAATTGGGGTAATTTGCCCACACATAATTCCCTGGTGATCCAGTGGCACCCCCCACACTCCCACCCACACAGGACCCCTTGCCCACCCTGCTTCCCCCATCATCAGCGGGTGGCTGCATCCCACCTGCATACTGCCTGGCCACCCACCGAATGACAGGTACAGTATGGTCTGTAAGCCTACTGGTCCCCTGTGTGGACCAATGGTCTTTCAGGGCATACTGTACTAGACAGTCCCAAATATGTGAATGATTATTTCACATATTTGGGACTAGTCAGTATGACCCAAGCCCATCTGGCCCACACAGAAGACTAATGAGCTTACAGTCCATACTGTACCTGGTCATTCGGTGGGTGGTCAGGTGGAATGCAGTCATGATGCAGCTGCCCACCAATGATGAGGGGGAGTGGGGGGAAAGGGTACTGTGGGTGGGAGGGGTGGGAGTGCCACCGGATTACCAGGGAATTATGTGTATGGCTGTACCGATCGGGACCCAGGAGGGAGGGGTCTCCACTAGACTACCAGGGAATGTTTTCATTTACATTTACCTCGATTGCAGCCACTGGTGGGGGGGTCCACTAGACCACCAGGGATGGACATGTATTATATTTATCAGGCAATCAGGGACTGAGGGTTCACTAGACTACCAGGGATTTCTTTTTAAAATATACTTTGTGATTGTGGCTATGGGTCGGGAGATGTCCCAGGATCCCCACAGCACACATCATGCTGTACAGGGTGCTAGGAACAAGTCACCAGGCTGCCCTGCACAAGGCATGCAAATAGGGCCATAATGACATGCAAATGGCCCCATTTGCACCTTGCATATATTATGGCCTCACTTGCATGCCCCCTGCTGAATATCATGGGTAATGCTTGCGCCAGTGCAGTGCCACTGCACCAAGTGCCGTATGTTCTCTGACCCTGCCATATTTAACTGTGCTGCACCATGGTGCATCTCCATTGAATATCACCTGGACCTGGTCCCAGTGCATCACAGTTGCGCTGCACCCAGGCTTGCACCACTGCCTGGTGTAGTCTGAATATCCAGGCCCTGATCACTAAATGATCTGACAAGACAGAAGGAATAACAGTGGATTTGCTATTCTCTAATCTTTGAGTTATAAAGCCATAATCGATTTTTTAAAATAATGTGCCTTTAGAAAAGGTAAATTTGACTGGAGGCTTAGCTTTGGAAAAAACATTCTCCAATTCCACTAATTCAATACATTTCTTCAAAGCATAAGAGTCACAGTAAACCTATTTACCCAAGTTTTTCCTTTCAATTATATCTAAAGTGCAGTTAAAATCTCCACCAAAATAGACAATCCTAGAGGTACATAAAAAAGGCTGCACTAATTCAAATAACCGCACTCTGTCAGCCTTTATTTGTGGTGCGTAAACCACTATGTGTCTACTCAGCTCGCCATACCATAGGCCATCCACCACTAGTGCCCTTCCTGGCTGTAAATCTATTATTTTATTCAACTTCAACTCCATTCCAGAAAATAGAATACCCACCCCATCAGCCCTATCCATACCATAAGACAAATAAGATGGTCCTCATATCCACTCCCTTTGTGCCTGTGCCACAGATTGTACTGACTTTAACCATGTTTCCTGTATAAAAAAACACCTCACAAGCAAGTCCTCATAACTTTGCCCACACAGCCACCCTTTTTTTCCCATTCAAAATACTGCAAACATTTGCAGATGCTATAGAAAACAAAACCATGTATAGCCCAAAAAACAAAATGTGGTCATCATTTGTTTTTTAAATTAGTTTCACTCATGTGAGTTTCCTTCTTTTCTTTTTTTTCTTCCTCATGCAGACACCAGATGTTTTTTCTGATGCCTCAGTATTTTGTTGCCCAGAAAGGACCACAGAGGATGCATCAGATTCCTCTTCCCCCCAAAGGCTTTCCTCCCTTCCTTGGGTTACAACAGCTTCATATACGTTCACCAATTTTATGTCAGAGACTATTCCCTTATTGCTTCGCAGGCTCCTTCATCTTGATTGCTCTTGGTTACTATCAGACACATTTGGAGGGGGGCATGTTGCTCCACTGTGCTCTGACCTTTTGGCATTTTTTCTTCTATTCTCTCTTCATCCACCTGACCAATATAACTGTTAGCTGTTTCTGCCCCTGCCATTATCCCAGCTGAGGGTGCCTCGCCATCTTTCTCCACTCTTAATACTGCAACTGGGGTTACCTCTTCCTCCTGGCCTGGGGTATCTTGAGGAGTGTGCTCCAAGGGACCCACCTCTTCCCCGTCTTCTGGGGGTGGAGAGGCATTTGGTTTCTCTCTTGATCCTGACTGTTGGTCCTTGTTTATAGGATCCTCTGAGTTCATACTTCTTTTGTTATTTCTAGCTGCCCATGGGCAGTTTTGATACAGGTGGCCATATTCTTTGCATAAATTATAACACACATGATTGTTACATTGGGAGTTACTATGGTCAATTTCTCCACACAAGCCACACCTGATAGTGTCACAAACGTTAGATAAGTGCAATCAGGACCTGCACCTATAGCAGGCTTTCAGTTGCCAAGGGTAGAAGACAACTCCCCTATCCCTACCCATGAAGAAGCTGTTAGGAATGTGCTCAATGCCTCTCTCATTATGATATAGTTTTACTTTAAACCTCCAACCTCCTGTCCATATAAATTCACTGTTTATGACTGCTTCTGGAGGCCCTAGCACCAAACCTCTCTGATTTAGCCACAGCATAATATCTCCCACATGTACACATTCATTTAGAAACATCACAGTTATAGTTCTAATTGTTGGTTTAGTCAGGGGAATGTCTATGAAAGGGCACCACAATGGGGAAGATTTCATTTGATCATACTTTTTTTGTCCAGCTCTTCCCCTTGCCATAGGAGGGGTAACAAAGCCCCTTGGGTCTTGGTCATTTGCCGTGTTATGACTTCTGAGTACTTCAGAATATGATTTGGTCGTACCCCATTTAATCCTCTCTGTTCCCCCTGATGGGAGCTTGAGGGGTCCACTTTAGGAATACTTGCCATATGTTGGTTCTCTTGCTCATTGCTCAAGGTTCTGGTATCTTTATTTAACTGAGGCCCTTGCATTGGCATTGTCCAGGCCTGATGCTCCTCAGAGATTGTCTTACTCATGTTACCCCTGTGGAAAACAGAGAATACTGTTATACCATCCCCTCCTGTGTCAGAACCACAAGCCTCACCACATTCTCCTTCATCTGTTCACCTCCTGCTATGGCAGAGTTTTTATTTGTGCTGTCACTTTCCAAACTTGTCACTGCTCTGAGTAAAGGATATCCAGTCCATCTCCGATTGCCATCAGCCATCCGTCCCATTTCCAACATGCACCTTGTAATGACACTCCAGGAGAACGTTCACCTGTAGATTCCTCCACAATTGGCAAACCAGACATGTGAACCATCGCTTCCCTGGCCGTTAGCCCATATGCAACCACTCTCACCTTCTCCCCGGTCCCTTCCTCTTTCTGGCTGGGAAACCTCTCAGAGTCACGAATACTCACAATGGATTCTGAGCATTCCCTTCAGTCAGGATCCTTCCATCACTCCTGCATTTGCTGCTCGTCATCCTCTTCAAGGATCCTCTGAAAGGACTGCCTTTTTTCCTCCATCGCTTGCTCGAGATGAGCCAATGCCAAATGTTTGTCTTTAACTGTAGTTGGATGAAACTCTTCTCCATCCTCCATATCTCCATTAATCTGTTCTGAGGAATTCACCTCAGACATATCTGTAGCTGGAGATAACTCAGATTTCATCTCCTCATCAGAGACCCTACAATCAGAGGCTCCTGCCTCCACAAGCTCATTCCATAGCTCCTCCATAGCATCCTGACACACATCCATCTCCACTAGTGATGATCCTGGACTGGCCATGAGCACAGCCAGAGATCCCCCCTGCAGGACAGTAGAGGAATTTTTATTGGGTATAGAAACTTACAGCATACAACACATTGTACACTGTCAAAAATAACAATTTACATACAATGAAAAGCAATACCCAGTTCAGTCAATACATACACTGAAATAATTCTTGCTATATCTTAAATAAAAAATTAAAAAGAAAGGAAACCTTCAATCCCTTACCATCATCTGGACATAATAGTTTGACAATTTCTCCATAGACTATTCAATTGTGCAGTATTTAACTGTTTACTTTCTTGGGTATAGATTATCAATAATACGTTTTGTATATTTTGCATGACCTCTTGCTGAAAAACATATTTTTGCTGAAGCAGCTAGGCACACCTTGATTGCCACTGAAAATACATAATTAATAGCCCACTAAGTTGTAATGGACTTCTATGCAACTGTGTTCTTCACCTGTCTTATAAACCCAATACCAAGGCTAGATATGTAATACCTTAAAAAATGTATGTCTGCCAAAACAGTAGTACTATATCTCAAAAACCTTTGGCATAGGGACATGTCAGGTACAAATGCTCCTGTGTTTCTAATGTGCTGTCACATCTGGTCTAGGGCAATATTGTTCAGTCATGGGTTTAGGTTTGTGTGCATTCCAGACCCCCAACTTGCCATGCACACTCATCCATAGTAAGTCCCAAGTGTATTCTGGTATGCTTTTATTATTTAAAAGTGCTATAACTGAATCAATCTCTTCTGCTGGGCATTGGAGAAAATTCAATACCTCACTGTAATATGTTTTCATTATTTCTTGGTATAATTGTTTATGACCTGAGGCTAGTAATGAATATGATATGTTCCACAGCTTAAGTTTAGTAAAAGCTAAAATAATGTAGTCCGGTTGAAACTGTGGTTTCTTAATTTTGTTTAAGTATTGGCTTGACATGCATTCCATAAGGATTCACACCAAGTCAAGACACTTTCACACCAATCTAGCCTTTGTTCTTTACAAGAGGTTCCTAAATTGAAATGTAAAAACAGACTGTAGTAAACGGCTATAGGATTTATCAACCCTAGTCCTCCTTGTCTCTTTGTATGATAGGTAATATTCCTTTTAACAGGATTAAGCCTGCTTCCCCATAATGCCCTAAAGAATATAGAATACAATCTTGTTTCAAATTCTTTTGGCAGGGAGAAAATATAGCTAGTATAAACTAGTTTTAGGTGTCAGTGGCTCAGCAGGTAGCATACTCACCTCTGAGGCTGGGAGAGCAGAAGACTGTGGGTTCTAGCCCCACACCAGGCACTTGGGTTAGTATCCCAATACTGACACAACAGTGCAGCATGAGGGGGTGCTGCACTCCTGAGGTGCTGTCTTTCAGATGAGACATTAAAGGAGATCACGTGATGCCACTGCGAGATTAGCTGCTCTGGAGACCTGCTCCAACTTCGTTCCTCCTACAAACATCTAAAATACGTGATACTGAGCATTGGTGTTAATTTAAAAAGGGCTTCATCGCGACTCACCGTGTACAGCATATTCGGGGCACCAGGAATCTCTTTTGCCTACTTGTAAGCAAGCGCCGAGCTAAAGAAATTCGGGGCCTAGCTGAGGCATGGAAGCTGAATGCGCCAGGCGCTGCCGCGCCACACGCCCCCGCAAACACCGGAGAAAGGATCGAAAAGATCCAAAGGCCAGACCGGAGGCTCTGCTAAAGCCCTCATTCCCACTGCACCTCAATCTGCTACGACCCCGCTATCGGAACAGAAATTCCTCGAGGAAATGCAGCCCTTCAAGTCTGCTTTGCAGGACATAACCAGAGAAATCAAATCACTCAGAAGTGATTTAGCTGATATGAATCGAGCTATTTCAGATCTCTCAGCTCGTACAGCTTCACTGGAGAATTGGAAAAACAAGATGGATCCAGAGATGGTTTCCTTAAGGCAAAGACTGCACAAGGCTGAATCCAAGTTAGAAGACTTGGAGGGCCGTAGTAGGAGGAACAACATTGTTATTTTTGGTCTTGCTAGGAAGAAGGAACAGCTCCCATTTTATTTTGTCAGAAGCTGCTGGCTAAGATTGCTGGTCCCTCCTCGAACAACCCCTCATACATAATAGAGAGGGCTCACCTGTCATTGCGACCTAAGCCCACGACTGGAAAACCTCCGAGACCAGTTATCATCAAGCTACTAAATTACCTGGACAAATCCCATATTCTGGAACAGGCTAGGAAACTGCAGCAGATTACCTGGGAGGGCCAACAGCTTCGCTTGACTCAAGATATTCCTGCCACAGTGAGACAACGCCGAGGGAGTACCACCCTATAGTGTCCAAGTTAATTGCTGCAAGTATTAAATATAAAGTTCAATACCCTTCCAGACTGATGGTTATGCATGCAGATTCATGGCACTCCTTTGACAATGCGCAGTTAGCACTTACTGCACTACATCAGATGTACCCTGATCTGTTCCCTTCACGCTGAAGGGCCATGAGGCTATTTGCTAATTCACTCACCTTCAAGTGATGATGTGCTTTAACAAGGCTGACCAATGTGGGGTCCTGTATTTTAAGTGGATGCCTGTGGAACTGTCACTTAATAAATCACTACAATTATGAGTGACAAATTGATAAGAAACCTCTGACCTCCTGGTATTATTTAAAAGCGCCACACAAGGGCAGTAGAACTCCATGTGTAAGAATGAGAGCGTCTGCAGCTACTTCAATTGGACCCTTCTTCATTCCTGTCATGCTGGAAACTGAAGCCCCCTTTTTTTTTTTCCCATCTTATGTTGCTATTCTGGAAGTTCCTGTTGGACCGATCGGAAGACGCTTTACATATGAGCGTGTGCTGAGTACCGGTGATTACCGTGTGACCTGAAGATGTCTTACATATGGACACGTGTTCAATTCCTGTGACTATGATGGTGCAGAAGGGCTTGGTCCCCTTCCCCCCCTTTTTTTTAAATTTTTTTTAGAAGCTCCTGTTGAAATGATTTGAGGACGTTTTACATATGGACTTGTATGAATACCTGCGACTAACGCGGTGCAGATGGGCTTAGATCCTTCCTTTTTTTTCTCTCTTGATGTTTATCAGAAGGATGTAAATAGTACTATATTCATGTCTCTGAATTGGAGGGCCGGGGCGGGAAGTGGGAATCTCTGGATAGATTGGCAGTCTTCTCAGTGCATCACGATCTGGCACAGGGTGGGATGTTTATCCACTGGGTTGTTGGGAATAAGAAATTGTAGTTTATCACTGATAATACTTTTTGTTTTCAAAGGGCGGATAATGTTGGCCCATAATCTTGTTTCTTGTATTTGGCATAATGCCTACCCCGAGATGGGTAGAGGGATTAAAGGGGGGGAGGGACAGTATAGGGGAAAGGAATATATTAGTTTATTAAGGACGGGTATGGGAATGGGTTGTAATTCTTTACTCCAACCTTCTACATTTACCAGTCTTCATAGGATGGAGCACAGGCGTAAGGGTGGGGGGTTGAGAGTAAATAAATGGGGTAGGGTGGTTGGGAAGGGGATTTGTGAATAAATGGGGTGTTGTTGGGAGGGGGAGAAGGGTCTGGGGTTTGCCACTAAATCAGTATGGAATAGTGCAGTGGAAACGACTCCTTCTTGAGGAAGAGTCAGATGATATTGGGCTCTTATTGATTACTGTTAAGTCATGACAAGTGTGTTAAAGTTTTGCTCTTGGAATGTTAAAGGTGCTCAATCCCCTACCAAAAGGGCCAAGATATTGTTGCATCTTCACAAACTTAACATAGATGTAGCATTTATTCAGGAGATGCATCTACCCGGCTCACAAATCAATAATTTAAGGAGAACATGGGTGGGACATGTGCTTGGCACTGGGTTAGACTCTCGTAGAAACGGAGTTGCTGTATTAATTGCACGGCGTATACCCTCTCGCCTGTTGCAATCGATAGGTGACTCACAAGGTAGATATATACTTTTGAGAGCAATATTAGGCCATACTGAAATGGTAATAGGATCCGTTTACGGACCACTTGGTGATGATCCCCAATTCTTTTCAAGTCTCATGTCCAATCTGGCATCATGGTCTAAGCTCCCCATCTTACTCGTGGAGACTGGAACTTGGTTGTCAGTAATAGCCTTGATAGGTCAAAAGCAAGGCATACCCCATACACCCCAGCTCAGTTGGCTCTCAAAGAGCTTATGAATCCTCTGGGTCTTATGGATCCATGGAGGACTTTTTTTCCTTCCTCTCGAGATTACTCATTTCACTCCCTCCCCCATAACACATTCTCAAGAATTGACTTCTTTTTGTTGGGGATTGAGCACCTTGCGAGGGTTCAGAGTTGTGCTTATCTTTCCAAAGTGATCTCTGACCACCACCCAACCACCTTGCAATGGTCTATACCCTCCCCCTACTAACCAATTTAAGGTCTGGAGATTTAATCCACAATTACTTAGATCCCAGAAGATAGTCGATCTTTTACAAAGGTACATTACAAACTTCCAGGAGTCTAACACTGGGTCCATGCCGAAGTTAGATGTGCTCTGGGGGGCTATGAAATGCTCGCTGAGAGGCGAGATTATCCGGTTGGCCTCCATTAGGAAAAAGAAAATTTCATCAGAATCCTCCTCACTCTTACAACAGATTAGAGTTCTGGAGCAAACCTTATCTCCCCAGTCATACCCCATGGAATTCGAAAGGCTGGAAAGCCTTCGATTCCAATACAATACTCTTCTCGGTGATAAAGTGGAATATCTCCATTTTAAAACAAAAGCCACTTATTTCGATCAGGGGGACAAGGCGGGGGGAAACTACTCGCCCTAAGGCTTAGATCGCAGGTGACGGATAGGATGGTAGTTACCATAAAAGAACCGATGGGCAGGTACCATACTACTTCTGAAGGGATAGTTTCATGCTTCAAAACATATTATCAATCTTTATATTCCTGCCCCCCCCAATCCTCTAAGAATACCACACTGGACTGTTTTCTAGAGGATATAGACCTTCCAAGTTTATCCCAGCACCAAATAGCCCTTTTGCAAGCTCTCCTCAGTATAAGCGAAGTACACGAGGCTATTGAGGCTCTCCCAGCTGATAAAGCCCGGGCCGGATGGCTACACATCCAACTTTATAAAAGCATTCAAATCTCAGCTGAGTACTGTCCTGCTTGATACATATAACTATATGTTCCATCACAGTCTCTCAGATCTCAGCCTCACTGAAGCCACTATTGTTGTGCTTCCCAAGCCTGATAAAGATCCCACTTTAGTATCGAGCTATCGTCCAATTTCATTAATAAATGTGGATATGAAAATTCTTGCCAAAATCCTGGCTAATAGGTTGGCCAGGTCTGGCTTTCATAATAAGTCCCGAGCAGGTTGGTTTTGTGGGCGTCTCATCGGATCATTTACGTAAAATCTCCCATCTTATCTACGGCAACAAGGGACTCTCATACTCCAGCAGCTCTAGTTTCCCTTGATGTGGAAAAAGCCTTTGACCGTGTCTCGTGGGACTACTTGTTTGAATTATTACCCAGATATAGAATCCCCTTACAGTTTATAAAGTGGATCAAAATCCTTTACTCCCATCCCACTGCTAAGGTACTATGTAATGGGGTAATATCACAATCCTTCCCCCTTCAACAGGGAACGAGGCAAGGTTGCCCCCTGTCTCCTTACTTGTTTAATTTATTTTTAGAGCCACTCATTAGGAGGATTAATCATTCCGCATCAATATCTGGTATTCCGATCCAGCGATTTCAATATAAATTATCGGTATATGCCGATGACATCATGCTTCATGTCACAAATCCAACTACGTCTATACCAGCTACCCTCAACATTATCAAATAATTTGGGGAACTCTCCAACTATAAATTAAATGTAGCCAAAATGGAAGTAATGCCTCTAAACAGCCGGACTTTAAGGGCAGACTTGGAGCACCTTGGGTTCACTTGGGTAAGGGATAAAATAAAATATCTGGGCATATTTCTGTCACAATCTGTAAGCAAAATGCAACAATATAACTTGGACAAGTTACTTATACGCATTAAAACGGACCTTAATCGTTGGGGTATTGCTTCCCATCTCTCTCTGGGGACGTATCAGTATTATAACAATGAACGTCTTGCCTCGCTTATTGTACCCCCTTCAGATGCTGAATCTATTCCTTCCCCATTCGTGGTTTCGTCAGGTGCATAGCATTATTTCTAAATTCATTTGGAGAAATAAATTGCCTCGGAGGGCAATTACTAAATTGCAGAGAGCCAAAGAGCATGGTGGATTGCAAGTCCCTAATATTTATTTCTATTACTTGGCCATTAATTGTGCCACAGTCTCTCGATGGTTAAAACCCACTAAGGACCCCCCACTATGGTTACAAATAGAGCAGTCAATATGCAGTGCTGCAGGAATTGACATTAAGAGCCTCCCTTACATTACCGCTAATAAAGTTCCCAAGTTGTGTGAATCCACACCAATCACGATCTCGGTACGGATACATGAACAGTTGAACAAAACCTTCGGGCTTTCACCATCGAAGGACGTGTCCCAACCTCTTTTCAAAAACCCCAATTTTAGAATAGGGGGTAAGTTTATCACTGCATCATTTTGGCCATTGGAATGCGAAATCACAGTGGCTGACCTAACCGAAAATGGTAAATTACTTGCCTTCTCAGCTTTTAGCACAAAATATAAATTACCTGCTTCCTTTTGTTTTAAATACCTTCAAATATCCCGCGTCCTAATACAGCATTTCGGTAGCGGCCTATGGAGTCGGTCTATGACCGGTCCTATACTTTTAGCTCACTTACCAGAAGACCTTCATCTCACCTTGTCACCTTCTACTATAAGGCACTTCAAATAAGTAGTAGTGAACAAGAAGGTGTACAACATTACACGTGGGATAGGTCCCTTCCCTCTGTCTCCCAAGTACCTCGTCAATGGCAACAAATCTGGAAAAGGCTGTATAAGGATATCAGGTGGGATCGATATAGGCTGCTTCAATTTTATGTGCTGCATGACCTATATTACACCCCTGTAAAACTTAGTAAGATGGGGCATCATACATGAACTTTGCACCAGATGTGGTTCACAAAGAGGTACACTCCTTCATATCCTCTGGGAATGTGACAAAGTTACTCCATTTTGGGCTGCCATCAGATCTAAATTGGATCCTATACTTGGGCTCCAAAATGCCTTCAGTCGAAATCTGCATCTTGGGTGATTCAGGTGAAACTCTAGTAGGTAATCAAAGGAAACATATGACACTGATATCTCTCTGCGCTAAGAAAATCATATTGAGCCACTGGTTAGACCAGCAAACCCCTTCATATGTAGAATGGCATAAAGAAATACTATTTGCTTTGCAAGCGGAATATTTTATTGCCAATATGTCCAAGTGCAGTAAAAGATATCAGAGAATATGGGCACCTCTACACGCCCTGTTATCCACTTAGGAGAGCCTTGTTTTGGACCTGGTCTTGATACAGCCTGGAGATGGTTAATGACTTAGTCCCTCTAACTCTTCCTTATTGGGTAGTGTGACTATTCCCTACATTGTCTAGGAAAGGAATCATTCCTTTATATATTGTAGTAGTAGATGGGTGGGTGGGGAGGGTACATAAGGTTTTACTAGTTCTGCGGTCATACTCTACCATGCTATTGGAGTCAGATACTCTTGATAGGTAAATTTAAGTTTATTGAAATTACTCAGTCTTGGTTACAAAAGTGAGCAAATGTTACAATCCACAGTCTGTGTATTAATGTAGATGTACAATATCTTGACACATATCACTGGCTGTTTGTTTAACTATCTGAACAAGAGATCTGTATATTGTACAAAAAATCTACAGTATTTTGGAATACTACAATAAAGCAAATTAACTTTAAAAAATAGATGAGACATTAAACTGAGGTCCTGTCTGCTTGTTCTGGTAGTTGTTCAGATGGACGTTAAAGATCCCATGGCGCTTCTTGAAAAGAGTACGGGAATTTTTTATTTATGAAATCACGCAATACAGAACAAAAAATAAACAATATGTACAAAGGTTACAAAACATTTCCCAGTATTCTAAAACAAAAAAATAATAACAAAAAACTTCTCTGCATCTTTTTTCAATTTGCCATTACATCTATATACTTATGTGACAAGGACATCACCATCAGTGACCCAAGGTAAATTTCCTCCAAAATTGCTTTAATCTCTACCTGTCCATATATTTTGCCTCCTGAAAATAAATATCTTGCAACTCTTTGAAGATTTTCCCATAGAATTCAGCATATGCAAATTCTTTTTGCTGTAGTGTAAATAGTCACCTAGAGTTCCAAACATACCATTTGATGACCACAATGATAACCCACAACGTACTCTTCTCCCATTTGGCCCATGAAAGTGGATGCTCTCCATATATTAAAATTGGGAAGGAAACTTGTTGAAAAAAAGCTCCTTTACATTCCTGGTATAGAAACTTTAAAAATTAGAAATATACAAACAAGTAAAATGGAGATGCATAATAGTTTCTAATTGATTTGTACAAGAAGGTCTAGAGCAAATTCTTTCTTCTACTTTTTTATGTTTCTGATTATCCTTTACATTTAACCTTTCATGGCAGGTTAGCCAGTGTATAGCTTTAAATTTTGTAGGTATTCTCTTTTCTGTTATAAATTCCAGTAGAACTAATTTATTTTCAGGAGGCCATTTTGGAAAAGGATCTCCCTTCCTCCCTAAAGTGTGTATCAATTATATAAGTATAGATTTGTTTTTTTTATTTTTAGATATCACCATTCTACTGGAGAGGCCCCACAACCTAAGTTTTACAAAAAACTTCTCTTAGATGTGGTGGTGAGGAAGCTTGATGCCTAATGTGCTTTAATTGGTCCTTCTCCCAGTCCTTCAACCACAGTGACACTGTTTGTACAAAAATGTCACACCAATATTTAGCTGAATATACTAACAAGGGTTTTAAGTTCGCATTTAGAAATTGACAAAAAAAAAAAAAAGAAAAGCATTGGATTCACCATATTTTGGCCTCCCTTATTTAGGGGCAAATAAAGTATATTTTGCTTAATTGGGTTCAGCCTACACCCCCAAAAGGATTGAAAAAAGGCTGTACAGTTTTGCCTCCCTTGTTTTAGGTACTGGGAACACTGCGCCACTAAGAAATAAAAAGACCGGTATAAGGTATGTTTTAATTAAGTATATTCTTTTCTGATAGCTCATTTTGCTTTGGTTCCAGCATTGGACCATCTGCGTGCCAATCTGTATTTTCAAGACCCAATTAACTATATCCATTTGGGCCTACCCAAATTCAATCCCTAGGATTTTCAAATCCCTGCCACACTATTCCGTGGGGCATCCTGTTGTTCCAAGGGTTTCCCTGTACTTTTTGGGGTATTTAGTTTGGTTCTGGAGTAGGTTCCATATTCACGGCATATTGCTAATGCCTTTTCAGCTGAACTGTGATTCTCTACTAATACCACCACATCATTTGCATAGGCAAGAGCTATGTAGGGGACTACTAGGTGTGGCAGCTGTATAGCTGTAATATCCACTGCTGTATTAAGAAGCCTTAAGAGACAGTCTGTACTAAAGACATACAACAAGGGGCTAATTGGGCATCCTTGTCTGGCCCCTTTTTATATATGCACATAGGACCCAAAAAAAACCATTTACACTGGGGTTTAACCATGGTAGTTTTATATAAAGCTTGTAACCATTCTACAAAGGTATGAGGTATACCATAATGTAATAAAGTCTGCCATAAAAAGGCATGCTTCACATTATCAAATGCCTGTTTTTGATCTAGAGAAAAAACATATCCCTCTAATGGTGATAAGTTATTCCTATCAAAGAGTTCTCTCAGCAGAATTAATTGATTTGTGATAGCATTTCCTGGAACTGTACAGGATTGAGCTGGGGTAATGAGATATTTCGCTACAGTTAGCAACTGTTTGTTTAACATTTTTGTAAGGATTTTAAAATCATTGTTTAGAAGGCTTATAGGTCTCCAGTTTGATAAATCCAATTTCTCTCCTTTCTTATATAAAAAAATGAGCACCCCTGAAGCCATTATTAGTGGTATATTGTGGTTCTGCAGGATAGAATTATAGACCTTTGTAGGTTCGTCAAACGTTCTTGACCAAGAAAGTTATATAGTTCTGATGTTAAACCATCCCATCCAGGAGCTTTACCCTTTGTAAGCGATTTTATGGCCTCCGCTACTTCAAGTGTGGAGAAGGGCCTAGTTTATGCTTCTATAAGGTCTTGTGGGGCAGATGGGATCATTAGTTTATGGAAAAAAGGTGAAAAGTCAGTTATCTCTTTATCCTGTTTTTAAACAAAGAAGCTGCATATTCTGATGCAATATTAATGACCTGTTTAGTAGTCTGTATATTTCCCTGTGCATCATAGAGTGCCGTTATTACTTTTTTTTTATTTGTTCCTGGTTTTTAAGCAGTGGGCACATACTCTCAGAAGGGCCTTGTGTGCCATATTGCTGCTGCAATTTGAGGCCTTCAATCTGCTTTGCATGGTAGTGCAACATCCTGCCTTTCTTTCAGGTAAGATAGGTAGTCATCTCATTTTGTTTGTTTAATATTTTTGATAAGAAGGATCCGAAGTCCAGCTTTGGTCTCCATCCACCAACTAGCTGGGTCATCGTAAAGTTCAAACAGTGTTTTCTTACATATCAAACAATACATAATCTGTTGTAAAAAGGAGTTTTGTTCTAAAAGACTAGAGTTAAGTTTCCAGTAGCCAGGGCAGATGGGTGCTTCTGGACTACCAAGCACAATGGTTAGGGATTTGTGGTCCGAGTATTCTACCAGAACTACAGATGATTTTTGAATGTTTATTGCCCTATAAATAAAACCAAAATCAATTTGTGTGGATGGGTTCCCTTTAAAAAAAGTTTTATCCCTTTTACTAGTATGGTCAAGTAGTGCATCTTTTAAATTTGCAATACGAATGGCAGTATTTAAAGCTGTCATATCCCCAAATACTTTCTCCTTTGTTGTGACTGATCCCCTGTCAAGCTTACTCAGCCCACAGTTAAAATCTCCACCCCAAACAACATTTTGGGCTGTGTGTAAATATGGGCATATTTGTTGAAAGATGGCCGTGCGGTCAGCTTTCATTTGGGGTCGTATATATTAATAATCCAAAAAGAGACATTATTAAGTCTAAAATTGAGCAAAAGCACTCTTCCAGGCACCAGATCAAGAATCTTTACTACTATTGGTTGAATTTTGTGAAAAAGGATCCCCACACCTGAACAACGATCAGTACAAATAGACCAATATGAAACTCCTGAGAGCCATTCCTTGGTTGCTTTTGATATTTCCTGAATAGTGTGTAACCTAGTATCCTGTATAAGGAAAACTCCAGGGGGTGGGTTTGCAGCTGGTGAAAGACCACTCCCCTCTTTAGATTATTCTTCACACTATTCACATTTGATGTCAAGATCAAAAGGGGAAGTGACAGAAACATCTTAGTTTATTATGGCAACTAACTACATTTTTTCTTTTTAACTTTCCCTTTCCTATGTTTAGTCCCTGGATTCAACTCTTGTACCTCAGGTTTTTCTGCATCTGTCAGAGCATCTAGGATCTACAGAAGAGCCTACTGATTTGCTATCTGAGGCCTCAGTATCCAAAAGTGTCTGATATCTGTTAGAGGTATTGAGCAGTGTGATTTTAGGGCCTTTAGGCATTGGCTGAGACCAGACCTGTCTCCACCTTGTGTTCATTCTTCTTTCCACTATCTCATCCACCCTTGGGGGGATGTAATTATTTGGGTTTTGTTCCTGACCTACTAACTCTGCATTTCCTGTCGTATTGGGCCCCCTGACTACAACTTCTTCAGTGAGTATTGGGATAATACCCCCCATATTTCAGAGACTAGACCCTTGCTTCCTGGTGTAGTAGGCCCTCTGCTACCTGCTGCAGCGTGCTCTTATGGGGCTGAAATCTCAGTTGGCTTCACTGTAACTTTTTGTTTATTGTGTTCTCTCTGGGCATGGTAACTAAGAGTTGTTGCTCCTCACTATCTGCAGTAGCTTGTCTACTATGTGCTGCTTCTGGGCAAGCAGTATATGTATGTCTTTCTTCCCCATATAAATTACATTTCACAGAATTCCTACACTGACCACTAGTGTATCCTGACTCCTGACATAAGGAGCATTTTAACTGGTCACACACACTACTTATGTGACCCGCTTGCCCACACCTATAACATGTTTTAGGCTGACATAGATAGAACAGGCTACCTCTTTCCCTTCCTAAAAAAAAACAGTTTGTCAGGTGTTAGAGTCCTTCATCCTCAGTTCTCAGAATTACTCTGATCCTCCAACCCCAATCCAAATCCCTTTAGAATCAAAAATGGCCTCTGGGTGTCCTGTGACAGTGCATCTTTGTTTTAGCCAAAAAAGTAGGTCGGTGATGCGAACTCCCTTGTTCCAAAAGAGGACCATTATGGTTTTATGCATTGGTCTGGTCAGGGGAATCACTTCAAAGGGGGCCCATAATGGCATTTTTTTAACTTGGTGATATTGGGCCCAATATTTATCTAGGCCGCTACCCAACTTAAAACTAACATCAAACACATTCTCCCCTGAAACATGAATCAAAGCATACAGTTCAGTGACATTAAAATGCATACTAACCTTCAACAGTGTCCTGCCTACATAAACTCTGTCTGAAAAAAAAGTGTTCAGGCCCCCTTTATAAATAAGTCTGATGGCATTATGCCATTTAGCAGGACATACAGTTTGCTGAAAAAAAGAAGCATAAGACTTTTGATTCTGTGCAGTAGTAGATTGCAATGGAACTGCCTCTACTACAACAGGCTGGTTCCTAAGTTCAGCAGGAATGTTTTTAAGTATGTCAGATATGTCTGAAAAGCCACTCATTCTGTCCTCAATATTGTCCTACTCAGGCTTGTTTGTCCCTTCACCAGGTATCGTTGCCGGTACTGGGTGTTGCGTAAGTTCTAATTCAAGGGGTAATTCTAAAGGGGAGTGCATTTCCCCACCATCTACCAGTCTTTCCTTCTGGCAAATTAATATGCTGCACAGTGTCACTAGCAATTGTTTTTGCAGCTTGTGAGCCACTTGCTTTACTCACTACGTGTGTTGAATTGGTAGCTGTCATTAAAACCCCTGGAATTTTGATAGGGGTGAAGCCAGACATCCATTTCTGTGTGTTTGGCTAGTGAACCTAGCCTGCTGCTTTCAGGGAATCTTAGACCGACCATGGTCTGGCATCCATTGCAGCTGTGTCCGGCCAACTCAATTTACTTGGAGTCCCTTTCTTTTTGATGTGGTCCGGGGGCTGTTTCTCCGCATTAGCGGAAAAAGAAAAGATTGAGGCTGCACTTTGATCTTGTCCTGCCCCGCAGAACACAATACGTGGCTGGTTCCGTGCCTCTGTTTGGGCCATTTCCATGGGAACATTGGAACTGTGCTTTGCCTCGTCAGTGAAAGACTCTGACTTATCCTCCATGTCCTGTGGCTTAAAATGACCTACAAGTTCCTTTTTCCTTTGTAAGTAATTCATTTCCTCAAGAAGTAGCAATTGTTCCAAAGTTTTTTCTGCCTTTCCAACCTCTTGGGTTTCTATCTGATCTGCCTCCTTCATTTCCATATACTGTCCGTTCTTTCCATTCCATCTTTCTCGACAATACTTCTGCTCCAGCCATGGTATCACTGGCAGTAGCATCAAAGAAAATTTCTGATCTCACAGCTCTTGATCTGAGAAGAAGACAGGCTCCCCGACCTGCTGCACATCCATACCAGTGCTTGTCAGCTCAGAGACTGGCTCGGTCATCCTTCGATGGCCAAGGGTTCCCCCTACAGCTCAGTAAGGAAATTTCACTGGTGCCCTGGCCAAATTTCCTCCATTCACTAGAAATACCACCAACAGCTGGTTCAGTTTCAGTTGGTTACCATCTGTATCCCCACCCTCGGGCCACCCCTGAAAAAAGGACTTCTAGTCTCAGTGAGCTTACCCAGTCAACAAAATTCAATAAACAAACAAATACAGGTAACAATAATGTTTTTATTAACCTAATTCTTTTTAATTTTGAGATTTTCTTTCCATGACAAGCCTGTATTTTGTGTTTAGCAATATCCATACCATTATTCCAGTTTGCTTTTGCCATGACCTGAGTGCCAAACATGATTCCTAAAATCTTAATTTCCTTATTTTGTATCCTAATATTAACTATGTGTGAAGGAAATGGGCCTGTTAGAGTTTCTATTGGTAGTCTTATGCTTTTATCATAGATAATTCATGACTCTGATACCTTAGCCTAGTCTTCCATTCCTCTTTTTAACTCTTCACCTCATACCTGTTCCGCCAGGGCTACCACCATGTCATCAACACACGCCAACACTTTTATATCAGGGCCTCGTGTGGTGAGTTTTATTCCTACTATGGTTTCATTAACTTGAATTTTTCATAATAATGGATCTAATCCAAAAACACAGAGTAATGGACTCAGGGGCCAACCTTGTCCCCCCCAATAAGTAGGTGCCTCCAAACCAACCATTCACCAATGGTGTAACATATGCTGTTTTATATAAACTCAAGATCCTTTTTATGAAGATGTCAGGAATATTGTATGCCTTTAGTACTCACCATAAATAAATGTGTGAGAGCCTATCAAAAGCCTTTTCCTGGTCAACACTTAAAAGGTACCCTTGTATGTTATTACTATAACCATGATGGAACAGTTCTTGGATTTGTAGTAGATTATCCTAAATTCTTCTGTTCTTTAAGGCACAAGTTTGCATAGGACTTATTAACAGTTCTGCCAGTTTTTCCAGATGTAATGTTACAATTTTTGCCAAGAATTTGTAATCATTATTTAGGAGACTTAGCGGTCTCCAGTTACCAAGGTTAGTCCTCTCTCCCTTTCTGTAAATAAAAATCATTAAACCCTTAGACATTGTGTAAGAGAGTTCACCCTTACTGAGGCATTCATTATACACCACAGATAATGATGTAGCCATTTGATCCTGGAAGGTTTGGTACAATTCAGCACTTAGACTGTCTGGTCCCAGTGCAGTATTATTTTTTAGCAATTTAATACTATCTGTGACTCCTTGTACAGATATTGGTAGTATCAATCTTTTCCTGTCAGCTTCCCCCAACTCTGGTATGTCTAAATAGTCAAAATAGGAGTCATCAGGTTTGAGTCCCCCAGATGTATAGAAGATGTCCTGGACATGTCTATTTACAGTATCCACAATGCCCAGTCTTGTATTAGACAGTTGCCCTGTAGCAGTTGAACATACCTCTTGTTATTATTCTGATTTGGATTTTCTGATAATCCATGAAAGTGTCAAATGTCTGTCTAGTCTGTTGAGTCCCAAATTCCATTTCTTGTTTTAAAGAAATTCCCCTATCATATTGTACCCGTCTCATTTTCTGCATTAGATTTTAATCACCTGACCTTTTCCCTGTGAATATTATGGGGCCAGTGATATTGCCTTTTGCAGGGTGGATCTTAACTGTAAATATTTAAAATATGTGTTTGTAGCTTTTTTTCCTGGCATTACGATGCCAGGTCGACTACTAACTCATCGACCGGCATCACAGCATCAGGCTCCTTGTTGAATGCGAGCTGCAGTTGGCAGGAAGCTGTGCACAATAGGGACTGTGTTTTTCCTTGGTGGGCTTCACACCTGAATCACCCACTCACTGGGCTCTGCCCACCCCAAACTCCCATACTAAAAGATTCTAACTCCAGGTTGGAGTTAGTTCTGGTAGGGGGTGCAGGTCAGGGGATAGTGTTGCCAGGTCCCGAGTGCACCCCCTACAGCGACTTGGCACTGTTGTCGGCAGTGAGGTATGTCACTGTAGGGGTGTCGCTGTGGGAAGTGTATACCTTCTTTAGTTTCCTCTGACCATTCTGTCATACTATCATGAAAGCATTGTATTAATTCCCATGCTACCCATAAACTATGCCATTCTTTAAGTAAGTCAGATTCAGTTTAGATAGTGACATTCATCTGCCAGGGCCCTTTAACTAGGGTGGGGATATACCCCCATTGCACTGAAACTTCTAATCTCCTTGGTCAGATACTTCTGTTGCCATTACAGTTGCTTTATGTATCCTAAATAAAGGTGAAACAAAAAACAAAATCAATTCTTGTTTGTAAGGGTCCTTTTGAGACAGTGACTCCCCTCCCCCCGTGTTATGAAAAGTTCCATATGAGTCCTGCAATGCTGCTTGTTGCACAATTGTTTTGAGACAATTTGAGTCACAATACATTTTGTTAGTCTGTAGGTCTCTGTCTTGTCTTTCTAACCCACAATTAAAATCCTCACCCCAGACTATAGCACAAGATGTATGTAAATAGGGTTGAATCATATTAAGCAAGTCTACCCTTGCAGCTTTTGTTTGTGGGACATAAATGTTCACCAGTCAGAGTCGAGATGCCATATAGATCATATTTAAAATCAAAGCTCGTCCCCGGGACTACATCAATCACTTTGGTGACTTGAAAGCCTGTGCCCACCATTAAAATTCCCACCCCATCACACCTATCAATCCCTATCGACCATAATGAAGGCCCTTAGTTCCACTGTTGTGAAGCTTGCCTGAGTGCAAACTGAGTTTTCAGCCGAATATCTTGTAAAAAGATGAGCTGTGCATCACTGTCATGAAGGGTGGTGAAGATGCCAAGTCTTTTTCTAAAATTTTTTATACTGTTTACGTTAAGTGTATGTATTGTTAAAGAACCCATAAGGAGAAATATACACTGAGAATACAGAGCTCAGCCTGACAATTTCCCCCTTTTTGCAGCTGATCTAGTAATCCTAGCGGAGTGTGTGGAAGGATTCTCAACTTCAGTTTCCTCTAGGTCAGAGGATGGGTCATTTACTGAGGAAGCCAATGAACGGAATTCTGAAACATTACCATCTTCCTCCTCAGAATCACCCCATTCATGGGATTTCCGCAGAATGTGATACCTGTTTCTTAACAAAATGTCCCTTTTTTTAACTCTGGGGGCGGGGGTTGTACTTGACCGGCCTCTTTTTTTTGTAGTCTTCTTTCAGTTTTCATAAAAGCATCTGGGGGTTGGGGGCATTTGTGTTGAAGGCCTCGGGGAGATCTAACTGTGTCTTCTCCTACAGTACTCCTATCTGTGCCTACTCTCTCCTCCATGAGGACTTCATTGCCCTCATTTTCCTGCTCTTCCATCTTGTCTATGCAATCTGTCTCTCCCTGATTAGGTGGGGAGGATGCATTTCTGTCCTGCAGTGAGCTTGGAGGATAAGCAGTCTATTGTGCTTGTTTCTGTGCTGCTTTTTGCTTTCTAATTTCTTCCATGTGTTTTTCCAAGGCTTTTGCAGAGCTCTGTTGCTGTGCCTTTGTAACTATGTCTTCCTGCTCCATTCTTGTGCCCTTATTATGGGAAGCCCTGGGGCATTTAGCAAATGAGTGACCCTGTTTGTCACAAAGATTATGTTTAAAAGCATTTTTTCAAACAGCTGTTACATGTCCATACTCCATACAATGCTGTTGCAAACACTACTAACGTGGGTTGGAGAGCCACATTTAAAACAGGATTTTGGCTGACCTGCATAAAATAACATGTCTTTATCCCTGCCCAACATAAAGCTATTTGGTAAATGTGCCACTCCCTACTCCGTGTGAAAAAGTCTAACCCGCACTTTTCAACCCCCAGTCCATATCTGTTCCGTATCAATAATTGGTTCTGTTTTATGCAGGACTTCATATCTTTGCCTTAACTGATATAAAATGTCCACTATATTTACACTTTCTGTTCTGAAACTTATGGTTATGGTCCTTAATGCAGGTTTTGTCATGGGTAAAGGCAGGAATGGAAGCCATAACATAATGTTTTTCAGTGTTTCATATTGTTTCCAAAACATTCTAGATTCTATACATTTTTAAAACTAATATCATAGTTTCAATCTCCAGTGTGAATCATTGCATGTATTTTGGAGGCATAGAATTTCATTGAATCTTTGATAAGCTTTCTGGCTACATAGATTCTGTCTGGTGGCTGCTCCAGGCCCCCTTTATAAATTAAATGCACCTCATTTCATCTGGGTGCAGGCTCTCTTGTTGGTCTAAAGCAATCAGCATATTGTCTGTTCGGTTGTTCATGCCTTGGAGGATCCCTGCGGGGTGTCCTCTGGTAACTCTGGGTCTGAGTGCAGAAAAGTATTCTCTGCATCACTGGCCATTTCAGATGCTACAGGATGCTCTGATGTTTGGGGTGTCCCACGGCCAGTTTTGTCAGTGTCTACATTGTCTGTCAGCTCCTTATCATTGACTCCATCAACATGAGCAGCCACAGACTCACTAATAACAGTATCAGATAAGGTACTTGAAAGCTTACCCTGCGATAAATTCTCTGTATCCAGATGGTTAGAAGCTGGCACAGGGTTGTGGTGTATCTGGGCAGTATGTCTCTCACTGTGTTCTGAAGAATCATTTCTCTGCATCTCTGTACATCGCTATCTGTTTCATCAGGGAGCCAGTCCCCTGATGCCTGCCGCACCCATCCCGCATTCTCCAAGGCTATTTTTGGGGACCAAGGCTCTTTTCTGTCTGTTTTTTTTGTTCATTTACCTGGTATTTTTGGTTTCTGTGGTGCGTTACCATCCTGCTGCCGGCTTGGAGAAATACCTCCCTGGAGTTCCTGTTCAGCCATTGGGTTCATTGGCTATACAGTAACCTCAGTTCTAGTTTTTTGTGGAGTCTTCCCTGTTAGTGCAGCAGTCTGTGCAATCACAAGCGTTATTTCTTCCCACTGTAATTGAGCCAAAAGCAATGCTGTCCTTCGTTCGTGCACAGCAATATCAGATACATCCTTACCAGTCATATTTATTGTTCTAAGCATTGGTTCAGACTGACAAGTGTTCTCAAATTCCACCTGTTCCAAGTTGTGTACAATCATGGGTGTACAAATCCAGTCCAAAATATTCCTGTACTCCTTGCTCTATTTCCAGGGCTTCTGAGTCTGTAATCTCCAGCCCACCATCATTTACAAACAGCTCCTGCTGAGCTCCTGCTCCTCCAGCAATCAGAGTCTCACTAGGCTCCTCCATCTATTGCAGGAAACACTGCACCCATTACCAAGAGTAGGGCAATTTTTATTGCAATAAATCTGTAACATACATATATATATATATATATATATATATATATATATATATATATATATACACACACACACACACATATATATATATATATATATACATATATATATATATATATATATATATATATATATATATACACACATATACACAAACATTTCTTATTTTCCAGCACCAGTCACCCAAAACCAAACCCTGCCCATCCGTCCCCCCTTCCCCCTTTCCAAAACCATGTTATATCTTAATTTTAAGTTCTATTCTGCTTTTTACTCATACTTCAAAATAAAGGAAAATCCCCTCCACCACACCAACACACGTGTTCTTGGATGCATATTCAAATCTCTATGATACACTTCCTCTAAGGCATTTTCACAGTGCATACAAAATATTGGATATAAAATAATTTTTTGCTGAAACAAAAATTGGCATCTACATTGCCATAAATAATATTTTATACAGGTGAAAAGAACTTATAGTACTTGGTTCATACCTTTTCAGGAGTTGGGAAAAATCTCCCAATGCTATCATTTCATATGTCACTTTCATCATCCATGGCATCTTCCATGTGACTGCTAATGCTTCCATAATTCTGTGGAATATGAACATTCTGTTAAAAAAAATGTTCCTGGGTTTCTAATTTATCACAGTCTGGGTACAGACAATTCCTATCCTCTATCGCTTTATGCTTATGATTTCCCCTCACTCCTATTCTCCCATGAGCGCATATCCTCTGGGTGTCCCACATTCATACTGGAATCCTAGGGTCTGTTATTTGTTTAAACACCTCTGTTTGCCTCCCTTCCTGGCAATATTTAAACTCTGATTCCTCCAGCCCAGCTTCCTTAAAACCTCCTGATATAATTCTTTCCTAGTCCTTTGTAATATCATTTGTTTGGTCACATTCCATTTGTACATTTTCTGAAAGGATCATTTCAGGTATTCTGGTAATTTTTTTCCCTCCTGCCACTTGAACTGATTGATTTATCCATATTGGCAAACTACCCTTAATATTTTGAGCTAGCCAGGTCCTGGCCAAGTTTGTTTTACTTAAAAACAAATGTTTAATGTTTATTGCTCAAAATACACGTGGAAAAATATCACCAGGTTTATCATTCAGACTCCCCCCTTTTTACTAGGTAAGTATGTCATCTCTCTTTTTATGGGATTGAGCCGGCTCCCCCCAAAAAGCTCAAAATATTCTAGTTTCTAAACATGCTGGGGGGGGGTACACCGCGCTAATGTACAAAAAAATTAGTAATACAAACTGTTGTATAACATGCACTCTTTTCTGTTTCAAGATTTTCCACTCTTTTCATTTGTCCACTTTTTTTCTCCTATTTTTACAGATTGTTCCCAATTAAATTTGCCCATGTCCCCTGGCCCATAATATACCCCTAAGATGTTTATGGGCATGTGTGAAATTTCAGTCCCATGCACTTCCTTCTGTCCATTCATCCTTCCTCCTAAAATCATAGCTTTACTTTTCTGTAAATTCAGACTTGCCTCTGATACCATGCCAAATTCCTCCATTTCCTGAAGAAGATGTTGTACCCCTTCTTCATTATTTACCACTGCACACACATCATCCACATAAGCAATTATTTATACTTCAGAGCTGTCAGATATGCCTCAATGCCCTGTGTATCCCTATTTAGAAGCACCTTTCTGATGAAGAGATCCAACACGAACAAGTATAGCAATGGGCTCAAAGGACATCCTGTCTCATTCCTCTCTGTATCAAAAATTATTTCCATGAGGTCCTGCTAAATTTGACGAAGATACTGCATTTTTATATAGCACCTTTATCCATCCTATCAATCTCAAAGGTACGCCATATGTCTTTAATACTGCAAACAAGAACTCGTGGCTGACTAGCAAACACTTTGCTTTGATCCAAAGATAGTAGAAACCTGGTATCCTTTGTGTCTTACAATAATTATAAACATCCCTCATAATGCATAAATTGTTTTGGATGTGTCTACTTGGCAAGGCACAAGTTGGAACTAGATGCATTACACCAGCAGCTATGTCTTTTAAGTGATTAGAGAAAAATTATCTTGGCACAAACAGAATTTTAGATCTCCTTGGGTCAAAAATATTCAATGTATTTTGGGCAGTGTTAATATGCTTCATCTTTGGACAGATTGGGAGAAATCAATATCAATATCTTATGTATTTAAGGAGTATGTCAAAAAGAAAATACTTAGGCTTGCCTATGATAAGCAAATGGAGCTCCTCAGAGCTCAACGTCAGGCCAGATGGTTAGCTCAAAATAAAATTGATGTATTTATAGAGAAATATCTTACTTTTGGGCTGACCCTGTTAGAAAGAAAAATGATTACTTGGGCAAGACTGGGAATCATCTGTTCTAAATATGCTTTTTTTAATAAGACGACTCCATCCAATTCAGGTTTGGAGTTTTGCAGATGTAATAAGGGTTTTCAAGAAGATCTTTATCATATTACGGTACAGTGCCCTTTATATAAAATTCTGCAGTTTAATCTGTTAAATGATTTTCTTATTAAATATGTGAATGCAAAATATGATATTTTATTCATACTTCTTCACCCTCAGACATTGGAGGAGGCTAAGATGGTTTCAAGTTTTTTTTTATCAGGTGTTGAAACACAAAGAAAAAAGTATCTCTGCCTATGACAATTAATTTGTTCATGGATTTTTATGTGTTCAAATTTTAAATGTAATATTAGATTTAATATTTTTTTCTTCTCTTTTTTTGTAAATAATTTTATGTGCTTAGTATGATGTAAAGGCTTGATTGTTGAACAATAAAAACATTGAAACCTGAAAAACCTGAAAAACTTGAACCTAAGTGATTTTGTAAAATAAATGCCAACATTTTAAAATCTGCATTTAATAAACAGATTGGTCTCCAGTTATTAATTTGTTCTCTGTCCCCTGATTTAAATAAATACATCACTAAACCCTTAGTGAATTCTTCAAGTAAGGTATCTTGTGACAATAAAAATCTGAAAACTTTCCACAATATAGCTGCCATGATATCTGGGAACAGTCTATACCACTCATTTGGTATCCCATCTTCACCCGGAGCTATATTTAATTTCAGAGAATGTATTGCTTATAATATTTCCAGGTCCTGGATATCAGTTTCCTCTTTTTCCCCTAGATTTTTAGCTAAGCCTAGATCATGTAATCCCTCTAGCTATGCTTCCATTCTATTTAAATTTGCATTTTTTGTAAAATTATGTAATTGGTTTTCCACTATTGGTAGTATTCCCTTTAGTCCCACTTGTCTCACCCCCTCCTCATCTATTAAAGCTTAGAACTGTACAGTTGTCATCTGTTCATTGCATGCCTTACATGGATCACTCTGAGGTGTTCTCCATTTCCCAAAAATGAGTTCTGCTTGTAAGGAATTAGCCCTATTATACTGTACCTCCATCATTTCTTGTTTTACTTTCCTTATATGGTCTCCTAAATCTACTCTCTGTTCATGTGAAATAGTTAATAAATTATGTAATTGCGTCCTGAGTGTAATATACCTCAACCCTTTTTCATTTGCTCTTGTTTTCCAGAATTTTTGAAGCCACTCCCTAACATCCACTTTTGTATCAACTAATCACCTCCATAAGTCTTTGTATAATGATAACACTGATGTGTTATGAATTAGAATATCCAAAATCCCTTTTTGAGCCTCAGGCATATTAACGATTGCTGTGTTAATTTTCCATCTATTCTGTCTGGTATGCCTCTGGTTACTGGTTGTACATAAGAGTGTACCGCTAGATGATCGGAAAATTCCACTGGTATTCCCTCTAGTATTTTGTATATGTTTAGATATAAAAATATAATCTATTTTTGAGGATAGGGTTCCCTTTATAAATGTATAATTTATCCCTGGGCTAGCTTCCACACTGCGGTCAATCAGGCCTGCAGTTTCTACACATGTTTTTAAAGCATTTGAAATACAATAAATCTTCTTTCCTTGCTCTTTTTGTGTAGAAACATCCAGAGAACAATTGAAGTCTCCAGCTATCTCTTGTAGTAGCCAAAAATCATTTTAAATCTTCCAGGATCTGCACCCTCTGCTTTTGTCTGAGGGCCATAAATCACCAGGAACCTACTGGACCTGCCTTTCCAAATCCCATCCAAAATTAAAACCCTTCCCAATACCAAATCTGTAATTTTCTGAAACTTAAACCCAGACCCTGAAAACAGTATACCAACTCCATCTGCCCTGTCTTCCCCAAATGACCAGTAAGAGGGTCCCCATATCCACTTCCTACTTGCCAAAGAACTTAATCTTGCTGTAGAAAACCATGTTTCCTGAACAAAAAACACATCTACCTTCACATCATGCATATAAGTAAATACTGCCCTTCCTTTACTATCATTTACTATGCTGTGCACCTTTAATGATAAGATGGAATAGCCAGCCCGGTGACACTGAGGGTTGCAGCACTGGATGCCACACCTCATGCCATGCCAGCAACCCAGGTTCAGAGATGGACTCAGGGATCTGGGGGTCGGCAGGCAAGGGAGAGGATTGAGCATCCAGAGGACTGCTCTCCTCTCTCTCTCTGGGAGGGTTCTTGGGGCTGATCAGTGTCCTTGTGACCCCTGATGGAGATCAGGGGTACTACAGGATCACCAGCCAGAACATTTGGGTGGGAGTGCAGCAGACATCAGCAGGGCAGCCATGTGCGGAAGTCATTGCATATCGCACACCTGGGGGAACTTACAAGTAGAAAATCCCCGACCTCGGGGATAGGCAACGGCACCTCCATCCACTCAGCTACATTCCACCACCAGTTGCCTTCCTTTCCTGGGCCTAGCCCAGCCCAGCCTGCCAAATTCTAGATAGAGTGCCCTGGGAAGATAGGGTGGCCCTACCTTGGGGGGCTCAGAGCTGGGGGATCACCGGGTTTGTGCCAGGAAGAAGGAGGCCTCTCAGGCATGGAAGTAGAGCTGGGGAACAATGGAGAATGCCTGAGAGAGTTCCTCGCAGGTCGGTGCTAAAATAGAAGATAAAAAAAAAGAGATGGAAATAACAGTCATAAGCAGTTATTTAAGAAGCATAATAAGCCTTTTTTTCTTCTTCTTTTCTTTCCCTTTCATTTGCACTTTAGCCTCTCTGTCTTTCTCAGGTGGGATCAAGTGTAAGAAAGATGTGTCTGAACCCTGATCTCCTAAATCCATCAAACCCCCACCACTAGGGAACCCCAAAACATTGTGTGGATTATCCATTTCTATTGAAGATGTTTTCTGCAGTCTTAGGCTCCGTCTCCTAGGATCAGGTGTTTCCCACTCTGGGGAAGATTGGAAACTTGCCTGTTTGTTTTCTCTTCCTAGTGTCCTGTCCTTGGATCCATGAGCTCTTTTATCTGAAGGTGTGTCTCCTAGATGTTTTTTCATCCCCTCCATGTCCTGTGTTGAGTGCTGGTCTGGTGCTAATGGGTCTACATCTTCTAAGATATCATTCTCTATAAGAACAAATTCTGGAGTACTTTCTGCTTCCCCTACAGGGGTCTCTTTTTTTTTTTTAGTCTTTGGTAACCGGGTAAGATCCACTAGGCACAAGTGCCTATTTTCAGGAGTGACCTGGGAGCACTGGGCAGTTAAGTGACTTGCTCAGAGTCATACAGTATGCAAGTGGAGGCTGTGAGATTCAAACTCAGGTCTGGTCTGCTGGATGTACTGTATATTGCCCCCTGCATCCTGTCTGCTCCACCAATGAGGGATTGCTTGAGATTCCCAGGGTTCGATTAAAAACATCAGGATCTTGTTCTTTTGCTTTCTCAGCACCAACCCTGTGGAATTCTCTACCTCGTTGGTTAAGAGAATGTCCAACCATCAAGAGATTCAAAATGGAGCTAAAGACTTATTTATTTAGTTTAGCATATCCTAGTTATGGTTGATTAATTTATGTCCGTTTTTAAATTTATATGTATGTATGATCTCTTTGTACAGCACCTTGGTTTTGAAAGGCGCTTTAGAAATAAAGATGATTTGATTTGATTTGATGTATCAAGCTCATTCACACCATGTTCCTCTAACCTCTAGGCTATACTGCCAGACTCTGTAGGTCCTGATGCTCCAGAATGGGGGGTCATCCAAGGGAGGGTGGGCTGGGGAGTGCATTTGCAGACTGTTGGGCTTTTTTTTATTAAGTCATCCTGGTTCACTTTTCTTGCTTTGTTGTGAGCAGCCCATGTGCATTTTTGGAAAATATGTCGAAACGTTTTACACAGATTGCATCATGCATGGTTAGCCCACTGCATGCTAATATGTCCAATCTCATTGCAAATACCACACTACCTTATCATAGACACTTGCAAGGTGCATTCTGTCCCCACATTTATGACATGCCTTTGGTTGTCCCACATAGAAAAGGACCCCTCTGTCCCTCCCAATGAAGAAACTGTTTGGTAAATGCACAGTTCCCTCTGCTTCTTGCCTCAGTTTTGCTCTAAACTTCCATGCTCCTGTCCAGACGTATTCCTCATCAATAACTGCCTCAGAGGCACTCAAGACCTTACACTGTTGTTGTAGCCAGTGAATAATATTACTCACATGTGCCTCTTCATTTTGGAACATGATTGTAATAAATGTTATGGTGGGTCTAATCAGGGATATACACAGAAAAAGGGTCCAAAGTAGTGTGAACTGTAGCTGATTGTACTTTATCCAGAAACTTTCCAAAGCATGGGGGGACAGGAAGCTAATGTCGAAGGTCTTCTCCCCAGATATGTGTATTAAAGCATACACTTCTGCTGCCAAAAAGCGGATTTAATTTTTAATCAGTTGTTTGCCCACAAAATGCCTATCTAGGGTGTTGTCTAAATCTCCCCTATACCGTATCCGCATGGCATTTCGTCTGGGGGCTGGTGCTGCAGATAAAAACAAATCTGGGCCTCTGGGGCCTATGGAGGGGACTCATTCCTGGTATATCACCTTGATTTCCCCCATAGGGCTCCTGAGAGGCATGGGAAGGGTTACGTGCTTCTTGATTTGTTTGTGCTTCCTGTTGATGTCTAGGATGTCTTGTCTGTGAAAACACGCCTGAGTTAATTTCTCCTGTAGCTTCCCGAGCTGGGTTACCATTTTCTGAGGCCTTATGGGCTGCCCCACCCGCCCTCATGGCCACCTCAGCATTTTCCCCTTCATTATTCTGTACCAAATCTTTTTCTTTTTCTGGTATCATTTGTTTAGCCTTATTCCTGCCACCTGTCTCCTTCCTCTCTCCGTATACCCCCTCTCCATCCTGGGTAATTTTCCTCCCTTCATCACCTGTTAAATCTTCTGTAATTGTTATATTTTCCTGTACCTGGGACTCCTGTCAGAAGACAGGGTCCTTCTCCACTCCCATAGCATGTCCTTCTGAACCTCCGCTTGTGTCCAAGAAAGCCACATCAGAGTCTGGTAGCCATCTCGATGAGGATCAATGATGCATGTCCTCAGGTTCCATCATAGTTCCAAATGTCTTCCTTATGATTTCCTGTGCTGGAAAAAGATGTGATGATGCACCGCATTCTTCTATCTGAGTCTGTTCCATAGAGTTTCCTGCTGCTTCAGTGGTTCCATCACTTCCTCTTCCACTGCGCTTCTCTAAGTGCTTCTCTGGAATTTTTCCTTGTAGATATCACTCCTTATCCTCAGCTAATAGCTGAAACAAAACTGTTTTCCTCCCATCCAGCTCCTTTTCCAGTTGGGTGCTTGCCATCGCTATGTCCACTGGGGTCATTCTCATTGAGCTGGCTTCTGTATTGCCTGCTACGTAATCCTCACATGAGTCTTCCAACTCAATTTCCATGATTCGCTCCTGGGTTTTGCTGGTGTCCTCCTGCCAACCATCGACTGGGATGGAGGATGAAATTCCAGCCTGCTGCTCCTCACACTGCTCAGTTTCCACTGATCTCTCCATTGACCTTGGCCAACAGCGTCCTTTCTCAATGAGTAAGGGAATTTCACCGGTGTCCTGACCAGATTTTCCCCATTCACAAAAATATCACCAACAGCTTAATCTGATTCAATGTCAGTTGGTATCTGTCTGCATGCCCCTCCCTCGGGACAAGGCTGAAAATAGGCAGAATTGCCTAGTCTTCCTTTTCCGGTCAAGAAAAACTAGTGTAGTTAGGGTTGCACAGCCACTTCTATGTTAAACCCCAAATTTTGCATTTTAATAACTTTGGCACTATATGAGGGATTTACCTGAAACTTTGCATGCATTGTCTGGTACTATAAATCTCTGGATCTGGCAAGTTACATTATGGTCAGATGAGCAGTTGCAGAGAGGCAGAGTGCCATAAAACATGCTAAAACAGGGTTTTGCATGTTTCTTTGCATGGGGCTACAACCCACATGATTTGTTCATCTGGTCTGACATCTTCACAGAAGATGCAATCAGGGTCACTTATGTGCCATTTGAAGATTTGGTGAAAAAATATTAAACTGTTCAAAAGTTATTCAATTTTGAAGTTTTAACATTGAAGTCAATGGGGAAAAATATATGCGCCTCTCAAAACTGTCGCCAAATCACTTTTTAACTGTCTCAAATGCACTTTTTACTGGTGTGCTGCCACCATCTTGTTTCAGTTGGTGGTGAAGAAAAATGTCTGTAGTTCAGATTCTTGTGCCCCTGGGTAAACACTGACAGTTGTGTTTACCTAAACGTGGCCTGAGGAACACAGTGGTGCCATCAGTTATTTTTCTAGAACCCCTAGAAATACCTTTCTTAAAATAGGGTCCCCATAGTGTCACAAAATATGACAGTAAATTTGTGACACTTTCGCAAATCATGACACTGTCACATCTGTACTGCCACAATTTGCAACACTACTACACAAAAAATACCATTTCTTTGCCACACCACTGTACCTAAATGGTTAGGGCTTTTTAGCTGAAATTTGCAGGGTGGCAAGCCCTGGCCCCGCAGATGTGCCTATTGATGTTTTGGTAAAAAACATTAAAAGGTTTACAAAGTTGCAGTGTTCCAAAGTAGAGACATTTCCCATAGGCTAACATTGTGGTGCCTGCGGCACCTTTTGGCGCCCTTAATTTGAAAATGAAGTGGTGAGCTAAGCTGAAAAAAACAAATTTGGAAGACATAAATTACACCTGCAGTGGAATTTTTTCCTACTTACTATGGTTACAGAGATATTGGCAGAAACATGTTACAAGGGTTTCTTTGGACTGCTATGGTGCTGCTGTATGGCTCCCACATATGCATACCATTATGCTAAACATGGGCAATGTGAAGGAAGCACAGAGCACAGAGGGCCCGCTCTCCTACAAACACATACCAGTTATCAGTTACATTACATTTTCTCAAAAAGAAGGTAAGTTCATTGCAAAAACTCCCTTAATGCATAGGTTAGAGTTGATGGTGCAGCAACAAAAGCTTGAAAATGTGGTGTTAGGGTTACACCCCTATGACCCCACCCCCACCCTCCACACACCAACAGGCATCAGGGTGTGTGTTGGGGTCACTGGGCCTAACTCTCACCCCATTCTCCTATAGTGCACCACCTCAGCTTGTTTACACATGGAATGGGGTGAGAGTTAGGCCAATGACCCTAACACACACCTCGATGCCTGTTGGTGTGTGGAAGGTAGGAGGGGGGGTGGGGTGGTAGGGGTGTAATCCTAACACTGGAGTTCATACTAGAGGATTTAGGAAAACCAAGAAAGCAAGGCCCATATAGGCTTTCCCCACCATTTCGGTGGAGGTAACATGTGTTACCAACTGCAGCATAATACTTATCAAACCTATTTTTCAAAAGTACACACATTTTCTGCCTTTACCACATCTGAAGGTAATTCATTCCACATCCTTAATACCCTACACTTAAAGCCATGACTTCTCACGTCAGTCCTACTCCTTCCTTCCTCCAGTTGCCTATCATACCCTCTCAAATTGTATGTATTCTCCTTAAATACAAATCCCAACTCATTTCTTAGATCTTCCTGTTTCAACATTTTATAACAACAATAAATCTTCCCCTTGCCTGTCTGGTGCCAATGACCACAACCCCAATTTTTTCAATCTATCCTCATCTGATTTTTCCCCATATCCTGATATCATCTTTGTAAGTGATCTCTGTGTTTTTTCTACCAACTTTATATCCTTACTCAAGTAAGGGTTCCAAACAGTGGAGCAATAATCCAAACTCGGCCTGACATATGATCAAAACCCCCTCATTTCTAGACTGGAAAATCCTTCTAATACAGTTTACTACATGCATTGCTTTATTTGTGGTACTTTACTGTGGGTTTCACTTTTTAAATCATTTTGTATACAGTATAAACCCCAAATCCTTCTCACACTTGAAACTTTTAGCTTTAAGTCCTGCATATAGTAATCCTGCTGACTATTATGCCTTCCCAAATGCATTATAATGCATTTCTCCATATTAAAACTCATCTCATTTTTCACTGCCCACTCAGGGATGTGTATTAAATCCTGTCCAAAAATGAGCCCATCACTGAATGTATCCACTACCCCTCCCAACTTAACATCATCCGAAAATTTAACTATTTTATTTTCACTTATACCTAGATGACCTATAAAAATGCTGAATAACAATGGTCCCAGCACCTACCTCTGCGGCACTCCACTTGTAACCCTCTCCACTCCTGACAAATGACCCTGTATCCTCACTTGTTGTGTTCTTTCAGTCAGCCAGTGTTTGATCCACCATAAAATAACCATATCTATACCCACACTTATAAGTTTCACAATTATTTTTTCATGTGGGACTGTATCAAACACTCTACTAAAATCAAGCATCACCATGTCTGCACTCCTTCCCTCATCAACCTGTTTACTGATATAATCGTAAAAGCAAATCAGGTTAGTCTCAAATGATTTATCTCTAACAAACCCATGTTGATTTTTATCCAATAACCCTCTTTTAGCAAGAAAATTTGTGATCTCATCGTTGAGGGTCCCCTCAATAATCTTTCCAACCACTGAGGTCAAGTTCACTGGATGATAATTTCTTGCCTCGCTCCTTTTCCCCTTTTGAAATATTGGTATCACATAGGCCGATCTGCACTCTTCAGGCACAAAGCCCTCAGCTAATGGATTTTTGACCCAATAGGATGATTACTGTTGCCAACTCCTCCTCCAGCTCCCTCAAAAAACCTGGATGGATCCCATCCGGTTCTGCAGCCTTATCCACCTTTAATTGCCTTATTCTATTCACCACCTTATCAACTGTTAGTATTTCCTCTGGGTTTAACACTCCCATACCAGATAAGCACTCATCTGTGTTATAATCGTGTTTCTCATACACTCTACTAAAGCATCGACTAAACTCATTTGCCATTTCCTTTGTCTTGAAACTCATTTCCCCACTTATATTTAACGGACCTGCCATGTTATTTCCCCCTCTTCTATTATTAAGGTATGCATAGAAGCTTTTTGTACCATTCTTCCTCACTGCAAGTTTAAATGCCAATTGTTTCTTTGATTTTTTTATTTCATTTTTTGGTTGCCTTAATGTATTCCTATATCTACACCTTGTATTCCTTGTTTTATATTGCTTCATTTTGTGAAACAACACTTTCTGCTTGTTACAGAGTCTAATTATACTCCTATGTAACCACAGTGACTTTTCCCCCCTATGATTATATGATTTTCTTTGTGGAATATGGCTTACTACCATCTCATTCATGATGTTTACAAAAAGCTCCCATGATTCTTTGGTGGATAGACCATGCATCATATTTCTCCAATCCAGCCCCCTCAATCTCTCCCTTATTGCACCATAATCTCCCCTGTTATAGAGGATCTGAATTGTACTGCCCTTCACCACTTTGTTGACCTTATCCATTAAAAAAGGAATAGAACTATGGTCACTGGTACCTATTTGGGGTCCTATAATTACTTGCTGAATAATATCAGGGATATAGGTAAGAAGGCATCCAAAATATTATCACCCCTCATGGCTTCATGAATATACTGCTGGACCCCCACTGCTGTTAATTCTTCCTGTATCCTGCCAGCTATGTTATTGCTTGTATTTTTCTTTCCCCACTCTACTTCCAGCATATTCAGATCTCCCATTAGCAGTATATCAGTATCTTTTGCCTGATTAGCAATTTGTTCTATAAATGTTTCTGTCTCCCCCATATTTGTATCCAGTGGTCTATAAAAGACAATCATCCTACATTTCTTTCCCTTTTTCCCCAACAAATCTATACTAATAGTTTCAATACAACCATAATCATGGCTATCATTAATGATCATAAATTCTATTCCCTTCCTAATAAAGAGGGCAACCCCCCACCTCTTCTGTCTGACCTATTGTTATTTATGAGCCTGTAACTGGGGATCTTCTGAGTCCATACCGTATCCTCACTCCACTAGGTTTCAACTACTCCAACAATATCCAGATCATCCTTTCTCATTAACATCTCAAGTTCAGTCATACTGTTCCCATTCAAACTTCTAACATTAAAGAACAGGGCCCTCATTGACGAATGCTAATTGTTTTTGTTGCGACTATGATATATTTTCTTTATTGTTAACTGCTGTCATCCCCCTTCTCTCTAGCTTTAACACTTTTCTATTTCTTTACACATCCTTGTTCCTAGTATCCTACTTTCTCTAAAATTTAGATTAAGCCAATCCTTACAGAACAGTTAATTTTTATTATTAAATGTCCCCCAATGCCTAATAAATAGATACCCGCTTGTTTATGTCCATCTGTTCAACCATTAATTTGCCAGACCTATTCTTTTCTGCTTATAAATTGAAGCTCTTGGTTCTGGTATTATTTCCGAGACCGTAATCTCACAATCTTTTTCTGTCAATTTATCTGTTAACTTGATGCAATCATTCTGCATCTCAGGCAATGTCTTCCTTGACATGTCATTAGTACCTACGTGAATCACTGCTAATTGATGTTCCCCTGCTCCCCTAAATATGTTATCTGCCTTATTGTATAGATCCAAGGCTCCTGCTCCTGAGAAACTACTAACCATATTTTCCTTATCCTTCCTGCAAATGTATTGATCTGTGTACTTTATAATAGAGTCCCCTACTACTATAACCTGCTCTGAAGCTAAATCTCTTTCTCCCCTCTGCTAAACTGTGCCTAATTCATGTTCTGACTCAATTATATGGGATTGGTTTAACTCACCCAAAATACTGTAGCTATTTTCTACTGGTATCCCATCTATTACACTACTTTCCTTTCCATTGTTATCACTCTGACCCTGATCATCTTGATTTAACCTGTCCATGATTGCCATAGTTCTATCTTTCCCATTTCCCCCATTAAACTTTCTGGGATTGGTTTTAATGGGCTTCTTCCTCTACGCTTCCTTTTTACTTTTATTACTTCACTCCATTCACCATTTTTATTCTCTCCACTGCCATCATCTTTCTTTCTTTTCCCCAGCCCTATTACTAACCTACTCTCTTCCTTGGAAGCATCAGTTTTGTTTAAGCTAGAGAGAGTTTTCAGCCTGGTAGTTAGTTCCATCTGGCTGTGTTCTAATGTCTCCAGCCATTCTGTAACCTTGTTTAAATTATGGTGGAGCTCTTTATTTAATACACATTTTCCACACTCATAGGTAGTATAATCAGTCCCCTCATCTGCCATTTTGTACATACTGCAACCTATGCAGCTTACCAAGAGGTCCCCTTCTGACATTAATACTGAGGGTATCATATTCAACTTTGGTGTGACTCCTGGTTTCCCGCTGAACATTTACTTTATTAATACTCATGCCTGCTTAGCTCCAAAAGCCTACACCAGGTCTGTTACCTCCTTCTCCCCTCTCCCCGCTAACATGCCAACACATGGTAGATGTGAGTATCTCCACATGTCTCAGAGCACTGAGGTGTGCTGCTCACATGAGCGTCTGAATTTATGGTATGGGGGACCCGGAAGGAGTGAGGGTCTCGCACGCACAAATCTCCCTAATACACTAGTTTCCAAGTGCAAAATACTTGCATATAGATGTGGGAGTTGCTAAGTCCACAGCTATGTCTCCCCAAATAAAAAATACTTTAAAACACCCTTGTAGTCCTTCTCCACCTCACTGGACTACAATACCCAGCTTCCTCTTGGTATTCCAACCCACTGCCCTAGCAAATAGTGGGATAAACAAGTATTTGCAGTTCCAACAGATATTGTAGGGACTAGAAATCACACAAACTGCACTCTTTCAACCCCTGTTACCCCGTCTCACCACTTTTAGCAGTTGCACAGTTCAAGCAGTGACTGCTCACCCCATTTCAAAACTTTTGTCACTGTGCTATCAACCCTAACTGATGCATTAACAGAGTTTTTAGTAAATATATATATACAGTATATACATATGTATATAAATATACGTGGTTGCACCTCTATAGTTAAGGTTGAGTAAGCAGTTTAATGTTAAACCCCCAAATTTGCACCTTAATAACTTTGCAACCATTCAACGGATTTGCATGAAATTTGGTATGTGCTGTCCCATGGTGTGGATCTGTTGACCTGCTAATTTTTTTGTGTGTTTTTTTATCTCGACTCTGTTTCTCCTTGTGCCATGTGGCCCTCATCTGACTGACTCCACAGCTCCGTCCCCCGGAATTACCAGGGCTTACCTTTTGCCCAGTCAGGGAGCGGTGCCTGCAGAGAGTCGGTCGCCATCCTGCCCTGGCTGCTTTTTCTGATTTTCTCCCCTTTTTACCTGAGGACTCCAGGAGAAGGACACTGTGTGGAGGCACACATGCGCCTTACAGCCCCGGTAATGGCCCTCTTCTGCCCGCCCCTATTGGCCTATCACCGGCACCCTCATTTGCGCAGCCCCTCAGCCTCCACCATGGGGTAGCCAAGAGTGAGGGATGCCACCCCACCTCCCTGGAGAGGAGAGCTGCCTTGTGGCTACTCCATCCTGCTCTGCCCACCCCCCCTTGCTGACCTCCGATGACCCAGGCTTACTCCCAAACCCGGGTCACAGGCATGCTGTGAGATGAGATGTCCAGTGCCTCAGCCCTCTGCACCACCAGGCTGGCCATTGCTAAGTTTTTTTTTGATCAGATGTGTGGATTTTGTGCAGCACATAAGGGGAAAAATGTATTTTTTGCTTTTTTTTTGCCAATTTTTCCTGAATTTTCCTCATCTCCTTGCACCCACACCATTTTGAATTTTTGCCAGAAATGGTTAGGGTAGACAGAGCTTACCCTAAGGAACAAGCCAGCATTGGTTTTGTGAAAAAATATTATTCTGATCCAAAGTTATTCAACTTTGAAAATTCGGGTTCTGAGCGTACTCAGTTCAGTCTTTCGGATAGATGCACAGCTGCTAACAAGGATTTCAGCTCATGAATGGGGATTTTAAAGCTCATGAAAGGGAATTCATTAAAGCTACATTTGTGAGAAAAAAATTCCTGTCTGTGAGATGCCATCCTGTTTTTACTTTTAGCCCAAAACAAAATGTTGTTACTTGCCCCATGGATACATTTTGTGAAAACAAATGCATCAGCTTTGTTTAGGGCAATGCCCTCTACAAAACCATGTTTGTGGCTTCCATCAGATAATTAAAAAAGACTTTTATTTGAAAATCCCAGTTTGTGACTTGCTTGCGATCCCAGTTAGTGAGCTGTCAAAATCCCCGTTCATGAGAGAAGGAGCAGATGGCCATATCTTATGAACGGGGATCAGCTCACAAACAGGGCTTTTGACAGCTCATGAATGGGGATTTGGCTTGCGAATGGGGATTTTGACGCCTCACAAACAAGAATCCTGGAAAAAAAAATCCTTGTTCGTGAGCTGTCAAAATTCCCATTCATGAGCTAGCAAAATCCCTGTTTGTGAGATGAAGACCAGATGGCCCTATCTCACGAACATGGATCACCTCACAAATGGGGATTTTGTCACCTCACAAATGGGGATTTGGTTCATGAATGGGGATTTTGACAGCTCACGAACAAGGATTTGTAAATCTTTGCCAGTTCACTGCTAAGAAATGGTAAGGACATTTAGCTTGAAATTTGCAGAGTGCAAAGGGGGTGTCCCACAGATGTGATGTATACTGGTTTGGTGTAAAAAAATTGCATTGGTTACATAGCTATGACTTTCCAAAGTTGAGAATTTCCCATAGGATAGCATTGCAGCACCCATGGTGCCTTTTGGCGCTGGTGTCTTGAACACATAGCAAGATATGGATTTTTCACTACCTGCAGCTTAGATCACCATAAGTGATCTAAGCTGCAGAAACAAATTTGGAAATCACAGATTACACCACCAGTGGATTTTTTTCCCTACTTGCTATAGTTACAGAGATATTGGCAAAAATGTGTTACAAGGGTTCTAAGGGTGCCTTCTCAGCACTTGTCAGTGCCCGTATCTTGTAAATGACATGAGATACAGATTTCATTGCCCTGTTTCATGTGGAGATCTCTCTGTCATGATTACACTGACACTATTGTTTTCACAGCTGCTACGGTTGCTGAGATATTGGCAAATTACTGTTACAAGTGTTCCTTGCCCTATAGGGCTGTTGTATGACTATGTAGTTATGTGCAAGTGGGAGCGCAGGACCAAGAGGGCCCAGGCTCCCAGACACATATATCAGTATGCTCAAATGGGAAGTTTTCGGGCCCTGCTCACCCACCAACACATACTGCTAGTTATATTACACTTTTTCAAAAAGTAAGAAAATTCATTGCAAAAAAACTTCATTAATACATCAGTTAGCATTAAAGTGAAGTGAGGAAATTAGATGTCAGGGTCCAGCCCCTCACCCCCCCACTACCCCAGCACCCATCTTCCACAGACCAACAGACACCAGGGTGTGCCATGGGGTCGTGAGGCCTAACTCTCACCCCATTCTCCTTTACTGTAGTATGTCAACCTGTTTACACATGGAATGGGGTGAGAGTTGGGCCTCATGACTCCATGGCACACCCTGGTGTCTGTCGGTCTGTGGAGGATGGGTGGTGGGCGTTAGGGGCTCAACCCTAACATCTTATTTCCCCACTTTTTTAACTTTAACCCTAACTGATGTATTAACATTTTTTGCAATGAATGAATATATAGATATATAATTATTTGTGTTTTAGCTTTTTTTTTGTTTTTATTGGGCTCACCACAACATAACCCAGATAGACCATCTTAGGGTAGCTGGTTCATACCACTCGGGTGTCACACAAATGAAGCACACTGATGAGTCCTGGTAGGATGAAACATGTGTATGTGTCTTCTGTTGGCACCCTTTGTAGAATGTGTGAGAGGCCTTTTGGCACCATGCATTTTTGCTTAAAGTTGAACCAGCATAATATTCTGTGCTGATTTGCATATGCAGTATGTGATGCTTTGTATTATGGGGGTATGTGTGATTTTGTATTTCTTTGAAACTTGGCATCCCGGCCAATGCCCTTTGGAGTAACATTGCCTCAATGCTTGCACACTGAGGTTTTTTGTCTTTTAGCTTTTTTTTGGTTTTATTGGGCTCACCACAACATGACCCAGACAAACCATCTTAGGGTAGCTGGTTCATTCTACTGGGGTGTCACACAGACAAGCACACTGATTAGTCCTGGTAGGATGAAACACAGCATTGTATGTGTCTTCTATTGGCACCCTTTGCAGACTGTGAGAGGCCTTTTGGCACCATGCATTTTTGCTTAAAGTTGAACCAGCATATTATTCTGTGGTGATTTGCATATATATCCCATGATGCTTTGCATTATGGGGGTATGTGTGATTTTTTTTAATTTTTATATATTATAGTAGCATGGTAGTGCCACTATAGTTAGAGTTGAGTAAACACTTTAATATTAAACCTCAAATTTTGCACCTTAATAACTCTGCCACCGTATGACATATTTGCCTGATATTTTGCATGTGTGGTCTGGTACCATAGATCTCTGGATATGGCAAGTTGAGTTATGGTCAGATGTACGGTTACAGAGCTGCAGAACACCAAAAAAACACAAATAACAGACTTTTTGTGCATTTCTTTGCTCATGCCCATAGCCCGCATGGTTTGTCCATTTGGTCTAAAATGTTCAGGGAAGATGCAGTCTTGGTCACTGATGTGCATTTCAAAGATTTGGTGAAAAAATATTTAACCGTTCAATAGTTATTCCAAAAACAAATTTCCCTTTATAGTCAAAGGAGAAAGTTAGTTGTGCAGCATGAAAGTTTCTCAAATGCTGTTTTTACTTTTGCAAATGGCCCTGTTACTTTTGTGATTTGGCCATCTTGTTTTCAGTTAGTGATACAGAAAACTGCCTGGCATTTATAATTGGGACCTTCCAGGTAAACACTGACTGTTGTGTTTACCTAGTGGGGTCACGAGGATGCTAGATCTATCTTTTTGGGGGGTTAAACCTCCCAGAAATGCCTTTTCCAATTTTGAGGGAAAAGTACTTTCGCAAAATACTTTTGCAAATGCAAAGGTTTCGTGATTTTTTTTGCAAAACTTTCATGATTTGTGAAAGTAATTTGCAAAAGTATTCTAAAAATAACTGCAAATATTTGCCATCCTCCTGCAAAAAAATGGTTGGGTCTTTTGGGCTGGAAATTTGTAGGGTGGCAAGCCCTGGTCCCATAGATGTGCCTTTTGGTGGTTTGGTGCCAAAACATTACAAGGGCCCAAAGTTACAGCATTCTGAAATTCAGAAATTTTCCCATAGGATAACATTGCAGCACCCGTGATGCCTTTTGGGGCCCGTATCTCGAAAACGGTTCGAGATATGGATTTGTCATCACAAAGATTCTTAGTCTCCCTATAAGGCATTTAAGTGCAGAAGTAGGCTGGAAAATCATACATAACATGAAATTTGAATTTTTTTTTTACCTTGTACGGTTACTGAGATATTTCAGAATTAGTGTTCCAATTGCTAATTTTCATGTGCTAACATCACAAATATGCCCTCAGAGTTAGTACTCACACTGCTTTTCAGTGCACATATCTTGGAAGCGATGCGAGCTATGGACTTAGCCAGTTTATGTTGTGAGAACTATTCACTCTCAAGATTACAATCACACTGATTTTTTTCCTCTACTTGCTGTGGTTTCCAAGATATTGGCAAATTTGTGTTACAAGACTTCCTTGGCCTATAGGGCCACTGTATGGTTCCGTGCTTATATGTAAATTGGAGCACAGGCCCAGAGTGTAATACTGTAATAGCACTTTAACATATAAATTAGCACTGTTTAATCATTTGCACATGAAATGGTTGCTATGTAACGATATCAAGCACTTATAGCCACACCCCTGATGAAGAGGTCCTTGGAGGCCTCAAAGCACTGGGTAGTCATGTATTTAGGCATATGGATTCCAATCTGTAATGTTACACTATTTATGGTTTTTAAAATTTATTGCATCAGTAAAATAGAGTGGTTTAATTTCTCACTATGCCTGGAGTGCTGAGCACTTATTTCTGATTTGTGTCACTTTTTCTCTAGCACCTGACTTTATTGTGATCTCCCTCCAGTAAGTTGTTTTTGGGATTGATTTTTTTTCCTACCTGCTAAAGTTCCAGAGATATTGGTAAATTTGTGTTACAAGAATTCCTTGGCCTATAGGTCTGCTGTATGGCTCCGTGCTTATATGTAAGTGGAAGCACAGGCCCAGAGGGCCCACGCTCCCACAAACACATATGATTTTCATGCAGAAATGGGCAGCTTGGTGGGACCGTGGGGCCCTTATACCAATTACTATTTATATTACACTTTCTCAAAAAGAAGGGAAATATATTGCAAAAAACTCTGTTAATGCATTAGTTAGGGTTGTTTCCACATCAACAAAAGTGTGGAAATTCAACACTAGGATTACCACCCCACCACCCCACCCCACACCCCCATCCAGATGGCCCACAGTAAGCATTTATGTGTTACAAACATTAATAATAAGATGTAAGCAGATACCTCTATTTAAATAGTTAACAAATGATGAATCACACAGTAGGTTATGTGCAGATAGCTATATTGTAAACAAGAGTTTTGATAACCCTACCAACAATCATTTTCTGTTTGCATTTTGTTTTCTGATAGAGTTAGTCAGTCCTAATAACAAAGGGTAGTAATACTAAAAGTAATGTTTAGTATAATATTTAGCAAGAAACATTAAAGCAACAGTTGCGACATCTAAAGTTAACCATCCTATGTTGCTAATGAATATTTCCAGTTAACAGACAGCTATGACAACATGTGATGGTGCAAGTTTCATACCTGAGCAGTATGTGAAATGCACTATGTATATGTCAGCTGTGTCTTTACAGCTATCAAATGGGCATGTGGTAGCAGTAATACCTCTAGCGAGGCAATTGTTCAATAATGACAGAGCAAGGAGAATTCTTTATAACTTTTACACACTAAGTTTCATTTTATGAAGAAAATATGGCAGTAATAATGTATCATAGTGTGCAGACAGTGCAGAGCTGATCCTACTCTGTTTTTAGATAATATAGTGTTATGTGAAATGAGCACAGTGTTGCAATTATTGTGTTTACAGAACTGACTGACTAATATACTATGTTACAATATTCAAACAAAGTTGTAACACGGTTATTAATTGTATTGAATACTAATATTGTGTTTCATGACAGTAGAACTTTTTTTGTTTGTATGTAAGTCATACTGTTTATTACATTATTTTCATACATTTAGCATGTCATGACATCAGCAATGTGGTACATCAGGGTTTGTGGTAGACAGTTGTAATGCACAGGTAGGCTGCATAGCAAGGCACAACCCCATATGTGAAGTATGTCCAATTACATGGTCGTGTGTAACAAGTTTGTAATGCACATCCCATAGTGTTTTATTGTGCCTATAAAATAGTTCTGTGTATATTCTAAATGTGGTTTGTAGGTTGTTCTTTGCATTACACACTTGTAACGCATGTCTAGCAACTAATCAGATAGCTTGAAACAGTTTTTTTATTATATAAATAGCAGTCACACTTTAATTTGATCATTGCTATACTAAATGTTGACAAATCCTAGTTGTACCATGCCACAACACATGACAAGCTGTTCACATTGATAGATGAAGATTCTGTAATTTTCTAACAACTGCATATATCCATTAGTCATGTTTATTCTTAACTATGTTATGTCAATGTTTGCTATGAAATAATAATAACAATAGGTATCTTACAATACAGCAATATTGCAAATAATGTTATAATAAAAGATATTCACATAAGTTCAAATGTCATAGCCTCATTGATGAACACTGTACAGTTCTGTAAAAGTTATGACATTATGCAGTCTAATAGTACTTAACCATGTTCTATGATACAGTTACTCATGTGGTCCATCACCCATGGTTGCCCAGCATGTGTGTGTACCTCCAAGGCACTCGGATGGCAGCAGAACTCATACAGTTAGTGACCATGATAATGAATGTGTCTTGTAATACATTTAGAGAATTGTATGTTATCTCTGTTACCTGATGCTAGTTGTCTTTGATTAGCTGTGTTGCCTTGGGCCTTCCCCTACTTGCATATATGTGTGTGTGTGTGTGTGTGTGTGTGTGGAGTTAGAGTTTTGAAAATTAACACTTCATTTTCAAAATTTGTTGCTGTAGGAGGAGCCATAACTGAAGCATTAATGGAGTTTTTGCAATGAATTTCCCTTCTTTTTGAGAAATTGAAATGTAACATTTCTGAGATTTTGGGAGCCTGAGTCCTATGGTGATAATGCAATGCAACACTAAAAAATGTTCTCCCAAGTGTTGTCTTGTCGCTGTAGTAGGAATCCTAACTGATGCATTAACAGAGTTTTTGCAGTGAATTTCCCTTCTTTTTGATCAAGTGTAATTGTTTGTGGCAGTGATTTACTGCTATTGCTGTTTAAACAGAATACTAAAACCTTTGACCATAAACACACTGCTTTGGTTAAGTGTAATGGATACATATATACAGCTGAACCACATTGTACTTCTGTTGTACACTGTTTTGTTAACTGAACATAAATACCAACACTGTTATGTTGTATATAAGTGAAAACACAACACAGGTACATAAGGTTTAAAAATAATTTATTTCCAAATTATTATTTGATTAAAAAGACTGAATTGAAAGCCAATTTGAGAAACGCAGTCAGTCTCACAATGCAATATTTAAAAAAAATATTAGATTTGTAAAAGTAAAGCATATACTTAGAATAGTATGACACATATCTGTTAAACAATCCTTTCTGTATATGGTAGTAAATGTAACATGATCATTCTATAACAAAGACATGTGTGCACACTTATTAGTTTATATATATTTCACTTTTATATTGCAATTGTCACTGTGTGACTGACAGTGTTAATGTTCCTGGAGTGGGCAAAAAAACTAAATGCTACATGTTTGACAATGACTACTTTAATTTATTATCAAAGTAACACAAAATAGAACCATAGTATTAATATTAACATACATTTAATATTGATATGTATATGTGTATATACATATATATATATATATATATATATATATATATATACATAGATATATATAGACATACATAGATGCAGTCGGAAAATTCCCACTCAACCCCTCAATTGAGGCAATCCAAAAAAATAATCAGGAACATGAAAATCAGTTGTTATTAGTATAGGTGTCTGATTTACAATAGTTTACATACATATGTGTATAGAGCCCATAAATCACATGTTTGAACATACAATAAAACAAACTGTTATATATTTATGAACTATTATGGAAAGATGTGTAAATGAGTAACTTCCAATATAGCAGTAAAAGAAATAGTTAAATAAACATATAATTATGTAGCCAACAACAGTAAAACATACAAATGTCTAATATGTCAAGAAATTGTTCAGTACTGTGAACAGTATATGCAGCATGCAAAAATCATGAATATGGCAATTTTTTTTTATAAATATGATACAATTTCACAATTAAAATCCTTATACATCCTACTGTTATTATAATGATATTCCAATTTTTTAAACTACAGTTCAATATTCAGTAGAAATCTGATTTTAAAACAAGTAACTACAGCACAGTCATCTTCCTTATCTTTTGAAAATTGAGTATTTTCTTATTTAAAGTTAAATGTAATTTTTTTCCTTATTCTATTTCTTTAATGTTTCCTAAATTAAAGAATGCATTGTTTACTAGGTCCCAGCACAATTATAAATTTAAAATACCATTTTTTAAGACTACTTTTGGGCAAAGATCCTTATCATTTAGAGCACCAAGTTTTTTTTTAATAAAATTCCATTAGAAATTGTTCAGAATAGTTCTTTTCAGGTTCACATGAAATCTTCAGAAGTTGTTAATAATAACTCCTGTCAGGGTTTTAAGACACAGTTAAAACAGTGGCTATCTTTGGAAACATGACATATTTTTATGTATTGTATTTTATTGATTGAATGTTTTGTTTGTATTATGTTTGTTTGTTAATTTTTTGTGTGTTTTTCAGGTTTAAACTTGTCTCCAATGAAAATGGGCAGTTTGCTCGTTTGGATTTACAAGTATAAAAAATTAAAATGAAAATGAAATGAAAATGAAATGTAACTGAAACACTCTGTTGTTAAATAAACAGTATGATGAATATCTACATGTTGTATTTCTCAATGCCTGTAGGTGAACAGATCAGTATAACAGTGTTGAAAAACATTAACACTATGGTATGTTTCTTAAAAGTATGTAATGGTACAGTATATGCATTTATACAATGCGACTATAGCATAACATTAAACACATAGTAGTTTAGTGCTGCTGTTGTGAATGCATGGTTGATGATAATCTGTAACATGGATGAAACAACAGTCACACCTGTTCATTGTTAGCTGTTGCTGCAGTTACAGCGATATGTTAGTATGATACTGGTATATACACTTCCATGAAAAGCTGTAATCAATAGTTCTAAGGTGTGTGCACATGTTAATTGTCAAATCAACTTAAAAAAAGATTGCTTTAAGTCATTAAAGATCCTTAAAACATAATGGATGTTGCAACATGTACCAATATATTATGCACAGATGCTTCATATACATGTACAAGTGCAATACCTAAAGAAGTCATACTGTTGGAAAGTGTGTAAAGTCATGCAGCCAATGATGGAATGCAGCTTGTTAACAACGTAAGAGTAGCAGCACATTCCAAACACATAGCTATATCTGCACATGTCTGTACAAGTATATAAGTGTGCTTTCTGTAGTGATTATGAACACAGTTGGTGCCAATTGGAGACCGCTTCAACCATGTTTACTGGATCACTAATTCACATACTAATCTTAGTTGTACAGTTCATAAAAGTATAGCTATGTGTTGTAGATACGCTAGTGTGAATTTAACGTAGTAACAACCAATGAATCAAACAGTGGGCATAGTTTGGTGTTGCTTACAGTGCAACACAATGGGACAGCAATACATAGATACATAGATACATAGACAGTGTCGGCAGATAAGGGCCTATGGCCCACCCAGTCTGCCCATTTGAGCTTGTAAGTTCAGTTTGTTTTCCTAGAAGTCTGTTGCCCCTTAACCCTGACCTCGAGAATTCCTTTATGTCTATCCCATGCATTCTTAAATCCCATGATTGTTTCAGCCCCCACCACTTCCTCTGGCAGGGTGTTCCACTTGTCCACCACCCGTTCTGTGAAGAAATTCTTTCTCATGTTTCCTCTGAATCGTCCTCCTCAACTTCATCCATGCCTCTAGTCCTGGAACATCTTTTCGCTTAAAAATAGTGTTTTCCTGCACCCTGTTCCTCCTGTAAGATACTTGTATGTCTCTATCATATCCTCTCTCCTTCTCTTCCTCCAGGGAGTACATGTTCAGTTCCTTCAACCTGTCTTCATAGGACTTGTGATGCAATCATACACCATCTTTGTTGCCCTCCTCTGAACCTTCTCTACACTGTCTATGGCCTTACGAGGTATGGTCTCCAGAACTGTACACTGTACTCCAGGTGGGGGCCTCACTAGTGTCTTGTATAGCGGAATTCATGACCTCCTTTTCCTGCTGGTGATGCCCCTGCCTATACATCCCAGCATCCTATTTGCTTTACCTGCTGCCTTGTCACACTGTTTCCCTACCTTGAGGTCATCAGAGATGACAACCCCAAGATCCCTTTCCTGCTTGGTGCATGCTATATCCTCAACCCCCAACTGATATATTGTGCCAGGGTTTTTGTGCCCCATATGCATTATCTTGCACTTCTTTGCATTGAATTTCAACTGCCAAACCCTTGACCATTCTTCAAGTTTCTGCAGGTCGCTTCTCATTCTGTCTACACCCTCTGGTGTGTCTACTCTGTTACAGAGCTTTGTGTCATCAGCGAACAGTGAAATTCTGCCTTCTAGATCCTGCACAATGTCACTGATGAAGATGTTGAATAGGACCGGTCCCAGCACTGATCCCTGTGGTACCCCACTGGTCACTCTTCCCTCTGTGGAGTGACAGCCATTTACCACCACCCTCTGTGTCCTGCCACCCAGCCAGTTACCTACCCACCACACTACTGTCCTGCCCACACCCATATTCCCCAGTTTGTGCAATGTATTTTATTTTATTTTATTTGAATCTAGGATTACAAGTACCTTTGAGTTAAGGCTCTTTTACAATATTCCACATCGGCTGAGGTACAATTCAAACAAGACATTGAATAACAATATAAGAGTGGGTTACAGGCAGTTACAAACAGTTTTATACATGCAATATAGTGGCAAAAAAATGCCAGAAGGAGGTCTGGTAACAGGGTTGACACAGTATGGAGGAGATACATTAGTGGGGTGTGGCCATAGGTACTTGTCAAGTATCAATTAAAGTGCTACAGGGAGGTAGGGAAGGAGGGTAGGAGGAGGGGGAGGATGAATGGGTGTATGGGAGAGGGAGTTGAGGGGGAGAGGGTTAAGTGCTAGGTGGAAAGAGTAAAGAGGAGAGGGGGGAACAATTAGGAAGGACAGTCACCGGAGCTAGATGCAGACAGGATGTGACAGAGACTGGATTTGAATGGACTGAGCTTTGGCATTGAGGCGATGTCAATGTTGAGACCATTGAACCAGCTGGGAGCTCTGTGCACAAATGATCTTTGCTCTTGTGTGGTGCAGAAATGCGGGATATGCAGAAGCTGGGTTTCAGAGCCCTTGGTGATGCGAGTTACCTGTGCTGGGCAGAGGAGAGGGTTGGACACCTGGGGCAGCAAGACCTAGTGTTATTTTCTTTGTCATAAGGCAGGTTTGGTACTTGATCTGGTTTGAAAGTTGAAGCCACCCAGTCTGTGCATAGAGATAACACATGTGGGTGAGGCAATGGGTGCTGTTTATGAGACAGCAAGCATTGCTTAGCACAATGGATATGCACCTGAGGGTGGTGGCAGAGGCAGAGCCATAGATGATCAGGCCATAGTCAATTACTGAGATTACTGAGCTCTGTACACTACTGAGGTCAGAGAACACAGTATTGAAAGTATTTGCAATTGTGGTAGAGTCAAGAGTTATGCCACCATCAATGACCAACATAGTAGGTAAGGTTTTTGGCTGCTTCCCAGTTACTTCTTTAAGATTGCCCCAGAAGGATTTTCCCTTACCCCAGGTGTTATCCCACATGTTGATGAAGATTGTTGTAGTTCTTCAATATCAATGCATAAGCATCTTTTAACTTACGAGGAAGTCTCTGTTTAAAAGTACTTACTGAGTCATTGCATTCAACCCAACCAGTTCCATACCTCAGCCAAATGACGTAATGTCCAGAATGTAAGGCAAGGCAAGGCAAATTTTATTTGAAAGATGTCCATCTTAAAAGAGATTCTGTAAACATACAAATACAAAAAAGTAATAGTACACTTATAAACATCAATACATATCTTTAAATTTAAAATAATACCTTCAGCAGGAGTAATAACCTCAAAGGAAGCCAACATTATTTTAAATATCAAATTCAGAAATCGGATCAGGGATATACGATGCAGTCCAGGAAGGTCTGATTATATAAGAAGGCCTTAAGGTGGGCCTTGACTACCTCAACAGAAGAGGCCTCCCTAACAGCTGCAACAAGAGAATTCCACAGGACAGGGGTAGCGACACTAAAAGCTCTGTCACCAGCTGTCTTCAACCTCATCCTGAGAATTGCAAGGAGACCCCTAGAGAAGGAGTGGAGGGGTGGACAGAGACAGCAGGAGTGAGAAGGTCCTTCTGGTAACCGGGGCCCAGGCTATGTAGGGCCTTAAAGATGAGTAAACCCACCTTAAAGAGGACCCTCCACATGACCAGCAGCCAGTGCAGTTGACACAGCACCAGGGTGATATGACAGTACTTAGACTGTCCTGTCAACATTTTAGCCACTGCTTTCTGCACCAGCTTCAGTCGGTGCAGGATACCCCAGAGACCCTGAGATAGAGCGCATTACAGTAGTCAAGCCTGGACGTCACGAAGGCATGCACAAAGGTGGGGAGATCCAGAGGTGGCACTAGGGGCTTTATCCTGGCCATATTCCTCAGATGGTAAAAACTAGAATGGACAATGGATGCCACCTGTAACTCAAGTGACAATCTGCTGTCAAGAATAACGCCAAGATCACGCACCCTAGAGGAGGTCTTCAATGGTTCAGATCCAAGAAAAAGCCCTGTCTCTGCACCAGAGGCCAACCTATTCCACCCTCTGTTCAACTCCACCACCAGTACCTCCATTTTATCGGGGTTCAGTCGCAACCAGCTGGAAGCAATCCAATCACTGATCTCAGCAAGGCAGCTGTTAAGCACTTCCACTGTGCCAGATGTTCCAGGGGCAAAGGAAGGATACAGCTGAGTATCATCAGCATAGCAATGAAAACCCAGACTGTACTTCCTAATGATCTCTCCCAAGGGCAGCATGTATATGATGAACAATATCAGTGACAAGACCAAACCCTGGGGAACTCCACATGACAGTAGAGCAGGGGAGGAGGAGGAGAAATTCCCCATCACAACCCTCTGCCTCCTGTTAGACAAAAAAGACTCAAACCAGCAGATGACAGTGCCAGAGAGTCCACAGAGATCCCTTAGGCAGACAAGTTACAATCGATGGTCCACCATATCAAATGCTGAAGAAAGATTGAGCAGAACCAGAATTGTCCCCTCACCTCAATCTTTAGCCCTAAGGAGGTCATTGTGCACCAAACAAGCACAGATTCAGTGCTATGTTTCACACAAAACCCAGACTGGAAAGGCTCATATAAATCATGGGCCACAAGATGCTCCTTCAGCTGAAGTCCCACCACCTTCTCCACGATCTTTCCCAAAAATGGAAGATTGGAGATGGGATGGTAATTTGCTTTGATGTCAGGGTCCAAAGATGCTTTTTTCAGAAGGGGTCTCACCAATGCCTCCTTCAAGACATCAGGAAAGACCCTCTCTGACAAGGAACACCAGACAATCAAGGCAAACACCGGGCCAATGGAGTCAACACATCCCATTAAGAAATGAGTTGGCACCGGGGCCAGTTCACAAAAAGTGTGCTGAAGCTTGGAAGCAATCTCAATGACCTCAGTCCCCTCCACCAGTCTAAACTCACTGCAACCAGGTGGAGTGCTCTCCAGACACCCATAGCGACCAATGTGGGCCAACCTCTGGCCCACTGGCGGAACCCCTCACCTGATGGCAGACACCCTGTCTGAGAAAAACCTAGCAAACTCCTCACATAATGCATCCAAAAAGGCTACCTTCGGCTGTAGACAGGAAGGATGGAGAAGCCTGTCCACAATCCAAAAGAGCACAGTTGGTCAGTTCCTCCCAGCAGCAATCTCCCTGGACAGGAACTCTGCTTTCTTACAGTTGATTGCCCCCTGGTATGCACCATAGTGCACACGCAGGGCCAGTTTGCCTACCTCCAGACCAGACCTCTGCCAGCAGTGCTCTAATCTCTGACCCAAGGTCTTCATCACTTTGAGCTCCCCATCAAACCAAGGGGACCTCAAGTGAGAAGACCTGAGTTGTACATGGACTGGTGCAAGGGAGTCAAGCGCATCAGACAATGCCTTATAGGCATCAACTGCTGCACCCACACCCCAATGCATGCACTGCCCACACTAGATAGATTAGCCACCGCCAAGAAATCCTCCTGGGTCAACCCCCTTAAAGGGTGGTAGCTGACCATCTCAGCAAGGAAAGGACTCTCTGGGGGTGCCCTGAATGAAAACTTCACCATGCAATGATCGGACCACATGACCCAATCAATCCTGATACTATTAATCTCAAGCCCCACTGAGAACACCAGGTCCAATGTGTGACCACCCTGATGGGTCGAGGAGGGAACTCCTTGCACAAGGCCTCGAAAAAATCATCCACCTCCTGCAGAAATTCTCCCACCACCTCAGAAAGGTGGTAAATAAGGAGAATATGGCAACCTGCACCTGGACCCCCACAAATGGCCACACACTCAAGTGAACATGGCATTCTCACTGGGTGCAAGGTGAAGCCAAGTTCTGATCTAAAACAGATGGCTACTCCACCACCCCTGCATTCTACTCTGGAGCAGTGCAGTACAGTATATCCGGAAGGGTCGGTGGCCTCTAAAACCAGGCCAGCATCATCACCAATCCAGGTCTCCATAATGCAAGCCAGATCAGCTAAAGAAACCATGTCAGCTACAATTACGGTCTTGTTTCTGACTGATCTGGCATTGCAAAGCACTGTTGTCAGGAGACTGGTGGACAGTGCAGCCCCTCTAGTTACCTGCCCACTCAGTCTGGTGGGAATCCTGGTGATGGGAACTAAACACATCTGGCCTCTCCCTAGAACCCATCTAACTCCAGGGTGCCTTCTACACCCCACTACCTTGATCCTACCACCTCCTGCCATGCATGGGGCACCCCAGCCTGATCAAATCACCTGGCTCCTCACACTGACCATAGTGGTATATCACAGCATGAATATCAAATAGTGTCTGAACAAATAACACTCTACTGTCTGTGAAATCTGTGATAGGTGTGTCAACTTCTAGTCCATGAGAGTCAAATCTATGTAATACAAGGATAAGGTATTGAGAAGAAGTCCTAATCCATATAGACTACGCACATGCCCCTCCACACCTAACACAATGTTGACCACTTTGTGCATTCCTAATCAGTTCTCGAAACTTAACTGTTCAAGACTGAGGTACATACAGAGAAATCCAAAGCATGTTCTCTGTAATTTCTTGCTGTGAATGACCACAAGACAGGCATTTATATTTAGTGACATAGTTGACAGTAAAGTACTATGGCACTGGAATATGCTTGTCAATCAAACTGTTTATGATGGCCATCATAAACTCAGTAACATCCTGTTGTGTTATCTGCAAATGTTCTGTGTCCATCGTAGGTACCTAAAACATGTCGCAGAGGTGTGAGTGAAGGTACATTGCCAGAATGTTGTGAAGTCACAAGTACAAGTTGCTTCAATTACTTTGATAAGGGAGTGTCATGAGAAGCTGTTATTCTATGTACAATGTGAGGCATGTGGAGAAATGTTTGCATTGCTAAATTTGCATAGCAGTTAACTCCAGTACTGTTATCAAATGTTGTGACAACAGCCATACCAACTGACTTCTTATGAGGAGATGACTTTGTATCTGTATTTGGCAAGGTAACATTCTCAGTAGTATTAGATGTTAATTCAAGAGTGGTTGCTCAGTTCCTCTTGTTGGCATCCGGAGCTGTGACTGAAGCATTTGACTGTACTACATACTGTACATAGGTAGTGGTATTAGAGGCATGTCTGGCTGGTTCAGAGTATGTAATCTATTGTACTCAACAATACATCACTTGTCAGCGTGTTTCTTCTGTGGTGTCAGTGTGATTATGTGCAAACCAGCAAGACTGCAAACACATGAAAGTACAACATAGCTCATGCTATCTTTGAAAATGCCAGTGCCTATGTCCATCATTGCTAAGTTCAAACTTAAGCCCTGTGGCTTGTGTATGGAAACAGCATATGCAACACATAGTGGAAACTGTTTCCTGGTCACATATATATCCTTGAAGATCTGGAGCTTAACAGAAGTTTGATCAATTTTCACAGACTGTTCAATGTTGTCAAACTTAACAAGTGCCTCTACGAATGTGTTCTGAACATTGTACTGAAAGTTGGTTACGTGACCCGTTGCACCACTGACCATGCCATGTTCAATGTCAAGGTTTCTACATGGCATAATACATGCATTCTTACAAGCAGCATGAACAGCTTCTAGTCCAACTGTACTGACACATCTGACTTAAGTTCAGACAGTCACTCAGTCAGCTTAGCTATTTGGTTGCAACTTAAGCAAACAACATCAACTGTATCAACAGCATGCAGGGTAATGATTTCTTGATCCTCTCTCTGTAACATGATACTGTTGAATTCAGCACATTGCTTAAGCTGTGGCATAAGACATACGATATGTGTACTGTTTGAGTACACTTCACTAAACACATCACATGCAGCACGTATTGATACACCATCAGCAGTGATTCTATGTGTATTCAACATTGAAAGATGTGGTAGTGATAAACTACCAGTGCAAGCTTGATCCTACAATGCCTTGTAAGCTAGATCACCACTCTGTCGCATGTTCTGAAACAACTTGACATAGGTGAATAACTTCCATAGGTTAAAACCTCCAATGCTCCCTAGTGTCTTCTTAGCCTGCTTGACAGTCAGAACAGTAAAGACATGTTCTACATTGATGGGTGCAAGTTGTAAAAGGTCCCCAAATACAACAATACTTTTTCCACCAAATGCATCATCATACTTACTGCCCAGAATCTCCTGTAGCCGAAGGTGTATGCAGACAAGCATCACGCTGGAGACCATGCTGATCTCATCTATTTTCAGTAGCTTCATTTTAATAAACATAGAACGAAGCTCAGATGCCACATCAAACAACAGTTTACAATAATCTTCAGATTTTCCATTCTGTACTGGTTACATAAACAAACAGTGCAGGGTGACTCCACAAATATTGTATGCAGCCACTCCAGTTGGAGCACTGACAGCAACAGACATTGCTGTCCATCTGTGTTGCCTTATGTCAGCTGTGATAGCCTCAATAAGAAAGCTCTTGCCTGTACCTGCAGAGCCACTAACAAACATTAGTGATGGATTGTACTTATCACATTGGCATTGTTTCTGTTCATGCAGTATAACGTGTCTAGCTGCATCTGTAACAGCAGCATAAACCACAAGCTGTTGTCCGTTAAGACTTTGTTTCAGTTGACCCAGATCAACTGCACAGTGTGATCCGTACTGCATAGCACTTTCCACTTCTGCCATGAGTACTTCTGAGTCATTCATAGGTAGAGGTACTCCAAGTGTGCTCTGTCCTTCCGGATCAAGGTTATCTTGTGAACTAACAGGAATATCCTCCTCAAGCTGCTTCTTTGCTCTTTGAAGATGTTCTTTTTCGAGTTCTAGTCTGTGTAAGTGTGTCTCCGAGTGCTCTGTTTTGAAGGTAACATAACTGTGGTTCAGTTGTTCCTCAAAGGTATCACAACCACCTTTCAATGTGGTCTCATCCCTCCAGGATTGGAACAAGAACAGTACAGCAAAATAAGAATGCTCTCTTCTCTCAGAAGTGGGCAGATTTAACTTACAATTGTCAATCAGCCAAGGTTTATGTCTCTTAACGAGACAGCCCATCCACTTCTCTGACCTTGTAAATGTCACATGTACAATCAGGTGAAACACACGTTTTATAGTCATACCATTTTTCTACCTCAAATAGACACATACTATCCATGGCACTCTGTCTTCTGGGGTAGTACATGTTGATCAGCTTGTTCTTTAATATCTTCTTTGAAGAAGGTCAGTTGAGAGCCAGTTCCTCAATCTCATCATGAGGTTTTAGCACACGTTTGCATTTCTCTTTGTAGTTCACACTGAGAACCTGCACAGCATCCAATTTGCCGTACAAGTGTGTATCAAATCAAATCAAACTTTATTTCTATAGTGCCTTTCAAAAACCAAGGCTCTGTACATAAAAAACAAATACAGATAAAACATTAAAACAAGAAGCTAAAATACATTAATCATTAGGGGAAGGCTAAATTAAATAAATATGTTTTCAACTCGTTTTTAAATCTGTCAATGGTCAGGCATTCTCTTAGCTGACGAGGTAGAGAATTCCACAGGGTTGGAGCCGAAAAAGCAAAAGCATGGGCACCTGATGTTTTTAAACATACCCTGGGAATCTCTAGCAATCCCTCATCGGTGGATCAGAGACGACGGGAGGGGCAGTAGGGTATCAAGATGTCTTGCAGGTAACCGGGTCCCTGATCATGTAGGGCTTTGAAGGTTAGCACACCAACCTTAAAGGTGATCCATCACTGAATAGGCAGCCAGTGCAGTTTGCGGAGCACAGGAGTAATATGACTGGACCTGGAAGTCCCAGTCAAAAGCCTGGCTGCCACATTCTGCACTAGCTGCAAGCAGTGGATATCAACCCCTGGATGCCCTAGGTAGAGAGAATTGCAGTAATCAAGGTGGGTAGTGATGAAGGCATGGACCAATGTTGGAAGATCATCTGGAGGAACCAAGTGTTTCACCTGGGTGATATTTCTCAGATGATAAAAAGAGGATTTGACAACAGCCGACACCTGAGACCATAGTGTCAGGCCATCTTCAAAAATAACGCCGAGGTTATGCACTTGGTCTGAAGCAGCAAGCTGTATGCCATCAAGCAAAATGCCTGATGCCTGACCAGCTCACATACTCACCCCCAGATGACCAGGGTCCACAACCAGCACTTCAGTCTTATCTGGATTCAGTCTCAGCCAACTAGTACTCATCCAGGTTCTGATCTCGGTAAGGCAAACTTTTTTGTTTAGCACGGAGAGTGCAACATCCTGTCTGGGCAGAAAAGACATATACAGTTGAATATCATCTGCATAGCAGTGAAAACTCAAACTGTATCACCTGATATCTCCCTATGGTAGCATATACACTGCAAACAACATGGGGGCCAAAATGGAGCCCTGTGACACCCCACAGGGCAGGGAATAAGTGCCAGAGGAGTAAATTCCGGTGGTAACTCTCTGAAGCCTGTCTGTGAGGAAAGAGTGGAACCATTTGAGGACTGTACCAGACAGACCACAAAGCAGCCACAGGCACTCCAATAGCACACCATGGTCTACAGTGTCAAATGCTGTGGAGAGATCAAGAAGGACCAGAATGGTACACACCTTTTGATCTCTAGCCATCAGGAGGTCATTCAGTACTCAGACCAGTGCAGTCTCCATGCTATGCCTCTTCCTAAATCCAGACTGGAGAGTATCATAGATCTTGTGAGATGTAAGATGATCATCCAGTTGCAGCGTGACCACCTTTTCAATAACCTTACCAGCAAATGGCAGGTTAGCGATAGGTCAGTAGTTGGCTGGGCAGTCTGGATCCAAGGAGGATTTCTTAAGGAGTGGTCGAATGACTGCCTCCTTTAGGGGTTCTGGAAAGACCCCAGTCTCCAAGGACCTCCAGACAATTTCAGCAAGGATCGGGCACATAGTATCAACACATCCCAATAAGAGGGGTGTTGGGCCCGGATCCAGACTACAACTGGTTGGGCTCATTGTCTGGATGATCATCACAATATCTGTGAATTCTGGCTGAGTACACACCACATCCCGCCGATCACCACAGTTCCTCATTGAAGAGACTATGCCAAAGCTAGACCTGATGCTGGCAACCTTATCTGTGAAGAATTGAGCAAACTCCTCACATTTCAGGTGAGAGAAAGCTTCTCTGGGCTGAAGACAGATTGGATTGCACAATCTGTCGATGGTCCAGAAAAACTGAGCTGGTCAATTCTGCACAGTAGAAATCTCCATGGACAGGAATTCTGCCTTCTTATGGGTGATTTCTAGCTGATAGCCATCATAATGTGCCATCAGCTTAAGCCTGTCAACATCAAGGCCAGACTTTTGCCAAGTTCTCTCCATCCTTCGACCCACTCACCTCAGCTCCTTCAAGCAACCATCAAAGCAAGGGTTCCTTGGGTGAAGGGTGAGGGGTCGAACACGAACAGGAGCAATCTTGTCCAGGACATCTCCCACAGCCTTATTATTGGCTAATATGAGATTGCCTGGACTCATGTATTCACCCAACAAACCCAATAAGTCCAGTGCCGACGACAGGTCATTAGGGGTAACTCCTCTGAAAGGAAGGTACTGGACCATCTCTGTAGGGGCAGACCTATTGGGGGGACCCTGAGGCTGAACCTTATGGTGTGACGGTCAGACCAGCTGACTGGTTCCACCCCCAGATCAGCTATCTCCATACCCAAAAGAAAGATCAGAGCCAACGAGTGACCCCCTACATGGGTTGAGGAGGTAACTACCTGTGTAAAGCCCAGTATTATCATAAGCTGGAAGAGATTTTGAACAAAATGTGAGAGTTCATTTTCAACCCAGGCATTTAAGTCCCCCAAAATTATCCATCTGGGGGACTTCAACACCATGTCGATGATGAAATCCGCTATCTCCTGCAGGAATACTCCACCATCACCTGGTGGACAGTAGATGAGGAGTATCCCACAGCCTACACCCTCACCCAAGATATACTCAAAGGATCTGGTACTTCCTGATGGCACATCGATAAGGCCCAGTTCAAATTTAAATATAATGGCCACACCCCCACCCCTACGATCCAACCTTGGGGCGGTGTATCACCGAGAAGCCGGCCGGAACTGCAGAAGCCAATACAGGGCCTGCATTTTCATACACCCAGGTCTCGGTGATGCAAGCCAGATCAGTGGTTGTAACAAGATCAGCTATAATAGCTGTCTTGTTCTTAATAGATCTGGCATTGCACAACACTGCCCAAGTAGGATGAGTTGTCGGGGAAGACCTTGGCACCTGCCCGCAAACATTGGAGCCCTTGGGTATGGAGACAAGACAGGGAGGACCTTTATCCTGACTCCATTTCACCCCAGGGTGCCTCTTGGACCCGACTCCTATCCGGCCTCCCCTTTCCCCTCCCCCACCATACCCAGTTCTCCCCTTTCTTATACGCCTTCTAACTATCCCCAAAGCAGGGCACCTAAAATAGGTGTCAGATGTTAATGGGGGACAGTCAAAAGGACATAATTCCCTGAGTCTGGTGGGGAAGTACTGCCTGACCGTAGCTAAGCCTCCCTGACACATTATACTTCAAGAATAAAACAAATAGTAAAACAATATTCAATAAAATTCACTGTCCACTATATACCCACCCAAAATAAATAATAAAACACAACTAGAAAATAAACCCTTCAAAAACGACAGAGGTAATGCAATCCAATACTTGGCTCTTGGAAAATGCCAAAAGAAAATAATAAAAAGAAAAGAATAACAAAAAGCAAAAAGGAAGAATCTCCTGCCCCCCCCCCACTGGGTATGCAGGAAATAGTGCTTTGAAGTCCCCCCAAGCCCTGTCACAGTCTGGGAATAATGGAAAAAAGAATGCTCACTGTCTGAAGGCAAAAATCCAATAGCCTGCTCACATTAAGTCAGAAACAGTCAAAAGCCAAAAGTTATCTTTTAATAAACAAACAGAAATAAAGTTAGGACACCCGGGTTCTCTCACCACCAGGGACATCGAAATAAAATCAATCAAATGATCAGTGGCCTCATATTCACTGCACTGTCTGTGTGAAAGTGTCTTTAACCCAAGTGACCACAACTGTGATGTGAGTGACTTGCTTGAACTTTCAATATCCTCCCAAAGTTCTTGCAAGCTGGTCTGCTCATGATTGGAAATGTAAGAAGTTATGTACTGAACAAGAGTCAATGAATTGTCAGCCACAAACCAAACATCAATGCTTTGCTTGACACATGAGTAGAAGAGTGGGGTTGTAATCATTGATGTACAATTTCTCCTGTTTGGGTAACTCATATACCCTCTTGGTTGATTTTGCCTTCAGGCTATGGCTCGTTGATGAAAACAGTTTATTCATGCAACCATTCTGACAGACACATCTAGGAAAACCAAAACAACATTTGGTGTACCAATCAGATTTACTTTTAACTGCATGCCAGTAGTATTTGGCACATATATGTCATTGGAACTTCTGCATCAACTTCCATAGTGTAGGACTGTCATACTTGTCAGGTATGTGACAAGTTATGTAATGCTTGATAAAGCTTAGCACTTCTGCTGCTTCATGTTCGCCAATGCACGGGGCATCCTTGATCAATAGTAGCATATGAATATGAGGAGCACCACATGCCTGATACTCTGTCCTCCAAAAGCAGTGTTCCACAATACCAAGAGGTGGATTATCCTTCAACAAAATGAAAGTTAGAATGTCATGGAATCGGTTGTGAAAATATCTGGTCACAGACACTGGGTCAAGTGAGCACATCTCTCCAAGAGTCATTAATGAAATGCCCTCAACATCAGAATTAGCCAACTTCAGAAGCTCAATCAACTCATCCCAGGTGTATTTAACACAGCTGAGAGTGACAAACCATGCTGCTGCACCATACTCTCACAACATGGTCATGACCTCAGAGTGTCTATGATACCAGTATTCCTTGGTACTACACAGATATGAAAGTTTAGATTACAAATTAACGTGCAATGTGTCATCCTTTTCTTTCAATTTCCAATGAAACTGTATCGCAGTGATTCCATCAAGTGGAGTCATGAGCCATACAGTATGTGCAATGAATGCAGAGAGTATAGTAAGCTCACTCTCCCAGAGCAGGTGAAACAGATATTAAATGTTTCTGTGGAATTTTCCATCCTTATTCAGTACTCTACCTGTACAATATTCAGCACCTGGTACACGCACGTCTCTGTTATCCAAACAACCACCTGACCCTTGTGGAAACAAATCAGGAAAGCTACTTGCTTCCAATGTGGCCTCCCAGATACTAACAGGGGCACCTTCCACCTGCTTCATCTGATAAAGGTCAATATTGTCCACAACTGGATCCCTGCCATGTAGAGGGTGAATTGCGTACTGTTCATACACACTTTCATTTGTTCCTGCATTTATCTTTTCGACCATTGACTTCTTTGTGTCCAACACACCATACTGAGCAGACATGCTGCTTATCCTTTCAATGTCAAGGTCTGCAAAGAAGAGATTGTTGCTCTTCAAGTAAGTGAGAGCTGTTTTCACCTTCTGTACATTGACAACATCCTGCCAGATAACCTTTGACTTAGCACATCATTAACAAGAATAACTAGACTGTTTTCAGTTGAAATTGCCTCCACATTTTCCTATAAAGAAAGTGGCAGATACATGAAGGATCCCTTTAGAGACTGACGCTCTTTCTAGGGTATGTTCCGTGTCCTATTATTCAGACGTACTGTAGAATAGTCTGGAAAAATTTCATAGTTTGAATAAGAATCCGTTCAAACATATTCAATGTAGCAATCTCACTGGGGTGTGACATGTACCTCCATGTTGTTTAGAACTGACCTTGGTGGCACTGTGTCATTCTTCACCTTAGAAAAACAGTATTTGCACATCACAATCATTGGCTATAGGTCAAGGTCATGTACTAATAGTTAGAATTCCAACAATCCCACCCACATCTCATTAAAAGACTATCTTTTCCAGATCAACAGTAACAGTTTGTTTCTGGTAACAGAGCCTATTACATGAGACACACACACCGTTGAATTTCTCTCTCTTTGCCAGCTCAAATGTGGCAATGGATTTGCCAAAGCCTATTACAATCTTTGTTTCCAGGAGAAAGAGAACCAGAATCAACAGCTGACATTTCTTGAAGAATTGTACCTGTAGCATGAGTGCTTCATTGTACTTTTTCAATAAGTTTAGTTGCACCATTCATGTCACCAGACTGCAACAACTTGGAAAGGCATGTGTACTGTGAAACAACTTGCCTTACTTCATGTATCTTGCACACAAAGGTGCACATGCCAGGCTGATGCACTGCTAACATCCGCATATGTTGAAGGACACTGTCACAAACACCACTGTCTAAACATGCCAGTGAATGATATAGCAGTCCAGTATGTGGACAGATTTCACAATGGTCTATTGCCTGGAACAATTTATATCTGTCTTTGCAATCAGTGACAACAAACAGATTAATAAAGTGTTCCACTTTATCAAAAGGTGACTGCCTCCAATTGCATGTACTATCACATGTCCATGTTAGCATTTGCATCTGTGAAGACATACTGTTGAGGCAGTGTCATTGTCAGACTTAGTTGCTGTATCATAACATACAGTCAAGACATTGGACACTTTGCCATCCTCATCAATGCAGAAATTGCTGTCCTTTTGTGTGTGATATGATTCCTCCCAGCAATATGCCTCTGAATGCTGTGTGTGGAGCCAGCTGCCTGTGAAAACTTCACAGAAGCTGTGTTGGTTCAACTGTGGGAAGTGTTGCAACTTCATCTTCACAGCATACACAACTTTTCTGAAGCGTTCAAGTACGTCTGCCATTTTATGCCACGAGCGTTGAAGTACAGCTAGTGCTTTGTTGACAAAAGTGCACACTCTCAAATGCAGCTTCATTAAAGACCAATGACTCTTCAGCCTCCTGCCTTCCAGTCTCATGACAACTGCAAGAAGTCTATCAACCTTAACTTTAGCTGCTAATGATCAATAATACTTTTGCTTACTCAGATGGCTACTGACAACAGGGCCAGTATGCTGTTTACTACGTATTCATTTACAGAGCTGACCAACAGTTTTCTTACATTTAGATTTGTTTTTTAACTGTTGAGTACTTCTGTTTTTGTGTTGCAGTTGAGCAACCACGTAGCATTCCTGTGGAATCCATAAGCATCAACCTAGGTCTCTGTATAGACTGAATGGTCTTTACATGCTTTGATGTGGTGTGTGGACAGTTGCTCAAACTCTTCAGCAACACTACTGTGGCACCTGTTTCATCTTTGTTCAGCATTGCGCCTCTGCTTTGATGGCATTTCTGCTGTGTTGTCGGTGAACAATGTTCTGAAATAGTTGATGACTATCTGACACCTGCAGAAGAAGTAAACAACACATGCAATAAGTATCAACAGGCAACTTAATCATTTACATTTCATTGTCAACAGTCTATGTCTTTATTGTGAAAGTAATATATAATATAACAAGTTTTACATTTAGAAACATCTACAGTTATTTGATTACAATATTTGCAGACATAACATTTTACATTTTTTTTATTTTAGTTTTTGTTGACTGGGTAAGTGCACTAGACAAATCCTGCCTATTTTCAGGCACGACCCGGGGGAGGGGGATACAGATGAATGGCAACTAACCTTGAACCAGATTAAGCTGTTGGTGGTATTTTTAGTGAATGAGGGAAATTTGGCCAGGACACCGGGGAAATTCCCCTACTCTTTTTCGATAAGTGCCATGGGTCCTTTAGCATTCACCTGAACTACTAGCAATCAAGGCAGATGGGACCTCAGTTTAATGTCTTATCCGAAAGACGGCACCTCAGAAGTGCAGCACCCCTCTCATGCTGCACTACAGTGTCAGTACTGGGATATTAACCCAAGTGCCATAATTAGCAAAAGTCATCAAATCACAATTAGTTTGTAAAGGTTGGCTGATTGCAGCTTTACAACCCGACGATTTGATTTAACTTCACAGAAAATCACAAAAGTTTCTCATTTGTGGAACTATTTTATGACAGTTTTGTGATTTGCGAAAGTATATTTGCGAAACGTTCACATTTGCAGACCTTTTTTTGTAAAAGTTTTGTGTTTGTGAAAGCTTCCAATGTGTCCTTTCGTAATTTGCGAAACTGTCACAAAATCGTGTCTCATATGCGAAAGTTTCTCAAGTGAACTTAAGCAAATCACAAGACTTTCACAAAATAGGCCCGCAAATGCAAAAGTTTCACATGTTTACTTTCACAAATCATTAAACTTTTGCAAAATAGTATCACAAATGTGAAACTTTGACAAATAACATACAATTGACCTATGAACCAAGTGTTTCCCATGATGCAGCACAACCAGGATGTGGTGAAAATTGTGTAAAAAAAAGTCAGCGACCTGGAATCACAGATAAATACAGCACAAACAGACAGGGTTCTGTGCATGAAATTGGGGTTACCAATGGAGCCTAAAGATTATAATGCAGCACATATGCAGGATTTTGAGTATAATACAGTCATTGATATGGATTTTTTAAGTAGCCTATGTGGGGAGATACACAAGATAACATTAATGGAACTAGACAATTCCATATTAAAAAAAGCACTTTCATCATTCAAAATGTATGAAAATTTGTGTACTAATTTGTGCTATGGCTACCCATGTGTGTGAAATAGTATCTCAGTGTCATTTAACTAGATTTTTTTGGCAATAAAAATTTTCTTGTACCTAATTCTGTGTCCTGCTCTCATTTATCACACTTTCTTATTGTGCTGCCTTGATTTCCACCCACTCCCAGGGGCCCTAAAGATGTGGTCTCACATGTAACTGTTTATGCCCCCTTGTGCTATCTCTGATCATTTGTAATAATTTGCACTTTGGTGTTATTTGTGTTGTATTTTTGTCCCCAGGTCTCTTGCTGTATTTGATTAGGGTACTACAGTGCATTGCTCTGTTTCTTTAAGTACACAGCATGACCGCAAGCTATCCCCTTTGCTTCCCTGATCCTTTCATGTCCCACACCACCAAAAGTTCACACATGATGGAAGGGGTCCAGTGGAGCTGCTTGTGAACCATTTGGGCGCACACATCAGCGCGAGATTGGGGCTGGCCATGGGGGGATTTAAAAGATGATTCCTTACAATTTCTAGCCCTTTCCTGTGATTGACTATCTTGTCCTGAAGAGCACTTGTCCTCCTGTGTGACCCTCATTACATCACTATCCTCACTGCATCAGGTAAATACCAATTATGCCCGCAGCTAAAAATACTGTTTTTTTTTTTACTCATTTTGGTAATGTAAGTAAACCATTGGGCATTTCATTAATAGTGCAGATAGATCCACACCCTGGATTCCTCCTTTTGCCTTCTGGATTTGGTCTAGGGGGCACCATTTGAATTAAAATGTGAATTTGTGATTTTAAACGTCTTTATGTCCCTGTTCACCACGAGGTCTTCTTGAAGGAATTGATAAGGGGTTTGCATAGATCAACCTTCCAGATTACTATGCTTTATTTTAAATGTGCTTTTTATGTTGAGACTGTTTTTTACATGCTGCTGTTACAGTACATTTTTTTAAGGGGTGAAGATTGAGTGGAGTGTCTGGGATTAGCACTGTGCATTATTTGGATCTTGTGGAGGGTTTGGTACCTGTATTTAATCCTTGGGCTCTTTATTTTTGGGAAACTTATATTTATTGTGGTCTTTGGTTCCAATGCTTTATTTTAAATGTGCATTTCATATGTTGGGATGGTATTTTACATACTGCTGTTACAATGATTGTTTTTCTTACGGGTTGTTAAAAATATTGAGTGGTGGTGTCTGGTATTTATTGTGGTTTTTGGTGTTAAAAAAACATATTTCCTGTGTTTACCTGAACACTGCTAGTACACCCCACCAACACTCCTGAATGTGTGCTTCTCCCTACCAAAGAGTTATATGAGCACTGTACCTCAGTATATCCCCAAATGTGAAACACTGCTCCTCAGAATGTAGAACACTTCATCAAATATTTTACTCAGAAGCTTAGACTACTGTTGAAATATGTGCCTTTGTGTTCACAGAGTTCGACATTAAATAAATAATATGTTTTTCATATGAACTGCTATGCATTTTTGCTTTATAATGTTATTGAATGTGGGACAAACCCTCTCAATGTGTAACAAGGGGCTTTTGTGAATAACATGAGGAACTGTTCCTCATGATGTGGTACAATTAGAGGTATGGCATGATTGGATGTGCATGCTAGTTTGGTGCGCCCAAATTAGGCAACCACAAATTTAGGTGGGGTGGAAGATTTGCTTGGCACAGTCTTAACATTGATTGTGATGGGCTATTGCATTGTGCAATGCATTTGTTACTGGCTTCTTTATTAGTAGGGTGTACCACTTCTGTTTTGTCTTAGTGCATTGCAGGACACCCACAGCATTTGTTGTTAACCTGGGTACCAAACCATGTGGTCACTGATTTGTTTTTGCTTTTTGCAGAGGGGGGTGCACTATTTGGTCTGTGTGTATCAGGTCTGGTAACAGTTTTTGACCGAGTCCCCTGTGGTATGCTTTGTGGTGTGCCTCAATTTTTGGTCAGCAGATGGCTGGAAGCTTGCCTCCAGTTTGTTTGCAGATGGCTAGATGTGTGCCTCCATTTTGCTTGCAGGAGGGTGGGTGCATCCCTCCATTTTGTTTGTAGATGGGTGGATGTGTCCCTTCATTTTGTTTACAAATTTGTTTATGATTGCCTTCATTTTGATTTGCAGATGGGTGGATGCACGCCTCCATTTTGTTTGTAAATTTGTGTAAGATTGGTTCCAGTTTGATTTGCAGATGAGTGGATGCATGCCCCAATTTTGTTTGCATATTTGTGTATGATTGCCTCCATTTTGATTTTCAGATGGGTGGAGGCATGTCTCTGATTTGTTTGCAGAGTTGTATATGATTGCTACCATTTTAATTTGCAGAGGGGTGGATGCATGCCTCCATTTTGTTTGTGGATGGGTGGCTTTATCTCTTCATTTTGTTTGCAGCTGTGTGGATGCAAGGCTTCCTTTTGTTACAAGATGGGTGTATGCTTGCTGTCATTTTGTTGGCAGATCTGTGGATGCCTGGGTTAATTTTTGTTACTTTTTTTTTCTTTTTGGCAGATGGAATGATGCGTGGCTTGTATTGTGATTATTACTTTTTTCTCCTTTTTTATCTTAACTTATGAAGTGATTTAATAATTTGAACAGCTTTGCTAGTGGGTTCGTGATTGTTTTTATGTAGGGTTAGGATTTTGGTATTTAAAAACAAAAACATGAACAAAATGAATGTATCTATTTTGTTTTTTTTAGCTCAGACATCACCATGGTAACCCTACCTGCTATTTTGGTTTAAATTTCAAAATCACCAAACAACCCCAGATGTGCGCTTATTGTATGCAAACAGATAGCTTGTACTGGGCTGGTGATCTTGGCAAAGTCCATTTTGTTTGTGACTATGTCCACAACCCCCCCCCAAAAAAAACAGTTATGCATATTGCACATATGTATTTGCTACACCATTATACCAATTACCTGTTTATGCACAACTGAGTTGTATGCTTAAGTAGGCAACAGCTAATGTTGGTGGGGTGGCTGGTTTGTGTGCAGTGATTCAGATGGTGTTTGGGCGATGCTGCCGTATTAGCCAACTTGTTTGGAGTTATCTGCAGTATTCTATTTTTTTGCACATTTAAAGTGTTTATTATTTTGCCTTTTTGTGGATTTTCTGGTTGCATCGCATAGCAACCACATCATATTGTTAGCCATAGCACAAAAATATATGGTCATTGTTTTTGGAGGGGTGGAGCTTAATCTTAAAATGCACTCTTCCCATGCTGCTTGTTGTACTGCCCTTATTAGGATACATTATTCTCTGGGCCATATTGGTCAGCCGTATCATGCATGTGTGTGGTGGGTTTACAGAACTTTGCCTAGCAAAAATAATAAACAAATTACTGTGAAAACCAACTATACTGTTTTCTGTGGGTGTTGTCTGTGTTCAGTTTACATGGACAGTGCATTATTCAGGTGATATGGATTGATGATGCTCTGATTAGAATGCACACTTTAATGATGAACTTCTTTGAAAGATTCTATCACGTATTTAGTTGTGTGCCTCCATATTGTCTGCAGATGGGTGGTGGGGTGCCTCCATGTTGTCTACAGATGGGTGGTGGTGTGCCTTCATTTTGTCCACAGATGGGTGGTGACATGTCTCCATGTTGTGTGCAGACAAGTAGTGATTTGCCTGTGGTAATTGAATGTCCCCTGTTACATGTGCAGCGCTGCTTTTATGTCCCCAGTTGCATGCACAGTCCTGCTTTTATGTCCCCTGTTACACATGCAGCCCTGCTTTTATGTCCCCTGTTACAAGTGCAGCTTTGTGGAGGCTTGTTCCCAGGCCCCCAAACTGGAGTAATCCTACACCATACTACATTTTTATAAGGTGAGTCACAGCATTAAAAATGCTTATAATAATAGCTATATTATAGAGCTTAAAAACTGACACTAATGTTACACTTTGGTAGCCCTTTTTCATGCATAGACCCACATACAGTATATTAGCAGTATATATGTTATGTAGCCTTAAAGTAACTTACTTTTAAGGTTAAATATTGTTATTTTAAGATTTCACAGCCTTTGCCCACTAAGAGTGGCCATGTTTTCATCCACCTAACAATGTTAACCAATCAGATTGCACATAACACTTGAGTGACACCAAGTTAAACCAATTACATAGCAGAGTGTATTAATATTAATTTATTCAGATTGATGTATCTGAAGATTAAACAGGTGATGTTAGGCATCCAATGAAACACATAGAAAATTGGAGAAGAAACACACAGCAGCCATTTTAGCTGAATCTGCAGACCACAGCAAAAGAGAAATATAAGTACAGCCACTTTCTTCTATATTTTTAGCACATCAGTAAACATTGTATTGGCACAAAAAATAGCATTAAAACATTTTTTTGAGTTGTATCAGGCAGTCCTAACATTAAGAAGATGTCACACTATGGGGAAAAGTTATAAATGTTTTAAGCCTAAGCAGTACAGTCAACTTACCACCACAAATGACAGCTGAAAATTGATGCAGCAGTCAGTGTGCATGAGCATCATGAAAGAACTAGCAGCCAATAAACGATCAGCATTTATTTGTTGTTGTTTAAACTGACCTATTAAGAGGATTGTATTATCCCTCTCAGAAACTTTGCAACATTGCAGTGTTCCACCAGTGTAAAGGATTCATTAGGATAATGTTAGATGCAGTTGCTCAATTGGTAGGCAGAAAAATATATAAACCAATAGCTTGCTATTTCATGACTTTGGATCCAGCCCACAAAAGCAATAGTAAATAAGAAAGGGAAAATTTTTTTTTCACTCTGTGCTGACAGTACACTGCAGTAGATGCACTGATTTTTTTTTTTAGTAGCTCTGTCAGCTTCTCAGTTTAATTAGCGTAGAATGGCAGAAAACAGCTAATGTACTGTGTGGATGGTGGTAAGCAGTTTAATTAGAAGAGGTGGTGACTGTGCTCGAACAAGTGAATTTGGCAGTCACCTACAGTTGCCAAATTGTTTTGTTAAGTGGTTTGGCAGGGAAGGAATGAGGTGGGAACACCTCATGTCAACCATGCACAGGCTATTGAGCAACCTACCTCCTTCAGACATACTGCTTATCCATCTCGGAGGTAATGATTTACACACTAAAAGATGGGTAGATCTGGTTGCTGAAGCAAAATTGGACCTGGCTTTACTAATAGATATGTTGCCTGCCTGTAAAATACCATTTTCAGATATTTCAGAGCAGATGTCTTGGCAAGCAGAACAGCACATGTACCTGCCTGACAGGGCAAGAAGAAAGGTTAATATACAACTCTCTGGATATTTATGCATGCTTGGGATGCACACAATATGTCACCTTTAACTCAGATATTATAAAGATTGGCTATATTTACCAGATGTGTGCACTTCTTACATGCTGGCAAGTACCTGTTTTTGGGAACCTCCGAGATGGCATCCTCAGAGTACTGTAAATGTTTGAGTGTGCAAATGTGTCCTGAAAAACCCAAATGGTTCTTTTAAAAGCCAACAAACATCCTTGGTCAAAAAATAGATACAAAAAAAACACATATCACATGCAGCAACACACTTGTGAGATAATGAAATTAGCTGTAATTATTCATATACTGTATAAACAGACATTTAATAATTTGTAGAAAAGTCGCACAATATTTACTTTAGTAAGATCACAGATTATATATAAATATGGATCTAAACACATATGTTGAATCACTGCATGGCAATAACAGCAATATGTTTAATGTGTTGTTTACTATAATGTAACTATGGAAGTAAGCTATGTAGTTTGTAAATCTGTAACAGCAGAAGGTGTAAAACTCAGTTTCATAAAGGTATTTGTTTAATTTCAAGCAATTATTTGGCCTACTGACATGACTTTTTCTGCCTTCTGCCTCATCTAAACAATAAGGCATTACCGGGGGGGGGTGTTATGGTGGGATAACAGCCCATTCCGGGGTGGGATGAAGCATGAGGTGTAGCTGAGGGCTTCAAACACCGGAGAACAGCTGTTAGCCAACAATAACACACCCCGTGGTGTGCCTTATTTAAATTATTAAATGAGTAATTTGTAACAAATTTTATGCATTCTTAAACATAGCACTTTAGTAGTATAAGTTTATATATCTTGTCAAATGTTAAATTTCAGCCAATCAGCACATGTCACGTCATTTGACAGGTGGGCGTGTCCAAAAATGGACCAATCAGAATCATCCCTTGTTAAACCGGAAGACCCTCTCTAAATGCATTAGTTCTGCCCACTTCCAGTGGAAGTGATGTATGCTCAAACCCATGTCCCACCCACTTGCACAGGAAATGACCTGCACTGAACCCCTGGAAGTGACATAACACCACCATTTTGTAAGCATCCTATGCCCCTCCTTCTCATGCACTCCTCAAACCCCTGCTATGAGTCCCCCATCCTAGCTCAAACTCCTGTCCCCACCTCCTTTCTCCTGTGCCCCCACCATCCTGGCTCAAACTCCTGTCCTTCTTCACCACGACCATGCCCCCACCCCACTCCAAAAAAATAAGCTAGGGTTTATGTAGTGTTATGTGCCCCCTGTCAGCTTGGGTGTATAATTGCAGGTGTGTGTGTGTGTGTTTTTTTTATTAGGATATTTTTGGAATGCTGTATCTAGGAGGCAGCCTCATCATGCAGAGGTTTCAGAGAGCTGTTTGGAGACACCCACAGAGGGAAATCCATCTTCCTGTGTAAGTACCCCTTTTTCTGTTTTATGACAAGGTATAAAATAATTAACAAGCATCTTTAGGACTGTGTAAAACTTGCACCAAAAGGTTACCTCTATGTTTATGTATATGCATGTACCATTCATAAGCTAAAACGGAGACCTCCGTGTAAATAAGCTGGTTCAACAGTTTCTCTGGATAGCATTGCAAAATGCTGACTGCGTGTGTGTGTGTGTGTGTGTGTGTGTGTGTGTCTCAAGATTTCTGTATTTACAGGGATCTGTAAAAATGTAGATATAAGCTTTTGTTTTAAAAAATAAAACTGCATGTTTTAAATTGAGAGCAAGAAAGGCTAAGACTCCGGTGTGTGTGTGTGTGTGTGTGTGTGTGTGTGTGTGTGTGTGTGTGTATACGGGGACCTGCATGTAAATAAGGTGGTTCAACAGTTTCTCTGGATAGCAAGGCAAATGCTAGCAATCAGAAACTAATCATTTAAACCCTATCATGAAATACAGAATAAAATACATCTGAATCAGAAACTAATCATGTATACCCATCATGAATTACAGAATAAAATACATTTTTAATTGGAAAAAAGGAAGACACATACCTATAATACCCCACCTCAGCTCTGTGTAGTATCAAGGAAAAGGCTGAATGAAATGTGAGTGATATTTATAATGTTTTTAAAAAGGGGGTGGGGGGCTACAATAGATGTGTCTGTGACACATGTTACCATGTATAGTATGGGGGTGTATGGTGATGGTTCTACCAAGGGGCAGTGCATCTTACAAAGCCTTATATAAACCCTGCAGTTGAAGCCAGAAGGCACAGTTTTTTTGAGAGACTGCTCAGATTCTGTTTTATAGACTTGGAGCAGATTATTCAAAAACATCAAGAAGAAGATGGCACAGCGCAGAGCTTCTCAATTCAACCTCCCAGCAACAGAACAAACTGTCACACCACTGAATGAAAAGTCTGGAGATGAAAAGTCAAGTAAGAAGATTGCTATCGGGGCCTCACAACCATATGTGTACTACATGAGGTGTGAAAAAGAATGTCCCACACAAGTCTTGTTGAGTGGAAAAGTGTCTGACACAAAAAAAGAAGCTCGCTACACAGTTTGGTGAATCAGAAAATCCTAAATATGACTGTATTTCTGAAAAGGCACTACTGCAAGACCTTAAAGAGGTGCTGGGGTGTGAATCTGATTCAGAAAAAGATGTTACTATGAAACCCAAAACAGAGAGCGACAAGAATGGGAGTCAGAGAAGATAGCTGGTGAGACACTGCCAAAAAAAGCATCAGAGAAAGTTGTGAAAAAGAAATCCAAGACACAGACAAGAGGTGCCTCTGCCCAGGAGGTGGATGATGATGATGATGATGATGATGCAGCCACAAGCAGTCAAGCCCAGGCTAAGAAAGAGAAAGATAAGAAAAATGAAGAAGATGGAAAGAGTTGCCTTGATGAGGTAAATGCATTTTTAACATGAAAAAAATGTGTGAGTGGTGACATGCATACATGGTGTAACTGAGATGAGTTAGCAGTAGAACAAAATCTTTCCTATAATGAGTCACAGAACCAATGTTGTTTTTTGTTTTTACTTTAATAGACTGAAGGATTTGTGATGGAGCAGCAGTCATATTTGGACAGTATGGATTCACGACTTTCCACAAATCTACTGCTTGACTGTGTTTGCTGTGTGAAAGATACAAATGTGGTTGTTAATGAGATGTGTGGGGACCAGTATGTTAGAAATACAGAGAGTGATAAAATGTTTCAAAATGTCACAGAACAGGCTGTGATCACTACCCAACCCTCTTCTTCTTCTTCTTCTACTGAGATTAGACAGGGGCCCTCATGTGAAAAACCAGGCCTCAGTAGTAAACCCACCAAAACTGACCACGATATGTATTGTAAGTACGTTATGTATCATACCATCCATGGTATAATTGCTGCAGTGATAGAGAAGGTGATACATGCTGAATTGGTTGATGCCTGCCTGGGTGTGAGATAGATGACCCTAGTCAGGAAAAATCATTCTTGTATCACCGATGAATTGACCGCTAGAGAATTATACAGAAATGTTTCTGAAGTCATACATATAGGGCAACTTATGCCTGTGATTTTAGCAACAGCAATAAAACAACAGGGCTTAAATTTGACCAAGGAAACACTACAGCCTATCAGTCATGTTTTAAATGATGTGAAAAGAGCTGATGAGCCCAACTGGTGTATTACAAATATGTACCACCAGACAGACAGAGAGATTAGAAGCCACATGTCTGGTCAGCAAAGGCCCCTTTAAAAAATTTCTAAAAAGAAATTCAGGGACCCTGTTTATATTGTAAAAAACATTACCTCCCCAAATTGCTGCATGTAAACATTTCAGTACCAAAAAGTGCAATTTTATTTTACAGATAATCATACAGGATGCAAGTACAGAGAAAATGCAAAGATTTATGTATCTGATCCTAAGCCATTACTGCCATCCATCACTGTTTGGTTCACCTCAATATGAAATTTGCCTTTGTGAGATACATGCAGCCTCTGAACTGATGATGTGTGCCCTTCCAGAAGTATGGGAGGATACAGATAAATATATAAATGAATCAGTGTTGCCACTTGTAGAAAATATTAAACTGTTTGCTGGTATATTCGCAGAAGACAATGAATGTCATTGTGGACTTTACATCATGATCATCATAGTCATGTGTGAGTGTATGTATGTGTGTGTGTACTATAAAGCAGAAAAAACTTGATGACATTGTACGTGTTGTTAACCTGGCTTCTCTGCTTGCTGAAATGATCCACTGCTCAGCAAAGGGCCCTTTAAAAAAATTTATATAAGGAAATTCATGGACCCTGTTTATGTTGTAAAAAACATTTACCCACCCCCAAAAAAACTGTTACTTGTTACCATTTTAATATTGTTCATGTTGTTACCCTGGCTTTTCCACTTGCTAAACTGCACAATGCAGTGAGAGGTCACTAAAACATAGTGCAGTATGCTTTTTTTCTAGAGTATACCATGATGGGAAACACCCTGTCAGTGTATTCAGAGGCTTATTTACCAACTAGTCAGACACAGAGCTAAACAACCTGGTTTAAATCTACCTACAGGGCAAGCACCATCTGTACTTTTAGAGGCAGGCCAAGAATTTGACAGTATCCAAGAAATACCATTGAAAATAACCACAGACTATTTTAAACAAGAGGGTGCTACTCTTGAGCAAGCGATGGAAATATTACTATGGAGTTTATGCATAGCCCTTATGATCTGGAATACTTTTTTGGTTTTCTCTGTACCGCTGTTGATCTCTTAGTGTTTAGTCTGCAGAACGGGAGGTCAGAGTCTGTCATCATACATTACGCTGAAGCCGTCGCTTTTTTTGTGTTTAATAAATCTGATTTAGCATATGCTTTCCCTAAATAGTGTATTATGATGTACTGTCATGCTCCCGATATTCCAGTGATTCTTGATGTCTACAATGTACCGTGTGATAAATGTTTTTTCTGCTTGCTAAACTGCACCAGTGTTTAGTCTGCAGAATGGGGGGTCTGAGTCTGTCATCATATATTTTGCTTCTTTTATCACTTTTGTTGTGTGTCATAAATCAGATTTAGCATATGCTTTTCCTAAATAGTGTATTATAATGTACTTTCAGATGGAACATACTGGCATGCTCTCGGTTTTCCAGTCAGTCTTGATGTCTACAATGTACCATGTGATAAAGGACATTTTAAAGGACCCTGTATACTTTGGAAAGCAGCCTGCATTAAATGTCTGCTCTGAAGATACAGCTGCTTCACTGGCAGAAAGCACACTGACTCTGACCTCACTTTTTGTGGAAACTATATACTGAAGTACTGGAAAAAACTAACCAAAGAGCCGTATGTAAGGTGAACGACATTGTAGATGTAACACATTTTCTTAAAAATCAATCTGATTATTTTGAGTGGTGCATGGCATATGTGTGTATGTATTGTGCCCACCTCATCATGAAGGGGGAAGTGGACGAAGCCTATGCTTGTGTAAAACATGCATCTCAAAAGTTACTGTCTCTGGGTATTGTAAAACATGTAAAACTTGAAGTGTAGAAAACAAGAACTTATGTAATCATTGCATGCTTGCTATGTGTTATGCCTTTTGTAGGTAGCCGCTATATGCATTAGTTTATGTATTACTATGCATGCTATGTATAAAGTATATAAAGTAAATTTTAAAATACTGTTATGACCCTTGTATGTATAAATAAAATAAAATCATGCATTGCATTTGTGGTTGTCATAGTGTTTTCAAAGAATAGAAAGAGCACATGCTTTATTTTACTGGTGACAAGAGTTTTGCTAGCTAACAGATGTATCGGGGTTGATGAAAAATGAATGATCACCTGCTCCAGAATATATATTTTAATGCAAAAAAAGTGGGTAGTTTCACAGGGGTGACTTAGCTGTATAAGGCTGAAAAAAACTTGATAAAGATGTCACCAGGAAAAGTGTTGCAGAATGACTTGCAAAGCAGGACCCCTATTCATTACACAAAGCAGCCAGAGTCTGATTTAAGAGAAATCCTGGCATTGTTTCTGACATAGACAGACAATGGCAAGCTGATTTAGTGGATATGAGTCAATATGCAAAGTACAATAATGGGTTTAAGTACATTCTGACGTGCATCAATGTGCTGTCCAAGTATGCCTGGATAGTGACTATAAAAGACAAATCAGGCAAGGTAGTGACGCAAGCCTTTAAAACTATTTTTAAAATTGGACACACACCTCAGAAGTTGCAGACTGATCAGGGTAAAGAGTTTCTAAATGCCTCCTTAAAGAACATATTAAAACAAAATAAAATACACCATTTTGTGACAAATAATGAAGTTAAGGCCAGCATTGCAGAACGATTTAATAGGACACTGAAGTCACGCATGTGGCGTTACTTTACAGCCCAGAATGCTTGGAAATATACAGATGTGTTGTCAGACCTGGTGCACAACTATAATCATACTTATCACAGAAGCATTAAACACAGGCCTGTGGATGTTAACCCTTCCAATGCCCTGGGTGTATGGAAGATCCTTTATGGCAATACTGTTCTTGGCAAAAAACAAAAGGGTACCCTTCAGAAAGATGATTACATGAGACTATCTCAGCTAAAAGGGGTGTTTGAAAAGGGATATGAGCAGACATACAGAGATGAGATATTTATTGTGATGGAGGTCTTAAAGACACAGAGACCCACCTATAAGCTAAAAGACTATCAGAAGGAAGACATCAAAGGTATTTTTTATGAAGAGGAGTTGCAAAAAATTGAACCAGATGATGACCGTGTGTATAGGGTGCAGAAAATCCTGGCAGAGAAAAAGTGTGGCAGAAAAACTTGGTATCTGGTAAAGTGGTTAGGGTGGCCTGATAAATTTAATAGCTGGGTTGAGGCAACACAGGTTCGGGACATTAGAAGCAGATAAGGCTTAAAATGCTCAAAAATGGTTTTTATATCACCTTGCCCAGCAATGCCTCACACAACATTTTCCACAACAATACTATATCCACTTTTACAGTAAAGTTACCACAAACACTTGAACTACCTGGTGAATGGGAAGTAGGCTTAGCAGAAATTCAGTACCCTCATACCCGGGACAATGTGCCTGCACAGAAAAACAGGTTCAGTATGCTCTATCAGCCTCTAAGTGTAGCCCATAGTAAAGCACCACCAACCGGCACCTTTGTTGAGTCAGCAGCATTTAAAATTCCATTGGGCTATTATCCTAACATGGCTAGTGTTATTAATCAAATTAATAAAAGCATATTTGAAGTAAATAAACTGCCAGTGGTTTTGGAACAACAAGCAATCGGAAGAGAAATAAGCATTGACAGTGACATCAAATGCATTTTGTTTATGCACGGGCAGTTACAGTACCTTTTGGGTTTTAGCAGACTCAAGGTAGGTATAGGAAAGACTCTAACAAAGAACCCTACAGATATTAATGGGGGCTTTTACACGTTATATATCTACACTGACATTATCATGCATGAAATAATGGGTGACAGTCTAGTGCCTCTGTTGAGATGCGTACCCGTCAGGGGCCAAGACAATGAGATAGTGACCGTGACCTACGATAAACCCCATTATCAAACAGTCAGTAAACATCAGATCAGTACAGTCACTATTGAAATAAAGAATGATCAAAATGAACCTGTGCCATTTTGATTTGGAAAGGTGATCGTGAAGTTGCATTTTTGTCCCCCGGGGAGTGCTTTAAAATTTAAACAAGGATGGTGATTGTTTGACATTATGCGGACCCTGCCTTGTACAGAGGCTATTACAAGGCACAGGCAGGATACAGCCTGCACGGCTTTCATGGACTTCCTACTATGTATGGTTCTGGCATAGGAGGGATATTTCATAGTCTGTTTAGAAAAGCAGTTCCATTTTTAAGAAGGGGGTTTGAAATTACAAAACCACATCTACAGACAGCTGCTAAAAATGCTGCAAACGATATTGTGGGGCATGTGACTAATGCTGTCGCTCAAAAGATGTCAGGGGGTGATAAGCCTACTCAGGGTGGTTCAGGGCTGATTGTATTCAAGAGAGGTAGAAAGAGAAAGTGCAGAGTACACCCTTCGCTTCTCATCGGACCTACCGGCTACTGTAAAAGAGGTGTTTCAAAATGCAAAACTTCACATAAAAGAAAGCATTCAAAGGCCAATGAACCTTCAAAGGGGCATACAAAAAGCAGAGAGCTGTTCTAAAAAAAACATGGCTTTCGTGCACTGTGGTTCTGAAGAATGCACAAAATCAGAACTTGACTTGTTTGCCGTTGCTCCCACGCAGACAAGCATTGAAAAAAGCATTTATGTAGAGATACCCCCTCTGGCTGCCCTTTCAGAAAACTCACCAATTGAATTTTATATAGCAGGGAATGGTGAAGACTATTTGGATCTAAACAACACGCTGCTTTACCTGGTTTGCAAAATCACTGAAGCAGATGGTGGTGTATATACCTGCAGCAGCCAAAGTGGGCCTTATAAACTACCCAGTGGCCACAATTTTCAGTCAGCTAGATGTGACTGTCAGTGATTGGCTCATCAGTCAGAGCAATAACTGTTACCCCTACAGGGCAGTCATAGAATCTGTGCTGAACTTCAGTGAAGAGACCCTTTCTACCCAATTCACCGAAGGGTTATTTTACAGAGACACCCCGTGGAAACATAAAATCACAGACAGAGACAGTGATAATGTAAGTTTTAATAAAAGAAGCTCCTTCACACATTTCAGTAGAGGGGTAGAGCTGCTGGGACACTTGCACACGGACTTGTTTTTTCAAGAGAAACTGATGCTGAATGGTGCGGATATTAAAATTAAACTGACATGTAACAGGGACAGCTTTTGCCTGATGAGTGGAGATGCTGAGCCTTATAAGCTAAAAGTCATGTCCGCCTCTCTGTTTGTCAAAAGGGTTAAAGTGACCCCGGTGTTCGTATGGGACACTCAGAAGCCCTGTTGACCTCTAACACTAAATACCCTATATACAGAGTGGGAATGAAAGTGTTCAGCCTCCCTGCTGGCAGCAGGGTCTGCAACCAAGATAATTTGTTTTTGGGACAGTTACCAAAAATGATGGTCATGGGATTTGTTGACAATGATGCTGTTAGCGGTGCCTACACTAAAAACCCCTTTAACTTTAAACATTATAACATTAATTTTGTGGCTGTGCATCTAGATGGTGAACATATCCCTGCTAAACCTCTGCAGCCCTATTTTAGAAATGGGAATGTTGTGAGAGAATATTTTAATCTAGTACAAGCAGCTGGGAAATCTATGAAAGATCGGCACTAGTTGTTAACCATCAGGAATTTACCCAAGGGTACATACTGTTTGCCTTTGATCTCTCTCTGGACCAAGGATGTGCTAATCATTACTCTTTAATTAAAACTGGGAACCTCAGAGCAGAGATCAGATTTACAGAAGCCCTGCCACAATCAGTTAATCTCATTGTCTATGCTGTGTTTGATAATGTCATTGGAATAAACCAGAGAAGAAATGTCATTTTTGATTATATGTGATAAACCATAAAAACTGAACACAAAGCAGCTGGAAAAAATTGTAACCAATGACTCCCACAATTTCATGACTGCTTTTTGGGGTGTGTTTCCCTGTGATCTGCTACCCAAGGGGAGAGACTGCGAAACCTTCCTGCAGCACTAGTCATCAATACTGACCTCCATGACCTCCCTGGACAGCAACATTTCAGAAAATGGGACTGGGGAGTTATTCGACAGCTAAGGTTTTCATCCTGACAATCATACACAGATGATTGGGGACTTTTTAAACAAAAATGCAAAGAACATTTTGTACCAAAAACACACAGTTACAATATACCTTCTCTACCACCTGTGGATTTCACTGCATCTTTTTGTTACACCACAGATGCAAAGGACTTTCTTATGATCAAATTCTAAAAATGTACTCTAGTGATTTGCTGAAAAATGATGCCATGGTAACTAGATTTGTACGTCACCTTTTCAGACATCTAAACATGTCAGGGCTCATATCAGTGAGGTGGCAACATGTTCAGACTTGTTTGTCTTGTAATGAATTTCAAATATGCAACCGCTTGTAATTTTATTCAAAACCAGTCACTTATAAAATCATATATAAACACTCATAATTGTGTGTCTATGTCAGTTTTTCTGGGGACCTGTGTTTAAACTTTGGGGGTTGGAGGGTACCTGTGTTTAAAATTTTCAGATATGTAATGTCTTCAATAATGACAAAAATATATAAAATATAAAGGTATTTATTGTAAAAAAACATGTCAATAAAATATGACATATATTAGTGGTAACATCATAGATATGATATATTAAACAGAAGCATCTCCTGTTAAAAAATGCATACTATATATGACATAGCATTGAGTTAGAATTATGATAAGCACCTCTTTTCTAAAAACATGTTAACATATTTAACTATGAGGTAGGTAGGCTAACGTACATCAGTATAAACACTTTTTTGTAAAAACAGGATTACATATTCAATATGAGGTAAATGATTAACATAGGCCATGCACAGCAGTCACTGAGTTAGGATTACATATTCAAGTATTAGGTAAATGATTAACATAGGCAGTACACAGTAGTCACTGATGTATATAACATTCATACATAGAGATGGCATTTAAGTTTTACATAGTGAGCCACATAGGTTTTTTAAAAGACTTTCGTCTGTTGGGCATTACTGACCACTGGTTAACTAAAGATGGCTGTGGCTGTTTTGCACCAGTTGTTTTTAAACTTTCCACATAGGTCCTGTTTGTTGAATGAGCAAATACTGAGGTGGGTATGTTAGACTCAGCCATTGCTTTGACAAAAACATCCCAGCCCTTTGGCTTTCTGTGGTCAGGGATTGTATGAGTGGCTGTAGCCACTCTTACCAAATCGACCATGTGAGACCCAGAAACAACAGTACCTCTATACATTAATTCCCCCTTATCACTCCAAAAAACAATATCCTTGTTCTTTGCCATATGCTTTAACAAAATTTCAACGTTGGTTTTAGACTGATGAGAAACACTACTTAAAATGTCTTTTTCCATAGCACTTGGTGTAGAAGCTGTCTCAGCAGTGGTCGCATGGGAGTCAGAAACTGATTCATTTTCAAGCATGAGTCATGCCAAACTGATTTTAGCTTGTTCTCCTTATCTTACCAAAGTCAGATAGTGTTGTAACACAGCAGAGTATATTTTGGCGTTGTCATAGTCTAATAAATCAGTTCTGGACAGTATAGCTCTCATGTCAGTGTCCAAACTGTTGGTTGCAACTTTTCTCATATCCTGATTAAGGTAATTAGTTTTAATGTGATCAATCTGTTGCTGAGGCACCAAATACATTTTATGAGTAAAATCCATTATCTGTTAGCCAGCAGTCTGGTGATCAAAGGAATGGCAATTCCTAACAGTGTCCCTATAAAGCCACCTGTCTGGTTAACTATTTTCTTTTTCCTTTTTAAGGTTATTTGTTTGTCGCTCAAAGTTTTAATGACTCTCTGTTTGTTTTTTTCAGCAAACCTAACTGCTGACAGTGGAATGTTTCCTTTGAGAGTGTTTAAGGCTATCACAGCTATAGCTGATATCAGATCATCAGAGGCTGAATATAAAATAGCTTTTCTTAAGCTGGGAGGTCCTTTTACTAGTAACTTTAGAACAGACAGGTTTCTCTGCAATCTTTTAGACATAATGACAATACAGTATCATATATTTTTAGAAGCAGAATGTTTTTTTCATGACATATGCCACAGGCCAGTCGGGGAGAAACAACCCACTACACACTCTATATTTGTCTGGTACACTGGATCTTAAATCAACCAGTAAATAGCCATGAGGCTTTCTAGTGGCATCTTCAAAAGCTGCTAAGAAAATTTTATCTGACCAGGATACATCTGCTTAGCCAGAATTATTATCTGCTGCTTATCTCTGGGGTTTTTAAACAAAATCATGTATTTGGCATTTAGTGTGATGGTTCTGCTTTTTTTACCTTGACAGAACACATTCTGGACAATTAAAAATATTGTCAACTGTTTATGATGGCTTTAATTTGTAAACCCATACTCGACTTCACTATTTTGACAGGCAGAGTCCATTAAATCATCTATGACAACAAAATTTACCTTCCCAGGGGGTAAGAGATCATTGTCAGCTAGTGACATTGGTAGTCCCTCCATATATTTAATCTGTAGGAACTTTAACAACAATTCTTTATGCAAAAGTTGACAACAGCTGTAGAAACAGACAATATTTTCAGGCTTGTGTGATAAAGTGGCATCAGCATTTTCCAACAACTGTTTTATAAAGAAGTTCTTCCCACTATTAGAGAGGCCATCCAACAGACAAGTAAAGGGATGCTGCAACCGGATATCCATTTTTCACAATCAGTATCCATAAGGAAGTGTTATAAAATTGGCTTGTAAAGCTAGCTTGTCATAAACTACTACAGAGTTTTTGTTTCAAGGGACCACTGCTTTTTATTCCTAACAATGCTGGGTTGACTCAAGGTAATTTCTTTAGAGATCTGTGACCCCATATAATCAAAGACCAGGTCCTTCAGAGTTTCAAAATTAACGTGTTTACTGCTAGCTACATTAAAGGTAAACCTTTCACTTTAAGAACAACCTCTCCTCTGGACAGCCAGTAGCCATAAGTTTTTGGACCTGAAGAAACAAACTCTGTAATGTCTTCATCTGCAGGAACTTCACTGGTTAGCTCCCCTAAATAATCACCCAGAGGTGGGGTCCAGTCACCCAGTCTGGACACAAAAATGGCAGAGTTGGTGTCTTGGTAAAGGCACCTGTCCTGTAACTTATCTAGCAGGTTGTAGAGTTCCACTCTGGCATATGCAGCTGTAAAACTAGCTATAAATATGTTGATATTATTAGAATTTGGATAATGGTCTCTGGCATATTTCCAGCTTAAACAACCTGTTTCATCATCGATGAAACAGCATGAGGCAATATCATAGTAAGGGGCAAACGTACTGAAACAGCTTGTCAGGGTCTGTTACTATGCTTGTGGTCGGCAAATTAGCTCTCTGCCCAAATTTGCCCCAAAGAGAATTTAAAAACAGTTTAGATATCTGTCTCCTTGCAGGGTTAACAACTATGGCTGCAGGGTTCAAATGTACATTTTTCCTTTCAAAATACTGTTGTATATACCTGACTTTATCTGCTTCATTTTTTACCCATGAAGGGAAACCAAATACCTCTTGTTTGCCTTTTAGATGCAGCTTGATGCAGTCTGCAAAAAGCTCTGTGCCAGACTTCATAAATGTTAATGATTTTGTAGCCTTTTTCCAGTGCCAGGTTTAGTTCTACAGTACAGTAGGTACCTGTAAGTGACCTCTGTTCATCATTGTGTGTACACGATGTTGTTTGAAGTCTGTCTTCCATGCATGCAAGACATAATGTGAACACAAGTTTTTTTCCAATTCTGGATGGCAGAACTGGAAAAAAAGACCTCTAGGGGGTAAGACTTTTACTTTTGGTAAACCAAAATACTGACTGAGGTCATCAAAATTTTCATAAATGATGTCAGGGTGGCTGACTGGATACTGTTTTGTTTTGTTAACAAACGGGTAGAGGCTAGTAAAATCGTAATAGTGTATTTTCTCATCAGGCTGCATTTTATAGTACAGACAAATGGCATTTGTTCTCCCCCTAAACAGTGACTGCCTAGGTTAGAGTGGCTGTGGTAGCTGCCTGTCCCTCAAAAAATTATTCAAACCCTGATCTGTAGCCAGCATTGCTTTCCATTCATGTTCCCACAATACTCTAATAGCAAAACCCTTGCTTTTTAGAAAATGAAATTTGTGCATGGTCCTATTGAATAACTGTCCAAAACTAGTCCCTGTCATGTGATTTCTATCTTTCTCACAGTAACAGATGTTGCAGCCATGAAAAAAAAAACAACCATTCAATTTAAATGCTGTGGGTATTCTGTTTATGACAGCAAAACCATCCAAAAAGTACGGCCCTACCTTAAATTCACCACCCCTTAGCGCATGCTGAATAAAAATGTTTTCTTTCTCAGATATGTACGTAAGTCACTGAATAGCAGGTGTGGAGTATCTCTTTAATTTTCTCTGGTAGTCATCTTGGGGGAGAACAGCGATAGTGCGTTCTTTCAAAAATAAAAATCTATACATGGTCATACAGACTGAGGCTATCGTGACCTACTAGAAGGGGTCTAAGGATACTGTTTCATACTCTACTGTATCACCATCTGACTGTTTTAAAACACTTTTGGCTGTCATGTTCATCACTTCTTTCCTAAATCTGTCACAGGCTTTTCAAAGAATTTCAACATCTAACTGACAATAGTAGCGAAGCTCTCTTTTCAGATCAAATTCTCTATGTCAGTTAGCCTGGTACCATTGCAAAAACTCTTGCTTTTCTGCAGGCAACATATATTCAGAACCATAAAACTGAGCATCGGGCAGGGGACCTACATAATTTTCATTGGCCTTGGTGTTAAAAAAATGGGGAACATAACCTTTAGCAATCTCATTCTCAAATCCAAGGGCTGCTGGAATTTTTGCAAGTTTAAAAGAAGAAAACAATGACTAGATAAATCTGATATGCAGGGATGGCACTGTGACACAGATAAGTTTTTCTCCTTGGGTGAGCAATTTAATATCAATTCTTTCCTTGACTAGCTAGCGATAAAATAACTGTCATAGCCTTTGGCATTGTGTGCTATAAATGTGTAGTGTCTAAATGGTGCATCAGTAAAATGTCCTACAACATCTTTTATTCAGTCTTCCCCTTCAAATTCCCAGGACCTCTCCCCATCTAATTGTTTAGCATACACATAATTTGGTATGTGTGTTCCTGTTTCCTGTCTGACCTCAAAATCAAACACTATATATTTCTCAGAGATTTTTACTTCTGTGAGTGGTGACATGTAACACAGATGCTTGTCTGCAGTCATAAAAGAACCACATCTGTCACACTGAATCAACTTACATGTATGAGATTCCTTGTAAAAGACAAAACATACTTCACACAGTTTCATGGATCTACAAGGCATGGTGCCACCATCAGCTCTAGCTAAATGCCTTTCTAGGCATGCTAAAGACCTACAAATCTTTTTACAGTAGGGGCAGGATGCAGTGTCAGTTTCCTGCTCAAGACAGTTGGGGTCAAAGCAAACTTTGCATGATAATGCAGCCCCATGAGAGTATTCACACAGGTATCTAGTGCTAATAAATTTCTTTATGTCTCTTATACCATAATAGTGATTGTCATGCAGTAATACAAATAGTGTTTTAGGAAGTCTTTCTGGCCCTGTTGAAAATGTTTGCCAGTTTCCTTCATTATGATATAAAAACTTAATTTTGACTCCTAAAAACGTTCAAACTGGGACACATCACTAAAAGTGACAGGGGTTTGGTCTGACAAACTTAGCTCATCATGCAATATTTTAGCCTTATTCAGCAACTGACTGTCACTCATGTGTGGATTTAGGAGTGCGAGGATGGAGCCACCAAAACACAAACTATTATCTCTGTTATTTAAATCAATCAAGTATTGTCTCTTTTTTTGTAAAATCCTGCTATACAAGATAGAGCTTAGTGGCCATCTACCCTCCTCCGCCCTCGACCCCTGGTGATTCCTGATAGTGGTTACCACGAGATGTATAGTGTCATCAGCAGTTACTTCTGCATTGCTCTGTAACATGTCAGCTATCTGATCTAAGAAGGTGGCTGCATTTAACTCATTAGGGCGTGTTTTCCTTGAGAACAAGGTGTGATTTAAAGAGGCAGCATTCAGTCGTAACTGTATAAAGTCTCATCACCCTGTCCAGCAATTTTTGAATAGCCTGATGTATTGCAGCAATGGCCTCTGTAAGAGATTTATCTTATCTAGATTTATAAATCAATATTGCTCGTGAAATTCAGTAGCTTTAATTTTTTTTAAAACACGTTCATAATGCTGCACGCTTTCTAAAAAAAACTGTAGGGGGCTCCCTGTTTGCCAGCTCATCATCAAGCTGGTTTTCTAATTCACCAGCTTTATGAACACCAGCAACATGCTGTAATACCCTACGATGTAATATTTTCCTGGCACACTTAACTTTTCTTTTCAAATTTTCTCAGATTGTCTTATTTTTTATCCAGATTTTTCTTTTTGACACCATTTGTTTTTTTTTTTCTATTTTGTTAGTGCTGCCCCCCTTTCACTCAGCTTGTGAGAGCTTCTGTTTTTTCAATTTATAATTGTTTTTTTTTTGGACAGCTTTTCCTCCAATGTTCTGACCTTTACAAACATTTGGACCACATTCACTGTCTGTTTCAGCTCTAAGCATGAGTACTTGATTGCACATAATAAAGAAAATATACTACTTAACAAAGTACCTTTACAAAACTCAGATTTAAAAATCACATGATCGTAATCCTCACTAGATAATCTGCTCTCAATTACCATGCCCTGGAACAAACAATCAACTGCAGCAAGAATACAAGCTTTTCCTACATTCACCATGTCAAGGTCCTTCTCTTGAAACCTTGGGTGCAATGGCTCTTTGTCAGAAACCCTTAGATTGCTGCTGGTGGGTGGCTGTTCATCATCATTCAAATTCACACAAGATCTATTTTGCTCATGACTCACACCAGCAGAAACTTGTAAGTGTATCTGTAGCAGTTCACAAGGTCTCTTTTTCCCTCTCTCTCCTGCAGGATTTTTTTGCACTGTAGAACAGAAAATACCCCCCTGTCACTACTTTTGTATTTTTAGCATTATACTGTAGGACAATTTCAAATCTAAAACATGCAGCATCTACTATTCCTAGTTAAACATAAAAACACATGCCTTCTGTGGTGATAGACTGTACACTATTTATCTTTTCAAGCATTTGGAAAAAATGTTCAGGTTGAGATATACCAAGTCCTCCCCTTGGATCCATTATTGTTGATTGTTTAATGCTTTTAAAAAAAAAATTATTCAGCTCAATATGTATTTTTGGCAGTCTTGCTTTGTTCTTTTTGTTCTAAGCACAGTATGTTGAGCTCTTATATAAAATGTGTATACCCCCACCAAGTACGTGGCTAGTACTGAAAAAATGTCTGAACATCTGGCACTGTCAATCCAACCCCCCACCCTTCTCCATGGGAAAATATATATAAATCCTACATAGCTCCTTACAGGCTTTGTTTTCACTTCCTGCGACAGCTGGAGGGCATCTCTCTCTAATGCCTTTCTGCTAAAACTTTGGTCACAGTCTAATTAAAATGTATGCAGACTGCTTTTTTAAACCCAAATAATCTTATAGCTTAGTTATGTTTTAAAATGTATAAAGAAAATCTTGTCTTTTTTCTAAAACAGCTGCGTTCTTTAAATTAGTAATTCGGTGTAACAGCTTACATTCCACTAATCAGAAGATAAAACTTATTTTGTTTTTTCTAAAAAAGTAGATCATGAGAATCACCTGTTTTTTTTCTCTTTTACACAGCAGGGGTCTAGAAAGACTGATGATTCTCTGTGTAAATGAAAAACAGATGTTTTTTCTCAGTCTTAAAACACAAAGAGACACAGTTTCACAATAAGGGTAGTTGCGTACCAGCTTAAGTTATAATGTTTTTAAAAGTCAAAATGGAAATTGTGACTTTTCCTAAAACAGCTGCCTTTAAAATCAATAATTCAGTGTAACAGCTTACACCCCTTCCTTCAAAAGATAACTGTTTGTTTTTTCTCAGTCTTAAAACACACATAAAAGTCTTCCTTTTTGTCTGATATATTTTATTCTGTATTTCATGATGGGGTATAAATGATTAGTTTCTGATTGTTAGCATTTGTCTTGCTATCCAGAGAAACTGTTGCACCAGCTTACTTACACACAGGTCCCCATATACACACACACACACACACCCCACAGTCTTAGCCTTTCTCGCTCTCAATTTAAAACACACAGTTTTATTTTTAAAACAAAAGCTTATATCTACATTTTTACAGATCTCTGTATATACAGAAATCTTGACACACACACACACGCAGCCAGCATGTTGCAATGCTATCCAGAGAAACTGTTGAACCAGCTTATTTACATGGAGGTCCCCATTTTAGCTTATGAATGGTACATGCATATACATAAACACAGAGGTAACCTTTTGGTGCAAGTTTTACACAGTCCTAAAGATGCTTGTTAATTATTTTATACCTTGTCATAAAACAGGAAAAGGGGTACTTACACAGGCAGATGGATTTCCCTCTGTAGGTGTCTCCAAACAGGTCTCTGAAACCTCTGCATGATGAGGCTGCCTCCTAGATACAGCATTCCAAAAATATCCTTATCAAAAAAAAACACACGCATGCCTTTGCAATTATACACCCAAGCCAACGGGGGCACATAACACTACATAAACTCAACTTATTTTTTTGGGGGGTGGGGTGGGGGCATGGTGGTGAAGAGGGAAAGTTGTTTGAGCCAGGATGGTGGGGGCACAGGAGAAAGGAGGTGGGGACAGGAGTTTGAGCTAGGATGGGGGACTTGGGTTATAGCCAGGATGGCATGGCAGGGGTTCGAGGAGTGCACAAGAAGGAGGGGCATAGGACGCTTACAAAATACTAACATACTAAAATGCCAGCAGAATAGGCCTAATGGTCTTTCATGTCTGCTTGTTTGGTCAGACCCCACCCTGGGAGCTGACCTTGCTGCCCCCCCTTGCTTCTCCCTTCCTAGTCCCGGATATTCTCACTGCACTGGCATTTGCTTCCAGAACCCTTCCCCGTACCTGTCCCAACCCCTCTTGAACCCCTCCACCAGCCTCCTGGGCAGCACATTCCATGGCTCCACCACCCTCTCAGTGAAGTAGCACCTCCTCCTTTCTCCCCTGAATCTCCCCCCTTCAGCTTCCACCCATGCCCTCTAGTTGCCCCACCTCCTTCCTTCAGAGCACCCTGATGGCTACTCCACTATTTTCCCCCTTCATGTACCTGAAGACCTCTATCATGTCCCCCTTGTCTCTTCTCTCTTCCAATGGGTACATATCAAGCATCTCCCCATAGGTCCTATCCCCGAAGCCCCAAATCATTTTGGTTGCCCTCCTCTGAATCCTTTCCAGGAGTTCAATGTCCCTCTTTAAATGCAGCCTCCAAAACTGCACGCAGTACTCAAAGTGCGGCCTCACCAAGCAGTTATACAGTATGAGTATCACTTCCCTCCTTCTGGAGGTGAGCCCCCTAGTGATGCATCCAAGCATCCTGTTGGCCTTTGCTGCTGCCTCCTACAAGTCTCTGCATTGTTCATCTTGACATCCACCACCACCCCCTGGTCTCTCTCAGCCATCGAGACTTGTAGCATTTCCCCCCAGGGTGTACACTTGGCCTGGGTTTCTGGCTCCCAGATGCAGTACCTTGCATTTCCCAGCATTGAACTTCAGCTTCTGCTTTCTAGACCACCTTTCCAGAGCCTCCAGGTCCCCCTGTAATGCCACCATCCCTTTGTTATGTCACTTCCAGGGGTTCAGCACAGGTCATGGGTTTGAGTGTATGTCATTTCCTGCTCAAGTGGGTGGAACATTGGTTTGAGTGTGTGTCATTTCTGGTGCAAGGGGGTGGGACATGGGTTCAAGCGTACATCACTTCTGCTGGAAGTGGGTGGGGCTAACACATTTAGGGAGGGACTTCCAATTTAACAAGGGATTATTCTGATTGGTCCATTTTAGGCCACGCCCACCTGTCAAATGATATGGCATGTGCTGATTGGCTGAAATGTAACATTTGATGAGATATATGAACTTATACTACTCACTTTCACCTGGGCCATTGTGTTGTGATAACAGCCCAACTGAAATCAACTCTCACCCAGTCATACCTTCAGCATTCTTTCTACCCATTTAATTATTAACATTAAAGTGTGAACTGAGGATACACCCACATTGTTTGTATCACTTGTACCTCACTGTGAAATATGAGACCAATGTATGTGGTGGCAGTAGCTCACCCATATAATGTGTAAGAAGACTTAAAATAGTACGACACAACAGTGTGACAAACTCAGTGATTATAAAGAAAATAATCCATGTACTGTTTTCATTTACTTACAGCAATGTGTTTGTTTTTTCAGAAAAAAATGTGATTCTGGACAATTCGTGAGATGTGACTCCTGGCACAGGTGGTAGAGATGAAGCGAAATCTGCACATCCTGATTCAGAGCACCAACCTAAGGCTGGATCAGACCTGGAAGGTGGTCAACATGTACCAGAATAAAAAGCTGAAGGTCTGGATTAAGACCCCCAACATGTGTAAATGCAAATGGAAGCTGCTGAGGCAGGGATTCTACGTACTACTTGATCGCCCTGAGATACCAGACAATGATGTGGGCTGGTACTACCTCACGCTTGAGATGTCGGTAAAGGCAGGGAAGCCACAAGCTGGGGAGTGAGTTATTGATTGTAAGAAGAAAATTATTTCATGCTTCATTATTTCGAGGTGTAGGAACAGTATGCCATCAGATTAATACTGTGTCTGTGCAAGGGTATATATGAGTGTACATAACATTATGAAATGGTTAGAAAGAATACTGAATTCTGATTGGCTGAGACCTGCTTTCAGCTGGGTCATTATCACTGCACAACAGCCCAGCTGAGAGCATTATTACAAAAATTTGTAACATTGACTACAAATTACACATTTCATCATTGAAAGAAGTTACTACAGGGGGTGTGTTGTGGTGGGCTAACAGCCCTTTTCTGGTGGTGAAAGCCCTAGACCAAACAATGTGCTTCAAACCATCCCAAGGTGGATTGCAATCATACCATGACACACTGCCTGTCATGTCATATTGCTTAATTTTATCATGAGGTAAGATTACTAAAACTACAACACTTCAATTTTTTTTGGCCTACTAGATTTAATAAAAAGATAAGTTAATGTTGTAGCCATGTGTGTTATTGAAACTAGTAGAAATAGGTGGCTTATGAATTATGTGAGTAACCCTGCTTGACAGGGACTTATTTTAAGCAGTTGTCTCACCATCTTATTGCAATGTCTAGAAATAAGTGTCAGCTAATGAGTACACAGAAATTTCTTATCTCATTATATATATAGCACAACATACATAATTTCTGTAATGAGTTTTGTATGTCAAGTAAACAGAATCTTCTTTAACCCATTGCTCAATTTTGTGCAAATATTAGTTGTGGTGATAGGGATGGGGGGTAGGGGGAGTGGAGGAGGGTCCTGCACAGAATATAGCAAAATCCTAAAGTGGTGAAAATAGAGTATGGTGGATGTACAACAATGCACCACACTTATTTTTTTTGTATACTTTGTTTCTTTCAGAACCTTCAAGAACAGGACCATGATGTGCCAAGGGAGTGCCCACCCAAGGTGACACAGTGCAGGACGTGGGAGCTGACGACAATGACAGAGTCATCTGGTAATTATCACGTTATTCAAAAAGCAACATACAGTTAAAATAATAGTACTGTGTCCACAGTAAGCCTGTGGCTATCTCTATGTGCCAGGGAGCTGCTTTGATTGAGTTTACCAGAGAAGGGAAAGCGAGCTGTCAGCCACATTGAAATTAACTGTAAGTATACAGCTGTAAGGTAAGTACATGTGCATATTGTGTTATTGACTTTGTTTTCTTTTTTTTCTTTGTATTTCATTTATAACCCAATTTGAATAGGAGCAATTTATGAGATCAATGTCTTGGTTTAGTTATCCTGTAAATGTCTTTATTCTGTATCAATGATCCCTCTGTACACATCGCTTGGTCCTCACAAATATAGTGAGAGTGTGTGTGTGTGGGAGGCACGCTTAAGAAAATACCAACTGTTTAGCTGACTTTTGAGCACAGTTCTTTGCTCTACTGGGAGGTAGTGTGAGAGCAGGAGTGGGTGGACAGAAAATGGGGACTTGTTCATTTTACTTTCTTTTTTTTTAAAAAAGATGCCTGTCCCTGTCTACATGATAAATGGTTGTGCTAAATGAAGCCAGCAGAACTGTGTATACACACTATGCAACTGATAGTGCTTGCATTACTGAAGGGGCTGTGCTATGTAAATCTGGGGTGGAGGGGGTTGCGCTGCACAAGCACTTCAGTACCAATGTCAGGAACTGGTGGTGGCCTAAATAATGTTTTTAACACAGCAGCGCTTTAACACTTACACATTTGCAAGTCTGTCTGTATATGGTAACAAACTGTGTGTTTGCCAATAACTTGTTTACTGGTTCGGTAGGAGGTGGATGGTTTTGGGCATCTTTGGCGTAAATTCAGCTGTGTTGTGGTATCCAACTGATGGGAAAAAAATGTATTGTTTGTAGAGTAATGACTCAGTAGTAGTCACATAGCACATAATATTATGTTATGCAAATAGACTTTGATAGAAAGCTTGTAACAGATATTACTTGTGTAAGTATTCACTAATGTTTGCAGGTACATAGGGTGGTAACAATGTAAGAAATTGTACAGAACAGTTGCTGCTATCAATATATTAATCTTACCATTAATTATTACTTAAAGTGTGTCAATATTAAGCAACTCATGTACATCTGGTACAATACTATCTAGGATATGAGAAAGTTATTCAAGTTATGCAAGACTGTATATGGATACTATTTATATAAGTTGGTAATACCGTTCAGTAACATAAAAGGTCACAAACAGCATATATCAAGAGATCTATTTATGTCAATAACTAATCACAATATGAACATACTGTATACAAAATGCTCAGATAACAAAGGCATAAAAGAAGTTGTTTAATAAAATGTGTATTAATGTATTTTTAATGTTTTTAATTAACAGCACCCAGCAAGACTGGCTGTGAACCTTTGCAAGCTGTTGTGAAGCAGGAGGAAGACATTGGCACAGAAGGTCAGTTTTATATATTACATTAAACTTCTTGTTTTACCATTCACTGGCGATGTCTGTACTTAGTGAAGATACAGAAGAAAATATTGATCATCCTCAATACACTGCAGCAGTACCCCAGTGTAGATAAGTGTGCCCACATTCCCCAGCATTAACAATAATATAACAGTAAGTAAATACCTTGTGCATGCTTCTTCCAGATTGACAGACATTTCACCCATCTGTTCTGTTTATTTACTGTTGTCAGGATATGACCTACAGTTTGCTGCTGTTGTGTATGTATTTCTTTGTGGCATAGGGTCTTACAACTCCATTACTTTTCCCGTATTCCGAATTTGTTATGTTATAATACTGTATTAAGTTGCAAGACTGACTACAGCAGTCCAATCATCATAAGCAGGTGGTGACTCACTATTTATTGTGCTGTGCTGATACCACTGGTGTGTATCAGTACAAACATAGTTACTGACTGAGCATTATTGTAACAGTTACCATACATAAATAAAATGTGTATGGTGGAATGTTGTTGTGCATGGAAATCCATGTTCAGAACAGCATTGTAGTGCAGTCTTGGCTACATCACAGATGTTATGTTGCACTGAGTACGTCACCAGTGCAGCATAATAACAAAAAACATAGGCGTGCATGCGATAAAGTGAACGTTGGTGAGAGAAGGAATGGAAGTTACTGGTACAGTACCAATGCACCACAGTAAGGACGTTAACATTTATTTTTTTGAGACAGTATTTGCCAGGAATAAATGCCCATAGACTATAAAAGATTGTGTATGAGCAGTCATACACAGACAAGGCTATTTCATGGTTTACATGGTAAAGACACCTCTCAAGTTGTGCTCTCAAGGTCTCTTAACACAGAAACCACTCAATCAGAAAATAACCTTGTTGTGTATAAGTGCTCATACACAATTCTCTATGTTGCAAGGATAAGGTATAACACCTTATGATGCAGCAACAGATGACAGACCTTCCAAATATGTATTTATACAGAAGCAGATTTATTACAAATGTAATGTCTTTTTATACACTACACAATAAATCAATACTGTTATTGGGAGATATGTGTGTGGGTGTGTGGGGGGTGTTATGAACAATATTTACATGTAAATCCTCCACACATAATTTATGTATTTATGAACATTGTCTAAGTACAGGTGTCAGTCTCCTTCACCACCATAAACCCAGACACACACTTTCTTTGTCAACAGGTTCCCAATAGACATATGTGGCAGCCCCTCCCTCCTACACAGTGTCTCTCTGGGACTTAGTTATCTGAAGTGTCAGTTTGCATGGTGATGTGTCTATTAATGACATCTGACATCTACATCCTGCTGCTATATACAGGAATGTGTACTGTTAAGAGAGAGACACATAGACCATATGTGTATCACCTGTACATCAGACTATCTTTTTATGCAAATAGAACAGATATTAGAAGCAATTAAGAAATAAGGCATAGTCAGGAAATAGATATATATTTTTCTGCCCCTTACAGTTGTAACACAGCACAAATCTCAGGTGAATGTTATATTGGGATAATGTTTGTTACTCTACCACATCTGACAATCTTATTTCCATAATAACATTGGTTAATGTAAGACAATATCAATGGTAACAGCCAATCAGATTGCAGTATTTATTACATACTTCTAACGACACAGGCTGACATGTTTTTTGTGTAATAGTCCGTAAAAGTCTAACAATAAAACCCAACTTCAAACCTTAGCAATGAATTTTCAGGTAACATTAAACACTAACAAGTGTTCCCACATCGATTGTTTACAAACAGCTCATCAGATATGTGATAGTGTTACTTTCAAACAATTTTTGAAAACTGTGACTAGAATACCTGTGCCATGGTGAGACAACCTTTACGTACATAAAATAATAAATATTATCTAGAGAAGTTAAAAGTATCCAACAAGGGTCTTCATTCCAACATAATGAACAGTCTGAAGTGTCTTATTGTGATAATAGAAACGGCTATTGTTTTTGATCGCATAGATTTTTTTTGTTAGCATCATAATTTAAATGTGTCGTGCTATTATGTTAAAGGCACAACCAAACCAGTTGTTATACAGTCGTAATTCAGCATTCCAACTAAACATTTAATGGTACTGAAATAACAAGCAACTTAGATATGTAATGACACTCCTGTAATAAAAGTGTCATATACTTGATTTCACATTGATAATGTGGTAGCAGTGATAATTGCAGCAACCCAATTGTTAAACTATGACACATATAAATCAATATTTTGAAAATGTGTACAGATTAAGTGTCACTGTATTAAGAAGATATGCCAGCAGTAATGTGCCATCATACTGTACTGGCAGTATAGAGTCGATTATACTGTATTTGCTTTCTCATTACATAGTGGTACGTGAAATCAGTACAGCATTGTGATTATTGTGCTTTTAGATGTGCCAGAGTGGTATAGTGTCATACAATGTTGCATTTGGGTGTGTGTGTGTAGGGGGGGTGTGAAGTTATGGTTTTGAGGAGGGGCATGGGGGTGGGATGGTAAACCCAACATGGAATTTCCACACTTTTGTCGGTGTGGAAACAACTGCTGACCAAAATGAAAATTTCCAGATCCAGAGATCTATGGTACATCTTTCTGCATTTCAAATTTCAGGCAACTCGGACAAACAGTTCCAAAGTTATTAAAGTGCGAAATTTGAGGTCTAACATAGAAATGGCTATGCAACCCTAACTGTAGTGGCACTACTAGATCTAGACCTAGATCATCTGATATATATATATATATATATATATATATATATATATATATATATATATATACAGTATATATATTCAGTGCAAAAACAACTCTTTTACTGCATCAGTTAGGGTTCCTATTACAGTGACAAAAGTATGGGTGAGCCTTGGGGTTGTTGGCCCTAACTCTCACCCCATTCCATGTGTAAGGAAGATGAGATGATACACTATAGGAGAATAGGGTGAGAGTTAGGCCTGACAACCCCAAGACACACCCCGATGCCTATTGGTGTGTGGAGGGTGGGGGATGGGGTGGTAGGGTTGGGAACTATAATGCTGAATTGCCATACTTTTGTCAGTGTAACTAGAACCATAACTGATGCATTAATGGAGTTTTTTGCAATGAATTTCCCTTCTTTTTGAAATAGTATAATAGTATCCATATTTTACTATGGGAGCGCAGGGTCATTTGGACCCTGCACTCCAATCCTCCTGTAGATGCTCATATGTATGTAGATGTGGAAACACAGGGCCCAGAGGGCCTGGCACTGCCATGTGTCAAACAACAGTGACCAAATTGTCAGGAAAGCCATCTTATTACCCCACCTAATGTACCCCGGTACAGCAAAATTGTGAAATCCAAGGCAAAACATAATTATGCGCAACTGCAATGCCATTCTGCATCACAGGTGCAAAATCACATTTTGGGCAGGATGTGAAAAATGACAGCTGGACTGTTTATGAGTTGGTATTAAAAAATTGCTACGTGGAAAATTTGGTGTCAAAAGATAGAAAAGTATCAAAGTTATGCATATGCGTAGAATAAATTCAACAGATGCACATAATTCGGGCATTTTCAAGAATTTTTTCACTGACTTTTCAACATAGCCCACCTCATGAACACACTGGCACTGTCACTTCATTAATCTGTACCAAAAGTTGATTTTGCACAGCGACTGCACCATTCTGTGCCACAGGCGCAACAACACATTTTGGACAGGATGTGAAAAATGACAGCTGTACTGTTCATGAGGAGGTGTGACTAAATGGCAATGCTGAAAATCTGGAGTGAAAATATTAAAAAGTGGCAAAGTTACGAGAGTGCATAGAAACTGTGCAATTCACGCTCGTACCATGGGCATTTTTCACCAGATTTTCAACATGGGCTTTTTGGAACCTCCTGTCATGAATGCTGGCACTGTCATTTTGTTAATTAGTCCCAAAGGATGATTCTTCTCAGTGACTGTGAAATCACCTTATGTGTCCGATTAACAAGATGACAGTGACAGTGTTCTTGAGGAGGGGTCCCAAAATGCCCATCTTACAAATTTGGTGCAAAAATGCTGAAAAATGGCTGCAATATCAACATAAGTTCAAAATGCCATAGATAGCCATTATATGGCACTTACCTTGATTCTTCATAGTGCAGTTCGTCTTTGAAGAGTGCAGACCTGCCCCAGTTCAGAGAAGATCACAGCTACTAACCTCTGGAGGTAAGTATGGGATGGGGGTGGGGAGGTGGGTGCACAGAGGGACAGTGGGGATGGGGGTGGGGTGATGAAGAGGACAGTTTTCTTTTTACAGGATTAAAACAAAAAAAGACATTGGAGGATTGTTTTCTTTGTTGCAGGTATACAAGAATTTAAAACACATTTTGTGACACTCGGGGTGGGCTCCCCAGTGTTACTCAGTACTGGTGGCTGTGGGAGGTATAATATAACTGGGGACACTGGGAGTGAGCTCCCCAGTGTCCCACCTTGGGGGGGTTGACTGCCGATGCAGGGGTTGGGCACCCTTTTGTTGGAAAATATGTGGGAGACTTTTGTTCTGTTGGGGACACTGGGAGTTGGCTCCCCAGTGTCCCATACTGGGGTGCAGGCATCTAGTGCTGACATGGGAATTGGGCACCCCAATGTTGGCATTAACAATTCTTTTTGTAATTTTCTTAATATGAAGTAGGATCTTGCTTTGTAGCTTATCATGGGAAGTAAGATCCTACTTATGCGGATACAAATGAAGAATTTCAATATAAATTAAGAACATTTAAATGACATTTTCTAAGCAGTAAGGTGCAGAATGCTCTTAGAGGTTCACAATAAGCAAGCTACATGTGTAGGTTCCTCCTTAGAATATAATTTTGAGAGGTTTCCAAATCTGAATTTCAGGTAAAATTGTAAACAAGATGGCAGCCATACAAAGTAGGAATTTTTCCATACAAACCAGGATTATAATTTCGTTTCATACAGCAATATTGCAGTGCTTACTCAGCATGCTCAGAAACAATTTTTACAAATTTTTTAATTGCAATGACTTAAAAACAGCTTATTATTTTTTCACCAGACTAGCAAATGGCACATCTGTGAGGCACTCACTTTCTGCCCTGAAAATTTCAGATCAAAAAAACAAAATATCTGGGCAGTAGGCAAATGCCAAGAAAAATGCCAGCAAAGTAAAAGAGTGAAAACATGTTTTTTTCACCTCTCCGTAACTTGGAAACTGCACATCCGAATGGAACATAAATTGCCATATCAAGAGACCTACCCCACAGAAAGGTACATACCACACCATGAAAATCCATTGAATGGCTGCAAAATCATTAAAGTGGAAAATTTTGAGTTTAACATTGAAGTGCCTACTCTACCTTAATTATTGGTGCCGGACTGTGCCAATAGATTATGGGCCAGATATTCAAAAGGGTTGCGCCATGCGCAATAGGGTTGTGCCTGTGCAAATCCGAACTTGCTCCATTCTGCAATATTCAGCAGGAGGCAGCTGTGCCACTGAAAACAGGCTGAGCAATAGAGCAATGCAAATGAATGCATGCTGAACTGGTGGGGGAGGAACCATGCATAAACTGCACAGCCCGATATTCAGCCGGGCTGTGCAGAGTTGTGCAGGCGCAACCCCCAACCTGCGCCTGCACAACTTTGAGCCAAAAAAAAGGCTTAAGTTGAGGCCACCCATACATTCATTCACAAAACTGGACTGTCTGATACGGTATGGGCTGCTCCCATTGGCTCTTCCTCTGCACCAATGGGCATGCAGCCCTACGCGTCAGTCAATCGGCCAGGCGGGAGGGCGGCAGGCGGGTGGATGCTGCCACCTGCGGCTGCAGCGCGGAGCGGGTGGTGGGGCTTCATGGGTGGGTGGGGTGGGGACACTAGGCACCAGGGATTGTGTTGGGGGTGTTTAATAATTACATCCCACAATTGGGATCTACGGTCCACTGGACCACCAGGGATGTGTTCGGGAGGAGACACATTGCTGCCCGCGATCGGACTGGTGGGGGTTAAACTATGCTGCGATCGGGCTGCAGGGGGTTGTTTTTAAACTAATGCAGCCTGCGGTTGGGCTGGTGGGGGGTGGTGGTGGGGATTTTCACTCTTTTGCCTGTGATCGGGATGCAGAGGGCGTCGGTCCCCGATGGCTGCTGCCTGGCAGGGTGCCAGGAGCAAGTCCTCAGGGATCGGCACACCTGCATGCTAATAGCATGCAAATGGGGCCATAATCAGATGCAAATGGCCCCCCCTGCGCCTTGCAAGAATTATGGCCCCATTTGCATGTCACCTTTTGAATATCGGGATTTTGCGCATGGCGCAATGGTACTTGCACCACATAAGTTGAATGCTCCTCTGACAACTTGCGGTGGTGCAAGTTCCACTCGCCATGCACACAGTGGTCTGTGGTTAGGGTGATATTCAAAGGAGTTGCTCAATAGCGCAACTCCTTTGAATATCGCCCGTGCCACACCCCCGCACAACTATTTTGTGCAGCGCAAAGGCTTGCGACTAAGAAGAGCGCAGTTTGAATATCTGGCCCAATATATATATATATATATATATATATATATATATGAACACATATATATATATATATATATATTCATATTCATATATATTCATTGTAAAAAAAAGTCGTTAATGCATCAGTTAGGGTTAAACTGAAAAAAGTGTGGAAATTAGACATTAGGGTAGAGCAACTCCACCACCACCTCACTCCCCATCCTCCACAGACTGACAGATGCCAGGGTGTGCCATGGGGTCATGAGGCCCAACTCTCACCCCATTCCATGTGTAAACAGGGTGACATGCTACAGTAATGGGGTGACAGTTAGGCCTCATGACCTCATGACTCACCCCAGCATCTGTCGGTCTGTGGACGATGGGGGTTAGTGACTCCACCCTAATGTTTCATTTCCCCACTTTTGTTAGTTTAACCCTAACTGATGCATTAATGTAGTTATTTGCAATGAATTTCTTTAATTTTTGAAAAAGTGTAATATAACTAGTAAATAACATGTGATGATGGGCCCTGCGCTCCCACAAAGTTGCCCATTTCTGCATAATGGTATGAATCTGTGGGAGTGCAGGCCCTCCGGGGCAGCACTCCCACTTACACAGAACTACAGAGCCATACAGCAGACCTATATGTCAAGGAACAATTGTAACACAAATCTGCCAATATCTCAGCAACCATAGCAGCTATGAAAACAATTCAAGTGCCATTGTAGTCATGACGGAGAGACTTCCATGAGAGATATTGAAATCTGCATCTTGCTTTGTTTTTGAGTTAAAGGTGCCATGGGTGCCACAATTCAATGCATGCATGTAACTGGGCCATTTTTAGGATTTTTTTCCACCCAGTTTTCAACATGACATTTTGGGGAACCCACCTCATGAAAAATGTCATTTCATTAATCTTTCCCAAAAGTTGAGTTTGCACAGTGAATGCACCATTCTGCAACACAGGTACAAAATCATGTTTTGGGCAGAATGTGAAAAATGACAGCTGTATACTGTTTATGAGGAGGTGTGGAAAAGGGTAATGTTGAAAGCCAGGAGGGAAAATATGACAAATTAGCAAAGTTATATGTGTGTGAAGAAACTGCACAACACACGCTCATAATGTGACAATTTTTCAGAATTTTTTAACCAAATTTTCGACATGAGCTTTTGGGAAATCCCCTCATGAACATTGGCACTGTGATTTTGTTAATCCATCCCAAAAGTTGATTTCACACAGCAAAGCACCATTCTGTGGCAGAGGTGTGAAAAACACATTTCCAGCAGGATGAGAGAAATGATAGTTGTACTGTTCATGAAGAGGTGTGAAAAAATGGGAATGTTGAAAATCTGGAGTGAAAATATAAAAAATTGGCAACGTTATGAGTGTGCAAAGAAACTGAGCAATGCACACTAGTAACACATGGCTGTTTTGGGGATATTTTCCACCAAATTCTCAATATCAGCTTTTTGGGACCACCCCTCATGAAGACCGGGAATGTTATTCCATTAATCAGTCCTGAAAGGTGATTTTGTGATCTGAAAGGTGATTCCATGCAACGACCGCAAAAATCACCTTTCAGGACAGAGTAATGAGATGACAGTGGCATAGTTCATGAGTTGGGGTCCCAAAATAACAATGTTAAAAATGTTGTGAAAAAATACCCAAAAATGGCTGAGATATCCACATTTAAATTCTTTGTTTGATAAGAATCCTACAAAGTAGGATTCTAGTTCATATCGTCATACAAACTAAGATCCTACATCGTATGACGGCAATATGAACAAAGAATTTAAATGTTAAATAATGCACATTTTAAGGGCATTTTCTGAACCATAAAGTGCAGAATGCATCTAAGGGGTCACAATAAGCAAGCTACATGTGTTGGTTCCTTCACAGAATATCATTTTGGGAGGTTTCCAAATTTGAATTTCAAGCAAACTGGAACAAGATGCTGGCCATGTGAAACAGGAATTTTCTCATACAATGCAGGATTCCTCTTTTTGTATTAACCAGCTATATTGAAGTGCCTACTGGGCATGCTCAGAAGTCATTTTTAACATTTTTAAATTGCAGTAACTTAAAAATGGCGTATTGTTTCTTTCTCCAGACTAGCAAAAGGCACATCTGTGGGGTAGTCCTTTTCTGTCCTGAAAATTGCATACCAAACAAACAAACCCTCTGGGCTGTAGGCACGTTCAAAGAAAAATCCCAGCAAGGTCAATTGGTAAAAACATGTTTGTTTACCTCTCCATAACTCAGAGACTGTACACTGACCGGATTGAAACTTGCCAGATCAAGAGATTTACACCACAGGAAGACGTATACCTAATTCCGTGCAAATCCATTCAACAGTTGCAAAGTTATTAAAGTGCACAATTTTCAGTTTAACATTGAAGTGCCTACTCAATCCCAACTACAGGGGCATGACCTTGCCCCTATAATATAAAATATATTTTATACTAGCAAATGCATGCTCTGAATGAACCTGTTTCTTCTCCCTTTTTTTTTTTTAAAAAGGAACAACAACAAAAAAGGTATTCCTATCTGGAATCAAACTACTGACCTTTTGTTTGTAAGGCCAAGTCATATCTACTGTACTACATGAATCACATGTTCCAAATACTGTTCTAATCCTTTTACAGTAAGAGTATTGTTGATTGAAGGCAGAACTTGGATTTCTGGGATTGGAAATGGAACATCTATGTGGAGTGATTGGAGACAGCACTTCTATGTGAGAATTGGGGGTCAGGCTTTATGTGAGTGATGAGAACTGAGGGCAGGGCTTGCAAGTGGTGATATTGGAGGAGGGGCTTGCATGGGGTGATACTGGAGGTGGGGCTTTCATAGGGTGATGTTGGAGGCAGGGCTTACAACATGGGTTGATATTGAAGGCAGGGCCTCCATGGGGTGAGATTGGAGGTGGAGCTTACATGGGGTGAAATTGGAGGCAGGGCTTACATGGGGAGAGATTATAAGTGGGGCTTGCATGCTGACTATGAGGCAAATTAGATGCTCTGAGTGGCAATGTACATCTGGTGGTTGTGGAAGTCAAACCTAAGACTGTGAGGTCTTTTGGTTCTTAACTCAGTACTCTAACCTCTGTCTATATTGCAGACCCTAGTAAGCAGCCAAATTTTTTTTAAAGTAATCGTTGGAATCAAAGTAAAAATAGTAAAGGAAGTAAAACATTAAGAGCATGGTGAAATCATGATAACAGTGACTGCATAATTCTTCAGTGTCCTCAATAAGGCAGTACATAAATACCTTCATCGAGGATCAAGCCCCTAAACCCTTGCTCATAAAGCCAAGACACATCCAATGCACCACCAAAGGAGTTGGTTAATTAGCTGGTCTAGACTTTAAGAGCAATGTAGTTCAGTCATAAGTGCATATAGCATAGGAAGTTATAAGAGGAAGGAGCTGTTCAAAGCATGAGTATAACCACAGCACAATATTTGAGTATTGCTCATTTATTATTTGAATAGAATTCTTGGTAGCCTGGGTTCAAATCCTAGCCAATGCACAGATTTTTTTATCTCTTCTGTTTCTCTGGGTCCCACTAAAGATGCATACCATTTTTATTAGAGTCACCTTAATTGCCTGCATTCTTTTTCTTTTCTTTTTATCAGCCCACTTTCTCATCTGCAGTTTATCGGCACCACACACTAGAGGGTGTCCCATCTTCACATTCTATATATTCTATATATAATTGATATTCATTGCAAAAAACTTTGTCAAGTCATCTGTTAGGCTTAAACAAAACTGTGGAGATGAGATGTTAGAGTAGAGCCCCTAATCCCCCACCACTCCACTTCCCATCCTCCACAGACCAACAGATGTTGGGGTGTGCCATAGAGTCATGAGGCCCAACTGCCACCCAATTTCATGTGTAAACAGGTTGACATGCTACAGTAAAGGAGAATGGGGTGAGAGATAGGCCTCACGACCTCTTGGCACAGCCCGGCATCTGTCAGTCTGTGGTAGATGGGGGGGTGGGGTGGGGGGTTAGGGTCTCTACCCTAATGTCTCAATTGCCCACTTTTGTTAGTTTAACCCCAACTGATGCATTAATGATGTTTTTTGCAATGAATCTCCTTACTTTTTGAAAAACTGTAACATAGCTAGTAAATAGCATGTGTTGGTGGGCCCCATGCTCCCTCCAAGTTGCCCATTTCTGCATAGCAGTTTAAGGACGAGAGGACAATTTAGACTGGGGGGGGCCTGTAAGGCAGAGGGAGGTACTGCAGCAGACTGAGTTGTCAAGATGGAGGGCTATGTTCAGGGGGTTACAGCAGCCAAGGGCTGCAACACCCACTCTAGAAGTGGGGAAGCATCAGCCCAAAAAGGCTTTGTCGAAGCTTCTTTTCTTTGGGGGGGTGAGGATTTGAGGCTGAAGGCAGATGGGAGAGGATAGTAGAAGAAAAGAGGGAGTGGTGGGGAAGAGGGGAGTTTGATGAAGGAAGGAAGGGAGGGAGGGAGAGATAAAATACATTAAGGCACATGAAGCAGGGAAGTAACAAGTGCAGGATTTAAGGGGTCACATGGTCATTCGGCACAGCTGCTTAGGGACATGGAAAAATAGCATTGAGGGGCTATGGCAAGCAGTCACTGATAGCGTTAACATTGAGATGTTTTTAGAGCTCATGTTTGTAGGGGCCTAATGCTGTTATCAAGGAGATGGCAGGAGGAAGATTATTAATCCAAGTGGGAGCTCGGTAGGCAAAAGCTCTTTGACCAAGAGAGGTCCGACACCTAGGAATTTTAAAGACCATGCTATCTGAGCTTCTGGTGGAACAGCTGTTATCAGAGGGAATAAGGAGCTTCTGTTGACCCTTTGGCATGAGGCCCAGACTCACTTTCTTGGCTGGAAGGCTCGATTGGAACCTGAGCCTTCTGTGAACTGAGGCCAGTTAGCCTGGTCATATAGCTCACATGTACGTGAAAGCTGTGGGGAACCAGTTAGGAGTCAACAGGCTTTATTTAGGGTGACCTTTATATGGTGAAGGGCTGTGTCCATAGCTGAGCCATAGACTATGATGCCGTAATCAACAAGAGAGACTACTGAACTCTGGATAGCGAGATTTAGGGCCTCTGGGGTAAGACATTGCTTGTGTCTATGAAGCAGACCAATACGGATGTTCACAGCATTTGCAACATTTTTAATGTGGTAGGCATATGACATAGTGCTGTCTATTGTGATCCCCAAATATTTGAAATGCTGGACGAGTTCCAATGTAGTTCCAGATTCATTTGTTATGTTGAGTGGATGTGAATGATGCCTACTCTGGGGACTGGAAAGCAACAAGTTCTTGTTTTTTTTATAGTTCAGAATGAGTTTATGTTCTCTGAGCCATCTCTCAACTGCAGTAAAGCTGTCCTGGAGCTATGTTCCAAGTTAAAAGGATCAGGGTCACTTGTATACAGGACTGCATCATCTGCATAGAGCAGTATCAGACAGCTACTGGCAAATGGGAGCATATTTAGGAACAAACTAAATAAAATGGGACCCAGGATGGAGCCCTGGGGTACACCAGAATGAATGGGCCTACTATCAAATAGGACATTATCAATCCTAACTTGCTGAGAGTGATTCATGAAGTAGCTCTTAAACCAGGTAAGTGTGTCAGTAGATAGATCAATAGATGCAAGCTGCTCAACTAGAAGGTCATGATTAAACATGTCAAAGGTTTTTTGACAGGTCGATGAAAGAGATGCCAACTAGCAAGCCATGAACAAGGGAACTGTGAATATAACTGGTAAACACTAGCAATGCAGTAGTGGTGCTGTGTTCTTTGTGGAACCCATGTTGCTGTGGGCACTGTATATTGTACTTTTATATGTATTCAGTTAATTGGTCAGAAACTATTTTTTCAAGAGACTTAGACAAAGGCGAGAGTATTGAGATGGGCTGATAGTTACCTAGTGAGGTTCGATCACCATTCTTGAAAACAGGTGCACCCAGGGCCACTTTCCATAACTGTGGGAACTAAGAAAGCCTGAGTGAGGTGTTGATTATGTGTGTTAGCGGTGCCAGAATGTCTTCTAGGGTAAAAGCCACAAATTTGAGGTCGAGGGAGTCACCACTGAAACAGGACTTACCCAGGACCTTTTGGAGATATTTCCTAGTCTCACCATGAGAGATGGTTCTAAAGTGGAGTTGGGGGTGAGTGAAAGGTAGGACTACAGGGCTTGGTATAGAAGTCGAGACTATTTGGAGGAAAAAATCAGGAGGGAGGACACCGTTGAGGTCTGAGAAGGCTTTATTGAGAGAATTTACAATGGAATTAGGTCTGTAGTGGGAACACCACCAATGTTCAACATGGTGGGGGCTGGCTTTGTGTCCTTGCCAGTGACTTCTTTAAGGTTTGCCCAGAATTCTTTACCATCACTCCAAGTGCGAGTGAGGGCTTCCTTGTAATATTGATTTTTTGCTGTGCGTATGGCCCTAGTACAGTTGTTACGGGCTTTTTTGTAGGCTTGGGTGTCCACTTCTTTACCTGTTCCTCTGGCTATGTGCCACAGATGATCCCTTGATTTCATCCATTCAAGAAGTTCAGGCATGAACCAGAGGTTGTTGTAACCTTTGATTTTGCACTTTTTTAGTGGGGCATGCTAGTCACACACTCTGTTAAACAGCAGAATGAATTGGTTTAAGGCTGCATCAACAGAACTAGAAGAGTAGACTGTTGACCAATTTTGCCAGCAAAGGTTGGCTTTTAGCATTTCAAGGTGGTCGTGTTTAAGAACCCTATGGATAATTGTTTTCAGTGGGGGTTTGATGAAGTTGTTAGCCCAGTGAACTAGAACTGGTGAATGGTCACTATGTACATCCAGAAGCACCGTGATAAGAGAGATGTGGTCCGGTCAATTAGACAAGACCCAGTCAAGCAATGAGGAGGTTCCAGTCTTGTAGTTTATCCTGGTAGGAGAATTGACAAGCTGGGAAAGATGCACAATGGAAACTGCATCCCTATAGGGACTACAGGCTGGTGCAAGCTAGTTGGCATCAAAGTCGCCCATCAGTACTGTTTCATTGTTTAAGTTCAAGGCACCAAGGCATTCCATCAGTCAGTTTAGCCCAGGGGTCTTCTGACCAGGTGGAGTGTACACTGATAGAACTGTGAGGGTTTTGTTGTACTTCCTAAGTAGCAATTTTAAAGCTAAAACATGCAGACTAGTCCCAGTGTCTGGAAGAGCTAGAACAATGGCTTGCAGGTCCTCCCTTATGTAGATTGCACATCCACCCCCACATTTGGTTAGACAATCCATCCTGTACCCTGTATAGCCTGGGATTGAAATTGATGCATCAGCAATCTTAGAAGAGAGCCAGGTCTCTACCACTGAAAGGATGTCAGGGTTGTATTGTAAAAAACAGGCATTAAGGATATCCATTTTTGGAAGGAGGCTGCGGATATTCATAAAGCCTATTGAGAGTTGCTTGACATAACTTTGTGGTTCAGCTGTGAGTGTTGAAGGGCCCAGATTTGGATGGATATTCCCAGATAGTAGCAATAAAAGCAGCGCAATGCAGCATATATATTCTTTCAGGAGTTTGCTACTGCATTTGATTATCCTGCACTGATCTGAGTTGGAGGAAGGTTTTTCCTGAATATTAAAAATTCCAGAAAAGAGTGCCAAGGGGTGCAGCCACCATGGTCCTTGGCAGAAAAGCTCCATAAAAGTTGATGTAGACAACACTCAGGGGGTATAGGAAGTTTGTGGCAGTGAGTCAACGCTGAAGCACAGTGGGCATTGAGGGTCATGCCATGCAAAGATGGACTAAGGATAGGGAGTAGATTTTCACCGAGGTGGGAGGTAAGAGTAAGGAGCATTAGCACCTCTCAAAAAAAGCAAACCAAGCATTCTGAAGGTTTACTTAGATGTGATCAAAGGAAGAAAGGCCCCTTATAGGAGGAAAGAGTAAATATTTGGTGGTTTCCCCTTTAACAGGAAAGACTGTTGTTGCCCCTTTAACAGGAGATAGACGGAAACAATTTACCCTTGGTTCACCAATTGGGAGACTAAGGAGAGTAAAAAAGACAGATTATGAGCATTTAAAGGAGGTCTAGGATGGGGGTGGGTGAAAAAAATCACTGGTGTAATAAGCACAATCAAAACTAGTTTAAGCAGTGTAAAAATACAGTGAAACAAGGTAAAAATCCTGTTCTATTCCTTATTTGGTGGAAACAATCAAAGAGATACCAGGATTTAAATCACTAGAGTCCATGTTGTAAATAAAATAAAGATAAGAAACTGCTCAGCAGTGAGCAGCAGTTACAGATGGCAGTGGGTTGCAGATAAAGGACTGCAGATCCCAAGTAAAGACCAAATGAGGGCTCAGACTGGAAAAAGCTGCCACTTTTAAAATTCAAGTGAAATACACAGTTACTGTTGAGTCGCAGTCCGTACCTGTTGGCTGGCTCTGGGGCAGATGCAGGCTCCTTTCTTGCTCACTCGGAGGGAGTCAGGCAGGCTTGTGCAGCAATTGCTCAAACTGGCTTTGAGGAGTACCTGTTGGCTGGCTCTGGGGCAGATGCAGGCTACTTTCTTGTCCAATCAGAGGGAGTCTGGCAGACTTGTGCAATAGATGCCAAATGGGCTTTGAGGAATGCCTGTCGACTGGCTCTGGGGCAGATGCAGGCTTCTTTCTTGCCCAATCGGAGGGAGTCGGGCAGGCTTGTGCAGTAGTTGCCAAATGGGCTTTGAGGAGTGCCTGTTGACTGGCTCTGGGGCAGATGCAGACTCCTTTCTTGCCCACTCAGAAGGAGTCAGGCAGGCTTGTGCAGCAGTTGCCCAAACGGGCTTTGAGGCATGCCTGAGAAGAGGGATAAGAGGGAGAAATAAATTAAAAAGTATAAATAGTAAAGGAAGTAAAATATGAAGAGCATGGTGAAATCATGACTATATAATTCTTGAGTGTCCTTGATAAGGCAGTATACAAGTACCCTCATCTAGGATCAAACCCCTACCTCTTGCTTACAAAGCCAAGACACACCAAGTGCATCACTAGAGGAGCTTGGTTAACCAGCTGGTCTAATCTCTAAGAGCATGTAGTTCAGTAATAAGTGCCTATAGCATAGGAAGTTATAAGAGGAAGGGGCTGCTAGCTGTTCAAAGCATGAGTATAACCACAGTACAATATTTGAGAACTGCTCATTTATTATTTGAACAGAATTCTTGGAAGCCTGGGTTCAAATCCTCGCTAATGCATTGCTTTTTTCATTGCTTCTATTTCTCTAGGTTCCACTAAAGAGGCATACCATCTTTATTAGTCACCTTAATTGCATACATTCTTTTTTTTTTTTTTTTTAATCAGCCCAGTTTTCCTTCTGCAGTTTATTGGCACCACACACTAGAGGGTGCTCCATTTTCACGTTCTATATACAATTGATATTCATTGCAAAAAACTTTGTTAATTCATCTGTTAGGGTTAAACCAACAAAAGTGGGGAAATGAGATGATAGGGTAGAGCCCCTAACACCACCACCACCCTACCACCCATCCTCCACAGACCGACAGACATCAGGGTGTGCCATGGAGTTGGCAGGCACAACTCTCACCACATACCATGTGTAAACAGGTTGACATGCTATGATAAAGGAGAATGAGTGAGAGTTATGCCTCATGGCACACTTCAGTGACTGTCGGTCTGTAGTGGATGGGGGTGGGTGTGGGGGTGTTGAGGCTCTACCTAGTAATCATTGCCCCACCTCAGTTAATCTAACTGATCTATAATATTTTTGCAATGAGAACTCCATACTTTTCAAAAGTATAATATAACTAGTAAATAGCATGTGTTGGTGGGCCCGGCGCTCCTACCAAGTTGTCCATTTCTGCATAGCGATATGCGTCTGTGGGAGCTCAAATCCTCTGGGCTCTGCCCTCCTACCTCCTCATAACTAAGGAGCCATACAGCAGCCCTATGGGGCAAGGAACAATTGTAACACAAATTTGCCAATATCTCAGCAACTGTAGCAGCTGTGAAAACAATACAAGTGTCATTGTAATCATGACAGCAAGCCCTCCATGACAGACATGGTCAACAAAATATGCATCTCGCTTCATTTTCAAGTTACAGGCACCGTGGGCACCACAATTCAATGCACACGTGTAACTCAGGCATTTTTTAGATTTATTCCACCCAATTTTCAACATGACATTTTGGTAACTTCACCTCATTAACAATGTCAGTGACATTTCATTAATTTGTCCTGAAAGTCAAATTCACACAGCGAATGCGCCATTCTGCGTCACAGTTGCAAAATCACGTTTTGGGCAGGATGTGAAAAATGACAGCTGTATACTGTTCATGAGAAATTGTGAAAAATGGTAATGTTGAAAACCAGGATGGAAAATATGAAAAATTAGCAAAGTGATGAGAACGCATTGAAACTGTGCAATGGATGCTCATAACATTCCCACTTTTCAGAATTTTTTAACCAAATTTTCAACATGAGAATTTTAGGAAATCGCCTCATGAACTCTGGCACTGTAATTTTGGTAATCCAGCCAGAAAGTTGATTTCGCACAGCAATGCGCCATTCTGTGGAAGAGGTGTGAAAACACTTTTCTGGCAGGATGTGAGAAATAGCAGCTATACTGCTCATGAAGTGATGTGAAAAAATGGCAATGCTGAAAATCTTGAGTGAAAATATGAAAAATTGGTCAAGTTACGAGCGCGCATAGAAACTGCGCAAAGCACACTTGTAACACAGCCGTTTTGCGGATTTTTGACACCAAAATTTCAACATCAGCTTTTTGGGACCTCCCCTCAAGAAGACCAGGACTGTCATTTTATTAATCAGTCCCAAGAGGTGATTTCACATTATGTAAGGTGATTCCATGCATCAAACGTGAAATCACCTTTCTGGATTGAGTAACAAGATAACATTGACATTGGGAGGTGGGGCTTATGTGGGGTGAGATTAGAGGTGTGGCTTTCATGTGGTGATATTGGAGATGGGGCTTACATGGGGTGATATTAGAAACTGTGCTTATATGGGGTGTTATTGGAGGTGGGGTTATATGGGGTGATATTGGAGGTAGGGCTTTCATGGGGTGATATTGGAGGTGGGGCTTATATGGGGTGATATTGAAGGTGGGGCTTACATATGGTGATATTGGAGGCAGGGCTTACATGGGTTGATATTGGAGGAGGGGCTTACATGGGTTGAGATTGGAGGCCAAGCTTACATGGGGAGAGATTGGAAGTGGACCTTGCATGCTGACTATGAGACAAAATTAGATGCACTGAGTGGCAATGCACAACTGGTGGTTGAGGGATTCAAACACAGGACTATAAGGTCTTTTGGTTTTTAACTCAGTGCTCCATCCTCTGCACTATATTGCAGACCCTAGCAAGCAGCAATTTTTTATTTATTTTATTTTTTTTTAAGTAATCAGTTTGGTCCAAGTATAAATAGTAAAGGAAGTAAAATGTGAAGGGCATGGTGAAATCATGATAAAAATTACTCCATAATTTTTGTGTGTCCTTGATAAGGCAGTACACAAGTACTCTATCTAAGGTCAAACCCCTGACCCCTTGCTCTCAAAGCCAAAACACATCCACTGTTCCACTGTAGGAGCTTGGTTAACTAGCTGGTCTAGACTTTAAGAGCATGTAGTTCAGGAATAAGTACATATAACATAGGAAGTTATAAGAGGAAGGGGCTGCTAGCTGTTCAAAGCATGTGTATAACCACAGCACAATATTTGAGTATTAATCATTTATTATTTGAACCGAATTCTGGGTAGCCTGGGTTCAAATCCTAGCCAGTGCACTGTTTTTTTCTCTCTCTTTTGTTTCTCTGGGGTCCCCTAATGATACGTACCATTTTATTAGAGTCTCCTTAATTGCCTACATGCTTTTTTTTTTTTATATCAGCCCACTTTCCCATCTGCAGTTTACTGGCACCACACACTAGACGGTGCCCCATCTTCATGTTCTATATATAATTGATATTCACTGCAAAAAACTTTATTTCATCTGTTAGGGTTAAAATGACAAAAGTTGGGGAATGAGACATTAGGGTAAAGCCCCTAACCCCCCCCACCACCCCACCCCCTTCCTCCACAGACTGACAGATGCCAGGGTGTGACATGGGGTCGGCAGGCCAAATTCTCACCCCACACCATGTGTAAACAGATTGACATGCTGGAGTAAAGCAGAATGGGGTGAGAGTTAGGCCTCATGACCTCATGGTACGCCCCGGCATCTGTCAGTCTATGGTGAATGGGGGGTGTGGTGGGGGGGAAGGTGCTCTTCCCTAATGTCTCATTTGTCCACTTTTGTTGGTTTAACCCTAACTAATGCATTAATGACATTTTGCAATGAATTTCCTTACTTTCTGAAAAAGTGTAATATAACTAGTAAATAGCATGTGTTGGTGGACCCCACACTCCCACCAAGGTGCCCATTTCTGCATAGCGATATTCATCTGTGGGAGTGCAGGACCTCTGGGCTCTGTGCTCCTACTTATACATAACTACGGAGCCATTCAGTAGCCCTATAGGGCAAGGAACAATTGTAACACAAATTTGCCAATATCTTAGCAGCTATGAAAACAATTCAAGTGTCATTGTAATCATGACAAGGAGACCTCTACATGAGATATGGCCAACTAAATCTGCATCTTCCTTCATTTTCAAGTTACAGGCTCTGTAGGCACCACAATTCCATGCATGAATGTAACTCTGGCATTTTTTGGATTTATTCAATCCAATTTTCAACATGGCATTTTGGGGACATCACCTCATTAACAGTGTCACTGTCATTTCATTAATCATTCCTGAAAGTCAAATTTGCACAGCAAATGTGCCATTCTGCGCCACAGATAAAAAAATCATATTTTAGGCAGGATGTGAAAAATGACAGCTGTATACTGTTCATGAGAAGTTATGGAAAATGGTAATGCTGAAAACCAGGATGGAAAATATGAAAAATTAGCAAAGTGATGAGAGTGCATTGAAACTGCTAAAAGCACACTCATGACATGGCCAGTTTTCAGAATTTCTTAATCACATTTTCAACATGAGCATTTTGGGAAATCTCCTCATGAACACTGGCACTCTGATTTTGGTAATCCATCCCAAAAGTTGATTTTGCACAGTGACACACCATTCTCTGGTAGAGGTGTGAAAACACATCTCCAGCAGGATGTGAGAAATGACAGCTGTACTGTTCATGAGGAGTTGTGAAAAAATGGCAATGTTGAAAATCGTGATTGAAAATATTAAAAATTGATGAAGTTACAAGCATGAGTATAAATTGCACAATGCCTGCTTGTAACATGGCCGTTTTGGGGATTTTTTGTACCAAATTTTCAACATCAGCTTTACAGGACCTCCCCTCATGAAGACTGGTACTGTCCTTTCATTAGTGAGTCCCAAAAGGTGATTTCATGTCTTGAAAGGTGATTCCATGCAGCGCCTGCGAAATCACTTTTCTGGACCAAGTAATGAGATGACAGTGACATTGTGAGGTGGGGCTTACATGGGGTGAGATTGGAGGCAAGGCTTATATGGGTTGATATTGGAGGGGGGGCTTATATGGGATGATATTGGAGGTGGAGCTTACATGAGTTGACATTGTAGGTGGGGCTTACATGGGGTGAGATTGGAGGTGGGGGTTACATATGGTGAGATTGGAGGCAGTGCTTACATGGGGAGAGATTGGAGGTGGGGCTTGCATGCTGACTATGAGGTACAATTAGATGCTCTGAGTGGCAATGTACATCTGGTGGTTGTGGGACTCAAAGCTAGGACTATGAGGTCTTTTTATTTGTAACAGTGCTCTAACCTCTGTGCTATATTGCAGACTATAACAAGGAGCTATTTTTTTTAAGTAATCATTGGGGTCTAAGTATAAACAGTAAAGGAAGTAAACATGTGAAACCATGATAATAGTGACTACATAATTCTTGAGTGTTTTTAATAAAGCAGTACACAAGTACTCTCATCTAGGTTCAAACCCCTGACCCCTTGTTCACAAAACCAAAACACATCCAGTGCACCACCTGAGGAGCTTAATTAACCCCCGGTCTAGTTTTTTCTATCATGTAGTTCAGTAATACGTGCATATAGCATAGGAAGTTACAAGAGGAAGGGGATCCTAGCTGTTCAAAGCATGTATAAACATAGCACAATATTTAAGTATTGTTCATTTATTATTTGAATAGAATTCTGCGTAGCCTGGGTTCAAATCCTAGCCAATGCACTGTTTTATTTCTCTCTTTTGTTTCTCTGTGTTCCACTAAAGATGCGTACCATTTTTATTATTCACCTTAATTGTTTGCATTTTTTATTTTATTTTTTTTTAATCAGTCCACTTTCCCATTTGCAGTTTATCAGCACCATACACTAGACAGTGCTCCATCTTCACTTTCTATTTATAATAGATATTGATTGCAAAAAACTTTATTAATGCATCAGAAAGGATTAAACCAACAAAAGTGGGGAAATGAGATGTTAGGGTGAGAGCCCTAACCCCCACACCCACCCCCTACATCCTCACATACGATGAAGCGCGGGGTGTGCCATGGGTCGCAAGGCCCAACTCTCACCTTATTCCATGTCTAAACAGGTTGACATGCTACAGTAGAGGAGAATGGGGTGAGAGTTAGGCCTCACAACCTTATGGCACACACCGTCATCTGTCGGTCTATGGAGGATGAGGGGTGGGGTGGTGAGGGGTTTAGGGACTCTACCCTAATGTCTCATTTGCCCACTTTTGTCAGTTTAACCCAAACTGATGCAGTAATGAAGTTTTTTGCAATGAATTTCCTTACTTTTTGAAAAAGTGTAATATAACTAGTAAATAGCTCGTGTGGTTGGTGGACCCCACACTCCCACCAAGTTGCCCATTTCTGCGTAGCGATATGCATCTGTGGGAGTGCAGGAACTCTGGGTTCTGCACTCCCACTTACACATAACTACAGAGCCATACAACAGCCCAATAGAGCAAAGCACAATTGCAACACAAATTTGCCAAAATCTCAGCAACAGTAGCAGCTATGAAAACAATTCAAGTGTCATTGTAATCATGACAGCAAGACCTCCACGTGAGACATCATCAACGAAATCTGCATCTCACTGCTTTTACAAGTTACAGGCACCGCGGGGGCCACAATTCATCACACACATGTAACTTGGGCATTTTTAGGATTTTTTTCCACCCAATTTTCAATATGGCATTTTGGGGACCCCACCTCATGAACAATGTCACTGTCATTTCATTAATCGGTCCTGAAAGTTGAGTTAGCACAGTGAATGTGCCCTAATAGCACACTTTTAGATCTCATTTTAGTAAGCAAACCCCATCTTTTTTCACGTGCAGGAGTGTTCTTCTTGAATTTCAGTGACCACTGTATTGTAGCAGGTGTAAGATCCATTCCCAAACTACCATCCCTTTCCAAATTTTCACTAAAGAGGAAATGGCATAATTTTGACATTGCCACATTTCTCCGACTTGTGAGATTTGTTGAGATGGCAGGATTTTAATTGGCCAACTCACTACCCACGGCCTATGATATCTTCCAGAAAATTGTGTTAGGGGCTCTGAATAAACACGCACCATTGGTCCAGATTCTTTCTAAAAATAAATCATGTCCTTGGTTTATGGCCCAATTAAAGACCTCCCTGTTGCATAGACACTGGCTTTGGCAAAAAGATTGAAAATCAAAATTTCCAGATGACTGGACATCATTCAGGAAGGTTAGAATCCACTGTACTAATCTGGTCAGGGAGGCTAAGGCTAGCTATTTCTGCAAAGAACTGGATACTTCCACCAAGTGCTCAGCAAACTTCTGGAAAACCATCAAGAATATTCAAGGGCATGCAGCTACGAGCACCTACCCACAAAAATCACCATTGACGCAACTTCGGTGTCAGATAAATCGTCTATCCTCGAAGCTTTTAATAACCATTTTGCTACTGCAAGTCTCACTTTTGATGCCTCTCCTACTAATAACCTTAGTTCTAGTCTTGGAGCACTGGACTTACCAGATCCAGTCACAAGCACAGCCTTCTCCCTCCAGCCTACCACCTTAAGAGAAGTTGAGTATCTCCTAAGCTTAGTCTTTACATCCTGGCTGTGCCATAATGCACCTTTTCAACCTCTCCTTTTCACAGGGCGATATTCCTCCCATATGGCAAACAGCTCACATAATCCCTCTTTTTAAATCTGGAGACCCCAGTGACCTAAATAACTATAGACCAATCTCCCAACTTCCCACCCTATCCAAACTGTTGGAGAAAACAGTGAGTATGCAGCTCAGGAACTACCTCAAAAGTGGGAACCTGCTCAGTCCTCATTAGTCGGGATTTAGGCCTCATCACATTACTATTTCAGCCCTTGCAAAGGTCAGCAATGACTGGCAGTGTGCCCTGGATTTGAAGAACATTGTTTGTACAGTATTTCTAGACATAAGCAAGTCATTCGATACGGTTGACCATGAGCTGCTCCTTGTCTCCCTCAGAGACATCGTCTGTGATTCACCCATTGCTGAGGTGGTACTCGAACTGTCTAACAGGGCGACAGCAGCAGGTCAAGGCTGAAGGGGAATTCTCATTCCTGAAACCTCTATTGGGGCATATCACAAGGCTCTATACTGGGTCCATTGCTTTTTGCAATTTACATTAACAAGATTGACGCTGACATCAAATCTGCTAACATCCACCTATTTGCTGATGACACGGTACTTTATATCAGAAGACCTTCTCCAGAAGCAGCTTGTAGGGATCTGCAATGGGAATTTAATCTTTTATAACTACAACTACTGTACCAGAAACTGCTCCTGAATGCCAAAAAAACAAAGGCAATGCTTTTTTCTCCCTTTTCATACATTAATAACCCCACAACTCAAAGTAATATTCCCCAGATCCACACTCTTCTTGGTGAGTCACTGGAATATGTTACTAAATTCAAATACCTGGAGGTGTGGATAGACCAAAAGCTTTCCTTTTGTGATCACATTGAGGATCTCTTAAGGAAGCTTAGGCAGAGGCTTGGCCTCATCTATAGGATCAAAAATTTTCTAACACTGGATGCCAGGAAGAGACTGGTCCAAGACACATTCCTTACCTTATTGGACTATGCAGATTTCCTTTACAGCCAAGGCCCTGTGTCTGCCCTGGCTAAATTAGACACATTCTACCATCAGGCCTTGAAGTTCATAACTGGTCTCCCATACTCATCACATCGCTGCTCCCTTTACACCACAGTAGGTTGATCATCCCTTAAGTACAGAAGACAGAGGAATGCAGCTCTCTGGACATTTAGGGCCATCACAAAGATGTTACCTCAATACATCTCAGACTGTCTTCCTCTAGATGTGATAGGTAAATATGCTTTAAGGTGTTCCTCCATTATCTCCCTTGCAGTACTGAAGTTCAAGTTGCGTTTCGGCAGGTCTGCCATTTCTTACACTTTACCCTCTCTCTGGAACAACTTGCAAAAACCCTGAAGTTGGCCAACCCAATCAAACGTTCAGCCTTCAAAGCACTTTATTCTCACTCTATCAAGAAATCATGAAACTGTTTCCCCTAATGTCACCTTCCCCAGCCTCTGCTCCAAAGCATCCCTTTACTGTTACTTCTTTCCCACCACTCTTGAGCAATGTTAGACGCCTATAAGAACTTATATGACTGCTTCTTCTATCCCAAACCTGTGTTTTTTATTATTGTTAGTTCATTTTCCATATCCCCCTGGCTCCCACCTACACTCCTTGCTTCCCCCTCTTGACACCATCATGGTGTTTTGCTTTCCACTCCCTAACTGTTGCCACTCTACCTCCTGCAATCACTACATACCTTTGCAGGCACTCCATGTACCATGTACCTCTCCTTACTCAACCTCTTGCATCCCCCTCCCCACCCCTCCATGCCCCATCAAGCTCCTTCAATCACTAATTGTGTTCAAGGATGCTTCAAATGCACACTGTAATTATAGTTGTGTAGGTTTAACCTGTATATACTGTACCATAGTTGCTATACTTTTTAGCTGCATAATCTTCATGGTCTTAGCTTAATGGCTATTTTTAATACTCTGTTTTGTATGTATTATAAACCTACTGTGTATAATTACTACCCTATGTAAATACTATGAAAGTGTGAATTCATTTTGTATATATTGTTTACCCAATTATGATGTAAGTGAGTATTCCTTTGTGTGTATTGTTAACCTCTCCTTTCCAGGTCCATCTCAAAAATGATCTTGCTCAATGATGTTCACCTGGTTAAATAAAGATTTTGATTGATTGATTGATTCTGCGCTACAGGTACAAAATCATGTTTTGGGCAGGATGTGAAAAATGACAGCTGTATACTGTTAATGAGGAGGTGTGGCAAAGGGTAATGATGAAAACCAGGATGGAAAATATGAAAAATTAGCCAGTTATAAACACGCTTAGGGGTCTCATTGAGCCACATAATATTGCCATTTTTTGGAATTTTAACCAAATTTACAACATGATCTTTTGAAAAATCCCATAATGAGCACTGGCACTGTGATTTTGTTAATCCATCCCAAAAGTTGATTTCGCAAAGCGACGTGGTAGTGGTGCAAAAACACATTTCTGGCAGGATGTAAGAAATGACAGCTGTACTGTTCATGAGGAGGTGTGGAAAAATGGAAATGTTGAAAATCTGGAGTGAAAATATTAACAATTGGCGATTTTATGAGTGTGCATAGAAACTGCACAATGCACTCTAATATCATGGCCATTTGGGGGATTTTTTGCACAAATTTTTCATCAGCATCTTTTCAGGACCTCCCCTCATGAAGCCTGGGACTGTCATTTTGTTGATCAGTCCCAAAAGGTGATTTCATGTCCTGAAGGATGATTTCATGCAGTGACCGTGAAATCACCTTTCTGGACCAAATAATGAGAGAACAATGACATTGTTCATGAGGAGAGGTCCCAAAATTCCTATGTTGAAAATTTGGTGAGAAAATACCAAAAAAATGGCTGAGATATCCACATTTAAATTCTTTATTTGTATCAGAATCATACGAAACAGGATCCTAGTTCGTACATCATACAAACTAAGATCCTATATTGTATGAAGCCAATATGAACAAATAATTTAAATGTTAAATAACACACATTTTAAGGGCATTTTATGAACAGTAAAGTACAGAATGCACCTAAGGGGTCACAATAAACAAAGTGTAAGTGTTGTTTTCTCCCCAGAATATTATTTTGGGAGGTTTCCAATTTTGAGTTTCAGGCAAACTGAAAACAAGATGGTGGCCATACGGAAGAGGAATTTTCTCATAAAATGCAGGATTCCTCTTTCGTATCAACCAGCTATATTGAAGTGCCTACTGAGCATGCTCAAAAATGATTTTTGTTTTATTTTTAAATTGCAGTAACTTAAAAACAGCTTATTGTTTTTTCTCCAGACTAGCAAAAGACACATCTGTGAGGTAGTCCTTGTCTGTGCTGAAAATTGTATACCAAACAGACAAACCCTCGCAGCTGTAGGCAAGTTCAAAGAAAAATTCCAGCAAAGTCAATGGGTAAAAACATGTTTTTTCACCTCTCTGTAACTCGGAGACTGCACATCCGACTGGAACAAATTTTACTAGATCAAGAGATATATACAGCAGGAAGATGCATACCAAATATTTTGTAAATCTGTTCAATGGTTGCAAAGTTATTAAAGTGCAAATGTTTGAGTTTAACAGGGGGTGTGGCCTGAGCTGAAGAAGATGGCAGCTTAATTCTGTGAGCTTCCTGCACCCTGCTACATATCCAGTCTTCAGACCTTGTTGAACACTTTAAACTGATTCAAAACCAACAGATCCTAATAGTTTAAAATCCTAGGTATTTCAGAGCTGTTTCCTACCTTTTTAAGTCCAGGGGTGTGTGAGATAGACCATCTGGGAGATGTTCACAGCAGTGGCCCGACATTCTCTCTCATCCCTGACATGGCAGTTGCAGTAGCGCAGAAAGGGGAACCGGTCCTAAAAGAAATCAGGAACATGTTTGAGGCCATGATCCTCAAAATGGACAAACTTAAAGCAGTGACTACAAATAATACATCTGACATTATCAACTTGTCGCAATGCATCAGTGTCTCGGAGCAGTGTCTTGCGGATCAAGATGATATCATGCACCGCATTGATGCTAAACTCTGTGACCAGGACAAGGCCCTGCATCAGTTATGGAATCAGATCTAGGACCTAGAGGACAGCAGCCATAGAAACATCTTATTGCTGGTCAGGTTCCTGGAGGGTGGAAGGGCCTGACATGGTTCTCTTTCTACAAACTGAGCTACCCGGTATCCTGGGGTGGCAGGGGCAAGGGAGTTTGGAAACTGAACGTGCCCACCAATCCTTGGCCCCAAGATCACCACCCAGAAGCAGACCCAGACCAGTATTTGCCCACTTCCTATGTTTCAGGGACAGGGAGGTCATCCTGTCAAACACTAAGGCAAAAGGGATCTTACACCGGAGAGTCAAAAAAATTCAAATATTTGCAGATTTCTCCCAAGACCTTTCGGCCCATTGATGGGCCTTCACTCTCGCTAGAATAGCTTTTGCCAGCCTGGGGATGGAGTATTCCATACAATACCTGGCTACCCTAGAATCCTTGTTAATGGAACACCTCAGTTCTTTGATTCCCTGGTGGTGGCTGAAGCATTTTTTCATGCTCATGCTCCTAAACTCAATTGGGGCAAACTCAGAGATACTGTATATCCAGGCCTACTAATCAAATTCATTGAGCTGAACACATGGACTGTTCAGCTCCTGCGACAAACCTTCAGGCTCCTCAGGCCTCTCTACCGGAGCCCTCATCTCCAAAGCTGCAAACGGCTCCTAATCCTCCCAAACAGAAAAGGAACAGGAAATCCCAAAAGGTGAAGGCACCAGAGGGTGCTCATCTGGACAAATCACCCAGGCTCCACTCCAGGAGCCACAGTAAAAGTCAGGAGTCTGTGGACTCCTATGAAACCCAGGACATCCCTTCTGGCTCCAACCAATATAGGTCTCTGACCCTCATACCAGCAGAAGGCTTGGTGGAACCAGTACTGCCTGGAGACAGACCCATACCGCTGACCCCAACCTCCCAAGCGGGGACCCACTCATGGGCCGATGAGCTTGAACACCCTCTGCATTCAGAAGCTCACTTACAGAAGGCTCTTGGAGAGTTCCTATCCATAACTGCAGGGGACTGACTTGTGTTGAACTTTATTCGCCTATGTTGCGGCATTGAATTGGGACTGTTTCTGCCTTCCCAACTAAGACCTCTCAAGGTCACATACAGGTATCAGGGCTCTCGGGGGAGGGGCTACAGGTTGTAAGCAGAGTGGTAATCAGCTGCAGAGTAACTGAATTTCAGTGCCAATGACCTCCTGCCCTGAATTTGGTTTAGGCCTGTTTATTGGGTGCTGCCATTTTGTTGTATGGCCAGGTACCCTGCACACATTGTTATATTTAAGGGGCCCCTACACTGGCTAATTACTCTTCATTTGCCAGCTGTTCCTAGGGTCCCCTTCACCTTAACCAATTCCCTTATCTGAACCCATTATTACTTGTATAAATTTGATTAGGGGGCGGGGGGGCTGAGTTTTTGGTTAAGATATATCAGTGCATCTCTCTCTCTCTCTCTCCACAGTGATATGGGACCTAATATAACCTGAGGCAGCATTGGATCTATATCAGGGTTGGCTCCATGCTCTGCAAGTACCCGGACCATCACTGCTGTACAGCCCTTGAATGCTCCACAAGGGCCACTGTGCAGGACCAACCTAACAGATGCCCTCTAGGCCCACTGAGGCTGTAGCAATGTATGCTGCTTTTGTTGGTTTTACATCTCAGAGGGATGAGCTTGCTCTCCCTTGCTATTTAGGTAGTTTCTTTTAAGGTTTTCAGTTAAGGGTGTAGGAAAGGACAGTGAGCTGCTGTAGTAGCTTACACTCTCATGACATTCAAGTTAGGGTCTGGAACCCCAACAAGTCCAAAGCCTACTGGGATATGAATGACACTGGGGATGTCTCTGCCTCTACTCTGTGGGAGGCTTACAAAGCCTCCATCAGAGGTCGCATACTAGCCTTTCCCTCAGCTAGGACAAAGAGAAGGAAGATGGAGCAATCTGAGCTTGAACTCCACCTGGCTGTTTTAGAAGACAAATACAAGCAGGTGACACACAACTCCACCAAAGTCTCTATTAGCACAACTTGCCAGTGCCAGAATTAACCTTAATCTCCATCGCACCAGACGGGCTGAGTTCAACCTCAGGAGAATTAAACACTCCTACTGGGAGGGGGGAGAGAAATCTGGCAGACTTCTGGCTTATCGCCTAAAGAGTAGACAGGCTGCTAGAACTATACAATGCCTGGTGAACAAAGCAGAAGAGCATATCTCGGCTCAAAAGGATATTAATTCAGTCATGGCACAATTTTATGAAACCCTGTACTCTTCCCCAACTCCCCCCAGTCAAGATAAAATAGAGGCTTTTTTGAACAACCTCCCAATCCCTGGCTTGGCCAATGGTCTGGCAGCTTAACTAGAGGCTCTGCTTTCGGTGGTAGAGATAGCCACGGCCATCTGTACTATGAACCCCAAGAAATCCCCGAGGATAGAAGGACTATCAATTGACTTTTATCAGCTACCAGAACTGGAGTTGGCAAAATACTTCCTATGCACTTATTTGGACTCTTTAGGATGGGGAGAGGTCCAGCCATCCCTCCGCGAGGCGGTGACCACCATCCTGCCGAACAAAGGCAAAAATCGCCTAAACCCTGCCAGCTACCATCCAATTACCCTTATAAATGTGGATGCTAAAATCCTGGCAAAGGTCCTGGCATCCCGCTTGGAGTACCTTCTGCTGGGCCTAATACACCCAGCCCAAGTGGAGTTTATCAAAAGCAGGCTGGGAGCTGATCATCACAGAACCTTGGCCTCCATAATGCACATCATCCAGACACTCAGTTCTCCCATGATGGCACTTGCCATGGACTTTGAAAAGGCCTTCTACAGCATCAAATGGACCTACTTGATGGGTGTGTTAGAAAAGATGGGGTTGGGGAACCGGTTTAGGAGTTGGATCCAGCTACTCTACCATTCTCCAATGGCATCAGTTCTCACTAACAGGGTGATCTCTGCCCCGTTTCATTTTCAAAAAAGCATGAGACAAGGTTGCCCCCCCCCTCCACTGCTGTTTGTCCTGGCAATTGAGCCCTTGGCCATCACCATCAGGGAAGACACAGAGATTCAGGGCATACAGGTGGGGAATAGTGTTTTCAAGACTTTTCTATATGCTGATGATTTATTGATTACCACCACATAGTCCCCCAAATCCTTACAAAAGACTTTAGATATCCTAAAATAGCTTTTCTAAGATCTCTGGCCTTAAAGTTAACCAATCGGAGACTGAACTAGAGGTGTGTCCATCAAACAGCTTCAGACCTGGTCCTAAGATGGGCCCCTCATGGCATCAAATACTTGGGGGTGATCATCCACCCAGGCTCAGTAAAACAGATCAATGCCAACTTCAAGACCCTGTTAGATGACATGAGAACCAACCTGGATCACTGGAAGCCACTCTGCCTTTCCTTAGTGGGGAAAATCGACTCTGTCAAACTAATGCTAGCCCCCAAAATCTTTTATCTCCTTGTACACACCCCTGTGACACTCCCACAGAAGTGGTTCCATAAAATTGATTAAGTGATTGGCAGTTATCTATGGGAGGGAAGACCCCTTTGACTGAGCAAGCTGAAACAGAGACAACATTGAAGCAGAGGAGGCTGGGGCCTCCCCTGGTTCCAGGGCTACCACATGGCATTTGTCTTTGCTCAAATGGCTAAATGATTCTTCTGCAAGAAAGTGCACTCACCGATGTGGGTTGGCCTCAAGGCCAACTTGGTGGACTCCCCCTCCCCGGCTGTGGCACTCTATACCAAGAAGAAATCGCTGGGCTCTGCAACTCCCCCAATCCTGCTATCTCTGGCATACTGGAGCAAGATACATAAAATCCTTCAACTTTCCCTGACCCCATGGGCCCATATGCCACTTTGGCACAACGAAGCGGTACAGGTGGGGGGAAATACCATCCACTGGAAATTTTGGGAAGCACAAGGGATTCATCAAGTGTAGGATCTTCTAATCCCAGATACAACTGCAGTTGACTCCTTTCAGGTGCTTAGAGACACATTCCTATTACCAGCCAATCACTTCTGGAGATATCTCCAATTAAGGGATGCCATTAAACTGCCAGAGATAAACAGCAAAGTGGAGGTTCAACAAGGGGCTTCCCCTACCCTCACTGTTAAGAACCAGTTTGATAGAGGTAAGGCTAGTAGTATTTATCAGGCAATGAGGGACTCACAGCCTGACACCACCTGGTCAGCCAAATCACAATGGGAGAATGAGATAGGAGTACACATCTCAGAGTCACAGTGGTCCTGCTGTTGGACTAGGATATACCAGGACTGTAAGGATGGCAGATCTTGTCTGATAATGAACAAGACCATACTGTAGCGGTACTACACTCCTGCCATACTCCATGAACAAGGTCTCACCCCAATGGATAAATGCTGGAGATGTGGCCTCCCTGGGGCTCATCTCTACCATGTTTTCTGGAGCTGCCCATCAATGAGGTTCTTCTGGAACTCAGTCACAAAGATGGTCCAATCAGCTTTCCCCCTCTCTCAGGCAGATGCCCAACTCCTCCTTCTTCTAGGCTGCACTCCACACTCCACTCCCAGGCCAGACCTGGGGCAATCTGGATCACAGTAGTGGGAGCAGAGGCCAAACAACTAGTACTGAGGAAATGGTGGTCAGCAGTGAGCTGCACCACAGGGGAGCTATTGGGATGCCTGACACAGGTGACCACATTCAAAAGACTATCCCACTTTGCCAGTGGGATGATGTACAAGTTCAGATCACTCTGGCACCCCTTCCTACACTCCAAATACTGTCACAACACTCCACCCCCTTAGTATACTCACTTCAAACACAGCTTGCATACAGAGCTGTTGTGACTTGCTTTTCACAGTAGGTTTTAACCCTGTTGTCATTACTTTGTGCAAAGTTTGTGTTTAAATATATTGTAAGAGTAAAATATATGCTTATGCACTTGTATAATGTTCCGAGTGTATCCTGATTGTATTGAGTTCCACCTTTCTGCATACCTGTACTGTTGTACTGCAGCTTTCTTGAAACTAATAACAATTTACATTAAAAAAGGTACAACAAAATACATGTTCTCATCTAGAATCAAACCACTGACCTTTTGCTTGTAAGGCTAAGACACATTCACTGTACCACAAGAGTCATTTGTGCAAAATGCTGTTCTAATCCTTTTACAGCAAGAGTATTGCTGATTTCAGGCAGAACTTGCATTTGGGGGATTGGAAGTGGGACATCTATGTTGAATGATTGGAGGCAGTACTTCTACATGAGAATTGGGGGTCAGGCTTTTATGTGAGTGTGGGGACTGAGGGCAGGGCTTGCATGTGGTGATATTGGGGGAGGGGCTTACATGGGGTGATATTGGAGGTGAGGTTTACATGGGGTAAAATTGGAGGCAGAGCTTACATGGGGTAAGATTGGAGGTGGGGCTTACATAAGGTGATATTGGAGGTGGGGTTACATGTGTTGAGATTGGAGGTAGGACATATATGGGTTGATTTTGGAAAGGGCTTACAATGGGTGATATTGGAGGAGGGGCTGACATTGGGGGATATTGCAGGCAGAGTTTACATAGGGTGATATTGGAGGCAGGGCTTACATGGGGTGAGATTGGAGGTGGGTCTGGCATGCAGACTAGGAGGTAAAATCAGATGCATTGACATTTGCAGTGAGTGGTTCAGGGACAACGTACATCTGGTGTTTGAAGAATTCAAACCTAGGATTATGATGTCTTTTGGTTCATAACTCAGTGCTCTAACCTCTGTGCTATATTGCAGACCCAAGCAAACTGCCAATTTTGTTTTAAAGTAATCATTGGGAGTCTAAGTATTAACAGTAAAATAGGAAGGGCATGGTGAAATCATGATAATAGTTTTATTTTTAATTAGTTTTTGTTGACCATGTAAGTGCACTAGACAAATCCTGCCTATTTTCAGGCACGACCCGGGGGAGGGAAGGGGATACAGATGAATGCCAACTGACTTTGAACCAGATTAAGCTGTTGGTGGTATTTTCAGTGAATGAGGGAAATTTGGCCGGGACACCAGGGAAATTCCCCTACTCTGTGGAGGGGGAACCTTTGGTGGACGGACGCAAGATGGCTACTGTGTCCCAACCTACAGAGTCGATGGAGGTGTCTGAGCAGAGAGTGGGCTTCTTACCCTGCACAGGAAGAGACAGATTATGGATTTGGACAGCAAGATCGTCTATTCCTGAGGAGTTTTTCACATTACTAAGGTCTCTGATGAGGTATCTACTTACTCTGACCCTGAAGGCATGTTGGTGGATTATGCTGCTATTATCAAACAAAAGGAGGCGATTGCTACAAGATGTCCTTGCGGATGCGGTTAGTTGCAATGGAAAAACAACCTATTGAGAGAACTGAGAGACTTGCGGTCTGGCCTTTGAGATTTCATGAACAGCCCCCGTACTTCAGGTTGCCTGCGGCTATCGTGACCGCTTCGTTGAAGTTGGAGCCGACCGCTGCTCTTGTGGATGTTCCTGATACTGAGATGGTTTGTGGCTAGGCAGCTGCATGTAAGTCTTTGACTCCTTCTGAATTTACTTTGACACAGTTTTCCTCCTCTGAATCGCCGGTTAAGAGTTCAGCGTTTCAGCTTGCAGGGCAGCAGGTGAAGTGATTAGGGATGACTGCAGCTGTTCTTCCGAGTGTGGCTGTCCCTTCTACTGATATAGTTGGCACTGATGAACTGAATAGGGGAGAGGATATGGTTACTATTATGGCAGAAAGTTCCAAGCCTTTGCGGGATCCTCCGATGTCCCCATTAATGCAACTGATATTACGGCTCCACTTAAGACTGTTAGTTTGACCCTCTCTGATTCGCACCATTGGTCCCCGGAATGAGCGATTTCTGAGGCTGGTTGGTTACAAACTCCTACAGGGGAATGGATACCAGATCCTAACGACTCTAACGTACAATCATATAATAGCCTGGGTGCTTCTCTGGACCATAGCCCATTAAATACTGCTGTTCCTGGACCTGTTCTGTCTGATACTGTTTCCACTACAGCTACAGCTAGTAATGTTACTATTTCAGTTGGTCAGTCCCATCCCCAGTCGGGGTTGCCAAAGGCTTCTTCTTCCAATTCTGGCATAAATGGTTCTGTCCCTCCTCCTACATTTAAACTTTCTGATTTATTTACTAATACTGGGGAACCTGCTCCTCGTAGGAATGCTGTGCGTTTATTATACAAGGGAGGTTTAGAGGATCCTCCGGACAGGCTGTATATTTCTAAAGTATTACTAAAAGGTTCAATGAAATTTATGTCTTCAGACATTTATGCACTGATACATTTAGGTAATGCCAATTATGACATTAGCTTTAAAACCTCTGGGGTTTTGGAGCGTTTTTGGTCTATATTTCAGAAGGTTAAGGACTCCCCTCTTTGGACCCCTTTTTTTGCAGTCCCTTTGACGAAACCTTTAATAAAACTGATCACTGTTTTATTCCGCAATGAAGGTGTGCATATTGAAGACATCCTATTTTGGCTTGACGGTGTGAATTTTGGATAAACCTGTTCCTATCTTGGACAGCGAACAGATTTAGAATGGGGTTGGAAATTGAGGGTTAAATTGTTTTCCTCTCCGCTGGTCACAACACCTTCCAAATAGTTTTTTGGGACGAGATAGAGGTAGCCTGTTTTATGTTGGACAACCCAAGGCCTGTTTTAATCGGCTTTAGATCCCATTTGAATCTGACCTGTAATACTCACGCTGCTCCATTGCTTTAATTTGGCCATTTAGCTGCACGTTGTTCGAATTTATTTAAATGTAATTTGTGTGAGCAGTCCGGACATGGTTATGCCAAATGCCCATGGGCTTCGCACAACCGAGATCATTGTCCTTCCCATGAAGACCTAATTACAGGAGCCCAACATGGGTTTTCTGTTCCTACTAAAACCTCTGACACGTTTATTCCTCCGTCATGTCCCCTCCCTACACAGTTTGACTCTGCTCTAGTGGTAGACTCTGGGTTGAATAGTGCAGTTCTGCCAGTAGATTCCCCTACGGTGCCATCACCCCCATTGGCAGAGGGTAATTTGGAAACACCCCAGTCTACATCTTCTGATCCCACTCCCTTGGTTCAAGGTGAGATTTCAGATATGCCCCCTCCTTTATCCCAAGGTATCCCTTTTAAGAAGGTTGCCACAAAAAAACGTCATAGGGCAGGTAAAATGGTTCCATCTCAACAAGGGTCCAAAGTACCTATGAGCACTACCTCTTCAGAGTCTTGGAAAGTGGGAAACAGCTTTGCTGTTTTGGATTCCAAGGATGAGTCTGAAGGAGATGAGTCTGATCGCTCTTCTAAGGCCTCTGTGATTAATGATAACTTTTCAGACGGGGAGGACGGCGATTCAGGCAAAAGTGAAACTTTTCGAGGCGTTCTCAAGGCGGAGAGTGTCTAAAGTTTCTTGATAATTTGTGTGGATGATTTCTTTCAAGTGTTTCATCCTTTTCCCTTTCTGATGACTTCTTTAACTGTGACTTAAGCAATGTTAATAGCATCAAAAGCCATAAGAAACTAGTTACGGCTTTGACTTGTTTACAAAATTTGAATGCTGACATTGTGTGTCTCCAGGATACCAGATTGAAGACCTGTTATGAAGTTCAGCAAGCCCGTAATCTTTGGTCATTAGGAATGTCTTTTTGGTCTAATGGCGAAGATCTTTGTGATGGGGTGGGGGTTTTGTTTACAAATCCATCCTTACGGGTGTCCAAAATGGTGGATATTTCTCCAGGGCGTGCTCTTTTATTAGATATAAATTTTGGTGTGGAAAGATTCCGTTTGATTAATATATATGCCCCACAGACCAAAGCATTACGAGTAGCGCTTCTGAAAGACATACACCCTTATTTGTATACCTCACATTTTATTATTTGGGCAGGTGATTTCAATTGTGTACTTGATATTAAAGATAGAGGGATGAAGACATACAAATTGTTTTGTGATTCCCAAAAGCTGAAACAGATTCTGGACACAGCTCAGCTTAGAGATGCTTATCGAAGCATTTATTCTGATGGGGGTAGGACATTTTTCAAAAATCAGTTGTCTACAAGTATAGATTTTATTTTTCTTTCATTGTCTTTACAAATCACTACGGTGTTATTGAATATTTGGGAATTTTCTGATCAAAATCCTTAACAGTACAAATGTCCTGGGATGGAGCTCCCCGTTGCAAAAAGAATATTTGGAGGATGAATGACTCCTTGCTATTGGATGAATCTGTTCAGAAAGCTTGGCAGTGAGAATTTACTGCTAGATTATCTGTAATGGATGTCTATGATGATGTTGCCTCTTGGTGGGAAGATTCTAAATCTGTTTGGAAAAATTTTTTTCAAACATGTTCCAAGAGGAAATGTAATTCTCAATATTTGGAATATCTGAGATTACGGTTTCAGTTGCAAAAACTAATTTCTCTAACTGAAACTGACAGTCTTGATTATAGTGCCCAGATTAGTCAAGTGAAACAACTCATGTTTCAATACCGATATGATAGAGCCAAATCTCTTGATTTCGAACATTGTTTTGGTTTAAAATTACATAAAGGTGCTTTGGATCCATTCACTGATTGTAAGAACAGAGTTGAGAATCGTGTTATTATGGAATTAAAATCAGATTCTGGGGATTTAGTACGAACTCCTGCAGCTTTATTAGAGGTGGTGACTAATTATTTAACTAACTTGTATAGTGTTGATGATCATGTTCGACCGGATTTATTGGATCTAGCAGACCTACATTTGCCCTGCTTAAACTCTGCTGATAGTATTCGTTTGTTGCGCGACATTACTGAGTCAGAAGTGAAAGATTCTATTTTTTCCTTGAAATTGGACTCTGCTCCTGGTACAGATGGTTTTGGGGTAGCCTTTTATAGGACATTTCACTCTACTTTAGTCCCACTTTTGACATCTTTGTTTAATGCGATGTTATCCTCTGCTAGTTTGGCTCCTTCTATGTATCATGCTATTGTAATTTTACTTTATAAAAAGGTTTAAAACTGATTTACGGAATTGGAGGACACTTAGTTTACTGAACACTGATTTAAAGATTTTAAGTAAAATCTTATTACGTAGGCTTACCCCGATAGTAGAATCCTTGCTAAGTTCCTCTCAAACCTGTTCTGTACCTGGCCGTTCCCAGTATGATAATCTATTAATTATCCGCAAACTTTTCTCAGTGTCCCAAACCAGTACCCTGCAAGGTTATTTACTAAGTTTGGATCAAGAGAAGGCATTCGATTATGTTTCACACAAATTTCTCTTTTCCGTTTTAGGAGCTTATGGTTTTCCCAATCCTTTCATTGCTTGGATTCGGCTGCTTTACCATTCAGTTTCCCTAATTCCTAATGTTAATGGTTGGTGTGGTCCTCCTATATCAGTTCAGAGGGGCGTTCGGCAAGGATGTCCGTTGAGTCCTTTATTATATGTTTTTATATTGATATTTTCATCCGTATGGTACTCGCTAATAGTGTTTTCACAGGTGTGCGGCTGGCAGATACTGTTTTACCGATTAAAATCTTAGCATATGCTGATGATTTGGTGGTCTGTTTACATTCGCTTCAAGAAGAACCTCAGTTTGTTGCAATTTTGGAGTTATTTTCTAACATTTCGGGATCTAAAATTAATTATGGTAAGTGTAAAGGGTTTCCTTTTGGTCTCTCACCCATTCCTGAATCTGGCACCCTGGCAGGAATCCCTATTTCAAAGCTCCTATAACCATATTAGAATTGAGTTTGGTGCTATTGATATGATGCACATCAATTGGTCTCAAAAGATTACTATTGCTCAATCTGTTGTGTCTCATTGGAAAGGAAACAAATAGCAAACGTAAAGAGTTTTATTAATTAAAACTCTGCTTTTGCCCATTTTATATTTAAGTTATGTGTTTCCTCCCCATCTTCTGTCTTTACGTCTTTATCTAGTGTTTTTCAAGCTTTTTGGGAGTAAGCTAAACCCCATTAAAAGGGTTTTACATAGGCCTATTAGTCAAGGTGGAGTGGGTATGGTACATCCTATAGCTTTTTTCTTAGTATATTTTTGTCGAGTAATTTTTGTCCTTTGTTACGACCTGGATTCAAGCCCTGGTTTCTTATGTTAATTTGTGGTTTTGAAATGTTTATTGTATTGGAGATCAGCTACTTGGACTTCTCTGTATAAAGTACCCTTATCCCCTGTATGGTAAAGGGGCCTTTTCTTTAATTAAAAAATGGAACTTGCTTATATCACATTTAGAAACCTTGCATAGAAAACAGTTATATAACATTATGATTTCTGCTGATTTTTCAGAACCTTTGACTTTTCCTGATTGTCTCCCTCAGTCCCAAGACAGGATTTTAAAATTACTTTCCCATGGACAGATACCGGCCTTTATTTGGGATAGTGTTTGGTTAGGGTTGTGTGGTAGATTGCCCGTGGGTAACACGCATAAACATAAACAGTTAAGTGAACGATGGTGTACTCGTGCTCTCTGTCATTCTGAGTTGGAAACACAGAAACATCTCTTTTTAGATTGCTCATACATTGTACCTTTTTGGGTTTGGTTAGCAGATAAATGGAAGGAACCTTTGTTTACATCTATTTCTTATGCGACATTGATGTATGGTTCACATAAGGGTGAATGGTCTAGGTATCCTGCAGATACTTTACTTTTGGTTTTCTTTGTTATTAGATTTTATATCTGGCAGTCTAGATCTTTTTGGTCTACCCAACAACGTACTGTTACGTTTGAAGAACTTCTCTATAATATATTGCAGACTCTTCAAACTGTTTATAACTCTGATGTAAAATCCTTTGGACAACCTAATTGCTCTGCCTTATGGGTGAATTGTTATCATTGGTTGACTTAATGTTTCCTTTTGTTTTTCCCTTTGCATCATGACTTGTGTTTGTAATTTGTTTGGAGTCCTCCATTTAATAAAAAAAAACCCTACTCTTTTCGATAAGTGCTATGGGATCTTTAACATCCACCTAAATTACCACCAATCCAGGCAGATGGGACCTCGGTTTTAACGTCTCATCCAAAAGACAGCACCAGGATATTAACCCAAGTGCCAGATGTGGGAGCTGAACCCACAGCCCTCTGATCTCCCAGCCTCAGAGGCAAGTGTGTTACCTGCTGAGCCACTGACTGCATAATTCTTCAGCATCCTTGATAATTCAGTACATAAGTGCCTTTATCTAGGATTAAACCCCTGATCCCTTGCTTGTAAAGCCAAGACACATCCAGAGCACCACCAGAAGAGCTTGGTTAATTAGCTGTTCTTGTCTTTAAGAGCATGTAGTAATAATTAATCAGTAATAATTGCATATAGCATAGGAAATTATAAGAGGAAGGGGCTGCTAGTTGATAAAAGCATGAGTATAACCACAGCACAATATTTGAGTATTGCTCATTTATTATTTTAACAGAATTCTGGGTAGCCTCTGTTTAAATCCTAGCCAATGCTCTGATTTTTTTTTATCTCTTCTGTTGCTCTGGGTTCCACTAAGGATGCATACTATTTTTATCAGAGTCACCTTAATTGCCTGCATTTTTTTTTAATCAGCCCACTTTCCCATCTGCAGTTTATTGGCACCACACACTAGAGGGTGTCCCATCTTCATATTCTATATATAATTGATATTCATTGCAAAACACTTTGCTAATGCGTCAGTTAGGGTTAAACTGACCAAAGTGGGGAAATCAGACATTATGGTAGAGCCTCTGAACCCCGCACTACCCCACCCCCATCTCCACAGACCAACAGACGCTGTGGTGGGCGCCATGGGTTGATGAGGCCCAACTCTCACCCCATTCCATGTGTAAACAGGTTGACATGCTTAGTAAAGGAGAATGGGGTGAGAGTTAGACCTCACAAGACATCGAAATCTACATCTCGGTTTGTTTTTGAGTTACAGGTGCCACTGATGCAACAATTCAATGGACGCAAGTAACTCAGGCATTTTTAGGATTTTTTCCACCCAGTTTTCAACATGGCATTTTGGGGAACCCACCTATGAACAATGTCACTTTCATGTCTTTAATCTGTCCCAAAAGTTGAGTTCGCACAGCGAATGCACCATTCTGCACCACAGGTGCAAAATCATGTTTTGGGAAGGATGTATTTGTTGTACTGTTTGTGACTGTTTGTTGTATTCTGCTGTAGGTTGGTCTTCTTTTACCCTCAGAAGACAAAGAAATGACACCATCTGGACATACAAAGCTATCCTCCACAAACTGCCTGACTACATCTCTGTCGGTTTACCACTTTGCACTCTAAGCAGATATGCTCTGAGAAGTGCCTTCTATATTACCTTAAAGGTAACAAAGGCTAGATCCCGCTTTGACTGGGCTTCCATTAGTCATGTGCTTCCCAAGCTATGGAATAACCTGCAAAAAACTCTGAAATTAAAGCATAAAGTCAGCACCACAGTCTTTGAATCACTTTATTTGCAGCACAATAAAGAATCCTGTGCTTGCTACTCTTGATCAAATGACTTCCCCTATTAGGGTGTCCCCAGATCACTCTCGTCTTGGCCTCTTCCTGGATTCTGATCCCAGCTTCTGTATGGTCATCTCCTCCCTCCTCCCTTTCCCTCCTTCCTTCACTTCTCTCTATCTCTTCACCCCTGATCTGTTAACCCTGAACTCAGCCTAGGCCTGGTCCTCTCCCTTCCCCTCCATCCTTTCTTCTCTCCTCCTTATCTTTTACCCACCATTCTGTTCCTTGTATTGTACCCACTCTCCTCTTCACCCTGCCCCCCCATCTAGTTCCCCTCATCTGGTTCTTCACTTTACTTCTGCACTCCTGGTTCACATTCCCTCTCCTTAGGCCTCCGACCTACGCGCACTCCATCTCATCCCTACTCCTCTGCCCCTATTCCATCCCCCTACCTGTGCTTAAGGTCCCAGTCAATTCGTCACGGTGCTCCAGGTTCCCAGTCGAGTCGCCATGGCTCTTGTCACCCCATCTTTTCACAGTTGCGGACCTTATCTGTTTTACTGTTATTAGCTCAGTTTATTATCTGCAAACTATTGTGTTTATCCTGTATTTCCTTACAATTTATTGTCCATGCTTGTTTTTGATCAAGACTGTGTATTGCTATTTTTGTGTATTACTCTGTTATCTTGTAGTTGTGTTCTCCCAGGTCCACCTTGAAAAGGAGCTTTACTCAGTGGAATCCACCTGGTTAAATAAAAATTTTGATTGATTGATGTGAAAAATGACAGCTGTATACTGTTCATGAAGAGGTGTGGAAAAGGGTAATGTTTAAAATCAGGAGGGAAAATAGAAAAAATTAGCAAAGTTATGAGCGTGCGTAGAACCTGCACAATGCACACTCATAACGTGGCCATTTTTCAGAATTTTTTTAACCAAATTTTCAATGTGAGCTTTTTGGGAAATCCCCTTATGAACACTCACACTGTGATTTTGTTAATCCATCCCGAAAGTTCATTTCACACAGAGATGCACCATTCTGTCACAGAGGTGCAAAAACACAATTTTTGGCAGGATATTAGCACTGAAAGCTGTACTGTTCATTAGGAGGAGTGAAAAAATTACAATGTTGAAAATGTGGAGTGAAAATATAAATAATTGGTGAAATTACAACTGTGAGTAGAAACCGCGCAGCGCACGCTTGTAACACAGCCATTTTGGGGATTTTTTGCACCAAATTTTCAACATGGGCTTTTCTGGACCTCCCCTCATGAAGACTGGGACTGTCATTTCATTATTCAGTCCTGAAAGGAGATTTCAGATCCCAAAAGGTGATTCCATGCAGTGGCCATGAAATCATGTTTCTAAGCCAAGTAATGAGATGTCAGTAACATTGTTCATGAGCTGGGGTCCCAAAATGCCTTTGTTGAAAATTTGGTAAGAAAATACCAAAAAGTGGCTGAGATATCCATATTTAAGTTCATTGTTTGTATCAGATTCATACAAAGTAAGATCCTTGTTCATACAGTCATACAAACTAAGATTCTAGGTCGTATGACGCCAATATGAACAAAGAATTTAAATGTTAAATAACTCACATTTTAAGGGCATTTTCCAAACAGTAACATACAGAATGCACTTAGGGGGTCACACTAAGCAAGCTACATGTGTTGGTTGCTCCCCAGAATATCATTTTGGGAGGTTTCCAAATTTGAATTTCAGGCAAACTGGAAACAAGATGGTGGCCATACAAAAGAAGAATTATCTCATATGAAAGAGGAATCCTGAATTGTATCAACCAGCTATACTGAAATGCCTACTGAGTATGCTCAGAAATGATTTTTTAAATTGCAATAACTTAAATACGGCTTATTGTTTTTTTCTCCAGACTAGCAAAAGGCACATCTGTCCTGAAAACTGCATACCAAACAAACAAACCGTCTGGGCTGTAGGCAAGTTCAAAGAAAAATTTCAGCAAAGTCAATGGGTAAAAACATGTTTATTCACCTCTTCATAACTCAGAGACTGCACAGCTGACTGGAATAAAACTTGCCAGGTCAAGAGATCTAGACAGCAGGAAGAAGCATGCCATATTTCATGCAAATCCATTCAACAGTTACAAAGTTATTAAAGTGCAAACTTTTGAGTTTAACATTGAAGTGACTAATCAACGCTAACTATAGGGGTGCGACTGCTCCCCTATAATATATTCATGGCAAAAAAACTCTGTTAATGTATCAGTTAGGGTTTATAGCACAGTAACAAAAGCATGGAAATTTGGTGTTAGGGTTACCACTCCTACCACCCCACCCCCACCCTCCATACACCAACAGGCATCGGGGTGTGCATTGGCCTCATTGGCCTAACTCTCACCCCATTCCATGAGTAAACAAGCTGAGGTGGTGCAGTATAGGAGAATGGTGTGAGAGTTAGGACCAACAACCCCAACACACACCCAGATGCCTGTTGGTGGGGGCAGGGTGGTCATGGGGTGCAAGGGGTGGTAACCCTAACAGCGAATTGCTTCACTTTTGTCACTAAAAAACCTTAACTGTTGCATTAACGCAGTTTTTTGCAAAGAATTTCCTTACTTTTTAAGAAAGCATAGTAAAGTACATCGTTGTGCAAGTTAGTGGGAGCGCAGGGCCATCAACTTGCAAATTTCTGCCTAACATAACAGTACAAGTACTGAATATCATATGTATTGGTGGGAGTGCATATTGGTGGGAGTGGGGGCCCCACCAACTTGAAATGAACCAAATTTTCATTCTTCAGAGTGGCATAATTCTGCACCTGTTTACATTTTACACACCTAACCCCTGAAAATTACCTCCGTGGCTGTAAGGCTAGCTACCCTATAAATGTCAAGCCACTACCACAATGCAGCATGCTATCTGCAAAATGTAAATTGAGTCACACAATATCTCCACAGCAAATTAATTTTCCAACACCTAAATACCACAGTTCACATCTACAGGACATCCACTCAACTCTCTCCAAATTTCAAGTTAAAAGACCAAACCGTTTCCGAGATATTTAATTTTAAAGTTTGAGAATTTAATTCATGGGAGTGGCATAATTCTGCACGTGTTTACATTTTACACACCTAACCACTGAAATGTACCTCTATGGCAGTAAGGCTAGCAACCCTATAAATTTCAAGCCACTACCACAATGCAGTACGCTATCCACAAAATGCAAACTGCATCACCAATATCTCCACAGCAAATTAATTTTCCTACACCTAAACACCACAATTCACATCTACAGGACATCCCTTCAACACCCTCCAAATTTCTAGTTAAAAGACCAAACCGTTTCCGAGATATTTAAATTTTAAAGTTTTTGCACCTTTAAAAATTCTTTGACTGTGAGAATCGGCTGCGATCTCGAGATCAATGATCATCTTTGATTATGAGGGGACATCTGGTCATGAAATTTGGGCTATCTGGTCCCTCCCAGAGACATCTGGTCCAGCAAAAATATGACCATCTCGTCCCGTCCTCATGAACGAAGCTCGCAATCAAAAAAATCTCACAACCAAAGAATTTGCAGGTTCGCGATCAAAGAATTTTAAAATGTTAAAACTCAATTTTTTACACAACTGTATTAAGCTACAGGCATGGCTCAATAGAGAGCAGCCCCCTGAGCAAAACCCATTCTAGTTTTACTTCACAAGTTACTCCAGGGAAGAGATATTTGTTTATTTCCAACCCAAAAAATCTGGCCATCTCGTCCCTCCCTTGTTTACTTCAGAAGTCACCCATGGGCTGAGATATTTGTTTTTTTACAACCCCAAACTGAAAACAAGATGGCAGCCATCATGATCGATAAATTTCTCTAAATAAAAGAATCTTTGATTGTGAGCCTGCAAATTCTTTGATTGTGGAGGAGTGACCAGGAGGCCAAAACCTGATTCTTCTTTCGCAAAACAACCATATAAATTTTTCCATAGACATAATGGGAAATAAAAAGTTTAATAACTTTTAATTGGATTAATATTTTTTCACCAAACAAAAAGTGACATGTTCCTTGACCCAAGCTCTTTCTACTTGCCAAGTTTCAGACTGGCACACCACATGGTGGCCAGGCAGCACCACGGGCAAAATCCCCAAAACTGCCCTCCTAACTGGCGAAAAGTGCATTTGTCAGTGATTCACTGCTCAAAAACTGTAATTCTGACCAAAAAGCAATTTGGCAAATCAAGAGATCTTCCATGCCCCACTGCACATACCAAATTTCATGCAAATCCGTTGAACGGGTTCAAAGTTATTAACATGCAAAATTTCAAGTTTAACATTAAAGTGTCTTCATAACCCAAACAGTAGGGGCATGACCGAGACCCTATTATATATATACATATATATATATATATATACACACACACACACACACACACATATATATATACATATGTGTACACACACACACACAACATATATATATATTATATATATATACACACATATACACATATACTATATATTATATATTACGGTAGCACGGTAGTGCTGCCATAGTTAGGGTTGAGTACCCCATTTAAGGTTAAATGGTGAAATTTTGCACCTTAATAACTTTGCCACTGTTCAACAGATTTGCCTGAAATTTGGCAGGCATGGAGCGTAACCATAGATCTTGGGATCTGCCTACTTTTGTACTGGTCAGATATACAGTTGTGGAGTTATTAAGCAACATTCCAGAGTGCATTTACACTTTTTTGTGCATTCTTTGCTCATGCCTACAGGTCACACGGTTTGAGTGACTGGTCCGAAAACTTCAGGGAATGTGCGGCCGGGGTCCCTGATGTACCTTTTGAAGATTTTGTGAAAAAATATTGAACAGTTCAAAAGTTATTCAAAAAAACAAGTTTCCCATTATAGTCAATGGGAAAAGTTAACAAAAAGTTTGACAGTGTCGCAAATGCAGTTTTTAGTGTCACAAATGACCCCTGTAGTGTTGAGAGTCAGCCATTTTTTTTTTCAGTTACTGATCACAGAAATGCTTGGCATTTAAAATTGGGACCATCTAGAGACACAATTATTTTTGTGTTTACCTAGTCAAGCCCTGAGGATGCTAGGCAAGTCTTTATTTTGGGGTTAAACACCCCAGACAAATGTTTTTTAAATTTTTGGGGAAAGTAGTGTCGCACCTGTGACACTTTTGTGATTTTTTTTTGTGAAAGTGTCGCAAATCACAACACTACTTTGCAACACTATGGCCAACAAGACAGGAATTGTTTGCCACCCTGCTGCAAATGAACGGTTTGGTCTTTTGGGCTGAAATTTGGAGGGAAGAAAGCTAACATCTCACAGGTGTGCATTTTGTGGTTTGTTGAAAAAATATTCCAGGGATGCAAAGTTATGGTACTCTGAAGTAGACTCTTTTTTCCCCATAGGCTAACATTGCGGCATCTGCCGCGCCTTTTGGGGCCCGTATCTTGGAAATGGTGCGAGATACGGACTTTTCATCAGAAAGATGCTTAGTACCTTAGAAGGCTAAGTGTGCAGTGCAAACCTAGCCAGGAGAGTTATGACTCAAACAAAATGTTCCCTTTTTCTTTACATTGTACGGTTCGAGACATAAGCAATTTAGTATTACAAGAGCTCATTTTCTGGTCCCTGGCCCATTATTATGCATACATTCTTTGTCGTCACTGTGTTTCTTTGTGCAGCTGTTGGGGAAAACCAGGGTGTACTCTCCAGTTACTGTTACATGTAGCATTTCCACGTGCATTTCCGTACCAGTTTGTGTTAGCGTTCCCGTGTATGCCACGTGAGCGTTATCCTTTGCATTTCTGTTTGCACTTGCGTTTGTGTTACTCTTACCATTTGTGTCTACAGTACTGTTTGTTTGCATTTTGCTTTGTGTCACTGTGCACATTACAATTTGTGTTTGTGGCCGCCCTTCCGTTTTTGTTTGCATTTGTCTTTCGTTTTGCGTCATCGTTGTTGTTACCGTTACCATTTGTGTTTCCAATTGCGTTCCCGTGTGCGTTACAGTTTGCATTTCCATACATGCTTGCATTTGCATTTCTGTTTCCTTTGGTGTTATATTAGCTGTTACCATTATGATTTGCATTTCCAATTGCAGTATCATGACTGTGCTCATTAAGATTTGCATTTCCATACATGCTTGCATTTGTGTCTCCATTTCTATTTCCTTTGTTGTTATTGTTGCTGTGACTGTTATCATTTGCATTTACAATTGCAGTACCATGACCGTGCGCGTTACGCTTTGCATTTCTGTACGTGCTAGTGTTTGCATTTCTGTTCCCTTTGGTGCTATTGTTGCTGTAACAGTTAACATTTGCATTTACAATAGCGGTACCATGACCGTATGTGTTACTAATTGTGTTTCCATATGCGCTTGCATCTCCGTTTGCATCACTGTTTGCTTTGGTGACACTTTTCGCTTGCGTTTCTATTAACGTTTGTGTTACCATTTACGTTTGCATCACCATGTGCATAACCATTAGTGCTTGAGTTTGCAATGCAGTTACCGTTACTATGTCACAAGACATCACATGGTGGGAGCATGGGGTCTGAAGGGCCCACACTTCCACCACCGCATTCCATTCACTATTTATAGTCCTCATTCTCAAAAAGAAGGGAAATTCATGACAAAAAGCTCTGTTTAATGCATCAGTTAAGGTTGTTCCACAGCAACAAAACTGAGGAAATTCAGTGTTAGGTTTGAAAGCCCCCCTTGCACCCCCCAGCCCACCCCCCAACCGGCATCGGGGGTGTGCATTGGGGTCATCAGTCCTAACTCTCACCCCATTCTCCTATACCTCAGCTTGTTTACATGTGATGGGGTGAGAGTTAGGGCCGACAACCCCAATGCACACCCTGATGCCCATTGGGGGGGTGGACTGGGGGGTGCATGGGTGGCTTTCAACCCTAACACCGAATTTCCTCGCTTTTGTCACTGTGGAGCAACCCTAACTGATACATTAAATGGAATTTTTTGCCATGAATATATATATATATATATATGTGTGTGTGTATAAAACCATTGAGGTTCTTTGTCTTTTAGCTTATTTTTTGTTTTTATTGGGTTCACCACACCATGACCCAGACAGACCTTCTCAGGATAGCTGGTTCATTTCACTGGGGTGTCATACAGATGAAGCACACTGATGAGTCCTGGTAGGATGAAACATGTGTCTGTGTCTTTTAGTTGGCACCCTTTGCAAACAGTGTGAGAGGCCTTTCAGCACCATGCATTACTGCTTAAAGTTGAACCAGCATAATATTCTGTGGTGATTTGCATATATAGCCCACGATGCTTTGCATTATGGGGGTATGTGTGATTTTGTATTTCTTTGAAACTTGGATTCCTGGCCAATGCCCTTTAGGGTAACCATTGCCTCAGTACTTGTGCACTGAAGTTCTTTGTCTTTTAGCTTGTTTTTTGTTTTTATTGGGTTCACCACAACAGAACCCAGACAGAGCATCTTAGGGTAGCTGGTTCATTTCACTGGGGTGTCATACAGACAAGGCAAACTGATGAGTCCTGGCAGGACAAAAGACGTGTCTGTCTTTTTGTTGGCACCCTTTGCAAACTGTGTGAGAGGCCTTTTAGCACCATGCATTTCTGCTTAAAGTTGAACCAGCATAATATTCTGTGGTGATTTGCATATACAGCCCACAATGCTTTGCAATATAGGGGTATGTGTGATTTTGTATATATGTATGGGACATGCTATTATTAACTGAATTCTGGCAGATTACAGCATTGTTATGCTATCATTCTGACATCATAAAGTTGTTATGCTATCTTCAGTATGTTATATTGATAGCATAATAAACCACTGCACTCATTCAAAGCAGCATTCCAAATCGCGATTGGCATGTGCTCTTTTTCTAGTGGCTCTTCAGTCCAAACTAACGTCCCAGTTTGTCTGTTTCACAGCAGCACATCAGAGCACAGCGGTCGATATGGAGCCACAAGTAAATGTAACAGTAGACACCCCTGTCTGGCTACAGTTCATTGAGGAACAGAAGAACAAATGGACAATAGCAAAAACAGCTTCTGACATCAGACCTATAAAATCCTACCTGGCAGATGTTTCAGAAGCACATCTGATTCATGAGTTAACAGTGGTGGAGCTTGACAAATACCTCACAGATTTCTACAAAATAAAAAGACCAGACGGGTCAGAGTACGAGCCCAGCACCTTGCGAGGTATCTTAGGTAGTGTGGATCACTATTTGATTAAAAAGAACTATGGTCACTCCATTTTCTATGGTACTGTAAAGATTTCAAGGAAACCACTGCCATGCTAAGAGCAAGGCAAACATTTTTAAAGAAACACAGTAAGGGGAGCAAACCAAATCAAGCTGAAGCCCTGTCTCTCACAGATATTGATAAATTCTATGACACCAGGGCACAAGGAATGCAGTCTCCACTGCTCTAATAAATATGTTGTTTTTCAACAACAGTTTATATTTTACACTTAGAACTGCTGAGCAGTATGTTCTGAAATGGTCTGACCTCTCACTTTTACAAGACTGGATGGTAACGAATTTTTAGAGTATAGTGAGAGGCAGATGAAGACATGCTCTAGGGAGAATCCCAGAGACATTTGTGTAGTCTCCCTCTCATATATATATATATATATATATATATATATACACACACACACACACACACACACACACATATATATATATATATATACACACACATAATATACATATATACACACACACCATATATATATATATATATATATACACACACACACACACACATATATACATACACCCTACATTATATATGTATAGATAGATAGATAGATATATTGCCACTGTAGTGGCACTATAATTAGGGTTGTGTAAGCATTTTAATGTTGAACCCCAAATTTTGCACCTTAATAACTTTGCCACTGTATGACGGATTTGCCTGAAATGTTACATGTGTGGTCTGGTACCATAGTTCTCTGGATTGTTGTATTACAGTTGGATGTACGGTTGCAGAGCTGCAGAACACCAAAAAGCGCAAAAGAAAATTGTCTTTTTGTGCATTTCTTTGCTCACACCCACAGCCCACACAATTTGTCTGTTTGGTCTGAAATCTTCAGGGAAGATGCAGTTTGGGTCACTGATGTGCCTTTTGAAGATTTGGTGTAAGCATATTAAACCATTCAAAAGTTCTTCAAAAAACAAATTTCCCATTATAGTCAATGGGGAAAAAATAGATGCATCTCATGAAAGTGTTGCAAGTACAATTTTCCTTTTGCAAATGGTCCTTTTACTTTCATGCTGCCGGCATCTTGTTTTCAGTTAGTGAGAGAGAAAAATGCCTGCCATTTAAATTTGGGACCCTCTGGGTAAACACTGACTGTTGGGTTTACCTAGTCAGGTCCTGAGGATGCCAGCCCTATCTTTTTGGGGGGTTAAAACCCCCCAGAAATGCTGTTTTAAAACTCAGAGCCCCAGTACTTTTGAAAATTGTGGAATAATGTCCACAACACTTTCACAAATGTGAAAGTTTCATGCTGTTTTTTGCAAAACTTTCGCAATTAGCAAAAGAAGTTTGCCAAAAAAACCACAACTCTTTGCCATCCTCCTGCAACAAAACCCCCCTCCACACCACTCTCCACACACCAACAGGCATTGGGGTGTGCATTGGGGGTCATCATGCCCAGGGCTCCAGATAAGGTGTGTACCAGCCTATTTTACTCACCTCATTTTACGAAATACTCTTCAGTAATTTTTTTGATGAGTACCAGTACTCACCCAACATTTGTAAATACTCCACACGCCAAAGAATAGTGCTTCATAACATAACTGGTGATTCAAAAGGAACAGTTTTTTGCCAGACTTACAGCACTTGTATGCATCCCACTTTTGTTTTACTCACTATGTTTTAAAACTGGTGAGTAAATTCCTACCTGCCAACATTATTTGGAGCGTTGTTGGCACCTGAAATTCTTACCTAGAAAAAAACTAAATTTTTTTAATAAATGTACTCCTCAGTCCACTCTAGCAAGACATTTGTACACTTCTGAATTTCATTTTACTCACCTCACTTTCAAAATGAGGAGTACAGGTACTTATCCCAAAAAATCTTATCTAGAGCCCTGATCATGCCTATCTCTCACCCCATGTGTCACCATCTTGTTTTCCAGTTCCCGAGAGAATAAAAACAAAGAAAATGCATCAAAATAAATGGAACTGAAAAATAAACATCAGATCTAGCTACATTGGACCCATTTAGCTACATTGTGATGTTTGTTTGTTTTAATTTTGCCAAGAAACACCTTTTCTGGGCACCCAAAATCCTGGGTGCTGAGCTTAGCGAGAGGACCAATTCCTCTGCATTCTCTGTATGAGAACAGTGGGATTTTCTTAACTTTTGCAACTGCAGCTGGAACTCATGCTGCTGGCTGCAGTGTCATTTGTGAGACACTTTTTCCTGGTTTGTAGTAGCACCCCCCAGGAGCGCTCTGTGAAAATATATGCTCAGTCCCTGCAACAGTGCATGATCCTGTATGCACATACTGTATATAGTGGGTCATCTTTTCCATGTTGTCTAGTGGCACCCCCGCCCTCTGATCCTCATTTTTTTGTTTTCTTTTTGACTTGTTAGTCATACCCCTCAGGTTCCCCTATTTTTTCCTGATGTCTAGTGGCATCCCCCCACCCTCATGTATATATCCCTGGTGTCTAGTGGCAACCCCCACCCTCCTGTCACTGTCCCACTTAATTTTATAAATATTTCTATAGACCGACACTGGGATGACCCCCCATGTTGGATGTCCTCCCCAAGCCCCCTTGTTTTCTTAACAGTGTCAATATCAGGAGGACCAATCCTCATGTCAGCATAAGCAGCAGTGTGGGACACTGGGAAGCTCACTCCCAGTGTCCTGAAATAGTTCTAATGTCTTGACTTTTAAAGAAATTTTCCCCTTTTTTACCTAAAAAAAAAAGAAAATGGTCCCTAATCTCCCCACTGTCCTGTTCCCTCATCCCAACCCTCCTACTGAGCACCCACCACACCACACCCCTCCTTTACCTTGTATTTACCACTGGAGGTCAAAGACTATCATTTTCTGTGGAATGGCACATGTCTGCACTCTTTCAAGCTGAAATGCAAACTAAAGAAATGACCATTTATTGCAATTTTGGTTCACCTGCTCGTAACTTCAGAAATTTTAGATATTTAGACAGCAGATTTTAAACATAGCCTTCTTATTACCCAATCCACCCCTGGAAATAGTTCCTTTATACCCGGGGTTCTGACATCATTTCCTGAAGAGTGCAAGGTGCATATCACTGTCATATCCTCTCTAGCACACTGCACCGGCAATATAAGCATACACATTGTATAATATATATATTAGAAACCAATCACACACACACACAAAGACACAAAAAAAATGTGGGGAGTAGTGCAATGTAATGGCTGTGGGGCAGCAGTCTTCCAGGAGTCTTTCTGGAGGCTGAGATGCTGCCCTATTTGCAGACAACTCTCTGCCCTGAGGGAGGAAGTTGCCCGTCTTCAGGCCACACTGGACAGTAGTAAGGGGACCTTCCCCCAGGCCACACTGGATGGTAGGAAGGGAACCTCCCCCATCCAGAGAGCACCAGAGCTACCACCACTACCTTAGAGGTTGCGAAGAAAGCACAGCAGTTGGACCACAGTGGTCTCAGGGAGGGTGAGGATGGTGGAACAGAGGCACACCCAGTCAGTTGTTCCACACCACAATCCATACACCATTCTGGGGGAGCATAGCTCCCCTATGGATGCACCCGCAGAGGAGACTAAGGAGGCTGAGGACAACTGTCACAAGGGAGGAACACAGGAAGGAGGCAGAGAACACCACAAGGAAAGGAAGCAGCTCCTGGTGGGGGACTCAATTATTAGGGGGACAGAACTGAGGGAAGCAGGGAAAACTGAAGTAAGGTGCCTGCCTGGTGCCATGGCTTGGAGAGACAGGAAGCGCATCCTCAGGATCACAAGAACAGCTGCACGGGAGTCTGAGCTGGACATCATTGTCCACCTAGGGACAAATGACTTGGCTAATCATGAGATTAGAGCAGTGCAGAAGGACTTTGTAGAATTGGGGAGGGGCCTAAGACAAGTAGCACACACAACATCCTTCTCTGAGGTGCTGACTGTCAATGGCATGAGTGAGGCGAGGGTACTTTGCACTATGCAGTTTAATGAATGGTTGAAAAAATGGTGTGGAGCACAGGAGTTTGGCTTCATTGGGGACTGGGGTTCCACCTGGAGGGACACCAGCCTATACTGGCAGGATGGTCTGCATCTGTCCGGGAAGGGAACAAGTCTTTTGAGCAATCGGTTTAAATGCTTCATTGGAGCTTTTAAACTAGTCAAGGGAGGCACTGATAAGCAGCAGGAAAATCCCAGCCTCTCCCTACAAAACAGGGTACTAAATGAGAAAAGACCAAGGTAGACAGGTCAGTGGGGATGCTGCAAAAAAAGGTAAAGCCATCAAAAAATGGAGAGCAATGAGTACCAATGCCCATAGTTTGAGTAACACGCTTCCTGAATTAGTGGCCTCGATGGAGGAGGAACATCTGGATATCGTGTCAGTCACAGAAACATGGTACACACAAAACCATGACTGGGACATAAACATACCAGGATACACTATCTACAGGAGGGACAGGGAGGGTAAAAGAGGAGGAGGAGGAGTAGCTCTTCACATAAGGGAAGGAATCAAAGCAACAGAACAAAAGGGAAAATAGGGAGGAGAAGAAGCACTGTGGGTAAATTTGGAGACTGCAATGGCACCACAATCCGCACAGGGGTTGTATACAGACCCCCTTTTCAGGGGGAGGAAATGGACAAGGAAATGATAGGAAGAATACTTAGAATGGCAGAAAAAGGGGAGATATTGCTGATGGGTGATCTGAATATGCCAGATGTTAACTGGAGTGCAGTTGCAGCAGCCACTTCAAAGAGTGGGGTTATTCTAGATGCCCTACAGGGGGCATGCCTTAGACAACTAGTATTGGAGCCCACTCGAGAGGGAGCAATCTTAGACCTGGTTCTCTCAAATGGAGATGAAGAGAGGATCACAGATGTAGAAGTGGGTAGCCATCTGGGAACTAGCGACCATCGAACAGTATGGTTCCAATAAACATAGCAATAGAGTCAAGCCATACAAAGGCAAAAGTACTGGACTTTAGGAGGGCTGACTTTGCTAAAATGGGCGAGTGCCTCAAGGAATGCACTCAGCAAATTGGCAGGAAGGAGGGTGGAAGAACAATGGGAAATAATAAAAACTGCCATCACAGAGGTAACAAGCCTTTGTGTGAAGCAAATAAACAAAATGAAACGATGTAAGAAACCACTATGGTTCTCAAAGGAAGTGGCAGTGAAGGTTCAAGAGAAAAAGAAAGCATTCAGGAAGTACAAGGAATCACAGAAGGAGCAGGACAGAGAACTGTATCAGTTAAAGCAAAAGGAAGCTGGGAAGGCAGTCAGAACAGCAAATGCCCAAACTGAGGAAAAGATAGCCAACTCAGTTAAGAAGGGGGATAAAACCTTTTATAGGTACATCAGGGAGCGAAGGAAGACCAAGAGAGGGTTAGTGAGGCTTAATAAAGAGGAGGGAGGTTGACAGAGGGTGACTGTGAAAAGGCAGAGATACTAAACAAATATTTTTGCTCAGTATTTACAAAGGAAGTGGGGGAGGTACCTAAAACAAACAGTAGAAACACTCTGGATACAGAAGTTGATACCAGCCCATTTACAGAAGAAAGGGTTCTGAAAGAACTCTTAAAACTGAAGGTGGACAAAGCAATGGGGCCTGATGGGATTCATCCCAGAATTCTAAAAGAACTAAGGGTAGAACTAGTGACACCACTGACCACCCTCTTTAACAAATCATGGGAGGATGGGGTGGTGCCCGAGGACTGGAGAAGGGCAGATGTGATTCCCCTTCACAAAAGTGGGAGCAAGGCAGAAGCAGAAAACTACAGACCTGTTAGTTTAACATCAGTGATAGGGAAAATGATGGAATCACTTCTGAAGGAAATAACTGTTGAGTATCTAGAGGCCAGAGGGGCTCAGGACCCAAGGCAGCATGGATTCACAGCGGGGAAGGTCATGCCAGACAAATCTGATAGATTTCTTTGACTGGGTGACCAAAGTAGTAGATCAGGGAGGGGCTGTGGACATGGCCTACCTAGACTTTAGCAAGGCATTTGACACAGTCTTACACAAAAGATTAATATACAAGTTAGCCAGTCTGGCAGTGGGTCCCAAGATGACAGCCTGGGTAAAGAATTGGCTGGAGAACAGGACACAGAGAGTAATAGTAAATGGAGTCCACTCTGAAGAAAGGGGGGTTACTAGTGGGGTACTGCAGGGTTCAGTAATAGGACCGGTCCTTTTCAATGTCTTTATAAGCAACATTGCAGAGGGACTGGAAGGAAAAGTATGTCTCTTTGCAGATGACACAAAGATCTGCAACAGAGTTGATGCACAAGGTGGGGTGGAAAGGATGAGAAGGGACTTGGCAAGGTTAGAGGAATGGTCAAATGTATGGCAGCTTAGATTCAATGCTAAGAAGTGCAAGGTAATGCACCTGGGAAACAAAACCCAGGGAAGAATCGCAATGGGGGTGAGATACTAACAACAACAAAAATGGAAAGGGACCAGGGGTAGTCATATCAGATGACCTAAAGGTGGGCAAGCAATGAGAGGGCTGAAAGGAGGGCTGGGGATACTGGGATGCATAGGGAGGCATCACCAGTGGAAAACAGGAAGTTATTATCCCTCTGTACAGACAGTTGGTGAGACCCCATCTGAGTACTGCATGCAGTTCTGGAGACCAATCTCTGCAAAGACATAGACAGGATGGAGGCTGTCCAGAGGAGGCAACTAAAATGGTGCAGGGTCTGCACTGGAAGACATATGAAGAGAACTTAAGGAGCTGAATATGTATAGCCTCAAGGAAAGGAGGAGAGGGGGACATGATAGAAACTTTCAAGTACCTCAAGGAATCAACAAAGTCAAGAGGGTAGCATCTTTCAAAAAGAAGGGTGTGCAAGAACAAGGTGGCACAATTTGAAGATAGAAGAGGCGGCTCAGAGGTTAATTTAGGAAGAATTTTTTCACAGAGAGGGTTGTGGATGCATGGAGCGGCCTTCCGGAGGAGGTTGTGGAGTCAAAAACAGTGGTGGAATTCAAGCATGCATGGGACAGTCATAAGGCAATTCTAGGGGGTTGGGGTAGGAAGAAGTAGGCTGCTGGTTAACTAGGATCTGCAGCTTATCCATTAGGTAGGGAAATGGGCAGACTGGGTGGGCCAAGCGGTCCTTATCTGCTGTCAAAATCTCTGTTTCTATGTAATCTCATATATGTCATAACTGTCATTTTTCAGATCCTGCCCCAAATGTGTTACCAAACCTGTGGCACGGAATAGCACTGAAGTTGCACAGAATTATATTTTGGCATGGCTGGATCCAGTGTGAATTCCTACCCACAAACACCACAGTGAGGATCCAGCCCATGGATCTAGGGATAGTGGCCACATTGAAATGGCTCTACAAGAGCAAGTTGCTCACTCAGGTACTGAATGATTAGAATGTGCATTCAGATCTATGCTCAATCATCAAGGGGCTAACAATAAAGGACACTGTCTACATGCTGGCAAAAAGCTGGGCTGAGATTAGGGCTGAAACCATCATAAAATGCTGGGACAAATCAATCATTCTTCCTGCTGGGCAATTTGCAGACACTCCCTCTGTGATCTCTCTAGCTGGGTGGAGGAAGACCAGGTGAGTGAAGTAGAAGAGGAACTCATCAACCTTGCTGAACAGGTTGAAGTTGACTTAGATTCTTGGCAGCCTGACTCAGAGGATCCAGGGCATGAGGAGTTGTCAGACACGGACATCATTTCTGCTGTTTTGCCTGACACTGACAGACAACAGGAAGATGACAATGGCAGCAGCTACGATGAAGAAGAGAACCCACCATCGGTCCCAACAGATGCAGAGGCTGTACAGACGTTCAAGCACTATATGCAATGGATGGAAAACCGTCTAAGACAGAGCTCCTGCACTTACTTCTGCTTCATCAGCTTTGAGGAAAGGTGATTAAATCTGCCAAGCCAAAAAAGACAGAGGGGGATTAAAGATTAGTTCAGCATTGTGAGCAGGGAGGCAGCTAAGTGATACGCTTACCATACTGTAATGTTTACTGTGATGGTATGCTTATGTGATGCAGTGATACTGTGACAGTTTTTGTTCAATTTTCTTCATTTGGGTCATTTTTAATAATATTTTAATTGAAAGTCATTACTAAATAAAGACTTTTTAATTGTTAACCTGAGCTCAGAAGTAACTTTATGAAGCATTGCAGCTGTTAATGGTATTATCTTTTGTTATACAGCATTAGCTGTGTCTCTACCATTTCTCTTTCTGTGTCTCCCGTTTATCCAAAACCCCATTTATCTGAATGTTTTTGATGTTCCTCCCAACATTCAGATAAAAGGGGTTTTACTGTGTATATATGTATATGTGTGTATGGAAAATATTCTCACTCCTGCAGAGTGAGCTCTGTATTCTCAAAAGTGCCAAAGGCACAAGTGAGAATGCACAGCTCACTCTGCAGGACTGAGAATATTTTCCATATCCCACAATCTGCACATAGTGTGTGCAATTTATACCATAGGGAGAGAGCTTTAGGATCATTTTTCTGTTTGGGTGTTTCTGCTCATTCTGTATGTAGTGAGTGTGTATATGTGTGTGTGTGCGTGTGTGTGTGTGTGTGTGTGTGTGTGTGTGTGTTTTGTTCTGAATGACTGGGAGTCAGAAATAAAATGAGACACAGGTGAGTGTGTTTTGCAAAGCTAATTGAATAACTTTGTTTTAGTGATAAAGAGTAACTGTCGCAGGTAGCACTGAGAAAGAGAAACTGCTTTGTGAAGGATTTTCATTTAGAAGTCAGGTTGTTTTAAAGCTGAGATCAGCACAGTAATGGTCTAGGAGTGTTAGAAACACAATGGGACACAGGTGAGAGTGTTTTTCAAAGCTAAGTGAGTAATCTGCAGCTTCAGTGAGAAAGGAAAACTGTTTTCTGAAGCAGTTTCATTTAGAATGCAAGCTACAGTGAAGATATCCTCACTCTGGTGACATCAGCAGAGTGTGGATAAATAGCATTTATCCTCACTCTGCTGATGTTATCAGGATTTATCCTCACTGCAGTGGAAATAACACATGATATTCTACTGAGAAAGCTCTCACCCCATAGGTGTGTGTGTGTGTGTGTGTGTGTGTGTCCCCTAGAGGTTAGAGTAACAAGCTATGAATGAGCTTGGCACATCCAGTAGCCCTGGGTTTGATTCCTACAACCTCCAGTTGCATACTGTGTGATTCTGAACCAAAGTCACTTAACTTCCCTAGTGCTCCCAAGTTGCCTCTGAAAACAGGCACTTGTGCCTAGTGGGCCTTCCCCTGTTACTAAAGAATAAAAAAATATATATAGATATATACAAAGCAGAATGTTCATTAAAGGCAATTCCTCCTGCTAACCAACACATATTATAATGAACTAATGGGATAGACCCAGAGGCGTTTGTTGCAATGAGGGAATACTGATATTTATTTATGTACAAACTGATGAACAGAAGAGGCACACTAAGCCAATGCTCATTTCCTTGTGCAACCTTGGGGAAAGGTACACAGAGTGAATACCATTCTGAATGCGTAGCAGTTCAAACATACAGGAATACTGAGTGAATCATGATGGTATCAATTAGCTTATTATACTGGTGGGAGAACATCACAAATACAAGGGCTAAATGCATATAAATTAGGAGCAAGAGCAAGCGGGAGCAACATGTTCCTTGATGTGTTTAAGAGCAAGGTGAGTGGGGAAAAGGCACGGGGGGTAGCAAGGTTATTCCAGGAGGTGGGAAATGGAGTAAGAAAGCAGTTATAGGATAACCAGCAAGGTAATGTTATTGCCCATGATAGCAGACACTAGTCACTTTTCAACTTGAACCTTTTTGGATTGTCAATGGAGGAAGTCAAAAATCTAGATGCCCCAATTAGTGATTTAGAAGTGACCAGAACAATAAAAGAACTTCCATCCAACAAAGCTCCTGGCTCAGATGGCATTAGCTCTGATTTCTACAAGGCCTTTTGTGAACAATTGTCTCCAGTGTTGGTCCAACTCTTAAGACATTGCCAAACGAAGGGCACCATTCCTGGGACATGGCATGAGGCAATTATTTCCATCCTTCCAAAACCAGGAAAGGATCCCAAGTCTTGTAAATCATATAGACCCATATCCTTATTAAATCAAGATCTAAAAATATATACCAAAATAATGGCAGTAAGGCTACAAAAGTTATACCCAACCTTATGAACCCTTATCTGATCAGCTTTATTCCTTCTAGCCATACAGTATGAAAGACAATGTCAGGAGAATGCTCAACATACAGGAAGATGGCAGAAAATATAAGAAGACCCAAACAGCCATTCTAATTGATGCAGAGAAGGCATTTGACAGGCTTAATTGGTTATTTTTACAATTAACTATGAAGAAAATAGGTTTTATGGAATGTTTTCTGAAATCTTTAGGGGCCTTGTATAGCTCACCATGGGCCATGGTAAAGGTAAATGGCACATTATTCCCTAGGTTAAATATAGAAAGAGGCACCTGACAAAGATGCCCATTGTCGCCATTCCTATTTGCAATTAACATGAAACCGCTGGCAGAAACAGTAAGAATAAGTCAAAATATACAAAGTGTAACAGTGATGGGGGTGGGGGGGTGGAAAGCAAAATATCCCTGTATGCAGATGATACAGTTATATATTTGAGGGACCCACAGAAAAACTTGGAACCACTTTTGGAAATTCTAAATGGCTATGGGGACATTTCTGGCTTTTAAGATGAATATATTGAAAACTGAAATTATTAAAATCAGTGGAAGAGTTGCAGAAGAAGTTAAAGCCATCTTACCTGGTAAACAGGAGGTGGAAATTGTCCGGTACCTAGGGATCTAGATCCCTAAAAATTTAAATAACCTTTATAGGTGTAACTACTGAAAACTGAAATCTTTGCTGATATTAAAAGATGAGAAATCCTGCCCCTAACATTCACAAACAAGGTGGAAGTGCTCAAAATGAATGTGCTACTAAAGCTACTGTTTCTATACCAAAATCTACCATTACCTATTACAGGGAAGGAGTGGAGAGAATAAACAAGGGGTAAAGAAATGCTTTATTTGGAATGGGCACAGACCTAGATTGAAATGGTCCATGCTGATGTGAAACAAATATAGAGGGGGATATGGGCTTCCAAATCCTAAAGAGTGCTATATAGCAGTGCAGTTAGGGAACATAACAGGTATCAGTAACCCATTTAAAGAAACAGCCTGGAAACAAATACAAGAGGATACCAACAGAGAGAGACACTTGAATACTTTGATATGGGTTGTGCACTCAGCTCAGGACACAGGAAATATTACAAATAAATGGACTAGGCACACTTTTAAAATGTGGCAAGACACAAAAAAAAGGCTTTCAGTAACAGTTATACAACCCTAATGGATTCCAATTTAGAAAAACAAAAAATTAACCCCAACATATTTAGATATAACTTCCAAGAAGTGGACAAATCACTGGTTATTGTACGTAGCACAGTTTTACCAAGGACGTGTATTAAAATCATTTTACCAAGTCTAGCAGGAATTTGGGTTACCTAACTCTGACATGTTCAGGTTCTTACAACTTAGGAAATTTATACAGGGATGGAAAACCTAGACAAAATCCAGGATCTCAGCACCCACTGGTTGAAAAACTACACATACTTTTATGCCAAAAAGACAGGAAATGCATAATCTCTGATATATACTCTATACTCAACTCCATCACAGCTATCTCAGAATTGGAAAAGGTGCAGATTCAGTGGGAAGAGGAGATGACCCAAAAGCTGAGCCCCAAGCAATGGATGGAGGTGTGGCAGTCAGTACATAAAACAACATTCTTCGGAAGCCAGAGGGAGTTCTGATGGAAGGTGGTAAGTAGGTTCTTCACACCAGACAGGACAATGCACTGTAGCACAAATGTCTCTGATAAATGCTGGTGAAGGTGTGGAGAAAAAGGTACACCCACACATCTTTACTGGGAATATAAGCTGATACGGGGATTCTGGAAAGAGGTAGGCAGCTGGATTGCTAAAATTATGGAGATCTCACCCCAGTTAAATTGCTTTCATATAGTAATTGAATTAGACCCAAAAGACTTAGAAGGGAAATCTAAAAAATACATTTTTAATGTACTACGAACGGCAGCAGTAAAAGTCATTACACAAAGTGACTTGTGCAAACAATACCACCTAAGGGAGAATGGCTGCAAAACTGTAAGAAGATTAATATTACGGAGGAGAAGTCTGCCAGACTAGCTTTGAAGATAGACAGGTTTAACACTAGATGGCTACCCTTGGTCCACATGCTAGAAGAACTGGGAGGAACCCCTGTACTAGAACAACTTTTACATAATTAAAGACAAAGTTATACGCCAGAGCAGTTTAAGCCATAAGAAGAATATTAGATATGCTGTTGCTGATTGACAGACGGTTAAATTAAAGTTAGTCTGACCATATGTTCAGGTCAGCTTACTTAATGGAAGTACTAATTAATTATGTCTTAAGAGACTTCACAGGGCTAGATCAAATTGAAACTGATTTCTGTTAAAAATGGAAAACTTTACAACTTGTAAGATAAAGTAACTATAGAAAGAATATGTTGATAATGAAAGTTAAGTACGAATGGATCATAAATTACAAAAATATCAGTGTATGTAAGATTATGTTATACATGTAACTGAGTCTCTTCAATAAACTTGAAGTTACAAAAAAAAGAAAGCAGTCTGGCCCATGGAGATGTTGCAGCTAGGGGTAATAAGGGTCTGGGAGTTAGGAGTGTGGGGCAAGTAGGATAACCCAGGGTATATTTTTTTTTATTTAAACTTTTGTTTACTGGGTAAGCAGTATGAGACAAGGCCCTTTTTCAAATGTGATGTGGGACCATAAATTGTATACAGTCAAAATGTAATGGAAATTTACAAATATACACAAACACACAATACAATAAAGACAAAAAATATACAAAAAAATACGTTCTTAACAGTCGCAGACCATCATGTTTAAAAAAAATTTGTCTCACTGATACTTTAAAAGCATCTTTGCTAACAATATGCTGAAAAGAGATGGAATCATATTCCAATACACCAGGGCATAATTGGAAAATGCATGCAGACCTAATCTCAATTTCATATTTGGTACAGTTAATATAATAGAGGCATTGGAGCTCAACTCCCTATTTGGTGTTTTAATATTCATTAAAGAAAGCAAAGGGGAAACTGTACCCAAGGCCAAAGTATTATGGACTTCACAACTTAAACTATATTGAGAATATAAACATGGAGGAAGCCTGGCTGTTGCAGAAGACAGATTACAGTGATGTGTTCTGAATGGGAGTTTTAAAGCAAACCTACAAATGGCATGAAATGTGGTTGTAAGCAATGAAATATCTGACTTGGCCAAATTTACAAATAAAAATGAATTGAAATTCAAAATAGACAACTACATTTTGACCAATCGCAAAGCTGGCTTCTCTAGTTAATAAGTCTTGCAACTTAAATAAAGCCCCCAATCTCTGTTTGACAATTCTACAAACAGTTTTTACATGTAGTGATTAAGATAGACAAGGGTCTAAAATAAGCCCCAAATATCTAAATTGAAAGACTGCTCCAGAGGAAGACCCTCACGATTTACAATTTCTAAAGGATTACATCTATTCAACCCATACTTGGAACAAAAAGCATGCTCTTAGTTTTTTTTATATTCAAGAGAAGACAATGTTTATGTAACCATAAGTCAAGTGCCTGAAAATTGGCAGTCAAATTTGATTTTATTTCGTCCTCTGAGGGTGAGCTAGTAAAAAAGAATAATACAGTCTGCATACATCAAAACATCTGTATGAATCAAATGATTTGGCAGTTTATCAATAAACATGGAAAATAGTAGGGGCCCCAGGATAAAACCCAGGGGTACCCCTACCTCCATCATTTTACTCCCCAGCAAAACTCCCTGGTAGCTAACCTATAGAGGATGCTCAGTTAGGTAACTACTGAACCACTTCAAAAGGGAGTTCCTGACTCTGAAGTCCTCCAGTCCCCAGAGAAGCAGGTGATGTTCTACCAAATCAATGGCCTTGGACAGGTCCACAGATGCAGTGGCAGTAAGCTTACCACCATCCAATGCTCTGCCTACGTGATCTGTGAACCTGGCCAAGGCCGTACCAGTACCATGATGTTTGTGAAAGCCATGCTGCTTTGGGGATTGGAGCTCAACGGAGTCAAGAAACTCCACCATTTGCTAATTTCTAACTTTTTCAAGTATTTTACCCAGAACAGGAAGAAGAGAGATGGGACGATAGCTATCCAACTCATTTACTAAGCCACCTTTAAATATGGGTTTTATCATTGTATTTTTCCAAAGAGAAGAAAATTCACCCGTAATTAAAGATATGTTGTAAATATTGGTTAATGGAACATGTGTGTATATATATATATATATATATATATATATATATATATTACTACAAGTTTAAAAACATACATCAAGTTCTCCTGGCCCAGAACTTTTATTAGGAGACAATTTATTCAACAATCTCAGAACTTCAGTAGGCTTAATTTGCCAAAAATAAAAAGAAAAGGGTTTCTTCTCCAGACACAAAAATCCCTGAAAGTGTATGGAGAAGAAGTCCTTAGGATAGGAAGTTAAATTTGTAAATTTAGTCAGAAAAGCTTCATTAATTTTAGACAAGTCAGATGTAGAATTCCCATCCATATTCATCTGATTTGAAACAGTTCTAGCCTTAGGGGCAGTTAAATCCTTAATAACAGATCAAAATTTCCTAGAATTGTCAAGGTTATTCTGTAGTTTAGACAAATAGAAATCAGATTTGCACAATCTTATTTTGGCCTTACATAAATTGCACAATCGCCAATAATTATTAAGATTGTGCTCTGTTTTCATCCTTTTATAAAGACTCCAGGCAGAGTCTCTGTCTTTCATAAGTTGCAAAAAAAAAGGGGAGTAATCCATTTGTTTACTGTGCCTCTAACCCGACTGTTTTTTAAAGGAAAAAACCTATTCTGTAAATCAACCAAAATTGTATTGAAATAGTCTACTGCACAATCTACTTCAGGAATTGCAGCCAAGTATGTCCAGTCTTTATTGGGTGAGGGGTTTATAAAGATAGAGAGAACAATAAGTTGAATAAAATGAGATTAAACTCAGTCAAATACTCAAAAGCATTCTATTTATTCCTTGTGAGTTGTATAATGCATGAGATTTTTTCCTTATGGGTAGGCCCAAGACTATTTTCATCTGTGTATGGGGTGGGGGGGGGCTCTAGATCTTTTTAATGACTTGGGAGAGGCTGACTGTGACAAAGTCAGAAAACTTAAGCCTTAGAATGAGTGAGGAATGTGGACCATGCATAGCTTTTAATGCTGAAAACAAAATCTAAAGGACCCACTCAACCAATAACATGCATTACTGAATTTAATGCCTTAGCTAGTCAAATGGGTAAAGTGCTCCTCAGATTGTGACACATTGTTTTGAGTGATCCAGTACTGGAGAAAACTATAGATTAAATACTACAGATCATATTCAGCAAGACAAGCAATACTGCTCATATGGGGGTTAAGCTTGCCATTAATTGCACCTATGGCTCTGTCTTCTAATTGGCTCCCAATCCACCCTATAGGGTTTCACAAATGTGGAACTTGTAATGTATATAGTTTGATTTTCCAGGCAAAACTTATAATCATGAGTTAAATGGAGAAATAGAAAGAGATAAGAGTGTTCAAAGTTTTGCACAACCTCTTTTGTTGCATATACGGTATCTTGTGGCATACATACAGCTGGTGCTATACAGGGTGCACAGTGCAGTTTCTGAAAGTGTGCATCCAGGAACATATTCAAGCACTAGTGAATGTAATTTTTTTGATCCTTTTTTATTAGTTTTCCATTCACAAGTCATTAACAATGATATATGACAGAGATTTCCATTCTATTCATATTTGTTGTTTGAAACAGCTCTGATATGACACCAAAGTAGCAATTTCTTTGATTTAAGCTGGAATGGTCATTCAATTATCTAGCAGATAAATATGGCAGCTGTGAACTACATCTCTTTTCCATGCATCCAAGGATGACCTCTAGCCTCCCTTTTTTACCTTGCTAAGGGCTGTTCAATACCTTTTAAAGGAAAACTGTCTAAATCCATGGCCCCCACCCCCGAAAGGCTTACCCCCGATTCTGCTTTTTATTTAGAAAAGCACATATTTCTCATGCTGCCACTTACTTTATTTTTATTCTGAAAAGTCCATGAACTGGGAATATGGCGGACTCCGGGAGTCTCCATTTACTGTAAACGTGTGGCACCACATCACTCACTTCAATACAAAATGACCATCAGGGACACATACACACAGCTCTGAAGAGTGATTGGGGGTGGGGGGACATGCTAGACAACCAGGGATGTTGTAGATGGGCTTGAATGGGTGAACAGGGGCAGGCATAGAAACACAACAGGTGGACAGTAGAGGGAGACCAAAGGTCCATCTTGGCTGCCCATTTGTTTGCAAGGACCCCTGTTTGGCCATGTCTGCTAGCACTGAACTCTTACTCAAGATGAGTCCTCACTCTTGACCCTGTGTTGCATGTATGTCCTGTTTCAACCAAGTTTGAAGGAGATGATTGTTTTGGTAGGTAAACTATTCCAAGGTGCTACCACCCTCTCAGAGAAAAAGAACTTCCTAACATCACGTCTCAGTCTCCCCCCTTTGAGTTCCAGTTGTGCCCTCTAGTATTAGAGTTGTGGGACATAGTAAACAGTTCTGAGTATGGCACTTTGTTGATGCCTTTCAGGTACTTAAATGTCCTGATCACCCCACCCCCCCGTCTGTCCTCTAGTGAGAATAACTTCAGTTCTTTCAGGCATTCCTCGTATGGCAGGTTATGTAGTCCTGTTATCATCTTTGGTGCCCTTCTCAGGACCTTCTCCAGTCTATTGATGTCCTTCTTTAGGTGTGGGCTCCAAAACTGGATGCAGTACTCCAGCTGAGGTCTCACCAGGGATCTGTAAAGAGGCAGTATAATGTTTCTGCTCCTGCTGTCAAAGCTTCTGCTGAGGAGCCCCAACATTTTGTTGGCCTTGCTACAAGCAGAGTTACACTGATTGGTTGCCTTAAGGGACTCATGAATTAACACTCCTAGGTCCCTTTCCTCTGATGAGGTATTAAGTTGCACCCCATTCAGCCAATATTTTGTTCTAGGGTTGTTTTTGGCCAAATGTTTCACTTTACATTTCTTTGCATTAAAGCCGAATTGCCACTGATTGGACCATGCCTCAAGTTTTCCTAGGTCAGCTTGAAGTTTGCTGATGGATTCTGTGGTATCCACCCTTCCTCCCAATTTAGTGTCCTCAGCAAACAGTGTTAATCTGCCATTTATGTCCTTACCTATGTCGCTAATGAAGATGTTGAAAAGCACAGGACCGAGGACAAAACCCTGGGGAACCCCACTTATAACATCTCCCTTCCTTGAGCCCACTTCATTGATTACCACCCTTTGGCTTCTATCTTGGAGCCACACTTTTATCCAGTTGATGAACTGGTCTGAAATACTAGTGTCTTTGAGTTTAGCTAGCAGACGCGTGTATGGAATGGAGTCAAAGGCTTTACTGAAATCAAAATAAAGCAGGTCCACTGGGTGCCCTATGTCTAATTTAGCAGTTACCAAATCTAAGAATGATATGAGATTCATCAGGCATGACCTTCTTATTGTCAGTCTATGTTGATTGGGGTCTTGGAGGTTGTTTTTGTCCAGGTAATCAACTATGTCTTGTTTAATCAGTGTTTCCATCAGTTTGCACACCACTGAGGTCAGACTAATGGGCCTGTGGATTCCAGGCTCCTCTTTGCTCCCATTATTATGCAGGGGAGCACGTTGGTGTTTTTCCAATCCTTTGACACTACCTAGTCTAGAGGGAGAGGTAGAATAATCTGGACAATGGTTCTGCTAGTTCCTTGGCTTATTTCTTTTAGGACCCATGGGTGAATGCCATCTGGGCCAGGTGATTTATCTTGATTTAGACTTTTGAGAGATTCCATGATGCTTGTGTTCCCATAACTTCTGGTTTGCTCGAAATGCCACTTACTGGCATGGGCCCACCCCATTCCCTGGTAAAGACTAAGCAAAATAATTTGTTGAGAATTTCCACCTTTTGCATATCATCTTTGACTATTGTCTCTCCATCATTTAGTTTCACCACCCTTGAGAAGTCTTCCTTTTCTCCTTGATGTATCTAAAAAACTTCTTGTTCCCATTACTGATGTTGTCAGCTATGCTAAGCTCTAGGCTTGCCTTGGCTCCTCTTATGGCACTTTTGGCTTTTTTGCTTAATTCCAGATATTCTTCCCAGGAGGTATCGGCAGATTTTGTTTTATGTTTGAGAAAGGCTCTGCATTTGTCACTGATAGCTGCCTTGACTTCCATGTTGAACCATATAGGGTTTTACGTGTGTTCTTTTTGGTTGTTGTCTTTGCAAAGATGGTTGTGACATCCATGACAGTTTGTTTGATTATTCTCCAGAGGTTATTGACATTGAAAAATTGCATAATAGCCTCTAGTCTCTTGTCAGTTAATTCTCCCATCTTAGCAAAGTTTGCTCCTTTGAAGCTGATTACTGTTGACTGCGATTAGGAATAAGAAGCTCTAAGGCATACTGTCAACCATACAGTGTTGTGGTCACTGTTTGCTTGGGGTTTTCTCACAGATGTAGTGTCCACTAGATCAGAATTTGTAAGGACTACATCTAGTATTGTGTCAGCCCTAGTGGACTCACCTACTAACTGTGCAAGTTGGGTGTACCAATATGAACCCATAGGGCTTCAACACCTTCTTTCTTTATACTATTGAGTGATATTGCCCATAAATCTTCTATTACATAAAGTGCCCCCCCTCCCTTTAAGCCCTTTCTGTCCACTCTAAAGAGTAATTAACCAGGCATGTTGAGGTCCCATGTATTGGAGTCAGAGGCCCAAGTTTCTGTTATTGCCACAATGTCCAGACTGGACTCGACCAACAGTGCCTGGAGCTCACCGATCTTGTTTCCCAAACTTCTGACATTAAGGCCAGCCATCTTCCATTCATCCATTGTGCTCTTTGGGGATTGTGGAAATGATTTCTTAGCCATACTGTAGGTGTTATGGTACAGATAGGTCCTGGAGGTCCATCTGTGGATAATATGATATGCAGTATGTTTTTCTTTTCTAGGGGAGCTGTGACCAAGGAGCCATTTGATGGGGTGATCAGATGGATAGTTTGGCCATTTGCTCCCCATTCCCTAGTTTAAATTATTGAAGTGTACATTAAGTTTCTGACCAAGCGCACCTACACCTTCTTTGGTGAGAGGAAGACCATTATTTTTGAATAACCTTCTCTGCTGGAAGATTTTCCAGTACCCTATGATATGGAATCTCTTCTCCTGACCCCAGGAGTGGAGCCAAGTATTAAATCCATAATCTGTTCTGCTCTGACTGTGGAGTTACTTCTTCTCTTTGCCCAAATTGGGAAGACGTCTGAAAAGAAAAGCAGGAAGTCATGGGCTTGAGCAGATCTGCCAGTTCTATAAAGTTTTCTTTTATAACGGGAACAGTCTGGCTAGCCAGATCATTTGTGCTGAGGTGAAGAACCAAATTGGGTCAGTCAGTACATTTGCTAAAGATTCACTTGATGCAATTTGTGTCTGTCCTGACTAACATGCCAGGGAGACAGACAAAAATTGAATGGTCAGTGTAATATGACAAGTGAAGGTCAATACCCCTAATCATTGAGTCTCCTAGTATAATTGTGCATTTGCTATCAGAATTCCATGAGACTGGTCATTCACTATTAGTTTGTTGTGTGATGTTTGTTTCATTTGTTGTCTCCGTTTTGATGAATGTTACCCCGGATACTGATATTAGAGGAGCATCTGGGTTTTGCAAGACCGATCAATCACTATCACTAATATGTGGGACGATGTTCATGACTTTTGTTGATGTTGTTACGGTGAAAGTTCCCTCAGATACTGATTCCAGAGGAGTGTACCTGTTACTGGTAGGAATGGGTATCGATATCTGTGGAGCACTGTGTTCCTTGGGATGGCTCCTTTAGCCCCTTCTTCCCACCAATTCCCATCCACCACTATATTTATTTCTTTGTGGCAGTGGGCCTGGGAACAGCAGTGGAGGAGTGTGCCTGCTGATGTATTGCTTTAGAGAAGAGTTTTCCTATTTGGCCTCAACCAGCTCAATTCTATGTGAGGTAAGCTGACTGCATACTATGCAATTGCCGAGTTGGTAGACAGAGTGCCGAAAGGGGAGCGTACCACAGTACTGACAGCTAATAACATCCATTGTAAGGAGATTCTCTTTTTTGTTTTCTTTTTATTTTATTGTTTTGTACCATCTCCCTGTATTAAGGCAGGAGATGAGGATAAAATGAAAATGAAGGACCTGTGTAGGTGTAGGCTAGAGGTATGGATGAAAAGAAGATCCTGTATAGGAGGATTTTTTTTTCTTGTTTGTTAGATTAAGTCTCTCCTCTTCCTAGTTTCAGGCAGGAAGTAGGCAGTAGAGGTATATTGCACCTATATAGGAAGATGACCATAGGAAGGTGGGATTAGGGGGAGGAAGGCTGGGTGTTTCCATGCATCTCCTAATGAAGAAAAACAATGAGGTGAAAAACAGTAGAATTCAAAGAAGAAACAAGTTAAGTGTGAGCATTTGTGGGGAGTATTAGAACTCCAGTTAGTTCCCCATTACTGCCCAGTTAGCAGCTTCCAGCACAACAGCAGTAGCTGCAGTATAGTCCTCCTGCACTTGTGAGGATGAGGGCTTAGCCCCACTTTAAGGTGCATTATTTGGCAGCAGTAAATAGCACCTCTTAGGAGTTTTTTTTTAAATTGAATGTACTTTAAAATTTACATGATAGAAGCTAAAAAGAAGAAACAACTGCATATTAAAGTCATAATTAAGAGTGAGGTAGGAGAAAAGAATAAAAACTAAAAACAGGAGATGTGCATAAAAAATAGTGCCAAGAAAAAATGAGACAAACTACCAAAACATTCAGACTATACCTAGATATCAAGTTACCCCCCAACCCAGACTATAAGACATCAGAACATAAGAAAAGAGTCAGCAAATGGGAGCCGTGTGATCCATCTAGTCTGCCCTAGAAACTATCCCCCCATGCAGCCTATGTCCTAACTTGTCCTTTATGTCTGTCCCATGTGAGTTTGCCCAGTGGGGCAGGCTGTTCCATGAGTCTATCACTCTCTCTGTGAAGAAGTACTTCCTGAGGTTGCTTTTGAACCTTCCTCCTACCAGTCTTATATCATGCCCTTCCGTGCATGCTACCATGTTCTGTTGAAATAGACTGCCTGTCTGAGCTGTGTTAAATCCCCTCATGTACTTAAATGTTTCAATCATGTCCCCTTTGTTTCTTCTCTGCTCAAGGAGGTATAGGTTTGGCTCCCTGAGTCTTGTTTCATATGATCTGTGATGCAGTTATACACCATCTTAATAGCCCACTCTGCACCATTTTCAAATGATCACTGTCCTTGAGGTAAGGTCTCCAGAACTGAACACAGTACTGCAAGTGTGGCCTCACCAAGGACATGTAGAAGGGCATGATAACCTCCCTCTTTCTACTAGAAATACCTCTACTTATACATCAGAGGATGCCACTCACTTTCTCTGCTGCTTTCTGACATTGTTTTCCTACTTTTAATTCAGTAGTAATGATTATGCTGAGATCTCGCTCCTTTTGTGTCTCCTCATGTTGATGTCCTCCCAGTGTGTACTTTTCTCAAGGGTTCCTCTTTCCCAAGTGCATTACCTTACACTTTTTGACATTAAATTGTAACTACCAGTCCCTGGACCAATTCTCTAGCCTTCTTAGGTCATCTTCCATGTAGTCTGCTCCTTCCCTTGTGTCCACTCTGTTACGTAGTTTTGTATAATCTGTGAACAGGCAAACCTTCCCTGTTAGTCCAGTTGCTATGTCTGCTATAAATGTGTTAAATAGGATCAGTCCCAGTACCAATCCCTGCAGGATGCCACAGGTCACCCTATGCTTCATTGACAATGATACATTGATTAGCACTCTCTGAATCCTATCGTTCAGCCAGTTACTGATCCAGCTGACCATCTTCTGGCCAACTCCCATATGTTCCCACTTGTAGGTTAGCCTTCTGTGAGAGATGGTGTCAAAGGCTTTGCTGAAATCTAGGTGTACAACATCCATTGCCCCTCCCTGATCCAATGTTCTGGTGACCCAGTTGAAGAAGTTGATCAAGTTGATTTGACAAGAGCATCCTTCTGTGAAGCCATGCTGCTTTGGGTCCATTTTTCCAATATCCGTTAGGTACACCAATATCCTATCTTTCAGTACTGACTCCATCATTTTCCCCACAACCGATGTCAAACTGACAGGTTGGTAATTTCCTGCCTCTTCTTTGTTTCTGCTCTTGTGTAAGGGTACAATGGTTGCCTGTTTCCAGTCCTGAAGTATTTTCCTGCTGTCTAGTGACTTGTTGGAGAGCTCAGCTAGGGGTGCGGCCAGTTCCTTTTGGAGCGCCATCAATATCCTAGGGTGTATGCTATCCAGTCCCTTGGCCTTTTCCACTTTCAGTTTGTCAAGCTCTTTTAGGACCTTCTCCCTTTTGAAGGGGCCCATATCTGCTCCCTTAGTATCTTCCTTTGTTCTGCTCAGTGTGGGACCTTTGCCACTGTTTTCTATGGTGAAGACAGAGCAAAATAACTTGTTTAGCACTTCTGCCTTGTCCTCGTCATTCTCTGCCATCTTACCCTCCTTGGTTGCTACTTGGACTATTCTTCCCTTAGTTTTTCCTTTTTCTCTTACTGTTTGTATCTATAGAACTCCCTTTGCTATTTTCTCTTCCGTCTGTGCTTTTGCCCTTCTAACAGCTTTCCCTGCCTCTTTTAATTTGCTCTTGTATTCTTCCACATCTGCTTCATGTTTTGTTTGCTTGAATTGTGTAAAAGCCTTTTTTACTCTTCAATTTTGATTTTGGATGCTACTTGTTTTGGACTTGCTGATCCGCTTAGAGCATACAGTTGTTACTGGATGCAGAGCAGCCTTCAGAGCATGCTAGCAGTCCTCTACATCTGTGATTCCTCCTTATAGCATGGATGAATCACAGTTCTTATTTTGGGGAAGTTGGCTTTTCTGAAATCTAGTACCTTGATTTTGGTGTGACTATTTTCCTCCATATTGTTCACAGTAAACCAGATTGAAATGTGATCACTGGTTCCTAGATTGTCTCCCAACTCTGCTTCTGGGATCCTGGTGCTGTTTGTCAGCACTAGATCCAATATTGCTTTGTCTCTGGTGGGTGAGTTTACCAACTGATGCAAACCTGCTCCCCTTAGTGCAAAAAGGAACTATTTGCTCTTCTGTGAGGATGCTGTGTATGAGGACCAATCCACATCCAGCAGACTGAAGTCCCCCACCAGCAACAACTTGCCCCTGTACACCATCATCAAGATGGTTTCCAATCACTTCTTGTCTATGTCAGCCTCCTGGGATGGGGGTCTGTATATGACTCCTACCCGGATTGAGGCTTTGTTCCCGGCTCATAGTGTAACACAACGGGCCTCTGCTTTACTGTGTTTTCCCTTGATTCTGTAGCACGTATGTCATCTCTGACATACCATGGCACCCCCTCTTTCTTTCTCTCATAATTTTTCTGGAATAATGCATACCCTGGGATGGTGATGTCCCAGAAGTGGTTCCCAGTTAACCATGTTTCTGTAACAGCTACCCAGTCTAATTGTGCATCTGCCATTACAGCTGTGAGATCAGGGATTTTGTTTGGCAGACTATGAGCATTGACACACATTGCCTTCCATCCCCTTCTGTGTTGGTCATTTGCATTTTTAATATGTTTTGAGTGTGTAATTTTGTTGAAATGCTTGGACTGACCAGACGACTAGATGGTATTAAACAGAAGTCACAAATGCTATGTCTAAAGTGCTGGAGCTGGATTTTCAAAGCATGGCACAGGGCTTGTGTCAAGCCCTGAGCCATGACACTTAGGTTCTGGCAGTACACCAAACCCCTTTGCCACAACTGCACCTGATCTTGCAATCTTGGGTGCAGGTGCAACAGTTGTCACATTTTACAGCAGCTTGCTCCAAATATCTGGTGCAAGCGCCACGAAAAAGGCCCCCAGGATTGCTGCAAGATAGACCACAAAAAGTTGATCTAACTTGTGGGAACTGGTGCATGGGATAGAAAATTCCAATTGCCAACCAGGAGAATGCCACAAGCCTGGTGCACCATACCTTCAGCACACCTGGGGATTGTAGCATTCTCGCCGGTTTGAAATTCCAGCCCCTAGCATCCCATAAAACATAAAATATAGTATAATGATACGAGTCTGAGGATGGCTTCAAGGAATGGAAAAGATAAGAAAAAAGCAGCATAAGCTGTATGTTCACTATACATTCTGGTCAGAGAGGTTCCTAAGCCATGATAAAAAAGGTACTAGTTACTAGAGAGTTGATAAAGCATATAAAGGTTTTCATCTCTTCTGAAAGAGTGAATGGCATCCAGATGTATTTGCAAAAATCTTCTCCATGTTTAAAATATTAAGAATATCTCTGTGCCATTCCTCTTTAGTTGGATTCCAGACATCCAGCCAATGTCACAAAATTACTAATTTAGCAGCAGCAACAATTAAGGCTATATACCCTTTCCTGGGTCCACTTATTCTACCATTATAAAGCCCCAAGAGGCAGATTTCTGGAGTAAATGCATCTTGGAGACCCAGGAAGGGATCTAGAGAACTCAAAATCTCTTTCCAAAAATGTTGAATCTTACCACATGATAAGTTGTGATAAACAGTACCCTCAGATTCCCCACACTTTATCAAAAAAATTTGAAGGTTCTTTGTCCATACGATACTATTTGCTGTAGGTAAAATATAAATTATACATAATATTATGATGTAGCTGTAATCTATCCTGTTTAATGTAAACATATAGGTCTTGTCACATCCTATGCCAGCCTGACTTGTCAAGAGAAAATTTTAGGGTGGAATCCCAGTATGAGCAACCAGTATAGCCTATTCAAGAATCACAAGTTGAAGGGCAGAATGTATGTGTGAGATGGGATGGAGTGAACTTTCCAATGTAGTTAACTGATAAAATGTTTTACTCACCTTTTTTGACCAAGGTGGAGAACCCAGATAACTAGCTATGCAATGGTGCAACTGAATTTATTTAAAACTAGCTGAAACTGGTATGTGATAGGACTGTTGAATCTGCTGAAGGGAAAGAAAAGAATCATCAGAAGTAAAGTTTGAAACCACACTGCAGTAAAGATTTCGAAACCATTCTAAAAAGAGGTTCAAGCTAATCAGGGGCACCCCTCCACACTGGTAGTCACCATGTAGTAAACCGATGAAAACATGTCCACATGTCAGGTCCAGTAACATTGTTGAGAATGGTTCTGTGGCTGCACTGCAGCATGATTTTTGTTCAATTGCATGTGTTCGCCCATCCGCACCACAAGTTAAAATATTTTTGGTTTGAAACCAATGTTTAAAACTGGTTTTAAGACTATGTCCCTTGCAGGGTTTGAGCACAGTTTTTGAACATGGTTTCAAATCATGTTAGGTGCAGATGCAAACCATGCTTCCTCTTTTTAAAATGTTTTAAACCACTTAAAACATTTTAAAACATATAGTGTGTACAGGGCCATAGATTATCCCATCCAGTAATGAGTATGTAACACCTTGGTTACGATCTAAAAACTGGGATTCACAAAAAGGGATTGGCCAAGATCTTTACCCTTGTCAAGGTGGAGCAGTCTACATAATTGTTTATGTGCCTTCAGTGAGCAGAGGATGGGGAAATTATGCAACCCAGCAGGTACTGTTGACAAAGGGATATAGAATAATGAAACTGGTTTAAGGCCAGCTTCCATACACAGACTTTTTAAATCTGGAGCCATTGTGGGACATAATCTGAGAGTAGATTCTCCTGCACAAAGCCCCACTGAAAATATTTGCTGGCATGTCAAGCTAAATAGTAGAGTTGAAAGTTAGGTAGTCAAAGACCCCCCTCCCCCCATTTCTTTAGAAAGTGAAAGCTTAAAGGAGCAGTGCAATGAAAATGGGTTAAAATTTGACCCCACCCTTTTTTCATCCTAATTGATGCCAGATGTCTTCCAGTTTATTTTGGTGGTAACATTTTCAGTTTTCATCATCATCATTTAAGAATTTTATGAATGTTTTTAAGTAATTATTTCTCAAGAAAAAAGATGGCCACCTCATTTTTGCGTAGAAATAATATTGAGGACCTGAGGACGGTGAGTCCGGACAAAAATGTAAATGTACAGTACACAGCAGAGGAAGCATCCAGAAAACCCAAATCAACAGTTCTGTCAATATTTTTTATAACCATAGCAGAAAATTAGCTTTTTGGAATAACTTTTTTCATTGCACTGCTGCTTTAAAATAAGCCCTATGCTGAGTGTTCCCCTTCCAAAGAAAGGTAGCAAAGGTCGACTGTAATATTTTACTCCAAGATAGAAGGACATAAATATTAAGCATTTGCATGGGGTAAAGTAAGTGGGGTAGAATGTTCATTTTAATTATATTTATTTGACCTCATAATGTGAGGGGTAATGATTACCATGTTGTAATGTCCTGGGTGATCAGCTTGAGTAGGGGATCGAGATTCATACTCTTGAATTAAGACAAAAAAAAACAAAATAAATGAATGCCAAAATAGATTCGCTGGGAAGGGGACCACTGAAATCCTAAATTTAAAATATGTTGTTTGGAAACTTGAATATAGAGAGGGAAAACACTTGTTTTATTAATATTTAATGTATAGCCTGCCAAACAAGGCAACAATATTCAAGACTTCAGGGATAGAATCATAGGGGATACAAAACATGCAAAAGGATGTCATCTTCATAGGCTGATAATTTAAATTCCTGGTCCCCTCACTCGATTCTACAAATTCCAGGTGTCAGTTTTAGTTTCAGTATAAGGGGTTCCAAATACAGATTAAGTAAAAATGGTGATAGGGCCTACCATTGCACATCCCTCTGAAAAAATGAAACGGCTCTGAATACAAACCGTTACAGGAAATTCAGGTTGTGTTAGTGTACAAAGTCATTACTCGCCAAATGAAAGATGAAGGAATACCAAAACAATGCATAATATAAAAGATAATTCCAATCCACTTTATTGAAAGCTTTTTCAGCATCTAGGGAGACCAGGGCTGCAGGAGGCCCCAGCTCCCTGGACACTGCTATAATATGAAGTACTTTCCTTAAGTGATCATTAGATAGCCTGCCTGAAATTAAGTCTACTAGCTCTGGCTACATCAGAGAAGACTAGACTTTCTTGAAGCCTTTTAGAGAAAATCCAAGCAAGTATCTTCATGTCGACATTCATCAAACAAATAGGCCGATAATTACTAATGAGAGTAGGATCTTTAACAAGCTTTGGAATAACACAAAGAGTGGCTTTTTTAAGAGTATGATCAGAAAACCCCTGCTCATACAGCCAATGAAACATATCTGTCATTTTGAAAATGTTTATAAAATTTGGTGAGAAAGCCATCTGGCCCAGAGCCGTCCCAACCGACATAGCCTGGATCACCTGTTCCACCACTGGGACCCAAATGGGCCCATCCAAAATAGCCTTCTGGGCATCAGTTAGGTGAGGCAGTGAGAGATCTTACAAGAAGGCCTCAATCAGATAACTAGTGTCCTGATCTAGCCGCTCAGGAATGCATAAATGCAGATTGAAATTTTGAAGACAGGCCTCTATCCGACATGAATTTGTTATTAAGGGTGACAAATCAGTGTCCTGGACCCCAGCAATAAAGCAATGGGTTTCCATCAGTCGAAGGTGAAGAGCAAGCATTCAGCCTGCTTTTTGTCCCTGATCCAGGTATCATATCCTGGCACTGAAAATAGCAGATTCAGCTTTTTTGTTAAGCAATTCAGTTCAATTCACCATCAAGGTATTTAACCTTCACCAAATACTGTCAGGGGAAGTGGAGCTAAGAGGTTTCTCGATGTTATGAATTTCTTGTAAAAGGGAACTGGAATTTTGGTCCTGCTGCTTCTTCTGAATTGTAGCTAGGCAAATGGACTTGCCATGAATGTAACATTTACTCACAGACCACAAGACCATCTGTCCTGTTAACAAAAGTGGAGTTATCTGCCAAAACGTTGGCAATACCTTCCTTCAGTTTCTCGATTATTTTGGAGTCATGCATAAGCTGGGGATTAAACCACCAGGAGCAGTCCAATTCCATGCCCCAAGCCAAGTCCACTTGTTAAAGGATGGGTGAGTGATCGGATAATACTCTGGTACTAAGTTCACAGAGTTGAATATGAGGAAAAATCTCTTGTACTACAAGAAAGTATCAATTCAGAAGAAAGAAGCATGTGGAGCCAAATAAAAATTACACTGCTGCTCCATTAGATGCATTAGGTACCAGGGACCAAGCAACCCTAACCCATCCATGAGTTCCACAAGCACACATTGACAAGGAGACTGGGCATGGTAAGAGCCTGCCCTATCCAGATCAGCTTGGAGGACCAAGTTCCAGTCTCCAGCTAATATATGGATAGATGTATATAAGGTGCCAGTTTAGAGGCCAGACTAGTGAAGAAGAAGAAGACAGTATCTTGATTCAGTCTGTATATTGACCCTGAAATATGCTCTGTTTGTCCTAGTCTGCCTGGGAAAGGAAGAAACATTCCTCAGGGTCCCAAATACAAGGGTCGAACAAAACGTTTGCAGCCCGACTCAGACAGAAATGCAATATGAACATCCTATTTTATTTTTCAACAGTCTCATTTCAGTTCAAATCAATACTCTTAGTCCAGTGTTGTTCTAGCATTGTTATCCCCTCATTGTAGAATTCTATGTCTTGGCCTCCCAGAAACCTCTCCACAGATGCTATTACATCTTCATCACCAGCAAATCTCTTATCATGGAGTTCAGCCTTCCATTTTGGGAACAGGTAAAAGTCTGAAGGAGCAAGAGCTCGTGAGTAGGGTGGGTGAGGAAGCAGTTCATACCCATATTCTGTTGCAGCAACAACTGCAACCTGTACTGTGTGGGATTAAGTATTGTCTTATTTATTTATTTGGTTTTTGTTTACCGGGTAAGTACAATAGACAACAATGTTGTCTATATTCAGGCACAACCCGGGAGAGTACAGACAGGGAAGACCAGAGTCAACATTAAAGAGTATGCTCTGTTTGTCCTAGTCTGCCTGGGAAAGGAAGAAACATCCCTCAGGGTCCCAAATACAAGGGTCAAACAAAATGTTTGCAGCCTGACTCAGACAGAAATGCACTATGAACATCCTATTTTATTTTTCAACATAGTCTCATTTCAGTTCTAGCATTGGGTCTTGCAGGAGCAAAACACCTTGCTTCAATTTTCCATGGCATTTTGTTTTGGAGGCTTCTCTCAGGTTGCACAGTTGTTCAGCATAGTACTCACCAGTTATTGTCTTTCCTTTTTCAAGATAATCAATCATGATCACACCTTCAGCATCATGTAAGACCAAGGCCATGATTTTGTCACTTGAGGTGGCCTGCTTAAACTTCTCTGCTGTTGGAGATTCATGTTTCCATTGTTTGCTTTGCTGTTTAGACTCCAGATCAAAATGGTGAAGCCAGGTTTCATCCATTGTTACAATGTGACTGATAAAGTTTGCTGGACCCCTCTTCTATTGTGCAAGAAGTTGACTTCACATGTCCCTTATGGCTCATTTCTGATCGGGTGTCAACATTCTTGGCACCCATCTTGCTGACACTTTGCCCATGCCCAGGTTTGCAGTCAAGATTGAACTGGTGGCCTTGATGGAAAAGGGATGCCTGGATATCATGGCAGTCACAGAAATGTGGTACACAGAGAATCATGACTGGGATGTTAACATACCAGGGTACACAACCTACAGGAGAGACAGGGAGGGGAGCAAGTCTCTATGTAAGGGAAGGGATAAAAGCAACAGAACAAAAGAGTAAACAGGGAGGAGATGAGGCACTGTGTATCACCTTAGAGACTGGAAATAGCACCACAATCCGCACAAGGGTTGTATACAGACCCCCATTTCAGGAGGAGGAAATGGACAAAGCTATGCTAGAAGGCATCCTTAGGATGGCAGAGAAAGGGGAGATATTGTTGATGGGGGACCTGAATCTGCCAGAGTTAACTGAAGCACCTTTGCTGCAGCCACATCCAAGAGCAGGGCCATTCTCGATGCCCTACAGGGGGCATGACTCAAACAGATATTGTTGGAACCCACTCGGGAGGGAGCAATCTTAGACCTCATACTCTCAAATGGGGACAGTGAGAGGATCTCAGATCTAGAACTGGGTAGCCATCTGGGAACAAGTGACCACCAAACAGTGTGGTTCACAATAAACTCAGCTGCAGAGTCAAGCCATAAAAAAGTGAGGGTACTGGACTTCAAGAGGGCTGACTTTGTCAAAATGGGAGAGTGCCTTGGAAAAACACTAGCAAACAGGCAAGAAGGATGGGTAGAGCAACAATGGGGAAATATCAAAACTGCCATAACAGAAGCAACAAGCCTTTGTGTAAAGCAAATAAACAAATCAAAATGAAAGAAAAAGCCACTATGGTTCTCAAAAGAGGTGACGGAGAAGGTTAGAGAGAAAAAGATTGCATTTAGGAAGTAAAAGGAAACACAGAAGAAGCAGGACAGATAACTGTACCAGTTAAGGCAGAAGGAAGCAGAGAAGGTAGTCAGAAAAGCAAAGGCCTAAAGCGAGGAAAAGATAGCCAACTCAGTTAAGAAGGGGGATGGAAACTTTTATAGGTACATCAGGGAGCATAGAAAGACAAACGGAGGCTGAATAGAATGGATGGTGGGTGGGCAGAGAGGGACAGTGAAAAAGCAGGGATACTGGACGAATACTTCTGCTCAGTATTCACAAAGGATGAGGAGGGAGAGGTACCTAATCCAATTAACAGAAGCACTTTGGATGGGGGAGTCGATCCCAGTCCTGTCGCAGAAGAAAGGGTTTTGAAACAACTCCTAAAACTGAAGGTGGACAAAGCAATGGGGCCTGATGGGATTCACCTCAGAATTCTAAAAGAATTAAGGGGAGAACTAGTGAAACCACTGACTACCCTTTTTACCAAATCATGGAAGGATGGTGTGGTACCTGAGGAATGGACTAGGGCAGATGTGATTCCCCTTCATAAAAAGTGGGAGTAAGACAGAGGCAGGAAACTACAGACCTGTCAGTTTGACCTCTGTGGTAGGAAAAATGATGGAATCACTTCTGAGAATAACCTTCGCAAGCCCCAGGCGGCAAAAGGCTAAGGGGAAGGGGGCACAAATATTGCGATTTTTGCTGTATGTGAAAGAAATCAACCTAGACAGCCTATGAACTTGTAAAGACCTAGACAGCCTATGAACTTGTAACAATTAATCTAAGACAGAAGCTCCTCCTCCTACCTCACTACATACCTGTACTTATAGCTGCCTTTCTTCCCCTGCAGAAGTGCAGTTCGAGAGGGCAAGCATTGTCCCCAGCCCTTCCCACAGCAACCGGGATCCCCCTCCGCAGACCACGGAATCCGAACCTGACACCATCAGGTAGCCAGCTCAGCTGCTTCTCACGGAGCTCTAGCCCCACCTGCGCTATGCGCAGGCTCCCCACCGCCCCCACCACCACCCTTGGTGAGCTCCTCCTTATATAGCACAAACCTCGTGAGCTCGGGAAGCACCAGCCCACTTTGCCATTAGCTCCTTATATTTTCCAGCCACTAGTGGCCACTGCAGAGCAGTTTCAACCTACACAGATAACAAATGCAGTTTCACTTTAACCATCACTTTGCTTTTGCCTAACCGTATCCTATCCTTCCCCCTCATCCCATCAATTCTACCAGACCCGTTGACACCACTTACCATGGCTACTAAACCACCACCCACTCCCTCCTCGGTACCAGTGGACCACAACCAGTATCGTTGGCACAACTGGTGCCTGGGTGCCTCTATCCTCCCCTCCTTCCATGCTGAGAATCCTGCCCTTTATGTCCCAGTATACCAGCACATAAGACATACTACTAACTCTAACCATCCCACCTGGCCAGGTGCATCAGTAAAGGTCATCGTATATTAAGGCACACCCTGGCTCTCCTTCTTCTCATAGCGGTGACATAGAATGGAACCCGGACACATGAGCCCCCACTGCTGGCCAACCACCCGCTTTCAACTACTCCTCCCTAAGGGTTTCAAAATTATTCACCTAAATATATGCAGCCTCCTAAATAAAATAGCTGCCCTACAAACATCTGTCCTAGCCCTTCGTCCTGATATTGTAATCATCTCAGAATCTTGGTTGAAGCCCCATAACTGGGACAAAGAATTGTCTATTCCAGGCTTCTTTCTAATCCACCAAGACCGACAGGGCAGAAAAAAGGGTCGCGGCACTGCCATGTACATCTCTTCAAATCTCCAGTTTTCCACAATCTCTCCAGCACACATTCATTCTATAGATTCTCTTCTAATCAAAATCACCCAGCCCCATTCTATCCCATTATACATAGCTGGGTTATACTGTCCGCCGGACACACCTCTGAGTAGCATCCTTGACCACCTTGGTAAGCTGCGGACCCTCACAGAAGACCGCGAACTCCACGTCCTTGGAGATTTCAATCAGAACTGGCTAGGCAGCGCTGCCTCTAAATCTCAATGTTAAATAAATGCACTAAATTTGCATCAGCAAATAGAGGATCCCACCCGCCTAAATCTCAAGTCCAATAAACACACACTACTGGATTGGGCACTTACTACCCACCCTCACAGGATATTTAAAGCTGGTATACTACCAGACTCCCTTAGTGACCACAGTATGATCTTTTTAGTGTGAAAAATCTTCCATCAAATGGCCCCCCCCGCACGCTTTACAGCAGAGTCTATAAATCACTTGATCTTCCGGCATTACTAAACAACCTTAACTCCATTGACTGGTCTTTCATCCACAGGGCCACCTCCATGGATGAGGCCCTTAAGTATTTCTCCACTAACTTCCTCACCATCTGGGACCTACACGCCTGCTCAGGAGATGCAGAGTAAGAGAATCCCACTTACCATGGGTAACAACAAACATTATGGAAAAACTACGAGCCAGAGACGGGCTTGGAAAGCCTTCAAGGTCACGGTGGCCAAGCGGCCCAGCAACAATATAGGTCACTGAGAAATGCCTGTACAAGACTCATACGGCAGGCCAAATCAAATTACTTTACAACTGCGTTCAAAAATAACCTCGCCCGCCCTACCCAATTCTGGAAGTCTATTAAATCCCTCCTCTCCCCACTGGCCCAACCCCCCACACCCACTCTCAATCTAGATGGTAAAATCATCACAGATCCTTGCTTGGTTGCCTCAGAGTTCAACTCACACTTCTCCACCACTATCTCTTCTCTCCTGTCCTCACATCCCCACCCCCTGCCCTTCATGCCCCCTAACACATCCTCCCCTGCATCCTTCTTGCTCCGACCAGTTGCCCCTGGCCAGGTGCTAAAAATCCTGCAATCACTAAACCCATCCAAAGGCAAATGTCCATTGGGCCTTGATTCCAAAATGCTCTTACTCTCTGCACCGGCCATAGCCCAACCTCTAACCATGCTCTATAACCTGTCCTTTAAACTAGGGGCAGTCCCCAATGCATGGAAGCAAGCTACAGTCATCCCCTTACCCAAAGGAGAGGACCTCTCCTCCCCATCCAACTATCAGCCCATATCTCTGCTCCCCATCCTAGCCAAAATTCAAGAGTGCCTTGTATTATCCCAGCTCCACCACTACCTAGATTCCATAGCTTTTTTTAACCCCTACCAAGCTGGCTTCAGGAAAAATCACTCCACTACCACCTCCCTCCTTCACCTCACTAACTCCATCCTTACAGGGATGGACAAAGGGGAAATTACAGCAGCCATATTTATCAACCTGGCAAAAGCCTTCGACACGGTCTCGCATCCCCTGTTGTTGGCTAAACTTGCCCAAGCTGGCCTGGCTGGGAACTCCATCAACTGGTTCCAGTCATACCTGTCAGGTAGGTCCCAATCAGTCCGTATTGGCTCAGCACGATCCACTTCTCTTCCTGTCTCCAGTGGTGTCCCCCAAGGGTCTGTACTCGGCCCCCTGCTGTTCTCTATCTTTCTAAATGACCTGCCTGATGCCTGCCAACAAACGGCAATCCATCTGTACACAGACGATACTGTGCTGTTCGCCTCTGGCCCATCCGCATCTGCTGTGTATGCTTGTCTCCAGGATGACTTCGACTCCATCCAACGTTGGTTCCTCAGTAACCAACTATTCTTAAACTAAAAAAAAAACAATCTCCCTCACCTTTGGCTCTAGGGCCAAACTAAACCGGCTTACTGCTCCACCCACTTTTTACACCCTGGACGGATCTCCACTCGAGGCCTGCACCACTTATCGTTACCTCAGTGTCTGGTTAGATCAGCACCTTGACTTCTCAGCGCACATAGACGCTCTTCACAAAAAATTGCATCCCATGTTGGGAGCCCTCTACCGAAACAAGAATTGCATTCCACTACCAACCAGAGCAGCAATTGTCCAAAAAATTATCCTCCTGATTATGGACTATGGCGATGTTGTATATGGTGCTGCCCCACAAACTTCCTTAGCCAGGCTTGACCCCCTTTACAACTCCTTCTGCCGGTTCTCCTTGACCATCCTACCACTACCCATCACTGTGATCTCTACCAGTCTCTGGACCTCCCCTCACCGCAAAACAGACGTCTACTCCATGTTGCAAGAACTGCTGCAAAGTTCTAGTCACATACGCTCCCTTCCCATCTGTCCTCATCCCTAACAGCCCTCCCCCCACCTGCCTATGCTCTCAGAAACATAGACTCTAGGCTCCTGCACATTCCACACAGATCCACCAGATCTGGGCAGGCAGCTTTCAGTTTCAGGTTGCCCAAATTATGGAACTCACTGACAGCTGATATCAGACAAGCCACATGTACTCTTGTACGAAATACCCTTCTTAAAATGCATTTCACTACAAATTGCTCATGCTTTCCCCCTCACTAAATCCCCATTTTTCACCCCTACCTATCCAGCTGCTAGCACCGCTCTGGGTACCTCCTCGCAGTGCAACTAAGGTTATTAATTACTTATTGAATTTGGACCTATGCAACTTTTGTATTTTAAGAAGTGCCTCACCCATTGTCTGAAAATGTTTATTTCTCCTGTATTACTGTACCACTGCCGGTGGATATTCACAAGATTGTATTATTTTTGCCCGTACCAACCTCCCTTTGTATGTATATTTCCTCTGAATTACTGTACCACTGTCTGTATAAGTCACATAAGTTGTATGATTTTTTGTCTTCTCCTGTACATCTGTATCATTTTTATATACCCTAACCCCAGGGTGCATCTGGAATCGAGCGGTACTCCACTCAGTATGCCTTTCTGGTAAATCTCTTAAATAAATAAATAAATAAATAAATAAATAAATAAATAAATAAATAAGGAAAGAATTATTGAGTACCTAGAGGCCAGTGGCACAAAGGACCCAAGGCAGCATGGATTCACAGCAGGAAGGTCATGTCAGATGAATCTAATTGATTTCTTTGACTGGGTGACCAAAGTAATAGACCAGGGAGGGGCAGTGGACATGGCCTACCTAGACTTTAGCAAGGCATTTGACACAGTCCCACACAAAAGATTAATAAACAAATTAGCCAGCCTGGGAGTGGATCCCAGGGTGGTAGCCTGGGTGCAACATTGGCTGGACAACAGGACACAGAAGGTAATAGTAAATGGAGTCCTCTCTGAAGAAAGAAAGAGGGGTTACTAGTGAGGTACCGCAAGGTTCAGTACTTAGTCCGTCCTTTTTAATGTCTTTATAAGTGACATTGCAGAGTGACTGGAAGGAAAAATATGCCTCTTTGCAGATGACACAAAGATCTGCAACAGGGTTGATACACAAGGGGGTGTGGAAAGGATAAGAAGGGACTTGGCAAGGCTGGATGAATGGTCAGATGTATGGCAGCTTGGATTCAATGCAATGAAGTGCAAAATAATGCACCTGGGAAACAAAAACCCAGGGGAAGAGTACACAATGGGGTAGGGGAGGTAGTAACAACAACAAAAATGGAAAAGGACCTGAGGGTAAAAATATCATATGACCTTAAGGTTAGCAAGCAATGTGAGAAGGCAGTAGGGAGGGCTGGGGGGTTACTGAAATGTATAGGGAGAGGCATCACCAGCAGAAAACAGGAAGTTGTTATCCCTCTGTACAGACAGTTGGCAAGACTCCTTCTGGAGTACTGCATCCAGTTCTTGAGACCCCATCTCCACAAGGACATAGACAGGATGGAGGCAGTCCAGAGGAGGGCAACTAAAATGGTGCAGGGTCTGCAAGAGAAGCCATACGAGGAGAGACTAAAGCAGCTCAATATGTATACCCTTGAGGAAAGGAGGGAAAGGGGGGACATAGAAACTTTTAAGTACCTCAGTGGAATCAACAAAATCCAAGAGGGTAGCATCTTTCAGAAAAAGAGATGTGCAAGAACAAGGGGACACAATTTCAAGACAGAAGTGGGGACAACTCAAGGGCAATGTGAGGAAGTATTTTTTCACAGAGAGGGTGGAGGACGCATGGAACTGACTTCCTGAGGAGGTTGTGGGGTCTAAAACTGTGGGAGAATTCAAAAATGCATGAGACAGACACAAGGCAGTTCTTGTGGGGGGGGTAGGAAGAAATAGGCTGTTGGTTAACTGGGATCTGCAGCTTATTGAGTAGGTAGGGAAATGGGCAGACTAGGTGGGCCAAGTGGTCCTCATCTGCCGTCAAAGTCTATGTTTCTATGTTTTCTACTCCAAAACTGATGCCCAAAGTGCTGGCTACATGCTGTATAGTTCCTCATCTGTATTTCATCACCATTTCATGGACTGCATCAACAGTCTCCTCAGTGGTCCCCTCCCTCTGATGCCCTGACCTGGGATCATCTTCAACACTTCTGCCATAATTAAATTCAACAGCCCATTTCTTGACAGTTGACTATGAAGGGCTTCTGTCCCAGGTATGTTGACCATATCCTCATGGATTTGCATTGCAGTTATTCCTTCAATATGGAGGTACTTGATTGTTCTGATCTCAGTTTTCTCCATTCTCAAATGATCATCACCAATCAAACTTTGTGTGGCATGTACCTACAAAAGAAAACATTTTATTTTATCAGTAGGTCATATCCCATCCATATTAGCATAACTATACATTAACAAGCATTTGCCAATGTTGAATGTTTGCTTGCTGGTATTAGCATTTGAAATGCAGGAGTTAGAGAGATGCAGAATAGGAATGGTAGTGAAGTATTGAACTTCACGCCAGCCCCACCTCCACCCTGCAGAGACGGACAGGCATTGGGGTATGCCTTTGGGTCATCACCCATAATGTTCATGCGATTTCATTTCACCCTGTCCTGCAGACACTGAAATGTGTTGAGGTGTGCCTTGGAGTCTTCAGCTATACAGTCATCCCATTCCATAAGAACTTACACTGAAATGGGTGCAGTATAGGAGAACAGGGTGAACTGTGGGGCTGAAGAGTTCAAGGCACACCTTGATGCCTGTTTCTGGCTGCAGAGTGGTGGGGTTGGGGTGGAATGGCATGAGCATTACAGTCAGCAATCCAAAGGCACACCCCTGATGCCTGTCAGTCTGTACAGGGTTGGACGTTATGGTTAGACACCCTAATGCCCCAGGCATTTGTTGGTATTTACACTACAAATTTCCAACATGGCCTTTTTGTGACCCCCACCTCCTGAAGCATTTGGGACCTCTTCTCATGAAGTGGCACTATGATTTTGTTAATGTGTCCTGAGCTTTGAGTTCCCACAGTGACCATGCCATTCTGCGCCAGATGTACAAAAACACAAATTGGGCAGGATGTGAAGAATGACAGCTGTACCATTCATAGGGAGCTGTGAAGAGATGGCAATGTTGAAAATCTGTAGTGAAAATATTAAAAATACTCGAACTTCCAGGCTTATGTGGAAACTGTGCAATGCATGTGCGTAACACAATCATTTAGTAGAATTTTTTCATCAAATTTTCAACATAGGCATTTTGTGACCTCTGCTCATGAACAGTGTCACTATGATTTTCCTAATCTGTCCCAAACACTGACTTTCCACAGCGACCACGCTATTCTGTGCCAGAGGCACAAAAACACATTTTGGCCAGGATGTGAAAAATGGCAGCTGCACTGTTCATAAGTAGGTGTGGAAAAATGCCAATGTTGAAAATCTGAAGTGAAAATATTACAGATTTGTAAAGTTATAAGCATGCGTGGAAACTGCACAAAGCATGCTTGTAACATCTTTATGTGACTTTTAGACATTTTAGGACCTCTGCTCATGAACAGTGTCACTGTGATTTTCTTATGTGTCCCAAACTCTGATTTCCCACAGCGACCAGCTATTCTATGCCGTAGTGTGAAACCACATTTGGTCAGGATGTAAAATGACAGCTGTACTGTTCATAAGAGGTGTGGAAAAATGCCAATGTTGAAAATCTGGGTGAAAATATTTCAAATTAGCGAAATTCTGAGTGTGCGTGAAACTACATACTTTCGTAAAACAGTTATTGTTTGGATTTTTTTCACCAAATTTGCAACATAGGCCTTTTGAGATTCCACCTCATGAACACTGGCACTGTTATTTCATTAATCAGTCCCAGAAGATGATTCCGAAAAGTGACCGTGAAATCACCTTTTGGGACCAAATAACGCCATGACAGTGCCTGAATTTGTAAAGAGGGGTCCCAATAATCCCATGTTGAAAATTTGGTGCCAAAATTCCCAAAAATGCCTGATATATGCACCAAAGTTGAAACCACCCTATTTATGCCATTATACAGCTTACTGGCATTTCTTCAGTTCGCGGTCGGCTTTGAAGAGTGCAGACGTGTTCCCAGTCCACCGGAGATCGTCGCGCCAGAGTCCAGAGGTAAGTATGGGTTGAGGGGAGGTTGAGTATATAGTGGGTGGGTGTGGGTTGATAGGAGTGGACGGCGACGTGGGACAGTTTCCGTTGTTTCAGGAGATAAAAAAAAGAAAAACTTCAGGAGGTTTTTTTTCAGGCTGTTCAGCACACTGGGGTGGGCTCCCAGTGTGCCACCCTGTCTTTTAGGGGTGAGGGGTACTGAAGCTGATGAGGAATGGGCCTTCCACCGGCAAAAGAACGACTGTTGGGGGGGCATGATGTCGAGGTATTGGGCACCCCTCGCACACACAACAAATGGGGAGGGGTTACATCATGCTGATGGGGAGTGGGCTCCCCCGTTGGCAAATTAACTGGGTTGGGGGCTGCCGATAGGGGAATTGGTCACCCCCATTTGGCTTTCATGGGTCCGAGAGGCGGCGGCAATCCACCACCATGTTTACTTAATTGTTAGACTTTGGAACGTACCGCCCTGCAATGATGAGGTTGCTCCTTCATTGCAGCAGAATGGCTGACACTGCAATGACGAGGCAGACCCTCATTGCAACAGTGAAAATATTTCTCCTTGGTGGCACTTTTGGAGACCAGTGCCATCGGCACACTGTGCCTCCATTGGTCCACCAGTGCAAAGCCCCCAAATACAGTGCCTCCGTTGGCTGCCTCAGTACCACACCTTCACAACCCACTTGTCTCCTAAGGTGCCGCAAAATGTTTCTTGCACATGGGCGCAAGCAAACATAAAAATAATACAAGGTTCATACTGCATTTTTTTCTGTGTCAGGCTGCACACTTTTTGATCGACCCTTGTAACCTGTATAAGGTGGAAAGGGATAGAACAAGAAAATAAAATCACTACCCCTGATTGTCTAGTGCTGTTCCCTGCCCCATAAACTTGGCTGACCTCTTCTCACTTGAAAAGTGTGGCCTGTTCTCTAGGTAGATGAATCCCCTAAAAGCAGGCCACCATAGCACCCAGTTTATATTGATGTTTAGGAATCCTATAACTTTTGGCTGCAGTATGACCCCCTATGATATTCCACGAGATTATCTGCAGGACATCAGCCGTGGTTAATATGAAATGAAACCCAAACTACTGTAAACTTCAAGAAAACTGCTGAACTGTACGAAACCACTGCTGTCTGGTCTGGGATCTCCCCCTTCCTTCCCAAAACAAACCCTGTACACAAACAAATAAATATAAAATCCCCCATGAAATCTAAGAACAGAAACTTTAAACAGTACCCCTACTACTCATACAAACTTCTCCAGGTCCCACAGACCATCTGCTCTCATCAGTCTGTGATCAGCCAGCGTGGTCCACCAACCAGCGCCACAGTTAACACTAGCAATACGACATACAACTAACTTTCATCCCCCAGCCCCTCCGGAACAAAGTAAAGCTCCATATCCAAGAACAGCTCATAAGGACAAACTGTGTGCAACAAAGGCAGAGATATTTAAAACAACCACTTTTAAACAACAGTGCATCTCAGTTCCACATAGAAACAGTTAAAAGTAATAAACACATACTAACCCATGCCACTGCAGCTTGCAAAAACAAACAGTGATGGGGAGGGTATAAAACTATTGAGATCACTGCCATTGATGACTGAAGACAAACAACAAATTAAAAGAGTTAATCTCTAATCCTAGAAACTGCCCCCCACACACATAACTTGAACCCTAGCCCATCAAAAAGACAGCAAGTAAAAATAATAAGGGCTATTTAATATGTAAGGGTAAGAAAAATGTGAAGTACACCTCATGTACTATAGCCCAACAAGGGAAGGGGAAAACATTTCCAGTCCAGTAACAAACAAGCATTTGTCAATGCCGAATGTTGTCTCACTGGCATTGGTAGTGCAGGAGTTAGAGACGCATAATAGGAATGGCAGTGAAGTACTGAAGTGACGCCAACCTCGTCCCCACCCTGCAGAGACCGACAGGCATTGGGGTGTGCCTTTGGGTTGTCAGCTATAATGCCCATGCTATTTTAACTCACCCTACCCTGTAGACACTGACAAGTGTCGTGGTGTGTTTTGGGGTCTTTGGGCATTATACTTACCCCCATTCCTTAAGGAAATATGCTGAGGTGGGTGCAGTATAGGAGAATGGGGTGAACTTTGCGGCCGAACACTCCAAGGCACACCACGATGTCTGTCACTGGCTGCAGGGTGGGGGTGGGGCTGGAATGGCATGAGCATTACAGCCGATGATCCCAAGTCACACCCCTGACGGATGTCAGTCTCTACAGGGTGGGGTGCTACAGTTGGAAACCCTAACACCATAGGCATGAGCTGGTATTTTCACTCCAAATTTTCAACATGAGCTTTTTGTGACCCCACCTCATGAAGAGTGGCACTATCAGTTTGTTAGCTGAAAGGTGGTTTTGCACAGCTGCTATGCCATTTGGCAACACAGGAATGAAAACACATTTTGGGCAGTATGTGGAAAATGTCAACTGTATTGTTCATGAGGGGATGTAAAAAAATGGCAACACTGAAAATCTGGAGTGAAAATATGAAAAATTGGTGAAGTCATGAGCATGCATAGAAACTGTGCAATACACATCCGTAACCCAATTATTTTTGGGATTATTTTAACCACATTTTCAACATAGGCATTTTGGGACCTCCTCTCATGAACAATGGCACTGTGATTTTGTTAATTTGTCCCAAATGTTGATTTCCCACAGCGACCATGCCATTCCGCTGCAGGTGGTGCGAAAACACATTTGGTAGGATGTGAAAATGACAGCTCTACTGTTAATATGAAATGTGAAAAAATGCCAGTGTTGAAAATCTGGCATGAAAATATTACAAATTTGCGAAGTTATAAGGCAATATGGAAACTGCAACACACACTTGTAACACAGTCATTTTATGGAATTTCATCACCAAATTTTCAACATAGGCATTTTAGGACCACTGCTCATGAACAATGTCACCGTCATTTCCTCAAACTGTTCCAAAAACTGATTTCGCACAGCAACCATGCTATTCTGTGCCGGACATGTGAAAACACATTTCAGCCAGGATATGTAACATGACAGCTGTACTGCTCATAATGAGGTATGGAAAAAGGCCAATTTTGAAAATCTGGAGTGAAAATATTACAGATTCATGAAGTTACGAGCGTGCGTGGAAACTGCACAATGCGCGATGGTAAAACAGCCATTTTGGGGATATTTACCACCAATTCCAACATAGGCTTTTTGAGAGCCCTCCTCATAAACAGTGCACTGTCGTTTCCTTTATCAGTCCTAAAAGGTGATTCCGCATAGTGACCTTGAAATCACCTTTCAAGACCAAATTATGCCATGACAGTGCCTGAATTCATGAGGAGGGGTCCCAATAACCCCATGATGAAAATTTGGTGTCAAAATTCCCAAAAACGGCTGAGCTATGCACCAAAGTTGAAAAAAACCCTATTTATGCCATTATACAGCTTACCAGCATTTCTTCAATTCGCGGTCGGCTTTGAAGAGTGCAGACGTGTTCCGGTCCACTCCAAGATTGTCGCACCGGCTCCAGAGGTAAGTATGGGGGGAGGCAGGGTGCACTAAGGGTGGGTGCGGGTTGGGGAGGGGGCAGGGAGACTATGAGGGACCATTTTCTCTTTACAGGTGAAACAAAAAAAACATCGAGGACAGTTTTTTATTACAGGGTAATTTGGCATGCTGGGGTGGGCTCCCAGCGTGCCACCCAAGTTATTTTTTTGGGGGCTGTAGCCACCAGGGGATTGGGCAACCCTCAGCAAATACCAGTTGGGCGGAGAGCTGAGGGATTGGCCCCCCTCGGCACACAACACATGGGGGACATTATGCTGTTGAGGTGGCTCCCCCATTGGCAGACTGAACTCAGAAGGGGAGACTGAAGCTGACGAGGATTTGGCCTCCCATCGGCAAAGAAAGACTTTGGGGGGGGCGCATGATGCTGAGGGAGATTGGGCACCCCCTCGGCACACAGCAGAACTGGGAGGGGGGACATTATGCTGATGTGGAGGGGGCTCCCCCGTTGGCATTGTGACAGGCGGCAGCAGTCACTGCTGCCATGTTGCTTGTGCATCGGGAGGCATGTTCTGGTCTCGCTGAATGAGAGCTTCGGTCTCATTACAGCAGACCCTTTCTTAGATCTGGTGGCCACATTAAATATGCATGATGTCAGCACCTGCTGCTGGCTTATTGGGGAATGAGGGATGCACCTACTGATGCATGCCCTGCATTCGCCCACAGTGACTGCACCTCCAAATCTACTACTACTGCAACATGTTAGCTGGCACACATATGCAAGCCAACATAAAAATTAGTTGACTAATACCAAAATCAATAATAATGAGGCATCACACGGAGGATGAAAGCTGCAGGGGCAAAACATGAATGATATATTAGCCATCCAGTACAATCCACCATGCATAACTATAAGTGAGACTGGAAACAAGGCATGCACCTTAAGTCCATAATAGAGCTCCATCAATAGAACAAGTTTCAAATGTCCAAAACGCCTAAGGGTAATATGGCAATATGAACTCAGAACTGCTTTCTACAAAGAGAATCAGCAACACATGGTTATGTTAAACATGAATAAACATCACAACAATATAACAAAATGATAACAAAAATGAGTTAAACAGTCTTTAATAGGAAGCTGGTCAGTGTCCAGACTGCTGGAGGAAAACTAGTTAGTAGTCAGTATCCTTAAAGTACTCTGAGGCTATTTGCTGGGAAAGGTATGAAAAAGGTCCAGGAATAGAGAAGGTAGCTCAGCTATTGCTTGAGCAGCTGACTGAAACTGTCATGGACCTTTTTGAGGTTTCCACTATGAGACAAGCAGGGTATAGCATGTGAAAGGGAATCTGCACAGCTATTATCTGTCTCTTGACTCACAATATGCTGCCCACTGAGAGCAAACTTGTAAAGTAGTATCTTGAAATATGTAGATCTGCCTGCCCTCCCAGTAGAGCTTCTTTATATCCTGTAGATTGGTCAGAATATAAGCTTTCTCTAAGTAGTTTAGCAGTCACAAATCAGGGGTTGGGGACAATCTCCTTCTTGAGATTGCAGTCTTAAAGAGCAGTGGGCTTGCTCTATTATATAAGCCAGGTTGTGTGGAGAGGATCACACAAACTTAGTTATAAGTTTCTGGGACAAAGCATATAACATCAGTCCACTCTGCATGCTCACCAGATTATTTTGACAGCTTTGTCCTTCTAGATCTTCTATGCGGTCTTCCATCCTGGTGATCCTTTTGCAGAGGGTTGTAATGTTGGGCTTGAGCTACTCATAGCAGTCTTCATGTGAGCTAACAAGCACTACCGTGTCCCCAACCCTTCTCGAACATTCATCTAATGCAGGCCCGATAGATTTCACCTCCGTAGTCAAGCCCAGGAGAAGGGAACACAGACTGCCCACCCTATGCAGAAAATAATCTCTAGTTAATGCTTCCAATGATGAGAGCTGTGGCTGAGACTGCATGTCATTTTATGCTGTGTGGGCACCTTCTGAACCACAACTAAAGCACGATCCACTCTGACCGGCTCCTTGAGTGTGAGTGACGCAGAAGCACTGACCTCCATATCATAACCAAACTCAAGCTGAAAATTAGCACTGACTAAGTCGACAAGCTAGCAGGGCTTAAATAAATATACTAGGCACCTTCAAAAACTGAGTCAAGTGGGAGGAAAAGATGGTTTTGTGCAGAAACAACCGAAGAGCTGGGTCAAGATGCAGTCGCTCGGAGCAGCGCATCATGTGACTCCTCACCTCTTAAGAGGTTGTTTACCACTGCTGCAAACCTTTGAATATACCACTTCACTAGTATGCATGACGGGATCTCCTCATTTGCATAAACACTGGGGTATTTCAGTGTATTGGCACTGCCAGTTTAGGGGGCACTCCTGGGGCTTCTGAATATGGGCTGGCCTGGAACACATGTGCAAACGCAGGTTAGTGCCCATGCTCACCCACACTAAACAGGTTAACACAGGCACTAATCTTTGAATATTGGGGCCAGGTTGTCCAAATTACAACTGTAATATACAAGTACTTACAAAATGTACACATCGTTAATCATCAATACACACATGATTATAAAAAGAAAGCTTGCACACTTGTGTAGGTAAACACTTCTATTTTCCTTACCAGTTAAAAGGTCCTCTTATCTCACACTTGTCATTGTTTACTTAAGTGTCTCTCTCTCTCAGTGAGTCTCTCTGTCTCTCTGTCTCTCTCTCTCTCTCTCCTGTCTCTCTCTCTCTCTCTCTCTCTGTCTCTCTCTCTCTCTCTTGCACTGCCTCATCATTTGCCTCAGAAGTGAGAGGTGTTTTCTCTGGCTGCTGTAGCCCCTGGAGCGCAGTGACCACATGGTCTGATACAGGCCCAAAGTTATGATCAGGATCAGATCTTGTCTCCTTCCCAGTCTTCTTTATTTCCCTTTACCTGTTCCCAGTCATTTCATAGCAAAACATCTGCGGTAACCCAGAAGTAACCACAGCTTACCCCTCACATTCAACCCCTTACCACTACAGGACTACGCTGGCCTTTGGAACGGTAACCCAGGAGTAAGGGCCATGTTTCATTGAGGAACCCTTCATAGGCAGGATCTGATCTCTCCATATTCCATACCAGCTCCTGCTAGACTACTGTGACGCTGGGCCTAGTGTCCCTCAGACCTTGTGTAAAGACGTTGTTTACCCAGATTGGCTTCAAGTGCTTCTGAGTATTGCTGGGAATAGCACTTGAGACAGTTCATAACTGGGTAGGACACAAACGAGCCCTAAAACACAACAGTTCTTTGGACCTAGAAGTAATACCCCCTCAGAGCCTAAAAGCCATACAATAGAAAGTCAAAAATGTTATGTGTGCCACAATTTGGGGCATTTGTCTTATGAGTGCCCTTGGCAACCAGGACTAAACCACAGAATGGGGAAGGCCATTGTCCCACAGTGGGATCCAGTATGGTTAACTCCACGCTTGCAGAGAAGGGTGTAAGCCATACCTCCACAGAACAGCAGCAGGTTTTAGTGCTTCTTGTGTCCCACCCATCTGTTTGTTAGCAAACCCCTCCTCCCCCTAATACCTTCTTGTACACATCAGGGTAGCAGGCTGCATATTGACCCACTCATTTAGCAGCTTCTGACACAGTACTAGAATTCCTGTCTGGTAACCATATTTTAAGAATGGCATACACACATTTGAAAAAACTGCTCAATAAGCATTACTTCACACATTGCTTCAGCAGCTACAGCTCTCTCTATTTCTCTTCCCATTTACTCAAATCCCTAAAAAAGTACTCAATTGCACACTGAGTTTTTTATAATTTTCCCCTGGATGCTTTCTTAATTGTCCAAAACTGAGTCAGTAAGACTCAAGGGTTAATTCATAATTTTTAAAATAGATACCTTCATTTTCACATAGTCCCTGCTATCTTTAGGATTCAAGTATGAAAAAGCTTGCCATGTTTGCCCAGTAAGCAACAGAGCCAGATGGGCTGGCCAGTACTCCTGTGTCAACTCATATTGCAAACAGTTTCTTTAAGTAATTATTAAAATCTATGAAGGGATATACTAAGTTAAGAAGAGAATACAGAAATCTATTGAAAAAGAACACACAAACTGTTTATGGTACCAGTTGAGAGATGCAATATATATGGGGGGGCAGCAAACAATGTTGGGCTGTTGAAGCATATGGCACCAAAGAAAATAATAGAACATACAATATTTAGGATACTATCAGTCCCAATAGGTGGGTGTTTCACATAAAAAATTATTATATAAATAAAGGTATTTGTCAAGATGAAATGATGGAAGAGATGTGTATAAGTCAAAACACAAAATGGTCTTCTGTTAGTTGACTTGAGGTTAAAAAATGCAATATTAGCCCACAAGAGAAATAAAGAACCAGGTATTTATGCCATCCCAGCAGAAATGTTACTGCATGACCCATAATGGTGGGCAGAGTTGCTTTTTCCCTTACTTACATTGATAAACAAGCATTAAAAAGATTCCAAGTGATTAGAACTCAGGAATTATTGTGTCACTCTTCAAGAAAGGAGCAAAAGGTGACCCCACATGTTACAGACCAATAACTTTTCTGCCAGTTATCACTAAAATATATTCATGAATCATCTTAGACAGATTAGAATTATGGATTGCAGAGAAACAGCTGATATCTCCCTATCCAAACAGTTTTCAAAAAGACCGCAGCACACCAAATTTAATATATAAATTAAAATGTTATTCTAGAAAAATATGTGATTGGGAAAAAAGTGTACATTTATGCAATAGGTGTGGACTAAGAAGCCATTGAATAAATCCATTTATTTTCACATGTTAAATAAAGTTTAGAATCCTAGATTTATTCAACATATGTTGAATAAATGCCACCTGTCAATCAAAGCTTGTTTGTCCACTTTTTTGACAAATAAATTAAAATAACTTTAAAACAATAAATGATAGGATGGCACTGTGAACATGAAATTTGTCCAGCACATAACTAGCTACATAATGAGTACTGTTCCATTCATATATCCACCTTTTAGTTTTTTTTTTTTTTTACAATTAGCAAAAACAGCAGAAAATTCAAGTTTTGTAACTTTTTTGATCAAACAAATGTGAATAACTTTAAAGTGAAAAACAATAGCATGGTACTGTGAGCACAAAAGTTGTTCAGCACAAAACTGTCTAAAAAATTAGTGGTGTTTCATTTATAGATACCTTTTATATTTTTTATAATTAGCAAAAATGGCAGAAAATAAAATTTGTATTCACTTTTTTTGACAAACACATGCCCCTTCCCCTCAAAAAAAAGCAAAAACAAAAAGAACTGAGCATCAAACTTTTTCATTATGTAGTGGCCATAATATAACATTGCAGCATCCACAGCAACCACTTAGCAACTGCTAAGCAGAACTACACTGGGAAATCCACAAAAAAGTCCATGTAAGTTTGCATTAAAAATTAAATAAACACTTTAAAACAAAACTCCCTGCACTATCCTAAAAGATTCCTATTGCATAAATGGAATATGTAACAGGGACCTAGTGGAATGCATGATTTGTTTTCACTCGAGTGGTTTGATCTTGGACACATCACTCGTGGCTTATGCCACTCGTGAGTTTACTCAATGTCAAACAGCTTGTGTGAAAACAAATCATGTATTCCACAGGTCCCTGTTACATATCCCATATTTATGCAATAGGCATGGACTCAGAAGCAGTTGCATAAATCCATTTATCTTCACAGCTGTTGAATAAATAAAATTTACCCATATAGTAGCTACTGTATGTCACAATCACTCCGGAACTCATTTAGAATGTTCAGCCTCAGTAGCAGTACTACCCTTATTCAAATGTGAATAACTTTAAAACGAAAAAAAAATAGTATGGTACTGTGAGCATGAAAGTTGTTCAGCACAAAATTATCTATAAAATGAGTGGTGTTTCATTTATAGATACCTTATAGTTTATTTTATAATCGGCAAAAAAAGAGTAGAAAATGCAATTTTTTGTTCACTTTTTTGACAAACATATGCAAAAAAAGTTAAGCAATCAAAAGCAAATGTCCCTGCACTGACAGAAAGCATCCCTATTGCATAAATAAAAATATACAATGGTGAGCTGTCAGATAAATGATTTATCCACACTTGTGCTGTTTCACCTCGGACACCTCACTCGAGGCATATGCCACTCATGAGGTTATCCGAGGTCAAACAGCACTTGTGTAGATAAATCATTTATTTTACAGCTTTCCATTGTATATTCCATATTTATGCAGCATTTTTAGTTGTAAGTGCTACGTTTGACTCCATAAATAGTATCCCATCAAGATGGCACATCCAAAAAGTGTGTGGTCAAATAAATGAATTTTTTGGCAACTATTTTCACAGGATTGTTCTACAAATTTCCAATTTTCAATGCAGAATTCATTTCAGAAGGATTTCATCTAACAAATTTTGCTAAAACCCTTTGCAAATTCCTCCTTGTGAATTGTATTCATTTATTTTCACAGCACTGATATATGACCGCTGTGTTTTTCCTTTCATGGTTTTGACTTGGTACCTAAATAGACCAGTATTATGGAACAACTTAAAGGGATTTGGAATAGACAATCACCTGTTATCCATTATAAAACTATTACACTCAGACACAATGTCTAGAATTAGCTATGATAGAAAAGGAAATCTAACAGATCCAATAAAAATAGAAGCTGGTGCAAAACAAGGATGCCTGTTAGCACCCACATTATTTAATCTCTACATAGAAACTTCAATCAGAGCTCTAGAATTAGTGGATATTTTTGCCCACAATATCAATGGAAATGAAATAAAGATAATGCTCTATGCAGATGTGTTCCTGCTATTCCAGACACCGTTAAGGCTGCATGAAAGTATGACTGCTCTAATAGAATATTAAAAAAAATAAAACTTGATATAAATACAACAAAAACCCAACTTGTAACATTTGGCGAAAAGAAATATTAGCCAAAAAAACTTGGAGACAGAAGGAAATGTCTTTGAAGAAGTAGAAGAATATTGCTACCTTGGAGTGATGTTTGAGAGTAAACTAAACTGGTTATCACAAATAAAGTTTGTCAAGGCAAATAGCAAAAAAAAAACTAACAATATTATACATCAAAATATTTGCTCAGCTTTTTGCTGGAAACTCCTTTGAAGCTCTTAAAGAAACATTTAATGCTAAAGTCAAGAACCAGAACATGTACGGTAGTGAAAATATGGGATGTGGCTCTGAAAGCACTGAGAAATATCAATAAAACTGAGTCAATTCAAAACTTCTTTCTTAAGATAGTTTTAAATCTTCCACAAGATACATCTTCAGCTCTTATAAGAGCAGAAAGTGAATTATTTGCCCTGGAGGCATCAATGAAAATAGTTGTTGTTGGGTCCTTTGCAGGTCTCAAAAGAAACGCTAAACTGGAAAAACGTACATTCTCCAAAAATCTGCTTTATTTCAACTATTACTAAAACACATAACTATAGAGTGGCAGTCTAAAATGGATTACTAAGTGATGGCTAGCTCACCTTTCTTCTAGGAGGACAAGTAGGCAGGTGCAAATCTTCAGTATTCTTCTTTGGCTCTCTGAGGAACTGAAAGAGTTCCTTATCTTAAATACACTAACTGACTTCATAGCCTGATTAAACACTAGGGGCAGGATTCACAAGAGGGATGCACCCAGCGCATCCAAGATGCAACAGAGCATCCCTGACATGCGCCCAAAGGTGATTCTGGCAGGGGGCCAATGTGCTGGCACAACCCCAATGCATCAGCGCATTGCAGATGTGCTGCATACCATCAGTAATGCTATGCAGCACATCTGGAGGGGCTGTGAAGGGGGCATGCCAATGACTAATGGGCGCAACCCCATTCACAGCCCTATTCTATGGTGCATCCGGGGCAAGTCCAGGGATGCACCACAGAAAGATAAGTCTAGAAATTCTAAACTTAAGTGGGTGGTCACCCACAGGCAGGCTGCCGTACTGCAGGCTGCAGCCACGGCAGCCTGCCCACCCTGGCAGTCCAGTGTACCCCCCATGCCCCCATAGACTGTTGCACCCAGTGGCAGTACATGTTGTGCAGAACCCCTCCCAAGCCCCCGTTGCAGCTGATCTCACGAAGGTGGTAAATGTACAGAACAACCCTCCCAGCCCCAAGCCCTGTTGCAGCCACCCTCTGTGGTGGTGGTAATTTAATGAATAACCCCCCTCTAGCCAAGCCCCCATTGAAGCCACTTCCCATGGCAGCCATCCATTATGGAGTAAATCCCCCCGTGCCCCAAACCACCCCTCACCCCCCACCCCAGCAGGGTCCCACTGTCGGCAGGTGGCTCAGCCCCACCCGCACACCACCACGGCTGCCCATCAACAGAGCTGTCTAACAATGACAGCTACTGTACAACCTGATTCCATCTGGGCTTTGGGTTGTAGGGTAGCTGTCATTGTCAGGCAGCTCTGTTGGCGGCGGCCATGGCAGTGTGCTGGTGGGCTGAGCCACCTGCCAACAGTGGGACACCGCTGGGGTGGGGGGTGAGGGGTGGAGTTGGGGATGCGGGGGATTCACTCCATAATGAATGGTTGCCGGGGAGTGGCTTCAGTGGGGGCTTGGGGCTGGGATGGGGTTATTCATTACATTTACCACCGCCAGGAGTGGCAGCTGCAATGGGGGCTTAAGAGGGGTTCTGCACAACATGTTCACTGTCAGTGCGGCAGTCTATGGGGGTGGGGGGTTCTACATTTTTTATACGAGCCACCAGGCGTGGCATCTACCGGGGGCATGGGGCAGGGAGGGGGCATGCTTGTGCAATGTCTACTGTTTGGCATATTCCACCAGGGCATCCCTGCAAGTGCAATGCAAATGGGGCCATAATGGCATGCAAATGGCCCCATTGCACTATGCATTCCTAATGGCCTCATTTGCATGCCCCAGCGTGAATCGCATTTTTGGGTGCAGGGCATCCTGAGATGCCCTGCCCCGTAGGGTTCACAGCCGGCAATGGGGGGTGCATCAGCACACCCTGGGTTGCCCCGGTGCATCCTGTGTGGGGCAAATCTGTGTTATTCACAGAAGGGATGCGCTGGAGGCATTTCCTTGTGCCTCCTCTGTGAATCGCCCATTTTGCACTCAGTGCATCTCCACTGTGCCGGGGTAGCCGAGATGCACTAAGGGCATCTTCTTTGTGAATCCTGCCCCAGGGCTTTAGGTCAGGCATAATGCTAGGTTAAGATTATTACCAATTTTGAAATATGTCCTCAAAATTTCAAAAGTTTGTGACCGATTTTGATTGGTTGCTCATGCCTACGTCACTGGTCTCTGTAAAATGATGACTGGAAGAAGTATGCCACTAGATGGTGGCAGTGTTCCATCAGACCCTGGACATTTTCTGTACATCCTTTACACAAAACTATAAGCATGTGTTCTTGCTTTGAACTTTTTCATTTAGTTGGGTAAGTTAAAACACAGCAAAGAATATTGGTATTACTGTATATAGACCTACATTAACATAATAAAGCATAAAACATTATTCCAACTAACTTCTTTGTATTTAAATATTCAGAATATGCAGAAATATAGATTTCTTGTTGTTTCAAGAAAACAGCTAACTTCCTGTCATCCTTAGTTGCAGTTTGAGAGGCTGAATAACTGCAAGTTCTTCTTTCTGGTAGCATATACACATTTCGAACTAGAGTTTCCTACTGCTGAGCACAAGTCTGACAAACAAGATCAAATCTGAAAAACATGGTTGACCTAACAATGATCTTACAGCATTCTACTTAAAATGATGTACAGAGACAAAGCTTAACACAAAATGGAAGTCTGTGTTAGCCATATTGATTCTACCAAATATTCACATTCTGTGATATGTGCTGTTCACAAAACAGTTCTCATTCCAACTGCAGGTGTAAAGGTGCATGACCAGCACAGCAGGGCCAGCCTTAACCCTTCCTCATTGATCCAAATTATTTCATAATCCTACAGTGTTGTAAGATTACTGGGGAAAATCATGGCTATAAGTGATGATAGACTTTCATAGCAATGTTTAGATGAATATTTGCTCCATAATAATGGAAACAACTCAGTTTCAAAAATGAATACTTTCACAAAGTAATGTTATTCTGGTCAAAATGGAATGGGATATATTTGGTCAAATCAAGCAGTGTTACACAGAAACACATTTATAGAAGTAACTATTCAGAGACTGAGGGATGTGACTAATCAAAAAGATCTCGGAACTTTGCATATGTTAAATAATAATAGTTTATACAGTCAGTTTAAAGATAATTTTTTTACACTGAAAGATAATCTATTCCAGTGTGAAAACAAAACACTGACAGCTGCATACTGTAAATTTCATTATGGAATTTTAAGAGGATATTTACCATATGTTGCCCATAAAATTTAAAAACTAGGGACAGTCAAAGACTGTCTATGTAAAAATGAACAGCTAATTACAATACAGCATCTCATTTGACTATGAGGCACTGATACCTGAATGCAAATAATGGGTAATGCCAGTATTAATATGACAAAGAATACTGCACATCGAGGAAAAAAAACAGAGGCACTATTGTTTGCTTTTGTACCAGCCACAATATGTGCAGTAGCATCCTTTGCATGAATTATAATATATAAACTGACTATAGGTGAATGCTGTTTTTTACTTTCTAATCTATGAAAGCACATATTTTTGTTTTTAATCTTTGAATTACATACATTTAATAAAATTAAACTTGAACAAAATAGTCAATACCCATATCCTTTGTTAATTATGAAAACATTTGGACCCAGTTTTTGATCTTTGGCAACACCGATCTATCCCATTACGTACCGGTCTGGCATTTTGTCTCTGCTGAAGTGCTGCCATCTGGAGTTCATGTTCTCTCATTTCAAGATGGTGTCTGCATTCTTTCTGTCTTCTGCCTCTCACTGCTTTTGTTTCACTTCAGCTTTTGCATTGTACTGTTTTTCTTCTGCCTCTCCCTGCTCTTGTTTCACCCTAGCATCTGCCTTGCACTGTTTCCTTTTCCCTTTCCCTTGTGTCTAGCATAGTTGCTTCAGTCTTTAACCTGGCAAGTTCTATTTGTCCTTCTGCTTTTCTGCAGTGTAAGCTAGTTCTAACTCAGCTCATGAGGCTGTGTCAGACTTCTCAGTTAGGCCACTGGAGTTCCCTAGGACTCATTGGTCAGCAATTTCCAGAGTCTGAATTACCTTAGCTCTGTTCAGTCCTTCATGCAGTATGCCTCTCTCCCTATACAGCTGCTGGAGCTCAAGCAACCTCATTACATCATACTTGCCTAGCATTTCTAACTCCAAACTTTATAAACCTGGATAGGAAGAGAGGGAAGATAGAGTTATAGTGTTTACTGTTTTTTTTATTTAATATACTTCATTCCATATATGAAGAAACAAGGTACAAATGGCAAAAAACAACTAGAAAAAAACACCAACACTATACTAAGAAAGAACCAACATACAAGCTCCCACACCCCATCCCACAAACTTAGCGACCTCTTCTATAAAAGGAAAAAGAGTCTTCTACAAGCAATGTTAGAGATAGCAAAGGCAGGGCCCCAAGTGACAATGGGAAGATCCAGGATTATGCCCTCACTGTGGCAAGGGATAATAGCATGAAGAGGGGTTCCCATCTATCACGGAACTGCTGCGGGCAATGATGCAGTGATGTGATCTGCTTCTCACGCATTAAGGCATTAAGTATCTTCTGATGCCACTCCTTGTAAGAAAGAATGACATCATCTTTCCAATGACACAAGATAATTAACTTTGCAACAACCACAATTAAAGCAATATGTGCCTTACAGACACAAATTCAATCCACAGGATACAAACCCACCAGGCAGATATCAGGCCTAAAGAGATATTTTAAATCCAATAATGGACCAAGAGATGCCCTTATTGCTGACCAAAAGTAACAACTCTTGCACGGTTCCATAAGATATGTTTGAGATGGCCTGCAGCTTGGCCACAGCAAGAGCACAACAGGGTTAAAATGTCATTGAGTTTCCAAGGGTGTGATATAAACTATGAAGAACCTGAAATTGGGTAAGCAGCCTATCCTGCTTAATGTATTTGTATAGATTACTCCAAACAGAACGCCATATGGAACAATCTTTGGGAATATTAAGGGTTTGCATACAGTGAAAACAGATTCCACATGGAGTATTAGTATCTAAGGATTGAAATAACTGATATATTAATGACACAGAGTGAGGTTGAGAAGCTACTGAAAATAAAAAACCTTCAGGGATAGAAGGATTCATCAGTGTCCATGGTCGGAGACTCAAATAGGAGTAAACTGCGTGGGTCAATTGAAAATACTTGAAACTAAAAGTATTACGGAGGTGAAATTTTTCTGAGAGCAGAGAAGGGTACAACTTTTTCCTCTTCTAATAAAGAAGTGAGCAACACATCTCAGAGCTGAGGACAGAAAATGATTGGAATGGGGCAGCCAGCAATACAAAAGTTGGGGTTTCCGAGAATGGGCTGGGTCACACAGTTGGTCCACACTAAACCCAAATAAAGGTCAAGTTTATGGTGCGCCTTCATGGACCAGCCAATAGGAGAAAAACAAAGCTCAGGAGGAATTTGCAAAAGCTTCACATATAATAAACTGTTAAGATGGATACCAGCATATTTACACAATGCTCGTTCTATCACAAGCCAGACGGGATGATAGGCAAAGTCCTTGTAGGCTATCTCAGAGCTATTCCACTGATAAACTTTACTGCCATGAAGTGCACAGTAATATAAAAACATGTTTGGTAGATGGAGACCATCCTCCAATTTTGATGCTGTGAGTTTGAAGTAGGAGCAGTGGATGGCCCAATCTTTCCAAAGAAAATGATTAAACAAATTTTAAACACAGAGGAACCAAGATTTGGGTAGTGTTCACTGTTGTATACCTGTTAAACTGCTTAACTTTTGTGACAATGCTTTAGATAATACATAACTGGACAGTGCTTTGTGCAAGTAAGTCTCACCTTCTTATCTTCACCAATGCCACCATAAGTGATGGTCAGAGCACCCCACATACTCCACTGTGCCTCTTTCTTTCTCTCTCTCTCTTAGGCCTTCGTCACTGAGACCATCTAGACCATATTTGCTACTGTTAAGATCCCCACTTTAACAAAAATGCAAACCTCAGTGCTTTGATGACCCCTTTTCAGCTGCATTCTACCCTTCAGACTTTAGAGGTTAGAGCAGGGAGGGAGGTAAGATGCACAATGATAACGGTTTTGGACTTCAAGAGTGCAGACTGACTGGATGATATGGCTAGTGAGGGAGGAAATGGTAGGTACTGAGAGGATAGATGGTGTGAAGCAACTATGGGGCTTTATAAAGAACCAGGTGCAGAAAGTGATGGAGATGTGCATTAGGTGAATAAGGAAGGGCACAAGAAGGAGGAGACCACTTTGGTTCACAAGGGAGGTGGCAAAGGTAGTAGGGGACAGGAGGAGGGCCTTCAGGAAATATAAGCAAATGTAGAAAGAAGAGGACAGGGAAGCCAATAGGGAGAAAATGAGACTAATAGGGAAGGAAATAAGGAGGGGCAAGGTGGAGGCAGAGGAGAGAATATCAAAACGCACCAAAAGAAGACACACAACTTTTTTTATATGTGGAGGACAAGAGGAAGGCTAAGCAGGGGATTGCAAGGCTGAGGTGAGAGGGTGGGACACAAATTGAAGAGAACAGTGGAAAAGTAGAAGAGCTGAACAAATACTTTTGCTCAGTTTTCACGGTGGAGGGGAGAGTGTAAGAGGTCAGAGCTTTGGGGGAAGGGAAGTGGGACAGAGGAGTAGACCCGAGTCCTTTTGGTGTTAAGAGGGTTAAGGAGAAATTAGGCAGGTTGCAGGTGGATAAGGCCATGGGGCCAGACAGGCTACACCCAAGGGTGATCTGCATGTTGGGGGAAAGAGCTGGCAGTCCCATTGACAAGGCTGTTCAACCTGTCTTTGGATTCAGGAAGGGTGCTGGAGGACTGGAGGAGGGCTGTTTCATGGGGGGGGGGCAGCAGGGAGATGAAAGATAACTACCACCCGTCATCCTCTCCTCAGTGGTGTGGAAGGTCATGGAGGCACTCATTAAGGAGAGGGTGATAGACTACCTAGAAGATAATGGGCTCCTAGATATTAGACAGCATGGATTTATGAAGAGGAGGTCATGCCAGACAAACCTGATTGAAGTCTTTTTTTTTTTTTGGAGCCACCCACCACGGTGCCATCTGCTCAGTCCACGGACCCCTCGGCTACCACCCCATCAGCCACCTAGTACACAACACCCCAGGGTGAGTCACAGCACCATACTCTCTTAGGGTGCTGCAATCCACGGAATAGGTCAGAAATCGGCCTGGTAGCTGATTACAGCCGAGGGGTAAGCGTCATTCAGGTGGGTGGGTGGTTATTTTTTCTCCATGTTTTTGTATGAGGGCAGGGATGTGCAATAATGACCAGCATCTGCCCTGCCCTCCAAATGTGCTGGCACCAGTATAGGCAGTATACCCAGCCTCTGCTCAGTGTCCATGTAGCACCAGCACACTCCCCACCCTCCCCCCTGGAGAAGGCGAGCAGTCCACGAACCCTCAATCCTTCTCCCTTGGCAGGCCCTCCAATGTCCCAGGTCTGTTCCTGAACCCAGGTTGCAAGCATCACAGATCGGCACCCTACTCCTGCGACAATGGGCCAGTTAATTGAAGTCTTTGACTGGTTGACACAGGTAATTGATCATGGTGGGGACAGTGGACGTGGCGTATCTGGATTTCAGCCTGGCCTTCGACACCATTCCCCACAGGAGGCTAGTGGACAAGCTGGAAAGTGTAGGGGTGGGTGATAAAATAACCAGGTGGGTAGAAAACTGGTTGGCAGATATAAGCCAGAGAGTGATGGTTAACGGGGTTTACTCAGGAAGGGGTGGGTGATGAGTGGGGTACCCCAGGGGTCAGTACTGGATCCCCTCCTTTTCAACACCTACATTAGTGACACAGCGGAAGGACTGAGAGGATGGGTGGGCCTTTTTGCAGAATACACAAAGATCTGCAATCTGGTGGACATCGCGAGGGGGGTGGAGGACATGAGACAAGACTTGAGGACTTTAGGATGGGCAGAGACTTGGCAGTTAAAATTCAATGTCAAAAAGTGTGCTGTGATGCATCTGGGGCACAAGAACCCAAAAGTAGGAAACACGCTAGGGGGGAGGATATTAGGGTTAAAGAGCAGGAGAATGATTTAGGGATACTAGCATCTAGTAACCCAAAGGTGGGCAACCAATGCAGCAGGGCAGTGGGAAAAGCAAATGGGATTCTGGCCTGTCTTGGCAGGGGCACCACTAGCAGATGAAGCGAGGTACTGATGCCCCTCTACAAAGCCATAGTGAGGCCACACCTGGAGTACGGGGTCCACACCTGCATAAGGACATAGAAAAGTTGGAGGGGGTTGAGAGGAGGGTGACTAAGATGGTACAGCGTATGCAGGATAAACCGTATGAGCAGAGATGCAGGGAATTGGGGCAGTACTCTTTGGAAACTAGGAGAGAAAGAGGGGACATGATTGAAACATTCAAATATGTCAAGGGGATAAACAAGGTAAAGGCAAGGAGTCTATTCAATAGGAAGGACAGTGTAGTAACTAGGGGGCATAGCTTGAGACTATGGGGGGGGAGATTCAGAGGCAACCTGAGGGGACAGTTCTTCACGGAGAGGGTGGTGGAGCCATGAAACAGGCTTCCAGAGGCTGTGGTGGAGGCCAGAACAGTGTCAGAGTTCAAGATTGCATGGGACAGACATAAGAGGCTGTGTGAAAATGGGAAGCGGGCCGCAGGAAATGGGGAAGAATAAATAAAGTGGTTGAAAGAGCAGACTAGATGGGCCTGAGGGTCTTTTTCTGCCGTCAAGATTCTATGATTCTATGAAATTGTTGGTAGATACGGGCCTTTGGCCCTCTTAGTCTGCCCTGTTACCACTAACAACTGCACTGTATCATGCACTGCTGGAATTAAGTTGCCCCCAACTACCAGGAATCCTCTATGCCTATACCAAGCACGTTTAAAACCTGCAATCGTTTCTGCCCCCACCGACTCCACTGACAGGTTGTTTCACTGGTCCATTAACCTCTTTGTGAAGAAGTACTTCATCACATTCCCTTTTAATCTCCCTTCCTCCAGTTTCATCTTGTGCCCCCCATCCTTGTGCATCTTTTGCTTGGAAATATAGTATTCTCCTGTACTTTGTTTTTCTCTGTGAGGTACTTAAATGTCTCAATCATATCCCCCCCCCCATCTCCTCCAGGGAGTGCATATTTAATTCCCTCAGCCTATCCTAATAGGGCTTGTGATGTAGTCCTGCACCATTTTGATTGTCCTCCTCTGAACTGCCTCCACCCTTTCTATGTCCTTACATAGATGAGGCCTCCAGAACTGGACACTGTATTCGAGGTGAAGTATCACTAATGTCCAGTATAGTGGAATTATCACCTCCCCTTTTCTGCTGGTGATTCTCCTGCCTGTGCAACCAAGCATCCTGTTTGTTTTTCCTTCCACCTTGTCACACTGTCTACCTACCTTGATATTATCAGAGATGATCACCCGCAAGTCTCTTTCCTGCTTGAAGCATGCTATCCCCCAGTTGATATGTAGCTTCTGGGTTTTTGTGCCTATGTGTATTATCTTTCACTTTTTTGTGTTAAAATCTAGCTGCCAATCTCTTGACCAATCCTCCAGCTTCTTTAGATCCTCCCTCATTCTATCCACTCCCCCTGATGTGGCCACCCTGTTGCAGAGTTTAGTGTCATCAGCGAACTAGCACGTTTTCCCTTTCAGACCCTCTGTAATGGTCACTGATAAAGACATTGAAGAGGACTGGAACCAACACTGATCCCTGTGGTGCCCCTCTGGTCACTTTACCCTCTGCAGAGTGAATGACATTTACCACCACCCTCTGGGTCCTGTTATCCAGCCAATTCTCTACTCACTTCACTACCTTCTTCCCGACCCCCATGCTCCCCAGCTTGTTTAACAGCCTCTCTGTGGCACAGTGTCAAAGGCCTTGCTGAAATCCAAGTAGGCCACATCCACTGCCCCTCCTCAATCCACCTCCCTGGTTACCCAGTTGAAGAACTCAATGAGGTTAGTCTGGCACAACCTCCCTCCTGTAAAACTATACTGCCTTGGGTTCTGTAGACCGCTGACAACCCAGTGTTCCACTATTCTTTCTTTTAGTAGTATTTTCATGACTTTTCCCACTACTGATGTCAGGCTGACCAGTTTGCAGTTCCTTGCTTCCTCCCTGTTTCCAATTTTGTATAGAGGGACTACATCAGCCCTCCTCTAGTCCTTGGGTACCTCCTTTGTTTCCAATGGCAGGTTAAACAGGGTCTTCAGAGGTTCTGACAACTGTTCTCTTAGTTCCTCAGTATCCTAGGGTTCACCCAATCTGGTCCCATAGCCTTATCAACTCTTATTGCCGCCAGTTGCCTGAGGACCCTGTCCTTTGGAAAGGGACCTGTGTCCATTTCCATGCCCTTCCTGCCCTTATCATGTCCTGCCCCCTCCTTTGTAAAACCTGAACAGAAGTATTTGTTCAGTACATTTGTTTTCTGGTGGTCATCCTCTACACTACCCCCATTCTCCCCTTTCAGCCTCACAAACCCTCCCCTTCCCTTGCCTTCCTTCTTTCACCAATGTATCTGTAAAAAGTTATGTCCCCCACTTACCACGGAGTTCACTGTGCATTCTTCTGTTTGTGCCTTGGCTTCCCTAACTGCCTTCCCTGATTCCCTTTGTTTTTGCCGCCCCCTCCCTATCCCCCTCCTCCTGTGTCTTTTTGTATTGCATAAATGCTACTTTCTTTGCTTTAATCTTTTCTGCTATCTCCTTAGAAAACCATAGTGGGCCAGGTGGCACAGAGGGTTGAGGCCTCTAGCCTTACCTCAAGTCATGCCAGTGACCTGGGTTCAGGAATAACCTCGGTTCATCAGGAGCTGGGGGGTAGGAACAGGATTGAGCAACCTATGGCAGCTCTTCTCTCCTGGGGTGGATGCTGTCCCTCCCGTAGTCCCGTTGCCACCCTGTGGCGGTCCACTGGTGATGCAGGCAGAGAGGGCGGCTAGTAGAAGAAGAAGAAGAATCAGCATTTATATAGCGCTTTTCACACATTCAAAGTGCTTTACAAGCAATGCTAGACTGGTAGTGAAGTGACTGAATGTGTGGTGGCAGCCATATCGCACATCATCACCCACACACAGCCTGGATAATTGCATGAACCGGTTTATGGGAAGGGAAATGTTGGCCAGGACACCGGGAATGTTCCCTACTCTTTGCGAAGAGTGCCCTGGGTTCTTTTACTTCCACCTGGACACCCACCAGGACAACACCAGGATGGGCAGAAGGGACCTCAGTTTAACGTCTCATCGAGAAAGCACACCCCAGCAGTAGCACCCCAATACTGCACTCGGATGCCGATTTTAGGTGCAAGTCCAATCCGTGTGGGACAAGAACCTCGACCTTTTGGTCCAGAGGTGGATGTTCTACCAACTGAGCCCGCATGACACCTGTCAGTGGGTAGGGTAGTAGGGTGGGGTACTCCGCAGTGACTGGCGTGTGCGTGCCTCCACATGAGTACATCAGTGCCCCGGACATGCAAGAGAAGAGACGGATGAAAAAGGGGAGAAAATAGCCAACAAAAATTGTAAATAAATAAAAAAGATAACCATAGTGGCCTCTTCTTCCTCTTCCCCTTGCTGACCTGTTTAACACAGAGTTGTGTCACCAATACAATCCCTGTTTTGACTGTTGCCCACTGTTCCTCTACCCCTTTGTGCTTCCCTACTCTGATGAGTGCTTCTTCTGGGCATTTTCCCATCTTTCTGAAATCTGCCCCCTAAAGTCTAGGATTTCTGTCCTTGCGTGGCTTGGGTCCTCCCCCTCCATTATTTCAAACTACACTGTTTGATGATCATTGCTCCCCAAGCGTTCCCTTATTGTAACCCCTGTCACACATTTGTGAGCACCAGGTCTAGCAGTGCCGTCTCTCATGTGGGTTCTATGACCAGCTGTTTAAGAAATGCCCCATGCAGGGAGTCAAAGATATTCTTGCTCCTAGCTGTTGCTGTTGTGGGGAAACACCAGTTCATGTCTGGTAGATTGAAATCACTGACCAGCAACCCCTTCCCCTTGTGCACCATCCTTTGGATTGTTAGCATTATCTCCTTATCTAGCTCCTACTCCTGGGCTGGTGGTCAGTATATTACCCCTGTGCAGATGGATGTCCCCTTACTCTTTTCTGGTGTAATCCACAGAATTTCCCCTCCTCCCAGTTCCCCATGAATTTCTGTGGCTTTTATATTTTCTATCACATAAAGAGATACTCCTCCACCATTCTTACCTACTCTGTCCCTCCTGAATAGATTAACATATAAACACTGGTTGACCAAATACAGCAGCAGTATACAAGTACTTATACTATTTATATATAGTTAAACAATAGTACACATACAGGAATGTAAAAAGAAAGCTTACACACGTGTGCAAGTAAATGCCTTTTCTCCAGTGAGGATAGTGTGGTTGAACCATGGTCCACCATGATTCAACCACAGGTTGACCATGGTCAAAAATAATGGCCAAACATGCTTTTGACCATGCTTGGATATGGTTAACCATGGTAATGAAATGACTCTACAACCCCTCATGACTTATTGCTTAAATAATCAACATATAAGAAATATGGAATAACTGGCCCAGTGGTGCTGAGGGTTGAGGTGCTGGATGCCACACCTAGTGCCACGACGGCGACCCGGGTTCTGGAACGAGCCCGAACCACCAGGGGTTGGCAGGGGATAGAGATGATCAAGCATCCGGAGGACTGCTCTTCTCTCTCGAGGAGATCCAGGCTCATGCCCAGCACCACAGCAGCCTCCGGTGGCAACCAGAGGCACCACAATCTGCAGAGCTTGCTAGAGGAGAGGCGGAGCTGCAGCGGGCGTGCCTGGTGCCATTGCATGACCGAGCTCTGCCAAGGGGGGAATGAAGGGGAGGTAGCAATGCAGCCAAGAAAATCCCTGCTCCCAGAGATAAGCGATGGCACTTCCCCCTTGACCACACTCCACCAGCCGGACCCACCAGCTCCTGGGCTGAGCCCAGCCCAGCCAGAATTGCAAGACAGAGTGCCCTGGGTGGATAGGACAGTCACACCTTGGGAGGGCTCAGAGCCAAGGGGATAGCAGGACTGATGCCAGGGGGGTTTTGGGCTCAGTGCTAGGGCCGAGGGTGTGCAGATGCCCAGGAGAGTTCTCCGGGGTCCAAATGGAGCCAGAAAAAGACTGAGAAAAAAATAAGAAAAGAAAAGAAATATGGAATGGTTAAATTACATAGTTTATTAAAAATTTATATTTGTGCTGGCCTAGTGGCACTGAGGGTTGAGGCACTGGACTCCACACTTCGTGCCGCACCGGCAGCCCGGGTTCGGGAACAGACTCAGGCCACGGGGGGTGCTGGCAGGAGAGAGGAAGGATTGAACATCCTACGACTGCTCTCCTTACTCTGGGTTGGGTAGGGGGCATTGCACCGAGCTGCAGCAGTGACTGACGGAGTCCAGCAGCACTACAGCTGCATGCCTAAGAGGGGGACCATAGCGGGTGTCAAGCACAGACGTGTATCTGACACCATTGCACGTCTGGCTCCCAGGGTGATAACATGGTAGAAAATAGCGGAGTGATCTCAGAGGCTGATGGCTGCACCCTGCACCCATGGACAAGAAAGAGGAGCCTAACTAGGGTGCGGAGTGATGAAAGGCTGGTTCTCAGTGTGCGAACCTATGTGGCCTCGCACGTTTGACCTGGTCCAGGGGTGCGGGTGTTGGCAGCCGGAGATTGTGGAGGTCCACTCCGCGGGGGAGAATAAATAGGAGTAAGATAAAAAAATACAATTTATATTTGCAGCTTCTATTGTTGTTACTGACCTTTTTTTCTCAGTAGTGGTGGTGCTCTGACTTTGTTGCCTTACAATTCAGTTATTGTCAGGAGCACACCAGGATTTACTGTGAGCCGGTTTCATTGAATTTAGGTTCAACAATCAACACAAGTCCTTACAGGCTGAATAACCATGGTCACCCTACATAATAAAACAAATTTCTATACAGCTCAGATCATTTCAGGTTTTTTTCAACAACCTTAACATTCCATAATGAATGCATATTATCTACAAATAGCTTTTATTCAAGCAATAAGGCATGACAGAGGGTGTGATAACGGCCCACCTCATTGTAAGTTGAAGCAAGAGGCCTAGCCAAGGGCTTCCACCACCCGAGAAGGGCCATTAGCCCACCAAACACACTTCCTGGAGTACCTTATTGTGATTATGAAATGGGTCATTGTTAGTAAATTTTATGCATTTTAAAACATAATACTTTCAGCTGGGCCATTGTGCTGGGATTACAGCCCTGCTGAAAGCAGCTCTTGACCAATCAGAGTTCAGCATTCTTTCTTCTCATTTCATAATTAGTTATAATGTATGGCAGAACTGTTATCTACCAAAATCGATCTTTTACTAGGGTTGTTATACCATCGATGTGACGTCACTTTGTTGTTAACCCATCGATGGCACATCACTTCGATGGCATAACAATGGGAAGCACTCTGGGCATGCATGGTACAGGAAGTGAGGGCCTCCCCGAAACCACTGCAGTGGTGAGAACTTGGCCTCTAGTGACATAAATTACTTTTAATTAAAGTAAATGCTTATTATTATTATTTTTTTTTTTTTACTCTTTATGGAACCATACACTATAAAAGATAATGTATGGTTCATGATTGGCAACCAACTTGTTTAACTGTCTCAAGGTTGCCATGGTGATGTAAACCTCTAGAGCTTTGCTCTTGAGGGTTACATGATCACCATGGCAAACTCTCGATGGTTAACTAGCTGGTTACTGATCTTGGCCAATACATTATCCTTTATACTTAACCTTTCATGCTATTGTTCCTGTTTCTAATGGTGTCTCTCCTCATTCATATCTGATAGAATGGCATATTTACACCACCATAAAATTAAACTCTTAAGATGTGATGAGTTTGCCTCATATTTATTTTTATGCTCAAGTAATTAATTGCTTTGTGTAATCCTTACTTTTTCTTCACAAAATGTAAACAACTGTTAGAGTATGATTATTTATATGAGTTGTAAGGGCCATATTCTGCATTCTGATATGCAAATAAATTTGGTTGCTACCCCATGCCCTTTTGACCATGATGTGTCTAGAACATTGAAAATGCATGCTTGGAAAGGCTATAATATATTACATAGATGAAATTAAAAAATCTGAGCTTTATAAGTAATATACTTCATTTTAAATTTAGTAAACAATTAAAATGAATGTGTTCAGTTACTTAGACCAATGGATGCAGAATGATCGTAGCCAGGCATGGTCAATCATGGTTAAAAAACTACCATGGTTGACCATACTCTTACCTTACAATAACAATGTTTTTTTTAACCATGGTCATTAACCATAGTCAAAGCATGGTCAGAGCATGGTCAACCATTGACAACCATGGTTGAACATGGTACCATGGTCATATCCTTACCAGAATATCTGTCCTATTGGTTACAAAGTCCTCATGCCTCACTGTATACATTGGGTTGTTTCCTTAATTCTTTCTCTCTACAGACGCAGTCTGGTGCTCTCCCTTGGATCCAGTCTCACACGTAGCCCAGTGAAAGAAAAGAGAAAAATGACTGTTTAGGCACTTTTCCCCCCTTCCTCTCTTTCTCTTCTTGGTGCCTTGGTTGAGCAAGGCTGTGATGTCACTACCCAAGTTCATCTAACTGGCTGAAATCATGTCAGACCTGGGATTTTGGGTTATACTGTACCTATCTTGCAATATTATCTAACCTTCATCTCTCATGGCCCCCACTCCCTCTCAAAGGTTATTTAGCATCTCAAAGAATGTTGCCAGGTGTCTCTAGGTAACCTAACTCCGAACCTTTCTCTACTAAGAAATAAGCCCATCCCCATTTAAGGAAACTAATTACAGTGAAAGTCCACACCACTTACAAAACCCTGCTGGGCTGCTAAGAATCTCCCATGTAGGCCATTTAAGTTACATTGATCAAGGCATCTTGGCCTCCCACTGCTACAAAAAGTACCAGCATTTGATGAAAAATATTATACAATGGCAAGAAAGAATCCTGGATTCTGACTGGTCAGTGTGTGCCTGGGACAGTGATGATATTGCAGTATAACATCACTGTCATTGATTAGCATTAGCTTTGCTTGCTGTCCTTATTGACCACCATTAGTTTTTTTTTTTCTCTTCTCTTAACATAGAAACATAGAAACATAGACTTTGATGGCAGATAAGGACCGCTTGGCCCATCTAGTCTGCCCATTTCCCTAACTACAGGATAGGCCGCAGATCCTAGTTAACCAACAGCCTATTTCTTCCTAACCCCCACCAAGAATTGCCTTATGTCTGTCCCATGCATTCTTGAATTCTCCCTCAGTTTTAGACCCCACAACCTCCTCAGAAAGGCTGTTCCATGCATCCACTACCCTCTCTGTGAAATAATACTCTCACATTGCCCCTGAACCGTCCCCTCTATCTTTATATTGTGTCCCCTTGTTCTTGCATCTCTTTTTCTGAAAGATGCACCTCTTGGACTTTGTTGATTCCACTAGGTGTCAAAAGTTCCTATCATGTCCCTCCTCTCCCTTCTTTCCTCAAGGATATACATATTAAGCTCCTTTAGTCTCTCCTCATATGACTTCTCTTGCAGACCCTGCACCATTTTAGTTGCCCTCCTCTGGACTGCCTCTATCCTGTATATGTTCTTGCGGAGATGGGGTCTCCAGAACTGGACACAGTACTCCAGATGGGGTCTCACCAACTGTCTGTACAGAGGGATAACAACTTCCTGTTTTCTGCTGCTGATGCATCTCCCTATGCATCCCAGTATACCCTCAGCCCTCCCTACTGCCTTCTCACATTGCTTGCTAACCTTAAGGTCATCTGATATGATTACCCCCAGGTCCCTTTCCTTTTTTGTTGTTGTTACCTCCCCCATTGTGTATTCTTCCCTGGGTTTTGTTTCCTAGGTGCATTATTTTGCACTTTTGCATTGAATCTGAGCCGCCATACTCTGACCATTCCTCCAACCTTGCCAAGTCCCTTCTCATCCTTTCCACGCCTCCTTGTGTATCAACCCTGTTGCAGATCTTTGTGTCATCTGCAAAGAGGCATACTTTTCCTTCCAGTCCCTCTGCAATGTCACTTATGAAGACATTAAAAAGGACTGGACCCAATACTGAACCTGCGGTACCCCACTAGAAACCCCTCTTTCTTCAGAGTGGACTCCATTTACAATTACCTTCTGTGTCCTGTTGTCCAGCCAATGTTTTACCCAGGCTACCACCCTGGGACCCACTCCCAGGCTGGTTAATTTGACTATTAATCTTTTGTGTGGGACTGTGTCAAATGCCTTGCTAAAGTCTAGGTAAGCCATGTCCACAGCCCCTCCCTGGTCTACTACTTTGGTCACCCAGTCAAATAAATCTATTAGATTCATCTGACATAACCTTCCTGCTGTGAACCCATGCTGCCTTGGGTCCTGTGCCCCACTGGCCTCTAGGTACTCAACTATTCTTTCCTTCAGAAGTGACTCCATCACTTTCCCTACCATAGAGGTCAGACTGACAGGTCTGTAGTTTCCTGCCTCTGTCTTGGTCCCACTTTTGTGAAGGGGAATCACATCCACCTTCCTCCAATCCTCGGGTACCACACCATCCTCCCATGATTTATTAAAAAGAGTAGCCAGTGGTTTCACTAGTTCCCCCCTTAATTCTGTTAGAATTCTGGGGTGAATTCCATCAGGCCCCATTGCTTTGTCCACCTTCAGTTTTTGGAGTTCTTGCAGAACCCTTTCTTCTGCGAAAGGACTGGGATCGACCCCCTTATCAAGAGTGCTTCTGTTAATTGGATTAGGCACTTCCCCCTCCTCTTTTGTGAATACTGAGCAGAAATATTTGTTCACTATCCCTGCTTTTTCACTGTCCCCCTCTGCCCACCCACTGTTCATTCTATTTAGCCTCACTATCCCTCCCTTTGTCTTTCTATGCTCACTGATGTACCTATAAAAGGTTTCATCCCCCTTCTTAACCGAGTTGGCTATCTTTTCCTCAGTTTGGGCCTTTACTATTCTGACTTCCTTCGCTGCTTCCTTCTGCCTTAACTGGTACAGCTCTCTGTCATGCTTCTTCTGTGTTTCCTTATACTTCCGGAATGCTATCTTTTTCTTCCTTACTTTCACAGCCACCTCTTTTGAGAACCATAGTGACTTTTTCTTTCATTTTGATTTGTTTATTTGCTTCGCACAAAGGCTTGTTGCCTCTGTGATGGCAGTTTTGATGATTCCCCATTGTTGCTCCACACCTCCTTCTAGCCTGTTTGCTAGTGCTTTTTGAGGCACTCTCCCATATTGCCAAAGTCAGCCCTCCTAAAGTCCAGTACCCTCACTTTGTATGGCTTGACTCTGTAGCTGAGTTTAATGTGAACCACACTGTTTGATGGTCCCTTGTTCCCAGATGGCAACCCACTTCTAGATCTGAGATCCTCTCACTGCCCCCATTTGAGAGTACGAAGTCTAAGATTGCTCCCTCACGAGTGGGTTCCGAAACTAACTGTCTGAGGCCTGCCACCTGTAGGGCATCAAGAATGGTCCTGCTTTTGGATGTGGCTGCAGCAAATGTGCTCCAGTTAACATATGGCATATTCAGGTAAGAAACAAGATATACTGCCTCACTAAAAATCTACTAAAAACATTTTTACATTTTTTTTTTATTTTGTATAACACTGAACCATTGTATAATAGCAATAAGGTACTCCAGGGTGTGTGTTATGTAAGTAATAATACCCGACAGGGTGGGCGTTATTGGGATATAACGGACCACCCAGGGGTGTAATGAGGCCCAACGCCGTAGGCGGAGGGTCTTATAGCCCTGGAAGGTCCATTATGTCCCATAACGCCCACCCTGGAGGGTATTATTACACTTAGAAAATGGGCCACTGTATTTAATATTTTAATAAAATAATAATGTTATGTTTAGATGTTTAAATTCTTAAACATTTGCTTTAATGTATAATAAAATAGTTCCTCTGCTTCTCTTTGCATGACTTTGTGTTCTTGTTAATGTGGGGATTGTTGTCCTTGTGCAGCTTCTGTAGTTGAAGCTTTTAACTTGGTTGTCATGGTTACCTTCGTGCTCGGCCACTCGTAGCCCCCCCCCAGTTGAAGAAGTGCTGGGATAAATTGTGTCTTCCATGAGAAACAAAAGTCATTTATCTTTCTTTTTGGCTTTGCTTTTGATTTTAGATTTTTACTATGAGACAGTCAGTGGATTTGTGAGTGGGACAGATGCAGGGAAAATATCAGGGCTCGGGAGTTACGTACCGAATGAAGTCAGGCGAGTCGGTAGCCAAGAAAAAAATGTAAGTTTCAAACAAAAATTAATTTTTCACACCTGTGGCCAAGAAGAAAGCAAGTTAGTGTTAGGATGTGAGCAGAAGTGAGGGCTTACTTTAGAAAGCTGTGCATGAGGATTTGTTAGGGGTACTGAGCTGCGCCAATGGGGGAATCTCGTTAAGTGAAACAAAAAAACATGGCAACTGGGAAGTTTCCAAATTCGAGGTGCCCAAGAATAGCATAAGTAATGGGGCACCCTGAATTGGCACTTGTTTTTCAGTGGGCATTATTAAGAAATAACAGCCTGGGTGCCAGGCTGTTTCAGACAATCAGCAATCGAGTTTTCATTTACCCATTTTCTAATGTGTAATAACGCCACTCCTGGGGTGGTGGAAGCATTTGGCTTCACCTCGTGCTTCAACCCACCCCAGGAGTGACGTTATTACACAATAACACACACCCTATCATGCCTTATTGCTTAATTTTAGACTACAGTGACAAGCTGTCTGGACATCTAAGTACATCATAGTAAGCCTCCCCATTTGATTGAGCTGTATGATTAAGTCTTGCCAATTGGATGCTGATGGTGATAGCCAATTGCTGGTTATGATTTTTCTTAGCTCCAGTGAGAATTGCTAAGAGTCTATTTTTGTGCTGTGCCCTGATCACTGGTGGTATTTCTCCTAAGATAACATATCTTGGATCTGCTGGACATTCAACTCCCAACATATTTTGGATTTCTGTTAAACAGTCTTTCCGTTACACTTACATTTTCTGACAAGATCACATAATATGTGTATGGGTGGCCAGGCTGGTTCCACATTTCCTTCATCACATTCCTGTCACTATAGCTAAATATTTAGACCACTTTTCTGGTGTGTTAAAAAAATCTTACAACATAACTTGCATGCATTTAACCTTTAAGCGGGAGCGCTAGTTGTCTTGTTCTGTGCTATGCTGATATTATGTCACATCTTGGGGTTTATTTGTTTGCCTAGTTCCATCTCCCATTTCGATTTGAGATATTCGGTACATGTTAGGTCCAGTTCACCGAGGTATTGGTATAGTCTGGATATAGGTTGTGTGCCAATAAGATGTGCACAAGCAGTAATACAAATGAGCTTGGTAAATTCTGTATTTTTCCCCAGTATCCTAATTGTAGCATTTGATTATGGATTTGTAAATAGAGAAAAATATCCATCTGTGGAAGACCAAATTCAGCCAATAGTGCCTCAAAAGTCTTATGTTGGCCCCCTGGAGAAGTTGTTGAGGTGAATACATACCATATCACTGCCACTGTTTGAACTCATTGTCTAGTCTAGCAGGTGAGAACATGGGAACAGATGCAAAGCAGAGCAATAAGTGCAGTGTTCCGTAATACAATATTTCTGCCCCAGTTTTCTTTAGAGGATCACTATGTCTGCTGTCCAAGTCTCCATTTCCCTCCACCTCTGTATTGGGATATGCTCATTAAATAAGTACATCTCCCATTAATATTTTTTAGTTAGGCCTAGTTCACTGTCTCTCCAGTTTGCAGAATAGTAGAATAGTTGCTATGCAACTATAGTTGGCAGCATATTGTCCAGGTGTCTGGCTATTATCCCAGTGAAGATCTAATACTCTAGGTTAAGCACTGAGATACGGTGCTATGATTCTGGTTGTGTCTTGTCTTTCTTGAGTTTTGGAATGACAGAGATTAACACCTCCTTCCATGTTCTGTACATGGTGGTCTTCAGTTTATTTTGGAGGTGTTCACAGAAGATCTTATGCAACTACACTGTACAGTATATCTATTGGTTCCTGGACTTTTGTCTGCTTTGAGGTGTGTAACTGCCTTGGAGAGCTCTGTTGTGCAAATTTCTTGAACAAGGAGCTGTACTTGCTCTTCCTGTAGTTTTGGACAATGGTGGTGGTTCAGAAATTCTTCTCTTTTAAAAATATTTTATTTTACTTTTTTAAAGTTTACCACTCTGTCCACCATCCAGCTGGTGGTGATCTGCATGATGCAGGACCCAAAACCACCAGAGGCCATCAAGATCAATGGAAGGGAGGCATAGGTTTTATATGTTTTTCTCCCTGTCCTGGTATCTGGCGCAGGCCACGTGTCCTCATGCATGGACTCTAACATGCATGTAGCAACATCCTGCCAGGAAGACAGTCTCCCTTGGCCCACTGCAGGATCACTAGAACAGTGGAACCAGGATGCCACCCTATCCTGGTTGGAAGTGCTTCTCACACAACACCACCACCCCAGCTCTCCAGCCGAGTGATCTAACTCCCATGTTTGCTCCTGAACCTGAGTTGTTGGTGGGGGAGCATGTAGTGCTTCTGCTGGGCAATCAGGCACCACTCACTTGTTCAAAATGAAAGTCCAGCTACAAATTCTGGGCCCCCACTATATTCCTGCTGAATGTACTGCTGTTTCTGCCCCTCCTCCATAATCCTCACTCAGTGTGAGCTATCCCCATAAGTAGCTTCTTTAAAAGCAATCTGCATGTGCACTAGCCTTAAGAAAAAGTCACTTGCCATCTCTTCTGAAAGAATGTATGGGTTACGTGATCTTTTGTTGCAACCTAGATACTTGGATCTACTGCTCTGACCCTTGGTATGTGGCTATGGAAGTATCAAGTAGGATGGTTATGCCTGCTCTTACAGAGTCTGCATGCCTTCACCATTCTTTTATTTTCTGTTATTGCTGCCATTGGCTGTCTTGAAATGCTGTGTTCGGGTGTGCCATTCCTCTAGTGGCCTCCTTCAGAGCAGTTGAGATTGCCAGATTTTTAAGATCTGTAGTGGCTTCAAGAATGCTATCGTAGGTTCTGGGTCCTGAGGGAAGTAGTACTCACAATTGAGCTGGGTAGGGGGTCTGGAAGTGGATATTTTGTTCTTTAAGAGCCCGTCTCGTTCATTCAAAGATGTCCATATGTTTGCTGCTGTTCCAAAATTTCCTGTTAATCATGGTCAAATAATAATTTACAGCCCTGGTAGTTAAATATTTCTGCTTCCAAGCTCTATTTATAATAGCTTGTTTGGTCTGAAAACTGTATAATTGGAATACCACGGATCTCAGTGCAGCTGAGGAATTCAATGGTTTTGGTGAGCATGCCCGATGCACTCACTCTGTATTAAGTTTATAAACCTCTGGCAGTGACAATACTTCATGAAGTAGCTTTCTGTATAGTTTACAACCTTTTGAGATTCTAGTGCTTCCCCCAAGCTGCAAATTCTGATAGTTTTCCTCTATGAATGTCCCTCCAGATCAGTGCATTTCACCTTAAGGCTGCTTGCATATCCAGGAGATGCATCAGGAACTGTTGCATACAGGAGATTGTGTCCTCAATGTCTGATTTGTCCAGTTCTTCAGCTCAGGTGTCTTTTCTTCAAATTCTCCTGTATCGCTTGCAGGGAGTGTCAGTTCTTGTCTCAAAATTCCTTTAATTCACAGAGCACAGTTTTGAAGTTATTGGAAGGAGGATCCAGAGTGGCCAAATTGGCCCATCAGGGCCCAGTACCTCAATGTATTTGAAGCTGTTTTCACCTACAAATTCAGCCACATCCAGTTGCTGCTTTTTCTCATGACCATTGCAGGTAATGTAAACTTGCCTCCTTCGCCTGTCTAGTGAATAACTTGCTGTACTCAGATGAACTGAGTTGTTTTGAAGGAATTTTAACATTAGTCCTGAGGAGAGCTCTTGTAGTAGCCTCCCATCATGTCAGTGACATCACTAGAAATCTAGTGAATGTAAATGTTCTAATGTCCTGGGTGTCCACTTTCTGGAGGCCTACCATTCTGATCCATCAGGTATTAGTTTCATGGGGTTAGAACATGCACCCACACTCTAAAGGGGAGGAAGTAGGACAAATCTTCTGCTTCAGAAAGAGACCCATTGGATTATTAGTTACTCCTTATACAGTTCAACCATTGGCATAAATGAAGCAGTGGACTTTGTTCCTTTTCTTGGATAAAGCTCTTTCTATCTGTGGTACTCTGTGTCGTTTTCCTAGATCAAGTTGTTTCTGCCTGTGCCACTTTTGCGCTGCTTGTATCTAATGTTGCAACTTTTATGTGCATTAAAATCATATTTTGTGCACAATCTCAGTGTTAATTGTACATTATGATAATGTATTAGACTTCCCCTCAAATATATGACTAAATAGTTTCAGAATGTGAGTTATGGGTTTTTGAATGTACTAATTTCAATGTACTTGAGCCACTAAATTTGAGAGAGTCCCCTTCAGTGTATCTTCTAGCATGATTGTTTTCTGAAATGAAATGCATAATCTTGTGCCTATTACTAACACTATTGAATTAGCCTACATATAGTGCTTTTTATAAGTTTGTAATGTTCCCTTTTTATCTCCATGTATATAGTATTCTATAAAGACTTTGTGATATGGTAGTTGGCTGATGTTTTTATTTGCATGATTGTCACTTTAAACTTCCTTCTTTCCTATATATTGAGGAATATGTAATCTTAGCTCCACCCCCGCCCCCCCCCTAGAAAGACAAAATGTTGATTGAAATGTCGGGGCAGTAGGTCAAAATCCTCCACATTTCTTCTGCCTTTGGGCACACAAAATGAAACTTTGCACTGTCTGTTGTCCTCGGTTTCAAAACACTCACATTAAACACTGCACTGGGGTTATTAAACAGACTTCACGCATGCCTGAATTCTCAATGTTTCAAAAACATTTAAACAGCAAGGTGTATGTCCCTTAAATATGCATAGTTAATTTATTTGACTGAACGACAACAGTTTATCAAGTTAAGAAATGCTGAATCTAGTCTTCTTCCCATCAAATCAGGTGTGCCACAAGATTCAATTCTTAGAACTATTAATTGTTCCATTTTAATAAATGATTTAGATATTCCAGTTTCAAGCAGTCAGCTACTTTTGTATACTGACAATCTTGTAATTTATCAGCAGTCCCAAAAATTTGAACTTCTGAATTTTGATCTAATTAATGAGTTTGGCTATCTTCAACAATGGTTTGATACCAGGAGATTAATACTGAACATAAATAAGACCAAGTCAGTGCTTCTCAGATAAACATCAGGTTAAATGTGTTGGATGCTGACCTTAAAATCTGTTGAGAGGATGGATCCCATTTAAAAAATGTAACAAATTTCAAATACCTGGTCATCCTATTAGACTCTTCTTTAACTTTTACTACCCACATTAAAGACTGATTGTTCGGTCAGTTGCATGTTGGATGCCACATATTAGACCAGGCAGCAACTCACCCATCAGGCTAGATGGACAAGTCCCAATAGTGTGTTGCCTCAGCTCACATACAGGTTTTTTTTTTTATTTTAAAGCTAGTGAGATGGACCTGCATAGATGGAATACCACCTAAAACATGTATGCAGGTTTGTCTTGCTATTAAACTGTACTGTATACCATTATAATTTATATAGGGATTTGGGTTGATCATCTCCTTCTAGCAGGTATGCTTATGATTTTGGTGTCTTTATAAAAAACATGGATTGCAAAATTAACATCCAAAAGGCATGGCTGATCTGTTTCAACTAGTGCCTGTTACACACCAGCTCAAATCCAATTCTGATATATTATGTGCTGTACCACTCACGAAGAGGTGTCTTTGCCAAAGAGCTTGTTTCTATCTTGGCCCCTTACTGTGGAATTCCTTTCCACTTGGTATAAAGTTCTCAACAACCAGTCTTTCAAAAAGGGACAAACAAAATGTGTTAAAATTATCCATTTTCACCTGTTTTTGGTGTTATTTATTGTACGTGTTGTTATTATTGTTAATCAGTTTTACTGTTGATTGTTTTATGTCGGGTTGCTCCTGAAAATAGATCATTGGGCTAGTGAGCCTACACAGTTAACACAAGCCAAAAAAAAATGTGATATCTGGATACTTTAAATATCTAAACTTATTTACAGAAGTCTCCAAAACAACAAATGTTATTGGTAGGATAGAAGGGTGAATGACAATGGATGAACTGAATGTTATTTCAGTGACAGGCTAACATTCTGTTTTTTTATTTAGCTTTTTCTCCCTCCCTAATGGCTGCTGCCCATCAGGGCCCTGTGTGACATATCATTCCAGACGTCAGCTGTGTCTGATGTGGTTAGATTGGCAAGGACTCTGAGATTACTGGGGGCTGTCATCCATGCAGTCATCAGGATTTTTGTCCCTATTTTCACCCTTCTGTACTCCTACTGATGCCATTTTGTCCTCATACTATGGTCATACTAAGGAAATAAGGGCAAAAAGAGGCAAAAGCTCATATCACTGTGCTCCCACTATTCAGTGGAACTACCTAACAGGTATTTCAATGGCCATGTATTCCTCTATTTCAATTCTGGAATAATTGTTTTCCATGATAATCACTATGTGTAATGGTAGACTGCTCCACAGCCGTATCACCCTCTCATGAAGAAGTTCTTGTATTTTTTACTTCTAAATATTTTTCATTGTATTTGCAAAGCATGTCTCCTTGCATCCATACAGTTCTGCTTGAATTGAAGGTCCAATGATGACATCAGTTTGAGTTCATTAACCATATTGAACAACATTAACATATCCTTTAATGTGCCTTTCCAGTAAAGACATTAACTCAGGTCCACCCAATCTCTCCTCATATGTTGAATCTTTAATATTTTTGATCAATGTAGTCACTCGTCTCTGTGATCTTTTTACTGATTGTCTTTCTTTTTTCTTATATGGGACCCAGAACTGTGTTCAATAATCTAACTTAGGTTAAATGTATTTCTTATATAGGGGGATGATGACTGATGGCGTCTTCTTTTACTAGTTCTTCTGATATTCCACCAGATTTTATTCATCTTTGATAAGATCTCATTATATTGGCTGCTAAACTCCAGTCTGTCATTAACTATAGTACCTAAATCCCTTTTACACTTTAAATATACTCAAAACATTATCTAAAAGTGAACATGGGTCTTTTCTGTTTTTATACTCAAGGTGCATCACAGCACACTTTTCCATGTTAAAGTTCAGTTCCATGTCAAAACAGCGAGAGCACAACAATGCCGACCATATAAGCAAGGATACATTAGCTAGTACAACTACAGCCCTTACCAATAACAGTGAACATCAAAACAGTGACTTTACTGACAAAAAAAATCATACTAAAGAAGATTACAAAGAACAACCATAAAAATCAATATGCACACGTCAAACTTGTAACTAAAAATGACTCAACAGCAATGGCAACTGCTACTCTGGATATGGTGACTGCTCGACTCAAACTCACAGCACAAATTTGCACAAATGCCCTACCAACCCAACACCCTACTCTACCCACTATGCCATGATGGGATCATGATACCAACCCAGCCAACAAAAGAACACGTACAGAGAAAGGACAGAACACATTCATGGGCATCAAAAGAACACATACCGAGAAAGGACAGAACACATTCATGGGCATGAAAACTACACTATATTTTATTCATGGGGCACCGCCCCAGCACTGGGGAGCTTTGGCCCCCATACCCCCCTCATTATAATCATCTAATTCTGAGACTGCACTAACAACCACAATACTATCTGAAACACTACCCCAGCACAATTTGCCCTCACAGCACTGATTTGCTGACATTACATGCATTGATTGGCATCACATGTTATTATGACAGGTGTTCAGATTGAGTCGCTCATACTGAGTCGCTCATTTCACTGGATACCTTAAATTGCATGCCCCACTTTTCCGCCCTTTCACCAATTCTATCCTAATCTGACTGTGTAATTTCAGCATAATTATCAGTTTACTTATTGTGTATAGCTTTACATCATCAGCATAGTTTTTACACCAGCTCAAGATGTTTTCGTCTAAGTCTGCTATAGACACATTTAATAAAGTTGGTCCCAGAATAGATCCCTGGGGGATCCCACTGGAAACTATTTCTACTTTGGATTTGTGCCTTTTGATTTTTTTTACCCTGTGTGCTCTATCATACAACCATGATTTTATTCATTTAACATTTTCTGGTTTCAAGCTCAGTATACTCCATTTCTGGATCATTGTCCATTTCGGGACCTAATCAAAGGCCTCTTTGAAGTACAAATAAATGATGTCAGTCAACTAGCCCCTATTCAGTTCTCTGCTAACATTTTCATAAAAGGTTAGCAGACTTGTGATGCAAGATCTACCTGATTGAAAGCCATGGTGGCTATTGATTAACTAGTTTTTTCACTACATCCCACAATCTCATCCTTAATTAAGCGTCCTAGGATTTTCCCTGGTATTGAAGTAAGACTGATTGGTCTATAATTTGTCAGTCTGGACAAAGGACTTTTTTTTAGAAAGTGGGACAATATGGGTACCCTTTCAGTCTACTGGTATTTCACCCTTATTCAATGATTTTCTGAATATTAGCTATCAGATTTCCCATTATTTTAACTATCTTACTAGTCATGTTGTTAGGTCCTGGTGAACAGTTATTGTTTAGGATGTGCATCTTTCAGTATTTTTACATTTGCCAATTCATGTTATGTCATGATGATGTTTTACTAGCACCCAGTCCATTACATTAGTTGGTCGCAAAACATTCTTGGAAATAACTGAACTAAAATATGCATTAAATACTGGATAAGGATAAGGATGCATCATCCTTTTCATAAGCTATTTTGGCCTCCTCTTCTATTGTTGTATTTCTTAACCTTTGAGATAACCTTATTGCTGGTGTTTATTATGATGTATTTGAATATATTCCAGGCTTAATCAACACTGCAGTTTTTTAGTATTTCCGTTCATTTACATTTACTTAATGATTCCCTTATCACCATTATACTAGCCTTCAGGTACTGATAGATTTCAGGTTTTTCAATGACTTTTGCTTTATTTTTGTGCAATTTGAATTTGGCTATTCCATGGTCACTATTAGCTAATGTTTCGCTCACAGTACAGCTCTCAATACATGTGTCAGTCAATGGCAGGATGAGAAAAAATGCTCCTCCTCCAGGTGGAATCCTTTATGTGACAACTTACGTTGTTGTGTTGTTTCTAGAAACAGTCTTTAGCAATGTGTCTTATTTTCATTTTTCTCCCAGATAATGTCTGGAAGATTAAAGCAGCAGTTTAACAAAATTGGGCAAAAAATATTTGACCTTTCATTTTTTTTGTTGCAAACGAGGGGTCTTGAGGGTAATCACTTCTTTTTGTCAATATTATCTTGTGGTGGAGCATACCATTTCTCGGAATACTTCATGAAAGGAAAGCAAGGGAGTATGGTCCCTCTGCTTCAAAATGAATCATTTTCAACACCAAAGTTTTTTTAGATTTGGGAGGCAGTATAGTGCAGTGGTCTAAGGCTTTGAATTGCAAATCTGGTGACATCCAGCAGACTAGACCTGGGTTGGAATCCCATAGCTTCCACTTGCATACTGTGTGACCCTGAGCAAGTTACTTTACCTCCTTGTGCTCCCAGGTCGCTCCTGTAAAAAAGCTTCCAGCTTAGTGTGCTATACCTGGTTAAACAACTAAATAAAAAAAAAAAGTCTTTATTTTCTGATTTTTCATCATTGTTGGCCAGCCCCAACATTTCACCAACAGGTTTCTTCGGGGGGCTATAAGCAAAAATAAATATATACTTTTACAAGTTATGTATCAGTAATAGTTACTATGTTTCATAAAGTTTTTATATAAGCAAAATATTGTTCTTTATCAATGTCATCAATTTCCTACATATATGCACAATGGTTTTCTGTAATGTTACTTTATAGTCACTTGATATCTCCTATAATACATTCTTATACCCATATTAAACAAGTTTCAACATTCTTTCAACAGCCTCCTGTTTTCATGTTCCTGTCTTAGAAACTAATTGACATTTTACTGACCAGTGGGCTCCCTCTGGTCTGCACGTCCATATATTATTTTCTTTGATACAAATATAACTATATGAAATGGGAATATACCTGTATAACCATTTAGTTTCCACTTATAAGTTACTAACACAATTTTAGAGTCATTGTTTTTTTTAAACTTTGTTCTTATACCTTTTTGTTCTTTATGGTATCAGCATACTGAAAATATTTCTTATATTCTGTGATTTTCAAGCTCTAAAAAATGGTTAAAAGAAATAGATGTTTACTGTGTCCTGTTCTAATGTTTACACACGAAGATTCATTTTCAGCTTCCTATATATCTATATATCTATCTATCTATCTATATATATATATATATATATATATATATATATATATATATATATCATATATATGAGAATAAGACATGACGAGGTGTGGTTTATGGCTGATAAACACGCCCAGGTGCGTAGTGAGGCATGAGGCACTTGCGCCAAGTGACTTTAGCACCTGGGAAGTGCTCTTATCAAGCCATAAACCACACCTCGGAATGTCTTATTCCACTTATAAAATGGGCACTGCACTTTTGTAAATAAAGTAGAAACAGAGTTAAAAGTTGAAGATATTTATTTGACAACAATCTTAAAAATAAGATAAAATAGTTCCTAAGTTGATTCATTAACAATCACTGTTTTCTTAAATAGAACAGTTAAATGACACTCGATAAAAAAGAAAAGAGAATTGCAACAGTAGATCACGAGTATGTGTCTTTTCTACCAACTCTGTCTCTCCCTCAACACAGAAAGATTTTTTGTTTTTTACTTTACGCTTTGCTCTTAAGGAGCAGCCTGTATACCATATATGTTGTTATGGAGTGAGTACAGGGTGTTGGTGTCGTCTCTTCTCTAACAACTCTTTGACTCAACCAACACAGAAAGAGTTCCTTTACTTTGAGTTAGATTTTCCTGTGAAGTTGTAAACAGCAGCTTACTTTTGAGAGCAAGCCTGTCCATTCCCTATTGCCGTACACACGTCTTTCCGGTTAGCGACGTTTAAATGATGAGTTCTGCCGTGTGGTGCCAGGCGATTTTTTATTTTACTGTGTGTGTCCTCTCATGGATGGGGAGGAGTGGCTAACAGGAGTGAACAGGCCCCAGATGTTTCTTTTCTGTTTCAGCCCGCTCGCTCTAAATTACAGTTTAAAAACTGGCACTATGGAGTCAGTTTAAAAAGAGAGGAGCAGAGGACCCGACACTGTACGGAATGAAGCTTGCAAAAATTCCAAAGGTGAAAGCGATGACCGGAGAAATGGCAAATGTGCACAAGAAAAAGAAGAGGTAATTTTGTTGCCTGTAATTTTTAATATTCCCACATTTAAAGCCAATCGTGAGCAACTGCCCCAGCCCGCTGAATACTGACTTCTGGTTTTGTGGTTGGCTTTGGCTTTACAGAACACAGGCAGCTTTTGATTCTGAGATGTAAGACTGGGGTATGCTTGAAGTTGGGGCAGTGATACGTAATGTCATGGGGCTTTTCCTAGGGTATGTAGTGCAGGTTGGCAAGATATGGGCTGATAAAGACACGCTACTGTAGTCCTTTAGCCAATCAGATTAAAGAAAATATTTTGCCCATTTTATAAATATTCTATATATATATATATATATATATATATATATATATATATATATATATATATATATATATATATATCTCTCTATCTCTCTATCTCTCTATCTCTCTATCTCTCTATCTATATCTATGTATGTATGTATGTATGTATGTATGTATCTATCTATCTATCTATCTATCTATCTATCTATCTATCTATCTATATCTTGTAGTGGCAGTGTAGTGCCACTATAATTAGGGTTGAGTACCCCATTTAAGGTAAAAGTGCAAAATTTTGCAGCTTAATAACTTTGCTACTGTATAATGTATTTCCCTGAAATTTGTCAGGCACAGAGCGGTGCCATAAATCGCTGGATCTGCCAAGCTTTGTAATGGTCAGCTATACAGTTGCGGAGATATAAAGCACAATAGAAAGTCATATTTATGCTTTTTTGTGCATTCTTTGCTCTCGCCTACAGGTCGCACGGTTTGTGTAACTGGTCTGAAACCTTCAGGGAACATGCATTCAGGGTCCCTGATGTGCCTTTTGAAGATTTCATGAAAACATATTAAACGGTTCAAAAGTTATTCAAAAAACAAGTGCAAATGTCATGAACACTGGCACTGTCATTTCATTACTCTGTCCCAAAAGGTGATTTCATGGTTGCTGCATGGAATCACCTTTCAGGACCAAGTAATGAAACAGTGCCACTGTTCATGAGGTGGGGTCCCAAAAATCCTGTGTTGAAAATTTGGTTCAAAAATATGAAAAAACACCCAAGTTACGGGTGCTTGCTGACATTTTCATATGCATGCATGTAACTTTGCCAATTGTTAATATTTTCATTCCAAATTTTCAACATACACATTGTTTCACACCACCTCATGAACAGTAGAGCTGTCATTTCTCACATCCTGCCCAAAATGTGTTTTTGCACCTGTGGCGCAGAATGGCTTGGTCTTTGCACCAAATCACCTTTTGGGACAGAGTAAGGAAATGACAGTATCAGTCTTCATGAGGTGTGGTCCCAAAACAACAATGTTGAAAATCTGGTGTCAAAATTTAAAAAATGACTGTGTTATGGGCATTATAGGACAAGCATAGGAACACCATAGATGTAAAGCAGAAGGAGGGACAGACACCATAATCAAGTATGGGCCTTATAGTTAGATGGATAGGCTTAGCAGTCCTTATCTGCCAACAATTTCTATGTTTCTATGTTTCACTATGCACATTCGTGACTGGAGAGAGCCACAGGATGGGGGGGGAGGTGCTGACAGTCACCAAGGAGGAAAGTGACCTGGTGGATATATCAGATGACCTGAAAATGTCAAAGCAGAGTACAAGGGCAGCAGTGAAGGCCAGTGGAATGCTGTGGTGCATAGCAAGGGGTATCAGCAGCAGAACAAAGGAGATAGTGATGCAGTTATATAAAACCATGGTCAGGCCTCACAAGGAGTACTGTGTGTAGTTCTGGAGGCTGCACCTTTAAAAGGACATTAATAGGCTGGAGGTGGTGCAAAGAAGGCTGACTAATATGGCACAGGGCTTGCACCACAAAACTTAAGAGGAGAGATTAAGGGACCTCAGTATGTACTCACTGGAGGAGAGAAGAGAGAGAGAGAGAAGGGACATGATAGAATATTCAAATACCTCAAGGGCATAAACAAGGTGCAGGGGGGATACATCTTGCAATACAGGAGGAGTACAAGAAAGATGGCGTATGACATGACATTGGAAGGTGGCAGGGTTAAAGAGTGCAAAATCATACACTTAGAGCACAAAAACCTAGTGGCAGAATATAGAATGGGTGGAGAGGTACTGATGACCACAATACAGGAAAGAGACCTGGGTTAAACATATCCGATGACCTAAAGGTGCCCCTTGAGGTCCTCATCATCATTGTAACCATTCAGGGGAACAATAGCCTTGTTGTGTATGGGTTCCCATATACTATCCCACATGTTACAAACTCAAATGGGCAGACTAGTTGGGCCATAGGCCCTTATCTGCCGACACTGTCTATGTATCTATGTATGTATCTATGTTTATTGTTTTGGAGTTCATTGCTCTGCAGGTATTCTACTAGGTCCTCCTTAATCAGAGATTCCATAAGCTTCTCCATGATGGAGGTCAGACTAATAGGCATATAATTCCCTCGCTGCTCTCTATCCCCATTCTTTATGTAGCAGCATGTCGCCTGCTAACATCCAGTCCCCTGGGACATTTCCAGTCCTAAGTGAGCTGTTGAACAGCCCAGTCAGTGGTTCAGTCAGTTCCACTGCCAACTCCCTCAGTATCCTCCAGTGCAACCCATATAGACCTGTTTTACCTTGAGGGCTGACAGCCCTTTCCAGACTCTATCACTAGTAAACAGTGGCTGACGCCTTTCCGGAATTGCCTTTGTGGCTGCTTTGATGCCACTCTCAGGCAGGGGCCTACCTTCCTCCTTAGTGTAGACTGAACAAAGCAGTCATTTAGAGTGGCAGCCTTTTGCCCATACACTTCTATCACTCAGCCTCCCTCCACTAGCCTTGCAATTCCCACCCCTTTTTACGTTTTTCACTAATATATCTAGAAAATTATTTTTCTCCATTCTTTACCCCCTCCACAATATGCAGCTGTGTGTCTGCTTTCATCTGCCTGATGGTCCTCTTTGCCTCCTTGGTTTTCTGAATATAATCCTCCCATCATGCCTCTCCTTGTTTTCCCTTATATTTATAAAAGGCCCTCTTTTTGGCTCTGACCACTTCCCTGACTGTAGGTGAGAGCCATAGTGGTCTCTTTGACCTATTTTCTTTTGTCACTGACTTACACATGTCTTTGATGCTTCAAGGATAGCTCCCCTGATTGCCTTCTTTTTTTTTTTTTGTACCTTTCCAAGCTCCCTGGCTGACCACTCCTTTGGAGCGTCTAGGACCCACCACCATCACTCTGTCCCATCACCATCCACACCCCCTCTATGTTGCATCCCCTTGGGAACCCAATATAACCCTTTGTTGGATGGGTCACCCCTTGGGGAGAAGCACCCAGAGGTGCAGATATGTAACCCGGGCATGGTGGGGTCAGCCCAGACACTTCCAGGCTTCATGGTGATGTGGACCAGCAGCCATCATCCGGTCAACCTAGGGGCAATTTTCCATTTTTCTGCCCTCTCCTCTACCCTCCTTCCATGAGCCAGTCACAGCAACAACCCTGGAGTGGGGATGTTTGGTGGCATGTTGGGGCATCATGCCACCTATATCACCCGAACCACCCCCAGGTGCCAAAGGGTGTGCCCCTTCCATGATTGCCACTGGGGATCCACTGGACCCCCCCCCAGTGTGTGGCATTCCAACTTACAGCAGTATGTAGGCAATTCAAACCTTTGTGAATAAACTCCATTGTTTGCCACAATTTGTAGTGTGAAAGAAATAATGTGACCTACAGTGAACTGAACCAAGGCCCAGTCACATTATTTCCTTCTCACTACAATTGTTTAGCAGTGCCTAATACTGCACTGAAAGACATCTAATGGTCATCTTGGTTACTCCTAGTTGCAGAATATGCAATGCAAGAGAAAGGAAGTGTGCCCGGGAACTAGTCCAAGTCCAAACATGTGCGCGCCTGTAGCTCACAGGTTAAAGCACTAGGATGGTATTCATGGGGCCTGGGTTCAATTCGCAGTAGGTAACATTATTTCTTTCTCACTACAATCTGTGATTTAAATGGCTTAACAGTGGCTAATACTACACCAAAAAAAATCTAATTGTTATTTTAAGTATCATTTGTATATACCCCATTGGTTTTATATAAAAAATATTACAGTTACAGCAGTCCACCATATATTTCCCTGATTAAATTTGCAAGCAATGTTATTTGGATGTGCCATTTTTTTTTTAATGAGAAAAGGTAGGGGGACTGATTAGGGGAAAGGATGAAAACAAAACTAAAACTACAAAGAGGGTGTAGAGTTTTTTAAGGATAGTAGTAATACTGTTTACAAATCCTGTACACACTTGGCTCTAATAACTATTATACACTAAAGGATGTATGGAGAGAAAACAACAGAGAAAAGGGTATTAACTGATACTGTAAGTGACAGTAGCTTTATAGTGAGTCACAGGCTAACCAGTTATCTGTTCCTATAGATTGCTGAAGTTAGAACTGTGGCCAGTCACCAGCTTGCCACGGATGACACTGCAGACATGTCAGGTGCCTCTGCTGAGTCGCCTCCATGGGTGCTTGCCAATGCTTACACAGGCGCCAGCAGCTATACTTCTGAAACCGGAAGCAGCACAACACTCACTTCAGGTTTCGAGTTCTGGCAGATTTAGTTTTTGCAGACTCAGCAGTGTCTCACAGTTCCAGCAAGCTCACTAATTCAGGCAAAAAGTCAATGAATGTGAAGAAGGCACTCCTCCTAACTAATGGCACAAAAAATATTTAAAAAGCACAGATTTTAAAAGCAATATACTGCAGGCTATGAAGCTAATATGCTGGCAAAGGGTGAAAGTCACATAGAAATTGTAACCTAGGCACAGCACTACCAATTTTTATGTTGGCTCGTGCTTGCATGGCCAACATCTTGCACTAGTAGCAGATTTGGAGGCACGGTCACTGTTGGGCGAATGCAGGGCATGCATCAGTAGGTGCGTCCTTCATTCCCCAATAAGCCAGCATGCAGGCACCACACCATGAATATATAATGTGGTGAGCACTTCTAAGGAAAGGTCCGCTGCAATGAGAGCAAAGCTCATCACGCAGCAGCACCTCCCAACGTGCCTTCCCTGGTGAAGAATTACAGTAAACATGGCAGCAGTGACTGCTGCCATTGCCTGCCACAATGCTGACTTCAGTGGTGCCCAATCCCCCTGTCGGCATGCCCTGACCCAGTTTATGTGCCGACAGGGGAGCCCACTCCCCGTCGGCATAATGCACCCCCCCCATTCATTATGTGCCTAGGGTGGTGCCTAATCCCCCTCAGCTCTTGCCACCCCTTAGGGATGTGTTGACGAGGTTGCCCAATCCCCCATTGGCTAGCCCCCAAACACTCAGGTGGCATGCTGTGAGCCCACCCCAGTGTGCTAAATGCCCCTGTAAAAAAAAAAACTGTCCCGCGATGTGTTTTTTTTTACCTGTAAAAGAAAAAAAATGGTCCCTCGCGGTCTGTCCTGCTCCCTCCCCAACCCACGCCCACCCTCTCGCGACTGTGCCTCTCCACACCCCTCACCCCATACTTACCTTCTGGAGTCTGGTGCAACATTCTTCGATGGACCAGGAACATGTCTGCACTCTTCAAAGCTGACCGCGGACTGAAGAAATGCCGGTAAGCCGTGTAATGGCATAAATAGGGTTTTTTCAACTTTGGTGCATATCTCAGGCATTTTGGGGAATTTTTGCACCACATTTTCAACAAGGGGTTATTGAGACCCCTCCTCATGAATTCAGTCACTGTCATGGCGTTACTCAGTTCCAAAAGGTGATTTTGTGGTCACTGCACGGAATCACCTTTTGGGACTGATTAATGAAATGACAGTGCTAATGTTCATGAGGGTTGCTCTCAAAAAGCCTATGTTGCAAATTTGGTGAAAAAATCAAAAAAATGGCTGTTTTACCAGCGTGCATTGCGCAGTTTCCATGCATGCTCATAACTTCATGAATCTGTAATATTTTCACTCCAGATTTTCAAAATTGGTATTTTTCCACACCTCCTTATGAGCAGTGCAGCTGTCATTTTACATATCCTGGCCAAAATGTGTTTTCGCATGTCCGGCACAGAATAGTGCAGTCGCTTGCGAAATCAGTTTTCGGGACAGTTTGAGAAAATGACAGTGACACTGTTCATGAACAGAGGTCCTAAAATGCCTATGTTGAAAATTTGGTGCCGAAAGTCCATAAAATGATTGTGTTTCAAGCGTGCATTGAGCAGTTTCCACACACCCATGTAACTTCGCAAATTTGCAATATTTGCATGCCTGATTTTCAACACTGGCATTTTTTCACACCTCCTTATGAACAGTACAGCTGGCATTTTTCACAGCCTGCCCAAAATGTGTTTCCACACCTGTGGAGCACAATGGCATGGTCGCTGTGGGAAATCAACTTTTGGGACAGATTAACAAAATCACAGTACCGCTGTTCATGAGGAGAGGTCCCAAAATGCCCATGTTGAAAATGTGTCTAATAAAATCCCAAAATTAATTGGGTTACGGACGTGTGTTGTGCAGTTTCTATGCATGCTCATGACTTCATCAATTTTTCATATTTTCACTCCAGATTTTCAACGTTGCGATTTTTTTTACACCTCCTCATGAACAATACAGTTGTCATTTTTCACATCCTGCCCAAAATGTGTTTTCATCCCTGTGTCACCAAATGGCATAGCCACTGTGCAAAACCACCTTTCAGCTAACAAAGTGATTGTGCCGCTTCTTCATGAGGTGGGTCACAAAAACCTATGTTGAAAATTTGGAGTGAAAATACCAACAAACGCCTATGATGTTAGGGTTTCCAGCTGTAACACCCCACCCTGTAGAGACTGCCAGGCATCAAGGGTGTGACTTGGGATCATTGGCTGTAATGCTCACACCATTCCACCCCCACCTCCACCCTGCAGCCAGTGGCAGGCATTGAGGTGTGCCTTGGAGTGTTTGGCCCTAAAGTTCACCCCATTCTCCTATACTGCACCCGTCTCAGTGTATTTCCTTATAGAATGTGGTAGGTATAAGGCCCAAAGACCCCAAGGCACACCACGACACTTGTCAGTGTCTACAGGGTAGGGTGAGGTAACATGGCATGAGCGTTATAGTAGATGACCGAAAGGCACATCCCAACGCCTGTCATTCTCTGCAGGGTGGGGGTTTGGTTGGCGTCAGTTCAATACTTCACTGCCATTCCTATTATGCATCTCTAACTTCTGCACTACCAATGCCAATGCCAGCGAGACAACATTCGGCATTGACAAATGCTTGTTTAACAGGCTCTGATTATTTAACAACTGCCTTTCTACCCTTCCATTTCCGTTTCATTTTAATGTGGCATTATAAGTCTAATTTAATATTCATGAGCCTAGTGAGGCTCCTAATTGGTTACTGGAGTGAGCATTAATCTCTTAGAAATTATCAATCCAGCTGCCAATTCACATTGCCAGCAAGGTATGCTATGCGAGACATCCTCACACCACATCGTTCTCCCAAAGCACTCAAATCATCAACTGTAAGTAAAAACAACAGATTGAACATAAGGTTGTTTTTGCAATTAGACATATAATTACATTAAGAACATCAGAGACAATCATTTCCTAGAATTAATGACTGGCTGATGGAATGTGGCCTCAGTGTACCCATCCCCCCATCTGGCCATTAATCCCTTGGAAATTACCAGCTTCCTGATTGTGGGCTTCATGCATGAATGGGATATATATAAAGAACAAGATTTTGGTCAGAGCCGATATAGCTGTGGAGAGCGTTTAGGAGTGGCAAGAACATTGAAAAGAACATGCAGTGCTCTCACCTCACTGGAATCAGCCATAACTAATACTGCAGCAATTACAATATTGCACATGTGTGATACTTGTGCATGCACAGTTTGCCCAGGAGTCTGCTGTGCACAGCATAATGGCACTGACATGACATGACCACTTATGCATGATATTCGTGCAAGTGCAGTTTAAGTCAGTGACACCATGTTGCATATGGTGGCCATCACTTACGCAGTTGCGGAAAGGAAAAGTAGTGCACCGGGAAGGGAGTGTGTTTATCAATCCCATGGATGGGAAGGGCTACATAAACAGAATCACTGGAAACTATGCTGGAACACTGTGGCAGCACATCAGACAGTGGTCCAGTCACGTGCTTCCACAGTGCTCTTATAAATAGCTGATGATGGCATAACATCTGTGGAGCTTGGCCCACCCAGCCATAAAATTCAGACTCAGGAGTCTACTAACAAGCTAGAGATTTGGTCTGGCACTTGCTTGTCATCACAGTCACTTTCTCATTCTTTTTGAGCAGCAATTTCTAGTAAATGTGCCTTAACTATATTGATCTCAGTGCTGGTAGACTACTTCTGGTGTTCCCCTGATTGTAGTAGGTGGGGATAGTAGCAGTCTTGAAGTGGTAGCTGCCAGTGGTGGCACTCTGAAAAAAAGTGGTACCCATGTTCATCTGCACATTTTAGAAATGACCCCTTTTATCATAGAAAATGTTATTGTGGTTTATAGTGTTTTTTCACAAAAGGTACATCTCAGACAGCAAATACTTAGTATTTTACAACTGGCCAAGAAGCATAGTAAGCAGGTATTACATAGGCTTCATATTATAGTATCATACAGGCCATGTTTCAGTAGAAGTAACATAGCAATACACATAGTAACCTCCCAAACATCAGCAAATGGAAAATGAAACTGGCCTTGTTCTATAGCTATCCTAACAGGGAGGGTTTCTTGGGGGGTTACAAAGAGGTGACTAGAGGTAAACACCCCACTCTTGTGGAAATACTCAAGATGACCACGGTGGGAATAGGACAGTCTTTCTAATAGAGCCAGTCAAGCCATGGCAGCCTGCCACTGACTTGTAGTTGGGTTGTTACTCTGCCGCCAGTGCATTAGCAAGAGCCTTTTGGCTTCAAGCAATGCTAACAAGATCCATTCTCTATGTGCCCGGGGCAGCGGGACTAACCCGGTTGAGTCACCGAGGAGCAGTTTAGGGTTTAAAGATGGCAGCATGCTGCCCAGGATCACTGAGCACTTGTGAGCAATAGCTGTCCAGAAGACTGTTATCTGAGGTCAGGCCCATAGTATGTGGAACAAATGTGCATCAGGCTGTTGACATCTCCAGCATCTAGAATGGGACAGAACTCCTGCTGATTGAAGGGCAGCTGGGGTTCTGTACCAACGCAAGAGTATTTTGAGTTGTAGAAATCTGCTTTTGGAGTCCTTGTACACCCTATGGGAGTCCTTAAGACAACAAGACCACATGCCTGGGGGAATAGCCATGCCCAGATCAATCTCCCATTTGGTCCTACAATGTTCAGTAGGGTCATTCTGAGAGTCTCGTACAGTGGCATAGAACATGCTAATGTGGCCCTTAGAGGAGGAGGATTTATGTAAGGAAGCAAGCCATTGCCATTTCTTATCTGACCTTGTCTGCAAAAGGAGAGTAGTGAGGGTGCTGAGCATTTGGAGGAATTTTCAGAAGTCAGTGATAGGAAGATGGAATTTCTGCTGGAGATAATTAAAGGATAACAGTGTCGAAGTCGGGAAGCAAAAGGTCCTGCATGCAGGGGATTCCCTTGGCTTCCCACGTGGGCCATTTAATGGGTTCCCCACCAATAGTGATGAAGTTGTTTTGTCATAGGGCAGCGTAGCATAAAGGGGTACTCCAGGATTCTTTAGGGGTGTGTGAGATGGTCATACAATGGCGCCAGGCACAGCAAGACTCGCAGATAGTAGGAGAAAGTTTATAGTCAGAAGGGGGTCCGGTCCTAGCAGGGACCGTAATGGAGTGGACACCACCATGCTAGATTCCAGGCTGACCCATAGTGGAGTGGATGCATCCAGAGGAATAAACCATTTCGTGGCTTGTGCAGCTACACTCGCCAGGTGGTAGCCCTGGAACCAGGGGACCCCGAAACCACCCTTGGACCAGTGTGCTAGTAACTTCTGTTTTCCCCATCTATGTGCCTTACCTTCCCATAAGAAGGAACCTACTAACTTCTCAAGCGTGGAAAAAAGTTTGAGAGAGAGATGGATCGGAAGATTATTAAACAAGTATGTGACTCTGGGGAGGAAGAGCATACATATGGCTGCCACCTTGCCTGGCAGGGATAAATGTAGCCTACACCAGCAGTCCACTTCTGTAGCCAGCTATTTTAAGAGAGGGGCAAAGTTGGAGGATTCGAGGTCTGCCCACCCAGTGGGAATGAAAATCCCAAGGTAGGTAAAGCCTTGGGCAGCCCAACTCAGTTCTGTGCCACAGAGACACTCCTGCGTACAATTATCTGCAGGATGGAGAGTGAAATCAACTCCCGGAGAACTGAGAGCGCTGTCGGGAGGGACTGGCGAGGGTGGGATAAGGTGAGTAGGTGGTCATCGGCGTATGCCACCACGACATATGGGGCATCATGGACTGGGATACCGGTGAGACTTTCAGCACTTGCCAATGCCCTGATCAGGGGTTCTAGGGCAATCAGAAAGAGGAGGGGAGACAGTGGGCAGCCTTGACGTGTGCCTCTATGAAGTGGAAAAGGGGGAGAGATATTTGAGTTTGTTAAAATTCTGGCCCTGGGAGAATAATAGAGAGTTGCCACCCAACGACGGAATTGAAGTCCGAATCCATATTGATGAAGGACTTCATGTGAATAGTTCCATTCAATAGAATCAAATGCTTTAGCGAAGTCGACAGCTAAAGCAGCCATAGGAATCTTAGACCTAGCCGCTACCCATTTCAGATTCAATACCAATCTGGTGTTATCAGAGCCCACCTTCTCTGGCATGAACCCCACCTGGGAGGGATGTATTAAGGATGCAAGGACAGTATGAACCCTAGTAGCCAGTATCTTGGCCAATATCTTGGTATCAACGGGTAGTAAAGAGATAGGACGAAAGCTAGCTCAGTTGAGGGGGTCGCTGGATTTCTTGGGTAAGAGGGTATTCAGGGCTTCATTCATCGAGGGGGGGGAAGCGAGCCTGAGGACTGGACATACTGCAATGCGAGCAACAGTGATTGAGTAATTTCTTGTTCCAAAACTTGATATAGTTCGACAGTCATCCCATCTGGACCTGGGGCTTTCCCCTTAGCCAACTGAGATAAAGCCTGACGAATTTCAGGGGCCGTGATTGGGGCATCTAAGAGAGTAGCCTGTTCAGGGGACAGGGTAGGGGTATTGAAGTTCTGGCAAAACTGGGAGAGATCTTGGGACATCTGGGTTGAAGTCAAAGAGGACTGGGAGTTGTACAGAGAATGATAAAAGGACATCAGTCTCATTGACTCCAGGAGGATCGGTGGTGATCGAGCCAGAAGTTGTGCAGAAGGCATGAATTTTAGCAGAAGCCTGCTGCTTCCGCAGCTGGTAAGCCAACTGCTTACCCCCCTTATCCCACACTCCCATTAAGAATGCTTCGATCTGAGTAGGAGCCATTCAGCTTTGTTATGTAGCAGGGCATTAATCTGATACTTAAGTCCCACTATTCTGCCAGTTAAAGACTCATCCTTAGCGGCAGCAGGGGAGGCCTTAAAACATGTCTCTAAGTCAACAAGTTCAGCTTGTAGCCTAGCCAAAGATTTTTTCCAGGTTTTATTATGGTGGGCAGCAAAAGCAATAATATGGACCCTGAGAGTGGCTTTAAAGCCCTCCCATACTGTGCTTACCCGGACACCACTGTCCAAGTTAAGGGCGGAATAATCCTGAGCAGCCTTCTGCATTGTTCATTGAAATTCTGGGTCTTTAACAAGAAAAGGTCTACATCTCCACCTCATGCCTGTGGGTCAGGGCCCCATAGGGGTATAAGTAGTCAACACTGGTGCGTGGTCTGAGATGATGATACTACCTATAGTATTGTTAGAAAGAGCACCAGAAGCTACATTATTGGCCAACCAGAAGTCAATGCGGCTATGGACCCCATGAAAAGCCGAGAAGTAGGAATAATCCTGACCAGAAGGATTGTCACATCTCCAGACATCTATCAGGCCCCACTCAGCCTGTAGTTCTTGGAGGGTGGCATGGGACTTGGGATGCATCTGGGGGGTGGGTTTGGATTTATCCAAAAATATATATGACACCAGGTTAAAGTCCCCTCCCTATAACAGGGGGATAGTGGTATTGGGCTGTTCTAATGTGGAAGTGGCTTGGCTCATACCAGGGAAAAAGTCGACCTGGTCATTATTGGGGGCATACACATTACCCAGGATCAGCTTACCAGCAGTGGAGGCCAGTCTGATCAGTGTCCACTGCCTCGGGTATCAGTCCTGGACTCTTCAACTACCCATGCACTAGAGCACTGGATAAGAACAGCAACCGCTTTAGTTTTGGAGGTGGCAGAGCTGGCATGGACAGCGCCCACCCAGGATTTTTTAAGCCAGAGAACCGATTTACTGAGGAGGTGTGTTTCCTGTAGCAGGGCCACATCTGTGTGGAGAGACCAAAGGTACTGTATAACTTTAGTACATTTTATTGGATGATTGAGGCCTTTCACATTCCATGAAACAGGACGTAGGCCTGGGATTTTAGCAACATCCATAGGGGCTATCGGGGAATACAGATGTGTAGAATATATAAAGAGCAAGGTAATAAGCAATTAGGGAAATTCAAAAAAATATCACAAGGGAAGCAAATTTGCTATTAATTCCTGAAGGCTGGGGTCTGAAGGTGAAGTGAGGATAGCAGCAGCATAGGTTTTTCCCCCTGGTTTAAGCTTTCCAGATAAGTCCGCCACCTCTACCAAAGAAGAGTCTGGGATATCGCCCAGTCCATAGAGAGCTCATTAGACAACTCTGGTCCTGAAGAGTAGCCATTTATAGACATCTGGGAGGAGTCATCTCTGGGTATCTTGGCGGAGAGGTGATTTATGGTTGTTCTGCGAGTAACTGTTGACCACTTCTCAAACGTTGCCTTGGACAAGTATGGGCCCCCATGAGTCTGGGAGGAAGGACTGGTTGTTCCATGGTAGTGGCAGGGCTGGAAGTAGCCAGTGTTGCTGTTCAAGATGGATTCCTGGTGCTGGGGGAATCACTACAAGAGGTAGCTGGTCCTGCTACATAGCGGTCCCCTGGAGGCTGTCTGCCAGAATAAACAATCCTAGGGGCTGCCGAAACTGAAGGGTCCCAAAGCCTCCTGGGAGATGTAGGATGAAGAGGCAAGTTAGGCCAAAGTTGATGATCCAGTGTTCCACCTCAGCAGGGCCATCCACCAGAATTTCCCTCCCCTCCCTGGAAACCAAGATTTTATTAAGTCCTTTAAATCTGTATTAAAAGTTGTGAGCCATAAGAAATTTTTTCAAAGACCCATAGGCATGTTGTCTACTAGCTGTCTCCTGAGCAAATTCCTTATAGATGGAGATTGTTGCCCCCTGCCACTTAATTTCACCCAGGTCTCGAGCTGCCCAAAGTATGCACTCCTTAGTAGAATACCTGAGCAAGTAGGCCACAATGGGCCTTGGAAATGCTGTCATTCTGTCTCTTCTCCTGGTAACTCGGTGGACTCTTTCAACCTCTACTGGGCCCCTCCAGTGATCCCCTAGCATCCCTGTAGCATGTCGTTCAGGAACCTCTCCATAGAGGCACCTTCAGAGCCCTCTGGTATACCAATAATCCGAATATTGTTTCGGCATCCTATATTCTCTTGATCCTCCACTCTGGCTGTCAGAATCTCTAGTTTCTCTTCTTGCATTAACACTTTTTATTGGAGTTTGGTTTGTTGCAGTTCAAGGGATTCCACTCGCTGTTTGGCCACATTCAGATGATCTTTCAGTTGTCGTACATCAGCAGTGGTACCCATCAGGGTATTATTTATATAATCCACCCTAGACAGGACAGTCTCCAACATGCGGGTGATATAGTTAAGGAGTCACCCACAGATCCAGTATGTGGAGCTGGTGCCAGCAGTGGTGATGCATCAGGAGAGGAACCGCCTGTTGTCATTGTAAGTTGATGGGTTGCTGAGAAGGCATTGAGATGCAGTGGGAGTCTGGTAGTGTACCACAGGATTCAGAACTATATGGAAAGCCAGATAGGCAAAGCCGTGGCATCGTGGACTAGTTAAGCGAGCGACTTGCAAGAAACGACCCTGTACACAGCTATAAACCACTGTAAAACTGCAAAATGGTCACACCGGAGAGTAGGGGACAGTCACCTGAGCAATATAGTGAAGATTATAGAGATCAGCACCCCAGGATTGGGCCAGCTGGCTGTGGATCAACATCAGATGTGGAGGAGCTCAGGAATTAGGCAGCCATTTCCACAGTGGCCAGATCATGCCCCTCATATAGATTCCTTTCTGACCCTTTTCTTGTTTTTGCTGTAAAAAATTGGCCCATTTAACGCAAAAAACAGGAGTCAGTTATGGCCTCCACCCCCCTTCACTTCAAGTGAGGAACATTATTATGGGTTTGCATCAGATGTACAGTGGCAGCCATAGATGCATGATATTGTTGAACAGTAATCAACTGTATGTAAAAGCTTGTTTTTTTTAATGTATGCTTTCTTAATGTTGTCAATACCACTCCACCCATTTTGTACTCTGCCCCTGGATTTCTGTGCCCCAAGTGCATTATTTTACTTTTTTTGTTGAAACCTAGCTGCCATACCCTTGACCACTGTTAAAGTCTTCTAAGGTCTCTGCTCATACTTTTCCATCTTGCTGCAGATCTTGGTATAATCATGCAGAGTCAAACCTTCTCTTCCTGCTGCTTTGCAATTTCACTTATAAAGACATTAAAGGGGACTGGGTCCAGCACTGATCCCTGAGGTACCCCCCATTACCCTCTCTCCCTTGCTATGATCTCCATTTACTACCAGCCTCTGTCACCTATCCCCTAACCAATTTCTTACCAAACAGCTACTTTTTTTTCTCTCTGAGCCAGCACAGTAGGAGTCATGTAGAACAAATGTAACTATCTCGGAAAGTATACAAGTTACACATACACAACCAGAATGAACATTGTTCAGGACAAAAAGACCTTTCAAATGAGCCTATTTCACTAAGCTGTGCTAATTATACTTTTTAAAATATGGCCATCTGATTACCTTGAATTTCATTTTTCTTTACTGTTTTCACTGTTTGGATGGCTATATTTAAAAAAAAATAATGAATTCAGATTAGTGATTACCCTCATTTGAAAGGTATGTTTCTTTTGAACAACGTTCATGCTGGTTGTGTATGTGTAACTTGTATACTTTGAGATTTTTACATTTGTTTGGCATGACTCTTAATATGTTTGCTCAGAAAAAATGAGGCTGTTTGGAAGTGCAGCAGGAGTCAAAATAATATACTAAGAAGCCAGCAGAAGAAGGCCATTTGGTCTATCTAGTTTACTTGTATTGCAGGGTCTGGAGCTTGAGCTACTGTCCCTGCCCCTCTTCCCACTCCTCCCATCCTCCCTACCCATGGTCCTTGCCTTCCCCTATGTCTATCCCAGCCTTTCTTGAAGCTGCCCATTGTGTTCAATGAGATCACTTCTTTTGGCAGAGTATTCCAAGTGACTACCACCACTTCTATGAAAAAGTGCTTCCTGACCTCCCTCTTAAAGCTCCCACCCTCCAGGTTAAGACTATGCCCCCTTGTGTTAGGGTTGCTGCTGAATTTAAAGAGACACTCCTTATCCACCTTATTTATTCCTTTCAAGTACCTGAAGATCCCAATCATGCCCCCCTCTCCTGTCCTCCAGAGTACATGTTCAATGCCCTCAACTTCTCTTCATATACCTTACCCTGATGACCTGCTATAATCTTTGTAGCTCTCTTCTGTACCTTCTCCTGCAGGTTAATGTCCTTTTTGGGGTATGGGCACCAATACTGAACACTATACTCTAGATGTGGCCTTACCAGTGACCTGTACAAGGGCAATATAACCTCCTCTCTCCTACTACTGATCCCCCAGCTATGCATCCCAGCATCTTGTTTTCCCTTGCTGCTGCATTTTAAGTTATCAGCATAAATTAGATATGCAGCAGGAGGTAGGTCATGGTAAGAGAGCATCTTACTAGCTGGCTGTATTTGTACTGCATCAAGCTGGATATGACTGCACAGTATAATTCATCCTGTTTCTTTAAATTCCTAGTCCAGAGTTTATGCTTGCAACATTTCTCCTGTGTTCTGTGATGAGTCTGAGCTGAAAGACAGTGCTGTTGGTTAGGGTGGAACTGCTATGTGATCTGTGTCTCTCAGGCTGAACTTCAGTGTATTGATTAGCTTGGAACTGATTCACAGAAGCCGCAATGTCTTAGTTGCTGCATTCATGTAAACTGGATATTTTAATACTTTCTGGAGAAATTTATGAAGAAATCTTTATAACTTTATAGTGCCGCATGTATGTATATTTCTTATGTTGTGTGGGTTGGTATTTTTAGAATATGTTCTTGTGTTTTAATTAGGTCTGTAAGATTCCTTTCTTGTGATTAATGGAGAGAAGTTTTAGGGTGGTTCGGGATTGGATTTTTGAGTATGAAGTATTTTTTTTTCAGTTTGGTTGGGTTGTATGATATGCATTGTGGCTCCACAGCTTGAGTTATGCACTTCTTAGATGCCATCAGAGCGGAGAATGTGCTATGTTAATGAAGTACCATGTGACAATGGGATTTCTGACCAGCAAGGAGCCATAACTAGCTAAATTCTATTTTTATAACTATAATTAACAATTATATCACTGCATAGAGAGTGTTGTAATAAACAAGACTATGGGAACCTATTTTTATAAGTCATATGACTGAGGTAAATGAGACCTGCAGTTACAGTACATGATGACTGTAGCAATGAGTAGCCTTTGGTCACATTACAAATCAAAAAATATAATTTGAAACAGGTTCCCCATAGTCCTGAATGTATCACAGTTGTCATGATGATCAATACCTTGAGGCAACCTTGGAGAAATTCCTTGGGGCTTTCTAGTATGATCTACAGTAAGAAGTGAAATGAATGATGGCTATATAGTTTTCAATACTAAATTGCCAGCAATGACTTAGGCTATGGTAAAACTTGTCACATTTTGTCTTTCAAAGGGTGATGACTGATTCTCTGTAAAGAACCTTCATTCCCATTTAAATGAACTGAACTCTAATGAAACTCAGGGATTGTGTGTTTGCCATACTGCACAGGAATGTAGCATTTACTAGATGAATTTGAACCCAGTGGTCAAAGTCCACCACTGACATTCAAGAAGTCTCAAACATTGTGAGAGGTTTACCTGTGTCTGTGCTTGTCCACACACCAATACTAACTACTATACAAATATTTATTTATTTATTGATTGATTTCAAGAGTTTACATGAAAAATATACTGAGTTAACAGTTCATTTTCAGATGAGTCCTGGAGGAAACATGATATGTGGAGTGCAGTAAAAAGTTTTGTCAGCAATGTTACAATTATAAAACAGTAATAATTATAAAAAAACGCTCCTCCAAAGTTTGGGGAAGCAGAAGGAGAAAGCAGCTTTACCAGCAGAGGATTTTACATGGGGGGAGTGACAGAGTGGGTGTCCGAGCTGCAAAGGGAGTAGGAGGTTGAAGGATGGGAGGAAAAGAGGATGGAAAAGTAGCAGGGGAGGAAGCACAGCCAGAATTTGAACACAAAGGTGGCACAATGAGCAAAGTGCAAGGCATCCTGAGAGGGAAAGGTGAGGGAGGAATACAGGGAATAATGGTGGGTTCTGGGAAGGCAATCCTCAGCAAAGCAGCAGAAGGAGTAAAAGAAGGTATCCAGCCTGGCAAGGGTAGACTTGAGGGCAGTGCTATATGCAATGTCACCATAATCAAAGATGGGTAGAATCATCTTTCTGACAATTTCTCTATGAACAGGAAGTGGGATACTTGCTTTATTCCTGTAAAGTCCCCAAAGTTTAGGGTGTAGCTTCTTATGGATGGTGTGCAGATGAGTACAGAAATCCAGGTGACAACCCAATCATATCCTGAGATAGACAGGAGACATCCTTAATTACAACATCGTCAAGGGTCAGAAGGAGGGGGGTGAGAGAGAGAGAGAGCTTGGAAAGACTCTGCTTTGTGCTAAAAGTAATTGAGCCCATTTCTATGTTTGCCAAATGCATGTGTACACAGTGAATGTCTTGCCACGACAGTGCTTTTTGAGGGGTGTGACACTGTCTGTCCAATGCAGAGCAGTGTTCTGGGGGTGAGTCAGTGCCACACCAATCATCAGCCAGGTTGTTCATGATGGAGTTTTGGCTTGCTGGGAAAAAAAAACTGTATTTCAAAAGAAAGAGCTGGTTCAGTAATGGGTTGGCTCTTCCCTTTGATCTACGCTGCCCAGCAAGCATAGCTGATTCACCATGGTCAGCCTGGAATGTCAAACATGCAGGGGCACACACCACCTGCTGTAACAGAAAACCATCCATCAATGTCTGTTACTGGCGCCCCTGTAACTGCCCCCCACACATGACCCTCCCTCTCAGCACCCCCCATATACATAACACTGACACAGTGGGGGATGCTCAATCCCTTAGTGTCACCACCTCATAAGTGAAACCCCTGTGACCCACTACCATGTCACTCCCAAAGTGTGGTCACATCTCTGGCATTGAAGCACCAGAAGGCTTGTTCACAGCCATCCACCTATCTCTGTTGCTGCCAAACCTGTAACTGTCCCATCCACCCGATCCTTCCTCTCAGCACCCTACCCCAACAAACATAATACTGCCATTGTGGTGCCCAATCCCCCAGTGTCATTATCTAAAATAAATAAAACCTCCCCTCAGTTTTTACACTGACACTGGGGGTACCCAATCCCCCAGCGTTGCTGTCTCTGTCTGTTGTTGCCACTTCTGTAACTGTCCCACCAACCTGACCCTCCTTCTCAGCACCCATCACCCCATACCCCCACAAACATAACCCTGACACTTGGGGTGCCCAGTCCTCCAGTGTCACAACCTGAAACAAAGAAAACCTTTCCTCATAGTTTTTTTTTTAATAAATCCTGTAAAAAGGAAAAATGTCCATCAATGTCTGTTGCAGCCATTACAGTGCCCCCACACAACTCTTCCACTCAGCATCCACCACCCCATGCCACCCAAGCCCTAACCTACCCACCAGCAGTCCAACACGTAATATTCTGTAGACTGCAGACGTGTCTTTACTCTTCAAAGCTGGACTGTGAACAGAGGAAACAGGTATGTGGTTCAATGTATTTCAGTGGGGTTTTGAACTTAATAGCATTACTTGGACATTTTAGCATATTTTTGTTCTAAATTTTCAACATGCTTTTTTTGGAACCCCACCTCATGAACAATTGTAGTGAAATTAGGAACATCTGTCCTGAAAAGTGATTTCACAGTCCTTGCACAAAATCTTCTTGTGGGCAGGATTTGAACATTTTCTCTGCCCTTGTTCATGAAGCAGGGTCTTAAGAAGGCTATTTAAAAAAAAAAGTGGTGTAAAAATGTATATAAAAAAAAAAGTTATGAGCCTACACTGCATTTTGCAAATGCAGGTTTGTAACTTTGGTAATTTTCAATAGTTTTAACCCAGATTTAAAATACAGCCATTTCTTTACAGCACTTCATAAATGTGATAACTCATTTTTCAGATCCTTGCCAAAATGTATTTTTGCATCCTGAAAGGTGATTTCATGGTACCTATATGAAATCACCTTTCAGGCAGTTCAGAATTTTCTGTGCCCTGTTTCATGAGGCGGGAACATAAGAAGGTTATGTTGAAAATCTGGCATAGAAATATTAAAATACAAAAAATGTATGAGCCTACATTGCATTTTGGGAATGCAAACTCGTAACTTTGGTAATTTTCAATATTTTTACCCCAAATTTTCAACATAGCCATTTCATTATAGCACCTCATGAATGTGACAGTTGTCATTTTTCAAATCCTTGCCAAAATGCATTTTTGTATCCTGAAAGGCGATTCCGCAGTCTCTGTGAGAAATCATCATTCAGACAGGAGCTGAAAATTTTCTCTGCACTTGTTCATGAGGTGGGATCATAATAAGGCTATCTTGACAATTTGGGGCAAAAATACTAAAAACACAACAAAGTTATGAACCTGCATTGAAAATTACAAATGCAGGCTCCTAACTTTGGTAATACATAACCCACACAGTGCAACACAACACATCTAGTACCCCAGGGCTTCTATATCAGTGGCAAACAATATTGACAAATGCTCATTTTCATATTGTGGTACTGGCTGGTCCAAAACCATTGCTGGATTTGTTGAGTTGTTGAAATCTAGTTGGAGATGGGTTGTAAAGTTAGAGGCAGAGAACCCAAAGGTATAGAGAATCATGTCATCTGCATATATATGAATGTGTGTAGAGGAGTAGGTGAGGAAAAGATTGTTTAGGAAAATGGAGAATGGTATGGGGCCAGCAATGGATCCTTGGGACACACCAGAGCAGATAGGGAGAGGAGTGGAGATGGTGTTTCCAATATGGACAGCTTGGGTCCTACCTCCTAGGTATGAGAATAACCAATCAGCATAGGAGGAGAAGGAGAGTCCAGCCACTTTGAGGTTGCCCAGGAGGATGGGGAGTGTTACCAAGTCAAAGGCTTTAGCCAGGTCGACAAAGATGGTGAAGGTTACCAGACCCTGGTTCATGCCAGAAAGGACAGAGTCAGTGAGTCTAAGGAGGGAGATAGTGGTGGAGCGGGATTTCCCGAAGCCAGACTAGAAGGGAGTAAAAAAGGTGTAGTCATCAAGGAAAGAGGAGATCTGGGAAAGGATAAGGCATTCCTGAAGTTTAGACAGGGAAGGAGGGAAGGACGGCGATGGAATGGTAGCTACCAGGAAGGGAGGGGTCTCCAACTTTGGAAAGGGGATGACAGTGGCCTGCTTCCACTGACCAAGGATTGAGGAAAGTGATAAGATGTGATTGAAGAGGGTGAGTGATGGGAAGGGCAATGGCTATGGCAGAGAGAGACAGGAGTTTGTGGTCAAGGCCATAGGGGCTCCCTCATTTGTGTGGGTTGAAAGCAAGGAGGGCCTTGAAGGTCACAAAGGGAGTGACAGGAATAATGAGATGGGATGGTTGGGGAAGAAGGAGCATGCTGGGGCAGAAGGGGAGAGATTGTTGGGGAGGTAAGGGAAAGGGAACATTGTTTAACGAGGAGTAGCACACTAAGCTGAAGCTTGTTTCCAGATGTGACCTGGGAGCACAAGGAAGTTAAATGACTTGCTCAGGATCACACAGTATGTACCTAGGTGGCTGTGGGATTCAAACCCAGGTTTCCAGATCTGCAGCTCAGAGCCTTAACCCACTGCACTATATTGCTTCCAAGGTGGAGTGAAGGAGGAATATGGCACAGCACAGGTGGTGAACAATGAGTTGAAAGCTGAAGTGACTATAGCAGGCTCAGAGATAGGGGAGTCACCCACCTTGAGGTCAGGGGAGGGACTAGGAGGGTGGGTAGAAGAGGGTGTGGATGACCTTCCAGAAATTAATGGGGTGGTTAAGGTTGTTCTGGATTGTGGATGCAAAGTAATCAGCCTTCACAGGCCTAGTATCTCTGGTGCAAGACTTACAAAGTGAGATATATTTAGCAAGGTGAGCTGGTGAGCCAGTGGACTTGCATGTCTATCAGGCAAGGCCACATGGTTTGTGACAGGCACAGTCACTTTTAAGGCCGGTAGATCAGAAGGCTGTTGGTTCTATCCCCACACCAGGCACTTGGGTTAAATCCCAATCCCAATCTTGATACTGTAGTGCAACATGAGGGGGGTGCTGCACTCTTGAGGTGCCATCTTTTGGACGAGACATTAAATCGAGGTCCCATCTACCTGTTCTGGTGGCAGTTCAGGTGTATGTTAAAGATTTCATGGCACTTCTCGAGAAGAGTAGGGGAATGTTTTTAATAACAAAAATATAACTTCATTTTAAACAGAAATCTTAAAGCAGGGGGAAAAAACATCACATAAAAAACATCCCAAAACAAGTGAAAATGATCTAGCATACATCAGTCCTACACCTGCAACCCATCACTCTACCCCAAAAAACATTTATACATGGTGCTATACATGTCACTACCCCATATCCATCACATACATATTAAAGGACAAGGAAACAGTTTACCCTACCCAACCAATACTGTCCCATAATGAGTCACACTGCCTCTCCCAATTGTTTTTTTTTCATATTGATATATCCCTTCCAATTCTGCTTGTAGTTTAAAAAGCATGTCCTGCAAAATAACTTCTTCCCCTTGTAAAAATATTTGGCATCTTGCATGCCATATGATCCACTTAATACATGCTAATATAACATATATTGTGCTTTTCTTCCAGTTTTTCCACTGATCTGTTAACTGACCATAAACTAAAACATTATATGACATGGCTGAAATACATGTAGTATTCCAAAATACATTCATCGTACCTCAAAAAGGTGCAATATAAGAACAGTCAAAGAAAAGATGTTGCATGGATTCTACTATCTCAAAACAACCCTGTTCCAAACAATACAGCTTCCCCATAGCTTTATGTGTATGGTTGCCTTGTACATTTAAGGCAAGGCAAATTTATTTAAAAGACGCCCAATCCCAGGGGCTCTGGGCACCATACAAACTTTGAACAGCATTTTAAAACACAAAAACATAACATTTTTGCACATAAATAAAACAAATAACTCCAATAAAATCACGAACTCTGAAATAAATCCTAATCTAAACATCGGAAGCTTGGGAAAATAGGAGTGTCTTCAGGCGGGCCTTAAAAACATCTACAGTGGGGGTCTCTCTGACCTGAGCTGGTAATGAATTCCATAGAACGGGAGCCGCAACACTGAAGGCTCTATCACCAGCTGACTTAAGCCTCATTCTAGGAATGGTCAGGAAGTCACACTAGAAGATTGGAGAGGGCGGGTAGAGGGAGCAGGTATCAGAAGGACTGACAGGTAACCAGGGCCCTGCCCATGTAGGGCCTTATAGGTGAGAAGACCCACCTTAAAGAGGATTCTCCACCTGACTGGCAGCCAGTGCAATTCGCGCAATACCGATGTAATATAGCAAAATTTTTGCCGACCAGTCAGTAACCAGGCAGCAGCATTTTTCACCAGCTGCAGTCTACAGAGAGAACCCCCTGTGACCCCGAGATAGAGTGCATTACAGTAGTCTAGCCTAGATGTGACTAAGGCATGCATCAAGGTAGGGAGGTCCAGAGGCGGAACAAGGGGCTTGATCCTGGCAATGTTTCTGATGTGGAAAAAACAGGTACGAACCATGGAAGATATTTGAGCCTCCATGGTTAAATCCCTGTCCAGAATCACTCCAAGATTTCGTACCCAAGAGGAGGCCTTCAATGACACAGCTCCAAGAACAAGTCCAGTTGCTGAGTCAGAGGCCATTCTATCATGAACTCTGTTCGACTCCACTACCAATACCTCCATCTTGTCAGGGTTCAGTCGCAACCAGCTGGAGGCCATCCAGTCGTTAATCTCGGCCAGACAGATATTAAGCACATCCACTGCGTTGGATGTTCCTGGTGCAAAGGACAAATATAGCTGAGTATCATCAGTGTAACAATGAAAACTCAGACCATACTTCCTAATGATCCCCCCCAAGGGCAGCATGTATACTGTGAACAACATTGGGGCCAGTACCAAACCCTGAGGGACTCCACAAGGAAGGAGACAGGGTGTAGATGAGAAATTTCCCATCATAACCCATTGCCTCCTGTTGGTAAGAAAGGACTTAAACCAGTTGATAACAGTACCGGTGAGTCCACACAAGTCCCTAAGGTGGACAAGCAACACACAATCGTCCACAGTGTCAAATGCTGAAGAGAGATCGAGGAGAACAAGAATTGTCCTGTCCCCCCGATCTCTAGCCCTGAGGAGATCATTCTGCACCCAAACAAGCGCAGTTTCCGTGCTATGTCTAGCCTGAAAAGCCGACTGGAAGGGATCATACAACTCGTGAGTCACAAGGTGCTCTTCCAATTGAAGCGCTACCACCTACTCCACCACCTTCCCCAGAAATGGAAGGTTGGAGATAGGATGGTAATTTGCCTTGATCTCCGGGTCCAAAGATGATTTCTTTAAAAGGGATCTCACCAGAGGCTCCTTCAAGGCATCCGGAAAGACCCCCTCAAGTCAGGAGTACCGTACAATCAAGGCAAACACCAGGCCAACACAGTCAACACATCTCATTAAGAAACGCGTTGGCACTGGGTCCAGCTCACAAAAGGTATGCTTCAAATTGACTGCCACCTCAATAACCTCACTAACCTCCACTGGTCTAAACTCCCCCCAGCTAGGCAGAGTGCACTCAGAACACATAAGGCAACCACTGTCAGCTATAGCATTGCTGGCTGAAGAAGCCTCCCGCCGGATCACGGACACCCTGTCCGAGAAAAACCGAGCAAATGCCTCAAAATCTATATTAGAAAAAACCCTCCAGGGCTGAAAACAGACAGGATGGAGAAGTCTATTCACAGCCTGGAAGAGTAAAGCTGGTCGGTTTTTCCCAGCAGCAATCTCCCTGGACAGGAACACTGCCTTCTTACGGTTGATTGCCTCACAGATACGCTTTAATAGTGCATCATGGGACAAAGATTTGTCCGCCTCAGGCGGGATCTCCTCCAGCAGCGCTCTAATCTCAGACCCGTCTTCTTCATTTCCCTGAGGTCTCCATCAAACCATGGGGACCTCAGGTATGAAGTTCTGGGTCATACACGGACAGGTGCGAGGGAGTTGATGGTGTCAGATAACACTCTGTTATAGGTGTCAACCCTGGCATCAACACCTCTGATGCATGCAGCACCCACACTAGACAATTTAACTGCCGCCAAAAAGCCCTCAGGGGTAAGACCCTGTAAAGGGCAACAGCTAATCATCTCAGCAGGGGAAGGGCTTATGGCGGGAGCCCCAAGCGTGAACTTCACCGTGCAATGATCGGACCAAAGTACTCGATCAATCCTGAGATCGCTGATCTCAAACCCCAGTGAGAACACCAGGTCCAATATGTGGCCATCCTGATGGGTTGGCGCAGTAACAGCCTGTGTCACTCCTAAGGAGAACATACTCTGCAAGAAATCATAACTGCATCTTTGACTTCCATCGTCGACCCAAACATTGTAATCCTCCAGAAAGACACATCTGGGGGATCCCAATGTTTCGCCGGCGATGAATTCAGTGATCTCCTGCAGGAAATTCCCCATCGGGCCAAGAGGGCAATAGATGAGGAAGATCCTGCAGCCCGCACCGAGTCCTCTACGAATAGCCCCACATTCAAAGAAACCAGGAGTTTCCACTGGGTGCACGGTGAAGGTCAGGCTGGATCTAAAACAGATAGCTACACCGCCACCCCTGCATTTCACTCTGGGGCAATGCACCACGGTATACCCAGGAGGGACTGCAGCCTCAAAAATGGGCCTGCATCATCTCCCACCCAGGTCTCCGTGATGCAAGCCAGATCAACCAATGAAACCAAGGTGGCAATAATTGCCATCTTATTTCTGATCAATCTGGCATTGCACAGCACTGCCGTCAGAGGATTTGAGGGTGGTGCAGCCCCTCGGGTTACCTGACCACTCGGTCTGGTGGATTCCCTGGAGATGGGCACCAGCCATGTTTGGCCTCTCCCAGATGCCAGTCATAACCCAGGGCACCTTCTGATCCTAACAACCTCAATCTTGCCATCGCCCATACCTAGGTCACCCCACTGCCAACAATCAGCACAACCCCCTCCAATTCCCACTTCCCAACAGCATCTAGCAATAGTATCTGACACTGGAAGAGGGACAGAGGGACATAAATCATGTAGCAGTGAGCTACCATAAATAATCCTAGCCTCCATAAATCCTCCCATATAATCCCTACACATTCCAAGCAATAAATACTATGACTACTATTAAACGCAATTTAAATAATGTCTAAATAACTGCCTAGCCTACTTAACCAGTAAAACTAATGCATTTAAAACCATACAGAAGAAACCAGCCCGTTTTCTTTCTTCAAAATAAAAGGAATTTCCAGTACAGTGGTGCTCGCGCCACTCACATGCTTTCCAGCGCTTGCGAGCGGCGCTTCAATTTAACGGAGCACTGTCCCCACCCCTTCAGCACACAGTCATGACTCACACCTTCAGCCAGTTGAAAAATAAATTGCAGGACAAACTACTGCACAGCCTCTCACTCCGTGCAGGTACTGCCACCGGAGGGCAAATGGGCTTCATCCGTGAGCAGGGGAGCACAGACCTGCTCCACCAGTAAACGTAGTACGAACACCCAGCCGCTAACGAGCGGTGTTATAGTTCAAGTTCAGCAAGGTAAATCCATGCATTCAGGAGAGCCGCTTGCGTGCGGCACTTCAATTTAACGGAGCACTGTCCCCGGCCCTTCAGCACACAGTCACGACTCCCCCCCCCACTCACACCTCCAGCCAGTTGAAAAAGAAATTGCAGGATAAACTACTGCACAGCCTCTCACTCCGTGCAGGTCCTGCCACCGGAGGGCAAACGGGCTTTGTCCGCGAGCAGGGAAGCACAAACCAGCTCCACCATTTAACTTTCCATGCCCAGTAATTCAAATGGCATCTTTCATCTTCAGTGGAATCCTTGTTTCCAAAATACTCTCCAGCAAAATGCTACAATTTACTGTTGAGTCCACCTTAAACACTGGTTCCTCAAAATAACATTTCTGTAAGATTTCTGTATAGAAGTTTTTCCTTGGGACATTCAAAAATTGAATCAGCTCCCCCTTCTATACTCTAATGTACTTAAGACACACCTGTACTTGATTTGGCAATTTTTTTTCCTTAACACTCCATCTTCCTTTTCCTCAAGCAGTCAGAAAATCCTGTTGTCAAACTCACATTAATCGCACCCCATCCCCTCCTCTTCTTATTATAATAAAGTGCTTAATACTGGTATAAAAAAATTTTCCAAAGGAAAAAAACTACTGGGTTGATCATATTTAAAACCCCCTCCTTCCATGGCCTGTATGTATGAATGCATTTCACTTTGTTTAACCAACTACCCCATAGTAAATTGAAAAACAATCCCAAAAGGAACGGGAAAGACCTATGAGGGGGGCTATGTATGCTTTCAGAAGAAAAAATCTATTTTTCCTAGTCATTTTCCAGGGTTTCCATTTTTTTACTTTTACTAAAGCCTCACAATATTTTAAGTCCCAATTCCTCTGGGCAGCATTGTACATTCCAAAAACGATTCCAAGTATCTTTACTTCACCCTTATGTACTGGAAAAAAAAATCATGTAGTACAGTACAGGAACATTACCTAGTGCCAACCCTACACTCATCTCTGGTTTTATCTTAATGCCTGTCTCAATTGTGCTGTTATTAATTACTTCTATAGCTAATTTTCCTGAGTCTGAATCGGCCACTGTCAGGGTACAAACATCTGTATAATAAGTTATTTTGTTACAGTGACCATCTACTCCTATGGTCAGTGGCTTAATATCATCCATCTCTATTGTACATAAAAGAGGATCTAAACAGAATACATAAAGTAGGGGATGCAAAGGACACCCTTCTCTCACAACATTCTGTAAAAACATTGGAATACCCAAATAACCGTTAATCATCGGCGTTATTTGTTCACTAGAATATAACATTTGAATGGCCTGCAGAAAGCCCTTTGGGATACCATAATGTGCTAACATTTCTCATAAATAATCAGGTCTTATTAAATCAAAGGTGGCCTCCTGATCACCTGCAAAAGGGTACCCATCCAATGACATTGTTAATTCCTGTTCCACCACCTCTCTAATAAAGACTAAGTTTTGTGTGATTGATCTACCTGGCACCGCACACATTTGAGCATCTAGTATCAAAAACTTAGCAACTCTTGCCAACCTCACTGAGTATTTTTGCCAAAAATGTTATAATCAGCAGGCAATAAGGTAATCGGTCTCCAGTTCCTTATATTGGTTCTATCTCCCGATGTAAAAAGAAAAAGAAAAACCATGACTCCTTCTACCATACTCTGTCCCAAATGCTCCATATGCAATAATGATGCAAAAACCTCAGTCAGCGCCAGGTGCCAATTGATCTATAAATACTTTATAGAAGTCATTTGGAATCCCGTCATTCCCAGGTGTGGTCCCCCTGATAATGGTTTGTTGGCCTTTCTAGCATTTCTCTTTCCAAGTCAGGTATCTCTGGAACTGTCAAGTTATGTAAAATAGTGTCATACCCCTCTTGCCTGTTGCCTGTAATTTCTCCTTAACATAATTCTGCACTACTTGTTTCAAAGCCCCCAGATCAGACACAAAGTTCCCATTATTATCCCGAAGAGCGGTCATAATCCTCTGTCTAGCTCTGTCTGAATGAGCATCATATGGATTTACCTGTGCTTTCTTTCCCATAGTTCTGAATTTCTGTTCTAGGGCTGCTGAATGTTCTTTAGTGTACTGGAAAACAAACACTTGCTGCTTTATATCCTGAAGCTGGGTAGACAGATCTAATTATGTTTCTCTTCTGTATGCAAGTAATTTCAAATATTTAGCACTTAACCCCAAATATGTAACATAGTGACTTAACTGCTTTAATTGGTAGGGTCAACATTAATGTTTTAATATCAATTTTTTTTTATCCTCCCACCACTCAAAAGAGCTATCATACAAAAAAAATGTATCTTGACATATTTCTAAAAGTTTTAACACCTCCAACTGTACTGTTTCCTCCTGGAGTATTACTGTATTCATTTTCCAAAACCCTCTACCTATTCTGAGAGTCTGATTTAAGCCCAAACTTACTTGCAATGCAACATGGTCAGAAGTCTCTAAAGGGACCACCTGTATTTGCTGTACAACCGATCAACATCTTTCTTTAACCAGGCGAACACCATTGAGCAAAGTTCATTTTCAAGATGGACCTGGGGGTACTTAACAACATAAAAAAGGGTTACATACATAAGCAGAGCATACAAATGGATTACATACACAAAGATTACAGCAATACCATGACACAAGGTTACAAGGAGTACATGGCAATGTGCAATATAAGGAACATATAAGATTGTTAAATGTCAAAACATCAGGACCTATTTAAATAATACAAAATATACAAAGTATACAAGAACCAGTCAAGATCCATAAGTGTTAGATAAGGTGGGAAAACAGAGGGAAGATTTCAGTAGGGGGAAGGAGTTAGAGTGGAAGCAGATGGGGGCAGGAGTACCTAAGAGAAGGCCAATGTAATAGATATGACGAAATTCAGGGTGAACAGACTCTGAAGTTTTAGGTAAGGCAACCACTTTTCAGCAACAAACCAGGAATCTATCCTGGAAGATAGTACACCCTTATAAAAAGTGTGGACTGGTTTAACATCTTATGTGTGAGACATCTTTTAAACCTGCCCTATCTAAGATATCCAATAGTTGTTTAGTGTCACAGAATAGTTTTCCAGTTTTCCTACCCCAATCCTGCTTTGATAAACCACAGTTAAAATCCCCTCCCCACAAAACAATTTTGGAACTATTAAGATAAGGCTCTATTGATCTTGACAATTTTGTCCTGTCAGCCTTACCTTTTGGTGCATAATGATTTATCAACCTGAACACCATACCTTGTATCACCACATCTATCATAAAAACTTCCTGGACACACTTCCATTACTTTCAAAACATGTACTTCTAGTCCTGAAAAAAGAAACCCTAAACCTGAACATGTGTCCTCTCTCATTGACCATAAGGAGGGCCCCATCTCCAATCCTTCTGCTCTATGCCTGGGATGGAATTCATTCTTGAGTCCTGCAAAAAACATATGTGCCCTGCACTGTCATGTAGACTGGCAAATGTAACTGAACGCTTTGTAACAGATTTAACACTATTAACACTTGCAGTTATAATGGTAAAACCAGCCATTAGTATGAGAAAGGGGAAAAGCAACACATAACAGCACTAAATCAAAAACCATTATAGTCATTTCTGTTTTTCTTTCTCATTCTTGGCTTATTCTTCCCTTGTGTCAAAACCACTCCTACCACTTTTGCCTGGTAAGAGGTAATAGAGCAATCATCAGAATCCATTTCTGATTCTGCTTCTTCTCTGTCAATCAGGACAGAGAATTTATTTGTAACTGGCATCGCCCCTGAGTCTGTCTCTTCATAGGTCTGGGTAGGAAGTTTTGCCAGTGTCTTAGATCGGTTAACCCTTACAAAGGCAGTCCCTTCAGATGTCTCTGGAGGAGGTATATTTTCTCCATCCCATTTCATTGCAGTAGAGATAGCCTCCCCCTCAGGTGTCTCTACCAGTGATGTTGTGGGTACTACAGCACTGTAGGTGTCTTGGTCCTGCATACCCTCGGTTGGAGCCTTCGGTTGCAAGACCCTGTCTGTATTCTGACCCTCAGGAATAATATTGGGAGTCTATCACTGAAACACCACAGAGGGAGGGACTGCAACCAGCCCTTCCTCTACCACTGGGTCTTTCTGCCCCTTAGACAGTGGTTGTGGACCCTGAGGTGGTATATTCTGCTCAAACCAAGCTTTTTCATTTTGGGCTAGAGCTACATAGACATCTTGTTCTGCTCTTCGTTCGGTCTAGTGAATTATGGGAGACCCATTTACATGTTCGGAAAGTATGACCCAGTTCCTCGCACAAGTTGCATCTCATTGGACTAGGGCACTTTGCACTGATGTGACGTACTACACCACACAGACCACATTTCAGTTTATTGCAAACATTACTTAAATGATCAGTGGCCCCACACTGATAACACGAACGTGACTGACCTGCAAAAAAGATCACCCCATGGTCTTGCCCCAGAAAGAAACAGTTTGGCAAGTGTTGTGTCACTCCATTCTCTTTTGTTTTAAGGTAACCTTATATATCTCCACCCACCAGTCCATAAATGTTCATCATTAAGTATGGGCTCAGGGAACCCATTCTCAGTACATTTTTGTGTCAGCCAATATGTGATGTCAGCCACATTTACTCCTTCATTCCTGAAAAGGACTGTTATATGCTTAAATGCTGGCTTTGTGAGTGAAATAGCCACAAAAGGCCACCATAAAGGAGTGTTTTTCAAAAGCCGATATTGCTTCCAAAACCTATCCTGTCCACCTGGATGTTTAAAACCCACGTCAAACAACGTATCACCAGGCATATGGATCAAAGCATAAATTTTGTATGTGTAATACTTTATACTGTCCATTAACAGTGTACACCCTACAAAAAGCCTATCCGGGACCTCAGCTGCAGCACCTTGAAACTTTAGATGTACAGCACTGTGCCTCACTGTCGGACAGATGACAGTCTAACATTTTCTGGAAAGAAATGTTGTTGCACGTTCGTGCTCCATACATTACCTGGTAGAGGGGGGCCAGAGCTTCACCTGGATTTTACTGTAAACCCGGATCTGCGTCAGTTGTGCCAGATGCTGCATTTTGCTCAAATCATAGGAGCAGGAGCTGCATTAATAGCAACAGGCTCCTGTGCCTGCATAAATACTACCTCCTCCCCTTCAAACACTCTGACATCCATAAGCATATCCTGTTGAGACCCCTTAAGATTTTTCTGCCCAGTATCGTTGCCTCACCCAGATAACTATCTTGGAGTAAAGACGTGTTTGCCTTAGTGTGGCGAGAGTCTGTTCCAGTAAATATAATTTCTGCCAAAGGTCTCCCATTACCCAGTCCTGATATAACAGGAAAATTTGCATCCCATTCTGAACCATCCACTGAATGTATCCAGCCTGCATTCCCCAAAGCTGGTGTGAACCTCGGACCCCCGAGTTTTCCTAAGGGGAGGCATAATGATCCCAGGCTAACATTAATTTGGAATTAAAGAGCTTGAGAGCAGTGTTAATGTTGCTGGCTGTTAGTATGAGGAACTAATCAGTTGCCATCAGCTCAGCAAGCAATGAGGAATAGATCCAGGGAGCAAAAGAATTTAAGCTGGATGAATTTGCAGGGGCTTTGGGGTGATGGATCTTGTACATGCAGTAGACCATATGAGGGTACCAGCATCCAGAATGCAGTGTGGCTGGGAACAGAGGATCCAGTCCAGAAGTAAGTGGCTTTGGGGTTGAGTCTGGCAGGATATGAGATCAGCTGGTTAAGCTGGAGTGATTTTACCTTTTGGCATAATTTATGACAGGAGGATGGGAGCCAGCTGAGGCCGAAGTCACCGAGGATGATTATTCACCAGAGGAGGCATGGGAGAACAAAGTTGTGAGGAACTCAATGACGTAGTGGGGGATATGCCAGGGCAGTAACAACCTCCAGCAATTAATATGGGGATGGAGAAGGGGAAAGAAAGTTTCAGGAGGAGCATCTCAAAGGTGGACTATGGAGGTACTTTCTGAACTGTGGTATACCAGTATGGATCCTGGCACTGAGGAGTGGGGAAAACTGCTTGTGTGACTAATAATGCTGGGAAATCCTAGACTAAAAGTCCCATCTGCTTCTTCAAGGTATACTGTACTATACTGTTGTTCTCTATGGCATGTGTCACCACTAACTCTGCAATAAAAATTAAAAAACGTCAGCTGCCTCTCTCTGCAAGTTCATGCCCAAACGTGAGTCTTGGTGCTGATGTACAAACTCTATGAGAACAGACCTCCTAGATGTGCAGTTGAACAGTTTACAGATTTCTGCAGCTGGAGCATCTGCCCAGCTGCGTGTCTTACTGGATCCTGTAGTGTGGGCTGACAGGATGAAACTAATTCTTCCCACCAAGCTGAGCCAATATTCCAACACAGTCCGGACACTCTGCTGATTACACATATTAAGCTATGCACTTTTCACAGGGATTACATACTGCAAAAGATTGATTTTCTACATTGAGTTTCATATGGCTTTGTTTTAAGAAGTCAAAATTAAATGCTACTAAACAATCAAGAAAATGGCACCTCTTGCATCCTCCTTATGTGACCGCTACTAAACAACTGATGTTTAGAATTCTGGGCAGAAAATCATAGAAAGGTAAGCCATTTTTTTTTTTCAACAAAGTGTGCAAACTGACTTTTTAGGTAGGCTTTTTGCTTTGTATTACTGTCAGTTTCTATTGGTCATACCAGCAAACTGAATATTGAATAGGGGTGGGCAGACAATTCTTATTTAAATTGAACCCCCCAATCCAGCCCTCACCCCAAAGCTCATTTAAAAAAAGGACTCACCTCAGGAGTCCAGTTCCAAGTCCTTATTTATTCATTTTACCTTCATTTTACAATTTTTAGCCAGAAAAGACCCATTGAGCTGAAACTCTTTTCTAGGTGCATCCTGGGAGCACTGGGACATTATGTGACTTGCTTAGGGTCACCCAAAATACAAATGGTGGCTGTGGGATCCAAACCCATGCCTTCAGATTTCTCCAGAAATTCTTTAGTGACAGCACCAAAAAATTGTAGCCAGGATTATGGAGTCAAGGATTGGAGGTTTACCTTATCACTCTCCACCTCCTGCCTCCATTGTTGGCACGAGTGATTCAAGGGTGCAGCAGCCCTGCATTTACACATTTCCACCTGGGAATGCATTCTGCTGCAAAGCAGCCAAGGCATTTCTACATTGTGTGTGTGTGTGGGGGGGGGGGGCTTGAGGCTAAGATGGTGGAACAGACGTGAAGCAGAGGTGGTCTGATAGCCATGGAAGCAGGGCCGAATGCCATTTGAAATAAAGTTGTTTTTTTAAACAGGTAAACCAAGGACATTTCCCCAAGAGAAGAGGACCCTTTAAATCTGTGACATGGACACTGGCAGTTGGTTAATCTTGAGGTCCTTAACGTGAGTCAGCTTTTCATGGTTTACTGTCACCACTCTCTTTGGCAATGGATAAAAGTGATTTGTGACACAAGTATGTAGTGTGAGTGATTGACTGGCTGGTGCAACTGACTTCTTCGGTCAAGCTTGGTGACAATCAGTGCAGATCACATTGATGGTAGTACCCATGAAGGGTGGGTGGGTGGACTGTTCCATGACAAACTGAATCCCCCCTCAGATCCAGAACTCACTCACAGACTTGGATCAATAGGGACTCAGGTACCAGAGTTTGGCTCACAGTCCATGGGTGAGCTGTGGTTTTCATATACAGTACTTTTTTATGCACTTTGCTTCTGCATTCCCTCTCACATTCCTCATGAATACTTTATGTGATTGGTTGGGTGGAGGTGGGAACTGGAGGAGGTCATGTGATGTGATTTTTTGTTGCTTGTCTGGCCATGCATGGGGGACATCTCATTGTTGAAGATACAGCTAGGTCTGCAGTATCGCAAAACAAAACAAATGATGGCCCAGCAAGAGGGGGAAAAAATAAGCTGCAAAGAGAAAGACTGAAAGAGAGAAATGTGGAAAAGTATAAAGGAAAAGGATGCTTCTAAATATACATACTAAAAATCACTAAGCAGCAGGAGAGAGAGGTGGTGGGATGCACAGAGATATCAGAGAGAGTGTACTGTGTGCAGGTGTGCTTGGCCCAGGCAGGTGTGTCAAGGGAGACCACAAAAGAACTACTGTATGTTGTTAACTGTGCTACATGTGTCGTTGTAGCCCCAATTCCCTTCCACATCAGCAGTTCTACTGTATTTTTCACACAAATAATTTAAAGTATTCGCTATGCCCCACTTTGTTGAAAACTACTGAGAATGTATGCCCTATTATGCATTTTAAAACATCTATTAAAAAATGTTAGGAAAACTCAGAACTAATCAGGACTAATCAGAACCCACGTGTGTTTCAGTTCTTATTTAATAAGGGTCAAAATTTCTCTGCTTTCTCCCAGCCCTAATATTGAACAACATTTTTAACACTGTATCAGCATAATTTCTGTGATGGATGCACACTCATGCTGATTTCTACTCCGAAATTATATTTGGTGTCAGTGGCTCAATAGTTGCATATTTGCTTCTGAGGCAGGAAAATCAGAAAGTTACTCAAGGGTTCTAGTCTCACACCAGGAATTTGGGCTAATACCCAATACTGTGCACTAGAGAATTCTGCAGCAGTAGCCTATTTCTCTAGTGCACATATCAGAACTGTATCACAGAGCATTGTAAATGTGTCATGACACCATCATCACCCTCGGCAGTCACCAGCATAATTTTGTCGTGGAACTCAAAAATGTCTGAAAACCTGCTACCTGCTGTGCCAGCATGGTGGCACACTACACCCACTTCCTGCCTGGTTTACCTTAGCATTATCTGCCAGGCATTTGATTTCACCGACTGCCTCATACAACTTTTATACACATTCCTGCTCACATACCCTTTTCAATTATGTGGTATCCATGGCAGCATGGAACTGAAATAGTTAATAAGAGTGAGAATAGATTCCATGCAAGACAGTTTCAAGACTGGGCATGACACAGTTCATTGAAGGACAAGCTTCTTATGAGTCCACCCATATCAGTGTGACAGTCATTTTGTCGACCTCGATATGGGTGAAGGCAATACAGTACCTGGCATTAGGGTGTTAAGTATTGCAGCTCTTGGGATGTGTAGTGCCAGAGCGCCATCACAGGAAACAACCCCTGCCCCCCCCAAAAAAAATGAATAGAACAACCTCCAGGGCAGGCATGCCCTGGAGGGGGTAGAAACAGTTTCAGTACAAAGGGTGGCATGACTTGAGGGGCAATCTAAAATCAAGATAACCCCTGTCATCATCGCCCTTGTTGCAGTGAAAAAAATTCAGTCACTGTTCTAATGGTATACTCTCCTTACGAATGCTGCTGTTAAGCTACTGTCCTACAAATGAGAAGCTAATATGAGGTCCCTTCTGCTTATCTTTGGTTACAGTCCTGGTGAAAGTTAAAGATCCCATGACACTTATCATAAAAGTACAGGACTTGGCATTGTGTCCTGGACAACATTCTCCTATCAATAAAAGACACCCATGGAACAAATTGCTCAGGTATTTAAGGTACCACAAAACTCTTGTCAGGAGCTTATCCTGGCAGGAACAGTTCCCAGCTGGTGTTTCAAAGTGGAAAAAAAATTTTAAATTACCCCAAATCCACTGAAGGGATAAAACTGGCACCCCCTGTAGACCAGTTGTACAAGCCATTATTAAAGAATGCTGAAGCAATCACGTTTTATTTTTTTATTTATTTCTGTTATTAGTTTATTAATGAGGAATAACATTTAAACCAATACATTATATTACTATACAGAAATTAATTGTTACAGAAATAAATTGAAAAATGTGGGACAAGTTTTAGAAAGTTTGCCTTAAGGTACAAAGAGTGTGAAACATTACAGCTTAATCTATGACTGAAAGATATGGTACCCTTGTCAAATTCAAAAAAAGTTGCATTCATATTTTAATGTCCCTTGTACTTATGCATTAAATTATATTTAAATATTTGTCCAGTTCACCTTTATTGTTCAACTGTATTTTAGTGGGTATAGACATGTTTATATCAAAACTGAAATTTTATTTTTATCTGTAATTCCAGGATATCCTTGTAAAAGAGTATAAACTCCATGGTACATTCTTGATAACAAAAAAAGAAAGAAAACAAGCACTAGATAAATGTCCCCTAATTGGTGGCAGGATGAGAAACCAATATCTATAAATTCAAATTAATTACAAAGATAAAATTATGACAAACTGACTGGCACAGCAGTAGTGATACCATCTGCATACTGACAACCTGGATTCAGGAGTAGACTCTGATCTCCAGGGACCAGACATGGGAAGGAGAATCAAGCAATTTATAGGCTGGTCTCCTTCAGAGCGGGACAATGTATGCCTCGCAGCATGAGTGCATCCTAAAGGAGGCTAGGTGGTACTTTATGTTTACTTATTTCATTTGTTTACTGACTAAGACACACCGATTCAAGGGACCATTTTCAGGAGTTACCCAGTTCCATAGGCAACAAGATGACAATAGGTAAACGTGCAAGGTGCAGGTACAACATAGAAAAAAATACAGCAAAATATGCTGCAGATAAACTAAAGAGAGTTACTAACACGGCTAAACATCAAATACTTCAGCAAAGTGCCCATAAACAATGAATGAGTAGACACTGATTGCAGATTGTAGGGTAAGTTGTTATATGGCTTTGATGCAAAAGAGGAAAAAAACTCATTGTCCAATAAATGTGTTAACATTCCTTTCAGAAAGAATGAGTTAATATGAAGATCTAAAACTGCCCAAAGACGTTTCTGGGCACATAGGATTGTTTAGAGGTGAATCTTATACAAGTCTTGAAGATTTACTAACCAAACACAATCTAAAACCCCTACAGGCAGCAGACAATACATATCCCAAATGAGACTATAACTCACAGTAATGTGGTTTATAAGTTGCTCCAAGAAAATAAAAAGCAATTATTACAGAATATGTTCAAATGACTAAGCTCAGTTGCAGGGGCACATGAAAAAGTAAAATAATTTGAAGTGCATTAGATACCAAACTCCTCTTGTAATGGCCAATTTAGATTCCATGGTCAAACAGTTTTTGAGCCTATAAAGAACTCTCAGGCCCAGATATTCAAAAGGGTTTTACATGGTGCAACAGTGTTGCACCATGCAAACCCACTGATGTGCCCTGGCGTGATATTTAAAAGGGAAAAGTGCGCGGCACAAATCCTGATGCGCCAGAGCGCATCAGTAATGTATGCAGGCACAGGTAGGGGGGGGCGTGCCCATGCATAACCTGCACAGCCAGATATTCAGCCCGGGATGTGCAGAGCCATGCATGTGCAACCCGTACCTGCGCCAGCACAAAGTTAAGCCAAAAAAAAAAAAAGGAACTGATGGCCACCAACAGGTGAGCTGCCGCATTGCAGGGTACAACACAGCAGCTGCCACCTGTGGGTGGCCACCAGAGTTCCAACTGCACCTGGCGGCGCCCCCCCATGCCCAGTCGCAGGCATTTGTAAAATAAGACTTTGTCTTATATCCCTGGTGGTCCAGTGGACTGCACTGTGTCTGATCGAGGGCATCTGTATTAATAAACCCCCCCTGTCCAATATCCCTGGTGGTCCAGTGGACCGCATTCTGCCCGACTGCGAGCATCTGTATTAATAAACCCCCCCCCATCCAATATCCTTGGTGGTCCAGTGGACCGCACTCTGCCCGATCGTGGGCATCTGTAAAAGAAAATGTCCCATTACCCTGGTGGTCTAGGGTACCCCTCCCCACCCGCCCACTGAGCCCCACCACCCTGCTCCCCCTCCCGTCCAGCTGGTGGGTGGCAGCCACCACCCACCTGCGCCCAGCTGCCTGCCAGCTGACTTTTCGGTAGGGCTGCCGCCCATTGGTTCAGCGTGACCCAATGGGCGGCAGCCCCACCGCATTGGCACATTCCAGATATGTGAGTGAATCAATCAGCAGGGACATCCAGGACTCCCTGCAGGGGGCATTCCTTAGGCAACTAGTCAATGAATGCAGTTGTGATGGGAAAAGTCTGGATCTGGTACTCACTAACAGAGACAGTGTTGCAGATGTCAATGTGGGAGGCATGGGAAAAGTGATCACCATACAATGTGGTTTAATATAAAGACAGCTATGGAATGAAACACAAAGGTGAGGATCTGGGACTTTTAGGAGGGAAGATTTTATAAAGATGGGTGAATGTGGAGATGCCCTGGTGAGGGGGAATGACCTGAGGGTGTAGGAACAGAGGACAAAGCTAAAAGGGGGCATAGTTAAGGTGACAGACCTCTGTGTCAAGCACGTGAGCAAAAGCAAGAGAAAAAAAAAAAGACCACCAAGGTTCTTGAAAGAGGTGGTGGAAAAAGTAAAGGACATAAGGGCTGTATTCAGAAGATATAAGGAGATGCAATGGGAGGAGGATATAGAGGTGCATCATGAGAAATACAGGAAAGTATGGAAAACAGGAAAGCATGGATAACAGTGAGGAGTGCAAAGGCACAAACTGAAGACAGAATAGCCCAGGTGGTAGCAAAAGGGGACAAGACATTTTTTAAATCTGTAAGCGTAAAGAGGAACACCAGGGAAGGAATTATAAGGTTAAAAAGGGAAGAGGGGACTGTGCAGAGGGGAACCAGGAAAAGGGAAAATTGTTTAACCAGGAAAGGCACACTAAGCCAGGAGCTGGTTTCCAGGTGTCACATGGGAGCACAAGAAATTTAAGTAACTTGCTCAGGGTCACACAGTATGCAAGTGAGGGCTGATGGGATTCAAACTCAGGTTTACAGATTTGCAGTTCAGTGCCCCTAACCACTACGCTATACTGCCTCCTGTGCAGACATCCTTAAATACTTCTGCTCAGTGAGCATAAAGGAAGAAGAAGGGGCAGGATCACAAAAACGTAATAGGAGCATTGTAGGGGTGAGGCGGACACTAATCCTTTTTTTGGAAGAGAGACTTGGGAAGGGACTTGCAAATCTGAAAGTGGGTAAAGTAATAGGGCCAGATGGGGTGCATCCAAGGGTACTGAGTGACCTCAAGGAGGTTCTGGCTGCACCTCAGACAGTCGTATTTAACAGCTCAATGGAAACAGGAGTGGTTCCGGATGGCTGGAAGGGGACTTATGTACTGTAGGCCAACTTCACAAAAGTGGTAGCATGGAGGAGGCTGGTATCAGTGATGAGAAAGATAATTGAAACACTGCTGAAGGAAAGGATTGTGGAATATCTTAAATCAATTGGGCTAAAAGACTTGAGGCATTATGTATTCATGGGGAGAGGTCATGTCAAACTAATCAGATAGATTTCTATGACAGGGTGACCAATGAATTAGATTGGTGTGGAGCGGTGGGTGTGGCCTACCCAGATTTTAGTAAGGCTATTGACACTGTTCCTCATAGGAGATCAGTACAGTAAGCAAGCAGGGTATCTTGGGAGTGGCTCTAAGGGCAGTTAATAGGGTAGGAAACTGGTTTGGGGATAGGTTACAGAAGGTGGTGCTACACAGAGTTCACTCTGAGGAAGAGAGGATGACCGATGGGGTGTCTTAGTGATCAGTGCTTGCACCAGTCTTTAATGTCATTACAAGTGACATTGCAGAGTAGCTGGAAGGGAAGGTCTACCTCTATATAGCTGTCACCAAAATCTGCAGTAGGGTGGACACTCTGAGATGGGGTGTGGAAAGGATGAACAGAGTCCTAAGAAAACAAGGTGTGGTCATGGGTATGGCAGCTGGGTTTTAATGCAAAAAAGAACAAATTAAATGCACTTGGGGCATAGAAACCTGGAGGCAGCGTACAAAATGGGTAGAATGGTAATGACAACCACCAAGCAGGAATGAGATCAGGGAGTAATATTAGATGACCTAAGGTGGCCAGGCAGTATGATGGCAGTTGGAAAGGCCAGTGGGATGCTTGGGTGCATAGAGAGTGGTATCTCCAGCAGAAAGAGGGAGATGGTGTTGCTGATAAGACTCAACCTTGAGTACTTTGTCCAGTTTTGGAGACCACATCTCCAGATGGACATAGAGTGGAAGTGGTCCACAGGAGGGCAACAAAAATGGTGCAGGGTCTGCTCCAAAAGCTGATAGTGAGAGACTAAAGGACCTTGATATGTACACTCTACAAAAGCGGGGAGATATGAAAGGACCTTTACATAACGTCACGGGGTAAATAAGGTTCAGGAGGGATGCATTTTCAGAAAAAAAAGGAGCTCAAGAACAGGGGGAGATGCTATCAAGCTGGGGGGACAGTTGATTCAGGAGAGATTTGAGTAAGTAGTTCTTTACAGAAAGAGCGGTGGCTTCCTGAATGGCCTTCAAGTGAAGATGGTGAGTGTCAAGACAGTTGCAGAGTTCATATATGCATGGGATAGGCTTAAAGAGGACAGGGAATTATTTCTAACTGGCAGCTGTTTATGATGCCCCCTTTTACAGAAATATTATGAGTCTAAATGATGCATATGTAACTGTATCTGAATAAAAAGTGATTATGAAAAAATGTACTTTGCATTTTTTTTTTGTTTCTATGGGCAGCATTCTATTACAGTTCTGTTCATAGAGCCGGTGATCTGGAACTATATCACAGTGCGTGCACAGAACTCTAAGCATGGTTCTGATAGGACAATAGCTCATACTTAGCATTCCATACACAAACCGTGTCATAGTAAGAACTCCAAATTTTTGATTCCATGAAGAGAACTATGCAAAATGTTCATAAATTGAATAGAACTGGAAAAACAGTTTGTCATATTAGTGTTTATTCATGTATGGCTCATTTAAAGTTAATTGTAACATTGCACAAAAAAGAAAAATGAAATGAAGCACTCAGATAAGTGCAAACACACCAGGTGGTGCAGTACAAGCCATGGTTTAATACCACAGTAGATCATGGCTAGCATCGGAAGCGTGCGACTGAAAGAGGTCGCCAATGGTTAGGAGGAGGGAGTGGGGGGGCACCACATAACACCGGTCACGAGCGAGGGAAGAAAATGGTGAAAACCATGCAGGATAGCAAAGCCTCTGCTTGCTTGCGTCCTAAAGTGCAGTACCCACCCAGTCGAGACAGTCCAATGGAGAGAGGAGAGGATGAATGTCTGATGAAGGATACCATTTTAAGCCAGTTGACACCACAATGTACCAAAAGCTGTTATAAAGAAAGGAAACAATCCTACTGTTAAACATAAAGCACCCCCTAAACAAGAGGATTTATGTACCCGACAACCTATATCCCCACATACACGATTGTTAATGCCATTTCAGAAGGAACACAGAGGGCTCTTTATTATCGGTCACCATGAGACAGAGTGCCCAATACAATTAGTGTACCAGATCCCATTTGCAATCCCCTGTACTATTAAGGTGAACATTTCGGACAATGCTGTATTTACACCTGAAGCCCTTGTCACGTAGAAATGTTTTCATATGCCAAACTATCAGAGTTGTTCCACTAGAATACAATTCTTTTCTACTGTGTAAAAAAAGCCATCCACTTACAGGTGCTGCAGGGCTAAGTAAATTACAAAATACCAATGCAAATCACCACATATATCCAGAGTGCAACAGGAGCCAGCCACCGAAACATCAGACAGCAGACGTGATACAGGAGAAGAGAAGCCATAGGGAAGAGAAGTAGCGGCAGGCAGCAGGATGTATAGTAGTGCTGCAGATTTTAGCCACCTCGTTTCATTTTCAGGAAAAGCACATAAGTACATAAATGCATGTAAGATGTGCAACGTGCACATGCACGTTTGAAAGTAAAGTGAACGTTATAGAGAGATTAGTGAGAGATAGGAACCCGATGTTCTCAGTGCAGTTAACAAGTCATATTGATGTATGTTCTTAATAATAATGCATATGAAGTAGCTATAGTCCTTGCCGTGTTACAAGCGGATTAAGCCACTCAAAAGGTTGGGTCTACAGTGGAATTAATCCATGGTTGGTTAGTTGGACCCACTCGACCTTCGGCCTTGTGGTCCAACCCCCCTCAACCATGGATTAATTCCACCGTAGACCCATCCTTTCTCGTGGCTTAATCCTTACTTATACAAGATGCACTTTTTTGTCCCATCTAGTGCAAATAATAAAAGGCCTAATAAATACAGAGCAGAGAAGATCTTATTTTGCCACCACCACCATCTTTATACACAGCAGATACCTGCAGGAATGGAACATTCATGAAAATAAAACAACAAATGTGTTGATGTCCAAAATCTTGTTTTAGGACTGTAATTGAAGCAGATACACTTTCTCATCCTCATTTCCATGTCCTGGTCTTTGTCCAGACTTTTTTCTTCGTTTCATCTTTCTTTCAAACATTTTTGGCTTTTTTTCCATCACAAAAAAGTGTTTTCAACAGAATTGAATCATAACACATATATTGATTTCTTACTCTCAGACATTTTGCTGGGAATAGAACTGAAAAGCTTGCATCAGGTTCTAGGAAACCCTGATGAGATATGAAAGATACAACTAGAATTTTATGAAGTGTTGAACCTTAGAAATAAAGGGCATATTTCTTTTGAACAGACTGTTTAGTTATCTTACTGTCAGTATCAAATGTTTGGGTTCTAATAATGATAATATTTATATCACTCCCTGTTTTCAATTTTTGCCGTTGAAAGTGATTCTTTTGAATGAGAAGTTGTGGGCTCAGTAGGAGACTCATTTCTTACTGGGACTCTATTGCTCTGTCTACATTATAGAATTGATTTTGACAACCATTTTCAAAACCAGTTTAGTTATACCAGTTGAGTGCACCCACACTATGTGATAATCATTCTTGATAATGGTTTGTGTGCCCATATTGTCAGTGTTAAAACTGCTTTTGATGTAACCATTTCCTATTAATTTCAACACACAGAACTGTGCTTGCCTGTCCATTCCAAGCAGAACTATTTTAGTTAAACCAGCGCCAAAGGTGGTTTCAAAAACAGTTTTTAAAAGCTGTTCTACCAGGGAAACAGTGTAGATGTTAACCATTCTAAGCACTGTTTAACTTAACTAAACTGCTTTAAAAAGTGCAATGTCTTACTGAAATAAGGTAGATTTTCAATTGGTAGCAGCAGTGACTCCAAAAATGAGGCTTTAAGCAATTTACATAAGCTAATTGAGTCAGATTTTCAAAGCCCTATGTCAGATGCAAGGTGCTCACGGCTAACAGTGAGTCGCAACTGACACCTTACATCAAAAGATGTGGCTGGGAGCTATTCAGGAAAGCAGGCTGCATCAAACGCAGGCTGCTTGCAACAAAGGGGGCTTGTGCCAGCCTTACACCACAAAAAGGGCTGCGGCATGGCACTAGAGGGCTTGCGGCAGATACAGGCTGCCATATCCCCTTAAATTGTATTCAGAGAACCCTCCCAGAGGACAATGTTCCAAGTACTGTTAGACCACCCAAAAGCAGGCATAACAGTACTTAGACACCTCCCTAGGAGGGTTGTCAGCTGTGCACCACTGTGTTGCTCCCCCTCCCCATTCACCCCAAATGTGTAAAATGCATAGCAACTTAGGCCCCATCCACACTGCACCGCTCAGACCCCATAATGGATAGAAACCATTCCAACCGGGGAGCGGTGCAGTGTGTCCATTACGGGACTGGCACCACCGGTCCACACTTCGGGAGCCGGGCGTCCATTACCGTGGCACCCAATCCCACAATGCAGCTCGCGCTGCACTAGGGGACCGGTGCCACGCATCCACATTATGCCCGGTAATGTTACCGAGGCATAACCGGTTTTATAACAGTTGTTGAAACCACCTCATATGTGGTTTCAACAATGATTCTGGAACACCTTCTGTAACGTTACAGGTGTAAATGCAAACCATTGTGGTAATGGTTTGGGCACTCTAACATTACAGAGGGTAGTGTGGACAGGGCCTAAGGCCCTGTCCACACTACACTGAAAACTCCCCTCTGTAATGTTACAGAGGGTCCAAACCGTTACTGCAACGGTTTGCATTTACACCTGTAACACTACAGAAGGCGTTTTCGTAACCGTTGTTGAAACCATTTATGAAGTGGTTTCAACAACAGTTACGAAAATGGTTCTGCCTCTGTAACGTTACCAGCTGTAGTGTGGACATGTGAGCGTGTAGCCACAGCATTGCCCTCAGTGCAGCATGAACTGCATTGTGGGATAGGGTGCTGATCGTAACAATCACCCATCACCTACAATGTGGACTGACTAATGGTTTTGAATCATTATGATGGTTCACTGGCAGTGTGGACACTAATGTTTACCCTCTGTAATGGTTTGAAATCATTACAGGGTTTTAGTGGTGTAGTGTGGACAGGGCCTAACATCCACAGTGATCTAGTTGTCCACCCCCTTCAGCCCCAATCAACCTGTAATATGTTAATATTATACAAATTAAAAAAAAAATCCTTGCTGGTCTAGTGGCCTCCCACCCTGGCATGTAATGCCCACCACCCCATCCCCCCCATTCCAAACTCTGATCTGGTGACCAGCACAACCCTTCTCACACCACCACAGCTGGCCGCTGAATGAACTGGCAGAACACATTCTGTACAGTACATGTTCTGACAGTTCATTTAGCAGTCAGCCATGGTGGTGTGAGGAAGAACTGTGCGATCACGGATCGGGATTCAGGAATGGGGGAGTGAAGTGATGCACACCTGCTGGTGGGGTAGGAGCCACTAGACCACCAGGAACTGAACCTGTGCAGCAATGACATATACAGCCATATTATTGGGCTGGGGCGGGAGGGCTTTCCTCTGTATTCGATCAGTCTTTTCCAGTACATTATGTTGCAGTCCATTCATGTACAATATACAGTATGGGCATCTCGGGGGTGGGGCGCAAGCCTCCATGTACAAGGGTGCAGCTGCCGCCCAACCACACTATGGCTTGCAGGACAACTGGTTGATGTGCCATCTGTTTGGTGCACTGCCACTGATGCCGCAAGCTGCAGGACATAGGTGCCGGGACCCTGGCCATTACTGAATCCGCACATGGTCCCTGATGCATCCACACTTGGCGCAAGCTGCCATTGTTGCAGCTTGCAACCAAGCTTTGAAAATCTGGCCCATATTCCTGAAATGGTTGATTGGCAAGTCAACAATACATAGATTTATATATTTTTGTGCATTTCCTAGAGATTGCACTTTCATTGCAGTGCAATAATATTTGTAGTGTTAGTTGTTCCTGTTACATATGTTGTGATGAATGTGTTCTCTCCCAATTGTTTTCTAGTTTTGATGGGTGTTTCTTTTACAAACTCTTATAAACTCAGATTACTAATTTGCTCTCCCTAGAGTTCCATTCAAATTCCATTTTTTCATAAGCATTTCTATTTTTATTTGCAAGTCTTTCCTTAAAGGCAATAATAATAATAAATAATATCTTTATTTCACAAAAGTGCCTTTCAAATATCAAGGCGTTTTACAAATGACTAAAATAAGAGTAGTAGAAACAATAAATACAGTATAAAACAAACAATAATCTAACTGGGTTCAATTCACTAAATGGCATTAAAAGCCTGGCACCATAAAAAAGTTTTTAACACTTGTTTAACGCAATGAAGGTAGCTCTAACCATGGGGTGTGAGGGTCTTTCAGAAACACTAGTGCAAGAAATATCTTCTATTAGATCTTTAAAAGGATCAAGTTTAACAGTTGGATTTAGGTCTCAGGCAAACTTTTCCTGCATTGCTTCTCTTGCTGTAAAGGTAAGTTTAGCATTTTTACCTTTGAGGTTGAGCACTCAAACATTGCTGAGTATACAGCCACTGTTTGGTCTTGACCCCATCATTTCAGCATTGCTGACTGCATCCTTGAATCAGTAGCTTTTCTGTAAACAAAGTTACCATTTGGCCTACAGTTCAAAGGCAATTCAAACTGTCAACAAAAAATCTTATTTTATGTTTTTTGTTTGTTTTTTTAAATTGGGTTTGCACAGGTCTTTTAAGGAAAGGCTGCTATTCCTATTGTGCTGAAACTGCCTCTCTACACAATGACTATCAGAGTGGCTGCCTTGAGGTCATCTCTGAGGTACCTATGACCCAAGGAGGACTATTACTGGGAGGGAAGGCAGGCACTGGACGATAGATGGGACACTAAGACAAAATGTTTCTCCCTGCTACCTTACAACTAGCTTGTGCTTACTAAATTCATATTTGAAACTATATAACGGGCACACATAATATAGCTGGGATAACAACTACTGGTCAGGGTAGCCTAAATGGAGATAGCTACCCGGTCAGAATTGACTTCAGGCTGGGTACAATGGCCTGACAGGCCTCCTTACTGGAAGTGGTTGACTGACTCGATTTGCTCCTTAGCCTCCACTCCATGCAGGGTGAAACACTGCCTGTCACTTCCAACATTTTTGCAACAGAATAATCTTGAGGAAGGAAGGAACAGTGAAAAAGGGATAAACTAATGCTATATACATTCCCAGTGCAGGGTGACAACATTTGGACAGCACTTTAGGTGTTGACAGTAAACTGGGTTTAGAAACGATCTCAGGTTTTAGAGGACGAGCTGAGATATGGTTAACTGCTGGCTTCTGATGGATTCAGTTCTCCACAGGTTATCATCTCCTCTGACTACAAGCTTTTGGCAGGAATGACTGCTTTGCACCACCATGCTGCACAATGATGCGAACTGGGGGGGGGGGGCACAGTAAAGAGTTGGTCTCATAGTGGTGAGAGATTACTCTAGCCTTTATTTCTTTGCTACTAATACTCCTCCATGATAAGCCTGCAGCTGATCGAAACTAGGCAGGTCTTAGGGGAAAGTCCATTATACTCACATAGCTGCACTGCACATATGTGCAGCTTTGGGGAGGGAGACCACAGTAGGAGTTGACCATGTTTGCCGGGTAACTCTTTGGGAAGACCATGTAATATGAGGTAGCAGCAAAGGGTTTTAAAGCATTAAAAATATGAGGTGGATGGTTGTCTCTCACTCGTCCCCCAATGCATGAAGTATGGGACTGGCTTTATCAATGTGGGGAGGGGGGACCAACATATCACCTCAAGAAATGGAGGCTAAGTAATAAGGGTTAACAGTGACCACGAGTATGAGCTAGGTTGCTTAAGGCACATCACATTTCTGATATGGACCACTGGATGACATTCTGCATCAGGCATATGGGGGAGTGGAGGTGTGGGGCCATACAAAAGGGGAACTGTCAAGCACATTAATGCTGCCACTCAGCCACTATGGCATGGGGAGGAAGAAACCACTGTGGAGCCACCTGATAGGACATCTCAGGGGGACTGAGGGACCAAATGGCCACAAAAGTCATCCTTTTGTGGCCACTAGGTGTTGTGTCTTCTTCCAGTAAACTGAATCTGGGGAGGTGATAATCTGTGCTCTGCAGATGCTAAACAGCTCTAAATGGAGGTAAACATACTATTACACAGACCACAGGAAGGGACTATGAAATCACCTAGCCATTACGACCAAGGAGCACATGCAGATACATTTCCTACACACAGGGAGGGTCAGTGTTAATGGCCCAACCTGTTGTCATGGGACACCACCCCTTGGATCTAGCTGAATGCAGTCCCCCTTTGTAAAAATTTGCCTGAGCATGCTTAAATAGCAGACAAGGCTGCCACCCGAAATACACAGTGGTGCACCTACCAGCCAAATTCGAGATGAACCCTGATATCTGTTAACTTGGTGAGAGTTAACGGAGTGGCACTCTGGTTCCAATTTTCTCCCCCAACCCCATGGTCTTCTCGGAGGTGCAGTCTCTGGTTGGTGGTCCTGCCCCCCCTTCCACCTTGCTATACTACATGACAAAATTAGCCAGCAACTCTTACTGGTCTTTGCATAAAGGTGTAAAAAAAATAAAGATATTCTTTTTTATTATTCTTTTGTTTCTCTTTCAATGGATCAACAGGATAGGCACAGGTGTCTCTTACAAAGCATTAGGTGTTAGAGCCCAGGCTCAGATAGCCAAAGCAGCAGTAGAGAAAGGCAGGGTTAAAAGGGTTGTAGGAGTAGGGAACCTTGTGTTTGTCAAACAGAAAGAATTACTGGTACCAGGTTTCAGAATTCACTCACATGTTAACTTTATTGGCATACAAAAGACATCCAGTGGTGAGCAAACATCTGACTGGTTTTGTCCTTCTGGCTTTGTCAAATGGATGCAGGAGGTTAGTCAGATAGGGGTTTTTAATGTGCTCATGACTAATGATCTCAAAGTGCAAACCGCAATTCCTACACGTGTAGTATATAAATGATTAAAAAACAATCATTGTAATTACAGGTAAGTTAAAAAACACATACTCGAGAGTAGGCACAACTTAATTGCAGCACATTTAATCAGTCCATTAACAAATACTTACAAGACACATGTTTAAGTAGTCATAAATAGTTAAAATAGCAACAGAACCAGTTCCAAGGCTACACTAAAATGAGCCAGGTTACTTGTTGCCCGCCCAATGGCAGGTTGTTTCCTTTTGCTTATTGTGCAGACTGTGTGCCACAATCTGGAACCTAAAAAGCAAGAAAATAGAGAAGTTTATAAATAGTTAGAATTACAGGCAAAGTTCAAAAAATCAAGCTCTCCTTTTTCCTTTTATCAAGTGCATAACATCCAGCCCGTCATTTCATCCTGGCGGGTATTGGCCCCCAAATTTAACTATCCATAGTGCTTCCCTCCTTAACAATAGTTCCTCAGTATCAACCCCCGTTTACCCATCTGTACTTTTTCTATGCCACAGAACTTGAAACTGTGGCTCTCAGATTCATGCTGTTTTTTTAACATGTACAGCCAGTACATTATTTTCATCCCCTTTAAGTACTGCCCTCATATGCTTGCCAGGGCGAAGTTTAAAGTTACAGGAGGTCTTTCCTATATAAAAAGCTCTACAGTCACATTTAACTAGATATACAACATTCACAGAGTCACAGAGTCACAATTAATGAAATTCCTAATTTCATAGTTTTTTTTAGCATTATAGCTTGTAAAATTATCTGTTTTATCCATAACAGTACAGTATTTACATCAGTCACATTTATGGCTGCCTTTTGGCAAACTTGGTGGCCAAGTAGCAGACTTCTCAGGACAAGACTGCACGTTATTTGTCAGGTGGTATCAAGTCAAATCTGTACAAGCATTTCAGTGTGGGACATACTGTGAAAAACAAATAGCACTAATAACAAAACTCAGAGCACAACCATTTTTAATGCATCACATCGCCAATCGCAACACCTCACTCCTCAAAGCTCACAATGATGCACACCAATCCACAAACAACAAATAGCCCCTCAGATTACTATGTTAAAATAAAAGACTGCACGGGCTGCACTGTGATTTTACTATCAGCATTTAAATGTGTGCAGCATCAGTTAAAATTAAATATGTACCTCTGCTGATTTGTGGATAATGCAAGTAATTAGCCCTCCAGTTGTTGCCTTTTACAAAGGTTAAAAATAGCAAGCATTTGTCAATGCCAAATGTTTGCTTGCTGGTATTCGCATTGGTACTGCAAGAGTTAGAGAGCTACATAATAGGAATGGCAGTGAAGTACTGAACCAATGTCAACCCCCAACCCCACCTTGCGGAGACTGACAGACATTAGGGGTGTGGCTTTGAGTCATCGGGCATAAAGCTCATGCCATTCCACCTCACCCCACCCTGCAGACACAGACTCACCCCATTCCATAAAGAAATAAGCTGAAATGGGTGCAGTATAGGAGAATGGGGTGAAAATTAGGGCTGAAGACCCAAAGGCACACCTTGATGCCTGTCACTGGCTGCAGGGTGGGAGTGGGGGGTGCAATGGCATAAGCATTACAGCTGATAACCCCAAGTCGCACCCCCGACACCTGTCAGTCTCTACATGTTGAAAACCCTAATGTCCCAGGCATTTGCTGGTATTTTCACTACAAATTTTCAACATGGGCTTTTTGGGACCATACCTCATGCATAGTGGCACTATCATTTCGTTACTCAATCCCCAAAGGTGATTTCACACAGCGACTGACCATTCTGCACAACAGGTGTAAAAACTCATTTTGGGTAGGATGTGAAAAAAAGACAGCTATACTGTTCATGAGGAGTTGTGAAAAAATGGCTATGTTGAAAACCTGGAGTGAAAATATAAAAAAATTGGTGAAGTTACGAGCATGCGTTCAAACTGCGTAATGCACACTTGTAACGCAATCATTTTTTGGAATTGTTTTATCAGTTATTCAGCATGGTCTTTTTAGAAAGTCCCCTCATGAACAGTGGCACTGTGATTTTGTTAATCTGTCCCAAAAGTTGATTTTATGCAGTGACTGTGCCATTCTGTGCCACAGGTGTGAAAACATATTTTGGGCAGGATACAAAAAAATGACAGCTGTACTGTTAATAAGGAGGTGTAAAAAATGGCAATGTTGGAAATTTGGAGTGAAAATGTTGAAAATTGGCAAAGTTACAAGTGTACGTAAATACTGTGCAATGCACGCTCATAAAACAATCATATTTTGGGGGCCAGCCCACCGGCGCAGCAGTTGGATTTCCGCTTGCAGTGCCAGTAACCCGGGTTCAGGAACAGACTCTGGTCACTGGAAGGCCGGCCAGGGGAGAAGGATGGTGCGTCCTATGGACTGCTCTCCTCCGGGGGAGGGTGGGGATACCGTCCGGTGCTTGACAGACCCCTGGCGGAGGCTGGAGTTTCCGCAGCTACTGACACTCAGATTTCAGGGGCGGGGCAGATGCAGGATGTCATTGCATGTCCTCACCTCCTGGGGAAGGACAAAGGGGAAGGATAACTCCCTGCTTCCACTGCCTTAATGGTGCCCACTCCGGCTGCATCGGCTCTCAGGCTGACTCCCGCCTCTCCCACATTCGTGGCACCCTTGGCCTGGAGCGCCATGACCCCACCGGGGGTAAGCCAGGGGGTCTAGGGAGGATGGCTAATGTGAGTAGCCACAGCTGGAGTCTTTGACTGGGTAGATGGTCCTGGTGGTAATTGGAAACAGGGGCCAAAAATAGAAAATTGAAAAAAAACAGTCATATTTTGATTTTTTTCACCAAATTTGTAACATAGCCTTTTTGGGACCCCATCTCATGAACAGTGACACTGTCATTTCGTTAGTCGGTCCTGAAAGGTGATTCTGCACAGCGACCACAAAATCACCTTTTGGGACCAAGAAATGAAATGAAAATTCAAGCATTCATGAGGTGGGGTCCCAAGAACCCCATGTTGACAATTTGGAGCTAAAATTCAAAAAAATGACAGATATCAAACTAAGTTGAAACCCCCCATTGATGCCATTACAAAGCTTACCATGATTTTCTTCGTTTTGCAGTCGGCCTTTGAAGAGTTCAGATGTGTTCCCATTCCACAGATGATCGCGTGCCAGACCTCAGAGGCATGTATTGGGTGAGGGGTGCGTGGGGGGATGGGGAGGGAGGCAGTGAAGACAATGAGGGACTGTTTTTTGTTTTTTTTAAATCAGGTTTTAAAAAAAAAAAAAAAAAGGACAGTTTCATTTACAGAACAGAAAAAAAAGGTTTGACACACAGGGTGGGCTCCCAGTGTGCCACAATCGTGCTAGGTGGAGGAGGATGCCAACTCATGGACTGGGTACCCGATGTCAGCAAGAGGTGTTGACGGGCTGGGGGTGCATCCAACACTGGGAGTGAGCCTCCCAGTGTCGGAAAAGAAAGAGAAAATTGTTTAACCTGGAAAGACACATGGGGGGGGGGATGCTGACATGGGGATTGGGCACCCCAAGTCGGCTTATGGGGATTGTGTGGTGGGCAGCAGGAGCCACCATATTTTGGCACACTGGGATGGGCTCCCAGTGTGCCACTTAATGCGGGGGGATATGCCAACCTGGGATTGGGCATCCAGATGTTGACTTTCCCCAGGAGTGTATGGCCGGCGGCAGGAGCCGCCAATTTAACTAATGAAATCTTTCATTAGGAAAGGCACACTAGGGCCAGGGGCACAGGACAGCAGCTGACAAGAAGGAAACTATGCCCATGTGCATTACTGTGCACTGTAATGCGCATGGACGGAGAGTCTTGCGGCCTGCCTCTGTGTTCCTGGTTGTGAGAGAGAGGGGAACTGCCGCTGCAGTCAGGGATGATGAAACTGTCCCTGATTGAAGTGGCACAGTTCTTTTAAGTCCGGTGCTCTCTTTCTGAAACTGCCAACAGGCAGTTTTTCAGTTGATTGGCAACCAAGGGACGGGCCCCTGAAAGCGTGGGCTGCATTGGCCACACACTGCCACACCTTTGCAGTGCTCTACTCACCTCAATATGTTTCTTGTGAACTGCACATACAAGCAAACATAAAAATCAGCCAGGTAATAAATGTAAAAGACTACACAAGCTGCATTGTGATTTTACTAACAGCATTTAAATGTGTGCAGCATCAATTAAAATTAAATATCATGTACCTTTGCAATTTGTGGAACGTGCCAGTAAATTGCTGCTTTTTTGCAAAGGTTAAAATTATAAAACAGCCAGGTAATAAATCTTTTCTTTTATTATTAAAAATGTGAGTAATCATGCAGTGAAGGGGTAGTGTGGTATTTCAATACAATTCAATGTAAAGAGAGCATTGAGGTGATGTGAGGGGCTGCTTCATGAAAATCTACCAGATTAATAACTGCTGCTAGTTAAATAATGTTGCTTCATGAAAATCTGCCAGATTAATAGCCGTTGGTAGTAAAATAATGTTGCTTTTCAAGAGAGAAAGGTGTGTTGCAATGTGTCCCTTTATGATGTTGCGATGCACTGACTTGTGCTGGAGTCTTGGGGTGCTGCACTGACATGCGACAAAATGACCGCCCTCGTATTTACCGTGCTGAAATTTAATGCATGGTACTGACATGGAACCGTGTCAGCCTGTCTGCCAAATGTTTGACCCTCGTAAAAGTAAAATCTGATGGATTGGGGAAGACATTATGTAAATCTGGGTCCAAATTTATTATTTCCCAGTTTTTGGTGAGGACATTTCTGATGGCCGAAGACTGATGACCACAGATGCTAACAAAATCGACTGGCTGTTCTGCATGTGGCAGTTTTTCTTTTTATATCAGTAGCCCTTCACGACTAGTGGAGTCTACCTCATTCTCTGCCTAGTGCAGCAGCTCAGGCCTGTACCCCCTTTGTTGGAATCTATCCCTCATCATGTTTCTTTGTTCCTGAATGTCCATCTCCTCACTACAGTTTCTCTTAGATACTGGGATTTGGGGATGTTCGTAACGTGCCTAGGGTGGCAGCTGGTAGCATGCAGGAGTGTGTTCTGATCCGCGGGTTTATGGTACTGACTTGTCTTAATGGTACCATCTATTTGCTTGCTTATAGCTGAATCTAGAAAACACACCTCCATAATGATCAAATGGATGGTGAATTTAAGGTTAGCATTAGTGCTCTCCAACCACCTCACAAATTCATCCAGTGCCACCCTACTGCCCTTCCAAACCACAAGTATATCATCTATATAACACCTCCAAAGATGAACACTATGGTAAAAAGGATTGACCACATCAGGGCTATAGACCATTTCTCTCTCCAAGATGCCTAGATAAATGTTTGCATAAACCTTTTGTTTGCCCTTCAAGGCTGCTCACTCTTCAGGTTGTCCTTAGGGTACCTTACATGATTTTCTAGTTCTCTCTTGACACAATCTTTCTTGAAACATACCTATATAGTACTGATAGCAATGCTAAAGACAAGGTTAACACATCAATATGCAGGTGTTCTGGTGTGGTTAATGTGATATTTAGTGTTCACATTGCTGTTTTCATGTTCACTGACTTCTCATCTTCTCAGTGTGTACTCTATTCTTGCCTCTCTCCTCTATAATCGTCTCTTTGTACACCACGGTTGTGCGACATCTCTGGCTCAGAGTAAGGTCAGGCGTAGTAGGGACAGGTAAAGTACACTGGTGGGTGCACTGTCCACAATTTCTCAAGGGGATCATTAGGGAGAATGAGTGACATATAGCATGGGTCCTGGAATATACGAGTGGTCAATTACACTTTTAAGAGAAAGAAAATTTTAGCTACCCTAAAATACCTCCAGTGAGATATTGCCCTACTGCAGGAGACACACCTCCTTAAGAAGGATGTGGTTAAGTTTAAGAGGGAACGTGTTGGGGTTGAATTTTTTAGCTGCTACTCAACAAAGAAAAGGGACCATCCATCCTTGTAAAAAGTGGTTCTCAGTTTCAGGTGCACCAATCTGAAACAGATGGGGATGGCAGATGGGTATTGCTCAGGGGTCAGGTGCACCAAAGTGGAATTACTCTGGTTAATAACTGTGCACCCACTGAGAATAATGCAGACTTTTTTCACATCCTGGCACAAAAAGTAATGGATAACTGAATCCGGGGGGGGGGGCTTATTCTGATAGGTAGGGATTTCAATTTGGCAAATGACCCCCTCTACTAGATAGAACCCCAGGGAAATACAGGTACCCAGCCCACAGCAGGGCAAGGCCAGCCATGCATAAAATGTGTATGGATCTAGCCACTGGTGAGTGATGCACCCCAGGGTGTGGGACTATACATACAGGTCTCACAGATTCACCTCAAAAAGTAGGCTGGACTATTTCCTCAGTTCAAATGCCACAGCAGAGATGGTTGGGGAAAGCCATCCTATGATGGTGCCAGACCATGCCCTGGTGTTCCTCTCATTGATTTATCTCTAATACTATAGCCAACACATCTAGATGGAGAATAAACCCTTTTATTCTTCAATCTTCAGTCTTTGTAACTTGGCTTAGAGGAGAAATAAAACTATACTCTGAGCTTAATAAACAACCTGGCATGAAGGAACAAATGCTGTGGGATGCATTCAAGCCCTTCGTCAGGGGCCTAATGGCCATTTTTTGGCAAACATGAATAAGCAGTGAAAGAAGGAGATCACCCTCCTCTACCAGCAGTTAAGAGAGGCTGAAAAAGAACTATGCAGTAACCCGAGAGACCCAGAGACAGTAGCTTCTACAGTTACTCAATTAAAATTGAAGTTTAATACAACAATACACCAACAGGTGGAGAAAGCACTGTTTTTTCTGCAACAGAATTATTGGGAAGGGGGAAGGGCTTTAAAATATGTGGCCTACCAGCTCAAAAAGCATGCAACTGAAACCCACACACCAGTGATCTATACTGATGGGGCTCATGCCATCAAGGATTCTAAACAACTTAATGAATACTTCAAGAACTTCTATGAAACCCTATACACAGGGAGACACAAGCAACTGGTTGATAATGTGAGACATTTTCTAAATGGGCTGGACATGCCAGTTATTTCTCAGGAAATCAGGTGGGACCTTGAATCCCCCATCACTCTACCTAAGATAAGGAGGGCAATATATTTGTTAGCTAAGGGTAACTCACCAGTTCCAGATGGCCTCAGTGCAGATTTTTACCAAGTTGTCTCTCAGGGTTTAGTCCCCCACCTTCACCATCATTTTCAAGAGATAGCCAAAGGAGGGGTATGTCCCCCACCATGCAAAAAAAAAAAAAACACCATCACGATCTTGCCAAAGTCACACAAGGAGAAGACAGACTGTACAAATTATTGTCCTATCTCTCTCTTAAATGTAGATGCCAAGGTCCTGGAAATGGTGCTCTCCCCACCTCATCAACCCAGCACAAACAGGGTTCATGAAGGGGAGACAGGGCTCTGACAGACTTAGGGCACTAGCCAATTTGATAGTAATGGCACAGAAGGGGCACAACACAGCAGCTTTGGTGGCAATTGATGCTGAAAAAGCCTTTGACTCACTGGAATATGAATTACTTCTTTGAGGTCATGGCCCATGTAGTCATTGGCCCATAAGTCACCTCCTGGGTTAAAAGGCTATATGCAGTGCCAACAGTTGCAGTCCACACAAATGGCCTCCTCTTGCACAAATTCCCACTCCATCGAGGTACAAGACAGGGCTGCCCTCTCACCATTGCTGTTTATATTGGCTATGGAGCCCCTAGCAGCTGGCATACACAGAGAACCAGGTATCAAAGGGATACAAATGGCAACAATAGCCACAAGTTGCTGCTCTATGTATGTGATCTGTTACTTGACCTTATCACAGATTGAACAGTCAGTGCCAGCAATACTTGCCATGATGACTCACTCTGGGGCTTTATGTGGGCTGCAGGTCAACTGGCCTAAGACTAATTGCTACTGGCAGGCTACCCAGATCAGCCTCCATCCCTACAAGCAGATAAAATAGGCTTGGTGCTGTATGGCATCATATACTTAGGTATGTATATGTCCTCAAAACTTGATGACTGGGCTACAGTCAACCTGCTACCAATTATATTGGAGCCAATAATGGACATGGAGAAGTAGAAAAAAAATAAACCTCACTTCCTGGAAAGCTTGCTACCATTAAGATGATGGTCCTCCCAAAGTTCAATTACTGCACTACTAACTTGCCCATGTGAAACACTTCTCCACTTTCTCATGGGGCCATCAGGCACCAGTATTTGAGAAACAGATACTTAGGACACCAAACCGGTCAGAAGGCTGGAATGTGCCATATCCGTTGGCGCATTACCTGGCTCAGGGCATCAGAAGTGGAATGCTATGGGCAAAACAAGAAGAGCAACCCCCCCCTTTGGGTCAGAATAGAGCATGACCTGTATGGTGGCAAATCCCTGCAGACCCAGCATTAGGTCTGTAGTATATACATGGATGTGTATGGTAGGAAGTCTAAAGGACACCATTAGGGTTGTAGTTAATGCATATGGATATTTGTAGTCCTTTCTAAGGTATAAGCTTCTGTCATGCTCAGTGTGTCTTTCTTTGTGTATGTGCACTGATGTGCATCCACCATCTCTGAGAAGAATAAAGATGGCCACTGAACAGAGTCTCTCTGTGAGGGCACCAAGATATATTGCAAGGTCAAAAATAAACAAGCATTTGTCAATGCTGTACACTTGCTGCTTGTTAATTTGTTTTTTGCAATTGTGACCACAGCTTTTGAAGATACTCATAGGATTCACCTTATGAACACAACATGTACCATTTATAGTATATTGGCCGAAATGTCATTTCACAGCAGAGGTGTGAAAACACATCTCATCCAGGATTTTAAAAATGACACACATCATGTTTGTGAGATGGTGTGGAAAAATGACTGTGTTGAAATGTTGGAGTCAAAATACTGAAAATTAACGAAGTTATGGATGAATGCTGTAATAGTGTAAGATTCAGTCATAACCCAGGCATTTTACCCTATTTGTACACCATTTTTTTCTTTAGTTGCACAACAATATGCTGAAAGCCTAAGTCAGCCAACCACAGCCTGCACTCCCAGGTTGCTTGCTTACCACCCACTTCTGCCACCATCCACCTATCACTATAGGTAGGACCTCAAAGACACACTCAGTGGTAAACACCCCCTCCCTAAGATAATAAAGTCCCCCCAAGAAGGAGGAGGAGGAGGAGTAGGAGTTGGACCCACCATAATCAGAGAGGCTCTGATAGAAGAGATTGTGGTGGCTGGTTCTGCCTCTGCCTGTTATCTGCCATTTTGCTGTTATTTCCTGATCAGAAACAAGAATAATGAGTGAAGTTTAAGTTCTCTCTACCACCTGTCAGCTGCTGCTTCTGACACCGACCCTTCCATATTCATTTTTCTATACTCTGTTACAGTTGCACTAAAACCACGAGGGCTGTGTGTAATATTTTTTAACTATGCCACGGCTGAGCTAGCCACATCCCCTGCCTATACAGCAACCAGTTAAATGAGCCACTGACCTTCTTGCCCTTTCTGTTGCTCACTGCTGCTCCCCTCCCTTCCCCAACCAAATGAACAAACAAAGGAACATCAAAAACAGATGCCATGAGACCACCATCTGGCTAAGTTTGTTTCTCCGTGGCTGCCAGCTCAGTGTTTGTCTGTTGTCATGTTCCGTAATTATGTATTCCATGGAGTACTTGGTGTATTTGTGCCGATACCCTTGAGGTCAGTCCAGCATTACTCTTGAATTATTTGCTGGGGGGGGGGCAGGGCTGGACCAGCCTTACCATCATGCTAACTGTGCTCCTGCACAGAGCCCCAGCTCTCATGGGACCCGAAGTCAGATGAGCAGCCTGTGAAGCACACAGACACAAAAGCAATCCGCATCTTTTTACAAAGTCAGCCACAAATCCTTGCATCTCTAGTCACCCCCCACTACATGACACTTAACAGTGGCAGAATTTCAGATCTAGGTAGGGGGGCAGAGGTGCTGCCACATCCCCCATTCAAAAACAGTGAAACTCCACAAACTTCCTTTGAAGCTGTAGAGATCCATTTGCTTCTAACTTTTCACATCTCCTACTCAAACTAAGTAATCAGTGTCACATCCCTGATAAGAATGGACCCCTCCGTCCCAGCCCAGAGCAGCAGGAAAAAACAATTGATCAAATTGACAACAAGTTCTGATTGCCCAGAATGTGGCAAAGTCTTGTTTTAAATATCTGCTGTCCTTTGACATTCAGAAGTCCATGGTACCAACTTGCAGCAATAAAGCGATCTTTGCTGCCTTGCCCAAACAAAGAGTATTCCTGGTATAAATTATATTGTAGTAGGCATCATCCTCCAGTGTTTCTTCCTCCTGCCTTGGAGTCAGACCTAGGCTGCTACTATACTGTTAATACCCATCTATTGAGATCAGTGCACTGGCAACAGTGCAACAGAAGGCATCTTCCCAACAGAGATTAGAAATTTACACAGGCACAATTTAGAGTCTAGACTTCTGTGTACTGCCACTCTGCCTCTGCCATCCTCTGACCACTCCACTTCACCACCCAGGCTGACCATCATCGCCATCCATGACCCACCCTCCCTGCACCTGACCCCACTGCACTATTCAGGACTGTTAAGTGCCACCTACCCCAACCCAATGCCACTGCACTAATTGTGGCAACAAGCCCAGCTGCCCAGCAAGTCACCCCCAACTGATAGATTGTGCATGCCAAAAGTATTAAGGAAGACCAAGCAAAAAAAATACCCTCCATGCTGATTCTGAAGTTACCGAAGCCCAGACAGCAGTTGTTGGACCGTCCAATGACTTTTCTGCACCTAGGTGAGTTGAGTAGTGAAGTCAGAAGTGGCAAGTGCTGCTGACTGAAACAGTGCTCAGTCCATTACTTTGGTGGTCTGGTGTCTGGGGATAAAAAAAAAAAAAACAGCTTAAAAAGCAGTCAGTCTGAGACCGGGCCAGTAAGTGTTGACAAGACAGGATAGTTTAAGAACCGCAACAGCTTGTTCTAGCATTCTACTTGGAAAGAGAGCTATGCTGTTGTCCTACAAAGAAAAGAAGATGGTAGCTTAAATGGCAAATTCATGTGTTAAAGCAGAAATTTATATAATAATCAATGCATCTACAGCACATGAAAAATAAATGTTTATTGGTATACTGTTATGCCATATTCATTTCAGTGTGATTGTTCACTCGGTTTGAAATTCGTTATTTGTTTATGGCATTTTGGTAATGGGGTGAGCCCACTGAGACCAGAGATCCCTTTTTCTGGGGTGACCCAGAATTAGTTACAAATGAGTACTTACATATACAATATGGCAAGACAGTACATAGGTGATTGCATGAGGAACAAGACAGGTACATAGGAGCAATTTGCTAAAAAACAACAACAGCAGGTTGCATAGTAACCAATTACATGTGCATGGCATATTAATGGATCACAAGCAGTGATAATACAATACCTTATAACACTTAAATTCTGAGATTAGAGCAATTGAATTCATGGGTTCATAGATACAGCACTGGTTATAGACTAACCGATGGGGGGGGGGGATTGAGCATTGACTCGCATGTTCAGCAGTTACAGCTTCATTGGCAGCATACTAACATATAGACTGTTAGATCAGCCTTGAACCTTTCTGTAACAAGTTGATGTCGATTAGGTTATCTGGGAGACAGCAAAAGTAAAAGGGGGCAGAGTATGTGAAGGGTCTTTTTCCAAGGTTGGTTCGTATTCGGGGGATCTCTAGTAGACTGATGTTTGATGAACAGAGGGTATGCCTTAGGCGCTTTGTAGTCAGTAGCCCAGTTTGGTTAAGGGGGTGTAGACTTTGGAGAGCTTAAAGGTGAGGCAAAGAAGAGGATACGCAAGTTTGTGCTCCAGCGTTGGCCAGTTTAATTCCGTAAGAACCTCACAGTGGTTCCTCCTTGGCTGTGCATTAGCATCAAAGTGACTTTTTTTTTTTTTTTTTATAAAAAACACATTTAGTTTGTGAGTTTCACCTTCCCTCAGGAAGTGCAATACAGGGGTATCAGATCAGTGTGGAAAGCAGGGTACTCCTTGCTATTTGAATTTTTGAGTCCGGTGCCAGAGAGTTGCCAAGTCTATAAAGAAGGCCAAGTTTATGGTGAATTATTTTAGTTATGGAGTCAACGTGTGGTTTAAAGGTCAGGTCCTGATCTAGGTAAACCCCAAGATATTTCACTCTATTGCTATATCAATTCCTTAAAAAGAAATGACACCGAATTGTTAGTAATAAGAAGTAACAATGAATTAATAACTGACCCTTTAAAGATGCAGATACCTTTAATAAAGTTTTTTGCTGTATTTTTGTAATGCATCCTCTAAGACATATAATAATACAAATATGAATTGAGGTAAGCATATCATATGTAAAGAGAATATCAATAATCATATTGATAAATTAAAACCTTACAGGGCACCAGGGGTAGATAACATCACCCCACAAATGTTAAAAGTAATGAAACTAAGTATCAGTGTCTCATTTAAAATCCTGTATGAAAATTCCCTAAACACAGGGGAAATTTCTAATGATTGAAAGATAACCAAGGTGACTGCCATATACAAGATAGGTTGCAAAATGCAGACTAGTAGCTATAGGCCAAGCAGCCCGACTCCAGTGCCATGTGAAATACTTGAGCATATAATACAAGAAAAAATGATCTGTCAGTTAGGCAACATTCCACTCTTTGATACAGGTCAACATGGTTTTAAGTGTGGAAGGTCATGCACTAATAATTTAGACTGTTTCTATGAGCATGTTAGTAAACAGTTGGATATGGGAAACCCTGTGGATTTTATACTGCTGGATTTTAATAGAGCCTTTGATTATGTACATCACTGGGCTATTCACACAAAATTATGTAACCTTGTTATTGATAAACATATATCATTGTTTGGATTAATGAGTGGCTTAATCATTGTGCCCAGAGGGTACTGTTAGGGGTCATCTCTCTTCTCCAGGAGAGGTGTCCAGTGGAGTACCACAAGGGTCAGTATTGGGACCTGTAATATTTCAACTGTTCATATCAGACATGGATTCTGAAGAAAAATTATATTACTAAGTACGCAGATGATACTAAGTTATATGGCCCGTGTAAAATCACTGAACAAAAAATTACAATACAAAATGACTTGGACAGAATATTTGAATGGTCTCGTCAATGGGGTAGGTCTTTAAATGATGATAAATGCAGTGTCCTTTATACAGGGATGCATAATCCAAATACCAATTACTACATAAATAAGCAAGCTCTCCAGTCAAAACTGGTTGAGAGACATTTGGGCATTCTTGTGGATAATAAACTTTACTTTAAAGAACAGAGTGTGAACTTAGTGGCAAAAGCAAATACAACTATCGGGATTTAAAGAAAATATAAAAAGCAGAAAAAGTGAGGTACTGATGCCACTGTATCTCATTTATGCCTGGCCGCTTTAACTATGGCAATCAACTTTGGAGTCCTTATAACAAAGGAACTATAAATAGGATTGAAAGAGTCCAGCATTTATTTAATTTATTTAATTAGTATTTCGGAAAGACCTTTGAGCATGAGCTCTTTTACAAAAGTTCCACGTCAGGGAAATTACAAAATCTATAAAGCATTTAATGGATCTTCCATATACATCTAGGCTTGATAGTTTAAATCTTCTTCGTCTTGAAATTAGACGCAGAAGGGGAGATATGCTTTTCTATTGTAATATAATGAACAATGCGAGTTTTATGACAGAATTAGAAATAGATTATAAAGATTCTAACTCAGTCACAAGAGGACATTTCTTGCAGGTTAAAACCAAGTGATTTAATCCCAATAAAAGGAAGCATTTTATAGGCAGAGAGCAGCAAATCTTTGGAATAGATTTCTGGAGAATATAATTATCAGTAAAAATAGATGTTTTTAAATGAAGTTTAGATAAATACAACTCAAATAAGGGAAATATGGATTATCACAGTTTCCTTTACATAGGAGCTATTTTGGGGCCTTGGTCTTTTTTTGCTCCTTAAATCATAAGTGTCAAACCAAAAGGATTAAAATGATTATGTCTTGCTACATAATTTATAAACTTGAAAAGTTAAGAGGGTCCCCCTCTTTCTTTCCCTTCCCCTTTTTCTCCTCCCCTTCCCCTCCCTTTTCCAACCCTTCCCGTCTCTCCTTCCCTTCCTTCCCCCCATATCTCTCTTATCTGCACAATTATTCCCTTAGTCAACTCCATCTGTATAAAAATTACATAAGCTGCAATGAAATTATATTTATGTAGTTCTATTGTTCTGACATCTCTCTCTCTCTCTCATACATGATGGGCAGGAGTGGGATATGGAAAATATTCTCACTCCTGCAGAGTGAGCTGTGTATTCTCATGAGTGCCGAAGGCATGAGTGAAAATACACAGCTCACAAGGCAAGAGTGAGAATATTTTCCATATGCCATGATCTGCCCATCATGTGTGCCATTTATAGCACAGGAGTGAGAGCTGCAGGAACATTTTTTCTGAATCTGTGTGTTTCCTGCTCATTCTGTGTGTGCTGTCAGTGTGTGTGTGTGTGTGTGTGTGTGTGTGTGTGTGTGTGTGTGTGTGTGTGTGTGTGTGTGTGTGTGTTCTGAATGGACTGGGAGTCAGAAACACAGGTGAGTGTGTTTTGCAAAGCTAATTGAGTGAGTCAGAGGCTCAGTGAGAAAGACAAACTGCTGTGGGTAGCACTGAGAAACAGAACCTGCTTTGTAAAAGACTTTCATTTAGAATTCAGGTTGTTTTGAAGCTGAGATCAGCACAGTAATGGGCTAGCAATGTTAGAAACACAATGAGACATAGGTGAGAGTCTTTTGCAAAGTTAATTGAGTAAGTTGCAGCTTCAGTGAGAAAGAGAAACTTTTTTCTGAAGCAGTTTCCTTTAGAATGCAAGTTACAGTGCATTTATCCTCACCCTGGTGACATCAGCAGAGTATGGATAAATGTCGATATCCTCACTCTATTGAGGTCATCAGGATTTATTCTCACTGCAGTAGAAATAACACTGATTATCCTACTGAGAAAGCTCTCACCCCTGTGGTGTGTGTATATTAGGAAAAATTATGTCTGCTCATTTGTTGGATGCCATCACATGACCGTGATTATATCAGAGCGCGACTGCACACCTGCACTTTTACCCCCCTTAAAAACTATTTTGCCATTTTATAAGATAGATAACCCACTCTATGGTGCATGGTCACACTCTGATATATGCATGCCTTGGGTGGTTGATGCACACCAAGGCATGCGTATATCAGAGCACGACCGCACATCTCAGAGTGGGTTATCTAATATAGCTCTCTAGCACACACACACACACACACACACACACACACACACACACACACACACATATGTATGTGACATTAATGGTATCTTTAGCACTTCTGTATAGCACTTTTATATAGCACTATCTGTAAGCTGTATTTGCACCGCTGCACTTACACATTTTTTTTTATATGTTTACGCATGGTTTCTTTAATTCTGAGCTTTTTAAGTAAGACACGGTGGAGTCACATGTTCTGATGAAGGCATCAGTAATGGACGCTGAAGCATAAATGAGTATGCGATTAGCAGTGTCTTGGAAGTCTGAGTCCATGGGATATAGAATGTGTACAAAGTTGTAAAGTAGAACTGCTTTTTTGGACTGGCTGTTTCTTTATCAACGCTTGCTTTAACCTGCTGAATGCTGCTACTGTCTTTGTAAAACTACACTGAGTGAGTAAAAAATATTTACAAAATGCTATGGAGTGCTAACCGTGATTTTCCTTGCCTTTTGGATGGAGGAGAGTGTTTGTTTTCAAATAAATACATACTTATACCAACAGATCAGTGGGAACAGCTGATAATGACTGCATTACTACTTGAACAGGGATGTGAGGGAGACTGCCAGCTCACTGCTGGTCCTCAAGATGACTGCACATCTCCACCTGCAGCTGGTGGAGGGGGGTCAAAAAACACTCCGATTACTCAGTCTGCATTTAAAAGCATAATATTTTAAAGCTACTTACTTGTCCGGTTGCTATGAAACCTCACAGCTGATCACTGGGGCAGTTTCCATGCTGTGGCTGTTCTTCAGCATTAAAACTTCAAACTTGGGGAAGGGGGGGGTCAAAAAACACTTACATTCTGATTATCCAGCCTGACTCTAAAAGCATAAGATTTTTTAAATTGCTTACTGGTCAGGTTGCCATGAACCCTCACAGCTGATCACTGGGGCAGTTTCCGTACTGTTCTGTTGTAAATATAATGTAATGATTCTACACATTCTGAGTCCCTCAAACATGTTTTTCAGCAAATGCATTTAGCAATGTCATCCGAATTTACAAAAATATTTGTTGTGGTATAGCTGTTCCGCACTGCGGCATTAAAACTTCAAATGGGAAGTGGGAGGAGTCAAACACAATCATATTACCCAGCCTGCTTTTAAAAACATAAGATTTTAAATACTTTTCAGGTTGCCATAAAACCTCCTGGCTGATTACTGGGCCAGTTTCCATGCTGTGGAGGTTTTCATGCTGCTGCTGTGCTGTGGCATTAAAACTTCAAACTTAAAGTGATTTTACATAGAAACATAGAATTTGACGGCAGATAAGGACCGCTTGGCCCTCCCAGTCTGCCCATTTCCCTGCCTACTGGATAAGCTGCAGATCCTAGTTAACCAGCAGCCTACTTCTTCCTACCCCCAACCCCTAGAATTGCCTTATGACTGTCCTATGCATGCTTGAATTCCACCACTGTTTTTGACTCCACAACCTCCTCCGGAAGGCCGTTCCATGCATCCACAACCCTCTCTGTGAAAAAATACTTTCTTAAATTACCTCTGATCCACCCCCCCTCTATCTTTAAATTGTGCCTCCTTGTTCTTGCACACCTCTTTTTTTGAAAGATGCTACCCTCTTGGACTTTGTTGATTCCCTAGAGGTACTTGAAAGTTTCTATCATGTCCCCCCTCTCCCTCCTTTCCTCGAGGCTAAACATATTAAGCTCCTTAAGTCTCTCTTCATATGTCTTCCGGTGCAGACCCTGAACCATTTTAGTTGCCCTCCCCTGGACAGCTTCCATCCTGTCTATGTCTTTGCAAAGACTGGGACTCCAGAACTGCACGCAGTACTCCAGATGGGGTCTGACCAGCTGTCTGTACAGAGGGATAATAACTTCCTGTTTTCTACTGGTGATGCCTCTCCCTATGCATCCCAGTATCCCCTCAGCCCTCCTTGCTGCCCTCTCACATTGTTTGCCCACCTTTAGGTCATCTGATATGACTACCCCCAGGTCCCTTTCCATTTTGTTGTTGTTAGTATCTCACCCCATTGTGTACTCTTCCCTGGGTTTTTGTTTCCCAGGTGCATTACCTTGCACTTCTTAGCATTGAATCTAAGCTGCCATACATTTGACCATTCCTCAACCTTGCAAGTCCTTTTCATCCTTTCCACCCCACCTTGTGCATCAACTCTGTTGCAGATCTTTGTGTCATCAGCAAAGAGACATACTTTTCGCTTCCAGTCCCTCTGCAATGTCTTATAAGACATTGAGGGACCCGATCCTAATACTGAACCCTCGTGCCCACTAGTAACCTCCCTTTCTTCAGAGTGGACTCCATTACTATTACTCTCTGTGTCCTATTCTCCAGCCAATTTTTACCCAGGCTGTCATCTTGGGACCCACCCAGGCTGGCTAACTTGTATATTAATCTTTGTGTGGGACTGTGTCAAATGCCTTTCTAAAGTCTAGGTAGGCCATGTCCACAGCCCCTCCTGATCTACTACTTTGGTCACCCAGTCAAAAATCTATCAGATTTGTCTGGCATGACCTTCCTGCTGTGAATCCATGCTGCCTTGGGTCCTGTGCCCTCTGCCTCTAGATACTCAACAATTCTTTCCTTCAAAGTGATCCCATCATTTTCCTACCACTGAGGTTAAACTAACAGGTCTGTAGTTTCCTGCTTCTGCCTTGCTCCCACTTTTGTGAAGGAGAATCACATCTGCCCACCTCCAGTCCTTGGGTGCCACCCCATCCTCCCATGATTTGTTAAACAGGGTAGTCAGTGGTGTCACTAATTCTACCCTTAGTTCTTTTAGAATTCTGGGATGAATCCCATCAGGCCCCATTGCTTTGTCCACCTTCAGTTTTAAGAGTTCTTTCAGAACCCTTTCTTCTGTAAATGGACTGGTATCAACTTCTGTATCCAAAGCGTTTCTACTGTTTGTTTTAGGTACCTCCCCCTCTTCCTTTGTAAATACTGAGCAAAAATATTTGTTTAGTATCTCTGCCTTAACACAGTCACCCTCTGCCCACCCTCCTCCTCCCCCTTTATTAAGCTTCACTATCCCTCCCTTGGTCTTCCTTCGCTCCCTGATGTACCTATAAAAAGTTTTATCCCCCTTCTTAACTGAGTTGGCTATCTTTTCCTCGGTTTGAGCCTTTGCTGTTCTGACTGCCTTCCCAGCTCCCTTTTGCTTTAACTGATACAGTTCTCTGTCCTGCTCCTTCTGTGATTCCTTGTACTTCCTGAAAGCTTTCTTTTCTCCTGAACCTTCACTGCCACTTCCTTTGAGAACCATAGTGGTTTCTTACATCATTTAATTTTGTTTATTTGCTTCACACAGAGGCTTGTTACCTCTGTGATGGCAGATTTTATTATTCCCATTGTTCTTCCACCCTCCTTCCTGTCCATTTGCTAGTGCATTCCTTAGGCACTCACCCATTTCAGCAAAGTCAGCCTCCTAAAGTCCAGTACCTTTGCCTTTGTATGGCTTGACTCTATTGCTGTGTTTATTGTGAACCATACTGTTTGATGGTCGCTAGTTCCCAGATGGCTACCCACTTCTACATCTGTGATCCTCTCTTCATCTCCATTTGAGAGAACCAGGTCTAAGATTGCTCCTCCGAGTGGGCTCAATACTAGTTGTCTAAGGCATGCCCCTGTGGGGCATCTAGAATAACCCCACTCTTGAGTGGCTGCTGCAACTGCACTCCAGTTAACATCTGGCATATTCAGATCGCCCATCAGCAAAATCTCCTTTTCTGCCATACCAAGTACACTTTCTATCATTTCCTTGTCCATTTCTCCTGAGAAGGGGTCTGTATCAGCCCCTGTGCAGATTGTGGTGCCATTGTCGGTCTCCAAATTTACCATTGTTTCTTCCCCTGTTTTCCCTTTGTTCTGTTGCTTTGATTCCTTCCTTATGTAAAGCTACTCCTCCTCCTCTTTACCCTCTCTGTCTCTCCTGTAGATAGTGTATCCTGGTATGTTTATGTCCCAGTCATGGTTTTGTGTGAACCATGTTTCTGTGACTGCCATGATATCCAGATGTTCCTCCTCCATCAAGGCCACTAATTCAGGAAGCTTGTTACTCAGACTACAGGCATTGGTACTCATTGCTTTCCATTTCTTGATGGCTTTACCTTCTGTTGCAGCATCCCCACTGACCTTTCTACCTCGGTCTTTTTCTCATTTAGTACCCTGTTTTGTAGGGAGGCTGGGATTTTCCTGCTGCTTATCAGTGCCTCCCCTTGACTAGTTTAAAAGCTTGCCAATGAAGCATTTAAACCGATTGCTCAAAAGACTTGTTCCTTCCTGGACAGATGCAGACCATCCCCAGTATAGGCTGGTGTCCCTCCAGGTGGAACCCCAGTCCCCAATGAAGCCAAACCCCTGTGCTCCACACCATTTTTCCAACCATTCATTAAACTGCATGGTGCAAAGTACCCTTGCCTCACTCATGACATTGACAGGCAGCACCTCTGAGAAGGATACTGTGTGTGCTACTTGTCTTAGGCCCCTCCACAGTTTTACAAAGTCCTTCTGCACTGCTCTAACCTCATGTTGAGCCAAGTCATTTGTCCCTAGGTTGACAATGACGTCCAGCTCAGACTCCTGTGCAGCTGTTCTCGTGATCCTGAGGATGCACTTCCTGTCCCTCCAAGCCATGGCACCAGGCAGGCACCTTACTTCAGTTTTCCCTGCTCCCCCCAGCTCTATCCCCCTAATAATTGAGTCCCCCACCAGGAGCTACTTCCTTTCCTTATGGTGTCCTCTGCCTCCTTCCTGTGGGCCTCCCTTGTGACAGGTGTCCTCAGCCTCCTTAGTCTCCTCTGTGGGTGCATCCATAGGGGAACTGTGCTCCCCAAGAATGGTGTATGGATTGTGGAGTGGAACAACTGACTGGGTGTGCCTCTGTTCCACCATTCTCACCCTCCCTGAGCCCACTGTGGTCCAACTGCTATACTTTCTTTGCAACCTCTGAGGTAGTGGTGGTGGCTCTGGTGTTCCCTGGATGGGGGAGGTTCCCTTCCTACCATCCAGTCTGGCCTGGGAGAAGGTTCCCTTACTGCTGTCCATTGTGGCCTGAAGACAGGCAAATTCTTCCCTCAGGGCAGAGAGTTGTCTGCAAATAGGGCAGCATCTCAGCCTCCAGAAAGACTCCCGGAAGACTGCTGCCCCACAGCCATTACATTGCACTACTCCCCACATGATTATGTACTTTATGTGTGTGTGTGTGTGTGTGTGTGTGTGTGTGTGTGTGTGAGATTGGTTTGTTATATAGAAATATATATATTATACAATGTGTATGCTTATATTTTCAGTGCTGTATGCTAGAGAGGATATGACATTGATATGCACCTTGCACTTCTGAGAATGATGTCAGAACCCCAGGTATAAAGGAACTATTTCCAGGGTGGGTGGGAAGGGGTTGGGCCTAAACTGTGCCCTCACAAAACAATCAGCTAAGGCTCTGACCCACCACTGCGATGAGTGCCTTCCTGTCAGCAAGATACCATACACAACAATTTGACAGAGAAATCCTGCTAATCAAACAGAGAAAATCCAGACATCCAAGTCAGACACAGGTAAACCTCCCCAGCCCCAAAACAGCCTGGTGGTTTATGCTCTGAAAGCAGTCAGCCCCAAAATAAGTCAGCTGTGCTTTAAACTCTTCCTGCACTGAAAATCTTACGCATTGTAACAAGACTGTCTTTTCCTGATAATTCTAAGTTCCTTATTTCACCTTTCAGTTAGAAGTAGCCTCCACCTGCAGAATATCTGCTACAAAGCAAAGACAATTGTAAGGTTCACCTCCCTCTGTTGTGAGCACAACTCGCTTTCTTGCAAATCCTATGTTCAGTATTGCAGCTCCTAGCAAGATGTAGTTTGACTTGAAAAAATATTAGCTGTTCTTAAAGTGATTTTAGCATAAGCTGCCATATAGCCCAGATGATCGAGCGGGGTGACAGATGCTTTTTTATTTACAGGAATATCTTTGGTGGGGGTGTCAGTGGCTGGAATGCAGATAGTTCTGGAATGTAGCCAGCCTAGTGGTGTGGGGAGCAGAGGTATTATGCCTTACCTCCCGTCATGCCAGTGACCCATGTTTGTGGTGCGAGCAGGTCGCCGGGGGTCAGTCAGGGTGGGAGAGGATTAAGCATCTGGAGGACAGCTCTCCTCTCCCAAGGAGGGGTGGAATTGGAGATCGGTACAAGCCTGAACCCTAGCAGTAGCTGGAGGCTAGCACACTGATCCCACAAGATGGGGAGACTGAGATGAAGCAGACACCCAGCATGCCGCATGCAGAAGCGCATGCGGCTCAGCCATTGGCATCATTGCACGCTAAGTCCCACACTCGGGGATCAGGAGAAACTGGAGGCAGAAAACACCATGGACCAGAAGGATGATCCCGGCCCTCCGCAGGGACCACACCTGGCCAGCTGGCACCTCAAACCAGAAGTGAGTACCAGTGGGTGTCAGGGTGATGGGGCTGGGGAAGGTTGGAGGAATGGGGCCATTCTGTGAGGACAGAAAGAGATGAGCAAAAAAAAAAAAAAATAGTTCTGCCGCTGACCTCTGTGGCTCACCATTTGGGGGAAGGGGTCCAAGAAATTATCTTGCCTAATCTCTCTTAAAGGGACATGGTTAACCTTGAGCTTGATCAGCTTTGGACATGTAATTTTTTTTAAACATATTTTATTGCCTACTTGTACAGTGAACATCAGCATGTGGTTATTTTAATGAAACAAAGCTCAGAACAGTTGCAATATTAAAAGAAAGCTAGCGATACCATATCAGTGTTACCATACCGGGGAAGCCCGTTTGTTTATGGTTTTCTTAAAAGGGTACATTTTATAAGCACAATATTGCTGTCTGACTTTTGATTTGTCTGAAGCGGAGAACCTTGCTACACTGCAAAGAACAAACTATAACTTCATTTAGGAGCTGGAAACTTGGTAAGGCATAATATTGTAAATCAGGGGAGCTACACTTTCTACAAAAAGTTTCATTTTTTTTTCCTTATTGGCATTAAGCAGAGAATTGCAGGATTCCATTAAAAGTGTAGTAATTTTATAACCAGAGGGAGTGAGATACAACTGAATTTGTTTGATTGTTGGGGCTGAGACGTAGGATTTTGAAGGATATTTTTGCAACATTTTAAAAGTGTCCTGCTGGCTGAGTAGTTAAGAGTTTATCCCTGGTTTCACTGAAAGATTTTGTGTATTGGAATCAGACATAGCAGCCTGCCTACATTGAAAGGCCTGCTTACATCACAGGTGTCACTAGTCAATCAATTGGCTTAATTCTTAAGATTTTCAGTGTAGGAAGAGTGTACAGCACAGCTGACTTATTTTGGGGCTGACCGCTTTCAGAGCACAAACCACCAGGCTGTTTTGGGGCTGGGGAGGGTTACCTGTGTCTGACTTGGATGTCTGGATTTTTATCTGTTTGATTAGCAGGGTATTTTCTCTGTCAAATTGTTGTGTAGGGCTTCTTGCTGACAGGAAGGCACTCATCGCAGCGCTGGGTCAGAGCTTTTAGCTGATTGTTTTGTGAGGGCACAATTTAGCCCAACCTCCCACCCCTCACCCCACCCACCCTGGAAATAGTTCCTTTATACCTGGGGTTCTGACATCATTTCCTCAAGTGTGCAAGGTGCATATCACTGTCATATCCTCTCTAGCACACTGCACTGACAATATAAGCATACACATTGTATAATATATATATTTCTATATAACAAACCAAACACACACACACACACACACACACACACACACACACACACACAGAAAAAAGAAGATAAACATGTGGGGAGTAGTACAATGTAATGGCTGTGGGGCAGCAGTCTTCCGGGAGTCTTTCTGGAGGCTGAGATGCTGCCCTATTTGCAGACAACTCTCTGCCCTGAGGGAGGAAGTTGCCCGTCTTCAGGCCATGCTGGACAGTAGTAAGGGAACCTTCCCCCAGGCCACACTGGACAGTAGGAAGGGAACCTCCCCCATCCAGGGAGCACCAGAGCCACCACCACTACCTCAGAGGTTGCAAAGAAAACACAGCAGTTGGACCACAGTGGGCTCAGGAAGGGCGAGGATGGTGGAACAGAGGCACACCCAGTCAGTTGTTCCACTCCACAATCCATACACCATTCTAGGGGAGCATAGCTCCCCTATGGATGCACCCACAGAGGAGACTAAGGAGGCTGAGGACAGCTGTCACAAGGAGGCCCACAGAAGAGACAGAGGACACCACAAGGAAGGAAGCAGCTCCTGGTGGGGGACTCAATTATTAGGGGGATAGAACTGGGGGGAGCAGGGAAAACTGAAGTAAGGTGCCTGCCTGGTGCCATGGCTTGGAGGGACAGGAAGTGCATCCTCAGGATCACAGGAACAGCTGCATGGGAGTCTGAGCTGGACATCATTGTCCACCTAGGGACAAATGACTTGGCTCATCATGAGATTAGAGCAGTGTAGAAGGGCTTTTTAGAATTGGGGAGGGGCCTAAGACAAGTAGCACACACAGTATCCTTCTCAGAGGTGCTGCCTGTCAATGGCATGAGTGAGGCAAGGGTACTTTGCACCATGCAGTTTAATGAATGGTTGAAAAAATGGTGTGGAGCACAAGGGTTTGGCTTCATTGGGACTGGGGTTCCACCTGGAGGGACACCAGCCTATACTGGCGGGAAGGTCTGCATCTGTCCAGGAAGGGAACAAGTCTTTTGAGCAATCGGTTTAAATGCTTCATTGGCAAGCTTTTAAACTAGTCACGGGGGGAGGCACTGATAAGCAGCAGAAAAATCCCAGCCTGTCCCTACAAAACAGGGTACTAAATGAGAAAAAGACCAAGGTAGAAAGGTCAGTGGGGGATGCTGCAACAGAAGGTATAGCCATCAAAAAATGGAGAGCAATGAGTACCAATGGCCATAGTCTGAGTAACAAGCTTCCTGAATTAGTGGCCTTGATGGAGGAGGAACATCTGGATATCGTGGCAGTCACAGAAACATGGTACACACAAAACCATGACTGGGATGTAAATATACCAGGATACACTATCTACAGGAGGGACAGGGAGGGTAAACGAGGGAGGAGGAGTAGCTCTTTACTTAAGGGAAGGAATCAAAGCAACAGAACAAAAGGGTAAACAGGGAGGAGAAGAAGCAATGTGGTAAATTTGGAGACCGGCAATGGCACCACAATCCGCACAGGGTTGTATACAGACCCCTTCTCAGGGGAGAAATGGACAAGGAAATGATAGAAAGTATACTTAGAATGGCAGAAAAAAGGAGATATTGCTGATGGGTGATCTGAATATGCAGATGTTAACTGGAGTGCAGTTGCAGCAGCCACTTGAAGAGTGGGGTTATTCTAGATGCCCTACAGGGGCATGCCTTGAACAACTAGTATTGGAGCCCACTCGAGAGGAGCAATCTTAGACCTGGTTCTCTCAAATGGAGATGAAGAGAGGATCACAGATGTAAGTGGGTAGCCATCTGGGAACTAGCGACCATCGAACAGTATGGTTCACAATAAACACAGCAATAGAGTCAAGCCATACAAAGACAAGGTATTGGATTTTAGGAGGGCTGACTTTGTCAAAATGGGTGAGTGCCTAAGGAATGCACTAGCAAATGGACAGGAAGGAGGGGTGGAAGAACAATGGGGAATAATAAAAACTGCCATCACAGAGGTAACAAGCCTTTTTGTAAAGCAAATAAACAAAATGAAACGAGGTAAGAAACCACTATGGTTCTCAAAGGAAGTGGCAGTGAAGGTTCAAGAGAAAAAGAAAGCATTCAGGAAGTACAAGAAATCACAGAAGCAACAGGACAGAGAACTGTATCAGTTAAAGCAAAAGGAAGCTGGGAAGGCAGTCAGAACAGCAAAGGCCCAAACTGAGGAAAAGATAGCCAACTCAGTTAAGAAGGGGGATAAAACCTTTTATAGGTACATCAGGGAGCGAAGGAAGACCAAGGGAGGGATAGTGAGGCTTAATAAAGGGAGGAGGGTGGGCAGAGGGTGACTGTGAAAAGGCAGAGATACTAAACAAATATTTTTGCTCAGTATTTACAAAGGAAGAGGGGTAGGTACCTAAAACGAACAGCAGAAACACTCTGGATACAGAAGTTGATACTAGCCCATTTACAGAAGAAAGGGTTCTGAAATAACTCTTAAAACTGAAGCTGGACAAAGCAATGGGGCCTGATGGGATTCATCCCAGAATTCTAAAAGAACTAAGGGTAGAACTAGTGACACCACTGACTACTCTCTTTAACAAATCATGGGAGGATGGGGTGGTACCCAAGGACTGGAGGTGGGCAGATGTGATTCCCCTTCACAAAAGTGGGAGCAAGGCAGAAGCAGGAAACTACAGAGCTGTTAGTTTAACCTCAGTGGTAGGGAAAATGATGGAATCACTTCTGAAGGAAAGAATTGTTGAGTATCTAGAGGCCAGAGGGGTACAGGACCCAAGGCAGCATGGATTCACAGCGGGAAGGTCATGCCAGACAAATCTGATAGGTTTCTTTGACTGGGTGACCAAAGTAGTTGATCAGGGAGGGCTGTGGACATGGCCTACCTAGACTTAGCAAGGCATTTGACACAGTCCACACAAAGATTAATATACAAGTTATCCAGCCTGGGAGTGGGTCCCAAGATGACAGCCTGGGTAAAGAATTGACTGGAGAATAGGACACAGACAGTAATAGTAAATGGAGTCCACTCTGAAAAAGGGGGTTAGTAGTGGGGTACACGCAGGATTCAGTATTAGGACGGTCCTTTTCAATGTCTTTATAAGCGACATTGCAGAGGGACTGGAAGGAAAAGTATGTCTCTTTGCAGATGACACAAAGATCTGCAACAGAGTTGATGCAAAGGTGGAGTGGAAAGGATGAGAAGGGACTTGGCAAGGTTAAAGGAATGGTCAAATGTGGCAGCTTAGATTCAATGCTAAGAAGTGCAAGGTAATGCACCTGAAACAAAAACCCAGGGAAGAGTACACAATGGGGGGTGAGATACTAACAACTACAAAAATGGAAAGAGACCTGGGGGTAGTTATATCAGATGACCTAAAAGTGGGCAAGCAATGTGAGAGGCAGTAAGGAGGGCTGGGGGGGATACTGGGATGCATAGGAGAGGCATCACCAGTAGAAAACAAAGTTATTATCCCTCTGTACAGACAGCTAGTGAGACCCCATCTGGAGTACTGCGTGCAGTTCTGGAGCCAATCTCCATGAGGGACATAGACAGGATGGAAGCTGTCCAGAGGAGGGCAACTAAAATGGTGCAGGGTCTGCACCAGAAGACATATGAAGAGAGACTTAGGAGCTTAATATGTATAGCCTCAGGAAAGGAGGGAGGGGGACATGATAGAAACTTTCAAGTACCTCAAGGGAATCAACAAAGTCCAAGAGGTAGCATCTTTCAAAAAAAGAGGTGTGCAAGAACAAGGGGCACAATTTGAAGATAGAAGGGGGCAGCTCAGAGGTAATTTAAGGAAGTATTTTTTCACAGAGGTTGTGGATGTATGGAACAGCCTTCCAGAGGAGGTTGTGAAGTCAAAACAGTGGAAATTCAAGCATGCATGGGACAGTCATAAGGCAATTGTTGGGGGTGGGGGTAGGAAGAAGTAGGCTGCTGGTTAACTAGGATCTGCAGCTTATCCATCATGTAGGGAAATGGGCAGACTGGGTGGGCCAAGCGGTCCTTATCTGCCGTCAAATTCTATGTTTCTATGTTTCTATTGCTGATGAAACCCTTGGATTATGGACTTGAAGTGCTGGAGCTCTATAACCAAGTCCAGTATACTACAAATACACTGAAATAAACACCTGTGTGTTTGATTAAAATGAGACAGCAACTCTTGTGCCATGGTTCTCTAAGTGAACAAAGCAAAACACAACTCTAATAGATAAACAATAAATGACATTTTCTCTAACTGAAAGATAATAGATAAACTAAGATGACAGTTTTATCCCTATGTAAAATCCAAAAACTAATAATCAGAATGGATTTTCTTTTTGGGGAGATGCACTTCAGCTTTGTGCTGTCTTGTCTACAGCTAGTCAGAACCTGGGGCTGACATGTATGCGTTCACTGTCACTCTGTCCACCGTTTAACATTTTAAATACGTGACAGAAGAAATACAAAGATGCTGGCCACAAACACGTCATGACCTACACGACATATGTTCTAAGCACCACGAGTGACTGAACGGATGGCAGATGCATGGAACTTTGACTGGAAACAAGAGGTTATACAATATACTGTATGCCTTATTGCCAGCATGTGAAGAAGAAAAGAACACAAACAGGTGCAAGTGTTTATTTCAGAGCATCTTTATTATGTACTGGTTTACTTCGAACAAAAAACTGATACCTCATATTTACCATTGATTGGCAATGGAGCAGAATATTGTAATCTACTCGCTGGGAAGAGTTATGTAAATGAAATGAGCTAGCTAGTCTGATAGAAGCGGCTGATTTCTTTCAAGTACACAAAGTTTCCAACCAGCAAGCAACAAGTAGTGTCACCATAGGAGTCTCTGGTCATTGGTCTGTCCTGCAAAGCCCCTTGGAATTTCAGCTGCAATTGGCTCAGCAGTGACACACCTCTCAAAATACCATCATTGTGGCAAAACGTTTGATGCGTAAGTGCAGCAAACACAAAAAGGAGAAAAGTCATCACCACCCATTGAATTCACAAGATATTCTTTCAAGAAGCTGCATGCCCTCTCTAAATGGGTAATTTAGAAGCAAAAAAAAAAAAAAATCATAGTAGCACCTGGGAACACCGTGCCTTAGCAACAAGATCAAGTAAAAGCAGGAAGTAAAATATTTTGGCCAGCACTGGTTACTCAGTCCTCTTTTTCAAATAAGCATTTGAGCAAGCAATATTTCAGACAGTATACACGACTCCTGGAGATCTAGACTGGTGCAAAAAGGTGTATTATTTTATTTTTGTGTACAACACCCAGCAACCACAGTCTCTCCTAGGTACAAGTTGTCCCCTCCTCTTCTTTCCAAACATACACTCCTGACTCGTTTCACGCCCTCTAGCGCATAATTATAGGACTGACATAGCTTGCCAGCTGTGAATATCTAAATAGATCAATTTATATAAATACCAGAACAATGCACAATATGCTCATATATATATTTATTATGGTAGTACTACCATAGTTAGGGTTGAGGAGCCATTTACATGTTAAACCCAAAATTTTGCACCTTAATAACTTTGCAACTGTTTGACAGATTTGCCTGAAATTTGGAATGCATGATCAAGACACATACGCCTTGGGATCTGCCAAGTTTTGTACTGGTTGCTTATATGGCTGTGGAGTTATTAAGCATGATATGCACGCGAGTTTACGCTTTTTTGGAATTCTACGGTCATCTCTACATGTCGCACGGTTTGCGCAACTGGTCCAAAATCTTCAGGGAATATGCAGCCAGGGTCCCTGATGTGCCTTTTGAAGATTTTCATGAAAAAATATTAAACGGTTGAAAAGTTATTCAAAAAACAGTTTCCTATTATAAGTCAATGGGAAAAGTTAACAAAAAGTTCAACAGCGTTGCAAATGCAGTTTTTACTTTCGCAAATGGCCCTTTAACTGTCGCAAATTTGCCATTTTGTTTTCAGTTGGTGATCAGAAAAATGCTTGGCATTTAAGTTTGGGACCCTATAGCAACCCAATTCTTTTTATATTCAACTAGTCGGACCCTGAGGATGCTAGGCATGTCGTTATTTTGGGGTAAAACACCCCAGGAATAGGTTTTTCAAATTTCTGGAAAAAGTACTTTCGCAAAGTACTTTCACACGCATGACACTGTCGAATGAATTTGCAAAAGCTTTCACAAAGTTTGACAGTACTTTTCCAGGCTATGGGAAACTGACAGCAATTATTTGGCACACTGCTGCAAAAGAACGGTTTGGTCTTTTGGCCTGAAATTTGGAGGGAAGAAAGCCAACATCCCACAGATATGCCTTTCAGTGGTTTGGTGAAAAATTATTACAGGGATCCAAAGGTATTGCACTCCGAACTTCTCTTTTTTTCCCCCTTAGGATAACATTACGGTGTTCACTGCGCCTTTCAGGGCCTGTAACTCGGAAACGGTGTGAGATACGGACTGTCAGAAAAATTCTTAGCCCCCTAATGGGGACTAAGTACAAAACCGAGGAAAGGCATAAATCATATGACTCAAATTTTTTTTCTGTGTCGTACGGTTCCTGAGATATAAGCAATTTAGTATTCCAACTCCTCATTTTCTGCTCCAAGACCCATTATTACGCATACATTCTTTGTACTCACTGTCTTTCTCTATGCAGCTTTTGGGGAAAACCAGCATGTGCGCTTACATTACTGTTACTGCTTCCGCTTGCGGTTCCATACCCATTTTACTTACTGTTCCCATCTATGCCACCATGTGCGTTACCCTTTGCATTTTCATTTGCGCTTGCTTTTGCGTTGTTTTTTAACATTTCTGTCTACAGTACTGTTTCACTTTCCATTTCACTATGAGTCACCATGCGCATTACCATTTGCGTTTGCAGGCACAATGTCACTATGTGACAAGACATTATGTGGCTGGAGCACGGGGTCCACAGGGCCCTGCGCTCCCGCTGCCACATTACATTCACTATTTCTCATTATCATTCTCAAAAAGAAGAGAAATTAGAGGCAAAAAAACTCCATTTAATGCATTAGTTAGGGTTGTTCCACAGCAACAAAAGAAAGGAAATTCGGTGTTAGGGTTGAAAGACCCCCTTTGACCCCCCGTCCACACCCCCAACCAGCATTAGGGTGCGCATTGGGGTTGTCGGTCCTAACTCTCACCCCATTATCCTATAGCTCTGCTTCTTCACACATCTGATGGGGTGAGAGTTAGGGCCAACTAGCCAATGCACCCGATGCCAGATGGGGTGTGGACGGGGGGTCAAGGGGTGCTTTCAACCCTAACACCGAATTTCCTCACTTTTGTCACTGTGGAACAACCATAACTAATGCATTAAATGGAGTTTTTTGCCTACACACACACACACACACACACACACACACACACATATATACACACTTAAAACTTATGTTATATCCATCTGTATGTATTATGAACTATATTTTTTCTTCAATTAACAATTATTATTTTTACCATCCTTTTATAGTCCATTTACTCTATTGTTAAGACTTCTGCAAGGTTTGTCCACATGAAATCACTGTGGTTCAGTAGCGCAAGATAAGCTTAGAAGATGGAAACAAGAAATATATAGTACCATAGTAACACATACTCCTATATTCATGAACTGAAATTATAATACACAGAAGCTCATTACACATAAAATTATAATAAAATGAATATTAACATATTCTATTTAAAAACAACCATCCATACCCTTATTATTTAATAAAAACTTGAAATCTAACATGGAAATCATGTGAAAAGCAAGGTAATATAATTATGATGGTAAAAAATGGAGTGGGGGAAGAAGCATTTAACATTTATTTCATTTCTTCAAAAACAGCTTAAGTTCTATTCTTTCATTTAGGCCTTGTTTTTCTGAGGCCCCTGTGGTGAATATCAAGTACTGTTCTCTTTTTAACAAGACATTGTCATAATCCCCTTCTCTGAGACTTTTTATGGGTTTTTCCATACCCACAAAAGTAATATGTTCATTTTTATCATGACATTTACTTATATGTATGGTAATGCATTCTTAAGATCATTGTTCTCAATAGCCCTAGATGTTCACCTATTCTTACTTTAAACTGTCTTTGTTTTCCCCACATAATAACAGCTACATGTACATGTGGCCATATAGATAACCCCCTCTGGTGCACATGTAATGAAACCCCTTACTTTTGTCTCCAACTTATTTTTAGGGTTGATAAATGTTTTTGTTGTGTTTTGTACCTTAATACAGAATTTACAGTTTCCACATTTGTGGCAACCATCATTTCTTTTAGGTAGCCACATTCTGGGGGTATGTGTTCTGGGCTGTATCTTTTTTTTTTTTTTTTTTTTTAACAGTTGTCAACCCTGTGAAAGCTTGTTTTTATTGCCTCCCAAAGATACATAAGTGTCTGCTTAATCCACCTGGCCACCCAATAGTATCAGGGAATGATTCACTAACGGAACCACTCTCTAAATATGTGGATCATTATATTAGTAACTTAGCAAAAGAAATATCCTCTTATATTAAAGATACAGGGGATATTCTGATGGTTTGGAGAATACAAAAGGATAGCTTGCTTATCACTCTGGATGTGGAGTCCTTTTATTCAAACATACCCCATGATGATGGATTGGCATCTATGGAGTACCATTTGAATAAAAGAGACAATAAGGACCCACCCACAGACATGTTGGTAAAATCGGCGGGGTTTGTGCTGAAGTGTAACATTTTTTTACCTAGATAGTCAATGCATACAGAAGAAAGGAACGGCTATGGGGGCAAGTTTAGCCCCAATTTTGCCAATATGTATCTGGGATAATGGGAAGAGGATGTTATACAAACACAGGAGATCAATCCATTTTACCAAAAGATAAATCTATATTGCAGGTTTATTGATGCTATAGTGATGGTATGGACAGGAACTGAGGAAGAACTGCTCGAATTTGTGAGATATTTAGAAAACAGTAATCCAAACTTGAGATTTTCCCTGTCCTTTAGTAAGCAGCAAATTAATTTGTTTGGATCTTGTGATTGTAAAAGATGGACAAGGGGGGAGTTAAGACAGATTTGTTTAGGAAACCTACTGACCGCAACACCCTGCTACAAGCTAAAAGTAGCCATCCATTCCACACCATTGCAGGTATCCTGAAAGGGCAATTGATTAGAGTTAAAAGAAACTGCAGTGACCAGGAAATCTATGATAAAAGAGCTACAGAGTTGGAAAATAGATTGAAGGAGAGTAGCTACTCAAACAGCCTTATAGTAAAGGCTAGAGAAGAGGTGGATAGGATGTCGAGATTAGAGGTTATGGAAGAAAGTTCAAAAAGGGAAAAGGGTGACTTGAGAATTAATTGTGTTAGTACCTATAGTGCACAGTCAAAAGAGGTTAGTGACATTATTAAAAAACACTGGCATCTTGTCAGTTTGGATTTGGGCCTGAGTGAGTTAAATACAGAACCAAGAATGGTCCACAGAAGGGGCTGTAGCCTCAGAGATAAATTGATTCATTCAGTACAGCCCAGAACAGATACCCCCAGAATGTGGCTACCTGAAAGAAATGATGGTTGCCACAAATGTGGAAACTGTAAATTCTGTATTAGGGTACAAAACACAACAAAAACCTTTATCAACCCTAAAAATAAGTTGGAGACAAAAGTAAGGGGTTTCATTACATGTGCAACAGAGGGGGTTATCTATATGGCCACATGTACATGTGGCTGTTATTATGTGATGAAAACAAAAAGACAGTTCAAAGAAAGAATAGGTGAACATCTAGGGCTATTGAGAACAATGATCTTAAGAATGCATTACCATACATACAAGTAAATGTCATGATAAAAATGAACATAATATTACTTTTGTGGGTATGGAAAACCCCATAAAAAGCCTGATAGGAGGGGATTATGACAATGTCTTGTTAAAAAGAGAACAGTACTGGATATTCACCACAGGGGCCTCAGAAAAACAAGACCTAAATGAAAGAATAGAACTTAAGCAGTTTTTGAAGAAATTAAATACATGTTAAATGTTTCCCCCACCCCAATTTTTACCATCATAATTATATTACATTGCTTTTCACATGATTTCCATGTAAGATTTCAAGTTTTAATTAAATAAGGGTATAGATGTTTGTTTTTAAATAGAATATGTTAATATTCATTTTATTATAATTTTATGCGTAATGAGCTTCTGTGTATTATAATTGCAGTTTATGAATATAGGAGTATGGGGGGTCATGTGATGCAGCGGACTGTAGCAGCTCATCCCTTCAGCTCTCGTTGCTTAGTCTCAATTTAGTAAATACTAGGAGTTTTCAACGACTTTTGGTACTTCCCTCTGGTGAGAAACTACTCCACATATCCTCCAGGGACTGAATCGGAAGAAGTTATGGACGCCAAAATGCACCAGGCTCTGCTGAGACACATGCCTCCAGTCTCTCCGGAGAAAAACACCAAACGCTCCAGGGCCCAGCAGAGCACTTCCGGCAAACTTAATACCACAGCCTCCTCTCTTCCTACTGTTTCCGTAGCATCTCCCCTTACTCTAGATCAATTTCTAAAGGAATTTAACCCATTTCACGAAGATCTTAAATCACTAACAACCGAAGTAAAACAAATGGTGTCTGCACTAGAGGATCTTTCCATTAGGATGGCAGACCAGGAAACCCGCCTTATCTCCATAGAAAAATGTGCAGAAAAAGCAGAAAAGGAAACGGTAGACAATCGGCACAGAATTAAGAAACTGGAGAGCAAGACAGAGGATTTGGAAAGGAGGAGTCGCAGGAACAACATTGTTGTCATAGGGATCCCAGACAAGGAAAAGGAGAATAATACGATTTTATTCATACAAAAGTTGATCGAGAAACTGGCAGGGTCTTCACCTTACGGTGCTTCCTCCACAATAGAGTGCTTAGGCCGATGCCAGCACTAGGTGCCCCTCCCCGACCCTTGATATTTAAGTTCTTAAATTATCAAGAGAAACAGTGGTTCTTGGGGAAAATCAAGGACTTACAGGAAGTGCTTTGGGAAGGGAACAAAGTTTGAGTAACGCAAGATTTGCCAGCCTTGGTGAGAGAGAGGAGAATTTCACTTCATCCGATTGTTACCAAGCTCATTGCGGCTGGAATTAAATTTAAGATGGACTACCCTGCGTACTTGCAAATTCTCCTAGATGGTTCCTGGGTTACATTCAAAGAAATCGAACCTGCGCAAGGAGACCTCCAAAAAGCCTTGCCTGACCCCTTCCATGCGCATTGAAGGAAGCTGCCCTGTACAACAAAGGTAACTTTGTAAGTGGAAAAGATGGATCGTTTTGTCTTCAAAATCATCTGAAGGTATTCGTTAGAGCCAATATGGATTGGTGAGGTCTCCAGCTGGAGACTTAACTGGAACGGAATTACTACTAATAGAGGACTAACTACTAGTTTAAGAGGTTTTCGCACTCGCATATTGGGGCATTCCGTTAACACTGTCACTACCTGGCGTTTTGCCGAATTTCATTCTGTTATAACAGGTGGTTGGTTTATTTATTTTATTCTAGGAACTCCTGGAATATAGCCGAACAGTGAGAAATACTGCTACTGATAAGGTAATTTAAAGGTTTTTCTTTATGTATGTGGCAAATCTATTTATCCGCCACCAGAGGGCGCATTGCACACATGCCTGTGTCTCAGTTTAGAAGCAAACTCATTTCTAAAACTGAAATAGTGGGTAATCAAAGAGATGTTGATACTCTGAGTTACTGAGTTTTCTCTTTCTCACTATGTAATCGTCTGGAGATGGATATTTAATTAATACTGTTCCTGAAATATATAGGATAGATCGTTGGTTATATACTATAGGCTTGCAAAAATATTGTCATTTGTTACCTAATTTGGGGAGTGGGCATAGTTTGGATCTTAAACTGTATTACTAGATTGAATGGTACAAATAATTTGCCATAGGTATAATATATAGAATAAGTGCTAGTATTTTACGCTATGGGGTAAGATTTCTATTTTCTCTTTTACTGATTTCTATATAAGGCATAGGGTAGTTTGATTGAACAATTATGGGCTCAAATCATTTATCTGGGTGACAGAGAAGCAGAAGTTGGGAGCACATAGAACATGCAGTATAGCGTGGTAGGTACAGTAAGGGGATAATTAAGGGTAAAGTAACACAACCAAAGATAAGTCTGGATAAATATTATGGGATTAGGCGTATGGGGGGTGGTGGAAATGGATAGGAGCACAACTACACAAGATAACATTATGGTAGGCATGGTTTGGCTTGTTTTAAGCTGGGGGGTTACTATTTTTTGTACCCTTAATGATATAAGAAATGACTAGTTCCATACAGGTTGCCACATGGAACATTAAAGGGGTGAGGAAAAAAATTAAACATTATCAGGTACTAAAACATCTGAAACTTTTAAATATTGACATAGCCTTCATTCAAGAATCACACTTGTTAGACTTGGAAGCTTTTCAGCTTAGAAGACAACAATTTGAACAGTTTTTTTGCTGCGGAGGGTACAACTAGTAGCAGTGGAGTGTTGACTCTTATTCACAGAAGACTCCCGTTTATTAAAACTAATACGGTCCAGGATCCTCTGAGCAGATATATATTGGTACAAGGTATACTTTATAACAAAGAAGAACTTCTAGGTAGTATTTATGGTCCCAATCTAAATACACCAGTTTTTTTTTTTTTTTTTCCACAACTTACCCAAGAAATAACCTCGTATATTTCCATCCCTTTAATTTTAGGCTGGGACTTCAATTTGGTTTATCATCCGATTCTAGATAGATTGATTTCACGGAGCAAGGGCTTGTCACCAGCCCAAAGGCCTCTTAGGGAGTGTATGGATCAGATAGGAGTCTGTGATATATGGAGTGTGTTTCATCCCCTTGAGAGGGAATATACCTATATTTCTCCTGTTCATCTAATCTCATCCAGAATTGATTACATTCTCCAATCTCACTCTCTTATTTTGGGTACTCTTGACTCATCGATAGAACCTAGTCCTCCCTCAGATCACTCTCTGGTCGTGAGTCATATCTCCCCAACATCCCTTCCCAAAAGGGGCTCCAAATGGAAGTTAAATGATCAATTATTGAAGGAACCAGGTTTATCCAAGTATATTCAAGAACACATTGAGTTGTTTAGGGAATTGAATCAGAGTACCTCGGGAAGACCGGACATTGTCTAGTGTGCTTTCAAAGCATATATCAGGGGCATATTTATAAGTCTAGCTACTAAGAAAAAGAAAGATTCTATTGCCCACATGTCCCAACTACTTTCCCAGATTAGAAGCATGGAAATGACCCTATCCCCTTACATCCTGGAAGATCTCAGACAAGAATTAACTAAACTGAAATCTGCCTATACTGAACTATTTAGAGGGGAAGCTGATTATGCCATCTTGAAAGTGCAGGCCTCCTATACAGACCAAGGTGAAATGGCGGGGCACCCATTGGCACTTAGAATTAAGCAGATGGAGTCTTCCTGGTATCTAAACTCAATATATTCAAGGGTAGGTGGGTCCCTGAAAGTTAAGCCAGAGGATATTGTAATATTCAACAAATTTGTGTACAAAGAGCTATATGGCCCCATGCATCCTTCCCCATCTGAGCAGATGGTCAGGAATTATCTCAAAGAGACAAATCTTCCTCAACTTACGATAGAACAGCAAAGCAGGATTTCATCCCCTCGAACAGCTCGGGAAATTTTCTGACATTATTGGAACCTTACCAATTAACAAAACTCTGGGCCTAGATGGCTACTCTGCTAGTATTTAAAAAAAAATTTAAGGATAAATTAATCCCGATGCTTCTCCCTTTGTACCAGCAAATTCTTTCAGGATTGGAGGTGGATTCCACACTGTTTGAGGTACTGATTGTGCTCATACCCAAACCTGATAAAGCACCTGACTTGGTTACAAACTACAGACCCATTTCATTAATGAATCAAGATGTTAAAATAATGTCAAAACTGTTAGCTAATCGCCTAGGCTCAGTGGTGCCAACCCTGATTGGACCTGAGCAAGTGGTTTCATGAAGGGGAGATCTTCCTCCAATCATCTCTGTACCCTGTTGCATGTTTTCTTGGTGTGCAGGGATGCACCCTTTCCAGCTGCCTTGATATCCCTGGGTGCCGAGAAAGCATTTGACAGGGTCAATTGGCAATGTCTGTTCTTAACTTTAGCAGCTTTCGGTTTTCCCTCAGATTTCATTAAATGGATCAGTTCCCTTTATAAGTCCCCCACTGCTCGTATTTCAGGCAATGGACTTCTCTCAGATGTAATTACTCTGCATTCTGGCACTAGGCAAGGATGTCCCCTGTCACAATTGCTGTTTAATATTTATTTGGAGCTCTTAATACGCAGACTACAAAATTGCCCCAATATCCAAGGTATTCCTATCCACTCATGTGAGATTAAGGTCTCGGCCTATGCTGATGACCTCCTTCTTCAACTCTCAAACCCAAATACCTCTATTCCTCTCATGTTGGAGATTATCGATGATTTCAGTAGAATATCTAATTATAAACTGAATATCAATAAATCCATAATTTTTCCACTTAATCATAAATTGATTAAATCTGACATTCAGGATCTAGGACTTACCTGGAATCAGGACTCTAAGATATCTCGACATTGAATTATTGAGACAACAGGGGAAAATTATAATGCTAAACTTAGACTCCCTAGTTGCCACGATAATTCAAGATTTGAGCCAGTGGGCCTCGCTCCCAATTTCTCTATGGGGCAGAATAAATTTAATTAAAATGAATGTCTTCCCCCGGCTTTTATGTCCATTATCACTATTCAATATTTGGCTCCCAACTGTGTGATTCAAGAAAGTTCATGCTTGATTGCTAAATTTATATGACATAATAAACCCCCCTAGGATAGCTTAAAATAAATTAACTGCTATTAAGATTAAAGGGGGATTATGCTTCCCCCATATAGGACTTTATTTTTGGGCCAGTCACATCAACAAATATTTACAATGGCTTACTGCGGATGGACAGCAATATGCCCCCTTATGGCTCAGAATAGAGCAGACCCTGAGACACTCATGTGGGTTAGTCCCAGAAGGGTTACTATATACCAGAGAGGGTCTTCTACCTCTCAAGCTTAAACATTCAATGATAGCGGTTTCCTTGAAGATTCATACCCAGATATGCCATTACCTCAAATATGATCATGGTAAGGACAGGAACCAGCCTATAGTGGGAAACCTACAACTTAAAATTGAAGGATGACCCATATTCCCTAACTGGATACCAGGAATACTAAATATGCAAGTTCTAAACTTTATTAATGATGAGGGCTCTTGGCTCTTAGTAGAAGATTTTAAGAATAAGTTTGAACTCTCACGTAAACATTTTTTTAAAAATAATTCAATTGCAACACTTATTGACACGTACATTCGGTATGGACTCTCCATTATCGCCAAGTTACTCTTTTACCAGGGAACTACTCCCTCTAGGTGGCGGTGCAAAGGCTGTATCAAAACTTAATGGTATAATACGTAACTGGAAATTCCCTGACTGCTTTGGCCCTACCCATGTATGGGAGACCTTTTTCCCGAATCACCTCATAGAATGGCCAACACTTTGGCACACTTGCCACAGATATGTGACACAAGATAGGTTAAGGCTAATGCAGATGAATATTCTTTACAATGCATATTATTCCCCGCAAACATTGGCAAAGTTAGGTTTAACATCTTCCATAACATGTGCTAGATGCCTTCAGGATGTTGGGACAATATATCACATACTTTGGTCATGTCCCAAGGTGTCTTCACTCTGAGCTAAGTTCAAGCAACTATCAGATCCTATTTTAGGACTCGGTGAATTGTTTACTCCAGAAGTCTGAATTTTGGGTGACCTTTCAGGAATAAGGATTATTAACCATAAATACCACATGACTAATATTTCTATGTCGGTCAAAAAACTGATACTGAAACATTGGGTTGATCAAAAGGAAATATCCTATAATGAATGGCTGACAGAACTTTTAGCAAACCTCCGAACAGAAAAAAATAATTGCTAACTTAAATAATAGAATGGGTAAACATAAAAAATCTGGGACCTGTTATACACCTTATACTCTAGAAGGTATATACAGAACGTACGGATTGTATGAACAGTTGTTCATTTTATAGTTTTGAAATAATCATGCTGAACTATCCTGGAGAATAAAGTGGCTCCTTGGGGAGGGTTGAGGGGGATAGGACTGTAATGTGGGAATAGGAAAGGGGGAGTGGGGGGCAGATTCATGATACACTGCTGACCTATGTATTTTGTAATATGTACCTGTATATCTGCTATATGTGTGTAAGAAAATATGGAAAATACTTGAATAAACTTTAAATTGAAAAAAAAAAGAATATAGCAGTGTGTGTTAGTATGGTACTATATATATTTCTTGTTTCCATCTTCTAGGGTTATCTTGTTCTACTGAACCACAGTGATTTCATGTGGACAAACCTTGCAGAAGTCTTAACAACAGAGTAAATGAACTACAAAAGGATGGTAAAAATAATGTTATTAATTGAAGAAAATATATGAGCATATTGTGCATTGTTCTGGTATTTATATAAATTGATCTATTTAGATATTCACTTTCACACAGTCATTTTAAATGCTCCCTATTAAAGGGAATAGCTGGCAAGCCATGTCATTCCTATGATTAAGCGCTAGAGGGCGCAAAGTGCATCAGGAGTGTATGTTTGGAAAGAAGAGGAAGGGACGTCTTGTACCTAGGACAAACTGAGGTTGCTGGGTGGTGTTGTACACAAAAATAAAATACACCTTTCTGCACCAGTCTCGGTCTGCAGGAGTCGTGTATACTGTCTGAAATATTGCTTGCTCAAATGCTTATTTGAAAAAGAGGACTGTAAGTAGCTAGTGCTGGCCAAAATATTTCACTTCCTCTCTAAATGGAAAGACTTCTCTCTGGGCATCTCTGAATCATTATGGCACAATTTCAAACTGCAGATAGCATCACTGGTTGTATACTGGCCCCACTGGTAAAGACAGAGAATTAGAGTACTTAGAGATATGATCTCTCTTTTCCATTACTCTGAAATCCTTTCAGCAGTTAAAGGAAGACTATGAGCTCCCTAACACAGATCTCTTCAGGAACTGTCTGGGCCCTGAACTGAGATAGCAGCCATCTTGCTCAGAGGAATGGCACTGTGAAGGGCCCCACATTCACACCAAATGTTGCTAATATATGCGTAGACAAATGGGATTCCACAAATATTTTTGAAGAAACAAATAAAATCACTTTTACTCATCCATTTTATCAAGGAATATATATTATACACACACACACACACACACACACACACACACACACACACACACACACACACACACGCTACTACTCTGGAAGAGTACCGAAGGTGACCTGAATAGTGCCATGAATTATATCACCTCAACCTGTCAAAGTTTTTACATGAATCAAGCTCAAGTCTATTTAGATCTAAGGATTTTCAAAACTGGGAACTCACCATGTACTGATCTGCAAAGAAACAGACTGTAGTACAATCCTGAGGGTGGACAGCAATCACTCCAAGAGTATGATAAATTACATTACAGTAAGTCAGTTTCTGAGACTGAAATGTAATTGTACATGAATCATTCCAATATGGAGCAATACAAATGGCACAAAGTTTAAAAAATGCAGACACCCACATTTCACTATCCAAATGGGGGATGTGATCAAGCCGTGAATGCTACTAGAAAATAATTAAGTCAAAAGCCAGACTAAAATTGTCACAAATGTCTGTGACTTTAATCTGATGCGAGTAGAATTGTACAAATAAAGAAACATTGGACTCTTTAGAGTTGAACCCTCACTGAATTTTATCTCACATAGACCACCCCCAATTTCAGATAGGAGTAGGAATTTAAGACACTATAGTGAGCTCTGTGTTACCAACAGTAAACAAACAAAACTGAGACATAGGTACCATCACCATCAAAGCATAATTTTAGTTGAATTCATTGTACCCACTGTTTGACTACACAGGATACAAAAGTATTTAAACATCACAGAAGTGGGAAAGAATATCAGGTACAAGATTTCATTAACTGCTCAGAGGCTGTGTTCTTTTTCCAATTTGTCCTTGCCATCATGTAGGAGCATATGTTGGACAAACTAAAATAATGTTATGTAGAAGGATAACCAAACGTAAATGCCAAGCGGAATAGTCATGATGCATACAGTAAAGTGAAACATGTTAAAGAGGCCAAATATGGTTCTGTAACTAATCTGAAATGTTTGAGTAAAAAGAAAGTGAAGCTGGATCAACATGGAGAAGATCTGAGTAAACATTTGAAACAAAGAGGCATGTTGGATGTTTGAATTAGAAACTGTCCCCAAAGGATTTAAATGTTGATTTTTATCCTTGCTTGTTTCCTTTAAAATATTGTAGCCAGCTTATTTATTTAGTTAATGTCTGCTGAATTGTGCCCTGTAATTTTTTATGTTCCCTGAGCCCCCCTGCTCCTTTTTACTTGTTTTTTGCTGTTTGTTTTTTATACATATTAGGAGATATCCCATAATTATGGTAATATGTATTTGAGGAGCATTGCAAATTTTCTAAAGATGCATTTTCGCACTTTACTGCTCTTTAGTAAGGTTTATCAATTAGCACATGCAGTTTCTATTGGCTGTGTAAAGTACATTATTTTCTTTCTGTTTTGAGCACTGTCACTGTAATGTGTATATTGTAAATGAATGTCTCACACCTATGCTAGTTATACTGTGATGAAGATGAACGGATGTCAAAGTCATCAGCAGACATGTGCCATAGGCACGTAAGCAGTGGTAAGCAGGAACATTGGACATCCATGGATTTGGGACTTAAGTAATTTCCTCAGCTGGCAATGGCTAGATTTGGCTGTGACAGTTGGATAGGCACTAGAAGCATATGGAACATAAACCTGCTGTGAATGCTATCACTCATGTTTGAAATATAAAGCTTGTCTGAAGAAATTATGACTGAGGACATCCAACTGTGGCACTCTCGATTAAGGTCAGGTAAGAGAAGGGAACCAAATTATTAAGACATTTGAAGCAAACTGACAAGTTTGTTGCAATAAAAAAAATAGATGTGGCAATATGTTTCTCAAGTGCTTGTTTATGGATTCCTTTCTGTTTAGGGAGGGGCTCTTTTTTGGTAGTTTACTGGTGTTCATATGGCGGTATGTATTTCTTTTAATCAAAGTCCTTGAAGAACACTGTAGATTACACCTCTCCCTTCAGAGTAGTGCTCATCCACAAGCCTCAGATTCTTTCCCCCAAGCCAGTTAGCATTCCATCACATGTATATGTGATGAATACTACATTGGTGCACTTTTCCCAAAAGCTTGTTACAAACCACAGTATCAAAGGCCTCACTGAAGTCCCAAGAGACTATGGGCTGGATTTTCAAAGCCTGACACAGGGCTTCTGTCCAGCTGTGCACCAGGACACTTAGGTTCTGGTGGTGTGCCAAACTCTTCACTGGAACTGTGCCCAATTTTACAAGCTCAGCTGCAGTTGTGACAGTTTCCACATATTGTGGCAGCTTACGCCAAATATCGGGTGCAAGTTCCATAATAATGACCCCAGGATTGCCACAAGTTAGACCAGAAAATGTTTGTCTAACTTGTGACAGTTGCTACATGGGATAGAAAATCCTGTTAGACTGCTGCAAAACCCTGTTCTGTATCATCAGTGCACCAGTCTTGCAACTATCTAAGAGTTTGAAAAATCCTGCCCATGGCTATGGTGAAAATTCAGAAATGTGCTCATACACAGACAGGTGTATAAGTCAAATGTTTTATAGGCCCAGATTCCAGAAAATTAAATAAATACTAAAAAAAAAAGTGCAATGCCTACTATTCAGAAGCACTAACATTCCAATGTAGCAAGACATCTTGCCCCTTTGGGTTCAATCACCAGGAGGTACATTGTCAAGTATCATCCCTAATCTGGAAATATCTTATTCCTCTTATAAAATGTTTAGCAATGTTTAGTTGCTTAAAAATGTATTAGTTTTGTAGTTTTGAACTGTATGTTTAAATAGCTGGTTTTAAGTATCAGCATAAATTAGATATGCAGCAGTGGTTAGGTCATGGATAGAGAGCATCTAACTAGCTGTGTGCATTTGCACTGCATCAAGTGGGATATGGTTGTACAGTATAATTCATCCTCTTGTCCAGAGTTTGTGCTTGCAGTATTCCTCACGTAGTCTGTGAGTCTTAGTTGAAAGCCAGTGCTATTTATTAGTTTGGAACTGCAATGAAGCTACTATGTGATCTGTGTCTCTCACCTGGACTTCAGTGTACTTGATTAGCTTGGAGTGGAGTCAGATCAGCTGCAATGTCTTTGCTGCAGCAGTCATAGTAAGTGGATATTTTAATACTTTTTAGAGAAATGTATGAATAATTCTAGATTTTAAAGTGCTGCATGTATGTGCATTTCTTATGTTATGTGTATTAGTATTTTTTGAATATGTTCTTGTATTTTAATTAAGTCTGTAAAATAACGTTCTTGTGTTTCAATGAGGAGAAGCACTGAGACAGTTTGAGCTTGCATGTTTGAGTATGAAGTATGTTGTTTTTCAGTTTGGTTGGGTTGTATGATATACATTGTGACTTCCCCAGATTGTGGTCTCAAATTATGCACCTCTATAAGGTCATCAGAGTGGGAGTATGTGCTATGTTAATGAAGTGCCATGTGACGATGGGGTTGTGACCAATGAGTAGCCATAATTGGTTAAATTCCATGTTGATAACCTAAGATAACCATTATGTCACTGCATAGATTGTTGCAATAAAAATGACTACAGGGACCTTTTTTTAAGTCACAGTACATAACTATAGTTATAAGCAGCCTTTGGTCACATTTCAAATAAAAAACATAATTTAAAACAGGACTCCTATAGTTTTGAATGTATCACAGTTGTCGTGATGATCAATACCTTAAGGCAAGCTTGGAGAAATTCCAAGAGGTTGTCTAATGTGATCTACTGTAAGAAGTGAAATGAATGATAATATATTTTTAAATATTAAAATGCCAGCAATGGCTTAGGCTATGGTAAGACTTGTCACATTTTATTTTAAAAGAAGGATGATTGGTTTTCTGTGAAAGAACTTAATTCCCATATAAATGAACTAAACTCCTTTAAACAAACCCTGGGCCTGTGTGTTTACAGTACTGTACAAGAACATAGCATTTACAGGATGAATTCAGACCAAGTGGTCAAAGTCCACCCCTGCCATACCAGAAGTCTTAAACATTGTGAGAGGTTCAGCTGTGTTTGTGCTTGTGCACACTTTAATACTACTATACCAATATTGATCGATTGATTTCAAGAGTTTCACTATGAAAAATATAGAGAGCTAACAGTTCATTTGCAGATCGGTCCTTGGGGGATGAGGAGTGCAGTAATAAGTTGCATCGGTAATGTTACAAATATAAAACAGTAATAATAATTATAAAACATAAAAGCACTCCATAGACAATTGAGAGGAAGCACAAAGTAAATAATGCAAAATGCAGCATATTGATAACATATCGATAACAGTTCAACAAAGTGCAACTGCAGCAAAATAAGGGAGGGAAGGGAGACTGTGAGTACAACAGGTGACTAGTCAAATGGGAAAAGTGGACCAATAAAATAGGGTAGTAGAGGAGGCAGTGTGTGGAGGGGGTTGCAGTGGGATTAGCCTAGGATCAACGACAACTGCAGGAGTTAGTAATGAAGCCATAGAGGAGGGACTTTAGTGATATGGAAGAGGGAGCATTGCACATAGCAACAGGGAGGGTGACCAAAGTTTGGGGAAGCAGATGGAGAAAGCAGCTTTACAAGCCAATTTTTTGGGGGCGGGGGAGGGAGTAAGAGCTGGTGTTGTAATGTATGAGAAACCACAAGAAGATGTTTATAGTTCAGCTTCTTTATTATAAGTGCATGAGCACTTGCTGCTCAAGCTGTAAGCATGTGCTATACTCACATGTACAAACATGTGCCTCACTACATTGCCTTCTATTGTATTGCATTGGCGCCATCTACTGTTACATCATTATACTACATCTCCCTTTTTTCTCTTCAGTTCAGTTCTTTTATCAAAATCAAAAGATTGCAAAAGAGAAACAACTGTTTATAACCACAATTAGGGCCAGAGGTTACAAACACGTAGCCCTGTTGGGACCTGGTCTTTACCTCCAGTCCATACTGCATCCTATTGTTCCTGTCCTACATATAATCTTGGTATTTTCTTGGAACTTTGATCTTTCTGTCATATCTTGTTCTGGATATCTTTTCTGGTGTCTGCACCAGCTGTGTATGTTCCTTGCAACTATCAGGTAGCTTAGCAGGTGCTGAAACATTAGGTTGATCCACACATTTTGAATGTTTCTCTGATATTGTACGACTTAATCTGTCAAAGTAATCAGGGATCACAGCAGGGACGTTTTCCTTCTGCTTCTTCATTAGATGTTTCTTGTTTCTTCAGTACATTTTTCCATCAGGAGTATGAACTATATATGATCTAGATGAATCATGCTTGGTGACTCCAACTGCAGGCTGTCACTTCTCCACATGTCTGATTCTTATTTGGTCTCCCTTCTGAATAACTGGCAACTCCTGTGCATGACGATCATGATAGTACTTCTGGGTAACTTATCCCAATTTCAGCTTGTCTCTTACCTCAATCTTATGCTCAGGTTTCAAAAGCAATGTTGATACTGGTAACTTAGAAATTAACCTGCATCCCTCAAGCAACTGTGCAGGAGAAAATCCAATTTCTTCCATAGGTGTGTTCCTGTATTCTAACAGTGCAAGACAGGGGTCTCCACCACTCTCGTGCCTTTTTCAGTAAGTTTTTTACTATTTGCACAGTCCTTTCTGCTTGTCTGTTGGACTGTGCGAATCCTGGACTAGATGTGGAGTGTTTAAATTCCCAGCTATCCACAAACATTTTGAACTCCGAACTAGAAATGTGGGCATGGTGATGTTGGATTTCAGCAGAGCTTTTGACACAGTCCCCCATGGAATAATAATTTCTAATGGGACTAGGAATGGACACCAACATTATTAGGTGGATAAATCAGTGGTTGATAAATAGAACACATCTAGTGAGAGTACAAGGTTACTTGTCAGATGAGGTGGAGGTGACGAGCGGTGTGCCTCAGGGGTCTATGTTGGGCCCTTTGCTGGTTAACCTCTTCATCAACAACTTAGACAACTTAGATATTAATAGTGGAAATAAGCTGATTAAGTTCATGGATTATATCAAATTAGGGGTCTAGTGGACACTTGAGGGCAGACTCATCTTTGGGCAGGATCTAATACAGATTTCTGACTGGGCTGATAAAAATAAAATGAAATTTAAGTTAAGTAAATGCATACAATAATGCATATGGGCAAGGTAACATTCAGTAAGACTTCTACATTCAGGTAGTTATATTAAAGGACTCAGTATGCGAGAAGGATCTGGGCGTATACATCAGAAATGATTTGAAAAGTGGGTCTCATAGTAAATTTTTTGCAAACAAGGCAATGAATCTTGTTAACTGTATTCATAGAGGGTTCCAATCGAGAAGTAAAGAGGTACTTCTTCCATTATTCAAAACATACATAAGACCCTGCTTGGAGTACTGCTCTTCAAGTTGGAGTCCTTACCGACAAAAATGGTAGTAGGGTTCAAGAATAAATCCTGCAGTGATAGGTTAAACATATTGGAACTATGGCCACTGGATATCAGACGTGCTGGAAGGATTTATTGTTATTATACAAAGTCCTAAATCAAGAAAATTTAAGGAATGACCTCGAACTGAAACATAGGGAACAAACCTACAATTTAAGAGGGCATAATCTTCAGTTGCAGGAATCCCACTGTAAAACTAATGTAAGGAAGTACAGTTTTAAACCTAGGCTTTGGAATAAATTACCGAATAAAGTTGTTGGGGCCTCTAGTTTCAACACCTTCAAAACAATATTGGATTATTTTATTTCAGTTGGCAATTATGGTTGCCTCCATTGATATGGTGGGAACAGCTTACATGAGCTTACACCTTCTGGTTGTTTTAAAATCCCAGTATGACCATTATCTGACATTACCAAGTCTGGTATGCCATGTCTGGCAAACAGAGACTGCATGGCTATAATAACTGTCTTGCTTGTAGATTTACTGAGTTTTGTTATTTCTGGATATTTGGAGAAATAGCCCACACACAGAAGATATTCGGTTCCATTGAACTGAAAGAGGTCGGTTCCTATTTTAGCCCTAGGTCTGTCCGGTATGTCATAAGACAGAGGATGTTCAGGATTACTGTTTCTATTTGCATTGCAAACGGCACATTGTAAAACAGTTTCTTCAATTTGTTTCGACATACCAGACCAGTGCAGTTTATCTCGTGTTCTCTGTTTACACTTTACAATGCCAAGGTGGGATTTGTATATTTTCTGGAGCATCTGTTTCCTCATTTGTTGTGGAACTATCAGTTTTGCTCCTTTCAACAGTAGTTTGTCAAAGTATGTGATTTCCCCATTCAAAGTCCAATAGTTTCTGATTTCTAGCAGCACTCTGTCCTGTTCTGTGGGCCATCCATTTAAAACTGCTTTGAGCTGCTGTAGTGTCTTGTCTTTATCTGTGGCTTACTGAAACTCTTGTAGTTTCTCTGCTGAAATAGGTAGCTGAGTAGTAAGCAGATTTACTTCCAGTTCTTCATCTAGCAAATCTTCAGTTTCCTCTCTAAGATATGCTTTGCTCAAGACATCTGCAATGTGCATGTCTTTCCCAGGCTTGTAATGAACTTAGATGCCTCTAATTGAAGATGATCCAATTCCACCTACACTTTCTTCCCATACAAATATTGATGGCATTTCTCACATCCGTAGACCATCACTAGGAGTTTTTTCAATTTGAGCATACCTTTTATGGCAGTCAGTAAGAGCTCTGGAACCATAGGCTATTGACTTTCCCTCTTGCATTATTACTGCTCCCAAGCTTTCCGAGCTGGTATCCACAGACAGTGTAACTGTTTTTTTTGACATCATAGAACTCAAAGGGCAGCTGATGCCTTTGACAAAAACTTTGGAAAACATATTAGTTGTACACAATTCAGCATGTATTTCACATATTTTCAATAGATTTCTCCTCTTCATTATTTGATACTGAAGAAATTCCCACAAAAAACAGGATCCTTAGCCCTTAGAGGTCATCTGCCTCTATAACCTGCTCCCTACTTGGCATCATAAAGCTCTGTTGTGACATCAGTCTTTTGCTATGAGAACAACCATGATGTCACAAGCACAGTATTATGACATCAGGTTGGGAAGAAGCAATAGGAGCTGATGAACCCTCAGGGAACAACTCTTCTGTTTTCATGCATCTAACATCATTAAAAATAATGGAGGTAAGAAATACAGAGCTAATGGGAAATGTTCTGTGGTGATTTGAATATGCAGCCCATGATGCTTTGCATTGTGTGGGCATGTGTGATTTTGTATTTTCTTGAAACTTGGCTTCCCAGCCAAATGCCCTTTGGCGTAACCCTTGCCTCAGTGTTTGCGCACAGAGGTTCTTGGTCTTTTAATGGGAAATATGAGCTGCTTTGTGTTCAAATATTATGTTCTTCAAAGTTCTTCTTGAGGTGTCGGTGGTTCTTTAAGAACAGGTGCATTAGTTACCAAATTCATGAGCTCTTGAAAGTTGTTTTCATGCAATTTCCATAGCGGTGCACTTACTTCGGACAGATTGGGAATGAATTTCACTAAATACTGAATCATACCCATGATCCTCATCTGAGCTGGTTTATCCTCTGGCTCTGGCATCTACTGAAAAGTTCTCACTTTCACAGGGTCTGGTTTTAGCCTTTCACTGTTCAGAACATGACCTATAAAGCTTATTTCAGTCATTCTGCTTTTGCTCTTCTTTTTGTTCAGCTTCAGAGTTATACTTCTGGCTCTCTCCAGTAGCTGAATCAATCTCTGATCACGTTGCTTCACATTTTCTCCCTGACAAGTGTATCATAAATAATGTTCACTACTCCTTCTAGGCCTTCCCGCATCTGTGCTATGATTTTCTAGAACACCCTCGGGTGCAGATGAGATGCCAAATGGGAGTCTCTTAAATCTGTGCCTTCCAAATGGCATATTAAATGTACATAATCTGGAGCTCTCTTTATCAAGCTGTAATTGCCAAAATCCTTGGTTTGCATCCAGTACTGAGAATACCTTGGCACTTAGCATCCTAGCTACTACTTTTTCCACTGTTCGCAGGGGGTAGTGCTCTCTTTTTATTGCACAGTTTAAATCTTTTGGATCAATACAGATTCTGACTACCATGCTTTACTACTGTTACCGTGCTGATAACCCAGTTTGTAGGCTCAGTTTGTTTAGCAATGACATCGAATGTTTACATTCTTTCAAGTTCTGCTTTGATTCTAACCTTCAGTGCTACTGGCACTTTCCTGGGTGGGTGCATAGCAGGTTTAACAGTGGGGTCTATATGGATATGGTGCTGTCCTGGTACACATCCAAGACCTGTAAAGAAGTCTTGATAGTTATCAAGTATGTCTCTTTCTCTAGGATCTACATTAAAAATCCTTTTCAGCCTAAATGCAAGCATGTTGCACAACCCGGTATTGCTGGTGCATCTTGATCAATTACTTGGAATTGGATGTCCTATTTCTGGCCTTTATGCTCACATCTGAGCTCTTTTGCCCTTTAGGTATCATCTGATGCACTGAGTAAGAAACTAGCTTGTACCTGGACTTGCTCTCTTTATCTTTCAAATTCAACATCTTAAACATTCGTGTTGATATGACATTATATTCTGCTCCAGTGTCAAGCCTGAATTGAACTGCCTTGTTATTTATTTTAAGTGTTTCTGTCCAGTGTTTTTTGTCCTCAGTTACATTTTTAACATTAATAGCTTCAATCTGCACTTTGCTCTCACCTCTACTGTCTTCTGTCTGGATTATTCCAATAAACGTTTCTGCTTCAACATCTTTCTCATCTTCTCATCCAACACATGTATTTTCTTAAGCCAAGTCTGAGGCTGTGTTCTACAGATTTTTGTAAAGTGGTTTCTCTTGTGACAGACTTTACACATTTGAGCAAAGGCAGGACATTTTCATTTGTCATGTTTGTAACCAAAGCTGCCACATTTGGTTTCATCTTTTGTGTTTTCTTTTGTTTTTCTCGAGCTGCTCTTTTTAAATTTATTGTAGTCTGGTGTCACTTTCTTTAGTTTATGGACTTGCATTTCATCATTAAGCACTTTCATTTGGCTTTGACTAACCTCACTTGCGCGGCATATATCAATTGCTTTTTGTAATGTAAGGTCTGCTTCCCTAAGAAGTCTGCCTCTGACCTAATCATCTCTAATGCCACACACAGTTCTGTTCCTTATAAGTGACAATTAACTGCCTAAACTCTTAACTCTTAGTCTTATTTTTAAGATCAGTCACACAAGCATCTATCGTTTCCAATGGGCCTTGCACTCTGATTAAAAAAAAAAAAACACGTGTCTATATATGGCATTTTCTTTCTGGGCCAACAGTACTGTTGAAACTTTGACCAATGGGCTTGCAGTGTGTACAGTATGCTTTCATTCACAACTTTGTGTCATTCACTAAGTTGTGAATGAAAGTGTACAATATACACTGCAAGTCCATTGGTCGACAATGTCTACCAATGGGCTTACAGGAGTACAGTATGCTGTCATTCATTGACAGCTCAGTCAGCTGGCAGCCTTGTTGGAATGTGGAGAGATGTGCTGCCTGCTGACTCTGGCTGAGTGGTCAGTATGGGATGGGGGAGTGGGGTGGGTTGTGGGCTCCTCAGTGGATGGTGGTCTACTGGACCACCAGGGATACTGGGATTCATCCTATTGCACTGCAATCATGTTCTGGAATGGGAGGGGTAGCACTAGACTACCCATGGATAGGAGGGATAATATTTACTTCATGAATGGGGATGGCAGTGGGGTACCACTGAACTACCAGGGATATGAGGGATATTATTTTATTCATGAATGGGGATGGGAGGAGGATACCAATGGACTACCAGGCATATGAGGCATATGATTATTTTATTCACAAATAAGGATGGGGTAGCCACCCAGGGGCTGGCGGCTGCTGTGTTGCACTGTGCAATACAGCAGCCCACCTGTGGGTGGCTATGACTTAGGCATGCTTCTTTCATGCCTAACTTTGTGTGGCACATCTCCAAGATGTGCAGACAGCTGCGCCACACATCTTGACTGAATATCAGGTTGTGCCGCACATTCATGGGAATGCCCCCTCCGGATTCACTGCATACATTATCTTTGTGCTGCGGTGCATCTGGAATTGTGTAGTGCTTTCCCTCCCTTTGAATATGGCCTGGTCACAACTTGGAGATGTGCCAGTGCAACTCAGTTGTGCTGGGGGCATCCACTTTAAATATCTGGGCCCAGGTGTCTTGTAAAGGGAGAAGGAGGTGGAAATAGGGGAGGAGAAGAGGGAAGAAAGGTAGCAGGAGGGAAAGCCCAACCAGAATTTGGAGATGAATGTGACACAGTGTATGAGGTGATTGCCATCAAGGGAAGGCAAGGGGAGGGAGAAATATAGGGAAGAGTGCTGGATTCTGGGGTGGGAATCCAGGGCAAAGTGGCAGAAGGAGTGAAAAAGGGGATCCTGCCTGGCAAGGGTGGACCTGAGGGCAACACTATATACAATTTTACCATAATCAAAGATGACTAGAATCATCTTTGTGACAATTCCTCTAAGAGCTGGAAGTGGGATACTTACTTTGCTCCTGTAAAGTGCCCAAAGTTTAGGGTGCATCTTCTTGTGGATGGTGTCCAGATGAGTAGAGAAGTCCAGATGACAACCCAACAATATCCCAAAGTATTTAAAGGAGGAGACATTCTCAATTAAATCATCATCAAGGGTGTGGATGCAGGGGGGAGAGGAGAGAACTTGGAAAGTCTTTGCCTAGTGCCAAAAGTCTTTGAGACCATTTTTTTTAGCAGTGAGGTACAGCTGGTTTGCCAAAGACCATTGCTGGATGTTGTTGGAAGCCAGTTGGAGACGGGCTGTAAAGTCAGAGGCAGAGGAACCAGAGGCATTTGAATGGATGCAGAGGACCAGGCAAGGGAAGGTTGATTAGGAAAATGGAGAATGGGATGTGGCCAAGGATGGATCCTTGGGGGACACCAGGGCACATAGGGAAAGGAGAGGATATGGCATCGTCATTATGGCCAGCTTGGGTCCTGCCCTCATGGTACAGTATTAGCAAAAAAAAAAAAAAAAAATCAGGAGTAGGAAGAGGAGAGCCCAGACACTTTTAGCTTGCCCAGGAGGATGAGGTAGGCAATATAGTCAAATGCTTTGGCCAGGTCAACAAAGATGGCAGAGATTACCAAGCCCTGGTCCATGCAGCAAAGATGGAGTCAGTGAGCCTAAGAAGGGATTTGGTGTTGGAGTGAGACTTCCTGAACCCAGACTTGAAGGGAGTAAAAACGGGGTAGTCACCAAGAAAAGAGCAGGGTTAGGAAAGGATCAGGTGTTCCTAAAGATTAACAATTCGGAAAAGAGAGAGATGTGACTTTAGCTACCAGGGACAGAGTAGTCTCCTCCATTGGAAATGGGGATGACTGTGGCCTGCTTCCACAGATCAAGGACCAAGGTAAGTGACAAGGAGTAATTGAGGAGGGCGGGTGATGGGAAGGGCAATGGCCAGGGCAGCAGAGACAGGAATTTGGGGTCAAGGCCATAGGGATCCCTCTTTTGTGTGGGTTGAGATCAAGGTGGGCTTTGAAGGTCAGACAGGGGGAAGTAGTAGGGGAGAAGGAGAAGGGATTGAGGGAGGAGTGGGTTGGGGCAGAAAGGGACAGGGCATTGGGGAGGTGGCGGGAAGGAGGGAGAGGGTGCAGATGGTGAAAAATATGTTGTCTGTAGTGGGATTGGATATGGGGGAAGTCACCTACCTGGAGGACAGGTGAAGGAGCTAGGAGAGCATGCAGAAGAGGGTTGGGATGGCCTTCCAGAACTTTATGGGGTGGTTATGGTTGTTCTGGAGTGTGGATGCAAAGTATGCAGCCTTCACAAGCCCAGTAGTTCAGGTACAGGCATTAGTAAGGTCAGCTTGGGAGCCAGTGGACTTGAGGGTCTATCAGGCAAGGTGACATGCTTGGTGATAGGCCAGCAACTCAGCCATGATTCAAGGGAGGTGCGAACCACGGATTAGAATTTTTGTAAAGTGAGGGCATGATGGTCCCAGGCTGACATGAACTTGGAATTAAAGAACTCGAGAGCTGTGTTAATGTTGCTGGCTGCTGATAAGGGAAACCAGTCAGTTGCCATCAGGTCAGCAAGTAATAAGGCTATATCCAGGGAATGAATGAATCTAAGCTGGATGAATTGGGGGGAAGGGGAACTTTGTGGCAGTGGTTCTTGCACACACACACACACACACACACACACACACACACACACACACACACACACAGTAGACCATATGAGGATGCTAGGTAGAGTACCAGCATAAACAATGTGGTGGGGGTGGGAGGAGGGGATCCAGTCCAGAAGGGAGTGGTTTGGAGTTTGTAGCTGGCTCTGGTAGATCAGAGATCAGTTGGGTAAACTGGAGGGATTTTACATTTTGGCATAATTTATGATAAGAGGATGGGAGCCAAATGAAGTTGAAGTCATCCAGGATGAGCAACTCACCAGTGAAGGCTTGGGAGGACAAAGTGGTGAGGAGTTCAATGACAAAGGGAGGGGATATGCCAGGGTAGCAATAAACTCCTGCAATGAATTTGGGGCCAAAGAAGGGGAGGGAGAGTTTCAGAAGGAGCATCGCATAGGTGGAATAAGGAGGTACTTTCTGAACTGTGGTATATCAATATTGATCCTGTCAGTGAGGAGTGGAGAAAGCCACTTGAATGACATAATGCCGGGAAATCCTAGACCAAAAGGCCCATCTTGCCATCCAAAGTATACTAAATTACTGTTCTCTGTGGCATGTGTCACCATCGGCACTGTAAAGAAAATGTAAAAACCTCAGCTGCCTCTTTCTGCAAGTTCAGGCCCAAACCCGAGTTATAATGCTGATACAGAAACTCTATAAAAGAGAATGGACATCCTGGCTATGCAGTTGAACAGTTTAAATATTTAAGCAGCTGGAGTGTCTTCCCAGCTGTGTATCTTACTGGGTCCTGTAGTGTGGGCTGACAGGATGAAACTAATTCTTTCCCACTAAGTAGAGCCAATGTTTTGACAGTACGGACACTCTACTGATTATACATATTAAGCTAATCACTTTTTACAGGGATTACATCTTGCAAAGGACCTATTTCCTGCACTCAGTTTCATATGGCCTTGTTTTATTAAGTCATAGTAAACGTTGCAAAATAACCAACCAAATGGTACCTGTTGCATCCTCCTCAGGTGACAACAACAAAACAATTGATCATCAGAATTTTGAGAACAAAATCATAGAAAAGCAAGACATTTTTCGTATGTTTCCAACAGTGTATAAACTGACTTTTTAGATAGGATTTTTGCTTTGTGTTACTGTCAGTTTTTATGGATCACACCAGTAAGCTGAATATTGAACATTTCCAATAGTGTACCTGCATGATTTCTATGCTGTATGCACATTCAGCCATGCTGATAAAATTTAAATTCCAAAATTTGATTTATGTCAGTGGCTCAGTAGTTTGCATGTTTGCCTCTAGAACAGGAAAATAAAAAGATTACCCAATGGTTCTAGTCCCACACCAGGAATTTGGGCCAATACTGAGCACTAGGGAGATTCTGCAGTAGTAGCCTATTTCTCCAATGCATGCATCAGAAATGTCTCAGATTGTGTCAAATGTGTCTTGATCCAATCATCACCCTCAGCTGTCACCAACATAATGTGCCATGGAACTCAAAAATACTCAAAACCTCACTACCTGCAGTGCCAGCTTGGTGGCACACTACACCCACATCCTGCCTGGTGTACCTGGGCACTATCTGGCAGGAATTCAGTTTCACTTACCACCTTTTACAGCTTTTGCACACATTCCTGCTCACATACCCTTTTTACTTACGTGGTATGCATGGTGGCATAGAATTGAAATAGTTAATAAGAGTGAGAATAGAGTCAATCCATGAAGGTATTTTGACATGGACACAACAGTTCATTGAAGGAACTAGCTTCTTGCTGATGTTGCTGTTAAGGTACTGTCCTACAGATAAAAGAATACAAGGTCCCTTTTTGCCCATCTCTGGTTACAATCCAGGTGAAAGTTAAAGATCCCACGGCACTTATTATAAGAGTAGAGGTCTTTGCCTTGTGTCCTTGCCAACATTCCCCTGTCAATAAAACACACCTGTGTAACAAACTGCTGGATCAGTGGCACTGAGGGTTGAGGTGCTGGATGCCACATCTCGCGACACACTGGTGACCCGGGTTCAGATGCGAGCCTGGGGCATCAGGTGTCAGCAGGGGGGATAGGATTGAGCATTCAGAGGACTTCTGTCCTATCCGGTGGAGGGATCCAGGGTGCCATCGCTCTGCAGCAGCCCCTGGTGATGACCGGGGGCACTGTTAGAGATGGTGTGGCAATTAAGGAGTGCGGCAGGTGTAGGCACGCATGTGCCCGACGTCACTGCATGTGGCACTCCTGGGGTACTAAGAACACAGGAAAAATAGCAGCACAGACCGCAGCAGCTTGATGGCCACTACTCCCATCAGCCAACAATGCCTAGATAGTCACGTCCCAGTATTGGATCCTTACCAGGCGCTGGGGCAATCGGGGTGCCCCTTTCGCAGGTATAGCTGTGTATGCCAGCTGGGCGTGCAACTCTGAGGTCAGTGGTGGAAGCGGAGTGGTGGCTGGATTACAAGGCAGGTCGGTGGCTGCAGGAGCAAAAATAGTGATATGATAAAATATATATATATATATATATATATATATATATATATATATATGTATGTATGTATGTATGTAACAAACTGCTGAGGTATTTAAGGCACCACAAAACTCTTCTGTCAGGAACTTATCCTGGAAGGATTAGTTCCCAGTTGTATAAACCGTTCTTAAAGAATGCTGAAGCAATCACATTTTTTAACTTGCTGTTTGTTTATGTATGTATGTATAAAAGGACTTGCATTTAAATTCAATACTTTATATTACTATACAAATCAAATCAAACTATTTATAAAAAGCGCCTTTCCAAAACCAAAGCATTTGTACATAATTCATTAAAATAAGTCAATAAATAAAACAATCTATTAAAACCATAAACAAACAAGATAAAACTCATGACAGCAGCATTAAAAATCCATATACGCTTGGCTAAAAAGAAAGGCCTTCGAGGCTACCTTAAAAAACTTTGGACAGTCGGGCAATCTAGCACCTGACAAGGTAGAGAATTCCACAGGGTTGGGAACATAAAACTAAAAGACCTGGCCCCAGATGTCTTTAAACGAACCCTGGGAATCTCTAGCAATCCCTCATCAGTGGATTGAAGAGAGTGGGAGGGACAGTAGGGATGAAGGAGATCTTGCAGGTACCAGGTCCCTGGTCGTGTAGGCCCTTATAGGTCAGCAAACTGACCTTGAAGGTGATCTGCCACCATATTGGCGGCAGACATCAACCCCAGGTAATCCAAGGTAAAGGGCGTTGCAGCAGTCAAGGCAGGAGGTAACAAAGGCATGGACCAAAGTTGAAAGATCGTCAGAAGGAACCAGGTGCTTCACCCGGGCGATATTCCTCAGATGATAGAAGTTTTGACAACTGCCAGCACCCAAGATTTAAGTGTCAAACAGTCTAACATAATGCCCAGGTTCTGCACCTGGTCTGAGGTAGTTAGCTGAACACCTGCTAGCCATAGACCTGAAGGTGATCCCACCAACAAACCCGTCTCCCGGTGACCTGGGTCCACAGCCAACACCTCATTTTTTTCTGGGTTTAACCGCAGCCAGCTCACATTCATCCAGTCCTGGATTTCGGTGAGACAGTTGTTAAAAACTGAAACAGCAGTATCCTGGCCAGGCACAAAGGACATGTACAACTGAGTATTATCTGTGCAGCAGCGAAAGCTCAAGCCGTACCACCTAATAATCACTCCTAACGGCAGCATGTACACCGCAAACATGGGTGCCAAAAAGGAACCCTGTAGCACCCCACAAGGTAGGGGGAGCGATGCTGAAGAAAAAAAGTCCCAGACACCACCCTCCGAGTCCTATACTCAAGAAAAGATTGAAACCACCTGAGAACTGTACCAGACAGTCCACAGATGAACCGCAGGTGCTCGCATAGCACACCATGGTCTATGGTGTCAAATGCCACAGAGAGATCAAGAAGGACCAAAATAGAATGGGATCTTAGATCTCTCGCTATTAGGAGGTCATTTAGTACCCAGACAAGGGCTGTCTCAGTACTATGTCTCTTCCTAAATCCAGACTGCAGAGAATCATAAACATTGCGGCTGGTCAAATGATCATCCAGCTGCAATGCAACCACCTTCTCAATAACCTTACCCACAAAGAGCAGGTTAGAGACCGGCCTGTAGTTAGCCGACAGTCCGGGTCCAAGGAGGACTTTTTAAGAAGGGGCTGAACCATGACTTCTTTCAGAGGATCAGGAAAGATACCCCTCTCCAAAGACATCCAGACCATCTCGGCAAGGACTGGACTGATTCTATCCACACAGCCAACTAGGAGACGTGTGGTGCCCAGGTCCAAACTACAGTTGGTCGGACGCAATGACTGGATGATCATCACAATGTCACTGATCATGGGGTGGCTGAAGTCACACCACACAAACTGGTGTCCGACATCTCTTGCCGACCACCACAGCTCCCACTGGGGAGGGTCAAGTGGATACCGGACCCGATTGTGCCAACCTTATCTGAAAAGAAGCAAGCAAACTCCTCACACCGTTCTTGAGAAAAAGCACTTCCAGCCTGAAGACAAATTGTATTGGACAATCTGTCCACAGTCCAGAAAAGCTGAGCTGGTCGATTCAGTGCAGCAGCAATCTCCTTGGACAGGAATACTGCCTTCTTACAAGTGATTGCTGATTGATAGCCTACATAATGGTCCATCAAACTAAGTCTGTCACACTCCAGGCCTGACTTCTGCTAACGCCTCTCTAGCCTTCGTCCCCCTCTCCTCAACTCCCTCAGAGTCTCATCAAACCAAGGAGACCTGGGGCAAAGAGTGAGGCGATGAACACGAACAGGAGCAATGGAATCCAGGGCCCCTACCTCCACCTTATGATAGGCATGTACCAGGTCCCCTGGATCCATGCATTCATTCGGTAAGCCCAATAGGTCCAGCACCGCCATCAGACCATCTGGGGAAAACACCCCTCAAAGGGTGGTACCGGACTATCTTCGTAGGGGCTGGCCTAATAGGGGTGGCCTCAAAACTGAACCCAGTGGTATGATGGTCAGACCACCCGACTGGTTCCACCACCAAATTGGATATCTCCATCCCCAGAGGAAACACCAAGTCCAATGAATGACCGCCAATATGGGTAGAGGATGAAATAACCTGTGTGAAGCCCAGTGAAATCATTAGCTGGAGGAAGTCCTGACCAAATTGCTAGAGTTCATCATCGACCAGGCATTGAAATCTCCCAGAACCAACCATTTGGGGGATCCCAATGTCAGGTCAACAATGAAGTCCATGACTTCCCATAGGAAAACATTCCCATTTCCTGGTGGATGGTAGAGGAGAAGTATCCTGCACCCCATACCCTCACCCATGACACATTCAAAGGAGTTGGTAGTTCCCACTGGTACCTCCATTAGGCCCAGTTCTGATCTAAAAATAAGTGGCAACACCCCCGGCCCTCCGATTATAATAACTTGCCATCAGTTCTCTATGGAGATGGCCAGGTATTTGCCATAATAATCATGCGCTCACTCAGGTTTAGCAGCAGTCTCAAGCACTTCATTCTCTCTTCTCTGACAGCAGTTTTTCATTTAAACACAGCGTCAGTAACATACTAGTGCTTCACTTCAATATTTCACCAGAGAACCTGAACCAGTACCCCGAATATCTGAGAGCTTCTCTTTTTATTTCTCCAGTTGTTACCCCCCCCCTTCTGTGAATGGATGTTGAGTTAAACTGAGCAATTATAGTCAGGCACACAAGTGCTGCAGGTGGCACAACATCAAGGTTTCCTAGTTCCATCAGCAGTACAACTGCATGGATTGACTACTGTGTGACAAAATGGTAAGCCGCTAAGTCAGTATGGCCTAAGTCGGTATAGTATGCGAACTGCCTCTCGGTGTCTTTGCATTGGTCCGGGAATATTGGAGGTGGGGACAAACTGGAGGGCAGTGTGTGAAACCAAATGGCAGAAATGAAAGAACAAGTGACTGAACCTGCAAGTACTGCTAATTTTAAAAGGGAAAAAAGTCATATATACACATGTATTTTTTTTTTTTAATTAGCTTTTCTTTTCTTTTCTCCCTCTGGTCTGAAGGAGGAGGTTGTTCATCTCCATGCTGACCTGGCTAGGATTCAGGAAATCTGCTCCCCCACCCAGAGACCACCCAGGCCACCGCCACTACCTCAGTGGTTGCCAAGAAAGATGAGTGGTTGGACCATGGTGGGCTCAGGGAGGGTGAGGATGATAGAACAGAGGTGCATCCCTCCAGTTGTGCCTCTCCCCAATTCATTCGCCACTCTGGCAAAGCATGGTTCCTCTATGGAGGCACCTGCAGTGGAGACCAAGGAGGATGCTGGGAACCTCCACAAAGGAGACCCACAGGAGGGTGGTCCAGGACCCCACAGGGGAAGGAAACAACTCCTGGTGGGGGACTCAATTGTTAGGGGTAGAACTGGGGGAGGGAGGGGAAAGGGAGGTAAGGTGCCTGCCCGGCGCCAAGGCTTGGAGCGACAGGAAATAAATCATCAGGATCGTGGGAGCAGCAGCAAGGGGGAAGGAGCTGGATGTCATTATCCACCTAGGGACGAATGACCTGGATGAGAATGGGATCAGAGCAGTACAACAGGAGTTTGTGGAGTTGGGGAGGGGTCTTAGACAAGTAGCACACACGGTAACTTTCTCGGAAGTGCTACCTGTCTATGGCATGGATGAGGCAAGGGCACTCTGCACCATGAGATTCAATAACTGGTTGACAAGCTGGTGCAGAGCTCAGGGATTTGGCTTCATTGGGGACTGGGGCTGCACCTGGAAGGATACAGGCCTATACAGGCGCGATGGTCTGCATCTATCCTGGAGGGGAACCAGGATCCTAGGTGATAGGTTTAAATGATTCAATGGCAAGCATTAAAACTAGCCAAGGGGGGAGGCACTGAAGAGGAGAAGGGGAATCCTAGACCCCCCCAAAAAAAATCAAGGTAATTAGTGAGGTAAACACCAAGATAGAGCAGTCAACAGAGAGAAGGGCAGGAGTAAATGGAGAAAAAGACAAAGGCAGTAGGGACAGGAATGGGGCAAAAAGAAATAAAGCCATAAAAAAATGGAGGGTAATGAGTACCAATGCCCGTAGTCTAGGTAAAAAGCTCCCTGAAATGGTGGCCTTGATGGAAGAGGGATGGCTGGATATTGTGGCAGTCACAGAAACATGGTACACAGAGAACCATGACTGGGATGTCAACATACCAGGGTACACAATCTACAGGAGGGACAGGAAGGGAAGAAGAAGAGGAGGAGGAGGAGGATTAGCTCTATATGCAAGGGAAGTGATCAAAGCAACAGAACTAAAGGGTAAACAGGGGAGACACTGTGGGTCACCCTGGAGACTGGAAATGGCTCCACAATCCACATAGGGGTTGTATACAGATCCCTGTCTCAGCGGCAGGAAATGGACAAGAAAATGATAGAAGGCATCCTTGGGATGGTAGAGAAAAGGGAGATACTGCTGATGGGGGACCTGAATATGCCAGATGTTGACTGGAGCACCTTTGCTGCAGCCACATCCAAGAGCAGGGCCATTCTCGATGCCCTACAGGGTGCATGCCTCGGACAGATAGTTTTGGAACCCACTCGGGAGAGATCAATCTTAGACCTGGTACTTTCAAATGGGGATGGACAGAGGATCTCTGATCTTGAAGTGGGTAGCGATCTGGAAACAAGCAACCACCAAACAGTGTGGTTCACGATAAACTTAGCTGTAGAGTCAAGTCACACAAAAGTGAAGGTACTGGATTTCAGGAGGGCTGATTTTGTCAAAATGGGAGAGTGCCTCAGAAAAGCACTAACAAACAGGCAAGAAGGTGGGGTGGAGCAACAATGGGGGATCATAAAAACCGCCATCACAGAGGCAACAAGCCTTTGTGTGAAGCAAATAAATAAATCAAAACATAAGAAAAAACCACTACGGTTCTCAAAAAAAGTGGCAGAGAAGGTAAGGGAGAAAAAGACAGCATTTAGGAAGTATAATGAAACACAGAAGGAGCAGGACAGAGAACTGTACCAGTTAAAGCAGAAGGAAGTGGGTAAGGCAGTCAGAATAGCAAAGGCCCAAACCAAGGAAAAGATAGCCAACTCGGTTAAGGAGGGGGATAAAACCTTTTATAGGTACATTAGGGAGCAAAGAAAGACTAAAGCAGAGATACTGAGGCTGAACAAAGAGGAAGGTGGTTGGGCAGACAGCGACAGTGAAAAAGCTGGGATACTGAATGAATACTTCAGCTGAGTATTCACAATGGAAAAGCAGGAGGAAATACCAGATCAGGTCAATAGAAGCACTCTGGATGGGGGGTTGATATTAGTCCTTTCACAGAAGAAAGGGTTCTCAAAGAACTCTTAAAACTGAAGGTGGATAAAGCAATGGGACCTGATGGGATTCATCCCAGATTTCTAAAAGAACTAAGGGAAGAACTAGTAACACCACTGACTACCCTTTTTAATAAATCATGGGAGGATGGTGTGGTACCTGAGGACTGGAGGAGAGCGGATGTGATTCTCCTTCACAAAAGTGGAAGCAAGACAGAGGCAGGAAACTACAGACCTGTCAGTTTGACCTCAGTGGTAGGGAAAATGATGGAATCACTTCTGAAGGAAATCATTGTTGAGTACCTAGAGGCCAGTGGGGCACAGGACCCAAGGCAGCATGGATTCACAGCGGGAAGGTCATGTCAGACAAATCTAATTGATTTCTTTGGCTGGGTGACCAAAGCAGTAGACCAGGGAGGGGCTGTGGATATGGCCTACCTAGACTTTAGAAAGGCATTTGACACAGTCCCGCACAAAAGATTAACAAATTAGCCAGCCTGGGAGTGGGTCACAGGGTGGTATCCTGGGTAAAACACTGGTAGGACAACAGGACACAGTGGGTAATAGTAAATGGAGTCCACAGTGAAGAAAGGAGGGTTACTAGTGGGGTACAGCAGGGTTCAGTACTGGGGCCGGTCCTTTTTAATGTCTTCATAAGTGACATTGCAAAGGGACTGGAAGGGAAAGTATGTCTCTTTGCAGATGACACAAAGATCTGCAACAGTGTTGATCAACATGGTGGGGTGGAAAGGATGAAAAGGGACTTGGCAAAGTTGAAGGAATGGTCATATGTATGGCAGCTTAGATTCAATGCAAAGAAGTGCAAAGTAATGCACCTGGGAAACAAAAACCCTGGGGAAGAGTACACAATGGGGGGTGAGATACTGACAATTACAACAAGCATTTGTCAATGCCGAATGTTTGCTTGCTGGCATTGGCAGTGGTAGTGTAGAAGTTACAGAGCTATGTAATAGGAATGGCAGTGAAGTACTGAACTGAAGCCAACCCCACCACCACCCTGCAGAGAGTGACAGGCATTGGGTGTGCCTTTGGTCTGTCAGGCATAACGGCCACCATCTTCACCACACCCCACCCTGCAGACACTGACAAGTGTCACAGTGTTCCTTGGGGTCTTTGGTCTATGCGCACCCCATTCCATTGGAAATATGGTGAGATGAAAGCGATAGGAGAATGGGGTGAACTTTGGGGCTTAAGAGTCCAAGGCATACCGATGCCTCTCACTGGCTGCAGGGTGTGGAATGGTATGAGCATTACAGGCAAGAATCCCAAGTCACACCCCTGATGCCTGTCATTCTCTACAGGGTTGGGCGTTATGGTTGGAAACCCTAATACCTCAGGCATTCATTGGTATTTTCACTCCAAATTTTCAACATGTTTTTTTGTGACCCCACCTCATGAACAGGGAGAATATCAGTTTGGTAGCCGAAAGCTGCTTATGCACAGTGACTACGGCATTTAGCACCACAGGTGCAAAAACATTCCGAACAGGATGTAAAACATGATAGCTGTACTGTTCATGGGGAGGTGTAAAAAATGGCAATATTGCAAATCTGCAGTAAAAATATTAAAAAAACTGGTGAAGTCATGAGTGTACATAGAAACTGTGCAACGCACACCCGTAATATAATTAAGTTGGGGACTTTTTACAGCAGATTGCCAACTCAGGCATTTTGGTGCCTCCGATCATGAACAGTGTCACTGTGATTTTCTTTATCTGTTCCGAACAATGATTTCCCAGAGCGACCACGCATCTCTGGGCTGAAAGTGTGAAAACACACTTCGGCCATGTTGTGAAAAATTACAGCTGTACTGTTCACAAGGAAGTGTGGAAAATTGCCACTGGTGAAAATCTGGACTGAAAATATTACAAAGTCATGAACTTATGAGGGTGCGTGGAAACTGTGCAATGCTCACTGTAACAGTCATTTTATGGATCTTTGTCACAAATTTTCAACATAGCCATTTTAAGACTGCTCATGAACAGTGTAACTGTGATTTTCTTAATCTGTCCCAAACATTGCTTTCGCACACCAACAGCACCACTGTGCGCTACATGTGCAAAAACACATTTTGGGCGACATATGAAAAATGGCAGCTGTACTGTTCATAAGGAAGTATAATAAAATGGCAGTGTTGAAAATCTGGAGCGAAAATATTAAATTCGCAAACTTACGAGCATGCATAGGATCTGCGCAACGCACACTCGTAAAACAGTCATTTTTAGGAATTTTTTCACCAAATTTTCAACATAGCCATTTTAAGACCTCTGCTCATGAACAGTGTCACTGATTTTCTTAATTTTTCCTGTACATTGATTTCAAGACACCGATCGCGCCATTGTGCGCTACATGGAGGAAACACATTTTGGGTGAGATGTGAAAAATGACAGCTATACTACTCATAAGAAGGTGTGGTAAAATGGCAATGTTGAAAATCTGGAGTGAAAATATTGCAAATTCACGAACTTACGAGCATGCGTAGGAACTGCACAACGCAGGCTCATAAAACAGTCATTTTTTTGAATTTTTCCACCAAATTTTCAAAATAGGCTTCTTGAGAGCCCACCTTATGAACACTGGCAGTGTCGTTTTATTAATCAGTCCCGAAAGGTGATTTCATGCAGTGACTGCGAAATCACCCTTTGGGGCTGAATAACGCCATGACAGTGATAGCATTCATGAGAAGGGGTCCCAAAACCCCATGTTGAAAATTTGGTGCAAAATTCCAAAAATGCCTGAGATATGCAACAAAGTTGAAAAACCTTTCTATCCCATTATACAGCTTACCAGCATTTCCTCAGTTCACGGTCGGCTTTGAAGAGTGCAGACGTGTTCCCCGGGTCCACAAGGTCGTCGCCGACTCGGAGGCAAGTATGGGGGTGAGGGTGGGTGTGGGAGGCAGGGTGCGAGTGGTGGGTGCGGGTTGTGGGGGCAGGGAGACTGCGTGACTGTTTTTTCTTTACAGTTTTTTTTTTTTTTTTTTTTTTTTAAAGTGATGACACGGGACATTTGCCACGCTGGGGTGGGCTCCCAGCATGGCACAAGGACGGCTGGTTGGGTGGGGCGTGGAGCCAATGGGGGATTGGGCACCCCGCCATAGCATCAGTTACCATGCTGGGGTGGGCTCCCAGCTTGGCACCCTGTACCGGGGGCAAGGACAGTGGAGCTGACAGGGATTGGGCACCCCTTCGCTAGCATGATGAGTTGCCACGCTGGGGTGGGCACCAGCATGGCATGTGAAGGCTTTGGGGAGCGCAGCACAGCCGATGGGGCATTGGGCACCCCCGTCGGCTATACAGTGTGTGCGTGGGAGGGGCACCACACAGTATGCGTGCGTGGGTTTGTGTGTGTGTGTAAGGGGAGCTGCGCATGAGCAGGCGATATCTGATCACTCCTCACTGAAGTGTAGCTCCCCTTTTCAACTGTATGTCACTGCATTTTGGAGCTGTCATAGACAGCTCCAGCATCGATTGGCAGACTGGAGCTGCGCCTGCCAACACACTGACTGAATTGGAAGAGGGGTGACACACCGAAACTCGATGATGGTATTATGTTTTGCACATGCAAGCAAACATAAAAATGGAAAGGACTTGGGGTAGTCATATCAGACGACCTAAAGGTGGGCCAGCAATGTGAGAAGGCAGTAAGGAGGGCTGGGGATACTGGGATGTATAGGGAGAGGCATCACCTGTAGAAAACAGGAACTCAATGGCCTCTCTGTACAGACAGCTGTTAAGATCACATCTGGGAGATCATGTGATGTGCTAGTGCCGAGAAGACGTTCTGAGCACTACTCCCAGGCCGACTCAACCTCTAAACCAGCTTAAAATCCTCGATTAACGCTAACGGGCTGACAATCTTCATTAGAACCGGCAGCTGTTTTTTTTGGACTTACTGAAAAGTCGCTCGGTTCGCTATTCCGCTTCGGCTGCGCGAGTGTACCCTCCTGTGCTGCAGGACCGAGGATGGATCCAGGAAGCCCCGAACTCGCCGACACACGAGCGCCACCCTCCAAATGCCTGAAACCCCTCTCACCAGTGCCAGAAGACCAGGAGGCATGTATGGGTGCGGAGGAGAAAGGCCAGATCCCTCAGGACGATTTAGGTGAAATCAAATCGCTCCTACGAGGGCTGGTAGCCAATTTTGCTACCATTAAGCCTACTCTTAACGTTCTGGCACAGAAAGTAGGGGATCTGGAAGCTAGAGCTGCCTCCCAAGACAGAAAAACATCTGCACACGAGCAGGAGTTGGTGGCCCTAAGGAGACAAGTGAAAAAATTGGAGGAGAGAGTAGACGATCAAGAATCTCGCAGCAGAAGGAATAATTTAGTTCTGGCTGGTCTACCAGAGCACTCTGAGGGTGCGGACTGTATCACCTTTATTCAGGGGCTGCTGTTAAAGATCCTGGGCCCTACTCCTTATGGAGAGGCATATAATATTGAGAGGGCACATCGGTCTCTGAGAGAGACCCCCCCCCAAGGGCTCGACCCAGGGTTATAATGCGCTCCCTGAATTTTAGGGAGAAGACCCACGTTCTTATGAGAGTGAGAGCCCTTAAAACTTGCACTGAATGGAGCTGCAATCTGGCTTTTCAGGATCAGACACCTGCCATACGTGAAAAACAGAAAGAATATATTGACATTAAAAGAAGCTCTATTTAGCAGGTGTGAAGTTTCAGATGCAACATCCTGCTACTCTGGTGGTCAAGTTGCAATCGGAGACCGGAGGTTTTTGACAGCGAGGATGCTATGGAGGGCTGAAAGCTGAACTTCCGGATCTGTTCAGGGCGTAACCTGAATTTACGCTTGGGACAAGTCCGTGGATGTGGCTGAATTCTGTTTTCCCAGTTATGTTACTTTGGAATAAGGCTTTCTACTAGTACTACAACACAATTTTCCCTGAGGATCGTGGAGACTGTGACTTTTGATTTAAAGCCTTAATGAGGGTGGAGTTATAAGTTGGGACCACAGAGAAGTATGGGGAGAGGGCTTCAAATAAAAATATTGATTTTCCGGGTAAGGGGAATAGATGCTTGTTTTGGGTTATTTCCGGGTTGGAGGGTCAGGAGTGCGCTCAGTGGCTGGCTCATCTCTTTTCGACGGTGGTTAGGAGGACGATCAGCGGATCGGGGTAGTGACAAAAGGTGGGGCCTGGGGGAGGGGAAGAGAGAGAGTCCAAATTGCAGATTTTGAATGTTTCTTCCTTTTTTTCCTTAGCGGCAGCTCGGGCTGGGAGGTATGGGTGTAATACATTAATATGTTTACGGTTAACATTTTATCCTGGAATGTTAAAGGCCTTAGAGGAGGAAAAGAGACTACTGATTCTAAAATTTATTTCACAGATAGGGGCTCATATAGCTTTGCTACAGGAAACACACCTGTTAAAGGAAGAGTTATTGCTCTTGAGAAGGCTTTTGTAGGTCAAGTTTTTGAGAGGGACGCTAAAGCCTCAGGGGCATTGCTATCTTGATTGCTAAGAGTTGTCCATTTACTCCCTGCGAATATAAAACTCGGAGGATGCGGGAGTTTTGTCATGGGTACTATTATGGGAGGCTAATAACAATCACTTCTGTATACGGCCAACTCCCCAACCCTGAATTTTTTCCTCCCTAGAATTAGACCTCACCAGCTTCTCAGCTCACCCCTAATTATGGCAGGGATTGGAATCTCTGCTTTAGTAACTTGGTGATAGGAACCCCTCTAAAAAACGCCTACTAGAGCGCAGGTATCTGGCCAGATTTCTGGAGGTGGCAGCACTGACAGATCCCTTTGGAAGTTTAAACAAGGAGATGGTATTATGACCTTCTATTCAGGGGTGTAAAACTCAAACACGTATCGATTTCTTCTTGGTTAATCAGGAGGCCCTACGAGGGTTAAGAAGCTGTTTACTCATAGTAGAATTTTGTCTGACCATTCTCCATTACAGATGTGTTGGATATTGGGTCTGTTCCGACAAAACCGTTCAGGTGGAGATTGGATGAATCTCTTTTTAGAAGACAATATGTTATCTCGCCTGGAGGAATCTCTTAGGATATTATTTTGACCCAGATCCCTACCCTGGACAATAAGAACTTAGCATGGCCTACTTGTAAAGTCCTATATTCCAGTATAGCTCAGACCTCTCTATTAGGAGGAATAAGTTGAGGAAAGCAAGGAGGAATTCATTGAGGGTGTTATTAACTCACTCTCCTCCCTTGAGGGAACTGGTGAGGAGGTGGATAGGGAACTTCGTGAACTGAGGGACGAGCTGACGAATATTATGTACTTCAAATTGGAGGCTTGGACTGAAAGGCTTCAAGCTGAATACCTTTTGCAAGGGGACTTGCCCAGTAGGCTTCTTGCAAGCAGGGTTAGAGAATGGGAGGCCACTCGTACGATACCATACTTGGAATACCGGGGGGATTTGATCACAGACTCTCAGGATATGGCAGATGCTTTTGCAGATTATTTTACAGATTTATATCAGGGGGCATCAGGCAGCAATGAGGAAAATGCGTGGGAGTTTCTGGAGAGTATTGCCTTACCAAGACTGGACCAAGAACAGGCCCAGGCCCTGGTAATACCTATAACGGAGGCTGAAATATGTGATGCAATTAACACTATGCCTAGGGGTAAGACTCCAGGTCCAGATGGTCTTTCAGCTGGGTTTTATAAAGCCCACTTGAAGAGTCTCATACCTTTACTCCTTGAGCTCTTTCTGGTATTTTGTCTGAGGGAATCCCCCATTTGCCGTTATATCAGGCTTATATTACACTTATTCCTAAACCAGATAAGCCCCGAGAAACACCAGGGAGTTATAGGCCTATTGCCCTCTTGAACCAGGACATCAAATTGTTAGCTAAAATATTGGCTAATAGAATTTTAAAGATAGCTCCTCGGATTATTAGCCAAGACCAGGTTGGTTTTATGCCGGGCAGGGGGGCTCATGATGCTTTGCGTAAGCTTCACCATGTCCTTGTGGAGGCCTCCACCTCTTGTTTGGATATGGCGCTTTTCTCCTTGGATGCCGAGAAGGCCTTTGACTGGTCTCCCATTCCTTTCTATTTGCCACCATGGAGAGGATGGGCTTCGGAGGGCCTTCTCAGGGTATTAGGAATCTATATGCTATACCTACGCCAGGGTCCTCTGTAATGGCTTTTTGTCAAAGGAATTCCATCTGACAACGGGACCAGGCAGGGTCTGCCTCTCCCCAATTTTATTTAATATTTACCTGGAGCCTCTTTTGAGGGCTTATCATTCAGACCCCTGAAATACGGGGATTGAGGTTAGGGTAGGGAACTGAAGTTTTCGGTTTTGCAGACGATATTCTTCTGCATCTTGCGACCCGGTGAAGAGTTTTGATAGGGTTCTGGAGATTATAAAGAGATTTTCGGTAGTTTCAAACTATAAGTTGAACTTAACAAGACCCAGGTCCTCCCCTTACCCCACATGTATTTAAGGCAGATTTTGACCATCTCCACCTAAAGTGGGCTCCAGATGGTATTGACTATTTGGGATTCAGGTTACTCCCATTTCCAGCAAGGTAGAAGCAAACCTGGATAAAGTATTTGTAGCAGCTAGGGCTGACTTGGATAATTGGAACAAGCTTCCTTAAATTCGACAGCTAGAATAGGATTAATTAAAATGAATCTATTGCCTAGATTTTTATATCCTATATATTTGTCCCCTATAATATTTCTAAGTCCTGGTTTATTAGAATACAAAAATTTTTCCAACTTTTATGGAATTCCAAGCCTCGAGGAGGAAACATGTGGTTTTGCTGCCTTCTACTTCAGTGGGGCTTGGAATTCCAGATATCTACTTTATATTACGTTGTTGGGCAACTATCGATAATGACACGATGGAATAGCACTCAGGAGGGAGAGGGCTATACGCCAACTTGGCTACATATTGAACAGCAAATTTTAAGAGATAAGGGTATTTCTCCTGAGTCAGTACTCTTTACTAATCCGGGATCTCTCCCTGATGTGGGTAAGGATTCCCCAATAGTTAAGACAGTCCTGGCTTGGTGGGCTCTTTTGTCCCCACTCCGTAAGAAGCTCCAGAAGAGCTGTAGAGGTCAACCTATTTTAGGTAATCCTAACATGACTATTGGTGGCCGACTTATTAGGGACTCCTGGGCTCCACAGTTAGCTAATTTTGTTTGGTCAGACTTGATTCTAGATGATAAAGTCATGTTTCCGCCTCAATGCAGTGGTATTAATTTTTTCAAGAAGATTCAGATTACCAAAATGTTACAGAGAATGCAAAGGGATAATATTTGTCAAGAAGGGACTCCATTTACCTGGGATAATCTTAAGGGAATTAATTGTGCTCGAAAGCCTCTGTCAATAATGTATAAGGTGCTTCTCGACTTCCTCAGTAAGGAAGTCTCGGCGAAGGTGGCCTACTGGGAGAAGAAGGATACCCTACTGAGGCCGGACTGGGAGACAATATGGAAAAGTGTGGCCTACATATCTATACCCAAATTCAGAACTATGCAATTTTTCATTTTTTCTAATTTGTATTTCACCCTGCCAAACTTTTGTGCTAGGAAGCTTGGACAGACAGATCTATGTTTCAGGTGTGGTTTGAATTGGAGATACAGTACATATATTTTGGGACTGTCCTAGGATATACCCAATTTGGGTTTTAATTAACAGAATATGGACCCTTCTAAACTATGTAGACTACATCTCACCGGAGGTCTGTATTTTGGGGATATGACTAAATCTCGATCGCAGATTGGCATCATATTGCCCTGATGTCCGCCCTGGTTAAAGCTTATGTGCTGAGGCACTGGAAAAGTGAATGTATTTATTCATATGACCGCTGGCTAGCGGATCATAAGAGGGTACTAGGGAGGATTAAGGCCACTTGTCTCGAATGGAAAAAGAAACTTATGATAAGAGGTGGCGAATTTTAGAGGCTATCTACTCGACTCCAGCTCTAGCCTCCTTGCCATCGGTCTGTCTGTCTAAGTGTAGCTTTTTGAAGCGGTGGGTATTCATATTTTCTATGACTGATTGTTTATATTGGGAGTACTCTTGTTTTTTTATCTCTAGATCTAGAGGTCTGTAGGTTCTAGAACTAATTCTATTTCTCCTTTTTCTTTTCCTTTAGCATTGTACATTAATAATATAGGACCTGGACTGCCAAGCAAGGGATTTTGAATTTTATTTTTGGGCTCTCTCTTCTCGGGACACAGCTGCGGGAACATCCTCCCCCGGTCTAGAGGGTTTTGGGAATTATAGGATTGGTGGACTAATCCTAGTCCTTACACTTTGGGGTTCTCGTTTTTCGTTAATATCCAGTCCCAATTTGTTACCTTTTTGTTCTTTTTCCCTCAATGTGAGGAGTGGTGTCCTGGTTTTTCATGTTTGGATAGGAGCTGGTGGTTCTCTGCAGCTGTGATTGTATATTGTTTTTGTACATAGTTTTACCTACTCAGTTATAGGGGTGGGCACCCGGGTTTGGTATGTATGTTTGTTTGTATGTTTATGCAAAATACAATAAAGATACTTTAAAAAAAAAAAAAAAGAAAAAAAAAAGATCACATCTGGAGTACTGTGTACAGTTCTGGAGACCCCATCTCTGCAAGGACATAGACAGGGTGGAGGCTGTCCAGAGGAGGGCAACCAAAATGATGCAGGGTCTGCATCAGAAGAATATGAAGAAAGACTAAAAGAACTAAAGATGTATAGCCTCAAGGACAGAAGGGAGAGGGGGGACATGATAGAAACTTTCAAATACCTCAAGGGAATCAACCAAGTCCAAGAGGGTAGCGTCTTTCAGAAAAAGATGCAAAAACAAGGCGGCACAATTTGAAGATAGAGGGGATGGCTCAGAAGTAATGTGAGGAAGTATTTTACAAAGAGGGTTGTGGATACATGGAACAGCCTTCCTAAGGAGGTTGTAGCATCAAAAACAGTGGGGAATTCAAGAATGCATGGGAACGACATAAGGCAATTCTAGTGGGGGTAGAAGGAAGTAGGCTGTTGATTAAACTAGGATCTGCAGCTTGTCCATTAGGTAGGAAATGGGCAGACTATGTGGGCCAAGCGGTCCTTATCTGCCAACCATTCTATGTTTCTGTGTTTCTATGTTTTCTGTCTATGATACCAATTACTTTCCTAGCTGTGCTTAATTTGGGGCATGTGTGCTTCATTTGTGATAGGAGAGGACAGTGAGTGATGAGGGCTTAGAGAAATAAAACACAGTGCCAGAAACAGTGAGAGAAATAATTGATGGCCAGTTATATAAAATTAATCATGGAATGGTGAACATTATGAGAATTTAATACACACCCTCAGTGTGTGATGCTTGATAAACTCCTGTAGCTTTGCTCTTGTGGTTTATGTAGCACCACACATCTTGGGTGTGTATTAAATTCTCATAATGTACACCATCCCATGCATTATTCTATATGTTATACAAATATATTGCAAAATTTAGGGCAAATTATGGAAAGCTTGCCTTAAGGTACAAAGTTAAGAGTGTGAAACAAATTATAGCTTAATCTATATCTAAAAGACATGGCCCAGATATTCAAAAGGGTTGCGCCAGCGCATGTCCGAAAATGTGCCATTCTGCGATGTTTAGTGGGAGGCAGTTGCGTTCCCCAAAATCACGCTGAGCAATAGCGCAATGATAATGAATGGATGTGCAACTGAAGGGGGAGGAACCATGCAGAAATGGTGCAGTGCGATATTCAACAACATGCGCCATGCGTAATAGGGGAGCAAGGGGAAGTTGCGCGATAGCGGAAATAATCCAAAATAAAAAGGAACAAGAGAGGCGCAAGAACATTACAGGGAAGGCACATGTTGCTGAACTATAGCCAGCCACACAGGCAACACACACACACAGGGTAGGACAGAGAAAGGGCACCTGGAACCCACAGGCACAGGGAAGGTGTGGGGAGCCACAGCCACAGTGCAGAACGGGAGTGCCACACAGCACTGAGACCACCACAGTTAGGTGTTCAGTGCAAGGGAAGTAGCAGCCAGAACAGCAGGGAGAAACACAGAAACAGCTGCCGGGAGGTGAACACAAGCCAGGGACATGGCCAGTGCCACTATCCAGATGGAGGCAGTAATGAGGGAGGAGAAGGTGGGCAGCAGGGGTGTAGTCGTGGAAGGGGTCTCGGTGATATGCCCCAACAGGCAGCACCAGCTTGCACCAGCTTCTAAGCTGTACAGTGATACAGAGATTGTGGCCAGTACCACCTGAATCGGGCAATTCTGAGGTGGCTCTGTGAGCTGTGCAGTGATGTGATGCAGGCACCCACAGAATGGAGCCATGCTCTGTCAGTGGAGACTAAAGTGACAGCTTGCATGTGCTTGCTCACCATGGGTACCTTCCAGAGACCAACAGGGGACACCACAGGCATAACCCAGTCTGCCGCGTCACACCACCTCACCCAATTCCTCAGCACACTGCTGCCACATGCTGCAGAGTACATCCATTTCCCCAGCACACTGGCGGAGCGCACAGCAAACATACAGTAGTTCCACAGGGTAGCACATATGCCTGGCATGCTAGGGGCACTAGACTGCACCCATGTAGCCATCCACACACCATCTGGCCCCTAGGTGGCCACATATATTAATCGCAAGGGCTATGCTAGCCTCAACTGCCAGGTGGTGTGCGATGCCAGGGGGCGCATAATCAATGTCTGTGCCACACACCCTGGGGGAGCACACGATCCGTTCATCTGGCACCAGTCAGCACTGTGCCACAGATTCAAGAGTGTGGGCATCCCCACTGGCCACTTAGTGGGTGAGTATGCAAACCACACGGACAAACTTAGGGCTTGGGAGGGGCATGGTCAGAGGTGACATGGGGTAGTGACCTACATGGCCTGGAGCAGGGCGATGCTGATCACCAAACTAACCTCCACCCTCTACACACAGGTGACAGTGGATACCCACTCCATCCCTGGCTGCTCACACCATACCAGCGGCCCGTGACCCCATCGTAGCAATGCTACAATGAGGCACATGCCTCCACACGCAATGTCATAGAGTGGGTGTTCGGTATGCTGAAGGCACGTTTCCACTGCCTGGACACCTCCAGCAGTGCCCTTCAGTACAGCCCCTCAAAGGCCTGCGAGCTATTCCTGGCCTGTTGCATCCTGCACAACATGGCCAACGAATGTGGGATAGCCGTACAGGTCGAAGAGGGGGACAGTGATGGGGACAATGAGGACACCAGTGACAATGGTGATGGGCAGCCCCCCCTTAAGCGATGGGACCCTTGACTGCTCCAGCTGGCACAGCTGCACTGGGACACCATCACAGAGGAGCACTTCAGCCAACCCAGGTATGTCATGGGGCCATGTGCAACCACCAGTGGCAAAGGCACAACCCACAAACACGCATGGACACACACCAGGGGTGCATGCCATCAAGGGAAGTGGCCAGGCATGGAACCACACACACCGCCAGGGATGGGCGAGGTCTAACATGGCACGTGGTCAGACACACACACACACACACACACACACACACCTCACCAGACATGCACAAAGGGTAGGAGGCACACTGACCCAGAACGCCACCCCTAGCCACACACATGTCCACAGACTACCACGCCCACTCGCCTGTCATTGTGTGTGTGTCAGTGCTAGGCACCATTGCACATTGGCATACAGCGCAATGCAGGCATCATCATGCACACGCAACTGCAGGCAGCCGGAGGGTGTGCAGATGAACTGTGTGTCCGCTGCAGGACTGGGTACTCACCCATGCATTAATCACTGAATGACACAATGCACACAGGGCAGCATCATACAGTAACCGCACTGGGAGACAGGTCAGTCATGTGCCACAGTGCCCCAGCCACCATGGATGTGGGCAGCCCCGCTGAGACCCACCAGCAGTGACAGGCTGACCACTGGCCTCATGGATGGCACCAATGGTCCCCAGGGGTTCCATTGCATGAACGCGACCATGCTCACGCAGGGTCTGCAGCACACTGAACATGCCTGCCCTAGGCATGCTCGGATGCCAACAGCTGAACCCGTGTCGATAAAATGGTGTCGCACGACGCTGGGAACGGGGTGAACATTGCACTGTGTGGTGTCTCGGCACATGGGCAAATAACTGTGTGCCCACTATGGCCATGGCAGCTATGATTGTCTGTCAGCCTGTCAATGGCAGCAGTCACATCCTCCCATATCCGGTCCATCCCCTGCCAGGAGCAGAGCAGTTTCTCTGCTGCGACGCCCTCTGCCTGGTGCAGATCCGCACTCAGTGAATCCACTGCTGTCCAAGTCGCATCTGCTGATTGATGCTTGCAGTATGCAGGTGTGCTCATCCAAGAGGTCATCTGCCTGATCGAATGCTGTCCCTCAGGGTGTTCGCGGCCCTGATGCTCATCACCCTTGAGGGTGGGCGCTGCACACCAGGGCCAGGCCTGGGCATGTCCACAGGTGTTGCACTGATGCTGCCTCCTGACACTGTACACCCATGCTCATTGGCCAACTGCTGGTGCTGCCCCTCTGGCTGCTGATCCCCAGGGCTCAATGGTGCCACCGCAGTAGCCGCAACAGTCCCACTGTCCTGTACACACACCAGTGCTGCCCCACCAGTGCTGATAGGCACAGGATGGGACTGTGATGACACGTAGGCCTCCACAGCGGCACCACCCACAGCCATGGCCATGATGTAACCTGCCGCGTGGCCATTCTGTAGCACACACGTCACTGCCCATGACATTAGCGACATCATCATCGGTGACGGATCCGGCACCATCCAGAGTCTCAGCATGCTGGCATCCATGGAAGCTGGGACACAGGCAAGGCCTCCTCCGCACCTGCTCCACCAACATCAGTCTGGACATCCAGGTGGACCCACCATCGCCCTGAGCCATGTATTCCTGTGGAGGTGGATGGGCCCTCCTCCATCTTCATCTGACTGGCCTCAGTGAAGAAGCCCACCACCGCCGCCGACCCATGCAGACACTCAGGAGCTGTAAGGGAATACAAAGTCACGTTACTGCATGTGACCTACCCTGCCCCTCCCCAATAGACAGACCATGACCTACCATGCAGTGATGGGCTACCACCAGTCTGGAATCCACCACCCGGAACACCCTCAATGGCGCAACGCTGCATGATGCCAGAAACCCTCTCCTCCTGTGGGGTCAGGTGTAGCACCTCCAGCTGTCCCCCATCTGTCACAGACCGTGCTGCCCTGATGGCAGCCACCTTCTCCTTAATCCTCCACCTGTCTGTGCCCATCTTTTCTTGCTCTCCTGCACGGAGCACTGGTGGTTGCCATGCAGGTTTATGGCACATGCCACCTCTTCCCATGCAGCAGCATGGGCCTGGTGTTCCCAGGCATCCGCTGAGAAGCAGCTCCTGGTCTAGGTAGGCCTCAAACAGGGCATCCATCTTGGACTTCATGAAATTTGGCCTCCTCCTCCTCCTCCTCCTCCTCCTCCTCCTCCTCCCATGACTCTGTTCCTCTTCCTCCACAACACGCTTGGTCATGATTCAGCCTGTGACAATGACAGGTGTTATCTGTGACTGTGCAGTCCCATGCATGTCCCAAAATCCACAGTCTACACTCCCAAACAGCATGCAACTCATCAATAGACTGCAGTAACCAACTATGGCCAGTGCAGCCCAATGTCGCACTTTATAGTGCAACTCATGCAAAAGGCGAGGCGCATCTTTAAGTGGATGCAAATTGCAGTGACTGTGCCATTGAATGGCTGATTAGCTGATTTGCATATGCCGGCTGAATATCGTGCTGTTGCGCTTTGCGCAATTGTGTTGAACGTGCTCAGCCAAGGGCGCAGTTCTGTACCATGCGCAGTACACACCTAACTGCGCATGCCTGGGTTGATGACACAGGCGCCTGCCACGCTGTTGATGTGCTGTGCATGGGAGGCAATGCAGGGTACGACCACCATTGTGCCAGTGGCGCTACAGCGCTGTTCACCGATATGGTGCTGAGGCACTGGGGCGTCGTAGGCGCACTGGGGCAACAGCGCCGTAGGCCGCTACAGGAGGTGGCACACAGGCACTCAATCACTATAGATGCATTGGGTTCCAATCACGCTGTGGCTGTCCATGCGCCAGAGACCCTTGACCCTGTGCCCGACCTTTGCCCCCTAGGCACCATGCATCAGGCATGGGTGCACCACTATCGAGCTGTTCGGTGACAGCACAATAGGGAATGGCAGTGCTGTACCATGCAGCATCTGCATGTGTCAGAACCACGTTGCAGAGTGCCATTTTGACTTAACTGAGCAGCAGAGATGGTGCGGAGGCAAGCTGTGCAGTGGAGCCAGGTGGAGCTGGCAAACCTGGTTGCCATTGTGGAGCCACATGTTGGCCCACTATTTGGGGAGGCACCCCTGGACAGGGCCAGGAGTCAGGTGTGGCAGAAGGTGGCCGATGCCCTGGAGGAGGCCACCGGTATGGGCCAGACGGCAGAGCAGTGCCACCACCGATATGGGGACCTGAGGAGGAGGGACCCGGACCTGCTTGCCCACCTGCGGGCATGTGCCAGGAGGGGCAAGGTGCCACGGCCAGGTAGGTGCAACATCCATACACTTTTATCTTCCATACACATATCATGGTTGCATGTTTCTGGCACATGGGGGGCCATCCGGTGTTGGCCGTGGTGGTGTTATCAGGGTGTGGGGTGGGTGGGTCTGGCTGTGTGGGATTGCACACACATGGGGGCAGGGGGACTCTGTTACAGGATTGTACTGATGTTCCTCTCTCCATGTTTGCACCTTAGGCCCAGAAGATCGCAGGCTGGTGAGGGAGAGGAGACGCCACCAGGAGGACCATCAGACCGGGAGGGGCGAAGGTCCACAGAGGCGAGGGACCAGCCTGATGATGGTGAGTGCCTTACATTCATGATTACTATTGCACGCTATGTAACAGGGCAGGCAGCGGGGCATGGCCACCATCCATTGACACCACTCAAATGCACGCAAATTGTTACAGTCAGCACTGTCCAGTGGCACTGCATGTCTGGGAGTGCGTCAATGGTGGTCCATGCGTGCACCGGGCACATGGCTGTGCCACTGCCTTCACACTGCATAGCCAAGTCACTGTACAGCCACGGTGGTGCTGTGCAGGACATGGGCGGTGGTTGTGTGCATTGGTCCACATGGCTGTGGCTGCCTGGGTGGGCAGGTCTTGTGGACACAGTCACTGTGGGTGGTCGACACCATCACAGGGCGTGGCGTATGGCTGTGCGCCGCGCACAATGGGTTTGCTGCAGGGGACTGGACAGTCACACCTATTGACTTCTGCTCTTTGTCGTGGTGGGAAAGAACACTGGATGGCCCTGAATGGGCCATACAAGAGATACTTCAGCTGGCACAGGCGCCCCTGGCAGCATTGGAGAGACTGGAGCGACAAGGGTCTGGAGGAGGAGAACCCGGAGGCACCACAGGAGTGGAAAGCAGGGCAGGGAATAGGCCCCTCCATGACCCCTGACACTCATACTCCCTGGACCCACCCTCACACCCCTTCTTCCCTCTCCCATTTGTACACTTCTGCCCCATGCCCGGCCTCGCCTTGTTTGTGGCCCCTTCCCCCCACCCCTGTATATATTTGTAAATATGTTTCATAGTTCTTATATTTTAATATATACATTTTGTTATAACAACTGTGGTGGTCTCCGATTTGTAGCTGGCTACAGGTGCTCAGCTGCAGTGGTGTGCATGGCGTCGGGTGGTGCACGCATAGGCATGTGTGTGTGTGCATATATACAGAGGTGGACTGACTAGGGCATGGGCAGGGGGATCAGTCACTGTCTGTGGTTTGTGTGTTGCACTCTGTGCACTGGATGCCTGTGTGCAGTGGTCCATGGGGCCTGCACTGTGTGCATGGCACCCCTGGCAGACCATCCATGGCCTGTGCAGCTGACACCCTTGCATGTCTGTGATATGCACGGTCTGCTGGCATGTCAGTGATGGCTGCTGTGGCCAGTGCTGGGATGGGATGTGTCCTTGGGAGGTGTGCAGGGTGCTGTACCACTGGAGGGTGGGGTCTGGGGCATGCCCTGTCACATGTGGGTACCTCATGTGCTGACACATGGTCAGTCTCACGCTGCACTCGGGGATGCAGGTGGCACTGTGTATGCATCTGCTGCATCACTGTCTGCTGCCGCCCGCTGCAGGGTGTCCATGGTGGGGCTGCCTTGCATGGTTCCATGGGGCATAGGGTTGCATTGTCACAGTGGGGTGGTGGCATGCATGGGGTGTCCTGAACTGTTGGGTGCTACTCCTGGGCAGGGTGTATAGGGGATCATGGTGCAGGGTGTGCTCTGCATTTGTGGGATGGTGTGGTACGGGTGGTCGGCCATCCTTGTGTGCCGGTCACAGCTTGCCAGGGGTGTGATGGGGCACCATGGCCCGACTGTGGGTTGGTTGCTGGTCTCCATGGGTCAGTGGTTATTCCAGCCATCCCCAGTTGTGCAGTGCATGGGGTGTGGGGACAATGTCTGTTCTGCTGTGTGTTCCTCTGTCCATCTGTGGCATGGGTGGGCCTCTGCATCCTGGTTGTGCCATTACATTGCTGCACTGCTGCTGGGAGTGTCCCTAGTTGCTTATGGTGCATCTGGACTGCTCAGCTGAACATCCCTTGTTGAGCTATGGCGCATCAGATTTGCTCAGCTTCACCTCCCTAGTTGCGTTATGGCACAGGTGGTGCGATATTCAGTTGTTGGCCATAGGCGCATCTTGGCCTGCGCAGTTTTTGAATATCGCACTTCTTGCACATGGGCGCAGTGGACTTGTGCTTGATCCTGCTGTTGCACACTTTTTGGGTGCAGTTTGAATATCTGGGCCATGGTACCCTTGTCAAATAAAAAAAGTTACATTTTTATTTTCATGCCCTTTGTGCATTGAATTATATTTAAATATATGTCCAGCTTGCGTTTATGGTTGAATTGTATTTTAATATGTATACACATGTTTATCTCAAAACTGAAATATTTTTTCTGTAATTCTAGGATACCTTGTAAAAGAGTACAGACTTAATGGTACTTACCATATAAAATAAAGTAATCAATCAACAGATAGAAGTCCTCCAACTGAATGAGAAACCAAGATCTATATATTGGTATTAATTGCCAAATATAAAATTAAGACAGACTCTTGGACACAATGGTAGTGCTACCGCCCGAATGCCAACAACCCAGGTTAGGAGGCAGCCTCAGATCCTAGGGGAACAAGAATAGAAAGGTGAAGCAAGCTATCCATAGACTGGTCTCCTCTTTTAGAGTAGGGCAATATATGCCTCAGAGCATGAGTGCCACCTAGAGAAGGCTAGGTGGTACTTTATGTTTACTTATTTAAATTTATTTACCGACCAAGACATACTGAACCAAAGGACATTTTCTGAGTCACCTGGTGCCATAGGCAACAACATGACAACAGGTAAATGTACAATTGCAGGTACAGCATACAGATAAAAATACATCACAAAATGGTGAAGATACATTTAAAACAGTTACTAACATGGCTCAACATCAAACACTTTTACAAATTGCCCTATACAGTGAATGAGTAGACACTGGTGGAAGATCATAGGCAGATTGTTACATGGCTTTGATGCAAAAGAGGAAAAACAATCACTGTCCAATAAATGTTTTAACATTCCTCTCAGAAAGAATGAGTTAATATGAAGATCTAAGACTTTCCAAAGATGTTTTGGCAATAGGATTGTTTAGAGATGAATCTTATACAAGTCTTGAAGATTTGCTAACCAAACACAATCTAAAAATCCTACAGGCAGCAGAAAATAAGCATCCCAAATGAGACTATAACTCACAGTAATGTGGTAGAAGTTGCTCCTAGAACAAAACAGCAAATATAGTGATAGACTATGTTCAAATGACTAAGCTGAGTTCCCAGGTCATATGAAAAAGTAAAATAATTATAATTTGAGGTACAATAGATATTGAAACTCATCTTGCAATGGCCAATTTAATTACATGGTCAAATAGTTTTTGAGCCTATAAAGAACTCCGTTTGATTTATTTGCTCCCTACTATTTACATGCACTTAACTTAAATTAGTATCAAGTGAAATTCCCAATTATTTAAAAATCTACACTTGCTCAAAAAATATTATTAGCCGAAAGGCAAGTAGAGGCTCTGCTGAACTTGTGTTTTTTGAACCAATCAGCATGCATTTAGTTTTCTTACTTCTAAAGATGAGATTGAGTTTCAATAACTATTAATTTAAATGTTTAAAAAAATCATTGTTCAAAAAATTGCTTGTATCTAAAAAATAATTTGAACCAGTGAAAATAATTATGTCCTCATTGTACATCAAAGAATGAGAACAAAGGGACTAAGGTATCACAGCAGGGGCCAACAGGAAGGAAGAGGATACCTCCAGACACCAACATGCTTGCACACTGGGAGGCAGTGGAGACCAAGATTCTAATCCTGGTCTCCAACCATTTTGTACACATCGGGACTTTTTTTTTTTTTTAAGGGGCCATGGACACTGTATTCCACAGTCCAACAAATTTAACTTGCCTAGTGACCCACTCCCCCCTTCCCTGAAGTGGGAATCTTTCAGTCCAGGTGGTGCGGGGGGCAGTGCCCCGTGTGTTGGGGGTGTGAGTGGAGGAGCCCCCCACAAAAATAAAAGTGACTGCATTACTGCTGTGCTGTTAATGCCGATGGCATTGTGGCAGGCTGTGTTCATGCAAGAGGTAGGTACTTACTTAACCAGTGGAGAGAGCCATGAGTGATAGACTCCTGGCAGGATTCTGGTTTGTAAGCTTCAGGGCATCCTTTAGGATCCAGCAATGAGGTTGAGTCCACTCTGTACCTGGAATGCCAGGGCTCTCTCGAACAAACAAACATAACCACAAAGAATAACAGACTCATTATAGCAGCAGGATTACAGAAACATAAACATCAAAGGTGTTACATAACATCAACTCATGTGGTGGGGTGTTAATCTGTTTTTATCTTGGCCAGGGTATGATCTAGGCTGAAGCAAGAGGGATGCTCTGTTGTGAGTGAAATGGTGGGTGATTTGCATGGTAGATGGGGGAAGGGATCCACTGGCAACCCTGACCAGGTGAGACTGGTCACTAGACCTTGGAGATATTGTGGAGCTCTGTCCACTTCAGGAGGGGGTCATTTACCAGACACCTGTAGCAAGGCTGATGTATGCCATATATGGAGTCCAGCAGGTCTGGAAATTGGGAATCTGGTTTAGCTGTGAGAGAGAAAGCCTATCTAACCCTACAAGTGCTGTGAGGGAGTCCAAGACTTCAGCCAGTGCTGGCACTATCATGGACCTCCACTTACAGAGGATAGCTCTTTTGGTCTGTAGGGCAAGGAGGGCAAGCCACCTGTACTCAAGGGGTTTAAGTTGCCAGTCTTCTGGCTCTACCCCCAGCAGAAAGAACAGAGCTGAGTGTGGAATATGTGCCTGAAGGACCAGGCTTCCCGTGTGGCAGATTTGCCTCCAGAGGTTCTGGATCTTGGGGCATATCCAGAGTATGTGGTACAGGTTCCCCCTGGTGTGTTGCATCTCCTGCATCTGTCATTTTCTAGAAGTCTGGCTTTGTGCAAGGCCGTTGGAGTTCGTCCTGTACCATGAGATCTTGTTCTGTATTAGTCTGCTGCAGGCATCTTTGTATCATCTGTGGGTACTCCTCCATGCCCTACACCACTATGTTTCAGTGATTGTGTACCCCAGCATTCTCTCCCATTTACTTCTGGTGTCATCTGATTGACAGGGAAGGGTGTCTCTTAGTTTAGCATAAATTTTTCCCTCTAGGCCTTTTGACTCGGTTAGCCAGGAGGAGCTCTCATTAGGGGATTGTGGTGTGGAGTAGTTTTTTCTGTAGAGGACAAACTGCTTCCTTGATTTGGAGGTATCTCCAAAAGTCACTCTTCTGAAGCCTCCATTGTTCCTGTAGGGATGAGAATTTTGCAACCCCGAAATGAGGAGTGTCCAGTCCAGGACATGCTTCACCTTGGAGATGCCTTTAGCTACCCAGTGAGGCCAGGAGATGGGCTAGTTTTCCACTGTAATATCTGAGTTCTGCCATATGAGGACAATGGAGGGCATTGCTCTGAGTCCCAACATTTTGTGGGTGCATCTCCAACAGTTAGCTGAAGGAGTAATGGTGGAGTGAGGGGAGCGGGCTGCCTTTGGTTCAGCATAGTAGTGAGGTTGGCACTGGGACCTGTGCTGAGGACATCTCCAAATCCACCCATTGTGAGGAGAACTGTGATTTTGGACAGATTCAGGGTACTGTTTTGCCATCTGAAATTCCCATTTATAGCCCTCCATCCATGAGAGATTCTAGCCTCCCCGCAACCAGTACGCCCTCAGCTTGTTACGGCTAAAGCGTGGCTTAGCTCCTTCCCAAAGAAAATCACCAATTAGTTTATCAATGGCTAGAGGCCATTTACTGGGGAACTCCAGGGGTATATGGGAGAGGAGGTAAAAGAACATTGGAGCAGTGATCATTTTGATAGCTACAATTTTACCCACTAGGGTGAGACAGTAGCCTCCATCTGTCAACCTCAGTTTTGGAGGACAGCAGCAAGGGTTGGAGGCTGGCCTCCCATATGTCCTTAACCTTAAGGGTGATTTTGATTCCAAGGTAAGTAATCCCTTGCAGAGCCCACAGGAGCCCTAAGACTGAGGATGACATTGCTGATTAAGTGGCATCATCTCAGTCTTTGATTGGTTCAGGCAAAGGCCCTAGTGCGGTGCAAAGGAGTCAAGGCAAGCCAAGAGGGAGGGAGAGAGGATTAGGCATCCTCCAGAGTGATAAGGTCATCTGAATACATTAGTACTGCATGTCTACTGGCACTCTCCCCAGTCCTGTAATGTTAGGGTGTTGGCAATAGCCACAGCCAGGGGTCAACCACCAGCATGAATATTAGTGGGGAGAGGGGACATCCCTGGCATGTCCCTCTCTCCAGGGGGAAGGGGACAGACAGTTGATTGGTGGACACCACGGCCACTGGACCCATGTAGATCTAGAGTACCCACCCTCTATATCTATCACCCACTCCCAGGTGAGCAAGGACCAGCTGTAGATAGTCCCATTCCAGGGAGTAAACGCTTTTTCAAAGTCAACCTCAATAGTGGCTGCTGAAGTTTGAAGATCTTTCACTTTGTGCATGAGATTTATTAGGGAGTTATGTGGTCTGTGCTTTGCCTCTTTGGGATGAAGCCCACCTGGGATGGGTAGATTAGGTCAGTGAGAAAGGGGCTCAACCTAGTAGCAAGGACCTTGGCATAGATCTTGCTCTCTGTGTTGATCAAGGATATTGGCCTATAGCTCCCTGCGGACATGGGGCCTTTCCCTTTCTTGGGGATGACGGTGATCATGGCTTCCCACAGCGTGGGGGTAGGCACCCTACGGTTTCAGACTCAGCATACATTTTGGTTAGGAGGGTTTTTTTTTTTTGACCAGCAAGAGCTTGGTAGAAGTCCACTGTAAAGTCATCACCCCCCAGGGACTTCCCCTTCTGTATGGCTTGTAAGGCCGCTCAAACCTCTCCCTCTGTAATCGGGGCATCCAGCTCCTGTGTTTGCTGCTGGGTTAGTTTAGGAAGGGGTAAATTGTCCAGGAAGGGCTGGGTATACAGGTGAGAGTAAAAAGATGCCATCATTTTATTTATTCCCTGTTGGCTGGTTGCAGTTTGTCACATTGTGTCTTTCAGCCCAGGTATGCGGTACTCCTCCTGTTGCTTCCACAGTTGATAGGCAAGCACTTTGCCCCTTTATCTCCCCCCCTCTCAAAATGTATGCCCAAGTCTAAGAAGAGCTGTTTCAACCTTCCTGATCAGGAGCTGGTTGATTTTCAGTCATAGACCCAGAACTGCTCTTCCAGTAGGGAAGTGTAGATTAGGGAGGTCATGTTCTTGTACACTGTTTCAGCTTGCACCAAGTTTTGCCTCCAGTTCTTCCAGGTGCTTTTCTCCCAATGCTTAGTTGAGGCATACCCCATAATTGCACGCCTAATGGTGGTCATAGTGCCTCCCAGGTGTTCCTGCAGATATGTCAGAGATAGGGTTATTGCCTAAAAACCGAGAGGTTTTTTTGAAGCAAAGGAACAAACTTGGGGTCTCATTAGGATCAGATCGGCCTCAGTTTCCCCAGGAAGGTGCTCCCCATGTGAAATGGAGCTGAACAGGGGCATGATCAGATATCACCCTAGGCATAATAGAGGAGTCTAGCAGATTCTGTGTCAGTAAGGGGGAGGACAGCCAGGAGTCAGTTCTGTGTGGGAGGCATGGGCTTCCAAGTTAAAGGTGTAATTTCAAGCCCAGGGATGGAAGACGCACCCTGCGGTCAGTCCAGAATCATTTATTAGCTGGTGCAATGCTTGGCCCCCCTGGTATGGGATTCCCTACTGGATCCATTTCTATCAACTTGGGGGACTAGGGTGAGGTTAAAGCCACCCTCGATCAGCATGGAACTGTCAGATGTAATGAAAGCATCAATAGCTCTGACACTACATGGAAAAAGTTAGGGTCATCTTAGTTGGGGGCATAGATATTACACAAGGCAATCATCCTTGTGGGGGTGCTAAAGTTGATCAATACCCATCTCCTTGCTGGATCTGACACCGATGAAGTTAGAGTCCAGTGGAGGGACTTGTGAACAAGTATCACTACTCCCCTTTTCCTCGTTGGTGCCCCTGCATGGACCTCTTGCCCCACCCAGTCCCTCACCAAGGAAGCATGGTCATTCTGAGTGAGCTTTGTTTCCTGGAGAAAGGCCCCTTGGGACTTCAGCTGCTTTAGGTGGGAAAGGACCTTTTTTCTTTTGACCGGGATATTTAGTCCCCTGACACTCCATGTGTGACATACAATCTCATCCATGGTCCATCAGGGGAGGTCTAATAACTAGAAGCGATATTGGAAAAGCATATGCAGTCAAAGTTCGGTGGCCCCTCTCCAGGTAGAGCATGACCCCGAGTACACCTCTATCCCCACAGACATTACTCCAAACTGGTTGTACAGTCCTGAAAAGCCTCCGATTATTTTTCTTAGTTAACCCAGTCCTTCTCCCTAACTGTGAGAAGCAGAACCTGTTGTAAACAGGCATGTTTCACCACTAAAGTACAATTACACAATTCTTAGAAAATTCAACTATGTACACTACCGTTAACTAAAAGCTTTTTTTTGGGGGGGGTAGGGTCTATCTGGCCCATGGCTGGCAGTTGCCGGAACCACTCATTGGTCAGAGTAACCATGGGGCATGGCAGGGATAAGTATCCCAGGCCACCTAGGTGATACCTAGTGAAGGGGAACTTTGGGGTAGGCTACCACTGCTTGCTGTCCCCCAAGGCAATTGGATCAGGGTAGTTCATCCCAAAGGCAGATCCGGATGATGAGCCGAGTGAGTGAGCTGCCCAAAAGGGCAGTGTGTCCCTGTAACCGTACCTGGTTCATTCTGGGGGTGCCTTTGGAGATCTGGTCCCTTGTTGCTGCCCAGTTAGTGCTGCTGGCCCGTCCGAGAGGATGGGGAGAAAGGGGGGTTGTAAGGGGATTCAAGTGGTACTCTCAATGCAGGCCTGGGTGGATTAGGTAGAGTTTTGTTTTTCTGCCTCACTGTGACCCTCAGTCCTTCATCATGTAGCCAGTAGCTGCATGCCATCCTAGCTTCTATAAATGCATTCAGGGTAAGCATGATGACAATCATAGATGCTCACCGACTGTTACATACGCTCAGTTATCTATGCACTCCATGACCCCTGATTCTATTGTGTTTGGATTAAAATCAGGAGAAAGTGTTGGGTAAGTACAATATGCAGCTGGGATTCAGGTGTGGGGGGGGTCACACCCCTGCTTTCAGTCGGTGCCAGTACTTTGCCTGATTCCTGATTCCTGTGGGGAGGGGGTGGAGAATCTACATCAGAAGGTGTCCAGGTGGAGTGAGGGGGCTCTGTATCAAGGCTCCTGCTTCAGAGGGTGTTGGTAGCCTTTGAATGCACCTATAGTGCAGGGCAAAGGGTGAAAGCAGGAGAGGAGCATGGGGGTGGGGACCCATCAGCAATAGTTCTGTGCTACATATTACCTAGCTATCTTCTACAAGTGCTTTGAGTTCTTTTTGAATTTTGATGACAGATAAGCCAAATGAGACAAGCATCAAGTGCAACAAGTGATCTGATCTGTAAACTAGGAGGGTACAGAATAACTGCATAAGCTAGAGTGCCCTTCAAGAGTGGGGTAGAGCCGAGGGGGGGACAGAGGCCACCATTATCAGGCACCTTCCACTGTCCTGTTGTAGTTAAACTTGAGATCCCCATCTAGACCTGTGAGATCCATGAAAGGAGCAATCAAACCCTCCCCACCTTCCAAGCCTGTTATCACCCCACTACTTATAACCCTGTATGCTCTACCCCCAGAAGAGAAAACAAAACTTATCTGACAGCTCCAGGTGTGCTCTGGTTTCAGGTCAGAAGATGTCTGCACTGATCTCCATCTTCTGAACCGCCCAGGTCCTGCAGCTGCACCACTAGTGGGAAGGGACCCATCGGGTCCCTTCCTCTTCCAGTGCTGTGGCCCATGATTGCTGTCCCAGACTTGAAGCCTGCACTGATGGTGAGAGGCCACTACTTCCATGGCTGGCTCTTCTGCTGGGCTGTGAGCTTGGGACATCCGTTAGAGAGGTGCAAACCTATTTTGAGAGAAGTAGGGGTTTATGGTGTCGCGGTCTTGGGGCAGCTCCTCTACTACTAGTCCCCTGTAATTGTTGATGTAGGCCTCTGCACAGTTCCTCTCAGCTGGGTGGTCCCTCTGACTCCCTGGTGTGGTGGGTTCTTTTCCAGCAGCCAGGTGGCAAGGACCACTGGTCAGCTCGAGTATCCAGTTGATTGTAGTGTTTTTTGGGACTCTGCTGTGTCAATCCTCTGTTCTCCAGTGAGCGGGTGTACTGGGATTGCTATGGTGATATGCTCCACCTGCCTGAAGCTGGAATATTGTGTGAGCTTCTCGGTGATGACCAATTCCTTTCCAGGAACTCCTTGGCAGCCTCCAGTGTACTAAACTGCAGTATGGTCCTGTTGTGGGTCAACTTCAGGATGGCTGGGTACCTCAAGGAAAATGGACGTTAAAGTTTATGGAGTGCTTCCTCACATCGGTGTACTCCTTACATTTCTGGGCCAGCTCCCTGGAGTAATTTTGGAACATTAGGATCCTGTGCCCATTCCAGTGCAGTGCACCAGGCTCCCTTGTCCTGTACTGTATTGCTTTCTTCTCCATGAAGTTAAGGAAACATGACAGAATTGGCCTCAGCCTTTCACCTTCTTCTGGTCAAGGCTGGAGTGATCTGTGTGACCTTTCAATTGTGATTCGGGTACTTTCAGGTAATCTTAGAATGCTAGGTAGGGCCTTCTGTAGAAAAGCAGTTGTCTGTCCTTGTTTGCTGCCCTAAGAGCTGCAGATTGTTTCTGTGGCTCTGGTTCTTGAGATCATCAACTTTCTTGCAGGGCCTGGATTTGCTGAGCCTGTTCCCATATTGTGAAGCAGTGGCCATTAAGCATTTTGTCATGCATTATTACTTTCCGCTCGACATGGCCAATTCATAAGTCTAGATGATGCAGCACAAAAGTTGTGTTATTAGCCAGGAGAGCAACTTCTTCCATGCACTGCATAAAAGTGGAGAACATTTCCCTTATGAAAGGTTCAGCACTGTCTCCATTGTTATGCACCATGTGGTCTCTGGGCACAGAATCAGAACTCTGTAGGGTATACAGAGCGTAGACCAATCTGCCAAAAAATGGATCTTCTGTGAGTGGACACTACCGGCAGCTCGGCGGTAAGTTTTGAAGCTTGGGATTTTATTGTGGATATGCTTTTAGTCAGATTATTTGCCCAGGGTAGACAACTGCTGCAGAGTTATGTAGCCTCTTGGCTGACCACTATGCCACACCCCCAGCAATATATATTTTTGCAGGGTGCAGGGGAGCAAAGTCCACCCACAAAGCTGACCATTTCCCAGGAAGGTGCATTGGTGCTGTAACCAAGGAAGCATAATGCCTGATGTTGTAATGTCAGGTGGCATACTGCCTGCACCGTAATCAGCATCGGCAACATGCCTGTCACTTCAGCATGGGTGAACCCTGGGAGTGGTGCAGTGCAGTGGCTCTGGAGTGGCAGTTTACAGAGAGACCTTCTGGAAACTATAGTCCTGCCCCATATACATACACCTTTCTGGCTTGAGGGAAGACATCGCTAGACTCCAGGCTGAGTTGGGTAGGATTTGGGGGAACTTTGCTCCCACCCAGGGGGCACAAGGTCTGACGCCATTACCTCAGAGGATGCCAGGGAGGAAGAATGGCTGGACTGTGAGGGGGCTCTGGAAGGGTGGGGTGCTAGATCAGACGCATGTTCCTCAACCAGTATCATTACAAAATTCCTATACATCTCTGGTGGGGTGGGACTGCCAGGAGGAGGCACCCCTGGTAGTGACCAGAGAGGATGTGGGGGTCCTTCATAGTGGAGACCCCAAGGAGGGTGGAAGATAACCCCAGTGGAAGAGGAATCAACTTCTGGGGGAGGACTTTATTGTCAGAGGAATAGATCTGTGAATAGGAAGGGGACAGAGGGGGAGGTCAGGTGCCTATGAGGTGCCATAGCCTGGAGGGATGGGAAGCGAATACTGTAGATCACTACGGCACCATGAAGAAAAGGAGGTGGATATCACTATCCACCTGGGGGCCAATGGCCTGGCTTGGGATGGGGCTGGGATAGTGTAGGGGATGTTTGATGAGCTGTGGAGTGGTCTTATATAGGTAGCATGCTCAGTAACTTTATCTGAGGTACTGTCTGTCTATGACAGGGGGGAGGAGAGGGATCTACATACCAGGAACTTTAACTGATGGTTGAAGGAATGGTGCAAAGAGGATGGGTTTGGCTACATTGGGGACTGGGAACCCACTTGAAAAGATAAGGACCTATGCAGCGGTGATGGCCTGCATCCACCCAGGAAGAGAACCGCAGTCCTCGATGAACAGTTTAAATATTACTTTGATGAACAATTAAACTAGCTGAGGGAGTCGGCGAAAGAAATTGGGGAGGCAGAAGCTGCCCTTTCAGAGGCTGAAGTTGAAAGTAGGGAGAACCCAAAGGTAAAGGACCCCCCGGATGCAAATTAATAAAGGAAGCATAGTTAAGGAAATGAAGTGGGATGGAAACATGAGCATTAAGGGGGGGGAGGTGACAAAAAGGAAAAAAAAAAGAGGAGGCAACAATCACAGTGCAACAAAATCTGGAAAGCCATGTATGTGAATTCTAGAAGTCATATTTCTTCAATATTCAGACCTAGAGGCCATGATGGCAGAGGCTGACCTGGATATTGTGCCATTGCCAAGTCATGGTGCACTGAAAACCATGACTGGGACATGGCCATACCAGTCTATACTTTTTTGGTAACCACAAGGTAGGAAGGAAAGGAGGGGTTGTGGTGCTTTAAGTGAGGGAAATCATAAAAGCAATGGAGATACAGGGAATATGGGAGGGGGAAGTGGTACTGTGGGTCACCCTTGAGATTGGGAATGGAGCCACTAGTCACACTGGCATGATCTAAAGACATCTAGCACAGGGGAGGAGTTAGATAAAGTATTGGTGGAAGCTATTGGCAAAATGGCAGAAAAGGGAGAAGTGCTGCTTTTGAGGGACTTCAGTCTACCAGATGTAGATTGGAGCCTCCCAGATGTGGCTTCATCTAGAAGCAGTGACATCCCGGACTCCCTGCAAGGGCCATTCCTCAGGCAGCTAGTCAGTGAACACACTTCTGATGGAGAAATACTGGACCTGGTACTTACTAACAGAGGCAGTGTGGCTGACATAAATGTGGGAGGCTGCCTGGAGATCAGTGATCCCTGTACAGTGTAGTTTAATACAAGGACAGCTGCAGAATCTAACCTCATAAGCATGAGGGTCTGGGACTTCAGGAGGGCAGATTTTTTAAAGTGGGGTGAATGCCTCAGAGATGACCTGGCAGGGGGAATGACCAGTTTGAGGGGGGGGGAGAAACAGTGGGTGAAGCTAAAAAGGAGCATAGTTAAGATGACAAACCTCTGCATCAGGTAAGTGAGCAAAAGCAACAGGGAAAAGAGAAAAGAGATTATAATGGTTCTCGAAAGGGGAGGTGGAAAAGGTAAAGGCTAAACAGGTTGCATTCAGAAGGTACAATGAGCTGCAATGGGAGGAGGATAGGGAAGTGTATCATGGGAAACAGAGGGAAGCAGGGAAAGCAATAAGGAGCACAAAGACACAAACAGAAAACAGAATAGCCAAGATGGTAGAAAAAGAAGACCTAATTTTTTTAAGTCTGTCAGTGAAAAGGGGAAGACCAGGGGAGGGATTGCAAAGTTAAAAAGGGAAGGGTGGACTGTGCAGAGGGGGATCAGGAAAAAGCAGACATCCTGAACAAATACTTCTGCTCAGTGTTCATAGAGCAAGGAGAAGGGAAAGATTACAAAAAGTAACAGGAGCTTTGAGGGGGGCTAATCCTTTTTGGAGGAAAGAGTCCTGAAAGATTCACAAATTTAAAAGTGAACAGAGCAATGAGGGTCAGATGGGGTGTAACCAAGGGTATTGAGGAAGCCCAGGTAGGTTACTGGTTGCACCTCTTAACAGCTTACTGGAAACAGGAGTTGTTTTGGAAGTCTGGAGGAGGGCAAATATACTTCACAAAAGTGGTAGCAGGGAGTAGACTGTCATTAGTGGTGGGAAAATTAATGGAAACACTGCTAAAGGAAAGAATTGTGGAATATGTTTAATCAAACCTGTTTGGGTATGGATTCATGGGAGTGAGGTCGTGTTAAACAAATCTGATAAATTTGTTTGACTGGGTGACCAAGGCATTGGATGAGGATGGAGTGGTGGACATGGCCTACCTGAATTTCAATAAGGCTTTCAACACCATTCCACATAACAGACTAATAAGCAAGCTGGGTAGCTTAGGAGTGGGTCCAAAGGCAGTAAACTGGGTAAGAAACTGGTTTGGGGATAGGCAACAAAGGGTGGTGGTAAACAGAGTTCACTCTGAGAAAGGGAAGGTGACCAGCGCAGTGCTTGAGGGATCAGTGCTGGGACTGTTCCTCTTTAATGTCAATATACATGACACTGCAGAAGAGCTGGAAGGGAAAATCTGCCTCTTTACAGATGACACCAAAATTTGCAACATGGGTGGACACTCCAGGGGGTGAAAAAGATGAGCAGAGACCTGAGAAAACTTGGAGTGGTCAAAAGTATGGAAGCTGAGTTTCAATGTGAAAAAGAAAACTCATGTACTTAGGGCACAGAAATCCAGGGACAAAATACAAAATGGTAGAGTGGTATTGACCATCATCAAGCAAGAATGAGTACTGGGAGTAATCATATCAGATGACCTAAAGATGGCCAGCAGTGCAACAAGGCAGTTAGGCTAGTGGGATGCTGGGGTGCATAAGGGAGGGTATCAACAGCAGAAAGGAGGATGTGGTGTTGCTGATAAGACCCCACCTTGAATTTGTGTCCAGTTCTGGAGACCGCATCTCCAGATGGACACAGGCAGAGTGGAGGCAGTCCAGAGGAGGGCAACTAAAATGGTGCAGGGTCTGTACCAAAAGCCCTATGACAAGAGATTGGGGAACCTCAATATGTGCACCCTGGAAGAGAGAAAGGAGGGAGGAATATGATAGAGACCTTTAAATACATCACAGCCAGGTGTAAATAAGGTACAGGAGGTAAGCTTTTTTCAGAAACAAAAGGAGCTCAAGAACAAGGGAACATGCTATGAAGCTGGAAGGGGTCAACTTAGGAGAGATGTGAAGCAGTACTTCTTCACAGAAAGAGTGGTAGATTCCTGAATCAGCTTTCAAGTGGAGGTAGCAGGGGTGAAGACAGGGGTTGGGTTGAAGAATGCATGGGATAGGCATAAGGATATCTTAGTGGAAAAGAAGGGGGAAGGAGAAAAAGCAGGAAATCAGTTAGGTCAACCATGATACTGTAGGCATTAGGCAGGGAAAATGGGCAGAGTGGGTGGGCCAGGCAGTGCTCATCTGCTGTCAAATTCTTTGTTTCTATGCTTCTATGTTATGTTGCTATACATGAAGGTTGCTGCAAGTCTCAGTTTTGTTATACACTTATCTAATTAAAGAGCAGCTCTGCATGCACTTCAGCACATGCTTTCATAAATAACGTTTCATCTGTTAACATTTATAATACATTTTTTCAATTTTCAATGTCCCTTTCCACAATTTACAGCACAGCTTGGTAGTCCTTCTAGAAAGTGTGTATAGAAAGCGTTTGAAAACATTTGCTTGTCCTCCGTTAACCTCACAGTGCTTTTGTTATGACATCATAGTGCTCACCATGACAACAGATGGTGAGATCACAAACAGCAATTGTGTGGTTAGCAGAGGAGAGTTAGATAAACTTTGAAAGACTCAGTGAAATAATTGCTGTATTATCTACAATATTTAGTCAATCAACAGCAGGGGAAGTAAATAGTATATCAAATAACTAGAAAACAATAACGTTAAAACATAATTAATGTAAATCTAGTGCTTTTAAGCTTTTTATTGTAATAGTTGCTCTTTAAATAGCATACATAGCATACAAGGTACACTTTTTAGTATCATCTAGTACAAATAATAAAGGCCTAATAAATACAGAACATAGAAAATCTTATTTTGCCCCCCCACACCATACACAGCAGATGCCTGCATGAATGGAGAATTTATGAAATAAAATAAAAATGTGTTAATGTCCAAAATCTTGTTTTAGGACTGTAATTAAAGCAGACACCCTTCCGTATCCTCATTGTCATGTCCTGGTCTTTCTCCAAACTTTTTTCTTCCTCTCATCTTTCTCTTCCCCGCCCCCCCCCCTTCACTTTTTTCATCTAAAAAAATGTTTTCAACAGATCTGGATCATAAAACAGATGTTGATTGATTTCTTGTTATCATCAGAGGGGTTTGCTGGGAATGGACTTCAAAAGCTTACTTAAAGTTCTAGGAAATCTTGATTGTGCAAGAATTTGTTTTGTTGAGATATGAAATATGTGTCTAGAATTTTATGAGGTGCTGACCCTTGGAAGAACAGGGTGCATTTCTTTTGAACGGTCTTCTTAATTATCTCACTGTCAGTCTCAAATGTTTGGGTCATAATAATGATAATATTTATATCACGCCTTGTTTTCTATTTTTGCCGATTAAACTGATTTTTTGAATAAGAAGTTGTGGGCACTATAGAACATTGAAACATAGATTTATCAGTGGAAAAGGACTCTTATGCCCATCCAGTCTGCCCCTTTGTTCCTGACAATTTTATCACCACTGACCCTAGTTGGTCATAGGCAGGCCCCCTGGCATTCCAGCCCATTCCAGCTAATGTAATGGCTGTAGAATTATTCACCACCCATGGAAATCATTGTTCGTTGAATTACCAGATTGTGCTAGGAACAGCGAAAGGTAATGGTAGTCAAAGCAGCCGTGATTATGATATATTTTAAATAATAAATAGCTCACATCACAGTTTAATTAACTCACCAGCCGCTACTAACAGAACAAAACATAGCGGCTGGTGAGATTAGAAGAAAGAGAATTCAAATGTGATGCGTTGGTGGGGGCTTTTTGTGTTTTGTTGCACATTTTAAATTATGTCATAATCACGCTTGCAGGTGGCTGCCATTTTGAGCAAAGCAGCCATTTTTAAGCTGTACTGAGCAGATCTGAGTGGGCACGATCCCAGGATGTCTGTAACACTGCAGTTTAAAATGGTGATCACTGGACAGAAATAAAATAAAACTTTACCCTATGCAGGAGTCCTTGTCCACCGATCACCACTGCACCTCCTCCACAAAATGAACCCAATGCTTCATTCAGCACCCCACTGATCTGTCCCCCCCCCCCAATTCACCTGAAGTGTGCAGCATCTGAAAAGTCCATTCCCCTAACTTCATTTCCAGGTAGCCACCAGCCGCAATCCATTAGGGTCCAGGGAGCAGTCTCATCTCCTCGGCCACCGATCCTCTGAACAAAGCAGCAAGTCGCCCAGTTACCAGAGAAAAGGACTAGTGCTACTGAGAAAACCGAGGGTGCTGCAGGATGCCAATACAGTGCGTGAGAGGAAGGGGGACACAGTTAAACAAGAAAGGAACAAAACACCGAGTGGGAGGAAAGAGAGGAAGGGCCAAAACAAAATAAAATATTTACACAAAGCAGCATGATCAAACACAAAGCAGCAAGATCAGGTTACCGTCTGTCACAGTCATTACCAACATGGGCGGGAGGAAAAAGGAGGAGGGGGAGGAGAAATAAAAAAAAAAAGTGTAAAAAAAAAATACAGGAAGCAACATGATCATGAGCCAGAGAGTCCCAAGCTGGATGGAGATTTCATTTGCTTCCCTTCATGCTGCTGGCTGCTGCTGCACACCTTTTCTTAAGAATTCAAAAGCCTAAACAAAGAGAAATGAGCCAAAGTAATAAAAATGCACATTTATTTTACCATTGCCCCAATCCCCTCCTCAAAAATACAAACATAAATGCCATATACTACATCTATCCATAAAACTATGCAGGTTGTTTGTTTGGGGAGGGGGGGATAAGCCAACCACCCAGTCTCCTACCTTTCTGTGGCCCAGCAGTAGTTCCATGACCTCAGTCTCTTCTTTCAGGTCAGGTCAGCAGTCAGTTGAAGAATGTGCCAATTTGGCTGCCCACCGATCCAGGTCTGGGGGTAGCTGCATGCATCCTCTGTCTCCTCAAGCAAGCAAATGTTTCTAACTTCTCTGGCCCTGGTTTTTCAAACTGCCCAAGGATCAAGTTTGCATGAGCTAACTGGCTACATTTAGAAGCCTATCAGCTCAGTGATTCACAGAATCAGCAAATCAAAGTTTTGCTTGTCCTACTTGTCCAATCAGTGGCAGAATCTTGCAAAGTGAGGCATGGAGTTGTGTGTTCAGGGGACATAAAATGGAGCAGCATTTTTGTAGTTTTCCAGCAACATTTCCTGGAGTCTGAGAGGAGGGCACCATCGAAGAGACAACACTGCCTGCTGAAGGAAGATGACTGCTGCTTTTGTTCCTGACATCTTTCTTCTGGAAGAGGTACTGCAACTTTCTTTAGAACTGGCTGCTTATTTATTTATTTTTTGCTGTGGAGGGATGACTGTTACTGTCGATAAAAAAATTTCTGGTGATATCTTTGAATGGAGATTTTTTTTTATATTGGTGCTATTATGTTTGAATGGGAAATTATTTTGTTATTTAATTTGACTGAGAAAAGACAGTTCTGCTGTTTAGAGATTCAGGGGGTGTATAGATGTTCTGGTACTCTCTTGATGTTCCTCTCTGCAGTTACATTGGGGGGGTGGGGCTGCAGCCTAGGATTTTGTGGTATTATTTTTTTTTCCGCTTTAACATATTTCCTGTGCTGGTAGTTATCTGATGCAAGTGTATCCCTAATTCCAAAGTCTACAGGTAGAGTCTCTGTCTCTGGGTGGCTGAGAACAACCTACATAGTGGTAGTGGTTGTCGTTGCTCCCCCAGCAACCCAGAGGCTTTACCTGCGGGCTTTGGAAACAGCAGTGTACACTTGGACCAGACTACCACCAGCCCAGGAGATATTTTTAAGGTCTTCTGTGCTGATAGTCTTCTGATAAAGGACAAAGGTGTATGCTCTGATTTCAAAGTCTGTAGGTACAGTCGGGGGGGGGGGGTCACCATCTGACCTATGCTGTTGTATTAAAATGATTATGTCCTCTTTCTCCTTGAAAATATTTCCTGTGCTGATTTATTTATTTATTTGGTTTTTGTTTTACCGGTATGTACACTAGGCAATAATGTTGCCTATTCAGGCAATTTCCACCGGGAAAGCAATACAGACAGGGAGACCAGAGTCAACATTAAAGAGTATTTCATGACGCAGCATGAGGTGAGAACAAACATTTGAACAGTATACAGCCAGGTACAGTCATTATCAGTAACGACAAAGAGAAACAGATAACATTACATTAATTATTTTCATCTGATGATATATCAATGACTAAATTGAAACAACAAACAGCACCAAAACTTAAATGAAGTAGCATTATAACAATAGGATTTCTGCTGGATGTGGGAAACTTTCAGATTTTGGAGACCAGTAGGAAATCAGTAAGTGCCATAGGGAAGAGAAAATGCTAGGAGAGAAGCTCAAGTTACAGCACAAGAGCAGCAGTCGGATTCTAATAGGTGTGCCTGAAGACTCAGTTTAAAGGCCTTGTGGGATTTGGAGAGTTTGATGTGGAAGGAATGGAGTTCCAGAAGCAGGGGCAGATATGGCAAAGGATCGTTCTCCTTTTTGTGTGAGATATCTGGGAATTTCAAGTTGGGTTTGAGCAGATGCCCTGAGGAGGTATGCTTGGGAGGGCTGAGTTAATAGTTCGGCAAGGTATTTAGGGGACCCCATTCTGATCATATTATCAATTGTACAGCCTGCAGAATAGTGTCTGAGCAAGTCTGGGGAAAGCCAATTTAGTTTTGAGTAGAGCAGGCAATGATGGGTAAGTCTGTGAGCGGAGAGAGCAAATCTGCATATACTGTTATAGCAGGTGCTCCATTTCTGGAGTGCTCCTTTGCTAGCTTTAAGGTAAACCTGAGAGCAATATGTTAGAGCAGGGAGGAGAAATCCTTGTGCAATATAAGCGGGCAGCATCATTGAGGGAGGACCTAATTTTAAAGGCAAGACCAAGTTTTGAGTAAACTGTCTTACATGTAGCCAAATGTGGAGGTTAAAGTCAAGAGATGGGTCAAGAGTGACTCCTAGATACCTGAAGGAGATAACGAATTCAAGAGGGGAGTCATCTAGAGAATGTATCAATAAGTCTGGAGTAAGAGATCTGATTCTTGACGGGGGGCCAAAAAGCATAGTTACAGTTTTCTTAGCATTCAATAGGAGCCTGTTCTGTAGTAACCACTCCTGCAAGCAGTTGAAGTCTGCTTGAAGATGTGCTCTTACTGATAAAGGATCTTTACCACTGGAGAGAAGCACCATGTCATCGGCATAAAGGATTAATGAGGAGAGCAGGAAGGGAGGGCAAGTTGTTAATGAAAGGAGAAAAGTAGTGGGCCAAGAATAGATCCTTGGGGGACTCCAACAGAGGTAGGGGAAAGATTTGAGACGCGGATTCAATTTGGACAAATTGCAACCTCCCTGAGAGGTAGCTATCGAACCAGGAGATGGACGACAGGTCAAAGCCAAGGCGGGACAGTTTGGAAAGTAGCAGAGAGTGATTCACAAGGTCAAATGCCTTTGTGAGATCGATAAATATAGCCCCAGTGAGCAGGCTCTTATCCATCGCTGTAAGGACTGCATTTGTCAGCTGAAGTAGAGCAGTTGTGGTGCTGTGTCCTGTTCGGAATCCGTGCTGGGTAGGGGATATAAGGTTGTTAAGGTGCAGGTAATTTGTGACCCGAGTAGCGATGGCCTTCTCGAGAAGTTTATTTAGGGTAGAGAGAATGGCAATTGGTCTATAGTTTGACATATTTTTGGTATCCCCTTTTTTGTGAACAGGGACAAGCGAGCGGTTTTCCACAATGTTGGTACCATTTGAGTTATTATGGAAGATTAAAGATTCTTGCAATAGGAACAGCAGGGCAGGGCTGCCTGCTTCAGGAAGCTTACAGTAGCCCATCCGGGCCAGCAGATCCATAGGTGGATACTGATTTGAGGAGATGCAGCACTCGGTGGAGGAGACTAATGTGAGACGAAGGGTTTCCTGCAAAAGTTGCACCTCAGGAGGAGGTGAAAGAGGTTCAGTTGAATTTCTCAGTGTTCGGAGAGATCCGGAATTGTGCATTAGAGCATTAGCAATAGTAGGTAACTTATTACAGTTTGCGTCATTCAGTGTCATGTCGGTAATGCTGTCTTGGGCCTTTGCCCAATGAAATTTTTGATGTGGTTCCAAAAACCCCTGGTATCACCTGCTGAAGATTGGAGAAGCTTAAGGCAGTAGCTCCTTTTAGCCTTCCGAATATCTTTTTTGCAGGCATTGCTCAGTTGTTTGTAGTTAACCCAGTCTTCTGATTGTTGGGACTTCTTTGCCAAGGTCCAGGCCTTGTCTCTTTATCATGGCTCGAAGGAGGTCTTTTTTAAGCCATTTATTAGGGGAGCCCCTAAGACGCCTTTTTTTCAGAGGGATGTGCAGATCCTGAAGGGCCAGAAGCTGAGACATCAGGTATTCAAGTGCTGTGTTTACATCATCAGTGTGATAGATGGGAGACCAGTCTATATTATTAATATCCTCGAGGTGCAGTTTGGTTTAGTTTGGCAAAATCCCAAAATTGAATGATTCTTGCGGGGAGGTTTAAGTCAGTGGCCATTCCAGATACAGAATGTGGCAGGTGATCACTAATAGAATCGGAAAAGGTTCCTGCAGCAATTATTTTATTTGCTCTATTTGTAGCCATCCAGTCCAGGAGAGATTGGTGCTCCGAGTTGGAAGAGATGCGTGTATGGCTAGAGATAAGTTGAGTGAGGTTAAGTCGTGAGGAGAGCTTCAGTATATGTACCGGCGTGACTCCTGATAGGTCTAGGGTTGAAGTCTCCCATTAGTATGACTTCAGATCTACCATTAGAGTGGCCAGATAATCCAAGAGCCCATTTAAGCCAGGGAGAGCCCCTTTGGAGGATTGTAGGCACGGATCAGATTTAGTCTTTTATCACCACCTAGTTGTAGAACTGTATGCAGAGCTTCACTGTGATTTGTTATCCAAGACTGGAGTACAGAGACATTGAGATGCTCTTTATAATAAGGTCAACTCCTCCACCCTTTGTTTGGTGGGCGATCGAATCTGGACAAGCTGTAGCCAGGTATTTTGTACATGGAATCAGGCATCTCTGGCCTGAGCCATGTTTCAGTTAGTCCAAGTATGTCCGGACAGTACAGGGCTATCCAGGCTTCAAGTTCAGGAAAGTTTGCTGGTAAACTTCTGATATTCATGTTAGCAATTTTCATGCCCTTAGTGGAAAACCAAGAGGAGTCATCCGTGGACCTGGCATTCCAATGGGGGCCAGGGTTAGATTCTATGTCTCCTGACAAACATAAGCGCAGAAGCATCACCCAAACTTCTTTGTAGAATCTGTAATTGCGCTTGAGGTATTTGGGCATGCTAGTGGTGGGGATAGAGAAGGAAATGCCCCAATTTGGAAGGATGAGTTATATGGAGGTACAGGTTAGGAGAAGGGAGCAAGGTTCTAGTTGGTATAAGGTTGGAGAATACAAAAGAGAATTCTTCATGGCAGTGGGACCCAGGGTATCCAGCTGGTATGTTACATGAGAGATAAGAGAGGATGATTATGGTGGGTAGTAATCCTGATACCACCAGAAGTGACCTTGGGCATGCAAGAGAGAACATTATGTATGCCTGTATGAAACCTCTGTAAATCAGAAGTAGATTATCCCTTATAAGAGAAGAATATAAGTGACAGAAATGGTGACTTACGGGCAGGGTGACACCTATAGTGAAGGCAGTTTGAGGAGACCCTTAGTGGCCAGAGGTTGGCAGTCAATTATACAAGTTATTCACAGAGGCAGGTATTCCAATAGAGTGCAGTTTATGAGGAGTGGACAGGAGCAGGGGGAATTTGAAAAGGTGAGGGGAAAAGATAAAACTGGGATACCCTCAGTCTGAGTTACTTTTCCATACAAAATAAGTGTAGAACAGAGGCAAACATAGAGAATAGGCAAGAGTGAGTGGAGGGGAAAAAAAAAAAAAAAGACTGCCTCGCTGGTTTGAATTAGGACTGATGCAGCAAGGGGGAGGGGTAGGACTGCCCTCCAAGTGAGTTTATAGGTTGGAACAAAAGTGGGCAGAATTACCAGTGTATTTAATTAATGGTAGAGGAGCTGCTGTGTTAGAGGATATGCTAAAATTAATTAAAACAGCAGCTGCAGTGTACCAGAATCAGCAAAAGTTAATTAAATCAAGGTAGGCAGGCTAGAGTGTATCGTAGGCACAGTCTTAGGCACAGTCTTGTGAGTCAAAATACATTAATTTCCTTGGGATTAAAGTGGCTGCAGCAGCGAGTACTACAGCACCAGGGAGCTGAGCAGAAAAAAGGCTCCAAGGTTTAAAACCTAGCGCAGTCTTGAGATCACGTACCTTCCTGCTGCCAGCCTTGTAGCTTCGGGGAACCGATGACTGATAGTCATCTGATCTGATTCCAAAGTCTGCAGGTACAGTCTCTGTCTGGCAACTTACATTCTGGTAGTGGTTGTTGCTCCCCCAGCCACCCAGAGGCTTTACCTGTGGGCTTTGAAAACAGCAGCATACACTTGGACCAGGCTATCACTAGCCCAGGAGATATTTTAAGATCTTCTGTGCTGGCAGTCTGTTCCAAATGTTGGCAGTGTCCACAGTTGAACTTTCCTGGTTACTTGAGGATGGTCTGACCTTTCTTGTTGCTGTATTTCCTGTGATGGTGGTCACCAATTCTAAGTGTTTGCTGCTGTTCTCAGTGTCTGCAGGTACTGGCTCTGGATGGCTGGGGGAAGCTGATCTGGCCTCGGCTGTTATTTTATGCCACTTCCCCAGTCACCCTGAGGTTGAACCTGCAGACCTTGACAAAAGCAACAAACACTTGGAACAGAGTGCCACCAGCACAGAAGGTATTTTAGGTTTTCTGTGCTGGTAGTCTGTTTCAAATGTTCAGTGCTGTTGGCAATGTCCACAGGTGCACTCTTTGGGTCACTGGGGATGGTCCAGCCTTTCTTGTACATGTATTTATTTCCAGCTTCTGCTTGAAAATATTTCCTGTGCTGGCTCAAAGTTTGTAGGTTCATTCTCTGATGTCTTTGGGGGGGGCTGCAACCCAGGTAAGTCCAAGGGAAAAAAAGATGTCATCTGTGCTGGTAGTCTGTTCCAGGTCAAAGCGTCTCATTGCTGTTCATTGCTGTAGAGTGTTCGCAAAGTTTTTAATGCATTCTCCTCAAGTCTTGTATTTGTCTGCAAAAGAAAAGATAACAATTAGGGCTACTGGCTCATACTAATGGCTAAGGGTGGCGCAGCCATACACTACTTACTGGTCTACTCTGCTCTGCTGAACCCATCACCAGATGTGATTTCACTATGTCTGCATCACTTGCAACTTGCATGCTAGTATTATATTAACAATGCATGCACGTGCTTCTTTGTCTACATATTTTGGGGGACTTCATGCAATTTCTGATATTTATTTATGTCTTTTTTACAGAATGGATCAATTTGTAAGGAAATTGACCCCATCTGCCAGAACCAATCAAAGACAGAACGTGACAGCAAAGACCACTGCAAGCAGTTTCCAGGCCAGCCTATACATGAAAATGAAGGAAAGCTATTCTGTACGCCCTGCAACATTGTCCTGGATCACGTTCGAAGTCTACAGTTGCAGATCATTTCTCCTCAAGACTCATTTAAAAGAGCTGCAGATACACAGTTAGAAAATGCATGGAAAAAGAGCGGACCTTGCTGACATCCCTTGCAAAAGTACAAATGCTAAGACAGAGCGATAAAGATTGTGCAGGACTTCACAAATACCTTTCTTGAAGTGGATATCCCCCTTGAGAAAATTGACCATCTAGCAGTTCACAGTTTTATTGGTAAACACATTCCAAATGGAAGTGCCACACCAGGTGCAGATTAGATTAGAGCTACATATGTGCCGGACATTTATACTGCGGAACAGCAGGATGTGCAGCAAAAAATCATGGCCAAAAAGGTAGCCCTAATTGTGGATGAGACCAGTGATATTGAGCAGCACTACATCCTCAACATCCTTTCTACTTCACTTGAAAGAGATGAAACTGAATGAGTGCAGCCTTATTTGCTGGACACAAAGTTTTTGGCATCCGTGACACACAGCACCGTGGCACAAGCAGTGGTTCAAACTGTGACAGACTACAGAATAGATTTTGATGCTGTCTGGGTATTCGACACATACAATGCCTCATATAGGAAGAAATGCTGCAGTGCAATTTTACGTGGTTTGTTTCCCAGCTGCACCCACATCATGGACCTAGTTGCAGGTGCAATGGATAAACCATTCCAGCTGACAATGAGATACATGAAGTTATTCCGCAAACTTTTTTCATTACCCAGTGGAAGAAAGAATCGTTACTTGCGACACCTATCAGAGGTCACGCCTGACAAGCATGCCACGATGCCTGCTGATCCCTGTGCAACAAGGTGGACATCCTATTTCATCGCTGCAAGGTATCACCACCACCACCATGTTGTCTACCACCAGTCCTTCATTGAAAAAGAACTTGCCCTAACAGGACACCCATGCAGCACATTGCTTGCAATAGAGGTAAGAATATTGTAGTAGTCTGTTCTTTTTTTTTTTAATTGAATGATATGTTGAGGCATTTTGTTTACAGAAAAGTATTTATTTTTTCCCATTTCTACAGAACATTCTTTATTGCACTAAAGCTGAGTATTGAGCTGGCATTCCTCACAAACAAATCAGAATGGATGTGCAAGCTGCTGGATAAATTTCAGTCACAGATCCCTGTGACAACAAATGTTGTCGACATCCTAGAAGAACTGCAGATCAATCATCAGGTGCATCAGCAGTTTGTCATGGAGAGTTGTGGTTCCTTTTTCAATGGTGATGAACAGATTCCTGCTCACATTCAGACAGAGTTGTTGGACAGTTTCAATGAAGCATTCTGTAATGCATCATCCAAACTTGGGAAATACTTATCAGTGGAGGGCCAGCTTGGGTTGAACTTTTTGAAAGCAGCGAGAATCTTCAATCCCTCTAAAGTGGCTTTTCTGTCACAGAGCAAAGATGATTATGCAGCTATTCCAGGATGGAGTGATATCCCTGACACAGAATTTAAATGTACAAAAAAATCCTGGCACCGAACTAGGTGAGCAGCACAAGCCACATAGACAAAAATCTGGACTTATATTGGAAGTCTGCAGCAGCTCATACACCACAACTTTTTCAACTGGCTCTTCCATACATTAATTGTGTGACAAACTCTACAGACGTAGAATGCAGTTTCAGTGTCCACAATACAATCTTTACACAAAGACGTAGGGGACTTTCTGAGGACAGCAATCACAGGCTGATTTTTCTGTGTCAATGCAAAACAAAATACAGAATGTCATCAAAACAAAAACAGTGCTGAATTTTAAATTGTCTTACAAAATGGTTACCCTAACTGCCTGATATGTCTGTGCAATAAAGATTAAAAATGTGTAAAATGTGAGTTGTCCCTTACACTTTTCATGCTACATAATATATGCAATAAAAAGATTAAAACATATAATGTGAGTTGTTCCTTACTTTTCATGCTACAAAAGTACAAATGAACAAAAGTGTCACAGAAATGCTGCCAAATTTGTAAAATCTCACTGCAGAAATTGACCAGACCCGCCACAGAAAAGTTTTTTTTGCCACAGATTGCCAGGGGGCCTGGTCATAGGTGTTGCTCCCTTCACTGTTCCTCCACCTAATATGCCTCTGTGCCTATCCGATGCATGCTTAAAATCCCCACAGTCTTTTCCCCCATCCCCTCCTCTGGCTGGCTGTTTCAGTCATCCACCACAGTTTACGTGAAGATGATTTTCTCTCTTAAACATCCGGCCTCTTAGTTTCATTGCATGACCTCTTATTCTAGTGCCTTCCTTTCACTGAAATAGACCCTCCACTTGTGCCTTCTTCACTTTTCAAGTACTTGTAGGTTTCAGTATAGTCCCTTCACTTTCTCTCTTCCAGGGACTACTGTACATTTTGACTTCCTGCAGCCTTTCCTCATATGGCTTCTCATGCAACTCCCTCACCATTTTGGTAGCCCTCCTCTGTACCGCTCCTCAGAAGGAAATGTCTTAGTTTTTACTTGGATTCTATTGCTCTGTCTACATTATAGAATTCTTGTTGGCAACCATCTTCAAAGCCAGTTTAGTTATATCAGCTGGGTGCACCCACACTATGCAGTAACCATTCTTGATAATGGTTTGCGTGTCCACATTGCTAGTGTTAAACCTGTTCTTGATGTAACCATTTCCTATTCATTTCAATACATAGAACTGTGCTCACCTGTCCATCCAAGGTAGAACTGTTTTAGTTGAACCAGCTCCCAAGGTGATATCAAAAACAGTTGTTAAAAACTGTTTTACCTTGGAAACAGTGGGGTTATTAACCACTCTAAGCACTGTTTAACTAGTTTAACTTGGCTAAACTGGTTTAAAAACTGTGATGCTATGAAAAATGGTGGGGTGCTCTTCAAAAGAAAATAAACTTCAGAAGATTCCTCTTGTATTTTCAGAATGTCTTTTTATTTGCATACACCCCAATGTTTCACCACTCGCTAAATGACTTCTTCAGGGGGACTGCTTATGGAGAAGTCTTTCCTCACTTTTTTATATGGTCAGTATTTCCTATATATTCTTCCTCAAAGGTTGCCTGTCAAGTCCCTGCTTTTCTTCTTGTGTTAACAGTGAATCTCTGCTTAGTGTGCTGTTTACTTGTTTCCAGTTTGAAATGCCTTGCCAGTTCAGAATGAAGAAGCATTTCAAAGCAAAAATGGAAGAAAAAACACATTAAGCAGAGACTCATTGTATAAATGGAAAGTGAGGAAAGAATACTCAGTAAAGCAGTTCCCCTGAAGAAACCAGGTAATGAATGATGAGATGTTGGGTTGTATGCAACTAAGAAGACGTATTCTGAAAAATACAAGCAGAATCTTCTGTTCATTTTCTTTTGGATAGCACCCCCCTATTTTTTCATAGCATTGTATGGCATCCTGGGGTAGCTTCCACCAAAGCTGCACTATATATGCATTCCTTGCCTGTAGAAAAAACTTCCTTTTCTTAAAATGTGCAATGTCTTACTGAAATAGGGTGTATTTTCAATTGGTAGCAACAGTGATTCCAAAAGCAAGGCTTTCAGCAATTCACATAGACTCACAATCCTGATCCAGTTAATTGACAAGGCAACAATACATAGATTTTTTAATATATGGATTGTCAAATTAATACCATCATAAAGCATATAAAAAAATCCTGGTAATACCATCACTCCTGGAGTGATAATACCACTGTTCAGTGATAATACTATGTTCAGGAGCTGTAATACTCTCGTTCAGGACCTGAGCGATAGTATTATCTCAAGATGAACAGCACAAAAACAAGTCTATCTGCCCATGTCTTTCAAGCGTGCCTTCTGATCGGCCGCTTCCAGCTGAAACCATTTCAAAACATGGTGGTGGATTCTCGCTTAGTGAGATGAGGTATACGGAGTCCACAGTGATGATACTTCCTCTATTTTTTCCTTTTTCTGCGTATCTATAACCAAAAATGTATCTTAGCTGATCCTGTGCTCCCCCACCCCCCAAAAACAAAAGGTAAGAGTAAAAGAAAACAGAATGTTTGCCGTGTGTGTGTGTGTGTGTGTGTGCATGTGAGCGGGGGGAGACAGGTAGACCAAGCTAGACAGTGTGAGAAGCTGTGGCAGTTGGCTACAAGCACAAGATTCCTTCAGTTAACAGCCAACTGCCCACAACAAAATAATAAAAAAAAAAAGTCAGATCTGTATATTAAAAAAAATAATAGATAGGTAAACGGGCATTACTGGTGGGATACCATCTCAAGGTTCTGGACATGGGAATCTCTTAAGCTTCGCTCTTGAGGTTCCTACGTGTCCAGAACCTCTCAATGGTATTACTCACCAGTAATATCAGTTACCTATCCATTATTCTAGTTATGTATTTTGTGCACTTCCTAGAGAACAGATTTATCACATCAGTGCTGTAGTTTTAGTTGTCTCATAACGTTTACTGTGGTAATGTGTTATCTGTCTCTCCCATTTATTTTCTAGTCTTCATGAGTGTTTCTTTTACAAACTCAAATTATTAACTTGCCCTCCTTGGGGTTTCTTTAAAATTCCATGGGCCAGATATTCAAAACTTTGTGCTGGGTGCAAGCGGTGCAGGTTGGCCTGGTCTGATATATTCAAAGGTCAAATAGCATGCACAAACTGCATTAGCACTGGACAAAATTATAACGTATGCAAGGGCAAACTGATGGGCGTGTACATGAATACCAGAGCTATGATGCTAGAGTGTTTTGTGTAACTTACCGCAGTACTTTGCAAGGTGCAAATTACTGCCCTGGAAAAGGTAGTCAAACTCAGGCAAATCAGCTTTCAATGTGACTTTGTGGCTTTCTTGGCGACTTTTTGTACTGCTTTGCATGACCCTAGCCAGTAAGTACATTACAGAAATAAGCCAGACATAGAGAAACTTGCAGCTCACAGATGGCATCTCTATGATGCCATCATCTGCCACCAGTCCCAGCCATGCTAGGCAGTAAGGGGTGATCTGGCTCCCAGTGGACACCATGGCAGTGCGGCCATATAGCACACACCTGCAGACCACCCTTTTGTGGACACCAACAGATGCCAGCACACACATGCAGCACTGTGGGCATGGATGGTGCTATGGGGAGGGTGTACAAGTGGCCAAGCTGCACTACTGACTGGGTGCTGCCACGAGGCTGGAACAAGCCATGCAGTGCACATGGGCCAGTGCTGGGAATACCCCAACACCAGTGTGCCTGTCTGATGGTATGTGCCCCCCCAGCCACATACTGCACATCTGTACAGACACCACAGCACACACAGCTGGCTGTGTATATGTCACTATGAACTGATGCTACCCCACCTCATCCACCCTGTACAAGCAGGGTTCATGAAGGGGAGCCAAGGCTTTAAAAACCTTAGGACACTAGCCGATTTGATAGTAAAGGCACAGTGGGGGCACAACATGATAGCTTTGATGGCAATTGATGCTGAAAGTTTTTATTCGGTGGAGTAGGATCACCTTTTTGAGGCCATGGCCCATGTAGCACTGGCCCACAATTCACTGGCTATGTTAAAGGCTATATGCAGTGCCAGCAGCTACAGTCCTCAAAATGGCCTCTTGTCACCCAGATTCCTATTCCACTGAGGTACAAGACAGGGCTGCCCTCTTTCACAGTTGTTGTTTATATTGGCTGTGGAGACACTAGCAGCAGCTATATGCAGACACCCAGATATCAAGTTGATCGAAATAGGCAACAATAACCATGAGTTGCTGATGTATGCAGATGATCTGTTTTCACCTTATGACAGCTTGAACAGTCAGTGCTAGCAGTACTTGCCCTTATGACTCACTTTGGGGGCTATATCTGGACTTCAGGTCAACTGGTCCAAGACTGAGTTATTGCTGCCCAGATCATCCTCCATCCCTACTAGTAGCTAAAAGAAGCTGGGCGCTGAATAGCATCGGATACTTAGGTATGCATATTTCCTCTAAACTTGAGGATTGGGCTTCAGTCAACCAGCAACCACTGATATAGGATCTGGTAATGGACATGGAGAGGTGAACAAAATTAAACCTCTCTCTCCCTGGAAAGCTTGATGCCATTAAGGCGGCTGACCCTCCCAAAGATCAATTACTGCCTAACTTGCCCATGCAACTCACAGAAAGTGGTAGCACAAAATTGACAAGCTGTTTTCCTCTTTTTTATGGGGCCATCAGGCACCAAGATTTGGGAAATGGACACTTAGGATGGCAAACAGCTCAGGAGGCTGAAATGCATTATGTGTATAGGTATATTATGAGACATTAAACCGAGGTCCCATCTGCCTGTTCTGGTGGTAGTTCAGGTGGATGATAAAGATCCCATGGCATTTCTCAAAAAGAGTAGGGGAATTTCCCTGGGGTCCTGGCCAAATTTCCCCCCACTCACTAAAAATACCACCAACAACTAAATCTTTTTGAAGGTCAGTTGGCATTCATCTGTATCCCCTCCCGGGTCATGCCTGAAAATAGGCAGTATTTGTCTAGTACACTTACCCAGTCAACAAAAACTAAATAAATATTACATGGCTCAGGGCATCAGAAGTGGAATGTTATGGGCACAATCAGAAGGCTACCCTCCCTCTGGGTCAGAATAACCTGTATGGTGGCAAATCCCTGCAGATCCGACTTTGGGTCAAAGATAAAAAGAGAAAAGTCATCTCCACCTGATGAGTTCACAAGATATTCTTTCAGAAGCTGCAGGCCCTGTCTAAATATAAAGACTTGTTTCTGGGCCTTTCTGAATTCTTATGCCACCATCCCAGACTGCAGATATGAGGAGCAGTTGTACACTGGCCCCACTGGGAAAGATAAGGAATTAGGGTACTTAGAGATGTAATATGTCCCCTTTCCATGACTCTGAGATCCTTTCGACAGTTAAAGGAAGAATATCACTTTCCCATCGCAGATCATTGGAAACATTTATAACTTTGGCAGATACTCAGGAATTGGTTGAGCCCTGCATTGAGATATCAGCCTAAGGGGATGAGTGAAATGATAGATAAATGGGCTCTTCTTACTGGGGAAAAAAGATAAATGGATATATGCCCAAACATAGCAGCTGCATCTCCCAGATTGGGAACCTCACAGGTGGAAGTGTGCCCCAGATTTCCAGGTAAAATTCACACCAGACACATGGCTGAGGTGTTTGGAAGCTAGCCCATCAGGGTACTCCAGATCCCAAAGCCCAGCTTATTCAAAAGAAAGTGCTGAGCCAGTGGCACTGCACTCCAGAATAGCTGATCAAAATGGGGTTTGCCATTAAAATGTATGCTGGAGATGTCAGTACACTCCAGGACACATTAGTCACACTCTGTGGACATATCTGGAGGTAACACCATTTAAGGAAGGGCTCATAGATAAGGCAGAAAACATGTCAGGGATAAAACTCCCCATCTTCCCACTGCTGTGGCTATTGGGGGGATGATTTCTTAACGAAGGCCCAGTTACTGGGTTGCAGACCCTAATTTATACAAAGACCATAGAGGTCAAATGACAGCTTCTCATGAAGTGCCGATAGTCTACAGTACCTACAAAAACAGAATGGGAAATGGATGTCACGAAAACTGGCACCTAAATTAGGGTACTCCAAAAAAGAAGGGGGAAATTTATTCAAATTCAACCAAACATGGAGTCCATGGTTTGGGACTAAAGGAACACAAATTTGCATGGGCATAGGGTAGATTAAATGCTGGATGGGGCAGGAGGGTAATGGGGTCTGAGTGAGAGGGAGGTAATGAAAGAAATGGACTGTGCAGTAATTGTCCCTTTCTCCTCCTCCCTCGCTCATATGCTATCAGGAGAATCATACAGTCTAGCTGGTAAATCTCTTTCCAAATATTCACTCAATCTGAGACACCAGGAATGTGCCTACTAGTATACTCAATGTGCTTACCAGGTTAAATAATCATACTAACCTGTTTTTAACTTTGTTATCATTTCACATTAGCAGATACAAGAAGAACACCGAGTGAATATTATTGTTAATGATATTAAGTAGATTCCAAGTAAAATCTAAATCTACGCTGGAGTGGTGCTTATGCAACCTATGTTACAGACGAATGACATAAAAGTGTAATAGATTTCAAGTTAACGTTTGTTTCTCTCATATATTGTGAACTGAAATGGTATGGCTGTTGTAGATGGTTTTGTATGCCATATATGTTAAAGTAATGTTAATTCTGTGCTTCTTCACTAACTATTACAGTAAGTTTTGCACTTTTTTTTCCATTTAAATTTATTAATCATTTTACCAAAATGATCATAAAGCAGATGTACAAACAGACAAGTCGTTTTCATACACAGTCATATACACATGAATCTGCCTCCCCTCCCAAACCACATCCCTTCCCTCCCGCCTCCCTCCGTACACACCACCACTAGGAAAACATAGTACCCAAAACCCCTTACCCTGCTAAGACTGATTCAAACAGTATTATTCCTCAAAATAAATTACATCCATATCCTATTTAATTAACCCTGCAGGGAATAGACAGTATACAGAGGGTCCCAAATCTTACTAAAGTTAGACATTGTGTTATTCAGATTAGCAACAGTTTTCTCGGTACGCAGGTTAGCTAGAAGTTCAGCCAACCATTCCTCATAGGAGATTACCTGCTGATCGAGCCAATGACTTAACACCAATTTCTTTACAGACATCGAATAAGCATGATGTAGTATTTCCAATTTTAACTCTAACTCCAGATAAATCACCGAGAAGGCAAATTTGTGGGTAAATAATTCCTCTAAACCCAAAAGAGCATCTCAGTTGCTCAATCTTCTCCCACAGTGGGGCCACCTTGAGCAGTTCCAGAAAATATGAACTAAATTACCTCCTCCTGATGGCTATCTCACACAGCTATTGGAAACTTTAAGCCCTTCATCAATTTACAGGGTGTATAGTGATGCCTGTGTAATATAAAATATTGCATCAGCTTTAACCTGTCTTGCTTGATAAATTTATGGGAGGTATTCCAGATAGACGACAACTCAATCACCTTCTCAGGAAAAGGATCCCCACAGGTCTGTAGGTCCACAATCCTCGGGTATTTTCCAACCAACCAATAAATTATAAATCTTAGCAATCGCCCTGGGTCCACCGCTATAAGACTAAGCTCTTCACAGAAGGGTATAGGTTGGCGATTACAAGGTGAATAGCCAAAGGAAACTTATTAAAAGCGTGCTTAAGTTGAATAACCTGAAAAATATGCCTGTTGGAAACACCCAGCTTGTCTGCCATTTCTGGAGTGGACATCCACCCTGGCCCTCCTCTATCAGACTGGAAACTTTGTAATCACTAGGTATGGAAAGCCAATATGGTGCCATAGGTTTGCCCCAATTTTAAGATTAAGATTACCTGCAATAGGTTGATTAAGATCCTTGAAGTGGTTGTATTTGAGAAATCTACAGACCTGTGTATGGATTTAGTGAAGTGTAAATTACCGAGCTTTAAGTTTTCCCGACAATTGGTTCTCCCAATATCAGTAAACCCATGCGGTTTAAACCACATGAGTATGAGAGCTCTACTTCGATCTGTAACCACACTGGGGCCTTACCTAAAGCTCCATGAGATGCCCATCTCATATATTTGTTGATATGAGCGGCCCAAAAATAAAAAGTACATTGGGTAATCGCATGCCTCCTTTATCCTTGGGGACCACCAGAGTGCGGTATGCTATTCAAGGGGATTTACTAGACTACAATGAACGAGGATTGAAATTTTTTAAACCAGGATATTGGGAGCCAAACATTAAGCATAATCAAAGGATATAATAAACGGGGGAATACGTTCATCTTAATGAGGTTTATCCTCCCCCACAACGAAATGGGAAGAGAAGCCCACCTATTTAAATCTTGAGACACCTTGTTCACCAAAGTGTCTAGGTTCACCTTGATCACATGATTACTACTACAGGCAAGATCAATTCCCAAATACCGGAGAGAGCCCTGTTGCCACCTCAGCCCGTAGACTTCAATATCGGATTTAAAAGATTTATGACTTAGAGGGAATACTGTAGTTTTACTAATATTAAGCTTATAATTAGCAACATGCCCGAAGGAAGCAATAATGTCCAACATGTACGGAATAGAACTGCTCGGGTTGGCTAATTGCAAAAGGAGATCGTCCGCGTTAGCGGAGACCTTAACTTCACAAGGAAAAATGGGGATCCCTTGAATATTTGGACAATTTTGCAACCTTCTAATTAACGGTTCAAGATACAAATTAAATAATAAAGGCAACAGGGGACATCCCTGCCTGGTACCAGTATGGAGAACAAACCTTTGAGAGATAACTCCATCTTCTGAGACCCAAGCTGAGGGGGATCTATATAATGCACCTATCCAATTAATAAAAAGTGGAGGGAAGCCAAAACTCTCTAAAACCTGAAAAAGGTAATCCCAGTGTTCCTGTCAAATGCCTTCTCGGTGTCCATGGATATCAAGATGGCAGGATAGGGTGCATCCCTGGACACTGAGAAGACATGCGAGAGAGTTCTCAAGTGATCCGACGAGGACCTCCCCTTTAGGAACCCCACTTGTTCCGACCCTATCAAGCAATCCAGAACCCTTGCCAACCAGTTCGCTAAGAGCTTAGACAAGATTTTAATATCCTGATTAATCAATGAGATAGGATGGTATTTAGACACACAGTCTAATGGTTTTCCCAGTTTGGGAATCAGGACAATAAGCGCCTCAAATAAAGAGGAATCAGAATCTGCGCCGGATAAAATATGTGCGTACAGGGGAAGGAGCATTGGCATTAGTTGAACTAGGAACCTTTTATAAAATAAGGCGGAGAATCCATCGGGGCCTGGCATTTTGTTAATTGGCAGAGCTTTAATGACAGCGGAGAGTTCTTCTGAAGTTATTGGGGTCACCAAAGCATCCTGCTGTTCCCTGGAAAGTCGGAGGAGATGCGACTCCTGCAAGAAGTCCTGAATCTGTTGAGCAGATGGAGGAGTGGGCATGGGGCCATACAACTCCATATAATAATCAGTAAATTCTTTTATAATCTCCAGGGAGTGAGTTTTAAGGGACTTGTCCTTCAAATACCATATGGAAGTAATATAAAGGGCAGTTTCCATTTGTTTCACCCTGAGGGCCAAAAGCCGGCCTGCCTTTTCCCCATGGTCAACGTATGACGCCTGGGTTTTTAATATATTATAATCCATCTTTTCCCGAAGGAGTTCCATATATGCAGCCCTCAGCTTAATTAACTCTTGCCGATGAATTTCTGCATTTGGAAGGGAAGGGTTATCTTCTAAGATTTTAATCTGGGCAAGCAACTGGGACAGTCTACGTTGGCAGCCTTTTTCCTATATGTAGCCAGGCTAATTAAAATTCCCCTGGTGTATGCCTTGAAAGTGCCCCAATGTAGATCTGGCCTACTCGAGGAGACTTTATTGGAATGATAAAAGATATCTATCTGCTCCTGTATCTGCTTCGTAAGAGAGTCGTCCTTCAGCAATAAGTCATTTAGTTTCCATCTGGGGTCCTGTTCGGAAGTGACACCATTGCTATCCAACAGGAGACAATGTCATGATCTGAAGGAACTCCAGGGATAATCGAAGAGTCAGGTGAGGCCAGTAGCAAGGAATGAGACAAAAACAAGTAATCTATCCTCGAAGAAGAGGAATGTACCGGAGAAACAAAGGTATATTTCCTCTCTTGGGGAGTGCAACACCCACCAAATATCCACACAACCAAGCTGGTCGAGAAATTCCCTGAGCAGCTTGTTGGGCGGAGAAACTGGTTTCTGAGGACTGGACTGGTCCATATCCGGTCAAGTACTAAATTGAAATCACCCCGATAATCATGGGACTCGAGATAAATGTCTGTAAGACCACAGCGAGATAGAAACATAGAATTTGACAGATAAGGACCCTTGGCCCTCAGTCTGCCCATTTCCCTGCCTACTGGATAAGCTGCAGATCCTAGTTAACCAGCAGCCTACTTCTTTCTACCCCACCCCTAAATTGCCTTATGACTGTCCCATGCATGCTTGAATTCCACCACTGTTTTGACTCCGACCTCCTCCGGAAGGCTGTTCCATGCATCCACAACCCTCTCTGTGAAAAAATACTTCCTTAAATTACCTCTGAGCCATACCCCTCTATCTTCAAATTGTGCCCTCTTGTTCTTGCACACCTCTTTTTTTGAAAGATGCTACCCTCTTGGACTTTGTTGATTCCCTTGAGGTACTTGAAAGTTTCTATCATGTCCCCCCTCTCCCTCCTTTCCTCGAGGCTATACATATTAAGCTCCTTAAGTCTCTCTTCATATGTCTTCCGGTGCAGACCCTGCACCATTTAGTTCCCTCCTCTGGACAGCTTCCATCCTGTCTATGTGTTTGAACTGGGTCTCCAGAGTTGCACACAGTACTCCAGATGGGGTCTGACCAGCTGTCTGATGAGTAAAAAATTCAGGGTATCCCTGTTAGGGCCATAAATACTGCCAATAATTACTTCTTTATTATACAGTAAACCGTGCATGAGAACATACCTGCCCCCTGGATCTTTAACCACCTTGATTGTACTAAAGGGAATTTTCCTGTGTATAAGGATCATCACCCCTCTACTATTAGAGGAACCCTCTGCACTAAAAAACTGACCAAATTGCATTTTCCGGAGCTGAGAGGCCTCTGAGTCCAATAGATGTGTTTCCTGAATGTAGGCGATATCTGCCTTTACTAACTTTAAGTGGTGTAAGACTTGGTATTGCTTCCTTTTATTTCTGCAACCCCCCGATATTCCACGTCGTGACATTTACCCTGATACTCATTATAACAATACGAGAACCCCGTTATTCTCTGTAATCCACACCAAAATGGTACCTGAGTTGACACAATCTGATCTTAGCAATAGTATCAAGGACCTAGTGGAAAACCCACCCACTCTTCCACCCCTATTCCCCCCTTAAAGACCCCTTACAACCAGTAAACCAGTAAAATGAACTAAAAATCCATGCAGTATCCCCCTCCTTGTTCCCCGGTATAGCTGGTTCTGCTACAGTATCCGGCCTTTCCCCTCCCGCCACCCAAAGCCTAATAAGGCGGTAATGCCTTGTTAAATAAAGCGAACCCCCAAAAAACTTCATATCCCGTAGGAGAACCGGGGGGGTGCTACTCCAATTATTACCAAAACATTGCAACCTCCGAATCTCTAAGATGCAGACAATGGAAGGGGAGGGGGGCTGCACTGTGAAGTTATTCACAAAATACTCAACGAGTCCATCTCTACCCTGTACAATGTTATCAGAATAATGAAGTAAAGCAAGTACCTCATAGTCGAGGTTAAGATGTATGAATGTCCAACTCGTGGGCTAGAACCTTAATATGTATCCGCCAAAGTAGGGAACAGCCTCTGGAGTTCCCCCGCCAATATGTTCCTAGCCAATTACTAAATATCACCATTAAGTTACCCTGAGCCTCGGGTTCACAGTGCAGCCTCTCCATGCCCCCCTCCAAGTCCAACAATAAGGGTACAACACTACCCAGATAGTAGCTCATAACTAACACACTCCCACCCACCCAAAGAAATAAAGCCATAATTGTCCCCGGTATCCATCATAATTGAGAAAATTCCCCCCTAAAACTTCCACCCTCAATAAACGATTTATAACAACTACTAATCTTAGTGTAGGAAGAAAACCAGGCAACAAAGCTTAAGGATAACGGCAATAACTTTGGAAATGCAAACAGTTCAGTCCAATATGCTCCTTATTGCTGTGGCTTTCCCAGTCTGCAGTGTATCTCATAAAGGCAGTAACAGGTTCCCTTTAACTTCAGGTCGGCTTGAAGAGATCAGGATGTTCCTTCTGCAGTGCTTTCTTAGCAGGTTCAACCTCCTCAAAGGATGTCCATGTCCCTGAAATTACAACCTGAAAACGGGCAGGATACCCCATTCGAAATTTAATTCCTGCGGCGATAAGCTTGGTTATGATGGGGTGAAAAAGCACCCTCCTCTGGCGCACCGTGGCTGGGAGATCCTGAGTTACTCTAATTTTCTTGCCTTCCCATAAAACTTGTTCCAGCTCTTTTATCCTTGATAACAAAAATTGCTTATCCTGGAAATTAAGAAGCTTAGTCAACAGGGGCCGGGGTTGCTGGCCAGGTGCGGGCATCAGACGGAGTGCACGGTGAGCCCTTTCCAATGTATACGAGGTTCCAAAAGGAGAGGGGCCCGTAATTCGCTCGAACAGCTTCTGGGCAAATAGCACTGCATTATTGCCCTCCTCTTTCTCAGGAATACCCAAAACCACCACATTATTTCTATGGCTTCTGCCCGCTAAATCTTCAGCCTTATATTCTAATTTCTTAATGCGTTGCTGACAATCTACTATGTCCTCCACCGTGCGGCCTGCCTTATTCTCCAAAGAGACTATTCGGGATTCTGAATCTGAGACTCTTGTAGACAAATCCTCCAGCGCCCCAGACAATTGCTTATTCTCAGACACTATAGCTTTGAGATCCTCCCCAAAGGGTTGTAACTCTGCCTGAAGGAGTTCGAGGGTGAGGGGAGTGGTTTCCACCGCCGGCACATGAAGAGCTGTAGTAGTTGAATGCTTACCACTGCCCGTCGGCTGGGCCTTGGAATGTTTTCCAGATTTCTCCGGGGAGACGGGCCGGGTATGTCGGGGCAGCACCGACCTCATTTCGGCTTCCATTTTCGGCAAACACTTGCTTGGTAGAAGTAGAGGAGGAGCAGCCACCTATACAGAAGTATAAGCCCCTTTTTAGGCGAATTTTAATAAAATTAAGGCTTTTGGTAGCGGGAGCTTAAGCCAAACGCTGCTATACAGTCCGCTGCATCACGTGATCCAGTTTTGCACACTTTTGATAAAATTCATGTTACTAGCCAGCTCCATGGTGCCGGGTGATGGGGGATCACCTGGCACGCTGGCGACCTGGCCTTGCAACCTGAGCCTGGGATGACAGATGTGGAGGCCAGCAGGGGAGGGTTTGGAGTGTCATTCAGATACTTTCCTGGATCTGAGCCTGCACTTCTCTGGTGCAGCTCCTGGCTGCCCATTATGGTGCACACGTTTGTGGTGTGGGTGACCACATGCAACAGGTGTGCTCAGCCAGGATGCCGTGAGTGTGCAGCTGTAGTGGGAAATTGGGGCAAAAGAAGAAAAATAGCCACCTGGCCAGCTAGATGATGGCAGCTGGCCTCCCCATGCACCACAAAGCCTGGATGATGTCGGAGCTGATCCCTGCTGGGCCCCATGAGGAATGAAGCACCAGCAGGCTAGTCTCCCCTTGTGGTTATGACCATGGGAGGGGGGCTCCCTGATGATGGGATATGTCAGGTTGATGGGGTGCCAGCAGATGTTGGGACAGCAGGACAGTGATGGGGGGAGCTCGGTGGCAGTAGGGGCCTCGGTGGACTGAGGGAGTGGCCAGCTAGGAGGGCTGGGGGATAAAAAGAATAAGCAAAATAGGAAAAATTATGATATTTACTGTCATGTATATTAATGAATTCTTTCTTATTTCAAACTGAGTTGTTTGTTCATATAATCTCTTAATGTTTTAAGAGTTGTATTTCCATAGGGGTTCTCCTGGCTAGAATGCAATATGTATCTATGTGGTAATGTGATGAGTTTTGATATTGCACAAAAAATCAATAAAATTGTTTAACAAATTGCTGAAACTGCATTTATATAATGAAAATGAGTGCAGTTTTGCAGCATTTATAAACTGTTAAGTCTTTCCTGTTCTAAAATCTCACTCTAAGAACCTCCTAAAATGGCCGCATATGTGATGTTACTTGACTGTGGAGCTCCATGCCACGTAAGTCCTATACACAATCAGTAATTCACATGGTCAGTGAACTAGATTGACAAGTATGCAAAGTGGTGTGGGGAGGTGCATAGTGAGCATGGACCAGCAGGAACACAAGCACTCTCAGGGAACACTGCCTGACCCCATCATATATAGAGCTGAACACCTCATGGAGCCATGCTGACATAGCTTTGTTGATGGCCTGTGAAATGCACCCACATGGCACAAACATTTATTCCAGTGTACCACAGACTAGCTGCCTCACCTTTCAGATTGGCTGCATAGAACCCTGGAACATGCAATGCAGCCCAGCAGAATGACCAGTTTTATGACCAGATGGGTCCATATGAACACACCGGCACATTATAGACTATTCAAATGGTATGGGAAAGACAGTTCTGGCTGGTAATCTGGCAGCTGGATGTTGGTACACAGCAACCATTTTGGTCCAGAAATGTTGTAGAATCATAACCAGTTGTCATTGTCACCCATAAACACAGTGCAGGAGTGTTGTCTGTCATTGTCGGCGATCCCTCAATTCGAGGATGATCTCTACCATGGTTCACTGATGGGTCCTGAGGTGGCTCAGTAATCCAATCCTAGAGCCATAGATTCATCCACAGAAATTGCAGATGTTTCCATGTGGGAGAGCTGCCCACTGGCTGGGGTTTCTTTCCCTTTCCTTCCTACGCTCTCTCTTTTCAGCTTCGATGGCCAGGTGTTTCTCTTTGAAGCAGGCCCCCGCTTGATGGAGGTTCTGGCACCATTGAGATTGGTTGGTGGCAAGCTCCTACCTGCTCGTGATGTCCATATCTGTTTTCTTGAGGTATGCCTTCAGTGTGTCTTTGTAGCGTTTCCTTTGCCCACCACGGGATCTCTGGCCGTGACTGAGCTGGGAGTATAAAATTTGTTTGAGGAGTCGAGAGTCGGACATCCATACACAGTGTCCAGTCCAGCAGAATTGATGTCTGAGGATCATTGCCTCAATGCTGGTAACATTGGCCTCAGCGAGAACACTGACATTAGTGCAGTGGTCTTCCCACTTGATGTGGAGGATTTTCTGGAGACATCATTGGTGGTACCTCTCCAGGCTCTTTAGATGTCAGTAAGTCACCCAAGTTTCACATCCATAAAGAAGAGCAGAGATGATAACTAAACTGTATACCTGGATCTTGGTGTCCTTTCGTATATCACGGTCAGTGAGGATGCACCAAAGCAGTTTCCCAAATGAGGTACTAGCACAATGGATCCTGTTCTGAATCTCATTGTCCATGTTCGCTGTTAGGGAGAGGTGGCTACCAAGGTAAGGGAAGTGCTCGACTGCCTCCAGGGTCTGTCCCTCGATGGTGAACTGTGGTGGGTCATTTAAAAGGCGTTGAGCAGGCTGATAGAGCACCTTGGTCTTCTTGATGTTGAGTGAGAGTCCCAGACTTTGGTAAGCTTCCGCAAAGAGATCTAGCGCAGACTGGAGGTCACTCCTGGTGTGTGCAAGGATGGCACAGTCATCAGCGTACTAGAGGCCAATGACAGATGCCTTGCAAATTTTGGTCTTTGAATGGAGATGTCCAAGATTAAAGAGCCCTTCATCCATTTTATATTCTATGTCAATTCCAGTGGGAAGGTGGTCTTTGGTGAGGACTAGGATGACTGCTAGGAAGGTAGAGAACAAGGCTGGAGCACTGACACACCCTTGCTTGACCCCAGTTTGGATGATGAATGGGTCTGTCTTTGAACCATTGTGAAGAACAGTGACAGTCATCTGATCATGCAGAAGCCTCAGAACCTTGATGAATTTTGTAGGACAGCCAAATCTGGCCAGCACCTTTCACAAGGCTTCATGATTGATGGAGTCAAAGACCTTTGTCAGGTCGATGAAAACCATGTACAGGTCCTGATGTCGTTCCTGACACTTTTCTTGGATCTGCCTGGCAATGAAGATCATGTCGGTTGTCCACGAGATGGTATGAATCCACACTGAGATTCCTGCAGGACTTCTTCAGCAATGGAAAGGAGACAGTTCAGAAGAATATGGGAGAGGATTTTCCCTGCAGTGGAGAATGAAGGCAATGCCTCGATAATTTCCACACACTAACTTGTCTCCTTCTTGAAGATGGTAACAATGTTGGCATTCCTCAAGTCCTCTGGAATCTTCTCATTGTTCCAAATTCATAGAATGAGTTTGTGGAGCTTTAGTACCAGTTTCTTGCCCCCAGCCTTGTAGACTTCAGCCGGTATGCCATCTGGTCCCGCAGCTTTGTTGTTTTTGGCCAGCTTGATGGCATGTCTTACTACTTTGATGGTAGGAGGGTTGGTGAGAGATTTTCTTTCAGGGTGTTAAGGGACAGAATTAATAGTGGCATCTGTCACAGATGACTTGTGGTTCAAGAGTCTCTCAAAATACTTCTTCCATCTAGCTTGAATGCCTTCATTTCCCTTTAGGAGTGTCAAGCCATTTTGAGATTGGAGGGGAGTGGGACCATGGAAGCTTGGACCATAAATGGCCCTTGTAGCCTGGAAGAAGCTCTGCATGTCATGTTTGTCAATATAGAGCTGGATCTCCTTGGTCTTGTCTTGCCACCATTTGTTTTTGATGTCTCGGATCTTCCTTTGAGCTTCTGCCTTGAGCTGCTGGTATGACTCTTTCTTTTGCTGGAATGAGATGTCATCTTGCCATGTGCAGTGGGCTCTTCTTTTCTAGTTGAGCAGGTCTTGAATCTTGGTATCATTTTCATCAAAGCAGTCCTGGTGATGCCGGGTGACATAGCCAATAGATTCAGCACATGCGAAGCGGATGGGGTCTTGAACTCTAACAGTATCTCTCAATGTTATCATCAGCTGCGGGCATGGCAGAGAGCCTTGCTTGGAGACATTGCTGGAAGTCCTCTTGAACCACTGGGTCTTGAAGGGACTTGGTGTTGAATTTCCTTTGAATTGATTTTGGCTGCCTTAGATGTTTCTGAGTGAGCCAGATGTTCATGACAGATCTGACGAGATGATGGTCTGTTCAGCAGTCATCAACTCCTCGCATGGCCCTCATGATGTAGACATCTTTTCGGTCATGGGTTCTGACAATGAGGTAGTCAAGGAGGTGCCAGTGCTTGGATCGAGGGTGTCTCCAAGTAGTCTTATACTTGTCGCTCTGTCTGAAGATGGTGTTCATGATTACCAGGCCATGCTTCACACATTTGTTCAGGAGTAGGATGCCATTAGAGTTTGTCTTTCCTAACCCCTCCTTCCAGATGATACCATTCCAGAGATCTAAATCACACCCAACTCTGGCATTGAAGTCACCAAGGAAAATAATCTTGTCTTCCTTAGGGGTGCTGGTCAGGACTCTGTCAAGGTTGGAGTAGAACTGTTCCTTGACATCCTCATCAGCATTAAGTGGCAGGGCGAATGCATCGTTGACAGTGGCATGCTGATTGTTGCTGAGCTTAAGACAAAGGGTCATGAGGTGTTCGTTGATGCCAATGGCGAGCTCGGTAAGCTGGTTGATGAGCTTGTTCTTGATGGGAAGGCCAATGCCATGAATCGTCTGTATTCAGCAGGCTTCCCTTTCCAAGAAGGTGAAACCTCCACCCTCTTCTATCAACTGACCTTCATCTGGTCATCTTGTCTCACTAGGGCAGCAATATTGATGTTACATCTTGCAAGTTCCTGGTGATGATAGCAGTTCTTCTTTCTGGTTGTTCACTATACTGGTTGTCCATCAGAGTATGAACATTCCATGTCACAAAATCATTGTCTGTTTCTTGTTTCAACCGCAGAGAGAGTGATCCCACTGGATGTGGCTATTCAGTTAGGAGAAGGTGAGACAGTCTAGGTTTGAGGGCACCATTCTAGCCCCTCCCATGTGGGGTGAGCAGAGGGATCCTAAAGAGGACTGCTCAGTCACAGTAGCAGCTGCTGAATTGCACCCCTGTCCCAGTCCAGGTGCCAGATGACCAGCAAACTACCACTGCCTATGTGCAGATTCATGGCTAGAGACTGCCAGATTCACTGGTCCTGTCCTCGTCACACTAGTCTGTCACCACAGGGCTTGGAAGGTTGGTTGTGGGGTTGTTGTTTCCCATGGTAGAAGCCTGTGTGTGACTTCTTTTAGCGTGGGGAAGCTGGTGCACCTGCAGCCTGCAGCAACCACTCAAACTTGACAAGCAGACGATCTAGCGCTCAGTGGCAAGGAGAGTCCAAGACAACTGGAGACCTCCATCTTGTTGCAGCCTTCATCCGCCTTCACAGCCGTTGAGATCCTAACATCTTCTTCTGCCTGATCCACCATTGAGGACTTTGGAGGTTGGACAGCACTTAGTCTGGGACCTCACCTCAGGCCTGTTCACCATGGGTGACCCAGGCAGGAGTATGAGACTCCGGATGACATAGCCCTGAAGATTATTGGAACACACAAGCCTCTCCACCACGACACCTCTCCTCGGACCAAGTGTTGCCTGTGCTGCCTGAATGTATGAACAAACGACAGGAATATATTGTGCAGCGTACAGTACAGTGCCCTTCACATCCAGTGGTTGTATTTTGGCAATGCTCTTATTAGTATGCACACTGCTGACTTTTGTGGCTTCCCCAAAAATGTCTCCCATAAGATACTGGCTCACAGAATAGCAGGCTAAGACCAAATGACAGTGACAGGTGTGCTGGGCAGAGCAACCAAACCATGATGATACAGACATACAACACACAACTTGATATGTCAGCAGTCACACTCACACAAATTGATAACTGTGGGTCAATGATACTGCACACTGCAAGATCATTAAGTCAAAAGACAGACAATGTGACTTGAGTATAAATAGGGGATACACAATGGCGTGATTTAAAATATACAATTTATCTCCAAGTTTGAGGGGACAAGACCACAACTCACATGTGGTAAAACCACAAGAAAATTAAAAAAGTCTTGTCCCCTTACAAGAGTAGGTACATTGTATATTTTGAGTCAAGAAATTGTGTGTTCTACTGTATTTATACAACATCAGTTTAACAGTTGTAACTTTTTAAATTTACATGAATTTGCAGAGTAGATGCAGTATGGAGCAAGGAACAACCTGGTCCAGTTACCATAATGCTATATAGTTAGATGTAGCTCTGGACACCAGTAAGCCCTCATGTAAGGCTGAATTGCTAGACTACAGCAGGGCAAGTATCAGTCATATAAGGGTAAATTGTACTGGGCATATTAACTTGGGTAGATGGCATCAGTGGAGTGAAAGAAAAGGGGTTATAAAAGGGAATTTTCTGGGCAACAAAAACACGTAGAGGACCTTTATCAAGAGAAACAAGTATAAGAGACCAATCTGGTTCTATGACAGCATCTGGAAGGCAGTGAGGCCAAAAGGTAGCTGATACTGGGTCCTGAAAATGAAAGTGCAGAAATTTACTGGCAAAAGAGTTGAAAAAGGGCTATCGGCCCTGAAGGTAAACAAGGCCTTAGGGCTACATGGGATGCATCTGAGGGTGGTAAGGGAACTGGCATTGGTGTTAACTGAAACCCTGACAGGGCTATTCAATAGCTCTATGCAACAAGGGGTGGTTCTCAGGGATTGGAGATGGTGGTCATAGTTCCGCTGCAGAAGGAGCAGCTGTGAAACTATAGACCCATCAGCCTTACCTCCATGATAGGAAAACTGATGGAGGTACTAGTCGCAGAGGAGGTAATGGAATACCTGGAGGAAAATGGGCTTCAGGATAGTAAGCAGCATGGGTTCATAGGAGGTAGTTCTTGTCAGACCAACCTGACAGTATTCTTTGATTGGGTAACCAGGGTAGTTGGTAAGGGAAAATGAGTAGATTTACTCTACTTAAGCTTTGGCAAAGCATTCATCTCGGTGCCACACCGAAGGCTGCTGAAGATGATAGGAGTGATAGGGAATCTGAGAACAGCTAAAGAAATGATATGGTGGGTAGTATGTTGGCTGGAGAGGAGGCAGCAGAGAGTTGTGGTAAATGGGTCTGATCATAGGAAGAGAGGTCACCAGCAAAGCACCACAGGGATCTGTTCTGTGCCTGGTCTGCTTCAATATGTTTATCAGCAACATGGGAGAGGGAATCCCAGGGCCGGTTGTGTCTACTCACAGATGACACTAAACTCTGGGGTAGGGTTGACAATGCAGAAGGGATAAGGGAGTTGCAGAGAGACCTGCAAAGGCTGGAAAAATTCAAACTCTGGCAACTGAAATTCAGTTCCAAAAAGTGCAAAGTTATGCATTTTTGGGACCAAAACCCCCAAAAGAGAGTACGGAATGGAGGGGCAGCTGGACACAACATCCAAGGAAAGGGGCCTAGGAGTTATCGTTAGTGTCTCCCTTAAACAAATTAGCCAATGTAACAAAACCTTCAGAAAAGCCTAGCAGAATGCTAGTGTGAATCAGGAGAGGGTTTTTGACAGAAGAAGGCAGTTACCACTGTATAGGTCATTAGTGAGACCACACCTGGAGTGAAGTGACCAGTTCTGGAGTCCTCACCTAAAAAAAGAAACAATCTATAGAAGGTACAACACTGGGTGACCAAGTAAATTCAGGTCCAGAAGGGCAGATCCTTTGAGGATTGACTAAAGGCGCTGAACATACAGTATATTCACCGTAAACCAGAAGAGGGGGGATATGAGAAATCTTCAGCATCCTGAAAGGAATTAACAAGGTGGACTGTGAGGAGCTATTTACCAGGAACAGAGAAGCTAGGACAAGGGATCAGGAGTGGAGGTTAACGGGGAAAGTTAAAGGATAGCATGCTTATGACCCCATCACATGAAGAAGGGCAGAGAAAATGTTCAACTCCTGCCCAAAAGGAGATTTTGCACAGGGACTGCAAAATCACCCTTTGGGACAGATTTGCCTAGTGACAGTGCAATTGTTCATGAGGCGAGGTCCCAAAAAAGGCACGTAGAAAATTTGGGCCAAAAATATAAAAAAATGGTCAAGTTATGCCACTAAGTTCAAAACACTATTGAAATACATCGAAATGCATACCTGTTTCTTCAGTTTGCGATCCAGCTTTGAAGAGTAAAGATGTGTTTGCAGTCCAGAGCAGATACAGCATTGGACCCCGATGGTTAAGTAAGGGCTTAGGGGGTGCTGGATGGTGGGTGCTGAGTGGGAGGATCAGGTGAGGGACTGCAACAGTTACAAAGACTTCAATTGACTTTTTTTCAGGTAAAAAGAAAAGAGGATTCCTGCACTGAGGATTGGGCACCCCAGTGCCACTCAATATGTTCTGGTGAGAGTGATGTGGTAGGTGCTGAGAAGGAAGGGAGGGTGGGGCAACAACATATATATATGTTTTAAATGGCACAAATAACCGTGCATGTGTGGCAGTGGCGTCATGCCCATAGAGACCCGAGGGGCCACGTGCCCCCAAATATCATTGCTCAAAACTAGTATAAAATACCTGTAAATGTATTTTATTTTCCATAAAATCACAAGCTCTAAAACAATATTGACTTTTTTGAAGTCATAAGTGGTGGGGGCGGGGATCTTTTGACACCGCCACACATCAAAGAGTGGATTTTCAGGCACTATCTTACTCTGTGCCCTCAAGGAGGACAGACTGAGGAGAAGACCGGTATGAGAAAAACTAAGCAAAACTGCAACCAAGAAGAGTAAACGTTGACCTGTGGTGGGCCACATTATTGAGTGAGATCAGCCGTGGGTGTGTATGTGCCACCTCTACTTCCCAAGGGAGGAATACTAGCAGTACCAGCAGCAATAGGAGGCCGGTGAGTCTGAATGTCTTCATTCGTTGGTCTGGGTTGGCTTGTAAAAGGGCTCTGTTCTTGGAGGACGTTGTATGTGACAGGGGGATAGGGCAGAGTGGGTGAGATAGCAAACCTAATTCTTCGAGCTGTGCCCAGTGTCCATCAACTACTTGATGAGCCAGCGTCAGCCCACAGACAAGGATTTCTAGTTTGGAAGGCTGAGGTGGCATCCACCTGGAATGTGTTCTCTGTCCCCATTTTTTTTTTTTTTCAGGTACTTCTTCTCCAAATTGCCAATCTGCTTCCCTTCCCTTCCAACTTTCAGGTTTGTTTTACTTTTCTCAGGTGATGGACGCTGGAGCAAGTTTTGTTTCATTTCCTTTCTGAAGCATCATGGAAAGGAAAGGAAATGAAACTCTGCTCACACATCCATCACCTGAGAAAGAAAAAAAAAGTTGCATCAGACATACTAGTGTCTCTCCTTTGAATGGTTAGCTTTTGTTCCTTTTCCTGAAAACTCAGAGACAAATTGTAACTTAACCAGGTAAAAAAACCTGAATTTGATTTGGGAATTCAGTTTTAGCTTTGGAGTGTAGGCAGAAATGCTCATGGAACACAAAACTATGCCATTTTTTGTAACTCTGCCATGCTGGATTTTGACTTTTCTTTCTTGGCATGTCTCTTTATTAAAGATAATATATAATGAGCAACAGGGATCCAGGGTTCTCACTGACTGTAACAACTGCAACCCACATAATTATCTTCAGAAGCTTTTGTAGGCATATGGGGCCAATACGCAGTGGCTCTTGGGGGCCGATATACTGTGGCTGTCGGGGGTGATGGACTTTAGGGGCACACAGAGGCTCTCCATACTGCCATGCCATAAAAGTGCTTTACACAAAGCCCCAACTTAGTGGCCAGGCAAGGAGTGTGTGTGTGTGTGTGTGTGTGTGTGTGTGTGTGTGCGTGTGTGTGTGTGTCTGGGGGAAATGGTGAGAATTGTCACTATCAGTGGCCAGCAGGGATACTTGGGTGGGGACGGGGTGTTGGAGGGGCTGCCTCTGCATGCCATGGATACTTGGACATGAGACAAAGTGTGTTGGGGTAGCACCATACACCTGGGATACTGGGACATGGTGTAGGGGTGTCACTGGACTATGCAGTCCCACTGGAAAAGTGGCAGGTGCCAAAGTGCTGGGACCCAGAGCAACAGGAGTAGAGGATGCCCCAGACAAAGCAACATACTTAGTAGAAGTGACCAATGCAGACCAGCCTCCAGCATCTGCAAAAAGACAGTGGTCTATGCCACGAGCTGAGCAGCTGTGGGGCCTGGGAAGCAAGAGAATCAGAGGGAATACTAGTGATAAGAGTTCTCCTGGGTTTAGTGTAGGGGACACAGAGGGACATGATCATTGGACCACCCCAGACACCAACAGAGAGCTGTAAAAGTTTGGTTTTCGGGAATGAAGGAATCCTGTACTCAGCTGGAGCAGCAGGAGTGAACTGTGCCACATTCACCACAGCTTGATCTGCCGGGATGCCCTGTGGTGCTGAGAGGCAGGCAGGCTGACCACCTGCCACCATGGACAAGCCAATCAAAGTGGGGCAGATGTTCATGCAGCCAGAAGTTCAGTAGGGTCTGGGTTGTCAGTCTGTGTTGTATTTTATTGTCATTTGTCTGTTTCTGTTTGGAGGGTTTGCAGAGGAGGTCACTCATCTGAGTGTGGTGTTACCTCGAATACCACCTCTGTCATTTGTCAGTGTTGGAGGGTTATCAGTAAAGGCATTCATTTGTTGTTATTAGGCTTGCTCTGGTTTGAGAGCCTGCAGGATGTGGTTGTGTCTTGAATGGAATGTAAACTGTGTGATTTGGAGTGGGTTATTCCCCGCCCGGGCAGTAGTAGGAGTTTACAAGTAACATTAATTAGTATGATCCTTTATTATACTGTTCTGACAGTTTTACTTTTGTTAGCAATACTAAGTACAGATTGCCAGCTGGCTTCGCTCTGTTTACAGTACTTCATTTGGAGGGCCTGTTGGTAGGGAGGTGGTACTGATGTTTATTTATTTATTTTTAGTCTTTGGCGGCAGGTAAGGTCCACTAGGCACAAGTGCCTGTTTTCAGGGGTGACCTGGGAGCACTGCGGGTTAAGTGACTTGTTCAGAGTCACGCGGTATGCAAGTGGAGGTTGTGAGAATCAAACTCAGGTCTGGTCTGCTGGATGTATCGCGGTTCATTCACACCTCATTCCTCTAACCTCTAGGCTATACTGCCAGCCCAAACATGATGCATTATTCTCATCTACATTTATTTCTGCTTTGCATTGCTCATCATGATCTCTGTCATGCCTGTTACATGATTTTTCTGGGTTGTTTGCAGTTTCATAATAAAATGTAACTTTTAATGAAACATACTTTGGCACTAAGCAAAGGAAACCACTATATGTATATTGATTAAATATGCTACACACATTCAGACAGTTTAACACAATTTAAAGACAAGTGCTGACATGATAAGATGAGATGTGGTCCAAACTTCTGAGGTCAAACAGCACTTGTGCAGATAAATAACTTATCTGACAGCTCACCATTGTATATTTCCTTTATACAATAAGGGATGCTTTCTGACACTGCAGGGACATTTGCTTTCATGTTGTTTAAATGATAGGTTGTGTGACTTTTTGTCAACTTTCCATCTAGCACAGTGGTTGCTGTTAAATGAAACACCACACATTTTGTAGATAGTTTTGTGTTGAACAGCTTGTGTGCTCAAAGTACCATGCTGTCATTTTTTTTTTGTTTTAAAGTTGTTTGCATTTGTTTTTTGCAAAAAGTGAACAAAATTGAATTTTCTGCTATTTTTTGCTAATTATAAAAAAAAACTAAACTGTAACTATAAATGAAACACCACTCATTTTGTAAATATCTTTCTGCTGAACACCTTTCGTTCTCACAGTATTATGCTATCATTCTTCGTTTTAAAGTTATTTGCATTTGAATACGGGAATACGTGACATCACTACTATGCAGATAAATGATAATGACATAACTAACGTGTGGATAAATGGTGATTAAATCACTACTGCATAGATAAATTTGATTTTTTCAATGGCTGTGCAGATAAATGGATTTATCAAATGGGTTTTGTGTCCATGCAGGGTATTAAATAATCCAAAAAAATTGATTAGCAGTTTCACATGTAAAAGTGCTAATCGGCTGCAAAGAAAGCATAGTATATGGCACAGACTGGTTAGCAAAATGAAAAATACTTTGTTTTTAATTTGTTTTGTATGCGTAAACTTGAATAAAAAAACATAAAAAATGTTTAGCAGTCTAGTGCAATACAGTTCAGAAAATGGAGAGCACCACCCTCTGATACTGAATAACATTATGCTATGCTATACTAGCTATTGCTAATGCCCTGCCATACCTATTGCATGAATAAGGAATATGCGGGGGGCGACTGTGTGATAAAGCGGTTATCTTGTGAAGTTGCCATTGACCTCAAGTAACTTCTGGAGTGATGGAGCATGATGTAATAACTGTGTGTATAAATGAAATTTATGCACACAGTTATTCAAATAAATAGATTCATCATACTCTGTTTATCATTGTCCCTATTGCATATAGGCAAGTAATACATAGAAAAAATTACACAGTAAACAAATTATCAGCAAGAACAGATGACCTGTGTCATTATTTTTCATGTAAAACATTTATAGTAGATGGCTGTAATAATTTGACTATTCAAATGGTGTATTTCTGGCTTTTAGCAGGTAATTAATTAGTTAGGAATGGACTGTAAATAGCTAGCTGATTTACTGTATGGTAAAAGCCACCAAAATGCACCATTTCAGTTCAGTTTTTACAAAATTGCTTTGAAAATACAAGAGGTCACTGTCACAGACTGAACAAAGAAAAAGAAAGTATCATTCTGACAGCATTTAGCATGTTAAGGAAAAGCTTCCTGGCCTTCTAAAAGTCACTAAAATGCACCATTTGACCTCAATTTTTCAAAATGTTCCCGGTGGAGCATGCCCCCAGACCCCTAGAGAAATTTTGATTTTATGTCCTCCAAAATTTCTAGTTGCATGACGCCCCTGCTAGACTCTGGGTAAGTATGACAAGTTTGCTAAATACTGGTACCTTATCCAGCTGTGTTCTGCTGTGTGTGTGTGTGTGTGTGTGTGTGTGTGTGTGTGTGTGTGTAAACATGTAACTTTCTATAGTTTATTGTATAGTACTGTGAATCCTGTCTGCAGTTCTTTTCTGCATATATGTAAGTAATAATACATGGAAAAGATTACACAGTAAACAAAGTATCAGCAAGAACAGATGACCTGTGTCATTATTTTCATGCAAACATTTATAGTAGATAGCTGTAATAATTTGACTATTCAAATGATGCATTTCTGGCTTTTAGCAGGTAATTAATTAGTTAGGAATGGACTGTAAAGAGATACAAAATCACACATGCCCCCAAATGCAAAAGCATCATGGGCTGCATATTCAAATCACCACAGAATGCTATGCTGGTCCAACTTTAAGCAGAATTGCATGGTGCGAAAGGCCTCTCACACAGTTTGCAAAGGGTGCCTAACAGAAGACATAGGGTAGCTGGTCCATTCCACTGGGGTGTCAAACAGACGAGGCATACGATGAGTCCTGGTAGGATCGAAACATGGTCTCATGTCTCTGTTAGCACCCTTGCAAACTGTGTGAGAGGCCTTTCAGCACCATGCAATTCTGCTTAAAGTTGGACCAGCATAACATTCTGTGGTGATTTGAATATGCAGCCCATGATGCTTTGCATTGTGGGGGCATGTGTGATTTTGTATTTTCTTGAAACTTGGCTTCCCAGCCAAATGCCCTTTGGGGTAACTTTGCCTCAGTGTTTACGCACAGAGGTTCTTTGTCCTGTAAAGAGATAGCTGATTCACTGTATTGGTAAAAGCCACCAAAATGCACAATTTCAGTTCAGTTTTTACAAAATTGCTTTGAAAATACAAGAGGTCACTGTCACAGACTGAACAAAGAAAAAAAAAGTATCATTGTGACAGCATTTAACATGTTAAGGAAAAGCTTCCTGGCCTTCTAAAAGTCACCAAAATGCACTATTTGACCTCAGTTTTTCAAAATGTTCCTTAGGGAGCATGCCCACAGACCCCTCATATAGGGAAATTTTGATTTTATGCCCCTCTTAAAATTTCTGGTTGCATGACGCCCTGATGTGCGGTAGTGGACGGGGGGAGTTTAGTAAGAGGATTTCATGATGGGACACTGAGGGACTGGACACCCCAGTGTCACTATTATGTTCTGAGGGATGATGAGAGGCAGGGAGGTGGGGAAAGTAATAAATATATATTTTTAAAATGTCACAAATAACCATGCATGTGCAGTAGTGGACAGAGGGTGGTTCAGTAAGAGATTTTGTGATCAGGACACTGGAGGATTGGGCACCCCAGTGTCACTATTATGTTTCTGGGGGTGGGTGGTGGGTGCTGGGAGGAGAGTCGGGTGGGGGAACAATAAATATGTTTAAAAAGCACAAATAACTCGCATGCATGCACGTATTCAACAGGGGGGTAAAATAGTGCAGTGTGTCCATTTAAGCTGGGGTAGTAGTAGAACTTATGTAAGCCCCTTCCTCATTTTGAGAGGGGCTTAAACCACTTTTAGGGACGCTTCAAATTACTGCCCCAAGAGTTAGGAAAATCAGGTCTGGGGCATAATTTTGCTGCTACATGGTGGCAGAAGAGAGCAGTCTAGAAAAGGGTAGAAATAGGGAGAAACAGTAAGTACAAAGGAGTAGGCTGGAGAGAGAAATCGGCAGTACCAGCAGGAGGGCAGTCAGAAGGGGGCCCTGCCCCTTGCAGAGCAGGTCGTCAGTTTGACAGCAGGCGCTGGGTTCCTGGTGATTCAGGGAGGCTTCAAGTAGGACAGTTGTGGTCATTTGGGTCCTGGGTCCCAGGGTTTGGGTGGTGAGCATCCAGCAAGGTGATGTAGGGCAGGTAGAGCAGGAACCCCTGGTGGGGGTCAGGCTCCATCTGGAATGTGCTTTGAGCTGTCAGGGATTTAAGGGTTGTGGCAGGGGCTACAGAATGGGGGATCAAGTACCTGTGGCAGCAGTCCCTGGCCCTTGCAACGCGTGGCATGGCAGGTCATTGGTCGATAATAGGGGGGTGGGGCACAGCCTGGGTATGCTGTGGGCTGCCATGCCCATGTCTGGGGCAGTCCTGGGCCTAAATTGTAGTAGGTCTTTAGCCGGTAGGCCATGACTTTGCTCTGGGGGGTAGCTGGAAAGGAATGTGCCACTGTTACTGTCTGAGAAGGAGCTGGAGCTTATGGTTGCAAAGAGGCAGCCAGGGAGATGAGTTTGGTACACAAAGGTTGATTTACCTCTTCTCAACATTTGCAATGGATTGGGGTGGCTGGGAGAAGTACATCGCTTCTCCATGGGATAGTGCTCAAGGGTGAAATAATGGGAGCACTAATTAGAGGTATGACAAAGAACTGGGTTAGATGTAAAGCTCGAGAGGTCAGGTACTTACCAGTGCTGATGTGTTTTGAAGGATCTTCATGGTCCTGGAAAGTTTTAAGAAGTAACGGTTCTCTGGTGCTGAGTAGACATCCTGCTACAAGGTGACTGATGAGAGAAATCTTATTTCTGCCTGTGATTCTGCCCTTTTAGGAGGAAAATGTCTTTCTTTGAAACATTTGTACAATGTTTAGTCCCATGGAGCTGAAGTTTAAAGCAAGACACACAAGTGAGCCCCTGTGGACCTCAAAATCTTTTGGGCCCAGGAGAAATAAAGTGATTGGTTTAAAAGGAAATGAAGTGTCCTAATCTCATTAGCAAATAAGGACGGAATTAAATTGTTAATCCTTAGTTTTAATCCCTATGTGAGTTTGATTACAGGGAGGCCTTGAAGATCCTAAGACTCATGTGCCTTCAAAGGTTTAGAGTTGTGGGAACAAATCCTGAAGTCACCAGTGTTCCTGTTTCAAATTTCGGGAGCCTTTGTGGTGTGTTCATATTCCAGAAGTGGCAGTGACCTAGGAGTCAGCCAAAGTAAGAAGACATCTCCAGGCAGGCCCAGAATTTATTCTATTTTCATTTGCTGGAGATGTGGAGTGTTGGTGAGGTTCTTTGCTGTTGGGCCCCCTTCCTCAGAAGACTGGAACCCCTAGACGTTCGGGGAGGGGGTGGCTACATTTACAATATTTATACAATTCTGTCATGTAACCATCAGGTCCTGGGCTTTTGTCAGTTTCAAACTTGGATAAAACTGTCAAAATTTCTGGAGTAGTCAGTGGTGCAGTTAGTTGGTGTTGCTGTTAGTCATTGTAGGGAGGACTAATCAATCAAAGAAAGTGGCACTGACTGTGTGTGGTGGTTCACGAGGTGAGGTATATACTAGGTGTAAAAGAATTTGAGAGTTTGTAAAATGACAGTGGTGGCATGGAAATAGCTGCCCATTATTTTGTCTTTTAATTTGGTTATGGTGTTAGCACTCTGGGCTTGCCTAAGATGATATGCTACTATTTTCAAGGCTTTTGCTCCTCCTTCATAATATTGTTGTTGAAGGTATAATATGGCTTGTTACATTTTCTTATGTAATATGTTTTGCAGGTCTTCTTGCATTTGTTTAATTTGCCGCTGAAAGTGTGTAAGACCTATTTATATACAAATTTCTTCTTACAAGGTGTCATTATGTGTCATTATCCTTAAACACTACATTTTATAATTGCTTGTTTCTTGATTAGTATAAACACAGGATATTTTTTTCTTGTGCTATTCTTACAAACATGTAATATAGCAATATTATGTACAACATTAACATTTAAAACTTGCATATTTCTTGACTGGTGTTAAAACTTAAATTATGATTTAGCAAAAACCTTGCTATGCTTGAGATGAACTTACATTTATGTGGTGCAAGAAAAATTACAGTTTTTGTAGTTGATAAAATGCTTGTGCAGTCAAGCAAAGAACTTGCAGTAATTTTAACACTAAGTAAATTATATTATTCTTCCAAATCGTGCAAGATCAGTCATAAACCTGCATTTTGTTAATAAGGCTGACACTGCATTTTCAATCACTTTGTGATACTAGATACCAAGTATAATGTGGCTTTATTTATTTATTATTGAAATGTTTCACCAGGAAGGCACACTGAGCAACAAGTTGATCATCTCTGGTGTGACCTGGGAAGAAGGGGTACAATAGAATGAGACATTAAACATTCAAGTTGCAAGATCAACATTAGCATACAGTTGTAAGGCAAGTGTTACAAACAGTGTTACACCAGTGTTGTGCATATCATGTAGAAAGAGTGAACAATAATAAGTGTTGGGTTAGTAAGTAAACAAGTGCTTACTTGAAAGAAAAGGGGGAAAGGGGAGGGAAGGGTGAGGTGGGGAAGGGGAACAGTCATGTCCCTGGAGACCCCCTCAGGGTGTGAGGAACCCTGCAAGGGGACTGGAGGGACCAGAGAGTGGGGGATAATGCAGTGTTCCAGAGAGACCCCTTTAGGATGGTGGGAGAAGGGAGTGATCAGATACAAGCCCCTTGGGGTGGTAGGTGAAGGTGAGGGTACAGAGGTAGGATTTCTCCAGGGCTTAGAAGATGGAATTAGGGAAGGTCATAGCAAGAGCAGCTAGTTGCAAAGTAATTATTGAGGGCAGAGCAAATGGAGTAGGCAAAGGATGAGTGTTGGATTTGAGATGGAAGGGAATTCCAGATTTTTGGGATGCAGTGAGAGTAACTGGATTGGCCAATTTTGGTAGATCTGCAGGGGACAACCAGGGTATGGAATCAGTCGATCTAAGGGAATGGGAGGGTGGGGGTGTTATAAAGGAGGAGAGTGCGGGTAGGAAGGACTCACCCGACCAGTGCTTGGAGGTGAATTTAGTACAGTGGGAGAGTTACCTATTTGTAAGAGACGGGAAGGATAGAGAAAGATAAAGATTGCAGTGATGGGTGCTTGGGGGCATTCAGGGCAAAGTGGCAGAAGGAATTGAAGAGGGTGTTCAGTCTGGCCAGGGAGGACTTAGTGGCAGCACCATAAACTACATCACAGTAGTCGAAAATGGGCAGTATCACCTTCTGAACAAGTTTACACCTAGCCATAGGAGGGATGCAGCTACGGTTCCTGAACAGGGCACCAAGCTTGGGGAGCAGTTTTTTCTGGATGGTGTCAATATGTCCAGAGAAGTTTAGGTGTTGGTCCAACCAAACACCTAAGTACCTGAAGGAGGATGTGTCCTCAAGAAAAGTGCCATCAAGGGTGTGGAAAGTGGGTAGGGATGAAAGCCTAGAAAGTCTCTGCCTTGTGCCAAAGGTCACGGAGGCAGTCTTCTTGGCATTGAGGAAATGTTGATGGTTTGCAAACCAGAACTGACCCTTGTCCGAGTTTTGCTGTAAGCTGGTTGTAACCTCATCAGGACAGGAGCCAGTTGCATACAGGACTGTATCATCAGCATACATATGTATAGCAGAGGATGGTGAGCAAACAGAGGAAAGGTCATTTAAGAAGATGGAGAATAGGAGGGTCCTAATACCAAGCCCTAGGGGACTTCAGTGCTAATTGGTAGGGGAAGGGAAGTGGCATCCAAGATCTTAATTGATTGGGTTCTGCCAATAAGGTAGGCCTTGAATCAGTTTCTGGTGGAGGGAGATAGGCCAGCTGCCATGAGTGAGTCGAGGAGAAGGGAATGATAGATGGTGTTGAAGGCCTTGGCCAGGTTAACAAAAATGGCAGAGGTAATTTGCCCATAGTCAGTTCCTGTTAGGATGGAGTCTGTGAGCTGCAGGATAGCCATAGGTAGCTGTAAGACATATTGGTAAGGGAATGGAGTGACATCAATCAATCAATCAATCAAGTCTTTATTTAACCAGGCGTTCATCGTTGAGCAGAAGCTCATTTGCAAGATGGACCTGGGTGGAGCATGAACAATTGTATATACAGGTCAATACAGGTATTTACAAGGCAATACAGATAATACTGTTTACAGAGAGGAAGAAAAAGAAGTTCATATGTACATAGAATTATACAGCTATTGTACAGATTACAGGATATTTACATACATAGAAGTGTTTATAGGAAGATAAAGCAGGTTATCTAAGGTTGCAGGAGGAAGTAACGGAAGAAAAAAATAAAATAAAAATGTACACCAGGTAGAGGTGAAGGTGGGGGAAGGGAGGTAGGGGGAGAAAGGCTAGGAGGGCACGGTGCACAGAGAGAAGTTGGTAAAACAGGATGTAGAGAAGGTGGATATGTGAGCCCCGGGATTGAATGCTATAAAATACGGGGCATGGTAGGATGTCACAACCCAGGGGTAGTGAGCTCCTATCCGAGGTTGGGAAAGGAAGGATAAGGGGATGCATGGGCCTAGTGTTGATAAGACAGGAGATAAGAGAGAGAGAGAGAACAATTAGGCTTGTGAGGAGCAAGCTGGGGGTCAGTACTTAAAATTGGGTCTAGTGGCTATATACCAGTGCAGACACTGGTACTGGGTCGAGTGGTTGAAGCAGTTACATACTTCTCTGATTGTATGGAAATAAAGTGTCTTGAAGGCATTTATACCAATTAGAGTGCTTAATTTGAGGTTTTTGTAGATCATTCCATAAGGTAGGTAGCATGAAGCTTTATGGCTGCCCTGACGAGCGGGATTTTGCTTTGGGTACCTTAACTGTAATAGCTGAGCAACTTCTTAATGCGTATTTCCCAATTATACTCAGGGGAAGACAGCAGGAGATATAGTAAGGCAGCTTATTAGAGATGGCTCTATAGGTCCAGAGAGCAGCATTTCTGTGGCGCCTGAACTTTAACATAATTAACAAAGCTCAGCAGACCTTTTGGGATGTGAACAGTACACCTGTCGGCACCAGGTTTGAATTTTAGATGTGCAACTGATCTACAAGTGGTGCAGAAGGGAGTGATGACAGAACCAGGATTACACACAGGTCCTGTTATACTGTGGTGGGATTTCAGGCAGGCTAAAAGGAAGTGAAAAAGAGGGGTATTAAATAATGCTTATAACTAGGAGTGTGCAGATATATAAATTGTGTATTCATTGAATATTCGACGAATACACCTGGGGTATTCGGGTATTCGATTCTATTCAGGTATTTGACTATGCTGGAATTTGACCATAATGTAGTACATTTATTAAAAATGCTATAGACATAAAAAACAGACAAATGTAATGTTTTCTGTTCAGCTTGGGTAGAGGGTAATGCTAGGTTGTGAAAACATACTATAATGATTCAGGGTCAGACATGCAAAGCATAGTTTAAAAGGAAAACACGAGTTACCTTTATGTGCTCTCCTGCCAGTGCATATTTGTGCACACAATTAGTGTTGTGTGTAAAGAATTTACTTTCCAACTGTATTTTGGTATTAAAACTTCAGTTTGATAAAGTGGTCAAAAACTTCCTTTTTGCAAGGCTGCCACCCACCAGCAGCCATCTTATGGGAGCCACTTGCTCCCTCTCCCAAGATATGCTAATGTGCCCCTGCTGGCCAAAGTGCTAAGTCAGCAGGGGCACATTAGAGTATCATATCTGAGCATGGAAACAACTGTCTCAGTATGGTTCCCCCATTCAAGCACTTTATTAAACTTAAAGTTTTAATACCAAAATGGCAAAAATGCAGTTGGAAAAAATATTTCATTTCACAGAAATGCTAATGTGGGGGGGGGGGGCATATGCACCAACAGGAGACTGCACAAAGGTAACCAGTGTTGTCTTTAACAGATTAGGCATTTTCTTCACATGTTCTGTTCTGTCTGACAGATGTACTGGAACAAATTCTGGTCAGAGCCAACACAGCTGTTTCAGAGTGGCGAGTCCAAGTGAAAGTACTCAGAGCTCCTGGTGTGGCTGATGGTGTACTTGAGCGGTACTCGCTCATGCATAGTGACCAATAATCACTGCACATGTGCCAGAAAGAGCCTGCCATGCCCAAGATGGCCACCATGACAGAAGTGCACATGCACAATACTTGTGCATGCGTAATGAGCTCACAGCATCCATCTTGGGCATGGCAGGCTCTTTATTTCACATGCAGCTGTGGAAGTGATGGGCAGAAACAAAATAGTGCCCCGTTGGGGGCTATGGCCCATGGAGGGCAGGAGCAGTGGAGAACTAATCCACCAGCACTGACAGCAGCACTGTGGACACAGGACCACAGTACTGTGAAAGCACAGAGTTGAGGTATATGGTCACATGCTCCAAGAGCCTCTTTTCACTCTCAGAGCAAAACGTCTGCAGGGCTCTGCCCATGCAGCCATAAAAATGAATGGAATATCTGTTTTGGAGACCAGGAAGAAAACATTGAAGCAAATAGTTGCACAGCATGCAGAGGAAGGAATTAAAATGAAAGACTACATTTGTGTAGGGTAGAAGACAGGAAGGCAAAGTTGAGTTGCACAGTGGAAAAATATTCAGACTTTTGTACTTTTTTAATTTTTTGTAAATTTTTATACTATTATTTATTTTTTACTTTATTTTCAGTAGTTTAACTACATACATTACACAGTACATTCATCCTGTAGGAAGAAACACGGTAATAACAGAACCATTACAATAAAATGCATACATCATTTTCACATTCAGGATTAGTTATGCCCCTATCCACTGGCACAAGACAGGGAGGGTTGCAGAATTTGTAACTAAGTTCTCCAATAACCAAGTAACACACAGCTACTATTGCCATGAGCAGGGATTATCAATATATAGACAGTAATACAAGACTGTACCCCTGTAATTTGAGTAGAACATCTCCCAAACCAAAATAAGAAGTTACCACCAGAGTTAAAAATGCAGAACCCTGTTGATGCTACAGTAGGTATCCAATTAGAGAGTGAACATAAATGCCCTCGAAACAAAAACTTTTTTATGCGTGTGTTTTAAGATAATAAAAAAAAACTGCTTGAAAATCATTTTAAAGAACAGGTTGAAATATCATAAAGTGAGCCATATAAGAGACTTAATGCCAGCAAGCATCACAACCTGTGTTCTCAGACAGACCAGGTCTGTGCATTATGCATGTACAAAATCTTGAAAGGTACCAAAATAAACAGAATAAATGAAGAAGAAATGCACCATATCTAAATAGAACAATGCATCTTCCAACATCGTTGATTTTAATAATCCCTCTAATCCCTATTTATCCCACAGCCATATCTTTAACTTATTTAACCAACAGTTATAATTATGAAATGTAATGTCATAATGGCTAGGGATCAGGGGAACAGGAATAAAGAGTCATATTACTGTCTTTTTGGTGCACTGACAGTACCAAGATCCCACAATCTGTTACACTGTCCCCAGAATTGGAACCTGAACCTTCTCCTTTAGCCCAGAACTCCTTTTCAATGCAGTATAACATTGTGCACCCTCTCCAGCATCCATGAATTGGTAAGACTTCTCCCCGTATACCATGTGCAAACTGGCTGGCATGAGAACGATGTGATGCACTCCCAGCTGTCGGAGCTGGGCTCAGACCCCATCAAAGCTCTTTTGGCACTGCTGGGTCACATAGCTTAGAT